>OX411333.1:12882129-17882129 GCA_948150665.1 Conistra vaccinii | reverse complement strand
AGTATGTGCCCCAAATACTTAAAATTATTTACTCTCGTTTATGGAAGTTGTCAAGAAAATTAGTTCCAGTTTTTCTGTCGGAGTCAATAAATGAAAAAATAATCAATTACTGTCCAATGTTTTCATCACTAAATAAACGACCAAAATAAATTAATGGTCACATAGTACGCTCACTGCTTCAAACATATTTGTTTTACGATTTTGTTTTATTTTTATAGTCTTTTGTTATTGATTTTGTTTTAACATTATTATTTTAAACTATGTGTCAAATTGTTAAATAGGTACCCTCCTTTTACGAATCAGCCATTTATCGAATTAGGCATTTGTAGAATGCTAGGCATTTTACGAATTGGGCATTTATCGACTAAGCCCCCTCAAGGACTCCATGAGACAGGGTCGAGTATGGAGTCCACAAGTTAAAATTTGTATAAATTATGTTTCATAGCTACCAATAATTTTCAGTTTATTTGTGTTCTATTTAAAGAAATGTAAAAATTCTGTATTTGGTCATAAAATGATTTTACGTTTTACTTTACTTTACTATAGTTACACTCCGTTCAGTGAATCAGATATTTATAATTTATTATGATCTTGATCTGTACAGCTTTGTGATCACACGGCAGTTTCATACTACCTACTCGTACATCTGTTTTAAACCGGATAAACAGTGGGATTTTGACGTGTGATTCCAACTTTTTACCTTAAAATAAATAGTACATTCGCTTAAGTATGACGTGTTATAATTCATGAAAGCAACATTTTGGTTTTACGTACGGATATTTCGGGATACAATTACCTATTAATAATTTTGACTAAAGCACCGTGCACCGTTCCATCGGGAATTAACATCGCCTATCAAAACAGCCTGTCTATACGGAATCTGGGTTCAGTGAAATGAAAATTCAACAACGTATTATCTTAACGTTGCGGATTATAAGAAGGGTATTAATGAATATAAAGTAAGGTATATTATTAAACCGGATGTTTGACGTTTATTAATCTTCCTTTTCCTGATTATCCATTTTTCTAAGCTCATCTGAGTATGATACGGTCCTAGGAAACTTATTTGGTGAACTTCCTTCCCTACTATTGAAGGGTCGCGCACAATTTGACGTAAAGGCACTTAGGTCAAAAATGTACAAGAAAATAGAATTGATTCTAGTCGCCCCTTCCTAAAGGTATTTTCGTATGGAGAAGAATGACGGACAGACGGGCCTCACCGCATCGCAACGCATTGCTAAAATCCTTCATCACTTTGGTAAAATCGCACACAAAGCGGACCACACCGCATCGCATAACAGCGGCTGCACAAATACGCCTGCCGAGCGATCCGTCGTCAGTGCGTTGCGCTGGGGCCAGCTTGTAGTATGCGATGGTTCATACGAAAAGTGATGCAGGAGGATTTCAGCAATGCGTTGCGTTGCAATACGGTCAGTCCACATATATGCGCAGCCTCATTGCACTGGACTGGAATCAGTTCAAACTCTAATTCGAAATTTGATCTGTCTGAAACAGTTAAATTATTTCGTTGCACTGCGGCCTGCCGCTGCTTCTGATGTGTTTTGGTGCATTTTTGTAACGCGGGACACTGTGGCCCACTGCGGCTATAATGAGAAAATATGTTTTGTACTGCTCATTTCGTTTTAATGACAATACATTTATGATAGTAAAACCAGGATCATCTTAACACAAGGGAAGTCTTTAGCAGTTACATACTGGTATTGCAGCTTGAGATTTAATACCAAAACGCTCCCATATCATTATTATCATCATCAGCCTATTAATGTTCCCACTGCTGGGACACAGGCCTCCTCTCTGAGAGAGGGAGAGGGCCGTAATCCACCACGCGGGCCCAGTGCGGGTTGGTAGATGTCACAAATGTCTTCAAATTTTTGGTTCTAAGACATGCCGGTTTCCTCACGATGTTTTCCTTCACCGTTTTGAGAGCAGTGGTGATGAAATTATTTCCACAAAGTAAAGTGCCTGCTTGGGTTCGTACCCACGACCTATAACTCGTAAGTCGGGGCCGCACTGGGCCACCACTGCTCTCGCGTGTATTAAACGGGATTGCAAAGTGCAAATTAACTATGCCAGACATTATAGGTATTGCATAATCATAAACCTTTATTATTTACTGAAATAATATTTACTCAACTAACAAGGAAGGCCAGACGTTCTGTGTAAAATTTGCTGCACAGTGTAGAGCGGATTATATAACAGTTATTCGTTAATGAGCACATGAAGCCACTCTGGCTGCTTGCCAAGATGCTGCAATGAAAATTTTCTTGACTTTAAGTTTTGAGTAGTTGTTATTATTAAATGAATTTGCTTTCATAGTTATACAAGTATGTATTACGAACAGGCTATGAATTGTTCTGAGAATAACTTGGATGATATATCATTTCTGTGTATCTTGCAGTTGGCTGGGACAGACTGGATGCGAAAGGCCGAGGACAAGGTGTTGTAGCCTATATCCAGCATTGGTCTGCGATAGGTTAATACTTGTGTTCTTTGCAGAGACAAGAGACGTTGTGTATGTTATAGGTATAGTCCGCGCGCGACTAGTTGTAGTAGTAGTAGTACTTTCAACGAGTGTTGCCGTTGCGAAGTGAAAGTTCCGGCTAGTTTAGACAAATCGCACATGAGATTGCAATAGCGAGATGATTTGTGATGAGATGAGCGGCAAACTAGTCGCGCGCGGACTATAGTTAAACTTTAAACTAATAAGAAACTGCGATCAGTTACTCCGCTATCTAATGGGATTCCGCAAGGAACTAAAAGTGGTTTTATACAATACAAATACTGATTTACGGGTTTATACCTATAATGTTTTCTAGAAGCCTCATATTTTTATTACGTTACGATATTTTACTTAAAGTTACTATATACAATTAATATTTGTACTTATTTTATATGTTTCTTTTCACAAATAAGCTATAGAGTCCGCACAGACCCCACGCGACTAACTAAATATGTATTGCCAAAAATTTTGTGCTCGCGAGGTCATACTGTTCGCAAAACTAGTAGTAGGCAGATGACTGCCTATCTCACCTCCACAACCCAGTAACTGGGTAACGCGATACCCCTTGCTAAGACTGAGAAGAGGAGTAGAACTAAGAAACACACTTATTAATGATCTCTACAAAGTCATAATATATCCTATTTAACTCGACCATCTTCTGCTAGTAGATACGTACGTACCTACGTCGTTCGCAATTTGACGTACAATTGAAGTAATCGTTTCCCTTCTTAGTTACAATTGGAGCTATCTATAGACTTGTAGTAGGTCATTTACATTACGATGTGAAGTCGGTTAGTATTATTATGTCGAGTTCATACTGAGAATCCTTCATGGTGCAAGTTATAAACACATTAGTACATAATAATGTTTTTACATAGTGCAACACGTTTTTCGAAAACGATTAATCGTGTAGGCTCAGACTATTTAGGGTTTCAATAAAATTAGTTTTTTCCTTATAGTGTTTTTTACATTTTCCCTTTTCTCTATTCAAAGTGAAAATGTTTTCACCTCTTGGTTCCTTTTTAATTATTGTATAGGTAATGGTTTAAAACATTTCTTTCTCAAAATCTTAGAGTAGTGAATCCATGATCGGTTACTGGGTAGCGTGTGATGGCGGCGCCTCCCTATTGAATTATAAAGTAACTAAAAAGAACCTTGGGTATTGCCAACACTGACATGTTTGGTACAGTATAACTCCAGACGGACAAGGATTTGGAATTAGACGCCATAGTAACTTCTATTCAATTTAAAAAGAGCTATTCAACCAGCACATTATTAGGCTGAATATTATATGATTTAAAAAAAAAAAATTGCGTAAAACTGACAATTTTTAGTACAGTATAACTCTGAAAGGACTTGGAATTGGGCGGCATTATTATTAGTAACTTCAGTTTAAAAAGAGCTATCAGTAGGGTAATATTGGGCATTCTATGCCACTGTCGGCAAGTAGCTCGGCTAGTGCGCCTCGCTACGCGCCAGTGGCATAAAATGCCCAATATTGAATGATCGACTCGACTGTGTAGTATATTACTGTACTCACCTAGAGATCATGTGCGTTGTACCACTGGTCGTCAGTAGCTCCTCGCTGTGAACGATGGTATGGATCATTTTGACATGCGTTTCGTTGTTAGAAACGACTTGATGATTAGTGTTATGCGCTTCAAATGGTGGAAACGACTTGTTGGTTTTTGTAATGCGCTTCAGCAATGGAAACGACTTGATGAATTGGGCACGTTCGTCGTTCAGTATTAGAAACGGCTGGTATTACTGTACTCATAAAAAGATCATGCGAGTTATACGACTGGCCGCCAGTAGCTAGGCGAGTTTGCTTCGCTTCGGACATTGGTGACAACTATCGACACGATCAATGATTAAGATTTCATTTAGTCATTATGAAATGCGTTTCCTGGTTAGAAACGACTTGATGATTTTTGATATGCGCTTCAACAATGGAAACGACTTGATGATTTGGTCATGCATTTCAGTATTAGAAACAACTAGGTTTTTGTAATGCGCTTCGTGGGTGGAAACGACTTGGGTGTTTTTGACATGCGTCTCAATATTAGAAACGACTTGTTGGTTTTTGTAATGCGCTTCAAAAATGGAAACGACTTGGTGTTTTTGACATGCGTCTCAATATTAGAAACGACTTGTTGGTTTTTGTAATGCGCTTCAACAATGGAAACGACTTGGTGTTTTTGACATGCGTCTCAATATTAGAAACGACTTGGTGTTTTTGACATGCGTCTCAATATTAGAAACGACTTGGTTTTTGTAATGCGCTTCAACAATGGAAACGACTTGGTGTTTTTGACAGGCGTCTCACGTCAGATTTCAACAGTCTTATTACGGGCGTCGACCGGAGCCCTTATTAAGTGAAAAACAATTTAAAGATTTGGCGCCACTATTTGTCATCGATTGCTCTAGACAAGCTGATAATGTAAAGACAGGCCCTATTGTGGACGTAAGAGTGGAAATTGAGAGTGATTTGGAAATACCAGATCAAACTTCTGCGTATTGTCTTATATTGAACGACTGTATTATTGAATATAAACCTTTAAGTAATACTGTGAGAAAAATATCATGAATCCGAATACTGTCATAGTAGATGTTCAAGGGTTTAAAGACCTGTACAATAATTTTATAATAAAAGAGTTAGCTTTTGCTACCCGTGATTATACCCAAACATTTTTAATAAAGCCACCATACTTGTTTAAACACTTAACAAGTGACGAAAAGAGACAAGTTAAATGGCTGGAAAGAAACAGAGGTATTTATTGGAACGAAGGGTATATCGACTATAGAGAATTTCGTCGTATAATCGCTCTCTATCTAGAAAATAAGGAAATCGTTTGTAATGGTTTGGAGAAAGTAAAGTGGATAAAGGAACTTTGTGAGAACTGTAAAGTATCAGACCTTGTGACCGAAAAATGTCCTAACTTCTCTATTTTACATAAAAGATACTGTGAAGGAAGAACTAATTTAAATTGTAATAATCATTTAAAGCATTGTGCTCTTAAAAATGTGTTATGTATAAGAAAATATTTAGAGTTATAAATGTGTGCCTACTTATAAGGTTATTGGTTTCATGAATAAAAAATAATTTGTATAGTAAAACTGCTTTTATTTTTTGAACACCCAACACATCATCAAATAAAACATTAAAATTAAATAAAACATCGTAATAAGTACTAAGTATTTACATAAACAACTGCTTACGCAAACAGTTAAGTACTAAAAATCACTATCTATTAAAGATTTAGATATTTTTTTAACTAAAGATTCAGTTTCGTCCATAACATTGTCGATAGCGTCTTTAACAATGTATTGAGCACTTATAATTACGTTCTCACTGTCACTGTCACTGTCACTGGTTTGCGGATTGCTATTGCACAGATCTACGACTGATATTTTAATTAATTTGATCCCTCGTCGCTGTAATCGGCTCATCACAAAAGATTTAGTTGGATTTTGCTTCTTCGACTTTTCCCTGCATCGTTGTTTTGATTTCTTTTCTTTCATCACTTGTTTGCTGTGCTCGGGTTCGTTGTGAAGCGTTTCGGAGAATCCTTCATAAGGATTTTGAGCGTACTGGCTAAACATAATCTCTGATTCTGTAATCTGGAAAGAAATAGACACTCATTAATTTTAAACTTAAACGTAGACGTTGATATAGTGTTGCATAAACGAATTGTCAGCGGGTTAAAATATTCATAGCCGATTCACTAATAACTGTGAGCAAAATTGCTGCGAATTCAATCGCTAGTTACTAAACAATATAAAAATAAATTGGGACACTTACGGATGACATGCTCGCAAAAAGTACAACACTGTGTGCGTATTACAAGTATTCAAGATGAGTATTATTTCGTAAATGGCAAAAAATAACCATCGCAATAATTCATAATTTAGATTAGAATGTTAACTAAGCATTTGTGAGGGCAATGCACTGTTGTGTGTTTGTAGTAGGTATTTTGTATGATCAGCGTTATGCAATTGCCGCAAACATGGCTCTTCGAAATTTGTATAATCAGTCTTATTGTATTACGTATAAAATACATTTTACCTCTGACAAATGAACGATTCAAGTTTCAACAGGCACTTCATGTTGAAAATTGAATCTTGGTCGGGTTTCATTTTATTTAACCAACTACAAAAAGGAGGATGATGTTTTAAAACACAAATTAAACAAGTAGTCATAATCATTCACATTTTATTTATATTTTTACATTAACTTAGGTTTTTAAAACTAGGAATTATATTATATAACCTCAGACCAATAAAAAAGTATAGACGGAGCCATCGTAAACATTCGCGACGAAAAAAGTGAGGACTAATTTCGGCTTTGTGTGCGTAACTCGGTGTAAGATATCGTAGATTTGCGCATGTGTGCTAGAGAAAAATGTTGCAAGCGTAATTGTGCTGAGACTCCCCAGTGTGAGAGATTATACCTACTTTGGTGAAAAGTTTTATTATGTTATTATTGTTATTGTTATTTGTTGTTATTAGGTAGTATTGTGTTTTATTTGTCTTGGTTGTATAAAATGAAACGTAATTTATATTTTAATAAGAGTAATTTATTTTCATAGAAAAAATAATATAATTATTAATTTAACAAAACACACAAAACTTATATTAGAACTAGCAATTAGCCCGTGACTTCGACCGCGTGAATATTTCCCTCTAAAAAAATTTTCACACGTTTTCGAAAATTAATGTTTACGGTCTTTATCATTTGTTTCGATAAAGTATTCGTGCCAAATTTCAAGTCAAGTCTACTAAGGTGAAAGCGTCAGGTAGCCCGCGAAATACAAATTTTCTTACGTTTTTTGCAATTTGCAAGTCAGTAGCAGGTTGTATGTTGATCTAAATATGATTCGCGCCCATATCAAACATTGTATTGATGATTTTTATGTTCACAATTCTATAAATAATATAGAATTGTAAACATAAAAATCATCAATACAACTCTCTATGTTCATATAATCCTATTGAATGACAATTTCATGATAACTATTGCCCCTTATGTTGTATCAGTTTTTTAAATGTCTGGCGTTTTGAGTCATAACTTTTAGTTAAAGTTTCTTGTTTTGCGATATGGTGGAATCTTATATCTAAGTATTTATTAATTACCGATCTTATTAAACTTGTTTGGTGCTCTACGCCATATATGTTATGTTCATCTTCTAAATTTGCAAAAATATCCTGATTACCAATAAATCTTTTGAGAATTTGTGACAGTACATAATTTTTCTGGTTTATTGAAGTAATAGTTATTCCTTCTTTAACAATTTTCCTTACCACCAACTCACACGTACAACATATATTATATGTATCTAAAGAAGGAAAACTTAAACCACCTTTGTCTCTTAAAGTTATTAACTTATGGAAATCATGTCTTTCTGAAGATAATAGCAGGGACATACACGGTTCACATTTGATTTTTTTTGATAGATAATGAGCGACCCCACCTGCTATATAACCAATTACATATTTCCTAAAATCATTTATATCCGGTACATCTAAGTAACTGGCCAAATCTCCAATATTGTCTTCAATTGATTTGAGGAAATTGAGAGTGGTGTCTTCATAATCCTCTTCATGACGGTAAGATGCTGAAGTGGCATTGATAATTTGTATGGCGGAAGAACAATTCAGTATAGCTATGTTCTCAAGTGGCACACAATTACCAGTTACGCACCTTAATTCAAGGTGTGTTAATAATTTTCTGTAAATACCCTTGAATTGCCTGACGTTAGGGTTGTCATTGTGGCCACCATGCATCCTTACTGACCCAAAGAAAATTTCAATGTGGTCCTGACTCAATTTATAAGTGGGTAAGAAAATCAATCGATTTTCATTTTCGATCCAATGCTGAACCAAATGTTTAATGCTTTCAATGTTTATTAAAATACCTATAAATCCGGATTTGCATTTTGTTTCAGTTATTGGCTTGTAAAATCGAGTAATTAAGAACGTTTTTTTACCATCTTTCATGACGCTTCGTTTTGTAGATATTTTCAATTTAAGGTCTATAATATATTTTTTTAAGTTATCGAGGAAAGTGATTATATTATCTTTATTTCTGATATTAATTGGTTTTTTGTATCCAAATTCTCTCATGGCTCTAGAATTATAAATATCAAAATAATCATTCATTAGTTGAATGAAGTCTTCGGTAGCCTTACATTGCTGAAATTGCTCAAGATTCAGGTCTTCTCTGCACATTTTCAAAGCCGTTGCAACACTTCTGCTTAGTAATTGTGTGGCTAATTTCACTTTCATAATCTGGTTTTTGTATTCAATATGTTTATGTGATAATTTGTTTGCCAAATGAAGCCCTTCGTTGTTTTGTAGTGTATTTAACTCTGTCAAGTAATCCCATTTTATCTTATCGCCGTTTATATCCAAGAACTCTTTATTCGATTGTAATTGGTTTCTTACCAATTTCATGACATGACACGGATCTAAGAAACAGGCTACTTCCGTATCATTAGATGGATGTTTGAATGTTGTCTTCATTAATGATAAATCTTTAATGTTACAATTAAGTAATTCTATTGCTGCAAAATTTGTCCCATGCCCGTCAAAAGTTAGAGACACTACATCAACTCCTACCTCAAAACATTTAATAAGACACATTTTAATTAAGTTCGCTTTTTGTATTCCGGTGAGACTATTAGTTAAAAAATAACCTAATGGGATTTTCCAACGCTGATTTATGGCTACTAGTAGGAAAACAAAAGCTTGAGAAGCTAATGCACCAGAATCTGAAGTTGTACCAGTCCCCATGTCTACTAGCCCATGATATTTTTTTCCGTCCCATATCTTTTGCTGTCTCAGAGCCATCTCATCAAATACAAGGGCACATATGGGACGGTATTTTGAGACTTCAGCCTTTTGTCTTACAGCTGAAAAAGCTTCTTCTGTAAAGCCAGGTTCACCGTTAATATGAGCGTACCATTTAGATAATGTTTTAGAGTGTGGTAGACACGTTTGAAAGGTCTGACGCACGTATTCATAGGCTTTCGGTGAATAAAAGTTGAGTGTGAGACAAAACTTTTTCATTGCTGGCGAGTATTTGATTTTTTTCTTTCCTATTTTCTTTTTGTTTATGTTATGACATATTTCTGCTGCGACAATGTTTTCACCGAGCATATTGAATACGTCAGTGTCTATATAATTTTTATCTTTTATATCTTTTAGAACATCTTTTAGTGAGGCGTTTTTCTTTTTAAGGCGTTTAACCTTCTGATTAAGTGTTTTGATTTTACGTGCCTGAATTTTATAACATAATTTATACTTTCTAGCTTGATGTCTGAGTTTATTTTTTTTGGGAGTGTCAAATATTGACTCTAGTTCGGAATCACGAATTTCACGTTGATAGTTTGAGATATAATCCTGTGGTTTTGAGATATCTTCAATAAGCTTATCTGTCGTATCGCCAAAAATACCAGCTGCATCAACTTCCTCTTCAATGTTACAGTGCTACGACAGTAAAAAATTGGTTATTTAGATTTATATAAGTACTTTATTTTAGGTAAAATGACACATAAAATTCAAGTAGGCACAAACCTCTGTATTAAGTCCCAGTGTTGAAGATTTAAGATCAATAGAACTACCAGACTGGACATCAACTGCCTCCTCAGTGTTACAGTGCTACGAGAGTAAAAAATAGGTTATTTCGATTTATAAATATAAGTACTTTTTTTAAGTGAAATGACACAATATACTGATAAAAATTCAAGTAGGCACAAACCTCTGTATTAAGTCCCAGTGTTGAAGATTTAAGGTCAATAGAAGTACCAGGCTGAACATCAACTGCTTCCTCAATGTTACAGTGCTACGACAGTAAAAAATAGGTTATTTAGATTTGTATAAATATTTATATTTTTGGTAAAATGACACGATTCAAGTAAGCACAAACCTCTCTATTAAGGCCCAGTGTTAAAGATTTAAGATAAATAGAACTACCAGACGCTTCCATTTTCTGACACCACTCGTTATTTACGAGATGAATCTATAAAATACAATGGCAGTGTTTTAGAATAAGATAAACATTTTATTTACGATTATAAAATAACCACAATAATAATAATAAATATCGAACCTTTTTGGGTGCAGCGTTTTTCTTGATTCGACGGTAACCACCTTTAGTGTTGTATATATCAATTTCTTCAAAATGTATAGAACATACAACACTAAATTTTGAAGGGAGCCAGTCGACATCTTTTCTGTTGTCCCGTACAGCTTTAATCCACTTTTCTTTCCACGTTATATCAGCTGGGAACCTAAAATTTATATAAATATATTATTTGAATATATTTTATAAATACTTACGTATCATACAACATGTCTAATGTACTCGAAAACTAAATATGCAATGGTGCCGATTCTCTTGTACACCGAACTAAACTAACTAAACTACGACTAAAATACCTTACTTTTGGCTATGAGAATCTAAAAGCTATTCTGCGGAAAAATATCTCTAAATTAAAAAATAATTTTGACACATCTAAAATTGAATTTGACAGTCACGTCGCGACCCACGTGGTACTTGTTTGCTCTACCCCGTGAATTTTGGGGCAGCCTTGACGTATTTTGTATGGAATTTTAAACTTTTTTTATGGAAAATATGAAAAAATATTACCTGTGAGTAGGGGCATATGGGTTTACGGATGGCAGAGGGGGTCGAAATTTCCATTATTTTTGCGCTAGGACGCACCGTTTTCGAGATATAAGCAAAATAAAAAAAAAGATAAAGTTTTTGCAGCTGAAGTGTGTGAATTTTAGTTCATGCTATCTAATTTTATTCCACTCCTTTTTAATCGCGTTTAAAAATAGACTAATTTAGTTGGATAATCTAAATTTTTAGGTGAAAAACGTCAAATTCAGAATAGCAAAATTGCCATTTTCACTAAACTAATAGCTCAGTGCAATCTTAGTGCTGTCAAACTAAAATATAGTTAAGTTGTGTCACTTTAGACTATTTCAGAATGGGAAATGCTCGTTTGACAGGACTAAACTAAATTTTAGTGATTTTTAGTCTAGTTTAGAGGCATTTGTGACAAGAGAATCGGCACCAATAATAAGATGAATAAAAACGCACTTAGTTGTAACGTGTGCGTACAAAAATCACAACTTCCCTTACTTTTGGGAAATGATAATGTTCTTAACTTGCAACACTGACACAATGCCGTCTAGATTTCGTGTTCCGACAAATTATGTCAAATATTTTGCGATTATGTTTAAAATATGCATAAAATCGGATACTTACCTATGAAAAGTAATCCCAGAAGACTTTTTTTGAAAACATGAGTTGTTTTTGCAGCAGTTTATGACACAGGATGGCATAATTCGCAATTATTATTTAAACCGAAAGTACGTCACGCGCTCTCAGTCACTCTCGGCAGACTACCGAGCGGCCGTCTTTATATGGCCGAATCGTCTTAATATTGCGTGCCTCACTTTTTTGAGCGCGATGTTCCGTCTATACTTTTTTATTGGTCTGAGTATATAACATACATTATAAAGTTACTTAGGTATATTTTTAAGATCTAAATTATGATTATAATACATAAATTATATTCGAACTCTATTACTAATTAGCTTAATCTTAAAATTCATATTTCGCTCTTTAAAATAAGTGAGGCTCGCGTTGATATTCGATCTACAGATATTGATCGTTTATCATCATTTCGAGATAAGGCAATTTTGTTGACACTCTTAGTAAATATTTCGTGCTTTATGGATTTAAACATAATATTTTTTCTACGAATCTACTATCTAATAAAATATTTTCATAATCTGATATATTTAAGTCTCTTACTACACTTGATTTTACTCCTTTTGCTTTTTTAATGACTTTATCGACTGTTTTTATTGAGTAAAGTTTTGATCTCAAACCAACAAAATCTGAGATATATTTTCCTCCCATTTCGTCTTTGAATAAACCTGGAACTTTTTTGTTCATAATTGGTATGTTAAAATCATTTTTATCATCATAGTTACTGGTATCGAAATATTGCAAAAAATTATACTTCAAGTCATGATAAAAATCAAACGTGAATATTTTATAGACAAACGAATCGGTATCTGTATAACACAGCTGCACTCGGTCTTCATAAAAAGGTTTTACAATATTGTAATGAAAGTCATACGTATGTGTCTTAGAAAGTTCTAATACAGTGAATCCAATATAAATAGGTTTATCTAAAATAATTTGGTCAGGTTTCATTTGTATTGCAACTAAGTTTTCAGTTAGAATAGAAGCGCTATGGAAATAGGGGTTGGCTACAAGTCTCTCGGAGGATATAAATTTCTTAGTACGATTAGATTGATCGCACCATTGATTAACTAAATGTACGGTTACTCTATTTTCAGTATTTTCTAATGTCTTACCAAAAACACTGTTGTTTAACAACTTAAAAAAGTCTTGTTCGAAAGAACTTTTTGCCTTTTGTCTTAATCGAGTGTTTAATTCTATGTACTGTTTTAAATAGGGACTTTGTCTGAAAGTAATAGCTTTATGAACTTTACGTAATATTAAACCATGTTCTAAACACTTTTTTAAATGAACGTAATGTATTACGTAGTTGTACTTATTATGCAAATTTGCAACTAGTTTTTTCGTTTTGCCTCCTAAAGGTATACATTTCTCAGGACAAAATGGTAAATCATTGTGGTGTTTGTGTAAATGTTCAGGATAAAAAAGATCGACCTCTAATATAAAGCCCCACTCAGAGTTATCCTCGACATTTTCAACACGAAAATTAGTTAATTCATTTTCATCAAGAAATCTAAAACTAGAATACGGTAAATACTGACACATGCTAAAGCCGTATAGGTTATTACAGTCTAGATATACTATGAAACTCTGAGGCTGTGATGCATTATGTTCCGGCATGTATTTGTGATTTGCTTTTGCATACCGATGGGAACACATGCACAAACCCCCTCGTATACCGCTTTGAATCATTCTGACGATAGCTAAATCCGAAATAAGTTCTAACTGAACACCAGTTTTTAGCAACATTGCATCGAACGATAAACTGGGTGCAGTTATGTAAAAGGCAGGATCGAGTTTGTAATATTGTTTACATGTTTTCCGAAACTTTTGAAATATGTCTGTCAACAAAAGCACGTCTGTTTTTAAGTATAGATCTGTATACTCGCCTAGGTCATTAATATTGAATTCAGCCCAAACATTCTGAGCATGATTATAATCTTCATCGCTAATACCTTCGTTAGTCAAAGAATTATGGAAATAATCTTTAGATGGTAATGACTTTTGATCGTAACATTTCCAGTCCTTCATATAGTCATATGGGTACACACCTTTACGAGTCAGCAAACTAAATTGTGTTTCATCAGTAAAAATTGATTTAAGGTTAACAAAATCGTCTACTTGCAATGTTTTAGCAAGTTTGTCTAAACTAGTTCCTAAAAAGTTAAAGGAATCTAAAAACCTTATTTGTATAAACTCGTTATCAGCAATAGGAATAAACTTTGTAAACGCTATATATTTTTCCTTAGTCTTGGGTAGTATTTTAATTTGTCCTGGAATTTCGCCTAACTTTTTAATAAATAAATGACAGTCATATCCGGTTAAGTTATGAAAAATTATTGGGATGAATTTTGGTACTTTGTGTTGTAGGTTACAGTGTCGATGTGCTGCACCTCGGTACCGGCCAGTTATATGACAGTGATCCCTTACTCTATCGGACAACAGTAAATTTTCACAAAGGTAGCACTTAACAGCGCGTTTGAAATCAAGAGCATCTATTTCCGTGAATATCATAGGCTCGCTTTTAGTTAGAATTCTGTGTATTGCTTTAGCATCTTCAGTCAGTAAATGTATAAATTTTGAAACACAATCTTTTCCGCGATAACTTCTATAGTCGCCAACCCTATCGTTAAATGATGACACTACATTATAGGCGAACGCGGCCGCCACGTGACGATGTGAGTATGACGTGTTAGCGGTGTTGAATTCATCGCCGGAAATCGGTTCGAGTATCGTTTCGAAATCGGCATATATGACGAAAGGAATGTTTTGTTTTCTATCATAATTTTTGAATTTTAAAAATGTTCCTTTTTCTGGTAATACTGTGGCAATCCCTCCACACAGATGTGATTCAATTCGGCTGCGCGTTGGAAAAAACATTAAGCACGTTTCGCAGAAGTACAGTTTACCATGATGTTTGGTTATCTGATTTCTGACTAGACGAGGTAAATCAATGATTAGACAATAATGAGTACTAGAATTATTTTCTAAGAATAATAGATGGATGCTCTTAGATTTATGATTCGATGTTGAATACAAAGGTCCAATGATAGTCTTATCATTTTTTAAACCATACACGTAAATATTCAAAAACGGATTATTCTTCTCAAAGACAGCTATGTCCGAAAATGTTATCGGAAATGTCAAACCATCAACATTCAAAACATCCTGGAAGTAGGGATAAGATGAAACTCTGTCGGGATGTTGGTTAGTGGGGTACAGAGCCGCCACTACGCACCATAAAAAGCAATACTCATCATTGTTACGAATATTCAAACAAGCTTTTTTTTATTTTTTATACATTTTGGTAAAGTTATAAATTTAGATCCGCCGAGAGGTTGATATTTGTTAATATTTATTTCTATATGGGAATTGCTCGAAAATGTCCAACCACTATCTCTCTCCTGAAACTCTTCAATTTTCTTTAACAATAAATCAACCGTTGCTTTATATATTGAATCAAAATCGTAATTAAAATTAATAATAATGTTTTTTGTGGCGAACGATTTCATTTCCTTTTGATCATTTTTAAACATAAGAAAAAAAATAAAAAAGTTCGAAATTTATTTTCACAGCTTTATGTTTCAATAATGATCGGTTTATTAGAGTTTTAACTTGTTCCCTAATATTAATGAGAAAAATTTCAGGAAAATTATTTATTTCTGCGCCAGTTGCGATGATCTTGTAACTAACCATTCTTTTTTTAAACGCAGAATTAATAATTTCGACATTGTCAAAAACAGTGGTCGCACTATTGTTTTTATGAACATTACTACGTAAATGACCAGACCATCGACGATTATCTACAAATAAGTTGCAAACCGAACAATGAGGCATTATTTTACTACTTAATTGGAATTAATTATCTCCCAATATAGACGCTAAACGCGAAATGAAACGATCTTACTCACGTATACCGACTAATGAACAATCGAAGTAAGTGTACTATGAGCGTGACAGAATTATCGAATTGTTTAATCTGGACCAGATCTGCATCTGCTTCAAGTTTGATGATTGATGATCAACCAGTGCATCTGATTAGGTATCAATGTGTTTCTGAAAAAAAAGAAATATCGGTTAGTACCTATTTTAAAATCAATAACATTTAAAACGAAAATACGAAACATATTAAATAATTACCTTCTTGCAAATTACTTAATGTTGTACATAAATGTTCCAATTTTATGTAGTTCAAAAATGTGTAGGTGAATTCAGATCACAATACTAAACGTCTGCTTCGGGAGATTATAAGACTGTAGGTATTTCGACATTCGCTGTGACTCCATATATTTTTAAATGATTAAAGGATTTACACTCCGTCACCCAGCGTAGCTTTGAGATAATGTCAAATTAATTTTTAGTTTCTAACTTTTAAACGTTACTAACTAACGAAGTAAGTATTCGTTATTGACTACTTAGTCATACGATCAATTTCCTAAAAATCAATAAAATATTTGATTGAAATAATTGTTATTGCGTAAAACATTACACGTGTAACCTTGTTTCTTTTAGGGTTCCGTAGCCAAATGGCAAAAAACGGCACCCTTATGGATTCATCATGTCTATCTGTCTGTCTGTCCGTCCGTATGTCACAGCCGCTTTTTTCCGAAACTATAAGAACTATACTGTTGAAACTTGGTAAGTAGATGAAACAATTTTTTTTTCAATAAACCCATACGTGTGGGGTATCTATGGATAGGTCTTCAAAAATGATATTGAGGTTTCTCTCGTCTCGTCTTTTAATACGTCATTAATCGTAAACCGTAATTTACCTTTAACGAACTACAAGAACTTTTATATTATGTTACTTGCTGCTACGGAACCCTTCATGAACGAGTCCGACTCTCACTTGGCCGCTTTTTTTCGTTAGCTAAGTTGCATTCGCAACAGTAAGCTATTTTACCTAAGGTTGTCACGCATACATATTAAGGTAAGGATAAGTATCTGAAACTAAGTACACTATCACAAAATAAATAAAATGTAGTAAGTATATAGGTTTCTAACCTTAAGAATAGAATTAAAAATAAGTTCATTTAAAATTGAGTTAACTTATTGTTCAGTTAACTTATTTCCTGTACCTACTTCACTCGAGCATAAAAGTATTACAAGTAAAACTTGGATGTATAACATGATAAATACTAATCTTACGATTGTCTCTAGATTACCAAATAATTAAATTACCCCTCAAGAACATTCCCTATTAACGTTATTGATAACTTATCTACTGGTTACCGTTTTGTCAACCCTAAGTCGTTTCGCTGTGTCGTCATTCGATGCTACCTGAAACATCCTTAGTCTTCACTTTTTGGTCAACCTATAATGCGTCTAAGGAAAAAAGTTTGTATTACACAACATTATATGAACGGTTGCAGTCATTTTTAACATAGTGAATTATCGTTCGTTTTCCGATTTATAAGCTACATGTTTTCGAAGTACTCGCTACAAACTAACTGAAGTCTACAAGTGTGGAAGTAATCTTCAAGAAGTGTACTGCGATCCTGCTGAGTTATCCTATCAATATCAGTGTTGATAGCTAACCGCTGCCTGCTGCCGTCAGTCACAAGTCGTTTCCATTGTTGAAGCGCATTACAAAAACCAAGTCGTTTCTAATATTGAGACGCATGTCAAAAACACCAAGTCGTTTCCATTGTTGAAGCGCATTACAAAAACCAAGTCGTTTCTAATATTGAGACGCATGTCAAAAACACCAAGTCGTTTCCATTGTTGAAGCGCATTACAAAAACCAAGTCGTTTCTAATATTGAGACGCATGTCAAAAACACCAAGTCGTTTCCATTGTTGAAGCGCATTACAAAAACCAAGTCGTTTCTAATATTGAGACGCATGTCAAAAACACCAAGTCGTTTCCATTGTTGAAGCGCATTACAAAAACCAAGTCGTTTCTAATATTGAGACGCATGTCAAAAACACCAAGTCGTTTCCATTGTTGAAGCGCATGTCAAAAACACCAAGTCGTTTCCATTGTTGAAGCGCATTACAAAAACCAAGTCGTTTCTAATATTGAGACGCATGTCAAAAACACCAAGTCGTTTCCATTGTTGAAGCGCATTACAAAAACCAAGTCGTTTCTAATATTGAGACGCATGTCAAAAACACCAAGTCGTTTCCATTTTTGAAGCGCATTACAAAAACCAACAAGTCGTTTCTAATATTGAGACGCATGTCAAAAACACCCAAGTCGTTTCCACCCACGAAGCGCATTACAAAAACCTAGTTGTTTCTAATACTGAAATGCATGACCAAATCATCAAGTCGTTTCCATTGTTGAAGCGCATATCAAAAATCATCAAGTCGTTTCTAACCAGGAAACGCATTTCATAATGACTAAATGAAATCTTAATCATTGATCGTGTCGATAGTTGTCACCAATGTCCGAAGCGAAGCAAACTCGCCTAGCTACTGGCGGCCAGTCGTATAACTCGCATGATCTTTTTATGAGTACAGTAATACCAGCCGTTTCTAATACTGAACGTGCCCAATTCATCAAGTCGTTTCCATTGCTGAAGCGCATTACAAAAACCAACAAGTCGTTTCCACCATTTGAAGCGCATAACACTAATCATCAAGTCGTTTCTAACAACGAAACGCATGTCAAAATGATCCATACCATCGTTCGCAGCGAGGAGCTACTGACGACCAGTGGTACAACTCACATGATCTCTAGGTGAGTACAGTAATATACTACACAGTCGAGTCGATCATTCAATATTGGGCATTTTATGCCACTGGTGCGTAGCGAGGCGCACTAGCCGAGCTACTTGCCGACAGTGGCATAGAATGCCCAATATTACCCTACTGCTATCCAACGATATATTATGCATGGCTATTACGGTGGGTACCAAAATAAGCATCATTCTTTGCATTTTCTTTTATTCTGTGATGTTTACATCATTTCCTCATTTTATTTAAAATTAACCTTAAATGGAAACAAATAGATCAAATGTCATTTTCAAACAAGAATATCGTTTTCATTAACACATTCTATCTAATTTATGGGAAGTGTATTTGTTTTTATATTTAAATGACAGTTTAATATTAACACCATTGTGTTTATTGTTTATGGAATCAGTTTCATGGAGGCTTTGAGATAATAAAAACAATATATCACCTGGTTGGTCCGTGCAAGTTGTTGTAGTTGTAGGTGTACCAGACTGTACAGTCAAGGAGGGAATTATTTAGCAATTATAAACACATTAATTTCCCTCATAGCGTGCGCATGTCACCTTTTTGAATTGTCACCATCATCATTTCAGCCGAAAGACGTCCACTGCTGGACATAAGCTGCTCCCAAGCATCGCCACTTCGACCAGTCCTGTTCTTCTCGTGTCCAGATTTTTTATTAAAAACAAGAGCGAGACTAACGCACTGACGCAGATTGATCGCATTGAGGAGCAGCGGTGGCCCAGTGGTAACGGCCCTGACTTACAAGTTGTAGGTCGTGGGTTCGAACCCAGGCAGGCCCTTTACTTTTTGTAAAATGATTTCATCACCACTGCTCACAAAACGGTAAAGGAAAACATCGTGAGGAAACCGGCATGTCCTAGAACCAAAAATTCGAAGACAGTGACATCCACCAACCCGCACTGGGCCCGCGTGATGGATTACGGCCCACTCCCTCTCTCAGAAAGGAGACCTGATTCCCAGCAGTGGGAACATTAATAAGCTGATTATGTATATTATGTAGATTGATCGCAAAAATTAACTTTTAAGGTGCTTAAAACTTTTGATTATTTGACTGCACATTCTCAAAGACAACTTTCGTTGATTAAAAACCCAGAAATTTCACAAGGAGCTATTGTCGATACATACATAAACTCCGGCCTACCTCCCATACGGGTAGGCAGAAGCTATAGAACGTCACCTGCTACGATCCTTACATACTCCTTTTGCCTCGTTTACGTTCATACATCTGGTCATACACGCACGCCGGTTGCAAGTACTATTACGCACCTGCATGCATGCACCTGTCCTTTCTGAAGAACATCACCAATAAGGTATGTCCTGTAAGGTATATGTCCTCCTAGGGCGTCCCCTTCCAGTGTTTCCAGTCACATCTATCACGTTTGTAAATACATTTTTTTAGTCACCTTTCATTTATCCTCTCAACAAGACCAAACCATCTCAGCATACCCTTTTCAATTTTTGTCACTACATCGTCTTATAAAAACTTACAGGTTTCACAAGGAGCCATTGTACATAATTTAAACTCACGCCTTCTTCCCATAGGGGTAGGCAGAACGCCACCTGCTACGATGCTTTTTTTTTTGGGGTGTGAAATCATCAAATATGACCGTCTTCTTCCGCTCTGAGCGGAGCGTAAGGGCGTGTCAGACTCTTACTGACAAAAACCCACCCGTGTTCCTTCACTTGCCTGTACGTTGCCAGGGGCCACGGTCACCCCTTAGGACCTTCCCGCAACCCCGGCAGGCATCGGCCCTAGCGAACTCTTTGAAGCGCGCGTGGAACACAACGCGCCGTCGACCCGGGCCTGGCCCTTATCGGACGGCGAGTCACCCATTGCTCTCTGTCCGCCCGTTCCGTTTACGTTCATACACCTGGTCATACACGCACGCCGGTTGCGAGTACTACCACAGATTAATAATCTGTGGTACTACGCACCTGACCTTTCAGAGGGACTATTGTGTTTAGATATAAAAACATGATATCACAACTTTGCAAGTCCAATTAAACCATTTTGCATAGAACAAAGAAACTCAGCAGTCTCAATGATATGATCTTAGTTGCCGACATGAAAGATAATAACATAATGCAATATAAACATTTTTATCTAAACAGCATCTTCATTGTCATTATTATAATTTTGACCTCACTTCTTAATTATTTTTCTAACTCCTGTACCCTTGGATAACACTGTATAACTAGTTTTTCTATAAAAGTATTACAATTATTAATTTTTCAGCCAATAAGGGTCACGCCACACCTGTCCAACGTACGGCGCTGAAGGTTCGGTTGAATATGCTCGTAGTGTTTTGCAAGTTACCTATGACACATCAGCCGAAAGTTAAGTCACGTAACGCGCTGAAGTAAACGCCGCCGACCGTTCGGCGCGTTTGGTGTGTCATGCCAACCGAATACTACGACCGATAATTCCGTCGCTGAAGTGTCGGCGCCGAACGTTCCGCAGGTGTGCCGCTACACTACGAAACATAGTGTAGAGGTAGCGTTAGAAGGCCTTCCACAAGGTGGACCGATGACCTTGTGAAGGCTGCAGGAATCAGCTGGATGCGAGAAGCACAGAACCAGTCGAAGTGGCGGTGTTTGGGGGGGGGGGCTATGTCCAGCAGAGGACGTCTTTCGGCTGAAATGATGATGATGAAGAAACATAGATACTTAGTTATTTTTCAGTTATAGAATTATGCTAGTAAAATTACAGGTTATAAGGAGATAACGAGTGATGAAGATGTATTACATAAGGAATATTAAGAGGACATGCGGAACTAGCCCCAAATTAATTGGGATCAGTGCAGGAGAGTCATGATGAGATATTTCAATTTTATCTGTAAAATCGCCAAATATTCACAATCCCTTTGGTATTGCAGACCCGTAGGTTACCCCCTAGCACTAGGTGAGAAATAACATGACATCATCACGCCTGAATTCCCGTTGTGGTTAAGCAGAAGTGCACCTATAGTACACCCACATTTCGCCAGTTATGTTTAAGTCCCATGTAATAGGGGGCGAGCCTATTGCCATCAACCGGGCACAAATCCAAGCTCCGGACTAGAAATTTCAAATGGAAAAATCCAGTAACACTTTGTCCAACCCGGTAATTGAATCTAAGACCTCATGCTACACAGTTGCGCTTGCGACGACTTGACCAACAAGGTAGTCAGATGAAAATAAATCCTGAAAAAATATTCAGTGGTTTGTAATAGCCATGAAACCACGTTAAAATTATGATAAATAAAATTAGTCATCGTAAATATTATAATACTATTTATTATGTACTTTAGTATTCGTGCCGCCGTACCTACGTGAGTACACAATAGGAGCGAATGAGTAATATAAGAATTAGAAATAATCTCAATGAGACACAGTAGGCAGTATTTCGATGATTCTTTTTTGTTCGAAAGAGTATTTTTCCGGAGGGAATTCCGTATTAGGCTGCCTGTCCACTGAAGCGGAGAGGAAAGGAGCGGAGCGGAGATGTGCCATTATTAACCAATCAAATCTAAACTCAGGGGCGGAGTCAAGATTCTATTGGTTAATATTGGCACATCTCCGCTCCTCTTTTCTCCTCTCCGCTCCAGTGGACAGGCAGCCTTATGCTTGGGTAGTTTTAGAATTAGTTTCAATGGTGTAATATGTTGATGATGTTATTAAAACTTCTTGTCGCTGTTATTTTATAGCAAGTAGTGGGATTCGAATTTGTGTGCAGTAGGTACCACAACGAAAAAGAGAAAAATAAAAAATTATTCAAATAAAAAATTATTCAAAAAACAAAAAACCCGACTGCAAAAACACTTAACTGAAAAGAGAAAAACGAGCATTATAATCTATAGAATTTTGGTATCGCAGGCGGGGACAAACAAAAGTTACACCATATTTCCGGTTATTATTGTTAAATTATTATTGTCCCCGCCTGCGATACCAAAATTCTATAGATTAGAATGCTTGTTTTTCTCTTTTCAGTTAAGTGTTTTTGCAGTCGGGTTTTTTGTTTTTTGAATAATTTTCTTTATTTCAAGTTTTTTTAATACAGGGTGGCAGGGACATCGACGCGAAGCCGGTTACCATGGATTCAGTACATGATTCTGAACCCCCCTGCGTTGAAATTTTTCGTCGGTTATTTTTTTTTAAATCTGCTGTTTCATAGAAAAGTGCAATACCTACGCGGTCAAAATGTATGGAACAGCTGATTTTTTTTTTAATAACCGACGAAAAATTTCAACGCAGGGGGGTTCAGAATCATGTACTGAATCCATGGTAACCGGCTTCGCGTCGATGTCCCTGCCACCCTGTATATCTTAATTTGGAATTGACTCATTACCAGCTTTTATTTGATACCAATATTGTTGAAATTTATTTTTAGAAAAACCTTCCCCTCCCTTTTTTTTGTATTTGCAGATGCAATACATAAATATTATATAGCCTATGTCACTTCTACGATTAAGACGAATCTAACGACACCTCATATGTTAAAATCCATCAAGCCGTTTAGGCTACAGAGCGTGCCAAAGAAATAGACATACATACATACATACATACATACATAAATACATACTCTCGAAAAACATTACCCTCCTTCTGGGGCAGTCGGGTAAAAAAAGAACAAAAAAAAAATGCTTACAAAAAAAAAACTTTTTTATTGTAAAAATTACTTTAATTTTGAAGGTCGGTGCCAAAAAACGAAAATACGAAACCAAAAATACCGATTTCAACTGTTCTTTCTTGTACTGAAAGTAAAAAATGCCTTTAAAGATATCTGTACCGGAGCCTCACCGGAGACGCAACGGTGCGGCGCCGGACCGCTGCCCCACCGTAGCCACGAAGTAGGTACGGCTTCGACGCGGCGTCATGTACAGAAAGCAATTTTTTTGGGTGGGAAGTATCAAATAACTTTTTTGGAGCGGGAGGGCGTGTCAGACTCTTACTGACTAAAACCTACCCGTGTTCCTTCAGTTGCCTGTATGTTGCCAGGGGCCACGGTAATGTACAGGAAGCCTTACAGAGATCTCTCTCTCTCTTGTTAACCAATTATTGACTTCATACCACTTTACCATGATAATATATACCTCACAAATCCCCATCACGTGTAATAAATTCAAATCAATTAAAAATAATAAAGGAATTCAATCTACTTTTTGACGGGCTGCCAACTCATATACCTTTTGCAACCACAAACATGTAGCGAGACCAGCGCCAAACCACACTGAGCTATAGCCAACAAAATGTTACGATTATTAATATAGTCAGTAGCATAAAAACATGACATAACATCAAGCATTTATAAAAAAAAAAACTACTATAATATTGTTAATTGACTCAGGCGTGCTTTTGCAGATATCCATTATAAAATACAATAGACGACGTTTATTTAGTAACCTAATTCGCTTAATTGTTCTTAAAGAGTTTTAGAGGTATGAGGAACAGGGTGTAAAGTTCACTCATCCTCTATAGAAAAGGGAGGATCCTCCGACCAGACGTGTATTATGTCTGGCGGGCAACTGCCCGTAAGTTGATTTCGGATAGTCTTATTTATTCGTTCGCGCGGTAAACTCTAACTGCGCGGTGCAGGAATTGTGTGACGTTTTAGGAGTATGAGGAACAGGGTGTAAAGTTCACTCATCCATCATAGAAAAGGGAGGATCCTCCAACCAGACGGGTTGTTATGTCTGGCGGGCAACTGCCCATATGTTGATTTCGGATAGTCTTGTCTATGTTTTTCGCTTGGTAAACTCTAACTGCGAGATGCAGGAATTGTGTGACGTCATGTCTTTTTACTGCGTAGTTTTATGTCGCGGTGTAACCGCTACATCACTCCCCTCCGGAGACCGGAGGTCGATAGTGGGCTGAGTCTTGAATCTTGCGATGCTTCACAGTGCCAGCTGTGGTTCCAGTGAGTCGGAACCGGGTGCCGCTCAGTTCACAGTGGGTCGGAACTGTCTGCAGTGATTGCGGCGATGGTGATTGTGGTTCCAGTGAGTCGGAACCGGGTGCCGCACAGTTCACGGTGGGTCGGAACTGTTTGCGGTGATTGAGGTGATTGCGGTGATTCCCCAGTGAGTCGGGGTGATGTGGCTGAGGGTGATGACCAGGAATGCGCGTTCGCTGCATGCTGGTGGTCAGGATACCCGTTGAAGCCGTGGGTGCTGGCTGGCTGTGTGACTTGCCTCACGAAAGCTTGCGGGAGTGATGATGATGACGTCACGCTGAAGTTGTTGCACGAAGGCTGCGTTGACGTTCATACTCGGGGAATTTAGGGGTATGAGGAACAGGGTGTAAAGTTCACTCATCCACCATAGAAAAGGGAGGATCCTCCAACCAGACGGGTATTATGTCTGGCGGGCAGTTGCCCGCCAGACATAATACCCGTCTGGTTGGAGGCCCATATGTTGATTTCGGATAGTCTTATCTATGTTATTCGCTCAGTAAACTCTAACTGCGAGATGTAGGAATTGTGTGACGTCATGTCTTTTTGTTTCGTAGTTTTTGTATGTGGCGGTCTAACCGCTACATCACTCCCCTCCGGAGACCGGAGGTCGATAGTGGGCTGAGTCTTGGATCTTGCGATGCTTCACAGTGCCAGCTGTGGTTCCAGTGAGTCGGAACCGGGTGCCGCATAGTTCACGGTGAGTCGGAACTGTCTGCGGTGATTCCCCAGTGAGTCGGGGTGGCGGTGCGTCGTCATCCAGTGAGTCGGATGTGATACAGTGCCGGGTTGTGGTTGAGGGTGATGACCAGGAATGCGCGTTCGCTGCATGCTGGTGGTCAGGATACCCGTTAAAGCCGTGTGTGCTGGTTGGCTGTGTGACTTGCCTCACGAAAGCTTGCGGGAGTGATGATGATGACGTCACGCTGAAGTTGTTGCACGAAGGCTGCGTTGACGTTCGTCTCGTCGGGGTCACCAATTTAGGAGTATGAGGAACAGGGTGTAAAGTTCACTCATCCACCATAGAAAAGGGAGGATCCTCCAACCAGACGGGTTGTTATGTCTGGCGGGCAACTGCCCATATGTTGATTTCGGATAGTCTTGTCTATGTTTTTCGCTTGGTAAACTCTAACTGCGAGATGCAGGAATTGTTTGACGTCATGTCTTTTTACTGCGTAGTTTTATGTCGCGGTGTAACCGCTACAACGTCATGTCTTTGCTGCGTAATTCGTATGTGGCGGTTTAACCGCTACAGAGTCATAAAGAACCCTGTAAGAAATCGACACGTGTTTCACCTCTCAACGAGGCATCTCCAGGATGACAATTGACTTGTTGCGACCCCGGATACGTGTTGCCACGACAAAAGCCGAACGCAAAGTTTACGTTCGGCGCTTGTCACGGATTAGGTTACTAAATATACGTCGTTTATTTTATTTTACTACAATATGACTTCCTACAGCTGAACACCATCTGCCTAGCCTACTTCCCAACTATGTTGGGGTCGGCTTTCAGTCTAACCGGACGCACCTGAATATACGAGTATTTTACATGGTCCGACTACCTAAAAATTACGAAATAAGTATATAGTGAAAGCAAAAGTGAATGTCTAAGCTATTAAATGTTATATTTTAGGGAAGAGCGCTGTTGTCTGAGATACAGATATTTATTTATCTACTTCAGACACAGATGTCTTATATGAATTTATGTTAGTATAAGCTGTTTTAGGTTAAGTTGTACTTATATATGTTATACTTTAATTTGAACAATAAATAATACCAATTTAAAGTTGGGCAAACAGACCAAGTTATCGGTGTCATCGACTCACCAGAGTCGACGATAGATTAAGATTGTAATTTGTATTTTTTTTTGTGTCTGAATAAAGGCTTATATTATGTTATATTACCTATCTGATCTTCACAACTCGTCACTGGGTAACATGATACCTCTTGGTAACATGGTACCTCTTGGTAAGACTGGTTGTCAGACTTTCGGCCTTCAGACAACCCGTAACAACTGTCAAAATTCTACAAATGACAGCTGGGACCAACAGCTTAACGTGCTTCCCGAGGCACGGAGGGGTCTTGGTAAGTAAAGATGGTCACCCATCCTCGGACGAACCGCGGCAAACGAAACTTAACGAGAGAGTCATTCACTCATACCTCACACTTTAAGTTCCAGTCAAAAAATAAAAATACAACCCTGCACTTTAGACACATACTATTTTAGACAAACTGAATACGGTACATTGAATTTTATTTCCATTTGTGTGAACGTGGAAGAAACGTGTCTGCAGCGTAAAGACGTTGTAATACAAAAAGCGGGTTTGTGGATAAATTTTTTCTTGAAAGTAAAATATCGTATTTTGGACACGCACAGGAAATACAACAATAAAATAGAAAAAGAACATTTGAAACTAACAAAGTTATGAAAACAATATACAATATAAAAACAACATCAATCACCATCTTGCGACTTTAAACTTGACCCGTGAATGTAATTTGTGTGGAGACCAGTTGTCACGGTATGAGCAATTGGGCATGTAATGTGGAGGAGTGTGAAAATTGTGGATGGCTATAAGAGCAGGGGAAGACCAGAAAAACGATGGATGGACTGTGTGAAAGATGATACGGACACAAAGGGGATGACTATCGAGATGACGACTAATAGAGAAGTATGGGAGAAAAAGATATGTTGCGCCGACTACGAATAAATTTGGCATAAGGGCAGGAGAATAATAATATTTGCGACCTAAAATTTTTAGAACAACCTAGCTCAGGCATGCGTGAATCTGACTGAAGATCTAAGTCATCAAAATATCCGCAGTGGGTTAAGAGAAGACTTGACGAAGATGCTGGCAACTCAACAGTATCCTCCTGTCGACTTCTGTCTTGATGTTTGCCTACCGAGCTGGATGATTTGTCCTGAATAGATAACTAATAGATGTGGATTGGCTTTAGTTTGCACGATATTTGTGAATTTTGATCGCTGTCACAAAAATTTACACATGTCCATATTGCCCACCCTGTTGTAAATATAATCCAATAGTAAGTTATGCAACGTCTTTCTTTTTTCCGTTCAAAAATCAATTTACGAAATAGGTACGCAGTGATAACTGGAATTCTGAAGATCGCATATCGAATCCAACCCTATACAAGCGGGGTTGTGACTGAGTGAGCTGTCACTTGAAAATGACAAGAGCGCCACTTTCCACGATTTCGAATAATCGGGTGATTTGGATATCAATGTAGGAGTGTAATTAGTGAAGTAATCAAGGTAATCGGTAATTAACACACTTTTAATTATTAAGTCAAATGCTGCGGCCGCATTTACGTCTATCGTACCGAAGCTTCGTATGTTATCACTACGTTTAATATTAGCCGCCACCCGGGCGATAAGTGCTACGCAGCCCGAACTATCGCGACGATAACCGATAGTTGTTGGTCACAAGTTCACAACTGCGTATAGCGTGTCATTGTGCGAACCTAATGGCTACTACGCACTGCCGCCGGCCATGCCGCCGGGCGCGCCCGGCACTGCCGCACAAAGCCGCACAAACAAACGCAAAGGAAATGAAGGCGCGAAAGCCGGAGGCAAGTGCCGCGCGGCAAAAGTCGGCGGCCATGCCGCCGGCATGTATGTAGTAGCCATAAGTCACGATATACGCAGATGCGGCCACAGCAACACAGTAAGTACACAATGATGTTTATTCCCGCTATCAATAAAACCAACTCCTAACACAATTTTCAACAAATCAGACGGAATGAAATTTCTCGTATTCAATTACACACGAAGTTCCACATCATACTCTCATAACTTTTAACAGAAACGGATGGATGGTTCAGTGCAGTTTGTAGATGTTATGTCATGGAGTTATTATTTGTATGGGATAAGAACCAACGGTCTGACAGTATTATTGAAAAGTATTTTATTTTAGTTTGTCTAGAGTTTAAAGTAAGTATGTAAGTATACGAGAGCAGTGGTGGCAGTGGAGGCCCAGTGGTATCGGCCCTGACTTACGAGTTGTAAGTCGTGGGTTCGAACCCAATCAGGCGCTTTACTTTGTGTAAATAATTTCATCACCACTGCTCTCAAATCGGTGATGGAAAACATCGTGAGGAAACCGGCATGTCTTAGAACCAAAAATTCGAAGATGTGACATCTACCAACCCGCACTGGGCCCGCGTGGTGGATTACGGCCCACTCCCTCTCACAGAGAGGAGGCCTGTGTCCCAGCAGTGGAAACATTAATAGGCTGATTATGTTGGTATACGAGAGCAAAACGATTAGAAAGCCAATTCGTAATAAATACCATTCAAAATGTTGCCACACTCTTCATCTCCGCGACGATCAGTCAAAAACAAAAACTTGGTTTGGCCGTGGCCCATGGGCCACTGGCTGGCTTCACATGCCGTCGAGAAATATCTCTCAGGCATGTTTCTTCACGAAGTTATCCTTTACCGTTCTATAAGCAAGTGATAAATACGAGTACAATACGCACATGAATCCGAAAACTCAGTGGTGAGTGCCTTTTTTTTTTGGGTGGGAAATTCTCAAATGATTTCTCCCGCTCTGGGCGGAGCGGAAGGGCGTGTCAGACTCTTACTGACTAAAACCCACCCGTGTTCCTTCCCTTGCCTTGCCAGGGGCCACGGTTTCCCCTTAGAACTTCCCGCAACCCCGGTAGGCATTGGCCCTAGCGGACCCCGTCAATTTTGCTGACATTTCTTTGAGGCGCGCGTGGAACGACCGCGGCCCGGGCCTGGTCCTTATCGGACGGCGAGCTGCCCGTTGCTCTCCGTCCGCAAACCCGCGCCTACGGTGGCCGGAAATCGGCTAACCAATCAGTGGTGAGTGCCTTGGGTTCGAACTCGGGACCTATAACTTGGCAGGCCGATGGTTACACCACTAAGCTATCACTGCAATTATCCTGTATGTTATTAATGAGGTATTAAACAAAAGAAGGCCAAAGAATGAATACTTACTTATCTTTCTATACGTATCTTTAATCTTTTTCAGTTCAGTTCAGTTTCAGAATACAACCTTCTTTATTTACAAACAATACCATTCACCCATCCCTCATTCGTTATTTCATTCTTTCTTTATTTTCTGACCTGAAAAGGAAAAACAATGATTCTCGTAACACAATACACCGTTACATCAAAGGTTGGTCGTAAGCTAAGGCAAAGAATAGTACAGAAGGGTGACTCCTTGGGAGCGAAAACAGGCGCACGAACACGTAGATGATTATCTACAATAATCTTTTCATATAACACTAGCTGCACTCCGCATTATCATCCACATCAAGTCTCAATCCCGTGGAAATATCGGGATAAGAAGTGAAAACTAAGTAACACCATCTAACGAAAATTTCAACAATTTATGTGGCTTGCTGTGAGTACAAGAACAAAAGCTGTAGCTCCAATAAAAAAAAAAAACAAAAAAAAACAGAGTGCGCTGTCAACAAAAAAGTGCTCACGCGCCTTCGGTGAAGATGACTCGAGTTCCATGATTTTTGTTCACCCAAAAAGTGCTCAAAACGCCTAAATAAGTTTTCACTTTAAAAGTTTATGTCCTAACCTATGTCATGGGCTACCCATGCGCCAAATTTAATCCAAATCCGTTCAGCCATTTTAGCGTAACAAACAAACAAACATAATTAAGTTTAAGTCTCATGTAACAGGGGGCCTATAGCCATCAACCGGGCACAAATCCTGACTCTGGGCTGCTACTGAGAAATTCCAGATCGAAAAACCCAATAACACTTTACCCGACCCGAGAATGGTACCCAGGACGTCATGCTTAACAGTAGCGCTTGCGACCACTAGGCCAACGAGGCAGTGTTCGGGCGTTTCCGTATGAAGCCGACTTTCTGCATTACTCTGTGGCTAAGGAAAAGCAACGTATCGCGTGAGAGTATTGTGTAACTGTATTTTGGTTAGGCGTTATCGGTGATAAGAGTGTTTTTATATCCCTTTGTTTTTGAGAAACTATTCTTACATATAAAGAACAACGGGATGTTTTGATGGATGATAGCTTTGAGTCCTAATAAATTGGACTGGACTGTTGACATACATTAGAGAAGTGGTGGCCCAGTGGTAACGGCCCCGACTTACGAGTTGTAGGCCGTGGTTTCGAACCCAAGCAGGCGCTTTACTTTGTGTAAATAATTTCATCACCACTGCTCTCAAAAACGGTGAAGGAAAACATCGTGAGGAAACCGGCGTGTCTTAGAACCAAAAATTCGAAGACATGTGACATTTACCAACCCGCACCGGGCCCGCGTGGTGGATTACGGCCCTCTCCCTCTGACAGAGAGGAGGCCTGTGTCCCAGTAGTGGGAACATTAATAGGCTGATTATGTTGAAATACATTTAAAGCGTATAATATGGTATGTATAGAGTTACAAGTTACACCCCGATGTAAACTTAATGGCTGCTCGGAATATAAGGCAAGTCGCTGCGCAGTAACGAATTCATGGGTCAGCGGGGGTGGGGGGTGGGGTACTGCGCAGCGAGTACCTAACTTTCGAGTCGCCATTAAGGGCCTACGTCTCGTTTAGTACCGTAAAACGGTCACTTTAAAAAGCTATCTTCTCCTTAACGGCTTAGTTAAATGATTTGAAAAAAATATATGTTTGCTATAGATTCATCTACAACATATCTGAAACCGGGTTTTTTCGTATGACTAATACTTTTGCCTTAAAAAAATATTTACCATAACGCTATTTTTGGCTAATATTCCTAACTACTTCTAAACGGCTTTGACGATTGGAAAAAAAATTACACTGAAAAATTGTTGATTAAAGGTACTACAAATTTGAAACTGCATTTGTAAATCAATCAATATTTGTTAAACAAAATGTCCCCATTTAGAGATAGAGGTTCAGAGGGGCTCTGCGCGGGACGCGGGCGGCAGTCGCCCGTGAGCATTGAGACGGGATGGCTGTGTCGCTCGCTGGTCCGCTCCGGCTATCGACCGAGTATGCGCATACGTATGTGTTAGTGCGAATATTTATGAACTTATTGTATTAGTGTGCGTTTATAGACGAGCTTGCTGCAGAGAGTCCAAATCGATTGTGCGCGTAGGCGCTTTATTGTTGAGTTGTTCTTTGATGTACAATTATTAATACTTTTTTACATTGACAATTACATACAAATTAACAATTTACAATATAAACTAAAAAAATGTAAATGTAAAATATAACATAACATCACGACTGTATTCCCCGAAGGGTTAGGCAGAGGTGTAACTATATAAGGTGTTAAAAAATTTACTTTAGAAACTTTAAGAGGTGTTTTAGACCATCGAACTGAATAACTTTTACTTTGGGAGATACATTGATATCGCGAAAAAAAAAATCTGTTGTTCCATAGTAAAGTTTAATACCTACTGTTCTAAACTGTATGGGACAGCTGTTTTTTTTTTCGCGATTTCAAAGTTAAAGTAAAAGTTATTCAGTTTGATGGTCTAAAGCACCTTTTAAAGTTTCTAAAGTTAATTTTTTTTAAATCACTAAAATTTGTTTAGTCCTGTCAAACGAGCATTTCCCATTCTGAAATAGACTAAGGTGACACAACTTAACTATATTTTAGTTTGACAGCACTAAGATTGCACTGAGTTATTAGTTTAGTGAAAATGGCAATTTTGCTATTCTGAATTTGACGTTTTTCACCTAAAAATTTAGATTATCCAACTAAATCAGTCTATTTTTAAACGCGATTAAAAAGGAGTGGAATAAAATTAGTTGGCATGAACACACACTTCACACACTTCAGCTGCAAAAACTGTATCTTTTTTTTTATTTTGCTTATATCTCGAAAACGGTGCGTCCTAGCGCAAAAATAATGGAAATTTCGACCCCCTCTGCCACCCGCAAACCCATATGCCCCTACTCATAGGTAATATTTAATCATATTTTCTATACAAAAAGTTTAAAATTCCATACAAAACACGTCAAGGCTGCCCCCCCCGCGCGCCTCTGTCTCTAAAAAAATTCACGGGGTAGAGCAAACAAGTACCACGTCGGTCGCGACGTGACTGTCAAATTCAATTTTAGATGTGTCAAAATTATTTTTAACCGACTTCCCAAAAAGGAGGAGGTTCTCTATTCGGCCGGTATGTTTTTTTTTTCTTTGTATGTACATCGATTACGCCGCGGTTAATCGACCGATTCGCATGATTCTTTTTTTGTTCGACGCAAAATAGCTGCCAGGTGGTCCCATAAAAATTTCTTTCAGTTTGGTCTAGTAGTTTTTATTTTATAAGCATTATTGTTATTTGGACGATGTCATTTTGACGATACTTTGTATATTAGTATGTCGATAACTTTAACATTTCTAATCCGATTTGCGTAATTCTTTTTTTGTTCGTTAGGGTACATATTCAAGTTGGTACCCTGGTCATCTAGTCAGCATATGATAATGGGATCCCAAGGAAATCGAGAAGAACACTCAATTTATAAGCATATAACTGTTACGTTTCAGACAATATCATACAGTTTGTTCAATTATTTGCGTTTGATGATGATTTCCTATGGATGAGCTGATGATGGAAGGTACAACTCCTCAAAGGTTAGGAGTTCAGAGAAAATTCTTTCAAAATTATACGTACATATGGATAGAGAATAGTATTCCTTGAGGCTATTAGGTTGACCTTGAAGGTAAATCTCATTAACGTTTAGGTTTAATAGTGTTACATGATGTGCTGTGATTGTTAAATAAATAATAAGCGAACACTTCACATCAAAACCACAACCAAAAAGTGAAAAATAATTTTTTTTTTATAAAAAAATTAAAACCGACTTCCAAAAAAAATACTACAAAGTGAAAAATAACTTTAATTTCGGAAGTCGGTGTCTTTAGTTTTTAATTTTCGTTTTTTGCCATCGACTTCCGAAATTAAAGTTATTTTTCACTTTGTAGTATTTATTTAACAATCACAGCACATCATGTAACACTATTAAACCTAAACGTTAATGAGATTTACCTTCAAGGTCAACCTAATAGCCTCAAGGAATACTATTCTCTATCCATATGTACGTATAATTTTGAAAGAATTTTCTCTGAACTCCTAACCTTTGAGGAGTTGTACCTTCCATCATCAGCTCATCCATAGGAATTTCCATCCATTATTTTTTTTTTTAATTTAGAGATATTTTTCCGCAGAATAGCTTTTAGATTCTCATAGCCAAAAGTAAGGAATTTTAGTCGTAGTTTAGTTAGTTTAGTTCGGTGTACAAGAGAATCGGCACCAAATATTTTCTTAAGTTACGTAGGTAAGAAGGTTAAGAAATAAATCTTGATTGGTGCCGATTCTCTTGTGCACCGAACTAAACTATCACTAAAATTACTTGCTTTTGGCTATGAGAATCTGAGATTCTGCAAAAAAATATCTCTAAATTAAAAAATAACTTTGACACATCTAAAATCGAATTTGCGTCGCGAACTCGCGACTCCAATGTGAATTTTTTTAGGTCCAGAGGCGCGCAAGGGGGCGGCGTCGACGTGTTTTGTATGGAATTTTCAACTTTTTGTATGGAAAATACGAAAATTTGTTACCTTTGTGTTGGGGTAAAGGGGTTTAAGGGTTTCCCAAAGGGGGTCGAAATTTTCATTATTTTTGCGATAGGACGCACCGTTTTCGAGTTATAAGCAAAATAAAAAAAAAGATACAGTACTGTTTTTGCACCTGAAGTGTTGGTGTGAAGTTTAGTTCATGACAACTAATTTTTATATTCCATTCCTTTTTAATCGCGTAAAAAAAAAATAGTCAAATTTAGTTTGAATAATCAAAATTTTTAGGTGAAAATCGTCAAATTCAGAATAACAAAATTCCCTGTTTCACTAAACTACTAAGTTAATAACTCATTGCAATCTTAGTGCTGTCAAACTTCGGTGGCAGTGACCTCTCGCGTCCGGCCCTGGTCCAGGCCATGGTGCGGAGCGAGAGGGCATGGCAAGCCGTCACCTGCTTCTGCGAAGCAGTAATGCTCGCGAAAGAGGAGGCGGAGTGCGCGAGGGAGTGGCAAAGGCCGCGCCCTACCAGCCCTAGCCGCCGCCGCCGTGGGAGACGTCCCGGGCGTCGGGAATTGACTGCGACTGGACTGGAAAGGGCTAGGCATCAACATCAATGGCGAGTATATCACTAACCTTCGGTTTGCCGACGATATAGTTATCATGGCTGAGACCATGGAGGACCTCAGTATAATGCTCGATGACCGCAGTAGAGCCTCCAAAAGAGTGGGTCTTAAAATGAACATGGACAAGACAAAGGTCATGTCAAATGCCCATGTAACACCCGCCCTCATAAAGATCGGTGACGCTACGCTCGAAGTTGTAGACGAGTATGTTTACCTAGGACAAACTGTCCAGCTAGGTAGGTCCAACTTCGAGAAAGAGGTCAATCGTCGAATCCGACTCGGCTGGGAGCGTTCGGGAAACTATGCAATATCTTCTCGTCCCACATACCACAGTGTTTCAAGACGAAAGTCTTTGACCAGTGCGTGTTGCCAATGATGACTTATGGCACTGAAACGTGGCCGCTCACAATGGGTCTTATCAGAAGGCTAAAAGTCACCCAAAGAGCAATGGAGAGGGCTATGCTTGGAGTTTCCCTACGTGATCGAATCAGAAATGAAGAGATCCGCAGGAGAACCAAGGTAACCGACATAGCCCGAACAATTGCCAAAATTAAATGGCAATGGGCAGGACATATTGCTCGCAGAACAGATGGCCGATGGGGCCGAAAGGTTCTGGAGTGGCGACCACGTACCGGAAGACGTAGCGTTGGAAGGCCTCCCACAAGATGGACCGATGACCTAGTAAAGGCCGCAGGAATTCGCTGGATGCGGGAAGCACAGAATCGGTCGAAGTGGCGGTGCTTGAGGGAGGCCTATGTCCAGCAGTGGGCGTCTTTCGGCTGATATGATGATGATAATGATGATATGCTGAGCTATAGGGGTTTATGGATTTCATAAAGGGGGACGAAATTCACCTTATTTTTGCGATAGGACGCACCATTTTGCGATAAGAAAAACCTTCTCCCATCACACATAAAGGCAATGCTTGTACAGTCCCTAATATTTCCCATAATTGACTATGATGATGTGTGTTACTATGACCTGAATGCAGATCTTCTCAATAACTAGACCGCCTTCTTAATAACTGCATTCTGCATGTTTCGTTTTCTCCTCTTCTGATCGTTATTTCTCCTCTACCGATCGTTATGTCTCCTGACAAAGTTTATTCTGTTTATTATGTATAATATGTATTTATTCATTATAATTTATTCTTGTATTTTTTTAGTTATTTTCGTGTTATCAATTGATTGATTGTGTATTACGTAATTAGGGTACGGGGCACGTGCCCCGGGCGACACCGTTAGGGGGCGCCAAATTCGAGCATGACAGACAAGTGCACCACCCAGCGCACCGCAACTTTGCAACAAATGAGACGCGCAACAATTATAATGTTTCTCTGAGGGTGGTGCACTGAGGAAATTACTGATTAGCGTAGGTTTAGGTCGTCAAACGGTCTGAGCGGGTTGTGAGTACTTGTGAGCGGGCGCAGTTGTATTCTACCAGGAACTCGATGAGCGTTTCTGTGGTCTATTTTTTAAGTTTTGCGGTGCCGGGTGTCTTGCTTCAACGCCAACGACGCCTGTGACACGACTTACTTTAACTTTTACCACAGTTTTGGCGCCCCTGTTGGATTGACGCATTTTCGATCGATTTTTGATTAAATATGTTTATTATGCCTAAATTTTCGAGCTCGCTTCGCTCGCTCTTGCAACCTAGTAAAGTAACTCCTAAAGCAAAAATCCATCTTATCTCAGGCAGAGTGAATAAGGCTAATCAAAATAAATGTCTGACACGTACTAGTATATTTAAAAAAAAAACGGTTTTTTTTTAAGAAAAAAAAAAACGATTCGGGGTCAGGCGATAGGTTTTGCCCCGCCTCGAAAGATCCGTTCCGTTCTAGATACGGGGCTGCCCCTACCAAATATCACTCAACGCGCTTAAAGAAATTTTTCCTAAAAAAAAAAACTATGATACCTACAAAAAATTTCTACAGTCAAAGGCCGATTCTCTTGTACACCGAACTAAACTAACTACAATCACTAAAATTCCTTACTTTTGTCTATGAGAATCTTAAAGCCATTCTGACAAAAAAAATCTCTAAATGAAAAAAATATTTTGACACATCTAAAATCGAATTTGACAATCGCGTGACGACTCCACGTAGTACTTGTTTGCTCCTCTACCCCGTGAATTTTTTTAGAGCCGGAGGCGCGCAGTGGTTGGCAGCCTCGACGTGTTTTATATGGATTTTTTCACTTTTTGTATGGAAAATATGAAAAATTATTACCAACATGTTGGGATATAAGGGTTTAAGGGTTTCCTAAAGGGGGTCGAAAATTTCATTATTTTTGCGATAGGACACACCATTTTCGAGATATAAGCAAAAGAAAAAAAAATACAATACTGTTTTTGGACTGAGGTCGAAGTGTTGGGGTTTTAGTTCATGCCAACTTACTTTATTCCACACGTTTTTAATCGCGTTTAAAAATAGTCAGATTTAGTTGGATACACCAAATTTTTTGGTGAAAAACGTCAAACTCAGAATAGCAAAATTGCCATTTTCACTAAACTAATAACTCAGTGCAATCTATTTTTAGTCTAGTTTAGAGGCATTTGTGACAAGAGAATCGGCACCAAAATATAACTAGCAGACCCGGTAGGCAGACGTTGTCATGCGACAACAGCGCCTCCCAACAGCGCGTCCAACTATAGCTAAGAACCATCCAAGTGACACAAAAAGAATTGAAAAAAAAACATCTAAATCAGTCAAGCCATTTAGCATAAGAAGAATTACAAACACACGCACACCGATATTTTATTTATTGCCAGGAATGTTCTTAAAAAACAAACAAAGTATTTAAAATAATATGCGGGTCAAAATATGGTAGTCGGCGTACAATTTCAGATTTGCCTACGATTCCTTCTCTTAGGACTAGGAATCTTAGGCAAAAAATGCGACATACGTGCGCATGTCTGCGCCTTTGTCTAGTCTTTGATCGACGTTTTAGTGTAGTGCGCCACCGTTGCACGTTTTACGTATTGGAGAGTAGGGCGTTTAGCTCCGCCCACATGCACAAGGTCAGTGAGCCTACTATACACCTTAAGTTTGAATCGAACTGTAGCAGTGATAGTAGTGAAAGCGATTTCTTACAAGCCGTGTTATTTTCTCTTTGAATTGGTGTGTTATTATGTATTTTTCCCCAAAATCCTATTATTGCAGATTTTGCCACTATAAGGTAATTTTCTCAATGTATTTCTTCACTTTAAAAGTTCAAGAATATATGCTTTGAAATCTAATTTTTGTGTTTGTAAGGACCCATAGAGTTGGTATGTCATCATCATCATCATTTCAGCCGAGAGACGTCCACTGTTGGGCATAGGCCTCCCCCAAGTACCGCCACTTCGACCGATTGTGTGGCTCCCGCATCCAGCGGATTTCAGAATTGGTCTGTAAATGAACAAAAAAATATATAAGGGCACATCCGCTCCGTTCTTCTTATGAACCGAGCTCACACAGAAATACGGAAATGCTCACCTAAATGCTACAGAAAAAAGGCATAAAATAATTTCTAAGTTTCTTCCGAGATAAAAGTGTTAGCACAAATTACTTTAGTTGCTCTTCCTCTACCGTTTCAAACGAAATATAGCGGCAACGTACGGAGAAAGATAAGAATGTCTGCATTTTTACGTATTTTTTGTTATTTGGATTAAAATATTCTATTTGGGATTCCGTGCTGGCAAGTTAGTAGGTAATTTTCTATTTTGAGTGGAAATACTCTGCCTTTCTTGATAATGATTATGGAGTTTTGTTCACAAAAAGAACTCCTGACCACATGAAAAGCGAGACGGTTGGTTGTGACCAACCGAGTCCTTTTTCATGTCGTCATGAAGGTAAGTTAGAGAGAAATTCTGAATTATTTTCAGATATTGATAAAATAATGCGTTGAGGAAGAGCTTGTGGCTATGTAATATTAGCCGCACTGGTCAATCCATCAGATTAAGCTAAGCTTGCCCATCTTTACATACCGAGACTTCTCCGTGTCTCGGAAAGCACTTTAAGCCGTTGGTCCCTGCTGTCGTTCGTGGATCTTTGACAGTTGTTACGGTCGTCAGAAGCCCGAAAGTGTGACAACCAGTATCCAAGGAGTTTGTATTACTCAGTTACTGGGTTGTGGAGGTCAGAAAGGCAGTCGCTCCATGTAAAATACTGGTATACAGCTGCATCCGGTTAGACTGGAAGCCGACCCCAAAATAGTTGGGAAGAGGCTAGACAGATTGATTGAAAAAATAATGAGTTTGCTATTTCATACTACACCAAGAGGCACACTTTCAAGTGAGTTACGAAATTGAAGTGTCACTATAGGGTTTTGTAGGAATAATCCATTGCTTCATTTTATGTTTGAAAATTCCGTTTTCTCAGGAACGTAAATATCGCAATGAACATTGAAGAATTCTCAAAATGGAAGGTATTTACATTTCAAGTCTATTACGCAATTAGGCTGATGTCTCAAACTCACAACGCGACAAGAATAATTAAGAATAATTTTATTGGTCCGTTGTTACAAAAGAAATTTAAAAAATAATAAATGTGTATGCTTAGTGTTACTAGAATATTAATTAACATAGTTTTTAATACAGTGGTCCCCAAACTAGGCAGCGCTTGTATCTTGGGGCTTGATTTACGTTATCTTAAATTTTGGTTTGAGACATTTTTGCGTTAGCTTAAAAAAAATATTTCAATACAAAACATTTTATTTCACATTAACCTACAAGGGCACGAAACTTATGATACGGCAAATGTATTAATGTCAGTTTAATTTCAAAATACCTTATAATATCTTACAAAATATAAATAGAAAGAAGGACAAAAACGTTTACTTGACATTAAAACATAGACAAATTAATTTTATTTAAACAAAAACGAATCGACTCGAAGTTATCGTTTGCGTAGAGGCTGTGCCAAATAAGTCTGTCCAGTTCAGTATGCCAGACTAAACTAATACCTGATGCTGATTCTATTGAATCTATTGTGAGTCATAAAATATGAAAACCAGAGTAAACTATTAATAAAATAAATTGTCGAATAAAGGGGTTTGAAGATTTTGGCCCTAAAATCAGCCACCATTTTGATTTTTTTTCAAAATCAAGGTGCACAATTAACGTCATATATTTGGATAGGGGACACTTATACAAACATAAAACTTCATAATTTATAACATAACATCATAAAGCGTCACGTTTCTGAGATATTCAAAGATAAAAATATCAATTTTTTCGAATTTATTTAGGTATTTATGTTGTAGTTACTTCATGTTGATTAAGTTATTTACACATGAATTAATTGACTACACCTAGTGGATAAAACATTAAGATTTTTAATCTTAATCGGTATAAATAATATCAACCAAGAAGGCAGCGGGAGGCTGAATAGGATTTTCTTGGTGTCGCGTCCATGCCATGCACCATATAATACATATACCGTAAAACATACGTCCTCATTCGGCGGAGGGTATACATATATTTTTGTCTCTTTCGCTCTTAACTAAAATATTACCTATACATGATGCAATTATGTTTTCATAGTTCAATATACTTACCTGAAGGGAAAATAACAAAAAAAACCTTGTTTTTGGGTTCAGTTTTTGACTTATATTTCGGTAAATAACTCCGAAACCTGACGCTTTAGGATATTATGTCATATGACATTTTTTGTTTGTATAAGTGTCCTCTATCTAAATATGTAACTTTCGATTTTTTCCGCGATTCCGAAAAAAAATCAAAATGGCGCCATCATGTTAGGGCCACCCTCCATACAAAAATCTTCAAACCCCTTTGTGTATTGTTGTATAAAATTGTTGTAAAAGTCCAACTTGATGATAAAGTGTCGAATCTATGATCCTCCGAACCACCATAAAAATATTTTGAAATTATGTCACTATCATTCACCAAAATCAATACAAATGTAAGACTAAGCCATAAAAACGTCACTATATTGGTACATTTTTAATTAGAAATAATAAAGGAAACCCAACATTTACTATGTTTAATCGAGATTATAACGCGAAAATGAATAAAATATTATACTACCCACCATAAAACTTGAAGGCATGAAGTTTATGGTAAACCAAAGCGGAACAAATTTGGCGCCCAACGTGGGGCTCGCTGTCCAGTAATTCAATTTTGCAGCTTTGTATTTAAGCTGCGGTCTAGATAAATGAGGACATAAAAGTGAAGTTTTTATGCATGTTACCGGTATTTGTGGCGTTGTAATATAAATAACGGTAAAGTTATAATATAATTAGGAAAAAAAATGGTAGAAACATTTTAGTTCTGCACGAAATTAAATAGAAATAAATTCAAGATTAAAAGCCACTATTTGATATAGGTACTTTTCAAATACCTACTTTATATTTATTGAATTCACCTTGTAATATAATATGGCCCCTGCTCAATGGATAGGTATTAATAATATAATGATTTGCCTACTTATGTCTTCGATTTCGTAGAAGTCGAAGCAATAATGATAAACACAGATACTTACTCAATATTTTCAAATTAATATTTCATCAAATCTTCCAAGCTACTTCGAACTATATAAAATTGTAATAAATTCCATACTTTAATAAATTGTGACTCATTCTTCAATACAATATTGGCGCCCAAATGGGACTCTAAGTAAATATGCTCGGGTATGTCATTTTCATAATAACAAATAACTGTATTTATTACAAAATATCCAATGTTTTTCGACAAAATTGCATTTGTCGTGAAGACTGAAGCGTAAAATGTGCATTTATTATTTAAATTTTAGATCTCATACAAATAAATGTTTCTATTTAAAAGTCGTTACTTGAATAATTGGAAATGTCTGACAACTTATATGTTGCAAATGATGAGACTGAGTTTTATGTAAGTCGGGTCAATAGTGACATTTTGATAACAAGGCTTAAAAGTTTATCATTGTTCATCCAATATTGGTAACTAAGCCTTAGTAACTATGGGCACGCCACAATTGCGGCGATAAGTCCCCTCTTTGAGGAGTGGCTAGAGAGGCGCCACGGCGCCCTCACCTACCGCCTGACGCAGACCTCCTTCTGCGAAGCAGTAATGCTCGTGAAGGAGGAGGCGGGGCGCGAGAGGCAGAGACAAAGGTCTCTCCCTCGAGCCCCTAGCCGCCGCGGTAGTAGACGCCCCGGGCGTCGGGAATCGATTGCCGATTTCCGGCCACCGTAGGCGCGGGCTTGCGGACGGAGAGTGATGGGTAGCTCTCCGTCCGATCAGGACCAAGCCCGGGTCGACGGCGCGTAGTGTTCCACGCGCGCCTCAAAGAGTTGTCAGCGAAGCTGAAGGGGTCCGTTAGGGCCGATGCCTACCACTGGGGTTGCGGATAAGTCCTTAGGGGAAACCGTGGCCCCGGTCTAGGCAAGGGAAGGAACACGGGTGGGTTTTAGTCAGTAAAAGTCTGACACGCCTTTCCGCTCCGCCCAGAGCGGGAGAAGTCATTTGATGATTTCCCACGTAAAAAAAAAAAAAAAAATACCTTAGTAACTAATAGAAAGCCTTAGTAGATAATTTGATTAAAATAACAATGTAGTCTTTCACATTTTTTTCCTTAAATAAAAACCTACTGATTTCAAAATAAAATAAAATTCAAATTCAAATTCAAATTCAAATCTTTTTATTGTGGGCATAGGTTATACAGACAGGTGTTAGGTAAATTACAGTTCCAATATGTCCTGCCTAATAGGCATACAATAATTATGTCAACATGCAGTATATAAAAAAATATTAAAATCTCAGGTATCACTTTTATAGAAAATCTTACAAAATAACAATTTATTGTATGTATGGTGACAGATTGTAGTAGATACTAATTGTTAAGAAAATCTTGGATCGTGTAGTAAGCTTTGTCAATTAAAAAATTACGCAATTTATATTTGAATAGCGGGAGTTCCTTGGTGCTTAAAATGTCCACAGGTATCTTATTGTAAATTTTAGACGCCATTCCAAAAAAACTTTTGCCAAGAAGAGCAGTTCTATGTGGTATACTAGAGATTTTCAGAATATGTCTTTTTGATTTTAGTTCACCGAATAGATTTTTATTTACTTTAACAAATACTGTAACTTCATAGATGTAGGTTGATGGAAAGGTCAAAATTTTTAACTTTTTAAAATATGGTTCGCATGATTCAGGAACAAAGATACCAGCCATTGCGCGAACGCATCTTTTTTGCGCTTTAAATACTGATTCTTTATTTGTGGCGTTGCCCCAGAATATAATAGCGTATTTTAGGGTTGATGATACGTAGGCATGATAGGCAGTTAATAGAGCTGAAAGATCGACAATTTTTGATAACTTGTATAGAGCATATGAGTACTGGTTCAGTTTACTGCATACTGTGTCAATGTGTGTTTGCCATGTCATATCATTATCTATCCACAGTCCTAAAAATTTTACGCAGCTGACTTGTTCAATTACTGTACCATCATGTTGAATGTTTAAGTTATTTTTATTCTTTCGCGGGAATGTGACTAGTTTAGTTTTTTCTAGATTGATAACCAGGTTATTATTTGTGAGCCAGTTAATTATTACATTAAGGGTATTATTTACGTCTGCTTCAAAAGTATCCATATTTTCTCTAGTAAAAATAACTGTGCTGTCGTCAGCGAAAAGAATCATAGGGTGTTGTGTGACGTTTGGCAGGTCATTAATGTAGATTAAGAATAGGGGTGGTCCAAGTACGCTACCTTGTGGTACACCGTATAGTACTTTTTTAGGTTTAGATTGGTGTTTTTGTTCGGTGCCATTTGAAGAGCTGATCTCATTTATTTCTACAACTTGATATCTGTCACTTAAATAAGATTCTAATAAACTATAGACATTGCCCCTTATTCCATAGTTGTACATTTTATTTAAAAGTGTTTCATGGTGTACGTAGTCAAACGCTTTGGTCATGTCCATAAACATTGCAGTCACGGGAACACGTTTGTCAATATTTGTATAAATTGGTTTTAAAAGATCATAAATTGCTAAGTCAATTGATTAATTTTTTCTGAAGCCTTTTTGTTCATTTGCAAAGAGATTTTGTTTTTCAAAATGAGTACTGATTGCATGATATATAACTTTTTCTAGTATTTTTGAAAAAATAGGGATCAGTGCGATAGGCCTATAGGATGCCATGTCCTCCTTGTTATTTTTCTTGAATAGTGGCTTTACTACAGACATTTTCAGGTTGCTCGGGAAAACACCATGCTCAATGCATAAATTTATGATATGACTGAGTATTGGGCTGATAACATGAGCTACTTCTTTGATTGAAGAGGTTGTAATGTCATCATATCCAGTACTTTTAGTATTTTTTAGGGATTTAATAATTTTGTAAATGTCATATGGAATTACAGGGTTTAAGAATAAAGATTTATATGAGTTATTGTGTGGTGTCAAATAATTTTTATTATTTAAATTATTATTAATATTATTATGAGATGTCAGTGTCAAATCATTGTTAATATTTAAATTATTATTAGTATTATTGTATGATGTCAATGTCAAATTATTGTTATTATTCAAATTAATATTACTGTTATTGTAAGATGTCAAGTTTATTACGGAATCATTAATTAGATTATTGTCACATGATAAATTGATATTGGATTGCTTAAATACATTTATTGGTTTGATTATATTAACAAAATATTTATTAAATTCTTCAGCAATCATTTGAGGGTGAGATATAGTTTGATTGTTTACTATTATTTGTTTAATGTTTTCTTTAGGTAGTTGACTTTTGTTTGATTTGATAATTTTCCATGTGGCTTTTGATTTGTTTTCTGCATTAGATATGAGATAATTATTTTGAGACTTTTGGGTAAGTTTTACTATCTTTTTTAGTCGACTGCTATACTGCTTGAGAGTATTTTTTTTGTCTTCACTAGGATTGATTCTATATTTCCATAGTAGATTTCTTTTGTGTCGACAACATAGACTAATTCCCTTAGACAGCCATTTAGGTTTTTTAGTGATACTGTGTTTTATTCTTATAATTGGAAAGCAAAGGTCATAAAAAAGTTTATAGTATTCCAAAAATGAATTATAAGCTAGTTCTGGATCATCAGTAGAGTATATATCTTGAAAACTTAGGCTCATTAGAGATTCCCTGAATTTAGTTACGTTTTCTTTACTGAAGTCTCGCTTTTTTGTGTACCAAAATTTTAGAGTGCAAGTTTTTTTTACCGGACATTTTAGTAATTGAGCTGTGTGGTCTGACATACCCAGTTCAATGATTTCGCATTTGCTACCTCTAATATTGTGAAAAATGTTGTCAATGCACGTGTTACTCTTTGGTCGGGTCGGATAGCGCGTGCCAATTTTCATATCAAAACTGGAAATTAAATTTATAAATCTTAGAGAATTAGGATTCCTTTTTAACAAATCTATGTTGTAATCACCACACATAATAATTTTTGTGAGTTTCCGGTTACGCAATTTATAATGTATGGCATGTAAAACGTTAAAGAATGTATTAAGTTCATCTTGAGTACATTTTGGCGGTCTGTATATACAAATGACTACAATATTATGTTCCAGTAGTTCAATAGCTGAACATTCTGTTACATTAGAAACACTAAGGCCGACTATATCTTGTAGTACTTTGTATTTATGGATGTTTTTTACAAGTATACACGATCCTCCTTTTCTATTGTGCCTATTATAGGATGCTGCCAAAGTATAGTTCGGAAGCGTTAGGTACATGAGGTCAGAGTTTATCATATTATGTTCTGTAATACAGATAATATCAACATCCTTCCCAGAGTTCTTCAGATATTCAATATTTACACATAATACGTCCGATTTACTTATCAATCCATTCACATTTTGATGCATCACAACCAAATTGTTATACACGAAAAAAATCTTTGTTAGTATCTATATTCTGGTTTTCTAGCTTAAAACTACTATTGCACGAGGACATGTCATTGTTAGATTGGAAGATAGTATCATCATTGGAAATTTTTATCTCAAGAATAAGCTTCTGTACATCATTCAGTATCATGTTAATGCCGTTGTTACTAACACATCCTGTCCTCTTGTGGAACATATTGTGGTCCCATTGTAAATTTAAATTTGAGTCAAGTGTATATGCATACTCATGCGTCATTACATCTAAACAAATCTGTCAAGTGCGAGTCGGACTCGCACACAAAGGGTTCCATACCATGTCGTACAAGATTTAACACTATGAATTTTTGTAATACTTTCGTAAAGGTAACAACAGAGGCGCTATAAAAATACAAAGATTTTTAAAGAAATTGTCTTATTTTAATGAAAAAATGTTGTTGTGTTAAAATATAGGTGTAGGAGTATATTTCATTTATTTTAAAAGAAAAATATTAAGTTAACTTTATCCAGTAACATGCATTAACTAAAGTCAAAGTTATTTATTTGCTACTAACATAGTATTAGTAGGTATAAATAGGTATATATGGTAGGTAAGCAGGTAGATATGTAGGGTAGGTAGGGTAGGTTAGGTACCTACCTACCCTGGTAAGTAGGGTAGGTTAGGTAGGTAGAAATAGGTAATTAGGAAAGGTAGGTGCGCCGTAGATAAGTACTTAGTGCTAACCGTGCAAAGCCGGGCCGGGTAAAGCTAGTTACTTATAAATAAAAGGATTTCTCTTGCTACATCAGACTATATTGTACAAAATAGAATGTAAGTAGTACGCCAAATTTTAATTATAACTATGACTATCAAAAATAACGTAAATAAATACCTGTATTGACCCGTGCGTCTGCACTGGCGAAACATTCACAACAAAACATGTTAGAATCTCTATTTTCTGTCAATTTTTCATACAATGTTTGACAGGAACTAGAGATTTCAACATGTTTTGTCGTGATGTTTCGCCAGTGCAAACGCACGGGTCAATACAGGTATTTATTTACGTTATTTTTGATAGTCATACAGAAATCTATTATTTCTTACTTATAATTTTTACACATCCCATCGGACTATGAGATTGAGGGAAGAGAGAGTGCACTCGTGTCTGCGCACACACTTGTGCACTATAATATCTCCCGCGCCGAAGGCCAGTCTCCGTTGAGATCGGCCGCCGTGGCCGAATATTTTTACACCAATAATTTTTCTCAATATGAAATTGTATCCACAACGGTTTAAGGTAACTGAATAGTACACTGTATGTGCCAGCATTCATTTCAATGTTACTGAATATATTGTCTATTGGAGTGTATTTTTAACATGAGGTACACAGTGTGTACCTCATGTTAAAAATACACTCCAATACACACCGTCTAGGGATACTTTGAAAAAAGTCGATAAAGTTCTTAAACTCAAAAAATACTGGCCGGTTTTAAAATCTTGTGACGAAAGTTTATTTTGTAGACCTCTTTGGATGATCTGAAATGATCGAAATAGTATATGCTGCCATGATAGTAAGTACTTACTAATTCCATGTCATTACTCCGACTATTAAATAGTTATCTGTGGAATTTATATCGCATAATATTAGCATGAAATACAAAATTATTTTTTTAAGTTGCAGAAAATCGCCCATATTATATAAAATACGTTATGAATCGGCGTTTTTAGTATTTGTTGATTATAAACAGTATATGTTACATGATACACACAAGTTTCAAATTTCTTATTTGTTTAGTTGTTGAGATAGAGCTCGTACAAAAATGGTCTAAAACAGACAACTTCTACGGCCCCCTAATTCATCATTTTTGAAGATAAAAACAAATAAAAATTATATTTATTCTCTACTCAATGAGCTCTAGAAAATGATACCCCACATTCCAGGGTCAGATTTTTTTTTTTTCAAAATTTAATTTTATTGTATGGCGACCCCCCTTTATTTTTTAATTTTATTATTTGTTGCTCTTGCGGCGATAGAAATGCTCAATCTGTGAAATTTTCAACTGCCTACCTATTACGGTTCATGAGATAGAGCTCGCTGACAGACAGACGGACAGCGGAGGCTTATGAATAGGGTTCCGTTTGTCACCCTTCGGGTACGGAACCCTAAAAAGTAAACTTTGATTTGACAATGACAACTTAATTTCTGAATCCTATCAATTTTAGACGGGCTGGCCTTAAACGTTAATTATCGGTAAATGCCGCAGTACTTACTTTAAATAAATTAGTCAAAACCATTCAATGAGCATCTTTGTTATCTGTAACAATTTAGGTTATAAATAAACTTAAGGCAATAAATAACAGAGCAGAACAGAACGCCCACCGTGGGACCGCAATAGATTTAAATACCCACCGAATAATGGAAATAATTTAGGCAAACTCTTATTTGAAATAAAATATAGTACCTACAAAGCACTTTGCACTCAAAAGTAAATTTTTTGTTGGGTTAACATAAATTTTAAAACACGTAAGAAAATGGTAGAATACAAGTTAAAGAATCTGTCAAAACGTCAGTCACTTGGCTGCATATTATTATGAATTTATTGCAGAATAACGGCTTGAAAATGTATTTTATGGAAAGTTTTTAGAAGTTGAAATGTTTATCTCTTTCGTTTTCATGAAACGACTGTTCATAATCTGTTCTACGAATGTTTTAAATCTATAGTTTATATTATATTTTTTGCAGTAACAAAACTTTGCGAAAAAAAAAGCGCGATAAAGCCAGTAACAAAATAAAATATTGGGTCTTATTTTACGTATTATCTTCAATAAAGTCTGGGGCGAACCTATCAAATAAATGAGGTTCTCCCAAAAACACTCCTATAAAGTAATTGGAAAGGGTGTTGAGAACAATAAATAAGTAATTTGTTTCTTTGTAATGCAGAGATAAAACTGTTACAAATCGGTTTTCGTAGAACATCTTTAGACATTACATGCATGTTTTATTGTTCTGTTACTCGAGTTAATTACCTTTTTGTATGCACGTGTTTCTGTGACAAATAAACTTATTTTTCTTTATTTCTTTCTTTTCTTTCACTAAACTATGCACAAAGAGCAGTGGTAGCCCAGTGGTATCGGCCCCGACTTACGAGTTGTAGATCGTGGGTTCGAACCCAAGCAGGCGCTTTACTTTGTGTAGGTAAATAATTTTATCAACTCTGCTCTCAAAACGGTGAAGGAAAACATCGTGAGGAAACCGGCATGTCTTAGAACCAAAAAATTCGAAGACATGTGACATCTACCAACCCGCACTGGGCCCGCGTGGTGGATTACGGCCCACTCCCTCTCACAGAGAGGAGGCCTGTGTCCCAGCAGTGGGAACATTAATAGGCTGATTATATATATATATTATATAAGAATTCATCGGTTTAAAGTTTTTCTAATACACAACGAGAACTAAATAAAACTTTTTCATTTCTCCTTTCGCAGGTCTGCTGGAAGAAATTTCTTAAGAAATAAGCAGTACCTTTGTACTTAAATTATAACTATGTAGTATCTTTATGTATTTTACTGTGTGTATATAAATAATAAAATAAAAATAAATAAATAAAATGAAAAGTGTAAAATATACAACATGCATGGCATGCCGCCATATAAAAAGATTATTATTTAACCAATAAATTCCCAAAAAAAAAGCAAAAGAACCCTGATTCAATAGAATCCATACAATAGAATACACTGCGATTTATTTCACTATAAAACAAAAACTTTTCCTATAAAGCCTCTAGTAATTTCGGAGATTCGAGAACTAATAAAACAAAAAACGGCTGTATATAGTCTGTGGACCCGCCATTTTGGGAAAATAAAGTAAAGATGGCAGCAATAAGGATGGATTACTGTACGAGAATGTATTGTGTGAAGGAAAATGAGGGTTCTAGTTTATTCGTGGATTTGTTTTATGCCGTGAATAAGATATTTAACACGTAGTATTATGGAACTATGTAGTTAGCAAAAAGCCTCGACAAATTAAAAACATATCTTAATTGTTTAATGGGCCTCTGACTTGGCTTCACATGCCGTCGAGAAATATCTCTCGGGCATGCCGATTTCCTCACGATGTTTTCCTTCACCGTTTTTAGGGTTCCGTACCTCAAAAGGTAAAAACGGAACCCTTATAGGATCACTCGTGTGTCTGTCTGTCTGTCCGTCTGTCACAGCCAATTTTCTCCGAATCTAATGGACCGATTAACTTGAAATTTGGTACACATATGTATTTCTGTGACCCAAACACGGACGTGTAACGAAAATAAAATAATTTTGAATATGGGGTTCACTTTTGTGGGGCAAAGAAGAAAATTAAAAAAAAAAGTTTTGCAAATTGTACTGTGTGACATATCAAATGAAAGGAATGGTTACAAGGATCTCAAATATAATTTTTTCATAATTATTAAATATATGTTTTTAGAGATATTTATGAAAATAGATGAAAATTGACCATTCCCCCCCCCTTATCTCCGAAACTACTGAGCCTAAAATTATGAAAAAAATACAGAGAATAGTTCTTTACTCATAGATTACAGGAAAACCTATAAGAAGTCTATGGTCTAAAAATAACATGGTAAATCTCTCAATATTGAATTTGCGGTTGGAATGTATGGGAAAATATGTTTTGCAACTACAATGTTAAGTTAGTTCTTGGGATAATTTATTGCTACTGCTAGTTCGACTAAGGCCCCAGTACACGTTGCTCGCCCAACGTGTACTTAGGCGAGGCATCCTTCACTTCTCGTACCTTCCGCGATGCATTCTGTTTGCCGATTTCACGGTGCGCTAGTACTAGCCGGCATTGTCGGTAGGCACTGCTAACACATTAGCCAGTGCGCTATGTAAAGTTCAATTAATCATTTTAGACGAAATATCTATGTTTTGAAGTAGGACATTCATTCATACAGACATCCCATTTGCTGGTAAATCTTGTTATCCACTATATTGCAAAGAAAACCAAAGTCTGCATAACTTTATATAATCCGTTTAATACCAGTATTACACTTTGATAACACTTTTATATACACCAAAATACGTCTACACTCTGCGAATGTTCAAGCTCGACTGCCATGTTCCCAAGTGAGACTATACACGTAGTCTACCGTTTGACAGCTGAATGCTGTCAACCGGCAAAAGTCAGTTTAACAACTAATAATCATTTCAATGTCATTTCACTTGGGCACATGGTTACAACTTTACAAAATAAAATATAAAAACTTCAAAAACATGATTATAAAAATAAATTATATTTAGAACATTACTTTACATCATTAAATTAAATATTATCAAAAGCTAACAGTCGGCCTTTTCTGACAAATTTCACGTCTCGTGAAAATAATTAAATTAAGTATACAAGATTAATCATTATTTTATTATATCCTATTGACATATTTTGCCTGTAATTAATATTGACTACTTTTTGTACTGACTCTGATCGTAAATTGAATTATTGACTATATTTATCACTGATTCTAATTTTTATGTATGAGTCTGACATTCTTAATTAATTTATAATCGCCAATCAAATAACATATTTAAAAACCATATTTGTACGCCGAGTGAGGCAAAACATGTTGGTCCGGTAAAATTGCAAAATATCTCCATCTATATTATGTGCATATTCATGTATCATGTTACACATGTTTGAACAAATAAATTGATCTTTATCTTTTTTTTCTTATTCTTTATCTTTGATCTTTATCTTTAAACCAAACAACAAAAAAAAAAAGATCATAATTAGTACAATTGGAAACGACTTAGAGGTTAAATTACATAATATTCGTTGTAGCCTCTACATATCTACTACAATTACCTCGCATACAAAATGGTCTGAGGACGAAACCCCTTCATGTTTTCACCTCAAAATATGAAATATCTACAATACAACACTGAAGCAACTTCATGTCTTCAGCATTATCAAGTCATTCTATTGAAACCTCTACATATTTTCAGTGGTCTGACGATTATATTAAAAGCATCATTAAGTCATTTTAATCAACTTGTGATTCTAAATGTACATATTCATTGTAGCCTCTACATATCTACAATAAATATCTTACATACAAAATGGTCTGAGGACGAAACCCCTTCATGTTTTCGCCTCAAAATATTAAATATCTACAATACAACACTGAAGCCCCTTCATGTCTTCAGTATTGTCAAGTCATTCCACTGAAACCTCTACATATTTTCAGTGGTCTGACGATTACACTGAGGACGAAACCCCTTCATGTTTTCGCCTCAAAATATTAAATATATACAATACAACACTGAAGCCCCTTCATGTCTTCAGCATTGTCAAGTCATTCCACTGAAACCTCTACATATTTTCAGTGGTCTGACGATTACACAAAATGCACCATTAACTTCATTACCTCACTTTAATCAACTTGCTTATCAAAGCAATATTGATTCAGTGAAAGCTACTTTTAATCATAAAAAGTCGGTAAATTGAATTTCATAATCATTAGTACACAAATAATAATTCATTGGCAACAAACAAATGGGTACTATAATAAATATCTGGAGAGATAATCTTCTTTATGGTCATTACTAAATATTTTGTCACTAAGAGTAGCGACGACGATTCTATTGAACCGCATGTACACCACACACATGTTTAACACTTAATAAATTAAGAAATTATTTAAACTTTCTGGAAGTAAAAGAGGTTCCTCCGTCCGATACTACTGCCTGCACGGAATCTGCTGTGTGTGTGCCTACATCACATTTTACTGAACAACCGTATCCGTTGTGCGTGTACCTACATCACATTTTACTGAACAACGAACCATGTAATCTCCGAAATCTCTCAAAACTGGCAAGTTAAGGAGTATTGTTGACTTCCCAAAATGAAACGGAAACAATCAAGTGTGCACACTAACAGAGGTTTGTTTAAATTATTTAAAATAATTGTATGGAAATACGTTAAACGGTTTTAGCAGTCGCATCCTTTTTACTGGGACAGTCATCAACTCAATGTCTTACTACAAGTTACAAGCAGTGCACCGTTTGATTGCTTGTTTACACTTATAATACGCGTGACCTTCTTCACCACAGTTATAGCTTTTAGCTGTAGATTCGGTTGTGATGGTCTTAATCCTATTAGTTACTTTTATTAATTTGAACTCCTTTATTTGACGAGGTTTTTAATTGAAAAATGCTTTTATAGTGTACATGATGGTCTTTGGATTATAAATTGTAAGTTTTGTAAACTGCACGGTCATTTGAAATTATTATTGTAATTAATATTGTGGCGAATCTCTCCAATTATTGACATTTATGTTTTTTTTTTTTTTTTTCTGTCTGTACTGACGTTTATTTAATTCAATAATACAATTTTAATGGGATTATGTGTTTAATGACTGCATGATTATGATCAATTAATTAAATTAAAATGTGTAACTTTATTTTATATTTGCACGCCGAAATTAAAGGCAGAATAAGAGAACCATTTTAGTACGTTTTACCAACCTTCTGTACCTTATTTATGCAAATAAATAATGTAGACTAGTAATTTATCAAGATCAGAATCCTGTGCTGCTTCCGCACTTGTTCTGATAGAACAATTTTCAATCCCAAACAATTGCATTCTTCCCGATTTCGTTTTAATAGATCAAATTCAGGAATAACATTAAAAATGGGAAAGCTGTCATTGTTTCCATCACTCTTTATGGTCTGAAGGATGCCTTTTAACATTTGAGCCAATAACAATTTATCACTAACCTGTTCGGCAACGTGACTGTCACCTTGGTAAAGCCTAGTATTGTTGCGGTTGCTCCTGGCTCCGCTTTGTCTGCAACTGGTGTCGCGGCAAGACTGCCTGGTACTGAGATGGCTGCGCACAGAATTACCGTGGCCACGCCTCACACCGCTCTCGCTGCGTCTGGCACCACTCCGGCTGCGCCTCGCATCGCTCTGGCAGCGCCTCGCACCGCTCCGGCAGTGCCTGGCACCGCTCCGGCAGCGCCTCGCGCCGCTCTGGCAGCGCCTCGCACCGCTCTGGCAGCGCCTCGCACCGCTCTGGCAGCGCCTCGCACCGCTCCGGCTGCGCCTAGCACCGCTCCGGCAGCGCCTAGTACCGCTCCGGCAGCGCCTAACACCGCTCCGACTGCACGTCGTACCGCTCCGGGTGCATCTCGCACCACTCCGACGGTGCCTCGCAACGCTCTGGCTGCGCATCGCACCGCTCCGGCAGCGCCTCGCGCCACTCTGGCAGAGCCTCGCACCGCTCCGGCAGCGCCTCGTACCGCCACGGCTGCACCTGGCCGCACCTTGCACCACTACGGTTCGCAGCGAAAGGCAACTCGGAATCAGGAGAAATCGGAAAATTTCTCCCGATTCCTTAATTACACTTGCACCAACAGCATTGAAGGAATTACGGTGGCCTCTACATATCCACCGCAACTCAAGCATGCTGTGGCCCCTTCATGTCCACAACACGCCAGCGACAATATCATAGTTGCAAGCATAATTTATTTACTGACTTAATTACATTTGCACCACCAGCATTGAAGGAATTACGGTGGCCTCTACATATCCACCGCAACTCAAGCATGCTGTGGCCCCTTCATGTCCACAACACGCCAGCGACAATACCGCAGTTGCAAGCATAATTTATTTACTGACTTAATTACATTTGCACCAGCATTGAAGGAATTACTGTGGCCTCTACATATCCACCGCAACTCAAGCATGCTGTGGCTCCTTCATGTCCACAACACGCCAGCGACAATACAATGGTAGCAAGCATAATTTAAATATGAACGATAATTCTGGCATGTGGTGGCCCCTTCATGTCCACGACACACCAAGTAAATAAATTGATATTTATAAGTTATTATGGCCTCTTCATAATCATAACAACAACTAAATGCCTCACTGTGTAGCCCCTGCATGTAACAGGTTAAATTATTATTGTCTATTAATTCTTCTATGAAATTCATATTCTCTACTCTAAGTAATCTCATATTCTAATTAATGTACATACACTAATAAATCGCAATTCACTACCCTCATCATTTTTTTTTGAGACTGAATCAGTATCAAAATCGGTAAATCACTGTACCTAAATAAGGTTCTATTTAAAATTTTCGCATCTGACTCTCTAAGCGTTGTAATTTTCACTACCAAAATCAACAAACGCTTCGAAGTCTGTCCATTAACTATTGCAAGATTATATTGTTCTTTTCATTAAGACAGTCTTATTATTTTCAGACTCACGTTTAGTGGAACAGTCGGATATCAAGTGACCAACTTGATGACGGTGTTGGCATCTTTTAATCGGCTATTTACATTTATAGTACGAGTGACCTTGTACCCCACAATTACAACATTTTTCTACATTATCCTTATTTTCTCCATTCGTATCATCTTTAAACGATTTCGATCGTTACTTTGCTGTTAGAAGGGCCCTGATGCGAAGCCACGTTAGACTTAGGTATCATTACTTTTAGTGGTTCTAACATTTGAAGATAAACTAATAACTTATCTAGTTAATTAAACTGAACAGCTTCTGCATTAGTTTTAACCGATCTGTCATCAGTACCTAATAATAAAGAATCAATGGCATTTTTACCAGAAATATTACATCTATTTTTATTAGAATGATCTTTTCGTAGTAGGTAATACTATTCTAAATTATCCCGAAAACGTGCTCTACAGGCGAGCATCTCCGTCAGCAATAGACCAAAGTTGTCATCGCAAGGGAATGCTAAACGCAATTTTTGTTGCCACTCTGTCCATATAAATAACAAACTAGGTAAGCCTTGGTACCACTTTTGAGCTAACCCAACTAATTTCGGTAACGCGTACCTAGTGAATAATTTGTCGTTCTGACCAATTATAAATCTTTACACATTCGTTAACTTTAGTAATCCAAATAGCAATATTCTGGTATTGCTTAGTTGGGTTGAATTCAGTTACAACTTTCATTTTCGGATAATGGTCTGAACTGCTGTCCGAGCGAATAGATTTAAATAGCTCTCTAAATACATCCGCGAAACTAGAGTCTAAAACAGTAAATTGGTTACTTGCTAATGATGATGTAGTATGATTGGGAGCACCTGGTGTGCTTGGTTGAATATTGCAACGCTGACTGCTGGTCCCAGCACGCAGTTGCCCTGCCGGGTCCTCGACTAATTCCGGCCGCCGTGTGCCTTTTTCCTGTCTCCAGTACTGCCGTGATCTGCGACGACGGCAACTCTCTGGAGATGGTTCTGACTCACTGCTGGAGTCCTTAGACTTAGAGTCTCTTACGCGTTTTTGCGATATATGACTTGGCATGGTTCTTACGTAGCTGAAATCAAATATAAACACAAAAAAAACAAGTAAACGTTCCTTAAAACCACAAACTATTATAATAAAAAGAAGTACATGTGGCTTATTCCTTAAACGAATAAATATCCTATGTTTGATTAATAACCAGGATTTAATTATTGTACAATATAGATTTAGAAAGAAACCACAAATATGTAGGTATGTACAAAAAGAAAAACAAAAATCCATTTCATTAAATTGAAAAATGTACTAGATTAAATAAAAGGGTAGGAATGAATTGGAATGCAATAGCTCAACATAAAATATCTTCCATCCAAATTCAATTTTAACGAAAAACTCCGTTCATGAACTGCTTTATCAATTAAGTTCTATTCGAAGTTAATTTTTTTGTTTTTTTTTTTTTAACAATCATATTTGTTACACTTAAGGGGTCTCTTTTTTAAATGTTCAGAGAAAAAAAAAAACAAAATCATTAAATGTAACAAATCTGGCGTGTGGTATTTTGGTACTACAATTCCACCTGATTTCAATAAAATATATGAATTTTACTTATTTGCAGTTACAGTTTGAAGTAGAATAACAAAAGATTCAATTACCTTTTTATGTGGGTGTTAAGTTTTCACCAAAACTGTTACGCGTTCTGGTGTGATCCCAATTCTGAACTGTTATCCACTATGTTGCAAAGAAAACCAAAGTCTGCATAACTTTATATAATCCGTTTAATACCAGTATTACACTCTGATAACACTTTTATATACACCAAAATACGTCTACACTCTGCGAATGTTCAAGCTCGACTGCCATGTTCCCAAGTGAGACTATACACGTAGTCTACCGTTTGACAGCTGAATGCTGTCAACCGGCAAAAGTCAGTTTAACAACTAATAATCATTTCAATGTCATTTCACTTGGGCACATGGTTACAACTTTACAAAATAAAATATAAAAACTTCAAAAACATGATTATAAAAATAAATTATATTTAGAACATTACTTTACATCATTAAATTAAATATTATCAAAAGCTAACAATCTATTATTTCTGTAGGAGATTTTAACCAATTGCCGCCAGTTGGAGACAACTGGATTTTTCAGCCTAAAACAGGACGTAATCCGATGGCAGTTTTAGCTCGTGCACCATTGTGGGAACCATTTAGCCTGTATCCAATGAGCAAAATATTGCGTCAGAGGGATCATCCATTCGACATTTAATTATTTTATTTCCTTTATTTCAAAGATACAAAGGTCTAAAAATGTTGTTAAGAACATTTTTGAAAAATAGTGTTACAGCCAAATTAGACCGATTTTCATAGAAACAGAGATTTCCAGTTATCAGTTCCTCTTCCTCTTCCGGTACACGGTTGCCACTCCAGAACGTTTCGGCCCCAGGCCTATCGGCCATCTGTTCTGCGAGCAATGTGCCCTGCCCACTGCCATATAAGTTTGGCAATTCTTCGGGTTATGTCGGCTACCTTGGTTCTCCTGCCGATCTCTTAATTTCTGATTAGATCACGTCGTCATGGAAACTCTAAGCACAGCACCATTGCCCTTTGGGCGACTTTCAGCCTTCTAATGAGGCCCATTGCAAGTTATTACTTTTCAGCTCCACAGGTCATCACTGGCAACACGCACTGGTTCCGACTGCGGTATGTGAGACGAGAAGATATTGCGTAGCTTCCCGAACACTGCCCAGTGGAGTCGGATTCCACGATTGACCCCATTCTCGAAATTGAACCTACCTCACTGGACAGTTTGTCCTAGGTAAACGTTTCATTCAAACTTATAGATTTATTGAGGTTCGATGACAATACAATAATTAAGTATCTCTTGGAGCTGACGATTATGAAGCCAAAAGGTGGATAGTGGAACTCTTCAGCGGCTTTTAGTAAACCCCTCGAGTTTAGGTTCATATGATTTGGTTTGACGAGTCCAATATATTGCAATTTGGTTTCGAGGGTCTGATGATGGAGCCAGCAGGTGGATAGTGGAACTCTTCAGTGGCTACTAGTTAACCTTTCAAGTTTGACCTCATATGCTTTGGTTTGTCGAGTCCAATATATGGCACTTGGTCTCGAGGGCCTGATGACTGAGCCAGGAAGTGGATAGTGGAACTCTTCAATGGTTACTAGTAAACCCCTCGAGTTTGAGCTCATATGATTCGGTTTGACGAGTCCTATATATTGCACTTCGTGTCGAGGGTCTGGTGATGGAGCCAGGAGGTGTATAGTGGAACTCTTTAGTGGTATTAGTAAACCCCTGGAATTTGGGCTCGTATGATTCGGTTTGAAAAGTCCAATATAGTGCACTTGGTGTTGAGTGCCCGATGATGGAGCCAAGAGGCGGATAGTTAGAACTCTTAAGTGGCTATTATTAAACTCTTCGAGTTTTAAGTCATATAATTCGGTTTGACGAGTCCAATATATTGCACTTGGTGTCGAGGGTCTGATGATGGAGCTAGGAGGTGGATAAGTATAATAGTAAACCCCTCGAGTTTGGGTTCATATGATTTGGTTTGACGAGTCCAATATATTGCAATTTGGTTTCGAGGGTCTGATGATGGAGCCAGCAGGTGGATAGTGGAACTCTTCAGTGGCTACTAGTTAACCTTTCAAGTTTGACCTCATATGATTTGGTTTGTCGAGTCCAATATATTGCACTTGGTCTCGAGGGCCTGATGATTGAGCCAGGAAGTGGATAGTGGAACTCTTCAATGGTTACTATAGGTCTACCGGAATCTCATGGCATAAAAAATATTGATTTTCATATGGCAATGTCAATTGTCACTTGTCAAATCAAATTACGAGATCTGTCAACCGCTGCCGAGATTTTGTGTTATCTTCTTGACAATTTGTTGATTTTGTGAAAATGTCGAAAAAGCCACTTCGATCTCACGCGAGAAATATTGTTTTCAATGTGTATCGTAAAATAAGGGAAGAAGAAGGCGTAAATCAAACTGAATCTTTCATTTTAAAGCGCGTCGTAGAGTTGACCGGTAAGTTGGACTGAGTTGTTTTGATACTTGTAGCTTATTTCATATTTTTCTTACTTAATTGTAGCTTCTCTAAAGGGGTTTCCAGTACTACTATACGATGAATTGTAGGTGAGGGCACATCGAATGATGGTGTATTTTACACGCCTGGTAAAAAGCGGAGAGGGGGGAAGAAGAAAATCAACTTGGACAGTTTCGATTTAGAGTTAGGAATAAAGTAAAAGAATTCTATACAGTTCGGAAGGAAATTCTAACAGTAATGAAATTGTTACAAATTCTTCGACAAAATATTGATTTCAACGGAGGGAGAGGTAAGAAAAATTTAAAGTCATAATCCCTCTCACTCGTAAGAGGAGGCCTGTGCCCTGCAGTGGGACGTATATAGACTGATGATGATAATGATGAATGACTAAGCTATCGTTTGAGTAACATGATAAATGTTATTATGTTTTACAGACTTATACTTAAGGAGATTGGTTTTGAATATGTTAAATGTCAATCAAAAAGGACCATTCTGATGGAGAGAGATGACATAATACTACAAAGATACAAATTTTTGAAGCGTATAAAAGAAAACGGCGAAGCTGAAGAGCATAATAAATTGGATGTTATTTATTTAGATGAGACTTATATTCACGGTTCATGTTAGATCTATGAACAAGTGCTGGCAAAGCAAAGATATTGCAGGTCCATCTAAAAATGTTGTGAACATGTAAAGAAAAGTGAAAACGATTTCATCAAGCAAGATAGAATAATAAAAATGCTGGAAGAGCGATTTATAATAAATACCTCTTTATCTTCATCGTCTGATGAAGAACAAGAAATGCAAGTGGAGTTCTTGGAATCGTTTTCTAGTTCTGAATGAGGTGTTAAATTTTAGTATGATTTAAATGATATATAATAAATTAGTACATAAAGTAATGTACGATTGATTTATTTTTCATGACATATTTTCCTATGTTAAGAACCCAATGTATAACAACATTCTTCATACACATACCTTATATACTTCAAGTTCATTAATACTACTAAGGACATAAATAAAAATTAAACAGTATCAAGATCGTTTAATCCAATTTCCCCAGTATTGCACGCAACAATTTTTTATTTCTCCTTTTGCCATGAGATTCCGGTAGACCTATAGTAAACCCCTCGAGTTTGAACTCGTATGATTCGGTTTGACGAGTCCAATATATTGCACTTGGTGTCGAGAGTCTGGTGATGGAGCCAAGAGGCGGATAGTTAGAACTCTTAAGTGGCTATTAGTAAACTCTTCGAGTTTTAAGTCATATAATTTGGTTTGATGAGTCCAATATATTGCACTTGGTGTCGAGGGTCTGATGATGGAGCTAGGAGGTGGATAGTTGATTTCTTTAGTTGCTACTTATATTAAACCGGGCAAGTCAAAACTTCGTTGTTTGTTTTTAAATTAAATGAATATACTAGACTAAAAAGTACAAAATAAAATAGTACTTAGTTAAAAAAAAAAACCGGTCGAGTGCGAGTTGAACTCGCGTGGAAAGGGTTCCGTATGATGAATATGTTATATATACAGGGTTATTTGTAAAACACCAGCAACCTCTTACGGGGTTATTGTACTCATCATTATGAACAACTTTCACAATGGGACCAAAGTTAAAATCGCGAAAAAAAAAATCAGCTGTTCCCTACATTTATGTTCTCATATCTTGCAAAATGTGTGGAACAGCTGATTTTTATTTCGCGATTTCAGGTTTGGTCCCATAGTAAAAGTTGTTTATAATGATGAGTACAAAACACCTTAAGAGGTTGCTGGTGTTTTACAAATAACCCTGTATATATAACATATTCATCGTACGGAACCCTCTCCACGCGAGTTCAACTCGCACTTGACCGGTTTTTTAAGCAAGTGATAATTATACAATACGCACATGAATCCGAAAAGTCAGAAAAGCTTGCCTTGGGTTTGAACTCGAGACCTATGACTTGGCAGCCTGACATTCACACCACTAGGCTATCACTGCTACCTGCAAGAAGCATTGCTGGGTCCGTTTGACTGTCACTAATGAGACACAATACAATTTTAATTGTTATCGAGCTGCATCAGTCTTTCGGACATTTGAGCTCCTACAGTAGTGTGATGACATAAACCAGTAAATTAGTTCGAAAATCACTCAATTTTTTAATATTTTAACCGCCATTTTTATTTTGACAGCAATATTTCACGCGACTATTTCATGGGCACCTAAATATTTTTGTGAGTGTGAAACTTCTTTAGTTGCGTTAAGCGATTTTTGAAAGGGGAAAATTTTATGGGTTTGCGTCACCGACATGCTGTAATAGCAGTATATCTGCGCTATAAGGGTCAAAGTATTGTGCAACGTTAGTGCTGGATGTATTCTATACAAGTTAAGTGAGCAGTGGTGGCCCAGTGGCCCCGAATTACGAGTTTGTAGGTCGTGGGTTCGAACTCAAGCAGGCGCTTTACTTTGTGTAAATAATTTCATCACCACTGCTCTCAAAACGGTGAAGGAAAACATCATGAGGAAACCGGCATGTCTTAGAACCAAAAAATTCGAAGACATGTGACATCTACCAACCCGCACTGGGCCCGCGTGGTAGATTACAGCCCACTTACTCTCACAGAGAGGAGGCCTGTGTCCCAGCAGTGGGAACATTAATAGGCTGATGATGATGACGATGACGATGATGAAGTAAAGTTAATTTCATAGTTTTCACTTCTTTCGGCAGTCAGAAATTCCTTCGCCAGAGACACGTCGCGCCGTCGCGTCGCGTCGCGCCAGTCTACGGAGCCTTTAAGATTTGGTCTATCGAAAAAACTTTCTGGGACTAATAGAAATTGATGTACTCGTAATAATAGAACACGACCCTTTTTTCATTACCAGTTTCTAGTACCTAAACGATAAGTATCATCGACTTGAACAAATATAAAAGTCTTGATATCCAGAATGTTATCCTAAAAAACAATAGGCACTGCTTTAAAAAATAGCAAGAGTTAGGTTTAAATGCCAAGTCTGAGAGTCTAATACAGTTTTTCGTAGAACATTTCCAAAGCCGTTATTTTGTTCTTCGAAATTCGGGAGTGTTTTTTACAAGAGTACCTAACTTAATCTACATATGGCCTAGCTTCCAATTTAATCGGGCCTTTTTTCCGACCCAACCCGAAATTAGGTTTACCTCGTCCGTAGGTTTTTCTTTCACCTATATTACTTACTAACCCAATTTCATGGCTTCACACATTACCCTAATGGAATTTTCCAAATTTTTCGTCACACCGTCATTGGGATGGCCCCTTTGTCTCTCGTCCTACATAATTCGTTCACATAGCAATCAGCAGGGCACATGCACTAATTATCGTCTGTTGTGTGAGGACCTAAACCAACAAGGTCCACTGTATAAAGGTATGATAATTAGACCAAGAGTCTGTTTGAGTACTGCCCTCGTGTAATTAAGTTGCAAAGTCATTTTGTACGATAAATTTTCGACATGAACATATTCTCCTTTGAGTATATTGTTGGAAGATCAATCGAGGTAACCGATACAAGGGTTCACCAAGTTTGATGGATGAACACCGTTTCATCAAGATCCTAGATTCGGTTCAGTACACATAGGGGTTACTAGTATTAAAATTTCGGCCTAGTTACAGCCACAGATTAAGACAGATGGTTGTCTTCGCAAAATCATTCAAATAAAAAGCGACTCTTGCTCCGACACAATAAAGTGCAATTCAGGTCGCACAGCGCTGATTATCTACAGTTATATTCACATAGAAGTTGGCTCTCTTTCTATCGTGTAACTCTTAAGGTGTGTCCAAACATTGAGCGGCAATTGCCGTGCGAACATTCGTCTGTTTATTCCTAACCAACGCGCGGCAGAAATGCATCCTACTCACGCCGCGAGTTCTGCCGCCGCTGCTGCCGCGCTCTTGTCGTTCAATGTTTGGACACTTTTAGAATCTCTGACTACGTTACACTCACTCAATTGACCCAACAACTTGAATTTGCTGCGTACTTGTAGCTTCATACCTAAAATTCGGAGTGAATTATCTGCATTAATCTGTGTTACAGTGTAAAATGGGAATTTGCATCATGATTCATGACCATACGTAACACATGGCACTAGATCGACTCACGTATGGTTGACTAAAAACTCCCGCAGACAGGCGTGACAAATGGTGTGACGCGATACTGGTAGAGCAATTTCCATGAAATTTTTATAGACATTGTTCCACTAGAGTCGTGTCGAGCTGTCTTGTCGCGCCTGTCTGCAGGAGCCTGTAACTTTAACTAGGTGCAGTGGTGGCCCAGTGGTAACAGCCATGACTTACGAGTTGTAGGTCGTAGATTCGAACCCAGACAGGCGCTTTACTTTGTGTAAATTATTTCATCACCACAGCTCTCAAAACGGTGAAGGAAAATATCGCGAGGATACTGACATGTACTAGAACCAAAAAATCGAAGACCATATGAAATCTATGAAACCAACCCGCACTGGGCCCGCGTGGTGGATTACGGCCCGCTCCCTCTCACAGAGAGGCGGCCTGTGTCCCAGCAGTGGGAACATTATAGACTGATTGTACTGTAATCTAGCAAGCCAACATATTAGGCCTAAGCTTCAAATCTTACCAACATAATTCCAGTAGGTATTTTAATAAAGACTCCTTCACTGTAGCATCTTATACTCATTTCTACATTTTAAACACAAACATGTAGGTGATTTTATTTCAAGTACAAAATATACTCTACAAGTCTACAATAAGGAAAACTGAAGCGTGAAGTCTTTTTCACAAAACAATACAAAAGTTTGAACAAATATTGGACAAACTTCTCATTGGGACAAATTGCTAGAAGGTACAGTCGAGAGCAATGTCAATAACGAAAACGAACAAAAGAATGCTTCAAGCCATTTTAAAACGTAGCGACAATTTTTCTTACAAAATCTTGGACGATTATATAGGGTTTATTCTGAAAGTTGGCAACGTCGCAAATAGATGTCAAATATTTCGCTGTTTTTGTTAATTTGATAATATTTCTGTATGGAAATAAAAAATGTGGCTAACTAGCGAACTAGAATATTGATTATGAATTGCCATAATTAATATCGTAACACCGAATAGTTAGTTTTAGAAGTAAAAATAGTATTTGGAAACTTTCCAAATACCTTTTTTTCACCTAAAACGGGTACAACATCAAATTCAATGTTATAATTGCAATTCATTATTAATATTCTAGTTAGTTAGTTAGCCACATTTCTTATTTTCATACAGTATTATTTCCAAATTAATCGAAACAGGTAAAAATATTTGACAGCTATTTACGACGTTGCCAACTTTTAGGATGCACACTCTTAACCAGTTTTGATTTGAGCTGACTTGATTTCCGTACGTCTTTTTCGGGTGACCACTGAAAATCAGCGCTGTGCTGTGGGTCTCCCATAGCACAGCATTATGCTGAAGGGAAGCCTTCTTATCACAGTCATGACGTGCAATATTTCTGTTCTCTATTTTGTTTACTCATGTCTTTTTGTATGCAGTGTGTTTCTGTGATGAATAAACCTATTTTTCTTTCTTTCTTTCTTTCTTTCAGTTTTCAACGGGCGTAAAGTAAAAATGTTTGTGAAACTCCCTTCCTTGTTTCTGTTTGATCTTTGAAGTGTATTACCGGCTTTGTTTTGGACTGTTTTGATAAAACGACTTAATCAGGTATTTATTAGCAATCGCTTGAGTGGATTTCTTCGTTTATTATTGCGTTTTTTTTTTGTGAAACGTTTTCCTTCCGTTTGTTTTTATTTAAAAAATCAAAGCCTGTGATATTACTACCTTGTAGTAGCTTAAACAATCATTCTTGTGGCTGTATCATAAATTATATTTTTAACCGACTTCCAAAAAGGAGGAGGTTATATGTCATCTAACGTAACTAACGCGTAACTTGGCTTGGATAGTTTTTGAGTTAGCTTCAAGAATACTATTTTTCCTACTTAGTTTATATGGATGATATGCTGGTAACTTCCTGTCACTGTTATTTGTATATCGGGTAGTGGTATTCGAATTTTTGTGGGGTAGGTACTACAACTAAAATGTTAAAGTTAAAAAAAAAACAACCGACTTCCGAAATGAAAGTAATTTTTCACTTTGTAGTGTTTTTTTTGGAAGACGGTTGTTTTTTTTTTTTTTTTGTAAATAGTTTTTATTTACAACTAGCTTCTGCCCGCGGCTTCGCCCGCGTGGATGTCGGAAATTATCCCACAGGAACGTGTAACATGTCCTAAATCAGCGGGGTAATTGCGTAGCACTTACAATAGCAAGGGGTTTCATTTTGACAGTTCAACAATTAATTGCGTTATTTACGTTATTTCTCGAACATAATTATTAAGCAATAGCTTCCACTCGGCGCTCTGGCACGTCATCCCCTGGCTGGCCCGCCCCTCCACCCTCGTTCTGTGCGCCGTCGACTCAATATCGCAGGTCATTCTTATCGTTCTAACTATTTGTCCAAATTACTTAGTGTAAAAGACAAACTTTACCTTCATTAAATACCAAAAGCGATGAAGGTATTTATTTTGATAAGAATTAACTAAATACTCTAAAATATGCAATGTACAAAAAGTATTTAATTTAACTGTATTTATTGCTCACTATTTTGGTTATAAAGGCTTCCACATAAAAGGTAGATAGATGCTGTCGCGGACTTTTATTTAGAACTCTTTAAGACAAACAATCCCACAATACATTTTCTTCATGTAACTCTAACGGTTTAGGCAGCGCACGCAGCATACGGTGGAGGTCTGCCCGGCTTGGGTGGACCACCGCCGTGTCCTCGTGGAGGCGATCGGCGGCGGTGGCCTCTCGCGTACGGCCCTGGTTCAGGCCATGGTGCGGAGCGAGAGGGCATGGCAAGCCGTCACCTCCTTCTGCAAAGCAGTAATGCTCGCGAAGGAGAAGGTGGAGCGCGCGAGGGAGTGGCAAAGGCCGCGTCCTACCAGCCCTAGCCGCCGCCGCCGTAGGAGACGTCCCGGGCGTCGGGAATTGATAGCCGATTTCCGGCCACCGTAGGCGCGGGCCTGCGGACGGAGAGCAACGGGCAGCTCGCTGTCCGATAAGGACCAGGCCCGGGTCGACGGCGCATCAACGCATTCGCATTTATAATATTAGTAGGATTAATGTAGGGCAGTGTTTTTCAACCTTTTTCATGACTTGAGGTCGCGAAAATTTTTTTTCATACTAATGGTAGTATGAAAAAAAATTTTCGCGACCTCGACCATTCAAGAACGATTTGAACTCAGTCGAGATTCCCGCTGAGTCGAAGTTTCTGCAGCACGAAACCTAGCCTGATGTTCCCGAGTTGCAGAGAGCCTTGCCTCACGACCTTCCTCAGATTCCTGTGATCGAACTAATCTCATCCTTTTAGCATTTCTGCTACATTGGGACAGGTTGGATCTTCTTCGAGGCATTCTTACAATAAAATAGTACTTACTACTTAACACACAGTTATTTAGTAAACACGTACTATCGTAAACAATTAAATTATAAATACTTACAGATTATTATACAGTCTAAAATTATCACAGTTTAAGTAATAAGTGTTAAGACGTGTAAACCAAACGTACTAACTTTATAAAACAAAAGAATTGCTAGAAAAATTAATTACTAACCTGAGCTAATAAACTTATACTTAATAAAGAAAATCAAAAAAAGAAATGCCTAACCTATACCAAATACTTATAATATTTATATACAAACCCTAAATAAAAATTAAGATAAGTATACCGAAAATCAAGGAAAGAAATGCCTAACCTATAACAAATGTTCGATGTGATTCTTTAAATTGACATAACTTTTTTATTTATGAACCGATTGACATGAAATAAACACTAAATGTTAAGTGAAGCTTACTACAATATATTAGTGAAAACCGCATCTAAATCGAATAAGCCGTTTCTGATATTAGCGTGCACAAACACACAGACAAACAGACAAACAGACAAACAGACAAAAAAAATATTAATTACAATCTCGGGTTCAGCATCGATATAATAACAACCCCTGCTACTTTTTTTTCATATATTTCCATTGTACAGACACCACTTTTCTACAATTTTATTATATGTATAGATAGATAGATAGAAGATAGATAGAATAGAAGATATAGATATAGATATAGATAGATATAGATATAGAAGATATTATAGATAGATAGATAACTATCATTTTTAACACAATCAATGCAATTTTCTGAGAAAAGTCCATGACAGTCTTAGTGCGGATTTCACCAAAAAAATGTCACCAAAGAGCGCCCAGTGTAAAATATTCCATAACAATTTTGACACTGACAGCTCTGTTGCCATCAACCGGGCACAAATCCAGACTCCGGGCTGGTACTGAAAAATTCCAGATGTAAAACCTCAAGAACACATTTATCGATCTGGGAATCGACTACTACAGCCACGAGATAGTCCGTCATAGAAGTTTAGTATAGATACATAATCAGCTTATTAATGTTCCCACTGCTGGGACACAGGACTCCTCTCTCTGAGAGGGAGTGGGCTGTAATCTACCACGCGGGCCCAGTGCGGGTTGGTAGATGTCACATGTCTTCGAATTTTTGGTTCTAAGACATGCCGGTTGCGGACGGAGAGCAATGGGTAGCTCGCCTACCGATAAGAACCAGGCCGGGGTCGACGGCGCGTTGTGGTCCACGCGCGCCTCAAAGAGATGTCAGCAAAACTGACGGGGTCCGCTAGGGCCGATGCCTACCGGGGTTGCGGGAAGTCCTAAGGGGAAACCGTGGCCCCTGACAAGGCAAGGCCTGACACGGGTGGGTTTTACTCAGTAAGAGTCTGACACGCCCTTCCGCTCCGCCCAAAGCGGGAGAAGTCATTTAATTTTGATGATTTACAACACAAAAAAAAAAGACATGCCGGTTTTCTCACGATGTTTTCCTTCACCTTTTTGAGAGTAGTGGTAATGAAATTATTTACACATAGTAAAGTGCCTGTCGAACCCACGACTTCTCACTCGTATGTCGGGGCCGTTATCACTGGGCCACTACAGACTGGTCTTTACGTTTCAGCCAGTGTAGTATAGTATAGGTAAAAATTAATACCAAGACAATTCACAGATCTACCAAACACTACCACAATGCTGTTGCAGGTACCATTTAGTACGACAGCGCGGCCATTTTTCCATCAAATCCTACGCCATTTGTATTTGTGATTGTACCTAACAGTCGCATAGCCAGGTTCACAATGAAAAATGATACTTTGGAATTAACTTTTCAGAAAGAATTTTATGTGGCTCGGTTTTAAAATGGAAATAGGGGAATTATAATGTTAAATAACAAATAATACGTGTACAATGCCCCTCTTTCCTATATCCTCAGAAGATGCAATGACTTGTTCCACAGTTGCGATCTTGATGTTTTCGGTGGTAAATTGTGTTTATTTAAGAAAAATATACTTAATAAAATATAAAGTGTTAGTATAACAAAACCCAGATTTTATAATTTTTAGTTGTTTAACTTTATTATTTACTAGCTGTGCCCGCGACTTCGTTCGCGTGGATGTCGAGAACAAAACAACGTCGTTTAGATAAGAGTGTATCACCTTTTTGATGATTTAGATAAGAGTCCTGACTTTGGTATAGTTGATTACGTTAATGCTTCTCTATATACTATGTTTTGCGTACATGTCCACAATAAATTGGCCGAAAAAACCACGAAATCGTTGCAAATATACGAAACTGTTTTGCCTTATTTGTAAAAGGTAGGAATAGTATTGTTGAGCAGATATTTTTTTTGATAATTAGTGACTCTCGTTCACTTGGTACAGCCTAAAATTGTACCCATCTTCACCATGACAATAAATTAGTGGATATTGCAGGGCGTCGTAAGCTCGGTGGGTTTCCAAAATGCGTTGAAGGCGATCGTCGCGTGTACGCATCACGATATCACGTCTCTCACACTCCTGGTCGACTAAAACAACTACAACTTCATCTGCGACGGGTGCATTGTGTCTTCCACGGTGTTCACCCACAGGACGTCTATCGGCACTTATAACAATTTTGAAATCATTGCTGCCTTGTGGAATTGACTCCAATGCAGCTTTGAATTCACGAACGTACTGGTTAACGTGATGCAGCAATTCTTGAAGTTGACCCAAAAGCTCAGCATTGAGCTGGGGAAAATTGTGATTTCTAACATTGAGCTGTTGCGTGTAATTGGATACAAAATAAATTTGGAGAAATTTGGGTTCATTTTCTGGCAGCAAAGATCCAATAAGGTGATAAACTTAACCTTGTACTTTGAAGGTTGGCATGAACGGTCCTTCCGTTATTTGTTTTGCCCCAAAGGAAGTCATTTGGAAAGCACTGTTATATAAACGAATATTATCCAAAAAATGTTTCGACTGGGGATGATCGCCATTCAGGAGACTTTTAGGTAAGTGTGGTGGATCTTGGAAATTTGGAAGAACAATTTTTCCATTTGAGCAGCACATTCCGTCTGTCTCTTTCCTCCATTTCAAAGCATGACAAAAATTACAAATTTCTCTCATGTCACCCACGGAAGTAAAGCCAGCATAATTAATTCTAGACGAATATGTGAACCCTGATTTTTCCCTATTGTCCCAAGGTAATAAAATATTTGCATCGTCATTTTCCATGGACTCATCAGCTCCGCTATTTGTTTCTTTATTCATATGGTATCGAGCTCGTTCTATTTCTAGGCGAGATTGACGTTGTTCTGCTGTTTTTGCTCGTCTTAGTTCATCTATTCTTTCCCTTTCAGATGCAAGATAACTTTCATTGTTTCTTTGTACACCTACATAGTTATGTCTAGCTATTTGTAATCGTTCTTCTCTTTGGGAGAGAGATTCAGACTCGCGCGAGAGAGCGTGTCGCTCTCGGTCAGATTACAGACGTGCTTGGCGTTCCTCGATACTCTCTTGAGAACGCAAAGTCGCGGTCCGAGTTCTTTGCGAACTTAAGCGCGACTCCCTTTCTGTGAATGTCTCTGACTCACGTGAGAGAGAGTGGCGCTCCCGATCAGCAGACAGCCGGACTTCGCGTTCCTGGATACTCTCTTGAGACCGCAAAGTCGCGGTCCGTGTTCTTTGTGAACTTAAACCTTTCGGTGAACGTTTCCGATTCACGTGAAAGAGCGATGTGCTCTCGGTTAGCAGATAACCGTGCTGCACGATCTTCTTCCGATTCCTGAGACCTACAAAGTCTCATCCTTTTCGCATTCCGGCTACGCAGCGAAAGGTTAGTTTTTTTTCTTTGAGGCATTTTCAAGGAAAATTAAAGCAATAAACAAAACCAACAACACTTATGACTGAATAGCCTACAAACTTAAAAGAACGGTACGTCGAACAGTCTAGTGTGACAACGTATCGTCTGTTCGTGGTCGTGACTCAACGAATTGGCAACACTAACTTACTGTATAACGATTGGCACTATTGGATTCAAACTACGAAGTAAATAAAATACAATCTTTACTTCGTACTTCAAACCAATGACCAAAGTTGACCAAACGAAACCAATAAGATAAGCCATTACTTTTTTTTCGACCAATTTTCTTTGGTTGCTTGAAGCAACCAAAGAACTTTTACGACACACGCAAGAACTTTTAAGACACCTATCGAAATTCGAAACCCAATTTGCCTAGTAAACACGGTGGACGTCATTCTCGCGCGGAAAATCTTAACACTGCGATTCAGAAAAAAACTTTTTTGCAAAAAATTAAACCGACGAAAAAAAACTGAAAAGCGAAAAATAAAAACTTTTTTGCAAAAAAAGCGAAAAATAAAAAATAACTATGTATTTAGTGACAAATTGTTGACCTTCAAATAACAAATTTTGAGACGGCGCCTAAAACACATTCAACAAAGATCTATCAAGCTAACATTTTACGCTATAAGTAATTATAATATGTTTGTTTGGCGCCGCCTCAAAATTTGTTATTTGAAGGTCATCAATTTGTCACTAAATACATAGTAATTTTTTATTTTTCGCTTTTTTTGCAAAAAAGTTTTTATTTTTCGCTTTTCAGTTTTTTTTCGTCGGTTTAATTTTTTGCAAAAAAGTTTTTTATTTTTAGCTTTTGAGTTACCATTAACCGCCTGGCCACGGGACATTCGCTACAGCGAAAATTCGCGCGGTGCGAACGGCGAAGCGTCTTGCGATGCGACTAAAACAAATGTATAGAATTTCGCTCCGCAAGACGCACCGCCGCCGCGCCGTTCGCGCCGCCCGTTCCGTGGCCAGGCGGTTTTAATGTTTGCCTCAACCTCTGACCGTCGATGACAGTCATACCCCAGCTAGGTGTAAAGTTCTCATCAGGGGGAATGAAATAAGCCCAAACACGATGTAGCTGCTGTAAACTGATGAGGAGCTCTCGCGACTGTCTTCTGACTCCATCATCAGATCAACTCTAGGTCTTTATTGTGTAGTTGTGTCATCAGAACTACATATGTGTGCGAAATTACAACAGAATCGGTTCACAGTTGAAAATTCAGTACGTGAAACATCAATCCACCACAGTTTTTTTACACTTAGGGGTGGGTTTCAATTTTTATTTTTTTATGGGACCAATTTCAAAGTATACCCTTCCCAATAAAAAAAGAATCTTTCAAATCGGACCACTCAGTAAAAAGTTATGCGTGGTCATAAATAAAAAAAAAAAAAAAAAAACGAATTGAGAACCTCCTCCTTTTTTTTTCGTCGGTTAAAAATGACGTCATTTGCACAACGCCATCTATCGGATTTGGAATTCAACTATCAACATTAGTTCTATTTTTAGTCTTAAGATGTCGTTGCAAGTACTATACTGAATTGCGTAACGTAATATTTTACTTCTTGAACTCACTAAATTAATCATATCTTTTGATAGAGTGAACCGATTTCGATGAAACAAAAACTAAGTTAAACCTCAAGTTGCGTATAATTTTTGTATATAAACATTGTCAGCATTGAATTCGTAGATTTTACGTGATGTGCGCACAAACAAACAGACAAACAGACAAAAATTTCAAAAATGATGGAAATGGGTTCTGTTACTTATCTTTTCACACGCTGGCTATTTTTTGTTTCAATTTCTTCAATGTACAAAAATGACTTTCCTACAGATTTATTATATGTATAGATTTTTAAATTGTTTTATTATTATTTTATGTTTATAAATTATTATTTGATTTTTTTTAGGCGCGTTGAGCGGTTTGTTTAATGTTTTAATGATGTTCTAGTACGCTAATTGTAAGTGTTGTGCTTTCCTGTAATTTTGATACATGCGAGATCCTGTTATTACAAAGACTTTGGGTTAATGCTGCGTATGTTTTTTTTTTGGTAAGCCTTTAAATAAATAAATAAATATTTAGCCTTTTCTATTCTGGGGCTGGCTTTCAACTTGACGAGATGCTAATAACCTGGTGAACTTCGGAAAATATGGGCAATTTCCATACAGAAATTTCGTTTTTTTTTCCATTTCTCGGCTGTTTCATTGCGTTTTTTCTAATTTTCTTTTTTCTTAAACCACCCTAGTATTGAGGTGAACAAAACAAAAAAAAAGTAAGTTTTTCGAGCCATTTTCGAGTTTTTGCGAGACTCAATCTTCAATCTTCCTAGCCTTTTCCCAACTATCTTGGGGTCGGCTTCCAGTCTAACCGGATGTAGCTGAATAACAGTAGTCGTCAGAAGCCCGAAAGTCTGACGACTTGTAACGACTGTCAAAGATCCACGAATGACAGCCGAGACCAACGGCTTAACGTGCTTTCCGAGGCATGGAGGGTTCTCGGTATGTCAAGATGGTCACCCATTCACTAAACAACCCCGGCAAGCGTAGCTTAACCTGATGGATCGACCCGTGCGGCTGTTATTACTTAGCGACGAGCTCCTCCACGAGTTTTTGCGAGACTAACGCACGGCAATTGATTTTATATAAATACTAGCTTTTGACAGCGGCTTCGCCTGCGTGCATGTTGGAAATTATCCCACGGGAACGTACTACCCGGATAAAAAGTATCCTGTCCTATTTTAGGTCATGGTCTACCCGTGTGCCAAATTTCATCCAAACCCGTTCAGCCGATTTAACGTGAAAGCGTAACAAACAAACAAACTCACATTCGCATTTATAATATTAGTTAGGACAGCAGTACAAAAATAGTACCCACGAGTGCAAGTCAAAAATATTTAGTTTGGAAAATCCAAAAGTGCACGCCTAGCATAGCACTCATTCATAAAAGAAAAAGAAATTCAAAAAATAGTTTCTAACAAAAATTAACAATTTATTTAGACACTTCTATAGTCACCAGTATGTTTTGACTGCTTTTTTTTTACCCATCAATATGGGCAAAATTACAAACCTTGCAATCTTTACGTAATGTCAAAGACTATTTATTTTGATATTTTCAAATTTCTACTTTTTCGGTTGCTAGGCAACGGAAAAGGTCGAAGTTTGAAAAATTTTGATATAGATATTACAGTTTAGTTAGTATTTTATTAAATATAATTAAAACTACTAAGAATAAAAGACCTATTTATTTATTTATTGTTAGTGGAAGGAGAGAAGAAAAAAAATGGAAAAACATTGGAATTTATAAGAAAATGTTGTGTGAGTTTGAGTTTGAGTTTGAGTTTGAAAGGCTATATTATACGAGCCCAGTAATGTGACAGTAGGTCACTCCAGCACTGACTTGCAACTGGGCTCGTGAGACACTAGTTTCAACCCAGACCAGTGCTGACTTCCCGTCTCTTTTCGGACCCAGGAACTTCCCCCGCCTGACTTACTGCCGATCTCGTCTACATGAGCCTACTGACTGGGTCCGAAATTCCGAGTCACTGGGTCCAGGCATTATGTAAAGAACCTATGGTATGGGCCACAGCCGCAATTACACGTTGTCCAGCGCGCACTATCACTTATCCTCCGTTCCTCGCTGCACGCATTTCACACTTAGAACTATTCATTTAGAACCTAGCGTTGAATTCAGAAAAAAAGATAAAAGAAAACACCATTATTTAATTTCTTTATTGTGTTGTAGACACCCCATCTTTGAAAACCAGGCATAAAACACAAATCAGCTGATCAAATCATAAATGAACCGCTAGGTGTTTTTAAGTATCTTCCCTTATTTCAAAAATATGTGGCTTAGTTAAAAGAGATTTAATTAAAAAGCAATACCTTTTGTTTGAAAGATATTAAGCTTTTAAATCGAACGATGCCATCAGGGTTGGCCATTTCGATCATAAGATTAATCACGCTTCATGGTACCCGACAGTAATCCGCTTTAATGGATAATGTCTGCCACCGTTCTGTAAGAATTTAAAAAAGTATGATAAAGTGTGTATGATCATTATCCATGAGTCTGAATGTAGGTAATAACTACAACAAAATAATTAGGTGCGATTGCGATGGTCGACGATGACAATGACAATAAATTTCGAAGATATTAAGTCACTGGAAAAACGAATGAAAAAAAAAGCTGCACCATTGTGTCGAACTACATTTTTTACAAAATTTTAAAATTTTACAAACACGGAAATGGTAGGTAGACACAAGAGGTCAACAAGAAGTCTCCTTAGCTTTTCTTTGAAGCACGGGCAGGTCCCTATAATAAAAAAAAGTCGGGAAATGTGTATATGTGATGATATGTCTATGTGAGCTAAATAGTGCTAATATACATGCATCATGTTCGTGAACGGGCGCCGTCTGTTGGGACTGGTCATCTCTCAGCTGCCGTGGCTTATTTTAATTTATTTTAAGCTTTGAATTGTTTTTGTTTTTATCTTTTTATTACGGACACTTTTAACGTGCGCACAATCTTTATACATTGTTCTCACGTGTATAATTTCAACATGATTAGTGTAACCAATTTTATGTAACAATGTTTTATTTAAAAGAGGGTCCGTTGGGTTTCTTGCCCGTTCTTCTCCATAGGTACCTACTACGTTTTGGAATGGGCAACTAGCTTCATATTTCTGACTGACTGACTCCTTTTTTTTTTTTTTGGGTGGGAAATCATCCAATGACTTCTCCCGCTCTGGGCGGAGCGGAAGGGCGTGTCAGACTCTTACTGACTAAAACCCACCCGTGTTCTTCCCTTGCCTAGCCAGCGGCCACGGTTTCCCCTTAGGTGACTGACTCCTTGACAATTCAAAAGTGCCTGTATATGGTTTAATTGAAATAAATGCTTTGAGTTTGAGCTAAAAACCAAGATGGCTCTGTATTAAAAAACAAAATTAAAAACTTTTGACACTTGAAACTTGAGACCTTGAAACTGGATTTCGTGCATAACGCATTTTCGTTACATCATGTCGATTTCAATTAGTCAACTCGTACCGCCTACCTAAGCTGCGTTAAAGAACTTCGTTTCAAAAAGTTTAATATAACCAGATTGTTTGACAGCCCTAAATACAATAGAATTACGAAGATAATAGCTGAATCATACCCCCAAGGCGTTTGATAACCCAATTGTGACGACGATTAGTTCTGGAAAGGTCAAATATTCAGCCGAGGGTGGCCACGTTTTTCTCAAGTGCTTTATTTTTAGCTAAAATGTCAAGAACTTTTTACCCGACTGACCCAGAAGGAGGGTAATGTTTTTCGAGAGTATGTATGTATGTATGTATGTATGTATGTATGTATGTATGTATGTCTATTTCTTTGGCACGCTCTGTAGCCTAAACGGCTTGATGGATTTTAACATAAGAGGTGTCGTTAGATTCGTCTTAATCGTAGAAGTGACATAGGCTATATAATATTTATATATTGCATCTGCAAATACAAAAAAAGGGAGGGGAAGGTTTTTTTTAAAATAAATTACCACAATATTGGTATCAAATAAAAGCTGGTAATTAGTCAATTCGAAATTAAGATATATTAATAAAACTAAAAAACTTGAAATAAAGAAAATTATTCAAAAAACAAAAAACCCGACTGCAAAAACACATAACTGAAAAGAGAAAAACAAGCATTATAATCTATAGAATTTTGGTATCGCAGGCGGGGACAATAATAATATAACAATCATAACAATAATAACCGGTAATATGGTGTAACTTTTGTTTGTTGCCCCCGCCTGCGATACCAAAATTTTATAGATTATAATGCTTGTTTTTCTCTTTTCAGTTATGTGTTTTTGCAGTCGGGTTTTTTGTTTTTTGAATAATTTTCTTTATTATTTTGTGATGTTGCTTAACTTTTAAACAGTATTTTCTATTGCTGTTTCGAGTGTTTAATTTGACTGAAGACTACAATTTTACTTCACGTTTGTGTCGTAAAAGGTGACTAAGGGATTATATGGAGAGAAAAAGCAGTAATTGGTTGTTCAAGTAAACATTATTACAAAATGTAGTGACTACATCTGGGTCCTAAAATACATGTACTCAACTTAGCTCTGGAGCCAAGGTATCGAAATTTTCTGTAACAAAGAATTTTTTTATTTATTTAATGTGTTTTTTTTTTAATGTGTTACTACTTTCCTCTCGCTTCGTGTGATTTCGTGAAAAGCGACGGAAGTGTGTAACAGGAACCCGGGGAAGCACGCGCTATTTAATTTGACCAATGAGCGCGCGCAGTCTTAGAGTTGGCCATCAGAAACGACCTTGACGACCCTTCAATGTTGCTGAATGATGTCAAATGTCACACATCATAATGCGACTACTGTAAGGCACGCTCGATTATTTTTTTGCCTTTTTTAAAGGTAGAATTAGCAACTGAAGTCTAAAGGACTTGTTGTGCGCATCAAAGACCTGACGTCACACAAAATCCTGACGTCACACAAATCCTGCATCGCGCAATTACAGTTTACCGCACGAACGACATTTATTATGACTATCCGACATCATTCGTTGGGCAGTTGCCCGCCAGACACGACACCCGTCTGGTTGGAGGATCCTCCCTTTTATATAGAGGATGAGTGAACTTTACACCCTGTTCCTCATACAACTAAAATGACAATAGTACCCAAAACCCAAACTCAAAATCACTGCCATAAAATCACATTTATTAAACTTCACAAAATCACGTGATGTTTTAGTACCTACTCGATCCCATCGCAGCGTTCTAAACGCTCCAGCTTTCAAAGAAAATAAGATAAAGGAGGTTGCATGAATAAAATATTGTAAAGGCACATGTTCACTTATGTGCAGTTTTGTTAAAGCGATTTTTCAATAAAACGCCATTAGTGTGGGATGAATGGACCAGACCATAATTTTTTGTGCAATTTGAATGAATGATAAAATGATATTAATTGTTAAAAAAAAGTTCATGATTGGCTAACTCATTTGTATTTTTGTCTACCAAACATACATTCATTTTATAAATAATGGGCATACCTTCCCAAATCTTAATGTTGGTTAAATACAATAAATCATAAAGTCAATTTAAGAGCGTTCTACCAAAAAGTTAGCAACGTCCTAAAAAGCTGTCAAATATTTACCTGTTTTGATTGATTTGGTAATATTACTGTATGGAAATAAGAAATGTGGCTAACTAGTGAACTAGATTAATAATGAATTGCAATTATAACACTGAATTTGAAGTTGTAACCGTTTTAGGTGTAAAAATCTAAAACTAAATATTCAGTGTTACGATATTAATTATATTATTTCATAATCAAAAATCAGATCACTAGTTAGCCATATTTCTTATTTCCATACAGTAATATCGCCAAATTAATCATTCATCTCTTCACCACCCTCGGTTAACACCGCCTTTTTACCTCTTTTGAGTGCGAAAAATTTTAATAAATAAATAATCAAAACAGCGAAATATTTAACAGCTATTATTTTGTGACGTTATCCACTTTTGTATAAACGCTTTTAAGTAGGTATTGAGCATTTGTGACTTTGTGAATCTACGATTACTTATAATCAGTGTCGAATACGATTTATTTTATAATTGTGTTCAGATAATGTTACAGATTAGTGCACTCGTACCCTAAGCCGCAACGTCTTGAACGTGTATTTCCGAATTTTTAGATAAAATGCCGTTCTTTAATATTACATAACTTGACTGAAAATGCGTTAGAAAAACTGTAAAAATACAATTTTTTTCGACCCTTTGCTTTTTTATAATAAAGGTTTTAAAAAAAGCTGTATCGTATTATCGGAACATTAAACCTAATTTCGATTTAAAAAACTCTTAAAAATCGATTAGGAAATGAGATGAAATGAAAGTTCACGATGGCAATAAAATATGTAAACAAGATCCTTAAATTCAATGGAGTGAAATGAACTCTAATTGAGTGGAAAAACAATTGACAGTATAATAATTACAGTTATTATAAACGTAATATCAAAAGCATATAAATTGAAAATTATTAGCGATCACAAATATTATTTAATTTGTTTACCAGGTTTGTTTATTTTAAAACATCTTTCAGTGTCGTGACATAGCCTTTTCCCAACTATGTTGGGTCGGCTTCCAGTTTAACCGCATGTCGCTGAATACCAGTATTTTACATGAAGTGACTGTCTATCTGACCTCCACAACCTAGTTATTGGGTAACACAATACCTAAAAACGTAAGCGTTCCGCGGTAGTCAGGTGAGGATTGTGGCGAGAAAGGCACACCACCTAATCCTCACCAAGACACCTTTATATCTCTGGAACCTCTTAATGACTATTTTCGAGATTTGGCATAGCGTTACGACTACATATTGACTATTTTTTGGAATTTAAACCAAGTCGATACTCCCAGCCGTTTGCTTGCACTGAGGTGAGGATTGTGTGGAGATGTTCACCCCACAATCCTCACCAACTTATAGCTATAACTTCAGAATCATAATGCGACTATTTTTTTAACTTTGGTGACTATTTATGACTATTTCTTGACTATTTTTTGGCGTTCTCTAAATTGAATTTCATGAAGTTTTCAAAAGTGAGGATTGTGTGGTGAAGGACATTAATTATAAATATGCTGTAGCACTATTACTGGATTATATTAAGTTCCATCCTGTTTCATCTTTGCCACGTTCTGGCAAAAACCTTTTGTACCTACTTCATCAACCCAATATTATTTCAAGCCGTAAAATAATTTCGGCAATGAAATTACTTCGCCGCGAAGAGGCAAACGCTTTTGAGAGCAAGTTCTTAATAGATTGATAGACTATCTTTGAAGATAGAGGTGAATATTCAAACTTGAAGACTACACCTCGTTTTAGATTATTTTGGAGATCCAATCAATTGAATTGAGTCAACAGAGAGACGTATCGAGTCTGTTTGTTTATTTGTTAGATATGTTTGTGTGAACAGCACTTGCACTTTGATTTATTTATATTATACTTCGATGTGGTGATGTGGTCAATTGAAAAATCCACTTTTTATGAAGTATTGAAACATAATGTGACAATGTAGTGTAGTTTCTGTACAAGTAACTAAAAAACCTACGGAGTAATAGTAATGTTATTCATTATTTTTAGCCTGTGTTGTCCCACTGCAGGGCAAAGGCCTCCCTTTCTTCTTTCCACTCCTCTCTGTTTTGAGCCAGTGTGGACCAGTCCTGTCTGTAGGCGTCAAGCTCGTCTCGCCATCTTCTTCTGGGTCTGCCTCGATGTCGACGGACGTTTTCTGGGACCCACATGGTGGTAGATTTGGCCCATGATTCATTTGACATACGGCAGACGTGTCCGGCCCAGTCCCACTTAAGCTTGATCGCCTTTTGGGTGACTTCGGCGATTTGTGTTTTGGAGCGTAACACTGTGTTCCTAACACGGTCCGTTAATCTGACTCCAAGAATGCTGCGCTCCATTGCTCGCTGGCAAACCTCAAGCTTGGACCTCTGTTGAACCGTCAAAGACCAGGTTTGAGCGCCGTATGTGAGGATAGGGAGAATGCACATGTCCATTAATTTACGTTTATGGCAAATTGGTAGGTCTCCTTTCATAAGGTTTTTCATCGACCAATAGCTCTTCCAGGCGTTGTCGGTGCGTCTAGCAACTTCTTTTTCTTGTCTCGCCTGGAATGAGACTATTTGGCCGAGGCAGATGTATTCTGGAACATATGCAACCTCCACACCCTCTACATACAGTAGTAATACTACAATAGTAATGTTAGCTATTTATATACATTTTGTAGTTTTAAGATATTTACAGTATTTTGTAAATAACACAATAATTGTATTTGGTAATATTAAAACGTATTTGATTTGTTTGAAATGCTAAAATAGCGCCACCGGATATTATGATGTCAATTGACTATTTGAGTCTGACAATGAGGGGGATTTTTAAAGTTACGAGGTAGCGCCATTTTAGCAAGTCAGTCGTGGATAAGACGTCGAGATACGAGTACTAAGGCTCGAGCTGTGTTTTAAGTGTTGATTGTGAGGTATATCTGATTTTGGTGTGTTGGATGGAGGAATACAAAATGTAAGTACATGAACAAGTGCCTATTATTTCTAAAACCTTATTTTCAAAAGCCATGAACCTGAATGATAGTTAATTTTCATATTTAAACTAGGTATTACTAGATTCTCTATAAAAATAGAGAGTCTACAGTAATATTGAGAAAAAAACTTTTTTATTCGTCAGGTACGTTATTAAAAAATATTGGACACTTAGTTTTTCTTTTTCTACGTAATCAAAAGATAACGGTAATAAATTGAGTTAAAATGTGGCATGAAATCACTCCCCGTCCCCGGTAGATTATACAAGGTGGAGACGACAATACAACAAAAAATTTAACGGCGTGTCCATAATGACGTTCCCATTCTGTATACAAAAATTCAATTGAATATATTCAATAGTTTAGTCATTATAGCTCGGCAAAATCCATAGTCGGCTCGGGCTATTCCGTTTATCCACCCCAAAAATCCACCCTAAGGTGGATATTCGGAAATGTATGCCCGAGAATTCACCCTAGGCCTAATTGGACAAACGGAATTTATAGCCTTAGGGTGGATCCGGGATACATTACATTTAATTTGTTTGAAAAACTCATGTTTTTATTTCGAAGCTAGGATTTATTTGACAGTTCCAAAATACTCTTAAGTAGTGCCAGTATTTTAATTTTTTGTTGTATGGTAGTCTCCACATTGTATACTAACTTGTGAGTTAGCGAGCGACTCTCCAATTTTATCTTAACCATTTTTTATTAATATGATAAAGCAATAAATACGTGTCTAATATTTCTTAATATCTGACTGACGGACTAAATAGTTCTTTTTTATTCGGCAGTCAACATCTCTATTGCGTAACAGACATTTTATGTCAATTGATCGTAATGGGTTTCATTTTTACAGTCCTCTCACGTTCATTGCATTTTTTACTTTATTGAGCAGCCGAATTTTTCAAGCCTATGAAGCAATGGATTAGCAATTATGCTTCAAACTCTCGGATTGTCATTGAAATTGTGTTACCTAGGTACGCAAATTAGAGTGCTGGACTTAATTTCCATTAAATTCGCGAAAAAACGAAGCAAAAGGAGTATGTGAGGATCATAGCAGGTGGCGTTCTGTAATTTCTGCCCAACCTCATGCGAAGAAGTCGTGAGAGTATGTGTTCTACGTATTTTTTTTATTTTTCATTTCGTTTTCTTGCAAGTCTTTCCTCTCGCTTTCCAGCAATCTGTAGGGGAGTGATTTCGTGAAATGGGACGGAAGTGTGTAACAGGAAGTCGGGAAAGCGTGCGCTATTTGAATTGACCAATGAGCGCGCGCTCATTGGTCATGTCATTGGTTGGTTATTGGTTAGTTGTCCGTCAGACGAGACTAACCCATTTTCCGCGAGGTTGATGGATGATGATGATGATGATGAGCCAAGATGTCAGATGTTACACATCATGCGACTACTATAAGGCTTTTTTTATAACACCAGCACTTGCGGTGGTCATAATTATTATTATGGTTGTGCCTGCTTTGGAAAGGGTGATTTACAATGCAACTATAAAAACGGTTTTCTACGGGTTTTCTCGACGATAGAATAGACCAAAAATTATAGATTGTGATTGTTCATCTGTCATTGTGTCTATTCTTCCGTGGTCACAACTATTTCTATTGTGGTCATACTGGTCATGCTAAGCGTACAGTTACAGGTTACGTTGATAGACCGGCTCGTGAATTGCGTTTTATGATCGACTGCGAGCAGTCCAATTGTGGTGGTTATTAATATTTGAAAGGTATTCATATTTTTATCTATCAACCCACACTGGGCGTGGTACCGCGTGGTAGATTATAACCCACTCCCTCTCGAAGAGAGGACGCCTGTGTCCCAGCAGTGGGAACATTATAGTCTGAATGTGCTTATGCTTATTAATATTCGAAATACGTCAGGTTACACGTAAAACAAATTAAATCCTCGTACTTCAGAGAGATCTCTGAAAGGCAGTTAATCAAAAAACAATCTGTGATAGACAGATGAACGCGCGATTTATTTTATAAGGGTTCCGTAATTTTTCGTTATACTAAAAACAAATCAGAAAATTTAAAAAGACTCTTTTTATTTCTTTCTATCTAACTTATTGTTGTTTTATGGTGTTTCAGCGTCTTGGTATGCCGCATATTGAAGACTAGCCCTCTGCTTCGCCCGCATGGAGGTCGTTCTGACACCGACCGAGGTTGATTTTATTAAAAAGTAATTCAATAGAGCAATTCTAACTTACGAGAAATTAGTTCATGCTTGTAATGATTATAATTCTATAAATATATAATTATTATTTACGGTAGGGAATCATATTTTGATCAAGTTACAACTTGACACTGACCCACAAATTACAAAAAACGTAAGAAAATTTGAATTTCGCCGGTTACCTTAAAATCGTTAATTTGTAGCTTTACCACAAAAACAAACCGGTTTTGGCGTATGGGAGAACATTTTTTCAACTACAAAGTTAAGTTTGTTCTTGGAATAAATTAATCCCAGCTACGGAACGCCTAATTGTACGTGGGCCGACTCACACTTGCCCGTTTTTTTTTCACCTTCGCTTGCCAATTTAATCTGACCCTATATAAAATGAGACGAAATATTACGAATGAGGTATATTTTACAAAAATAACTACAAAATTTGAATCGCTCCCGCGGAATCCAACCAGTTCAAAGACATAATTAAACTCAAACATTTCACAGAAGCTTGGAGTTTCGCTCCCAAAATAAAAGTGCATTTACACAGTGCACTTTACTGAAACGTTTCAAACGGAATGCAATGCTCAGAGGAACTAAATATCGTTTGAACTAGGAAATCTGTACTGAACATTAATTTAAAGTAACTTTGCGAATGCATCTGACTGCTCGGTGTTATATTCGTCCACTTAGTGCGGGCGAAATTTTGTTTTGCCTGAAAGCAAATTTTGGAATCTGCATACACGTCCAAACAGGGTGAAACAGTCCTTTAAAAGCTTTGAATAAAATCACATAAGGTTTTACAGTGAGATTTATACAGACTGTAATTTGTTGGTGAATAGTGTTTATCTAGAGGCCGTGAAATAGAATTACATTCCTAAATCATTCCAATTTTACGTTGTGTTTACGTAGCACGTATATGCTAGGCCTTTGGTGGTATGAGGAACAGGGTGTAAAGTTCACTCATCCACCATTGAAAAGGGAGGATCCTCAAACCAGACGGGTGTTGTGTCTGGCGGGCAACTGCCCGTAAGTTGACTTCGGATAGTCTTATCTATGTTTTTCGCTGGGTAAACTATAACTGCGCGATGCAGAAATTGTGTGACGTTATGTCTTTACTGCGTAGTTCGTATGTCGCGGTGTAACCGCTACAGGCCCACTTGAGCATTAAAAATTTACAAAATAGTTGAAAGTCATCCAAGTTGACATCCTCATGACACATTCTGTTTTGCTCCCTCGCTAACTCATTTTTTCTGGCATATATGTGCATTCAAAAAAAGTTAGTTGGTACATCTTGACAGGAGGGGCAATGACAAATTGTTCACTGACACGAAACGAAAAGGGTACAAACTTATATCTAAGAAGAAAATAATTAAAGGATCATTATGTCGCTTGAATATGACCAAAGTGTACCTACAGGCCTACGCGTTTATTTTGCGAATATGAAAAAAAAAATCTAATTATATTAATAATAAAGCTGAAGAGTTGTTTGTTTGCTTGAACGCACTAATCTCAGGAGCTACCGGTCCAATTTGAAAAATTATTTTAGTATTAGATTAGCCCATTTATCGAGAAAGGCTATAGGCTATAATTATATCATCACGCTAAAGCCAATAAGAGCCGGGCACCAATAAAGAATGTTTCAAAATCGGGGGTTTTTTTTAACGAAGTCGCGGGTTAAAGTGTGCTTTAGCCCAAAAAACTATTCCACGCGAACGAAGTCGCGGGCAGGAGCTAGTAACAAGATATTTATATTTAAAATACGATTTAACTAAACATTTATTTCGGAACTACGGGCAGAAAAATATTATGTAACAAAACTGACTGAGAGCAAAATTATAAAGTGTAGTTAGAGCAAAATTACCAAGGATCACGTTAACAAGAGTGTTAAATGTTACTGCTGATATTTTGTGAATAAAGTTAAAACTAAAAAAGTTGGGAGATGTCGCGGGACATGCGGACACGAAGTTCCTTACGCTTTAATACTGTAGTATAGTATTTTGACAAAAAAATAATAATAATAAGAGCGTTTGACACTTGATACTGACTTTTTCGTCTGATAGGCCACCGCCTATCCTTCCGTGGTCGTTATCGGTCAATGGTAACAAAACCAGTATAAGCTGGCCACTTAATCTACTGAAACTCCGAACTACGTAGGCCAGCTCAAAGTGAAAGTATTACCACTAAAGGTTCACTGAAACTATCAATTGCAATTGTCAATTTTTACGTCATTGATACACATTGATGCGCAAAATGATCGTCTACCAAATGCAATTGAAGCGATTGACAATATTACTACAGTGAAAATTGATGGCAATTGATCGTACCGGGGACCCCTAACGTGCGCTCTACTGTACGTAAATTATTAGACAGAAGTAAGTATGTTAGGGCAAGTGATGTAACGTTCCTATTTAGGCCAGTATCGAGCAACACGGTGTGTAAGGTGATCGATCAGCTGAGCAGTGACAAGGCGCCGGGCATTGATTGCATTCGAGTGATTGACTTAAAACTAATCAAGAATAAAATCTCGCCGGTATTGTCGCACTTTGTCAACCTGTGTTTATCGAAAGGGCAATATCCAAGTCCACTTAAAAAAGCTTTAATTAGGCCAATCTTTAAGCAGGGAGCGCACTCAGATTACGCTAACTATAGACCCATCGCTATCTTATCAGTAATTAATAAAATAGTGGTAAAAATGGTAGTCGGTCAGGTTAGCGAATTCTTAGAGCAGAATCGTATACTAGCAGATGCACAACACGGTTTTAGGCGCGGTCGTAGCACAACATCAGCACTATCACAGTTCTCGGAAGACATGAATAGTAGTCTAGACCAGGGTCATCAGGTCCTGGCGCTGTTCATTGATTATAAAAAGGCCTTTGACACCTTGGACCACGAGGTCCTGTTGCAGGCCATGGATGAGTGTGGGATCAGGGGGCCCACGAATAAGTGGTTCCGGAACTACTTGACTGGCAGAACCCTGCAGACCTACATTTCTGGTGTGGCCGGTAAAGAAGCTGCGGTAAACCTTGGCGTTCCGACTGGTTCCGTATATGGACCAGTTGGCTATGTCATGCATGTCAACAGCGTCAGTAATGTAGTTGGGAAATGTCGGGTTTATATGTATGCGGATGACATGTGCCTTATGTACTCTTCTAAGAATATACAGGAGGCCAGGGCTGTGGTGCAAGCTGACTTCGATAATATTACCCGGTGGGCGCACGATAACGGTATCATACTAAATCTCAATAAGACGAAAGTGATGCATGTGCACTCGCCGCACAACCTTGTGGCTAAAAATGTAGACAGTGCGGATATAGGTATCGTGGGCCACACCTACGATTGCATGCATGGCAAAAATGTCAACTGTGTCTGTCAAAAGCTGGAGTATGTCAGTAAATTTAAGTATCTTGGTCTGTGGGTCGACCGTAACATGAACTGGAAGACTCAGGTTGACACAGTGTGTGCAAAGCTTAGGTCAGTGTTAAGTAAGTTCTATATGCTGAAGGCACCGTTGAGTAGGAAAACGCTGCGTGTTGTTTATTTTGCTCTCGCCGAGTCTTTGCTAAGCTATGGATTGAATACTTATGGCCGTACATTTAAAACCTATTTGAACAGTATAAAATCGCTGCAAACTAGATTTATGAAATACTTGGTTAACCCAAAACTAAAACTCGAATGTAAAGAAAATTATGAAAAACTTTTTGTTGTATGTAAGGTGCTTCCCGTGCATGAAAAGGTCAAGTACTTAGTGGTTCTAGAGCAGTTCTATAACAACCAATTCAAAGTACATGTGCAAAACACTTATAATACTAGAAGTGTTAGAGAACGTAAATTCGTGCGAGCACCAGTAAAAAATTACTACGGCAAAAGAACCAATAGGTATTTGACCCCTACACTGTTCAATAGTATCGACTGGCTGAGAGGAGATAATGTAATTAGCAGGCGAACACTAGCGAATAAATTAAAGACTGAGCTGTTAGGTGGAATGGTCGCAACATAATATGTTGCGACCATGTCATTCAATAGTTCAGTTCAATTTTTCTGCTTAATTTCGGCTCAACCGATTAATTATTGTCATAATAGGACAATAAGTGATCGGTTGACCACTGAACTAAAAATTTTGAACAAAATACTTTTACTTTTTATTACCGTCCATTGGAATAATTATTTGTATACATATTAGATGTTTAATTAGAAAACCAAATGTTTTAAGACAAGCGCTAATCCTGCCGACAAACTGTCACGCAGTTTGGCAGGTTTACAAAAAATGTAAAAGTGGTTGATCTAAATAAATGATTTATTTATTTATATTTATTTATTTATTTATTGTATGCCGTATCCAATTTCTCTTTAATCCAGGAGCTCACAAGCGTGACATATTCTCGTTCGCCGCTTATTACAGCGGTTCGGTTACATTTTTCATACACAACCGTATTTTGTGACGTGTTTGTTACTTTGTGACATGTTTCCTATTGTTTTGGTAACTTTTAGAAACATACGGTACGTTACTTTAAGTTATCCAGCCCTTCCTCATCTAAGTTCAAAATACACGATAATAGCCCATGTTGTAGTCAAATAAATTTAATTTCAGAAGTCGGTGTCTTTGGTTTGTATGTTCGATTTTGCCATCGACTTCAGAAATTAAAGTAATTTATCACTTTTTTTTTTTTTTAGGAGTCGATTATTTTTATTTTTCACATTTTAGCTGTGGTACCTAACTCACACAAATTCGTATTCCACTGCTTGCAATGTAAGCAACAGTGAAAAGAACCTAAAATGACATCAGCAACAATTTATACACGGTTTTTGTGAAAATGGCCCATTTTCTTGAATGTATTTTTTTTTCTAAATCTGTGATATGGAATCAAAATAAAGATAAGTCTCCTAAGACCGTTTTCTTGTAGCTACTACGGTTATGGTAAGTACCAGCTCTTACGGCCTCATCTCAAAAATCGACCTGTTATAGAGTGAAAACATTAAGGTCCCGATGAACCGCCTTCTGCATGTTTCGGTTGAGGAAAAAAAGGGATGCAACGAAGTCTATAGCAAAAAAACCACTGTTCGTCCCATAATGAGTTTTTAATTTGATTTTTTCCAGGTCTAACATTTTTGTTGCGATGCAATGCTTTTTTGCTTAATGACAAATTAAATTGTCTTGTATAACCTTTTTTAAAATAAATAATAAAGATAATAAATAAAATCTGTCAAGTGCGAGTCGGACTTGCACACGAAGGGTTCCATACCATGTCTTACAAGATTTAACACTATGAATATTTGTAATACTTTCGTAAAGGTAACAACAGAGGCGCTATAAAAAAACAAAGATTTGTAAAGAAATTGTCTAATTTTAATGAAAAAATGTTGTTGTGTTAAAATATAGGTGTAGTATTATATTAAGTTAACTTTATCCAGTAACATGCATTAACTAAAGTCAACGTTATTTATTTGCTACTAACATAGTATTAGTAGGTATAAATAGGTATATATGGTAGGTAAGCAGGTAGATAATGTAGGGTAGGTAGGGTTGGTTAGGTACCTGCCTACCCTGGTAAGAATGGTAGGGTAGGTAGGTAGGGTAGGTAATTAGGTCATCATCATCATCATCAGCCTATGTATGTTCCCACTGCTGGGACATAGGCCTCCTCTCTGTGAGAGGGAGTGGGCCGTAATCCACCACGCGGGCCCAGTGCGGGTTGGTAGATGTCACATGTCTTCGAATTTTTGGTTCTAAGACATGCCGGTTTCCTCACGATGTTTTCCTTCACCGTTTTGAGAGCAGTGGTGATGAAATTATTTACACAAAGTAAAGCGCCTGCTTGGGTTCGAACCCACGACCTACAACTCGTAAGTCGGGGCCGTTACCACTGGGCCACCACTGCTCCACTGGGCCACCACTGCTCCGCTGTAATTAGGTAGAAATAGGTAATTAGGAAAGGTAGGTGCGCCGTAGATAAGTACTTAGTGCTAACCGTGCGAAGCCGGGCCGGGTAAAGCTAGTTACTTATAAATAAAAGGATTTCTCTTGCTACATCAGACTATATTGTACAAAATAGAATGTAAGTAGTACGCCAAATTTTAATTATAACTGTGCGTTTGCACTGGCGAAACATTCACAACAAAACATGTTGGAATCTCTATTTTCTGTCAATTTTTCATACAATGTTTGACAGGAACTAGAGATTTCAACATGTTTTGTCGTGATGTTTCGCCAGTGCAAACGCACGGGTCAATACAGGTATTTATTTACGTTATATTTGATAGTCATACAGAAATCTATTATTTCTACACATCCCATCGCACTATGAGAGTGAGGGAAGAGAGAGTGCACTCGTGTCTGCGCACACACTTGTGCACTATAATATCTCCCGCGCCGAAGGCCAGTCTCCGTTGAGATCAGCCGCCGTGGCCAAATATTTTTACACCAATAATTTTTCTCAATATGAAATTGTATCCACAACGGTCTACGGTAACTGAATAGTACACTGTATGTGCCTGCATTCATTTCAATGTTACTGAATATATTGTCTATTGGAGTGTAGTTTTAACATGAGGTACACATATCAACACCGTCTAGGAATACTTTGAAAAAAGTCGATAAAGTTCTTAAACTTAAAAAATACTGGCCGGTTTTAAAATCTTGTGAAGAAAGTTTATTTTGTAGACCTTTTTGGATGATCGAAATTTAAATGATCGAAATAGTATATGCTGCCATGATAGTAGGTACTTACTAATTCCATGTCATTACTCCGACTATTAAATAGTTATCTGTGGAATTTATATCGCATAATATTAGCATGAAATACAAAATTATTTTTTTAAGTTGCAGAAAATCGACCATATTATATAAAATACGTTATGAATCGGAGTTTTTAGTATTTGTTGATTATAAACAATATATGTTACATGATACACACAAGTTTCAAATTCCTAATTTGTTTAGTTGTTGAGATAAAGCTCGTACAAAAATGGTCTAAAACAGACAACTTCTACGGCCCCCTAATTCATCATTTTTGAAGATAAAAACAAATAAAAATTATATTTATTCTCTACTCGATGAGTTCTAGAAAATGATACCCCACATGCCAAGATCAGATTATTTTTTTTTTCAAAATTTAATTTTATTGTATGGCGACCCTCCTTTAATTATTAATTTTATTATTTATTGCTCTTGCGGCAATAGAAATGCTCAATCTATGAAATTTTCAACTGCCTACCTATTACGGTTCATGAGATAGAGCTCGCTAACAGACAGACGGACAGCGGAGGCTTATGAATAGGGTTCCGTTTGTCACCCTTCGGGTACGGAACCCTAAAAAGTGGTCCAAAATTGTATCTGGCTTTCATGGATTATTAACTAAAACCCAATTACGACAAAAATGCCAATCGGGATCAAAATTTCTCAAAAAAATAAGAATAGTCTCCTAAGACTTATTTTATTATATTATGAATTGTTGACATTATTCTGTAGTACATTTTACTTTATTAATTCTAATTTGGACTGTTAATAATTTGAATAATGGATATTTTAATCATTATTTGATTGCATGTAATAAACCTACCTAATTATATTTGTACGCCGTTAAGGCAAAACATGACTGTGATATATTTTAATTGTAACATCTTGCATGCCATGTGTGTGTAGACTCATGTTTTGGACAAATAAATGATCTTTATCTTTATCTTTAACTTTAAGACCCTTTTTACCCCTTTAAAAAAAGGCAGTGTATAGAGTGCCACCATTGGCACTCTATCCTTATCGGATAAAGTGCCACTACAGGCACCCTAGTAACACCGCCTCGGCCCGGCTAAAGTGCTGCAAGCATTGGATGTCACTGTCACTAAGTCACGTCACTTGGTATTTTGTTTGATTGTCGAGGTTAGATCGCTGTAAAACACCACATTTCCAAAACATTACATTCTCTTGTGCCTAAACGGACCCTGGCACTTCGCCGGCCGCTACCGCGGCACCGCTCGCTACGCTCGCTTGGCTCGTGCGTTGTGTGGTCACAGTTCTAACCTAACCTAAATAACAAGTGAAAGTGACAATGCAACGCTCACGGCATCCTAGCCGGGCCGAGGCAGTGACACTAGAGTGCCACAAGAAACTCGCGGCACTCTATACACTTCGTTAAAAAAATCCAGCCTGTAGTAAACGAAAAGTATTTTTTTTCTGTGGCTAGCGTCCAGCAAATATAAGTTCAACTTCAATATTATCTAAATAAACAATTTTTTAAAGGTTAAACTCATTGCTTTAAAAAAATCCTGATGGAAAAACACGATTAATTTTCCGACCTGAATCTCTACAGTCATTTTTGTGACTTCGATCACAACTAGGCAGGATCTTAAGTATTTATATTAATAAATATATTAAGCTCATCAAAAATCTAATATCCTTGGCTATGTGTATTTATATCAAAGTCATTTTATAAATTCTCAACTTCAAATTATATAAATATAAGCACGTCTCAGATGTCAAAATGAAGAATTTCATCATATTGCTATTATTGGACGATCAAATTCATACTCTTATGTAAAATTTATAAAATTCTATTTATATTTTGCAGATAATTTTGTAGTAATAAAGATTTTAATATTGTGTATTATTATTTTTATATGTTTAAATGCTTTTTTTAAATTGTTTTTTTCATAAAAATATTTAAAAATGTAAACTACATGTATCTAAATGTAATAAAGGAATAATTTTAATATAATAAGTGACGTATTAAAACTCAAATGGAGTTGGGCAGGACACCTGGCAAGGCGCAGTTAAGACAGGTGGAGTAAGGCTGCGACCGTCCAAGGACTGGAAGACGAAGTGGGAGATGGGCGTTCGCCATTGTAACCATCGCAAGTAAAACCTGGATGAGGCTGGCACAGGAGTGTGGGGATTGGCACAGCAAAATAGAGGCATATGCCCAGCAGTGGGTGAAGACCGGCTATGGATGATGATGATGATGAAATGACGGATTTAAACTGATGACTGACGGATTTAAACTAGTTTTAGAAGTAATTCAATAATTAAACTTGACACCTGCTGATAGATTCTGATAAGTGAAGTGATCTTACAGTGAGATATCGATACTGTCATTCCGGTGTGATTTTTATAGAATCGACCAGCTGAATAGACTCTGTAGTCATTTCGCGAATTAGTCATTCCTAGACTAAACCGTTCTAAATTGAGCGTTCATTCAAAAAGTTTTGGCAATATTACTGTATGAAATTAAGAAATGTGGCTAACTAGTGAACTAGAACATTAATTATGAATTGCAGTTATAACACTGAACAAAAAAGGCATTTGGAAAGTTTCCTTTTTTTACATCTAAAAATAAATATTAGGTGTTATTATGTCAATTAATGCATTTCATAATCAATATTTTAGTTCGCTAGTTAGCCATATTTCTTATTTCCATACAGTAATAATATCGCAAAATTAATCAAAACAGCTAAATATTTGACAGCTATTTGCGACGTTGCCCACTTTCTGTATATACGCTCTTTAGAACAACAACTTTAATTTATCAAAAACGAACATTTTATCAGCCTTTGGTAGATAATTTAGGAACAATCATCATCTGCCTAGCCTTTTCCCAACTATCTTGGGGTCGGCATCCAGTCTAACCGGATGCAGCTGAATACCAGTATTCACTTGGAGCGACTGCCTATCTGACCTCCCCAACCCAATAACTGGGTTACACGATACCCCTTGGTAAGATTGCTTGTCAGATTGTTCGGCTTCTGACTACTCGTAACGACTGTCAAAGATCAACAAATGACAGCCAGGACTAACGGCTAATTTAGGAACAGTCACACTTTCAAAATTGCACGAGGGTTGATGACTGAAATAAATTTTTTCTGTCCATCAATTAGATTATTAAAACATACTCTCGAAAAACATTACCCTCCTTCTGGGGCAGTCGGGTAAAAATATTGGACTCATATTTTTTTCTTTTTTTACCTAGTCAAAAGATTACAGCGATACATTGAGTTAAATGTGATATGACGTCACGAGTATGTAGATTTTATACTTACTTGTAACGTAGCAACCCCCACTCCCAAACTTTAATGCGTTTTATCTAACTTATTTTTACCCGACTGCCCCAGAAGGAGGGTAATGTTTTTTTTTTACCCGACTGCCCCAGAAGGAGGGTAATGTTTTTTACCCGACTGCCCCAGAAGGAGGGTAATGTTTTTCGAGAGTATGTATGTATGTATGTATGTCTATTTCTTTGGCACGCTCTGTAGCCTAAACGGCTTGATGGATTTTAACATATGAGGTGTCGTTAGATTCGTCTTAATCGTAGAAGTGACATAGGCTATATAATATTTATGTATTGCATCTGCAAATACAAAAAAAAGGGAGGGGAAGGTTTCTCAAAAAATAAATTACAACAATATTGGTATCAAATAAAAGCTGGTAATGAGTCAATTCCAAATTAAGATAGATTAATAAAACTAAAAAACTTGAAATATAGAAAATTATTCAAAAAACAAAAAACCCGACTGCAAAAACACTTAAGTGAAAAGAGAAAAACGAGCATTATAATCTATAGAATTTTGGTATCGCAGGCGGGGGTATCATTTTTTATTAATATGATAAAGCAAAAAATACGGGTCCAATATATTTTTATTTTACTTCGCGGCGAACTGAAATATAATTAATTAAACACAGTAGTATTTCTATACGCATCGTATAACATCGCGTTATTTTAGAGATAAAATATTGTGAATATTTTAATTTTTTGAATTTTTATAGAATTCTCCTCTGCTGGCAACATCACTTACTGTCACTTTTCTTTCGCGCGCGCTTTGACATCGCAACGAAAAAGTTTCCTCTCGTCAAACTATTCTTATTTAATAAGTTTACAGAAGTCTTTACCAAAATAACGAGTGTTTATTGTGATATGTGATAGAAAGTGCAATAAGTGTATCGTTAGTAGAAACCTGAGACGACCACGACGGCCATCAACGAAGAAAAGCGATAAATACCTACATCGGAACTAATCAGAAGCACCCTTAGTCCTGAGGTCCTGCCTTACCCACATTCGATGTACTTTAATGTGCGAGAATGCCTGACTTTAACTGACCACCTTGTACGTGATACTGACAGTGTTTTTACAAACACCATGGTGGACATTAACTCAATTTGTTATAGCACCTCTCCAGTCGACACGAGATGTCCTTAGTAACGTTACCTCCACGTTGCTAGCTGGATGAGAAGCTGCCAGAGTGGCACGTGATGCCCTTAGTGATGTAACTGTACATAGCTAACTGGTATGCAATGGTCAGCATTAACTCTCCAGTGAGTACGAGATACTCTCGGTAACGTTAACTCCACGTTACCAGCTGGATGAGAAACTACCAATGTGGCAAGTGATGCACTTGACGATGTTATTCTACATAGCTAACGCTGGTATGTATTCGTCATAAGAGGTAAGAAACATTTCTTTATCTTAGTTAAGAAATTGGAAAAGGTAGTTCTATATGCTTTTAATTTACGAGCATGGAGGCTGCGAGACAGCTTTACTTAACCCTGCACATTGTCAGTGTGTTACAAACTTGCAAAAGCATTATACTCCATATAGCGAATATGGAATTTGGATTGTTAGCAGTACGAGATACTCTTAACAACATTGATTTTATGTTATAAACTTGCAAAAGCACTATACTCCATATAGTGAATACGGAATTTGGATTGTTAGCAGTACGAGATACTCTTAACAACATTGATTTTATGTTATAAACTTGCAAAAGCATTATACTCCATATAGCGAATATCAAATTTGGATTGTTGGCAGTACGAGATACTCTTAACAACATTGATCTTATGTTATAAACTTGCAAAAGCATTCTACTCCATGTAGCGAATATGGATTGTTAGCAATGAGTACGAGCTATTCTTAACAACATTGATTTTATGTTACTAGCTGGTACATATTCGGCATGGTGTGCACAGGCTTAGCACGAGATGCTCATAGCATGAAACCTCAATACTATTGTGAGCTAGCTTTCACATCAAGAATGATATTATGGAAGCACATTTCACCTTGACTCATTTCCTTTTATCAACTAATGTTGCACATGCCCATCACTGATATAAAACACCAGCCATAAAAATGCCATTATACTACTATTCATGACTGCTGTTTAGTTGTCATTTTTAACAGACTAATATACCTAATTAAAAGAAATCACGGCGTACCAGATACTCGGTGACTTATCTAGCACTAGGTGGCTTACTTATCCTGACACAAATTAATAAATGATATCTATTTTGTAAATTAAAACAATAAAGCAAAACTGTTATTTTTACAATCATTCATTAAAATACAAGTACCTACAAGATACTTTGTTAACTTGATCCTATGATACTGAATCTGAAAATAATGACTGACGACAAATGCTACCTATACCTATGGCAACTGTCGATTTTAAACATATAAGTGATATGGCACAAACCCATACAAGGTACTACACCATGCTCCCACATAATACATATTCATCCTATTCAGATTCCGCTAACCAAGGGATTGCAATATTCTAAAAACAAATTGTACTGGTTACTATATTACCCATATCATGGGGAAAGCAATGACTGACCCTATGCTTATGAAGAACATTTATAAGACAAATACAAATTATGAACTGACTTGGCTGATACAACAAAACCACCTGGCAATGCCCACTACCACCAAATTAAAACCAGAACAAAAGTAACATCATCTCTAATTGACATGAACTTTAATTTATCCTATTTGATAAACAGATACAATAACAAACTTTAGTACTTACACAATTTTATAGCTTCAAACAATAACAATTAATCAATAAATACCACAATATCATAATAGAGAAACTTAACAGTTCTATTGAGAAAAAGTAAAACAAGCACAATAAGAGCTCATTTATTTACTTATGTAAATAACAAAATCAAACATCCAACTACCAGGTCAATAACAGGAATCACACCATTGAAAACAACCACCACAAAATTTTATGATTTTTATGTCTTATCTAACCTAATTGGTTGGAATGGAGTATGTCAGTAAAATAAATGAATTATTATCATGGTGAATCCAATGATATTAATCATTGGGTGGATCTTAACAATAACCCGACTTACATTTTACACTCCAAAATAACAATTCAACAAGACTGATATGGAATAAATGCTGATAAAACAGTTAATTCCTCTGATTCTGTTACTGGTTGTGGACATAGACAAGAAAATATTTGATAGGTACCTATCAAATTCAATACTTCAACCTCTCAATATCATCACAGAACTTAATGTGATAAATATATTTCAGTCCCGAACAAAATAGTAAATTCAGTTTCATTATGAACCAAAAACTGTTGAGACTAACTAACCCATCTAGAGCAGTAAGAATTCCACCATACCATATTGAAGGGAAATTTCCCAGTAGTAACTATATGTATATTATAAACGAAATTTTATTTAAATTTTGTACACTAATCAACTATAGTTTAACATACTAAAATAGATAAGTATTATATACCACAGTACTTACCTTTATGAAATCATAATATGATTTATTTACATCCTATAGGTACTCCTATCACTTGGACCATATAAAAGATACCATTACGAGATAATCAATACCTAAAGGTTTAATTATAAATATACTTACTTTCAATACCTTATCAATACCTTCAATATTAGGAATTTCATACTTCAACAGTCTAATTATAGTCCTCTGTACCTACAAAATTACCAGTAGTGACACTTACGGAAAACAAGGTCTTCTTCCAACTCAAGCTGACTATTTATTCGGGCAAAATATGAAAACAATGATAAAACATAAATATAAATACATTTATAAGTACATAATAAACATTACTATAAGTACATTTAAATGTCTGAGCTGGAAAATCAACAAAACGAATTGTTAGGCCTGAAATGTACCTTGAAATGCCTGTATTAAAACAAAATTAAAGTAAGTACTAGTGAACTTAGTCGCATTACATAAAATTACGCCCGTATCTCCCGAAGAGCTGGGCAGAGATGGGTGATCTTATTCAAAGGTTATAAAATCAAAATGTCTGCATTTGATTACCAACTACTAGCCTAAACATTTAGCAGTAGATATCAATGATAATTACAACACTAAAGTGAAGTTATCAAGGAAACAAATAAGAGGGGGGGAGAGCAGCATTGTGAGAACAAAGTAGGTATTAATAGACCGTGATTAGAACAAGATTAGGGTACTACATAAACAAAATGCAGGTACTATGAATGAATCACCTACAAAATAGCTTTACCTTAAAACCTGCGATCTGCTCACTAAGTGCATATCATAACAGGGTTAATCATTCAACTCCCTCACCTAAAGAATGTAACTCATTACATTACACAATTCCAATTTTGGACATATTACAATGTTGAGGTAAAAGAAGTTCATATCTTGGTCTTCCACATCTTTTTTACCGCTCCCCTTTAAATACTTCTAAAATGAATCTAGGCTTCCGATTCTCAACTAGTCAAGTAATGATTGCTAACAGAATGTGCGAAATTCTTATGGAAAGTAATATAATTGAGGGAAAATCCTTATTCATCTGAAATAGACTCTTTCACTTTTAATTTTCAAATCTCTCTTCTATCCAGGGAACAATCTATTGCCCTTACTAATTGACGCTCACAAAACTTCAAGCAAGTTAAAAGCTTATTTCTGTGTTCGCAATTCTAGTTTCCAAAACACCTTAATAACTAAAGCTATGGCACTGAAATAATATGGTTTAGGTAATTGGTTCGAAAAAAAAAAAAAAAAAAAAAAAAAAAAAAAAAAAAAAAAACTATTCATACACAATACAATTCCACAAATGCTAACCAAAGACCTCACTGCTTATGCCATATTACTTAAGCTTAACTTCTAAGGACTTCACAGACATGGTATCCCTTAGTCAGATCACTTGATAACTAAGAGACTTGATAATTATTAAGAGAAGACTCTTTATTATACTATAATAATAATTTTTACAATTAACCTTCAAGATTCTTCAAGCTCGTCTTCTGTTGGGACTTAATGCGCAATTGCAATTCAAGAAAATTATTGAGTTTATGAGCATATTGCAAACTCACACACATTAAGCGCAACACCATCTCAAATAATTTAATTATTTACAGGAAGATCTGAGACTACTATTCTCAATCATGGAAACTTTTAAAGTACTCAATATCATAATATACCCCTGTTCCGAACACAGAACAAACTTAGAGCTGGCATCTATTGAGTTAGACACAACGTCAATCGACATTGTGTTGATTATGCCTCACTGATGAACAATATTAGTTAAATATTCCAAATTAAGCAACGTTATTAAAAATAACAAAAGTACTTAATAAATCACGATATGCCGTAACTTATTAACTAACTAAATTATTGCAGACAACTCTAAACATCTACTGTGTTTAATTAATTATATTTCAGTTCGCCGCGAAGTAAAATTGGGAATCAAACGAGCTTACCTGTTAAGCGAAGTCTTGATTCTAATTTTATGAGCGGCGAACTGAAATATAATTACCCACCCACCACTAACAGCCCCAAAGCTGCAATAATTAGTCTACCTAATTCACTTATCCTTCCAGGAAAACCTAGTGAATGTAAGTATACGGAACTACTCTGTACAGAAAACAGAGCTAGTTCCTCTTAAGGATCTCTAAAATAAGTGACAGTAAGTGATGTTGCCAGCAGAGGAGAATTCTATAAAAATTCAAAAAATTAAAATATTCACAATATTTTATCTCTAAAATAACGCGATGTTATACGATGCGTATAGAAATACTACTGTGTTTAATTAATTATATTTCAGTTCGCCGCTCATAAAATTAGAATCAAGACTTCGCTTAACAGGTAAGCTCGTTTGATTCCCAATTATTTGACTAACTGACTAAATAGTTTTTTTTTACCCATCCCTATTGGTAGGTAGATTTCTTTAACCTTTACATTCATCCTACTTACTGTACGTACCTATACATTACTTCTCGAAGCCGTAAGCTCAGCTTGTATGAAGTGTAGTGTAAACAGCATTTGCAATATTGGATAGCGTCAATATGGAAATTAACGTCAAATGCCGCCGGCTCAAGCTTTGTCTTGCTATAACCATTGCACACGTATTCCTGATTAGGTATTGGTAACGTTAGCTTTGAACGCATTTAAACACGAACTACCAATAACCATAGATCCATGTATACAGTGTTACAAGGATCATTTGGCGCTTGACTGACACAGACAGAGTAGCGCTGTTGGCAAAGATTTGAAAATGATTTGTGAATTTGTAATAAAAACAAGATGGCGGCTTTAGTACCGATTTTCGCCGTACGCCAAAAGATCCTTGTATATGCGAACACAAAAGTCCTCGCCCACATTTAGGAGTGGCGCGAGGAGGTAAAACGCCGGGGTGTAACTCTGCTGCCGCGAGAAATCACGGCACAGCGGACAGAGCTCCGGCGGGATCTCACGGCGGCCTGGAGAGTACGATTGTCGCAACCCAGCGCTGGGCACGCCAAAATTGCTTCGATAAGCCCCCCCTCTTTGAGGAGTGGCTAGAGAGGCGCCACGGTGTCTTCACCTTCCGCCTGACGCAGGTCCTCACCGGACACGGTTGTTTCGGAAGGTTCCTATTTCGCATAAGGCGGGAGGAAATGCACGGGTGTCACCATTGTGTGGATCGCCTAGAGGACACGGTGAAGCATACGGTGGAGGTCTGCCCGGCTTGGGCGGGGCACCGCCGTATTCTCGTGGAGGCGATCGGCGGCGGTGACCTCTCGCGTCCAGCCCTGGCACAGGCCATGGTACGGAGCGAGAGGGCATGGCAAGCCGTCATCTGCTCCTGCGAAGCAGTAATGCGCCTGTGAGGGAGAGGCAAATTTCGCGCCCTCACGCCCGCCGCTAGTCGCCGCAGGAGACGCCCTGTTCCCGTTCCGCGCGCCTCAAGGATGGAGGACCGCGCGCCGGAGATGTCAGCACAATTGACGGGGTCCGCTAGGGCCGATGCCTGCCGGGGTTGCGGGAAAGTCCTAAGGGGAGACCGTGGCCCCCGGCAACGTACAGGCAACTGAAAGAACACGGGTGGGTTTTAGTCAGTAAGAGTCTGACACGTCCTTCCAATGCCTTTTTTACTCCTATAACGGGTACAAAATTAAATTCAATGTTACAATTGCAATTCATTATTAATATTCTAGTTCGCTAATTAGCCATATTTTCCATACAGTAATATTGACAAATGACAAATGAATCAAAATCGAAATATCTGACAACTATTTGCGACGTTGCCCACTTTCAGAATGCACCTTTTTATTACCGCATAAAAAGCAAATAAATAACTTTGACTTTGACTTTGACATGTGTTGCAGAATTGCGACAAAAATTTCACGCGATTTTTTATCGCAATGTGGGCTAGTTGTTTCAAAGAAGGGTTCCCTTTATGTCGAGTCCCTTTACGTCGAGCCGAGAACCTTGTCTCGCTTCTATTACCCCTAAGTCGAGTCTACGATTTCTGTCCCGTTTCTATTCCCTTTACGTCGAGTTTCTTTACCCCGCTTCTATTACCTTTACGTCGAGTTTAATAATATCATATTTTGAAGTACAGTCAGGTGCACATTTTTTATGTGTTATTGTATTCGTATAGTTTTACAGTAAATAATTCTTCTAAAATAAGTAACTTTCTATCATTTATATAAATTGGGGCGAAAAGGGGGGATTTCGTTTGTAAGAAAAATCTTATTCCTTCAGTTCATAAACTTGACACAAAAATTACTAGGCTTGCATGAATTCAAGATAGTATTTCAATCATTAGATGTGCACAATTTCTGAATAACCGAACAAAAAGTACTAGGCTTGCATGAATTCAAGATAGAATTTCAATCATTAGACGTTATGCACAATTTCTGATCAGTATCCTAACAAAAAGTATTAGGCATGCATGAATTCACGATAGTACTCAATCATTATGTTATGCTTATGCATTATATTAAAAGGATTTGGATGACAACATTGCAGACAGATAGTTTATAACCTGGATTAACACACAAAGGATACTTTTAACACGGTGGTACGTTTCCATGAGATAATTTCTGACTTCCTCGCGAGCTAAGCGACGGGAAAAAGCTAGTAAGATAATATAATGTTAAAAGATAATTGTTACCTATTTGAATTACTTGATCATAGTGTATTTACAACAAATAATAAAACAATATTTTAATGATACTGGCTTTAAATTTATATCCTGAGTCTCCTGACTGTACTTATTAACCAAACTCGACGTAGCGGTAATAGAAAGCGTAAAATAGCAATATTTTGCAAGAACAATAGACTCTCAGACTCAACGTAAAGGGACTCGACATAGAGGGAACCAATCGTTCCAAATTATATCAAAATTAAAATGTTCTCTCTTTGTGGTTGAGTTTCATAAAACAATACTATGATTGGCCGTATAGAGCGGTTTGCGGTTGCAGTAAAATTAAATGGCTGTATTGAAAAAACATTTGCTGATATTTTTCACTGGTAGGTATTTCATTTGCTATAGAAGCTCGTGGCTAAGTAATAACAGCCACACAGGTTGATCCAACGGGTAAAACTATGCTTGCCGGGTTGGTCCATGGATGGGTGACCATCTTTACATACCGAGACTCCTCCGTGCCTCGGAAAGCACGTTAAGCTTTTGGTCCCAGCTGTCATTCGTGGATCTTTGACAGTTTCATTTAGCTGCATTCGGTTAGACTGGAAGCCGATAGTTAATTGACTCAGGCGTGACCTTGCGGAAATCCATCATAAAATACAATAGACGATGTATATCTAGTAACTTAATCCGCTTAACCGTTCTTAAAGAGTTAGTGAACCCTGTAAGAAATCGACACGTGTTTCGCCTCTCAACGAGGCATCCTCAGGACGACGATTGACCTGTTGCGAACTCGGACACGAAGTGTTATCAACGCGAGCCGAACGCAAAGTGAGCTTCAACCGCTTTTTTTTTTTTTTTTTTTTTTTTTTTGACTAGGGCATCTCGCAGTTTACCACTGAGGTAATGGCTGCTTAACCGGACTTTCCTGTGGCTGCCTTAAGCTCCTAAAAGAAACTCAAAGCCTCCAGCCAGGGGCATATAAACTAAGCTAATTAAAACTAGGCGAACGCTCGCTAAGGGCACCCCCTGTGGGGTACGAACCTCGGCTTAGGGCGTTCGCTGATGGGAGGACAGCAAGAGGGACAGGCTGGATCATATTTAATACATTATTATTATCAGGGGAAATTAACGCTACTGGCTCAGCAATAACAACGCGGGCTGGCGCATCGTTATCGAGCAAGGGTCGGGGGGGAGTATCATTTACTCGGGTGGGTCGCGGTCGCGGACCTCTACGGCGAGGTCTGAAGTTGTGTCGGTGTGTCTTTTTGTAAACTGTACTTGTGGCCCTACTGCTCTCCTGGAGGAGAGTTATGGGGTCATCTGGATCTGAGAGGACATGCTTAGGGCGACGGGCCTTACTAACTTGGTTATTTGACGGGACATAGCAAGCTGCTTTGACTATTAGGGGATTCCTATGTTTGACTGCGGAGTCAAAGTACCGCTTGGACATACGTTTAAGGAACTGTCGGATTGTGGGGATTTTGAGGTCGAGATGGAGGATCTCGTTCCTAACAAACCACGGGGCTCCCGTGGCCCTACGAAGGACACGGTTCTGTAATACTTGCATCCTATGGATCGTACTGGGACTCGCGTGAGCAAAGACGGCTCCCGCATAGGTCATGATTGGACGAATGCACGACGTATAAATGCGCAACTTGCACTTGAGTGACAATTTGCTGCGTGCATTCATAACATAAAAGAGTCTACTGAGCGCGATGGCAGCTCGCGCGCGTACTGCCTTTACGTGTTCGGAAAAAGTGAGATGTTCGTCCAGGATTACACCTAAATATTTGGCTCGCTTCTCCCAAGGGATCGGCTTGTCAAACATGGTGACTGGACGGGGAAGGATGGGGATACGACGCGGCTTAGAGAAAAAGACCGCCTGACTTTTGTCGGGATTAACCTCGATTCTCCATAACTTAAACCAGGCGCCGAGCTTGTCGACGGCCTTTTGTAAGTTTAGGATCAACTGGTTGGAATTATACCCGCTGCAGTATATGGCCGTATCGTCTGCGAACAGAGCCAACTGACACTTTATAATCTTTGGGATGTCACTGGTAAACAGTGTGAAAATGAGGGGGGCAAGAACAGAGCCCTGAGGGACACCTGCGCGAATGAGACGGGGGGAGGATAACGCTCCTTCGATACGATAGCGAAAGGTACGATTTGTCAAATAGTCCCGTAAGATGAGTACGAGACGATCTGGCACACCGAGCTGGTATAGCTTGTATATTAAGCCATTGTGCCAGACTTTGTCAAACGCCTTTGCTATGTCGAAGAAGATAGCACCGGTCATGTAACCACGATAGAAACCAGCGCTAACGTGTTCAATGATTCGGTGGACCTGATGCACGCTAGAGTGCTGAGTTCGAAAGCCGAACTGCTCGTTGGGGATGAGGCCCTTGGTCTCAGCATAGTCTCTGAGTCGCTTATAAATAAGTCTCTCATAGATTTTTGCCATTACCTTGAGCAAACTAATGGGGCGATAACTGGACGGATCTGACTTTGGTTTACCGGGTTTAGGGATACCTATAACTACGGCTTCTTTCCACGATTGTGGAAAGATATTTTTACTAAGAGCAGCATTGAAGATGGTGCACATTAGAAGTATGAGATGAGTGGGGAAGAGCTGGACCACCCTATTGGTGATGCCATCTAAACCGGGGGCTTTACGAGTTTTAAGACCCTTTATGATATCTTGGACTTCGTCAGGTGTGACGGGAGCCAGAGGATTATCAGGGTCTTCTACGGGGGGTAGAGCGGTTCTACGTTCTACTTCCGCGTCGACCTTATTGAGTTGAGTTTGGTCTACGGGAAGGAGGCTAGGGGAGCATTGCGCTTCGAGACTATCGGCTAGGCATTCAGCTTTGTCGATGTCGTCGAAAGCGATCGATTTATCGGAACGAACTAACGGGGGCATGGTAGCCTCTTGTTTGGACCTAAGTTTCCTCTGGAGTTCCCAGAAGGCTAAGTGATTGGGAGTGAGTTCACTCAGAGTCTTGTCCCAGTTCGCATTACGCAGCTCCTCCACGCGTTTCTTTACAGATCTCTGTAAATAGCGCATGTGGGCTTTGTTAGAGGCGCAGGGAAAGTTATCGTAGGCACGAGTGGCCGCGTTCTTCTCAGTCATCAGGGCGCGTACATCGTCAGGGAGTTTAAAGCGAAGGGTATCCGTCGCTGGAACCTCCCTTGAACAGTTGTTCAAGACGGTTTGTACGTGCTCTGTGAGTGAGTCGATCGCGGTCGTCGTGTCTGCGACTGAGTCAAACTGGTCTGGGATTGATTCTAATAGGGGGGACATGGGTTTCAGCTGTTCGCCTACTTTCCTCCAGTCCGTGACCCTTCTAGTGGGTAGGGGTTGATTGGGGTCGTCCGGTTGACCTGTGCGGGATGCCATTTTTATAACTACTGGTCGGTGGTCAGAGGTAAGCTCTGACGCCGTTTCGATAGAGACTAACCTGAGTTGGACGTTCTTAAGGAGCGCCACGTCAAGGACATCGGGCGTCCAGGAATGATCGTGAGGGAAGTGAGTGGGTGACATCGGACCGATGATGTCAAAATTTAAAGAGGAGGAGAGGTCAAACAAGTGTCGACCTCTAGTATTTGTAACTAAACTATTCCACGCGGGGTGTTTGGCATTGAGATCGCCCGCTATGATAACGGAGTCACTCAAGCCCATAAGGATTTGAATATCGTCAGAGATGTGTTGGAAATTCTCTGCTACTTTACGGGGGGGGATATAAACCGAAATTAAGGTGATCGGCTGATGGCCTGTCATGCCTAAGCGGCAGATGGAGACTTCGAGTCTGGAAAGGGGGGGAGGATCCATAGGTATGCAATACAGTTCCTTTTTATAATAAATCAGGGTACCGCCCTGATGGCAACGCGTCCTATCATTTCTGATAATACGGTAGTTTGCAATCGAGGGGTTTCGGTGGTTAGGTTTTAGGAATGACTCCTGGATGAGGAGTACATCTATTTGGTGATCGCGAAGGAATTCCGCGATCTCGTCTTTTTGGCCTCTAATACCGTTTGCATTGAAGATGCCTAAGTTGAGGGATCGGGGTTTAAATCTAGCGATTACGGCGTTAGACATGTTGGGGGGTCATTAAGGAAACTAGGGCTTGCGAAATCTCTTGATTTTCGCTGTAAAGGCGTTGGATGCCGGCTAAGTCACCGACGCTCCTACATACCATAATATCGTGTACTAATTTAGTGGCACGGGGAGTACAGAAAACCTGAAAGGTTTGCGCGAGGAAGGGAAAGTTATTTTCCGGGTTAAGCAGTGTCATGGGAGGCATGTTCACTGGCCTGGGAGCGGATCGCGGCGCTTGAGGAGCAACAGGGGCGTTACGCGGTGCTTGAGGAGCAATAGGTACGGATCGCGGTGCTTGAGGAGCAGGAGCGGGTTTCGCGGGTGATGCGGTAGGGGGAGGAACGCGATTTCGGGGGTCCATAAGGCCGTAAAGGGGGGTGTTAGGGGGGGGGGGGAGCTGGAGAGGCCAGCGTAGGGAAGGCCTTTTGGTGGTTGAGTTGATGCCAGGGACTAGGTCTCTGAGGACTTAGTCGCTCTGGCATTTGATTGGACGGGTATGGGAAGAAGTCCCTTTGTTTAGCCTGGCGTTCGTCGAGACGCTTGGCTGTTTTTAATGACGTGGCCTTAGGGGCCTTAGAGCAACCGCGGTAATTAGCCGTGTGGCCTTCTTGTCCACAAAGCACGCAGCTAGGTGGACTCAGGCATAAGTTACGGTCCTTCGGGCGGGTGCACTCAGAAGTGCCATGGTCGCCCAGGCACTTTACGCACCTGGGTTTCGCATGGCAGTTCTTCTGAGAGTGCCCGTATAACTGGCAACGATGACATTGCCCTATGGTACTGTTTTTCCATGGTTTCTCTATTGAGAATCCCACGAGACTACAGATAGCCTTGACGTTAAAGATGGGATGATGCCCCTCGTAAGGGGAGCATATGACAAGAACCATGTCATATGCTTCCCTTCCGCGCGAGCGGTGCATCCGATGCACTTCATCCACGGGGATGTTTTGAGCCCTAAGATCGGCAAGGATTTCGGCGGACGGAATCTCTTTCGGGATTCGTTTAATGACTACGCGAGCCTGCTTGTCTTCTGGGAGACAGAATGAGTGGTATGACACTTTTCTGTCTTTCAGAAGATTAGTCAGTTTCCTATAGTCTGACGAGGTCGGGACCTGAACTTTTATGCCCTGCTGGGTAGAGCGGGCATTTGTGTAGCCAATCTTTTGGTCTACACACCATTTCGATATTGCCGTCCACTTCTCCTTGTCCTGAATGAACACGGGAGGTGGAGGCGCGACCTTTTTAGGGCCAGAGTTCGGGCTGTTTGAGGCACCCTGCGCGGAGGGTGACTCATCCGGACGCGGGGAGGTGGAGGGGGTAACTACCGGGGCGCAACTAGCGGGTGACGTGGGGCTATCGGGCGACGCGGGGCTATCCCTATCTACGAAAGTCGAAGGAATTACTTCCTCGACCGCGGCGACTTTGCTAGCCTGAGTAGACTTTTGCTTCTTCTTCTTCCTCTTGTTCCGCTTTCCGGCGACTGGCGTATAGCCATCGTCGTCCGAATGGGAACCAGAGGAAGGAGAATTAGCCTGAGCCTCTGAGTCAGAGCGATAAGGGTGGGGGGTGGGAGCGCGCTTTGACGAAGCGGCAACTACGTCGTCCGTGTCCATAGACTCGGTCGGACTGAGGGGACTTTCCAACTCCGGAGTTGGACTAGCGGGAGAATCTAGGGCATCACTGAATTCAGTGATGGCTATACGGGCCTGCTGACGAGCAGATAGCGCGGCTAGTTCGTTACCGAACTTTTCTACCAGGGAAGGTTCTACCTTCATCATGCCATTAAGGACGTTTGATAGAGTTTGGAAGTCGCATTGCAACTTCCTGAACTCTACCAGGATGTCCCTGTTGTCCATGATGAAAACAGACTAACTATCTAACTTTTTTCACCTCATAAGGAGGCAAAACAAAATTACTACTGGGAAAACTCCTACAAATATTCCCTAATCCTATCTCCCCGGGGGAAAACCGGGGATGTGTAAAACCCTCCCTGCCGGGTGAGACAGGGAGGTTGTGTACCTCGGGTGAGCCCTAAGCTTGCTTTTGCCCGTTGCCTGTCTTATTGTGCAACGGGGTCCTACAAGTCTAGATCGAAGGGTGTAGACACACCCAACCGTTCTAGGTGAGTAGCTGGGGAAGGAAAACTGTCATCCAGTGCCGACTAGGAGATCCCCCAAGGCCGAACACTGGGACCCGTCCAATTAATTGCCTCGACCCTGAAGGGGCTTCGGCGGGTGTGTTGGGTCAACACCCCACTCGGCTTCGTTGGCACCGTAAGGTTTCAACCGAGGACCACGAAACTGTGGATTTTCCCTGAAGGGGGAAGAAAAACGCGACGGGAGAGTGACAAGACTGATATAGAAACAGATGTTAATTGTGTCTTGAAAAAGACAGACAATTAACAGTCGACGATAGTCAAAGACTATAGCAGGCACGGTGTCTCAGGAACACTTGAACGCCAAACAGGAATCTCGAGCGCAGCAGCTGGGACAGCGAGCAGCGTGACCGTCCGCGTCCGATGCCAGGCGCAGAGTGAGCTTCAACCGCCCGTCACCCCCACTTATATAGGATCGCTTATCGGCCCACCACGGCCGGGAGCGAACAATCGCAATACACCACTATTGCGATTGTTCGCTTATCGCACTGATAACGATCCCGGGATTTTTGGAAGCCGATAGTTGGAAAAGGCTAGGCAGATTGATTGGGCCTACCAGCGCAGCGAGCATGGCGTACTGTGAGATAGCTTGAGTCACACATTTTATCACAATTTGGGCGATAAAACAGTTTTGTCACAAATGCTAGCACGGCGGCGTGAAATAATCGCTTGACTTGTGACATAACTTCTTGACGTTTATTTGGGATTCAATATGTCTTATTTGCTACTATGGGCGCATCAATTTTGTCACAAACGACACACAAAATTAAAAAGTTGTGAAACTGTATGAACCTGCACTATAAAAACGTATTATTTTATTTGGTCGCATATTCACTGATCATAGACATTTTAATTTCTTTAATTGACTGTGTCACACTATGAAGTTAGCAACAAGAAAGGCGGCATGTCGCGCCTCAGATTTTATCACATGGTTGACCCGTGCTATCATTTAAGACAAATTGTAAGACATGATAAATTTTATCATGTCTCACAATTTGTCTTAAAGACATTTTGTCCTCAAGAGTCTTGGGTACACCCTGTGCTAGCCGCGCAGGCTGTGATTATTATCCGGGAAACACTGAAATAAAAGACTCGATCAGTCGTTGTTTACGTTGTTCACAGACGATGTCACTTGTTTATCGGAAGACTGAAGTAGCACAGAGATGTTTATTAGAGTTCGTTACAGTTGTTAATTACTTTATTGTTAGATGTAGCTATTGTGAAGAAGGGTATTTGTACTGAATTGGCTTGTTGTGCAAATCTAGAGTTATCGAGGTATTTTGAGCTAAGAATGAATTTAATATGGTTTACGTCGTTCGGCATTTCATACAAACTTACAAGCCCTTATTTTTCGAAATGACTGAACCGATTTTAATGAAACTTCATACGCATATGTAAGATACAAAGATCTAAAAACATAGTTAAGAACATTTTCGAAATGTCTTATTTAAAAGCAGATAACTGGAAATCCCTGTTTCTAGGGAAAATTAAAAATCGGTCTAATTTGGCTGTAACACTATTTTTCGAAAATGTTCTTAACTAAGTTTTTAGACCTTTGTATCCTGCATATGCGTATGAAGTTTCATTAAAATCGGTTCAGTCATTTCTATAAATATGGCTGTAAATTGGATTGCAGAGCAGTGATAGCCCAGTGGTGAGGCTGTCGTCGGACTGCCATAGGCCTCGAATTCGAGCCCAAGGCACCTCTGACTTTTCGGATTCATGTGCGTATCTTATAATTAGGTATCACGTGCTTCAAAAACGGTGAAGGAAAACATCGTGAGGAAGCTTTAAATCTGTGACACCAGGTTAGTCACTAAACACACGAAAAGAAAAATATTGGATTATGGATTGATCTTTATAAAATTAACTGTTATTGAGTATGTAGTTAGGTTTCTATGATGAGTGAGTGATTTATGACATACATTTTCTAATTATGTTAATCTTAAGTTTATTAAAATTATTTCCAAATGCACTTTTTTCGTGTTTTATTTTCTTTTACATGGATTTTTAGCAAAAGCGGTAACTCATATTAATAAACATATTATTCGAAGACCAATAGCGGTATCTCAAAAATGAGGTAAAAAAAAAATTTTTTTTCTTTTTTTTAAAACATCAATAAGAAATATTTATGGGTATGAGTATCTAATATTACGAATGAATAATTTTAAAACTACTTTACTAAGTTGACGCGAAATCAAAAAAAACTAAAACATGAATTTTCTCGAGTCTCACTTTTTTGAGATGACGCTTTTTGGCTTATGAGGGCAGTATTGGTTCCTATTGGTTGGATTACATCGCTGATAAAAATGCTTGGCTCAATGCTGGTCCTGCTCCACAACCACAACTAATTGATTAACATTAAATTTGAAAATACTGTTGGAGCTGCTGAACATTGTAAAACCATCTTTGCATTGTATAAACTCAATCTCCTTTGTATTGTATAATTGCAAAGCACAGGTGTGAGTACTATGTACTACAGAGCTACCATTTACCGTGTAATATGTCTTTCATTGACTTGAATGTGCCCTGGCGGCTGAGAGTATGTCATGCTCACTCAGATGTCTCGCTGAAGGTGGCGTGTGTGTTGGATTATTTAGCTCCCTTCAAAATGGTTGAGCTGAATTGTGCTAATACATGCGTCATGTTCGTGAACGGGCGCCGTCAGTTGGGACTGGTTATCTCTTAGCTGCCGTGGCTTATTTTAATTTATTTTAATATTTCAATTGTTTTTGTTTTTATCGTTTTATTACGGACGCTTTTAATGTGCACGTCTTTTTACATTGTTCTCACATATAAAATAATAATTTCAACATGAATGAACCAATTTTATGTAACAATTTTTTATTTAAAAGAGTGTTCGTGGAGTTTCTTGCCCGTTCTTCTCCATAGGTACCTACTACTTTTTGGAATGATCTACTAGCTTCATATTTTCTGATTGACTCCTTGACAATTAAAAATTGCTGTTTATTTGTCGCAGATTCGTCGCGTGCATACAGAGTAACAGAACAATAAAACACAATAGGTCTAAATATAACATAACAATTTAAGAGCTTATAGTTAAATAAATAAAAAGGTATTCGTCGCTGTTGCCGATTATTTTTATTTCGTAGTCATCTTTTCCAAAAACCACATCAAAACACCAATTGCGAAATCACAAAATATTGTTCGATGGAGTATTCCATTCATAGTATACGAGAATTTTAGTTCCCAGCACAACGCATAAACAACAAACACATTGCAGATTAAATCCATCGATTGTGGCTACCGGCCGCCATTTTGAATTTTCCTGTTGCAACGATATTTCGTAACAAAAACACATCCGTTGAAATCGCGTCCATCCCAAACGTTTTCGTCGTTTATTTCAAACTATTTGTTTTAGTTTGTCATTCGCTATTTTTCTGTGGACGTATTTTTAATACCTTTCTGTATGTATTCGTGGGATGTGTGGTGTGTTTTCGAACTCATGACAAACATTCATTTTGCGAATACGTTTTCTGTTATGACGCGTACAGACTGGTGAACCGTAACATGCAATGAAAGAATTTAACGCCCACATTGGTGCAATGTTGATACAAGGTAACACCTTGTGCCCGCGAACTGTGCATTTCACGCGCACGGACCGCACATGAACTACGAACTTGGGGTCTACTCTCTAGTCCGTCAACAAAGATACGGGCCCGTCTAAAAGTACCTAATTGATCCGTCAAAACAAGGTAATAAATTCAATTTAACCGACGGACAAAAACACAGCGGCGGCAGTAGGAAAGCGTCCTAAATGATGCAATGTAACATACGACGCACGACGTATTGACATTATTTCATATTATGTTAAGTTTCACCAGTCTGTACGCGGCATTATCCCGCGACCTATTTATAGCGATGGTCGCGCGAATACACGATCGTTAGAACTTTTTGTTCGGTGAATATGAACGCGTGGTCGCGCCGACAGAGGGCGATTTTCGTTTTTTCGAACAAAAACTGACTTATACACGCGACCCATCGCATATTTGCACGACGATTGATTTAAATAGGACGCGGCCTTAGGTTTTTATTAGTACGTTCCAGTTTATTTATCTGTAAAGGACTGTCCTAGAAGAAAAGTAATATTTTTCGAATGTATATCGTTTGAAAATATAAACTTGTTCAAAGCTTTCATGGCTCACACAAGTCAATTTGTTATCTGGGTCTGACGTTCCGCCGAAAAACCCTTCGGCTAATGTTCTAAAAATTAGGTATTCTTTTAGGGTTTTGTTCTTGTTGTACTCTACTCTCAAAATAATACTGCTTGATTACAGAAAGGACTCGCATCGTATAATTATGGCTAATGAGATAGAATTTTCAGTAGTATGCACTACGACGTAAGGAATCCTTACGTCTACGGATTTCTTACGCCCAGGGGGTCTCATGCGGTGGCTAGGGGCGTGAGGATGCGAAATCTTGGGGGCCTGACTGTAAGGATGTTACTCGCATGTCTAGGTGCACATACGATTCAATAGTTTATTATGTTAAACAACAAAGCCGACTAGCACGCGTAAAAAATGACAGATAAACAATGACAATCTGTCATTTTGTCTATTCTTCCGTCGACAAAACCTGTTTCTACGGTGTTCATGCTACGCGTGCTGAAGCAATTACTACACATATCCAGTTTTCACTTTGTTTACGGCTTGTGCCGATTGGCAAACTTTATTCGGGATCTACCTTCGCCTAATCAGGTTTGGGTCGGCTCAGCACTACTCGAGCTAAGCCGAGCGGATTTTCCCGAACATATACTCGTACGTACGTCGCAGATGGATTGTCGAATCCGCTGTTTTATTTATAAATATCTGTTTCAGACGCCATTATTGTTGTCGCAACGCCACGAGCGACGTTTTGAAGTAAAATCTACAATCTGACGTTTAATTTTACACTGTTTTACATAACCTCTAATCGGTAACCCGCTGCATTGATAATTGCAAAACGTCTATGCAATTCTGCGTGTTTAAGTTCTGTAAGAAAAACCGATAAACGACGACGTTCAGCTATTTTACATAACGGGGCTGTTTTGTAAAACAGCTAGCGGTTTTGTAAAACAGCGGATTCGACAATCCGTCTTTGACATCTACATACATATCAGCCACCCGGTTGTATCGAATCAAGCCGAACGGAACATGTGGGTGTGTGTCCGCATATTTCCCCACAAATTGTTATTTTCGTGTTTTTATTCTTCCTTTGCGTCATTTTTACCTCAAATAAACGTATTTTCTTTCTTTTCTTTATATTTATGTGTGTGTAACTGCTAGAAGTCAATAAATACCGTATAAAATAGCACGTCTCAAACTCAACAGCAAACCTCCAACCTGATGTTTACCACTGCAGAAAACCGGGTTAGTTATCCAATGCCAGGGTAATGCTGTTACGTTCAAAATCTAGTTACGACCCTCTGCCCGCCTCGTAATACCGACTTCACAATCTGGCTGGTTTATTCTGATTCAATTTTAGCTAAGCGTTCCAAGGAGCGGAGAAGATGATTAAAATATTCGATGAGATGCTACGATGTTGAAATGAACGAAACACTGCTTTCAAGGCTGGTGAACTTGTTTGGCTCACAAAACAAAATTAAGGACTACGTTGAAGACAAGAATGTTTGGCAATAATTCATTCTGTACATGGTGGCGTCCCTGGTACGTCATTAACGGAAACATAATTGTGTAAATATCTATTAACTGTTTCCAAATTACGATGTTCATTTTCACATTCTTCTATGACATAATCTTAGGTATAATGATTTTACCTTAGAATAATTCTCAGGATTTTACAGTATGTATAAATATACAATTCTAACTTCAACTCTATATGGCTTTTATGGAAATGATATCCATATATTATAGATAGATAGATAGAATATTCTTTATTATGTACACCATAAAAAGTACAGATTTAAATGTAGAAATGTTACATTGAGTGACACAATGGGCGGTCTTATCACTAAATGCGATCTTTTACAGACAACCTTTGGATGGATTAAAGTAAAAAGGAGAGACAATACTGCATTTAGTCAGTGGATACAGGACGTAGATACAGATTTGTTACATGAAAACCATATCACATAATATAAAAATAACATCACGGCTCGTTTCCCCGAAGGGTTAGGCATAGATGTACGTATAGTACACCTACATTTCACCAGTGATGTTTAAGTCCCATGTAATAGGGTGCGAGCCTATTGCCATCAATCAAGCACAGATTCGACTCCGGGCTGCTATTGAGAAATTCCTGATGGAAAAACTCAATAAAACTTTACCCTACCTGAAAACCCAAGACCTCATGCTGAAGGAAAATCATGTCATTATCCTACCACAAGTAACTTTCACGATTAGTAGTTGGTACAATATTATAGGAACCCACTCCTTTACCGTCCTACTTTCAATTACTCGTACAGACGTCTTTAATCGAGTGTCCGTCAAGTTGATAAATGCTTGGCATTTACTAGATGTAGGTATTTATCCAAGTTGTAACATTCTCTGCAAACGCGGGGAGTATTGCAGCTTGATAGATTTTCCTTCGGTGCTTGCGTTTCAAGTTTTTTTTCTGAAAACTGTTTAAATAAAGTTGCACGTGATAAACGAAATGGTATTCGCTGTTTTTGTTAAGCTGTAGCCAGAAACAAAGGTTGCATAACACACGCCTTATGCTTCATTACCATTATTACAGCCAAAAAACGCCCACTGCTGGACATAGGCCTCCTCCAAGCACCGCCACTTCAACGGGTTCTATAATTTTCGCATCCAAGGGATTCTTGCGGCGTTCACAAGATCATGGGTCCACCTTGTGGGAGGGCTTCCAACGGTCGCCACTCCCATCTGTACTTCAAGCGATGTGCCCGGCCCCCTGCCACTTAAGTTTGGCAGTTCCTAATTCTTGATCTGGTGCTTATTTCAGACAGTTCAGAGCTTTGGCATGATGAAACAAATGGTGAATATTTGAATGAATGAATGAAAGGCACCGAGCCGAGCGTGGGTTTTAACGAAAATCGATAACACACTGCACTAGCTTCTGGAGTCTCATGCTTCATGGGGCTACAGAGGCCATTGCATATCAAGGAGTAGACCGGGGGGCGCGGTAATGGTAGGGAAGACGTTCCCTTAGGATATGGAAGGATTTGCAAGCAGTACCGGATATGCATTCTAAGAAACAAAGATAAAAGCAAAATATAAAGATTGGATGGTTGACGTAAACCTTGGTTACAAGAGCGAATTGATTCATTAAAACTTTGAATGGTTTAGATGTAGGTCCCTCAGAAGGTTAAAGATTTTTTGCTGTCTGGCGTTTTTCTCTTGGTTTTTGCCATGGTCGGACTCGGAAAGCCATAAAGATAATTCTACTAAATCCCAGTTTCGTACATTTCTTACTTTGTTATCTTAACGACTTTAATGCGAAATGGGCTAAGTTGGTGCAACAGCTTGACAAAGTTGCGAAGATACGTAACTTGTATGAAAAACGTTTCTTTGTAAAACGAGAAATTAATGAAAAGTTTGATTTAGTGTTAAAATATTTAAAACCCGGTTAAAAGAAGGATTGAATGTTCCCCTTATTTGTTACCTTCGCCAATTATGTGTGTCATTTGAGGAATACCAGCTTCTTATGAACTCTAGGCACTCAATTTTTTTGCGGGTAGTCCCAAGGGGAAACCGTTGCCCCTGGCAAGGCAAGGGAAGGAACACGGGTGGGTTTTAACCAGCCCTCAATTTTTGTTCTTTTCTTGAATTCAACTGTAATTTCTTTAGAAAAGTAATGACTCAGGATGAGCGCTTTTTAAACGTCATTATTGCAATAGACACCCTATAAATAACACACATATATAACATAACATCACGCCTTGTTTCCCCTATGGGTTGTGCAGAGGTGTACCTGTAGCCTGTGCTGTACACCCTATAAATAATCCACAATTTACATCTCTCTAGGGTTTTTCCGACCATAATGTTGGCACCGACGGTGCGGACGTTATCGGGATGAAATGAAACGCATGTTTATGTAAAATATTGTACCCAACCCCTAAATACCCTATTCTAATAAATATACTAGCCGTTCACTTCAAGATGGCCGTTACTTTCCTTCCCACTTCCCCACACTACACAAACAAACACGAAACAAACGACGATATCAAACTCGCCATCGGTACTAAGTGGGTCTGGCTTGAGGCTCGGTGTGAGGAAGCGGGAAGGGAGGTACGGCCATCTCGAAGTGAACGGCTTGTATATTTTAGGGTAAAATATTTTACATTATGACATGTCACCTGTCAGCTCGATAAGCTGACCCCTAATTGTTTTCTGCGTTCTAAATTTGTTAAAGCGTTTATGTCATAATTTAATGACATTATCTTATAATATCTGGTCAACCGAGCTATGCCCGGGGTGAAAATATAAACATATCATCCAAGTACACCAATGTTGTATCGCATTCCCGAGGCTGTGAAAATAGAGAAAACGATTTTTCCCAGATATGAGACCTAGTCCCAGAAAACGTCCGTCGACATCGAGGCAGATCCAGAAGAAGATGGCGAGACGAGCTTGACGCCTACAGACAGGACTGGCCACACTGGCTCAAAACAGAGAGGAGTGGAAAGAAGAAAGGGAGGCCTTTGCCCTGCAGTGGGACAACACAGGCTAAAAATAAAATATATTTTTTTTTTTTTTATTTAAAGGACCATGCGTCATTTTGGTACCAACGCTCAACAGTGATGAAACTCATGCCATTTGAAAGCTTTTGGGGTATTATTTAATTCATTCTATGGCAGCTAAGTCGAAATCGAGCGCGAACATGGTGTTTTGGAACTTTAAAAAAGGTTAGGTTATGTTTGGTTAGGATAGGTTAGGTTAGGTTGATCTCATGATTCGGTCTAAGTGTGGGAAGAGAACAATGGGGTGGTTTTTAGTTAGTAGGATTCTGACAGACCCCTTCGCCCACCCCAGGGCGGAGGACATCCATGAGGATTTCCACCCCGAGAAAAAAAAAAAAAAGGTTAAGTTAGGTTCACCGTGCCGTGCGGAAGAAGCGGAATCCCGGGGCAGGGTGATGTCGGTGGTGTCGTTGGACATCTCCAATGCATTCAATACCCATGCGTCATTTTGGACGCGACTTTCAACAGTGATGATACTTATGCCAAGTGAACACTTGTGGGGTATTATTTCATTCATACTATGACAGCTAAGTCGAAATCGAGCGCGAACATGGTGTTTTGGAACATTTTCAATACTGAGAAACTAGAAAATAAAATTCATAGTAAATAGTAAAGTTTTTCTGTTTTTTTTTGTGTACATGCGCGTGCGCTGTGCACGCAGGCACAGTATAATAAAGTAATAGTAATAAGTCTCGGCAGTGACCTTGAAATAATTACCAAGGCAGCATGGAAAAGCTACGACCGACCGACGTTTAAAAACAAAATGTGGTTCAACTCCAACAGGAATGTTTTTAGCCGCAGGTTCTTTGACGTATTTCTAAGATGCTACGTTCCTCTTCGACGTTTTGTGCAGCAGCAGCATCGATCCTTTGCCAGCAACGATGACAAATACTTTGTGTGGTATCAAACACAACCTGCAAAGACCTTGAAATAATTACGTATGGCCGCTCAGTAGATAAATCTTCCGCGTCCAGGCATAACTCCGCGCACTGAGACTGTTGCGTACTGATATACACTGAGACTTCGAAGCGCGTCACTTCGACCATTTTCTATGATGACCTACTGTTATTTATTTTTGTTGTATGAAGAACAGGGTGTAAAGTTCACTCATCCTCATTTGAAATGGTCGAGGATCCTCCGGCCAGACGGGTGTGGTGTCTGGCGGGCAAATGCCCTTAAGTTAATTACGGATACTCTTATTTAAGTCGGTCGCGCTGTACTGTACTAACTCTAATAGCGCGATGCAGGATTTGTGTGACGTCATGTCTTTGATGAGTAGTTAGTACGTGCCGGTGTAACCGCTACAATTAATTATACTGTTACGCAAGTAGCTATCTACCTGATCGCCTTTCCCTGCCCCTTCCCCTCCGGCTTCTAACATTACCATTAAAAACAAATGTACTTTTGTTACCTTAAATGTTATTAGAAAATTATTTTCTAATGTTAAGCAAAAGTTATTAATTACTTTCAGAGATGTTATTATTATTTTCATAATTATACAATGCTTACTGTTTTATTTGTCCTTCATTTCATACTTTTTTTTAATGTTCATAAACACCATGTTCGCTCTCAATTTCGACTAAGCTGCCATAGTATAAATTAAATGATACCCCAAAAGCTTTCACATTGCATGAGTTTCATCCCTAACCTAACTTTTTTTGAATGTTCAAAATCACCATGTTCGCGTTCTATTTCGACTTAGCTGCCATAGTATAAATTAAATGATACCCCAAAAGCTTTCACATGGCATGAGTTTTATCCCTAACCTAACCTAACCTAACCTAACTTTTTTTGAATGTTCAAAAACACCATGTTCGCGCCCGATTTCGACTTAGCCGCCATAGTATAAATTAATTGATACCCCAAAAGCTTTCACATGGCATGAGTTTCATCCCTAACCTAACCTACCTTTTTTTGAATGTTCAAAATCACCATGTTCGCACTCGATTTCGACTTAGCTGCCATAGTATAAATTAAATGATACCCCAAAAGCTTTCACATGGCATGAGTTTTATCCCTAACCAACCCTAACCTAACTTTTTTTTAATGTTCAAAATCACCATGTTCGCACTCGATTTCGACTTAGCTGCCATAGTATAAATTAAATGATACCCCAAAAGCTTTCACATGGCATGAGTTTTATCCTTAACCTAACCTAACCTAACTTTTTTTGAATGTTCAAAAACCCTATGTTCGCGCTCGATTTCGACTTAGCTGCCATAGAATGAATTAAATAATACCCCAAAAGCTTTCACATGGCATGAGTCTCATCACTGTTGAGCGTTGGTACCAGACTCCATACAAAGTTGCCCATGGTCCTTTAAATAATTTTTTTAATGAATTTTATAAAAATATTTAAAAATGTATCGAATAAGTATCTAAATGAATAAACGAAATAAATATCTAAATGAGACCTAGCTAGATCGATTTTTCACCCCCGACAACCCCTTAATTGTAACTTTTATCGAAATCTTTGGAGCCGTTTCCGAGATTCAGATTATATTTAAATATATACAAGAATTGCTCGTTTATAACATGGTGTATGGGAACATCTGGGCAGTGAGAAATAAAGTGAAGGGATGATTCAACGGCCTGTCGCTTTAATTGACGGAATTAAGTTGGTAATGACAGCTAAACAACTGATTTTTGTAACAAATAATCTTGGCCCTTTCTCATGGTATTAGATTTTCAGGTTACGATCTCTACAGTACCCTGTTTTCACAAAACCTACTCTTTTAGAAAATGCTGCAGTTAATTTCACCCTATTTCCGCAAGGAAAGGTACTGCCACACGTGTCGTTGATCCTCTGCGACCGGTTGATCCAGCAGGTGTTAGCTATACCCAGCGACAAGATATACGCGCACTTTATGTCCGCACGGAGATCGTTGTAAATGGACCGGGGAAATGAAACGACGACTAACAACGAAGATGGATAGAGGAAGTTTAATTTTTTTCTTTATTTCCGTCTACAAAAAATGTGCACAATATTATAATAATGAGTCATTCATCAACTCGTACTACATGCCTACGGCCCATTTGGGACGACTTGACGAAAATCTAAAAAAAATATTATTACCATTCTGCAACTCGTCCCACGTTACTATCAAAAGGAGAAAAGGTACAATCAGTAGCAAAAGTGTTAATGCGGAAATAAAATAAAAAAGTCAACTGTCCTAATTCTTTATTTATTAAAACTACCAGGAAAGCAGAAATATACAGGAACTAGGTGCTTAGGCGACTCACTACTTAGCTCAATAATGGTAAAAATACAGGTTTTTAAATTGAATCATTTGTTGTTTGAAAAGTACCAGGGTGATAGAAATGGTGTCCGTGCGGATTGAGGAGCCAGACTCATAATTAAACGCGGGTACTACCAATATTTAGTAGTAAATTTGCCGATTTTGTAGGCCCGATCCTGGAATTTGTAGTAAAATCCTTTAGAAGTTACATGACTTTAAAGGTGGCTCCTCAATTTGCACATGCGGATTGAGGAGCCACCTCAGAACTCGAAAACTAGACGACGGATGAAAATGAAAATTTGGTAGGATTTAGTAGTACTTATGCGTAATCTCTACAAAAAAAATGGGGTTTGTACAACTGGATTTGAGAGAGCTACAATGCTTTGATTTTTCATAAAAAAACGTAAATTTCACCGCGCTGTTTCTCGGAAAGTTATTAATCAATTACAACATATTTTCAGTATGATTTAGTAGTAAATTAGTTTTAATTTGTAGTATAAAAATAAAAAGGAAAAGCTATATAGTTTCGGTAATACAACACATTTTATGTGGCTCCTCACACCGCACGGTCTAGAGAAAATATATGTACGTAGCTACTAAAGTAGCTGATCAAATCGGATAAAAATAGCATCAATATTTAGTAGAAATTTCTACTAAATATTGGCGTACTCCAACATCCTGCGCATTCAGTATTTCAAAAGATATTAATAAAATAAACATTCCTTAACAAATTAGTGAATAGGGTGACCATAAATAATTCAAACAAGACCATTGTTTGAAATAAATAGTTTTATTTGCTTAAAAATCATCCTACGAGTACGATTACCTACGTGTTACTTATGTAATTGGAGTTTAAAATTTTACGAGATACTAGCTGCGCTCCGCGGTTTCACCCTCATAAGTCTGGATCCCGTGGGAATATCGGGATAAAAAGTATTCTATGTCCTTACCCAGGTTTAGGGTTAAAGGTTTTATTTTATACGATATTAAAATATAAAGTTAGTGTTACAGGATTGTACATTTTAAAAAGATCAAAAGAAAAGTCCGCGATAGCATAATATGTCTACCTCTACGGAGGATGACAGATGTGATACAGAATGCCCAGTAAACATGACGCAATGACAGAACATACAACGCAAACCGAGCGCAGCGTATAATGAGATACAAAAACCGGCCAAGTGCCCAAGAACAAACATAACATTGTAAGTATGTAGTTGAAAAACACTTTCTCCCTTATAACGTTGAACTTCAAAGGATGATGCTTATTTTGGTACCCACCTCCAATAACCATGTGTCATACATCGTTGGATAGCTCTTTTTAAACTGAATCGAAGTTACTAAGGCGTCTAATTCCAAATCCTTGTCCGTTCGGAGTTATACTGTACCAAACATGTCTGTTTTAGCAATACCTAATTAAGGTTTTTTTTTTTAGATACTTCATAATTCACTGCCACTTTGAGCATCATTAGGGAAACGACGTCATCACAAGCTACACAGTAACCGATCATGAGTTTACTACTTCTCTCCCCCTCCTTCTAACAGTTAATCTAGGGATTCTATCGGTATGCGGTGTCGTCAAATAAATCTTGCAGCATTTCATCTTGTAACCGAATCAGCATCACCCAGAAACTTCATTCATAAAAGTATAAGTAGATACTACCTGGATGGCAGTGTGTCGATGAGGTTAGGTGGTGCTAATCTGATGCTGGGCTTAAAAATGTATTATACTGACCTTAACGGCCCCAAAATAACGGTTGTCCTGTAAAACCATCATTTACACTAATGTTTATTACGGTTTCAAATAAATATTAAATGACGGGGAAAAATGTCTGTCGATCGTTCGTATCATGTGTGACTGCGTTTCGTTTCTTACTAATCTGCGACTGTTTAGGTATTAGCACTCTGGACTCCGGTTATAGTTTTTCTTGTTGGCTCCGGCTATCTCGTGGATTTTATTACCTTTCGTTTGAATAGTAGCCTTCAGGTTTCAGGCGATTTGAATTTCCGAGCTGTCACATTAAAAAACAATATATTTGGGAAATACTAAATGAAGCTGGAAAGGTCTTCCTGCAGCGAGCATTAACACAACGGTATAATTATCCAATAGTTTAAAGGCAAAATGTGGAGATGTACCTGATTACGGGATTAGTGAAGATGCTTGGCTCTTACGTGGTCGCATCCAGTCTAGTCATGTAATAGCTAGAAAGTACCCTACCATTTTGCTACTTATTAATTAATTATGCTAACAATATTACATACTTATACACTTAATTGAAAGACGTGCTGTGTACACAGGTACCTGTACTCTTATAATATCAATTGTTTGGTACTTTTGCTAGCCAGCCCCTGCCTTATTTCATAATTAAAGATAGTAGACCATGAATGATTTTATTTTAATTATAATGGATGAATGCATTTCATGTATGGTATGGTTCGTGGCTAATTAATAACAGCCGCACGGGGCGACCGAAGGTTAAATTACGCTTTCTGAGGTTGGCCCGTGGATGAATGACCATTCATTACTTACGAATACCCCTCCCTGCTTCGAAAAGCACTTGAATAGGGATGATGACAAAAAATGTTTTTTGTCCGGAATGTAGATTATGCAAAAATAACGTACACGTATTTTTTCTTATTTATACGACAAGACGGCGGCATACTTATTAGTTCCAATTTCATCCACGCGCAGACTTATCTTGCGAGCACTCTACCCCAGACTGCATTCCGAATTACGCTGTAATCCATTTTGGCGTGCTTACACCCGTCCAAATTAGTGTGTGCGCAATAAGAATATCCCGTGAATCGTCATAGATGACGTCATGATATGCGCCATCTTGCGATAACGCATGCTCTAAATTAATATCACCTCACGGTGATCAAAAATGACAGTTGTGCTGTTTTAGTTTGAGTCGCATCCTATCTTTAAACTAAAGTTACCAATCCGTAGCCGACCGCAGGTGGCAACTGCAGGCAATGTGTCGCCGCGACACAAAAAACCTTTCGTAGTTAGCGACACATCGCTTTCATAGAAATACATAAAAACCAGTCGTGTCGCGGCGACACGTTGCAGTTCGTAGTATCTATTAGTGGGATTTTCTAAATTGTACTTCTGGTAACAAACAAATATGATATGGTATAAGTTTAGACATTAAGAGGGTTTATTCTGAAAGTTGGCAACGTCGCAAATAGATGTCAAATATTTCACTGTTTTGATTAATTTGATAATATTTCTGTGTGGAAATAAAAAATGTGGCTAACTAGCGAACTAGAATATTGATTATGAAATGCAACAATTAATATTGTAACACCGAATAGTTAGTTTTAGATGTAAAAAAAGTATTTGGAAACTTTCCAAACGCCTTTTTTACACCTAAAACGGGTACAACATTAAATTCAATATTATAATTGCAATTAATTATTAATATTCTAGTTAGTTAGTTAGCCACAATTTTTATTTCCATACAGTATTATTTCCAAATTAATCAAAACAGGTAACTATTTGACAGCTATTTACGACGTTGCCAACTTTTAGGCTGCACCCTCTTAAGCCGGCACTGTAAGCGCGTTCAAGAGCGTTTCGATTCAAATTGACAGCTCTTAGCTGTCATAATCGTGTTATCTAAATCGGAACACAAAATTATTATTGCACTTCATAATTAATATTCTAGTTCGCTAGTAACCCACATTTCTTATTTCGAAACAGTAATATTGTCAAAACAGGGTAATCATAACAGGGAAATATTTGACATCTATTTGCGACCTTTGCCCACTTTCAGAGCTCGTAATTCGGAATGCGGCCACAGACGTGAAGATGACTGACACTACTGACATTCGATTTTTTTTCTAAGCTGTTTGTCTATTACATTCTTTACGTTACTATAGCAACAATGATGTCAAAAATAACAGCGAAACAACAATGAATTTAAAATCATAACGTATGAATAAAAACTAATGTTTACTTTGACGAAGACAATTTATTTTACTATACACAAAGAGGACACGTTTCTACGGAGATCCCTATCACCGCGATTCACCGGAGAGTGCTAAATTTACAACGCCATCTATCGGTACATCAGGAACTAAAATATCGTTTAAATAATCAAACTAAACACATCGAGGTATTATTGTACTAACGTACCTAAACATAAGTTTGTACAAAATAAGTATTATTAAATTCATCACCGGTGACTGAATTTTAATTCATTTGTTAAACTTACTTTTGTTGTAGATACATAGTACATCAATCTTCCTAGCCTTTTTCCCAACTATCTTGGGGTCGGCTTCCAGTCTAACCGGATGCAGCTGAATACCAGTATTTTACATGGAGCGACTGCCTATCTGACCTCCACAACCCAGTTCCTGAACTGGGTAATACGGTACCCCTTGGTAAGACTGGTGTCAGACTTTCGGGCTTCTGACGACTCGTAACGACTGTCAAAGATCCACAAATGACAGCCGGGACCAACGGCTTAACGTGCTTTCCGAGGCACGGAGGAGTCTCGATATGTAAAGATGGTCACCCATCCACTGACCAACCCCGGCAAGCGTAGCTTAACCTGATGGATCGACCCGTGCGGCTTGTTATTACTTAGCCACGAGCTCCTCATACGTAGATACATAGTACATAACATAACTATACTAACTATAATAATAATATTATAATTGCGAAAGTGAGTTGGTTTTTCTATTGGTTTATTTGTTACGCTAAAACGGCCGAACGGATTTAGATGAAATTTGACACATGGGTAGTCAATGACCTAGGTAAGGACATAGAATACTTTTTATCCTGATATTTCCACGGGATCCAGACTTATGAGGGTGAAACCGCGGAGCGCAGCTAGTATCTCATAAAATTTTAAACTGCAATTACATAAGTAACACGTAGGTAATCGTACTCGTAGGATGATTTTTAAGCAAATAAAACTATTTATTTCAAACAATGGTCTTGTTTGAATTATTTATGGTCACCCTATTCACTAATTTGTTAAGGAATGTTTATTTTATTAATATCTTTTGAAATACTGAATGCGCAGGATGTTGGAGTACGCCAATATTTAGTAGAAATTTCTACTAAATATTGATGCTATTTTTATCCGATTTGATCAGCTACTTTAGTAGCTACGTACATATATTTTCTCTAGACCGTGCGGTGTGAGGAGCCACATAAAATGTGTTGTATTACCGAAACTATATAGCTTTTCCTTTTTATTTTTATACTACAAATTAAAACTAATTTACTACTAAATCATACTGAAAATATGTTGTAATTGATTAATAACTTTCCGAGAAACAGCGCGGTGAAATTTACGTTTTTTTATGAAAAATCAAAGCATTGTAGCTCTCTCAAATCCAGTCGTACAAACCCCATTTTTTTTGTAGAGATTACGCATAAGTACTACTAAATCCTACCAAATTTTCATTTTCATCCGTCGTCTAGTTTTCGAGTTCTGAGGTGGCTCCTCAATCCGCATGTGCGAATTGAGGAGCCACCTTTAAAGTCATGTAACTTCTAAAGGGTTTTACTACAAATTCCAGGATCGGGCCTACAAAATCGGCAAATTTACTACTAAATATTGGTAGTACCCGCGTTTAATTATGAGTCTGGCTCCTCAATCCGCACGGACACTAGAAATGAACATAAAATAGAGGCCTGAACGATTTCACTAACTTGTGCACTAACAATAAAATAAAAAGAGGACTATAAAGTATTCGTTATTATTCACTATATCAAACAGATAAAACTGTCAAAACTGCCTTATATCTTACCTGTAACTGTAGTTCCAGTTCATTTAATCGTTGGTGCACAACTCTTAGTGAAATCGTTTAGACGCCTATTTTCTGTTCATTTCTGTTACCCTGGTACTTTTTAAAACGCCAAATGATTCAATTTTAAAACCTGTATTTTTACCATTAATGAGCTAATAAGTAAGTCGCTTAAGCACCTAGTTCCAGTTAATTTCTGCTTTCCTGGTAGTTTTAATAAATAATCAATTAGGACAGGTGACTTTTAAAACGTCTATCGATATCACAAATCCTTCATGCTCTTCTCTATGTTTCATCGTTAGTGCGTTTCGAGGAATACCCCCATTTTTTTTTGTTGATCATAACGGAAAGTCTTACATGTCGTCTACCATTTGTATTATGTAAGCAAAACGAAAGTAAAAACTAAAAATTCTTACAAATATATTATTATATCTTGTCTTACTGACTGTACCAAACGTTGATAAAGTTTAAACTTCCATACAAAAAGAAACGTGGGACGAGTTGCAGAATGGAAATAATATTTTTTTAGACTTTCGTCAAGTCGTCCCAAATGGGCCGTAGGCATGTAGGACGAGTTGATGAATCACTCATAATAATGAGTTTCATTAACAACTCAAAACACTTGTGTTTTAATACCCCTAATTATGCAACAGTTTCAAAAACTACTTTTATGAGCGTTTATCCTGTTTTGATTCATTTGGCAATATTACTGTGAAAATAAAAATATTGCTAACTAGTGAACTGAAATATTGATTATGAAATGCAATATTAATATCGTTATTTTTAGTTTTATACCGAATATTTAGGTTTAGATGTAAAAAAAAGTATTTGGAAGCTTTCCAAATGCTTTTTTTATACCAAAATCGGTTACAAGATCAAATTCAGTGTTATAATTGAAATTCATTATTAATATTCTAATTCACTAGTTAGCCACATTTCATATTTTCATACAGTAATATTGCCAAATTAATTAAAACAGGTAAATATTTGACACCTATTTGCGACGTAACCACCTTTTAGAATGAACACTATTAACTACTTTCAAGTGGGTACCCGTTTTACAAAAACCTATTAGTCTTTTAGAAAACGCTGCTGTAACTTCTACCCGTACCCTAATTACGTAATACACAATCAATTCGTTTTGAAACAGATTACTAATCCATTGCTTCATAAGTTCGAAAATAAATTCTGCTCTGCAACGTAATTATCGCAATGAATGTTGTTGAACTGTCAAAATGAAACAAATGATCGCTATCGCATTGCTTCTGCAAGATATGTAATAACCCTACCGGTTTCAGCAAGGAAAGATTATTGCCATACTACGTATCGTTGCACCTCTGAGACCGGTTGATCCAGCAGGTGTTAGCTATACTCAGCTACAAGATATACGCGCACTTTATGTCCGTACGGAGATCGTTGTAAACGAACCGGGGAAATAAAACGACGACAATCAACGAAGATGGATAAAGGAAGTTTAATTTTTACTTTATTTCCGTCTACAAAAGTGTGCAATATACATTATTATTATTTCCTTTATTTCATATTTAGACATATTATATACATTTTTAAATATTTTTATAAAAACTAAATAAAACAAAAACATTTAAAAATATAAAAAATAGTAGCCCACCGGTATCGGGAACAGGGTCCAAGCTACCGGTGGTCAGGGCTCCTGAGAGAGGAATCTCCTAACAATACGCGCCGTGTCCAGAAGTACCGCTTTCTGGATCAAGCCCTTGATCCAGCTGCCTAACGAGAGCCTCCTCAGGTGTTGGTGGAGGCTCTTGGCTATTATGCCATTGGCCGTCACGACTATCGGCACAATGACTGCTGTATCCACTTCCCACATGTCGACAACCTCGCGAGCCAGATCAAGATACTTAATCTGTTTATCTTTTTCTGCTTTCACGAGGTTCTCGTCATGCGGGACCGCTATATCAATAATCATTGTGCGACGCTCTGATCGATCTATCACCACTATGTCTGGCTTATTGGCAACAATAGTCCTGTCAGTGATGATAGATCGATCCCAATACAACGTGATATTACCATTTTCGAGAACTGGATCGGGCACATACCTATAGTATGGTACTTCCGATTCCACAAGACTGTATATCAGAGCAAGTTGCTGGTGGATAATCCTGGCTACAAGGTTGTGTCTACGCAAGTAGTCTCCGTTAGCCAGACGAGAACAGCCAGAAATAAATACATACATATTATTATTATTAGTAGTTTCATTAACAACTCAAAACACTCATGTTTTAATACCCCTCATTATGCAACAGTTTCATAAACTACTATTCACGTTAAATGCATTGAGTGATCTGCGGTCGAAGCCGGCCTTAAAGAAATTATAAAAGCATTGCAGCAAAATATACAGCTTATTATTTATGTGGTAACTTGTGCTACACTGTTTTATTTTTAAGTTCGAAATGCTTCCTCTATTCAGTCATACTCCACGTCCCCGTCGTCAGCACCTCAAAGGTATGTGCGGCATCATAAACATGGCTGGAGCTATTGCACGCCGGTGCCCTTTCTTATTATTTAATTACAGCGCGATTTCTCCAGATTATTCGGAGTTTAAATTCCTTTTATTAAAAGAAATAAGGGGAATTTAATTTCCTTTACGATAAATAAATTGTGTAAGCAAAAAAATTATAGGTACAGACGCCAGCACATCAAGTTACTACAATCTGTCAAATTTCTTTAATAGATTTTCAACTTTATCGCTAAAGAATAAGGTTCAATGTTGATTGGAAAAAGACAGATTTGAGCAGGTTGATGTGCTTACTGGCGTCTGTACTAAGGGCTGTTTTTACCAAAGTCAGATTTTACCAGTATTATATAGTGCTCTGTGGATTTACCTTTTATCCGAGGAATGAAGTTGACGTCTGACAGATTTTTTTGTAAAAAAATCAAAATTATTTCTCGAAATATCCGGCGTTGGTAAAATTTGCCCGAAGATTATTTATTTATACTGCTAGCAACATCATTCACAGTGATGTTCATGTTCTTTTTTTTTATTGTGGCAACATTATGACAGTTTGACAACACGGCGGTCTTAGCAGAAAGAACATACGTTTATTTCGCAATGAAAGAACAGAAACACAACAAAGAACAGGATTTCATGTAACACCTAGATGAGAGTAGCCACGAATCGAGTTCAATGGGGACCGTTAGGCAAAGCCTATGTCCAGCTTTGGACTGCTGATCATCATTCAGATGATGTCATTAGAACCTCTTTGACAGTTGTTAAGGATAGTCAGAAGCCCAATAATCTGACCAGTCTTCCCAAGGAGTATCGTGTTACCCAGTAACTGAGTTGTGGAGGTCAAATAGGTAGCCGCTCTATGTAAAATACTGGTGTTCAACTGCATCCGGTTGGACTGGAAGCCGACCTCAATATAGTTGGAAAAAGACTACACAGATTATGATGTGGCGATCTACAACGTCACATATGAACTACGCATCAAAGTCCTGACGTCACACAAATCCTGCATCACGTAAACAGAGTTTACCGCGCGATCAGCATATATTTAACTTTCCAACATCAAACGTCGGGCAGTTGCCCGCCAGTCATGACCCCGTCTGATCGGAGGATCCTCCCTTTTCCATAGAGGTAATTAAGTGAACTTTACACCGTTTTCCTCATACCTCTATAATGATGTGTGCACATTAAATAACCTAATATTCTAATAACCTTTTCATAATAAAGATTTATTCTCTAATTAAATCTGTAACAATAATAATCTCTGTAGAAACCACAAGCTTCTTACCATCCTACGCAAATCCTAGTTGAAAGAGGATATTTGACATAGTAATAACTAGCTAAGAGCTGTTATTAACGTGGTAATTAAACTTGATATTAACGTAGTAATTAAACGTGAATGAATGAAAGGCGACTAACTAACAAGGCAGATGTGAAATTTTTGTAAATAATTTCATCAACACTATTCTCAAAACATCGTGAGGAAACCGGCATGTCTTAGAACCAAAAATTTGAAGATATTTGACATCTACCAACCCGTATTGTGCCTGCGTGGTGGACTAAGGCCCACTCCCTCTCACTGAAAGAAGGCGTGTGTCAGACAATTTGAGACTGTCAGAGGCCTGTGTCCCAGCAGTGGGAACATTATAGGCTGATTATTATACTAAATGATTATCATAATAATAAATGATCCCTTTACTTGCGTCCTCGTTCATACATACATAACATAAATAAGCAGCTTGTTAATGTTCCCACTGCTGGGACACAGGCCTCCTCTCTGTGAGAGGGAGTGGGCTGTAATCTACCACGCGGGCCTAGTGCGGGTTGGTAGATGTCACATGTCTTCGAATTTTTGGTTCTAGGACAATCATGCCGGTTTCCTCACGATGTTTTCCTTCACTCGTTCATGCATGCTTCACTCGCACACACACTATTGCACAAAATCCACCTGAGATAAATCCACAAAATAATTGAATGTATTCTATTACAGAAACCTCGCCACACATCTACTATACCAAAATGGCGTCATCATACCTTATTTATTATTACTATGCTGTAAATTGCCAACCCAACTCTAATGCCTATATCGTTTACGTAATGCGAAGGAACATCACTAGTTATTGATATTTTATCATGTCATTTGAAAGGTTTCCCATTGATTCGTAAAGACGTTTTCAGAACCGTTATTTGGTCGTAAAAAACTGTACATTTGGGGAATACGAGCAATCCCAAAAAAAAAAGTGTAGTACATTTAGTTACTCTCAAACGATGTCTTTATTCAATGACTATTTTAATAAAATCATAGAAAGAAAGAAAGAAAAATAGGTTTATTTGTCACAGAAACATGTGTGCATATAAAGAGACAATATTCAACAAAATAAAGAACAAATAGTCGGCAGATGCAAGTTATGACTGTGACAAGAAGGCTTCCACTCAGCATAATGCTGTGCTATGGGGGACCCACAGCACAGCGCGGATTTTCAGTGGTCACCCGATCATGACATTTCAGGCCAATTCTATCTTAAACCTTCAGCTGTCATTAACGAGACACAATAGAATTTTAATTGTTATGCCCACCTGATGTCCACTCAAGCGGATACGGGTACACTAGTCGAACGGCTCGAACTCGTTGGTGGGCGTAATCATTGAAACTGTTACTATGTTAAATGGAAACGTCATTTTCAAAGACGTAATTTAATTAGGCACTCAGTGTAAATAATTAAAAGTTCAAACTAAGACAATTCTCTCTTGATGTTTTTCAGTATGCTTCTTTTGTTTCTATAATTAACTAAATAATTAATACAATGTTTTCAATTAATATTGTAATTGTGTGAAGTTGACAGATTAAGGCTGCCTGTCCTTTGACGCGGAGCGAGGCAGCGGAGCAGAGCGAGCGAGTAATGCGGAGCGGAGTTGCGGATTGTGTCTGTCTATTGATGCGGAGCGAGGTAGTGTGGAGCGCAGTTGCGCACTGTGCGGAGCTAGGCCGAGTTGACGCGACGAATCGACGATTAATTTGAGCGGGCTGTAATACCCCGCGGTTTTTTTCCGCTTCCCCGCTCCGCTTCCCGGTTTTGTATGATCTTTTACACTTTTTCACAAATACCTGTCCACTGAAGCGGAGTGGAGATTTTATGCAATTCCATTGGTTAATATTGGCACAGCTCCGCTCCGCTCCTCTCCTCTCTGCTCCAGTGGACAGTCAGCCTTATAAGGAGTTATTTGTGAAAAGTTAGATTGATTATACTTCGCAAAGTAGCTAAATAAAATGGTTTACAGGTTCAGCGGGTTGGTTCGCGTTCATTAATAGCAAATAGCAACCTGAGACATAGGTACTGTAGCGCTAGAGCAATATCATGAGGGGCGTAGAACAATAGCATGATCATATTCAGCCTATAATGTTCCCACTCCCACAAGTCAAAGGCCCAAGGTTGGCCAAAAACATCTGACGCCAGGTTATTCACTAACCACACGTAAAAGAAAGAAAGATGTTCCCACTGCTGGGACACAGGCCTCCTCTATGTGAGACGGAATGGGCCGTAAAATCCAACTAGCGGGGTCAGTGCGGGTTGGTAGATGTCACATGTATGTTTTCGAATTTTTGGTTGAAGCGGCGTCGTGTCATTTCAGAGTGGACAAGGCTTAAAAAGGATCATTGACGGTATCTATTTGTGTATTGTTTCAGAGAGTGTGGTACAACTCAGCAGAGAAATGAAATTAAATGCAATTGTTTATTTTGTAAAAAAAACCTGAGGGGCATTCTTTGGGGACTGCGAATGGAAGTGAAAATTTGCCTCATCCAAATCCTATTAGTAGCATAACATAACGATTGAATACTATCTTGAATTCATGGAAGCCTAGTACTTTTTGTTAGGTTACTGCTCAGAAATTTTGCACGTGTAATGATTGAAATACTATCGTGAATTCATGCAAGCCTAGTATTTTTTGTTAGGTTACTAACAAATTCTACTCCCTCCGTCTTACGAATTTTCGAACAGGTTACGTATCCTGATCCTGACGCGAGTTTAACATTTATTACCCATCCCAAAAAAAGTGCACAACGCCGATACAGAAGTTTTTACTTCAATAAGATATCGGAATCACTTTTACATAATTATGTCAAATAAAAAAATAAGCAAGATGGAGTCTATGTACATTTCCTTTACGAATACCCCTGAGGAGAAATAGCGAAACAAACTCTGAAGTCGTAGTATAGACATAGTCAACGTCAAAGTCAATAAAGACATAATCTTGGTCAGATTCTGCGAGGACAAGGTAAATAATTAGTGTCTGAAATGGTCTTTTGAGGAAAGGACCAAACAGATTTGAGTAGAACTCTCGAGTCAGTGCAAGCATTTCCCAGTAATCGTGTAGCTTAACTCAACACAGAGACAGCTGGCAGCTTGTTAGGTGAAGGTAAAACATTAGTATACAAAGTGTTAATGACATAACAAAGGAGTCAGTATATTCAGCATCATGAACAACTTTTATTAGACGTGAAAATAAAATCTGTTGCTCCATACATTTTATGTTAGCACAACTCTACAAAATGTAAGGAAAAACTAGTTTTTTTTTGCGATTGCAATTTCAGTGTTGGTCCCATACAAATGATGAGTGCATTTTCAGTTATTTTTAGGTAGGTACACCTTATAGTACAAGAGGCTCTCAAAGATTTTCTTTTCCAAAAAATTTGTACTACAAAGTGTAACAGAATCATAGCAAGCCCTGAAAGTAGTTTGTTCAGAAAATAGACTTTAGAAATTATTTTTATTTATTATGTTAATTTTTCCCGAAAAAATCTAATCCAATCTACCTAGCTATTTCTCAAAATATTGGGGTCGGCTTCCAGTACCAGTACGATACATGGAGCGACTGCCTATCTGACCTCCACAACCCAGTAACTGGGTAATACCCCTTGGTAAGACTAGTTGTCAGACTTTCGGGTTTCTGACGACCCATAACGTCTATCAAATATCCACGAATGACAGCCGGGACCAACGGTTTATCGTCCTTTCCAAGGCACGGAGGAGGCTTGGTGTGTAAAGATGGTCGCCTATCCGCAGACCTACCCCGGCAAGCGTAGCTTAACCTGATGGATCGACCTGTGCGGCCGTTATTACTTAGCCACGAGTTCTTCTTTTACATTAGAAAGAAAGAAAGAAAGAAAGAAAGAAAAATTATTTATTGGGACAAGCACAGGAGATCACAAACTAAACTAAAACACATTGAAACATCAATAAGAAATAAAAAACAATAAAAATAAAACAAAGTAAAAAAGAAGGAGTCCTGTGCGAGGCCAAAAGGCTCCTATCTCAGCACGATGCTGCGACATTTAATACTAAAAGTCGCAGCGCTGGTATTCTGATAGGGCCCGCAGTGATGTCACGGATAGATAGGTACCTAAATAATAATAAATAAATTATTATGTATCAAATACATTAATAAACAAATTAAAAATAAAATACGTAGTCCGTGTGTCTGCACCCGACGTAGCATCGATCACTTGTCTATGCCTTTAAGTATCTGTGGTATAATACTCTATGGCATCGATGTGACAAGTAAAGAGACGCAGGCGCCGACACCGGCAAACAAAATTTATAAATATTACGGCTGTCTAATGTTTAATAATACAATAATAAAGTGAATAATCGTAGGATGAAAAGTGTTTTGTGATAGTCAGTTACATGTCAGTTTTATATGGAGAAATACAGATACAAGAGTGGAATTTCCAAATTCACCAATGACAAACAATGGCAAAGAAAAAACAAAATGCAAAACAACTGCTGTGTCTCAGTGAATAATCGCTGCCAAACGCTCGTCACCGTGCCAGACGCGTTTACATTACTTAAATTAGGACCACCGCGTCGTCAACAACTAAGTTAATAAATAAATCTTTTATTTAAGAAAATTTAAGTCTTATCTTTAGAGCAATAAAGCCTACTTAAACGACCGGATTTATGTTTTTTTACCGTTTTCGTTTAGTCAAGACAACAATATATTTTTTTAAACTAGCTTTTGCCAGTGGCTTCGCCCGTGTGCTTATCGGTTTTCCCGCGAGAACGTACTACTGGAATAAAAAGTATCCTATGTCTATAGTCTACCCGTGCATGTGCCAAATTTCATCCTAATTCGTTCAGCCGTTTTAGCGTGGAAGCTTACCAAACAAACTCACTTTCATCATCATCATCATCAGCCTATTAATGTTCCCACTGCTGGGACACCGGCCTCCTCTCTGTGAAAGGGAGTGGGCTGTAATCTACCACGCAGGCCCAGTGCGGGTTGGTAGATGTCACATGTCTTCGAATTTTTTGGTTCTAATACATGCCGGTTTCCTCACGATGTTTTCCTTCACCGTTTTGAGAGCAGTGGTGATAAAATTATTTACACAAAGTAAAGCTTTTGCTTGGGTTTGAACCCACCACCTACAACTCGTAAGTCGGGGCCGTTACCACTGGTCTCCCCGTGCATGTGACAAATTTCATCCTAATTCGTTCAGCCGTTTTAGCGTGAAAGCTTACCAATCAAACACACTTTCGCATTTATAATATTTATGTAGTTAGGATTGCAAGGTTTGGTTTAAGTAAATTAAATTACAGATGTTATAATTTAGTCTTATAATTGAAAATTCTAATTGGTGTGTCTGAGGTCTTACGTTTATTCAGTCACACGCTGTATAAGCTTAAGGCTTACACCATAAAATAAACCCATGTGACAATGATAAAGTATCACTACAGATACAATCACGGCTATAAACATCCGATCGACTCCCGCGTCACTTTTTTCACAGACCAGTGGCTTGTAAAATCAAATATGGAAACTCATCATTCATTCTCATTTCGATGGACGTTCCAATATGTTTGAATGGCGGGTTGTAGGCATCGGTACCTACCATTTGCCGAGCATTTTTTATCTACTATAATGTTCATCTTTTTTTTTATTGTTCTGTACCGATGGGGCCGAAAGGTTCTGGAGTGGCGACCGCGTACGGGAAGACGTAGCGTTGGAAGGCCTCCCACAAGATTGACCGATGACTTTGTAAAGGCCGCAGGAATCCGCTGGATGCGGGAAGCACAGAATCGGTCGAAGTGGCGGTGCTTGGGGGAGGCCTATGTCCAGCAGTGGACGTCTTTCGGCTGATATCATGATGATGACTAAAATGGTAAAAAGGAACACTTATGGTGTGACTCAGTCTGTCTGTCCGTCTGTCTGTCACAGCTGAATATCTCAAGAACTACTAACTTGAAATTGGGAATAGTTTTAGATGACGTTTGCGCCCAACTATTTTGTAAATAAGAAAGAAAAATAAAATGTTTGTGCAACAGGGACTGAATGGGTTATGCTGTCAGCTGCACGTTACAGGAACTAAATGGACGCTAGTGATGGCACCAAACACGTAGTCAAATTATGAGCCGAATCCATTAAGATTACCATCGACACGCCAAGAAGAAGACTCTTGCGGTCTATTTTGCAGCAGTTTAAAAACCTCATAATATTGGCAATAAAGTGCATGTTTGGAAGTGGCGAGTAGTTTTCTGTTTATAAAAGTGTGGGGAGCGGTAGCAATTCCAATAAAAGTATATTGGTCACTGTAGCCCGTAGCGACATCGAAGCTATAAAATGTTCCGCTGAAAGATTGCAATGGAAAAATTTCTAGTGTATTGGCTGAGCACAACATAATGTTAGTTTGAAAAGATACTTTATGGTTGCCAAGCGTAAAGTGGTATCAATCACAGATATAAATCTAACTAGATGACGCGATTTTATGTACTTCGCGTGTCAAAAAACGGAGTAAAATTACGATCAATGATCGTAATCTGAGCTTTTCATTTAGCATTATCGGCACCGGAAATCCACTGAAATCTAGAGAAAAATGCCTTTTTATGCCATAAAAGACTGTAATAGAGGCATTGGAAATGTTTTCTTTCATTGGTAAGTAAATTTGTTTTTAAATTGTGTGTGAAAAAGTGGCACGCTTGGTTTTCATACAGATGGAGGAACTTGCGTTACCTAGTTAGATTTATATCTGTGGTATCAATGTATTTTTTCGATTACCTGAGTAAAATAACTACTGGAGGTAACTCCGAAGGTGTAAGCACTATTTAGTAGGTACTATTTGAATTTTCCCAACACTTTTTTGCCGTCAATAGACTGAGTGTCCTAGTCCTAAACCGTTTATAACCGTGTTAGTGAGATATTTTTAAAAAAAACGGGCATCAGAAACCCGTGTTGATTCTTTTGATTTTCTTTAAACAACTTGTTCATATCTAGAAAAATCTGAGCAATACAATAAATTGTACATTGCTTGGGAACAAAAGAAACAGCATCAGATAAGCAATTACACAGGAACATAGCTCTGTGATAATATCTTATTAACGTGCTCGAGCGCAGAGAAGCAACAACTACTATTATTTCTCGGTTGCGTTTGTGGTGCAAGTCAGGAGCAATAAGCGGTTAGGGAAACATTTTAATTTTCATCGTTGGTTTTCTTTGTTTTCCCTAAGATTGATGCCTCTATTTCGACGCTTATACTAATTTTACGAAAGGAAATGTTTCAAAATGGGCCAGGTCTATGTACAGTATCTCAAAAAAAAGAGAAAAATCCGTAGAATTCAGGAAAAATAAAGATAATTCAATTAAATGTTTACTGTTGTGGTAGTAAATTGATATTTATTATCAATTTTTATCGAGTTTCAACATGGCGTCTCACGGATTTAGTTACTCTATGCTTAAAAACATTGACAGTAAACCATAGATCATAGAAACAGAACTGTCAGCTGTCACAACAGTGTGAAATAAACATGTCAAACGTGACAAACGTCAATCAAAATGACAGCAGATCATAGAAACAGAACTGTCAGCTGTCACAACAGTGTGAAATAAACATGTCAAACGTGACAAACGTCAATCAAAATGACAGCTTACCGCCATGACGGGTTTTTGTTGTGTTGCAATTTCAAGTGTAATTTCTTGTGTTTACCAGCAAACCAAGCCATTTTAAAGTAATTGGACAATTAAGAACTGTTTTAAATGAATTTCCCTATTTTTTTGTATAGTGTACAAGGACCTGGCCCAGGCTCCATACATTTTGAAACATCTCCTTTCGATACGATTATTAGGATCTTTTTTTTAACAAGCTATTTCCATAAAGTATGTGCAAACTCAACTGTGCCGTAGCAGTTTATCTTTGCCGAATTCATGTTTAATATATAATACCATTTTCAGTAGTATAATGATTATAAAAGTCACAACAACAACCTAGCCTTTTTCCCATCTATATTAGAGTCGGCTTCCAATCTAACTGGATGCACCTGAATACCAGTATTTTACATGGAGTGACTGCCTTGCTGTCTTCCACAACCCAGTAACTGGGTAATACGATACCCCTTGGTAAGACTGGTTGTCAGACTTTCGGGTTTCTGAGTTTCTGACGACCCGTAACGACTGGCAAAGATCCACGAATGATAGTGGGACCAACGGCTTAACGTGCTTTCCGAGGCACGGCAGAGTGTCGGTATGTTACGACGGTCACCCATCCACGTACCAACCCCGGCTTTTTTGATCTTTCTGTACATGTCTGAAAGATGCCGAATCCAACATCGTTGGCTCGGTTTAGGTACTAATGAATTAATTTTTCATATCTCATGCTCGGAAAGTAGTGTTTGTTTGATCCGAGTAGCGGGTGGGAGACGCTGCTTCCCGCTCTAGGGCGGGAAAGACTCATAGTAATTGCTTCCCGCCCTAGGGCGGGAATGAATTTTAAAAATAGAACTTATGGTTAGGTAGTCGGCTACGAACACAGATATAAATCTAACTAGATATCGCAAGTCCCTCCATCTTTATGAAAACCAAGCGTGCCAGTTTTTCACACACAATTTAAAAACAAAACTTACCAATGAAAGAAAACATTTCCAATGCCTCGGCCAATTTTTCTATACAGTCTTTACAGCTCAATATGGCTTAAAAAGACATTTTTCTAGTACGCGAAGTACATAATTACAATCGCGTCATCTAGTTAGATTAATATCTGTGGGTACGAAACTTTTTTAAGAAAAATATCGAATAGAATAAAAATAAAAGCTGCGGCAGTGTTTCCACTTACGTTTTTGGTTTTCCCCAGTTTCTTAATGAATTATCCCTAAAATTCCCTAAAAAAAATAAAAATTCCTTGGTTTAGGGAATTTTTAATTTTTATGTCATTAAATACCTAGAAAACATTCATTATTAATCGAGACAGACGAAACAAACCAACTGTAGGTATAATGCGACTTATTTCTGATGTCGTCTTTAGCCACGGAAATAGTACTATTAACAATAACATGGTAAACTAAAATTAGACGAATAACAATCATTACAAGTTTCAGGAAATCCCCTTTAATCAATCGGTGGTGCCATAGAGTAAAGTAGTACATTGGGTTCTGCCTACTAATTAAACAATAGGGCTACCAACTCAAGTTCAATTTTTCCCTAAATCCCTGCCAAAATAAAATATCAGTAAACCATGCTTATTATTAGCCTTTTTCCCTAAAAAAAGGGAGAAATCCCTAAAAGTGGAAGCACTGGGCTCCGGTCTTGTGAGTATATTATAAACAGCCAGTGTGAATAAAAAAAAAAACTTATAAGCGGGACGGCCCGCAGGGGTGATGCGGTGCGTTCCATATTTAAACATTTTTACAAATTGTTCTATCTTGTTAGTTCATTTTAAATAGGTACTACTCATGTTATTCAATATCAATAAATATTTTAAACACTATTTTTTACTTTCCTTATATTCGAAATGAAAAGTAGAGTGTTTAACACGGGTGAAAGACATCAATTCCTACTCGGACTATAGCCGCCCTCGCTGCGCTCGGGCGTCTAAATACCTCGTATGGGAATTGATTCCTTTCCACCCTTGTATAACAATCTACTATTTTCACTTTAGATATTTTTTTTGTTGCGACAAAAATTATCAAAAAATGAGTGCGTCTCATATTATTTATCGACCTTTTGGCTCGTGTAGACATTAGTTTCAAACCAGTCCAGTGCTGGCTTTGCGCCCTGACTGGAGGGTCCAATTGACTAACCTACCCGTCTATTTTGGAGCCCAGTAGCTTCCCCCGCTTGACTTACTGACTTACTGTCAATCTCGTCTACAAGAACCCACTGGCTAGGTCCGAAATTTCGAGTCACTGGCTCCAGTCACTGTCATGTGAGCCTATGGCTTGGACCACAGCCGCAATTACACGTTGTCCAGCGCGCACTATCACTTATCCTCCGTTCCTCGCTGCACGCATTTCACACTTACGACTATTCATTTAGAACCTAGCGTTGAATTCTGAAATAAAGATAAAAGAAAACACCTTTATTTATCTTAATTTCTTTGTTGTGTTGGAGCCACTTTATCTTTGTTAAAAAACGAATTACGTATGTACCGGTGGTTAGGTGGCCGGTGTAAGGAACTAAATATAAAAAACTTTTATCATTCTAGCGAAATACGGGCGGGTCAGACATCGCATAGTATAGATATACGAGTAGGTACTAGTAAAATTCGTGGTGCCGAAAGCGGGTTAAGAGCCCCGTAGTAACTAAAATTGCCCTACAATTTGATTTTTTATGAAATTTTTAAATTTTGGATTGAAATAAAAATTATAAAATATGAAACATGATCATATTTCCATACTTTTTGTGGAACAGAAAAACATCACGAAGCTATCTAAAATTTTTACTTATTTTCGATTTGTACTTAATATGCTAATGACTAAAAATACATTTATTTATATAGAACGTGTGCCTAAAAGATACAAAGCGCTTTTACCAAGCAGAAAGATGTACGTACATGTCATGCTTTTGGTTATATGATGTTCCAGACTCTGTGTGACAAAAAGATACACATGGCGCTGAAAGTGTTAAGGAAAGTGTTGCCAAGCTTGCCTTTAGCACCGGCCGCGGAGCCGTCTCCGTGCTCTGTGGTTTATATCTAAACAAAATAAAAACAAAAGAATTAATAGAATGGAATCGAAATCAAATAATTGAAAGAGAAACTTGAACCTCTTCATCAGATTAGGACAAAAACAATCAAATTCAACTATTTTTGTCTACAACAATATTCTCTCGAAACTGAGAACAAAAAGCTTTTAAATAAACAATTTAAATGGAGATACTAACTAAAGTAATTTGTTTTTACCTGAACCACAAAACAAACGGAATGTTTACAATACGGCTTGTGTGAAATTCAACGGTGTGTTCTTTTTCAAGCATAATAAGTAAATAAATCTTGATAGTTTTCCATAAAAAAGGTAAAAAGTCAAGATAATTAAATGGCGAATAAAAAGTCAAGATAATTAAATATTTATTTGAACCTCTAATCACTGCCAATTTGCACTCCAAAAATATTATTGAACACTGTAATAATATAATGATTTCACCTTCTAAACTATTATATAAATAGTTTTGATAGTTATATGATCATTAGATTTAATTAAATATTTATTCCACAATTTTCAATATTGCACCTACCACTGTTTGTCTCTGCATCACCCAAAGGTTGACTAGTAGAAAATGCCTATGGCATTAAGTCCACCTCTGTACATTTGTGTGCTTAAAGTGTTAAATAAATAAATAAATAAACTACAGCTAAATGAGAAGTCAACGGAAGCTGGTAGTATAGCTGGTACTTGAAATTATGAGTTCAGAAAATATATTTTCTTGTTTTATCGTCACCCAATTTTGTGGCCTGATCTGAAAGAGTGAAACTAATCCAGTCATTTGGTAGTTTTATTTGGAACCTTTTTCGCGAGTTTTGAAAATTGACGACATTCATTTCGACGTGCTCTTTTCGAATTTTCACTTTGCCACCTCGTTTATTTGCCGCTCGCGCCGCCATATTGGAAAAATGGCGCCCAATGACGAAACATTTTTGACAATACTCCTTTCCGCCTCCAATCGAAAAGAGGACGTCGAAATAAGTTAAATCAACTATTTGCAAAACTCCCGAGAAACTTTCCAGGTAACCCTTCTTTTTGAGCACCAAATGACTGTACTAAACGCCAAATTCTATCCAGAAACTAAGTTTTTGTGTGTAGCAAACTGACAAAAATAAAAAATCCTTGTAAATGTATTGCTTACAGATCAACAACTCAGAAATTAGGCCACAGATTATAATAATTAGCCCTTTCTACTTACTTTCTAAATACCAAAAAATAAAAGAATCGCAAATCTATTCAAAATCGTTAGTTGTTCCTCTAATAGCCCAATTTGCAAGTAATTCCTTGCCCATTGTTTTTATTACCTTTCACTTTTAATTTTATCGGCGTTCATTACACACTTTGCTTTTCTCGTTGTCATTTGGTTTTACCCGACTGCCCCAGAAGGAGGGTAAGGCTTTTCGAGAGTATGTATGTATGTCTATTTCTTTGGCATGCTCTGTATCCTAAACGACTTGATGGTAGTTTTTGGGTTTATTGCATTGAGACAGACAGACGCGGCGGCTTTGTTTTATAGTATTTAGTTTTCTTCTTTTCGTGTATTTAGTGACTAACCTGGTGTCAGAGTTTTAAAGCCACCCATAGGCCTCTGACTTGACTTCACATACCGTCGAGAAATATCTCTCAGGCATGCCGGTTTCCTCACGATGTTTTCCTTCACCGTTTTTGAAGCAAGTGAGAATTATACAATACGCACATGAATCCGAAAAGTCAGAGGTGCGTGCCTTGGGTTCGAACTCGTGACCTATGACTTGGCAGTCTGACTGTCACACCACCGCTCCATATTATAGTGATGAGATATTTGAAAGGTCATAAAAGAGTAATATTTGTACTGATAACAGATATTACAGAGGTAAATATTGAATTCAATCAGCAGTATTCAACTTCCATTGAGTAAATATTTCGATATCTTTTTAAATGTTTACGCAATCAATCATACGTGGTCAATGCTGTTTTAATGTTTTTAATCATACTTTCAGTGCTTACTTTTGTGAAGATTTTTTTATTTGCGTTAGTGATGCAGATGGTAGAATGCGTTAGGCCTAGCCTGCACTGCGAATTTTATTCGCGATGTTTATATTTAGTGTACTGCATTGCAACGAGCGTGAATTTGAAATCACCAGTGCGGGCTAGGCCTTACGCTATTTTCAAAAAGATTAGTCCTTAGCAATAAATCAATGTATTTGCTCAGCCTCTTCCATACTATGTTGACGTCGGCTTCCAGATTAACCGTATGCAGCTAAATACCAATATTTTACTTGGAGCGACTGCCTATCTGACCTCCAGAACCCATTTACTGAGTTTTACGAAAACCCTCGGTATCGGAAAAACCTTGGTAGTGTCATTTCAATGAAGGATGTATTTGTTTCCCATTTCTTGTGATTATAGCTTTAACATCAACTTCAATTTTAGTTACTTTTAATCGCAATGAGTTTGATACATCCAATTTATTTCGGTATTTAGTTTTAATATTAATCGTAGCTGAAAATTAATTTTTCAAGGCCCACCCAATATTCGCTCGGGGCCCTCCAGTGGGTCGCGACCCATCGTTTGGGAACCACTGACCTAGAGGAAAAATATCCAAAGACATTGGTCGCTTTTGTGCCTTAACTAAAACTTAAAATTCTAAATCTTCCCTAAAATGTCGTTTTTTTGTGTTAATCTGCACGCCAGGCCCAGTATGCGCCGGCCAATGGTCATGTCATTCATTCTTTTTTGTTTTTCATTCGTTCCACCGCTCGTTCACCGATCCCTTTCATTCGTTCACTGTAGTTTTTCAATCAGTGAATCCAATCTTCGTTTGTAGGAAAATTCTATCAAACCACCATTCAAATTTCCATTACCATTTTCATAGTGACAATTTTTTGAAATGTATTGAAATACGTGACCGAGTTGAGATGACACATTCAGTTCAGTGTGCCATTTTTTCGTTAAGAGTCTATAAATTCTCAGCGCAAATTCACTCCTTATCTCGCTCTCACTTGCGAGACTGAGCGGCGGGCGGGGAGAAGGGTCCAAGGCGTCTCTGTGTAAATTTGGAGTTTTATTCTATCGAGTTTTAATGGAATCTACTTAACATCATCATCATCATCAGCCTATTAATGTTCCCACTGCTGGAACACAGGCCTCCTCTCTGTGAGAGGGAATGGGCTGTAATCTACCACGCGGGCCCAGTGCGGGTTGGTAGATGTCACGTCTTCGAATTTTATGATTCTAAGACATGCCGGTTCCCTCACGATGTTTTCCTTCACCGTTTTGAGAGCAGTGGTGATAAAATTATTTACACAAAGTAAAACGCCTGCTTGAATTCGAACCCACGACCTACAACTCGTTAGTCGGGGCCGTTACCACGGGCCACCACTGCTCTATATTTTCGTCAGAGTACATAACATTAATTCTCAACTTTACATTGTATTTATTTCAAAATTAATGTTGCAGTATTTTCGATATTACAGAGGATCATCTTAAGCAATTCGAAGTATTATAGACTCTTAATTTAGAGCTTATTTCGCTCCTACAAGACAAATAATAGTACATAATTCGGTAACGAGCTAAAGCAAGACTACCTTGTTGGTCTAGTGGCCGCTAGCGCTTCTGCTGAGCTTGAGGGGTTCGATTCCCGGGTCAGGCAAAATGTTATTGGGTTTTCCTATCTGGAATATCTCAATAGTAGCTCGGAGTTTGGATTTGTGCCCGGTTGATGGCAATAGGCTCGCCCCCTTTTACATGGGACGTAAACAATACTGGCGAATGTGTCTGTACTATAGGTACACCTCTGCCCAACCCTTTGAGGAATACTGGCGTGATGTTATGTTGCTAAAGCAGTGTCTTATGTCACGGCCTCGTGGGCGCTATATTGAATTTCAAGCGTAACGAAGAATTTTAGTGCACCCGAGCGCAGTGAGGTAGTTAATTGAGTAAGTGCAAAGAGTCAAGCTCGCGCAAGACGAGAACACCTTTACACCCCAGCAGGGCCGTCGCCGGGAATTCATTTCGGAGGGGGTTAGAGTTGCCAACTTTTTTTTGAAGAGATTAAAGTATTACTGATTTCAGAGAAGGTAAAAGTGAGAGTGTTATTTTTGGATTTTTGTACATGCATTTTTTATTCTTTTTCCCGGAAAAGCATTTCAAAAACATTGATTTTACGATCTTAGACATTCATCATAGATCTGAACCCCAGGCCTAAAATGAATAACTAGATAGTACTCGTAATTCGTAATGTTGTCATTCGTAATGAATGGTTTGCATGACATATATTATGTTACATATTGTATACAATGTCGCCCATGCGCATGTGACCGCCCGTAATTTTCTGAATATTCATGAAAAAATATCGAAAATAAACTTCAAAAGGGGGGGTCTATCTATAACATTTTTCACTAGTTTTTTAAAAATAAATACACAATTTTTTACCGAAAAAATTACTTCGATTCCGTTTCTTTTTTTCGTAGTCGATAATTTTTTGTAAAAATTTTAATTAACCTGTTAAAATAACTCATAAGCTTTTGGAAATAATAAACAGAATCCAAATCGACCCATAAACTTCGGAGATGTGTCAAAAAACAGAAAGCAAATCTTTAAAAAATTAAAAATTGAATAACATGAAAAATGTTATAGATAGACCCCCCCTTTTGAAGTTTATTTTCGATATTTTTTCATGAATATTCAGAAAATTACGGGCGGTCACATGCGCATGGGCGACATTGTATATTAAAAAAAAAAAAAATTATTCGTTTGTAAAATATAATGAAAGTTCGAATTTGGCGGGCTACCCTGACGCTTCCGCCTGAACAATAACAATTTTTCACTACAGTTCCAAAGCTAACACTACAAATTCTTCGTCTTATGTCTTCGTCATAAATCCACGTATTGTACGTATATATAAATCCACTTGCTCCAGAATCTTCATTTTTCAATGGAAGTCTCCCATTTGTGGCCATTTTGTGTGGCGTGTATCCAAGTGCTGATATTAGGTGCCGATACCAAAACGACGAAGGTAGATCCAGCCGCATTACTGTCACAGTTATTTGGTCTCCATGAAGATACGATGCCCCATAATAAGCCGTTTAATACTACCGGCGATCCGATATCTCTCTGAAAATATAAAGACGGGTTTTTATTATTTATAGTTATCGCACAAAATGCTCGGGCTAAATAATAACAGCCGCATGGGTCGATCTTTAAGGTTAAGCAACGCTTGCTGAGTTCGGTTCGTAGATGGGTGACCATACATTACATACTACGCCGGAATCGCCTAAAGATTTTTTTTTTTTTTTTTTTGTCGATTCGTCCCTTTCTGGCGAGTAAATTCGTGCGAATCACTAATAAGCCGTACTTTGCCACAAAGCACAAATAAGTCAAAGTATATTCTCCTTACCGAGCAAGGGTCAATCATGACTGTGGTATCCAGACACATAATGTTCTCAGTTTCATTTAGACCTATCGTCATTAGATCTTCGTCGCAATCGTCGTCATCCGTCGGGTGAAGATGTGTGACTGATAAGACACGTCGCCTTTTTATCAACTCTTCAGACTTCAGCTGCTCCGATTCATGTGAAAACATCTATGATGCATGAAACATAAACATTAAAGGCAATTAAACTCTACAGCAGCAGCAGCTTACATACAGGGTGGCAGGGACATCGACGCGAAGCCGGTTACCATGGATTCAGTTCATGATTCTGAACCTCCCTGCGTTGAAATTTTTCGTCGGTTATTTAAAAAAAAAACAGCTCTTTCATAGAAAAGTGCAATACCTACGCGGTCAAAATGTATGGAGCAGCTGTTTTTTTTTTTAATAACCGACGAAAAATATCAACGCAGGGGGGTTCAGAATCATGTACTGAATCCATGGTAATCGGCTTCGCGTCGATGTCCCTGCCACCCCGTATATAGACCTACGTATTTGATATAATATTCAACTTGATACTTCTACGCGTTCCTGAGAAAAAGGAAAGGGCAAAGGGTTTTGACAGACTGACAGGTAGACGGACAGATGGACAACGAAGTGATCCTATAAGGGTTCCATTTTTTCTTAACCCTTAAATGGAACTGCGCAGCTAACCGTGCATATAGCAATGACGATGTGACGATTAGCCTAATGCTGTTTCTTGCTAGACGAGGCAGAACTATAGAAGAGCTTTATGTAGGTGTAACATATCTGTTTCTGACGCCAAGTTGTAACATATCTATTTCTGACTCCAAGTTGTAACATGTCTATTTCTGACGCCAAGTTGTAACATATCTATTTCTGACTAAGTTGTAACATATCTATTTCTGACTCCAAGTTGTAACATATCTATTTCTGACGCCTAATTGTAACATATTATCTATTTCTGGCGCCAAGTTGTAACAAATCTAGTTCTGAAGCCAAGTTGTAACATATATATAACTGACGCCAAGGTAGCCGTATTCTAGTTTGAAGGGTACGAATGCATGAGATATAATTAACTCACCATCGGGTCAGGCCATGATGGCACAATAAAATGGGTTGCATCAGCCTCTTGCAAAGTTGTCTTTAGTCTTATAGGTTTAAGGCTAGGAGTATACCTGATGGGCTCAGGTAATCTGATCATAGCCAGGTCATAACTTGGTGTTTCGTCATCAAAATCCGGATGCATTACAATATATTTGATTGGAAGTAGCATCCCTCCTTTTCTGTAGTTAATGCTGCCGAGTCTAACCCGAATTGTTCGTGATGCTTCTCGTAATCTGAAATAAAAGAATGCAGTTTAAATTCCATTCCTTCAATTTATTAAGAGTAAATGATGATGATGGCGATGATGCTGAATGATGATGGTGATAAATGGTGATGATGGCGTTGCTAAGTCGATGCTTTGTGCTCTGGCAACGTACGGGTTGGTATTTTTTTTAAATAACCCTTCGTTTTCGATCATTCAAGTCTTCCGGAGATCTTTTTAACACAGCTTTACTGTGTTTTGTTTTGTAGGTTACGATGGGTGCCGATGTAACCGCTCTGTGTGTGTGGTCTAGTGGTTAGTCTACCTGTCTCCGACCCAGAGGTCCCGGGGTTCGATTCCCAGTGGGGGCCAAAATTTCTGCTCGATTTGGTTGGTGGCAGGACTTGTTCTTCCTGGCTAGCTACCACCATATTATTGAAGTCTGTCGCCATAGCAACAATGTTAACAGCATTGTTGTGTTTCTGCAGTTAGAGGTAAGATAATAGCCAGTGCCTCTGTGGTTGAGAATTTCGGGTGAAGCTTGCTTCCACCTTCGGCCTGATTATCACTTACCATCAGGTAGGATGCAGGCCAAGTGCTTCACCGTTATAGTTAAAAAAAAATACAGTTACACGAAACATTTTGGATTTTTCTCTGGGACGTAAACGCAATTGCAACTGCAGATTTTCATTGGCGACGGTAGCTACCACATCAAGTGAGTTGCGTGCCTTTAATCCACTCAATAATTTAATAAAGTGATCAGTAAATGTGGAACTTACAGAAAAAAAGAGTCAGCTGCAGTCAAGACCCAACTGTTATCAATTAATGCGCCAGCACTGATGAACTTGGACTGCATCAAAATGGCGACCACGAATGGAAATACATCGCTATCAGTAACCAGAGCATGTTCGTCCAACTCATTGTATTTAATCTCTTTGGACAACATATTTTTTGTTATCATCGTTTCCATTTGTTTTATACAGCCAGCATACACAACTATGACGATTAATAATTTTAGAAGCATATTGATGAAATTACAAACGGGTTGGTATTTTGTGTAAGCTTGAGACAATTTCAACAGTATTATATTCGTTAATAACTTGAAGTTAGAGACGTATTAGATCTTCAATACACACATGGACTTCTTCAATCAAATCTACACCAGCCTTTGGTAAATGATGACGTTCAAAACTTTATTAATTTACGCAATATTACATGACAATGTTGAAAGACAAATATTAACAGTATCGGCTTGAAGCTGATACAATTATTCAATGTAAACTTGGCTGACCAACTAGTTAGGCACTGTGTAAAGGACTAATCAACGGTTAGTAGGTTTGTTGATATAAAACTGTAAGGTGCCGTCACAACGTGGTCAAGTAAAAAAATCTATTCATTAGGTTTTTGTAAAATAATGCAAAAGTAATATTGGTATTGATCAGTAAAGAGATTGACTATAATGCATTGTGAATTGTAATTCAAAATGTATACAGATAGATAGATAGATCATTTATTTAGTGCACACAAAGGACATAGCCCAAGATACAAAATAACGATTTAATAATAACTAAATACCAATATGAGTATAGGAAATTAAATAGCTTCAAGTAGCCATTTTACGAAAATTATGAAAGGAGCTCAAAATGACGAAAAAGAAGGTCAACCTTACCCTGCATAGACACAATAAAAACAAATAGTGATTTGAAAAGTTAACTCAAACACCGAACTAAAGAAGAAAAAATAAATAATTTACACTATGAACAAGACTTTATCAAGGAAACATTCGATAAGGCATTATGAAAGCAAAGGGATTGTTTAGAAAAAAACTGTATTACTACAGTTACAAGCATAATGCTACTCAATACACATTGACTTATTGTTCACACGGGGAACGGTATTACAGTTACTAGACTGAAAGATGTTTTTGAAAACAAATTTAAACTTTTCACTTTCTTTACAAGGAATTGCGAGCTCAGGACCGCCACTTTTTACCACTTGTAGGAAGATAGTTGAACTTCTATGTATATATCTTCTATAGTAGAAATGCCACTGCTTCCTATTTATTTGCCATTTACGGAATCTACAGAAACCGACAGGACAAAGGTACAGCGCTCGCAAGATAAGTCTAGGCGCGGCTGAAATCGGAACTAAGTATGCCGCCGTCTTTTATGTAAGGTCAAATGAAGTATAGAAATATTATTAATATTAAAAATATGAAGATTTTATCTCCTTTATTTCATTTAAATACTTATAAATGTATTAATATTTTTTTATAAAAAAACACCACAAAAAAATTTTACAATAGAAAAAAATAGTAGCTCGACGGTATCCGTAGCAGGGCTTTTAGAGGAACCTCTTAACAATGCGAGCCGTGTCCAGAAATCCCGCTTTCTGAATCAAACCCTTAATCCAGCTGCCCAACGACAGCCTCCGCAGGTGTTGTTCGAGGCTCTTCGCTATTAAGCCATTGGCTGACACGACTGGTAAGATTAATCTTTGAAATTTCTCGGGACCCTAGGGTCCCGGACCTTTGGAAGGCGTACGAGGGGCCGAAGCCAACTCGCAGAGGCCCGTTAGACGTGTTAAATGAAACGAGGCACCGGCCGACGATTATCCCTGTATGCACTATGCTAGTGCACCCAAGGACAACCCCCGGTTGGTGCAGAACTATTGCAAGATATGGAAACAAAAAATATAGGGCTATGGGTTTGGGTGGCTATAGTGGATTGGTTACCTAGAACTATGGAAGGTCTATGGCCCCTGCCTGATCAATGTTTTATAATGTACACAGATAAAATGGCAAGGGGTGACTTGCACACTCAATAATGGGCCCCCGAAAACGGCCGCTAGCACAAAGTGTCGTAGCGACAAGGGGGCAACATGTCCTGAGATGCTTATGAGGAGTGGAGCGATTCCACGGCTATCAGGACAATCCCGGAAGTACGGTCAAGATCCCTACCAGCATCTTACTGGAATACTTCCTTCCTCCGAGCACGTTTGCTCTTGCGAATCTCCACTCAAGCCAGCCAATTAAGGCAAGAATGAGGTGGGAGCTCTGTTCCTCGTCAGTATTCACTCCAGCCGGCCAATAAAGGCAAGCCAGAGATGAGGAACAAGATTTCTCCCGGGAGGTAGGGTCCGTGGGGTCGCTACTGCCCAACAGCTCGCCACATGCTGCCCTGCGGATTTTTGTATCTCTCTTGGTCTGGCTCCTCATCCTAGACCTGTTCCGACAAAGTTAACTCTACCGGCACAGACCTAGGGTTCGGAGCACGCAAGCCCCACCACGACGTCAACGTAGAGATACGGCGGTAAGATTCATTATTATTAATATAGATTTAATATTATATTTTAAATATACTTGTAGTATAGAATTAAGCACGCCATCAGTAGCGCGCAAACTTAACTTGCACGTACTCTAGCTCTCTTCCGGTTAGTTTACATTACAAAAACTAAATATTTATCCAGTTTTTTTCATAAAGTCCAAAATCGTTTATATTATGTTCCTCAACAGATGTTATTTCGCAAACGTTTCGCTTCAGTAAACATGAAACAATAAAATTGATTCTAAAGGCATGTTGACACAATTACGTTCTTTTACTTAAAAGAGTATTTGAACAGGACTTGAGCGCTACCATTGCATCGTTCTCAAAGAAATAGCTTTCGACAATTTATTATACAAAAACATGATTTATTTTTAGTCGAGTTGTATTTGCAGAGATTCTATTTTGGGGGTGGGTGGGTACTGTTAACGCGCTTACAGTACGAGTCGAAAAAATAAAATCCTTTTTTAGATTTAGGTGTTACTGGGTTTTTTAAATCTGTAATTTCTGGAGTCTGGATTTGTGCTCGGCTCTAGGCTCGCCCCATATTACATGCGAATCAAAGATAACTGGCAAAATATGGGCGTAATGTAGGTATGCCTCTGCCCAACCCTTTGGGGTTTTTGATGTGACTTAGATTAATCTCGTAATTATTTCTAGAGCCTATTAATATTTTACATGACGACGCGCTCTGTCAGCTCTAAACTAAGTCTCTATTATTTTATATTGTAGCGGTTATACCGCGACATACGAACTACGTAGTAAAGACATGACGTGACACAATTCCTGCATCGCGCAGTTAGAGTTTAGCGAGCGAAACACATAGATAAGACTATCCGAAATCAACTCATGGGCGCCCGCCAGACACAACACCCGTCTGGTTGGAGGATCCTCCCTTTTCTATGGTGGATGAGTGAACTTTACACCCTGTTCCTCATACCCCCAAAATATCATCTAAATTCGAAATAGTGATAATCTCATAATCTTAAGCCATCAACTTACAAACTACATAACATATACATAATCAGCCTATTAATTTTCCCACTGCTGGGACACAGGCCTCCTCTCTGTGAGAGGGAGTGGGCTGTAATCTACCACGCGGGCCCAGTGCGGGTTGGTAGATGTCACATGTCTTCGAATTTTTGGTTCTAAGATGTGCCGGTTACCTCACGATGTTTTCCTTCACCGTATTGAGAGCAGTGGTGATGAAATTATTTGCACAAAGTAAAGCGCCTGTTTGGGTTCGAACCCAGGACCTACAACTCGTAAGTCAGGACTGTTACCACTGGGCCACCACTGCTCTCAGTCGGGGAGGTTACCACTGGGCCACCACTGCTCTCAGTCGGGCCGTTACCATTGGGCCACCACTGCTCTCAGTCGGTGCCGTTACCACTGGACCACCACTGCTCTCTTACTTACAAACTACTAGCGGAAATAGCTAGTCTCTACAGTACACTTGTTTTTAAGATTGAAGTTTTACAGACTGAGTTATTTTCCAAAATGGAAAACAAAAACGTATTGTTCATAAATTACAAAAAAAAAAAAATATTCAAAAAACAAAAAACCCGACTGCAAAAACACATAACTGAAAAGATAAAAACAAGCATTATAATCTATAGAATTTTAGTATCGCAGGCGGGGACAAACTAATAACCGGAAATACGGTGTAAGTTTTGTTTGTCCCCGCCTGCGATACTAAAATTCTATAGATTATAATGCTTGTTTTTATCTTTTCAGTTATGTGTTTTTGCAGTCGGGTTTTTTGTTTTTTGAATAATTTTCTTTATTTCAATCTTTTTAGTTTTATTAATATATCGATATTTATTATCGATTTATTAATATATCTGCCATTATCTTAGTTTTAGTGTAAATTATGTAAATTTTGGGATCTGTGCGTGCTATAAATACATCTTCTCAAATTGTTTCGTAATTTTTATACGTTATTTACGAATTTACTAAATATTACAATAGTACTTATTCAAAGATTTAACACAGGCCTTAAATTACGAGAATACCTAAAGTGTTAATATAATATTATCAAAATGTATTCCGATTTGTTAGTATGACAAACAGTCATAGAATTATGTTCTCGTGAAAACTCGGTCGGGAATTATACTCTCGTGAAAAAAATTACGACTAGATCATTATCTAGTCGATTTTTTTTTAAATGATAAATGCATTTATCATTATAAACGGAACGAGAATAAAATAATAAATGCATTTATCATTATAAACGGAACGAGAATAAAATAATAAATGCATTTATCATTAATCGTTCAAAAAACCATTCAGTCGCTTCGTTGTGTTAGTAAAACGACTTTTATGGTTTTGAAAAGTAAGACATATTGTCATCCTCTTCCTTCACTTAGATTTTACACAAACGCAATATAAGCTAAGTTCCTGGATTCTGGTTCGTTACGTGCTTCTTTCATAGGGAGGCCTATGACTGGGTGCCTCCGAGTCCTCTATACATAGCTCATTAGGGTGCTAAAGTTGCACAAAATAGACGCAACTCTACACATCTTCTTGATGTCGTGTATGGGGCAGTGGAGGATGGTCCTTCTGTATCCAAGATGTCGACAGATCCGGGGGATTGATGAAACGACCAGGACTGAGCGAGTTCAGGGCGATAGTTTGAGTCCGCTTTGGTTTGGCTTAGCCTTGAAACCTCTAAGCACAAGGCTAGAGTCTCAAGAGAGATACAAGTATCGGCTATCAGTTGAGAAGAGGTGGTCAGGTGATATCTGACCTCCTTTACATTAATGACTTGAAACTCTTTGCCCCCAACAATTTGCGACTGATGGAGCTGCTGAAGATAGCAGAAACGTTCAGTAGCGCCATCACGATGGAATTTGGTGTGGAAAAATAAGCAGTCATGCATGTAAAGCGAGAGGGATTACGGAATCCGTGGGAATCCAACTCTCGGATTCCATTCATCTAAGATCACACTCCTCAACCGAAACCTACAAGTATTTGCGTGTGTTGTTGACTGTCGAAAGCATAAGGCATCACTGCTGCCGACATGAAACCTTGAGGAAGCGCTTCTTTGCTTTGGCCGCCTGAATAAATGTTAAATAGGTAGTCTTTTATCAGACGGAAACTAGGTGCGTGCCTTAAACGGTGGCTCATGCTGGTTTTGATGTATTCTTTCGGCATACTAAAATAGATTCAGACGAATGGATAATTTAGATGCTCTGGATAGGAAGGTCCGTACATTGCTGACGGCATATCAGATGCATCACCCACGGTCATCAGTGATGAGACTGTACATCCCGTAAAAGTATGGGGGTTGAGGTTTAATAAACGCTGAAACCCTCCACAACCGCGCTCCACATGGCGCTGGCGCCAACCTACAGTACTTGATACTAACGATCGAAAGGAAGTATGGCAAGGTAAAGATTTTCACGGAAGCTTTTTCTGGGCTCTCCAAGGGCCTGGTGTAGACATTTTGGCGTCTGTATCCTGGCTGCATTTCGGCGAACTCTTTGGGGAAACCAAAGGTTTTGTCTGTGCGATTATAGACGAGGTTATCATGATGAATAATTATCGGAAATACATTGTCAAGGACGGTACGCTTGACAGCTGTCGGGCAGGCCACCGTCTCAGTGAATCAATCCGACATATTGTTTTCGGTGGTTCTCGTCTTGCTAACGGCAAGCCACCGTCCCGGTGAATCAATCCGACATATTGTTTCCGGTTGTACTCGTCTTGCTAACGGCGAGTACTTGCACAGACAGATACAATCTATTCGCTAGGATTATCCACCAGTAACTTGCCTTGCAGTACAATCTTGTGGAGTCCGAAGTACCATACTACAGAACACAATACATAATATAGTATGTGCCCGACCCTGTTTTAGAGAATGGTATTACTACATTGTACTGGAATCGATCTATCATCACTGACAGGACTATTGTAACCAATAAGCTTAATATTGTGGTGATAGATTGACGAGAGCACCGTGCAATGATTGTTGATATCACTATCCCTCATGACGAGAATCGCGTGATCGCGAAAATCAAGTATTGACTTAGCACACGAGGTTGTCGACATGTAGGACGTGGACTCTGCAATCATTGTATCAATAGCCGTTACGGTTAACGCTGCTCCCACATCTCCGCCGCGAAACCGTGGCAGCGGAACCGCAAAAATTCCGCCATGACTTGTCCGTTGTACGAAAGGCGAAACGGAAGCGAAACTGCCTGCTCTATCGTACAGTAAGATTATGATTTTATCTCTTTCTCGCGTGGTTTCGCCGATCTGCTGGGAAGCCGTTTACACCTCCGCACGCAGTCCGCCGGTTTTTTGGGGTTCCGCGTTTGTTCCGCATAGATTCGCGACATAATGTGGACATGTTTCGCAGCGGAATTGGCAGCGGAATTGGTTCAGCGGTTCCGCTGCCACGGTTTCGCGGCGAAGATGTGGGAGCAGCGTATTGGCCTAATAGCGGAGAGCCTCGACCAACACCTCAGGAGGCTCTCATTGCGCGGCTGGGCTGGGCTTAACTCAGAAAACTGTTTTCCTGGACACGGCATGCATAGAGAGGAGGTTCCTCTCTAGAGACCTGATCACCGGTAGCTCGAACCCTGTTGCCGATACCGGTGGGCTGCTAATTTTAATAATTTTAAATGAAATGAACATAAAAAAATAACCTTTTCTCAAAGCTGAAAATCGTCTCTCTACGACGTCCATTATTTATGGAGCAATTGACGAAAACATGTTTTTTATTTTTCCTGAAAAGTTGCGTTTTTGTAGTTATCGTTTTATTCTCCGGGGACGGCGATATCTAAATTTGTAATTGACTCATTACTAGCTTTTATTTGATACCAATATTGTTATAATTTATTTAAAAAAAAACCTTCCCCTCCTTTTTTTTTGTATTTGCAGATGCAATATATAAATATTATATAGCATAAGACACTTCTACAATTAAGACAAATCTAACGACACCTCATATGATAAAATCCATCAAGCCGTTTAGGCTACAGAGCGTGCCAAAGAAATAGACATACATACATACATACATACATACATACATACTCTCGAAAAACATTACCCTCCTTCTGGGGCAGTCGGGTAAAAAGCAGGCTAAGTGCGAGTTGGACTTGCACACGAAGCTTTATTATTGATTAAATTTTAATTGTTATCCAACTGCAGCCGTCTGTTGGACGTTTGAGCTCCTATACCACCATTTAAAACTACGTAATTTAAAAAATACATAATTATCTACTTTAGTATCTACTTTAAAAACTAGTTGCTCGTATTGTTTGGTTGTATGGTTATTATTTGTTGTTATTATAGTGTCTACCTATTACGGTTCATGAGATAGATGGATAGATAGAATATTCTTTATTATGTACACCATAAAAAGTACAGGTATTAATGTAGAAATTTTACATAGGGTGACACAATGGGCGGTCTTATCGCTAAAAGCGATCTTTTACAGACAACCTTTGGATGGATTAAAGTAAAAAGGACAGACAATAATGCAGGTAGTCAGTGGTGTACCATTTATGTATATATACAATAAATACATACATACATAAAGCATATACTTATCTATATATATATATACATACAATAATGAACAAGAAACAAGAGCAAGGAACTACAATGTAATGATGATTTAAGGAGAGAGGAAGTGTTTTTTTACAAGAATTTTAAAAGTGGACAAAGTTTGAGCACGCCTTATCGACACGGGCAAGGCATTCCATAACCGTACTGCTTGAACTGTAAAAGACTTGTCATAAAAGCTGGTGGAATGCATCGGCATCTCTAGTCTCAAGTTTTCCGATGACCTCAGATATCTATTATGTGTGTCATGAAGGAACTTGAAACGTTCTTTAAGGTAAGAGGGGGTTGTAGGATTGAACAGAATACTGTAGAGCTGAAATAAGATATGAGAATTCCGGCGAAGACGTATGGGAAGCCACTTGAGCTTTGTACGAAATTCAGAAATGTGATCATATTTGCGCAGGCCAAATATAAATCTTATACAAAAGTTTTGAAGTCGATACTGTAGAAGATGAGATACTGTCAGACAGACAGACTGACATCAGACGCTTAGTAATAGGGTTCCCTTTGGGGAAACGAATTCGTTTCCCCAAAGGGAACGAATTCGTTTCTTTCGGGTACAGAACCCTTAAAAACGAATTCGTTTTTCCTGTCTCCGAGGGCAATTTTAAATTAAATTAAATTAAATACTTTATTTTCAGACCATGGTGTCCATTTTGTTAGTAACAATGTTCTTATAGACTAGTGTTAGTAATACTTAAAATTAAACAGAATAAAACATATAAAAGAAAACTCAACAATCACTACTGCGCCATTCCACGAGAAATGACGCAGCAATGACTGATGTAATAAATATATAAATTTTGCAGACCTATTAAACTAGTTGAACTACATTTCGATATACCTAAACAAACAAAGAAGCTATTATCGGTAAGATATAGGAGTCGAGCAACTTAATCTTAAGGTGCTCCCTCACCGGGAGCATTCGTTTGTAATGTAACATTACAGGTTGGATTTTGAGCATTACCTACGTTACAATACTGAACTGCCTTTCCGTCAATTATGAAAATTAAATTATACAGTCGAATTGAGAACCTCCTTCTTTTTGAATTCGGTTAAAACTAAAATTATCAATATTAGTCACAATAACATTCGAACAAAAAATGAACAATGAAAAATAAAGAAAATCAACAACTTAAAATTTACTGTTTGGCTATTGCTGCAGTCGCAGTCACTTAACATGTTTGGTTGTGTATGTTCTTACTGGTTACATACCTACCACAGCCATTTTGTTGAGCGAAAATTCATACGATGCGATTGGCGACCATGTAGCAGGCGTTTTAATTAAATTCGTACGAATCGCCTCAAGAAAAACTAATATTTATTAAAATGGTCGATTCGTCCGGATTCGTACGAGTTAATTCGGGCGAGTCACCAATAAGCCGCTCGAATTGTACAGGTTGCGAACTGTAATGCTCGGTCCTCCTCCCTCACTGATGTAATGCTCGAATCTGAACTGTTACATTACAAGGGAATGCTCGCGGTGACAGAGCACCTTTAAATAATTATTTACACATAAACTAAGAAAGTAATGAAGACCCTTCTCCAACATAATAATAAAGACTGCAATATACGACAGTACCAAAGTTTTGGCGAAAACATTAAAGTTTGAGTTTATTTTCACTACGGGGAACTTAAGGTAGGCCTCCTTAATTTGTACAATATATTTAGTAACCCTGACTTATTTTAAGGAAACGAAATATTATGGTCTGACACATGTTTGCATTGGGTATGAAATGAAAACAAAATATTACGTTGAACTACATGTTTAGGTAGGTATTTTTTTTAGCTTCTGAAATAAAATAATGAATCTGGAAGTAGCTCATAAAAGTAATACCACAGTATAATAAACTAGCAGTATAATGTCTCGGCAGTGACCTTGAAATAATTACCTACGGCCGGCCGCTCGGTAGATTACCCGGTAGACTTCCGTGTCCGTTTGTAACTACCGCGAAATCTCGAATAACTATAAGCTCGAATCGTCGGCAGCGCGCAACTATTCTGAAAATTGATTAGATGGTGGTTCGAGAAATGATGTTTCAAGATAATGGGTCTCCGCGCTGCCGATGATTCGAGCTTATAGTTATTCGAGATTTTGATGCATCGAGGTAGTGAACTGTCGCGAGTTAGCGTTTTCGAGCAATCATATTCGATCTCACGTCATTCCATTTCAAGTAACCCGGACCAACCATTTGACATACAGGGTGTTAGGGTAAACACCGTTATCCTTCAAACCAGTGGTTTGGTTTCGTTTATAGAACATAAATTCAAAAATCACAACTTTTTTTTTTAAAGATGTACATTTAGAATCGTCACGCAATTCCAAAGGTAGGTATTTTTGCCTGTGTTAAGCCAGGAAAAGGTTGTATTGTATATTCATTGTGTTGTGTAGGTAGGTAGGACGGGCGGCGATCGATTACGTCACTCGGGCGGGCGCATATCCATGAATTTGCGGACGGTGTCGGACAATAACCTTTTTAATATTGTTAAAGAAAATAACGTTATTTTTTTTACTCGGTTTTTTATGTTTATATTTAAGCCAACTACCCATAGTTTGAGTGACAACGGTGTTTACCCTTCCATCCTGTATAAGGGGTGTCCAGGACATCGACGTGAAGCCTGTTACCATGGATTCAGTACATGATTATGAACCCTCCTGCGTTGAAATTTTTCTTAGGTTATAAAAAAAAAAACAGCTGTTCCATACATTTTGACCGCATAGGTATTGCACTTTTCTATGAAACAGCTGATTTTTTTTAAATAAAAATTTCAACGCAGGGGTGTTCAGAACCATGTGCTGAATCCATGGTAACCGGCTTCGCGTCGATGTCCCTGCCACCCTGTATATATTATCATATTTAATGCCACACTCAAAAGTAAAATTTTACTAACTGTCACAAATAATTTATCTTTGTTAGATTTTGTCATTTCATATCTTATAGAACTTTCGCTATTTACGTTTTTTTGTAGGTATTTATATTCCCAAATCCATAATTCCAGAAAGTTCCATTTATCTGTAATCCTAATCACATGTAAGATTATACGTAACATCGAAACAGACAGACTGAGTAATGAGTTCTACATGTTCAGACTTGTTTAATTCCTATTTGATGTGACGTCATGACAGTTCGGCGTACGATTTACTATATTTCTGATTTTCTTCGTCAGATGGATTGTGACATGATTCTTTATTGAGTATGTAAAGCAGTTGCGTGAATTTAGATTTTCGTTTGAAAAGAACTGACTGTGATTAAACCTAGGCTTATGAGACTTACTTACTAGTAGATATTCATCTCCCTAACTATGATGGGGTCGGCTTCCAGTCTAACCGAATGCAGCAAAACACCAGTACTTTACATAAAGTGACTGCCTATCTGACTTTCACTGCCCAGTGACCTCATCAGCTTAGCCACTTCCTAAATATGATGGGGTCAGCTTCCAGTCTAACCGGATGCAGCAGAACACCAGGTCTTTACATAAAGTGACTGCCTATCTGACTTTCACTGCCCAGTGACCTCATCAGCTTAGCCGTTCCTAACTATGATGGGGTCGGCTTCCAGTCTAACCAGATGCAGCCGAACACCATTACTTTACATAAAGTGACTGCCTATCTGACTTTCACTGCCCAGTGACCTCATCAGCTTAGCCACTTCCTAACTATGATGGGGTCGGCTTCCAGTCTAACCGGATGCAGCCGACCATCAGTTCTTTACATAAAGTGACTGCCTATCTGACTTTCACTGGCCAGTGACCTCATCAGCTTAGCCACTTCCTAACTATGATGGGGTTGGCTTCCAGTCTAACCGGATGCAGCCGAACACCAGTACTTTATTACATAAAGGGACTGCCTATGTAACTTTCACTGCCCAGTGACCTCATCAGCGTAGCCACTTCCTAACTATAATGGGGTCGGCTTCCAGTCTAACCGGATGCAGCCGACCATCAGTTCTTTACATAAAGTGACTGCCTATCTGACTTTCACTGCCCAGTGACCTCATCAGCTTAGCCACTTCCTAACTATGATGGGGTTGGCTTCCAGTCTAACCGGATGCAGCCGAACACCAGTACTTTATTACATAAAGGGACTGCCTATGTAACTTTCACTGCCCAGTGACCTCATCAGCGTAGCCACTTCCTAACTATGATGGGGTCGGCTTCCAGTCTAACCGGATGCAGCCGACCATCAGTTCTTTACATAAAGTGACTGCCTATCTGACTTTCATTGCCCAGTGACCTCATCAGCTTAGCCACTTCCTAACTATGATGGGGTTGGCTTCCAGTCTAACCGGATGCAGCCGAACACCAGTACTTTATTACATAAAGGGACTGCCTATGTAACTTTCACTGCCCAGTGACCTCATCAGCGTAGCCACTTCCTAACTATGATGGGGTCGGCTTCCAGTCTAACCGGATGCAGCCGACCATCAGTTCTTTACATAAAGTGACTGCCTATCTGACTTTCACTGGCCAGTGACCTCATCAGCTTAGCCACTTCCTAACTATGATGGGGTCGGCTTCCAGTCTAACCGGATGCAGCCGACCATCAGTTCTTTACATAAAGTGACTGCCTATCTGACTTTCACTGGCCAGTGACCTCATCAGCTTAGCCACTTCCTAACTATGATGGGGTCGGCTTCCAGTCTAACCGGATGCAGCCGACCATCAGTTCTTTACATAAAGTGACTGCCTATCTGACTTTCACTGGCCAGTGACCTCATCAGCTTAGCCACTTCCTAACTATGATGGGGTCGGCTTCCAGTCTAACCGGATGCAGCCGACCATCAGTTCTTTACATAAAGTGACTGCCTATCTGACTTTCACTGGCCAGTGACCTCATCAGCTTAGCCACTTCCTAACTATGGTGGGGTCAGCTTCCAGTCTGACCGGATGCAGCCGAACACCACTACTTTACATAAAGTGACTGCCTATCTGACTTTCACTGCCCAGTGACCTCATCAGCTTAGCCACTTCCTAACTATGATGGGGTCGGCTTCCAGTCTAACCGGATGCAGCCGAACACCAGTACTTTACATAAAGTGACTGCCTATCTGACTTTCACTGCCCAGTGACCTCATCAGCGTAGCCACTTCTTAACTATGATGGGGTCAGCTTCCAGTCTAACCGGATGCGGCCAAACACCAGTACTTTACATAAAGTGACTGCCTATCTGACTTTCACTGCCCAGTGACCTCATCAGCTTAGCCGTTCCTAACTATGATGGGGTCGGCTTCCAGTCTAACCAGATGCAGCCGAACACCAGTACTTTACATAAACTGACTGCCTATGTAACTTTCACTGCCCAGTGATCTCATCAGCTTAGCCGTTCCTAACTATGATGGGGTCGGCTTCCAATCTAACCGGATGCAGCCGAACATCAGTTCTTCACATATAGTTTACTGCCTATCTGGTCTCCTCAACCCAGTGACTGGGTAACAAGATACCCCTTGGCAAGACTGGTTGTCAGACTTTCGGGTTCCTGACTACCCGTTACGACTGTCGAAGATCTACGAATGATAACCAAGACCACCAACATAACGTGCTATCCAAGGCACGAAGGCGGAAGGGTAATGGAATGGGAATGGGTATTTAATGGATAGTCACCCATCCAAGGACAAACCTCGACATGCGTAGCTTAACCTTGAAGATCGATCCGTGCGGCCATTTTTATTTAGCCACTACAACCACGAGTATTTCAATAAATGTACCGACTCAACAACAAAACCAACGAAAATGAAGCCCTCTCTGTATTCCCCTCGCAGGTAATAAAATACTAAAAAGTTTCAGACAGAAACCAATTAATCAAAAAGCCCAATCACAAAATGTAATTTTAGATCGTATTTCTGAAATCTGAAATAAATATTAATATTATAAAGAGAAAAGATTTGATTTTTTGTGTGTTTGTAAGTTTGTATGCTTGTTACGCTTTCACGCTAAAACGACTGAACTGATTTAGATGAAATTTGGCACATTGGTAGACTATGACTTATGTTAGAACATAGGATACTTTTTATCCCGATATTCCCACGGGATCGAAACTTATGCGAGTGAAACTGCGGGGCGCAGCCAATCTGAAATAATTTGATTTGTGACAGTTCAATATCATTGCTTATGGACTGTTCTGAGAAACGCGCGAAGTAGATGGGAAGTTATTCAAGTGAAATCATGAAGGTTAATTTGTTCTGATACTAGAGTTAGTATACTAGTGATCTGATACTAGAGATAGTATCAGAAAAAATTCCAAACAATGATATTAATTATTATTTTATTATTTTGTTATTATTTTTCTAGATACTAGAGTAGACATAAATCTGTCTGCGCGTATTTGGCACTTCTCGATAATAGGTTCGTGTCGCTTGTCTTCAAAAGATTTGATGTCTTTGTGAATAGTAGAGCGATAAAACGACTTGGTAAAGCGAGCCTCTCCCAATCTTTAGGATCAATAGCGAAAGCGTTAAGATGTCTCTTGAGGACATCCTATAGTGGAGATATTCACTATCATGCGCTGCGATGCGATGTGTTGGTATAATTCGGTCTAGGTAGCCATTTTAGCTTAGTGGTGGCCCAGTGGTAACGGCCCCGACTTACGAGTTGTAGGTCGTGGGTTCGAACCCAAGCAGGTGCTTTACTTTGTGTAAATAATTTCATCACCGTTGCTCTCAAAACGGTGAAGGAAAACATCGTGAGGAAACCGGCATGTCTTAGAACAAAAAATTCGAAGACATGTGACATTTACCAACCCGCACTGGGCCGCGTGGTGGATTTCCACTCCCTCTCACAAAGAGGAGGCCTGTGTCCCAGCTGTGGGAAATAGACTGATTATGATGAGCCATTTTAGGGTACATGCAGTGAATTGCTTTTTAAGGGTCGCCGTTATCGAAATCGATATGGCGGACTATATACAGGCATTATACAGGGCGGATTTTTGATATGGGGCAGTAACAGTACCTTAACCGTTGTAGATATTTTTTTTTTTCGTTTTCTTTCATCTTCTTCTTAGCGAGTCGATGGCAAAAATAACACAAAAAAAAAATATTTCCTTATTGGCCAGAAACTCAGCAACGCGAATACCGTTCGCTGACGCTGAAATTAGGTCCTCACGTGTGCAGGTGACAGGCCAGCATGCGGTGTCAGATGGGAGGTGAGCCATGTTGTCTGTGGAGAGACGCCGCATACGAAGATCTGAGTCGTCCATGAACCACTTGTGGAGATTTTCCCTTCATTTAGTTTTTTCTTCATGAATGAAGGCTTTCAAAATGAATTAAAAACTACTACTACAATTTTTCCAACTAAGTGTGGGTCCGGATGCAGCTGAATACCAGTATTTTACATGGAGCGACTACCTATCTGACCTCCACAACCCAGTAATTGAGTAATACGATACCCCTTGGTAAGACTGGTTGTCAAACTTTCGGGCTTCTGACGACCCGTAACGACTGCCAAAGATCCACGAATGACAGCTTGGACTAACGGTTTAACGTGCTTTCCGAGGCACGGAGGTGTCTCGGTATGTTAACATGGTCACCCATCCACGGGCCAACCCCGGCAAGCGTAGCTTAACGATGAGTCATGGTTACTTGTTAATAAATAAATTGAATTAACCTGACGGATTGACCCGTGCGGCTGTTATTACTAAGCCACGGCACCTAAATGCAGCATTTCGTGATATCGTGTCTCCATAAAATAACTCAAGCTGAAAATACATGCAAGGTTCATTTTCACAAATTAGTAGTTACAAACACCATTACGGTCGACGCGGTTCCATAAGCTGCGTCTAGACGGACAGTATTTATATTTGCACAAAATACTTGGCGTTCCGATCGACTGAACAACTCTTTACCTTAATGCATGTAAAGGGAGGTGCCTATCGACACGAAATAAACGCAAAGAACGTTTAGGACGAAAACTCGTGTTGTATGTTATTTACAAGTATTTTACACATATACAACATAAACTCACATTAAGTATTTAAATACTATTATAGTTTGTGTCCCAATAAATCATATTTATTTTAATGTTAACACGTGTCACATTAAAATAAATAAGACTTGGCAACAAAAATGAATAAATTAAAAAGCTTACTTATTTTCTTCATTATCGAAAAATCACACATTTTCATTTTCAGCGTGCGATATACACTCACGCCTTCATTGTCGAAAAATCACACATTTTCATTTTCAGCGTGCGATATACACTCACGCCTTCATTATCGAAAAATCACACATTTTCATTTTCAGCGTGCGATATACACTCACGCTTTGTGTCCCAATAAATCATATTTATTTTAATGTTAACACGTGTCACATTAAAATAAATAAGACTTATTGGGGCACAAAAATGAATAAATTAAAAAGCAGACTTATTTTCTTCATTATCGAAATTAGATCATTTTCATTTTCAGCGTGCGATATACACTCACGCCTTCTGGGGCTTGTGGCTAAGTAATAACAACCGCACGGATCGAACGATCAGGTTAAGCTACGCTTGCTGCGGTTGGTCCGTGGATGGGTCCATCTTTACATACCAAGACCCCTCCATTTCCGGAAGCACGTTAAGTGGTTGTTCCCGGTTGTCATTTAATCTTTGACAGTCGTTACGGGTAGTCAGAAGCCCGAAAATCTGACTATCAGTCTTTTAGTGGTATGAGGAACAGGGTGTAAAGTTCACTCATCCACCATAGAAAAGGGAGGATCCTCCAACCAGACGGGTGATATGTCTGGCGGGCAACTGCCCGTAAGTTGATTTCGGATAGTCTTATCTATGTTTTTCGCTGGGTAAACTAACTGCGCGATGCAGGAATTGAGTGACGTCATGTCTTCGCTGCGTAGTTCGTATGTGGCGGTGTAACTACTACAGTCTTATCAAGGGGTATCATGCTACCCAGTTACTGGGTTGTGGAGGTCAGATAGGCAGTCGTTCCATGTAAAATACTGGTGTTCAGCTGTTTCCGGTTAGACTGGAAGCCGACCCCAACATAGTTGGGAAGAGGCTAGGCAGATTGACCTTATCATATGTTTAGTTTCTGCTAATCTACCTATGTAGGTATCTAATTGTAAAATTGTTAGGATAATAAATAAGTTTAATAATGAGCATTTAAAAACAAACTGCCTCGTTGGTCTACCAAGTGGTCGCAAGCGCTATTGCAGAGCATGAGGTCCTGGGTTCAAGTTCTGGGCTGGGCAAAATGTTATTAGGTTTTTCCAGCTGGAGTTTCTCATTAGCCTGGAGACTGGATTTATGAACGGTTGATAGTATTAGGCTCGCCCCCTGATACAGGGACTCCAAAATAACTAGTGAAATGTTGGTGTACTTAGGTGCACCTCTGCCTAACCCTTGGAGGAATACTGGCGTGATTTTCTGATGTTATGTTGTGAATAACATTAGTGTAATCTTTCATTCAAATTCAAAATATTTTATTTTACATAAACCTACAATCAATCAATCTTCCTAGCCTTTTCCCGTTTAGTCCACTCTCGCCCCCTCGACCCCCAATAAATAATGTGTCCACTGGACCCCTAACTATAGTTTATTCTCGACCCTTGGGGGTCGAGAGTGGATTTTATTTTCCAGCCAAGTTTTAGTTTCCTCTCGACCCCCAAAGTACAGTCATCAGTCTACCTTATAGTTGCATACTATTTAACTAAAATACCCTCAATATAATTTACCGAGCGAGCATTTTTTTGACTGAAAAAAAAGTAGCTCATCGCCACGAAGACACGAATTTGTATTACTTAAATCATTTGCGTTTTAGTAGTTATCAAATGATTGGTGCATGCACAATTTCTATGTCTAATAGATATACCGACTACAAGTGATAATAGGGCGCATTTAAAATTTAAAATTTCCCACAGAGGAGGACGTGTACTGCTTCTGGCAGGACATCAATACCACGTCAAAAAAAAACATGAGGGGCAGTCTTTGGGGACTGCCGATGGAAGTGAAAACAGTATCCTATAATATTATGTTTAACGTGGTAATAACATGTCTGTCTGCCTCATCCAAATCCTATTAGTAGCATAACATAATGATTGAATACTATCGTGAATTCATGCAGGCCTAGTACTTTTTGTTAGGTTACTGCTCAGAAATTGTGCACAGCGTCTAATGATTAAAATACTATCTTGAATTCATGCAAGCCTGGTACTTTTTGTTAGGTTACTAACAAATTCTACTCTCCCTCCGTCTTACGAATTTTCGACTGGTCAAGTACCCTGTCGCGAGTTTAAAAAAAAATTCCCATCCCAAAAAACTGCACAACGCCGGTAAAGAAGTTTTCACTTCAATAATTTCAAAAACGGAATATCATATTGGCGGTGGTATTAATTGATCGTAATTTTTTTTTAATATCAGTTTCCGAATTTTGCCATTAGTAGCTGTAGCTTACTGTACCAAAATATTAATTTTAGGTAATTACCGGACTAGGGGTTGAAAGTGGACGAGCTAAGGCGTCCTTTGTATGAAAATTCAGTCTCGACCCCTGGGGGTCGAGTATGAACTATGTTTAAGGGTTGAGTGGAAACAAATAAGCAAATCTTTTTTTAGGGGTCGAGGGGTCGAGAGTGGACTAAACGCCTTTTCCCAACTATCTTGGGGTCGGCTTCCAGTCTAACCGGATGTAGCTGAATACCAGTATTTTACATGAAGTGACTGGCTATCTGACCTCCACAACCCAGTAACTGGATAATACGATACCCCTTGGTAAGATCCACGAATGACAGCCGGGACCAACGGCTTAACGTGCTTTCCGAGGCACGGAGGAGTCTCTGTTTGTGAAGATGGTCACCCATCCACTGACTAACTAAATCTACATGGACACTAAAGAAACGACAGAAGCTAGGTGCATGGTTCCAATTGGTCGTTTGCTATGGAGAAGCGCCGGCAAGAAACCCCAAACTTTAGTTACACCTTCTAACTTCGTCAGTACATACCTACCTTTATATTGCAAAAATACACAGCGACTTTTATCAAATACCAGCAGACCGTAAAAAGAAGGTAAAAGACTCCATAAAAATAAAATACAACCTGTTTTTACGGTTTTAGCTCCAAAGTACTATGTCGTGCAAACTGTAGTGCATTCTTAGGTAAAAATGTCGCTGACTCCAACTTACGATCGTTTTCAGGTAACGGTAAAATTTGAATAAAATAAGCTTTAAAAGGTAGAGTAAAAGGAAAGGTAAAATTTGGTACCGTGCATTGAAATCGCGACATTTCGTGATAACAAAGGTTTTGAAAGAAGTTAGTTATGGCACCTCAACCGTCTGCTCTAGATTAAGCTAAGTACTATATATCTGCTCCATTCTAGCAACTAAATATCGTTTGCAAGATCAGCGGTCTGTGCCCACCGGATGAGCCATGTACGCATTGTTAGTCAGAATAATAATCACCTCCAAATCGGAATTAAGTCTTTTCATATTAATTCCTCAGTATAATCTTGAGTAAATAAGTTTAGTACTAGAAAAAACGCTCCGAAACCTAAAGTGGCGCAGTCAGCAAATTGACCTAGGAAATAATCCAGAAAATTCATAAACCAGAGAAAATATTATTCTATAAATGTAATTGAACACAGTGACATCTGTCGGAGTTTTCATGAACTATTTGTGAATTTCCCTGGCAGAAACACTTTGCCCTTCAGTGATAATAATTTATGATTGGCTCTGACATGTTGTGCAGAGAAGCCATATTGATATGAAAACTACCTCATAGATGGCGCTCGCGCTAAGTAATGCCATAGAGACTCGCCCTAATTTATAAACGTTGCTATATAGTTGTTACCCAGTAATTGGGCTGTGGAAGTCAGATAGGCAGTCGCTGCATGTAAAATACTGGTATTCAGCTGCATCTGATTAGACTGGAAGCCGAACCCAACATAGTTGGGAAAGGGCTAGGCAGATCTTGACTTAAGCAAAATTTAAAAGCGATTTACAGTTTACTCCACAAACACTACAGCTATATTGATAGCTATTTATATGGTATTACGGACATAGAATTTTCGAAACCATACTATGACATAGGTGTTTTCTCGACACCGCGTCGCAATTGTTATTTCTCGAGAAAAATGCTTTTGAATTTTGCGTAACTTTAAGTTATTTATGCTAATGAAGTCGTCCATGCAGTCAGTTTTGTATATTAGCATAATTAAACTATAATGTTTCCACTGCTGGGACATAGATCTACCACGCGGGCCCAGTGCGGGTTGGTAGATGTCACATGTCTTCGAATTTTTTGGTTCTAGGACATGCCAGTTTCCTCACGATGTTTTCCTTCACCGTTTTGAGAGCAGTGGTGATGAAATTATTTAAACAAAGTAAAGCGCCTGCTTGGGTCCCCACGACCCACGACCCACATCTCGTAAGTCAGGGCCGTTACCACGGGCCTACCACCGCTCTGTTTTGTAGATAGCTAGCTAATACGGCATTATTAATTAAGCAAGAGGAGCCCTACAATCGATGGCCGCCTCACGAAAAGGGTTCTCCGACTAACGAAACAACAGCTGCGCACAGTCACAGCAGCTGTAACTGGCCATAGGTCATTTAATAAACACCTCTATGTCATAGGAGTCACAGACAGTCCGCTGTGCAGAGCCTACATGGAGGACGACGAGACACCAGCTCATGTGCTGTTAAACTGCCCGGTGTGGTCGCCGCTTACAGGGCAAAGTACTTCGGTAACCCAGGTACCCTACGTGAGATTGTCAGTGACACCAAGGCGTTGCTGGCCTTCTTTGAGGAGCTGGGGTGGATCGAATAACCTATTTTCCCACTCGTACGCAAAATACGCGCTTTGACGCGGAGTTGCAGATACCAGCCCGTTTTACCTATTACCTATTAAGCAAGAGGAAAATTAAATACTGGAATTCTTATTAAAATGCAATATTTATTACATTAATAAAATTGCAGTACAATATAAAGTAATTCACAAAGGCAATAACATTTATATTTATAATACACATCTGTACAAATTAAATTATCTTCGTATCGTACAAAACTAGAGAATTTTTACTTATATATTTTTATGACTAGTGACTTATTATTACTATTTCATAAAATAAAATACTATACAAAAAATCACCAATGTTCCATAATTTATTTGTTGGTGATGAAAAAGTTGCAATACAATATAAAAAATGACCCAACATTTTTTTTTCATCGTTTATGTATTTATTTTTATTTTTTGAGGAACAAAAAAAAAGTTAAAAAAGTCTACCTTTTAATGAAATAGCACATAATCTAGCCTGAAACAGTGTCATAACAATTTTGAAGAAGAAGCAAAATATTGGCATTTTGAAAGTTTAACATTACTTACATAAATACAACAATTTTGAAGACGAAGAAAAACATTGGATTTTTTTTAGTTTAATATTATGGAGAATATTAACATCTATAATCTATTTATTTTATGATGAAGAAAAACAACTTTCGCTATGAAACTCATAATACAAGGTTCGCAAAAAAAAAACTTACATGCAGCGAAATAGTCTGTCTACTTTTGTATAGGAATTTGATCTTTTTTATCTGAGTCGGATATGTGTTTCATAGCGAAGTTGTTTAATATGACGGGTAGAATCACCCCTTTGATGGATACAGGTGACTAAATCACCACCCTGTATAAACGCCTGCATCAAGTATTTATCTTTATAACTTACTGCACGCTTTCATAATTTAATTACTAGATCCACAAAAAATGTTTTGTGGTTTAAAGCTTAAATTAGATTAAATTATTCGAATACGATTCACAACAAATCTAAGATGGCTACAAAGAAATACATACAATGATAAATTGTAATTTTTAAAGTACAACATTATTTTCTACGCTTCTTAAATTTCTTTTGATATTCGAGAAAATTTTACTGTCTTACCTTTAACAATTTATATACCTATACATTCGGTTTTTTGGACTCAGATGCTTAGAATTTGTGTTTGAGGCGAATTATGACCAAACAGAGCGATCCTGCAGCTGACCCAAACTAACATTAAATCCAATGCTACATTTAGAAAACTTACCATTTAAAAATTCGTCATACCAAGATTTTATAAATTTAAATAATTTAAATACTTAGTTTCTAACTCTCCTACAAACCTACATACCATTCCTACCTCCAATACTAAATTATCACCGATTTTAACGGGTATTTAATTGCACACCAAATCCACGGTAGACGGTAGGCCAACTTCATAGAAACGGACGAAGCGCGAGCTATACCTACGCGCCTCGATCGAGGTATGCGCGAGGTACGCAGACAGTCGCGTCTGTGCCGCAGTGACGAACGAACGGTGTGTTGTTTTTTTAACAATAACCGCGCGATTTTTACACTTAAAATAAATTCAAGTACATATTTAATATGACGAGTAGGATATAATTGTTGCTGTTTTTGGTTGCATGAATTTGGCAATAACGCATCCAGAGATAACTTTTTTTAGATTACCTGGAAACTTTGAAAGGTATTATTATTAACAAACAACAACAACAAAATTATTTTATAGTCTTACTATAAAATAATTTTACTTACTGGTAGGTAGGTACATATTGTGTGTATTTTTAATGGATAAGTATTTCCTTTTATCTCCCGAAAAAAAGATGTCTGGATTAATAAATAAAGTGAATAGAGTAAAGGAAAGTGATAACACGAGTGAAATAAGTTAGTTATAGGAGGTTCATGAATTAATACGGTAGGTACGCTTGTTTTAAAACCTCGGGCATTTGTGTTTTGTTTTGTTATTCAATTCACAAAGTATTTTATTTATTTGTGTAGATAAAAAAAGTATATTTACAATCACAAAACTAAATGGAAACACAAAGTAGGCAAATGTAATTAAAATACTGGAGGCGGGTAGCCCTATCGCATGTTTACGTACCGCGCGGCTGTAGGCACTTATTTCTAAGATATGGCTTAGTTATTCTACCGTCTACCGTGCCAAATCCTTGGGTTTTTACTACAAATGCTAATTTGTTATCATAAATAATGAACATCTAAAAACCTTTTACTTCTGCTTATAATTTATATTTATATTTACCGCAAAATATATTTTTTATTTCCAGTAATTTTTTTTAAGTATAAAATATTAAAATTTTATAACCACAAAGCGGAGCTCGTGGCTAAGTAATAACAGTCGATCCATCAGGTTAAGCTACCTTTGCCGGGGTTGATTCGTGAATGGGTTTTCTTTACATAAAGATACTCCTTCATGCCTCGGAAAGCCACGTTAAGCCGTTGGCCCCGGCTGTCATTCTTGGATCTTTGACAGTCGTTACGAGTCGTCCGAAACCAGAAAGTCTGACAACTAGTCTTACCAAGGGGTATCGTATTACCTAGTTACTGGGTTGTGGAAGTCAGATAGGCAGTCGCTCAATGTAAAATACTGGTACTCAGCTGCATCCAGTTAGACTGGAAGCTGACCCAGACATAGTTGGGAAAAGGCTAGACAGATTGATTGAATTATAGTGCCACAAAAAACTGCAAATATGAATCCTAGATTGTATTCTAAATTCGATTATACACGTTCTATTTGAATAAATATCAATTATGCTGTGGCAGAATTCGTGATTGGTAGAAATTCTTTTGTACTTTGACATGCTATCGGTATTAATCTACCGTTGTACCTTTGTTTGTCTATGTTTTTGTTATGGTTCACTATTTGGACCAACCTGTATATGGACATATGTGGAAGGCTTATACAATTGGCACCACAAGTACCTAGGTGACATCGAAGAAACACTAAAGCTGTTTTCAGACCAGCGCGATTTTTATACCGTGAAGTTTTGTATTGTTCGTGTCGCGTCGCGCGACAAATCGCGCTGGTCTGAAAACAGCTTAACGCTAAACAAACTAACGAGCCAATATTATAGGACACTGTGCATCATCGGCTTCAAAAAGATAATGATTGTCATCTCTTAGAATACAATAATATCGGACATGTCATGCGTTATAAATATCTGCCGTTAGCCGACGTGCGCACGGACGTAATAAAATCGCGGCGATTTTCTTTCGTGTATTGGATTTTCGACGCTCTGTTTTTTTCGTACACTGCTTTTTCAACTCTCGGTATTGAGCCGAGAGTTGAATATCCAACAGAGCGCATTCAGCGCGTCAAGAAAATGCACTGTTGGATATTCAACTCTCGGCACTAAGCAGTGCGTCGAAAATCCAATACAAGAAAAAAAATCGCCGCGATTTCATTACGTCCGTGCGAACGTCGGCTTAAATTCAGAAAAATATGATACGTTGATGTGATCAAAAATATCTGACATCACTTCACTAATTCACTACTTCTTGACTCAATTACCAAAATCGGTAGCAAAGGATTTCTTAGTCACAAAAGTATACGATTCTGCTGTAGCTTGAAAAAAGGCATACAAGTAGGTTGTATATCATTTTTCAACAAAAATATCCGATTAATGATATCGATAATACCATGCAAATGCCACCCAATTTTCTACCACTGTGTAAGCAATTTGCATTGTATTTCCGACTCTATTCTTAATATTAGATGTGAAATTAATTTGAACACTGGATACGATTAGGTGGTCGCTTATTTTATTTGATATGCAATTAAATATTCCCGAATTTCTACTTCCTACATTCAGTCCCACCTTATTTATGTTCGAATGTACCTATCCTTATAGCTATTGTGTATAAAGGTTGTACTGCATACGTTTCGACCTTGGGCTTTAGTTTCGAAGGTCATGAGGTCACAGGGTCGTTTCTTCGATGTGGTCATGCGGCTTAAGGTGGTGAAGTTTTCTAAGTCTGAAGCCGTTGAACAGCAGAACGCCCTTCGAAATTCTCGACGGAATTTCCCTGAAAATTTAAAGAACATTAGTACTAGATAATTATGGGTGCTTTGATATTCTGAAAATGTCCTGAATGGTCTATACAACCTAATTTTTTGTTTATACTAAACCTCTTAAGGGGTCATTGTACTCATAATTATGAATTACTTTCACTATGGGACAAAACGCTGGAATCGTGAAAAAAAAAAGAGTGATTCCCTACATTTTGACGAGATATGCGAATATAAAATGTATGGAGCAGCTGATATTTTTTTACGATTTCAGCATTAGTCCCATAGTAAAATTTGTTATAATGATGAGTAAAATGACCCCTTAAGAGGTTTGGTATAAACATAAAGTAACGTTGTAGTTTTGGTTAGGGTCGTTGATCTTTGGTTTGATGACGACTAAACTCAAACTCCGAACATTTATTTCAATTAAACTATTTACAGGCACTTTTGGATTGTCAAGGAGTCATAGGGTTTAAGCCGCGATTCCATTAGGCAAGTCTTGCATGCAAGTATGACGTCACATTTGCGTATACAAGTTGCTTGCATTGGAAACATGTTTCCGAGAGTGTGCAAATTACACACAGGTTTTACTTGCATACAAGTGGAGATGTTCAACAATTATACAGCGAGAGATAAAAATGCGCGTACACGTCACTCGTTCGAAATCCGAAATATGCAACTAACTAACGTTTGCGCGTTCAATTAGCACGTCACTTGAATTAAAAAATGTACAAGTTCAAATTACCTCACACAAGTTGTAGCTTGTATGCATGTTTGTTCAAGTTGTATGCAATTTTCATACAAGTAACTTGTCAAATGGAATCTTGCCTTTAAGGTCCAACAGAGAATTCCGTGTCTCCCATCGTTCCTTTAAACTTTAAGATTTAAATCACGTGTGTTTCAGGATTACCAAACTTACTTCAGAACCGAACAGAAACCTTATTCAAGTGTATTGAAGTAGCAACCTCGCTCTGAAGTTGCGAAACTTATCGGGTAATCCCGAAACTTATGCTTTTGAACGAGGGCAGGTAAATCTGATACCATGTTTCATGAATATGATATTATTGCCAGCAACCCGCGCCGGCTTCGCACGGGTAACAGAAGGCTTAGTGTGAGTTTCATTTTACCATCTCGATCAAACGCATCGACCGCGTTAGGCGCTCCGATTGGCAGCCGGCCGGCCTTCACTGGTGAAGGGCCAATTGGAACGTTGAACGCGCTCGATGCGTCTGATCGAGAAGGTTAAATAAAACTCACACTAGGCCCTCCGAGCATGTATGGTAATTTTTCTTATCTGTCTTATTGTCGTATCGATCTGTTAAATATAGCATAGCATGTTAAATATTAAATATAGCATATTAAAATATTACTGATGTTCATCTTACTTGGAGTATTTTATAAAGTCATATTTCAGCCAATTTAAACAAAGTTTTAATGAATTATACACCTACATCTACCATCATGAATTACTCCGTCCATTGGTGAAAACCGTATGAAATACCGTTCGGTAGTTTTTGAGTATAACACGTTCAGACAGACAGACGCGGCGGGGGACTTTGTTTTTTAATATGTAGCGAGAAACGGTTGAGTATGGGCTATTTTTATTCTGTAAATATTATTGTGTAGATACAATCACGAGTATAATACTTAGGAAAAATTCAAAAACGATTTTCTCGTGACATTACGGTTGCATACTATGAGAAAAGGCGTTTTTGATAATAGTAGTTTCGTGAATACTATGTTCGTAACAGAATAAAAAATCTATCATTGTTTTAGGAGAGAAAAGACTTGCACAAGACACAAATGAGCTAGCACTAGCACTGAGTGGAGTAAGAGCACAACAGCGCACGAGGATGGAGAGGTGTGACATTCCCAGTCTCACCGACAGATTCGCATTGAGAGATGAGAGCTGCACTACACAAATAGAAGCAATAATAAATAAAAACCAAACGGACTCAAAGTTGGTCAACACAGTGGCTTATTGTTCTAGAACAGATAGCATGGCGCAGAAACAAAGAAAAAACAACTTTCTAGTTCCACCCGTTCCTAAGAAAATCGGTGGTGACACACGGACAGACAGACGGACAAGAGAGGGTTCCTTTTTTACCTTTTGAGGTACGGAACCCAACAAAATCGAGAAAATCACTTTCGAATCTTGCGTAATTGTAAGGTATTTTGTGCTCAACAGTGTACAGTTAGTTCATAATATCCTCCGGAACAAATTTCGATCACGGCGGCCGGTCCCAACAGACGCAGGAGTAATTATTGTTCACCAAGCAGTGTGCTCATTCTCATAATCCGATGGGATGGCAATGGGACGAAAGACTTTACGTGCTTTCCGAGGGTGAAAAAATAATCATCTGTTCTGGTGATTTTTTTTCAATAAGTATTGACTTATTCGGCCCAAATGTATGGGACAGCTGATATTTTTTTCGCGACATTTTATATTGATGCCATGGAGAAAGTGGTTCAGTTTAATGGCCTATAAACAGAACTCATTGTCATTTCTGTTACATGCTGTATATAAAAAAAACATAATCACATCGTTTTTTTAGGGTTCCATACCTCAAAAGATAAAAAAGGAACCCTTATAAGATCACTCTCTTGTCCGTCTGTCTGTTCGTGTGTCACCACCGATTTTCACAGGAACGGGTAGAACTAGGAATTTGAAATTTATACCAGATACTGAGGTCTATAGTTCCTACTACGTGTATAAATATCAAGGTCTTGAGTCAACATGATAAAAAGATATGGGCAAATTTAGATTGAACTTGTAAGTACCAACCTTAATTATCAGCTTTTTTTAATTTTTCGGTATTTTCGCTTTACTTGTGCTGTAAGACCTTGTTTTTAACCAAAATTGACAATTCTAGATCGACCGGTACTATGTACCCTATAGGTTTTGGGTCGAAAACCTATATTGTAGTTCCCGTTGACCTAGAATCACAAAACTTGGCAAAAAGCAAGGTTTTACAGCACAAATAAAGGAAAAATTCCAAAAAATTTAAAAAATTTATAATTAAAGGGTGTCCCATTATATACATAGTTGACGCCAGTTAGGATAGTCCTCTAAATTTTAGAGGATTAGTTTCTGGGCACAGAGCTATTTAGGTACTTACCTATACAAATGAAGCTCCTTACGAAACCCTCGGTGTGCGAGTCCGGCTCGCTCTTGACTTGGTTTTTTTTAACTAAGCGCGAAATATGAGAAGTACTTACCGCTCATAAAGTTGTAGATGAGAGGGTTTATAGCCGAGTTCGCGTAGCACATAACATGCGAGATCAGGGCGAGACAGGTTATCACATCGTTCTGTTCCATATCCAGCGTATATCTGTAAGAAGGAAAGAGACGGCTATAACATACATAACATAATCAGCCTAATAACACGGTATACGGTATTCCAACTTCATACAAACGGACGAAGCGCGAGCTATATACCTTTACGATTACGATTTTTTTTTGATGAAACAACAGAATTAGCCAAGTCAATAAAAGTATATTTTTCAAAAAACGATTAATAATGTAGTGCCAGAATTTCGCATTTTTTCGAGCACCATGGGCGTAGCACAATGTTTTCAGCACCCTAATTACCTAATGCACGATCAATTTTAAATTGAAACCAATTGAAAAAGATTGCCAGTTCATTGCTTCATAAGTTCGACAAAAAGATTGAGCAGATTTTTTTTGTCGAACTTATGAAGCAATGGACAGGCAATCTTTTTCAATTGGTTTCAATTTAAAATTGATCGTGCATTGCGTAATTGGGGGGCTTGGTTGCAAACTTGGGTATGTACTCTCAGGGGACCTAACAACATAATATAAAAAAATCGTAGTTACATGCGCATTTGTTAAATAGTAATGCTAGTTAGCATTTTTTTTAAATTATTTTATTATTATTTATTGATATGATTTAAATCTTTGGGCAGCGTGGCTTTACATTTAATATCAAATACTGGTGAAAATTACAGATTTTCATGGCGGTCAATAAAATATGACGGAACTGCTTTCCTAGGAATGCTACGCGTAGAATGAACAACTTCTTTCATTTGTTTTTTTTTGCAGTCACTGTAGCAACACGCGTATCGCTTGAGCGCGTATCTTGTGGGCCTTGTGGCCACAGGGTAATATGTATTTACAGTAGTGGAATTTTTGACGCTCCGGTTAGCGCCGAGAGTTGAAATTCCAACAGTGTGTTTTCTTGACGCGCTGGGATACGCGCTGGATGCGCTCTGTTGGATTCTCAATGCTATGCTCAATACCGAGAGTTGAAAATGCAGTGTACGAAAAACAATAACCGCGACAAAAACACGTCCGTGCGTACGTCGGCTTACTCATGTATCTTCTCTGTGAGATGACTCGTGCTGTAAACGCAGGCTCCATGCGATTTGGTGAACATTTAAAACATAATTGTAAATTGTAAATTCCAACATTCAAACTATAAATAGAGAAATTCTATGATTTTTTTCAATTCATTACATAAAATTATCATACGAAATAATTGTGAAATGGGTTGAATAATAGTGACAGGCGTTTTGTGGTTGTCTGCTATGTTTATTCATTTTCGAATTTTAGCATTTCACTGGAATTATTAAATGAGCTCATTACATTGACAATACGCTCGTTGACTGTTGAACAAATACGTATTTGACACAAGTTTGGGCATAATAGCTACGCTCGGACATCTGGTCAGGGGGCCAAGTCTACTAATTTACAAACGTCACAATGGTCTCTCGATGGTGAGTTTTTGACAGATTTGCCATACAAAGTCTGTCAAAAACTCACCATCGAGAGACCATTGTGACTTTTGTAAATTAGTAGACTTGGCCCCCAGGTTAACAACCGTAATAGATCGAAATTCCTAGGAAATCCTCCTAGGATTTCCTTTAATAGATTATCTATTCTATTTTTAGGTCGAGATTGATAAACGTTGCAATAAGGTTAAAAAAATATATTATTAAGATTTTTTTCTGGCAATTCAATACTAACAATACATTTATTCAGAGAAATCAATCAATCAATCAATCAATCATTTATTTTGTTAAACATAGGTATTATGGTTACAGATAGTTATAGTCTGAAATATGTGCTCTATGTTTTGCCAATATATGGCGTACAAAATGAACATAACTAAGCAATAACATTAAGGTAACATGTCAAAGGATTAAAATAAAAAATATAAAAAAAAACATTCAATTAAAAATATGTCAGATAAACAGGTCATAAATAAAATCATATGTGCTTAATTTGCAAGTCGGCATCTTCATACCTCTGTTTATCAGTAGTAAACTCAGCGATGGAGTAGTAACATCTATCTATAAGGAATTTAAACAAAGACCTCTTAAAGGATCCCAGACACTCTTTATTTTTAATAGCTGCTGGTATACTATTATATATTTTTGGGGCCATACCTAGCACACTTTTGCCGAAAAATGCCAGAAAATTCAAAGATTACCTACAACATTACAACTAAAAACTAAGGAGCTTTTAGTTGTAATGTTGTAATCTTGAGAAAACGCGGAAAAATCGCTTTATCAAATCTGATTGCTGGTCTTTGTGCAAAGTTTAAAGAAAGTCATTGAAGTTTAAAAACGTTAATAGATTAAAAGAATTACCCTGTATTTCTTTTACTTATATTAAACCAATCCCAACGTTCGTTTTCTTATTCGACCGAACAAGGTCAAATTCCGTTTTCGGGCGAACAAAAACATCATTATATCTTCGGTCAAACTCTACCGAAGCGGCTCTGCCGACATCGTTAAAAGTTTTAAAAGTCTCTGTACAAGTTGTTTGTATTTTCATCGCATTACTGGCTTACTTCCGAAAATTCTAAAAACAAGTTTACTTAACTTTGAATGCCAATGAATTTTGTTACCTTTGTCAGTAAAAGCAGGTAAGCAAATCTCTGAATAATCTTCTGAGACGGAAGAAAGTCCTTCGAAAATAAAGGAAAAATGTAAAATCCTTTGGTAGGTAAGGGATTTTGCGAACAATTTACTAACGAGCAATGACTTCGTAGTTAAAAAAGTTGTAATAGCAATGAAAATATTATAATTTTATTCACAACAAAAATGGAGAGCAGTGGTGGCCCAGTGGTGGCCCAGTGGTGGACTTACGAACCAAACAGGCGCGTTCGAACCCAAGCAGGCGCTTTACTTTGTGTAAATAATTTCATCACCACTGCTCTCAAAACGGTGAAGGAAAACATCGTGAGGAAACCGGCATGTCTTAGAACCAAAAAAATCGAAGACATGTGACATCTATCAACCCGCACTGGCCCCGCGTGGTGAATTACGGCCCACTCCCTCACACAGAGAGGAGGCCTGTGTCCCAGCAGTGGGGGAACATTAATAGGCTGATGATGATGACAACAAAAACAGAATTGCAAGAACCTACAACTCAATCAATATAGCCTTTTCTCAACCATGTTGGGGTCGGCTTGCAGTCTAACCGGATGCAGCTGAATACCAGTATTTTACATGGAGCGACTGCCTACCTGACCTCCACAAACCAGTTACTGATACCCCTTGGTTGTTGGTTACCTACAACATCATTTAAAAAAAAAACGAGGCAGTATGGGACTGCCGATTGAAGTGAAAACTAAGTAACACCATCTAACGAAAATGTCAGGAATTTATGTGACTTGCTGTCAGTACAAGAACGAAAGCTGTAGCTCCATTGGAAAAATTCCAAAAGAATAAAACAGAGTGCGCTGTCAACAACATTTCTACTCTCCCTCCGTCTTTTGAATTTTCGATCAGGTCACTTGTCCTGAGGCGAGTTTAACATATTTTACCCATCCCAAAAAAAGTGCACAACGCCGCTAAGCTAAAGAAGTTTGTAAACTTCAAAATAACTAACACAAACGTTATCAAAACAGTAAACAGTATCTTCTATAATTTTATTCTTTCTTCATTGTTATTTAAACAGTAAAGAAATATATTTATAAAAGCAGCAATAATGCCAGTCATTGCTCTAGGCAAAACAAGCCTCAGTTGCTCAAACAAAGAAATCTTCGACATCTTTTGTAGATACTAATTAACTGTTCCAAACAGAAAGATTTATTTTTCTGTATTTTTTTTTAATGACTGGTTCATTTATTTAGAAACACAAAGCGCGCCCCAAACTTTTAATATTTTGCCCTCAGTACACGTTAAGCCGCCCTCCGACGGTGCGCCATATCGCGGACGCACGCGCACGACGCACCGTGGGAAACCTAGCGTGCGTGGTAGCGCAGACGCGCGTTGTACGCGTGCGTGGCGGTGCGTCCTCGTGCGGGCTGGTGCGCGTCCGCGATATGGCGCACCGTCGGAGTTGGCTTTAAGGCAAGCCCGTTGACCATGCGATGCGCTCAGTAAACCCAACCTATACTGGACCTTTTTGCGTGTATTAGCCGTTTTATTTGCGGGTATTTGCCGCTCGTTAAACGTGTACTGGACTTTACAGTTTTTATAACAAAATTAAAGTTTTTTAAAGGTCAAATTTTTTCAATACTCAATACTTTATTTGCATTCCACAATGTGTACTTAGGTGGTAAGTTAAAAACAAATGTGATCATTATGGACCCTGTCGGGCACAGCAAAATAGTAGGAGAGAGGAAGCTTTGAAAAAAACTTAGCTTATCATCAGTCTTTTGAACTAAATCTAATATTTGGTATTATATTAGGTTATTTTTAATTCTTTTTATTTTACATAAATAGTTTACTCAATACTTAATATACTTATATTTTATTTACTTATCGTTGAAATATTCGTTTAAACTATAATAGCATATTTTTATTAGAAATATATTCAGTTTTTCTTCTTTTTTTATTAATTCCGGTAGTTTATTGTATATTTTTATTGACATTACATAATTATGGACTTGTAGAATGTATTTTTAGCCGAGAAGTTGGAATGTTTAGTCTAGATTTATGTCGAAGTGTGTAGCGTGATTGTATGTCTTCGCGTTTTGTATAAAATTCTTGATTTTTACGAACAAATTTGCATGTCTCTAATATGTATATACTGGGGAGGGTTAAAATATTATAATTTTGAAAGTGAGGTTTACAGCTGTCAGTTTGTTCGATGTTTACTATGATCCTGACTAATTTCTTTTGGAGTGTAAATAGTGTTGGCACATCCGTGCTGTTTCCCCAAAGGGTAACGCCGTAGCTCAGCCATGCATAAGCATACGCGTAGTAGGTGGTGAGTGCTGTTTGAAGATTGGTGGTTTTTTTAATTTCACGGAGAGCGTATGAAAAACTTGAAATTTTCGATCTAAGTTTTTGTATGTGAGTTTTCCAGTTTATATGAGTGTCTAAATCTAATCCAAGTAAGGTAAATTCTTTTACAACTTCTAGTTTTGAACCATTAAAAGTAAAATCTATATTTAGAGGTGTTTTTTGATGGGGATGGAAGGTAATCAGTTTAGTTTTAGAATAGTTAATTTCAAGGTTGTGTGCGTTCATACAGGTGATAGTTTTGGTGAGGATTGAGTGTAGTTCTTCATTTAAATTTAGGTTGTTCTGACATGAGACTAGAAGAGAGATGTCATCTGCGAATAAAACACATGGTCCCTCTATGGTTTTTGGCAAGTCATTGACATAAACCAGAAATAAGAGACATCCGATTACACTTCCTTGAGGTATTGAGGCGCTAATTGATTTGCAACTTGATCGGACTTTTTCTATTTCTTTTTTCTGGTGATTAAAAAACTCTATTTCCACTGTTTGCTCTCTATTCTTTAGGTAGGATGCGAGCCATTCATGCGCTTTTCCGCGAATTCCTATTCCGTATAATTTAGTAAGCAATATAATAAATTGTACTTTGTCGTAGGCTTTGGTCATATCTAGTAATATACCTACAGCGTATTTTTTATTATTGATTATATTAAGTGCTTCTTGAATGTATTTATAGACTGCCAAAGTTGTTGAGCGGTTTTTGCGAAAACCGTTTTGGCATTCGTCAAATATTTTATATTTTTCACAATATTTGTATATTCGGTCGCACATGGCTTTTTCAAAGATGTTTTTTTTGGAAGTCGGTTTTAATTTTTTTTGTAAAAAGTTTTTTTTATTATTTTATTTACTTCCCAAGCGTCTATTGGGCTAAGGAACATGCTATTCTCCGTGGGGTTGAGCACGGACGTGCCGGCAGGCTGCCAGGTGGTCTGACGCCGCTCTCCCCAACTGACGCAAAGAAGATATTAAAAATGTCGGCTACTTGTTTAGGTTCGGATGTTATGTTTTCATTCATTCGCAACTTAATGTTATCTTTTTCGTTTTTTAGCTTTTTATTCGTTCTCTCATTTATTATACTCCACATTGTTTTGACCTTATTATTCGATTTTTTTATTTTATTTATGTATTCAATGTTTTTTGCTGACGTAACCAATTTTTTTAATATTTTCTCATAATTTTTATAGTATTGTCTAATTATTGGATTTTTTGTTTTAAGTGTTAGTATTTTTAACAGTCTTTTGTTGTTGCTAGAGATTTTAATGCCTGTAGTCAACCAATATTTTTTAAATTTTGTTTTAAGTTTAATTTTACGCAAGGGAATAAATTGATCTAATATAGTTATTAATGTATCGTTGAATGCTTTGTAGTTTTCATTTATATCTTTATCTGGTAGCAGCAAATCATTCAAGTTTTGTTTACTCAATTTAGATTTAAATTTTTGTATGTTTGTGGAATTGTATAATCTTTTTTTAGTGTACCAGATAGTTTCCTTTGATTGTTGCGGTATTTTTAAGTGTACAATGGTTGCGCTATGATCCGAAAAGCCTAATTCCTCCACGGTTGTACGCATATTTATATTTATAAAATTTGTAAATATTAGGTCTAAGCAGGTTGAGGTGGTTTGTGTAATTCTTGTAGCTGTTTTTATGTGTTGTGTGAATTTGAATTCGGACATAATATCTAGGAATAAGTTAGTTTTTAAGGTTTTATCCAAAATGTTGATATTAAAATCTCCTCCTATAATTATTTTAAACTTTTTATACTTATTATTTAGATAGTTCAAAATTAGTTTCAGTTGGCTGTTAAAAACGTCTTCCTCTCTTCTGACTTTATGCGCAGTTAGTACTTTTAGGTTATCAAAATCCCTAACTTCTTTACAACATAATCATATTAACAACATCACGCCATTATTTCTCGAAGAGTTAGGCAGAGGTGCACCTACAGTACACCCATATTTCGCCAGTTTAAGTATCATGTAACAGGGGGCGAGCCTATTGCCATCAACCGGGCACAAATCCAGGCCACGGGCTGCACCTGCGAAATTCCCAATGGGAATACCAAGTAACAGTTTGGAACTCAAAACTCTACGCCATAATCTGAGTTGAGCTCCACGATTATTGACAAATGCTTGCACTGACTGGACAAGTCTACTCAGATCTGTGTGGTTCTTTCCTCAAAAGACCATTTAAGAGACTAAATCTACATGGTCCTCATGTGGCCTGACCAAGATTATGTCTGTACTTTAAAAGAGACTGCGACCTCTGAGTTTGTTTCGGGTTTTCGTCTCAGAGTAGTCAGGAAACGCCGACCTCATCGAGCTTAATTTTAATATTTTTTAACATGCCGTGTAAAACTGATTCCGATGTCCTATTTACAGAATAAACAATTTAATTTCGTTTTATTTCATAATACCAGGAGATCGTGGCTAAGTTATAACAGCCGCACGGGTCGATCAATCAGGTTAAGCTACGCTTGCCGGGGTTTGTCCGTGGATAGGCGACCATCTTAACATACCGAGACTGCTCCGTGCCTCGGGAAGCACGATAAGCGTTGGTCCCGGCTGTCTTTTATAGATCTTTGACAGTTGTTACGAGTCGTCAGAAGACCGAAAGTCTGACTACCAGCCTTCCCAAGAGGTATCGTATTACCCAGTTACTAGGTTATGTAGGTCAGATAGGCAGTCGCTCTATGTAAAATACTGGTATTCAGCTGCATCTGATTAGACTGGAAGCCGACCCCAACATAGTTGAGAAACGGCTAGGCAAATAAGGAGAATCACGAAAAGTTATTAATAGATTTGGTGACCGCAACATATTAGTAACCGGACGTCACGAACAATATCACTAATAGAAATAATCAATCTAAGATGACAAAATAACACCAAACTGTACATATTGACAAAACCGTAGACGCGAAATGTAATCTCACAGTCAACATAGTCTTATAAAACAAACATGGTCGCCAGATAATTTATTCTCATACAAAATCTCTTGTATCTTGTATCCTTGTTTACTAAGATGACAGCAAATTGTGTGATATTTCTCCGAAGCGTAGTGGGTGACCCCTGGGCCAATTTATTTATACTAGTCTTCAAGTAAGAGGAAAATGTTGGAGGAGCTCGTAGCTACGTAATAACAAGCCGCACGGGTCGATCCATCTGGTTAAGCTACGCTTGGCGGGGTTGGTCAGTGGATGGGTGACCATCTTTACATACCGAGACTCTTCCGTTCCTCGGAAAGCACGTTAAAGCCGTTGGTCCCGGCTGTCATTCGTAGATCTTTGACAGTCGTTATGAGTCGTCAGAAGCCTGAAAGTCTGACACCAGTCTTACCAAGGGGTATCGTTTTACCCAGTAACTAGGTTGTGGAGGTCAGATAGGTAGTCGCTTCATGTAAAATACTGGTATTCAGCTGCATCTTGTTGGACTGGAAGCCGACCCCAAGATAGATGGGAAAAGGCTAGGAAGATTGATTGAAGAAGAGGAAAATGTTGCGAGAGAAGTTTTGAGGACCGTTTCCTGGCGTACTATGTTTGCCTATAATGAATAAGATTTAATATGTTTTTCTTTTTACTTGTACAATCGAAACTTAAACAAAGCTCTCTATGAAAACTCAAAGTTTCGATTGCCGCACAATTAAAATGAAAAAGATATTGCATCTTTTTCATTATTGGCAAACATAGGACTACAGTCGAAGTTAGGGTAGTTGAACGGTATGAATGGGGATCACGTTAAGAGTAGGGGAACACCAAAGAGATAATTGATGGACTGTGTGAAAGATGATAATGGTCAGAAGGGGGTGACTACTGAGATGACGACTAATAGAGAATACAGAAGAAAAAACATGTTGCGCTGACCACAAATAAATAATTGAAAATAACGATGATTTTTCTTCAAGCACTTAAACTTAAACAAGAGGACTTAATGTCGTAGGCATTTCATACCACTCAACCTTTGGTGAAATCTAGTACCTACTTAGCGCTCTCTAAAATTAATTTGGAAACTCATAGCCGCATAATACTTATAGCATAATGCGCGAAGGTAGACCGCGAAATGCAAATTTTCTTACGTTTTTTTACAATATGCAGGTCAGTGTCAGGTTGTATGTTGATTAAAATTTGATACCCGCCCGTAACAAATGTGGCTTTACAAAATCATAATCATTAAAATCAGCAATACAACTCCTTTAGTTAATAGCATAATCCTCAAATGTCATGCTTTCATGAAATAGTCATTCAACAGGATTACATGAATTCAGATAATTGTATTGGTGATTTAAATGATTATAATTCTATAAATAAACATTTGATATAGGTAGTCACTAAATCTGCCTAACCTTTTCCAACTATGTTGGGGTCGGCTTCCAGTCTAACCGGATGCAGCTGAATACCAGTATTTTACATGGAGCAACTGCTTATCTGACCTCCACAACCCAGATACTGGGTAATACGATACCCCTTGGTAAGACTAGTGTCAGACTTTTAGGCTTCTGACGACTAGTAACGAATGTCAAAGATCCAGGAATGACAGCCGGGACCAGCGGCTTTACGTGCTTTCCGAGGCCCGAAGAAGTCTCGTCAAGTAAAGATGGTCACCCATCCACTGACCGCAAGCGAGTCGGCAAGCGTAGCTTAACCTGATGGAGCGACCCGTGCGGTTGTTATTAATTAGCCACGAGCTCCTCAAACATTTGATTTAGCCGCGAATCATAATTTAGATCATCATACAACCTGATACTGATCTGCAAATTGCAAAAGACGTAAGATTTAAAATTTGAATTCCGCGGGCTACAAATCTTGTATACCACTTGTCAAAAACCATATATTTGCATTGAAGTTGTTTCAGACATTATTTGTGAACAATTGGCATTTTTGCCAAGTTTTGGACATAATTAGTTTTTAAAACTTGTTTCAGGTGTAAACGATAAACGAAAACAATAGACACAACATGCAGAATACAACATGTTTTATACATTGGTGAAATGCGGGGTAAGTACAGATGCCAGCACATCAACATACTCCAATCTGTCAAATTTTCCCAATCAACATTGAACCTTATTTTTTTGCGATAAAGTTGAAAATCTATTAAAGAAATTTGACAGTTTGTAACTTGATGTACTGGCGTCTGTACATGTAACGTCCGTAACTGATGGTAATAGTGGTGTCTAGCGGATTTCACAAATAAAACTGAACGTATCTAAACCGCGTTCAAGAGCTGTCAGTGTCAATTTTGTTTTGGAATATTGACAGTGACAGCTCGTGAACGCGGTTTAGAAGTGCTAATTGCGTTCAGTTTCATTGGTGAAATCCGGACAATTTAGGATCTGTTGTCATATTGATCAACCATTGAAAAAAAACATAGCAGTCTTTGCCCCAGATAGTAAGGCAACAAAAGAAAATACATAATATTGATTGAAATTTCCTTAAGCCGCGCACACTTTGGGCACGAATTTGTATCGACCGTAAACGTATGATCGTGGTCGTACGAATTGAGTGCGCACACTGAATACGTTTTTGTCCGTCAAATAGGTAGTGTTCCGGCGATATCGCATTATACGAACAAAAATTCCCAACAACTTCGGATTGTTTTTGGAAGTCGGAACTATACGTATACGTACGACTAACTCGCACTCATTCTGCGCGCTCCCTTAGTATTTGAAAGGTCGGGATCAATCGTGCGTGTTCGTATGTGTTCGCACAAGTAAAATTCGTAAGAAAACGCGTCCAAACTGCGCACGGCCTCTATCTACTATCTACCTATCCACTCTCTCGTCTAGCCCTCTAGACTTTTCCAATCTAGGTTAGGTTAGGTTACACTAAAAGCTAGCCGGGTTTCCAGCGGCCGGCCGAAAGTCATTACTTCACGTCTGCCCTCTTCACCCAGATTAATGGAGAGCCCCTAACACTAAGGTCAGAGGGCACGGATGGTTCTAAAAATATCTACACCTGTTTATTTAAACGTCAAAGTAGGATCCTAGTTGAAGGACAAAAATATTACGAGGATTGACGTAGACAATTTTTCATACTATGTTTTTTTTTTTTATAATTTCATCACCACTCAAAACGGTGAAGGAAAACATCGTGAGGAAACCGGCATGTCTTAGAAAACCAAAAATTCGAAGACATGTGACATCTACCAACCCGCACTAGGCCCGCGTGGTAGATTACAACCCACTCCCTCTTACAGAGAGGGGGCCTGTGTCCCAGCAGTGGGAACATTAATAGGCTGATTATGTTATGTTATGAATTTATACCCTCAATTTTATTTCTTTTGTAGTTCTACAGACATGCGATAGAATATTTTTTTCTATATTTCTTACCTGAGTACTGAAAGCAGGTGGACTGGGAAGTAGCATACTGCGAACATGATGACCACCGCCACTAACATCTTGGCTGCTTTCCGCCTGGAACGCAGCTGAGCTGGAATTTGCAATAAACCACTTTAAAAAATAGAACCCAAATAAAATAAACTGTTCAAGATTTGTTTTATTTTTTAAATAATAATAAAAAAAAAATTTATTTTCACACCACAATAAAAAATAATATCAAAAATTCTTATTGTCCAGAAATGTTTTCAAAGAAATATATTGTGGGAGACTGGTGCCTAAGCTGAGCCGAAGCTTGTATTTCACCACCAGGCCACCAGGGGGCCAAGTCTACTAATTTACAAACGTCACAATGGTCTCTCCATTGTTAGTTTTTGACAGATATGCCATACAAAATCTGTCAAAAACTCACCATCGAGAGACCATTGTGACGTTTATAAATTAGTAGACTTGACCCCCAGGTCTCCGCCCCAAGTACATAATTATGGTCTCCCATAAACTAAAACTAGACAACAATTTGTCCTCATGGTGCTCCATGGACCAATTGAAATTTGACCAATTGGTCTATGGTGAAAATTACATGTTTCCATCTTCCAACTACCAACTGGACTATGGAGAACACTGGACTTAAACAAAAACTATGTTCCATTATAACATTATAGCCCTAAATTTGTATTTGGTTTTGAATTTTCGTTTTTTGCCACCGACTTCCGAAATTAAAGTTACTGTTCACTTTGTAGTGTTTTATTGAAAGTCGGTTGTTTTTTTATTTTTTTTGTAAAAAGTTTTTATAATTTTATCGTGTTAAGATATCGATACCATCACGTCTCCAGAGTTCCGCTAGCTAATTTAATTTGACCCTGTATTTTCCGGTTATAGAGAATTGTATTTTCAGGTATAGGAAACTGGTGTGAACTTAGGGTTATAATGTTATAATGGATCATAGTTTTTGTTTAAGTCCAGTGTTCTCCATAGTCCAGTTGGTAGTTGGACGATGGAAACATGTAATTTTCCCCATAGACCAATAAAATTGGTCAAATTTCAATTGGTCCATGGAGCACCGACGCAATTTATAATTGACTTATAGGAGTGTTCGTGTGGATTGGGTGGGTGTGTGGCAGTGTGTGTGGTTGTGGATGATGAAGAAGTTGGTGTGTATTCGGACCAAAGCTGAAATCGCGAAAAAATAATCAGCTGTTCCATAAATTTATGTTCGCATACCTCGTCAAAATGTAGGGAACAGCTGATTCTTTTATCGCTATTTCAGCTTTGGTCCCATAGTAAAAGTTGTTCATAATGATGAGTACAATGATCTCTTAAGAGGTTTGTAATGAATAAAAAATAAGGTTGTATAATGACCCCGGTACCCTATTCAGTCATTCTATCATACTAACGTCGTATGGAAATTAACTCCACTGTTTGACAATGTAAATTAAAAAAATACTTTTTACAAAAAAAGAACAACCGACTTCCAAAAAAGACACTACAAAGTCAAAAATAACTTTAATTTCGGAAGTCGGTGTATTTGGTTTTGAACTTTCGTTTTTTGCCACCGACTTTCGAAATTAAAGTTATTTTTGACTTTGTAGTGTTTTTTTTGGAAGTCGGTTGTTCTTTTTTTGTAAAAAGTTTTTATTTTGCACTTTTTAGTTGTGGTACCTACCCCATACAAATTCGAATACCACTAACCTGCTAAAATAACAGTGATTGGAAGTTATCATTATATCATCCATATAAACTAAGTGGGAAAAATACGTATTATTGATGCTAACTCAAAAACTATCCAAGTAAAGTTAATAAAATTAATATGGGACCACCTCGGGAGCATACCCTTTCAAACAAAAAAACAATTTTCAAAATCGGTTCATAATTGACGGAGAAATCGCGTAACAAACATACAAAAAAAAAAAAAAAACATACAGACGAATTGAGAACCCCCTCCTTTTGGAAGTCGGTTAATTATATCTAATTGTCTTGTCAGTATCTAGCCCTGTACGGATACAATTTTTTTTTTTAAATCGTTTTAAAGTTATTAGCGTCGAAACTACCAACACTTAATTTTAACGCATCTTTGGGCGTAAATCCATAACTCCTAGAGTATAATAATGGCAAAATGTTTACCGTACATACATAAATAATCAGCCTATAATAGTTCCACTGCTGGGAAACAGGCCTTCTCTCATTGAGAGGGAGTGGGCCGTAATCCACCACGCGGGCCCAGTGCGGGTTGGTAGATGTCACATGTCTTCGCATGTTTGGTTTTAGGACATGTCGGTTTCCTCACGATGTTTTCCTTCACCGTTTTGAGAGCAGTGGTGTTGAAATAATTTACACAAAGTAAAGCGCCTGTCTGGGTTCAAACCTACGACCTACACTCGTAAGTCTCGGCCGTTACCACTGGGCCACCATTGCTCTCAAAAGTTACCGTACAGACATTCAAATAGCGTTATTTTGAATAAATACATCAAGTAGTTCGGTTTCTTTATAAGTTATCGTCTATTTCTCTAAATAAATAAAAAAATACTTACTAAATAAACTAAATAGCATGCAGGGCTTAACCAAGCCCGCCGACAATTTCAAGCCGTCAACTTGTGCAACCTTAAGAGCTTTTCAGTTATTTCAATAACTCTTTGTAATCTCTAAGAAGTGTTATTGAAATAACTGAAAAGCTATCCTATGAATTAACATTCGCAATATTTTGGACATTGTTTTAACAAAATCTCCGCAGTATATTTGAGAATAGCCTTTCAGTGAAAAGCCTTTTAGAGTTGAAGTTAAACTCATTAATTCTAAATACGTTGAGAGAGACTAAATTGACATTGTAGTAAGTATGGACTAATTTTAATTACAGAGCTTTTAAATTGTAGTTCACGACCTTACTCGTTAACAATCCTACCTACCTAACTAGCTGTGCCCCGCGGTTTCACCCGCGTAAGGCTGCCTGTGCCTGTTCACTTGTAACGTTGTGCAACTGAATAGTCGAGTGTTGTCGCTATAATGATATTTAGTAAGTTACTAGCAGGCACGTATCCAGACTTTTGGTTCGGGGGGGGACAAACATTGAAACAACCATGTGAACTGTGTGAAAATCGCTGTAATCACTGTACTATAATTTTCACTGTACTATACTATAATTATATAAGTATTTTTCTGTTTCCGCTGGCAGCCATTACGTCTAGTACCATATCAGGATCTGGCGCCAAAGCGGAATGAATAGACAATAGAGCGAGACCAGTAAGCCTCTCGCCCGCCATTCTATTCCTTAGGAAGGATTTTATTCTCTTTAGGCATGAAAATGACCGCTCCACAGATGCCGTTGAAACCGGAAGGGTGGCCAGAATATGTATTAGCCTGTTAATGGTAGGAAAGAAAACTTTGTCACACGTGTCTAAAATTTCCATAATTTCGACTGGTTTCTTATCTGTGTTTTTCCACTTGGCACACCACATACTGTACTCTGCTTTTATTAGTGATTCTCCAACACTTTCTTCCCAATAAATTTTCATATTTTCTAATTCACTTATTTTCCTCTCGTCCACATTTTTCGGAAGAATAATTTCTAAAGAAGAAAGCAGCTCTCTTTGATTCGCAAATCTATCATTCATGCCAGATATCAAATCGTCCAAGCACGGTATAAAAATAGTTCTTCTGAAGTATTCTTCAGCAGTATCGCTGGGAGGGTTGCTTCGTACAGTTTGGTGGGCAGTAACTCGAGGATGCTGAATTTCTATTTGCAAGACATCTTCCGCTATTTTGCAGCATGCGTTATATATTTCTGAGAATACCGGGTTAACATCGTCACGTATCTCTTTTAGTTTTCCGATAATGTCATCGGAAAATTTCATAGCAGAGGCCAGGTCGTGTGTAGGGTTCTGCAAATATGCTGACAGTGGGAGAGTATAACTGAAAAATCTTTCACAGGTTTTTAGAGAAATCAAGAAACTACTCTTTTCCATCGCAGCTATGAGTGTAGAGGCAGTTTGGGCGTCAGTTCTGTTTGTGTAGGATAGTTCTCTTAATGTAATGACAATAGGTTCGAGTAACTCACCAAATACATTTATAGAGTCGTGACGTTCTATAAATCTAGTGTCACACATGCCGACCAGTCTTTTTTTCTTACTTTCTGGTGTGAGCTTTTCCACATTTTCCTTGAACTGTTTCCCGGCCATTGCATTGTTGCGAAGTAAATTGCAGACTTCCTTCACAACGCCTATTGAATTTCTCACCTCGGGAACTGAAAGAGCTTTTGAAAGAACTAGGTTCAGACGATGTGCTGAGCAATGTACGTATGTGGCCTTAGGAAATTCTTTTCTGATTCTCGTCTGCACACCACTGATGTGTCCTCCCATGGTAGCAGCTCCGTCATACCCCTGACCAACTAGTTTATCGAGATTCAAACCAATCTCATGACATTTCTTTAAAATTTCTGCACTTATATTTTCGGCACTTAGGTCGTGTATTTCAATAAAACTGAGAAAGTCCTCCCTCAAAATACCTTTATAAACGTATCTCGCACATAAAGACAATTGCTCAGTTCCACTCACAACTAAAGTTTCATCGCCAAGAATCGCGAAACACTCTGAACTATTTATTTGTGTCACAACTTTTTTCTGAATTATCTTTCCGCAAGTATCTATTATTTCATTTTGAATAATAGGACTAAAATACGTTGCATTTTTAGGGGTTGTAATGATATGATCTTTCAGGATATTATCATAGCTTGCTCGGTATCGTAGCAGAGCCCTGAATTTTCCATCTTTACTAAGTGGCTTTTCTAAAGTCAATGGTCCACTGTCTTTGTCTCCACGAAGCGGCAACTCTTGCTCTCCACAGAAGATGATAGTTGCGATTATAGGTTTTAGTGCTGTTCTATTTCTTTCCTTTTCTTTGAGCCTTTGATCATTAAGCAGCGATGCAACGTCTATAGCTGCTGAATCCATTACGCGTAAGAAATTTTCTGCGCATAACTTAGAAAACTGGTGATATTTAGCAGCAGAATGTTCGCGAAATCTCTCTGTTGCATCTTTCCAATTATCAAATGGTTTGCTGACAAAACTTCCAAGTGTTTGGTGGGAACCTTTTCCAGCGGTGTCTGATGAAAAGACAACGCAATATTTGCAGAACACACCATTCCTCCTCGGCGAATATGTTAACCATTCCCATGATCCCATCCATTCTCTTCGAAATCTAAGTTTCCTCTTTCCAAAGCTACTAGCCGGAAACGAAAATGATGCATCTGGGACAAACGGCTGTGTAATAATATTTTTTTTCTGTTCATCTGTGAGTACAAGAGGAGGATACTGTGTGTTATATATGGCATTAGAAACCACGCCGATATCAGGAAAAGTTTCACTTATAATCATTGTATCTAAACTGCACGTTTTTGAAGTTGAACATTCTCCTTCATCTCTACATCTTCCAGCCGGTTCGGCTAAAATCACATTTTTTTCTGTAAATTTTGACGAAGTTGTTTCTAGTTGTCTACTATCAACAGCAGAAGCCATGCTTGGAGTAGTTTTTTCCTCGCTAGTAGTAACAATTTTTTTTGCCACTGGCTTGAAAAAGTTGTCAATTCTCTTCATTTTAGCAGCAGCAATTTATATACGTTCAAACAAGCACAAATCAAGAAGCACTCACATTTCACACATTACTTTACTTTATTTAAGTAATCTGTGATGGATAGGGCGAACGGTCCAACAAATTATGACGTCTGCAGGTCCAAAATTGTCCAACACTATCTCACGTACGTAACGGACTGGCGATTTGGCGAATCCAAAGAAAACAGTGGTTTTGAAGTTTTTTTCCTTTATTTCACGGCACGGGCAAAGTATCAGGTGAACCAAGTCGGAAGGAATTTACTCTACTCTCTATGAAACTGAAACCAATATCAAAATAAACTGGTCTATTGCACTATACTGTCAGTATTGCAGAGGTATTTCACTTTTCTTCTCGCTTGTCGCTCTCGATTCTCACTTGAATCGCTCTCGAAATAAACTGACATGCAGGTTCCCGGACTCCCGCCCCCGCCGTATTTATACTACATTTTCGTATTCTGGAACACTGTGGAATATTGCGCCATCTACTACCTGGTAGCAGAAAGTTATGGAAGCTTCTCGATATTTCGCTACTCAACGCGACGATCTTTCTACTATTAGTTTTTCTACTCGACGATAGATGTCGTTCATTACTGTTTTCGTTCTCGGTTTCTCTCTAAATAGGTTACATGGCACTACTAGTAACGTCGCTTACATAATCAGATCAAGATCTATCTATTTTTATTTTACCTACATAGTGAAAGAACACGCAAGCGAATAAATAAACAGATGGCTTAAAACGTTTTTTTTTTCAGTCAGATTTCGGGGGGGGATAAATCCCAACTATCCCCCCCTCTGTATACGTGCCTGGTTACTAGTCACAACACTATCTATCTCAGTATAGCTCTTGGCTCTGTCATTTGACTTCCGTTCGCTGTACCATTGACAGCTAACCTCTAAAGTAAACTCAATCTTCCTAGCCTTTTCCCAACTATCTTGGGGTCGGCTTCCAGTCTAACCAGATGCAGCTGAATACCGGTATTTTACATGGAGCGACTGCCTATCTGACCTCCACAACCCAGTAACTGGGTAATACGATACTCCTTGGTAAGACTGGTGTCAGACTTTCGGGCTTCTGACGACTCGTAACGACTGTCAAAGATCCACAAATGACAGCCGGGACCAACGGCTTAACGTGCTTTCCGAGGCACGGAGGAGTCTCGGTATGTAAAGATGGTCACCCATCCACTGACCAACCCCGGCAAGCGTAGCTTAACCTGATGGATCGACCCGTGCGGCTTGTTATTACTTAGCCACGAGCTCCTCTAACCTCTAAAGTAAACTATGTGCCCCGAATCTTGGGGTTCACCGTACGGGCTGAGGGCAGGACCCCATACTAGCTCCTGCCGGCTACCTCAACCTGACGCGTGGCAGTATTGCACGCCTACCTACGGCCTACCGCCGAAAGCCTGTGCTTAACAGGCCACGTCTCCACCTGCTACCGACGCCACTACCTGTCGTCCTACGAGGGTCGTCCGGCCTACTACTGCGGAGCCTGTGCTGACCCCACGTTGGGCGCCACTGTAACAGCTAGGGCTGCGTAGGGTAGGCTGCGCAGGCTGTTATCAGATAGGTAGGTAGTTAGGTAGAAGAATAGAAACAGCTAGAAGAGTTAATACATATATTTAGATAGATAGAAAGAAGTAACACGGTTAGGTCGCGGGTAAGGTTCTGAACACTGAGTCTGAGCACTCGCACTTATAGATAGTAGGAAGGGTACCGTCCTTGGCAGCACGTGGTAGACGTGGGGGCCTGTCAGCACAGGTTCCGCAGTAGTAGGCCGGACGGCCCTCACGAAGCGAATTTCATTTCGGAGCGGAGAGGAGAAAGGAGGAGTGGAGATGTGCCAATATTAACCAATAGAATCTTGACTCAGGATCACTGATCTAAACTCAGGGGCGGAGTCAAGATTCTATTGGTTAATATTGACACATCTCCGCTCCTCTTTTCTCCTCTCCGCTCCAGTGGACCGGCAGCCTTATTAATAAGTCTCGATCAGGAATATCGTGCGTGTTGCCACGCCGAGCGCCGGACGCAGAGAAACAAGTCAATCGTCATACTGAGGATGCTTCGTTTGAGAGGTGAAATACGTGTCGATTTCTTACAGGGTTTTTAATGACTCTTAAGGAATAGTTAAGCAAAATAGGTTACTAAATATATCTACGTCTATTGTATTTTATAATGAGCCTGGGACCGGGAGAAGGAAATATTGTACTTTTCATCAAAGATATTTGTATTGGAAATGATGAAAGCTGAGAGGTGTCAAGGGACACCCGGATGGAACGAAGTTATGGAATGGACCTCACAAAGGCATGCCACTAATTAGTACCTGTGGTCGCTCACAGATGGCAAATAAAAAGTGTCGTTACAACTTTTGGTCCCAATTTTTTTTTTTTTCCGATTCCCTATTTTCCGTCTAGCCCCCTTTCGCAACGCGCGAAAGGGAACTTCGTTCCAAAATACCTACAAAATACACGCCGTCGAATTTCTATTTCCATCCATTTCCAGAAAGCGCTGTAGGTACGCTTTGTTTATAAACTAAACTAAAACTAAAAACGCAGGCGAATCCGCGAGTCGAGCAAGTCAACTATAAGAGCTCTGTATTTAAATTAATTCTGACTGTAACAAAACCTTCCTTTGTGGTAGATTCTATAATAATTAAATTAAATTACTTCGTTTCCCGGATTCCGAGTAGTTTGAATACATTATTTATTTTATGAATAAATGTAGGACTTTGCCGAAATTTCACACAGACGAAGTCGCGAGCAGAAGCTAGTATTTCATATTCCGTTTAAAAATACCCGCAAAAATAACAGTCTACATGAAAGGAACATGGAAAGTTAAACTCAAAAGAAACATTAAGTACCGCCAAGAGTTTTATAATTTATGGACGATATTGTTATTGTTAAAATGTTTGATCCTGTGGAAATTGGTTGTTATGGTATGGGCATGTTATGCGGAGGAATAAGAAAAATCTCGTGAGGGGAAGTTTTGAGTGTGAATGTGAATAGTAGGGGAAGACCAAAGAAATGATGGATGGACTGTGTGAAAGATGGTATGAATATAAAGGGGGTGAAAACAGATATTTTTATCCTGGTTGTAAGTTTTCGTGGGTTAATTTTCGACACGCGGGCGAAGCCGCGGGCAAAACCTAGGCAATAACTAATATTTTACGTTGTCCATTAAAAAAGACGTCAACTAACTAGGGCCGGGCTGTTTGCCACTTCAGCTTCAGAATAGGTATAATTTTAGGTAATCGTTGATGTAAAGTCAGAGATATAAATTGTTAAGCAAATAAACACCCTCTATCAATTTACCGTATTATAGCATCATACAAAATGTCAAAGTACCTAACTATTCTTTTCACCTGCTAAGGGTAGCGGGAGGGCATGGCTGTCACCTCCTTCTGCGAAGCAGTAATGCTCGTGAAGGAAGAGGCGGGGCGCGTGAGGCAGAGACAAAGGTCGCTCCCTCGAGCCCCTAGCCGCCGCCGTAGTGGACGCCCCGGGCGTCGGGAATCGATGGCCGATTTCCGGCCACCGTAGGCGCTGGCTTGCGGACGGAGAGTGATGGGTAGCTCGCCGTCCGATCAGGACCAAGCCGGTCGACGGCGCGTCGTGTTCCACGCGCGCCTCAAAGAGTTATCAGCGAAGCTGAAGGGGTCCGTCAGGGCCGATGCCTACCACCGGGGTTGCGGATAGTCCTAAGGGGAAACCGTGGCCCCCGTCTAGGCAAGGGAAGGAACACGGGTGGGTTTTAGTCAGTAAGAGTCTGACACGCCCTTCCGCTCCGCCCAGAGCGGGAGAAGTCATTTGATGATTGCCCACCCAAAAACGACGGCGACTGCCTATCTGACCTCCATAACCCAGTTACTGGGTAACATGATAACCCTTTTGGTAAGGCTGGTTGTCAGACTTTCGGGCTTTAGACGACCAGGTCCTAACGACTGTCAAAGATCCGAGAATGATTAATTTTATTTTATTCGATTCTTTTTATTTCAATTAATTTGATTAACATTATTTCTATTTAAGTTTATTTAATTTATTTTAATTTTATTTTAGTTGTATTTTTTAGTTTTATTTTATTTGGTCTTATAATATGTGTTTTTATGCGATGATTTCTATTAATTAATTTTTGGCAATGGGTTTCAGGGAGTGGTGGGTGGCTAAGGGAGCAGAGTGGTAGCCCAGTGATAACGGCCGACTTACGAGTTGAAGGTCGTGGGTTCGATCCCAAACAGGCACTTTACTTTGTGTACCTAAATTATTTCATCACCACTGCTCTCAAAACGATGAAGGAAAACATCGTGAGGAAACCGGCATGTCTTAGAACCAAAAATCCGAAGACATGTGACATCTACCAGCACGGATTGCGCCCGCGTGGTGTATTACGGCCCATTCCCCCTCACAGAGAAGAGGTGTCCCAGCAGTGGGAACATTATAGGCTGATTACGAATGGGAGTTGGTTATCTGAAATAAATGATTTTATTTAAGGTACTTTCCGAGGCACGTTTGCGAGTTGGTAGTCAATCATTTTCCTGACTTTACAAGTAGATAACTACTTAATCCGGGTAAAGTCCCTGGTGGTGGGTGTTTGACCTGAAACTCATTAAAGAGAGTATGTCTGTCCTAACCCTATCTAACCCTTACAACCTTTAATCCAACATCTATTTGTGAACTTGATACCTTAATTACCTTAGCTACAGAGAGATTTAGAAACTTATAAATAGAGATGTAGTTAGGATTAACTGACTACTAATGAGGGCAAAGGGCTATACCCAAAACAGGATCTACAATATTATACGCTTGGCTTGTTTAAAGATTTTGCCGTTGGCTTAATACGCATGGATCGATTGATAACAGGGCCTGTATAAGCCACAAGGCCGTAAGGGGTAGGTTAAAGTGTTTAAGAATAATAATAAGAATAATCTATTAGTCCAAAGTTTTTTTTTTATTGTTGTCAGACATGTTTTTCTACGGCGCGGTTTAAGGCTCGTGCAGACCAGTGCGACGTCATGGTGCGACGCGACACGAACAATACAATTTCCAAGAAAACTTCACGGTATAACAATAGTCGGTGTCGCGTCGCGCTAGTCGGAACGAAGCTTTATACGCCGCCGCCGTGTGTACGCACGGTCGTCAGTATTGTATGGATCACTATGGAAGCTTGTTGATACACACGTTTTTTCTTTTTTCTACGGCGGGGTTTATACGCTGTGTGTATGCACGGTCGTCAGTGTTGTATAAATCACTATGAAAGCTTGTTGACAGACACGTTCTTTCCTTTTTCTACGGTGCGGCTTATACGCCGTGTGTAGACACGGTCGTCAGTGTTGTATGAATCACTATGAAAGCTTGTTGCCAGACACGCGCGTTCTTTCTTTTTTCTACGGCGCGGTTTATACGCTGTGTGTATGCACGGTCGTCAGTGTTGTATGAATCACTATGAAAGCTTGTTGACAGACACGTTCTTTCCTTTTTCTACGGTGCGGCTTATACGCCGTGTGTAGACACGGTCGTCAGTGTTGTATGAATCACTATGAAAGCTTGTTGCCAGACACGCGCGTTCTTTCTTTTTTCTACGGCGCGGTTTATACGCTGTGTGTATGCACGGTCGTCAGTGTTGTATGAATCACTATGAAAGCTTGTTGACAGACACGTTCTTTCCTTTTTCTACGGTGCGGCTTATACGCCGTGTGTAGATACGGTCGTCAGTGTTGTATGAATCACTATGAAAGCTTGTTGCCAGACACGCGCGTTCTTTCTTTTTTCTACGGCGCGGTTTATACGCTGTGTGTATGCACGGTCGTCAGTGTTGTATGAATCACTATGAAAGCTTGTTGCCAGACACGCGCGTTCTTTCTTTTTTCTACGGCGCGGTTTATACGCTGTGTGTATGCACGGTCGTCAGTGTTGTATGAATCACTATGAAAGCTTGTTGACAGACACGTTCTTTCCTTTTTCTACGGTGCGGCTTATACGCCGTGTGTAGACACGGTCGTCAGTGTTGTATGAATCACTATGAAAGCTTGTTGCCAGACACGCGCGTTCTTTCTTTTTTCTACGGCGCGGTTTATACGCTGTGTGTATGCACGGTCGTCAGTGTTGTATGAATCACTATGGAAGCTTGTTGATAGACACGTTTTTTCTATGACGCGGTTTATACGTCGTACCTTCAAGTAACCGAGCCGTGTACACAAAGGGCCCAAGTGAGACTAGCGAATACTATTCAAATGTCTCTGTCAATGAAACAGAATCGTAACAATATTTAAGGCGGTTGGAGTCTAACGATATAAATCTTTGCCAAAAACGCAATTACTTTTTTTCATCTTCATTTTGATGGAATCTTTTTGCGTGCTAACTGAACCGCATTTAATAAAATATTGAATTAAAACCAACGCAGTCTGAGCAATGAGTACTCAATTTAGAATGTTTAAAATCTAATGTAAATAGGTATAAGATTTTATACATTCTAAATTAAGTCCTTATTTGTCCTCTCAGCACCTCAAAGTATCCTTATGAATAAAACTTTCTTTGAAATACTGTATGCAAACTGAAGGCAATTTAAACCTATTATTTCAAGTAAGAAGTTCATGTCATATTATTTTTTATATTTTTATAATAAGTATCTAATCATTATTTGTTTTATCAACAATACAATTTTATGAATACCTATTTCAATACAATTTTGTGCTATTGATTCCTATTTCAAAATATTCATTTTGATTTCGCAAAATAAAACAGACGTTTTCTTTTTCATAGATCATATTTATTTATTTTTTAAGCATGTAGATATTAAAACAAAACATGTAAGTAATGCCAAAGTTTTGAAAATGTATGTTTGTTTTACATAAGAACATAAACATAAATATCTATTCCGGGTATTTTCATAATTAATTTTCTAAATAAAATCAACCAACTAAACCCAAATAACCTCACAATAACAACCTATCAAAACTAAACAAAACTAATTGACGAAACAAAATGTCTGAGCCCGAACATTTACAGTTTGTAAAATAAATGGTTCCCTTTATGTCGAGTCCCTTTACATCGAGCCGAGAACCTTCAGTAGACAAATAGTTTGTTACACGGGCGAGAATAAATGAGGAATATTGTATTTATTTATTTATTTTACTAGACATCTAGGTACATTATTTCAGTAAAACAATGACATAGCGATAAAACCTGTTACATAATTTATAAAGAAGGTTATTTTAATGCATCATAGAAAATGTTATATTAATCGGTTCATAACTCTCAAAATGACCACAAAGTTTTTACTACATAAATCTGCTCTACTACAGGAGAGCAGATATTTTATTTTTCTTTTTTAGTTTTTTTTTACAAAATTGCGATTTGATAGATATCCGTTTCTACTTAGCTGCCATCGATATGTTCAACCTTTTCAGCGTGAAAGCGTAACAAACAAAAAAACTAACTAAAGAACATCCGACTTCGTTGGCATACCTATACCGACCGCCATTATGAAAAAAACTGGTTTTGGCGGCCAGTGATGAAACAAGTGTCAATCGATAGAGTAAGTGATTGCAAACAAAAAATATTTAGTGATGAATATCGTAAGTGATATACTTCCTGAGATATTTGAGTTAAAACATGAGAAAAAAAATAAAACAGTAATATTTTTTTTAAATATCTCAGGAAGTATATCACTTACGATATTCATCACTAAATATTTTTTGTTTGCAATCACTTACTCTATCGATTGACACTTGTTTCATCACTGGCCGCCAAAACCAGTTTTTTTCCAAATGGCGGACGGTTAGGTATGCCAGGTCCCATACAAAAATGTCGGAACCCCTTTTGCATGTATAATATTAGTTAAGATTATGTTAATATTTATTATTAGTATGGATGTATCATGTTGACTACCTAGCTTTGCCGACTACGCGCAGACAGATAAAGATTATAAAATATTGCCAATAAATTATAATTCCCGATATAGTGGATATATGGAATCTCCATAAAATAGTAGTAGTGAGTGCAGACTGATGTTTTCAATCCATTTATTATTGCTGAAATATTTTTATTATCTGTATCGACTGTATCTGTGATCGAAAATAGAATTCGATCTCTTGTATCTGATAAATAAGATATTATAAGCTATCGTCCTTCACATCTCAATTACATATAAATAATGATATATCGGACTTCCCAAAATATCTAGGTACTCGAGATTTTTGTATAGCAGTGCTTGCTTGTTATATTTGAAGTGTCTGTTCGTAACGTCAAAATAACAGCTTTTTATTAAGGGGGATGCGCCAAGGTAGCCCGCGAAATTCAAATTTTTGTAGGTTTTTTCCAATTTGCAGGTCAGTGTCAGGTTGTATCTTGATTAAAATATGATTTGCGAGCGTAACCAATATGGTTTTACAGAATTATAATCATTAGAATCAGCAATACAACTCCTTAGGTTAGCATAATCCCCAAATGTCATGATTTCATGAAATAATCATTCAATGGGATTACATGACAGAGTGTTGTATTGATGATTTCTATGATTATAATTTTATAAATAATCATTTGATACAAATGCATGTTTGATGCAAATCATATTTAGATCAACATACAACCTGATACTGACGCTGATCGCGGGCTACCCTGACGCTTTCACCTAAATGCATTTGAAAGTATGTACGGTAATTAAAACGAAAAAAAAAAAAAATATTTGTCTGTTTGTTTTTCAGGCTAATCTCCGAAACGACTGGACCAATTTTGACGGCACATTAATAGCAGATAGCTGATCTAATAAGGAGTAACTTATCTATCTTAAACAATACAAATAGGTACAAATAAATAAATTTGCTGTTTGTAGTAAATGCATAAATGAAAGTAAATACGGTACTTATAAAAAAATAAAAATAAATTGGCTGTCGGTTTGTTCCGGTTAATCTCCGAACTTTCACAAGCAGACAGCTAATGTTATAAGAAGTAACTAAGATTTATTTTAGAAAAATTATGGTCCACGCGGGCGAGGCTGCGGACAGCCGCTAGTCGTTTTATATTTCCCCCTTATGTTTAAGGGGAATGTGGGATCGGAGATGCTTTGCGAACAATAGTGCAAATTTTTGTTTGAATCAAGAGTCGTCCCCCGCCCCTAGCTAAATGGTTGTTTTTAGATTATTATGAGAAAAAAATTGCTAACTGTGCGTTTGTACTGGCGAAACATTCACAACAAAACATGTTGAAATCTCTATTTTCTGTCAATGTTCCATACAATGATTGATGATATTGCAAACAAAAATGATAAATGATTTTGTGAATTATTATTTGTCTATAATTTTTTTTTTAAATACTGGGTATTATTTTTCAATTTAAATGCAATGTTGCTGATTATTTAATTTATTGTTACTGAATTACTGACAGAAAATAATTTATTAGTGATATTGATACATTTTATTGACACGGTTGTTTCGGGATGTTTCTGTTTTAGACCAGGGTAGAAAGCCTTTAAAACAATAAAAAGTGAAAAAAAATAATAGTAGGATGAAACCCATTAGAAAAGAAGGAGAATATTCTAAAAATTAAAGGAAAAATAATTTACGGGCGATCTGAGGTCGGGAAGGGGATGGGAGTGCGTTTTTAAGGGTAAGAAACGGTTTTTCTCGATTTCCGGCAAAACTAAAAGTCCTATGGAAAAAAGTCAAATGGCAAAGTTGTAGGTAATAAAAAGACTTAAAACTTTTGTATTTACACTTTTTTCACATAACCTCAAAATTTATGGGAAAAATTCAAAAAACCAAGTTTTTGGTTTTTTATTTTTATCTTTTTCAAATTTTTGTTTTTTTTCACGAAATTTGGTGAAAACTTACCTTTTTATGTCCCAAATACGCTGTAATTTATTTGATAAGAAATATTTATTTTTTAACCTTATTTTGAATTAATATCGAAAAACCACCCTAATTTTCAATCGAAAATTCACCCGTCAAAATATCAGCTTTTTTCAAAAAGTTGGTATGTTTTCTGTTCGTTGAAATCTCTACTTTCCGACGGTGAAAAAAAAAAAATGTTACTATAGTAAATCTTCTCAGAAAATGCAAAAAATCGAAAAAAACTCGAATTCGAAATTTTTTTTTAATCAATATAAATAATTTCATCTAAAAAGTGTGATTGCTGCAATTTGATTCAATTAAAAAGTTGATTTATTTAATGCTAATAACATTTATGTCATAGAAAATCTCATTATCTTAATATATATAAATCTCGTGTCACAATGTTTGTCCTCAATGGACTCCTAAACTACTCAACCGATTTCAATCAAATTTGCACACCGTGTGCAGTTTGATCTAACTTAAAAGATAGGATAGCCTTCATCTCAATTTATAGCCACAATATTATTTTATTGCAAATTAGGGCTACCCATGCGAAGCTGGGGCGGGCAGCTAGTATATAAATATAAATGTAAATCGTACTATTATATGTAGATACTTTATTCTGGTTACGTTATTCATTACAATATTTTTTACCCGACTTCGGCGAAGCAAAAAGGTGGGTTATGATTTTGACCGGTATGTATGTATGTAAGTATGTATGTATGTATGTATGTATGTTCATCTGTAACCTCATAACTTCTAAACCACTGATCATAATTTGACAAATGAGGTATCGTTAGAAGCGTCCTGATTGTCCGCTGGTTATAGGCTATGCGAAGTTACATTGAATTCAATATGGCGCCCTCTAGAGTACATAAAATGACGAACGAAAAAATTTTTTATCTTTTATTATCCCATGTAGGGTATCAAATGAAAGGGCTTGACAAGCACATTACAAATATGTATATATATCATATTGTCTAAGTAAATAAATATGTTTAAATTGTTAAAAACATGCAAAAATGAGTCTGCAACGTACGGCGCGGCTGTAAAATTAATACCTATTATACAATTAAACTTAACAAAAAAAATTAAAGCAGCTCTGAAAATACTTTATCACGAAATTATAACCCCAAAATAATTTAAATAAAAAGTAAGTTTAAAAACTAAAACCCGACTACTCAAAAATCACGCTCTTAAAAGTATGAAACAAGAAAATATTTCGGACAGAAATCTAGACATAGGTACAAAACTCAAGGTAAAGCCGTAGTCGCATGCTTGTCGGCTACAAAATAATGGCATGTGACGACGGCTTTACCTTGACCATTTTTGTACCTATGTCTAGATTTCTGTCCGAAATATTTTCTTGTTTCATACTTTTTTCGTTCGTCATTTTATGTACTCTAGAGGGCGCCATATTGAATTTAATGTAACTTCGCATAGCCTATAACCAGCGGACAATCAGGACGCTTCTAACGATACCTCATTTGTCAAATTATGATCAGTGGTTTAGAAGTTATGAGGTTACAGATGAACATACATACATACATACATACTTACATACATACATACCGGTCAAAATCATAACCCACCTTTTTGCTTCGCCGAAGTCGGGTAAAAAATATTGTAATGAATAACGTAACCAGAATAAAGTAGCTACATATAATAGTACGATTTACATTTATATTTATATATAATGAGATTTTCTATGACATAAATGTTATTAGCATTAAATAAATCAACTTTTTAATTGAATCAAATTGCAGCAATCACACTTTTTAGATGAAATTATTTATATTGATTAAAAAAAAAAATTCGAATTCGAGTTTTTTTCGATTTTTTGCATTTTCTGAGAAGATTTACTATAGTAACATTTTTTTTTTTTTCACCGTCGGAAAGTAGAGATTTCAACGAACAGAAAACATACCAACTTTTGAAAAAAGCTGATATTTTGACGGGTGAATTTTCGATTGAAAATTAGGGTGCTTTTTCGATATTAATTCAAAATAAGGTGAAAAAATAAATATTTCTTATCAAATAAATTACAGCGTATTTGGGACATAAAAAGGTAAGTTTTCACCAAATTTCGTGAAAAAAAACAAAAATTTGAAAAAGATAAAAATAAAAAACCAAAAACTTGGTTTTTTGAATTTTTCCCATAAATTTTGAGGTTATGTGAAAAAAGTGTAAATACAAAAGTTTTAAGTCTTTTTATTACCTACAACTTTGCCATTTGACTTTTTTCCATAGGACTTTTAGTTTTGCCGGAAATCGAGAAAATCCGTTTCTTATCCTTAAAAACGCACTCCCATCCCTTTCCCGACCTCAGATCGCCCGTAAATTATTTTTCCTTTAATTTTTAGAATATTCTCCTTCTTTTCTAATGGGTTTCATCCTACTATTATTTTTTTTGGTTTTAAAAATTATCGACCCTGGTCTATTTTGCATAAAGCGGGAGGAAACGGCCGGGTGTTACCACTGTGTGGACCGCCCGGAGGACATGGTGGAGCATACAGTGGAAGTCTGCCTGCCAGTGGAGGACCGCCATGTCCTCGTGGAGGCAATCGGCGAAAGTGACGTCTCGCATCCGGCCCTGGTCCAGGCCATGGTGCGGAGCGATAGGGCATGGCAAGCCGTCACCTCCTTCTGCGAAGCAGTAATGCTCGCGAAGGAGGAGGCGGGGCGCGCGAGGGAGAGACAAATGTCGCGCCCTCGCGCCCCTAGCCACCGACGTAGGAGACGCCCCGTGCGTCGGGAATTGGTAGCCGATTTCCGGCCACCGTAGGCGCGGGATTGCGGACGGAGAGCAATGGGTAGCTCGCCGTCCGATAAAAACCAGATCACGCGCGCCTCAAAGAGATGTCAGCAAAACTGAAGGGGTCCGCTAGGGCCGATGCCTGCTGGGGTTGCGGGAAGTCCTAAGGGGAAACTGTGGCCCCTGCTACAGGCAAAGGGAAGGAACACGGGTGAGTTTTAGTCCACCAGAGCGGGAGAAGTGATTTGATGATTTCACAACTAAAAAAAAAAAAATGTGTTGGCCGTGACTTCGTCTGCGTGTATGTTGTATTTCATTATTATTACACGACTGCCCAAAAAATGAGTGTACTGTTTTCCGGGTTCATGTATGTATGGGACTTAACAAAAGCTGGTGACAAACGCATCTCATTTGCTCATCTGCTCCGTGCACGGTGTGATACGTGAAAACAAAACGACATCTTGCCTTGTCTATGTTTTTATTTTTTTCAACGTATTTTGATCATGTTTCCCCGTGGTTTTCAAGTCACGTGCTTACACTTAATCAAAATTTTGTTGAATCAATTAAATTCGGTATCGCTTTAGGACATTGTCGATATTTTGATGGAGTTTTCCAAATTACTTTGTTGAATTGTTGTAAAACATTAAGACTCTCGCAGACAGGCGCGACAAGACTGGTGGAACAATTTCTAAATACCTAGGCACGAGTTGTTTGTCACTATGTGCTATGCCAGTTTGGCAACCTACTTTGCAACATTAACTAGCATTTCTATAAGTGGTTAAAAAGGACTACATTTATATTTATCAATATCTGAATTGCGAGATTTTTACGATCGAGAAAAAAGTGTATTCCATATTAGCCAACACCTGAACGTAAATAAACATACATTCGATTGGTTTAGTCCACGTTCAACCACCACAATCTTTACCCCCTACCATGTTGAACCCCTAAACGTTGTCCATGTTCAACCTCTGGATAATCAGCATTCTTTTGTCGATAGATTAAGAAAAAAGTTCCGACTTCAAATAGCCAACACAACAGTGATAGGATATTTAGATGCATATTTACCTAAAGTTGAGCTGTAGATGCATCCAAATCCATATCACTGGTGGTGATAATACATATAGCATTCAACTGGTGAAAGAAGTGTTTAAATCGATTCAATAGTTTTTGAGTTAATTCATTACATACAAAATACAAATCATTTCTCTTTATAATATTGGTGTAGGTAGATGTTATTTTCGAAACAGGAAAACGTACGTACAAACAGTTTTTTCCACACACAAATTAACATATTTTTCTTTTGTCTACTTAAATATTTTTTCCGCAAATCAACGGAAGCCACATTTGCTTTCAAACAACTTTTTTCTTAACCCGTGAACGTCTTCTCTAATGGTTTTTATAAACAGAGTAAATATTGGTTCAAAAGAATGCATAGCTCGCACACTGCCACGTAAACCTTTTCATCATAAGTTATTGCGATTGTTATACTGCAACGTGTCTGCCATGTCGGTATTTCATGCAAAAAATTTAGATAATGTATGTGAATTTTGTTTGTTATTACGGGCGAAAAAACGGTGTTTAGATACGCGTAGTATTTTAAAATAAATTGACGATGTTTGACCTTGAGTAATATTTAAGAAATGTGGGTATTTGAATTTTTCGGAAATCTTTTGTTTTTATTTTATTTTTCTCGAAAAATTCTTTGAAATATTTTCAGCTGATATTGAATAGGAGATTCTAAGAAAGTTGCGATAGCGGGAAGATAGACATAGGAGGATAAATATAAGTAGGTATATTCAATATGAAAAAAAATGCTCCCGTAGAGAGGCGCGTCACGATGTGTAGGCCTTGTGGACTGTAGATTTGTATTGACCATTTTATATTTTGTACCTGGTACTTATTGACAAATCTACACTTTCCCCATACCTATTAACAACATTGTAATTTGAAAACGTTAAAAAGCCAGAAAGCGATAAGGCCGCCCGTTGTATGTTTTGTAGTGCTAAATATTTTTTTTTTGCTGTGTATTTTCTGGTGTACAATAAAGTATATATAAATAAATAATAAATAAGCCAATTATTTTTAAAAGAGTAACCGGGGAGTTTCAAGCCGGCTCTTCTCCATAGAAAACGACCAATTGGAACCGTAGACCTAGCTTCTGATATTGTGCACATGTAGGTATTATGCGAAATAAAATATTTTCATTTTGATTTTAGTAGAACAATTACAATTAAAAACATAACATTTTTATGAAAACTTCATGGAAATTGTTCTACCAGAATCGCGTCGCACCGTGTGGTCGCGTCGCGCTTATCTTAGCATGATCCTCAAAAATTACAAAGGTACCTCCAAACCGATACAATAAAACGCTCGTTTAAAAAAATACTTAAAATTAGAACATGAAACTTTGCATAAAAACTGTAATAAATATAAAGCCGATAAATATGTTTTAATTTGTTTTAAATAACCATTATCTTCACCTTAAAAAGAAATCACCTTAACTATCGGCGCCGAGGAACCTTCTCCTCGCTCAGTCTCGCTCTCACTCACTCCGCCAGCAGTAGTATGCGAGCGAGATAAACAGTGAATTTGAACTAAAGTATTATGGACTCTTCGAACCCATGTCTCCTCTTACTTTTCGGATTCATGTGCGTATTGTATAAATACCACTTGAAGGAAAACATCGTGAGGAAACCGGCATGACTGAGAAATATTTCTCGACGATATGTGAATCCAAGTCAGAGGCCCATGGGCGGCTTTAAAAGTCTGACATCAGGTTAGTCACTAACCAAACGAAAAAAAGAAGATCGACTCTTAATTAGAAATGTGTCAAAGTATCGGAATTCGTTATTACAGACGTTAACAGTTAACCCTTTAATGTGAAAGTGACCTAACTACTTTTACAGAACTTCAGTCTAGTAATAAGTTTTGATAAATTGCGTTTGGACGAGTGTTGAATGAATGAGTTTTATTCAGCCAAATATATAGGTGACATTATACATAAAGTGACGCCTTCTTCCCGTGGGGATAGGCAGAAACCATGGAACATCACCTGCTACAATACTTACATAACATACTTCTTTTGCTTCTTTTACGTTCATATGCGAAAATATTTTTGGTTCGGTTTTTGCCTACATATCAAAGGACTACGAATATACCGAATAAGTTTACCGTCCATACATGTCTTTCTCAGTAGAGTGCGGTGTTTTATGTACTAGCATGTATTGGTAATTCACACAGAGGAAATAATAAGTTGCTGCTGCCGTCAACACGTCCATCTTTGCGTTTAGATTAGCAAAAAGATAATAAAAACATTCTTGGATGTTCGAATTGTTCATGACGATGTGTGTACGGTGTGTTTGAGCTATTCGGATTTCTATATTCTGTAGCCGATTAAAACACGATAAAAAAAAACGCGAATATCGAATGGAATTTCTCAAGAATTACAAATACTAGGGTCTACTTACTCTGTTCAGCAGGTGCTAGCTTGATGGTTTCAGCCTGTCCTGGTATCTTCTCGGAGCGCCACAACACCTTCACTATCTGATAATAAGCCACGGTCATCAGCAGAAGTGGTAGTCTGAAATAATAACATTCATTTAAAATCATGACTGTATTCCTCAAATAGGTGCATAGATCGTAAAGCTGCATTTCGCCAGTCCTATACAAGGTGGAGACGACAATACAACAAAAAATTCAACGGCGTGTCCCTAATGACGTTCCCATTCTGTATACAAAAATTCAATTGAATATATTCAATATTTTAGTCATTATAGCTCGGCAAAATCCATAGTCGGCTCGGGCTATTCCGTTTATGTACCCCAAAAATCCACCCTAAGGTGGATATTTGGAAATGTATGCCTGAGAATTCACCCAAGGCCTAGTTGGATAAATGGAATTTATAGGCTTAGGGTGGATCCGGCTACATTACAATTACATTTAATTTGTTTGAAAAACTATTTTTTTTATTTCGATATAGGATTAATTTGACAGTTCCAAAATACTCTGAAGCATTAGTAGTGCTAGTTTTTTTTTTTTTTTGTATGGTAGTCTCCACATCGTATAATAGGGAGCGAACCTATTGCCATCAACCGGGCATAAATCCAGACACCGGCAGGGCTATTACCTATCTTGCAGAAGCAATGCGATAGCGATCATTTGTTTCATTTTGACAGTTCAAAAACATTCAATTCGATAATTACGTTGCAGAGCAGAATTAAATTTCGAACTTATCAAGCAATGGATTAGTAATCTGTTTCAAAACGAATTGATTGTGTATTACGTAATTAGGGTACCGATTGCTACTGAGAAAATCCTGACGGAAAAACCCGATAACATAACCTGGGAAGTAAGTTCTAATTGTCCTGTTTTTCAGTGAGACGTAAGGTCCATCCATTATTACGAAAGTGATGTTTGAAGTGAAAATTTCTTTAGGCGCGTTGATCACTTTTTGGGATGGGTAGAAAATGTTTAACTCGCGTCAGGCGTCAGGACACGTGATCTGATCGAAAATTAGTAAGACGGAGGGAGAGTAGAATTTGTTGACAGCGCACTCTGTTTTATTTTTTTGGAATTGTTAGCTTTCGTTCTTGTACCTACTGACAGCAAGCCACATAAATTCCTGACATTTTTGTTGGATGGTGTTACTTAGTTTTTACTTCCATCGGCAGTCTCCAAAGACTGCCCCACATGTTTTTTTTTGTTTATTTGTTTGTTTGTTTGTTAAGATTTCACGCTGAAACGGCTGAACGGATTTAGATGAAATTTGGGAGATAGATAGACCATGACCTGGAAAAGGCTATTTTTTATCCTGGATTGCAGACGAAGTCGCGGGCAATAGCTAGTTGCCTATAAATGGCCAACCCATTTATAGGCAACTATGCTGTACCCTGCGGTTTCACCCACATATGTCTCGATTCTCTAAGAATATCGGAATAAAAAGTAGCCTATGTCCTAACTCAGGTCATGGTCTACCCATGTGCTAAATTTCATCCAAATGCGTTCAGCCGTTTTAGCGTGAAGGCGTAATAAACAAAATCACTTTCGCATTTATTAGTTAGGAGTTGGACATTTTAAACTAAAGGACATGACGAAATGATTGGAAGCGATTACAGGTCACGCTCCATTATGAGTAACAAGATTTGGGCTGTGATCAAAATGTGTCGGAAAAAGTGTCATTTGTAGTACCTATCCCATTTTGCTGCTTTTAAAACTGGAAGCAGGCCTATTTACTTAGAGCTAGCTAATCCTGTTCTGGGTATCAAATTTTTAATTATAGGATCTGGAATGAAATTGGTTTTCCTCTTTAGCAAATTCACTCACAAACAGATGTAAATAAACAAGTAGGTAATCAAAGCTCAAAATTAATTAATGGTGCGCGCTAACGTTTGCTGTATCTTTCAATTTCAAGAAAACTTTGCTGAAATGAAAACCAATTTGATATTCCCTGTTTATTCAAAAGCAGAAGATTACAAATGTGATCGACATGTGTAGGTATTCTGAGATCGTTCGGTTTTATAAAAGTAGATTAGCCTTGTAACTATACGGCTCGTTACCAAGTCTCTACAAGTACCTTTAAAAGATTTACAAGAGTGTCCATGGAGTTTCTTGCCCTTTCTTCTCCATAGAAACCTACTACGCATTGGAATGAGCTTCATCTTTCTTACGAGTACGAGTTACTGACCCCTTGTCAATTCAAAAGTGTCTTTAATGAAATAAAAATTATTTAATTTGGAAAGTCCTGACAAAAACCCGGACATTGCAAAAAAGTGTAGACAATTTACTTTTTAGTACGTAGTCCGTTTTTTTTTCACCAATATATTTTTTTCATCCCCGTTAGTCGAAAAGTCCGGAGAAGACCGGACGGGTACACAAATATACACAAATTTATGTCCGTAAAAGCCGGATAAATGGTAACCCTATCCTGCGGTTGTCAGTCAATCCGTGAGTGGGTGACCAGAATTTGACATCGGGGCCTTACCGCCGCAAATTATTCAACCTCATCTAGAAAAGCTGCCAGGTAAAGCCGACCTTATTGCAATAAAGGATGGATTGAAGGGCCTATCCTATGTAGGCGCAAAAATAATTCATACTATTGTCGTGATTATCTTTGATTTAATTTTAAGAAATGTATTATTTTAATATCGAATTATATAAAATTCTATAGGTAGGTACTATAACGAGCAATATAATGTATATAAATTTTCTCGAAAATGGCTTGAAAATTGCGGGAGTCTACGGGGGCGAAAAATTTATCTAGCTTGGTCTAAGATTCGGGTAAAATTTTTGAAGGAAGTACGGTTATAAAATACGACCTGTAGAGGAGTACCAACAAACTTACACATGAAAGCAAATTTTGTCAGACTTGAAGCATAGATGCTTCCTCAGTGCAGGGCGTGCATGGAGGCTGAGGAAACCGTCGCGGACGTTCTCTTTGAATACACAGGCGTCACCCAGATTAGATCAAAAACCCTCGGGTCACCCAGATCTTTCACAAAAGTTCTGAACAGACCAGGAGATTTAATTAACTTCTGGAGGGAGGTGGGATGGTTAAAATAACCATGCAAACGGCCGCCATGGCCCACGCACAATAGTCCACCTGACGGACTAAGTGCTGAAACCAAACCCAATACAATAGATAGAACATGAGATGCTTCGCTCGCTCGGCCAATAAATATTATAATGAACACATAAAATCAACCCTGTATTCCCCGAAGAGTTGTGTGTAGTAATTAATTTAATATTATAATTAACTTGAGTAATAAGACACAATCAGGGAAATTAATTGTTAACCTACTCCAAGTTAGATAACACGCACGCACATAACAGGCATTATGTTAATTTAAAATCAAATTTTGAAACAGTTCAGAGTTTCAACATGGATAACTAAGACCTCTTAAAACTTTATGGTGCTAATAGTACCGTGTTATACCGCAATTACATAACAAAGTGACTAACTTAGTTCTTGTCAGAAACTTCAGAGACAGTTACTCAATGAACTATGAAACAGTGAATATTGTTGAGGTTATTAAATAGTATCGTTAACACATAACATCACGCCTTGTTTCTCCGAAGGGTAAGGCAGAGGTGTACCTATATACCCACATTTCGCCACATTATGTTTAAGTCAAACTCAAACTCAAAACTCAAAGCATTTATTTCAATTAAACCATATACAGGCACTTTTGAATTGTCAATAGTCAGTCAGAAATATGAAGCTAGTTGCCCATTCTAAAACGTAGTAGGTACCTATGGAGAAGAACGGGCAAGAAACTCCACGGACACTCTTTTAAATAAATAATTGTTACAAAATAGTGGTTACATAATTCATGTTTAAATTATACATATGTGAGAACAATGTAAAAAAGATGCGCACGTTAAAAGCGTCCGTAATAAAAAAATAAAAAATAAATAAAAATAAAACAATTCAAGGATTCAAATAAATTAAAATAAGCCACGGCAGCTAAGAGATGACCAGTCCCAACTGACGGCGCCCGTTCACGAACATGACGCATGTATTAGCACCATTCAGCTCAACCATTTTGAAGGGAGCTAAATGATCCAACACACACGCCACCATCAGCGAGACATCTGAGTGAGCATGACATACTCTCAGCCCATGTAATACTGTCAACCAGGGACAGATACAGACTCCGAGTTGCTACTGAGAATACTATTATGTACAAACATGTTACCTGACCTGGGTATTGAACCCATGCAAGGCATTAGCTAAAAATAAAAAATGCGTAAATAAATAAACATGTCATAAAGTAAAAAAATCATACTCAGTATAATATACTGTTCCCACTGCTGGGACACAGGCCTGCTCTCTTGCAGAGGGAGTGGGCAGTAATCCACCATGCGGACACATTGCGGGTTGGTAGATGTCACATGTCTTCGAATTTATGGTTCTAGGACATGCGGGTTTCCTCACGATGTTTTCCTTAATCGTTTTGAGAGCTGTGGTGATGAAATTATTTACACACTGCTTGGGTTCAAACCGACAACCTACAACTCGTAAGTCGAGGCCGTTACCACTGGGCCACCACTGCTCAAGTAAAGACAATATTTAATTATAAATCTGAAAGGAAGAAAACCGTTGCTATTGACAACCAATTTCCTAGAACCGGGGTTTTTTCCTTTTCTCCTTAAATATAATCTCAGTATCAGACATCCTGTATCCGTTATACAGGGTGACATCGAACACGCGTAGTCAAGGATGATATCTACTCATTCTCTACAAATAAATAATATAATTGTAATGGAAAAAAACCTCTTGAGATCTTATATTTCAAATAAATCATGAGATTAACAGGAAATTAAAGTATTATTTCGGTATTTGTTATGAGTATTACTTGCTCTTTCATTATTATTTTTACCTTTACTTAACTTTTTTCTTGTAATGTTTTTCGTATGATGTACAGTGTGAGAGCAGTGGTGACCTGAAATAATTTAATCACCACTGCTCTCAAAAACCGTGAAAGATAACATTCAGAGGAAACCGGCATGTCCTAGAACCAAAAATTAGAAGACATGTGACATCTCGTACCAACCCGCACTGGGCTCGCGTGGTAGATTACAGCCTACTCTTTGTCGAAGAGAAGAGGCCTATGTCTCAGCAGTGGGAACATTATAGGCTGATTATTCTGTATGATGTACATAATAAAGAGTCTTCTAGTCTAGTTTATGGTGGTTAAAAGTTCAAATAAACCTCGACCCTTGTCATACAGGAAGGTCCAGAGGTGGTTAGTTGCGTGACATCATTTTCTATAATTAATGAATAACAGTAAATATTCGATTAAAGAAAAAATAATTAAGATATTTTTGACCTTTTGAGTAATTTTTTTTCGTACAAGCATCGAATTGGATCACCCTGTATTAGGATTACTTAGGATTATGAAGTAGCGAGCCCCCACTCCCCCACTTTAATGCGTTTTATCTAAGTATGTTTTTATTAATATAATGAAACAAAAAATACGTGTTTAATATTTTTTTATTATCTGACTGACGGACTAAATAGAATTTCCTTTTTTTTTCCGCAGGCATCATCACTATTGGAGACTTCAACATTATGTAGGCTATAGGGTGTTGCAATTGGTCTCCCCATGAGTCGTCACTCAAAGTATCTAACCGGTATCCGTAGTGTAACAAATTATTTGTCGTCAGTCAGGTAATATTCAAACCGTTGCTGTAGGTAATTGGACTCTTAGTGCCGATTTCACCAATGAAATTGAACGCGTTCAGCACATCTAAACACGTTCAAGAGCTGTCAGTGTACAATGTCCCATAACAATGTTGACTGCTTTAACGAGGTTTATGTGCCAATCACGTTCAGATTCATTGGTGAAATTGGCACGAAGGTCTGATTTCACCAATGAAACCGAACGCGATCAGTATTTCTAAAACGCGCTCAAGATCTGTCAGTTTCAATATTCCATAACAACACTGACAGCTCCTAAACGCGGTTGAGATTACGCAATTAACGCGGTTGTTTATGCTTTATCAAGCAAAAACGGCTCGATTTGAATGTCGCTTGCACGTCATAAAACGACAAGGTCTTTTTGTTTATGTGACAGTTAGATTAATTCAACCTTAGTGTAGTTCCAATTTAATGGGAATTGTTATAAAACCGTTATACTTACTCAAAAATAAGTCTGCACCATATTGTAAACATTTTTAATACCCTAGTCACTAATATGTACAATGTTCTTATCATTTAACCTTCATAGGTTATTGGAAGTCAGAACCCATTTTAATAATAAGTTGCAACGTGGCTATATCTATTCTGTGATGAGATGCAATCTTATCGCACTTCAAATATGTTGTGGAAATATGTTACTGGAAATTACTGTCAAAAGTGTTGGAGCATTTGCGAGGTTGGCTATACGAATTGTTTTCAATCCCTCGGCAATGCCGAGAGGTCTCCAAAATAAAATGAAACGAATACCAGAGCTCGTTTAGCAAAATAAAAAGAAAATAAAACAACTGGCAAAATTTTTCTTCAAATAAAAAAATTACCCACTAATCAAGTTTTAATTTTTATTTACCAATTAAGATTTAATAGCCGTCTTCGTAAACAGAATTAAAATTAATTAATTTCTCAATAACATAAGAATTTCCGCAATTTCTACACCGCCAATGAAAAATACGAAATAATCTGTGAGATGCCAAAATCTTTGAGTGTTCTGTTATTTTCTCATTAAAATACCGAGTTTAAGAAATTTACGGGTAGGTATATGAAATAAAAATGTGAGAATGGTTGTAATTTTTTTTAAATTTTTATAAATGAAAAACACTGCCGTAGTTAATTGACTCAGGCGTGACCTTGCGGAAATCCATCATAAAAACACAATAGACGATGTATATCTAGTAACTTAATCCGCTTAACCGTTCTTAAAGAGTTAGAGAACCCTGTAAGAAATCGACACGTGTTTCGCCTCTCAACGAGGCATCCTCAGGACGACGATTGACCTGTTGCGAACTCGGACACGAAGTGTTATCAACGCGAGCCGAACGCAAAGTCAAGCAAAGTCAAGATTTCTTACAGGGTTCTCTAACTCTTTAAGAACGGTTAAGCGGATTAAGTTACTAGATATACATCGTCTATTGTGTTTTTAAACACTGCCGTGTTGCCGTACCTATAGAAACTATAGTGGAGTTCGTAATTGCAAAACGACGAGGTGTATTATTCCTAAATAGTTCAATATTGTTATCAACAATTGTCTAGTGGTCGCAAGCGCTACTGCTGAGCATGAGATCCTGCGTTCGATTCCCAGGTCGGGCAAAGTGTTATCGGGTTTTTCCATTACAAATTTCTCAATAGTAACACGGTGTATGGATTCGTGCCCGTTTGATGGCAATAGGCTGGCCCCCTATTGCATGGGAGTTATTCGTAACTGGCGAAATGTGGGTGTAGGTATTATGTAGGTACACCTCTGTCAAACACTTCGGAGAAAACAGGCGTATTATGTAACGTGTTGTTGTCAAAAGTTCTATAACAATTATGACGTCAATATTTATAAGCACTTGGAACACCAACATTACAGCCAAGTGGGCAACGTCGCAAATAGCTGTCAAATATTTCTCTGTTGTTTGATTAATAAGTAATTCGGCAATATTACTGTATTCTTCGGCCAAAGCATTGCCATACAACGTGACAATTCTGCCAGCCTTTTGGGTACCTTTCCTGTTGACAGCGACGCGGACGAATTTTTTGATGCCCTATGATCGTTTCCCCCCGTTTTTATATACTTGTACATTTATTATTATTAAATTATTCTGTTATTTTTTCAACCATGTAAATACGTGTGTATACAAATAACTGTGCTCGAATTAAATATTGTTATAATATATCTAATTACTGTATGCAAATAAGAAATGTGGCTAACTAATGAACTTAAATTTTTATTATAAAATGCAATAATTAATATCGTTACACAGTATATTGATATAAAAAAAGTATTTGGAAACTTTCCAAATGCCTTTTTTACACCTTAAACGGGTACAACATCAAATTCAATGTTTTAATTGCAATTCATTATTAATATTCTAGTTTTCTATAGTTAACCATAATTATTTCATATTTATAAAGTAGGTTGGCAAATTAATCAAAACAGGTAGTTTTTTGACAGCTATTTGATAACTATTTATTTATTTCAACGTTGCCAACTTTTTGGATGAACGCTTTTAAACCCTATCTCAATTAAAAAACGCAGTCACTGTTACTGAAGAGTATCGTAACGGCAGATAAAAAAAAAGTTTTAAAATTGCTGTCCTTTAAGAATTCGGGGACTTTATTTATACCCCTCCCTGTATTTTTGTTGCCGGCCATAAAGCCAGAACAAAATATTTGGCACGATTCGGCACAGTACGGGCGTTTGTGCACTACACGGAATTACAAAAACAGTCCGATTTTTTACGGTCCTATACGAATGTTTATACTAGTTTGGTCGGAATCGGACTGCCGGACGATAAAATTCCGTGTAGTGCACAAACGCCCTACGAGTTGTACTCCGTTCATCGATTTGTTGTGAAGTTTGTAACTGCAGTTAGTATAGAAAAACACCGTTCCACAAAGATGCACTAAGTAGTTGAGTTTATTTAAGTTAAGAGTAAGTTACAGTACTAGAGTGGAAGGCGATTATTTCTCTTAGTTGTTGATAGCTACACAGTTCACTATATTTAACAGTATTCTTTGTGTATCGTACAGGCACAAAATATTTTATGTATTTAATGACGAATTTCGGGAAAACAAATCTTGATTTTTCTCGAACCCCATGGCTTATCGCCTACGCAATATGGGGTGCTTAACACCCCACGTAACACACGATAACGTGGGTTGTGGGGTGGGGTGGTTGCCGTTGATCCCGGCTGTCATTCGTGGATCTTTGACAGTTGTTACGAGTCGTCAGAAGCCCGAAACTCTGACACCAGTTTTACCAAGGGGTATCGTATTACCCAGTTACTTGGTTGTGGAGCTCAGATAGGCAGTCGCTCCATGTAAAATACTGGTATTCAGCTGCATCCGGTGAGACTGGAAGCCGACCCCAACATAGTTGGGAAAAGGCTAGGCAGATTGATTGAATATGAGGTGCCTAAATGTTGCAAAGGGGTCGCAATACGTCCTGGAAGGAATTTAATTTTACCACCCGTCTCTTCCGAATCATGCCAACCCGAATAAAATCAGCCGAATTGACAGTAGTATTCAATTGAATAATAAAAGCGGCCAAGGGTGACTCGCACACGAAGGGCTCCGTAACTATAATATTTAGCGAAAAACGCCGATAAAACCACGTTTCTTATATCCCTTTAATTTTTTATTTTATTTTATTTTTTTATTGTTTTTTTATATATAAATACACAATCAGAGAAAATTTCAACTGTCTACCTATTACGGTACATGAGATACAGCCCGCTGATAGACAGACGGACGGACGGACAGCAGAGGCTTAGTTATAGGGTTTCGTTTGGTACCCTTCGGGTACAGAACCCTAAAAACATTTTTTTTATACGAAAATCCAAAGCATTTTGTTTAATCCAGAATTCACGCCTGAAACCAATTCATATGTTATATTTCGTGACTGACAGTCTGAATGACTGACAGTATAGTGAAAACCAAGCTTCGTTTCCGTTCGTTTCTTAAGGGCCTTAGTCTCGTTTAGTACCGTAAAACGGTCACTTTAAAAGCTATCTTCTCCTTAACGGCTTAGTTAAATGATTTGAAAAAAATATATGTTTGCTATAGATTCATCTACAACATATCTGAAACCGGGTTTTTTCGTATGACTAATACTTTTGCCTTAAAAAAATATTTACCATAACGCTATTTTTGGCTAATATTCCTAACTACTTCTAAACGGCTTTGACGATTGGAAAAAAAATTACACTGAAAAATTGTTGATTAAAGGTACTACAAATTTGAAACTGCATTTGTAAATCAATCAATATTTGTTAAACAAAATGTCCCCATTTAGAGATAGAGGTTCAGAGGGGCTCTGCGCGGGACGCGGGCGGCAGTCGCCCGTGAGCATTGAGACGGGATGGCTGTGTCGCTCGCTGGTCTGCTCCGGCTATCGACCGAGTATGCGCATACGTATGTGTTAGTGCGAATATTTATGAACTTATTGTATTAGTGTGCGTTTATAGACGAGCTTGCTGCAGAGAGTCCAAATCGATTGTGCGCGTAGGCGCTTTATTGTTGAGTTGTTCTTTGATGTACAATTATTAATACTTTTTTACATTGACAATTACATACAAATTAACAATTTACAATATAAACTAAAAAAATGTAAATGTAAAATATAACATAACATCACGACTGTATTCCCTGAAGGGTTAGGCAGAGGTGTACCTATGGTGTTAAAAAATTTACTTTAGAAACTTTAAGAGGTGTTTTAGACCATCGAACTGAATAACTTTTACTTTGGGACATACATTGATATCGCGAAAAAAATAATCTGTTGTTCCATAGTAAACTTTAATACCTACTGTTCTAAACTGTATGGGACAGCTGTTTTTTTTTTCGCGATTTCAAAGTTAAAGTAAAAGTTATTCAGTTTGATGGTCTAAAGCACCTCTTAAAGTTTCTAAAGTTAATTTTTTTTAAATCACTAAAATTTGTTTAGTCCTGTCAAACGAGCATTTCCCATTCTGAAATAGACTAAGGTGACACAACTTAACTATATTTTAGTTTGACAGCACTAAGATTGCACTGAGTTATTAGTTTAGTGAAAATGGCAATTTTGCTATTCTGAATTTGACGTTTTTCACCTAAAAATTTAGATTATCCAACTAAATCAGTCTATTTTTAAACGCGATTAAAAAGGAGTGGAATAAAATTAGTTGGCATGAACACACACTTCACACACTTCAGCTGCAAAAACTGTATCTTTTTTTTTATTTTGCTTATATCTCGAAAACGGTGCGTCCTAGCGCAAAAATAATGGAAATTTCGACCCCCTCTGCCACCCGTAAACCCATATGCCCCTACTCATAGGTAATATTGAATCATATTTTCTATACAAAAAGTTTAAAATTCCATACAAAACACGTCAAGGCTGCCCCCACCGCGCGCCTCTGTCTCTAAAAAAATTCACGGGGTAGAGCAAACAAGTACCACGTCGGTCGCGACGTGACTGTCAAATTCAATTTTAGATGTGTCAAAATTATTTTTTAATTTTAGCTTTTAGATTCTCATAGCCAAAAGTAAGGAATTTTAGTCGTAGTTTAGTTAGTTTAGTTCGGTCACGGTAGACGGTAGGCCAACTTCATAGAAACGGACGAAGCGCGAGCTATACCTACGCGCCTCGATCGAGGTATGCGCGAGGTACGCAGACAGTCGCGTCTGTGCCGCAGTGACGAACGAACGGTGTGTTGTTTTTTTAACAATAACCACGCGATTTTTACACTAAAAATAAATTCAAGTACATATTTAATATGACGAGTAGGATATATTGTTGCTGTTTTTGGTTGCATGAATTTGGCAATAACGCATCCAGAGATAACTTTTTTTAGATTACCTGGAAACTTTGAAAGGTATTATTATTAACAAACAACAACAACAAAATTATTTTATAGTCTTACTATAAAATAATTTTACTTACTGGTAGGTAGGTACATATTGTGTGTATTTTTAATGGATAAGTATTTCCTTTTATCTCCCGAAAAAAAGATGTCTGGATTAATAAATAAAGTGAATAGAGTAAAGGAAAGTGATAACACGAGTGAAATAGGTAGTTATAGGAGGTTCATGAATTAATACGGTAGGTACGCTTGTTTTAAAACCTCGGGCATTTGTGTTTTGTTTTGTTATTCAATTCACAAAGTATTTTATTTATTTGTGTAGATAAAAAAAGTATATTTACAATCACAAAACTAAATGGAAACACAAAGTAGGCAAATGTAATTAAAATACTGGAGGCGGGCAGCCCTATCGCATGTTTACGTACCGCGCGGCTGTAGGCATTTATTTCTAAGATATGGCTTAGTTATTCTACCGTCTACCGTGGTTCGGTGTACAAGAGAATCGGCACCAAATATTTTCTTAAGTTACGTAGGTAAGAAGGTTAAGAAATAAATCTTGATTGGTGCCGATTCTCTTGTGCACCGAACTAAACTATCACTAAAATTACTTGCTTTTTGGCTATGAGAATCTGAGATTCTGCAAAAAAATATCTCTAAATTAAAAAATAACTTTGACACATCTAAAATCGAATTTGCGTCGCGAACTCGCGACTCCACGTGGTACTTGTTTGCTCTACTCTGTGAATTTTTTTAGGTCCAGAGGCGCGCAGGGGGGCAGCGTCGACGTGTTTTGTATGGAATTTTTAACTTTTTGTATGGAAAATACGAAAATTTGTTACCTTTGTGTTGGGGTAAAGGGGTTTAAGGGTTTCCTAAAGGGGGTCGAAATTTTCATTATTTTTGCGATAGGACGCACCGTTTTCGAGTTATAAGCAAAATAAAAAAAAAGATACAGTACTGTTTTTGCACCTGAAGTGTTGGTGTGAAGTTTAGTTCATGACAACTAATTTTTATATTCCATTCCTTTTTAATCGCGTAAAAAAAATAGTCAAATTTAGTTTGAATAATCAAAATTTTTAGGTGAAAATCGTCAAATTCAGAATAACAAAATTCCCTGTTTCACTAAACTACTAAGTTAATAACTCATTGCAATCTTAGTGCTGTCAAACTTCGGTGGCAGTGACCTCTCGCGTCCGGCCCTGGTCCAGGCCATGGTGCGGAGCGAGAGGGCATGGCAAGCCGTCACCTCCTTCTGCGAAGCAGTAATGCTCGCGAAAGAGGAGGCGGAGTGCGCGAGGGAGTGGCAAAGGCCGCGCCCTACCAGCCCTAGCCGCCGCCGCCGTAGGAGACGTCCCGGGCGTCGGGAATTGACTGCGACTGGACTGGAAAGGGCTAGGCATCAACATCAATGGCGAGTATATCACTAACCTTCGGTTTGCCGACGATATAGTTATCATGGCTGAGACCATGGAGGACCTCAGTATAATGCTCGATGACCGCAGTAGAGCCTCCAAAAGAGTGGGTCTTAAAATGAACATGGACAAGACAAAGGTCATTGTCAAATGCCCATGTAACACCCGCCCTCATAAAGATCGGTGACGCTACGCTCGAAGTTGTAGACGAGTATGTTTACCTAGGACAAACTGTCCAGCTAGGTAGGTCCAACTTCGAGAAAGAGGTCAATCGTCGAATCTGACTCGGCTGGGAGCGTTCGGGAAACTATGCAATATCTTCTCGTCCCACATACCACAGTGTTTCAAGACGAAAGTCTTTGACCAGTGCGTGTTGCCAATGATGACTTATGGCACTGAAACGTGGTCACTCACAATGGGTCTTATCAGAAGGCTAAAAGTCACCCAAAGAGCAATGGAGAGGGCTATGCTTGGAGTTTCCCTACGTGATCGAATCAGAAATGAAGAGATCCGCAGGAGAACCAAGGTAACCGACATAGCCCGAACAATTGCCAAACTTAAGTGGCAATGGGCAGGACATATTGCTCGCAGAACAGATGGCCGATGGGGCCGAAAGGTTCTGGAGTGGCGACCACGTACCGGAAGACGTAGCGTTGGAAGGCCTCCCACAAGATGGACCGATGACCTAGTAAAGACCGCAGGAATTCGCTGGATGCGGGAAGCACAGAATCGGTCGAAGTGGCGATGCTTGAGGGAGGCCTATGTCCAGCAGTGGGCGTCTTTCGGCTGATATGATGATGATAATGATGATATGCTGAGTTATAGGGGTTTATGGATTTCATAAAGGGGGACGAAATTCACATTATTTTTGCGATAGGACGCACCATTTTGCGATAAGAAAAACCTTCTCCCATCACACATAAAGGCAATGCTTGTACAGTCCCTAATATTTCCCATAATTGACTATGATGATGTGTGTTACTATGACCTGAATGCAGATCTTCTCAATAACTAGACCGCCTTCTTAATAACTGCATTCTGCATGTTTCGTTTTCTCCTCTTCTGATCGTTATTTCTCCTCTACCGATCGTTATGTCTCCTGACAAAGTTTATTCTGTTTATTATGTATAATATGTATTTATTAATTATAATTTATTCTTGTATTTTTTTAGTTATTTTCGTGTTATCAATTGATTGATTGTGTATTACGTAATTAGGGTACGGGGCACGTGCCCCGGGCGACACCGTTAGGGGGCGCCAAATTCGAGCATGACAGACAAGTGCACCACCCAGCGCACCGCAACTTTGCAACAAATGAGACGCGCAACAATTATAATCTTTCTCTGAGGGTGGTGCACTGAGGAAATTACTGATTAGCGTAGGTTTAGGTCGTCAAACGGTCTGAGCGGGTTGTGAGTACTTGTGAGCGGGCGCAGTTGTATTCTACCAGGAACTCGATGAGCGTTTCTGTGGTCTATTTCTTAAGTTTTGCGGTGCCGGGCGTCTTGCTTCAACGCCGACGACGCCTGTGACACGACTTACTTTAACTTTTACCACAGTTTTGGCGCCCCTGTTGGATTGGCGCATTTTCGATCGATTTTTGATTAATGTGTTTATTATGCCTAAATTTTCGAGCTCGCTTCGCTCGCTCTTGCAACCTAGTAAAGTAACTCCTAAAGCAAAAATCCAACTTATCTCAGGCAGAGTGAATAAGGCTAATCAAAATAAATGTCTGACACGTACTAGTATATTTAAAAAAAAAACGGTTTTTTTTTAAGAAAAAAAAAAACGATTCAGGGTCAGGCGATAGGTTTTGCCCCGCCTCGAAAGATCCGTTCCGTTCTAGATCCGGGGCTGCCCCTACCAAATATCACTCAACGCGCTTAAAGAAGTTTTTCCTAAAAAAAAAAACTATGATACCTACAAAAAATTTCTACAGTCAAAGGCCGATTCTCTTGTACACCGAACTAAACTAACTACAATCACTAAAATTCCTTACTTTTGGCTATGAGAATCTTAAAGCCATTCTGACAAAAAAAATCTCTGAATGAAAAAAATATTTTGACACATCTAAAATCGAATTTGACAATCGCGTGACGACTCCACGTAGTACTTGTTTGCTCTACCCCGTGAATTTTTTTAGAGCCGGAGGCGCGCAGGGGTTGGCAGCCTCGACGTGTTTTATATGGAATTTTTCACTTTTTGTATGGAAAATATGAAAAATTATTAACAACATGTTGGGATATAGGGGTTTAAGAGTTTCCTAAAGGGGGTCGAAAATTTCATTATTTTTGCGATAGGAGACACCATTTTCGAGATATAAGCAAAAGAAAAAAAAATACGATACTGTTTTTGGACTGAGGTCGAAGTGTTGGGGTTTTAGTTCATGCCAACTTACTTTATTCCACACGTTTTTAATCGCGTTTAAAAATAGTCAGATTTAGTTGGATACACCAAATTTTTAGGTGAAAAACGTCAAACTCAGAATAGCAAAATTGCCATTTTCACTAAACTAATAACTCAGTGCAATCTATTTTTAGTCTAGTTTAGAGGCATTTGTGACAAGAGAATCGGCACCAAAATATAACTAGCAGACCCGGTAGGCAGACGTTGTCATGCGACAACAGCGCCTCCCAACAGCGCGTCCAACTATAGCTAAGAACCATCCAAGTGACACAAAAAGAATTGAAAAAAAAACATCTAAATCAGTCAAGCCATTTAGCATAAGAAGAATTACAAACACACGCACACCGATATTTTATTTATTGCCAGGAATGTTCTTAAAAAACAAACAAAGTATTTAAAATAATATGCGGGTCAAAATATGGTAGTCGGCGTACAATTTCAGATTTGCCTACGATTTCTTCTCTTAGGATTAGGAATCTTAGGCAAAAAATGCGACATACGTGCGCATGTCTGCGCCTTTGTCTAGTCTTTGATCGTCGTTTTAGTGTAGTGCGCCACCGTTGCACGTTTTACGTATTGGAGAGTAGGGCGTTTAGCTCCGCCCACATGCACAAGGTCAGTGAGCCTACTATACACCTTAACCCAATAACGAAACGGATATCGATTGGTACTCGGTATTCCCGACATTGTTGTCAATACTTCTCGATATTTTATCCGAAAAATTGCTAGTTATCCCGAAAACAAAAGACAGGCTAATAACTGTCAAGAGTCAAACTTTTATTCATTTTGAATATTGAATACGAGGCTTTTGGCAAATTTTTCAATGAGTATTTTATGTAAAAAAAATTAGTAATGTGCGTTTATATGTGCAGAATAAACAATTAATTTTTATTTCTTTTTCTTTTCTTATAACATAATCACGCCTGTATTCCCTAAAGGGTTATGCAGAGGTGTACCCATAGTACACCCACATTACGCCAGTTCGTTACCCGACTACGGGGAAGCAAAAAAGAGGGTTATTATTTTGACCGGTATTTATGTATGTTCATCTGTTCTCTCATACATAACTTCTAAACTACTCATCAGTCATAATTTGACAAATAAGGTATCGGTGGAAACGTCTTGATTGAACGCTGGTTCTATTCTGTGTGCCGTCACTTTAAATTGAATATGGCTTCCTCTAGAGAAAATAAAGTCTGGAACTAAACATATTTTTTATTTTATCGGTTTTTATTTTATGGGTAGCAAATGAAAGTGTTAATTGATACATAAAAAAATATATAATATTTCAAAATAATTTAACTTAAAATAAAAGTTATAAAACTAAAATCCAACTACGACAAAAAGTATTCTAAAAAGGTATAAACAAGACATCACAGACAAATCAAAAATCCGGAGTCACACGTAATCTGTTCGATTCATGCCCTAACACGTATGATAAAGGGGTTTGAAGATTTTGGCCCTAAAATCAGCCACCATTTTGATTTTTTTTCAAAATCGAGGTGCACAATAAATGTCATATATTTGGATAGGGGACACTTAGACAAACATAAAACTTGGTATAACATAACATCATAAAGCGTCACGTTTCTGAGATATTCAAAGATAAAAATAACAATTGTTATAATGAATTTATTTATTTATGTTGTAGTTACTTCATGTTGACTAAGTTATTTACACATGAATTAATTGAATACACCTCGTGGATAAAACATAAGATTTTTAATCATATTCGGTATAAATAATATCATCCAAGAAGGCAGCGGGAGGCTGAATAAGATTTTCTTGGTGTCACGCCCATGCCATGCACCATATAATAACTACATAAGTATACCAAATAACACACGTCCTCACTCGGCGGAGGGTATACATATATTTTTGTCTCTTTCGCTCTTAACTAAAATATTGCCTATACATGATGCAATTATGTTTTCATAGTTCAATATACTTATCTAAAGGGAAAAAAACAAAAAAATCCTTGTTTCAGGGTTCAGTTTTTGACTTATATTTCGGTGAATAACTCCGAAACCTGACGCATTAGGATATTATGTCATATGACATTTTTTGTTTGTATAAGTGTCGTCTATCTAAATATATAACTTTAGAATTTCTCCGCGATTCTGAAAAAAAATCAAAATGGCGGCATCATGTTAGGGCCACCCTCCATACAAAAATCTTCTAACCCCTTTTTAATTTGTCTGTCTGTGATGTCTTGTTTATACCTTTTTAAATGCATTTTTGTCGTAGTTGGGTTTTAGTTTTATAACTTTTTTTTTAACCACCTCTCGTCGAAGATGCAGAAGCTTTAATGATGGTTTACGAAAAAAATAATTGTACTTACGTGTAAATGAAAATGACTTTAATGACGTGCCACACAAGGTCGCTATTTGAAGACCAGGTCGCGATGCACTGGACCAGGTACTCTAACTCGAAGCGGAGGGGCACTGACTTCTCAGTTGTCAGGACGATCAGCTCTGGAGCATCTGTTGGTAAAAAAAATATTAATCTCTAAGAACATCGTATGTAAAAAGTACAGCTGTATTTTGATAACTTTTGCGTAAAATAAGAAGTCAACCCAATTAATATTATACTTAAATAAAGACAACAAAGAACAGTGAACCCATAAAGTTTTTCTGTTTTCCAGAACATTCCTTCTGTTTTGCGTAATAAGTACGAAAATTTTCTGAATTTTCACCGTCAAGTCAATGTGATATTTTTGTGACCGTGAAAATTCTGCCCAACTTTTTACGCAAAACAGAAGGAATGTTATGGAAAACAGAAAAAACTAGTACCACTAGTTTTTTCTGTTTTCCATAATATTCTTCACTAAACTTAAATATTCTTTGTTGTCTTTATTTAAGTTTAGGTGACTTCTTAAAGTTATCAAAATACGGCAGTGCTTTTTGCACGTTTTTAGTGATATTCAATTTTTTTCTTTCTTTAAAATTCAACAAGGTTTATCCCCAATCCGATTTTGCAGCTGACTGGTGTAACTCTTCAGCTAGCCAAATGTTTTTTTTCGTGGCTACTACTTTATGTTTTCTATATAAACTTAACCAAAACCCATAACACGATTCGCCTATAGCCGACCCTTAAGCTTTGGATCAAAGTTAGAAACTCATTTTGTAATGAGACAGAGAAAGTTTCCGCCTTAATTCACCACTTTGTTTACTAACGCCCAATAAAGTTCAGCACAGTATCTATACCTACATATTTTTGTAAACACGCCGAGAAATAAACTCAAATAAATTACAGAGATTGAACTAAGCTCCTTCCTAATTAATTACCCTAAAACATTCTGTCAAATCAAATTAAAACAAATCAAAGTTAATTGGTATTTTCGTAAGCCGTTCAAGGAATTTCCCGAAAACGATATAGCATTTACCAAGTTGAGGCAATCGGGAAAGTTTGTATGGTATCAGAAACTTGGATCTTGATCCACATGTATTGAAAAGTTTTTTCTCAAACATGCTTGGAAATTCGAACATTATTTAGACAACCTTCTTCGAGATAAATTGAAATTGCTGTACTGGTCAAAAACAAGCGACCGCCCCGACCGGCCGGCAATCTTAGTATGAAAATCCATATCATTCTGTCGTGTTTAGCGACCTAATAAATTACTATGAAATATCTGTCGTGTTATTGAAAAATGGAACTAACTTTTTACTTGAACACAAGCCAACCAAGGAGGTAACTTATCAAAGATTTTATTTAAATTTCGAACTGGCTTAGCAAATGGAGCTGTTTAAAGTAAAGAAGAAACAAATGAACACACGGACGCGTGAAAAATTTGCTTTGTTCGTCATTGATTTTGGAATTTATAATTAATTTACTTAGTTTGAATTTCCGTGTATTGTTTGAGAAAAATACTATACAAGCCTTGGCCGCAACCAGGCATTGATGGACTCACGTATGTGTGCCTCGGCTTCGCCTCGGCCCACATTTTTACGATCGTCCGTCAATGCCCTAATTGCTGGCCTCGAGAGTAATGTACTATAAGTTTAAATTGTTGACGCTTACCTCGGATATAAAAATTATTAATTAGCTTAAATAATCTACCTATAATGTCTCCACTGCTGGGACAGCGGCCTCCTCGTGAGAGGAAGTGGGCCCGTAACAGTAATGACGTCAACACAAAGTTCTTGGTCACCCGCCATCATTGAAGACCTTGACGCGGGACATACACAAATGGCGAGTGGCGCGGGACATACACAAATGGCGAGTGGCGAGGGACATATACAAATGGCGAGTGGCGCGGGCGTTGAGACTGTGGGTGTGGCGCAGGCGTTGCGCCGCCCGTTTCATATTTTATACAAAATGTATAGGAACAACGACATGGCGCGGAACATACACACAACGCCCGCGGCCGGCCGCACCGTCACCTCGCCCGCGCCACGCCTCTTGTGTATGTTCCGCGCCACGTCATTCCAATACGTTTTGTATGAAACGCGACACCGTGTGTCGTCAAAGCGTTCCGTATTTTTTACATTGAATTACAACCGGATTGACATAACTTTGTCGACCCGTACGCTGTCATAAAAAAATGCTTTTTTGTATACATCAGAAATACCAGATAAGCGATAGTGAGGACTGGGTCACTAGGCACGTATATGTAATACTTTATCAGTATGCTAATGTATTTACTTGGTAATGTAAAAAGTATGTAGTACTTATCAATTTTACACACTGGACTACTTAAAAAACTGATGTGTCATCGCCCATTCAGAGATACGCAAGCTTTTAATTTACGCCAATATCAGAAGCCCTGAAAGTGGTACTTGTAATGGCGCATCCAGAAGGCTCAAGGCCCCAAAAGCATCCGAGTTCTTCCGTGACAAATCTTAAAGTGAACTTGATTATTCTAATTAAACTTTTGAGCAAGCATTACACTATACAACGTTATTTTTTATTCATTACAAACCTCTTAAGGGGTCATTGTACTCATCATTATGAACAACTTTTACTATGGGACCAAAGCTGAAATCGCGAAAAAAATATCAGCTGTTCCCTACATTTTGACAAGATATGCGAACATAAATGTATGAAACAGCTGATTTTTTTTTCGCGATTTCAGCTTTTGTCCCATAGTAAAAGTTGCTGAGGAGTGGCTAGAGAGGCGCCACGGCGCCCTCACCTACCGCCTGACGCAGGTCCTCACCGGACACGGTAGTTTCGGGAGGTTCCTGTTTCAGATCAGGCAGGAGGAAACGCCCGGGTGTCACCACTGCGTGGATCGCCCGGAGGACACGGTGGAGCATACGGTGGAGGTCTGCCCGGCTTGGGTGGAGCACCGCCGTGTCCTCGTGCAGGCGATCGGCGGCAGTGACCTCTCACGTCCGGCCCTGGTCCAGGCCATGGTGCGGAGTGAGAGGGCATGGCAGGCTGTCACCTCCTTCTGCGAAGCAGTAATGCTCGTAAAGGAGGAGGCGGGGCGCGAGAGGCAGAGACTAAGGTCGCTCCCTCGAGCCCCTAGCCGCCGCGGTAGTAGACGCCCCGGGCGTCGGGAATCGATCGCCGATTTCCGGCCACCGTAGGCGCGGGCTTGCGGACGGAGAGTGATGGGTAGCTCTCCGTCCGATCAGGACCAAGCCCGGGTCGACGGCGCGTAGTGTTCCACGCGCGCCTCAAAGAGTCGTCAGCGAAGCTGAAGGGGTCCGTTTTTGGGCCGATGCCTACCACTGGGGTTGCGGATAAGTCCTTAGGGGAAACCGTGGCCCTGGTCTAGGCAAGGGAAGGAACACGGGTGGGTTTTAGTCAGTAAAAGTCTGACACGCCCTTCCGCTCCGCCCAGAGCGGGAGAAGTCATTTGATGATTTCCCACCCAAAAAAAAAAAAAAAAAAAAAAAAAAGTAAAAGTTGTTCATAATGATGAGTACAATGACCCCTTAAGATGTTTGTAATGAATAAAAAATAACATTGTATAAGGTACAATTGTCATCAATTATCCTTAACTTAATAAGTATTATGTTTTCAAGTTTTTTTCTATATCATGTTTCGTTTACGTGAAGAATTTTGAATCTGCGCGCCACTCATTCCGCCACTCACGCTGCCCGGTTTGGTTGCAATGTATATTCCACTGAGATATCTCTGATAGTCTACAACCTAACGAATTTATTCAGGAATTAGCTTAAAGTAATCCGAGGAGGCTTGTTATACGTTATGTAAAATATAATATACACAATATTATATTTTTTTGCTTTGCTTTTTTACTTTGCCTATCCTCAGTGTGGTCTAGCCCCTCCCAAACGACAATACTGGATCTGCCAGTACTTGTATCTTTCATGCTCATTGATTTAACATTCAAGTGGATTTAATTAAGCAACTTATATACAGCCCAGCGAGTTTTAAAGTGTTATCTGTACCAAAAGTATCTTACTAAAATGTAAACAAGAGAGAAGATGTACGTTTGAATGCCAATTTGTACTACCTCATAAAAATGTAATACTATGATTTGATTACTTTAATAATAAGCAAACAAAAACGAGCGAGCCTTATTCAACTGCATATGATGTGTACATCTCACCTTGGTAATAAGCAACATTAAAGGGGCGGGGGCCTCGTCAAGGTCGTCTTTGACGGCCAACTCTAACACCGCGCGCGCTCATTGGTCAAATAAAATAGCGCACGCTTCCCAGGCTTCCTGTTACACACTTCCGTTGCTTTTCACGAAATCACTCCCACAGATTTAATTATATAATTATAGATTTTTGATTGCTGAAAAGTGAGAGGAAAGATGCTACATATAAAAAAATTTAAAAACTTAAATCCGATATTATAAATTATAAATCACTAACTATGTTTTTCATTTGAAAAATTGAGGTTATGTGATATGATTTTCCAATCACAATTTAATAATGATATTCAAACTATACTTTGGAAAAAGTACTTACTGAGATTTAAGGTTACAGCTTAGATGAATATGTTACTAATTCTCTTGAGTGGGTGAAATTAACCTGAACAAGGTTTGTTTAAACTCTCACCAAATGATTTGGAACAGACCATAGGCACCCAATGAGGAATCAAATTATAAGATGAATACGACGAATGAACATAAATTAGTTAAGATACTGTGAATGAACATCAGCGTAAACCGTAAATGTATGTTCAACTGAACAAAATGAGTTCCAGACTGTATCAATCTTCAATTTTAGGATTGGATATTAGTCTGTTTGTGTGACCGCGTTGTTAGTTTAAATTGCGCAACGAATGAGCATTTTTCCGAATGGTTTATGTGTTACTTTGTCTTGTCGCTAAATATTGGTTGTGAAATGCAATACTTAATTATTATCGTACACTGAATGTTGATGTAAAATTTTTATTTGGAAAAAATAAATATTTTGGTTCACTTGTTAGCCACATTTCATATTTTCATACAGTAATATTGCCAAATTAATCAAAACAGGTACATTTTTGACAGCTATTTGCGACGTTGCCAACTTATAGGATAAATGCTCTCAAGAACAAACAAATTACAATAGGTACAGACCCCAGCACATCAACCTACTCCAATCTGTAAAATTTTCCCAATCAACATTGATCCTTATTCTTTAGCGATAAAGTTGAAAATCTATTAAATAAATTTGCCAGATTGTAGTAACTTGATGTGCTGGCGTCTGTACTAAAGACCTTAAAGCGTTGGACAAACCTTTTGTTTGTATTCAACCCACACACCGAATAAATTACAAAATTAAATATTATATCACAAAACAACTCAAGCACCTACGAAAGCGGTAGATACATACTATTATTTTCTCGTTGCCCTATAAGCTGTAGATAAGTACGGTTATTATACATTTGATAACATCTGTTTTGTGTATGCCGTCATTGGCTTAAATAAAAATTAAAATACTAAAACTCGGATCCAGGAAAACAAAATGAAAAGCATGAATTATTGATAGCATAGGTGTGACCAATGATATTATAAGTAAAAAGACGTAGATAGGTTATCTACTGAACATTCGATCTTCAAAAACGGCACAATGTCACACTATTAGATGACACGTGGAAGTAGGACGGCATGTCGTAATTATCGGGAGCGAAAGAGACAAGACGAAGAAAATGTGGCTAATTAGCCAAATTTTGACGAGTCACTTGCGGAGCGGGTAAAACCTATCTACGTCTTTTTACTTATAATAGTTGTAATATCATTGGGTGTGACCGTCAGACAGCCAAGTCTTGAGTTTGAACCCAAGGCTATATATAATTATCACTTGAAGGAAAACATCGTGACGAAACACCTGCCTGAGAGATATTTCTCGACGGCATGTGAAGCCAAGGCAGAGGCCTATGGGCAGCTTTAAAACTCTGACACAAGGGTTAGTAACAATAACGTGTGTTTGAAAAATTGTTCTGCTTAATAAATTCAATAACGCATTGAATGTTATTGTAGTAACTTATATGTTATTGTATTGTAGTAAGTTGATAAAAAATGCTATGCAATAGCTTCGCCGAGGCAGTCCCCGAGTGCCACATTTTTTGTTTTGTGTTCTCTGTTTGCGTCATGTTGACCACAAAGTATTTTATTTCTTTAATCTTACTTACATATAAAAAAATTACTAGTCAAAATACTCACTGAAAATAAGACCCAAAGACCATATTACAAATATGGCGCTCTTGGCTCGTCCCGTGGTGGACTTGAATTTGAGCGGGAAGCAGATGGCGTACCAGCGATCCACCGAGATGAATGTCAGCGTCAGCACTGACACCGTTACTGAAACTGACTGCAACAATAGAGAGTAAGAAGGTTAATTACAATAAAATCCTACATTAACATTATAAAGGGTGTTATTAAAATAACTAAAAAGGGGTCATAATATGAACGTTTTAAATGTGGGAAAACTGTGGAGGCATTTCCATTGCCACATACGAACTACGCATTAAAAACCTGAAGTCACAAGCCCTGCATCGCGCAATTAGAGTTTACCGCGCGAACGACATACGTATGACTATCTGACATCAATCGTAAGGCAGTTAGCCTGCCAGACACGACACACGTCAATCTTCGTAGCCTTTTTCCCAACTATCTTGGGGTCGGCTTCCAGTCTTACCGGTTGCAGCTGAATACCAGTATTTTACATGGAACGACTGCCTATCTGACCTCCACAACCCAGTTACTGGGTAATACGATACCCCTTGGTAAGACTGGTGTCAGACTTTCGGGCTTCTGACGACTCGTAACGACTGTCAAAGATCCACAAATGACAGCCAGAACCAACGGCTTAACGTGCTTTCCGAGGCACGGAGGAGTCTCGGTATGTGAAGATGGTCACCCATCCACTGACCAACCCTGGCAAGCGTAGCTTAACCTGATGGATCGATCCGTGCCGCTTGTTATTACTTAGCCACGAGCTCCTCTTAGACACGACACACGTCTGGTCGAAGGATTCTCCCTTTTCGATAGTGGATGAGTAGACTTTACACCCTGTTCCTCATACCTCCAAAAAACCATTGAAAATGCGAAAATAAAAGCAGTTCTTATAATGTATGGAACAACTGATTTATTTCGCGATTTCTGGGTTGATCCGACAATTGTTCATAATAATGAGTAAAATAACGCATTACCTGGTTTCAGGTATTTCAGTTACACTTTGTAATTACAAAGCATAACTGAAATACTACACAATAATCACGCTTGTTAACATATTTGTTGGTTTGTCATTCAATCACGTCGCAAAGGATCAATGTATTTAAACCGATTTAAAAAAAAACGTGTGCGTCTAGAGACGCCCTACAGAAGTGATAACTTAATTAATCTAAGTTGAACTGACAGATTGGCGCCGTAACGCGTTACGTAACGCATCGGTTTACCCTCCCATAAGAAGTTATCACTTCAAAAAAGAGTTCCATTTCTTTGGGATAGAACACCGGAGCACAGCGAGCACAGAATAAATAAGAAGCAGTATTATATCTTGGTAGTGACCTTGAAATAATTACCTAGGTAAACCGGCCGCTCGGTAGATAAACCTTCCGCGTCCGTGCGTAATGTTAAGCTCGACTCCCACCGTGCGCCATATCGCGGACGCACGCGCACCAGCCCGCACGACGCACCGTGAGAAACCTAACGTGCGTGGTAGCGCAAGACGCGTGCGTGGCGGTGCGTCCTCGTGCGGGCTGGTGCGCGTGCGCGATATGGCGCACGGTGGGAGTCGAGCTTTAGGAATTTTCACGGTCAAAAAATGTATAATTGAATTGACGGTGAAAATTCTGAAAATTTCTGAACATTTTACGCAAAACAGAAATAATGTTATGGAAATCAGAAAAATCTGAGGGTTCACTGTTCTTTATTGCCTTTATTTAAGTATAAAGGCTTTTGCAGATCAGCGCGACAGGAACAATACCATTTCTAAGAAAACTTCACGGTATAACAATAGCTGGTGTCGCGTCCCGCGACCTGCACCACAAAGCTTTATACTAATTGGGTGACTTCTTATTTTTGCCAAAGTTATCAAAATACGGCAATGCTTTTTGAACGTTTTTAGTGATATTCAATTGTTTTTGACAATCATCTATAATGGCTACTACACACATGCCGGCGGCGTGCGCCGCCGGCTTTGGCAGCGCGGCACGTGCCTCCGGCTTTTGCGCCTTCATTTCCTTTGCGTTTGTTTGAGCGGCAGTGCCGGGCGCGCCCGGAGGCCTGCCACCGGCACTGTGTTTAATAGCCATTAGGTTTATCCTCAATCCGATTTTTGCAATAGCTGGTGCAACTTTTCAGATAGCCAGAGGTGTGTTTTCGTGGCTAATACTTTAAGTTTTCTATATAACTTGTAGCGGTTAGACGAACTACGCAGCAAAAAACATGACGTCACTCAAATCCTGTATCGCGCAGTTAGAGTTTACCGCGCGAACAACATAGATAAGACTATCCGAAATCAAGTTACGGGGCAGTTGCCCGCCAGACATAACACCCGCCTGGTCGGAGGATCCTCCCTTTTCAAATGAGGATGAGTGAACTTTACACCCTGTTCCTCATACCTCTAAATTGGTGACCCCGAGTATGAATGTCAGCGCAGCCTTCGTGCAACTACTTCAGCGTGACGTCATCATCATCACTCGCGCAAGCTTTCGTGAGGCGAGTCACACAGCCAGCCAGCACCCACGGCTCCAACGGGTATCAAAACACGATTTGCCTATAGCCGCGTCATTACTATGTAACCCGTACCGTACTAACGAATATCAGAAACACGCGATATTACCACGTACAATTAAAATAGTGTGATTACCTATCATAAGTAATTATCGTCATGTCGTATAACCTGACATGTCTGCCACCCAGGTAGGTGGTGTACTGACAATCTTAATTACGAAGGTAATATCCCGGCAGAACTGAAGCTTCCCAGTATGGAAACAATTTTCGGAATCGGCTCAGTAGTTACAACGATACGAAAAAGGAAAAATTTATTTGTAAATATTGTTCTTACTTTTACCTCTGTGTAATATTAATATTTAGAATTTGTGCGACGTGGTAAAATGTTTTGAGCCAAATACGAAAATACTTTTACCAATATAGTATTTATGGATGAATATATCTACCTATTTTGTTTTCCTCAATCCGTTCTAAAAATGGATCTGAAATTGCCTTTGATATGATTAAAGGAATTTGGAAGATTGTAACAAACGTCAAATTAAGGAGTATTTTCTTAGTAATTTTCAGGAAAATGTTCATAAAAAAATGTTTTTTGTTGATGCAAACTTTTTTGATTGACATAATGGACACAGATTTACCGTCTTGATTCTTTTAAATTTTATCAGATTTTCCTGTTAAAACTTCCGCATTCTGTAAAAAGGTTAGACCCCTCAAAATTTGTTATTAAGGGGATGCGCCAAGATAGCCCGTGAAATTCAAATTTCCTTACGTTTTTTGCAATTTACACGTCAGTGTCAAATTGTATCTTGATTGAAATATGATTTTTGACCGTATCAAATATAGAATTTATTTAAAGAATTATAATAATGAAAATCATCAATGAATCAATCCGACATATTGTTTCCGGTTGTTCTCGTCTTGCTAACGGCGAGTACTTGCACAGACACAATCTAGTAGCTAGGATTATCCACCAGCAACTTGCCTTGCAATACAACCTTGTGGAGTCAGAAGTACCATACTACAGGTATGTGCCCGACCCAGTTCTCGAGAATGGTCACGCCACATTGTATTGGGATCGATCTATCATCACTGACAGGACTATTGTAGCTAATAAGCCTGATATTGTGGTGATAGATCGACGAGAACGCCGTGCAATGATTGTTGATATTGCTGTCCCTCATGACGAGAATCTCGTGAAAGCTGAGAAAGATAAAAAAATCAAGTATCTTGACTTAGCACACGAGGTTGTCGACATGTGGGACGTGGACTCTGCAATCATTGTACCGATAATCGTAACGGTTAATGGCCTAATAGCGGAGAGCCTCGACCAACACCTCAGGAGGCTCTCATTGCGCGGCTGGGTCAAGGGCTTGATTCAGAAAGCAGTACTCCTAGACACGGCACGCATAGTGAGGAGGTTCCTCTCTCTAGAGCCCTGACCACCGGCAGCTTGGACCATGTTCCTGATGCCGATGGGCGACTATTTTTTATATTTTTAAATGTTTTTTATATCTTTTTTTAAGAAATATTTAAAAATGTAATTTATATGTATTAAAATGAAATAAAAGAAAATCATCAATACAACTCTTTAAGTTCATGAAATGAAATCATGACATTTGAGTATGGAGTTGTATTGCTGATTCTAATGATTATAAATCTGTAAAGCTATATTGTTACGGTCGCAAATTATATTTTAATCAAGATACAATCTGACACTGACCTGCAAATTAAAAAAAAAAGTAAGATAATTAGAATTTCGCGGGATACCTTGGCGCATCCCCTTAACCTTTTTTAAGTTCTTATTTATAAAAAGCAACACAATTAAAATAAAATTATCGTTTATTTTCAGTTATTAACCCATAGCAATATTACAATGCATTGTTACTTACTTTACTCTTTTAAATATTTCATTTGGGTAAAAATAAAGGTTTTATTCAGAACAGCAAACATTTCACATTTATGTTTATTAAATACTAGAGCTTCTGCCCGCGACTTTGTCCACGTGGAATAGTTACTTTGGGCTAACGCAAAAAAAAACCCCCGATTTTTAAACATTCTTCATTGGTACTCCGCTCCTATTGGTCTTAGCGTGATGATATATATAGCCTATAACCTTACTCGATAAATAGGCTATCTAACACTGAAAGAATTCCTCAAATCGGACCAGTAGCTTCGGAGCCTATTCGGTACAAACAAACAAAGAAACAAAAAATCTTTCCTCTTTATAATATTAGTATGGATTAAATATAGAACCTTAGGTGGTATACAAATGTGTAACCAACAACGATAGATTACCTCCCTTCGGAGAAAACTGGAGTATTGTTATTATTATGTAAATCTATTTATTCGCTGTTGGTAGGCTTTTGTACTGACTCGTTTCAAAGGATTTCTTTATTTACTTTTTAATGAAGATCTGTCATACGTCCGTCTCATTTATTTATCAGTATTTTATCTTTTGTTTTGCAACTATCCCAATTTATTTGTGGTCGGCGCAGAATGTCCCTTTCTTCTATACTTTCTTCGTTATCTCGGTAGTCACCCCATTTCTAGCCATATCATCTTTCACACAGTCCATCCATCGTTTCTTTGGTCTTCCCCTACTCTTATAGCCATCGACATTCATACTCAAAACTTTCCTCACGACATTTTCCTCTTTGCTGAGAAACGATTTCCGCACAACTTTTCGGTCACCGGTGTCACTTTCAGACTTCCTCTTATGTACTCATTTCTTATTCTATTCATTCGTGTAACACCACACATGTCTCTTAGCTTATTCGTTACAATTTTTATCTGACATTTATTTACTAGCTGCCCGCCCCGGGTTCGCACGGGTAGCACTAAGTACTTATCTACGGCGCACCTACCTATCTACCTACCTACCTACCTACCTACCTACCTACCTACCTACCCTAACTACTTACCTACCTACCTAAATACATACATTACTACCTACCTGCCCTACCTACATACCTACCCTACCTACCCAGGTAGGGTAGGTAGGACTAGGTAGGGTAGGTATGTAGGTAATCTACCCTACCAACATACCTATCTATACATCTACCTACCTATTCTACCTACATTCCTAACTACCTACTTACATACCTACCTACTTGCACACATACCTACCTACCTACCTACCTTCACCTACCTATCCTAAGAACCTTATCCTTACAATAAAAAACACAACAACAAAAAGAATTAGCGAATTTGGTCCAGCCGTTCACGCGTGATGTGTGTGAAATAGGGAAATGGGTGACCAAGGGAAATAGGGATTCAATTTAAATATAGATGTAGTTATGCATCACACGTTGTAGTATAAAACTGATTTAGGAAAACCGTCACCTCACGCTTTAGTCCCAGTTGAAAACCAGCGTCCGGGACTAATTGTCTGGCATTTTTGCTAAACTGGGTTTTTTTGGCGCAGCCGCGAAGCACTCCTGCAAAATCGCACTTTACAATTTTTATTTGTGTTTTTTTTTCTTATCTGCTTTATTAGCAAATTGTATGTCTGTACTAAATAAATGCATTTTCTTTCTTTCTAACATTTGTATGTATCCTTCATTATACTTTAGCATAATGTAGGAAGCAACGCGATACTTTCATTTTATCTTACACGGAATAGGAGACCACCGTTGATGAAACCAGTATTCGCATATAAATTGAACGAACGAACGAATGGAATTGAAATTGTGTCATGTAATGTGGAACCTTGAAATTTTTCAATAGATTGGATTCACGTAAAAGTTCGATCCCACCGTTAGCGATTAGCGAAGAGCGATTTTGACTTGCAGAGTCTACAATGATACAGAAAAAGCCCATATGTACAGTTTTAATACATTTGAAAAGCTATATGGTTTGGCTCTAGTGCCTGCCTTTCTAATTTCTGTTCAAAAACTCATCCTTAATAAAATCTCGCTTTTATCAGAGATTTAAATCGATCGATGTGCGCATGTAAAAGTGGGAAACTGGGAAGTCATGAGCTCAAACAATAATAATGGCATTTCAACAATCAAGCTAAAGGCTCGTACAGACCAGCGCGACGCGACACGAACAATACAATTTCTCAGAAAACTTCACGGTATAACAATAACCGGCGTCGCGTCGCGCCATCTTTTGACTTTTTGACAGTTGGGCGAATGGTCTATGATTTTAAAATTGAAAAATTAAAATTAAAATTAATTTATTAACAATAATGTTCGTACAATTTATCTATCCTAAACAAAAACACAATATACAGAGTTTTGAGTATATAAAAGATAGAGTTAACGACGATGTCTGTGCTAGTATTAACTGTGTGACAGACACCGGCGCCTTCCTCCTACAACCATGATTTGCTTTTGTAATAATATAATGATTCAAATAGTACTAGTCCAAATTAAGTTGCTTTCATTCTTATAATTAAAAGTTTAATTAAAAATAATAAATAATTAATTAATGGAAAAATTGAATTGAATATATTTAGATTAAAAAAAAAAGATTCAAAATCAATGGCTTTTATTTAATTTTATTTTATAACAGGTAAATGTACGTTTTACTTAACAGTTAAATGTGAACGTTTTATTAAACAGTTTAAAAAAAAAACTTCAGTCGTGTGACAAGTGCTTATTATGTTACGTACTAAAAGGGTTATTTAATCATACATGGCAGGAATTTGGTAATGTTTTGAGGGATAAATTGAAATACCTATCTGCCTCTAACCAAATATTTGTGTTATAATTAAATTACCTGTACTTTTGTCGCTATTTAATGTCGCTGTGTACATTTAAAATAAGTTGCGAGACTAGTAACAACAGCAAAGCTGGAAATAGTATTTTCATCACACTTATTCGAAAAACGACAATTGCCTATAGAGGATAGCGACAACAAAATTCAGCTTTGCTCCCTAGGGAGTTTGAGGTTTCTCTCTTCTGATTGGTCCACTCCGTGCTTTTGATAGCGTACTGATTTGCGTAGTTAGGTTGGAGGCGCTCGCGTGAAGGTTTAATGTAAAAAAAAAATCGAGTAAGTAGCTTTTTATTTTTCTCATAGGAAGTGATGAAAAATAGTGTGTATTACTCGGCCTCGGGGACAAAATATTTTGTTCTCGGGCGGTGTATATTGAATTCCTCGCTAAGCTCAGGATTCTACGTTAGAATCCCTCGTTTAGCTCTGAATTCAAAATAACGCCCTGGAAGAACAAAATATTATTTTGTCCCCTTGTAACACAAATAACTATTTGTTTGTGAAAGTGTATTTGTTTAGAAAAAACGAATTCGTGTCGTTACAACCGAGTGTCGGTTGTAACGAAGTTCCTTTTACTGTACATTATTTATGAATACAAGAGCATCTAGTATAGAGGGGGCTTGTGGCTAAGTAATAACAGCCGCACGGGTCGATCGATCAAGTTAAGCTACGCTTGCCGCGTTTGGTTCGTAGGTGGGAGACCATCTTTACCATTGGTCCCGGCCGTCATTCGTAGATCTTTGACAGTCGTCACAGGTTATCAGAAGCCCGAAAGTCTGACAACCAGTCTTACCAAGGCGTATCGTATTACCCAGTAACTGGGTTGTGGAGGTCATATAATACCGGCCAAAACAGCTTCGGAAATAACAATAACATTTTTATCAAATTCTGAAAGAATCTTTTTAAGATGTATAATCCTATAGAACATTAATTTTATTTATCTCTCACACATGGAGCGATCCATGTAAAATACTGATATTCAACTGCATCCGGTTAGACTGGAAGCCGACCCCAACATTGGGTAAAGGCTAGGCAGATGATGATGACAGGAGCATTTGATTCTTCGGACGTATGAAAATCGGAAAACAAATAAATCGCATTTACGACTTTCGGTAAAATAAATTTCGTGATTTTAAATAGACATTATAACTCTTAGATATTATGAAATTCGGACTTTTGAACATCGAAACATCGAAAATCGGAATAAAAAATTTCGGAGTATTTGGGTATTTCCGACAGGAGCATCTACGAGTACTATGGGCTCATGCGGAGCCTCTAGTATATTTTAGCAAGCTAAAACTTAAACTTTCGCCCGAAGTTACCCAGATTGCGAACTGCGATGTCGTACAGTCATATATCTACCTAGGAGCTCTGATCTCAAGCAGCGGTGGCTGCGTAGACGAAATCAAGCGACGCATGGCCATAACTAGGTCTGCCATGGACAGGCTGAAAAAAGTCTGGAAGAATCGCAACATCACCAAAGCGACCAAAACCCGGCTTATTCGGGCATTAGTGTTTCCCATATTCCTGTACTCTGCTGAGACGTGGACACTTAGAGAAGTTGAGAAGAAGAAAATAGACGCTCTGGAAATGTGGTGCTGGAGGAAAATGCTTGGAGTGTCGTGGACAGAATTTCGCACCAACACATCTATACTCCAAGAACTCGGCATCAAGCAGCGTCTATCGGCCACAGTACAGGCTCGAATACTCCATTTCTTTGGGCATGTGTCACGACGGGGAAACGATTCCATAGAACGTCTTGTAGTGCAGGGAAAGGTCGAAGGAACAAGAGCACGAGGCAGATCGCCCATGCGATGGACCGACCAGATAAAATCCGCAGTGGGCTGCCCATTACACGAATGCACGCATGGTACAGCCGACAGAGAACGATGGCGTCGCACCGTAAGGCAAATCACGGCTGTCCGAAATCTCACTGCAGCGTGATGACCACGACCGCTCTGTCAAGAGTGCACCGACAAAGAAGAAGAAGAAAACTTAAACTAGATACAGCACTGTTATAAAAAAAAACATGCGATGCAGTCTTTGCGGACTGCCGATAAAAGTGAAAACCAAGTAACGCCATCTAACGAAAATGTCAGGAATTTATGTGGCTTATTGTCAGTACAAGAACGAAAGCTGTAGCTCCATAAATAAAAAATAAAAAACAGAGTGCGCTGTCAACATAAAAGTGCTCAACGTGACTTCGGTGACGATGAAGTGAGTTCCATGATTTTTGTTCATCCAAAAAGTGCTTCACGCGCCTAAAGATGTTTTCACTTCAAAAAAACCTTTTGACACTTAAAACAGACTTTTTCGGGCATAACACTTTTTCGTTACGTGACGATTTCTGCCAGTTTACACCTACCGCAAGCCGCGTTATAGAATTTCGTTCCAATACACAACCAGTCGTAGCATTCAGCAAATTCCACTCTATCACCCAAATAAATTAATCACATTTCACAGATCATATTATTTTAAGAATGCAAATACTTAATGATCATTAGGGACCTCGGGTCTGCATTCCATCTGAACTAGAGACCCAGCTTCACCGGAATTTTTGCATTCTCATATAAATTTTACTCCAATAAAGTGAGTTTTTGAAAATAATCAAGGCAGACTGATTTTTTTTTAATCTAAAGTGTGGTAGGTACTTTAGATTTAAAAAAAATCAGTCTGCCTTGATTATTTTCAAAAACTCACTTTATTGGAGTAAAATTCAATGGTAACATTGAGACTCATCAAAACCACATATGAGTTTAGACTGAAGGTGATAAACTTTTAATGCCTGGTCTTTTTGCTAAATAGTATAAGGTATTTTTATTTGTCTTTATCAAAACCACACTTTTCCAAAAATGTTTAATCAAAACCTCACATTTCCAAATTTCATTTTAAAATATTAGATTCTTATCATTTTTATCTGCCATTTGGTACAACAGATTGACTGAAACACTAGTTTAAATGACACAACTAAAATAAAATGCAGATGTTGTAGTCAGTTAGTTATTTACATTTTACTGTTTTCTCCAAAATGAGAAAAAGTGTAAAAGTGAGGTTTTGTTCTTCTCAATTATAATGACATCTCCTAAGGCTCTCGTTAGGCGGTTAGATCAGGGCCTGATTCAGAAGGCAGTACTTCTCGATACGGCTGGCATCGTGAGGAGGTTTCGGTCTCTAGAGCTCTTATCACCGGTAGCTTGGACCGACACCGGCGGACCACAATTTTTTAATCCTTTTTTAGAAATATTTAAAAATATATAGTTTTTATGTAAAAAAAATTAATAAACGAAATAATAATAAATTAAATGTTTCTCTAAAAACTTACTGAAACTTAATGAATGGAGTGATTCATGAGGAACGTTTTGGTGTATAATTATATAAGGTTTTGTGTAAATTGGCTGAAATAAGACGAATAATGTTGAAGATGTCGGAATAAATCATGCCGACTGGGAGCTTTACTGGCGTGCGCCGCGTATATCGTGAGAGGTAAATAAAATTAATGTTCTATAGGATTGTACATCATAAAAAGATCTTTATCTTTCAGAATTTGATAAAAATTTCATTGTTATTTCCGAAACTGTTTTGACCGGTTTTATATTTACCCTTATCCAATAAAATATGTTATTTAAATTGGGCATTTAATTTCGATTAAAATATGCTTTGACACCATAGTTCTTGCTGTTTGCTTTTAGTGTAAAAAATATCACTGATTCAAAATTATGCCTAGTAAGCGGCACGCGGCGCAGCGCATTCCTCGGCTATTAGAGATGCAATTATTTCTTCGCTTTCTTTTAATCCCGGTAGTACGTTCCCGTGGGATATGATTGATGTCATTGCATAAAATCCAGAACCTACCTATTGGGAGAAGACACTGGCACCTGAAAGGCTGCCTGTCCACTGGAGCGGAGATGAGAGGAGTGGAGCGGAGATGTGCCAATATTAACCAATAGAATCTAAACTCCGCACCAGAGGTGCGATTGTATTGGTTAATATTGGCACATCTCTGCTCCGCTCCTCTCCTTTCCTCTCCGCTTCAGTGGACAGGCAGCCTTACACAGCCTTACACCTAGCGCAGGACTCAGGGCTTCACTTTGTTTGTGTAAACATTTTTATGCCAATAAAAATAATTTATTATTTATTTATATTTTCCAACATCCACGCGGGCGAAGCAAAAGCTAGTATTTATAGTTATAATATATACCCTGAATATTTAAATTGATTAATTCATTTGTTTTGCACATAAACACACAAAGACCTGACCCAGGAACCCCGGAATGAATGAGCAAGGTTGGTGATTGATGCTTGTTCCTTCTCTGAATGAGAGAAGGCCTTTCTTTGTCCTGCATGGGCTTTAACTCAACATTTTGATTCTATTTATTTGTCATATATTTAAAAGACACTTTTTTATTTAATTCATACGTCTGAATAAATAAGTTCAATTGGAAAGTATAAACATAATCAGCCTATTAATGTTCCCACTGCTGGGACACAGGTCTCCTCTCTGTGAGAGGGAGTGGGCCGTAATCCACCACGCGGGCCCAGTGCGGGTTGGTGGATGACAGACATGTCCTCGAATGGTTCTAGGACATGCCGGTTTCCTCACGATGTTCCTTCTCCGTTTTGAGAGCAGTGGTGATGAAATTATATTTCACAAAATAAAGCGCCTGCCTGGGTTCGAACCTACGACCTACAACAGACTTGTAAGTCGGGGCCGTTACCACTGGGCCACCACTGCTCGTCCTCCAATTTGAAAGTATTGGGTTATTTAAGTGGCCTTCGATAAAGAAATCATTTTGTTTATTTAACATTATTTGAGAAAGAGGTGTAGCATTATATATTGAGATTTATTTAAATATTAGAATGCAGGCCACTGTTACTAAGGTAGGTATATAATGAACGTACCAAAATGGTGGAGGTAGGTAGTGAAATTTAAATCAGAGTTTGTAATATTTGGCGTACCACAAGGCAGTATATTAGGGCCCCCATTATTCTTATCCTAGCTTTAATATTATAAATGCGAAAGTGAGTTTGTTTCTTTGCTTGTTACGCTTTCACGCTAAAACGGCTAAACGGATTTGAATAAAATTGTTCACATGGGTAGACCATGCCCTGGATTAGGACAAAGGATACTTTTCATCCCGATATTCATACATGATCGATCGGAACTTATGCGGGTGAAACCGCGGGGTGCAATTAGTTGTATATAAACGAGCTTCCATACATAATTAACGACCTTTGCATAATGTATGCTGATGATGCAACTGTATTTATCTCAAATGATTGTTCTAATGATTTTAATTGAAATAAACACCTCATTAACAACAGTAACTGATTGGTTGCAGACAACAAAGATAACGTTTCAAAAGCCAAATTAATTCAATTTGGAAATTTCAAAAGTAAACCTGCTAAACTGAATATAACGTTAATGATACAGCGATAAAAGATATATTTTTTTAGGACTTACATACAATAGATCAGTTAAACTGGAAGGCACATATTGAAAAGATTAATGAAAAAATATATGCTTAACTGTCACTAACTAGACACACCACCGCTGCTCTCAAAACGGTTTTCCTTCACCGTTTTGAGAGCAGTGGTGGCCCAGTGAGAGCAGTGGTGGCCGAGTGGTAATGGCGACTTACGAGTTGTAGGTCATGGGTTCGAACCCAAGGAGGCGCTTTACTTTGTGTAAATAATTTCATCACCACTGCTCTCAAAACGGTGAAGGAAAACATCGTGAGGAAACCGGCATGTCTTAGAACCAAAAAATTCGAAGACATGTGACATCTACCAACCCGCACTGGGCCCGCGTGGTAGATTACGGTCCACTCCCTCTCACAGAGAGGAGGCCTGTGTCCCAGCAGTGGGAACATTAATAGGCTGATGATGATGAACTAGACACAATAGAATTTTTATTGTTATCGGTTTCTAAAGGCTCGCGCTGAACTATCGATCGAGCCTTGCGAACAATGCGTAGCAAGCACTGGATAATATCCAGTGCTTGCTACGCATTGTCAAACCTAACAGAAACTACAAATACAAGTGTTACTCGAAATGCTTATTTTGGACAGTTGCTTGTTTATCCACTGTTATCTTATGGTATCATAATATATTGGGGAAACTCGACAAACGTACAATCCACGCTCTTTTATTCGAGCCTACTGTACTACTCTTTACACGTGCAGCCTGTGGCTAGATATACGCAAAGATCGTATAGCGCTCTCCGCGTTCAATATAACAATGCGTTTAGGATACTGGTGGGGCTGCCCCGTTTCTGTAGTGCATCAGGGATGTTCGCAGATGCGCTTCCCTGGTGCGCAGGGTGTGGGGCAGCTCCAACAGTGTCTTAAGCATGGTTACGAGTCGCCTGGACTGTGTATACGTGGGTCACTGTTGTGCTGTCTCTCATGGGATGTCGCAACGGTGACCAACCGGTATTTCGTGTTATTGGAACGAAGTTCCCTTGCGCGCGTTGCGAAAGGGGGCCAGACGGAAAAAATTGGGACCAAAAGTTGTAACGACATTTTTTATTTTTTATTATAACGCCATCTGTGAGCGACCACAGGTACTAATAAGTGGCATGCCTTTGTGAGAATCGTTTTTTTATTATAACGCCATCTGTGAGCGACAACAGGTACTAATTAGTGGCATGCCTTTGTGAGGTTCATTTTTTTATTATAACACCATCTGTGAGCGACCACAGGTACTAATAATTAGTGGCATACCTTTGTGAGGTTCATTCCATAACTTCGTTCCATCCGGGTGTCCCTTGACACCTCTCAGCTTATTTTGTTCTTATTTTTGTATTGTTTTCCTAGTTTTTAAGGTTCCGTACCTCAAAAGGTAAAAACGGAACCCTTATAGGATCACTCGTGTGTCTGTCTGTCTGTCCGTCTGTCACAGCCAATTTGCTCCGAATCTAATGGACCGATTAACTTGAAATTTGGTACACATATGTATTTTTGTGACCCAAACACGGACGTGTAACGAAAATAAAATAATTTTGAATATGGGGTTCACTTTTGTGGGGCAAAGAAGAAAATTTAAAAAAAAGTTTTGCAAATTGTACTGTGTGACATATCAAATGAAAGGAACTGTTACAAGGATCTCAAATATAATTTTTTCATAATTATTAAATATATGTTTTTAGAGATATTTATGAAAATAGATGAAAATTGACCATTCCCCCCCCCCCCTTATCTCCGAAACTACTGAGCCTAAAATTATGAAAAAAATACAGAAAATAGTTCTTTACTCATAGATTACAGGAAAACCTATAAGAAGTCTATGGTCTAAAAATAACATGGTAAATCTCTCAATATTGTATTTGCGGTTGGAATGTATGGGAAAATATGTTTTGCAACTACAATGTTAAGTTAGTTCTTGGGATAATTTATTGCTACTGCTAGTTCGACTAAGGCCCCAGTACACGTTGCTCGCCCAACGTGTACTTAGGCGAGGCATCCTTCACTTCTCGTACCTTCCGCGATGCATTCTGTTTGCCGATTTCACGGTGCGCTAGTACTAGCCGGCATTGTCGGTAGGCACTGCTAACACATTAGCCAGTGAGCTATGTAAAGTTCAATTAATCATTTTAGACGAAATATCTATGTTTTGAAGTAGGACATTCATTCATACAGACATCCCATTTGCTGGTAAATCTATTATTTCTGTAGGAGATTTTAACCAATTGCCGCCAGTTGGAGACAACTGGATTTATCAGCCTAAAACAGGACGTAATCCGATGGCAGTTTTAGCTCGTGCACCATTGTGGGAACCATTTAGCCTGTTTCCAATGAGCAAAATATTGCGTCAGAGGGATGATCCATTCGACATTTAATTATTTTATTTCCTTTATTTCAAAGATACAAAGGTCTAAAAATTTTGTTAAGAACATTTTTGAAAAATAGTGTTACAGCCAAATTAGACCGATTTTCATAGAAACAGAGATTTCCAGTTATCAGTTCCTCTTCCTCTTCCGGTACACGGTTGCCACTCCAGAACGTTTCGGCCCCAGGCCTATCGGCCATCTGTTCTGCGAGCAATGTGCCCTGCCCACTGCCATATAAGTTTGGCAATACCTTGGTTCTCCTGCCGATCTCTTAATTTCTGATTAGATCACGTCGTCATGGAAACTCTAAGCACAGCACCATTGCCCTTTGGGCGACTTTCAGCCTTCCAATGAGGCCCATTGCAAGCTATTACTTTTCAGCTCCATAGGTCATCACTGGCAACACGCACTGGTCCCGACTGCGGTATGTGAGACGAGAAGATATTGCGTAGCTTCCCGAACACTGCCCAGTGGAGTTGGATTCCACGATTGACCCCATTCTCGAAATTGAACCAACCTCACTGGACAGTTTGTCCTAGGTAAACGTTTCATTCAAACTTATAGATTTATCGAGGTTCGATGACAATACAATAATTAAGTATCTCTTGGAGCTGACGATTATGAAGCCAAAAGGTGGATAGTGGAACTCTTCAGCGGCTTCTAGTAAACCCCTCGAGTTTAGGTTCATATGATTTTGTTTGAGGAGTCCAATATTTTGCAATTTGGTTTCGAGGGTCTGATGATGGAGCCAGCAGGTGGATAGTGGAACTCTTCAGTGGCTACTAGTTAACCTTTCAAGTTTGACCTCATATGCTTTGGTTTGTCGAGTCCAATATATTGCACTTGGTCTCGAGGGCCTGATGACTGAGCCAGGAAGTGGATAGTGGAACTCTTCAATGGTTACTAGTAAACCCCTCGAGTTTGAGCTCATATGATTCGGTTTGACGAGTCCAATATAGTGCACTTGGTGTCGAGTGCCTGATGATGGAGCCAAGAGGCGGATAGTTAGAACTCTTAAGTGGCTATTAGTAAACTCTTGGAGTTTTAAGTCATATAATTCGGTTTGACGAGTCCAATATATTGCACTTGGTGTCGAGGGTCTGATGATGGAGCTAGGAGGTGGATAAGTATAATAGTAAACCCCTCGAGTTTGGGTTCATATGATTTGGTTTGACGAGTCCAATATATTGCAATTTGGTTTCGAGCGTCTGATGATGGAGCCAGCAGGTGGATAGTGGAACTCTTCAGTGGCTACTAGTTAACCTTTCAAGTTTGACCTCATATGATTTGGTTTGTCGAGTCCAATTTATTGCACTTGGTCTCGAGGGCCTGATGATTGAGCCAGGAAGTGGATAGTGGAACTCTTCAATGGTTACTAATAAACCCCTCGAGTTTGAACTCGTATGATTCGGTTTGACGAGTCCAATATATTGCACTTGGTGTCGAGGGTCTGGTGATGGAGCTAAGAGGCGGATAGTTAGAACTCTTAAGTGGCTATTAGTAAACTCTTCGAGTTTTAAGTCATATAATTCGGTTTGCTGAGTCCAATATATTGCACTTGGTGTCGAGGGTCTGATGATGGAGCTAGGAGGTGGATAGTTGATTTCTTTAGTGGCTACTTATAGTAAACCGGGCAAGTCAAAACTTCGTTGTTTGTTTTTAAATTAAATGAATATACTAGACTAAAAAGTACAAAATAAAATAGTACTTAGTTAAAAAAAAAAACCGGTCGAGTGCGAGTTGAACTCGCGTGGAGAGGGTTCCGTATGATGAATATGTTATATATACAGAGTTATTTGTAAAACACCAGCAACCTCTTACGGGGTTATTGTACTCATCATTATGAACAACTTTCACAATGGGACCAAAGTTAAAATCGCGAAAAAAAAATCAGCTGTTCCCTACATTTATGTTCTCATATCTTGCAAAATGTGTGGAACAGCTGATTTTTATTTCGCGATTTCAGGTTTGGTCCCTTAGTAAAAGTTGTTCATAATGATGAGTACAAAACACCTTAAGAGGTTGCTGGTGTTTTACAAATAACCCTGTATATTTAACATATTCATCGTACGGAACCCTCTCCACGCGAGTTCAACTCGCACTTGACCGGTTTTTTTGTTCAGTGTCTGTGCTTACTAACATAGTCGTAAGTATTACTATCAAACTTATTGAGTCCTGGTTACTGTAATAAAAGAAATTCTATTCTATTCTATTCTTATTCGTTTTTCACAAAAAAATAAAAATATCTTTAAATATATTTATATTTTTTTCACAATGAATATCTTCTTTGGTCAGGTCTAGAAATAAATTAGTCCACCCAAACGAATCCAATAAAGTAGGTTGACAGCCCTAGTTCATCGAGCACTGGCCACAACAGCTTGAATTATTCATTATTTCAACAAACTACAATACGTTCTGTGGTTTGGAACTAGATTTACATATAGGATTCTAAAATAATCCCTGGAATAATCAGTCTCGTGGGACGAGCTTTATAGAATATCTATTTTGAGCGTTACTTTTTACCGAAATCGTATTTTTGGCTTCGCGTTTCTTTGAAGGAGAAAATCAGAATTAAAGTTAACCAGAAAAAAACCGGGATTACGGATTGAGCTTGCAGAGTACGTAAGCTAAAGTAGCGATGGGCTGGCCATGTTTGTCGATGAACCGATGGCCAGTGGAGCAGACGAGACCAAGAGTGGACAAGGCGGAAGACAGGGTGTCGTTGTGCAACTTGGGACAGGTATAGACCTTTGCCAGGCTGTGCCACAACACCCATAGATGGGAATAGGCTTAGCCGTGGACGGCGATAGGCTGAATTCATATAGAGATATTTAAGGTTCTCACAAAGAAATATGTCGTTGAAAAAGTGACAGGCACTGTCGTGGTGCGCCTGGCTCGCCGCGCAAAGGAGCCGCCAAACAAAGGAGTGCCGCTCGGCAAAAGCCGGCGCCGCTCTGTGGAACGAAAAGGTCTCTCGAAGACATTTAAGCTTAAATTTTAAAATGTCGGTTTTTTGCTTGAAATGGCTTCTGATAGCCAATATTTAACCGATGGCGCCAAATCGCTACTCGCCGTGTAACAAGTCGTCCATACCCGTCAAGCCCCGGTGACGCACCTGGTGTAACACCCTCTCGCGCGGCACTTTTTTCTATTTTTACTGCCAAATAAAGGCTAGTCTCCAATAAGGATGGTTTTACTCTATGGTCGGATAAATATTCTACTCGATTATATCATTCAAAAATAAAAATATACGGAACGCAACATTTAAAAAAAAAAGTCAAACTGACATTACTCATACTTCAGAAAACGATCGGCGCAGTGCGGGTGACGGTGTCTGTTTTGTGTTGTTTTGTGCAATAAAGTGTGATAATTAAAAGGTAAGTGGCTATATTATCATTTATTAGTAGTTATTACACCGTTGTAGATAATAGTTTCACGAAATAGCATCATAAAATCACATTTTTGAGCAAAGTAATTTTACGCGCCAAAACCGTTGTGACGCGTTATCATTCTATGATGAATTTCGACTTTTTTGTGTGTAATTGACAGCAAATAGATGAATATTCATTTAGAAGTACATAATGCATCGTTGTAGATAATATTATCACGAAATACCATCATAAAATTTTATTTTTGAACAAAGAAATGTTCCCCGTAAAACAAAAGACAAAGTCGGCACCGCGCGCTATGAAGTTTCAGTTTCAATAATATGAAAATATTACGTAGGACTATCAAACAAATGCTTTTGTTAGATTACATAACTATTCATAATGTAATTTGCAAAATTTCTTGTAAATTGATACAGTAGTTTTATCAGAAATAGACATGAAACCGGAATAAACACGTTTTTTCCCCCGTATCTGATAATTACATTTTGTTTATAAATACGATTCTCGTCTTACGAGCATTGTTTATACATAACATGATGCTCTGTGTATTCAAGAACACAACAAAGTATTCATATTGTGCCGAGAGCCACTTCAAACAGCGGGAGAGCGTTTTTTGTTATCAAGGTCATTAACATCCGGCGCGCTCGGAATGCGCTTCGGGGCTTGAGCGTTTTTGACGTCATCGGCAGATAAGGACGCAATCGGATGCATACTATACGTATCATAGGATACAATCTGGAAGGCAAATTGGCAACTAATATTTTTTTTGCAAAAAACATGTATAGTAGCTAATGCTTTTATCTCCAGAACGGAGAGAATAACCGTTATATTATTTATGACCTTACACACAACGGTGATGTAACAATTTATTTATGATTTTTTGACGTACTTACTTGATTTTTTTCAGAAAAAAGCCGCATCTATTCTGAAACTAAATTTCGTTATATAAAGTGAGTACTCTTTATTTTTATTATTTGATATACCGGCAATAATGATGAAATTTTTAACTGTCTACCTATAGTAGCTCTTGAGATACAGGTCGATGACAGACAGACAGACGGACCGCGGCGGCTAAGTAATAGGATTCAGTTTAGCACCCTTTGGGTGCCGGTACCCTAAAAATGATAGAAACACGAGCTCTCTAAAGAACTTGTAGATAAAACATTTTCTGTACTAAACCGAAGGCCAATTCCCGTAATTGAAACTGTTCAACTTCAAAATTTTGTGTTAATCTCGTCTCAACGACAAAAACTTGTCAAAAATTTATGAAAGAAGAAAAAATAAAATTATGAAAATCAGGCATTTTTGACTGATTGAGATTAGAACGCGAACGTTCTTATAATAACAGGAAGGCCAATGCCCGCACTTAAAAACATCGCAATTTTATATCAGTAACAATCAATGTCAAAAACTTGTCAAAAATCCAAAGTATTTTTAACAGATTAAGAAGATTGAGATTAAAACGCGAACGTTCATGAAAATACGGAAATTTTCCCTCTGGTCTTGTGACGTTCCTTATGAAGTTTACGTAACATCCGTATAAAAGAGGTCACTGAAATTGGAACTCAATCTCTATGAAACATATAAATCTCATTTACAAACAAACAAAATTCAATCAGTGCCTTTTGTAGGTCAAGACCAAAGAACATGGAGTCGTAGGAATCAGAGGCGTCTCGAGACGACAGTAGGTATTAATAAAATTAGTGCGTACGTTGACCGCAAAACTTCTTTCATAGGCCGCTATTTTAAGGGAGTAATTCATCAACTCGTCCTACTCGTACATGCCTACGGCCCATTTGGGACGACTTGCAGAAAATCAAAATAAATAATATTTTCATTCTGCGAGTCGTCCCACGTTTCTTTTTGTGTGGAACTCTAAACTTTATCAACGTTTGGTACAGTCAGTAAGACAAGATGTATCAATATATTTGTAAGAATGTTTAGTTTCGTTTTGTTTACATATCCGAAATTAATACGAATGGTAGACATTTATGACTTTTGGTTATGATCAGGTAAGTAAACAAAAAAAATGGGGGTATTCCTCGAAACGCACCAACGATGAAACACAGAGAAAACCCGGAAGAATTTGTGATATCGATTAGACGTTTTAAAAGTCAACTGTTCTAATTTTTTATTTATTAAAAGTACCAGGAAAGCAGAAATGAACTGGAACTAAGTGCTGTACCTTTTCTCCTTTTAATAGTAGCGTAGGCCGACTTGCAGAATGAAAAAAATATTTATTTAGATTTTCTGCAAGTCGTCCCAAATGGGCCGTAGGCATGTAGGACGAGTTTATGAATCACTCTTTTAAGGATGTAGCCCACGAAATTCAAATTTCCTATCTTTTTTTTTAAATTTGCATCTCAGTGTCAGGTTGTATCTTGATTGAAATATGATTCGCGAATATAACAGATAATATATGTATTTACAGAATTATAATCATAAGAATCATGAATACATCTCTCTAAGTTAGATATGTTCCGTAAGAACTTTTTCATAAGAAATTTGTTCTTATGGAACAAATCCAACTCCTCTGTGGGGGCAAAATTTTTTGCTCGATTTGGTTGGTGTTGATGTTGTTCTAAGTCCGCCTGGATAGCTACCACCATCTTATCTAAGTCTGTCGCCATAACAACAATATTAACAGCTTTCTTGTGTTTCGGCAGTTAGAGGCAGGTAAGGTCGCCAGTTCCTTTGTGGTTGAGGATTCCGAGTGAAGCTCGTTTCCACCTTCGGCCTGATTATCACTTACCATCAGGTGAGATGCAGACCAAATGCTTTCACGCAGTGGTTAAAAACAACGGGTTGCACTCCGGGAGTGCCGGCAGAAGTGAAAACTTGAACATTAACGTTGTGCATTTTTGAATATTTTGGAATGGTTAGGGAATAATTTCGCACGAAAAAAATTACTATAATTTATGTGGTTAAATACAATATTCATTAGTAGCAGTAGTATATTTAATTATTTTCAAAATATAGTCTAACAAAAATAAACATCTTTTTTAAACACCTATTATGAAGTATGTTTTGACTGCTTTTTTTTACCCATCAATATGGGTAAAATTTCCTTACCTCGCAATCTTTACGTAATGTCAAAGACTATTTACTTTGTCGGTTGCTAGGCAACGGATCTCACGGTCACGTCCTGACGCAAGTTTAATAATTTTTACCCATCCTAAAAAAGTGCACAACGCCGCTAAAGAAGTTTACACTAAAAAAAAAAAAAAACTAGCGACCTATCATTGCTTCGCGCGGATGCATTGTACTGATGTGCTGACATGTCGAAACATTGGGATTTCTGTATCCATAATGTAAGTTAAGATAATAACGTTATATAAACCTTCTTGAATTAATGGTTTAAATGATGGCGCATATCACATCAAAATCTACTATGCAGTTTAGAAGAAATATCCGTGTGCGTCAGACGCGAAAAGCAACTTAATCTACGAGTATAATATGTTCATCTATACTAATAATATTATAAAGAAAATTATTCAAAAAACAAAAAACCCGACTGCAAAAACAAGCATTATAATCTATAGAATTTTGGTATCGCAGGCGGGGACAAACCAAAGTTACACCATATCCGGTTATTATTGTTATAATTATTATTGTCCCCGCCTGCGATAATAATATTCTATAGATTATAATGCTTGTTTTTCTCTTTTCAGTTACGTGTTTTTGCAGTCGGGTTTTTTGTTTTTTGAATAATTTTCTTTATTTCAAGTTTTTTAGTTTTACTAATATATCTTAATTTGGAATTGACTCATTAGCAGCTTTTATTGGATACCAATATTGTTGTAATTTATTTTTAAAAAAACCTCCCCGCCCGTTTTTTTGTATTATCAGATGCAATACATAAATATTATATAGCCTATGTCACTTCTAATATTAAGACGAATCTAACGACACCTCATATGTTAAAATCCATCAAGCCGTTTAGTTTTTTAATAGACATACATACATACATACTCTCGAAAAACATTACCCTCCTTCTGGGGCAGTCGGGTAATAAAGAGGAAAGATTTTTTTGTTTGTTTGTGTGTTTGTACCGAATAGGCTCCGAAACTACTGGTCCGATTTGAAGAATTCTTTCAGTGTTAGATAGCCCATTTATCGAGTAAGGCTATAGGCTATATATCATCACGCTAAGACCAATAGGAGCGGAGTACCAATAAAGAATGTTTCAAAATCGGAGTTTTTTTTTAGCGTTAGCCCAAAGTAACTATTCCTCGCGGACGAAGTCGCGGGCAGAAGCTCTAGTAGAAAATAAATAGAAAAATAATCTTACCTGAAAATAAGGTAGTATCTTACACAGCACATCTCCCAGGAACCATGTCTCAGTAACATCCCACAGCACTGTCGCAGGCAGACAGAAAAGGATCACCATAAAATCCGCTGCAGCCAAGTTTACTATAAAATAGTTCGTCACCGTCCTCATTGAGTGGTTCCTATATACCGCCACACACACTAATGCGTTTCCAACCAGACCAGTGATGAATACTAATGTGTGTGTGCCAATCAGTATCCATTCGTACGTATGCGGATAGATGTAGTCATTTAACATTGACACGTAATCCTCTCGAGATAAGTTACAGAATTCTTTTTGTCCTATACACTCTTCCGTCATATTGTCTTTTGCAGTTTCTTCAGCGTCTGTTACATTTTCGCCTGTGTAGTTTTCAGCTGTTCTCTTTTGCCTCGATTTGATTAAGCTTGATTTGATTAAAAGCCGTCGTGTATAATTCAGATCTAAGTTATCTTCTTCGTCAAATTTATCTGCATTGATTCTTTCAATACTGGCAGCAAAAAAGATGCTTAAAATTAAAATTGCAATTTCCTTCGTGATATACATTTTGTTTTTGTTCACTTTGTTGCTCAGTTTTCAATGATTCCGGATCTGGAACAAGGAAAAAGGAAAGATTAGTTTGTTTGATGTATGTACGTATATTTTCATCTGAAAATACGGTTAATTTAATTTAGTTAATTAATTAATATCACAGGTTTTCCTGTCGTAATCCAGTAGGCGCTTAATTCGACGATAAGCTACTTTTAATGATTTAATACCGAAAATTACGTCTAAACGAGTAGCATTAATGATTTGGAAAAAATATGTGTTAAATTAGAACATTTTCTTAATAATTTAATATACGAATATTTTAGATTATGATTATTTATGCATGCATTACATAGTGAAATTAATTAGTAAAGTTGTGTCTAACGCTGATAAAAAACTGAGAATTACGCAAAAGCTATCGAGCGTATTTTTCTGAAACCTTCACCATTTTAAGGATAGGTAATTAAAATATTAATCTTTTAGTGTACGTGTTTTATTAAAATACCTTTTGTCTTATGTCTTATAAGTTAATAATGCATCAAATTGTTATCTTATCGTTTTTATGAAATATGACTACTTAACTAGTGAACTAGAATATTAATTATGAATTGCAATTTTAACACTGAATTTGATGTTGTAATCGTATTAGGTGTAAAAATAAGCATTTTGGTAAAACTCCAAATACTTGTTTTTGCATTAAAACTAAATTTTCGGTGTTACTATGTTAATTATTTCATTTTTACATCAATATTTTAGTACATACAGTAATAATTGCGACGTTGCCAACTTTCTGTATAAACGCGATGATGATAATAACATAAATCACGCCTGTAACTCCCGAGGTTTGGCAGAGGTGTACCTATAGCATTTCGCCAGTTACGTTTAAGTCCCATGTAATAGAGGGTGAGCCTATTATTGCCATCAACCGGACTCTGATCCGGACTCCGAACTGCTACTGAGAAATTCCGATGGTAAAACCCAATAACACAGTAAATAATAAAATAAATAAATAAACACTTTGCTCGACTTGGGAATCGATAGCGACCACTAGACTTACGAGGCAGTCTTTATGATGCTATAGAAAAGGACAATGCCCATCGGATTGAAGGACCTTGGAGTAACAAACAAATTTATATCCCGTTAGGTCAACTGTGGCATCTTTACTTTCCATGAGTAACTTTACTCATGAGTTCTTTAATATCTCTCAATTACTAAAAATCTGTTGCCGCCATTTCATATCAAAGTGATACAAGAGTAGAAAAACCGACTATTTGTAACAGATTTTTAGTAATCCAGAAATATTTGTATATTAAACTCATGGGTAAGGTTCATGGAAAGTAAATATGCCACAGTTGACGGGAGTTCGTTTACCGTGATAAAAGTAAATCCACGCGGACACAGTCAAGCAATGACACAATTTAATGATCACTTTTGTTTTGCCAAACGCGATTTTCTCCATTGAATGAAATCGTTTAATTCAACATTCAAAATTATAATTTGGAGGTATCATTGGTCTCAAACTAGGCACAGATCTTGGGCACCAATAAATGGTTTCCACATTTTGGATAATTATAAATAAAATAAATGTTAAAATTATTAAGCTAGTTAGCCTCATCGAGATTACAAACAAATGAACTAAGTTATATTATTAAGGGAAGACTAAAATCAATTCTTATAATAAAACTAGGTAGGTATAATTTCCGTTTATGCTGCTTTAGGTATGCAAGTGTGTGAGTGTGTGTGTGTGTGCGTCTGTATGTTTGTGTGTGAGAGTGTATACGGGTGTTTATGTTGGTGCAGTGTGAGTTGATTTTATTTGGTTATGGTTAGGATCATTTCGTTAGTTAGTTAGTTTCGTTAGCAAAAAGTTGGCACCGTTGCGAATAACTGTCAAATATTTACCTGTGTAGTATAGTTTTTTAGTACCTACTACGCTTTGAAATGAGTAACTACCTTCATCTTTCTGACTGACCAACTCCTTGACAATTCAAGAGCAATTTTTTTACTTAATTTAAATAAATGTTTTGAGTTGAGTTGATTCAAGAGCGTGCATTCTGAAAGTGGGTCAAACGTCGCAAATAGATGTCAAATCTTTCGTTGTTTTGATTAATTTGGCATTAATAAAATAGAGAAAAATGTCGTGAAGAAAGTTTTGAGTATGAATGTCGATGGCTATAAGAGTAGGGGAAGACCAAAGAAACGATGGATGGACTGTGTGAAAGATGATATGGCTATGAAGGGGGTGAATACTGAGATGACGACTAATAGAGAGAAGTATGGAAAAAAAGAACAACCGACTTCCAAAAAAAACACTACAAAGTCAAAAATAAGTCGGTGTATTTGGTTTTGAACTTTCGTTTTTTGCCACCGACTTCCGAAATTAAAGTTATTTTTGACTTTGTAGTGTCTTTTTTGGAAGTCGGTTGTTCTTTTTTTGTACTTTTTAGTTGAGGTACCTACCCCATACAAATTCGAATACCATAACCTGCTTTGTAAATAACAGTAACTGGAAGTTATCATTATATCATCCATATAAACTAAGTGGGAAAAATACGTATTATTGAAGCTAACTCAAAAACTATCCAAGTAAAGTTAATAAAATTTATATGGGACCACCTCGGGAGCATACCCTTTCAAACAAAAAATTATTTTCAAAATCGGTCGACAATTGACGGAGAAATCGCGTAGCAAACATACAAAAAAAAAAAAACATACAGACGTATTGAGAACCTCCTCCTTTTGGAAGTCGGTTAAAAAGGGACATGTTGCGCCGACCCCAAATAAAATTGGGATAAGGGCAGGAGAATGATGATTAATTTGGCAATATTACTTTAAGGAAATCTATAAAATAAAAAATCCTGACTGACTGACTGACTGACTGACTGACTCATCAACGTCAGCCCGTAGGTATACCTACACTCTCACACACATTCGTCGGGTTTATTTTATTCTCAAAGGGAATACATTACTAACTGGATCAATTTCCTTGAAAGTTAACTGAGAAAATATTTGTAATTGTATGCAAACTCAGGGAAGCTATTGGAGTGTGCAAGCGCAAGATAACTACTTGTTTATAAAAGGAAGATTGATGGAATGTTTTATATAAAAGCATTTTCTCAGACAAACCTTTGAACGTCACTATGAATATGTATTAAATATATAACGTATTTAATACACGAAAAAATTTTGAAGAGTTTGTACATAACAATTTCAGATGAAAACATTTTCTTGTTTTTAGCGTGATTTTTCAGTAGTCGGGGTTTTAGTTTTTGAACTTATTTATTATCATCCTACTAATTTATATGTCGCAGTTATCTAACTGCGACATATAAATTAGTAGGATTAGTAATAAGGGTGTTTCAATTTTGTATACTTTCATAGTCTTTCAGTTGCCCCGGTTTATAATAAGGGTGTTTCAATTTTGTATACTTAAATAATAATTACCAACTCAATCTTTCAGTTGCCCCGGCAATATGTTGGCAACACAACATTTAGTTTATATGTCAAATTTACTGTCAATGTCAATTGTCACTAACGTCAAACTGCTGTACAAGAGACCATTATACGAAGCACACGTTTTTGTATCTGATCTGCATTTTTCATTTCAATTATCAAAACTAATCAAGTTTCCCATCATGGTTATAGCCGTGATTTAGTTATATTCCTATACATAACTGACGAAATGTGGGTGTTATTTAGTACACATCTGCCTAACCCTTCAGGGAATGCAGGCGTGATGTTTTGTTATAATTTAAGTTAGAGATGGCACAGACATCACGATGTTTTGACTTTCGCCAATGCTGGAATGCGAAGCAGAGGAGGGTCGGTAGTAATATTATAAACTAGCTGACCCGTCAGACGATGTCCTGTCAAAATTTCAATTTCGGTTTTTCGGCTGTTCCTTTTTTAGGTTTTTCCAAAAAAATTGTTTCGTTTACCACTCCTATATTCAATCAATCTTCCTAGCCTTTTCCCAACTATCTTGGGGTCGGCTTCCAGTCTAACCGGATGTAACTGAATACAAGTATTTTACATGGAGTGACTGCCTATCTGACCTCCACAATCCAGTAACTGGGTAATACGATACCCCTTAGTAAGACTGGTGTCAGACTTTCGGGCTTCTGACGACTCGTAACGACTGTCAAAGATCCACGAATGACAGCCGGGACCAACGGCTTAAAGTCCATTCCGAGGCACGAAGGAGTCTCGGGATGTGAAGATGGTCACCCATCCACTGACCAACCCCGGCAAACGTAGCTTAACCTGATAGATTGACCCGTGTGGCTTGTCATTACTTAGCCACGAGCTCCGCAAACCACTCCTACATTGAGGCTAAAAAAACAAAAAAAATATTCAATTCGGTCGACCCATCGAGCCATTTTCCAGTTTTTGCGAGACTGTGATACACGGCAATTGATTTTTATATAAAGAAGATGTGGAATGTATGATATTATTTTAGAAGCTGATATTTTTAGGGAGTTCATTTTTTTACTATTTATGTTTTACATAGACGTATGAAAATAACTCCAGAATTAAGAATACCTAACTAATAACATTTAAGAGAATATCGATTCCTATTCAAATAATTATTATTTATTTTATTTTTAATATTCAGAAGTACAACATTTACACATTGTCATTACATTTTACAAATAAATAGCACATAAGGAGTTATACACATGTGAAACCCACAATGTAAAGAAGGGGAGAAAAAAAAATAGAGGATTTATTGGGACGCACAGGAGATCACAAATTAAACTTATCATAAAACAAGTAACTAAACATAAATAAAAAATAAAAATAAAACAAAGTAAAAATAAAATAAAACCAGAAAGTTTTGTGCGAGGCCAAAAGGCTCATAACTCAGCATGATGCTGCGACATTTAAAAATAAGTGTCGCAGCGCTTGCACATTTTTTTTTGTAACATTATTTACGAAAACAAACGTAGGCAGATTAAAAGTAAGCCGCTATTCCGAAAATCACCTTCAAAAATTTCATATTTTATCGATTCTCACATTACAGTCATAAAACACATGAAGATAAACACATAAGCCAATTACAATTAAAAGCTCATACTTCAGTTTATCTGACAGATAAGACAACCTAATTAAATGGGGTTTTTTTTTCGGCAGAATTGATCCTCGCGATAAAATAAAATCGCTGATAAAAACTATGAAATCGTGCGGGGGACCTTTTATCTAGGAATTATTTAACACAGTTGACTTTGGTATCTGTCTGTGCGACTACATTTGAATGCGATTTTGACATTTGAGGATTTCATGAACTTAGAGAGTTGAATTGATGATTTTTATTATTATAAATCTGTAAAGCCTTATTTGGTTTATCAAGATTCAACCTGACACTGACCTGTAAATCGAAAAAATGTAAGAAAATTTGAATTTCGCGGGCGGCCTTGGCATCTTCCTTAAACTAAGTAACTAACTAGAGGGCTTCTGGCTAAGCTGGGTAATAACAGCCGCACGGCCCGTGGATGGCTGACCATCTTTACATACCAAGACCCCTCCGTGCTTCGAAAAGAACGTTAAGCCGTTGGTCCGGCTGTCTTCGTAGATCTTTGACAATCGTTTTACGGGTATCAGAAGCCCGAAAGTCAGACAACCAGTCTTACCAAGATATCTTAGGCAGTCGCTCCTTGTAAAATACTGGTATTCAGCTGCATCCAGTTAGACTGGATGCTGACCCCAACATAGTTCGGAAAAGGCTAGGCAGATGATGACGATATTCATATTAACATAAACATAATAAAAATATCTCGATATTTTATCAAATCGTAAAAAACCGTACGAAGCTTGTCTCTTTCAAGAGCTGTCAGTGTCAAAATTCCTCAACAATGATGACACTGACAGCTCTTGAACGCAGTTTAGATGTGTTGATCGCGTTCAGTTTCATTGGTGAAATTCACCCTAAATCCGCTACATTGAATATTATAATAAAACACTGAAAAAAATATTTACGCACCATCGCTGGTGGCAACTTGACGCATTATTTGATTTTTGTTTCCTATGGACACAACTGATAAATTAGAGATTATACTTTAATTAATACACACGTATTAATATTTTATTTGTATTCTTAATTTTAAGTTTAAAATTCAAAATTCAAAAGTCATTTATTCAAATTAGGCTGAGAATCAGCACTTTTCGAACGTCAAAATTACATAAGACAGTCCCCCAAAAACGCCCGCCCTGAAGGGCGGGCGTTTTTGGGGGACTGTCTTATGCAGGCACTAGGAAGTGGTGAACCACTTCCTAGTGCTTTTGCTGGAGAGAAGAAGTGGCGCAACAAACTCCACAGCAGCACAGCTGTCTGCATTTAAGCAGTAATTTGCAATAATTACTAAATTCTAGTGCCATTTGCTCTTGAACGCAGTTTAGATGTGTTGATCGTGTTCAGTGACATTAGTGAAATCCACACAAAAGATATATCGATGTTTTATAAAGTCGTAAAATCCGTGCAAAACAGGGGCGGGTCGCTAGTTATCAATACTTTAATGTGTATGGAGATTATGTTAATTGCTTCATTTTTGTTTTGTTTGTTTTATGATACTGGCAGTTGAGATAATATTGATTTGGGTCATTGAACTCCGTCTATAAACTACACAAATTACAGCGCCCACCTGTCAGCGTCATTCGAGCGCCAAGGTATTTACAGTGAACCATTAAAATCCGAGTTAGGGCCTATTTCACAATGTCCGAATAGCCACTACTTACCGAATAAATTCAAAAATGGAACAGAATTTGTATGAAATTATCTGCTAAGTAAGTTAATAGGAACTTAATCGTAGGTGGTAAAACAGGCCCTAAGTATCGAAAATTCATAAATTATGGTCCTTATAAATCTCTTTTGATTGAATTTTCTTTTGAAACGCTACGGCTGCCTGATAACCGGATAAGCTGGATATAAATAGATGATGTAGATGCTTCGTGTGTGACACTACGGTAGTGTAAATGCAACTATATGGTGAATGCACACTGGTCGAATTTCACCAATTAAACTGAACGCGATCAGCACATAAACTACGTTCACCGGCACTGACAGCCCTTGAACGCGGTTTAAATGTGCTGATGGCGTTCAGTTTCATTGGTGAAATTCGCACTTAATAAGCACTGCACGGCTTCGGCACGCCTCAACGGAGTTATGCTCACAGAGCCCGCATCACCACTGAACTCCTTTTGACGCGGCGCTGTGTCGAGTCATTGCATAAAAAAAAATAGTTCTTTAATTTTCCGCCGGTCTTCAGTGAGGTGGCGCAAACTCTACGTGTTCGTTGAACTTTGAACGTATCTTTTCCTCTGCAATGTATTCACTCTGCTTTGTGGTTTCCTTGAGCGCGCTATTTATTGCCTTTATGTATCCCACACAAAAGACAGGTGGAATTCCTCTCCATCTCCATTATACGATTTATTACAAAACTGTTTTTTCACTGTTTTCCTTTAACATGTTAATGTATTTATAACTTCTATGTTTGTTAAATGTTTAAAGAATAAAATTGATTGGGATAAACCGATGATATTGTAAGTAAAAAGCGGTAGCTCTAGATATGTTACCTTCGGAACATTCGATTTTCAAAAACGGCACGCTTTAAATAATGTAAAACTTTTTAAAAGAGTAACAGTTCTTTCTTTTTCTTCATACGAAACTACCTTTTGGAAGGGAATCAATTCTATTGTTATTATTATGTAAATTTTGACGTTCAAAAGTGCCTTATAGGTGACTATTTGAAATAAATTATTTGACTTTGTCTTTATTATACCGGCCATGATGAAAATCTGTCATTTTCACCAGTATTTGACATTAAAGTGTCAAAAACACTCTTTATTTGGACAGCCGTCATTGTGTGGCCGTTCACCGCTTTCAGAGGGCTTACCATGAGTTTCATTTTACCATCTCGATCAAACGCATCGACCGCGTTTGGCGCTCCGATTGGCAGCCGGCCAGCCTTCATCGGTGAAGGGCCAATCGGAACGCCGAACGCGCTCGATGCGTTTGATCGAGAAGGTTAAATGAAACTCATGGTAGCCACACAGAAACCAAAGCTGAACGCACCCATCAACGTACTAATTTTCGTTTTGTTGATGTTAATATTTCGCTGAAATATTCATATTTTGAGGAAAAAAAACTACAAAATATTAATTGGTTTCTTAAAATCTGTCAGCTATTACAAGTAATCCAGCATTCTCAGAAAAAGGTGATGACGAAAATCATACAAATATTTAACAAATGGCATTAATTGCTTAAACTTAAAATTAAGAATATAAATAAAATATTAATATGCGTTCTCGTGTGTTGATATATTATAAGATAATCCCTTATTTATCTGTTGTGTCCATTGGAAACATGGAAACAAGATCAAATAAATGTGTTAAGTTGCCACCAGGCAGCGGTGGTGCAAAAATATTTTGTTCAGTGTTTTTATAACACTAGTGCTGATAGCCGAAATACAGGCAATGCCTAGTTCGGCTACAGGCGCTAATTTCTTTACCTAAATTGAATTTGTTGCCACATTACCATTGTAAAGTAGTACGAAGTTTTTTTGGAAAAATAAACTATTAAACTAAACTATTATAATATTCAATGTAGCGGACTTAGGGTGAATTTCACCAATGAAACTAAACGCGATGAGCACATCTAATCCGCGTTCAAGAGCTGTCAGTGACAATATTTCACAAAATGATGACACTGACTACTCTTAAACACGGTTAACTTAACCGTGTTCAAGAGTAATCAGTGCTCGTCGCGCTCAGTTTCATTGGTGAAATAGAACATAGATAACCTATCCAGAATCAGAATCGAAAAGTATTATCTACCATCAAAATCAGTATACATTAAAAAAACCACTTCCGCTTTAATCAGTTTAAATCATCCTAAACGAATTAATTAATAAATCAACGCCACAATTTATTTATACTTGGCAACACCTTGTCCGTCACCTATTAGCGCGTTCAATAAAATAAACATGGCGGTTTTTACGTTCCATTTATAAATAAACACATCATAGTTGATGGTTCATAAATCTACCTCGTTTTCACCAGAAATGTTCAGTTGTAAATATTATTTTAACGCGAGCTTCTAATGGGCTTATTTCGGTCCTATTTTTTAAAACTTTAAGTAGATTAATGTTTCCTACTTAGTTAAAAAGTTGTGAAAGAAGCAAGAACGGATAGATTTTTGAGACAGGGTAGTAGCACGGTAGACAGTATAATAACTAAGCCATATCTTAGAAATAAATGCCTACAGCCGCGCGGTACGTAAACATGCGATAGGGCTGCCCGCCTCCAGTATTTTAATTACATTTGCCTACTTTGTGTTGAATTCCATTTACTTTTGTGATTGTAAATATACTTTTTAAATCTACACAAATAAATAAAATACTTTGTGAATTGAATAACAAAACAAAACACAAATGCCCGAGGTTTTAAAACAAGCGTACCTACCGTATCATGATTCATGAACCGCATATAACTACCTATTTCACTCGTGTCTATCACTTTCCTTTACTCTATTCACTTTATTTATTAATCCAGACATCTTTTTTTCGGGAGATAAAAGGAAATACTTATCCATTAAAAAGACACACATTATGTACCTACCTACCAGTAAGTAAAATTATTTTTCAACACAGTTGCTCGTAAAGTGGCTCTTATTTAACCGCTTTTAGGTTCATAATGCAGTGTATTATAGACACGTGCTTTTTTCTTTACATAATCGCACTAGTGCGGTAATGTGCGCCATAGATAACTATTTACTAGTCGGAGTAATGAAATGGCAGTCTGGCAGTATGGAATTAGTAAGTACTATCAAGCCACGACATGTCTTTCTTATTGCGACTTAATATAGTGTGACAAAGTAAACAGGTTTTTGGAACGAAGTTCTTTAACGCGGCTTCATTCTTACGTCTGTCTTTTTCTAATTCGATAGAGAGAGAAAGAGAAAGTGTGAATTTCGTCAAAATGGAAATCTAAGATGGCGGCTGCGAAAATTTTCTCATTTTTCGTCATGGGTATCGTTTTCGTGTTGTCGATGGTTCTAAAGCCGATAGTGAGGTCAAAATGGAAATCCAAGATGGCGGCTCCGAAATTTTTCTCATTTTTCGTCATGGGTGTCGTTTTCGTAGGTTTCGATGGTTCTAAAGCCGATAGTGAGGTCAAAATGGAAATCCAAGATGGCGGCTCCGAAATTTTTTTCATTTTTCGTCATGGGTATCGTTTTCGTAGCTTTCAATGGTTCTAAGGCTGATAGTGAGGTCAAAATGGAAATCCAAGATGGCGGCTGCAAAATTTTTCTCATTTTTGTCATGGGTTTCGTTTTCGTAGTTTTCGATGGTTCTAAAGCCGATAGTGATGTCAAAATGTAAATCAAAGATGGCGGCTGTGAATTTTTTTTCATATTTCGTCATGGGTCTCGTTTTCGTAAGTTTCGATAGTTCTAAAGCCGATAGTGATGTCAAAATGTAAATCCAAGATGGCGGCTGTCATTTCTTGTCAAAAAAAATGCAATTTTTTTTCTCATTTTTCGTCATGGGTGAGAAAAATGCGAAATGAGAAATTTTTACAGCCGCCACCTTGGATTTACATTTTGACCTCACTGTTGGCTTTAGAACCATCAAAAACTACGAAAACGAAACCCATGATGAAACATGACAAAAATTTCGCTGCCGCCATCTTAGATTTTGATTTTGACCTCACTATCAGCTTTAGAACCATCGAAAACTACGAAAACGAGACCAATGACGAAAATTTTCACAGCCGCCATCTTGGATTAACATTTTGACCTCACTATCGGTTTTAGCATGATCGAAAATTACGAAAACGCCACCGATGACGAAAAATTAGAAAATTTTCACAATCGCCATACTGTATTTTTCATTTGACCAAATTCGCACTTTCTCTCTCACTCTCTCTCGATAGAGAATAATGAGTAATAATTAGCAGCGAAATCAAATTTTTTCAAGTTTCAAATTTTGTCTCCACCTCCGACCGAACGTAGTAGGCTGTTCAGCGGTTTTGTCAGTGCCTTGCGCGCGCATCGCTACCCGAAAAAAAATCCAGCGCGCCATTTTTCATAAATATTTGTTATCATATATGTTGTGTGGTTACTGCAGGTTACATATTAAGAAAAATACGAACCGACGTAGAAACGTTTTTACAGGAAGTGGATAGTCAGTACCTGGCAACAAAGGTCAGTTGAACTTTATAAATCTAAATGTATCATTTCTCTAAAGTTACGTTATTGTAGCATAAGTTCTTACAACAAGACGGTTTCTTTCCTCGCAAATGTGTTGAAAAACGTCGTATGAAACGCGTGCGCATTGTTCATTACCCTCTCGGCTAAATTATCGCGCTCGCCTTTGGCTCGCGCGAATAATACCGCCTCATGGGTAATGACCAATACAGCACACTCGTATCATAATGTACTATTATAGTAAGACTATAAAATAATTTTGTTGTTGTTGTTTGTTAATAATAATACCTTTCAAAGTTTCCAGGTAATCTAAAAAAAGTTATCTCTGGATGCGTTATTGCCAAATTCATGCAACCAAAAACAGCAACAATATATCCTACTCGTCATATTAAATATGTACTTGAATTTATTTTTAGTGTAAAAATCGCGCGGTTATTGTTAAAAAAACAACACACCGTTTGTTCGTCACTGCAGCACAGACGCGACTGTCTGCGTACCTCGCGCATACCTCGATCGAGGCGCGTAGGTATAGCTCGCGCTTCGTCCGTTTGTATGAAGTTGGAATACCGTCTACCGTGGTAGTAGGGACATAAAAGGTAATTAACGTGATAGATTGGATATGATAAAAAAACAACCTACCGACGAACATAAATTAGAAAGAAAGAAAATACTTTTATTTTGCGGTAAACATGAAGCATAGTGTGAATAAAATATAATATGGCAACATTTCGTTCAATCGGCATCGACTCGCGCGCCACCGGCTTTGAGTAATCTGTGCAAGCAGCTGTCAGAAAACTATTTGTAAATTAACCTCCTCCCTTTTTGAAGTCAGTTAATCAGCCATGATTACTGCCATGAATAGAACCTTTACGACCGATGAAATAGGTATAATAGTTTGACCGTAACTGCTGTACCACGCCTGAGGTATGTGCGCGGCGAGACGGGGGGGCAGTTCAGGCCGCTCATTCGTCAATGCTCATGGCGTCCCGGTGCTCATTCGTCAACGCTGCCCCCCGCCTCGCTACGCATTCTTTGGTCTCGGTCAAACTATAATAGTAAGAACTAGTACTATAAGAGAAACGCGGCGCCTGTAATTTTTTTTTATAACATAACACAAACAATATTTCTATTATTGATATCGGTTCAGTACCTCCTAATCATACCATCAGAAGTAGGTACAGTCCGACCGTCGAGAAAATACGTTCCTGACATATGTCAGTTGGACAATTTCTAGTAGTATTATGGATCAAATTCACAAAAAACATATTCGTTACTATGAAACTGACAGGTATCAAGAACGGATTCTCTCTACGATAACAGACGGAAATACACGTATGACCCTTCCATTTTTACCGAAATCTGAATAATATTATTGGTTCCGGGTATTTCTTATTTTTCATGTTTCTTCTCTAACATACGGATTCCCTTTGCGTAAAATATAGATCGTGTTTATCAATCGTATCGTATGTTATAGCAAACCTTCATTTACAAACACTGAAATACGTAATGTAATTTAATAGTGAACCGAGAAAATGTTCATCAATGTTTTTCATCATCCATTGTTAAAATAAAACATAAATATAATAGTGATATAATAAAGTAAATACACAAAACATAAAATAATAGTATCATTAATAAAAACTCCTTTATATCATATAAATACTTATTAATGACATTTTTAAATATTAGAATATAAAAAAATATAAAAATATTTAAAAATTTAAAAAATAGTAGTTCACCGGTATCGGGAACAGGGTCCAAGCTACCGGCGGTCAGGGCTCCAGTGGAGATTCCCCCCTCCTGACAATGCGGACCATGTCCAGGGGTACCGCTTTCTGATTCAAGCCCTTGATCCAGTTGCCCAACGAGAGCCTCCGAAGGTGTTGGTCGAGGCTCTTGGCAATTAAGCCATTGGCTGATACGAATCGATAGTCGTATGCACAATGATCGCTCAGTCAACATCTCACATGTCGACATCCTCGCGAGCCAAGTCAAGATACTTGATTTGTTTATCTTTCTCGGCTTTCACGAGGTTCCTGTCATGCGGAAACGTTATGTGAATAATCATTATTGTGCGCCGCTCTACTCGAGCCATTGATCCCAGTACAATGTGATATTTCCATTTTCGAGAACTGGGTCGGGCACATACCTGGAGGCCAATTCTCGCGTTTACGCTCGTTCTATTCGAATTCGTTATTGCCGCTCGTCTTCCTAAGTCGCTTATAAAATGGTGACTTTCCGTATTCTGGTCATTCGTACAGTAGGTACGAGTCGAAGGAAAAAATGTTGTCATTATACGTCGCGCGAAGCGATCCATTTCACAAAACGATGCTACTTTTCAAACGCAACCATAGATGTACTTCTTGAAGTATATTAAAAATGATAAGCGTATAAAAGGTGTTGGGCAACTTTTTATTACTTACATAAACGTTTATGAATCCTACCATCATAAATGATTTCGTAATTCCATTTATATTTTATTATTAACATTAAAATAAGTTCTCATGCAATGGAATGCATAGCTGATGTTTATTTGTCAATGTCAAAGATATTTGTCACGTCAAATTAAAGTTATAATTTCTGTTTGTTTACATTGGTAAACAAGTAATTAAATAAAAACAGGATGACTGCCAATGATATTATAAGTGATCTGAGGACTACCACAATAACATCAAGACTTTTCAAGATGGCGAAAAAGCAGAGGAAGTATGGTTGTCGTAAAGAGTGCGGTACTGCAACAACTGGAGCGTCCTGCTGCTCTAACGACGCTGGTATAACTACGTGTCCCGGTTATATTACTTTAAAAAAGCCCAAAAATAGTTGGGTTTGTGAAAACAAATTTCGCGTCGTCACAACACGAATTCAAACTTTGTGGTCAAAGTACCGCACAAACATCTTTCGAAATTCATGAAGACTGGGCGAGAGGGGAAATGGTCCGGCGATTCCTAAGCTCCTGGACAGCTGGCGATACAGGACGCTGACTATTCGTGTAAACTTGTGATTATTATAATGTATTGTTTACGTATAGTATTTTTGTTAGATATATAAGTTTTGCATTGAAAAAAATAATATAAAACCATTAGAAATCTTATTGTTTGAAATGCTTTTGAAATACTGCATCATGTTGGTGGTACAATAATAATAGGGGCGTAGGTCATATCACTTCATTCTAGTGACAAAATAATCGACTCTGTAAATTCAGTATTGTATGCGCTGCTGAATGAGTCGCACCCACCTTGGATGATAGCTTGAAATGATAAGTCACGGATAGCCAAAGATGATGGTTTATTGAATATATTTAACTACCACGTAACTAATGCTATATGAATGAGTACAGCTGACTATGAATGCTGATCGTGTACCTACTGTCACGTTACACTATAATTTGTGCAAAGTGACGGAAAAGTGCTGATGTATACATAGTACGCGCGTGCCTAGTACGATACATGACTCGTACAAATATACACTCAAGTAAAACCACAAAAAAATCGGCACTGATTAGACCTTAGCTCTTTTTCTCTCGATGTCTGTGGATCCAACCGGGAAATATACAGGAGCAAGGTGGGGGCACCGCGTTTGTTGCGGCTGCATCGGGATCGACCTTTCTTGCCCTCAACCAAAGTAAAACCCTCCTGGTCCACATGACTGGTTAAGGAGTCGACAATCTTGAAAAATTATTTTTAAGTAAAAAAAAAATTCGAGCACCACTTTATACGTATTTCATAAACATTTATCGAAAAATAATTCTTTATAGATTTCGTAACAACTTGTGTTATACTTAAAGTAAATAATGATATAATCATTTATATCTTGAACGTGTTTAGATGTGCTGAACGCGTTCAATTTCATTGGTGAAATCCGCCCTATTACTGAATGTTTTCTTTGTTCTTGGCTCTTAAGGCGCGGGACATACACAAAGGGCGAGTGGCGCGAGCGTTGTGTCGGACCGGCGCCGGCGCGCGGGCATTGCGCCGCCCGTTTCATCATCATCATCATATCAGTCGAAAGACGTCCACTGCTGGACATAGACCATGGCAAGCACCGCCACTTCGACCGATTCTGTGCTTCCCGCATCCAGCGGATTCCTGCGGCCTTTACAAGGTCATCGGTTCATCTTGTGGGAGGCCTTCCAACGCTACGTCTTCCGGTACGCGGTCGCCACTCCAGAACCTTTCACCCCATCAGCCATCTGTTCTGCGAGCAACGTGTCCTGCCCATTGCAAGTTAAGTTTAGTAATTCTTCTTCTTTGGTTTGGCGGATACGATCCTGCCATCATCGGTATTCAGTTTTGCAAGCTGACTCTGCCCAATAAACAGATCTCTTGCAAAGACCTTGGAGTCCTTATTCCGCTCTATCGCGTCCTTAGTGCGGTCTGCACTAAAACGGCGAATGTCACTTTTCACTATCTTAGGACTTAGAGATCCGTCTACTGAGCTGCCGGGTACTTTAGCGCATCATCTGAAGACTGGAGGATCATCTCGCGCCTCTCCTTCATTAGCTGTATAGTAGGATCAGAGAGCTTCTTGTTTCTATTTGTACGACGGGTCTTAAAGATCTTGAACCCGACCGTATGGATAATTTCTAAAATCGTCCACGGTGCTCCCTAGGCACTTGAAACGATTCTGAAGTTTGAGTTGAAAGCTCTCGGGGTTTAGGACTTGGGTAGTTGCCGGGCGGAGCGTAGACTTCATCAGTCGAGATCTTTCCAAATTGACTTTTAAGTTCTATATGCCTCTTACTATGCGGTGATCACTTCCGGTTTTCGCATTGATCACAGAGACATAATTGAATACTTGCTTTTTGTCGACATTATGGAGTCAATCTCGTTTTTGTTGCACCATCAGGGTTCTGCCAGGTCCACTTGTGCTGACGTTTTCTGAAGAAGGAGTTCATCATAAAGAGGCTTTCCTTCTCCATAAAACTGGCAAGTAGGTGACCCCGGTGGTTTCGACGTCCAACTCCAAATTGCACTCGCAGCTCATCAACGTTTCGTTTGCCCAGTTTCGCATTGACGTCCCTCATGACAACGGTGAAGTAAGTTTTAGAGCCATGCATGACTCTAGAAATATCCTCATACATGGTCTCCACCTCATCGTCGGGTGTGACGAGGTCGGGGTGTTTTTGGTGCTTGTCAATTTTTAGGCGGTTTGCTATTATCGCCACGCTTGGCAGACGGGTTGGCGATCGCAGTATTGTGTTAAAAATGCATAGAGAACACTGCTGCCCATTCTCTAGTAAGCCTGTTTCATATTTCATACAAAATGTATATCTAGGAACCTCACACAACTGACATAACGCCTGCGTCGCACCGTGAATAAAATAAATAAAATAAAAACTTTTTCATTCAGACTTATTAGAATATTTATATTTAATAAGCTCTCCTTTATATTTGCTACAACAGAATGCAGAATGCAATGCTGATTTGTCAATGTCATAGATAATAGCTACCTGTGATAGCTACACTTAAATGTCAACGATTTTTGTCACGTCATAATTAAGTAATCAAATAATAAAAACAGATTTCCTACCAATGATTAAACTGAGTAAACTGATGAATACCGAAATAATATCAAGGCTTATGAAGATAGAGAAGAGGAAGCGTGATTGCCGTAAAGACCGGACCGAATCACCAGCTCTCAGAATACTCTCAGGATGGCTGCTGCGACCTACCATTCCAACGACGCAGCTGAGGGTCAAGTAGTAGAAGGCTCATTACAACACGATTTTTTTTTGTGGTGAAATTTCTGGACAACATCTGTCGAAATTCATGAAGACTGGGCAAGAGGTGGTGTAATGATCCGGCGATTCCTAAGCTGGCTACTAAACAGCGCGATACACGTCATGACGCCGACTAATCGTGTAAACTCTTGTGTAAACTAGTGATTCTTATAATGCAAAATTATAATGTATAAGCATAGTATTTTTGTTAATTATAAGTTTGATATTGAAAAACAATTATACATGTTTGAAATCTTTATTGTTTGAATGTTTTTGAAATTCTGCATCATGGTTTTGGACCTGTTGTAAAGTTGTAATACAATAATAATAGCAATATGTATAATAATTTGGGTGGCAAAAGACCCTTTACATAACACCACAAACACAATTATTATCACACCACACTTGGGTTTGGTAATGATTCCCTGTAACATCTACATGCAACTCTCGCCTGGTGAAATTCGGGTGTTTGGACGCCAGCCTTTTGCAACCCGGGAACCTCGATGATGAAGGACTTAAAATTTATAGTACAGCTTCATTCACGTCAGCTTCAGCAAAGCCCTTGATTCGGCACTGATTAGACCATGGCTCCTTCTCTCTCAATATCTGTAAGTACAACCGGGAAATATGCATGACGATGGTGAGCACTAGCGCTGCAGCTCAAAAATTGCTCCGTGATCGACTTTTCTTGCCGTCAACTATAGTAAAGCCATCGTCGTCCACTTGACTGGTTTTAGAAGCCTTCCGCTTCAAAATATATCTCAGATGTGTGTCTTATCAATCGACGCCACACAAGCAGTGGATGGTTGACAACTTTGGCGGACGCGTGAAGTATTTTTCGTGTATTTTTCCTTGTTGTGGCGATCGCAACGTTTTCTAAGATGTTTATGAACTCGTAACGCATTTTGTAAAAAAACATTTATTATTTTCTTCTGCATTGACTAATATTGTGAATGACACAACAGCTGTTTGACGTTGGTACGCCGTTCGAAATGACGTCATGAACGTTTCGACTGGTACCGACCACTCTTTGCAAGTCGCATGTAAACTATGCATTTTGCGTGGTTTTCCTGCGAAAAATGCTCGAATCGATATGGCGAGAATAGCTGTACGAGTGAAAACATGATTTTTACGAGCGAAAACATGATTTTTACGAAGGAAAAGTACGAATCGAGCGACAATAACGAATGTAAGATGCGCGAGAATTGCCTTCCTGTAGTACGGCACTTCCGATTCCACAAGGCTGTATTTCAGAGCAAGTTGCTGATGGATAATCCTGGCTACAAGGTTGTGTCTATGCAAGTACTCTTCGTTAGCTAGACGAGAACAACCGGAGATAATGTGTCGTTATTTAATATATTAGTTAATTATAATAATATTCTTATTATGATGAAGAGCTCATTGTGCATCAAAAAAATCATCTGCATCGCTGTCAATAGAAAAATGTCCGAAAGGCCGACAACACGGCCACGTTGAAACTTTACTTATTTATAAGATATAACAAGATACGAGTTCACTTGACTAGAACATACAACAGGCCTTGTCTTCCCGAAGGGTTGGGCAGAGGTGTACCTGTAGCAGGTTCACCCACATTTTGCCAGTTATGTTTAAGTCCCATGTAATAGGGGGCGAGCCTATTGCCATCAACAGGGCACAAATCCAGACTCCGGGCTGCTACTGAGAAATTCCAGATAGCAAAACCCAATAACACTTTGGCGACACAGGACCTCATGCTCAGCATTAGAGCTTGCGACCACTCGAACAACGAGACAGATTTTTTCTGATTTTAACTTAACACACGCCTCACACCATCAAGCATGACGCCTTTTTTTTTTTTTTTTTGGACTAGGGCCTCTCGCAGGTTACCACTAAGGTACTCGCTGCTTAACCGGACTTTCCTGTGGCTGCCTTAAGCTCCTAAAAGAACTCAAAGCCTCCAGCCAGGGGCATACAAACTAAGCTAATTAAAACTAGGCGAACGCTCGCTAAGGGCACCCCCTGTGGGGTACGAACCTCGGCTTCGGGCGTTCGCTGGGGGGAGGACAGCAAGAGGGTCAGGCTGGATCAAGGATAGATCATTATTATTAATCGGGGAATTTAAAGCTACAGGCTCAGCAAAAACGCGGGCTGGCGCATCGTTATCGAGCAAGGGTCGGGGGGGAAGCATGACGCTTGTAATCCACGAAGATTGTTCAGGCTGAGGTGCGCCTCTATAGCAGTGGTTCCTAACCTTTTCAATATAGTTACCCCTGTGAGTCATTAAGAAAACTGATTTAACTCCGATCTTGAAATGTTATCAATGCAAACAATACAAGCTAATACCTTTATTAATTGCGCATTAGTCTAACAATTTTAACACGGAGGAGCTCGTGGCTAAGTAATAACAAGCCGCACGGATCGATCCATCAGGTTAAGCTACGCTTGCCAGGGTTGGTCAGTGGATGGGTGACCATCTTCACATACCGAGACTCCTCCGTGCCTTGGAAAGCACGTTAAGCCGTTGGTCCCGGCTGTCATTTGTGGATCTTTGACAGTCGTTACGAGTCGCCAGAAGCCCGAAAGTCTGACACCAGTCTTACCAAGGGGTATCGTATTACCCAGTAACTGGGTTGTGGAGGTCAGATAGGCAGTCGCTCCATATAAAATACTGGTATTCAGCTGCAACCGGTAAGACTGGAAGCCGACCCCAAGATAGTTGGGAAAAAGGCTAAGAAGATTGATTGAGTCTTACAATTTTAACGTATTTAATTAATATATTTTATTTAAATAAACAATGAATTAAGTAAAAATTGTTAGTGTGATGGTTGGTATTGTTTTGCATTCACAAGTTTTTTTAAGTTAGGTTTAGTTTCACTTCAAGCACATCTTAAATCATTGAGATAGTTGGCCTTTGTTTTAAGAGGGTGCATCCTAAAAGTTGGCAACGTCGTAAATAGCTGTCAAATATTTACCTGTTTCGATTAATTTGGAAATAATACTGTATGGAAATAAGAAATGTGGCTAACCAATTGACTAGATTATTAATAATGAATTGCAATTATAACATTGAATTTGATGTTGTACCCGTTTTAGGTGAAAAAAAGGCATTTGGAAAGCTTCCAAATACTTTTTTTACATCTAAAACTAACTATTCGGAGTTACGATATTAATTATTGCATTTCATAATCAATATTCTAGTTCGCTAGTTAGCCACATTTTTTATTTCCATACAGAAATATTATCAAATTAATCAAAACAGCGAAATATTTGACATCTATTTGCGACGTTGCCAACTTTCAGAATAAACCCTCTTAAGTGTAACCAAAGAAAAACAACTCTCACATCTATAGGTGGTGGCAAAGGGTAAGCATTTTTAAAGCCCTGTTAGCTATAACAGGTTATTCAGCTACAGCTTTTCGCTAACATATATTATTATGTTGAGTTTAGATCATAATTTTGAAAATCTACTTTGCAATTAGTATTATTTTATTAGATGTTTTAATTATTTATAGGTTCTTTGTTACCCCCACAGAATGACTGTTTGACCCCCGCGGGGGAACCCCCAGGTCCGGAATCCAGGCTCTATAGTATAGCCAAATTCAGCATAAAGCCAAAGACAACATATTTTGGCTCCAGAATTTGGACTTATAAACGGCAATTAGCATAAATGTACCTTAAAAACATAGCTAGCGAAAAAAGAGTATATTATTATACATACCTCTGCCAAACCCTTTGGCCATACAGGCGTGTTGTTACAGATTCTGTTTGGACCGTTCTTTTGACTTGTGTGCAAACCTTTTTGTGTTCAAGGTGAAAAGTGTTGGAAACACTGTTTAAAACCCATTAGTACAACGTCACACTTTGCCTGTTTACTCGAAACTGTTTCAAACGTATTTGTGGAAGAAGCCAATGTAGTGTGAATCACAAGGGCGTAGTTCCCTCGCACAATACGTGGCCTCACACAATATGTGGCCTTACCGTGAGGTAAAAGTTTTGTTGCCTATGAAACAGTTTTCTCACGTGAGACTCAGTAGTTTCTGTCGTCGAGTACTTTTGATTTGTTGCAGTTTTAGCCTCATTGTTCACGACGCTACTCAGTAGTATCGTCTCACAAACTCAAGTCACCAATGAGTCTCGTAGCCAGTATATCACAGCACAAGTATTTGAATGGTGGTCTGTATGTCGCAGTAAGATGGTTGTAGCCGTGATATAGTTATATCCCCAGGGATAAAGCTATAGACCGTAATAACAAAGCGGATCATAAATGTTGGAGTGCCTTAATTTTGTTACTGTGACAGTAGTGTTCGCTGGCTTCTTGTCTGTTTCTATGTGTGTACCTAAACTGTTAAATAACTAAAATAATAGCCGCAACTTTCATTTCATGACCCGAAATTAACTTTAAATTCTTGTTCATTATCTGCCTAGCCTTTTCCCAACTATTTTGGGGTCGGCTTCTAGTCTAACCGGATGCAGCTGAATACCAGTATTTTACGTGGAGCGACTGCCTATCTGTCCTCCACAACCCAGTAACTGGGTAATACGACTGCATGTTGGTCAGACTTTCTGGCTTTCTGACCCGTAGCTACTGTCAAAGATCTACAAATGACAGCTGGGACCAACAGTTTAACGTGCTTTCCCAGGCACGGAGGGGTCTTGGTATGTAAAGATGGTCACCCATCCACTGACAAACCGCGGCAAGCGTAGCTTAACCTGATCGATCGACCCGTGGCTGTTATTACTAAGCCACGAGCCCCTTTTAACTTTAAATTCTTGCTTTTAATCGTATTTCTTCTTCTTTCCATGTCAATGGTACTACTCTTCTTAGTTGTTTTCATATTGTTCAGTTGTTAGCCCAGAAGGCGCGCCCACGTTAATTGCGACATCAATGGCATTATTTTGGTCATGCGAGGTGCAGATGAAAGGCACTTTGGCCACTCCAGCAAGTGGGGCATGGTCTGATCAGGAACACCGCACTCGCACTGGGTGTTGGATAATGTCAATAATCCCCTTTTTCGACAAATTAAATTGTGTTTACAGCAGCCTACGGGTACGCAATCGATTCAGAGCTCACGCCCGGGACGCAGAAGTGCAGTGTGTGTATAACCGAAATTGAAACTTACAAAAACACGGGAAAAATGTGAAAATTCCAATTTCCGCGAAATGTATTTACTGCTAGTCAGTGTCAATACTCTAGCAGAATTTGTTTGAAATAACGGTTTAAGCTCAAAACCATTAAAAACATAAACGAAATGTGGTTAATTGCAACTGATGTTTTCCTTTCAGGCCCGCCTTGCACCACAAATGACTGAATACATTTAGTGCTAAATTAATTTAAAACATCGTTCTATGTTCACTATTAGGTGAACATCACAAGCACTGAGACTTCAAATCCAGGCACATGTCAAAAGTGTCAAAGGCCTATATTTTCTTTGGTCGTGCCTGAAACATGAACGAATGATGAACGTCACGATATATTTTATATTCATTGTCGAAATGGAAGACCTATTGTCAAAGTGGCGCCAACTGGTGGCGTGAATTTTGCATGAATTCATTGTAGGAACAGGCAGACTGGGGCAGTATAATGTTTTAAATATGTTTAGCTCAAAATCTTAATTTATGGTACAGTCAGCTGCAGAGAAATCTCACCCCCTAGCAATATATAAATACATTGCTAGGGGGTGAGATTTCTCTGCAGCTGACTGTACAAGCTGGCCTTAGTTTTAAAATTGATGTATTATAATCATCAGTGGCTATTTAAAAAATCGATGTATGTAACAAACATTGTAATAAAAAATCTGCTGTTCCGTAATGTATTGCATCTTTAGTAAAAGTTATTCATAACTTGCTTCTGCCCGCGACTTCGTTCACGCGGAAGTCGTAAGATGCCACAATATGCTACAGACATAACATCCACATGTTTATAAAACTTCCCTCTGTACTACGTCGTTTTGTATTCAGCAGCCAAAATATGCAGAGAGTCAGGACTGGTGAGGCCCCGCAAGCGATCGACACGTACAGTTGTCTGTGTGACAAGTGGCTTGTCCTGAGGTCGACAACTGCAGCGTCCAGTGTCTGCCCCTATATGACTTGTTGTTATTCATTACTTTGCAATTCTACTTTAAGTCCTAAGGGGAGACCGTGGCCCCCAGCAACGTACAAGCAACTGAAGGAAGACGGGTGGGTTTTAGTCAGTAAAAGTCTGACACGCCCTTCCGCTCCGCCCAGAGCGGGAGAAGTTACTTGATGATTTCCCACCCAAAAAAAAAAGGATGTCACCACAAGTACACGCATTTAATTTTTTAAAGTGAAATCTTCTTTATCGGCGTTGTGCACTTTTTTATGGGATGGGTTAAAAATGTTAAACTCGCGACAGGACGTGAAAGTAAAATCCGTTGCCTAGCAACCGATAAAGTAAATATCAAAATAAATAGTCTTTGACATTACGTAAAGATTGCGAGGTATGAAATGTTACCCATACTGATGGGTAAAAAAAAGCGTCAAAACATACTTCATGTTTAAATAAATTGTTTATTTTTGTTAGACTATATTTTGAAAATAAATAAATACACTTCTACTACTAATTAATATTGTATTTAACTACATAAATTATAGTACTTTTATACTGATAAATAAAGTAATTCGTGCGAAATTATTCCCTAACCATTCCAAAATATTCAAAAATGCACAACGTTAGTGTTCACGTTTTCACTTCTGCCGGCACTCCCGGAACGCAACCCGGTGTTTTTTTTCTTTTTGTTTCATTTTCATAATGATGAGTACAATGACCCCTTTCGGGTTTTCAGTTATTAAGAGTTAAAAGGCTACAAAAATCAAACGAATAGTTCTGTATCTCAAGAGACAGTGTTCGACGATGGTTACGTAAATTTAATTGTTAATTAATTAAGCTGGTAGATGAATGTGAAAATTTACCATGTGTGGTTTCAAAAACGAGATAATTAACGATGGTTTGCACTCAACGAGTGTCGAAAGGCGATTAAAGGATTACAAATTATGAACGGCTGGACTCAGTTAAACCCGCAAATAATCTCTGAAACCTGGGATTAATCACGATATGCTAAAATTACGGTTTTTTTAGCCTTGAAACTAATATTATAAAGGGGTAAAATCTCTGAAAGTCCGATTTCAAAAATATTTTCACTGAAAGAAGCTAATTGCCAAGTACTTAATCAGCCTATTATGTTCTCACTGCTGAGACAGGCCTCCTCTCTTCGAGAGGAAGTGGACTAGGTAATCTACCACGCAAACCGTGCCGTAGTGGGACTCCGTCATCGAGAAGATCGTGCCGGCTAATTTTGAAAACCAACCATGTTTATTAACAAAAAAATCTGCATAATCATTTGAGGTAAGTCCCAAGAGTCCCAAAATAAATCGAATGAAGTCATATTTCTTAATCAAATACCATTAATTATAAAATTTGAATAATTAATTTAATTTAATGAATTATAAATTTATTAAAAGTCAATCAACTCAGCTTATCGCTGTCCCCTACCGGACATAGGCCTCTCCCAAGCTGCGCCACAACACCCTGTCCTCCACCTTCCGCATCCAGTCTGTCCCGGCCACTTTCTTAAGGTCATCGGTCCATCTAGCTGGGGGGCGTCCCACACTACGCTTGCCGATACGCGATCTCCAGGACTCGTCTGCTCCACCGGCCATCGGTCCTTCGACAAACATGGCCAGCCCACTGCCACTTCAGTGTGCTTACTGTACAAGCTATGTCGGTAACTCCGGTTCTTTTCTGGATAATTTCATTTCTGATTTTATCCTTCAAAAAAACTCCGAGCATAGCCCGCTCCATAGCGTTATTAAACGTAATAAAACATTATTAATTCAATTAATTTAATGAATTTATAACATTAATGGTATTTGATTAAGAGATTTCACTTATTTGGGACTCTTGAAACTTATCTCAATAAAATTAACCTCACTTAAGTGATTAAATTATTATATTAAATTATTTTAACGAAGTGTATAGAGTGCCGCGAGTATTCTGTGGCACTCTAGTGTCGCTGCCTCGGCCCGGCTAAGGTGCCGTGAGCATTAAATTGTCACTGTCACTTGTTATTTAGGTTAGGTTAGGTTAGAACTGTGACCACACAACGCACGAGCCGAGCGAGCGTAGCGAGCGGTGCCGCGGTAGCGGCCGGCGAAGTGCCAGGGTCCGTTTAGGCACAAGAGAATGTAATGTTTTAGGAATGTGGTATTTTACAGCGATCTAACCTCGACAATCAAACAAAATACCAAGTGACGTGACTTAGTGACAGTGACAATGACAATCCAAAGCTTGCGGCACTTTAGCTGGGCCGAGGCGGTGTTACTAGGGTGCCTGTAGTGGCACTTTATCCGATAAGGATAGAGTGCCACCGGTGGCACTCTATACAGTGTTCAGACTAATAAATTATTTTGTCCAGTTACCTTGGTCTTAAAGCTATGTTAGAATTGCATAAAATCAATCAAGTAAAAATTTGTAATATTGATCTTAACAGCAAAACTATGGGCACAACAGTATCAACTTAATTACAATAACAGAAATACCTGTAGACTTTTTACGACTAGATTTTACGAGGATTTTACGATTCAATTATTTTATTACGAAGTGCCATTACGGGGGCGAAAACAACATGACGTTTAACAAGGAGTGCCGATATTTATGCTTTTAACGGAAGTCTGAAGTTGAGGACGGTCCTTTATTCCATTATTGGACTCGTTCCTGTTCGAGGACGCACTTTGACCTTAAATACTCGTGCCTATTGCATATACGGAGAGATTGTGCAAATGTTTTATTACCGGGATTACGTGGGTTGTATCGGAATTTATACAAGGGCGGGGGAATCGTCAGCTGGTGTGGTTTTAATGTTTGCTCATGGTTTTTTTTTATTCTGTACCGGAAATAAAGGAGCAGGTACGCAAGGTCGTAGCGTAGCAGGTGGCGTTCTGCAGTTTCTGCCTACACAAATCAGAAAAGAGTGTTATGTATGCATGCATGTTGTGGCATTCTGCTGTACAGAACCACAATATTTAATCTACTTATATGTTTTTAAGCTACTATATTAAACAATTCACCTTTTGATACCGTACCTATTTAAATCCATCATCATTCATGTAAACTTTCCTTGTAGGTATTTATTCTTAATCACACTATACCTGTAATAGCATACTTTTATATTCTTTGATTGTTTTAGCATCTAAATTCTATTTAATACTAGGGTAAACTCACCAGTAACTGGCCACTTAAGCACATCGCCAAGTTCAAGTCATTGTTATGACAAAATGTGTCAAAAAATGTATATTCTTAAATTACCTATGGTTAAAGTGTGTATCCATTTATCGATTTTGATGGGTAAAAAAATCAATATAACAAAATTATGTACAAATATTTTAACCGAATGAAAAAGTTGTTATTTTTAATAGTAACTGGCCATTAAATTTAGAAATTAGCCACCATAACACTAATAATTGGCCATGTTATAATAATCATCAAAAACAATATTAAAATATAGGATAAAGTCCCTAAATTGGAAATACAAATATTTAAAAACTGAATAAGGCAAATTGTGACAATATTTTAATTAATTCGCTACAAAAAATCAACATCTTAGCTTTTATTTCCTAACAGTTTCTTAGACTCATCTTGACTATTCATTGTTTTGCTTTTAGCAGTCTTAATCTTTTTATTTTTAATCCTCCTATTCTTTATCCTATAATCATTCTCCTGCCCTTATCACAATTTATTTGGGGTCGGCGCAACATGTCCGTTTCTTCCATACTTCTCTGTTAGTCGTCATCGCGGTAGTCACCTCCTTTCTAGCCATGTCATCTTTGCCACAGCCCACCATCGGTTCTTTGGTCTTCCCCTACTCTTATAGCCATCGAAATTCATACTCTAAACTTTACTCACGACATTTTCCTCATTCTTCTTTATTCTTTATCCTGTATTAAACTTTGTGTTAGGATTTCGTATTTTAAATTGGATACTACTTCAATCAATCAATCAAATCAGCCTTTCGCAGTCCACTGCAGGACATAGGCCTCGCCCAGGCTGCGCCACACCACCCTGTCCTCCGCATCCAGTCCGTCCCAGTCAACTTTTTAAGTTCGTCGGTCCATCTAGCTATGGGGCGTTCCACACTACGCTAGCCGATACGCGGTCTGCACTCCAGGACTTGTCTGCTCCACCGGTCATGGGTCCTTTGAAAAACATGGCCAGCCCGCTGCCACTTCAGCCTGCTTACTCTGCAGGCTATGTCGATAACTCCGGTTCTTTTCCGGATAGTTTCATTTCTGATCTTGTCCTCCGAAGCATCTCCGAGTATAGCCCGCTCCATAGCGCGCTGAGCGATCTACACTACTTCTGGGCACGCCAAATTTTTTTTCCTGCTTGACGAATCGAACCTTCAACGTTTTCAATAAATTTTATAGTCTTTTCTATTGTTTCTGGTGTATTTTTAACGACATTTTGGAAAATCTGTGTAATAAAAAATATTCCGTCAGTAACTGGCCATACAATTATAATACAATTGGCCACCCATGCCAGTTACTGATAAATGTGTATATTTTTATTTGATATTTTTTTAGGAGATAGCATACCTTATGCACCTACTAAATACGTCTCATTTTTGATGAAATTCGAATATTAGTTTATAATCTAGTAACTGGCATGGGTGGCCAATAATTGAAAATAATCAAAAATGTCGATCAATTACAAGCCACCCTCCTAATGTTGGTTTACAATAGATGCTGACAGAATAGAACTTTAAAAAAGGATCACTTACATTCATACAACACACTAAACACAATCGACTGACGTTTACTACACAAAATACCACAAAATTAATTTTTTTCATCAAGCTTTTCGTTAAGATTTTTGTAAAGACTTACCGTTCATATGAGCGAACATACCGTGCATGCACGCCGACTGTCACAAAATGATCGATATTTTTGGCAATAGTGTCCTTATTGGAAAAAAAAATTACTTTACTTAAAGCTACTTGAGTAGGTAATACCGAAAACAAATATTAGATGGCGTACTGTAACGATAACTCTTAATTTATGCAGTTGAAGTGTAGAGTGGCCAATTATTGAAAGCGGCTAGTTACTCCTCGGTTTACCCTATTTATTAACTTCCTTTTGTAAAATCATTTTAATTGAAAGCTGTCATCTGTCTTATTTACTTTTCTTAACCATAGACATAATGTGCTATAGACACTTTATCTTCTTCTAAACCTATTATAAAGCAGGTGAATACACTGTATTGTTCGCAATAAGGACAGTTATAGCTTATCGCACTGTAAACCGTTTTTATCCGTTCTGGCCATCATTTAATTAAGAATTAACTTGATAGATGTTTGAAATGTTTTAAAATATGACACAGAACGATAAAAAACGGGTTCTTTTCTTAACGAGTTGAAGTTTGGCTCTAGTCTTGTGATGTGTTATTTTTCACCTTGAATCTAATTACGTACTTGAATTCTAGCCTGATTAATTCAGTGTAACTAGCATAATACTGTGTATAACCTAAACTATTGTGTAATTTCAATCAATAAACTTTTGGTGTTCAGTGTCTACCCGGCTTATCATATAACCGACTCTCTCACCTAGCCCCATAGAGGGCCCTACACTAGCCATCTGGCCGCGTGGCGAAAGACGCCACGCCTCAAACGTCACACTAGCTGTAGCTGAGTAAGAGAGCTCGATACGACGTCAAGTGACGTGACGCCAGGCGCCATAGTCCTCCGAGAGAGAGTGCCCTTCTACCTCACAACACGACGTCACGAGTGACGCCGAAGCGTCCCTCCTGTTAGCGTGAGGCTCTACGAAGTGCCTCCGCTATAATTATAACCACCTCTCACCTCTCACCTCTCCATCCAACAGCGTAGAAGAACCTCCTGTTCGGCGTGCTACGCGGTAGTCCGGCTCCTCTGCACTCTCTGCCTACCTGCCTGCCTGCCTGCTTACCTGTCCTCCTAACCTGAGCATCCCACGTCGAGTGAAGCCGACCCCTTAATCGTCTTTAGCTTTTTTAACTATACTCTTAACCTTAACCCTTTACCTTTTTATTTTAATTGTTATCAACGCTTAGCTCCGAGGAGCTAAGCGTTGCGTTACAATGTGTGTAAGTATGTGTATGTGAAATTATTACTAATAGTATTTAAAGTTTTATTAATTTTAGTAAAAGTTTATTAATTTTATTAAAACTTTTACTAATTCTAAACAACAATAATACCACTACGCACTAATGTGTCTCCTTTTTTCATTGCGTTTTAGGTTTCTGTACCAAAATAGTATAACAGAAAAAATGTTTACTTTATGTATTCACGCGAATTTCGCTTACTTTTAGATACAGAGTTAGCAATTTTTCTCTGATTTTTTTTAAAACAATTCGCTCTACTATCACAATTTATATAGCTCTATTCCTGTCGCATCGACTTTCTATAAATCTGGTCGCACACCTATTTCATAAAATAAAACTGACTTTATCATCATCATCATTTCAGCCGAAAGACGTCCACTGCTGGACATAGGCCTCCCCCAAGTACCGCCACTTCGACCGACTGGTGCTTCTCGCATTCAGCGGCTCCTTCCTAACTTGTGTTTATTTTAAATGTATGGCGCATTCAAAGTGTTCTTGGTACTAGGAAAACTCGCACTCAGTAGTCAAAGTCAAAACGTTTATTGCGAACTAAGTGTGCAAAGTTGGGGTTGGTAGTAACATAAATGTGAAGGATTTTTTTATCGAAAAATTTTCAACTATCATTATAGTATTTTGGTTTAAATTTATACGGCAAGCACAATTTATTAGTATCACCCATAGATATGAATAAAGTCTTAAAACCAAATAAATATAAAACAATTTTAAAATTGAAAATCCTCGTTTGACAGATTATATTTAGTTATTTACTTTTAAACTAAATAAATACTGCGAAACGAGTATGTTCTATTTTAAAATCATTCGACATCACGTTATGTTTACTCCGCACGTTCGTTCTACGCCCGCAGTCCGATTGATTAACAGACAAAAGCAATGCCAGAAATTAACAGCTGTAGACGAAATTTAATATTTTTGGAAGATCCCTTTGAAGGCGTAGAGTGGAGGTGCACTTGCAGATAGTTAATAGGTACGTAAGATAATCCGATACCTATGAACGTGAACGAAGCAAAAGGAGTATGTAAGGATCGCAGGTGACGTTCTGTAGTTTCGCCTCCGCCCATGGGAAGAAGGCGTGAGTTTATATATTATGTATTATGTATCACACATTCCCACAATGTCGAAAATACATCAAAATAACCCATTACGGAGGAAACCGAAAGCACATTACTTTACAGTCCGTTAAACCAACATGATAATACTCATGAACGCTGAGATTGAGGCATAAAGATTAACAGAGCGGTTTAAAGTGATAACAGCGAATTCAGCAACTTTTAGAGACATCTCGTGCTCGTAAAATAGCATTTAATGTAAACAGGAATGGAAGTAGAAGGTTCACTCAATGTCGACAACGAGAACTTGCCCATGACATCAAAATCTTTTCATGTTATAACACGTGGACATACGTAATTGCGAAAGACTACTTCGTTCCGGACGAGGAGAGGGTAGAAAGGGGGCCGAAGATGGTGCTTATGGCGATAATATAGGACTCCAAACTATCGAATCATTATCATAGTATCGCTGTTAACAATAGTATTTTCAAGTGACGATGCTATTAAATCCTTACTACTATTTTGATGTCGAACTTTCGAAGTTTCTGTTACAGTAAATATATTCAAAGTACTTTCAACAACTTTAAGCATTGTAAAAAATATAAAATGAGCCAAGCTCGCATTTTAACATAACATTTTTGAATAAAGTAATTAAAAATAATTATCAATTTTTATATCGACGACTGCATAATAAAACTGGTCATTTTTATATGATTGCCAGTAAGGATCACGATCATGACCGGATATTGTTTTAGTACTTATTATTATTGATGATTTGAGATACATCGCTATCCCCTGGAGGTGGGTTTTTTTTCTATGGAGCTTGAGCAAACAAAACGCTTCCTTTCCGCAGCAAACTTGGATTTACTTTAGCACCCTCGAAACCTATGAAAACGACACCCATGACGAATAATTCGAAAATTTTCGCAGTCGCCACCTTGGATTTTCATTTTAACCAAATAACACTTTCTCTCGCTCTCTTCATTGAATTAGAAGACGACAGACGCAACTATGAACGCTTTTTCACGTGACGATTTCTGCTAGTTAACTCCTACCGCAAACAGCGTTGAAGAACGTCATTCCAAAAAAAATAAAGACTTCCAGTATCGTTATCTATGATAAATGTCACTTTGTTTAAGCACAGTAAGCCTTCTGCGTTTACCGACGTAGGTCGGTGATTTGTATTCAACATCTCAGCCTCATCATCGCCATCAAAATTAGCATTCACGCATTTTAAATAGTGAAACGTTTTCTTGATGGGAAAGGTTACGAGAAGGATTGAAAGGTCAAAGGTTTACAGAGGTCAACAGCTTCTGTTTCGGACTGTCATAACATCACCCCTATATTTCCTCTAGTGGTAGGCAGGCGTGTAGTCGTGTACGTGGGTAGGTACCACACATTTCTTCAGTTATTTTTAAGCTCTTGTACGGGTTTTAGCAAGCCTTTAACTGAGTACAAATGAATACAGGTTGCTACTCAGAATAATAAAATAATCTATACCCGAAAGTTTATTTAATTTTGTGTTTTTGTGAAATATTAAAATGACAAATAATAAAGAAATATCGCTTTTTTTTTTCAAGTGGTGGAAACTATGCGAAACAGGAGCGGATCGGTAGTTAACTTATAAAGCACTTATGACCTCACGATCGGCTTTAGCACCCTCGAAAACTATGAAAACGAGGCCCATGACGAAAAAGGTCGGCACTCGCCCATGCGACCATAGACCGTCAAGGTTACGAGGCATTCAATAATTATAATAGATAGAATAGTTAATAGTCATTGATATAAAGCAATAATAAAATAGTTGAAGATAACAGTTATTAAAGCGTAGATAAACATAATATAATTCATTATTAGTTGGGATAAAGAATTTTCCTTAATTAACCAAGTCGACCTACCTTTGACAGTAATTGATTAAATAAAACCGATATTTCAATGGTTACTATTTCGATAATCCTAATATTATAAAAGTGAAAGTTTATAATATTTTATGTTTGGATGTTTGTTACTCACGCAATAATGGCTGAACGGATTTGGATGAAACTTTGGCACACATGTAGTTGATGACCTGGATTAACTTTAAGGATACCTTTTATCCCAGTAGTACGTTCCCGTGGGTTAATAAATTGTCGTGTTTGAGCGTAAATAAATAACTTATGCAGTAAGAAAATGGCAAAATAGAAACCTTACCGGGATAGATAATTTTATTCAATAGTTCAAATAATTTTATTTCGAGTAAAATATTCAATCGTTTTTTCATAATATCTATACGCCCAAAGGTCTGTTTATGAAATTTTACGCGCTCGTTTTCACTAAATAAATTAATAAATATATAAATAAAGCAATAAAAATAGATAAATAAATGCTAAATAAAAAACTAAATAAATGACTAATTAGCATGCATATTGGTAACGCCCACCAACGAGTTCGAGCTGTCGACTAGCGTACCGTATCTTAATATGTCAAATGAGTTTAGTTTCCACACCAATCAACTGTCTAGTTTGGGGCTCACTGGCATTCATTGTGTAAAATTGACGTTGACGGCCCATTGATAAGGCGCTGGACAAACGGCCTAACACGATAAAAATGTTATGGTGTATAATAAATTGTCTTTATTTCATCAAATCCCGAAAATAAAAGACAAATCACTACTACAAATGCCGCTCTGTTTATTTCAGTCAATAAAACCTGGTATTACGTGGCTTCAGTTGGGTTTTATTGTAACTATAATAGATTTCGGATCATCCCTTAATGCCCAAAGGTACGCAGACGATACATGAAGGCATGTCCAGTATAAACTAACCTCGCATTTTACAGGCTTTTCCGAAAATGAGAGGTCTGCTTATACTGGAAATTTAGGTATAGCGTGATTACATCAAGCGTGTAAGTGAGTACTAAAGCGAAACCAAAAGAGGATTTTTAGTAAAGCCGGTAATAAAAACGTACGGGTTTCAGACAAGACTATGTACTTTTGTTTATTTGTCGTTAACTATTGTTACTTTGTGACCTTTTCGTTGAGAAATATAGGCCACTAGCGTCTGCCCGTGTCTTCGCCGTGTGAAATTGTATTCCAGCGCGTCAAGAAAACACGCTGTTGGAGATTCAACTCTCGGGGCTAAGCAGAGCGTTGAAAATCCAATACGCGCCTCGATAGAAACACGTCCGTGCAAACCTGTACCCTAATTACGTAATACACGATCAATCAGAATTTGAATCGTTTTGAAACAGATTGCTAATCCATTGCTTCATAAGTTCGAAAAAAAAATCTGTTTATCAACGTAGATAACGCAATGAATATTGTTGAACTGTCAAAATGAAACCGATTAGTCGGAATCGTTTACGAAAATGTGTTGCGTAATTAGAATATGTAATGTAGATAGCTGGGCTTACTTGGTTTTCACTTAGCGTTCTTTCTGAGTTTTTTTCTCTTTTTGGTCGCCTCCAGGTCTTATACTATTTAAATTGATTTATTACAGAAATCCCCACCGGCAAATCCCCACCACTAAGACTCTTAGTAGCGTTGTTTTAAATAGTGTACAACCTTCCTCAAGAATTGGGCTACCAAACGCAAAAATAATACTCCAATCCGACTTGTATTTCTAAATTGGCGCTTTAAAACAAAAAACTCATCAGCTTTATTATATTTAGTATAGATTTTAGCTGAAGTAAAGATACTGAGAGGCAAACTTGAAAAGTCTAGAGTGTTTGTAATTTTACCGGTGTAATTAGGAACAGTAAAAAATAGAAAGTTCTTTGTTCATTCTTCCTTTCATATTCAGTCCATTCTTCTTTGGAATGCGCTTCCTCTTGATATCAGAACGGCCACCAGTCGGTATGCATTTAAGCGGAAAATGCGGAGCTATTTTCAAAATAAATAGAGTAGAGTCATTTCAACACCTCTTTCCCTTGTATTCGTATATATATATAAATATATGTATAGGTAATATAGGTATATATTATAGTCGATATGTATATATGTGTATGTAGTTTTAACTTATTTATGTTGTACCTATTTTAGTTGTAATGCATTACGATTTATGATATATGTATTTATAAATTAAATTTTTCTTTGTTCTTCTCAAACAGAGCACCTGCCATCTTATCTCTTCACCACCCTTGGTTGACTGGTAGAGAATGCCTAAGGGTCGATTTATACTAGCGCAGAGTCGAAGCGCATCGAAGCGTCTATCCACAACTGAACATAACAAATTCAACCTTAACTCCACAGCGTAACGCACACATTACTTCGGAGATTTTAAAAAGACGCGCGCATTCGTCGGAATTCGCGCGTCTGCGCGCGAACAATTTCAACGCATGACGTTTTGATGCGCTTCGACCCTTAGGCATTAAGTCCGCCTTTGTACCTTTAGTGCGAAAAGTTTAAATAAATAAATAAATAAAATAAAATAAATTCTTGTCAAAATATCTGGTATTTTCGACAAGAATTCATTAAATTTTATTATCTACAATATTTGTTCCATGATATCGTATCACTGCGTATCCACAAAACATATTGCAAATCGGGTACTTAACTGTAATAACACAACACACAACAGATACCTTTATATTTACCTCTGTGAGAAGAGGCATCAAATCTGACGTGGCAATTTTGAGAAAAATATTAAAATTTACATTTACGAAGTGTATAGAGTGCCGCGAGTTTCTTATGGCACTCTAGTGTCACTGCCTCGGCCCGGCTAGGGTGCCGTGAGCGTTGCATTGTCACTGTCACTTGTTATTTAGGTTAGGTTAGGTTAGAACTGTGACCACACAACGCACGAGCCGAGCGAGCGGTGCCGCGGTAGCGGCCGGCGAAGTGCCAGGGTCCGTTTAGGCACAAGAGAATGTAATGTTTTGGGAATGTGGTGTTTTACAGCGATTTAACCTCGACAATCAAACAAAATACCAAGTGACGTGACTTAGTGACAATGATAATGACAATTCAATGCTTGCGGCACTTTGGCCGGGCCGAGGCGGTGTTACTAGGGTGCCTGTAGTGGCACTTTATCCGATAGGGATAGAGTGCCACTGGTGGCACTCTATACACTGCCTTAAATTTATAAAATTGTCAGAGTCCGATTTTGATGCCCCATTGCACAAGGGTACAGGTAAGATATCCCTACAGTATTCCTATTGGTACAAAGACAAGTTCCCGTACAAAATCTGACAGTCTCTTTTGAAATTTCCTTGAAAATACGTTAAACACCTTATTCAAAATTCAACGAACAAAGCTTACCTACTTCACCAACAACACTTTGCCTGGCTTTTAGGCTTAAAATAGCCTAAAAGGTCCTGTCAGAATCGTGAACGATTACTTTGTAAATAGACAGATAGAGTTTTAGGATAAATAACTTAATCAACAAAGCTGGCATGTTCATTTTATTTTGAAGCCCTTTTGTTAAGAAATGATTAATAGGTTTTAGCTCGTAGCGATGTTAAGAGCTTTTTATTTGTAGTGTTTATTATGAAAATGAAAAAGAATTTAGCATGAATTTTATAACTTTTGAATAAAATGGTTTGGTTGTGTCGGGGCTGGTTTTTCAATCGTCAGGATAAGAACAGAACAGCTACTCATGAATAAAAATGGCGGTCTGACAGCTTGTACGAGTATAGCATATAATATATGTCAAACTGTCATATTTATTCATTACTAGCTAACCCGATAGACGTTGTCCTGACAAATCCTATAGAAAAAGCTGTTTCAGTATTTCCTGAATTTGAATTATTTTTCATTCAATGTCATATTTTGACTATTCCGATCATTTTAAAACAAAGAAAATCCTAATCGGTCCAACCGTTCCCTAGTTATATGCCTAGCAACGAACAGCATTTTTCGTTTATTCTACCTACTAATAACTGACCCGACAGAAGTTGTCCTATCCAAACAACCATTCATACAAAAATTCCATAGAAAAAAATAATTCAGTATTTCCCAAATTTAAAAAAAATACGGGAAACTTTTCCAAAATTTCTTTCCATAAAAATCAAAGGATTATGTCAAATATTTTTAATTAAGTTCTTGCGGAAAGTGAAAACTTGCCGGGAAAATTGAAAATTCGAGAAAACAAATGCACTTTCGGACAGGGAAACTGTCGTGTCAGTTAGTATAGATACAAAAGTAATCTGATAAAAAAATCTGCCCTTTGTACTGTTAGGGCTGATTGTTGCTACAACAAGTAACTTTTATCCGTGGCATAAAACAGACATCTGACAGTTTTTGTTGGAAGAACTGTGAGAAACTCAAAATTATACCGCGGTTAAAGATTCTTGGCGTGGGAAGAATTAGCCCGAACTATTAAATAAAGTAACTGCCATACGGTGTTGATTCTGGTTAAATAGAACTACTACAGCACATACTGATACAGTTTTGTAATAAGCGTTTTGAAACCAATTTCAACAAAGATTTAAATCGTTAGATTTTCCTTAGGTCGCGCGAAAAAGTGTCCATAATGAGAAGAGTGAGCACACACATTCCGCATGGAACGATAGACACGATTTGATTTACAGTACGGGTGAGCGACATAATACTATTCAAACGTCATTGTCAACGAATCAAAAGTGTAACTATTTTTGACGCGGTCGGGCGAGTCTAAGGCTGTTTTTCCACCGCACCGTGAACAGGATGTCAACGAGAACGAGATGACGACGGGCGCGACATTATACAAACGGCCTATCGATTTAAATGTTTGATTTTCTCAAGATCTCAACTCAAACTCAAAGCATTTATTTCAAATAAACCAACCAACCAAAGCGTAGTAGGTTCCTATGGAGAAGACCGGGCAAGAAACTCCACGGACACTCTTTTAATTCAAAATATTTTTACAAAATATTGGTTTCATCATTCATGTTGAAATTAAAAATGTGAGAACAATGTAGAAAGACGTGCAAGTTAAAAGCGTCCGTAATAAAAAAGATTAAAACAATTAAAAAAATTAAAATAAGTCATGGCAGCTAAGAGATCTGCAACACCTTTGCGAATTAATGAGAAGATCTATGCTAACTTTATCATCCGAGTTGACTCTCCATTGAGGTCGAAGTTAACCAAATTGTTAAACAAATTAATGGACATTTACACATTCATATTTGCCTGTTATAAGAAAATTGCCTACGGACTGAAAGCAATTACAAGTTCCGTCAAAATCATAAAAGACGTGTACAAGTCGTGCCATTAAAAAGTTGAGATTTGAAGCACCACGTGGTTTGACTTGCGAAGTCGACGATTTATGGGTCTCTTTAGCGGTATGAGGTCCCCGCCGCCCGGGCGTCATCGGGGCGGCGGGAAGAGCGGCGGGAGGTGCGGTCAAGTCTCAACTTTAAAATGTCATGACCTGTACCTACTTAGGTACTTATTAATGTTTTAGAAAAATCTCGTTTTGTGTCGGGATCATTGTTACGTACTAAAATATTGGTTCTAGTAAAGCTGTTGGAATGGAACCCATTCAATCTGCCTAGCCTTTTCCCAACTATCTTGGGGTTGGCTTCCAGTCTAACCGGATCCAGCTGAATACCAGTATTTTACATGGAGCGACTGCCTATCTGACCTCCACAACCCAGTAACTGGGTAATACGATACCCCTTGGTAAGACTGATGTCAGACTTTCGGGCTTCTGACGACTCTTAACGACTGTCAAAGAAAGATCCACGAATGCGTTAAGCCGTTGCTTAACGTGCTTTCCGAGGCACGGAGGAGTCTCGGTATGTAAAGATGGTCATGGCCCATCCACTGACCAACCCCGGCAAGCGTTGCTTAACCTGATGAATCGACCCGTGCGGCTTATTATTACTTAGCCACGAGCTCCTCATAGGAATGGAATCCATTATAAGAATAAATTACTATGTAGAACAAGTAATAATATTCCATAATGGCTTCCGGCAGTAGACCGCATTTCGTAACATAATAATATTGACCAAAGCGGGAATAACAATATTGTTAAAACCATTTCCAATCTGGCAATGATGGCCCGGGGCAGATATTGTTCATGTTCCGATTTCCGGCCAGTTCCCTTTTTGTTATATAGGAAAGGTTCTTCCTAATTTAATTTAGGACTCCACTGACTCGAAGCAAAACATGGCGTGTAGAGAAATTAGCCCTCGTGGGTATGAAAATCCAAATCCCTTGATTTATAACGCACTGCTTAGCGATGAGAGTTGAAAATTCCACAGTGAATTTTTTGACAAGCTGGGATGTACTCTGTTGGATTCTCAATGCTCGGCTTCACACCGAGAGTTGAAAATCCAGTGCGCAATTATTAATCCCACGTGGGAACCTGGGCGAAGTGATGAATACCTCTCCGCTCCTCCCTAGTTGCTACGAATAGAAGTGCCTTTGTTGTGCAATAGCAAAATGTTACGTTCATTATTTTGGAGAGGCCGGAAGTCCTCTAAAATTCGGCAAAATACCAGTGCACAAAGTCAAATAAAATAAATTATTTATTCCTTAAGATAATCTACATTCCATGAGTAACGCATTTAATCTTTCCAGCAGATCCTGGTTTCACTTGAAAAATATTTGTGCCATTCGGCGTACAACATTATTGTATGTTTACATTTTCTAACTAAATAAACACGGCAGGACACGGCAGAAATTCTCCCTGATATTTCAACTAAACAGAGGACTGTTCTTTGTAGTTTATTTCTGGCTGTTAACCCAGATTTTACAGCTATTGTTTACACTTTCTGCCTGTCAACACAATTAGGCAATTTTGTTCGGTATAAAGGCTAGTGCAGATTAGGACGGGCCCCGCCGCAACGCAGCGCATTGCAATGGCCTTCATCATTTTCGTACATTTTGTAAGAACCATCGCATACTACAGGTTGGCCACACCGGCCCCAGTGCAACGCACTGGGGAATCGCTTGTCAGGCGTATTTTTCCAACCGCTGTTGTGTCGCGAACTCGCGATGCGACCACAAATATGTATGAGTTGCAATTTATAATCCTCAATTTTTCGCATTTATAAAAGCGTAAGACAAAGCATGACGACTACGTCACGACGCCCTACATAATTGTATGATTATTTGTAGGTGCTATCAATCTGCCTAGCCTAACCTTTTCCCAACAATGTTGTATGTAAAAAAAGATTGTCTGTTTTTTACATGCAATGAGTAAGTTGTTTTTCAGTATTGTGGTTGTTATTGTTCTTTTAGAAAACAATAAACAAACATAAACACAATATTTTGTAACATATTTTCTAGCGGATTTTTTTATTCGTGCGCCGTCCTTCCGCATTTTAGCGAAGAGACATTGACTCACTTTAATGTTAATTTGACGACAAAAATTAATCATTTGATGAATTTGTTATTTATACACTCATAAAAACTTTTGGCATAAAAAGGCATGAAAGCTCCTTGCTGAGTAAAAATGGCAATACTTTGACTTGCATAATTGTTATCTGTGGCGCCCTTTTCCGCACTATTGTAATGTAAGAAGCACGTGTGTTTAAAACACTGCATTGTGAACCTAAAAGCGGCAATATAAGAGTCACTTTTCAAGCAACTGTGTTGAAAAGTCTTATTTGGTCAGAAAATGTAAACGGTGTCTTGCCTGTCAGACACTTAATTTATTTTCTAGACATTCTAGTAAGAAACCAAGGACTTCGTCATAGCATACGGTGGAGGTCTGCCCGGCTTGAGCAGAGCACCGCCGTGTCCTCGTGGAGGCGATCGGTGGCGGTGACCTCTCGCGTTCGGCCCTGGTCCAGGCCATGGTACGGAGCGAGAGGGCATGGGAAGCCGTCACCTCCTTCTGCGAAGGAATGAAGTGGAGTGCGTGAGGGAGATGCAAATTTCGCGCCCTCACGCCCCTAGTCACCGCAGGACACGCCCTGGTTGTCGGGAATCGCAAGCCGATTTCCGGCCACCGTAGGCTCGGGCTTGCGGACGGAGAGCAATGTGTAGCTCACCGTCCGATAAGGACCAGGCCTGGGTCGACGGCGCGTTGTGTTCCACGCGTGCCTCAAAGAGGTGTCAGCAAAAGTGACGGGGTCCGCTAGGGCCGATGCCTGCCGGGGTTGCGGGAAAGTTCTAAAGGGTTATCGTGGCATCTGAAGGAACACGGGTGGGTTTTAGTCAGTCAGTAAGAGACTGATACGCCCTTCCGCTCCGCCCAGAGTGGGGGCAGTTATTTGATGATATGCCACACACACAAAAAAAAAAGGACTTCGTCAATCCTCCTACCAGAATAATGTAATTTGTTTAAGTTTGTTGTTAATTTTATTTGATAGGTATACGTATTATATTTTTAATAAATATAAATATTTATTACACAATTATCGATATTATAATTGCATGTAGGTACCACTGTTTGATAATCCGCTTAACTGTTCTTAAAGAGTTAGAGAACCCTGTAAGAAATCGACACGTGTTTCGCCTCTCAACGAGGCATCCTCAGGATGACGATTGACTTGCTGCGAACTCGGCTTGTTGTCGTGGCAACACTTCGTGTCCGAGTTCGCAACAAGTCAATCGTCTGCTGGACTTTCTTGAGCAAATATTTACGAATAATATAATGTTATAAAATATACTAGATGAAATATACCGAAAGAGTCTGATGATACTAATGCCTGTGGATACTAATTTCTAGTGCCACTTACAAAAATGTAGTGCTTTGATTTAAAACACCAACGACCTCTTAAGGGGTCATTATTTATACTCATCATTATGAACAACTTTTACGATGGGACCAAAGATGAAATCGCGAAAAAAAATCTGCTGTCCCATACATTTACTTGTAAGTTTGCATAAACTAGTCAAAATGTTATCTCTGCATCACCCAAAGGTTAACTGCAAGAAAATGCCTATGGCATTATGTCCGCCTCAGTTTAATTGTGTGCATAATAGTATTTAAATAAATAAATAAGTTAGTATTTTTTTATAGTGTATAAATTGTTTTAGTTAATTAGGTATAGTTTACACAATCTAACTAATAATATAATTAAGAAAAGTTCCGGAAATCTTCATTATGAGCCACTACCCAAACCCTTGAAGGAACGCCGAACGTTCCTAGCAAACACTGAAATGTCCAAATTAATGTTTACACAACTGTCAATAATAGCCTTACACGTGACGTCACATCCCTTTATTAGTCTATGGTCATTATAATTGTAGGCTCACGGAAGCCATTTTAGTAAAATTGGAAAGGTCAGGTAATACTCTTGTTGGTTTATTACCTAGTTTTACGAGCAATTAAGACCAATGTTAAAGGTGGGTCGTCATTTTTGTATCAAGTCGTTTCGTATAATACGAAATGAAATGAAATTGTTTATTTTGTAAATAGGATTATTGGAATCACTTTTTTTCACGTCATGTTAAAAAAATATTAAAAATTTGTTAGATGAGTTCGGCGTTTCCTATCTGACTACTCTGAGAAGAAAGGCCATACATAATTATGCCATTTAAATTAATTTTGAAATCATTTTAACAGCGATCCTTTGGAACGTAGACGATTTTTTTTACGGTCGAATGGCCTGCAGTCCATTCGGTTTGGGCCGTTCAGACAAAATACCCCGGCATTCACCTTCGGTCCTTCGCTGAATTGGCATGGCCGTACTTGATTTTCTAACTAAACAGACAGCTGTGTGTAAAGATTCCGGATATGTGTGGCCTTATTGTTAAAAAAAGAAAAAAAATCTTTTACCAGCAATATTGTTCGTAGGGTTAAAGAATCCCTTTCAACCTGATCCTTATTAACCCAGTCCATTAATATTTCAACCATTTCCACGCACTTTGATGGAAACCGTCGTCTTGGTTGACAGTTTGAGGTTATTACAAAGGAAGCAAACCCAAAGGAGGGTTATGGTTTTAACAGGCTATGTATGTACTAGCCATTCACTTCAAGATGGCCGTTACCTCCCTTCCCGCTTCCTCACACCGCGCCTCAAGTCAGACCTACTTAGTACGGATAGCGAGTTTGCTATCGTCGTTTGTTTCGTGTATTTGTTTGTACAGTGTGGGGAAGCGGGAAGTGAAGTAACGGCCATCTTGAAGTGAACGGCTGGTATGTATGTATGAATATTGAAGACCTCCACGCGAGCGACGCCGCGGGCGAAAGCTAGTATGTCATATATTGATAATTAAAAGCTTAGCGTCAAAAAGATACAGCGTGATGATAATCATTTAAAAGGTTAAATCTGTAACTATATGCAATAATCCAACCTTTTGGCTCGTTTTTTGTCAATTTGCGGTAAACTATAGAAGAATACGAACATGATGCAATATTGCTCATCCCCCATAGCAAATATCGTGATAATTAATACTGAATTCATGGTAACAGACTTCGCGTCGATGTCCCTGCCACCCTGTACCTATACTGACCAGACTTATAGGAAATATCTATGCAAAATTTGAATGGAATCTATCTGGTAGTATCTGCGTGAAGCTAGAACATACATTCAGACAGACAAATATTCTAAAAACTATATTTTCGGCATTAGAATAAAAAGTCCTCGTAGCAATCACTTCTTATTTTAAATATTCAATGTACGGTTTTGACTTCGCTACAATTTTATTTCATGTATACAGGATGTTTAATTCCTTGGCAATCTCTTAAGAGGTCATTGTACTCATCATTATGAACAACATTCACTATGGGACCAAGCCTGATATCGCGTGAAATTGAGAAAAAAATCAGCTGTTCCCTACATTTATGTTCGCATATCTCGTCAAAATGTAGGGAACAGCTGATTTTTATTTCGCGATTTCTGCTTTGGTCCCATAGTGAAAGTTGTTCATAATGATGAGTACAATGATGAGATTGCCAACGAATTAAATTTCATCCTATAGATACGATGGATTTGACAGGCGGGATTACCCGCGTTTAACCCGGAAGTATTAACCGGTTGAAAGTTAACAGGGTATTAATCCCTGTTAACTTCGGGGTTTCAAGTAATCTGCGGTTTTAACTGAAGTTAGTTAAGGTTTGTGGTCTGTGTGATCGATAATACCGGCTAACGGGTAGATTTGCGTTTGTTACGGTACAGTAATCTACCTACTAGTTTACTATCCAATTAATTATAATTTCACACTGACTTGATACTAGTAATAGTAATTTCTCAGAAAGTTCGTCTAATTAGTATCTAGTAGTTGGGCACGTGTGATCTAGTTTCACGACCCAGTGCTTTCCTGTAGGTTAAAGGCTTCCACACACAAGCGTGACGCGATGGTGCGACACAATTGTGGTAGGACAATTTCCATGGAGTTTTCTTAGAAATTCTTTTATTAGAGTTGCGTCGGGCCTGTTTGCCCCTTAAGAGCGGCCAACCCGCCATACTTTTCATACAAACGCTCGTACGTAAATATGTCGTTGTAACACATCTTTCTTTGAAATTTTTAATGGTTAACTTGTACATAATACCTAGGTTTCTACGAAAGCAAAAAATAAAAATAAATGAGGAACAAATTCAGTATAAGCCTCCAAAAATCTGCTTTTTTGCACAAATACCTAAACTTTGGCCGGTCATAATGTACTCATAAATTGTAAAAGTAAAGAAAACATCTCGATAGAAACCTCGCACATGTAATAGAGATTCTGACAAACATTTATTCCACAAACTTGTAAGGCTTGCTCTTAAACACGTATTTCCTGAAACAAATTTGTACACACTATTTTTCGGACAATGTTATCGCGTTCTCACTTGCTCGTTAGCAGCTCTCACTTGCGCTCGATGAAACAGCAAACTTTTCGACCATGCTCGCGTTGCAGATAGATGGACCGGGAAGGGCCCTCTTAAGACGGGATGAGCTGGACTGATCTGATGAAGACTGGTCTTTAGTAGCCATATACAGGATAACGCATAACGCAACGAGGAGCTCGTGGCTAAGTAATAACAAGCCGCACGGGTCGATCCATCAGGTTAAGCTACGCTTGCCGGGGTTGGTCAGTGGATGGGTGACTATCTTTACATACCGAGACTCCTCCGTGCCTCGGAAAGCACGTTAAGCCGTTGGTCCCGGCTGTCATTTGTGGATCTTTGACAGTCGTTACGATTCGTCAGAAGCCCGAAAGTCTGACACCAGTCTTACCAAGGGGTATCGTATTACCCAGTTACTGGGTTGTGGAGGTCAGATAAGCAGTCGCTCCAAGAAGTCAATGAAATTTATTCCTTTGTGGCCTTGTCAGCCTCTAAAAAGTGATTCAAGGGCTTGTCTGTGAAAATGGTAATTTAAAAAGAAACAAAAATGATTTAATAAGTAATAAAGTTGATTTACTTACTATACTGATACTGTGTTTCCGTTTCTTTTTGTGTAACTTAAAATGATTCGAGAGGGTGCCGAGATGGGAATTTTTCGTAAACAAGATAAATAAATTCATGGGTGCTGAGATGGGAAGGTGCCGAGATGGGAATAAACCGTCGTACAAGAGCTGAAAATAAAGCGAAACATAACAAAACTATTTTGTACAAACATGCTCTGTTAATCCTACTTGAGATATTTTTCTCTTTATACGAGTATTTAGGCATTTCATAATTGTATTAGCAGTGGCATTGGCAGGGCAGACCGAGGGCAGTCGTTCTATGTAAAATACTGACAATCAGCTGCATCTGGTAAGACTGGAAGCTGACCTTAACATAGTTGGGAAAATGCTAGGCAGATTGATTGTTTTTCTCCTAAAAGTGCAGAGTCAAAAGCGTCTAAAATAGAATCAATTTAGGTATTTGGTAATTGAAACCAAAAATAACATTAACATTCCAAATAAACAAAACAGCGAAGTTTATAATGGCCAGTCCTTTGAAATACGATCAAAGCAAAGTTACTAATTAATTGTTTTGATTTCCAATGTTAGTATTGAAATGACTGAACTGCCCAAGTGTTTATACAGAAATCAATCCAATGTTATCGTGAAGTCTGTTGCGACTGCAACTCTTTAAGAAAACTATGTTTTACTTTTATTTAGAAAAGATAGAAGAAGAAAAAAATAATCATGAATTAACATCCTCGCCATCACGACCGAATTTTGGTCATGGCGGCCACTCTCGACGGTTAGTGCAGTACAACACAACTTCGATGTAGCGTTTTGAAAATTTGCATTCATTTATTTCAATTTTACGAATAATTGGTTATACAGTAGGATGTTAACTAACAGAGGGCGTTCCCGTTAACCCGCAATAGTATAGCGTCCATACATGCTAGAAAAAATATTAATTTCGAAAAAAAAAACTGTTTTTATTTTTTTATCATAAAATATTCACAAAAAATATTAATTTCATACGTAAAACAAACACTCTGTACACGCGTACTTGTCGCACTTGTCTTTCCAAGTTGAAAGACAAGTGAGCGTGTACAGAGTGTTACATTTACGTATCAATTAAAAAAAAAATAGAAAATTTAAAAAATCTTATTTTTTTTCACTTTCAATATTTTTTCTAGCATGTATGGACGCTATACTATTGCGGGTTAACGGGAACGCCCTCTGTTAGTTAAAATACTGTATAACTTAACAAGTTATTGCGTTTGCTTAAATGTCATTTTCATCTGATGCAGTAACAAAAATTGGTGATATTGAAGGCGCACTCACGAGCAAGTACGTGTGTCATACTAAGTACGCGCACTTTAAAAGTAAGTTCGTCGGCAATCCAACAGGTTTGAAATTGTGCTCGTAACCCGCCTTGGTTCGTAGTTTCGTACGTCTGTTATCACCGCGAGTCGTGAGCCGCTATTTTGTTTCAACATTTGTGTAATGTATGTTTAGTTTGGTTCAGAAAATTCGACAACAGCGCGATACAGTGTGAGCAACATTCACGATTACACGTATGTCACCGACGCGACGGCGAGCTGATTAAGTTGGCGAACCTAAAAACCGCGGACTTCAAGTTAATTAATAATTAATAATACATAATATTATGCTAGTTGATTTTGATTTGAGATGGTCTCATTAATACCCTAGAGTTATGAAATAATTTATCAAAAGAAACACGTTGCTTATATTTATGCTACATAGGTAATTATTATTTTATGTTTTTATATTTATTTATACTTACTATATTTTTAAGAACTTTCACTTCTATCACGTGTACGGTCTACGGTGCCGCATGCGCATTTAATTTTTATTTTTGAATAGTTCGCTTCCTTAATTTGTGACGTTTATTTTTGCGCTAAATAGTTACGGAGTTATTCATGAAAACATTTTTCAAGCATCTGTTTTCGACGATAAAATTCAGCCGAATGCAAGTTCAACAAACTAACAGAGCTAAAAGAAGCAAACAAACAAGCAAGCTATCAAAAAAGTAAAAAACACTAAACCAACCAATATTTTTCATCTTAAATTACAAAAATCGAAAAGATTTTGTATTTCATAATGATTCTGTGAATACAGTTGCAGAAAATCGCCCATATTTAAATAAAATACCTTATGAATCGGCTTTTTTAATATTTGTTGATTATTATATATACAGTATAAATGGTACATGATATACAGAAGTTTCGAAAAGTAAAATGGTCTAAAACTGACAACTTTTACCGCCACCTATTTCTTCATTTTTATCATGTTTTATTTCTTTTAATGCCTATATTTGCTCTTTTTCTCCTTAGGTATAAAAAAAACAAACAATATTTCAGTGAAAAGGTGTGTTTTCAGTGTATTTTCGAAAACCGTTTTCGGTTTCGTTTTCAGATATAGCAAATAAGACTAAAGCAGAAGCTTCTTGTTTTGTTTTCGTTTTCGGTTGAAAATTCATTTTCGTTCAGATACTAATAAAAACAAATAACACGCTCTCCTGTCGAGGAATTTGTTTTTAATCCGTAGCAGCCGAATTACACTTTATAAGGAATTTCTCAGATAGGTAACAGCCCGTAGGCCGGATTTGTACCTGTGTTGGTTAATGAATAGCAATACATTTGCCACTATTAAATGGGACTAAACCACGTGGGTATGTAGCGGTTAGACCGCCACATACAAAAATAACTACGAAACAAAAAGACATGACGTCACACAATTCCTACATCTCGCAGTTAGAGTTTACTGAGCGAATAACATAGATAAGACTATCCGAAATCAACATATGGGCAGTTGCCCGCCAGACATAACAACCCGTCTGGTTGGAGGATCCTCCCTTTTCTATGGTGGATGAGTGAACTTTACACCCTGTTCCTCATACCCCTAAAGGTATAATAATAAACATCTGCCTACCTGTTCTAAGACAAAATGCACGATGTTATGATATTTTATTTTCAACTGTCAAAATAAAAAAATACAGCGCTCATTCTTGTCTAAACCGACAAATTCCCGGTATCATTTCGTCAGTTCTATAAGCAAAAATACTAATATCTGTGGCGTAAACAAAAAAAGAGAAATATGCAATAAAACGTAGAAGTGAGACAGTAAATACGCTTAACAATAATAACTGTGCCGATAAATAATGCTTTTACAAACAGTCTCATTCCCAATTGGTTTTTGAACAATGGTTCCGTATGATTTAAAGAGGTGACTCATTGGCTGGCCAGAAATAGACCGGTTTTGTTTACTCGCGATGTTTTTGAAGTTTTCCCAATATTTGATACCGTATTTCAGAGGTGTGATTGCAGAATTTTTGTTTGATACAAAAAGAATATCGAATGCTCAGAGAGCTCAAATCAAGTGAGAAGCTCTCCGGTCGCCGTGAATGTGAGAGAAATCTCTACATGTTGGAAAGGCTTGGCACTTGGAAATTGACTATACAATGTGTAACTGAACTGCACGATATGAAAGTTGTTTGTTCAAAATCTTTGACTGAATAAATTTTCGTCATTTTTATCAACCGACGAAAAAAAGGAAGAGGTTCGCAAGTCGACATGTTGTATACAGGTGTCAGGGACATCGACGCGAAGCCTGTTACCATGGATTCAGTACATGATTCTGAAGTCGGATTAAAAAAACATCAACTGTTCCATACATTTTGACCGCGTAGGTATTGCACTTTTCTATGAAACAGCAGTTTTTTTTTCAATAACCGACGAAAAATTTCTTTGAATGAAGATTCTAAGACTTCTTTCAATTTTTCAATGAAGAATCATGTACTGAATCCATGGTAACAGGCTTCGCGTCGATGTCCCTGCCACCCTGTATATAATTTTTTTATGTATGACTACGCATAACTTTATACTGAGTAGTCCGATTTGAACGATTACTGTTGTATTGAGGAGGGTATACCTCGAAGTTGGTCCCTTGTAAAATTGGTAAAAACAAATTGGGGTTGATTGATTTTTCACCTACTGAATTTTCAACCTGTGAACCGATTCTGTTGTAATTTTGCACACATATTATGTAGTTCTGATGACACAACCGCATAATAAAGACCTGGAGCTGATCTGATGATAGAGATGGAAGATAGTCGCGAGAGTTCCTCAGCAGTTTACAGCAGCTGCATCGTGTTTGGGCTTATTTCATTCACCTTTATGAGAACTTTAACCCTAGCTGGATATGACTGGCATAGAGGGTCTGAAGATGGAGACGGAAGGCTGTTGAGGGAATTCCTTACTTGAGGGGAAAAAAATGTTAACTCAAAAGCGAAAAATAAAAAACTTTTTAACAAAAAATAAAACCGACGAAAAAAACTGAAAAATGATAAATAAAAAGAATCCTTTTAGTGTAACTAAGCTCCTAAACTAATTTTAAGAACAAATTTTGTGACGGCGCCGTACACAGTTTTTAGGAGCTTAGTTACACTAATAGGATTTTTTTTGTTTTTCGCTTTTCAGTTTTTTTCGTCGGCTTTTTGTTAAAAAGTTTTGGTCATCGTGGGATGTAGCCTTATATTTTTTTATTCTTGCATTATAAATTGATAATTATAATTCCAGCCCTACATTATCAAAGTTTGCGAGACACAGCGGTTATCTTTCACATTTTAATCACGTGCATAACTAATTACAGACACGAAGTAACCGCCATGCCGAACATTATAAATGGTATCGAATAAAGTATGAACATCTGCCTAGCCTTTTCCCAACTATTTATTATTTTTATGCTACTCTACATTCTGAGAGAACCTTAACTCGCACATTGATTTATTATGAAAAATCGTCTACTGTTGCATTATTTGTAAGCTAGCTGTGTCCCACGGTTACACCCGTATAATTCCGTGGGGATAGAATAGAATAGAATAATTTCTTTGTTCAAAAATATACAGACATATTAATAATAAATGGTGATACACTTAATTCTATGATCATTCTATGATCTGCGCGTCTCTCTCCAAATATAAAAAGTGTTTATCAGATTTAATTTAATAAATATAAAAAGTGTTTATCAGATTTAATTTCATAAGTATCTCTAAATTTTATATTTTGTTAATTTGTTATTGATTTTTAAAAATGATTTTATTTTCCACATATTTTAAACCTATTATTGTTAATTTTTTACCGATTATTATTAATTTTTTACCTATTATTATTAATTTTTTACCAATTATGTATTATTAATTTTTTAACTTTGTTAGCTTAGTTGTTAACTTTATTGTGCATGCTGTGGTCTCCTGTAAGTGAAGGAGTACACCGACTCAATACCCGATGTTGCCCTTTAATTGTTTCATGTCAATGTGTACATCTTTTGTTGGAGATCCTAAATAAATAAATCAGATTTTGGAACAACTGTGTCTGAACTCATCATCATCATCATATCAGCCGAAAGACGCGTGCTGGACTTAGGCCTCCCCCAAGCACCGCCACTTCGACCGATTCTGTGCTTCCCGCATCCAGCGGATTCCTGCGGTCTTTGCTAGGTCATCGGTCCATCTTGTCCATCTTGTTGCTTTCCAACGCTACGTCTCCCGGTACGCGGTCGCCACTCCAGAACCTTTCGGCCCCATCGGCCATCTGTTCTGCGAGCAATGTGTCCTGCCCATTGCCACTTAAGTTTGGCAATTCTTCGGGCTATGTCGGTTACCTTGGTTCTCCTCCTTTTCATTTCTGATTCGATCACGTAGGGAAACTCCAAGCATAGCCCTGTCCATTGCTCTTTGGGTGACTTTTAGCTTTCTCAAGGCCCATTGTGAGCGACCACGTTTCAGTGCCATAAAGTCATCACTGGCAACACTCACTGGTCAAAGACTTTCGTCTTGAGACACTGTGGTATGTGGGACGAAAAGATATTGCGTAGCTTCCCTAAACTGCACTGAACTTGTGTGTGAACTAGATATACTCGTAAAATATTTCAGACGTCAGCGCTCTTCCCCTGTTGTAGACACTAAGAAATCAAATTGATTAGACCTATATACACATATTTATCACAAAGAGTTACAGTTGGGCGGATTAAAAATTTAGCAAGAAAATGGTGTTTTCTTTAAAATAGGTACAGCTACTACGCTTTGGAACGGGTCTACTTTCATCTTTCTGACTGGCAGACTCCTTGACAATTCAAAAGTGCCTGTAATTGATTTAATATTTAAATAAATGATTTGAGTTGAGATGAGTCAAGAGCCTGCATTCTGAAAGTGAGCAGAACATCGCTAACAGATGTCATATATTTCGCTGTTTTGATTAATTTGTGAATATTACTGTATGGAAGTATATCTGTGGCTAGCTAGCGAACTAAAATATTGATTATGAAAGGCAATAATTATTATCGTAACACCGAATATTTAGTTTTAGATGTAAAAAAAAGTATTTGGAAACCAAATGCCTTTTTTACACCTAAAACGGTTATAAAATCAAATTCAGTGTTATAATTGCAATTATAACAATGGTCGAACACTTCATGAAATGATCAACTATAAGATCTCGCCACGACTTAAACATCTTTTATTTAGGGCCAATTTTACAAAAGTTATCTATAGCAAACCATGTCAAGCATTAACCACCACGTTTGTATTCGATTTTATATCGTGGAATCTAAAGGCATAAACATACTCTTTAAATATGCTTTGCGACGCAAAAATCGGCGACGACAACCATAAAGTTCCTTGGGGAAATTCCTGAAGTTATTGCGTTTCGACGCAGTACCTTCTTTAATTGGGTTGGCACAAAAGTCTGTTCTCAGAATTATGCTTAGATATGAATCATGAATGAAAAGTAACTGGTTTCAAACTATTCTCAACGGAAATGTAGTTTCAAAACAGTTGGATGACTGAGTGACGTACTAGAATACAAAAAAAAACATTTAAAAGTCAAATAGTTGCACTATTCAAATGCAATGTGCTATTATGACTGAATTTCCATTCAAATTATTGAAAAGGCGTACTATTAAAAAAATAGTCTTATTTGATTATTTCACTGCGCAAAAAGTCCTATAAACTGATGAACATTGCACAGCTATTTAATAAATACATGCTGCATGACACTCACCTCGCTCACACGCTGACTTAGTGAGCTGAGCGAGCCGAGCGAGCACCTGCCATACGCATTAATTGAAGCACCCACACTTGTCAGACCTAATAACCATATCCGCGACTGCCCATGCCCTATTTTAGGCTTCCAATATTGCCAGTGACACCTTTTTTTACATAGACGAAGGTTAAGGTTACATTGTTGACCCACATTTCACCAGCCACGTTATTTCATCCCTTCTTATAAGAAATAGGGGGCACGCTTATTGCCATTTATTAGAAAGAATCCTAAATTTCGATCTGCTAGAGGAATTTACTGAGTAGCATCCTGAATAATTGAATAAATCACAGCATAATCAGCTTAAAATGTTCCCACTGCTGGGACACAGGCCTCCTCTTTGTGAGAGGGAGTGGGCTGTAATACACCACGCGGGCGAAGTGCGGGTTGGTAGATGTCGCATGTCATGTGTTCGAATTTTTGGTTCTAGGACATGCCGGTTTCCTCACAATGTTTTCCTTCACCGTTTTGAGAGCAGTAGTGATGAAATCATTTGCACAAAGTAAAGCGCCTGTCTGGGTTCGAACATTCGAACCTAAGACCAACAACTCGTCAGTCGTAGCAGTTACCACTGGGCCACCACTACACTAATCAATCACACTCAAGAGTAATTTTAGTGGGCTTTCTCACATTGCATTATTGGTAAACAAACACAATATCGCGCGAGAATCATGAATTATGACGTAAGTAATATAAAAAACTGCTTGTAATAGGTACACATTAAATTCTCAAAATCAAATTCGCAGTCAAATAAGCCTCGCTCGTAAATTGAGCAGTGGAGGCCTAGTGATAACGAGGTGACTTATTACGTGTGGCAGATCGTGGTTTCGAACCCAGGCAGATATTTTACTTTGTATAATTTTTTTCAACACTACTGCTCTAAAAACGGCGAAGGAAAACATCCTGAGAAAACCGGCATTTCCTAGAGCCGAAAATTCGAAGACATGTGAGATCTAACAACCCGCACTTCGCCCGCGTGGTGTATTATGGTCCACTCCCTCTCACAGAGAGAATGCCTAAGTCCCAGCAGTGGAAACGAAGAGCATACCTAATCACACCCATGAAAGTTTTTAATCTGCATAAGTGAAAACTACAATCAAAAGTCATTTATTCAAACTAGGCTGAGAATCACCCGTTTTGAAACGTCAAAATCACATAGACAGTCTCCCAAAAGGGCACCCTTCACGAGTCCCTAGTGCTTTAGCTGGGAACAAGAAATGGCGCAACAAACTCAGCATTAAGTCCGCCTTTGTACCTTTAGTGCGAAAAATTTAAATAAATAAACTCCCCAGCAGCACAGCTCTCCGTTCAGTTAGAAGAACTTGATTCTTTAGAATACTATGCAAAGTAACACACAACGAAACACAAAACATTAAATTAAATTATTGGCCATACTATGTCAGCTAGCACACGCGAATCTAAACAAAAATATTAGAACACACTTTATCAACATCGATAATGTTTATTTCGCAACAATGGTAAGCCAATTTTATTCTTAACAACTCAAATCGGGTCACAACACTAACCCAGCAACCCTGACATCGAATCCAAGATGGCGGAAAACATAAATACATCGGATATTGCTTACATTACAATATATTCATTCGCGTAGGTTGTGATAAATTCTTAAAGCAAAATAAATGTTTTTAAATTCCTTTAGAATAGCTACGTTTCAATTGACGTGGGTATTAACTATGTTTTCACTGAGTCACGAGTACGATAAACAAACTTCTGGTGCTGGGATTGCAGGCAGGTATAATTGAGATTTTAAAGTATTTTTACTTAATACTCAATACTTTATTGCATTCCACATGTAGGTAGGTATTCTTAGGTGGGAGACTTATATAATAAGATCATAATATGGACCCTGTCGGGCACACCAAAATAAGTGAGCGAGTGAGTGAGTGTTTTACGGGTTGCAACTCCGATTTTTAAAGTATTTTTACGACTTGCAACTCCAAGCATCAAGGTATGTGTTTGCTACGGGTGCACTCTAGGCCAGAGCCTATCAGACTGATACCAACCTTATATAATATTACCAGCTTATTATTGTCCTCATGCAGAGTAAAGAGCTCTTCTCAACCGGAGAAGGCATTGATCGCCGCGGTTGCTCAGGACAGGTTGGCGATTTCTGACTTGTATTTAGGTACTATGGTACCCTATTACGTACATATATTTTCTCTAGACCGTGCGGTGTGAGGAGCCACATAAAATGTGTTGTATTACCGAAACTATATAGCTTTTCCTTTTTATTTTTATACTACAAATTAAAACTAATTTACTACTAAATCATACTGAAAATATGTTGTAATTGATTAATAACTTTCCGAGAAACAGCGCGGTGAAATTTACGTTTTTTTATGAAAAATCAAAGCGATGTAGCTCTCTCAAATCCAGTCGTACAAACCCCATTTTTTTTGTAGAGATTACGCATAAGTACTACTAAATCCTACCAAATTTTCATTTTCATCCGTCGTCTAGTTTTCGGGTTCTGAGGTGGCTCCTCAATCCGCATGTGCGAATTGAGGAGCCACCTTTAAAGTCATGTAACTTCTAAAGGGTTTTACTACAAATTCCAGGATCGGGCCTACAAAATCGGCTAATTTACTACTAAATATTGGTAGTACCCGCGTTTAATTATGAGTCTGGCTCCTCAATCCGCACGGACACTATGTAATAGCGTAACATACGATCAATCACATTAATCTATTCCACTTTGACAGTTCAACAACATTCATTGCGCTATTGAACGTTGTTGAACAGATAAATTTTTCGAACATAATGAAGCTATGGATTAGCAATACGAGTATCCTTCGAAATGATTCAGATTATGATTGATCATTTGTGTTACGCAATTTGGATGCTGGGTTTCTTACAATGTTTTTCCTTTACCGATGTCGGTAATGTGTAAGAAAAACACAGAAAGTTGGTATATGAATTGAAAAATTAACATTGATGCTTGCCCGGATTTGAACCTACAACGTCTTGCATGTAAGGTGCATTAACCACTGGGCCAACTCGACATTGATTTGATACCCACCTTGCTAACTAATAATCTTGTCACCACTGAGTACGATACGGCGTAGTGATATTATCGACGGCCGCATCATCTCCCATTGTTGTAAGCGACATGTGGCAGGCTGATGCGACTAACAAACCTCAATTATTACTATGACTATTTTTAATTACGACTATTTTTATTATTGTTTTTTTTTTTTTTGTATGCCTTATTGTAATTGAATTGAATTGATTTGATTTGACATGAATTGAATTGGATTGAATTGAATTGACATGAATTGGATTGAATTGAATTGAATTGACATGAATTGGATTGAATTTAATTTAATTAGTAATGTTGTGTAATGTGACTGTATGAGTGTAATGTTTCTATTATGAGTCAGTGATACTCGAAATAAAATGATTTTATTTTATTTTTATTTAAAGTCCCTAAGGTTATCAACAACAATTACAGCTACCATGCTTGTATATTTTGGAAATTTGTATTTTTGTAAAAAAGCATTATAATCAGTTTGAAAATATTGGTGACAAGCTAAATAGCCGGACACGCCATAAAGACAGACTACGGTTGCCACAAATAAAATTAAAATTGTTCAAGAGAAACGTCTACTGCATGTCTATTATAATTTATAACCATTTGCCGAATTCCCTTCAGGATTAGCCATTGACATTGTTCAAACGAAGTCTCTTTAAACTATTACTATATAAAAAATATTATAACATTAAGGAATATTTGAAGGATAAGTCGATAGAACCTATAATTAATGTAAATTTGTAATAATTTTAAATAATAATCATAATGACTGTAATTCTAATCATTTTAATTGACATGAAAATGTATTTGCACGCCATATCATGGCAGAATATGCTGAAACCAAAATGACTGTAATATCTATTGTACCATATTTTAGCAAATAAATATTTTTGATTTGAACAAAATCATGATTTTACAGGAGAGAAAAAAAATCATCAATTTTTTTTTCAATAGGCAATTTTACCGGATTATTAAATAGGTCGCAGGCGGCCGTCGTTTACCGAGTAGGTATCTACAAGTCATAACTTATGACGACCCTTGTTGAAAATGTTGTAATTTTTTATGGATTTGGGGTACTTTGGTACAAAAGATATGAATTTAAAATAGCAATACTTTTTATTTAAAAATAAAATAAACTTTTTGGTAGGTAATTTTATTGCAGTACCTATGTGCCCCTTTCGAATCAGACAGTTTTATTTTTACATAATGTATAAGTAACATAATATTTATTAGTAAAAATTGAGTAAATGTACAATCCGTTCAACCGATTCTGCTTCTGTACCGTAGGCATATGGATGGCATTAAAAGCAAAAACTGGTTACAATACCAACTGTTTACTGCAGCTGTCATTTGTCATGCCACCAACGCAATAGAAGTCAAAATCGGTTGAACGGACTGTTAAAAAGGTGTATGTTTAAATGTCTAATCTTATTTTAAATGGAGTATAGTTAGTTCTCAGTTTTTTATACGATAATGAGATTTCTAGGTAAAGTTCAGTAACACAAACATATCAAAATTCAAGTAAGTGCTACCTAATGAAAAAAACTCAATCATAATAACATAAGCCTTCTTAAATATTTTTCTCTGAAATCACAAATAACTTTGATGAATATCTTTATTTTGCATAAAATATGGTACATAAAAATTCTGAATAGAGGTGGTTCCACTTTATTTTGCTTACTTACTTCAGCATGCAAAGAATACCTTTAAATTAAATTACAATATTGACGGCTTTGCTCTGCATTGGGACAAAATGGGCTGGCAATTTATTATTATACTGCTGAGATCAAAAATGCTTTAAAATTCAATTACATACATCATTTTATTACTCTACTTTAGAGCAGTCTATAATTTTTGTATGGATTCAAATGATAAAAAGATACGTACGAATTAACTTCTACAGAACTGAAAAAAATATACCAATTCACATAAAAAATATTTTATAAAATACCAGTTTTAATAAAAAAACTGTTTACAAAAAAAAACGATACTTGATCGATTACGTCTTGAACTATGTCCCGCTTGCGACGAAAGAATCCCGCTTTTTTCTCTCAAAAAGTTTCAGAAACCCGACTTGGCAAAAAAAAAATCTGGCAACGCTGGATATAGTGACAAGAAGTTTTATAACATCATCAACGAACACGTGAAATAAATACATATTATACAAAAAACTGTCTAAGCTATTATTAAAATCGTTTCATTCTTGAAGTTAGGAAAAAATAAGATAAAATGTTACTATGTAGGTACCGACTAATTGAGAACCTTCAGCTCTTTAAGCGGATTAAAAAAAGATTCAGACGATTTTTTGAGAAATCCAATAATTATTTTTCGTAACAAAATTAAGTTTACTTTTAATTATTTATTTTTTTACCAAGAAGCTTTTTATTGAAACGCGTCCTTTCGTAAATTATAAAAAAAATCATTAGCCCCTTTCCAATTTATAAAGAGTAATAAGTTAATACCACGTATTTTGAACGTCCACCGTACTGAATTTTTTATTGGTTCAAAACGAATCGCTCAACAGAGTCAATTCAATGTAGATACAGGTATCATTTACCACTTAACTTGATCTGTTGTATGCTAATAAAAGACGTCCGAAACTTCCTCTAATATGGGTCCTTCGAAAACTGACGTGGGAACGCAATTTTTAAGAAATTCAATTGGTGAACGTTCGCGTGGCGGTGAAATATAAAAAAGCGATTAATTTTAAAATAAACAGGGTAAAAAAAGGTTGCGGTATGTAATTTAAAAACTCCAATATCCGTCGCGGGCGATAGCTATAGTGCTTATAGGAACAAAACGTAAAATTCTTCTTTAATATTTTACAAAGTTACCTAAAACACAATAGACGATGTATATCTAGTAACTTAATCCGCTTAACCGTTCTTAAAGAGTTAGAGAACCCTGTAAGAAATCGACACGTGTTTCGCCTCTCAACGAGGCATCCTCAGGACGACGATTGACCTGTTGCGAACTCGGACACGAAGTGTTATCAACGCGAGCCGAACGCAAAGTGAGCTTCAACCGCCCGTCACCCCCACTTATATAGGATCGCTTATCGGCCTACCTCGGCCGGGATCGTTATCAGTGCGATAAGCGAACAATCGCAACAATGGTGACCTCGGAATGCTCGTATTTAATTCGTTCAACAGTGTAACGTTTCCTGTATTATTTTTTGCAATTTCTAAACTCTCTAATACTGACATTTTGAAACCTTTATCACATGTGTGTAAAATTTTGAAAGTGTTATTGTTATTTAACGAATGACCAGAATCTATTAAGTGTTGAGCAAAATGGGATCTTTCTGGACAATTCTGGTCATTCGTTAAATAACAATAACACTTTCAAAATTTTACACACATGTGATAAAGGTTTCAAAATGTCAGTATTAGAGAGTTTAGAAATTGCAAAAAATTATACAGGAAACGTTACACTGTTGAACGAATTAAATACGAGCATTCCGAGGTCACCATTGTTGCGATTGTTCGCTTATCGCACTGATAACGATCCCGGCCGAGGTAGGCCGATAAGCGATCCTATATAAGTGGGGGTGACGGGCGGTTGAAGCTCACTTTGCGTTCGGCTCGCGTTGATAACACTTCGTGTCCGAGTTCGCAACAGGTCAATCGTCGTCCTGAGGATGCCTCGTTGAGAGGCGAAACACGTGTCGATATCTTACAGGGTCCTCTAACTCTTTAAGAACGGTTAAGCGGATTAAGTTACTAGATATACATCGTCTATTGTGTTTTATGATGGATTTCCGCAAGGTCACGCCTGAGTCAATTAACTATCAAAGTTACCTAAGAAAATGTTAAACACCTTAAGGTTAATTTTTACTTGCACCCTGTTTTTTTCCTACTACATAATTGCCTACATTTTGAATGAAACTGACAGTTTGAAAAGTGGCATGCGCCAGAGATGTGGTAAAGCAATGTGTTTGAAAATGTATTAAGGGTCGGCTATAGGCAAATCGTGTTATGGGTTTTCATAAGTTTATATAAAAAACTTAAAGCAGCCACGAAAAAAACGTTTGGCTAGCTGAAAATACTTTGCTTGAATGCGGTTTTGTTGGATAAGCTCGACAGACTGCTCAACAATTGTATTAGGTTCATATTCAACCTCAGAAAATATGACCATGTGTCGAGCTATAGGTCTGAACTCAAATGGTTATCCATTCGCCAAAGGAGAAGTTTGCGCGCTTTGACCACGCTTTTCTCCCTTCTCAACTCTCCCACTCCTCCTTCTTATCTTGTGTCTCACTTCCAATATCTATGTTCTTCACACACTAAGAATCTGCGTTCATCTAACAATCTTCTCCTACTCTGTCCTTCTCATACTTCTGACTTTGTTCATTCTTCCTTTCATATTCAGTCCATTCTTCTTTGGAATGCGCTTCCTCTTGATATCAGGACGGCTACCAGTCGGTATTCATTTAAGCGGAAATTGCGGAGTTATTTTCAAAATAAGTAGAGTAGAGTCATCTCAACACCTCTCACTAGAATTCGTATAATATATATATATTTATATATATAATATAGGTATGTATTATAGTAAATATGTGTGTATGTAGTTTATAACCTATTTATGTACCTTTATACCTATTTTAGTTATAATGTGTTATGAATATTTTTAATAAAAATTTTCTTTGTTCCTCTCAAACAGAGCACCTGCCATCAAATCTCTTCACCACCCTTGGTTGACTGGTAGAGAATGCCTAAGGCATTAAGTCCGCCTTTGTACCTTTTTTGTGTGTGCGAAAAGTTTAAATAAATAAATAAATAAATACGGCAGTGCTTTTTGCAAGTTTTTAATTATATTCAATTTTTTTTACACAATCTTCAAGGCTATCTGAATCCGATTTTCCCACTGACTATTTATTTATTTATTTTTATTTTACAGAAAGCTTACAGACTAATAACACAATTAAAAATCAGTGATAGGTAGTAAAAATTGCTAATTACAAGCTTCCACATGTATAAATAAAACTCTTCAGCTAGCCAGACGATTTTTTTCGTGGCTACTACTTTAACAGCATTTATTCTGAAAGTGGGCAACGTCGCAAATAATGTCAAATATTTCGCTGTTTTCATTAATTTAGCAATATTACTATATGGAAGTATGGAAATATACTACTATTCAGCTATTTTATTGCGGTAAAACTGGAAGCCGACCCCAAGATAGTTGGGAAAAAGGCTAGGAAGATTGTTTTTTTTTTTTACTGTATGGAAATAAAAAATGTGGCTAACTATCAGAATAACAGCGCTACGGTATTTGTGTTTTTTTTTTTTCAAATATTGTAGCATTATGCTGAAATAGGAGCATTTTTGGCCTCGCACAGGTCATCTTTTTATTTTATTTGCGTTCACGATTTTGATAGCTATAGGTAATTTTCTTTTTATTTATTTTATTTTATTGTTGTATTACCTGTGCGTGTCCCAAATAAATTATTTTTCTTTCTTTATTTCTTTCTTAACCAGCGAACTAGAATACTGATTATGAAATGCTGAATTGGCCTCGATCTCGCCTGATGGAAAACGATGGATGAGGTATATGATGGAACGAGCGTGCCCAGAAGATGCCTGTTTACTCTTGCTTTGAAGGCAGACGGATTATAATTATGTGGTTATATGCGGATATTTAGTTTTAAATGTCAAAAAAAGTATTTAGAAACTTTCCAAACGCCTTTTTCACACCTAAAACGTACCCGTTTACAAATCCGATGCTATAATTGCAATTCGTTATTAATATTCTAGTTCGCTAGTTAGCCACATTTTTTATTCCCATACAGTAATATTGCCAAATTAATCAAAACAGGTAAATTTTTGACAGGTTTTTGCGACGTTACCAACTTTTGGCTCTTAAGTTTTCTTTATAAACTCATCCAAAACCCATAACACAATTTACCTATAGCCGACCCCTAACAGACGTTGTAATGTTCAAATTCATACAAAAAAGGACGTTCAACGGACGTTTCGTTGTTCCCAAATTTGAAAATTTTCCAGAACACTTTTAAATTGTTTCTTTACCTTTAAACCTAATTCGGACTATAAAGACAATTTCAACAATTTCAAAACAAAAAATATCTAAATCGGTCCAACCGTTCTCAAGTAATGCGTTTTCCAACGAACAGCATTTCATTTTTATTTACATAGATTTCGCTCCGTGACAATACATTTCCCCTCGTGGAGTTCGTTTTCCTCTGAATGATGCTACTCAAATCTCTGAATTATAAACTGAAAATCTAAAACATTTTTCTAAAAAGCCCACGCTTCAAAAGCCACGTGTGTTTTCAGTACGTGAATTTACCAGATTATCGGAATAATATGTTGTATGGAAATATTGTGACAGGTTTACTAGATTCAGATACTATTCTTTCGAATTTTACAGCTGAAGTGGGTAGATATATAATCAATGTGTATTCTATAAAATATAAACAGAGAAGAAGAAGTGTTGAAAAGAGAAATGTTACACAATTCGTTCCATTGGATTTATTTTTATAAACGTGTGAATGAATTGGTAATCAAGGTCGTTAAAAGTTCTGAAAAGAATAAAATTCAAAAACGTGTTGCACCGCTTCGGTATTTATTCTCTATTCAAATTATCGTTTCCAAATTGATGGTATTCCTCCTTACTAATATCAAATTTATTTTCTAGTCAATTGTGTGGATGGTAAAGCTACATACATAAAATCAGTAATACGTCTTCTTTCAATGGGGGTAGGCAGAAACTACAGAACGAACCAATTACGACTAGTACATATTTCCTTTGGCTTGTTATTCTCCAAAAACAAGTATTTGTTTACATTTTTGGAAAGTAAATTCCAAACGCACGATAGTTTAATTATTCAAGAAACAAAAAATGGGTAGAAATTAATTACATCTGTCCAGCCTAGCTACCCCTACTATGTTAGGGTCGGCTTCCAGTCTAACCGGATGCAGCTGAATACCAGTATTTTACATGGAGTGACTGCCTATCTGACCTCCACAACCCATCAGTTACTGTATAATACGGTACCCCTCTGGTTGAGAGGTTTCGGGCTTCTGACGACTCGTAACGACTGTCAAAGATCCACAAATGACAGCCAGGACCAACAGCTTAACGTGCTTTCCGAGGCACGGAGGGGAGTGTAAAGATGGCCACCCATCCACGGACCAACCGCGCCAAGCGTAACTGATACCTGCCTGATACGACCAGTGCCGCTGTTATTACTTAGCCAAAGTAACTGGTTGAAAAATACTTGGTATTGTAGCGGTTACACCGCCACATACGAACTACGCAAGGGAGGATCCTCCCTTTTCAATAGAGGATGAGTGAACTTTACACCCTGTTCCTCATACCTCTAAAGTATAAACCACTCTGAGAGTCGAAAATAATTATGTTTAGTCTCAATTAAGCCAAGTAACAAATGAATGCCTTTTATTCATTCAGTTACCAAGTGGATCATTTATTCAGCTGGTTGTGGCCAGCGCAGAACCGATTCTTGTGTTAATCCTTGGGGAAATCCTTGTGGCAGAATGATGGTAATAAAACCATGCATTATTTTCAGGGAAACCTTTTTATGTTAGCAGGTGCAGCAGGTGGTGGCCCAGTGGTAACGGTCGCGATTTGCAAGTTGTTAGTCGTAGGTTCGAACCCTGACAGGCGCTCGTTTACTTTGTGTAAATTATTTCATCACCACTGCTCTCAAAACGGTGAAGGAAAACATCGCGAGGAAACCGGCATACTCTATTTTAAGGTTGACTTTTACTTTCGCATTAGCATTGTCACTTAACGGTCTATCAACAGCGACGCGCAGAACATAATTGTCTGTCTATATTACAGGGTCAAAACTAAATTAGTTAGCAAAACTCCGCAAACGTAATGGGTAATAAGTAATATACGGGGTGTCCGGGACATCGACGCGAAGCCGGTTACCATGGATTCAGTACATGGTTCTGAACCCCTGAATGAAATTTTTCGTCGGTAATTAAAAAAAAAATCAGCTGTTCCATACATTTTGACCGCGTAGGTATAGCACTTTTCTATGAAACAGCAGATTTTTTTTTTAATAATGACGAAAAATTTCATCGCATGGGGGTTCAGAACCATATTGTACTGAATCCATGGTAACCGGCTTCGCGTCGATGTCCCGGACACCCTGTATAAACATGATTAAACAAAAAATAAATTAATTTTTTGTGGGGTCATTGACCGTTGTTATTTGTAGCATTTTAAAAGTCAGATTCACAGATGAATACAGATGGGACACTCCGCAGTTTAGGTATGAAGCTACAAGTACGCGGCGGGCTCGACTTGTTGGGCCAATTCAGTGTGTGTAACGCAGTCAGAAGATCGAGAAGTTACGCGATAGAAAGAGAGGCAACTTCTAGGTGAATATAATTGTAGGCAATTAGCGCTTTCAATTAAATTTAAAGTCAATTAAATTTCCCAACCTTAAAACAATTCATTACAAAAGTCACTAAAAAGTTTTATCTGGTAACTAACCCTCTAACATCATAACCTACTTATTTCTACCATTGGGCGAACCCGATCTACAAACTTAAAATATATCGACAAATATCATCGATACCGTCTCCCACATCACTTGCTGCTTTATGACTAACAACGGCTATGCGACTAGATGACCGGACTTTATTTTATTTATTTACGTTCGCTCTTAATGTAGGTAGATTTATAACGAATCACACTCAGTACACGAAGATGATTTGCATATTAAGTATTATAAGTTCTGTCAAAGTGAAATTTTATTTTATCAATGTTACTTGTTACAATCTTTTATAAAATAGTTTAAAATAGTGTTATAAAGTGCGTTTGTGTCTAATCATCATGCTGTATAGTACAATATATAATTTACGTAAGTATTATGATACCTCTGACTCATAACAACAACTAGTTTTATACAGTACATAATTTATGTATACGTAAATGTTTTATTGTTTGTTTTCATTTGCAAGTGTCGCAACACAATTACGCAATGTAAATTCGTATTGTCTTTGGCCTCATAGACAAAATTTGTCAAACTTAATTTATTTGTAATTTTAATGTTATGAATATGAGGCTTTTGGCTAATCTATCAAGTAGTTCTAAATGTTATATTTTTTTTGTAATGTGCGTTTAGTTTGTGCAGAATAAATAATTTTTCTTTCTTTCTTTCTTTCTTTCTTTCTTTCTTTCTTTCTTTCTTTCTTTCTTTCTTTCTTTTATATAGGCGCCATAGTCTGCACAAAACACCTAATCATACTGTTTAATGCTTCTAGAATAAGATCTGAATGTCATTATCTGTTTTTGTTTATCTATACATATATATATATATAAATAAATAAAATTGAAGTGTCTGTTTGTAATTTCAAAATAATAGCTTTTTACTAAATACATATGAAAGTATATATACGACCCAAACAACAAAAATACAATTTAATTTTTTTTTGTCTGTCTGTCTGTCTGTTTGTTCCGGCTAATCTCCGAAGCGGCTGGACCGATTTGGACGTGACTTTCACTAATAGATAGCTGAGGCCACTGGGCGTAAAATAGGCTACTTTTTATCGCGATATTCCCACGGGAACATTTAAGGGAAATCTCTGAAATGGCTGGACCTATTTTGATGGGACTTTCACTGGAAGATAGCTTATTTCATAAGGATTAAAAGAGGCTACTTTTGTTTCAGAAAAAGACTTAGGGTTTCGCGCAAAATAATTAAAACCCATGAAATCTGTATCTACACAATATCATTTTACATCTTTCTTAAATAAAATTGAATCGGTTTGTAATGTCAAAATAACAGCTTTTTGCTAAATGCATATGAAAGTATATACAATCCATACAACAAAACACAATCAATTTTTTTTTGTCTGTCTGTTTGTTCCGGCTGATCTCCGTAACGACTGGACTGATTTTGACGGGAGTTTCACTGGCAGCTTTACAAATAAATAAAGTTGATGTATGGAATTCCACGCAGGCGCAGTCATGGGTAATCTATACAAATAAATAAAATTGAAGTGTCTGTTTGTAATTTCAAAATAATAGATTTTTACTTAATGCATATGAAAGTATATACGATCCATACAATAAAACACAAAAAAAACCTGTCTGTTTGTTCCGGCTAAATAAAGTTTATGTATAGACATCATCGCGGACGAAGTCGCGGGTAACAGCTAGTGTTTAAATAAAGAAATTTTTAAAATCAAAATCAATTAGCGCTTGGCGACCTGAAAAGCACTTTATTGTGTCGTAGCAAGAGTCTCTTTTTTATTTGATTTTGGCTGAGTGTCCCGTCTGTATTAATCTGTGGTCATAGTCTCATCTCGACCCCTTTTCGAATTTCGAATTAATGTTTTGAGAATAACACAGCGTGTTATTCGAAGGTTGAGTAACGCTTACCACTTTGCTTTGCCTGTTGAAGGGTGACTATCTATAACATATTGAGACTCCTCCCTGCCTTAGAAAGCAAGTTAAGCCGTTGGTCCCGGCTTTAATTCGAAGATCTTTGACGGGCGTTACAGGTAGTCAGGAGTCCGAAAATCTAACAATCAGTGTTACCCAGTAACTGAGTCAGATAGGCAATCGCTTTATGTCAAAGTACTGGTATCCAGCTGCATCGAGTTAGACTGGAAGCCGATTCCAACATAGTTAGGCTCTCAGCTCAATTATTCTAAAAACATCATCATCTAATGATTTCAGAATAACACCACGTTAGCTTACAAATGAGAATATTATATTTAAACTAGTTAATCTAGAACTAGTTAATTGACTCTGGCGTGACTTTGCGGAAATCCATTATAAAATACAATAGACGATGTATATGTATTTAGTAACTTAATCCGCTTAACTGTTCTTAAAGAGTTAGTGAACCCTATAAGAAATCTACACGTGTTTTGAGCCGAAAAAGAGCCGAACGCAAAAAGCGTTCTTTTTGCGTTCGGCTCTTGTCGTGGCAACACTTCGTGTCCGAGTTCGCAACAAGTCAATCGTCATCTTGAGGATACCTCGTTGAAAGGCGAAACACGTGTAGATTTCTTACAGGGATCACTAACTCTTTAAGAACAGTTAAGTACTAAATATACATCGATTAAGATTAAGTTACTAAATATACATCGTCTATTATTATTTTTTTATCTAGAACTAACTAGTCACACTTGTTGATCTCATAGCTCTACAAGTGGTCACGTATCTTTCAGGAAATTATCAACATGAACTCGACAGAAGAAAACTAAGCTTTTCCAACAATCCTCAACAGAGGTTGTTTATGAATAGCACAGATAACATAATTATGGATATCGTGCTAGCAATGCCGTTCTGTGAAGACAATTTATTTTATAACGAATATTTCAAATCAATTTTGCGCAAAAAAATCGTTGCTTCAATTTCATTCACCATTTTTGTCGAGCTAGTATTGCTAATTGAGGAGTGATCGAAAAAATAGACTAATTTCCAAAAAGTATTTCAGTAATAATTTAAAGCAGTGGTGGCCCAGTGGTAACGGCGCCCGACTTACGAGTTGTAGGTCGTGGGTTCGAACCCAAGCAGGCGCTTTACTTTGTGTAAATAATTTCATCACCACTGCTCTCAAAACGGTGAAGGAAAACATCGTGAGGAAACCGGCATGTCTTAGAACCAAAAAATTCGAAGACATGTGACATCTACCAACCCGCACTGGGCCCGCGTGGTAGATTACAGCCCACTCCCTCGCACAGAGAAGGCCTGTGTCCAGGCAGTGGGAACATTATTAGGCTGATGATGATGATGAATAATTTAAAACTTAATACATGCTTACTAATTAATCTCAAAGTTATGAAAATAATATTCATTTTATTTTAATTCAGAAACTCTAGCGAGACTGACTGACTGATCCCCCTAAAATTATCTGCATAGATATCCGTTTGCCTATGTATGCCAGCAACATGCTTGTTTATTAACACATGTCATGTCGTAACTAATTAAGGAACTACAAACAGGCTTTATTAAATTAAATTAATTAAGCCACGTCTTTGAATTTGAATGATTAATTTACATTATATACAAGATGACGCTGACGAATTGCCGTTAAATGAAACCATGTATTCTATGATACGGTCTTGAAAATTATATCGGTTCGCTACAATGGCCATGACATGACAATCATGGCAATTATTTGATCTTATTATAATATTTTTATGATTACTGGCCACTAGCCCTACCCGTGCATTAAATTAACATTAATTTAATGCATGCATTAAATTAATGTTAATTTAATGCACGGGTTAAATTTACATTAATTTAATAACAAATTAATATTAATTTAATCCATGCATTAAATTAATGTTAATTAGTTTAGAAAAGAGTATAGGTATCACTCAGAGTAACGCAACACAGATGATTTATCAACAATTCCCAGTGCGCTGTTTTGAAGTAATAATGTTACAGAACAAACTTAGCTTATGCATAGGTACGTTTCGAAACACTTATTTTAGAACTTTTGCCTATCCAACTTTTTCGTAGTCTAGAGAAAAAGTTAGGCATAACAAAAATAATATTGTGGGATAAACGCATTTTTTCACTCTAACGATCCATTATTTCATCGTCAGTTCGTCTTATTGAGTGGAAAACATCGCGATAAACATTTAATATTGCGAGAACAGACTTGTAATTTAATGGTGGAAGAAAAACTGTCAGTGGTATCATTAATCTTAATAAAAAGTGGAAATGCGACGTTCACGAGAATTGTCTCGATAAACATTTCTTTTTATATAAACCGATTTTCAAAAATGAACACTACAAAATGAAAAATAACTTTAATTTGAGGAGTCGGTGTTATGGATCCATATTTTAGTTTTTTGCCACTGACTTCAAAATTAAAGTTATTTGTAACTAAAACTATCCAAGCAAAATTAATAAAATTTATATGAAAGCACCGTGCTAGCTACTTCCACCAAATGAAATAATAATTTTAAAAATCGGTCCACAACTGACGAAAATATCGATGAACATACACTAAAAGTTAAAAAAATATACATTCAGACGAACATATTTTATCGTCCTCCTTTTTTGGTGTGTTCAGTCCATATAAGTGAAGAGTTACGACTGGAGCCGACTGTGACGGTTCAGTTTCATTCACTCTTCAGAAAAATCGCAAAGTGCACTTAAAGAAGTTTTAACTTCAACTATATTCTTTTCAGGGCATGTTGCATGAAAATGGCTGTGTAACATCCGGAAGGCCGGACACGTGTACCCTGTCCGCAGCCATTTTAAGGTCATCGCCCATTATAACAGCACCGCTCCAGCACGGTAGCGCCCCGGTACCGCCTCGAAAAATCGAGTAATTCATCAACTCGTCTAGTCGTCAACGCGCCGTAAGCCAGGCGACTGCTAGTCGCCAACACGCCAGAAGCAAAGCGACGACTAGTCGCCAACGCGCCGTTAGCAAGGCGACCGCTCTCTGCACGCCACCGGCGCGGCGAGGTAACAGTTTATTGTTTATTCACAAGCAAGGCGTCACCGTGCGGCCGGCGAAGCGTCACTGCGTTTACGGCGAGGCGTCACCCCGCAGACGGTGAGGCGCTGGCGAGCGAGCTCTTCGCTTCAAGCGCGCTGTCGACCCGACGGCGGACGGCTTGTGGGCCCCTCACTGCCTGCGAGCCGTCCACTATTCTGTATAGCCATCGTAAAATAGACTTTAATGGATTTGACTTAGAATCCTAACTTGAATGACAAGGTATTTGCCGTGACGGAGCCGTGCTGCTATAATGAGCGATGACCTTTACTCGGAGACTATTATCACTATTTCGATGAAAATTGGAAAGAAGGTGTGTAGTAAATAATGGTGTAGTGAAATAACGAAACAAACAATTAGTTGTGGCTCTCATCTCACATGTAACCGACCGAGGGATGACAAAAAAACTACTAATGCTCACAAGCGTGTGGGATACTTTTGGATCCCATAATTAAAACGATTATGATTTTCTTAAGTGACAATTTTTTAATGTAAATCATAAAAAAAAAATATGGGTTATTTTCAGTAACAACCGCAGTAGTTAATATTTTTTTTCCAATTTTTTTATTGTGGTCGTTATATCAATACTGTGCATGCGTAAATATGCACCCCAACTACAGAACCCTTCATTTATAGCTGTTTTTTTTTACATGTCCTAACTGATATACACCTCAACAACGTAAACGACAAGTTTCGAATAGAGCGAGTACCACCAACATTTTGTGACATAAAAAAAATCACAATAGACATTGAAACCGAAGAGCACAGAATCTGACACTAAGCTAGCAAGTCAAAACAACTAAAGTGAACTCGTCAGAAAGGAGTGAATAAAAACAATTCACTTCGGAGAACGAATCGAAACCTAAGGTGCAACTGCAGAAAGAGCAAATACCTACAGTTCTATTTCAAATGTATCAAATGAAAATGTAAACAAAAGGAACTGAACACGTACCTGTGTTAATTTGAAGTGCGACTGACAAATCGAGTGCTTTGATTTGGCTTATTCCACAAATTCCCCCTGAAAATACCCTAGGGGGAAAAGTGCAATCTATAAAAAAAAGTCTGGAATTCCCCCCTGCTAATCCCCCTTAGAGGGGAAAACTGGAATAGGAAAAAAAAAATATTCCACAGATCCTCCTGAAAGTGCCCCTTGATTATTGGAATACGTCATATTCAAACCGAAATTCTAATTTACAAATCACCTTAAAAATGGTTTTCGTCTGACAATTTTGAGGTTCATACTAACAACTAACAAGCCAGGTGGGCCGCTACAGGCACAACTTAGTGAGGGGGCGGGTACTTCGATGAGCACAGAGCGACTGTGGAGACACATCACAAACTATGCCCCACCTCTGTGCACTAATATCTGCACTATGGAAGACCTTTGCAACGCCAACAATAACGCTGTCAAACTGGCCGAAATCTGGTCCAAGCTTATTTAAAACATACAAAATGGAACATCGATACGACGAAGAAGACGAAGAATTTATACACCGTTTCAAATGCAACGAGGTACGTGTTGCTTGTTGCTCTGTACGACCTGAATTGCATTTTATTGTATCGTAGCAAGAGTCGTTTTTTATTTAAATGATTTTGTGGAGTGAACAATCTGTTTTCAGCTGTGGCTAAGGTCAAGTTCTTTGATTTATTTGTCTTCTATTTTTTACTCTCTACGAAGAAATTCTTGGCCTACATCTCACCTGATGGTAAGTGATGATCAGGCCGAAGGTGAAAGCGAGCTTCACCCAGAATCCTCAACCACAGAGGAACTGCCTATCTTATCTCTAACTATCGAAACACAACAATGCTGTTAACATTGTTGTTATGGCGACAAACTTAGATAAGATGGCGGTAGCTAGCCAGGCGGACTTAGAACAAGCCCTACCACCAACCAAACCGAGCACTGTAATGCATACTTTCACGCATGAAAATGCGTTTCGCAAACGTTATGTTCCGAAACTATATTTTTCAATACAATTTCCCTTCGCAATACCAAGCTTGATTGACAAATAGTTCGAATATATTATTATAATAATTCTATGAGAAAAATTTATAATCTAAACATATTTTAATGTTATCAAAATTTCTGTTACGATAAAATTAATTGGCAAAGCACTATTGATAATGAACAGTTTTTTTATTCTATTGATAACTCTTTACGTTTTCCTGTATTGAGGTTGAATAGTACTTTAAACACGTAAGTGCGAAACGGATCCTCCACAGTATTGACTGAGCCGTTGTCCGTCAAAAACATTTTGAGTAGGTACTTAGACGTCATTATTCATCATCATCATCATCATTTCAGCCGAAAGACGTCCACTGCTGGACATAAGCCAAGGGTGCACAGAACCTGTTCTGTGCTTCTCGCATCCAGCGGATTCCTGCGGCCTTCACCAGGTCATCGGTCCACCTTGTGGGAGACCTTCCAACGCTACGTCTTCCAATACGTGGTCGCCATCGGCTGTCTTTTCTGCGAGCAATGTGCCCACTGCCACTTAGGCTAAGAACTCACGGAGCGATTTTCACCCGCGCCCGCCGCGGTAGCGGCACCGCAAATACTCGTACGAACACGTAATACATGGTTTAGATATTAATTTTCACGACGCGGTTTATGACCGCGGCGGGCGCGGTTGAAAATTAACCTTAGCCTGCCCGCGAAAATCAGCGGTCTCGTGAGTTTTGAAATAAAACCGCAGATCCACGACCGCGGCGGGCGCGGGTGAAAACCGCGCCGTGAGATCTTAGCCTTAAGTTTGACAATTCTTGTCGGTTATCTTGGTTTTCCTACGGATCACTTCATTTGTGATTCGCTCACGTAGGGAAACTCCAAGCATAGCCTTCTCCACTGTCCTTTGAGTGACTTTCAGCCTTCTAATGAGGCATATGGGAGCGACCACGTTTCAGTGCCATAGGTCATCACTGGCAGCACGCACTGGTCAAAAACGTTTGTCTTGAGAAACTGTGGTAGACGACAAGATAGTACGCAGCTTCCCGAACGCTTTCATCATTATCTAGCCCTTATTCCTTTCTTTTTTTTTTCAGTGGTCTACCCCTTTCTAGCATATCATCTTTCACACATTCCATCCATCGTTTCTAAACTAGTCTAAACTATCCACACGACATTTTCCTCATTCCTCCGCATCACATACCATAATAACCGATTTCTATAATTTTTTTCAGTCACCACTCATTTGTTATTCAAACCTTTCGCGTCACACAACACATTAATCCCTTTTTTCGCAAACATGCTTGGAAATGGTACACTGGTCGAATACATGTGAGCGCCCGGCCGCGTAAAGCCAATCCCTGTATATGAGCCAACACTGGATGGTGTTGAATAGTACACAGACATTGTTGTGCACAATTTTGAAAACAATAATACAAATCTGTTTCGAGCCAGCACCTTAGTTGATTGGTTTTTCACGCACAGAGTTGGCCCTCATAACTTTGCAACAGGAGAAGGACAATCATGTTCGCTCTCAACACTTTTCTAAAGCTACGCGCGATACCGCAACATACGTACGTACTATGTCAGCTGTCCTCTCATGGAAAAACAAACACACCTCGAAATTTGGGGTGTAAGGCTTACGTTGATTTCACGTATAAAAAAATAAATAAAGATACAATTCGAAACGACGAGAATTTACAACATGGACTAAATGTGATCGTAAAAAATAATTTTATACATTGCCACAAAACTGAAGGAGCCAAAGCCTACAATTTACTGAGATGCAAAGAATACACAAAATGAAATTTTTTGATTATTTTTAATTATTTATATTTGAAAATACTTACTTACATACATTTATGTACAAACAAACATACATACTTCTGAAAAACATACTACATACTTTCTTATATCAGATAGGAAATGCAGCTGACACGCGCCGACACTCTATAAATAATATCATTAGTAACCATGAGTTAATTCGTAACAGCTTTGTCCATTAGAAAATTCATAATATACTTCAAAACGGGGACGCATAATGTTGCGGCTCAACGCCTAGAGCGTTGGTTCATACACAGATATTGGCTTCACGCCGCCCGGCCGGCAATGTTCTATTGACTGTCGTGTTTAGCGGCCGAATAAATTACTATAAAAACTCATATTTGTCGTGTTATTTAAAAATGGAACGAAGTTTTTACTTCAACACAATCATGGCAACCAAGGAGGTAACTTATCAAAGATTTTCTTATATTTCGATTTGGCTTCCAAATAGAGCTGTTTAAAGTAAAGAAGAAACAAATGGACACATTGGTGCGTGAACAATATTCGTTGTTTGAAATTGATTCTTGAATTACTAATTGATTTGAAGGCCGGAAACAGGCATTGATGGACTCACGTGTGCGTACCTCGGGTTCGCCTCGGCCCACATTTTTGCGATCCATCAATGCCCCAATTGCAGGCCGCGAGTCGCGACAGTAATGTATTATTGTCGCCCAACTCATCACCTCTACTATAGTTCAAACGTCCGTTTCTATCGTGGTCATGATGTGACGTCATTTTCCACGTCACGGGTTTGTTTACATCGGTTTTTTTTTTGGTGTTTTAGCCGTGGGCAGAACTGTAGACAGTTTAGTGAACAAAATAAATGATTACGTAGGTAGGGGAGACCGGGGCTACAATTAACAGAGGTAAGTATTAACAAGCGATTTTCTCTAAAACTGTAAACACTACACCTACAGCACGTGCTTTAATATGCCGACTAGATCACGCCGCATGGCTCAGGGTTGGTCAGCTGCGGTCTGCGCGTCATGCGAATGTGTTATATACCGGACGACATTTTCAAGCACGTAACGAACTTTTCTAACTTTTAAATTTTTTGATTTATTCTCGAAATATACGGTGTTATGACTATGTTTTTTGTTTTCCTGGAAGCAAATTTGATACTTATTAATGCTACATTGCTGTATTAGTGTAATTGATAACCAATATTTTGTTATGTTATTTAATACTAAAAATGTACCTTTGGGGCTATAATTAACAAATCGGCGGGGTCAATATTAACGTGTTAATACCTACCCCATATGTGGTGATAGTGCAAATATCATAGGAACCGGTAGCTGGATCATCTGACATGCAGAAAGATGCTAGTGATTTCTTGGTCTAAAACCATAAGACCTCTTCTAAAAGCTCTACCACGAGCTCAGTAAAAACGTATAAACGCGCAAAAATGTAGTACCTATTATGTATTTTACTGTGTGTACATAAATAATAAAATACATCAATAAATCTTTTTGTATTTTTTGCGGCGTCATAAAGATACATCGTGCTGACTGGATTCAATATACCTATCTCTTGCAATGACTGGGCCTAAGCAAGGTATATCAAAGATGACATCACATCATTCACTTGCCTGAATATTGTATTTGAAATGAATTGTAAATCAATAAGTAAAATGTCTTCCATACAATTCTGTATTAATTTTACTTTTATTAATACCAAAAAATATTGTCATACATATATTTATATTCTTCTATATCAGTTGGCATACCATAATGTAAATGTTGCCCCTTCTGTTAATACTTACCTCAGAGCTGTTAATTCTAGCCCCGAAGATGAGGTAAGAATTAACAACTGACTTTCTGGAGAAAAAGTGTTCTATTTAAGAAATCATTTCTTTTATGTTTAATTTATGTTAATAACATGATACCTGAATAATTAAAGCATCATTTAACAAAAAAATCAAGTCTAAATGTTGAATAATTTCGAAGATACAACTAAAAATATTTTTTTTGTTAATTGTGGCCCCGGTCTCCCCTATTACGTGGATTGATTGAAGCCAAACAACCCTTGAGCCGGCTGTTGATTGTTGCACTTGACACACAAATACATATTCATTTCAACGATTTGGGATCATTTATCAATATTGGTCCAAGCATTCACGGAAAAATATGATATTTAATCGCCTTGTTTTTCAATGATAATGATAATTCAGGAAATATAAAGTGAAAATAAATTCTACTCTCTTCAACGGCACATGTATTTTTTTTCTTTTTTCTTTATTCCACAACTATTAAAAAAATTTGACCTGTGAGGTCAATTTTTTTTATGTAGGATAATTACCGGGATAAAAAGTATTATACGTAGTCTAACCCAGATCATGGTCTACCCATGTACCAAATTTGCTTCAATTCCGTTCAGCCGTTTTACCGTGAAAACTTAACTGAGTTTGAAGTATACTTCTAATCCTTCAAACCCTCGGATTGTCGTTAATAGCCTGCGCAGACGACGGATTTTTGTCCGCGGACTTTTTTGTCCGCTAAAATAGATCGCTTACAACTGTATCGAGAAACGGAAACTAGGGATTAAAAGTACCGCATACAAAAAAGACAGTTGTAAGCGATCTATTTTAGCGCGGATTTTTGTCCGCGGACAAAAATCCGTCTGCGCGTCTGCGCAGGCTATAAAAGTGTGTTACGCAATTTTATTAGAGTGCTAAGTTCCACGAACTATTTCCCAAATTTCTCCCAACTTACCGAAATTGACTCAAGGCCTACTAATAACGCGATTGAACAGCAGTGTTCATTAGTAACTCTATGTTCTCAACTAAAAGGGAATTTTAGTAAAGTTCTAGTGAATTTTGCCCCTAATAAAGCTTTTCGACCTCAGACTCACGACTCACAAAGCTGCTGAACTGGAATTAGTAATTAAAATACCTCTGTTTCTTAATATTCTCATCTGAAATTGTTATGTATAAACTATTCAATTTGTCGGCTTACATTTTAATGTATTTAAAACTTAATCATAGTGATATTCAGAGGTATTCATGATCATATGCCTCTTCGCCGTAAAGCTTATGATCGCTTACTACTGTTAGAATTTATTGTATTTAGAAGTTATGAGGGAACAGATGAAACAACATACGGGTCAAAATCATAAAGCTAAGCGTATACTGAGACACAGGTGACGCAGCACAGTACAGTACGCGAGGCAGACACAGGCCGCGAGCGCATGCTGCGACCCAGCTACACAGACACATTCGCGTCCCAGCTGGAACAAACAATCTGTCATTGAAATAAAAATATGAATCAGTGGTAAAAAACAACTGACGACCTGCACGCGTCGCGCAGAGACACATTTCTGCGTTGTACGTGTCTTCGGCGCAGCGTACGCAGCTGTCAGTACGTGCATGCATTATAAAATCTGCTCTGCCCTGCGCTGCGTGGACCTGCGTCACCTGGTTCTCAGCGTATGCTTAGCCTAACCCTTCTGTTTGCATCGCCGTAGTCGTGTAAAAAGTTATTAGACTGGGGGACACTTTGTGTCAGCAGAGGGCTGGCTCGTTCTTAGTCCAAAGAATAAGCACTGCCATTCAACGTGGCAATGCTGCCAGTTTTCTGGGCATTTATCGTTTCTTGATGACAGCGATGTGGAAGAGTACAGTCAGCGCGTCAGCGTCAGGCGCAATAAGATATATACACGGGCAAGGATTTATTTTACTGTTTAAGAGGTACGAGGAACATGGTGTAAAGTTCTCTCATCCTTATTAGAAAAGGGAGGATCCTCTGACCAGATAGGTGTCATGTCTGGCGGGCAACTGCCTAAAAGTTGATGTCGGGAGTTTGTCGATCACGCGGTAATTGCGCGATGCAGGATTTGTGTGACGTCATGTCTTTTTGATGCGTACTTCGTATGTGTCGGTGTAACCGCTACAATACTCCCCTCCGGAGGTCGACAAGGTTTATTCCATAATATGTATTGTATCCATGTAGATTCCGGAATAATGTCTCTAACTAAATGATGGTGCAATGGAAAGTATATCAAAATCCATGACGTAGTTTACAAGAGTTAAGCAGTCAAGAAAAGCGACTTTGTAGAAATAACTATTTATAGATATCTAAGGTATCTTCTTATTTACACTTACCAGACACTGAAAGAAAAACAGCTAAGTTCTTGATAAATATAATCTTATTTTACTTTGTTATCTATTTATTTTTAATAACAAGTTTGTGAATAATATTTTAGTAGCTGAATGCAGAAAGGAAGTTCGCTACACTAAAAATACATAGGTATTATTATGTTCTCTCTTCTCGATTCAAGTATCGATATCCAGTGTATCCTGTTATCATTGCTCAACAGAATGAAAAATTCTTTCAGGCATCGGATTGCTCGTTATTACGACCACGTAGGTTTTATGTAAGCGGTACCTACCACTGGTGTTTTGACGAATAGAAACAAATTGACAAACTGCTGATATTTTGTTTTCTTTATTCAATCAATCTTCCTAGCCTTTTCCCAACTATGGTGGGGTCGGCTTTCAGTCTAACCGGATGCAGCTGAATACCAGTATTTTACATGGAGTGACTGCCTATCTGACGATGCCTATAATACGATACCCCTTGGTAAGACTGGCACCGCGCATTTTGTTTTCTTTATTGTTATTCGTAATTTTTGTTTTGGATTGGGACTTTATATAATTCTATTGTATTTGGGTGGCTTACAGCTATCAATACAGATAATAAACAGTGAGGTCATTGACGATAAGCCATTTACAAGCCCAATTCAAACTTAATGGCGGCTTAGAACATGAGGCGAGTCGCTGCACAGTAACAAATTCATGGGTCAGCGGGAGTGAGGGGTGGGGTACTGCGCAGCGAACAGCTTACTTTACGCCATTAACTTTGAATCGAACTATAGCAATAGACTATTGTTGTACAAATTTAAAATTTGATTTACTGTTCGTAAACTATAACACTAAGGGCCTATTTCACGATGTCCGAATAGCCACTACTTACCGAATAAATTCAAAAATGGAACAGAATTTGTATGAAATTATCTGCCAAGTAAGTTAATAGGAACTTAATCGTAGGTGGTGAAACAGGCCCTAAGTATAACTATAAATTAACTAATTCATAAATTATTAAATTAAGTACCTGCATCCAAAGATGCACGCGCAACCGCTTTTAGAATACGTCAGAAACAATATTATAGTGTTTAGATAAATCAGTTGTAATGGACGCTAAGCTGCTTGCAAAAAAATCTTGATAGATTTTCTAAACAAAATCAATAACGATTTTCTTCCTCGGATGAAAGATTAGTACCTGTCTATGGAAACATCTGCCCGAAAGCATACATTTTACATTAAATATTTCCTTTTCAATATTGTAAATCAAAACTGGTTGCATTTAAGTTCAATTTTATTGTTGGAAAGTGGTTCCAGGAAATTTGATAGAAACCACTGAATCTACATCTGTCAGGAACATGTTTTAGGATTTTTTATTACCTGAAAAAAAAAAAAAAAATACCCAATACCATCTCCCGCGCGGCGGCCCGGGTCGGACGTGGCGCAGCGACCGGTGACTTGAAAACTTGAAAACTTTAAGTGCGCATCACTGCACTTATAGTTCTCCGTACTCACGTCACCAAATAGACGCATTTTTCATTCCATTCCAACGTTTATCCAAAGCTCAAAAACTACAGAATACTTTAGTAACTTGTAATCAGCTTCCAAACAAAGATGATGTTTTAATCAAGTAAAGTTCTACTTAAAAGTTTCTATTACAAATTTCAAAACTTTGAAATCTGAGCTCGAAATACTAGTGAAAGTTTCAAAATCGTACTAAGTACCTACCTAGAATTTTATTGAGATCCATTATAGAATAGGGCTTCTATTTACTTTTTCGTTATGGTAGAAAACTTACCAGTCAAGATCTGCAATCTAATTACGCAACACATTTTGTAAACGATTTCGACTAATCTGTTTCATTTTGACAGTTCAACAATATTCATTGCGTTATTTAGGTTGATGAGCAGATTTTTTTTTTCGTACTTATGAAGCAATGGACTAGCAATCTGTTTCAATTCATTTCAATTCCTTATTGATCGTGCATTACGTAATTAGGGTACTGTACATAATAATTAAATAGTAGCGAAGTCAAAACTGTGCATATTTTAAATAAAAAAAAAATTAAAAAACGGGTATTCTTGGCTCTAGTTGGTCAGTAAGTTTTGACTTCTATGGTATAGTCACTTCAAAAAAAAAAAACTAAAAAGCGGGTGTTTGCATATACACTACACTGTAGTGTAGTATATACACTACACTGTAGTGTAGTATATGCAAACACCCGCTTTTTTAATCCAGGAAAGCGTAGAGTTCGGTTGGAGTTGCATGAACTAAGCGATGCGTTCGGCGCTTGACGTGGCAACACGTCGTGTCCGGGTTCGCGACAAGTCAACCGTCATCCTGAGGATACCTCGTAGAGAGGTGAAACACGTGTCGATTTCTTACAGGGTTCTTTATGACTCTTTAAGAACAGTTAAGCGGATTAGGTTACTAAAATAAATATACGTCGTCTATTGTATTTTATAATGGATTTCCGCAAAGTCACGCCTGAGTCAATTACCTATCTGAACTGGCCTTCAGTGAAGAGTTGTACCTATATTGAAGAGCACCGGTCCTATACCTACTACTAGGGTTGCCAACCGTCCCGCTATTCGCGGGACGTCCTGTTTCTGAGACCCTAAAGGCTTGTGCAGACCAGCGCGACTTGTCGCGCGACGCGACACCGGTTATTGTTATACCGTGAAGTTTTCTTAGAAATTGTATAGTTCGTGTCGCGTCGCGCGATAAGTCGCGCTGGTCTGCACGAGCCTTTAATGAGACGTCCTGCTCATGGTGTGTGCGGGACGCTAAATAACTCGTTTTCAGAATAAGCGACACACGCACATACATCGACTGCGCACGACTAAATATGGACTGCTATTAACCTAACCAGGTGTTTTATTTACGTTACATCCTGATTTGCGAAAAAAGTTTACGTTTTTTTGTATTCTTAACAAAATTTGTTGTATCCCGCTTTTTAAAGCTTCATTTCCCACAAATTCGTATTTTAAAGTTGGCAAGCCTATACAATGTCGCCCATGCGCATGTGAACGCCCGTAATTTTCTGAATATTCATGAAAAAATATCGAAAATAAACTTCAAAAGGGGGGGTCTATCTATAACATTTTTCACTATTTTTTTTTAAATAAATACGCAATTTTTTACCGAAAAAATGACTTCGATTTCGTTTTTTCTTTCGTAGTCGATATTTTTTTGTAAAAATTTTAATTAACCTGTTAAAATAACTCATAAGCTTTTGGAAATAATAAACAGAATCCAAATCGACCCATAAACTTCGGAGATGTGTCAAAAAACAGAAAGCAAATCTTTAAAAAATTAAAAATTGAATAACATGAAAAATGTTATAGATAGACCCCCCCTTTTGAAGTTTATTTTCGTTATTTTTTCATGAATATTCAGAAAATTACGGGCGGCCACATGCGCATGGGCGACATTGTATACTACACCAATGGCACAAGAAAACAGTTGTGGAGACAAGTGGTTTTTCCCGGAGATGTCTAGACAGACTTCAGCGTGATAAATAACCTAACACAGACGCCCGGTTACTTTCATCTTTTGTTAAGAGTATATTAAGAACCAATTTGACAAATTGGACTAATAACAAAGCTATGTGACAATATGTACTTATGTCTCCTTATGTCATGTACTAAATGTCTCTATGATTGTTGATGTTACTAATTGAATCAATATTGTAGTAATTGGCCTTCTATACGTAATAATACGTATACAAAAACATATTCAACGTCCAGATACTTCGTTATACTCGTAACGTAGGTAGTTATTTACCTATAACTACTCCGTTAATAAAACTTACACCGTTTTCTACCGTAGCACTAATAAAATTATGTAGTATTCGAAACATAAAAATGATGATTCAGGTGACAAGTCAAATCAAATATATGTAGGTATATTATCTATACATATAATAAAATCGTAGGTAATATAAGGTAAAGGAAGGTTTTTGAAAATATCTTTACGTTTTCGTTCACAATCTCTAATAACAGCCAGAAAAAGTTATTGTTTATTAAATTAATACACCATGTCTATTTGCCATGTCGTTAGCTATTTCTTACAGCTGCCAAAAATGACAATAATAAATGATGATTTGTCGAGTATACGGCCAATTTAAATTGGTAGTCAATTTGGAAAAAAAATATTATTTTTCCTTGCTAAAAAATAAGGGGTATTTTTTATGAGAAAGTGGCATTTACAAACGGGCTTGCGCGACATTCAGAAGGAGCAAGGGTAGTTCAACTTTTACATAGTTACTATTAATTTATGGAGAAAAAATTCGATTTCTAATTTTTTATTGACTTCCACTCTTGTACAAGCTAAAGACCAAAAAGGACAAAACACCAGGACGAAAGCCTTTCAATTTTTAGGCGATTTGCAAGGTGAAGTTTTCAAATACTAAGTACCTTACGATTTTCCGTTGTGTTACAAGTGCCTACTCAACCTCTCATAAATAAAACCTGTGTTTACAAACTAGACAAAGCACCACAATATATTAAATGAATGAATAATACTAAGTTATGAAGAAGTTCTTCAATTTAATTTGTTTCCTGACAAGGCAAACAAAAGAATAATTTCAAGAATGGTATCCTTTTCTTTTTCACGCCGTCACAAACCTCCTTTGTGGATCACTTATCTCTGTAATGGAAAGTTCCAACAATGTAGAAAATTACTGAGGCGGGATTTGAGTGCTACCATACAATAAGACAACTTTAGACACAGAGCAGATAATGTATAGACGCGAAACCCATGACCTTTCCTTTGTATGTACACTAGCAACCCGCTCTGCCTTGCACGTGTGCTGGCAACATGTGAAAACATCGAAAATTTATTTGCTAAATAAATATTTGCATACCTTATTAGGTAATGATACAGAGTTAAACACTAATCAGTAAATCGCCAAGTCAAGCTGAAAACAAAAAGCAGGGGCACTACCTACCTCTTCTCGAAGCGTTTCGTCGTATTTTCAAACCTTCGTAGCTAGCGATAATGCTAAAATTCACATTCTCAGGATAAGATGTAGTTAGCAGACTTATAAAACACACTAACGCCCGTTCTCACCTTCACTAAGCGGTTCCGCGGCGGAACGTTCGGTTGAATACGCTCCTAATGTTTTTCAAGTTACCTATGACACATCAGCCGAACGTTACGTCCATAGAAATATGACGCGACGGAGCGTTCCGCCGCGGAACGTTCGGCAGGTGTGGCGCTAGGCTAAGTGACACTTAAACGAATCCCTAAATAAAAGTGCACCGTTGGATTTTCAACGCTGCCTGGGCTAAGTGTTGAGAGTTGAAAAACCAACAGTGCACTTTTATTTAGGAATTCATTTAAGTGTCTCTTAGTGAAGGTGGAAACCGGCATAAGTTTATTTTATCTGGTTTTTAAACTTATGATAATTATTATTAAAACTAAAGTAAAATACGTCGATATCGTGACTGACTGACTCACTCACTCACTCACTCACTCATCAAAACCTCTAGGGCACTTCCCGAAGTCCTAGAACGCTGAAATTTGGTATGCAGGCTAGAATTGCACATAAACAAAAACAAAAAGAAGGTAGCTGTCGCCCTCCAACCCCCTTAAACAGAGGTGCAAATCTTCGTATATTGGTTACGGATAAATAGGTAATACCATACTTCTATTTTTTAAGAAAGCTAGATTAATATGTACATAAACCACAAAGATTTTTTTTTTCATTGGCTATGATGAAAGTAACTGCTGACTTGCAAAAAATACCTTTTTACCCGACTATGCTAGAAGGGTTATGATTTTTTTGACAGAGTCACGCAACTGTCGCCACGCATTACGTCCATTTATGGTCCTTAACATGTCTTGTATATTATGTAATATCAGTACAATACCACCGCTAACATAAAAAGAAATTGAGCACCGTACAAAAAGTAATGAAATCCCACCACAAAGATTTCATTTAAAGTAGGTTGCAAAGTAGGAGCAGTGGTGGCCCAGTGGTAATGGCCCCCGTCTTACGAGTTGTAGGTCGTGGGTTCGAACCCAGGCAGGCGCTTTACTTTGTGTAAATAATTTCACCACGCTCTCAAAACGGTGAAGGAAAACATTGTGCGGAAACCGGCATGTCTTAGAACCAAAAATTCGAAGACATGTGACCATCTACCAACCTGCACTGGGCACGCATGGTGGATTACGGCCCACTCCCTCTCACAGAGAGGAGGCCTGGGTCCCAGCAGTAGGAACATTAATAAGCTGATGATGATGATGATGAGGTTGCTAAAACTCACATTACGCTTTCACTATTAAAAAAAGTTATCAGATCTAATGTAGAGCCAAGCCCCTAACTCTACAAGGCCTAGAACTCTACAAACCTTATATCTTAGTGAAAATGTATGGCTTGCCCCCCCAATAAGGCCCCCCGAAATGCAGCAGTAGGCATAACAGTACCGCTTTGCCGTGATTGGCGAAGCTCAGTTCAGACAATCAATCAATCTAAATGCTTAGCCTTTTCCAAACCATGTTGGGATCGGCTTCCAGTCTAACCGGATGCAGCTGAATACCAGTATTTTACCGGGAGCGACTGCCTATCTACCTCCACAACCCAGTAACTGTATACGATACCAGTATACGAAACCAGTATACGATACCCCTTGGTAAGACTGGTGTCAGACTTTCGGGCTTCTGAGGACTCGTAACGACTGTCAAAGATCCACAAGCTCAGTCCAGACAATAAGAATAAGAATTAAAATTATTTTATCTGTACCTTCGAATAATATCGTAGTACCTAGTTTCCGAAACTGTAGCCATATAATAAACAAAGATTTAAATCGTTAAATTATCCCTACGGCTTCAAAAGATGTTTCGTTTTGACACCTCTGCAGCTCTGACAGTTGACACACTCAATGTCGCACATGCTATGGAAACGCCAAAATTGAATTTATTAGTTCGCTCTTCTCAGTATTGACACTTTTAGCCCTACATAATGCCTACATACGGTACAGTGAGGGCAAATCTAACTGTTTAAGTCTTTGTTTACAGTGCGTTCGGAGTAGGAGTTTCACTTCTATATATTTTTATTCTATGGTGCTTCTACCCACACACGTGCCATGTTATGTACTTGAATGAATTTCCGTTAAAAAAAGACACGAATAGCTACACATGTCTAGATGTAAATATCTTAATGGAACCTGCACGGAACACCCACCTTGTCCTCCTTTACAAATCACTAGCTGCCCCCCGCGGTTTTACCCGCATAAATCTCGATCCCGGTGAAGTATCGAGATAAAAAGTATTGTATATCCTAACCTAGTTCATGGTCTACCCATGTGCCAAATTTCATCCAAATCTGTTAAGCCGTTTTAGCGTGAAAGCGTAAGAAACAAACTAACTCAGTTTAACTTTTATAATATTCATTTAGGATTATTTTGTTGCATTGAAACGACAAGTTGTGTAGATTTGGGTACTGCATAAGCATAATAGCATAATCGACCTAATTCATTCCCACTGCTGGGACACGGGCCTCCTCTCTTCGAGAGGGAGTGGGCCGTAATCCAACACGACGGCCCAGTGCGGGTTGATACATGTCGCATGTCTTCGAATTTTTTGTTCTAGGGCATACCGGTTTCCTCACGATGTCTTCCTTCACCGTTTTGAGAGCAGTGGTGATGAAATGATTTACATAAAGTAAAGCGTATGTCTGGGTTCGAACATACGACTGACAATTCGTAATCAGAGGCTGGAATGACTGGGCCACCACTGCACTCTGAGTCATCATCATATCAGCCGAAAGACGTCCACTGCTGGAAATAGGCCGCCCCCAAGCACCACCACTTCGACCGATTCTGTGCTTCCCGCATCCAGCGGATTCATGCGGCCTTTACAAGGTCATCGGTCTATCTTGTGGGAGGCTTTCCAACGCTACGTCTTCCGGTACGCGGTCGCCACTCCGGAACCTTTCGGCCCCATCGGCCATCTGTTCTGCGAGCAATGTGTCCTGCCCATTGCCACTTAAGGTTGGAAATTCTTCGGTCTATGTCGGTTACCTTTGTTCTCCTGCGGATCTCTTCATTTCTGGTTCGATCTCGTAGGAAAAACACACACACGCACTCTGAGTACTGCATGCGTTATTTAAAAATTTACTTTAGTACTATAGGTACATCTTTGCCTAACCCTTCGGCTTTACAAACGTGATGTTATGTTATTTCAGTAAAGTGGTTTCTTTTAATATTTTTCAGGGGTGTATGGTATTTCTTTTTTGTTTTGTTTAATACTGTTATTAGTACCTAATTTCTAACTTTTGTTTTTTTTTATACTTAATAGAATTACACGATATCTCCATCATCTCCACACGTTTTGTTAATAAAAACTATGTTTTAAAATATCCAAGGAGGCACTTATCCGTGACAGCGACTTGATTGATTGCGCGAGTACGTCTTAAGCCGTGTACGCACGTACGAACAAGAACATGGTGAACACGAACATCGAACACTTAGTTCGCATGTGTGTACTACCTACTAACGAACATCATACACTATGAAGTCAAAAATGTTCATAGTCATCCAAGGGTATTAAAGGAAGTAAGTGACGACGATCGCGAATTCGCGCGAAGATCGCTTTCGGTTAGAACACTGCTTGTTGTAGATAAAAAGCAAATTAAACAAGGTAACGAGCATAGCCTGAAGAGTTGCCAAACTTAAGTGGCAGTGGGCAGGGCACATTGCTCGCAGAACAGATGGTTGATGGGGCCGAAAGATTCTAGAGTGGCGACCGTGTACTGGAAGATGTAGCGTTAGAAGGCCTCCCACAAGGTGGACCCATGACCTGCTGAAGGCCGCAAGAATCCGCTGGGTGCGAGAAGCATAGAACCGGTTAAAAGTGGCAGTGCTTGGGGGAAGCCTTTGTCCAGCAGTGGACGTCTTTCGGCTGAGATGATGACGATGAGGTGAGTAGCTACTCAACAGAACAAATGTTTGTCTTTCTTTTTATAGATAAACAACTTTTCTGGTTTAAACCCGAGAACTTGTTTATCTCCTAATTCAGTTGGTTTCAATCAAACTTTTCTGTCTGCAAAGAGCTTGATAAAAAGTTTCCAGAAATTAACAAAAATCTACAGCTTATAAGAATTAAGAAGAAAAGTTATAAGTAATTAGCAAACTGTTATAAAACGAAACAGCAAAATTATATGCAAAGTGTCTCTGATCACTGATGACGACTTACCTAATATAATTCCACGTCTTATGTGGAATTATATTAGTAAACTAGCTTCTGCCCGCGGCTTCGCCCGCGTGGATGTCGGAAATTATCCCACAGGAACGTGTAACATGTCCTAAATCAGCGGGGTAATTGCGTAGCACTTACAATAGCAATGAGTTTCATTTTGACAGTTCAACAATTAATTGCGTTATTTACGTTATTTCTCGAACATATATCTGGCGCGTCATCCTCTGGCTGGCCCGCCCCTCCACCCTCGTTCTGTGCGCCGTCGACTCAATATCGCAGGTCATTCTTATCGTTCTAACTTTTAAACTATTTGTCCAAATTACTTAGTGTAAAAGACAAACTTTATCTACATTAAATACCAAAAGCGATGAAGGTATTTATTTTGATAAGAATTAACTAAATACTCTAAAATATGCAATGTAAAAATAGTATTCAATTTAACTGTATTTCGACTGTCGCAACAAACACTATCGAAACTGCAAAATATCGATTTTTGCTTTTTTACATAATTGAAAAGAGAATTTAAAACTACGTCGGATACACCAAAAATTATAATTAAAAAGTCGTTATTAAAGAAGTTTTTAATTGAACAAAACCGATACAGAACATGTTGCGCGACGAACATCCTTGGAAGTGGTACTTACAATGATGTTCCGTGCAAGCGTCCCGAACCTACCAAAACCGTCAGAAGTTGTGCAAATTTGCTAAATAATGGTAGTTTAAGTAAAGACACTTTCCTGCGTATTTTGAATGTACTTGTTACAACAATACCGTGTTGTTTAACTTGAAATAATATAGTGGTTTTACTGTATTATTAGGACACGAGCCCGTAATTCGAGGATATAAAGTAACATAATTGAAAGTGGTAGTTTCGATAATGTTCAATAATTATGATTATAAATACATCTGAATATTTATCGAAAGTGGTAGTTTCGATAATATTCTTATAGTTTTGATAATATGTACAGTTTTCTGACTATCGAAACTGTCAATTTCGATGTTTTTTTGGTTAGTAAATATATTGAATCTACCACTTTCGATTAAATTTTGGCTATTATAATCGTAAAACATTATCGAAAGTGAAATATTTAGAAAAGTATATGAAATATGAAATTTGTTGTCAAGGAAAAAAAAACTGTATAAAATTTACTATTTATTGTATACATCATTTTATTGAAGTTAATAATACGAATTATTCTACATCGAATTAAAACTTTAAACTCCTCTCCTTTAAAGTACGTGATTTGAAGTTTCGATAGTGTTTGTTGCGGCAGTCGATTTATTGCTCACTATTTTGGTTATAAAGGCTTCCACATAAAAAGTAGATAGATGCTGTCGCGGACTTTTATTTAGAACTCTTTAAGACAAACAATCCCACAATACATTTTCTTCATGTAACTCTAACGGTTTAGGCAGCGCACGCAGCATACGGTGGAGGTCTGCCCGGCTTGGGTGGACCACCGCCGTGTCCTCGTGGAGGCGATCGGCGGCGGTGGCCTCTCGCGTACGGCCCTGGTTCAGGCCATGGTGCGGAGCGAGAGGGCATGGCAAGCCGTCACCTCCTTCTGCAAAGCAGTAATGCTTGCGAAGGAGAAGGGAGCGCGCGAGGGAGTGGCAAAGGCCGCGCCCTACCAACCCTAGCCGCCGCCGCCGGCGCCGTAGGAGACGTCCCGGGCGTCGGGAATTGTTAGCCGATTTCCGGCCACCGTAGGCGCGGGCCTGCGGACGGAGAGCAACGGGCAGCTCGCCGTCCGATAAGGACCAGGCCCGGGTCGACGGCGCATCGTGATCCACGCGCGCCTCAAAGAGATATCAAGGATCGAAGGAACACGTGTGGGTTTTAGTCATTAAGAGTCTGACACGCCCTTCCGCTCCGCCCAGAGCGGGAGAAGTCATTGGATGATTAACAACCCAAAAAAAAAAAAAGGCAGCGCACGCAAAGATAGATCTCAGAGGGCAGGAATTTTTCCGACTTACTTGATACTTATCGTTATATTATGGCCAAATCATATAAAATCTTTATAAATTGTAGATTATGTGTTATTTTAATGTATAAGCTACATTATTGTAAAGTTTCATCAAAATCCGTTCAGTAGTTTTTGTGTGAAAGAGTAACAAACATCCATCCATCCATCCATCCATCCTCACAAACTTTCGCATTTATAATATTAGTAGGATAGTAGGATTAATGTAGGGCAGTGTTTTTCAAACTTTTTCATGACTTGACCCCATTAATATGAAAAAAAAATTTCGCGACCTCGACCATTCGAGAACGATTTGAACTCAGTCGAGATTCCCGCTGAGTCGAAGTTTCTGCAGCACGAAACCTAGCCTGATGTTCCCGAGTTGCAGAGAGCCTTGCCGCACGACCTTCCTCAGATTCCTGTGATCGAACTAATCTCATCCTTTTAGCATTTCTGCTACATTGGGAGAGGTTGGATCTTCTTCGAGGCATTCTTACAATAAAATAGTACTTACTACTTAACACACGGTTATTTAGTAAACACGTACTATCGTAAACAATTAAATTATAAATACTTACAGATTATTAATTATACAGTCTAAAATTATCACAGTTTAAGTAATAAGTGTTAAGACGTGTAAACCAAGCGTACTAACTTTATAAAACAAAAGAATTGCTAGAAAAATTAATTACTAACCTGAGCTAATAAACTTATACTTAATAAAGAAAATCAAGAAAAGAAATGCCTAACCTATACCAACTTATAATATTTTTATACAAACCCTAAATAAAAATTAAGATAAACCGAAAATCAAGGAAAGAAATGCCTAACCTATAACAAATGTTCGATGTGATTCTTTAAATTGACATAACTTTTTTATTTATGAACCGATTGACATGAAATAAACACTAAATGTTAAGTGAAGCTTACTACAATATATTAGTGAAAACCGCATCTAAATCGAATAAGCCGTTTCTGATATTAGCGTGCACAAACACACAGACAAACAGACAAACAGACAAACAGACAAAAAAAAAAAAATTACAATCTCGGGTTCAGCATCGATATAATAACAACCCCTGCTATTTTTTTTTCATATATTTCCATTGTACAGACACAACTTTTCTACAATTTTATTATATGTATAGATATAGATATAGATAATAATAATAACAGCTGCATGACAATCGAAGATTAATCTACTCTTGCCGAGATCGTTCCTTGGATCGGAGATCATCTCAAAGATCATAACTATGTGAAAACGATGTAGAGACCTAGTACACAATTACTCAACTTACTATTAATTTATTTTACCCCTATATCTAAGATCAAATAAACCATTTCCCCTTCGTTCTAAAACGAATAGCTTACGTAACAATATCAAATGACTGTCGAGAAAAGAATGAGACGGGACTCCACGAGAATGGTTACACTTAGCCGTGGGTATGTTTATTTATTATGTATTTCACGAATCCATTATGCAAAAGGTACGAAAACCTTGCTATTTCCGTAATTTAGGTGGAGCTGCACCAGCCTTGGTTCCGATAAAACATCCAACCCCAGCGAGAAGACATAAATATTTGCCAATACAAGACGTTCCCGTTGTTCGGTTCATCCGATACGGTAATATCGCATTACATACATATTTGAATAATGTTTCAATATCTACGTAAAACAATAATGAGTCATCATTATCATTCTCCTGCCCTTATTCAAATTTATTTGGAGTCGACATCATCTACGCAACAAGAGTTTTTCAATTCAATTCTTTATTGCATATCTTACGTGTGTACAAGATCTTAAAATAATAGTTACAAAGTCCCTGTCGGGCACAACAATTAGTTTATTTTCTATTAGTTTTTTTTTTCAATTAGTTTATATTCATTTATTTTCCTCCATACTTCGCTATTAGTTGTCATCTCGGTAGTCACACCCTTAGCAGACATATGCCATGTGTCATGTGCTGCTGTTACATGTGTCATAATTATGTTGTAAATGTATCAATGTATCATGGTTATTCATGATCTTCAATTAATGTATCCTCGTCATGAATAAGTGAATAACACAGTGTTTAGATAATGCAATACTAACAAAATAAGGACAAAAATAACATAACACATTTATAACATAACTTCATGCGTATAATCCCCAAAGTGTAAACCAGAGGTGTACATTAAGTACACACACATTTCTCACAAGTCTCATGTAATAGGGGGCGAGCCTATTGCCATCAACCGGGCACAAATCCAAACTCCGGGCTGTTGTTTAGAAATTCCTGATGGAAAAAGCCCAAAAACATTTTACCCGACCAGGGAATCGAACACGGGACTTCGTGCTCAGCAGTAGCGCTTGCGACCACTAGACCAACGAGGATTAAAAAAAAAGTTGTCTGAATTATTAAACTAATGTTATTTTTTTTTTTTTGTGAAATCAGCCTTTAGTAGAAAATGCGCGGTTTCTGAAATATTTTAACCAGAGTTTATATTCTGGTTGATTGGTTTTTGTGTGTGGACTATTGGTACAACTGGGTCCAATACAGACGTAATATTATTTTGTTGTTGTTTATGTTGTGCTAAAACAGTTTGTTTATTAAATGTTACATCAGTTCAACCAACCGCCTCTGTGGTCTAGTGGTTAAGCCACCGGTCTCAGACCCAGAGGTCCCGGGTTCGATTCCCAGTGGGAGCAAAATTTTCTGCTCGGTTTGGTTGGTGGTAGGGCTTTTTCTAAGTCCGCCTGGCTAGCTACCACCATCTTATCTAAGTCTGTCGCCATAACAACAATGTTAACAGCATTGTTGTGTTTCGGCAGTTAGAGATAAGATAGCCAGTTCCTCTGTGGTTGAGGATTCCGGGTGAAGCTCGCTTCCACCTTCGATCTGATCATCACTTACCATCAGGTGAGATGCAGGCCAAGAGCTTCCCCGTAGAAGGTAAAAAAAAAAAAAAAAAAAAAAAAGTTCGGTGGTGCTATTGGTTCAATATTGAAAAAGAAAGAAAAGAAACGAAAATTTGTTTATTCTGCACAAACAACATGCACAATTACAACAAAATGACATAAAATACATACAAAGTACAATGGTATCTGTGCGAAAACAGGTTGTTGCTCAGAAAATGGTGTGACTTCGAACGAACCTATTGTCAAAAGCGCTGTTTTTCAGCAACTACGTCGCGAGTGCCACAAAGGCGTGATGAATATTATGGTCCTTTACTGGAGGATGATGTGGACGATGTGTGAGGGAAGTTAATTTGAAAGCGTGCAGTTCTGTTTGCAGTTTGAAAGCAACACCCCAATGACTGCGCTGGCGAGTCATAATGAAAGCAGAAATAACCCAGCGCTGATTTGCTGGATTCGTCTTCTCTGTCAACTGTCGTTATTATTATTCACAAAGCTCATTAGTATTCATTCTTGTATTTTATAATTAAGTCTTTTTTATATTGCACCTGCCATGTTTTATCTGTGCATCACCCTAAGGTTGACTGGTAGAAAATGCCTCAGGTATGAATTCCGCCTTTGCACAGTATTGTTTTTACTTGTGCAGCTTTTTAATGAATAAAATAATGCTACTTACTTACCTTTTTAATTAAAATTTTTGTTACTGGAATGGATGGCAAAAAGAAGGCAGCGAGATTTTAATTGTTAAGTAGTGTCACTATGAACTTATTAACCAGTGATGGGATTTTGGCATCATCATCAGCCTATTAATGTTCCCACTGCTGGGACACAGGCCTCCTCTCTGTGAGAGGGAGTGGGCTGTAATCTACCACGTGGGCCCAGTGCGAGTTGGTAGATGTCACATTTCTTCGAAATTTTGGTTCTAAGACATGCCGGTTTCCTCACGATGTTTTCCTTCGCCGTTTTGAGAGCAGTGGTGATGAAATTATTAACACAAAGTAAAGCGCCTGCTTGGATTCGAACCCACGACCTACAACTCGTAACATACTCGTAGATATACTCGGGGCCGTTACCACAGGGCCACCACTGCTCCCAGGATTCTGGCGTTTAATGGGATTTTTTTTTAATTCTTTGATCTAATGACGTCATCAGAAATAACGAATTGGCCGGTTATACTAAGTTGTAATTTCGATTACATAAGTCACATTTATCACATTGATTAACATGATCTTCGCTGTGTCCGACAGGGTCTTTTATAAAAACTACCATCTAAGATCACAATGGACATAGACCACTCCCAGGCTGCGCCATAAAAACCTGTTCGCCGCCTTCCGCATCCAGTCTGCCACAGCCACCTTTATAAGATCGTCTCTGGGGGGCGACTACGCTTTCCGACACGCGGTCTCATCTTCATTATTGTGGAAAGCAATTAATATATTGAGTAATTGCACGCCAAAATCCGATCAATGACAATTACAGAACCTTCGCAGGTGCGTCGCCATCCCAGAGACAAAGCTGAAATGATTCATGTGCCTATAATATTTAACCATTAATTCAAATTTAACCCACCCATACCCTTCAAACCGGTACACAGCAACGCTGTTCGGCGGTAGAAAAATTGCGTGGTAGACTTCCCCGAGGGCTCGTGGCTAATTACAGGTCTATTATTGAAGGTCTACGTTTGCTGCGATCGACTCGTGGAAGAGACTATCAGTTACATATGAAAACCCCTCCGTGCCTCAGAAAGCACGTTAAAGGACACATAATAACTCGGAAAGGGATCGTCACCGTATCAACTCAGGCCATTCAGTATTCTTTGCATGCAACTCCCTACTGTAACGCACACTAATTGGAATCGTAACGTAATCGCCTCGCCTCGGGACAAGCTCACGAACTGCGGCGATACGGTGACGATCCATTTCCGAGTTGATATATTGTGTGCTTTGACCTTTAGCCGTTGATTTCGGGTGTCATTCGCAGATCTTCGACAGTCGTTGCGGGTAGTCGGAAGCCCAAAAAGTCTGACAATCAGTTTTACCAACGGCTATCGTGTTACCCAGTAATTGGGTTGTGGAGGTCTGATAGGCAGTCCGTCCATGTAAAATACTGGTATTCAGCTGCATCCAGTTAGACTGGAAGCCGTCCCCGACATAGTTCGGAAAATACTGATTAATTGACTTCCCGAACATCTGTTCTCAAAGAGCTTTACTACACGACCTACCTAATGTTTTCATCTTTTATTTCATTTTTCGTGAACGGAAATAGGTTCTAACATTTCAAACAAACTTGATTTCTTCCTTTTTTTGAAGACTTAATAATTGATGAAGAGGTTTGATTGAAAGATTGACTGAAATGTTTCTCCCATCGATGAAAGTGATTTCCGTTTCACTAGACGAAAGTTTACATTGCAGATATTAATAGCTTTTCAGCTAGTCACTACATATTATTTTACAAAGTCCCCCGTCTGTCTGTTTAAACGCGATAAACTCAAAAACTACCGAACGAATTTTCGTACGGTTTTCATCAAAGGATGAAGTGATTCATGAGGAAGGTTTTAATATATAATTCATTACGGTTTTATATAAATTGGCTGACATATTATGACGATAATTCTTGAAGGAGTCGAAAAATCATGCCGACTGGGGCTACTGGGAGCTTATCTGATGCTGTGCGCCGCGTAAACCAATAGTGTTATATCAAAACAATGTATTGTTTACCCGGATTGACACATAAAGTACTTTTAATCCCGGTAGTACGTTCCCTTGGGATATTTGCCGGTCATCTACGAGGACTAAGCCGTGGTCAAAAGGTAGTAATAGATAAAACTGGTAAACTATAAAAAGATTTGATTGATAGTAGCATTAAAAGCTTGTACCTATTGCCAGAAGGACAAGGCTGAAGTGTAGCTAGTGCACCCACATTCGCCATTTTTATGCAACCAAATGGACAAAACCCCAGTCTCCAGTCAATCTGCTAATACACCATGTATTTTAAGCACAAGAGTGCTCTCTTCTTCTACTGGACTTCGTAGATGAAGGTTTTAGCCAATCAATCTGCCTAGCCTTTTCCCAACTGTATTGGGGTCGGCTTTAAGTCTAAGCGGATGCAGCTGAATATCAGTATTTTACTTGGAGCGACTGTAGTAATACGATACCCCTTGATGGTTGTCAGACTTTCAGGCTTCTGACGACCCGTAACGACTGTCAAAGATCCACGAATGACTGCCGGGACCAACGGCTTAACGTGCTTTCTGAGGCACGGAGGAGTCTCGGTATGTAAAGATGGTCACCCATCCACAGACCAACCCCGGCAAGCGTAGCTTAACCTGAAGGATAGACCCGTGCTGCTGTTATTACTTAGCTACGACCTCCTCCGACTCCAAATGTCACTTAAAAATTCTTCAGAAAAAAAAAACAATAACATTTTTTTTCCGAGACGAACCCAAGACCACCGCTCAATATTTGCGCTTGTGATCTCTAGACCAAAGAGGCTATCCATCTGCGATCGGGATGATTTTTTTAATCTAAATAATCTGAAAGAAGAAACGTGATTCTATCCTGTAAAGGCATAGATTAGAGTTTCAGAGGTTCAAAACCTAATAAAAATCATAAAAACCTATTTATTTTTAATTAGCTAGAGGTAAGGCAGTTTTTCCCAATTTTTTTCACAGGTAAAATATTTTTTTCGTATGTATTTATAAAGTTTTTCTATATTTTTATTAAAAAAAACAGTATAGTACAGTATATTTTTAAATATTTTTATTAAAAAAAACATTTAAAAATATATAAAATTCTGATCCATCGGCATCATGAACAGGGTCGAAGCTGCCTGTGGTCAGGGCTCTAAAGAGAGGAACCTCCACAATATTTATTTGTGTGCACGATATATATATTTGAATGCAAAAAATTTTAAACTCTCATTTTCAAACAAATTGAAATAATGACTGATTGAGTTTATAAAACCTACAGTTACTCTAAATTTGGAATGAAATGATTATTTAAATCACGTTTAGGAAAAAGTTTTCAATCGACATGCCAAGTCTTTTTGAATGCAACCGCACGTTGCACAGAATAAAAAAAAAAATACAAAAGAATAAAAGTCTGAAGAATAATTTATGGAAATTAATTTCTACGAAATTTATGGAAATTAATCTTGCGTTCTGCGTACTAAGTTTGATAAAAAAAATAAGGTACACATGTACACGGAAAAGTTTTCAACTGTAAAATTATTCAGTAAAGTTAGGAGAATAAATGTTTTATGATAACAGCCATTTGTGTAGGAATTGAATGATTTCTTTTAAACAAAAATTAGGTATGTAAAAAAATATTAATTAACACTTACCGGAGCTAAAAATTCAGCAATAATCACGTCACAACAAACAAATTCACTAAACTAAACAAAATAATCAATCAATATTAACTTTTAAATTGTCACTAAACTTTCAAATCAACAGCTTATTCTTCTTTCGAATTTTCCCGCTCGATTATTTTTTTTTATCGCGCGCAGGCAACCGTTTCATTCAGCCAGCGATAGCGGACTGCCGAGAGAGTAATATAAAGCTCTCAATACACGGGAGCAATTAGGAAACTGAAGGTGTTTTGAGGTTGTCGATTGCTGTGTAAGTTTATGGTATAAGTAGTCTGAATAATAATATTGATTTTGTTTAAATGTCTTTCTTTTGAAAATAAAATACCTATATTATTTTGGAGTTTGGACGTATCGTTTGTTCAAGCTCAGAGTAGAAATACGTGATGGGAAGTAAATAAGCTTGGTTTTCAAACACATCGTCATTGTCCATGTGTCCTGTAATAATAAAATAATAAAAAAAAAAAAAAAAAAAATAAACTGGTGATTTTTAGTCACAAAAAATCGCCAGAATTTTAAATTATTATCCTATGAAAAGGTTCGAGTGGATATCTTTGAACTGATGAGGATGAATAGTATATTATTATGGCCATAGTTTTAGATGAGATTCTATTTAGTAAACAATAGATTATGTATCTGTTTATTATTTTTATTTTCGAGTCAGAGGCCCATCAAAGGGCGGCTTTAAAAAACTCTGACACCAGGTTAGTCACTAACCACGCGAAAAAGAAAAAGAAGAAGATTTATATTTTGTTATTCTTAACTAACAAAATAAAAATCTTCTTCTTTTTCTTTTCCAACAAAACGCAAGAGATGAGGTACCTTAGTACCTCATCTCGTTGGCGGGAATACAAATGGCTTTAGAAACGCCTAAGGATTAAATGAATCTCTTAGTTCTTTGATACATAATCAGCCTATTAATGTTCCCACTGGGGATACATGCCTCCTCTCTGTGAGAGGGAGTGGGCTGTAATCTACCACGCGGGTCCAGTGCGGGTTGGTAGATGTCGCATGTCTTCGAATTTTTGTTTCTAAGACATGCGGGTTTCCTCACGATTCCTTCACCGTTTTGAGAGCAGTGTTGATGAAATTATTTACACAAAGTAAAGCGCCTGCTTGGGTTTGATCCCACGACCTATAACTCGTAAGTCGGGGCCGTGCCCACTGGGCCACCACTGCTCCCTTCAGTTCTTTGATACGCTCTTCTAATTCTAGGTTTTATTTTTCACAGGCTTAAATGTCTTTTATCACACAAAAAAAGGGTTAGATCGTTTATATCTTCTTGACCATTATTTTAGAAATTAGGATTACTAACTCTAGTTACCTAGTTTGTACACGCGTACATCATTAATAGAAGTAAGATTATTTGTTAAAAGCTCTCTGAACTTTGTTTGAACAAACAACGGATTTTGATGAAATTTGGCAGATACCGAAACCAGAACCGGGATATAGTATATTTTTTATCCCGGTGGTACTTTCCAGTGAGATAATATCCGACCACCACGCGGGCCAAGATGTAATTTTAAAGACTTTATTTTATTTTTTAGCACATGCGCTCAATAGTAACAGTTGAAGTATTTTTGTACACAATTCTATTTTATACATAATGGGATTTTTGCATGCTAAAATACTTAAGTATGCAAAATAAATGTGGAACTAGGTACATAAATTAATATTTATAACTTTTTAAATGTAATATTCGAACGATTGTTCCATTAAAATACAATAATCATAAATTTTAATCAAAACTCTATTACCAAATTACTTAAATAACAAACAAAGATATAATTACAGATACGAAATAAACCATTAGTATTCTAAAAGCTTTGTTAGGTAAGAAATAATTCGTTGGAAAACATCGAATAAAAAAAATAAGTACAAAAGGTAAAAACGTTTATAATCGAACATTTTCTATGGTGACTTTAAATTAATCATTCTATAATTGAAATCGCCTTCACATTAAAATCTCAAAGCCATTTCTTTTTAATTTCACATAAAAGGTTTTGTTATTGCAATCAAACTTTTTGGTTGGCAGATGCTTTGCCAATTTATCGGGTGTCAAAGTTTCGACGGATATTAAACTCTTATTCCCATTCAATTTTAAATCCGTTCAAAGACAGACTTTATTTGGACGGAATAAATTAATCTTATTAAAAAGAAAAGAAGTTCTAAGATTGTGGACAGCGCATCTGAATATTTGTAATTTAAAAAAAATGGTCATTATCACAGATTATTTGGGAAAATTGGATTTCCAATCCAAATCTAATAAATACTACTAATACGAGTACTATATACTTAGTAAGAAAAAAATAAAAACATGCAGGACAGCATTTGGGGACTGCCGATAGAAGTGAAAACTAAGTAACTTATGAATTGTATCGTATACACAGTATACATTTATCTCATGGGACGTGCGGTGACGATGACGCGAGTTTCACGTTTTTTGTTCACCCAAAAAGTACACATATATTATACACAGTATACATATAGCTCATGGAAAGCGTTCGGTGACGATGACGCGAGTTCCATGAGTTTTGTTCACCCAAAAAGTGCTCAAGTCTCAACGCGCCTAAAAAAGTTTTCACTTCAAAAAAACTATTCAAACTGAGGTTTCGTTTTTGTCAAATTCTGATTTCGAAAATTGACATACCTACATTGTTTGTGAATTAATTTGTCGTTAGGAAATAAAGGATCCAAATGGATAGTACTAATGACTACCCCGCAAGGTCAGAGGGTAAATGATGTCAGAACTCAGCGGATGTAATCAATCATACTTTGACACACTGCGTCCATTTATGACGTGTTTGGATTCAACCCACTGTTTAATAGACGGGGAGATTCATGGTTTATTTGAGTTTTTTGTTTAGGTTTTTCAATTTTCGGGGTCGCATTTTGTAATTGAGTTTTCCGGAGTGGTCATGTAGATATCTAAAGGTTATGTAAATGTGTATGTGATGGATTGAGGCTCAAATTATGAGGTTATTATTGTTAGGTTGGGTCTTGTTAGGTTGCCGAGGCACGGCGGGGTCTTGGTATGTGAAGATGGTCACCCATCCACAAACCAACCGCGGCTAAATCGACCCTTGCGGCTGTTATTACTTAGCCACAAACCCTTCTACATATACAGGGTTACAGAGAAAGACGTACTGAATATTAAAGGACGTTATTATTCAGGTCATTTCTGATGAATTTGATTCCATAATAAGGTGTCTGAAACTTAACCGTTATGGAGATATTGAATTTTAAAGTTTTTTTTTAATCCTTTATTTTTTGGCTTTTAGTCGTTTTTTTTGGGGTAAGCCCAATAATGGGATGGGATACCAGCATATTCCTGGTTGGTAAATGTTGCCATGTTCACAATACAAATCAAAGTCCAGTTGTACTACCACTTGGGCCTATTCTAATAACATTATTTTAAGATTTTATGAACATACCTAGTAGATGATATACCTTTTTGAATAGCTAAAGAGACGTAGAACTTTTTAAAATTAATTGCAGAATAAGTTTCATATTTTATTTTTATTTTAAAGCTCTTCAAAGTTAAGAAGTGTTATTAGAAAATTCTTTAATTCTAACCGTTGCCGTTGTCGAGCAGTTTTTTAAGCTTTTAGTAGTAGGTTCTGTTGATCATTTTTATTAATGGACATGTCTTCTAACTAGATACATAAAAAAAACCGACCTGAGGAGCTCTAATCCCAGAAAAAACGACTAAAAGCCAAAAAATAAAGGATTTTTCAAAAAAATCTTTAAAATTCTATATCGCCGTAACGGTTAAGTTTCGGACACCTTATTATAGAATCAAAACCATCAGAAATTACCTGAATAATAACGTCTTTTAATATTCAGTACGACTTTCCCTCTCATCCTGTGTGGGTATCATAATTGATATAGACGTTGAAGATAATTCTGCTTTCCTGCTTTGTATGTAAGTAAATAAAAATCTAAAATCTTGGGAAGACAAAATTACATTCGTAATCATTTATTTGCTTGACCATACAAATCACCGTCATCGGGAGTGAAATATCTGGTATTATTATTCGGGTTGAGTTGACGCGGGCCGAGCTGTCATTGACTCGGATTATCGCCCGCTTTTGTCACTAACCTAAAGAAAGGTAAGTATGGGTATTTATAAGATAATCAAAGACACGAGTAAGATGTTTTCGTTGTGATATTATTGCGAACGAACTAATAATATAAGGTACTTATCTATATATATAAAAATGAATCCCTATTTCCTTGGTCACGGCATCACGCGTGAACGGCTGGGCCAATTTCGCTAATTCTTTTTTTGTTGTGTTTCTTATAGTAAGGAGACAGTTCTTAGGATAGGTAGTTGAAGGTAGGGTAGGTAGATAGGTAGGTATGTATGTTGGTAAAGTGGGTATGTAGGTAGGGTAAGTAGGTAGGGTAGGTAGGTAGGTAGGTAGGGTAGGTACGTAGGTAGGTAGGTAGGTAGGGTAGGTACGTAGGTAGGGTAGGTAGGAAGGTACGTACGTATGAATGTAGGTAGGTGTAGGTCAGTAGGTAGGTAGGTATATATGTATGTATGTATGTATGTAGGTAGTTAGGGTAGGTAGGTGCGCCGTAGATAAGTGCTTACCCATGCGAAGCTGGGGCGGGCAGCTAGTATATTTATAAATTGTAGTTCATTATTTCCGAAATGAGAGAAAGATTTTATCTTTTGACGTAAGTAAGTAAGTACCTATACATAATGTAGAAATTGTATTAATAAGGCAGGTAAAATGCCATAAATATATGATTAAAAGAAATACGGGTGAAAGAAGATAAATTATAACCGGCCAAGTAAGACTCTGACTCGCTAGTCGTTCTTTGACTTTGCTATGTAAGCGTCTTAAACGAAACTGACAAATATATTATGTATGGTAATAATGTTCATGTTCAAACGAAAAGCTTGCCCATATTTTCTTAAACGAATAAGAACACTACAGTCATAGGCATTAGATTCATATTCGTATGGCACGCTTACTTTAGTCGCTAAGTGCGGTCTGTAACACGTGCCCTAAAGTTTTCGTTCCACAAAAAAAGAATAGCTTACTAATACTTAATAGTCTTCTTAAAATCTTTTTTTTTTCCATGACAGATGTCACATTAACACGTATTCTGTCAAAGTGTCAAGTTACCTATTACGGTTAAAACTTTGGGGACTGCCGATAGAAGTGAAAATTAAGTAACTTGTGAATTTTATCGTACACACAGTATATCTCCATATAGCTCATGGGAAGCGTTCGATGACGATGACAGGAGTTCCATTATTTTAGTGTACCCAAAAAGAGCACAACGCGGCTAAAGAAACTTTCACTTCAAAAAAATACAGCCGTGCCCATGACAGACAGACGGACGGACAGACGGGCAGTTAGACGGACAGACAGACAGATAGACGGCATAACAAGAATTATAATCTATAGAATTTGGGTATAATATTGCTGGCGGGACAAACCAATAACCTGAAATATGTATGATGTTACTGCCTGAACGAATGGTCCTAGAGAAAGTGTTGTAGTTCTTGTAGTGCTGTGGTTGCGCATTCCTTCTCCAGTGAACAAGGACAAGGGATACGGTGCTATATTGCGCGCGGAACTAGTTGACCGCTCATCTCATCACAAATCATCTCGCTATTGCAATCTCATGTGCATTTTGTCTAAACTAGCCGGAACTTTCAATTCGCGACGGCAACACGCGTTGAAACGCACATGAGATTGCAATAACGAGATGATTTGTGATGAGATGAGCGGCCAATAGTTCCGTGCGCACTATAGCTTATACCGCCGCAAAATGTTGCTACAATTGTTCATCTGATTGTTTTGTTATCACACGGACCCTCTGGAATATGGTAAGGGGATCAGGATCAACTCTCTTGTTAAACAGCTATCATTACGCAAGACATTTTCGTAAACGATTCCGACAAATCTGTTTCATTTTGACAGTTCAACAATATTCATTGCGTTATTTACGTTATTGAGCAGATTTTTTTTTCGAACCTACGAAGTAATGGATTAGTAAATTAGCAATCTGGTTTAAAACGATTCAGATTCTGATTCATCGTGTATTACGTAATTAGGGTACAGTTTCTCTGAAAGGACTCTTGGCAAATCACCCTAAATCGACCCAAAATTTTGTACTTTTTGGAAAAAAAAAATCAAATTTTTGACTAGCTGTATCTTCTAAACCAATAGATATTGGGTTGGGCTCAGATTGTATCAAGCTTACTTCACAAAAATATTCAACTTAGATACCTAAAAACGCATCCATAAGGTATATTTTCCAAAAAAACTGAATCAAGTGCCAGAATTTCGCAGTTTTTCGAGCACCATGGGAGTAGCACAAGGTTTTCAGGGTTGTACTTGGGTATAAGGTTCTCTCAGGGAACCTAACAACATATTATTATAAAAAAATCGTATTTAGCGCACATGTACATGCGCGTTTGCGACGTTAGTGCTCGTTAACGGAGACGCGGGGCGTTGTGCGTCGCGTGCGGCGTGGCGTTCGGCGGTACGTCGGACGTTTTTTCTGTTTACAAACAGGCGCCCGCGTCATCACACGCGCAAACTCAAACATGGCAATTTACGGCGCGGCGCGTTGTGCGGGACGTGAAAAGTAGCGATGCCCGCCGCTGCGCCCGCGGCGTGTCCTCTAGCGTGTAGCGTGCGCGTATCCCGGGGCGGTGCACGCGGCGTGCATCCGGATCGGAGGGCGGGAGCTGCGATTTCTAAACAAGACTGATAAAAAGTACTCTGTGCAAGAATGGTGGAAGGTACCGCAGCGAGCGCCGCGTCGTGCGCCGCCGCGTGCCCCACCGCGTGCTCTGCCGCGGTTGTCGCTACGTTTTACCGTGTATGGAGAATTGCAAGAATAGCTAGCCGGAACGCTGCGTGCGCCACGGCGATAAACGTCGCGTGCGACGCGCCGTTGCCATTCGCGGGCTTCGCCTGAATTTCAAGCAAACGCGTGTAAAATCGCTTCTCCGTAAACGCTCTCATACAACGCCATATGTTTGAATTTTGTGCGGGCCGCCACACGCCACACTCAACGCCCCGCGTCTCCGTAAACAAGCACTTAGCATTTTTTTGTGTTGTTATTGACTGGGCTATATTTTGAGCCTTCAACGCCAGAAAAAATAACAAAAGAGCATTTAAAAGGAGTACCTACAATCGTTTGTATAAATCGTTTCTTCTTTGATGCTACAGATCAGACGCTTCGCTCTAGTGAAATGTAAATTTTTGTTTCATTCCACGTTCACAGGACACCGACAAAATTACATACATTCTGTGAGGCTGGCGCTTTGTGGGTCTTTTTATATAAAAGCACTTTATAATCTCCTACAAAACTGAATTTATTTAAACTTGCACACGAATATGTCGGAATATATTTAAATTGGATAGAATTTTGAAGGTTGACTGCGCTGCATGCATAGCGAGCAGTTTTATACAGTATGTTAATAATTAAAGATAGGCGTTCTCGTTAACGCAGCATGTATGGACGCTATACTTTTGCGATTATGGGCGATGCCTCATTAGTTCGTTTTTTTTTTAATTCTTGAAAATGTTATGGGATCAGCTTTAAAAAAAAAGCTTCGACCGATTTTCTGCTTCCCGTATCCAGCGGATCCTTCACAAGGTCATCGGTCCATCTTGTGGGAGGCCTTCCAACGCTTCTTCTTCCGGTACGCGGTGCCACTCTAGAACCTTTCGGCCCCATCGGCCATCTATTCTACGAGCAATGTGCCCTGCCCATTGCCACTTAAGTTTGGCAATTCTTCGAGCTATGTCGGTTACCTTGGTTCTCCTACGGATATCTTCATTTCTGATTCGATCACGTAGGGAAACTCCAAGCATAGCCCTCTCCATTGCCCTTTGGGTGACTTTTAGCCTTCTGATAAGGCCCATTGTGAGCGGTTTTGTTCTCAGCAGCCAAAATATAGAGAGAGTCAGGACTGGTGACACGGGAGCAAGCGACGCACAGTTATCCATGTGAGAAGCAGCTTGTCCTGAGGCTTCCCCTATGACTTATTGATAAATATACATTCTAATAATAAAAATTTAGTGTATGATTTTATCATAATATTCTAATTTGGAGTGTTTGTTGTCGTGCGTGCGTTATATCCTCCGGGATTATTTTGTTTAATCTATTCATCTATTATCAGACAAGCTTGGTTTTGATGTTCATCGCAAATTGAACAAAGCTTCATCCGTTTGGCTGAATATTATTATCCTTACTCTAAGACAATAACCATCTTTTGTCCTGAGCTCAAAATAGAAATAAGATCCCTTTAAAGATAATCTATTTTATCGTATTCCAAGTATTAATTTGTTAGGTTCTAGTATTGTTGATACATTTATCCTTTATTAATAAAACGAGTAATATCCTACTATTAAATAAGCAATATTTGTATATATTTGTAATCACGTTAGAGAGCAGAGGTGGCGCAGTGGTAATAACCCCCGAATTACGAGTTATAAGGTCGTGGGGTTCGAACCCAGACATGCGCTTTACTTTGTGTAAATAATTTCATCACCACTGCTCTCAAAACGGTGAAGGAAAACATCGTGAGGAAACCGGCATGTCTTAGAACCAAAAAATTCGAAGACATGTGACATCTACCAATCAGCACTTGACTGGGCCCGCGTGGTGGATTATAGCCCACTCCCTCTCACAGAGAGGAGGCCTGTGTCCCAGCAGTGGGAACATTAATAGGTTGATGATCATGATGATGATGTAATCACGTTCTTGAAAACGGCTCTAACGATTTCGATGAAAGTTGCAATAGGGGTTTTACGAGGGCGAAAAAACAATCTAACTAGGTCTCATATCTGGGAAAATTCGTTTTTTTAGCAAAGCTCGGTCGCTCAGGTATGTACTACGTTTCATGCTAGATTGATATTGGATGACTACCTACTGACCGACCGATTTATTGACGTTATTGGTGATGTTCTTCAGAAAGGACAGGTGCGTAGTACCTACTCGCAACCGACGAGCGTGTATGACCAGTGTGGCTACCATGAGTTTCATTTTACCACCTCAATCAAACGCATCGACCGCGTTTGGCACTCCGATTGGCAGCCTTCACGGTTAAATGAAGGTTAAATGAAACTCATGGTAGCCACACAGATGTATGAACGTAAACGAGGCAAAAGGAGTATGTATAAAAGGATCGTAAGTGGCGTTCTGTAGTTTCTGTCTACCCCCATGGGAAGAAGGCGTGAGTTTATGTATGTATGTTATGTATGCTATTGGATGAAGGTTTGTTTTCTTAAACCTGACTAATTTAGGCATAGTGTAAAACAAAGTCTATTTATGTGTGATAAGTTAACCGTGGTCAATGCCCGAACAGATGCTACGTCTAAAAGCCGAGAATTTACCAATAAAAATACCAATACATGGAAATAAATAAAAGTTAGAGAAAAAATACTGTGTCCCTTCAATACAAACATTTTGCTCACAAAATAGCTCAAAGCTAATATTGCCCAAAAGCTAAAAAAGTGTACTATGAATAGTATTTCTCTTGTTTTGCTCTCAAATAACTTTATGGCAATTCTCTCCCTCTACTTTTCTTAGATAAAAAGGGTTGTTTTGTCGATAAAAGGCTTTTTATTTGGTTTTTACGACTTGACAAAACATCGAGATTTCTTAGGTAAACGTAAGTTTATTATTAACGTAACACATAAACCTTCCGGAACAAACTTCCGAAACACGGAAATTTTACGTCGGTTATTTAAAAAAAAACAGCTGTTTCATAGAAAAGTGCAATACCTACGCGGTCAAAATGTATGGAGCAGCTGATTTTTTTTTTAATAACCGACGAAAAATTTCAACGCAGGGGGTTTCAGAATCATGTACTGAATCCATGGTAACCGGCTTCGCGTCGATGTCCCTGCCACCCCGTATAGTCTACAGTGAAAAAAAAGATTTTTATGTTTGAAACTGATCGTAAACTTTTTTTGATGTGTGTACGCGAAAAGCTACTTTGTTTTATAATTATGTATGTATAGAAGAATGAATAAAGGCCAAAACACACTTGTAATACCTGACGCCATCACACGCTTACTCATTGGCCACATTTCATCTCGTTGAGCTATTTTTCGTCATTTGGTCAATAAGCAAGCGTGTGATGGCGTCGGGTGTTACAAGTGTGCGAGTAACTTAACATTTATTTGGACACAGAATCCGAAACACATAATATAAAAAGTGACAATAATGTTTTAACAACAATAGTATCATGTGCCTCCCGGCGACATAATAGGAACTAATTTATATTTTGCCGTTTTAAGCATAGGTACAGTACGACGCAACCTAGATGTAGCATAAATAGCAAAATTTTCATTCATTCATTCAATTTTACGAATGTATTTGGTTATAATGACTTTACAAGTATTGCGTTTTCGTAAAGATCATTTTCACCAAAAGCAGTAATAAAGATTGTTGATTTCGAAGCTGCACTCAGTTCGGATGGTGATTGGTTTTGCGAATTTTGCCGATGCTACATCTAAGTTGTGTCGTACTGTAACAAGATTATTGATGTGCAAGATCTTCCCTCTCGCTTTCCTCCAATCTGTGGGAGTGGTGTCCTGAAAAGGGACGGAAGTATGTAACAGGAAGCCGGGGAAGGGCGCGCTATTTGATTTGGACGTCATAATAATATGGTATCAACCCATATGCCTTATTTCGTGATTCATAGAGTTACGAAATAAGGCACTAACTAATATTATAAATGCGAAAGTGAGTTTGTTACGCTTTCACGCCAAAACGGCTGAACATATTTAGATGAAATTTGGCACAAGACATAGGATACTTTTTATCCCGATATTCCCACGGGATCAAGACTTATGCGGGTGAAACCGCGGGGTGCAGCTAGTCAAATTATAAATACGTAGGCACATACTAATGTTATTTTAGCCAGTGTACCTAACACATTTATAACTGTTTCCTCTGAAAAAGTAGTAATTCTTTTGGGTAGGTACACTACATAAATACGAAAAATTTTATTCCGTCAATCACAAATACGAATTTTAAAATAACGATTAGTATAGTAGTATTGAAAATCGGAATGTCGTTTTTCGAACCTCGAACCCATCGAGCATTTGATTCTTCGAACGTATGAAAATCGGAAAACAAAAAATCGCATTTACGAGTTTCGGTAAAATAAATTTCGTGATTTTTAATAATAGACATTATAATTCTTAGGTATTATGAAATTCCGACTTTTGAAAATAGGAACATCGAAATTCGGAATAAAATATTTCGGAGTATTTGGGTGTTCCCAATTCTTTTTTACGACACGAATTGATTACATAAAAAAGTCTTTAACAATCAACCAGATCCCTAACCATCCTACAATGCCTCTCAACTAAGATTTCACTAGGCAAATCGTCTGCATGTCTTAATTGGCAACATCATCAGGATTCTAATCACGGCTGTTAGTGCAAGGAGACCTAATTGAAATTCAGTGACGGACGGACACGGCACACGAACTTGAGTTGTTTAGATGGAATTGATAATTATATTTTACTTACTGATGCGTTTTAATTTTCTTTGGGCTATGTCGGTTTATCTTGGTTCTCCTACGGAAATCAGCATATATCTATGAAAGGCAAAATATGCAAGCAGCTGAGATGAGGTAGATTGTCTTCTTTTTCGAGATTTACGACAAGACTCTTTTGTGTATCGGAGATGAGCATAGCACCCAAGGCCAAGGCCAAGACCTGTACACGGGAAGTCTGTGGTTCAGCTGTTCACGGGGGACGCTAAATGCCTTGTGCGTGCAATGTAATGTAACAATGTTTTCAGGATGATGTTGAAACTCTGTCGTTTCTGTAGTGCCTCAGGGATATTTGCCCAATCGCGTACGGAAGGTTACCATGCTATCATTAGGAAAAAGGTGGCATCGATTGTGAGGAGGATTCGGGGGAGTAGCAATAGCATCCTGAAAGTCGTGGCTGAGGACCCGAGAGCTCCTGTGCTGAGACATCTCATGCGGAAGCATTGTCCGCATGAAATGCCTCGTAAGTATTATGACTCACAAAAAATATTATGTTCCTAAAAGTGTTACTTTTAATCCTAGTGTATAAGTTGTAGTATCTAAGGTATGTACTAACAAAAATGGTTCCTATGTTGTCCCAAATAAAAGATTTTTTATTTTATTATTAATTTATTGGCCTGAGTACCTACCTTTCAAAAACACTAAGGGCCTATTCCACTACTTACCGAATAAATTCAAAAATGGAACAGAATTTGTATGAAATTATCTGTCAAGTAAGTTCATAAGAACTTAATCGTAGGTGGTGAAACAGGCCCTAAGAATAATAATGGCGCACAATGCCACATTCGCAACATTCGCACATTAGCATGAAGTACAAATCAAACTTATTAAACCTATCAGACGAGATGGAAAGATATCTATCGAAGACTATCAAGCGGTTATTGGTCCGGCTTTAGCAACTTTCAAAGACAATAAAGAATTAAATGCAAATCTACTAACTAACACAGACAGCCCAATACATTGTGCTCGTTAAATTTTATTAGCTTTTTATCAATGTCCGCTATTTCCTATTGTGCTTTCTATTATGGAATGTAATTTATTCCTTATTCGTTCGTTAATAGGAGTTTATTTTGTTCGAGATAATTTTTATAATGTTATGGATTGAAGAATAAAAAACTGTTACAAGGTTTCTTGAAAGTGTCTTGTAAATAAACGTGATTGTTTAGCAGACGGTATTTGATTTGCTGATCAGTTACGTGATCAACCTGTCCAAAGAGGCTAAAACTACTCAAATGTACTTAGCCTTACAGCGTTTGCATACTGCATTCTATCCGAAATTTCAAAGAATCCGAAATCAGAGATCCGTCCGAATTGGAAATGGTCTAAATTCGAAAGAACAGATTTAGTGCGCAAACCCTATGCAAATAATAAACCACAAGTAAATATTGGTAGGCCTAGCACCACTTGAGTTCCATGTCCATTCATCCATTTTCAAGTCTTTTCTTTATTTCTTCGATGGCTTCTGTATTCTTCTTCTTTTTTGCGTTTGATGGCAATCTAAATGGAGCCGGCCCGCAATTTGGCTTGTGTTCTAGACCCACCCTGTCTTGCAGTCTGATTTCATTCAATCACAACAAGGTGCAGGACACGACATTGCAAACTATAGACATTATTAAACTAGCAGTAATAAAGTTTAGGCTGTCCAGAATTCGCAATGTACCTGCTGGCTTAATTATTGACCTATAGTGTTGTGGAGTATTGTGCGGAAATCGGTTGTCATGTTGTGGGCATGGGATGCGGAGGAATGAAGAAAATCTCGCGAGGAAAGTTTGGAGTATGAATGTCGATGGCTACTACGAGTATAGGAGTGGATGGACTGTGTGAAAGATGATATGGCTAGAAAGCGGGTGACTACCGAGATGATGACTAATAGAGAAGTATGGAAAAAAGGGACATGTTGCGCCGACCACAAATAAATTGGGATAAGGGCAGGAGAATGATGAGTATTGTGGAGTATCCTAAAGCTTGTACAGATTGTATTGCTGAGGAGTTTGTTGCGCCACTTCTTTTTCCTAGCTAGAACACTAGTGATAAAGGGCGGGCGTTTTAGAAGACTATCTTTTGTAATTTTGACTTTCTAATAGTGCCGATTCTCCGCTTACAAATAAATGATATTTTATTTTGATTACTGTCATCGAACTGTTTAAGAAAAACTAAAAGGAAAAGGGTTAATTATCATAATCAAATTGCTATGCTTAGTAGTCTGATTGGTGACAGTAGTTTGTTATTCTTACCAGATACTCTAAAGAAGGGTGCAACATAATCTTATGTTTTGTGTAGCCATTAAAGGGCTAAATAGTGTAGGTAGCAGCAATTAATACCTACAATATAATTGAACAGCTCTAGACCCGAACAGCTCTAAACTAGCATAAAATAAATCACGTAGAAATCATAAATTAATTAGTTGGAATAAACATGTAAGAGAGGCCCAGGGATGCAAGACTTAAATTTTTTAAATTGGGTTGGGCATAATATACCAAAACAGGGTAACGTCTATAAAGATATGTGTGAGGGTAGAAAATTGTTTTAAAAGAAAGTTGAAATGGTGCCAAGACAACAATGAGCAAATTATATGGACATAATTGCTCAACATCGTTCCTCAAATGACTTTGGGAATTTTTGGAAGGCAACAAGTAATTTGAATCCTATACCTGGCATCCCTGTTAGCGTGGGAGGTGTGAGTGACAGTAAGGGCATTGCTGAGCTGTTTAGAGAACACTTTAGGATGAGTTCCTCGCTTGGTCCTTCAAAGATCATGTCTGATGCTGAATCAGCCGAGACTGGTGACTTATTTAATGTTACAGCCAAACAAGTGTCGGATATAATAATTATGAAGATGTCCAGAGGTAAGTCACCCGTTCACGACGGGCTCAGCATTGAGCATCTAAAGTATGCAGGCGATCATTTGCCGCGCGTTCTGGCAATGTTCTACACACTATGCATGAGTCATTCATACCTGCCCCCCGACCTCTTGCAAACTATTATTGTTCTCATTGTTAAAAATAAAACGGATATTTTATCCGAAAAAGAAAATTACAGGCCAATTTCATTGGCGACAGTAGTAGCTAAAGAGTTGGACGCTGTGCTTGCCACAGAACTTGAGAAGCATCTCAGTATGCGCAGTTTGACTGACGGACTTTCTACTGAAAGCACCATTCTGAGCCTCAAGCACAACGTGTAATACTACACGGAGCGGTCATATGACTTACTGTGGTCTAAGCTAAAAAAAAACAGGCGTGTATGCACAGGTGCAACGGATCTTCCACTGCTGGTACACCAACCAGACCAATAATGTCAGATGGGCAGACAGACTCTCCGAAGTGTACGGATTGGAGTGCGGGACGAGGCAAGGTGGTTTGACTTCCCCTAAGCTCTTTAATATGTACATTAACGACCTGCTAGCTGAGCTCAGCCGCACACATGTCGGCTGCTCAATTGATAATGTCTGCATAATATTAGCTATGCGGATGATATGGTGCTGCTGAACCCAGTTCTCAGTGCAATAAGGCAGTTCTTACAGGTCTATGAAAAGTATACCCATAAACATGGTATTTTGTTTCACTCTAAAAAAAGGTTCTGAGTTCTGGTCTTCAGGGCCTCTCTGGCAAGTGTCCGCCTAGTGTGCCCGCCATAAAACTGAATGGTATTTGATCTAAAACGGGTCTTCTAGTTCAAATACCTCGGGCACTATGTCACTGAGGATCTTGATGACCGAATTGACATTGAAAGGGAGCGTAGGGCATTGGCGGTTAAAAGGAATATGCTGACACGCAGGTTCGCTCGCTGCAGTAAACAGGTAAAGGTTACACTTTTTAAAGCTTACTGCCAAACTTTTTACACGAGTAGCCTGTGGGTCAGCTGTACTCAAAGGTCGATCAATGCCTTGCGAGTCCAGTATAATAATGGAGGCAGGATGCTGTGGATGTTTGTGGAGGCTCGGGTTGATGGTTTCCATGCTATAATGCGCAAGCGACCCGCCTCCCTACTAAGCAGAGTGCGGGGCAGCACTAACAGTATCCTTCAAGTAATTGCTGAGAAGTATGACTCGGCAGTCATGACGGCTGGTCAGATAGCGTAGCAATCTATCCTGAACTTGAGCGAGAGGTTTCATGACTACTCACTTTTTATATGCCTACTTTTTGTAATTATGTCTGTACTAACATAGTTTGTAAGATAATTTTTGTGACTAAAACAATATGACTTTGTCTAAAACAATATGACTTTGTCTGAAAAAAATAAAAATAATAATAGTAAGCAATCCCAAACACATTTTTTTTATGCTTTATTAGCAAGAACCAAGTTGTTAAACCAATCTAGCCTTTAAGACTAATAATTTTAATCTTAATTTTTACGTGGTAATTATTTTAAAACTTAGAATAGTGTTTATTGCACTTTACACAAGTCCGTTTCACTTTCTTAGAGTCTGATATTATGATAATAAAAACACTTTGTTCATGTTATATGTGTGTCATTGTCACTATTATTTCTACACTTTTTACACTACACTAACTCAAAGGGTTTTGTTCGTTTTAGTCTTCGCACTATGTTTGTGTTGTCTAACAGCTGAATTGCCTCGACGTTCACATGTCGGTGGAGGCGGTGTTCGTGGGCCTCAGCAAATTTTTGAATTATGGTGATGGTAAATAATAACTAGAATCTCACCTTGGTTCACACCCGTGAGATTCTAAAAATACCAGTTACTAACCTGAGAAAATTAAATTTAAAAACCAAAATAATACTAAAGGAATACAGTTTTGCTAGAAAATTTGACATGCTGAACGCCTGAGAAAATTGATATAGCAAAAACTAACGTAACCGCTACTTGCTACCGATGTTTTCGTACGTATTTTTATTCGTGTAGGTAGTGAAACCCCACACGACCGAATTTATATACCTTAAACATAATGCTATACAACAAACTCAAAATTAGTTCTATTGCCAGCGGTTTCACTTATATTCCTACCGAAACTACTTTAATCCACAGATAAAAATCCTACATACTGGTCATAAGTGTAGGGTGTTCCAAATTACATCGAAATCCGTTCAGCCGCAAGCGTATTGAGCAGCAATCATCAAAAGTGAGGGGGTAGTAGTACCCAGTGACGGCAGTGGTGTCCCAGTAGGGAGCAGTGGTGTCCCAGTAGGGAGCAATGGTGTTCCAGTAGGACAGTGGTGTCCTAGTGGAGGTAGTGGGGTCTCAGTGGTGTCCCAATTGGGGACAGAGTGGTGTCCCAGTGGGGGACAGAGTGATGTCCCAGTGGGATGACATGGTGTCCCAGTGAGGGGCAGTTTTGTCCCAGTGGGGGCAGTGGTGTCCCAGTGGGGGGGCAGTGGTGTCCCAGTGGGGGACAGAGTGGTGTCCCAGTGGGGGACAGAGTGGTGTCCCAGTGGGGGACAGAGTGGTGTCCCAGTGGGGGACAGAGTGATGTCCCAGTGGGATGACATGGTGTCCCAGTGAGGGGCAGTTTTGTCCCAGTGGGGGCAGTGGTGTCCCAGTGGGGGGGCAGTGGTGTCCCAGTGGGGGACAGAGTGGTGTCCCAGTGGGGGACAGAGTGGTGTCCCAGTGGGGGACAGAGTGGTGTCCCAGTGGGGGACAGAGTGATGTCCCAGTGGGATGACATGGTGTCCCAGTGAGGGGCAGTTTTGTCCCAGTGGGGGCAGTGGTGTCCCAGTGGGGGGGCAGTGGTGTCCCAGTGGGGGACAGAGTGGTGTCCCAGTGGGGGACAGAGTGGTGTCCCAGTGGGGGACAGAGTGGTGTCCCAGTGGGGGACAGAGTGATGTCCCAGTGGGATGACATGGTGTCCCAGTGAGGGGCAGTTTTGTCCCAGTGGGGGCAGTGGTGTCCCAGTGGGGGGGCAGTGGTGTCCCAGTGGGGGACAGAGTGGTGTCCCAGTGGGGGACAGAGTGGTGTCCCAGTGGGGGACAGAGTGGTGTCCCAGTGGGGGACAGAGTGGTGTCCCAGTGGAATGACATGGTGTCCCAGTGAGGGGCAGTTTTGTCCCAGTGGGGGCAGTGGTGTCTCAGTGGGGGGCAGTGGTGTCCCAGTGGGGGGCAGCAGTGTCCCAGTGGAGGGCAGTGGTGTGCCAGTGGGGGGCAGTGGTGTCCCCCCAAAATTCGAAGACATGTGATATCTACCAACCTGCACTTCGCTCGCGAGGTGGATTACAGCCCACTCCCTCTCACAGAGAGGATGCCTGTGTCCCAGCGGTGGGAACATTATAGGCTGATTATATATCTTGTTCCACTGCAGGGCAAAGGCCTCTTCTCATACAGAGAAGGCACGAGTAGGCGATTTCAAAGTTAAATTAACAATAGCACGATGTTTTCTTCCACAATGTTAGCACGTTACTTTGTGCAATTGGCGGCCTTATCGCTTTCCGCGATCTCTTCCAGGCAACCTTCGAATGGACAGTAAATGGGGCTGTCGTTGGTGCAAATAATGCTAATTTACCTACTTAATTAATATCTTACTAGAATAGATACACAGATAAATACATATATCCTAAATAATAGATACATAAATACATACATACTAAATATATAAGCAACGAACATAAATGAAGACTATAGATAATTACAGTTACGAGAACAAGAACTTAGAACTTTTGTCGAGACTAGACTATTTAAATAGGTAATTGTAACATTTAATACTCCCACTGCACTGGTATTACGAGGCCAGATAAATACGTTATTTCTGTTTACGAATACCTCTTATAACATAATTAAATTTCAGACAGGAGTCTGAAAGCATCAGATTCCACAGCGTATAAATTAGAATTTTTAGAAATTCATTAGATGTTCTGGATGGTCTTTGTATTACAAGATAACTTATAAATAACTTCTAAGAACTTATAAAGGTCTAGAATTTATGAGAAACTAGCTCTGTCCCGCGGTTTCACCCGCATAAGTCTCGATCCCGTGGGAATATCGGGATTAAAAGTATCTTATGTCCTAACCCAGGTTATGGTCTACCCATGTGCCAAATTTCATCCAAATCCGGTCAGCCGTTTTAGCGTGAAAGCATAACAAACAAACAAAAAAACTCACTTTCGCATTTATAATATTATAAAGTAGCTCTTGCCCGCAACTTCGTTCGCGAACCGTCTTCGTTGAAAATCGGGCTATTCAATGCAAAAAGAATTTTTCAAATCCGACTGTTAGTTCCGGAGATTACCCCCTACATACAAACTAACAAATAAACAACCAACCAAACAAACATAATATTATATTAAATACCTACAAGGTGGAAAAGACATCGACGCGAGAACTGTTACCATGGATTCAGTAGGTATACATGATTCAGAACCGCCATGCGTTGAAATTTTTCGTCTAGGTGAAAGAAAGAAAGAAAGAAAAATAAGTTTATTTGTCACAGAAACACGTACATAAAAAAAAAGGTGCGCTAATTAATATAGTGCAGGGTTTTTGTTTAATATAGATACATGCGAGATCTACAAAAATGACATTATGGGGTTTATGCTGCGTATAGATTTTGTTGGTAAGACTAAATACTTATAAAAAAATAAAATTTCAAATTTGATAAGCATAACCTGAAAATCGAGATGCGTGGCGTGCGATTGGAGAGGCGGAGGCCTATGTCCAGCAGTGTACTGCTGTAGGCTGAAGATGATGAGGACAACATCTGCAGGTCCGCAAGTTATTAAAAAAAAAAAAAAAAAAATTACAAAATACATTATGTGACGTCACACTAGGGTACCATACCACAAATATGACAATACAGACATACAGAACACCTGTGACGAGGACAACGCTTCCAAAATCATGAAAGTGTGAAGTAATTTATGCGTACATCTAAGCCTAGCGCCACACCTGCCGAACGTTCCGCGGCGGAACGCTCCGTCGCGTCATATTTCTATGGACGTAACGTTCGAGTTCGGCTGATGTGTCATTAACTTGAAAAACATTAGGAGCGTATTCAACCGAACGTTCCGCCGCGGAACGTTCGGCAGGTGTGGCCTTAACTGGACAAATTATCGTTGAATTTATCGTATTCGTTTAGTTATCGTTTTCCAGAACTATTGGATATACACACCCATACTTTTCCATGTTGTAATAAAATAAAATGGTAATAAAATGCTGTACAATTTTGGATTCGTAACAATTTTTTATTTTGAACAGATACAGAAAAACTAGTTAATTTGTCGAGTTACAAATATTTTTATAAATATTTGAAAACTAGCCTTAATATTTTCTTAATCAACTACATCATAGTTTATTATTAGAGCCGCTGCGCCCCCGTCCCACCGGTTAGGAATCCCCCAACCGAAGGAAAACGGCAAAAACAATATTTACTTACGAGTTCCCTTCACTACCAATCGTATCTTAAACACAAAGAAACCTTTTACGGGCTCGGTAGAGATGTCAGCATAATACTTCTGCATCAATAAGCGTATTATGGTCCATCACAATGACATTCAAAGAAAAGGGCTTTTCCTGCCTTTTCATAGATAATGCCGTTTCTCTTGTCGGAAATAGATACCTATTTCCGGTTCGTTTAAGTATGATTCGATTAATCTGCATAAAGTCCGCGCGCTACTGCTAGTCACCGCACAACTAAGGGCCTATGCACACCATGTTTTTTAACGGCGCGTTTGTAGCGATACAGACGCGATACGCACGCAAGTCGGACGCAGCCGACCTTACAAACTGCTCTGTCGCGTTTAAAAAACGTGGTGTGCACAGGCCCTAAACCGTGTTCAAGGGCTGTCAGTGCCATTTTGTTGTGGAATATTGACACTGACAGCTCTTGAGCGCGGTTTAGAAGAGCTGATCGCGTTGAGTTTCATTGGTGAAATCTGCACTTAATCGTCAACTTACTACTAGGCTGCGTTTCCACCAGAGATGTGCGAGGATGCGTAGTGAGGGAGGGAAGGTATTTGTAAAGAACCAATAGAATCGCTTCATTTACCTCGCCTCGGTCAGCACAGCTCTGGTGGAAACGGCTCAGCGGAGCTAGATTTTTGCGCTGTGTGCGAGGGATGAGTACGAGGGATGTGTGCGAGGAATGTGTGTTGCGAAGGATGTGTTGCGAGGTTTCGCGGTAGGCAGGCGTTTGCGTTACTCCGCTCCCACTACACCGCACCCCCGTCGACATATTTCACAGCTTCGCAACGCTTCCTCGCACCACACATTAATGCGCATTTTCACAGCTCCGCTACACAACCTCGTAGGCACATTTTCATCGCACAGCTTTGGTGGAAACGCAGCCAATGGAAAATTCCTATCCAACTGGCGAGTTTAGTCCTTATCATTGTTTGGACAGGATGAGCCTGATTTACACACAGGATGGCGATTTAGTCACCTGCATCCGTCAAAGGGGTTGTTTCTACCCGTCATACTAAACTAACTTTTGCTATTAAACTCATATCTGACTCGGGAGAAAAAAGGACAAATTCCTATACAACAGTAGACAGACTAGTTCGATGCATCTATGAAAATATTTTTGAAGAGACAACTTCTTTAGGCGCGTTGAACATTTATTGGGTGAACAAAAATCATGGAACTCGCGTCATCGTCACCGAAGGCGCTTTGAGCACTTTTTTGTTGACAGCGCATTTTGTTTTATTTTTTTAATGGAGCTACATCTTTCGTTCTTATACTGACCGCAAGCCACATAAGAAAGAAAGAAAGAAAGAAAATACGTTTATTTGCGGTAAACATGACGCAAGAAAAGAATAAAAAAGAACACGATAAATAACAAATTGGGGGAAAAATATGCGTCACATCCACGCAAAACGGCCATCGCTCAGCATAATGCTGCGACCCTATGCGAGACAGAGCCCCAGCGCTGGTTTTCAGCGACAGCCGGCATTGACGTGATGACGTCAACCGGTGCAGGATATAATATAGTGAAATAACATATTATTATCAAATCAAAAATAAAATAAAATATAATACTTAGTACTAAAAGTATAAATACAATATAAAATGGCAACATTTCGTTCCGTCAGCGACTCAAGCGCCGAAGACATTATGCAGTCTGTGTGCGCAGCTGTCATATAAAACTATTTCATTGGACGAAGGTATTGTTTTGTTTGGTTACGTAATAATTACATCATGGCGCAATGGCAATTATGAAACGAATGTTGTGTTATGTATGATGCAATGCTAACACTGGATGAATTGAGTGCAATAGTGCATTGGGTGATTGTGTGGCTATGGTTTTTGTAGACAGTGTTTGAGAAACTGTTAGAAGGTGTATGGTGTAGATGATGAGTTGATGACAAACGCGGCAACTTGTATGAGAGACATAAATTCCTGACATTTTCGTTAGATAGCGTTACTTAGTTTTCACTTCTATCGGCAGTCCCCAACGACTGCCCTTTTTTTTTACGAATCACATAATCACAGGTAGAATCACCCCCTTGATGGATGCAGGTGACTTAACGCTAGGAACTCACGGAGCGATTTTCACCCGCGCCCGCCGCGGTTGCGGGCCCGCAGCTTCTGTAGGATGTAGATTTATATGCAAAAAGTAAGAGCACATTTCACGACGCGTTTTTCACCCGCGGCGGGCGCGGTTGTTTGCGGGTCCCGCGGCACAGGCGGGCAACTTGTAGAATCGTGCGGGCGGTGGTCACCCACCTCCTCTGGCGGGCGACCGCAGTAGCTGGCGGGGCGGGGGGTACAGAAATCCGACGCCATTTTTGCACCCGTCTTGTGATTATCGCCTGCCAAGTTTGCGGGTCTCTCAACCGCGACGGCTGCGGGCAGGCTAAGAACTCACGACGCGTTTTTCACCCGCGCCCGCCGCGGTGGCGGCACCGCAAATACTCGTACGAACACGTAATACATGGAGATATTAATTTTCACGACGCGGTTTATGACCGCGGCGGGCGCGGTTGAAAATTAACCTTAGACTGCCCGCGAAAATCAGCGGTCTCGTGAGTTTTGAAATAAAACCGCAGATCTAGGAACGTGAGTTCTTAGCCTTAATCGCCATCCTGTGTGTATATTGCATTAGTTAAGGTACGGGGTTTAGTTCAAGTAGGTTATATACAAAAGTCGCGTCAAGCCAAAAGTGTCAGAATTTCATTGGGAAGTGTCACTTATGGACTTCAAGGGATTTACTCGCTATAGCTAACTAATGTACTTAATGTAAGTCCGCCTCAAAGAAAGCTCTTTTCTCCCATGGGTTTTCTTTGGATGTTTCAACAAAAATCTCCGAGACCTTTTTTTACCCGACTGCGCGACGCAAGGGAACCCTCCTTTGTATATATTGTGTATATGTATGCTTATTCCTTTGTAGCGCTCGACTCTAGAGACTTAACATGTGGGGTCATTTTGATGTTTATCAATCGATTTTTCATAATCTTGTGAGTGTCACTAAATTGATTTTGTACTAGTAGGTATAATGACTGTTACCTACACTGTTATTATTGATGCTAGTGGCATAATTCTTAGGAACTTGTTTCCTTTAAAATATTTGTATGCATGCCAGTCCATGGCGAGACATGTAGATCATAACCCTATTATTAAGACCATTATTGTACCATTTTTAATGCAAACAAAATTCTATTCTATTAATTTCACTATGTAATGTAATCAATCAATCAACTCAGCCTATCGCATGTAATGTAAACATAATCAAAAATATTCTTATATTTAGTTATTAAAGAAAATGCTCTAATTTAACAAATATTTTTTCCAAATCATTAACATTACTCGTTTAGACGTGATCTTTAGTCTATATCTATATCTTCTATATAGAAAAGAACACATACAACAAAACACACACACACAACAAACATAAAATCGACATATAATAAAATTGTAGAAAAGTGGTGTCTGTACAATGGAAATATATGAAAAAAAAGTAGCAGGGGTTGTTATTATATCGATGCTGAACCCGAGATTGTAATTAAAAATTTTTTTGTCTGTTTGTCTGTTTGTCGGTTTGTCTGTTTGTCTGTTTGTCTGTGTGTTTGTGCACGCTAATATCAGAAACGGCTTATTCGATTTAGATGCGGTTTTCACTTATATATTGTAGTAAGCTTCACTTAACATTTAGTGTTTATTTCATGTCAATCGGTTCATAAATAAAAAAGTTATGTCAATTTAAAGAATCACGGCGAACATTTGTTATAGGTTAGGCATTTCTTTCCTTGATTTTCGGTATACTTATCTTAATTTTTATTTAGGGTTCGTATATAAATATTATAAGTATTTGGTATAGGTTAGGCATTTCTTTTCTTGATTTTCTTTATTAAGTATAAGTTTATTAGCTCAGGTTAGTAATTAATTTTTCTAGCAATTCTTTTGTTTTATAAAGTTAGTTAAGACGTGTAAACCAAACGTAACGTCTTAACACTTATTACTTAAACTGTGATAATTTTAGACTGTATAATAATCTGTAAGTATTTATAATTTAATTGTTTACGATAGTACGTGTTAACTAAATAACTGTGTGTTAAGTAGTAAGTACTATTTTATTGTAAGAAAATGCTTCGAAGAAGATCCAACCTCTCCCAATGTAGCAGAAATGCTAAAAGGATGAGATTGGTTCGATCACAGGAATCTGAGGAAGGTCGTGAGGGAAGGCTCTCTGCAACTCGGGAACATCAGGCTAGGTTTCGTGCTGCAGAAACTTCGACTCAGCGGGAATCTCGACTGAGTTCAAATCGTTCTCGAATGGTCGAGGTCGTGAAAAATTTTTTATACTAAGGGGGTCTTTTGGTATTTAATGTAGATAAAGTTTGTCTTTTACACTAATTAATTTGGACAAATAGTTTAAAAGTTAGAACGATAAGAATGACCTGCGATATTGAGTCGACGGCGCTCAGAACGAGGGTGGAGGGGCGGGCCAGCCAGGGGATGACGCGCCAGAGCGCCGAGTGGAATAATTATGTTCGAGAAATAACGCAAATAACGCAATTAATTGTTTAACTGTCAAAATGAAACCCATTGCTATTGTAAGTCCGACATCCACGCGGGCGAAGCCGCGGGCAGAAGCTAGTATTTAATAAAATCGTTAAAAGTGGGTTATCGTCGTCTTAAGGCGCGGAACAGCGGTGCCGGTCAAACTATAATACAGGACACTACAATATCATGAGAACAAACACATATGTACATAACATCACGCCTGTATTCCCCGAAGGGTTAGGCAGAAGTGTACCTATAGTTCACCCACATTTAACAGTTATGTCCCAAGTAATAGGAGCGAGCTTATTGTTGAAAAACAGGATTAAATGGTGAAAATACTAGGGGGCCAACCACCACCTCTAGAGCAGTATTATATTAATATTACTACAATGTAAGAAAGAGATGGAGCTATACAGGCAATATAACTCCATCTCTTTCCCACTGTGAAGTAATATTAAAATAATACTGCTTTAGAGGTGGTGGTTGGCCCCCAGGACATTTCGGATTAAAAACAGAACGCAGTATAAAAACAGTTGTAGTTAATAGCAACACACAATGGAAACAAGTTCAACGAAACTCAATTTTCGCACACTATAGCTCTCTATCTAACCGTTACATAGAGAGAGCTCTAGTGCGCTAAAATAGCAGTGAGAAAGAGACAACATGCTTGTTGTCTCTTTCTCACTACTATTTTAGCGCACTGTGTGCGTGAGCGCATTTGAGTGCACGATAAACTTAAAGTTGAAGGCGCAAAATTTAAAAAACAGGACTTTACCAGGATGCTTTAAAAACCCAGGACGTTACTTAAAAACTATCCAGGACACCCCAGGACATGTCCTGGTAAAACAGGATTGTTGGCAACCCTAGCCTATTGCCAACCGGGCATAAATCCAGACTCCGGGTTGCTATTGAGAAAATCCAGATGAAAAACCTCAATAACACTTCGCCGGCCCGGGAATTGAACCCAGGGCCCCAAGCTCAGACCAATGACAACGACGATGTAAACAAAGCCACGTGAAATAACTGAGTCAACGTGCAATCATTGCACTTATCAATAAATTGACCCCTAAATAGAGTGCGCTGACGCAGTGTTGCATACAACTATCAGTGGCCATGTGTCAGTGGCTACAATGATTTCTTTATAATCGATTGATAAACAAATCATTCAGTTCATGAAGTCCACGAGAATAATAAATTATGCGTCTCAAGAATATACAGCGTTATTTTTATGGGACTGCAGAAATCTGAACTTAAGCACATTCAGCTTACAATGTTCCCACTCATGGGACACAGGCCTCCTCTCAGTGAGAGGGAGTAAGATGTAATACCCAGTCCCTCTATCCCGTAGGGTCCAGTGCGGGTTGGTAGATGTCACATATCTTCGAATTTTTGGTTCTAAGACATGCCGGTTTCCCCATGATATTTTCGTTCACCGTTTTGAGAGCAGTGGTGATGAAATAATTAACAGAAAGCAAAGCGCCCCTCAATGAGACACCACTGCCCCTCCACTGGGACACCAGTGCCGCCCATTGAGACACCACTACCCCCCACTGGGACACCACTGCCCCCCACTGGGGCACCACTGCCCCTCACTAGGACACCACTGCCCCTCACTGGGACACCACTGCGCCCCACTGGGACGCTGTTCCATACATTTTGACAGCGTAGGTATTGCACTTTTCTATGAAACAGATGATTTTTTTTTAAATAACCGACGAAAAATTTCAACGCAGGGGTGTTCAGAATTATGTACTGAATCCATGGTAACCGGTTTCGCGTCGATGTCCCTGCCATCCTGTATATTATATAAATTCGTAAAATATATCCATCTGCTTGTCTGTCTGACTCTGTACCCTTTCGGATTTGGATGAAACTTGCCTTATGGATAAACCATGACCAGTTGGGTAATAAAATGTCAATTGATCTCAATGCTTTTCATTTTGACAGTTCATCAACATTCATTGCATTATTTAACTGTCGAGCAGACGAATTTTTCAAACCTATGGAACAATGAATTTGTTTTTTTTTTCAAAACCCTTTTGATTTGAATTTTGATTGAAAGTGTGTTACGCTATTAAGGTGCTGGGTAGGACATAGAATACTTTTTATCCCGGTAGTAAGTTGCCATGGGATAATTTCGACCTCTACGCGGGTGAAGCACCCGACAAAAACTAGTTTGGCTTGAAGTGGTCCTCCATCCATGGCGATAATAAACCACAGTAGACACACTTAACCTTACTGCTCGTATAACTGTTGATTTGTGACACAACAGTTATCATAGGTCATATTCTCTGCAGGGGACCACACAGCACAACGAGCTCCATTCACTATTCTATGCAATAAAATGACATGGAAATTCGATATGAAAAGGGTCTTTGATTCAGAATTTCAGAGTTCACAGTTCAAGCCTGAATATTAGGTTAACTGAGAATCTTTATGTAGATTGTCGACAGTGAAATAACCAATTTGTTTTTGTTTAAGGCCCCATTTACAGGGTGTAGAGCGGTTGTGGCCCAGTGGTAACGGGCGCGACATATAGATATATTTGTCAAAAGTGGTAGGTAAAGCAATTCTGAGGTCGACTAAACCTATAGGTAAGTATCAGAACAAAATATTTTTTTCTGTCGCTTTTATTTATCATATACATCATAATCTTTCTCTACTTCCCCAGGAACCGACAATACAATTAGTTCAAATAAGCGTAAAGTGTTAAAATATATATCCTTTGTCCAATCAGGATAAACTGAGCGACAACAACCCGTATTGACTGGTCTCCCCTGGTAACACTCCGGGTATTCACTCTCAATCAGGAAACGGGAAAAAGAAATCACTACTTATTCGACCTTTTTTTTTCCATTGTTATAACTATTTTTGTCTGAGATTATATTTATATAATATAGCTAACAGTCTTAAAATAATAATAAGTATGTAACGGAGGAGTGTGTGTCTCTTTCATTATTATCAGCCAAACATGCATAAACTCAACAATTTTATTTGTCTTAGATATTAGAATATCCTATCCTTGTTATGTTATTATGAATTGATTAAAGTGGGTACCCACTAACAAAAAATCTTTTAAGAACGGTTACAAGAGAACTTATTTTATCTAGGTAGGAATGTGACGTCACAATTCTCATATAAGTTTGTTAATTTTATAAATGAACTAGCTTCTGCCCGCGACTTCGTCCGCGTGGAATAGTTACTTTGGGCTAACGCTAACTTTAACCCGCGACTGAATTACCCAAAAATACTACAAAATCAAATAATGTATCTATTTAGATAAGGAAATTAACAAAAACAACTAAATTAAAACAAAACTTATTATTACTAACTTATTCATCTAGAAAGTATTTATACGATGATATTTTGGAAAAAGTTCGCTCAGCACAACCGTTTCGAAGGCTGGTTTTAGAGTCACGCTGACCGTCGGCGCTGACAGCCGAAACGTATGAACTTCAGATGACAGCGCTGAGCGGTTGGCGTAATTAAAAAACGTTTCCTAAGGCTGGTTTTAGAGTCACGCTGACCGCACGCTGACCGTCGGCGCTAACAGCCGAAACGTATGAACTTCAGATGACAGCGCTGAGCGGTTGGCGTAATTTCATAGAATACTAAACTTTATATACATTGACTTTTCAGCGCCGACGACGGTCAGCGTGAGACTAAAATCAGCCTATGAATACTAAACTTATTGTTCGCGACGAGGCGTCACCGTCAATTTTAGCTTGTTTAAAATCATTAATTTTAACTTAGCTTAAAATCTTGTATGTATAGGATAAGTATTTCTTCGCAATATGCGTAATAATAGCATGTAGTATGTAGATTCCTTGTTATACGCAATAATGCGTCATCAAAATATTTTGTTAGAAAAGACCTTTCTATTTATCCGGATGTTGAAATACCAAAAATCTGCACACCTATAAAAGAAAAACTAAAGTTGCAATAACGCAAAACAAAATAATACAAGTTGTGGGCAACGCCTATACTAACTCAAATATGAAAATAGTATAGGTATTAGTAATGCTATCTAGCAGCTAGACACCATCCAAATATCAAATTTTTACTAAAAAGGGTAAACAAAGCCCTTGCACTCCTTGATTAGGTAGGTTAGACAGATATAACGTAAAATCATTTATGGCATCCAGGTCACCTAGACCGAGACCTAGCCCTGGACCTAACTTCTAGAAATCTAGCCCTTCAGGATACCTACTTAATCGAGTTAGAATGCCGCAAAGCGGATTTGTAAAAATAAAGGCTACCCTACCTGTATTCAGAGGCCTATAACTGGCTGAAAAATCTAGATACAATAAATAAAATACTAGATTTCTCTAGGGGAATAGACTAGCCCGAGTGTTCTTTTGGTATGGTGGAAATCGGATCAGAACTTTGTCTGAAAAGTCACTTGCAAATAATTAAATATTTATTTAATCATTTTAATACCGATAATCCTGAAATATCTTTTCAACAGGAATAGTCAGAATCCTGGAAGAACCCTCATTAGAAAGGGGGCAATTTTGTGAATCTCATGATGTATAACATGATGTATATAGCTATTGAAATAAGTGTGTTTAGCTATAAGAAATGTAATTTTATAAGAATTTTGAAAATAATAAAGTTACGAAAACAGGAGGCGATTCATGGGTCTCTATAGGGTAAAGGGCGCTACCAGCTAAGCTAACACGCCATCTCTAGAAATTGTAGTCATCAACATGGAAACTAGTTCCACCTAACAAGTAATGCAGTAGTCCTGAGGAGTCCTGAAATCGTGTCCTGAATAGTTATGAAGACTTATCAATAAACAGTGTAATCATTCCTGCCGAGCCCGTTTTCCTTCAAAAGGTCGAGTGCATATCCATGTGAGTATTCGAAAATAACTAGCAAAAACTTCGGTTCAGGACGTCAGCGCCGCTTGGACCAGGATAGCCTTACAACCTACCTGAACCCGTATCCAGCGATCACGCCCGTCCGGAATATCTGCTGGTCCTTCGAGCCGGATTATTTTCGAATCCTGGAGAGCTCAATTGAAGACTGAAGGATTACCGAAGAAGGAAGATTCCTGGAATAAGAAAATCGGTTCCTGAAGAATTATTTTTGGAACCTGAAGACTTACGGCTGAAGGATTATTTTGGAACCTGAAGACTTATAACTGAAGAGTTATTTTTTCCTGAAGGATTATTTTGAAGACTGAAGAATTATTTTCGTATCCTGAAGACTTATAACTGAAGGGTTATTTTTCCTGAAGGATTGTTTTGAAGACTGAAGAACTATTTTTGGATCCTGAAAACTTATTTCCTGAAATTTTTTCCTGAAGGATTATTTTCGGTTCCTGAAAACTTTTTCCTGAAATTTTTTCCTGAAGGATTAATTTCGGATCCTGAAAACTTTTTTCCTGAAGAATTATTTTTGGATCCTGAAGACTTATTTCCTGAAGGATTATTTTTGGACTTTGAAGAATTAACATTTAACATAGAGAAAATAGTTTGACGTTTGAAGATTTGTTTTGAAGATAGAAGAAACAACTTGGAACTTTGAAGATTTGTGTTGAGGATTACAGTATAGTGCGTTTATAGTGAAGTGACGTCCCCGAATCTAAACCAACATGCCGATCACAAGGTCACAAGGCAAAGCGCCTGAAGCATGGACGGTGGAGCTGGACAGAACGCGTACCTCTACAGCTATACGTCATGAGTTACCTCCACGTTCGCCGTCCACTACGGAAGGGACTGAGCAAGTGCCACCACCACCACAAGCCCTAACCGGGGGTGAAGACGTACCTATACCAACACAAACGGAGGAAACAGAACAAATCGAACAACCAACGACTTCCAGGAAGGAAACCAGACTGGAAGTAACTTCAGATAGAACATTAAAACCTTCAAATAAATCAGTGAATCCGAACAAAATAGTGAAGCCATCAGCTGACAAACGGGATGGAACTTATAGAGGAATTATTCCGATGACTACCCGGGGTGACGCCCGTAACGAACGTAGACCGCCGTCGACAATTAAGACGACGCGGTCCCATCTAAAAGTAATGAAAGCTCGTGAAGACCTATTGAAAATTAGGTTAGAACTTGCTGAGATAGCACTTCAGAATGCCGAGGAAGAAAATTCCGACGGATACATGGATGACAGAGATTCCAACGACGAGTACGTGAGATCGTGGCTAGAAGACGCACCAGCGCCTGAGCCATTGAAGGAAGTCCCTTCTGCAGAGGTGGAGAACCACGATTGCGAGATAAGCGATCAAGCACTTTCTGTAGACAACGCCGCTGAAGAGAACGGGAGCAATAGAAGACGGGACGCCGTTGCTGCTCCACGCCCCTCCAAGGATGTTGAACCTATAGTAGACTTCCATCAAAAGCAAGTACCCGTGTTACCTCATCCTATATAAAAAGAAGTGAAAAATGTAGTACCATCGAAGGATTCGGGGGAAGGTCAACTCCGTTCATTTATAACGGACTTGACGTCTGCTATAGCGTCGCTAGTCGACAAGAGAATAGATCAGTGGACAGTAAATAATCCCTCGGCGTCGAAGGTCATCATGACCCTGCCAAATTACAGTGGGGCTCACACGGAATGGTTATCGTTCCGTGCCATCTATGAAACAACTCGTCGATACTTCAACGATGTTGAGAATACAGCTAGGCTGAGAAGGAGCCTGCGCGGACGAGCACTGGAAACAGTAAGTTCAGAACTCATCGGAAATGCCAAACCAGATGACATCATGAGAGAACTCGAGCTGCAGTTCGGCCGTCCAGACTCGATAGCTCAAGCTGAAACGGACAGGCTCCGTGGGCTGCCGCGCTGCAGTGAATCGCCGAAGGATATCTGCACGTTCGCCAGCCGAGTAAGGAGTGGTATAGTCACGCTACGTGCGTTGAAAAAAGAACATTACTTAATCAACGCCGAGTTAATGCGATTGTTGACTGAGAAGTTGCCAAACTCCCTAAGGGTACAGTGGTATAGAACCTATACCGAGAAGTACCAATCGCTGCCAGATTTATCTCTGCTCAGCGACTTCATCACCGAACAAGCCCGTTTCTGCAGTGCTTTCGCTCCGCCCGAAAATATAAATCCCGGCGAAGCGACAGCGACTAGGCGTGTCACTCAAAGGACACACACAGCAACAGACAAGACGGCTTGGAAATGCCGTGTCTGCCAGAAAGAAGGGCACGATGCTTATGACTGCAAGAAGTTCAAAGAAGCATCCACAGATGAAAGATGGGAACTCGCAAGGAAACTGAGACTGTGTTTCCGTTGTTTGCGAGTCCATCGGTCGGATAAACCATGCAAAAAGAAAATGTGTGGGATCAAGGAGTGTACAGGCACTCACCATCAGCTTCTTCATAAAGAAAAGAAGAAGCCTGCTGCAGAAGGTACCGAGAAGCCTGATGCCCCAGTAAAGAAGGAGCCTCAGGAAACGGTAGCCAGCTCGAGATCAACGTCAGACCAGACGTACTTGAAAATAGTACCGGTCCGGGTAATCGGACCGGCGGGAGAAGCAGCAACATTTGCGCTGCTCGACGATGGGTCAACCGTTTCGCTGATAGACGAAGACATCGCAAAGGAAATCGGGGCAGAGGGCCGCATCGACCCTCTGAAGATAGGTGCGATTGGCAACACTACGATTGACACTCCTTGTTCGCGTCGAGTAACAGTCGACCTTGCAAGCCAGCTGAGAAGCAAAGTGCCCTTCAGAGCGCGCACGATACCGAAGCTCAACCTAGTACCGCAGTCAGTCAGCGAAGAAGACATCGCTCAGTGCAAACACCTGAGCGATTTGAAGGAACAGCTGACGTACGACGTTGGCGCACCGAAGATCCTCATTGGCCAGGACAACTGGCATCTGCTGTTGGCCAGTGAGATACGCAGAGGTCCGAGGCACCAACCTATCGCATCACTTACCGCAATGGGCTGGACCCTGCATGGCGCGCACACCAGAATCTTAGGTCAACAGGTACACTACGTCAACCGACTGACAACGAGTGATGAAGAGCTGAACGAGCGACTTCGTGAGTTCTTCGCCTTAGAATCGCTAACTATCAATCCGAAGCGACCAAGCTCAGATCCCGAGAAGAGAGCGGAAGACATTTTAAATCGTCACACTCAGCAGCTAGAAGATGGACATATAGAAACCGCTATGCTTTGTGTAGCAGCGAATGCTGCGCAGGGTAGGCTGTGCAGGCTGCTATCGGATAGGTAGATAGTTAATAATTGAAACAGCTAGGAAAGTTAATACATATATTTTGTAAGTACAATTCTAGGTCGTGGGTAAGTCACTTTGTTCAGAGTCACTGTTCTGTCCCGAGCACTATCACATAATGTTATAGGAGGTACCGTCCTTGGCAACACGTGGTAGACGTGGGGGCCTGCTCAGGGCAGGCTCAGCAGGTAGGCCAGACGCCCTCAGCAAATCGACAGGTAGCAGGCGCCTGTCAGCACAGGCTCACGGCGGTAGGCCGCAGGCTTGTCAGCCTCGGGCGCAATTGGCGCGCAAGGAAACGCGCACAGGGAACGCGCACAGGAAGCGCGCACAGGAAGCGCGCACAGACAGCGGGTGCAGGAAGGACGCACAGGTGGCGTGCGCAGGTAGCGTGCAGCACAAGCGTATCCTCGTAGCAGGTTAGTGCAATGGCACCTGACCTCAGCCCGTACGTAGAACCCTGGAAGCGCCACAGGGAGCGCATGTTAGATGCGGCGCAAACAACAGCAAGCCGCATGCGATGTTCGAGCTTCTAGCTTCTTCCCCATATTAAGCCAAGGAACGGAGTGGGAAGCATAGTAGGTGAAAGCTCAGCACATCGCAGCGGTTTACAGGCAGAGAGTTTGCAGCATAGCGTGGCACATTCGCAGATGCAAAGTTAGGTTAAGTATGAAACACAAAGTAACGTGATCATAGCAGATGGCTCACTAATCACTCACAATAACACAGTATAGGGTACTACACCACCTCGATGCAGCAGCACAGACACATAGATTACAATCTCCTCTGCGCTGGAAAACACCTAGCCGCGCGTCCGACATTGACAACCGCGGAATCACAAACTACACAGATAATACAGTCATTATAGGTTATCCAGCGCAGCGGATCTGGTATCCAAAGTAATGTGGAACTCACCCTAGGTCGGGGTACACAGAGTCTTGAGGGTCAGGGAATAGCTTCCACCAGCTAAGCAAACGGGAAGTGAAATGGCAGAGCGTCCCCGGAAGAACCAGTGTTGTGACACTTTTAGTGATGTGCTATGAACTTACTAAAAACAATGTTTTATCATCACTCGACTATTTTTCAGTTAAGACCCTTGACAACGCTACAGTACCCCGGCCTCAGAGAGAGGATTTTGCCTGTAAAAATCCGCTAGAACTATCTATTCTTTATGTGGTTCAGAAGCCAGCCAGTTACACCCGAGGCTGGATTCCTACACGATATGAGAGTGAGTAAAGTATGTTCTTGTGACTGTTCCTGTAGGTGTACACAATTAGGAGTATACGTGTACCTCTATTGGTATTGTCGTCCCTAGGGTCAGTGTAGTCTCGTGTGTGATTGTTAGTGGGATTAGGTTAGATTAGTTTAATGCGGGTAGGTTAGTGTGTTAGTGGGATTAGGTTAGGTTAGTTTAGTGGGGGTAGGTTAGTGAGTTAATGAGGTAGGTTTGGTTAGGTTAGTTGGTTAGTGGGTCCGTGTGATACTGGGGAATTGGTTTGGTTAGCTTAGTAGTTGTGTTGAGACTGTTTACGGCGTTGTCATTTGGTGAATTATGTAGTTTTTTGTTTTAGTAATTGCTTTTTTTTTTTCTTGCTTTTTAGTTTGATTGCGGTCACCTCACTTGTGGGTGGCGTCTTTATGATGTTCCTTTTTTTTTCTTTTTGAACATGAGTATTACAACACAACAGTTAAAGGTAGCTACCATAGAGACCTACTCTGCCAATAATAAGTAACGCCCCTGTGGGGTCCTCAGTATTCTCTATAGCAACGCCATTTTAATATAGTTTATTCGTTTTTTGTTTAGTAGTTATACTTGAATGCACCTGCACCGTCTGGGTGCGGTCACCTTATTCGTAGGAGCCGTCTTTAAGATGTTCTTGTTCGAACATAACATAAACAACACAATAGCTAAGGGTAGTTACCATAGCGACCTACTCTGCCATTAAAAAGTAAACGCCCCTCGGGGTCCTCAGTATTCGCTATGGCAACGCCGATGTAATGAACTAGATATATTTTGGTTAGACTATTTTCAATTCAGAACCCCTCACACGCGACCTCACGCAATCTTTGTAGACATGTAGAAAACATGCATGCATGTATGTGAATGTGATCACCAACTGTCCAGTAGTTAGGTACTGGTCTCAAGGAGCTTAGGACCCCTGCAGCCAAAGGTACATAGGTAAACCCCTGTTGGTGATTGACCTCCCACAAGATGTGGTGGTCGTAGTCCCTTGGCATCGTTTGACCCGGTGTGGGTCAAACGCTAGCTAGCTAGGCCTACGGGACTACTGTGGATTCTTCCACTTTAGATCCTTGATATGCCAGGTACCCAGTGGTTTCCCGTGTATATCTACCAAGTCATACACCAGTGGAGACAGTTTTTTAGATACTCTACATTTTACAAACTTAGGTGCTAGTTTTTTGCTGAAATATTTGTCCTTATCGCTTTGGTAATAAGTACGTTTCCAGACTACATCTCCCACATTGAATTGTACGTCCTTCCTACGAAGGTTGTAACTACAAGTGTTCCTAGAATATGCTTTCAGCAAAGCTGACTGTACCTTGTCGAAGATGCTCGATAGGACACCCAAGTTCTCTGCATAGTGGTCCCTTGGTTGGTAAATTATTTCCTTAATATCAGTGTCCTGATAGTGAGATCCGTCAGCAATTAACTCCCTGCCATAGACCAGAAACGCTGGTGTGTAGCCTGTGACCTCACTGGTTGAGCTGTTTAGTGCACTGCAACTGAACCTTTGGTATATGTAAGTCCCAGGAGCGCTGGTCATCATTTATGAATGTGGATAACGCCGTGATTATAGTTTTATTGTAGCGTTCCACTGTATTTACTTGTGGTGTATATCTTGGTGTGTAGTGTACATTAGGTATATTGTATTTTTTAAATAGGTTTTTCATTTCATTAGAAGTAAATTGTGTTCCGTTATCCAAAATTACAACTTGTGGTATGCCATGAACCAAGAATATATTGTCTTCTATTAGTCGTACTATAGTAATAGCAGTAGCGTTCCTTATGGGAAATAGTAGACAGTATTTAGAGAAACAACAAGTAGCAACAAATAGATATGAGTTTTGTCGTCTAGAAAACGGCAGTGGTCCGACTATGTCTATACTCAGCATTTGGAAGGGACGCGAACACTCCTTAGGCTTCCCCAATAGTCCTAGTGGGGCGTGATTTGCCTGTTTGTAAGCTATACAAGTTTCACATGCCGTTACTAACCTCACCACGTCACCATGCATCCCTGGCCAGTAGTAGCGTAGTGATAGTCGTTTGTATGTTTTATGGATACCCAGGTGTGCTGCGGTCGGTTTGGCATGGTTGTTAGTTATTATTTGGTGCCTATCTTCCATTGGTATGACTTCCTTCCATTCGAACTCGCATAGTATTGCGAACTTACTTTTTTCATAACGGTATAATTTATTATTTTTTACTATGTAGTTTGGGAATGCCGTTGGGTTCTGTTGGCAACCATTGTAGATATTTTGGTACCAAGTGTCGTCTGTTTGTTTAGGTAGAACTGACTGTGTGGTGTTTTCTTGTGTGAGTGCTGCGATTTGACAAGCTCGTGACAACGCGTCTGGTAAAGTGTTATCTGCACCACGTCTATGTTGTATGTCAAAATTAAAGGCCGACAACCTTATTCCCCAACGCGCCAGTCGGCCGGTTGGGTTTTGTAGTTTGAGAAACCACTTTAGTGCGGAGTGATCTGTGAACACAGTGAACTTGATGCCATTTTCCAGATAACAGCGCCAATGTTCCAGTGCTACAAGTACAGCCAGTGCTTCTCTCTCTGTGATACTATAATTTTGCTCTTGTTTAGACAAGGATTTACTCATGTATGCTATGGGATGTTCAACCCCGTCCCTAATCTGTGTTAGCAAACCACCAATGCCATAGTTACTAGCATCTGTGTGTACTTCAAATGGGATACTGTAGTCTGGACACGATAGTACAGGGGCTGATATTAGTATTTCTTTTAGTTTAGTAAAGGACTCCTGACATTCCTGAGACCAGTCGAAGGGGGGAGCCTTCTTACTCGAGCTAGTTAGTCTATTTAGTGGTGCCGCTAGTGCACTGAAGTTAGGTACGAAACGTCTGTACCATGATGCCGTTCCTAGGAATCTTTTTACTTCCTTTGGATTGGTCGGTACTGGGAAGTTTTGTATTGCTTCTACTTTTTCCGGGTCCGGATGTAATCCCTTCGAGTTTACTATGTAGCCTAGATATTTCAATTCGTCACGGAAAAACTGACACTTATCCATATTTATTGTTAAGTTAGCGTTAGATAGTTTATTGTATACTTTAGTTAGCAAGGCTATATGGTTCTCAAAATCCGATGACACTAGCACTATGTCATCCAAGAAGGCGAACACCCTATTCTCAAATTCTGGTCCGTAAAATAATTTATCTACCATTCGTTGTTGCGTTGCAGGCGCATTTGTTAGTCCGAATGGTGTAGTTTTAAATCTGTATGTTCCACGGCCCGGTATGTAGAAAGCTGTTTTATTTTTGTCAGTTTCCCTTAGTGGTAGCTGCCAGAAACTTTTGTATAGGTCTATACTAGTAAGGTATTTTGCATCCCTAAGGTTGTCTAATATTTCCGAAATGTATGGCAAATTGTACGCGTCTTTTTTAGTAATAGCGTTTAGTTTCCTACTATCCAAGCAAAACCGCAATTTGCCATCCTTTTTCGGTGTCAGCAGAACTGGAGAAGACCATGGACTTTCGCATGGTTCAACCACATCCAGGTCGAGCATCTCGTCCAGTTCCTTGCCGAGGACGCGCTGTTTCTCTGGAGACATCCTATAGTATCGTTGTCGTATAGGGGATGCATCACCAGTGTCTATACTGTGTGTTATCAAGTTAGTGCGGCCTAGGCCTTTTTTTTCTGCGGATATGTTCTGGAATTGTGTTTTTATTTTCTCCGCAGTTACTTTTTGTTCCTCGGTTAACTGTGCAAATGTATGTAAATATATGTTTTGTTTAGTGTGTGCACTAGTGTTATTAATGTTAACGAGGAATACTGATTTTATATTCTTTGGAAATATTTGAAAAGTGTTCCAGAAATCCATTCCCAGCAAGATAGGTGTGTCTATTGATGGCACCACATGTGCCTTGATTATGTGTTGCTTTCCTTCAAATGTTACCGGTAAGTTTAGTGTACCTATGGGATGAAGCATTTGTCCCCCAGCGGCTACAAATGTTTCTAAGAGGTCCCTAGGCTGCAGGGTTAGTCCTTGGTTCTTAATTAGGATTTTATGGTAGTCCTTACCAACAATTGTAACTGCCGAACCTGAATCCAGCAAGCCACAAACCGGCATGTTGTTTATTTCTATAGAAGCGTAAGGACGTATATCGTTGTGAGGTTTGCTGCGGATTGTTGATACAGAGTAGCAGGTTCTGAATTTTGTGACTACAGCTAGCCAATCTTCCCACTCTGTTTTACTTAGTCTGGCGTTAAATTTACTATTACAACAAACCTCATTGGCTAGTTTTTTGGTGGGTGGCACTTTGTGCAATCAGGGTATTTCACCCCCTTTTCTCCACATTTAAAACAAATTATGACACGTTCCGCGGTACACCGTCGCAGTGAATGCGAGGTTGATCTACACCTAGGGCAATAAGGTTGACCTCTGATTGGTGTATCTGTACCTTTATTGTCTACTAATGCGACCGGTTGTGCAGTGTGAGAGTCATCCCCGGTTGTTTCCGGTTTGTTATAGTAATCACCACGGCCATACCTATAACGACTATAGTATGGTTTTGAGTTTGAATTGGTAGTTTTATTTATTGGCTTAACGTAAGCAAATTCTGGAGCCAAGGAAGTTAGATTAGTTTTTGTTGGTTCTTGATAGTGTGCTGCCCTCATCTTATATTTTTCATAGTTTTTACAGACAGACTCTAATTGCTCTAGATTTTCTACGTTGCTGATAGCTAGTACTTCCGCATACATTGGTTTAATATTGTGAACAATGATATCAAACATTTCTGTTTTTGTTGGTTTAGTATTTAATCTATTGAATAAACCGCTCATTATCGATATGTAGATAGTAATGTTTTCTGTTTCTCCTTGTGAACGCGTTCTAATCTCGGTGAGCAACCTATAGTCATAGTCTGCGCAGTCAAAGGCAGCCTTCAATTGTTCCAACAGTTCATCCCATGTAGTCGTAGACAGAGAATTCTATAGACTCACGATATCCGTGTCATCGAAAAGGACAGAAAAAAAGGTACATCTATTGTTTAGGGTTACCAAGTGTTCTGTAAAATTTTACCCAATATTCTTCACAAAATTCGTTTTTTTTAAATGAGGTTGGTATTTCAGGTTTCTATATTGAGAAATAAAAAAATACAAACAATGATGCAACTGCAATGTTTTATTAAATTCAAAAAATTCTAAAGTCATTTAAGACCGAAACACATTTGTAACACCCGACGCCATCACACTCTTGCTTATTGGCCAAATGATGAAAAATAGCTCAACGAGATGAAATGTGGCCAATGAGTAAGCGTGTGATGGCGTCGGGTGTGACAAGTGTGTTTCGGCCTAAATTCAAACTAGGCTGAGAATCAGCACTTTTCGAACGTCAAAATTACATAAGACAGTCCCCCAAAAACGCCCGCCCTTCACCACTTCCTAGTGCTTTTGCTGGGAAGAAGAACTGGCGCAACAAACTCCCAAGCAGCACAGTTGTCTGTTCAGTTAGAAAACTTGATTCTATACAATAATAGGCAAATAGTTTACATTACACCCCGAAAGGTTGAGGTCTTTCTGCCATTTGCGTTTCCGACAGGTTGAGGTCTTTTTGCCATGTTCGTTTCAATGTTCTGGGCGAAAACTCAGGTGACGAAAACTAAAATAAATACGGAAAATGTGATTAAATTAGGCATTTATTATTAAAACAAAATTATGTACATATAACTTTCTGCTTGTTATGCAGCTGTAAATTTTTTAATCCTATATACTTACAGAAGTTACAGATTTAACTGTTTTTGAGCTCCCTGCTAATGTTTCAGTGGATGTGGCTTCGCTGTTCTTAATCATCATAGTGTTTCCGCGATTTACTGATTCTGTAACCTAATGGAATTTAACGTTAAAATTTTATAACCATTGTATTGAAATTCAATCTTTGCAATCACATGATATATTCATATTTATTGCCGTATTCGGAACAGCATCGGGGTATAAGTAAGTTTTGCTTTCTTTCTTTATTAAAAGATTACCATCAAAGTGTTGGCTGCAAATCCTGGAAGTCATTTTTGGAGCCCAATTAGGCCTACTAGTAGCAGCAATCCACATGTTTCTTATTTCGGGTTTATTTGGAAATCTGCAAGTACATAAAATTTTTGGTCGGTGGGTCGTCTTAGATATAGCTTATAAATAGTGTGTATTACTAATATCTTATGGATGAAATAAAGTTCTTTTTATTTTTATTGACATTGCATAAAAAAATCAGTATTACCCATTGATGTATTAAAAGCGGTAGATACGGGACTGAGTAACAGCGCCTAGTCCTATCAAACTACATGATTGCCTGTAGTCGGCACTCAGTCGCGCACGGGGTATCGTTGATCAAACAGCTCCATAATTACAGTTTTTTTGTGATAAATACGCATCAAAATAACTTCTTGTGCAGCTACACAGTGTTTTAATAATACTAGGAAGGAAAATAAGACACACGGGATTACTTACCAGTCGTAAGTACAGCCAAAAATGATAATTTGTTGAAAGTTATAATAATTTTTAATATTTTATTCGCCATGTTTGTGAGAGCGAGATAGATATTACAACATGCGTGAGAGACACGATACGCACATAATGTGCGAGTGTCGAGACTTATTGGCGACGAGTACTAACGCGATTTCGCTCGCACGACAGCGCCGTCTCCTATCTCTGTTCTTGTCTATTGTTAACAGCACGCGTAGCATGACCACCGTAGAAACAAGTTTTGTCGACGAAAGAATAGACAAAATGACAGTTAAACAATCACAATCTGTCATTTTGTCTATTCTTCCGTAGACAAAACCCGTGTCTACGGTGGTCATGCTAAGCGTGCTGGTAGGTTTGCGACTGTGATCACACTGATCACAGATGTGTGAGTTTTGCTGCATGTAGTGGTGCGCAAAGCTCAGGTTTACTGATTGCGATGTTAGCGCGTAACATATCTTCCTCCTTTTAATATATCAATGGTATTATCCAAATTAAAAGGTAAATTCCCCGTCAAAAAGTGGCAACACTGAATGTTGAAGAATGAAAATAAAAATATTGCTCAAATCACGATTTTATGAGATGTAACACATTATACAAATTAGTTGGTACATTACTGCGACTATTTGATTATAAATAGTAGAACACAAAGCGATCTAATACTTAAAAAATCGAATACTTACGAGTGAAACGACAATCCGGCAATCTTCATCAAACTATCACTTTTACAGTTTATTACACTGCACCTCACCATTTTGCACAGTTGCACAAATGTTATTTATAATCGAATTGAGCACTGAAATATCGTATTTTGTATTTATTCTGGTGTAATTGATAATAATCCAATCTGCAACCGCCACAAACGTCAAACTTGTTGTGCACAATGATGTGCTCAGCCGACACGCGAACGAGGACAGAAATATTTTTACTCTGTCTCTTTTTTTTGCTAGTGACGTTAATATATTCTTCTTTTTCTTGTGCGAATGCAAAGGAAGATATCCAGCAGTCTATAGAATTCTCTGTCTACGCATGTAGTTATGTTTGGTTTTATATGTCTATACCAATGCAGCGCGTTATCCGTAAAGATATCAAATGCGATGTTAAACATGTCATCTCCTTTTATTTGCTTACTTATTCTAAACTCCTCTATTTTTTGTATGAAAGAACGCACACAAGTTTTACCGTCATACTTAGGTTTATTTGGGACGTGACTAGTGCATGTTACGGTTATGTTAGTGTTTGTAGCAGCAGTTGTATCAGTTCGTTGTGAGCTTCCGGAACTAAACTTAGTTTCTAGTTTGGTGAGTTGTGAATCTAGGGTGTTATATTTGTCTTCAAGTCTTTGTTTTAGTAGTATGTTTTCCGGGTTGGTTGGTTTAATGCGGGCTAGTCGGTATTTGATATGATTTTTATAGGATATACCCTTTGCTAATCCCGCTTCATTGTTAATTTCGGCTAGACTCAACTGGTATTCGCCTATAGTTCCTTTACCGCACATAAATCCTCAGTTTCATCAATACCGGATTCATGAATGTCGTCACTTGTATATTTTTTACATAAAATATTTATTTGTTTCCTTAAACTTAGGCAAGTACCAATGTCACCGCCCCGTATCAAGACTTCATATTCTAATTCAGCCTTTCTTAAGTGTATGAAATTAATCAGGTGAGTTCCCATTATTACAAATATAATACACTATTAGTAGTTCTAGAAAATAACACCAAAACAGTAAGAACACAACAACTTATATCTATACCGCAACGATGTAAAAAGAGCAAGTGTGCTAGGGTTCAGTTCAGAACAGTGTGACAAAGATAGATAGTATTATTAAGCCTGGGCGCCACTGTAGCAGCGAATGCTGCGCAGGGTAGGCTGTGCAGGCTGCTATCGGATAGGTAGATAGTTAATAATTGAAACAGCTAGGAAAGTTAATACATATATTTTGTAAGTACAATTCTAGGTCGTGGGTAAGTCACTTTGTTCAGAGTCACTGTTCTGTCCCGAGCACTATCACATAATGTTATAGGAGGTACCGTCCTTGGCAACACGTGGTAGACGTGGGGGCCTGCTCAGGGCAGGCTCAGCAGGTAGGCCAGACGCCCTCAGCAAATCGACAGGTAGCAGGCGCCTGTCAGCACAGGCTCACGGCGGTAGGCCGCAGGCTTGTCAGCCTCGGGCGCAATTGGCGCGCAAGGAAACGCGCACAGGGAACGCGCACAGGAAGCGCGCACAGGAAGCGCGCACAGACAGCGGGTGCAGGAAGGACGCACAGGTGGCGTGCGCAGGTAGCGTGCAGCACAAGCGTATCCTCGTAGCAGGTTAGTGCAATGGCACCTGACCTCAGCCCGTACGTAGAACCCTGGAAGCGCCACAGGGAGCGCATGTTAGATGCGGCGCAAACAACAGCAAGCCGCATGCGATGTTCGAGCTTCTAGCTTCTTCCCCATATTAAGCCAAGGAACGGAGTGGGAAGCATAGTAGGTGAAAGCTCAGCACATCGCAGCGGTTTACAGGCAGAGAGTTTGCAGCATAGCGTGGCACATTCGCAGATGCAAAGTTAGGTTAAGTATGAAACACAAAGTAACGTGATCATAGCAGATGGCTCACTAATCACTCACAATAACACAGTATAGGGTACTACACCACCTCGATGCAGCAGCACAGACACATAGATTACAATCTCCTCTGCGCTGGAAAACACCTAGCCGCGCGTCCGACATTGACAACCGCGGAATCACAAACTACACAGATAATACAGTCATTATAGGTTATCCAGCGCAGCGGATCTGGTATCCAAAGTAATGTGGAACTCACCCTAGGTCGGGGTACACAGAGTCTTGAGGGTCAGGGAATAGCTTCCACCAGCTAAGCAAACGGGAAGTGAAATGGCAGAGCGTCCCCGGAAGAACCAGTGTTGTGACACTTTTAGTGATGTGCTATGAACTTACTAAAAACAATGTTTTATCATCACTCGACTATTTTTCAGTTAAGACCCTTGACAACGCTACATTTGGAATAATGAAAGCATAGAGATGCCCGATAGTTACGGGACAGCGCTCAAGCGGCTAGTCTCAATCGAGAAGAAGCTCGACAGCAACCCTGCTCTTCGAGACAGATACACAGAACAGATGGACTCGCTCATGCAGAAGGGATACGCAGAGAAAGCCCCCACCACGAGCACACCAGGTAGAACATGGTACCTACCACACTTCGACGTATTCAACCCCATGAAGCCAGACAAGCTCCGTATAGTACATGACGCTGCCGCTAAGTCGAGAGGACTGTCGCTCAACGACTTCCTTCTCACAGGACCAGACCTGCTGCAGTCACTGCCCGGCGTCATGATGAGATTTCGCCGACACTGCATAGCCATTTCCGGTGACATAACGGAGATGTTTATGCAGGTAAAGGTGCGAGCTCAAGACCGAGACGCACTCCGGTACCTATGGAGAGGCAACAAGAGAGAGGGAGCGCCGGAAGAATACCGTATGACGTCCATCATATTCGGTGCGGCAAGTTCGCCGTGCACAGCCATATTCGCAAAGAACTGGAATGCGAAAAGGCACTTCGAGGAGCAACCCGAGACAGTGAAAGCTATCATCCATAACCATTACATGGACGACTACCTCGATAGCTACAAGACGGTCGAAGACGCAACGCGCATCGCAACAACGGTGAAGGACATACACCTGAAAGCGAAGTTCGAGCTCAGGAAATGGGTATCGAACAGTGCGCAAGTCATACAAAATATAGATCCGTCACAGATCCGAACTGAAGTTATCAGTATCGGAGAAGCAGAAAACACCGAAAAGATACTTGGTCTAATATGGAGACCGGGTGAAGACGCGCTGGGCTTCAATCTAACGCTCGCGCGCCTACCGAAAGGTGTTCTAGAAAAGGAAGCGCCCACAAAGAGAGAGGCACTGAAAATTGTGATGTCGCTGTACGACCCGCTCTGACTCGCCTCACCAGTCACAATTAGAGCCAAGCAAATACTGCAAGAGGCATGGAGGCGAGGAGTCGACTGGGATCATCCACTAGATAAGGACCTGGCAACTCAGTGGAGAAGTTGGATACAGCACCTGCAGCAACTCAAGAATATCAGCATACCAAGATGTTACCCTGGATATAGTGATGCTGTGGAGACACAAATCCATGTGTTCACCGACGCAAGCGAGATGGCATACGCAACAGCAGTATATTGGCGGGCCACATCGATGGAAGGCAAGCAGCAAGTCAGCCTCGTCATGGCAAAGGCGAAGGTGGCACCACTGAAGCTGCAATCTATACCACGCCTCGAACTGCAAGCCGCGGTGATGGGAACCCGCGTGGCTGCAGCCGTGATACGTGAGCACGACATCAAACCCGCATCGGTGACATACTGGTCAGACAGTAAGACCGTCTTGACATGGATCAGGAGAGGAAGGAGCACGGGTATACAAACCATTTGTTGCTCATCGCATAGCCGCCATAGAGGAAAACAGCAAAGTAGAAGATTGGCGTTGGGTACCCACCAAATTGAATATCGCGGACATCGCTACCCGTGATGTACCGCGTGACTTTGACTCAAAGCATGCGTGGTATTCCGGCCCTAGCTTCCTATACGAAGAACCGTCGTCATGGCCTGCAGAAAAACCTCCCATCAAAGAGGAGACAGGGGAAGAAAGGACCCTCGTTGCCGTCGAAGAAGCTAACACGCGAAAGCTAGCAGAAGCCATACCAGATCCGGCCAGATTCTCGAGATGGGAACGGTTACTCCGTGCGACAGCGAGTGTTCTTCGCTTCATTGCTCTCTGCCGAGGAAGAACAGAGAAAACGTTCTACAAAAGAACGAGGAAAAACGCAGAGAAAGATCCAGATTGGCGGAAAAAGAAGACGACCCCAAGTCCTCCGAAACAGACAGCAAAGACGTCTGAAATTCAAATCGTGAAGCAAATCTTAGAAGCAGAGTATCTCCACGAAGCGGAGAAAATACTCATTCAAGTCGTGCAACAGCAGTCTTTCGCTCATGAGATAGCGAAACTGCGAGAAGAGAAAAAGTTGGAGAAAGATAGTCGTTTGCGGCCACTGCAGATCGAAGTAGTGGACAATATCCTACGGCTAAGAAGCCGGATAGCCGCAACAGACGAAATATCAGATGACGTGAGACATCCGCCGATATTACACGGCGACCATCACATCACCCAGTTATATATAGACTGGACACACCGCAGCCTACAACATAGTGGAGTAGAACTCACTATCAACGAGGTGAGACAACAGTATTGGGTTGTCAAGATGCGGCCGACCACGAAAATGGTGCTAGCCAGATGCCTACAATGTCGCATTCGCAAGGCACAACCACCCGTGCCTGCGACCGGCGACCATCCGAAGACGCGCCTCGCGCATCACCAGAGGCCGTTTACCTATACGGGGCTTGACTATTTCGGCCCACTGTCCGTTACTGTCGGACGCCAGCATCAAAAAAGGTACGTAGCACTATTCACTTGTCTAACCACCAGAGCCGTCCACCTTGAGATCGCCGCCAGCCTCAGCGCAGACTCCGCCATACTGGCGCTGCGCCGATTCGCTTCTCGCCGAGGTTGCCCGACCGAGCTGCACTCCGACAACGGCACCAACATGCACGGTGCCGACAAGGAGCTCCGAGACGCGTTTCAAAAAGAGGCAAGTCGAAGAGGCATCGTGTGGCGCTTTATAACGCCATCGGCGCCATTCATGGGAGGCGCCTGGGAGCGTCTCGTACGCTGCGTGAAGTCCGCATTGTACACTGTGTTACTTGAGAAACACCCACATGAAGAGGTGTTGTCCACACTATTGTGTGAGGCAGAGTACACAGTGAATAGCCGTCCACTGACACACGTTTCAGTGGACAGTGAAGACGACGAGTCGATAACACCGAACCACTTCCTACTTGGTGGGTCGGCCAGACTCCCAACACCCGGGGTATTCACCGATCAAGACATAGACAGCAAGAAACTATGGCGGCGCTCACAGATACTAGCCGATATGTTCTGGCGCCGCTGGGTCCGGGAGTACCTGCCGGAGTTACAAAACCGGCGGGAGCCGCATAGCCGCGGACCAGACCTGCAGGTGGGTGACCCTGTTCTCATTGCTGACGGCCAGCTGCCTCGCAACACATGGCCGCGAGGCCGCATAATCGCCGTGTTCCCCGGGGCTGATGGTGAAGTCCGGACTGCTGAGGTGCGCACTGCCGGCGGCACCCTGAAGCGTCCGGTGAAGAAACTCGTCCCCTTACCGAAGTAACGAGGCGTCGAGACGGCGAGCGTCGCGGCGGCGAGCGTCGCGACTACGGTCGTCGCTCACCGGTGTGATGCAGCGCCGTGCCGACGTCGCTACTAGTCGCCACTGCACTGCATGGCGGGAGAGATGTTCGCGACGAGGAGTCACCGTCAATTTTAGCTTGTTTAAAATCATTCATTTTAACTTAGCTTAAAATCTTGTATGTATAGGATAAGTATTTCTTCGCAATATGCGTAATAATAGCATGTAGTATGTAGATTCCTTGTTATACGCAATAATGCGTCATCAAAATATTTTGTTAGAAAAGACCTTTCTATTTATCCGGATGTTGAAATACCAAAAATCTGCACACCTATAAAAGAAAAACTAAAGTTGCAATAACGCAAAACAAAATAATACAAGTTGTGGGCAACGCCTATACTAACTCAAATATGAAAATAGTATAGGTATTAGTAATGCTATCTAGCAGCTAGACACCATCCAAATATCAAATTTTTACTAAAAAAGGTAAACAAAGCCCTTGCACTCCTTGATTAGGTAGGTTAGACAGATATAACGTAAAATCATTTATGGCATCCAGGTCACCTAGACCGAGACCTAGCCCTGGACCTAACTTCTAGAAATCTAGCCCTTCAGGATACCTACTTAATCGAGTTAGAATGCCGCAAAGCGGATTTGTAAAAATAAAGGCTACCCTACCTGTATTCAGAGGCCTATAACTGGCTGAAAAATCTAGATACAATAAATAAAATACTAGATTTCTCTAGGGGAATAGACTAGCCCGAGTGTTCTTTTGGTATGGTGGAAATCGGATCAGAACTTTGTCTGAAAAGTCACTTGCAAATAATTAAATATTTATTTAATCATTTTAATACCGATAATCCTGAAATATCTTTTCAACAGGAATAGTCAGAATCCTGGAAGAACCCTCATTAGAAAGGGGGCAATTTTGTGAATCTCATGATGTATAACATGATGTATATAGCTATTGAAATAAGTGTGTTTAGCTATAAGAAATGTAATTTTATAAGAATTTTGAAAATAATAAAGTTACGAAAACATTAGGCGATTCATGGGTCTCTATAGGGTAAAGGGCGCTACCAGCTAAGCTAACACGCCATCTCTAGAAATTGTAGTCATCAACATGGAAACTAGTTCCACCTAACAAGTAATGCAGTAGTCCTGAGGAGTCCTGAAATCGTGTCCTGAATAGTTATGAAGACTTATCAATAAACAGTGTAATCATTCCTGCCGAGCCCGTTTTCCTTCAAAAGGTCGAGTGCATATCCATGTGAGTATTCGAAAATAACTAGCAAAAACTTCGGTTCAGGACGTCAGCGCCGCTTGGACCAGGATAGCCTTACAACCTACCTGAACCCGTATCCAGCGATCACGCCCGTCCGGAATACTTATATACATTGTCTTATCAGCGCCGACGACGGTCAGCGTGAGAGGAAAACCAGCCTAAGGAGCTGACTCAGCCAACCACGCGTCTGAGCTGCGCGGCATGGTATTTCGCAGAGCTAACTGGGGCCACCGCCCTTCCCCCTCATGACTGCCTTACATAACATACATAAACAGCCTATGGCCGCTTGCCCATTGGTCGGTATTTTACCGCGCAGTACTGTACAGTACTGCGCGGTACTGCTTATGTTTACTCACTGGTCGGTAAGCACTCTGTACCGAATCGGTACTGCACACAGATATAGATATACCTAGATAGTGCAAGAGCATCTACTTCGCGTGCCCGAACGTGGCTCAGTGTGTCTCATTTTATATAATATAGTATATAGTCTGCGCCTGTCCGCCGCGCTAGTCGGACATAAATAATAAAATAGAAAATGCCTATATTCGTAATACTTTATAGCTTTTTACTAGGAACGGTTGATGTGACGTTGAGTGTTAACAGGTTATGACAATCGAAACAAGTGATACTATCGTATATCGCTTCAGTTTCATGGTATAGGCGCTTTGATCATTTTTCAAAAATGCCACGCATGGTTTTCATACAGATCGTGATACTTGCCTTATCTAGGTATTATTATATATCTATATCTGTGTACTGCACTGCTTTCATCTAGAATTCCAAATTCAAATTAATTCAATTAGTACGAGAGAGCATGACCAACATTTTTGCCTTATCGTTTTACGAACAAAATCGTATAAAAACGATAGATTTGGTTATTCTTAAATTCAAAAATCCTATTTTCAGAAATTTTCCGCGTCACATCTTCTGACCTGACCGCACTTTTAAATATGTCGATAATTCTTTTTTATCATGTTTAAAAATGATAGATTTTACAAACCGAAAACACCATTTTCAGAAACCAGTAGCTTCGAGTACGTACCCAAGAGACCATTTGAGAAAATTAAATTTGAGGCAAACAATAAAACCCATAGCAATCCATTTGAAAATCTTGTTTTCTGGTGAACATTGGTCAGTTGATTCGAATACGTCATTTTTGGAAATGTGCTCAGGCCACGTTTGACACGCAAAGTGACGCAACGGAAATATCTGAAAACAAACTTTTTAGTAATAAAATTACGAAATCTTTGTATATTTTTTTTTATTATCAGACACATTGTGATGAAACCGTCTGCCAATTTTTTTTGACATAGCAGAAATAGGCTCCCATAAAACTGTAACGTTTCTGACCGGTACTGCCCACCGAGTCGGGTTCAGAATCATCAAAACGTAAAGATTTTTTTACAATTATTCCCGTAAAACGATGTGACATGGTTTTGGTCATGGGCTCTCGTACTATATAATTCACTTGTTTTTGGATTTTCCCCAGTTTCTGAATGAATTATCCCTAAATTTCCCTAAAAAATCTTCAAATTTCCTTGGTTTAGGGAGCATGATTATAAATAATAAGGTAATGGCACAAGTAACATGGTAAATTAAAATTTGATGAATTGCATTCATTATGAGTTTGGGTTGAGGGAATAAATCGATGGTTGAATAAATCGAATCCTTTAATAAATTGGTGGTGCCATAGAGTCAAGTAATATATTGGGTGATGCCTACTATAAACAATAAGGTTACCAACTTAAATTCATATTAACCCCTAAATTCCCCAAATCCCTGTCAAAATAAAATATCCCTAAACCAAACTTAATATTGGTATTTTTTCCCTAAAACAGGGAGAAATCCCTAAAAGTGGATACACTGCGCGGTAAGCTTCCAGTACCGATGCAGTAAAATGCGTGACGTCACGCAGTACCGAAACGATATCGCCCCGCACACTTACCGACCAGTGGGCAAGCGGCCTATTACTTACTGTTCCCACTGCTGGGACACAGGGCTCCTCTCTATGAGAGGGAGTGGGCTGTAATCCACCACGCGGGCCCAGTGCGGGTTGGTAGATGTCACATGTCTTCCAATTTTCGGTTCTAAGACATGCCGGTTTCCTCACGATGTTTTCCTTCACCGTTTTGAGAGCAGTGGTGATGAAATTATTTACACAAAGTAAAGCGCTTGCTGGGGTTCGAACCCACGACCTACAACTCGTAAGTCGGGGCCGATGATACCACTGAGCCACCACTGCTCCTGTTGCCATCATAAATGCGCGCATAGTACTTGATCATTATTTTGCTGCGATGTTATTTTAAAACTGCGATATCTCCTAAGATATTCATTGAAATCGAATGATGTAAAGAGCAATTTTGTTTTAAATTAAATACTTGTCATGAATAACGTATTTATTTGGATAAGGATTAATGTCATGTGTATAAAAACACCTTCGCAAATAATGCATTATTTTAGAACAAATTTGGTTAGCATAAAAACGGTTATAGTGAGCCAACCTTAAAAGATAGACATATGCTATTGCGGACTTTTTTTGAGAACTTTTAAAGGGAAACAATTCTGACATACATAATTTTTGCGAAACTTTCACCGTTTACGCAGCGCACGCAGCGGAAGCTCTCAAAATGAAAACAAAAACCCCGATTTTGAAACATTCTTCATTGGTGCTCCGCTCCTATTAGTCTTAGCGTGATGATATATAACTTGTAGCCTTCCTCAATAAATGGACTAACTAACACTGAAATATTTTTTCAAATCGGACCAGTAGTTCCTGCGATTAGCGCGTTCAAGTAAACAAACAAACAAACAAACAAACTCTTCAGTTTTATAATATTAGTATAGAAGATAAAACGAATAAACATTTTTGTGTATCATTCAGCACGATTTTTTTTTTATTTCCACCTTTCAACACCGAAAAGATAAAAAATCACTTATATAGTTAAATTATACAATAACTACGTAATATTTAATGCATGAATACAGTATAAATAATCACAAATATCTAAAAAAATACAAATTACTCCAATTAGCCGAAAAAAGCGAACAAGATAAAGAATATTACTATATTTCTGTCCCATGCCATTACTTCCAATCGAGTAAAAACTTACAAAAAGTTTAATTCTACGCGAGATTTGAACTCACGGCTCATCGTTTCTATCTGCACGCGCTTAACCGCTAGGTAAAGTAGAAATTATGATCTACAATCACTTGAAGATGATGCATGTGTCTCTTGAAAATAGAAGGTCGTAAGTCAAACTAAACGTCAAGCGATTCCTTTGTAAGATAGCCTAGCGACTTTTGGTCGGCACTGTACTTGTAAATCTAATGTTCTGGGTATGTTTTCAAATCTTTCTTTACCTAAAAATGCCCTTCCATACATAAATATCACCCATCGCTCCACTATTCCATTGCCTACTCTAGGATGCATATCCAGTACGGCTCGCAAATCCTTCCTTATCCTAAGAGCACGTCTTCTTTACCATTACCGCGCCCCCCGGTCTACTCCTTAATATGCAGTGGCAAATCTTGGGGTTCATTCGATTTATCGAGTCTGGTTAAACCTCTCTGGGGTCGGTGGAGTTAATTCATTCATGTTTTCCAATTTATTCTTTCCCTAAAAACCGTTTTTGGACTTTATCGAATATTATAAAACAAAAATTAACCGAATCTGTCCAACCTTTCTCAAGTGAAGCGCTTACCAATGAACTTTTTTTCCTTTTAATTAATAAAGAATTATATTTTCCGAAAAAGAAACCGCTTTTTAAAGGATTCGTTAACCTTTCACCTAGATAGACTAGCAAAATTATCGGTTACTCAAGGTGAAGAATTTTGTATAGTACCTTATTACTTGGAACAATTACGTAATTGCAAAACAATTTGTTATGGTAGGTTTAAGGAGTACTTTGACGAACGAAGTAAGGAGAAGGGTATCTGGTATAAGACTATACAATGTCAGCCTCCTCGAATACCGTGGTTTGCTATCAAAGAAATGAGTAGGTATCATATTGTTCTGCTCCATAGATTACGCTCTGGTCACTACCCATCCCGCAAGTTTGGTTATTTGATGAAGAAAGTGAATTCTCCCAACTGTGAAACATGTGGAACGGTTGAAGATGTTCACCATTTACTTATGGAGTGTACCAAGACAAAGAAGGAAAGAGAGACACTGTGGAGCAGAATAAATGTAAACAAATGTGATATTGGTTCGTATGTTAAAGTTTTAGCGCAACCCTCACCTGAGATAGCGGACCTACTTACTGATTTGTTAAGACAATAATTATGTATAACAAGCTGCTTCTCACACGGACAACTGTACGTCGCTTGCTCCCGCGTCACCAGTCCTGACTCTATATATTTTAGCTGCTGAAAACAAAACAACAAACGTAGTATACAGGAAAGTTTTATAAAAATGTGGCTGTTATTAATTAAAGTATATTGTGGTGTCTTACGACTTCCACGCGAACGAAGTCGCGGGCAGAAGCTAGTGTATAATGGATCTGTAGATGAAGGTTAGACTAGTTTAAGGTACGATGAGGCTGACATGCCATTGTGGATAAAAGCCTCATACAAAAATTAAGAATAAAAAATTAAAAAAAATTAAAACCTTTCACCCTTATTTTTAAGGGCATGCTTTTAAATGTTGTGCAACATAGCGTCAATAATGCCTTTTGACAACGTTTTTGAACGGTATTGACAGCGATACAAAAGGATGTTGACAGTATGATTGAAACGTGTCCGTATGCAATAGAGTGACTTTTTGAGTAATGCGTGATAATAGCGGGAACTTTGCATGCTTTTTTTTTTTTTTTTTTTATTGGGAAATTATCAAATGACTTCTCCCACTCTGGGCGGAGCGGAAGGGCGTGTCAGACTTTTACTGACTAAAACCCACCCGTGTTCCTTCCCTTGCCTAGACGGGGGCCACGGTTTCCCCTTAGGACTTATACGCAACCCCGGTGGTAGGCATCGGCCCTAACGGACCCCTTCAGCTTCGCTGACAACTCTTTGAGGCGCGCGTGGAACACGACGCGCCGTCGACCCGGGCTTGGTCCTGATCGGACGGCGAGCTACCCATCACTCTCCGTCCGCAAGCCCGCGCCTACGGTGGCCGGAAATCGGCGATCGATTCCCGAAGCCCGGGGCGTCTACTAAATTTGCATGCTTGCCGTGCTTTAGTTTGAAGAGATATTTAGATATAAGCATTACCTTTAAACGTATTTTTCTGTTTTTGAAGTGTAAACTTCTTAAGCGGCATTGTGCACTTTGTTTGGGATGGGTAAAAGAGGTTAAACTCGCGTCAGGACGTGACCGTAAGATCCGTTGCCTAGCAAACGACAAAGTAAATATCAAAATAAATAGTCTTTGACATTACGTAAAGATTGCGGGGTAAGAAATTTTACCCATATTGATGGGTAAAAAAAGCAGTCAAAACATACTTCATGAAAAGTGTTTATTCAAAAATGCACAACGATAATGATCAAGTTTTCACTTCTGCTGGCACTCCCGGAGTGCAACCCGTTGTTTTTTTTTCATCTTGTCTGTTTTTACAGGGTCAAATTAAATTAGCTAGCGAAACTTCGCTGACGTCATGGGTATCCATATCTAAACATGATTAAACAAAAAAAAAACAGATTTTTCTCAACTCATACTTCAAGTAACATCTCTACAAGCGGCAGTTGACCACAGAAAAAAAAACCGGCGAAGTGCGTATCGGACTACGCACAATGAAGCGTTCCGTCATTATCATCATCATCAGCCTATTAATGTTCCCACTGCTGGGACACAGGCCTCCTCTCTGTGAGAAGGAGTGGGCCGTAATCCACCACGCGGGCCCAGTGCGGGTTGGTAGATGTCACATGTCTTCGAATTTTTGGTTCTAAGACATGCCGGTTTCCTCACGATGTTTTCCTTCACCGTTTTTGAGAGCAGTGATGATGAAATTATTTACACAAAGTAAAGCGCCTGCTTGGGTTCGAACCCACGACCTACAACTCGTAAGTCGGGGCCGATACCACTAGGCCACCACTGCTCTCCGTATCCGTAAGCGTTCCGTAGTTGGGATGAATTTATCGCAAAAGCAAACTTATCTTACATTGTAGTTAAATAACAAGTTCTTCAATAAGTACATCGATATACATCATGGTGAATTCTTCAACTGCAAATTGTAAAAAAAAAATGTGTTAAAACTACAAATAAACTATTTTCGGCCTTTTTCCTTTGCTGTGAGACCTTGCCTCCTGCCATGATTCTAGGTAAACGGGAAGTATCCTGTAGGGTTTGATTTATTTGCGAGTATCAAAATAAATGTCGCATTATAAATCGCCGTATTTTTTTATTGCGTTGACTTAGTAGCTTGATTTTTCTCAGACCTCCAAGGTACCATACATAGACTTACGTATCTGATATTAATTACAACTTGATACCTCCAGGCGTTCCTGGGAAAAGGGTATTGGCAGACTGACAGACGGACGGACAACGAAGTGATCCTATAAGGGTTCCGCTTTTTCCTTTTGATGTACGGAACCCTAAAAACATCAAATCTTCTTGTTTTTTCTTTCTTTTATCAAGTTTAAATATCGATATCCATCGAGCCTGCGGAGTTCTGCTAGCTAATTTAATTTAACCCTGTATATTATGTTTGTACAATTGTACATAAATGGTTAAATAAATAAATAAAACGCTAAGCATATCAGTCATTAAAATCTAGAGCTACGGTAATGGAAAAACTTTTGGCAACATTTTAAACGAATTAATACCACATCAGACTTTCGCTAAATCCCATTTACTAAAGTCATCCAATTAAAAGTATTTAAACTATCTAGTTCAACAGTAGTAGTTAGTAGGTAGATAATTATGTTCTTGTAGTGTTTTATTCATGATGAATCGAAAAATAAATAAACCTAATTGGTTTATTTTCTGAAAGGCTTACCAATCCTCAAATAATCCCCATTGTGCTCTCTATAAAATATTATCGAACCTCTAAAATAATTATTGCGCCTCTATAGGTTCGCAAGTACCTCATAATTCCTATTACGGGTCCTAAAAATACTAAATAGCCAAGTAACTGCGACCAACTTGGATGTATTCGGCTCGCGCGTGGTTGGTCAAAGTTCCAACCTAACCTAAACCCGTTTGGTCGGGGTACCCTAGCTTAGTTACTGCGACCAAAACTGTGAAAAACGCACAAAAAGTTAAAAAGAGGCCCAATCACTAGAACGTTTTAGAGGTTCAGTAATTTAAAAAAGTGTCCATCATTAGTAGGTCAATACATAGGTACCGCATAGTTCACGGTGAGTCGGAACTGTCTGCGGTGATACCCCAGTGAGTCGGGGTGGAGCTGCGTCGTCATCCAGTGAGTCGGATATGGTACAGCGCCGGGTTGTGGCTGACTGCTTGCGTCGACCAGGAGAGGGTAGAATAGGCTCTGCTTGTGAGACCGGCTCGAAGTGCAGGTGCTGTGCCAAGGTTGCTGATGAGGCTGAGGGTCATGACCAGGAATGCGCGTTCGCTGCATGCTGGTGGTCAGGATACCCGTTGAAGCCGTGGGTGCTGGCTGGCTGTGTGACTCGCCTCACGAAAGCTTACGGGAGTGATGATGATGACGTCACGCTGAAGTAGTTGCACGAAGGCTGCAACTCGGGATCACCAATCATACTCGGGATCACCAATTTAGAGGCATGAGGAACAGGGTGTAAAGTTAACTCATCCACCATAGAAAAGGGTGGATCCTCCAACCAGACGGGTTGTTATGTCTGGCGGGCAACTGCCCGTAAGTTGATTTCGGATAGTCTTATCTATGTTTTTCGCTTGGTAAACTCTAACTGCGCGATGCAGGAATTGTGTGACGTCATTTCTTAGCTGCGTAGTTCGTATGTGGCGGTGTAACCGCTACATCACTCCCCTCCGGAGACCGGAGGTCGATAGTGGACTGAGTCTTCGATCTTGCGATGTTTCACAGTGCCAGCTGTGGTTCCAGTGAGTCGGTACCGGGTGCCTCATAGTTCACGGTGAGTCGGAACTGTCTGCGGTGATACCCCAGTGAGTCGGGGTGGCGCTGCGTCGTCATCCAGTGCGTTGGATGTAGTACAGCGCCGGGTTGTGGCTGACTGCTTGCGTCGACCAGGAGAGGGTAGAATAGGCTCTGCTTGTGAGACCGGCTGGAAGTGCAGGTGCTGTGCCAAGGTTGCTGATGAGGCTGATGGTCATGACCAGGAATGCGCGTTTGCTGCATGCTGGTGGTCAGGATACCCGTTGAAGCCGTGGGTGCTGGCTGGCTGTGTGACTCGCCTCACGAAAGCTTACGAGAGTGATGAATGATGACGTCACGCTGAAGTAGTTGCACCAATGAGTTGCACGAAGGCTGCGTTGACGTTCATACTCGGGATCACCAATTTAGAGGCATGAGGAACAGGGTGTAAAGTTCACTCATCCACCATAGAAAAGGGAGGATCCTCCAACCAGACGGGTGTTGTGTCTGGCGGGCAACTGCCCGTAAGTTGATTTCGGATAGTCTTATCTATGTTTTTCGCTCGGTAAACTCTAACTGCGCGATGCAGGAATTGTGTGACGTCATGTCTTTGCTGCGTAGTTCGTATGTGGCCACGGATATCGATATGTGGCAGTGTAACCGCTACAATGCAATAAAAATTGTATGCTGAATGAAATGAAATGAAATCGTTTATACTGTAAATAAAATACCGGAATCACTATTACACGTCACGTTTAAAAAAAAAAAATTACAATATGAGGTCGGCGTTTCATATCCGTAACTTAATATCATAGTTTTTAGGTAATTCCCTGTTACAATGCCTAAATAAACATTGATATAACGAATATGAGATAAAAAATACTGTAGTTGAACTTAACAAGATAACTGGGCTTCCCGTTGTACAAGAAGTAAAAAGTCTCGTAAATCTTTTCAGGTGGAGATTCATAGACGACTCCGCTCCGATTGGAGTGTAAATGTGGTGCTGTTCCACAAACGATGGGACACTTAATGTCATGTCAGGACACGCAGTCCTGTCAGCTGCACGATACAGGAACTGATGCACGCTAGTGATGGCGCCGAACACGTAGCTAAACTCTGGGCCAAGTCTATTTAGATTACCTTCAACACGCTAAAAAGAAGACCCTGCTTCTGAATTCTGAAACTCTACGTGATGACGACTAATAGAGAAGTATGGAAGAAAAATACATTAAATTCAAAATTCAAAAGTCATTTATTCAAACTAGGTTGAGAATCCGCACTTTTCGAACGTCAAAATTACATAAGACAGTCCTCCTAAAACGCCCGCCCTTCACCACTTCCTAGTGTTTTAGCTGGGAAGAAGCACTAGGAAGTGGTGAAGGGCGGCATGTTGTGCCGACCGCAAATAAATTGGGATAAGGGCAGAAGAATTATAAAGTTAGCAAACTCGACTTTAGCATTAATTAAGACGCAGATATATAGCCAGTGACCTTGACCGGTTAGCTTGCGTGTTTTGTAGTTTAGCTCACGCAATGTGTCGTACCTACGTCCAGCCAGTAATAGGACTCGCCCATCCAGGAGCGCTGTCCCAAATTAGACGCATTATTTATTTAATATCATTATGGACACGCCGTTTAATTTTTTGTTGTATTGTCGTCTTCACCTTGTATATGTATACAAAAAATGCTCGTTTAAAGAAAGGTATTAGATTTTACATAAAACAAAAGGTATTTGAATAAGACGCGTATACTAAAAGATCTATAGTTAAATTATCTTTACGTTTAATTAAAATACGCTTGATTCATAGATTTTTATCCGCGTTAGACATAACTTTCCAAATTAATTTCACTATGTAATATAAACATAATCTAAAATATTCCTATATTAAGTTATTAAGAAAATGCTCTTATTTAACATATATTTTTTACAAATCATTACTAACACTAATCGTTTAGACGTTATATTATTATTCAGTATAAAATAATTAAAAGACGGTTATCGTCGCTCTAAGGTAATTCCTTCGATGTAGTCAGTAAAAATTTAGGATATCTTCTCAATCAATCTGCCCAACCTTTTCCAAACTATGTCGGGGTCAGCTTCCAGTCTACCCGGATGCAGCTCTATTTTACATAGTGCGACTGCTTATCTGACCTCCACAATCCAGTTACTGGGTAACACGATACCCCTTGGTAGGATAGGACTGGTTGTCAAACTTTTGGACTTCTGCCTACCCGTAACGACTGTCAAAGATCTATGAATGACAGCCAGGACCAACGACTTTCCAAGGCATGGATGGGTCTGAAGGATGGACACCCATCCACGAACCGACTATGGCGAGCGTAGCTTAACCTGTGGTCGACCCGTGCGGCTGTTATGATTTAGCCAAGAACCTAGACAATTACACTTCAATATTTGTTCAGCAGTTTTCTAGATCTAGATAGAGGAGCTCGTGGCTAAGTAATAACTTTGCTTTCCGGGGTTGGTTCGTGAATGGGTGACCATCTTTACATACCGAGACTCCTCCGTGCCTCGGAAAGCACGTCAAGCCGTTGGTATTGACTGTCATTCGTGGATCTTTGACAGTCGTTACGGGTCGTCAGAAGACCGAAAGTCTGACAACCAATTTTACCAAGGGGTATCGTATTACCCAGTTACTGGGTTGTGGAGGTCAGATAGGCAGTCGCTCCATGTAAAATACCGGTATTCAGCTGCATCCGGTTAGACTGGAAGCCGACCCCAACATAGTTGGGAAAAGGCAAGGCAGATGGATGGAGTTTTCTAGATCAATAATCACACAGATAGACGCATGCTTTGTTTATTTATAAAGGTAATTAAATCAATTGCTTATGTAATTAATATGTAATTTATTATAATCAAGATGATAACTCAGTAACCTTTGCGTGTATGTAAACCCCCTGTGCAAAAGAGTAAGGAAATAAGGGTGTTTTCTCGTGGACCTACTTTTTTGTCCTACCAGTAGGTCCACGAGGGTATGTTATTTCTGTTGGTCCTACTGAACTGTTGCAACCAACATGAACCTCCTGTGTACATAAATTAGACTAGATGTGGTTGCAGTTGTCCTACTGCTTTCATTGAAAATAATCCAAAAAAAATTACAATACTGCTTTATTATAATATAAAAGAACAAACTTAACATTTCATTAAATTTTAACTTATTCATATTTTGTCTTAAGTAGATAAAACTTAAGTTAATATTTTATCAGTCAAAAAGAAGTAAATGGCTGTAAATGTTGTATCAGCATCATCGATATTCTTTTAAGGAGATATGTACTAAAAGGGAGGTCCACGCAATATGAAAGCAGTATGATGACTGAAGGTCATCACTCATAACAGCACTGCTTCAACACAGCAAATAACTTGTTATTTGTCTTGAGCAGACCGTTCTCCAGCGAAGAAACGCCTACAAGCCACCTAGTCACACCTACTGACACCTAAAATTCTTTATACAGGAGGTTCATGTTGGTTTCAACAGTTCAGTAGGACCAACGGAAACAACATACCCTCGTGGACCTACTGGTAGGACAAAAAAGTAGGTCCACGAGAAAACACCCGGAAATAAACTTATTTTGTCAAATCAAATAGACCAAATCAAAATCAATCACATAAACATAAGATCACGCGTTGTTTCCCCGAAGGGTTAGGTAGAGGTGTAGCCATAGTATGTACTCCCACATTTCACCAGTTATGTTTAAGTCCCATGTAATAGGGGGCGAGGCTGTTGCCATCAACCGGGCACAAATCCAGACTCCGGGCAGTTCGTAATGGAAAAACCCAAAATCACTTTGCCCGACCTGGGAATCGAACTCCGGATCTCATGCTCAGCAGTAGCGCTTGCGACCACTAGACCAAAGACGCAGTCAACAGCAAGTCCGTTTGTGCACGTCTATCTGTCTGAACGCGATAAACTCGAAAACTAACGAACTGATTTTCGTACGGTTCTCCAACGGAGTTCATGAGGAAGATCTACTAAGTGAATAATTCATTAAAGGTTTTGTGTAAATTTCATTCGCCGTATACTATGTATTATTGCAAAAAGTTATACTAGATGGCTCTGAATTAAAAAAAAACATGCGGGGCAGCCTTTGGGGACTGCCGATAGAAGTGAAAATTAAGTAACGCCGTCTGACAAAAAGGTCATGAATTTATGTGGCTTGCTGTCAGTACAAAAATTAAAGCTGTAGCTCCATTAAAAAAAATACAAAAAAAAATAAAACAGAGTGCACTGTCAACAAAAAGTGCTCAACGCTTTTAAGTTCTTCGAGAACTGTAAGAACTTCGTTCCAAAAATATTAATGAAATTCATTTACTTCCTAATTAATGTCTTTGAAAACCGTACATCTCCGTTTTCTAACAAATTACTGTGTAAGTAGACAATCTCACTCCGTCTATAAGTAGGTAAATAGTCCTCGACAGTCGATTTCTGAGAAGAAACTGAAAACTAACTTAGTTAGTAGGTAGGTACCATTAAGTGCAAATCAGCTTACACGAGCGAACTCGAGGACGCCTGAGGAGTCGTTTGATGTTTGGTTCGACGATCAAAAAACTTTGACACTTAACAATAATTCCGTCATTTCTGTCGTTTCAGTTTCTTGACTTATTTCATTAACTTCCTTTTTCCAAGTGAAAGCCAAATTGAAGAAATTCGTCACTTCTATTTAACTAATTTGATATTTCTATTTAGGGACTTACCTACTTTGACATTTATAACCATTACTTCTTTCTTCTTTTTCGCGTAGTTAGTGACTGTTGTCAGAGTTTTCAAGCCGCCCAAGGGCCTCTGACTTGGCTTCACATACCGCATACCGTCCAGAAATATTTCTCAGGTACCTATGCTGGATTCCTCACGATGTTTTCCTTCACCGTTTTTAACCAAGTGATAATTTTACAATACGCACATGAATCCGAAAAGTCCGTGGATTCGAACTCGAGGCCGAGGCCGGTCACACCGCTAGGCTATCACTGTATAACGATTACTGCAAAGATTTAAATCATAGCTTTGCCCTCATCGTCTAAAGGGCAGACCCAATAATCTATTTTCAGTATAAGAAAGATCGCTATTGATGGTAGATAGTACAATTTTATCTGTCATTGAATGTCGTCCCATAATTAACACTAACACTTTGTATTTATTAACACTTTGTTTTTTTTTATATTAACATAGGTATATTTAGGTTAAGGTATTTTTCTATGGGCCTGTGTTGCCTGAAATAAGTGGTATTATTATTATAATTCCGTAAGATTCCTTATTCTCTGACAGATTTTTTGGGACGTTAAATAAAACCATAGATAGATAGGGTTTACTATCTCCGGTATGCCAAAACTGGTGATAGATAGGTTATTGGGTTTGGTCGTTAGCCGCACGAAAGTGTCCATACTAAAAGCGAGAAATAAAAACATTTTTATAAAAAAAAAACGACTTCCACTATAAAGTGAAAAATAACTAAAATTTCGGAAGTCGGTGGCAAAAATGAAAATACAAAACCAAAGACACGAATATTCGTTATTTAGAATTAGAATTAGAATTTCTTTATTTTGTTTATAATATGGTATATATTATAAGCATGGTCTTAACTTAAATATAAGAAGTTCCACATAATTATATTATTTTACTTACATAAATATTTCAGCATGCAAAAAAAAATAACTTACAATAAAATTATATGCATAAACAGTTTTATTGTTACTATTGAGATCATGAGGTAGAAAAATTAAAAATTAAAATCCTTAAAATTACGTTATTTATTTATTTGCCACCGACTTCCGAAATTTTAGTTATTTTTCACTTTAGGTATAGTGGAACTCGATTGTTCTTTTTGTGAAAAACTTAATATTTCTCGCTTTTTAGTGGGTCGGTTTGTGATTTATCTAAGTTACAATCATCTTTTACAAAATATTGCTTTCTCTAATGCAGGGATATGTTCATTGTTGTACTTCGCCATCAGCTCCACTTCACTCTATGCATTGTGACGGGCATAAATTGTTTGGCAACCATATTAAAGTAATCGAATCGTAACTCGTGAAATACGTATTAGGTATTGAGTAGTTCCCTTGGCATCTGTGGTCTTCATCATCAGTTCCACTTCACTAAATGGTGCTTTCCGAGAGCAAATTCAAGAGTTACTATAAAGTACTGCTTTCTGTAACAAGTCCTTGACCTAACTAACGAGAGCCTCTTAATGTGTTAAAATTGATAACGAATTATTAGCCAATTATTTTAGTTCTCAGAAACATTATGAGTTCAATTGTTCTAGCCGGTACCTCCCCGAGTACATTTAGCGAGAAGTATGTAAAGTACTGAAACTGTGATAACAAGGTGTAAATGAGGTCAAGTTTTCAAAAATAGTGTCACTTGCAAGTGGTGACTTAAGGCTCCCGTAGACAGACGAAACACGACTCTAGTAGAACATTTTTTTTTTTAATTCTTTTACCAGAATTGTGTCGCGCCTGTCTGTCGAGCCTTTAAACCATGTCCGGTATCTTTAAGCTCTGCTTAAGCTGAGGCAAATCCCGTGCAGGATGCCGGTAGAAATTCGGTCTCGCCGATTGTGTTAACTATCTTGTAAGTATTATCTCATATTATGTGTTTTATTTTATTAAGTAATGAATTGTTTTAATTTTATGTATTTTACTTTCTCTCTACTCTTACACACGGTGTCTACATCTCTTTGTATCCCCTGTCCTATCGCAGGTATGCTGGAAGAGATTTCTTTAGAAATAAGCATCACCTTTGTACGTATTTTTCTGTTCTTTTCTTCTTGTCTGTTGTTAAATGTGTGTACATAAATGGTTAAATAAATAAATAAATAAGGTGTTCAGCCACGTGACTTCCTAATAATTGAAACTATGGACCCGCGCTGTTTTCGCCTCAGTTTGGCCAGTCCTTTAGTCAGAATTCAGAATGGTGTATACTTAATCTGCGTCCGCAATTAATTTGCCAAACATGAAAACAAACAGGAGTTTTAGGAAAAGCAACTTAAATACCTACAAATAAGGTTCAGTTTGCGCTACATCAACTTTTTCAAGAGTACTAGCCAATCGAAAAGCAACGTTATTTACACTTGCATAATGTTGATATTTGTTACAGTGGAAATAACATCAAATTGGAAACAAGATTATTTATAAACAGACGGTAAATAAGGTAGTACCTAAATCGTATCACCACACTCACCATTTTCTAATTAAAACCATTATCGAAATCAATTTCAAGTACCTAACTTGACTGTCGTAAGAATAGTATCGAATTTCATGAAGTATGGCTCTTGAAGAAATCGTTACAATATAAAGGACCAAATATGTAAAATTAGTTCGCGAATCTTCGTAGACGTGATGGCTCGATGATATCTGAAACAACAGAACAGTTTTGTAATACACAAATGAACCTTAAAAATATCTGGCGAAATGTGGGTGTATGGTAGGTTCACCTCTGCCTATTCCTTCGGGACTAGCCGGGAAAGCCGAATAGTCGGCGACTAGTCGGCCAATTTTTTACTCGTATTAATAAGTCCAAGTGCGTGATTTCTTCTACGACATGACGCAAACAATTTCAATAAGGTAGTCCCAATTTCATACACTGTGTTAGTACATAATCCACTACTAATAAAATCATATTATTATACACTGTGTTAGTACGGAATTCAACATTGTTTTAAATTAAAACACCAAGAAACGTCGGCTCGCACGTAAACAATGATGGCAAAAATTAATGCAATGTAAACGAAATGTCAAAAAATGCAATGTCGCCGATGCGCACCTACGAGCCGAAAGTGTAGTCACGACCATTGCCGATGTCACCCAAACTGAACCGAAAGCAATGATGAGCCTGGCCGACTAGTCGGCTATTTTCCAGCCGACTAGGCGGCTAGTCGGCTAGTCGGCCAAAGTCATAGTCGGCCCATATCAGAAGTAATGTTATGTTAAAAAAATTAACACGGCGTTCGCGTGTGTGACATGTCCGTAGGCTGCCTTTTTATTCACATATTCATCTAACCTTTTAAATATTATTATAATATAATAATATTTAAAAGTAAATTAAATTAAATTAAATTTAAAAGTAATAATACAATACAGTAATACTCGTAATATTATTACGAGTATTACTGTATTGTATTATTATGAATATTTATACTTGTTGTATTATTGAATTATTTGTAATCATTCTCCTTCCACTTATCCCAATTTTTTGGGGTTGGCGCAACATGTCTCCTTTCTTCCACACTCTCTATCTTTTGTCTTCCCCAACTCTTATTATCGACATTCATACTCAATACTTTCCTCACGACATTTTCCTCATTCCTCCGCATGACAACCGATTTCCACACAACTTTTCAGTTTAGTTTAGTTTAGTTTGTTTTATTCATAAACAATTTACATTGTGTTGAATTTCATACAAATACAAGATACAAAAAATAGAACTATGAATATACAAATTATGAATTAGTATCCAGCTTTTTTACAGTTTCAAATATAATGTCAAACAGTTTTAAATATAAGTCACAGTCACCGGTGTCACTTTGAGACTTCCTCTTATGTACTCATTTCTTATTTTTTCCATTCGTGTTTCACCATACATCCCTCTTAGCATTCTAAGTATTTGTAATAAGTTACATTTGATTATAATAATTATAAGTTATTAGTAAGTTAGATAAGTACACTATCGTTATGGGTTATCCTGCAATGATAGTTGTAAAATGGAAATAAATTAATAATACATTATTGCCATTTAGTTCTCAAATTGACGACAATTTTTCTCACCAGTCCAACGCCCTCACCGTTAAGAGAAAGTTAATTTAAAAAGCAATAAGCAGTTGTCATTAACAACAAATAATTACAAAAACGAAAGAGCATTTAAAAGTCATTTCTTCAACTCATTCAACAAATACAAAGTGTAATTTAAATAAATAGCTTCTCATTTAAAGAAATTTAAAAATAACCTCGAAATACAGTTGCTGAAATCTTCGTCAGTTGTCGTTTTCTTTCATAAAATATGTTTTATGTTTAGTTATTTCAATTAAATCTTGTAAAATATATCAGCAGGGGTGGGTGGCCCAGTGGTAATGGCCCTGACTTACGAATTTAATTAAAGGTCGTGAGTTCGAACCCAAGGAAACGTTTTACTTTTAATAAATAATTATTTTCATCACTACTACACTCTCAAAACGGTGAAGGAAAATATCCTGAGGAAACCGGCATGTCCTAGAACTAAAAATTCGAAAACATGTGACATCTACCAACCCGCACTCGGCCCGCGCATGGTAGATTACAGCCCACTCTCTCTCGAAGAGAGAAGGCTTGCGTCCCAGCAGTGGGAACATTATAGATTGATTATGCGTATGCTTCTAAAATACACCTCTCTCTCTCTCTCTCTTCGGGGAATACCGACGTGACGTTAAGTGAGGAAACTCATTGCTTTCCTGCATAAAGTTGATTTAAAGATGATAATTTTAATAAATGTTATGTTAAACAAGTTTCTCAAACCTTCCTAGAAGCTCTCAATGTGCTTTGACTTTATTTACTTAATCATTTTACCGTTTATGAATACACGGTGTGTTTTAAATCACTTTATACTTTTAGGCTTTATACTTTGGAGAGCAGTGGTGGCCCAGTGGTAACGGCCCCGACTTACGAGTTGTAGGTCGTGGGTTCGAATCCAAGCAGGCGCTTTACTTTGTGTAAATAATTTCATCACCCCTGCTCTCAAAACGGTGAAGGAAAACATCGTGAGGAAACCGGCATGTCTTAGAACCAAAAAATTCGAAGACATGTGACATCTACCAACCCGCACTGGGCCCGCGTGGTAGATTACAGCCCACTCCCTCTCACAGAGAGGAGGCCTGTGTCCCAGCAGTGGGAACATTAATAGGCTGATGATGATGATGATGATGATACTTTCAGGGCCTGGAAGTACCTACTCATTATTATAAACAACTTTCGTAGCAAAAAAAAAACATATTTTTCGTACATTTTCATAGGGTTCTATGTTATAGGGTTTGGTTTCCGCACTTAGTCCGTCAAGTGGACCATTGTACGTGGGCCATGGCGGCCGTTTGGGGGGGTTATTCCAACCAGCCCACCTCCCTCCAGAAGTTAATTAAAACTCCTGGTCTGTTGAGAACATCTGTGTAAGATCTGGGTGACCCGAGGGTTTCTGCTCTAATCTGGGTGACGCCTGTGCATTCAATTCAATTTTCATAGGGTAAATGTGCATTTTTTTAAGAAACAGCTGATATTTTTCCGATATTTCAGTATTGGTAATCACCGTATTCAGGGTTATTTGTAAAACAACAAACTTTTTCTATGGGACCAAAGTTGAAATCGCGAAAAAAAAATCAGCTGTTCCCTACATTTATGTTCTCATATCTCGTCAAAATGTAGGGAACAGCTGCATTCTTTTTTCGCAATTTCAACTTTGGTCCCATAGAAAAAGTTGCTGGATAAGAGGTTGCTGGTGTTTTACAAATAACCCTGTATAAATAAACAGACAACAAGAAAGGAACAGAAAAATACGTACAAATACGCTTATTTCTACAGAAATCTCTTTTAGCATTAGCATTCGACAGAAAAGTAGATAAAAAGAGATGTAGACACCACCGTAGGTATGTGAGAGTAACACACTCACTCACACGTCACTTTTTCTATTCTTCCGTAGACAAAACCCGTTTCTATTGTGAATTATGCTACGCGTGTAGAAGAAAAAACAAAGGTACCAAGGCATTGATTACTCATAGTTTCAAAAACGTTCGTTTTTTAAACTCTTTAAAATCTTTCTTGCCCTTTTTCTATTCATCTCGTGATTCTATTGATCGCCCAAATATCGTCAACTAGTTAGCCAATGTGACCCGTGCCGAGCGAAGAGAACCAATTAATGAGTTCGATTGATTCACACATTTCACTACACGTGATTTGAATTAGAACAGCTTTAGGTTTCGCCACGATACACTTTTTTACAGCTCATTCATACGGGACCAGTCATTGACAATTCGTAAAAAAAAAAAACTGGCAGTCTTTGGGGACTGCCGATAGAAGTAAAAACTAAGTAACTTTTTGATTCTCGCGTTGATGTCTTTCGTTCGAGCGTTAGGTAACGAATGACGATGACGCCAGTTTCATGATTTTTGTTCACCCAAAAAGTGCTCAAAAAGTGCAAACAAACGTACTAAAGAAGTTTTCACTTCTAAAATGATACGTCACCACGGATGCACGTTCACATTACATACGGAAACGAGTTTTTTCGCAAATCAACAAAATATCCGAATAGATGTTCATACTTGATTTGTGATTCAGAGTTCAGTCTTGGACGAGGGCTTCAGCGGATCCGTCACAAAAAAATCACGATTTATATTTTTTGACGAACGTAATTTTTAAGAGACGATACGTGATTTAAGACGTACCGTCATTTTTGTGAGCAGGAAAAAATATTGACGCGAAAAGCGAAGTGCCAAGCGTTTTTGCACCAAATGTTAACTGTCACCTTAATCTGCCTTGCACATCACCTTAGAGAGGGCCTAGTAGAAACTCGTGAAAAATTAAATGATTTTTTAATGGATAATACTCGTTTCGACGAGAGGAGCACGTGGCTAAGTTATAATATCCGCACGGGTCGATCCATCAGGTTAAGTTACGCTTGCTGGGGTTGGTCCGTCGATGGGTCTTTACATACCGAGAGCGCGTCGGAAAGCACGTTAAGCCGTTGGTCCCGGCTGTCATTCGTGGATCTTTGACAGTCGTTACGGGTCATCAGAAGCCCGAAAGTCTGACAACCAGTCTTACCAAGGGGTATCGTATTACCCAGTTACTGAATTGTGGGGGTCAGATAGGCAGTCGCTCCATGTAAAATACTGGTATTCACCTGCATCCGGTTAGACTGGAACTCCCCAACATAGTTGGTAAAAGGCTAGGCAGATTGACTCGTTTCGAAGATATAGCGAAGATGTTTTAGTTACATCTAGGTCGATCAAATCAGGGCTAGCGTTGTCCAACATTTCTTAGCTCCTTCTCAGCATTATGTAACGTATACTAAGTATAAACCTTCCTTGTTGCTTGTAACTTGTTGTTCATCATAACATTTAAGAATAATTGATAGCATGTGTTGTGGTTACAAGCTGCGTGGATGGGGTAGTTTCAAGATAAGGATAAACAAAGTTTTAGGTACATAAGGGCTATAGTGCTAAACTAACCGGTACTTTCAATGCGTGTTGCCGTCGCAAAGTGAAAGTTCCGGCTAGTTTAGACAAAACGCACATGAGATTGCAATAGCGAGATGATTTGTGATGAGATGAGCGGACAACTAGTTCCGCGCGCACAGTACAGAAGGCACACATTTTCAGAATGCTGAAACACATACATAGGTACTATTAGGAACTATGCTCTTCTTGGACTGTTTAGCCCGGCAACCTAATAAAAAATTGGCCAAGGGACCGTACCATCGTAGAATATTGAACACTGCATTTTTTTTTAACACTTTACTAAAAATAACGTTTCTTGTCTTTAATTTAATTGTTATTATTTGGTGTTACAGCGAAATACATAATCTGTCAAATTTTCAACTGTCTACATAAAACGGCTCATGAGATACAGCCCGCTGACAGACAGACAGACGGACGGACAGCCGAGGCTTAGTAACGAGGTTCCGATTGGCACCTTTTTTTTTTGGAAATCACCCAATAACTTCTCCCGCTCTGGGCGGAGCGGGAGGGCGTGTCAGACTCTTACTGACTAAAACCCACCCGTGTTCCTTCAGTTGCCTGTACGTTGCCAGGGGCCACGGTAACCCTTTAGGACTTTCCCGCAATTTAGGACTTGGCGCCCTTCGGGTACGAAATTACCTATGTATTATGTAATCAATTATTCATAGAATTTCCGCGTTTCTTTTGAAATAGGAGGATCAAATTGTATAGTCGACCTCGTAGTTGCTTTATCAGTTATTTTAAAACTGTATTTCGGGCGGCGTCATGCCTGAAAACGCCTTAAATAAAATTTTGATAAAGTTTTAAGGGGTAGGTTCCGCGGAGGCTCCAACAGCATCCTAAAAATATTGTCTAACAAGGTGGACATCCCCTTTACTAGGCACTGGGTGCGAGAGGCACGTGTCAGCATTGTGTTGAGCACGTAGTTATTTGTTGTTGTTAGGTTTAGGGGCCTCTATCTCTTTCTATTATTAAACGGGTGAGAAATTTCAGTGTTGGTGAACATCGTAGTAAAAGCTGTTTTTAATGATGAGTACAATTACTCCTTAAGGTGTATCCGCAGTTTTAGCCACTGAAATTCTAATTTTCTTACGTTTTTTGTTTGCCGGTACGTGTCAGGTTGTATCTTGATTAAAATATGATTAGCAACTATAATAGATATGTATTTATTGAATTATAATCATTAGAATATAATCATTAATACATCTCTCTAAGATAGATTTGTTCCTTAAGAACAAATCTCTTATGGGAAAGTTCTCTTCTCAATCTGCGGATTCACCTTAAGTGGTTTATTATTATACAGTATGTTAACTAACAGATGGCGTTTCCGTTAACCCGCAATAGTATAGCGTCCATACATGCTAGAAAAAATATTAAAAACGAAAAAAAATACTCTTTTTTTATTTTTTTATCATAAAATATTCAGGAAAAATATTAATTTCATACGTAAAACCAACACTCTGTACACGCGTACTTGTCGCACTTGTCTTTCCAAGTTGAAAGACAAGTGAGCGTGTACAGAGTGTTACATCTACGTATCAATTTAAAAAAAAATATTGAACATTTTATAAAAAATTCATAAAAAAAAACTTTTTTTTTTTTCACTTTCTATATTTTTTCTAGCATGTATGGACGCTATACTATTGCGGGTTAACGGGAACGCCCTCTGTTAGTTAACATACTGTATATAGTTATTTCAATTACACCTTGTAATAATTACGATAATTTTCGTACTTAACTGAAATATTTATTACTAACTACAGGGAGTCCCCTTGCAACCAAAAACATACGTGTTTATCGTACCAAGTCCAACAGGCCTTGATAGGAGCAGTCACCTTAAGCCGCCCTCCGACGGTGCGCCATATCGCGGACGCACGCGCACGACGCACCGTGGGAAACCTAGCGTGCGTGGTAGCGCAGACGCGCGTTGTACGTGTGCGTGGCGGTGCGTCCTCGTGCGGGCTGGTGCGCGTCCGCGATATGGCGCACCGTGGGAGTTGGCTTTTAGTAAGATCGACGACCTACTCTGCAATCTGATAAAATATAATTACAATACTTATGAATTGTAATGAAATCGAATTATCGACAGTATAATTGACTGCGTTGCCGCGTTTTTTGTTTAGTAGTTGTAAGCATGAATTTCGAACGTGGTGTCCCGAGTTCGATATCCAGCACGTTTAGGAAAAAAATTATTGTATTTTTGTAGGTATAATAATCAATAATTACATAACATACATAACATAACATCACGCCTTGTTTCCACGAAGGGTTGGGCAGATTTGTACCTGTAGCAGGTACACCCACATTTCGCCAATTATGTTTAAGTCCCATGTAATAGGGGGCGAGCCTATTGCCATCAACCGGGCACAAATCCAGACTCCGAGCTGCTATTGAGAAATTCCAGATAATAACACTTTGCCCGACCCGGGAATCGAACCCAGGACCTCATGCTTAGCAGTCGCGCTTGCGACCACTAGACCAACGGGGCAATAATTTTATTTAATTAAATAACTATTTAAATAATACATATTTGTACGCCGTTATGGTAAAACATGACTGTGATCCTTTCTACAATGTACATAACATCTTGCATGCTTTGTGTGTGCATACTCATGTTTTGGACAAATAAATGATAATTTCATATACCTATTTCATTTCATTAGAATGACCACAATTTATACAAACGGGTTTTCGACGAAAGAATAGACAAAATGACAGATAAACAATCTGTAATTTTTTTCTATTCTTCCGGCGATTAAACCCGTAAAAAACCCGTTTCTTGGGTTGTCATGCTACGCGTGCAGGTCGGGCCAATATTATTGGGTCTTTTTCAAATCTTACAACGCACTTTACACTTTTTATTTGTTTTTTTTTTTATATCTTTTACTTGTACTTACTACGTTTTGTTGTCTGTGTTTGTGCTAAATAAATTTAATTGATTTCTTTCTTTTCATTAGTATTTCAGTAGCAACCCAGAGTCTGGATTGTGCCCGGTTGATGGCAATAGGCTCGCCCCCTATTACATGGGACTCAAACATAACTGGCGAAATGTGGGTGTACTATACGTACACCTCTACCTAACCCTTCAGGTAATATAGGCGTTATGTTATGTTATGTAATGAACGGAAGGTTTTCATGAATTATCTGTTTTTATTGTAACCGGCTCTAGAACATTATAAATATGAGTCACTCCTACCACAATAATTTCAGTAATAACCAAATCGTTGTGTTGACGAATTTAATAATTATAATAAAAAGGGCAACAACAAAAAAATAATGGGTGTCAGACAGTTTCGTCAAATTATTGAACAATAGATATCACTACGCATCGCTGTGACAGTTTAGCGCCACATTAGTAGTGCCAGTATTTTCATTCATTGTTGTAGGTATTGTAGTCTCCACATTGTATTATATTTATATATATATAAAAATTAATTGCCGTGCATTAGTCTCGCGAAAACTCGAAAATGGCTCTTGACATTTTGAGAGGACATCTGACCGCGGTTAGTAATAGATAATTTATTATACCATCTGAATCTTCTTCAATACCAAATTTACTCATTCATCGCGTTGTCGCGTCACGCTAGCATAAGACACACGCATTCAATTCGCGTAGAGTCGTGATCAGAATACGTAAGTACATCGCACAGGAATCCCCGATTACAGTCGTTTTCCTTACCTACCATCTTACTTAACATCTTAAACTCTTTGTTACGATACTGTTGTAGTTAGTTGTAAAAGAAATAAGTAAGAGAAAACAGATCTTATATTTGCATTGACATCGCAAAGTTCTTCTTCTAACTAATAATTAGGTATGAATTAAGTAGAGTCGCTTGGAAAATACCGTGGCCAAAAACTATGACGGAGAAATGTATGAACTAATTATTGGTATAAAATGTATGAACAAAAATCTATAAAATATAATCTATGCAAATAAATCAAATTAAAGGGTCTGTTTTTAATGTCAAAATAACAGCTTTTCATTTAATGTATATACGGTATTTATAACAAAAACAAACAACAAAAAAACAATATCTTTCAGTAAGTTTGTTCCAGCTAATCTCCGAAACCGCTGTACCGTACCGATTTGACGGTACTTTAGCTGATGTTATAAGGAGTAACTAAGGCTTGGTACTTTTATTATAGAAAAAGAAAACTCTACGCGGGCGAAACCACGTGCAGCAGCTAGTCAATAAATAAAATAAAATAAAAACTCGTTTTTACAGCGTTTGACCAACGCAACGTCGTAAATAGCTGTAAAATATTTACCTGTTTTGATTAATTTGGAAATAATACTATGGAAGTAATAAATGTGTCTAAGTAACGAACTAGAATATTGATTATGAAATGCAATAATAATTATCGTAACACCGAATGTTTAGTTTTAAATGTAATCAAAGTATTTGGAAACTTTCGAAATGCCTTTTTTACACCTAAAACGAGTACAATATCAAATTCGATTAAATTCATTATTAATATTCTAGTTCGCTAATTAGTCACATTTCATATTTCCATACAGTAATATTGCCAAATTAAATCAAAACAGCGAAATATGTGACACTGACAGCTATTTGCAACGTTGCCCGCTTTCGGAATGTAGGTACGCTCGCTCCTCTTAGCCCGCGAAATTCAAATTTTATTACGTTTTTTGCAATTTGCAGGTCATTATCAGGTTGCATGTTTATCTAAATAGTTTGGAAAATCCAAAAGTGCACGCCTCATACATAACACTCATTCATAAACGAAAAAAAAAATTCAAAACATAGTTTCTAACAAAAATTAACAATTTATCACTTTTCATGACGTCGTAATGTCAAAGAATGTCAGATCCATATGGGGTCGCTCGACGATTGGTACCGAAGACAGAAGAACGGCGAAACAGCACCCTAATTACGAAACGCAAACTCAATTTTAAATTGAAACCAATTGAAAAAGATTGCCAGTCCATTGCTTCATAAGTTCGACAAAAAAAATTAAGCAGATTCTTTTTGTCGAACTTATGAAGCAATGGACGTCAGTCCATTGCTTCATCTTTTTCAATTGGTTTGAATTTAAAATTGAGTTTGCGTTTCGTAATTAGGGTGCAGGCTCCGTCCCTAAAATGTTCCTCCCAGACGCGATACGAACGTAACTAGATTTTTCAACTTTAAAAAACAGCTGACGGAATGGTCGTAGAGATTCGGCGCCGTAGTAAAAAATGATGAGGAGGACTTCCCCGACCAGGGTAACACATTTTTTTTCGCCGGCCCAACTTTGTATGAAACGTGAATTGAATTGAATTTCGCGGGCTACCTTAGCGCATCCCCCTTAACGAATGATTTTCTTTTTAGTTTAAACTTTAACTTACGTTAAAAGCATTTCTCTCTTGAAGAACATTGCAATATTCAACAAAAGAGTATTCAGTGTTCATAGACTCGACATATTTATAACTATTGTTCTCAGCTATCCCAAGATCTTGAGAAATTATCAGCTTGTAATGAAAAACATTCATCAGACATTGTTAGGTAGGTGCACAATGACAAAATAAAGGAAAACATTTAAGTATTTATTTATTTTTAGCCGACTTCAAAAAAGGAGGAGGTTTTCAGTTCGTCGGAATGTTTTTTTTTTAATGTATGTTCCCCGATTACTCGAAGACGGCTGGACCGATTTCGAAAATTCTTTTTTTGTTTGAAAGGGTATATCTACTTTCCAGTTAGTCCCATTGTCATCAAGTCAGGATTGAATGATGGGATCCTGGAGAAATCGAGGGAACTCTTGAAATATTATAGGCACACCTATATCGATTTAGTTATTCTTTATAGTAACTCTTGAATTTGCTCTCGGAAAGTACCATTTAGTGAAATGATGCTCCACTGATGATGAAGGCCACAGATGGTCACCGGAACTACTCATTAATACGTATTTCACGGGTTGCGAACTTGCGATTTGATTACTTTATTATTATAGTTGCCAAGCAATTTATGCTCGTCACAATGCATAGGGTGAAGAGGAGCTGATGGCGAAGTACCAGAAGAACTCCTCAACAATGAACGTCCCTGCATCGGGAAAAGCAATATTTTGTAAAAGGTGATGAGCAGTTGACATTAGGCTATTGAAACTTAGATAAATTACAAAACCACTTATTATAAAGCGAGTAATAAAAACTTTTTCCCAAAAAACAACCGACTTCCACTATAAAGTGAAAAATAACTAAAATTTCGGAAGTCGGTGGCATATAAGATATAACGAATATCCGTGTCTTTGGTTTTGTATTTTCGTTTTTGTCACCGTCTTCCGAAATTTTAGTTATTTTTCATTTTATAGTGGAAGTCGGTTGTTTTTTTTTTGTGAAAACGTTTTTAGATTTCTTTAGTTAAGGTATCGTTAATTAGATTCGTCTCATTAGTCCAAGTGTTCTTAGATAGGTGACATAAAAATAAATAAATATGGGGGCTGCTAGATTTCATTGTTTAAGGTTAGCCTTTGATATATGTATTACAAAAAAAAAATCCACTATAAAGTGCAAAATAACTAAAATTTCGGAAGTCGGTGGCATATAACGAATATCCGTGTCTTTGGTTTTGTATTTTCGTTTTTGCCACCGACTTCCGAAATTTTAATTATTTTTCACTTTATAGTGGAAGTCGGTTGTTTTTTTTTGTGAAAAAGTTTTTGATTTCTTTAGTTAAGGTATCGTTAATTAGATTCGTCTCCTTAGTCCAAGTGTTCTTAGATAGGTGACATAAAAATAAATAAATATGGGGGCTGCTAGATTTCATTGTTTCAGGTTAGCCTTTGATATAAATTACAAAAAAAAAATCTGCTCGGTTTGGTTGGTGGTAGGGCTTGTTCTAAGTCCGCCTGGCTAGCTACCACCATCTTATCTAAGTCTGTCGCCATAACACAGCATTGTTGTGTTTCGGCAGTTGAGATAAGATAGCCAATTCCTCTGTGGTTGAGGATTCCGCGTGAAGCTCGCTTCCACCTTCGGCCTGATCATCACTTACCATCAGGTGAGATGCAGGCCAAGAGCTTCCCCGTTGAGGGTAAAAATATATACATGTTATGTAACAGAACACCTAGATTACAATGGTGCTATGGAAAGAAAAGGGCATAACTCTACTTATGCCGTTTTTGACTGGAATCACTGACATAATCCCCTTTTAGCAGAAAACATTACTTCGAGTCATGTTCATTGCAAGATCTAAGAACATAGTAAGAAAACTAGGTAACTAGGTAGATTATAGCAGAAAGGATTCCCCTGAACCGAGTTCCCTTATCACTTGTATACTGACCCCAAGAGCAAATCTTTGTTTAATTACATACCTACTGATAACGATGGATATTTGGACAATTAAATTAGCAGCCGGTTTGATTTTTGTCTACATTCTAGATCAATACCCTAATTACGTAACACACGATCAGTCAGAATTTGAATCGTTTTGAAACAGATTGCTAATCCATTGCTTCAGAAGTTCGAAAAAATATCTGTTTATGAAAATGTGTTGCGTAATTAGATAGCAGGGGTGGTCAACCGGTCGATCGTGGCTAAACCAGTGGATAGTGGCAAGGCAAAAAGTTTAACATCCTAATAATGCGTGACAACTGAGCACTGAATGGTATGTAATTGGTAAATCTCACAGGGTTTCGTCAGTAAATTTTGGGTCAATCAAGTTCCACCACTGCCGCCCCTGCTCTAGATTATCAGGAGCAGGACCAGCATATTTCCAAACTTTCTTATCCTGATAAAAGCCCCTATGCTTGTTTAAGGAGTACTTTTAATAATGACTATTTAAATTGCAATTGTTGACTACCGAACCCTAAAAACAAGATGGGGGCGCGGCGTTAGTTCTGGTTTTGGCCACACGCCTAAAGAAAGAAAAAGTATTTATTGGGCTAAGCAAAAATCTCGAACTCAAATATGTGACTGTGTCTGGCGCGGGCTTAACATAAGTACCATAATTGCCTGACTATGATTATTATTTTTTGGATTTCTGTATGGTTACTTGGAGGGTTTCGGAGATATCTCCGGGAATAATTTGTATTAAAATAAGGAGAAAAAACATTTTTGAAAGTTCTCGTTAAGGCACCCGTATAACGTATCTTTATATTTTTAGCACTGCGTCATTCAAGCATTGTCTACGGAAATATTGCTTTAAGGCGACGATAATCGACTTTTAATGATTTTATACTGAGGATCACGTCTAAACGAGTAAGTAGTGTTAATGATTTGAATATATATATGTTAAATTAGAGCAATTTTTTAATAACTTAATATATCTATATTTTAGATTATTTTTATATTATGCAGCCAAATTAATTTGTAAAGTTATGTCTACGCGGATAAAAACTGAGAATCACGCAAAATCTATCAATCGTATTTATCTGAAACCTTTTTGTTTTATGTATTATAAATTAATAATGCGTCAAATTGGGGACAGCGCTCCTTGATGGGCGACTCCTATTACTGTCTGGACGTACGACGCGTTGCATGAGCTCAGTACAGAACAAGCTAACCACTCAAAGTCACTGGCATGTATCTGCGTCTTAACCTTCATGATTGATTTATTTGCGCGGAAAACATAGACAAGCCTCGAACAGGTCAAAATAATAACAATCAATTGAGCCAATAATGGAAATCATCGGTCAAGTTCAACGCAAGGGCTCATGGGCTCATAGTAACTAATACATAAGACAAGTGTAACATTTTTTACATAACATAACATCACGCCTGAATTCGCTGAAGGGTAGGGCAGAAGTGTTCATAGTACACCCACATTTAGCCAGTTATGTTTAATTCCCATGTAATAGTGGGCGAGCCTATTGCCATCAACCGGGCACAAATACAGACTCCGGGCTGCTACTGAGAAATTCCAGATAGGAAAACCTAATAACACTTGTCCCGACCCGGGAATCGAACCCAGGAGCTCATGCTCAGCAGTAGCGCTTGCAATCACTAGACCAACGAGGCAGTAACATTTTTCAGTGTATATACAACTACTTAGCTTTCGCCAACGGCTTCGCCTGCGTGATAAATATATAAATTACTAGCTGCCCGTCCCAGCTTCGCATGGGTTGCCCTAATTAGCAATAAAATAAAATTGCGGCTATAAATTGAGATTTAAACTATCCTATCTCTCAAGTTGGATCGAACTGCACATGGTGTGCGAATTTTATTATAATCGGTTAAGTGGTTTAGGAGTCCATTGAGGACAAACATTGTGACACGAGATTTATATATATTAAGATAGCTTACTATATTATGCATGTATTATATAAAACCTTCCTTGAATCACTTTATCTATTGATAAAAAACCGCATCAAAATCCGTTGCGTAGTTTTAAAGATCTAAGCATACATGACAGATAGCAGGAAGCGACTTTGTTTTATAATATGTAGTGATAGTGATACAACTATCGTGAAAATCTGTCTGTGAAAGGACTGATAGCCTACAATTCAAGCAGATGAGTCCTCGACTAAAAACCGCGTAACGTGGGAGCCTATAGGTAACGTTCCCAGCGTTGGGACACAGGCCTCCTCTCTGTGAGAGGGAGTGGGCCGTAATCCACCACGCGGGCCCAGAATGGTTTGGTGAATGCCACATGTCTTCGATTTTTTGGTTCTATACGAAGTACCTGCTTGGGTTCGAACCTTCGACCTTACAATTCATAAAACTGGGCCGATACCACCGGATGAGGAGCTCGTGGCTAAGTAATAAGCGCCACACGGGTCGATGAGATTGGTCAGTGGATGGGTGACCATCTTTACATACCGAGACTCCTCCGTGCCTCGAAACACACGGTTGGTCCCAGCTGTCATTCGTGGATCTTTGACAGTCGTTACGAGTCGTCAGAAGCACGAAAGTCTGACACCAGTCTTACCAAGGGGTATCGTATTACCCAGCTACTGGGTTGTGGAAGTCAGATAGGCAGTCGCTCCATGTTAAATACTGGTATTCAGCTGCATCCGGTTAGACTGGAAGCCGACTCCAACATAGTTGGGAAAAGGATAGGTAGATTGATTCACAACCGGGCCACCACCCCGCTTTCAGATGCATCGACGATCTTCAAAAGGCAGCTGGGACCTGGGACAGACTGTATACGGAATGCAGAGCATAGAATGTTCTCTCGAAATCCGGGCCAGGCAGCTGACTTGATAAATATACAAATATTAATAACTAGGAATCCAAGCAAGAAATACCTGCGTTTAAAAATCTATAGACCCTATAGTTTTTTTTAAACACACATATGTCTTGTTTGCAGAACAATCTAACATGCAGAAACACTCAGACCCGGAACTATTCTGTACTTACCTAGGCCATGTAAATATTTGCTTTGAGCGGGAATCGATACTGCGACCCGTTGCGCAAATGTCTAGCCGACATATTTTAGTTAGAACTAGATTTTGCCCGCAGCTTCGCTCGCGTGGATGTCGGCAAAAATAATTCTATGTTCTAACCGAGGTCTTGGTCTACCTGCGTGCCAAATTTTATCCAAATCCGTTCCGTTTTTGCGTGATTGAGTAACAAACATCCTAACATCCATGCAAACGTACAAAGTTTCACATTTATAATATTAGTGGGATAAAAACATGACTTATAATATTTTTTATAATTATGCTTCTTCTTCTTTTCGTGTGATAAGTTACTAACCTGGTGTCAGAGTTTTAAAGCTACCCATGGGCCTCTGACTTGGCTTCATTTGCCGTCGAGAAATATCTCTCAGGCATGCCGGTTTCCGCACGATGCTTTCCTTCACCGTTTTTGAAGCAACTGACATACAATACGCACATAAATCCGAAAAGTCAGAGGTGCGTGCCTTGGGTTCGAACTCAAGACCGTATGACTTGGTAGTCTGACTGTCACACAACTCGGCTATCACTGGTCTATAACTATACTATTCTATTTTTCTTTATGGCAATGGTGCCGATCTCAGAGTAATAATAGTTATTACTCTGAGGTGCCGATGTTGACATTTCTGCCAATGTCAGATGTATTGAGAGGAAAACCAAAAAATAAATAAAAATAAAAGGCAGTGTATAGAGTGCCACCATTGGCACTCTATCCCTATCGGATAAAGTGCCACTACAGGCACCCTGTAACACCGCCTCGGCCCGGCTCAAGTGCCGCAAGCATTGGATTGTCATTGTCACTGTCACTAAGTCACGTCACTTGGTATTTTGTTTGATTGTCGAGGTTAGATCGCTGTAAAACACCACATTCCCAAAACATTACATTCTCTTGTGCCTTGTCTTGGACCCTGGCACTTCGCCGGCCGCTACCGCGGCACCGCTCGCTACGCTCGCTCGGCTCGTGCGTTGTGTGGTCACAGTTCTAACCTAACCTAAATAACAAATGACAGTGACAATGCAACGCTTACGGCACCCTAGCCGGACCGAGGCAGTGACACTAGAGTGCCACAAGAAACTCGCGGCACTCTATACACTTTGAAAATGAAATAAGAATTCAAACGTCAAAATTCTATGTTGAATTTTTGAAGCTGGTTTCCGCTCTCTAAGGGTCGGGCCACACCTGCCGAACGTTCCGGGACGGAACGCTCCGTCGCGTCATATTTCTATGGACGTAACGTTCGGCTGATGTGTCATAGGTAACTTGAAAAACATTAGGAGCGTATTCAACCGAACCTTCCGCGCCGAACGTTCGGCAGGTGTGGCGCGACCCTTAGACGCAAAAAACGTGTTTTTCCGAATCTGTCAAACAAAATTAATGCAAAATAGCTGAAGTGTACTGAAATAAACAGTTACTTTTTGTTTTTATTTGTGAAACTACAAGAAAAAAAACATTGTATTTTTATACAAACTATGGGTTCGTTTTTCCTGCTATTTTTGTTCATACCGCCTGTTTCTAGATTTATAGAGACGTTTTTTCGGTATCGACAGGAAAAAAATACATGTTCGAACTTCGAAATCACGACCGTTCTCTCGCCAGTGTGCGCTATAGTTGCCATTTCATTTTTTTTTTTTGTAAACTACATTCCATCTGCAATATTTGAATACAACATAAAATCGATTCAGAGGAAAGCGGGGATTTTATTTTTCCTTTCAAATTGTCATGAAAATTAGGGACTTGACACCTAATCAGAATTATACCTAAATTTTATTGAAAAAATCTATTAGAACTGTAATAACTTCTGTTTACTCCGGATATGCACGATCTTCACCCTCATCTCATAACGCTAATATAAAAGCAAGGGATAATGATAGCACGGACAGTGCGCGAACGCATACATCGTGGTCACGCAACCACGCCAAACGCACGCCGCGGTTGATATAGAACGATTTAAATTTCGGAATTTACAACCGATAATTGTTTTTTAAATAACATTCGATTTTCAAATATATATTTTTTAAATAATTAGGTAGACTGTTTTTATAACAAACAAAAATTCAGTTTCTTTTTTGTTTGATTTGAAAAGCATTTTTGTGAGATTTTTTTATTGTGTGTGTTTTTTTTTAAATAATAAAAATGGTGAACAAAGTGTATAAAGTTAGTTCTGCAAAAGAAAAAAAAGCTGGGAGCAAACACAATCAGATTCTAATGTCTATTGTTGGTAAGTAATTATCGAAATCATTTATCCTAACTCACCACATCACATATCTTAACAACCTGATGACGAGTTTTTTTTTTCATATAAATTATGTAATAATCGCAAAAAGATAGTTTTTTTATAAAAACTTTTATTTTAAGGTTGAATTTTGCTTTTATTGTGATTATTTTCAAAATCGTTCATCACGCCATTCACGCCTGGTTTTCAATAATGGTGTAGACAGAATTGTAGGTGCCAAATATTGTGTTTAGTAAACGGGTACAGATATAGAAAAAAAATCAGTGATTCTGAATATTTGTATAATAAAACATAGCACATTCAGCCTATAATGTTCCCACTGCTGCGACACGAGCCTCCTTTTTTTAAGGGAGGGAGAGGGCCATAATCTACCACGCGGGCCCAGTGCGAGTTGTCAGATGGCACATGTCTTCGATTTTTTTGGTTCTAGGTGATAGGACGAATATATTTTTTTTTTAAAGTAGTGATAATTATTAAAGAAAAGAACAGATCTTTATTTAAAGGTATTTTTTTTAATCGTTCTTATGAAATGTGGTATGTACCTATTGCTTGATGAATACTTACCACTGTGTAATAACTTATACTTAGTGGTAATTGTGGCTATTTTCGAGTAACAAACAGAATTGAAAAAAGTACGCGAGAAAGTACCTTAAGTACTTCGATATTTAGATTTAAGAGCCAGGCAAACGGGTTTGAAGATTTTTGTATGGAGGGTGGCCCTAACGTGTGGCCACATTTTTACTTACCAGAACTGAAAAAAACAAAAAAATCTTTGTTTCAGGGTTCAGTTTTCGACTTATATTTCGGTGAACAACTCCGAAACCTGACGCTTTAGGATATTACGTTATCTGTCATTTTTTGTTTGTATAAGTGTCCTCTATCTAAATATATAACTTTCGAATTTCACCGTGATTTTGAAAAAAAATCAAAATGGTGGCTGATTTTAGGGCCAAAATCTTCGAACCCCAAACACTCAAATCCAAAATTTCATTTTTAGGAGACCTGGCCGGCCTTTTATTATACCTATACCTAGATTTCTTAACAATTTGTTTGCATTTCGAATGTGATATTACAAAAACAACATCCTGTGTTTTTATGATATACTCGTAGGTACTAGCTTTTGCCCGTGGCTTCACCCGCGTTTATATCGCAACGCAAATTGTCAATTTCAGATATTACGAGTTCTGTTTGTTTCCTGATTATATTTATAGAACAGTTTGTTTGCGCACGTGATTTCCAATGAATATCATAATAAAAAAATTGATGTGGCATATTTTAAAGTAAAAAGTTTTTTGGTAGCGATTTTTGGTAGGGGAAAATCTTATGGGTGCGCATCACCGACATGCTAATGTAGTTAGGAGTATGGCGTATTGCCCATGGCCAGCATCACGTGTAGCATGACGCTTTCTATGTCTACGAAGAATAGACACATCTCTTTATAAACAAAGTGACATTTCATTTCTCCATTTTTGACATCGCACCGTAGAAATCTTTCTACAATCTGTCATTTTGTCTTTCGTTTCTAACTATCTTTGTCTAGGTCCTTTACATGTAGACTATTTCAAAAGAAAGTTTTCTATCCCAAACTGTCAAAATCACACTAACAACTGACAGTGACAGTTGTCTAAGATAGTGAAACTTTCTACTCGACGGTCACAAAGTATATATACGGTTATCTACAAAATCATGATTTTACGGTAGAGCGTTTTAAACGCAAAACTGTGATAACTAATAGAAGAACAAAGCTATCTTCTCCTATTTTACATCATTCAGTTAATATTACCAAGGAAATGGTTAAGGCCAATATTACTGTAATATGTTTTTGTTCCAAAACACGGTACCTACTTCGAAACTAAGAAAAAAAAAAGTTGTACGGAACGTCATTTTTGTCTACTCTTCCGTAGACAAAGCGGTGCTCATGCTACGCGTGTAGATAGTTTTAAGTTTCACTTCTGTCGGCAGGTTCTATCCTGCCTCTGATGTTTTTTTTCTTCTGTCAGTGTGTTTTCATGCCCTGCTTTGAATGCTTTGCCTATGTTACCTATCGATGTCATAGACAAAAGGAGAAGAATTTTAACCACATAATTCCTGGAAAAAATCTTAAAGGCTTACGCAGACAGGCGCGATGCGATGGTGTGACGTAATTCTGGTAGAAAAATTTCCATGAAGTTTTCATAGAATAGTTTGTCTGGCTCTAATGATGTATGCCATGATAAAACTGGGGGCAAATAGACGTTTTTTTTTCTCAAAACTTGCTTCATTATCGTCCATAAACTGATCAAAATGGTCTTTTCATGTTTTGAGCATATATGAAAACGTTTTAACCATCTAATAAAAAAATGTCCTACTTTTTAATTATTTTTTTTGTCAATTCATATCCTAGGTAATTTTGTTCTTTAAAATTTTGCCCATAGTTCCTTTCAGCGTTTTTCTCTATGATATAAAGTTTAGAATCTACCCAAACTGGCCTTAAAAAAATATCATCCTGTATACAACTCTCATCATTCAGCCGAAACACGTTGATAATAGATAAGAATAATTAAAATGAATTTGCAATTAATTATCGTGAAATGATAGATCTATTTTCGGCTTTACTAGATAGCCCTAGAAAATAATACGAAGTAGGTTAAACTAAAACTTGATAATTGTTTTCAATGACGTGCCATCAGTGACGCCAAGACCATGCACGAGTGCACTTGCACTTGAGAATGGCTGGGCCGACGTGGCTATTTTTAGTTTTAAAATTTTCGTAATTAGCCGAATTCGGTTTTTTTTTTTTTAATTTATCGAAAAATTCGGGAAAAACTGTAAGTGTATAAACTGAAGTCAGAACTCGTAGAGTCAGCTAGTTTCAAATAATATTATTACGAAATATTCAAAATTCAGAAATGGAATCAACCCCACCACATAATTATTTTATTGCTTGTCAAAAAATGCTGAAAAATGTGAACTAACTTAAAGTATCATTCCTTTTACGTCATTCTTCTCAACTGAAAAATTTAGTCAATAGCATAATAACCTATCGTTATTCCCACTGCTGGGACACAGGCCTCTTCTCTGTGAGAGGGAATGGGCCGTAATCCACCACGAGGGCCCAGTCAGTTAGTAGAAGTCTCAAGTCTTCGAATTTTTGGCTTAGAATATGCCGATTTCCTCACAATGTTTTCCTTCGTCGTTTTGAGAGCAGCGGTGATAAAATAATTTCCAAAAAGTAAGGTGACTGGGTTCAAACCTACGACCTACAACTCGTAAATTGCGGCCGTTACCACTGGGCCACCACTGTTCTAATGATTAAAAAATAAAATTAAGCTTGTTCAGTTCGGTTTCTTACATCATTGTTTTACACAGCAGTACCTACTCGTGCCAAATTATTTATCACCACGTGGACGCTCCTGACATTCTTATTTACGATATCTTATAGACGTCCCATTAAGTACTTACAAATTAATGAGGCAGAAGAACAAAAAACAAAAAGTTGATTAAAAATGAACCTAATTTGATTATCAAAATTCAACCCTTACTTCGTTCCTATTCATCCCTAATTCGAACTAACCCGGTTTTTTATATGTCTGTCAGCTGCAAGGGTACCACGTGACCCGTCAGACGTTGTCCTGTAAAAATTTCGATATCGGTTTTTCGGCTATTCCTTTGACGTTTTCCGTTTTTTTGAAGTGAACTTCGTTAGCGGCGTTGTGCACTTTTTTTGAGATGGGTAAAAAATGTTAAACTCGAGTCAGAACGTGCCGTAAGATCCGTTGCCTAGCAACAGACAAAGTAAATATCAAAATAAATAGTCTTTGACATTACGTAAAGATTGCGAGGTAAGAATTGTTACCCATATTGATGGGTAAAAAAAAAGCAGTCAAAACATACTTCATGAAAAGTGTTTAGATAAATTGTTTATTTTTGTTAGATATATTTTGAAAATAAAAAATATACTACTACTACTAATGAATATTGTATTTAACCACATAAATTAAGAATAGTCCTTTTAAACTGATCAATTATATATTATTCGCACGAATTGCTTAATTCGTGCGAAATTGTTCCCTAAACATTTCAAAATATTCAAAAATGCTCAACGTTAATGTTCTTTTCACTTCTGCCGGCACTCCCGGAGTGCAACCCGTTTTTTTTTTTTCCTAAGCCACCCCAAAAAAATAACTATTCAAATCGCTCGAGCCATTTTCTAGTTTTTACAAGACAATTGATAATTGATTTCTTATTTATAGATTATTTATTTATTCATTCAGTAGTAGAGTAGGTACACTTATATTTTATTTGTATTTTGACGCGGGCGGAGTACACAAGCACAGTAAAATAGGTAGGTATTATTTACGATGCATGTGTGGTAGTTTTTTTTTAAATCTACTGTATTATTATGAAAAGTAGATTGTGTTATGAAATCCTTGCTGTAAGATCAAGCCTTGCTTCAGTCATTGTAGAGTAAAATGGAACATTTTTCCCATAGCAATTGTATTGTAAATTAAACAATTGGACCATCTGTTTTATGTATTATTATGCCAGTAATTAATAATGAAGTCTTCACCCACACTAGTCATTACATTGTGTTAACTGCGTTACAACTCTTTAATTTAATACAGGCAAATGTGATATGCGTTGATTGTCAATCTGCCTAGCATTTACCCAATGTTGGGCTCGGCTTCGGGTTGGGAGCGACTGCATATCTGACCTCCACAACCCAGTAACTGGGTAAGACTGGTCAGAAGTAGTCAGAAGCCCGAAAGTCTGACAGACTTTCGGGCTTCTGACTACTCGTAACGACTGTCAAAGATCCACGATTGACAGCCGTAGCGTTAAAAAAACAAATGATTAATTCCAAAATCGAATTGCCCTCCTCATTCCAAAGACACGTTACGAATCACAGACGTGAGTCATAGACAAGTTCTGTTACATCTAAAAATACCTCAATCGTGCCTCAAGGTACCAGGGACGCATACCTGCTAGTAAGGCTTACGCTATATTTACTCTATGTACCTATTTTTAGATTTTCTTGACAGCCTTTTTATCGAGTTCAACGGACGGAAAGATTACATTACCTACGCATAGTTATTTAGTTACGAACGTTTGATGATTATATTGCCTACGGAATAATAGATTTTCATAAATAAAATTGGCTTGAATAAGAAACAGTTTATTTTTTATGAGAAAAATCGTTTTACCTTTATGTTGATAATGGTTTTCGGGAAAAGCTGCCTGTTTGGTGATACATAAGAAAGCCCCTGATATTTATGATTCAATAACACATATGATTCCAGGATACATTATAAAATAATGATAATGTATAAATACTCGTATGTATCCTGAAACGAAGGCAACAGAATGATTTGAAGTGAAAGAAAAGAAAGAAAATACATTTATTTAGCACAGACTTAAAGACACACAGCACAACATAATTATAATACATTAAAAAAAATAAAAGATAAACAGGAAGAAGTGAAATATTAGAATGTTATACAAGGGTCGAAAGGAATCAATTCCCATACGAGGTAATTTAGACGCCCGAGCGCAGCGAGGTGGCTATAGTCCGAGTAGGAATTGATGTCTTGCACCTGTGTTAAACACTCTACTTTCATTTTGAATATAAGAAAGTATAAAATTATATTCCTAAAATATTTATCTTCTTCTCTTATATATAAAAATCATTTGCTGTTCGTTAGTCTGGCTAAAACTCGAGAACGGCTGGACCGATTTTGCTGATTTTGGTTTTGAAATGTTTGTCGTAGTCCAGGGAAGGTTTAAACGTTGAGTAGATAAGTACTTAGTGCCACCCGTGCGAAGCCGGGGCGGGCAGCTAATTTATTGATAATTTGATAATAACATATGTAGTAATTAACTGACAAGTTAGAACAATTTGTGTTTTTTTTTAATATGGAACACACCGCGTCTCCTCCGCGGGCCGTCCCGTGCGTGCGTAGATAATACACTTAAATACGGGAGTCCGCCTATTAGGTATTTTTTTAAATTCACACTGGCTATTCACAAGAGCGCAGCCTTTTTATTTTTATTCTATTCGATATTTTTCATGTAAAAAGTTTCGTAGCCGACTACGTAACCGAAAGTTCTATTTTTTAAATTCATTCCCGCCCTAGAGAGGGAAGCAATTACTATGAGTCTTTCCCGCCCTAGAGAGGAAAGCAGTGTTTTCCACCCGCTACTCGGATCAAACAAACACTACTTTCCGAGCATGAAAAATAAAAAGAAATCTTCCCACGTTCATATACCATGATCCATTTTGTATTTTGTGTTGTCAAGCAACATATTATTGCTGTATTCGAATGTAGAATGAACGGGAACTAGAGAATCTGCCTAGCCTTTTCCCAACTATGTTGGGATCGTTCTTCTAGTTTATTCGGATGCAGCTGAATACCTTTATTTTACATGGAGCGACTGCCTATCTGACCTCCAAAGAAATAACAAGCACGAAAGATAATTAAACTTGATATTACCCATACATCATTCTCCAGTACTTATGCCAATTAATTTGTGGTCGGCGCAACATGTAGAATCCCTTTCTTCCATACTTCTCTATTAGTCGTCATCTCGGTAGTCTAGCCATATCATCACGTTGTCCAGCTATCGTTTCTTTGGTCGTCCCCTACTCGTATCCACATTCAATCAATCAATCTTCCTAGCCTTTTTCCCAACTATCTTGGGGTCGGCTTCCAGTCTAACCGGATGCAGCTGAGTACCAGTATTTTACATGGAGCGACTGCCTATCTGACCTCCACAACCCAGTAACTGGGTAATACGATACCCCTTGGCAATGAGGTTATACAATACTTGGTAAGACTGTTGTCAGACTTTCGGGCTTCTGACGACTCGTAACGACTGTCAAAGATCCACAAATGACAGCCGGGACCAAGAGGCACGGAGGAGTCTCGGTATGTAAAGATGTTCACCCATCCACTGACCAACCCCTGCAAGCGTAGCTTAACCTGATGGATCGACCCGTGCGGCTTGTTATTACTTAGCCACGAGCTCCTCTCGTATCCACATTCATACTCAAAAATTTTCTGACGACATTTCCCTCATTCCTCCGTATCACATGCCTGTTCCATGATAACCTATTTCCTCAAAACTTTTCAGTCTTCGATGTCACTTTCAGACTTCTTCCTATATGTATAGGGTGACTGGTAATTAGTGACCGATACCTTAACACGACTTTACTCATCATTATGAATAACTTTTACTATGGGAACAAACCTGAAATCGCGGAAAAAAAATCAGTTATTCAATTTTGCTGAGTCATGCGAACATAAAAGTTCGATTTCAGGTTTGGTTTTTATACCCAATTACAGGATTTTTTACCCAATTACATTTGGAGAGTTTCTCGATCGAAAGCGAGAATGTCGAAACGGTTGAATGTGGAAACTATGCCTTGACAAATGAGTGTGATCAATCGACAGGCGATTGTCGCCTCACGAAGTTCGATACCTCGTATGACCAAGCCAAAATTGATTTTCTATAATACATAATTATGATACATTAAGGTCGCTTTTCGTATCTGTCTGTATGTTCGTTCTAAATTACAAAACATCGACGATATACAAAAAATCAAATCTTTTTTCTTTATTTTATTATAATATAATATTAGTTTAGATTAATATGAAACTTACATGAAATAAAGAAAACATGTTTTGTGTAGTAGTAAACACTGTGCTAAGCACGTATGGGTCGCTAGTCATTTATAAAATCGCCTTTATCTAACGCACAATTTTCTCCCATTCCAGTATGTATGCCAATCCTGGCGTACGGAACAGCCATGGGGTGGATATCCCCCAACAAGGCGCTGCTCATGGGGGACTATTCCCCCTCGAACTCTCCCCTGTCTGAAGAAGACGTGTCCTGGATGGCTTCCATCATGTTTATCTTCGCACCTATTGCTGTCTTCGTGTATGGGGTCGCCGCTGATAAATTTGGAAGGAAAAATGCGTTGTTGTTCGCTTCTATACCAATTTCTGTAAGTATATAATGTGTTATTTTCGGTGCACAATATACCTACAAAAAACCGGCCAAATGCGTGTCGGACCACGCACAATGAAGCGTTCCTCTGTTCTCTGATAAATCGATATAAATGTCACAGTCAAATCTCCAACTGCAAAAATAATGTAAGTTTGTAATCGCAAAAAAACCATTTTGCTTGCCGGGGTTGGTCGGGTCGACAGCAGCCCGAAAGCAGGAAACCTGTCTTATCAATAGGGTATCGTATTCCCCAGTTACTGGGTTGTGAAGGTCAGATAGGCAGTCACTCTATGCAAAATACTGCTATTAAGTTGCATCCGGTTAGACTAGAAGCCGAACCCAACATAGTTGGGAAGAGGCTAGGTAGCACCGACGATATCCTCCTATGTACCTTGAATTTTAAAACCAACTTATATCCACAGCTCGGCTGGGCAGTAAAGCTGATGTGCGCGCACCCGATCGCGCTGATCGGCGCCCGCGCTCTTATTGGATTCGGTTCGGGAGGAGGCTTCGTGGTGTGTCCCCTTTACGTCAAGGAGATCAGTGAGGACAGCATCCGAGGCATGACTGGCACTTTCGTTATATTCTCACAGGTTAGTAATTATACTACTTATCCTATGTACCTACTTATACTCTATAGGGTTAGGTAGTTAAATAAAGGTAAACAAAAAAAACCACGTGACGAGACAGCTGTCAAGTAACCGACTAAACGTAATACCTGTCACTTCAGTTGTCATGGCACGTCACAGTTGTACTCTTCAATTGAGCAACGTTATAATTCGTTGACGTTTAAAATTTGGGCTCTTTACAATAGACAGATTACAAAATAAAAGTACCTACATTATTATTAAAAATCGAACAAAAAAATTGTGCTACATTCTACGAAGAATAGTTAAAGAATAAATGATAAAGTTTAACACACATTAATAAAAGAGGAAACTATTGTAAAAATCTTAAATGTTTTATTGTATTTTTAAACAAGAAAGTGTCATGTATAAAACGACAAAAGCTGCCTGTGGCTGCCTGTCCACCGAAGCGCAGAGGAGCGGAGATGTGTCAATATTAACCAATAGAATCGAAACTCCGCTCCAGAGACTAAAATATAATTTCTTTATCTAAATATTTCCAACCTTGGCATGACGTGTTGCCTAGCAACCCACAACGTAAATATCTAAATAAATAGTCTTTGACCTTAGAATAATTCTAAGTCTTTGACATTACGTAAGGATTGCGAGGTTAGAATTTTACCCATATTGATGGGTAAAACAGCAGTCAAAACATACTTCATGAAAAGTGATAGGTACATTGTTAATTTTTGTTAGAAACTATGTTTTGAATTTATTTTTCGTTTATGAATGAGTGTTAGGAGGCGTGCACTTTTGGATTTTCCAAACTATTTTTATTTTGCTCTGGCCATTAATGGTACTTAAGGAGTAATAAACCACGCTTATTCAAGATTTAACCCCACAAATTGGTAGATCTTTGCGGTAGCCATCTAGCCATGAGCCCCTCAACTCTTTTCGAAAAGCATAACAGCATAATCAGCCTATGATGTCCCCACTGCTGGGTCACAGGCGTCCTTTCTGCGAGAGGGAGTCGGCTGTAATCTACCGCGCGGTCCTAGTGCGGGTTGGTATAAATGTCACATGTCTTTGAATATTATTTTGTTCTAGGAAATGCCGGTTTCCTTACGATGTTTTAATTCACCGTTTTGAGAGCAGTGGTGATGAAATTATTTACACTAATTAAAGTACCTGCCTGGGTTCGAACCCACGACCTACTTACCACTGGGCCACCACTGCTCGCTATTCAAACGCTACTTATAAAATAAAATAAGGGCTGACTCAGCCGCGCTTATTCATTCAGACGCGCGTTTAAATTCCCGCCGCGGAACTAGGCGCCAATTTATTCTAGCCGCGTGCTCGCGCCTTCAATTACCAGTCAAGTTCAATAGTACGATGCATGTGAACTGATTTAATTTAACGCGCGAATTGATTCTTAGGACGCCCGGTGACGCCCCTTCTAATCAATCTTATAATGAGTTATAGGCATTGAGATTAAGAATAAAATCACACTACAATTATTGAGGTTCAATGTAAGGGTCGCGCCACACCTGCCGAACGTTCCTCGGCGGAACGTTCCGTCGCGTCATGTTTGCTTGCATTTCTATGGACGTAACGTTCGGCTGATGTGTGATAGGTAACTTGAAAAACATTAGGAGCATATTCAACCGAACCTTCCGTCGCGGAACGTTCGGCAGATGTGGCGCGACCCTTAAATAGAGAAGCTATTAAAAACTAAAGATATGTCCCCACGGATGTCAAATGTGACAACCGCGGTGTATGCAGGTATAGTGCGCGCAAGGACTGGTGACGCTGTAATATTAAAATATTAAATCTATATTAATAATTTAATTTAATCGTATTCAAAATTCATTTATTTGCGTTACACGTCCGTATTTGTGTCACAGAAATTCATATGTGTACAAAACAACGGTCCATTAGATTCGGAGCAAATTGGCTGTGACAGACGGACAGACACATGTTTTTTCCTTTTAAGGTACAGAAACCTAAAAATTAAAAATGCATTGCGCGGGCATTAGCTAGTCATACATATTTTTATACATATAATTATGATAGTGCAGAATCCCCGTAGACCACAATAGATTACATTACACTAATTACAAAAACAAACAAAATGGGTGACAGGCGCAATAAAGGAAAATACAGTAAATTATCAATTTTCTTAACATAACTCAGGTGTTCCCCTTCAAACAAAGACATATTTTTTTCCTGTTATTCTTTCAGTTCGAGGAAGATTTTTTGTAAGTACTAAGTATTTGGTAATCCCCGTAGAATTCTGTTTGATGTATGCTAATGGGCAAATAGATTTTCAGGTTCGACAAAAACTGCTGTTTCGATTTTAGTTGTAAGGAAAAATTGTTATGTAAATTCTAGGTACACTGTGCCAATAGATTCTGTTCGTCGTATGGGTTCTCAGAAAAAAATTGTGTTGTATGGGTATTATGAAATTTTTGGTACGTTTGAAGAATTTTATTGACAAGTACTTCTTTACTTTTATTTGTTTTCAAATTAAATGTCGCAGCGCCATACTGAGTTATGTCCACCGGAGCGGAGAGGAGAGGAGAGGAGCGGAGATGTGTCAATATTAACCAATAGAATCAAAACTCCGCTCCTGAGGTGCGATTCTATTGGTTAATTTTGGCACATCTCCGCTCCTCTCCTCTCCTCTCCGCTCCAGTGGACAGGCAGCCTTACAGGCCAACATGCCCCACGTTGGCCTCGTACAGGACAATATCTGAAATGAAAAAGTGCTTTTAGCGCGTTGAGCGATTTCTGTTAGGGGATAAACTTACGGATTCACGTCACCAACATGCTCCCGCCGTAGTGCTGTACTATAGAGTCTAGATGGCGCTAATACCAGTTTTAAGTTTTTACTTCTGTCGGCAGTACCTACTGCCTTTTTTTTTTTAATTATTATTGTAGGCTGTTGTTTTGATTGTGTTATTTTTCGTTTGTGTCATAATATTAAGCTTATGTAATTATCTTCCCGTGCGAGACCCAATAAATACGTTTTCTTTTTCTTCCTTTTCTATCTTTCGTAAAGTAAAGTAAAGTAGACTGCCCCACCCAGTTCCCAGTTCCCGGTTCCCAGATAGCCGACACTCGGAGCTAAACAATTAAAAAAATCTTTTCTTTTGTCCCCAGACCGTTGGAAATCTGCTGGTCTTCGTACTGGGAGACCTGCTGCCGTTCAACGTAGTGCTCTGGATCCTGCTCGCGATTCCTCTCATCCACTTCTGTATCCTGTTGCGACTGCCGGAGACACCCTCGTACTTGGTCAAGTGCGGGAGGAATGAGGTAAGATTGAAGGACGAATTATTTATAAATTGGTATTGACGATACAAAGATTTGCACTATTTTAATAATGCATTTTGAAATAATGGAATGTTCCTGTTGCTGAGCGCATTCATTAGTTTGTTGGATTTTAGACTGGTTTCACAGCTGTCCGGGAGACCCGTACGGTTCGCCCGTACAGGCTCCCGGAACGGAGACACACGTGAGGTGTTAGAACATTGTTTCACAGCGACGCGGATTGGTCCTCACGCGACACGCTCCTGGTAGAGCCCGTACAACGTATCGTACTACTCCCTCGTTTCAGAGCACTGCGGGCGCTACCCGTACGGGTCTCCCGTGTACGGACGGGCAGCTGTGAAACGAGCCTTAAGGCCCAACGTCCACATAATCAGTCTATAATGTTCCCACTGCTGGTACACAGGCTTCCTGTCAGTGAGAAGTAGGCTGTAATCTACCACGCGGACCTAGGGCGGGTTGGTAGATAACACATGTCTTCGAATTTTTGTTTCTAGGACATTCCGGTTTCCTCACGATATTTTCCTTAACCGTTTTGAGAGCAGTAGTGATGAAATAATTTACACAAAGTAAATCGCCTGTCAGTGTTCGAACCTGGCGATCTACAACTCGAAAATCGCGGCCGTTACCTCTGAGCTACCACTGTTCTGCCAACTCACCAATGAGTAGTCAGAATGTCTTAGTACTAATATTATTAGCACCATTGAAATAAATTAGTGCTGTTATAAATATGCTGACTACTCATGGTGATTTGAGTATGTTACTGGTTAGTTGTGAGTAGTGATGGGTCGGGAGAATATTCTCACCCGGAGAATATTCTCGGATCGAGAATGTTCTGCAATATTCTGGAATATTCTTTTCGACGGAGAATATACGAGAATTTAAAAATGGAAGTAAAATTGCTAAATTTTTATACAATATATTTTGATTTCAAGGTTTAAAGTAAACTTCTTTTGTTGTTATTTTATACTTTACTTGAAAAAACGTTACTGTATTATGTTTCGGACTGGAAATGGCGCCGATTCTCTTGTACTTGAACTAAACTAGCTAACCTATCACTAAAATTCGTTACTTTTGGCTATGAGAATCTTAAAGCTATTCTGACAAAAAAATAAATTTAAAAATAATTTTGACACCAACTAAAATCGAATTTGACAATGGTGCCGATTCTCTTGTACACCGAACTAAACTGTCAATAAAATTCCCTACTTTTGGCTATGAGAATCTTAGAGCTATTTTGCCAAAAAAATCTCTAAATTAAAAAAAATATTTTGACACACATCTAAAATCGAATTTGACAATCACGTGACGACTCCACATGGTACTTGTTTACTTTACCCTGTGATTTTTTTTAGAGCCGGAGGCGCGCAGGGGCTGCAGCCTCGACGAGTTTTATATGGAATTTTTCACTTTTTGTATGAAAAATATGAAAAATTATTACTAACATGTTGGGATATAGGGGTTTAAGGGTTTCCTAAAGGGGGTCGAAAATTTCATTATTTTTGCGATAGGACGCACCATTTTCGAGATATAAGTAAAAGAAAAAAAATACAGTACTGTTTTTGCACTGAAGTCGAAGTGTTGGTGTGAATTTTAGTGCATGCCAACTAATTTTATTCCACTCGTTTTTAATCGCATTTAACAATAGTCAGATTTAGTTGGAAACACCAAATTTTACTAAATACTCAAGTTTGGTTTTTTACAATAGACATTTTAGCTTAAATTCTTACTTACTTTAGCTTATATTATCTCGAAAATGGTGTGTCTTATCGCAAAAATAATGAAAATTTCGACCCCCTTTATAAAAACCCTTAAACCCCCAAAAGTTAACATGTAGGTAATTTTTTTTTTTCCATACAATAAGTGAAAAATTCCATATCAAAACACGTAGACGCCGCCCCCCTGCGCGCCTCCGACTCTAAAATAATATCCCAAGGGAGGGCAAACAAGTACCACATGGAGTCGCGATTGTCAAATTCGATTTTAGTTGCGTCAAAATTATTTTTGATTGTTATTTTGTTTTTAATTATTTGCACCATAAACCTTTCTTATAATATTGTTTTCTTATTCATTTTATTAATGCTGATTATTTTAAACTCATAAAGTTCGTTTTAATACAGAAATCGTACTTTAACATTACTCCATACGAAATTTAAGAGAATTTATGAGAATTTTCTCGGAAATATTCTCGGGAATGTTCTCGCTCAGGAGAATTTACTGAGAATTTAAGTTGTGGTGTAGTTTATTTTAAACTCAAACTTCGTAAAACGTTCAAATGCACTAAAAACTATTACTCTAAAAAAAAAACGATTCAATAAAGTCATCCAATTTTTAAATTCTCGTAAATTCCCTATCAAAAGAATGTTCTCGAGAACTTAACAGCAAAGTTCTCGCAAGGAGAATATTCTCGAGAATTGCCCATCACTAGTTGTGAGTAGTCGTCGTGGACGGAAATTAATGTTTTTCGATTCAAAAATCCTCCAAGTTTATGTTACCCTTACATTGCTCGTTCGTGTTGAAGTCGATTTAGACCAAACGAGCGAATGCACATTCTGACCCGCATTCTAAGTACCAAATTGTTTATGTCAGATACAGAACATTCGTTCGTTGGTGTCTATGTGTATCTACTAAAATGACAAGAATATCAACAAAAGAATTCTTTAGCTGGCGAAATGTGGGTGTGTTATTATAGGTAGGTACCTACTAGGTACACCTCTGTCTAACATTTCGGGAATTATTATAGGCGTGATGTTGTGTGAATGCTCTAGGTATTGTTCTGTTCTGGTTCTATGTATGGTTTTCTAAACCCAGCTTGAGAATTACTGAATACTGAAACTATTGAAATACTGGATCAATGAACTTCAACACCAGCTGTCGCTGAAAATCAGCGCTGGGGCTCTGTCTCGCATAGGGTCGCAGCATTATGCTGAGCGATGGCCGTTATGCGAGGATGTGACGCATATTTTCCCCCAATTTGTTATTTTTTTTCTTTCCTTGCGTCATGTTTACCGCAAATAAACGTATTTTTTCTTTCTTTTTCTTTCTTTCATCCTTTGTTTTGGACCATTCAGTGATTGATGTAAAGTCTATTCAAATCCTTGTTTCTAATTGATGTTATTTCCACTTATGCAAACATCAACTTTATGTAAGTATAAATAAAGTTGATTTTAGACTGACTAGTACTGTTAACAAAGTCATAAAAAATATGAAGTTGTAGAGCAAACAGAACCAAAGGCATTACATTTGTTTTTCCTAAAACTCGTGTTTGTTTACATGTTTGGCAAATAAATTGCGAACGCAGATTAACCATGTTTTTGCAAGTGGCAGGCACACCGACCGCTTTAAAAAAATTAACTACTGCTAAGCATGCTGGGTTCAATTCTCAGGTCGATATGTATGTAAATTAACAAGGTATCCATTAAAAGTAACGGGTAATTTAAATGTTACTGCTGTAGCCGTTACACCGCCACATATGAACTACGCAGCGAAGGCGACGTTACACAAATCCTGTATCGCGCAGTTAGCGTTTAACGCGCGATCGCCATAGATGAGACTATCCGAAGTCAACTTTCGGGCAGTTGCCCGCGAGACACAACACCCTGGTCTCTGGGGTCTGAGGATCTGGTCGGAGGATCCTCCCTTTTCTAAAGAGGATGAGTGAACTTTACACCCTGTTCCTCATAACTCTAAACTGTAAGATCCAGCTGAGTCTTATCACGATTTTTCTTTGAGGAAAAGATTTAAAATGATCTTATCATAATATATATTATAGTGAAAACATGATGTAACTTAAAACAAATTATTTACATAATAGTCTAATAGTTATGTAACGCTACTTTGCGATTAGATAATATAATAATAATTTGCTTGTACTAGGTAACGAAGTTCCCTTTCGCGGGTTGCGAAAGGGGGCTAGACGGAAAAAAATTGGGACCAAAAGTTGTAACGACACTTTTTATTTTTATTATTACGCCATCTGTGAGCGACCACAGGTACTAATTAGTGGCATGCCTTTGTGAGGTTCATTTTTTTTATTATAACGCCATCTGTGAGCGACCACAGGTACTAATTAGTGACATGCCTTTGTGAGGTTCATTCCATAACTTCGTTCCATCCGGGTGTCCCTTGACACCTCTCAGCTTTTTTAAAATTTATTATGGTTAACAATTACTGTTTGTATTTCCTGTCTTTCTTTCTATGGATCAAAAGAAGCTAAAAAAAAAGAAAATGAATGAATGATGTTGTTTTTCCTAAGTCTCGAGTTTGTTTAAATGTTTGGCAAATAAATTGCGAACGCATTTTAGGCATTCTTCTTGTCTTGTGCTAAATAGAAGTTTGTTTCAGGAAACAGCAAAGGTGCTAGGTTGGCTACGCTCCCTGCCCGTAGATGACAAGTCTATCTCCGAAGAAGTTGACAGATTAATCATAGAACAGACCACTAGTGAACCTAAATTCTCGCCTAAACTATTGTGTAAGTATTTTACATTTTATATGGTCTAAGATCCACATAAAAACGACGTGCACCGGTGCACCCATCTGTTTAAAGGTATGAATGATGAAGGATGATTCCGAACCACGCTGCACGCAGCAGTGCTGCCGCACCAGTGCTGCCACTAAGGTGCTGCCCAGCAGTGCTGCCTGTCGCGCTGATTCCGAGCAACGCGGCAGTGTCGCTCTGTTCGTATGTAATTTACGTGTCAACATTCAAGTAGGTACTCTTGCTGCGGCGGCATACGCGTGACTACTGGTCTGTCGCGGCGGTAGGGCGACACTGACGCGCAGCAGTGCTGCCGCTACATTGCTGCCGCGACATTGCTGCCAGCTGCCTAGCTCGGAATGTAATCTCATATAAGCCAATAGAAATTGTACGGGGACCAGTAGTGTCGCGGCAGCACTGCTGCGTGCAGCGTGGTTCGGAATCGTACCTTTATGAATGAAAAGTATTTTTTATCAAAGATTTAAAATACTTTAATGAAAATACTTACTTAAATGAAAAGTATTTTATATCAAAGATTTAAAATACTTTAACGAAAATACTTGAATGAAAAGTATTTTATATCAAAGATTTAAAATAGTTTGGAAAATCCAAAAGTGCCCGCCTCATAACACTCATTCATAAACGAAAAAGAAATTCAAAACATAGTTTCTTACAAAAATGAACAATTTATTAAACACTTCTCATGAAGTATGTTTTGACTGCTTTTTTACCCATCAATATGGGTAAAATTTCTAACCTCGCAATCTTTACGTAATGTCAAAGACTATTTATTTTGATATTTACTGATATACTTTTGTCGGTTGCTAAGCAACGGAAAAGGGTCGAAGTTGAAAATATTAAGATATAGATATTATATTTTAGTTAGTATTTTATTAATATATAGTTAAACTACTTTGAATAAAAGAGGCATTTTCAATAGGGTTCCTCCTACGGCTGAAAAGAATATATTTAAAAAAATTGACTCAATTAATTGATTTTATCGCAAGGTACAATGTTTTCAGGTTTCATACATTGACGGACAGGATTTTTTTTAAACAATTTTGATGTTTTTTTCCGTTTCTGCTGCATTAAATCAATTGTTGAAAAGTACAGTAATCATCTATGCATATCTATGCAATATAAATTAAGTAATTTTTGTGTACTAGCAAGAGTGTAACAATAAAAATAGTTGCAGAAAGGGGGCAAAAAAAAAAATTCGATCGTAGCACTCTCTAAGGCTTCGCATTATGAGTCGTGCAATACTTTTCATCCATCTGCATAGAATCTGCAGCAGATCCTATGCTAATACGGAGCCGCATATGTAAGCGTCAATGTGATTTAATCCATTGCGAAAATAATCGCTTTTTCGGGTAGATATGCTTCTGCAAAGGCAGGTGACAAAATCGAATGTAATCGATCGTCATTTGATTCCTCATCAGCTTAGTTTCGCTAGCTAATTTAATCTGAACCTTTATTTAGACTATCAGCCGTATGCTCAAACGCTAATGGAATATTAATAAGTCCCTCAAAAATGTAACTAATTCGTCTTTAATTCTATTGGGATTCAACTGGCTTTCGGAAATTCCGTTTTTAACCTATTTCTGCCCAGTGCGGCCACCAACCCGTCTGCAAAGCGTTGGGAATTGGAATTAATATCAATTGCCCGGTGACTGCTCGGAATGTTTGTTTGTCTAAACTAATAATCATCATCATCATTATCATAATCATAAAGATTTGATTTTTGAAGTAAAATAGTAGATTGTTATACAAGGAGCTAAAATGACCCATTATAACGAGGTAGTTTTACTCCCGAGCTTTAGCGAGGGAGTAAACAGAAACCGAGGTATAATGGGTTTTTAGCGCCGTGTGTTACACTCTACTTTTCACTACGATTGCGAGAAAATAAAATAATAATTATTTATTAAAAATTATTTATTTTCCTTTCTCTTCCATCTGCAAATTAGGGTCTCCATTCTCACTAGATGATGACATTTTCACTGTTGTAAATTATATTAAGGTCACCAATGCAATTTATAATAATTGGAGAAAAATCATAAATATATCTATCTTACCTATCTTACCTATCTTACCTATCTTACCTATCTTACCTATCTTACCTATCTTACCTATCTTACCTATCTTACCTATCTTACCTATCTTACCTATCTTACCTATCTTACCTATCTTACCTATCTTACCTATCTTACCTATCTTACCTATCTTACCTATCTTACCTATCTTACCTATCTTACCTATCTTACCTATCTACCTATCTTACCTATCTTACCTATCTTACCTATCTTACCTATCTTACCTATCTTACCTATCTTACCTATCTTACCTATCTTACCTATCTTACCTATCTTACCTATCTTACCTATCTTACCTATCTTACCTATCTTACCTATCTTACCTATCTTACCTATCTTACCTATCTTACCTATCTTACCTATCTTACCTATCTTACCTATCTTACCTATCTTACCTATCTTACCTATCTTACCTATCTTACCTATCTTACCCATCTTACCTATCTTACCTATCTTACCTATCTTACCTATCTTACCTATATTACCTATCTTTCCTATCTTTCCTATCTTACCTATCATACCTATCCTACCTATCCTACCTATCCTACCTTTCCTACCTATCCTACCTATCTTACCTATATGAATAAGAACTAAGACTTTTTCGTTTTTGGGTGGTAGGCTCGTTGGCAACAGACAAAAATTAAAAAAAAATTACTTTAGCCCCTAGAGGATGAAATGCTATTTTATCTTCGCTCTGGTACGCTACAATGACGGATTTTTTGAGCAAAAGAAGTGAAAACTTCTTTAGCAGCCTTGTGCACTTTTTTTTGGGGTGGGTAAAAAATTTTAAATTCGCGTCAGTACGTGCCGTAAGATCCGTTGCCTAGCAACCGTCAAAGTCAATATCAAAATAAATAGTCTTTGACATTACGTAAAGATTGCGAGGTAAGAAATGTTACCCATAGCGATGGGTAAAAAAAAGCAGTCAAAACATACTTCATGAAAAGTGTTTTATTCTTGTTAGACTATATTTTGAAAATAAATAAACATAGGTACTACTACTAATGAATATTTTATTTAACCACATAAATTATAGTACTGATAAATAAAGCAATTCGTGCGAAATGATTCCCTAACCATTCCAAAAAAAAATTTTCAAAAATGCAAAACGTTTATGTTCAAGTTTTCACTTCTGACGGCACTCACGGAGTTCAACCCGTTGTTTTTTTTTTGCATGCTTTTTTGTTACGTTTTCACGCTAGAACAGCTTAACGGATTTGGATGAAATTTGGCACATGGACAGACCAAGGCCTGGGCTAGAACATCGGCTACTTTTATCTGGATATTTTCAAAGGATCGAAATTTATGCGGGTAAAATCGCGAGGCGGAGCTAGATAAAAATAAACTGACCTGTGAACTTGAGATCTCCAATGTCGACAAATAATAACAAACAATTCGTTTTAAACGCGGAAATTGGAAGATGCTTGAGTCGTCTTCTACTTCCTTCTAACTCAGTGTCATAATAATTAGCATTTCGTTCAGGAGTCTTTACATGACATCTCAGAGCATGACATTTGGAGATGGTTGCGAAAATGACGTTTGACTCCCGAAAAATATTTTGCCTCGTCATTGTTTATTAGTAGTTAAACCCAAGGCACGCACCTCTGACTTTTCGGATTCATGTGCGTATTGTAGGTATGATTATCACTTGTTTCAAAAACGGTAAAGGAAAACATCGTGAGGAAATCGCCGAATAAATTCTCCCGCTCTGGGCGGAGCGAGGGCGTGTCAGACTCTTACTGACTAAAACCCACCCGTGTTCCTTCAGTTGCCTGCACGTTGCCAGGGGCCACGGTAAAGCTGTTTTCAGACCAACGCGATTTGCCGCGCGACTCGACACCGGTTATGGTTATGCCGTGAAGTTTTGTATTGTTCGTGTCGCGTCGCGCGACAAATCGCGGTGGTCTGAAAACAGCTTTACCCTTTTGGACTTTCTCGCAATCCTCTTTTTTGGCTACTGCCGCCTGCGGTCGGGTTCGAAATGATACCTTTAGACCCAAACAGAATCTGAACAATAAACAGACAACAAAATATTCACGTGTATTTATGAATGCGACACCAATATTGATGACGTACTGATTGACCCGACCTCTTTATAAAACGTGGCGACCAAAATGTCCTTGATTCTTGACCAGCCACCATCACTCTCAATTCCGGCGGCCATTTAATTCGCTTCTGTCATTTTGCATGTGTCAAATGTCAATTGGTAACGTTTTGTTTGGGGTTAAACATTGCGACGGTGTCAATCGCCTTACATTTATGGGTTCCTGGTACTTGTAATTGTTGTTTTTTTTTATTTGTGGGCGTGTTTTGTTGTCGATAACAATGTTGTTGACTGTCGCACGCGCAGATGTTATGAACCTAAAGACACGCATGATTTTTCGGGATTTTCTATGAGAAAGTTCTCAATTCCAGTGCTCGAATAATGATTCATCATATTAACCTTCACTAGCTGACCCGTCAGACGTTGTTCTGTCAAATTTTAGATTTCGATAGTTAGCTGTTCCTTTGGATTTTTCCTAATTTACTTTTTTCCTAAGCTAACCCATGATTCAGGATAACAAAAAAAAAAAAAAACATCGAGCCATTAATAGTATCCTAAACTATTATTGCAAAAACGGCTGAACGGATTTGGATGAAATTTGGCACATGGGTAGACCATGACCTGAAGGTCAATTCTTGTATTAAAAAACGTTCACATTCAAGTCGCAATCTGTCAAAATTGTCAAAAATGCTGGTAAATAGATAGTATTTTTGACAGATTGCGAATGAGATGCGAATACGAACGTTCTTAAAAATTACGGGAATTGCCCCTCTGGAGTAGAACATAAATGATACCTTTTATCCCGATATTCCCATGGGATCGAGACATTATATGCGGGTGAAACCGCGGGGCGTAGCTAGAATATTATTTCTGTGTCAACAAAAAACAAATGACGAAAATAGAACGATGTTTTAAATTCGTTTAGCACTCAATATAGGTATATTATTTTACGTATGCTGCACTACAGCAGCACTACGAATAATAAAAGTATTATTCGTAGTATGCTGCATTATATCCACAGTAAATAGGTATCCATTTCCCAGTTCATATATTGTTTTCGGACTTAAGATTTGGAATCTGAGCGTGGGTGAAAATTTTCAAGCAGTAACCTACAATTAAAATGGAGAACATTGACCTGTAATTTTCAACCCCTTTCGAAGCCTTACACGAACAAATATCAACAGCCCTTCAGTGATGACCTTCAAAAAGGTCAGGGTGTGTAATATTTGTAATTGGAGATAGGACAAACATTACCGACCGAAAGTAAAGTACCTCATCCCTGAGAGGCGAATTTCACGTCGTGTTTCTCTCAGAATCTATTAGAAAACCGGCCAAGTGCGTGTTGGACCAGAGACAATGAAGGGTTTCGTAGTTGGGACGAATTAATCCCAATAACAAACTTAACATGTTTGTAACAACTGCAAATGTAAGTTGGTCGATTACATAGTCAGCCAGCCTATTAATGTTCCCACTGCTGGGACACAGGCCTCCTCTCTGTGAGAGGAAGTGGGCTGTAATCTACCACGCGGGACCAGTGCGGGTTGGTAAATGTCACATATCTTCGAATTTTTGGTTCTAAGACATGCCAGTTTCCTCACGATATTTTCCTTCACCGTTTTGTGAGCAGTGGTTAAGAAATAATTTACACAAAGTAAAGCGCCTGCTTGGGTTCGAACCCACGACCTTATAACTCGTAAGTCGGGGCCGATACCACTGGGCCACCAGTGCTCTCATCTTATAAGAAATAATTCTATGGCTGTGATTAAGACGCCATGGCGACGTCGCCAGGTTGCTGTCAACAAAATGTATACAGGGAGCCATGTCTACTAAATTACAAACGTCACAATGGTCTCTCCATTGTGAGTTTTTGACAGATTTCGTATGGCAAATCTGTTCCTGTTTGTGACGTTTGTAAATTAGTAGACTTGGCCCCTGTATACCTACAGTGGGTGGCTCACCTGGCGTCTGCTTGGTTACTCAGCCAACCATATATTTTTAACCAACCTCAAAAAAGAAGGAGGTTCCTTCGACTTTTTTTTTTTTTGTATGTTTGTTACGCGATTTCTCCGTCAATTGTGAACCAATTTTGAAAATTGTTTTTTGGTTTGAAAGGGTATGCTCCCGATGTGGTCCCATATTAATTTTATTAACCTTGCTTGGATTGTTTTTGAGTTTTATATTATAACATAACTGTAAGTACCCCCAAAACTCAATCACAATATTTTGCGTGCGTTACATTGCGCTCTCGTAAACAGCGGCTTTTCACACAAAAAAATAAAAGTCATGGTTCAGCAATAATGATCGCTCAATGTTACGGAATGCGTAAATAACGGATGGGTATTGTAACACTGTATATTTAAGTTTTATCTTTGTGAAATATAACCCCTGTGGTCAGGAAACTAAAGACTATTTTCCTCCAACAGTTTCTGACAAGACGACCGTCAAAGCGTTCTGGGTGGCCCTCATTGTGAACCTCACCCGTGAGTTCTGCGGCTGCATCGCTGTGCTGGTCTATGCCAGCCACATCTTCACTGAAGCGAGCAGGGATCCTGACACACGCATCGCCTTGTCGCCGAACAAACAGTCGATATTGCTCGCTGTTGTGCAGATCTTTGGGTCGTTTTTGGCGTGCCAGCTTGTTGACAGGGCTGGGAGGAAGGTAAGAATTAGCTACCTATTCATTTGTTTCTTTCCCCTGTAGGTGTTCCTCGGTTTATTGGATCGGATTTTTATCGCGTTCAATTTCATTGGTGAAATTCGCACTTAGTTACCTATTCTAAACGCCTGCGGCATTTGCAATTATTGTCTAAAGATGTCTATTGTCTTATGAATGACTGATAAACATTATATTTTTAGACAAAATGCATTTGTCTTATTGAATGTGCTAATTTTAGATGTTATTAGGGCTTCTGTACACTGTGATCTTTTATAATAACACAGGCGCGATTTGATGGCAAAGGAGGTACCTACCCATATCACTTAGCTAAGGTCTTGTTACAAATCATAATCAGCCTATCGACTGCTGGCACATAAGCCACCGCTCTTCGAGAGGGAGTACGCTGTAATCGCGAGCTCAGTGCGGAATGGTAGATGCCTCATGTCTTTGAATTTTTGGTACTAAGACATGCCGGTTTCCTCACGATGTTTTCCTTCACCGTTTTGAGAGCAATGCTGATGAAATTAGTTACACATAGTAAAGCGTCTACCAGGGTACTAATCCACGACCGACAACTTTTAAGTCGGGGCCGATACCACTAGGCCAAGACTGATATGATGAATCTTGTTTTAAAAATTAGTTTTATTTATTTCAACTTCTTGCACACAAACACTTGCTAACAATAGCATTCTCTACCAGTCAATCAAAGGTGGTGAAGAGATAAGATGGCAGGTGCTCTTATTGAGAGGAGATAATAATAATAAAAAGGTTTCGTCAAATAAAATATCTGGACTCAGCACGCGAGGTTGTTGACATGTGGAATATGAGCTCTGCTGTCATTGTGGCGATTGTCGTAATGGCCTGATGGCTGAAATCCTCGATCAACATTTCTCGAGGCTCTCGAATCGTTAGGCGGTTGGATCAAGGGCCTGATTCATAGGGCAGTAGATTCTCCTCGACACGGCTCGCATTGTGAGGAGGTTCCTGTCTCTGCATCCCTAACCACCGATAGCTTAGGCCCTTTTCGCGACACCTCGGACCTCTATTTTAAAATATATTTTTTATTTAATTAGAAAGTAAATTAATAAACGACATAAAAGGGTTTCGTGACACCTTACTTTCGGGCGAAATTGTGAAAGTGGTCGCTACCGATAACGGTTCGTAAAACAAAGGAATCGTACCATTTTCTGAGCAAATCAGAAACGCAAATTGTATTGTGCAGAAACCCTTACCTACCTAACAGAACAGTCTGTTGGAATTTCATTCATTTGGCAACAAACCCAGCCACGTGGCAATCATTGCCCCGCGTCCTATTTAAAATTTACGATGGTCGTGCGAATACACGATCGTTCGAAGTTTAACACGTGGTTATTGGTGGTCTTTTATGGATCAGAATGTTGGGCCACAAAAGGCATGAATGAAAGGCAATTGCATGCAGCTGAGATGAGAATGCTAAGAGAGTTACACGAATGGATACAGTAAGAAATGAGTACATAAGAGGAAGTCTGAAAGTGGCACCGGTGACCGAAAAGTTGTGCGGAAATCGGTTGTCATGGTATGGGCATGTGAGGAGTGGGAGAAATGAGGAAATGTCGTGAGGAGAGTTTTGAGTATGAATGTCGATGGCTGTAAGAGTAGGGGAAGACCAAAGAAACGATGAATGGACTGTGTGAAAGATTATATGGCTAGAAAAGGGGTGACTACCGAGATGACGACTAATAGAGAAGTAAGTATGGAAGAAAGGGACAAGTTGTGCCGGCCACAAATAAATTGGGATAAGGGCAAGAGAATGATGAACCTGAACGCGTGGTCGCGTTGGCAGAGAGCGCTTTCCGGTTATCCGAACAAAAAGTGACATTTACATACCTATGCATGCACGCGTTCGATCGGCCACGGACACGGCCTTATTGTAATGAGCCGATTCTATGTAAGACATGTACCTATTGCTTTCGATTTTGGAGCATCTAATATAATTTAAGAGGTGATACCTACTTAAGTGTAATTAGAAAAAATCAAGCTAATATTGGTTATGTACCCCACTCGAACACCACAGCGGCTGAGCGGTTGACTTACTGCGCTTTGGGTTCAACAGGTTCCATTTCCCGATCGAAGTCAAAATGTTATGGCTTATAAAGATAAAGTTGTGTGCCCTGCATCTTTAATATGTGTAAATTATTTTTTCATCACCACTGCTCTCAAAACGGCGAAGGAAAACATCATGAAGAAACCGGCATGTCCTAAAACCAAATTTCAAAGACATGTAATTTATTTAAATTACCAACCCGCACTGGGCCCGTGTGGTGGATTACAGCCCACTCCCTCTGACAGAGAGGAGGGCAGTGTCCCAGCAGTGACTGGGAATATTATAGGCTGATTATGCTATGTATTTTTTTCTGTAGACGTATCTGAGGTGCAGGATAACTGGGCACGCCACGATAAGTCCCCTCTTTAAGGAGTGGCTAGAGAGGCGCCACGGCGTCCTCACCTTCCGCCTGACGTAGGTCCTCACAGGGGCGGATCCAGGATTGGATGGCCCCCATGCCCCCCCCCCCCCCCCCCCTGTATCCGCCAATGGGTCCTCACCGGACACTGTTGTTTCGGGAGGTTCCTGCTTTGCATAAGGCGGGAGGAAACGCCCGGGTGTCACCATTGTGTGGATCGCCCGGAGGACACGGTGGAGGCCTGCCCGGCTTGGGTGGAGCACTGCCGTGTCCTCGTGGACGCGATCGCCCTGGCACGCGTCCAGCCCTGATCCAGGCCATGGTACGGAGCGAGAGGGCATGGGAAGCCGTCACCACCCTCTGCGAAGCAGTAAATGCTCGCGAAGGAGGAGGCGGAGCGCGTGAAGGAGAGACAAATTTCGCGCCCTCACGCCCCTAGCCGCCGCAAGATACGCCACAATTGCGGCGAATTGCGATTTCCCACCAAAACAAAGTAATAGGTACAGGTAGGGAATTAAAAAAAATAAGACACGAGGCAAGAGCGAGGCTGCAAGATTTAATTGCTGAGTTAGTACCGAGCTTGTCATTATCAAGATTACAGTTTGTGTAGGTCATGAAACCATTCAAACGCCTATAAAAGTAGACAATCACAGGAACAATAAAACACAACTACTGAGGTAACCTATAACGCTAGTACACACGGCTACACATCAAGCTATACATTTCCATTATAAGCTGAACTCGCATTGAACGGAAATCCTATAAAATGCAAGATCAGCTTATACTGGAAGTGTATAGCTTGATATGTAGCCGACCTAACCCCGTGGAAACTAGTGGAAACCGCCAAGAAAACCTAATAGGTAGTAGGTACCATTTATTATGTATGATGGTAAAGGCAACCTCGAAAAGATGTACTTTTATGTCGTGGCCAGATCTTACAATTGATCATTTCATGAAATAACAAGCTAAAATTAACCACATCGATCGTTTAGTCAACGTAATGATAATATATTTATATCACTCGATGACTCGACGTTTGGCCATAGGTATCATTCATGATCTAGGTATGGTTAAGGTGTACCTACCTAGTAAAAATTGCCAAGTAACCGCGTCACAATCAAATGAATTGTTGTGTTGTTGTCGATGTAGGTACCTATAGGACTTTTTAACCGACTTCAAAAAGGTTCTCAATTCGTCTGTAGGTATGTTTTTTTTTTTTTTGTATATTTGTTACGCGTTTACTCCTCGCCAAATTATGCATTGATTTTGATTATTCTTGATGATAAGTTCCTGTCACTGTTATTTAGGTACATAGCTGGTAGTGGTATTCGAATATGTATGGGGTAGGTACCACAACTAGAAAGTGAAAAATAAACACTTTTTACAAAAAAAAAACAACCGACTTCAAAAAACGACATGCCATACTACTCGGTGTCTATGGTTTTGATTTTCGTTTTTGTCCTCCGAATTCCGAAATTAAGATATTTTTGACTTTTGTCTTTTTTGGAAGTCCGTTGTTTTTTTTTTGTAAAATGTCTTTCTGTCTACCTATAGGTAGGTCCTGTATCTTATTAAACGTGTTGTCAGAGCCAGGTACGCGATACAACTAATAATTTCGCTAATCACTCTATTATTTAGGTACAACTGAGTTTTTTAATAGCGTGACTTACTATAGCTTGTTACATTGTCAAGAATAGGTACCTAAAGGAATTAAGTAGATAACCCAGTTATTATAGGAATTTGTACAGTCATGTCTTGACGCACCTACCTATTTCTAGTTGACTGAGACGACGGCGACGCTTTGGACAGAACTAATAGCGCTCTATTAATAGGTAGGTACCTGGGAAATGCAGCCATTTTCGAGGAAACCCCACCCTGAGAATGAAACTATTTCTCATCGAAACCAATCTAATTATTTAGACAAATATTTGACTGCTCAGTAACTTCGAACTTGTCGAGAACTAGGTTAGGTCATCATATCAGCGGAAAGACGTCCACTGCTGACATAGACCTCCCCTAGGCTAACCTAGGGGAGGTCTATAAGTACCTAGGTAGGTACACCGTAGGCTTAGTTAGTTAAATAAAGGTAAACAAATTCTTCTTGTTTAATGCGCCGCCTCAGAATTTGTTATTTGAGCATCGATTTGTCACTACAAGGTTATTTTTTATTTTTCGCTTTCCAGTTTTTATTTTGCGTCGGTTAAATTTTTTGCAAAAAAAACTGTTCTTTTGAGTTACCATTTAATGTTTTCCTCAACCTCTGACCATCAATGACGGTCATACATACCCCAGCTAGGTGTAAAGTTCTCATCAGGGTGACTGAAATAAGCCCAAACACAATGTAGCTGCTGTAAACTGGTGAGGAGCTCTCGCAACTGTCTTCTGACTCCATCATCAGATCAACTCCAGTTCTTTATTTGTGTCATCAGAACTACAAATGTGTGCGAAATTACAATAGAATCGGTTCACAGTTGACAATTCAGTAGGTACCTACGTGAAACATCAATCAACCCCAATTTTCATACACTAAGGCTGCCTGTCCACTGGAGCGGAGAGGAGAGGAGTTGAGCGGAGATGTGCCATTATTAACCAATCAAATCTAAACTCAGGGGCGGAGTCAAGATTATATTGGTTAATATTGGCACATCTCCGCTCTTCTCCTCTACTCTCCGCTCCGGTGGACAGGCAGCCTTAGGGGTGGGTTTCAATTTTAAATTTTATATGGGATAACTTCGAGGTATTACTTTCCCCATTTTTTTTACCTACCCCAATAAATAAGAATCGTTCAAATCGGACTACTCAGTAAAAAGTTATGCGTGGTCATACCTACATAAAAAAGGTACCAACGTCACAAAGTTACGTAAGTACCTAGATAACCTCCCTGCTATAGAAATTAAGTTAACATTTTTTTTTTCTTTTCTTTCCAGCCTCTCCTAGCAGTAACAAGCGTGGTAGCAGGCTTCAGTATGTGTCTCCTAGGAGTCTGGTTCTACCTACAAAGTATAGGAGTCTTCATGCCTGGCTGGGTACCGATCGTCGCGCTATGTGTGTGCATATTCGCTGACGCATCCGGTTTGCAACCCCTGCCGTTCGTGATCATGACTGAGATGTTCAACTTCCAGGTACCTATGCTTGGAGTTTAGCTTATTTTGTTTTATGTGTGCCTGGTAGAGAAAAGTCTGTAATTATTTGTGATAGTTTATGTAAAGATTACAGGAAAACAAAACGATGTCTCTAAATAGGTAGCACACTTAATAGGCTGCCTGTCCACTGGAGCGGAGAGGAGAAAAGAGGAGCGGAAATGTGTCAATATTAACCAATAGAATCTTGACTCCGCCCCTGAGTTTAGATTTGATTGGTTAATAATGGCACATCTCCGCTCCTCTCCTCACCGCTCCGGTGGACAGGCAGCCTTAAAATCATCAACGAAAATTACATTACTTCTACTATCGGTCAAGAGATGGCGCTGACCTAAAAGTGCAATATTCTGTACCGCAGTGTTAAAATTCTCTGACGATATTTATATAATTATGATGGTACCCTCATGCCTCAGTGCGCGAGTCTGATTCGCTCTTGACCGGTTTTTTGAATGTGGTTACACTTTGTTCTGCTTTCTTATCAACAGTGGCGTATTTACCCTAGGGCCAAAAGGGCCATGGCCCGGGGCGGTAGGCTACAAGGGGCGGAGCAGCCTAACCTGTCCCAGTCAGGGTGCCCCAAGTCTCAAGCTCGCTTCGCTCGCTCTTGCATCCAAAGTTTTCCTAGTGATAGTAGTAACATTGCCTTTTGTCCATACACAAAATGTTTTCGCTACCAATCGCCTCCACGAGGACACGGCGGTGCTCCGCCCAAGCCGAGCACCTCCACCGTATGCCCCACCGTGTCCTCCGGGCGATCCACACAATGGTGACACCTGCGGGTTTCTTCCCGCCTTATCTGGAACAAGAACCCAGCCCCAGCCCGCTCCAGTCTGGGAGCCAAACGTCGGAAATGCTCCACGAAGTTCCACCGGTTGTCGAGGACGAGTCCCAAGTACTTCATCGTCAACTCGACGCCGATGTGAACCCATCCTACCGTTATTTGGGAACCCGACGGTGGCGTGTTCCGAGGACTGATTTCATGAAAAAGTCTTTCAATGGACACACACTGGGATTTTATATCATAATATTAAAACTTTTTGCTTTTTTTTCGTTAATTTATGGGGCGGCAAACCTTACAGGTCCAGGGCGCTGAATCTTAAAATACGCCACTGCTTATCAAACTATTTTTTACTTTCAGCTCCGAGGCACAGTAGCGACCCTCATCATGGCAATATCCCTCGGCACTGACTTCGCACTCCTCAAACTCTTCGCCCCCCTCAACGTCTGGATAGGCTACCACTCTACCTTCTGGGTGTTCAGTTTCATTTGCCTGTCAAACGTTTTCTACCTAATCTTCTGCGTTCCTGAGACCAAAATGAGAAGTCTAGAAGACATTTACGCGGATTTAGAAGGAAAGAAGAGGAAAAAGAAGGATGTCGAAGATGTAGTGGAGACGAATCATGTTTAGGTTATGTTCCTAGTAGAAAAACTAGTTTTTTATTAGTTTGCGATGTTGAAGAATATGTGAACCCATTTTGGTCTGATAGGTAACTACAAAATGGCGGATATTTGGTATTCATATCTACGCAATCATTATAAATACCCAGGGCCTATAATTTTAGTCAGTAGGTAGCTTTGATTATTTATGTCTAAATTGTGTCGCACCGCAAAAGAACTAAAACAAACAAGCCAACGTTGTCTTGCTGGTGAGCGTGATTTTCTTTTTTTTTTTGTAATAAAAAATAAAGAAAATAATAATATATTATAATCGGACGCTATTTTTTTCGATGAATTCACAGCTTTGACTGTAAAATATATTTATATGTTTGGTAGGTAGATATAAGGTAAAAAGAAGTAAAATCAAAATTGTTGCTAAGTTGGACATACAGAATTTTACATGCAGTGCTATAGTTTGACCGCGACCACTGTTCCGCGCCTTAGGAATGCGCTGCGAGACAGGGGGCAGCGTTGACGAATGAGCTGCGAGACGCCGTGAGCATTGATGAATGAGCGGCCTGCACTGCCACGCGTCTCGTCGCACCTATAACCTAAGGCGCGATACAGCGGTCTGGGTCAAACTCAATCAATCTGCCTAGCATTTTCCCAACTATGTTGGGGTCAGCTTCCAGTCTAACCGGATGCAGCTGAATACCAGTATATCACATGGAGCTACTACCTATCTGAACTCCACAACCCAGTAACGGTAATACGACACCCCTTAGTAAGACTGGTGTCAGACGTTCGGGCTTCTGATGACTTGTAACGAGATCCACGAATGACAACTGGGACCAACGGCTTAACGTGCTTTCCGAGGCACGGAGGAGTATCGGTGTGTAAAGATGGTCGCCCATCCACTGACCAACCTCGGCAAGCGTAGCTTAACCTGGTGTATCGACCCATTAGGCTGTTATTTCTTAGCCTCGAACTCCTCCCGGTGTCGGTCAAACTATACAATGAATGATGTTGGCAAGGTGGCGTTATTGGTATTGTGAAAGTCTTGTGCAAGGTATTCAAATAAAAAAAAGATAACGGCGTTAGTTCAAATTTTGGCCAAAAGATTCTTGTACAGCTATTTAAGTATCATCATTTGAATCTGTCAACATCATTTTGTGTAAAAACCGCCAGTGAAAAGGAAATGTAAAAAGAAAAGTAGGCATCTATTTTATTTTAAATAGGTACAGATTTTATTTTATTTATAACATAGAAGACTTTAGATTTTTTAAGACTTATATTTAGGTAATCATTTGAAATGATATATCATATTTATAAATTATTGTGAAAGACAATTAAAGTGCAAAGCATGTTATGGTGGCACTTCACATCGCTATTCGTGTTCGCGTATTCATCTTATTTGCCCAAATATGACGATGTGAAGTTACTCTATTCGCCTATATTTGCCTATTTTTCACGAATAAGACGAATACGCAAATACACGAACACTCGTATCCGCCGATTGTCGGTTTTTGGTCACATATCAAAGGATAGCGAATATACCGAATAGGTTCGTTTACCGTCCACACATGTCTTGCTCAGTAGAGTGCGTGTTTTATGTACGCATAACATGTATTGGTAATTAACACACAGCAAATAATAAGTCGCTGCTGCCGTCAAGACGTCCATCTATCTTTGCATTCAGATTATTAAAAAGATAAAAATATTCTTGAATGTTCGGCTTATTCGCTGTTCATGACGATATGTGGACGGTTTGTTCGAGTTATTTGGACTTCTACACTATATGAGCGAATAAATCACAATAAAATACACGAATACCGAATAGCGATGTGAAGTGCCACCATTATAAATAGGTACCTTAACTTTTAAGTAATTTCATTATTCATTTTGTTGCAAGAGTTTTATAGATACTACAAAATTCAGTATTACTCATTGTTTATTTTAGAGCGTTTTTCTAAAAGTTGGCAACGCAAATAGCTGTCAAATATTTACCTGTTTTGATTAATTTGGCAATATTACTGTATGGAAATATGATACATGGCTAACTAGTGAACATGGTTTGTAAATTAAACCCTAATACAAAAGGTATTAAAACTAATTACTCTTTGTTGGCAAAAATCGAGTGTTAACTCAGATAATGAGATCGTCGTTAAGAAATCTGTATTTTTATGCTGTCTGTAGTTTTAGGTGTAAAAAGGCATTTGGAGGGTTCCCAAATGCTTTTTATTACATCTAAAACTAAATATTCGATATTAAGATATTAATTATTGCATTTCATAATCAATGATAGTTCACTAGTTAGCAACATTTCTTATGTCCGTATGTAAATATTGCCAAATAATCAAAGCAGGTAAATATGTGACAGCTATTTGCGACGTTGCCAACTTTTAGAATAAAGATAAACGCTCTTAATTTAAGAAATTCTTGTTTTAAACGGCCTTTTTCATTTCATTCCACGATGCCATATTGAAATGATAGGTTAAGATTTAATGGTCACATTGTCTATTTCTAGTCACCGGTACAAATATCTGCTCAATTCATTTCAGCGAGATATCATAAATCAATAAAATAGACAATGTTGCCTTCAATAAATAACAGCTAATACTTTTATTTTGCGTAAAATTACATACAATTAAATATAAGCCATATTGCAATAGGTTGTATAATCCCATTACTCCAACTTTTGCTCGGTTTAAGTTTATTTTTAATATAATTTTATCTAGGTATTTCTATCTTAGGACAATTATTATTTTTATGAAGTAGTTAGTTTGTAAAAAGGTACCTAGTAAAATGTAGTTAAAGTGACTGGAAATGTTATTATTGTAATGAACAAAATGACAAAAAAAATTTAGCAACACTATTTTCCAATTAATTTTTAATAACCATTTAAGTATGTAAGTAGTAGCGATATGATACAGATTTACATTTTTATGAGAGAATGATTTGTAATAAATAGGTGTATTTTGAAAAAGAAACAGACCTGTTTGTGATAATTAATAAAATACTTTGAAAAATATTTTGTTCTTTTTTATTCCCAGTGCCCAAGTAACCGGTATTAAGGAAGGTTTAGTCAAATAAAACAAAAATTCCAGTTTTAGAAGATTTACTTATTATAATAAATAACCAGCTTAGTTTACAAAAGCATTATTTTTTTACATTTTTTTTCCCTTCGTTTTATTAAAAAATATCGTTTATAACTCAAGTGTAATTATTGCCAGTTTTACGTGTTATCTGTCAATGATTTTAATTTTTATTAAAAAATATTTTCTTAGACCACGCTCCGACTTATCACCAAATGGCCTAAAATACATTGACGATGTTTTTCTACGAAGGTACCAAAGATGTCGTCAATATATGTTTTTGTCCCAATTTCTCGTGAAAAGGAACATGGTCTTAGCTTAATCGCTCGATACTTATAAAAAAGACTAGTTGCGTACAACATTGTTTATAACTATATTTTATACATTATGTGGTGTTGGACTCCGTTCATTACGCCGTAACATGTTGATATAATTTATATTTTCCGAATTTAGTATGAAACTAAAATAAAAACTTAAAAATTTATTTGACTTGTAAAAAATATCACTGTCGTTTGTCATTAATGTATACCTTATTATTCTTAGAATTTAGATACATTTTATTTTGTTTTCACTGCCAAATTAGGTACTTAGGTATATTGACAATTTCAATTGTATAACCATATGAGTATTTTTTTTTAACTATTTTGTCACGAAAGGCTTTCTAAGACCACACATGTTCCGTCATAATGCAGGGAGACCCTAAAATTAGAAGATTGGTGTACTAAAAGGCCTCTAAGAGCACCCATAACAGAAGTGGGTAGTCAAAAATCTCGAAACAGATATACAAACAAAGACTGAAGAGATTTTGTATGAAATAACATTAAAGACTAACATTCATACATGCAATTTTAGGAACATACAAAATACAATATCTTTATCATTAATATTTTAGCTGTCAAGTTTACTATTTTTAAAGGCAACCGGTACGCAAGGCAATTTAATTGCTCGTAAATACAATACATTGGAGCAATTACTTTGTGGTTCACACATTATTTCTATGGTGCAACTTTAATATTGCTCCCAATTATTGTATTTTAAGAGCAATAAAATTTCTCCATATCAATGAGCCACAATTCTTAAACTAAAGCCTATTTTGTAGCAGATATAAACAAATTATTAAGGCATCTGAAGTATCTTTACAATACATTGTTTTAATTTTTGTATAAACTCATTTATTTCTTCAACATGTGTGTCAGTACAAGCAGCCATAGTCGTTTCAAATTCACAACCAACAGATGTTCAAAGATTCTTTTTTTGGGGTAATCGTGTATAAATGCTGTTTATTGCTATTACGCAACACATTTTCGTAAACGATTCCGACTAATCCGTTTCATTTTGACAGTTCAACAATATTCATTGCGTTATTTACGTTGTTGAGCAGATTTTTTTTTCGAACTTATGAACCAAAGGATTAGCAATCTGTTTCAAAACGTTTCACATTCTGATTGATCGTGTATTACGTAATTAGGGTACAGGCCTAAGGATTATACTGGCTTGGTGGTTGGAACTTGGAACGTCTCTAGGCTTTAGAAATCGTCATACACCAACTTGAATACGAGAAAAAAACCCGAAAGTTTGCGGGAAAATCTCGAAAATATACCCTTTATTTCCCGCCACGATAATCACACACTACACTAAGTTAAAAGTTTTATATTATCTATTACTTTAGTATTTCGATATCCGATATGCGTTTATTTCATACAAAATGTGAATATTTTAACATTATAATACGTTGGCGATTTTATTAGAACGAAGTTCCTTAACGCTGCTTGCGGTAGGAGTTGACTGGTAGAAATCGTCACGTAAGGAAAAAGCGTTATGCTCCATGTGACTTTGTCGCTCTCTGTCTCTTTCTGTTATATATGAGCGTGCGAGTATCAGTAAGGAACTTCGTCCCTGACGGGGGTCCCCAACCGCACTCGTTTTTTTTTATTTTGACAACATTTCTACTAACTTCTAAAAGACATAAATGTACACGACGTAGTGTGAATTTGGTAAAAATATGATTTAACTTTTATTTTTATTATTAACACCGTAACAATATAGTGTGGAACATTTATATCAACGCCATACAGCTAATTGGTGTTTTTACATATTTATTGTGATAATTACTTTATGAATTTGTCAAAAAAAAACACTTAAAACCTGGTGATAAAAAAAATGATTGGAAGCGTTTAACGCAAAAATAAAATGTGTCGTCATCAATTTTATAATATAAAAAAAAATAACAAGATACGAATACAACAAACAAAGCACTGAGATCGTAATTGAAAAAAAAAAAACAACTTTTTTTTAACACTCATCTCTGATAACCCGTCGAATGCAACGTGATTTCGCTTTCGTCAATTTGAGGCCATGGTTTTAGACGCGTACAAATAAAACCATACAATGGCCTGAGCTGCTTGGCCATCATTTATTAAAAAAAATGGTGTGATCACAGAGTAACTAATTACTTAACACAGTTGTTCAAAGACTTCCACAATGTTTCTGGATATGGTCAGGTTCGAAAAATGCTATCCCTGCATTTGAAGACCGACACGACTGTATATTCGGTATTCTATAAAATTATGATCATACTTAAAGAAGTATGAAGCGAAATTCTTTTTTCAAGTGTACCCAATCCGGGCCTATGGACAACGCAGAGGTAACACCATGTCGGAATTTAATTTTGAACAAAATTATAAGGCCATTCGACGATCATATTGTCCACACCATGGCCTGATTCAACTGAAGTTTATATATTTTCACATCTACCTACAATTTTAGAGATAAAAAAATCTTCACAGATATAAAATAATTTATTTCACTTAACGACATAACTTTAATTTATTTGGCAGTTGTACCAAGCATGTTCCCATACACAAGACACACGACAGACAAATTAGCTGAGACATATACATCTACTTTCCCTTTTAAATTGGATGCTTTTAAATAGCCCGCGAAATTCAAATTGCTTTACGTTTTTGTTTTCAAACTGCTGCTCTGTGTAACTTCGTATGTTGATCAAAGTGAATACGCATTTAAGGTTGCGCCTAGTCGACGGCTCGAACTCGCTGGTGGGCGTGGCTAATTTGCATGCTATTTCACCAAACATCTTATGACAAAGTGAAATAGACGATGATTTATAACGTAAACGACCGTGTGAAATATTATGAACAGACCTTTGGGAGTATAAATATTATGAAAAAACTACGGGATGTATTTATTCAAAATAAAGTTATTTGAATTCTTGAATAAATTTATCTATTATACGCCTAAAGATGCGTTAATATTAGCGTTGAAACTTCCATGAAATTTCGACGCGAACTTTTTTTAAGATTCCTTTTCTGTACAGGGCTTGATAGTGACGAGATAAGTGGAGTAAACTCCATACGACGTTAGTATGGAAGAATTACTGACTAGCGTAACCTTAATGATCGCTTATTTCCTGAACAATAATCATTAAGATCATCAATACAGACATCTAAGTTACATTTAACAAAAAAAACAAATGCGTTTCGCGGGCTACCAAAGAGTATCCATCTTAATAATTGAACAAAGATATGATAGTATTACAAAGATTACTTACAGGGATTTAGATTTCATTCTTATTGTTTAAAGTCTTCTGTTTGGTTGTAAAAAATAATAGATTTTTAAAGATTTTTTGTCTGTGGTATAAACTCAAACTTAATATAAATTTCCTAGGCGTACTGTGATGTATATTCTTTCCAGAATTGTCTACGGTATAGCGATTAAATACATCGCTAGTCCACTTAAAGCTAGTCCAATTCTAAACTTTCATAAGATTTCGAAGTTTTTATTAACAAGTTCTACATTTAGGTCAATTACGCCGAAAATTGGAATTTCCAATCGTTGGCCTTATTATAAACTTGCAAAGTACGCAAGACCTAATCAAATATTACGCTAGTTAAAAGATTCAAAGAGAAATATCAGGGTTGAGAGAATTCATGAATATTTAATAAAAAGATCAATATCTTGATTTAAATTACATTATTAAAATTATTCATTGGCTAGGTTGATCATAGAATTAGTTTATATTTAAAAAAAAAAAACGCTTTGTTTATTGTGTTTTTTTTTTCTTTAGCAGTCGTACTACCAAATACGCTAAAGTACGCACCTCTGACTTTTCGGATTCATGTGCGTATTATCACTTGCTTCAAAAACGGCGAAGGAAAACATTGTAAGGAAACTGGCATGCCTGAGAGATATTTCTCGACGGCATATGAAGGCAATTCGGAGGCCCATGGGCGGTATAAAATATCTGACACCAGGTTAATCACTAACCACACGAAAAAAAAAACAATTGGAAGAAGTTTCATAATATTATTATGCTGTTCTTATAGTTTTTAAGACGTAATTGTTAAAATATATTTTATTTCCGTCTATTTTGATTTAAATCTTGCAACCCTGATTAATATCCAATTAAGTCAACATTTAACTACAGATTTATTATTTTTACAACCGCACAGATCCTAACACAGCCAAAGTGGTACATAATTTGAAAACTACGTATAATTTAGATTGTCTGACGACCACGCTAGATATGATTCCATACACATCTTCACCTAACATTTTATAATAATATTAGCTAGGCCAAGAGTCGCTAATGGAATCGTAAAACCTTTTTAAAATATAAATAACTAGGACTTGGTCTGGAGTTTTTAAAATGAAGAGATAGGTATTTACTGTTATGAAAATACCATAATGATTTTATATTTCGGTTATTTAAGGCCTTATTTTAATATCCATAGATTTCTTTACGTATAATATTATAGTAGATTATTTATATAGGTAAATTACGACTAAAATTTACAAGACTTAATTTTATTCTTATAGTGAGTGATTAAAAGTTTATGATACCAATTCGTTGACGGTTTGATTTGACATAATATTCATATATTACCCGATTATGGTAGAGCCCAAAAGGAGGGTTTGTTTTATGTCAATATTTCGCCTTAGAATCGACGCTAGACATAATTGTTGGCCTTTAAACAATGCATACCTACATGACTTTATATCTTCAACAATTATTTTCATTCAATATTGTCTATAATGATGATTATTTCACTTTTGTTCCTATAATTTTATAATTTACAGTTCAAAGGCGTAAATATGACACATCGAGTAATAGAAGGAGACTGTCATAAGCTACGGCTACATTATCGAGATAAAGTGAACTACACTTCGCGTTCTCTTTCTCGCACACCGTGCGACGTCTCGCTAAGCAACAGAGAGCGCGCGAAGTATAGTTCGCGTTATGTCGACAATGCAGCTCCATTACAGATATCAGTGACACCATTTTGAACTTTATTAGTATTGCAACTAAGCTTGAAAAGCAATGGTGCCAACATGACGAAAAGTGCCAAGTACCCGCCGAGTAAGTAACCGCTGTAATCATGTTGAGTGGTAGTCTTCTTGTCACAATCATGACGTGCAACTGCCGATTATTTTTGTTTTACACTCATGATTATACAGTGTTATTGGTAAAACACCAACAACCTCTTAAGGGGTTACTATACTTTTTTTCGCGTTCGATTTCATTCCATAGTAAAACTTGTTCATAATAATGACCCCTTAAGAGGTTGTTGGTGTTTTACCAATAACCCTGTATATTATGTAGATCTAGTTTTTGTTTTATTTTTCTGATTACTCTTAAGTTTTTGTATGCATGTGTTTCTATGATAAATAAACCTACTTTTTTTTCTAAAACTTGATGTTCCATTTTTACCGCCGGGTATAGTACAACCAATTTAAAACTGCGCTTCTAACAATTTTTTTATGTGTACGAAACAAGCATTGAAGAGGAGCGCAATTTTTAAATAGTCTTAACTGTACTTGTTTTAATTTTTAGGCTTACCCCAGACCAATTCCTTAAAGCGTGACCGTCAGAATAAAAAAAAAGTATTTTATCTCCGGCTGAAGTACTTTGCTTGATAGCATTCGTACAACCTGATTCTTACCAGTCAGGCATCTGTTGCTATACTCTCCTGCGTGACAGCTGACTCTACTGTCTCGCTCTTTTCTTCTTTCTCTTCTTTGACTTCTTCTGTCTTCTCTTCTCTACTCTCTGAGGGTTTAGAGTCGGTGGAGATAGAGCTGGATGTTAGGCTGTTCGCTTGGGAAGACTCTTTGCTTGGTGGCTCTTGTGAACTACGGCTGTCGGGCTGTTTTTCTTTTGAATCTGTGAATTGTGTTTTTTTTTTCATTTTTAAATATAATTCTGAAACCAGGTCTAGATATGAACGTATATAAATGTTTACAGTTTTATTAAATTTTCTAGTGGAATTAAATTAGTATGAAACTTTAACAATACAAGAAAATGGCAAATGAATATGAAGATTAAATGAGCTACTCATAACTACAATTAAAATTAACGTGAAATATACGTTTATATTATTGTAAGTATGACTTATATGGCCTGCACAGACTTGGACGGGACGACAAAGGATTTTAAATTTATCAAAATGTAATACTTATTTAATCGAAATAAGGTATATATTTCAGTGCAAGGTGATCGAGCTTGGAGAATTGCAGCGCAGTTTTCCGTCGACCACAAAGCATTGAAATATATACCTTATTTTGATTGGATAAGTATTAAATTCAATTAATAAATTTTAAATCCCCTGCCATCTCGTCCGCCAGCCTGTGCATAGGCCCTTATGATTCTACAAAAGACATATCCTTTCTTTAACATCAATTTCTGACAACAGTCTACTCAAAGCTCATTTACACCGAACATATTAATTGCCCGTCGAATGCAATACAATAAAGCAATTATAAAACTTCAATATCGCTTTCGATTATTGCATTTAACAAGCAATAAATTGCTCGATGTAAATAGGTATTAAATACCGAATAAAATGACAAATACTAACAGTAAAATAAAAATCGTTTCAACTTAAAATGGGATCTTCTATCCCTCGTGTAAAACTCTTCCGTGTTTCGTGACGGTAAGACTTCTATTGCATTCGAGAACGCAGCCACGCTTGCAACGATAACTTCGCCCAGAGCAAATCTTTGAGTGAAAAAGGATTGTTAGCTATTTGAAATGTTTTAAAGACTTTTCTATTAAAACTTCTTCTGAAAAAATAGACAATTTTTAACTGGCAATTCAAAGTTTGACACTGATTTATTTCAGTCAAAAAACTCTACTACCGTACCGTGTACTGCCGTCTCTAAGTGCAACCGGTGCGGCGATTCTGTGCTCTGTGCTTTAAACACTGGATTATTATTTAAATAATGTAAATAGATAATAACTTACCAGCTCCATGTGTCGCTGGCCAGGGTTTCCTAACGAACATGTTCTCTACAATCCTGTCTATGTTGTCCTTTTCAGAGGAATTCGCTGGCCTGCTGGTATCAAACAAAAATACAAAATTAACATAAGTCCTCAACGTAGGTTCTTCAGATTCAATTACTGAAAATAGTTATCAGATATTTACTAAGGCACGAAAGAAAAAAACAATAAGTCTCAAATCCGATCTTAGAAGGCGAATCTAAGACGTGATACTAAACACTCTGTGAAGTTTCAGCAACTCATTTTAAAAGACCTTGTATTTGTGTTATGTTTCCGCTGAAATTGTTCGCAATTTCTGTGTTTTCTACTGTTTGTAACTCTCCAGAAATGACCAACTTGTTTCCATTGTGTCTACTCCAAATTAAAATAAGTCGCTAAACATTTCAGTTGACAACAAGCTGTCACTACCATAAGTATTGTTTACAAAATATCTTCGAACAACGATGATATTAGGCAGGCAGTCGCAGTATTTGTTATTTTATACAAAGAGAAACGGAAGCAAATATATTGGGCACGATCAAGCCTGGAAAGAACATCATCATCATCATCATGGAGAGATTGCACTACTAAATATCTTGAGAAATACGATATGACTTGATGATTCCAACGAATGTTCCCAACTGTAAGCGTACCCACAGAGCGCGCAATAAATATCTGCAACAAGCGTATTCTTTGAAGTTAATAGTCAAAAAAACTTTTTACAAAAAAAATTAAAACCGACTTCCAATAAAAACCACTACAAAGTGAAAAATAACTTTAATTTCGGAAGTCGGTGTCTTTCTTTTTTAATTTTCGTTTTTTGCCACCGACTTCCGAAATTAAAGTTATTTTTCACTTTGTAGTGGTTTTTATTGGAAGTCGGTTTTAATTTTTTTTGTAAAAAGTTTTTATTTTTCACTTTTTAGTTGTGGTACCTACCCCACACAATATCCAATACCACTAACTGCAATAAATAACAGTTACAGGAAGTTATCATCATATCGTCCATATAAACTAAGTGGGAAAAATATGTATTATTGAAGCTAACTCAAAAACTATCTAAGCAAAGTCAATAAAATTTATATGGGACCACCTCGGGAGCTTACCCTTTCAAACAAAAAAATAATTTTCAAAATCGGTCCACAATTGGCGGAGATATCGGTGAACATACATAAAAAAAAAAAAAAAACATACATAAAGTCGAACATAGAACCTCCTCCTTTTTGGAAGTCTTTTTTTAAAAACGGAATCACGGTTCCCGATATGTGTTTTAAATTTTTGTTGCTAACACAATGTAATTAACAAAATTTCCTATTTTGTTACCAACACGAGTTGATAATTTTCCTTTGGTGGAGACCCGACTTAATACGATATTTAAATTAGAGTTTCTAGGAAATCATAGCTTCACAGTACGTACCTATCGGCATGGTGCGGGCTGACGATGGGTATCGCTGCGGTGGGGCGGCGCTGGGCGCGCACGGGCGCGGGCGGCTCTTGCTCCGCGCAGTTGTAGTACGTCACGCCACCCGTCTGTTTACAAACACGATTATAAAGTAGACAATACGAAACATTTATTTGAAATTTGTGGGATTTGCACGTTTGTCGAAAAACAGAGGCCCTAGTGTGAGTTTATTTTAACCATCTCGACTATATCCATCGACCGCGTTCGGCGCTCCGATTGGCAGCCTGCCGGCCTTCACCAGAGAAGAGCCAATCAGAGCGCCGAACACGGACGATGCGTGCCTCTGAACAATCAATCTGCCTAACGAATCCTAATCCCCCGAATCCTCGAATGGTGGCTGGTATTTGGCCGAAATATCCGAAACCAAATAGCATAGCAAAAATATCGAACGACGCGTCAATACGCTCTACTCTAGTGCTTGCGCGACTGCTAGTCACCGCCTTCAGTATGCTCACGGTGAGACGGGCGAGGTAGACCAAGGCTACGCTAACTCTGACAATTTTGTCAATGGCGCCCTCCCCTCTCACCGCTCACATAACTCAGTGACATCCGACCATCGGTGACTAACAGTCGCGCGAGGACTACTTAGAATCAGTATGTCAAAGATATCAGCGGCGGAAGGTTCTCGTGCGTAGTATAATTGTGATTTTAATGACAGATTTCGTTCTTACTCTGTTTTAAAGATAAAAAAAAAAGATTACAAATGTAGGTTTAAAAAAAAACATTACCCTCCTCCTGGGGCAGTCGGGTAAAAAACAATGAGAATACGTACGTAATTATGATGCGCTGCGTATATCTGTTGCGGATACGTTGGATGCTGCGGCCCGTGAAGTGGTGCGTTTGGAAGTGCGTGCGGCGGGGCGTGTGGGGCGTGGGGCGGGGCGTGTGGGGCGTGAGGCGGGGCGTGTGGGGCGTGCGGCGGGGCCAGCGGGGCGTGCGGCGGGGCGTGCGGGGCCGCCGGGTACATCCCGCCGGGGAATACTGCACCGCTGCTGGTTTGCTGCTTGGAAATTAAATGTAATTAATATTAGTATTAATGCATTTTTAAATGATTGATTTTTCTTTATAATTTGTAGCGAATATTTACCTGCATATATTGAGCGGGCATCATGGCTGGCGGTGCATATCCTTGTGCTGGCTGTATTTGACCTGTAGAAAACATGTTTTTTTTTTAGTTTTTGCAACCCCCTGTCTCATACCTAGAGGTCCCGGGGTTCGATTCAAAATTTTCTCGTTCGGTTTGGATTGTGGTACGGGTTGTTCTAAGTCCGCCTGGCTAGCTACCATCATCTCTTAAGTCTGTCGCCATAACAACAATGTTAACAGCATTGTTGTGTTTCGGCAGTTACAAACAAGATAGCCAGTTCCTCTGTGGTTGAGGATTCCGGGTGAAGCTCGCTTCCACCTTCGGTCTGATCATCACTTACCATCAGGTGAGATGCAGGCAAGAGCTTAACAGTTGAGGACAAAAAAAAAATGTTGGGGAGAAATAAATCTTAGGGCCCTCGCCCACGGCGACTTTTTGTAGCGATGCTGTCGCGCGTTTTGTAAACGCGCTTCTGCATCGCTACTATCGCGCAGGATTCTTCATACATAATTACAACTTCGCGACTGTATCGATGTAGACGCGCGACAGCATCGCTACAAAAAGTCGCCGTGGGCGAGGGCCCTCATTATAGATTTCACAACTTTTGATGACTTGTATAATAAAAGTACTTTTATTGTAGATAAGATTAGGTAAGCATTTATTTGCTCAAACATGAGTACAGTTCGTGTCAAATAACTTTGCCGCGCTAAAGTTAGGTTGCGCATGCTTACTGGCATGCGCGCTACTGTTTTATAACGCAGACTGACTACTGCGCAGTCATTTGTAGTCTACTTGAGAGCGGCAAAGTTATTTGACGCGAACTGTACAACACATATAAGCACAAATTGTCAGCATGCAAGTTTAGTTTAAAAAAATAGTTTCATTAATTAAATAAATACTTGACTCACCCATAGTATGTTGCGCAGGTATATTATGTAGATTATGATGCGGATGCGGAACCTGCGTCATCTGCGACTGTTCCAACATGCCCAGGCGCACCTGCGGATAACTGCGGCTGAGATACCGACACCAGAAATATGGGCAGACATGGCCTGCCCATATTTCTGGTGTCGATAATAATGATATACGTAATTATATAAATAGGTGTATGTCAGAGGGTAGGGCGGAAAACCCTCTTTCTTTGAAGGATGTGAGCGCAGGAACAATTGACGTGGCTTTATTTTAACTCAAATGGGTCAATTAGATTGAAATGAAATAATTATTAAATTAACTAAATACAAAATATTAATGAAAATAAATTATTATGAAATCAAGGAATAACAATTTTTTGTTATTAGGGCCCACTTTGTACTACTTTATTAGCCGTGTTTTAAATTAATTTTTTTAAAGTTAATCGATATTTTTTTCGACAAACATGTTCATCTTCCTTTGTGCCGTTTAAAGGGAGATTTTGAAAAAAAAAAATCTGTTCCATTATGTGGTGTTCATCTGTGTGTTGAATCATCTGTTAAAGGTTTTGGGTTTAGAGTAAAACCACGAAATTATCAGTAAGTACACAACTGCTCAAATGGAACGTCTAGTCGTTACCGGGGATGGAGCTGGACTCATAAATAGGACTGCAGTCTGTGACAGTTGTGGGAAACCCGTCATCTTGTTCAGTAGTGTCAAGTTACCTGCGGCGCCAGCTGCGCCGGCGGCGCGCCCAGCGCGTGCGGCGGGGACGCGTGGCTGCCCGCCGCGTTGTTCGCGAGCACCTGGGGGGAGACATTCATAGCTTATTTATTTACTAATTCCCGACCTGGGCTTCCAACCCAGAAGCCCACGTTCCACTCGAGCAACGGGGCGCCAGCAGTCGCGCGGAGCTTGCGCCTGCGCCAGGCGCAGCGCCGTGCGGGAGGGCGGTGGCAGCGAGGGGAGAGTGGACGTGTGTCTGCGCACACCCTTGCACATTATAATTTCTCCTGCGTACTTGGCAAGTCTCCGTTGAGGTTAGCCGTTGTGGCCGAAATTCCGTTGACACAATAATATTAAAAAAAAAAGGTAAAGCCCCGCCGCTTTGACAATCATGCGCGCTTTACGTCTCTTTTGACATTTTACAAAAATTTTCGGTGTTACCTGTAATTTTTTGAATATTTTAAGTCTAATTGACGATAATATCTGTCAGCCCATAGACGTTATTAGCCATTATTTAGCGGTAAAAACATTACCCTCCTTCTGGGGCAGTCGGGTAAAAAATAAGTGCCGCGCGTTACCAATTGGTAACGGTGGGGACTTGACCGGTCCAAAAAAAACATGTTTTTTCTTCATTATAAACCGAATATTTTGTCGCTATTATTAGTAAACATGATTCCACGTGGTGTGCATAGTTACCTGGTGTATAATGTGTTGTGGATGCGCGTGCGGCTGTGAGGAGGGTACATGCACGCTGTCCGATACGAACCCGGCCGGACCTGAGCGAACAGAATGAGAGATAAGTACATGTTACGTGCATATCAAGCAGTAATCGGATTAAAACTCAAAACACAGCACGGGTCGGGCGCGGAGCGGGTCAGGAGCGGGAGCCGTGCACGCTTTTCGTGTGCTGACATCCATATAATACAAGGAATTACAATATATACAAGCCCGCCGTACTCCCGTCCCGACCCGCGCCCGACACGTACCCGCTTTTTGTGTTTTGAGCTTTAGAGAGGTTAGACTGACTAGTACCGTTGAAAAAGACAAAAAATATGAAGTTGTAGCGCAAACTGAATCTTACGACAAGGGAATTAGAGTTGTTTTTTCTAAACCTCGTGTTTGTTTACATGTTTGGCAAATGCAGATTACTGCGCGAGATCCCTATGTAGTGTAATTTAGGTTCAACAAATACGATTTTGTAATTTTGAATAAAGAATTTTTTCTCACATGTATTTTATCCTAATAAATAATCCTTGATTCTTAATGCATAAATAGTGTTTTTACAAGCTTTTATTGATGTGCATGTACCAATTTAGTTATTATCGCTACCTACAAAAGAACCTTATGCCCGTTTTTTCCTTCACTAAGTGACACTTAAATAAAAGTGCATTGTTGGATTTTCAACGCTAGGCTCACTGCTGAGAGTTGCAAATTCAACAGTGCACTTTTATTTAGGGATCAAGTGTTACTTAGTTGTCGGTGAAAACGGGCATTTGTCTGACACTTGCTATCTCTTTCTCACAGTTAGTTGCGACAAGCGAGTGCAATAAAACGACGCGTGGCGCGCGATGTTTCGACTGCCCCGGTCACAGTATAAATATAGACAGTACAGAAACTACATAGAAATCTTTCGAAACGGCACACTCGCACAGACTTTCATTGACGAGATCCCAAGCGATTGTCGCGGTGCTGTGTACAGTTGCGCATGAAGTGTTGAGACGAGTGGTCGCCTCGATCTTTTTAAAAATGGAGCGTAGGTAATTATTTCAACAAATAAGCCTAGTTTCCATAGTCTTTATTTATATTGTGCCTCGGTGGTGCCATTCTAACGCGACGGTAACCCCGCAGCATTAACGCCGCCTCAACGCACCGTTAGTTCTGTTACAATCATGACAACGCGAAGTCAATTAACGATAGATGCAAAAAGCACCCCCTTATACCCAAATATTAATCGCGAAAATAATAAATACATACCAGCATGATATCTATGTGGCGGTTGTTGTTGTTGTTGTTGTTGCTGCTGTTGTTGTTGCTGTTGAGTTGGGGGCTGTTGTTGTGGTTGCTGTTGTGGTTGCTGCGGTTGTTGAGGTGAGTACGAGTCTGCGAGTGGGCGCTGACGTAAGCTGCTGTAACGTTTACTGCCACCACCTGTGAGAAAAGAAAAAAAAAGATATTGTACGGTGCAACAGCTCATTGTGCAATTCAGCAGTTTACGCGTTCAGTTCAGTTCGTTGGGCTAGCAATGCAGCCAGGCGTTCTCGTAAGCCAACAAGGGCCGCGTCACTCATTCCACACCATCAGTCCATTAAGCTCATTTTAATCTCAGACAATACAGTAGTGTTTAGATCATTAACCTTCTTTTATTCCATTCATCTCTCATCTAAAAGTAATGTATGGTCCGGCAAGGGATCATACAGATATAAAATATATTTAAACTTATATAATTATATAATCTGGCTGCGTGATTCTTACCGTCATTATTGAGTAAGAATCAATTTGTCAGGAATCGAATTTAATTCAAATATTTTGTCAATTTATTTCAGATTTACAAAATTGGAGAAATGATCAATCTGCCTAGCCTAGCCAACTATGTTGGGGTCGGCTTCCAGTCTAACCGGATGCAACTGAATACCAGTATTTTACATGGAGCGACTGCCTATCTGAACTCCACAACTCAGTAACAGGGTAATACGATCCCGTTGGTAAGACTGGTTGTCAGACTTTCGGGCTTCTGACGACCCGTAACGATTGTAAAAGATCCACGCATGACAGCCAGGACCAACGGCTTAACGTGCTTTCACAGCAGGACCTGACGTATCAGTGCTGCCCCCTAGTGAACGTTATTTTAGAAAACCCTCATTGATTTCTTTACCAAAATCGATTTAAAAAATTATTCTGCACAAAAATATGTTCAAAACTCACCAGTAGCCGGTTGTTGCTGTTGGTTCTGTTGCGGCTTCTGTTGCTGTTGTTGTTGCGGGGCGAGTTGTTGCTGCGGCGGGGACTTGTTCGGCGCAGGATTCGATTGTGGTTGAGGCTGCTGCACAAGTTATTTTGGATTATTGTAGTGTTATTATCATCGTAAAATGCTAAGATGAATGTGTGGTGTGCTTGAATGGATAGAATAAAAAAGTAGTCTATAAACAGAAGTCTGAAAGTGACATTGGTGACTGAAAATTTGTGTGGAAATCGATTGTCATGGTATTTGATGCAGAGGAATGATTTTTGAGTATGAATGTCAACGGCTATAAGAGCTGGGGAATCCGAAGAAACAATGAGAATTAAACCACTTGAGAGCTGATAGACCGATTTCGTCTAGGCATACGACTCACCACTGCGGGCCGGGGGACGAAGAAAATACAGCGGTTGTGATTGGCCGGTGCAACAATGACAGGACGTATGTTTTAAAAATAGTGACCCGCAAGTCAGTTTTGCACAATAATATCGATATCGATAAAATCGACGTCTATTAATTCAATATTTTTTTAAACTTTAATTGATAGGGTGTAAGGCTGCCTGTCCACTGGAGCGGAGAGGAGAGGAGAGGAGCGGAGATGTGCCATTATTAACCAATCAAATCTAAACTCAGGGGCGGAGTCAATATTCTAATGGTTAATATTGGCACATCTCCGCTCCTCTTTTCTCCTCTCCGCTCCAGTGGACAGGCAGCCTTAAGAGGGTTTATTCTGAAAGTTGGCAACGTCGCAAATAGATGTCAAATATTTCGGTGTTTTGATTAATTTGATAATATTTCTGTATGGAAATAAAAAATGTGGCTAACTAGCAAACCAGAATATTGATTATGAAATGCAACAATTAATATCGTAACACCGAATTATTATAAAAAAAAGTATTTGGAAAGAACATCCGACTTCGTTGGCATACCTAACCGTCCGCCATTTGGAAAAAAACTGGTTTTGGCGGCCAGTGATGAAACAAGTGTCAATCGATAGAGTAAGTGATTGCAAACAAAAAATATTTAGTGATGAATATCGTAAGTGATATACTTCCTGAGATATTTGAGTTAAAACATGAGAAAAAAAATAAAGCAGTAATATTTTTTTTTAATATCTCAGGAAGTATATCACTTACGATATTCATCACTAAATATTTTTTGTTTGCAATCACTTACTCTATCGATTGACACTTGTTTCATCACTGGCCGCCAAAACCAGTTTTTTTCCAAATGGCGGACGGTTAGGTATGCCAGGTCCCATACAAAAATGTCGGAACCCCTTTTCCAAATGCCTTTTTTACACCTATCAAATTCAAAGTTGCAGTTCAATTGCAATTCATCATTAATATTCTAGTAAGTTAGTTAGCCACATTTCTTATTTCCATACAGTATTATTTCCAAATTAATCAAAACAGGTAACTATTTGACAGCTATTTACGACGTTGCCACTTTTAGGATGCGCCCCCTTAACTGGGTGCAAATAAAACACTGACGTTACACTTCAAATTTAACTTTATTCAATTAAATCAATGCTAAAATTGAATGAAGCTTATTTAATGGTCTGAAAGTATGTCTTATAAAAATAATAGCAATATTAATCCCTGTCGGATAGAACAATGAATTCTCATAATGTGAAATTCAAATTCAATTAATTTATTGTGCAATTAGGAATCACTTTTACAGGTCATTATTTGACAAGCTAGCTGGAGTCGAGATTTCCTAACTGATAGTCATAAGGAATGTAAAACTCATTAAAGTACCTACAGAAATTAATTGGTTTGTTATCTCTGCATCACCTTAAAACGGGTGATAGACATGCGTACTTAAAGACCGCGGTTTTTAAGCTCGACAACTTGCGCGGCTCGCCGTCGGTGACACACGTGAAGACTTCTCACACTCTATCGCGATGTTTTCGACTTTTCTGAACCAAACTAAACAAAAATTACACAAATATCAAAACAAAATGCTGACTCGCGACTCGCGGCAATGACAGACGTACGAAACTACGAATTAAGGCGGGCTACGAGCAAAATTTCAAACTGTTGGATCGCCGGCGAGCTTAGTCGGCGGTTTTAAAGTGCGCGTACTTTGGGTGACACACGAGCGAGTAAGGTCGCCGAGCCATAAGAGCACAGACCTGGTCGCCTGTCTGTCACCCCTTTAAGATAAACTAGCATAAAATGCCTAAGGCATTCAATTTCTCCTTTCTGAGTTTTTAATAGTGCATAAAATATTAAATAAATTGGCTTTTTAAATAAATTTGTTTGACCTAGCCGCAAAATTCAATTTTTCATTATAGTTTTACAAATTTCATCTCTACTTGACATAGTATGTCGCTTGCGTGACAATAACGGTTAAGTAAAAAGAAAATTATTCAAAAAACAAAAAACCCGACTGCAAAAACGCATAACTGAAAAGAGAAAAACAAGCATTATAAATTAATCTATAGAATTTTGGTATCGCAGGCGGGGACAAACTAATAACCGGTTATATGGTGTAAGTTTTGTTTGTCCCCGCCTGCGATACCAAAATTCTATAGATTAATTTATAATGCTTGTTTTTCTCTTTTCAGTTATGCGTTTTTGCAGTCGGGTTTTTTGTTTTTTGAATAATTTTCTTTATTTCAAGCTTTTTAGTTTTATTAATATATCTAAATTTGGCATTGACTCGTTAATAGCTTTTTATAATTTATTTTAAAAAAAACCTTCCCTTCCTTTTTTTTGTATTTGCAGATGCAATATATAAATATTTTTATAGCCTATGACACTTCTACAATTAAGACGAATCTAACGACACCTCATATGTTAAAATCCATCAAGCCGTTTAGGCTACAGAGCGTGCCAAAGAAATAGACATACATACATACATACATACATACATACTTACATACATACATACATACATACTCTCGAAAAACATTACCCTCCTTCTGGGGCAGTCGGGTAAAAACATCGCCCGCCGTTATTGTAGTGAATAGCGTTATTGACAAAATAAGGTGACGAATAGAGCTGAAATTTGCAAAAATCCAATGAATATTTTAATTTCGCGGTTAGGTTGGACGATTCCCCTTAAGAGGGTTTACATCGTACGGCATTTCATACAAACTTTCAAGCCCTTGTTTTTCGAAATGACTGAACCGATTTTAATGAAACTTCATACGCATATGCAAGATACAAAGGTCTAAAAACTTAGTTAAGAACATTTTTTAAATGTCTTATTTAAAAACAGATACCTGGATATCTCTGTTTCTATGGAAAATTTAAAATCGGTCTAATTTGGCTGTAACACTATTTTTCGAAAATGTTCTTAACTAAGTTTTTAGACCTTTGTATCCTGCATAAGCGTATGAAGTTTCATTAAAATTGATTCAGTCATTTCGAAAAACAAGGGCTTCAAGCCCTTGTTTTTCGAAATGACTGAATCAATTTTAATGAAACTTTAATGAAAAATGAATTTGAATGAAATGCCGTACGTCGTAAACCCTTTAAACATTAAACTGAAATAATGATCTATATAATAAAACATACCAAAACAGGCAAAAACAGGGTCGGTGTTGCTGTACTAAATAAGCGGCGTCGGTTCTTTAAAGTTTCAAAGCAATCTGCAGTGAAATGCCTTGAACAAACTACGCAAATTTTTTTTGGAAACCAATTTTCCCTGTGGACTGCATTAATCCACTTTTCTTTCAGTTCCGGAATATTTGGAAATCTAAGATGTAAACATTAAGTAATGTTACTTTTTTACCAGTAGGAAACATCGTAACTTTTATCGACAATATTATATAAAGACTTTGTTTTGAAGTTGTCACAACACTACAGCATTAGTAAAGATAAAAAGGGACAGATATATTGAAATACCCTAGTGAGAGAAAAGGACTTTTCAAAAAGACATCAACGCAGTGTACATTTTTGTGCCTTTTTACGTAAAGAACCAGTTCAGCTTGAGCCCTGCAATTATTCATAATAATATTTTAAAATAAATATATTTTACTTACCGATGAAAAGTTATGCCATCTTTTTTATAGCTGGATGTTCTAGACGATTTCCCACACCATTTAATAGAACAGGAACTCATAATTGTTTATAATTATGCAGACTTTTTTTTAATGTGTCAAAATAATGTGTCAAAATAACCGCGTGTGCAGAGATCCAATAACTGGTCAAAACTAAAATGGCCAGTCATATTGTCATCTAATATCAGTGCATTTTCATTTATGTGTCGTGAGCCTGAGTCGCCCGGATGAGCAGTCAAGAGGATATATAGTCATTGCGAAGAAACGATGGATGGACCAAATAAATTATGATCATCAGCGTAAAGCAACAGAAGACAAGAGCGAGCTCGACACGTACTGCTCACGCATTTACTTTTCATACAAAATGACTAAACGCGAGAACGTGCGAGAGCAGTCTAATGCACATCCGTTGGCAGTACGGCAACATCGTAAATGCCACGTAATCTCTTAAACACTAAATTTGATTCGATTTAGTGCAATCTAGAGAGGGTTACATGACTAAAGTAAAGTATTTTTTTTTTAATCACTTTTTCTAAAAAAATAATCTTCAAACCTCTCATTTTTAAACTACAGATTTTCGCTAAACTTAGTACATGTCTAACGATATCATACTATCCAAAAAAAAGTCGAGTCTTATGTCCTGATGGTACACTATCAAAAACGCTGAGTGTCTTTAATTCCATCTAGTGATAAAATGCGGTGCTATTTTGACAGTTTGACAGACTAAATGGTTAACTGATGAAATAGTTTGACTAAAAGTCACGAGTGTAACAAGTTTTGACAGATGGGTGAGATATTTTTTTCTGCAGTTGAACGCGCGCGCGCTCGCGCGGCGGTCATTGTAGACCATAAATGGTCGCACAGGCCGTACGTACATGTGAGTGGTTCTGTTGCGTTTAGGTGAATCATTGGGATGTCCTAGACACAAAAACAAAAATAAATCGGCCTTCCTGTATGATGATGTGCTCACCTGTGCATTAGCGTTGGGTTTCTTCCTGGCCTGGTCAGTGGGCACCGGGCGTTGCTGAGCGACCGTCGCGTTCACCTTGCGCGGGGCCTGACCTTGACTGGAAATTATAACTTGATTTTATATCTGTAATGTGATACAATACTAGAAGGACGTAGTTTTAAAACGCATGATTGAGAAAAGTGCGTATTATTCAGTTCCGCTCGATTCCTACAAAGAAAAAAACTAATCGTTTTGCTTACCAATGCAATGGTAACATTTTTAATTGCCAAACTATATAAATAGATTTGTAAGCTAACTTTACCTGTGATAGAACTCAAAACTCAAACTCAAAGCATTTATGTCAATTAAACCATTTACAGGCACTTTTGAATCGTCAAGGAGTCGGTCAGTTAGTCAGAAAGTTGAAGCTAGTTGCCCATTCCAAAACGTTGATCTCTATGGAGAAGAACGGGCAAGAAACTCGCAGGACACTCTTTTAAATATAGATATAACAAAATCCTGGGTACATTATTCTTGTTGCTTCTATATGTGAAAACACTGTAAAAATAAACAAAAACAAATCAAAATATAAGATTAAAAATAAGCCTTGGCAGAAAAGACATGACCAGTCTCAACTGACGGCGCCCGTTCACGAACATGACGCGTGGATCAGCACCATCCAGCTCAACCATTTTGTATTTGTGTTTGAGTTTGAGTTTGAAATAATGACATTTAGCTGCCATCATTACGTTTGACGTCTTGAGTAGAAATCTATTTTGCTGTTTATATCTAATCTACATTAAAATGGGTGCCAAAACCTCAAATTATGAAGATATTGGACCGTTTTGAAGTATCAAAATTAAATTTCAACGAAATTCTCACTTGTTGGTAACATTGGCAGTGATGGTGAGGTTCTCCAAGGCAGGCATCTTATCCTTGACGGGCTGCTTGTTGGGCACCTTCACCGCGACGCGGCCGGTGCCTTGCTTCACCGTCGGCTTCTTAGCGGTCTTGATAGAAGCGTTGCGACGAAGCTGTGAGCCGTTCTCTATGGGCGCCTCGTTGACTGAGGGCTGGGATTTCGAGCGGGGGCGCGGGGTACGTGGTTTTCTATTGAGAAAAGAAAGAGTAAATACATTAATAAAATATTAATAATAATACCAGCCTGTAACAATTAACGGTATCTAGACGCAACACGGTGACACTACAATGGATAAAAGGACACAGTGGATCGCTAGGTAACGACGCAGCTGACGAACTGGCTAGACGAGGATCCAGCACGGCAGTCTGTGGACCCGAGCCTATCGTACCCATCCCCTTCAACCAAATACGCAGGTGGCTACAGGAGCTCACCCAAACACAAGCGGAGACCTGGTGGACTTCAACACCAGGCTGCAGGCAGTCCAAGGAAGCTATGCCATTCTTGGATAGCAAGCTGACCAGGCGTTTATTACGCCTGGTCAGGAATAGCCTGCGCCTGGTGACGGGGAACAAACACTTCCACACAATAGGCATAACGCACGTGCTCTTTGAATGCACAGGCGTCACCCAAAATAGAACAGAAACCCTCGGGTCACCCAGATCTTACACAGATGTTCTAAACAGACCAGGAGTTTTAATTAACTTCTGGAGGGAGGTGAGCTGGTTGGAATAACCCCCCCAAACGGCCGCCATGGCCCACGTACAATGGTCCACTTGACGGACTAAGTGCGGAAACCGAACCCAATAACATAGAACATAGAACCAGCCTGTAATTGTCCCACTGCTGGGCAAAGGCCTCTTCTCATACAGAGAAGGCACGAGCATTGATCACCACGCTTCCTCGAGGCGAGTTGGCGATCCTAACTTATATATTATAAATGCGAAAATGAGTTTGTTTGTTCCGCTTTCACGCTAAAATGGCTGAACAGATTAAGATGAAATTTGGCACATGGGTAGACCATGACCTGGATTAGGACATGGGATACTTTTTATCCCGATATTCCCACGGGATCGAGTCGTATGCGGGTGAAACCGCGGGGCGTATAGTTGACTACACAGTAATAACCAAGATAAACTCATGAGAGACGAGGCCTTGAACACTGGGCCATCACGGAAATTTTTAATACGAAGTGTATAGAGTGCCGCGAGTTTCTTGTGGCACTCTAGTGTCACTGCCTCGGCCCGGCTAGGGTGCCGTGAGCGTTGCATTGTCACTGTCACTTGTTATTTAGGTTAGGTTAGGTTAGAACTGTGACCACACAACGCACGAGCCGAGCGAGCGTAGCGAGCGGTGCCGCGGTAGCGGCCGCCGAAGTGCCAGGGTCCGTTTAGGCACAAGAGAATGTAATGTTTTGGGAATGTGGTGTTTTACAGCGATCTAACCTCGACAATCAAACAAAATACCAAGTGACGTGACTTAGTGACAGTGACAATGACAATGCAATGCTTGCAGCACTTTAGCCGGGCCGAGGCGGTGTTACTAGGGTGCCTGTAGTGGCACTTTATCCGATAGGGATAGAGTGCCAATGGTGGCACTTTATCCGATAGGGATAGAGTGCCAATGGTGGCACTCTATACACTGCCTTTTTAATAAGTGAATGCAGATCGTCTTTTGTCACTCAAGGGCTTTGATTTTTGTTTTTGGAATTGCATATTCAAGTACTTCCAATGTTGAAACAGCTGTTTAATTCGATCTCATCATCGGGCGTTCGTATTTCCGAAGATAGACGTAGTAACCCGAAGCGCTTACTATACTAGCTGTCATTATGGCAAATATATTTTATTTAATGTTTTGTGTTGAGTAATGTAAATTATTTGCATACTATTGTATAGAATCAAGTTTTTCTAATTGAACAGACAGCTGTGCTGCTGGACAGTTTGTTGCGCCACTTCTTCCCAGTTAAAGCACTAGACAGTGGTGAAGGTCGGGCGCGGGCGTTTTTGGGGGACTGTCTTATGTAATTTTGACGTTCGAAAAGTGCTGATTCTCAGTCTAGTTTGAATAAATGAATTTTGAATTTTATCTTTGGAAGTACTGCAGAGTGCAAACATCAGTCTGTTTGCAATGTTTTGCGAGTTCAGCTGTAATAACTGTTATTAAAGCTACATACCCATGTCTCCTGCTAGCATCGAGTTCAGGGAAGTCCTCAGCAGTGGGGACTTTCCTTGGTAACTGCTGTTGCTGGGCGGCTGATTGTCTTCTATAAGCTTCCTCGTCTTCCCAAGTTCGAGTGTACTTGTTGGGGCCGCGGCTGTTGGTAGAAGGTGAGGTTAGTTGGGTGATGTAATCTATATACGCAATTTATTTGCCAAACATGTAAACAAACACGAGTTTTCCACTTAGACAAACATCAACTTTATGCAAGTGTAAATAAAGCTGATTTCAGACCGACTAGTACTGTTGAAAAAGTCATGTGTAAAGTCACAATGTCTTGTTTTCATTTTTTTTTTTTTTTTTTTTTTGGCACCTCATGTGTTTAGTTAATATGTAATCGTATTTTTGTATGATGTGCTATGTCTTTTGTGTGCATCAAATAAACGATATATCTATCTATCTATCTATAAAAAATATGAAGTTGTAGTGCAAACTGAACCTTATGTGGCATTACACAAAAGGCAGTTTGTTCCTAAAACTTGTTTGTTTGCACGTTCGGCAAATTAATCACGAACGCAGATTAGTTATGTTGGATCCTGATACAGATTTTATAATAAAGATAACTCCAAGTGATAACGAGCCAGTGGGCTTACTCCCGAAGGGAAATCCGTAGTTTCGGCCGTAGTTACGGGTGCTCTGCTCTTCGTTTCACTTGCGGTATGTCCGTAAGCGAGACGGAGAACGAACCGGAAGGAATTCGTCATTACTAACTATCTTTCTCAAAATACCAAAATCGCCTATTTCCTAAAGAAAAAGGCCGTAAGCACAATCGTTAACAATCTACATATCTATCTATAGGCGGTCATGCAGAGAGCTCAGCCTTAAATTAACTTTGAATTGATGGCGTTAAAAAAAGTATTATTATACATAAGCATTAGCAAATCAGTCAAAAACTTGGCACATTAAAAGTATGGCTGAAAAGAAAGCAATATAATATACGCTAATAGGGATGACGACCAAATTTTTTTTGTCTCTCATAGATAATTAAACAATATTGGTCACGTATTTTTCTTTTTTTACGTAATCAAAAGATTACGGCAATACATTCGAGTTAAAATGTGGCATGACGTCACTGCCCGCTAGATTTTATACTGAGTTGTGAGGTAGCGAGCCCCACTCCCCAACTTTAATGCGTTTTATCTAAGTATTTTTTATTAATATGATAAAGCAAAAAAATATGTGACTAACATTTTTTATTTTTTTTTATTACTTGACTGACGGACTAAATAGTTTTTTTTTTTTTACGGGCATCATCCTTATTATAAAATCATACGTAATAATGTAGAAATTCTTCCGGATTTATCCTAAGAAATATATCGATTATAAAACACAGCATGCAAACATTAGTTTCACTAACCGCCACGACTGTCGGAATCTCCATATTGATGCATGATAGAAAATTTTACACAATATAATTTCTTTACACTATTTTAAAGACCATTTTCCAAATACAGAAATCTACTGAGAGAATACTCAACACCTAGTCTACGTTCGCACGGACGTAAAAATATCACGGCGGGATTTTCAACTCTCGTAGTTAAGCCGAGCGTTGAGAATCCCACAGAGAGCATCACAGCGCGTCGAAAAAACACACTCGTTAGATTTTTAACTCTCGGCGCTTAGCAGAGCGTTGAAAATCCAGTGTGCGAAACAATCCTGCCGTGATATCTTTACGTCCGTGCGAATATGATGAAACAGACTGATTCTGTACCAGTTCAACAAGGATATATATATATATTTTTTATAATTCAAATTAACAAATCACTTTACCAGTGACTTCATAATTTCTGTCTTTCCAAGTATTTTTAAGAGTCTTTAGATTTCGCTTCCATATTTTTCTCGTGTAGTGATCATCGACCTAGCCTTTTCCCAACTATGTTGGGGTCGGCTTCCCGTCTAGCCAGATTGATCAGAATACCAGTATTTTACATGGAGCGACTGCCTATCTGACCTCCACCACACCACCCAGTTACCGTATAACACGGTACCCCTTGGTAAAACTGGTTGTCAGTTTCGGGCTTCTGACGGTCCGTCACGACTGTCAAAGATCCACGAATGACAGCCGGGACCAACAGCGTTACGTGCTTTCCGAGGCATGGAGGGGTCTTGGTATGTAAAGATGATCACCCATCCACGGACCAACCGCCGCGGCAAGCGTAGCTTAACCTGATCGATCGTTATTACTTAACAACAAGCCCAATATTTCTCGTGTGCTATTATTATTTAAGTATATTCACCCATATCGTCTGTTGCGCCTCGCGTGTGGAGGCGCGTCCTCGTTTCTAATATCATACCCGTAGATTGCTACCAACTCGTCACGAGATTTCGGCATCTGAAACAAAATAATAGATTTTTGAGAAATCATAACAGACAAAGAAATCTCTTGTACACAATGTCATTAAAAAGTCCCTCGTAGTTTCTTGCCCGTTCTTCTCCATAGGTTACTTTACGCGTTGGAATGGGCATCTAGCTTCATCTTTCTGACTGACTGACCCCTTGACAATTCAAAAGTGCCTGTAATTGATTTATTTGAAATAAGTGCTTTGAGTTTGAATAAATTATTGATTTATTTAAACACTCAATTGTAACTTTTCTACGTGACTGTAGGGCAACTAAGGATGCGTTTCCACTGAAGCAGAGACGAGCGGAGACTTGCAGGAATCGACAAATCACAATGGTTGAAATCCTCATCGCGTGTCTCGGCTCGTCTGTGATTGGACGATTCCTGCACGCTCTCAAGCTTCGCTCGTCCGTCAGCGTCAGTGGAAACGCACCTTAATGGTTTCTGTTAGCACGCTTAGCATAACCACAATAGAAACGGGTTTTGTACACAGAAGAATAGCCATAATGACAGATAAACAATCACAATCTGTCATTTTGTCTATTCTTCTGTCGACAAAACCCGTAGAAAACCCATTTCTATGGTTGTCAGGGTACGCGTGCAGATTCTACAAATAACAGTGAAACTGCAATCACCAGTCAGTCGGAAAAGCGTAATGATTACGATTATATTATGCCATTTAACCATCCATTGGGTTGCCAACCACACCTCTTAAAGCAGCATTCTTTTAATCTTACTTGAGTATGAGAAAGAGATGGAGCTATAACCCCATCTCTTCACGGCGTCACTGATCGCCCTTAGACGCTATCATTACAAAGACAAATAAGCAGACAGGAGGTCGTTACTGCATATTTGACGCTTTTTTCGAAACCCTCGGATTTAAAATGGAAGACTACTTTTTGCTGGATACACAGTTCTATCATGTTTAAGAAAGAATGAAGGTTGTCTTTGATGCTGTCTAAAAACACATCTTTAGTTTACCGAATGCTGTGCATAAATATCTTTATTTTTACTTTAGAAAATGAGTATATTGTACTGACCTGTTCGTTCTCATTATACTTGTCGTGCGACCACTTATTCACGATCTCCGATTTGCGCGGCGGTCGGCGACGCTCGGTAGGCGGCTCGGTACCTTCCTTCTTCTCTGAGGCAGCTTCCGAGGTTGCGTTGCTGGATTCTTCGCCACTGTAAGAAAGAAGTATGAACTGTAACAATATATTTGACAGCCGGGACCAACCATGTACGAGGCTTTTGGCAAACCTGTAAAGGAGACTTATTTTTTGGAACGTGCGTTTAGTTTGTGCAGAATAAACAATATTTCTTTTCTTTATCTTTTTTTTCTTTTTTATGTTTTAACTTATTTATGGAATCTGGCGGTGAACTGCGTGATTCTTACCGTCATTATTGAGTAATAATCAATTTGACAGAAATCGAATTTAAATAATTAAAATATTTTGTAAATTTATTTCCGATTTACAAAATTGGAAAAAAAATCCTAGCCTTTTCCCAACTATGTTGGGGTCGGCTTCCAGTCTAACCGGATGCAACTGAATACCATTATTTTACATGGAGCGACTGCCTATCTGACCTCCACAACCTAGTAACTGGGTAATACGATACCCCTTGGTAAGATTGGTTGTCAGACTTACGGGCTTATGACGACTACGTAACGACTGTCAAAGATCCACGAATGACAGCCGGGACCAACGGCTTAACGTGCTTTCCGAGGCACGGGGGAGTCTCGGTATGTTAAGATGGTCACCCATCCACAGACCAACCCCGGTAAGCGTAGCTTAACCTGATGGATAGAACCATGCGGCTTTTATTATTTAACCACGAGCTCCTCACAGTGATTATATTTCAATAAGGTTTTTTTCAAAGGTTGTAAAAGATTAGACACTGCTACTGGCAGTATGTTGCTCAGCATAAAAATGAGTAAAACTTGCGCAAGCGCAGTAGAAACTGGCATTTATAAAACAGTAAACAAGTCGCTTTTCGTGAATGTCTGTTTGTCTGCTTAGTTTTCACTATCATTTAGAGAATAATAATCCAGTTTGTGTTTATAATACACTATTATTTAATTTAGATATAGCTCAGAAATCTCGCTGTTTTGACCAATCGTCAAATTAATATATTATACCCGTGCAAAGCAAGCCGGGCAGGGGATCCCCAATTAATTTTAAAACAACCTAGAGACCATAATCAAAAGGAACATTTTGACGATTCATTTACTAAAGAAACTTATCGATCATACATTTCAAAGTATTTAGGCAAACGCCCCACACATAGCAATACATCTGCAAACAATGCGTGTGCACTTATAATTACAACCAGTGGAGCGGTAATGACCGAACTGTGCAGTGATGCGGCAATAGAAAGCTGCGAATTTATTCAATTTATACTGAAACTACAAACTAATATTGGGAACTAGCTGCGCCGAGTGGCTTCACATGCATAAGTCTCGATGCCATGGGAATATCAGGATAAAAGGTATCCTATGTCCTTTTCTAGATCATGGTCTACCGATGTGCCAAATTTCATCAAAATCTGTTCATCCGTTTTAGCGTGAAAGCAGAACCAACAAACAAACTCACTTTCGCATTTATAATATTAGTTAGGATAGTTAGGATATTCATCATCATCAGCCTATTACTGTTCCCACTGCTGGGACACATGCCTCCTCTCTGTGAGAGGGAGTGGGCTGTAATCTACCACGCGGGCCCAGTGCGGGTTGGTAGATGTCACATGTCTTCGAATTTTTGGTTCTTAGACATGCCTGTTTCCTCACGATGTTTTCCTTCACCGTTTTGAGAGCAGTAGTGATGAAATTACACAAAGTAAAGCGCCTCCTTGGGTTTGAACCCACGACCTACAACTCGTAAGTCGGGGCCGTTACCACTGAGCCACCACTGCTCTGCAGTTAGGATATTGGCTCATCTCATACCTGACTTTATTCAGTCTGTGTCTATTGACTCGGTAGTCTAGTGGTTAAACCACCTGTCTCAAACCAAGAGGTACCGAGCTCGATTCTCAGTGGGGGCAACACTTTCAGCTTGGTGTAGTTGGAGGTAGGGCTTGTTCTAAGTCCGCCTGGCTAGCTACCACCATCTTATCAGTCTGTCGCCATTACAACAACGTTAACAGCATTGTTGAGTTTCGGCAGTTAGAGGTAAGATAGCCAGTTCCTCTGTGGTTGAGGATTCCGGGTGAAGCTCGCTTCCAACTTCGGCCTGATTATCAGTTACCATCAGGTGAGATGCAGCTTCCCCGTAGAGGTAAAAGAAAAACAGTCTTACCAGGGGTATTTTGTTACCATGGAACTTTCATGTAGAGATCACAGGAACAATTCCCGTATTTTTTACAACATTCACATTTTATTCCGTAAAAAAAAAAATATGCGGGGCAGTCTTTGGTTACTGCCGATAGAAGTGAAAACTAAATAACTAGTAGCCATCTAACGAAAATGTTAGGAATGTGGCTTGCTTGTCAGTACAAGCCGTCTTACGAATTTTCGATCAGGTCACGTGTCCTGACGCGAGTTTAACATTTATTTCCCATCCAAAAAAAAGTGCACAAAGCCGCTAAAGAAGTTAATTTAAAAAAATAGAATAAGAGATTTTTTTTTATTCACATTAATTTATTTAATGTTTTAACATTGTAACTTTAATGAGATTGTTACTTGAACTTGAACCCTGACAAGGTTGGGAAACGCCTAGGCATATGATATGAGGATAGGAATGCTGTGGTCTGCTAGTTTCTTTAGGAAAACATGTTTAGGCCTTTATTTCGAAAACCGCAAGGTGTCAGTAGATCTACTGTCAAATATGTTATAATTGTTTAACCAAAATGACAGATGGTGTATTTATGACAACTAGTGATTTAAGCGACACATTGTCAACGGCTGCAGGTGCCTGTGCCGTCGACGCGTCTACCGCTGCCGTCGACGAGTGTCGACGGCTGCAGTTGCCTCTGCCGTTGGTAACGTGGCGCTCCTGTATATGAGTACTAAGTAGGCTTTTTATGCATTGTTACAGTCACGCTCCTAGCCCCAAAGTATGGTATGCCAGGGTCACTCTTCCTGAATTTTAATTAATATTCATATAGCAGCACATTGTTTTGAATATTCTCTGCACATAACGAAACAAAATATACGACTACAGGTTAAGCATCTGCAAAATTATTAGCAAGCGGATTTCGGCACGATTTTCACCGTTTTTCGCGAATTTCACGCACGCGAAGCCACTGTTGTTATTAATCTATCAATATTGTTTTTACGATGTGATTTAGTGGGATGATAATAAATAGTAGCTGGGGATTTTTACATATACTTGTACTAAGTTCAAGATGCTGATGCTCTAAGTATATATAAAAAAAAACACCCTATCGAAAATCTTGCCGGGCCCTCTACGTGCAACTTATGTAACCCTCCCTAAAATCATAGCCACATGCTGGAATACTATGATAAATATTCTATTTAGCAGCTCTAACCAGTAAGAAATCCAGAAATCCATCTTTTTTTTGTCTAGGACTGCTGCAGCAGTCAAATCCTCCCAGGCTTTTCCCAACAGTGGGGCAAAACGGGCTTGAAAAGGCTACACACAGTGCCGGCGGCACGGACCACTGACTTTTGCCCAGCGGCACGTGCCGCACGTGCCCCGGCTCGTTTGCGGCGGCCTTCCCGTAGTAGGAGCCTTAAAAAATCCTATGTGAATAAGTTTCTTATCCATGTAGGTATATGTTACCTGGCCGCAGTTCGGTCGTCGTGCTCATAGAAGGTTCCCCTCTTGGGGATGTACTGCGGGTTGCTTCGGTCTTCATCGTCGTCTACCCGGCGTTCGGTCTCCTGTAACGATAAACACTTAATTTACTAATACGCACTATTTTATCACTCTAAATACGAAACTCCTTTTTCCTCTCGCTTTCCTGCAATCTATGTGTTATTTCGTGAAAAGGGACGGAAGTGTGTAACAGGAAGCAGGGGAAGCGCGAGCAATTTGATTTGATCAAAAAGCACGCGCGGTGCTAGAGTCGGCCGTCAGATAGTACCAACCCATTTTCCGAAGGGTTAGTACTGTTGTGAAGTGAAATGTTACTCATCATTTATATAATTAATTATATTTGCCTGGTTCAAAACAGCACTCAATTGCGTCACACTCTTCCTTTCAAAATCCGAAGAATTTGAAAAAATTAGTTGGAAAACGAGTGATGGGACTCAAGTGAAATTGGGAAGAAAGCAAGACTTATAGTAATGAACATGGAGTAAGATGGTGACCGAATGGCGACCAAGAACTGTATGTAGGCGTGTCGGTCCTCCGGCGATGTAATGGGTGGACGACTTTGCGGGTAAAACCTGCACTCATTGCATAATGATTTTGAAGGATATTGCTAATTCATTGCTTCATATGTGTCTGAAAAATTTGTCTGCTCGACATTGTAAATGGTGCAATGAATATTGTTGAATTGTCAAAAGGATCTCGCAGGATCAGTTTGGTTACCACCCTAAAATCTCTGTTTTGAAATGATCTTGGAATCAAATTAAGAGCGTTAATTCTGAAAGTGGGCAACGTCGCAAATAGATATTAAATATTTCGCTGTTTTGATTTATTTGGCAATATAGTATACTGTATGGAATTATGAAATGTGGCTAACTAGCGAACATGGATTTGTAAATTATACCCAAATACTAAAGGTATTAAAACTAATTACTCTTTGTTGGCAAAAAATCAAGTGTTAACTTTAAAACTAACACAGCTAATGAGATCGTTAAGAAATCTGTGTATTTACCTACTTTATATGTACGAAGTTTAATACTTTCACCGCCCGCGAAGCAGACAGAATAGTTAAACAACCACTATGAATCATAATGTGATCACAGGACAGGGGAATCGGTAATTATATTTTATAATCCTGTGTCACTATTGAATTGAAAGGAGCAATAGTGGCACAGAGGTAACGGCCCCGACTTACGAGCTGTATATAGTAGGTAGGTAGGTAGGTAGGCGCTTTACTTTATGTAAAAATAATATCATCACCACTGCTCTCAAAACGGTGAAGGAAAACATTGTGAGGAAACCGGTATGTCCTAGAACCAAAAATTCTAAGACATGTGACATCTACCAACCCGCACTGGGCCCACGTGGTAGATTACATCCCACTCCCTCTCACAGAGAGGAGGCCTGTGTCCCAGCAGTGGGAACATTATAGGCTGATTATGCTATCATTATTGAATAAGTATAACGCTTAAATCAAGGGCTACCACTGCATCATTCATCATGATCATCTTCATCATCATCAATTCCAATTCGTTTGGGATCGGCGCAACATATTTTTGTCTTTCATACTTCTCTATTAGTCGTCATCTCGATAGTCACCCCCTTTCTAGTCATCATCTTTCACACAGTCCATTCATCGGTATCGTTTCTTTGGTTTTCCGCTTCTCACTACGGCCACAGAATAGTACAAAAGGCGCACTTCGCATTTTAGGTATGAAGCTACAAATACGAGGCGGGATCGTCTTGTCGAATTCAGTGAGCGTAACGTAGTCAGAACCATGGACTTAATATACAAACAGGACTGAGCTCTTGTACCAAAAATACGAGCAGAGAGAGATAATGTATACCGAGGCTGTTTATCTCTTTCTATTAGGGTGACCAAACATTGCTATAACAACCAGGGAAGTTCGTTTTGAAATAATTTGTGTCCGGTTGACACTAAACGATTTCAAATGATTGATATGTTACAAAAATATTGAAATTAAGTTACTAAGAATATTGAACTTGCGAAATAGTGAACTTGAAATGAGTTATGCGTCTCCACAAAATAACAGAACGCCATGACACCACACATGACACCATTGATTGTCAGATTTTATTGTTACCAGAGTAATTTTATGATACCTACCAAACAATTATATTATTTTGATTATTATATTTAAATAAATGATTTACTTTATGTACAGATTGTAAAAATATAAATTAAATGATTTAAAACTAATCTAAAAGCTAAAAATATTTATATGTTACTAATTTCACTTGCAGTTAGTGTAATATTTTCTACCCATGTTTCTACACTGAAAAAAATGCAGACTAACTAAGATACATTTTCTCTTAGTTGGGATTAAAATGCTTGGAATAATGAATAATCTGTTCACTTTATACAAGATACCATAGTTGCCAGAACAAATTCATTTTATTTATATCAACAATTATGCCCATGCACAGTTTATTCAACAGTCTTTGTTACATCAAACATAGCACGTTTGATTTTACCTCAAAACTTTTTTACATCAAAAAATAATTTAAGTTCATGGTAACAAGCAACTTGTTAGCATTAAATCATATAAATCATAGTTTTTAACAACGAACATGTTTGATTAAATAGCCTGCTTAGTTAAATAAAACAAGATCAGTGGTAACATCTAATAACTCTTTGTAATGACAACAAAACGCAACGCTCCCCGCGCTTTTCCAACCCCCACTTGCTCATAGAGTAAACTAACTTCGCGGTCTTCGCGCGCCGGTCGACTTGTCAAATTGTCAAAACACAGAGCGCTATCAGCGCTTTTGTAATACTGCTGGTGTCAAAACTCAAAATGCGTACGATAATAATTATGTAGGACTAGGATAAACACGCTGTGGTCCTTATGGCTATCTGTGCAGGCGTGCAGGCAGGTTGACCGGCGTGTCTTATGTTCCAAGAACTGCACAGGTGTATACGCGAAGCCACACGCCTAGGGTCGGTGCCAATATTAGTGAATTAACTATTTACATACCTATTTAAATACTGGCGAGTGCTTTTATACACAATGGAACACATGGAAGAAGTGGTCGAATTATTAAAGACATGGAAGCAGCCCGATCTCATCCCAAAATTTGCAGGTAAGATAAAACATACAGTAGGTAACCATAATACCTAGGTAGGTATACTATGAATGCTATTTGTCAGTAGGTACAGGAAATTTGCAGCCTGCACCATTGATTTTGAACACTTAGTAGCACTCACAAACTTACTGATTTTTTACAGCTACAGCGGTTAGGAGTTCTGTCAACTAAAGGAAAGAGAAACAGAGAGGAAAGCCCTGCACCCTCACCTTCACCATCTCCTAAATAGCAACAAAGCAACACACTGGATGAAAATGTTGAAGTTGATTTACAGTGGCTTCGAAATTCATCAGAAACTTGGAGGCTGACGGAAATAAAATGGAAAAACACATTCAATTATCGAATAATGCGTCTTCACAACAATAATAATGACTAGACTTTGGAATCTTATACGAACGAATACCCAGTGCTAATAGAAATAAACCGCAAGTTTATACTCTGGTAAGGCTTGCCCCAATATTATATTTTATATACATGTAATTTGAGCTATATTTTGTCAATTTAATGTTAATAATTATATTGTGTTCTGTTTTGTGTTTTTTAGTTGAACATTGACTTTGAGGCGGCCTATGGAGACCAAACAATTTATTTGTTTATTGCAAAAATTTAAATATTGGAATTATTAAGAAATAGAAAATCAAAAATTTGCATTTGGCCAGGATCTAATCTCTCTAGCTGATTGTAAGTATATTTTTCTTCATTCATTTAGCGGCTAAATTTTAGCCTATACACATCCCATAGCTGGGCATACAGGGCATAGGCCTTCTCGCAGAGGGCTTGAGCTGCTTGTCCCCCATGCTAACCAGTTGCGGATTGGAGGCTTCCTTTTGAAGCCTTTGTACCTATTTTAATGTGACTCTTTCAAAACTTGAACTATCTGAAAAACGAATGGTCTATATAATTATTCTTTTATTTCAGCACCTAAAGAAGAAGATAAAAATCTTGCAGCATTTTAGGCAATTAAACAGAAGAAAAAACAAAAAAAAGTCCGAGCCTAGCTGCGGCTGTAAATCATCTAAGGCAGAAACGCGGTATGCATTCATCAAACATTTAAGATCTGATGTGATCTGACGCTGAAATCGGTCAGTCTATTGAACTTCGGCTAAAAACATTACAGAATAAAGAGGCAACATCACAGCCTTACATAATTATTGGTGAGTCATTAAAAGATTAAAAGATATCGATAAAAAAAGCTCGTAACTCTAATTAAATTTTTTTAAATATTTTATTATTGTTATATTGTTAGGTTTCGATATTGCAGACTATATTAAGACTGGTTAATAATAATTAGGTATCTGGTTAAGCTAATTCTATTTTTAATAACTTCATAAAGTTTTATTGTACATGTACACACGGCTACACATCAAGCTATACATTTCCAGTTTAAGGTGACCTCGCATTGCAGGGATATCGTTTACAATGCGAGATCACCATAAACTGGAAATGTATAGCTTGATGTGTAGCCCAGCTGCGTACATAATTTGTTATTTATCATGGTGACTTGTTTAGTATGCTGTGTTCAACTTTTAATAAGTTTTTTTGTATAATTCAAATAGTCTGGATTCTAATGGGACAATTATTATTGCAAACATTAGAATTTCGATGTGATTATTTTTATATTTTTGCTTATTTGAAGAACTAGAAGCAAAGGAAAATGTAAAATTTCATAACTTTTTGTCGTAACGTGCAATATAAATATTCTGAGCAATGGAAAAGTATGTTATTCTATAAGATGTAAATTATATTGAATGTAAGTATTTTGTGTAATGTGTTCTGCATAAATAAATTAAAAATCAAATATTGTTGTTTGATTGCTATACCATTTAATACCTATTTTCATGTTTCATATTTTTTATACAAGGTCTAGAGGGTTAACTTGATGTGGATCGTCACGCTATGTTATTAAAAATATCTGCGTAGGGGATGCTGAAATTAATTGACGGTTTATAGCAAATATTAAGGTTTCCTCAAAAAGTTTTCATGATAAGCATACAAGAAAACATTTTGATTTAAGCTTAATATTTGCCATAAATCTATATTTAATTTTAGCGCTCCTGCGCGGATTTTTTTAATTTAGTGTAACAATTTACCACAAAGATGTTAGTCATTATAAAAAAGTAGGTTCTCAACCATAATTATTACAATAAAGTTACTTTGTTGATTTGTGCAAAAGATACTGACTTGGATTGACAAATAGAAGTAGTTCATATGACAACGGTTCATGTTTACGTTGAATACGAGGTTAGTTGCATTAATCAGGATAGCACAGTTATTTGGTGCAAGATCTTAGTTGAAACAACATAAGAATTTCATTGATCTAATAACGTTTCACAGACGTATCGTGCAAGATCTTAGTTGAATCTACAAGTTTAGTGTGTTAATGTGACAATGTTTCATTGTTAAACTGGCCAACATTTGAGCTAAATTAAACAACTACCCGTAATTAAACCAATGCATTACTTAGTAGACGGAACTATGATAATTTAACAAAGTTGTCATAGCTTCAGAAGTCAAGATCTTGTTAGGCTCGTATGGAGTCAAGATGTGTGATCACATTAAACAAGATGTTTATTAAAATAAACAATTTTTTTTTTCAGTGTACCATCTTTAACATTTTTATCTTTTGGCAATTGAGAAAAAGGGACAGCAGCCTCGGCTCGGCTATCTCTCTCGGCTCGTTTTGCCTCGGCTAAGATGCTTAACAAAAGTAAACCTAAGATATACTACTTATGGCTCATTTTTGTATGATACGATTTTCGGAGAGCTCAGTCCTGTTTGTATAATAAGTCCATGGTCAGAACATATAGTTAAGCTATAGAAAGAGAGGCATCTTCTAGATGAATATATAACTGTAGGTAATTAGCGCTTTGCGACCTGAATTGCACTCTATTGTGTCGTAGCAAGAGTCGCTTTTTATTTAAATGATCCTGCGGAGTGAACTATCTGTTTTAATCTGTGCTACCACATTAAACATACGTAACTGACAACTTATAAATTGACGCTACAAAATCGAATGAATGAAAGAACAAAATAAACATCACAATTGAAATAAAAAAATATACAGCACATACTAAGCAGCTGTGTACGCAAAAAACTACAATTTGCATTCATCTCTATATCTAAAGAAACTTATTATAATATTAAGCACATTATACATTAGCATATAGACTGTTTTCTTTGGCCTTGGTCTAGTGACCGTGAAGCAAACCTGATTTCTTGTATGTATTAATAATTATGGATATTGGGCTTTAGATGTTTAGGCTAGTTGTGCACTGGTTCTATAAGGCATCGGACGACGGAAGACGTTTGTATGCATAAAGTTCAGCCAAAACTAAATTAGGCTGGGCTTATAAGACGGCTGTTACAGATACGTAGCGAGCGACAGTGAAATTACGTGAACTGAAATATTCCGCGTATTCAAATCAGAACTGGCATTATTTGACAGTTTGTGTATTTGACAGACAGGCCTCGAAAGACGTGGCAGGCACGGGTCAGGGCCCGTTTTCTCGTAAGCCAGATCGTGCCTGGCCAGGCCGACAGACCGTGGGAACCTATGGTGCCAACCCTGCCTGCCTGGGCCTGCTGCGTCCCTTGCCGTGCTCGGCACGGGCCGCAACAGGCCTCGACAGGCGTGGCCGCGACAGGCCTCGTTTTGTTGACGGAAGAATAGACAAAATGACAGATAAACAATCACAATCTGCCATTTTGTCTATTCTTCCGTCGACAAAACCCGTAGAAAACCCATTTCTGTGGTTGTCACGCGTGCTGGCCGTCAGCAGGCACGCTCAAAAGTCTAAGAAAACCGTAGCCGTAACCGTTAGCGGGATTGCATGGAATGAAGCTGGGTTTATTTCCATGCAGCAGAGATCAAGCAAGCAGTGATGCTTATAAATATGTTTGTGCAACTACCCACACACTACAGTCATTGATTTGTCGCTCCATCCGATAACTAAGATACAAAAGAACTTCGAATTTGTACATCAACGACGGTCCAGCAAACCGTGATCATTAACTCTATATTATCTTTGTCATTTCTAACATCGGCCCGGCAAAATGTCACAGAAGAGTTGAACAATCGTTCAACTCTTTTGCCTTGCCGGATACCGGATCTAAGCAGTGCATCGACACCCTTATCATGAACTATTATAAGAAACTGGTTGATATTATAATAGGCCTATAGAGAGATAAATACATAATTATATGGGGCACGGGTCGGTAATGTATTATGTCCCTTCAATTAGGTTTTCTATAAGGGTAGCTCTGAAGGCCAATCGTGTATTTAGTTCTGGTGTATTGTAACTATACTGTCTCATTGATCTTAGTCTCCGTTGATCGCCTCGTTGAACTAGGATGTCGTTGATTTAGGCAAACTGTTATTGGGTTTTACCGAGTGAGTGTGGATTTGTGCCCGGTTGATGGCAATAGGCTCGCCCCCTATTACATGGGACTTAAACATAACTGGCGAAATGAGGGTGTACTATAGCCCCTCCTCTACATACCCTTCGGGGAATAAAGGCGTGATGTTATGTTATGTATTGTAACTAGATTCGATTAGATTAGTTCGACAATTTTGTATGCGAAACAAACAAGTTAAGTATTGTATCGCATAACATTATTTTAATATGCCTTGTAGTTGCCTACAAGGGTTGCTTTACGTTTCTCTCAAATATACAGGGCGTGGACTTAGATACTACAATAAATTAAACTTAGCTAAGACTATAGGTAAGTATCTAACCACAGATAATATAATACTACGTTCAGATACCCAATCCCATACAAAGAAATGACACCTCCCTAGTCGGGCTATTGACTGGCTAAATGTGCTACAGTTATGACAAATTGAGTAAAACGCCATCTATTGCAAAGAGCCCTAAACAAAGAGGTTTTATCTTTTTTTGTTGAAAATACGAGATTTATGAGTTACAATAGACAAATCAGCATTAAACAAGGAAGTTTTGATTTTTACTAATCTTACTTCAGCCAGAATTTTCCGTTTATCGCTTTTTAGTGACTGTTAATTTCATAATTGTTACCTATGCTGCCATCTATGATCTTTTTTCAAGACTAATTATAATTTGTTCGAATTGAGACCCCATGATCTAACTAATGACGTTCCCAATCTACACAACAATAAATACATGCTACTACTATACTATTAAATGAGCAAAATTTTTATAAATATTTGTAAGCTCGTTCTCGAAAACGGCTCTAACGATTTCGATAAAAGTTGCAATATAGGGGGCGAAAAATCCATCTAGCTGGGAAAATTCGTTTTCTCTATTTTCTCCCGAGCAGAGCTCGGTCGACCGGTACTTAAACTGCATACGCAATTTATTTACCAAACATGTAAACAAACACTAGTTTTCCACTTAAACAAACATCAACTTTATGCAAGTGTAAATAAAGTTGATTTTAGACCGACTACTACTGTTGAAAGTCATAAAAAATATGACGTTGTAGCGCAAACTGAACCTTATGTGCAGTCATTACAGTTGTTTTTTCTAAAACTCGTGATTGTCTACATGTTTGGCAAAAGAATTGCAAACGCAGTTTACATAATAATTTGTCAATTCTCACTATAGCTAGTCAGCTGATTGGCAAAACCCGTTGTCCCTAGTCGGTTTATCACTACTGTCAGGTAAGATTGTCAGATATTTTTTATATTTTTTTCGGTGGGTTTCAAAATACTCCTATGTTCTAGTATTGCCAGTGTTTTCATGCATTGTCGTAAGGAAAATCATTACATGTGGCGTAGTTATCACTTCTTCTAAATGAGTCATTCGGTTAAATATTAATTGCGACAGATCAACCTTTAAACCGCTGAAGTGATAACATTATGAACTTAGAAATTGTGTCAAGTTTACTAACAATCTAAAGGAAAATAATTATTCACTTATTAGCTAATTAATTAGCGATTATAAACTACGATAAGAAACCCCGAGGGAGACGTATAACCAGACGAATTGACAAATTGATAAGGAGTCTGTGACGAGCACCCAATCAATCTTCCTAGCCTTTTTCCCAACTATCTTGGGGTCGGCTTCCAGTCTAACCGGATGCAGCTCAATACCAGTATTTTACATGGAGCGACTGCCTATCTGACCTCCACAACCCAGCAACTAGGATTATACGTTACCCCTTGGTAAGACTGGTGTCAGACTTTCGGGCTTCTGACGACTCGTAACGACTGTCAAAGATCCACAAATGACAGCCGGGACCAACGGCTTAACGTGCTTTCCGAGGCACGGAGGAGTCTCAGTATGTAAAGATGGTCACCCATCCACTGACCAACCTCGGCAAGCGTAGCTTAACCTGAAGGATCGACCCGTGCGGCTTGATATTACTTAGCCACAAGCTCCTCCAAGGTGACGAGCACCCATATTTGGAAAAATAAGTTAGAAAACGGGTGATATGGGACTTGAGTGAAGTTGGGCAGGACACTAGCACGCGTAGCATGACGACAACAGAAAGGAGTTTTGTCTACGGAAGAATAGATTTAAAAAAAAACAACGGGTTGCACTCCGGGAGTGCCGGCAGAAGTGAAAACTTGAACATTAACGTTGTGCATTTTTGAATAAACACTTTTCTGCATGTTTTGACTGCTTTTGTTTACCCATCAATATGGGTAAAATTTCTTACCTCGCAATCTTTACGTAGGTAATGTCAAAGACTATTTTTTTTAATATTTACTTTGTTGGTTGCTAGGCAACGGATCTTACGGTCACGTCCTGACGCCAGTTTAACATTTTTTAACCATTCCAAAAAAGTGCACAACGCCGCTAAAGAAGTTTACACTTCAATAACAGAGATTCACAATCTGTCATTTTGTCTATTCTCTCGTCGACAAAACCCGTTTCTATGGTTGTCATGCTACGCGTGCTGGCAAGATTTTATAATGACAGATGGAGTAAGATTGTGACCGAATGGCGACCAAGAACTGTATGTAGGCGTGTCGGTCATCCGGCGATGGGCGGACGACATTGCGTGTAAAACCTGCACCGTAATTGCGTATCACTTTCACAATTGGAATGATTTTGAAGGATATTGCTCATTCATTGCTTCATAATGTTCGAAGAATTCGTCTGCTCAACAACGTTAATAACGCAATGAATGATGTTGAACTGTCAAAAAGGAAAACCAATGCTACTGAAGTGTGTTACGCCGCTGGATGAAACTGGCACATCAATGCAAGTTGGTAAATTGACACTATTAAAGTCCAGACATTACCATGTACAGACGTCAGCACATCAAATTACTACAATCTGTCAAATTTCTTTATTAGATTTTCAACTTTATCGCTTAAGAATAAGGCTCAATGTTGATTGGGAAAATTTGACAGATTGGAGTAGGTTAATGTGCTGGCGTCTGTACCTACAAATCAAGACTGTGAGGACCATGCAGCCTTTTCAACTAAAATATCGTGTATAACGCGCAATGAGCGAGAAAGATGACGCAATACCATAATTAGTGACTGTGAAAGAGATAAACAGATTAAACTGAAATTGTATCCAATAAATAATAGTCGTCGGAATAGAATGGCAGTTAAATGGCCACCATTGTACTGAAGTTAAGAACCGTTAGAGCCGGTCAAAGCAGTTTTGTTTGTTTTGATCTCAGATGTAGGACGAAATAAAGATAATAGTCTAGACTTCAGAGTAAGTATAGATTTCATTTCGCATACAAATCATGACTCGACATTTCGTATGGACTATGGTAAGTAAACATACCGTTGAGATAGTTGGAAGAACAAAAAGTCTGTTCGATATTTCGTTTATTTTTGTTGAATATAAGAGGGGCTAGTGGCTAAGTAATAACAGTCACACGGACTGATTTCCAAGGTTAAGCAACGCTTGCCGAGGTCAGTCCGTGGATGGGTGACCATCCCTTAGACATGAGACCCCTCCATATCTCGGAAAGCATGTTAAACCTTGCTGTCATGTGTACATCTTTGACATTCGTTACATAGTCAGAAGCACGAAAGGCTGACAACCAGTCTTACGAAGGGGTATCGTGTTACCCAGTAACTGGGTTGAGGAGGTCGGATAGGCAGTCGCTTCATGTAAAATACTGATATTCAGCTGCATCTGGTTAAACTGGAAGCCCAGAATAGTTGGGATGGTTAAAAACGCTAGGCGGATGATATGTGGAATATTAAAATTGACATCATTGTTTATTTACAGGAATTTCATCTACTTAATCCTATTGTGGTCTTTTTATTTTTGACTTCATAAGAATTGGCAATATGAAGAGCGTCATCGATATAAGTGTGAGGAATTGGGGGAGGTCTTTGCCCAGGAGTGGTTCAGTAGAGGCTGGTAAAAAAAAAACAAAAGAAAAAAACAGGGGATAATAACATAGTACAACTGGCAAAATTCGAGTGCAGTATACACCTCCATCAATCCGGGGGTGATGATATTCTAAGAAGGATTTATTCATTTACACAATTCGCCGGTTTCAAATACTTACTAAGAGTTTGACCGTTCTGACGGTCAAACAAGATCTGTGTATGTCCTTTCTAAAGTGTCCCCTCCCGTTATTTTCATCAAAGGGTTAACAGAACGGACATAACGTTCCGAGATCTTTTGTATTCATCGTTTCAAGTCCATTCCATCCTCTCTGTGTAGCCAAACTGGATTGCTATTTCAGCAATTATTTTATTTAATAACACAACATGATGTTGTGGTGGGTGCTATAATATAGATACGTTATTTAAGTAGGAGACTAGCTGACAGTGGCTGAGCGATTGGATAACCGTGCATCCGGTCCTAGTGTCGATTCCCATTCGGACGGGACAAATATCTATATGGCAGATACGATTTGGCAATAATTATCTCTTCCTTTGAAGTCGCACCATCACACATTAACACACAAGCGTAGAGCGTATTAGAAGTTATCGCGAATGATTTGTCGCGCTAGGACGGCTGAATGGACGCACATGACCTGGGTTAAGACATAGGATACTATTTGCCGACATCCGCGCGGGCGAAGCCGTGGGCAAAAGCTAGTATTATCTATTTGATTTGTGCCTCGGAAAGCACGTAAACCCGTTGGTCCTGCCCCGGATCTCTCTCAGGTCATGTCGGATTGCCGTCCCATCGGATTATGAGAGTAAACGAACAAAGAGTGCACCTGTGTCTGCGTACACTTGTACACTATAATATCTCTTGCGTACTTGACTAATCTCCGTTGGGATTGGCCACCCTGACCGAACTTATTATTACAATATATGGACGGAATGCTCGTTTCGGGTTTATCCACTATAACGTTTAGAGAAATCGTAGTGCAGTTCAGGATGCATCAGCCTATAATGTTCCCACAGCTGGGACACAGGCCTGGGCTGTAATCTACCACGCGGGCCCAGTGCGGGTTGGTAGATGTCACATGTCTTCGAATTTTTAGTTCTAAGACATGCCGGTTTCCTCATAATGTTTTCCTTCACCGTTTTTGAGAGCAGTGGTGATTAAAGTGATTAAATTATTTACACAAAGTAAAGCACCTGCTTGGGGTCGAACCCACGACCTACAACTCGGTAAGTCGGGGCCGTTACCACTGGGCCACCACTGCTCTCACTGCGCTCGGAAAAAACATAGCACGATCATTTTTAACTTGGTATAATTTGCAGTTCTTCTTAAATCAATCAATATTATTCTGATTCACCAAAAAGATCAATTAAATCATTATGACTAAGTATGTTAAAAGGTAATTCCCCCTAGAATATAAATGCATTAATTGTTTATGATACTTTGTAATTTTCTATGGAGGAATGATATCATAATGTTGCAACATGAATGAGTTCAGAGATAACATACATAACAATAATATTATGCATGAATATATAAAATACTAGCGTCTGCCACGACTTCGTCCGCGTAAATTTATTGTTTTAACTTGAATATATGCAAAGAATAGAAAGAAAATTAATTTATTTGACCCATGTAAAGACACAAAAAAACAGAGAAAGCTTAAAACAGTGTTGTGTGCCTCACGGCTGCGCCAAATAGGCCCAGTTCAGCATAAATGCCAGACAACTAGTGTCTGACGCTGGTTTTAAACTGAACCTTAGTAGAGTATGTCTTATGGATGTAAATCAGTCTGCAATACTGAAGCTTCTAAATAATAACATAAATAAAATAATTATTATTCAAATAATAAATTTAAAACTATTAATTTGATAAATATAAATATAAAATATCTTAGAATATTTTTTTTTAATTTTTACTATAAAACACTTTGAAGGACAGTCAATGAGACACAATAGAAGTTTTATTGTTGACGCTTATGGGCGTTTACTGTCCTTCAAAGTGTTAAAACTAGACAAATAGTTTCATACTAATAATTATCATCATCTACCTACCTAGCTTTTTCCGAACTATGTTGGGGTCGGTTTCCAGTCTAACTGGAAGCAGCTCAATACCAGTATTTTACATGAAGCAACTGCCTATCTGACCTCCACAACCTAGTTACAAGGTAACACAATACCCCTTCGTAAGACTGGTTGTCAGACTTTTGGACTTCTAACTACCCGTAACAACTGTCAAAGATCTACAAATGACAGCCGGGACCAACGACTTAACGTGCTTTCCAAGGCACGGAAGGGTCTTGGTATGTAAAGATGCTCACCCATCCATGGACCAACCGTTGCAAGCGTAGCCTAACCTGATCGATCGACCCGTGCGTCTGTTATTACTTACCCACAAGCCCCTCAAATTTCATACTAATATTATGAAGACGTAAAATTTATGAGTTTCTTAGAATGAGGGGTATCATCGGAACTACTGATTCGATACCGAAAATTCTTTAACAAATGGAAAACTACAGTATTGACAAGTGGTATAGGATAATTATATTTTATGTTTAAACAAGAAATTTCAAGCAGTCGAAGTCGCGGGCATAAGCTAGTAAAGGTCTAAAACGAAAACTGGGTCATAAAGTACCTACATTTTATAAATAGAATGAGTTTATTTATATCTCTGGTCTTCTCAAGGGCAGCATTGTTTTGAAGATTAGCCGCAAGCCGAGTTCTGAGATGACTTAAAAGTGCTGAGAAGACCTGGTTTGTCTTGTTTTATGAAAGTGACACAACAATGGTGTTAATTGTAGTGGAATTTTAAGAATAGTAAGTAGTAAAAGTTTACAGCTGATTTTGTTTAGAAGAGCTGTTCTGATACGTCACATAATTCTAGTACCAACAGTAGTGGTTGCTTTGGCAAATTGTAGTATGATATTTCAGAAGTAAATAATGCAAACGGAGTATGTAAGGATCGAAGAAGGTGGTGTTCTGTAGTTTCTGCCTGACCCCTTGGGATGAAGGCTTTGTGTATGTATGTATTTCTGAAGGTAACTCTGTTTAAAATTTATGTATTATTTTAATTTAAGATTATTTATAAAAATATACTTTTAAATTTAAATACTTACTGTCTTATAATCCAGATATTAATAATTGAACTACATAGACAAGATAAATATAAATTGAACAGTTTATGTGTTGAATCTTGATTTGAATGCGCTTCCAGGCTAAATTTTTAAAGCCAAAACAGCTGTTTATGCATTTGAACCCATACCAATAAATAAACCAAGTTAATTTTGGTACTACATACACCATGGAAAACATATCAACTGGTACCTAAGTACTTGCACATCTGAAGCGATATGGAAACGTAGCATTAGGCAGAATCAAATAATATGATTATTGGTGCGCTCGGGATTTAAGGTGTAATCTACTTACTTCAAGAAAAAAGTTTGATATTCCTTTGATTTCTAAAATCTATTGCCAACATACAATTTGTAGGTAGCAGGTACTACCAAATAAGTATTAGTTTCCAACTAGTTAATGTCAATGACCCAGTCACAGGTCACTAAATAAAGTTTACTTACAACTTAATCAATCATATGACTTTTTCACTATAAATGTGTACTTACTAAATATTTACAAACAACATGAGAGGTTTTCAACGATTTTGATTAGAATAACTGGATAAGCAGGTACCTATAATATTAAAAGGTAGATGGATATTAATATAGTAAGTAATAAAAGTGACTGTAGGTACCTTGTTTTCGGAATCCTGGTCAGAATGCTCAGAGTCGCTCCCCTGGGAGTCATAATCCGACTCGTGCTGGCCACCATCCTGCAAACACCCTTCCACCTTTAGCAACTGCATTTTCTACACAAAACTCTTTTTGTTTACAATCTACGTGGCGGCAACGTTTCTAAAATTAAAGTCTAAACACATCGGCGGCGTTTCAGTGAGTGGTGCCCAATTCGTGACCTCAATAGTACTAAAAGAAATGGACATTCCGTCACGCGAACGACCGAGAGAAAGTAACCCGTAATACTTTTTAGCGCCAAAACGAAAGTTTGCGCTATTGTGACTAGACCCTGTACTTACGTTCCCTGAGTTATTGTGCCCGATATCCTGCGATGCGTCCGAATATTCTCCGGAATCTTCGTGATCTCGTCTCCTAGCCACGGACGTCATATCGGCGTCCTCTCTCGTAACCTGCAGAACTTCCAGTTTGACGGCTTTGTTGTATTATTAACGGATAAAATGCAGCGTAATCGTGCTCGTTATACCGTCGCTAATAAGAAATCCCCTCTCGTTTTACGAAAAATGAAATGAAAGAACGTCAAAACAAGGGGAATCTAGCGGCCATAAAAAAGCTGCGTTTCGTTTACACTAAAGTTGATTACTTATAACCGATTATCTTAACCCAAATAAATAGGAATTATAAAAATGTACATTTATAAAATGTTTTTTATACTAACAATTTATTTGTAAGTCTTTTAACGTCACCTTTGATGAAGGATTTTTAGATTTAAAAACAAAAATATTGTTTTAGATAGTTAATTATTGCATCGAAACGCATCGTATAAACCAGGCAACATTGTATTTAAACGTCATTATGGAAGAAATTCGCGACTGGAGTGTTTACTAAACAAATACCTGCTACTGTTTCGAAAAGCCGAGGTTTGCGTGGTTTCTAGATTTTTGAAACATGAAAAAATAAAAATGCAAGCGCATTACTGGCGGTTTTCTGCTGTTTCCGATTTTGAGCACCTTATCGATCTTGCAATAACCGCAGGTGGCAAGAACCTCGGGCGGCCTCGGGCTAACACTATGCTAAGGACAGTGAAGAACTCTTTTTTGTATAATATCACATGTTCGGTTACTAAATTAACCGTTAAACGCCCGTGGCTGCCGTGTTAACATTAGTTTGAACAGGACATGTCCCACTCCACTCCCTGAGTTCACTAACGTCAACGAGAATGTCGAGAATACCATCTATCTGAGATTTTCTGTGATTTATTGACTGTCATCCACTGTCAGCTGTCAAACGGCTGTCATTCATTACATGATAAGTCATTGATTACATGTCATCTCATCATCACTGTCAGTGTCATCAGGTCATCAGTTTCAGGAAGGAAACACAAACATTGAAACTTTCATTTTTATTGCAAATGTAATTGAATACCTCATAAAAAAACATTTGTTTAGAAGCAGAAAACGCATCTACACAACAATGGAAGGGTATGCACGGATTTCGATCCCCAAACTCTTCTACAACCTCTTGTTTGTTTTGATATTTTGGTTTATTTTGGTACATTATCAAAACCATTTTCAGTTCAACCGAAGAAGAAGCAAAGACTGTGCAACTACTAGCCAAAGGTATCATGGAGATGTATGAACCACCGCTAACAACCATTAATACCCATTTAAAGGAATTAACGTAAGTAATATTACTAATAACTGGGTAATAAAATTCCCCTTCATCTGCTCTTTCATAATGTGTGATAACATTTTAAATCCCTCATAACTATAAATTATTAACAAAGTATTTTTGTTTCACTTTTGAATCCCTTCTTTCTTGAGTTTATTATGAATCCTGTCAAATTGTAGAATATGTTTGTATCTATGATTTCAGAGAAAAACAAGATGCTGTCCAGGGCATGCTCACTTCAGAAAGGCGAAAGCTTGAAGACCTACAGAATGATGTCATGCTTGATGCCCTGGTAATATACCTTGCACATACAATAATGATATGCTTATACATATACTACTAGCTGCTGCTCGCAACTCCATGTAAAATTTCATGTTTTAACATATAATATATTCTACAGCATTGCATCGCCCGCCCGGCGATATTATTTCGTTTTTTGCTCGGCTCCTTAGGGTCGTTCCTCAACCTCAACCTTCATTAAGAATTTGGCTAGCAGGCGCAAAAAAAGAATTTTCCAAATCCGACTGGTAGTACCAGAGATTAGCGTGATATATAACATGATATTATTATCCAAAAGGACTGCCTTTCATTAATTTGTAACATGATCCCTAACAGCACTTTAAAGAGTGGGAAGATTATATCATTTTCTAAAGCCTCATTTCTTTTCATTAAGAGTTTTTTTTTATCAATATTGTTTCTATTTAAACGAACTAAGCGTGGTTGAAGTAAACTGTTGGACAATGTCCCTCTGACGCGAACAAAATGAACAACACTAAATTTGGCTGCGGTGAGAATAGATCTTTTCTCATGATAACTCAGCAAGTTTGCAAGGGCATGGGGTACCAATTCGAATAAATTATAATTAGTCTTGAAAAAAGATCATAGATGGCAGCATAGGTAACAATTATGAAATTAACAGTCACTAAAAAGCGATAAACGGAAGATTTTGACTGAAGTAAGATTAGTAAAGATCAAAACTTCCTTGTTTAATGCTGATTTATCTATTGTAACTCATAAATCTCGTATTTTCAACAAAAAAAGATAAAACCTTTTTGTTTAGGGCTCTTTGCAATAGATGGCGTTTTACATCACTGTACCACATTTATGCTGTAGCCAGACAATAGCCCGACTTAGGGAGGTGGCATTTCTTTGTATGGGATTGGGTATCTGTACGTAGTTCTTTGTATATTATCTATCTGTGGCAAGGGTAACATTACATGTGTTATGTTTTTAATTTGTAAATCTTATGTAGTAATTTATTTCATAAACTATTAATTAACTACACACTTCCTAATTGGGACACAGGGACACTGTAATGATAGTGTATGTAACAAATACAATTTCAGCTGGCAGACATAGCAACCAACAGAGAAAAACTGGTCACCATATCAAATTCAATGATGTCATTGCACAAGAGAGTTCAATCATTACAGGTAATTTTAAACTCCACATACACTCTTGAAATTATCTTCTCCATATATTTCATTTCCAATGGCTTCCTAAAAAATAATAGTTACTTATCCCAATTTATTTGGGGGCGGCGCATGTGCAGCGTGTCGTTCTTACTACTTCTGTTTATGTCGTCATCTCGGTAGTCACCCCTTTTCTATCCAAGTATCCATATCATTTTACACACAGTCCATCCATATATATCTGCATCGTTGCTTTGGTCTTCCCCTACTATCTAGCTATCCACATATGATACTTAAACTCCCCCCCCCTTCTCCTTTCTATACCTAACATAACAGCTCATGAACTAAATACATTCCACCCTGAGACACATGAAAGTATTGTTGGTTTGTGTTTTTTTATACATATAACTGTATTTCATTCTTAATTTTTTTTAATATATTTTGAAATGAACCTCCATACAATATTTTTTATTCTAGACAAGAGCATCGAACGTGGAGAAAGCCGCTAAAATAAAGGCAGCCAGCAAACCAGGAGCATCTAGCAGCTAGTCCTATTTTTGTATAAATTTAGGATTAAATGAAGAAAACATCCGTCTTAAATCAGTAAAACTACTTGACACTAGCACATTCAATCTTGATCAAACCGATTTATGCAAGAATTTTCACTTGGTAAAACCAATAAAACATGAAGATATCGCCCACTTTAAAATTGCACGCCCCTTGCCTCCCTCCCTTGTTGCATACACATTTCAAATGTTTGTCTAAAAATTTTAGTAGAGGGCGTGCAGTTTTAAATTGGACGATCTCTACATGGTTTAATCAAACTTAGTTTAATTGACAGACGCAGAATAAAGAAATGGCCCACATTTAATGACCTTGCATCCTAACCGAAAGCAATTATCCCGCGAGTTCGCGATTATGCGATTGTTTACATAAATTATGAAGTATAAAAGCGACTTGATTGATCGCGCGAGTACGTCATGTCGTCATACAAACAAACGCGAACTCGCGCGATATTAGCTTTCGGTTAGAACACGTCTGACACATTTTTTTGTTTGCACAATTTATTCAACTTGGTTGCTTCATCCAATTTTAAGGGAAAGTGAACTGTGCTATGCCAGTATAAGGCTCAGATCTACTAAGCTGCAGCTAAGGATATGAAAGGAATAAGTAAGGAGTATAGTTGAGTAAAATCTACGATAATGTGCTTAATATAGTCACAATGTGTTAATCCTAAAGATTTAAATCGTTAGAATTTCCCTCAAAACCCACTGAGAAGAGTGAGCCCACACATTCCGTATACGGCGATTCTATGGCGACTGCGACGTTATGTGTGTCAGATATTATGTATCAAGACGAAACAGAAACGCGAACATTTTTTGACGGGATAGGGCGAATCTGACGATTTAAATCTTTGGTTAAGCCTGGTTTATACGATGCAGTTTTATTGCCTGTGGCATACAATAAGTTGAAGGAACAATAAAAGTTTCACCGTTAAACGTGTATAGATGATGCAAGTCATTTGATGCTTCAATTTTATTGTATGCCACAGGCAAAAGTCTTTCATTATGTAAATCGGGCTTTATACTCCGTTCATTTTTCGGTGATTAATATGACTCGCTATAAATGCTCACTTTGAGTTTTGGCATATTATGAAAAAACTAACAGTGTACAGACGCCAGCTCGTAAAGTTACTACAATCTGTCAAATTTCTTTAATAGTATTTCAACTCTATCACTAAAGAATAAGGTTCAATGTTGATTGGGAAAATTTGATAGATTGGAGTAGGTTGATGTGGGAGGAGCTCGTGGCTAAGTAATAACAAGCCGCACTGGTCGATCCATCAGGTTAAGCTACGCTTGCCGGGGTCGGTCAGTGGATGGGTGACCATCTTTACATACCGAGACTCCTACGTGCCTCGGAAAGCACGTTAAGCCGTTGGTCCCGGCTGTCATTTGTGGATCTTTGACAGTCTTTACGAGTCGTCAGAAGCCCGAAAGTCTGACACCAGTCTTACCAAGGGGTATCGTATTACCCAGTTACTGGGTTGTGGTGGTCAGATAGGCAGTCGCTCCATGTAAAATACTGGTATTCAGCTGCATCCGGTTAGACTGGAAGCCGACCCCAAGATAGTTGAGAAAAAGGCTAGGAAGATTGATTGGAGTAGGTTGATGTGCTGGTGTCTGTACAATGTGGAGACGACGATACGACAATAATTTAAACTTTGTATATCTAATGACGTTCTTACAGTTCGTTTTCAAATTCCAGAGACTAATTTGATAGGTGCAAATGTCAAACTCCAAATTGAAAAAACAAACATCAATCTCAATCACTTGACATGTCAAATTAGTCTCTGGGATAAAAAAATTGGTTGTCTGTAAAGTCGGTTTACGGACGATAGTTTCATAGTTTCACTACGTTGCGTTGTCACGTCATCAACACACTAGTCTGCATACAAAATTTTTATCAAATTTATCCAATTGCCAGTTAGTTGATAGGGAAAATCCATAGACAGCCCAGCTAACACAGCTGGCACATGGGTAGAGCTACTAGTTTGTAAAAAAATAAAAAATAATGTTAAGATTTATTTGATTATTTTCATTTGTTGTCGTACTCGCTGTTGACCGCGACTTCGTCTGCAATCCAGAATGAAAAGTATCCTATGTCCTTCTCCAGGTCATTGTCTACCCATGTGCCAAATTTCATCTAAATCCCTTATGCCGTTTTAGCGTGAAAGCGTAACAAACTATAGTGCGCGCGCAACTAGTTGGCCGCTCATCTCATCACAAATCATCTCGTTATTGCAATCTCATGTGCGTTTTGTCTAAACTAGCCGGTACTTTCAACGCGTGTTGCCGTCGCGAAGTGAAAGTTCCGGCTAGTTTTCTTTCCGCGCGCACTATAACAAACTCACTTTTGCATTTTTATTATTAGCTAAGATTGTTGTCTCCACATTGTTTATGATTATTATTTTGTCATTCATATTAAGCATAATGAACTGAGTATGAATAGACATAACTTCTTTATTAAAAGTAGTATAACTATTTGTTGTTGCCTCTGTAAGAGCTTGTTGACTTTATTCTTAAAAATATAATTGTATTAAAAATATTTATGTAACGTATTAAAATCAATTCCAATGTAGATTTATTCCATATCTTATGTAGTTCATAATAAACCATTAAATATGTATTAAATGAGCCATATTTATCTATGAATTGAATACGACGTTTTCGTCGTATACAGGGTCAAATAAAATCAGCTAGCGAAACTCCGCAGACCTGAGATAGTGTCGAGCCCATCAGGGGAGCTTATGATTTATTCAAGCGTGGCAGATTAACATAAGGGGGGTACCTTGCACCCTGTTGAGTACCTCCACCATTATATAAGCCCTCTATATACAGTGGTGGTCATATAATTAGAAACAGAGAGTCACTTGGTAGTGTTCATTACTTTTTATGTTATTATTGCCATTAATTGGAGGTAAAAGATTCAGTTACCACAATTAAATGTACGCTCGTAACTCTAGTTTAAAACCTATCATTAACATTCCGATAAGTATTAAAAAATATAAATAAAATATAACTTTGAAAAAATTCTCAATATCTTTAGTACTTGCAGTTGGACAACTAATTAGAAACAAAGTGTAACTTATGTTCTAAAATAGAATTTTGAAACTACAATACATCTTCCATATTGTCATCACATTAGGCAGTTTGCCGCCTTTTCTTATTCATTTAATTATGTTACATTCTGAGTGATTTTATTATTAAAAATGGGTAAAAACAATAGCTCTGATGCAGCAACAAGAAAAATTAGTGTGAATTCTCATTTCCAACGAAAATGGGCTTACAGAAAAATTGTCACTCACTTAGAGTGTTCCGTAAAGATGGTATTTAACGCCATTGCACATTACAAACAGCATGGAACATCGGATAATGTGCCTAGAACAGTTCGGCCAAGGAAGACCACAATTCAAGAAGACAGGCTTATGATTCGTTTGGCTAACACGGATCCCTTCAAAGGTCCTAATATTATTCGAAAAGTAGTATTTTCACAGGACGACCCTCGAAACGTGACTAGTCCGACGACCAGGACTAGTCCTCAGACGGTTGGGTGAAGGGAAATTGTTTGGAAGACTTGCTAGGAAAGTAGGTACCACTTCCTACCGTGCAACTTAGAGAAAATCGTCTAGCCTTCGCTTGAAAATATGGCAGTTAGACTGTTCATCACTAAAAAAAACTTTTGTTTTTGCATGAAACTACGATACATTTGGTAAATTCGGACGGTAAACGATATTACGACGACAAATTATCGAGGCGTTGAATTAAAAGTACACCAAAAAGACAGTTAAGCACGGCGCGCTGCGCGGGCGGTGGAAATGTTACAGTGTGGGGATGTTTTTCGGGTTACGGGGTTGGTCCCGTGAGAAAGTTTGAAAGCCTAATGGATCAGTATCAGTACAGAGGCATCTTAGAGGGAACAATGATCCCATATTCCGATGAAAATTTGCCAGTGACTTGGATATTTCAATACGATAATAACCCAAGCATACACCAAACAGCGTAAGAGTGTTTCTCAGATAACAATCGGTGACAATGTTGGAATGGCCTGCTAATAGTCCAGATTTAAATCCGATAGAGAATTTGTGGCACATCGTGAGGAAAACACTGACGATAAACATATCACTAACGTCAACCAACTTTACGACGCATTTTTTGAAGTTTGGAGAGGTTATTCTATATCTATATCTATATCTGAAATGAGGGAAAAATTTATAGAATCAATTCCACGTCGTTGAAAAGCTGTAATCGACAACAGACGGTAGCCTCTGTCAACCAAGTAGGTACTAATCGATTATGAATAAGGTATTCGATAGTATCCTTTCACGACTTATCCAAATTATTGGAGTTTTGATTAAATTTTTAGTGTTGATTTCTTGTGTTTCTAATTAGTTGTCCGACTGCTAGTAGTAAAGATATTGATAATTTTTTTCCAAGTTTTTTTTTTTTGTTTTTTTATAACTTACCGAAATGTTAATGATAGGTTTTAAACTAGAGTTACGAGCGCACATTTTAATGTGGTAACTGAATCTTTTACCTCCAATAAATTGCAATAACAACATAAAAAGTAATTAACACTACCAAATGACTCTCCGTTTCTAATTATATGACCACCACTGTAGGTCCGGGCGTCTAGGAGTACCGATAAGATTAGTTGATAATTCCTTCTCAGTCACAAAATAATTTTTTTTTAAAGGATTGTTGCCGTTGGGCGCTTTTAAGCGAGTCAGATAATGTATGGTGGGTTAATTACATACTGAACAGTGTGCATTTCAATAATCTGACGATTTGAGCGTGACGAGAGAGAGGGTCACAAATTTGCAAAAAAAATGGGTAGGGTCATGGGGTACCAATTCGAACAAATTATAATTAGTCTTGAAAAAAGATCATAGATGGCAGCATAGGTAACAATTATGAAATTAACAGTCACTAAAAAGCGATAAACGGAAGATTTTGGCTGAAGTAAGATTAGTAAAAATCAAAACTTCCTTGTTTAATGCTGATTGATCTATTGTAACTCGTAAATCTCGTATTTTCAACAAAAAAAGATAAAACCTTTTTGTTTAGGGCTCTTTGCAATAGATGGCGTTTTACATCACTGTACCACATTTATGCTGTAGCCAGACAATAGCCCGACTTAGAGAGGTCGCATTTCTTTGTATGGGATTGGGTATCTGTACGTAGTATTATATTATCTGTGGTAGGGTAGATATCATTCTTAAGATGATGAAAAAATAATTTAAAACTCCAAGGACTAGTTAAATGTGACTACGGGGTCAATGGCCGCTGGTATTGAGTTACTTGAAATATGAGTTTAGAAAATCTATTTTGTTTTGTATTATCGTCATTACATAGGTTATCTATACCCATTACATCTACAGAGTTTCGCTAGCTAATTTTATTTGACCCTGTAGTCTGTTATCATAATCACGTGTAGTTTCATAATGACATGTTTTTGACTTTTAAAACACTGGCATAAGGGTCAAATTCAAATAATTCAAGAGTTATTCTATAATGCAATATAGAAAATTATCTAATAAAATAAAACACAACATAATTTCGAAACTTTATTTATTTTAAACTTAAATTACAATAAATTGTAAGTACTACATATTTAAAAATAAATATTTTATTTTACTTAATTTTATTAATAACAACGCTATTTACTAAGATATAGTAAGGCTAAAGCCATACGGCAACTGGTATATTATTAAAGAACAAAAAAATATAGAGGGCGCTACTTACGCTTGGCCCACTTATTAATGTATGGATAAGATTTTAATATACTTTTTTACATAAAATTCTTAAAAAAAGAGAACATTAAACTGTTAATATTTGCATAATTTTCACATATTTGCAAAATCTAAAGCGATACGTAATTACGTATTATATACCTAAATGTTTCACATGGCATGGGGCCGTATCATAAAGTGACCATCATTGATTCAGTGCCAGAAAGAGATGGAGCTATACAGTATGAATAACACCTTCCCTCTCTTAATGAAAAAAATAATGGCTTCAATACTCCTCTATACGGCTCCAGGCTGATACTATGATCTCTAACTGGTTTAAGAAAACTTTTTTCTACATTTTAAATACATCTGCTTAAAAAGTAAGTTGCTATTGGCATTGCATTCCTTATAACTAATATTCTTATAGCATTGATACAGGAGCAAATTGCGGTGAAAACAGACTTGTAACCATCGACGCGTCATCAAATCCACTTTGTTTCAGTGTCCAAATTATCACTAAAATGTAGCCGATGAGCACATGCTAGTCCGCGTCGATTGTTTCAAGTCTGTCATACTCTTAAAAGTGTGCGACTATTATTTAGAATCCATGAAGTCCTGGAGGGTTCAATAGAGCAATTTGTCTCCTGTATCCATGTTCTAGAAACATATCGTATCGTTATCGGTAAATATAAAACCGTTATTAAAAATAACGTTATCGCTACACTAACAGTTATTGTCTATAAGCATATTTTGAGATGATCATCACTTAATCTAAAGTTTAAATGTGCCTAAGACTAGTTAGATTTCTTTAAGTAACTTAATTAAGTGTCCACATCTAACATGGCAGTAAAGATTCACAAAAATGATCTACTGTACAATAAATATGAATATAATAACATACTTATGAAAATAAAAGCATTATTTTTTTGGAATTTTTCATTTTTATTTTTTTGGGTTGGTATTATTAGTGCAAGTCACTTTTTTACATGGCAACACTGGGCTGTCAGGGATTTGACGGGGATTTTTGTAACTTTAAATTGGCAAAGCAAAATATAATTTACTTTCTCTTTTTTTGCCAGTCAGTACGGACTCCTCGTCCTTTATATTTTAAAATATCGATATGTGTGTTTATTGAATAGTGACTACGCCAATTTTAGTCGTAAGATTTATAATTATTAATATAAAAATATAATTTTAACCTCTTAATCGGTCGGAGATCGTACTCTAAATAATTTTATCGCCACCGGTGTTAACAATATTGTGATCCTGGATTTTGATTAGCGAAGATAATCCCTACTTAATTCTATTATCATAATTGCTTTACATAATTTTAGAGGCACTTATAATTTCGAAAAACGCTTAATAAAAAAATATCTATATTTTGTTTTCATAACAAATTTTCCTACTTTAATAAACACTTCAAACATAGGTAGGTAGATCTAGTATTTTTTTTTAATTTATCACATTTGGTTTAATAATAAGTGCGCGAATTAATTGTCCCAACGACCACATTAAAGTTTTTAAAGGCCAAAAAATAACTACTGAATTTGAAAGATTAAATGATTTTTGTTGCCCCAAAATGTTCAACCTTTCTACTATCTCCGCTAAGCAAATTCTCTGGTACTATTCAGCAGTAAGATCCCCCTGTTCGTATGTACCAATCTGGTAATTACACAAAGTGGGGTGACCAGGTGGGTTGGATGTTATTTGCGTCGGTAAGCCTCCGTGACGTCACTCAAGACGCTCACCACGAACGACTCGATGCCTGATTCGTTTTCGCCGCGAGCGATGCGGAAGTAGCCAGCTTCACCCCACGCTGTGCCCCAACTGTTGGCTACGATCTGCGAAGAGAAATTGAAAATTTAATAATGATACTATTTAAAACTTCGGAGACCCTAAAATAGTTGGAAAATTTCATCATTATTCTCCTGCCCATATCCCAATTTATTTGTGGGCGGTGCAACAAGTCTTTTTCTTCCATACGTCTCTATCAATCGTCATCTCGGTATTCAGGGTCCTTTCTAGCCATATATCATTTTTCACACAGTCCATCCATCATTTCTTTGGAAATAGTTGGAAAATATATGAAGATGATAAATGGAAATATACTTCTTTCTGGTAAAGAGACAGCTGGAATGAAGCAATGCAAGAATCTTCAGTGCACATTTGGAAAAACGCACTGATGCCATGATGTTTTTGAACTGTCCAGCCTTTCCTTGTATTATCTCTAAATCGAGGCTTCGAAGTTCAGCTCTTTGACTAACACTCAGTTTCTTTAAGAGCTGATCGGGTCTTGCTTATCCCAAAATATTGTGATTGGTTTTCACTTGCACTTTCAAGACTTATGCAAAAGATATTGAGGCTAACAGTTTTGTCACTTAGGTTCATATTATTTTGCTAGTCAATTCTTACCCAGTATTTGTCTCCATTTTCCTCTCCCCAACCGATGACCCTGACGCTGTGAAGACCCTTCAACTCGTTGTTACCGAACCTCGAACGACGGTAGATACCGTCCTGGTAGTGGAAGAAGTCTTGGTGGACCGTCATAATAGCTAGAAGAAGAAAACTGGTTTTTAAAAACGGTGAAGGAAAATATCGTGAGGAAACTAACATGTCCTAGAACCAAAAAGCCTAATGTGACATCCAACCCGCGCTCACCCAGGTGGTGGATTATGGCCCACTCCCTCTTACAGAGAGAGACGGCCTGCTGAGAGTGCTGTGTCCCAACAGTTAGAATGTATTTAATACTAGGAATAAACAAATATTTTTTCTCCGAGGTGTCTCCTATTTACCTACATACAATAGGTAATATGTCTCTCTATTGTTGTATAATGTCGTAGGATAATTTGCGAAAACATAGACAATTAGAAAATGGTGACTGAAAACGATTCGTCATATTGAACTGGGTGAAATAGGTTAGATTAGAACAGTGACCCTTCCAAATTGCTTCCAGAAATGTTTTCAACATTTTCTGTTTTCGCAATATTCCTAGGGTTTTTGCAAACATTCGAACTATCAATAATAATCCTGCATACTCACATTAAAATGAGCACGTGAAAAACAAGGGGGATCGCCACTATCGGTGATCGTGGCCAAATAATAACTGCAGCTGCACGGGTCCATCGAAAGCTACCTACGCTACGCTTGCCGCGCTTGATTCATAGATGAGATGCGTGTCCATCCATTACAAGACTTAACGAGACCCCTTCGTGCTTCGGAAAGCACGTTAAGCCGTTGGTCCCGGCTGTCATTCGTAGGTCTTTGATCGAGGGAGGCCGAGGGGTATCGTGTTACTCAGTAAATGGGTTGTGGAGGTCAGATATGCAGTCGCTCTATTTCAAGAACTGGTATTCAGCTCATCCAGTTAGACTGGCAGCCCACCCCAACCCAACATACCTAGTTGGGTAAAGGTTAGGCAGATATTGTTTGAGAAAATAAAGCGAAAAATGACCTTTAAAACATAACTAGTACTTAGTTACCTACTTATATAATCGCGGCATTCTTACCTGCGCGGACTACCACCATTTTGGTGCAACTTACGTTACGTGCCGCGATCTTTAAACAGGTTGTGTGCCTGCATGTGGTGTATGGGGATTCTTAGAATTGAATAAATCTCACGATCATAACTTTCAGATAAGATAAGGAAAGGAAATAGGTCCTATCTACCTAAATGCGCAATTTTATAGTTTCCACAACAAAGTTTCACATTTCTGTCATGCCAAAATTATCTTATCAGTCTTCAAAATAGTTATCAAAACACATTCTGATCTAAGAATTTCATCGCATACCAAGATAGTGACTCAACAAGGAAAGATTGTGTGAGAACTGAATTGGATAGAGGCAGATGACATCAATCTGATAACTGTTAGTAAACTTGGGTAGTAACAAGCCATTTTTTTTACCAGCCGACCGATGGACCGTAGTGATTCTACTCAATTGTCTAGACATTTAATTGATGACAAGACAAGATGGCGGTCTGTAGTTTCCGCCTACCCTACTCCCATGAGAAAAAGGCGAGCATTTTTGTATGTATGGCTAAATCTTCTTGGTTGGCTAGATTATGTCCTATTCCAGTGTTTATTGCTAGAATGCTAGATAGAGGTCTCTATAGATGGTCTAGATAGCCTAGAGGCACAGTATAAACACCTACAGTAGGAAATCGCCTTTGATCTCGTTGTAAATGCCGACAACGTCGCGACAGCTCGACCGATGATGTTTAGACTGTGATAGAGGTGTGCTATTATTGATAATAGAGGTCGTAAAGCAGATCATTATGTTAGCATAAATTATATAAGGTACTTATTACCTAATTCCAAAACAATTAACTGATTTGGCGAAGCTAGGAATAGTTTGCTACACCGCGAAATTTTTCGAAATAGGTACCTATTGGTTAAGTAGGTAGGACGCACCAAGGTGACCCCAGATTTTTAGTTCTACCGACACCAAATATGGCGGCCTCATCCATAAAGATAACTGTCCTAATTCAAATAATAAAAAATACTACGTAAACAGTCCTCATTCCGTTATAAGGCTACCGTAAAATTTAATCTCTTAATACCAGTGAAGCGCCGTGATTTTCTTATCTTAACTATACAACGATACCCATTTATTATATTTTGTATGATAGCGCTACCAAGGTTGATAAGTTGATAAAAATAGTTCGATAATCTCTAATGATTGAAATCACTGTTCAAATTATCTGTAGGTACTGGTGGGTCCATTTGGTAGAATATTTTTGTACTATCATAAAGTAAACAACAGTAGATTATTTATCAAGGGTATAAAGCAGTCTTGTGTCACCGGGCGTTTTATATTGAATCCCGAGAATAACGAAGTATAGTAGTGCTCTCGATCGAGCGCAATGAGGGGTGAACGTAACGGGAGAGATCCTGAATGTAGCGAAAGTTTTAAGCTCGCCCAAGACCAAGACACCTTTATCCCCGAGGACTACTTTTCAAATCTTATTCGCGGTGATAAAAAGCAATTTGATTTTCGAATACTTAGGTATTAGTTTTTACTTTTCATACGACGACGGTTCGGTCAAGTGCTGTTGGAATTTTTAGTTGAGGTTCCCGAGGATGTTTAGTACTTTTTAGTTCACGTTCGAAATGTGGTTCGATATAAAAACGGCGAATGCTCGATATCCTGTTACAAGTAAATGCTCTAATCTATTACTTAGGTACCTTCAGAAAAACTATAAAAACAAAACAAACCTTGCACAGGTCCAGACTGCATAATGTCGAACATGATGTCCTTTTCCTTAATCAGTCTGCTGGGGGGTCCGACTTTGTACCTCGAAGTGCGTTGGGGTAGCACGGGAGTACAGCCGTCTGATATGAGGTCACCTCGCCTCTTGTAGGGACAGTGGGTGACCCTGGCCGTGTAAGGGAAGCACTCTTCGTCGATTAGCCTGGTGGTTAGAAATTTATTGGATTAGCTTGGAGAAAGAAACGAGCGAGCCTTACAGTCGCATAAATATAAATATAAGCAACAGGGGCGGGGCCTCGTCAAAGTCGTTTCTGCCAACTCTAGCATCACGCGCGCTCATTGGTCAAATCAAATAGCGCGCACTTCCCCGGCTTCCTGTTACACACTTCCGTCCCTTTTCACGGAATTACTCCCACAGATTTGATTATTTCGATTTTGTTTTTGATTGCAAGAAAGCGAGAGAAATTAAAGACACATCAAAAATTGTAAGAAAATATCTGCAATACTAGGCCAAAACAAGTGAACAATTTTGTTTGTATCAAATGTCGTGCCTTCTCTTACTGAGGAGAGGCCTTTGCCTTACAGTGGGACAATTATAATCTGGTATTATTATTATAAAATGTCGTGAACATACATCTGGCTAGGGAAAATTCTGAACGGAAAAACAGGACAGGGGGCCTAGTCTCTAAGTCCATCAACGAGAATGCGGGCCCGTCCGAAAGCAATTCGAAACTTCGGATAGAGCCCCACACCCGAATAAAAAACTTTATCGGACGGGCAAAAACACATTCGGAATAGAGACAACTGTTGAGTCGTGGTGTCATTTTTTCCTAGCCCCAAACTAATCTTATGTCTGCAGGCGATACGGAGTAGATATCACCCGTAACTTCGGCCAAAACTAAGGATGTCGTCCCTCCCTAGGGAGTAGACCTCCAGAATTCGTGGAAACATGCCACGATCAGCGACATGACGCGCAGAACGCATTCCACCAAATTTTTCGCTCATTCTGAGGTAATTTTGTGACTACCACACACACGTGAGGAATACCAACTCTTAAGAGCTAATACTGAGGCGTAAGAATAACCATAATTTCCACTTACCCACGATTTTTGGCGAACATCCAAGCAGCATCGATGTGTCCACCGCGACATCCTTGCTGCGGCTTCCCCATACAAGACAATAACCTTTGAGCACTCAGGATCACCTTCTCAGCACCGTTCGACTGGATTGCGAATCTGTTGGCAAAGATATTTGTTTGAGTATTAAAATGCAGATTTACTGCCTCTTTGGTATAGTAGTCGCAAACGCTACTGCTGAGCCTGAGGGTCTGGGTTCTATTCCCAGGTCGGGCAAAGTGTTATTGGGTTTTTCCATTAGCCGGTTTATGGCTCGACTATTACCTACTTACATAAGACTTAAACATAACTGGCGAAATGTGGTGCTATAGGTACCGATAATACCTAACCCTTCAGGGAAATACAGGCATGATATTTTCTTAAGCTCAACTCCCACCGTGCGCCATATCGCGGACGCACGCGCACGACGCACCGTGGGAAACCTAGCGTGCGTGGTAGCGCAGACGCGCATTGAACGCGTGCGTGGCGGTGCGTCCTCGTGCGGGCTGGTGCGCGTGCGCGATATGGCGCACCGTGGGAGTTGGCTTTTAGACTATGTTAAAATGACGCTTAGTTTATGTTACACCTTTATTGCATTAAACATCTGTGCAGTCTGTGACTGTTAAGTCATAGCTCTGCTGACGTGTAAATCCAATACACTATAACTTGAGTTACAGTGCTTTGCCATAGCGCTCATTCGATTATTTCGAGGCAGTTACATATCCCTATATTTTTTTTTTTTCATTTTATAGCATGTGGAAGGAGATATGAGCACATACTAAACACTGCATTTTAGTTACATCTATGGTTTGTTATGGCAAAATACTGTGATTGAAGTTACAGTGTTTTTGCTAAATAAGTTTACGCGAGATTAGTCGAAACTCTGAGATACAGTGTTTTGGATAACCAAACAAACTGGAGACGGCGCGCGCGTTGACATGTCCCTACTCGTAGTAGGTGCACGATACGCGGGGGGCAGGAGGGCGGGAGCTCAACCGTTAGTGGTTGTGAATCTTTGCTCTTGCTTGGACGCGCCGACGGTGTTTTGATCGACAGCGCGTACGCTGCGTTCTGTTTACGTTCCTTTTGATAAGTTTGTGTTACTGTGTTAGAACAACAATAATGAGTGGACACCGTAATAGACTATTAGTGAAATTGTCACAAAGCAATATACAACATCACAACAACTCATCATGTACCACAATGGCTTCAGAGCTTAATAGTGTGTTAAATGAAAAAGAGAATATCAACGGCAGTAATAAGGAGCGTCGTGGTGTAAATACATCATACGATTGTGATAACATTGAATTTGATTGTTCCACGTATGTATTCAATTCACGTAATATTAGCCCCTTGATACCCCTTAGTGAATCTCAAATAAATGAATGTATTGCTGACAATCTCGGCGACGACGTCAACTTCGCTGATTTATTACCCGTACCTGCTAGTACCATTCAAGAGTTATCTAAGGATTTAAGTAGCCAAATCTGCCCAGAGAGTCCATCATTGCAAAGGAAAAATTCTGATACTGGACTAATAATTACTGTGGACACGGTTTCCTCATCCACTTCTAACGCAGAGTGCCCCGATACGGCAAGTGCTGTATTGCCGTGTGAAACGCCAGAACAATCTTATTCTATACCAGCCAAAAGAAGTCGAGATCCTAAAGTTATTCTGGCAATTCAAAAAAAAAAGCATCCCATGAGACCTCCCTGCCGAAACTGCAAAAAAAATTGTTCCGTTAAAATCTCGGAAACGGACAGAGACATCATTCACAATCAGTTCTGGAGTATGGATAGACAGAGACGACGGGATTTCTTGTCAAGGCAGGTGCACAAAATGCCCACGGCAAGTAAAACTGCTGGCCCCAACTCAAGGAGACACAATACTTTAACATGGACTCTTAATGAGTTCAAAATTTGCAAAACATTTTTTTTAAATACCTTAGGATTTAGTAACGATGAAGCAGTCCAGGGTGTTCTAAAGCAAAACCACTTGACTCAAAATAAAAATCCGAAAATTTGTGCTGCTCCTGATCCTAGAGGTCGTCACACACCTTATAATGCTTTTCCTGCGGAGTACGAAGACGAAATGAAAAATTTTATATTAAAATATAACCCTATGCCATCACACTATAATATAAATCATGCGCCGAACAGAAGATATCTTCCAGTAGGTGTGAATTTTACAGGCATTTACAAAGAATTTCAACTATACTGCATAGAGAAAAATTTGAAAGTTTGTAGTTGGGCACATTTTCACCATATGATAAAACATCTTAATCTTTCTACAGCAGAACCAGCTCAAGATATTTGCACTAAATGTAGAAACCATGAGTTAAAACATAAAATATTACCTCTTCCGTGTAATTGTAATGACTGTATAGACTTAGGCAAACATCTCGAAAACAAAAGAGATTCAAGAAGAGATTTGAAATCAATAGAAGAAATATGTGAAAATTCTGAAGGACGAGACATGCTATATACTGTAGATATGCAGAAAGCTATTTGTATGCCTCTGTTGACTACAAAAGAATACTTTTTCTCAAGAAAACTCGTTCTTTTCAACGAATCTTTTGTGCCCCCAGGAAAAAACAAACAAGCTGTCTGTGCAGTTTGGCATGAGGGAGAAAGTGGTAGAAAAGCTCATAATATTGCTTCTACATATACTCATTTTCTCAGAAAATATTGCAGAGACCTAAAGTCTGTAACATTTTTCTTAGATAACTGTAATGCGCAAAACAAAAACAAGATACTTTTGTCTGCTTTGATAAGAGTAATTAATGATAAAATGACAAATTTAGACAAAATTACTCTGGAATACTTTGAGCCAGGACACACTTTTATGGCCGCAGATGCTGTACATGCTGCAATTACAAAGAAATTGAAATCTAAGGGCCAAGTCTACGATATAGATGATTTTATATTCAACTAGCTTTTACCCGCGGCTTCGCCCGCGTGGATGTCGCAAAATATCCCACGGGAACGTTCTACCGGGAATACATACCTAATAGCCAAGGAAAAGATCATTGACTAACTTTCAGCGGACGCAGTGGTAGGCTACTACAGCGCCCGCGTGGTCAACCATAATTATTTTGTTACGCGTAATTTTGAAACTGTGATATCTCTTAAACTATTCATTTAAATGATGTGATGTAAAGGCATATTTTAATCGAAATTGAATGCCCAATTTAAATAACCTATTTAATTGGATAAGGATTAATAAGATACCGGTCAAAATAGCTTCGGAAATAACAATGAAAATTTTATACAATTTTGAAAGATAAAAATGGTTATTGTGGGTCACCCTTAAAAGATAGACATATGCCATCGCGGACTTTTTTGTTGAAATTTTTAAGATATACAATACTCTAGAACATAAATTTGATTTATCTCTCACGACTTACGCAGCGCACGCCAGTAAAGCTCCCAGTCGGCATGATTTTTTCCGACATCTTCAACAATAATCGTCATATTTCAGCCAATTTACACAAAACCATAATGAATTATACACTAAAACCTTCCACATGAATCACTCCGTCCAATGGTGAAAACCGTTTGAAAATCCGTTCGGCAGTTTTTGAGTTTATCGCGTTCAGACAGACAGACAGACAGACAGACAGACGCGGCGGGCGACTTTGTTTTATAATATGTAAGGATATAAAAAGTTCACGAAAAAACATGCAAGTCGATTTATTAGGTCACAAACAAATGATCATATTCCGTAATGATTCCAAAGCAGCATTCCCCAAAGGGTATAATATACACAACCTGAAAGTCATAGAATTCAGAAGAAATGAATTAACAATATTTGTCAAGAATGATTATAACGCAGAATTTAAGGAGATATCTTTTTTGAAAAAGAAAATAGAACTTGAATTGCGGAAAAATCTTACAAAGGGTGTAACTGATCTTTTGGAAGAGATGCCTAAAGAGACTGAACCTAGAGGTATTAGCGAGACAAAAAAAAGAGAGTTATTAGCACTGTGCAAATCAATGCCTCAAACAAGAACAATTTTTTATGAAAATCTTGTTGTCTCGGAATCACCCGATCTTGACGAACACATTGACACTGATATATAGTAGTAAATCTAAGACCACAAATAGGCTGATTATTAATGAAACGTTGATCTCATTATTAAATTTTTCCATATTTTATTTGCGTTGTTAGTTTTATATTTGATTCGAAGAGAGAGATAATGATCGATTTGAAAAGAATTCATTCCTGGGTTGAGATTTTGTTAATTTCGTATTTTTGTTCTTCAAAATATTTTAATCTTTGACTTGATTGATATGTTTTTAATTGTTTTTTTTATTCATATTAAGATTTTATTCGAAAAGAAAGATTCATTACTTACTTGAGCTTTTATTTTTTTGTTTTTATTCTAATAAATATGATTTTTAAATATAAAATAGGTTTTATTGTTTTTGACGTAAACAAAATTGAACCCACAAAATACACTATGTTATTGCAAACTGTGGTTAGTATTGTAATTATTTCTCCTTTCTGACGCCTTATTGTATATGATTGTTAAAGTAATACACTGTATTTGAAAATACAGTATTTTTGTATGATCCAGTAGGTCTTTTCTCATAAAACCTATACACTGTAACTAAACATACAGTGTTTTGCTCAAACAATCGGGAACATTTCTTTAAGTTTTCTAAAGCCAATACACGTTTAGTTAGTTAATTCTAATTGTACGGATAGTGTGGCTGTAAAATGTACATGGCTAGATAAAACGTAAAATTACCTTTAATTTGGTACCTATCACATAATATAATGCTATAGTAATATTACTAAAACATACTAAAAACCAAAAAAAGTTTTAAAAGCCCTTTTCTCGAAATAGGTATTTCTGAGATACAGTGTCTTGGATTCACACGTCATCGCGTCAGTGCTATCGTGTACCTACTTAGTTCGAAAAATTTCAGCATTCGATAATTAAAAAATTATTAATATAAAATAATTATTATTCTTATCAAATTTAATAATGAATGTGAACCAGCCAGAATTAATTATTTATTGTTATATAAAAATTAAATTGTACGCCTTGCCAGGCAAAACATGTCTGGACTTTTTACCTATATTTAAAATCTTGCATGCTCGATTTGTATGTAAACGCATGATTGACCAATAAATTATCTTCATTCTTTATCTTTATCCTAATTATTTTGACATTCAATTGACTTATTTTATTATATTATTAATTGTTGACATTATTCTGTAGTACATTTTATTTTATTAATTCTAATTTGGACTGTTAATAATTTGAATAATGGATATTTTATTTATTTATTTTATTATTTATGTACACACAGTAAAATACATTCAGAATTTAATAATTATTTGATTAAATGTAATAACCTACCTAATTATATTTGTACGCCGTTATGGCAAAACATGACTGTGATATATTTTAATTGTAACATCTTGCATGCCATGTGTGTGTATACTCATGTTTTGGACAAATAAATGATCTTTATCTTTATCTTTATCTTTACGATCTTTCAGTTAAGGTTCTACCCAAATTTCCGTTTAAAACCAATTTGACGGATAGATTCAATTTCGCTTCAATATAGAAGTCATTTGGATGACACCCTACAAATCTTCCTAATAGAAACATATAGGTGCACGGTCTACCCATTCAATCAATCTGCCTAGCCTTTTCCCAACTATGTTTTAGTAACTACCTAGAGCACTATGGCGCGAGCATGTCGGTGATTAGAATTAATAAGTTTACCAGCAGGGTAGACTGGGTACAGTTGTGACAGGTTACGGTTGTAACAATCGCAATTTTAACGAAACTAAGGAATACTAAATAATACATCTATGGTTTACCCCTACCAAAAATTGCTCAACGCGTTTAAAGAAGTTTTCATTTCAAAAACATAACTCTCATTTTGAGTTTTGCCGCAGTTGGGTAAAAAACACAACTAAAACATACTTAATCGTAGTGCTACATCGGCAGGATAAAATGTCACCATCTAAATCATACAATTAGTTACATCGATATGAATAAAATAATCACTTAGCAGTAAATCAGAGACCACTTCGAAATCGTCACGATTTCGTGACCAATCGAAAGTGCAAAACAAGAAAGCACGTTTTTTAAATAGCACGGGATTCGTTTTGCGATTTTGTACATTCGACCGCTCGTCCATGGTAACACTTTGACCATGAACTGGCCTAACGTAATAAGGACTTTTAATAGAATATGAGGTCAACTTATACTGGTCACGGCAGTGCTAATACACTGCCTTGACGTCGATTGTCTCTTGATCTTCTTTGAATTTGCGTTTTGCTGAGCTAAGCTGAACTGGCAACGGGCCGGCAATATTAGCCGTAAAACCGATAACCGTTGGGAGACGTGTTCTTGAGTGGAGACCTCGAATCGACAAACGTAAGGTAGGACTCCCTCAGGCTAGCTGGAGCGACGATCTTCGCAGGGTGGCTGGTAGCAGCTGGATGAGAGTTGCTGAGAATCGAGCTGAATTACGTGCAATTGGAGAGGCCTATGTCCAGCAATGGACTGCTAATAGGCTGATGATGATGCTCAGTTGGGGTTATTTATTAGTTCTGCAGTGGACAATAAAATTATAGTGAACGGTCTGTAAAACTGACTGTCCATTGAAGCGGAGCGAAGCAGCGGACCGTAACGAAGTTGCGGACAGTGTCTGTCTATTGATGCGGAGTGAGTCAGCGGAGCGGAGTTACGGAGTGTGCGGAGCGAGGTAGCGGAGCAGAGTTGGGGAGTGTGCGGAACTAGGCCGAGTTCACGCGACATGTATTTTGAGCCGGCTGTAATACCTCGCGGCCGCTTGCTTCCCCGCTCCGCTTCCCCACTCCGCTCCTCCGCTCCACTTCCCCGTGATTTTTTAAACTAAGTTCGCAAATCCCTGTCCACTGATGCGGAGCCGAGATTTTATGCAATTGCATTGTTTAAGATTGACACAGCTCCGCTCCGCTCCTCTCCTCTCCGCTCCAGTGCACAGGCAGCCTAAGAATCGAATTCCAAAAAGTAAACAATACGAAAAATAAAACAAAGGACGAACGACCTTACGCTTCCATATAAATCAACTTTTTGCACGTTTGCTCTACCTGCGGTCTGCGGACGGAGGCACCCTCAAGTGAAGGCGACAAGGCGAGGGCCCTCAAGCACAGTATAGGTACAACTGTGCCTCAAGCCTTTATTTTTAGCCTCGTCTCGTCTCAGTTTGCATACGGAGAAGAATTGCGTATCATTCTTATATTACTGGCCGAGTTGCATTCTTGTGGTGTCGTTTATTTTTACATTTCTTGAATATGAGTCCATGGAATTTGATGCTTAATTTAATCAGACTTTGTTAGTTGTAAAATCTTGAAGGTATGAGATAAAGTTCATAATGTCAATGCCTTGTGAAATTAGGATAAAGCCGTTATTATTATAAATAAAAAAAATCAAGAAGCCGCCTGGGCTGTTTTAACTGCAGAGCAGAACGAATAAACGTTTTTATCGATGCCACATGTCTCGCAGTTACTTCTGCCGGCTGTTGGGATAGGTTAACAAAAACCGCAGTGAAACTCCCGTCAAAATCAGTCCAGTCGTTTCGGAGATTAGCCGGAACAAACAGACTTGTGACTTAAAATTGTGTTTTTGTTGTATGGATCGTATATACTTTAGTAAAAAGCTGTTATGCTATTTTGACATTACTACAAACAGACACCTCAATTTTATTTAGGCAGTGTATAGAGGACCGCTAGGGGCACTCTGTCTCCGCAGTTTATTAAGTGCCTTTAACGGTACTACATCTCGGCAGTGTATTAAGTGCCGTTAAAAGGCACTCTATCTCAGCAGTGTATTAAGGGCCGCTGACGGCACTCTGTCTCAGCAGTGTATTGAGTGCCACTAGAGGCACTTAATACACTGCCGAGACAGAGTGCCGTCAGTTTGCGACATACTTGTACAGTACGACACAACTTAGATGTAGCATAGATTTGAAAATTTTCATTCATTCATTTCAATTTCACGAATGTATTTGGCTATAAGACTTTACAAGTTATTGCGTTTTCGAAAGATCATTTTCACCTGAAGCAGTAATAAAGATTTGGAAGGTGATTTGGAAGGCGCACTCAGTTCGGATGGTGATCGGTTTTACGAATTTTGCCGATGCTACATCTAAGTTGTGTCGTACTGTACAGACGCCAGCACATCAATCTACTCCAATCTGTCAAATTTTCCCAATCAACATTAAACCTTATTCTTAAGCGACGAAGTTGAAAATCTATTAAAGAAATTTGACAGCGTGCAGTAACTTGATGTGCTGGCGTCTGTACCTACATTATTTAATTTGCGTTGCGTTTTTTAAATAAAAAACGCGCGGGCAGCATGCAACATGATTATGTAATGTATTATTTTAAATGTGTGTATGAGTGTTTTTTGATTATTATAATTACATTTTCTAAACCATGTAATTTCAGATACAATTTATTGTTCATGAAGGTTTACCCTTGTTTGATATAACAACTTTTCGTCGAAAATCACTTCAGCAGTTGCAATAAAGTCATTTCGTATAATTATTCATTTGACCGAATAATTAATTGGTAGATTTTTATTTAGCATATTTATTTCTTTGAAATAATGTCATTTGATCGAATTTTCAAATGCACTAATTTCATTTAGACTAATGTTTCACTAGACTAATAATTATTTAGTGATATATGAAAGCGGTTCATCTGTCGGAGTGCCCTAATTTTGATACTGCAACCAATTTCGATGTAGCGCTCGCCGGCCGCTACCGCGGCACCGCTCGCTTCGCTCGCTCGGCTCGCGCGTAGTTGGTCACAGTTCTAACCTAACCTAACCTATATGGTCGGAGTGCCCTAATAGTTATATTGAATAAAACACCAGTTGAATATTCGATAAAATACATGTTATACCACCTGAACACTACATCAAATGAACATTATACCTTTTGATCAATAGCGCAAATGTTGTTATCGCAAATAAATATTCGATGAAATGAAAATTATGTTAAACGATATTATACAAATTGATTATTTTCTTAAACGTTGTTCGAATTAGTAACATTCGATGAAACGTTGTTATACCAAACAAGGGTAAACAGTTCATGAATAAACAAACAAACACATGTCATGTAGCATGTAAGCAAAGCATGCAATATATTATAGCATGTAAGCAAGCATGCAACAGGCATGGTTTCTGTCACGGCTCCGGCGCTGCGGGGCTCCGGCGGTCCCACGCGAGCTTATCGTCGCAGATGATTTAACGCTCACCGCCGCAGCTTCGTCTTGCTGGCCGGCTTCGCCGGCCAGCCTCAGCCGCGGCGGCGAGCGTTATAACCACCTGCTCCTCAACTCGCGGGCCGCCTCGCCCCTCCGCGCCTACACGATTCTAAATTACACTCTAGGGGTAGGGCAAACAAGACTGCGTGGAGTCGGATTTACAGCGATTCGTTTTTGTCACTAAAACCTAATTTTTAGCTAATTCAATTTAATTATATTAAACAATTTAATTTAGGTAGCGTCCGGTGACTGCCAGAGTCCGTTTAGGCACAAGAGAATGTAAAACACCACATTCCCAAAGCATGACATTCTCTTGTGGCTAAACGTACCCTAGCACTGACCGGCCGCTGCCGCGGCACCGCTCACTCGGCTCGTGCGTTGTGTGGTGTGGTCACAGTTCTAACCTAACCTAACCTACCTTTCAGCCATTTTCATTTGATTCATTAGTTTTTGTGTGTGATTAACTTACATGACGACATCTATGCTATAAAATTGTGAAGCTGCGCACGCGTGGGTTATAAACTGCAGTCTAACCAGTTTGTGGTTTAGAGAAAAGGATTTAAAAAACAACAACAAATTTAATAAGACTTTATTAAACAAACAAAAATAAAACATTAAACTTTTATGATATCCCGTAGCTGAATAGGTTTACCTGTTTTATTCTGTAAATATGCCTGGAGAAGTTTCTTGTTGCATTTTAAACTGTAATAAAGTTTCTGCTTCTTTTTTTTCTTCAGAGTCAAATTTTCTTTGTTTTGGCAATGAATGAAAATAATCCTTGTCAATAAATGATTGTGAATTTCATTAATAGATACAATCTGTAATTTTTGCCCATCTGATGAAAGTTTAAGCTTAATATTCATTGGACAATCATTTTTTGTAGTAAAACTGCTTCTCAATCCCGAACCTTTCGCCTTAAATTTCCGACCACCTATTGAACACGCAAACGTTACACTATAGTATTGTAATTCTGCATTACAATAGCTCAATTTCTTTGGACATACTTTTTTCATCGATTCTATGTTACGTGCATCACGCTTCCATAGTTGTATGAAATGTTTCTTTTCATACACCTATGGAAGCGTGATACTTGACAATAAATCCTTTAATGACGTGAATTCAGTCATTGTACTCACTTCAGTCATAGTTACTTTTGTATTAAATAATATTTATCGAAAACAAATAAGACGATACGATCGATCAAATTATGGCGGCAGCGAACTATCCTCAACAATCAAACAAAATAACAATTGACAGTGACAATGACAATAATGACATTGACAATTAGTGGCACTGTATCCACAGTGGATACAGGGCCAATAGCGGTGCTCTATACACTTCGTTTTATTTATTTGTATAGATGTCAAAATGTTCGAAAACTAAAAAAAACAACTTACCTGTCAGAAACGATAGTAGCTAAGGACACAGCCCAGTCAGATCCACACCAGCCCTGATCAACAACAGGCGAGATGTAGTTCTTCCAGTGGGTCCTGGCGTCGAACTCGCGCGGGTATGGGATGTCTTTGTCAATGTTAATGGGCCCGAGTCGGGAAGTCTCACGGCTCAGTGGTAGAGTACCTGAAATAAAAAAATGGAATATAAATCTGGAAGCTTTTTACTCGACTGCGTGACAGCAAAGACAGGGTTCTTGTTTTTCGTGCGAACAATACGGCCTATGTGACTTGGCAGGTCTGAACATAGGCTCTGCGAACTTTCGCTCATGCTCTCTCACTCACACTCGCCTCATGTCAGGATTTGGTTCCTAAAAAAAGTTATTGCGCATTCGCAGCCTTCTGCGCGAAGTTCGGAACTGCGAAGTTATCAGCCGTATTGTCATTGGGATTCTTTATACCCTCGAAGCATCCAAACGGCTTGACGGATTTTAATACATAAAGTATCTATCGACTAGGTTTGGATAGACCAGCACCCTTTTTTTTTTGGGTGTGAAATCATCAAATGACACTCTCGCTCTGGGCGGAGCGTAAGGGCGTGTCAGACTCTTACTGACTAAAACCCACCCGTGTTCCTTCCCTTGCCTGTTCGTTGCCAGGGTCACCCCTTAGGACTTCCTCCAGTCCTGGCAGTTATCAGCCCTAGCGGATCCCGTCAATAATTGTGCTGACATCTCTTTGAGGCGCGCGTGAAACACAACGCGCCGTCGTCCCGGGCCTGGTCCTTATCGGACGGCGAGCTACCCATTGCTCTCCGTCCGCAAGCCCGCGCCTACGGTGGCTGGAAATCAGCTCGCGATTCCCGACGCCCAGGGTGTCTCCTGAGGCGGCAGACTAGCGTCTTAATTGCGTAACCGACGATCAATCCTAATCTCAATCATTTTGAAGGACCATTGCTAATCCATTGGAGCGTTTTTTATTGCCGAACTGGGTATAATTATAAATAGATTTGTATGCTATAATTTGACCTGTGATAGCCATATTCCGGTCTACTATGTAAAGCAGTGGTGGCCCAGTGGTGACGGCCCCGACTTACGACTTTTAGGTCGTGGGTTCGAACCCAAACAGGTGCTTTACTTTGTGTAAATAATTTCATCACCACTGCTCTCAAAACGGTGAAGGAAAACATCGTGAGGAAACCGGCTTCTTAGAACCATAAATTCTAAGACATGTGACATCTACCAACCCGCACTGAGCCCGCGTGGTAGATTACAGCCCACTCCCTCTCACAGAGAGGAGGCCTGTGTCCCAGCAGTGGGAACATTAATAGGCTGAACATAATGCAAAGCTATGAGGCTATGAGGTCTTTGCTTCATTATTGGTAAAGATACAAGAGTCCCACATAATGACATAACGGTCCGTCATTTATAGGAATCGATCATAAAAAATGGGTGTAAATATGACAGTAATTATATTTATCGGTTGGCATTCAGAATCGAACTAACTAAGCCATCGTCCTTTTTCAATTTCAAACTGTATCTACATCGAATTATTCTTTCTATTCACTCAAATCAAACCAGTTATCTTGTATCCGACCACAATGAAAGCCGCGGGCGATACCACTTAGGCCCGACGTCCACGACAATTCTCAAAGTAACGTTACAAACTACAATCATTAATTAATAGCCAGAATGTCACAGCACTAGGATTTTGAACATGACACAACGAATTACAAACTAGAGCATTTATTCTGAAAGTGGGCAACGTCGTAAATAAAATAATGTCAAATACTTAGCAAATATTTATCTGTTTTGATTAATTTGGCAATATTACTGTATGGAAATATGAAATGTGCTAACTAGTTAACTAGAATATTAACACTGAATTTGATGTTGTAACTGTTTTAGGTGTAAATAAGGTATTTGGAAAGTTTCCAAATACTTTTTTACGTCGAAAACTAAATAGGTATTCGGTGTTACGATATTAATTATTAATTTTCATCATTAATATTTGAAATGGTTCCATAATGTTAACATAAATTTTAGGATATTTCATTGTTATTTTAACAATAATTATGTCAATGATGACGAGATATTTGCCGTCAAGGAACTTTACAAGGTAAACATACAATTTTATTTACACTAAAAGTCTTCGAGTTCACTTGTTAGCCATATTTCATATTTCCATACCGTAATATTGCCAAATTAACCAAAACAGGTAAATATTCGCCAGCTATTTACGACGTTGCCAACTTTTACGATAAGCGCTCTTAGTTGGGTCGTGAACGGACCACTGTTGAAATGCCAGCGTCTGTGTTCCCTTGCACGTATAACCCTCAACCTTCAAAGCAAGAGTGAACGGGCATCTTCTTAGCTTACTCGTTCCATCGTAGACTTCATCCGTCGCTTTCGAGCAGGCGAGATCGAGGTCAAGAGCAGTCCCAGTGTGCATAAAAATACTAGCTTCCGCGAGTGACTTTGCCCACGTGTAAATTATAGCCTATGTTACTTGGTGATATGATAACATAGCATTCTACTATAGTGCGCGCAGAACTAGTTGACCGCTCATCTCAGCACAAATCATCTCGCTATTGCAATCTCATGTGCGTTTTGTCTAAACTAGCCGGAACTTTCAACGCGTGTTGCCGTCGCGAAGTGAAAGTGCCGGCTAGTTTAGACAAAACGCACATGAGATTGCAATAGCGAGATGATTTCAGATACCTAGATAAACAATTAAAGACTCAACTACTTGTTTAAATTATTAAAAACAAACTAAGTAAAGTCTTTCACAAACCCTCAGCAATCTTACACACCCTCTCACACTCATTCACGCACACATCCACCACACACAAAGAGAGGTCTAGTTACACACCTAGTATTACTACTTTCAAATATTGTTATCTTTATTCTTTTTTTTTTCATCATTTGTTTTTAATTTTTTTTTTTAATTTTTTTTTTCTTTAAATTTTTGTTTTTTTAGGTGAAAAAGTTACGTACATTCATACATGGGATCTTTGTAATATTATAAGACAAAATATACTTAATTTGTAACCCAGGGGGATCGGCGTTGAGGGCTGAAATACAGGTTCTGCCAAGTTCGGCCCCAAATGCTAATACTTTTGTGTACTTTAAATTTAGATTAAGCACTCTACTTGTAAAAAATGTACATTTTTATATGAATAAACACATTATTTGTGATGGGATGAGCTGCCAACTAGTTCCACGCGCACTATAGTGCTAAGTATATTTTTTTTAAATCGAAACAGTATTTTTTGAAGTTATTAATTACTAGCTGCGCCCTGCGGCTTTATACGCATAAGTCTCGATCCCGTGGTGATATCAGTCCTAACCCAGGGCATGGTCTACCTATTTGCCAAATTTCATCCAAATCTGCTCAGCCATTTTAGCGTGAAAGCGTAACAAACAAAAATACAAGCACAAACACAAAAAATCAAATCTTTTCTCTTTATTAATATTAGTTTAGATTTATTATTTTAGACAAATAAAAATATTAATCTTTTCTCTTTAATATTATAGTGTAGACTAGGCCTGAGAAATTTTGACTACTCATTGACATTTCTTTTGAGTACTTATCTTCGTGAGCGATGGGCCTTATAGCAACTAGATCTGATTTCATTGTGCTTCGCGACAGGCTGACTACACTTTCACCTTTTGTTCCTACTTCAATAGCTGTCTAGATCGGTCTACTTTCGAGTACTAATGTCCATGTTTCAATGGGTCTTTAGATGTAAATGGGTGTGCGACCATTGGCTATAAAGGCGTTGTATTGTTTTTCGTTGAAAGGCTGCCTGGTATTCTCTTGGGTCTAGTGCGTCCTCTACTCACGACTTTTAGGAATTATTTACTGTCGCCGCCGCGCCGTCGAGAGACAGCGTTCGTGACATCTGTGAGTTTCATACTAACGAGTTTTGCGAATTAGATCCTTATTAGTACTAGAAATTGTCCAACTGATAGCTGTCAGAAACGCATTTTCTTGACTGCTGGACTGTAACTATACGTCATCATTATTATTTTTAAGAGTGTTTATTCTGAAAACTGGCAACATCTCAAATAGATGTCAAATATTGCGCTGTTTTGATTAAATTTGATAATATTTCTATAGGGAAATAAAAAATGTGGCTAACTAGCGAACTAGAATATTTATTATTGATTATGAAATGCAATAATTAATATCGTAACACCGAATATTTAGTTATAGATGTAAAAAAAAAGTATTTGAAAACTTTCCAAATGCCTTTTTTACACCTAAAACGGGTACAACATCAAATTCAATGTTATAATGCAATTAATTAATTATTAATGTTCTAGTTAGTTAGCCACATTTCTTATTTTCATACAGTACCTATTATTTCCAAATGTATAAAAACAGGTAACTATTTGACAGCTATTTACGCCGTTGCCAACTTTTAGGATGTCATTTTTACCATTTACCTACAAGTGTGGTGACAAGGCACAGCCTGAGTCGCTGAACTTAGAAAGAAAATAATATTACTAGAGGTATTCTGAGAAAGGATCTTTTGAAACACTACTCCTGAATACAGTACCTAACCGCTGGTACCATAATAATTGAGGTTATATGCAGTCACATGTCTTCGAATTTAAGGTCATGCCAGTTTCCTTCACCGTTTTGAGAGCAGTGGTCATGAAATAATTTACACAAAGTAAAGCGCCTGTTAAGGTTCGAACCTACGACCCACAACTCGGTAAACCATTGGGCCACTAATACTGCTCTCCCTACAATAAACGTTAACATAATTGGACAATTTATAGACCACAAAATTAATAACTATGGCACTGATTCATTCACTATGTAAATTCACATATTGCAAGAATGAATTTATTAAGTTTGCCATACGATTTTAAATCTTACTCCGCAAGTAATAAAGGGAAAGTAAGTTCACGATGGTACTATTTGACGATTTAAAGCTGTCAGTTATTTTCATGAAAATGCATTGTCTCATCGGATTGTATGGCAGGAGATCAGGACATGTTTAAACTGAGTTGTAAATAATATGTTGATACCCCACTGGAGATCGTGTTGCTAACCCTCCCAGACGTCAATTGATATTAGTGGAACTTTACTTTCATTTATGTGGGTCATAATCAGCCTATAGATAATGTTCCCATTGCTGGGACACAGGCCTCCTCTCTGTGAGAGGGAGTGGGCCGTAATCCACCACGCGGGCCCAGTGCGGGTTGGCAGATGTCACATGTCTTCGAATTTTTGGTTCTAAGACATGCTGGTTTCCTTATGATGTTTTCCTTCACCGTTTTGAGACCTTTTGATTTAAAATATAATAGACGACGTATATGTAGTCAAGTCACGCCTGAGTCAAAAAGCTACCTTTTTTAAGTGAAGATTTCTTTAGCGGCGTTGTACACTTTTTTTGGATGGTTAAAAAATTTTAAACTCGCGTCAGGACACGTGACCTGATAGAAAATTCGTAAGACGGAGAGAGAGTAGAAATTTTGTTGACAGCGCACTCTGTTTTATTTTTTTTGGATTTTTTTGACGGAGCGGCAGCTTTCATTCTTGTACTGACAGCAAGCCACATAAATTTCTGACATTTTCGTTAGATGGCGTTACTTTTTCTCTCTGGAGCCTTCTTCCCGAAACCTGTGGGATTTCTACTATTAATACTTTTGTTAAAATGTATAGTACACTTACCAAGTTTATAAATAAGCCCATCCTTGAGTTTCTTCCCGTGGAACTGCGTGTAGTTTGTGGCTCTCCATCCAAGGCGCGCTTGTCTGACGTTCCTGACGACGTCGTCACTCAACAGGCACGGGTCTTGGTCACACTGCCAGTAGTGTTCTTCGCCTTCTGGGTGCACGCATACACTGTTGGAGAAATAACAAGGTCAGAGAGTTTTGGGAAAAGTAGGTGTGGTGACGATGCTGTTGGGTCCAAGTTATCAGTAGTAAAGAGGAGTACCTACAGTGTTTTTATTATAATAGAGGCTGGGGTCATAGAACAACCCAAATATAATAATAATATCTTCTATTTGAATAGCTCTTTACTATGTAAGTACCATCGAAGAAGTTCATAAATGTATACACCGCCGTAAGGACTATTTCTGCTTGCAGCGCTCGGCCGCTATAGAACCGGGACGGTCACAGATGTGGCCATCGTGTTCAGGGGATTTTGTTTTCAAACTGCTTATTTATATGAAGTTCTCCGATAGTACTCCATATAAATAACTGCAGATATAAACGTAGAAATTTTATAGGGCGACACAATGGGCGGTCGGATTATCGGAAAGAACCTGGAGATCTTGTAGCGGTTACACCGCCACATACGAACTACGTTTCAACGACATGACATTACACAAATCCTGAATCGAGCAGTTATTAGAGTTTACCGCGCGAATGACATAGATAATAAGACTAAGGTCCGTACAGAACGTCAATCAAGACTCAAGCATTACTTAAAACTAATTTCAACCAATGAAAAGGCTTTAAACGAGTTTTAAGTAATGCTTGAGTTTTGAGTGACGTTCTGTAATACGGGCCTAAGTATCCGAAATCAACTAACGGGCAGTTGCCCGCCAGACACAATATCCGTCTGGCCGAAGGATTCTCCCTTTTCTATAGAGAATGAGTGAACTTTACACCCTGTTCCTCATACCTCTAAAATCTTCAAGACGCGAGTACGGACCCTTTCGAATATCGGAAAAAACTTGGCATTAACTTAGAAATCTTCAGGTCATTTCTGAATATGTTACTTATTGGCCAGTTAGCACCAACGTCTACCGAATCATCGCTTACTTTCAGGTGAGGTTGTCATCAAAATTTTCTTTATCCAACCTTCTTTAAACGAAGAAAAGAAATATATCCTTTTGGAAACGGCAGAGGCATTAGATTTCGTTGATAAAAAATTGTCGTATACATTATTGTTAAACTGGGTACTCCGATGAGCCTCAGTGGTACAACGGTGGAGTCACATCGCAAACGATGCCTCACCTCTGTCGTGCTCTCTGTGCACTAACACCTGCACTATGGAAGACTTTTGCGAGGCCAACGACAAAGCTGTCGAAGTAGTAGAATTCTTGGTGAAGCTTATTTAAATTAAAACAAATAATGGAATCATTGATAGGACAAAGAAGGTTAGAATTAGGGAAAGTGTCAAAGTGTTGCAATAAATTCTTTCGAAGAAATCCTAGAGTTGACTTATAACTTACAAGGGGAAAAACCAATATCTTTGTTGTGAATATCAATCAATCATGATGCCATAAAAAGCCGTGTTTCCTGCAAAGATTTTCCGTTAGCTACAAAATGATGAATGAATCAACTGTATTATGCGTTGGCAGAATTCTGGGTCGCGTAACAATAAACGCTATATTTATCCTAATGTCATTCAATACCTAATGACATCATAAGGTCGATACTCAGGGCCTATACGAGAGCAAAGTGTTGTAGAAGGCTAACTATTGTAATATACTAGCTGATGTCCGCGGATTCACCTGCGTACCTTACTAACCGGACCCTAATTATTTTTCTAAAATAAAAGTATCCTTAGTTACTCCTTATAACATCAGCTATCTGCCAGTGAAAGTTCCGTCAAAATCGGACCAGCCGTTTCGGAGATAAGCCGGAACCATAGATATCCGTGGCCGGAACAAACAGACAGACAGTCAAAAGTTTGTATAGATGTTTAGGTAAAAATTATTTAAAAAAACAAAGCCTCTTCCCAGCCTTTTACCAACTATGTTGGGGTCGGCTTCCAGTCTAACCGGGTGCAGCTGAATACCAGTATTTTACATGGAGCGACTGCCGATCTGATCTCCACAACCCAGGAACTGGGTAAAACGATACCCCTTGGTAAGACTGGTTGTTAGACTTTCGTGGTTCTGACGACCCGTAACGATCACTGTCAAAGATCCACGAATGACAGCCGGGACCAACGGGAGGAGTCTCGGTATGTAAAGATGGTCACCCATCCACCGACCAACCCCGGCAAGCGTAGCTTAACCTGATGGGTCGAACCGTGCGGCCATTACTTAGCCCACGAGCACCTCTTAAAATTTTCAAAATATTCAAAAGTTTAAAACATTTTAATAAAATCTTATATATCTTCAACTCAGCTTGATTTCAAACAGCCTTCCACCTTCAGTCCTCCCGTGGGAGTCAAGAGTATAATTATATGTCTGAATTTACGTAACATTATTATTCAGCCAGATTTCGTAAAACTTGATAGGTATTAGGTATCTCGCTCGTTGAATAAATGGGTCGTGCTCCAATTCCCAAAAAAATCAAAAACAATTCCCATCAAAAAATTGTCAATGCGACACGATAATGGTAACTAATGCAATTTGGATAGGAGATCGCAGAACAATGCGCAAGCGCAACTTAACATGAGCCCTTCAGCCATCAATAAACCTTCTGAACCCATCTCTTTTGCATTAACAACTAGGGACGCGACATATCGAGGTCGATACTCGATAATGACATTGTTTATCGATCGTAGGCGTCTGTTTATCGATACATCGCTCGATCCTCAATATGGCTATAATTGAAGCAGTGATGAATGATGTTCAATGCTACTTGCTGATATTATTGTTTTACTTTATTGATGATATTCTGAATTTAGCTTGAAACCGACAGTGTTTGATTTTATCGGCTTGTCATCCCTTGTTTGTGGTGAATGAATGGTTGGAGACATCTCGATTTACTTATTAGGTGCGGATGTCTTGTGAAGATGCTAATGACATCACTGAACTGGCTGACGTCAGCAACGCATTGTTGGGCCTATTTTGGAGATGTCAGTTTTGTAGTGAGTTTTGCTAATTGTTTATATTAATATCTCCGTTACTTTGGCAATATTTGCGTTGCCTTTCAATTGACAGCGACACCTACAACATGAAGAGATAGATGCATATTAAGTACCCCGCCGTTAATCTTTCCACTTCATCATTGTTGTTAGTTTATATTAGCGATACATATTTATGTTAGAAGTATATATTTAAATTACTATTTTATTGGAATGTATCTTTTTTATTTGCGCAATAGTCTCGCCCCCTAGTATATGGAAAATAAACTTATCTGGCGAAATGTGGGTGTACTATAGGGAGTTAGGGACACCTCTGATCAACCCGTCGGGGAATACAGGCGTGATGTTATATATCTATGTATTTATTTAAATATAAGTTATATTTATAGTTTTACTTAATAAGTGATTTGTTTATTTTTGTATTTTATTTTCTCTTCTACTCTCACACACGGTGTCTACTTACATCTCTATTTATCATCTGTCCTATCGCAGGTATGCTGAAAGAGATTTCTTTAGAAATAAGCATCACCTTTGAACGTATTTTTCTGTTCCGTTCTTCTTATTTCTCTTTGCTCTGTTTATTTATGTGGGAAATACATAAATGGTTAAATAAATAATGTGGCAACATCAAGTTTTAGAAAAAGTTTGGCGGAGTGTCGCTTTGTCACTGATGCTTATGTGACAGTCAATTGGAGTTCAACGGCTTTTCTTTTGGTGTCCCCCACCAAAAGAAAAGCCGTTCTAAGGACTGCAATTGTAAGTTTATTATCCTTTTCTTTATGTATTGGATGGAAGGTGTGTTGTACTTATAATATATCCTTTTACCGGTTGCGTACGTCTCAACGAGTCTGACGTTATATTAGTTAAGGGGGTCGGCAGTATCTAGCAATGCGTAGACATGATCGTATAAAAACTAACTTGGCGATAAATCGACGTAAGCGTCGCGTTAGCGCAGTGTATACGTCTAAAGACGCCTACGCTAGATTCGAAGAAGACCTTACTTGGTATTTACGATAATATTTCATGATGCATAGATGCGTTATTGCAAAAATCTTAACTAACGCCATGTTGCTAGTACACAAACTACAAGGGTTTCCAGTATACCCGAACCTGTCATTTTGGCGCCACTAGTAATGGCAAATGTCACTTAAACGTCAAACTCAGTACTGTAATTTTAGTTCCCTTTACTGCCGCATACTAAGTAAAACTAGGCCCATTAACATGGTTTGCAATAATTTATGGTGTTTAAATGTCCAAGTAATGAATTTTATTACCATAATAACACATTGTTTTGTAAAAGGAGATGCTAAATTGCAGTATTATTTATGTTTTGTAGTAAAATTGTGTAATATAAAGTTATTTGGTTATTCATGAGTCGATCTCGTAATTGCGTTGCCTCTTTTGACAAAGCCTCCGAGTGAACTAAATTCATATTCTAATAATAATATAATAATTATATATAATTATTAATATTCTACTTAGCTAGTTAGCCACATTTCTGATTTCCATACGTACCTAATATTGCCAAACAGCGAAATATTCTATTTGCGACATTGTCCACTTTCAGAATAAATGCTCTTAACACTTTGAAGGGCTGTAAACGAGACACAATAGAAGTTTTATAGTAATAACTAAAGCATAGAGGGAGGGTGAAATTTCTCAGTCTAGTCATACTCTTTATACATATGACACATTCCGTGTGAAAAAAAAGGACAGGTATATAGTTATAAGGACCACCACTGTCCACTTTTTTGGTCTCGGTAGTGATGTGCAGAGAGGTGCAGAGGTATCGATATTAATTTATTTTTGACAGATAATTTATATAATGTATTGGATGTACATGTCGTATATTCCATGGATGATGTAACGTTGTAACATGCCGTTTTGTAAGGTATATAGTGGAATGCATTAAATATTTGTTAGAGCTTTAATTCTAGGCTTCTTTTAAGCATTGGCAATTTGGTTTTATTAAACAAACGTTACTTTAATAATAAAAGCAAATTGCCAATGCTCCTACTCAACGCAATGCGTGACCTTGGGTCGCAAAAGAACCCATTTGGGTTAGCGATTATCTGTTCCCTCTCCCCCGTCACCGTCCTGGCAAGCCCGGCCGTCAATCTGTGCGCGCCGGCTCGACACACCGTCACATGCTGGCTAGGGAGGTTTACGCTCCCGTCGTCGCTCATTCTCAGCTCCACTACACTTGCCCGTGACTAGTGAGACCTCCCCTACAGCCGCGGTTGTCTCAGTTTGCAACGGTTTCCTTATTTTATAATTGACTACGTATATAGTCATGAATCCTACTCCTTAACTCAGTGTTAAATCCCCATATTGGGGTTCAAAGTTCCAGCTTACCAATATCTCCAAATTTGCGGCTAACCACCCAGGTTACTCACATCGAGAACCATCACTGGCATCCGTACTTTATGTTACGGCAAACTAACTTCCGGTGTATCCGATTGCCGATATAGTTACGATCCATTACAACAAAAACACTTTTTTTTTGTCTATCTGTCTGTCTGTTTGTTCCGGACAAACAGACAGACAGACAGATAGACAAAAAAAAAGTGTTTTTTTTTTGTAATGGATCGTAACTATACAATGTGGAGACTACCATACAACAAAAAATTAAAATACTGGCACTTCTAATGCTTAAGAGTATTTTGGAACTGTCAAATAAATCCTAGCTTCGAAATAAAAAAATGAGTTTTTCAAACAAATTAAATGTAATGTTTGCCGGATCCACCCTAAGCCTATAAATTCCGTTTATCCAACTAGGCCTTGGGTGAATTCTCGGGCATACATTTCAGAATATCCACCTTAGGGTGGATTTTTGGGGTGGATAAACGGAATAGCCCGGGCCGACTATGGATTTTGCCAAGCTATAATGACTAAACTATTGAATATATTCAATTAAATTTTTGTATACAGAATGAGAACGTCATTACGGACACGCCGTTTAATTTTTTGTTGTATTGTCGTCTCCACCTTGTATACTTTCAGGCATTTAGTAAAAAGCTGTTATTTTGACATTATAAACAGACACTTCAATTTTATTTATTTGTATGTATGTATAAATGTATTTTTGTTGTATGGATCATATACTTTCATATGCATTTAGTAAAAAGCTGTTATTTAGACACTACAATTTTATTTATTTGTATTATACAGATAGTGGATAAAAAATAAAATAAATTGAAAATCGCACAACACTCCCTGCTATATAATTTATAATATCTCTGGCGTATTCTGAAAGAGCACATGGATCATAAATGTACTCATGTTCATTTGTTTCCAACAGCGATTCTTCATTCTTCATGAATGACATCGAAATTGGCATTTAATTTTCATCTATTTCCATAGCATCTGAAGAACCCTGAAAAAGTATATACTTTTGATTTTTTCTCCGATAGTGCAATACAAATAATATATTTTAGAACCTACTGTCTGATTTTCAGCTACAGTTTGAAGTTGACACAATGTTAAATGGACAGCTTGTAAAGATACCGTACTTGACTTTCAGCATGATTTGTTGTAGGAGAATAATTGTGATCAATTCGTATAATTTGCTCGAAAAGAAAACGATATCTTCTCCAATTTATTAGCATGTAATTATCGTATCGATAAAAAGTATCTACATTACCTACATTACTAGCTTAACATAACCTCACAATTTAACGAATTTATTTTTTGAAAATAAATTCGTGATCACAACATAATTTGTAATAAAGATAGTTTGAAGGTATCATTAAAAATCTAATATGTATGTTATCAGTGATCACATCCAAATATTTTGGGTGATTTTATACGAAAAATGTAAAAAAACACTTACCGATGAAAGCTTACAAATTCATTGTTTTTTTTCCGTGACGAATGTGATTTACACGTTATCACAAAACAAGCCATGTTAACAGACTATTGATAAGTCCTTTGCACCTTTCGTTTTTACAAAAATATTCAAAAATCTATTGGTTTTTAATAAAAAATGACCAGCACCTCAACCAGCACACGTACTGACATTCACGACGTAATATACGGCTAGATCAAATACTTGTACGGTTAACCGTTTACTAAGCAACTATTGTGCTTTTTAAATTGGTCGTGTAAAAAAGAACAACTGTGACCGTTTTGACAATTTCGGTGCGTCCATTCCTCTAATCTATAGACTCCCTCTATGCTTTAGTTATTACTCTGAGGTTATGACGCCTAATATAGGCGTTTACTGTCCTTCAAAGTGTTAATAGACCTCTACGTTTTCTGACGTGCAAGTGACATTCAATCTTAGGGTGGTAAATTAATTAAGAGGACGAATATACAAGTTAAATATGAGTATTTACATTTATGATGTTATAACAAAGTTAACTGATGCTTCAAGTTGTAAAGAGGCTCATTTCTTGCAATTCCTAAGAATTTGAAACCGCTTCGAAAAGTCTCAACTCTTTGAAAAGAAAAGATAGAGTTGATTTAAGGTGAAACAATTTGATATTTTTTCCATACAAACTTCGGAGGGGTTTTACTCCACTATTTGACATCGTACATTCAAAGTTAAACATGATATCGTTAGGTCTCATTATTAAAATTGTCTGTACGGAAGCAGAATAGTAAAATAAAAATCCATTAAAAAGTTATGAGCCAACAAAGATTCGTTTTTCTTGCTAATTTTAACGCAACTTTGGGCGTAAATAAGTAATACAAGAAGTGTGAAATCTCGAAAACAAAATCCGTACCGACACAGAAAAATTTACGAAGATTTCAATAAATTTTATTTGTAATTGATTTATGCAGTGGTTTCAGAAAAACCTTTTTTCCAAAGGCCTTTTCGTAATTTTTGACGCGCTCGTTTTACTAAAATTGGTCGGTACGGTGTTTCTGTGCGTGCGAACTATACGTTGTCCATGTAGATCAGCTTCTAACTGCTCATCACTGATACTATCTCTGTCGGACACGATGCCAGGTGAGACAGTGTGGTTTTTGGCCAGGCCCACCATTGAGTTCGAGCCCGCGACTAGTTGCACCTTAAGTATGAAGAATGGTATAAAGTCACAGTCAAATTATTTATTTCAATCAGGGTCTATTTCACGATGTCCGAATAGCCACTACTTACCGAATAAATTAAAAAATGGAACAGAATTTGTATGAAGTTAAGTAAGTAAGTAAGTTAATAGGAACTTAACCGTAGGTGGTGAAATTGGCCACTATGCACTTAAAAGGCACTTTTGAACATCAAAATTAACAAAAAAATTGAATTGATTCTAGTCGCCACTTCCAAAAGGTGGTTTTCGTATGGAGAAGATTGGGCAAGAAACTCCACCGTAACGTTACTCTTTTAATGTTTTACCATATTTTGTATACATTTAATTATACGTGAAGACGATAGGATAGAATACCACAATAGGTAAAAAGAATTAATTATGTGTTATGGTGCCCACATATTTTAAAACATTTTAACAAGTAATACTAATGAGTGAAATGAGACAGAAAATTTTATGTCCGTCATCTACGCTGCTGGCGCGGTCGATAAAATACAGATTGTAATAAAATTTGGCTGTCATTGAACAGCAATACGTTCAATGGGTCAATTCAACAGATTTTTTTGACATTAATGCTGTCAATGTCGTAGTAATAATAATATTGTCAATCAATTCAATTGCATTTTGCAGACGATCATTTTACGCATCAATGTGTACCTACGACCATTTGCAATTGTCAATCAATATCAATTACGTAAACATTGATAGATTTTGCAATTGGTCGTTTTGGAGGGTTTATCTCAAAAGTTGGCAACGTCGCAAATAGCTGTCAAATATTTACCTGTTTTGATTAATTTGGTAATAATACTGTATGGAAATAAGATATGTGGCTAACTAGCGAACTAGAATATTAATAATTAATTGCAATTATAACATTGAATTTGATTTTGTAACCGTTTTAGGTGTAAAAAAGGCCTTTGGAAAGATATCAAATACTTTTTTTACATCACTAAATATTCTTAATTAATTATTGCATTTCATAATCAATATTCTAGTTGTGAAAGGCCAGATAGGCAGACACTCCATGTAAAATACTGTCTAAGCTGCATCCGGTTACACTGGAAGCCGACCCCATAGTTGGGACGAGCCAAGGCAAATTATTGATTGATCTATCCTTGACCGTACCTAAATTAGGCTTATCGTGCATTAACTCATTAATTTGACATTTTTATAGACTATTTCCATTATCTAAACAGATACCTACTTTAAAACTACTAATGTGTTATTAAGATAACATAACCATTAACATTATAGCAACTATTTAGTTCCCTGTTAGTAATAAAATAAATCACTAATTAATCAGTACTCAAATAGTAATAAGTATAAATTTAATCGGTATGATATTAAAATTCTCAATAAACGTAAGTTCTAAGTAAATACTTAAAATTCAACAGAAAACACATTCTTCCATTCAGGAAGTAATTTGTAATCTTGAGAATGTTACTCATGTGCTTTTAATTGGTATACTGATGTAATGTTTTTATTCTGTGATTATGATAACAACATAATATTATGAAGTAAGTATACTCTGTTCCAAAAGACGTTGACGAAAATGTATACAAACGAGGGACAGCGTCACAGTCATATTTATACTGTGACCTCAGAAGAAGTACTTTTTTATTGGTCTGAGACTGTGACAGCGTCGTGTGAACATCCGTATACTGTTTAAATTTAACGGCTAATTACCTACTGCCTAATTATGTTTGTAGGATCGACAAAATGTATGTTAATACCTATTGATCAACGCATGTGATGCGGAGGAATGAGGAATTATTAAAAAAAATATCAGAATAGTGCTATTAAGATGAGCTCAAAATATTTTCCAATACTATAAAAAATAAAAAGGAAATCAGAATTTATACGTTTTAATTGCACATAACTTTATGATAACTGCCTGGATTATACACAGGACCATGATACGCCTATATTACTTCACTATTGGTCGGTTGTAACCATAGATATAAGATATATTTCTATGGTTGTTACAGATCAAACTCAAAACAATACTTATTTTTTTTAAAGCAATTCTAGGTATGCAGTGGTGGCGAAGTGGTAGCGGCCCCGACTAACAAGTTGTAAGTCGTGAGTTCGAATCCAGGCAGGCGCTTTGTGTAAATAATTTCATCACCACTGCTCTCAAAACGGTGAAGGAAAACATCGTGAGGAAACCGGCATGTCTTAGAACCAAACATTCGAAGACATGATATTCACCAACCCGCACTGGGCCCGCGTGGTATTTAACGTATAGGTGGGTGATATTATGACGGTATCAAGATGACGGTAAACGTGCAAAAAGCGATGACTAAACATTTAATTAAAGGCATCTAATTATCACTTTAGCACATTTCAAGCGCATTGTATCATGCAATGATCGCATTCAATGCGCACGCTAATTGTTAATTCAGTATTTTACAGAACTATTAGCAGTTCTGACATCATCCTGTATAATGTTCTGTCTTCAGAACCTTGAGCCTTGTTAGACGAAGTGGAAACTGATCACGTTTCAGACAACAATTATTCGGAGATGATATCAAGTTTGTCGTATAAATTGAATGGCATTGTTGTCAGGGAAATTAATTGTTTAGCTTTACTGAGAATTTAAACTGTTCGTATATTCAAATCAGAACTGACATTCTTTGACAGTCTTATGAAAGGGCTGTAAGTAACACAGCAAACTGACGTTGGGTGTATATTTGTTTAACGATTAATTGCCCTGACTGTATAATAACAGCCAGCAGCCTGGAACGGTCACTTTGAATGACTTGCATGACGAGATACTTAATACAAAATTTTATCTTTTTCAGTGTTTCAAGATTCTGGTGATTTTTACACTATGATACCTACACAATCCGTGCTACCAAAACTTTATACATTATAGACCAAAAGGCTTCGATCAAAGCATTGTGAAATAAGGACACAAATGTACCTACAGACTTAACCACTTGCTATTTTACATATAGCTATATATATTATAGAAATAAAAGTAACACGGTCAGGAAACAATTCATATAAAGCTTATTTGACTTCAATGGGAGTTTCCGCAAAAATACCTAAGTATCAAAAACCATTAAGTAGAACTTTAAATAAAACAGGTATATTTTTTTCGCTTCCTTTGTAAGTAAAAAATAAGAAACTGAAATAAAAATGACGAAATTTTTAAAACAGTTTATGCACAAAAACTTAGGTCATTGACCGATGTGCCAAGCACAAAGTCCGTTCTAGACTTTTAGTGCTTATGTTTGTGTCACGGTGTCAAGCTTTTGTTATAAAATAAACGAATAAAACTAATAAAAAATAATAAACGATTTGAGGTTTTCTTTACTGTTTGGTTGAAAGACATAATTTAAGAAGTCTTAGGATCATCTAAATTGTTTTTGGGACTGTTAGAAGATTTGAGTATGATTGTTGAGTGCTATAAGAGTAGGTGAAGACCTAAAAAACGATGGATGGACTGGTGAAAGATGATATGGCTAGAAAGCGGTTGACTACCGAGAGGATGACTAATAGAGAAGTATGAAATAAAGTGACAAGTTGCGCCGGCGCCGAATAAATTGAGCTATGGGCAGAAGAATGATGACTAAAAATAATAATTATTATTATAAACCATTATTTTCTGTGGGTAGGTCAACTCAGCCTATCGCAGCCCACTGCTAGCCAAAGACCTCTACCAAGCTACGCCACAACACCCTGTCCTCTGCCTTCCGCATCCAGTCTGTGCCAGCCACCGTCTAGGTTCATCTAAATGGGGGCGCCCCACACTACATTTGCCGACACGCGTATACGTCTCCACTCTGACTCGTCTGCTCCACCGACCATTGGTCCTTCGACAAACATGGCCAGCCCACTGCCACTTCAGTTTGCTTACTCTGCAACCTATGTCGGTAATCTGGTAAGTGTTACCCACAGTTATTGAAAAGAACGTCACCCTTTCCTATTTTATTTTAGGTTGGCACACCCTGTTTTCTCTTTCCAAACATCCCTTATCAAGTCTAATCAGTCGTCATCTCAGCATTCAACCCCTTTCTAGACATAGTATCATCTTTCTCGCAGTCCACCCATCGTTCTATTGACACATACATAACTCCCGCCTTCTCCTTCTCTTTGCGCCTTCTACTTCTCTCTTCGCTTTCTTTTCTCATTTCATTATAGTGCGCGTGGAACTAGTTGGCCGCGCCTTAGGTAATAGATTATTATAGAAATAGATTGAGCGCCTTATCTTACTTAATCTATTCTGGCGCCGTACTTCGCGACGGCAACACGCGTTGAAAGTTCCGGCTAGTTTAGACAAAACGAGATTGCAATAGCGAGATGAGTCGCCACCTAAAGCGCGGCGAAATTTTTTTTTTTTTTTTTTTTTTTTTTTATCGATTAAAATAATAATAAAGAATGCCAGTTTCAAGCATTTTACCATCGATTTTAATCATCAATGTATTTCAGAACGGTGTCCCATTTCTTAAGTGATATCTGATACAAATTCGTTTAAAATTAGGAATAAAATATCGATCTTATTAGAATAAAGAACACATTCCATTAAAGTGTTTATAATCACATTATTTATGACATCTAGACACAAATATTTTGATGACATCAATAGAAAATATCTGGGTAATTTACAAGTTTTTTTCCTTAATGCTATCAGTAAACTATTTTGACATTACCTACTATCGACTTATTATTATTATTAATACGAGTATATGAACAGTGACCTGTCTGGTAGTTATTTACTGAGTTTGTTTTGAAGAATTTATAAATGCAATGTTGCATTGTGTAAACAGATAGATAATATTATTATTAATGTAAAATGTGGATTTTAATTTATTATCTTTGGTGCGGTTTCTTGTGAATTTTGGGACGTTTTCTAAAAATAAAACTTAGCAAGATCGATTTATCGCCCCCGAAAACCCCTGCATAATAAACATGAAAATCGTTGGTGCCGTTTCCGAGATTCATATTATATAGGTTGACTTGTAATTTGACGTATTCCTTCCAGGACGTGAAAGTGTGACCCATTTGCAACAATTAAAAGCACCCTATAAAGCCTAGGCGAAAATACATGGGATAAAAGATTTAAGAATTTTTCAAAATTTCCCAGAGTTCGTCACTAAATATCATTTTTCTCCAAACTCTCAAATTGAATGGCCTTTATTACTATTCAATTGGATACCTAATACTTGAACAAACATTCCAATGTAACCAAATTTTCTAAAACATCAAACACTTAAAAGTTATAGGAAGAAGTTTATTCATCATTTTCAAAAATTATCTATGTACATGAACTTTGACACCAGTTATCTCAAAAGTTTACTCATGCATTAAGCGTACAAATTACAGGGTATACATCTTCATTTAAACAGCTATCTAACGAGGTACAAAAGTTCAAAAAATATTCAGAGCTGCCGATGAAACAGTCGATAATGCTGGCAAAGGTCGAATTTGCAAATTGTTGAAATATTCAAAAATTGTGTGATAAACGAATTAAATCACTGGTTTATGCTATCCCACTAGTTTCTAACCTACCAGCAGTCCATTGCACGTTAGACACCCAGTTCACCATGACTAGGTCACAAGTTGTGGATCGGCGACGACTGATAAGATAAGTTTTTTTTTAAAGCTTCCTCTTTCCTACTCTAATTTGCTGTGCCCGACAGGGTCCATAATGATTACACATTTTATTTTAACTACCACCTAAGTACACATTGTGTAATGAAAATAAAGTATTGAGTATGATGATGAAAGCTAACTTAATCTATCTTGTTGGTATATGTGTACATTTATAGTGGCAACACTGCTTGTATCTCTTTGTGTGTACTGTCTGTGGCAGTGTCTCCAGATTGGGGGTTTTTTTCCCCATATTGGGGAAAAATAAAAAGTTTGGGGAAGTTTTGGGGAAACGAAAACTGTGGGGAAAATTTTGGGGAACGTATTTTATTTTGGCGATAGTTTGGGGAGAAATGTGTACACATTTCTAATTCTGTGACTGATCGATGTTTCAGAGGTATATGTGGTTTCTAATTTGGTTATAGGACATATCCTAGAGATTTCCGTACATTGTAATCTATCACTTGGGTATGATTCACAAAGTTTTAAGATGTTCCCTCTAATCTTATCGCATCGACTGACGTTGGATCGATTTTGACGAGACTACAACAACACTACGTGTTTGAATACTAGTAAATAGCTGAGGCCCCTGGGCGTAAAATAGGCTACTTTTTATTCCGATATTCCCACGGGAAAATTGGAATTATAACGCCTGCTAGGCGGCTACACAGTCGCCAACCGCATCCCGACAGAGGTGATCTTGGTACAGCCGTGTAGATGATGGATTACGACCAAACATTGAACAACTTTGCCGGTCGCCAACCAAGGTCACCTCTGTCGGAGTCGCGGTTGGCAACCGTGTATCAAGCGTTTTAAAGGAAAAACTCATTATCGCGGGTGAAACCGCGGGACGCAGCTAGTAAGTAATAAAATACAAGGACAAATTAATTTTTACAATAGATTTATGTCCATAATATACGATACAAAATAATTTTGGGGAAAATTTTAGGAAAAGGTATCTTTTTGGGGAAAATTTAAACCTGATCTGGGGAAATTTCACTTAAACAACCTGGAGACACTGGTCTGTGGTATTCTGACAATATGGTGGATTAGTGATTTTGTTGAAACTGTTTTTTTCCTATAATAAAGTAAATACTAAAAGATGGTGTAAATTAATTATTTAAACATGGTAGCAGAACGTGGTTGAAAAAAGGTTAACAAGTTTCAGAAAATGTAACGTCACGGAATTATAAAACGAACAAACAAAAGAAAAAAAATGGCGACTAAAAATAGCGATATAAATATTCCAATTTTCGATGGTACAGATTATAGTAATTGGAAAATACGAATACTCAAGTTTCTGCAGTTCAAAAGGTGCAAGGATGTTGTAATGAGAGCGAAAATTGACACCGACGACGATAAGTGGGACGACAGAGATGTCCAAGCAACTAATTATATTTATAGTGCAATAACCAACAAGCAGTTGGAATATATAAGTGAACTTGATTCAGCCTACGAAATAATACAGAAATTCGACGAGATGTATTTGAAGAAATCAACAGCGTTACAAATAGTATGTCGACATAACCTCGAAAGTGTCAAATTGAAAAATTATTCTGAAGTGTCTCTATTTTTCGATGACTTCGAAAAAGCTGTGAATGAGCTATAACAAGCAGGTGCAATAGTATCAGAAACAGAAAAACTAAATTATATGTTAAAATCACTACCAGTAAGTTACAGCTACATAGGTGATTTAATTGATGTCTTGCCAGAGGGTGAAAGGACAGTTGACTACTTAAAGAGTAAAATAAAATTGAAAAATACAGAAAATGTGAGTGAAACGTCAAATGATACATCAAATGCTTTTAAAGCAGACGCCAAGCCATCATATAATTGTTTTAGTTGTGGAAAACCTGGCCACCTGAGAAGAGACTGTAAGTCTGGAAATGTAATCCGTGGTCGAGGACGTGGTTTTTCTGATTATCGAGGACGTGGTTTTTCTGATTATCGAGGACGTGGTTTGCCAAATTATCGAGGACGTGGTTCATATAATAACAGAGGACGGGGCTCAGGAAATTATCACCATAATAATCAAGAGAGTCAAGGTAACAGTTTTCATACTACTATCACAAATAATACTTGCACAACGAGGGAGAATGATAAGCCGAAGGAAGGTCAAATAAGTTGGTTACTAGACAGTGGATGCACAGACCATATTATTAATACTGATGAGTACTTCAATTCCTGGGAGATATTAAATAAACCTGTTAAAGTTAAAATTGGTGATGGAACCATATTAGAAGCCACAAAAATTGGAAATATTAAAACTTATTTCTTAGTCTATGGACAAAAATCTGAAGTGACTCTGACAAATGTATTTTTTGTAAAAGAAATGAAGGCAAACTTACTGAGTTATTCTAAAATTACTGACAAATATTCAATCAGTTCAAGCGGGAAATTGTCAAAAATTTACAACAATTATAGAACGGTTATAGCAATTGCAATTAAGGATGAAAGACTGTATAAGATGAAAAGTTACATGTATGAAGAAAGATTGGAAGCAAATATGAGTAAAAAGGAAATGACGGTAAAAGAAAAATTACATCGCGCTCTGGGCCATATTAATTTTAAATATTTGGATATTATGTGTCAAAATCAGTTGCTTGAAGGAATACCTAAAGAAATAGAATCAGAATATATGAAGTGTGCTATATGTATTGAGAACAAAATGCATAACTTACCTTTTAAAAATAATAGAAGAAGAGCTGAAGATAAATTAGAGATTGTGCATACAGATGTCAATGGGCCACATAACACAACAGGATATGGTGGAGAAAAATATTTTGTGACCTTCATAGATGATTATAGCAAATTGGCAAAAGTTTATTGTATTAAGGCGAAGGATCAAGTCGCAGATTGCTTTATAGAATATGTAAATGCAGTTCAAAATTTAACTGGAAAAATGATAAAAGAATTAAGATGTGACAATGGAAAAGAATATATGAACAGTAAGATGTATAGTTTTGCAAGAGAAAAGGGAATAATGATAAAGGCATGCCCAGCATATGTACACGAGTTGAACGGAACTGCAGAGAGATATAACAGGACTATAATGGATATGGCTAGATGTTTACTAGCAGAAGCAAAAATAAATAGATGCTATTGGCCGGAAGTGATTAAAGCAGCTGCTTATCTAAAAAACAGGAGTTTGGCAAATACTATAGTGAGGAAAACACCCTATGAGATATTTTTCGATAAGAAACCATCACTAAAAGAATTGAAATTATATGGAAGCAGAGTTTATGTCAGAATACCAGAAAATAAGAGAAGATCAAAATGGGATAAAAAGGCAGAATTAGGAATATTACTTGGATATGTTGAAGTTGGGTATAAAGTATTATTAAATAATAGAATAATAGTTGCCAGACATGTTGATATTGTAGAAGAAGATGTTATGTTAATGAGCAACAATGAAGATACAGATTCAGAGGCAGAAAGGCAAGAAGAAAAAAATATTGAATATAAAATAAAAGAAAAGGAAAAAGAAGATAAAAAGACACAAGAGGAAAGAGATACAATAAAATACTCGGAGGAAAATGATGAAACAAGTGTATCAGAATGTGATGATGAAGAGCAAAATAGAAAATCAAGAAGACAAGTCAAACCTCCACTTCGTTTTGATGAAGAATTTGGTTATTATTGCATATACTGTAACTACTGCGATGCTTTGGCTCCAAATGATTTTCAGGAGGCGACTACATGTAATGAGGCAATGAAATGGAAAGAAGCAATGAATAGTGAGATGGACAGTTTAATGAAAAATAACACATGGACTCTAGTTAACAAACCTCCCAAGGACAAAAAGGTAATTGATGTGAAATGGGTATATAAAAGGAAGAGCGAAAATGAATACAAAGCAAGGTTAGTAGTAAGAGGTTTTCAGCAAACTAATTGTATTGATGATACTTATTCTCCTGTTGCTAAAATGCCGACACTTAAACTACTATTATCTTATTGTTGTCAAAATTCTTTAGTTATTCATCAAATGGATGTTGAAACAGCATTCCTAAATGGTAGAGTATTATCTGAAGTTTATGTAAAGCAACCAATCGGTTATGAAAATGGAACTGATAAAGTTTATAAATTAAATAAATCATTGTATGGTTTAAAAGAAAGCCCCCGTGCATGGTATGAGTGTTTTAATGATTTCTTGACTAATTTTGGTTTTCGCAGAAGTAAATATGACTATTGTTTGTATGTTAGAACGGAGAACAACTTAACTGTTTATATTCTTTTATTTGTTGACGATTTATTAATATGTTGTGAAAATATAGAAGTTATTGCTGACATAAAAACTAAATTGTCTGAAAGGTTTAAAATGAAGGATATTGGTAAAGTAAAAAATTATATTGGTATCGAGATTGAATATATGTATAATCAAAACAATATCTTAACTTTGAGTCAGAAATCTTATATTGAGTCTTTAGCTAAACGTTATAATATTGAGAATGCAAAATTGTTTAAAACTCCTATGGAAATAAATTTAAAATTGGAACAATCTGATATTAATGAGGATGTAAAATATAGAAATTTGATTGGTGCTCTTTTGTATATTAGTTCAGGTACTAGACCTGATATATCTTACAGTGTAAACTACTTAAGCAGATTTCAAAACTGTTATAATGAGACACATTTTAAGTATGCTTTGAGAGTTTTAAAGTATTTGTATTTGACAAAAGATCTTAAATTAACATATTGTAATAATAGTAATGCTGATATTCTAGATTGTTTTGTGGATGCTGATTGGGCAGGAGATACTTTAGATAGGAAATCTACTACAGGATTTGTCATTAGATTGTTTGGAAATATTATTTACTGGAAATCAAAGAAACAAAATAGTGTAACAAAGTCTTCAACATTTGCTGAATATGTAGCTTTATCAGAAGCAGTAACAGAATTAAATTTTCTTGTTTGTCTAATGAATGATGTTTTCACAAAAGTTTGTAAACCAGTTAAAATTTATGAAGATAATTCAGGAGCTGTAGCTATTTCCAAATATGGAAACTTTACAAAGAATTCTAAACACATTGAAGTCCACTATCATTTTATACATGAAAATGTTAAGCAAGGAAGTATTGAAGTTGTAAAAATAGAGTCAGAAAATAATATTGCAGATATATTTACAAAAGCTTTGGGAAATGTTAAATTCACTAAATTTAGAGAAATGTTAAATTTAAAGGCTTAAAGGAGTAAAATAAAGGTTGTTAAATTGATAATGACTGTAGTAAGAAACTTTATCTTAATGTTTTACAATATAAATGTAAGGAGGAGTGTTGGTATATGTGTACATTTATAGTGGCAACACTGCTTGTATCTCTTTGTGTGTACTGTCTGTGGTATTCTGACAATATGGTGGATTAGTGATTTTGTTGAAACTGTTTTTTTCCTATAATAAAGTAAATACTAAAAGATGGTGTAAATTAATTATTTAAACATATCTAAGAAGAACTAAGCCCCTCATAATTGAATAACTTAGGAGCAGATCAAAAACTGTTTAATGACTACTATACCAACTTTCCAAAATTCAATTCAATCGTCTATTTTGATCACGAAATATAGACAAAAAAACTGTAACCTGTAAAAACTGTTTTGTTACCGAGCGAAATAATTTATTATTGTTTCGTCTGACTCAAAAAATTTGCATAAATGAAAGCAGGTGTGAATCGTCTTCTAGATTAGCAGATTATGTAAACTAGCTCGCCAGGTGGATGACTAAAATAAAAAATGTAATACTTACTTATATTATTAGAACATGAATTTATAACCCAGAAAGCGGGTTTAGTAATAACAGCTGTACGGGTCGATCGATCAGGTTTAGCTACGCTTGCCGCGGTTGGTACGTAGATGGGTGGCCATCTGTACATACCGAGACCGTTCCGTGCCTTGCCTTTGGTCCCGGCTGTCATTCGTGAATCTTTGACAGTCGTTACGGGTTGTCAGAAGCCCGTAATTCTGACAACCAGTCTTACCAAGGAGTATCGTATGACCCAGTTACTGGGTTGTGGAGGTCAGATAGGCAGTCGCTCCATGTAAAATATTGTTATTCAGCTGCACCCGGTTAAACTGGAAGCAGACCCCAATATAGTTGAGAAAAGGCTAGGAAGATGATGAAAGCTGCGCAGCTAAATGAATGGGATTGGATCGATTGATAGCTGAGCTGTGGGATATAAGAACCACTCAGAGAATCCCATTGAACGCTAGACATCGTGGCTGACCAAGACGAAGATGGCGGGACAAGCATGACGCCTACCAAAAGGGCTGTCCCATTGAGAAGGAACTCTTTGGTTCACTTGTCACTGTCAAACTTGTCAAAAATGTTAGTAAATTGATTGTATTTTTGACAGATTGCGAATGAGGTTAAGAACGTTTTTAAAAATTACGGGAGTAGCCCATTTGAAGTGGGACATGACATTTAACAATTGCTGGATAGGCTGTCAGAACCCGGAATAATAATTTTAATCTGTCAGAGTCAGATGACAAGCACTACTTATGTAATTTAGTTTCCTATTTACCTTGATAAAGGATGCACTTAAACATGCAATCACGGTTCGCCACATAATTTCCGGTATCTAATAGAGTCATCTCATTCTAAAGTATCTAAATGAACTACATAAGTGTGTAAAACTACATAACAACTACATGACATTTATGTAGTTGTTCATTATGACATACAATACGTATTCTTTACTTTGTAAGTTCACAATAGGTTTTTTATACTGATTAGCCCATGTAGGAAATAACTATGCCCAATGCCAGGAGTCCGACGAGCTGAAATTTTGGACACCCTGTTATTTTCCAAGGAAAAAGGAAACAATAATTTGATGTACCTATATTAATTTCACTATGTTCACTATGTTCGTACACGCTAATCTCCGAAACTATCCAATCGATTTCAATGAAATTTTCTGAATGTGAATGGTTGGTTGGTTCCAGCTTGAAAGATTGGATAGTTTTGGACCCAATAGGTGGCACTATTGTCAAGATTTGTGAGGATGAAAACGCGAGCAAAGTGCTCTTTTTAAATTAAATATGGTGATTGAGAAAGTTAGTAGTGCATAACTTCCATGAATTTAAAAAAGTATGTCATTTTTTCTAAATATTAGGCTTCTTTAGCCTTTTTCTCCAAGATCTCTTTATCGTCAAAGTGACGCCAACATTTGCCAAACAAATATGCCAAGAAAATATAGCCAAGATTGGCGCTGTCATTTAACATGATTGATGGCATAACAAGTGACGTCACCGGCTGTCAATCACGTCTGACATTGACATTGATCGTAACCGGTAGGCGGTTAAATAAATAAACATTGTAATAAAAGTAGTTCGGATACATAATAGTTATGTGAGCTTTTATGTTCGTGACTTAATAAGCAAATGGAAACGATACTTAGTCATCGTTTTCGGATTAATTGCAGGCAGATTGAAGCTTTGTGCAGACCAAGCGCGACTTGTCGCGCGACGCGACACTGGTTATTGTTATACCGTGAAGTTTTCTTAGAAATTGTATTGTTCATGTCGCGCTGGTCTCCAAAAGGCTTGAAACATAGGTAGATATGTACACGATTTTCTATAAGGCGTTTGAAAAACGGCGAAGGAAAACATCGTGAGGAATCTGGCATGACTGAGAGATATTTCTCGACAGCATGTGAAGCCAAGTCAGAGGCAGATGGGTGGCTTTAAAACTGTGACATGTTAGTCACTACACGCAAAGAAAATGAAAGCATTTATTTCAATTAAACCAATTACAGGCACTTTTGAATTGTCAAGGGGTCGGACAGTCAGAAAGATGAAGCTAGATGCCCATTTCCAAACGTAGTTAGCTCTTATGGAGAAGAACGGGCAAGAAACTCCACGGACACTCTTCGTGAAGACAGGAATTAATGAAAATAATAGAAAAGTCTTTGCCATCCAACGCACATTATATCATAATTATATTATGCAGTACTGTACTGTAGGTACTTGCTTATTTTACTTTAGTTCGTAGGTATGTTTGTGTGTTTGGTACCCAATAACGCAAAAACGGCTGAACGAATTTGGATGAAATTTGACACACAGATAGTTTGTAACCTGAATAAACACATAAGTTACTTTTTATTCCGGTATATAGTACGTTCCCGTGGGATAATTCCCCATATACACGCGGGCGAAGTCGCGGGAAAAAACTAGCAATCCCTTTATATGTGTAAAAAAAATTAAGTCATCGATATTTTTGCCTTTTTGTTACGATAGTCCATGGTTGGATAATAAAAAAAGAAATGATGTCACACCTGTTTTTTAACGAATTAAAGTTCATGGCATGTTTTGATTTCATACGATATTTTTGATGATAACCGGTATTGATATAATTTGGGAAATATCAAACGTTTTTCCAAGTCTGAGTCTATTTTCCAGTCTAGCCAGCCTGCGATTGAGAACATAAAATACTTGATCGAGATCCTCAACTCGGGCAATTGGGTTTTCCATAGAAAATCAAAATTTCAACCCCGTTAGTGGAAATCGGCCCCTACAGAAATTTGGCCTACCGCTTTCATTCTGTTACCGCGCCCCCCGGTCTACTCCTTGATATGCAATGGGCTTTGTAGCCCCAAGAAATATGAGGCTCCGGGGCTTGTGCAAATCTTCGTTCGGGTTCATTCGGTTAATCGAGTCTGGCTAAACAAAGCTGAGGTCGATGCATTTCATTCATTCATTAATTCATTCACACTTCTTCCTATCCTTTTGAGTACATGCGTTTGTGTGACGCAATACATTTTTGATTAATTTACGTAGCCTAAGGTTACAACGACTAATGTTTATGCAATATTCGACCTTAAGAACTGCTAATGTGTTTAGTGTTTACTTTTTAACTAGTTAGACTGTTTTATACCCAGCAGGAGGTCCTAGAAACAACTAAGACGCTTTGAAATACGATATGAAGACGTAGAAAAGGTCAAGTAAAATGGGGTAGGATTATTTACAGTAATTATTTCTGTAGGTCAAAGAATGTCCTGCTGAAAATTCAAAGCGATAGTGTCTGTTTTCATGGCAGGTACCAATGTGGAGACAACAATACGGTCAATAAATGAAAATACTGGCAATACTAATGCATGTGAGTATTTTGGATCTGTCAAATATTTCCTAGAAAATAATAAAAAGTAATTTAAGAAACTAAAAAACCCGATTACAAAAACACAACTGAAAAGAGAATGAAAACAAGCAACAGCACAACAAACACACAGGTTTTTTTAGTTTTTTAAATGACTTTTTTATTTTCATATTTTTTTATTTTGTATCATTTCTCATTCCAAATAATTTGTAATATTTTTGTAATCACCTTTCAAAACCCTTAATTTTGATAGATTGCTTTTTTTTATAACATACTTTTTGACGCCAAAAATCCGCCATTTATAGAGACGAACAAAAGTCTATAAGTAATCTGATGTCTAGATTCTAATTCCTCCAAGAGAAGCCCCGGGCATTTTCATCTCGGAAAATTAAAACTTTTAAATACACAGGTGTAATGTTTATTATGATGTTGTAAATAGTGAAAATGTTGGAACGATTTTATTGCTTCGCTATTACTGAACTAGAGCGTTGAAAAAAACTTCAAATGACTCAACTCAAGTGATTTCATAGAAAGAAAAAAATCTGTTTGAAGATCTTCAGCAGAAAATGTATAAAAACTGTCACGCTTTTAAATAAAAAGTGTCAGCAAAAACTTACACATAAAGAGCGATTAAATTGCCCAGAAAAGACTACTGTATTGTTTTTTTTTAATAAGCAATAAAAACTGACTACCTCCTTGGTCTAGTGATCGCAAGCGCTACTACTGAACATCAGGTCCTGGGTTGATTCACAGGTCGGGCCTTGTTATTGGGTTTTTCAATCAGCAGTTTCTCAGTAGCAGCCCGGAATCTGGATTTGTGCCCGGTTGATGGCAATAGGCTCGCTCCCTATTACATGGGACTTAAACATAACTGGTGAAATGTGGGGGAACTATAGGTACACCTCTGCCTAACCCTTCGAGAATTACAAGCGATAAAAACTCAATGAGCTTCTTAGTTATAGGGTTGTACCTGTACGATAATTAATGTCGATGTTTTTCTCCAAAGTTTTTTAATGTCTATTGATTGATCGTTTATTGATGAAAGATATCTTCCTATCTTATATTTATCTTGATTCGTGATCTATTAAGATTTTTTGCCCTCCCTGAACAAAAACTTAGAGCTACTGTTCATTTGCATATCTAATTAATTATAACTGCTAAACGCATAAAAAAGGTCCAATTAACAGATAGATGATATAAAACGTGACTTTTAAACCTTAGCTAAACATTAAAAACTTTAAAAATCCTATTAAAATTGTAGAATATTAGTATGTCTTCTGTTTTCTGAGTCTATTTTGGACGTTACTGTGCAACGTGAGAAAAACTTGAGCAAGAGTGGTGATCAATGCTCGTGCCTTCTCTGTTTGAGAAGAGGCATATGGGTTGCAGTGATATAATAATAGGCTATTATCATGTTATTAAGTATTGTTAATTATTACATGGAATTAATTTATAAAACAAATCCAAGTACTTTTCTTTTTCAAATATAAACAGCAATGTTTTAGAGAACATTGTCCTATTTATTTTGCTCGCCAGTGTTTTATGTAACAATAAAAAGTGCGTTGACACTTCGTTGGATGACAGCGACTGCGTCCAAAAATAACGTTTCAATGACCAGGTGTGTATTTATTTTATTGGCTTGGTCTACTTTTGAGTGCTAAGTGTATTTTTTAATGAATGTTTCTTGTTTTTTTTTTTAGTTTTGTTTAGAAAAAACAAAGAGTGAGTGACTATAATGTAACAATTTCATACACTAAATAATAATGTTAATAGCGAAGAAACGGGCTGCTTTATTATTTCTGTCACCTAATAAAATTACGAATAGGTATTTTTTATTTTGCCTGGCTCGTTAGTGTGTTCGCATGCACTACTGCTAAGCATGAGGTCCTGGGTTCGATATCCGGGTCGGGCAAAGTGTTATTGCGATTTTGCATCTGGAATTTCTCAGTAGCAGCCTGGGGTCTGGATTTATGCCCGGTTGATGGCAATAGGCTCGCCCCCTATTACATGGGACTTAAACATAACTGGCGAAATGTGGGTGTACTATAGGGACACCTCTGCCTAACCCTTCGGGGAATACAGGAGTGATATTATGTATATGTTTTATGTTTGAATTTGAGTTTAATATTTATTCATCATACTCGTGTTCGTAAATTTATAATTCAAGTAGGTATATAGTATTTTGGTATAATTCAACAAATTAGCATTCTAGCATTCGAAGGCAAATCTTGTTAAAGATGCGGTATGCACAAACTCAAATAAGTGATAATTGTCCGCAAATAGGCAGCTGTTTATTTAGTATATTTTGCATAATAAGCTTACTTACAACGTCTAGATACGGGTTTTGGGTGAATAAATTAGTAAGTTTATAGAAGGCTGGTAGAGGTAAACTTTGTGAGTTTGTATTTTGTATGTAGAGGGTAATGTTCGAAACTACTGATCCGATTCAGTAAATTCTTTCATTAATGGCAAGCTACAGTATTGCCGGAGGAAACGGCTCAGAAACTAACATTCACTTCGTCTTTCCTTTAATATTTTACAAATATTACAAAAACTTGTTAATCCCACAAATGTCGATAAAATATGAAATATTTGCACTAAGTGCAAAATAAGTGCGTTTCATAAAAACATTTTTATACCCCAGTTATTTTAAAAGCCTGTAATCCAGTTGGCAATTATTCGTGCTTTATAATACCCTGAATTACCGCTGGCCTTTATTATTGTCACAATTTTTGTTCCCTTATTTTCCTTCCTTCCATTCTCTATTAGTCGTCATAAAATAATATAAATAAAATATCGGTTTTTTATTATCGGTAAAACAGTTCCCGATTTTCTTCCCAAATCTTACGTTTCCGGCTTAAAACGTCATAAAAACCCCTCCTCCTTCATAGGATCTATTATGTTAAAACACGAAATTTCACGCGAAAGATATCGCGGGTAGAAGGTAGTATGAGTTGTTTCAGCTTGGTCTTTGGGCAATGCACCTGCGATGACTCTAGTATTGCGGTGACCGCTTACCATAAGGTCAAACAGTGGTCAAACGCGTGTCTATTAATTATAACAATAATGACTCAGTTCAATAAAAATACAATTTAAATTCTAAATAGGCTCTGACGTCACTAAGTCATAGCCGTGACGGATGACGTGTTTTTCACGTAACAACAATCTGCAGTGTTGCGCAATACATCGACAATTCCGTCGAGTGACGAACTAGCTTTAAATGTCACTGTCACTTTCAATTAGTGATGGGACGCTCAAGGTTAAAATTTTATCGATACTTGGTTTTTTGTTGGGTATTTTTTATTGTCGACAAAGCATATTGCTGTAATAAAATCTGATTAAACTGTCAGTGTTAAATATCAGAAAAAACCCTGATTTCTAGGACATAATGATATTATTTATGGTAGAGACGATGGTGCCTTACTTACTACGTTTTTACATACTTACTCGTTTTGGCACTAATGAATTCAAAGACCAAATACTCAACAAATTCCTCCAGTTATTTTTAATTATTTTAAGTTGAACTAGTCTACTCGGATAACAGGCCACAAAATCTTTTCCATTACAAAAAAAAATGTGATTTATGATTTATGAATAAATTTACCAGTAACTGTGAGCTACTGTGAGTACTCTTTAACTGTGAGCCGTGGGTAACTTGCCAACAGCTGTCTCATTTGTTTTAAATTACTGACGATGCACTCAGTTCAAGAGTGACATAGTTTGAGTGCCTTTAGTCAAGAGACACGTGCTGTGATCGTTGTAATTCTGGCTAGTCTAACCCCATGGCCACAGGTTACAGGCTCAAGCGACACGTGTTGCGACAGCGATTGTGGAGAAAACAAATGAAAGAAGTTGTTTAGAACATGCCACGCACGAGCACAGATATGTAGTATAACACCGCGACGCGACTTGCAGAGCGACAAAGGACGAACAGAGAGCGCTTGACGTAAGTCGCATCGCTGGAGGCCATGAACGGGGCCTAAGTACTAAATATCGTGCAAGTATTGAATGCGAGAAAAATCTGTAATTTCTACGTCAGTCTGCAATCATTGTTGGCTGCAGAAACAGTAGATTGTTTGCCAAGGGAGCAAACAACTATTTTTAAAGGTGAGAGTGTTTCTTTGAATCCAGAGCGCAACGAGGGATTCAAAGAATGTCACTCGTGCTTAAAATGGTGTTCCTCCCGAGGTGGACACTCTACTTTGAATCACCCTCTATGAGAAAATAAGTACCTACGTGCAACTTATGAATAAGAAAAGTACGTTTCATTCTCACTACTAGAGGAAGACACATTTATAAAACTAAGTAAAATCCGAATTTGAGTAAATAAATTACGAACGAAGGCGGAATGCATTTCGCGCGTTTTTTATTTGACTCTCGCGCGGTTTACTGTATCATACAGCCTGATATTTGTTCATTACAATGTTCGTGATTGATCTCATTGGTGATTGGAACTTTTACTAAGAAATAATATCCACATTCGAAATATGTTTGAGCAAGCGTGGTGATCAATGCTCGTGCCTTCTCTGTATGAGAACAGGCTTTTGCCCTGCAGTGGGACGAGTAAAGAGATTCTTTTCAAAACTTGATTTTTCCACTTTTTTTTTCAGTATTGAAAGTAAGAAAATAGTTGTTTTGAATTTCGAACTGGACCTACTTTTGATGAAATCATACTTCTTTTTTTTTTCTGCTGGATCATTCGCGTTTTGTCAAATTTTTGTTTTCGCTGCATACGTACATTTCAATAATACCAACAAAAAACATGTTCTGTCGAAAGTGAAATAGTTAAGTTTTGAAAAGAACCTTCTCAGCTAGTCCAACTGAAAATCTCATCCAATTTCATCTGGTGGAACAAAGGCGAGATTTTCTCCATGAAATATTACGTGTAACTAGATGACGTGATCCATCAAGACTTTCCAAAAGATTGAAACATTGCAATTAGAGTTTGCAAAGTAGACAGATTGATAAATAAATAGGTCGAGAGTGATATTAATAGCTGACATGATTGATTCGAGTGAAAAATGTTTGCACGTTGATTTAGGTCAGGGGCGGTTTGATTGATTCGGCGAAAACGTCTTTCGGCCAAAAGTGATGAGCCTTATTTACTACTTAATTTAGTGAAATGTAAACGGTTTTTTAGTGTTATCATTTTTCATTGTGTAAATATTAGTTTTAGAGGCCTACTAATGATCTTTGAAGGTTGCCCCATTTCTTTTTCTGTGTCGAAGAAAAGATTCTTCGTAATTTCAGGTCACTGCGCTATTGTGTTTTTTGGCGAAGGTATGTAGGTACTATTTAAGGTGGGTTTTTCCCTGACGGCATTCGCACTCAGGTTCGATTGTATGGTTCACATACTGAGTCATCGAAGTCTGTAGTAGGTTTGTGTGATGTCTTTATAGTTGTATGTTTTTAGAATTCCAACGGTGCTAAACGAAAACCTAAAGCCTCCGCTGTCCGTCTGTCAGCGGGCTGTCTCTTATGAACAGTAACAGTATAGTAGTGCGCGCGGAACTAGTTGACCGCTCATCTCATCACAAATCATCTCGCTATTGCAATCTCATGTGCGTTTTGTCTAAACTAGCCGGAACTTTCAACGCGTGTTGCCGTCGCGAAGTGAAAGTTCCGGCTAGTTTAGACAAAACAAACATGACATTGCAATAGCGAGATGATTTGTGATGAGATGAGCTAGAGAGACTATAGTTAAAAACAATTTTCAAAATCGGTTCACTATTGACGGAGAAATCATACATGTATACAAAAAAAAAAAAAAAAAAAAAACATACATTAAGTCGAACATTGTTGAACCTCCTCCTTTTTGGAAAAAAATTTAAGGGATAGGATAGGATCAAACCCCTTGATATTTTTTTTTTGTGTTGTGCAATCAGCTATGATCCTTTGTTGGTTGAAATAAAAAAATCTATTATTATTATTTAAAAAATTTACAAAAATAACATTTACTTGCTTAACCTGGAACCTGGATTTATGCCTGAATAATGACAATAGGCTTGCCATTACATATAACTAAACATAATAGGCGAAATGTGGCTACTCTGCCTGCTCTTGGATGCATATGGGCGTGATGTTACAATGGTTTGTTTACATATCCAAGGGCCACTGACTAGTTATTTATAGAGGTACCTACCATCAATTCTTATTAACCCTGACATTGTTTGGTTATGTCATTTTTATTCAGAACTGTTTATTTATTCGGTATTCGTACATCGTAACTATTGCCTACCAAAGGGCTTCCGTGTCTCGTTAAAAATTTATTGACATAATATTTTTATATTGTTCACGGTCACTGATTTGAATTAAACATAACATCACACCTGTATTCCCCGAAGGGCGAGGCAGAGGTGTACCTATACGTACACCCACATTTCACCAGTTATGTTTAAGTCCCATGTAATAGGGGGCGAGCCTATTGCCATCAACCGGGCATAAATGCAGACTCCGGGCTGCTACTCAGAAATTCCTGATGAAAAAACGCAATAACACTTTGACAGAACCGGGAATCGAACCCAGGACTTCATGCTCAGCAGTAGCGCTTGCGACCACTAGACCAACGAGACAGGCAGAGATAATTTGATTTTTTTAAATTTATTTATGTCTATGAGAATATGATATGGGCATAAATAAATAAACAAACTTGTTTTGACAGCTTGGTCTGCGCCATGTTGACGCAATAATGGGCTACGTGCTTTTTTGTGCGGTAAAGGTCGCAGGTTGATTCAATTCCAGCTGCCAGAAAATTTTAGAACATCTGCCTTATTGTGATTGAATAGTAATTAATTAAAATAAAGATTAATGTTCTTACAGATTCTACTTGCCTTAATATAATTACCTAAATACTTTTTTGAAGTGAAAACTTCATTAGCTGCGTTGTGCACTCTTTTTGGGATTGGTAAAAAATGTTAAACTCGCGTCAGGACACGTGACCTGATCGAAAATTCGTAAGACAGACAGAGTAGAACTAGAAATGTTGTTGACAGCGCGCTCTGTTTTATTTTTTTGGAATTGTTTTAATGGAGCTACAGCTTTCGTTCTTGTACTGACAGCAAGCCACATAAATTCCTGACATTTTTGTTAGATGGCGTTACGTTGTATCAAAAAGTTACTTAGTTTTCACTTTTATCAGCAGTCTCCAAAGATTGCCCGATTTTTGCCAGATCCACGAATGACATCCGGGACCAAACGGTTTAACGTGTTTTCCTAGGCACGGAGAAGTCTCGGTATGTAAAGATGGTTACCTATCCACAGACCAACCCTGGCAAGCGTAGGTTAACCTGATGGATCAATCTGCGTGGCAGTTATTACTTAGCCACGAGCTCCTCTGTTGATATAAAACCTATAGTTTTGTAGGTAGGTAAGCCATTATTTTTGACCACATTATCTCATTACCTGTTGGGATGTGTTGCCTAAAATGATAAGGAAAAATTTTGCAAACAATGTTTTTGGCAATTACCTGTCAAAAAAAATGTTATCGTAACCTGTATTTGTAACTGTACTAAAAAGTTTATTTTTATGAGATTATAATAATCGTTTTAAATGCAGATTATAATAACTTGCTTAAAAAATAAAATCTCGAGTAGAAGATTTATATTTTGCTGACATTTACGGGTTAAAAATAAATGAATCATAATAAGTAATAGGTGCTATCTTTTATTAATTATCTTTTTAGTATCAAAAAGCTAAGAAAAATAATTAAATCTCTCTTTTATAATTAATTTTTTTGTGATAATACTTTTTTTGCTGTCCACATGAATATCAAAACTGGATTAATTAAAACGTTTGTCGTAAATCAAGAATTATATTTCAAATAACAAATGAAATGCCACCTTCTCATTAAATTAGTTATAATTACCTGTCTGGAGTTCTATGATTGTAAAAATCATCATGTAAGTTGGTTTATATAATTTGAAAATAATTACTTATATTTTATTTATTTGCAGGGTGTAAAATCACAACTTTCTTTTTTTTTTCAGGGAATTTCTTTATTTGTTGTTCCTAGTCTTTTGCATTTATGTTGGGGTTGGCTTCCAATTCCAATCACCGGCTGCAGCTTAATACCAGTATTTTACATGGAGCGACTGCTTATCTGACCTCCATAAACCAGTAACTGGATAACACGATACCCCTTGGTAAGACTGGTTGTCAGACTGTCGGGCTTCTGACTACCCGAAACAACTGAAAAAAGTCTATAACGAATGACAGCCGGGACCAACGACTTCTGAGGTACAAACGGGTGTCGTTATGTAATGAATGGTCACCCATCCAAGGGCCGACCTCGGCAAGCGTTGCTTAACCTGGCAGATCGACCCGTGCAGCTGTGAATATTTAGCTTCTAGCCCCTGAATGTACCAACAATAAATACCTTCTACTAAAGTGTAGCAAAACACGTTACAAAACATTATTTTGTAGTCAGTACACGTCAAGTTTTACACAATGCAACATTGTTGAACATGGGTTTTGCCCGCGACGTCGCTCATGGGGATTTCTTCCAATAATAATCAATAAACGAACGTGTTATGTAATGTATGTGCTTCCTGCTCAGGTCAACGGAAATTGGGTTTTTTGAAGGCAATATTTTGAGTAATGGAACAGATTAATACAGATGGGACACTCTATTAAATAAAAAGCGACTGTTGCTACGACACAATTAAGTGCGATTTTGTTCGCACAGCGACAATTACCTACAGTTATATTCACCTAGAAGTTGCCTCTCTTTCTATCGCGTAACTCTTAAGCCCGACTCCCACCGTGCGCCATATCGCGGACGCACGCGCACCAGCCCGCACGACGCACCGTGGGAAACCTAACGTGCGTGGTAGCGCAAGACGCGTGCGTGGCGGTGCGTCCTCGTGCGGGCTGGTGCGCGTGCGCGATATGGCGCACGGTGGGAGTCGAGCTTTAGATATTCTGACTAGGTTACACTTTACACTCACTAAATTGCCCCAGCAAGAGGGGCTCGCCGCGTCCTTGTAGCTTCTACGGAGTGTCCCATTTGTATTTATCTGGGGTAATGGGGCGGAGTTGTGCTTGTGACTAATACCTAATCAGTAGAGTCTGACCGAAAAACTTTTTTTTTCTGTCGAACACGATTTTCGGCCTGATTTGCATTTTCAGGCTTAAACCGAAGACCATCCTAAGATACTCCAATTACATATAACATTTTAGAAGACAGACGTCATGAAATAGGTTCCATATAAAAATTTATCTAACCACTCACAGAGAGCAATGAAAAGAGCTACCTTCAGCGATCTCACGCCGCAGCACACCTCCGCCGCGAAACCGCAGTAGTTCAATTGAACTGACTCGCGTCATGTTCCGCTACTCGCATCTGATTTGAGAAGCGGAAATAGACGCGAGTCTTTTGAATTGACCTACTGCGGATTCGCTGCTATGGTTTCGCGTCGGAGATGTGCTACCAGCGTCAAGGCTCGTTCATAATGAAAAAGATACCAGCGACCCAGGATCTACACTACTACAAAACGCTAAGATTCATTAAAATCTCAAGCTATTGAAATACATCTAATTTCGTAAGTATAATTCACAACAAAATAATTGAATACATTCAACTTCATCAAAGAATAAATTAACTATTAATTTGAATGAATATGTTTGTAGTAATTATTCATTCATTCATTGAGATCATTAAGAAACATTATTGATCAATTCAACTTAATTGAACTACTAAGAAATAAGTAATTAAGCTTAGTCGAGCTAAAGTAGGCTATATCCTACTTCTATGACGTAAGACTTTAGTAAGCAGGTACCTAAACATGATCATATTATATAATTATATTTTTTAATGAGATATATTATACTAATAATATAAAGAGAAAGAACGAGTTTTGATGTGACGTCTACCAACCCGCACTAGGTCCGCGTGGTAGATTACGGCCCACTCCCTCTCACAGTGAGGAGGCCTGTGTCCCAGCAGTGGACTGCGATAGGCTGAGTTGACATTGACATTGTTGACATTGTTGACATAAGTACTTTATGTTGTCGGATTGCGATTGAACGTACGTTAAACAATTAGGCTACTGGTCTTTTTGATAATTGTAACCATCCGATTGTTCTATTAGGCCCATTTGCGCGTTAACAGCTAACTCAGGGTTAATTCAATAAGGCCCACTTGCGCATTAACAGCTAACTCAGAGTTAACAGCTAACTTAGGATTAATCCAATATGGCCAACTTGCGCGTTAACAGCTAACTCAGGGTTAATTCAATAAGGTAATTCAGGGATGCAATAATTCTTTTTGGATTAACCCTCAGTTAGCTATTAACTCCGAGTTATTTAGCTAACCCATGAACGCGCAAGTGGGCCTAGGCTTGTAAGTCATCATTTACTTTTGTTTCCGGTTTGTTGCCAACCAGGTAAAGCTGAAACGTCTCATATAAAATGAATTAGCAAGTGTAATTTTGAAGTTAAGACAAGCACAGCTGTCTTCATATTAAGCAGACAGAAAGAGACAGAGATAGTACCATAATAATGTATAGCCATCTCATTTATGTACAGAATGTCTGAAGGACAACACAAGGATAATATCATTCAATATTTTTATTGTAAGCGATTCGTAAGATATACACTGAAGGTTTTAATAGAACTGACTTCATTAATATTTGTACGTCGTTAACGCAAAACATAGTAATCTATCTATTTTATTTACAACAACTTTTACACCTATGTTTTACTAAAAAAGTTTTATCTTTGACTTTGAAATTTGACGTCGATAGAGTGCGTATGGTAGAACACCCTGACATTATGTATATATCCGTCTGTGCATATCTTCTATCTGTATGCCAAAGTTGACCACAATCAGTTAAGGCGTTTAGACAAAAAATCGGGACAAACTAACTCACTTTCACACGTCACATAAGATTTTAGGTTCATTCACCTTGAATTTAAATCGAATAAACGAACATATATTTGCAGTTTTTATGTCAGTTTGTAAAGATAAAACACTTGAAGCAAACAGTGATACGGAGCGTGTATGGAATATCGGATTAAAGTCGATAACCTTTTTATTTCGGGTGGAAACATCTGTATTCTGTAAATCACTTTGTACACCTACATTTTATTCTCAGAACTTTGACCTACGGGATATTTTTTATCTGTATCATCTTTCCCCTCGCTTTCATAGATTCTGTGGAAGTGATTTCATGAAAAGGGACGGAAGTGTGTAACAGGAAGCCGGCGAAGCGCGCGCTATTTAATTTGACCAATGAGCGGGCGCTGTGCTAGCACAAGAATCCGCTGGATGTGGGAAACACAGGATCTGTCCTTTTGACCATGCTTCGGGGAAGCCTAGGACGATGATGATGTTAGCCAAGGGACCAAAGGGAAGACACTATGATAGTGATGATGACAACGCTAGGCAAACGTGTTGACTAAACGATCCAGTTTTCTGTAGCACCTTCCAAGGAAACAGGTTTATTTTAAATGCAATTTTAACTAGTCATTTAATTATAAATAAATACAACTATAAACTAATAGTTGCACGACACACGTGGCTTTGACCGGTGCCAATGCAATAATGATTGTATTGGCACTCAGTTGAATGTCACTGCCTACATTTAATTGTTAGCTCGCGGGAGTGTAGTTTATTTATTTAAAGCATTTATTTAAATTAAACCAGTTACAGGCACTTTTGAATTGTCAATTTAAGGAGTCGGTCAGTCAGAAAGATGAAGCTAGTTACCCATTCCGAAGAGTAGTAGGTTTCTATGGATAAGAACGGGGAAGAAACTCCAACCTAAAAACCTGCAAGGCTTTCACGACTGGCTCGGTATGACGTAAGTCATCACGCCTCTTATACTCAAACGGAAAGACAGAATTCTTGGAGAGTTTCATCTCCATGTGACAAGAGTCTAGGAGCGGGCCTATTGCCTCTTGACCGAGCCAAAATCCAGAAACCGGGCTACTTCTGACAAAACCCAAAACACTTTACCTGACCTGGAAATCGAACCCAAGATAGTACGCCAAAAATCGCGATAGGACAGCGAAATCCTCCAAGTCCTCCACAATATGAACAACAATAAACGGACATCAGGAAAAACTTGACAGAGCTCCACAATACTAACAGTGGCCAAAAACTAAAAGATAATGTGTTCGAATCACCTGGCGACGTAAATAACAGTATTTGGCAAGACCACTTTGAAAAATGACGAATTCCAAAAACATGCACGTTTTTATAATGATGCAATCCAGTGTTTGTTAAGGTGTAGTTGGCACTGTGACACACGTCCAAATGACGTGTTCCAACTGTGACTCCACGTATATTATCCACGAATTTCACAATTATACATTCTTCGCTAGATTCCAAGAAAGGAAATGGAGATTATATCATATATTTGTCATCATTATCACCTCGATTCTCAGTCTACCTTCTAGATAGTATAATGGAAATGAAACTCTATGTTTTTGTATTTACTGAATAGACAGCTATATGGTAGCCCGAGTATCAAACCTATTTCATCTTCACGGCAGCCATACTGCCACACTAAGGCGTCATACGGTACAAGAATCTATTGATGTGTGGCTGGAACTAATACCGACATTTTGTTTTTCAATACAATTTTTCAAAATTATGTTTAACAACAACGCCCCCTGTCAATGTCATTCAGGTGCCTAAAGATACTTGCAGCAGTTTTAAAGGTTGTGAGCAAATTATGACGTGTGAATCCACAGTTTAAGCTCTAGATGCAGTCTCATGCATGTTGCCAGCAACACACAAACATGTTGGTGCCTGCTGTAACAACTTCGCGCAAATTAAGTCCACCACGAAAACGAGGCTCCTTAATACAAACCGCATTGCCATTATATCATGTGTGTTTTGTAATTTCGCAATGTATTTATGTTGATTCAGCCCCTTTATTTATGCATGAATGCCTAATGGTAGCTCGCACTGACTCAGGATTACCCGAGGCTGCCAATATAAACACAAGTGAATTGGAAACACGTTTAGTCTCAAAACAAGTATTTCTAGCTTTATCTGATCGGATCAAGTAAAGCTGTGAAGTAGTCATCCTTCCGCTTATTCGTTTAGGTCTACATTTCAGGGCATCTATCTATCTATCCGGCCTATATTTTACTGTAGGCCAAAGTCCTCCGTCTCCCTTTTCCACGCACTGCTCTCTGCTTATGCAGGCCAGTCCTTTCGGTAGGAGTCAATTTCGTCCCGGTATCAGCACCCTTTTAGCTCTGATGTCGCCTAGCTTTCAACGTGGCCATAGGACCCACCCAATTTACTATAGGAAATAGATGCTGAATAGGATGTCATTCAAGTCTAGACAGGTTTAGGGGAATAGTTCAGGTGGCCTCTAACTACCAGTAGGATATTACCTATAGAACTGTTAATGAGCAATGGGAAGATTACAAATCGTCAGACTAAAACAAAGTAAAAGTAAAACAGAGTAAAAGCTGGAAACCAGTTCAATTGGAATCAGTTATCAGTCGTAAAACAGTTCCGGAACACACACCTTTTGCACCTATCACTATTATAAAACGAAATCCCCCAGCCACGTCCGTCAGTCTGTTTGAAATTCAAAACTTCCGAACGAATTTTATACGGTTTCGCCAATAGACGAAGGGATTCATAAGGAAGGTGTACAATTCATTAAAAAATTTGTGATATGACGATGTAAAATACTCCAATTAGAACGAACATCAGCTACATTTTAATCTAATCCACATGCTCGACGCAAGAGGTGGTTACGAAACTACGACAGAAAAATAAATGTAGCCATATATGCTCTGCTATCCGTGCGAAGCCGGGGCGGGGTACTATTTGATAATATTTTAGACAACAAAACGAAGGAGGTAAAATCATTTTCTATTTCTGCCGCAAGCGCAAGCAGCTTGTTCTGGTATGGAATTTCAGATTACCATATGAGACTGCTCAAGTGCTTATGTTTGTGTGTGAGTGACGGGCCGGGCGTAATCCAATCAAGCATCGGACATCTCCTGGACAGACATAACCTCAGGTTCTGCAGTTGTATTTGGCAGAGATTTAACAGGTGGACAAGATCATTATTTTAGTTTCTGCCATATTTATTTTTAAATCCTTAACTGTCTCAGGTCTAGGCAAAGATTTAGGTAGGGGATGACTTCTGAAATGACGGCTAATAGAGTTGAGCGGAGGAAGAAGCCATGCCACGACCTCCTCAAATAAGTTTAGATGTCTTGGTAAAGGGTCTCCATATCCTTCAACAACTCTCTGTGTTGTGCTTGCTCCAGTCGACAGTTATACTGTACACGTATTTTACATAACAAATATTCAGACCAAATGTAAAAGTAATTGAAATTCGAAACTTCAATAATTCATTCGACCTATTTCTCCTATCATTCTCATATCCATTACAGTCCGAATCTGATGAATTGAAATAACATTGACACAATTTTTAACAATCTGGTTCGATTATATTATTGGCATTGCTTTGATATGAGGTATGGCGGTATGGCCAGACGTTCATTGACGTCACTATTTGATAAATGATTTTCTTTTGTTATTGCAGTGATTTTATTGGTACTACCATTTTGTTTCTCTATATCGTTTCAACGATCTATCAGTACTTTCGATATTCTCATCTGCTTGAGAAAATTGGGACGAATGTGATTTCTTTCATAGTAAAACTAATTCTTTCATTTGTTCCATGGACCTAATTGTTTGTGCTGTTTTTTAATACATTTTGCTTTGAACGAAAACGCGTTGGTAATGGAAAGAAGTAGGATATGTAAAGCACTTGACGAAAAAAGACTACGGGAATTACTAAGTGGAACTAAATGATTAAGAATGTACACAATGACAGGACAAAGTTTTATCGTAAAAGAGAAAGTATTTAACTTGTTTATTGATAACTCAACAGAGAAAAGGCTTTAAAGATACGGCTATCACGTCATTCAGTAGATAAGGCGATATTTCTTGGTGATTCCCTCAAAAACTTGACATAGGTCAATGTCACCTTTGGAAGCAAAGTCATCGCGAGCATCTTCAGTATCAAAGAACTGAACGAAAGACTATCCTTCTTTATCAACTGTTCACTGTATTGAATGATATAATTAGATACACATACTGCATACATATACAATGTCGCCCATGCGCATGTGACCGCCCGTAATTTTCTGAATATTCATGAAAAAATATCGAAAATAAACTTCAAAACTTCAAAAAACTAGTGAAAAATGTTATAGATAGACCCCCCCGTCTATCTATAACATTTTTCACTAGTTTTTTTTAAATAAATACACAATTTTTTACCGAAAAAATGACTTCGATTCCGTTTTTTCTTTCGTAGTCGATAATTTTTTGTAAAAATTTTAATTAACTTGTTAAAATAACTCATAAGCTTTTGGAAATAATAAACAGAATCCAAATCGACCCATAAACTTCGGAGATGTGTCAAAAAACAGAAAGCAAATCTTTAAAAAATTAAAAATTGAATAACATGAAAAATGTTATAGATAGACCCCCCCTTTTGAAGTATATTTTCGATATTTTTTCATGAATATTCAGAAAATTACGGGCGGTCACATGCGCATGGGCGACATTGTATGCGTCAGCCTATAATGTTCCCACTGCTGGTGCCCAGGCTTGAAGCCGTTGGCTGTAATTCACCATGCGAGGCCCAGTGCGGGTTCTTGGATGTCGCATGTGTTTGATTTTCAGTTCTGGGGCACTTATAATATATCAGATTCCTCAAGATAAATTCCTTCACCATTTTCGTATGTTTTATTATTTTATTTTCGTTTGGTTAGTGACTATAGCTTATAGTCAGAGTTTTAAAGCCGCCCATGGGCCCCTGATTTGGCTACTCATACCGTCCAGAAATACCTCTCAGGCATGCCGGTTTCCTCACGATGATTTCCTTTACCGTTTTTGATCAGCCTATGATTTTCTAAAATATTTCTCACAGCAGTTCAATGGCATCTTCTCTTAAAGAGAAGAAACGAACATTGACCGTCACACTTGTAAATTGCGTGTTGGGAATTTCAGGCGGTTTCCTCAGGGTATTTTCATTGTCCTCAATAGGTCAATAATTAGATTGAAAAGTTGCATTCGTGTTTGTTTGTTTTTGGTGTGGTTAGTGCTAACATGGTGTCAGAGTTTTTATGTGGGCCATGGGCCTTCACATGCCGTCGAGAAATAGGTATACCGATTTCTTCATGATGTTTTCCTTCACCCTTTTGAAGCAAGTGATAATTATACAATAGTGAATCTGAAAAGTCTGAGGAAAGTTCGAGCTTTGGGATCGAACTTGAGACTTATGACTTGGTACTCATACCACTAGGCTATCGCTGCTGCATTATAGTGCGCGTGGAACTGCTTGTCCGCGCCTTAGGTGGCGACTCATCTCGCTATTGCAATCTCATGTGCGTTTTGTCTAAACTAGCCGGAACTTTCAACGCGTGTACGGCGCCAGAATAGATTAAGTAAGATAAGGCGCTCAATCTATTTCTTTAATAATCTATTACCTAAGGCGCGGCCTACTACAGTCCTTTCAAAGTTATTTTACCTCTGGCAGCAATAACCCAATAGCAACCTTATTATAACGACACTAAAAATCACTATAATTTTCACAGATTTGTCAATAGCAGCAACCCAACAGCAACCTTATTGTAACGACAATAAAGATTACTGTGATTTTGACAGTGACGTTAAATCAGAGGTAAAATAACTGTGAAAAGACTGTAGTTCCGCGCACACTATAGTAAAAATGCACTAAGCATCGTACCAACTCGATAGTTCTCAAGTATCGATACTTTTTCAGATCCCCACTCACACCTATGCCAATGGCGGGTTGCCAGCGATGTACCACCTGGGTCATGTCTAAATATAAATAGTTATTAGCTCGAATGCAGTTACACGGTTAGTAAACTGTCATAATTGCATTGTGGCTTATGAAAATAACTTGCGGTTTCACGCGATATAATCCAGTTCGCTACGACTTCAAAGCGGTTTAGATTTAGATGTTTTCAAAGTGTTTGGAAGATTGTTCAGGTTTAAGAGCAGGTTTATTTTATGGGACTTGACAACATTCCGGTTTTTAGGGTTCTTTAAAAACGGAACCCTATTGCTGGCCACCCTCGTCTGTCTGTCCGTTCATCTGTTTGTCACAGAGAAAGAAAGAAAGAAAGAAAGAAAGAAATTAAATATATTTAGCACAAACACAGACAAAACATGTTGTACTAAGTACAAGTAAAAGATATAAAAAAATAAAATTAAAAGTGTAAAGTGCGTTGTAAGATTTGGCAGGAATGTGTGCCTCACGGCTGCGCCAAATAGGCCCAGTTCAGCAAAAATGCCAGACAACTAGTGCCTGACGCTGGTTTTCAACTGGACCTATGGAGCTGTATCTTGTTAACCGTGATAGGTAGCACGTTCCAATTTTTCCAGATTATGTGTTATTTATGACAAAAAAACGGTAAACTAGTACCATCTAATTACGAAACAAGGTTTCTCTTCAGGCCCAGAACTAAACCATGGAGCCGTTTTTGCATTTCGAACTTTATTTATTTATTATTTATTTATTTAAACTTTTCACACTCAAAAAGGTACAAAGGCGGACTTAATGCCTAAGGCATTCTCTACCAGTCAACCAAAGGTGGTGAAGAGACTTTATTCTCAGTTCGTAAATTCTCTTTTGTATTTCAATCATTATATGTAGTTACGATTTTATTACAAATCTGACTCGATGGTTTAAGTCATGTCAAACAAAACTTAGATTTGTAATAAGAACGTTTAAGATTTCGAAGTACGGAATCCGCCAGAGTTCGACTTTCGCTTGGCCGGTTCTTTTTCCCAAGCATGGGATAATTTACATATGGACTGTTTGCAGAAAGAGATTTTATCTAAGCAGGTGCAAATGCAGATCATGACCAAACTGCTAAAGGGGCGTCAGCTGCAGAGGTCTTTGGCAGTACGCTTTAAAGGGGGCTGCACACATGTTCGGGTAAACATATTCGGCTTTCATTTGGCTCGTGCCGATCGGAAAACTTCGTCCGGCATCTATCCTCGCTTAATTGTTTTCGGGTCGGCTGGACACAATTCGAGCTAAGCCAGACGGCTTTTTCCGGCTCTACATACAGCGTTTATCAGAAATGTGTGGTCATATTTACGAGTGTGGTAAAAACCATCAAACTGAACAAGTTTCTCCATGGGACCATCAAAGTAATCGTGAATAAATAATCAGTTGTCCCATTCATTAGGATAGAGTCAGTATTAAATTTTTTTATGTTACACCATTTTGCCACCCGGCAGAGCCGTATCATGCCGACCCGAACATGTGTGTACCCCTAAGATCGCACGAAAGATGAATTTTAACTAAACGGCAAACACGTTCACTCTACTAGACCACTGTTAGCTTTTACTGTGTCTAGACGAAAACTATTGTTTTCTAAATTTTACTGCACCTACCAGTATATTATGAGGCGCTCGTAGCTAAGTAATAACAGCCGCACGGGCGATCCATCACGTTAAGCTACGCTTGCCGAGGTTGGTCCGTGGATGGGTATCTTACCGAGACTCCTCCGTGCTTTCGTAAAGCATGTTAAGCCATTTGTCACGGTTGTTATTCGCACAGTAACCTAACAGTAATCACAGTAACCTAACAGTAGTCACAGTAACCTAACAGTAATCACAGTAACCTAACAGTAATCACAGTAACCTAACAGTAGTCACAGTAACCTAACAGTAGTCACAGTAACCTAAAAGTAGTCACAGTAACCTAACAGCAATCACAGTAACCTAACAGTAGTCACAGTAACCTAACGGTAGTCACAGTAACCTAACAGTAGTCACAGTAACCTAGCAGTAGTCACAGTAACCTAACAGTAGTCACAGTAACCTAACAGTAGTCACAGAAACCTAACAGTAGTCACAGTAACAGTAGTCTTGTAAGTGAATATAAATTCACTTACAAAACTACTCAGGTTTTGTTGTGTCTAGACAAAATTACTTTTAATGCACCTACAACTTTAGTTATGATACTTTCTTCCCGCCACTTGACTTTCTTTACAAGATTGTCTGCACATATTAATAAACTTTATCTGTGTTATTTATAAATGTTGTTCTATCTTAAAGTAGACCTTGGTGTCTCATGAATAGAGATGGAATTCATTTGAGAGAGAAGTTATTAGTTCTTGTTTTTATTTCGGATCTATTGGGCTTTCCATTAGGACTTTCCCAGAACGAGCTTGGAGTGTTGATTTATGTCCAATTACTGGCTTCAAACTGAAAACCTACGTGAGGTTTATGTACAATATGGCCGATGAATCTTGGCCGGTCTGGACATAGGCTCTCCAAACTTTCGCGCATGTCCTCTCACAACATCACAATTGCCTCACAACATGAACTGAACATGACATGAACTCATGAAATGAAAACTTCTCTAGGACCGTTGAGCACTTTTTGGGATGGGTAAAAAATGTTAAACTCTTTTTATTGTTAGTTTTAGATGCTCCTTTTAGTTTTTTTTTATTGCTCTTTGTATTTCCTGTGCGTGTCCCAAATAAAATATTTTTCTTTCTTTTTTCTTTCTTTAAACTCGCTTCACTTATTAGGTTTTTCCATCATGAATTTCTCAGTAGCAGCGTGGAGTCTGGATTCGTGCCCGGTTGATGGCAATAAGCTCGCCCCCTATTACATGGGACTTTAACATAACTGGCGAAATGTGTGTGTACGTACTATTAAGGGTACACCTCTGTCTAACCCTTCCGCGAATCAAAGCGTGATGTTATGTTAAAAAAAAATGCTTTCGGCTTGAGTTTTGTGGGAGTGACGTACGTGAGACGTACCATCGCAGACATTGATGGTTGACCACTTTCGACCTTATTGCTATGTGGTGCTACATTTAAGCAATAAGGTCGAAAACTGGTCAACCACCAGTGGGCGCGATGAGATTATTCTTGAAAGATTACTTTATGCAAATCCTCTGAACCTTGAATCAGTTGTACTCTACTAAAGCATTGACCTTGAACTCTGAATTTGTTTGTAGGTATTACCAATCAATTGTTGCCAATTCCCTGTTTGATCTTGACATCTGATTGAGACGTCATATTTTAATGAAGTCGACATACGAAATATCAATCTATACTATACTTATAATAGCTCGTGGCTAAGTAATAACAGCCGCACGGGTCGATCGGTCATCATCAGGTTAAGCTACGCTTGCCAGGGTTGGTTCGTGGATAGGTGACTATTTTTTACATATCGAGATTTCTCCGTGCTTCGGAAAGCACGTTAAGCCGTTGGTCCCGGCTGTCATCCTTGAATCTTTGATAGTCGTAACGGGAGTCAGTATCCCGAAAGTCTGACAACCAGTCTTACCAAAGTATCGTAATAACCAGTTACTGGGTTTTTAAGGTCAGATAGGCAGTCGCTTCATGTAAAATACTTGTATTCAGCTGCATCCGGTTAGACTGGAAGCCGACCCCAACATTGTTGGGAAAAGGCTAGGCAGATTGACTAATAATAGTGAGAAGTAAAACGTCAATTATCGTCATCCGTCAGGATTTTGTCCGGCCTTGTCATTTCTCCGCAGTTTCGACTAGGTATTGGTATTCTTGTTTAGAAAATACAAAACTAAAATGTCCAGACTTTTTTTTACTAAAATCCGGCTTTTTGTCAAGTCTTTTCAAATTTCGAAACGGTAACTATACCCGCATTGAGCCTGTGTCATCGCGGCCCACTCTATCTCACAGAGAGGAGACCTGTGTCCCGGCTGCTGTGGTACCTAAAAGCTGATTTTAGACCGCGACATTAACTTATTCTAGACGTCCATTAAAAAAATATAAACAGGTATAAAGCTGCTGTTTCCGGACCAACCTAATTCCATTTTCAAAACAATAAATAACCTCTTTTAAATTAATATAAGCTGGCAACACCTGCTTTTCAACGTTAAATTGCCTGTTGACAAAATAAAAGTGTCAAAAATTACCAGGGCGCCATAAAATAAAAGCAGGTTTAAAATTAGATTATGATTAATCCATGAGCAATGATTCACAAGGGAACTGGGTTGAAAACCTCATTATTTTGTAAAGAATTCTTATGTGGCACTGTTTCGTAAACATAATATATTTTTGTTTATATTGTGCGATCGTTTTAATGGTAGGAATTAAAGTGTAGTCAGAGATTTGTTAACGTAATGTAGCGACAAATGAATGTATTTAATTTGTGTAATATTTAGGTTTAATGTTTTTGTTTTTTTATTATATTTTTAAGTGTCTATAGTGAGATAATAATCTTTATTTAAAATATACTCAATTAAGTCGTTAAATATCGATCTAAATGTTTGCTGACGTAAAAAGAAAAATCTATAAACATCAGAAGATAATGCGGCTGAAAACCCCATCAAAGTACATAAGTTCTTTCCGATTTTACAACCTAAGATTTGTATAGAAGAATTTATATATTCACAAAATGTTTAGGCATAAAAACATGACGACTTTACTGACATTAAAAGAATAAGCGCACATCTCTGACTAGTAATAGTTATCCGTGGCGTACTTTTCTGCACTAATGCGGAAATGCAAAGTAAAAAGCACGCGTGTTCAACACACTGCATTGTGCATCTTAAAGCGAGTGTGTTGAAAAATATATATTTCTATTTACTTTTCTATCGGTATTTATGTGCATAAGAGAAAAAAACACTCACCAATTATTACAATCTTGGGTAACGTTTTCACCAGGACCGTAGTACTGCCCCTTGTATTTGCAGACTTCGATGTTAGGTAAAGGATCAACGAGCCCCAGACAAACCTGAGGGTAGTCTGGACAGCAGTCATCATGCCCTAGTGTCCTGTTGCAGAACTCGTCACAGTAACATTTGCTATCTGGAAAATGGAAGAAAGTAAAACATTAGATGCCTAGTTAATGGGTTATTTCACCACCGGTGAAGGAAAACATCGTGAGGAAACCGGCATGTCTTAGAACCAAAAATTCGATGACATGTGACATCTACCAACACGCACTGGACCCGCGTGGTAGATTACAGCCTACTCCCTTGGGGTTGCGGATAAGTCCTAAGGGGAAACCGTGGCCCCGGTCTAGGCAAGGGAAGGAACACGGGTGGGTTTTAGTCAGTAAAAGTCTGACACGCCCTTCCGCTCCGCCCAGAGCGGAAGAAGTCATTTGATGATTTCACACCGAAAAAAAAAAAAAAAAAAAACCCTCGGAGAGGCCTGTGTCCCAGCAGTGGGAACATAAGGCTGATGATGATGATGATGATGATTGGGTTAATGAGTTGGGCAAAGTGTTATTGGGTTTTTCTATCTGGAATTTCTCAGTAGCAGCCCGGAGTCTGGATTTGTGCCCGGTTGATGACAATAGGCTCGCCCCCTGTTACATGGGACTTAAACATAACTGGCGAAGTGTGGGTGTACCTGCTACAGATACACCTCTGCCCAACCCTTCGGGGAGACAAGGCGTGATGTTTTTATGTTAGATAGTTTATTGATTCAGGCGTGAAATGCAGAAATCCATTTTAAAATACAATAGACTAACTATTCCTATGGGCAAGGCATGTAAGTGCTGTGCACACCTTCGCTGTAGTAATTATACAGGATGAAATTGAAAACATGCGACAACTCTTAAGGGGTCATTTTACTCATCATTATGAACAACTTTCACTATGGGACCAACCCTGAAATGGCGAAAAAAAAAACAGCTGTTCCCTACATTTTGACGAGCTATGCAAACATAAATGTAGGGAACAACTGTTTTTTTTTCGCGATTTCGGGGTTGGTCCCATAGTGAAAGTTGGTCATAATGATGAGTAAAATGACCCCTTAAGAGGTGTCGCATTAATTAAATTTCAACCTGTATAATAAGACTAGTTCTCTGTTATTGTTTTTGTGAATAAGTCGTTGGTGTGCCATAATAAATAAATAAATTCCTGAAGTCATAATTATTTTTTGTAAGAAATCGAATTTCTTGATCGGATGCTTAAGGGCTTTTTTATGACTCTCTATCCCGTAGCAGCGAAACCGCAGTAGTTCAATTCAACTGAATCGCGTCAGGTTTCGCTGCTATAGTTTCGCGGCGGAGATGTGCTACGGGCGTATAGAGTCATAAAACGCCTGTAAGCAATCCGATAAGGAGAAATTCGATTTCTTACAGGGATTTTTATGACTTTTTAGGTGTGCAACTGGCGTTAGGAATAGTTAAGCGGAATTTGTATTTTATAATATTAAATGACCATCTTATTAGCCTAGTGGTCGCAAGTGCTGTTGCTGAGCCTGAGGGTTCGATTCCCAGGCCCAGGTCGGGCAAAGTGTTATTGGCTTTTTCCAATGTTAGGAATTTCTCAGTACCAGCCCCGTGCCTGGATTTGTGCCCGGTTGATGGCAATCGGCTCACCCCTATTACATGAGACTTACTGGCAAAATGTAGGTGTAGGTACTCTTAGGTCACCTCTGTTTAAGCCCTTGGGAAAAACTGTCGTTGGTCTGCGCTGACCTTTATCAGCCTGTACTACAATGTAGAGCAGTGGTGGCCCAGTGGTAAGGGCCCCGACTTACGAGTTGTAGGTCGTGGGTTCGAACCCAAGCAGGCGCCTTACTTCATGTAAATAATTTCATCACCACTGCTCTCAAAACGGTGAAGGAAAACATCGTGAGGAAACCGGCATGTCTTAGAACCAAAAAATTCGAAGGCATGTGACATCTACCAACCCGCAGTGGGCCCGCGTGGTAGATTACGGCCCACTCCCTCTCACAGAGAGGAGGACTGTGTCCCAGCAGTGGGAACATTAATAGGCTGATTATGATGATGATGACTACAATGCCATGTCCCAGCCGTCCCAGTAGTGCGGTCATGGCCCATAGGCCTCGTGTCTTTGTGGGAGTGTGCGATTTGGTAGATGACACAATAAGCCTTAAAATTTTTGATTCTTGGACACAGTTTCCTCACAATGACCTTTCCCAAACCACCTGGGGGCTAAGTCTACTAATTTACAAACGTCACAATGGTCTCTCGATGGTGAGTTTTTGACAGTTTTTGTATGGCAAATCTGTCAGAAACTAACAATGGAGAGACCATTGTGACGTTTGTAAATTAGTAGACTTGGCCCCAGGTCTCTAGCTTGTTTGATAGCTAACATAAAAAAATCCAACTTAAAAACCTACCTAGAATTCTATGTGAGCAGGCATCCTGCCTATCCCTGCAGCATTGTCCTGTGATGCCACAGTATGGACCGGGCGGTAGGTCAGGTCCGGAATACGCTAGACCTAAGCCCACAGTCCCGCAGAACAGCAGCACAATTTGTAATCTGGAACAAAAGATTCGGAAAGTTAATTTGATTTATTAATTACTAGTAGGACTTAGTACTAAGTTACTCATGTCTTCAAATACCATTACTAGACAGAATGAAAAAGCTGTGATTATGAAATAAATATGAAGAATTAACCGGTAGGTTCACTCATCACTAGAAACTTTTTTACCATATGTGCCGTTCGTGGAATTAAAAGAATATTTGTAAATTGCTCCACTTAGACTCAATTTCACCATACTCTGTTAGATATAACAGACTGTTAACACACATGTCAACTGCTGTGATTGGCTGTTGTCATGTCAGTGAGCCAATTAAAGCAGTAACCTGAGTTTAATGACCTGTTAGCTAATTTTTGTGTTTGGTGAAATTGGGTCTAAATGCCACAAATAAATATTTCGGTGCTGCAAGTGGAATATGTTCGGTGCCGTTCGGTCAAGTGCCGTTGAAATCGGTGCGTTAAGTGGAATATCTCGCTTCGTTGGTATAGTTAGACCAGTGGTGGCAAGCACGACTAGGGGCGTGAGGTCCTGGGGTCAGTTAGCAGCCAGTCAGTCAGCTTAGAGTCGGAGTCCGAATTTGTGCCAGGTTAAATGCAATTAGCTCGCCCATCACAATGACGTGGGACACTAAGTTACGACAGATATAAAAAAAATATTCATCGGGCAGTCTTGGACTGCCGATAGAAGTGAAACTAAGTAACTTTTTGATTCTCGCGTTGATGTCTTCGGTGATTCTCGCATTGATGTCTTTCGTTCGATACATATAGCCTTCGGTGACGATGACGCGTACTCAACATGCCTAAAGAAGTTTTCACTTTAAAAACATATTTGATGCCCCCCCGAAGTCCCGAGAGGTCAATGTCCTAATACAATCAATAATTTTTCAACTTAAACCTCAATAATCGTAAAAAAATCAAACTAAAACGATCTAGAACCATTAAATAGGTATGGAAAATCAAACCCATTGGCCACGTTATCTGAAACATTTGTTAGAAATGGGTCGTCGCACTTGGAGAGTTCAATGATTATTTGCAGAAGCGACTCGTCTTGTAGGAAAATAAAACTATAAATAATGTTCCTAATCCAAAAATGTTATTTCACTGTTTCTTAATGACAATAATACATTATTATTATTATAATTTGACTAAGTAATGAATGTGTGTTTTATTGTTTGATTTGTTTATTTAATTAATCTAAAATATCTTACTGAATTTTTAAATACTTAATAATTTATTATGATCCTGAATTAAATTTTTATATTATTGTACCTACCTGCTGTAACTATAAAATTTGTACTCCACTAGCATAACGTAGAGAGCCAACTGAATTTTTAGTTTTACTGAAGACCAAATGTATGTATCTGTGTTTAACAAATACATAATCATTCATTAATTCGTTCAAAATAAATTCAAATGACATTGTTGGTAGCAAATAGAGAATTAAGAATAGTAGACGCCTATAGACAGAGCACTGACTACTTCGTTGGTGTAGTGGTAGCAAACGCGACTGCCGAGCATGAGGCCCTGGATTCGATTACCAGGTCGGGCAAAGTGTTATTGGGTTTTTTCCATCAGGAATTTCTTAGTAGCAGCCCGGAGTCTGGAATTGTGCCCGGTTCATGGCTATAGGCTCGCCCCCTATTACATGGGACTTAAACATAACTGGCGAGGTGTGGGTGTACTATAATAGGTACACCTCTGCCTAACCCTTCGGGGAAAACAGACGATGTCTTATGTATATTATACTTTAACAGTGTGTTAAACACTTGTTCAGTTCGGCATGATTCGGCACTGCCGAGTGGCAAAATATACATTCCGTTTTGTCACTCGGCCTGTAACAAATCGTACCAAATCGTGCTGACCTGAGCATGTATAGCACAATCCGCCTTTAATGTTCCCACGGCTGGGCTGAGCAGTGGTGGCCCAGTGGTATCGGCCCCGACTTACGAGTTGTAGGTCGTGGGTTCGAATCCAAGCAGGCGCTTTACTTTTTGTAAATAATTTCATCACCACTGCTCTCAAAACGATGAAGGAAAACATCGTGAGGAAACCGGCATGTCTTAGAACCAAAAAATTCGAAGACATATTATGTGACATCTACCAACCCGCACTGGGTCCGCGTGGTAGATTACGGTCCACTCCCTCTCACAGAGAGGAGGCCTGTGTCCCAGCAGTGGGAAGATTAATAGGCTGATGATGACTGCTGGCCACAGGCCCCCTTTCTGAGATAGAGAGTGGGCCGTAATCTACCACGCGGGCCCAGTGCGGGTTGGTAGATGTCACATGTCTTCGAATTTTTGGTTCTAGAACATGCCGGTTTCCTCGCGATGTTTTCTTTCACCGTTTTGAGAGCACCTGGTGATGAAATAATTTACACAAAGTAAATCGCCTGTCAAGGTTCGAACCTATGACCTACAACTTGTAAGTTGTGGCCGTTATGCACTGGGCCACCACTGCTCTGGCGAGCATGTAGGTAGCTTTATAGCATTTGGATACACTTGAGTACACTTTCGCTTCTGCACTATTTTACAACAGCTTATTCTTTGCCTTTCCGTCTTTACGATTTATAAATTGCTTCCATCGTCGAGTTAATGTTTTCATTTTGTTTTTGTTAGTGAAACTATTAAACCTCCTTCGGTGGTTTATGGCTGCGCTAGAGTTACAGCCGGCGTTATCTGTTTGTGTTAGTTGAGTGAGTGTAATAATTTATTATCCCCAACAGATGGTATTTTATTTTCAAACAAAATAAATTTTACACAATAATAAGTTTAGTCTTAAAATTATATTATGAACATGTAGTCGTATACACGATGTTTTTTAATTCACTGTTAACCTTTCAGGGCGTGAAAGTACTCATGATTATGAGCATCTTTAATATGAGAACAAATCTGAAAAAAAAAACCAGCTGTTTCCAAAAATGCAATATCTGTATGAAACACATGTATATTTTTAGTTGATCCCATAGTGTAATTTGTTTATAATCATGAGCTTCATGCATCCTGCTTTCACCTACTGAAAGATTAAGAGTGAATTAAAAGTCACCGTGTATAAAAAATGAGGGGAAAGAATCGTAGAACAACAAACAATTCGTCCGCATCGCTGTCAACAGGAAAAGTGGCCAAAAGGCTGGCAACATTGCCACAATAGATTCATTATCATGACCTGTAGGTACCCTAATTATGTAATTCACGATCAATCAGAATTTGAATCGTTTTGAAACAGATAGTTATCCAATGGTTCATAAGTTCGAAAAAAAATCTGCTCAACAACGAAAATAACGCAATGAATATTATTGAACTGTCAAAATGAAACAGATTAGTCCGAATCGTTTACGAAAATGTGTTGCGTAATTAGATAGTTGGGTTAGGTTAGGTTAGTTTACTACAAGTACCTGTCGATACATATTGAGGGCGAATTTCACGAATGACATTGAACGCGATCAGCACATCTAAACCGCGTTCAAGAGCTGTCACTGTCAGTGTCATCATTTTGTAGAATATTGACATTGACAGCTGTGGAACGCGATTCAGACGTGGTTTCAATCGAAAAAGGCAGTGGCGAAAAAGGCATTGAGCGGTTGAGCCTGCTGTTGTATTGTTCATTATCTTTCCTCCGAGAGGCGTCCAGTGCTGGATACAATAGAACCTTAGGTCTCATAAGCATTACCACAAAGACCGGTTTATATACACGAGCAGCCCTTTGTTGACGGCTGCAGTTGCCTCTGCCGTTGCCAACGTGTCGCTCGTGTATATGAGCACTTAGCTAGGATTCAATTAGCAACACTCACAACAGGTATACCACTTGTTGGAGTGCTCTCAAAGTGTCCAACGTAGGTACAATTGGCCATACCTTTGCAAATACTTAAACCTGTGCAGGTACTTTACAACTTGACTTTTGATGCCAGGGCCGAGATAACGGACCCTTATTGACATTATTATTTAACTATCTGTTGTCCACGGTTTCACTCGCATCGACCCTAATTACTTTTATAAAATAAAAGTAAGTTAATTTTAAGTTAGCTCGCAGTTGTACTTGCGACTGTTCTGACCACTTGACGGACGAGGCAGTCAATTCAAAATGATCTAAGTTGGTTATCATGGTATATCAGTATATCAGTCCCAGCGAGCGTGCATTCTGAAATTGGGCAACGTCGCAAATAGCCGTCACATTATTTCGCTGTTTTGATTACTTTGGCAATATGACTTTATGGAAATAAGAAATGTGGCTAACTAGCGTACTAGAATATTAATAATGAATTGCAATTGTAACATTGAATTTGATGTTGTACCCGTTTTAGGTGTAAAAAAGGAATTTGGAAAGTTTCCAAATACTTTTTTAAAATTTAGAACTAAATATTCGGTGTTATAATATTAATTACTGCATTTCATAATCAATATTCTAGTTCCCTGGTTAGCCACATTTCTTATTTCCTTAAATACAGTATTATTTCCAAATTAATCAAAACAGGTAAATATTTGACAGCTATTTACGACGTTGCTAACTTTTAGGAAGCACGCTCTTAAGTAGTTGGCCCCTGCTGACATTTTGTAGATGACAGTCATTACGGGTCGTCAGAAGCCCAAAAATCTGACGAACAATGTTGTCAAAGGGTATCGCGTTACACAGGGTAACAACTGGGTTGTGGAGGTCTCATGGGGAGTCGCTCCATGTATACCTAATACTGGTATTCAGTTGCATCCGATTAGACTGGAAGCTGACCCCAACATAGTTGGGAAAAGGCTAGGCAGATGATTGTGGTTCCAGCTGAATTATCTTTATAACCACAAATTAAATAAACCTGTCCCATATTTTTAACTGGCAACAATAAAAATTACGTCAGTTTATAAATTGCTGAAAAAAAAAACAATAAAATACAAGATGGCCGTGTGAATTGGTTCAATTTACTTTTTTATTTTAGTACAATGGTGGCATAAGTCACACATGTTATAATATTATGACCTTTTATTACTTTGGCATTGGGTTTAATTTTTTTTTAAACATGTGCGTACGAGTAAACTTATTATTTTTATCAGCTTTATGTACCTATGTTATTTATTGAGAAAGTCTGGGACTGTCAAATAAAATACCAAGATAGAACGCTGTCAACAGTGAAGTAAGTGAAGCCGGTTTCATGTGTGCACTTTATGTGGTTTAGTTTGATTGTAGTGTCATTGTAAAAGTTTGTAAATGTGTGCGTGTGAGCGTGTATGCTCAGAGCGGCGCGGTGTAGTTTTGGCATGCTTCACTGTATTGTTCGCAGCGCTCTGTTGCTCTTGGTTTTTTATTTGTTCTAAAGTCTGGGAAAGATAAATAAATAAAAAACTGAGTTAAGAAGATACAGATGCTGAAATATCTTTCATATTGTTTGGGAATTCATCATTCTAAATGTAGCGATCAATGGAAAGCTTTTTATCAAGCGTTATTTTAAACCGGTGAGCATCTTAAAAAAACACTAAATTAACGTGAAACAATTTTATTTCAACGTCAGTTCAAACCACAATACAACATCTCGTGCCAAAATTAATCAATAACTGTCAAGCAGTTTCGTGGTGATTGAGCAACAAACAAACAAACACTGATTTATGATGCTAGTGGGAGTTATCTCTTGAAGCTTACGTATATACAGCATGTATCAGAAATGTTTAGTCATTTAGGTGTGTGATACAGAACATCAAAGTGAACAACTTTCTCAATGGGATCAACACCGGTATCGCAAAAAAAAAAAATGGGGAATATAAACGCTCTTAAAAAATTATGTTTCACACTTTAAAATGTTTAGCTTTAAAATTAATTGAGCGAACTGTAAAAATAATGGTTTCCACTATAAATATGCTTTCCTTATTACTCTGTCGTAGGATTGTCTAATTATCTAGTCGCAGGCAGATTGTAATTCCGCGTACCTGAAGACGTAGCGTTGGAAGGCCTCCCACAAGATGGACCGATGACCTTGTAAAGGCCGGAGGAATCCGCTGGATGCGGGAAGCACAGAATCGGTCGAAGTGGCGGTGCTTGGGGGAGGCCTATGTCCAGCAGTGGACGTCTTTCGGCTGATATGATGATGATGACGATGAGGCAGATTGTATGATTCGTCATTTTGAACTGGGTGATAGATATAGGTTAGGTTAGGTTAGAACTGTAACTAACTGCGCGCGATCTGAGCGAGCGAGCGTGCCGCGGCAGCGGCCGGCGAGCGCTACTTCCAAGTTGCTCACAGAAATTTTATTCATGTTTTTAAGTGATAATATTAAATTATAGATGTATTATTATTTTAAAGTGCTGACATACAATTTTATAGCTGTTTTCATCAAAAATAATATTAAATACATAAAATACTATTTAATAAATTAAATAAAAATTGGTATTGAAATTTTGTATGGAGATAATTTTTTCGCGATTACGATGTTGGTCCAATGGAGGAAGTTGTTCAGTTTGAAGGTCTGTACCATCGAAGAACTTCATATCTATATACCGTAAGGACTATTTCTGCATGCAGCGCTCGGCGGCTAAAGAACCGGGCTGGTAACAGATGTGGTCATCAAACTATACATTTCCAGTTTGAGCTGACCTCGCAATGTACGGAAATCGTGTACAATGCGAGATCACCATAAACTGGAACTGTATAGCTTGATGTGTAGCCGTGTGTACCACAACCTTTAATATGACTACACTTTTCTGATACATCCTCTATACGTGGATATAGTTTAAGTTATGTATATTGCCCTTGTCTAAAATCCCTAACAAAGCCTTAACAAACAGAATATAAATCATTTAGCCACTTACTGTCGATTTCCATACAAAATTTACGATACGGAACTTCGACAACTTAATCTTTGCGGCTACCGAAGAACGAAAACCGAACAAATTGTTTGTAAAGGTGTTAAAATTGAGTGCTGTATTTAAGTTTGTATTTTGGCTATCTCAAGTTTCTATTTGCATAATGTGAAGGGATAAAGGTCTTTTGTTTCATTTCAAATGTCGGTTGACTGTTTTAGAATTATGTGTGTCAAACGGGAGATGTACCATAGGTTATTAAAAACCCTGTCCTGATGGACTATAAAAACACAAAATGGAAAGGACCAGAAGGAAAGACGTAAGTTGGTAGAACTTTAAAACAATGGATAGACGATATAAGATGCCCAAGCAGGCAAAGGATGTATGGAACTAGGAAAAGGCCGAACTGAGTGGAAAATGATAGAGTAGACCTTCATCAAACCTACATCTTGAAACATAAGGAGGATCCGTAGTGGTAGGCCGCGAAGTTCAAATTTTCTTAAGAGGGTTTACGTCATACGGCTTTTCATGCAATCTTTCAAACCCTTATTTTTCGAAATGACTGAGCCGATTTTAATGAAACTTCATACGCATATGCAAGATACAAAGGTCTAAAAACTTAGTTAAGAACATTTTCGAAAAATAGTGTAACAGCCCAATTAGACCGATTTTTAATTTTCCATACAAACAGACATTTTGAAAATGTTCTTAACTAAGTTTCTAGACCTTTGTATCCTGCATATGCTTATGAAGTTTCATTAAAATCGGTTCAGTCATTTCGAAAAATAAGGGCTTGAAAGTTTGTATGAAATGCCGTACGACGTAAAGCCTCTTAAGTTTTTTTACAGTTTGGAGGTCAGTATTAGCACAGTATAAAAACCTACAGCCTTTGATCTCGTTGTAAATGCCGACAACGTCGCGACAGCTAGCAGTTCGGTACGCGTCTCGCCCCTCACGCCCCGCAACGTAAGCAGTTCGGTACCCGTCTCGCCCCGCACGATTGCTCTGTCAAGACATCTTCGTGAAACGACTGTATGATGTTTAGACTGTGGTATTAGGTTGTATCTCGACCAAAATATGATTCGCGACCGTAACAAATATGTATTGGAATTTATATGCTTTTTGGTTGATTCCCATGAAGTTCAACTCCAGAAATACGACCACAAATAAATTAACTACGTGCGAATTGGCTCAAGAAAAAATTATACTATTTACAAGCGTCGATTCGCGTGTAAATTCGAGTGAATCAACCAATAAGCCAATTTATAATTGGAAAAATGTGGGTGAAATGCCTATAGGTACATCTCTGCCTATCCCTTTGAAGAATAACGGCGCAATGTATGTTGTTACACCTAAAGCCTTTTTGGTCATGGCCTATGACGTAAGCAAGCATACTTGCGTACCAATTATCATAGAGCTGTTAATTTCTTGCCATAACACGGTATTCGTACCAAAACTATCCGGTTTTCGAACAGTTTAAAAATAGAATTGTGTTGTTTTTTTTTTCTTCTATTTTTAATGACGCAGACTAGATACTTAATGTGACGTAAAACTGAGATTTTGAAATTACATTGACGTGAACATTAAACCCTATATACGAGTGTACGTCTGAGGGTTCCTGGGGCAGCACCCTTATTGCCTAGCACACGATCAAGCCCAATCTGTTTCATTTTGACAGTTCAACAACATTCATTGCGGTATTAACGCTGTTGAGCCGACGAATTTTTAGAACATAAGAAGCAATGTATTAACAATATCCTTCAAATTGATTCAGAGTGTGATTGATTGTTTGTTACGCAATTAGGGGGCTGGGCAGTTGATGTGCAGAGCAAATGAAAGTGAAATTTAATAGTTGCACGTATGGTACAAAATCGACTGGATATAAGAAATGAGTATATTATAGAATGTTTGAAAGTGACGCCAGATGCAGCAAAATTTAAAGGCAATCTCTTGTCTTGGTACGGGCATGTGATGAGGAGTGATGAAACGCATGTAATTAAAAGAGTAATGAATATAATTTTTTATGGAGAGGGGGAGGAAGACCAAAGAAAATATGGATGAATTATATGAGGTACCTATGATATGAAACAAAAAGGAGAGATTGATAGAGAAGCATGGAAGAAAAAAAAGTGTTGTACCGACCACTAGTAATGGGACAAGGTAGAAAGATGACTTAAAGTACAAAATCCCATGACACTTCATTTCGGTACAAGTTCTATAGATATAAGATAATTAAAGTCTATTCAAGTAAAGGCCACACTGGAAGAACTTGTCAACAAAGCAATTGATAACACTGATAAAGCTAATGCACATCGGAATTCGCAAACAAATGATAAAGATCTACGGATGGTGCCATCGGTCAAAAAACGTCAAAGTGATTAAAATAATGCATTAATTATCACGGTACAGCTAATGCAGTTTTTATCGTAATAAGTTAAACAAGTACTGATAAAATGCCACCATACCATTTGTAAATAGATTATATGTGTTAGTTAATGGACTGTTTTACAAAAACCTCAATTGAGTGGAAACACTTAAATAATAGGTACACGTCCGCGTGGGCGAGGATGACCATGGGGAATCTGCAGATTGAGAGACAGACGGGACCGATCGATATGGTGATGCTTGGGAGAGAGCATGAACACGGTGAATCTGCTGATTGAGAAACAGACGGGACCATTCGATGCGGTGATGCTTGTGGGAGAGTACGAACACGCGGAATCTGCTGGTTGAGAGACAGACGGGACCGATAGATGTGGTGATGCTAGGGAGAGAGCATGAACGGGGAATCTGCTGATTGAAAGACAGACAGGAGCGATCGATGTGGTGATTCTTGAGGGAGAGTACGAACACGGAGAATCTGCTGATTGAGAGACAGATGGGACCGATCGATGTGGTGATGCTTGGAGGACGTCTTTCAGCTGAAATGATGATCATGATGGTGATCAGCTATTACTGAAGGTCGTGCTGGGCATGAGAGAACGTAACTAAATAGCAAGCAACTGCACTTGTGACCTAAATAGGTTGTAAATCTCAGTTGTGATGAAATTGGCAAACGTTCCGAATTCGATAACGTTAGGAATGGCGGGATATATCTCTAATAAGGTGACTCATCCGCACACATGTTTGGGTCGATAATGTTAGGGCCCTGATTAGAAATGGTGTTGATAACACTATCTTCCTAATTCCTAATGCCGATATCAGATGCTACGCTTCACTAAATTGAATGTTCATTTTAGTTTCATTATATCATATCTATACTTTCAGATGACACCGAATTTATGTAGAAACTTTTTTATTAGTGATCGATGTATAGAAATTAGATGTTGCCCGCGATTTTGTGTGCGTCTGCAAATCCTTTCAGCCGTTTTAGCTTGAACGCAAACAAAACAAAATCACTTTCGCTTATCTGCTCCCTTCATTTCATTTGTCGATCATTCGTAAAGCGCAGGCCACACCGCCAGCTAGCGGGCGGGCGGGCTAGGCGGGCGAACATCGTTTCACCTCTACCGACTAACCGACTACCGACTAACCTAACGAGCTAAGCTAACGAAATATCCGACGATTCCAGCGAAGCTACTCGTTCACCTCGTTGGCGCGCCCGCGCTTTGCTAGCTTAGCTCGCCCGCCAGCCCGCTCGGCCGGTTCGTTCGCCCGTCGTCCCCGTTTCGAGTAGACTAGTCGACGCTCGTCTTTCGAATAGCAGTTGATTTGCTTAGCCCGCTTCGCCCGCTCCGCGCGCTCCGCCCGTCGCTCGTCTGTCCGTAGTTTTCGGTGTGAACCCCATAGTTTAGCTCGCCAATATTTCGCGTAGTTTGTATAGTTTCCTTCGTTCGCTTCGCCCACCCGCCTAGCCCGCCCGCCCGCTAGCTGGCGGTGTGGCCTGCGCTTTAGGCGAGTGAAAGATGTGGAGTGCCGAAATTCAACATAGATCGGTTCACTTATAAATTCTTTGTAACAAAATTAATTGGCTTCAAATACCTATAGGAAATTGGAACGAACTTTAATATGAGGACCGTTTCAAATAAGAAGACCAGCAATTTCCAGGAATTGAACCGACCCAAATAACTCACTGTTTCTAGGAATCACTAATTAACTCCCGTGGTAATTACATCGGCTATTTCCTTTGTATTGTGTTCACATTCCTCATCTAAGATTGTATTATAATGTAGAAGCCATTTACATTGAAAGGATGATAGGCGGTTTACGATCACTATTATAGTAAGTGTTTAATATCTTGTAACTATTTCAGAGGCATATGTGATTAGGAGGAATGAAAAGCACGTGACTGATCCTTATGGTCAATTTCGCCAATAAAACTGAACGCGTTAAAGAGCTGTCAATGTCAAAATTGTTGTGTAATATGACACTGACAGCTCTTGAACGCGGTTTGGAAGTACTGATCGCGTTCAGTTTCACTGGAGAAATCCGCACTAAAAAAGTGACGATCATCTGTTAATGGGTAGGGGGAAGAAGGAGCCCACAAAAGAAAAAGTACCTATTGATTTTGTGAGGGTCGATGAAAAGGTGATAGCTGACAAGGGAGAACGGAATTGGAAAACTTTAGCACCGACCGACCTCCTTGCAGGGACATGGGCAGATAGAAGAAAATTTTGAAATTAGAATACAGATTATGGAATCAAATGAAGATCGCGGGAACTTCGTTGGATGCGGGTAGACCAGCAAGTTGTAAAAATGGCACCGTCGAAACTTAGGTGAGGAGCTGTCAATAGTGTCACCACGTGGAATGACCTCTTTTTTTTTTCGTCGGTTAAAAATAGACCGGCAAGACCATTCGTTGTGGCGATGTTTGGGAGAGGTTTATGTGCAATAGTGGACATCGTATGACTAGAGCTGGACTATTTAGTAAATCACGTGCGACTATAGGCATACCGTACCGCTAAACTGAGACGTTTCCTGAGGCAAGACGCGGTGCGGGCGGGGTGTAGTGACGTGATGCGAGAACTCAGTGATTCGTCGATGATTGTGATTGTGACAACTGTCACCCCTCCCGCACCCCGCAGCAACCTCAGAAAAGCGATAGGCCTATTAGTTCATAGTGCAACGGCTGTGTTCAAATTAACAATATTGATCAGAATTTCGACGCCATAACCATTGAGCTAAAACCGCTTCAGTACTTACATTCTACCCACAAACAATTCAATAAATCATAACTAAAAGCATTTCAAATAATAATGCATCATTATTAAGGGCCCCATATCGAGCACTCAGACAGTCTAAATTAAACTTTATTGCAGTGAGTTACAGTTTGGATTGCATTGTAATTGATTTGCATTGGTCACCATGATCGATGGAGGTGATTAAAATTGATAGGAATTGTGATTGAAGATGCAATGTGGTGGTGTTTATGAACCCGATCGGGGCTAGAGAGGAGAATTCTGTTACGGTACTAAAGGGGGGCTTTGCTTTGGAGTGTATTATTGCACAACTCATAATGCGAAGCATTAGAGTGTGCTCTACGATCGAAAAAAAAATTTTGCCCCATTTCTGCAACTGTTTTTATTATTACACTCCTGCTAGTACACAGAACCTACTTAATTTATATACCATTGTATAGATGATTAAATGGAAATTAATACTGTACTTTTTACCAATTGATTTAATGCAGCAGAAATGAAAAAAACATCAAAATAGTTGAAAAAAAATTCCTGTCCTGGATTTATGAAACTTGAAAACATTGTAGCTTGCGATAAAATCAATTAATTGAGTCAATTTTTTGTTCAATACATTGGTTTCGGCCATAGAAGGAACCCTATTGAAAATGGCTCTTTTATTCAAAGTAGTTTAATTATATCAATAAAATACTAACTAAATTATTATATCTTTATCTAAATATTTCCAACCTTGACTTAACGTGTTGCCTAGCAACCCACAACGTAAATATCTAAATAAATAGTCTTTGACATTACGTAAGGATTGCGAGGTTAGAAATTTACCCATATTGATGGGTAAAACAGCAGTCAAAACATACTTCATGAAAAGTGACAAATTGTTAATTTTTTTTTAAACTATGTTTTGAATTTCTTTTTCGTTTATTGAATGTGTGTTATTATGAGGCGTGCACTTTTGGAAAATCCAAACAATTTTTTTCTGTATTAATGAGAACTAAAGTTCTTAGTAATGGATTACAATCCAGCCTAATAGGCTATAATAAGCAATTTAACTCTAACTTAATATTTTACGAGATAGATTACGTTATAACTACGAATAGTGTCAATTTGCACTTTTACACAATTTCGTAGCACTTTCTTTAGGGTCTGATAATTGATGAAAACACTTTGTTTATGTGTTACATATATTATATGGCCCAGCATTGTTAATATTATTTATTCACTATTTATACACTACACTAACTCAAATGGTTTAGTTCTCTTTAGCCGACCCACTATGTCCGTGTTGGACAGCTGGATTGCCTCGACATTCACATGTCAGTGAAGTCTGTGTTCGTGGAGTTGCAGTAATATTTATTAAACTTATAAATCCATCGACGGACAAAAGTCTACAACGTCGGTGACAATGCGATAAGCCTCAAGTGTTGTTGGGCAGGACACTTAGCTAGACACGCTGATGGCTGCTGGCGTGAGGTAGGCCGAATATGGTGGCCAAGGTTAGGTCAAACTTTGTGTTAACGATATCATCAAAGTCACGGAAAACCTCTGCATGAGCACCGCAGAAACGCGTTTTGTCGACGGAAGAATAGACAATATGACAGATTCACAATCACAATCTTTTTTTTTTGTGCTTCGCACGGTTTGTGCATTTAGCCAATGTCACGTTTAGTTCAGCAAAGTGTAGTTCAGTTTAGTTTTACTTTGAAGAAACAAAGGTAGGGAAACGAATAATGGTATGGTTTTTTTTGGACCCATACATACATACATAATCAGCCTATTAATGTTCCCATTGCTGGGACCCAGGCCTCCTCTCTGTGAGAGGGAGGGAGGCCTGTGTCTGAGGTTTGGGGTTACTGAAAATGGGTTACTGTCGAGTTTCTGCTAAGAAAAATAAGTTTCTGAGCAGAAACTCGACAAGAACCAATTTTTAACCGACTTCCAAAAGGAGGAGGTTCTCAATTCGTCTGTATGTTTTTTTTTTTTTTTACTTAAATATATTATTTTTATTCTTCTTAAGAATAATGAAATAATGAATGAATTAGGTATGTCTGACTCAAACTTATTATTGACACAGTTGTGAACAGTATTATTTTAAATGTTAATGTGGTACAATTGTAAGCAAAAGTAGCACATGAACATGACATAATAGCCTACATTAACCTTCCTTCAAAAAATATTGTTTATAATTTCCTTCGTGCCAAAATCTGCTCAGTAGTTTTTGAGATTAGCATGATAAGGCAAACATGGTTTTTATACTGTATCATAAATATCGTTCTTCTACAGTCTTTACGATATACGAGTAATCTGTAATCTGTAAGTCAGGGTCATGTAATAAAATTCATCACTTCATTTAGATTCTAATTCTTGCAGGTTAATGTTGCACAATTTCCTCTTGACCTATCAAATTTGAACATTGTATAAGTTACACCTGGAGGTCTCCCTCTAAAGTCCCTCAACGAGGATACGGGCCCGTTCGAAAGTACATAGTTGATCCGACAAAACAAGTGTCTACTTCAAGTTTTGGGACTGGTAAAGTCATATCGAGAATAGAGACTATATTATACTGTCAAATCGTATCATGAATGTACGTATGTAATACGGAGTAGGAAACGCCCGTTACTTCGGCCGAAACTACTTTTTTTTTTTAAAGCTTTGCCGCACTTTTGGAATTTCTCCCGTATTGTGGGTGCGTTTACAAACATTTAAACTCACATACACAAACAGCCAGACCCGGAACAACTACTTGTAGGTCATACAAATATTTGTTTCCTGCAGGAAACGCGCCCGCGACACGCAGCGCAGCAGTCAATCGCTTAGGCCTTAAGCGATTGACTGCTGAGCTGCGTGTCGAAACTAAACAGGGTTCTACTCCCTAAGCCTTAGGGAATCCTGTATAGTTCCGATAACAATTCATTCCTTTGGAAGCGATAGACTGAAGCTACAGCCAGCTGCCGGGATCAATTATGCTGCAGTTTTTAATAAAAGCGCATTTATTAAAGCTTTAATTTAATTCGTTTTAGACTCTGGTGGGAAGGCTGGGAACTGATACAGGATATGGCAACCTGTTGAAATAACATGTCCCACGCAAATTTGCCAATCAGTGGAATGCAGGCGGAACTGACAGTGGCAAACATGAGTGGGACGAGTAGTAGTAAATTTTTGAATAAATGCCACCAGGCAGCATGGAATGACAAAGGATTTTCGGAAGCGGAAATGATTTAGGATCTTATTATCATGCACTTAGCATTCACATTTCGTTAATATTGAGCATAGCGCGTTATGCCGCGGAAGGCTTCGCCATACAACATGCTTTACCGTGTCATGCCACGACGACGCGCCCCCCCAGTTACTTAGTGAGTGGCCGGCCTTTATATTCCTACCAAAAATGATCTAATAGAGACGAGATTTTCCCCTATTTAGGGATCTCGCGCACAAGACGGCAACAACTCCGTCCAGTCGTGGTTCGTGGCCCACAACAACACAAATAAAACATCTCGTACTTCTACTGTAGATACTATATGAGTACCTACAGTACATGATACTAATTCCATGCGTTCTACTTCTCCAAATTAAAGGGCGTCATTCATGAGAAGTCTGCAATAAATCATTGTTGTCAGCGGCTGTACTGTAGACTAAACAAACTAAATGACAAGCGGACGAAAACATTACACGTCACATTTGACACGCACGTTTTCTTATGTTGCAACACTGTAACGTACTTCTGAAAGGACATTGTTGTTACGGAAAGAGGTCTTAATAGTTTCAGGAACTATTGTGTTAAATACACTTAATGTTGCCAACAATTTGTGGCAGAATTTTTAACGATTTTTTTGATCGAAGCAAAAATATGGCAGATTTTTAAATGCTAACGGATTTATAAGGCACATCCTTTTTGGCAGATTCATTTTTCAGAAGTACCAACCTATATCTGTCGATTAAAAAATTGCATTTGTCAATTTTGTCTGTGCATTAAATTATTATACAGGGTGGCATCTCGACGCGAAGCCGGTTACCATGGATTCAGTACATGATTTAGAACCCCCCTGCGTTGAAATTTTTCGTCGGTTATTTTAAAAAAAATCTGCTGTTTCATAGAAAAGTGCAATACCTACGCGGTCAAAATGTATGGAGCAGCAGATTTTTTTTTTAATAACCGACGAAAAATTTCAACGCAGGGGGGTTCAGAATCATGTACTGAAACCATGGTAACCGGCTTCGCGTCGAAGTCCCTGCCACCCCGTATTATACTTACTATGATCCAATATTTAAATTAACCATTACAAATCCTAACCTACATTCAGCGTAAGAAAAACCCATTACCTAAATTAGTAAAAACAACATGTCGTGATTGTTGACATTTCGTCTGCCTGATCCCCACGGTATCTTTATGTTCTTAGATAACGGACTCTGTAAGGCGAGAAGCGCTAATTGCTGCAATCGACCTTGGCATTCCTTCATCATGAACTAGTTACAGACAATTTGTGTACTCAAATCTTGGTATGCTTGTTTCCATGGTGATCTAGAAAGAACCGGTATTTTTTTTTAAGGTTTAACACAATTTGTACTTGTTAAAGGACGTTAGTTTAAAAAAAAAGTAACCTACTAGTTCAGTAATATATTCTATTCACCCATTTAAAAAAGAACACAGACTTTTACCCATGTACCCATATTTGTAGACAAGATTATGTTTGTAGGTAAAAATAAATATAGAAACTCATTACACAAAAAAGAGAAATGGTCGTTTACAAATAACCTGAAAAGCCTTTTAAATTATCACTTTCATCCTACTTTAAATCAAGTACGTTTAAACTTAATACGAGTACAACCAATAATAATAAATTAACTGTCAGCACTTAAAATGGCCGACATATTTTGGCGCCGGGTTAATCCGTTAATCCGACGGCGCCAGATCATTTAAGTCCGGTTTTTTGACGTTAAATATAGCAAAAAGCATTTTGGGGTTATATAAAAGTGAACGCGATCGTTGAAAAGTACACACATCAAAAGTGTCTAGGGATCAACATATATTTTTGCAATAACTTTTCTCCTGATTGATATTAATTAAAATTTTCTTTAAGGATTCATCAAATAAAGTGTTTTCGTTTGTCACAGTAACGATAAACCAAGTCACCTTTGCATTAATAAAGAAATTTGCCATTTTCCTAATAAAGGGATTTTTGACATTTGAACCACTAACATTAAAGTTCGAAAAAAAGACTGAAATAACAGTTTTCTTTAAAATTTTATTGGGTAACTTAAACAATTAATAATCCGTGTTTCTACCGCGAACACTAACAACACAAGAACATCGGTTTGGCATACTCAAAATGAGTTCATCCAAATCACGCTGTGGAATGGCCGCCCATGTTCGTTGCAACAACAAAAAAAGGTCTTCTTGCGACTGGATACCCTCCATATTCGGCAGAGCTCTTCTCTGTAGCATATCCCATGCATGCTCAATCGGGTTCAAGTCTGGCGACTGAGCAGGCCAGGGCAGGACATTGATGTTAGCTGCGGCGAGAGTCTGTCTTACAACTCTTGCGGTGTGCGGTCGTGCATTATCATGCATTAACTGAAATAAGGGACCGATTTGCACTTGTAGAGGAACGATGACGTCTGATACAATCGTCTCAGCATAAATTTGAGCGTTGAGGTTGCCTCTGATCCAAATCAACTCAGTTCTTCCGCCGATCCAAATACCCGCCCATACCATGATGGTTCCACCACTATAAGGATGGACTTCCTGGCAGGATTTTAATCGCTGTTGGCGTCCAGGGGTTCTCCAGTGTCGTATACGTCTTGTATCCGGTCTCATACCAAAACGAGACTCATCAGAAAAGCACACGAAACGCCATTGTTCTTCTGCCCAATTTCTGTGTTCAAGAGCCCATTGATATCGAATCCTACGATTGTGCATTGCTATAGGTGGTACCCGTAGCGGTCTTCGGGAATGAAGGTTCACTTCATGCAAGCGGTTTCTGACTGTTTGGTCGCTAATTAAGTTCCCTGAAGAGTGATGAAGCCTCACGGCTAACATCATGGCGGTTATTGTTGGAGCTCTTCGAGCTAAGATTTGAATGTATCGGTCTTGTCTCCGTGTGGTGCAGCGATACCGTCCTCCATGGCGCTCAGCCACGGTACCAGTGCTTCGGTAACGTGTCCAAAGTCGACTGATAACACTCTGACTTGTATTCAGAGCTAAAGCCACAGTACGTTGCCGGGAACCAGCTTCTATCATTCCCACGGCTCTGAGCATTTCTTCCCCGCTTAAATGACGTCGCTGCTCCATAATAACGTTGGTTTTAATCAGTAGTAGGGAAACAGTAGCACTAATAATGTCTTCAATGCGTTGTATGTTTTTATAGGGAAAATATTGACAGCTGATTTTCATCTTTTACTCGAATTTGATTCACAGTTCCTGATTCAAATTATGAAATGCACCAAAAAGGATCCATATAAATTTATAAAATCATAAATTTATTACAAAGCCACATCTCAATCTCAAGAAATCCGCATAAAAATGCTTGATCCCTAGACACTTTTGATGTGTGTATGTCAGAGAGAATTAAGCAAATAATTCGCAAATGTAAAATTAAATGTTACAGTTTTATTATCTCTGCCAGTATAACATTGAAAGTTAGTAATTTTTGTATTTTATGCGTGTATATGAACCGCTGCGCTGCTGGCGATGCAGCCAATAAGTCTGCTAGACTGAAGTGCCAAGTGGGATTGGGCGGCTCATGTATGCAGGATACATCGGGACAAGTAGGCCAAAATCGACACACAGTCAAGTGGCTGCCAGAAGACGAGCTTCGTCACCGAGTGAGGCCTAGGAAACGCTGGCGTGACGACCTAGATGCGTTTACGGGAGATTGTACGGAGAAGGCAACACACAAAGAATAATGGAAAGCTATGGGGAGACCTTTGCCCAGCAGTGGGAAAATAGAGGTTGATAAAAAAAAGGCAATGAACAATTCTAAAAGTTGGCAACGTTGCATTTAGCTGTCGAATATTTACCTGTTTTGATTAATTTGGCAATATTACTGTATAAAATATTAATAATGAATTGCAATTATAACACTGAATTTGATGTTGTAACCGTTTTTAAGGGTAAAAAGGGCATTTATTTGGACAGTTTCGAAATACTTTTTTACATCTAAAACTAAATATTCGTTGTTACGATATTAATTAAGTATTGAATTTCATGATAAACATTTTAGTTCACTAGTTAACGACATTTCATATTTCCATACAGTACTATTGCCAAATTAATCAAAACAGCGAAATATTTGACAGCTATTTGCAACGTTACCCACTTCCAGAATACAGTCACGCTCTTAAATACTCATCAAGTATAAAATCTGTGTAATTTCGATGAAACAAATTATAATAAAGATGTAAATGAATAAATCTAAGAGTTCTTAACACACAACTTTATGTAAATTGTAGCTATTTTCGTGGAAGAAACACGATATTTTATGCATTATTTCCCTTCAAGGGTTTTAGAACGACCAAGCCATTAGTACTTGAGACATACTTGAAAACCTTGCTGTGGACATTGACACCTCATGCAGATTTGCAGTACGTACTTTTAACTTAAATAAACAACTGAAGTTCTCGATGAGACATACATAAGTATGATAATTATAGCGCAGTGGTCAAAGAAACTATAATTGCTCGATATTAGGCCAAAATTGCTTTAAAAAAAAAACTTTATTTAGTAAGAAATCGAAAAATAACCCTGTATACTCATCGAGTTGCTGATTAGAATAGTCAAGAGCATAAATACTTAAATACCACACAGTTAATGATACAAAAAAAAAAAAAAAAACAAAACGGCAATTTTGAGAAAATATCTTTATGTAGTATGATTTCAATAATACCTACTATGTTCGTAACACCATAAAATATCTTTCAATACTTTAGGAAACCACGTACATAGAGAAAGAAAAATAGTTTTTTGGTAATACGAGTAATAATTGTCACATAAGAACAAAATATAGGTACCCTGACTCAGACTGAGACATTTTGCCCATATACCGTGCCCATACTTACATTATATTCTTAGAAAATGATCGGTTTACTCAGTAATACCTCAACAGGTTATTAATATAAAAATAATTGCTTCTGTAGCGTTTACCGTATTCATCATTCGTCAAACCTGTATCTACACAGGTTTTGATGATTTTATTTTTATAATATACACACTAGCAACCCGGCCCTGCTTCGCAAAGCTTTTATGACTTGTCACATATCTTCGAATGTTTAGTTCTAGGACTTGCCGGTTTCCTCACGATATTTTCCTTCACCGTTTTGAGAGCAGTGGGTCTGGGTTCTAGCTCACCTTACAACTCGTAAGTAGACATGTGTAAGTAATGCTCCTAATATCACAAACGTAATATCACTCGACCGCGTGATGCCATATTACACATCACGCGGAAGAAATAAGCATCACACATCACACTAAACATCACTCGCGACTCAGGCGTCCCAGGCGCGTCGCGTAGTCGCGTAATGGTTGTCTCGCTCTCACTAGGTTATATGCCTTTCCTGTTCTTTTCCCTACACATTGATGAAGTTAGAGCAGTAAAGGTATACTTTAGTCAAGCAATATTTTGCATTAAATTCGACTCTGAATATGGTTATTTCAAGTAATTTCAACTTTTACCCAGTGAAGGAAAATCAATTTATGAATTTACACTAAAGTACCTTTAGTAAACTAAATATGCATTACCTATTTAAATTAAAGTATGTATAAGTAAAAATGTAACTACTTGAATCTAACTTTAATCAAAATCAAAAGTCATATCTTTATCCACCAATGATGCAATGATTACGGTCAGTCTATTGCGATGCTGATATTACGCGTAATGTAATATGTAATGTTTTCGCTCGCAAGCGCGCTCCGTCGCCGTCCCGCACGGGCATGCAACATCACGGCGGCCACGTTCATTCGGCATTGATCGGGTAATGTTTCGAGTGATGTGATATCTCAGTGTGATGGTACATTTCAGAAGAAATGATGTGATGTTGCATTACTTTTCAACGTACTGTTTTGCGCATGTCTACTCGTAAGTCGGGGCCGATACCACTGGGCCAACACTGCTCCCATTATATATTAGCTTAATATTAAAGAAAGAAAGAAAAGAAAGAAAGAAAAATAAGTTTATTTGATAAATAAACACGTAGGACTAGGACAAGGACTTTATAATAAAATTAATAAATACATCTACATTTATACCAAAAACTACTATGACAGTAAAAAAATAATAATGGAATGGATACAAACGCTAACCTACGATGATACCGAAACACTTCTGAAACCTTGACACATACACACCCTCACACTCATGTACTCTCAGTTACACCTTCAGGCTAAACTTTCACTCACATATACTCACACACATACACCCACTCATACAGACAATTAATTTAAGTTAATGTTAATTTATGTAGTTTTATTTAGCATAAAAATTATACGTTTGGCTTTTTATAAAACACGTCTTGGTATGGAAGAGCGGACTCTCCTAATACAGGCACTATCTGCCTAAAAGGAGGATCCAATCAAAAAATTTTGTTGATACCCATATTTGTTTTTACCAATATACCATTTTTAATTTTAATTTCATTTTAAACACGTGCATAAAAATAAAAAAAATTGAGTAGAACCTGAAATTAAAAATATAATAGATTTAAAACTTTTTTAATGATTTAATTTTTATTATATTAATTTATTATACACATAAACCTTCCGGAATAAATACTCTAAATGATGGTGGAAACCTCATCAAAATCTGTTGCGTGGTTTAGAAAACAACGCGGGCTCACAGACAGACAAGAAAGGCGACTTTAATTTTCGATATAATAGATGAATATACGTCGTCATCTCTATATGTCCACAACCAGTTATTCGATTGACATTTTATAACTCAGGAATGATGAAGAAGGCAACAAATTAATAAGTAATTAATTATTAATTTCAAGGTCCTGTGTCCATTTTTTATACATATGCTCAAGCATCGTTCTATCCAGTTTCCTCGCTGTACCTAGACCAGAAGAACTGACGAGCTTTCAGTGGTTATGAAACTGCGCAAGATTCTTCTGCCCTTATCCCAATTTATTTGGGGTCGTCGCAACATGTTTCTTTTTTCCATTCTTCTCTATCAGTCGTCATCCCGGTAGCCCCCTTTCTAGCCATATCATCTTTCACACAGTCCATCCATCGTTTCTTTGGTCTTCCCCTACTCTTATAGTCATCCATATCCGTAAGATTGGCAGTCTTTCATCTTGTGGTTGTGATAAACAGTGATGAAAGTATTTTTTTACATTTTGACACAATATGCTCTTTTTAAAGGACATCACCCAAAAAGTAAACGAAAGTTTACGAAGAAAAAAATTGAGGGTGATTCAGCACAATTAAAACGCGTTCAAGAGCTGTCAGTGTTGTTACACTGGCGGCCCGTGGCGGCTGTCGAACACGGCAATTCGCCCTGTTTAAGATTATAACATAAACCTTAGAAACGAAAGGGAAAATCGGAATGTTTACGTATTTCCCCGAATATGACGCATCTGCTTCTTATTATTTCTATAATGAAAATGTTAACTGTTGTATAACAAGTCATCTGATAGGAATGTGTTTACTAATCTGTACACGTAATCGAGACAAGCCACAAATATGTATTCACGTTTTGATTTACAACCTTTGCATTTTAATTGCGATTAGATATTCACCGTTATACCTTCTTATGGACAAAAGATGTCTTCAATGCGGGAAATCTACTTTATTCCGGTATTTCGGGATCCTGGTATCCCGGTATTGCATTCCCGACTCACTACACTCAGGATTCTAGTCTTAACTACTCCAGTGCTCGCTCGTTGCGTTCGGTAATCCTTCGTAATCCTCTAGATCCTCTAGAATTCTTCGTAAAGTTCGGGATTCAAGACACCGCTTTATTCCCTAGTGAATAATCTACTAATTATCGGCCTATGAACTTCAGAAATGCGTGCGTAACAAAATACAGAGATATTATTTATGACCTTAAATGACCACATAACACATACTATTATACATTTGCATGGCATAGAGATTAATCTATTAGGTGTGACGATAAACAATAATCATACTTTTTGTCCCTTGGTTTACAACAACAAAGCTTAGTTTTAAAAACAAAAAGTATTTTTATTACAATTTCACGGTTCTCGATTCCTACCGTGGTTAAATCGGTTATTGTTAGTTTTATGTATTATTCTTTAAAGTTTTTGTATTATGGCCGGTGTGATGTCATTTTTGAACACATTATGTAGTTCTGTTGTTACAATAGTTACCTACTTGAGGTTTACAATTGCTATTTTTCAGACTGTTTTGTTTTATTATTTAGGTAAGACGGGGAAACTGGTCCTCAGGGCGCCCTGCGGTCTCTACGTCCGCTTACCGGCCCATCGTGCTGCCCGACGAGGTGGGCAAGCTCTTTGAAAGAGTCATTGCAAACCAAAGGGAAGGAACACGGGTGGGTGTTAGTCAGTAAGAGTCTGACAAGCCCTTCCACTCCGCCCAGAACGGGAGAAATCATTTGATGATTTCCCACCCAAAAAAAAAGGTACATAAATTCCATTGTACAAAATTCATAAAAAAAATATACATTTTATTGTACACACGACTAAAGCTATATATTTCCATTTTATGCTAATTTCGTATCGTATAGGATGTTCGTACAATGCGAGTTCAGCTTATACTGGAAGGGCTTGATGTGTAGCTGTGTGTGTACACTAGTGACCCGTCCCTGTTCAGCAACTTTTTTACGAATTGACAAAACATAGAGTTGTTTATGTCTGTTTAATAATAATGCAGGTAATATGCACATTATGCACATTAGCCTTCCGAAATAAACTCTCTAATGCTCGTTTCCTATAAACAAAAACGAATCGTTTTATTTACCAATGGTAACATTTTAATTGCCAAGCTGAGCATATAAATAGATTCGTAAGCTAATTTTACCTGTTATAGCTACTTCCATACGGGAGGGTCTACAGTCTACAGTTCAACCGTCAGAACAACTCATTGAGTTCGATAACATTAAAAATAAAAATTGTCTCATTTGTGAACGTGGAAAGGCTATGCAAAACTTGGTCTTTGCTTCATTATTGGTAAAGATACAAGAGTCAGAATTTTAACCAATAACGGTCCGCATATTATAGCAATCGGCCATACTAAATTATATCGTACTAGCTTTTACCCGCGGCTTCGCCCGCGAGGATGTCGCAAAATATCCCACGGGAACGTTCTACCGGGAATACATACCTAATAGCCAAGGAAAAGATCATTGACTAACTTTCAGCGGACGCAGTGGTAGGCTACTACAGCGCCCGCGTGGTCAACCATAATTATTTTGTTACGCGTAATTTTGAAACTGTGATATCTCTTAAACTATTCATTTAAATGATGTGATGTAAAGGCATATTTTAATCGGTATTGAATGCCCAATTTAAATAACCTATTTAATTGGATAAGGATTAATAAGATACCGGTCAAAATAGCTTCGGAAATAACAATGAAAATTTTATACAATTTTGAAAGATAAAAATGGTTATTGTGGGTCACCCTTAAAAGATAGATATATGCCATCGCGGACTTTTTGTTGCAATTTTTAAGATATACAATACTCTAGAACATAAATTTGATTTATCTCTCACGACTTACGCAGCGCACGCCAGTAAAGCTCCCAGTCGGCATGATTTTTTCCGACATCTTCAACAATAATCGTCATATTTCAGCCAATTTAAACAAAACCTTAATGAATTATACACTAAAACCTTCCACATGAATCACTCCGTCCAATGGTGAAAACCGTTTGAAAATCCGTTCGGCAGTTTTTGAGTTTATCGCGTTCAGACAGACAGACAGACAGACGCGGCGGGCGACTTTGTTTTATAATATGTAAGGATAAGGATGGGAGTAGTTATAGGCGTTGAAGCCAGTGACCATTCCTGGGACACAATTAGCTTGGTCGACTTACGATACTTACCGGAATAGATTGGTGTGGTATTCATAGGCACATACTGATAAAAATAGCTACGTAGAAATAGCACAATTAATATGAAGCTCTAGAAATAAAGATGGACATGTGTTACAGTTTACATGTCTATCTTTATTTCGGTGTTAATTAGATAAATTGAGAATGTTTCTGGTAGAGGAACTTAACAAATCGGAGTAAGTACTGTAGTTACAGTCCGTGTCAAAAATATGTAATGTACTGTATTTTTATCTCACGAACGGTCGCGCGTTTTACTTGTGGTAACCAAGTGTACAAACAAGCTGTGAATGAGTGTGTAAGAGCAGGGGCTGTCGGTATTGTTCGAGACAATAGCGAAGTCGGAATTGTGTGTGTTATGTGCTGACGCTACTCATCTTCGCGCACAAATTCACAGCGTATTTGTACACTTGGCTACCACAAGTAAAACGCGCGACCGTTCGTGAGATAAAAATACATCGACAAGAATTCATTTGATTATCTACTCACTCACTACACTATCAATGTGTCACTACAATAAAGTACTTGAGACCCAATGTGTAAGGCTTTGTGGATACAAAGTGATACACTATCATGAAATAAAAATTGTAAACAATTAAATTAATTGTTTTCGATGTGCAGTTTTTACGGCTGACTGTACTCAAACTAATTAATAAGCTATCTATGAATTTTCTGAGTCATTTTTATAAATAAAACTAGTTTACAGATTATTCAAAGATTAACCTTATGAAAACTTAAGAACGGTTAAAAACGTGTTGCTTGCTTTTTATAATAATAACTTCGATATCAAAATACAATTGAGAATCTCTATTCCCTTTGCCATGATGACCTCGTTTAAAAAAAAACAAGGTCATTTATAACCTCAAAAGATATCTCTCATCTCCGTGTATAATATATAACAGGGATCAATAAATAATTCGTTTAATAAAATCAAACAAATCGCCTATAATTGAATAGAAAAACACGCTAAGAATCTTCAAACGTTATAATATCATCATAACATCGATTTTGACGTGAAAAATGTAAACAAAATTTTGTAGTTCAAAGTATTCTTAATAAAATATAAACACAAGTAAAAATAGTTTTTTTATAAGTTTACGATGGTTCTACACGAGGGCTTTAACCGTAATAGCTGCTTATAACCGATGTAAACAACTTGTAAGTTATGGCATTTTAACAGATTTAAGTCTACGAAGTTCGTGTCTATGGTCTAAAAAAATAAAGGTTTATTCTGAAAGTTGGCAACGTCGCAAATAGATGTCAAATATTTCGCTGTTTTGATTAATTTGATAATATTTCTGTATGGAAATAAAAAACGTGGCTAACTAGCGAACTAGAATATTGATTAAGAAATGCAACAATTAATATCGTAACACCGAATAGTTAGTTTTAGATGTAAAAAAAGTATTTGGAAACTTTCCAAATGCCTTTTTTACACCTAAAACGGGTACAACATCAAATTCAATGTTATAATTGCAATTCATTATTAATATTCTAGTTAGTTAGTTAGCCACATTTCTTATTTCCATACAGAATTATTTCCAAATTAATCAAAACAGGTAACTATTTGACAGATATTTACGACGTTGCCAACTTTTAGAATGCACCCTCTTAACAGCTGCTTGTCAGAATTCCCGCGTAAAATAGGGCTAACGAAAACAAAAGTGTTCTATATTTAAATTAGAACGGCACCCTAATTACGTACCTAATGCACGATCAATTTTAAATTGAAACCAATTGAAAAAGATTGCCAGTCCATTGCTTCAAAAGTTCGACAAAAAAATTGAGCAGATTTTTTCTGTCGAACCTGTCGAATTCGCCCCCCAATTCGACAGGTTCGACAGAAAAAATCTGCTCAATGTTTTTCTCAAGTCTGAATTCACATTACCTAGATGATAGGTAAATACGACGCATTCAGTAGTAAGAACGTTATAAAACGTTGTAAAATAATGAATACTGAAATCCAGACTTCCGTGTGTCTTGGGGAAACCAAGTGTTCGTACTACAATATTATTACACTAGCTTCTGCCCGCGGCTTCGCCCGCGTGGATGTCGGAAATTATCCCACAGGAACGTGTAACATGTCCTAAATCAGCGGGGTAATTGCGTAGCACTTACAATAGCTATGGGTTTCATTTTGACAGTTCAACAATTAATTGCGTTATTTACGTTATTTCTCGAACATAATTATTAAGCAATAGCTTCCACTCGGCGCTCTGGCGCGTCATCCTCTGGCTGGACCGCCCCTCCACCCTCGTTCTGTGCGCCGTCGACTCAATATCGCAGGTCATTCTTATCGTTCTAACTTTTAAACTATTTGTCCAAATTACTTAGTGTAAAAGACAAACTTTATCTACATTAAATACCAAAAGCGATGAAGGTATTTATTTTGATAAGAATTAACTAAATACTCTAAAATATGCAATGTAAAAAAAGTATTCAATTTAACTGTATTTATTGCTCACTATTTTGGTTATAAAGGCTTCCACATAAAAGGTAGATATATGCTGTCGCGGACTTTTATTTAGAACTCTTTAAGACAAACAATCCCACAATACATTTTCTTCATGTACTCGTAACTCTAACGGTTTAGGCAGCGCACGCAGCATACGGTGGAGGTCTACCCGGCTTGGGTGGACCACCGCCGTGTCCTCGTGGAGGCGATCGGTGGCGGTGACCTCTCGCGTACGGCCCTGGTTCAGGCCATGGTGCGGAGCGAGAGGGCATGGCAAGCCGTCACCTCCTTCTGCAAAGCAGTAATGCTCGCGAAGGAGAAGGTCGAGCGCGCGAGGGAGTGGCAAAGGCCGCGCCCTACCAGCCCTAGCCGCCGCCGCCGTAGGAGACGTCCCGGGCGTCGGAAATTGATAGCCGATTTTCGGCCACCGTAGGCGCGGGCCTGCGGACGGTGAGCAACGGGCAGCTCGCCGTCCGATAAAGGCAGCGCACGCAAAAATAGATCTCAGAGGGCAGGAATTTTTCCGACTTACTTGATACTTATCGTTATATTATGGCCAAATCCCATAAAAACTTTATAAATTGTAGCCTATGTGTTATTCTAATGTATAAGCTACATTATTGTAAAGTTTCATCAAAATCCGTTCAGTAGTTTTTGTGTGAAAGAGTAACAAACAAACATCCATCCATCCATCCATCCATCCTCACAAACTTTCGCATTTATAATATTAGTAGGATCAATGTAGGGCAGTGTTTTTCAACCTTTTTCATGACTCGCCCCCTTTAGTATGAAAAATTTTTTCGCGACCTCGACCATTCGAGAACGATTTGAACTCAGTCGAGATTCCCGCTGAGTCGAAGTTTCTGCAGCACGAAACCTAGCCTGATGTTCCCGAGTTGCAGAGAGCCTTGCTTCACGACCTTCCTCAGATTCCTGTGATCGAACTAATCTCATCCTTTTAGCATTTCTGCTACATTGGGAGAGGTTGTTGAGGCATTCTTACAATAAAATAGTACTAACTACTTAAAACACAGTTATTTAGTAAACACGTACTATCGTAAACAATTACTCGTAAATTATAAATACTTACAGATTATTATACAGTCTAAAATTATCACAGTTTAAGTAATAAGTGTTAAAACGTGTAAACCAAACGTACTTACTTTATAAAATAAAAGAATTGCTAGTAAAATTAATTACTAACCTGAGCTAATAAACTTATAATAAAGAAAATCAAGAAAAGAAATGCCTAACCTATACCAAATACTTATAATATTTATATACAAACCCTAAATAAAAATTAAGATAAGTATACCGAAAATCAAGGAAAGAAATGCCTAACCTATAACAAAATGTTCGCCATGATTCTTTAAATTGACATAACTTTTTTATTTATGAACCGATTGACATGAAATAAACACTAAATGTTAAGTGAAGCTTATTACAATATATTAGTGAAAACTGCATCTAAATCGAATAAGTCGTTTCTGATATTAGCGTGCACAAACACACAGACAAACAGACAAACCGACAAACAGACAAACAGACAAACAGACAAAAAAATATTAATTACAATCTCGGGTTCAGCATCGATATAATAACAACCCCTGCTACTTTTTTTTCATATATTTCCATTGTACAGACACCACTTTTCTACAATTTTATTATATGTATAGATTACTGTTTTCAAATAGAGTTCATTATTATTGGCCTACTGTCTAATCGCATGGATAATATAATATGTCTATTAAAAAAAATTACAATCGTTATTGCCTATTTGTAACCACAATGACATATTTATAACCATAACGTCAGAATAGATAGGTACCTAAATACTTATCAGCGTAACACAAATAGAGTATAGAACTTTTTTTATAATGTTCGTGAATGTCAAAGCACCTACAATAAAGCCTCTCAGCATTCAAATCAGGCTGTTTGTCAGTTTAATCGTAGCTATTTGGCTGTCAAAATCGATTTAGCTGAACATAAGTTACGTAGTTTATTCGTCTAGACCAATTTACGTTATCTCTTTGGATTGAATGCTGGCTGATTAGAAAAAAAATTTAGTACTATTTTCGATACATCCTGGCGCCTAATATTTTATTTTTTATCTGTATTTAAAAAGTAAATCTGTCAAAAAGTTCGTTAGCTGTCAAGAATGCAACATTATGATACGATGAACTTCCTTTAAAAGACCAGATTTCAAGGTTTACCTATGTTTTAGTCATTTTGGATACTGTGTTCAATATTTGTCTTTCCATCTGTCACATTCATAATAGAGTTGCTAATAATAGATGGATAAACAACAATTTGGACTTTTTAAGTTTATTCGCAATGTGTGGTCCTAAATCCGCCATTTTAATTTCGCCTTCAATATTTTCCCCTTTAAGAATTTTACTGCGATTTCCATCTTCTTAAAACATCTTCAGTTCACTGACAGACAACGCACAGCCTAAACTGCTTGGTCTAGCTAGAAGCATGAAATTTTGGGCAAGAGTTCTTTTTTAACGAAGGTGAAACCAAGAAAAGATTTTCGAAAATCACCCCCTGAAGGGGTTAAATAGGGGAAAGTTTGTACGGAAGTTCACCGACATTTTGTCCCATCGGGCACTTGTAAATAAATAAATATATAAGAGCCGCAATAAAAAAATACAGGTGATTCATTAAACCACCCTGTACTAACACCGCGGAAGTCAAATTTGTATCAGTGTTGTACAGAAATGAAACGGTTTTTTTCTCTACTCAAAACTTGCGTGTTTTGACATCCGCGGTGTAGAACTTGAGCGACGATAATATCGTAAATACTGAGCAGATAGGTAGTGCAGCTTAGGATACCATAATATGGTATCCTAAGCTGCACTACTCTTACCTATCTGCTCATTATTTCGGAACATTGACAATTGCAAATATATTGACATAGCAGCATGAAGTGACTGCCTCGTTGGTCCAGTGGTCGCAAGCGCTACTGCGCTTGCGACCAATGGACAGGTCCTGGATTCGATTCTCGGGTAGGGCAAAGTGTTATTGAGTTTTTCCATCTGAAATTTCACAGAAGCAGGCCGGAGTCTGGATTTGTGCCCGGTTGATGGCAAAAGGCTCGCCCCCTATTACGTGGGACTCAGGCGAAATGTGGGTGTACTATAAGAACACCTCTGCCCAACCCGTCGGGAAATATAGGCGTGATGTTATGTTATGTTATCGCAGTGACCACGCACAGTAGCACAATAGATGGATTGAAATTGAATCGTTTCCTAAATAGGTCAGAGTTTCTAACCAGTGAGGTCTACAAGAAAACACAGATTATCAGACTCTTATCATTCTGGGCTAGCTGTTAAGCGCATTGAAGGGAAACGGTTAGTAGCCTTTCTAGTTGTAATAGATTTGCGAATAGCTGGCTAATGCTGGGACGTGTGTTGCGCCACTTCTTCGTCCCAGCTAAAGCATTAATGTTGTCAAAAAATAACAGGTCCGTTTTGATAATTGAGAAAGACCCTAGAATGTGGCTTGGAATGAGACTGAAAGAAACAATAAAATAATAATTAATTACATATCAATAATAGTCATTTATTAAAATTATATCAATAATATAGTCATTTATTAAAATTAGTCTGAGGATCAGCACTTTTTGTACGTCAGAATTGCATAAGAAAGTCCCCCAAAACCTGTCACCTTTCACTCGTTTTAGTGTTTATGAAATTAATTATTATTCTATGGTTTCTTTTACTCTCGTCCCAAGCCACATTTGAGGGTCTTTCTCAAAAAACAAAACGGGCTGTTTATTTTTTGACAACTATAAGAAAGAGTAAACGGTATGGTCGTTTTGGGGGACTGTCTTATGCAATTCTGACGTACAAAGAGTGCTGATTCTCAGACTAATTTTAATAAATGACTATTATTTTAATAAATGACTGTTATTGATGCCTACTTGATTATTATTTTGAAAAATTATTGTCGGCTGTGGTGGCACAGTGGTAACAACCGCAGGCCTGTGTTCAGGAGTGGACTGAGATAGCCTGAATTGATTGGTTGATTCTAAAAGTTGGCAACGTCGCAAATAGCTGTCAAATATTTAGCTGTTTCGATTCATTTGGCATTATTACTGTATGGAAATATGAAATATCGCTAACTAGTGAACTAGAATGAATTTTTATTGAATTGCAATTATAACACTGAATTTGATGTTGTAACCGTTTTAGGTGTAAAAAAGGCATTTGGAAAGTTATCAAATCTAAAACTAAATATTCGGTGTTACGATATTAATTGTTGCATTTCATTTTAAATATTTTAGTTCACTAGTTAGCCATAATTGATGTTGCCAAATTAATCAAAACAGGGAAATATTTGACATCTATTTGCGACGTTGCCCACTTTCAGAACGCACGCTCTTATACGGTGGAAAATTAAACAATGTTTTTTTTTTGTTCAAAATAGATAAATAGGTAGGCACTTAGCATAAAGTCAAGGCAGGTTATTTCTTAATATTATAATGTGCGTTGTTAAAACTCTTTGTCATGATAATATTGTTAACAATTGAAAATATAATAACACTTAGTTATTATCTTTTTATGACGGCGCTTATTTCTTATTCTGTTTTAAGTTGTTTTGACCGGGCTATTAATATTTACGAATTAATTTTCGTACGTATCCTTTGTCATGCTAATTTCATAATACCTACGCAGATATGCAAAACGAGGTTTTCGACCTGCTTTGAGAGAGAAAATAGGTACAGGAATATTTTGTGCCTGGGCCATAATACTTACATATTTCCAGGTTTTCGCAAAATATCTTTGCCGGCGTGATCTTTGTCTGAAATCCCGGCCTCATATTATATTTCTTTGAAACTTTTTGTTTTTCTCATTTCATTACCATCTCGCCTTTACGCCCGGTCAGGCAGAGGTGTACTTATAGTAGACCCCAATTTCGCCAGTTGTGTTAAAGTCCCATGTAATATTTAGATAATTATTAATACAATTTTTATTTTTGAGAAAATTACTGAAACCAAATTAAAAATGTTGAATAATTAAAATACTTTTTTTTTTTTAAATTTAATTTTAATTTCTTCATCTTGTGTTACTTTATTTATAATTAATACTTTTCGACACAATGTATTTTTTTTAAATGAAATAAATAAATGAAATGAAATGAATAGCGAGCAAGCCTTTGTCATCAAACGGGCACAAATCCAGACTCCGGGCTGCTACTGAGAATTTCCAGTTAGAATATCACAATAACTTTGTGTCCGACTCGGGAATCAAACCAAAGACCTCAGGGTTAGCAGTAGCGCTTGCGACCACTAGACTAACGAGTGCTGAATTCATGGAAACTGTAAAGTTATCCGCATCGATGTTACACCGTGTATTTTATTTTAATAAGTACATTATAGTCAATTTCAATACAAGTCGCCGAGATGACTGAATGTTTATGAAAGAAAACGACATGATGGGTCGACCACAAATAAATAAAAAATTTGTCAATGTCAATAATATAAATAAAATGTGTTTACCTATTGTACTTGGCGATAATATTACAATAATATGCTTATCAGTAGATAACGCCCATCGGATTATACACGGGCGCCTTTGATTGTATGCGGTTTCTTGCGCAGTCTTCCACAAAGATACGTCAAAAAAAATTTCACGGCCTATGTATCTTTCCCCGCCTTTTTGAATACTCATGTGTGATTTTGTCTAATTGTGAGGTGATTATGTAAACTGTATGGAGATTTACTCTGTATATAAATAAAATAATAATAAAACAGTTTCTATCAAGGACTAAAACGGGTTTTTATTGAATTTATTGAGGTCTTGTAATCCAAAAACAGTTTTTTTTTTATTGGTGATTTTTGTGTAATTTTTTTTTAAATATTCGGTACTATTTAGTATAAGAGGTTTTCCAGACCCTGGATCTATAATTTAATATTCATTGATCCAAATAAAATAGTATTTTTGGGCCAATGTTGAGAAAGAAATTTCGCGATTGAGAATAATCTGATTCGCATTTTTAACATTTTATCGGCATGAATAAGTTTTGATAACCTAGATATAAATTGAGGAATGTGCTACGAGATAAATATTTTTATTATTAATTTTGTTATTTTAAATGAAATTTTGATGCTATAATTAATTTCGTATTGGTTTATAAATGCAACGTTTGTCCGAGATGGTGACAGGTGAACCTAACAAATAAATAAAATAATTGTACAGCTTTTTTTTGTGATTGTAACAAGTTAATGTGTTACGATTAGTTTTTTTATTAATTCTCTTTTAAACTGTTTTTTTATCTCGTCAATATTTTTTTCTTTAGTCCTGACTTGAGGAAATTATGAATGAGACGCGCTGCGGTCATTAAAATTCATTGCACGTCTAACAACAATTACATGGTTTATGAACGTTGTTGAAAACAAAGTGGCGCTTGAATAAAATTAAAATTAAAATACGGAAAATAATACTTACGTGTAAGCCATGACACCTTATCACTAACACAGCCTTAGAGACAAAAAAAATGCAAAATCCTCTCCTCTTTAGTCCTCAAAACACAAGTCCGACAAAAAAAACTAAATTTAAAAAAATATTAACTGCCCATTTTGTTTCTAATTCAAAGAAACAAAGCCTAAAAAAGTATTTATTTAATAAAAAAAAGAAAACAAATAAACGTCACTTTTGAATTTCGTATTCGCGCGGGAAAAGCTAACGTTGCTCGCGTTCGGTCCGTACCGTACGGATGTCGCAACAACACTACGATCTGGCGCCAACCAACACCTTTTTATGTACCACCATTTGTATGTATAATACATATTATTAAGTATCACATTCACGTGGTTTTTTGAACGATGATTATTTTAAAAAGGTGACTACGAACCGATTTTTCTCGTCCTTCATTTATCCTTCTCCGCATCCTCTGAGTTGTGGGTTGCGCGCGGTGCATTGACAGCTTTATAATTTGACAGTTGACACCGATTTGCAGATAATATCAGGACTATCAAGAACTCCTTTCTTCATTCAGAGGGAGGAAGTAAAAATTCCTAATCAATATTGTAGTGCAGAGCGATATTCATTCATAAAAAAAAATCTTATTGACAAATAAATATGCGAAATATTTGATAGAGATTTGCGACGTTGTCAACTATCTGATTCACTCTCTGGTTTCGTAATTAGTTATCCCTTACTTTTTTTTCCTATGGGTGTCCCCAATAGCCATGAGCACCTTCCGTGTGAGGAGCTAGGATATAAGTAATCTGTGGTGCCGAGAATCCGATGGTTATGTTAAATATGCTAGCTTTCTTTTGTTTGACCACTCAGCGTAAGGTTCTGGGTGCGATTGTGCGTATAAGCGTATCTAGGTACTTAAAAGGTATACCTCAGACCAATTTTAACATATACAGTGTGATAGGTAAAGTATCTCCGTACTATAAGGGAGTGTATTACTCATAAAAATAAACACCTTTTACTTTTCATCTGCCTACTTACTTATCATCTGCCTAGCTTACCTCGGATATATGGTGTAAGTTTTGTTTGTCCCCGCCTGCGATACCAAAATTCTATAGATTAATTTATAATGCTTGTTTTTCTCTTTTCAGTTATGCGTTTTTGCAGACGGGTTTTTTGTTTTTTGAATAATTTTCTTTATTTCAAGCTTTTTAGTTTTATTAATATATCTAAATTTGGCATTGACTCGTTAATAGCTTTTATTTGATACCAATATTGTTATAATTTATTTTAAATAAAAAAACCTTCCCCTCCCTTTTTTTTGTATTTGCAGATGCAATATATAAATATTATATAGCCTATGACACTTCTACAATTAAGACGAATCTAACGACACCTCATATGTTAAAATCCATCAAGCCGTTTAGGCTACAGAGCGTGCCAAAGAAATAGACATACATACATACATACATACATACTCTCGAAAAACAACCCTCCTTCTGGGGCAGTCGGGTAATAACACCTTTTACTTTTCATCTGCCTACTTACTTATCATCTGCCTAGCTTACCCTAATAGTGTTGGGGACGGCTTACAGTCTAACCGGATGCAGCTGAATACCAGTATTTTACATGGAGCGACTGCCTATTTGACGTCTACAACCCACTCATGTGTAACACGACAACCCTTGGTAAGACACCAATTTTACCAAGGGTTATTGTGTGTCAAAGAATGATAACCATATAATGAAAGCCGGGACCGCTTAACGTTCTTTCCGAGGCACGGAGAGGTCTCGGTATGTAAAGATGGTCACCCATCCACGGACAGACCGCGGCAAGTGTAGCTTACCCTGATGGATTGACCCGTGCGGCTGTTATTACTTAGCCAGAGCCGAGAATCTAATCTGCTGTACCTACCGTACGTTTCGATCGCATAGGCATTGCACTTTGTAGGGAAACGCTGTTTTTTACATTTATTTCAGGGTTAGTCTTACAGTGAAAGTTTTCTTTCTTTCTTTCTTTTCTTTATTTTCTCTTTCCTTTTTTGTACTTATGTCCAACTCAAAGCATTTATTTCAATTAAATTATTTACAGGCACTTTTGAACCGTCAAGGTGTCGGTCAGCCGGAAATATGAAGCAAGTTGCCCATTCCAATGCGTAGTAGGTACCTATGAGGAAGAACGGGCAAGAAACTCCATGGATATGATATCTAAAACCAGTTATACAACAGGAAATCAAATAATACGATATTTCTGGAATTTTCTGCTGACCAACTTTAAAAGTAGGTACAGATCCTTACATATTATAAAACAAAGTCGCCCGCCGCGTCTGTCTGTCTGTCTGTCTGTCTGAACGCGATAAACTCAAAAACTGCCGAACGGATTTTCAAACGGTTTTCACCATTGGACGGAGTGATTCATGTGGAAGGTTTTAGTGCATAATTCATTAAGGTTTTGTGTAAATTGGCTGAAATATGACGATTATTGTTGAAGATGTCGGAAAAAATCATGCCGACTGGGAGCTTTACTGGCGTGCGCTGCGTAAGTCGTGAGAGATAAATCAAATTTATATTCTAGAGTATTGTATATCTTAAAAATTGCAACAAAAAAGTCCGTGATGGCATATGTCTATCTTTTAAGGGTGACCCACAATAACCATTTTTATCTTTCAAAATTGTATAAAATTTTCATTGTTATTTCCGAAGCTTTTTTGACCGGTATCTTATTAATCCTTATCCAATTAAATAGGTTATTTAAATTAGGCATTCAATTTCGATTAAAATATGCCTTTACATCACATCATTTAAATGAATAGTTTAAGAGATATCACAGTTTCAAAATGACGCGTAACAAAATAATTATGGTTGACCACGCGGGCGCTGTAGTAGCCTACCACTGCGTCCGCTGAAAGTTAGTCAATGATCTTTTCCTTGGCTATTAGGTATGTATTCCCGGTAGAACGTTCCCGTGGGATATTTTGCGACATCCACGCGGGTGAAGCCGCGGGTAAAAGCTAGTAATTGATAAAAAGACCAAACATTAACAAGAAGTGCTCATCATTTGAGGTCCATTTTAATTTTACACACTTTTAAATTAATCCCTTTTTTGATGGGCAGTTAAATGTTTCCCAAAACTCCATAAACTCCATTATTATTATTTTTTAAATTAGACTAAATATTTTTAGTGAATTTTGCATAATTATGACGTCACTAATTGCGTATTTGCATTTAGTCTCATGACTAAATGCCATTAATTGTTTAGTCACCCATAAAATTAACAAATAAACAAACAGTTTCCCTGAACTAAAGAGAAAAACAAAAAATGACTAAACTATATATTTATGTCTCATAAATAGTTTCATTCAGCTAATTTAATTAATTATTGCTTTGATTATAAAGAATTATTGTTTACTTATGAATAAAATACTTAATAAATGAATGACTCAAGTGGTGCGTTGGCCATGTTAGTAATATTGTTTTAAAATAGAACATCGTAAGTTGGTATGATCAGTCACCTACTGTGTTGCTAAGTGCCAACTCATTTGACCTGAGGGCCGAAACAAAGTGACATTGACAGAGATAACGATGATGGGAAAGTAAAACATGATAAATATAATAATTATGACTGACATGGGCGCCGGCAGCTTTTTATTCAGGAGGTGCATCTTCAGCTCTACGAAGCGAGCTCGACCATTTTTACAGTTCACCTCGGATATGTTAGCTTGTCATTTGTATGCACATTCAAGATGTAACTTTGTCGACTTATGCCATGCAAAAAAGCTTAACAAATAAGATTCAAGACCAAGCTGAGCCAGCTCGATAATTTTTGCATCTCCCCTTGAATAGGATGTGGGTTTTATTTTGTCCATGCGTACAGAAAGAGGACTAAGTGTGTCGATTTATACAAATAAAGTAGGATGTAAGAGCGACCGAAGCAAGGTCGATAATGTTAGCACCCCGCCTAGGGACGATCAGATTTTCAGAAATAGGAGTTCGGTACTTTGTCGACTAATGCACAGAAGTTTTAGAATTGAGAGATTGTAGAATGCAAGAGCGAGCGAAGCGAGCTCAAAAATTTTACGATTTCACCCTATTATTGTGTTCGGCGTTTTCGGCTATTTCTTTAGTTCTGAATGTTTTTACGACTATCTATATTTTACTACGAAGCCAGGGAGGTGCAAGTGCATTTCGTTGCACCCGGCTGCCGCCGGCGCCCATAATGACTAACATAAGCTATCGATAAGCTTAAGTCAATCCCGTTGAAAAGTGCTGTACAGTGCGTTTCATCAAACAGTTCATATATGATATACGTGGCCTGAGGATATGGAAGGATTTGCGAGCCATACCGGATATGCATCCTTTTTGAGATAATAATCATTATCATCATCATCAGCCTATTAATGTTCTCACTGCTGGGACACAGGTCTCCTCTCTGTGAGAGGGAGTGGGCTGTAATCTACCACGCGGGCCCAGTGCGGGTTGGTAGATGTCACATGTCTTCGAATTTTTGGTTCTAAGACATGCCGGTTTCCTCACGATGTTTTCCTTCACCGTTTTGAGAGCAGTGGTGATGAAATTATTTACACAAAGTAAAGCGCCTGCTTCGGTCCGAACCCACGACCTACAATTCGTAGGTCGGGGCCGTTACCACTGGGCACCACTGCTGATAGTAATAATAGTTATATGAAAAAAAATTAAAAAAATATAGCCATAAAATCTCCATATTCTTCATATTAAATGTCTAATGTCATCTGTAGCGCAGACTGTGCCTAGGACACGGTGACATACGCGCAACTTATTAATATGGCATGTGCCTGAAAAATGCTGATACTTTTCGTAGACCCTTCAATCTACGCCGTAGCGCAGCGTAGCGTTGCTTATGCAATTCGATTAGGAGGTGCGTCTACAAAAATTTTATTTCGTAGAACCTTCATTCAGCGCACCGCGGGCAGCACCCGCCGTAGCGATTAATTTGATGCCAAAATAAAGAGAAATAATAATGGTTCCGAAAAACAAATTAATCTCCAGCGATCTGTGGCCGACTGTTATTCTAATTAACCAGCGTTATAATGAATTACCGACAAAAAACCCAAAACATAAACGAATAAAAATATCCAATTTAACAACAAATAAGAGCATGTTCAAATTACATTTTCTCCTAAAAAAAAATGGATCTTCGAATAACAAAACCAAACTTCCAAATAGAATACTGAACCTCCGACAAAATTACTAAGTTACCGACAACAGAGGTTTTGTCAAAATAATCATATTTTTACAACTTGCATGAACTGTTTTAATTTCTATTGTTGGTTATCAAATTTATTTTTTAACTCTCAATAATGATGAAAATACCTCAACTGCCCGCGCGATCGGGTTCGGGTCGCTAAATTCAACATATTTTTTTATTTAATACGAATTTCACTCCTAGGTTGTTCCGTTTTGCGTTCAGACAAAGTGACAGCGGATTTTAATGATTTTTAGTAGTATTAGTGTAAGTTTTCGAATTTTTGCAAACCGAATCGGGGCACCCCGACTTTACGTAGTATTTTGGCTCCTACCCCTGGAGTGTATATAAAAACCGGAGGCGCGGAGGGAGAGTAACCCCCGCCCGCTGTAACAAAGCATAGGAACCCGTGTTAGAAAATGAAGCATCAGGGCACTTTAGAAAATGATAAAAAAAAAAAAAACTTAAATAAGAAGACTCTCTCAAGCCTTATTGTATTAGAGTTATTTTCCAAGGGATATGTTTGCTGAATTTTCCATAAGGGATAGAATGTTCCAGTAGTAGCCCAGAGTGAGAATCGTGCTCCCTCCTCTTCGAGGAATACAATAAAGATGATATAAGTATTAAATTCAAAGATAGACATGAGAGGGATGACATAATAACCATATTATAGTCTGCTAACACTTCAAAATGCCACAAACAATAATTTAACAAAGTTTATTCTTCGAATTAATTAAAATACACTTCTCAATAAAAAATGATAGCGTTACTCATAAGTTCTGATGAAGATGAGTTTAAATGAAAGTGTCAAATATGATCTTAAATCAGATACTTGTATAACCATTAAAACAAGAATATATATCCATACTAATAATGAAGCTTGTGGCTAAGTAATAACAGACGCACGGGTCAATCGATTAGGTTAAACTACGGAGCGACTCTTAGGGTCACGCCACACCTGCCAAACGTACGGCGCGGAAGGTTCGGTTGAATACGCTCCTAATGTTTTTCAAGTTACCTATGACACATCAGCCGAACGTTACGTCGCGTTCATGAGCAAGCGTCACATGACGCGACGGAACGTTCCGCGCCGAACGTTCCGCAGGTGTGCCGCTACACTTAGTCTTGTTTACCAAGCTCCTGCCGAGGTTGGTCCGTGGATGGGTGACGTTTACATACCAAGACCCCTCCGTGCCTCGGAAAGCACGTTAAGCCGTTGGTCCCGGCTGTCACTTGTAGATCTTTGACAGTCATTACTGGTCGTCAGCAGCCTAAAAGTCTGACAATCAGTCTTACCAAGGGGTATCGTATTACCCAGTAACTGGATTGTGGAGGTTAGATAGGCAGTCGCTCCATGCATTCAGCTGCATCTGGTTAGACTGGAATCCGACCCCACCATAATGATGACTAATAATAAAGCTGAAGAGTTTGTTTGCTTGAACGCGTTAATCTCTGGAACTACCAGTCGGCTTCTATAACTAGTGCTGTACGTTGCCTTTCATTGAATTTAAGATTATGATGAGTTGATGAGCAGAAGATACACAAGCACCAACAAGGAGGCGACCCCTGTTGATCAGTGATCTCAGCCTTCTAGCTTCTCTGCTGAAGCCCCACAGCCCGTTGCCATCGACACTAAACCGGATTAACAACGCTATATGGCGATAGTAATGATATGGTCGTAATAGTATATACACACCTACTTCAAGCTACTGCCTGTTAAATAAATCTTAAGGTGTTTAAATACAAAACTCCTTGAAAACTATGACGTTACCTCAAGACCGCAATGCACTTGAATGTGAACACAAACAGATATTAATAACACTTTATAAACGTTGTTTAGAAAATATACCACATTCCTAGTCTGTACCTAAGCACGGTTATTAGATCACTCAGTATTTAAAGCAGCTACATTCTTAGTTCGTGGTTTGGAATTTCTAATTATGTATTAATTACCTGATGCAGTGTGCAAAACTGTTCACATAAGGAGTTGTCGCACAAAGGTACGGCGCGGCAGCGTTCTTACATACGCCGCGCCGCGCGCCGTTTCAAAGATATTTGTCGAAAGGAACACTAGTGGGTTTTAGTCAGTAAGAGTCTGACACGCCTTTCCGCTCCGCCCAGAGCGGGAGAAGTCATGTGAAGATTTCCCACCCAAAAAAAAAAAAAAAGGCGCAAGTTCTGTCAAGCAGACATGGAATGACAAACGCGAAGTACTAAGGGGTTTATCCATAAACATTACTTAAAGGTAATTAATGACTAGCGACTATTTAACCAAACACTTCTGACGTTTAAACGTTTAAGCAACGTTTATGAATAAAGGTATAGTTTTAGGGCGTTTTAATTGTTCAATAGTCAGATTACTTTTATCTAAGGAATAAATATTGAGGTTCGACAGCTTTTGCATGAAAAATATTATGTTTAACTGTCTTATTATTATTAAATATAATGTTCAGATCTGATTATTAAAAAATCTACCCATTATGGTATTGTAAAGAATAAGTTAAAAGATATAAACGATTACCTTATCTTAAAACGATGATTTTATTGGACAAGATCCATAAAAGATTCAACAGCAAGTCTCCAACAAAAGTGCAAAAAGTATTCAACGGTGTTTAAAGACTGTAGGTATTTAGCAAAAAATATTCATCAGTGTCCAAAGACTGTTCAGTAGGTTTTTAGAATGACAGTACATCCTCTTCTAGTCCTCTTTGTGAGGGCTTATCTAGGGAAGTTCTATCACCAGACCTATCTGTCGCACACACAGAACACTCACTCTTAGGGGAACCGTAAATAAAAACTCCGAAACCTGACTATTCTGCACAAATATGACTATATCTCAATAATTACGAAACTGATTTGAATAAAATAAAAATTAACTTATAGCCAGAAAGATTGTCTATCGATCACTAAAAGCCATATTTAAATCGGTTGAGAAATTTAGGAGATATGGTCAACTTAAAACAGACATTGTCAAAACAAAGATTTCACAGTATGTTATATGGGTGAAGCTGTAAATCGTCGGTGTCTTGAGCTAAAAATGATTTAGTGCATTTACAATAGCTCTTAAATATGTCGTTTCACCTGTTAGTCGGTTAACGAGCAGAGTTTTGTTGCCAAACCGACGCCACTATAAATGAACGCAAGCCAATGGAATGCGCTGCGCTTACTTTTGTTTGATATTCCAAATACATATGACGCACATCAGGTGTTTGCACACAGTTATTCTGGAGATCTCCACGTGTCCCTTGTCGGTTGAACCAGAAGTCAAGGACGAAGAAAAGACCGAGCCGAAGTAGGACAACCAAAGATGTCGACATAGCTCACACACATACTCACATGTTCATATTCATAGTTAAATCAAGTCATTATAGGTTTATTAACACAACATAAATAAGTAAAGGTATCTTTTGTAAACGAAGTTACAGTAGAACACTGACTCCTAGGTCACAGGGTTCCCCTAATTTAGGAGGCAGGGTTTTTCACTATTTGTGCAGCCTTTTTCCCAAAATTCAATGTACCTATAAAATATGTATTGTATTGTGTACAAAGGAATTTTACGTCAGTAAACTTATTTTTATTTATTTTATTTATTTATAGCTCACATAATAATAAAGCTGGCGTGGCAGTGCGCCGGTCGTATTAGCCGTAGAGCCGATGACCGTTGGGGTAGACGTGTTCTTGGATGGAGACCGCGAATCGGTCGGATAGGTTGCCTGGAAGAGATCGCAGAAAGCGATAAGGCCGCCCATTGTATGTTTTGTAGTGTTATATTTATTTTTGTTGCTATGTATTTTCTGGTGTACAATAAAGTATATATAAATAAATAAATAAATAAATCAGTCAACGTAAGGTAGGACGCACTCAGGTTAGGTGGAGCAACGATCTTCACAGGGTGGCTGGTAGCAGCTGAATGAGAGGTGCTGTGAATCGAGCTGAATGACGTGCAGTTGCAGAGGGCTAAATTCAAAATATTCAAATCAAAATTCAAAAGTCATTTATTCAAACTAGGCACTGAATCAGCACTTTTCGAACGTCTAAATTACATAAGACAGTCCCCCAAAAACGCCCACCCACCCAAATAGCGAAAAAAGCTGTTCTCTACATTTATGTTTGCCAAACACGTCAAAATGTATGGAACATCTGATTTTTTTCGCGATTTCGGGGTTGGTCCCATAGTAAAAGTTGGTCATAATGATGAGTAAAGTCACGTGTTTAAGTTTCGGTCACTAATTACCAGTCACCCTAATAGTACTTATGCAAAAAATAATTTACATTACCACATTATAATATAGCAAATAATACAACTCATAAAATAAAAACATTATAATGAGTAGTTAATTGACTCAGGCGTGACTTTGCGGAAATCCATCATAAAATACAATAGACGATGTATATCTAGTAACTTAATCCGCTTAACCGTTCTTAAAGAGTTAGAGAACCCTGTAAGAAATCGACACGTGTTTCGCGTGTTTCGCGTTGAAAACACTTCGTGTCCGAGTTCGCAACAGGTCAATCGTCGTCCTGAGGATGCCTCGTTGAGAGGCGAAACACGTGTCGATTTCTTACAGGGTTCTCTAACTCTTTAAGAACGGTTAAGCGGATTAAGTTACTAGATATACATCGTCTATTGTATTTTATTATAATGAGTAGACTATGTCAACAAAAACATTACCCTCCTTCTGGGGCAGTCGGGTAATAAATGAAAACAAAATTAAAATAAATTGAACAGTCAAATAAATATGATGATGATCATGACATGATATACTTTGAGCCAATATCGTCTGTGATACAAATCTAAAGCTAACGTAAGATTTAAACCATGACGATGTAGCAAAGCAAAATTAATTAATAACTAGGAAACACTGGCGGACTAAAGATGTTGTTTAACGAACAGAAAGCTATGAATGAATGAATGCCCCGATCCCAGCGTGGTTTAACCAGACTCGATAAATCGAATGAACCCCAAGATTTGCACTAGCCCATGAAATCTCATGTTGCATGGGACTTCAAAAGCCATTGCATATCAAAGAGTAGACCGGGTGGCGCGGTAATGGTAGGGATTAGATATGTGCCCTGGGAAAAGGAGGGAGATATGAGCCTACCGGATATGCATCCTAGAGTAAGCCTAGGACTAGTGGAGAGACAGGTTATAGATCATTGGATGGGCATCTTTTTACGACGTCACCACTCGCCGTTATGTCGGTTCACATAGATCTTCGCTGGTGGTTCTTGAGGTGGGGTTACGCTGCTTTCTCGGCTTTTTTCAATATCGCTGCTTTGCTGTGTTATATTTAGCTGTTTCTAAGTCTTCGTCAGAGGCCTCGCTGCTATCCGTTTCAGGTTTCTTGTAGATCTCGCTGGCAGCCTTCATTATCTTGTTTCGGTCTGTAGCCGTGTCCATCCAGAAGTTGACTTCCTTGTCGAAATAACTCGAGTCCTGTTTAATGTTGTCGTTCCATGTGTAGATTGGACGTCCTACTTTCTTGGATTTGGCCTTATACTGCATTGCTGCGTGTAGCAGGTGTAGTTTGCCTCGCCTGTGAACGTGTGCGAGATAGCACATTCTGTGATTCTTGATGCGTTTGGTTACTGTTTTTCCGTCCAAGATTTCGTGCATCTTCTTATGTCTTGGTTTGTTTCTGGCGTGGTTAATCAGGTCTCTCAAGATGACTCGCTCATATCTTCTCAGCCTTGACCTGTTAGCTTTGGTGATTGCCGATACTTTCAAACCGTATATCATACAAGGTACGATCACCATTCGGTACATGAGTCTGGCTAGTTTCCAGTCCATCTTTGAGTTTGTTATGAATGGTAATAGTGCCTTTGCGTTTCTAGTAGCTTGTTCGCATCGTTTCCTAATTGTGTTTCTCCTGCTTAACGCAGATGTTATGTATGTGCCTAGGTATTTAATTTCATCGACAGTATGTAGATTTAATCCGTTCATTGACACATAAGTCGCTTTCTGTTTAGCTACTGGGTCCCTAATTAAAATTTTTGTTTTAGTTTCGTTTATTTGTAGGCCGACACTACCTAGTAGGGGTTTAATATGGTATACGATTCCTTCTAACCCTTTTAGATCATCTGTAATGAAGATGAGGTCGTCTGCGAATGATAGCACCAGCGGGAGTGAGATTCCCCGATCTTGGTCTAATTTTATTAGTTGAGTTTCCTCTTCGAGGGTTCTAAGGACTTCATCCATGACCAGTGTAAAAAGGCGAGGCGACAGCGGGCAGCCTTGTTTGACACCTTTTCCTTTGGTAATCCAACTAGATTGCTGCCCACACCATTTGATGTGTGTGCGTTCATTCATGCAAACCTTGATTATCCTATTGGTTAGTGCCTTGTTGGTTCTTTGTATTAGAATGTCTCGCAGTGCTTGGAGGTCGACGTTGTCAAAAGCTTTTTCAATGTCCAGAGCGAGTACATAAATTATTTTTCCTGCTCGCCATTCTTCATCCAGAACCCTTTTTAGCGTAAATATGTGATCGTCTGTGGATCTATTGTTTAGAAAGGCTGCTTGGTAGTTGCCCAATTCTTTTATTACTTCGTCTAATTTTTTAAGAACGTAGGAGGCGTAGATTCTATAGCCCGTGTTGCAAACCGATATTCGTCGATAGTCATTTGGGTCTTTAGGGTTGGTTTTTTTTAGGGATTGGTACCTGCATTGTTTCTAGCCACGTGCCGGGTGCCTCATTCTGTGTCCAGGCTTTGTTAATGTGCTTAGTGACGGCTTCCTGTAATACTTTGGGCATAGCTTTGTAGAGCTCTATTACTATTTGATCTGTTCCGGGCGCCGTCCCGTTTCGCATGTTGTTAATTATTTCCATTACGTCATCCACTGTGGGTCCTTTGTTTTGTTCGTCGGTTGTCGGCTTTGTTGTGTCCGTGCGGATTGAGGAGCCAGACTCATAATTAAACGCGGGTACTACCAATATTTAGTAGTAAATTAGCCGATTTTGTAGGCCCGATCCTGGAATTTGTAGTAAAACCCTTTAGAAGTTACATGACTTTAAAGGTGGCTCCTCAATTCGCACATGCGGATTGAGGAGCCACCTCAGAACTCGAAAACTAGACGACGGATGAAAATGAAAATTTGGTAGGATTTAGTAGTACTTATGCGTAATCTCTACAAAAAAAATGGGGTTTGTACGACTGGATTTGAGAGAGCTACAATGCTTTGATTTTTCATAAAAAAACGTAAATTTCACCGCGCTGTTTCTCGGAAAGTTATTAATCAATTACAACATATTTTCAGTATGATTTAGTAGTAAATTAGTTTTAATTTGTAGTATAAAAATAAAAAGGAAAAGCTATATAGTTTCGGTAATACAACACATTTTATGTGGCTCCTCACACCGCACGCTCTAGAGAAAATATATGTACGTAGCTACTAAAGTAGCTGATCAAATCGGATAAAAATAGCATCAATATTTAGTAGAAATTTCTACTAAATATTGGCGTACTCCAACATCCTGCGCATTCAGTATTTCAAAAGATATTAATAAAATAAACATTCCTTAACAAATTAGTGAATAGGGTGACCATAAATAATTCAAACAAGACCATTGTTTGAAATAAATAGTTTTATTTGCTTAAAAATCATCCTACGAGTACGATTACCTACGTGTTACTTATGTAATTGCAGTTTAAAATTTTATGAGATACTAGCTGCGCTCCGCGGTTTCACCCTCATAAGTCTGGATCCCGTGGGAATATCGGGATAAAAAGTATTCTATGTCCTTACCCAGGTTTAGGGTTAAAGGTTTTATTTTATACGATATTAAAATATAAAGTTAGTGTTACAGGATTGTACATTTTAAAAAGATCAAAAGAAAAGTCCGCGATAGCATAATATGTCTACCTCTACGGAGGATGACAGATGTGATACAGAATGCCCAGTAAACATGACGCAATGACAGAACATACAACGCAAACCGAGCGCAGCGTATAATGAGATACAAAAACCGGCCAAGTGCCCAAGAACAAACATAACATTGTAAGTATGTACATAGTTGAAAAACACTTTCTCCCTTATAACGTTGAACTTCAAAGGATGATGCTTATTTTGGTATCCACCTCCAATAACCATGTGTCATACATCGTTGGATAGCTCTTTTTAAACTGAATCGAAGTTATTATGCCGCCCAATCCTTGTCCGTTCGGAGTTATACTGTACCAAACATGTCTGTTTTAGCAATACCTAATTAAGGTTTTTTTTTTTTAGATACTTCATAATTCACTGCCACTTTGAGCATCATTAGGGAAACGACGTCATCACAAGCTACACAGTAACCGATCATGAGTTCACTACTTCTCTCCCCCCTCCTTCTAACAGTTAATCTAGGGATTCTATCGGTATGCGGTGTCGTCAAATAAATCTTGCAGCATTTCAGCTTGGAACCGAATCAGCATCACCCAGAAACTTCATTCATAAAAGTATAGTAGATACTACCTGGATGGCAGCGTGTCGATGAGGTTAGGTGGTGCTAATCTGATGCTGGGCTTAAAAATGTATTATACTGACCTTAACGGCCCCAAAATAACGGTTGTCCTGTAAAACCATCATTTACACTAATGTTTATTACGGTTTCAAATAAATATTAAATGACGGGGAAAAATGTCTGTCGATCGTTCGTATCATGTGTGACTGCGCTTCGTTTCTTACTAATCTGCGACTGTTTAGGTATTAGCACTCTGGACTCCGGTTATAGTTTTTCTTGTTGGCTCCGGCTATCTCGTGGATTTTATTACCTTTCGTTTGAATAGTAGCCTTCAGGTTTCAGGCGATTTGAATTTCCGAGCTGTCACATTAAAAAACAATATATTTGGGAAATACTAAATGAAGCTGGAAAGGTCTTCCTGCAGCGAGCATTAACACAACGGTATAATTATCCAATAGTTTAAAGGCAAAATGTGGAGATGTACCTGATTACGGGATTAGTGAAGATGCTTGGCTCTTACGTGGTTGCATCCAGTCTAGTCATGTAATAGCTAGAAAGTACCCTACCATTTTGCTACTTATTAATTAATAATGCTAACAATATTACATACTTATACACTTAATTGAAAGACGTGCTGTGTACACAGGTACCTGTACTCTTATAATATCAATTGTTTGGTACTTTTGCTAGCCAGCCCCTGCCTTATTTCATAATTAAAGATATAGTAGACCATGAATGATTTTATTTTAATTATAATGGATGAATGCATTTCATGTATGGTATGGTTCGTGGCTAATTAATAACAGCCGCACGGGGCGACCGAAGGTTAAGTTACGCTTTCTGAGGTTGGCCCGTGGATGAATGACCATTCATTACTTACGAATACCCCTCCCTGCTTCGAAAAGCACTTGAATAGGGATGATGACAAAAAATGTTTTTTGTCCGGAATGTAGATTATGCAAAAATAACGTACACGTATTTTTTCTTATTTATACGACAAGACGGCGGCATACTTATTAGTTCCAATTTCATCCACGCGCAGACTTATCTTGCGAGCACTCTACCCCAGACTGCATTCCGAATTACGCTGTAATCCATTTTGGCGTGCTTACACCCGTCCAAATTAGTGTGTGCGCAATAAGAATATCCCGTGAATCGTCATAGATGACGTCATGACATGCGCCATCTTGCGATAACGCATGCTCTAAATTAATATCACCTCACGGTGATCAAAAATGACAGTTGTGCTGTTTTGTTTTGAGTCGCATCCTATCTTTAAACTAAAGTTACCAATCCGTAGCCGACCGCAGGTGGCAACTGCAGGCAATGTGTCGCCGCGACACAAAAAACCTTTCGTAGTTAGCGACACATCGCTTTCATAGAAATACATAAAAACCAGTCGTGTCGCGGCGACACGTTGCAGTTCCGTAGTATCTATTAGTGGGATTTTCTAAATTGTACTTCTGGTAACAAACAAATATGATATGGTATAAGTTTGGACGTTAAGCCGGCACTGTAAGCGCGTTCAAGAGCGTTTCGATTCAAATTGACAGCTCTTAGCTGTCATAATCGTGTTATCTAAATCGGAACACAAAATTATTATTGCACTTCATATTTAATATTCTAGTTCGCTAGTAACCCACATTTCTTATTTCGAAACAGTAATATTGTCAAAACAGGGTAATCATATCAGGGAAATATTTGACATCTATTTGCGACCTTTGCCCACTTTCAGAGCTCGTAATTCGGAATGCGGCCACAGACGTGAAGATGACTGACACTACTGACATTCGATGTCTATTACATTCTTTACGTTACTATAGCAACAATGTTGTCAAAAATAACAGCGAAACAACAATGAATTTAAAATCATAACATAAGAATAAAAACTAATGTTTACTTTGACGAAGACAATTTATTTTACTATACACAAAGAGGACACGTTTCTACGGAGATCCCTATCACCGCGATTCACCGGAGAGTGCTAAATTTACAACGCCATCTATCGGTACATCAGGAACTAAAATATCGTTTAAATAATCAAAATAAACACATCGAGGTATTATTGTACTAACGTACCTAAACATAAGTTTGTACAGAATAAGTATTATTAAATTCATCACCGGTGACTGAATTTTAATTCATTTGTTAAACTTACTTTTGTTGTAGATACATAGTACATAACATAACTATAATAATAATAAGGTTTTGTCTGTGCAATTATGGACGAAGTTATGATGACGAACAATTACCGGAGATTCATTGTGAAGGACGGCACGGTTGACATTTGTCGGGCATGCCACCGTCCGGGAGAATCAATCCGACACATTATCTCCGGGTGTTCTCGTCTAGCTAACGAAGAGTACTTGCATAGACACAACTTGTAGCCAGGATTATCCACCAGCAACTTGCTCTGAAATACAGCCTTGTGGAATCTGAAGTGCCGTACTACAGGTATGTGCCCGACCCAGTTCTCGAAAATGGCAATATCACATTGTACTGGGATCGCTCCATCATCACTGACAGGACTATTGTTGCCAATAAACCTGATATAGTGGTGGTGGACCGAGTAGAGCGGCGCACAATGATCATTGACATAACGGTCCCGCATGATGGGAACCTCGTGAAAGCCGAGAAAGATAAACAAATCAAGTATCTTGACTTGGCTCGCGAGGTTGTCGACATGTGGGATGTGGACTCAGCGATCATTGTGCCGATAGTCGTATCAGCCAATGGCTTAATTGCCAAGAGCCTCGACCAACACCTAAGGAGGCTCTCGTTAGGCAGCTGGGTCAAGAGCTTGATTCAGAAAGCGGTACTCCTGGACACGGCTCGCATTGTCAGGAGGTTCCTCTCTCTGGAGCCCTGACCGCCGCCGGTAGCTTGGACCCTGTTCCCGATACCGGTGGGCTACAATTTTTTATATTTTTAAATGTTTTTGTATTATTTTGTTTTTATAAAAATATTTAAAAATGTAAATTATATGTATTTATCCTCTGGACGGTCACGCGCGCGCCGGCGCAAAACCGTTAGCTGTCAAGCTGCGCGTGGGTGGTCCCGAGACCCCCCATGAAGCCTGCCACTTGAGATTAGAACGACTATATCTCTAAAGTTTCGTATGGGAGCTATTTATAATACTTACGTAGTTGGAATCGGTATAAAATAAGCTAACACAATAAAACTAGATAACTAAATGTTATTTTCCTATTATATTCTTAATTTTAATGTAAAGTCACGAGAAGGGGGCTTTTTCCCCATTACCGTAAAGAAAAAAATAATTGAAAAATATTGAAAATATTTTTATCAATTATTTTTTTTTTTTTAAATTGATATATTATTTAACGTTAAAGAATTACATAAAAAACTACACGTCCCCCTACATTATATTGAAATAAAAAATTTATGTATGACTTACCACGCGATGACGTCACCTCCCGACGGGCCGCCGACACGTTATCGGAACCTGTTTTTTTCTTTGTTCTCCTTATCACTTAACACACAAACACTTTTACACTGAAGTTTATCTTTTGTTCGTCATTTATACAATAGCTAACAGAGATTCAACTGATATAATTGTTTATTTTTAACAAAAATAACACCACGTTTGACCACGCCATTAAAAGTTTTAACACGGAAGAAACCGAACCAGTTTATTTGGATCACAGTTTTTATTACGTTGCACTATACTCAAATCTGAATGTACATTCGAACTTATGATGTTATTTACTCATGGGAAAACACTACACAAAGGCTTGAGGACTACCGAAATTAACTAAAACAAAATAAAATCGAAAACAAAACACGAGACAAACACCACACGCGCGGCCATTTTGCGCGCAGACCGTATGAACTGAATAAATATTGAATTTATTCAATGAATTTACTGTCAGATGTCGGTCATGTCATGTTTTATGTCATCGTTCGTTCATAGACTTTAATTATAAACCTGTTCCACGAAAGTAAACACTATTTATAATACAAATAATACTCAAAATTAACTGAGTGGCCGGTGGGGTCCAAATTGGCCGCCCGTCAGTCAACACTTTTTGACGTCGGACCACGGGGACCCGGCCGTCAGTCCAGAGGATAAATGAAATAAAGGAGATAATAATATTATAATTGCGAAAGTGAGTTGGTTTTTCTATTGGTTTATTTGTTACGCTAAAACGGCCGAACGGATTTAGATGAAATTTGACACATGGGTAGTCAATGACCTAGGTAAGGACATAGAATACTTTTTATCCCGATATTTCCACGGGATCCAGATTTATGAGGGTGAAACCGCGGAGCGCAGCTAGTATCTCATACAATTTTAAACTGCAATTACATAAGTAACACGTAGGTAATCGTACTCGTAGGATGATTTTTAAGCAAATAAAACTATTTATTTCAAACAATGGTCTTGTTTGAATTATTTATGGTCACCCTATTCACTAATTTGTTAAGGAATGTTTATTTTATTAATATCTTTTGAAATACTGAATGCGCAGGATGTTGGAGTACGCCAATATTTAGTAGAAATTTCTACTAAATATTGATGCTATTTTTATCCGATTTGATCAGCTACTTTAGTAGCTACGTACATATATTTTCTCTAGAGCGTGCGGTGTGAGGAGCCACATAAAATGTGTTGTATTACCGAAACTATATAGCTTTTCCTTTTTATTTTTATACTACAAATTAAAACTAATTTACTACTAAATCATACTGAAAATATGTTGTAATTGATTAATAACTTTCCGAGAAACAGCGCGGTGAAATTTACGTTTTTTTATGAAAAATCAAAGCATTGTAGCTCTCTCAAATCCAGTCGTACAAACCCCATTTTTTTTGTAGTGATTACGCATAAGTACTACTAAATCCTACCAAATTTTCATTTTCATCCGTCGTCTAGTTTTCGAGGTCTGAGGTGGCTCCTCAATCCGCATGTGCGAATTGAGGAGCCACCTTTAAAGTCATGTAACTTCTAAAGGATTTTACTACAAATTCCAGGATCGGGCCTACAAAATCGGCTAATTTACTACTAAATATTGGTAGTACCCGCGTTTAATTATGAGTCTGGCTCCTCAATCCGCACGGACACGCTTTGTTATGTTAACCGTTGGTATAGTTTGGCCCTCGGAGTTTTTTAGGATTTGCTCCCATTTGGACATTGGTATATAGGCGTTCCTTTTACGGCGTTTTGTAGCTTGCTTGTTTTTCCTGTAAAAAAGATAAAGTACCTGCATGCGTTTTGAAGGATGTTTTTTCCCAGTCCATTGAAAAACGAACAGAAAGCTACGTAATAAAATCTGACTTAAGGAACAATTCCAACATATTTCCCAATTATCTGCACTAGGGTCGTAAAATAAGTAATAATAGTTGACTATGAGAGACGATATAGACTAGCAGTATCATTACCTACTTGGAAAATCGATTCCAACTTGGATAGTCGATATAGGTAACCTTTCACTTCGTTGCCAGTTTTTAAAATTCTCAGGGTCTTGAACTCAAAACGAAAATAAATCACCTTCAGGAACCACGGACTTATGTGACCGCGTCTCGGAAGCATTTTTACGACTCCTCAAATTGGGTTGGCGCCGAAAGAAAAAGGGTCGTTAAAATGTTTAAAGAGCCGTAAACACTTCCAGACTGTGTTAATCGGGAACACAGGATTTGAGTAGAGTAAAAGAAAGGATTGAATATTAATGGAGTTGAGTGGCCATATCTAATAAAGACAAACTATAGGTACCTACTTAGCAACAAACAACAGGTGATCATTGGTAGTATTTGCCAGGCACGAACATAATTTCTTGAAGTTACAAATCGTACATCATCCTGGTAAAATAAATGTATTCATTCGTATACAGTTTACTTATTATTTTCCATTAGGTAGGCCGTTAAGAGGGTGCATCCTAAAAGTTGGCAACGTCGTTAATAGCTGTCAAATATTTACATGTTTCGATTAATTTGGAAATAATACTGTATGGAAATAAGAAATGTGGCTAACCAATTGACTAAAATATTAATAATGAATTGCAATTATAACATTGAATTTGATGTTGTACCCGTTTTAGGTGAAAAAAAGGCATTTGGAAAGTTTCCAAATACTTTTTTTACATCTAAAACTAACTATTCGGTGTTACGATATTAATTATTGCATTACATAATCAATATTCTAGTTCGCTAGTTAGCCACATTTTTTATTTTCATACAGAAATATTATCAAATTAAGCAAAACAGCGAAATATTTGACATTTATTTGCGACGTTGCCAACTTTCAGAATAAACCCTCTTAAGAAAACCATAATGTAAAATATTGAATTGTCTCGTCTGTAAATAGGTGCTTTTTCTTTTTTATTCCAGAAAAAGTTTGCATTTGACTATCTTGTTTGCATTTGATTATCATTCTCCTGCCCATCCCAATTTATTTGTCGTCGGTTTTCTTCCATCACATGCATTACCATAATTTTTTGCACAACTTTTAAGTCACCGGTGTCACATTCGGACTTCCTATAATGTACTCCTTTCTTATTCACTCCATTCGTGCAACACCACACATCCCTCTTAGTATCCTCATCTCAGCTGCATGCAATTGCCTTTCATTCATCCCTTTTGTAGCCCAATATTCTGATCCATACAAGACAGCAGGTCTAGCCAGTGTTCTATATTTATGTATCTTCCCCTTAAATTTTAGGGGAATGCGGGAGTCGCAGATTGTTCCCATGACCTCCCGCCATTTCATCCATCCAGTGTTAATTCTGTGCTTAACCGTTGCATTTGTCTATTATCTCATTTTATAAAAGCGATTGAAGATCCGACCTATTCAGTCATTACAAAACTAACTACAGTACGACACAACTTCGATGTAGCATACATTTGAAAATATGCATTCATTCATTTCAATTTTACGAATGTATTTGGTTTTATGACTTCACAAGTTATTGCGTTTGCGTAAAGATCATTTTCACCTAAAGCAGTAATAAATAATGGTGATTTTGAAGGCGCACTCAGTTCGGATGGTGATCGGTTTTACGAATTTTGCCGATGCTACATCTAAGTTGTGTCGTACTGTACTTATAATGTCGTGTCATCTACTCAGGCCTTAATAAACTCTCCTGGAAATATGTACACTCCAAATAAAAGGTGAGTCAAAAGCAAAACATAACTTAACTTTTCTGGAAAACGATCTTTAAACTTTCCTGTTCCAGAAACCTTATTTACAAATTGGGTTCCTTGGTATAAATAAATCAACTTCAAGGTTCATACTTATACACACTCATTTTTAAAATGTTAGGGCTTCTTCATACACTTGACACACTTTATTGGTTAAAACATTATGATGACACTGTTTCTATATCTGTACCTTAGTGACTGCATCAGTTGTGACTGGGTATTTAAAACTAAATTCGGTCTGGCGATTTATATTATGAAATACCTAATAATTTCAAAGGGTTGAAATCTATACAGGGTGTTTGGCAGAACGTTGAACATACGAAAATGGTGGATAGGTGGGATCATCTGCTACTTACTCAGCCCTAATTTAACTGCCCCTGGTTTGTTTTTTTTTTAAATAAGTTGAAATTAATTTAAGTATTTTTTACATCTTTCTGTAAGTTTGAGCGTTTTAGAGAGTTTCTAGCTAACATCTGAATAAAGCAATAATTTTATAAGAATCTGCCAACATTAAAGATTTAAAAAAAAAACATTTTTAATAAAAATTACACTTTAAAGTGGTGAAAAAGGAACAAAGCAAAAAATGTTTTTTTTTTAAATATCCGGGGCCCAGGGTCAAATAAATTAGGGCTGAGTAAGTAGCAGATGACCCCACCTATCCACCATTTTCGTATGTTCAACGTTCTGCCAAACACCCTGTATATAAATGTCGCAGTAAGATGGTTGAACCGTTGGTTTTTCTTTGTTCCTCTCAAACAGAGCACCTGCCATTTTATCTCTTCACCACCCTTGGTTGACTGGTAGAGAATGCCCAAGGCCTTAAGTCCGCCTTTGTACCTTTAGTGCGAAAAGTTTAAATAAATAAACCGTGATATAGTTATATCTCTAGGGATATAGCTATATAGCTTACGTAATATAGTTATATGAAAGCGGTCCATTACTGTCAGAGTACCCTAATTTTGTTACTGCGACCAATTTCGACGTAGCGCTCATTCGGCTCGCGCGTAGTTGGTCACAGTTCTAACCTAACCTATTTGGTCGGAGTGTCCTAATAGTTACATTACTAGATCGTGTTCGTATCATAGTTATATTCCTAGTAAGATAGTTATGAAACGCTTTCATATAACTATATTACGATATATCTCTAGATATCACTAGGGATAACTATATCACGGCTTCAGTCATCTTACTGCGACATATACATAATTATGTAGTTTGCGTCTTGTAGTTGTAAGCGCTACGGCTGAGCATGTGCATGGGATTCTGTTGAGTGTTCGATTCTCAGGTTGAAAGAAAAGAAAGAAATAAAATACATTTATTTAGCACAGACTTAAAGACACACAGCACAACATAGTTGGTTGCAGGGCCGTCTTAACCATGTTGGGTGCCGGGGTGCGAAAATCAGCCTGCGCCCCCCTTGTCAACGAAAAAAAAAGACGTTTGTGTTCCTTTTAAGTGAAAATTTCTTTAGCTGCGTTGTGCACTTTTTTGGGAAGGGTAAAAAATGTTTAACTCGCGTCAGGACACGCGACCTGATCGAAAATTCGTAAGACGGAGGTAGAGTAGAAATGCACAACGTTAATGTTCAAGTTTTTGTTGACTGTGCACTCTGTTTTATTAATTTGGATTTTTTTAACGGAGCTTCAGCTTTCGTTCTTGTACTGACAGCAAGCCATATAAATTCCTGACATTTTCGTTAGATGGCGTTACTTAGTTTTCACTTCAATCGGCAGTCTGCCGCCCCGTTTATTTTTTTATTTAAGTAATACTCTACAAAACTGAGATGGCTCACATCTGAGCCATATTAACAGGTTGTATTCAAGAGCCATCACCTCATCACGAACCGTCTCGCGCACAAGTTTGCAGAGTTCCAGCCTCCCGAACAAGCTGGATTCCGTAAAGGCTTTAGCACCGTAGACCACATACATACGCTGCGGCAGGCTATACAGAAGACTGCAGAGTATAACCTGCCTCTCTGCTTAGCGTTTGTGGACGACTACGAGAAAGCCTTCGATTCTATTCAGACTTGGGCTGTACTGCAGTCTCTCCAACGAACGGTGCCAGATTGACTATCGGTACATCGAGCTGCTGAACTGTTTGTATGAAAACGCTACTATGTCAGTCCGACTCCAGGACCAGACCTCGAAATTTATTTTTCTGCAGCGAGGTGTGAGACAGGGAGACGTTATCTCTCCGAAACTGTTCACCGCTGTACCGCTGGAGGATGTTTTCAAGGTTCTGGACTGGAAAGGGGTTGGCATCACATCGGTTTTCCGACGATATAGTAGTCATGGTTGAGACTATGGAGGACCAGTACAATGGTCGTTGATCTCAGTAGAGCTTCCGAAAGAGTGGATCTTAAAATGAATATGGACAAAACAAAGGTCATGTTGAAAGCCCATTTAACACACGCGCTCATAAAGATCGGAGTTGAGATACTCGGAAGTAGTGGGCGATTATGTTTACCAGAACAGACTGTCCAGTTAGGTAGGTCCAACTTCGAGAAAGAGGTCAATCGTCGAATCCGACTCGGCTGGGTGGCGTTCGGGATGCTGCGTACTATCTTCTCATCAAAAACAGCACAGTGTGTCAAGATGAAAGTTTTTGACAAGTGGTGTTGCCAGTGATGACCTATGGCACTGAAATGTGGTCACTCACAATAAGCCTTATCAGAAGACTGAAAGTCGGCCAAAGGGCAATGGAGACGGCTAGGTATGTTTGCGAGTTTCCCTACGTGATCGAATCAGAAATTAATAGAGATCCGTAGGAGAACCAAGATAACCGACATAGCCCAAAGAATTACCAAACTAAAATGGCAGTGCCGCCGATGGGGCAGAAAGCTTCTGGAGTGACGATCGCGTACCGGAAGACGTAGCGTTGGAAGGCTTCCCACAAGGTGGACCAATGACTGGTGAAGGGCGCAGGAATTCGCTGGATGCGAGAAGCACAGAACCGGTCGAATGGGCGGTGCTCGGGGGAGGCCTATGTCCAGCAGTGGACGTCTTTCGGGCTGAAATGACGATGATGATGACTCTACAATAAAATTAAGTACATTTTCAAACAACAATTTACTTTTTTCTGGCTTTTAGTTGGCAATTTTTATAATGATATCATCTGTTATAAATCTTCCCTGTCAATGTCTGATCTATTTTCAAGTGTGAACTTTTCTTCTAAGTTGAGACATTGTGATTTTTTCTGGTCAGCACTCTTTGAATTTGCCGCGTGTGTTTGTTGGAATATAAACTTAATTCTTGTAGTAGTAAGATCTAAATTGGCTTGTACGACTCAAGTCGCAAGGCCTATGTGCCGAAAGATGCATGAGGCGCATTTTTTGTAAACTATTTTATTATTGGTGCCTATATTTTTATAGGGACTTATAATGAATATTTGTTACAATTTTTTTTTTATTGTTATTATGCATGGTTTGTGTAAGTATAAGGCGATCGTCTTGCGCCCCCTAAGACCCTGCGCTCGGGTGCTACGCACCCCTTGCACCCCCGGGTAAAGACGGCCCTGGTTGGTTGGGCTGTTGGAGGAAGTTATAGACCACTAATATCTGCGTCTGCACCATTTTCTTACATTATATTTATACACCTGCACACTATTCAGATGTACAAATAGTAATTTCAGAAAATGAGGACATATAAAAATGAAACTCTTCCACGTACATAACATAACATACACATAATCAGCCTATAATGTTCCCATTGCTGGGACACAGGCCTCCTCTCCGTGAGAGGGAGTGGGCCATAATCCACCACGCGGGCCCAGTGCAGGTTGGTAGATGTCACATGTCTTCGAATGTTTTGGTTCTAAGACATGCCGGTTTCCTCACGATGTTCCGCTTATACCGTTCCACTTACCTCCAATAAAACTAGGCCGAAAAAAAGATTTTTAAAACTATACTAAGAAATAAACAAAACCCTGAAACATTCAAACTCAACCCTGAAAAACAAGACGCATTTCTGAAATAAGGTCAATATTCAAAATAAACATACTAATAAAATGGATGCCATATGTTTACGAGTAACAGGCAATATTTAACTCCAATAACAATATACATTCCGAGTATTTGAATGGGTTGATTTTCCTGTATACTTTGGATTATAATTATAAGGTGTTAAAAAATTTACTTTAAAAACTTTCAGAGGTGCTTTAGACCATCAAACTGAATAACTTTTACTATGGGACCAACATTGAAATTGCGAAAAATAAATCAGCTGTTCCATAGTAAAGTTTAATACCTACTACTCTAAATGTATGGGACAGCTGTTTTTTTTTCGTGATTTCAATATTGTTCCCATGGTAAAAGTTACTCAGTTTCATGGTCTAAAGCACCTCTTAAAGTCTCTAAAGTTAATTTTTTAACACCTTATATACAAAAAGTTGTCGGCTAAATATTTTATGGAAATACTTACAATCAACCGTTTTAGCTCATCATCATCATCATCAGCCTATTAATGTTCCCACTGCTGGGACACAGGCCTCCTCTCTGTGAGAGGGAGTGGGTACGGCCCACTCCCTCTTGTGATGTTTTCCTTCACCGTTTTGAGAGCAGTGGTGATGAAATTATTTACACAAAGTAAAGCGCCTGCTTGGGTTCCCCACCACCACCCCACCCCACCCACGACCTACAACTCGTAAGTCGAGGCCGTTACCACTGGGCCACCACGGCTCTCGCCGTTTTAGCTCAGCATCGCTTAAAAAGTAGTACATATACTACATACTAATTATAGACCTAGTAATATACTCCGGACCCAGGTAGGTCGAAACAAGGAAAACCTGCTCCCACGCGGCGCTGTCCTATTGACTATTACAAATTGCCATCGACACACTAACAAGAGAAGCAAAATCAATAGATAGATAGAAGATAGAATATTAAGCAAGGCCGCAATAGGCGATAAGGCCGCCCATTGTATATTTTGTAGTGTATTACTTTTTCTTTTTGTAATGTGTTATCTGGTGTACAATAAAGTATATATAAATAAATATTCTTTATTATGTACACCATAAAAAGTACAGGTATAAATGTAGAAATTTTACATAGGGTGACACAATGGGCGGTCTTATCGCCTAATCAATCTGCCTACCCTTTTCCTAACTAAGTTGGGGTCGGCTTCCAGTCTAACCGGATGCAGCTGAACCAGTATTTTGGGTACTGCCTATCTGACCGCCACAACCAAGTAACTGGGTAATACGTTACCCCTTGGTAAGACTGGTTGTCAGACTTTCGGGTTTCTGACGAGGTGTAAGGACTATCAAAGATCCACGAATGACAGCCGCGACCAACGGTCTCGGTATGTAAAGGTGGTCACCCATCCAAGGACCAAGCCTGGCAAGCGTAACTTAACCTGATGGATCGACCCCTGCGGCTGTTACTAGCTACGAGCTCCTCACGCTAAGAAGAGAAGAATACTTACTTAATTATGAATGAACATTGATTATAGTATATTTTCGCCAAATTAACTTAACTTTATAAAACAAACAGCAATGGAGATGATAATTTTACTAGAAACAGCATTTGTGAACAGTGACTGCTCCCACTATTTAATTACGCAACACATTTTCGTAAACGTTTCCTACTAATCTGTTTCATTTTGACAGTTCAACAACATTCATTGCGTTATTTACGTTGTTGAGAAGATTTTTTTTCGAACATTAGAAGCAATGGATTAGCAATCGGTTTCAAAACGATTCAAATTCTGTTTGATCGTGTATTTCGTAATTAGAGTACTGGTCTATTCTGTAAAATTCCCACCATGCAAATAGTTCACCCAAGTTTTCACGACGATGGGAATTTTACAAAATTGATCGGCAGGTAGGTATACTAAGATTATACGATATCTTTAGTTGATGAGACGTCGTACTGTATGGATCGGAATGCTCGGCCGTGAAGAAGTCGGATGAAAAAAACATGCGGGGCAGTCTTTGAAGTGAAAACTAAGTAACGCCATTTAACTAAAATGTCAGGAATGTATGTGGCTTACTGTCAGTACAAGAACGAAATCTGTAGCTCCATTGAAAAAAATCCAAAAAAATAAAACAGAGTGTGCTGTCAACAAAAAAGTGCTCTACTTGCCTTCGGTGACGATGACGCGAATTCTATGATTTTTGTTCATCCAAAAACTGCTCAACGCGCCTAAATAAGTTCTCACTTCAAAAATTTGCATGTAGCGGAGATGAGAATGTTGAGAATTTGAGATTGAGATGGATGTGTGGAGTGACGAAAATGGATAAAGCAAGAAATGAGTATATAAGAGGAAGATGAGGAGGAGCAGTGATAGCCTGGTGGTGTGACGTCAGACTACCAATTCATACGTCTCGAGTTCGAACCCAAGGCACGCACCTCTGAATTTTCGGTTTCATGTGCGTTTTGTATAATTATCACTTGCTTCAAAAACGGTGAAGGAAAATATCGGGAGACCGGGATGCCTGAAAGATATTTCCCTACAGCATGTGAAACCAATTCTTGTGGCTGGGGTGGCTTTAAAACTCTGACACCAGGTTAGTCATCTAACACACGAAAAGAAGGAGAAGTTTAAAAGTGGCGCCAGTGACAGAAAAGTTGAAAGAAAATCGTTTGGTCTGGTATAGGCAAGTGATGAATATAAATGTTTATGGATGGAGAGAGAGAGGAAGGCCAAAGAAAAGACGGATGGATTGTGTGAGGAATGATATGAAAGAGAAGGGAGTGATTGATAGCATGATGGTTGACAGGTGAGAGTGGGAAAAGAATAAGTGGTGCGCCAACCCCACGTTACATGGGACAAGGGAAGGAAAATGATGATATACAGTTGATGGGATGTTACGACCATCAGTTGACATCTATAAGTGTAATGTGGCTTTCGGTAAGATCTAACTCACATAACATAAACTCATGCCTTCTTCTCATGGAGCAGACAGAAACACCAGAGCGCCACCTGCTACGATCTTTACATACTCCTTTTGCTTCGTTAACAGGTTCACTGTCCACAGACCACACGTCGGACTGTAGAGAGTAGTTCCATACCAGTCCACAAACCGAATCTCTAAGCCATCTGACACTGTGGATGTAAGAAGAAAGTCTCCTATTTATTGCGGGCTTGGCAGGACACATCAAAGGATTATAAAAAGTGACGGGACACAGGGAAATACTCGTTTAAAAAAAAATGTAGGATATTAAATAATCTGGACGTCAGGGACCATTCCCACTCTGGAGCCTGGACAGTGAACCTGTTAAGGTTCAAACATCTTGTCATACACACTGGTTGCGAGTACTACGCACCTGACCTTTCTGAAGGACATCACCAATAAGGTTACTATATCTCCTCCTAGTAGGAAGCTCTCTGTATCTAGAATGAACTAGTCAGCAACCAATTGGTCAAATTAATCGATGATTCGCTAAATTCAATAGATATGTCCTCTGCAGGGTTAAATTCACGAATAGCGTTAATAACTTCCAATTTTCTCATAAAACTTTAGACCAATGTAAGTTTTAGGACAGTCTGATTCCCACGTAGATGTTAGAAACAGATAAATGTGTCTAGACCTAATTTCCGCAACTGTTCTAGTGTTTCAGGAATTCCTTTGATGTTTCGCTTTTATATTTTTGTCTGTTATTTTTCTGCTAGAATGCAGATTTCTTATGCAATGTAGGTGAGACTGGAAAGTATTAATTTCAGTTACAAATTATATAGTTTGCTAGAAGTGCTCGAGAGCTCTGACTTTCACTATCACTATCATCACTACAATTATTATTATAAAACAAAGTCCCCCGCCGCGTCTGTCTGTCTGAACGCGGTTTACTAAAAAACTACCAAACGGATTTTCATAAAGTGTTTCACCAATATACGGAGTGATTCATGAGGAAGGTTTAGGTTTAAAATTCATTAAGATTTTGTGAATTGGCTGAAATATGACGATTATTGTTGAAGATGTCGGAAAAAACATGCTGAATGGAAGCTTTACTGGTGTGCGCGACTGCTAGTCACCGCCTGAGATATGTGAGCGGTGAGACGGCGGAGGGCGCCATTGACAAAATTGTCTCACTGAGATAGCTTGGCCTTTGGTGTCTCACCGCTCACATACCTCAGCACGCGTAGCATGACGCTTTCTATGTCTACGAAGAATAGACATAGAAAGCGTCGACAAAAAAAAAACAGCTGTTTCATAGAAAAGTGCAATACCTACGCGGTCAAAATGTATGGAGCAGCTGATTATTTTTTAAATAACCGACGAAAAATTTCAACGCAGGGGAGTTCAGAATCATGTACTGAATCCATGGTAACCGGCTTCGCGTCGATGTCCCTGCCACCCTGTATGTAGACTATTTCATAACACAGGCGGTGACTAGCAGTCCCGCGCGGACTATAAGTGAAAGCTCTTTTATTGCATCTATAATTTTATGTTGTAAGGTGTGTAAGGAATCCAAGACAATCCACTTGAAATTCTTTACGTGATTTTAATATGCTGTAGAGATCTTGGCTTTAGTCCATAACAATAGGTAGGCATACCTATCTATTATTTGTTTATGTACCTTGACCATGCGATGTTTACTGCTGCTTTTACCTGCTTTATTTATACACACATAGAGGATTAACCGACACATGATGTACCTATCATGTGTCAGTTAGTGATTAACAGCCTACTTTGGCTAATTCGATAAATTACGAAACCTGGTTACATTTTAAGGAATTCGGACTAGAGATGTTTCGGAGGTTGTTTCACCGGAACCGGAGCTGGAGTAGCAGGTTTTAAAGACTGATCGGAGTCAGAACCGGAGTCGGAGTCGGAACCGGTGCCGGAGTCGGAGGCGGCGGTAGAAGAAAGATGTTCCATAAAATATAACACTTTTTTTGGCTTCATATTGAAATTAACTTATCAAAACAATTAAACTAATTAACGTGACGCATCTGACCCTACACAAAACAATAAACTGAGACTTCAAGCACCTTCAAGCGGAGCGTATATAAAAATGGCCCGGGCAATCAGTTAAAAGGTGTTTGTACACGCTCTAGTAGTCACGTGTATCGCTGCGTTTGATCTAAGGTAGGATCTGACGCAGGATTCAGATTATCTGAGCTTAAGTCGGAGTCGGAAGTTTCGACCTTTCGGACTCGGAATCGAAGATCCGTAACATCACAAAGTAAAAATTGCTTTCTCAAACACATTAAAAATAAAGTTAACAAATATCAGAAACGAATATAATAACAAATATACCCACGTTGTTTGTTTTACTTGAGTTACGTTATGGTAACATCCTTGGCATACTATATCTGGTCACCCTCATACCCTCAGAGCTATGAAGCAAGGAGGATGTGCTATTGAAGACTTATCAAGTTTTTATGATATTGGTTGGCTACTGGCAATTACACGTCCAATCAATCTACCTAGCCTTTTCCCAACTATATCGGGTCGGCTTCCAATCTAACCGGATGTAGCTGAATACCAGTATTTTACATGGTATAGGTACCATAACCAAAAAGTGAAAGATAATTGGAAGAGATCGCGGAAAGCGATAAGGCCGCCCATTGTATATTTTGTAGTGTCAAATGTATATTTTTTTGTTATGTATTTTTGTGGTGTACAATAAATTATATATAAATAAATAAATTAAATAAAATAACATTTTTTTTACATAAAAAAACATCTGAATTGCGGAAGTCGGTGGCAAAAACAAAAATACAGATCCGAAGACATCGATTTCCGAAATTAAAGTTATTTTTCACTTTGTAGTGTTTTTTTGGAAGTCAGTTGTATTTTTTTTACATAAAATATCATTGTTTTAGCACGTCTGTTTGGTACATCGGGTACGATCATGACTGACTGATCTGATAAGATCAAATCGATAGCTTCAATAGCCTTCCGAAAAGATCTATATTACTCTACCTTACAGCTCCGGGCATACTCCCTGCTTAAATCAAATATAGGCTTACAAAACTCGGGGTCAAGTGACAAGTCGTGCAAATTATCTTAAGGGCGTTCATACACTGTTCCGTCAATAGTATTTATTAGATTCAGACATGTTCTGTCGTAGTGTCGTTCTGAATTGCCTGACATACAAAACTAAGGCACGTTTCTGAACTTTGCATTCGAAACGGTATTAATAGATGAATGGCGGTCGCATAGCCTTATTCAAACCGAACGGTTTAGCACATAACGCCTGTAGCCCCCGAAGGTGTATGCAGAGCTGTGTGAACACAGCATTTTAGGTATTACACAGTGTAATACCTATTGCCTGCAGACGAGCAGAAATCCAGACTCTGTGGCCGCTACTTCTGCGGACGTTGCTACCAAAGGTACGAACAGTAGCGAAAGACTAAAGGGGGATACAAATGGGGTGAATAGTGGAGATAACAGCTGTTAAAGAAGAATTGAAGAAGAAGAATTTGGTAAGAAGAGTAGACAAAGACCAAAGAAAGTATGAATGGATTTTGTAAGAAGTAATTTGGTTAGAAATGGAGTGAATAGTGAGATAACAGCTGATAAAGAAGAATGAAATAAGAAGAAGAATTTGGTAAGAGTAGCGAAAGACCAAATAAAGTATAATATGAATGGATTTTGTAAGATGTGATTTGATTAGAAATACGGTGAATAGTGAGATAGCATAGCTGATAAAGAAGAATGGAATAAGAAGAAGAATTCGGTAAGAAGAGTAATGAAAAACCAAAGCAACTTTAATATGGATGGAATCTGTAAAAAGGGTTCTAAAGACGGACCGGTCGCATCGACCCGTGGGTAATGCCAATTCTATGCTCGGCAATCTGATTGCTGGCAGTTGCATCAACAATCCGATTGCTGCAGCTACAATAGACGACATTCAAACGATGTATACGATGCGGAACTGTAGACGCGAGCCTTAATAATCTTATTCAGAGTACATGAAGATGCTAAGAAAGAAAGAAAGATTTTTTTTTATTTGAGACACGCACAGGAAATACAACAATAAAATAAAATAAATAAAAATAAAAAGAACGCTATAGCTAACAAAATTGTGAACACAAATAAAATAAAAAGAAGAACTGTGTGAGGCCAAAAAGGCTCCAAGTGCAAGGCTCTAAGTGCACAATTCCCTATCAATTGTCATATCCCCCTCATTGCTATGCTCTATGGCACATACTATAAACATTAGTCTTCCATTGATCTGCCATAAATGGCCTTTATGAATGAAAAATTTTATGCTGCGTCGCATAACTTGTGAAATCAAGGCTGGTTTAAAAATATGTTATTGTTTTATTAGTTTTACGGCAAATGTTATTCAATAGGTACGTATATATTTATATTTTATAACGTAATTAGAACTATTATCTAATGTACCTTTTTACTATTCTGAAATAAAAGCGTCATTATTGTTGTTATTTTCCTTGTCCTTCCTTTCCTTTTGATACGAGTAACTAGAATGGTTTATAAATATCAATTCGCAAGCAAATACCTATAAAAATCAATATAAAATAGAATTCCCCAATGATTTTCCCATGAAAAACCATAAACACTAAACAACAGGTAATAAAACGGCACCACAGATAAAATAAGAACATAGAAACACACCACAGACCACACTTGAAATTGTTAGAATTTTTTAAATATGATACATTAAGGCGTCCACCCACGCATCCTACTGAAAATAGCTATTGATTTCAAACATCATTGCTTTGGCATTGCAGTCTCTGATTATTACGCTATTGTTAAAGATGGAAAAACAATTTATGAGCTGTAAATCGCCTGCTATTTATTACAATACGTGCATTTGAATAAATCTTCTTTGATCTAGCGTTGCTAAAGATTACTTCAACTGCCTGAACTGCCACGCATATAAAAAGATGGCCCCCAGATGGATTCTCTATGTCCTCTTTCTAATAACAAGACCAATTAGGTGACCTGCGAGATTTTTTAAGTGAAAACTTCTTTAGCGGCGTTGTGCACTTTTTTTGGGATGGGTAAAAAAATTTAAACTCGCGTCAGGACACGTGACCTGATCGAAAATTCGTAAGACGTTCTAGTTTTTGTTGACAGTGCACTGTTTCATTTTTTCGGATTTTTTTTTATGGAACTACAGCTTTCGTTCTTGTACTGACAGCAAGCCACATAAATTCCTGTAATTTTCGTTAGATGGCGTTACTTAGTTTTCACTTCAATCGGCAGTCCCAGACTGTCTCCTTTTTTTTTCAAAATAAACGGCTGACACCTTGTTACTGAAGAGTTATCTAATCATTAATCATCATCTTCTAACACACATAGTCGTATCTGTCAGAGTGACCGACTGATTTATTCCCGAACGGTTTATGTGAACATAACACATTATTAACTAGCCTATAGTACAAAAATCTCCATGTATAAGACATGTCGCCATATTAGTAGATTGCTCCCATGCGAAGCAGGGGCGGGTCGCTAGTCTAATGTATAATTTCAAGTGGACTTTGAACTAAGAACGAAAAAATATAAAGTAGAAATAAGAACAGGCAATCAAATCACACGATTCAACAATAGATTGAAGTGAACAAGCTTTCAAAAACTCAGGATACAACAGAAGTCACCATGCACTTGACTCGGCCTAAAAACTGCTACAAGTTGCCTTCTAAATCTAAATGCATAGATTCCAGTAAAGCGATTGACTAAAGTGTCCTCGTTTTGTCCTTGCACTTTTAGGGATAGATTCACTAGATCGTAATTTGACTTGACTTTGCATAGTAAAGTAAGCGTTGGGTAAGTAAGGTTTATAGTTTATGGACGAAACTCGAGAATCGACCTACTTACGTGAGTATTTTAGGTAAGGTGTCCCACAGGGCTGCATGTTGTTGCTTGCCTAATTTTTGACGTAAATTCATACCAATACGATGGAAAAAAAATGAGTTACAAATATTTGCAGGGTTGGTGGTCTGACAACAGTGTGGAGACCAAAAATAACACATGAGCTGCTCATATAGGTCGTGAGGAACGTTTTGAGTATGTATGTGGATGGCTTTAAGATTAAGGGATGACCAAAGAAAAGATGAGTGGATTGTGTGAATGATGATATGGCTAGAAAGAGGGTGATTAGTGAGATGGCGGCTAATAGAGAAGTATTTATGGAAGAAGAGGAATTCATGGTGCGCTAACCTCAAATAAATTGAAATAGGGACCAGAAAATGATGATGGTAAAACAGAACCGACCATAATAAAATTAACTAAAGAAAAAAGGAACAACTTTATACAACATCCGTTCCATGTTCTAGTATTTACAGCTATAGGAACGGCGTTAACCAATATTAATACTGCAACCTAAATACTTGCCTAGACTGACTAGTAATAATCATAGGCGTCTAGCCAAAAACCTTTCTAATTTGATGGATGGCGCATTCTTTTAGGGTTCATTAGAAATGTGTGAGATGATTAGGTACGCGAGCGTTGTCAGAGGTGGTTGGAAGAACACCGTGGGGTTCACAAACGTTTTTTTAAGTTAATTAACGATTAGCGACTGTTTTTTAGCGTTGAAACGTCTTTTAACTTATTAAAGCAACGTTTTAATTAAAGAGGAGTCTGAGAGACCCGTCAGCCCACACACCACGACACACCGAGGCTGTGATCATCGTCATCCATTATTTCTTACCACACGAAAAAATAGGTTCATCAGGTACCTATAACTATTTTGGTGGTATGGGGAACAGTCCACCATAGAAAAGGGAGGATCGTCCGACCAGTCAGGTGTTATGTCTGGCAGGCAACTCTCCGTAAGTTGATTTCGGATAGTCTTATATAATATTTCAATCGCGCGGTAAACTCTTATAGCGCGATGCAGGATTTGTGTGACGTCATGTCTTTGATGCATAGTTCATATGTGGCGGTGTAACCGCTACAGTACAGGCTCGCCCTATATAACATGGGACTTAAACATAACTGGCGAAATATGGGTACTATAGGTACACCTCTGCCCAGCCCTTCGGGGATACAAGGCGTGATGTTATGTTACGTAGCATGTCATAGGTAATGAAATGCTACGTAACATAACATCACGCCTTCATAAATAAGAAAATATGAATAATTTGACTTCTTTGTCAACAGATACCTACATGTGGCTTGATATTAACCACAATTTTATCTGTTTAGAATTTTAATGTAGGTATGTATTATGTTACCAGAAACTATGAACTAAAATTATATCTGAAATAAATAAATAAATAAAATAAAATTAAATGAGTTAGAAAGATAATGAAGATGAGCATAGCATACTATTATTGAATGCTAGCAGAAAATAATGGCTACAGAACCTTTAGTCGCTCGATCTGACACGGGTTTGACAGGTTCTAGTTTATTACTATTAAAAGTTAATTCAAAAATTTGCAATTTGGCACCAGCCACCTCTATAATTCATGAATCGGGAGGATAAGTAGTAGAAATAAAATTTTCAAGATCTTTTATTGAACAAGTTTGAACTGCTGAGAGTAAAAGAAGCATAATTACCTCAAATCAATTACAATTTACAACAAGGACAATGTTAATTATCTTTTATTATTTATACTATTGCGTTTATTACCTGTTAGGTAATAAACGCAATAGTATTATTATTCTACAACTAACTATTTTATATATAATTAACTAGTTATTTTAATTTTCAAGCTATTTGCTATTTTTATTAAGTATTAATATTATTTAATTTAAATTTTTTTTTTGAAAAATTCCAGCGGCTTCCAAAAAAAGACACTACTGAGTCAAAAGTAACTTTAATTTCGGAAGTCGGTGTCTTTGGTTTCTCGTTTTTTGGTAGACGGTTGTTATTTTTTTTGTTAAAAAAAAAAAGAACAGTTCCTGTCACTGTTATTTACATTGCTAAGTAAATAACAGTGACAGGAACTTATCATCATACCATCCACATATTGCTAAGTGGGAAAAATACGTATTAGTAAATAACTAAATACTTTATAGATCTATGAAATTGATCGAAGTCTAGAGCCAAATTCTTGTGAATGCTCTCTTTTGTGACAGTAAAATTGTTACTTTACTTTAACCACTAGGACTCAATGGTTAGAACAATGAACAAAAAAATTCTAAAAATAGAAATTTAATAATCGCCGTTTGCATGATACCATTCGTCAAAATTAATTTCACCTTTAAACGGATACCTCATCTCTGAGCTAAGGATTATATTTAGAAACTGAAAATAAACGTTTGCAACATCGGAATTTTAATCGGCTCGTTTTGAAACCGGTCAAGTGTGAGTTAACGTGTTTTTTTTTTCGGTTGACGCAATCAGACTTTACGTCGCCAGTTCGTATAAGGCGTTTATATCTCAAGAACGGAATTGACGTCAACAGTAACTTACGTCAAATCCGTTCCTGGGGATATACTCTCGTCCGTCAACGAAGTTAGGAGCCCGTCCCAAGTTGATCTGTCAAAACAAAGTGTCAAATTCATATTTTCGGGCGGGTAAATACGTACGGAGTAGGGACAGCTGTCAAATCGTCTTGTCATTCATTCTTAGTTCGGGCCTCGAACTAATCGTATGTCTGTAAGTGATACGGAGTGCGTAGCGCCCGTAATTTCGGCCAGACTACGGATTTCATGTACAATACTGTCTCCAAGCAACGTGCCCGAAGAGGATCCCAATCGGAAAAAATACCGAACTTTCACACGAAGCGAAGGGCGGGCGTTTTGGGGACTGTCTTTTATAATTTTGACGTTCAAAAAGTGCTGTTTCTCAGCCTCGTTTGAATAAACGACTTTTGGTTTTGATTTTGAAGAATAGATTTTGAAGAGCTCGTGGCTAAGTAAGAACAGCCGCACGGGTCAATCCATCAGGTTAATTAACGCTTGCCGGGGTTGGTCAGTGGATGGGTGACCGTCTTTACATACCGAGATTCCTCCGTGCCTCGGAAAGCATGTTAAGCCGTTGGTCCCGGCTGTCATTCGTGGATCTTTGACAGACATTACGAGTCGTCAGAAGCCCAAAAGTCCCACACACAGTCTTACCAAGGGGTTTCGTATTACCCAGTTACTGCGGTTGTAGAAGTCAGACAGGCAGTCGCTCCATGTAAAATACTGGTTCAGCTACTTCCGGTAAGACTGGAACCCGACCACAACATAGTTGGGAAAAGACTAGGCAGATTGATTATTATGTACACTTTATGAATCACAAGATGACATTGTCAATGCGAACAAGTAATTTCCTTTAAAAATGATCTTGATAGGAACCTAATAGCAAGTTGACCTCGGTTGACCTTTTGATAGAAAATAACTGTCAGGCTATGGCACCGGAGCTAATCATAAATCGCTGATGACCTGAAGGTCAAGTTAGGGTTTGCTACACTATTCCAACGATCTACTTTCACTGGATGTTGTGAATATACTTGACTAAGTTATGTGTTGAAACGCTGCTTCATTCTTGAGTTGAAACAAACCACCAAACTAACCACCTGTAGCGGTCACATCGCCACATACGAACTACGCAGCAAAGACATGACGTCACACAATTCCTGCATCGCGCAGTTAGAGTTTACCGAGCGAAAAACATAGATAAGACTATCCGAAATCAACTTAGGTATTATAGTTGCCCGCCAGATATAACACCCGTCTAGCCGGAGGATCCTCCCTTTTCAGATAAGGATGAGTGAACTTTACACCCTGTTCCTCATTCCCCTAAACACCAAAAAAAAACCAACCACCAACACATCACATTCACGCTTCACATTGTGGAAGCAATAAATATGTATATCGGGTCGAGCAAAGTGTTATTGGGTCTTTCCATCTGGAATTTCTTAGTAGCAGCTCATAGTCTGGATTTGTGCCCGTTAGATGGCAATAGGCTCGCCCCCTATTACATGGGACTTAAACATAACTGGTGCAATGTGGGTATACTCAAAGTACACCTATGCATAAACCTTTGGGGAAACAAGGCGTGATGTTATGTTATGTTACTAGCTTTTGCCCGCGGCTTCGCCCGCGTGGTTGTCGCAAAATATCCAACGGAAACTATTTATGGTACACCACTGACTACCTGCAGTATTGTCTCTCCTTTTTACTTTAATCCATCCAAAGGTTGTCTGTAAAAGATCGCTTTTAGCGATAAGACCGCCCATTGTGTCACCCTATGTAAAATTTCTACATTTATACCTGTACTTTTTATGGTGTACATAATAAAGAATATTCTATCTATTCTATCTATCTATTTGTTCATTCAGGTTATAAAAATATCTGTGTGCCACCGTCAGTCGTTTTTTCGCTTAATTGATTACTGAATCTGTTCTCAGATACGGTGATATCTTTTGAGGTAACTCAACTAACAAATAAAAGCAGAAATGAGAGCCTCAAAGTTAAAAACTACAGTTTGGTTCAAACTTAATGGCGGCTCGGAAGTTCGCTAGTCGGTGCGCAGTACCTCACCCCTCACCCCCGCTGACCCATGAATTCGTGCGCAGCGACTCGCCTCATTTTCCGAGCCGCCATTAAGATTGAATCGGGGTATACCTGTACCTACCGATAGTTTTATGTAGGCCCTTTAGCTTATAGCTATAAAACATTGACATTAGCATCTCTTCATATTCTGGAATCAGTAATGTTTGTTAGAAATAATACCAATAATACCCGGCTACTACCGAGTAAAAATCCACTACGGGCCAGCCTCAAATGAAAGCGCGTATGTTTTCAATTCAGCTAGGCATAACTGTTCCTTTCTATTTACGCTATTAATATCAGATTTATCTGACGCTTTTATGATCCTGACATAAACGTTCTGTGAATAATATTATTACTTAAATATATCTTTAAGCCCATGTCTTGTACTAAACATAAATCTAAACGGTATTCTTTGAATTGAGATTTTACTTCTTAAAATTCCTGATTGTTGGCTTAGTAAAGCCAAAGTTACATTACAAAATTAGTGATAAAAAATTATAGGGCGACTTTTTCGAATAATCGGTCATCGCCCATTATAACAGCACCGCTCCAGCACGGCAGCACCGGCGAGGTAACCGTTTATTGTTTATTCACAAGCAAGGCGTCACCGTGCGGCCGGCAAGGTGTCACCGCGCTTACGGCGAGGCGTCACCCCGCGGACGGACAGGCGCCGACGAGCGGGCGCCTCGCTTGAAGCGCGCAATAGCAATGTTAAAATATATTGCTAGGGGGTGAGATTTCTCTGCAGCTGACTGTACATGTAATTAAAAGTAGAGAGACTCATAAATAACAGTAATAAAAAATACACAAATGAAAGTATAATTTTTTTTTTCTTTTTGTACTAGTTTGTCAGGCTTTCAGGGCAAAATTTCCGACTTATTATGAATCTGTGTCCGACTTTTTTATTTTTGGGCCTGGCAACCCTAGGCGGGAGGTTCAGTCGCTCGCTGCATAAACCATGGGAAAAAGTCGCCCTTTAATTTTATATCATTTCATTTCACTAACGTAATGTAATTTTGACTTACACGTTTATTGAAATTGTGGTAAGATCGAGTCGCTGACGATCTCCGAAAGAAGAGTGCTTCAGGCATCATTTGGCGCTTATATAAAATGATATTTACAAGGGGGCGCTGTTGATAAATATTTGTGAAATTGTCACAGAAATTGTATTAAAAAAACAAGATGGTCGCGTTATAGTTTCCTATTTTGGCCACGCGCATAAAAATCGTTGTGCCATTATAATATCCGACTTTTTCCCATGGTTTACGCGGTTAGCGACTGAACCTCCCGCCTAGGGTTGCCAGGACCAAAAATACAAAAGTCGGACATAGATTCATATTTAGCGGGACATTTTGCCCTGACGTCTGTCAGGGCAAAATGTCCAAAAGAAAAAAGAAATCAAAGATACACCGTTTAGCACAAGATAAGGGCTTAAAGATGGTTTATGTAATAATATTATTCTCAGAGTACCTACAGTACAGCACCCTAATTACGTAATACACAATCAATCAGAATTTGAATCATCATCATCATCATATCAGCCGAAAGACGTCCACTGCTAGACATAGGCCTCCCCCAAGCACCGCCACTTCGACCGATTCTGTGCTTCCCGCATCCAGCGGATTCCTGCGGCCTTTACAAGGTCATCGGTCCATCTTGTGGGAGGCCTTCCAACGCTACGTCTTCCGGTACGCGGTCGCCACTCCAGAACCATTCGGCCCCATCGGCCATCTGTTCTGCGGGCAATGTGTCCTGCCCATTGCCACTTAAGAGGTCAAAATATCGTCGAATCCGACTCGGCTGGGCAGCGTTCGGGAAGCTACGCAATATCTTTTCGTCCCACATACCACAGTGTCTCAAGACGAGTCGTTGACCAGTGCGTGTTGCCAGTGATGACTTATGGCACTGAAACGTGGTCGCTCACAATGGGCCTTATCAGAAGGCTAAAAGTCACCCAAAGAGCAATGGAGAGGGCTATGCTTGGAGTTTCCCTACGTGATCGAATCAGAAATGAAGAGATCCGCAGGAGAACCAAGGTAACCGACATAGCCCGAAGAATTGCCAAACTTAAGTGGCAGAATTTGAATAGTTTAAAAAAATTGCTAATCCATTGCTTCATAAGTTCGAAAAAAATACTGTTTATCAACGTTTTTATAACGCAATGATGGTTGATGAACTGTCAAAATGAAACAGATTAATCGGAATCGTTTACGAAAATGTGTTGCGTAATTATAGATACTTATAGCGGGTCCTAGGTACATACATAGATTTGCTTCAAGCAAACAGTTGACAATTATTACACGACTGCCCAAAAAGGAGTGTAATTTATCTAAGTTTATTATCCTATCCTATCATCATCATCATTTTTTGGTTCTAAGACATGCCGGTTTCCTCACGATGTTTTCCTTCACCGTTTTGAGAGCAGTGGTGATGAAATTATTTACACAAAGTAAAACGCCTGCTTGGGTTCGAACCCACGACTTACAACTCGTAAGTCAGGGCCGTTACCACTGGGCCACCACTGCTCTATCCTATCCTATACTATACCACCGGGGTTGCGGATAAGTCCTAAGGGGAAACCGTGGCCCTGGTCTAGGTAAGGGAAGGAACACGGGTGGGTTTTAGTCAGTAAAAGTCTGACACGCCCTTCCGCTCCGCCCAGAGCGGGAGAAGTCATTGGATGATTTCCCACCCAAAAAAAAAAAAAAATCCTATACTATGAGCAATATTTGTATAAATGTAATTACATAATAATATGTACTTTACTATAAACGCGATTTTTCCAAAAGAATCTAAATAATAAATGAAAAATATATAAATGATTAAATATCATGCGAAACATTTGTAAAGAGAAGCATTTACTAAATAAATGTTTGCACAGCGAGTGTTTATAATTTGTTAAAATAAATAGTCCCTACACGAAACGTCGGTTGTAAAAAAAAAAAAGTCTATGGTGTTTTAGTGAAACATTTATTAGTGACTGTGTTTTGTAACAAAAACAAATTTTTCTTTATTTCTTTTAAAACCTTACAGACAAATCATTAAGAGGCATTCAATTAAATAAGTATTTTGTTCAGTGATGAGGTCAGAAGTCACAAACAGGAAAATTCACATAACCACAAATTAATTAAATAGAAATATGTAGGTCATGAATTATTAATTATTTGTTTTTGGTTTGTTACTTAGACCTTCAGCTGTCATTAACGAGACACAATAGAATTTTAATTGTTATGCCCATCTGATGTCCACTGTAACGGTCAAGCGATAAGCCTAGTAAAGTATTATGCAAAATATTGAAATAGGCATCTACCTATCCATATGCTATAATTATATTTCTTTTATTCATTTTTGGCATATAAAATACATTTTTAAATATAAAAAAACATGCGGGGCAGTCTTTGGATACTGCCGATGGAAGTGAAAACTAAGTAACGCCATCTAACGAAAATGTCAGGAATTTATGTGGCTTGCTGTCAGAACAAGAACGAAAGCCAAAAAAATAAAACAAGATCAAGAGCCAGATTAAGAAGGCAGTACAGTACGACACAACTTAGATGTAGCATAGATTTGAAAATTTTCATTCATTCATTTCAATTTTACGAATGTATTTGGCTATAAGACTGTACAATTTATTGCGTTTTCGAAAGATCATTTTCACCTGAAGCAGTAATAAAGATTGGTGATGTCGAAGGCGCAATCAGTTCGGATGGTGATCGGTTTTACGAATTTTGCCCATGCTACATCTAAGTTGTGTCGTACTATACTGCTCGAAAGGAGTACTGCCTTCTTAATCAGGCTCTTGATCCAACCGCCTAATGAGAACCTCAAGAGATGTTGGTGGAGGTTTTTGGCCATCAGGCCATTGGCTGTCACATTTACACATCAGTCATATTTTTTAAACTAGATGAGGTCGGCGTTTCCTATCTGACTACTCTGAGAAGAAAGGCCGAAACAAACTCAGAGGTCACAGTCTACGCCAAAAATAACTAGAATACCTACCTGATAACCGCCTACTGTTTTTATTACGTATAGCAAACACCGCGCGTTCGTATTTGTGATTTACAATTTCATTATCAGTAAATAATGAAATTGTAAATCAAAGAAAATTTTGCCAGTTGATGCAGAGACGCTTCGCTCGCTACGCTCGCTCGGTCAATTAAAAGAGTAACCGTGGAGTTTCTCGCCGGCTCTTCTCCATAGGAAACGACCATTTGGAACCGTGCACCTAGCTTCTGACGTTTCATAAGACGTGCCCTTGTTGGTTTATGTGATATAAAATATTTTGAATTGAATTGAGTAAACTAAACAACTGAGAACTGACTGCGTTCCATTCGATTTTAACGTAACGTTTAAAATTGGTCGCCGTGTGAACGACTATCTCGTATACGGGAAAACCGTATACGAGATATAATCTAATCGTATAGTCACCGTGTGGACGTAGCCGTACGGTGGCATACCTGACACGTCAGACGTCGATTATAATGACTAATTACATCAAAATGTCGTCACGCATTCTAGCTGTTATTGTTCTAAACTCGATATGACTCGGAACTCTCAGAATTAATTACAATAAATTAATAATATCGTGTATTTATTTCAAGAATTTATTAGGAAATATTGCTATTTTAATTGATGAACTTTGTACAGACACTTGCAACAACACGTAGTACTGGGAAGGTACAGTCACGACCATAAATACCTTACTATTACGCAAGATTCAAAAGTGATTTTCTCATAAAGTATTACTTAATAGAGTAGCTTCTGCCCGCGACTTTGTTCGCGTGGAGGTCGTAACCGCCTCTGTGGTCTAGTGGATAAGCCACTTGTCTCAGACCCAGAGTTCCCGGGTTCGATTCCCAGTGGGAGCAAAATTTTCTGCTCGGTTTGGTTGGTGGTAGGGCTTGTTCTCAGTCCGCCTGGCTAGCTACCACCTTCTTATCTAAGTCTGTCGCCAAAACAACAATGTTAACAGCATTGTTGTGTTTCGGCAATTAGAGTAAGATAGCCAGTTCCTCTGTGGTTGAGGATTCCGGGTGAAGCTCGTTTCCACCTTCGGCCTGATCTTCATTAAGTTGAGATACAGGCCAAGAGCTTCCCAGTTGAGGGTAAAAAAAAAGATAAGTACACAATTATAATACTAAAATAAAAGCCAAATTTCTATAAAACTCCCAACTTACCGCGTTGCATCGCATCGTCCGCCCGTGCTTTTTAGGGTTCCGTACCCGAAGGGTGACAAACGGAACCCTATTCATAAGCCTCCGCTGTCCGTCTGTCTGTCAGCGAGCTCTATCTCATGAACCGTAATAGGTAGGCAGTTGAAAATTTCACAGATTGAGCATTTCTATTGCCGCAAGAGCAACAAATAATAAAATTAAAAAATAAAGGGGGGTCGCCATACAATAAAATTTAATTTTGAAAAAAAAATTATCTGATCCTGGCATGTGGGGTATCATTTTCTAGAGCTCATCGAGTAGAGAATAAATATAATTTTTATTTGTTTTTATCTTCAAAAATTATAAATTAGGGGGCCGTAGAAGTTGTCTGTTTTAGACCATTTTTGTACGAGCTCTATCTCAACAACTAAACAAATTAGGAATTTGAAACTTGTGTGTATCATGTAACATATACTGTTTATAATCAACAAATACTAAAAACGCCGATTCATAACGTATTTTATATAATATGGGCGATTTTCTGCAACTTAAAGTAATAATTTTGTATTTCATGCTAATATTATGCGATATAAATTCCACAGATAACTATTTAATAGTAGGAGTAATGACATGGAATTAGTAAGTACCTACTATCATGGCAGCATATACTATTTCGATCATTTAAATTTCGATCATCCAAAAAGGTCTACAAAATAAACTTTCTTCACAAGATTTTAAAACCGGCCAGTATTTTTTGAGTTTAAGAACTTTATCGACTATTATTACTTTTTTCAAAGTATCCCTAGACGGTGTTGATGTGTGTACCTCGTGTTAAAACTACACTCCAATAGACAATATATTCAGTAACATTGAAATGAATGCTGGCACATACAGTGTACTATTCAGTTACCTAGCTTAAACCGTTGTGGATACAATTTCATATTGAGAAAAATTATTGGTGTAAAAATATTCGGCCACGACGGCCAATCTCAACGGAGACTGGCCTTCGGCGCGGGAGATATTATAGTGCACAAGTGTGTGCGCAGACACGAGTGCACTCTCTCTTCCCTCACTCTCATAGTCCGATGGGATGTGTAAAAATAATAAGTAAGAAATAATAGATTTCTGTATGACTATCAAAAATAACGTAAATAAATACCTGTATTGACCCGTGCGTTTGCACTGGCGAAACATCACGACAAAACATGTTGAAATCTCTAGTTCCTGTCAAACATTGTATGAAAAATTGACAGAAAATAGAGATTCCAACATGATTTCTTGTGAATGTTTCACCAGTGCAAACGCACAGTTATAATTAAAATTTGGCGTACTACTTACATTGTATTTTGTACAATATATTCTGATGTAGCAAGAGAAATCCTTTTATTTATAAGTAACTAGCTTTACCCGGCCTGGCTTCGCACGGTTAGCACTAAGTACTTATCTACGGCGCATCTACCTTTCCTAATTACCTATTTCTACCTAATTACCTACCCTACCTACCTACCCTACCCTTCTTACTAGGGTAGGTAGACTAGGTAGGTACCTAACCTACCCTACCTACCCTACATATCTACCTGCTTCATCATCATCATCATCATCAGCCTATTAAGGTTCCCACTGCTGGGACACAGGCCTCCTCTCTGTGAGAGGGAGTGGGCCGTAATCTACCACGCGGGCCCAGTGCGGGTTGGTAGATGTCACATGTCTTCGAATTTTTTGGTTCTAAGACATGCCGATTTCCTCACGATGTTTTCCTTCACCGTTTTGAGAGCAGTGGTGATGAAATTATTTACACAAAGTAAAGCGCCTGCTTGGGTTCGAACCCACGACCTACAACTCGTAAGTCGGGGCCGTTACCACTGGGCCACCACTGCTCTCTACCTGCTTACCTACCATATATACCTATTTATACCTACTAATACTATGTTAGTAGCAAATAAATAACTTTGACTTTAGTTAATGCATGTTACTGGATAAAGTTAACTTAATATTTTTCTCTTAAAATAAATGAAATATACTCTTACACCTATATTTTAACACAACAACATTTTCCCATTAAAATTAGACAATTTCTTTACAAATCTTTGTTTTTTTATAGCGGCTCTGTTGTTACCTTTACGAAAGTATTATAAAAATACATAGTGTTAAATCTTGTACGACATGGTATGGAACCCTTCGTGTGCGAGTCCGACTCGCACTTGACAGATTTTATTTCTACTTTATTTCTTCTTCTTTATTTATTACCTCTATAAATAAAATATTATTAGTATAAAAAAATTATAAAAGACAGAAATATGGTGTCGCGGACTTTTTGTAGGATTTAAGGGGATTTTCGAAAATTAGGGTGCTGGTCAGCACCAGAGATGTATTATTAAAATTGCGTAACTTACAATCAATCACAGTCAATCTGAATCATTTTGAATTGATTCATATTTTCGAAAAAAATAAACTCCTGACGCAATTAATGTCGTTGAACTGTCAAAGGAAACAGATTAGTCTTTAATTCAACAGATTAGATAATTTACCGAAAATGTGTTGCGTAATTAGATAGTCGGCTTAATATAATTCATTAATTCATTTCTAGACTGTTATAAAATTAACCTGATAAATAAACATATTCAACAATCGATCAGATTATCATACTAGTTAGGTATTAGTACATTGTGATACGAGTGTGCTGTATTGGTCATTACCCAGAAGGCGGGTATTATTCGCGCGAGCACCAGGAGAGCGCGATAATGTAGACGAGTGGGTAATGATCGATGCACACGCGTTTCATACGACGTTTTTCAACACATTTGCGAGGAAAAAAACAGTCTTGTTGTAAGAACTTATGCTACAATTAGATTTATAAAGTTCAACCGACCTTTCTTGCCATGTACTGACTATCCGCTTCTTTTAGAAACTTTTCTACGTCTTTTGGTATTTTGGGTAACAATACTTTAAAATTTGGTATTTTTGTTAAAATATGTAACCACACAATGAAAACGATAACAAATATTTATGACAATGGCTATGGCGCGTTGGTTTTAGTTTTACTGGTAGCAATGCGCGCGCAATGTTAATAAAGGCACTGGCAAAACCGGTGAACAGCCTACCTGTATAATATGGGAGCACATTATTTTGTCACAAATCACACATTTTGACGGATAACTAAGAAACTTTATCACGTTCGGTCGGGGGTCGTGACAAAATTTAAAATTTGAAAAAAATTTATTTCGCTGCTAATTATTGCTCATTATTCTCTATCGAGAGAGAGCGAGAGAGAAAACGACACCCATGACGAAATATGAGAAAATTTTCACAGCCGCCATCTTGGATTTCCATTTTGACCTCACTATCGGCTTTAGAACCATCGAAACCTACGAAAATGACACCCATGACCAAAAATGAGAAAATTTTCGCAGCCGGTAGATTTCAATTTTGATGAAATTCACACTTTCACTTTTTCTCTCTTTTGAATTCGAAAAAGACAAATTCAAATTCAAAATATTTTATTTCACATAAACCAACAAGGGCACTTATGAAACGTCAGAAGCTAGGTGTACGGTTCCAAATGGTCGTTTCCTATGGAGAAGAGCCGGCAAGAAACTCCACGGTTACTCTTTTAAAAATAATTGGTTTTTACAATGGTTTTTTTTAATTACTGTGATAATACACTCGCACTCACAGACAGACGCAAGTATGAAGCCGCGTTAAAGAACTTCGTTCCAAAAACCTGTTTACTTTGTTACACGTCATGTCGTGCCTTGATAGTACTTACTAATTCCATACTGCCAGTCTGCCATGTCATTACTCCGACTAGTAAATAGTTATCTATTGCGCACATTACCGCACTAGTGCGATTATGTAAAGCACGTGTCTTTAATACACTGCATTATGAACCTAAAAGCGGTTAGATAAGAGCCACTTTACGAGCAACTGTGTTTAAAAGTTAGTTAGTAGACCACTAACTATTCTAATGTATATGTTAACGGAAAAGTGTGTAATCCGTCATTGTATAAAATTCCTAGGAAATGTGTACAATTCCTAAAATAGATAGGAAATCTATGATATATTTTGTAATATGCACTTTTCCTAGGAAATCTATACATTTCCTAAATAGCAATCGGAAATGTATTAAATTTTTGATATTTGTAAGTACAGCGGGAATAGCGGAGCAAGGGGAGTTCAAAAAATTTAAAAGTATTAAAAATAGTCTAAGTGCTAAGGAAAATCTACAACAAGAGGCCGAAAAAATTATGAAAACGAGTGAAAAGTAGTTTCCTCCTGTATCTATTGGCTCTTCTGTAAGGATTTCAGTACCAGAGGTTGATACGGGGACGTGGACGTGGCACGTAATAATTATTATAGGCGTAGTCTTGGCTAGAACTGATGACGAGCTCTATCAAATTGGTACGAAAAATGGAATCCTAAAACAATTGTATTCTAGATCTCCGTTCAATGTTTGTCCGAGAGATCTGCTGGATACCAAGGATGTACCGAGTACGGAAATTCCACTACGCTCAGTTGCCAATCAACTGAAACCGGCCAAGAGGATTCAAAAAGTGCCTTTGCAAGAAGAATTTATTGTAGTAGAGCAAGATACCTGGGCTAAAAAAAAGAAAAAAAAAAAGTGCCACTCCAGCTTACCCTGCAAAGATAAATAAGTTCTTCAGCTGAAATACTAGTGGGCCTCACATGCAGCTGGACACTATGCCACGAGCCAGAAGCTACTTTGTTGTCATATGATAGAGTCTAATTGTATGTATCTAGCCAAATGTGCGGCCTTCTTAACACTATACTAAAAAAAAAATTGAAATACTTCTACTACCAAATGAAAGTTTTTATACGTTTTTACGTATAAAATTATACGTAGATTTTTATGTGTGCAAGATGGGCCTTAAAAAGGAATAAATAGGTAGTTGATTTTTGAAATTTAATTAGTAATACATATTTTGGTTTTACGATGTGATTGTTACAGCTGATTATGTCAACGAGATCCATAATAAAAATTCTGATTTCAGTTTACAAACCTGTTTTATTTCATTTAGTCACAGAAAGCATTACTTTTTATATATTTCCTAGTATAATCTCGGAATTGCATACCTACAATTCCTAGGAAACACATACATATCACAGGAAATGTGTGTATTATAGAATCTTTGAAACATTATTTTACACATTTCCTAAGTAGGCTTGGAATTGCATAAACATTGTGTTTCATACATTTCCGGTAACATATACATAATTGAACATATTACTTATTATTTTTTTTTTGTAATTAATCTATGTCACAGATACTGAACCACTTACTTACATACATCCTGTACTTTCCAAATGGCTAATTCCGATGTTCGTTCTGAGACGGAGATTACCGTAGCTAAAAGTATATTTAAATAAGGGAAGTCCTCAAAATAATTCCGGGGAATTAGCTCTTTTCAACAAGCGACAGAACGGGACTTTGCGGTGACGAAATATAGATTTACATAGGACTATATTCATATAAGGAGAATCTCTAAAATAGATAGATCTAATAATCTTATCTACTATCTAATCATTTTAATATCTTCTCAAGCTATTTCTAGTCCTGAAGATTTATATCTTTTCATTAGCTATTATTGATTTAAAACCATGTTTTTTTCTGCTTATCTATTGGAGATTCACACGAATTTAGTCGCCCGAAACGAGCAAGTCGACTTTTAAATAATATTATAATATTTATTTTAAGTCATCAAATAAACAGAGGGACAATTCCAGTATTTTAAAGAACTTTCACATTCTAATCTGTCTCAATCCGTCAAAAATACCTATTTTATTGTTAACTGTCCTACATTTTTGACATTGATTGAAACTGACATTAGATCGAGACTAGATTTTAGAACGTTTTTCATTACGGAAATTGGCCTTCAGATTCAGACTTCTGCACCACCAGGGTTGAAAAAAAAACAAGTTTTTATAAATTTTATAAAACCAACGATTCAAAATGTTTTCAACAAGGGTTTTGTTTTCTGTTTTGAGCGATAATTCAAATTTATTATCAACAAAAATAATAATTCAGTTCTAGGCTATTCAAAAAACTCGATCTGAATAAAATACTACATATATATAGTTAGTTCGAGTAGGTACTGACTAATATACTATCTAATCTGTAAACATACTTACTTTTTAGGGTTCCGTACCTCAAAAGGAACTAAAACCCGACTACTCAAAAGACAGAAATCTAGACATAGGCACAAAAATGGTCAAGGTAAAGCCGTCGTCACATGCCATTATTTTGTAGCCGACAGGCATGCGACTACGGCTTTACCTTGACCATTTTTGTACCTATGTCTAGATTTCTGTCCGAAATATTTTCTTGTTTCATACTTTTAAGAGCGTGATTTTTGAGTAGTCGGGTTTTAGTTTTTAAACTTAGTTTTTATTTAAATTATTTTGGGGTTATAATTTCTTGTTAAATTATTTGCAGAGTCGCTTTAATTTATTTTTTGTTTAGGTTTAACTGTATAATAGGTATTATTTTTGCAGCCGCGCCGTACGTTGCAGGAGACACTTTTGCATGTTTTTAACCATTTAAACATATTTATTTACTTAGACAATATGATATATACAGGGTGGCAGGGACATCGACGCGAAGCCGGTTACCATGGATTCAGTACATGATTTAGAACCCCCCTGCGTTGAAATTTTTCGTCGGTTATTTAAAAAAAAATCTGCTGTTTCATAGAAAAGTGCAATACCTACGCGGTCAAAATGTATGGAGCAGCTGATTTTTTTACATACATACATACATACTTACATACATACATACCGGTCAAAATCATAACCCTCCTTTTTGCTTCGCCGAAGTCGGGTAAAAAACAGAACCCATAGGACTCACTTCGTTGTATACAGGGTGTCAGGGACATCGACTCGAAGCCTGTTACCATGGATTCAGTACATGATTCTGAACCCCCCTGCGTTGAAATTTATCGTTGTTTTTTTTTTTTTATCAGCTGTTTCATAGAAAAGTGTAATGCCTACGCGGTCAAAATGTATGGAACAGCAGATTTTTTAATAAATAACCGACGAAAAATTCAGAATCATGTACTTACTGAATCCATGGTAACAGACTTCGCGTCGATGTCCCTGACACCCTGTATCTGTCTGTCTGTCTGTCAGTCTATCAAGACCCTTTTACTCAGGAACGCGTGGAGGTATCAAGTTGAAAAATATCAAATACGTATGTCTATGTAAACAAGCTTCTAAATCAACGCAATAAAAAAATACAGCCATTCATGCGAAATATTAAGATAAACGCTAATAAATCAAAACCTACAGGGTACTTCACGTTGACCTAGAATCATGTGCAGAAAGCAAGGTCTCGCAGCCCATGTAAAGGAAAAAGTTCGAAAATCGATAATTTGTAGTTTTTTATCACTAAAAAAAATGCGATTACAAACTTACATTTGCAGTTGGACAATTGACTTGTTTTATGTTGACTTGAAAGAGCATGGCAGTTGAGACTTTGTCACGATGGTGGCGAGTGTGTTGGATCATTCGGTTCCCTACAAAATGGTTGAGCTGGATGGTGCTGATCCACGCGTCATGTTCGTGAACGGGCGCCGTCGGTTGAGACTGGTCATCTCTTTTCTGCAAAAGCTTATTTTAAATCTTATACTTTGAATTGTCTCTATTTTTTTTTTTCACATTGTTCTCACATATAGAAGCAACAAGAATAATGTACCCAGGATTTTGTAATGTCTTTATTTAAAAGAGTGTCCTGGGAGTTTCTTGCCCGTTCTTCTCCACAGAGATCTACTTTTTGGAATGGGCGACTAGCTTCAACTTTCTGACTAACTGACCGACTCTTTGACAATTCAAAAGTGCCTGTAAATGGTTTAATTGAAATAAATGCTTTGAGTTTGAGTTTGAGTTTGATTGACCGTGACAAGTATATCAGTGTATGGGAAGTTACAGTACAATGTTAAGTTTGTTTTTGGGATACTTTCATCCCAACTACAGAACCCTTCATTGTGCGTGGTCTGACACGCACTTGGCCGGTTTTTTTTTTCTAATCTATCCAAGTATATAACACACACTGAACCAATTACATACACCCTGTACGTTCCAAATTGCGAATTCCGACGAGGAATACCCCGTCTAAGAACGAACATTGGAATTCGCGAAAATATTATGCTTTTAGATAAGGTAGTTACCATATCTAAAAGTATATTTAAATGAGTGAATTCTCTAATCTCTTTTCGACAAGCGACAGAACGGGACTTTACCGGCGACGAAATATAGATACATAGGTAGGACGGACTACATTCAAATAAGGGGAATCCCCAAAATACTTACGAGAAATTACCTCATATGACAAAATAGATCCAATAATCTTATCTATTATAATATATAACCTTTTTAACTTCTTTTCGAGCGATTTCAAAACCTAAACATTTATAACTTTTCAATTATTTCCATTCATTCGATTTAAAACCATGATTTTTCTTTATGTTTAAAACATTGTTTGAAACTTGTTCGTTGACGATTTGTTTATTTTATGTGAACCCTGACCACCACACTACGCTCGAAAACACAAATTGCCGACGGCGACGAAACGAAGTAGCCCAAAAAGGTTGAAGTGACTGGGTATGTCTGCCGCTTGCCCAATTGGGCATTGGGCTAAAATAGCCATTATATCTGACACTGACACAGCCAAAACGTGTCGAGATGAGCTACATGGAACTCCTCAATGATGAACAGTATTTGCGTATTCTTGAGATTGCGTAATTGTACAAAAGATTTAAAAAAACAGCTAGTTAGGTGAGGCTAACCTTCTGACTTGACTGACTGACTATTAGGGGGTATCGCACGATCTCCTACGAGACGGCTTGTGCATTGGCCGGATCCCTGCCCTAGGACCTAGAAGCGAGAGCCCTCGCTTCACTTTACTGGTGGCGCGAGCAGGTGCGAGTGCAGACGCAGAGTGGTGGACTGATGCAGCGAGAGATCGAGCTTCATCGGTCCCAGCTCAACGAGGTCCTCGTGACAGAATGTCCTGGTGGTGGACAGGCTTCTGCGCCCAACTGCCGGCGTCACTACCGTCGACGCGATCCGACCAGTGCTCGACGAATTGCTCGGGCTCGGCCTCTCTGTCGTTTCGAGCGACACAGATATTCTCGGGGCATGGCTACTTCGGAAAGTACCAGTGTTGCATAAACAGGGAGCCGGACGCTCGGTGCCATCACTGCATCCAGCGTCGGGAGGACGCGGCCCAGCATACACTAGCAGAGTGTACCGCATGGGGGTAGCCGCGCCGTGCCCTAGTATAGTCGCTGCCGGCTGTCACGGTTGCCGGTGTCGGTGCCGTTTGATACGGTGATCTCCTTCTGTGAAACCGTAATTTCGCAGAAGAAAGCTGCGGAAAGGGAGAGGAAGATCAAGACCACTCTCCTGATCCAGACTTGGCGTCGGCGGAGGGCGGACAACACCCTCTTCCAGCCCCGTCTAGTCCGTCGCCTCTGTGGTCGCCCCCCATCCAGCAGGACTCGAGTTGGCGGCGCATAGTGTTCCCCGCGTGCCCCTATATGACGTCGCGGGGGGTTTTACACCTCATTACCCTCGCGGGCATGAGGAAGGTATCTAATGCACCAGACGCTTCGAATGACACTTGTTTCAAACTTATTGGAGGGTGCGGACGTTTCTTCCCGATGTCCTGTCTTCCCGATGATATTAAAAAAAAATACATTACAATTTAATTTAATTTAATTTATTTATTTACCTCACATACATCGATCCATATTTGTGTTAGTATACCTACTTAAAAAATATATTAGTAATAAAGATTAAAATACATGCCACAACAATACTATTATAACTAACTAAAATAAATAACTGAAATAAGTGTATAAAATTAAAATTGTAAAATAAATTAATAAGTCAATCGCAGCTTTACATTAATAAAATTTTAAAATTCATTATAATATATAAATGCATTAAAATGTAGGTATGTCAATTAAAATCCAGAAATTAATTGTGAAATTATAAAGAATAACAAATAAAATAATAACCCCACCGCCGTATCTCTACGCCCCACCGCCGTATCTCTACGCCCCACCGCCGTATCTCTACGTTGACGTCGTGGTGGGGCTTGCGTGCTCCGATCTCTAGATCTGTGCCGGTAGAGTTTACTTTGCCGGAACGGGTCTAGAATGAGGAGCCAGACCAAGAGAGATACAGAAAACCGCAGGGCAGCATGTGGCGAGCTGTTGGGCAGTAGCGACCCCACGGACCCTATCTCCCGGGAGAATTCTTGTTTCTCATCTCTGGCTTGCCTTTATTGGCCGGCTGGAGTGAACACTGACGAGGAACAGAGCTCCCACCTCATTCTTGCCTTAATTGGTCGGCTTGAGTGGAGATTCGCAAGAGCAAACGTGCTCGGAGGAAGGAAGTATTCCAGTAAGTGCTCGTAGGGATCTTGACCATCTTCCGGGCTCTGGGATTGTTCTGAAAGCCGTGGAATACCGCTCCACTCCTCAAGCACCTCAGGACATGTTGCCCCCTTGTCGCTATGACACCTTGTGCTAGCGACCGTTTTCGGGGGCCCATTATTGAGTGTGCAAGTCACCCCCTGCCATTTTATCCGTGTATATCATAACATTGATCAGGCAGGGGCCATAGTCTTTCCATAGTTCCAGGTCACTAGTCAACTTCAGCCACCCAAACCCATAGGCCATTTAAATTTGTTTCCATATCCTGCAATAGTCCTACACCAACCGGGGGTTGTCCTTGGGTGCACGTGCATAGTGCAAACAGGGATAATCGTCGGTTGGTGCCTCGTTTCATTTAAACGTCTAACGGGCCTCTGCAACTTGGCTTCGGCCCCTCGTACGCCTTCCAAAGGTCCGGGACCCCAGGGTCCCGAGAAATGTCAAAAATAATAAAAAGTTAGAATCAGTCAAGGTACTCAGATGACTAACTTAACAAGAGACCTCCACAGCGGGGATGAGATCCTATCAGCTATCGTCTTCAAGATTTCGTTGCGGCTGCCACACATTCTGCAGATCAGGGATACCGTCCTCCTGCGAATGATGGCATGAAAGCCATCAGTGCGAAACAGAGCGAACATCCCCGACGCACTACAGAAGCGTGGCAGCCCCAACATCATCCTGAAGATATTATTATACTGGATGCGCAGGGCATCTAGCGATCTTTTGGTGTGGTGAACCCACAGACTTCCAGTGTAAAAGCTCTGGCAATATGCCCTAAAAAGCGTGATCTTTACTGCTTCAGAGCAACGGGAGAATCTGCGGGCCAGCATGTTACCTCTGACCGCTAGAGCCCTACGCTCCCTCTCAATGTCTACATCGTCCTCAAGGCCGTCGGTAAGGAAATGTCCGAGATTCTTAAACTTCGTGACACGATTCATGCTCAAGCCATTCAGGGTAATTTTATGAGAAAGATCAGGACATCCACCGGCGGCCCTAAAGACCATGTATTCACTCTTCTGTGCATTGTACACAAGGCCATGTACATCGGCATAGGCCTCACACACATTTAACAACTCTCTGAGACCCCCCGCCGTCGGGCTCAGCAGCACCATATCGTCCGCGTAACTTATGTTATTGATACACACGCCATCTATTGTGCAACCGACGCACTTGCTACTGAGCTCGACGATGAGGTCATTAACATACAGGTTGAAGAGCTTGGGAGACGTCAGTCCTCCCTGCCTCACTCCGCTTTCCAACCTGTACTCTTCAGAGAGTGTATTGGCCCATCTCACAAAGTTGGTCTGGTGTCCATACCAATACTTGAGTATGTTGAGCACGGCCACCGGTACACCCCTGTCCCTCAACTTTCTCCAAAGCACGTCGTACGACACGAGATCAAAAGCCTTGGAGAGGTCGAGGAAACAAGCATACACCGGCGTCCTACGGTCAGTATAGTACTGGACAGTATGCTTGAGACTTAAGATTGCGCTTTCAGTGGATAGCCCGGGCCGAAACCCGAACTGAGCGTCGTGCAGTTTTATATAATTATCCAAACTGGACTCAAGCAAACCGCCCAGCACCTTAGCCTTTAAGTTTTTTTATTAGTGACTAGTGACAAAAGTTAGTATTTTGTGTGTCCAAATAAATAAACTAAATGGAATTTAGCAATCGCAGTTGCTAGCGATATGGGGCGGTAGTTCTCCTTATCCGAGATATCACCAGTCCTGTTTTTCACAATGGGCACTACGATGGTTTTCATTAAATCATGTGGTAAATAAGAGTGATTCATGCACATTGTGAAAAACATGGCAAGGACTCTCGGCAGGTGAACCCCCGCGTGCCGCAAGTGCTCAACACTAAGCCCATCATGACCGGGGGATTTACCACCAGTCATTTTCTTTAAGACGACTCTCACCTGACCAGCTGTAAAATGCACAGAAGACTCGTCCAACAATAACAACAACAATAAGTAAGTCGTTTTTTTAGTGGAATTTTTGCAAATAATTGCATTTTAATCGATTTTAACTTTCTATGTTTTCATATCAGACAACGGTTTTTACCAGTAGACGCAACTTGAAACTTTCTATCGATTGTTGTAAAAGACACATTTTCAAAAAATATGTCAAATAATCGGTTTTAGTTGTAAGGGGGTTTTGGCTGTATGATGTCATCACATAAGACGTCGTTGTCGATAGGTGACTATCGGCTTGATAAGATTAAAATTATAATAGGACAGAAAAGATAACATTGCCGATATTGCACAAATTGTCAAATACATCGAATTGATAGGTTGTGTGCGCGAAACTTGTGAAAAGTGGCTGTGGGATCAAAAACGATTAGCACAGGACTGCAATATTGAAACTAATCGAAAAAATGGAATCGGGCGACTCCGAAGAGTACTTCCAAACTAAAATAAGACGTAAACTAAAACTAAAAATCCCTAGAGATTCCGAAAGCGACGCGGGAACTTTAGAATCAGTAGATGATGCCATCTTAACGGATAATAATAGTGCTGCTGACGATACAGAAAAAGGTTCTAGTTTACGACACAATGTGGATGATGCAATTTTTATCAAAAAAAGCCGAAGACGGATCAGCAAAGACGCTAAGGTGTATCATCCACCAAAATGCACACATATAGGAGCACCAGAAAGTCCTTTGAGCAACACTAGAGGTATTCCCAGGGAGACGACAACTTATGAAAGTGATGAAGAACAAATCGTAGAATTCGCAGTGCTACCAGAGAGTTCTTTGGTCAACACTAGTGCTTTACTCAGGGAGGCGACGACATATGAACGTTATGAAGAACAAATCGTCGAAATCACAGAGCTACCAGAGAGTTCTTTGGTCAACACTAGAGGTTTACTCAATGAGGCGACAACATATGAACGTGGTGAAGAACAAATCGTAGAAATCACAGAGCATAGTTTTTTGGTCAACACTAGAGCTTTACTCAAGGAGGCGACGACATATGAACTAGAGTCCTTTGACAAACATGCGCTGATTATTTTTAATCACACAGAAATTGATGGCCTCGACCCCAGGGATGGCACAGAGAAGGACGTGGACGCTTTGACGACGACCTTCGAGAATTTTGGTTTTGAAGTAATACATCACGACGATTTGACGAAAGATGAGATTTTTGTGGAGCTTGAAGAGTGTAAGTAACTTAAATAATTCCTTTACCAAATTCAGATTCAGATTCAGATTCAGATTCAGATTCATTTATTGTAAAACATAGGTACATTATAAGTTCTTAATAGGTAACAGAGGGCGCTATGTTTTGCCTCTAGGGCGTACAAAAGTAGTGATACATGCAATATAATTAAAAAAGAAATTAATACCTAAAGACATAATGAACCACAAATATTTTCAATCATACTAAACAATGTCGAATAAAAATAAAAATAAAAAATGTCCACAGTTAATAAAAAGTTATTAAAATGAAAATTGTCAGCACTTAATTATTTAAAGAATGTTACAGAAATTGAATGATGTCATAAATTAAAATTGAATGTCAATAAGGAAGATCAATAATTAATTGTTACTTAAGAAATGTCAGAAATTTTATAACAGCATGTCATTCAAATATTCAGTGATCGAATAATAACATTTGTCTATTAATAAATTCTTTAATTTTCTTTTAAAGTTGTGCAAATTTTCATTCTTAATGCTATCAGGAATTTTATTGTATATAGCCGGACCCATGCCTAGAATACTTCTCCTTGCTAGTGCTGTTTTGTATTTACCTGTACACAACATGGTTTTGTATTGGGATCTAAGTTGATTGGTTCGTTTTCTAGTATCTACTATCGCAGGAAACAAGTTCAAGTTACATTTGACAAACACTGCTACTTCAAATATATATAGGCATGGGAACGTCAAGATTTTTAATGACTTGAAGACAGGTTTACAGCTGTCAGTAGTTTTTAGACCTACCATACATCGTACACATCTTTTTTGAGTTCTAAATATAGTTTCCCTTTCAGCACAGTTGCCCCAAAATATTATGCCGAATCTCAATACTGAGGAAACAATCCCGTGGTATGCTATAAGTACTGTTTGTAAATTAACTTTCTTTGCCAAGATGAAAAAAGCATAAGCTGATTTACTTAGCCGCGCACATATGTCGTCTGCCTGCATTTTCCACGTTAGTTGGCTATCAACTAGAATGCCAAGAAATCTAGCTACTTTTACCTCTTCTACCCTTTGTCCGTTATAAGAAACATTTAAATGGTTTGGTTTTAGCCTTTGGTAGAAATGCAATAACTTGGTTTTTTGAATATTTATAACCAAATTATTTCTGTCAAGCCAATCAATTATGTTTTTAAGGGTGTTATTTACATCTTCTTCATAAGTCAGATTATTGGAACATTTAATAATTGCTGTACTGTCATCAGCAAAGAGGACCATTGGATGCTTTATTTGTCGTGGTAGGTCATTAATATATATAACAAATAATGGTGGCCCAAGCACACTACCCTGTGGTACCCCATAGTAAAGTTTCCTACTGTTTGATAGGTGTTTTATTTCCCGTTTCGTATTTAAATTGACTCTAGCTATTTCTGTATATTGATTGCGATCACTTAAATAAGACTTTAATAAATTACGACATAATATTGTCAAGTTAATAACAGGTGTAAACAGAAGCTTAGTTTCATTTGTTGCCAATGTCTTATGCGGTGATTGTACTAATCATTATGAACAACATTCACTATGAGACCAACCCTGAAATCGCTCAAAAAATATCAGCTGTTCCCTACATTTTATGTTCACATAGCTAGTCAAAATGTAGGGAACGGCTGATTTTTTTTTCACGATTTCAGTTTGGTCGTATAGTGAAAGTTGTTCATAATGATGAGTACAATGACCCCTTAAGAGATTGCCAACGAATTTAATTTCACCCTGTAGTTCCTGTTGTTGTACTATCTGAGAACCTTCTGGTTACGGACTTATTGAAGGTCGAAATTCCAACTTTTTTGTATTTCACGAAAACAAGTTTACAATGTTATAACGTAACTTTCATTCCATTCAAAGCTGCGGGCCAATTGTGGGCCCATACCCACAACTCCAGTACCGATGCATGCTCCCATAAACATAAGGTTTTGCGTGTACGTCCGACCCGAATCCGAATTCAAGATTCGAGTTCAATCCGAAATGGGAATGTTCTAAATTTGGACGCGTACAGAACACGGATCTAGTGCGCAACCCCTCGTACAAATAGGCTACGGCTACTTCGGACCGACATTCTCGGATTCGGATTGGTTGGACGTAGTGCAAAACCGCTCTTAGGATGCTGTCCACATCATAGTAACACCTGGCTGCACATAACTAATGTAACTATTCATGCCTTTCCAGTCAGCAAACGTGACTTCACGGACTATGGATGTGTGGCTGTTGCTATATTAACACACGGCTCCGACAACGGCATGCTGTGTGCCGCAGATCAGGATTACAGCGAGATTGCCGTCATCAACAAATTCAAGGTTAATAACGCCAAAAAGGCTACACTCGTGTCCAAACCCAAGATTTTTATTATACAGGTGAGTTTTTCGATTACCGTTGGGGTTGACGTGTTCTAGAGTAGTGACACTAATCGGCAAATGTGAGGTGGACACACGAGCTTGTTAGGGTGACTGGTAGTAGTTTTTTCATGAGAGTAGCCGGGGTTTGAGCTAAATGTGGTCTGATATTGAGAGCCCTTGTCCAGCAGTGAAATGGTAGTGTTCTGCATAGTGTGCTCCTTAACATATACGTACTAGCTGCCCGCTCCGGCTTCGCACGGGTAGCACTAACCTACACTACCCACCCTACCTACCCTACCTACCCTACCTACCCACCCTACCCACCCTACTACAAATAACTCCAAAAGTTCGTTTTCCCACAATTTCAGGCGTGCCGAGGTCATGAAGCTAGTTCAGGTGTTCCAGTCTTACAGTCAGGCCGGACTACTAAGGACTATTCAAAAGACCCGAAGCCATATTACATCCTGCCCTTGGAATCTGACTTGCTGATCCTTCATAGTTCTTATCCAGGCTGCGCTTCGCACAGGTACCTATTTTTTAGCCTAACTATTGGTACAATTCCGCTAACTGAACTACAGCATAAGCATAATCAGCCTATAATGTTCCCACTGCTGGGACACAGGCCTGCTCTTTCTGTGAGAGGGAGTGGGCTGTAATCCACCATGAAATTCAAAATTCAAAAGTCATTTATTGAAACTTGGCTGAGAATCAGCACTTTTCGAACGTCAAAATTACATAAGACAGTCCCCCAAAAAAGCCCGCCCTTCACCACTTCCTAGTGCTTTTACTGGAAAGAAGCAGTGGCGCAACAAACTCCCCAGCAGCACAGCTGTCTGTTCAGTTAAAAAAAACTTGATTCTATACAATAGTATGCAAATATTTTACATTACTCAACACAAAACATTAAATAAAATATATTTGCCATAATGACAGCTAGCACACGCCAATGTACCAACAAAAAAATATCGAAATCTTAACTCAAGCAACAATAAAAACAAAAAAAACAAAAAAACGTAAACAGAACTTAATACCCGAATTATAAAGCCTCCAGGCATAAGGCTGCCTGTCCACTGGAGCGGAGAGGAGAAAAGAGGAGCAGAGATGTGCCAATATTAACCAATAGAATCTTGACTCAGGATCACTGATCTAAACTCAGGGGTGGAGTCAAGATTCTATTGGTTAATATTGGCACATCTCCGCTCCTCTTTTCTCCTCTTCGCTCCAGTGGACAGGCAGCCTTAAGGGCGTGCCCGCTTACGTTATAGCTAATAAAGCTGTAACTCGAAGTCACATAATTATGATAAACTAGGACCATCGAAGTAAAAATAAATCAACAGTTAGGCAAGAATAATATATGATCTACTGTCGAGGTCGCTAGCTAACCACATATTGCAATGCAACTCATTAAACAAAAACATTGTAATGAGTCGATTATGTCAATAATTAATGAAAATAAAATTAAAATAAATTGACTTATACAGTCAAATAAAATAAACAATTATATAACTCATATAACTTGTCAGTAGGTTAGCTAATTCTAGAGAAAGAACGTCATACACATTGTCTTGAGTTAATCACAGCGATCAACTATTTTTATCGTTTAAGTAGTCGTTGATAGAATAGTATGCCTTTGAACAAAGGTTGGATTTTACTTGAGCTTTAAACGCATTCAAAGGCAAATCTAGCAGAGAAGTGGGCAGCTTGTTATAAAAGGTTATACCAAGCCCAACAAATGAGTTATGAAATTTATGAAGCCGGTGAAAAGGAGCTCGTAATTTGTCCTTATTTCTGGTGTTAATATTGTGAATATCACTGTTATAAGTGCTGCTGCTGCTGTGTATAAGTGCATATTTTGCCTAATATATAAGATATTTGCGAGATGAATTGTGATGCCACTGTGAGAATACCAATATCCTTGAAAATATCTCTTAGAGAAACTCTGGCACCTTGCTGGTAAATTGCTCGAACAGCTCGTTTTTGAAGAACAAATATATTTTGAATGTCAGCAGCTTTGCCCCACAGCAGAATGCCATAGGACATAACGCTATGGAAATAACTAAAATAGACTAATATAGCAGTATCAACGTCAGTGTATTGTCTTACTTTCCTGACAGCGTAGGCGGCCGAGCTAAGCCTTCCCGCTAGACTTGAAATATGTGGGCCCCACTGAAGTTTAGCATCTACTGTTATGCCCAGAAAAACTGCCGAGCCCACAGTTTCAAGCACCTCTTTATCTAAGACGATGTTGGGTCCTAGATTTCAAACATTCTGTAAAACGAATTTTATACATTTCGTTTTCTTGGAATTGAGAACTAAGTTATTTGTTGTAAACCAATCCGTAACCATTGAGAGTGCCCTGTTTACATCGTCAAAATCATGTCCTGTCTACTTTAAAAATAAGAGAGGTATCATCTGCAAACAGTATAACTTCACAGATACCTTTTAAAAAGAATGGTAAGTCATTGATATACACTAAGAACAAGAATGGACCCAGTATTGAGCCTTGAGGTACACCTAACTGAACTAGTAACTCGGAAGATTTCACACCATTAACATCTACACATTGGGACCTATTATGTAAATAAGAATTTAGAACATCGAGAGCTTCGTTTTGCACACCATAATGATACAGTGCAGATGCGGGCTCAATGCGGGTTGGTGGATGTCACACATGTCTTCGAATTTTTTATAGTTCTAGGACATACCGGTTTCCTCACGATATTTTCCTTTACCGTTTTGAGAGCAGTGGTGATGAAATAATTTACTCAAAGTAAAGTGCCTGCTTGGGTTCGAACCTACGACCTGCTACTCTTCGAAAGGCCCGCTCGTTGTCACTGGGCCACCACTACCCTATACTAAAGTAAATATGGCCACAGATTAGTACAGTTGCGACACTCCGCAAAATCATTTAAATAAAAAGCGACTCTTGCTAAGCACACAATAAAGCCGGCGAGGTAACAGTTTATTGTTTATTCACAAGCAAGGCGTCCCCGCACTTACGGCGAGGCGTCACCACGCGGACGGTGACGCGCCGGCGAGCGGGCTCCTCGCTTGAAGCGCGCTGTCGGCCTAACGTGTGACGGCTCGTGGGCCGCTCACTGCCTGCGAGCCGTCAACTATTCTGTATAGCCATCGTAAAATAGACTTTAATGGATTTGACTTAGAATCCTAACTTGAATGACAAGTTATTTGCCGTGACGGAGCAGTGCTACTATAATGAGCGACGACCTTAAAGGTCATCGCCCAGTTTCAGCAATAGTTCCGCTTTGTTATCTCCAGGGGCGTAGCTACCGCCGTATCAGCCGTAGGTATCAATGATACGGGGACCCCAAGCTACAGTAGGCCCCCCCAGGTGTATAAGCAAAAATTCGTAAAATATTATCCAAAACCTGAAATTCTTATTGATGAGGAGCCCGTAATTAATGAATACCTAATCAAAACATGAAAATTAACGTAATTTGTGTATGGCTTACTGAGGCTTCGAGCTAAATAAAAGGAACGGTCCAACTCTCAAGCTTTCATTTAGTAAAATCACACAGAAAATCTAACCTACGAGTACCATAACTATTTAAAAAAACCGCATCAAAATCTGTTGCGTAGTTTTAAAGATCTAAGCATACATAGGGACAGACAGCGCGAAGCGACTTTGTTTTATACTATGTAGTGATTATCAGCAACAGTTCAATATTCTTAACTGAAACCAACAGCAGCATTCTTAACCAATCCTTGAATTCTTCCAGAAACGATTTGCACGGCTCTTGGCTCGTCCAGACACTTTGCAATAAAATCAACGCTCTATCCTTGACTCAGGACCTTGAGTCTATCATGACAGAGGTGAAAAGAGATGTAGCAATAGACATGGAATATGAGGAGTACAACACGAGCACACGTGCGATGCAACTCAGCAAACAAATGCCAGTCATGACGTCAACTCTGATTAGGAAACTGTACTTGAAGAAATTTGGGGACGGAGCCTTGGATGAGACTTCGGTGGACAATTTGAGGCAGCTTAGTGAGTCGAGGAGAGTCTTGGACACTGTGCGAAGCCCGGTCCAGGCTGTATCGTGTTGCTGTTTCTTGGATCACTTCACCTATATGAGGAATTGTTTGAGGTGAGTTCCCGTTATCTTTTTAGATTTGTAATAAGTAAAAGTACCTGGGCGTACGCACTCTGCTCTGGTGAAAATAGAAGAAAGAAAAAAGCTCATTTAATAGTTTTGGAAAGTTCATACTAATTATGTATGAAGGAATTAGTATGTACCTACTATCATGTGCCATGATAGTACTTACTAATTCCATGCTGCCATGTTCCTATTTACTAGTAATATTCCTATCTACTAGTAATATTCCTATCAAAGCTCAATGTTGGATAACACCTCATTTCTTGAGGATATTGACAGCACGCATCTCTCAAATTGTATTGAGGTCGATACCCCCGATCTTTGTAAGGAATATCTCAATGTTGCCCACAGCAAACTTACAATCCTGTCTCAGAATATACGCAGTATAAATAAGAATTTCGATTCGTTACTCATATTTCTGCAACGTTTAAAATTCAACCCCGATCTTATAATATTGACTGAGTGCTGGATTGATGATTCCTTTAATACTATTAATCTAGAAGGCTATAACTGTAATTACTCAAAAAACTACATCAACAAAAGCGACGGCATTGTGGTGTTCTCCAAATCAGAACTTTGCGTTCTTATAACTGAACCCCCTTTCAATCATGCCAACTGCCTACAAGTGGATGTTGACCAATCATACTCTGTTATAGTAATCTATCGATCACCATCATTTTATAACATAAGTAACTTTTTAACTTCCCTGGAAAAGGTCCTGAGTAACTGCACCAGCCAGCACTGTGCATTAGTTGGTGACATTAACCTTGATATTAAAGAAACATCCACTGATCCTCGTGTTGATGACTACCTAAACCTTATAGCTCACTGTGGGTATGTTCCTGGTCACAGTTTTCCAACGCGTGGTATTAATAGCTTAGATCATTGTATGATTAAATCGAGACTCGCCTCTACAACAATTGTTTGCCATTCCGATATAACAGACCATAGCACAATATTGTGTATCATGGGATCACCTTTTTCTAAGGATAAAAAAATTAACACATTTACCAAAATTGACTACAAAAATCTACTTGAAGATCTCAAGAAAATTGATTGGTCCAACCTATATAATACAACTGATATTAATGACGCCACTAAAATTTTTATCGAAAAATTTAACTTTGTCCTTAACCAGAATAAATTTACACGTAAAGTGAGAAGTGCTGATGTGATTGTTAAGAAATGGATAACACCAGGTCTCTTAAAGTGCATCAGACGCCGCGATGAGTTGCACAGTAAAGCTAGAAAAAATCGTAATGACCTCAATTTGCAGGAAAAATACAGATTATACAGAAATTATTGTATTAATATATTACAGCAACAAAAAGAACAGTACGAACAAAAACTTATAACTGAAAACCAAAATAACATCAAGAAAACATGGGACTCAATAAAAACCATTTGTAACATTAAAAAGGTTGCTAATAAAAACGAAGACTTACTCAAAATTAAACCTACTTCTGCAGAGTCACTAAATGTAGTAAACCACTATTTTAGCTCCATTGGCGATCAGTTGGCAAGTGCGGTACTTAGTACATTAGGACAGACAGAAATTGAACTGGCGAATAACACGAGCCAATCAGGAAACCCCCCACCAGATTCGCTGTTTCTGTTACCAACAGATGAAATTGAAATAATTAAATTAATTAGTACACTGAAATCTAGTACAGCTGTTGGACACGACCACATTAGCAATGATATGCTAAAACAGACCAAGCATGTTGTAGCAAGCCCTATAACATACATTTGTAACTTGAGCATATCCTCGGGCATGGTACCTAGTGACCTAAAGATAGCCAACGTAATACCAATACTGAAAGCAGGCGACTCATGCGAACCAGCTAACTACAGGCCTATTTCGCTTCTAAGCGCACTTTCTAAGGTGATTGAAAAGGTAATTAATGTAAGGTTACTCAAGTTTCTTGAACAAAACAGCTTATTGGCCGGGAATCAATTCGGATTTCGAGCTGGCAGGTCCACGGAAGATGCCGTCACACATCTTGTTGATTCTGTCGTTAGCAAACTTGATAAAGGACAAAGATGTGTTGGTGTCTTCCTGGATTTAGCAAAAGCTTTTGACACAGTCTCCCGGCCGATACTACTAAAAAAACTAGAGGCTCTTGGGATCAGAGGCTTAGCTCTGGACTGGTTTAGGTCCTACCTAAGAGAACGAAAACAACGCGTTCGTATTGGTGAGCACGCCAGTGATTTTGCAGATGTTGGCTACGGCGTCCCGCAGGGCAGTGTCCTAGGCCCACGTTATTCCTGATCTACATAAACGACCTATGCTCTCTTGCACTCCGTAATGCCAGCGTATTTACCTTCGCGGATGATACCGCAATAATCTTTCATGCGAAAACCTGGAGTGATGTCGTTTGTGTAGCTCAGGAGGGACTTGGAAAGGTTGCTATGTGGCTGCAAAACAATTTGCTAACCTTAAACGTCGGCAAAACCAAGTCAGTGTGTTTTAGTATTACTGATCGGTCTGCACCTGATGAAGAACTGAAAATAAAGATCCATGTATGTGGCAGTGTCAATAATGAGAGCTGTCTCTGCTCGCAAATTGAACAGGTCTCTTGTATAAAATACCTAGGGATACTTATCGATAAACATCTAACGTGGAAAGCGCAAATTGATGCCCTCGTGAAACGTACTAGAAAACTGTCGCACATATTCAAAAAATTAAAGTCCATTGCAAAACCAAAACTCATTCGTATTGTTTATTATACCTTGTGCCAGTCAATATTAAGTTACTGTGTATCAGTCTGGGGAGCAGCAAACAAAACAAATCTGCTTGCGCTGGAACGAGCTCAACGAGCTATTCTAAAAATAGCCTACAAAAAACCTTGGCGATATTCTACTGATACCCTGTACTCAGAATGTAGCGTCCTCCGTGTGAGACAGTTGTTTATTACTTCGACTCTGCTACGATTTCATAAGCATGCTAAAGAACTGGCCCGCCATTCATCCAGAACGTTAAAGTGGGATCGGGCAAGAGTAAATTCTTCCTTTGCGCGTAGATCTTTTGCTTTTTTTGGTTCATATCTCTATTCGAAATTCTACTCTCACAATAGAACTATACTCAACTTAACGTACACCAGCTGTAAAAATGCTGTATTTAAATGGCTGCGTCCCAAAAGTTATGACCAAACAGAAGACCTTCTGCACATACAGTCGTAATATCTGGCATATAGACAAATAAATATATATATATATATACATGACACGCGCGCACCAACCCACCCTCTTTCATCACTTATACCTCCACACACCCCACACACATCCCACACATCACACACACCCCACACTCCACACACACTAACACTCTATAACTATTTTAATTGTTCTTTCTTTTCATTATTATTTCTTTTGTATTTTTTTTTTTTTTCTCCAAATTAATTAGTTCACCTAAATAAATAATTGTTTGCCTTACTTGGGAAGAGACTGGACCCCACGACACAGGGAATCCTAGTGTGGGGTCCAGGGAATTTGTAAAAATCTAGTACCTAAGGCTCCTATGTGATCTGATACTCGTTTTTAGGGTTCCGTACCCGAAGGGTGACAAACGGAACCCTATTCATAAGCCTCCGCTGTCCGTCTGTCTGTCAGCGAGCTCTATCTCATGAACCGTAATAGGTAGGCAGTTGAAAATTTCACAGATTGAGCATTTCTATTGCCGCAAGAGCAACAAATAATAAAATTAAAAATTAAAGGGGGGTCGCCATACAATAAAATTAAATTTTGAAAAAAAAATAATCTGACCCTGGCATGTGGAGTATCATTTTCTAGAGCTCATTGAGTAGAGAATAAATATAATTTTTATTTGTTTTTATCTTCAAAAATGATGAATTAGGGGGCCGTAGAAGTTGTCTGTTTTAGACCATTTTTTTACGAGCTCTATCTCAACAACTAAACAAATTAGGAATTTGAAACTTTTGTGTATCATGTAACATATACTGTTTATAATCAACAAATACTAAAAACGCCTATTCATAACGTATTTTATATAATATGGGCGATTTTCTACACTTAAAAAAATAATTTTGTATTTCATGCTAATATTATGCGATATAAATTCCACAGATAACTATTTAATAGTCGAAGTAATGATATGGAATTAGTAAGTACCTACTATCATGGCAGCATATTATACTATTTCGATCATTTAAATTTCGATGATGCAAAAAGGTCTACAAAATAAACTTTCTTCACAAGATTTTAAAACCGGCCAGTATTTTTTGAGTTTAAGAACTTTATCGACTTTTTTCAAAGTATCCCTAGACGGTGTTGATGTGTACCTCATGTTAAAACTACACTCCAATAGACAATATATTCAGTAACATTGAAATGAATGCTGGCACATACAGTGTACTATTCAGTTACCTTAAACCGTTGTGGATACAATTTCATATTGAGTAAAATTATTGGTGTAAAAATATTCGGCCACGGCGGCCAATCTCAACGGAGACTGGCCTTCGGCGCGGAAGATGTTATAGTGCACAAGTGTGTGCGCAGACACGAGTGCACTCTCTCTTCCCTCACTCTCATAGTCCGATGGGATGAATAAAAATAATAAGTAAGAAATAATAGATTTCTGTATGACTATCAAAAATAACGTAAATAAATACCTGTATTGACCCGTGCGTTTGCACTGGCGAAACATCACGACAAACATGTTGAAATCTCTAGTTCCTGTCAAACATTGTATGAAAAATTGACAGAAAATAAAGATTCCAACATGTTTTGTTGTGAATATTTCGCCAGTGCAAACGCACAGTTAATAATTAAAATTTGGCGTACTACTTACATTCTATTTTGTACAATATAGTCTGATGTAGCAAGAGAAATCCTTTTATTTATAAGTAACTAGCTTTACCCGGCCCGGCTTCGCACGGTTAGCACTAAGTACTTATCTACGGCGCACCTTCCTTTCCTAATTACCAATTTCTACCTAATTACCTACCCTACCTACCTACCCTACCCTACTTACCAGGGTAGGTACCTACCTAACCTACGCTACCTACCCTACATATCTACCTGCTTACCTACCATATATACCCATTTATACCTACTAATACTATGTTAGTAGCAAATAAATAACTTTGACTTTAGTTAATGCATGTTACTGGATAAAGTTAACTTAATATTTTTCTCTTAAAATAAATGAAATATACCTACTCCTACACCTATATTTTAACACAACAACATTTTTTCATTAAAATTAGACAATTTCTTTACAAATCTTTGTTTTTTTATAGCGCCTCTGTTGTTACCTTTACGAAAGTATTACACAAATTCATAGTGTTAAATCTTGTACGACATGGTATGGAACCCTTCGTGTGCGAGTCCGACTCGCACTTGACAGATTTTATTTTATATTGTACTGTGTTTTTCTAAACTGAATAAACCTTTTTTACTTTTTTACTTTACTTTATGTTAGGAGGTACTTACTCATTCCATGCTGCCATATTATGTCATTATTCTAATGTGCAAATATATACAACGTTATTTTTTATTCATTATAAACCTCTTAAGGGGTCATTGTACTCATCATTATGAACAACTTTTACTATGGGACCGAAGCTGAAATCGCGAAAAAAAGAATCAGCTGGTCCATACATTTATGTTCGCATATCTCGTCAAAATGTGGGTAACAGCTGATTTTTTTTCGCGATTTCAGCTTTGGTCCCATAGTAAAAGTTGTTCATAATGGTGAGTACAATGACCCCTTAAGAGTTTTGTAATGAATAAAAAATAACGTTGTAATCTGCGTTCGTAATCTATTTGCCAAACTTGTAAAAAAAGACGAGTTTTCCCCTTAGGCAAACATCAACTTTATGCAAGTGTAAATAAAGTTCATTTTAGACCAACTAGACTGTTGAAAAAGTTATAAAAAATATGAAGTTGTAGCGCAAACTGAACCTTATGTGTAGGCATTACAGTTGTTTTTCCAAAAACTTGTGTTTGTTTACATGTTTTGCAAATAAATTGTGACGTGCCGATTATATGTATATAGGTTGACTGGTAATTAGTGACCGATACTTAGGCTGCCTGTCCACTGGAGCGGAGAGGAGAAAAGAGGAGGGAAGATGTGCCAATATTAACCAATAGAATCTTGACTCCGCCCCTGAGTTTAGATTTGATTGGTTAATAATGGCACACCTCCGCTCCTCTCCTCTCCTCTCCGCTCCAGTGGACAGGCAGCTTTTAAACACGTGACTTTACTCATCATTATGAACAAAATTTACCAAACCAGAAATCGCGAAAAAATGTGTGCTGTTCCTAATAATTAGCAGGCCTATTCTTTACCCATCCTCGTTATGCCTTGGTGAGGTTAATAACTTATTACTCTAAACTTTCCAGGAACTTCATTGCAGAAATCCCTCACGATGAAACAGCGCAGGGGATCTTGGAGGCCGCCAATACTTACAAAGATAGCGTCCAATTCAATGAGTCTAAACACAAAATGTGTAAAATTATGAGCAACCTCTTAATGGACAAAGCTCGAGATAGCCCATTTTACAAATATCTGCATTTCGTCCCCGGAGAGCGAAAAGTCACTAAGTCTAAAAATGCCCAAAATGAGTTATCAATGCCAGTAAAATCATCATTTTCTTCTCTAGATATCTGTCTAACCGGGTTTTTTGTAGCTACCTTCGTTTTTGTTTTACGAAATGTGAAAAGTAATTAAGATTAGCCTTTTGACACCACAGCGTAATGAGAGAAATGACGAATTAAGTTATTATTATCGAAAAATAAATAGATTCGATTTAGATTTAAAACTACTTTTTCTTCCTTTTCTCTTGAATTTTATCTTATACTTAGGTATACATTAAAATAGTTAAGTTTAATATTAGTTAGTCTAAAAATCCCTTAAATGATATACCTACTTACCGTCAGTTTTTTAAATCAGTAGGGTGCGAATTTCTAACAAAGTATTAATATAATTTTTTATTTTTTCTTATTTACATTTTAGTTTTAGATTCGGATTGTTCATTATTAGTTAGACTAGTAATTTAAGTGATGTAATGAACTTAATTGCTTTTTTTTTGTAATTTTTCTTTTTCTTATTAATTGATTTATACCTAGATGTTTTTGATTTTAATACATTTTTTTACTCTTTTCCTTGTATTCTTTTTGTCTTTTATTTTAGATTGGCATACCAGGTACGTCCTGGCAGAATATGACAGAAAACATATGTATTTGTCAAATTATTGCACTCGTATTCTTGCAAACAAATATACGGGGTGTCCGGGACATCGACGCGAAGCCGGTTACCATGGATTCAGTACATGATTCTGAACCTTTCAACGCAGGGGGAAAAACAACGCAGAAAAATTTCAACGCAGGGGGCGTTCAAATTTTTCGTCGGTTATTAAAAAAAAAATCAGCTGCTCCATACATTTTGACCGCGTAGGTATTGCACTTTTCTATGAAACAGCTGTTTTTTTTTTAATAACCGACGAAAAATTTCAACGCAGGGGGGTTCAGAATCATGTACTGAATCCATGGTAACCGGCTTCGCGTCGATGTCCCTGCCACCCTGTATAGGTATATTTCCTTATATATTTCCTTTATTTCATTAAATACATATAAATTCATTCTTATACGGGGTGTCCGGGACATCGACGCGAAGCCGGTTACCATGGATTCAGTACATGATTCTGAACCCCCCAGCGTTGAAATTTTTCGTCGGTTATTAAAAAAAAAATCAGCTGTTCCATACATTTTGACCGCGTAGGTATTGCACTTTTCTATGAAACAGCAGATTTTTTTTTAAATAACCGACGAAAAATTTCAACACAGAGGGGTTCAGAATCATGTACTGAATCCATGGTAACCGGCTTCGCGTCGATGTCCCTGCCACCCTGTATATTAGAATAAGTAAGTATATAAAAACATTTACAAATACAAAAATTAAAACCTACAAAAATTGTAAAAATTAAATATAAAAATATTGATTATGAAATGCAATAATTAATATCGTAACACCGAATACTTAATTTTAGACGCAAAAAGAAGTATTTGGAAACTCTTCAAATGCCTTTTTTACACCTAAAACGGGTACAACATCAAATTCAATGTTTCAATTGCAATTCATTATTGATATTCTAGTTCGCTAGTTAGCCACATTTCTTATTTCCATACAGTAATATTGCCAAATTAAACAAAACAGCGAACTATGCGACGTTACATACATGTTACGTTACAGCTATTTGCGACGTTGCCCACTTTCAGAATACTTATAGTTTATTTCATTGTTCTGATATTAAAAACTACGAACGTGTATTTCGTTCTAAAATGAGCCAAAGTAAAATGAAGATGGCAAAGCTGCTTTTCATCCCGTCCTGAATCCTGTTTTTTATTTTCGAAGAAATTAAAATTACCTACTTAGCTATTTCACGGCTTAGCTATTTAGCTATTTTAAGGCTCGGCGCAAACGGGCCACCGACCACAGCCACTGGTGGCCAGCGACAGCGACTTAACACACTTTTTCATATATTTTGTAAAGACGCGCCGCACACAGGCACGTATACAGAGGGGGGGATAGTTGGGATTAATCCCCCCTCGAAATCTGACTGAAAAAAAAAAAACGTTTTAAGCCATCTGTTTATTTATTCGCTTGCGTGTTCTTTCAATAAGTAGGTAAAATAAAAATAGATAGATCTTGATCTGATTATGTAAGCGACGTTACTAGTAGTGCCATCTAACCTATTTAGAGAGAAACCGAGAACGAAAACAGTAATGAACGACATCTATCGTCGAGTAGAAAAACTAATAGTAGAAAGATCGTCGCGTTGAGTAGCGAAATATCGAGAAGCTTCCATAACTTTCTGCTACCAGGTAGTAGATGGCGCAATATTCCACAGTGTTCCAGAATACGAAAATGTAGTATAAATACGGCGGGGGCGGGAGTCCGGGAACCTGCATGTCAGTTTATTTCGAGAGCGATTCAAGTGAGAATCGAGAGCGACAAGCGAGAAGAAAAGTGATATACCTCTGCAATAGTGACAGTATAGTGCAATAGACCAGTTTATTTTGATATTGGTTTCAGTTTCATAGAGAGTAGAGTAAATTCCTTCCGACTTGGTTCACCTGATACTTTGCCCGTGCCGTGAAATAAAGGAAAAAAACTTCAAAACCACTGTTTTCATTGGATTCGCCAAATCGCCAGTCCGTTACGTACGTGAGATAGTGTTGGACAATTTTGGACCTGCAGACGTCATAATTTGTTGGACCGTTCGCCCTATCCATCACAGATTACTTAAATAAAGTAAAGTAATGTGTGAAATGTGAGTGCTTCTTGATTTGTGCTTGTTTGAACGTATATAAATTGCTGCTGCTAAAATGAAGAGAATTGACAACTTTTTCAAGCCAGTGGCAAAAAATATTGTTACTACTAGCGAGGAAAAAACTACTCCAAGCATGGCTTCTGCTGTTGATAGTAGACAACTAGAAACAACTTCGTCAAAATTTACAGAAAAAAATGTGATTTCAGCCGAACCGGCTGGAAGATGTAGAGATGAAGGAGAATGTTCAACTTCAAAAACGTGCAGTTTAGATACAATGATTATAAGTGAAACTTTTCCTGATATCGGCGTGGTTTCTAATGCCATATATAACACACAGTATCCTCCTCTTGTACTCACAGATGAACAGAAAAAAAATATTACTACACAGCCGTTTGTCCCAGATGCGTCATTTTCGTTTCCGGCTAGTAGCTTTGGAAAGAGGAAACTTAGATTTCGAAGAGAATGGATGGGATCATGGGAATGGTTAACATATTCGCCGAGGAGGAATGGTGTGTTCTGCAAATATTGCGTTGTCTTTTCATCAGGCACCGCTGGAAAAGGTTCCCACCAAACACTTGGAAGTTTTGTCAGCAAACCATTTGATAATTGGAAAGATACAACAGAGAGATTTCGTGAACATTCTGCTGCTAAATATCACCAGTTTTCTAAGTTATGCGCAGAAAATTTCTTACGCGTAATGGATTCAGCAGCTATAGACGTTGCATCGCTGCTTAATGATCAAAGGCTCAAAGAAAAGGAAAGAAATAGAACAGCACTAAAACCTATAATCGCAACTATCATCTTCTGTGGAGAGCAAGAGTTGCCGCTTCGTGGAGACAAAGACAGTGGACCATTGACTTTAGAAAAGCCACTTAGTAAAGATGGAAAATTCAGGGCTCTGCTACGATACCGAGCAAGCTATGATAATATCCTGAAAGATCATATCATTACAACCCCTAAAAATGCAACGTATTTTAGCCCTATTACTCAAAATGAAATAATAGATACTTGCGGAAAGATAATTCAGAAAAAAGTTGTGACACAAATAAATAGTTCAGAGTGTTTCGCGATTCTTGGCGATGAAACTTTAGATGTGAGTGGAACTGAGCAATTGTCTTTATGTGCGAGATACGTTTATAAAGGTATTTTGAGGGAGGACTTTCTCAGTTTCATTGAAATACACGACCTAAGTGCCGAAAATATAAGTGCAGAAATTTTAAAGAAATGTCATGAGATTGGTTTGAATCTCGATAAACTAGTTGGTCAGGGGTATGACGGAGCTGCTACCATGGGAGGACACATCAGTGGTGTGCAGACGAGATACAGAAAAGAATTTCCTAAGGCCACATACGTACATTGCTCAGCACATCGTCTGAACCTAGTTCTTTCAAAAGCTCTTTCAGTTCCCGAGGTGAGAAATTCAATAGGCGTTGTGAAGGAAGTCTGCAATTTACTTCGCAACAATGCAATGGCCGGGAAACAGTTCAAGGAAAATGTGAAAAAGCTCACACCAGAAAGTAAGAAAAAAAGACTGGTCGGCATGTGTGACACTAGATTTATAGAACGTCACGACTCTATAAATGTATTTGGTGAGTTACTCGAACCTATTGTCATTACATTAAGAGAACTATCCTACACAAACAGAACTGTCGCCCAAACTGCCTCTACACTCATAGCTGCGATGGAAAAGAGTAGTTTCTTGATTTCTCTAAAAACCTGTGAAAGATTTTTCAGTTATACTCTCCCACTGTCAGCATATTTGCAGAACCCTACACACGACCTGGCCTCTGCTATGAAATTTTCCGATGACATTATCGGAAAACTAAAAGAGATACGTGACGATGTTAACCCGGTATTCTCAGAAATATATAACGCATGCTGCAAAATAGCGGAAGATGTCTTGCAAATAGAAATTCAGCGTCCTCGAGTTACTGCCCACCAAACTGCACGAAGCAACCCTCCCAGCGATACTGCTGAAGAATACTTCAGAAGAACTATTTTTATACCGTGCTTGGACGATTTGATATCTGGCATGAATGATAGATTTGCGAATCAAAGAGAGCTGCTTTCTTCTTTAGAAATTATTCTTCCGAAAAATGTGGACGAGAGGAAAATAAGTGAATTAGAAAATATGAAAATTTATTGGGAAGAAAGTGTTGGAGAATCACTAATAAAAGCAGAGTACAGTATGTGGTGTGCCAAGTGGAAAAACACAGATAAGAAACCAGTCGAAATTATGGAAAGTTTAGACACGTGTGACAAAGTTTTCTTTCCTACCATTAACAGGCTAATACATATTCTGGCCACCCTTCCGGTTTCAACGGCATCTGTGGAGCGGTCATTTTCATGCCTAAAGAGAATAAAATCCTTCCTAAGGAATAGAATGGCGGGCGAGAGGCTTACTGGTCTCGCTCTATTGTCTATTCATTCCGCTTTGGCGCCAGATCCTGATATGGTACTAGACGTAATGGCTGCCAGCGGAAACAGAAAAATACTTATATAATTATAGTATAGTACAGTGAAAATTATAGTACAGTGATTACAGCGATTTTCACACAGTTCACATGGTTGTTTCAATGTTTGTCCCCCCCCGAACCAAAAGTCTGGATACGTGCCTGGCCGCACACGTGTAGCCGGTGGCGGCCACTCAAAATATATGAAAAAGCGCAGTCGCTGGCCACCAGTGGCTGTGGTCGGTGGCCCGTTTGCGCCGAACCTTAGGGTCGGCAGCCATTTTACCCAGTTGCAGCTGAATAGGTAGGTACGGTAAGTGTTGATGAGTCAGCGCCACGAAAAACCCGCGAAAAATTATGGAACTACATTTTTCATGTGTAACTTCTTTTCTCTCGGTCGGTTCCAAAACCAAAATCTAAAAATATCTAAATAATCAAATCTATGGGATTGATTTCGTGAAAGGGTACGGAAGTGTGTCACAGGAAGCCGGGAAGCCGCGTTATTTCATTATTTCGCTAGAGTTGGCCATCAGAAACGACCTTGACGAGGCTCCGCCCCTTTAATGTATTACCTTAATTTTGCTTATAACCAAGGTGAGATGTTAGCTGTTACACATAACCTTCAGCTGTCATTAACGAGACACAATAGAATTTTAATTGTTATGCCCTCATGGTAATGAGAAGCTTTTGCAAAGAAAAGATTAAAAAAATCAAAAATCACGACCTTTTCTGGGAGAATTTGATCTTACATAGAAACTGCTTCACAAAAATTATCTTAATTTTCTAGAATTTTTCTATAGGACGTATTCATTACATTAATTTAGAAAAGGGTGCAATTTACTTTCAATAACCATCGAAAATACGGTAACCTATAAGGTGTTATTTGTTTAAAAGATTAACGGGGGGTTTTCCAAAAATTGCCTGTTTTAGAATCAATTTAAAATGGTCAAATTAGTGTATTAGGTCCTGAAAAAAATATATGTGATGGACACATCTTTGTTTGAGGGAAATTATTGGTTCAAAACACAATAAATTGTAATTCGCTCGATGAAAAAAAAATCCGAAACAGGGTCGATTTCAAAACCATTTTCGATCTCATTTCCTAATTACAGCACAAAATAATATGAAAATTGCATGTACGATGAGGTAATCGTATTTTGGAGGGAATTTATTGGTTGAATTTTTGAGTTTAATAAAAAAAAATTAAGTTAACTCAATATTTGTAAATCGGGCTAAATCGGCTCGCGCTCAGTGTCCTGCGGGACGTTGTCGAGGTTGGACCTGTGTCAATTTATTTTAAAAAATTAGTTGCCCACCGTCTTTAAAAAAATGGCAAATAAAAAGAACAAAAGGAAGAAAAACACATTACAAAATTGCGGAAGATCAGACAAAACATCGCGTAATTATATTATTGCTTTAATTCATTATTATTGTTTTCGAAAATGAAAATATTTCTATGCGTTGTGATAACTTTTTTTGACATCTGACTTTAGTGTTTTCATTTCAAATTTTTATCGATAAAATTATAGTCAAGTGTGAGTTATATATATCTTTGCGAGTACCTAGTAAGTAGGTTGTTACATAAAGACGTTTTAGTAAAGCACATTTTTAATTCGTCTATTATTATTTATACCTTAAAAGTAAAAGAAACCCTATCCGATCCGAAAGGGGCTCATAGGTATTGCAATAAAATTACCTAAAAGTAATAAAAAATCTTACTAATATTGAAAATTAAAAAGCTATTGCTATTTAAAAATCACATTTTTGGTAACAAAAATACCCCAAATCCAATAAAAAAATAGCAAGTTTTCAACAGGCATCATTATAGTTATGACTTGTAGACACCCGCTATACGACGCGACGGCCGCCCGCGCTCCATGTCATAACCCGGTAAAAATCACTATTAAAAAAAAATTGGACAATTTTTTTTTTATTTATAATTGCCACATAAATAGGCTCTCAGTACGATACCTAACAACACCCTCATGGATCAGACAGGGTTTTGTTTTACATGTTGTATACATGATAACAATTCATCCAAATCCATTATACAAGCTTAGTTTTTATTTAAGTACTCTAAACCTCTTAAGGGGTCATTGTATTCATCATTATGAACAACTTTCACTTTGGGACCAAAAACTGGAACCGCGAAAAAAAATCAGCTGTTCCCTACATTTATGTTCGCATAATCTCGTCAAAATGTAGGGAACAGCAGATTTTTTTTGGGTTGTGTATTCACTCTCTGTCAAGCTGTCGCCGTCGCTGCTATAATCTCCTACATTAATTAGGTATACGGGATGGCAGGCACATTGACTCGCAAACTGTTACCATGAATTCAGCGCATGATGATAGAACCGCCCAGTGTAAAAATGTATAGTCGGTTATTTAAAAAAAAATTGCTGTTTCATTCAAAATTGCAATAGTTACTCGGTCAAAATGTATGGAACGGCAGTTTTTTTTTGAGGATAATTAGAAAAAACGAAGCTTTGTAAAAATCCTAGGATATCAGTATATGAGCTGATGTCAGGATTTATGAAACAAAAACAGTCTGTTTAGGACGATTGGAAACATTTGTGCCGTTTTTAGGCACACGTCTGCCCAACCCTTCGGGGAATACAGGCGTGAATTTATGTTATGTTATGTGCCATTTTTCTGGTGGTAAATAGTCTGAAGGAACGGCAAACCGAATTGACCGGGGATCAACAATTTTTTTTGTTTGTTTTATCTTAGAACAAAGATTCGATAAATTATAGCCGTAGCAGTAGGTACGACACTATTGAAAATAAAGTACGGCAATTTTTTCTTCATACTAGCTACGAATATTTACGGATCTTCATGAGCGGGGGCAAACGTCAAAAAACAAGAAAAAAAAAAACAAAAAAAAAAAAAAAAAGAATATGGTTACAGTATAAGCATAACAGTCCGACCACTTAGCTCATCTATCTAATCTATATATCTATATCTATATATTATATAAAAATGAATCTCTATTTCCTTGGTCACGGTATCACGCGTGAACGGCTGGACTAATTTCGCTAATTCTTTTTTTGTTGTGTTTCTTATAGTATGGAGATGGTTCTTAGAATAGGTAGGTGAAGGTAGGGTAGGTAGGTAGGTATGCAAGTAGGTAGGTATGTATGTTGGTAAAGTATGTATGTAAGTAGGGTAGGTAGGTAGGTGTAGGTAAGTAGGTAGGTAGTTAGGGTGCTTACCCGTGCGAAGCCAGGGCGGGCAGCTAGTATGTATAAATAAAAATCAATGGCCACATGAATGAAAAATCATCACTTGAGAACGGTTCGAACACATCTGATCACTGTGGCCAGTTAGTCACTTTCCCTCAGAAAGCAGTCAGAGCTCAAAGAAAACTTGTGAGTTTTGTTCCTATAAATAAAAGTCGATTAGGACAATTTAAAAATAATTTAATGGAAAAACTACCAGGTTTGCCTTATCACGACGACCCGGATAAAGCTTATACTTTATTATTTATACCCAAATGTCCTTTCTTTGGTACTGTTCGTCGAGTTGAGCTCCTTAAGTTCAGAGTTGAGCTCCGCGATTACTGACCAATGCTTGCACTGACTGGACAGGTCCACTCAAAGCTGTATGGTTCTTTCCTCAAAAGACCATTTCAGACATTAGTCTACATGGTCCTCATATGGCCTGACCAAGATTATGTCTGGACTTTAAAAGAGACTGTGACCTCTGAGTTTGTTTCGGCCTTTCTTCTCAGACTAGTCAGATAGGAAACACCGAACTCATCTAGCTAATTTTTTACATACATTTTAATATGACGTGTAAAAGTGATTCCAATAACCTATTTACAGAATAAACAATTTCATTTCATTTCATTTCATCCAAAAACAAATAGCCATATCGGTATATGGCTATTTGTTTTTGGTTGTGTTTGTAAATGTCAGTACCTACAAGGTTTATACGAAAGAAAACTTATGGAAAATCCACCAGAAAAAATCTTGGCTTTACAATTTGACCAAAGTCACACTTTTTCTCTCTCTGTCTCTATCGAATTAGAAGGCGACAGTGGCAAGTATGAACGCTTTTTTACCGTGACGATTTCTGCCAGTTTACTCCTACCGCAAGCATTAAAGAACTTCGTTCCATAAAGCTGATTTATTCAGTAAATGGATCCAATAACACTGACTGTTTTGGATGGATTGGTAGTGGATTTTGTTGTTGTAAAATGTTTAATTCAGAAGTAATATTATTAGTTTTACAATTTTTTTACATAATGTAATCAAAATTTTCCTGTTGTGTATTTTGCCTCAGTTTTTATTATTTTTATTATTTATATTTGTTTTTTCTTTTACCTTGATGTAGTCCTGGAAAATGTTTAATTTGAAAACACGATTCGAGAAAAAAAAAACGCTCTTAGGATTTAGTGCAGGGTTCTAACCTAATTTCCTCGGCCTACTATGTTTGTAGTTTTGGTCTCAGCAGCCAAAATATGAAGAGAGTCAGGAGTTCAGGACTGGTGTCGCGGAAGCAAGCGACGTACAGTTGTCCGTGTGAGAAGCAGCTCGTTCTGAGGTCTACACCCGCAGTCTACAGTAGCAATTTCCCATTGCTTGCTAAAGTTTTCGTTTTTAGGGTTTCTTACCCGAAGGGTGCCAAACGGGACCCTATTACTAAGCCTCCGCTATCCGTACATTTATCTGTCTGTCAGCGAGCTGTATCTCATGAACCGTAATAGGTAGACAATTGAAAATTTCACAGATTATGTATTTCTATTGCCGCTTTAGCAACAAAATAAAAAAAAATTATAAAGGTATAAATTAAAAGGGGGTTCCCAACCAATAAAAAATTGATTTTGAAATCATTGTCTAGAACTCATCGAGTAGAGAACAAATATGTTTTTTTTTTCTTCTCTTCACTATGAGGAAATAGGGCGCCGCGTAAAGGTTGTCAAGAGTCTGACTCGCACTTGACCGGTTTTTTGTAAATTAATGAACGCCTGAGTTCCAGCAAATAGTACCTAATTGGCCAACACTCACACACTAACTGATTCTTACAGATTATTCCTGACGAAACCGGCTATCACAAAAAAAAAAGTTTAGAAAATCCAAAAGTGCACGCCTCATAACACTCATTCATAAACGAAAAAGAAATTCAAAACAAACTTTCTAACAAAAATTAACAATTTATCACTTCATGGAGTATGTTTTTTTGACTGCTTTTTTACCCATCAATATGGGTTAAATTTCTAACCTCGCAATCCATGTAATGTCAAAGACTATTTAATTAGATATTTACTTTGACGCAACTTACGGATGTCAAGTCAAGGTTGGAAATATTTAGATATCGATATTATATTTTAGTAAGTATTTTATTAATTATAATTAAACTACTTTGAATAAAAGAGCCATTTTCAATAGGGTTCCTTCTACGGCTGGAACGAATGTATTAAAAAAAATTGACTCAATTAATTGATTTTACCGCAAGCTACAATGTTTTCAGGTTTGATACATTGACGGACAGGATTTTTTTTTCAACTATTTTGAAGATTCTGTGTGCTAACAGGAGTGTAACAAACTCCTGTTAGCACACAGAATCTACTTAATTTATTTACCATTGTATAGTATAGATGATTAAATGGATATTAATACTGTACTTTTCAACAATTGTTTTAATGCAGCAGAAATGAAAAAAGCATCAAAATAGTTGAAAAAAAAAATCCTGTTGCAGAAATGGGGCAAGAGGATTGATACAAGAGATCTACTGTTATATTGCACGACTCTAATGCTTCGCATTATGAGTCGTGCAATATAACAGTAGATTGTACACACGGGATTACAAACGAAACAATTTAACATTGTGTTGTTATTGTCAGCTATATCGTCGCAGACAGCGGGCGTTACCGATATCGGCACGATATCTACCGGGGAAGACACAATATGGGGTGAGAGTAGGGGGCATTCTTTCAATTGAAAACACTTTTTAGCACTGCCGACTTCGACACGTTGATTCTTAGTAGGTACCTACTGCGGAAGTTTGATGCGTCACGATGGTCATCGATATTCACAATAATAATCAATATCAATCAATATCATATCATCGGGCCGATAATAATTATATCGGTATGGAATTGATGTCGGTATAGCTGCCAGCATATCGGTATCGGGTTGGTGTCGTTATCTGATAATGTGAAAACGCTCATTAGGTACACAGGACATTTTAAAAATTATTTTAGTTCACTACACTGTAGGTACCATATAATGGAAACCTAAGGAAAAAAAAATTACTAAAAAACTAGTTCAGTTGGTCAACTGCAAATATTTTATGCTGTGGCATGGATTTTCCGCGAAATGTTTGACAACTTATCGTAAATATTTACGTCGCTCTGCAATTGGGGGAGGCGGAGGTAGTGTTTCAAAGGCGTATAGGCCCGGAAAACCTAGCCTTAATATATAAACTACCATTTCAATCGACTGTCGTTAGAGCCGCGTCGCAATACCACTTATTATTTGGCATGTGACGATGCACAGCATCTGTGAGAGGGCGTTGTATACTTCCCGTTAGTTGTCAGCCAATCACAGCTCACGTGACGTCATATCCTCGACCAATCAGCGCCGAGTTCCGGTAGTCACGTGGTCCCAGGTGGCGTGTTCGCAAATGGCGGACCTTTACCTCATAGCGTCGTTACTTCCCGACTAAGTAACATCGAATTTAGAGTTTTTAGCTACTTTTAAATATTTTGAATCTTTTAAAAGTTCAAAGTGATATAAAATTAATATTTAAAATTAGTGAAAATCAAATAAATAGTGCAATTGTGAATAATTGTGATTCGGATCAAGAAGTGCAGGTAGGCAACGGCTTGGTGTTTACATCGAGCCGGCTACCACGAAGCGATTCGAGCTCTTCGCAATCCGATGTTTAGCTGAGCAGATGCTAGCTTACTAAGGTAAAACGGCGGAAATACAGGTGAGTCATCAGACATTTAAAATCTTGTTAATCAAGTGGCTGTGCTCACTAACTTTTTAATGTGTGGCTGCATCTGGTTCGACTCCGAATAATCCTGTATCAGCACATATGCCTGAACCAGTTCCAGGTCCTAGCTACGCGATACGTTTAGACTATAATTTGAACCGCCCGCCGGCGGCTATCCACAATATATCGAGTGTAATGCCGCGGTTAAATTTAAACGTTCGTTAGTACGTTGCTTAAGGACCCAAGGCGCCTCACTCCAAATCGGATGAAACGACTTAAAGCGTTACAAATGTGCGGTGATTCGTCATGGAAGGAGGGGCGCTACGCGGACTGGTTGAAGATGGTAGCAGCTAGGACTGTAATGCTTTAATTACTAGAGTTACTCAAAGCTTACAGAATTTCATTCGCTTTCTGCCTATAGAATTTTCGATAAAATTTTGGAATCATTTATACCCTCTTCAAAATTAACGATATAATAGTGACCAAGTCATGCAGCTAGTTTGCGGAAAACGAGCTGAATACATTGTAAATCGCGTGATGGTCTGCGTAAGATCCCTCCGAGCTAATTGCTTAGTTGATTTGAAATTCGATAAAAATTTCGGAATTAGTTTTACTCATCAAAATTCCACAAAATTTGGGAGTGAATCATAAAGCTAGTTTGCGGAAAACGAGCTGAATATTGTAAATCACCGGGAGCGTATCCTGAGCGAAATTACGAATGAAAACCTTCGTGACGGTCTGCGTAAGATCCCTCCGAGTTCTAATTGCTGATTTTAATTCGATAAAATTTCGGAATTATTTCTACTCTCATCAAAATTCTACAAAATTTGAGAGTGAATTTAAAAGCTAGTTTGCGGAAAACGAGCTGAATACATTGTAAATCGCCGGGAGCGCATCTTGAGCGAAATTGCTATTAAGAACCTTAGTGACGGTCTGCGTAAGATCTCTCGTGTTCTAGTTGATGGAAATTAATTGCACCAGTTCTATGGAGGCTGTCTCCGAGCGTATCGGAGACAGTGGCAGACGCTGTGGGCTCCGTAGGCCCTTCTCGGAATAATCACGGGAATGCGTCTGCCATTTACCTCCGAACCATTGATTCATCTCTGAGTCGATTCAAGACCGCAATTGCGTACTTACTTCAAAATAGACAATTTTGAGAGTAACCATAAAGTGATGTGCTCTTTCATCAAAAAGATAACGATCGAAAGTTCAGAAAAGGCACCCAAGCAAGACGAGATATTATGACAATTGACTCGCGGGTGGGGCGAAAGAACAGCCACGCCAGTTCTACGGAGGCTGTCTCCGAGCGTATCGGAGACAGTGGCAGACGCTGTGGGCTCCATAGGCCCTTCTCGGAATAATCACGGGAATGCGTCTGCCATTTACCTTCGAACCACTGATTCATCTATCAGTACGAGCTCTGAGTAGATTCAAGACCGCACAATCGCTAGAGATGGCGATCCAGGTAGAACAGCAGATGACCAGCCTGCCGTTTGGTTTATCAAGCGCGCCGAATGATTTCGCAGGGTTATCAACTAGGTGGCCCAAAATCTACAATCAAAAGGAATGCGATTTATGGCCTGCTTATAAGATTCCTTTGATAGCATGCGAATCGAGAACTCTTCTTCGCTTTTAGGCGGTTTTGTTTTTAAACGTTCTAGAGACGTTATAGTGGACCAGTACATTACAAGAAATCTGTCACCGAACCCTCTCAAATGATAGAATTTGTCGGGTTCATTGGAACTGGCCGCCACACCAGTTATAAGGAGGTTGTTTCCGAGCGTATCGGCGACAGTGGCAGACGCTATGGGCTCCGTAGGCCCTTCTCAGTATGAAAACAGTATTGCGTCTGCCATTTACCTCCAAACTACCAATGATTCAAATAACTGAAGACCCAGTCAATTCTATCGGTCTCGCGAAGAGCGTTATTCGCAGGGGAAAACTTTATTTAAAAGAGGCTCAGATTATATTAAGCACTCTAAACTTGGTCGTTCTAATAGGTCGTCCTCATTATCGCCAACTCCGACCGGTAGCAACATTACAAACGGTCGCCAAGGATCTGAAATGGTGGGTCTCAACCTTAGGAAAGCCTATAGCTCGGATCAACGTGCCCCGGGGGTGATTCACCATTTCATGACCTCGGATACTGCAGATTGCGGGTGGGGAGCACAGGTAGATGATCTTTCGGTTTCAGGAAAGTGGAAGTAGACCAGAGGCGATGGCACTGCTATCGAAAGGAAATGTTTGCCATTGTAGCAACAGTTAACATCTCCGTTCTCGCCTTCGCGGTCGCCATGCTTGCCTGCAATCGTACAATCGCCCAGTTGTTTCCTTTGTTCGAAAATAAGGCGGAACATGACCAGCGTTACTCCATATGACTTATTGAACCTTCTAGACAAAGACCGTATTTCCATTACTGTGGAATAAAATTCCAGGTAGATTTAACGACATCACAGACAGGTTGTCCCGTGGGAAGCCGGCGGCTGTGTGGCACCTACTAAGACCAGCTCCAAGGAATGTTTTTCGCAAATATAGGGTTCCGTAGGTAGACCTCTGGCACCAGGGATCCCAGGGTGGTGAGGAAGTATGTAACCAAAGATTGTTCAGACTCATCAGCATATTTTTGCAACGCCTTTAGTCGTCAGTGGCTATTTCAGATGGCGTGGGTGTTCCCGGGACTAAGCTTCCCCCTCGAGTTCTTCACCATCTGAATTCAGCTCAAGACGTTTTCTATATAGCCTCTGCAATGTGAAGGAGAGCATATTGGTTACTGGAACTTTGACGTCAACGTCTCTGTAGACCCATGAGAATCGACAACCTAGCTCGAGTTCTAGTAGATCGGAGCACGGGCCTTCCACCTACTCAAGTTCAAGACATGGAGCTCTATGCTTGGAAGATAGCGGGTGGGGTGAAGTAATTTGTAATTGGTCAGAATCTGAAAGGTCCCTGTTCCGATCTATTATAGTTGGACGGAGTCCACACTAAGTACAAACCAGCATGGTCTCGGTCGGTCAAATGGTGTAAAGAAAACAATTACGACTTCAATTGTCCCAATAACATTGGTTTGACAAGATTTTTAGCGTTCATTATAATTAAAGAGAGATTAGGCTTATAATACCATATTATTGCAAAAATTTGTGTTTCTAACTTTTGAATTTCCGTCCTGTAACGAAAATTTGAATTCAGACTTCTTAGTACAACATATTCTTAAAGCTATCTCTCTCCAATCTCTTAGAGTAGAGAACCCCCTATTGGGGACCCGAGTGAACCGATTACCTGAATGCAGACAAATCCTTCTAATAACATTAATTTGTTCAAACCGTCACGTCGATCGGCTTGTCTTTTTGTTGCTAGCGTCAGGAGCACGAGTTCTAGACCTTATTTCTACACAGGATTTCAGCAGATTACTTCTATATATCGAGTGTTTGGGTCAAAGAAGGCTGCGTACAGGCAATCAGGCTAAAACTATCTTGTCATGTAAAATATATGTCCAGTTAATGAATTATGGCAAGTTTTGAAATTAGGAAGACTAGGATACTCGTTGTTTGTTCAATTCGAGGTTCCACGCAAAGTGTATCACGGACTGTGATAGGTACTGAAATATCCAGGCATCTTATCAGTTGTGGAAACTTGTAATTGGCCATCTTTAACACATTGTACTAGTTATTCCAATGTATTAGATGTAAGTTTTCCTAAAAGTAACAAAATAAAATAAATCTCTGCATCTCCTGGAAGTATGCGCTAAGCTGAAGCTTCTTTGAATTGGTACGAATAATTTTCAATCGAAGATAACCTCTCTCGCGGTAATTGGCGCAGTCCGAATACTTTTACAAAACATTATTGTAAACTGATTATTATAGGTAAAGAGCTGTCACTTAAATCTCTCGAAGAATTTTAAAACTGGTATAAGATAAAATCGATGGTCTCTTGATCGTTGTTAATCTGATTATTCTTATTTTCCAGATTATTACGTTACAATATACCTAGGTATTAAGTGATATAAAATATTAATATTTTCTAGATACCTACATTGGATGGTACCTATAGCTCGAAGTACATATCCTAATTTGTATAATGAATACATGTTGGTTTATATAGTTCTATTTTTCAGTAAATATTATCATATCCTCACATAGCGTCGTCGTGGTCACCAGGAGTTATAAACACGTCTCTCACAGATGCTGTGCATCGTCACATGCCAAATAATAGTGCAAGTTTTACATAAAAATAAAACTTGTATTATTAAGCAGAGACGATGCACAGCATCATTCAAGGCCTCCTGGTGAGAGACTTCTATGAGGTAAAGGTCCGCCATTTGCGAACACGCCACCTGGGACCACGTGACTACCGGAACTCGGCGCTGATTGGTCGAGGATATGACGTCACGTGAGCTGTGATTGGCTGACAACTAACGGGAAGTATACAACGCCCTCTCACAGATGCTGTGCATCGTCTCTGCTTAATAATACAAGTTTTATTTTTATGTAAAACTTGCACTATTAGTTCCCGGCGGAAACAACACCATGAAATATAAATTGCATACTTTACATAATTTAGTTTGGAAAACTATGTCCACTGTAACGGTCAAGCGGTTATGCGACTACTGTAAGCCTCTCTCGTTTTTTTTTTAAATACAATGGCATGCAATAATATAGAGTCATAGACACTAGCGCCGCTTCAGATCCCGAGTTCAGATGAGGCTCAGACTCTACATTTGTTAAATTGTGTCAAGATTCACCACTCCTGGTAGCCTCCAGGGGTGGCGAATCTTAACAGTAAGAACAACATAGCTATGTTATACCCCAAACTATGTTGTTCTTACTGGTGGAAAAGATAATGTTCTGAGTAGTACAGAACGATGTGCAAAAATTTTCAATTACAACCGAAATTCATTGGCCGCGTCCAAGATATTTTTGATCCGAAGTGCAATATGGCTTTATTTTAAAACAATCGTAACACCACACATTTTACTGAACCATTTTGAACTCTATCTCAAAGAGAAAGGAGTGTTGTTATTCAAGTTATTTTGATCAGTATGAGTCAGTGCATACAAAGTGAGCGTCAGGTGTGATGCATCAGGATTTGGGGCTTTCATAATATAATCTGTTTACAATGTATTAACTGTTCTGCGCTAATCTTGGAATTTAAAGCATTTTGACGACATATTTACTGTGCAAACGTTGTGTTTACTTAACTTCTGAAATTATTAACAGCTTGTGTGCATCCGTGAGCATTTACGGATTTACTGTCATAAATTATGTCATATTGAACCAGCATCCTATTAATTTTGAATGCATTGCAAAAGTAATAGGCAGTCATTAGTGTTCAAGAAAGCTACTTGGATAATAATGATTTGTAACAAAATCCGATTATTCTGGAAGCTCTCCACTACACAGTGTGTATTGCCTTGTATTATTTGACGAAAGTCTTATCGCATCGATGATTCCCACACTTGATTTTTGTATCAAAAACACATACCTACCTACCTACGGTATACAGGGTTATTTGTAAAACACCAGCAACCTCTTAAGGGGTCATTATACTCATCATTATGAACAACTTTTACTATGGGACCAAACATGAAATCGCGAAAAAAAAACAGCTGTTCCCTACATTTATGTTCTCATATCTTGTCAAAATGTAGGGTACAGCAGATTTTTCTTTTTCGCGATTTTAGGTTTGGTCCCATAGTAAAAGTTGTTCATAATGATGAGAATAATGACCCCTTAAGAGGTTGCTGGTGATTTACAAATAACCCTGTACATGCAGGCAGACTATCGCAATCCAAAAATAAATGTACTGACAAAAACATACAGTTTGCTTTCTGGCTAGTCATAGACAATTTTGAGGAAACTAGTGCAAACTGCACTAGTTTCCTCAAAATGGTCTATGACTACAGTTTTCACTAAAATCCAACCTGTAAGTACTGTTTTAACGAAAGTAACTTGTGGTTGCTTACTGGTACTTGTTGGCAGGCCTACACTGTCCCCAATGTACATACATACATTAGGGCTACCTCCCACTGGAACGCCACATCAACGGAGCAAGAAATTAATTCGTGTGCCGCTTTCCATCCATCCTGTGCGCGGTGGACATCGAAATGGGCGGCGATGGATCACGCACACTCCCGCAGCGTCAAGACACATCTCCATAGTTCTATAACGACATCCATATAGCGCGCATTCTTTGCGATTTTTAGAAGTTTTTATTCAACTTGCAATGTTTGTATTATATAAAAAAATAAACATTTTTATTTAGGAACAACAACAAATTAACATAAATTACAATGGAAACGATGATAAATACAAAAGTATTAAAAAAACTGTGTCGCAGCTATCAACGCCCGTCTAAACATAAGCTACACATTGTTCCAATACCTGTGACATGGGTACAGTTTAGCTAGCTTTGGCAAGTTTTTAAATAGAAAGAAAGAAGAAAGAAAGAAAATGCGTTTATTGGCATTACAATAAAACAAAACACCTTATAACTAAAAAAGAACAAAAACAGAAAACAATTATTATAATGCCAAAAGGGCCTCAGCTCAGCATAATGTCAGATGGCTGCACAAAGTGTGCCACCTGACGCTGATTTTCAGCTGCAACCCACCCACGAGTGCTATACGCTTGAATCTGAAAGACAGGGAAGTGAGTGTCCGATCTAATGAATTACATAATAAATTAAATGTAGTTTTAAATAAAAAAAGACGTGTGGCACTCGGGGACTGCCCCGGCGAAGCTATTGCATAGCATTTTTTATCAACTTACGCAATTGTAAAATATTAACCCGAATACAAGAAATAGCAATGATGACATTGACAGGAACTGTTATTCACATTTATAGTTTTTAAAACTTGACACAACGTAATGGGAACATCAAACTAATAAAAAGGTTTTAATTTAACTATTAATAGTCAAGGATCATTCGTCTAAGTAAATTTGAACTTTATTGTCAAACAGTTAAACATAATTTTCAATACAACACTCTCGTATCATTCGTCTAAGTAAATTTGAACTTTGTTGTCAAACAGTTAAACATAATTTTCAATACAACACTCTCGTATCATTCGTTTAAGTAAATTTGAACTTTGTTGTCAAGCAGTTAAACATAATTTTCAATACAACACTCTCGTATCATTCGTTTAAGTAAATTTGAACTTTGTTGTCAAGCAGTTAAACATAATTTTCAATACAAAACACTCTTTTCTTAGGTAGTATTTTCGTTACGAAATTTCTGGATTAGGTCTCCACACTCAAGGCCCGCGATAGAAGCTATGCAATAGCTTAAAAATCTATATTGCCAAATTAATCAAAACAGTTCAATTTTTGACAGCTTAGCGACGTCACCGTCGCCAACTTTTAGGATAAACGCTCTAAAGTGATAAGTGTTTTGGCTTGTGTACTAACTACTAACTAAGTCAAGAGAAGTCTTCATAGTAAGAAATATTCTCCTTTATGAGATCTTTCCATTGGTATATACAACATGTAACGTAATTAACGCACACCCTCAAACACCCCAATTAGAATATTATGTTATAATCATAATACATACACTGAATTTTTAATTTAACATGTATATGCATTGTTATTTACTAAATTAGGTTCTTGGAATAAGGTTTATTTTTCTTTATTTTGTATTGAATGATGGAATTTGTGTGAATACAAATAAAACTGCGATTTTAAAAGTCTTATTACTTTGACTTACGGTCCATTTCAATTTGTTTTGACTGTACAGCGTTAATATGACAATAATTTCCGTAGTTTTAATTATTTTTGGGATAAAAAATTACCTATATTAAAAATTATATAAATCGATTCAGTAAACGATTCTGAACAAACTATTTTCAGGATGTGCGTTAATTAAGTTACATGTTGTATATCTTAACGCTATTGGGCTTGAGGGCATAAACGCCCATTCTCCTTTCTAGTTTTAACAATAAACATTTATTTTATTTTATTTTTTATTTTATTTAAAAGGAACAACAAACAGCTACAATATATACAGTATATAAAAAGAGATTCACATAACATTTTTACAATATTGATTTATAATTGATATTATAAACACAACACACATACCATCACGCCTCTCTCATCCCAGAAGAGTTACGCATAAGTGTACCTATGTACATTAATGTACAATATATACCTGTAGTACAATTGATATAATATATCCACATAAATATCAAACATAGATAGAAATATCGTTTATTTGGTGCACACAAAAGAAATAGCACAAACAAAAAACACGATTAAATACACTCGAGAGCAATGAATCCGGGTCACTTAAAGAATGTTAAAAATCTCGGAAACTAAAAATGATAGGTTAATGCAATAAATAGTATTTAATAGACAATGTAATACTCCTTAAATGAAAGTAAAAAAAATATGAGTCACCATACATTTTATTAACACAAAATTACATAAAGAAAAAAACTGCTGATCTCTCCTTAAAACAAAAATAGGAAACATGAAATTTTTGAACTTTATTACGATTTTCTTGAATTTTAATACTTCGTATTGCCTCCTCGTGCTTCCATTACTGCGTTTACGCGGTTTGGCATGCTGTACACCAAGTTCCTTATACGATTTTGGGGAATATTCTCCCATTCCTCTGTGAGAGCAATTTTGAGCTCACGAAGCGTGATTGGGGGAGGGTTTCGTTGTTTTACGCATCTGCCTAGCTCGTCCCAAGCATGCTCGATCGGGTTGATATCCGGGCTGCGCGCTGGCCACTCCATACGAGTAATGTTCATCTCTTGAAGGTAGTCATTCACAATCCTACCTGTATGAGGTCGGGCATTGTCATGCATAAATATAGCATCTTCACCTAAATTGACCATAAATGGACCAACGTGATCATTGAGGATTTCTTCCACATATCTTACGCTAGTTAAAGAGCCGTTTTCTATGATCACCAGCTCTGTGCGACTTTCAGAAGAAATTCCGGCCCACACAAGTACAGACCCACCACCGTAGGCTACTTTTTCTTCGATGCATGCTTGCTTGAATCTTTCCCCTGGTCTTCGATACACTCTGTGTCTTCCATCGTGCTTGTAGAGCATAAATTTTGATTCGTCGGAGAACATAACTTTTGACCAATCTTCAATACTCCAATTTACGTGGCTCTGGGCATATCTTAGTCTTGAAATACGATGCCCACGCTCCAGTTTAGGGCCGTTTGCAGGTCTAAGGGGTTTTAAGTTAGATTCAGCAAGCCGACGTCTTACTGTCCATGCACTTGGGTTACTTCCTCCGAGGCGTCGAAACTGATTTGTGAGTTCAGTTCCTGTGAGAAAGCGATTTCGAAGCATGGTGTTCACCAAGTATCGGTCTTCTCGTGCTGTGGTACACCTGGTTCTGCCCGTTCCTGGTCTGCGTAGGTTAGAACCAGTTTCTTCGTAACGTCGGAGAACTCTTTGTACTGTTGACAGCGACACACCGACAGTCCTGGCTGTATCGCGCTGACTCCGGCCGGTTTCCAGCATTGTAAGTATTCTGGTGCATTCTTCAGGCGTAAGCGACATAATTTCAGCTTGAATAATGAATATAGAGCACTATCAACATGGTTTATGTACCCACATAAATGACAGATTACAAACAAAAGCAAAACCAAATGCTGTAATTTCGTAGTTCCATCTTCGAAAGTGGCCCTTTTTCAAATTTGATTTTTTTATGATATAACTTTACAATAACTAAGAAGTTTTAATACCTTCATTTAAGGAGTATTACATTGTCTATTAAATACAATTTATTGCATTAACCTAGCATTTTTAGTTTCCGAGATTTTTAGGATTCTTTAAGTGACCCGGATTCATTGCTCTCGAGTGTAATAACTAAGTATATAGAAACAAGGTGCCAATATACAAAAAATAAATAAAGAAAAAACAAAACATTGTGATGACACTATTGGCTAAGACAATCAATCATAATCTTGAATTCTTGATATATATCAGCGAACTCATAACAAACCCTCGTGGACCTACCGATAAGTCAAAAAGTAGGTCCACGAGAAAATCCCAAGATTTTGCCTACAAATTAATTTCAGCCATTAATTACTAGCCCAAAATGAATAAGAGGTACCTATTAATAAAAAACATGGTATTGTTATTTTTCTTTAACTCACTTTAATTCTGATGTATTACGCAAGGTAAAGTGTATAAATGTAACAAAATAACAATTTATGATGTATGATGGTTGTAAATTATGTACATTTCAGTCGTCGTTGTCGAATTGTCGATATCTGACTATCGGCTTGATAAGATAAAAAAAAATAATAGGACAGAAAAGATAACATCGCCGAAATTGCAGCACAAGTGGTCAAATACTTCGAATTGATAAAATTCAAAATTCAAAATTCAAAATTCAAAAGTCATTTATTCAAACTAGGCTGAGAATCAGCACTTTTCGAACGTCAAAATTACTTATGACAGTCCCCCAAAAACGCCCGCCCTTCACCACTTCCTAGTGCTTTTGCTGGAGAGAAGAAGTGGCGCAACAAACTCCCCAGCAGCACAGCTGTCTGTTCAGTTAGAAAAAAACTTGATTCTATACAATAGTATGCAAATCATTTACATTACTCAACACAAATCATTAAATAAAAAAATATATTTGCCATAATGTCAGCTAGCACACGCCAATGTACCAAAAAAAAATATCGAAAGCTAAACTCAAGCGAAAATGAATACTAAAAAAACTAAAAACGTAAACAGAACTTAATACCCGAATTATAAAGCTAATAGGTTGTGTTGTGTGCGTGAAATGTGTGACAAGCATAATAATCCGTTTTGGTTGTAAGGGGGGGGTTTGGCTGTATGATGTCATCACATAAGACGTCGTTGCCGATAGGTGACTATCGTCTTGATAAGATTAAAATAATAATAGGACAGAAAAAATAACAGAAATTTTCAAATACATCGAATTGATAGGTTGTGTGCGTGAAACGTGTGAAAAGTGGCTGTGGCATCGGAAACGGTTAGCACAGGACTGCAATATCGAAAACTAACCGAAAAAATGGAATCGGGCGACTCCGAAGAGTGCTCCCCAATTAAGGTTAAAATACGCAAACTAAGAATCTCTGGAGATTCCGAAGGCGACGCGGTGATTTTAGAATCAGTAGATGATGCCATCTTAACGGATAATAATAGTGCTGCTGATGAAACAGACAAAGGTCCTAGTAAAGACGCTGCTATTTTACGAGATAATGTAGATAATGCAGTTTTGGTAAAAAACACAGACCTACCTTTGGTCAACACTAGAGCTTTACACAAGGAGGCGACGACATATGCACTAGAGGGTTTTGACAAACATGCGCTGCTTATTTTTAATCAAAAAACCGTTAATGGCCTCAAACCCAGGCTTGGCACAGAGAATGACGTGGACGCTTTGACGACGACCTTCCAGAATTTCGGTTTTGAAGTTACACGATACAACGATTTGACGAAAGATAAGCTTTTTAGGAAGCTTGAAAAGTGTAAGTAACTTTTAAGTACTTTACCAAATACGATATAATATAGTCAAGTTAATAACGGGTGTAAAAAGAAGCTTAACGAATCCGAGATCCACTTATATTTCCTGTTATTGTAATATCTGGGAAACATCTTTCCATACCGAGACTCCTCCGTGCCTCGGAAAGCACCGTTGGTCCCGGCTGTCATTTGTGGATCTTTGGCAGTCGTTACGAGTCGTCAGAAGCCCGAAAGTCTGACACCAATCTTACCAAGGGGTATGGTTTTACCCAGCTACTGGGTTGTGGAGGTCAGATAAGCCGTCGCTCCATGTAAAATACTGGTATTCTGCTGCATCCGGTTAGACTGGAAGCCGACCCCAAAATAGTTGGGAAAAAGCTGGGCAGATTGATTTGTAACCGTGAACAAAACACTTAAAAATAAATAAAAATGCTTGAGTTTTAAAACCAACGCATATACTAATAAATCTTGTTCATACACCACATTTTTTAATGCTGTATTCACTAAGAAAAACCTACATTTAAAACGAGCCGTCCTGTAGGGCTCCCGGCATCTTATATGCGACTAGGTGAACCCTCCAAGAGGGCTCCCGGCACGGAACGTGTTAAAGAGACTGAATTATATTTCTATTGTTTCACTAAGCCTTCCCTTAACACATATTTCTTCTACTTGCTCCTGCGTCTTACGGTTTCGGTTCTGGTTCCAATAAATCAAATTTAAAACCTCCGGTTCCGGTTCCGGTATAACGACTTCCGTAATATCCCTTGAAAACAGTTAGGATAACACCTGGCTGTTATTAAACCATCTTTTTAATAGATAGTAACGAACTATTCATGCCTTTCCAGTCAGCAAACGTGACTTCACGGACTACGGATGTGTGGCTGTTGCTATATTAACACATGGCTCCGACAACGGCCTGCTGTGGGCTGCAGATCAGCCTTACAGCGAGATTGACATCTTCAACAAATTAAAGGTTGATGACAACAAGGCTACACTCGTGTCCAAACCCAAGATTTTTATTATACAGGTGAGTTTTTCAATAACGATTGGGGTTGACGTGTTCTAGAGCAGTAACCATTATAATCAGCAAATGTGAGGTGGAGACACGATCTTTGCTGGGTGGGTGAATGGTAGTCGTTTTGAGGGTTCCGTACCTCAAAAGGAAAAACCGGAACCGTTAGTGCTCGTGTACACGGCACCGCCGCCGCGCCGCCACCGCACCGCCGCCGAACCACCACCGCGTTGCAACCGCACCGCCGCCGCGCCGCCACCGCACCGCAACCGCACTGCCGCCGCGCCGCTACCGCACCGCCACCAAACCGCCACCACGTCGCAACCACACCGCCGCCGCGCCGCCACCGCGCCGCAACCGCACCGCCGCCGCCGCTGCGCCGCCACCACACCGCCGCCGCTGCGCCGCCACCACACCGCCGCCGCGCCGCTAGTATTATTTAAGGGGAATGCGCCAAGGTAGCCCACAAAATTCAAATTTTCTTGGCGCTTCCCCCTTAAACAATAATAGCAGTGTGCGGACGGCGCGGGCGGTGCCGTGTACACGAGCACTTATAGGATCACTCGTGTGTATAGTGTATAAGTTATGTATAAGTTTACAGAGCAAAGAAAGTAAAAATAAAGGAAGAGCTCATTGGGCGGCAAAAAATCTACCTACAACAGTATAACTTTGACAAAATGACAATTACTTTAGCTTTCACATCAGCTTGAGCAGTAAAGGTTAGAGGCAAAAGTTAAAGCAACAGCTAAAATTGTGAAGAAACAAATTTAACATTTACTTTGACTTTATGACGTTACTTTGGCTGTTACTTTTGATGAAGAAACTGGCCTTTAGTCCCATGTGATAGGGGGCGACCCTATTGACATCAACCGAGACTCCGGACACTGACACAAATCCAGACTCCGGGCTGCTACTGAAAAATTTCAGATGGAAAACTCAATAACACTTTGCCCGACGCGGGAATCGAATAACTAGCTGATAATTTTATTGTTATTATGGATAACGTTTTTAATATAAGGAAGCATGTTGCTACCTATACTTCATAACTCCAAAGTACTCGTATTCCCATGATTTCAGGCGTGCCGAGGTGGTGAAGTTAGTTCAGGCTTTCAAGTATTAGAGTCAAGCCGGATTTGTAAGGACGATGCAAAAGACCCGAAGTCATATTACAGCCTGCCCTTGGAATGTGACTTCCTGATCCTTCATAGTTCTTATCCAGGTTGCGCTTCGCACAGGTAGATACCTATTTTTTTATCCTATTTAGTCGACAGAATTCTACTACCTGAACTACAGTACGATCAGCATAATCCACCTATGTTGCTGCTGGGACACAGACCTCCTCTTTCTTTGAAATTCGTTGTCCAGCACGCCGGCCGAGTGCGGGTTGTATGTCACGTGTCTTTTTATATTTCTAGGACATGCCTGTTTTGTCACGACGTTTTCCTTCACCGTTTTGAGGACAGTTCGTGATAAAATAATTTACACAAACCAACAGTACAGTTCAGCATTCTTAATCAATCCTTGAATTCTTCCAGAGACGTAGAGGATGGCTCTTGGTTCATCCAGACACTTTGCAAGAAAATCAACGAACTATATTCGGTTCTGGACTTTGAGTCTATCATCACAGTGGTGAAAAGAGACGTGGCAATTAACATGGAATATAAGGAGAACGGGCACGTCAAAAAACAAATGCCAGTCATGACGTCAACTTTGATTAGGAGACTGTACTTGAAGTGGTTTAGGAAGCGAGCTCTGGAAGAGACTTCCAGCCAGGCCACGACTTTTGGCAACACGGCAAGAAACGTAGTAAAGGAGCACCAGCAATTGTTACGGAAAGAGGCGGAAGCGAAGCGACAAGAAATGAGAAGATTTTTTACGGTAAGAAACGTGGTAAAGGAGCACCAGCAATTGATCCGGAAAGAGGCGGAAGCGAAGCGACAACAAGCGAAAAGAATTTTTAGTAGTAGCGATAGCGACAGCAACTGAGGTACACGAATTTAGAAGAAAAAAAACTATCGGATTATAATGTGAGATAAATATAGATAGATGGAATAAAAGTAATGCATAAATTAGATAAATTTGATAATTATTAAAGTGAAGATTTATGATTGGATTGGGTTACTTTACTTGAATTACTTAAAAAAGAACAACGGAGTGAAAAATTGTACCGACGCGACTGCCATGTTTTTTTCCAATTACTGTATTCAACGCGGCAAAGCGGAGAGAATTTTGACACAACAGACTGTCTTTTTGACATTAACATTATTGAATGTTGCCAAATATAAACTTAAAACAATGTTGCATTCATTACTTAACACCCCCTTTAGAATGCAATCCCAGTTTCTTTGTACAATAATCATGTTTGTTATAACAAAAAAATAGCAACCGACTTCCAAAAAAAAACACTACAAAGTGAAAAATAACTTTAATTTCGGAAGTTTTGCTTTTAAATTTTCGTTTTTTTTTCACCGTTCTTCCGAAATTAAAGTTATTTTTCACTTTGTAGTGTTTTTTTTTTGGAAGTCGGTTGTTTTTTTTTTTGTTAAAAGTTTTTATTGTTCACTTTTTAGTTGTAGTACCTACCCCACACAAATTCGAATACCGATACCAGCTACGCAATTAACAGTGACAGGAAGTTATCTTCTTATCATCCATAACATAAGCCCATGCACAAGGTAGGAGGTACTGTAAAACGTTGAGGAGTTCCCTTGGCTGTACTTCGTCCTCATCATCAGATCGACTCCAGCAGACTTTCATTAAATAGTAGTGCTTTAAAATACTTAATGAAAAAAATTTACAAACGCACTAGTCGCCGATACGATTTTCGAAGGTTCCCCTCGAGTTCTCTGGGATGACATCATTAGATCCTGGTTTCTTTATTATGGTACCACCCTTGGGATATCTCCTTTCCAACAAAAAAAGAATCATCAAAATCGGTTTATAAACGACGAAGTTATTATCCGCAAACACACATAAAAAAAAAAATACGATGGAATTGAGAAACCTCCTCCTTTTTTTGAGGAGTTTCCTCAAGTCGTCATGGATTCCATCATCAGAACTGAATTTTGATAAAAATGGGACCAATCTGGAAGTATACCTTTCAAATAAGAAAATAATTTTCTAAATCGGTTCATAAGGCTGCCTGTCCACTGGAGCGGAGAGGAGAAAAGAGGAGCGGAGATGTGCCAATATTAACCAATAGAATCTTGACTCAGGAGCACTGATCTAAACTCAGGGGCGGCAATCTAATTATATAGGTTTATGACAAGCAGTTGAAGCTAAACGTATTGCACTCAGATTATCACAACATATAGGTAAGAGACCTTCTTCTTGCAGACCAAGTTTCAGTTACAGCTGACGGAGCCACAACGCTTCCTGTGTCGCAGACGCCATAGCCATAATTCTGTCTCGGCTGTAGACAGACAGAGCAAATGTTGGTTGTTGTCCTGTGGGCAGCTGGCCCAATCTGCATCGCAGTAGCCTCTTATTCCTTTGGAATCTTTACTGAAGCATAGCTGAACCAGGATTGCTGACATATCTGCTGAGTTTATTTACTGCAAACCCAATATTTGGACTAATTGGCTGGGCTAGATAGACGTACACGGTACAGTTAACATCCCACTGCCTGTCGATAAGGAATATTCTCATTACATTCGGTATCAACTGTATCAAATTTAGCATTCACTTCTATAGGTATTTTCAAACGTTTCGATTCTGACATTCCAAAACGCTAATCTAATGTTTCTTTGATGTAATTTTCTTGATCAAGCATGGCAATTCCTTTCCTTACGATTTGTAGTGATATTCATCCCTTAAACTATTTTCACCTTTTAATTTTTCTTTAATTTCTGACTTTCAATTGCCTACTTAATATCATTTGAAAATATAATGAGATCATCTACCCATACAGCAACAAAAAACATTGTTTGTTGTTTCACACTGTAATAGATGCATGGGTCTATTTTTGATCTAGAAAGGCCAATTTTCTGTAACAGAGTATGGCCGCCAAAAATTTTACATTTGGAGAAAAAGTCTTTCTCATTCTAGTAAAAAAAAAACATGTATTTTTTATTTTTTTATGATATGTTTAAAGTGGATATGATTAGCAAAATTATGTAGAATCACTTAAAATTTTATATTTCCGTTTTCGGAATTTTCAGATTTTTTTTAAATACGCATCTTTTCACTACTATACCAAATTCGTGTGTCCCACTACGACATGTCACACATTGAAGTCGAAAACATGTACATAATTGATAAGTAACCACAACCAGATAATTGTTAACTTTTCCTTTAGATGTTCTATGTTTGTTTTTATATTTTTAATACAGATAAAGTTTTGAAAGTATGAAAAACTAATTTTGAAAAACTTCACGTATGTTAGGTACTATGGTACTATACAGGGTGACTTGTAATTAGACGTATTCCTTCCAGGACGTGAAAGTGTGACCCATTTGCAACAATTAAGCACCCCATAAAGCCTAGGCGAAAATACATGGGATTCAAGAAAATACAAATTTGAGATTTGTGAGATGTTAGATGTTACACATAACCTTCAGCTGTCATTAACGAGACGCAATAGAATTTTAATTGTTATGCCCTCATGGTAATGAGAAGCTTTTCCAAAGAAAAGATTTAAAAAAAAAAATGTTTCCAAAGAAAAGGTCGTGATTTGGATTGTGACGCAAATGTGACGGAATGGGTTTACGTGGGGGTAGAAATAAGACCACGTAACCTTGTCAGCATAAAAAGTATATTAATAAATGGGGTGGGTAGGTCTATGGTCACAAGATTCTTTCAACTTCCTTGGGAGTAGCGCAGTACTCTCCTGGCTCAGCCTGGCGCGACGATGACCCCAGCGGATGTGCCACGCTGCATACGCCAGGAACGGTGTTGGTCGGCAGATGGTCGTGCCTGACCCGTAGACAGCTCGACGGCCACGCGGGTAAATATGTACCCGGCGCGGAACTCGTGCAGTAAATGAGGTACCGGAAGCGTAGCCGGAAGTCGGACTTGCTAGCCGGAATTTTGGACCCCAGTATGGGGTTACGAAAACACAGAATTTAATAGGGTTGACTACTATGAGTCAATTAAAACTGTTGCCTGCTTTAGGCTTTGAAAAATTACGAAGACCACGTATGTAGGGTCACATGTGATCTAGGATCAAGTGAACGTGTGTCTTCGCCCGTAGCAGGAATTCGAATGTTTTGGAAACATTAATTTTCTTTGGATTTTCTGGGAGAATGTGATCTTACATAGAAACTGCTTCACAAAAATTATCTCTTTTCACAAAAAATTTCTATAGGAAGTATTCATTACATTAATTTAGAAAAGGGTGCAATTTACTTTCAATAACCATCGAAAATACGTTAACCTATAAGGTGTAATTTGTTTAAAAGATTAATATATAAACTACCATTTCAATCGACTGTCGTTGAAGCCGCGTCGCAATACCACTTACTAGTTCCCGGCGGAAACAACACCATGAAATATAAATTGCATACTTTACATATTTAGTTTGGAAAACTATGTCCACTGTAACGGCCAAGCGGATTATATGCGACTACTGTAAGCCTCTCTCGTTTTTTTTTAAATACAATGGCATGCAATGACATAGACACTAGCGCCGCTTCAGCACGCGTAGCATGGCGCTTTCTATGTCTACGAAGAGTAGACACAGCTCTTTCTATACAAAGTGACATTTCCTTTCTTCATTTTTGACATCGCACCGTAGAAATCTTTGTTCAATCTGTCACTTTGTCTTTCGTTTCTAACTATCTTTGTCTAGGTCATTTTATACGTAGACTATTTCAGAAGAGAGTTTTCTATACCAAATTGTCAAAATCACTCTGACGACTGACAGTTGTCTATGGTAGTTAAATATTCTACTCGACGGTCACAAAGTATACAGGGTTATCTGCAAAATCATGATTTTACAGAAGAGCGTTTTAAATGCAAAACTGTGATAACTAACAGAAGAAGAAAGCTATCTTCTCCTATTTTACATCATTTAGTTAACATTACCAAGGAAATGGTTAAGGCCAATATTACTGTAATGTTATTTGTTCCAAAACACGGTACTTCGACACACTGAAAAAAATAAGCTGTACGTAGTTGTGTTTTACGTCGGTCCGTCTAGAACGTTGCTGCAACGCAACGAAAACGCCCAATACCCTAAATCTAGAACGCGGCCTCAAGGCCGCAGTACGTTCAAGCTGATTCAAACTGTATTTGTACTATGCATAGTGGCTTATATGGTCTATAGTTAATTTTATTCTATGGATTTGGTAATATACTTGTCAAATAAATCGACCAAAACGTCAAAATATGCAGAAACAATTCTAGAAAAAAGTAAAAGTTGAACATTTTGGCACGGCAAAATGGCGTTCGCGCATGCGTTCAGCGCGCTGCACTCCGCGTTCTATTTATTTGTTTTCTATTGTTTTTTAAGTGTAAATCGACGGGAAATGGTGTTATTTCAATAATTAAGTAGTGTCGTCATCGTATATAGATAAAATTTGCACAAAATAACATCGTAATTACCTATTACGGACCCATCAAAAAATGTAAACAAACTCGGTAGTGAAAAAATGTGTTGATGTGAAATTTTGAGTTTTGTGTGTGTTTTGTGCATGTAATCGCTGGTAAGTCATTTATTTTATATTATTTAATAGTTAGTCCATAATAAAAATGCCATTTTTCAGAAAAAAATAAGAGTTCAATATTTTTTATCAACTAAGTAATGTTACGTAATGATACGGATACCTATTATTGAACTTTTTTAATTATTGGTGTTTTTATTTATTGTGTTTGTTCGTAAATAATGGTTTTGACCAATAGTATATGTATTCATAATGTATCCTGCGAAATTTCATGTGAATCGAACCAGTAATTTTATTATAAATAATCCAAACAATGAACAAAGGAATTTCTTATAAGAATCTGATAAGAATGTTTATTTATTCCAACTAGCGTTCGCTTACAAAGATTCTAAGTATTATAAAAAATCCTTTGTCTAATCAGGAACCAAAAACCATTAACGATAAGACTATTTACGTAACAAAACGCTCTCAGTTTTTGTTTATATTAGCGAGCTCTTATCTCTGACGCGCCGCGGGCGTGCCGCGCGGCTTGAGCGGTTGTTCCGAAATCGCGCCGCGCGGCCTGAGAGGTTGGTGGAGGCGTTAATATCAGTAAAAATTGACAATCAAACGGTAAAAACATCCTATGACGAAACAAAGAATTCTGAGTCGAATTATATTAAAGAGTGAATTTCGTAAAAAGTGCAGTTGCCTCTTTCTACTTTGCTGCCGTCGTACTGTCTACACGGAACGTCATTTTTGTCTACTCTTCCGTCGACAAAGCGGTGCTCATGCTACGCATGCTGATCCCGAGTTCAGATGAGGCTCAGACTCTACATTTGTTAAATTGTGTCAAGATTCACCACTCCTGGATGCTTCCAGGGATGGCGAAACTTAACAGTAAGAACAACATAGCTATGGTATAGCCCAAACTATGTTGTTCTTACTGGTGGAAAAGATAATGTTCTGAGTAGTACAGAACGATGTGCAAAAATTTTCAATTACAAACGAAATTCATTTGCCGCGTCCAAGATATTTTTGATCGAAGTGCAATATGGCTTTATTTTAAAACAATCGTAACACCACACATTTTACTGAACCATTTTGAACTCTATCTCAAAGAGAACGTAGTGTTGTTATTCAAGTCATTTTGATCAGTATGAGTCAGTGCATACAAAGTGAGCGTCAGGTGTGAATGATGTGATCACAGATATAGATAGACATAGATAACGCAAGAGCAACTACTTCGCGTGCCCAGCTTACGTACATACAATAATCGTAAGCTGCCACTTTCGCGCTCAGTCTGCATCGTTGTGCCACGCTAGACGGACGTCAGTTAAATAATTTAAAATGGTTAATTGCTCAGTTATACATTGTAAAAACTTTACAAATGTTAGGAGAAAAAATAAAGGAAACGATTCCTTCCATCGATAAGTCACTTTGTGATTAATATTATGCGTATTTAATATTAAAATCAATTATTTTTAATCTAATACTCTCTGTAATACCAAATTTGAGAAAAACATAGGTCATCAAACGTAAACTGAATATTCGTATTACATTGCGGCTTTTACTTGAAGCGGTTGATGCGACGTTTTGTTTTAACAAGTGATGAATATCGAAGCAAGTGATACTATCGTATATTGCATCGGTTTCGTAGTACAGGAGCTTTTATCATTATTCTGTCAATTTTAGCGATTAGTGCTGTTCATCGTATGCAACACAAATCGACTCTCAAGAATCGATTTCGGAAACAGAGGAATGATTTTGTATTTTATAGGTAGTAATTATGTAGACAATTTTAATAAATTATCGTAACGTTTAGTGAAGTTTTTAGTTTCCCACATGAACCCAATTTAAAAGAAAAATGGATTGAGGCGACGGGAAATAAAGATTGGTTCCCAACAAAGCATAGCACTATTTGTTAAATACATTTTGAGGAAGCATGCTTTGTTGAAGGGAAAAAGTAACGAATATTAACAAAAGCAGCATATCCGACTATTGATGTACTGAAGATCACAACTTTCTTTATCTTTTTGCTGTTGTAGCTCAAGTAATTTTGCATTCATTTTAATTTTATTATATCGTATTTTACTGGGTTTTCGTTTACCTTCTAAAATTTCTTCTATGGTTTTTTTTTTGTTTCTGAAAGATAATCTACAACAATTACAAGGAATAAGTAGGGAAATACTAACAATTTGAAGAAATTATAAATTCCTAACTGCCTACTAAGCAGATCAGGAATTTTAATTTTCCTCTGTTTATCTCATTCCTCTGTCTATCTCATTCCTCTGTATATCTCATTCCTCTGTCTATATCATTACTATGTCACAAAATCGATTAATTAATCTATTTAAGCGATTCTCAATAATTCTTTACTGTACACGATTACTCAATAAATACAGAAATGGTATAATAAAAAGGCGATCTTTATTCAAAATTACCCACCTAGCGCCAGCGCTCACCCAGCCAGCAGTAGGTATCGATTTCAAAGATAATAAAATCGATTCAAAGACGCTGCCGCGTGCGGCCGATTTTATTTTCCCATCACTAAATAATGCTTGCGACGTCATAGTAGGTAGTCAAAAAATGGCACGCTTGGTTTTCATACTTATTTTTTTACTTACTTTATAATTGCTGACATTGAATCTATCTTTATTTTGCAAAAGAGAGCTGTCAGAGCCATTTATGATCTCCGTCGTCGCGAATCTCTCAGGGAACTATTTAAAAGGATTAATATTATGACCGTTCCTTGCCAATTCATTTATGAAAATATTATGTATGTAAGGAAAAATCTACATCTTTTTAATAAAATAAGTGATAGACATAATTTTAATACTAGATGTGGTGTCTTGGTTTAGGTTAGGTATGTACAATAAAACACTGTTTCCAATATCACTGCGCTAGACGTACTATCGCAATGACTGCTCAGAGTAGACTGCCGAGCACGGTACAACGCTCTGCACTCCCTCTACTGCGCAGCCCCCACCATAGCACGCATAACTTATTTATTAGACGTCACATCTCTTCTTTACAAAATATAAAATAAACAATAATACAATTATTTGCTTTAAGAATCAATGGCTGACAATATTAACACATTTACTAATCATCAAGTTAATTTCTCACATATAGAAATCTGTTACATTCATACATTCTTTATGATCTAATCTATTGTCAACATTTCTGTAAACAGTTAGTATGTGAATCAAATTCATTACTGGGAATCACAGTTCCCGATTGATTTACCTTCTACTTTCATAAAATGAATAATGTTTCTACGTGATATCTGCCCTGTACTTCCACATCATATTTTTTATTTTAATTACAATTTGTTTCTTTTTCACATATTTTTTTTTTACATTATTTTTCATTCAAATATGATTTTACTAAGCTGAGCATTAAATTGTCTAGTCCGTGTGCTCAAGTTTCAGGTAAATGTATCGTGATTTTCGCAATCAAAAACCTTAGACAGGTCGCAAATCTATGCCATTTTGGGCCTCTTCCAACGCGTTAAAAATGCGTTTAATTAAATAGGGTTACACCGACGTCTATCATAAAATGTCCTTTGGTGAAACCATACTGTTGATCGCAAATAATTTTATTCGTGTTAAATGATTAAGTTTGTCATTTAGCACTATCATTTGAAACAGCTTGCCGAAAACCGGCAACACGGATATGGGTCTATAATATAGGTGTCTTTTGTATCCCAGGATTTGAAAAGTGGTATTACCATACTTAATTCTGGTAGTGGTATTACCATACAAGTAGTATTACCATATTTAATGGTATTATCATACTTAATCGAGTCTTCCCGGATTTAATTAATTAAATTCGGGAAGACTCCTTGATCTATACATTTATTAAATTTTTTGGCTAATTATAGCGGTAATGTCACAATTATAGACTATTGGCTACGACATTGTCTGCTGATATAACCTTATATAAAGCTATATCTGTCTTACTAGTACTACTACTGTACCAAAAGTTTTAGAGTAAGTAGCTCATACCCACTTATTAAAAGTTTCAGTACATTTGACCTGTAACTAGTATTATTCCATTTAATCCTTTTCAATTTCCCTTATTAAATACAATTATTTGAATAAGTTCAGGAGTATCTGTTACACGAGTTCATCATACTATTACAGAAAATACAAATTCTCAAATAACTCAAGGTATTACAATCATTTTAGGAATTTGTTTCAGAATTTTATAAGTTAATGAATATTTTGGAGCTCTTTTACTATTCAATCTACCTAGCCTTTTCCCAACATGTTCGGAGCGGCTTCCAGTAGTTTACATTATTTCTTTTTGTTTGCTTAATTCGTCATCTAAACAAGCATTTTTAAGAAAACATCATTTTGGTTTTCAAGCAGCAGCTTGATATTGTCATTTTGTAGATGTTGTTTTATTCCTTTTCATTACTATTTATTGATGAGGAAATTAATTATTGATATAATATATTTAGCATATTTGTCTTCCAATCAAAAGTTTGATATTTTATTAGAAATAATCAATTTTATAACAAATATGTTCTTAATTACTATGCTAGTTTCTAATATTATAATATTTTTATCTATTATTCTATCAAAAACTTAGGACGACGTAATTGTTTATTTATCAAAAAATATTGATTTACGTACCATTTTTTTAATTATTATTATGAGACCTCTGAGTCTTGAGTCCTTTGAGTTCTTTGAGTCTACTTTTCTTTAGTTCTTTATTTGCCCAAACACTAAATAAAACTAAGACCTGATAGTTTTAGCTTTCTTCTAAAAGAAATTATTGAACTCACTGAATTCTTAATTTAAAATATTAACTCAGTTTGTTAATAATTCTACAAAATATTAACATCGTTTATTGTAAGATCAGTTAACTTACAAATTAAAGTGCAAAATTAACAATTATGTGGTCTGGTTTGTATCTGCACAATGTATTTTTTTTCGTATGTTGTAACATGACATAACATCACATCTGTATTCCCCAAAGGGTCAGGCTTAGGTGTACCCAATGTACACCCACATTTAGCCAATTATGTTATGTTATGTTTCGGTCCAATGAAATGGTGGGAGACCCATCAATCGACCACAAATACAAACTACGGGACGCCACTGTGAAATTCAAGATGGAAAATCCAATGACACTTTGCTCGACCCGGGACTTCATGTTTAGCATTAGCGCTTGCGACCATTCAACGACGCAATCAATCTTTACCGATTTATTACCAGTTGCAAGTTTTCCAGTTTTGTTTTGTCCATTATCGACTCAAAAACTATGACATGCTTATCTAGTTCAACACAGGACAGTTCAAGTTCAACGGATAGTTCAATTATGTCTTTACGCCTTTTTGGGTATATTACGATTTTATAATGGTATAGACTTAGTGAACCAGCAAACAACATTATTTTCTTACAATTTAACTTCAATAGTTCGGTGACACTATCAATTATATGTGACCAATGTCCTATGCGTGTGATGGGCCTTCTTGGCACAGCTGCAACCCTGAGGCACACACTGTTGTTGTTCAGTCATGCCTATTTTTTACAGTAATAATGTCATTAGGATCATATTCATTCCTAGTTATTTATGAAATTATCTGTTTTTAGAAAGTCTGAGGCATACAATAGTTTTGAGCAGAATGACTCAGTTTGTTGCTAAGTATTTTTTTTCTAACCCTTTTCCAAACTATCAGGAAACAATGGAGCAGTAACAACCTTTATCACTACAAGGAAGAGAACTAGTTTCTTTTTTAAGTACTTGCAAAAGAACCTTGTTTAATTTCTGGTATATCTTGATTGGGGATGCAGACCCGAGAACTTCCTGACTGGGACGGATCTTCCGTTACCTCAGTTAGAAGAGTGGCAAGATTGGATTTCCTTCGCAAAGAACATCGAGAGCTGCTGAGAGTCAGCGGGTCTCCTTTGTCTACAGTTAGAGTGGCACATGTCTTGAATTTGTTTTTCAGACCTCACATACGTCCTAGTATAAAGTGAATGTATTGACTCTTCTAATACCTGAATTTCAGACTGTAAGCGTTGAGTGTCAATCTCATAAATGTACTTACTGTCTTCAAATTAATAAACTATTTTTAGTAGGCATTTGTTTTATTTATTGGCAAAACACGTGTTTTCCTGTTCCATTCCTAAAATGTATTCCATTTATTTATCTTTTTTATTATGTTTCATTAAAGAATCTTCAGTAAGGTCTATTTTTTTTTAAAGGGAATGTTTGTTATAATTACATACATATACTCAAGCTCCCATGGGGGTAGGCAGAAACTAAAGAACGCCACTTGCTACGATCCTTATATACTCCTTTTGCCTCGTTTACGTTCATACATCTGGTTATAATTAGTATCCAATAATTCAATACATAAATTATAAGTTTACTTAGCCCGAGTGCTTTCTTTTTTTTTCTTTATCTAGTCATTTGTGCATTTGCATGAATTAATTCCTTTACTAACATGTATATTATCTACTTACATGTTTTTCCATTTATCTGGTACCTTTCAGAAATAACTGAATTCCTACCACTTTAACAATAACTCATTTGTTATGACTAACATAACTAAATAATTGTTTAATTTCAAACAGAACATCAAAATTACAGTTACTACCACAAAAATATATTTTTATGTGTATGGTAGGTAACTGTAAATAGTAAAAGAATATAGACTATTTAATAGTTATTTTTTTCTTTTAAGAACAATGAAATAATATTATTTGGAAGGTAGACCGAACGTACCAAAGAAACATTGTTTTATGCGCTCGATGGTATAAACTTCATATTATTATATTGTTAGAAGTATTTTGTTCTTTATAAAAAAAACAGAATTTATGAGTTATTGCCTTACTTATTGGTACCAACCATTCATTGAACAGTTTACCTCTCAAATTACTTTTCGTAACGTAATTGATACCGATTACACATGTAATCTATCATATTCGCCATTTCCGCGATCCTTGCCTAATTTTCGACAATTTTGTTAGCCAGATATTGAATGGCATAGTTTTTAGTTGGGTCTATCGTTTTTGTGCTCACCAGTTGGTTCCACTGGTGAGTAAGGTTAGTTAATTTTATGCATACCGTATTAATGGTTCATGTTCGTTTTGTACCAATAAACCAGAAGTGGTTTGTATACCTACTCACATTCGCTATTAGAACACTCCTTAATCACTTAAATATTACTCTAATTTACTGATTATATATTATTCATGTACGTACACTATTTTAGCCGTAAGTATCTATCAGTAAGTACGTGAGTCACACACATGTAAAGTTTTTGAATCAGAGCTAAAACAGGTTCTAGTCAACGTGAAGATATTTTTATACATGTTGCTTCACTTTTATTTATTTTAATTAGTGTTTTAAATTTGAAAACGATTTTATTAAACTAAGTAAAATAAGTAGTTGCAATAGTATTTTGTATTTTTACTTAGTTTTTGGAGTTTATTTCAGTTGATTAGGAGGTTAGTACGATAGCCCTTATTGGCACCTATTAACAAATGAGGTCATTATTATTATTATTATTTTTTTTTTTTACCCGCTTTTCGGTAGATGGAAATTAAATACAGTCATTTCTTTTCGACCTTGGATTGAATTCAATTATTAACCCGTCAAATTATATTTCGATCGATTGAATGATATAAAAGCCGTTTGCATGAAAGTGTAAGCATTCAACGATTTTCGCGATCGTACTTTTGCTGTCGTTTCGATCGTATAATGCTTTTACAATTAACAATAGAAGGTTCATATGACATTTGTCGATTTAAATGAAAATAACACCATCGCTACGTCTCGAGGTTTCTAATTTACAAAAATGAATACTATATATTTCACCACAAATTATTAGGAGAACCACTTCTTAACTTTTTTATTAAAACCTCATTCGTTAATTTGCCACTATATCTCGCAACCATTAGGTTGTTTTTATATTTTAAGTCTTATGCACGACATACCTTATATCCTCGTCGCCACTTGTGGTGTCTTGGTTTAGGTTAGGTATGTACAATAAAACACTGTTTCCAATATCACTGCGCTAGACGTACTATCGCAATGACTGCTCAGAGTAGACTGCCGAGCACGGTACAACGCTCTGCACTCCCTCTACTGCGCAGCCCCCACCATAGCACGCATAACTTATTTATTAGACGTCACACTAGAAATAAAGATAAACTAGATCAACCATTTTTCAGATTATCTAAAGTACATACATCTTTTATGGGGTACTGTGTTAAATGTTACAACAAAATACCTTGTGATATATTACAATTAAATGAAAGAAAATTTAAAACTCATGTAAAAAGTACACTTTGTAAACAAGCATATTACAGATTAGAGGATTATATCCAAGATAAGAATGCTTGGAAACATGCTGGTCCTGCTCCATAGGACAATTTAGAGTCTAGACAAAATCAAACTGGTTGCTTACTTAATTGTATTTGTTTTTTATTATATGACATTGATTTTACGAGTACATCCTGTGATTACTTCCTCACACACTGACTTATTAATTGTAATTTTTTAGTAGATTCGTCTATTTTTACAATGTTTGTGAATATGTGAACACCATGTATCTACCACATAATTAATTTATCTGTCGTTTGCTCGACTTTAAATTCTTTTTACTTTATACAGTAATTTTATTCTAGGTGCATCGTCTTCACATATAATTATATAAATAATGTACCTATACAAAATATTGTAAAACATTTTAAAAAGAGTAACGGTGGAGTTTCTTGCCCATTCTTCTCCATACGAAAACTACCTTTTGGAAGGGGCGGTAGAATCAATACTTTATTTTGTAAATTTTGACGTTCAAAAGTGTCTTCAAGGGCCTATTTGAAATAAATGATTTGACTTTGACTTTGACTTTGATACAGATCGTGATACTTGCGTTATCTATGTCTATCTATATCTGTGGATGTGATGCATCAGGATTTGGGGCTTTCGTAATATAATCTGTTTACAATGTATTAACTGTTCTGCGCTAATCTTGGAATTTAAAGCATTTTGACGACATATTTACTGTACAAACGTTGTGTTTACTTAACTTCTGAAATTATTGACAGCTTGTGTGCATCCGTGAGCATTTACGGATTTACAGTCATAAATTATGTCATAGTGAACCAGCATCCTATTAATTTTGATTGCATTGCAAAAGTAATAGGCAGTCATTAGGGTTCAAGAAAGCTACTTGGATAATAATGATTTGTAACAAAATCCGATTATTCTGGAAGCTCTCCACTACACAGTGTGTATTGCCTTGTATTATTTTGCCGAAAGTCTTAAAATTTTCGCATCGATGATTCACACACTTGATTTTTGTATCAAAAACACATACCTACCTACGGTATACAGGGTTATTTGTAAATCACCAGCAACCTCTTAAGGGGTCATTATACTCATCATTATGAACAACTTTTACTATGGGACCAAACCAGAAATCGCGAAAAATGAATGGAAACGATGATTGCTACAAAAGTTTTAAAACAGTTAAAAAAAACTGTGTCGCAGCTATCAACGCCCGTCTAAACATAAGCTACACATTGCTCCAAACTTAACTGTGACATGGATACAGTTTAGCTAGCTTTGGCAAGTTTTTAAATAAAAAATCTATATTGCCAAATTAATCAAAACACCGGCTTACCATGCACTCTTATAGCAGGTCAATTTTCGACGGAAAGTGAACTGTCGGGCTATTTTGTACCATGAACACGTCAAATAACAGGCGAGCCAGCGATCACGTGACTAAAGCCGCTCAGTGGTCACGTGACAACATTTCACTGGTCTGACCTGCGATAGGCTCTACCATCAAGTCATTTTTGACATGTAAAACCTTGAAAACTGAGCTGTCCTGCTGTCATATTAAGCAGGCGTGTAAAACTTACTTTTATTGAACTGTTTTCTTTAATTTAAAATAAAAAACGTAAGTATATGTTAATTTGTGAATATAATACTATTGTGGCGTTATTTAAAATTATAGACCACAAAAAAAACACGTCTCTTTGTCGTCTACTTATGTTGTAGAAATGGTACGAGTGAGTAGATGTGAAAGAAATAGAAATAAAGAACACAATACACATAAATAAAAACCAATTTAATGTTTAATAGATGTTTTGGGTAAAAACAATATTCGTAGTCTTAGTAAAAAAACAAACTACAGCTGCCCAGCCTCTTGAATCATCGATAGCACTGTAGCGGTTACACCGTTACATACGAACTACGCAGTAAAGACATGACGTTACAAAAATCTTGCATGATAAATATATTAAGATTATCCGAAAACAACTTTCGGGCAGTTGCCCGTCAGACATAACACCCGTCTGGTCGGAGGAGCCTCCCATTTCTCATGAGAAGAGTGAACTTTACACCCTGTTCCTCATGCCTCCACCAACAATAGAATTCACATCATGTTCCAATGTTCCGTCACTTCCGTCCACAATCTGCGGGACATTTCTCGAGTTTGAGCCCTTTTTATGTACCCCATTGCAATCCTTGTGATTAAGTATTAAAAAAATCTAATATTTTTATATTTCCAATTTTTATATGTCATCAATAAATATTCTTGTCTGGTTGACAATTTATTTGACACGCTATAGTCGTTCGAAAATAGCAATAGCTTTGGTAAGTTTTCATTCAAGTAGGTTGGTGTTGTTGGTGGTACCTTTATTTTACATCTAAAAGGCCTCCACGTCATAATCGTGTTACATAAGATTTTTTGCTGCGAAACATAGTTTTATTTATATTTTAGTTTATATTTTATTTAATTTTTTTGATCATTTTATACTGTTATCAAATTAATTTTATATAACCGTAAAACCGGTAACATTCCGAAAAAGTATTTCCGAACGTTTGTTTATAATATGACATACCGGTCAACGGTAGCGTAGCAGGTCTGAAGTTGATACATTGCAGGTCAGACTGAAATGCTCATGGTACAAATAGAAAACCTGTCAGGTTAAAATGCCAAGTTGACCTGTCCTGTACTTGGCAAGTATTTAAAATGTTCATGGTACGGCCCCTGGTCAATTTTTGACAGCTTAGCGACGATGTTGCTGCCTTTTAGGATGAACGCTTGTAATATGTATTTTAGCTTGTATACGAACAGTCAAGAGAAGTCTTTATAATAAGAAATATTCTCCTTTATAAGATCATTCCATTGGTACTAGGGCATGCAATACCGGTTTACCGTTTTACCGGTAAACCGCCTATTTTGACGGTTAGATATTTACCGGAAAAAATAAATGCAACCGGTAATTTACCGGTGTTTAATTTTGTCCATAAATATTTTTATGGACAAAATTTTCATGTAAATGGTTCACAGTTTTGAGGTTTACGCGTTGACGTTGGTGACGTATGACAAGATTTCTTATTTTGTCTTTGTTTTTTGCTTGTGTTCAACGGTGTTGGGTGTTTTATTTGTTACAATCTACGAAGCAACGGTAAGTTTAATTTATTAATTTAAATAAAAAGCTTATTATCACAAAGATTTTTTGATACTAGTCATTGATTTATTGTGTTAGACATGATTATTCATTTGAATGTACTTGTTTAAAAATATCTGATCATTTTATGGCATATTTAAGTGTTGATTGCTAATTACTATTTGATCTCAATAATATAACTCTTAATGTTGCATAAGCTATTAATATGTAAGAAGATTATTAAAAATATAAAAAAGACTAATTATTATTTGATAATAACATATTTTGAATCTGAAGCTTTATCTTAATTACTTATTATTTAATTGTTGATTAAACTCGAGAGTTTTATTATTTAAAAAAATTGTACTATTTAATTATTTTCATGAAGTATAAAAATATTTTATATTATTGTTTGCTTGTCTTTTACGGCATGAATCGCAACTGTATTATATTTAAAATAAATAATTGCGTTTACATTCAAGTTTATTTATTTATTTTCTCATTTTAGGCTTCTGAAATAGCTTATTTACAAAAAAAAATATTATCAAGATTTTTTGTTTAAATACATCCATTACCGATTTACCGGTTTACCGGTAAAAATATAATTATTACCGGTTATTTTACCGGTAAAAAATGTCGATGGTTTTTGCAAGCCCAAATTGGTACCTATATATCTTAACGCGAATGGGCTTGAGGGCATAAATGCCCATTCTCCTTTCCAGTTTTGACAATAAAATAAATATCAATTGATATTATAATATCACACATACCATCACGCCTCTCTCATCCCAGGAGGGTGGCATAGGTGTACCTACCTATGTACAATATACAGGTTGGACCAAAAATACACGTCATAAAAAAAATGTTGATTCCTCATGTCTAGGGGTATTCGAAAATACCCCATGTATGTTCCGCGATTTTTTGTAGTTTTCGAGTTATTATTTTTTTTGTAAATTTTTCAAGTTTTCTGGCCTGTGGAGCTTCGAAAATTCATATATTTTTTTGTAGTGAGTATTTTCCAGTTTTTTTTTTTTCGACAGTATTGTCTTGAATGTTACTTTCATACATAAAAGTTACTCAAAAAAGTATCGATAGCAGGAATTTAAGTATTTAGTGGTAAGACTGAAATTTTCAACTTCAACTTAAAAATACAATAATAACGTTCCATATATTCTAGCTGACTTTAAAAACTATGCAGGTTCTTAAGCTACGCAAAAAAATAAAAAAAAGTTAGTACTTAACCTTCTAATAAATTCACTGTAATCGGCCTTCGAAGGTTAAGCTAAAAATCCTTTTAAGCTTTAAAATAGGTGGTCCAAATAGTGAAGCCATAAAAAAAAACTGGAAAGTAGGTACTCACTACAAAAAAGACATGAGTTTTTGAGGCTCCACCGGCAAGAAAACTCAAAAAAAATTATAACTCGAAAACTAAAAAAAATCGCGGAACATACATGGGGTATTTTCGAATACCCCTGGACATGAGGAATCAATATATTTTTTTTATGACGTGTATTTTTGGTCCACCCTGTATACCTGTAGTACAATTGGTATAATATATCCACATAAATATGAAACACGATTAACTAATAACTACTTAAGTACATGAATGCAGAAGGTGCCAATATACAAAAAATAAATAAAGAAAAAATCAAGACATTGTGATGACACTATTGGCTAAGATAATTAATCATAATCTTGATATTTTGGGTAAAGGTCATCGTATAACAGCACCGCTCCAGCACGGCAGGGCCCCGGCACCGCCTCGAAAAATCTAGTTGTCAACGCGCCGTAAGCAAGGCTACGGCTAGTCGCCAACGCGCCGGAAGCAAGGCGACGGCTAGTCGTCAACGCGCAGTAAGCAAGGCGACCGCTAGCCGCCGGCACGCCACCGGCGAGGTAACAGTTTATTGTTTATTCACAAGCAAAAGCAAGGCGTCACCATGCGGCCGGCAAGGTGTCACCGCGCTTACGGCGAGGTGTCACCCCGCGGACGGTGAGGCGCCGGCGAGCGGGCTCCTCGCTTGAAGCGCGCTGACGGCCCGACGGGTGACGGCTCGCGGGCCGCTCGCTGCCGGCGAGCCGTCCACTATTTTGTTTAGCCATCGTAAAATAGACTTTAATACTTTTGACTTAAAGTCCTAACTTGATTGACAAGTTATTTGCCGTGTCGGAGGCGTGCTGCTATAATGAGCGATGACCTTTATTAAATAGGGAAAGTCGTACTGAATATTAAAGTACGTTATTATTCAGGTCATTTCTGATGGATTTGATTCTATAATAAGGTGTCCGAAACTTAACCGTTATGGAGATATACAGGGTGGCAGGGACATCGACGCGAAGCCGGTTACCATGGATTCAGTAGGTACATGATTCTGAACCCCCCTGCGTTGAAATTTTTCGTCGGTTATTTAAAAAAAAATCTGCTGTTTCTTAGAAAAGTGCAATACCTACGCGGTCAAAATGTATGGAACAGCTGAATTTTTTTAAAATAACCGACGAAAAATTTCAATGCAGGGGCGTTCAGAATCATGTACTGAATCCATGGCAACCGGCTTCGCGTCGATGTCCCTGCCACCCTGTAGAATATTAAAGATTTTTAATTTAATTAAATTATTAAATTAATAGGACAGAAAAGTAACATCGCCGAAATTGCAGCACAAATAGTCAAGTACTTCGAATTGATAGGTTGTGTGCGTGAAACGTGTGACAAGCATAATAATCGGTTTTGGCTGTAAGGGGGGTTTGGCTTTATGATGTCATCACATAAGACGTCGTTGTCGATAGGTGACTATCGTCTTGATAAGATTAAAATAATAGGACAGAAAAAATACCATCTATTGCACAAATTTTCAAATACATCGAATTGATAGGTTGTGTGCGTGAAACGTGTGAAAAGTGGCTGTGGTATCGGAAACGGTTAGCACAGGACTGCAATATCGAAAACTAACCGAAAAAATGGAATCAGGCGACTCCGAAGAGTGCTCCACAATTAAGGTTAAAAGACGCAAACTAAGAATCTCTGGAGATTCCGAAGGCGACGCGGAGATTTTAGAATCAGTAGATGATGCCATCTTAACGGATAATAATAGTGCTGCTGATGAAACAGACAAAGGTCCTAGTAAAGACGCTGCTATTTTACGAGATAATGTGGATAATGCAGTTTTGGTAAAAAACACAGACCTACCTTTGGTCAACACTAGAGCTTTACGCAAGGAGGCGACGACATATGAACTAGGGGGTTTTGAAAAACATGCGCTGCTTATTTTTAATCAAAAAACCTTTGAACCCTTTGGCCTCGAACCCAGGCATGGCACAGAGAATGACGTGGACGCTTTGACGACGACCTTCATGAATCTCGGTTTTGAAGTTACACCATACTACGACATGAAGAAACATGTGATTTTTAGGGAGCTTGAAAAGTGTGAGTACCTTTTCCAAATACTTACGATATAATATTTCAAGTCAATGTAAAAAGAAGTTTAACAAAGCCGAGATCCACTTTTATTCGAGGTTATTGTAATATCTGGGAACCATCTTTCCATACCGAGACTCCGCCATGCCTCGGAAAGCACGTTAGTCTCGGCTGTCATTCGTGGATCTTTGGCAGTCGTTACTCGTCGTCAGAAGCCCGAAAGTCTGACACCAGTCTTATCGTATTACCCAGCTACTGGGTTGTGGAGGTCAGATAAGCCGTCGCTCCATGTAAAATACTGGTATCCAGCTGCATCCAGTTAGACTGGAAGCCGACCCCAACATAGTTGGGAAAAGGCTGGGCAGATTGATTTGTAACCGTGAACAAAACACTTAAAAATAAATAAAAATGCTTGAGTTTTAAAACCAACGCGAAACGCGAACGAACAAGATTTATTAGTATATACTAATAAATCTTGTTCAAATATACTCGTACATCACATTTTGAAAAACCTACATTTAAAAACGTCGGCAGTGGAGAACTAAATAACTGCGATTTTTGGTAAAATTGACGTAACACCGATACAATCATGCCGCATTATTTTCGCATAATTTCTCCAAGCAAAAAAAAAAGAGTTATTTAGTTCTCCACCTACGCAAACGAAATGGAGCCCTCTCCCGGCGTCCCGTATACATGCTCAACTGTCCGAAAGACTGATGCAGCTCGATAACGATTAAAATTTTATTGTGTCTTATTAGTGACAGTCAAGCGGATTGCGAATAGGTGAACCCTCCAAGAGGGCTCCCGGCACCGAACGTGTTAAAGAGACTGAATTATATTTCTTTTGTTTCATTAAGCCTTCCCATAACACATATTTCTTCTACTTGCTCCTCCGTCTCCAGTTCCGAATACAATTTAAAACCTCCGGTTCCGGAATAACGACTTCCGTAACTTCACTTGCAACCAGTTAGGATAACACCTGGCTGGTAGTAGTAGTTAAATAATCTTTTTAATAGATAGTAACGTAACCATTCATGCCTTTCCAGTCAGCAAACGTGACTTCACGGACTACGGATGTGTGGCTGTTGCTATATTAACACACGGCTCCGACAACGGCCTGCTGTGGGCGGCAGATCAGCCTTACAGCGAGATTGACATCTTCAACAAATTAAAGGTTGATGACAACAAGGCTACACTCGTGTCCAAACCCAAGATTTTTATTATACAGGTGAGTTTACGACTCGTTGGGGGTTTTTTTTTTTGGTTCGGAAATCATCACACACCCTTCCGCCCCACTCAGAGCAGGAGAAGTCATTCTCCCGCTCTGAGCGGGGTGGAAGGGCGTGTCAGACTTATTGACAAAAACCCACCCGTGGCCCCTGGCAACGTACAGGCAAGTGAAGGCACTTGAAATGAAATGAAATGAAATGAAATGAAATGAAATGAAATGAAATGAAATGAAATTGTTTATTCTGTAAATAGGATATCGGAATCACTTTTACACGTCATATTTAAAAAAATGTTTAAAATAAGCTAGATGAGGTCGGCGTTTCCTAACTGACTACTCTGAGAAGAAAGGCCGAAACAAACTCAGAGGTCACGGTCTCTTTTAAAGTCCAGACATAATCTTGGTCAAGCCATATGAGAACCATGTAGATTAGTGTCTGAAATGGTCTTTTGAGGAAAGAACCACACAGATTTGAGTGGACCTGTCCAGTCAGTGCAAGCATTTGTCAGTAATCGTGGAGCTCACTCAGAGCTTAAGGAGCTCAACTCGACGAACAATACCAAAGAAAGGACATTTGGGTAGGCCGCATCAACTACTCAAACTGCCAGACCATCATTAAAACTAAATGTGAAAAAAAAAAAAAAAATTAAAACATTAAAGAGAAAAAAAATTAAAAATACCCACATAGTCCTCATATTCACAATAATTAAAATAATATTATACTTTACAAAGTAATCATGTCATTTTGTATATAATTTTATTATGTTATTATTTTAAGTAGGTATATGTTTTATTCTTTTATGTAAATATTTTTAAATCTGGTTTAATTGATGATTATAAGTAACAATTAAAATATCAAGTTTTATGGTTTTATCACAAGGTATAGCAGAGCGAGCAGCTCAATCCCAAGCTTTTTTATCTTCTAAATAATCTGAAATTTTATAGTACCCTTTTTTACAAAGTTTGGTTTTAATACAGTTTTTAAATCGTTTAATGGGTAAGTTTCGAATGTCAATGGGAAGTTTGTTGTAAAAGCGTATACATTGACCCATGAACGAGTTGCCTACTCTGTGAAGACGTGTGCGATGTACAGCAAGGTTGTGTTTATTCCTGGTATTTAAACTATGAACATCGGACATTTTCTTAAAATTTGATATATTTTTGTGTACATACAATAGGTTTTCAAAAATATATTGTGAGGCTACAGTCAGAATATTTATTTCTCTGAATTTCTCTCGAAGTGAATCTCTTGGACCTAGGTTGTAAATGGCTCGAACAGCCCTTTTCTGTAGAACAAAGATAGAATTAATGTCCGCACAGTGTCCCCAGAGAAGAATCCCATAAGACATCAGACTATGAAAATAACTAAAATAAACAATTCTGGCTGTATCTACGTCAGTTATCTGCCTAATTTTTTTAACAGCATATGCGGCTGAACTAAGCCTTCCTGACAATTTTTCTATGTGTGCGCCCCATTGTAATCTACCGTCAATAGTTATTCCAAGAAAAACTGTTGACTCAACAGGGTCCAACTCTATTCCATTAACTTGAACATTGGTAGTTAGTTGCCTGACATTTGGCGTTGAAAATTTAATGAGTTTAGTCTTTTTTTCGTTCAGGAGAAGATTATTTACATTAAACCAATGCACAACTTTAGAGAGTGCATCGTTAACTTGTTCAAAGTTGACTAACTGACGTTTGATTTTAAAAATGAGGGATGTGTCATCTGCGAATAATACGATCTTGTGATTATCCCTTATGTGGTAAGGTAAGTCATTAATATAAATTAGAAATAAGAAAGGACCTAGAATTGAACCCTGCGGAACGCCCATGGTGACCGCAGATCCTGCAGATCTCTTGCCATTAACATCGACCCTCTGAATTCTGTTGTTCAGATAAGAAGTCAGAAGGTCAAGAGCCTTGTCCCTCATACCATAGTGGTGCAGTTTCCTGATGAGTGTATCATGATGTACGCAATCGAAGGCCCTGGACAAATCACAGAAAATGCCAAGAGCATCTTGCGACTCCTCCCAGGCCTCGAATATGCTCTTCAGTAATTCCACGCCCGCGTCTGTAGTGGAACGACCCTTTGTAAAGCCAAACTGTTTCAGATGAAGTAAATTGCCTGTACGTTGCCAGAGCCCACGGTCTCCCCTTAGGACTTCCCGCAATCCCATTCGTTGGGGTTGACGTGTTCTAGAGTAGTGATCATAATCAGCGAATGTGAGGTGGACACACGATCTTTGCAGTGTGGGAGAATGGTAGTCGTTTTAGGGTTCCGTACCTCAAAAAGCAAAAAACGGAACCCTTAGTGCTCGTGTACACGGCACCGCCGTCGCGCCGGAACCGTGCTACTAGTATTATTTAAGGGGGTGTGCCAAGCTAGGCCGAAAATTCAAGTTTTCTTACGGCTACTTTGGCGCATCTAGCGGTGTGGTGGCGGCGCGGTGGTGACGCAGCGGCGTCGTGGCGGTGGCACGGCGGCGATGCCGTATACACGAGCATTTATAGGATCACTCGTGTGTATAATATATAAATTATGTACAAGTATAGCTAGCAAAAAAAGTAAAAATAAAGGAAGGGCTCCGTAGAACTGGGCACAAATCCAGACTCCGAGCTGCTACCGAGAAATTCCAGATGGAAAACCCAATAACACTTTGCTCGACGCGGGAATCGAATAACTAGCTCATATTGTTCTTAAGGATAACATTGTTAATGTAAGGAATACATAATAACATAGGTGTATACTCCAGATAACTACAAAGACTCGTATTCCTATGATTTCAGGCGTGCCGAGGTGGGGAAGTTAGTTCAGGCTTTCCAGTCATGCAGTCAGACCGGATTCGTAAGGACGATGCAAAAGACCCGATGTCATATTACAACTTGCCTTTGGAATCTGACTTCCTGATCCTTCATAGTTCTTATCCAGGTTACGCTTCGCACAGGTAGGTACCTATTTTTTTTTTAATCCTATCTAGTCAATAGGTACGATCAGCGTAATCCACCTATCATGTTCCCACTGCTGGGACACAGGGCTCCTCTTTCTTTGAGAGGGAGTGGGTCGTAAATTCGTTGTCCACCACGCCGGCCTAGTGCGGGTCACGTGTCACGTGTCTTTTTATATTTCTAGGACATGCCTGTTTTCCTTCACCGTTTTGAGGGCAGTTTGCGATAAAATAATTTACACAAACCGTCAGTTCAACATTCTTAATCAATCCTTAAATTCTTCCAGACACGTAGATTACGGCTCTTGGTTCATCCAGACACTTTGCAAGAACATCAACGAACTAGCCTCGACTCATGACTTTGAGTCTATCATCACAGTAGTGAAAAGAGACGTGGCAATTAACATGGAATATAAAAAGAACGGGGACGTCAAAAAACAAATGCCAGTCATGACGTCAACTTTGATTAGGAAACTGTACTTGGACTGGTTTTGGAAGCCAGCTCTGGAAGAGACTTCCAGCCAGGCCACGACTTTTGGCGGCATGGCAAGCGGTGAGCAAACGACGCGGAAAGATATAAATAAACAGGTGCGGCACGTGTTGCGGCAAGCGCGGAAAAGTTTGACGCGGCAAGAGCGGGAAATGTCGGCGCTTCAAGGGGTGCAGCAACCGTTGCAGAAAATGGCGGGGGCAGCGGCGCTGGCGGAGGCGCTGAAAGCGTTGGTGGCGCTGCATGCGAAGTATAAACAAGGGCGTAGTAGCGATAGCGACAGCAACTGAAGTACACGTATTTAGAAGAACAAAACTATCGGTCAATAATGTGAGATAAGATTTGGAATAAAAGTAATGCATAAATTAGATGAATTTGATCATTATTATTAAAATAAAACACAGTAATTACACAGTTTGCACAACTAAATTATGTAGCAATATAACATGACAATTTTACCCTATACAAATAAATAAAACTGAAGTGTCTGTTTGTAATATCAAAACAACAGCTTCTTACAAAATGTATACGATAACATACAACAAAAACACAACTTTAAAATTTTTTGTCTGTATGTCTGTCTGTTTATTCCGGCTTATCTCCGAAACGGCTGGACCGATTTAATTCAAATTCAAATTCATTTATTTGCTAATTTGGGTAATTAAATAAAGTTGTTAAAAAAAATAAACATCATAGCTCAACCATATTACGCCTTGAGGCATGCAAATCTCAAGCTTTTGTCACAACATTAATAATATACAATTACTTGCAACAATAACTTTTATCTAATAACACAATTTTGATTTCAAGCAATAGCAAATAATAATGTCACTAGAAATTTAAAAAATTAAATTAAATGTCATGCATTAAAATGAGAATGTCAAAATACATTAAAATTAAAGGATAAAATAATTATAATAGATAATTAATTAGTACATTAATCACATGTCACATCAAACAACAATATCATTACTGAGAACAATATGTCCTTACATCCTCTATTAAATAATCCTGAATACTATAGTAACATTTAAATAGCAAGAATCTTTTTAATTTCTTTTTAAATTCATCAATGGATGAAGTTTCTAGTATAGAATGTGGTAAGTAATTGTAAATACGCGGTGCCATACAGAAAATGCTTTTATTATACAGGGTGTTAAAGTAATTGCGTGCCATAGCTTAGGGGTAGGTTCAGTATCGATAAAGGAAACTAGGAAAAATAAAAAAATAAACCAGAAAAAAAATTAAAAAAAAATATATAAAAAAAAATTGCAAGGTCAACCTAATTTAATTTGGAATCAGGTATTTACAAAGATTAAAAATAAACTTATTTACTCATGTTTTAAGTTGATTTGATTGCTATTTTAATTTAGTAGGTACTAAATTAGGTTGACCTTGCAATTTTTATTTAAAGTTTAGAAGATATTCCAGATATTAAATAATATAATTAAAGAATGACGCAAAGGAAAAATCTTCATTTATTTTCATGTCATAGAGAAAAGTGACGGGCGCAGCCGTCTCTACACATAGACAAAATAAAAATAAATAAACTTAACCCTGCACCTGACGACTAAGCTAACCCTACACCATTCCCCCTTTAATAAAAAAATTGCCCAAAATATCTAATACTTATTTATAATTAGTTACTAGCTACAAAAATGTTACACAATATAATACATTATTTACAATCAAAAACATCTTCTGACATAACCAAGGATCTTATTCTAAGGGTATAATAAGGTGATCGTAATGAAGTTGCAAAGGATGGTGAGAAAATAATATTTATGATAACTAACGTGTCTTAATTCGTTTTATGCGAAACGTAGCGGTGTTTTGATTATTCGGCCGCTTCGCGTTATTTTCGAATGTAAAACTAGGTTAGAAGTGTCTTTGTTTTTATTTACACCGATGTCTTTATCTGTTAATTCTAATTTAGAACTAGCACTACTACTGTTATCATCATCTTCTATTACATAGGCAGGTTTGAGCCTATCTATAGAAATAGTATTTTCTTTGTCACCTATTTTTATAATAAATGTCTTTCCTATTCTTTTAATGACACTATACGGGCCATCATAGGGTGGTTGAAGTGATTTTCGCATTAAATCATTCCTAACGAACACACTTTGACATGTATTAAGATCGTTAGATACGAACAATGCCTTTGAATTCTCATGACTCGGTGGTCGTGGCTTTAAATGATTAATAGCATCTCTGAGCGACTGTAAATATTCCGAGTCCGAAGTATCTATTTTTGATTCGTCATAGAAATCACCAGGTAACCTAATCGTTTTACCGTAGGTTAATTCCGCTGCACTTATTCCGCTGTCACTCCTGATAGCTGCACGAAGACCTAATAGCGCGACTGGAAGTTCCTCAACCCAGGAAGTATTGCAATGTAAACGTGCCATGAGAGCCACTTTCAGTGCTCTATGCCAACGTTCAATCATGCCATTACTTTGCGGATGGTAAGGTGTCGTGCGAAATTTGTGTATGCCCAAATACTTCAAGAGATTAATAAATAAATTGCTCTCAAATTGTCTGCCTTGGTCGCTTGTAAGCTTCGAAGGGCATCCAAAACGAGATATCCAAGACTCAAAAACTACTCTCGCTACGGTCTCCGCTGTGATATTTTGGACAGGCACGGCCTCCGGCCAGCCTGTGGAACGGTCTATCATAGTCACGCAATATCTATACCCATCAGCTGTAGTCGTTAAAGGTCCGACTATATCGATATGCAAATGTTGAAAACGATCAACCCGTTCAAATTTTCCTACGCCTGAGATAGTGTGCCTTGTAATTTTGACTTTTTGACAGTGTGGGCAAGCTCTAGCCCACTTAGTAATATCCTTATCCATATTTGGCCAAAAAAACTTCTGTTTAATCATTTGCTTACTACATTTAATGCCAGGGTGGCTAAGGTCGTGAACTGAATGGAAAGCTGTCACCCTAAAATCTTCCGTTAAATAAGGTCTGATTTTATTATGCGACACTTCGCAATAGACTTGCTTTCCACAGTCCGGTACATAAAACTGTTTAAACTGCAAGTTGCTATCGGATGCTCGCAACACTTGCTGTAGGTATTCGTCACCGGATTGTTTTTCTGCTAACTCCTCATAATTTAGCACTGTGGGACCGCTTATCGTTTCTATGCGAGAAAGAGTGTCTGCTACCACGTTTTGGTTACCACTAATATAGGATATAGCCGTAGTAAATTCGGAAATAAAGGAAAGTTGACGAATTCGCCTGGGACTTTCGTTATTACTATTTAGTTTCGTAAACGCATATGTAAGTGGTTTATGGTCCGTAAAAATCGTTAACTTTCGACCTTCTACTAAACTCCTAAAATGTTTAATAGCCATAAATATTGCTAACAACTCCCTGTCGTAAGTAGAGTACTTAGCTTCTGTTTGCGTTAATTTTTTTGAAAAGTAGCCCAGTGGTTGCCAAATGTTATTAATTTGCTGTTGTAAAACGGCACCAATACTAACATTTGAAGCATCACACATGAGTGATAAATTTGCATCGGGCAACGGATAAGATAATGTGGCAGCGTTTTTTAAGCTTAACTTACATTTCTCAAATGCCTCGTTGGCCTTATCAGTCCACTCTATAATTGTTTTATCACGCTTTTTGCTATTATGTAAATAACTATTTAATTCCGATTGGCAATCGACTGCTCTAGGGATGTGTGCACGGTAAAAATTAACCATACCGAGAAAACGACGCAATTGCTCGACCGTCTCGGGTTTCGGGAAATTTACAATCGCTTGCACTTTATCGTCTAGTGGACGAACTCCATCCATCGATACGTCAAAACCTAAAAATTCCATTTGCGATACTCCGAATACACATTTAGAGATATTTATTGTAATACCAAATTCATTAAATCTTTGGAAAACGGCATTCAAATGCTCTTTGTGCTGAGCTTCTGTCTGGCTAGCTATGCATACGTCATCGATATAACTGTATACAAAATCTAAACCACGCAGCACTACCGAATCCATGAATCGTTGAAAAGATTGCGCTGCGTTGCGCAGACCAAATGTCATGCGCGGAAATTCAAACAGCCCAAAAGGCGTTATGATTGCAGTTTTTTCGACGTCCTCCGGAGCAACCGGTATAAAATGATATGCTCTAATTAAATCAAGTTTACTGAATACGGTTTTCTTACCTGCCAATAAGTACTTAAAATCGTTTATGCGTGGAATTGGATAGCGATCCGGTTTCGTTACTGCGTTCAGCCGTCTATAGTCTCCGCACGGGCGAAGTTCTCCATTTTTCTTGGGCACCACGTGCAGTGGGCTTGCCCAAGGGCTTTTGGATGGTCTGCAAATGCCTAACTCTATCATATTTTGAAATTCTGCCTTAACTTTCTTATATCGGTCTGGAGGAAGTGGTCTCGCCTTAGCGTATAACGGTGGTCCTGAAGTTTCTATGTAATGACATACCGAGTGCTTAGCTATTTCTTTAAAAGATACAGGTTTAGTCACGTCTGGATAATTACATAATATCCTGTGCCATACGTTATTATCAACTATCGTTTTAATGGATGATTCGCAATCTCTATGACAAACAACTGAAGCGATAACATTTAAGCGCGTAGTTTGATCAATAAGTCTCCGCGTGCTTAAATCAATCAACAACCTATTATGAGTTAAGAAATCTGCCCCTATAATAGGCTGCTTAACATCCGCTACGATGAATGTCCATCTGAAAGCTCTTCTTAAATTAAGATCTAAAACTAATGAACGTACACCAAATGTTCTTATTTCTGAACCGTTTGCGGCGTAAAGCTTATATTTATCACACGGGATATTTTTTGACCTACTAACCGGAATTACCGACACATTGGCTCCTGTGTCAATTAAAAATCTTAATCCACTGTTTTTGTCCAACACACAAAGGCGATTATTTGAGTTAAGGATACATACCTCCGCCTCAGGTTGTATCACGCTTAGTTTTCCGTCGTTGACGCGTTTTTTGATGTTTTCCAATTGCAAGGGTCGACACATTTAGCAGCTTTGGATCCGTACCTATGATGATAGAAACATAACCATTCGGGATTTTTACGACCTGTACTCCCATCTCGCGTACGTGACCTTGATTGGCGATATCGATTTGTACTACCTCCATATCTCTTCTTTTGACGCGAGCGACGTAATTCTGCGACTTCAATGCTCAACTTCTGTACGGTGGCAGCCAACTCCGTCAATGAACTGGAACATAAAGTTTTTTTTTAAATAATTTTTCTGGATTTATTTTATATTTTTCCTAGTTTCCTTTATCGATACTGAACCTACCCCTAAGCTATGGCACGCAATTACTTTAACACCCTGTATAAGGTCGTTTTGTTAGATTTGCAACAAATTTTATCATTTAGATTATAGATTATAGATTTTGACGGGACTTCCACTGGAAGATAGCTGATGTTATAAGGAGTAACTAAGGTTTCAGTGCAAAAAAAAATAAAACCCATGAAATCAGTATCTTTAAAATATCTTCTACATCTATACAAATAAATAAAATCGATTTTTTTTTAATAACTGACGAAAAATTCCAACGCCCCCAACCAAATCCAAAAAAATCTGCTGTTCCATACATTTTGACCGCAGGTAGGTATTGCACTTTTCTATGAAACAGCTGTTTTTTTTTAAATAACCGACGAAACATTTCAACTCAGGGGGTTTCAGAATCATGTACTGAATCCATGGTAACCGGCTTCGCGTCGATGTCCCTGCCACCCTGTATAGGGTGACTGGTAATTAGTGACCGATACTTAAATACGTGACTTTACTAATCATTCATCGCGAAAAAAAAATCAGCTGTTACCTACATTAATGTTCGCCAAACACGTCAAAATGTATGGAACAGCTGGTTTTGTTTTTCGCGATTTCGGGGTTGGTCCCATAGTAAAAGTTGTTCATAAGATGAGTAAAGTCATATGTAGTATCGGTCACTATAAATTACCAGTTACCCTATATACTGTGGCAGACTGCTGTGCAGAACCATATCATTTAGTCTATCTATCTATCTATCTAATACCTTTAAACATACATGAGAGTGTGTGGTGTGTTGTGAATAAGAAACTAAAATAAATAAATAAATACCCAATATCTGTGTCATAAAAACTAAAACCTTCAAGGCAAAATACAGGGTGGCAGGGACTATCGACATCGATATATTCCCTTTATGTCGAGTCCCGTTATGTCGAGCCGAGAACCTTGTCTCGCTTCTATTACCCCTACGTCGAGTCTACGATTTCTGTCTCGTTTCTATTCCCTTAACGTCGAGTTTCTTTACCCCGCTTCTATTACCTTTACGTCGAGTTTTATAATACCATATTTTGAAGTACAGTCAGGTGCACATTTTTATGTGTTATTGTATTCGTATAGTTTTACAGTAAATAATTCTTCTAAAATAAGTAACTTTCTATCATATAGATAAATTGGGGCTTATTCCTTGAGTTAATAAACTTAGCACAAAAAGTACTAGGCTTGCATAAATTCAAGATAGTATTTCAATCATTAGACGTTATGCACAATTTCTGAGCAGTATCCTAACAAAAAGTACTAGGCATGCATGAATTCACGATAGTATTCTATCATTATGTTATGCTTATGCATTATATTAATAGGATTTGGATGACAGCATAGCAGACACATAGTTTATAACCTGGATTAACACACATAGGATCCTTTTTATCCCGGTAGTACGTTTCCATGGGATAATTTCTGACTTCTTCTGACTTGAATGTTAAAAGAGAATTGTTACCCATTTCAATTACTTGATCATAGTGTATTTACAACAAATAATAAAACAATATTTGAATAATATTGGATTTTAATAAATTTATAAATTATATCATGACTGTACTTATTAACCAAACTATAAAACATCGGATTATATGCACTTTCAAAATGCCAAAATATGCGTGCAAATATGCACAAAAAAAGGGCAAAATATGCATAAAATATGCACAATCAAAAAACATTTACAATTAGAATTTACGTTTATTAGTATAGTTTTTTGATCGCTTTGGTATTTTTTTGATGAAGGTATTCGCTTTTCGCAAACCTTGCAGAAAATCACAGTACCATCAGTCGTAAATTGACCTGAGTAATTTTTTACCCAAGATTCCATTAAAATCTGAGTTTTTTTTTCGCTGGCGACATTATTAAAACAAAAAGAAGATTCAAATACAGTGAGACAAAAACAATTGAATTGCGTTAGGCGCGTGAGTGAAGCAGTGAGTGCCGTACGTCACTCTCACGCACGCACACCGCATGCAGTGCGCTCGATTCGAGAGTCGACTACTTAATACAACATGCCAAACACGTGTACTATTGAAATAAGCACTATCAATGAAAAAGTACCAAAATATGCAATAACGCTATAAAAATATAAAATCCGATGTCTAGTGATGATTATACTGTGATCTATATGTTTAGATTAAGAAAGATTAGATATATAAATGAAAATAAGTAATAGAACAAATAATAAAACAATGTTTTTTTATACCATTGGCTTTTAATTAACGTCCCTGACTGTACCTGTTCACCAAACTCGACATAAAGGTAATAGAAAGCGTAAAATATAAATACTTTGGAGAACAATAGACTTCCAGGCTCGACATAACGGGACTCGACATAAAGGGAATATATCGGGACATCGACGCGAAGCCGGTTACCATGGATTCAGTCTGGTACATGATTCCATACATTTTGACCGCGTAGGTATTGCACTTTTCTATGAAACAGCAGATTTTTTTTTAAATAACCGACGAAAAATTTCAACGCAGGGGGTTTCAGAATCATGTACCAGACTGAATCCATGGTAACAGGCTTCGCGTCGATGTCCCTGCCACCCCGTATAGTGTGACTGCATTGTTCTTGTAAGCTACGAAACGGAACGGATTTTGATGCGGATCATAATACATATCATAGGAAAAAAATGGTGTAAAATGGTTTGGTTAAAGTGAAATAAAATATTTTGAATTTGAAAGAATCCGATGCATCACAAAGTGACAACACCAGGAACTTACAACAACGTCATACTAATTCACGCCCACATTTTTGTTAGTTGAAGTCATAATCTGCGGAACCTTGGCGCCACCTTGACTTAGATATTAGCACGGACACTACGGTATTGGTAGACAGGTTGTATGACTGCATTGTGGGTATATGTTGCAGGGTTTTTGTGAAGTTAGGGTTTGGTCGAAGTTCTAAGAGGTGTCACTCTAAATATATACCTATATTCTACTATAATATTATAAACGCGAAAGTTTGTGAAGGAGGCTGGATAGATCTATGCACGATCTATGTTTGTAACTTTTTCACGCAAAAACTACTGAACGGATTCGGATGAAATTTGGCACACAGATATTTTATAACCTGGATTAACACATAGGATACTTTTTATCCCGATATTCCCACGGGATCGAGACTTATGCCGAAACCGCGGGGCGCTGATAGTCTATTCCATAGATATAAGAAAGAAGGTCTATTCTAAACAAAGGGAGGGTCGTGACTCGTGAGTGCCCACTCTTGGGGGCCATGCGTTTGTACTTTTTTTCCACTATATTAGAAAATGTTTTGTGAATGAAGCAACATCCTAAACAGAATTATCAAATCTAAAATGTATTATTTAAATCTACAGGTTGAGATTTATAAAAAAAATTGGGCAATCTAGATTAATTCAGGTGAGTAGGTGCCTACTTAATCATCATTCAACCAAAAGATGTCCATTGCTGCTCCTGTCGTTAATAGAACGTAATCTGTCGTTATAAAAAAAAATAACAACCCATGTTCAGCTCTTTTTGCATCCAGCGGATTTCTCGTCCTATTCTTTTTACATCCAGTGGATTTCTCGTTTTATTCTTCTTGCATCTAGCTGATTTCTCAACCTGTGAATACGTTTCATTAAAACTCTTAAGATGTTTGAATCCACATTATTCTCTGCGATTTAATCGTATGTTGCGTCCGCCTATAACACTTCCTTATATTAATCCAAAATTATCCAAATATTTATTTATGAAACGTGTCTGCGAATTAGTTTGTTTTTGAAGTTGTGTACCTTTTTACCGACTTCAAAAAAAAAGGAGATTATCAATTCGACACGTACCTATGTAATATATATTGAAACCAGAATTAATTACTTATTGAATAGTAAAAAAGAAAAACTTAAAAACTGAAAAATAACTTTAATATCGAAAGTCGGTGGCAAAAACGAAAATCCAGAACCAAAGACACCGACATCCGAAATTAAAGTTATTTCAGTCTTTTATTGTTTTTTTATGTCATTGGTTGGCCGTTCGTCCCGGCTGTCATTCGTTAGTCTGAAGCCCAAAAGTCTGACAACCAAACCAAAAAATCTATGCGTTGGTGGTACGCCCAGTCACAATACCTATTAGGTTTCACCTCTAAAGTTCTCATCCACCTCTACAGTTTTGGGAAAAACAACCGAAAGGTCCGTTTCCAATCCATACATTGAAAATGGAAATTATTATTTTGCTCAATTCCTATCGGGACTACAGAGTTAAACATCAAATGTCCACCAGCGTTGATTTTGTTACAATTGTGCGCCGTAGATGTAACAGTCGCGCTACTAGTGTTTGACCATAACTACAAATCATACGACTACTTTTCCCATCCTCCATATATCAACTAGCCCCCCCCCCCCCCCAGGCCTATAGGCTGGCGACGCCCTTGCCAAAGAGTATTGGGTTACCCAGTAACTGGGTTGTGGAGATCACATAGGCAGTCGCTCCATGTAAAATACTGGTATTTAGCTGCATCCGGTTAGACAGGAAGCCGACCCCAGCATAGTTGGGAAAAGGCTAGCGCTAGACAGATCGTGAATAAGTTGTGTTGTTTCCTCAATACCCTACATACTATGTATCAATCCCAATTCCAAAAAAATATCGTAGGTATAATCCGTTAATTGCAACCTAAATTAAATCTAACCATAGTTTACGATGTATGATGAATCTCTTTGCATTATAAACTAAGATCTCATCAGAGAGATAATATAATTAACGTTTTAGTACTAATGGCGTTAAATTCACAGTTCAAATTGAAATTCCTATTGTATATCTTCATTGCTGCATACAAACTGTCATTGGGTTTTGCTGTAGGTAAGGAAATTCTCAGGTAAGGTAGACTGGGTACGGTTTAAACAAAGGACGGTTGAAACAGAGCAAATATCTCGTAAACGGTTACGCGGGGAGTGAGGGAGGCAAGGGGAAAACGAAGCGCACGACAGATCCGAACACGAATTTAGTGCCGCGCCGCTCCCCGCGCGTTGTTGTTGTGTGCAGGACGCCATATTGTTTTTTATTACCCAAAAGTAAGTATTTTTCTTCTGACATTAACGCTTATATTATCTGTTCTTTGTAAGTGAATGTATTAAGTGTGTGTTTGTGATTATTATGAAGCTTGTAGAATAAGGGATAGTGATTATTTTTAATGTGTTATTATTACTGTCGTAATTATAAAGTATATTCTACCAAAAGTGGTGTTGGGGACGGTTGAAACATTTTTTGTGGGTACGGTTGAAACAAAATGTTTATTTTTTGTAGATGCCGAGAGTTCGAGTGAGGAAGACTTCCAGAGGGGAAATTAACTTGTCGAGCTATAGTAATGCATATGAGGAGGTAAAAGCTGGAGATTCACTACGGAAAGCGGCGGACAAGCATGGTATAAACCACTGTTCCCTGTTAAGATACATTCGAAAGCGAGATGCGTCCGGCAAAGACGATGAAGGTATGGGGTATAAAGCACACAATCGTGTTTTCAATGAAGATCAGGAGCGAGAATTTAAAAAAAGTTTTAATTTAGTTTATTCAAAATGTTAATTTTATTAATTTAATTTTTATTTTATTTTAGAAATTCTTTAATTGTTTACTACTCGTTAAAGGCTGATGAAACCTTGAAGACTGATTAATGTTGTTATGTGGTGCCATAATTAGTTTTAATGATAAATAAAACATGCTTCCTTAGTATTTATTGTATTATTTGTATGTGTTTCAACTGACCCCAATCGCTGTTTCAACCGCCCCTGGCATGGGGACGGTTGCAACAAATTAGTTTTTTTTTTTAATTTCATATATTTCTAAAAATAATAACCCGGGAACTATAATGATACAGCCATATCGTAGCCAAAACTTCACATTTGAGTTTCATGTATCATAATCGTCACTCGGTTTATAAACAACAAAATTATAAACGATAAAAGCTAAATTGTTTCAACCGTACCCAGTCTCCCCTACTTACCTAATATTTATGCACAATATTGTAAAGTAATCCGAAATCCCAGTGGTAACGGCCCCCGACTTACGAGTTGTAAGGTCATTGGAACCAGGGCTCGGAAACCGGTTAATTTTCCAAACCGGTTTTGGTCATTGACCCCGAACCAGAATCGATTGCGGTTTAGGTTTGGGTTACCGGTATTTTAACCGGTTAATGGGACAAACCGGTTTTTTACAAATTGTGATTCTGTTGAGCGAAATTAACCGGTTAATTTGAGTTTCGACGGTAAAAAATAGTTCTACATAATACGCCATCTCGCTTACACCTACAATAATAAAGCTCTCGCTCCACGCCAACGAATGCGCAATTCCGCACTCACAAGCAGATTGTATTCGACTGCGTTGCTAGCTGAGTAGTTTCGTTCGACGTGTGTGCAACATTTTATAATTTTATAAGGTGGATTTGTGGTTGACTTGCGTAAATAAATGAAACCTTATTATCAAATGAAATACTTACTGGTTGGAGTGTAGCTTTATGGGCGAGGACAGAAAAATAAAAAAATTGTGTTCCCCAATTTTGTTGCAGTAACCTTGGCGTAAAACATATTTAATATTTTTTTATAAAATGCTCTAGATTTCCAAAATGGTAGCTCGAATGAGAATCTTTTCTGGAAAAAAATTGTTGCTCTAATCGAAAACCATGAGATGATGTGAAAAAGCCAAGGATTTTTTTAAGTTTTTCATGTTTGACAAAAAAATACAGTATTTATTCCTTAAATTCATATTTGGATGCTGCACAGAGAGTAAGACAGTGGGGGGGGGGGGTAAAATTTGGATTATTTTTTACCTATATATTAGGTCGCACCGCTTACGAGATATACGAGATATTTGGTTTATTGTCATCTGGTTTGCTCATTTCGTTCTCATGGTTTTCGACTAGACGGACAATTTCTTTCCAGAAAGGATGTTCATCAGAAGTTCCATTTTGGAAATTAAGAAGGTATAAAAAAATATTGCGAAATCTCCTAACTCGAAAACGGCGAGTCGTAGAACCATGCATCTCAGTGCAAGTTGCTTTTTTTCGCGCAACCGCAACAGTGACACTGCAATGGATAAAAAGACAGTGGATCGCTAGGTAACGAGCTAGCAAGGTGAGCATCCAGCACGTCAGTTTGTGGACCCGAACCTATCGTACCCATTCCGTTCAACCAACTACGCAGGTGGATACAAGAGTTCACCCACACACAAGCGGAGAACTGGTGGACCTCGACACCGTGCTGCAGGTAGTCCAGGGAAGCTAAGCCAGTCTTGGATAACAGACTAACCAGGCGTTTATTACAACTGTACAGGAACGGCTTGCGCCTGATGATGAGGACCATCACGGGACACTCTCGCTAAACAAGCAAGTGCTTGTTAGAGGTACATATAATAGATATAACCGTTCTTGGTGATAAACCGTTCTTGGTGTCGTCTATTGTCCCCCTTCTATTGATTACTTCACTGAATTCGAATCGGTACTTGAATCTTTGGGTTCTGAATATACACATCACATTGTTATGGGAGATTTTAATACCAACCTCCTTGCCCACAACTCCCCTCGGTCCCGTAAACTCCTGCATATAGTCGAGTCAGCCAGTCTGCACGTATTGCCTCTCCAACCCACTCATCTAAATACAGTTGGTGATGATACTTGGCTTGACCTGATCCTCACCTCAAATCCTTCCCTAGTTTCATCACATGGTCAACATCCTGCTCCTGGCTTTTCCCATCACGACCTTATTTTCCTATCCTATGTCCTTAAATCCCCTAAACCTATACCAAAGTTCCAGTGCAGGCGTGCCTTTGCTCGCATGAACATCGAGAGGCTTCAACAAGATGCATCCAACATTGATTGGTCACCTCTTGAAGCAACTGTTTCAGTTGATGAAAAAGTTAGGTTCTTCAACAATGTCGTGATCAAGCTATATGACGCACATGCTCCTGTTAGAAAAATCAGGTTGAAGCGTCCGCCCGCGCCTTGGATGAACAGGGGAATTCGGATGGCAATGCGACGGAAGGACCGCGCGTTTCGGAAGTTTAAAAAAGATCGCTCGGAAGACAATTGGACCTTGTTTAAGGCTGCTAGGAATCGGTGTAATCAGATGATACGCAACGCTAAACGCAGCCACATCCTAAATAATATCACTGCTTCTTCTCCTGCCGATATTTGAAAGTTCCTTGGAACTTTGGGTATCGGCAAATCGCGACATTCAGACCTTCCTAATACAATTGGATTAGACGATCTAAATCGCCATTTCTCCACTGTTCCCACTCTAGATAGTCTAACCAAATGTCAAACCCTCGACTACCTCGCTGGTCTGACGCGTCCCATTATTAGCCCCTTTGTCTTCACCCTAGTCGACCTGGGAGAGATCAGAAAGATTATCCTCTCTATTAAGTCCAAAGCCGTGGGCTGCGATAATATCAGCCGCCATATGATCGTAACGGCTCTTGATCAACTCCTTCCTGCGATCTCCCATATCATAAACTTCTCCCTGTACACCGGTGTTTTCCCCTCTCTATGGCATAAAGCCCTTGTTCGGCCCCTGCCTAAGATACCCAACCCCTCTCTTCCTAGTCACTTTCGCCCAATTTCCATCCTTCCCTTTCTGTCTAAAGTGCTCGAGGCCAGTGTTCATAAGCAATTGTCCCACTTTATTCACCACAACTCCCTCATCAGTCCCTTTCAATCCGGTTTCAGGCCTGGGCACAGCACCGTTTCAGCTCTTCTTAAAGTGACTGACGATATAAGGCGGGGAATGGAAGACACTAAAGTTACAGTCTTAGTGTTAATTGACTTCTCCAATGCTTTTAATACCGTCAATCACGATGTCCTTTTGTCCATCCTTTCATATCTTATGGTCTCCCCGGAGGTACTTGAATGGTTTTCCTCTTATCTTCGGGGGCGTCAGCAGTCTGTTCATGCTGGAGACTTCGTCGAGTTGGTGTGATCTTGCAGCTGGCGTCCCTCAAGGCGGTATATTATCTCCTCTTTTGTTCTCCATTTTTATTAATCTCATTACCACCGTGCTTCGGACTGCGTATCATCTCTATGCCGACGATTTGCAGCTTTACTGCCAGGCAATTAGTGTTGATAACATTTCAGATGCGATTGAGGAGCTAAACCGGGATTTAGGTGTGGTCTAAAACTGGTCTGATCGATTTGGGGTGGCCGTTAACCCTACCAAGTGTCAGGCTATCATAATAGGTAGCCCCTACAGCATCAGGAAGCTGAATGTCTTAACTGTGCCACCTGTAATCTTTGACAACTCAGTCATTCCGTTTAGCTCCGACGTTAAGGATCTCGGCCTGCATGTCGACACTTGTCTTGACTGGCGAAAGCAGGTCACTACTGTCAGTAAAAAAGTTACCGGAACGTTGCGGTCGCTCTATCGGTTGAAAAATATACTCCCATCACACATAAATTACCACCACTATTCCTTGTATATGTTAACGATCTCCCTCAAGCTATAGAACAGGATTGTGTTCTGTTTGCTGATGACACAACAGTTATCCTTGATTGTAAAAATGAGGAGTCATACGAGTCTGATATAAATAACACTTTAAAGAAAATTATTACTTGGTTAGACAACAATGCTTTAAAAGTTAACGTAGATAAAACTAAAATAATCAACTTCAAAACACAGAAAAGTAAATATACCCAGTTTAAAATATCACATAGAGATCAAGTAATAGAACAATTACATATAACAAAATTTCTTGGTATAACACTTGATGAACATTTCACCTGGAAGCAGCATATCGATGAAATATCTATGAAAATCAATAGGTTTGTTTTTGCATTAAAGAAAGTTAAAAATGAGACATCCAGACAAACTGCTTTGATGGTGTATCACGCCTATGTTTGCTCCATCATCCGGTATGGTATTATTGTCTGGGGAAATTCCTCTGAAATTTCTAGAGTTATGTTAGCACAAAAAAAATGCATACGAGCAATTTTCAATATGGACTGGACTGATTCCTGTAGGCCAGTATATAAAGCTCACAACCTTCTCACAGTTCCTTGTATTTATATATATGAAATCGCTAAATTTGTTAAAACAAATTATTCACTTTTTGAACTAAATAATAATAAAAGTAAACGAAAAGCTACACAATATCTATTAAAAATGCCTGTTCCTAGGATCGAACTATTCCGACGCAGTTGCGTTTATATGGCGCCACTTATTTATAATTCAATTCCAAATTTTATAACTGATCTTCCTTACAGAAAATTCTGCGTAGTACTAAAAAAATGGCTCATTTCACATAGTTATTATTCAATAGGTGAATTTCTGAAAAAAACTTCTTGTCAGTCTTATCATTACAGGAATGCATTGTAGAGTAGACTTAGATCTTCCTTCCATTGTTTTCATTGTGAAGTTAGCGTAAGTCTTACTAGTGTACCAATTCATAATTTGGCAAATTTTTCTAGGATTCATGACAGTAGTTTTTCAGATATACCCTCATTTATCATAGGTTGTGTAATTAAACTTGCACTTCTTCCAGGAAATAATTCTTGAATTGTATATTGTCATCATCATCCATGTAAGTCTTTTTTAATAATAATATTGATCGGATAAAGTTATCCATAAACACCTTTTTTTCTTGTCTTTCAATATATTTTTATTTTTATTTGTTTTTATGTGTCAGTTCCATAATTTTTTATGGTATTTTGTGGACAGTTGTTTTAATTTGTAAAGTCTAATTATAGTTTGTCCATTTCTGTAAAATGTCATGTGGGTCATCTTAGGGGCGGATTTTTTTTATTTTATTTTATAAGATATCGTATAAACTTAACTGCGTTTCTGTAAATAAAGTAAGTTTTGTAAGTATTTTATTGTTTTACAAAAGATTGTTTTATAAAGTATGTACTTACTGCTTTACAAATATAACTTTACCTGTAAATGAAGAAAGAACATTCAAAGCTTTAATAATTAATTTCATGAGTATTGTCTCTTAATTAAATCCTCCAGGTATTTTATTTAACAATATAGGTTGTTTCTCATAACCTCAAAATCACATGATCACAATGACAGATGACATCACAGAATATTTATATACTCTGGATTGGGATAACATGCACAGTGTAAATATTTTTAGTTTACAAAGTACTCTGTGGTAAATGTGTAATAAATGTCTGTTCACCAAAGTCATTCATTAAATTCCTGCCACGAATCCACGATCTATCTTATCGGTCATTTTCACTCGCGTTTGAATGAGCGCGGGTAAATTAAAATTATAGAAACGATAGCTACATTTACAATACATAAAATCTGTGATTGTAGATATTATTTTATTCTGTTAATTTTTATGTTGTGCCATATGTTTATATCATTAGGTATGTTATGTAAATTGAAGATTGATTTAAATAATCTATGTTTAGTCAATATTTTCAACTATAATATGTAAAGATAATTACTTAATTGAATGTGCCTTCCTATTAATATTTGCATGCCAAAATATGGCGAAATGTGTCATCGTTCAAGAATACTCGTATAACACCTCTATATAACCGCATTTAAAGCAAATAAATAACTTTGACTTTGACTTTGACTTTGAAAATAAAGGCAATGCTTGTACAGTCCCTAATCTTTCCCATAATTGACTATGGTGATGTGTGTTACTATGACCTGAATGCAGATCTCCTCAATAAACTTGACCGCCTTCTCAATAATTGCATTCGATTCGTTTTCAATCTTCGTAAGTATGACCATGTGTCCGACAACTGACGGGAAAAAAGATGAAAACCACTGGTTCACCGGATAGAAGACCATCCGGGTCGCGTAATTACAAAGGCGGATGCAACACAGACAGGAGCTGCTCTGTAACATGCTCATTTTTAATGAGGGTATTAAGTTTATTATTTATACTTTGTTCAATAAGATGATTGATTATGTTCCTTTAAATAACTAATTACTGACGATCTCGTTTGACCGCAGATACCGCCTCTAAAACGCTGACAAAAAAACCGCATTTTTTTAATTTTTTTTTATTGGTTGATTAATGTTATTTTGTTCACGGTAGCGATGCGTCTTGAGAAAAACGCGCACGCGGCAACTGTTTCGCTCCGTTCGCGCCACAAGTCGCGTTTATGAGCATGTAGCGGCCACGAAGTTCAAAACATATACATACGTATACACAATACGACATCGCATCGTGGATTCGTGGCACGTATTTTGTACACGGTAAACGAAAATAGTAGATACTATCAATAAAAAATTGTTCTAAGCATGTCTATAATAACGTCGATGTCCACTAGTTCAAATAATCTTTTATAAAAACACTACCTAGGTATTCATGTAACGTCTAACGTTACCAGTCCTAGTTACCTTTTTAATCGACGAAAAATAAAGGAGGAGGTTCTCAATTCGACACGTATATATATATTTTTTTTTTTTTATGCATGTCCACGCATAACTTTTTACTGAGTGGTCCGATTTGAACGATTCTTTTTTTATTGGGAAGGGTATACCTCGAAATTGGTCCCATAAAAATATAAAAATTAAAACCCACCCTGAAGTGTAAAAAAAATGGGGTTAATTGATGTTTCACGTACTGAATGTTCAACTGTGAACCGATTCTGTTGTAATTTCGCACACATACGAGTATGTAGTTCTGATGACACAACTACACAATAAAGATCTGGAGTTGATCTGATGATGGAGTCGGAAGACAGTCGCGCGAGAGCTCCTCACCAGTTTACAGCAGCTACATCGTGTTTGGGCTTATTTCATTCCGCCTGATGAGAACTTTACACCTGATGAGAACTTTACACCTAGCTGGCTGGGGTATGACTGTCATCGACGGTCAGAGGTTGAGGCAGACATTAAATTTAATGGTAACTCAAAAGAGAAAAATAAAAAACTTTTTTGCAAAAACACACATTCAACGAAGATCTATCAAGCTAACATTTTACGCTTTATGTAATTATAATAATATGTTTGTTAGGCACCGCCTCAAAATTTGTTATTTGAAGGTCATTTGTCACTAAATAGTTATTTTTGATTTCTCGCTTTTCAGTTTTTTTTCGTCGGTTTAATGTTTTGCAAAAAAGTTTCATATTGCTTTATCATATTAATAAAAAAACACTTGGATAAAACGCAATTGAATTTGGGGAGTGGGGGTCGCTAGTCGCTACGTCACAAGTAAGAATAAAATCTACATTTTAACTCAATGTATTCCCGCAGTCTTTTGATAAAGTACAAAAAAAAATTTTTTGTCATCATCCTTATTCAATGTTAATATAAATTATTATGTGTTTAATTGGGTGTACAATACAATATTAGGTTTGTGTTAATTTTTTTATTATTGCAGGTAATTATTATGAAATTCTTAGTTTTCGTACCTAGGTATTCATTCGTTTGTCACGACCGTCCCTCATGCCTTAAAACAAAGCATATTAAAAACAAAAGAAATGGTAATTAAGCAAGACATCCTGGTCAAGTTGATTTACTTAAGAAAAGGTGGCGGGAACTTGAGTACAATATTAACGTTTATGTTTCAATGAGGTGGGTTCAAACCGATGCATTTCCATGTTGGTTGGCACTTGGCAGCACAGGTCATGCTCCATGTTCGGTTCGACAAACTGCTCGTGCGCGACACGCTCACAACCACGTCCAGTAGCTGCAGAGTCCGAGTAAAATAATCTTCTACCTAGCCTTTTTCCAACTACATACGTTGGAATCACTTTCGACTCTTTTCATAGAACATATTAGAAGTGAACCCTCCGGGAGGCTCAGCGGCATTACGTTTGCCCTAAAGTTAACCATCGCGGATGGTCAACGGCATTAGTTGTAAAACCGTGTTATGAAACACTGTAAAACGAAGTAAAATTCTCCCAGTGCGGGTTGGTAGATGTCTCATGTCTTCGAATTGTTGATTCTATGGCATGCTGGTTTCCTCACAATGTTTTCCTTCACCGTTTTGAGAGCAATGATGATGAAATAATTTACACAAAGTAAAGCGCCTGTCAAGGCACCACTGGACCACCAATGATTGCTCTCCAACGTGCTTTAATTAACAGGGTGGCAGGGTGGGGATGCGAAAATGTCCCTGCCACCCTGTATACACGACACGTCCGCATCTCGGCTGGAACTTCTGCGACCAAAGTTGCGTCCACGACCAACTGGTCGTGGACGCGTAGTGCGCATTAAATATCATATGTAAAAAGTTATGCTCGTGTTTGAACTCAGCTTAATTTTACATGAAAATTAAACTTGCTTGCTAACTAGTAACAGAGTACGCATTGTTGAGAAGAACTGTGCAGTGGGCGGTAGTAGAACGTCCTCATGTTTACATCATGAAGGCATTACAATATGTCTGCTTTTGTGTGTATTTCAGGGGAGTATTTAACTGACTTTCTAAAAACTTAAATATTTATTTATTTATTTATTGTATATTGCACGACTCGTAATGCGAAGCATTAGAGTGTGCTCTACGATCGAAAAATATTTTTTGCCCCATTTCTGTAACTGTTTTTATTGTTACACTCCTGCTAGTACACAGAACCTACTTAATTTATATACCATTGTATAGATGATTAAATGGAGATTAATACTGTACTTTTTACCAATTGATTTAATGCAGCAGAAATGAAAACAACATCAAAATTGTTAAAAAAATTCCTGTCCGTCAATTTATGAACCTTGAAAACATTGTAGCTTGCGATAAAATCAATTAATTGAGTCAATTTTTTTTTAATACATTCGTTTCGGCCGTAGAAGGAACCCTATTGAAAATGGCTCTTTTATTCATAGTAGTTTAATTATAATTAATAAAATACTAACTAAAATATAATATCTTTATCTAAATATTTCCAACCTTTACTTAAAGTGTTGCCTAGCAACCCACAACGTAAATATCTAAATAAATAGTCTTTGACATTAGGTAAGGGTTGCGAGGTTAGAAATTTACCCATATTGATGGGTAAAACAGCAGTCAAAACATACTTCATGAAAAGTGATAAATTGGTAATTTTTGTTAGAAACTATGTTTTGAATTTATTTTTCGTTTATGAATGTGTGTTATGAGGCGTGCACTTTTGGAATTTCCAAACTATTCTTTATTGTTCACCAGAAAATAGAAACTAAACTAAACTTTGTTTTACTAAACTTTTTTAAGATCTAAAGATAGCTTCTTTGTATACATCCACACAGTTAATCCCCTTTCTGTATGAATGGACAAAATAAAACCTATCCTATTCGAGGGGAGATGCAAAAATGATCGAGCTAGAGATTACCGAGCTCGCTTCGCTCGTTCTTGAATCTTACATTCTCTAATTTTTAAACTTTTTTACATAACTGGACAAAGTTATGCCTTCTAAGAATGGACGAAACGATAACCTAACATCCGAGGTGAATTGAAGATCCATGGAGCACACTCTAATGCTTCGCATTATGAGTCGTGCAATACTTTATGAGTTGCAAACAAAATGAGTGTGTGTGCGTGTATAGTAGTGGAACAACTTATAGAAGAAGGTCGTAAGTCAAACCGAACCGTCAGTCTATTGCTTTGTGAGATTGCTAATGGACTTATGAACGCTACTGTACCTATAAATACACAGAAACATGGTATTGTTTTTTTTTTCGATGTATTAAGGCTGCCTGTCCACTGCAGCGGAGAGGAGAAAAGAGGAGCGGAGATGTGCCAATATTAACCAATAGAATCTTGACTCAGGATCACTGGTCTAAACTCAGGGGCGGAGTCAAGATTCTATTGGTTAATATTGGCACATCTCCGCTCCTCTTTTCTCCTCTCCGCTCCAGTGGACAGGCAGCCTTACGCAAAGTAAAGTGTATAAATGTAAGTAAATAATAGTAATTATGGTGTATGAGGTCAACACATAGGCCGTCGTTGTTGAATTGTCGATAGCTGACTATCGGCTTGATAAGATTAAAATTGCAATAGGATAGAAAAAATAACATATCCGATATTGAAGCACAATGTCAAAAACATTGAATTGATAGGTTGTGTACGTGAAACGTGTAAAAAGTATAGTGCATAGCATAGTGTATAAGGCTGTGGGATCGGAAACCAAGAGCACTGGCACAGCAAAACTAACCGAAAAAAATGGAATCGGGCAACTCCAAAGAATACTTGCCAACCAAGTTTAAAAGACGCAAACTAAAACTCTCTGGAGATTCCGAAATCGACTCGGAGCCTTTAGAATCAAGAGATGATGCCATCTTAACGGATAATAATATTGCTGCTGACGATGCAGGAGAAGGTTCTAGTGCAACCACTGTTACTTTACGAGATAATGTGAATAATGCGGTTTCTCTCAACGAAAAAATCACACAGCTACCACAGAGTTCTTTCAACACCAGAGCTATACCCAAGGAGGCGATGACATATGAACTAGAGTCCTTTGAGAAACATGCGCTGATTATTTTTAATCACAAAGAAATTGATGGCTTCGAACCCAGGTTTGGCACAGAGAAGGACGTGGACGCTTTGACGACGACCTTCGAGTATTTCGGTTTTGAAGTGACAACATACCACAATTTGAAGAAACAACCCCTTTTAAAGAAGCTAGAAACCTGTAAGTTATTTAAGTAATTCCTTTACCAAATACGATATAATATAGTCAAGTTAATAACGAGTGTAAAATAAAAAGAAGCGTAACGAATCCGAGATCTATTTCCCTGTCATTGTGATATCTGGTAACCGTTTGGTTACGGAGATATTGAACGTCAAAGTTCCAACTTTTTCACGAAAACAAGTTTACAATCTTATAACGTAATTTTGAATACCCCACAACTCCTGTACCGATACATGCTTCCCATAAGCACAAGGTCTTGCGTGCGTTATATTGGGTTACTATTGTATTTTATTTATTATATTACAGTGGTACCGAAATTGACCAAGCGTCTATTTTTTATTAGCGGTCTTTGATACAAACAGTTAGCATGCTGTCCGATCCTCGGGTCATTGTAACAGCTGGCTAGTAACAAATAATCTTCATATAAAGAAACGTAACTATTCATGCCTTTCCAGTCAGCAAACGTGACTTCACGGACTACGGGTGTGTGGCTGTTGCTATATTAACACACGGCTCCGACAACGGCATGCTGCGGGCGGCAGATCAATTTTACAGCGAGAATGAAGTCTTCAACAAATTCAAAGTTATTAACGCCAAAAAGGCTACACTCGTGTCCAAACCCAAGATTTTTATAATACAGGTGAGTTTTTCGATTACCATTGGGGTTGATTTGTTCGTGAGTGATCATAATCAGCTCTTATTTCTTTGACCCAAACAGGGACGTGTAACGAAAATAAATGATTTATGAATATGGGGTCACCTTTCACAAAAAAAATAATTAAAAAAAAGGTTTTGCCAGCTGTACCGTGTGACATATCAAATGAAAAGGCTTATTGTGAGGACCTCATGTTAGGGTTAAAGGTTGGACACTACAGGAAACACCGTTCTAAGGATGTCAATAATACGTTTACTAGCCTTTTCTTTATATATATAGGAAGGTGTGTTTTACTAGTATTATGTGAGACGTGTGATCCCACACAGGGCTAAAAGTATAGTACAGTATCTATGAGAAAGTAAGGATTTCATCAAGTGGTTAAGGGCGGGCTCGGATAGAAAAAAAAAAAATATGAGTTAGAAAGGGAAAGACTAATAGTGCTGAAGTAGGATCGATTTGTTTTTGCCTTACTCCAACACGCCCCCTCAAAAATAAATCCCTTTCCTTTTAATTACGTTCTAATAATTTTATTATCAAACATCTGTATACAATTACAAAATCACACACCTTCCTCTCTCACTGGGAAAACAATCGTCGGGGTCCAACATTCGTTGCGCAGGATTAGGGAAACCCAGTAAAACCATCATCAATCAATTCATCCATTATAACTGGATACTATTAATTGACCGAGCGAGCGAAGCGTCTCTGCTTCTTTCGTGTGTCAGTTTGTACGTACTCCTGTACAGGTCGTATTTTACAACCGATCTGGATAAAACTTGGCATACCGGTATAACGAATTTTTTAAAATTTATTGTCGTCGGGAATTTTTGATTGGAGGGGCAGTTCCTCCAAAATGGGGCAAAAAGGGGGCGACTGGATATCTCTGCCTTATGAGATCCGATTTCAATGGTTCTTTTTTCATTTGAAAGGTAGTAACTTTAGAATGGTCTCAAAAAAATTTGGTGAAGATCTGATGAGGATCTGCGGCATGATGAGCAGAATACCTCCTAAAATGCAGTAAATTGCTCGCTATTTATTCAAACCTATTTGTTATTTTTTGTAGCTGGCCTACAAATTTTTTACTCATAATTTGTCTGGTTTTTAGGGTTCTGTAGTCAACAAGGAGCCGATAAAAACTGGCAAAACTATGCCATGTCCGTCTGCCTGTCTTTCTGTCTATCCGCGGCTTATCTCAGAGAATCTTAGTACTAGAAAGCTGTAATTTGGTATGGGTCTATACATACTCGTATTAATCACGCTGACAAAGTCGTAAAATAAAATCATGTTTATTTGTTTTTTGGGTACCTTCCCTCCCTACACGTACTTAATTTTTTTTCTCGTTTTTCCCGTGTTATAGCGTGTCGGGTGGGTGTGTGAAAACATTTTTTTCGATTCAGGGATACATTTGCGAAATTAAAAGGAAAACTATGACAGCTTAGTACTATGCTTTACAAGTTAACGAGTAATAATAATCGACTAACTTACATTTGCGGTTGGAATGTATGGGAGGACATGTTTTCCAACTACAATGTTAAAGTTTGTTCTTGGGATAATTATTAATTCCAACTACGGACCCCTTATTTGCGCGTGGTCAACGCACTTGAACGTCTTTTAATATGAATTTGACGTATTGATGTCATATTTTTTTGATAGGAAAAATGTATGTCATCGCGGTCAATTCATAGAAAAAAATATATTTTCGAACGCTAAAACTACAAGCTATCGTTCATGGTTTGTTCCTGCAGGTCTTATCCCTAAATACGAAGATTCGGCCAAAGTTACGTGTGATTCCTACTTCTTATCAGCTACAGAGATAAGATTAGTTCGGCGCACGATCTAAGAATGAATGGTAGTGTTCAGTGTCTGATGCTGGAGCCGGAAGATGGCCATAAGATCTCCTCAACCAAACCACCCCATCGTTTTTGGACTCACTTGACAAGTGTTCTTACACTAGGTGCTGTCCAGGTCCATAAGACCTCCTCAACTAAACAAGATAGCCCTGTTGTTTTTGCGGTCGTCGATTTTGTCTTGCCAAGTAGCCCATTCGAACATATGAAAATCGGAAAACAAACAAATCGCATTTACGACTTGCAGTAAAGTAAATTTTCGTGATTTTTAATAATGGACAATACAATTCTTAGGTAGCATGAAATCGTGCGGTCCATGGCCCTTTACGGGGCACCGGTGTGGGCGCGAACCTTAAGGTTGCGGCCAGCCCGCCGGTTGCATGCAGCCCAAAGGGTCATGGCTATCCGGATGGTCCGGGGATACCGTACGGTCTCCGGCGAGGCGGCGAGCCTCCTTGCCGGAACGCCGCCATGGGATCTGGAGGCGAAGGTCCTCGCCCACATTTGGGAGTGGCGCGAGGAGATGAAGCGCCGGGGTGTAACTCCGCTACCGCGAGAAATCACGGTACAGCGGACAGAGCTCCGGCGGGATCTCATGGCGGCTTGGAGTGTGCGATTGTCGCAACCCAGATTTGGGCACGCCACAATTACGGCGATAAGTCCCCTCTTTGAGGAGTGGCTTGAGAGGCGCCACGGCGTCCTCACCTTCCGCCTGACGCAGGTCCTCACCGGACACGGTTGTTTCGGGAGGTACCTGTTTCGCATAAGGCGGGAGGAAACGCCCGGGTGTCACCATTGTGTGGATCGTCCGGAGGACACGGTGGAGCATACGGTGGAGGTTTGCCCGGCTTGGGTGGACCACCGCCGTGTCCTCGTGGAGGCGATCGGCGGCAGTGACCTCTCGCGTCCGGCCCTGGTCCAGGCCATGGTGCGGAGCGAGAGGGCATGGCAAGCCGTCACCTCCTTCTGCGAAGCAGTAATGCTCGCGAAGGAGGAGGCGGAGCGCGAGAGGGAGTGGCAGAGGCCGCGCCCTACCAGCCCTAGCCGCCGCCGCCGTAGGAGACTTCCCGGGCGTCGGGAATTGATAGCCGATTTCCGGCCACCGTAGGCGCGGGCCTGCGGACGGAGAGCAGAGGGCAGCTCGCCGTCCGATAAGGACCAGGCCCGGGTCGACGGCGCGTCGTGTTCCACGCGCGCCTCAAAGAGATGTCAGCAAAACTGACGGGGTCCGTTAGGGCCGATGCCTGCCGGGGTTGCGGGTAGTCCCAAGGGGAAACCGTGGCCCCTGGCATGGCAAGGGAAGGAACACGGGTGGGTTTTAGTCAGTAAAAGTCTGACACGCCCTTCCGCTCCGCCCAGAGCGGGAGAAGTCATTGGATGATTTCCCACCCAAAAAAAAAAAAAAAAAAAGGTAGCATGAAATTCGGACTTTTGAAAATCGGGAACATCGAAATTCGGAAAAAAATATTTCGGAGTATTTGGGTGTACCGGTTCCCCTATAGTATGTACATACACCCACTTTTTGGCCAGTTATATTTAAGTCTCATATTTTATTGGGGCGAGCCTATTGACATCAACCGGGCATAAATCCAGACTCTCGACTCATCATCAGCCTATTAATGTTCCCACTGCTGGGACACAGGCCTCCTCTCGGTGAGAGGGAGTGGGCCATAATCCACCACGCGGGCCCAGTGCGGGTTGGTAGATGTCACATGTCTTCGAATTTTTGGTTCTAAGACATGCCGGTTTCCTCACGATGTTTTCCTTCACCGTATTTGAGAGCAGTGGTGATGAAATTATTTACACAAAGTAAAGCGCCTGCTTGGGTTCGAACCCACGACCTACAACTCGTAAGTCGGGGCCGATATCACTGGGCCACCACTGCTCTCGACTCTCGGCTGCTACTGAGAAATTCGAGATGGAAAACCCAATAACACTTTGCCCGACCCTGGAATCGAATAACTAGCTGATAAATTGTTGTTAAGGATAAAGTTGTTAATGTAAGGAAGCATGCTGCTACCTATACTCCAGAACTCCAGATAACTCCAAAGACTCGTATTCCCATGATTTCAGGCGTGCCGAGGTCGTGAAGTTAGTTCACGCTGTCAAGTATTACGGTCAGGCCGGATTCGTAAGGATGATGCATATAACTCGATGCCCTATTACAGCCTGCCCTTGGAATCTGACTTGCTGATCCTTCATAGTTCTTATCCAGGCTGCGTTTCGCACAGGTAGGTACCTATATTTTTATCCTAACTAGTCGACAAAATTCCACTACCTGAACTACAGCATAAGCTTAATCCGCCTATAATGTTCCCACTTTTGGGATACAGTACAGGCCTCCTCTTTCTATGAAAGGGACCACTCCCTCTCATAGAAAGAGGAGGTCTCGCAATTCATAATCCAACACGCGAGCCCAGTGCGGGTTGTATGTCACGTGTCTTTTTATAGTTCTTGGACATGCCGTTTCTTCACGATGTTTTCCTTCACCGTTTTGAGGGCAGTTGGTGATAAAATAATTTACACAAACCAACAGTACAGTTCAGCATTCTTAATCAATCCTTGAATTCTTCCAGAGACGAAAAGAACGGCTCTTGGTTCATCCAGACACTTTGCAAAAGAATCAACACCTTATTCTTGACTGAGGACCTTGAGTCTATCATGACAATGGTGAAAAGAGACGTGGCAATAGACATGGAAGATCCTCAGTACAACACGAGCACACGCGTGATGCGCTTTAACAAACAAATGCCAGTCACGACGTCAACTTTGATTAGGAAACTGTACTTGAAGACGGCAAGCGGCGAGCAAGCGGCGCGGCAAGAAGTGAAGAAAAAGGTGCCGCTAGTGTTAAAACAAAAGCTGATAACTGCTTTTTTTGGCGGCGCAGCAAGCGGCGTGGCAAGCGGCGCGGGAAGCGGCGTGGCAAGAGGCCTGGCAAGAGGCGCGGCAAGCGGCGCGGCAAGAGGCGTGGCAAGCGGCGCGGCAAGAGGCACGGCAAGAGCGCGGCAAGCGGCGCGACAAGCGGTGCGGCAAGAGGCGCGGCAAGCGGCGCGGCAAGCTTCGCGGCAATTTTTTTTTCGCGGCAAGCGGCGTGGCTAGCGGCGTGGGAAGCGGCGTGGCAAGAGGCCCGGCAAGAGGCGCGGCAAGCGGCGCGGCAAGAGGCGCGGCAAGCGGCGCGGCAAGAGGCGCGGCAAGAGCGCGGCAAGCGGCGCGACAAGCGGTGCGGCAAGAGGCGCGGCAAGCGGCGCGGCAAGCGGCGCGGCTAGTATTACCTGATTGAAATAGGTATCACTAGTATTAACTGGTTTTAGGTCTATTTAATGGTTCTATGCACGCAAAAACATTGAAATAAAATAACCCTATTTTTGCGTGAATAGAAACCACTAAATAGACCTAAAACCAGTTAACACTAGTGATATAATCGGATAAGTCGAGGGCAAAAACGAAAATACAAAACCAAAGACAAGTGTTAGCGACGCGCTCCATAGCATTTAGAAATATTAAGTAGCAACACTAGTTTTTAGTTAGTTTAGTAAAAACAATCCTAGCTCGCTGACATGCTTGTCGCGCTGTGGACCCCCCGCCAGGCTGCCAGAAATCGTTATTCGATGCGCACGCCCGGATATATTGTATTTTTGCGCACGCGGCCATCTTGATCTTGTTAAAGTTTCAATAAACGTGTTTTCAAAAGTTCACTGCTTTTTCGTTGCGACAACCGCCAACCCGTTACTCTCTGCAGCATCATCCCTAATGGGTCGATTACACCTAACGAGTACAGCGGCGAGTCAGTAAATAAGCTCTTCGGCCGGTACTCGGCCTAGTAAACAAATTGGGATTCTGGACACTGACTCGCCGCTGTACTCGTTAGGTGTAATCGACCCATAACAAAGTGGTCATTCGAGCGGATCTATGTTCCACTCTCCAGGCGTCCAAACACGGCGCGCAAAAATGCTGCAGGAGCAACGTGTTTCGCAACAAAACAAAGCTGCAGAAAACGCTCAAGCTGAGCAGCTCGAGCATGTTGTGTCGCAACGCCTGTTTTCCGATATAAGCAGCATAAAGTTGGAACCGCTGCCTCACGACGCGAAAACGCCGCCGGCGCCGGTAAAATCTGTTGCGTCATCAAACAAATCTACGCGAGACAGCAAGAAAAAGCTGTTGCAGCTGAAAGCAACCACACAAAAAGCTGCTATTCAGATCGCGCTCATCGATCAGAACCTTGATGCCCAATTGGCAGCACTCGACGACGAGGAAGAACAGTTACAGGAATACAGTTCACTTATTGATGGCAAGGAACTTCCTCGCAACGACCTGGAGGATTGAGTGATCCACCAAAGTAACCACAAAGAACCCCTACTGGAGCAGCAAGCCCCCGAGAAAGGAATTTTAACGGGTGAACTGCACGAACGAGTATCGTCGCCGTGCGCCGAGCACGTGGCCGGCCGGCCGAGAGCCGCAGCGCTCCCGCCACCGCCGCCGGCGCCGCCTGGCGACTCCGTGACTATGCTTAACAATACGGTTCATATGTTGGCAAGTGCTTTGAAGGAGATTTCTACTAACTGTGCAAACAACGTGCGTCAAGCCAGTTTTCTCAGCCGCATGAGCACACCCAGAGATTTACCTGAATTTTCTGGTGACCAGTTGGATTGGCTTCAATTCAAACAAGCCTACGATGAGTCGACTGAATTGTGTAGATTCACGCCAAAAGAAAACCTATGGACGCTTCGAAAATGCCTACGAGGGCAATCGAAAAATGCAGTCGCCGCATTGTTCATATGCGCCACGTCGCCTGACAAAGTGATATCGACATTGGAGCTACGGTTTGGTAACCCCGACTGCATTATTTCCAGAATACTCCAAGACATAAGGAAGCTTCAGTCCCTACAACTGGAATATCATAAAGATATCGTCGCGTTTTCAGTGAAAGTGCAAAATGTAGTGGAAGCAGTACGAGCAGTCGGACGTGAGGAGTACCTACACGGTGTCAATATTGTGTCGATGATTCTGTCCAAGCTTCCCGCAGTGCTTATCTCCAAGTGATCCGACTACAGCTATAAAATCATCACCAAAGGAAAGAAACCAAGGTTGGTGATTTTATCAGATTTTTTGTATGAAGAAGCTGTAAAGATTTCTACCACTGCAAGTGTTTTTACTACTTTTCGAAGTGATCAGCCTTTGTATCGTGTTACCCAGTAAATGGGTTGTAGAGGTCAGATAGGCAGTCGCTCCATGTAAAATACTGGTATTCAGCTGCAACCGGTTTGACTGGAAGCCGACCCCAATATAACTGGGAAAAGGCTAGGCAGATTGATTATTTGTGGCTGCAGCGGCAACTATTAATAAATGTTGTTATTTTTTTATTACACTAGTTGTAGGAGACAAATTGCTAATCTTTTAGCATACAGTATACACAGTGACACTGGTACTTGTAGTGTACCATCGATTACTGTTAGTAGTGATACTAACACTACTTTTGATACGCCTAGTAGTTTAAACTATTAGGTGCGACAACGGGTGAGCCCCATATATTGAATGTTGTTCATCAAAATATGCAGGGTCTGTCCGGCAAAGAGCTAGAGTTAAGTTTATTTATGGAGAACTATGATGTTCAGGTGTTATGTTTGACTGAACACTGGTTGAAAGAACATGAAGTAGTGTTTATCAATGATGATAATTTTACTGTACAAAGTGCATTTGTAAGAAAAAACGCCATTCGCGGTGGATCTTTAGTTCTTGTTTCAAACAAGTTGAAATGTAAACAACGTTTAGATTTAGTTAATCTTTCTATCGAGCGCACTATTGAGTTGTCTTGTGTTGAACTCGAGCGGTACGTTATAATTTGCGTTTATCGACCCCCTTCTGGTGATTTTATTAGTTTTGAATCGGTAATGGAGGATTCACTCAATAGGTTAAAATCAAGTAATAAAAGTATAATTTTATGTGGAGATTTTAATATTAATATTTTAGATGTTACTCCATTAAGTATTAGACTTCTTAATCTGTTTAGGTCTTATAATTTAATTAACTTATTTTTTGAACCTACTAGGATCACGGCATCTTCGTCAACTTGTCTTGATAATATATTTAGTGATTGTGATGCCAAAAATAAATGTGTGTTAAGTGACTTAACTTCTGACCACTGTGGTTTATTAGCTAGCTTCCCCATGCCATTACATAAAAAGCCGCGTAAAATAGAATGCAGGCCCTATACAGCTAGTCGTTGCAATAAGTTTAAAAATAATATAGCTCATAGAATTACACCATCTATAGTAGAACTCGAGAGCCCTAATGAAATCTATGGAGCCCTTTTTGATGTCGTGCAAAAAGAGTACCAATCTACATTCAAGACCAAAACTATTAAAATTAATGGCACCAGCGCTGGCTTTAACCAATGGGCCACTCCAGGTATTTATAAAAGTAGAGCGAGACTATACGAGTTATATGGTTTGAAAAAATACAGGTTTGATACTCCTTTCCTAGAGTATGTTAAAAATTATTCAAAATTATTTAAAAAGGTTAGTGTTTATGCTAAATCGAAATTTTTGAGCGATACAATTAAAAATTCCAATAATAAAGTAAAAACCACTTGGAAAATTATTAACAATGAAACGGGTAAGTCGGTTAAACAAGATAAAGAACTTGAGATTATAGTCGACAGTAAATTAGTTACTAAAGCAGCTGACGTAGCTGAGGCGTTTAATGAGTTTTTTGCCAACATACCTTTAACTACGACTCGCTCCTTAACTTCGTCCCCGTCTAAAGCTGAAACCCTTTTGCTTAGTAGTGTGTCTAAAAGTAGTCGTTTATTTAGCTTCGAACATGTAACACCTCGTGATGTAGTTAATGTTTTTAACACACTCAAATCCAAAAACACTGGTGATTACTGGGGCATCTCCATTAAACTTTTAAGTAATATAATAGACATCGTAGCCCCCTATCTAGCTGTTACTTTTAATAAATGTGTTGACTCAGGAACTTTTCCTGACCTCATGAAGAATAGTAAAGTCATTCCATTATTTAAATCAGGTAATAAAAATGACGTTGGCAATTTCAGGCCTATTTCTATCTTACCTGCATTTAGTAAAATATTTGAAAAGTTAATACTCAAGCAGTTACTAAGACATTTTAATTTAAATAGCCTCCTTCATAATGAACAATATGGCTTTACAAAAGGTCGTTCGACTACAGATGCGGGTGTTGCTCTGCTGAAACACATATTTAGCGCATGGGAGAACTCGCAAAATGCTATTGGGGTTTTCTGTGATCTCTCCAAAGCCTTTGATTGCGTGCACCATGACACGCTATTGCGTAAACTGCGTCATTACGGTGTACAAAACGAAGCTCTCGATGTTATAAATTCTTATTTAAGTAATAGGTCCCAATGTGTAGATATTAATGGTGTGAAATCTTCCGGGTTACCAGTTCAGTTAGGTGTACCTCAAGGCTCAATACTGGGTCCATTCTTGTTCTTAGTGTATATCAATGACTTACCATTCTTTTTAAAGGGTATCTGTGAAGTTGTACTGTTTGCAGATGATACCTCTCTTATTTTTAAAGTAGACAGGAACAGACAAGATTTTGACGATGTAAACAGTGCACTCTCAATGGTTACGGATTGGTTTACAACAAATAACTTAGTTCTCAACTCCAAGAAAACGAAATGTATAAAGTTCGCTTTACCGAATGTTAGAAATCTAGGACCCAACATCGTCTTAGATAAAGAAGTGCTTGAAACTGTGGGCTCGGCAGTTTTTCTGGGCATAACAGTAGATGCCAAACTTCAGTGGGGCCCACATATTTCAAGTCTAGCGGGAAGGCTCAGCTCGGCCGCCTACGCTGTCAGGAAAGTAAGACAATACACTGACGTTGATACAGCTCGATTAGTCTATTTTAGTTATTTCCATAGCGTTATGTCCTATGGTATTCTGCTGTGGGGCAAAGCCGCTGACATTCAAAATATATTTGTTCTTCAAAAACGAGCTGTCCGAGCAATTTACCAACTAGGTACCAGAGTCTCTCTGAGAGATTTTTTTAAAGATATTGGTATTCTTACAGTGGCATCACAATTCATCTTCGCCAATATCTTATATATTAGGCAAAATATACACGTATACACTAAAAACAGTGATATCCACAATATCAACACCAGAAATAAAGACAAATTACGAGCTCCTTTTCACCGGCTTCATAAGGTTCATAACTCATTTGTTGGGCTTGGTATAACCTTTTATAACAAGCTACCCACTTCTCTGCTAGATTTGCCTTTTAATGCGTTTAAAGCTAAAGTAAAATCCAACCTTTGTTCAAAGGCATACTATTCTATCAATGACTACTTAAGCGATAAAAATAGTTGGTCGCTGTGATTAACTCAAGACAATGTTTATGTTCTTTCTCCAGTTTTAGCTTACCTACTGACAGGTTATATGTTTATAGAATGTTTAATTTATTTGACTTTATTATACAATTTTTTTTTTTTTTTTATTTATTGTTGACATGATCTACTCATTACAATGTTTTCGTATGAGTTGTATTGCAATATGTGATTAGCTAGCGACCTCGACAGTAGATTATATATTATTCTTGCCTAACTGTTGATCTATTTTTGATTTATTTTTACTTCAATGGTCCTAGTTTATCATATCTAATTATGTGACTTCGAGTTACAGCTTTATTAGCTATATGTAAGCGGGCACGCCCTTTATGCCTGGAGGCTTTATAATTCGGGTATTAAGTTCTGTTTACGTTTTTAGTTTTTATTTTTGCTTGAGTTTAGATTTCGATATTTTTTTTTTTTGTTGGTACATTGGCGCGTGCTAGCTGTCATTGTGGCATATATTTTATTGAATGTTTTGTGTTGAGTAATGTAAATTATTTGCATACTATTGTATAGAATCAAGTTATTTTTTCTAACTGAACAGACAGCTGTGCTGCTGGGGAGTTTGTTGCGCCACTTCTTCTCTCCAGCAAAGGCACTAGGAAGTGGTGAAGGGCGGGCGTTTTTGGGGGACTGTCTTATGTAATTTTGACGTTCGAAAAGTGCTGATTCTCAGCCTAATTTGAATAAATGACTTTTGAATTTTGAATTTTGACACTTAATTTACTAAAATAAAATTATATTATTATTTCAACGCGAAACTGGGCAAACGAAACGATGATGAGCTGCGAGTGGGGCAATTTGGAGTTGGACGTCGGAACCACCGGGGTCACCTACTGGCCAGTTTTATGGAGAAGGAAGGCCTCTTTATGATGAACTCCTACTTCAGAAAACGCGAGCACAGAAAGTGGACCTGGCAGAGCCCTGATGGTGCAACAAAAAATGAGATTGACTTCATTATGTCGACGAAGAAGCAAGTGTTCAATGATGTCTCTGTGATCAACGCGGTGAAAACCGGAAGCGATCACCGCATGGCATGGTAAGAGGCACATTGAATTTAAATATTAAGCTGGAAAGATCTCGGCTGGTGAAGTCTACGCTCCGTCCAGCACCGATCCAAGTCCAAAACCCCGAGAGCTTTCAGCTCGAACTTCAGAATCGTTTCGAGTGCCTAGGGAGCTCCATGGACGATTTTAACGATGGGTTCGTGGACTGTCCACACGTTTGGGTCCAAGATCTTTAAGACCCGTCGTACAAGTAGAAACAAGAAGCTCTCTGATCCTAGCAGAAGCTGTTCGATTCCGTCATACTCGAGGGTAAAACGCCACAGGCATGGAACAGAGGTGTGGTGGTGCTCTTCTTTAAAAAGAGCGACAATGCCCGGCTTAAGAACCATAGGCCCATCACAATTCTGACCCATGTCTACAAGCTGTTTTCAAGAGTCATCACGAACCGTCTCGCGCGCAGGTTTGACGACTTCCAGCCTCCCGAACAAGCCGGATTCCGTAAAGGCTTTAGCACCGTGGACCACATACATACGCTGCGGCAGGTTATACAGAAGACCGAAGAGTATAACCTGCCTCTCTGCTTAGCGTTCGTGGATTACGAGAAAGCCTTCGATTCGATCGAGACATAGGCTGTACTGCAGTCTCTTCAACGGTGCCAGATCGACTATCGGTACATCGAGGTGTTAAAGTGCCACGACGCAAAGACGCCACTATGTCAATCCGACTCCACGACCTGACCTCGAAACCTGTCCTTCTGCAGCGAGGTGTGAGACAAGGAGACGTTATCTCTCCGAAACTGTTCACCGCTGCACTGGAGGACGTCTTCAAGGTTCTGGACTGGAAAGGCTAGGCATCAACATCAATGGCGAAGTATATCACTAACCTTCGGTTTGCCGACGATATAGTTATCATGGCTGAGGCCATGGAGGACCTCAGTATAATGCTCGATGACCTCAGTAGAGCCTCCAAAAGAGTGGGTCTTGAAATGAACTTGGACAAGACAAAGATCATGTCAAATGCCCATGTAACACCCGCCCTCATAAAGATCGGAGACGCTACGCTCGAATTTGTAGACTAGTATGTTTACCTAAGACAAACTGTCCAGCTAGGTAGGTCCAACTTCGAGAAAGAGGTCAATCGTCGAATCCGACTCGGCTGGGCAGCGTTCGGGAAGCTACGCAATATCTTTTCGTCCCACATACCACAGTGTCTCAAGACGAAAGTCTACCACCAGTGCCTGTTGCCAGTGATGACTTATGGCACTGAAACGTAGTCGCTCACAATGGGCCTTATCAGAAGGCTAAAAGTCACCCAAAGAGCAATGGAGAGGGCTATGCTTGGAGTATCCCTACGTGATCGAATCAGTAATTAAGAGGGGATCCCCCCGTTTTGCCTAAAGGATTTTGACAAATTTTCATTATCCAAACAAATTTTAGCAACCTTTTTTTATACCAATGCAATATTTGGAATGATTTTAGTACGCACATTTTCATTTGGTCAAATTTTTACTTGGCAGAATATTACCAAGGATAATGTTATTAAAGCATTTGGTCTTTAATCAAATGATTTATTACAGCAAACTATCTTTAGACAATAAACATTTAGTCAATTTATTTGTTATGACAAAAAATATAAAGACAAAATTAAGATTTTTTGGTAATTATTTAATAAAAAAATGCGCTTTTATTTTAATATAATCATTTATATGCGATGTTATTTGCGTTCTTTTTTGTAAGTGTAAGGCTAAAAGCGTCTTGGTAATTTTTGTCTCCGACCAACTGTTTGTCGTAAAACAAATACACAGAAACGAATCGCTGCAAAACCGACTCCACGTAGTCTTGTCTGCCCCACCCCTAGAGTGTAATTTAAACCCGCGTAGGCGCAGAGGAGCAAGGCGGCCCGCGAGCTGAGGAGCAGGTGGTTTGAAGGCCCGCCGCCGCGGCTGAGGCTGCGGTGGTGAGCGTTAAAACCATCTGCGACGATAAGCTCGCGTGGAGCCGCCCAAACCCCGCAGCGCCGGAGCCGTGACAGAAACAATGCTTGCTGCATGTTGCATGCCTGCTTGCATGTTGCATGCCTGCTTGCATGTTTATTTGTATGCTGCTTGCCTGCTGCATGCTTGCTTGCACGCTGCATGTCTGCTTGCATGCTGCATGCCTGCTTGCATGCTGCATGCCTGCTTGCACGCTGCATGCCTGCTTGCATGCTGCATGCTTGAAGCAAGCAAATCATGAAATTGACCTGTTACTGCTCCTGAGAATCGCGGATCTTGACTTTCAGAATTTTGACCTTGACATCTAGGTCAATAACATCAAGGTCAAGGACAATGCCCTTAAGGTGTCCCATGGTGTTTCCCCACCCTACTACACCCACATCGTATAGATTTTTTTTAAGTATTTGGCTTATTTTATTTTGCGTAAAATATGTTATACCAACTGAAATATTTGACTAAATTAAAATTGGTAAAAGTACTAGTTGGTAAGCAAGTTATTGTTTAAACGTTCACTTGCCAAACATTAGGTTTGCGTTACAATTATTTGTGAAGAGTTTATTTCCTTAGTAATAATTTGGCAAATGAAATTATGCAGAAAATTGTTTGGGATATGATAATTTGTCAATTTCTTTTAGATGAAACAAGGGAGACCCAATGAAGAGATCCGCAGGAGAACCAAAGTAACCGACATAGCCCGAAGAATTGCCAAACTTAAGTGGCAATGGGCAGGACATATTGCTCGCAGAACAGATGGCTGATGGGGCCGAAAGGTTCTGGAGTGGCAACCACGTACCGGAAAACGTAGCGTTGGAAGGCCTCCCACAAGATGGACCGATGACCTAGTAAAGACCGCAGGAATTCGCTGGATGCGGGAAGCACAGAATCGGTCGAAGTGGCAGTGCTTGGGGGAGGCCTATGTCCAACAGTGGACGTCTTTCGGCTGATATGATGATGATGATGATATTATTATTGTTTACTTCATTATTATTTTTACAAAAAAAAAACGCTATCTTGAAGTAAAATTATGGGAATACCGATTTAAACTCACATGTTTAAAATAAGTTGGAATTGTGATTATCTCAGTGACTATATAAAATATTTGTTTTAACATAACATAACATAACATCACGCCTTTTTTCCCCGAAGTGTTGGGCAGAGGTGTACCTGTAGCAGGTACACCCACATTTCGCCAGTTATGTTTAAGTCCCAGGAGGCGAGCCTATTGCCATCAACCGAGCACAAATCCAGACTCCGGGCTGCTACTGAGACATATTTGTTTTAATATTATGAATTATCTCTAGATATTTCTTTAAGAATACTGAGATATCAAACCTACACTACATTGAGATATTCAAATCACCTATACTAATCAGTGTAATTATTAAACAATAAGTGCCAAATCCTATCCAAAATACGCACTTCTCCTATCGTAGCTCCGCCGCGCGACACAAATGATTTTTTTAAACATAATTATAAGTTAAATCTATCAAAAAGTTTGTTTTTAAATTCTAGATAAACAGGGTTATGTATAACTATTTCTTTTATGAAGCATAATGTCGTGGTTTTATTGTAGGTGCATAGATTTTGTAAGATTTTATTTTTACACGACTATTTGCTAAACTTTTGCAAATATCGACGTAAGAATGCAGCGTGGTAGATGGGATTTTTGCCCCCCTCCCCCATCTACCTGCAAGGTGGTGCCACGTGGGTACAGGGCTAAATCAGCTCAGATGACCACTAGGTATGCCTGTGCCAAGCAGCTTTCTTTGTTGAAGATTTTCAAGGTTGATGACACTAAATACCGGACGCGCTGGGAGCGCAACTGATATGAAGACTACGTTGAAGACAGGGAGTTTGGCAAATTCCCTCTGCACATGTGGCTTCCCTGGTACATCATTAACGGCATAACTATATTAATGTCTATTAACTGCTTCCAAATTACGATGATTATTTTATTTTATCTTGCATACTTCCTTGACATAATCCTTTTATTATTTGACATTATATACCTTCAATATATAGATATCTATTTGATATCTTTTTTAAATTGTATTTTGTTACAGCTGTAGCTACAATCATGCATTTGGTTTAAATAGATTTTTATTATTTTATTTATCTTTTATATGGGTAGATTCTTTTCCTCTAGATTTTGTGAATGTGAGAACCTTGTAGGCTTAACAGACTGTATATCTGTGGTCCATTTTCTATTTTTCTAAGTATCTGGTACTTTTTGATAGGCCTACACTGTCCTCTCATACCTATTATCACTGTAATTTAAAAAAATCCTTTGTTAAAAGTCAATTTATTTTTAAAAGAGTAACCGTGGAGTTTCTTGCCGGCTCTTCTCCATAGGAAACGACCATTTGGAACCGTGCACCTAGCTTCTGACGTTTCATAAGTGCCTTTGTTGGTTTATCCTTACATATTATAAAACAAAGTCGCCCGCCGCGTCTGTCTGTCTGTCTGTCTGTCTGTCTGAACGCGATAAACTCAAAAACTGCCGAACGGATTTTCAAACGGTTTTCACCATTGGACGGAGTGATTCATGTGGAAGGTTTTAGTGTATAATTCATTAAGGTTTTGTGTAAATTGGCTGAAATATGACGATTATTGTTGAAGATGTCGGAAAAAATCATGCCGACTGGGAGCTTTACTGGCGTGCGCTGCGTAAGTCGTGAGAGATAAATCAAATTTATGTTCTAGAGTATTGTATATCTTAAAAATTGCAACAAAAAAGTCCGCGATGGCATATGTCTATCTTTTAAGGGTGACCCACAATAACCATTTTTATCTTTCAAAATTGTATAAAATTTTCATTGTTATTTCCGAAGCTATTTTGACCGGTATCTTATTAATCCTTATCCAATTAAATAGGTTATTTAAATTGGGCATTCAATTTCGATTAAAATATGCCTTTACATCACATCATTTAAATGAATAGTTTAAGAGATATCACAGTTTCAAAATTACGCGTAACAAAATAATTACGGTTGACCACGCGGGCGCTGTAGTAGCCTACCACTGCGTCCGCTGAAAGTTAGTCAATGATCTTTTCCTTGGCTATTAGGTATGTATTCCCGGTAGAACGTTCCCGTGGGATATTTTGCGACATCCACGCGGGCGAAGCCGCGGGTAAAAGCTAGTGTGAAATAAAATATTTTGAATTTGAATTTGAATCTATTTTCAAGAGACACATGCATCATCATTGTCGTCAACGAGTGATTGTAGTTCATAATTTCAACGTTACATATGAGTCCAGATGACCTAGCGCTTAAGCGCGTGCAGATAGTATCAATGGGCCGTGACGTGAGTTCAAATCTTACGTGGTATTTATAGACTTTTGGTAAGTTTTTACTCGATTAGAAGTAATGGGACCCTATGTCACCCGGACAATTATTACGAAATACGAAACTATTGATACCTCATTCATCAAAATCGGTTCAGTAGTTTAGGCGCTACGGTTGAACACACGTAAAAGCACACATAGACTGCTAAAATTATAACCCTTCCTTTTGGCTTTGCTGCAAATCGGGTAAAAAGTAGAGTAGCGCCCAAAACACACACTGAAAAATATTATTGGGTAAACTAACCACCGAAAGCGACGAAGGCGAACGAAGTGAGCCGTAGGAAGTGACAGGTGGGGTAACTTGTGGTAACAAGGTAAAATAAGGTAACAAAGTAGCAAGGTAATATTGAGTTTTAGAACAAAATAGTGGAATAGGCGCCGAACCAGTATTTTACTGCACTATGTAAGAATTCATACCACATAATACTTCATATTATCACCTCCCGTTCCATCGGGTGGAATAGGCGCCGAACTGAAATCGGCGCCTAAAGCGGTTTACACAAGGCCCCGCGCACTGCCGCGGCAGGCGGTGAAGCGGATCTCATGTCGCATTGGCCTCTAATAAATCCGTTGATGCCTGACACACGTCACAAGTACAGCGCCCCACCGCGCGGTCGAGCGGTGCTAATCCCTTTGCCACCACCGTCCTCCGCGGCGGAGCGCGGTGCCGTGTGTAAACCGCCTAACCAGTATTTTACTGCACTATGATTTTATATTATATTATTGGGGATTCTACTAAACCGAAAGCACATAATTATTACCATATGTCGCACTCCATACAAAATTTTCCCTACCTACTGCTCTATTAGCGTACACCTTCAAGTCACTAGACGCTGCGAACGAAAATGTACCTAATCTTACAAGCGTAATGTGAGTTTTGCTTTGTAGTTTCGCGTCGCTTGTGAATTGCCAAGGCTGCCTCTTATATCTGATAAAGATGTCAGACTCAGTAGGTATTTTTTTTTTTTTTCAAATCAAATTATTTATTTGCTAGAATGCAGGTATACAAAAAAAGTCGTGAAGAAATAAAATTGAGCCATAAATTCTGCCCAAGATTCGACATGCAAAATTTAAATGAATATAGGTACGATGCTATAATAAAATTAAGAACATTTAAACACAATATTAACAGTTCAATACAATCAAAATCAATTTAGTCAAAATGCAATCAATAAATATTTGTAGTGCACTTTATGAAATAAAATAAAATGCTTTGTTTTAGCATGTATGCGTAATTTTTTGCATAACCACGTAATTTTCAAAGGACATTTGACAAATGGAGGTCATTGACCTTTCTATTCTTATCTCAGACGCTTAGAAGCATAGATTACGTGTTAAGCTCAACTCCCACCGTGCGCCATATCGCGGACGCACGCGCACGACGCACCGTGAGAAACCTAGCGTGCGTGGTAGCGCAGACGCGCGTTGAACGCGTGCGTGGCGGTGCATCCTCGTGCGGGCTGGTGCGCGTGCGCGATATGGCGCACCGTGGGAGTTGGCTTGTAGACGTAGAAGTGATTCCGTACCTAACAATAAAATACAAAACATGAAATATGCAAACAATTTACCTATTTAAATAAAACCGACCAAGTACGTGTCGGACTACCCACAATGAAGCAGTTATCCCAAGAACAAACTTAACATTGTAGTTGAAAAACAGTTCTACAATATATTCAAAATTCATTTATTTACGCTAATATAATACATAATGAAAACCAAACCAAAGGAGGATGCTTAAAAAAAACCCAGCTCCGGGGGAAAAGCAATGTATCTCAAATCATCAATAATAATAAGTACTAAAATAATAACCGGTCATGATCGTCCTTACTGGCAAACATATAAAAATTGCCAGTTTTATTATGCAGATTATCATAATAAGCATTATTAAAAATAGAAAATGAGCCGAGCTCGCATTTTAACATAACATTTTTGAATAAAATAATTAAAACTAATTATAATTTTTTTATATTGACGAATGCATAATCTGCATAATAAAACTGGCAATTTTTATATGTTTGCCAGTAAGGATCACGATCATGACCGGTTATTATTTTAGAACTTATTATTATTGATGATTTGACATACATCGCTTTTCCCCCGGAGCTGGGTTTTAATTTCTATGGAGCTTGAGCATTATCCTTTCAACTTAATCGGAACATTAGATTCAGAGCAAATTGGCTGTGACAGACGGACAGACAGACAGACACACGAGTGATCCTATAAGGGTCGGGCCACACCTGCCGAACGTTCCGCGGCGGAACGTTCGGTTGAATACGCTCCTAATGTTTTTCAAGTTACCTATGACACATCAGCCGAACGTTACGTCCATAGAAATATGACGCGACGGAGCGTTCCGCCGCGGAACGTTCAGCAGGTGTGGCCCGACTCTAAGGGTTCCGTTTTTCCTTTTGAAGTATGGAACCCTAAAAAAACGATAATAAAACAAATTAGATACTCACATTTCTGTATCAGCAGGTAAACTGAAAAAGATACATTTTATCTCTTCTTTTGCTGGATCTACATCCATCACCTGTACATAATACAACAGAACCAGTCATATCATAAGAATTTGAAACTAAGTACGTCAGGGCGACCGAAAATATATGCGTACGTACGCGCCTCGCGGCTGTCGACAACCCACTGAGAAATGGGTCCCGCGCGACCCGGCGGCCGGTAGGTAGTTAGCGCGCGTAAGAACGTGGAGTGCGCCATATTATGGTAATATGTGCCTGTGCCGAAAGCAACGAAGGCGAACGAGTCGATTTGGAGCAAATTGGCTGTGACAGACGGACAGATAGACACACGAATGATCCTATAAGGGTTCCGTTTTTTACTTTTGAGGTAGGGAACCCTAAGAACTACTACCAGTCACCCACCCTGCAAAGATCGTGTCTCCACCTCACATTTTTGCTGATTATGGTTACTGCTCTAGAACATGTCAACCACAACCGTTATTGAAAAACTAACCTGTATAATAAAAATCTTGGGTTTGGACACGAGTGTAGCCTTGTTGACGTCATCAACCATTAACTTCTTGAAGATTTCAATATCTCTGTAAGGCTGATCTGCAGCCCACAGCAGGCCGTTGAAGTAGCCGTGTGTTAATATAGCAACAGCCACACACCCGTAGTCCGTGAAGTCACGTTTGCTGACTGGAAAGGCATGAATATTTACGTTACCATCTATTAAAAAGATTATTTACTACCAGCCAGAGGTGTTATCCTGTTTGCATCAAATACCGCTAAAAGATAGTGGTACCAAAATTGAACAAGCGTCAGTATCTAAAAGTCTTTAAGATTATATTTGTTGTAAAGTTTAGACTGTAATATGACATGACAGAAAGATTTTACAAGTTTACATTGATCTCAATGACAATTATGCTATTAATTTAGCCATTACATTAATTTGTTTGATTATAAAAATAAACATGAGTCCTAGGGGCCTACCACAACCACTAAAAGCAGTATGTAAAAGGATTGTCTTCAATGATACCACATTTATTACGACAATACTTTAATCTGAAATAAAATAATCACACACGAAAAATCTCACGTCATTCAAGAACTAAACTTAGCTGCCATTTTGGCAGATCACTCTCTGATCCGCATGCGCGTCCTAAGCGCATGGCACACAAGCTTTGAAGCGCTGAGGAGCGTGCTGGCACGTTAGCGAATGTATCCAAACTAGGACGCACCGCCACGCACGCGTCTGCGCTACCACGCACGTTAGGTTTCCCACGGTGCGTCGTGCGGGCTGGTGCGCGTGCGTCCGCGATATGGCGCACGGTGGGAGTCGGGCTTTACAAGTATAGTGGGGGAAAGGGATGGTGCTTTACGTCCCCTGTAGAGCTTCATCTCTTTCCCACACTAAAGTAATATAAAATAATACGAAGTGTATAGAGTGCCGCGAGTTTCTTGTGGCACTCTAGTGTCACTGCCTCGGCCCGGCTAGGGTGCTCGTAAATTATACAGAGTGTAGACCATCATAAAGCTGTTATACACATTCTGTCCATCAACCTAAGTAACATTGAGCAGAAATTATTGCTGGAAACGACTTTTTTTTGTGTGAAAAAGCGCAGTTTTCGGCAGCGTTACAGTTCGCACCACAAAATCATTTAAATAAAAAGCGACTCTTGCTACGGCACAATAAAGTGGGTAGCACGTCGCACACTGCACAGTAGGTAACAGGTCGCACACTGCACAGCGCTAATGACCTACAGTAATATTCACTTAGAAGGAACCTCAGGCTCGGCGACCTTACTCGCCCGTGTGTAAGAAATCTTCACGTGTGTCACCGATGCGCGACGGCTCGCGGCGAGCCGAGTAAGTTGGCGAGCTTAAAAACTGTAGGTACGCATGTCTATCACCCACTTTAGATCTATGGGCGGGCCCACCGCCTATTTGTAGTTTTATACCTAACTGCAGATTGTCCCATCTGTATTAATCTGTGGCAGCGTGCAATGTAACGCACGAAGCATTGGTTTGTGCAGAGGTCATTTATGTAAACCTGGAATAAAGGAGGACCCAAAATGCTCCCTTGTGGGACTCCACGTTTAAGTCCTCCGTATAAACTCCAGAGACTCGTATTCCATGATTTCAGGCGTGCCGAGGTGATGAAGCTAGTTCAAGAGTTCCAGTCTTACCGTCACCCTGGATTTGTACGGACGATGCAAACCACCCGAATTTTTACAGCCTGCCCTTGGAAGCTGACTTCCTGATCCTTCATAGTTCTTATCCAGGTCGCGTTTCGATAAGGTACCTATTTTTTTATCCTAACTAGTCGACAGAATTCAAACTGTAGTTCAGGCTGTTCAGGTAGTGGAACCTGAACAGCCTGAACTATAGTATAAGCATAATCCGCCTATAATGTTCCCACTGCTGGGACACAGGCCTCCTCTTTCTATGAGAGGGAGTGGGTCGTAAATTCGTAATCCACCACGCGGGCCCAGAGCGGGTTGTATGTCACGTGTCTTTTTTCCTTCACCGTTTTGAGGGTGATTGTGTACACTACAAAATAATGCCTGCTTGGTTTTACACTAGCTTCTGAGTTGGTTGATATTTGGTTAACTTGGTATTTATATTAAACTGGTTTAATGATACGAAATAATGTGGTTTTAAAGATAATTATGTTTATATTATATTAAATGGTAAATCTAAGCTAAATTAGCACTAAGATGGTTTGATTTGAGTTACGCGATTGGTATCCGAATAGTTCACAACAGCTACTACCAGTTAGTACGTATTCGGCGAATGAATACGTACTTACTGGTAAGTAGTAGCTGTGATGCATGCATTTATGGAAATGCACGCAGGCATATTAGTGTTGAGCTGTTCGGTTGTAAATATTGTACCGAACAGTGACAAAATAATTTACACAAACCAACAGTGCAGTTCAGTATTCTTAATCAATCCTTGAATTCTTCCAGAAACACTTTTGCCGGCTCTTGGTTCATCCAGACACTTTGCGAGAAAATCAACACCCTATCCTTGACTCAGGACCTTGAGTCTATCATCACAGAGGTGAAAAGAGACGTGGCTATAGACAAGTTTTATTATGACCAGTACTGGGACGAAAAAAAACAAATACCAGTCATGACGTCAACTTTGATTAGGAAACTGTACTTGAAGAAGTTAGCGCTAGCGGCGCGACAAGTGGTGTCGGCAAGCGGCGTGGCAAGCGGTGCAGCAAGCGGCGTGGCAAGCGGTGTGGCAAGTGGCGCGCCGAGAGACGCGACGCGAAAATCGGTGCGCCAAGCGGCGCAGCGAGCGGCACGACAAGCACCGTGGTAAGCGACGCGGCTACCAGCGTGACGAGTGGCGTGGCTTGCGGCGTTGCGAGCGGCGCAGCCAGCGACGTGGGAAGCGGTGCGACATGTTTTGATGAATTAAACTAGAAATCTAGGATAGAGTAAAAACCGTTGTTTGCACAGAGATGAAATTTGTCATAAAAGGTTTTACACTCCCCTCAAACAACATCCATCATCAGATATCCTCACATCACACCCAAATCGCGCACACATTTATTAAATGCCACACGACCTTATGATTTTGTCAGCACATCTGCTGGGTTATCTTCCGTACACACATAGTCCAGACGTACAATATTCTAAGCAATGCAATCTCTGACATAGTGCGCCCTTATGTCTATATGTTTCGTCCTTCTATGCGCTAAAGGATTGTACGCAAGTTCAATAGCACTCTGATTATCAACGAAAATGCAATTAGACTTCTGCCCACAGTCTCGCGCTCAGACCCTTTTCCGCCAACACAGCACGAGCCATCTCCACAATAGTGCAGTTTCGCTCCGCTACGCCATTCTGCTCTGAGTGTAGGGCACAATCAACTGATGTTTTATACGCTTTTGGCTTAGAAACCCCTCAAACTTCCTGTTCACAAATTCTGTTCCATTGTCTGTACGTATGCACTTTACCTTTAACCCGGTTTCAACCTCCACTAGCTAGAAAAACTTTAAAATTATCGAAAACCTGATCTTGAGATTAATACAAAAAAAAAACTGTATTACGTGTAAAATCATTGAAAATAACTAGCATATACCGAGATCCACCGTACGTCGGTTCAGACATTGGACCACAGATATCTGCATGAACCAGTTGCAGTCTCTCGACTGCCCTCTCAGCTTCACCAACTGGAAAAGGTAAACGATGTGCCTTCCCCTTAATACAGGCGACACAAGGCTCCATTACGCTCTTTCAAACACCCATCTCTGTCAAAACTTACCTTCCATCCTTTATCTACTAATTTTGACACTGATAACAGATTAACACGCACACCAGGTACATACATGACATTCCTCACAGCAAGCATTCGTCCTTTTAAACTCATTATGATATCACCCTTACCCTTGCATTCAATCTTATCATTATTCGCACACATTACAGCATGAACTGGCACTGAGTCGGTGAACTCGGTGATGTGTGCATGCCCACTTTCCCCCTCATTCTGAGACTCATTGGTGTTGGTGTACGGGTACAATGTGCTTGCTCTGCTGCCCAGTGTTAAATCTACTGTATCGACAGGGCTGTCAGAAAACATTATTATCATTGGGTTCCTCGCTCGCACTCGACGCGAACAGACGTACCGTATCGCGCACAAAATATTACTAACTATTTTTTAATTCGAAGTAAACGAAACTGGACCTTGCCGCGACAGTTTTAGGGCTGAATTTGGACGGCGGTAAGCGTGATCACGCACCGAACAACCGAATACGCGTGACCGTGTTACAGTATATGCAATATTGTCAGAAGCAATTATGTTGCGCTCACCAACCGCTACAACTTTTAGATCGGAACCTGAACTCTCACGAACAGAAGACTTAGATGCCGCTTCGTCGAGAAAAAGGAAGGCTCACCCTGATATGGAAGAAATACTTCAACTCCGGACGGACATCCAGAAAATGTTTAAAAATTTCAAAGAAGATCAAGACTCGAAGTTTCTTAGTTTAAACAAAATGATAAGTGAGCTTAAAGACCAAAATAAGGAACACATTATCTCAAATGAAACGCTAAAAAAAACTTTGGAAGAGAATACGGGTTTGTACAAGGAATTAAAACAAAAATATGACACCTTGCTGTTAGAAAATAACGCTGCTGTCACCAAAATTGGATACCTTGAAGACCAAGTAGACGCACTACAACGAAAACACCTAGAAACTATGATAGAAATTAAAAATGTTCCTGTTACTGACAAAGAAAATTTGATTGAGGTGGTAAACCAGCTACACAGCTCCTTAAACGTACCCTTTAACCCTGATCAAATTCGCCAAGTGTACAGGAAAACATGTGGTCAAAATAAAACAATTTTTGTTGAGTACCAAACTGTACAGATGCGTGCTAAGACACTAAAAGCTATCAAATCGTATAATTTGGACAACAAACAAGATAAATATAGCACTAAAACACTCAAAATATCTGGAGATACTCAGCCAGTCTACATTTCAGAAGCACTGACCCCAACTGCCAGAAAACTCCTATACGAGTCCAGAGAGTTAAAAAAGAAGTACGACTTCAAGTTCTGCTGGGTTTCTAACGGAAGGATATTTTTGAAAAAATCGGAAGATAAACCAGCGATACTGATTAAGTCCACTGAACAAATCCAAGGTATCATTAACAATATTGGTAACCCCCTTTTGGAACTTTGACTAATAGTTAAGAATAAGTTGCCGGAATGTCTGATTTTGTTTTGTTTTTTATTTTATCTCTTAATTACTTTATATTTTTACACTTTAAGGGTCTTAATTTTTCAATTTATTCATTCATCCGTAAAAATGTCCCTACAAGCACGAAATAGACACAATATTTACTCACTACACACTAATCTCACACAAAATTTGTTTACATATATGACACTGTATTTACACGGTGATTGGGACTATCCGCTCTGTGCTGCCGACATGATCTTTATAATCAGCTACTACAAACAATATGGCTGATTTAACAGATATTTCGGAAGACATCGAGAAAACTATAAATGTCGGCATTGCACACAGCGTAGATATTCCTGAAAACTGCAAAAAAGTTTTTGGTGATTCTAATAACTACAAAATACTGACTCAAAATATAACAAGCTTGAAACATAATTTCGATGATTTTCAGGTCTTACTAAATCGACTGGATATAGAATTTGATTTTATTATTTTGACTGAATGTTGGCTATCTAAAATCGAGGCATTACCTAAGATTGCCTCATATAAAACATTCGCTACCGCTGAAACGATTAATCAAAATGGTGGGATAGTGATCTACTTTAAAGAGTATCTGGAAACTAAAATCGTTGAACCTATAAGCAATGCTGATGAAATGAACTGTCTAGTTTCTACAATTAAAAATGAGCTTGCAATAGTATCAATCTATAGATCACCTGCATTCAAAAACATTGATAATTTTCTAACTGTTTTAGATCGTATCTTAAATAATTTAAAGGTTTATAGAAATATAATTTTAATAGGAGACATTAATATTAATATCTTAGATAAAAACAGTCCTAACTCTTCAAGATACATGGATTTACTAGCCTCACATGGATTATTGCCATCACATACCCTCCCGACCAGAAAGGAAAATTGCCTGGATCACTGCTTTCTTAAAACCCCGGCTTTGTGTTATACCATCGTCTGTGAGTCCACAGTCACGGATCACTCATCGGTTATGATCTCTCTGTCAAAAAAATCCAAGATTCACACTAGTAAACCTAAAACATATAAAAAACTAGATTATCAGGCAGTAATCGAAGACTTAAAACTTATTGACTGGCCGTCTATCCTACCAACCGATGACTGCAATAAAATGACAAATGTGTTTCTCTCAGTTATAACAGACACAATGAAAAAGCATACAACTTTATATAAACTGTCTCGAAGGAAGCGTGCCATAAAGCCTTGGATAACACCTGGTTTATGCCGTTGTATAAGAAATAGAGATCAACTCCATAAAAAGCTTCGCAAGGACCCAGAAAATGTTATTCTTGGGATAACCTATAGAAGGTACCGCAACACATGCAATAATTTATTAAAAAAACTCAAAAACAACTATTTAAGGTCTGAAATCAATAAGCACAAAAATAATCTAAAGAAACAATGGTCCTTAATTAAAGATGTCTGTAATTTCGCAGACCTAAGTAATGACAATGAAAAACTGCTAAAATGCAAACCTGATCCACAGAGCTCAATTAACCATGTTAACAGGTACTTTGCAAATGTAGGATATCATTTAGCAAATGAAATACAAAGAAGGAACCAGGGATTACCTAAGACTCCCTTCATTGGATGCTCCAATGTCAATTCTCTTGTCCTTCTACCAACGGATACTGATGAAGTTAAATCTATAATACTGAATTTAAAACAATCTAACGCTACTGGTTGCGATGGAATTCCTATCTCAATATTAAAACTAGGTGTGGATAATTTGGTTTGGCCCATAACAATGATATGTAATCAGTCCTTGGCAACGGGCGTCTTTCCTGAAGTCCTGAAGAAGGCTTTGATAATTCCTATACACAAAGCGGGGGATAAAGACTGTGTTTCTAACTACAGGCCAATATCGTTACTGCCCTCTTTATCTAAGGTACTTGAGAAGGTTATTAACAAACGATTAACTTGTTACCTTGAATCTAAGAATCTACTCTCAAGCAATCAATTCGGTTTTAGGAAAAACAAGTCAACAAACGATGCCATAAAAAATCTTACTTCTACCATTGTTGAAAACTTGGATAGAGGAAGGAAAACCATAGGCGTGTTCCTGGATCTAGCAAAGGCATTCGACACAGTCTCTGTTCCCCTGCTTCTTTCGAAACTAGAACATTTAGGAGTTCGTGGAACAGCTCTAAAACTACTTACAGACTATATGTCTAATAGAACGCAATGTGTCAGAATAAACGGCCTTGAGAGTGACCAGGAGTATGTGACTTTCGGTGTGCCACAGGGAAGTGTTATGGGACCCACGCTATTCCTTATTTACGTAAATGACCTGTGTGATTTACAGCTGAACCAGGGACGAATCATAGCATATGCAGATGATACAGCGCTTTTATTTAGTGGGAAAACATGGAAAGAGGCTAACGAACTGGCAAATGAAGGGTTCAAATTAGTTTCCGAATGGCTAGAGTCAAACCTTCTTACCCTGAATACTCTTAAAACGAAATACATACCTTTTAGTATAAGAAAGAGCACTCAACCACCTCCTGGCATTATTCACATAAATGCTCACACATGTCGTATGCCGGTGAACTGCTCCTGCCAGGAACTTTCTAAAACTACCTCATTAAGATACCTCGGATTGATCATTGACCAACATTTAAACTGGCAAGAACATGTCTCAACCCTTACCTCTCGAGTCAGAAAACTTATTTATATATTTAAAAATATACGTTGCTTTTGTCCGCCAAATTTATCACTATTAGTTTATTTTTCTTTGTGCCAGTCTATTATAACTTACTCTATTGCTGCATGGGGGGGTGCTTCCAAGACCGTTCTTATTGGTTTAGAACGTGCACAGCGTGCTGTACTTAAAGTAATGAGTTATAGGAGATTTAGGTATCCCACCCGCTTGTTATACTCGGAATTATCAGTCCTTACAGTAAGGCAATTATTCATCAAAGACTTAATATTAACTCAACACAATAATACACCTGACTTTACGACAAGAAGAAGGCAAGATATTGTTTACTCTGTGCCTTACTGTAAAACTTCATTTGCAAACAGATTTTTTAAATTCCTAGGACCATTCATGTATAATAAAATATCAAAGCAAATCCAGATTCGTAATTTAAATAGTCATACTTGTAAGACTGAAATTTTGAAGTTTCTTAACTCACTGAACTATGATGATACTGAAAAAATACTTAAAATTACACGTTCATAAAATAAATCACCAAAACGCATAATACAATATACATTACATTACACATCTCACCATCACTTCACACACACTGGGCATTTTTCTACATATTTAAATAAGAGGAACGGTATAACTACGACCTACCTTTAATTCAATTTTTAACTTTAAATTTACTCTGCAACTGGTTTTAGTAATAATCATTTAATTTTAATAATAAAAAGTACAACCAAACACTAAGTAAACAAACTTAGCATCTAAATATTTTGCATATACTATGTCAACTTTAGCATCTACCTACAAGTTTACAAAAATCAAGTTCACTATTTTATGTTTTTTTATGTTTACCTTCCCTAATATTACTTTTGCTGTACTTTGTTTGTTGCTTAAAACTAAAACCCTATTCGAAATTAAAATAAAAATAATTGTCACAAGTCTGCTACTATAAGTACATTTACAGAGGACGAGGAAAACTGCTCCACCGTAATACAGTTTAAACTAGTACGGGGAGCAGAGTGAATCAGTTCCGTGTTAACAACCATAATAAGCACCGATACATACCAAACAAAAATGCTACTTACTTTTACTGCTTATTTGTAACTTAGTGAATTGTGCAAGGTTGTTATGTTGATGTGAGTAAATAAAGTTGTTTTTTTTTTTTTTTTTATACCCATCATTATGAACAAGTTTTACTATGGGACCAAACCTGAAATCGCGAAAATAATTTTAATATTTTAGGTGTTTTGCAAATAACCCTGTATGCTTAATATTTTTTAAACATAATATATTATCTTCGAGGTTGAAAAATTGCTTGTTTGTGCCACCATAAGCTTTACTCTGTGAACATTGATTACGTTCCACAACCTTAGTTAGGGTGTTAGGTGAGGACGGCGATCAGCCTCGGATCTAGAATTTTTTCGAGGCGGAGCAAAACCTGCTGCCTGCCGCCCCTCTCCCCCCCGAATCGTTTTCGAATCGCGAGGATCTCAATTTTTTTTTGTTTCTTATAAGCCGCTTTTTTTTTTGTAGATAGGTAGTACTTGTCGGACATTTATTTTAATTAGGCTAGGACAGGATAGGGTTTGAAATTAGTAGTGAGATTACTTAAAGATCATATTAGAACGACCTACAATTTTACTGTTCGAGCCATATTAACCTGATGTGCGGTTCGATTTGAATGCAAGAGCGAGCGAAGCGAGCGCGAAAATTTTAGCACTCTGCCTGACATAAGCTAGATTTTCTTTTGCTTTAGGAGTTACTAGGCTGCAAGAGCGAGCACAGCGAGCTCGAAATTTTTGGCATATAAACATAATTATTACTCAAAATCGATCGAAAATGCGCCAATCCAACATGGGCGCAGTCGTGTCGCCTTTGCACATACAGTTGTCGACGCCGGACGCCCAGCTACCCGAATACGCAACGTAACTCAACGAGTTCTTGGTAGAACTGCTTGCGCTCACAACCCGCTCACACCGTTTGATGACCTATACCTACGCTAATCAGTGATTTCCTCAGTGCACCACCCGCAGGGAAGGATTATAAGTGCTGCGCGTCTCATTTATTGCAAAGTTGCAGTCCGTTGGGTGGCGCCCGTGTCTGCCACACTTGAATTAGGCGCCCCAAAATGCTGGCACCCGGGGCACGTGCCCCGGTTTGCCGCCCCCCCCCCCTAGATCCGGGGCTGACGGCGATGGCGTGTTGGTCACCAACAAATCTAACCATGAACTAAGCTTCCGCCCAAACACTGATTCGGCAGGCGAAGAGCCGGTTGTATATGCTTTATTTAGTACTTTTTAGTTAAATAAAAGCTTGTTTAAAAAAGTATTTAACTTATATTTTATTCTAACATTAGAATTTGATAAAATATGTGTTCTATCACCTTATCACTTTATGTGAGCTACCGTGTAAAGTTGAGGTGTTCCTGTGGCCACCTTCCGGCACTTTCATCAGACTCTAGACGACACCTTTGGCTAAAGTACCTACCTACTTGTCAAAACAAATCGAAATGGCCTAAACACAACGGGGCTACCTTTTCTAGTTAAAGATTTCAGTATAGTGACCTTCCAGAACCATCATGAGGCCCTGGACTACACCTTGGGCTACTTAGCAAGACAAAACCAACGACCGCAACAACAACAGGGCTATCTTGTCTAGTTGAGGAGTTCTTATGGACCTGCACCCTAATTACGTAATGCACGATCAATTTTAAAAATATCTGCTAAATTTTTTTTGTCGAACTTATGAAGCAATGGACTGGCAATCTTTTTCAATTGGTTACAATTTAAAATTGATCGTGCATTGCGTAATTGGGGGGCTGGACAGCACCTAGTGTAAGAACACTTGTCAAGTGAGCCCAAAAACGGTGACGATGGTTTTCATCTTAATCTGTGTATTTGATGAAACAGGAAATTCGAATCCGTAAATCGTAAGGTTACCCGCTGGCCACCAATACTCTCCCTTAGGTTCATGGGTTCATGGGTTCACCCCAGTCAGGTAATAAATTGAAAATCATTAATTCACCTAATTTTTATTCCCAAAAGGCTGTTGCGATTGCATTTGTGAGTTATAGAAATACAGATATTTGTAAAACTGGCTATATCGAGCTTTATCCAAGAGGTGTTTGCTGATAGCTTTGCACATTTTGTCTTTAGGCGTATTGAATTCGACGCTATCTTCGAAAGTGTTGGCGATGTCCAAGATATCCTGCGCTGTTTCATCGTTAGGGTTTTCTTCAACGAAGTACCTGGAAAGTTTACAGTAGTAACTTATTAATCTCACCAAGGTATTATGAAGAACAGGCCGACTTTACATTCCTATAATAATATATTATGTATCATTGAAATATTCGTCTGGCCTCCTGCATGGGCACAATCAGATTACATACATCTCAACTTTTATGCAGAGATATACGCAGACGCAGATATATGCAGAGATATGTAAACCCACATTTAATCAATATTTTTGTTCACTATGTAAGGCTGCCTGTAAACTGGAGCGGAGAGGAGAGGAGAGGAGCGGAGATGTGCCAAATTTAACCAATAGAATCGCACCTCTGGAGCGGAGTTTTGATTGTATTGGTTAGGCTGCCTGTCCACTGGAGCGGAGAGGAGAGGAGCGGAGAGGAGAGGAGCGGAGAGGAGAGGAGCGGAGATGTGCCATTATTAACCAATCAAATCTAAACTCAGGGGCGGAGTCAAGATTCTATTGGTTAATATTGTCAAAGTCAAAGTCAAAGATCTTTATTGTGAGATAGTGGTTTCAGAGTTGTAATTGAAATAATTTTGGTGTGCGTTCGCACTGCTCCACCATGTTAGGCATACAATAGTTTGAAACAATTTATTTATCTTAGATCTAAGTTTATATATTTGTAAAGAAATAATAATTTCTTTAATTAGTTTATATAGCGCACCACTGTCGGTAAAGAGAGTGAACGAAGTACTTCAATAGAGGGCGTGGTTCGCAAGATGTCAACTCGGTGAGTAAAGCAGGTTGGATGTTGACAACTGTTTTTTCACCGTGACAGTTATTCTATTGTTGGAATATTATAAAAGGGAATTGTTATTAATTAATAGACTTAAATGTCGTTTCTTTGTTTTACAGGTATGTTATAGTGATTTAAGTTTATCAGTGCATTTATTAGTGTAAGTACCTATGTATGTGAGTACTAAAATAAAACTTTGTTTTACAGAGCAACACGTTGTCTAATTGAAATTTACAATTCCTGTTAAGTTCGGAGATATTGTCTTATAAAACGACATTTCTGTTTAAAATCAAGAAAAATGGACAAACTACGGTTTAAATTTGTAGTATTAGGCACAGCAGATGGAAAAACAAATGTCACATGCATAACATCAATCGAGACACCGGACGGATGTGTATTTGAGGTCCCAGAGGAGTTCCAGTCCGTGAATAAACACACCGACATACTGGCATCAGACGTATATACGAAAATCAAAAATTCGTTAAAAAAAAGACACCAAACACGATCTGTCTGGATCCCACTAAACCCAAAGCTGAAGGAAATATATTTGGACAAAGGAGAAAATGTACAGTTTGGTGGTCAGTATTTAGAGGATATAACGGAAAAGGCAATGCCTCCACAACAAGATAACACTTGTGGCACAACACCAGAAAAAAAAAACATAGGAAAAACTGCAGAAAGGTTTTTGATGGAAAATTTTTCTAATAAAACATCTAATGCTGACCAATGGATTACTGAATTCGAGGAAGAATGTGAAAGATTCGAGATTATACAGGATGAAGAGAAAATCGAGATTTTAAAACATCTTCTCGAAAAACAATGCTTATACTGGTACAGTAGCATGTTAATAAAATTAACGGTGAAATCTGCATGGTCACTATGGAAGAATAACTTCAGAGAAACATTCGGAAATAAAGGTTGGTCCCAAATCAAATATGCATTTTCATTTAAATATCAAGCTGGATCGTTGCTAGAATATGCCACAAAAAAGGAAAGACTGTTATTGGAAGTCAACAAGTACATCGACACCCAAACAATGATTAATCTTATTATAATGGGACTACCAGATTATGTAATGAATAAAATTGATAAAGACACTGTAAAAACAACTGCAAGCCTCTACAATGAAATAGGAAAACATGAGTATGTAGCGAGCAAAAAGAATTTCAGCAAGAATAAAAGCAAGACTGATTATAAAGGCAATCCAGATAAAATAAAACCATGTAAAACATGTGAGAATTTAAATAAAGGTATTCGATACCACCCGGAGGAAAAATGCTGGTTCAAACAGTCGGAAGAACATAATCAGAAGAGAACCAATAATAAAACTGTAAATAATTCAGTAATTGATGTAGAACTAAATAATAATGAAAAAAAAAACGAATAATAACACCATTAATTAAAGTCAAACTGCTATTAAATGAACAATTAGAAATATTTGGATTGTATGATTCAGGATCAAATGTATCAATAATTAATTCCAAATTATTAAGACTAAAAAACAAAGGAGAGAAAGATTCAAAAAGGGATAATTTAATAACAATTAATGGTGTTAAAGAAACAGTTGGTTTGACAAAAATAAAAGTAAAAATATTAAACATTGAAGAAGAGACAGAAGTTTACATAATTGATGGAGAAGAGTTCAAATACGATTTTCTAATTGGACTGGATATCATAAAACAATTTGGACTGGTTCAAGATGAGAATTTGAGAATAACGCAAAAAAGAGAAGAAATAAAAATAGAAGAGAAAAAAAACCCTACGTATGAGGATCATGATAAGACCAATACTTCTAAGGAAGTGAAAAATGAAGCAAACCCGTGTTCAATTAATTTTAATGAACACATAAAAGACGAAGATTTCAAGATAAGTACGAGTAATTTAAAAACTCAACAGAAGTCAGAAATATACAAATTAATAGATACTTACAAATCAATTTTTGCAAAGGACAAATATGACATTGGCACAGTCAGAGAATATGAAGCACGTATTGATCTACTCATGGACAGGTATTGCAGCAAAAGGCCTTATAAATGTTCAATTGAAGACAAAAAGGAGATAGAAGAACAAGTAGCAAAGTTACTGGACAGAAACCTTATAGAAGAATCTTACAGTCCATTTGCGGCACCGGTAACTTTGGCTTTCAAAAAAGAAGACAACAAGAAATCAAGACTTTGTATAGATTTCAGAGATCTCAACAAAATAGTGGTACCTCAAGCTCAACCATTTCCTTTGATTGATGACCTGGTAATTAAGACAAGAAACTCTAAATATTTCACAACATTGGACATTAATTCAGCATTCTGGTCGATTCCGCTAAGAATTGAAGATAGAAAAAAAACTGCCTTTGTGACGCAAGAAGGTCACTACCAATGGACATGCTTACCTTTTGGTTTGAAGACATCGCCAGCCATTTTTCAAAGGATATTAGGTAATATTTTAAGAAAGTATAAGCTCACTGATTTTGCAGTTAACTATATCGATGACATTTTGATATTTTCTAAGTCTTTTTCTGAGCACATTAACCATCTAACTCAGTTGCTAGAAGCTATAAAAAAAGAAGGTTTTAGACTAAAGTTCACAAAATGTACATTCGCATCTGAATCAGTGAAATATCTTGGTCATATAATACATAATAATACAGTACGGCCAGTAAGAGATAATTTAATTTCAATAAAGGAATTCCCAATACCGAAAACGCAGAAAAATGTTAGGCAATTTTTGGGAAAAATTAATTTCTATCATGAGTACATACCAAAAAGTGCGGTACTTTTAGAACCCATGCATAATTTACTTAGGAAAAATCAGAAGTTTACTTGGACTGCCGATTGTCAAAAATCATTTGAAGACATAAAAACATTATTGTGCACACAGCCAATCTTAGAAATATTTGATCAAAGTTTACCAATAAATATTCATACTGATGCGTCCCTAGAAGGTATTGGGGCAGTGTTAAAACAAACGCAACCAGATGGTAAAGATAAGCCTGTGGCATACTTCTCAAAAAAATTAAATCAAATGCAAAAGAAAAAAAAAGCAGTCTATTTAGAATGTTTGGCTATCAAAGAAGCAATAAGATACTGGCAGTACTGGCTAATAGGTAAGACGTTTACAGTATATTCTGACCATAAACCCTTAGAAAATTTAAATATAAAAACTCGAACTGATGACGAATTAGGAGACTTAACATATTATTTATCACAGTATGATTTTAAAATTAAATATGCTCCGGGAAAAGATAATATAGAAGCAGATTGTTTAAGTAGGAACCCGGTATTGGACGCGAGTGAGGATACAGATGAACGTCTAAAAATTGTAAACATGATAAAACTAACTGATATAGTTACAGATCAGGAAAACAATGCAGACATACAAAATAATAAAACAAAATTAATATCGAGACACAATGTATACTATAAAAAGGTTAGGAAGCGTGAAAAAATAATTTTATCGGAAAATTACAGTAAAAAACTCATAAAAGATGTACATGAAAACATGTGTCATTTAGGTGTAAAACAAATGCAAAGCAAAATAAGTACAATTTATACAGCAAAAAAACTTGACAAAAAATATAAAAACATATTGTAAGGAATGTGAGATCTGTATAAAAAATAAAACGAGAGGGCAGGAGAAGTATGGTCTAATGTCACATTTGGGTCCAGCCACAAAACCATTTGAAATAGTCTCAATAGACACTATTGGAGGCTTTGGAGGCTCCCGATCAACTAAAAGATATCTACACCTTCTGGTAGACCACTTTACTAGATATGCCTATATTGTTACCTCAAAAACACAAAACGCAAATGATTTTGTTAAGCTAATCAACAATGTAACAGACACTGATACAATCGGAATGATTCTTACCGATCAATATCCGGGAATCAACTCGAAAGAATTCAAGACATTCTTAAATAGAAAATCAATACCAATAATATTTACAGCAGTGAATGCTCCGTTTTCTAATGGTTTAAATGAAAGGCTTAACCAAACGCTTGTAAACAAAATCAGATGCAAAATAAACGAAAAGAGAAATAAAATTGCATGGACAACCATTGCTCATAACTGTGTAGATAAATATAATAATACAGAACATACAGTTACTGGCTTTGCACCAAAGTACTTGTTAGATGGTACAGATGTTTCGTATTTACCAAACGAATTAAAAATAAATAAAACAGAAACAGAATGGATTATAGATAGGGAAAAAGCATTACAAAATTCAATAACATCACATAATTATAATAAGCAAATGTTTGATAAAAATAGAACTCAAGTCACTTTCAATACAGGTGATATAGTATATGTAGAGAATGGAAACAAATTAAATAGAAATAAATTGGATGAGCTAAAGATTGGTCCATTTAAAATTATTGAAAAAATATCAAATTCAATATATAAGATTAATACAGGTCATAGGAAGTTAGAGTCAAATCTCTTCCATATTACAAAACTTATACCAATACCAACGTAAAAACAGAGATAAACAGAAAAAAAAATTGTTAACTTAATTGTATTATTATAAAATGTAGATTAGTGTAAGTTGTGAATATTTTCTTAAAAAAAATAAAATATGTATACTTATATCTTCTTGGTGGAGGGAGATGTAAAGAAATAATAATTTCTTTATTTAGTTTATATAGCGCACCACTGTCGGTAAAGAGAGTGAACGAAGTACTTCAATAGAGGGCGTGGTTCGCAAGATGTCAACTCGGTGAGTAAAGCAGGTTGGATGTTGACAACTGTTTTTTCACCGTGACAGTTATTCTATTGTTGGAATATTATAAAAGGGAATTGTTATTAATTAATAGACTTAAATGTCGTTTCTTTGTTTTACAGGTATGTTATAGTGATTTAAGTTTATCAGTGCATTTATTAGTGTAAGTACCTATGTATGTGAGTACTAAAATAAAACTTTGTTTTACAGAGCAACACGTTGTCTAATTGAAATTTACAATTCCTGTTAAGTTCGGAGATATTGTCTTATATATTAAATAGATATCTTTTGCATCAAAACATAAATACAGTTTGGCACTAACTCATCACGAATCTGTCGGACAAAAATTCATGTACTGTATAATATGGTATATTTACCAAGAAGTCAAATATTTTTTTCTTAAAAAGTTTAATGTTTTCAATTTGTCTTATTTGCTTAGGGAGCTTATTATAAATTCGTGAAGACATTCCGAAGAAAATTTTAGAAAGAAGAGCTGTTTTTGAGGACATAATATTTGCTATTTTGTCGGCATGTCGACGGGAGTGCAGGTTAGCAAACTTTTCCCCATTGGTTTTTACAAAAGTGGCTACCTCATAGATGTAGAGGGCAGGAAAGGTTAAAATCTTCAGCTTTTTAAAAAAATGTCACATTTCCGCTCCTCTTTTCTCCTCTCCGCTCCAGTAGACAGGCAGCCTTAATATTGACACTTCTCCGCTCCTCTCCTATCCGCTCCGGTGGACAGGCAGCCTTAGCCATATTTCTTATTTCCATACAGTAATTTATTAAAACAGATTAATCAAAACAGCGAAACCTTTATTTGTGACGTTGCCGACTTTCTGTATATAAACGCTCTTAAATTTTATATTTAATAAGGTGCGAGCCTATTACTTTTAACCGGTCACTAATCTGGACTCCGAGATTCTAGTGAGAAATCCCTAAATAACTCAATATCAGATTACCCGTCCTTGGAATCCTAACCAGGACCTCATGTGCATTGTTAGACAGGCAATAAGTACAATCCAGAAAGAGCACGAAAACTCACCTTAAACAGTTCCTCATATACGCGAAATGTTCCAAAAAGCAGGAACAGGGTCCAAACTGGACAAGCAAAGGCGTCATAGGCATAGGCGAACCAACTGCGTCTAAGACTTCATGTCTAGACTCACTGCGCCGCCTCGCTTTGTCCACATAAGTTTCTTCCAAGGCTCCGTCTCCAAATTTCTTCAAGAACAGTTTCCTAATCAAAGTTGACGTCATGACCGGCATTTGTTTATTGACGTTCATCTCAAATGTTCTCTTGTTGTACTCCTCGTGTTGCTTGTCTATTGCCACGTCTCTTTTCACCTCTGTGATGATGGACTCAAGGTCCTGAGTCAAGGATAGGGTGTCGATTTTCTTGCAAAGTGTCTGGATGAACCAAGAGCCGTACAGTTCATTTCTGGAAGAATTCAAAGATTGATTTAGAATGCTGAACTGTACTATTGGTTGGAGTTCAAAATAATTTAACTGTTGAAGAAATAGGAATATAATTTATTTATAGGTTTGTTTATAGTCCAAAATAACAAAAGAGTGCAGGAGAATAGAAGTGGCTTTTTTATGGTGACCCGGACACCCAAAAAATTGATAGACTTTTGCCTTTGTCTACCTCCCCCGTCTCGCCGAAAGTTTTTTTTATTAATTAGTTTTTTGTTTTTTTTCATTGTTTTGCTTAAAAACTGTTACCTATCCTAGTGTGAGGTTCTGTATTTGAACATGTTTTTAAACTACAATTTTATTGTTAAGTTTGTTCTTGGGATAAAATTCATAACCTTTCATCGTAGTCCGACACGCACTTGAACAGTAAACTTTATTTTATTTATTTCAATCTAATTAGGTACCTGTGCGAAGCGCGACCTGGATAAGAACTATGAAGGATCAGCAAGTCAGATTCCACGGGCAGGATGTATGGCTCCAAGTCTTCTTCATCCAGGTCCTTGCGAATCTTGCCTGAGTGGAATACTGGGACACCTGTCATGATTTTAGTACCTCGGCACGCCTGAAAACGGAAACGTTGAAGTTTATACGGGATAGATTAGGGGAGGCCTATGTCCAGAAGTGGACGTCGTCGATGATGATGATGACGTCGATCTTATCCAACTTTGCCTGCAGTTTAGCGGATGGTTTTACGGGGTCAATATCGCTTGCTAGGCATGCAGTATCATCTGCATAGGTCAGGCAGGTCTGCCGTATATGCGGAGTAAAGTACAGGGCCTAGCATCGATCCTTGCGGTACACCGATCTTTACGTGAGGCTTTGATGAGTTAATGGAGTTATCTGGAGTATCGGTAGCTGCGTGGATCCATTTACAACCTCTCTTCCTAAACAACAATTATCAGCTGGTTAATTTTATTTATTTATTTATTATAATTTTATGATAAGGATGAAAACTGTAGGTACAAAGGCGGACTAGAGGTATGTTCTACCAGTCAACCTTAGGGTGATGCAGAGACAAAACATAGCAGGTGCAACATAAGGGATAGATAACTTGAAAATGAATACATACTAATACATGGATTTGTAGTGGTTACACCGCCACATACGAACTACGCAACGAAGACATGACGTCACTCAATTCCTGCATCGCGCAGTTAGAGTTTACCGAGTGAAAAACATAGATAAGACTATCCGAAATCAACATAGGGGCAGTTGCCCGCCAGACATAACACCCGTCTGGTTGGAGGATCCTCCCTTTTCTATGGTGGATGAGTGAACTTTACACCCTGTTCCTCATACTCCTAAATTGGTGACCCCGAGAATGAACGTCAACGCAGCCTTCGTGCAACTACTTCAGCGTGACGTCATCATCATCACTCACGCAAGCTTTCGTGAGGCGAGTCACACAGCCAGTCAGCACACACGGCTTCAACGGGTATCCTGACCACCAGCATGCAGCGAACGCGCATTCCTGGTCATCACCCTCAGCCACATCACCCCGACTCACTGGGGAATCACCGCAATCACCTCAATCACCTCAATCACCGCAATCACCACAATCACCACAATCGCCGCAATCACCGCAAACAGTTCCGACCTTCCGTGAACTGTGCGGCACCCGGTTCCGGCTCACTGGAACCACAATCACCATCGCCACAATCAATGCAGACAGTTCCGACCCACCGTGATCTGAGCGGCACCCAGTTCCGACTCACTGGAACCACAGCTGGCACTGTGAAGCATCGCAAGATCCAAGATTCAGCCCACTATCGACCTCCGGTCTCCGGAGGGGAGTAATGTAGTGGTTACACCGCCACATACGAACTACGCAACGAAGACATGACGTCACTCAATTCCTGCATCGCGCAGTTAGAGTTTACCGAGTGATAAACATAGATAAGACTATCCGAAATCAACATAGGGGCAGTTGCCCGCCAGACATAACACCCGTCTGGTTGGAGGATCCTCCCTTTTCTATGGTGGATGAGTGAACTTTACACCCTGTTCCTCATACCTCTAAAGATTCATACATATAAACCGAATAAACTTTGTCAAGAGAAATAACGATAGGTAGAGGAGAAAAGAAATCCAGCAAATCAGCGCTGCAATGATTCTGTCAACTTTACTAACTAACTTACTCTACTCTCTCACTCTTTGCTTTGTTCTTGAGTAGGTACGCCAGACTGAAAGTAGGTACGCCATTTTCACAAAAACGACAAGATACACAATACAGATGCAAAATTGCGCTTTATCGTATTATCTGTTATCAAAATAATATCATTTATAAAATACCGAGTTCCGCTTTAACTTAGGTAAATCAAAAATAAACAAACACCAATGATTCATTCGATGAAAGCGTCTTTGTCTTTTCAAAATTTGATAAAAAACAAAATATAATGACGAATCGTTCAAGTATTCTTATCGATATCAGATGTTTTGCGATCGAGGCCATTACTGAAGATGATAACAATCGTCACAAGGCCGGAAGCAAATCTCAAGAGGATGACACTTTATTCATGGTTCTGAGAAGTTCTGTCGGATCTTTCTATGACAAAAAATGGCGTTATATGATACAATGGATGAATGGCGTGTTATGATACAATGAGTGGTACTCCCATATTATTATTATACTCTTTGAGTGGTACTATTGCTATCAGCTGTCTCTGGTCTATACCAGAATTGGACTAATGTGGAAAGATAATACAGAGGAATTTGCCCTGCAGTGACAGACTCTTCTAGAACTCCTATAACTCCATTTGAAATAACATCAGACATTGTTCTACAGTCCGTTCAACCGATTTTGACTTCTATTGTGTTGGTGGCATGACAAGTGGCAGCTGCAGTAAACAGTTGGCATTGTAACCACTTTTTTGCTTGGCCATCCTAATGGCCGTTATAGAAGTAAGAAACGGTTGAACGGACTGTAAAAAAGGTTTGTTTAAATGTCTAATCTTATTTCAAATGGAGTTTATCTATAAGTACTCCATTTGAAATAATATTAGACATTTAAACAAGAGGATAACGGCAAACATTTCTCGAACACTATGATACCCTAGTCCCCAGTAACACAGAAATGAAGTTATTTATCTCCAAACATTTTTTTTGTAAAAAGTTTCATTGTTTGGTATTGAAATTGGTATGTCTGGTCAGTTCTATTGCCGAAAGGAAATGGCGTCTACCGTTCAAATAAACGTTCACACAAGAGGACGCTGCTAGGCCCTTCTGACATCCGTCCACCGCCACTTAAACTAAGTTAGTTTGCACTTAGTCTAGTGTTTAGCTCGCCAGTTTTTCTTACATCTGCGTCCACATGTATGAAAAACTGGCAAGCTAAGCGTTTTTTTTACCCCACGTTTGCCGATTCGCTGTCTCCACTCTAGAACACGTCAACCCCAACGGTAATCAGAAAACTCACTTGAATAATAAAAATCTTGGGTTTGGTCACAAGAGTAGGCTTGGAGTAGTCCTTGAATTGGTTGATGACCTCAATCTCGCTGTAAAGCTGGTCTTTGGCCCTCAGCATGCCGTTGTTAGAGCCATGTGTTAAAATAGCCACAGCCACACAGCCGTAATCCGTGAAGTCCCTCTCGCTGACTGAAATGACATGAACAGTTATGTTACTATCTATTTGTAACATTATTTGCCACCAGCCTGGTGATACAATGACCTAGAACAGCCTAAAACCTGAGATACAAACGCTTGGTTAATTTTGGTACCTTACCACTGCACAGAATTAAAAAGTTTCCTACAATGGACGAATTGAACACCTCGTCCACGAAATGCTTACTTTTATTTCACGTTGCGTAGCTTTTAACAGAACATTCACTCAAACTAAGCCAGATTGCAGCTCCCATATCGTAGGCAGTTTCCTAGATCCTTCATTTTATCATCACTGTCAATCTGCCTAGCCTTTTCCCAACTATGTTGAGGTCGGCTTCCAGTCTAACCGGATACAGCTGAATACCAGTATTTTACATGGAGCGACTGCCTATCTGACCTCTACAAGCCAGTTAGTGGGTAATACGATACCGCTTGGTAAGACTGGTTGTCAATCTTTCGGGCTTCTTACGACCCGTAACGACTGTCAAATCTGCAAATGACAGCCGGGATCAACACACACACACAGGGACAGCTTTACGTGCTTTCTGGGGCACCGAGGGGTCTCGGTATGTGATTCGAAGATCACCCATTTACAGATCAAAGTCAACCCCGTCAAGCACGTAGACCTGACGGATTAGCCACGAGCTCCTCTCAGCACTAGATAACTGTTTGTACTGTAATGGAATTGCTTAAATTACTTACACTTTTTAAGCTCATCAAAAAGAGCATCTTTTGTCAAATTGTTGTGTGGTGTAACTTCAAAACCGAAATTCTTGAAGGTCCTCGTTAAAGCGTCTACGTCTTTTTCTGTGCCAAGCCTGGGTTGATGACCATCAATTTCTTTCTGATTAAAAATAACCAGCGCATGTTTTTCAAAAGTCTCCAGTTCATATGTCGTCGCCTCCTTGGGTAAAGCTCTGGTGTTGAGCAAAGAATATTGTCTCTTTGGATCAATATCATCAATTTGATCTAATGCTTCGTCTTCAATATTTAATTTGTCCATAGAACTCTCTAGTAGCTTTGCGTTTTCTTCGATTTGTTCTTTATTACCTTCTTCATATTCTGGTGCTACTGTCATCATAGCGTCTAAAGACACTCGGTTTTCGTTCTGAAAAACTGCATCATCTGCATCATCTACATTAGCTCGTAAAATAACAGCGTCTTTACTAGAACTTTCTTCTGTATCGTCAGCTGCACTAGTATCATCCGTTAAAATGGCATCATCTACTAATTCTAAAGACCCCGCGTCGCTTTTGGTATCTGCAGTACTGTTTTGGGTTTTTGGTTTTCTACTCCTTTTTTTCTTTTTGCCTCGGCTTTTTTTTAACATAACTTCGAATCCTGAGTAATTTTGATAGTAGTCATTGTTGTCGTTCTCCATTTTTTCGGTGTGTTATCGATATTGTAGTCCAATGCTAGCCTTTTTCAATCCCACAACTTGTGTTTTTTTCTTTCACACTCACAGACAATACACCTTCGATATTTTTCACCTGCTTCACGTACACAACCTATCAATTCGATGTATTAGAGAATTTGTGCTGCATTATCCGTGTTGTTATCTTTTCTGTTCTGTTATAATTTTTATCTTATCGAGCCGATAGTCAGCCATCGACACGGGGACTTATAATGGTGACATCATACACCATATTTTCTAATATTATATTTTACCTAGCGTAATACATCAGAATTACAATGTATAGACAATACCATGGCCCTTTTTTTATAAGTACCTACCTTTTCATTTTTGGTTAGTAACGCCTGACATTAAATTGTAGGCAAAATCTTAAGTGCGTTATGATAAGATTTTGCGTCAATCAATAGAGATTGGTAGGCACTATTGTTATAATAACTTCCTCTTTTAAAATATGTACTTATATTTAATTATGAAGGTAAGGAGATTATAATTATCATTTGCAACGTCACGCTTTTACGCAAATTGCAACTTTACATTAGAGTGTCCAGTAGGTACCTAAACCTAACTATAATAAATCAAGTATTTCTTTGAAATGTCGTCGTAATGAAATACAATATAAAATACATTTTACTTTAACAGTCAGCACACTATGTACTTCAGTATCTTTAGAAGTTTCATACATAGAGAAACAAATAAGTTTTTATTTTTAACCGAGTTCAAAAAAAGGAGGAGGTTCTCGGAATATTTTTTTTTATGTATGTTCCCCGATTACTCGAAGACGGCTGGACCAATTTCGACAATTCTTTTTTTGTTTGAAAGGGTATACTTTCCAGTCCCATTTTCATACAGTCAGGATTGAATGATGAGATCCTGGAGAAGTCCAGGGAACTCTTGAAATATTATAGGCACACCCATAGCGATGTTGGTATTTTTTATTAGAATTCTTGAATTTGCTCTCGGAAAGCACCATTTAGTGAAGTGGAACTGATGATGAAGACCACAGATGGCCACCGGAACTACTCAATGATACGTTTTTCACGGGTTGCGAACTTGCCATTCGATTACTTTAATATGGTTGCCAATCAATTTATGCCCGTCACAATGCATAGGGTGAAGAGGAGCTGATGGCGAAGTACCAGAAGAACTCCTCAATAATGAACGTCCCTGCATCAGGAAAAGCAATATTTTGTAAAAGGTGATGAGCAGTTGACATTAGGCTATTGTAACTTAGATAATTAGATAAATTACAAACCGACCCAGTAAAAAGCGAGAAATAAAAACTTTTTCGCAAAAAAAACCACCGACTTCTACTATAAAGTGAAAAATAACTAAAATTTCGGAAGTCGGTGGCAAAAACGAAAATACATAACCAAAGACACGGATATTCGTTAAATGCCACCGACTTCCGAAATTTTTGTTATTTTTCACTTTATAGTGGAAGTCGGTTGTTTTTTTTGCGAAAAAGATTTATTAAGTATTATTATCTTTTTTACAGGCAGGTACAGCGAAAACTGTTACCATGGATTCAATACGTGATTTCGAACTCCAGCTAGTCAAAAATTGGCATAACCCATAGTCGAACCATCACTACTATTCACTACCTACTACGGCTACTACATATTTACGTTTGTTTGAAAAAATCACTTTTTTAATTTCAATGCTAGGATTTACGAGTATTTGATAGTTCCAAAATACTCTTATGCATTAGTATTGCCAGTGTTTTCAGTTATTGTCGTGTTTTTGTCTCCAGAACTTTACCTTTGGGAAGTGGAATGGCAAGACATCTGCAATGCGTATGATACCTATTGCTAATTTCCATGGCCACATGTCATATTCATGTCCATACTGTTCATTGCGAAATAAAGTTTTAAGCATTTAGAAAAAGAAAGCTTTAGAATTGAAGTACTTGACTGATGAAGTACAGTCAAAGGCACATCAGTGGTAATAATTTGGCGCGTTTGTGTCGTAGCAGTAAAGCCAATTTTTATAGAGCAAGTGTTCCTCCATATGAGTTGTCAATAGGCAGCAGAAAACTTCAGAAAAGACGTTCAATTCAGCCGATTCTAAAGACAGTTTGTAGCAACAGCCCGCAGCTAGAGGCGTTTTCAATCATTGCTCAGAACTTGGTATAAGGCGCTGTGGAATAGAATGCAGGACGGACCATACAATACTGTGTATGTACCATACTGTAAAAGTAACAACAGTTACAATTTTCATAGTAAACTTACTATGCGCGCCTCATACAACTATATTAGGCACCCATAGTAAGTTATTAACTATGAAAATTGTAACGAGCGCACAATTAATGTTATAAGAAAAGCGTTTCTAGCACAATAACATTATTGCGCAATCAATTGCAACTCTAGGATGGAGATGGGAACTATGGAGAAGTGTCTTGCTGCGTGAAAGTGGGAGCGCCCGTCCGATGTCCACGGCCCACAGGCCATCCTGTGGGCCGTGGACATCGGACGGGCGGCGGAGCACATGAAGTACAGTCACGAGCACCAATATGTATCCACTTTGCAAAACTCAAAAGCGATTTTCTCGTGGAATATTGACTGCAACTTTGAGATAAGGCCTATTTCATATTGATATGGGTTCCAAAATACTACATTCGTAAAAACACAAAATAACAATCAACACAGTAGGAGCAAATCACTTTTAAAAGTTGCTAAGTGTATACATATTGGTGCTCGTGACTGTACGTGATTTTTGTTCCGTTGGTATAATTGCTGTACTTCTCGTTATCGTTACAGTGGTAGGATAAATAACGTGCCAATCCCGTGTTCACCAAAACTTTTTGAGAATGTCTTAGCGTGAAACTCTGTAGCGGTCATTGTGGCAATGATTGGGGGTGGCTCGTAGATGTATGAGATATGAGATCCCCGGGTCAGCCAGTATTTCTGGATTTTGCATCAGTTATTTCTTTTGTGTCGTAGCAAGAGTCGCTTTTTATACGAAATGTGATAAGTACCTATTTATCTTACCTCTGCCTACATCTCTGTGAAACTGGCCAAAAGGTATCTTACTACAACGATCAATATAATTGTAGTCTGTAACAACGATCCACCAATATCAAAGGGTCAGCTACCCACTGGCGTGAAATAAAACCATCGCAATAAAATAAATTATATTTTACAAATAAAAGTAAATTATTCCAGTTACTCGTGGTCTTTTAATGGGTTTTATTATTGGTTTTTAATCTATATACAACTATATGTATAACACACAAAGCAAAGTGTAAATACTAAATAGGTAAAAAAGTGTTCTGCAAAAAAGATTTTATTTCAACGCATTTTTTTAAGCTAGCAATTTTGGCAAGTGTCACCGGCCTCCGGTCACGCCTGGCCCGAGCATGTCACTGTCAAAAATTAAACGTCAGCCTCAGCCAGCCGTACCGCGACAGTGTCGTAAAACGCGTTTATTTTTTTAACTATTGGATTATAAATAGTCCGAAAATGTATTACATGAAGTGCAAATATTTGATCTTTAATAATTAGTTAGTGTTTAATTAATATTTCATAAGTGTAGAGTAAGTTTAAGCAGTGAAAATGTTCAGTTACAAATATCTCGCCCGCGAACACCTTGAAGGGTTCGATAATTACAAGGTATGGGTTCGCCTCTTTATTAAATTAGTGTTTTCCGCTATAAATTGTGTTTATGCATGTTACAGACTGGTAATACAAGGCTCGGTTTATGTTTTTAGTGCAGTATCATCGTGATATAACCTTAAAAGATATCGATTTTTTACGCATCGCATTACCAGGAAGTAGGTAGTCAATATAATAGCCGCATTATGTTGCTACGTTTAACTGAAGTCGTAGTTATTTGTGTCTCATTAATTTATTCCTTTCGTATGATTCATTAGTATGCTATGTAATTTACGAAACTACTTTATTCAAGCGCAACGCCAGTCTAAAAAATTAGAACGACACTCGTTCCAGTTAAATATGTGTGTGTATATTTGTACAGAATCTATTTGATAGATTACGATTGAGTCATTAAAAAAAAACAGTGTTATCACTACACAATAGCACTGATTTAAATGCAGTAGAAAATTTACAGACACATAATATAATCATTCAGGACTATGAGAATTCATTAATGTTCAACTCTACCTATTTAAAAAGAAAAATATTTATTATCAATTATATTACAGATTTCAGAAGTCAATATTGACTCCAGGGTTTTCTCAGATTTTGTATTATCTAGCAATTTGTTTAACACAAATCAACATAAATACATTTTATCATTTTTATAGGATACAACATCTGAACAAACTTACACACTTAGGGGTTTCTATTATTTATAATCTAACTTTTGCCCACCGCTAACCCTGGGAAAAGGTCAGAAATTATCCCACGGGGCCATACTACCAGGCTAAACAGTATTCAATATCCTAACCCAGGTCATAGTGTAGGTACCCAAGTGCGAAATTTCTCCCAAATCTGTTCAGCAATTTTAGTGTGAAAGCTTACAAACAAACACACTTTTGCATTTACAATATTATTTATAGTTAGGATGTTGCTTAAAATTATGGTTAAACATTCGCTTATACTACTATACACAATACTATACAACAAAGACACTATGGTCACAGATAATATAATACTACATACAAATACCTAATCCCATACAAAGAAATGAGACCTACCTAGTCGGGCTATTGACTGGCTAAATGTGCTACAGTTATGACAAATTGAGTAAAACGCCATCTATTGCAAAGAGCCCTAAACAAAAAGGTTTTATCTTTTTTTGTTGAAAATACGAGATTTATGAGTTACAATAGATAAATCAGCATTAAACAAGGAAGTTTTGATTTTTACTAATCTTACTTCAGCCAAAACCTTCCGTTTATCGCTTTTTAGTGACTGTTAATTTCATAATTGTTACCTATGCTGCCATCTATGATCTTTTTTCAAGACTAATTATAATTTGTTCGAATTGGTACCCCATGCTATGGTACATGACATGATGATGATGTGGTATGGACATTATGGTTACTTACAATATGGCCGATATAACTTGGCAGGTCTGAAATCACACTCGCCTCATGTCACCATTTGGTTTCTAAACATGTTATTGTGCAGCCTTCTGCGAGAACTTCAAGTTATAATCGACTGTATTGTAACTAGAACCAATGTTTACAAATCAAAGGACATAGAACCAGAGTATTTCAAATACCTACATTATGAATTAATTTTCATATTGTGAAAGTCTAAAATAGGATCAGGTTTAAAGATTTTTTTTAATAAACTATTTTTTTTTTTTCAGTATATGGCCATAGACACCAGCCCACTGAGTGTTTATGTTATGCATCCTTTTTGGAACAAAGTTGTAGAGGTGAGTAACACTTGATGGAAACTCTTAAATATACAGGGTGTATGGAAAAACTTTTACATGAAATCACTGCACCGCAGCAACTGTGTATGTGCTCTAGTGGTTAGACCACCTGTCTCAGACCCAGAGGTCCTGGTTTTGATTCCCAGTGGAGGCAAAATTTTCTGCTTGATTTGGTTGGTGGTAGGGCTTGTTCTTTGTGTAAATAATTTCATCACCACTGCTCTCAAAACGGTGAAGGAAAACATCGTGAGGAAATCGGCATGTCTAAGAACCAAACATTCGAAGACATGTGACATCTACCAACCCGCACTGGGCCTGCGTGGTAGATTACGGCCCACTCCCTCTCATAGAGAGGAGGCCTGTGTCCCAGCAGTGGGAACATTAATAGGCTGATGATGATGATGAGGGCTTGTTCTAAGTCTATCTGGTTAGCTACCTAAGTCAGTCACCATAACAACAATTTTAACTGCATTGTTCTGTTTCGGCCATCAGTTAGAGGTTAGATAGCCAGTTCCTCTGTGATTGAGAATTCCAGGTGAAGCTTGCTTCCATCTTCGGCCTGATCATCACTTACCATCAGGTGAGATGCAGGCCAAGAGAATCCCTAAAATGGATTACTCTTTTTTCCATTATTAATAAATTTTATTGTTGTCTGATGTTCCTTGGGGAATGCTGGCTGGTGTGATATAATGTTATAGAATAAATAAAAAAAATATGATAAATTAAAAGGTAACAGATAACAGTATTCCTATGAATATTACCACGTCTACTTCGAATGTTGAAAAGAGGAGGAGGATGGTCAAAAAGAGATGTATATTAGCTGTAGAGATCACCTAAGCCAAGCTAGCAACATTTCGACAGTCAATAACATTAATTTATGTTGTTAGGCACACAATTTTTTCGAACATAACTTTCTGCTGCCACTAATGAGACTCAATAAAATTTTAATTGTTATCGAACTCGACGCGTTTTTCTGACGGTTGAGCTCATAAAGCAATAAATTATCAATAGCCTTCAAAATGATTCAGAAAGTGATTAAAATTGTGTTACGCTATTATGGTGCAGGGGGCCTGCCATCACCTTTAAAGCAGTTTTATTTTAATCTTACTTCACTGGGGGAAAAAGATGGAGCTATACGTCCTGTAGAGCTTCATCTCTTTCCCACACTTTATTGACTTCAACTAAGTGCACCGCATCGGACTGCAGCGCATCGCATTTCAATACAAAAATGCGCGGTACGGCCTGCCTGCAATGTACGATAGTTCATACCTGTTATTTATATTTCTATGGTTCATACAATACCTACGCTGTAGTATTATTTTTATAGAAACATCTATATTTTATGGCAATAAAAATATGTACTTTCTAATCATAAAACAAGGAAATACATTGATAACGTTTACTTGCTAACACTGAACAATGACGAATATCGTACGAGTTCTTATCATCATCTGAGGTTATCAAAAAACAACACGTTTTAGTTCATTTGAACCTTGTTCTATTAGATTAAGGTACAAAATTGTTTATTTTGCAGTGTATGATACAAAATATTGTTATCAAGCCGCCTTGTTGTTTATTTTATCTTGTGGGTCATTGTTGTTACAATAACTATCCATTGTCACAGTAATTGTGTCATGACTCATGCATGACATGTGCCAAGCTGGCCTTGAAGGCACAAGTCCCAACGCCGGCGATTAACGAGAAGCGAGAGAACAACCACACGCGTCGATCGATCGGGTTAAGCTACACACGCCGAAATTGGTCCGGAGATGGGTGACCACACTCCGTGCCTCGAAAAGCACGGTGGAGCTTTAACAGTCGTTACGGGTCGTCAGAAGCCCGAAAGTCTGACAACCAGTTTTATCAAAAGGTCTCGCATTGTATTACCCAGTAACTGGGTTGTGGAGGTCTGATAGGCAGTCGCTCCATGTAAAATACTGGTATTCAGCTGCATTCGATTAGATTGGAAGCCAAGCCTAAAATAGTTGGGAAAAGTATTGGTATTATCGCTCCCACTCGATCGACGTCGCATCGATAGTTTCGTAGGGTTAATAAATCTGATGACCTATGTTGTAAGCTAGTATTCCAAAGATCTTTGTTGTTTATTGATCAAAATTATTTGTTGTAAAACACGTCAACCACAGAACAGTGTTCTGTGACGTCAACGATGAAAAACAAAAGTCATTTACTCAAATTAGGCTGAGAATCTTCAGCACTTTTTAAACGTCAAAACTACGTTGTGACAGTTCCCTAAAAAGCCCGCCCTTCACCTGTCACCACTGCCTAGACAAAGTGGCGCAACAAACTCCGTAGCTACACATAGAGTACGATCAACTTGATTCTATAAAATACCTAGGTACCTATATAATTAACATTAAAAATCAAAGACACCTATAAAATACCTAGGTACCTATATAATTAACATTAAAAAACAAAGACACAAAACATTAAACTACGCCAATATACAAACAGAAATATATAAGACAAAACTCAAGCATAAATTAAAATGTAAATAGAACTATAAAAGCCTTCAGGCATAATAGGGCGTGCCCAGTTACAATCAACCTCGATTGATCGATCAGCCTTGAACTTCCTGGCTCTATAATTGTTTTGTTAGCGTGGCACTAGCGGTCAATGCCCTTTCCCTAATTATCTCTCACTAAGAACTCAAATAATAAATTATGTATGGTTTAAAAATACAATAGATGACTTATATTTAGTAACCTAATCCGCTTAACTATTCATAAACAACCCTGTAAGAAATCGACACGTGTTTCAAGTTTCAAGCGCCGAATGCACTGCATTTGACGTGGCAACACGTCGTGTCCGGATTCTCAACACGTCAATCGTCATCCTGAGGATGCCTCGTTGAGAGGTGAAACACGTATCGATTTACAGGGTTTTTTGGGGTGGTGGCGGCGCGGCAACTGCACACAAACGTGTACACGAGCACTTAGGCACTTTCGACCACGGATCAATCACATTGACTTCTTTCCCACACAAGCTCCTTCACAGCACCTCACTCAACTACAAAGGTCTGTCAATTAATCTCCTTAAAATTTTTCCAGTTTGTACCAAAATGGGTGGCACCCAACGTTTTAACTTTCGGCGGGTTTCTGCTTATCGTACTCAACTTCTTGCTGCTGTCGTACTACGACTACGATTACTACGCAGCCAGTACGCCGCTGCATAATGAGACCATCGGCGAGGTGCCTTTGAACGGACATTTGGAGGTGATACCGCAGTCCTTGTGGTACTTCATCGGCGTGTTCTTGTTCCTGGCTTATACTTTAGGTAACTCTACACTTTTTGATATTGACCACATATTGTAAACTCAAACTCAAAGCATTTATTTCAATTAAACTAATTACAGGCACTTTGGAATTTTCAAGGAGTCGTCAATCAAAAATATGAAGCTAGTTGCCTATTCCAAATCGTAGTAGGTTCCTATGGAGAAGAACGGGCAAGAAACTCCACGTAATCTCTCTCACTATACAAACCCGGTGGGCTCGTGTGGTGGATAACAGCCCACTCCTTCTCGCAGCTAGGAGCCCTATATCCCAGCAGTGGGAACATTATAGGCTGATCGTACACATTAAACTCTGAATTCTTGAATGGTGCTTAACTTTAAGATGATCTTAAATACGCCCTGAATTAAAAGAGAGAGACAGCATGAATTTTAATGGCGACTTAAAATTCAGCGCTGTTTTATTAGTCCCATCAAGAGCCGGAAAGGAGTTATTGACGGATTTTCATTTGTAATTTCTTCCCAGTCTCGATTTGTGCCCTGGGCAATTTTAGCTCGCCCTCTATTACCTATTACCTTACTATTACTACCTTATATTTAGCTGAGAAGTTTTATACTCGACATGTCTGCCTTTTCGTGAAATACAAGCGTGAATGCGTAATGAAGATCAATTAATTTAAGAGGTAACAAAGGCCTTTTTTATTTTATTTTAGATGGCATTGACGGCAAGCAAGCTCGCCGCACGCAGACCTCAGGCCCATTAGGAGAACTCTTCGACCACGGGCTGGATTCCTACACAGTATTCTATATTCCCGCCTGCCTCTACTCTATTTTTGGACGGCTGGATTACTCAATACCGCCTATAAGGTAAACTCTCACGCCCATTACAAGCGCAAAGCGCAGCGCATCGCATTGTCGTTTAAAAAAAAGTGCGGTGCGTCCTGCCTGTAGAGTGCTTGGTTCATATAAAATGTACGAAAGTTAGGAAGGGGGATTTTTGCAATGCATTGCCTACCTTGCTATCTGCTTTTGCCTTAAAGGAAGTAGGCCAAAAATTTATGAGAAGACTATTCAATCCCATTGTCTTATGTTAACATGCCCATCCATACATCATTATCATTATCGGCTCGCCCCCTATTACATGGGACTTAAACATAACTGGCGAAATGTGGGTTTTTTAAAGATGCCCATCCAATTATTAAGAACACCTGTCTCTCCACTATTCCAATGCCTACTTTAGGATGCATATCCGGTACGACTCGCAAATCCTTCCATATCCTAAGGGCACGTCTTCCCTACCATTACCGCACCCCCGGTCTACTACTTGATATGCAATGGCCTTTGTAACCCCATGAAGCATGAGGCTCCAGGGGCTAGTGCAAATCTTAGGGTTCATTCGATTTATCGAGTCTGGTTAAACCACTCTGGGGTCGGTGCATCTATCCCATTGTCTTATGTTATATCTAGAGCATTCTTTTTACTTTAAACCTGAAATGGAGTAATTGTACTAGTCATCATTATGAACAACTTTTTGTATGGGACCAAACCCGCAATTGCGAAAAAAAAAGCTGTTCCACAAATTCTGCCGAGTTACGTGAACATAAATAAATGTATAGATCGTCATTTTGTTTTTCGTGATTTCTGGTTTTGTCTTTTAATAAAAGTTGTTCATAATGACGAGCACAATGACCCCTTAAGATTTTTAGTATCATATAGAAAAACTAAACTTGTATAATTTGGTCAGTTGACGTTTTCAGCTGCACATTCACGATCAAATTTGAATAACGTAAAACCATTAGTAAGTCATTGCAATGTAACTCTCATTCTAATTTATACCTTACCTTACCGTGATAAGAGATAGATATATAGAATACTCTTTATTATGTACACCATAAAAAATACAGACTTAGATTAAGAGTTACGTTGCAATGACTTACTACCTGAGAAACGGTGTTTTACCACATCATGCTATAACTTCATGTATAATATTGTAAGTGCAATACAATATTGTGAAACGACTTGCAGACACGCAGCTCCAATTTTAAATCGTGACAAGTAGTACTTGAAAGGAGGTTTTATTTATTTATTTATTATATTGTTATGCAAAAATATGTGTATCATTCAAAATAAATACCTATGCGTTCAATTTTTAGTTAAAAACATATAACCGAATATGCGTTTTTGGAAAAATTACTTTAATACCCATACATAAAGTTCAGTTTGCGCTACAACTGATTTTTTTATGACTTGCAATAGTACTAATAATTTTGAAATTAATTTAATCTACATTAGGATATAGGTAAATTTTTTAAAGAGGAAATAGCTTTAATTGGAAACAAGGTCTTTAATATGGAATGGCCTGAATATTGTAAACTTGTTTGTGCCGTGCTTTCAGAATATCACCACAGATTAATACAGTTGCGACACTCCGCAAAATCATTTAAATAAGAAGCGACTTGCTACGACACAATAAAGTGGAATTCCGGTCTCACTGCGCTAAATACCTACAGTTATATTCACCTAGAAGTTGCCTCTCTTTCTATCGCGTAACTCTTAGATCTGACTACGTTACACTCACTGAATTGGTCCAGCAAAACGGGCCCGCCTCGTACTTGTAGCTTCATACCTAAACGGCGGAGTCTCTCATCTGTGATATCGCATAGAAACTTCATAAGGCCATTTCACTATGCTTATTCTGCTTAGTGTAAATGTCAAGTTAGTCTACAGGTTCGGGGCATATGCGTACCATACGCCCGCGTAGTTTATTATTACTTCTTTATGCGCGTTGAGCACTTTCTGGGTAAACAAAAATCATGGAACTCGCGTCATCGTCACCTAACGCTCGAACAAAAGACATCAACGCGAGAATCAAACAGTTACTTAGTTTTCACTTCAATCGGCAGTCCCCAAAGACTGCCCTATTTTTTTCAAAGTCAAGTCTAGGCTATAAACTAGCCTAGACTTGACTCCAATGTTGCTAAGGTCTATAATTTTATTGTTCGACAGAGGACAAATTGCTAAATATTTTGCTTTTTTTTTTTTTTCAGAATATATTATGTGATGTGGAATCTCCTTCTCAATTTTTACATAAGCCACTGGGAGAAGTACAATACCGGTGTGTTGTTCTTACCATGGGGTTATGACTTCAGTATGTGGGTAAGTCAGTTATCAGAGAGGAAAGAGATGGAGCTATACGTCCTGTAGAGCTTCATCTCTTTCCTACACTAAAGTAATATTAAAATAATACTGATATAAAAGCTGGTGGTAGAGCCCCTGTTCTTTCCAAATAGACTTAAGCCCCGCGCAGACAAATTATCGATTGATAATTTCTTTTGTCATTGAATAATACACCTTATTTTTATGTGGTAAAGTTCAAATTTGGACGGACATAAAACAGTTGCTTAGGTGCATTCGAGCCAACTTACTGTAATAGAAGGATAGCCTTTTGTCTTTATGAAAAACTCAGACTCCGAAGTGTTAGAACTTCTTGGGGGCCTACCAACAGCTCATAAAGCAGTATTATCCGCTATTTTAATTTATAATAAGTATAAAATGCGTTCGAGGTCTAGTTTCCATGCATTACATGTAAACAAATATGTGTTTTTGGAAACACAACTTTAAAGCCTACAAATAAAGTTCTGTTTGCGCTATTTTGATTTTTTTTTTCATTTATACCAGTCACTCCGAAATCAACTTAATGTACACTAACAGAGAGTTTATATTTGAGTAAGTGAAAATAACTTCAATTGGAAACAAGGATTTAATTTTAAATAGACCTTAGATGGTTCATTTAGAGTACGTTTTCACTGAAGCGGAGACGTGCAGAAATGACCAATCACAGCTAGACGAGACGAGAGACGCGAGGTGGATTTCAACCAATAGGATTGGTCGATTCCTGCATGTTCCCGCACCGCTCGTGTCCGCTTTATTAGAAACGCAACCTTATATTAAGGAAACAAGGTCCAAACTAGTCTGGTATAATTTTAATCATACAGTTTTAATTTTATATTTCAGGCCTCCACAGGATTCTTCATTTGGACGGGTGTTAAAGGCACAAGTTTCTACAAAAAGTACATATTCGCTGGGTATACGTTGGCGAATGTGTTCGAAGTTCTGATCTATGCAACTGGTGTCGTCACAAATCTACCGGTCGCCCTTTATAATATATATCAGTGAGTATGTGTTTTTATGCGTACTAATACACTGCTCTCAAAATGGTGTAGCGGGACGAACTTGACGCTTATAGGAGGGATCGGTCCATATTGGCTCAGGATCGAGTCGAGTGGAAAAAGGAAAGGGCGGCCATTGCCCTGCAGTGGGACAATATGGGCTAATTATTATTATTATTTTTACGTCTCTTGAGATTGGTTGGGACCCTGGGGTCCTGGACCTTTGGAAGGCGTACGAGGGGCTGAAGCCAACTCGCAGAGGCCCGTAAGACGTGTTAAAGGAAATGAGGCACCAATCGACGGTTATCCCTGTACGCACTATGCTAGTGCACCCAAGGACAACCCCCGGTTGGTGCAGAACTATTGCAGGATGTGGAAACAAATATATTGGACTATGGGTTTGGGTGGTTAAAGTTGACCGGAAACCTGGAACTATGGAAGGACTATGGCCCCTGCCTGATCAATGTTTTATATTTACACGGATAAAATGGCAGGGGGTGACTTGCAAACTCAATAATAGGCCCCCGAAAACTGTCGCTAGCACAAAGTGACGTAGCGACAAGGAGGCAACATGTCCTGAGGTGCTTGAGGAAGAGTGGTATTCCACGGCTTTCAGAACAATTCCAGAGCCCGGAAGATGGTCAAGATCCCTACGAGCACTTACTGGAACACTTCCTTCCTCCGAGCACGTTTTCTCTTGCAAATCTCCACTCAAGCCGGCCAATTAAGTCAAGAATGAGGTGGGAGGTCTGTTCCTCGTCAGTGTTCACTCCAGCCGGCCAATAAAGGCAAGGCAGAGGTGAGGAACAAGATTTCTCCCGGGAGATAGGGTCCGCGGGGTCGCTACTGCCCAACAGCTCGCCACATGCTGCCCTGCGGTTTTCTGTATCTCTCTTGGTCTGGCTCCTCATCCTAGACCCGTTCCGGCAAAGTAAACTCTACCGGCACAGACCTAGAGTTTGGAGCGCGCAAGCCCCACCACGACGTCAACGTAGAGATACGACGGGTGGGGTTATTATTATTATGTATTGTCTACTGCTAGGCAAAGCTCACTCCGATAGTCTTTTTTTATTAATATTCATATTTTTTATTTTCTAGGTCCTACAAACTCCGCACAGGCAAGATGCGTTCCCCTACAGAGGCGTTGCGACCTCTATGGTCATTCTTGACCGTGTTCCTAGTCTGTTCTGTATGGGTTCACAAGTCTAGCCGGCTCCCCGACTATGACCTCCGAGTGCTGTTCCTGCTTATCGGAACATTGTTCAGTAATGTAGCTGTGAGTATATTACTTCTTTAATACTATGTGTGCCTGGTACTTCATGTTCTGTATGGGTCCACAAATCTAGCCGGCTCCCCGACTATGACCTCCGAGTGCTGTTCCTGCTTATCGGAACATTGTTCAGTAATGTAGCTGTGAGTATATTACTTCTTTAATACTATGTGTGCCTGGTACTTCATGTTCTGTATGGGTTCACAAATCTAGCCGACTCCCCGACTATGACCGAGTGGTGTTCGCTTATCGGAACATTAACCTCTAAATCGGGGCCGTCGCCGAACGGCGACGAAAATTTCCAATACCGTAAAGCGGGTCTGTCGCCGAACGGATACAGTACGTTCACGCTGATTCAAACTGTATTTGTACTATGCATAGGGGCTAATATGGTCTACAGTTAATTTTATTCTATGGATTTGGTAATATACTTGTCAAATACATCGACTAAAACGTCAAAATATGCAGAAACAATTCTAGAAAAAAGTAAAAATTGGACATTTTGGCACGGCAAAATGGCGACTGCGCATGCGTTCAGCGCGCTGCACTACGCGTCGTATTTATTTGTTTTCTATTGTTTTTTAAGTGTAAATCGACGGGAAATGGTGATAATTCAATAATTAAGTAGTGTCGTCATCGTATATAGTTAATACTTGCACTAAATAACATCGTAATTACCTATTACGGACCCATCAAAAAATGTAAACAAACTCGTTAGTGAAAAAACGTGTTGATGTGGAATTTGTTGTTTTGTGTGTGTTTTGTGCATGTAATCGCTGGTAAGTCATTTATTTTATATTCTTGAATAACTAATTAATAATAAAAATGCATAATACAGAAAAAAAAGAGTTCAATATTTTTTTGTCAACTAAATAAAGTTACGTAATGATACGGTTATCTATTTATTGAACTTTTTTGATTTTATGTGTTTTTATTTATTGTGTTTATGCGTTAATAATGGTTTTGACCGATAGTATATGTATTCATAATGTATCCTGCGAAATTTCATGTGAATCGAACCAGTAGTTTTATTATAAATAATCAAAACAATGAACAACGGAATTTCTTATAAGAATCTTATAAGAATGTTTATTTATCAATACTAGCGTTCGCTTACAAAGATTCGAGGTATTATAAAAAATCCTTTGTCTAATCAGGAACCCAAAACCATTAACGATAAGACTATTTACGTAAAAAAAAGCTCTCAGTTTTTGTTTATGTTAGCGAGCTCTTATCTCTGACGCGCCGCGGGCGTGCCGCGCGGCTTGGCGGGTTGTCGCGAACTCGCGCCGCGTAGCTATAGAGGTTAACTTCTGCTTACGATTTCGTTCGCGTGGAATTTCTTGTTTTAACATAAAATAAACAGATAGTATAAAATAATATATTAGTTACTAGTACTTCTATAGTTATTAACTATAGAAGTACTAGTAACTAATATATTATTTTAATAAATATAGAATATTACATATCTAAGGACTATTTTTGCTTGCATTGCTCGGCCGCTATAAAACCGGGGCGGTAACAGATGTAGTCATCGTATGAACGGGATTTTGTTTTCAAACTGGTTAAATATGAGTTACTTTGATAGTACTTACTTTATATGCATTTAGTGAAAGCTGTTATTTTCGTGGATCTTTGACAGTCGTTACGGGTCGTCAGAGCCCGAAAGGGAGGCCAGATAGGCATTCGCTTCATGTAAAATACTGGTATTCAGCTGCAACTGGTTGGGAAAAGTCTAGGCAGATGATGAATGAAATATATTTGTCTCTTTCTCCCCCAGTGTCGTCTTATCGTCAGTCAAATGAGCAACCAGCGCTGTGATGCAGTCAACTGGTTGCTGTGGCCGCTCAGTGCTGCTGCATCAGTGTCACTGCTACTGCCGCACTACGAAGTGACTGCCTTCTACGCTGTTACACTGCTAACCGTGTTGGCTCATATACATTATGGCGGTTGTGTTGTAAGTATATTTTATTTATTGCTTAGCTGCCCGCCCCAGCAGCTTCGTAAGGGTAGTACTAAGTACTTACCTACGGCTACCTACCCTACCAACCCTACCTACAGCCAGATTCAAACTTAATAGCGGCTCGGAACATGAGGCGAGTCGCTGTACAGACGTACAGTAACAAATTCATGGGGTGGCTCTGGGTGAGGGGTGGGGTACTGCGCAGCGAGCAGCTAACTTCCGAGCCGCCATTAACTTTGAATCGAACACACACATTATCTTTGAAAGTTTGAATCGGGCTGTACACAGTAACTGGTATTCAGCTGCGTCCGGTTAGACTGGAAGCTGACCCCAACATAGTTGGAAAAAGGCTAAGCAGATTGATTTTTTATTTGTTGTTATAGCAGCAACAGAAAAACACTATCTGAAAAAATATCAACTGTCTGCCTGCCTTGCGGTTCATGATATACAGCCCGCTAACAGACATACGGTCTGACAGGACACACAGGACATGATATTAAGTGTCCCATCGTTTGTGGAACAGACATTTACACTCCAAGGCGGAGTCGCCTGTGAATCTCCACCTGAACAGGTTTTCCTTGCTTCGGCCAACCTTGGTCCGGAATCTGTTTAAAGACTTCCAGGTTACCCAAGGCAACTCATGTCAAGCACGCGTAGAATTACCACCGTAGAAACGGGCTTTGTCGACGGTAAAATAGACAAAATGACAGAAAATAGACAAAACGTTTTTGCAATAAATTTTATCGGACGACAAAAAACCTCAAAAGCAAAAAATAACCTTATAGTGACAAATTGATGCTCCTCAAATAACAAATTTTGAGTCGGCGCCAAACAAACAAATTAATTACATTTAGCGTAAAATGACAGCTTGATGGATCTTCGTTGAATGTGTTTGGCCGCGCCGCTTCCTTTTTTTTTCGTCGGTTAAAAAAGACTGAAGGATAGACAAAATTACCGTAGAAACAGGTTTTGTCGACGGAAGAATAGACATGGTCAATGGTCATGCTATGCGTGCTAGTGAGAAAGAAAAGTGCCAGATTATAATACAAAATGTTTTCTCCTTACAGGTACGTCAAATGTGCGACCACTTCCGAATAAGCTGCTTCTACATAAAGCAGAGGTCAGATTGACTCTTAGACGACAATGCGTGTTAATAACATAACATTTTACTGTAAAATACAGGTTTATTAAACAATAACAACATCATGTACTATCAGAGAACTTCATTTTTAACCAGTTTGAAAAAAAAAACCTTGTAACACGACGACTCATATCTGTTATCCCCCGATTCCATAGCCGCAGAGCGCTGCAAGCAGAAATAATCCTTACGGTGTATAGATATAAAGTTCTTCGATGGTACACGGTACACGCAGTTTTACATAAATACATATCCATGTTAGATGCTAGATTATTTTAAATAAAATTGGTGACGTTCTTCAGAAAGGGCAGGTGCGTAGTACTCGCACGGCGTGCGTGTATGACCAGATGTATGAACGTAAACGAGGCCAAAGGAGTATGTAAGGATTGTAGCAGGTGGCGTTCTGTTGTTTCTGTCTACCCCCATGGGAAGAAGGCGTGAGTTTTTGTATGTATGTATTTTACATGGTTTGAAAGAAGATGTAACAAAAATTGAAAAAAGTTTGGTCATGTTGAGAGGATGAATGAATGGCGACTAACAAAAGATATTTTCAAGGCAGATGGCAGTGAAAATGCCGGAAGGAGACGCTGTAGAAGCACATAATAATTAGTGCCCTAAGGCTGCCTGTCCACCGGAGCGGAGAGGAGAGGAGAGGAGCGGAGATGTGTCAATATTAACCAATAGAATCAAAACTCCACTCCAGAGTTGCGATTCTATTGGTTAATTTTGGCACATCTCCGCTCCTCTCCTCTCCTCTCCGCTTCAGTGGACAGGCAGCTTAATAGGGAAGTTTTTTTTTTTTGACCGTTAAATAGGTTATTGAAAAATATTGGACACGTATTTTTGCTTTTTTTACTTAGTCATAAGATTACTGCAATACATTGAGTTAAAATGTGGCATGACGTCACTCCCCGGTAGATATTATACTGACTTGTAACGTAGCGAGCCACTCCCCAACTTTAATGCGTTTTATTTAAACCATTTTTTATTAATATGGTAAAGCAAAAAATACGTATCAAATATTTTTTTATTATCTGACTGACGGACTAAATAGTTTTTTTTTTTTTCTAGTCAGCATCCCTATTGAAAGGTCATGTATTTTAAATATCATTGTATTCATAGGCGGTGATTTTACTGATATTTGAGAACTTTGTCTATGGTATGGTAACGCATCTGCCATACCTCTGCGCCACATATGGTCAGTCTAAAAAAGATGTTCGATATTTAAAATAATCTAGTTTCTTATTGTATCACATTTATTGACAGCTGTTTATTTTATTTTTAATCCAGTAAAATTACATTAGACCTTCTCAAAATCGGACTTTTCGGGAATATTGTTTGCATTACCAAATAATTCTAAATCATAACTATTCTCCTGCCCTTATCCAAATTCATTCAGGTCGGCGCAACATGGCTAGTTCTTCCATACTTCTCTTAGGCCGGCTCCTCACGTTGGCCCCAATTTCACACATCCACCGTATGTATGGATCTAGAAAATTGCATGGGCCCCACCCCAACGTTGATGGCGGCGCGTGTTGGTTTTATCTAATGACCGACCGAAGTTCGGTTTCGGTTTCAGCAGAAATATCTAGTTTCGGCATCAGCCGAACCTTCGGCCGCACCGAAACTCTGCGTTCGTGAATTATCGCACGTCGTTCGGTTGACTTAAGGTGAGTTCGTGGAATGTGTGTCGCCCGCCATCATCAGCTTTTTGCAACTCACAATTTATTTTCCAAGAAGTAGGTAGATAACATTATTAGTAATTTTTTATAATTTTTGAGATTTTTCAAAAAAAAAGAAGAAGGACGTAGGTACTTCAATGATTGTTTTTTATTTAATTTAACACGAATTAACTGTTTGTATAAGTGTAAAAAATAAGCCAAATTTCAGTAAACAATAGATTTTTAACATGTCTAAAAAAGTTTCGCTTTCGGTATCGGCCGAAACTGAAACAGATACCGAAGATTCGGTTTTGGTAGTAAGTCCTGGTTGGTCGGACCCAAATTTTTTCAAAGGAATCTGCTCCAACGCTTGCGATTTGTCCATACGTTGGCTGCTTGTTCTGTATGGTTGCGACGCGCGTCGAGTGTGGTCAGAGCCAACCAACGTTGGGACCAACGTATAGAGCCGGGGTTAGTTCTTATCTCAGTAGTCCTTCCATTTCTAGCCTTATCATCTTTCAAACAGTCCATCCATCTTTTTAAAGAATTCTAAATCTCGATTTTAAACCAGTCGTATTTCGAAATGGTCGAAATTGGAATATTTATTCATTACAAAAAAAATAAACAGCCAATTATCACTGCTTAATAGACAAAAAAAAACACTGTTCCTTACATAGAGTAAAACATAAGTATACATACAAAAGTACATTTTGTTGTTATTATTTCTAAATGTTATGTTATTTTTATAAGGATTGTACACACAGCAGAAGCTATATTTTACGATGTATGCGATTTTAAAATAGTTAAGGTTATTTGAGATGTCATCATTTGTTTTTCCTTTTAATTCGTCACATATTTTTCAAAACTTTCTTTTTTCGTTTCAGTTTTTTTTTTCGTTGTATTTTTCGTCCTGTGTACGTCTTTATTTTAAGGGTTCATAACGCGCATTGTCTATGTTTTCAATCTATTTGATACCAACCTATATGGTACTTTTACTCTAATTTTAAGTGTACGCATTTTGGTCAAAGTTTTTTTGAATATTGTCAAGATTTGATTCAGAATGTGAGTATCGTTTTATCTTTATCGAAATATTGGTTCTGCCCGGTAATTTTTGACAGTACTTGTCTTTGACCAGTTAAATCATTGTACAAATTGAGGAATGCGGCATTTTTATTCTAACAAGCAGTATTGACTCGCAGATTATTTATAGTATTATGTGTTTTATAGTTTAGTTTACTTTAGGAAAATCTCTTTAAGATCTGTAGTTCTTACTTCTTCTTCTAACTTTAACTTATTTTAGAGTGTAAAAAAAACTGACTCTTAATATATCGTCAAACGATGGAAAATTATCTATTTCATTTTATTTATGTTTATTTGTGATATAGAATAGACGTAGATATATTTAGGTACAGTAAAACGCAAAGCAACACGCCGTGTTCGGGTTCGCGACATGTCAATCGTCATCCTGAGGATGCCTCGTTGAGAGGTGAAACACGTCGATTTCTTACAGGGTTTTTATGACTCTTTAGGAATAGTTTAGCGGAATAGGTCTAAGTATATCTACGTCTATTGTATTTTATAATGGATTTGCGCAAGGTCACGCCTAAATCAATTAACTATCTTTATTTGTGATACTCAATGCACATGAATTTTTTAACATATTTTCTATAACAAACCTCGAACCAGTTTGTCAGGTCCATGATGGAAAATAGAAAACTGATTTTGAAAAAAAAATAGTGAATACAAAGTAATGGTGTGCAGAAAACAATATTGATCTAAAATAATGATCATGAGAAAGGGTTTTCTATGACAGCGGTTTTGTCATATTACGCGGCCGTCATGAATATATATGTCATTTTCACCAGTATTTGACATTAAGGTGTCAAAAAAACGGTCAGGCGTTATTATGTGATAGCATTTTTTAAGTTGTATTTCAATGAGATTGTTTTAAATGGCTCATTCCTCAATTTATTTTTATTGCGTAGACCAGTAGTCTAGCTTTCTTGATGGTATTTTAGTAAAGTTTTTGTTGTAATTGTAGTATGAAAGTAAAAAATGTAAAATATGCCATATTGTTAAAAAAAATCGGAAAACCAACATTTTAAATATCTTAATTTTAATTGAAAATGAGATTTTAATAGAAATATCGCGAACTATTCTTAGATATCTGTTAAGTACTGCCTTATTTAACCATGTTTACTTATATATTATTTTGTATTTCTTAACCAAAATTATTATAAAACCTTAATCTTTAAAAAACATTTAACGTATTTTTTTCTTTATTTTTGTTTAAAAAACGTCATGTACTCTTACGAAAGGCATACCTGCCTGTATTTGAATAGGTAAAATAAAAATATGCATTATTATTAATATCCAAAGAAAAGAAGAATTACCGATTTTACATTATTAATCGTAAAGTTTACCCTTGTATTCGGTTTTATTTATATTTAATTAATGAGATAAAAAAAGTCGAGAGATGGTAGGAACGAATTTTCTTTCGCTGTATATTTTGTATTCAATAACCGGCACAATGAAATCAATTAACAAAATGAAGTGAGAGTAACTAAATGAAAATTCGCCAAGTGAGCAATAAATAAAGTATAATGTGCAATGAGGAACTTCGTTCCAAAATTTGGGAAATGTTATTTAAAAAACTCAAGTTATAGTACGTTTAAAAATAAATAACTAATACTACATTTTAATTTTACGGACCATACTAACAAAAATAATGCTGATAATATGCTGGTATAACGCTTCAGTATTATTTGTTTGAACCCACCATTATTACGGCTAATTTTGAACCTTATGTATAATGCCATTGAAGATATTTTATTTAATTTGTGGACAAACAGTGGTCGCTGAATCATGGTTGGTCAGAACCATAGAAATATACAACGTTATTTTTTGTTTATACTAAACCTCTTAAGGGGTCATTGTACTCATCATTATGAACAACTTTCACTATGGGACCACGAAACGAACGAAATGATGGAATCGCGAAACAAAAATTACTGTTCCCTACATTTTGACGAGATATGCGAAGTTAAATAAAAAGAGTACAATGACCCCTTAAGAGGTTTAGTATAAACAAAAAATAACGTCATAAGTAAATCTTTTTTATATCTATGGTCAGAACATTTTTAGGAATCAAATGGTGACATGAGGCGAGTGTGAGTGAGAGAATACGCGCGAAAGTTCGGAGAGCGTATGTTCAGACCGACCATAATTCGTCAACTGTATTGTATGCATGATATGTTTATACACTATGTTGCAAACAAATGGATTAGCCTTTAGAGAAAAACATAATAGAGATGAGTAGCACTCTGTGACTCTGTGCGAATGAGGCGAGCCTGTAAGCACGTACGTGCTGTGAGTAGTGACGAAAATGCGACAAGGCACACACGCAGTAGAATAGGCCAGACGCGGTGACTAATCCGTTAAGCGCGTCACACAGCTCGCACCAGTGATTATGAGGGAAAGAGAAATAAGAATGTTTACGTGACGTCATCAAACAAAAGCAAAAGATTGCAATTAAACTTAGACCTTAACGCCTTTGCTTAGAATCGTAAATAAACTTGCAATTGAGTGAGTAACTCGTTTCGTTCAAAACTCACAATACAAACAAATGTTATGGGCAGCTAATCTGTGCCCTGTGGTGTGTCCACATCAAAATAGAGAGAGACTCTTTTTAGATTAGAGAGAGTGACTCTTTTTATCCAAGTGAGTAGCGTAATGTGCATTACCAAACAAAATAAAACAAGCTGTCGATTTTGTTTTTGCAACATTTTGTATTTTATTTAATAAACTTATTTTCAACAATCTATTTGTTCATTAATGGCAATACTACTAATAGTTACGGCTGATTACTACTCGCTATTTAGGTACAACAATTTAGCAAATTCATTTTTATGTTATTGGGTTTTTCCAAATTCATAATTATTTGATGCTGTGCCGATAAATGGCAAGGCTAGCGCTATTACATGGAACTTAAGGTCTTTTCAAATCCTTGTTTGTAATTGATGTTATTTCCACTTAAAACAAACATCAACTGTATGCTGATGTAAATAAAGTTGATTTTAGACTGACTAGTACTGTTGAAAAGTCATAAGATATACAGGGTTATTGGTTATAATGTAGAGGATGATGATGATGTAGAGGTCGTTAACAAACAAATGACCCCTTTTGACTCCTATGCAAATGTCAACAATTTTCGAGTCACTTGTTAGTTTTTACTTTAGTTTCATTCAGTTTAAAATATAAAATGTCAAATTACTTGACATTGGCGTCATGAGGGGTCATTTGGTCTCCTACAGTCCCTTACCGGATTGCGTACATATATAACCAATAGTAGTAAAGTTGTAGCGCTAAGCTAGTTTTATTTTTTGTAATCCGACTTGTAGTTCCGGAGATTACCTCCTACATACAAACTTACAAACAACTTTTACCTCTTTATAATATTTGTATAAAAGTATAGATAATCGAGCTCGTAATTGCTTTTACACCCGTCACCCATAAAACGTCAAGGTCAATTTTTGCTTTAAGACCAATAATATGCTAGATAGCTTGCCTTAGTCAAGTTTCAGTTTACTGGGAGTTTTTGACATAAGTGGTAAAATAATTACAAGGTCGACCATACTTTTGTAAGTCTTTAAAAGTTGTGTTCTAAATGTGAGTAGTAACAGACCAAAAGCGAGATTATATTATATTACTAATATTAATTACAAAATAAAAGTGCCTCTTGTTATAAAACTCCCTTTTTTTCTGATATTTTAATAGATATTAACCGCCTCTGTGGTCTAGTGGTTAAGCCACTTGTCTCAAACCCAGAGGTCCCGGGTTCGATTCCCAGTGGGAGCAAAAATTTTCTGCTCGGTTTGGTTGGTGGTAGGGCTTGTTCTAAGTCCGCCTGGCTAGCTACCACCATCTTATCTAAGTCTGTCGCCATAACAACAATGTTAACAGCATTGTTGTGTTTCGGCAGTTAGAGATAAGATAGCCAGTTCCTCTGTGGTTAAGGATTCCGGGTGAAGCTCACTTTCACCTTCGGCCTGATCATCACTTACCATCAGGTGAGATGTAGGCCAAAAGCTTCCCCGTTGTGGGTTAAAAAAAAAAAAAAAAAGATGTAAGTAAATAACATAAAATGATTTAGGTACCATTTCTGCCTGATTTCACTACTGACATTGCATGATACCACAGACATGAATACAAATGGATGCTCATTTTAGTTATGAAGCTACAATTACGCGGTGGGCCCGTCTTCTCGGGCCAATTCAGTGTGTGTAACGTAGTCAGAAGATCTAAGAGTTAAGCGATAGAAAGAGACGCAACTTCTAGGTGAATATAACTGTAGGTAACCTGGTGAGCGACCTGAATTAATTGCACTTTATTGTGTCGTAGCAAGAGTCGCTTTTTTTTTCTTTTTTTTTGTGGAATGATTCATCTGTATTTTTCTGTGCCTGTGCGCATTTATGCGCGTGAAATATACCTTTTCAATCATTTTCAATAATTATAATAATTATGTACCTATCTACTTCTATGTTTTTCTCTAAATTAAGTAGGTTATTCTGATTCAATAAATGCTCGTTTCATGAAATTGAAAAAAACTTTGTTTTTGAAAACGAAATTAATTTTTATAAATTATTTAGCAGACTTCGACATTTATTATTCCTTTTTTGTCTGCTTCGCGAAACTTTCTAAAAAATAATCTATAAAAACTAATTTAATTTTAAGTGTTAATTTAGATCGTTGAGGTGATTATCCGACAATGATGTACAGCTTTACGAATTTAAAACCGCTTCTCGCGGTATATGTAATAGCGGACAGTGGCTGTGGAACACTTCTCAACCTTATTACTAGAAGGATAAGAGTGAAAATTGGTCAACCGCCATTTTTCGCGGTTTTACCTCTAATAAGTCGGACTGATGTGAGAGTCAGGGTAACCCAAATAGTGATGGAAACAAAACTGCGTACATTTGAGCAAAATATCAAGAAATTGAGCGTTAAAAATATTGTACCTATAATATTTAAGAAAAGTAGATGTTAAGGATTCTGAGAGAGATTGTAAGGTAATGCTGTTTTGAGGAAGCATATCGTGGATCTGTAAGTTATTTCGTGTAAAGGAACATAACATTTTACATTGTAAACATGATAATTACTGCTAAGAAGAAAAGTGTTGCGAACTTTTTTGACAAGTGTCGGGAGTTTTCCCCTATACTATGTTCCTTTTATGATGTTATGTTTGACACATTATGCTGAATCCTTATTTCAGAGCTGGCAAAGCATAAAGGCTCGTGCAGACTAGCGTGACGTGTCGCGACCGGTAATTGTTGTACCGTTAAGTTTTCTTAGAAATTGTTTTGTTAGAGTCATGTCGCACCGGTCCGCACGACGCTTAACAGAAAAATTGGTAATTGTAATAATAAGCAAAAAATATTTTGAAGTACTATTATTGTCAATCTTGCTTTTGCATTATACCTACTGGTTGAACTATATGCAATTTTGTTTTTAACAAGTGATTAGGTACTTTTGTACTCTATGCAAAAAAAGTGTTACGAAATGGTTGTTTTTGTATGTGTCATCAGTCATCTCAACAGTCATTAAATGAACAAAGTATAGTGGTAGATTACACAGTTTAAAAAAGTCGGCGGCACTATATAAAATGATAATTAGGAATTTAAGAATGGTTGTGTATTGTATAATACTTTTGCACAGATGCACGCAGTTAGGCAGATTATATTCTAAGCAGTATCTACGTCTAACTGGCTAGAGTCTAGCCAATAGTTTGACTGCCTCGACCTGTCATAGGCCTAGTTCAGATGATCATGCCATGTTACAATATTGTTAGTATTTAAGCAAATGGTAATGCACTTGATACTTGAATTCATAATCTTAGAAATTTACATTCCGTCGCCACTTACTCAAATATCTATCTTAACATTATGTATTCTAAGTTGATTTTTGTGTGAGTGAGCATTTGCAATAAAAAGGTCCTAAAATTATTTACGGCTGCAATGGAATTTGAACTTGGAATATTCATCTGAGATCCTGAATTCAAATATAGTAAGTACCATTTAATTGTTACTACACTGAGACGCGTAACCCCGTGGCTACGAGCTACACGCTGAAGCGACTTGCGACAGCGATACAAACAAATGAAAGAGGTTGTTCAAAGCGTGCCACGAGTCACTTCAACGCGACTAACGGAGCGGTGATCGGAAATAGGTGACGCGCGTGCGTGTCGCTTGTAGCAAGTCGCATCGCTTGAGGCCGTGAACGGGGGGGCGCCGGATCATCTGAATTCAGCCTTAACGTTAAAGCTTAAAACACACAAAGCGGGTGCGTGTCGGGCGCGGGTCGGGACGGGAGTACGGCGGGCTTGTATATATATTGTAATTCTTTGGATGTCAGCACATGAAAGGCGTGCGCGGGTCGGGAGCGGGAGCCGCGCACGCCTTCGTGTGTCCGATAAAGTCCCGCCCCTTTTGTGACATTTTAACCGTCAAGCCCCGCGATTTGACATAGAAGCGCGCGCACGTTACTTCTGACTGTAAAATAGAAATATCGGTGTTACCTAGGATTTTTTTAATTATTTTATCATAGGTGCATAAGATAAAACGCTCCAAATGTCAAATGCACCTATGCGGTGCATAAATAAGAATCTAAGGCAAAGTGTCGCTCTTTCAGTGACACGGGCTTATACAAGGAATTACAATATATACTTTTTTTATTTCCTTGTAAGGGGGCGCCCTTACAAAGAAAACCGATTATCTGACATGAACCTACATGGCATAATCGGTTTTCCCTGTAAGGAGGCGACATATACAAGCCCGCCGTACTCCCGTCCCGACCCGCGCCCGACACGCTCCCGCATTTTGTGTGGTTTGAGCTTTTAGACATATAATTGAGAAACATGTTCTTCCCATATTGCCTTGTAACGGTGATGCTCTATATATTTGTAGCTAGCTAGTGGTTTTTTACACTAAGACACACAGTCATCGCTTCTCCACTGTTGTATGTGTCACAATAAAATATTTAGATGATAATTACTTGTGGTTTTATTTTACTTTGTATTATTATTCGTAAAGATGCGTTTACACGGTCAAATAATTGCACTATTCGGCAATACCAATATTGTTAGTATTTACCAAGAATTGCTCATTTTTAGTAGCTCATGTAAGAGCACTATAACACAAGTCATCCTCAGTATAGTTGTTGCATTTGACGAGAGCGCTTTAATAGTTATTGCAATTTAAACTTTATTTCAATGGATATAAAATTCATATGACGCGCACTCGTGATTTCCAAGGCACTGGTTGACTAAGGGGGGTGGGGGGGGCATGTGTGGACCGCAGTCACAGAGTACATTTTATATAGGACCGCAGCCGCTCCTTTCAAGCATTCGTCGCACACGTGTGGCCCGTGGCGGCCGTCCGCTACAGCAGTGCTCGCCACCGCAGCAGGTCGCGTCAGTCACTGGTTGTGTGCGCTTGCCTTTACACATTGACAGCGCCTCTATGTCCCAGCATTAAGGGCGATTTTCGTAGTGCAAGTGCTCAACCACTGATGTACGATTAACTGTAGGAACAATAAGGAGTGAAAGTCTGTAAAATCTACCATGTTCAGCAAAGATTTGTAAAAAATATTCTAATGCTCGTTTCAAATTGACTTTATTTTCATTTATACAAATATCAACTTAACGTGAGTGTAAATTAGGTTGTTTTCAAAATGGCTGTTATTTATTGAAAATATCATAAAAATATTGAAATTAGAGGAAATTAAACTTTATAGTACAGTGGATAAAGTTATTTTTCCAAAACTACATTTTAACACTTGCATGATAACACTATTATGTCTCCTTCAGTGTCCTTCAATGCGATAAAGACCTCTTAAAATTTGCTAGTAGGCTGTACAGTTTATCTCTGGCTGCTACATCATTACATAGGTTCAAGTTAATAATACAAACATATATATAGATAAGATATATATGTAGATAAGTAAAATATATTAAATTTATGGTCTAAATAGTCTATATCTATCTATATAAAAATGAATCCCTATTTCGTTGGTCACGGCATGATCACGCGTGAACGGCTGGACCAATTTCGCTAATTCTTTTTTTGTTGTGTTTGTTATAGTATGGAGAAGGTTCTTAGGATAGGTAGGTGAAGGTAGGGTAGGTATGTAGGTAGGTAGGCAGGGTAGGTAGGCAGGGTAGGTATGTAGGTAGGTAGGGAAGGCAGCCGTATAAGTACTTAGTGCTACCAGTACGAAGCCCGGGCGGGCCGCTAGTCCTATATAGAATACACCTCAGTCAGGTTGTAGAGGACCACAAGCAACATATAAAGACAGAATTCCTCCCCGCCGCCAGGTAAAATATTTACTAAAGTAAAGGTAACCCACAAATACACAAAAGCTATTTCGATCATTATCGTTGATTGAGTGATAGCCATATTACACTTGACTATAGTTTATTCATAAAAAAGTAATCACAGTTGACAGTTGTTACCATAGAGCTGTTTCAAATTTCGTCTTCACAAAAAATTGGTAAAATATAAAGCTGGTAAATAATATTGTGTCAACTCAATTAGTGTGCAGTAGATATTTTATAACAAACAACAACAAATAAATGCCTGGAATCAACAAATGTTGGGTACAATGCCATTTAGTCAAGATAAAACTAGTGTATTTCATGGAAGTGTATGTTCATTGCCATAAACAAATTGATTGATCAAAGTGTGACCAATCAATGCTGCAAGTTACATAATTATCATATCACTAAACAGTATGTAATAGAATTCTTAACCTTTGTAGACTAGTATAATTTTATACATTTTAAAAACTATCTTTAACAGATTTGAAATATTGTTCTTTTATTCTTGCTCTATCCTCTACTTCAGGCATGTATGGATACTGTCCTTTAGCTTTTCTGTCCTTGTATACTTTACCCTGAAAGATAAAAACAGTGCTGTTAGTAAAACCTTAAGTTTTTGCAAAACTCGTCTCAAAGACGCCTTTGAAGATTTGAAGCAATTCTTGTCTAACCGAGTTGTAACAGCATGGAATACGCTCCCGGAATATATTGTGACGGCTAGGATCACTCAATTGCTTCAAGAATCGACTGGACAGATTAAATATCTCCAAGCTATGTGATACACACGCTTCTTAGCTGTTCAAATCTGGGTCTATGAAGTAGTTCCTCTATAATGTGTTAAAAACTGCAGACAAAAGATAGCAAAAAAAAACTCAAAGAGACTAAATACTGGGTAGCATCTTTATAGTTTTCCAACTGTGCTTTTTATTAATATTACACACCCACCATACAAAGAGGACGAAATGTAACCTCAAACTTAAAATTGTTTTTGTCTTACCCAAAACTTTTTACATGTGTTATAGTTATCAAAATATTCCTCGCATTTAGAATTATCATACCCATTGTTGCTCAAACATTTGTAGGACATTTCTTGCTCCTAAAAAGATAAATAAATTAGTTACATAATGTAAAACTTTTTTGAGGGAATATTATAACAAAAACTATATATTTAAAATACCTTCAGACATGGATTTAACCGTTCTGCTTCTTTGTTTATTAGTTTGGTCATCTTATTTATATATTTAACTTATTTTTCTTGGTTTTCGTGTAGGGCTAACAGTTGTTTTTGTTTTTTGAAATGACTTTGACAATGACAAGTGTGACAATTAAAATCTGTCTGACAGTCTATCAGTGACATCTCAGTCTTTTGTAGACTTTGACATTTGACTAAGTCCATGCATTTGACACAGAGTATTCTAGATTACTCTGTCTCAATGGTCTCCACAGTTATAGATGTCTATCTATATCTGTGATGGTCTCAATGAATATGAATTATTATAATAATAGCTAGAAAAGCTTTTATTCAACTTGCAATGTTTGTTTGTAAGTTGTTTGTTTAGGTGGAATCTTGTGAGCTGAATTAAGACCACTTCCTCTTATTCCACGGAGTTGACATTTTAAATGTTGGTTCGATTCCGATGACAATACATTTTTATGACAAACATGACCTGATTGGCTACCCAGGATTGGCTCCAGACGAGGGAACTCCTCAACGGCCAACAGTACAGACACGAAATTTTATATACGCTTTAATTATTATGGTTTGTTCTAAATTCCATTATGACCTGGCTGCTGCACCCAGGATTGACTCCAGACGAGGGAACTCCTCAACGGTTAACAGTACAAACAGGAAATTTTATATTCGCTTTAATTATCATGGTCCGATCTAAATTCCACTATGATTTGGCTGTTGCACCCAGGATTGGCTTCAGGCGAGGGAACTCCTCAGCGATCAACAGCGCAGACACGAAATTTTATATATCCTTCAATTATGATAGTCCGTTCTAAATTACACCATGATCTGGCTGCTGCACCCAGGACTGGCTTCAGACGAAGGAACTCCTCAACGGCCAACAGTACAAACACGAAATGTTACATACGCTTTAATTATGATAGTCCGTTTTTATTGCCACCATGATCTGACTGCTGCACCTAGGATTGACTTCAAACGAGGGAACTGCTCAATGGTCAACAGTACAAACACGAAATTTTATATACGCTTTTAATTAAAATAGTCGATTTCAAAGTCCACCATGATCTGACTGCTGCACCTAGGATTGGATTCAGACGAGGGAACTGCTCAACGGTCAACAGTACCAACATGAAATTTAATATAAGGTCATGTTGCGTTACAATGTAGATGTGTCCAAAGGTCTGGTAAATGGTGTCATTGGACACATCACAGAAATCATATGGCCTTGCTTCCGGAGAGCACAAATGTACGAAACTGACATACCATCCGTCCGCATAGACTTCGATAGAGATGGTATTCATATTATTCAGCCCAAATCAGTACAATTTCCGGCAAAATATAGTCACGGCACTGCTGAACGAAGAATGTTGCCAATTGTATTATGCTGGGCTTGCACAGTACACAAAATGCAGGGTAGTACTGTTGACCATGCCGTTGTCTATTTAGGTTCAAAGCTCTTTCTTCTTTTCTTTCTTTCTTTCTCATGTAGCTCTAAGTAGGGTCAAGTCACTAGAAGGTCTCCTTATTGAAGAACTAGATTGTAATAAATTAACAGGCAAGCGACCGTGCAACAATGACGCATTAGTTATTATTAGTTTTTATTAGTTTAGTTATTATTTAATCGTGTTTTTGTATGTTGTGCTATTTCTTTTGTGTGCACCAAATAAACGATTTATCTATCTATCTATCTATCTATCTTTCATTAATTGAAATGAACAGACTTAGAAACGTGTCCAGCTAAAACTAAAAAACCAATAAATTAATTAACATAAAAATAATTTTTAAAACAAGCTTTTATTTAAAGGCGCTAAAAAGAAGAAAATAAACTTTGAATTAAATCTAACCCAACATTTTGTTACATTATACAATTTTTTATAATATAAAAGCTTGTCGCGTAAATAAATCTTGACACATGTACTAATAACTCTATGTTCTTATGTATTTTTTATAAAATAAATTTACTCAAGCGACATTGCTCGCTAAAGAGATGGCTGATGGGGCCAAAACGTACTGGAGTGGCGACGTCTTGCTTGCACTTGTATAGTGCAATCAGGACGTCTTTCAGCTGAAATGATGATGATGATAGCTCAGGAAATCTCGCGACAAGCTTTTATATTATAAAAAAATTTATAATGTAACAAAATGTTGGGTTAGATTTAATTCAAAGTTTATTTTCTTCTTTTTAGCGCCTTTAAATAAAAGCTTGTTTTAAAAATTATTTTTATATTAATTTATTTATAATAATCTGAGTTTATAATTATGTGTATGCCTCAAAGGTCTATGCTCTGTCTACGCTTTGACATGTCAAAAGGTATTATGTCGGTTCCACACATTGCCAAACGTCGACAACCACGAAATCACCACTGATTCACACGAATCACACGTGTGACTTGTGTTGTGACTTTGTGAGCTTGGCTTGGTGTGGGCTTGGTGGCTTGCGATCGATCCCATCAAGTCAAGAGTCGATTTTTATACCGGATATTTTTTTTTACTGTCGCGAAAAAAATAGTGTAGGTACTGTAAATACGTGAAGTATAGTTTGTAGGTTACCGCACAAGCCACAAGTGCCAAGTTCGATTCTGAGATTTCCCAGATTTGGCTGAGTTCAGAAAAAAATAACAATAGCTACCAATTTTTTTTATGACTGGCATTTGTCCCACCGCCGACGATTGTGATGTCGCGACGCCCCCGCAAGGGGCTGTGGCAGGCGGGGTCGGGGCTACGCCCCTCACCCACGGAAGCTATACAGTGGCCCATAAAATGGGCCCCTCTCATCGTTTTTGGTTAAGCGCCTGATAAAAAGGTAGCAGCAATCTGCGACTGTGTGTGGTTGCTATATGAATCTGTAGGCGCACCGCGTCGCTATTATCCAATAGCGCCGCTTTCTTCACAACACTCTGGCGGTCTGACCCCAGGTGAGACCCTCAGTTGCCTGAGGGTCTGAGGGAGGCCCGACGAGTTCGACCAGTGACCGAGGTGCAGGCTTGACGCACCTACAGGACGAAATGTAGCTTCCCTCGCCCCGCTCATAGATCGAGCCGTTTACGGATTGAGGGGTGAGCAGTCGTGTATGTGTGGGTAGCTAGTCATTGTTGTGTACCGCTGCCCAGTGAAACACGCGTCGCGGCCCGCGCTCTGACAGCGTGTGTTATGTATAAGCGTCTGTATAGTAATGAATGTCTGTGGTTAGTTGCGTGACATGCCTATATTAACCTAGAACACGCCACACAACAGATGTATGTGTACCGTAGAGTCTCAATCCATCGAGCTAGCTGCATGTAACCTGGGTGCAGCTAACTAGAGGCGTCTCATTCGGTGCGATGGGGACAAGGGTCCGCAACCAGGTCGCGGGGCGTGGGTCTCGCGTCAGGTGGACGCGCATGCAGTGCGCTATCTGCCTGACATGGGGCCAGGCAGAAGCGTCAGCACGCGCGAACATCACCTTTGCGAGTCGCCTCACAAACTTGTCCAGGCTCTCTGTCCCGAGATCCCGGGCGATGATGTCGTTCCTCACGAAACGAGGCGCGTCAACAATGGTCCGCAGCGCAATGCTTTGTTGCGCGCGGAGCAGCTTGCGGTTCGTCTCGCTCATGCGGGCGAACCACGCTGGGGCGGCGTACGTCAAGACTGGGCGAACATACGTTTTGTATATGCCCAGCTTGACGCGCGTTGGGATGCGGGAAGAGAGCAGGTTGGGCTTGAGGAGGTTGCGGGCTACCCTACCCTGGGCGGTGACCTTGCGGACATGGGGCCCCATCGTGAGGCGGCGGTCGATGGTCACACCATCGACCATCGACGTCGACTCCATGTAGTTTCAAAGGTGGTGGGAGAGGCGTCGATCCGGTAATGATCGCCTGCGTCTTACCCACGTTCACCGACAGCCGCCACTTCGACAGCCAGTCGGGGAGGAGGTCGAGGGCGCACTGTATTTTGACCGCCGCGTACTTCACATTAAGCGATGAAGTGATGTACGCGGCGTCGTCGGCATACAGCGCGAGCGTCGCCTCTGGAATGGTAAGGATGTCGTCGGTGTAACGCGAGTAACACGCCGGCGATGCGCACCTGCCTTGCGGCACGCCAGCCATCACCGGGCGGACGCCGGATAGCGCCCCGTCGACCACCACCTTGAAAGTCCTGTGTGACAGAAAAGATGAGACCCTGTCCACCCTTACAACCCGATGGGGCGCGTCGGACGTCCGCCGACGATTAGCGAGACGCGAGTAGAGCTGGCAACTAGAAACGAGTTGACGAATACCGAGTGTGTAGTTCTGATAGTTTTGTTAATGGGTTATGACTTATGAGCGAGTGCGTCGAGTAGAATGACTGCCCAGTCACTTGTTGGTACGTGTATGCATTAAGCGAGACTTTCTCAGTGAATGTACTGCGCGCCAAACTAGAATCGCTGAGTGAGTAGCGACAATAGTATCACTGCGACAAACTCGGCAGTGGCAGCGGCGGCAGAGAGTAAACAATCAGCGATCAACTATAAATATGTATATGTATAGGTCTACCGGAATCTCATGGCAAATGGAGAAATAAAAAATTGTTGCGTGCAATACTGGGGAAATTGGATTAAACGATCTTGATACTGTTTAATTTTTATTTATGTCCTTAGTATTAATGAACTTGAAGTATATAAGGTATGTGTATGAAGAATGTTGTTATACATTGGGTTCTTAACATAGGAAAATATGTCATGAAAAATAAATCAATCGTACATTACTTTATGTACTAATTTATTATATATCATTTAAATCATACTAAAATTTAACACCTCATTCAGAACTAGAAAACGATTCCAAGAACTCTACTTGCATTTCTTGTTCTTCATCAGACGATGAAGATAAAGAGGTATTTATTATAAATCGCTCTTCCAGCATTTTTATTATTCTATCTTGCTTGATGAAATCGTTTTCACTTTTCTTTACATGTTCACAACATTTTTAGATGGACCTGCAATATCTTTGCTTTGCCAGCACTTGTTCATAGATCTAACATGAACCGTGAATATAAGTCTCATCTAAATAAATAACATCCAATTTATTATGCTCTTCAGCTTCGCCGTTTTCTTTTATACGCTTCAAAAATTTGTATCTTTGTAGTATTATGTCATCTCTCTCCATCAGAATGGTCCTTTTTGATTGACATTTAACATATTCAAAACCAATCTCCTTAAGTATAAGTCTGTAAAACATAATAACATTTATCATGTTACTCAAACGATAGCTTAGTCATTCATCATTATCATCATCAGTCTATATACGTCCCACTGCAGGGCACAGGCCTCCTCTTACGAGTGAGAGGGATTATGACTTTAAATTTTTCTTACCTCTCCCTCCGTTGAAATCAATATTTTGTCGAAGAATTTGTAACAATTTCATTACTGTTAGAATTTCCTTCCGAACTGTATAGAATTCTTTTACTTTATTCCTAACTCTAAATCGAAACTGTCCAAGTTGATTTTCTTCTTCCCCCCTCTCCGCTTTTTACCAGGCGTGTAAAATACACCATCATTCGATGTGCCCTCACCTATAATTCATCGTATAGTAGTACTGGAAACCCCTTTAGAGAAGCTACAATTAAGTAAGAAAAATATGAAATAAGCTACAAGTATCAAAACAACTCAGTCCAACTTACCGGTCAACTCTACGACGCGCTTTAAAATGAAAGATTCAGTTTGATTTACGCCTTCTTCTTCCCTTATTTTACGATACACATCGAAAACAATATTTCTCGCGTGAGATCGAAGTGGCTTTTTCGACATTTTCACAAAATCAACAAATTGTCAAGAAGATAACACAAAATCTCAGCAGCGGTTGACAGATCTCGTAATTTGATTTGACAAGTGACAATTGACATTGCCATATGAAAATCAATATTTTTTATATTTTTTTTATGCCATGAGATTCCGGTAGACCTATATCTCTTTTACTGACATAGAACCTAATCTGCGGGGGTGGGACAGCAGGTGCAAATAAAATCATAAAATGCAAAATACTCAGATATTTAAATAAATTTTCCAATATGGTAACATTGACTGTTAGTTTGTCATTTTTAGGAACGTTTCAAGTACGGTTTCAAGTCTGAGGTTTCAAGAAAGTCACCATTTATGTCCAATAATCGCGTTTCATGACGTTAAACCTCAAAAAAATGACATAAGTAAGCAATAAGTAATTACTGACAATAAAATTATGGATGAATAATATCCACCCTTTCTGTAAAAGATCTTAAAACTTTTTGAAATACTGCGTGAAAAGAATCAAAGAAACAAATGTCGTTATCTGTTTTAATTGTCGTCTGAATATCTGGCCAATCACTGAGTACTGTTAAAAAAATATATTTTAAAGCTTAGCTGTCATTGGTAAATCCTATGTCATGTATTACTAATGCATGAAAAATGTCGTAACTGAGAACAAACTTACTGAAATTACGACGCGAGTGGAATGGACACCGTCATATCAATAATTTAATAAAACTTTTGATATTTTACAATGTTGTGTTTGAAATTAAGTGCCTAAATGTTTTGAGAATAGTTTTATAGTGTTAGTGCTTTATATTAAATGCTTTAGACATGTCGAAGAACAAAATAGCGGCTCGTGTTGACAGTCAAACTGTGGAAGTAAAAACTAAGGTAAGTGGGAAGGAATTTCTAATTTCTTGACCAAACTTGAACAGTCACGCGAACTTTCGCACCTATTATGAGATGACAGGATAGTGTAGACTATTTATGTTAAAATTTGGAAATATTTACCCTTAGAACTTTCATAGGGACTAGTATTCATTGAAATGTTGAGTAGTATGTGAAAAAAAAAATACTCGACCGAGAATTGCTATCTAAAAGGAAGCATGGACTGAAATTGTTTGAATTCCTTATAAAACAATGTTTTCCTTCTTTAATTAAGCTATGAAAATAGCTATTATGAGTGTGTTTACAAGCTTTAAATGTAAAATGATAGTAAGAAAATAGTTTAATTGACGAAAAAGAAGTTTTGAGCAATTAACTCATTGTGGTGTCTTGGGAATTACGTCTGATGAAGTTAACTGAACTTACCAAACACTTAAGTATGTGTTTATAAACATAGACATTTCAATATGACTTTGGTTAGGCCTAAAATTCAGGATAGCTTTTTCTTCTGTATCTACTCTAAAATTTTTAATTAAACAATTCTATTCATTCTAAGGATATCTGGCAGAGATCAACTAGCTATAAAATTCAATGCTTCTATGTATGTTGAACCAATCTTTGAATAAAAATTATGTTAACTAATGAAAAAGCTACAATATATCATAGGTTGTGATGGGAATTAACAAAATAACTATCAAATTAGTCAACGGGATTAAAAAACCAACTTTAGTTAGTTCATCACCTATCTATGGCACTGTTGATGTGAACTCCTTCCCTCCATACAGCAAAATTTTCAGTATTAATACAAATTCCAACGTTATAACCTCTTCAATGATTTACAATAATGAATGAATTGTTTCTCCCTTCACAGTTCGATGCAGAATTCCGTAGATTTTCACTCAGTCGTACCGAAAAGCTCAAGTATGAAGACTTTAAGGCGTTGATAGAAAAATTGCACAGGCTTCACGATGTGGCCTTCCTTATATCCTATACGGACCCGAGAGACGGAGACTTGTTGCCAATCAACAACGATGATAACCTCGCTAGAGCACTGCTCACAGCCCGACCACTGCTCAGGGTTATTATACAGAGGAAAGGTAAGTGTAGAAATAACAATTGTAACTCATTATTTTTATAGTAAGACTGAGTTTGGAGGTCACTATTGAGATGATGACTAATAGAGAAGTATGGAAGAAAAAGATACTGCATTAACCCCTAATAAATTGGGAATCTCCTTCTTCTTTTCATGTGTTAGTGACTGACCTGTACCCTAATTACATAATACACAATCAATCGGTATTTGAATCGTTTTGAAACAGATTGCTAATCCATTGCTTCATAAGATCATAAATAAAAATCTGCTCAGTAACGTAAATAACGCAATGAATGTTGTTGAACTGTCATAATGACACAAATTAATTAGATAGCTGGTATTAGAGTTTTAAAGCCACCAATGGCCCTCTGACTTGGCTTCACATGCTGTCGAGAAGAATCTCTCAGGCATGCCTCTCGGGTTTCCTCATCAAGTTTTCCTTCACCATTTTTGAAGCAAGTGATAATTATACAATACCAACATGAATCCGAAAAGTCAGAGGTGCGAGCCTTGGGTTTGAACTCAAGACCTATGACGCGGCAGTTCGACGGTTACACCACTAGGCTGTCATGATGATGAGGTTTGAAAAAACCACTTTCTAAAACAAAACAAATACATAAAACAAACAAATTAAAACAACCTAATCAAGAAATCTTCCCACCACGGTTGGTCACCGCGGGAAGATCAGACCACCACCCTCTAACAAAGATCAACAAACTATATATTGCAACCCTTAATACTAGGACACTAAGGACACCTGAATCATTATCAGAGCTTGAAGTAGCATTGAGTGACCTCAAATGGGATATATTGGGACTAAGTGAGGTCCGCAGACCCGGCCAATCAATAGAAGAACGTGACGACTATGTAATGTTCCATAAAGGTGAAATCGGAGGTCAAAGAGGAATTGGTTCATGATTAAAGCCCATCTAAAACAGTTCATAGAAGATTTCATCGGGGTCACAGAACGAATAGCTATATTAAATATTAAATTACCCAACTACAAAAAAATATGGACAATCATCCAAGCCTATGCGCCAACCGAACAAGCTGATGAATTGGAACATAAATCCTTTCATGACACCTTATCCCAAATTATATACGACTACTCAAAGAACATCATTATTTTAATGGGGGATTTCAATGCGCAAGTAGGAGCCAGACAGAGTATAGACGAATTTGTACTGGGAGAATTTGGCCATGGAAAGAGAAGTACTAATGGGCAAAGATTAATTGATCTATTACTAGAACATAACCTTACCATCATGAACAGCATCTTCAAAAAGAATAAGAATAACAAGTGGACATGGGTCTCCCCAGATGGAAAGTACAGAAATGAAATTGATTATATTATAAGTAGCCACCCAAAACTATTTGCAGACACATCAGTAATATCAAGACTAAACTTCAATACCAACCATCGCATGGTTAGGGCTTCACTCGAAATAGCGCCTCCTAGGGCACGTAGAAAATACACTGTCGTGCCCAGCACAACCTACGACACAGAAACTAACGAACCAACATCACATTCACTAGCAAGTCGGATTGGCGAAACTGTAGAAATAGACGGAAATGACATAAGAAACAAATATACCAGACTCCAAAATCAACTTATTCAGTGCAAAACTAGAAAAGTAAAGAAACAAAAATACATTCTAAGTGATTCAACTATGCAACTTATAAATAAAAGAAAAAGTCTATTTGGGAATAAAAACGAAAAACGAAATAACTTTGAAATAACAGAATTAAGTAAGAAAATCAGAGAAGGCATACGAAAGGACAGGAAATTGGAGAGACTACGAACATTAGAAAAACACATCATCGCATCAGGTGGAACTAGGAAAGCCCTCAAAGAACTCCGCGAAACCACCTCCTGGATACCGAACTTGGAAAGCAATCGAAGTAACATCACAAACCGCAAAACCATAATCAAAACAGCATCTGAATTCTACCAGAACCTCTATTCAAACCCAGTCAACACCGAACAAAGAAAGTATAATAGCGTTGCAACATTCACACAACCCCCCAACCCAGAACCAGAAATATTACAAGATGAAGTGAGAAAAGCTATAGTAAGTCAAAAGTCAAATAAAGCACCAGGCCCAGACAAACGAGCTACTGAAGGGGTCTTTAGAAGAACTTGCCCCCATTTTGACCAAAATCTTTAACGAAATTCTAGCATCAGGACATATTCCTGAACAATGGGAAATCTCACACATAATCCTTATATACAAAAAAGGCCCAAAAGAGGACTTATCGAACTATAGACCTATAAGCCTAATGTCAAACGTATATAAGGTCTTCTCTAAGATAATACTAGATCGCATATGCATCACATTGGATGAAAACCAACCAATTGAGCAGGCTGGCTTTAGGAAAAATTTTGCCACAATAGACCACATACACACAGTCAAACAAATCATAGAAAAGTACAGTGAATATAACAAACCTGTGTATATGGCTCTCATTGATTATGCAAAAGCTTTTGATAGCATTAAACATGACGAAATCTGGGAAAGCTTGGAAAAACAGGGAATATCCAAGGTGTATATAAACATAATTAAAAATATATATGCTAACTGCAAAGCAAGAATACAAATGGAAACACTAGGTGAAACCTTCAAAATTGAAAGAGGTGTCAGGCAAGGGGACCCCCTGTCTCCCAAGCTATTCTCTGCAGTGCTCGAAAACATATTCCGAAAATTAAAATGGGACGATTTTGGACTAAATATAAATGGAATGAGACTTCACCATCTCCGTTTTGCAGACGACATTGTTTTGTTTGAAGAAAACCCTCACAAGTTGGAAGAAATGATACAAGAATTAAATAACGAAAGTGAGAAGGTCGGGCTGACAATGAATACCAGTAAAACAAAGCTATTATCAAACTCAGTTCCACACGAAATTAAAATCAACAACCAACCCCTAGAATATGTGACAGAGTACATCTATCTGGGACAAATAATCTCTCAAACCGACCTAACTACCAAAGAAATTAAAAGAAGAGTAACGAATGGATGGAAGAGATATTGGTCACTGAAAGAGATTATGAAAGCAACAGACCTCAGTAATAAAACTAAGTGCAAAGTCTTTAACACCTGTATTCTCCCTTGCCTTACGTACGGATGCGAAACCTGGGCACTCTCCAATCACCACAATATAATGGCACACTGAATATGTTGGCACACTGCCAGAGAGCTATGGAGAGGAGCATGCTGGGTATTAGGAAACTGGACAGAGAAAGGAACGCATCTATAAGAGCCAGGACAAGAGTGACAGACATCCTCACTAAGATAGACCAAATGAAATGGAGATGGGCGGGTCACATGGTACGGAGCCCCCAGGATAAATGGAGTAAAATTCTGACTGAGTGGTACCCTAGAGATGGTAAACGGAACAGGGGTCGGCAAAGGAAAAGATGGGAAGACGAACTCAGTCTCACAGCAGGTCCAAACTGGAGAAGAGTTGCAAAGGACAGAAAGCAATGGAAAGCGTTAGAGGAGGCCTTTGCCAAGAGGCACACTGAACTCCGAGATATATTATAACTGAAAGAAAATAACAGAAACTAAACTAACAAAAGAAGGGAGTTTCAGGATAGAAAGGGCTATTGTATTGTATTGTATTGTAACATGAATCCGAAAAGTCAGAGGTGCGAGCCTTGGGTTTGAACTCAAGACCTATGACGCGGCAGTTCGACGGTTACACCACTAGGCTGTCATGATGATGAGGTTTGATTAAACCATATACGGAAGAGTTTTAATTAACTTCTGGAGGGAGGTGGGCTGGTTGGAATAACCCCCCATATGGCCGCCATGGCCCACGCACAATGGTCCACTTGAAGAACTAAGTGCGGAAACCAAACCCTTTAACATAGAACATAGAACCATATACGGAATTTGTGAAAAAGATATTGGTTTAATTCATCAATCTCTAGCGAAATTATGTTCACTTTTTACTGGAAAAAAAGAAAATTTAAAGCTTTGCACATAAAAAATATTTGTAAGATTTATCATAAACTCAATTATTGCTACTTGGTTCCAGTTTGTGCATGTATTGCACATAACTAAAATAAGTTATCAGCTGTTTTCTATGAAGACATAATACTGTTACTTATGTACTGTGATATTACCTAATCCATTTGGGCAAATGTGTTTTTGTGGCCTAGCAATACCTAAAACAAAATACAGGTGCTTTAATCAACCTAAATTGCATCCTAAAATTACCCACAAGAACCATTATGACTCGTCTTCAATCAAAACTTAAATCATTAAAAACCATGACCTCTATAGAAAGACACACAAGTACCAACACCCATTGTGCTGATAAAGACTCTTAATTAGCATAGAATGTGACACTATGGCCATGCACTCCCACCGTCATCACAATACAGCATTTATCTCAAGGTCATAAGGTTCATAATGGCCTGTTGATAATAGAACATTGTGTGGGTATAACTTTTAGGGCTTGGTAACGTCACTGTGTACTTATTTACTTTTGTTAAGTGTTGTGGACATACCCGAATTAGTTGGTTGAGTATGTTTGATTATACTCGAGCCAAATTCGGTGTGACGTTTATGTAAACAAATCGCCCATTTAGTTGTTATCAGTTTATGGTGGAATTTGAATTTGGAACCAGAATGACGAAGTTTGCGCACTTAGGGCGTTTGACCACTTATCCGTATTCAATCGCTGTTCGTTTCTGATTCGGTTTGGCCATCCTAGTAATTGTATGGTCTATGGATGTTTGTGCACTCATGCGTACGGTTCGTACAATACGGATACGGATAAGTGGCCAAACGCCCTTAGGGTCCGAAACGATGGTTTGATTGATCGCAAATCAAAAATAATAACCACTTGTAAACAACAATAACCTAAGGATTAGTAGGTAATAGGTATCAATAATAATATGGTAATTATAGTAATTGACCTAGCCTTGTGCAATACTGCATATCTCTATATAAAAAATAACTATAACTGCCGCCCTGCATGCAATTTCTTACCAATATCGCATGCACTAGGTTCGGTGTCGCATTGCACGGAATTGTACGGACTTTGGTTAGTTATCTCGTTTATTATATACGGGGTCAAATTAAATTAGCTAGCAAAACTCCGCAGACGTGATGGGCATCGACATCTACACTCGAACATTTATGTTATGTTTGATTTGACCGCACCGTAGGACGCAGAACGCAACAAGTGTGACAAGTCCCTAAAGGGGCAATTCACATATTTTTGGAACGTTCTAATTTCAGTCGTAATCTGTAAAAAAAACGGTTAATTTATCTACATTTTTGACAAGTTTTTGGCATTTAAGAGTCGCAAAGATGAGACTGCGATTAACTTTTTGAACGTTTTTAAATACGACAATCAGCCTTCACGGCTTTGAAATATTGAAATATTCAATCCTTTCTTAGCGGGCCGCGATAGTACCTCCGCGGACAAGCCCTTTCAATGAGCTTTCCTATTATGGCTTCTTCATAAACCGCTTTAATAGACGTTTATGGGATATACATTGCCATTGTTGCAACACTTTAACATAGCTAGCCACAATCTTGCCTTTGACGACAACTACGAGTATTTTTAATCTGAGTAATCGAATATAGAGTCTTCATATAAAGCCTTTAAGTAGTACTATCTTGACTAACGAAATCTAGCCTTTATAGCGCTTCAATCTAGTGCTCCGCAATACCTGACAATTGACATACGAATACCTGACACGTCACGTCAAGCAGTGAACGTCTTTTGGTCAGTGATCTTCTTTAACATTCATCAACCAAAACATAGGCCTCCCCCAAGCCGCCACATCGTCGACCAGTTCTGTGCTTCTCGCGTCCAGCGAACTGAGCCAATAGGTCAAATGAAAATTAGCAAAGATAAACAGCCCAGACATTTTTGGAGAAAAGCTTTTACACCCAAAAATTAACCCTATACACCCTTCCTTCCACCCTCCTCTTCAGGAAGAGCTCGTGGCTAAGTACTCATAGCCACACGGGTAGATCCATCAGGTTAAGCTACGTTTGCCGGGGTTGGCCTTTGGATGGGTGACCATCTTTACATAGAGAGACTCCTCCGTGCCTCGGAAAGCACGTTAAGCCGTTGGTCCAGGCTGTCGTTAGTGGGTATATGGCAGTAGTTACGGGTCTATGAACCCCGCAAGCCTGACAAGACAACCAGTCTTACCAAGGGGTATCGTACTACATAGTTACTGAAATGAAATGAAATTGTTTATTCTGTAAATAGGATATTGGAATCACTTTTACACGTCATATTAAAATTTATGTAAAAAATTAGCTAGATGAGGGGGACTGGGTTGTGGAGGTCTGATAGGCAGTTGCTGCATGTAAAATACTGCACTGAAAAAAATGCAGACTAACTAAGATACATTTTCTCTTAGTTGGCATTAAAATGCTTGGAATAATTAATAATCTGTTCACTATACACAAGATACCATAGTTGCCAGAACAAATTCATTTTATTTATATCAACAAATACGCACATGCACAGTTTATTCAACTGTCTTTGTTACATCAAACATAGCACGTTTGATTTTAACTCAAAACTTTTATAAATCAAAAAATAATTTAAGTTCATGGTAACAAGCAACTTGTTAGCATTAAATCATATAAATCATAGTTTTTAACAACGAACATGTTTGATTAAATAGCCTGCTTAGTTAAATAAAACAAGATCAGTGGTCACATCTAATAACTCTTTGTAATGACAACAAAACGCAACGCTCCCCGCGCTTTTCCCACCCCCACTTGCAGTAAACTAACTAACTTCGCGCGCCGGTCGACGGTCGACTTGTCAAAACACAGAGCGCTATTAGAATACTGGTGTCAAAATTCAAAATGCGTACGATAATAATTATGTAGGACTAGGATAAACATGCTGTGGTTCTTATCTTATGGCTATCTGTGCAGGCGTGCAGGTTGACCGGCGTGTCTTATGTTCCAAGAACACAGGTGTATACGCCAAGCCACACGCCTAGGGTCGGTGATAATATTAGTGAAATAACTATTTACATAAATACTGCCGAGTGCTTTATACACAATGGAACACATGGAAGAAGTGGCCGAATTATTAAAGATATGGATCTCATCCCAAAATTTGCAGGTAAGATAAAACATACAGTAGGTAACCATAATACCTAGGTAGGTATACTAAGAATGCTATTTGTCAGTACAGGAAATTTGCAGCCTGCACCATTGATTTTGAACACTGAATAGCACTCACAAACTTACTGATTTTTTACAGCAACAGCGGTTAGGAGTTCTGTCAACTAAAGGAAAGAGAAACAGAGAGGAAAGCCCTGCACCCTCACCTTCACCATCTCCTAAATAGCAACAAAGCAACACACTGGATGAAAATGTTGAAGTTGATTTACAGTGGCTTCGAAATTCATCAGAAACTTGGAGGCTGACGGAAATAAAATGGAAAAACACATTCAAATATCGAATAATCTTCACAACAATAATAATGAATAGACGTTGGAAAGATTCCAAAGTCTATTCATTATTATTCATTATATGAGTGAATACCCAGTGCTAATAGAAATAAACCGCAAGTTTATACTCTGGTAAGGCTTGCCACATAATTATATTTTATATACATGTAATTTGAGCTATATTTTGTCAATTTAATGTTAATAATTATACTGTGTTCTGTTTTGTGTTTTTTAGTTGAACATTGACTTTGAGGCGGCCTATGGAGACCAAACACATAATTTGTTTGTTTATTGCAAAAATTTTAATATTGGAATTATTAAGAAATAGAAAATCAAAAAATTGCATTTGGCCAGGATCTAATCTCTCTAGCTGATGGTAAGTATATTTTTCTTCATTCATTTAGCGGCAAAATTTTAGCCTATACACATCCCATAGCTGGGCCTATGCCCTATAGGCCTTCTCGCAGAGGGCTTGAGCTGCTTGTCCCCATGCTAGCCAGTTGCGGATTGCAGGCTTCCCTTTGAAGCCTTTGTACCTATTTTAATGTGACTCTTTCAAAACTTGAACTATCTGAAAAACGAATGGTCTATATAATTATTCTTTTATTTCAGCACCTAAAGAAGAAGATAAAAATTTTGCAGCATTTTTGGCAATTAAACAGAAGAAAAAACAAAAAAAAGTCGAGCCTAGCTGTGGCTGAAAATCATCTAAGGCAGAAACGCGGTATGCGTTCATCAAACATTTAAGATCCGATGTGATCTGACGCTGAAATCGGTCTGTCTGTCTATTGAACTTCAGCTAAAAACATTACAGAATAAAGAGGCAACATCACAGCCTTACATAATTATTGGTGAGTCATTAAACAATTAAAAGATATCTGATAAAAAAAGCTCTTAACTCTAATTAAATTTGTGAAATATTTGATTATTGTTATATTATTAGGTTTCTATATTGCAGACTATATTAAGACTGGTTAATAATAATTAGGTATCTGGTTAAGCTTATTCTAAGTCATATAATAAGCTAAATTGTAATAGTTTTTAATAACTTCATATAGTTTTATTGTACATGGTACACCGGCTACACATCAAGCTATACATTTCCAGTTTAAGCTGACCTCGCATTGCAGGGATATCGTTTACAATGCGAGATCACCATAAACTGGAAATGTATAGCTTGATGTGTAGCTCAGCTGCGTACATAATTTGTTATTTACCATGGTGACTTGTTTAGTATGCTGTGTTCAACTTTTAATAAGTTTTTTTGTATAATTCAAATAGTCTGATTCTAATGGGACAATTATTATTGCAAACAATAGAATTTGATGTGTTTATTTTTTCATTTTTGCTTATTTGAAGAACTAGAAGCAAAGGAAAATGTAAAATTTCATAACTTTTTGTCGTAACATGCAATATAAATATTCTGAGCAATGGAAAAGTATGTTATTTTATAAGATGTAAATTATATTGAATGTAAGTATTTTGTGTAATGTGTTCTGCATAAATAAATTAAAAATCAAATATTGTTGTTTGATTGCTATACCATTTAATATCTATTTTCATGTTTCATATTTTTTATACAAGGCCTATAGGGTTAACTTGAGGTGGATCGTCACGCTATGTTATTAAAAATATCTGCGTAGGGGATGCTGAAATTAATTGACGGTTTATAGCAAATATTAAGGTCTCCTCAAAAAGTTTTCATGATAAGCTTACAAGAAAACATTTTGATTTAAGCTTAATATTTGCCATAAATCTATATTTAATTTTAGCGCTCCTGCGCGGATTTTTTTAACAATTTAGTGTAACGATTTACCACAAAGATGTTAGTCATTATAAAAAAGTAGGTTCTCAACCATAATTATTACAATAAAGTTACTTTGTTGATGTGCAAAAGATACTGACTTGGATTGACAAATAGAAGTAGTTCATATGACAACGGTTCATGTTTACGTTGAATACGAAGTTAGTTGCATTAATCAGGATAGCACGGTTATTTGGTGCAAGATCTTAGTTGAAACAACATAAGAATTTCATTGATCTAATAATGTTTCACAGACGTATCGTGCAAGATCTTAGTTGAATCTACAAGTTTAGTGTGTTAATGTGACAATGTTTCATTGTTAAACTGGCAAACATTTGAGCTAAATTAAACAACTACCCGTAATTAAACCAATGCATTACTTAGTAGACGGAACTATGATAATTTAACAAAGTTGTCATAGCTTCAGAAGTCAAGATCTTGTTAGGCTCGTATGGAGTCAAGATGTGTGATTACATTAAACAAGATGTTTATTAAAATAAACAATTTTTTTTTTCAGTGTGGTATTCAGCTGCATCCGGTTAGACTGGAAGTCTCAGTTGAGTTGGGAAAAGGCTAGAAAGATGGATACATCCTTCCTACATCATACGAAAATTAAAAACCCGACTGATTATAATCTATAGAATTTTGGTATCGCAGGCAAACAAAACTTACACCATATTTCCGGTTACTAGTTTGTCGAGGGCCTGCGATACCAAAATATACATACAAACATACATAGTCTCGTAAAACATTACACGCCTTCTGGGGCAGTCGGGTAAAAAACGGAGACTTAGGTAATCAGTCTATATGAATAAAAATGAATTTCCGTGCATCAGACTCGCAAAAACTCGAAAAGGGGTGGTTTAGGAAAATATTTGAAGGAACAGCCGAAATATCTTAATTAAAATTTTGACAGGACATCGTCTGACGGGTCAGCTACATCTAATAACTCTAAAATATTCTAGAAATGAGTACAAACTCAAGTCACGGTGTAACGCATCTGTTTATTATAAGATGGCCACCGTCGCGTGACGCTCCACTGATTAAACGCTAATTGTGAACCGCATTATCTCGTTATGTTTCACACTTTGTAGAGACCTTGTTGTATAGAAGTTGCAGCTTGCATGGAATTAATAGTTTTAAAGGTTCCGGACCTCAAAAAAAAACGAAACCGTTGTAGGATCACGCTTGTGCCTGGCTGTCTGTCCGTCTGTCACATCCAATTTGCTCCGAATCTAATAGACCGATTAAGTTGACATTTGGTACACATAGGTACCTATCAATTTCTGTGACCCAAACACGGACGTGTAACGTAAATAAATAAATTTTGAATATGGAGATCAGTTTGGGATACAAATTAAGAATTAACTGCCTCGTTGGTGCAGTGGTCGCAAGCGCTACTGCTGACCACCATGAGGTCCTGGGTTCGATCCCCAAGTCGGGCAAATCGTTATTGGGTTTTTCTATCTGGAATTTCTCAGTAGCAGCCCGGAGTATGGATTCGTGCCCGGTTGGTGGCAATAGGCTCGCCCCCTATTACATGAGACTTTAACATAACTGGTGAAATGTGGGTGTACTATAGGCACCTCTGCCCAATCCTTCGGGGAAACAAGACGTGATGTTATGTTATGTATGTTATAAACATTTTTGAGGAATATTGACACTGATGTGAAAGCTCTGGAACGCAGTTTAGATGTGTTGATAACGTTCAGTTTCGTTGGTGAAATTCACCCTTGGCACAGATGCATATAGATGCATCATTCCGCAAAATAATTTAAATAAAAAGCGACCCTTCTACGATACAATAAAGTGCAATTCAGGGCCCACAGGGCTTTGAGGAGTGGCTAGAGAGGCGCCATCGCCACGGCGTCTTCACCTTCCGCCTGACGCAGGTCCTCACCGGACACGGTTGTTTCGGGAGGTTCCTGTTTCGCATAAGGCGGGAGGAAACGCCCGGGTGTCACCACTGTGTGGATCGTCCGGAGGACAAGGTGGAGCGTACGGTGGAGGTCTGCCCGGCTTGGGCGGAGCACCGCCGTGTCCTCGTGGAGGCGATCGGCGGCAGAGACCTCTCGCGTCCGGCCCTGGTCCAGGCCATGGTGCGGAGCGAGAGGGCATGGCAAGCCGTCACCTCCTTCTGCGAAGCAGTAAATGCTCGCGAAGGAGGAGGTAAAATTTTCCCAATCAACATTGAACCTTATTCTTTAGCGATAAAGTTGAAAACCGATTAAAGAATTTTGACAGATTGTAGTAACTACTAGTAACTTGATGTGCTGGCGTCTGCACATCAAATCAGTAAATCAATCCCTCGAGACAGAGAAACAGCTAATCACTTTATCCACTGCGCCAACCGTGCCGTCTTATCGATCCATCTTATGGAATTACTTGCTTGCATAAAATTATTTACTTACGGAAGGAAGCCATTGCGATTCCGCATTGCACATCTACCTTGCCGCAACTGAGGAATGCTGCGATAATGCGAGTTCACATTGCAACTCTATTTTGTTATGCTGTAGTCCCGGCCTTCTCAATTGTCCGGACTTTTGAATTTAAGGGGATTTTCTTTAAAAAAAGATACTTAAATTGACTAGTATGATTACAGAAAAAAATAAGATTAAAAAGTTAAATATCCGGACTTTTTGGCAAATATCAGACTTTTTGTCAGGACTTTTCAAATTTCGAAATGGTAACCCTAACTGCAGGGCAAACTTGTCCCTTTCTTAGGGCCGTCGCCCACGGCGACTTTTTGAAACGATGCAGTAGCGATGCTGTCGCGCATGTGTATCGATACAGCCGCGCTGCTGTAATTATGTATGAAGAATCCTGCGCGATAGTAGCGATGCAGAAGCGCGTTTACAAAACGCGTGACAGCATCGCTATAAAAACTCGCCGTGGGCGAGGGCCCTTATTTTCATTTTCTCGCCCCATATTAATTTGAAGCCTTTAGGCAGAAGGCGCAGAAGCCAAGCTTGTCTTATTATTTCCTTTCAGTACAAATTTTCCAATTGCTTATACTTATAACTCTACATTTGTTACTTTTGTTTGTAGCAGCAATGATACCATGCAAATTTTGATGACCCTGATAGTGACCAATAACAACATTAACAACATCCACGCATAATTACTAAAATGAAATGAATCATTTTTCAACTTTTTTCACATACTACTGACTCATCTAACGCCACGAAATATTTCACGCAGTTCCGTCCAACCTGACCTGTCGTGTTCCGACGTTTCCGGTGTCATACAAAAGAGGTAACCGGCAACACTAGCCATGCATTGTGTACACATACGACCCATGACCGTGACACAAAACGACGTAAATAGATGGAGAAGAACCGGTTTAATTCTCAATAGGAAAGCGGTTTATTTGGAGAAGTAGGGCTTCTTTCATTGTTAGAAAAAACTAGGCTATGTAGGGTTGGATCGGATTGAAGTTTTTCCCACAAAATGTGAAAACGATTGTCAAGTTTGGGTAAATCTTTTTCCTTGTAGTTATGCGAAAGACATGATATTTTGAGCATTGGATTAGATTGACATGTTTCACAATTAAGTGACTGACAGACGTTATCGAGGGTATTTCTAATGCTTGGGAGAGAATTTGTTTCTCTCGGGGCAGTGAACACTGAGATGACAGCTGATGGATATGTGTCCGAATAAGCGGCCAATACAATAATGCAAGGATTCCGTACGGTATTTAAAATCGAGGAAAAAACCACGTTCCTTTATTGTTTTTTTTTTAATTATTATTGGTAAAGCGGCAATAAAAATACACAATCTATGAAAATTTCAACCGTCTAAACTGCATTCGCAATTTATTTGCCAAACATGTAAACAAACACGAGTTTTCCACTTAGACAGACATCAACTTTATGCAAGTGTAAATGGAGTTGATTTTAGATCGACTAGAACTGTTGAAAAAGTAATTAAAAAATATTAAGTTGTAGATCAAATTGAACCTTATGTGTAGGCATTACAGTTGCTTTTCCTAAAACTCGTGTTTGTTTACATGTTTGGCAAATTAATCGCGAACGCAGATTACCTATTACGGTTCATGATATACAGCCCGCTGACAGACAGACGGACGGACAGCGGAGGCTTAACAATAGGGTTCCGTTTGGCACCCTTCGGGTGTCTTGGCAGATTATTGTATTGGCCGCTTATTCCGACACATATCCATCAGCTGTCATCTCAGTGTTCACTTCCCCGAGAGATACAAATTCTCTCCCAAGCATTAGAAATACCCTCGATAGCGTCTGTCAGTCACTCAAGTGTGACACATGTCAATCTAATCCAACGCTCAAAACATGTCTTCCGCATAACTACGAGGAATAGGATTTACCAAAACTTAACAATTGCTCTCACTTTCTGCGCGAAAAACGTCAAAAAGAAATACTACGTCGACCCCAAATAAATTAGGATTTAATAAGGGCAGTAGGATTTTGTAGACCGACATTCCCCAGAGATAAAGTAAAATTTCCCCGTCCGATGTTTATAAACGTGGGCTCAGACGAAACGACCATAGAGAACATAAGCATTCTTTTCTTGATTGTGCAGTATGGATAGACAAACGAAAGAATGCTCTGTCCCTGTTAACACGTTACAATGGGAATGAGCATTCACTCGTTTGGTCCAACTAAATCGACATTAAGAGTCCAATTACATTTTTTTTACGGAAATTCATGATTTTTACCAGATTGCCCCAGAAGGAGGGTAATGTTTTTCGAGAGTATGTATGTATGTCTTTGGCACGCTCTGTAGCCTAAACGGCTTGATATATTTTAACATAATGAGGTATCGTTAGATTCGTCTTAATTGTGGGAGTGACATAGGTTATATAATATTTATATTTGCATCTGCAAACATAAAAAAAGGGAAGGAAAGTTTTTTTTAAGAATAAATTACAACAATATACAGGGTGGCAGGGTCATCGACGCGAAACCTGTTACCATGGATTTAGTACATGATTCTGAACCCCCCTGTTGAAATTTTTCGTAATGAGTTTTACCTTTATACCAACGATTACAGGATGAATAAAATTATTATGGATAAATTCATCAACAGCAAAATCAGAAAAAATCCCACCTTTGCAAAACTTATTCCTAAACTAACTGCTACCCAAGTGGATCCTAATTCTTTTTCTTAAATATCTGCCAGTGAAAGTCACGTCAAAATCGGTCCAGCCGTTTCGGAGATTAGTCAGAACAAACAGACAGACAAACAATTTTTTTTAAATAAAATTGTTTTCTCTCATATTATGCATTTAGTAAAAAGCTGTTATTTTGACATTACAAACAGACAATAAAATTTTATTTATTTCTATTTGTTTGTGTATAGATAAAATAGTGATATTATGTATCAGTGAATGAGTAATTTTGCTTATATAGTAATAGTGAATTGTTTCATTGTATGCTAACCTAGTACTGCTTATTAGGAAACTTGTAACACAGTCGCATAATAGTGGCCACGGGTCGACCGTGAGAGAAAAATGACATTTAATTCTTTGTTTGATGGACTTAGTAATGGTCATGTTTTCTTGTCGTTATTGTGGTACTAGCTGCGCCCCGCGGTGTCACCCGCATAAGTGTCGATCCCGTGGGAATATCGCGATAAAAATTATCCTATGTCCTTCTCAGTTCATGGTCTACACATTTGCCAAATTTCGTCCAAATCCGTTCAGCCGTTTTAGCGTCAAAGCGTAACAAACAAACAAACAAAAAAAAAAACACTTTCGCATTTATTATATTATTATAGTTAGAATTAAGAAAATGATGTGTACTTATATGCTATTCCTGGTTAGGGTTGGCTAACATTAGATTATAGGCTAAGATGGGTTAGCCTCTTTTCAAACTCGACCAAATACCATCAATGCAAAAGGTTCAGACTCTAAACCAAAGAGTAATCGAAGACAGTTTGTTCGAAACTTTAGAGCAAACTGCTTTCGATTACTCTTGAGCAGTCCACTGCTACATACACATAGACATAGACTACTCCCATGTCACTTTACTCAATCTGCCTAGCCTTTTCCCAACTATGTTCGGGTCAGCTTCCAGTCTAACCGGCTGCAGCTGAATACCAGTATTTTACATGGAGCGACTGCCTATCTGACCACCACAACCCAGTTACTGGGTAATACGATACCCCTTGGTAAGACTGGTTGTCAGACTTTCGGGCTTTTGACGACCCATAACGACTGTCTAAGATCTACGAATGACAACGGGGCCCAAAGGCTTAACGTGCTTTTCGAGACACTGAGGAGTCTCGGTATGTGAAGATAGTTACGTATCCACGGACCAACCCCGGCAAGTGTAGCTTAACCTGATGGATCGACCCGTGCGGCTGTTATTAGCCACGAGGTCCTCATGACGCTCTACTGAGTGTTAATATTATTTCCATACCTATTTCAAAGAAGTTAAGCAGAGAGTTCTAATTTATTTGTAATTTTAATGTGATGAACACGAGGCTTTTGACTAATCTGTCAAGTAGTTCTAGTAAGACTAAATGTTTTATTTTTTTGTAAAGTGCGTTTAGTTTGTGCAGAATAAATAATTTTTCTTTCTTTTCTTTTTTTTCTTTAGTTATGTTGAAATTGAAACCTTAGTAATCTAATTCATGTATTCACTCATAAAAACCACAAGCACACTCACAAATATACACACCCTCTCACACTCACTCATTCACCATTCGAAAGGTTCAGACCGTTAATTAAACCTTATAAACTATTAATATTCCTTTGTTTTGTAAAATGCTAGCATTTAAGAACTCAAATCTAATGTAAGTCGAGGGGATTGGCGCTGTTAGCCGAGATACCGGTTCCTCCTAGTTCGGCTCCAGATGCTAAAACTTTTGTGTACCTACTTTTGTTATAACATAGCACTGTAATATAGTCTAAGTACTGTTTTTATGAAATAAAGCTTATTTATTTATTATTATTAATCTTTTAAAGCAATAACATATCATTACGCCTGTATTCCCCGAAGGATTAGGCAGAGGTGTACACCCACATTTCGCCAGTTATGTCTAAGTCCCATGTAATAGGGGGCGAGCCTATTGCCATCAACCGGGCACGAATCCAGACTGGTACTGAGAAATCCAAATGGAAAAACCCAATTTGCCCGACCTGGGAATCGAAACAGAGCCCTCATGCTCAGCTGTAGCGCTTGCGACCACTTGACCAACGAGGCAGTTTTAAAACAATAAATATTCTTTTATTTTCAGGAGACAGCTTGGAAGAACTAAACGGCTATGGAACGATGCGACCAAGGAACATCATCTCTTCAATACTTAGTGGAACGCCAGCCAAGAACAAGGGGCTCGCTATATCGAATCCTCATGATTTTAGAATGGTTAGTTATTTAATTTAATTTTACTTCGGTGGTTCCCAAAGTTGACTGGACCCGCGACCTATTGAACAAAAACGGGATCTCAAAATCGGGACTTTTTTCTCAACATAAATAAAAAATGGGGCATAACTATAGGAATGAAGGACTGTTCAAATAAGAAAAAAACAGTCAGTTAAAATAAAAATGAAAAATATTTTTAATATTTATTTTATTTAACAAGGAATGCTATTTCAATGAGACGGATAAATACATCCGTCATCTTGCCTATTCTTTGTCATTATAGCTTTAACATTAACTTCAATCTTAGTTATTTTTAATCGCAATGAGTTTGATATGTCCTATTTATTTCGGTATTTAGTTTTATTATTAATCAGAGAGGCCAGGTGGTAACCGCCTCGACTTACGAGTCGGTAGGTCGTGGGTTCGATTCGAACCCAGGCAGGCGCTTTAGTTTGTGTAAATTACTTCATCACCACCACTCTCAAAATGGTGAAGGAAAACATCGTGAGGAAATACCAAAAATTGGAAGACATCTGATATCTACCAACCCGCACTGGGCCCGCGTGGTAGATTACAGCCTACTCCCTCTCACAGAGAGGAGGCCTGTCTTAGCAGTGGGAACATTATGGACTGATTATGCTATTAATCATAGCTGAAAATCAAAGCTTGGTCAGTCTATAATCTTCAACTTCTAGGACAAAGGCTTCTCTGAGAGGGAGTGGGCCGTAATCGCACCCAAAAGTTCAATCAATTTATTAATATTTTTTGTCATTAAACAATTTCAGGTATCGGCGATCATAGACGTAGATATAGTTCCTGAAACGTGCCGGCGAGTCAAACTACTGAAGCACGGGTCAGACCGACCGCTAGGATTCTTTATTAGGTAAGGAACATCAACTTATTTATCATTACCTCCAAAACGGGGCGCGATTAAGACACAGGTACATGCCAGTGACCTTAAGTGGTTAGCTTGCGTGTTTTGTACTGAGCTCGCGCAACGCGTCGTACGTCCAGCCAGTAATAGGACTCGCTCATCAAGGAGCGGTGTCCCCAATTTGACGCATTATTAACTTATTATATATAAGACAAAAGGTATTTTAATAAAACACGTATACTAATATTTTAATTATACTTAAAATGGTGAAGGTTTCAGAAAAATACGCTTGATAGCTTTTGCGTAATTCTCAGTTTTATATCCGCGTTAGACACAACTTTACAAATTAATTTCACTATGTAATGTAAACATAATCTAAAATATTCGTATATTAAATTATTAAGAAAATGCTCTAATTTAACATATATTTTTTCCAAATTATTAACACTACTCGTTTAGACGTAATTTTCGGTATAAAATCATGAAAAGTAGCTTATCGTCGCCTTAAAGGTAAAATTACCTACAAAAGCAAAGCCAAAGAAGTAGCTGCAAGATTAATGGCAAATTACTGCGTATTTTCAGAATCTGAGTTCAATATTGCAGTATTGAACTCAGATTCTGAAAATTCGCATGTTTGAAAGTTGCATGGGTTTTGCTGTTGAAATTTAAGTTTTTTTAGTTCAGGGGTCTGTCAATCGGTTTTGATTTTACCCGTTACGAATCTAAACTGGGGACCAAGTCTACTAATTAACAAACGTCACAATGGTCTCTCGATGGTGTCTCTGTGTGATCTCTCTGGTCGGAAGTATTTCCCGAAATTATTATTGTAATAGCACGATTATAAACTCTTTTTTTAATCCACAATGGTGTAACTCTTGGCCTGCATCTCACCTGATGGTAAATGATTATCAGGCAGAAGGTGGAAGCGACCATCACCTGGAATCCTCCACCACAGAGGAACTGGCTATCTTACCTCTAACTGCCGAAACACAACAATACTGTTAACATTGTTGTTTTGGCGACATGCTTAGATAAGATGGTGGTGGCTAGCCAGGCGGACTTAGAACAAGCCCTACCAACAACCAAACTTAGCAAAAATTTTGCCCCACTAGGAATCGAGCTCGGGACCTCTGGGTCTTAGACAAGTGGTCTATCTACTAGCTAGACCACAGGCGGTCAAAATTCTAAGTCTTCTTTATTTTTCTGTGTGTTTTAGTTGGTGTTACATCCCCCGATGTGACACCATTAAAAATAATTATATTCGTATCTTATTGTGTCTTTATTAAATTAAACTATCCTAAAAAATTACTTAATATTTTTCAGAGATGGCACCTCAGTCCGGGTAACTCCCAACGGCGTAGAACGTTCCCCTGGCATCTTTATATCGAGACTAGTGCCCGGAGGCCTGGCGGAGTCTACCGGACTGCTGGGCGTCAACGACGAGGTGCTGGAGGTCAACGGAATCGATGTGTCTAACAAGACCCTCGACCAGGTACGTCTATCAACTCAGGTTATCGCAGTCCCGAGGCCGATATACGGTCGCTCCAGGATTCGTCTGCTCCACCGGCCATCGGTCCTTCGACAAACATGGCCAGCCCACTGCCACTTCAGTTTGCTTACTCTGCAAGCTATGTCGGTAACTTCGGTTCTTTTCCGGATAACTTCATTCCTGATTTTATCCTTCAAAGAAACTCCGTGCATAGCCCGATCCATAGCACGCTGAGCGACCTTGAATTGGTGGACCAGCCCGGCTATCAGTATTCAGGTTTCGGCACTGTATGTCAAAACGGGCAACACGCTCTGGTTGAAGACCTTAGTCTTCAAATATTCTGGGATAGGTGACGAGAAGACTTAACGAAGTATTCTAAACGCTGCCCAATCCAACTGGATCCTTCTGTCGGCTTCTTTGTCAATGTTGTGTCTACCGTGGCAGGTATGTGGAACCATGGAACCAGACGGATCCCTTTTTCTTAGTGTACATACTGTACATGTCCATTTTATCTGCAATTAAAATACAGGTTGTTCGCACACGACATGGTGTCAAAAATCGCTGTATACGGCAGCTCTCAATGTAACGCACGCAAAACCTTGTGCTTATGAGAGCGTACATTAGCACAGGAGTTGTCCCTATTCTAAGTTACGTTATAACAATTTTAATTTGTTTTGATGAAAAAAAAAATTAACTTTCAAACTATTAACCAATATCTCCGTATCCAGAAGGTTCCCGGGTATAATCCAGTACAAAAATAATCTTCCTTTTTTAAATTCGGTAAATAGATCACAATTTCGGGGAGTACAAGCGCCTCCTGTCTTCGTTAAGCGTCTTTTTACACCCATTATAATTTGCAACTGTTCTCATTAGAGCTATCAATTTGTTTTTTTTACTAATTCTTTCATCCCCAGGTGACAGACATGATGGTAGCGAACTCGTCAAACCTCATCATCACAGTGCGGCCCGCCAACCAGCGCGCCGGGCCGCCCGCGCCCGCCGAGACCGTGTCGCGGCACTCGCAGCCCTCCAGCGAACCTGACGAGGATAGGTGAGAACTCTTGTAATATCTGCTACATAGCAGCCCGCTTCAACTTCACATTGAAACATCACCGAAAACATTGTACTTTGTCACTATGTCAAATTTTTGACGACGCCATTTTGCATCTTGGAATATGACAAGGATATAATTGTACAGGATATTTTTTAACCAGTGCGCAAACTTAAACACATGACTTTACTCATCATTATGTACAACATTTACTATGCGCCTTAACCTGAAATCGCGACAAAAAATCTACTGTTCCCTACAAGTTCGCATAACTCGTCAAAATGTAAGGAACAGCTGATTTCTTTTTAAGAGTGTTTATTCTGAAAGTTGGCAACGTCGCAAATAGATGTCAAATATTTCGCTGTTTTGATTAATTTGATAATATTTCTGTATGGAAATAAAATGTGGCTAACTAGCGAACTAGAATATTGATTATGAAATGCAATAACTAATATCGTAACACCGAATAGTTAGTTTTAGATGTAAAAAAAGTATTTGGAAACTTTCCAATTGCCTTTTTTTCACCTAAAACGGGTACAACATCAAATTCAATGTTATAATTGCAATTCATTATTAATATTCTAGTCAATTGGTTAGCCACATTTCTTATTTCCATACAGTATTATTTCCAAATTAATCGAAACAGGTAAATATTTGACAGCTATTTACGACGTTGCCAACTTTTATTATGCACCCTCTTAACATAATTGACCTATAAAGTTCCCACTGCTGGGACACAGTCTGTATTCTACCACGCGGGCCCAATGCGTGTTGGTGGAAATAAATTACGGAAAGCAATTACTAATAAACTAACAATTTTTTTTTCCAGATTCGACCAAGACGACCATGACGAGATAGTAGACCTAACAGCCGTAACGCTAGAAGAAGTGGAGCCCGCACCCTTCCCTATCACATCGAAGGACGACGGGCAAGTGCTACACCTCTAGTACATACTGCGACGGTACCGCGCCGCTAAGGAACGATACGGCTAGTTGAAAGTGTTGAATATGGTGCGAAATTGTTATTAAGTGAGTGTACGTCGTGGTTGAGGTGAGAAAGATAAATAATATTTCGTGTAGAAGCATTGAAGGGCGTAGTATACGCCCTGAAGATCTTAGCGTGGTTTAAACCGCTATAAGTCCAACCAATTTCGAATAAGAAATGTTTAAGGGGTGATAGACGCACGAGCAAGTACGCGTACTTATAGGTCGGCGACCTTTCTTGCCTGTGTGTCATACCAAATACAGTTCGCGTCAAATAACTTTGCCGCTCTGAAGTTGGGTTGCGCACGCACGCTACTGTTTTTTAGGTAAGAATTGGTAGTCTACTTCAGAACGGCAAAGTTATTTAACGCTAACTGCACGCGTACTCTAAAACCGCTGAGTAAGTTCGTCGGCGACCCAACAGGTTTGAAATATTTGCTCGTAGCCTGCCTTGGTTCGTAGTTTCATACGTCTGTCATCGTCGCGACTCGCCATTACGTTTCTACAATTGTGTAATATTTGTTTAGTTTGGTCCAGAAAATTCGACAACATCGCGATACAGTGTGAGCAAGCTTCACGGATGTCACCGACGGCGAGCCGAGTAAGCTCGCGTACTTTAACTTCGCACGTCTATCACCCACTTATCATATGCCTGGTAAGCTAGCACGATTTTGAACACGTCCGGAGCGCGTATTAGGTTCAACCAGTTTCATGTCAGAGCTGTAATAGGCGTATTACACGCCTTAAAGGTTAATAGCACTATATTGAACGCGTCTGTCATGATTCCACTCAGTGCTAAGTGACTGGTTGTAAGTGCGTGCGTTATATTTGAAGCAAGAATTTCGCTTCTATACGAATCATTGTATCTTTTTCCATGGTTCTAAGGAAATACAGTCAAAACCGGTTATAACGGCTTCGCTTAAAACCACGTACCGGTTATAACGACGAAATTTGGAGGTCTCAGCATTTCTGTTTACTTTACCGAGTGTTTGGTTATCTCAACTAACGGCTCCATAATTCAACGGTACCTTGAAAGTCTTTATAAACGGTTTTGATAGTATATAGTAATTGCGCAGTACCGTTGTTTTTAAAATATCGTTTAGTCGTGTTCTAGAATCAAGATGTAGAGCGGCTAGGTTTCTATAAAATTAGCCTTACCAGATATTGTTTACAATCGTATAGCATCCTATCTGCGTTCGAAGTAAGACATTGAATATTCCGTTCCATAGTTTCATCGAGTTGGCATAGACCAAGTAGTGAAATCGAGTTGCCAACTGAAAAAAAAAATATCTTCCTATAAAAAATCCAATTAAAAAGTATGTCTCATTAACCACCTCAACCACACATCTAAGCAAGACTCGAACATTAGTACTTACGTAAAAACATTCCATTATATGCCTTATATATACTGCAATAAGTGTCAAAATAGCTAAATTAGGCGTCACAATAGATTAGGAAGCAATATTAGGTACAGACGACATAGTGAAGTATTAACATATCGCGAATATATTATTCTCAAGTATTGAAATGATTGTCATATGTAAAAAATATGCTATTTTATTTAGATATGCACTCGACAGCGTGTGCTGCAATAGCATGCCTGAATCTGGGTATGTGTACTATTGGTTATAAGATCTACTACATGGGATCTAACATTTATGCACTGTATACTTCTGCCTAGCCCTTTGAGGACTACAAGCATAATGATATAATATGCATATTTTTTGCATATGAACATAGTAACTAGTAATAAATACTTAATTATTGTGCCTAAATATATGTGTATAGTATTTTTTACGTATTTCGAATCTTAAATAAGATTAAAAGAATGTTAATCGTTCCATTTAGGATGTACTTTGAAAAGGAACATCATAATCTTCAATTCCTATCAACTTAGATTTTAGCTCAATTTTTCTTAACATATCAATTAATTATGATGTTAAATCATCCAATCAGGCTTCGAATAGAAATCATTCGTTCAACTTATTTCATTCATTCATTCATTCAGTCTTTGTTTTCGTTCATTCATCATTCTCAATCAAGTATTTTATAGTTAAATTATAATCATGATTGTTTGAGTTCAGAGGGAATAGTTTTATTTCTATAAAATTATAAACAGTTAAATCTTTCAAAGATAAAATAGGCATTATCGATCAGTTGTAAAATTGTTACGTTGTTGACAATAATATTAGTTGTAAAATACTGCGTAAGTGTCAAATTCCATCCATTTTTGTTTGAATTTGTAAAAGATGACATACTTCAAAAGCTCTCAAAACGGTGGCTCACACACATCTTGAGGAAACTAGCAAGTCCTAGAACCAAAAATTCTCACACGTCTCCAACCCGCACTGGGCCCGCGTAGTGGATTACATCCCTCTCCCTGAGAGGAGGTCTGAGTCCCAGCAGTGGGATCATCATAGGCTGTTTATGCTGATGCTTACGTCAAAAGGCCAATTTCCGTAATTAAAAATGTTCGAAATTTATTTCATCTCAGCGACTTCCAATGTCAAATACTTGACAAAAATGTAGGGAAAGTAAGGGAACTAGTAAAATCCTTGTTTCCAATATATGTTATTTCCACTTAAACAAGCATCAACTTTATGCTAAATGTAAATAAAGTTGATTTTAGACTGAGTAGTACTGTTAAAAAAGTCATAAATTTATGAAATTGTAGCGCAAACTGAACCTTATGTGTAGGCATTACAGTTGTTTTTCCTAAAACTCTTGTTTGTTTACATGTTTGGCAAATAAATTACAAACGCAGTGTAACCTGTATAGGGTACTAGGTATAGACAGTATACCTAGTAGCAATAAAAACCGCAGATGTATGTCGTCTTTATCAAATCCGTAGTATGAAGCGTCTTTAAACACTTAGATAGTTTTATTCTCACTTCCTATGGAAGGTGCTATATGAAATCAAAATTCATGTTTTACGTAGTTAATCAAAAACTTAGCGTTAAATAATTATGAATTTGTCAATTTTCTATTTTAGAATAGTAGGGTGGAGCCGGAAATAGCAATTTATTTAATTGTATCGCGTAGTTTCTAAATCCGCCACTGATTTTAGAGAGAGGTTATTAACAAAAAGTTTCCTAACAATAGCGATGGTTAATATTTTAGAAAAATAATCATAATCTTGGCGTATGCTTATGGAATATTTGAAGCATTTTAGAATATTTATAGAAAAAAAAAAATAGTAAACTTTTCAATAGGCTTAAAAATCAAGACCAATCACTATACGAAAATTATAATATGTACTTAATCTTAAAATCGTGTTACTTAACATTATACTTATTACTTACACGCTAAAAGTATGCATGCATTCCACAATTTTCAACTTTTACAATGATTATTTAAAAAACGCATTCCATTTTTTAAAAGACAACGTGCCTTGAATCTCTTATAGCTTACTTTAATTAAAAATAATTGGTCGAACCCAATTTTAAATATCGAATGGACCACGTCAAAGATTTTAGAACAGTCTCTGGAGACAAAACTGCGCGGTAATCGGTCCATCCGCGCAATGTAAGGGCAAATGTACTGTCGATCCGACGCGGATCACCGGTTGCGGATCATCCGCTCAGTGTGACGACAGCATTTAGGTGGTTGATTACTCTTAAAATGACCAAGTATTTCATAAAGAAATTATTATCGGCTTACAAACATATATAATAAGTTGTCGCTTAGAAATCAGTGAACTCCGTTCGTATTTGGCCTAAAACAAATTTCTTTGTAGTAAGAGACTAGTTCAAATAGTATTGCATAGTCCGCTTTGCAGAAAAACGTCGCCTTTTTGAAAATTATTAAGAAAATCTACAATTCTCTTTAAATTCTTGTTAAATCGCTTCATTTTGGCAGATTTGCATTATACTATTTGTGATCACTTTTTATGTGTCACATTTTTAAGGCCTACAACCGTGCCTTGTGTGCATAGCAGTGCACCCGCCAAGCTCAATCGACTTACAGTAAATAATTATTAAAATTTGTTGAAAGTGTAGAATGATAGCTTGATTTTTTTTTATCTATTGATTTTGTTACAACTAAAAAACTCAGTTGACAAATGGATTAAAAAAGGTTTGTGTTAATGCAACCAAATGAGCTTATTACGTTTACTAAAAAAAAATGTTTTAGATACAATTTGAAATATTCAAAATTTAATTAATAGTTTTTTTATATGAGATATTATGTTGAATGACGTTTATTATATGAAATTATGTCGAGCAAAGATATTGGTCTGTCAGTTTATGACATAATGATCAAAAATTATATTAAACTGCAAAGGGTACTGTAATTTATCTATCAATGATTATGTGAACGCTGTATCTAATTTAAAATACAGTTTAAATAAAATAATTTTAGGTTATAACCAATATTTAATGTATTATTTAGATATAGATTTTTTTATTATTAAGTTTTTGTCATAATTTGTAAAGCCTTTTTTATGTTTATCAATGTTTTGTCACTATCATTTCATTATCGAGTTTATAAAAGAAAATAAGTTCTATTGTTTTATATATTTTGAAATTAATCTGCCTACAATGTACTTAGACATTCCTTAGACATACTTTATATTCGAAATAATTTTTAAAATTATATTCCGTTTAACAACGATTTTTAATCTGTAAAGGCTGAAGAAGTATCCCTTTAAAAATTAAGTTTTTTTTAATGTTATCAAAGCATTTTCAGCATTCCATTAAAGTATTTTGAAAAAATGTATTCATGAACAGTATTCTTTTACTTATTGACATTTTGTGCATTCTGTGATCACCGAATCAAAAAAAAATGTACTTAAAATAAGCCTGTATTTGTGAAATATCAAGCCTAAATTTTTATAAAAATTATATTAAAATATAAACAAAACTTTTTTTTTTTTCAATAATTTTGCTGATTGGCTCAAAACTATGTCCAAAATGTTGTTATAGTCAAACGATTATACATAGTTGATATTTACACATGTAAGCTAGTATACTTGTGTTATTATAAAATATATTATATTTAATTTAAACGTTGTTTTTTACATAAAACCTTGCCTCACTGTTTACACAAAAAAAAACGAGCGCGCCTTATTCTTTTTTTTACCGTACTCGCATATGATGTGTAAGTGTAGCGGCACACCTGCGGAACGTTCGGCGCGGAAAGTTCCGTCGCGGGTTCTCTGCCTTTTCGCCGAAAATTGTTAGCCAGATTTTCACTTGCTAACTAACGTTTGGAAATGGAAGGAAATAAGCATTGTTCCCATTCCAAAAGCTGCCAGCAGTGCCGATTTGGAACCAAAGCTTAGGCCGATATCTCTTATCTCATGCGTTTGTAAGATATTTCACACTATGTTAGTAAAGAGATTGGAGTGGTATACCGAGAAAAATAAGTTTTTGTCTGCTGGTACGTCTGGTTTTAGGAAAGGACAATCCTGCTTGGATTGTCTTACAAGACTTGTCACTGATATTCAAATAGGACTCTCGAATAACGTTCCTACTGTAGCTTGCTTCCTGGATATAGATAATGCATACAACAATGTGTTAGTTGAGAGTGTCGTGGATACGTTGGATAAATTGAATGTTGGCTCCAATATTTGTAAATATATTTGGGAGTTTTTAAGTGCAAGATGTTTAATGATAAAAGTATATTCTGGGGAGACAGTTATAAGTAGATGGACAAATAGGGGTTTGGCTCAGGGGGACCCACTTTCCCCGTTACTTTTCAATTTAACCACGTATAAAATTTGTCGTGAGATTGAAGAAGTTTCTATATTGCAATATGCCGATGATTATGTAATTTATGTGAAGCACAGAGACATACACTATTGTGAAAACATTTTACAATTGGCACTTAATGACATGATGGGTAAGCTTGATGAAGTAGGTTTGGAACTTTCCCCTAGTAAATCTAAAATATGTTTTTTTACCAGAGGTCGAAAAAGAAATAAAATAAATCTTAAAATCAATGAGCATTTAATTAGTACAGTTGAAAATTTTAAATATTTGGGTTTGTGGCTTGATCGACCCTTATTGTGGGGTAAACATATTAATGAAGTAGCCGAGAAGGTATTGAAATTTTTGAAACTTTTAAAAGTCTTAGCGGGTTCCAAATGGGGAATGCATCCAAAGTATTTACGTACGTTATACATATCGGTGATACGAAGTAGATTGGATTATGGATGTTTTTTGTTCGGGAATAGTGCTAATGTTCATTTATATAAATTAGATAAAATACAGAATCAGGCTTCGAGAATAATCGGAGGATTTATCAAAAGCAGTCCCATTCATGTAATGGAAAGCGAGCTGTGCTTACCCCCTTTACATAATAGAAGATTATTTCTTTCATATAAATACTGTCTGAAAAGTATGTCCTGGTCAAATAGTATAATTATGCGACTTCTTGCAGAACTAAATGATCTTGTGCAGATAAGCTATTGGCAAAAAAAAAAGAAGCCTTTACTTGTTTCGGTACTCGATGAATGTGAATCTTTTCGTGTACATTCCTCCGATCCCTTAGAGATGTTTTCCTTAGATGTATGGGTAACCAGTATTAAAATAGATGAAATTCTTGTATTTAGAAAGTGTGACAGGTCCTAAAAAAGATTTAAATTTTACTTCTCTAAAATTTGAAATTGTTAAAGAACTTCACGATAAATACCTACATTATAATAAATATTTCACTGATGGTTCCAAATGTAAGGATGGCTTGGGAGGAGGGCTTTATATTTACAAGGATGCAATTTTCATTTGGGACAAATCAAATTATATTCAGGTAGTTATTGTTATTCAATTATTTTTTTACTTTATCTTTAATGTGATCTAACCTAACTTAACTGTTTCCTTTTACAAAAGCGATTTGCTTCTGGCACATCGCCGGCCGCTGCCGCGGCACGCTCGCTTGGTTCGTGCGTTGTTTGTCATACTCTAACCTAACCTAACCTATCGAAACCCTGGTCTTGAACTTGCTTAAAAAAAAAATGTTTTTTTAATAAGCCAATTTAAAGGTTTAATGTTATTTTTGAGATTCTTAAATAAAAAATGTATGTAAAAATTTGTATATTTTTTATCACTACACTATATTTTTTACATGATCTGGCAAGTTTTTATCAATAGCCCTCAAAAAAGGCAGTCCCTACCTACTAAGTGTTCTGTCCATCGTCTGGATGAAGGAATCATCTATCGCTTCAAGTTCCATATGTTGGCTACCCTGCTCTGTGCTGCATTGACTGTAATTGGTTTAATGGGGAAGACAACTGTCAAAGTGGCGCTGTATACGATTGTTCCAAAGTAGCTGTCAAATTGTATTGTTTATTTATTAATTGGATCAGAAATAACATTAAAATGACTAAGTGTTGCGTAATTGGGTGTAAAAACGTAGGCATTCACAAATTTCCAACAAATCAAAGTATTAGACGAAAGTGGATAGCAGCCGTAAGAATTAAAAACTTTGAGCCTACAAGAACGACGAGGTTATGTCGAGATTATTTTCATGAAAATGATTACCAAACTTTTAGTGTGACTACAGGTGGGTGTTAAAAACGCTAGTTCTTTTATTTAAAGATAGTATCTATATATCTAAATTGATAATATTACATAATGTCTTAATATTCATTATTGTTCATCTTGTTTCAAGGTTTGCCCTGTGCACACAAATTTTTAAAGAAAGAAGCAGTACCAAGTGTATTTTCATGGAACCAGAAAAGGATATCAGCCAGTTCTCGTGCCAGAGACGAAAGACTTGTTAAAAGAAACATTCAAAAGAATCTTTTCCAACACATTTCAAGCCATCAAAACCCACATCCTTCTACTTCAACTTCAAGTCACCCAGAGCCTTCAACGTCTATAGACCCACAGCCTTCTACTTCTCAAAATCCACAGTATTTAATGGAATACCAAAGAGAATTAGAAATTTCTTCTCTTGATACACCTGTTGATGACAATGTTATCAATCAAAACAAAAGATCGGTTTCTACTCAGACTGCCACAATGCTGTCTCTTTTTTCAGCAGACAATTTAGTAAGCGATGATGAATCAGTAAAGTTTTACACAGGGTTAGAAAATTACGAAAAATTTAAATTTGTGCTATCAACATTACTGCCTGTTAGATAATTAAAGTATAGTATGACATGTGTGTATCCGACCGAATATAGTTTTAAGTGGTTTTTTGTATGACAACACAGTCAGTACTAATGAGAGTCCGACAAATATAAATGGTGAAAAAGTATGGTGTTGTTTTAAATAAAAACCTGCAAAAAGGGACTCATTTTATAGTTATCGAGATCAACAAAACCCTTTTTTCGATATATGGCGACCGTGATTGTTGAAATACAAGAAAAATGGAACAACACCTAAGGTTACGTGCGGCGCTCCGAACGCAGTTCACAAAAAACGCGAACAAATTGAGCGAGAAAATGGACCAAGAGGAAAATAAACTTATTATAATGGAACACCTTGGAAAGATTTACGGAAAATTGGAGGAAATAAATGTACAAGTCCAATCAGAAATTTTGAAGAAGGATGACTTTAAAGAATCCATGATTCTCACAGATTTAGAAGAAAGCGAAAAGTACACAATGACATGGCTAAAAATTAAAAGCAAAATGGTGTCAATGGGCTCGGAAAACAGCACGCAAATAAAATTACCAAAAATTGATATCCCCAAATTTGACGGGCAATTAAAAAGCTGGATGCCATTTTGGAGCCAATTCAAGAAAATTCACGAGGGAAATATAGCTACGGGAGACAAATTTGTGTATTTGGTGCAAGCAATGACCATCGACTCGGAGGCTAAATCACTGGTAGAAAGTTACCCTATTACTGCTGAAAATTATCCTAAATGCATTGAACACCTGAAGTCTAGATACGGGCGAGAAGATTTACAAATTCAAGTTTATGTAAGGGAGCTTTTGGCATTGGTGCTACAAAAAGTAAGTGGCGATGGAGTTGAATTGGCCGTATTATATGACAAATTAAGTGCACATTTAAGAGCATTGGAGATACTTGGAGTCACTAAAAACCATGCTGCTTTCCTATTACCGCTAGTAGAGTCGTCTCTTCCCCAAGAAGTATTAAAGACGTGGCAAAGAACAAAGAGTAATGTCAATATAGACGAGGAATTGAACAATCTATTGACATTTATACAAAAAGAGGTTGAAAATGATCAAAGGATAAAAATGGCTAATACATTTTCGGAAAACCATGCAACAAACCGTAAGAAAGAAATGCCAACTGCAAATTGCCTTGCTGCAACGGTGAAAGAAGAACCAAAAAATTGTTGTTTATGGTGTGACAAAGAAGGACACAGCAGTATTGAGTGCTACAAATTACAAAAATTATCAGTAGATCAGCGTAAAGATATAGTAATAAAGAAAAAGGCTTGCACAATCTGTCTGAGGAAAGGACATTTCTGGAAAAATTGCAGAGCTTCTATAAAGTGTCTGATCTGTTACAAAAGGCATTCAACAGTGTTGTGTATGACAAATAAACCAACAACATCAAACAATAACAACAATGAGTCACAGGTATCAGAAAAGAAAACAACGACAGCATCATCCAATATACAAGGAACCACACTACTTCAGACTGTATTAGTTGAGATAAGTTACAAGGGCAAAAAGCTTCAGGTTCGTGCACTGTATGACAATGGTTCACAGAAGACCTACATTAAGCAGGACATTGTCGAGAAGCTCGAAATACCGGCAATAAGAGGAGAAATACTCACCCACAACTTGTTTGGTGGAGTTCAAACAAATTCTCAGCTACACAAATTGTATAACCTAGAAATAAGAAGCTTAGAAGATAAAAATTTCAAAATTAATTTGGAAGCGCTGGGACGCTCATGTGTTTGTACTAACGTTCCTAGATTTAATTCAAATGATACTGTTATTTGTAATTTGTTAAAGGCACATAAAATATCTCTGACTGACAAAGGTGATAGTACTGATATTGGGCTATTAATTGGGGCAGATTTCTCAGGTCTTCTGATGACTGGCACAATAATTCAATTACAAAATGGACTTGTAGCCATAAAGACAAAGTTGGGCTGGACACTACAGGGCAGACAAGTTGGTGCTCTAAGTAATATGACAGTCTCTATGTTTTGTTCTGAGTTGACAGGTTACTGGGATTTAGAGACATTGGGCATCCAAGATCCAGCGGAGACAAAATCAAAGGCCACAGTCACAGAGGAGGTGTTCGCAGCATTCGAAGAAACAGTGAAGATCAATGAAGAAAACAGGTATGAAGTTCAGCTTCCCTTTAAAGTAGGACATGAAGATTTATTATCTAACTATGAAAGAGCTAAACAAAGGCTTGATTCAACTACTCAAAAGCTAATATCAGGAGGTAAATTCAAAGAGTATCATGAAGTTTTTCAGGAGTGGCATCAGGAAGGTATTATAGAAAAAGTGCCACCATCACAAATAGATCATGATACAGGTCATTACCTACCACATAGGGCTGTGTTTAAAGATTCTAGCCTGACCAGTTCAATCAGACCAGTATTTGATGCATCAGCCAAAGATAAAAATGGACTGTGTCTGAATTCTTGCTTGGAAAAAGGTACCAATTTAGTTGATTGTATTCCCAACTTACTTATCGGATTTAGAACAGGGGCAATTGGTATTACAGCAGATATACAAAAAGCATTCCTTCAAATTAGCATTCCTACAACTGATAGAGACTATTTAAAATTTTTATGGTGGGAAAACGAGGATTGTAACAACAGGGTGGTATACAGACACTGTAGGGTAGTATTTGGATTGACATGTAGCCCATTTTTATTGTCTGCCACACTTATACATTACCTTAACAAGGTAACAGGAGAACATCAACAGACTGCACAGCTTCTGAAAAAATCGTGGTATGTAGATAATTGTTTAACAAGTTTAGACACTGAAAAAGAAGCAACAAAATTTATAGAAGACTCCAAGAGCATCATGAGTGAGGCGAAATTTAATCTACGCATGTGGGTGACATCACCGCTGAAAATAAATGAGTCAGGTAAGGATATAATACCAGTACTAGGTCTCAATTGGGATACTTCATCTGATCAGCTGTACTGTAGCATGGGAAACTTGCCTGCCTTGGAAGATGTACAACATCTTACAAAAAGAGATTTGTTGTCACTTACACAAAGGATTTTTGACCCGATTGGGTATACTTCAGCTATAATGTTGACACCAAAACTCATATTGCAAGAAGCTTGGAATCGAGGTCTGTCATGGGATAATCAGCTTGATGCTGATTTGATGAAAAGGTTCCATGATTGGTATCAACACATTAATTGTTTAAAAGAATGTAAAATACCACGAAGATTAACTGAAAATATTATGAAAGAGTGTGAGGTAAGTTTACATTTATTTTGTGATGCTAGTAAGGATGGGTATGCTGCAGGCGTGTTACTAAGGGCCGGAAAAGATAAAGTAACCACACAACTAGTTTCAGCCAAATCACGTGTCACACCACCCAAAAAGATAAGTATTCCCAGACTGGAGTTATTAGCTGCATTGATAGGCGCAAGACTACTCACACAGGCCAGAGAAAATCTTAATTTAGAAAATTGTCCAGAATACTGCTGGACAGATTCTGCGGTTACTCTGTGCTGGATTAAACGTGAATTACCTCTAAACACATTTGTAGGTAATAGAATAAAAGAAATTAGACAACATACTAATACAAACAATTGGCGACATATTTCTGGTGAACACAATTGGGCCGACCTGGCGTCCAGAGGCTGCAACGCGAGAACCCTACTCGAGACCCGATGGTGGGAGGGACCGGCGTGGCTGCGTCTGGAACCCGAACAGTGGCCGCAATCCGACTTCACAGTGGACGAGCTGGAAGTACACCTGGAAACTAAGAAAACCGTATGTAACGCACAAGTATGTTGTGATGAAAGTCTGCTAAATAAAATACAGTATTTCTCTAAATATACAAAAATCATTAGGATGGTAGCGTGGATGTTAAGATTTACATACAATACACGACATTCACAAAATAAAAAAAAAGGAGAAATAACTTATAGTGAGTATAGTAAGGCAGAAAAAACTGTGATCAAATTGATACAAAAAGAAGACAGTGAAATTAATGGAAAAAGGACTGAACATTTAACACAGTACATAGATAAAGAGGGATTATTAAGAATCAAAACTAAACTTACAATATCAGATTTTCCAGAGACCACCAAAGCACCTTATCTGTTGTGGGCTAAGAATCCAGTTGTTGCGGCTATGGTGAAACAGCGACATGAACATCTACAGCATGTAGGGGCTAATCAACTCATCATAGATATACGAGCAAGGTTCTGGATCATCGGAATACGTCGATTAGTAAAGTCAGTAATCTCTGCATGTGTTATTTGTAGACGTTATAGAGCAAAAGCTACACAGGCACCGACAGCACCACTACCACCAGAACGCACTAACTGCTCCGCGCCATTTCAAACGACTGGCGTCGATCTAGCGGGTCCATTATTTCTGCTTAACGGTGAGAAGTGCTGGATAGTGATATACACTTGTGCAGTGTATCGTGCAGTGCATTTAGAATTAACGAGATCACTTTCTACGGAGGCCTTTATTATGACATTGAGACGATTCGTAGCGCGTAGAGGCCGCGCCGATTTAATTATGTCTGATCAAGGCACAAATTTTTGTGGTACTAAAAATTTGCTTTTTTCTCTAGATTGGGAGGAGGTTCAGCGTAACTCCACCATTCGACGCATGTCATGGAAAATGAACGCACCGACTGCAGCTTGGTGGGGCGGATATTGGGAGAGACTGATACGCATTATGAAAGATCTTCTGCGACGTATCTTAGGTAAAGCGTCAGTGTCATATGAGGAACTTGGAACCTTATTATGCGAATGTGAAGCAATTATGAACGGCCGGCCCCTTACATATATAAATGAAGATAAGGGTGACGGTCTAGAGCCACTAACCCCGGCACATTTCATCCAACCCACATATAACACTGATATGACTGATTTTGACTGCATAGATGTTAATAGTTTGAATAAACGGCACAGATATTTACAAGAGCTTCGAGAACAATTCAAACTTCGTTTCAAAAATGAATATCTTACTTTATTGGTCCAAAAAGGAAAAGAAACAAGAGATATTATAAACATAGGTGACATTGTCTTGATAGAAACAGATGAGAGGAGAATAAGATGGCCATTAGGCATTGTTTTAGACTTGTTTACAGGCAAAGATGGAATCGAAAGAACAGCTCAAGTAAAGACTGCCACCGGCACTAAGGTTCGTCCAATCCAGAGGTTGTATAAACTGGAAATTTCCAGCCAGACAGGTGACGATATTCCATTTGTAAATGCGGCAAGTCAAAGTCCAAGTTGTTCAAATTTGAAAAATAATTCAGAGCAACAAAAACAAGACGAACATTCGTTGTCTGACCTGCTTGAGAGACCTCAGAAATCTACTCGTTCCGGTAGAATGGTGAAAATGCCTAGTAAATACAATATTTATATGTAATTTTACTTTGGATTGTAATTGCGATTGTAATTGAATAATCACTAATTATTAATAATATATCTTAATTATTCAATTTATCTTTGAAAGTCGAGATATTTAGTCGTTTATGACATAAACACTATGTAAGTAAGTAATAAATAATATGTGTAAGATTGAACTTGGGACTGTTGTGTAAGGATTATGCTATTCTTAAAAACGATAATTATTTTAATATTTTTATTTCTAATTTCTAGACAAGACATCTATTGTTGAATAAGAGATTGCACTCTGTTAACGTGTGTTCGCTAGATGGTAATAATATTATTATGTAAAGCGCCCTCTAGAAGCAAGTAGCAATACTAAATTTTATGTTAATATGTAAATTCGGATACATCCTATTTTGTTAGTTCTTTTTGGCGTTGGAGGATGTTAGATAATTAAAGTATAGTATGACATGTGTGTATCCGACCGAATATAGTTTTAAGTGGTTTTTTGTATGACAACACAGTCAGTACTAATGAGAGTCCGACAAATATAAATGGTGAAAAAGTATGGTGTTGTTTTAAATAAAAACCTGCAAAAAGGGACTCATTTTATAGCTATCGAGATCAACAAAACCCCTTTTTTCGATATGGCAGATCATGGCAGATCATCTAAAATACAGGTGGAGTGGGGTAAGCGGAGTCTCTACAGAAGATCAGTTCATTATGATGCTAATAAAACTCAGAAGAGCTAGTCCAGATCTTGAACTTTCAAAAATGTTTGGTGTCAGTAAGACACAAGTGTCCAATATATTTATAACATGGGTCAACTTTGTGCATGACTTATGGTCTATAATAGACATATGGCCTCAAAGAGACCTTGTTAATTTTTATATGCCTGCAGAATACAAACAAAATAAAATGCCAACAAGGGTGATTATAGACTGCACAGAAATACCTATCACAAAACCAAGTGACCCAAAATCACAGCAAATTAGTTTTAGTTCCTATAAAAATAAAAATACTATAAAGTTTTTAGTGGGCTCTACCCCCGGAGGATTGTTATCCTATTGTTCTGAAGGTTTTGGAGGCTCAATCAGTGATCGGCAAATGATTGAGAGAAGTAAGCTGATAAAATTATGTGATGAAGGAGATAGCATAATGGCAGACCGGGGTTTTAATGTTCAGGACCTATTTGCATCCAAGAATATTGGTATAAATATCCCTACTTTCTTACGTGGAAAAGCTCAATTGCCAGGTCTTGCCCTTCTACATGATAGGAAAATAGCCTCACAACGTGTACATATAGAACGCTTAATTGGCTTAACTAAGACTTATAAAATATTAAAAATTGAACTTAATGCTTACTATGTTCCTTTAGCTTCAAAAATATTCTTTATATGTTTAATGTTATCCAATTTCCGAGAGTGTATCATAAATAAAAATCATAAATAACCTTTAGGGTGTTTTTATTATGTTATAATAATCCTTATATAGATATTTATTTATAATTTCAGCCTTCATATAATTATTGTAAAAGTTATCTAATTTTAATAACATGTTATTTATGAACAACTCATCTTTTTCAATAAAAATCACTTTGATGTCTTTGAAAGTGTAAATAACAAAATTACAGAATTTTCTGCCACTGCAGTACATTTGTCCTTGCACTTGAAAATAATATGGGAGAAGTTCTTTTCAATATCAATTCTCCATTTTGAGTCTGTATATAAGGTACAGATTCAGGGCTAATAAGCCTGTTTCTACTTACATAAGGGCATTTAATTTCGATTACTGTATCTTCACCAAGCAACGCATCTGGTGATGCACTTATGTAAGGTCTATCTTTTGATATAAACATGCCACATGCTATAGGAACCAGACCATACATTTGGGCATATTTCTTCAGTGCATTTGGTTCATTTATTAGACCATGTGCTGTGGCTCTAGACGAAAAATTCTTTCGTTCCAGCAACTGTTTCGCAAATGATTTTAACGATTGTGCTTTTAAATGACAAACAGTATGAAAAACACTGGCTGTTATTCTACAACTACGGTGTTCATGCCAAAGAGAGTTAGAATTTTGATTTCTGGTTTCGTTTTCTATTGCAATTATTTGATTACTAGTAATTTCTAATAAATTAAGTTTCTTCAAAAGCAACAGTTCTTGAGTATCTTTTAAATAGTCATGATCTTGACTGACTGCAATGGGGTTAGCTGGTCCATACAGTTGTTTCATTGGCATGTTTGAGTTCAAATTTAGGACAAGGTTTCGAATTCTATTATTATAGTTAGTTTTATTTATAGAATTGATAGGATATGCTTCAAAAATGACATTTTTGCTGTATCTTCGTTTTGTAAGATGTTGAGCCTTGACTGGAGTTCCTGTGAATATTTTTTTCGGTCTGTGGAATGTTTGGAGTTGCTGCGTTTGTGACTCTGTTATTAATATTATTTTATCTCTGCGCATATGCAGTACAGCAAATAGTACCACACCAACATGTTTGCAGTGTGCTTCGTTACCTGCTCCGGCTGGACATTCACAATGGCATTCCTCAATACCACCCTGGTCATCTATATTGATGTCAACTTGATAATTAAGTTTTTTCATGGTCTTCTTGACAAATCCTTTTATATAAAAGTATTCATTGAAAAATGCAGATCTTATCAATAAAAGGAATCTGGCTTCATATAATTTCTCAGATGCATCAGTTTTTTTGTTGAATCTGCAAAATAACAGAAATAGATGCTTAGTATTAGTATTATAGTAAAATAGCAACTATCTATCATCACAAAAAATTTAACCGTTATGAAATATTTACCTTTCAAAATAATATCTGATACACTGTCTTTCAAGCGGAGGTAAAGTAGAGTTACTATTTATGTCATGGTACATCTCCAATGGTGGAAGTACAATAGAGGTTTCTGCTGGATTTGGAGAGAGTTGTGGTGTATTAAAGTTAAAGTTTTTGTCATACAGCTCTAACCTGAAATAATAAAAAAACAATTAAACATCACTCTTTATCTCCAAAAGTTCAAAGACCCATTACTTGAATAACGTCATCATTTGCATTTATAATCCTGAATTAGTTTCATACAATCATTTTAACTTTAAATATATTTAGAATAAATACATGACAGTATATTCTTACCTACAATAGAAAATTTAAAATAAATATAGTAAATATACATAATATTGACTAATATGTTATTCAATTATAATATTATTCGTTCAAACATTGTAAGCGTGTTATTTTCAGAGGTCTAAGCCAACCTAGGTGTAAGCAAACGGCTCATAAAGAATGTTGTTTCAAGAATCCTACCTTTCCACTAAATCAGCTTTTCTTCCTTTTACAGACGCTCCTCTTTTCTTTAACTCAGCTTTGAGTTCAACCAAGGTCCAAGTAGAATACATTTTCGAGTCCATGTTATCAAATAAACCACACGTATCGCCCACAATGTGTTTTTTTTGCTTTGTTTACACGCTTGAAGAAACGTCAAACTGACGCCATTGAGAACAACCGTACGCAGCGCCATCTGAGATTAGCTTTATCTTGCCATCCCCATTCTCGGAAAAGTTGCTGAAGGCCAATGGAAGTGGGATGAGAACATTGAGCTTGAATACACTTCAGCATTTTTCACTGGAGTGTATGGAATGTGGAATCTCTATATATTTGCTTTGTTGGTCTTGTATTTATTTATTTATTTAACACTTTAAGCACACAAATGTACAGAGGCGGACTTAATGCCATAGGCATTTTCTACCAGTCAACCTTTGGGTGATGCAGAGACAAACAGTGGTAGGTGCGATATCGAAAATTGTGGAATAAATATTTAATTAAATCTAAGGATATACATATACCTATCAAAACTATATATATAATATACCTAAAATATACATAAATATAATAATACATAAATACACGAATATACTTGACGGCGTCGCTATTGTAAACAGCACGTGCAACGGGCCGAACGGCGCAGCTGCGCAGTGGAATGCGTAAACAAGGCCTCGCCTACTTTCCCTACTACTCGAGCCGCTCTACATAAACGAGCGCGCAGCGAGGAGGGGATCATTCTTGTCGCAGGCTCGGCCCGGTGCACATGTTGTAGCGTTTAGATACTGAATTAATTGTAGTCTGAATTAGAATAAAATCGTTGGAAATATAATTTGAATTAGTGTGTTAATAAGCTATGGGAATAAAAGATGATTTCTGCTATATTCCTCACTTTCATTTAAGATGTCGGACCCTCTGCCTTCATCAGAAGTGGGATCGGATTCACCGTCCACTAATGATAGCAACAGTAATTTAATGTAAAACTTTTCATTGTTCTTTGCTGGCAAGATCGTTACATTAAAAAAAAGGTGCGGATGCCTGTTACTCAAAGTAAAGCTGTGCTTGTTGTTTCTGATCTTGATAAACCAGAATCTGATATTGTTAATTGGCGTGCACTCAGTGAAACGATAGTTATTGAGAAAAAGAAATTAGAGGGTGTAGACTTCATTGTGACGTAGGAGCTCGTGGCTAAGTGATAACGGGCGCACGGGTCGAGCCATCACGTTGGGCTGCGCTTGCCGGGATTGATCCGTGGATGCGTGACCATCATTACGTGCCGATATTCCTCCGTGCCTCGGAAAGCGGGTTAAGCTGCTGGTCCCGATGCAGTCGTGGATCTTTGACTGTCTTCGGAAGCCCGAAGGTCTGACAACCAGTCTTACCTAGGGTTGTCGTACTGCCCGGTTGCGGGGTTGTGGAGATCGGATGGGCAGTCGCTCCATGTGAGTGAGCAAGGTATAAATGGCCAACGCCTGCCCCGAGCGCTGGATGAAGGAAGCACTCAGCACCGAGCACCAAGCAAGTGAACCTGTACTTCAGAGCAGCTCGTGGAATATAAGTGTGACAGATAAGTGATACAGATTAGCTTATTATATTTGACTCTGGATCAGAATGTAGCTTTTAAAACATAATAAATTGAAATCTCGTTAAAGGTTAGCAATTTCATGAACAAAATTAAATGATCCTAAAGAGTATAGTTGACACCTATAAATAATACCATACTATACCAAGTAAAGAAGCGGGCCCATTTCAACTTAAACGTCCAACCATGGTATAAAACCACGTGCTTGAGATAATTCACGTTGTATTCCCGGGTGAATTTGGAATTTGGTCGTGATATTTTAGAACACGGAATTTCAGTAATTATTAGTTACAGAATTGAATGATTTAGCTACATACGTTCGTAAATTTATACCCAGTCATGTCTTAATTCGAACAAATTATAATTAGTCTTGAAAAAAGATCATAGATGGCAGCATAGGTAATAATTATGAAATGAAGTCACTAAAAAGCGATAAACGGAAGGTTTTGGCTGAAGTAAGATTAGTAAAAATCAAAACTTCCTTGTTTAATGCTGATTTATCTTTTGTAACTCATAAATCTCGTATTTTCAACAAAAAAAAAAAAGATAAAACCTTATTGTTTCTATGGCTCTTTGCAATAGATGGCGTTTTACTCAATTTGTCATAACTGTACCACATTTACGCTGTAGCCAGTCAATAGCCCGAGTTAGAGAGGTGTCATTTCTTTGTATGGGATTGGGTATCTGTACGTAGTATAATATTATCTATGACCCAGTTAAAAAAAAAACCTAATGATACCGTTATTACTTGGCACCACAGGTGATCATGTTGGCTTAATACATGTTGGTGGTTGCTTTAGTACGCTGTGCCCGTTTAGGGTAAACGCGTTTCTAACGTAAGGGTGATCATTCTTAGCTTTGATAAAATCGATATTCTTCTTAGCGTGTCAATGGCAAATATAATTTAATTTCCTGTGGAGAACTCCGCAATGCTAACACCATTCTCTGATGCAGATATAAGGGGCGCAAGATGAAAGGTGGGCCATGGTATGCGGGGAGACGCCACTTATACATTGAGGATTGGAACCATCCGAGAAACCCCATCTATGGAGCGTTGACCATCTATGGAGCGTTGACCATCTATGGAGCGTCGACCATCTATAGTCTCTACTGCGGCCGACCTGAGTGCGGAAACTGTTTAAAGTTTTCCAAGACGGCCACGGCAACGTGACACCAGGCCAAGGTTCAATCTCTTCTGAGTCAATGACTTAGCAACTTAAAGTTAGAATAGGCAGGTGGTTACAAACGCTGTACAATTTCGTTTCTGCTAAAAACAGTTAAAATCCAGTTCATTTATTTGGCGCGCCGAAACGAATAATTTCTAATCGTGGGAGTTCTTATGATAATTCAGCTTTTAAGATTTTTTTATATTTCATTCGAGACCACCGTTTAAAAAAATTACCGGAACTACTTGAGATATATTGATGGAACTAATAAGGTCTATAAATATTTTCACATAAAATTACGTGAAGTACCGCATGGTCCAAATGTTCTGGTAGATAAATATCGTAAAAAATTATGATGACGTGACGGCGGGTAGTAATGATGATGATATCCATGTTCACGAAACAAGCCATGAGATAATACCGAAAAAAAAAAAAAAACACAATCCTAACAGTAATGTAACTTTGGAAAACAGTGATACCATTGCCTGTAAATAGTGATACTATATCAATTAATAGTGGTACAATGTCTGCTGACTCACGTACCTTAATAACTATCGGTGAAAATACGAAACATCTTAAGTCACGTTCTGTATCGATAGTCTCTCAACTCAGATTCAAATGCTATTGTTACTAATAAAAGCAGTCACAATAATTAGCAAAAGAAGTGACCCTGTAAAGTCGGTAATGACTGGTCCAGGAGATAATAGTTTTGCAGGGTTTTTAAGTGATAAATGAAAAAGAAATAAAAAGATAAGATAAGTTCTGAAGGCTCAATAACGAGCGGTCCAGAATTAGTAGCCCATTCTGAAGGGGTAAACCGGACCAGATGGCTAAAGTCCTGAAGGCTCAATAACGAGCGGTCCAGAATTAGTAGCCCATTCTGAAGGGGTAAACCGGACCAGATGGCTAAAGTCCTGAAGGCTGAATAATGAGCGGACCAGTATTAGTAGCAAACTCTGAAGGGTTGAACCGGACCAGATTGCTAAAGTCATGAAGGCTCAATTACGAGCGGTCCAGTATTAATAGCAAACTCTGAAGGGGTGAACCGGACCAGATTGCTAGTCATGAAGGCTCAATTACGAGCGGTCCAGAATTATAAGCAAACTCTCAAGGGATGAATTGTTAGTCAGGATGAACGAACATTAATAATATCGTTCTGTCCTTTTAGATACTGTTTGATGAGACTCCGCGCACGAGGACGTCCGCACGTCAGCATGGCCGTGACGGCGTCGCTATTGTAAACAGCACGTGCAACGGGCCGAACGGCGCAGCTGCGCAGTGGAATGCGTAAACAAGGCCTCGCCTACTTTCCCTACTACTCGAGCCGCTCTACATAAACGAGCGCGCAGCGAGGAGGGGATCATTCTTGTCGCAGGCTCGGCCCGGTGCACATGTTGTAGCGTTTAGATACTGAATTAATTGTAGTCTGAATTAGAATAAAATCGTTGGAAATATAATTTGAATTAGTGTGTTAATAAGCTATGGGAATAAAAGATGATTTCTGCTATATTCCTCACTTTCATTTAAGATGTCGGACCCTCTGCCTTCATACTTAAAACAAATAAGACAAACAATGGGAAAAATATTACCGTTGTGATGATACTGCCAGCTTCTTACGAATGTGCCCGCGAACTTTAACTTTAAAGGATAATCGGTTGGTTGCCATCCTGATTTCTTGGGGGAGCGCATTCCACAGAGAGATAGATTGAACGAAGAAGGAAGAGTGAATGAAGTCAGTGCGGTGAGTGGGACATAGTAGAAGACGATTGTGTGATGAACGTAGAGTTCTATTGTGGTTTGCGCAAATGTACTGAAAGTGGGGGGCTAGATAACTAGGAGAAGAGGAAGAGTCAAGAAATGAAAACAAGGTAGTCAATGCCCTTTGCTCTCTGCGCTGGCGTATGGGCAACCACTTTAGAAGCGATCGATGCGCAGAGACATGATCATATTTACGGAGATTGAAAACGAATCGAATGCAATTATTGAGAAGACGGTCAAGTTTGTCGAGGAGATCTGCATTCAGGTCATAATAGCACACATCACCATAATCGATGATAGGGAAAATTAAGGACTGCACAAGCATTGCCTTGGTACTTGATGGTAATAAATTTTTTAGTCGGTACAGAGTCCGCAGCGTTCCAGTAACCTTCTGGCTGACCCTAGCAACTTGACTACGCCAGTTCAGGGTAGCATCGATGTGCAAGCCTAGATCCTTTACGTCAGTGCTAAATGGAACGATCGTACCATTGTAGAGAACTGGTGGCAAAGTTGAACCATCCACCTTACTAATACTACGAGGACTCCCAACTATGATCGCCTGACACTTATTAGGGTTTACTGCAATACCAAATCTATCAGACCAAGATTTTATGGCTGCCAAGTCCCTATTTAACTTGTCGATAGCATCAGGTATATCATCAACCCTCCCTTGATAGTACAACTGCAAGTCGTCTGCATACAGATGATACGCACACTGAAGCTCGGAAGTTATAAGATTAATAAAAATAGAGAACAGAAGAGGAGAAAGAATACCGCCTTGAGGAACGCCAGCTTCCAAGTCACACCAACAGGAAGAAGAATCCCCAACATGAATGGACTGCTGACGTTCCTGAAGGTAAGAGGAGAACCATTCCAGTGTTTCGGGAGAGACCATAACATAGGACAGGATAGCTAACAGGATGTCGTGACTGACGGCATTAAAGGCATTCGAGAAATCAACCAACACTAGAACAGTAACTTTAGTGTCTTCCAGTCCTGCCCTTATATCGCCAGTCACTTTAAGGAGGGCGGAAACAGTGCTGTGCCCAGGCCTGAACCCAGATTGAAGAGGGCTTATTAGTGAGTTACGATGAACAAAATTGGAGAATTGTTTGTGGACACAGGCCTCGAGCACTTTGGATAGGAAGGGAAGTATAGAAATTGGACGGAAGTCAGTAGGAAGAGAGGGATTAGATACCTTAGGTAGTGGTCGAACATACGCTTTGCGCCACAGGGAAGGGAATACTCCGGTGTACAGGGAAAAATTTACAATGTGGGTAATCGCAGGCAGGAGATGATCCAGAATAGTTATGATCATACTACGGGTGATATTGTCACATCCCACAGCTTTTGATTTAATAGAAAGAATGATCTTTCTGATCTCTCCCGGCTCAACTGGAATGAAACTGAAAGGATTAATACGTGGACGCGTTAGACCAGATAATAAGGAAAGAGTTTGTTGCTTGGTTAGACGATCCATGGTAGAAACAGAAGAGAAGTGACGGTTGAGATCGTCTAAATCAATTGAATTAGGAAGGTCTAAATGTCGCGGTTTGCCGATACCAAGAGTTCCAAGAAATTTCCAAATATCGGCAGAAGATGAAGAATTGATAGTATCCAGAATGTGGCGGCGTTTAGCATTGCGTATCATCTGATTGCATCTGTTCCTTGCAGCCTTGAACATTGTCCAGTTCTCGTCAGTACGGTCCCTTTTGAATTTACGGAACGCACGGTCTCTACGTCGCATTGCCATCTGTATTCCTCTTGTCATCCATGGTGCAGGTGGGCGTTTCAACTTTACCTTTTTGACAGGAGCATGGATGTCATAAAGATTTACTACAACATCGTTGAAGATGGCAACCTTGTCGTCAACTGAAGTGGCTTCCATCATGGGCTCCCAATCGACCACAGATGCATCCTCGTTGAGTCTCTCGACATTCATCCGCGCAAAACAACGCCTGTACAGAACCTTGGGCTTGGGTTTGGGAGGTTTAAGGATATAGGAAAGGAAAATCATGTCGTGATGAGAAAAGCCAGGAGCATCATGTTGACCATGGGAGGAAACGAGGGAAGGATTTGAGGTGAGAATCAGATCGAGCCATGTGTCATCGCCGACAGTGTTATGATGAGTAGGTTGGAGCGGCAACACGTGCAGACTAGCTGACTCGATAAGATGAAGGAGCTTACGGGATCGAGGAGAGTTGAGGGCAAGGAGGTTTGTATTGAAATCACCCATGATTATGTGATGTGCATACTCTGAACCCAAAGATTCAAGTACTGATTCGAATTCAGTGAAGTAATCTACAGAAGGAGGACAATAGACAACACCAATAATGGTTTTGGCTCCTTTGACACACACTTCAAGGAAAATAAACTCGGCAGAAGCAGAATAATGTGAAGAGGAAGTAGCTAGTATTTTATAAGGAAAGTCACTGCGAAGGTATATGGCCACACCACCCCCTCCTTTATTAATCCGATCATTCCGTATAAGAACGAAACCAGTAAGAGGGTAAGTGGTGGACAGAAGATGCGGTTTGAGCCAAGTTTCAGAGATCAGGATGGCATGAACATTGCTGTTATTAAACACGTCGTACAGCTCGCTGTAGTGGCTTGGAACACTTTGAGCGTTAATGTGACACACATTCACCAACCGATTAGATTTATCATTGAAATTTTGATGCACAAAGTCACCAAGGGTGGAGTTGAAAGAAGTGAAGCTAACATCGCTTGAAGAGGCAGTAGATTCATTGGCAGAAAAATAAGACTCATTGTCTGACATAAATATAAGTAAGTAGTTTTAAGTATATACTATTAAAATAAATTAAGCTATTGCAAAAAACAAAAACAAACAGCAATTAAACAGGTGCAAACTGCACCACCCGCCAGCTAACAATAAGCAAAAACAAACAAAATATTCAACATTAATAAACATAATCAAAACCAGAGTTCACATTTTTGTCTACTCAACTGAAAGCAAAGCGAAATACCGTAGTTCCCAAAAATATATAAAAAAAAAAACAAATACACAAAAGTGAAAAAATTAAAGTCCAAAATAAAAATCTTTAAAGAAAATGGCAACTGAGTACTATAGTGAGTTGCAACTTGGAACGAAACGTTAGCATTATATCTGTGCAATTAAGAACGTATACCCTGAACGTCAACGTCAAATGACATTACCAACGTCAATTTGACAATCTTATCTGTCACTCACTACAACTAGAACTACAAACAACAAATTATTGGCTAAAAATACGCACTGTTGAGGGTATCAAAAACGAATAAACCTCAATTATTAACAACAGAGATTACAAAGAGAAACAATTGGGGCACAAAACAAAAGCAAGATAACTATGGAACGGGACAACTACACTACGGTAAGTAAAGATTACAAATTTTATGAAACAATACAACATAAAAACAGCAACAAGACATCATAGTAAACATTCACATAAATATACCTAATTAGAAATTGTGCTTTTCAGGCTCCCAGCATCGACACTTCTTCACCTCGTTGATGGAGTCGCGCCCGGCGCCTTCGGGTACTTGGTTATTAAGGGCTTCAGCTCGTCGATGGAAGTAACCTTGTGCCGACTGCCATCAGAGGCCTTTATGAAGATGACCCCGTCTTGAGTCCAACACGACCGCATACTAAAGTGCTCACGCGCCTTTCCGAAGACAGCTTGCCGGGCCCTAGTCAAGAACTCCTTCATTGATATTTTGGTGCCTTTCAAGCCCGTCTTTGCCCTCCAGACTGCAGCTTTGATGTCCACGCTGGTGAACCTTACAAGGATAGGCCTGTGACGCTCCTTGTTGGAGGCTCCAAGCCTGTGGCAGGCTTTAATTGAGGACACTGACAGATTCTTGAGGGCAAGCTTAGTACTGAGAACATCTAATATTACCGCTGTGCTGTCTTCATTCTCCGCCTCAGCAATGCCTTGGAACACCAACGCCTTGCGCCGATGCCTGGTCTCCAAGTTATCAATTTGCCTGGCACACTCGCCAATCTGGCTTCGGAGCAGACCAAGCATGGAAAATATGAGCTCCCGAAAGCTACGGAACTCTTCAGCTATCTTAGCAACTGTGTCCTTAGCAGGGCCAGCGCACTGGATTTGTGCTTCAAGCTCGCCCATCTTCCTCAAAAAGTTTTCCTCAAGGGTCTTCTGTGCAGCAAGGACTTCGGCAAATTGAGACATTTTGTGTAGTGAAGTGCTGACAAATTAATGTTGAATGTGATAGTGCAATTGAACAGCTGGCAGGTGGTTTTTAAAATGTCTGTCTATGTCACATAAATGTGCCACAAACGTAAGTACTTGGTATATGACTATTGTAGATTAAGTACTGATGTAACTTATTCAGTATTTTCAATTAATTATATTTTAAATAAAATTCAAAATTTATAAAACGTCTACACTTTTTTAACACCCATGTATGCCCCAAGTCACAATCGTTGGCTAATTGTTGAACACTTCTGACACATAGAATTTGATTGAAGAGATGGAATTCAGATCTCTACCTATCAGTAGTAAGATTTCATCTCCTACCTCCTTCATTAGGAAGAGTAGGTTTTTTTACTTAAATTTATAATGTGGCGCAGTTTTTAAGTAAGTAATGTTTGCTGTTCCATCTTTTTAATGAATTTTAGTTTCCATGCATTGGACATAAAAGTTGAGCCAATATTGGCCATACTTAAATTGTGTTTGCCCCAATATGAGATTAGATCAGGGTTACGGGCGCTTCGTTCTCCTTCGATAATTATAATCGATATTTTTTCTACAAGCCAATCCGGCGTCCTAAGTAAATAAGAATAAGAAGTCCTAAATAAATTGGTTATAGAAAGTGGCAGCGATAATTACTTATAGGCGTCAAGTTCAAGTGCGCCGCTATGAGGCCGCTACTAACGCCACCAAAAATAAAAATAAAACGCAAAGTTGCACAAATATTAGTCTTTTTTAAATATAAATAAATAAGGAACAAATATATCTTTGTAAATTTTTAGCTTTTTCCATCAAATTGGTATGTACTATATTTTTTTAAGCTTATTTTGAAAAATAAGTACTATATTTTGCCGAAGAAATGTTGGCAACCCTAGCTCTGTGCATACACGCTCACACGCACACATTTACAATCTTTTACAATCGAACTACACCAACAAAGTGCACACATGTTTACGAAACCGGCTTCACCTCACTTGTGACTTCACTGTTGGCTTGGCAGCGCTCTGTCTAGGTTTTTTATTTGGTCTGAGATCATAGGTATCTAAATTAAATAATGAGAGCTCCTAAATATCACATTTAGGTTATTTCGAAAATAAATCAAAACAACATTTTGACATCAAATAAATTGTGCAAGTTTAACGCTGTCAACACAAAATTATGTGCGTCGAAAATAATACTATTCCAATGATTTTACAAGGTAACCTTTTTAAAACGTGCACGTATGACAAAAATTAAATACACAGCTTATTTAAACAGTGCTGATATTAACACGTTCAGTGCCGAGAGCCCGAGGGTTCACCTAGTCGCATATGGGATGCCGGGAGCCCTCGCGGAGGGCTCATTTTATAAATGTAGGTTTTTCTTGGCAAATTCAGCATTATAAACCGTGAAAATAAAATCAGATGTATATTTTAACAAGATTTATTAGTATATGCGTTGGTTTTCAAATCAGAGACAGTTTTTTTTAAATCACGGTTACAAATATTCACAAAAAATTTAACTACGGAAACTACGTATAGCGACAAGACCCCCAGAAAAAACAATTTCACTTCGTTTTACAGTGTTTTATAACACGGTTTTAAAACTAATGCCGTTGACCATCCGCGATGGTTAACTTTAGCGCAAACGTAATGCCGGGAACCCTCCCGGAGGGTCCACTTGCAATATGTATGGCGGCATGGCGTATGTGGTCGACGAAAATGGGTGAAGTGGTGTAGGCAAGAGATGGAGCTATACCTACGTCCAGTACAGGGGCGTAGATACCGCCGTATCTGCCGTATCATTATACGGGGCCCCCGGGCCACGGGGGCCCCCGTTTTTTTTCTTTTGTGAGTAATTTTTACCCTTCATAAGGGCCCCCAAACAAATTTTTATACGGGGCCCCGCCAAGGCACGCTACGCCACTGGTCCTGTAGAGCTTCATCTCTTTCCCCCACTGAAGTAAGATTAAAATAATACTGCTATATGAGGTGGTTGTTGGCCCCAGGACTCATTTAGTGATCCAGCAGCTACCAGCCACCTTGCGAAGATCGTGGTTCCTTCTGGCCTGAGTGCTATGTTTGCCGATATTTGTGGTCTCCGATCAAGAACACCACACCGGTCATCGGCAGTAAAAGTGTTGAAATATTTATTTCCAATTTTAAGTACAAACTAGATTTTTGTCACGTTCGTCTGTTTCACGTGTTCTTGACAGTCGATCGTTGGCAACGCCCACAATATGCAATAAGTACGTTGACACCAACTCAAAGTCATATTATGTACAAACAACATAATACAAGTCATAAATAATACACTTAAATACAGGATAATACAGATACAAGTGATGAGCGATAGATTTCAACGTAGCTCGTAGGTACCTACTTACATTTTTTTCTATCGAGTCCAGTCTACATAATATATTAGGACCGGCATGCACTAACTGGCCTTACCTTAGTATAATTTGGGGTGTAGGTGTTTTGAACTATACCACGGTAGACGGTAGGCCAACTTCATAGAAACGGACGAAGCGCGAGCTATACCTACGCGCCTCGATCGAGGTATGCGTGAGGTACGCAGACAGTCGCGTCCACAGAGCACTATTTAAGTCGCGTCTGTGCCGCAGTGACGAACGAACGGTGTGTTGTTTTTTTTAACAATAAGCGCGCGATTTTTACACTAAAAATAAATTCAAGTACCTACATATTTAATATGACGAGTAGGATATATTGTTGCTGTTTTTGGTTGCATGAATTTGGCAATAACGCATCCAGAGATAACTTTTTTTAGATTACCTGGAAACTTTGAAAGGTATTATTATTAACAAACAACAACAACAAAATTATTTTATAGTCTTACTATAAAATAACTTTACTTACTGGTAGGTAGGTACATATTGTGTGTATTTTTAATGGATAAGTATTTCCTTTTATCTCCCGAAAAAAAGATGTCTGGATTAATAAATAAAGTGAATAGAGTAAAGGAAAGTGATAACACGAGTGAAATAGGTAGTTATAGGAGGTTCATGAATTAATACGGTAGGTACGCTTGTTTTAAAACCTCGGGCATTTGTGTTTTGTTTTGTTATTCAATTCACAAAGTATTTTATTTATTTGTGTAGATAAAAAAAGTATATTTACAATCACAAAACTAAATGGAAACACAAAGTAGGCAAATGTAATTAAAATACTGGAGGCGGGCAGCCCTATCGCATGTTTACGTACCGCGCGGCTGTAGGCACTTATTTCTAAGATATGGCTTAGTTATTCTACCGTCTACCGTGACTATACTCCATTTGAAATAAGATTAGACATTTAAAAACCTTTTTTTACAGTCCTTTCAACCGATTCTGACTTCTATACCGTAGGCATAAGGCATAAGGATGGCATTATAAACAAGAAAGTGGTAACAATACTAACCGTTTACTGCAGCTGCCATTTGTCATGCCACCAACGCAATAGAAGTCAAAATCGGTTGAACACGACGGACTGTAAAAAAGGTTTAGTTGAAATGAAGTAAGTATAATTTACGAGTTAATTCGTTCCTTATACTCTCGCCCGCTATGTTATCCGCGATAGTTCCGACACCGACACACGGGGGTCGACCCCAGAATACGCTTGCCAGTTGCCGGGGTTGGTATGAGGAGGGGCGACCATCTTAACAGACCGAGACTCCTCCGTGCCGCCGTTGGTCATAGCTGTCAGTCGTGGATCTTTGACAGTCGTTACGGGGCGTCAGAAGCCCGAAAGTCTGACAACCAGTCATATCAAGGGGTTTCGTATTATCTCGTTACTGGGTTGTGGAGGTCAGATAGGTACGCTCCATGTAAAATACGGTATTCAGCTGCATCCGGTTGGACTGGCAGCCGACCCCAACATAGTTGGAAAAGGGTAGGTATAGTTTACTGAGACTGTTCTTGGTATCTATCACTCGAACAGGACTGTATTTCTGAACTTCGAAGTTTAACACTTTAAAATACCGATGTAATGTATTTATAAAGTTTAAAATTACGATTTACGTGAGTTAGAATCGTGGTTAGAATACATTCTAACTCACGTAAATCGTAAATTTTCTCAATAACGTAATTCATATAGCGTACACGCTATGACGAATTACATAATTGAGAATGTTCATAATCGCGATGTACAGAACTTCGAAATCTTGCTATGACGAATTACTAAATTCCGAATGTTTACCATCGAGATTCGGAGCGAGTATTTCGCTTTTATGTGTATAGTTGTAAAGATAACGTAATTAAAATGTGGTATATGTAAGGATAACTTAATTAAATGTGTTTGTCATCATTGAATTTCACACATTAACAAGTTAGTAGGGTGAACTCATCTAACTTCGTGACAAAGGCATTTGAGTAATAAAATACCAATAAATTATTAATTAATTTAATTCAGTCTCAGCATGAGTTTTAATCAGTCTTTTATGAGGAATATTAGCACAAATAATCAGATTTTTTTCTAGAAACCTAAGAGTTATACCAAATTTACTAAACCAAGTCAACTTGCCTAATTCCGTGGTGACTTCTTTAAGTCCATGATAGCTAATACTTTAATTCTGATATAACGGAATTAGGCAAGTTAACTTTATTTAAGTAGTACAATATTAATATTATAATAAAATTCTTCAATTTTATATTATAATAAAATTATAATTTAGTAATATTATATAATAATAATTTTATTATAATAAAATTCTTTAATTCTTCTTGTTGGGGTCATCCATGATACATCTGAAAGTAAACAAGCAAATTAAAATAATAAATACGTACCTACCTGCTTAGATTTTAGCGTCTGCCCAAATTTGAGCTCATATTAATAAAAAAAAAGCTGCGAAATTTGGTAAATTACTCACGCAATTACGTGACAAGTCCAAAAAAGTGTCACCCAATTCCGTGATAGCAAAATATAATATTGGCTCAAAGTCGTCATTTTAATTAAGACCAGATAAAAGTAATAAAATGACATCAATCTTGTCTACTACACTCAAAATAAGTCAATAATTTCAGTTAAAACCACAAATATTTGTACATAACTACTATAATTCTGTGATAGCACAGAAGCCACTCAACCGCGAAAACGCTAATATTTTTGACGAACTAAATAAGCTCTAACACGAAAAAGACGCAGAACTATGACGATTTTTTTACTGCCACATCAAGGGAATATCAATTACAATTCATTTTATTACAAAGAAGCTAAAAAATCGGTTAAATACTTACATAAATACAGCAAAGTTCGTCACCAATTCACAAACACTGCCGAAACCGGCGAGATTCGCGCGCGAACTGACAAAACCGTTAGCTGTTTCTATCTCGCTCACTCGAGCATCCCCAAACTTTACAGACGAATTTGAACTTTATCACAGAGGCTTAAGGTTGTATTTCAAACCATTGATTTCACTCGTATAGCCCTATGATAGCGCTCAAACCAAATATCACCGAATTAGGCCAGTCACAGAATTAGATGAGTTCACCCTACCTAGCCAATTACACAAAATTAACATGAACAAACTTAATTAACCTCTACCAAAATTTTAATCAAGTTATCCTTACATCTATGCACATAAAAGCCAAATACTCGCTCAGAATCTCGATGGTAAACATTCGTCATAGCAAGATTTCGAAGTTCCGTACATCGCGATTATGAACATTCTCAATTATGTAATTCGTCATAGCAAACTTTCGAAGTTCCGTACATCGCGATTATGAACATTCTCAATAACGTAATTCGTCATAGCGTACATTCTAACTCACGTAAATCGTAATTTTAAACTTTATAAATACAATACATCGGTATTTTAAACTTCGAAGTTCAGAAATACAGTCCTCAGTTGACTTGATGGTTAGTTAGGTACAGTCCAGCCGTCGAGAGAAAGTGTCTTGACACGGCTATAGAAATGGGTTTTCTACAGGTTTTGTCTACAGTAGAATAGACAAAATAACAGATTGTAATTGTTTATCTGTCATTTTTTCTATTCTTTCGTCGACAAAACCCGTTTCTATTGTGTGTGGCATTAAAGACTATTAGACCTACATTGAACCGTCCCCAACGTTCAGGTGTTCTTCGAGTCTGCAGATATCCCTCGCACCTTTCCCTGGACCACGCACGCCGAGCCTCGGCAGAGGCACAATATAAAGATGGATCCATCTTTATATTGTGGCAGAGGGTCCGCCTGTGTCCCAAACAATAATGCTATGACCATTGTTAACCCTGTTGCTACGACCGATAGATGCTTTACTCACCCCTCTAAGTTGGATATATCCTTACGATCAATCAATGACAAAATGCAGAGGTCAGTCGATAAGTAGGTAAGGACCTATAGCAAAATTGGTGTCTTAGCGGGCAAACTTTAATGCGCTTTATCTAGCTACTAGCTAGCGTATTTCGCGTCAACCTACATTATATAGGTACTACGCTGTTACCCCATATTTTATCAAAATGTGTTTCAAGTTCGACGCGATCTAAAACTGTAATCTAATTTCGTCTGCGATTGCGTCAGGTAAAGAGCACTAGGCCAATCTCGTGTTAATCGAAAAAGCTTCTTATGTTTAGGTAATAAGGTTGAAAGTAGTAAATATGAAAGATACATAATGAATTTGGTCCCTCCGCTTCCTGTGTCATGTCATTATTCTTACGAAAGAACATGTTATTTTCTCCGATAGCCTTGAATAATATAGAAAGTACCTACGAGGAAGTAGCATTCGTTTAATCATAGTGAATTTATGACCGGTAGAATAAATTCAGTATTTAAATCTTTGAAAATGGAACAAGTATAGGTACTTACGATAGAAAAAAGAAAATCGTTGGAGAAATGAGACCGAGGTACTTTAGCTTACTAAATATTCAAATTCTGGTGTTTTTATTCGGCTAACCAAGTAATCGAATTGAGAGTAGCTAAAAACCCTAAAAACGACCTTTCATGTCGTCAGGTCGGTAAAGGCTCTAGGGTTCGATCCCTACCCTAAGTCACACATATAAGTCGGTTTTACTATTTTACTAGCTTTTGCCCGCGGCTTCGCCCACGTGGATGTTGGAAATTATCTTAATTATCCCACGAGAACGTAGGTAAATGCCTACTACCGAGATAAAAAGTATCCTATGTGATTTTTCAGGCTGTAAACTATCTGTGTGCCAAATTTGAAAAAGTGATTGTGAAATCAACCAACCCGCACTGGGCCCGCGTGCGTGGTGGATCCTGGCCCACTCCCTCTCACAGAGAGGAGACCTGTGTCCCAGCAGTGGGAACGTTATAGCACGGTATAGTTATAGGCGGATTATGCTTCAAGATGAATAGAATACCTACCTATAGTACCTAAAGCCTATTTCGCCACCTCCACCAATAAAATTATCTGGCAGATAACTTGATACATAATAATTATATATATATATATATTCTATTCTTAATTTATCTGGAAAATAATGCTTATCCAGATACCTACTGTGAGTGAAACAAATTCTTCCAGTTTATTTTCATGAATGACACTGATTATTTATTATGTTTTCACATTACTTGCCAAGCCATCCTAAGCTATTATAATTATCATGAACACCTAAAATAAGATACCTATTTATTTTCGTTCTTCATTTCATCCCACATTAGCGTAGCAATAAATAAAAAAGTACTTAATTAATTTTATATACTTAATAACACTTTTGGCAGAAGCAGCCAAACGTTAACATGTCTGGCTGGTCTTTAAAAACTCCTTGAACTGTCTATGGGTTCAACGATCATCAGGCCTGATACTTCTTTATTTAAGCCATTATCACCCCTAATACCTATAAGTTTAAGACTGTAATCCCCTGAAAAGCAAGATCACAATTTTTCAGGAAAACTTTAAGCAATTTTCAACCTTTGCTATTAGAGTTTAGAGTTGATTATACTTTGTGTTTGGTTTTTATTCCTATGCTTGACATATTGACAGTCGCATTGCTGTCTCCTTATTCGGGTTTCATTGTATTTGGCGTGCATCAGTCTTAGTTTTGATAGCGTGATAATAACTCGAGCTCTCATAATGTAAGTAATAACTATTTTTTATTGTTTAAAGTGTTATTAAACCCTACCTACCTACCCTGCCCGATCTACCTACCCTATTGTGTGAGAGAGACTCCTAGACCGGCTTCGTTCTCATCCGTCTCTAAGCATAAAATAATATGCCTGCAAAAAAAAAACCGGAACACCACTTTAGCTTGACATTGACATTCTGTTATTTTTTTCGTGAGAAAAAACCAGGAATGTCGTCTGGAATGTCCTGCAGCAGTGTGGAGGGGTCAGATAAAAAAATATTGTAGTAATGCTAAATAGTGCAAAATAATAAAATTATTGTAATTTCTGGGGAATTATTACCTATTACTTATAGACTGTTTTGTTCTCACAAAAAGTTAAAGCAATGGAAAATCTCACTTGATTAAAAATATTGTCGGTAATTAATCTAAAAAAAACAGGCAGTAAATATAACATCATCAATAATAACTATCAGATCAACAGATTCCTATAATACGTAGCCAACTTTTCGAACAATTCAAGCGCATCAAACGATTTCCTGCCTATTAATTTTCTTATTACCTACCCATTTACAAAGTAACAAAGCACATCCAGGCTCATCCAGCCGGAATTAGCAGATCCGTGTTTACAGAAAATTGAAACACATCATCTACAACAATATCTCTTAGACGTCATGGATAAATAAAACATCCGTAATTTGAAAGCACGCGACCACACACGCGTGAGTTGCGCGAGTTGCGACCAATTTTCCGAACGATCTCTCAACGCGGGAAAACTTAACCTCAAAAAATAACAATCACCTATTCTTACTTTTCTTTGTGTCGAAACAAGAATGAGATTCGTGAAAAATAAATCATTTACTCTAGAAATTGAACGTAAACATTATGAGACTCCAGAAATAAATGTTACATCTCCAGCGAAACCAGTGCCAACTTTTCCCGCCCTTTCTAGTCAGTTAACACGCAAAAACCGCGCTAGATGGTCAACCGGAAAAATAACCTGTGCTGAAAATACTTGTGCCTTAAAAATTAAAATAAAAAAACATTTTGACATACGTTTGCGCGGTAAATCATAATAATCGTTTTCTTCGTGCAGTGACAACAAATTATACAGCCATGGCCGACTATGAATACCAACCGAGAGAAATAATATCAAGGATAGAAAATATCACGGAGCAAGATGATAAAAACTTAGCGGGAGCCACGAAGGAAATAAGGAACGACTTAACAGTTATTATACCAGAAAACCCTTTCCCAGACATCGAAGTCGATGCGTATCCACCTTTAAAATTCTCCTGGGTGATTCCGAAAAAAATTGCAGCCATGGCCTTTCCTAGGAACAAAGAGAATTTGAAATTTCTAATTGATCAAGGTATTTCGGTTCTGGTAACACTGACGGCTGGTAAAAAACCTCCAGTGGATGATATGCCTAGACTGAGGTGGACAGAAATAGCAGTAGAAGAATTTGAAGCACCCAGCATAGATCAAGTAAAGCAATTCATCGACGTATGTAAGAAAGCCGACAAAAATGGTGAGGTGAGTGTTTAAAAAAATATTTTACAACTTTATTTTTGTATCATCAGTATCATCACGCTAGAACTAGGATAGGTACTTAAATGTGGCGCAAGCAGAGAATTGTCAGCAAAATCTAGTCTCCGAAGCCTTCATTAGACTGGGGTAGGCCTATACAAAAGGAAGGTGCTCTGGTGCAATGTTTAAAAAAAAAATCGGACAGTGACCTCATCCATCATACGCTGGCCTGAGATTCTAATTTTAAATGTAGAAATGTCAACACACTGGGTCAGAGTCTTTCTGGTAGATACAGTCAGCCTCAAAAAGATGTATACGTACATCAACAAGAATTCATCTATAATGCACAAAACGTGCGAATCCAAAAAAAAAAAAACATTTAATTGTCTACCACCTTTGTCAATAAAATTACTTAATTTTAACGATACATTGCTATAGTAATAAGGAACACAAATTGTAGAAATGAATTCTTGTCATGTTTTTGGGGCCGAATAAGTTTCTACAGGCAAGACATGCTAAGCTTATAAAAGACTGGGGGTTCCTTCATAACAATTCAAAATTCAAAAGTCATTTATTCATAGAATCAGCACTTTTCGAACGTCAAAATTACATAAGACAGTCCCCCAAAAACGCCCGCCCTTCACCACTTCCTAGTGCTTTTGCTGGAGAGAAGAAGTGGCGCAACAAACTCCCCAGCAGCACAGCTGTCTGTTCAGTTAGAAAAAAACTTGATTCTATACAATATTATGCAAATAATTTACATTACTCAACACAAAACATTAAATAAAAAAATATATTTGCCATAATGACAGCAAGCACACGCCAATGTACCAAAAAAGAAAAAAAATAAATATCGAAAGCTAAACTCAAGCGAAAATTAATGGGTGCCTTTCTTTCTTTTTCGTGTGATTAGTGAATAACCTGGTGTCAGAGTTTTTATGCCGCCCATGGGCCTCAAACTTGTCTTCACATGCCGTCGAAAAATATCTCTCAGGCATGCCGGTTTCCTCACGATATTTACCTTCACCGTTTTTGAAGCAATTGATAAATTATACATTACGCACATGAATCCGAAAAGTCAAAGATGCGTGCCTTGGGTTCGAACTCGAGACAGGATTCGAGAGTCTGACAGACATCAGTCTGACGGTCATACCGTTAGGCTATCATTGCTGTTACACACCAATACTATTTTTTTTTTTCAAAAATCCATTTTTACGAAGTCTGGCGATTTTAAAGTCACGAACGATCATTAGAAATAATTAGGATGCATGAGCTATATTCAGAAACACTGAAGGTAGAATGACCTTAAATATAATTAGCGTCAAAAACGTTTTCAAAATGAACTTCAATCGCGTTTCACTCGACATAAATAAACAAAATCTAATTTCAGATATAGGTATTTACCTGAGCAAGTACGAATCGCGTCTCGCATGTGCCAAATAAATAACGGGGATAATTAAAATTGTGGCTAAATGCCATAATTATTATACTGGACTAGCCATAAGTATTTCTCCAATTTTAGTAAATGTCTGATGCTCGTCATCTGTATTTTAAAGACGGTTCGGCAAGGCTTGGCTAGCAAAGGATTTTTCTATCTACGCGGAAATGATTAAAATTCTTCTTCGTCGTTCCCTCAATGCTGAGGATCGCGACCACATACGACGCGTCTCCAAGCTATGCGGTCTTCTGCAGTGTGGACCGCTTGGTAAATGCTGCCTCCAACAGCCTTCTTGATCGCGTCTGACCATCTCACCGGTGCTCTGCCTTGAGCGCGTTTTCCTTCCACCCGGCCTAGTAACATAAGCCTTTCCAGACCATGTTTAGGTGAGCGCATAATATGTCCGAAAAAGCTGAGGGCACGCTCCTGGCACATTGTAGATAGCCGCTTGGTGATGTTGAGTTCCTCCAGTATGGATTCATTCGTTCTCATGGCGGTCCATGGTATACGAAGTAGCCTACGCCAACACCACATCTCGAAAGCATCGATTTTACTGCTTTCGCGGCTTTTAATGCACCACGTTTCAGCGCCGTATAAAAAAATGGAAAAAACTAGAGCACGGGTCAGTCGTATTTTGGTATTCCGACGGATGCCACGGTTCCTCCAAATTTTCCCTAGACTGGTCATTGCACTTTTGGCCATATCAGTACGACGGCGGATTTCCTCAAAGCAGCTGCCCTCATTCGTGATCAAAGACCCAAGGTACACGAACTCACTGACTTTCTCATAGCCGTCGAGTAGACTTGAGCTCAAATGATTAAAATAGTGACATGAAATGACATAAAATTTTATAAAAAAAAATAAAAACACTTCATTACCTACAATATTTTTTATTCTATTTTAGTGGCCCTATAATTATAGGTAGGGTTGCCATACGTCCCGTATATACGGGACTGTCACCGTATTTGACAATCCCGTCCCGTATTACTAGAATGTCCCGTATTTCGACAAAATAAGTGGGGGCGCGCGCAATAACGTAATTTGAAAAAATATAAACATGTAACATTTCGAATAAAAACTTTGATTTTATAATGTAGTTTTTTCTATTTTATTTATTTAAAAGTTTTGATAGCCACTACGGTTGAGATCAGGATATCTGTTAGAAAACACATAGTTTGTCTTTCACACCCTCCTACTAGGGTACCTCCGTACTCTAATACATGTGATAATTGTAATCTATTTCGCAGAGGAGTACTTTATAATCTACAAAAAGAACAGTACAGTATTTTTATCTAGTCTGACTTTGTATTGAATGAATTCCTGCAACTTCCGCATTCTCTGAGGGAGTCTAACCTATCTAAGGCAGGGTGCAAAAATTTTCGAGCTCGCTCCGCTCTCTCTTTTGCATCCACAAAATTTTTTGCTTAAGTCGATCAATTTACTTCTATTTGTGTACGAACGGTCAAAGACAAAGAAAACCTAACTTATTCGAGCGGGATAGTAAAAATTTCGAGCTCGCTTCGCTCGCTCTTGCATCCTAAATCGTCCGTAGCGGCCCCACTGGCGGACTAAGGGGGGCCGGCAGGTGCGGTCTGCGGGGGCCTACTATGTATTCTAAATATTAATGTAGGGTGTAAAATGGGTACGACCCTGGGTGTAGTTGAAAAGCCATGTGTCGTCGTTGAATGTGTTATTAGTGTTTTGGGCATCGGAAGAAAAAACGTCCCGTATTGGTTCCTAGAAGTTATGGCAACCCTAATTATAGGGCCACTTTTTCGTTCCTGACTGTCCCATATAGTACACGCGGCGGGGCGTCTGACGCTCCCGCCCAGGCGGTTCCACGAAAAATATATAATTTTATATCACTAATTTTGTAATGTGTATTTGGCTTTATTTTCACACCCCTTAGCCTTGGACCAAATAAAAAAACCAAGACAGCGCTGTCAAAAGTGACGTAAAGCGGTTTCATAAACATGTGTGCACTTATGTGAGGGCTATCTCTTGGTTTTTTATTTGGTCTGGAGCCCTAGCACTCACAATTCGTTGATATCGTCACAAGGTGACTTGTGCATACCGCGGGATGCTTTTCAAACGATTATAATTAAAAACAAATGCAGTTTGAAACTGCCGTTAGGCTGCCTGTCCACTGGAGCGGAGAGGAGAAAAGAGCGGAGATGTGCCAATATTAACCAATAGAATCTTGACTCCGCCCCTGAGTTTAGATCAGTGATTCTGAGTCAAGATTCTATTGGTTAATATTGGCACATCTCCGCTCCTCTTTTCTCGTCTCCGCTCCAGTGGACAGGTAGCCTTATGAGCCCAAAACTAGTGTAAAATGTCAGACCTAGAGGCCGCGCCACCACTTACGTCCGGCGGAAAATAGTGGAACTACATTTTTTTAATGCAATTAATTTGATGCAATGACAGACACTAGCGCCGCGCAAAAAGTTACATGCTCTGTGGCGCCGCGTCTATTGGACTTGAGTGGTGGCGCGGACTCTATGTTCAGAATTCTGATTACCTACTCTCCCACGATTTCAATTCACACATTACTGACACCGGTGAAACAAAACGTAAACTAGACATATAGGTAAGTAGTTAATGTAGGTAATAAACCTACCTAAGTCTGAAATCACCAACCTGTCTTGAGCAACCGTGGTGACCAATGGTCGTGCCTTCTCTGTATCAGAGAGAGAGATGTAGACTAAGAAAGTCACGACATTAAACTGCGTATATCTAATGACTTTCTTAGTCTACATACGAAAATTCAATCAAATATATAGTATATAGTCACTATAGCTAGTCAAAGATTGACAAAACCCATAGTCGGCCCATCACTACAATTTAGTTTTTTTGAAAAAATTACTTTTTTAATTTCGATGCTATTTGGATTTCTTAATTGACGGTTCCAAAATATTCTTAGGCTAAATAATATGGCCAGTGTTTTCATTTATTTTCGTATTGTTGTCTCCATATTGTATAGTCTCATGACCATGGTATTGTAATTCCGCAGGTGATGGGAGTCCACTGTCGTCAAGGCAGGGGTAGGTCGGGCGTGATGCTGGCCTGCTACCTCATACACTTCCACCGATTCCTACCAGACCAAGCCATGAACTCCATTAGGATGATCAGACACGGTGAGACCAGATTTATATTTATTTTACTAGGGTAAAAACGGACTTGCTGGGACTGATTTAAAGACAACAAGTTTGAGAAGAGGTTTAAAACAAAAGAAGAACACAAAATACCCAAAGGCTTATCTTAAAACTTGAATATAGGTACCAAGCCTCAAAGTGAGTGATCGTAATACAAGGCAATAAAATCTACCGATTTAAGATGCTTTCCGATTTTTTTGGAGTAAGTATTGATGTGTTAAAAATTGGCATGGACGGCGTGTTGTTCTAGGAGCACTAAAATTAAACAGCGTCCCGAAAAACAAAACCACAAAACGAAACCGGTAACCTAACCTTGTCCTATTTTCTCTAAACCTTGACCAAGAATCAGACAAACACTGAATAATACCTTGAGTCAAGGTATTATTCAGTCCTTGACCAAGAATCAAAACACCTTAATTAAACTGAATTTGGAAGGCGGAAGACCAGACGCCGGATTGTTTAAAAACGTTATAAAAAGACATTCAACAATGTATTGTGCGAAATGAGCGATTAAAAACAGCGAAAATCATCGTAAATTATAGTTGCAAGACTTTGATCATAAAACATTTTGTATTTTACATTGAACACTATTTCGATTCAATGAATACTTATAATGGGATTGACTTCCGGTTGGCTTTATTGACGTCACTAGCTGTAGGTACCTAGTATTTATATTTACAGCTGCTGGGTAGCCGTAAATTCTATGACGAAGGAGGTGTTGGAATAAACAATCTTGAGGGAAACTGCAATTATTACCGCGCTTTATAAACGCATCACTATTTATAACACAGAGTAGAATTATTCGATCTGTTTGATGTTATCCTAATGGCTTGTTTCAACCTCTCGTTATGTTTCGGTTAATTTTATCAGGCATAAAATTCGTACAAACTATTTTGGTTATTGTAATAGGCGTGCCGATTTATCTAATAGAGAGTGCCTTTTAGGAGACTGTAACAGACCCTCTAACTTCTTTTACGACATTGAAAACAAATCAAATTCTTTGCCTCAGTCAAGAAAAATAAAATTCAAATTGTTGTTCTCTATGGCATCGGCCATAGCCATAGACCATGAATGTCCACTGCTGAAAATTAGTGTCCGCAAGAAATATTCTTTGACAAATCAAGTACCTAGTAGTTAAATGACCATTTTTAAGTCATTACGAGGATATTTTTCACCTAAAACTATAAAAGACTCAGAGTTAGATTCAAACTTAATGGCAGCTCGGAAGTTAGTTACTCGCTGCGCAGTACCCCACCCCTTTCCCCCGCTGACACATGAATTCGTTACTGCGCAGCGACCCGCCTCATGTTCCGCGCCGCCATTAAGTTTGAATTGGGCTGTACTAAGAGGTACTTTTGGAACTTATACAAGTGTCTAGATACAATGTAACCCTTTTTATTGGTGTTACAGGATCCTTAGACGCCGAGGAACACGAAGAAGCTGTAGGCAGATACTTCGAGTACCTTTCGGAAGACAACCCTGTGAAGTTCGGAGTAAGCGGTGACGTCATGGAGGAGTTTGTACAAGCGGCCAAGGAGCTCACTAAGAGTGCACTCAGTTAGACTACTGTGATCTGTTGTATTGTGTACCTGACATTAAATATTATTTGTTTGTTTTATGGTTGACGTTTTATTTTACCTTACATCTAGGGTTTATTTATTTATTATTTATTTTAGCCAACCCTACTATATAATATAGTATCCTGCTATATAATATAAAAGGCCTAAATACCTACTACTATTTTTCTAAAGAAAAAAAATAGTAGGCGACACTACTATATTTTTATTTTTATTACACAAAGGAGAGAAGGTCGCAACAGGGCCAGTATAAGGCTGCCTGTCCACTGGAGCGGAGCGGAGCGGAGCGGAGATGTGCCATTATTAACCAATCAAATCTAAACTCAGGGGCGGAGTCAAGTCGAGTCAAGATTCTATTGGTTAATATTGCCACATCTCCGCTCCTCTTCTCTCCTCTCCGGTCCAATGGACAAGCAGCCTTAATCTCATCAAAGCTGATTAATGGTATTTTGCAACCTTACAATTCTATACCTAGTATACCTACATCAATTTTATTTATTTGTATAGCTGGTAGTGAAACTCCCGTCAAAATTAGGCGAGCCGTTTCGGAGATTAGCCGAACAAACAGACAGACAGACAACATTTTTTAAACTTGTTTTTTTGTTGTATGTACCGTTTATAGGTAGGTAGGTACTTTCATATGCATTTAATTTAATAAAAATCTGTTATTCTGACATTACAAACAGACTTTAATTTTATTTAAGAAGATAGCTGTTACCCGCTACTTCGTCCGCGTGGAATTCTATAGGTACATCAAATTTATTTATTTGTATAGCCGCCAGTGAAACTCCCGTCAAAATCAGTTCAGCCGTTTCGGAGATTAGCCGGAACAAACAGACAGACAAACAATTTTTTTTTTAATAGTATTTTTGTTGTATGTAGGCCGTACCTATATGTATAATTTCATAATGCAAAATTGATCAAGATCCATCACATTGCATAAAAAAATGTAGTTCCACAATTATTCTCCGCTGGCTTTCTTTCGTGGCGCGCACTCTAGCTAAGGCGCCAATTTGCTTAATAAATAATGTGCCTGACTGTACCTCCAACAATAAAATTATGGTTGAAACACCTGTCTCATATTAGTTTCTACTCGTCACACAAATCGCTTCTGCAAGGGCAAGGTGCCTAATAAATCGTGAAGGTAATGTTGTTCTAGAAAATAGCTTGTAGAAATTGCCACGCTAGTTAAAATTAATTTTACGAAAACGAGACGTTACTATTAGACCCTTTATTTATAAACGTTGCTTAAAGTTAGGCTGCCTGTCCACCGGAGCGGAGAGGAGAGGAGAGGGGCGGAGATGTGTCAATATTAACCAATAGAATCAAAACTCCGCTCCAGAGGTGCGATTGTATTGGTTAATTTTGGCACATCTCCGCTCCTCTCCTCTCCTGTCCGCTCCAGTGGACAGGCTGCCTTAACGAGACGTTTATCCCTTCGTGTCGAACGTAGATCCACGCAAAACAATGGATTTTTAAATGTTTCTGTAATTACCTGTCTATGAAGGGCTAAACGTCAAAAATGCATGGTTAAACAGACGATAATCATTACATATCTATAACCAAAGCTTATAAATGAACCCCTACATTTGCAGTTAACCAACAGCGCCTTTGTTTCGTTGCAATAAACTCCGTATTCGTAGTTCAAGTTTTAGATATAGTGGCAACAAAGGGCGATTAACAGTATTTTTTTAAATCTTAATTACTGAGTAAAATATTTAATTAAAATCGAAAAGAAGTCGGAGTAGTGGTGGCCCAGTGGTAACAGCCCCGACCTTAGATTAAATGCTCTAATTACAAGTTGTAGGTCGTGGGTTCGACCCCAAGCAGGCGCTTTACTTTGTGTAAGTAAATAATTTCATCACCGTATTGTTCTCAAAACGGGAAAGGAAAACATCGTGAGAAAACCGGCATGTCTTAGAAACAAAAATTCGACGACGTGACATCTACAAACTCGCACTGTGCTCGTGTGGTAGATCCTACTCTCCTCGAGGGAGTGGGATGTAAGTTCCCTATTGAAGAGAAGAGGCCTGCGTCCCAGTTATGGGCACATTATAGGCTGATTATGATTTATGCTGATGAATAGACGCATCACTAACTTCTACTAGGTACCTACTAGCTTCACTAATGGTTGGTGCATATGCTAAAATACTTGAGACAGATTCATAGGCGAATTCTCAAACGCAACTCGATATAAAGTCACCGTTAACTTAATTGGAGCGTAGCGACTATAGTAGCGTTTTGTCTAAACTAGCCGGTACTTTCAACGCGTGTTGCCGTCGCGAAGTGAAAGTTCCGGCTAGTTTAGACAAAACGCACATGAGATTGCAATAGCGAGATGATTTGTGATGAGATGAGCGGTCAACTAGTCGCGCGCGGACTATAGCGACATAGGTACTTATGTTATGTAAAGTTTATATACCGACACAATACGTACATCTACGCGAGACAATGGAAATCTCATTGAGTCGATGATTGCAGCAAAGACGCGATCAGAACGTCGTCGTTTGAGAATTCGCGGGTTATAGCCGTAGAAACTCCTAGCTCGAGTGATAATTTGATACAGTGTGAAGTTCATCACACTTCGTAACACAACTATCACATCTAAAAAAAGCCTAATTATTTGTAATTGACATTTCACTATAAATATAACATTAAAATGTCGAATCTGTTCGTGCCAATGTGGCTGCCAATATCGGCTGGCGCACTACCAAGTGCGGTGTACTCCGGTAAAAATAAACTTCGGTAATTCCTTTACAAGTGAAGTTTATCAAAATTAGTGTTTGTGAGAATGAGTTCGGTGCCCAACCGGACCAACGTTAAGTTGGCCAAACTTTGGTACAAATATAGGTCGGAACCGAGAGCGAAGTCAGAAGAAAAAGTAGAAGATGTCGCAGTTCCACAAGAAAAAAAGGATTACGAAGCGTATCCTCCTTATAATTTCTCGTGGTTTATTGAGAACAAAATCGCAGCTATGGGATTCCCACAAACAGTGGAAAACCTGAACTATTTAGCGGATGTGGGAGTCAATCACCTCGTCACGTTGTCGCCAGAGAGAATCCCGCCAATTTTGGAGTGCGAGAAAAAGTTGAAATGGTCAGAGATAAGAATCAAGGAGTTCGGTGTTCCAACTTTGAAACAGATTCTGAAGTTTATTGGGATTTGTGAACGCGCCGATATAAGAGGAGAGGTCAGTTTTAGAACTATTATTTTCTGAAAAATGCAATTATTTCTCATCGAAGCAAGTTTGTCTTTTTTAAGGGGTTTCTAGAGTTAACATTATTTATTTACCTAGTAAAAGGTAAACTGTTGTCTAAAACTCATTTTAGTAGTACAGTAACAGCCACTAGATGGCGTTAGTTGCGACACAAACTTCACTGTGTACCTACCTACTCAATGTTTGTCAATAAACCATAAATATTGGTTTGTTTGGGACGCTATTTTGTATTGACCACGCTACACATCATTAAAATTTACACAAAATGATTTGATACTTTCAGCATTATACTGTTCCGATTTTGACCCTTACCATTTTATTTTCAATATTACAGGTGGTAGGTGTCCACTGCAGGCAAGGTCGAGGTCGCACGGGTACCTTACTGGCATGCTATCTGGTACACTTCCAGGGAATGGCGCCGGAACGAGCTGTCCTCACAGTTCGGGTGAAAAGACCAGGTACTATTTAATAACTAGTTCTTTTTTCTGATTTGGAATAGAACGCAGATTGCCAGATAAGAATTAAAAAATACATTTATATCTGAACTAGCTACGCCCCGCCGCCCCGCGGTTTCATCCAAGTCTCAATCCCGTGGGAATATCGGGATAAAAAGTATCCTATGTCCCAATCCAGGTCATGGACTACCCATGTGCCAAATTCCATCCAAATCCGTTCAGCCCTTTTAGCGTGAAAGCGTAACAAACAAACTCTAGCATTTATAATATTAAATTATAGTTAGGATTAGTAGGTAGTAGCAATGACATTATCTGCTAGAAAAGAAAAAGATATTAAGTAACAGCCAGCAGTTATTGACGACCGACATAATCCAAAAGCCAAGTTCCTAGGAAAATGAATCAAAAACGAAAAAAAAATATAACAAAAACCAACACCTTTTTTCAGGTTCCTGCGAAACGTATGAGCAAGAAAAGGCCGTATGCCACTACCACGACTGCTTGCGAGGAACTATCGAGAAACCAGACTACCGCCTAGCCGACGACAAACTTTATTTCGATTTCTCCATGAAATACACGTACAACGACGATGACGAAATAACAATTCGTAAACAAGAAAAAAATGTTAAAGCAACTGACATAACGGAAATTCAAGATGGCGACGATTGGGACCATAAAATTGATAAAATTATCAATCTTGGCGACCCCAAAGAAGAGAAACATGTAAAAATAAAACTACCAAGGAAAAAAACTAATGCAATGGTGATCAATCATAAGATTTATTTTTAAATTCAATTAGTTGCAATATTTTTCTGGTTTTGTTTATTTTATTTTTTCTTTAAATAAAAATATGGTTTGTTAATTTTCGTTTTATTATTAACACGCAGTATTATGTCTGAGTGAGCATGGCAGTTTAAATCATGGAATCATCAATGCAATCTGCACTGTCAAAAAACACTTCAATTAATACAAAAGTCCATTAGTATTATTTTTACATTGTTATGATGTAGTTGCACCTTTGTTAATATAATAAAGGTTTACAAAAAAATATCAAATTCGCTCCAACATAACAAAATATTATAGACGTCCTCTATTTTCAAAAGCATATCATGAAAGTTCAACTGAAAATAAAATTTAAAAAAGCAGCAATTTACGCTTTTCTTTGAATATGGCAACCCAGTAGCCCAGGTTGTTGCCAAGGTCTAGGCACAACTGTCAAACTGACAGTATTGTGTTCTCTCTTCACTCTAACGTTAACTCTTTGACCCACAGAGTGCGCCACTATGTTGTTAATTTGGGACATGTCTTGAAAGTTCTGGTGGTTGACTGAACCGAATTGGAGGATTTCATCGTGTTCTTGTAGACCCTGGAAATTGACGGAAAATGTTATAGTATCTTTGCAAATTTTTGCTAGTATGACTAAACCCTGATATGCACAGGTGCTTTTTAACGAGTATTAAAAAGCGCTCGAATAAAACAAATTTCCTCTCGCGTTGTAAAAGCAACAGTGTCAATCAGCCCTAATTTCTGGTTCGCATGGGCGATTTTTTCATGCGATTATTTTGAATGGCACACTGCATTTTCAAAACTCGGTGTTGAGCAGAGCATTGAGAATCTAACAACGTGCATTCAAGCGCGCCTATTTTACAAGTATTTTAATTGAATGCGCAAATGCTGGCGAGAAAAAGAATGATGTTCATTTATTACTCTATCTCTTAGGGTCGATTTATCAAGTATCTGTTAACTATTATCTGAGGAATAAATATGAGATATACAACGTTTTTTTTGTTTTTAGTAAACCTCTTAAGGGGTCATTGTAGTCATCATTATGAACAACTTTCACTATAGGACCAAACCTGTAATATGAAAAAAAAATCTGCTGTTCCCTACATTTTGACGAGATATGGGAACATAATTAATGTAGGGAACAGTTGATTATATTTCGCCATTTCAGCTTTGGTCCCACAGTGAAAGTTGTTCATAATGATGAGATGAGTACAATCTAAGAGGTTTAGTATAAAGAAAACATAATGTTGTATAGCTTTTGAATAAAAATAAGACAGGCTGTTTGTCCACTGTTTGTCAACGGTACATCAACAGGAACGAGATGACGGCGCCGAAGTAGCGATACATAGGTACATTTACTATAGCTGCATCTGATTCAAATAATCTTGTTTCTCAGTGACGTTTTGTGGTGAACAGACAGTGTAATACTGCCATATTCTTCAGATAATAGTTATTCGATGATTAAAAAGGCCCTTTGAAGAAAATAGGTATATTATAAATATATTTATTTTACAAAAACATCAGTTTTCCTAAACATAATAAATAAAACCAACCAATACTTACAGCAACATCCGCAGGTGACCCATCGCTAACAAAACCAACTACGGCAAAGACTTGCTCATCCTCAACTACACGAGGAATGGTGTCACCACTGCTGGTCCCATTCCCATGACCATTGGTTGATGCAGCAACATTTACCGATGGGCCTTCACCGTTGGAACCGAGTAAGTCTTTGTGCACCTCTGCAAGACCCCTTTCAATTGATTTCATAAGGGTTTTGTGATCATTTTGGAGATCTGTAATTATATATTTTTTTATGTAACAATTAAATAATTAAGTGAAAATTTTTATGAAATACTTTTGGTCTTTATTATTGTCAGTATTACGTCGCCTTTACGTATCTGAATTAGCATAAGAATCACTCTTCAAAAGCAATTGTATTTTTGTATACTTTTTCAGTTATATTTACATACTGAAAGTTTAAAAGGTTTCCAAATTCTACCAGATTTTCAGGCTTATAGTAAGTGTTCTAGGTTCAATAGTTTTCAACGTCATAAAATATTCGAGAGGTTATAGTACAGAACACCATTCAATATTGCTTGGTCATGCTGTAAATGTTTTTCTACTAGAGACCATGAAAACGAAGACGAAGTACTTACAAATTATACGGTGCCTTGCATGTCGGACCTTATAAACATCGATATCGTTCCGAGGGAAACCTTCAGCGTCGACCAGAGAGTCATTCATGCCAACATTGTTAGTCTCCAATACAGCTGTATGTTCTCGAATTTCACTCTCTATTCTATCTTTTTCTTGAATTAACTTCATAACACGATCCCTAGCGGCTTCATCCATGTTAATTCCTACCATTTTGCAACTTTCTAATGAAAGTTTTAATGTTTTTTTTTCTGAATCACAAATTGATCACAAAACAAAACAGAAAATAATGGTATTTTGACTTGACACTGGCAGAAATGTATAATGTTGCCATTCTATAATATGCGTTATATTACGGTTATTTGTAACGGCTATTCGTTATTTGAGGGCGTTATTTTATTTAGTTTATATTTTCAAAGTAACATACTTGATTTAATTTTTATTTTCGAAACTGATATTTATTTATTTATTCTCCTTTATTTCATTTTTCAACATATTTCTTACATTTTTTAATATTTTTAATTTATTTATTTATTATCCAACTTACATCCATCGTTATAGGGTAACCTAATGCGATAGCGTACTAATCTAACTCTTATCCTAACTTTAACTATTCTCGGGACCCTGGGTCACGAACCTTACTGGAAGGCGTACGAGAGGCCGAAGCCGACTCGCAGAGGCCCGTTAGACGTTTTTAATGACATAAGGCACCAACCGACGATTATACCTGTAGGTATGTACTATGCAAGTGCATCCAAGGACAACCCCCGGTTGGTGTAGGACTATGAAAACAAAGATATTGGACTATGGGTTTGGGTGGCTTAAGTTGACTGGTGACCAGTTATCCTAACTTATAATATTATAATTAAATGTAACTTATCACAAATAATGCGTTTACTCAGAGAACAACAGAATAGGTCTGAGTCGTCAGGTGGTTTTGACGGTAAATCTGGCTGACTCGCAAGCTGGAGCGGACAGGCATCATAAAAGAGATGACAAATATCCATGGGTGTACCCAGGGGAGGGTAGTTAAAAACCGCGCATGGCTTTTGCAAGTTTTATTAGCAATGCCTTATTCTACGGCTACAATTGATGGGTCGTTCAGTACATTCAGACGCGTAAAAACATGGCTGAGATCAACAATGGTCAAAGATAGTGATGACCATGCTCTGTCAGTCTTTGGTCAGTGTTAGGTTAAATCTTGATTAAAATATGAATCAATGGAACAAATTTAACATAGTTAAAGAGATAAATATTAATTATTCTAATGATTACAATACTGTAAATACATATTTGTTATGATCGGGAATCATATTTTAATCAAGATACAATCCGGCTTTTTTTTTTTTTGCGGCTCAGTAGGTATCCGCAAACCGCAAAAAACGTTATATAATTTGAATTTCGCGGACTACCTTTGGGAATACACCTGATGAAATTTTGTTGTTTTCGGTCAGCCTTATCCATCGGAGCTTTTTAATTATGGCTAGTTGTAGGGTCATAAACCTAGGTTTTATTTGTCTTTGAAAAATTGTTCTTTTCTTCCTTATCGATATAAAAAAGTAGTACGTAAGGATCATCGCTGGTCTGGTGGCGTAGGTACTGTGGTTTCTGCCTAGCCCCATGAAAAAAATCGTGAGGTTATGTATGTATGAATTAACAAACACAATGAATTTTCTTGCAATGGCATGACCATTTGAAAATCTTTTCTCTTTAAGAAACGGTGGTTTCAAGTCTATTATTTTTTACAAAATACACATACACATTGTATGTACATAAAAGCGAAAACGCAAACTAACTTCGAGTAGGCTGGGTCGCTTTAAAAAAAATTCACTACTACTTCGTCGACTTGAATAATTTTAAGTTGATACTATTCGGAAGTCGTGGTCTTACATAACTCATCAATCATCATTTGCAGAAATTAACTTTCAAGTTGCATCCTATTTTCACCCATCTGCCCCCAAAGAAGGATAATGTTTTCATGAATGCTTGAGCATCAATAGATTACTATAATTTATAAATATGTTTTGGGAATTCATTTCTGGAATGAAACTTGGTAAAGTGGCTATTTCTATAGACATTAAAATCGCGTAACGCGTTTGATCGCGCTGAGAAACTGCCAAATTCTCTCCTTTGTTAGTCAAGCTTTCACAAAATAATGAGTGTTGTGTACAGGTAATTGAAAAAAAAACGACAAAATAATTGTTACTTTTCATTTATTTGATAGGTATTTTGTTATGAGATTTTAAACGGATGTAATGCAAAGATATCCTTTTATACAAAAAATATCATAAGCCTTTTAGTAGATTTGCCACGATTTTACATAACAAATATAACAATGATTTAAATAAAAATGACCAGATTAATAATTTTCGTAATAATAATAATTAACAGGGACAGATTTATATTAAAAAACTTACAAATAAATGGTGAGCGATGGTTAACATTTTGAAAGAGGTTACATTTTAAAGCAATTATTTCAATAAATATCAAAATATTCTTAGCGCTTTAATAAACAATGTCTTTTACGACAGTGTACTTGATGTACTTATAAATATATCGGTCATCATGATCAGATTTTTGATTTTGTAAAAACGAAAGCCACCCTCGACTCTGGCGATAGTCGTGAGTGATTTTCCATTTTTTGTCAAACTAAATATCAGTTTCTTTTTCTCTACAAGAGATTGTGCAGTTGTGATAAATACATAAATTATATACAGAAGTGTATAAAACAGAAGAATTATCAAATCAAAAATCATGTCTAATGACAAATAAGACTTAAAAATATGAAGGGAAACACATAATTGTGCATTACAAAAGAAAAGTATTCTATTATCACCTTAACAGATTGAGGATGACGACTTTGAAACAATCTATCTAACGTGTATCTGGCGAATATACACGCAAAAGTGCGATAGCCTGAAAGCCTTCACCAACAATCACCTATCTTCATTAATCCGTTAAACCAAATGGTCCCTAAAGAAAACAATATTCAAATCGTCATCACACTTTACCAGTCTCTGTAAAGAGACAATAATACGCATTTTACATACAAAAAACATAGGTACACTAACAATTATGGCAACGTTGACAATAAATAAGAGAAAGTTTTTTATTCACATCGACTAATGAACAAATATGTCCTGTAAATCTTGACAGCACAAATAAATAAAACAAGTAATTACGAAGTGCAAAAACTGGCGCGGATTTTAGAAAAAAATACAAGGCAACAAGTGCAGACTTTAAGTTTTACTAATACCATTATCTATAAATTGTTCTCACTTAAATTAAAAGCCATATTGGCGTATTTTTTATTAAGCTTGGCTTAATTCGCGCGTTGGTTAATTTTATGTTAGTTATTAAATGTTATGTCGGCACTTGCCTAGGCATGCGAGCCGCTCTGTCGTGGTAAAATTTTTAAAGGTGGGGTATATAATAATTTTGGCAATTGATTAAACATGATTTTAAATTGTATAGCATAACGTCAGAGCGACTTGCATAGCGTAGGTGCTTTCCCCAACTTCATAATTTTGAAGTGTTCAGAACTATGAAATATAGGGTTGGCGTTAAACTAATCGTCTAAAGTCGGAATGGTTCGCGTTTCTCCGTAGTTCGAGAGGATGCCGGAGTGCCGCGTCGAGATGCGGGCGTGGTCGGCGTACCCGCGTCAGACGCATCTGAGGGCTTCCTTAACAGCCTCGTCACTGCGGTCTGTTGGCCTGACCGCACTGGCGTTGTGCTCCCCGACGGTGTCCTTTGCCTGTTGTAAAATAACATAGATTAGTAACATTCCTTCTAATACCCTAAACATGCAAAGCACTAGTCAACTCTAAATATAAGAAAAGGAAAACAAAACAGAAGCCCGTTTTACCGCCAATTGTTCTACATTCAAGAAATACCTATAAACAATTTTGACTACAAAGAGAAAAAAAACAAAGAAAAGCACACTACATAATTTTAGTAGTTACCTATTGGTATTACTGTTAGTATGGTGATCCTTTAGTACTGGGATGCGACTTCTGCCGGGCGTTTGTCCTTCAGTAGAGGCAAACGACCCACTCCTATGTTGATGTTAGCGAGCACACAGACAGACATACAGAAAATTAGTTAGGACAACGGAAAAGGAAATATGTTAGATTGTCACTGCACATGTACTTAGACCATAGCCTTATAATTTTGAATACTTTTCCAAGAATATTTTGAAGTATAAATTCATGTGCAGAAACAAAAATAGAAACAGAACATAAGATATAACATAAATAGACCATAATTACATACCAATTAAGTAAGGTGTTACAAATATTGCAATATAATAAATAAAAATAAATCGAACGTCATCAGGTTGTTCTTCTATGCGAGTTTCGAATCGCAAGAAAAAAAAACTGAGCATAATTTCACAAAAAAAAATTATGATCGCTGTTTCTTATAATATGTTCAACATTTATTGCAATACTTATGTTATTAAAAAAAGACAATATAAAGGCCAAATTGCACATAGTGCAGGTTTATGTACAGAGAAGCATGTTATATGAATGCTAGGATGGTGTGCGGTAAAGATTACAAAATAGTCGATTGCAAAACGACATATTCGATCACTTCAATGTTTTATTGTGCAAAGCTATCATTAGCCGTTAGTGCTACAGGCGATGTTAGTATTATTGTATGCAGTGACGTGTTCATAGTGCGATAAACAATCTGAGATGAGCGGATCCATGTTTCGACAAGCAGATGATCTGACAGATGTGAGTATGAGATTTTGTGGCGATGACATGTAGATACGTATGAAAACATAAATTCCAAAATTCAAAGAGCATCAATCAAAAATAATCGGGCAAAAACCGAAGCTAGCATTCTACAAGCTTGTACCCTTTGACGTCGCGCTGGGTCGGCTTTGACGCTTCGCCGCTCGACTCGCTTATATTACTCTCATATTCATTGTCGCTCGTCATTCCCGATATGCTGAACAGTGAGGAGTCGTCTTCGGGACTTCTCTGCTCTGACTTCCTCGAAGGGCCTTGGGAAGTGGGACTAGGTTCTTGGGAAGTTTCTCTCGAGTGCGATTTTCTAAATATTTTCAATCGCCTCTCAACGGACGGGGATCGGTGAGAACGGTTCCCAACGTAAACTGGAATTTTAGTGGAACCTTGCGTTTGGAATGCTGGATGAGTATGGGATAAGGACTTGGGGTGTTCGGACGCCATTGACGATGGCTGGGAATGTGTCGAGCTGTATTATTTTGTTTTCCATTTTGCATGCGGGAAGGAAAAAAAATATAATCATTTAGTTTAACGCTCTTGATAATTCTGTCGTTTTGTTAGTAGAACCACACTGTGTAAAGCTGCTTAGCTGGCTACTTGTAACATGCCTTTGGACCTCTTCGATACCAAACCTTGAATGAAGTTTTTCCACCACCCTTTTTACATATTTTTACATATATAATACGATATCATAGGACATAACAAAGGACATTATCGTGATGTTGCCCAATACAGGTGCACCCAAACATGTCTAGACGTACCCCTGACGTCACTACACCTAAAAACCCTCAAGAAGCTTAACGTGCTCAAAACTCGTGTATCTGTGAAAACCTTTTTAGGGGCGCAACCTCATCTGTTTAAACTGTTAACGGTTCTACACCAAAAATGACCATCATGATGAATTTAATTGCAACAATAAAAACATGATCATGTAAAGTTGTCGATCAAATTGCGTCCGTAAAACCAAATACACGTTGGACAAACAAGTCAATGGCGAACTCTGAGTGTGTACCTCACTAACGCCGGGACCGGTGACAATGTCGGAATACTGGATGTGCGGTACATCCCGCCGGTGGTATACCTGTCCGTGCGTATTTGTACACCAGTTATTTTACAGTATTTTTGCTAAGTTTAAGAAATGAATGATTTTATGGGGGATTTATACTAATAATAATATCCTCCTGACCGTCTCTGTCAGATACATATGCGAAGCTCAACGAAAGCTAACCAATACAAGTGTCGCTCTCGTAGTACTAGGGAACGGCAATCCGACACGGTCGGAGAGAGATCAAGGGATTTTACTCAGCAGCTTGAGACGTTTGTATTTAGTGTCAAGTCTGAGGAGAGATTATTTACCCGAATAAAACAACAAGAGGGACTAAAGAGAATCATTCATTTCTCTATTAAAAAAAACATGAATGTAGATAGATCGTCACGATTATTATTCTCAAACCATTCCATGTACCGTTTGTGGCTCTTGAACGAGACAAAAATTCGATCATATCTACATTCACCAAAAATATATTTATAAAAAACAGTTATTTGAAGTAACGTACCTTCCGCTAGCCGGGGTTAAGAAGCCGGTTGGCGTACGCGGTCGCGATCCTCCGTTAGGTGTGGTAACACCAAGCTTGCTGGCGTTAGCAGCCGCGCGCGCTATCGATGTCTTTGTGTTCGTCACCCTTCGCATCGGGATGCGAGATGGTGTCGATACTTCATCTAAAAAAGGGAAAAAAAGATTTAAAAATTTAATGACTGAAAGATAATTAAGCTGGAGGTTGGTAAGGTAACGTATCTCCAGTATCATGGCCTCTAATTCAAATGTTGATGATCCTTTAAGAATTTCGAATTTTTAAAAGTCAGACTTGCTAATCCTTTCAACATCTTCCTCCTCCACCTAACAACGTCACAACATTTTTGTTAGAATCAAGATCCAATTTGTAGTAAAACTCACCTGTACTATCTAGAGAGAGATTTGATCCGTGCCTTGATGGCGGTTTGGATCCGGTCCGTGAGCCCGGCCTTGAGCCTGGTCGAGATCCTCCAGGTGTCAACGTTGACCTGTAAAAACACGTTGAAATTTTTTATAACCTTATATAATAGAATACTCTTCTCTCTTATATCTTTACTTTCTATTCTTTTTTTTTTTTAAAGACGTTACCCGACACTAGGAATTTCTCCTGTATTGTGGGTGGATCTCAGAGATTAAATGTTTATTCTCCTACATTTAGCAGAAATGTAAAATTTTGTTTCTTTTTTTAAACTCACCTAGGCGCGCTGGGTTTCCTATACCTCGCTCCAAGTCCACTTGCCGCTTCGTTGTCACTTAAGGAGTCAGGTGTACCAGCACTCAACGAAGACCTTGACGCCCTGCCTGCCACTCCTCCCACAGACATCGGCACGGAACGAGCTGTGCGTTCCCTTACCTATCATGAAAATGTTATTGTTATTCTGCACTATAAATATTAGTAACCAATTAAGCATCAACGCTGTATAAAATACTTGAAAAATTTTCGTGTCTATTTTCATGGAAAAGTGACTATTCAAATCAAAGCAAATATGATAATCAAATTGATACACAATTACGATAATCATGCTATTCTAGCGGACTTGACGGTGTCTACATTACGTACAAATACGATGGGACTAACACAAATGAACAAATTATAACATAAAACCTCAATAATGATTCGAGAGTGCAATCAACCGCGCCACTTTCACACTGCCTACATAGCATTACCCAATGATATCCTGGAGAGGGCTGGTAGCCGTGGTGGTGGCTATAGTGATGCGCGCCCGGCGTCGTGGAACCTTGAGATCTTGAGTGGCTGTATATGAACGCCTGCTTAGTGCCATGCGTTGAACCGACGTGCAGGGGATACGAACACGGAAGCTCCTCCCGTTGCCGTAGAGCCTCAAATATAGGCCTCAGCTGCTCCATAAACTCTTCAGCTAAACGCACCAATACAAAACCGGGAGGCTTATTAAGGAAGGAACCGTAGAAAACGAAACAACTCGTTTTTATCTTCATAGTGCCAATCTTTTTTTTTTCCGGAACGCGTTTGTTTATGACGAATTTTCACGTTGTTACTATTAGTCCACACGTTTAGTCGATCGCGAGTGAATTTTGCTGATGCGGGTATGATTGGGGACGAGCGGGATGGGTGAACGAAAATACATTACCAAAACATCCATAGGCGTAGACGTGCCACCTCTCCAATGCAGTGGATCCAATGAAATACACTAACAAACAACACCAAACACTACACGAGCCTGTGCGTCAATGCATAGCTTGAACACTAATGCAATACGACCAATCTCTACGAGCTCAACACATGCTGCACTCACGACAATGCACTTTGCAAATGGATGTACACAATCCATGTGCAAAGTTCAATCAGAAAAACAAAGCGAAAAAAGTTGAATCCCAAACCGATTGCTCCCTCCAACAACTACTGTGCGCTTTTTTACTTGTGCGAAATTAAAACTAAGTTCTATCCTGTAGGAGAGAAGACTTATTAAAGTATAGCGGTTTGAGTACTTACCTTTGTAATAGGTCCAGTGGACGGTGGTGTGTTTGTGTTAGAGCGGGGCGTACGCGGCCTAAACGCTGCCATGCTCTGTGACACTCCATCGGCCAGAATGAATTGTTCTCGTAGTTCGATGTTGGTGCGTCCCTTGGCTGCATGCGGGCGGCGTCCGGTGCGCGGGATTACAAACGGAACAGGATAGGACAGGGCCAAAGAAAACCGTACGGTAAAAGGATAGGCAGAAAAATAACACCGAAAAGTGTTTAAAAAAACGGGACAGCGTGCATAGGTAGTGAGGAAAAGAAAAAAAAAAAACAACAAACAAATCAGAACATGTCAACATAAACAAACATATAATTTAAAAAAAAAAGGGGGAGGATTTTTAATTTTGTGCAGTTAGGAATAGGAATAGTAAAATACGATTAGTATATTCTCTCACCAAATATTATGCAATTGTATAAGTCAAGAGCAAGATTGAATTTAAAATTCAGTAAAACATTTATAAGTTTCAAAAAAAAGATAAAAAATATTCAAAGTTAATTGTAATGTGTAAAAAATGCATATGTCGTCATTAAATATTTACATCGCAAACTAGATTGTTATTTAGTTAACACCAATATCTTGCGCTTGAATTATAAACAATTAGTATCTACCAAATAAAATAAATTCCATAATAAAAATACTTAATGCAAATAAAGAACCATTTTCATGCCATTACGTATATTAAGCAATCTTTATTATTTTATCACCACATATAACCACTACAATATATTTTATTAATAATAAATTAGTAAACACCCAAACTACAGTAGCATTCTACACATTTGATGGAATAAGCTGTATAACAATAAAAGCACCAAACGTGTAAAATGTATTTATAGAGCAAAATAATTCTACAACGTTGCAAAAGTAAAATCTAAGCCACACCAACTAGGCGGACTTGCGATGGAACCATAATATTTTTTTAAATTTGTGTAAATAAAAAGCCAAAAAGTGATCAAAAGAATTTAGAAAGGTTCCAAGGCATGTCATATCTCTTACCGAGCGGGCAACAAGCTTCATGCTGCTCCGGCTTGCTCGGATCAGGCAGCGGTAGCACTAATGATACTACTTATGTAAAGGGATTCCATAGGGATTTAAAACAAAATATTAAAAAAAGTAAAAAAAATAACGAATTTTTATAAGGGACCACGGGAGGTGGATTGGGCAAAGCGAATACGAATTAGTAAATTAGTAGCAACATCAAAATTGTACGTGGACATATTTAAATGCTTACTTTAGCAATAACAACATGTTTGCTGAGACTAGCTCTTTGTTGACAAAATACTTCACAAAAGGAGTGAAGTGAATAATGCTGGCAGTGTAAGGATTAATTTTTTTAATAATAATTGTTTTACGCATTGATTAAAATTAATTTTTATTTAAGTTTATAAATGATAAAAGTTATAATATCATTGGCATTATTTTAAAGAAGTTATTTAATTTACCGTTTGAAACCAATATCGTTATTAAGCGTTACGTTATTCGCTGGCAACATCGATACTGCGCATGTCAAATACATCGCGTCGAAAAAGAAAACAAGAACAATGGAATTCACCACCGGTCGATTTTAAGTTTAACTCGTGTTGACTCAGTTTTTAAATGTTATTCGTGTGTTAAACGTCTGAAATATGACGGGAACTATAATTGAAAACCTAAGTGGGCGCAAACTCGCCATTTTAATAAGTTTCCTTTTGATATGTCAGCTAACATGTTTCTTGATCGGTGGGTTGGTCGCACCCATGCCTGCAAACGCTCAAAATATACTTGGAACCGTGTGCCGAGATACTTCTATTGTGAAAAATGACACGACGAGGTGGTATTACAACCGTGGCAAGGGTTCTTGCAAGACCGTCGACCTTGGAGAAACGCATCATGATTTGTCGGAAACCGACATAGTTTTCGCTTTTCAAATGCCGGTTCCCCGAGAGAGCAAGGTTCTAGACTATTCGCGATGGCAACAAAATTTGATCGGAGTACTTCAGATGGATATTAAATACCACTCGCAGACCGAGGTGCACCCACGCAGTACAATAACAATCGACGCCCGGTTGGCGTATCGGAATAAAGGCGATCCTGAAGATAAATGGACGCTATACACACAATCCGTGGAAAAACGTCATCTAGACTGTGATATTGATGTGAAAAGTGAAGAATATCTGTACAACTGTTCAGCAATTCCATTATTTGAACTTGGTTCTTTGTTCCATGACTACTATTTACTCAATGTAAGACTCCCAGTTGACACACCTAAAATGAACTCCCATATAGGACACATACAAGACATGTGGTTGACAGTCATCAACCAAAATGGAGGATTTATCAAAGTTTGGTTGTCTCTGAAAACCGTATTTTTCCCATGCATCATTGCTATACTTGTTTGGTTTTGGCGACGTATACACATGCTTCAACGGAAGCCTGTACTGCTTGAGAAGATGCTGTTGAGTTTAGGATTAGCTCTGTGCCTTTTGAATATGCCGATTGAGTACTTGACCTTACATTTCGACTTGCCATTTATGTTATTACTGGGTGATATACGTCAAGGGTTATTTTACGCTACACTGTTTTCATTCTGGCTCATTTTTGCTGGTGAGCACATGTTGATTCAAGATGCGTCAGCTCTAAGCTCTGTGAAGCAGTACTGGAGGCATTTGAGTGCAGTTGCTATGGGGTGTGTCTCTCTCTTCATATTTGACATGTGTGAGAGAGGGGTGCAACTCCGCAACCCTTTCTACTCTATCTGGGTGACTGATATTGGCACTAATTTGGCTTTGACTTTCATTATACTGGCTGGGATATCAACTGGGGTCTATTTCCTATTCTTGTGCTACATGATCTGGCAAGTTTTCATCAATATCTCTCACAAAAGGCAGTCCCTACCTACTATGTGTTCTGTCCGTCGTCTGCACTATGAAGGAATCATTTATCGCTTCAAGTTCCTTATGTTGGCTACGCTGCTTTGTGCGGCATTGACTGTAATTGGTTTCATTCTTGGACAAGTTGCTGAAGGCCAATGGAAGTGGGATGAGAACATTGAGCTTGAATACACTTCAGCATTTTTCACTGGAGTGTATGGAATGTGGAATATTTATATCTTTGCTTTGCTGGTCTTGTATGCCCCAAGTCACAAACGTTGGCCAGTTGTTGAGAACACTTCTGACACACAGCATTTGAGTGAAGAGATGGAATTCAGCCCTCTACCTAGCAGTAGTGAGATTTCATCTCTTACATCCTTCATTAGGAAGACTACTATTGACTAATCGTGCCAATTTCATGCTTCAATTAATGCGTCGTAGTTTTTAAGTAATTTTTGCTCTTCCATCTTTTTGATGAATTTTAGATTCCATGCATTGGAAATAAAACTTGGGTCAATATTGGCCATAAACTGTTCTAAAAGTCTTGCCTTTATATGGATTCCTTGGCCCAAATGTTTGCCCCAATATGAGATTAGATCAGACGCAAGTCCCGATTACGTAAGCGGCCGTTGAAATTCGCTTCTAAAATACAACTTTACGATAATTATGGTCATAAATCGTCATATTAGTCTGTATGGCGGTCGTAAATAGGCGTTCAGGTTTACCGTAGGCGTTAACTAGGAATAGGATGAGAGAATCTCTCAATATAGGCAATAGCCTTACTTAGCGATAGAGCTCTTTGTCTCGCTCGCCGAACAAATTTTGTACTCGTATTATTTAACCGGAAATGTAGTCCATATTTATTTAGTGTTATCGCAAGTATGTAGGCTTGACTTAGCTAAGCAGTAACCATTAGATTTAAGAAATATTTCAAGACTTAATACTTTTTGTAACAGATTTTTAGTTTTAAGGTGATTTTGTTCATTTTTCGTTATATAAAATTTATTTGAACTGAATAATGATTATTTTCCTATACATTCTTCGTATTAATTGTGAAATCAATGTTCTATTTTGTCTTCTAAGTTTGTTTTCTCGGAATCAACTTTAGGCAGCTAAGATTGTATCGAGTCATTCTTAAAATATGTTTTTAGATCATAAAACAGGTATTTTGACCTTGATATTTCCAGTTTTATACTGAGCTTCCAAAAAGTATTTTTTAGTATGTAACTTGTATTCTGTGATTTTTATTTGCATTTCTAAACAGTATTGCTAGTTTAAATTAGTTTTTTAACGATATTGCCAGCTACTTAATAATTTATGAAAATAATGTAAGTTTGAATGTGAAATTAATTTTGTAATCTGTAGTTAATGTTTGTACCCGTATAATAAAATTGTATTAAATATATGTGTTATTTTGTTATTTTAAAACACTATTGAACAAATATTTCCTTGAAAATCTAAATGTATAGAACCAAAATCTTTTTAGAGTGCCTTTTTAACTTAAAAGGTTTATTTTACGAACTTAAAAGTGTATTTTCCCTTAAAAATGTTAAGAAAATAGACATCTCGTATTTGATGAAAAGTATGGTTTTTATATTGAATAGAGTAGAATTCAAAGGCACTAGTAAAAGATTTTACGCCCACCCAATACAAAAAGACTAAAAAAATACTTGTTCATAAAGTTAAGACGTTCACATATTAGTCAAAATATATCCCTTATTAGGGGGTTAACACATTATCTATACGAAGTACCGAGACGTTTGATTGACACTTTGAATATCACCATACATACCTAATACATAATATAAAAAAAAATCCGACTAGAAGGCACTAATTACTCCACAATAGATGAAAACGCAAACTTAAAAACTACCGTTTTCATTTGATGGCGTCAGAGACAGTGAATTCGAAAAATGCCGCCATTTTCTTAGTTTTAGTTAGCTAGTTTTTCTTAGTGCCTAGTAATCGGAACAACTTTTACAGTGCTTTCGTTGCAAAAGCATTGTAGAAGTTGCAAATCATTAGTTGTTTATGAAGCCAGAAATTATTGTTGGTCATAATATAAAATAAGATACGATTTTCAGTTATACGGAGGTCTGTGAATTGGTTAAGAAAATCCTAATTGGCTTCACAATAAAAAAAATGAAAGGTGGCTTTTGGTAACTGAAGAAAAAAATAGTTATTTTTTGTTTTCTGTAAAACCACGTTACATTTTAGGGCTTGTACACAAAACTGCGATGCGACGTCGCATCGCAAAAATCAGCGAGGGCTCCCTGAAGAATCCCTAAGATTTTCTTCCGAAGCTTCTGCGTTGCGAATTCGCATCGCACCGATTCGCAGTTTTGTGTACAAGCCCTTAAATACAAATCCATAAGTAGGTACTTAAACATCATTTTTGTAGACAACGACAAACAGATAGTAGTTAATTTTTTAAGAGTAAAATGATGTTATATCAAGAGGAGTGTTTTCTTTGAGATTTTTCTTATTAACAACACAAATTACTTTTAAGAGAATAAATAACGCTTTTACTTACTTTAAAACATTTAAATGAATGGAAATTGGAACTTCATTGTGCAAATGATCAAAAAGAAAAAACTACTCCGAGAAATTTTTCGTTCTTACTGCAGTTGAATTTAAAATCATAAATAAACCGAAGAGTAGGTTAATATAGTGGTATCCTAAAGTGCTTGTACACACAACAGCCTAAAAATATATATATTTTTTTTACGAAATTTTCGTCCATTTTAATTGGTCTTCATTGAATTCAGAAACTTTAGTAGGTAGGTACTTAAGTATTTACGTTAAAACTGGTAGTGTTGCAGTAAGATCGAATATTATTATAAAGAAATTGATAATTCGTTTAGATTACCGTGGGAAATTAATTAAAATATAACATGGAGTTAGTCTTAGTAGGTATCTAAATACATTTTGAGTATTTTTCAGTTTTCTAATTTATCAGGAATGATACTTAATGAAAATAGGAAGAAACATAAAAGTTAAAACAATGATACACCGGTTATTTCTAAAAATGAATTTGATAATGATACTTTCATACTATTAGAATTGCTTCGAACTTCGGTTTACTCAATGTCGCCCAAGAAAATTACATAAATAAGTTACAAAACATGACATTTCCCACGGTAATCTAACAAAGAATTTAAACCCCTGAACACAATATTCCACTCTCGTCACACTTTCACACACCATCAAAGGATGTTGAAAGTGCCCAAAAGTGGTATATTGTGTACAACAGGCCTTACGTTCACTACTTTGACAAGACAAGTGTTATGCATTCTTTCGAAACTTTAATTAGCGATAATTTTAGACTTAGGCAAATTTTGGCCATCAGTACAAAAGCCATTTATGTAGAGTTGAAATTGGCCTGACTTTGCCTCACTTGTATGATGACTTAGATAAGTACCAATACAACTACAACTAAACAGCATTCCCTCCCTCTCAAATTCAAACAATAGACAAAGATAGAAAGTCATTTTTATTAGGTTACTGTAAATTGCTTGCAGTGACCCAAATTGCAAGCAAAATGTTAACTACCCACATAATTTCAGACACTTATATTGTCAAAATAACCCATGTAAGGCCTATAGGAGTGTCCTATCAACCCACACCCCTTAAAACAAGGTTGTACATACCTCTGCACGGGTCATTCTTGACCAGGAACTCGTCGAGGGCGACCCAGCCGCCTCCGACTCTGACCATGACGGTAGAACGGAGGATACGAACCAGGCGTAGCTTTTGTGAATCGCCGAACTGTGTGGGAACAAATATCTGGGCTAATGGATGTTCTAATACCGCTAGTAGAATATAAAGGCCAATTGAAGCCTATAATATATTGAAGATTGAGTAGCCTTAAGGAAATAGCACACATATCAACTCAGAAAGGGATCGTCAGTCGTCACAGTATCAACTCGAGCCGTTCAGTATTCTTTGTATGCAACTCCATACTGCAACGCACACTAATCGGAATCGTAACGTAATCGCCTCGCCTCGGGACAAGCTCACGAACCGCGGTGATACGGTGACGATCCCTTTCCGAGTTAATATGTGTGCCTTTCAGCCTATTTTTAATATTAATTGAGTTTTAGTTCAGAAATCCAAATTATTATATCAGCCCTTACAGTCCCACTGCTGGGCAAATCTCTCCACTCTTTCCCACGAAACCTTAATAGTCTAGGTATATTACAGCTTATTAGTAGTTAGTAGTTTTATTTTAAACGTAAGAAGCTACTCGTATCTTGAATTTACCCGACATTATCCGACTTTACCCGATATTATTCGACTTTACCTCAAGGCTTTCCTTTCCCTAGTTTAACTTGAAATCATGAAAACTTTAAACACTTGCTAATAACATTTTTTTTTACTAATCTTGACATCACATCTAGAATCACACTATTACAAAGGCTTTTTCAATCACTTATAAGAAGTTCATAATACCTAAGTCTACTTAAAATCTTTTATTAATATAATGTAAAAAGTACTCACCCTGTATTTGCCCTCCCCAACTTGGAACACCCTGAACTTCTGTCGGCAAGTACACAGCATGACGAGACGCTTCACTTCATCGTGGATCTTATCCGCGTCGGTCGGGGGACCGGGGCGTTGAACCTGCTGACATTATGGGATAGTGAGCAAGATGGGTAGGTTTAATATGAGCTTTAGTTATTCAATACATATGGGCTTTAGTGGTAGATAGATTATGATGAAGGATGCCTGTATCAAGGCTGTAGATACTAACAACTGCACGTGTAGCATAACACCCAAAGAAACGGGTTTTCTACGGGTTTTGTCGACAGAAGAATAGACACAATGACAGATTCACAGAGTCGCTTTGTCTATTCTTCCGTCGATAAAACCTGTTTCTATTGTGGTCATGCTTAGCGTGCTGGATAAAAGGTTTGGGCACAATTTAAAGGAACTTCAAACCTTTCTAGCCATTTATTTAACTTTTGACAGCTAAAGTAATGATGTTCAAATTACATTTCTGACTCGATTTCGAAATTCATGATGAATAAATTTTAAAATAAAATAATCATCGAATTCATAATTCGATGAAAAAAACAAAGTGCCCATAAAAAAACTTTTGCATTAAAAACTTTTTAATTTTTTGTTAATGTAATAATTACGGAACTTCATAAGCGTGTATATGTCAAAAGTTAAATAAATGGTTAGAAATAGTACAGTATGAGGTGTGATAGCTAGGCAGTGAACCGAGGTCGGTTACAGTATCAGGCCAATAAATAATTATGTTAGTATGAGCCCAACTGAGACTCCATTCAAATTAGTGTCCCTGTTATTTTATGGTTTCCTGCCTGGCTGTTGACATCTCACTAAATCCAGATATTCCAATTATTTCGTACCTATGAAAAAAAAATACCTAGTTTTTTTTAAATAAAAATAATCGAAAAATTGCCTACCTAAATCAATAATAACAAAACACAAAACTCTATCTTGGTAACAACAATAAATACTGTGAAAGTAAACGGCCCTTTCTCCCGTCGCGAAAATATAAGTTATCAGTAGGTTTGTGATAAGGTAATCTGTGCATTGTTGATAAGTGACACAGTTTATTAAATGCAAATAAAGCGTTACATGGCATTGATGGTGATAACATTTTGTTTAGGCTGTTTTCAGTCGCCCCAATAAAGCTCGTCCTTATTTTTTCTATCATTGCTACCAAAAAACTTCATCATCAGCCTATTAATGTTCCCACTGCTGGGACACAGGCCTCCTCTCACAGAGAGGGAGTGGGCCGTAATCTACCACGCGGGCCCAGTGCGGGTTGGTAGATGTCACATGTCTTCGAATTTTTGGTTCTAAGACATGTCGGTTTCCTCACGATGTTTTACTTCAAATGTATGCTAGGCCTCTAGTGGACTAAGGCCTCAAGAACTAAGTAGGTCTAATATTACCTATACACATTTGAAATAATATTAGACATATGACTTCTATTGCGTTGGATATATGACAAATGGGAGCTGCAGTAAACAGTTGGTATTGTAACCACTTTTTTGCTTTTAATGCCATCCTTATGCCTACGGTATAGAAGTCAAAATCAGTTGAACGGACTGCAAAAATAGGTTTAAAAAAAATGTCTGATCTTATTTTAAATGGAGTATATATTATGTGAATATAACTTACCCAGTCAGGCCTGAGGGCAGCGATGAACTCCTCCCAGTCGATGAGACCGCCGCCGTTCCTGTCAAACAGATCGGCAACAGCGCCCATCTCTAGGCGAGATGTGTCGAATTCTGTAGGAAGGACAAATGTTTTTAGTATGGATTTAAAGAAGGGATACTTTTTGACTTAGGTCATTTATTTATCTTATCTGACCATCTCCAATAGGGCCATCTATTTAAAAACTTATCTTATGTACAATGGCGGATGATCACTTTTGAACCTTATGTTCTTAGTAATTAAGGTTCAAAAGGGGTTGTCCGCGATGGTACTTAAAGAACTTACGAGTCGTACACATAAAAATAGTCCTTTCCAAGTAACGTTGTTCTATTTAGATTATAAATGATTTTCGTCCTCTTTTCGCTGCATATACGGGCCAATCTTGTATGTAGGTACCCTAGGACCATTTTTGTAGACTGGTCCTAGGTGAAAAAGCCACCTTTGGCCCTTACCCATAAGTTACGGCTAAGGAACTTTTTCAACGAATTTTTACTTACTGGTGTTGATAATTCCGTCGATGAATTCGTGTCGTGCGATGAGTCCGTTGTTGTCCTTGTCCATCTTTCGGAACAGGTCCGTCAGACGGGACTTCTTGTGGTTCATGAACTTCAGGAACTAAGAACAAAATAGAAAGAAATATAATTTATATTTCGGCGAAAATAATTGAGATAATGATTATGAAAATTCACGCCACCAGTTGGCGCCACTTTGACAAGAGGTCTTGCATTTCGACAGTGAATATGTCAAAAATTACAGTTGTGCTGTTTTGTTTTGTCGCAACACATATCTCTAAACTCTAAACTAACGTGGCATTTTCAAAATGTAGCTTTTGGCTACCGACACCACCTAATCAAAGAAGAAGAAATTTGTGGTATAAACACAAAGGAATATGATAGGCAAGTTTTGACGTTGAGCGAACACAGTGTGAGCGCGTTCACGATCGTTCCGAATTGTTGACAGCCCTCAGCTGTCATAATCGTGATTTATACAACATGTAACGTAATTAACGCACACCCTCAAACACCCCAATTAGAATATTATGTTATAATCATAATACATACACTGAATTTTTAATTTAACATGTATATGCATTGTTATTTACTAAATTAGGTTCTTGGAATAAGGTTTATTTTTCTTTATTTTGTATTGAATGATGGAATTTGTATGAATACAAATAAAACTGCGATTTTAAAAGTCTTATTACTTTGACTTACGGTCCATTTCAATTTGTTTTGACTGTACAGCGTTAATATGACAATAATTTCCGTAGTTTTAATTATTTTTGGGATAAAAAATTACCTATATTAAAAATTATATAAATCGATTCAGTAAACGATTCTGAACAAACTATTTTCAGGATGTGCGTTAATTAAGTTACATGTTGTATATCCGAACGCAAATTATTGATGTCAGCGCTGTGAGCGATTATGTTCTAATTCGGAAAGCGGCCTTGGTTTGTATGGATAGTATTTCCAATGCCTCCGTGCTATGAGGTCTTTTCCTAGTTAACATTTTTTTTTCTCCATTGATCTCACTCACCCTCTTTCTCCAGTCGTCCCAACTGAAGTTGGACACCCTCTGCAGCTCCTTGAGATGTACCAGACGTTCGTGCAGCCTCCTCTGTCTCTCCCACGCGAGTAGCCACACTGTACGCCATTTGTCCCACAGTTGTTTGACACGGGGCGACCTGAATTCTGGCTCTGCACCCTTGCTGCTAGGTAATAAAAGATATAGTGAGTTTTTGAGGTCACAAAAAGGAGGTCGAAATGGTATCTTTATTTGTATTGCTCTCTTAATTCAATTTGTAAAAGTATTGAATCTTTTTTACAGTTTACTGGGGATAAAAAGGGACGGCTATTTAAAATTAAACTGGTTAAAAATTGTGACTGTGAATGAAAATAAAACTTGAATAAATGTAATTTGTACAGTGAGTAAATATGATTTTTAATCTGTGATAGCTAAAAACTCTTGAGTTATAATAATCAAAAGCTATCTAAATATACAGTTGCCAGCATGCTAGATATTGCTGAATCATAATCCTAAGCAAAAATACAATAAATAAGGGCTGCCACACACAAAACTCAGCAAAAATAAAAATAAAAACAACTGGCAAAAAACAAAGCGTATTTAAAAAAAAAACTCCCTCTACCAATGATTGACATGATTTTGACAAGATGAATAAAATTGATGTTGATAACCCCAATAAGCAATTGTATTTTGTTCTACACAACGGTTTTAAGTATTTAATTCAACCTACTTTTCAGAAATTATTTCTTCAAGTCCTGAAGGCAAAGGTTTACCTATAGTCTGAATAAGTTGGTGAAACGTGAATGAAATGTCATTTAAATGACCAAAATAATAAAATAATAACAAACCAGAAGATGAATAAAAATAATTTGTATTCGTTAATTTCATGTTAATCTGTAACGACACTACTTGATGGTAAAATTCTACCGAATTTCTTTGTAGTTATCAGTTATCGGCCAAATTATCCATTTTCGGCATTTTTGTTTAGGAGTTGAAAAAAAAAACCATTTTCGGTGGTAAAAAAAAAACTTTTTTTTTTTAAATATTTTGTAATGTATGATCCCGTTTTTTATAGATACATCGAGATGATCACTACCCGCGATCCATTTTTAAAATAGTCCTGTAAAATCGATGCCTTACCTTCCCTTAGCGAGGAACCTCGGGCCGTAGTGCGGTAGGTTGTGGTCAGGCGTCTCTCGACCGGGACTCACGCGACTAAAGCACACGCAATATTATAATCACAGGAAAACAACCAAACCAAACCGTTAGTAGATGAGATACCACTGCGCGTTAAACCTCCATGGCTCGCGTGAGGTTAGTTACCTTTTGACAACCCTGTTAGTTAGTGCGGACTACATAAAGTGAATCGTGTGTTTTAAGCGGTAAAGTGCGTTTTTGTTTGACTAGTTTTGAGAAGTGCATAGATTTATTGGTTTTGGAAATTTGTGCCGTATTTGTGAAAAGATAAAGTTTGATTTTGATTGATTGATAGTTTTGTTTACCTATTTGAAGTCTGGATAGCGTTTACGTTTAGTCTGGTTAGTGTTATGTGATTGACAACCCTAGGTCATGCATTATTTGAAATAAATGTTTACTCAAGCAAAACGATATTTTTATACCAAGGGAAATAATAATCTTTCCTATATTTTCGCTTGCTCGCTTGCTAAAGTAAAGATTTACAAACTATTCATGCACCTACAAATTTATGGAATACCTATCAAATGGTAAAGTTATGCTAATTTTTTACAGGACGTCCAATAGTAATTTCGTTATCATATTAATTTCCAGAATAAACAATTTCATTTCACTTGAAACCTTGATAATAAATTTCAACATAGTAAGTAGAATTCAAAATTGCATGGGTGATTAACTTACAGTTCAGGCGTCTAGAGAATGCGTTCCTGCTGTCAGTTGGACAATAAATTTCTAGTAGTAATAAGGATCAAATTCGCAAAACACATATTCGATATTATGATACTGACAGTTTTCACGAACGCATATTCTCGATGGCCTTACTATAATAGGTTTACCATTTGATAAGCTCCTTTAATACCTACAGTTCTCAATTATTTAACTACATAAAAAAACATAGTTTACCTAAAGCAAAATCCGCAACGACTGCATTCCGAGGATGCAAGTAAGATAAAATAGATTATGAAACATTCATTAGACATTCCAAGCGTAAACATTGTACAAAACTACAAAGGTGGGACCGTAGGACCAAAAAAGATGACTTGGTCTTTTTGGTCCTTGGTTTTTGGACCAAAAATATGCTTATTTAAATAGTAACAATGACTGGAATAGCATAAAGATTACTAATATTTTCTAGCCAACTATTGACGATATTTGATAGCGGTGTAGAAAATTGAACTATCAATATCATGGATACGCCATATAATGATACTGTAGGTATGCAAAATATTTTAAAGCATTTTAAAAGAGTAACGGTGGAGTTTCTTGCCCATTCTACTCCATAAGAAACTACCTTTTGGAAGGGGCGACTAGAATCAATTCTATATTCTTGTTAATTGTGATGTTCAATAGTGCGTTTTAAGTATGTGCCTATTTGAAATAAATGATATGACTTTGCCAGTAAATAATGTTATGATTATTTTCGTTTTTAGTATTTAACTTTTCCGGCGTTTATATCTGGCCAGCTACGAAATTCAACCCCAATAAAAAACATACATGCTAAAAACACAAAACTACAGAGTTTCTTCCAAGGGCTGATTTTGCAATGATCAGGTAAATTTTATCTGAAGAATAAATATGGCGGTTTGACATATTTTTTGTATAAAAGCTGTCAAACCGCCTTAAAGGGTCAAATCAAATCAGTTAGCGAAACTCCGCAGACGTTATGGGTATCGATCAAACACGATAAAACAAAACGTAAAAATATGAAAAAAAAATTGGGGTCGACGACCGTTGGTAGTTACTTGAAGAATGAGTTGAAACAACAGATTTTTTGTTTTATCGTATTGAGAGATATCGATTGCTTATCGATGTCTAAACACAATACGTACTTACGTCTGTGAAGTTTACAAAAAAATACTGGTTTTTAAACAGATCAAGTCGGCAAGGTCCTTGACGCCAAAAAATATCATCAAATCTTTTTGTTTTGATTAATGGCGTTTGATCGATACCCATCACATCTGCGGAGTTTTGCTAGCTAATTCAACTTGACCCTGTATATTCATTAGATAATAGTTATATGACGGAAAAAAACGGCCCTCAAAAGCTACAGGCACTAAAATCTACACACACTTAAAAAAAGAATAGATGTTCAAACCTTCCTCTTCTACTTCGAGTGTGAATCCTGGACCTGCCCGTGTCGAAGCGTGCCAGAGCGGGACGGAAAGCAACGTTTACATGTGTTAGAGCGGGACGAAGCAATTGTAGGGTGTGTTGTCATGATATAAAAACTTTTTGGTATTAAATGTTCAATGAGGCTTGCACTACAGATCACTATAAATACTTTTAGCGGAAAACGTATTTAAAATGCCGTACTTCTCTGTTAAACGTATAAAGATGACAGAGACTGAATGATGTTTTAAATAGGGGTGCATTCGATACCGATTTATCGGCAATATTATGATTTTTCCGATATAATCAGTATCGACGATATTTATTTGCCGATACACCGGTAAATATCAAATTTCGTGCGTTTAAAAATCTAAAATCTAAGTAAAGGTATAATAGATGGGCGCAGTAGTACTTTAGTTCCCAAATGAGTTTGTCGCATCCGAGAGACTATTTTTTACAACCTCAGTCAAACGGACTTGCGAAATCGCCTTTCTATAACTTAAGAAAGAATTGTAAAAAAAAAACTTGTTAATGTTAATAAAATTATTAGCTGTGAACATTTTTGTCATTAAGTAAATTGTAAGTAATTCTTTTTTGTCATTCCTTTTAAATTAGCCATCCGTATCGGTATTGTATCGGCAAAGATGATGTACGTATGGATGCATGCCTAGTTTTACATATGTTTAGCGGTAAAGTCATTTAGTGATTTGTGGTGCAATTGGGCGTAGCTCGATTGTTTTGTCTTTTAATAGATAAAAATCTCTGACGACACACCTACAGTTGCACAAATGACAAACATGTAAAGCACATGAAAGTAAGTAACCACCGTTGAACCTACTTTTTATAAACGTTACCATTTTTTGTATTGTTTTTACTATGTCTACTTGTTTAGAACAATATATTCGAGAATAAATTACTTTGTAGCCACGTTTATATTAAGTAGGTTTAGTTATGAGATATTTAGAAAAATAATTAAATCTTTCGAGTATTTTACCATGTTTGGAACTATGAGTTTTTATAACTGGTATCTTGTTGATAGTTTTTTTGTTGCTGTTTCAGTATGTTTTCCGTTATCTTAGCTTGTTTATCAATATTTTTAAATCGATAAATGCATATCAGAATATTGTCAGTATTCTCTTTTGTAATCATTAATCATAAACATGGTAAATCACTCCCGACAAAAAATTTATTAAATAACATTTTAAACCCATCGAATTATTAATGAAAATAAAACACACCTGAAACGCCTAGATCCATAATAATCAGGCGAAACTGATCTCTCCCTATTGAGGTCGTGCTGGGAACCGCGGCTATATTTTTGTGATAGCAACACACATTGCAAGCAGGCAACACCATGCAATGACGTCACAAGATGGCGGCGAGGTGTCGACGTGCATGATTCGTGAAAGGTGGGGAGACAAAACGAAAAAACATAAAATAAAGGTATGGAAATGAACACACAACATAAAAAAATGTAAAAAGAAAAATTTTGGGACTGAAAATTAAAAATTGACAACACTGAAGCTTTTATCAAAACAAATATTTTTTTAGGTTAAAGAAAAGAATGGATTACAAATGTGAACAACACATAATAGGGAATAACAAAACAAATAATAATAAAATGTATATTTTCATTACATACCCAGGTGCACCTTTAGTTGCAGTCTTTGCTGAAACCTTCCTTGGTGTGCTCTCACGGCCTTGGCTTTGACTTGACTTGACCTGTATACAAAAAGTTGTATAAGATTTTCTACATAAAAATATGATAAAAACGACTAGTTTTAGCCTTGTCTCACACGTCTCACGTAATATGAGTTAAACACACCTTCCAATAAATAAAGAAAAGAATAATAAATGTATTATTGAAATTCTTAGAACGCCGTTTCCTTTGGTGTCCCCTTTAGCTCTAACAACACATGTTGAGGGAACCCCACACAATAAACCTCAAAATCGTTTCTGAAGTCATTTTCCACAAGAAACTTATTCGCTCTGTCTATTCGAAAAAAATCTTATTTAAATAAGTATTTTAATTTAAGTACAATTTCAAAGCATTGTCCAGAATGAATTACGAATCTGGTTCTTTTGACTTTGGAATTTCCTTTTTATTGTATTAAAAAAATTGGTCCTTTTGCTCATACCTGGTACGCCTTACAGACGCGGTCGACCTCGTTCTGTCTCTTCTGCGTATGTTCCATCAGCTCCTTGTGGTCCTCAATAAGGCCTTCCAGTAGCTCGATGGATTCTGGGAGCGGTTCCGATTCGAGCGCTAAAGGAGAGTAAAATATTAAAGTATTGTTCTCCTTTTTGGTAAATATGTTATTCTATAGTAGATGTTCTTTTGACGCAAAGTAGAAAACTATTGCGAATTCAAATAACTCAGTCATTCTTTATAACATAACAGCCCGCTTGTTGCTTTCCCTTAGAGTTAGGCAGAGGGGTACCATCGAAGAACTTCATAACTATACGCCGTAAGGACTATTTCTGCTTGCAGCGCTCGGCGACTATAGATCCGGGGAGGTAACAGATGTGGACATCGTGTTCACGGGATTTTGTGTTCAAACTGCTTAGATATGAAGTTCTTCCGATAGTAGATCCACATTTCTCCAGCGAAGATATTGGCCCATGTAATAGAGGGTATAGAGGTTATGAGGAACAGGGTGTAAAGGTTACTCATCCTCCATAGAAAAGATAGGATCCTCCGACCAGACGCGAGTTTTGTCTAGTGGGCTACTGCTCGATGATTAATGTCATGGCGTTGTATATATGCTAGTCGCAAGGTAAACTCTGCTTGCGCGATGCAGGATTTTGCGTGACATCAGTGTGACGCGTAATCGCGCGCGTCGCGCGCGTGTTGCGATGTAGATGCCACCATAGGGCAAGCCTAGGAGAGAAATCCAGACTGCCTGCTGCTACTGAGAAATTCCTAATCCAAAAACTAAATAATACTTTGCCCAACCTAGGAATCTAACCCAGAACCTAGGACTCAACAATCGCGCTTGCGACCACTTGACCAAGGAGACTGGCTAAATTACATTTTACAATGTAGTATAAGAAAATTAAAAATAATCAAGAATTTCAATATATCAGTGACTTACAAAGCAGAGTGTTCTCCAAACCAATGAGCCATTGCAGCAACTCTTCGAGTACCAAGTCGAGGTCCTTCAGACTCTGCATATGCGTCTCCAGTTTTGTGCCACGCTGCATCGCCCATTGCCATACCTGTATCAAGAGATTTTATCAGTAAATTATGATGGTATTTAGTTATTGCAGACCATTAGGTATAGATTTTCTATTCCTAATTAAATTTTCACGCAAGAAAGTGGCGTCAGAGATTGTCCTACTATAAATGTGAAAGTTTGTATGTTTGTGTTTCGATGTTTGTTATAAAAAATCTATAATAAACTATATTATAAATGTGAAAGTTTGTATGTTTGTGTATTTCGATGTTTGTTACCTAATCATGTAAAAACGGCTGAACGGATTTGGATGAAATTTGGCACACAGATAGTTTATAATATGGATTAACATATAGGTTACTTTTTATCCCGATAGTACGTTCTCGTGGGATAATTTCCGGCCTACACGCGGGCGAAAGCTAGTATAAAATAAATGTATGTTTATCTAAAATAAGTTACATGTTTAATTACTGACCTAGGCTAAACTAGACTAATCAAGTATTAGGTGTATCGTATATCTACTCCGAAATGTAAATTATTAGCATAAATATGATAATAACCATTTTAAAAGGGTTTATTTATAAACGTTCAAGTTATTTAGGGTTAAAGATTTGCATCTTTTTTCGATGTTTAAACGTCTCTTAACAATAACACTAAGCATTTTAAAATCAAATGCGTTATACATATTAATTTTGGCCTTCAGTAGTACATATCTATATCTATTTTAAGCTTATGTTTATCGTGATCGAAAATGAAACAGTATTTGGTAAAAACATTGTTTTTTTATAAAGCTGAATTGGTTTCGTGAAAAACAAATGAAAAAAAAAATGATTACGTAATGCAAAACATTTTTTTTAATATGTTTTGTATACATACCTGCCCCGGAGTAACTTTCCTAAATATCTGTATCACAGGCAACATGGTTGCCACCAACTGTCTTCTATCTCTACTCATTTAAACACAAAACATTCAAGTATAACCGCACCAAAATTCTTGTAACAAAATCATAAAATTTATGTTAATCACCGAAATATTTGCACTAAAACACTGCAACGGCATTATGTAACTAATTATTAAAATAATATGTCATGTGTTTTATTTAAAAATGAAATCGATAATCGCATTTATCGATAGTACTATCTTTCAAAATCGATTTTTTATTGGCTGACACTGGTTTTGTTTTGAAGACGAAAACATATAGGTGCAATCTCTCACGTGGGAAAAAGATAGTGTATCTGTTTTTTTACTTTAATCTTGGCTAATCTTTTGCAGGAAATTGGCGTTTGTTTTACCTAAAGCTGTATATCTTTTATTTTTGTAGCAGAAATAAGCATGGATGCGTAAATTGAGGCAATAAAATTATTTTTCTACCAGCTCCTTCGTTCATAGTGAATGGAAGAAGATCTTGTCAATATGTCTGGAGTATTGTGTGATGTGACCGTATGACTGTCACGTAGTTGTATACTTATATTATTGTACTTAAATAATGTGTTTTGTGTCTTGGCAGTTTTATGTTAAAATAAATAATGAAATCAGATTTAATTCAGGTTCAGGGTCAAGTGAAAAAAGTCGAAAAAATACAAAAACACCGTGTTAAACAAACCGTGACATAGTGCCAATTTTTTTATCAAGTCTTATGTCTTCCCTGTTATTTTGAGGCGTCATTTAAAGCCAGAAATACTCGCCTTAAATTGTAGTTTTGGGTATAAGGTCTCGTATTATTAAACTGCAATACAATAAAAATCTTACCTCATCCCACCGACTCTGTATGATAGTAATCCAGTGTTTAATCACGGTTACAGCATCAGGATGCGCTTTGCTCAAGATAGAGTGAGCAAGCGTTATAGTGTCGTCCTTGTCTTTCTGCTTCTCATTCAGTTCTCGAACGAATCGTTCGTGCTCTCGGATCTGTGTTTGTGTTTCCTGGTCGCCTTCGGGCAGTTGTCCTGAGAAACGGAGCTTGGTTTCGGCGTCTGATAGCCATTCGAGAAGCATGTTCACGGAGCGGTGGAGTTTTTCAGCCTGAGGACGGAAAAAAAGATAAGTTATGCGATTCAGAGGGGAAAATACGAGTTTTAGGTGCTGGATTTATGTCGAAGAAAGTTGCGATTTTCTGTGGATTGTAATAATTCCAGACATTTTTAATGTATAACATCTTTTCTCTTGCTTTCATGTTTTCATGCAATCTGTGGGAGTGATTTCGTGAAAAGGGACGGAAGTGTGTAACAGGAAGCCAGAGAAGCGCGCGCTATGTGATTTGACCAATGAGCGCGTGTGGTGCTGGAGTTAGCCGTCAGATGGTACCAACCCATTTTCAGAGGGTACTGTTAGATGCTATACATCATATAATTACATTAATCACTGTAAAGTTCGTTCGTTTTTTCGTCTAGCTTTTCGATAAATGCTTTACGGTAATAAGACGTCAGAGCCATATACCAATCTTAGGACGCTTTTATTTTGCAGTATTTTTATCTTAGTGTTTTTTTTTTACTAAACAAGCTTTTGGTCATATATTATACTAGGTTTCTGAAGAATATTGAATGCCTTTCAATTTTTTTTAAATTGTCTAATTGAATTGCTTTGTCACTCTCAAGTTGAATGTCACTTAAACGTCATTAAACGACAAAGTCTATTTGTCAATGTGACAGTTTAATAGTTTCTGGGTATTGTTGTCAAAAGTGGTAAAACAATGACGAGGTAGACTATACTACCTTTATCTAATTCTCAGTAAAGAAACTTACCTCTTTAAGTGCGGTCTCAAGCTTGGTAGCCTTCTTTTCGCTGAGAGTCAGAACAGCCTCCCAAGCGGTCTTCAGCTCACTACATTGTTGGCGAATGTTAGCCGCATCTTCACGAGGTACCTGTAAGGAAATTTGAACCTTAATAATTGAACCACAAAAGCTAAAACTGCATAGACTCTGCTATAATTAATTACTACCGCTGATAACTTTGCTGTAGTTTTAAACGCTTGACTTTTACAGCAATGCAGTCTAATAAAATTAGACTTTATCTCTATAAATTTAGGGTATAAAATAGTTTGATACGTACCGTCGCTTCCAGTTCTTTGCCAGTCTTCATGACAGAACTCATTTGTTGTTCACGAGAGTGTAGATCCTCCTCGAATTGCTAAAACAAATGATAGATATTAATATGTGTACTGATCACAAAAACAAAGAAAGTAACTCCCTCATAAAAACCCCATAAAGCCATATTCAAATGAAAAGTTATACTAAGAGCCGAATTTTCAGATTGCAGATAACTTTTATAGAATAAAAATGACGGTTGTCAGCTTTCGTATAGAAAATTATGTCAAACCGCAATTTTTTTTAAATATTTTATTTCTCACTTTGTCCGACCTGGGAATCGAACCCATGAACTCATGTTCAGCCGTAGCGCTTGCGACCACTAGACCAACGAGACAATATCAATTAATCATGGACAATTTCCAATTGTTTAAAAAAAGTACTGTCAACATTATCACAAAATGTTTGTTCATCATTCATCATTTCAGCTGAAAGACGTCCACTGCTGGACAATGCCTCCCCAAGCACCGCCACTTCGACCAATTCCGTGCCTCCCGCATCCAGCGGATTCCTGCGGCCTTCACAAGGTCATCGGTCTATCTTATGGGAGGCCTTCCAACGCTATGTCTTCCGGTACGCGGTCGCCACTCTAGAACCTTTCGGCCCCATCGGCCATATGTTCTACGAGCAATGTGTAAGTTTGGCAATTTGTTAAGAAGTAAGTTTTGAGTTAAGTTTGTTTTGACGGCACGATTGGCGCAGCGGTTAAGCGATTGACTTCTGCGCTGCGTGTCGCGGGTTCGATCCCCGCACGGAACAAATATTTGTATGATCTACAAGTAGTTGTTCCGCGTCTGGCTGTTTGTGTATATGAATTTAAATGTTTGTAAACGCACCCACAATACAGGAGAAATTCCTAGTGTGGGGAAGGTTCTAAAAAAAAAAGCTTCGGTAATTGTTCAGCATTGATATTATAATACATATTTGAATCCTCACCTTATGTTGTTCAATAAGCGCCATCACAGTATCCAGGTCGCCATGTACTGGCGCGTCTCCTCCTAATTCCTTCTGCTGCTTCTTGAGCCAGTCGAGGAGAGCCGACATGGCGTCCTTGAACTGTCCTGAGTACAGTAGGGCTTCTTCTAGCTTGCGTTGTCTGGAATGAAGGTGAATTTTAGTATGGTTTTTAGAAGCAAATTATTTGTAAGAAAAAACAAAAAAGGCTTCAAGAGTTAACAGTATGCACAGTATGTTAGTGTCTATACTTTCACAAATGGGTAATCGAATGAGTTTAAGATTTTATATAAAATATGGAAAATACACACATATAACCTATCTATCGATCTAGCAGACCTGGATATGCTTTACTAGATGCTAGTCCAGTACCGATATCACTGTACCGCGTCTTAGGTATATGTGCGGCGAGACGGGGGCAGTGCATTCCGCTCACGACATCCCACCGCTCATTCGTCAACGCTCATGACAGCCCGCCGCTAATTCATCAACGCTCACGGAATCCCGCCGCTCAATCGTCAACGCTCACGGCATCCGGCCGCTCATTCGTCAACGCTGCCCCCCGCCTCGATGCGCTTTCCAAATTTTATCAATTACCTGTCAACGGCCTTCGAACAGACAGTGGTCCACTTCGTCTTCATATCCGCCATCATGGTCTTCAGGGTGTTCTCGTCTCCCTTAGGCGCCTTGTCCTTCAGCTGCTTGCCGGTCTTCATCGTCTGGTCGTACACCGGCTGTTTAGCCGCTAGGGCCTTTTGGAACTCGCGGTGTTTTGTTAATCTGTGGGGGAGAACATTTTGAATTGATTACATTAGCCGACATAGTACAGTTCGCGTCAAATAACTTTTCAGCTCTGAAGTTAGGTTGCGCATGCGTGCTGGCATGCGTACTGCTGTTTTATAAGGCTGATTGACTACTGCGCAGTCATTTGTAGCCTACATCAAAGTGACGAAGTTATTTGATGCGAGTTGTGTATAGTAGGTTGGTGAATGAAACATAAAGGACTAAAGAAGACGTAGTAATGTCTATAGAAGAATTAATAGATATAATAAGCGATTTAAAAAAAGAGTTCGTACATTTTTTTTTCTTAAATATCTTTTTTTGCTTTTGTTCAATCAATCATCTGAATGGCCTATTTCCATCTCATTACTTTAAACTTGAAAAGAAAAAATCCTAATAAAAAAATATGTTATATTCTTACCTCTGTTTGATCTTGTCTGGGTCGTTGACGGTAGCCTCAGAGTTGAGCACGTCCAGTTGTGCTTCGGTATCATTCAGCCAGTTCATCAGGTTGTTCCTACGAAGACAAACATACAAAGATTGAGTAATCACGAAGAAGGATTCAAGCACTTTATACTCCTTTGACTTTTACTGCAAGGCATTACTGTGATCCTCAAATATAGTTCCTATTAAAGCGATAAATCTGTAGTAAATGTTGTGTAGTGAAAAAGGGTTGGTCTATTAGTTTTCTAGTATAGCTCCATTTCTTAATCGCACTGAAACTGTGCTGGCTCTTAAACGTCATAAAACAAATTAACGTATTGTTTATTTAAAGCAAATATTTGCATTTCGGCACAGATTAATACAGATGGGACACTCCGCAGTTTAGGTATGAAGCTATAAGTATGCGGCGGGCCCGTCTAGCTGGGCCAATTCAGTGAGTGTCACGTAGTCAGAAGATCTACGAGTTACACGATAGAAAATGAGGTAACTTCTAGGTGAATATAACTGTAGGTGATTAGCGTTGTGCGACCTGAATTGCACTATATTGTGTCGTAGCAAGAGTCGCTTTTTATTTAAGTGATTTTGGCAAGACTACACACTTTAACACTTTTGCTGTTCTGTGAACCACACAAGACATAAGGTTCAAGGCAATTGTTTAACAATTGTGTTTTGAGACAGCGAAAGTGTTAAGTTGACCGTTGTGAAAGTTGAGAGGCAATAATCCTGCCATGCAAGTATCGTAGTTTCAACACAGCATCCTAAAATTCGTCAGTTTTTATAGCCAGACATATTCTACTTACCACATATCATTATACTCCTTGGCCTCTTTGAAGCCATGGTCCAGCGCCCTGGTTCTCTCAGCGGCCTTAGACACGACTCTCTCCCAGCGATGCTGTACGGAAACCAGCAGGTTCTTGATGAGGATCACGTCTTGCTTCTGACTGAAGTACTTCAGGTGAGTGCCCTTCTTGTCCAGGTGGAGCATCGTCTCGCGGTGGGTTGCTACTTCCTTTTGGAAGGATTTGTGTTCTTCGATTTGGGCTGTGGAGAGAAGATTTGTTAGTTGGTTGTGATGAGGATAATTTTAGTGCTAGTATAGAGGTTATAAGGATTATTTGTCTTTTTGAGAGAGAACTAAGGGTTGTTGTCTGCTATAGTTTCGGAAAACTTGAATCAATAAAAACTGCCATCAAATGTGTTTGCCTGGTCCTCCAACATAAGATTTGACAATCTACTTAATTGGCTTTAAAAAACCATGGGGTTCGTTACTCTAGTATGAAACCAACCAACCAGTTTGTTGCAACCAAATTTTTTCATAGTATTTCAAAAGTTTTAAGTTTTGAAACTTTGTGAAAGATTGAATATTACGGGGTCTGATTAATTTCGACCTATGATTTTAAGTTATTTCCTTTTAAAACTTTTTACATTTCGCAAAAATTGTTAGGGGTATCCTGATTAGTTGCGAACTCTCATTGACATGATGTAAAGTTTCATCTAAATCAAGAGATACTTACTAAGCAATGTCTCCATGACCCTGGACACTGGTTTGGCCGAAGTCAGAGTCTTCTCAGCGCTTGTCAACCAGTCGACGAATGCTTGGAGAGCGTCGTGGAACTCTGTGGCTTCCTTTAGAGCGATCTCTAGTTTGATCTTCTTGTCTGAGGCCCTGTTGCAGAGGAAAAATGATTTTTTAAACTGTGTTTTTAGTGACCAAACTCCCTAAAAGTAGGAGTGGTAAAATATGGGGCTAGATTCTGGTCAAAACAATAAATGAATTTTTTTTTATTGATTGAATAAAAAAAAAGTATAGCATAGAAGCCCTGCTGCCTTCTTTTCGCGTCTGCGAAGTAGGACCATTTGTAAAATATCTGTTTAATTTTGAATTATTCCAGAAATCATGATGTAAGTGATTATATTATTGATAGTCTTAATTTTTTAGAAGCTCTTAATTTAAAAATGTTACCGTCCTTAAACATTATAGATTTTTACTGTTTAAATGAAACGGCCTGTTTTAGTTATCTGGCAGAAAAGTGAATCAGGCATTTCATATAATCTGTTCCACTTCTGAATTTTTCAGGTGGATACTGCTTACGTTAAGACTTAACCGTACAACGAACAACTTTGTAAATGCAATTATAAAATGAATTTAAACCGTCCTTACCTGGCAGTAACATTATCCCATCGTGACTTCAAGTTCTTCAGATTATGATGGAGCTGTGACGTGGGGTTGGGGCGGTCCTGCTTCTTGAGGTATTCCTGTCCTTGCTGCAGAACAGCTTCTACCTTCGGGCGGTTGGCTTCGATCTCGTTGTATACCTCCTGCGATGAAATATATTGGATTGAGTGAGTTTTCTAGAGTGGATTTTAATTATATTAAGGTAGGAAGATGCTGGTGAGCAGTGGTAGCCCAGTAGTAACGGCCCCGACATACGAGTTGTATGTCATGGGTTGGAACCCAAGCAGGCGCTTTACTTTGTTGAAATAATTTCATCACCACTATTCCAAAACGGTGAAAGAAAACATCGTGAGGAAACCGGCATGTCGTAGAACCAAAAAATCGAAGACATGTGACATCTACCAACCCGCACTGGGCCCGCGTGGTGGATTACAGCCTACTCCCTCTCACAGAGAGGAGGCCTGTGTCCCAGCAGTGGGAACATTAATAGGCTGATTATGAGGAAGATGCTGCTGCTTATGATTATGATATTATCCTTCAGTTGCTTCTTCCTTATCATTGTCAGCAAAGAAAGATGGTTAGTACCCTTACTTCAGATTGCATCTTCTAGAATGGCCCAAATATATCTGATCCGTTACTTTTCAGTCATTCATGTAACAGTGAACAAGTTTTTGTGTTCAGATTTTGTTTAATGTTATTGTGTTTATTAATTATCTAAATAATGGAAGTGGTAACCGAATTTCATTGTTGACTGTACCACAAAAAATGAGTGAATGTATTCGAAGTGCAATAAAAAATTTGCAATTTCTTAAATCCCGGGTATAAAACATCATCATCATTTATCACGATTCCGGGATTTGAGAGAAGGTATTATCCCCTCTATGTTACTTACTCCCTCGAAGTTTAGGTAAATATTCTCTACCTATTCCGATCTCTGGTAATCAAATAAGAGAGAGAGAGAGGAAGAGAGAGAGAGTTTTGTACAAGAAGGATTATAGCGAAGGGGAGCACTAAAGACGGGATTTTTTTTTAATTTATCCCTAAAGGGATGTTAAATAGAAGATGAAATTTTGTATGGAAGGTCGCCATTTGCTTGGCTTGGATTGTCATTACATATTTTCTCAAGAATCTTTGAAAGAGAACCCAAAAACAACAACATAAAACACATGTCCTTACCATGAACCTCTCGAGTTGTTCCGTGGCGGTCTCGGGCAGGCCCCCGACGGGCTTCGAGGCGGCGATGACGCTGTCCACTTCGGACAACCAGCTGAGCAGGTCGCCGATCTCAGCGTTGAAGCTAGTGCGAAATAATATTATGTTACAGAGGTATACGGGGTGTTTCTAAATGAATCGCCAATATTCGTAAGTGATTCCTTGCAGTGACTAAAATATTGTCTACTTTTTACTAAGATTTGTCAGTTAATTTAAATAGCAACGTCTTTCAGTATTTTTTGCTCAAGAAGTAGAATGTTTTTATTTAATTTTAAGTGATAATTGTCCCCAGGGATTGGTAAGTTATATTGTATGGAAATTTGGACTGAGGTAGGATTTGTTTTGTATAAATATTATTGAAGAAAATAATTTTTAAATAACTCCTTTATAATGCCATTAAATATCTCGTATAAGTCTTACCTCTGTGCCTCTCTAAGAGCATCCTCAAGTTCGGTTTGCCTGTCCCTTGCCTTCTGCTGCAGTTCGCGCCACTTTCGGTTCAGTGTTGCCAACTTCTCGGCAGTCTCACCCGCCTCGTCGGTACCTATAGTTTATGGTTAAGGAGGTTAGATCATGCAGTTGGTGGCCAGGTCTTGGAGGGGTAAGACCTATGGTTATTTTTATAGAAGACGATTTTTCTTGAACGAGTTGGGGTCAATGGTTTTAGATTGAGTAAGTTCATGCTATATTTCATCGTAGACCTGATTCATCACTTTCTGTCAGGTTGGCGTGATCATGGACAAGAGCAGTGCCATTTTGGAAATAAAAAACGACGTATTTTTTAAGAGTATAGAAAATAAGATAACAATCTGCTGTTTACCAGCACAATAAATTTAATTTGATACTAAAACATTGCTAATTAGCTTTCGCCAGCGGCTTCGCCTGAGTGATATCTATGAATAGTGATATAATATGTATAGTTTGCAATAGGTATCTGTTTATCATTATATTTAAAAAATGTTTAGTCCTCATTTTTTTTTTCGTAATTGCACCTACCACTGTTTGTCTCTGAACCACCCAAAGGTTGACTGGTAGAAAATGCCTATGGCATTAAGTCTGCCTCTGTACATCTTTGTGCTTGAAGTATAAATAAATAAATAAATAAATATCTTTATAAATTATACCCTATGTTACTCAGTGATAATATGTATAGCATTCTACTGGTGAAAGAATTTTTTAAATCGGTCCAGTATGTTTTGAGTTTATTCATTACAAACAAACATACAAAAAATCAGATCATTTTCTTTAATATAAGTTTAGATATCATGTCTTTTAGAGCGTTATCACACGACGTTTTCCAGCGATTGACGATTTACCAGCGTTTTTCAAGCGAGGCGATCTATGAACGTGATCTCCGCGGGTGCGAAGCGAACTAACTGCGACTACGTGACGTGTTCTCCGTGTTTCCAAAATATTGTACACTTGTCTCACTCTCTCGTGTACTCTCACGTCAATCGGTCTCGTTACCCAAACGCGGCGAACACGTTGCGCACACGTGGCGTGCTCGCTACGCACACGTGCGAGCGCGTTGAACAATCACCTCGCTGATAACTCGCTCGCAAATTGCCAGTGTGATAAGGTCCTTAAAGGCGCATTTAAACTTAATATTTTGAGTAAAGTTTGAAGGGATTCAAATATGAACTAATTCTTTCGTGCAGAGTATTCGTGGGAATATTAATTCTAGTATTAATAATTACACATACAGGACGATCACAAACATTTAAAGCTGAAAGCATTAGTGCTCATTGCACACGGGAGGTTTTACATTAGAAATGAGATGTATGTAGTATTAGAATAATTAGAACAATTCGTTAGTTTAGGAAAATACATTTGAACTAATCTAAACAATGCTATTAGAGAACTGTATATTTTCTATCTACTGTTATTTTAAGATGCGATTATTACAAAACTGTTATAATAACTAACAGCACTACTAACTGTTATATTTTCAATTTAAAGGATGCGATTATTTATAAACTGTTATTCTAGCACGTTTTTAAAAACGTTATACAAGAACCTAGATAATCTAAATAATTATTGTAACATGGAACTCCTTTCGTTAGTATACAAAATGTAAAACATGCGGGCATGGACGATAGTCAGGATACATCATAGACAAAACTTTGGTTTTGATGTTACAAATCTTTGTATTCATGTTTTTATAACCAAAAAAAGAACTGACGAAAATACTTTTAAAAACTCTCAGTATTCTTGTCGTCTTTATAAAATGCTTTTTTCAAAGATCATCCACGTCAAAATGTGAATAAAAGAAACTAGACACCTTTTCCATAGCTTTCCATTCGAAGATCAATCCCAAACGACATGCCTTTAAAGTTGACATTCGTATATCAAGGCATTCAGTTATTCGAGTAAAGACACTGTTAAAGCCTCTTTGGCATGTTACAGCAGCAGTGTCATAATAAAAACATTGTGTCAGTGGTATGTGTCAATAAAAACCATCAAGTTGTTTTTCTAATTCTTTTGTACCTCTCTTTACGAATTTTTCATACATATAATATTATTTTCCATTTGAGAAGACTTTTACTGAAAAATATACCTGCATTATATACATCCTGACTACGTCCAAAATGACAACAAAATCGAGTTTGACAAAAGCGTAAGCGCGGCCACATACCCGTACCCTGCTGCACGATCTGTGCGCCGGCGTCGTTGAGCGTGTCCACGGACGATTGGTGCGCCGCGATGTCGTTCACGAGCACCTTTAGCTTGGCGAGTTCCACCTCTAGGATTTGTGGATCGCCGGCAACCTGTGGGAGAGTTAATTATTAAATTGTTTATGGGCAGTTTGGATTTGTCAGAAATGATGCCTGTTCTTAAGTGTAGATGAGAAAGAACGGGCAAGAAACTCTATGGTAGCTATAAAATATTTGAAACGTAAAAAGGATGATATCAATAAGTCTATTTTAATTACTGACTGTAAAATGGTCAAAAAATGTTTCTAATAGAATGGTAACTTCAGTAAATACAATAATAATCGTTATCAGAGAATCTGACTTCCGAATTTCACAGATTATTCTTTGCTTTCTTTTTTTATTCTATCTTTAGCTCGGCTTTTAAAGTCAAAGTCAATGTCAATGCATTTATTTCAATTAAACTTTTGTATCAAAATCATTTACTCAAATTAGGCTAAGAATCGGCAGTTTTTAAAGTCAAAAGTTACAAAAGTCAGCCCCAAAATGCCCACCACTTCCTAGTGCTTTAGGTGGAAAGAAAAAGTGGTGCAACAACCACATGTCAGATAATCAGAAAGTTTTCGTTACTTGAAATAAATACACTACTCACCGGTCTCAAGGTATCTAACGTCTCAGTAGTATTCTGTATCCAAGTCAACAGTTCTTGTAAAGCATGCTGCAGCTGTCCGAGCCTCAACAGCGCCCTTTCAAGCTGCTGTTGTCGCTCCACCATCCCTCTAAGCAAGGCTGACCAACGAGAGTTGACCTCTGTGAGCGGTGCTTTAATAGCCGCCGCTTGTTCAGACGATGTACGCTCTGTTAGCTCTTGAGCTTGCCTGTAAGTATTGGTAAAGGTTAGGTTGGTTGTCTGTCTGTGGGAATGGGTAAATCAATGGTGGCTTGATTTGAAAATGGAACTTAGGCCCGCTTGCTCCACAAAACACAGGTTTTTTTTTTTGCCGCAACGGAGAAGCTATTGGTCTGCCTGACCACGTTTAAAACATCATTCTTAGGCTCAATTCATACAGAACGTGGGCAGCGTCGCAAATAGGTGTCGAATATTTCGCTATTTTGATTAATTTGGCGATATTACTATATGAAAATATGAAATATGGCTAGCTAGTGAACTAAAATATTGATTATGAAATGAAATAATTAATATCTTTACACCGAATATATAGTTTTAGATGTAAAAAAAGTATTTGGAAACTTTCCAAATGCCCTTTTTACACCTAAAACAATTACAACATCAAATTCAATGTTATAATTGCAATTCGTTATTAAAATTCTAGTTCGCTAGTCAGCCACATTTCATACAGTAATATTGTCAAATTAATCAAAATGGAGAAATATTTGACATCTATTTGCAACGTTGCCAACTTTCAGAATAAACGCTTTAAGCGCATTTACTCGTAGTGCGCAAGCGGGCCTTAGTTGTTTTTTTTTTTTGCTTGATGGTTAAGTTTTCTTTAGGTACCATTATGTAAATAAATGTAACTACGTCACGCTTTACATTTATCACTATTGAAAAAGTGATAAATGAAAATGAGTAGTAATAATTTGCATTTAGTTTAGAACTAAAACTGATACAGGATTGAAACTGTCATTTCATAAAACATTTTCAATCAGGGAGTAATCAAGCCTCCATTGATTCACCGTATACGCATAACAGTACATATTGCAAACAAGACAGAGACAGACATATGAAAATGTGTTAGTAACAGAAAGAGACAGAACAGAGCACACTCTTCTAGAAAACATATTGAAGGAGAAAAAATAAGTAGAAGAAGTTTTATTTGTCCCTGATTCAAGACAAATTATCCACTAAGCCAAGTCTACACGTTCTCGCTATCTAGTGTTTCCCAACTTTAGTCAAGGTTAGTTTCCCCTTTCTTATACCTACGTGGAAGTCGATAAAAGCGGCGAAAGTTGTTTTCTTTCCAGTAACAAAATAATTGCATCACCAATTAAACTGAGAGAGGTCATTTTGGCAATTTCGTCGTTTAAGTTTTCACTATAACGGTCGTTATAAAGTCGAGAATGATTGATGAAAAGTCAATGTGAGCTTGTGCAGACTTGGCTTTCTTAAATGCATTTAAAAGCTAATGTATTTTAAGTAACGAAATAATAATTTCATAAATACAAATTCTCAAATACGAGGCTTTTTCATAAGCTTTTCGATGTTAAAAACTTTTGCAAAAATATAGAAAAAAACACACAACAAACAAGGGACTAATATCACTACGATGCAAGATACAAACAGAAGCGCACACAAGATTAAGTGTTATTCCTTGCCTCATAAGACTCCTTTTTCAATGTCGGGTCAATCCGGGGAACGCATAGAAAAATACACGATTAGTATGTGGTATAAAGTGCTGTATGATAAAGGGGAGAGGGGTAAAAACTATCTACCTAATGGTTTTTTGAACTGATAACTTCTTATGGGAGGGTAAACGCATTCGTTACGTAACGCGTTACGTTATCTGTCAGTTCAACTTAGATTAAGTTATCACTTCTGTCGGGCGTCCCGAGACGCACACGTTTTTTTCTAGAAAAGGTAAGATTGGAATTTCTTGAGTTTATTTAGAATTAAGAAAGGAAAAAGTTATATTGAAACTGACGAATCTATTTCACTTTTCATCAAAGATGAGTGCTACTTGTTTAATTGATAAAAAGATTAAAACGAATTTCTTTAGCTATCCTGGAAGGGACTAAAAGTGCGAAAAAATTAGCGTCAAAATAAGTATAAAACATGAAAACTAGAGGAGTTTAGAGGAGGGCTGTTTATTTACGGACTAGGACCATCACCAAATTAATCATTAAAACAAAACAAAAATATCATTATTTTCTACAGATTTTTATCCAGCTTATTTTCTTTCTAGTCTTATTCTTTAGTTCGCTATAAAAAAATAGTATTTTTTTTGCGTTTTGTTCGACTTCATATCATTTATATTGCATGCAAAACCCCAAAATAAAAGCATCCCTTTCAACCTTGAATATTCGCGTATACGCATATATTACTAAAATTATAAAATTCAAACAAAAAGGTTCGTCGAGAACTGGAATATTTATCAAACAGGTATTAATACTAAGAAAATCAAAGGTACGAGTTGAGAAGGAACAGGTGTACAAAAAGATATAGGTATCAAAAGGTACAGGTGTAGAAGTTATAGGTATAAAAAGGTACTGGTGTCAAAGGTACACACAGCTACACATCAAGCTATACATTTCCAGTTTAAGCTGACCTCGCATTGTATGGAAATCCTTTACAATGCGAGATCTTCAAAAACTGGAAATTTATAGCTTGATGTGTAACCGTGCGTACAAGTATAAAAGGTACAGCGGTGTCAAAAGGTTCAGGTGTCAATGGTACAGGAATTAAAAGGTACAGGTATAAAAAGGTACTGGTGTCAAAGGTACAAGTATAAAAAGGTACTGCGGTGTCAAAAGGTTCAGGTGTCAACGGTACAGGAATTAAAAGGTACCGGTATAAAAAGGTACTGGTGTCAAAGGTACAAGTATAAAAAGGTACAGCGGTGTCAAAAGGTTCAGGTGTCAATGGTACAGGAATTAAAAGGTACAGGTATAAAAAGGTACTGGTGTCAAAGGTACAAGTATAAAAAGGTACTGCGGTGTCAAAAGGTTCAGCTGTCAACGGTACAGGAATTAAAAGGTACAGGTATAAAAAGTTCCTACAGATACAGCTATAAAAAGGTACGTACCTATTAAGCGCTTCAACTTTAACCATGTGCGGGTCGACTTCTTGCTTGAAGGACGCTAGTTGTGCGATCTGTCGTTTGACGGCGTCGATGTCGGAGCCCAGTGCACCCATACGGGAGAACTTGTCTTCGGCTGAGTCCAAGAACTCTTGTAGGTTCTAGAAATAAAAAGGATGTATTCATTATTATCTTAGGTAGTTTTTAGACGTCTTGTTTTACTATTTTATTATTATTCTTTTTTATTAGCGGAAAAGCGCTTTTGAAAGCATCTCTTACAAAAAAAAAACCCGTCGTATTGAAAACCCTCTCTCGATTACAAAATATCAATTAAAATCAATCTCGATTACAATCAATCTGCTTGCCTTTCCCCAACTATATTGGGGTCGACTTCCAGTCTAACCGAAAGCAGCTGAATAACAGTATTTTACATGGAGCTACTGCCCATCTGGCCTCCACAACTCAGTAACTGGGTAATACGATACCCCTTGGTAAGACTTGGTGTCACACTTACGGGCTTCTGACTAAGATCCACGAGTGACAGCTGGGACCAACGGCCTAACGTGCTTTCCGAGGCACGGAGGAGTCTCGGTATGTAAAGAGTGAGAGAGGGGGCAATTTGGTCACCCATCCACTAACCAACCCCGGCAAGCGTAGCTTAACCTGAGGGATCGACCCGTGCGGCTTTTATTACTTAGCCACGAGCTCCTTCTACCACAAAATATCGAAAATGACTGAAATCACATTTAAATCTTCTGCCCTTGGACTAACCTGTAATGTGTCGTGGAACTCCATAGCCTTCTCCATGGCATCGATGAGGTTCTCCTCTCTCCTGGCGTACAGCGCGGTGATGTTGTCCCAGGCTGAGTCCAGGTCTTCCATATGTTTCTTGACTTCAGGCTTGTCTGGTTCTCCGCAGAGCGACATGAGGGTTGAGCCGGTTTTTCGGACTTTTTCCACCTGATGGAAAGGTTATGGTTAGTTGATGTTACATTGTTTTTGGATAATTTCTCGTTTATTAAATCATTCATTGATTCCTTATTTTTGGTAATTTGAATTAGATATTGCTTTTGATTTAATTGTTTTTAAGCAAACTTTTTACTAGTACCTTTCAAAGTCACCTGTATCAGTGCAAGTTCAAAGGTCACTATTGCAAAAGCGTTGTTGTTAGACTAAAGTGAATTTTATTCATGTGAGCTTATAATATAGTTTGAATCTTCTGTGTCATCTGGTTAATTTATTATTTTTCTTAACTTTATTTTCTTCCAATCCAAAGGGCTGCTTTGCTAAGTGTGCATAAAAAAGTTTGTTTCCTGACAGGAAAAAAACTCTGTATCTTTTATATTAAAAGTAATTAAATAACCAAAAAGTACCAACCTCAGGCTTAGTATGATCGATCTCATGCCGTATCTCCTGCAGCGCGACCTGCTGCGCCTGGATAGCCCTGGGCTGCGCGGCGGGCGGCGCCTGCGCAGTGAGCGTGTCCTCCAGCTCCGACAGCTGCGCCATGACGGCGTTCAGCTGCTGCCAGAACTTGCGCGCCACCTCCAGCGTGGAGTCTAAGGAGTTGGCGCGGTCGGACGACGATTTTTGTACGTCGTCCCATAGTCTGTTGAATGAAGGTTGGTTAGTAAAATACAAGACAAAAGACATAGAATTTAATGTTTTGTGTTGATTAATGTAAATTATTTGCATACTATTGTATAGAATCAAGTTTTTTTCTAACTGAACAGACAGCTGTGCTGCTGGGGAGTTTGTTGCGCCACTTCTTCTCTCCAGCAAAAGCACTAGGAAGTGGTGAAGGGCGGGCGTTTTTGGGGGACTGTCTTATGTAATTTTGACGTTCGAAAAGTGCTGATTCTCAGCCTAGTTTTAATAATTGACTTTTGAATTTCGATTTTTTTTTTAGAACAAGTTATTAAAGTATCCGAACAAAAATCACATGAAAAAGTCGGAATAAAGAGACTTGACCGTTGCGTGCTGCTTCCATATAAAAAGAGCTCTTTGCTCAGCAGTGGGACGATAACAGACTGATCTTTTATACTGCTAATACACTAGGCATACTTGTGCATTCGCGATATTTCGTTAATACAAAATTAACTTTATTTCAATAATTATAGAGTATATTTTGTATTACCCAGTGAAGTGTACTTATTACTTACTTGTTAAGTTTTTCGAGCTTGTTCCGAATGTCCCGCACGGCGGGGTCGCTCTTGTTGGCCTTGCCGATGACGTCAGAGGCCGCGCGTTGTACTGCGTTGTAGGCTTCCTGGCGCTTCTCTAGGTCTTCTACTAAAGTGTTGTTCTCATCGATTTGGTCTCTGTTAAGGTAGAAGAGGTTTTAATAAGATTCTTGTGAGAACGCACTAGGTATTAAGTTTCAGTTGTAATAATATTTATTTATTTTTTATTATTTAATACTCCAAATGTTTGTAAAATATCTTGAAGAGTTTTTGAACATTAATTTAATGTATTATCATTTCTTGGTAAATACAGTTAAAATTAAGTTTTATTATCGTTTCAGGTTTTGAGCAGCAGTTGTTCTTCAGTTACCGTCGGGTAACTGAAAAACAATGGTCGGTTCTTCCTTTCTTGTTTTCTTCTTTGTGCGGTAGAGTGCATGTTTTTTTTTAACTTGCCTACCTTGTCATTGAGACAAGGTATCCATAATGACACTCGACATCATCAAACACGTAAGAATGTTTGTCTTAAGTGTAGCAGTACACCTGCGGAACGTTCGGCGCGGAACGTTCCGTCGCGTCATGTGACGCTTGCTCATGAACCGAAGTAACGTTCGGCTGATGTGTCATAGGTAACTTGAAAAACATTAGGAGCGTATTCAACCGAACCTTCCGCGCCGAACGTTCGGCAGGTGTGGCGCGACCCTAAGACCCCAGTACACGTTGGGCGAGCCCGTCGCTCGACCAACCGGCTCGCCCAACGAGTACTTGCCAGGGAGCTTTAGTTGCGGTTAGACGGACGACGCTCTCCACTTTTCCCCGTTTTTTCACATTTTATCTTAGCTAAATACAAAATATCAAACGCTGTATTGTAAAATACTCACTCAATCTTAGGCGGGTGCGCAGACACAGGTTCAGCGCGATGCAGTTGATCGGCTGTGCCCGATAGTGCGCGCAACATGCCTTCCAACTTGTCAGAGAACTGGGATGATTCTTGTAGAGCCTGTTGAGGGAAAATAGACGTTACATTGACTGGAATAAGATAGATTGTTGTATGTATAACAATGGATGTTACTCTTGTAGTGACTGTGGGATACTCCACTTTATGGTGTAAAAGTGACATGTAATAGAGTTTGATAAACGGCTATTCTGATGACTTGGTCTAATGTTAAAACTTTTGAGCGATTGGATATGAAATACTACATGGATTACAAACTTAAAGCCATTAGTCAGTGTATAATGCCATAAATCAATAATAATATTATTTAAAGTGTCTTTGATATATCTCGGGGACCCTGGGGTCCCTTTGGAAGGCGTAAGGCTGGTTTTTGAGTCACGCTGACCTCACGCCGACCGTCGGCGCTAACAGTCGAAACGTATGAACTTCAGATGTCAGCGCGTAATTCAAAAACGTTTCATAAGAATACTAAACCTATATACATTGTCTTATCAGCGCCGACGACGGTCAGCGTGAGAAGAAAACCAGCCTAAGAGAGGCCGAAGTCAACTTTCTTACACAATTTTAAATGGAATGAGGCACCAATCGACGACGGTCCCTGTTCGCACTATGCAAGTGCACCCGGTTGGTGTAGGGCTTTGGCAGAGTATAGAAGAAACAAAGATATTTGACTTCGTTTGGGCTAAAGTGGACAGTATACCTAGAACCACGGTAGACGGTAGGCCAACTTCATAGAAACGGACGAAGCGCGAGCTATACCTACGCGCCTCGATCGAGGTATGCGCGAGGTACGCAGACAGTCGCGTCTGTGCCGCAGTGACGAACGAACGGTGTGTTGTTTTTTTAACAATAACCGCGCGATTTTTACACTAAAAATAAATTCAAGTACATATTTAATATGACGAGTAGGATATATTGTTGCTGTTTTTGGTTGCATGAATTTGGCAATAACGCATCCAGAGATAACTTTTTTTAGATTACCTGGAAACTTTGAAAGGTATTATTATTAACAAACAACAACAACAAAATTATTTTATAGTCTTACTATAAAATAATTTTACTTACTGGTAGGTAGGTACCTACATATTGTGTGTATTTTTAATGGATAAGTATTTCCTTTTATCTCCCGAAAAAAAGATGTCTGGATTAATAAATAAAGTGAATAGAGTAAAGGAAAGTGATAACACGAGTGAAATAGGTAGTTATAGGAGGTTCATGAATTAATACGGTAGGTACGCTTGTTTTAAAACCTCGGGCATTTGTGTTTTGTTTTGTTATTCAATTCACAAAGTATTTTATTTATTTGTGTAGATAAAAAAGTATATTTACAATCACAAAACTAAATGGAAACACAAAGTAGGCAAATGTAATTAAAATACTGGAGGCGGGCAGCCCTATCGCATGTTTACGTACCGCGCGGCTGTAGGCACTTATTTCTAAGATATGGCTTAGTTATTCTACCGTCTACCGTGCTAGAACTATGGCCCGTGAGAAAATTGTATCTATTGAAGATTTGATAGTGGCGCTGCAGACAAGTCATGGTGTCTCCGTGGAAAATGACTTAATGACTTCTTCGATGTTTCTGTGTTTTCGCAAACATGCTTGGAAATTCGAACATTATTTTGACAACCTTCTTCGAGATAAATCGAAATTGCTGTACTGGTAAAAACAATAGAGCGCCCGGCCGGCAATCTTAGTATGAAAATCCATATCTGTCGTGTTTAGCGGCCAAATAAATTACTATGAAAACTCATATTTGTCGTGTTATTTAAAAATGGAACACACACTTTTTACTTCGGCACATGGCATCCAAGGAGGTAACTTATCAAAGATTTTATTTAAATTTCGAACTGGCTTAGTAAATGGAGCTGTAGTAAAGAAGAAACAAATGAACATACGGGCGGTTGAAAAATTTTCTTTTAATCTGGAATTTATAATTAATTTACTTACTTTGTTTGAATTTCCGCGCATTGTTTGAGAAAAGTACTAAGTATACAAGTTTTGGCCGCAACCAGGCATTGATGGACTCATGTAGTTTTTGTGGGAACTACTATAAATAATGTCGCACCTGCTCCAGCTCCTGCTGGCGCGTGCGCAGCTCGGCCCGCAGCGCGTTGTACCGCTCGCAGTCGCTGTCCACGATGTCCTGCACCTTGCCCGCGTCGTCGTCGCCGCACAGCTTGGCGAGCGCCTCGCCCGTCTTCACCAGCTTGTCCACCAGCGGCTTGTGGCCGGCGATGGATTGTTGTAGCATCTGGGTAAAGAAGAAGATAGATTAGAATAAAATCTACGGAAATGGTTGTGTTTTTGTCTGGGCCTTTTCCCAAATGATTTTGGAGTTGGCTTTACATGAAGAACTTCCATGATTTCTACACCAAAATAACAGTACGAAATCAATGTTTTGGTCAGTAAATTAAAATGGTTTTCACAGTACATCACAAAAGTTCATTTCTTCGAGCCGAGAGTTTGGGAAATCTTCGGAATTTGTGTACATGCATAAAAATACATGAATAAAAATGCTCTAACTAGAGATTTAGAATGCTAGCTCGTAAGTTTTTGTAAAACCTTTCATACAAAAACTAACAAAAAAAACCCAATCAGCCATTCCTAGGAACATGGATATCTAATATCTACACAACGATACTCACTTCATTCTTGTCTTGTTGCTGAACGATTTGTTCTGGTCTGAGCGCGGGCATCGCTAACATCTGGATCTGCTTCTCCATGTCGTCCAACCAAGATGATAAACTGTGAACGAATTATATTGTTAGTGTGTTTATACGGAAACCGATATTTGGATAATGTTGTTCTTTTTTGTTAATTTAATTGAAACTGCGCACCGAGCATGGCCTACTGTGAGATAGCTTAAATCACACATTTTATCACAATTTGGGCGATAAAACAGTTTTGTCACAAATGCTAGCACGGCGGCGTGAGATAATCTTTTGATTTGTGACATAACTTCTTGACGTTTATTTGGGATTCTATGTCTTATTTGCTACTATGGGCGCACCAATTTTGTCACAAATGCCACATAATGACTGTCGTCCGTACGTCAAAAGTGAATTAGTTCACAACAAAATTAATAAGTTGTAAAACTGTATGAACCTGCACTATAAAAACGTATTATTTTATTTGGTCGCATATTCACTGATCATAGGCATTTTAATTTTTTAAATTTACTATGTCACACTATGAAGTTAGCAACAAGAAAGGCATGTCGCGCCTCAGATTTTATCATATGGTTGAACCGTGCTAGCATTTAAGACAAATTAAAAGACAGACAATGACCAAATTAGTATGAAGACTGGTGCGTTTTGTTTTTTTGGCGGCCGTCGACCCAATATGAAAAAAACGGTGCAGAAGAATATTATGAATGAATTATTATATGGGGTCTTATATCGAAAACTCAGTCCGGACTGAGTTATATCAGTTTAAAGATTAACTATTATTTTCATTTATTATGGAATAATTCTTATTACAAAGCATATTTTTTACCTTCCCAAGCGAAATTCACTATTTAGTTATTACTTAAATCTTCTAATACATGTATATATATATATATACATGTATATTTTATGTATGTATTGGTTAGAAACAATAAAACCGGTCATATGGTGAATGTTTTATTTAGTAATTATAACATATTACAAGATATAATAAATATAAAAAAGAAAATAATAATAAAAAAACGCGTTTACCACCGGCCGGTAGCTTGGACCCTGTTCCCGATACCGGTGGGCTACTATTTTTTATAATTTTAATGTTTTTGTTTCCTACTTGTTTTTATAAAAATATTTAAAAATGTAATAGATAAGTATGTAGGTATATGAAATAAAGGATAAGTATAACGCGTTTAATATACATAATATTTGTTTTATGTTTTTATTATTATTTCCTTTATTTTACCATATCCTACATATTAAACATTTTTTAATATTTGAATATAAAAAAATATAAAAACTTTAAAAAATGTAAAAAATTCTATCCAGCTGCCCAACGAGAGCTTCCTTAGGTCTGTAATTAAGCCGTTGGCTGATACGACTATCAGCACAATGATTGCTCACAGAGCTACCTATATTTCAAGCAATAACCGCAGGACACACGGAACTAAATAGTTTCCCAACTCTTACCACAGATGACCTTATTTTATATGCTCATGGTACTTATCAGATAAAACAAGCTCGAAGCTATTATGGTGAGCATGGTGGTGGTGGATCGAGTAGAGCGGCGCACAATGATCATTGACATAACGGTCCCACATGTCGGCAACCGCGCGAGCCAAGTCAAGATACTTGATACTACACTACACCACCACTATATCAGGTTTATTGCCAACAATAGTCCTGTCAGTGATGACGGAACGATCCCAGTACAATGTGATTTTTCAATTTTCGAGGACTGGGTCAGGCACATACCTGTACGGCAATTACGATTCCACAAGGCTGTATTTCAGAGCAAGTTGCTGGTGGATTATCCTGGCTACAAGGTTGTGTCTATGCAAATACTCTTCGTTAGCTAGACGATGTTGGGATCAGCTTCCAGTCTAACCGGATGGAGCTGAATACCAGCATTTTACATGGAGCGACTGCCTATCTGACCTCCACAAGTCCACAACCTAGTAACGATACCCCTTGGTAAGACTGGTTGTCAGATTTTCGGGCTTCTGGCGAACCGTAATGACTGTCAAAGATACACGAACGACAGCCGATACCAACGCAACGGTTTAACTGACTGGCTTTCCCAGGCACGGAGGGGTCTCGCTATATAAAGATGGTGACCAACCCCGGCAAGCGTAGCTTAACCTGATGGAACGACCCATGCTGTTATTAATCAGCCACGAGTTCCTTCAACGTTAAAACTAACTTCAAGTGCTAATTATTGAATTATTTACAATAGTATTTTTTCCTATAAACACCCATATCTCAGTTCGGACTGAGTTTATGATATAAGACCCCATATAATGATTCATTTGTTATGTTCTTCTGCATCACTTTTTTCATATCCTATCGGCAGCCGCCAAAAAACAAGAGGCATATTTACAATAGTATTGTTTTTCCTTTTAACACCCATATCTCAGTTCGGACTGAGTTTATGATAGAAGACCCCATACAATAATTTATTTGTTATGTTATTCTGCATCACTTTTTTCATATCCTATCGACAGCCGCCAAAAAACAAAAGGCATATTTACAATAGTAAGTATTGTTTTTCCTTTTAACACCCATATCTCAGTTCGGACTGAGTTTATGTTATAAGACCCCATACAATAATTTATTTGTTATGTTATTCTGCATCACTTTTTTCATATCCTATCGACAGCCGCCAAAAAACAAAAGGCATATTTACAATAGTATTGTTTTTCCTTTTAACACCCATATCTCAGTTCGGACTGAGTTTATGATATACGACCCCATACAATAATTTATTTGTTATGTTATTTTGCATCACTTTTTTCATATCCTATCGACAGCCGCCAAAAAAACAAAAGGCACCACTTTTAAGCAATGGCCTTTATCATGTCTTGTCACAAACATCTTGGGTACGCCCGTGTTAGCCCCACAGATGAGAAGTAAATTAGGAGACAGAGTAGTTCGGTTGGGCAAATAGCTTATTTATGCTGCAATATTAGTGAGTACAACAGAGACGCGCGCTCTCGCGTCCGGCGCTCGGCGTGGGAACCCGTGTTCGAGTTCGTGAAAAGTCAATCGTCATCCTGAGGATGCCTCGTTGAGAGGTGAAACACATGTCGATTTCTTACAGGGTTTTTTATGACTCTTTAGGAATAGTTAAGCGGAATAGCGGAATTCGAAGACATGTGACATCTACCAACCCGCACTGAGCCCGCGTGTTGTTACGGCCCACACCCTATCACAGAGAGGAAGCCTGTGTCCCAGCAGTGGGAACATTAATAGGCTGATTATGTATGTTATGTTATGTAAGCGGAATAGGTTACTATCTCTCTACGACGTCTAACCCCATTCTGACCACATGAACAAAAAGGTCCAACTTTTTCTTTGCAGTCATAAAAATACGATCTTCTAAACTCACCCGTGATGTGTATCAGCGAAGTGCTCTGCAAGTGGTAGCGCCTGCTCCAAGGCTGCTAAACGTTCAGCGCTGAGATGACCAACTTCTTCCATCATCTCCTTCAACTCCTCGCTGCGGTCACGGATGACAGCTGTCTCTTCCGAGGACTGGCATTCACGGAGGACCTGGGTGAAGAAATGTTCATTTAGACCTCATATTGATTTTAGATTATAGGAAACGTAATTTATCTGGACAAATAGTTTTTGAACGTGTTGCAATAATCAATCAATGAAATTGTTTTCGGTTTTCAACAAAGGAGAAGCCTTGTGCAGACAGACAATTACCAGAGGCATCACAGACAAAAGAGGAAATATATTATGTGCTTGTAATTTCACCGAAATCCCTCATACCGCAACACTACTTGGAGGCAAAAAAAAGGTAAGATGAAAGTCTTTCCCGACCGAATTCCTTCACAAAGACCTCTAGAAGTTTCTTACCTTCTTAGCCTGACTGAGTAAATCCCTGACTCGAACTCTCTGTGCAGCCACGTCATCACTCAGCGGTCTCTGTTCTTTGAGTTGAGCGCGCACGACGCTCGCCTCACAAGATGGCGGCTCGGCGGCCCGCAGTGCGGAGTCCACGCCCCGCAGCCACTCTAGTACTTCTTCCATGTCGCCGACTACTTCGAGGGAACGCTGGAAAAAAATGGTGGGTTAGATTTTGTTTGGTTAAAGACATGACGTCACACAAATCCTGCATCGCGGGATTTGAGTTTATCGCGCGAACGACATACATAAGACTATCCGCCATCAACTTTCGGGCAGTTGCCCGCCAGACACGAAACCCGTCTGGTCGGAGGATCCTCCCTTTTCTATAGTGGATGAGTGAACTTTACACCCTGTTCCTCATACCACTAAACACAAAAGTATGGAAGTTAACACATTACATCATAGCGCGACAAAAAAATCGTTCGTACAACAATATTTTTGGCGGAATACAAGAAATATGTTCCATTTAATTTTACTAACCGTTTCTTAGACAACGGCGACTGTTAATCAATTGAAAGAACAGCAATGCCATCATTTTCTTTAATATCTTTGAGATAAGCAGTTGTCAAAACAAAAAAGATGGTTCCACAGGTGATTTTCACGCCATAATTTAACGCCGGGGCTCCCTTCCACAACGATTTGGGTGAGGCTATTGCCAAACTCTGGGTCAAAGTTAATTAAAAAAGTTTTGTTACCTTCTTGCTGAGCAGCAGCCTCTCCGCCTTCCGCTGCACCTGCTCGGCGATGGCGTCGAAGCGTCGGTTGTCGCGCGTCACGAGGCTCTCGATGTGCGTCGCGCCCTCGCCGGGGGAGATCTGAGGGGGAAACCATATTCATTGTAAAAAAAAAGGCATATAACATAACATTGACATCATTTATGTTATTGGAATACTACTGCAGTGTCTGAAAACCTATTTCAGTTTAATTTGTTGCAAATCTTGTAACATACTGTTTAACAAAAAACTGATAAACATACTGTTTAAGTTTAACTTGTAACATACTGCTTTTATGATTCATTGTTGTTAATATTGTCATCCAGTAAAAACAGAAGATTTGATAGAAGTCGGCTGACAGCAAGTCATCCGACTTGATCAGGGTTTCGCAAACTAATATGAAAGATGAAGATTGTATGTCCCTGTCATGAAAATTGTCGCTTATTGTGAAGCAGTTATTGACAATAGAAATCGTACAATACATCATCAGAATTTATATTTTTAACGAACAACTGTGTTAAATACCGACAGTATAGATAATCTGCGTTCGTTATTTATTTGCCAAAAATGTAAACAAAGACAAGCTTTCCACTTAGGCAAACATCAACTTTATGTATGTGTAAATAAAGTTAAATTTAGACCGACTAGTACTGTTGAAAAAAGTTATAAAAAATATGAAGTTGTAGCGCAACCTGAACCTTATGTGTAGGCATTACAGTTGTTTTTCCTAAAACTTGTGTTTGTTTACATGTTTTGCAAATGAATTGCGAAGGGGAAACCGTGGTCCCGGTCTAGGCAAGGGAAGGAACACGGGTGGGTTTTAATCAGTAAAAGTCTGACACGCCCTTCCGCTCCGCCCAGAGCGGAAGAAGTCATTTGATGATTTCCCACCCAAAAAAAAAAAAAAAAAGATTTGATAGAATACTCTTTACTAAGTAGACCAAAAAATTACTACCTACTATTATTATTTAGTATTTTTATTTACTTTTCCTGTGCGAGTCCCAATTAATACTTTTTCTTTCTTTAAAGTTCCCAAAACAGTTACGTATAGCCAAATCCAACTTCTTCCAACATTTTTTGAAGTTATCTTTTGAATCTTGAATATTATCCATACCTGACACAGCTGCGGCCCGATCTGGTTGAGGTTCTCAAGCACAGGTCTGTACTCATGCAGCTCAGCCTCCAGCCTTAGGATATCCTCCTCGCGAGGCTCCACTGATTGTAGGCAGGATTCAGCGCCAGCCATCCAGTCCGTTAGCCTGTGGAGGGAATTGAGATTTTAATTTCATTGTAAAGATTAACAACAAAATCCAGCAGTATGTGACCTTCGTGGGAAAGTCCGAAAGGCGTGGCCCCTGTTAACACACAGACACTGAAACACGGGAGGGGTTTAGTCAGTAAGAGTCTCACACGCCCGAAGTTATTTGATAATAACCCATCAAAAAAAATATGCGGTGGCAGTTTTTGGGGACTGTCTATAGAAGTGAAAACTAAGTAACGCCATCTAACGAAAATGTCAGGAATTTATGTGGCCTGCTGTCAGTACAAGAACAAAACCTGTAGCTCTATTACAAAAAAATCCAAAAAAATAAAACAGAGTGCGCTGTCAACAAAAAGTGCTCACCGCGCCTAAAGAAGCTTCCACTTAAAAAAAAAATGCGGTATGTGACCAAACTAATCGTTTCTGAAACGGACTCGAGCTACAGTTTAGTTACTCGAGCTACAGTTTAGTTACTCGAGCTACAGTTTAGTTAAGGTTCTTTGCAAACCAGCTTTTATATACTGACCTAGCATGACTATTATACAGCTGCTGTACGAGCGGCAACGTTTCCGAAGCCACTCGCAACAGCTCAGCTCCTCTACTCGTCAAGTCGTTGTATCTTCGCTGTAAGGCATCCAGCTTGTCTTTAAGCTGTAAGGCTTCGTCTCCTGAGATGTGCTTCATCAGCTCGAGACCGGATTCCACTGTGCTGTCCACTGCTTCTTGTTTCGCGGCAATTTCTTCGGTTTTTTCCTGTGCGAAAGAAAGGGAAATATTTCGTTAAGTTTTTGGTGTGGAAGACAATAACAGTTCTTTTTGGTGTAGTAAGCGAAGTACCAGGTCTTGGAATTTATTTTAAACAGAAGTATTGTTTTCCAAAAGTTACTTTTGACATTTTTCTGAATTTTTCGGTGTTACCTATCATTTTTTGATAATTTTACTTTTAATTGACGAGCCGTAGAGAGAAACAGCCCACAGACGATATTAGTCATTATTTAGCAGTAAAAATAGTAATTTAAGCCGCGAGTACCCGCCGTGTACCGATGTACACGGTGGGGCTTGACGGAGATGTTCTCGGCGTCTGCCGTGTACAAATGTACACGGTGGGGTCTTTATCGGTTAAGCTTGAATGTTATACTGTTTTTTTTTCTTTGTTGGTAGCTGTGTTGTGTTGTTCACACTTTTTCTTTCCAATCTGATTGTAGAAGTGAAGACTTTTAATTGGCTGTCAGTCTGACATACTATATTTCATTGAATAAAATATAGTATGTCTTGTCTTTGACTTACAGCTACGAGAAGAGAATCATAGTTACTAAATAAATGCCTAGATAATAATACTCACAGCTAACTCGTCCATCTGCCTCAACAGTTTCTCCATGTGAACTGGCAGGATCTTCCTCTTGGCGAGGTACTGCTCCATGCTGTCCATCCACGCGGACAGGTCCTGGTAGGTCAGCACTAAGTGACGCAGACCCTTGCGGGACGCTTCCAGCAGGTCGCCGATGTTAAGGCTGTGGTCTACCAGGGCTTGGTATCTGGGAAGAAAAGGAATTGGTTAATGATTTGGTGACGTTTTTAACTTAGTAGGGTACGAAGTGAGACAATACGGGCATAATATATTTGGAAGTTGCCGAAAATTAATGACATAAAGGAAAATATTGAAGTAAGTCTTGCTATTGAGATCTGAAAACTTTTATAGGCACTAAAACCCTTTTTTTTTAACGTAGGGAACTATAATATTGGTAACTTCAAACATGCTGTAAAGAGAATTCATAATATTCGGCAAACCAGAGATAAACATTTACTAGTCCTAAAGGCAAGGTAATAAATTGAAGAATTAAACAGAACATAGTTTTATGTTTTCATGATTTTGTTAGCTTTAATGTTTTATTTTATTTTATTGTTGTATTTCCTGTGCGTGTTCCAAATAATGTTTTTTTTTCTTTCTTTCTTAACAGCATTTTTTTTTCTTTTTCTTAAAAATTTTCTGCATGATAATTCAACGGGAATACAAAGACAAACAAGCAATGAGTTAAGTATATTTTTAATAACTTCTTTCTTACCTATCCGTAGCGGCTTGCAGCCTGTCCGCGAGCGCGCCGGCCTCGTCGTCACCCACCAGCCCCATGAGAGTGGACGCTGTCTCCGTGAGCTGCTTGAACGGAGGCTGCTTCGAAATGATATCCTCGTGGAGGTTCTAAGGAAAAAAAAACAATACATTGTCATATCTTTCTAGTTTTTTAAATAATGTTGGAAGGTGATAGGTAGTTCGGCTTACAATAAGCATAATCAGCCTATAATGTTCCCACTGCTGGGACACAGGCCTCCTTTCTATGAGAGGGAGTGGGCTGTAATCCAGCACGCGGGCCCAGCGCGGGTTGGTAGATGGCACATGTCTTCGAATTTTTGGTTCTAAGACATGCCGGTGTAGCGGTTACACCGCCACATATGAACTACGCAGCAAAGACATGACGTCACACAAATACTGCATCGGGCAATTAGTTTACCGCGCGAACGACATGTATATGACTAAAAAACTATTGTTAACTATTTATGCAAAATAAAAAGAATAAAAAATAACCTAATATAATAATATTAGATTTAGTTCAGAAGGAGTGATGATAACCTAATTTTTTCAAAGCTTCCTCTCTCCTACTATTTTGCTGTGCCCGACAGGGTCCCTAATGATCACCTATAATTTTAACTTGCCACCTAAGTACACATTGTGGAATGCAAATAAAGAATTGACTATGCGACATCAACTTTCGGGCAGTTGCCCGCCAGACACGTCACTCGAGGATCCTCCTTTTTCTATAGAGGATGAGTGAACTATTCACCCTGTTCCTCATACGTCTAAACCGGTTTCCTCGTTAGTTAGTTTCTATTTTTTCGTGTTCTAGGTCTAGTCTATACATCTTATTATTTTTGTATGCTCTCTGTATTAACATACCTTATGCTCCCTGATCTTGTGTTGTATCTTCTCCTCGTCCGTGGGCACAAGCTGCAGAGACTTCACTCTACGTTCAGATGTTCCGAGCCATTCAACCAGCGGTTGCAACTCCTCTTGGAATTGTTTCGCCACCTGAAATAAACATGAATAAATAAGGATATGGTAGTAAAAAAACCGATTAAACATCGAAGTTTTAAATTCACAACGGAGGGCTTAGTGTGAGTTTCATTTAACCTTCTCGATCTTACGCATCGACCCCGTTTGGTGCTCCGATTGGCAGCCGGCCGGCCTTCACCGGTGAAGGGCCAATCGGAACGCCGAATGCGCTCGATGCGTATGATCGAGAAGGTTAAATGAAACTCGCACTAGGCCTTCTGAACACGGTACTTTCATCAAGTGACTGATATAAGTAAACGAATTGTATTATGGTCAGCAAGTCCACCTAATGAAATCTGTAACGTTACTTTTGCTGACAGACAGACAGACTGACAGTTCTGTTCATAATCAGCCTATTAATGTTCCCACTGCTGGGACACAGGCCTCCTCTCTGTGAGAGGGAGTGGGCTGTTATCTACCACGCGGGCCCAGTGCGGGTTGGTAGATGTCACATGTCTTCGGATTTTTGGTTCTAAGACATGCCGTTTTCCTCACGATGTTTTCCTTCACCGTTTTAAGAGCAGTGGTGATGAAATTATTTCCACAAAGTAAAGCGCCTGCCTGGGTTCGAAACCACGACCTACAACTCGTAAGTCGGGGCCCTTACCACTGGGCTACCACTGCTCTCACAGTTCTGTTGCATTGGTAGAAAAATAATATAAAAATTAGTAGCGACTGGGACTAATACGACAACTCCCTTACATAAATCATCAGATTTTATGAAAATGCAAGAATTTTAAAAATCTCTCACCATCATAGCCTGCTCCAAGTCCAGCATTCTCTGCTGAGCGCCATTTGTGAGGGCATCGAACCTCTGCATCAATCCCTTGAGCTGCTTCTCAATAGCCTTGCGTTCGGCCGGCTCACAGCCGCCCGCGACCTCGTTACCCATCGCGAAGAGAGACGACATCGAGTTCTGACGGTCCATTAGCATTTTCTTGAGGAACTGTGGGGAGAAAAGAGGTTTTAGAATTCAATGGTGGTAGCAGTAACAAAATATAAATATATCAGAGAATAGTAAGGTATGTTTTGGTTATAGATTGTCGTGAAAAGAACACATGACATATTGGCAAAACGGCAATATAACGGGTGTAAAAATGCACGTAACTAAAGCGAAAGTCACATAATAAATGTATTATTAATATATTTTTTTATTCTTGTTTTCGTATGGAAATAATATGCGGGAAATGATCTGTCGCACACATTATAATGTCCTTAAAAAAAAAAAACTCACAAAGTGGGGTCGGTAACCAGTTGTGTCGTCACTAAAACTCTACCTGAACTCTGTGAAGAATTTTGTAGGTAATGCGCTGTCTCTACAAATCTAAACAGTTAGATTAAGAAATAAGAAAAAAAACAAAGGGTCCCACACATGTTCACCACAATTATTTAAGTCGAGAGAATCATCAATGATTTTAAAAATGCACTGCCCTACTCAGATTGAAGTGAACATTTTAATAAATTGGTAGTTAGGATTAATATTGAAGAAACACATACCTTCTGCTCCTGCAGCTGCGCCTTGACCACCTTGTAGTCAGCGGAGGGTGGTTTCTGGTTGTTGACCATATCCTCAGTGTCGGCGAGCCACTTCTCCAGCCCGGCGAGTGCTTCAGCGAACTTGCCTGACTGCAGGAGTCCTACGTCGAGGCGACGTTCACGCTCGTTCGTCTGTTAGGGAAACAAGTTTTTAATACGTGATATCGTGTATATATTATCTGTATTTTATATAAAAAATATTTTGTGTATGAATAGATAAAGTTCATTTAACTGTCACTAATTTTGAAGAATAATGTTGAAACGGTGGTCTCATTTTTGTGTTATAGATGTGAATCGTTAGGTTTGTCAACCGCGAGCTCGCGAGTTAAAAATAAAGTGATGTACTGAAGAGAATTAAAAGAAACGAGTGTTCTGCTGATATTTTATTCTAAGACATGTAATATTAATATATCTCAATAAACTGGCTAAGCCCACGCTGGAAAACCACTATGCTTAATTTTGTATCCTGCAATTTTAGAAAAATATTTCATACTAACTTCTTTGCTAGAAAGACAGAAGGGAAAACTACATAAAAGTACAAAAAACAAAGTATGGTATAATATCTCACCTTTTCCTTCAGCGCATTCCATTTATCATTCATCTTCTCCAGATCCTTCTCCAGCACCTGCGTACTAACTCCCTGGAGGGCTGACCGCACGAGCCCCTGTCCGATCTTGTTGCAATGAGCCACGTTCTGGCCGAGGGGCTCGAGGGTACGACGCTTGAGTTCAGCGAAGTCTTTCTGTTGAGATCTGATCTGTTCCACTTCGGAGGAAACCGGTTTTAGGCTTCGGACTTGTTCGGAGGCCTGTGAAGGAGAGAGGAAATGTTATTTGACGATTTCAGAAAATTAAATTTTGAAGGTTTTGCTTCTCAGAGAACAGTTATTTTGTACACACTTTTGGCCCATAAATTGTTAGTAGAAAGACTTTTTGCCGCCCTCTGGGGCCCCGGGCACACGCACTTGTGCTTGCACGCAGTGCCCCAGAAGGGGCTGAGCTTGTGGCTGAGCACGCTCAGGGTGGTGTGGGCGCTCCCACGCGTGCGGAACATCAGCGAAGCGATGCGGCGCCGCAGCACAGTGTGTTAAATGACCAAGTTTTTGTATAAGCATACTGTTATACTGTTCCCCGGTTACGGAATGCTTGTTTTATCTTTCGTAATTTATCTGATGTGAACTACTGGGTCCCGCGTGGTTACAGCCCACTCCCTTTCACAGAGAGGAGGTCTGTGTCCCAGCAGTGGGAACGTTATAGACTGATTATGATGAACTTGAATATGACCGGATGTTGTTATATTGTTGTCTACACTAGTGTTATAAAAAAGGGATTTGCATTTTTGTTTGTTATGCATAAGCTCAACATTATTGGAACGATTTAAAAAAGTCTTTCACAAGTATAATGCTATATTATCACTGAGTAACATAGGCTATAATGTATAAAGATATTACACAAGCGAAGCCGCTGGCTGAAGCTAGTGTATTATAAGATTTGACAGACAGTAGATTTACTGAGCAGTTAAAATGTTACAGAAATATGGTTTAACAATAAAAATCGTTCTTATCTTACTAGATATACGTTCTCATATCGTCCATCAAATAAAACTGGCATATAAAGCTCGGTTTTAAGAAGATACCATTTTGTTCGATGTCAATTTAGTACTTTAACCACTAAGAATAAAGTCCTATATTGTTTGTTTTCCTTACCTCAGTGACGTCATCCATGACAGAGTCGTAGGCTTTGTAGAACGCCTCCAGCTTGCTGAGCGTGTCATCCAAATCTTGTTCCTTGGAGCGAGCGCGCTCGTCCAGCTTGCCTAGTTGTTTGCGGAGGCCTTCCACCTAGGGAATGAAAGTAAGGTTTATAAGACGTTCTAGTGTTTGGTTGGGGCTCATTATTGTATAATACTACGAATTTGTTTCAAAAAGATTACTATTTGAAAGTAACTAGATAAAAGTCTAATGCCCGTTTTCACCAACACTAAGTGGCACTTAAATCAATCCGAAAATAAAAGTGCTCTGTTGGATTTTCAACGCTAGGCTCAGCGCTGAGAGTTCAAAATCCAACAATGCACTTTTATTTATGGGGGGCATTCTTTCTTGCTGCTAACAAGGTATTTTCTTCTGAGCAAAAACAAAAGAAAGTCGGCGGAAAAACTTGAACATTCAAAAACAATAATGCCGTCACTTTTATGGAAATGTTTTCATGCCCAGTGCATCTTTTACGATATAATACGTATCATAAAAAGAAACGAAAGATTTATATTAAAGGTAACATCATAACATAACATTACGCCTGTATTCCCCAAAGGGTTAGGCAGAGATGTACCTAAAGTACACCCACATTGCGCCAGTTATGTTTAAGTCCCATGTAATAGGGGGCGAGCTTATTGTCAGCAACCGGGCACAAATCTAAATTTCTGGCTGCTACTGAGAAAATCCAAATGGAAAAACAAAATAACACTTTGCCCGACCCGGGAATCGAGCCCAGGACCTCATGCTCAGCAGTAGCGCTTGCGACCACTAGACCAAAGATAACACTTATTAAAAAAAAAGTATTTTAAAGAGAAAATCTATAATTTAATCGAAGTGTATAGAGTGCCGCGAGTTTCTTGTGGCTCTCTAGTGTCACTGCCTCGGCCCGGCTAGGGTGCCGTGAGCGTTGCATTGTCACTGTCACTTGTTATTTAGGTTAGGTTAGGTTAGAACTGTGACCACACAACGCACCAGCCGAGCGAGCGGTGCCGCGGTAGCGGCCGGCGAAGTGCCAGGGTCCGTTTAGGCACAAGAGAATGTAATGTTTGGGGAATGTGGTGTCTTACAGCGATCTAACCTCGACAATCAAACAAAATACCAAGTGACGTGACTTAGTGACAGTGACAATGACAATCCAATGCTTGCGGCACTTGAGCCGGGCCGAGGCGGTGTTACTAGGGTGCCTGTAGTGGCACTTTATCCGATAGGGATAGAGTGCCAATGGTGGCACTCTATACACTGCCTAATTTAATTTGAAAAAACAGTGTTCACATACCTGGTCCCTGGTCTTAGCACTATCCACAGTGTACCCACTCTCGACCAACATCTCGGCAGCTCGCTCAGTATCTCCGACCAAGTCGTCCGCGTTCTCCAACCGCTTGTAGAACCGGCCGATGTCATCAAGTTGCTGTTTCACAGTCTTGATGTCACGGCCGGGCGGCTTCATGCTGTCCAACTCCTTCTCTAGGTCGGTGAGGTCATGGGATAGGTTCTTCACTTTGTCCTGGGGAGAAAAATGGTTTGGTTAAATATTGCTGTGGTAGTGATTATTAGGCCCACTTAAATCACTAAATGCAGCGTTATTAAACGTATTTAAAACATCGTTCTGTTTCTGTCAATTGTTTGAAGATGACAGAGATAGAAATATGTTTTAAGTACATATAAACATCACATCACGCCTTGTTCCCTAAAGGGTTGGGCAGAGGTGTAGATATAGTACGCCCACATTTCGCTAGTAATGTTTAAGTCCCATTTAATAGAGGGTGAGCCTATCGTCATTAATTGGGCATATATATTATCCAGTCTCAGGGCTGCTTCTGAGAAATTCCAGATAGAGTAATCCATTAGCACTTTGTGCACCTGGGAATCGAACAGGACCGCATGCTGCGCAGTAGCGCTTGCGACCACCAACGAGGCAGTCAACTCAAACATTTACCATGTCAACTGCTGTGATTTTTTAATTGGTTGACGGAATTAACAAATGCCAATCAGATCACTTGAAAATTATGACACTCCAAAAAAAACGTTGTTAGTTAAATATTGAAATATTTACATTTATTACACCCCTTAAACGTTTACACGGGCAGTGACACCGCAAACATAAGACTCCGAAAAAAGGCATGGCGACTGTCCCGCCTTCGGGGCTCACACAGACATTCTAGAACTCGTCTAAAACTGTCTTGAAAAAACTACGCGAATAAACGCACTTTCCCGTAGATATTATAAAATGAAACTAAATAAAGAATTCTGAGAGCAAGATTTTATCTGATCATGTATTATGATAATAAGATTATATCATTATCTATAATTCTTATCGTTTCTTATAAGTCCTACTGTGCTTCAATTGTTATTGAGTATTGTGTAATGCAGTTTTTTTTCATGTTTTGTAATGATAATCATTAGAACATTCGTGTAACCGCCTGGCCACGGAACGGGTGGCGCGAACGGCGGCGCGACCGGCGGTGCGTCTTGCGGTGCGTGACTAGTACATTTCTATAAATTTGTTTTAGTCGCAAGACGCTTCGTTCGCACCGCGCGAATTTTTGCTGTAGCTAATGTCCCGTGGCCAGGCGGTAACAGTATAAATAAGTAACAGAATTATGTTTTGATATAAAGCGGCCGAAATGACGCGCTTCGAAATCTCAGTGTATATCAGTACGCAACAGTCAAGAATGCGCGGCAGTTATGCACGGAGGCGGAAGGTTTAACTACCGAGCGGCCGTAGGTAATTATTTCAAGGTCACTGCCGAGACATAAAAATATTATTTTATTATATTGTGCTCGTGTTCAGCCATAAATATTCTAGTTCGATAAAAAAACATAATGAGAATCAGAATCTGCAAAAAATGTAGGTGGTCATAAAAACGTTTAACTGAACACCGCAGGGGAGAAAAAGTATGTTATTAAAGTTGCCCCTTTCTACCCGACTGCGACAAAGCCAAAAAAGAAGGGCTATGTGTTTTTGTTCTTTGGGATAAGACGGGTTCATCTATAAACGATTTGGCTTATAGCCTAGCCCTTCCCATACCTTGCCAGACTTTTCCTGCAAATTCTCATCAAGTCCAACAGCCAGCACGTGCGCCTATTCTTCTAGAACGTTCTAACAAGATGTCCTAGAAATATTGATTGTTACCTGGAAGTGCGTCATAGCCGCGGCCGCGCCGGCCATGCGCCCCTTGGCCTCCCCGGCGCGCGCCTCCAGCTCGTCGAGCCGGTCAGCCAGCGCGTGCGCCTGTTCTTCTAGGACGTGCTTAGCGCGCGCTGCGGTGTCGCGACCCGAACATTCGAGGGCTAGCGTTACTATATCGTCTGCGGCTGCGTTGATGCTCTGTTGGGGAGAAAAAGGGAGTTCAAATAAGGTTGGTTTTGAATTTCTTAAGAATAGTTTTGCGCATAAAACTTTGCGACCTGGAGCGCTCAGTTTACTCCACAGTTTCTTAGCGAACTTTCATCTCGAACCATAGAAAGGCAGATTATTCTTGCGCATTGATTTGATTATTGTTGGCAACCTGGAGCACTCAGTCAACTCAGTCTTGCGCGTAATAGTTCGCGACTTGAGAGTACTCAATTTAGTTCGCAGTTTCAGATTAAATCGTTCGCTTGCTTTGCTTTACTTCTGCTTTGTTTATAGATATTTTTATAACTTTAAATTGTACCTTCTCGCACTATTTAAATATTTTTTTTTATTTATTTATTAATCCACAGTTCAATCTATTACAAGTCGGTCTTATCGAACGAAGTTATGAACTAAGAAGCGAAGGATCTGGAAACTCTTAGTTACTACAATCTGCCAAATTTCTTTATTAGATTTTCAACTTTATTGCTAAAGAATAATGTTCAATGTTGATTGGGAAAATTTTACAGATTGGGGTAAGTCTGTACTTCTAGTTTTTTTTCATATTATGCCTCCACTACCTCGGAAGCCTAATATTACTCATTCTTACCTGTAAAGGCGCTCTAAGCGCATGTATCTGATCAGTGAGCCGCGCGACGGCCTCAGCCGCCTGCGCGGGCGCGGCCGCGAGCGCCTCCTGCAGGCGCTCCTCGCAGCGCTGCAGCGGCGTGTCGACGGCGCGCACGCGCTCCGCGAACTCGCCGAGCTTGCGCGCTGTGGTTTCTAAGAATTCCACTTGCTGGAGGACCTCTGTGGGAGAAAACAAAATAGGTAACAATTGGACCAATTATGAGGTTTTAAGTAAGTGCTCATTTACACGAGCGGTACGCGTCAACGGCATAAGCAACTGCAACCGTCTACGCGTCAGCAGCTACCGTCAACAACGTGCCGCTCGTATATTTGAGTACGGTGTTCTAATACACGAGCGGCACGTTGTCGACGGCTGCAGTCGGCTCTGCCGTTGACGTGTGCCGATCGTGTAAATGAGCACTAAGTGTGGTAACGCATGAGCGAGTGAGATAGAAAATTTAAGAGGAACATTACACCTATCCGCACTACGCTTAGCCCTGATATTGGATTGCTGTGTAATTTTATGACTTCGACAGCATCAGATGAACCGCACTAAATTAACAATAATATTATTTTAATAGGTATTTTGGGTTTTCATATGTTTTTAATCTTTATATCATGTACGAAAGAAACAACCGGATAACCCGTCCTCACAGCAAAAACTGAAGTTTTACTTTTATTAAAGGTTAGAAAAAGGTATACATAAGTATAATGTATTTTGAATATACATTATACAGTTAGAAAGAAAATAGTATACTTTTCGCAGCGCAGAAAGTGCGAAATAACTCTTGTTCCCGATTTCTTTCTAAACTGTAAATGTTTCATTGTTTTTCAGGGAGTTTACAAATAAAAAATATATTAAAAGTTTACATACCGTTGTTAATCCTATCCCACCGCTCCTTGATGTTGTCGAGCAGTTTCCTGACGACTTCCTGGTCGATGTCGCAAGATGAGATGAACGTCTCGCCTAGAGTCTTGTTGTTTTCATACTCGCCAGATCTAATGGAAAAAAATAATTCTATTAGTATTTCTTTTTTTGTCGTTATTTGTAAAATAGCAATTACAAACTTTTTGCTATAAGTCTGCCTAGCCCTTCAACTAATAAAAAGGACAAAGACGGATGTGGAATCTAAAGAGCGAGCATTCAAAAAGTGGGCAACGTTGCAATAAGCTGTCAAATATTTACCTGTTTTGATTAATTTGGTAATATTACTGTATGGAAATATGAAATATCGCTAACTATAGTGATCTAAAATATCGTCGGCGTAAGTGGAGAACTAAATACCTAAATATAAAAATTTGGCGAAAATATGCCGCATGATTTTGGTGTTAATAAAAACACCAAAAAATAAAAAAAAAGTTGTGAAAATGATGAAAAATCAATTTGACCAAAATCGAAGTTATTAAGTTCGCCACCTACGCCGATAATATTAATAATGCATTGAAAATACGTAGCTTTGACGGATAGATAACTTAAGGTAACAACTACAGTCCTAAGGGGAAACCGTGGCTCCTGGCACAGGCAAGGGAAGGAACACGGGTGGGTTTTAGTCAGTAAGAGCCTGACACGCCCTTCCGCTCCGCCCAGAGCGGGAGAAGTCATTTGATGATTTCATCTACTATACAACCCAAATAAACGTACCTCTTCCAAATATCATTCCTGATCTGTTGCAGTTCTCTCAACTGCTTCTCCACTTCCTTCTTAGTGAAGGCAGTAGCCGGCAGCTTGGCGAGCCTGTCTTCTAGGTCTGACAGCCAGGGCACGAAGGATTCTTGGGCCTTGTGGAATTTGCGGCAGTGCTCCTGTTGGACAAATAAGAATCGACCTTGTCAGTAAGTAAATAAAGATGATTTAACTGTTTGTGACTGAATGGCGCTTACGCTTATAAAATACAGATGGTAAGAGAATAAAGGATTCTTGTGCCCCGTAGCATTTACGGCAGTGATCCTGTTTGAAGAATAGATATTGTTCACATGTAATAAATAAATTCAGATTGATTTTATGAAATTTAATTGATATATTATATTGATACTATAAGATGTGAAAAAGGGAATGAAAGCTTTTAGTTAGCTCATTTTTATTTAGGATTTTTTGATCGGGGTAGTTCTAAGCTGAAATATTTTACGTAAGGGACATTATAATAACATAATTTGTCATTGTTGAATTCTGATTTCGCTTCCATTTTATTACTTAATTATCTTTTGTCAATTAATCAACCAAGGGAGTTGGGGCGACACACGGCAGGCATATTACCATAAAAAAAAACCTTTTTTTTTTAATGGTAATTTTTTTTTTCATGGATCGACGTTAGCGACGATAGCGGGTTAACGGGAACGCGCTCGTTAGTTAATACACTGTATACTTAAAATGTATCATAATTTAGATTTTTTTACCAAACAGAAGAAACGACAACTTTAGCCATACAAAAGAGAGAACTCATAGACTTTACTTACCATAGCGGTCTGCAGTCTGGTGTGTCTGTCGACTGTCTCTCGCTTGAGTTTGTCCCATTGAGTCTGAATCCTGTCCAGATCCTTGCGCAAGCCTTGGTGAGCTGGCTTCTTCTCCATCTCACGACCTGGTGGAGAAGAATATACAAAGTAAATTATACATGAAAAAAAATTTAAGGCCGATCAGTGTCAAAGTGAGGAAACCATGGGCTTCTGGGTGTTTTAAAAACAGAAATTTAGAACGACGGACCCTTCAGGGAATTACAGGTGTGATTTTATGTATGTGCGTGTGAAATAGCTTACCTTTATCCAAAAGCATGATAAGCTCATGCTCCCTCTGTGTGAGCTCTCTATACAGCGGCTCATGTCGCTCAAGCTGTTGTTGCAGCTTGGTAGCTTCGGCTGACACTTGCAGGCGAGCTGGTAAAGAGTTCAGCTCGGATTGCAGCCAGCCTAATGTGCGGGCTACGTTCTCTTCGAGGTTACGACCGTCCCTGTGGAGCAAAGTGTGGTTAGAAATGGTCGTTCTGGTGCATTTAGATTGGTTTAGTTTTGGATGTGACTGCGGTTCTGTCCGCGTGGAAGTCAAATGTTGCATAGTGTTTACCTTAAAAGCCAGATGAAAAAAAAGAAATAAGTTGGTAGAGGAATAGGTGAACAAATAACCGCGTTGAGTGTTTTTTCTACTATGACACAAAACTAGTTTTTTGCATTTAGCCAGTTTATGTAGTGAAACCTGCAACGTTCTTCATCCATTGCTCTCAATTAATCCATTGAGAGCAGTGGTGGCCCAGTGGTAACGGCCCTGACTTACAGAGTTGTAGGTCGTGGGTTCAAACCCAAGCAGGCGCTTTACTTTGTGTAAATAATTTCATCACCACTGCTCTCAAAACTGTGAAGGAAAACCAGAAGTCCAAGAACCAAAAATTCGGAGACATGTGACATCTGCCGACCTGCACTTTGCCCGCATCGTGGATTACGGCCCACTGCCTCTCACAGAGAGGAGGCCTGTGTCCCAGCAGTGGGAACATTATAGGCTGATTATGGTCTTCATCCATTCATTCTCATTCTTATGGATATCAGAAAATAAGCTTGAATACCATGAAGAAATTGAAAAACAAAAAGAAATTGCTGGATACTCCGTCCTTATGGATCAAAATTATGGCGTAGTTGGTTAGCGTAAAATACGATTCTGTATGTACTCACTTCAAAGCCGCCTCAATCTCCGCCTTCCTATGGTCCAGTTTCCTCTGCAGGTTATCGTACTGCCTCGCAACAGCCGCCAACTTGCTCTGTATGTCCTGGCGGGAGGCGGGGTCTGACAACACTTGTGACAAGGCCGCGCCGGCGCCTTCTAAGTCAGCCAGTAGGGGGCGCTGACCTTCCAGTTGACGTTCTAGGTTCTGTGGGAAAAAGACCACGTTAAATGCCGACTTAATTTTAATTTCTGGTTGTTCTTGGAAAACGGCATCGACCTAAAGTCGGTGTCAAGTCACTTGGACAAAATCTTTTAAATTTTTTTGGGATATGTCGAGCATTTTATTTTTCATGAAATCATGACATTTGAGAACAAATCTAACTTAGAGAAATGTATTGATTCTAATTATTATAATTATGTAAATATCAACTTATTTGTTATGGTCGCGAATCACATTTTGATCAAGATACAACCTGACACTGACCTGCAAATTGCAAAAAACGTAAGAAAATTTGAATCGTGGGCTACCACTGCAGATCCTCCTTAAATTCTGCGCAAAGCTGTATCTACAAAATCACGCAAGTTCCTATCTTAGCTAAATAGCTGATGGTGACCAATGCGTCTTCCTTGTATATGAGAAAAACCACGAAAACTGCCCAAAATGGCGCTAGTAACAACATTATTCTTACCTCAATCTTCCTCAGCTGTTCTTCAGGCTCCTTCTCCATGGCGATCTCGTCTAGTTTATCGCTGATGGTTTGCAACGCGTCGCGCAGGCGCGTCAGGCCCGCGTCGAACTCGCGCGACGTGTCCGCGGCCGCGCCCAGGCTGTCGGCGCGTTTCTCTAGTCTGGGAGGAAAGATCACATAGTTATTTTTATGGTTATGATAGTTTAGAGGACCTCGTGGCTAAGTAATAACAGCCGCACGGGTCGATCCATCAGGTTAAGCTACACTTGCCGGGGTTGGTCAGTGGATGGGTGACCATCTTTACATACCGAGACTCCTCCGTGCCTCGGAAAGCACGTTAAGCCGTTGGTCCCGGCTGTCATTCGTGGATCTTTGACAGTCGTTACGAGTCGTCAGAAGCCCGAAAGTCTGACATCAGTCTTACCAAGGGGTATCGTATTACCCAGTTACTGGGTTGTGGAGGTCCGATAGGCAGTCGCTCCATGTAAAATACTGGTATTCAGCTGCATCCGGTTAGACTGAAAGCCGACCCCAAGATAGTTGGGAAAAGGCTAGGAAGATTGAAGATTGATTGATAGTTTAGAGGTAAGAGGAACAGGGTGTAAAGTTCACTCGTCCTCTATAGAAAAAGGAGGATCTTCCGACCAGACGGGTGTCGTGTCTGGCGGGCAACTGCCCAACGATTGATGTCGGATAAAAAAAAAAACTTTTCATACATGAATCGAAATAGTCTCGTCTATTATTGTATAAGAATTAGATAAAATAAAAAGATATTTTTTTTTTTTTTGGGGTCAACGTCCGAAGTAAGTTTTGTTACTAGAAGTATGAGTTAAGAAAATCTGTTTTCTATTGTTTGATCATGTTTAGATATGATACCCATCGTGGAGTTTTGCTAGCTAATTCAAATTGACCTTATACAACAAATCTCGAGTTTTTTAGTATTTTCATACAAGAAGTCAATATATATTTGCAGCCGTGAGGCACACGCTATTATTGTTAAAATATTATTTTCACTATTTTGTTATTTAGTGTTTCACGAACTGTGTCCAAAGAAACATTATTCTTTCTTTCTTTCTTTATTTTTACTTGAAAATGTCCACTATAAAGAACTGTCTACTTACTTATCCAACAACTCGTTCCACCTGTCCTGCAGCTCCACCACCTTCTGCCGCATCTTGCCGGCGTCGGGCGAGGCCGGCTCCAGCCGCTCCAGCACGGCGGCTCCCACCTCCTCTAAATGAGCCAGCTGGGGCTGCTGGCCGCGGAACTCTTCGCGGAGGACTTGCACCTGAGGGAATGGAAGGTTAGAAGGTGACCACTATTGACTGATGAGAGTTTCTGGAGGTCTATTAATTGCAAGACTGTTCTATGTTAAAGGGTTTGGTTTCCGCACTTAGTCCGTCAGGTGGACCATTGTGCGTGAGCCATGGCGGCCGTTTCGTGATTATTCCAACCAGCCCACCTCCCTCCAGAAGATACTTAGGTCTCCTGGACTGTTCAGAACACCTGTGTCGGATCTGGGTGACCCGAAGGTTTCTGTTCTAATCTGGGTGACGCCCGTGCATTCAAAGAGCTGCACGTGCGCAATGGTTTCCTCAGCCTCCATGCAAGACTGTTAATGACTCGAAATAATAATATGCCAGTTAATATTAGGTTATCGTATTCTGAAATTCGCCTGGATATAGGGGTTTATAAGATTTTTGAATAGTGTCTACAACTTTTATAACTTTAATAATAATTTATTTGGGTATCAAGATTGCAGACTTTAGCATCAACAGTTCAAAACAGCTTCTAAAATCAAATACTGCTAATACTGGTTGAGTTTCAGATCCATCTCATCATGCGGTCCTTAGCGCGCAGCCATTCAGACCAGTGGCGTGCACTCCATACATGCAAATAAGCTCTGCATACCCTGTAGTCCCATACATACATGTCCCTCAAAATGATAAATAACTAACACTAAAATAAAACATGGTATCGAATTATTGATCTACATCTCATCGCATAGCGTTTTGCTTCCCGTGTTAATTTCGCGCCATCTATTACTTTTTTTTGGAACTAGTTGAAGCGGCGAACAGCCGAACATCCGCCGCCGCCGCAGCAGCTCCGCCCGTGAGCATAAGCAGTACTACACGTTGCTTATTTGTCATACAACGCATCGCGTGAATTCTCGTGTAGTACACAGCAAAAGTGTGACTGTGTGCGTGAAAATGTGAGCGCGTGTTTGTGTTTCGGAAGCACAGCTTACATTCCAACCCGTCCGAATTGAGAAGCCATAAAAGCACCTCTTATTTGTTGATTGTAGAGGGTCGACTTTTTTAGTCGGATTATTCGTTCGTATTAGTTCGTAATTACAAAGTTTTTTTAACTATTGTTCCGATTGTTTTTCTTGGCGCAAAATGTTGATTGTCTATGTAAATATTTAGTAAGTTAATTGTAAAAAATTTAAAATTAGACCTGTGAAACCTGTGTTGGCGGCAGATTTTAATTCATTGAAACGTATTTCATTAAATTAAAATCTGCCGTATTTTCGCTCAGACCAATACTTTTTTATTGGTCTGAGTATTTTCGACGTTTTGTTTTGAGAAAAAAGTTCAATTGAATGCAAAGGGAAGGTGTGCACCCGGGTTGGATTGAATTAAAAAATAGGTGATGCTACTTGTTATTTTCGTAAAAAGTTTTATGATTATTATTAGGTACCTACAGTACAGGCTAACAGGTTGTGTACACAAACAACACATTGTATTGTTTCCCTTGCATTTGGTTTACAAATCAAGATAAAGAGAATGTTTGGATCTAGGTAGGTACTTATAACGCATAAGATTATTATTCAGATTCAGATATAACATCATGCGAAGGCAATGGCGTAAGAGTACAATATACACGCAGTTATTAATGTTTTAACTGAGATTAGCTTAAGTGACGAAACAGTATTATCTAGTACTTCTAATAATACTGTAATAGATTCTTTAAACTTTTAGAATCGACAAAAGAGAAGCATAATAAGAATATTTTATTATATCACCAAAATATAAATCGCTTCTCTGGCAAAATCCTAGACGTGGAAATGTTAATAGATAAATATCATATGGATATCTTATGTTTTTGTGAAACCTGGTTAAAATCAGATAGGATGTTGTTTAATGTAAATGATTTTTCAGTTGCCAGTGCGTACAACAGGTCTTCATTAGGGGGTGGTACCTTAATATTATGTAATAGTTGTTTCAGATATAAGGAAAGGAAGGATATCACTGCTTGCTCTGTTGATCGCTTATGTGAGGTAGCATGTGCAGAGGTTGAAGGCCATACTTTCTTATGTGTTTATAGACCACCAGCCTCAAACTTGCCATCATTTTTGATAATAATGGAAGAAATATTAACTAAACTTTTCAGAGATAATAAAATAGTTTTTGTTTGTGGTGACCTAAATATTGATTTATTAGTAAATTCACCGGAAAAATGTAAGCTCATCTCATTATTTAAATCATTCAATTTAAAATGTATATTTAATGTAGCAACTAGAATAACAGCAACCTCAGCTACATGCATAGATAATGTATTTACTAATTGTAAAATAAAAGACTCGTCCCTAATTAGTGGCGTCAGATCTGATCATACAGGTCAACTTATATCTTTTGAATCAGATAAAAAGTTACGTTTAGATAAAACTATTCAGTTAAGACCTCTTACTAAAAATAAATTAAAAATGTTTAATAATAATGTTCTTAGCAATCTTTCAACCGCTAGTTTTGATTCACAAGACCCCAATATAAACTACGGTACATTATTTTCTACAGTATGCCAAGAATTCAATAAAGCATGTCCTGTAAAAAAAGTAACAATCAATACTAAACCAAAATTTAATGAATGGGCCACTGCTGGCATTAGAAAAAGCAGAGATATTTTATATAATTTATATAACGAAAAATCATTGACTTCTGATGAAGCTGTTCATAATTATGTAAGAAACTATTCTAAGATATTTAAAAGAGTCTGCGCCCAAGCAAAATCTAAATTAATAAGTAACAAAATTAGTATCTCGAACAATAAAATCAAAGCTGTGTGGCAGGTAATTAACAAAGAAACTGGTAACACAAAACAGCGAGATCAGAATGAATTGTCTTTGAAAATTGATAATGAAACCATTTCAGATAAGTTAAAAGTTGCTGAGACACTAGAAAATTTCTTTACCAACATCCCAATAGAGGTTACGAAATCTCTGCCTTCATCATCTATACTAGCTGAATCTCTTCTAAAAGAAAATTTTAGTAAGGACATTCCAAGTTTTGAATTCAAGCCCATTTCTATTGTCACGATTAAAAAAGCTTTCAAAAGTCTTAACATAAAAAACACTGAAGACTTATGGGGGATTTCCGTTAAGGTCCTTACTGATATCATTGACACAATTGCCCCTGTCCTAACAGGCATATTTAATCAATGTTTAGATAGCGGTACGTTTCCTGATTTAATGAAACATAGTAAAGTAGTACCAATTTTCAAATCGGGTAGTAAGAGTGATCCCTCTAATTATAGACCTATATCTGTTCTACCAGCATTGAGTAAAATATATGAAAAAATCATGCTAGACCAGATGTTGTCACATTTTAATTCAAATGGGATTTTGCATAGTCACCAGTTTGGTTTCACGAAAGGTAGGTCAACGACTGACGCAGGAGTAAAACTCATCAGTCACATTTTAGAATCCTGGGAGAAGTCCCAGGATGCAATTGGCATTTTCTGTGACCTCTCAAAAGCGTTTGACTGCGTTGACCACAACACACTGATCTGTAAATTACACCACTACGGAATTCGTGGCCAAGCTGCTGACCTTGTTCTTTCCTATCTATCAAATCGACGGCAAAAAGTAAACGTTAATGGGGCGACGTCCTCGGGGTCTCTAGTTAAAATGGGCGTGCCTCAAGGTTCAATTCTCGGCCCTTTTTTATTTCTCGTTTATATAAATGACCTTCCTTACATGATGGCTAACTTATCGAATATAATTCTATTTGCTGATGACACTTCTCTTATTTTTAAAATAGATAGAAAAGATACAGATGTCTTACACGTCAACGATAGTCTGGCTGTTCTTTCGAAATGGTTCGCAGCTAATAATCTTTTACTTAATGCGAACAAAACTAAATGTATTAGGTTCTCATTACCAAATGTACCTCAAGTGGGTCTAAATCTAAAACTTGATGGCAAAAAACTAGATGCAATAACGGAAACTGTATTTTTAGGAATTACTTTAGATTCAAAATTGCAATGGGGCGCCCACATTAGAACTCTTTCAGGTAGATTAAGTTCAGCTGCATATGCAGTAAGAAAAATAAGGCAGTTGACTGATATAGCTACAGCTAGGTTAGTATACTTTGCTTATTTCCACAGTATTATGTCTTATGGCGTACTGTTGTGGGGATCGGCAGCTGACGTAGATTCAATTTTCATTTTACAAAAGAGGGCAATACGCGCTATCTATAAAATGGGTCCTCGCGAGTCTCTTAGAAACAAATTCAAAGAAATTGATATACTGACTCTGCCTTCTCTTTATATCTTAGAAAATATTTTGTATGTTCGGAAAAACATAGGACTTTTCAAAATAAGAAGCGATTTCCATAATATAAATACACGTAGTAGGCATGAAATTGTCATACCCAAATTTAGATTAACTAAAACAAGCAAGTCATTTCTTATAAACAGCATCCGATTTTATAACAAGTTGCCAAAGTCGGTTACAGAACTTAGCGATGGGAAGTTCAAAACCCACATCAAACGTGTCCTCATCAGGAAAGCATATTATAAAATTAAAGACTACGTTGAAGACAAAGAAGTTTGGCAATAATTCCCTCTGCACATGTGGCTTCCCTGGTACCTCATTAACGGCAAAATATGTAAGATTCTATTAACTGCTCTCAAATTACCATGTTTATATTTTTGTTTTATTTACATTCTTCCTTGACATAATCATAATTTTATTTGACATTATATACCTACTATTTAATTTTCAACTCTTTATTAGTGACTTTTGTGGACATGTTAATTATTCAGATTTGTTACAGTTGTAATAGCAATCATGTCATTTCGTTTAAAATAGTTTTTATTTTTATTAATTTATTTATCTTTTATATAGATTCTTTTCTATTTTGTGAATGTGAGAACGCTGTAGGCTTAGTGGACTGTACACTTGTTGACCGTCTTCTATTTTGTTAAGTACATACTTGGTACTTGTTGAAAGACCTACACTGTCCTTGCATACCTAATAATACTGTATTTTTTATATTTTTTTTTGTTGTAAATATTGTAAAACCCAATTATTTTTAAAAGAGTAACCGTGGAGTTTCTTGCCGGCTCTTCTCCATAGGAAACGACCAATTGGAACCGTGCGTAGCTTCTGACGTTTCATAAGTGCCCATGTAGGTTTATGTGAAATAAAATATTTTGAATTTTGAATTTTTTTTTGAGTCAGGTAGGGTAGGTAGTCGGTGGGCCACCGAACGAAACAAGCTGAAACTGGTACGTTTTATTTTAATTTTAGCCGTGCATACCCTGTCTGAAAACTCTGTGCACGCCACTGATTCAGACAAGTTGCTGACATTAAGCTCTTGAGGAGTCTATGTCCAGCTCTGTGTACATACCTGCTGCACTTGCGTCTGCACCATCCTGGAGTCGGAGGAGATGGGCCCGAGAGCGGCCATCATGCGGTCCTTAGCGCTCAGCCACTGAGACAAGTTGCTGTGTGTGTCCGTGAAATCTTTCATCTCTTCCATTAGGCGAATCCTAAAGAGAAAAAGAGTTATTTAATATTCTGGATACAATGGGAATGAAGTAAGGTTGAACTAAGATTTTTGTTACCTAGTAGGTACCATCATTAAGACAGAGTCTGCAAAACTATGCAGTTTTTCCTGTTAGCCCATGATTTTTTTTCGTACACTGAATTTTTAACTCCCGGTATTGAGCCGAGCATTGAGAATCCAACAGAGCGCATCCAACGCGTATCCCAGCGCGTCAAGAAAACACAGTTGGATATTCAACTCTCGGCGCAAAGCAGAGCGTCGAAAATCCAATACGCGAAAAAACACGTCCGTGCGAACCTGGGCTTAAAGTTTTGTAAACAGTAATTGTTTCTATAAGTCTTTAACTGTTAAGATAGTTAATTGATTCAGGCGTGACCGTGATATATTTAGTAACCTATTCCGCTTAACTATTCCTAAAGAGTCATAATTAACCCTGTAAGAAATCGACACGTCTCGACACGTCACGACACGCCATGCCGAGCGCTGGACGTGTCTGGCGCTTGGCGTGGCAACACGCCGTGTTCGGGTTCGCAACAAGTCAATCGTCATCCTGAGGATGACTCATTGAGAGGGGAAAGACGTGTCAACATCTTACAGGGTTTTTTATGACATTAGGTTACTAAATATATTTACGTCTACTGTATTTCGTTCACTGTTATACAGGATGAAATTGAAAACATGCGACAACTCTTAAGGGGTCATTTTACTCATCATTATGAACAACTTTCACTATGGGACCAACCCTGAAATCGCGAAAAAAAAAACAGCTGTTCCCTACATTTTGACGAGCTATGCAAACATAAATGTAGGGAACAGCTGTTTTTTTTTTTCGCGATTTCAGGGTTGGTCCCATAGTGAAAGTTGTTCATAATGATGAGTAAAATGACCCCTTAAGAGTTGTCGCGTGTTTTCAATTTCATCCTGTATAAAGTGGAGCACCATTCGTTCATCCATTTTCATAGATTATTATTATTATTTATCTATGAAAGGTCAGAATCGTTATGAAGAATAAAAAATGTATCACAATTCACAAGTATGAGTAAAATTTTGTCTTTATCAGTTAATTTACTACTAAAATATTTAACTGTAGACAATTATAGGAACCGAAGGACCAATTAATTAGTAAAATATGGAATTTTGTAGTTCGCTGTGATGTGAAAGTAATAATATAGGAAGTAGTAAAGTTATACTAACTTGTCTTTAAAGGCATCGTGTAGCGCCTTCCACCTTGAGGATACATCTTCCATCTCATCGTGCAGTCTGTCGGCTCCCAACACGCTTTGCTTGCGCTTCAGAAGTTCGCGAACCTGATATAAAACAAATTATTATTATAATGAACAAAGATTTACACTAACTGTCAAACATTTAGTTAATTGTAGACATTTTTAACCTCACTTCGGAAAGATTTTATTGTAGTGGAGCTTAAATTGATAAAAACAATCTGATAAGAGGAAATGTCGCTCATAATATTTGTTCTGATAAGGGGTCGTCCATAAATCACGTGATACTTTTTTGCAATTTTTTAACCCCTCTCCCCTCTGGTGATTTTTTAACCCCTACCCAAAGCCACGTGTATATTTTTGATGCAAAGTATCTTAAAAAATTACGGAATAATAATTTATCTTTAAGAAATAATTATATTGGGGGGGGGGGGGGGGTTCCTTTTTCGGAAAAATAAATAACTCACTATACCCCTCCCTCTCCCTTATGATATTTCGCGATTTTTTCTAAACCCACTCCAGGAGGAGAGGGTTCGCTCTCCCTCCTCCGGGGTTCCTCCATATCAAGCCTCACGGACGGATTTATGGACGACCCCTATGCCTTTGGAAGTAGAAGCCACTTTTTTAACAAGTCTGGACAATAGCTGCTGGAATTAAGCTTTGTCTAACAGTCTAAGCTGCGTTCATATTTCAACAGGACTGTCTCAATATAAAGTTTGGATCCGCGATAAAAGTATGGTGAACCAGAAGAAAGATTAAAAAAAACGCTACATAATGTATTTTGAGCCGTACCTGTGTCTTAGTAGAGTCCAAGATGCTCTGTTTCTCGTACATTTCTTCTAGCACGGCGCGCGCTTGTTTGATGGTCTTGTCGGCTTCTTCCTTTGTGTTGGGCACCGACTCTTTGGGCAGCAGTCTTTGAACCTGATGGTAAAAATATGGTTGGGTTTATACTTGTATGATAGAGATATAGGAGTCAAGACAAGGTTTGCATCGTAATTTAAATTTTGCAGCTTTTTCTCTGCCTCTTGGGTGAAGCAGTTTTTCTTTTAGTTTTTTTGTGAACGAACAAGACAACTATTGCAAAATCTCTTGAAGATATTGATCTTCAGGTCGACCCCCACGATTGCGTGGGCATTTAATAATTATCTTGGAAAAGTTTTGTAACAAAAAATCCCGGTACGATTAGTGATGTGATTTTTCCCGGGTTATTAAGGATTATATAATTAAAAAAAAAATCGAGGCAGTCTGGGACTGTTGACTGAAGTGAAAACTAAGTAACGAGTAACGCCATCTAACGAAAATGTCAGGAATTTATGTGGCTTGCTGTCAGTATAAGATCGAAAACTGTAGCTCCATAAAAAAAAATACACAGAGTGCGCGATTTTCAATCAGGTCACGTATCCTGACGCGAGTTTAACATTTTTTACCCATCCCAAAAAAAGTGCACAACGCCGCTAAAGAAGTTTACACTTCAAAAAGTTTTGTAATATCCGTCCATTTCAACATTTCCGCCAGCATGCCTGAGAGAATAAAATATCTCTCAGACATGCCAGTTTCCTCACAATGTTTTCCTTCACCGTTTTTGAAGCAAGTGATAATTATACAATACGCACATGAATCCTAAAAGTCAGAGGTGCGTGCCTTGGGTTCGAACTCGAGACCTATGACTTGGCAGTCTCACGGTCACAACACTAGGCTAACACTGCTCTGAATAAACACTGATTTCAGTTTTCGGTGTTTTAATAGTTAGATAATATTGAGTTTTACCTTGTCTAGGAAAGTGTTGAGCTGCCTCAAGCTGTCGAGATGTTTGCGCAACTCTTCCCTCACGGCGTCCAGTTCTGCGGTGCGGTCTGACAGCTTGGTTCCTAGGAGACTGTAGCGGTTGTTGATCTCTGACAATTGCTGTTGGACTGGAGATAGTTCTGTGGAAAGAAAATGTTTGAAAATGGATCAATACGATGTCGTCTGAACAGCATAAGAAAGATTTTCTATATATAGCGTAGCATATAGCAGCCGTGCGGTTTCCTAACCTTTAGAACAATGTTGACAAAAATTTTTTTTTTGTTTATCGGGTCTAGAAAGATATTGGACATAGAAATACGTGATTAAAAAATATTGGACACGTATTTCTACTATTTAAAAAAAAAAAACATCGACTTAAAATGTAGCATGACGTCACCCTCCGGTAGATTTTATACTAACTAAAAACCAACTTACTACACTACACGACTAAAGTTGGGGCTCGCTACGTCACAACGTAGCGAGCCCCAACTTTAAGGCTGCCTGTCCACTGGAGCGGAGAGGAGAGGAGCGGAGCGGAGATGTGCCAATATTAACCAATGGAACCACCTGTGGTGCGGAGTTTAGATTCTATTGGTTAATATTGGCACATCTCCGGTCCGCTCCTCTCCTCTCCGCTTCAGTGGACAGGCAGCTAATTTTATAATAAATTATCTAAACCATTTTTTACTAATATGATAAAGCAAAAAATACGTGTTCAATATTTTTTGTTATTATCTGACTGACGGACTAAACAGTATTTTTTTTTCCGAGTCTACATCCCTATACTGTGGTTCATAAAACATGTGAACATATTTTAAGAGTCTGTATGTTCAGCGACACCAAGGACTGCCAAAATATCAGTAACGCGGAGCCTTAGATGGCTTAGAAGCTTTGCTATCGACGGCCACAAAATACATTGAAGATGCAGAATGCAGTAAATACATAGAGAGCTAGATGGAATGAATTTCAAGTAAGCAAATAACTCTCTTTATCAAAAAACTTTATTTTACAAGCACTATAGTTTTTCTCTAGTTTACATCTTGATTTATCATAACTCAAATGAAAGGGTAACATGTAATCACAATGTATTTGTTTTACCTTCAAGATGGAATCCATCTTGGCTGGATCGTCGTGAGGAGAATCCGCTGGATGTCGAGTGTGTGGAGCCGGGGCTGACCAGCCCGTGGCCCTTGCTGGGAGATGGTGAACGACCGTCTAATGTGCGGCCTGAAACAAATTGTTATGGTCAGGGATACAGCTTTTGCTTAGGGTGGACAGATGGTTACATTCAAAAGGTCGGTTATGGACAGAAGCACTTGCACTTACATAAGTTTGTATTTTATATTATTATATCTTAATAGTGAAAAAAAAAGTCTCAAGTGTCTTTTAAAAATTGAAAAGATAAGAAAAAAATTATAAGAACGCACTCTCTCGGTTTAGCACAGCTTCGATCAAGAATACTCCAGCGCAGACCAATATATAAGGTCCCAATCAAATTGATGGACAAACTTTTAGAAATCATTCAGAACACCAAAATATGAACAAAGTTAAAAAAAAATAAGAAAAACGGATTTAGATACTTACAAGAAAAATAAATCAGCTAACGAAAATACACTAAAAATGTTGGTTACCCAATGCCATGTATTATTTTAGGTCAAAATAAAATCACTTTAATCAGTGTATTTTTGCTTGGATATCTTTGGTTAGACTACTGAATGCTGTGTAAAATTTGTCCATCTATTTTAATGGATCCTTGAATAGATGACTTTTAAAGTTTTTAATACAAAACAATAAATAATTTACTGGCACAAGGATTAATTGCAAACCATGTTATTGAATAAATTGCTTCCATTATTTAGTTACTAGTTTATGTGCAAATTAAATCAGAACAATCTTCAACGAATACTCACTTGGCGTCTGTCGTTTTGTGGGGCTGTAGATCTGCCTCTTCCTGTGCGGACTGTCGGCACGATCGCCGCGAGTCAACGCTTCGTACACCGCGCCAGCCTCGTTCACCTGGTAATAAAGTTAATACAATTCCAATTAATATAATGTTCCCACTGCTGGGACACAGGCCTCCTCTCTTTGAGAAGGAGTGGGCAGTAATCCACCACGCGGGCCCAGTCACATATCTTCGAATTTTTGGTTCTAAGACATGCCGGTTTCCTCACGATATTTTCCTTCACAGTTTTGAGAGCAGTGGTGATGAAATTATTTACACAACATAAAGCGCCTGCCTGGGTTCAAACCCACGACTTACAACTCGTAAGTCGGGGCCACTGGGCCAGCACTGCTCCCAGTAATTTTTCAGTATTTGCTAGTAGTTTCTAGCAGCTTGAGGGTAGTCCATTAATCACGTGATGACGTCACGTGGTTAAAACATGGCTATAAAATATTCTAACCCCGTCCCTCCCCCCTAGTGATACGTGGTGAGGTTTTAAACCCCCCACTCCTACCCAAAAACACGTGTATTTTTTTGGTACAAAGTAACTTTCAGAATATTCTTTCTTTAAATACTAGTATCAATAATAATCGTTGCCTGGTAACGGCGACTCAAAGCCTCGCGCACTTTTCGGGTTAGTAACCTCGCGGTCAACAAAAAAATTAATACACACGATATCTCACTACACGCCCCCTCCCCCTTCTGATATTTCGTGATTTTTTCCGAACCCCTCCCCCCCATTTCGAGCTTCAATTAATGGACGATTCCTTTGTTGATTAGACTTACCTTATCAATAGTGATGGAGAAGTCCCTGTACTCCTTAGCCAGGGGTCTGAGCTCATCCTGCTGTTGTTTGATCACGTCCAGGTCCACGGCGACCGGCTGCAGGCGCGTCACGCGGCTCTCCATAGCTTGGAGCCAGTCCAGTACCTGGAAAGAATGTGGCGATTACATGTTGGTCGAAGAAATAAAATAGGTGTAAACGGTAATTTTTTTTTATATTACTTCTTTTTTTATCGTTAGAAAGTTTTTGTAATATTCAAGGTTAATAAGTGAGTTGTTTACATTGAGGAGGAGCTCGTGGCTTAGTAATAACAAGCCGCACGGGTCGATCTATCAGGCTAAGCTACGCTTGCCGGGGTTGGTCAGTGGATGGGTGACCATCTTTAAATACCGAGACTCCTCCGTTCCTCAGAAAGCACGGATTTTACAGACTTTATTGTAAGTGTTTGGATGGGAAAAGTAGGTACAGCGTGTAGCTAGTTCGGATTTGGTATTTGGTATGGGTACTCTGAAGACACGCTTGTTTATTATGTCGTTATAGTCGGACCGTTTTTTTATTGTTGCGTGATATTTAAGCGTTGCTTGGAGTACGAATATTTGTCGTACCCTGAGGACTTGAAACTCATGGTAAACAAGGTCTGTTAGGGAATCTGAAAGGTTTTTTTAGTGCAACTTTGATCAGGCCCCGTTGTGCTCTCTCTAGTGTTATAAATGTGCTTTTACCAGCACGTCCCCAAATGCAGATACAGTACTGTATGATTGACTGGCAGAGTGCGAAGTAGACCATTCTCATAAAATTTTCATTCAAGTAATTTCTACTCACTTGTATCTTGAGCGACTCATACTGGTTCAGTTGGTCGGCTCTCTGCTTGGACAGCTTCTGTTTCTCTTCTAGCGTCGCGTTGAAGTCACGCCATTGGTTCTCCAGAGCCTGGACACAAAAATATTATAAGTTTTTGAAAATATTACGTCGTCCATGTTTATGTTATAGGTACTGCTAATCATCACTACATTTTATAAAACAAAGTCGCTTCCCGCTGTCTGTCCCTATGTACGCTTAGATCTTTAAAACTACGCAACGGATTTTGATGCGGTTTTTTTTAATAGATAGAGTGATTCAAGAGGAAGGTTTATATGTATAATACCTGCATAATATAGTAAGCTATCATTTATAAATTTATCACGCGGGCGAAGCCGCTGGCGGAAGCTAGTGAAATTATAAATTCCAGTTTAAAGATCTTGAATATCGATTTTCATGGAAGTTATGCAAATTACCAGAGCCTTTTTGGCGCTGCCGTGAGGCACAGATATTATTGTTATAAGATTATTTTTAGTTTTTTATTTTATTTTTATTTTGTGTCACGAACTGTGTCCAAATAAACGTTTTCTTTCTTTCAATAAAAGTTCCCTCTGTGTGTGTTACAAAAGTCACTAAAACTGTATATAACTATTTTAATTTTTTCGTAAAAGCAATAATTTTATTTATGAATTACCTTCATCCTGTCACGAATAACGTGTGTGTCGGTGACATCCTTCTTGGAGATCAGTTGCTTGCCATTGCGCAGACATTCCTCCAACAACGGCATTTGTTTGTCTCTGTGATTGGATAAAGAATAGGTTATAATGTGAAGAGAACTGAAAAGACGATTTCTTTTAAAGTGAAATGGGTTTTATAAAACGTTATTGTAGTCGTTAACTGTAAGTCCTCAATGATTAAAAAAAAACGAAGTGTGTTCGACTAGTTTATTTTGCTAAACGTTGCTAACCAATTTCGTGAATGAAGCAAGTCATACTGAGGTCTCAATAAACAATTTAGTATACCGGTGGGATATCACCTTATTACAAACTCGGATCAACGAAACTGTAATGACTTTAATCAAAAGCGTCACAGCCTGTTTATTCGTGCTACAATATTATATGCTTATTTTGTTTGTTTTCCATAATATACACCCAATTTTTCAAGATCAAACACGAGTGAGGCTAAAGTTTTACGATCTCAAAGAGTATAGTCACAAAACCTTACAATATGACAAATCCTCACCTATAGTTGGCCAACTGCGCCAGTCGGCCGCCCAGCTCCTCGGCGGGCAGCCGCGCCAGCTCGCGCGTGTCGGCCTGCTCCAGCAGCTGCGCCTGCGCCGCGTCCAGCGAGGCGGCCTGGCCCGCGAACTGCGCCAGCGCGGACGACACCTCGTCTAAGAATTCGCTGCGTTTTGTTGAACGTTCGACGAGCTTTTCGTATCTGTGGAAGGAATATTCTTGTGAGTTTAGAGAATAAAATAAATATAGGAATATATGGACTTGCGAAATGGGGAAAAGAGATGCAATGAAACAGCACGATTGAAAGAAATTTAGTTTTGACAAAATCTCCCAGCATTAGAAACTCTACTAAGGTTCTGTCTAACATACAGCAAATAACTAGTCAAATTAAGATTTTAAATCAAATGCATTAAAGTCTATTTTACGTGTGACGGCTCGCGGGCAGTAAGCGGCCAGCGAGCGTTCCACTATTCTGTTTAGCCATCGTAAAATAGACTTTAATTCATTTGCTTTAAAAACCTAACTTGAATGACAAGTTATTTGCCGTGTCGGAGCGGTGCTGTTATAATGAGCGATACCACATTGCTCTTCAAACATAACTAGACCTCGACGGTGGTAAAGCAATTATGAGGTCGACTATAAAAACTCAAAAAAAAATTCTTTTTATAATGAATACATCACAAGATCCCGTTTGAAGAGTTTAAAATTGCTTCAACAAAGTATAAAGTCTTCAAAACTGTACCTGGCATAAATGTCATCAGCTCTCTGCTCCAACTTTTTCGCGATCCTAGCGTTAGATGGCGTAAGCGCGGCTTGGCGGGCGCTGGCCAACAGTTTGGCCAACGTTGGTCGCCTCGCCTCCAACTCGCCAATAGCGATGCGTTGTTCGCGCACTTGCTCGTCTAAACGTTCGCGAATCAGTGACGCTGGTTTTTGTTGGTTCCTGAAATATAAGAGTTGGTTATTCGATGTTTGTGTTCGGTTTTCATAAGGACCTTGAATGGTTTTACATTGTTACTGGTTTACGTAAAGCAGTATTTATTTTAACCAACTTCTAAAAAGGAAGAGGTTATATATTCGACACGTTTATTTTGATACAAAGTTTCAAACCTATTGCCGGACCGAGTGGTTCCTCGGAAATTAATTGGTAGTCACTTTAGACTTGGGTGTCATGTAAAATCTGAAAATCTTAATTTTGTTAGAAGATGAATCTTCAATAACGTCTAAGCAATAACAACAAAATTGCGAACACTAAGCCCACGTTCGCACAGACGTATTTTTATCGCGGCGATTTTTTTTCGTACACTGGATTTTCAACTCTCGGTATTGAGCCGAGCATTGAGAATCCAACAGAGCGCATCCAGCGCATTTCCCAGCGCGTCAAGAAAACACACTGTTGGATAGTCAACTCTCGGCGCTAAACAGAGAGTCGAAAATCCAATACTCGAAGAAAAATCGTCGGTAATTCATGTCAAATGCAGTGCAAATTTGGTCTCACTACACGTTGTTCGGAACTAGAAGCGGCTCTACTACTTCCTCACGAAGTAGTAGAGCCGCTTCTAGTTCCGAACAACGGGCCCCCACGGGACACGTGACTAAACCTAAACTATCATTGTACTCACTTGAACTGACTCTCAGCCTGCCCCACCCAGTTCGCTTGCGTCTCCGCCGCGTCCTGCAGGCCCTGGCACTGCAACAGAGCCGCCTCTAGTTCGGAACACCGGGTCCCCACGGCGTCTGTGATGTCCTTGTAGCGTGACGTCAGGTCTATGACTGGTACTTCCAGGTGGCGGATCTCCGAAGGTGTTAGGTTGCCTTCTAGGGATTTGACTAGTTGTTCACAGGCCTGGAAAGGGGTACAAAGTTAGTTTTTGAAAGTCAAAAGAAATGATGGTAGAACAGTATGTGTAACATTTTTAATCAACTGCAGTGAATGCTGCATAAATTGCAATTAATTAAGCTATCATCGTATTACCGAAGAAATTGTAGTAAATGAATCAAAGGTATGCATCATGGTATGCGCGCGCATCTCAAAATCGCAATATATCATTTTAATTTTTCACATAATATACTTTTTTCAATATACCAAAACATGGCTATAATTTTTTTTTATTATAATTATATGAAAAATGAATTAATACCAAACCTGCATCCCCCGAACGGGGTAGACAGGAGTCTATAGTGCAAACTAAATCAAATGTATTTTTTTTTCTGTTTTAAGAAGAAAAAAGATCTAGCCTAATAGATTATCAAGCAAGTCTTAAGTTATTATTTTACGTGTCAGATGATGTTATAACTAAGAATAGTCTCAATTTATAATTAATTTAGTACACTGTAAATAATACTTACATCTCTGACATTATCAATAAGCCTTCCTTGCGAGATAATCTCGTTGTGTAGCGTCTTAGCCTTCGATAACTGCGTCTCGACGGCGCGCGGCTCTCCGCCCACTGGCTCGGAGAGTACTGAGCGAACTTGAGGCTCGATCTAGCGGGATAAATTTACAGTTTATTATCGAGAAATACAGGGCAGTACTATGACGTATTAAAGCCATAATTGTTCAGATGTCAGAGAGAGATGGGGCTATACAGGACGAATAGCAGTATCCCTTCTTCACAATGGAACACGTTAAAATATGGCTCCAGATGATGATTTATTTGCACCTAAAACATTTTAATCTGCTGTGAAATCTCAACGATATGGTTATTTTTTTAAAATTAGCAATCCTAAAAATTGGTTTTACAATTTATTTAAATTAAAGGTAACATAGGCCTCCCCCAGCCTTTCCATAGCTCACGTTCGTGAGTTTTTCTCCTCCATGTCCCGGGATCCTGCAGTAGTTCTCAAATCGACTTCCCATCTTTGAAATGGGCTTCCACTTTTCCTCTTTCCATTCTACTTCTCTGGCCTATCTTCCGTTTTAATTATATACTCGTATATATGGTTACGTGTCGTCCATTTTAATAGGTCAAATAATGCCAACAGATAATTAACTTAACAAATAATTCGGTCAAATTAGTTACAACCGGAGATGCGTGCCTTATTGTCCAGTACATACCTCACTAATCCACCTGCCAGCCCTCTGGAGGGCATCATGGTAGTGTCTAGTCACATCAGCGGCACCTCTCAGCCTGTCCTGTAGCCTCTGTGCGCGTGCGCATAGGTCCGCGTGACGTCTTCGGGCGGAACCGGCGCCTTCACGCACTCCGCTTTCACTGCGAGGTGCGATGTGCGACAGACGGGATGGTAAGGAGGTTCGGTACTCGTTGAGGATTGAGAGGAATTCCTGAGGAGAGAAATGGTTTGTATTAGTACATGTTAATTATGAAAGAGAAGAAAATAAAGAAACATTTTTTAATATTTTTTATTGAAAATAGGTATTTAATTCGATGGTCAGTCTAAATAAGTTGAGAATAATCTCGATATTTAAATATAGATTATTTACCGACGAAAAAAAAGGAGGAGGTTCTCAAGTCAGAGTTGTTTTATGTTCGTATGACGACGCATATCTTTTAAAAGGATAATCCAATTTGAACGATTCTTGTTAAATGGTATAGTAACTGTTACTATAGGGCTGTCAAATAACAATAAGTGACGAAGATACCAATTTTTATAGAGCAGTAAATCAAAAGTTTATAAAGTCAAAGGAATGCCTCCCAAAAAATTACAGTAGGCCCAAATACCGAGATTCAGCATCTAGACGGCTATTATCATCCTTCACAAGACAAAAATACAACTAAACCAAAAACAAATGAAGATGAAGGTGACGTTTGTTCTACAAACCTTGCTCTCGTCCACAAACTTCTGCGCGGACATCGTAATGAACCTGAGGTCGGCCTGGTGCGCGATGACGTCAGACACGAACTCTCTCACGTCCTCGCTCTGGTCGGGTAAGGAGTTCAGTTTGGAGAGGGCTGCTTCCTTGTCTTCTAGCGTGCGGTAGGCGCCTTCCATCCAAGTGTTGAAGGCGTTGAGTTCGTTGCTGAGAGTAAAGAGGATTATATTTCAGTTGTTTTTAGGTTTTGGAAGATCAGAAAGTGGATTAGACGGCGTTCTAGTTCCAGAGAATAAATATGTATTGATTAAGTTCCAAACGAAACATATGCAGTCATTCAATATAGATTTTCTTCACTTTCTTTGAGAGTTGAAGAATTTCAACACAGGGGGTTTAGAATCATGTACTGAATCCATGATATCAGTTTTCGCGTCGATGTCTCTGCCACCCTGTATAATATTTAATTAATTGGGTGTGGTAACACTTTAATAGGTATCTAACTTCTAATACCTACTACAAAGCATATCGTAGAACATCTTATTTAATATATACAATTGTACGAGCTACGCTGTACATTGACCTTTGTGGTAGTTTGTACGTCATACTCAATAATGCACATCGATATTGTTTAGCTGTGCATTTCTATAACATAGCATTTAAGTGGAACAGTTATGTAATTATATTCAGAGCAGTGGTGGCCCAGTGGTAACGGCCCCGACTTACGAGTTGTAGGTCGTGGGTTCGAAACCAAGCAGGCGCTTTACTTTGTGTAAATAATTTCATCACCACTGCTCTCAAAACGGTGAAGGAAAACATCGTGAGGAAACCGGCATGTCCTAGAACCAAAAATTCGAAGACATGTGACATCTACCAACCCGCACTGGGCCCGCGTGGTAGATTACGGCCCACTCCCTCTCACAGAGAGGAGGCCTGTGTCCCAGCAGTGGGAACATTAATAGGCTGATGATGATGATGATTCAGTAGCAATAAATCCATCAAGGGAATCATTCGTCTACTCATTTACATCATAACATATCTTACAAGTTTACATAACATTTTCACTGTTGGGCATTACAACCCCAACAAAAATTGTAATACTAACCCGAACTTTCCAAGCTCATCTCTGGCAGCTGCCAGTCGACGCAGCATCTTGTCACACTTGTCGGTACACTTGTCACAGCGTTGTTTGAGCTGTCGCACGCCGCGCTCCAGTGCTGCCACCTGGTGGGGAGCAGGTGAGTTAGTGAGGTACACAATGAGAGAACAGCAGGTGTATTAGACAGACAATAGAGGAACATGTTCAATGGGGAGGAACATCGTAGTTGAGACAATAGGTCATCGATATATACATTTATGTTGAATGAGCGTAATGGTGAAATAATGAATACACAATGGAACATACTCAGATATTTTGTGAGACAAAAGATCCACTGAATCTTCGCGACACAGGGTGAATCAGTTTCATAGACAATAGAAGCACGTTCAGATTTGTTCAATGAAGAGGAACGATGTGTTTGAGTGCAATAGAATAACATATTTGAGTTTTAGACAATAGGTTTGATAAGTGATTTGCAGGTGACGTACGACCAAAATGTAAAACCCAACTCAATTTAAGGTCGGTGTTCATGTTTATGCTCTCTCTGTCAGTTTAAGGTTTAAGATACCGTAAAAGACTTTCAAGTATGTCTTGTATCGTGTTGAGAATAGTTGGGTCACTCAATAGTAATAGTGTGGGACATATTGTATGAAGTGAAGTTTCACGTATATGTTCCATAACATCAAAATTTATTTACCTCATGAGGAGCCAGCACATCTCCACCGGAGACGAGCAGCTGTTTGGCCTGGTCGGCGCACGCAGACACCTGGCGCTGGTGACTCTCCAAGTCATCCTTGATCAGCTGGAAATAACGTTATGTTGTTAGTTCAGTTTTTCATTCATCACAATAAAGTGCATACTGGCGTTATGGGTAGCTGCCATGCTAGATCTGTTTTCTGTATTTTTAAGAGCCATATGACCCTGGCGATTTGCGAGCGTATTTCCAGCTAGGTGATTGTTTAACGATCTTGCGGAGTCTGTGTAGCGAGCACGTCACGAGTGCGCAACGGGTTTGCGGAACGAGAGCAATTGACCTGAGTGCACAAGAGAGAGCGAGACAAGCGAGTGTACAATATTGTGAAAACGCGGCGAACAAGTCGCGTGGTCGCGGCTAGCTCGCTTCGCACCCGCGGAGATCACGTTCACAAATCGCTTCGCTAGAAACACGCTAGCAAATCGGCAGTGTGATAATGCAAGCGGGCCTTAGACCCACTTGCATCACAAACTAAAACGATGTTTTAAATAAGTTTGGCGTTCATTTTACGCTAAACTTATTTAAAACATCGTTTGTGATTTCAGGTGTAAGCGGGCTAAAAGTGTTCTTTTTTAGGTGGGTTCTATTGTATCTATCTGACAACTATAACAAATCATTTAGTCAAGCTTATGCACTCCAATGTGTGACCAGTTTCACCCCCGGTTTTCGAAAGCCTATTCGAATGAATCTGTTGACAATTCTCAAATGTGAATTGATTATTTTTTGTTATTTTATTCAACCAATTTCAAAAGGTAATTTTACAGCAGATTTACTGATCTGACTTTAAAAACCAGTACTTAACAAAATGAGGTTCTTTCTTAGCTCAATATAATCTTCACAATCAACTGTACCTTCAGAATATTAATCTGGTTACGCAGCTCATCCATATCTTCCTTAACGGCTTCCTGGTTCGCAAGCCTCTCTTCAACCACCGCGATCCATTCCAGCAACTTAGACAACGTTTCATCGCAAAGCCTGTATTTCTCTTCTACTGCTTGCTACACACAAAATAAACACATCAGTATATATACAACACAGTACATAATATTTACATCGCTCTTAGAGCTCAATAGTGCATCTATACTACGGCAATTGTACAATGCATGTCTATCTACTCTGTGCTTCACTTGAAAACAAGTGACTGTAACATTTAGATGCGTCATAGAAACTGTACATGACATTTTTCAGACGAAAATATTCAAGGCTTTTTTACAGACGATTTGCAACTTTTAGACCAATGTAGAAAAATATGTACGAGTACATAGTTAAAAATTACGCCATTAAAAACACGAACAATTAAATTGTTCACAATTGTCGTACGTTTAATGCATTGGTTTTCAAATAATGAAATGGTTCTTTATAATGTCGTCATTCATTGCAAAACGTAAACACATGCCCCATGAGATAACTTGCTCATGCAGACCAGTAGAAAACCTGAAAGAAAAGCTAAGATTGAACAAAATCTACGCAGACAGGAAGCGAAGTCGAGAAACATCTTCAAACGAGAGGCGACGACAGACAGCCAAATAACACAGCATGAGAATGACAATAAATTCACAACAAGACCGAAGGTTGCGAACGAATAACAGAAAGAATCATGCGAAGCGTTGCATGCAAGCAGTGAAAATATATTGTTGCAAATGTCAGAAATATTATGAAGAGTGATTTAGATATTTTTCTGGAAGTGTGAATCGAGATTTCGTAATAACATCCCATGCATAGTGAAAAAGGATGATAGGTTATAACCTCAAAACACATTACCGCCATTGTTACAGCCAGTTTAAGAACTAAATCATTGCCAGTAGTAATATTTCTGATGTTTGCGTAAAACATTTGCGCTTATGGTATCAACATCTTCCGTTATTATCTTATAATTAATGTTTGTATTAGAGTTATTTGTTAAAATAGGAATAAAAATAAGTTAAAGAATACCTTGTTGAAAATCTGAAACTTTGAAAGAGTATTTTTGAACAGTAAAAAGTAAGAAAATAAATAAAAGTATTCTTGAAAAGTAAACGAAGTATTAAAGTCAAGAATTTACACGCATAAACGTCGAACGTATTTTACATTTAAATTAAATAAAAAATGTGAATTCATTTCATTTAACCCTTTAATTGTCAATGAATTCACGGAGAGTACAACTTTATAAAGGTTTCTTATCAAAATATTTACAGAAAAACACTTTTATAAAAGTGTACTTCGAAAACATAGGCCGTTAGAGGGTTAAACATTAATCGTTGCAAAAATAATTGAAATGAAGTCACATTGACCGTTAACACGTTTAGCTTACGTTAGACAAAATATATGGCATACCAGACAAATGACTGTCATGTTATACGTTTCATAATTAATCAACACTTTGAAAGCACTACATTCACATAAAAAGAATGTATTGCTAGAGTTTAGTAATATCACAGATAAAACCAGAGAGTTCACTCCGCATTTTAGGTATGGAGCTACACACACAGCCGGTATGCGGCCGGCTCGTCTTGTCGGGCCAATTCAGTGAGTCAAACGTAGTCAGAAGATCTATGAGTTACGCGATAGAAAGAGAGGCAACTTCTAGGTGAATATAACTGTAGGTAATTAGCGCTGTGCGACCTGAATTGCATTTTATTGTGTCGTAGCAAGAGTCGCTTTTTATTTTAAATGATTTTGGGGAGAGAACCATCTGTATTCATATTTAAAAACATATGACAACCAACGACATGAGTCTTCTATGTCACATAAATCAGGCAACGTAAGCTAAAAATATTACCAGCTTTGAATCCTTTAAATAAAGACGAAAATGAATAAATACTACCTTCCGTGTTTGTGTGTTGAAAATGTTTTACCATTTCGATATTGTGAATGTTTGCGAATTTCCGCCTTATATCAACGTCACAAGAGCATAGCTTTGTTCATGCATTCCAAAACATGTGAGCACGGGTTCCAAGGAATGAGTATGTCGTTCGAGTTCGAACTCTAGGAAAATCTAAAACGGAACGGGACCAGCAGTCATAGTACACTGGTTTTTAATGGAAGCGAACATAATAAAGCTGATAGGTCGGCAGGCCCTCAGACCCACCATAGCGACCTCAAATTCTTAGCACAATGTGAATGGGAGGTTAGGTATTTGGCGAAACGGTGATGGTTCTTTATATCGTCGTTAATATGATCCCTCACAGGCAAGCATTCACGATTTAGCTCAAAAGGGTTCTTTAGCATCGCAGGCAACGGCTGGAAATAAAAAACAACATACATCGAGCCTTAGTACAATGTAGTAAGCACACTTCACAATCGCCAGTTCTTCAGCGAAAAACCAGCGATTGATGAGCGCTCTAACCTAAAATAAGCATTTAAGGACAACACAAGGCACTGAAGTTTTACACTACTTTAAAAGCTCAAATTCTCGTCTAAAGAAGTAGAAAGCTAACCTTACTGAAATCAAAAATGTAAGTGAATAATATAGTATGTATAAGTGCTGTCACTACTTCGAAAGGAAATATCTATTTATTTAAAAGTCTAATAATGTTGTATGTTATGTCGATTAATGTAGGCCACAATGTACAAAACTGTGACATCACCAGATTTGCTCAACAACCCCGAAAGTCGACACTAAGGTCCGGTGGGTCGTGCCATGCCAATGTTTAAGCCAAACGCTTTAGAAAGAGATCACCTTCTAAGAATGAAAATAGGAAGATGTAAAGCAACACCTTTGCTCGATAGAAGCACAAAGACAAAAGCGAAATTTAAAGAACTTACCCTTGTTTCTGCTGGCAGCAAGTAGCCCTTCTTCAGAGCTTTGACTAAGTCCAAACTGATCGATTTCACTGGATCTATGGTGAGCCTGCCTTCGACGGGATCAACTAGTTTCTGTTCTATAGCTTGTACCAATGGCCATATTTTTCCTGTCTCTGGGTCTTTAACAACAGTACTCGACGGGTCTACGATTCCTTGTGCAATCGCTTCACCTAAGTTCAACCTCTTCCTATCCATCACACTTGTGGTAATGAATGGATCGTTAAGTGCTCCGGTTGTAGGATTGTAAATACCGAAGTTTAAGGTTTCTATCAAGCTGAAGCTCTTCTTAGGAGTCATGAGGAGCCCACTTTCAATGGCAGCCGTTAAGGTGTTAAGTTTTGAGGTCTCTGTGTCAAGAATGTTGCCCTTCTCGGCATCCATAAGGCCTTTACGGAATGCCTCAGGGAGTTTGACGAGCCTCTTCTTGAGATTATCTTTTATGAGCGCTGTGTCTGGGTCTATGTAGCCTAATGCGGCAGCGTCTCTGATTGACAGCACTTCGTTAGAGTGTGGATCGGTAAATCGAGCGGTAGCTACGTTTAATTGACCGTCTTCTATCGCTTGCTCAAACGTTAGAGGCTCGCGAATGTACACAATCAAACCATTTTCAAAGACGAAGCAAAGCGTTTTAGCCCTATTTTGAGTATCGAAGGAACCTTTCGCGTTTTTATCGATAATGCCCTCAGTGATGCCTAATTTTAATGGAATGTATTTATTCTTATGAGGATCTTTGATAACAGCCGTTTCGGGATCGATGAATTCGTATTTGATGGCTTCGTCTAATGTGAACTCTCTAAGAGTTGGTTCTTTAGAAGCTGAAGAGTCTAATACGTATCTCCTAGTTACAGTTTGGGAGGTGATAGGTTGTATAACAGTAACAAGAAGACCTTTGTCGAAAGCGATATCTAAACTGTAAGATTTCTTGGCCTTTGTGTCAATGACCCTACCCTTGGTGATATCTACATCACCTTGTTGAATAGCGGTGGGTAGAGGTTTGAATTTGTTTGTGAAGTTGTCCTTGACAACAGTAAGATCGGGATTTAGAAGGTTAATTTCTATAGCTTTGTTGATATCAATGAATTCATTGGTACTAGGATCAACAATTTTACCGTTATCAGCTCTGAAAAGACCGTTTCTAATGATCTCTTCGAGACTTAAATTTTTCTTGGCTGTTACTACAAGACCGCGGTGTTTAGCATCTAGCAGGTTAATTTGATTACCGTTTGGTAAGATGTAAATGCTGTTTTCATCATCGACAACACCATTTTCTATTGCTTCGCTTAATTTGATGTATTTACTGCTTGGAATATGTTTTACTAATGACGTTTCAGGGTGAATCAGTTCCTCAGCAATAGCCGTTTTTAGAGAGACTGGTCTATCCGAAACTGGATGTATAAATGCTAGCTCATTTATACTATACATATTCATGGCTAATGTTTCATAGAGAGTGAACCCAGCGCTTTCAATATCAACGATGAGACCTAAACTCATTGCTTCAGATAGAGAGATCTGGACGTCAGAACCTGGCTCGTGGAATTTTCCACTTCTCCTGTCGATAATCTCACTGCGACAACAATCACCTAATGATAAAGGTTTCTCCGATTTCTTGTCGAAATAACAAAGATATTTTGGACTTATGATGGACCTTCTGATGGCTTCATGCAAGGTGATCTTGCGGTTTGTAGCCGGGTCAATAATTTTACCGGTGCTGTCATCGTAAAGACCTTGGTGTAACGCACGTTGAAGGCTGATAGGCGCCTTACTATCTACTAACAAACCTATTTCGAATGCTTTACGGAGACTGATCTCTTCATTGTCGCTGTTAATGTTTCTAATCTTACCGGTCTGGTCATCAATGACTCCAGTTTCTAAAGATTCTGGTAAAGTAATCTTGTCCCATTTGCCTAGCCTGTTGTCTAAGATGTGAACTGAGTGAGCATCAACCAAGCTCATCCTAATTGCTTCCACCAGAGTGTATTTCTTACCACTCTGTGGGTCCATGAAAAGTCCTGTGATTTCATTGTAAACGCCTTTTTCAAGTGCTTCAATGAGAGACATTGGTTTACGAACTTCAACAAGGATTCCTCTTTCGAATGCTTCACGGAAATCAATGTTTTCGTCGCCTAATCTAATTGTACCTGTCCTACTATCAATGATGCCCCTGTCTACTGCAAATTCGAACGGGATTACTTTACCAGCGGCGTGTACTAACGTAGACTGTGGATCAATTAAACGTTTCTTAATAGCCCTATCAGTAGGTATTTTTTCCTTGCTCAGAGGGTTAGAGAACTTGCCAGTTTTAGGATCGTAAAAACCTTTGAATACGGCTTCCGGTAAGCTTAGTTTTCGTTTAGCTGGTACAATCAAGCCGCGCTCCGAAGCCTCTGTAATGGAGATCTTGTCACCGAAAATAGGATCTCTAACTTTGCCTTCCTTTGAATCAACAATACCGATTTTGATGGCATCCGCTAATGAAATTATTTCTCCAGTAACAGAGTTCCTAACAGTCAGAGCTTCAGGGTTGATATTACCAATTTCGATCGCGTCCTGAAGGGTCATAGTCACGTCATTTATGGTCAGAAGACCTGTCTCTGGGTCATAGAAGCCTTGTACTAGACCTTCTTGTAACGTCCAAGGTTTCTTGTCACTAAGCAGATATCCTTTGTCACACGCGTCTTTAAGATTACATAGAGGAGAAGTAATAACACCCTTTTCTAGATCTATTAGTCCCGATTTAACTGCTTTATCGAAAGGTATGACTGCTTCAGATTTGTCATCTTTGATCTTGACATCAGATGGATCTACTAGTTTATCTTTGATAGCTTCTTTCAATGTGATTAATTGTCCCGTTTTAGGGTTCATCACTTTGCCGGACTCGGGAGAATAATATCCTAATTCTATAATATCAAATAGAGAGAATGTTACGTCCTTGGTTGCGACCAATCCCTTCTTTAAAGCATCGTCTAATGGAATGTCTTTACCAGTCTTTTTGTCCCTAATTTTACCAGTTTCTGGATCAATAAGTTTTGTTTCGAGGGCTTCAGAAAGAGGGATGAACTTCTCTGTTGCAGTGTCCTTAATTTCAGAGATAGTGGGATGTACAATATTCCTATCAACCGCATCCCCTACTGTAACTAATTGCTCAGTTACTTTGTCCTTTATTTTTCCCGTTTTAGGTTCATACATATCATTGTCAATGACCGCCGCGATGGAAATAGGTCTACGAATAACAGTGATGAATCCACGTTGGATAGCTACAGATGTTTCAATAATTTCATGCGTTTCTACAATGGTTATGACTCCCTCGTGAATTTCTATAATATTACGTTCAATAGCGTCTGACAGTGTAATGACTTCGTTAGTACGAGGAACCTTAATAAGTAGTGATTCTTGATCAATCAGTCCCTTTTCGATGGCTTGTCCTATAGGTACTAACGCTCCGGTATTTACGTCTTTAATTTCGCCCGTCTTCGGGTTATATAACCCTTGTTCTAACGCTGATTCTATTGTAACTTGTTCTGGGATAGAGACATCCTCAGGTTTTTCAACTACCCAACCTAACTGTACACATTCTAAGAAAGGTACGCGTTTACCAGTCTTAGGATTTACCATGTGGCCTGTTGTTTTGTCAATAATCGGTCTAGCAATTGCTTCATCGAAGGAAATGTAATCATCTGATTTGGATCCTAAGTCTTTTACTAATATAGATTCTGGGTCGAAAATCTGTAGACCGTAAACGAGTTCTTCGAAGGAAATCTTCGCTCCAGTTTCTGGATTTAAGAATATCTGTTTTTCGATATCATATACGCCCATTTCAGATAGCTCTCCTGGCGTAATTCTTTGAGAAATAGCAACGGTATAACTAGGTTTAACTTCTCTGACTACAACGCAGTTCTTAGATAGTACATCAACTGGAGCGAACCTACTTATTTGTTCTTGTTCTAACGAGTCTTGGACGGTTAGCGGAGATTCGACACCATTTAAAATTATCCTACAAACCTTAGGTTCAATTTTACCCTGAGCAATCGCGTCAATTAATTGAATGTTTTCATAAAGAGGTTTAACAGGTTCGGTCTTCTCTTTAGTTACATTTTGTTCGGTTATCTCTTCTATCACTCTCAAAGGCTGTCTTTCAGCATCGATAAGCATAGCAGAAACAGATTTGCCGTCGTGAACAGTTATCGGAGTTGTTTTGCCTAATTCTATCAATTTCTGTTCAACGGTGGTAGTAGTAATTTCAGAAACAACAGGTTTGGTGAATTCTGTTGTTTGTGTAATTACGACTTCACCTGGACGTGTGGTTGTTTGTGTAGTAGTGTAATGTTCAACTACTTGTTCAGAATAGGTCACACCTGTAGTTAAGTCAAATACTTCAGTTGTTATTCCTTCAGGAGTCTGTATCTTGATCATTTCCTCATACTTCTTATAAGTATCAGCGTCGACAAGACCTCTCTCGCGTGCTTTATCTAATGGAAGCTTCTCGCCTGTCTTAGGGTCGACAATGACAGCGCTCTTTACAACCTGAACTACTTTAGCTGCTGCTAAGATTGGTGCACCAACTACAGCTATCAAGCCTAACTTCGCAGCATCAGCGATACTCATCTTCTTACCAGATTTATCTTTAACCTCTCCAGTTTTACTATCAACAACTCCCTTATTGATAGCTTCATTCAAAGTTATTTTTTTGCCTGTCCTTGGTTCAATTACTTTAACGGTTTCCGCGGGTACAATACCTCTGTTGACAGCTTCCAATAGATTATCAGCAACGCCTTCCTTAGTAGAAATAACAACTGAAGTGTTGGGATCGTATATAACACCAGGTGCTACTTCTAAGGGCTTCTCAAGTTCTTTCCTTTCACCAAATTCTAGTGATGTGTCTTTCGGAAGTTGTTGATCCTTTATCTTTTCAGGTTTTTCTTTCGGTTCTTTTACTGCTTTTTCTGGTTCAGTTGGCGACAAACCTTTGGGTAGTTTGTCTGGAGACAGTTGGTATTCTCTTGGTATCTGGATATCATCAGTTTCATCTGGAGCTTCAGTGACCTGGTATTCTTGTGTAACAGTCTCAGTGAAGTCTATAGGTCCACTGGTTTCTTCAGTAACTACTTGGTATGAAGTTGATTGATTCTGAGTTACTTCTACTGTAGTAAATGTAGAAGATGATGAAGTTATAACCGTGCTGCTTTGTTCAGTAAAGTATTCTGATGTAGTAGTAGGTTCGGATCTGGAAACAGTTGTTTTAACTGTTGTAGTAACCTCTTGCCCATCTGGAGTAATTTCATGTATTTCTTGAATGGTCGGCCCATCGTCGAATTTCGTGAAATGTTCGTAATCAGCTTTTGGGCTTTGCTCTTCTGGTTTCTGTGTTGCTGATGCTAGTTTGTCGCCGGGCTTAACTTTATGAACCTCTGGACCTAAAGAAGTAAGAACAGTTGTCTTTTCTTGAACAACTGTTTTGCTTTCACCTGTTGGCGTCTTTTCCTTTTCTTTTAATTCTGGTTTAGATTGATCTTTAGGCAAACGATCTTGCGATTCTTTTGGTGAAAGCTCCTCCGCAGTATCAAACACGGTTTTAGTTACACTAGTCTTGGTCACGGTTATAATTTGTTCACCACCAGAAGTAGTTTCTATGTACTCATGTAAAACTGGTTTCTCCTCAAACACGACGTGTTCCATATCCCTAATTGGACTTGGTTTTTCTATTACAGGTTTAGTTTGATTGTCCTGATCTATAAGAGCTGATTCAGTCGGTTTCTTCGGTAACTCTGTAACAACAGTAGTCTTTTCACTGACAACTGTTTTACTGGTCTTTGGATCAGGTTTCAGTTCTTCAACCGGTTTAGGCTTTTGGGTTTCTTTTTGTGTCTTCGAAGGAGCTTCATCAGGTTTTGTATCTTTACCAAAAACAATAGTTTTCTTTTCGATAGTAATTTCAGTGGCTTCGGTTGCGCCCTGCTTCGAAACTAGTTCTTCTTGTAATTTGTATTTCTCCGGAAGTTTGCTTGAGGGCTCCTTACCGTGGACTACAGTTTTCTTTTCAATTGTGACTATTTTGTCTGCGGCTGTTGGTGATGGTTCTCTGTCCCATGGTGACTGTGGAGACGCCTTTAGTGGTTTATCGTCTTGTTTGCCTGGTTGCGGAACACCAGCGTCTTTTGGTTCTGGTTTTTTATCCTTGCCTAATGGTTTTTTATTTTTGTCTAGTTCAACTGGTTCATACACTTCATAACTTGTTGTTTTTTCCGAGGTGGCGATGCGACTGGGTGATTCTACGGCTTTTTCCTGTTTGGGCTGCATAATCTTGCTTGTTACTACCTTAGCTCCTTGCACAACAGCCATGCCGGCTAGCACTGGAGCAGCAACTACAGCTATCAAGCCCATTTTGGCAGCGTTCTTAATATCAACAGACTTGCCTGTCTTAGGTTCTTTCAATTTTCCAGTCTTCTTATCAAGTAATCCTGTATTTAATGCTTCCCTAAGAGTAACTGGTTTCCCAGCCTCAACATTGTAAATAACAGAGTCAGGATTAATTATCTTCTTGTCAAGAGCTTCCTTGAATGTAAGAACTTTATTAGGTGATTTTGGATTTCTGAACTTTTGGGTCTTTTCGTCAAACAGAAGTTCAAACGCCTCATTAAGGTCTAACATTTCCAAAACTTGTTTTTGAGGACTTGATTTAGCCGACTCTGATGGAACTTCTGTATTTAGTAACCCGCTGGTAACGGCTTCAGAAATAGTAACAGTTTCACCAGTTTTAGGATGCGTGAATGTGCCTGTCTCAATGTTAATGTATCCCAGGTTCAGTGCATCTTCAAAACTAATGTTTGTGTCGTTGGTGATAAACTGTTCTTTGCTTGTCTGTTCATCTTTGACAATACCTTGGCGGCGTGCTTCGTCAATAGATAATATTTCACCTGTATTTGTATTCTGCACTTCATTTGAACTGACAAGCACGTAGTCAGCAAGAAGTTCGATCATCTTAGTTGTAACAGTATGCTGAGATGTGAACGTTTCAGTGATTGTGGTAACAACACCGGTTGCTTGCATATCTGTCATTGGTTTGATAGCCAGCAGACCTTGCTCCAAAGCCTTATCTAAAGGAATGACTTCTTTAGTCTTGGGATCGGTAAACGTTGCATATTTTAAGTTAACAGCTCCTTTATCTAAAGCTTCTACGAGTGTTATAGTTTCTGATGTCTGAGGGTAAGGAATACCCATAATCAAATCTTTTTGAATAGCATGACCCACTGGTGTCATTTCACCTGTTAGGGGATGTTTCATTTCTCCAGTATGTGGGTTTATAAGATTCTTTTGAATAGCAATGTTAAGTGTCATGGCTGCTGGTGGAATGTCAATGACCGGCTTGATTTCAGTAGAATCAGGGAACACCTGAGCGTTTACCGCTGATATGAAATCGAGAGGACCGTCAGTAGTTTTGACTACATTTTTGTCATTATCGATAATATTTCTTTCAATAGCTTCAGCCAATGTGATCTTCTTACCAGGCGCGATGCTAATGCTAGATAAAGGATCAACAATATCGCAAATGATTGCTTCTCTTAATGACAAGAGGCTTCCGGTTTCAGGGTGAACTATTTTTCCAGTGACTGGGTCCAAGAGTCCTTGTTCCAAAACTTCTGGAACAGAAAGACTCTTAGCTAACGGGATTAATACTTCATCCTGACCTTCAACATCTAGTATTCCTCTCTTTATAGCTTCCTTGATTGTAAGAACATCACCACGTACGGGGTCAACAATGTGGCCTTTGTTTTCATCAACTAAACCTTTCTCAATTGCTATTTCAAGATTAATTGGTGAACCATTCTCATCTTTGTAGACTTTGACGGCTTCTAAAATGGTAGCCGTTTCTTTGTTTATCAAGCCTTGTTCGACAGCCTCGAGAGGAGTGACGACATGTTTCCTAAGTTTTTGTAATACTACAGGTTTTGCTTCTAGAAATTGTCCTTCGGGGGTTTGCTCCCTACCAATATTGACTTTATATCTAGGTTTACTTGTAGGTGAGGTCTTAGTAATTTGTATTACATCAGTCGGCCGTGTTTTTGTTTTATCTGTGGTTATAGTAGTTTCAATAACTCTTCTGTTGTCAGCTGAAAGACTATTTTGTATTGCTTCTACGGTTATGAAACCCTCAGAAACTGCCGCGCCTACTGATACAGGCTTAGACACCTGAGAAACTGTAACTGTGCTTGTCCTTGGGACTGTTTTGCCTGCTCCAGGTTGCATCAAGATTTCTTGTTGTTTAATAGCTAGAGCATCCTGATATATTTTGTAAGTAATAGGATCTACAATCCCCCTTTCATATGCGACTTCAATAGGCAGCTGTTCGCCTGTTTTTGGATCGTCTACCATAGTAACCATTTTGTTAGGTGTAGTTACGCTGGATACTTGAGTAAATGTAACGCCGCTAGAGCTTGGTGAACTTATGACTCTTTGAGCATATTCAGGAGATTTTTCCTTGGTCGACATTTCATACTTCTTATACGATATTGGGTCAATAAGACCTCTTTCATATGCTACTTCTATGGGCAGTCTTTCCCCAGTTTTTGGGTCAACTACGACGGTGACAGTAGTTTCTGTAGGTAATGTTTTTGTTGTTGTTACTTGTGAATAGGTTACACTACTTGTACTTGACGTCTTAATTTCCTGAGTAACCTCCGTTTCTGGAGTCCTATCCCTGAGAGATTCTTCGTATTTTTTGTAAGTTATTGGATCTACTAATCCCCTTTCATAAGCTACTTCCATGGGTATATTTTCACCTGTTTGTGGGTCTACAACCATAGTGCTTTTAACAACTTGAATGATCTTAGATGCTGCTATTAACGGCGCTCCTACTACCGCAACTAGGCCTATTTTAGCCGCATCTACCAAACTTATTTTCTTTCCTGTCTTATCTGTATATTCGCCTGTTCTTGTGTCAACTATACCGTACTGTACAGCCTGTTTCAATGATATAGCCCTACCCGTTTGAGGCTCAGTAACTTTGACGCTATTCGCAGGTAACATACCGCGTTCTACCGCTTCTAAAACGTTCTCAGAAACACCGGTTGAGGTGGAAATAACTAAAGCTGTGGCAGGGTCAAAAATTACTCCAGGTGTTACCTGTACTGGTTCTAAAGCTGACTGATCTTCCGAAATAATTTCGTGGGACGGAGCATCGTACATTTCAGATATTTCCATCTTGTCGGGCATTCCAGCTATAGACGTGATGGTTATAACTTTCTGTGAATGTGTTGTTGACGTTAATGTGATGAAAACAATGAATCTTCGTTCAATTGCTTCTTTCATTGTGATTATTTCCGTGGTATGTTTATAATGACCCGTACTATTGATAATACGTGATTCTAAAGCTCGATCTAAAGGTACTTCTTTTTTAGATTTAGGATCTACAACGTTTGCTGAGTCACTATTGATAATGTTAAGTTTTATAGCCTCCTCTAGATCTAAAACTCTGTCTGTGCCAGGAATTATAAACATACCAGTGGCTGGGTCGAAAAGATTTTGTTGTATAGCTTCTTTTAACGTCCAACCGCCGCGTGGTAATTCAATGGTATTCTTTTTGATGGTCATAGAAGTTACCGAGGGTTCAGTAACAACAGATTTTGAAGTTACTGTTCTAATTTCTTGGACAAGCCCCTCGCGGGGTTGCATTGTTTCATGCATGGTAAAATCTGGGCTTTTGAGAGTTTCAGGCCTACTACTGTCCCTTTGGACTTTACCTTCAGGGCTGGGAACATCTTTAATGTACGATTTTTTCGTGATTTTAAGTTCAACAACTTGACCTGGTATCAAGTCCTTCTTACTAACTCGGTCTGATATATGAACGACGCGTGGTTCATTCTTTTCTACGCCTAATAAGCCTTCGTCTAAGGCTTGTTGTATGGGGAACACTGTTCCAGTGGTCGGGTCAGTAAATGTTTGTGTATTTTCATCGATGAGACCACGCCTTATTGCCTCCGCAAATGTGATTATTGTATCAGATCTTTGAGTAGCACTAGTATTTGTTACTGTTACGTACCGTTTTACTGTCTTAGTAACAGTCTGTAATGTTAGCGTAATATTCAAAAGCGAATTTAGTAAAGCGGCGCCTTCGGGTGTAATCATATTAATTTCTACAGCTTTGTTAAACGGAATAGGCCTTTTCGTTGTAGAATCTAACAAATGTCCTGTCTTGGGATCAAGAATATTTTTGAATACTGCATCTAAAACTGACAATTCCTTACCATTATCATACACTCCTATCTTACGATTAAACATTTCTAATACCTCAGCCCTAACTAAAGACACTTTAGTGCAGTCTTCTAGGTACACCCAGTCTCCACTTTCTGACTTTACGAAAGTCTCACCGTTTACGTATTTAAGATTACCCTTACTGAGAGCAACGTTGAAGGAGACGAATTCTCCTGTTTTTGGGTCTTTGAAACCGTCTATATCAAAAATAGATCTTTGAGAAACAGAAGTAATTAGTCCACGGTCTACCGCCTCAGGAATGGTACATATTTCTCCTGTTAGGTTATCACGGAATTTATTGTCATGTAATATTATTTTTGCGCCTAACGCCTCCGAAAGTGTTAGCAGACCACCTGTCGTTGTGTTGGTGATGCATTTAACGCTGTCGCTATCAAGAACACCCACGGAAATAGCTTCTAGGATGTTCAAAGGAGCTCGGTTTGCCGGGGATAGAATCTTGCCATCGTTAGTCATAAGATTGTTGTCGCAGACGTCTTTAAGTGTCATGGGTTTACAAATATACCGCTTGATTGCTGCTTCTTTGAAAGTTAGTTTCTCTTTAGTAATAGAATGTACGTATTTCGAATGTTTAGTATTAATAATATTCTTCTCTATCGCTTCAGCAAGCGTTATTTTTGTGTCGTTTTTAGGATCAACTACTTCCCTAATGTTGGGATTGATTAGTTCGTTTTTAATAGCAACATCAATCTGATATCTATCGCCCGAGTTTCTATCCAAAATCCAACCGCTGTTATCAACTAAATCTTGACTAATCGCGTCAGACAGACACAACGCGCTTGATTTTATTTTGATAATCTCGTTATAAATGAGGTAGCCTCTTTGGTAGGCTTCAGCTATGCTTATGTAGGTTCCATTAGGGAGTCTGTATAGACCCCTTTGTAGATCAACTTGTCCGCGATTTAATGCATCCGAGATACTCATTCCTTGCGTCGAATTTTCACCTTCGACAGTTACCTTGATTCTCTTCTCTGCGGGGTCTGAAAGTCCTTGTTCGGCATCGTATAATTCTCTTTGTATAGCTTCTAATAATGTGACTTCGTTTCCGTCTTCGGTCATGCCACAGGGTCCTGTTAATCTGGCAGCGAGTTTTGGGTCTATCAGACCCTCTTGTGCTGCTTGTTCAATGCTCATCGTCTGTCGCGTGTCGGGTGCAGATAATAATCTTCCCGTTCTTACGTCAAGTATCCTCATGCTGATTGCTTGACCTACAGTGAGTATTTCTCTTGTCTCGGGATGCAATATACCTTTAGATTCAATAATGTTTGGTCCTTCATACATTCTGTGGACTCTTTTAAGTTTTCGTACGTCAGGTCTGTCATCTTCAGTGATGATTGTTTTCGTTGTATAATTAGGTGAGTTTAGTTTGCCATTGGTCATTGATTTTACAACTTGTTGACCGTCTAGCTCTGTAGATTGTGACGTTCTGACGTATCTGGTTTTAGGAGGAAAGCTTGATTAGTTTTTATTACCACTAATTACTAAACGCCGTTATTTCTAAGTCTTCTAACTACTTAAATAAGCTGTAAAAACAGATGAAAAACGGTCGAAACAGGAAGTAGGTATTAATAAAATGTTTTATTTAGTACGGTATAACTAGTTCGATAGTGCTGACATTTTTATTAGCATGAATGACAGGTCTGTCAATTTACGAGAATTTCTACTTGCAAAAAACCAATCACAATTTCGTGTCTACCGTTAGTTGTCAACTGCACATAAACGGTTTTTTATACTAATTACTTACTTTTCTGTGGTATAATGCGACGTCGTGTAGGTATGTTCTGTGGTCAAATCTTGCATATTGAACTCTTGGCGGAAGGACCGCGCCGGCCGAGGCGCCATCGCCTCAACGAGACGCTGAAATAAGAAAAAAAAGCAAAACGTCATTTAACTGTCAAACGTCATTTTACTTTAATTGCGAACGTAGATCTTGAGACAATGGTCATAACTTCAAAATTGTGAGTTATAAAATGAACGATATGATCATAAAGTTTATTTTAGTAACTGATGTGTATGAAATATTACCAATTACTTTGTACAATATAAAAACTAATTTGCTTATTCAAGAAATCATTATGGCTTATGTCCAGAATGACAGGTTGATTAAATCGATTCAATAGTCTCAGACATTACACAGTTTTGACATTTTATTAGTCATGCGCTTTTTCTTCTCATATTTACAACTAGTAAACAGTTATGGTGAAGAAGCATAGAAAAAAAATCATGAATATTTATGAGATTATTTGTCCATATACAAGGTGGAGACGACAATACAACAAAAAATTAAACGGCGTGTCCATAATGACGTTCCCATTCTGTATACAAAAATTCAATTGCATATATTCAATAGTTTAGTCATTATAGCTCGGCAAAATCCATAGTCGGCTCGTGCTATTCCGTTTATCCACCCCAAAAATCCACCCTGAGGTGGATATTCTGAAATGTATGCCCGAGAATTCACCCAAGGCCTAGTTGGATAAACGGAATTGATAAGGCTTAGGGTGGATCATACATTTCATTTAATTTGTTTGAAAAAAAAAATTTTTTTTCGAAGCTGGTATTTGTTTGACAGTTCTCTCTTCTCTCAAGCATTAGTAGCGCCAGTATTTAAATTTTTTGTTGTATGGTAGTCTCCACATTTTATAATATATCAATCACTTAGCAATATCCGATGAGAGATAAACCAATTGAACGTCTAACATGACAACCGATGATATCTGTTTATTTTTTTCTCGATCTATATCTTGCCAGTAATAAAAACGGTAATGGAGATTTTAAATTGCTTATAATTTGATTTTCTTGATCTTATTCCATCAATCATTGATTTATCGATCGCTACCGATCTTACTCGGCTCGGTAAATTAAAACTCTTATTCGAAATGGTCCTTTACCGGACCTAAGGACCAATTTATACAATATATAAAAAAACCAAATCAGACAGGAGTCTTAAGTTAAGAATTGTTAACATCCGGTCAACGACGGCCGCCCGCGCCCCACGTAATAAACCGGCTAAGTACCTCATTGAAAAAAAAGTGTTGGATTTTTTTTTATTTTCTTAGAATTACCGCATAAATAGACTATCAGTACGATACAATTATTTGACACATGTGTTGTTATTATTTTATTAATTGGCACATGTTCATATAGCCAATTAATGTATAATATTTGTGTTTTTAAGTTATTGAGTTTACTAACATAGGCTAAGTTCATACTAACCTTATATGGATCGAATGGTCTAAAACATTTTTTTAAAATTTGAATTTAACAACACCCTCACTGATCAGACAGGGAGTTTTTTATACGTTGTATTGAACTCTGTTTAAAGGGGTTTAAAGCATTGAAATGTAGTGATTAAATGAAAATAATCGATCCGCCTTAAGCAAGAGTGGTGATCAATGCTCGTGCCTTCTATGTATTTAAAAAGGCCTTAACAGTTAACACTGCACTGGGATAATAACAGGCTGTCATTATTATCGATAAGTACGTAAAAGAGGCCGATGTTAACAAAAATTCTCATGTTATCATTGACTCGAAAATAAGGCATTGCAATGTAAATGATAAAAGGAAGTGATGCGTTTAAAATGCCTCCATTATACAGTTAGGCATTGATAGAGCCGACAATAAAGCATTTTGTCGCAAAAACTGGCTTCGAAACATCGAGGTAATTGACCGCACGAAAGTAAGTTAGTATTGCAAAACTTCGCGTTTTTCATATAAGGGCACGATTTCTGGACTGGTCGACATGAAGTCGTAAATGTTTTAAAATTGGACGAAAAGACCAAAAATGTTGGAACAATAATAAAATCGTCGACCCACTTTTTCACCTGTTTGACACTTTTATCGACTGCCAAGTGGTTTTATTGTTTCGCAAACGTATTGGCGACTTGTTTTCTGTAAATAATAATTAATCCAATATTTTTGAGCGAAACAAGAGCAATAAAAATAAATGTGTTTTGTGTATTTAAAAGTATTAAGAAGTTTCATTTATAAATTCACTTGTTTGTTTAATAAAAAATGCGCAGTCACGTGCGTATAATGCATTGTCCGCATATTGGATCAAACATTGAAAAAGAGTACAAACATTTGGACAAAAGGACCAATATTTAGTAGAATACCAACCCGGCACTCGTAGGCGAAGTCATACTCGTACTCCTCCTCCATTTTTACACAATTTATAACAACACTATAATATCTTATGGTTCACTTAACACATACATGTCTCACAATGTACACTGCACTTTATGAAAACATTCACATAAACTATTAACATGACTAACAAAATTAACCAACAATATAGCTAAAGAAAATAAAGAAAATTTTATAAACAATATGTCTATAACAACAACTAAAGAGTTTTATAATGTAATAATCGTAAGGCAATTTAAAAAGAATACAGCTATTCGCGAACCCGGCTGGCTGGAAACTGAATGAAAGCCAAGAAAACCGTAAATCGAAAAAAAATATCGCCGGATTCTAAATTTAAACAATTTCGTAATGGCATCCGAAGCGTCTAGACGTCCCGAGTGATTGTCCGTTCGGTAATTTTCATTAATTACGTGTTTGTTTCATCACGAATTACGAAACAGCTGTTTGGGGTTCGATTTAAGGTTAGGAAAAGTGACTGGCCGATTCAATACTACGGAGGAAAATTTGAGGTCGCTGCGCGCGCATCCCGCCGCGCCGGTGCGACGCCCGGGTAATCTTGACACTATGACACGTATTTTGGAAACAATGTAGTATTATTCAGTTACGTTTACGAATATTTTACTGTTTACATTATATTTACTTCCAGTAACATCATTTTCGCAAAATATACTGCCCTTTGTAGTGCCTGTTTTTCCGTGTATATAGCAAAATAAATAAGTTGTTATAAAAATATGGTTTGTCGATTTTATAGGTCACGTTCCTCTACAAGCGATGAAGAGATGTCATCCTTCACTTGCAGGACACACCTTTATGCTATGCATTTCTGCTTTATAGCTACAATAGAGTATTTCAATAACGAATTAGCTACAAATAAGTATTATAAATAGTAATAATTACTGCAGTCTTGTTTAATAGCACGTAACGCATACCAACACTTTCAGATTAGCATTAAATCGTGTTAATGATCGAGATCCGATGTATTTTCTAGGAAACGACAAGATACTTGGAGATTACGAGAGTCATTTACATAAATATTCTTACGTCAGACTGACTCGGGAAATTCTTAAAATAGGTTTAATAGAAGACTTTTGTATAATTTCTCAAGGTATACGTTCATTGCATTCGAAAATGAGAAAAATAAATATCTATGGTACAGAAGACCTTTGAATACTATTCATCTTTATGTTCATTGCAATAATGCATATCTGTGGTAGGCCAAAAACGGAAATAATCCCGATCAATGGTATAATGGATATGTGACAGCGTAATATGATTGATTCCGTTTTATAAGACTTCATTTATTTTTTAAATAACACTGAAAATATCTTCAGGAGAAGCAATAAGGATAACTTTATGGACCTTGTCGGGTACAGCAAAGTAGGAAAAGACAGTAACCGTCGATTTAGAACATGAACACTAAGATCTACTTAACGTAGGCGATACAATTCGCGGTAAGGAAAATGATCAGAACAAGACTTTAGAGACCCGTTACGGTACGCCAGAGGTTTTACGGTGTAGGCGGAACTGAGAAGATAATAAAGCCTTAAACCACACTGCTCAAAACACTCGAAAGTAACGTGTTACAAACTCTAATAAAAAATGAGTAGTCAGAATGTCACTAGTATATCAATGGCGGTCGGTACAGGACGCAAACAATCACAAATGCGTAAGACGTAAATAACGCGTAAGTAAGTTGCTTCGTAGAACCTGACTGAGGCTGGTATGGAAGCTTGGGGATTGGCACAAGAAAAGAGAGGCCCATGCCCAGCAGTGGGGAAATTGATCAGGACAAGACTATGGAGACCCGTTACGATATGCCAAAGAGGTTTTACAGTGTAGGCGGAACTAAGCTGATATAATAAAGGCAAAGGCTTAGGCCAATCATTCACAACGCTACTCAAAAGTAACGTGTTACAAACTCAAATCGCCAATGAGTAGCCAGAATATCACTAGTATATCATTAGCGCAAACTAGTTAACGCGTAAGTATTGCTTCGTAGAATCTAGATGAGGCTGGTATTGGAGCGTGGGGATTGGCACAAGTAAAGAGAGGCCTGAATACAGGGATGAAGTAGGGCTATGGATGATGACAATGATGAAGTCGCGTTGTGTACGGACTGCTATTGACCGCTCTGACATTCTGGTCACTCATTGGTGATCTGAGTTTTTAATACGGACGATATAACTTGACAGTTCCGAATTTCACGCAGGCTGACCAATAAAATTTTTCTAGGAACCAAATGGTCACACGAGTAGAGTGTGCGTGTGAGAGGCGCGAAAGTTCGTAGTGCCTATGTTCAGACCTGCTAAGCGATATAACTTAGCAGTTCCGAATTTCGCGCAGAAAGCTGCGCATTAACATTTTTTAGGAACCAAAGGGTGACATGAGGCGAGTGTTAGCGAGAGAACATGCGCGGAAGTTCGTAGTGCTTATGTTCAGATCTGTCAATTAATATCGGCCGTATTGTACTGAGTAACGTCGTCGTGGAATATGGACCTAAGAATTTGGATGTATTGTAGTTTTCTCACCCACACTGCCTGAAATATTGCCGATACAACGTATTGTTTATTGATAGTCAGTCGAGTAATTGAACTCTAGTTCTAAGCTTTAATAATGATTGGAACCGTAATACTTTGTGTGTAATGAGCAACAGCTGTTTGTCGTTCTAAATGTTTAGTTCGAGCTTATTGTCTGTCATGTCGCTGTCTATCATCTATTATACAATGGAAAAGGTTATTGACTTATAGGTGTCTAAAAAACTAGACAACTGTCAGTCATGAAAACTGTTTGTTGTTCAAAACTGACAGACTGCGTTGTCTAGTTTTATGGGAAGAGTTTTATTCAAATACATACTATTCATTGGAAAGACTACACAATCTCTTCCTGCTTAGTTTTAGTAAGAGCATAAAATGTGATGTTGGAGTTTCCCGTAATTCATGTACAAGAATGAAATGGGTTTGTTTAATAGAGGAAACCTTTGAAGTTACTCTCTTCCTAAAATTCATTGCAGTCAGAATCTTATTAAGGCCATACCGCTTCAATTTACGGAAGTTCCGGTTACAAGCGATTGCGCTATGAATACATTATGTATGTGCAAAATGGATTCAATGGTTGGGTTTTGACTATCTTAGGTAAATTAAATTTGTTGATTGATAAAGCTCTATAGCTTTATGGTCAGAGTCTGATTTTACCATGCAATGTCTTTCAGACCATATTTCTAAGCATGACGTACACCCAAATTATCCAAATTCAAAGATGAATGACGAACAGAAACATACCTATATCTAGAAAACTACAAAAAGCAATATGCCAGATTTGGCAGCCATCCATAAGAAGAGATCATTAATCAAAACTTACTTAAACGTAGTAAAAAATGGATTACTACCAACAAATCATTATTTTATCGATTACAAATAAAAATCTCTCAACTTATTTATAATATAAACATTATTGAGAGTTTACTTTAAGTCATACATTAGTACTAACGTAAATATTTATTGGTACGAGCTCTAACCGATTTAGTAAGTGCTATATTTAGTTCTATGAGCAAGGTGTATCGTAGAGTACGAAAATAAACTCATGTTAAGTAATAGGACATTACAATACGTGCCACTCAGGCGCCTGTTATATGGGATGAGGTAATCAGAGGCTAAAACGTTGCCAAAATAATATTTAAAATTGAAAGTGTCTTATGACAGAAAAATCGTTAAAGAAAAAGTATCAAAACTATTCAACACCGTAGACAAAATAAACGATGACAGTAATCCAATATTTTGACAAGCGATTGACAGTTGACACCTCATTTGACAAAAAAGGTTCAATAAAATACGACGTATGACAAATTCGAAGTTCGAACTCGAACAGTCAAATAAAAAAAAGCAACAAAAGTATTGCATAACGAAAGCAGTAATAAAGTTCAATAGAACACAACAGGAGAACGACGAGTTAGAAACGGAAGCATCTATCTTAACGGCTGTATCTATTTTGGGACCTACAGTTCTGTTGTAGTGCATAACAAAACACGAGAGATAAAACGTGGGCAGAAAGGATTAAGGGAAGCAGTGTATCGTACTGAGTTAACCTAAATTCAGTGTAGTAGACCTAACTCAGATGCGTTACGGGACTTGCTAGTGGTTTATAAATCTGTAGTTTAAGAAACTAACTCATTCCGTAACAAATAACGCAGGGATGTTGACCAGAGGGAGACTAGAGAAGAGTCTAATCTGCTGGTGGACTTTGATAGCAAAAACTTTTTTTGAACATTACAGAAAAGAGGTCGAACAGAGGTCCAAGTTAAGTAGTAAACCTAAATGAGCTGAAATGATCAACATCATCATACTGCTTTTATGCCAATTTATTTGAAGTCAGCTGATATAATGATGAAGATTAAATTGTGCACTAAATTGGCCCCTAAATGAAAAGCAATAAGGAACTAAGCATTACTTTTAACAAATCTAGCGACTGATTCCCAATTAGTACTACTACTACTACTAGTACTAAATTGAGCGGCATGAAAAGGCCGCTTTACTAGAAAGTACTAGGAACATCGCGATTTCACATTTCTATATATATTTTGCGTATTGATCGGGATACACTTCAGTTTATTTATATTTTGCGCTCTGTTTGAATGAATGAAGAGCGTTGTACTGTTCCTACGTTTGTGTTAGACTTAATCAATGGGTATGGAAGATCAGTGTTCCGTAAGTGATGTGAAGACTAGCGCATCGATATTTTTAGATAGGTTTAGACATTTAAATCTGTAGTGTAGATTTGTTGTATTTTATGCGTGTTAGATAATATGGATGGATTTTCTTTGGTTTTCTTCTTTAGCTAATATTCAACAATAGCTAGACTAAAGTCTTCATTGACTTCTGCCTCACATAATTATTCTTCTTCTTTTTAAGCTGCTTTGACAACGTCATCGTTCTCTCTTGGATTGAGTAACTTGGAACGCAAGTAATTTACTGTCTAATTTGATGATTATCGACTAATCGCTAATCGTGATAATCAAGCCCTTAAGTCGCATCCTCGAGCCACAATAACAACATAATTACTAACTGTTCAACCAACAATTACAATAATTATTTGTCTTGTCTATTGACAGCTCCCTATTAAGCCCTTCCTTCCTACTCCACCTTTATCAATATTAATGAGATTTCGTGTTCAAGTATCCAAAACGATGCTTGCTTACTTTCCCAAGTTAATCGGTATTGATCCAGAAATCAATTGATGTATAAAATGAGTATAAAAATAAACATTTTCTACGTAAACAGAGCGTAAACGAGAAAGCGCTGTTTATGAGATTCTTACACGTAAACATTGTAAAGGTAGGACTGAGCATAATTAATTGTTTCTTTGTGCTATTAATGTACCTACCTAATTAGGAGATGCTTAAAAAAACTAAACAGAAAAGAATCGGTGTAATTTAAAAGATAAATGGTAATGCATGCCAGGGTAAAATACTGCTTTTTTACGAAGTGAAACAAAGGCCCTAAAACAGTACCTTGCAGAACTACTATTTATCTATTTGCAAAATCTATAAACATGAACTAAAATTATTCGAAATATTTGTGAGTAATAAATCACATAATACCTCGCGTCTAATATAATTAGTGTTTCTCAGCGAAAAAATCATGTTTACCTTGTCAGAAGATTAGCAACACAATCAAACGCCTACCACGGTTCGATATTTCAATTTGAAATTTTAACACATTGGAATAAGTGTGAATTTGGAATAGAAAATTAAATTCTAACGTTTGCTTGAGACAAATTGTTACATCAGTCACACTGATTTGTGGACCATTCATACTGTTGCGGATTTTAGAGCATACTACTGTCAATATCAATATACCTATTAGTTCCTAAGATTTCTCGTATATTATCACAGTTGACTGCAAAAAAATACCTGTGTTCAAAACTTCAAACAAGTTTATTTTTAGTTTGATCTTTAATTCCACTTATTAAATCGTCATGCTCCTTGAGACTGCTTCCTTGAAAAGTAATAATTTTCGACTGTTTTCTTTAATCATATTCAAGGTTTGTCTGTTAAATATGTTCGCATTTTCTCCATAATAAAGACTAGGTATTGAGTTTGTACATGAAACCTACGTTGATAATTAAACTAGCTTCTGTTATTTCATATGTGAGCATATTTATGTGTAATAAAATTATTTGAATTTTATTCGATACCGACTTTACTCATGTAGACTTGACGTGCTTACAGATCGTATCATAAAACTCCAGCATTATGATGGATAGACTCGAAACGCGAGCTCCTAAATCAAACCAACGCTAATTAAAAGAAAGTAAACTAAATACTCGAACAGTTTCGAACAGGATCAGTGTAACTCATTTCAGTTCTTGTTTAGACGTTGCGTGTACAAAACGTAATATAATTTCAGTCGTTATAGTCTGCTTCATAAGTTCATTGACCTACATAAGTTTAAACAGTAGCTATAAATCCAATGGTTTTATAAACAATAAATATAAATCTTCTGCTATTTCGTTACTTTACGCAATAACAGTGGATGTGTCAGAAATTCGTGTGGGAGTGGAAAAATTGAAGTAACTATATAAAGCCGAAAGATAAAATGTAGTGAAATATTAACATATTTTTACACGTAGGACAACAGAAGCAAAAAAATAAGACTTTCGGTATCGTAAACTACTAGTTTATGGAAACCGTTCACCCACTGTTTGGTATTGATCGAATGTAAATTAGGGTTTCAGACGTCCTTAAACATTTTTCGTTTTGCTTCAGTAATGTCTAAAGGTGAATCGATATATGTCATGTCTGTTACTCGATTATTAATGAAAATAGTCATACTATTGCAACACAGGTGATCGTTAAAATCGAATCAATATATTACATGCGCGACAACCTTGCGGGCGCTAGAAAAAACAATTTCAGTAGCTAGCATTAGAAATGCCCAAACCGACCTTGGTTTTGACACGGTCCGTTAACGTTTATACATTTCATATTATTATGCAGTTCTATGAAAGGTGATGATGGGAGGTAGATTAGCGATCTTTATCATGCTGACCGTGCGGTTTATAGAAATATGAACTATTTTGTGTTATTTTGGACTTTGAATCAGATAATGGGCTGTACGTGAGGTGGAGTATATGACATCTCGATTATTTTGCATGTATTAACATTTATCTAATATTCACAATAAACACCTAAGATACAAAACATACACATTGAAATCATTAATATCATTAGAAGTTACTACTGACGATACATAAATGCAATCATAAATAAAAACATACACAATCACAAACCACTGATAACTCTTCAGCAAAACTATGTCAGAATTCAAAGCACGCGTAAAATCCATTAAAAAAACTAAAACGCGTCAACAAAATACAACAAGACATGAACTTGAACAACATCCGAACATCAAGCACACAGATATACATAATAAATAAACAAATATAGAAACTCACGAATAAGAAGCAAAAATAATCCATATGTCACAAGCAGAAACGACGATAGTCGCTCGAATACTATTTGAACAACTCACTGGATTTACAGATAAGAAAGTAATTATCATTTTATCGAAGAGCAAATATCATTTAATAGAGTTTTGGAGCGGCAAATGTCGTATGTGTAAAAATAGTGGTTTTGGCACGTGTTCTGAACCAAATCCGTATGGAACTGGGTGCCAAATGGCATCTTGAATGGTTCACACGATGGGTGGACGAGTAGCAAGAGCCATTGTCATTGCAACTAAAGATTAGTACGGGAATATTTTTGGGGAAACTTTAAAAAGGGGTCACGGCTTCCGTGATATTGACGGAAAGGGACGTAAACTATATCTGTTACAGAATTATGTAATGAGTAGACCGGATAGTTGAACTTGAAAATCTTTGCTAGGGAACATATTCATTGCGTTTGCGACATCGTTACTTATAGTAATTAATCATAAATTCAAAGCTGACCTCACTTGCATCTTATTTAAAGGTGACCTGTTGTTCTTAGCTAGAACATGAATTATTTTTGCAGCATTATTCACTTAATATTCAGAATTATTATCCTTTATTGCACGAGCTATAGAGATTTATTCACCGCATAGTGTTCGGTCCCCTACAGTACTTATTGTGTCACCTTCATTAATTCAATGACCCACCTCTTGATCGCTGAGGCTGCTTCGTTTGGCATACAAATAAACATTGATTATCTAAGTATCTTTATGGTCCTTTTGCCTTAAACGTGTTTCAATATAAACTTGTTTAATATACCTTTATCGTTATACGAACGAATTCAAGGAAAAACTCTAATTTCTAAGAATTATGTAGAAGCCATCTGTGAATCCGTCATCTGTTTCATTTCTTTAAAACCGGATCAATTCATAGGCCATTAAATCGACTACTGATGATGTCACAAAAAAGTCAACACTCATCGAAATACATCAAATCGATTTCCCACATAAAGCAGCATTGATGGTCGGAGCAATCAGAAAGCACATTTCAAATGGAACTTTATAAACACCTGAATATATAAATTGAGGAAACAACTCGGTAATTGACATAGCACGTTCGGCAGACGGAAAAACGGAATACAACAATGGCATACATAACGTTGTAAATAAGGACAGGCAATGACGTAATGCTGCAATGACTATTTTAATAAATAAAGGTACAAGGTGAATCGATTGCAATTTGTTTTTGAATTTAAATGAAGATAAGGGCTAAGTGAGATATTAATGTAATAACAGGTTCAGTGTATCTAGTGTATTATGAAAACAGAGATAGAACAGAAAATGTACAAGATGATGGCCAAGGTAAGGTTTAAGAACCCCGGGATGTCCAACAGCGCGGTAGGCTGGCGATATTGTCAAACTGACTGAAAAGATCTAGACTCCATTACTTTGTGAGTTCCAACTCAAGTTCTCACTAAGTTATAGAGAGTATTGAAGACTGGTAGAAAACAAACAGAGGTTATATCTTCGTTCATATAGGTATTGATGAATGAAGATATTTTCAGAATTTAGTGCATTGCTCGTTTTCATTTAGAGGGGAGTTCCCAAAACACAAAGCGTGCTAATCTTGAAAAGTGCTACTAAGTAGTGGCTTATAATCTTGAAAAGTAATGACATCAACAGAAATGATTAATCACACCCAACAGAGACCCTTGTTTAGACTCTTACGCATGTAGAAATAAATGTCAAGGTATATAGGCTTATTATGAGTAAGACTTCCCTTGACATTGAAAATGAATAGCTGAATAGAGTCAAGAATTTGTGCGTTTAGGTATTAGAGAACATAGTCCAATTTTCGGAATAGTCTACGAGAGAGAAGATGTAAGAATTTTATATAGGCAAACTGCTTCGACTGAGCATAATTTTGTTCGTTATGTCTTTGATACAACTTATTACAAACAAATTTAAAAAACTCAGAACACATAATTATGTATTTATTTCGTTTTATTTTTGCCATCGACACGCTAAGAAGATTACAAACTAGGTTTTGCCTGCGGCGATGTCGGAAATTATCCCACGGGAACGTACTACCGGGGTAAAAAGTATCATATGTGTTAATCCAGGTTATAAACTACCTGTGTGCCAAATTTCATCAAAATCCGTTCAGCCGTTTTTCGTGATTGAGTAACAAGTAACAAACGTCCCAACAAAGAAGTTTCACATTTATGGTATTATTAGTAGGTTTTGATCATGGATCCTTACATTCAAGTTTAACACGAAACGATCAATACTGAAATATAGTAAGTGAGTTGAAATAATTTATTACAAAAAAGAAAGTATGTGTTCACACAATTTTCTGAAAAATTCAAATTCATGTTGAACGGTTATAAATTAGTTAAACGATGTCTGTACTACATTTAATTAATTTATATATTATACGATTTTATAGTTATGCCTTTATTTCAGGATAAGCCGAATTTGATTCCAAGAAAAATGGTCCTCCGAACCTATTGGACATAAGGACCATTTCTCATGAAACCTTGAATTGTTTAAGTTATTATTTTAGTGATTTCAAGTTATTTATTGGCTTTATTATTGGGCTATAGATATCTTATCAAAGTTGACGTAACTTTGAGAAATATATACCTACTAGATATCGGTTAAAACTGATTACATACAAGTGCATTATCTTAATTTTAATACTCCTTCTGATATGGCAGATAAAACAGATATCTTGTATGTCCGGTACTATTATGCGATTTTATGCACTATTTAGTGAATATGTTTACATTTCATTCATATTTTAAATTTTACTAGGCTGAAATATGTAAATGAGCGCACAATGTCGTGCATTTAATAAACATACCACAATTAAACAGTAGGTACTGTCTAAAAATAAGTAAAATTCTTTGATTCATTCGTTTTATCCATTGCATAGAACAGCTGTTTCTCATAACGTATGATTAAAAAATCTGTCAGCCGGTTTTCCACCTCATATCGCACGAACCATAGCTATTGAAACCTCTTTGGCGACAAAAACACGATGAAACAATCTATTCGCTTCATGCATATACAAAATGATATCCAAATATAGCAAAAACTACGAGTTTCAGACAACCTTGAGCATGTAAACAAAACAAAAATACTGTATGACTTAAAGCAATTCAAGTGCTACAATATGAATTAATATTTTATTTTCATTCATTTTGTTTTACAAAACCAATTCGTTAACGCGCCTAGAAATAATGCAATGCTTTCGAACTGGTTGCAATTATATTTTTTCTCGTTTACATTAATCATAAAATGTCGGTTAAGGTCGCCAGTTAACTTCTTAACTTCTATTCTTAGTGCGAATATCTCGACTTGTAATCGCAGTTGTAAATTCTTAATAATCTGTAAACAAAATACAGATAAGCCTAAACCGGCATTGTAAAATACAGATAAAATCGGAAAACAGTTTTTTTAAAAGGAGAACACTAAAATATGTTTAACACATTCGAACAAAAACTTTTCAACACAAACTTTTCACTGTTCAAATACAGGCACACAATAACTTGCACTTCAAAATCAAAATTCGAAACTGAAAATTCGTATTCCAAAATTCGTTCGCTTTAGTCGAGCGCGGCGTGCGTCGATCGCCGGTCGTCGTTCGCGCGCTACTAAAAAACGGACGTACAGTCATCGTATCAAATTATTGCTATCACGAAACGAATAGGTATTCGTTGCAACGTTCCGACTGACGGCACATCTGTACGATCGCTCTATAATTTTGCTAAGGCTTCATCCGATCACGGAATTTGTAGACAGTTCTAATCCTATCACATTGTTTAAGTTGTTAGTCCTATTTACATGTTAACTGATCCATTTTCATGCACTTAAAGAAAACATTGAAGTTGTGTTGTAGGAAAATACTTCAAGACCAGAAGTGATAAATTTTACACTGCACAGAGGCATAGGCTTCTCCTTGCTTGTGCAAATCCCCAGGCTCCTGTGCTAGTGTTCTCATCCTCATTTCATCAAGAGCGAGAATACTTTTGGCTTACTGGAATACAGTTTCAAGAAATCCTTGACTCGAGAGGGCCAAAAACTACATTAATATTTTTAATGTGTTCGTATTTTCATCCAGTTCCAATATATCCAAAATCACAAAGGCCATCGAAGACATGTCCATCGCCAATTCTCTAGACTTTCTTATCGTATACTGCAGCCCAGCAGTTTGTTTTTAGACGTTATCGCCCTAACTAATACGACCTTGGCTTTTAATGTGTCGACCTCCATCTAACCCAACCCAACCCTGGTTAAAATATTAATGCCAAGCCCGAATCAATAGGCTTTGAAAGAGTTGAGGCTTTGTTTCGTAATACTTCACGTTTATGGAACAACATAGTAGCTCAAGCACGATTTACGAATGAGGCAAATATTGATTTTGCGTAAAAAGTTTGTAATGCAGTAAATTATTTTATAGGCTAGCACCGACTGTGATGCGTAGGTTTGGTCCTTTCTCCACTGGATACGTATTATTTATGGTCCTCATGTCCGAGAATGGCGAGATTTTGATGATTTTCGCGACTACATCAAAGTAAATTGAATTCCATAATTCAGGAAAGTCGGTTTCTGAATGTACCACACATTCAGAAACCGACTTTCCTGAATTTTACAAAACAGTTACGTATTTATTTCTGGTCCAGCACAGTATTTAGCATTCCGTACGTTTACTGTTTTTATGTGTGAATTATGTAACAAAAACTACATGAATTAAAAGCAAAATGATAATTAAACAGCTTTGGACCTTGACACTGCGATCACGCTGAGCATAATATTACGTCACTTAGATGTAATAATTATGAATTCCTCACGCGAACATACTTTGATAACGTTAAAATATTCTCATAGTTTACATTATGGTCAACACATGGGCTTAAACACGACAGTAGAGCACGAAGGTACCGTGAAACGGAATTAGCAAAAAAATTACAACGGTAGGATTTAAAATGAGCCGATAGAATTTTGGTCCTACGAGTCCTAATTGTAGCTTCTGGATTCTATTCAGTTTTTATTTAGTCTAGCACTCATAAAGCACTGTATTCCGAAAACTAAGCCGTGGCAAGTATTTTTAGACGTTACATTGGATGACCAAATTTCTTAGAACCAAAGGACCAATTTTCAAGACAAGACTATTTTCAACAATGTTTTTTGGCCAATTTTGGCCCTTTTTTGAAAGAGCCTTAGTGTAACTAAATTAGGCCAAATAGCCGTTGCATTTGGCCAGTAAACCACGTGGGTGGTGTTACAGGCAATAAGTGGCTTATAACGGTCCCGGTACACATCATATAGGTACCGCTAAGAGCCTTACCCCGTAAGAAATGCGTGGGCGCATCTCGTTAACTTGAAGAGAAAACATTAAGAGCAATTTATCAAAGATTGTGGAGCATTAATTAGATATTTTGTACAGACAAATACATTAGAAGTTTAGTTTATTTATTTTGGAGACCTACACACAGAACTGAGAAAATTTATCAGGACGGGACTCAAAGGCAGCATGCCGTTGGTTTCTTAAAAAAAAAAATTCATACATTAATGGAGAGCAGTTCCAAAGTCAAAGCCAAATTATTTATTTTAAATAAGCCCTTGTAAGGCACTTTTGAACGTCAAAAGTTACAAAAAAATAGAATTGATTCTAGTGGCCCCTTCCAAAAGATAGTTTTCGTATGGAGAAGAATGGGCAAGAAACTCCACCGCTACTCTTTTTAAATGTTTTACAATATTTTGTATATGTACATTAGTTATATAATTATTTGTGAAGACGATCGTTCCAAACTAGTAGGTATTTCATTATAATCTAAGATTTGTCTCGTTCAATACCTGCATTTGTTTTGAACCAAAGTGCTTGACCTAAGATTATTTACTATGGTAATTTAGCAATTAGCAGAGCTGTAATTAAATATTTAAACTTATCTACCTACGTTCGCGGGTTTACAGCAAAGGTTAAAAGAATACAGGTATATCAGAAAACTATAAAAAAATCCCAAATTGGCTTGTTTTTAGTAAACATGATTCATTTAATTACTTGCCATTACATCATCCCACTAAGATAGAACATCTCTAAATATTCTGATTAACGTTCATTCATTATTTTAAGTAAAGAGAGGTTATTCAGACTTGAGACTAATCTTATTCAATATTAGTTTTTTAAAGTTATATTTTGTTTACAACCTTTTTGCATTTGGATGCGTGACTGACAGATTAACTCATCTAAAACATATAATTGTAATAAAAAGTTCTGAGGATTGCTCAGCGATAAAGCGCTTACGTGAGCGTTTCAGCGGAACTTCGCTTTTTTGCATATATCTATGAGCAACTACTGACGTCATTTGCAAATTGGACGTGCTTTTCTTTTTATGTTTCATGATTATTTTGCGATAAGCTATGAGGTGTTGAAGTATTTGAGAACGCACTTTTTATGCTTTGGCTAACCCGTAAATTATCTAAGCTGGTTAATTTATAGGAAAAACATGCCTAATGGGAAATACCCAACAAGCTTAACGCTTGATAAGGACTGTATAAAAGACAATTCGGATGTCTCGGACATTCTGCGATACAAAAATAAATGCTACGATGAAGCACTGATGTAACAAAAATATATCACTTAAAATGCAAAATTATTGCTATAGTTTACCTACCTCCGCCAGAGCTTAAGGAAAAAATTTGCATGTACTATAAAATACAGTACCTATACCACAGAACTATCTATACAAGCGATTACGTAGGCAGCTATACTTGTAAGCGGCTTAATAAATACCGTAATACTTATAAATAGCACTTATCGCCTCGAAGCGTGCGCGAGAGTTTATTGTAATGTCAACTTGCTCTAATTGCATTGATAGCCTAAAGAGGATATCTGCTAATGAATGTTGAAAACTACATAGTTGCTTGAAGTGTAGTAAAAAAATAAGAGATTGTATAGACAGTAATTGTTACAGCATGGTAACGAAGAGTATGATGCGGTGACAAACTAAACTAATTAAATTACTAAATGCAGACCTATGATGATGGCACTACTTTGCCGACAAGTGCTAGAAGGTTTTGAGTCAGACAAGCAGCATTTTTTGTTGCACATTTATTTTAACAATTTCTTTATAATCTTTCACTGATTTCCTTTCGAAGTGACCTAAGTACGATAGTGGCGCCCTCATTTTTTCCAGTCTTTTTTGCCAAGCTGTATACTCCTGCATTGTTATAAGGCTTTGCACATATAGAGAAGGAATGAGTATTACTTTCCACGTTAAATCACTGTGGGTTGTCGATGTCATCATCCAGTTAAAAATGCTCATGACATTTTCCTTTAGCCTAAAAAAGGTGCAACATATAAATTAAAATAGAGTTTGTTAAACCCAACTATTTTTCCTTCTATTTTTTACAAATCATAGGCATTGAATCGTCGCGTCAGTTCTATAACAAATTGGCCAATTTTACAATGATTCATTCTCAAACGAATTTATGTAGATGGCAGGGGTAAATAAAAAATGCTACATCATAGCCTGAACTGAGGTAGACGAATAAACTTTGTAAACAACCTGAAAACTGTATAAAAAGCTTTCTTGAATAGCATTACGTCACGCAAGGTGATGGGGTGAGTACCTACAGTTCTCGATAGAATTAAATAAAATCTATTAAGGGGGAAGCAGCGCAAAGGTAGCCCGCGAAATTAAAATTTTCTTACGTTTTTTGCAATTTGCAGGACAGTGTCAGGTTGGATCTTGATTAAAATATGATTCGCGATCTTAACAAATATGGCTTTTCAGAATTATAATCATTAGAATCAGCAATACAACTCCTTATGTTAGAATAATCCTAAAATATCATGATTTCATGAAATAGTCATTGAATAGGATTATATTAACTTAGGGAGTTGTATTAATGGTTTTTAAGATTATAATTCTATAAATAAATATTTGATACAGCCGCGAATCATATTTAGATCAACATACAACCTGATACTGACCTGATAATTGCAAAAAACGTAAGAAAATTTGAATTTCACGGGCTACCGTGACGCTTTCGCCTTAAGTTGAAATAATCTGTTGAAGAGTCATATTTATGAAATATCAGAGGGATAACTTATAAGTTTGGTTTATACTCATAGCTTTATCACATATCTATCTGTCATGTGATGTTGATGAAGGTTTTGATTCTACCAAATTATTTTGTAGTTACCGAAAAAGTTGAATCTCATATAACCGTCAATTATTCCTCCAAAGACATGGGCAAGGCTGGTCCTCGACCTCATTGTTAAACAGTCACAAATAGACATGTATGCATTAGTTTTTTGTTAGCACCTATACAGGCGAGTCAACGAACCATGTACCAACTACCAGGTTTTATTGCAAATGGTGGCTCTTTTTTACGATTTTGTACCAAACTTTGTTATCAGACTTCGTGTAACAGCTGCGTAACTTCTGTAAGGTAATTTTGGAGGTTTATTTGGCGGGACTGAATTTATTTTAACGGCTTGTGTCTTATATTTTTAGGTACTAAAGACGCGCGGATGGAAGGACCAAAAGTGTATTCAATGTTGAAGTGAACGAACTGAAAAGTAATTTTTAAATAATATTATGGTAGATATACCATAATATTATTTAAAAATTACTTTTTTTTTAATTTACTTTTGAAGTTACGGTAAATATGATCGTCGTTATATGTGTAAGTTTGTTGCGTTATTATTATGTATTTATTGTAAATTGGATGTATGTATCTGGACAATAAACGTTTGCATTTCATTAAGACTCGTTACTTCGTGGTATGGCTCGATCTATTACAGGCTATTATTATTATCAGGGATATTAAGGAGCTCGGTAACGGTAATCGAAACTATCGGATATCCGAAATAAACATCTATCCGTAACCGAATCCGATTATAAAAGTTTCGGATAATTTCGGATAGGGGCGGAGTCTAAATGAGACACGTTAAAAACCTGTCTAGGTTTTTCTGCCCAGCTGAACCCACACAAGCCGCGCGCGTCACTAACGTTTTTAAAAATTTGTTATTTGTGTTTTATTTTAACAATTTCTTAAAAATCTAATATCCGTAACCGAAACTAACGGAGAAACTATATCCAGATTAGAAATTTCATATCCATAACATCCCTAATTATAATTTTATGCCCGAATACAGCTTGTTGCGGTATGCTTTCTTCCTCCCACTGTTTTTCACCAACATAAGATACTTGTTTGATAGTGGGCGAGACTTGTACTTAAGTAAACTTATCTTCCTATCGCACAGCTCCAACGGCTATAACTTTCTAACTGAAAACACCAATTACACTGTGCCCGACCTGAGGATCGAACTAAAGACCTCAAAAGCGATACCGTCTAGGTTTAATAGCTTGAGGTTAATGAGGTAGCTGCAGTAATCTGAAGAAACATCCATTTCTCACGAAATCAATTTAATCGTACTAAACCTCTTAACATATAGAAACTTCGCAATGAAACCTGGATTTCATGGCCCTAATTTGCCTACTTTCAATAAGTAAAAGTAGTTATCAACGCTCGTTATCCAACTCTGACATCAGGTTAGTCATTGGACTACACGAATAGAAGAAGAACGCTCGTTATACATATTTTATGAGAGAAGGAATTGAGATAGGAAGGGACGTTAACAAAATATTATTTACTGAAAAATTCACCAAACATCCAAATTTCTAAAAATAAAACCTTAAGTTTCGTTCGTTTACGACGTACGGCATTTCATACAAACTTTCAAGCCCTTGTTTTTCGAAATGACTGAACCGATTCTAATTAATCTTCATACGCATAAGCAGGATACAAAGGTGTAAAAAGTTAGTTAAGAACATTTTCGAAAAATTGTGTTTCCGCCAAATTAGACCGATTTAAAATTTTCCATAGAAACAGAGATTTCCAGTTATCTGTTTTTAAATAAGACATTTCGAAAATGTTCTTAACTAACTTTTTAGACTTTTGTATCCTGCATATGCGTATGAGGTTTCATTAAAATCGGTTCTGTCATTTCGAAAAACAAGGGCTTGAAAGTTTGTATGAAATGTCGTACGACGTAACGCTCTTAAAGTATCAAACAGTGATGCACGTTTCTACCGACACCTAAGTGACTCCTAAATTATTGCCTAAATAAAAGTACACTGTTGGATTTCAACTCTCAGCGCTGAGCCTAGCGTTGACAATCCAATAGTGCCCTTTTATTTAGGCATACATTTAAGTGTCACTTAGTGAAGGTGAAAACGGGCATGAGTCTGCCAAAACAGTTCACTTAAATCCAATATTAAAACCTACCTACAGTGAAATCATCATAACAAAGTCTAGGACCAATCAAGCCACCACCATATAAGACTGGTCCTAATACCCACGCTTTATCCATATAAGAAGAAATCGTAGGTTGATAATAAATGGTACTTCTCTAATTTATTAAATGCAATTTGAAGATAGCTCTGAGATAAACGCAATTGTTTTGGCAATATTTGGCAATGTGGGTGTTGGCGGAAGTTGAAATACAAAATTATTTTTTAATGCCTATTTATCAAGGTAATTTTTGAGGTCATGTTGTGTATGAATTTTAGAACGATTAGTCATTGAGCTCGTTGTAGGATGAATATAATTTAAAATAAAACAAAGACCGAATATGTAGTCATTTGTTCATTTAAATAAACATCCTTTTCGCCAAAACCCAGAAAAGGTATTTAAGTATGCAAATTCTTTAAGTTCTTTGCGGTTTCAAAAAGCTCTAGGTATATTGGCAGGTTGTCCTTATTATTATATCAATTCTTTTAGTCAACAAAAAAAAACAACTAACGGCTTCTTAATTCAAACCAATTGATTTTAAACATCGAATTACCCAGTAAAAACAAAATCGTTATTTCAATTCGAATTCGAAAATCCTTAACGTCAAAATTTAAATAGTGAACGGCCTTGAGAGAGGTCCGACTGGTGACCTAATGGTGACATCACTACGCGTAAGTGAATTAGGTAAACGTTCGTGCGACGTGCGCGTGAGGGTTTCCATCTACGTGACACGGTTACACTGTGTGTTGAATGTATGGATGATAGAAAGCGCCGGCGCCTGATAGAATAAATAAATACGCTAATGTGTTTGTGTGTTATTCTTGGAATGAGAGAATGGAAGCTGGATTTTCTGTCGAAGACTGAGACTAACATAAAATAGTTTTATGTACGTTTAAATAGTTACTGGTCCTTAGAGTCGCGTTGCACTAAGGGTTGCTTATTCCTGGTTTTCAAATTACAAATAGCTAGGACCAGTACCCTAATTACGTAATGCACGATCAATCAGAATTAGAATCGCTTTGAAACAGATTGCTAATCCATTGCTTCATAAGTTCGAAAAAGAAAGCTGCTCAACAACGTAAATAACGCAATGAATATTGTTGAACTGTCAAAATTAAACAGATTAGTCGGAATCGTTTACGAAAATGTGTTGCGTAATTAGATAACAGAAAATTAAATTCATCACCATCAGCTTATAGCAGTCCACTGTTGGACATAGGCCTCTCGAATTGCACGCCATTCGGCTCAATTCTCAGCAACTCTCAGGACCCGAAAATTATTTAACGAAAAATGCAGAGATTTATATAATCTACCTTCTAACAACATTTGGGAGATACAACATCGAGATAACAATAAAAATAAAAACCACAAAATTATAGCCATATTTCAAGTGTGAAGCAATTAGTTTTTTACATTTAATGGCTTGTTTATGAGGTCGGTTCTGCGCGTGACATTGCTTTGAACACATTGGAAGGACATTTGTTTCAAACTAGTTTTTCGCGGTTTTATTAAAACGGGGTTTTACGCTCGACATACCTACAAACTGTTTTTGGAACGAATTTCCTTATCACACGATATACTCTGTACAGTTGACAAATGAGAGCTGGACCGATTCTTAAGTACAGACTTTCATTCGCCATGTGTACAAAAGCGACAGGAACTTTGTTTCAACCTGGTATTCCACGTCACCTCTCGATATTGGTGGTTAATGGTATTTCTTTTACTTGGAAGATAGTACTTTTTTTTTGGGAAAGTTAGAATAGGAATATCTTTATTTTTATTACCTACTACTTTTCATCCTACACATATTACGCCTCGTGGCATCGTGTGTTCAAATGCATTATAAATACACGTTCCTTATTAATGAAGCCGTTCACAAAGGTTGTATTAATTCCGCTAATAAACCTCTTTGGTACGTTCAATTGGTTTATTTTTCATCTGTGATTGCTAGTGCAATTAATGTACTACATACTACGAATGTAGCATTATGTAAAATGAGATTTTCGTAAAATTCTACTAATTCCGTACGCTAATTTAATTTCTATGCAAATTAAATGTTAATTGAATTCATATACATATGATATATTTTACATAAATGCAAATACTTTATTGCAATAATTATTTAGATTGCTTTTATCTCATAAATCATTCAAGTGATTTTAATAGAAATAGATTCCTAAATCTTAATATAAAAACAACTTAAAACTTTAAATAATAATGCTAGAACCACACTTATTATATTCGCCGATTCTTTCAAAACGAACACTAGAAAAACAGATACCTATTAATTGACAAAAGACTCACGCTCGGCGTCATCCAATAAGTGTGACCCCAGTCCAAAAAAAAAAACAAAAGCCACTCACCAAAGTAACGATGTCTCCCGGATTCGCGGCGGCGATCCTCCTGAGCCTCTCATATAACATATCCATCAATCGTTGGTAGTTCGCATTCAAGTCATCCAGCTCCCTTGCAACTGCTTCGGAACCCGCCGGGATGCGTTCGGGATCGGTTCGTCCCCGAGCTCGGAAGCGTTCGGCTAGCTCGACGTCTGCTTGACGGCGTAGCTGACGCATGTCCAGCGAAGGGTGCACCTCGTCGCAAAGCCATTCGGCGTATCGCTGACATCTCGAGGAGTATATCTATGTTGGGTTAGGGTCAAGCGGGTTATTAGGGCTGTTAGTTAGAGAGCAGACTGTTCTTTTTTCAAACATACGGTTCAAAATTGGAACAAAACCAAAAAGGTCGATTTTAATTAAAACTTTTTCTGTTTCGTGGAAAAAAACAATCTGCCTGCTAAAATAAAGCTTCCATTAGATTAATTTTAAAACCTTTCATAATAACTTGCACACTTTTACAGGAGATAATGAAACTTATAAAATATGTGAGGGTCACAGTCACACACACATTCAAAGTTCGCCGACTCAAAAGACCAGTAGCCGTTAAAAGATAAACTATGTTTTTCCTTACAGTTAACTTACGAAGAAACAAAGAAAAAACATAGTAAATTATTCATACTACAATTTAATTACTGGTCCTAACATCCATTCAATCATTCAAAAATTTTTTTTTCACTGACAACACTTGTCCAGCTCACAGCGGGAATGAAATCATGCTGGATGGAAAAGATTGGCCTGTACAGTAAACAGGTATTTTTAAAGCGTGCAACACCAAAAGTGAAGCCACACTAGACTAGCACCCATTTCGTGCACATTTAAGCAAAAGAATTGTGTATATTGAAACAGAAAACCCACAGATAGTGCTGTCTTTTTACATAAAATGGTAGTTTTTTTTTATAGTCTGGCAACATTGCGACACCAAAACAATGCATGCAAAGCCACATTTGTAAAGAACAATGAACTCATTTTGTAGACATTTTAGAAGCTATTTACAAGAAATTAATTTGAATTACAAATTCGCGTCTGAATATGGTCTCGTATTTTTTTTTTATTCCGCCGAAACGGAAACTTTTTTTATGGCAGGTCTATTTATGTATTTAAGCATATTTACTTATTGCGTAATGTGCCGAACGTTGGTTCAAATTTTTCAACGGTATTTTTATAGGCTGAATTATTTTTTTATAAAAATTGCTGAATAACATTGACAAAGCACGTATATGAATTCTTTTTACAGAATCCTCAAAACTTTTAGTCACACAACAATGCAAACTGTAGCAGTAATAAATTGCTTTTCATAGTTAAGTGTCGATCACACAAACATCTCGCATTCAGATGATTACGATTAGTTGAAAGCAATCGATTCAAATCGATTAAAAAGTTAAATGGCGAAGCATAGTTTAGTAAAAAAAACGCAAGCGTTATTTTTTAAGGGCGGAAGCTTCCGTGCATTGTGACGAATTTGAGCCTAAATCACCTCTGATATACGAAGAGACTTGAAAAGACCCAAAAGACAGAGAACGAAGCAGACAATAGCAGGAACGAAACGCTGGACCGAACTCACTTCACTCAGAACCTCTCATCATCAAAATCTTGATTATGACATGATTTTTATGGCGTTTTGTGGAATTTTCTAGATAAATTAATTTTGTTTGACAGCCAGTGAATTTGTTCCTCTGTGTTAAAATACTTAGACATCATCAACTTATTTCAAGCCTAAAAATGACTTGGACAAGTCTAAGGCAAAAGGACCAAACAACTGACTGAGTGCTTGGTCTTTTGAGTCAGTGAAACATTTTCAACCAGGCATGTAAATAAAACAGTGAAAAAAAAAACCGAATATTCCACAAAACGCCACAGACTAATCGAATGTCTAAGACATCAATTTGTATACTGATATTTACCTTCGCCTCTCGTATGTATCTGCCACCGTCAACGTTAACCCTCTCAATATTAGGCATCCTCTCCACGACGCTTGTGAGTTGATTCTGTGAAGGACCACATAACACCCGGTAACATTAGAATTAGTTAGGTGCAAAAATGGATATACATTGTTTCGTGAAGTTTAATTTTTTCGTTATCCTGGACCGGATCCTATTAAATCATATATGAGTCACACAGTGCGAAAATCTGTTATCCTTTGGGTTATTAAATTGTGGTACCTTTATAATAACAAGGATTTAAACTCTCCCCTTCTCGTTGTCCAAAATAATCATAACATGCGTTCTTATACCTAAAATAATCTTAATCCGGCTCGAAGGACCAAAACCAACTTATTTCATAATTTTTAAGTTAATAATTTACATGCATTCATGTAATGATGAATAATATATTCAGCGAGGACCAGATTAGTCACTCTCTTCTCTTATTGTTGTATGTTAAAACTCAAACAACCCTTAAACTTAAGGATTTAAATTGACCAAAACCAGTGACAATTTGAAATCAATCTCATTTCTAGACTTTGACGAGCCCTGTGTTCTATTTAAGACTCTGATGCTAAAATACTGGTAGAAAGTATTCTTCTAAATGTCCTATCTTCTGAACTCGACGTCCTAAAGACTGAAGAATACTAAAGGACCAAAATAAATGTTATAAAAATGTCCTGGTGCTGTCATTCTCACCCTTGTCGGTTCGAAGTGTTCCTTGGGCCTGACTTCGATAGGCGGCTGTGCCTGCAGCTTGCTGTACGCATCTTCGATCCATTCGGCTTCCTTCTCTAAGCCAGCGTTGTAGTTGCGCAGGAGTTGGTACGCTGCTTCGCAGCTTCGGAGTCTGTGGAAAGGATATTTTTAGTAAGTAATTGTCTCCAGAGAAACTGTCTCTGATGGTTTGTTAGAACAGGTAGGGCTGGTTTAAATAAAGAGCAGAAAAATATCCAGTCAACAGTAGAGATGCAAAAGCTTAGTTAATATCAATCAAGCTTGCCTTTCAATTCTATCGCCCGAAACTAAGAATAAGCAAAATCAGAATAATCTATACAAATAAACAAAATTGAAGTGTCTTTTTGTAATGCCAAAATACAGCGAGTTATTACTAAATGCATATGAAAGTATATACGGTCCTTATAACAAACAAAAAAAAAAACTAAAAAAAATTGTCTGTCTTTCTGTTTGTTTCGGCAAATCTCCGAAACGACGGGACTTTCAGTGGCAGATAGCTAATATTATAAGAAACAATTTAGGCTACTTTTATTTTAGAAAAATAATTAGGGTCCAAGCGGGCAAACCAGCGGGCAGCAGCAAGTATTTTATTAATTAATTTATTTAAACAAACATCTGTGCGCTTTGATACTCACAAGTAAGAATAATAACAAATAAAGAGTAATTTCACTCACCTCTCAGCTAACTGAGTGCACACATTACTCCACCTATTATTCAGCTGGGAAACCTCTTTATCTAATCTCTCCAGGTCGATATGCTTCCCTGCTCTCGGGAGCGAGGAGTGTGGCAGCCCAGCCCTGGACGTCTCCACTAGGCGGCGGCAGTTCTCTGCATCGTCATTCATCTGGTCTACTTGGATCTGTTGCTTGCTCACTGCCACTTGCATGCGGAGGAGGTCTTCGTGCATCTGGTGGAAAAAATTTAGGTTTGAATTGAAGACTAAATGTTATGTAGTTTGTTAATGTACCTGTAACTGTGTAAGTCCAAGGCTAATTGTTATTTAATAAATAAATTGTATTTTTTAAATAAAATATATCTATTTTCTAAGTGAAAGGCGACCTAACGAAAAGTATTTTTTTTCGAAATGAAGTCAGGTTTGGGTCCTGTTTAGTCACAAGGATCAAAATGAAGAAGAAATAGTAGTCAAACTTCAATAATAAAAAGAAAGAACTACACTTTCTAAACATAAATTTTTTCTCTTTCTCTTTAGTCTAGAAAATATATTTACTACTAATAATATAACATAAATACTTACATCCTTCAGCAGCTCAACATCGTTTGGCAAGTCGTTGAACTGCGCGAGTTTGATCTCGAACTCGGATATCGTCTGGTGGTTCTCCTCCATGCTGTTCACTACAATCTCCACGAACTTCAGCCTGCACACAAAATACACTCATTAGATTCATAATCTAGAAAAATATTTAACTTAGGGTATGGTCCTAAAGGCCTATGTCCGGCGGTGGATTGGTATAGGCTGATGATAATAATGAACCTAAAGGACCAAAATTTCAATTAAATTGAATGGTCCCAAAGGACCAAATCTGTGGTTTTTTTTTTCGCCAAAATGGCCCATTACGTTGAACTTAAGTAAGTGCTTATTCCAAAAGAAGGTTATAATTACTAGACAACAAGAATATTAATTTACCTTTCGACAAAGAGTTGGCTCTTGGACTGCATGTCGTTCCACTTGCCCATCACTTTGTCGAGGCTCTTCTTCATGGCGGGAGTCTTGAGGGCGATGCCTATAAAAAATAATATTTTTGTTTCAATCATTTGTTTTATGCAGTCGGACGTTATAGACTGACCAACCGGGTCGGGAGTTCTACGTTGTAGTTATAACGTTTATTAGGGTAGGGAGCTAAAAAAATACATAACTTCTTGTCTGATTGTAGCAATTGGCGTCCTATGGTTTCGTAAACAGAAACCAGATTCATAGCAAAAGTTGTGTTTTATGTTGCTAGTAAGGATTTGCATTAAATAATATTGAATTAACAACAGCATTAATTTTTTATCGATCACGGATTCTTTCTTTTTCTGAATAGCCTCGAAATTGCATGAAAAAGTTACTAAAGAATATTCAAGGACCAAGGCTTACCTCTGAACGTAGTCTGCACTTCCTCCACATCGCTGGTCAGAGTGTGTACGCTGGTCTCCCAGTCCTTATGCTGCAGAACCAGGTGTTCCAAAGTGTCCAGGTCACGAGGGATGTGGCTTGCTATCCTCTCATGAAGCTGTCTCTCCAGAATTTCCAGACGTTCTAGAAGATTCGATGACTGTTCTGTGAAAATGCGGGCGGCGTTCTTCGATTCCTCTGTGGAAGAAGAATAAGAATAATATTAGTAAAGCATAAGTAATGTAAACGACATAATTGCCCGTACGTGGTACGTATGGGCAATAATCATAATATGTTTTTCGGGTGCATAATAGGTAATTGTGACCTCGAAGAGATATGATTATTTTATGAACATATATTACACATTGTCATAGAATCGCCAAATCACGGTTTAGTAAGAGAAGTAAGAAGTTACCGGCGCAGTCTAAACATTTAAGTGCTTATACACACACACAAGAAGCATGTGTCAACGGCAGAGGCAACTACAGCTGTAGACAGCTGCCGTCGACTCGTCGGCGGCAGCCGTCGACAACGTACCGCTCGTGAATTTGAGTACCGGACCATAGATGAATACAGATGGTTCACTCCGCCTTTTTGGTATGAAGCTACAAGTACGCGCGGGGTCGACTTGTTGGGCCAATTCAGTGAGTGTAACGTAGTCAGAAGATCTAAGACTTAAGCGATAGAAAGAGAGGCAATTTCTAGGTTAATATAAATGTAGGTAATTAGCGCTGTGCGACCTAAATTGTACTTTATTGTGTCGTAGCCAGAGTCGCTTTTTATTTAATTCATTTCGCAGTGTGACAGGACTCTACTCCATGAGCGGCACGTTGTTCACGGCTGCAGTTGTCTCTGCCCTTGATTCGTGCCGCTCATGTGAACTGAGCACTACGCCGAATCCAATGTTGGTCTTTTTCCTTTAAAACATTATCAATATGCGGAACCAAGGACCAATTTTTGTCACTAAACGAAAATCGTGACTCTTCACAGAGATTCAAAAGCCATTACATCATACATAACATAAGTGTCTTCAATAACCGTACTTTGAATCGCTAATTCACTATGCAAACTTTTATATTACAGTAATTCTTTCACTAATTGAAAGTAAACAAGTCCTATACTGTATACAGGATGACTCGTAAGATCAGATCGTCATTTGCAGAATATCATCATAGAAATGAACTGACATTGTTTTTTGACCTATCACGATATGCAATTAAAGAATGGAAGTTTCTGATTGAAGATATCATTAAGAACGGAAGATGTCTATTCTCTTTTGTTCACTCATTTATACACTGTGGTTTCCGGCTGAGTTGAATAAATCACTCTTGCTTAAGGTATTATTTTTTTGTATTTACCACTAACGACACTAAAAGAGATAATTATAAACTACTCATAGTCGTACGTAACCTCAGTTTTAGGCTCATTTTTGTTGTAACAATGGTGATTGCACCAATTATTTTTACGAAGCAATTTGTCAACAACGAAACAGCGTAGACAATTATTCAAAATATCGTGAGGCTACATTTCACAACAATAGCTGCAATAAAATATCGACGATTCTAACCTCACAAACAGAAACCATAAACACAACTCTATATTCCAAACATAAATAATACAAACTTCATGCTTAACTTCTCAAAAAATAAGCAATGGCATGAATACACTCGAAACCACCGACACTGGTTCACGTCATTTCAATCCGTAGCAAAAGACCAATTAAACGCTTCACTAAGCACCTGGTTCCCGACGCCGCCGCTCAACTCGTTCCACGGTCCTCTCAACATACACAATATAGATCCTCAAATACATTTAATATTTTATTAAAAGTACTGAAAAATGTTGAACAGTTGACCGCGTTCGTGTTACTGAAACTAAGAGATCTAGACCGGAGGTATGACACAACACAGACTGTCCGAAACAGTGCGACGACAGCGAATTTTAGTCAAAATTACGCAGTGAACTCAGATCGAAGAATCAGCGCTTTGTCTATTCCTATGCATAATTTTTACACAAATGGAACTAGGAGTTTTATAGTTCGGTCTGTAATAATAATATAATCTCGTAATCTAATTATATTTTTCCTCGGGAGGGAAAAGTATTACATAGACTTTTTTGCACCGCGAGCTCCGGCGATGAATCACTAGTTTGTTCAGAATAACGGCTTAATGAAATCAATAGGTTTCTATCGACGCGTATAAAATGTAACAGCTTGTCTAGTACATAGTTTAGCACGAACAAAAAAACTGTTACGAATTACTTTGGTGGATTAGAACAAAAATATCATACTGTTTTTGTTTTTTGTTTTTGTGTTTACTGTTGTTTGTGTACTTCTGGTGCATAACCATATATTTCTACTGAAATGAGCGTTCATGGTCAAACTGCAGAAGTAACAAATTCTACCAGAACCATACTCAACAAACCAAAACATTGGGAACTTAGCCCACTGGTCTCTTCTACTCTATACACCTCCCACTCCAGGTCTATGAGAATTGCAGTGATAACTGTCACAACCTGTATTTCAGCACGCAAGGTCAATCGAATTGAACGTAGAGTGTTCAAAAATACTATGACATCATTAGACACTAGAACTAATTGACGGTACTTTTGGGATTCATAGCGATTCTAGTTAGTGACCATTTAGAGGTCAGGGGGTCAAAGCATGTGACTTCAATCAAAATATTTCTTTGAAATACTTTTCAAGTGAATCCGCGAACCGTCTTGCGAAGCTTTGAACGTCTTCCGAAGCTTTAAAAGCATAGTGTGAATCATTTGGTTAGTAAAAAGATTTCTCGGAAGTTCGGAACACTGTTTGGATTACTCAACCGTGTGTGCTAATTATTTAAGCTGCTTTGTGTGACTATTTAAAAAACTGACTAAGTTATTGATGACAGTTGAAATATTTTTGGTAATAAACCTACCATACCGTAGGTCAATCAACTCAGCCTGTCGCAGTCCAGCACGCGTAGCAAGAACACCATAGAAACGCGTTTTATCATCTGATTCCTGATATCAATGATTCACAATCTGTCATTTTGTCTATTCTTCCGTCGACGCGTCGTCGGCTAGGCATGCTGGACACACATAGGCCTCTCCCAGACTGCACCACAACAACACCTTACCGTACCAGTCTCGTAGTATTTAGGTAGTAGGAATTATTTAGGTACTTTAAGCAAGAAAATGGACAGAACTTTATATAAATATATAGATAAAATATATTATGTTTTTTTGTACACCAAAATTAGCAAAATCAGATTATTAGGTTTATTTGCAAAATGCATCAAGTTATCTCTTCCTCATTAATACATAATGTCCGTCCATTGTGTCACCCTATGTAAAATTTCTACATTTAAATCTGTAATTCGCATGGTATACAACTGTAGTGGTTACACCGTCACATACGAACTACGCAGCAAAGACATGACGTCACACAAATCCTACATCGCGCAGTTAGAGTTTACCGCGCGAACGACATAGATAAGACTATCCGAAATCAACTTACGGGCAGTTGCCCGCCAGACATAACACCCGTCTGGTCGGAGGATCCTCCCTTTTCTATGGTGGATGAGTGAACTTTACACCCTGTTCCTAATACCACCAAACAACTATACATTCTAAAGACTATTATATTCTATTAAGGACCTAGTTTCTACTATCTTTCGACAAGTACCTTCTTTCAATGACTGAACTCAGCCAATCGCTCACTAAGGCCTCAATTGCAACTAGCGGTCGTAAAACCAATCTTACCTCCAAGTACATCAATTTAAAACAAATGACATCACACACAGTGGGCTTTTAAAACCAAAACACACTCATTACATCTTAATTCTTTAAAAAAGTGGGAGTTCTTTGATTCATTTGTGAAATATCTTATAGGCAAGGTCGACACCTCGAGCTGTTGTTACAATTGGACGGTAAGTGCGAGTATTGCGTGAGTGATATCATCGTAAATTGGGAGTAGGTAGGTGTTGCCGTGCGTGTGTTTTTGACAGGAAGGTGTTGCCGTGCGTGTGTTTTTGACAGGATGGATGAAGGGAATGGTCCTTGTTTGGATTTGGTCCTTTGAGGCGAATACATTTTTATGCCATGATAAGTCTTGTATGTAAAGAGTCTTTTGAATATTATTTTTTAATTAATTATTAATTGAATTACTGACACTATAGGAGTGTAGGTAATCACTTCTCTCAGGTAGTTTAAGAAAAACCAGAACGTGCTATTTAAAACGTGCTTTTGGTCCCAATTTTTTCCGTCTAGCCCCCTTTCGCAACGCGCGAAAGGGAACTTCGTTCCAAAAACTTTGCATCACGCCAAAGGGTTTAGGCAGAGGTGTAGCTATAGTACAGCCACATTTCGCCAGTAATGTCTAGGTCCCATGTAACAGGGGGCGAGCCTATCGCTATCAACCGGGCACAAATTCAGAGCTACTACTAAGAAATTCCAGATGGAAAAACCCAATAACACTTTGCCCGACCTGGGAATCGAATGCAGGACATCATGCGCAGCAGTAGCGCTTGCGACCATTAGACCAACGAGGCAGTCAGAAAAATAATTTCTTTGAAGTAAGCGCATTGTTAACGCCTAATACGCGTTAACAATGCGCCAAAACATCAAAGAAGTAAATCTTTAACTCTCAGATAAAATAGTAGGTATAAATAAGCTTAATTGTACCCAATTTACAAACAAACAATTAGATCTCTAGACCATCATTTAAGAGTAGAATTAAAAGCTTTTTTCTAGAAAACAATTTATTCAGAGTGCGTGCGAGTTTATGGAACTACGAGTGTAGCATCGACAAAGAGAAAGAACGGGGTCATTAGTTAATAGCTTTATAAAAAGAGAGTTAATTACACTAATACATTACCTCCTTTCCCGAAAGAGAACATTCGTTTAATTTTCTTCATTGTAATTTGCACTTAACACTTTAGTTCAAAGTCACTCAAATCACCTCAGAAAGTTACAAGATACAACATTTTCACTTGTTTATAATGTGTCTATAAACAATGAAGTTTTATTTAAATATTAACTAAACAAGGAACTATAAAGAAACAATAGTTATTTATTGGCAATAAACTCACAGTTCATAAACTACATAATGACATTTAATACCTAGTAAGTAAGATCGATTTATCTGACGTAAATATTTGGTCCTTCTTCAGTGACAAAGGACCAACGTTTTCCTAAAGCTTCGATGACTAGCTCAAAAAAAAATACAACTTTGTGAATGAAATAACGATTAACTGAAAAATATTATTCAAAATACGGACATCTGACTCAAAACTGAACGTTACGTTCCAAGGATGAATGGCATATGATTTGCGTATGAAAAAAGCGAACTAATTATAGAATTCAGTCTCATATCATTTGGGCAATTACTGGAGCACTGTGCCATTAATATTAGGGTAATTAAAATATTTAGGACGGTTACAATATATTTTAATAGGAATTGTAATGTGTTAGTCGTTTTTAAGTACCTAAAACAATGTATTTGAGCTTTCAGTGGAAGTTTACAAGTTTAGTTACGTGGTCCAAATCAACAATAGGTACCTTCCTAAGCACTTAATAATATAGAGCACCTTCTCAGAAAAGACTATTTTACACCGCGTAGGTACTTTTCAAATGGATCTTCAATTTTTCATTAATCTATGTGGGTTAAAGAAAATTCAATGTCGCAAAGAGAAGACGGAATAGCCCATGGGTAGGTAACAAATTAAGAATACCACTTTATAAAAACATAATCTACGCCAAAATCAATATAATTCGCGCCAAGCGTCGTTGTGAAAACTAGTCAGCAGACTTAGCATCTACAGTAGGTATCAACATTGCAAAACTGAACTACATAAGTAGTAGCAGCTCATGCTAACAGGAACATTGCACAACGTTAGCAGATAAGGGGCGATGCACCAATTTTTTGGAGATTAGGACCAAACTAAAAAGACCAACAAAAAAAAGACGTTCTGTCGGGAAAATGATTATGTCTAGGATGGTAGTGAATACTGAGATGACCACAATAAAATTATGAGAGCCATAGAATAGTGTAAAGGACAATAGGTACCTTTTCATGACATACTAAACGTTTGCGTTTTAGCGAAATTGATTGCTAAATTATGTGTGGCATGCGGGTTATACGATGTAACTTGTAAATAAACCTAAATTCGTTTAAGAGAATGAAAAGAGAGCAACTATTTATGGCTGGTAGGTAAGTACAGACGCCAGCACATCAAATTACTACAATCTGTCGTCAACTTTCTTTAATAGATTTTTTACTTTATCGCTAAAGAATAAGGTTCAATGTTGATTGGGAAAATTTGACAAATTGGAGTAGGTTGATGTGCTGGCGTCTGTACCTAATAGGTAAATATATAAAGATCTATTTTTTATTATTTGCTCTTCTTTGATACTACATATATACATGAGTACTGTAGTTGCCTATTACTGTAATGACTGCAATGAGTAATAAAAATGATAAATGCCTATGATCATTTAGAGTACAAACGTAAGATGTAAACAAATAAATTATAACCCAACTATAACTGTGTTTAAAATTATAATAGGCACACTTGATAAATTGATAATACATAAAACAAAATAACAAAAATAAAATGATAAGTCTAAAAATATTTCTAAATTCCAAATCTCAAAAAAATCTAACACTATTTCTATTTATCGATAAAACGCACAAAAATCGCCAAACATCCAGTATGCACAACACTATGAACTACTATTATTCGCGATCTATTTTTTACAAACAATACTACACACTAGTACAGTTCATACGATTCACTAATTGCGACTGACGGCGAGTGCCCGTAGCCCGTAGGACCGAGATGATTCGTCCTTTGTCGTAAGACGTCGATTTTATTGAGGTGTTGCGGGATCAACGTTTTTGATACTTTACCCAGAGGAAGAGTATGAATATATCTAATTAATATTGGTACTTCACTGTAGATGTGTAGAATAATTAGTTTTCGGTAGGTATTTAATTTATTTCATAGTTTTTCTTCTTGAAGGCTTCTGGAATGTCAGAACGGCAATTGAAATTAGACGCGCCTTTAACAATGTGTTAGCAAATTTTTATGCTGATATTCTTCCCAGGAATCGGGCGTAAGCACTAAGTAAGTTACTTGGGCAGAATAAAGTTACTTGGGTAAGATGCCCTTCATGGAGCCTTCGTGAAGCGTTCTTCTTAAGTAAATCCCATAAAATTGATGCCTAATATTTTATTATAAGTACATATAAAAGAAGCTTACACCAGAAACAAAAAAAAACATAAATAATCTCGAATAAATTATTATTATTCAGCCGAAGTATCAAAACTCTTTGCATAGTATAATGTCAAGGTGCAAATAAATAACATTATCTTACTGTCAACGGGACATTATAAATCTAGTAAACGGTCTTTTAATTATAAAGCACCATTTATAACCACTTATGTAATTTAGCGATATTATCCTAAAGTGTTCTAGCAGATTTATCGATTTTACATATAAATATTTTACCTTTAATATATTTTTATACTAATCTTAGCCTGCGGGTTCGTCCGCGTGCTTTCAGAAATTATCCCACGGGAACGTTCTACAGGAATAAAAAGTCCTATTCTGGGTCATGGTCTACCCGTGTGCCTCAGATTTATAATCATAAAAAATCATCAATACAACTCTCTAAGTTCATGTAATCTTATTGAATGACTATTTCATGAAATCATGACATTTGAGGATTATGCTTAGGAGTTGTATTGCTGATTGTAATGATTATAAATCTGTAAAGCCATATTTGTTACGGTTGCAAATCATATTTTAATCAAGATACAACCTAACACTGACCTGCTAATTGCAAAAAACGTAAGAAAATTCGAATTTCGCGGGCTGCCTTGGCGCATCCCCGAGAATAAATCGACAGGAGAGTGAGTGGTGGTCAACGACTCGGTCCAACTCATTGCCTATTTACGTAATTCCTAGCCAAAACGTTTAAACAAATTTTAATTCGAAGAGAAACCAGGAGTCTAGCAAAGATTCGAAAAAACAGCCAGCATCAAACCTTTTGAAAAAAAAATGCAACCTAATGATGATCCAAAAAACTAGTCAGTAGCAAAGACTTTGAAAGCAAGTATCAAAACGTTTTCTTAATCAAAGTGTCAAGGTGCAAGCACTAGATAAATTATAAATTACGTTATCTAGCAGTTGTCGGGACACCGAGCGACTGGTTAGTGGCCACGCGACGTGTAGTAAACAATATGGACATCAATCTATTTATAGCTCTTATGCCATGTTAAAGAAAGTAAGAGCGTATTCTGATAGGACCTTAGGACCATTTTTGGTATACGTTACAGTTTTACTAAAAAGGTATAAACAAGGACAACGACTAGCACAAATCCTACAGATTTCGTGTGACTCCGGAACGAAAACCGATGCGACCGCGGAATAATATAACGCTTCCAATGATAACACGTTTGTCAAAATACGACGAGTAGTTTAGGAGTTATGAGGAAACATAAACATACATACATAGTCTCTTAAAATCATAACCCTCCCTTGGCTTTGCCGTGGCAAAAACGTTTTACCATTTCTGTATATCAGGTATTTATTAGGTAGTTTTTTTGGCAGTACATCTCCTAGCTTTGACGTTCCCTGTCACCGGGTGGGTGAGATGGGTCCTTCAGAATATCTATTATTACTCGTATATTTACAGATAGGTTACAAGTTGGCACTAATGTTCTATTGTGTTCTATGTCAATACTTTATTGTTGTACGTTAAAGGCAAGATTCAAGCGCCAAGTGCATTCATTATACTTTGTTTCTAAAATCTTTTTAATAAAATTTTAACCGACGTACTTTAGAGTGCATTCGTTGTACTTTAATTGTATTAGTAGGTACAATTTTATTAAAGAATTATTCATAATAGGAGTATATCGTTAAAGTTTTCAGTATTCGGAACGGCACTATAAAACAGATTCTTTAAAAATGGAACCGAAGATTTTGTATAAAATTATATGCCACCTAAATTAACCAGAACCTTATCCTAAGGACAAAACAGGAACTATCTGAAACGGGTCGTAAAAATATTCATTGGAAATCCTTCGTCGAGCTATTTTCATTCAAATAACATAACATCACGGCTTGCTTCCCCGAAGGGTTGGGTAGAGGTGTACATATACCCACATGTCGCCAGTTATGTTTAAGTCCCATGTAATAGGGGGCGAGCCTATTGCCATCAACCGGGCACAAATCAAGACTCCGGGCTGCAACCGAGAAATCCCAATAGCAGTTTGTATCGAACCCAGGACGTCATGCTCTTGCGACCACTTGACCACAAGGCAGTCAAATATCTTGCCAAAATTATCTCAATGTCGCATCTTCTATTTTAAGGTCACCCTAACCCATCACGAAATAAAAATATCGTTACGATATAAATCTTAATTCTCACCGCCCGAGTTTCAAACTGCTATTATTCAATTAGACCAATAAAATGTTTATTTTTTTCTAACTGATTAATTACGTAGTACGTATCATTCGTTTACAGTGCCGAGGCGTCAATATTGCAAAACGAATTTGAGTAAAAAATCGGTTTTGTAGAGCGTCATCTCTGCCAGCCCTCGTACCCACTGGCGATTTTTTATCACATAGGTAATGGATTTTCAACGCACTGCCCAGTGCCGAGAGATGAAAATTCAACAGTTTGTATTTTGACGCGCTGGGATGCACTCTGTTCGATTTTCAATGCTCGGTCGAACACCGAGAGTTGAAAGTCCAGTGCGCAATAAAAAATCGTCCGTGAGGATAGGGGTTCACTCATACCTATGTGACTGTCTCTTTCTAAAGCTCCATGTGTCATATTTACGCACGAGTACCGTAATTTGTTGTGTATGATACGTACGTAATTATGTATTAAACAATAAAGATTAATTGAAGTGTTCTGAAGGACATCGTTTGTTCGTAAGAATTGCTTCGATAATAATCTTATGTCTATAATAATATGTTTTTGCGGCCAACTTCCTTTATATTTGACATGACAGTGGGTGACAGTTACTCTCGATTGTGCCGGCGATAAATAGAAAATGTTTTTGGTATATTATTGTTTTTGGTATAATATTGTTAGCCCTCGCCGAACAGAAATATGCGTAGGTGTTAAGACAGTTGCTGACACTAAATAGAGAATATAGCAAAAACTTTCCTACTCTGAAAAACAAACATTAACTCTTTTTTCCTAATTAGTCGGTAAGCAGAAAACCAATTGCACTATTCCCAGAATGTCGTGACGTCCGACAGTAGTCCGGTTCAAAATTTTACAAACGATTTGTCGTTCTCTTCTCTACTACAAAGAGGAACAGAGGGAACCACTGGGGCGAACGGTGTCTTGTTCTACTGCATAACCTTGTCCTGTGCAAATATATGTTTCGGCGCAAAATGAATTCCTCTTCCATTTTCCCTTGTCGGGAACGGTGTCTATGATGGTCTTATTCTAACAAAAAGTTACTATTCACGTACCTTCAGCCCTCGCCCTCCTCTCGAACTCGTCGAACAGTCGGTTGACGTCGTCGATCTCTCGCCGCAGCCTCCTCAGCTGAGGGTCGGCGGGGTCTCCTTCTGCTAGCAGCTTCTCTGCGTCTTCGTTGAGCGCGCGGCGGATCGCTTGACGCTGTTCTGCGCCCATTGCGACAAACTGGTAGGGGAAAACGATTTTTCTAGATGAGTCAGGCATTTCATGGTGCTGAATAAGAGCCTAAATGATACATAGTATTTATTGAATAATAATATTCTCTAGTTCGTAGGCTCCGAAGAAAAAATAATGCGGCGGGATTTTATCGCGCACTGGATTTTCAACTTGGCGCTAAGCAGAGCGTTGAACATCCAGTGTGCAAAAAAAAAACAACGAGTTGCACTCCGGGAGTGCCGGCAGAAGTGAAAACTTGAACATTAACGTTGTGCATTTTTTAATATTTTTGAATGGTCGGGGAATAATTTCGCACGAATTGCTTTATTTATCAGTATAAAAGTACTATAATTTATGTGGTTAAATACAATATTCATTAGTAGTAGTAGTAGTAGTAGTAGTATATTTATTTATTTTCAAAATATAGTCTAACAAAAATAAACAATTTATTTAAACACTTTTCATGAAGTATGTTTTGACTACTTTTTTTTACCCATCAATATGGGTAAATTTCTTACCTCGCAATCTTTACGTAATGTCAAAGACTATTTATTTTGATATTTAGTTTGTCGGTTGCTAGGCAACGGATCTTACAGTCACGTACTGACGCGAGTTTTAGATTTTTTACCCATCCCAAAAAAACTGCACAACGCCGCTATAGAAGTTTTCACTTCAAAAAACAACTGTTAACATAATTTTTCATAAAGTTTGAAAATGTGTTATCAAACAGTTCTTTTGGATAAAAATCCGAAAGGCATGACTTTGGTCAAACATACATAATTGACAATTTGGAACGCAATTCGAGCCAAAAATAAATACTCACTTGAGGGAAATCCCACCCCTTCACCACCTTGATAGTGGCGAAGATCATATTCTGCCGCATCCTCAGCTGTTTCCTCTGCCATAATTGTATCACCTTCACAAAAACATACAATATTAACACAGCCACACAGTACACGAACAGTTGGAAACAGTCTAGGACACGCATCGCGCTGACATCACAGTTATACTGGGCAATGGCCAATGTTTATATTTCGTTAATCAGTTGTTGATTATTCATTAACTTAACGGTAATATTATTTTAATTTGTTGGGATTGGTTAATAGGGTAGATAAAGTAAATGTCACATTGGTGATTGTTTTTATGCAATAGTTTGTGTGAGATTGTCCGAAATACCGCTGCAATCACGATTTTACTTATTTTTGATTATCGTCGGACCTTCGTGTGCGAGTCTGACTCGCGAAAGGTTCCGTTTCCTATTAAAATCGAGTAAAAAACGTCGAAAAAAACACGTTTCTTGTATGGGAACCCCCATTAATTCATAAATTTGAAAAAAAATATTATATATTATACTTAAGGCAATAGAAATACACAGTCTGTGAAAATGTCAACTGTTTACCTATTACGGTTCATGATACAGCCCGCTGACAGACAGATAGACGGACAACGGAGGCTTAGTAATAGGGTAACCCCGATCATCAATAAATAAAATTGATAAAACCATGAGTTATCAACTAAATTCACTGCTTACGTATTGTTTAGGAAGCAAGTCTTAACCATTCGACTATTAAAGGACGATGAGGTTCTGGCTTGATCTGCTCCACCATTCTTGTGCTGGCGCATGTTTTTTACCAATCATTTTTTAGAGAAACCTATTACATTTTTCTCTACCTCACCAATGTTATGATAGACTAGCATTATTATTAGCCATAGACATACCTCAAACTGCCTTTGGAAGGCGAACGAGGGGCCGAAAAAACTAGCAGAGGCCCGTTCGACGTTAATTAAATGAGGCACAATTGTTTTTTGTACATTTTATATTTTTGTGTGCACTAGTTTCTATGACAAAATAACCGTTTTTTTTCTCTTTCTATATTAGAAAGGCAGAATGATGATCATAAGGTACTCACCCTATCGTAAGAGCTTCGCAGCCTGCCCGCGCAGTCGATGGCCTCCTGGCAAGGCGGCGGCAGCGCCACCACGGCCCCCGGCAGTTGTACATCAGTCCCGGCGCCGCCCAGCCGCACGCGCCAGCGACTGCGGCCCGAGTTGTCTACTACTGTCACTGCTGAGCCCTTCTCGATGGCCACCTGTGGGAGAAACATGAAGTTAATTATTAGATTTCAGTACATAAGGGAGGATTATAGATAAAAGGTTGTTGATGGACTAATACCCGTTTTCTACGTGACACTTAAATGAATCCTTAAATAAAAGTGCAGTGTTGGATTTTCAACGCTAGGCTTAGTGCTGAGAGTTGAAAATCCAACAGTTCACTTTTATTTTTAAGATTTTATTTAAGTGTCACTTAGTTGTCGGTAAAAACAGTTGTCAGTCAGATGCATCTCTTTGACAAGTTAATCTAACCATTTGTAGCATATTTTGGTGAATCATCGTAGAAATCAGAAGGTAGACTATTGGATACCTATACTCCTACAGGTACAACAGCATCTTATTTTATCAAAAACAGGCTAATAACAAGAACGTTATTATTGTAAAATTGACATTATTTCCATGACATAAGATCTATATTTGAATAGACACTTCTCCGTAATAACAATAAGCCAAAACCATCAACAAAAGGCTGAAACAACATGACTCTTATTACACTGTCATAAGACAAATCATACTTACATTAGCATGTTTATAAGCGCAAACAGTTTCCGCCCTTAGCGGCCTTGTAATAGGGGCTCTCCGTTGCTTCACGGGGCGGATCTCCTGCGAGTCTTCAACCAGGCGAGATACCAGGCCTCCATGAGAGTTGAGCTCTTCACGCAGTTCTTGCATGCCCTTCAGTAAGCGCTCGCCCTGGTCGAGAGTGAACTCGGATTGGGAGAATGTTGTGTTTAGAGCTTCTTCGCGTCTGGAAAAGAGGTGGAGGTTAGTAATTGATATTGTTTGTGAAACATCCATACAAATAAATAAAATTAAAGTGTCTGTCCTTATGCATGTCATTTTGTTCCGGCTAACCACCGAAACGGCTGCACCGATTTTGACGGGACTTTATTTTTTATAATTTATTTATTTCTTACCACAACTTTCACTGGCAGGTAGCTGATATAGGGAGTAACTTAGGCTACTTTTATTTAAGAATTAAGTAAAAGAATTAGGGTCTACGCCGGCGAATTCGCGGGCAGCAGCTAGATTTTAATATTAAACGCTTAAAACTAAAATATTAACTTGGGATTAATTTTGATTTGTTGAAGGATAGTAAGTCGATTAGTATCGATTTAATGAATCAACTAATAATCTAAGAAATCGATTCTGCCAATTCAATTGACCTACATATTATATTATGCTGATGCCTTCTTACAAACTTTAACAGCAAAAGCGACTCCTCAAATTGCAAAAACCCTATTTCGTACAGCATAAACCACATTTTCATTTACATGTCTCAATAAGATTTAAATCCAAACTTTGACAACAAATCCGAGTCAATGCACTACAATTTGAACATTATTCCCCACAACTAAAGGAACATTTTCATTTACAGCACCATTATAACAGGAGTAAGTACTTACTTCTGTATCCATTTTTCAGCTTCCTTGACCTCTTCGAAGAAGTTGTGGTACTGTGTGGTGTGTTTGAGATGTGTTTCGAGACACAGAGTCAGCTGAAGTACCCACGCCCATTGAGACTGCATCACCTAAGAAACAATAAGGATATTAAGATTAAGGGATACTTAGATAGAGATGATTTGGCCAGCTATGTTACTGAGATAAGCCACTGGGTTAGGCTGCGGTCTATCTGACCACACACCGACCGACAATGTGTAGCTCTAGCTGTGCGTCACCGACAGCGGCCGAATGCTATATTCGTAAGCACACGGGCGCGGTCTCGCTCTCACGTCGCCCGCGCAGAGGAGATGACGGCAACGAACGTTTTGACAACTGGCGGTGTATCGGTCGTCCGTTGTGACGTCACCGCACGCTCTCAGTAGCGTCTAACGTTTTAAAGAGACCGTAGCCTTAGTAACCATCTTGCTTAAAAAAAATAGGCAGTCATGGGGACTGTCGGCAGAAGTGAAAACTTAAAACTGGAATTAGCCCCATCTAGCTTCTATAGTACAGCACTACGGCGCAAGCATGTCGGTGACGCGAATCCATGACTTTATCCCCTACCAAAAATCGCTAAACGCACCTAAAGACGTTTTTACTTTTAAAAAAAAAACTGGTATTTCATAACTAAACAAACGATTACAAACAAGGGATTCATAAAAATTCAAAATTCAAAATTCAAAGTCATTTATTCAAACTAGGCTGAGAATCAGCACTTTTCGAACGTCAAAATTACATAAGACAGTACCCCAAAAACGCCCGCCCTTCACCACTTCCTAGTGCTTTTGCTGGAGAGAAGAAGTGGCGCAACAAACTCCCCAGCAGCACAGCTGTCTGTTCAGTTAGAAAAAAAATTGATTCTATACAATAGTATGCAAATCATTTACATTACTCAACACAAATCATTAAATAAAAAAATATATTTGCCATAATGACAGCTAGCACACGCCAATGTAACAACAAAAAAAAAAAAAAAAAATATCGAAAGCTAAACTCAAGCGAAAATGAAAACTAAAAAAACTAAAAACGTAAACAGAACTTAATACCCGAATTATAAAGCCTCCAGGTATAAAGGGCGTGCCCGCTTACATATAGCTAATAAAACTGTAACTCGAAGTCACATAATTATGATAAACTAGGACCATCGAAGTAAAATAAATCAACAGTTAGGCAAGAATAATATAATGATCTTCTGTCGAGGTCGCTAGCTAACCACATATTGCAATACAACTCATTAAACAAAAAAAAGATACTCATTAGTCCTTTTAACATATTCTGTACAAGGAAATATAAACCTTAAAACTAAACAATTAAGATATAATTTCAACTAACCTGCAGATGTGACTCAATAGTCTTTGTAGCAGGATGATGTTGAGCGATGAGTGCTTCTCCGCGGTCGATGACGTTGCTGAACTGGAGTTCTCGCTTCTCTAGGGATGACATCAGTTGCTATGGAGAAATGAATCTTATTGGTTGGATGTAAGAGTGATTTTACATTGGCAGATGTGAATGAATAGTATGATGACTATATGAAGCGTGTGTCGTCAGATGTTCTCTTTTTGTGTTACCTATATGTATGTATGTATTTACTTTTTTGATGGAGAAAAAACAATTGTCTATTTGTTTTTAAGTTATGATTGATGTTACACCAAAAATATCTGTTTTCTAAAGTTATCTGTGTGTCAATATGCTAGATTATTTTATTCGTAACATTACGCATTTTGTAGTTAGTCACAATCTACTAGCGAATTTGTCTGTTAGTCAACATGAACATCCAATACTTAGTAGATAATATTCTTCTGAAAATCGACTTTAATAACTTATACATACGATATTTATTCAAATATTCTTCATCTAAAATCTAACTAAACATCAACATGCACGTATCTTAAAAAAAAAGCACATCGAGAAACCAAATCGCCAACATAAATGAATTTAACAATGTTTAACATAAACGTGTAAAACCAACCTCTCTATCATCTCCAAACGAATGCTTGTAAACAAACGAATTATTTGAACTTATTGTAAAACAACATCTTAAAGTACAAGACAATGGCTACTAATGAAATGGTTTTTTGATTTATTTGCTCTTTTATTGATTTTTAGAGGTATGAGGAACGGGTTGTAAAGTTCACTCGTCCTCGTTAGAAAAGGGAGGATCCTCCGACCAGACGGGTATTGTGTCTGGCGGGCAACTGCCGGAAAGTTGTTTTTTTTTTTTTGGACTAGGGCATCTCGCAGGTTACCACTAAGGTACTCGCTGCTTAACCAGACTTTTCTGTGGCTGCCTTAAGCTCCTAAAAGAACTCAAAGCCTCCAGCCAGGGCATAAACTAAGCTATATTAAGACTAGGCAAACGCTCGCTAAGGGCACCCCCTGTGGGGTACGGACCTCGGCTTAGGGCGTTCGCTGGGGGGAGGACAGCAAGAGGGACAGGCTGGATCAAGGATAGATGCCCGAAAGTTGATGTCGGATAGTCTTATATATTTCGTTCCCGCGGTAAACTCTAATAGCGCGATGCAGGATTTGTGTCTTTGATGCGCGACAGATTCGTTACATGACCAGGTAACTGAGTCATTACCTCTTCGCGTGACCATTTCATGTCTAACGGCTCTGGTGGAATTCAAAACTATAGGCCTTGCGCGACTGCTAGTCACCGCCCTCGGTATGTGAGCGGCGAGACCCGGGAGGTAGACAAAGACCAAGTTAACTCAGTCTGACAATTTTCTCAATGGCACCCTCCCCGTCTCACTGCACCGTGAGAATACCTTACGCGGGGACTAGCAGTCGCGCGCGGACAGTCGGGCTATCCCTATAAAGTCACGAATAGCCGTAAGATTGATATTTCTTCTATTCGAGCATATTCCTTCTAAACTTTGGCATTTAAAAAGAAGTGTTTATACCCTCAAATTAAATTCGTAATATTTCAGACCATTATCTTCAACTATAAGCAAACAGGGCGAAAATACATCTGCTGGAAAGGCTTTCCACCAAACTGAAGAAAATTATAAAGCGGAGCTTAACCCCTTCAAAACGGATCTTCGCGCGAATACGATTTTAAATAGGACACGGCATTTGGTGAATCTGAACGCGTGGTCGCGCCGACAGATGGCGCTTTCCGTTTTTTCGAAAAAAAAGCGATACATATATGGACGCGATGATTCGGGTCATCCAACTGAAGAATTTCAAAGGAGTCGCAATTTCATTTATTCGAAGCTTCATTTCACCTATATTCCTACCCATACCTCATAATAATGCTGTACAGCCGGCAGGTTGATGTGAGGATCTGCCCAGTCCCTGGATAGTTCTACTTGCTCCTTCTCGTTCAGCCAGTTCAGCTCAGCTGTCGCTGATTGGAGGAAGTCTTGGAGGGCGTCTAAGTCTGACATGCTGTGGGGAGAAAATGAGAATGACGTAAGAACAAAACATGACAGTTTCAAATTGAACTTTATTTCGTCTACAATAAAGTTTGTAATCAACGGACGTGTTAAAGTCAGGGAAAACATAATGTAAGAATTATATTATATTAAAATTAATGACGTAAGGAAAGATAAAAATTTATTTAAAATGAACTTTATTTCTGGTCGTTTTAACGTTCACATTCAACTGATGCGTTTCAAGTAGACGTCAAGGTTCTACTGTTGCAGCTCAACTCGAACTCAATTGCCAAGACGTATATTTTGATCCGAATCTCGACTTTGCAGGTATACGAGTATAAGGGCACTTGTCTGTTTTAGTTACTTTTTTCTATTTTTTATAACAAATTGGACTTTATTTCTACACAGGTAAAGTTGATATTATTACCGTTTAGTGCTGGTTGAGAGCAGTTCAGCATACAACTTCTGCAGCTGACTAAGATGTTGGTTGTATAAGTTCAGTTCTTCTCCGCTGAAGTTTGAGCGGTTGTGCACGCATTGTTCCACCTGAGAAATGAGAAAAAAATTGTCAATATCAGGACAACTAGATATTTCGATAAACATCTACGTCCGATTCTGAAAAGAACTATAAAAAAAATATGAACCTTGCCTATGTTGATTTAAAGTCGAAAATAAATCAAAAATACGTTTCACCACTATCTGTTTTGATGCTTTTGCGCACTACGGTTAACTGCCTAGTCTTTTCCCAACTATGTTAGGGTCGGCTTCCACTCTAACCGAATGCACCTGAATAGTATTTTACATGGAGCGACTACCTATCTGACCTCCACAACCCAGTTACTGGATAATACGATATCCCTTGGTAAGACTGGTTGTCAGACTTTCGCGCTTCTGTCGACCCGTAACGACTGTAAAAGATCCACTAAAGACAGCCGGGACCAACGGCTTAACGTGCAACACACAACAACGGCGGTTAACTTCATTTACTGTCGACTTTATTTAAACTACAATGAACTCGATATAATCAGGCAATTGCGCTGCTTTGCTCTTCGTTAGGTCTGCGACGGCCCTGTAGGCCCATGTTATCGGTCAACACTCAGTCTTCAAACTCAAACTATTTATTTCAAATAAACCAATTACAGGCACTTTTGAATTGTCAAAGAGTCGGTCAGGCAGAAAAATTAAGCTAGATGCTCATTCCAAAGCATGATAGGTTCATATGGAGAAGAACGGGCAAGAAACTCTACATAGAAACTTCTTTTTTCACTGTATAATGAGATTGTTAATTGACTGAAGCGTGTCTTTACGGAAATCCATTATAAAATACAATGCATCCTCAGGATGACGATTGACTTGTTGCGAATCAAGTCAATCGTCATCCTGAGGATGCCTCGTTGAGAGGTGAAACACGGGTCGATTTCTTACAGGGTTCTTTAAGGCTCTTTAAGAACAGTTAAGCGGATTAGGTAACTAAATATACGTTGTCTATTGTACTCTGTATAATGAGGGTAAATATTTGTAACGCACCTTAGCGTGGAACTGATCGATCTGTTTGTGTTCTCTCTGGTGTCTGTCCAGTTCATGTTGGACTGACGGCAGGTCTGAGCCGTAGTCCGACTCGTGGAGTTTTTTCTGAAAACAAATGAGTAAAATTATTACATGACATCAAAATGCAAAGCAGTGATAGCCTAGTGGTGTGAACGACGGACTACCAAGTCATAGGTCTCGAGTTCGCACGCACCTCTGACTTTTCGGATTCATGTGCGTATTGTTCACTTGCTTCAAAAACGGTGAAAGAAAAGAGAAGAAGCCCGAAGTAGACAGATTAAGAATTACAAATGATATAGCTGAAATAGGGATGACGACAATTTTTTTTTGTCCGGAATGTAGATTATGAAAAAATAACATACACGTATTATTTTTTTCCTTAATCAAAGGATTACGGCAATACGTTGAGTTAAAATGTGCTATGACGTCACGAGTATGTAGATTTTATACTTACTTGTGACGTAGCGACCCCCACTCCCCAACTTCAACTCCGTTTTATCCAAGTAATTTTTTATTAACATGATAAAGCAAAAAATACGTGTCTAATATTTTTTTATTATCTCTCTGACGGACTGAATAGAATTACTTTATTTTGACCCAGGCATCATCTCTATTGTAGCTGTTATAACATGTACTCACCAGTTTCTCCTTACACCACTTAGTAGCTTCACTAAGCTGCTGGAACTTGGGGTCGGCATCATGTACCCGTGTCTCGAGCACCGTGCGCGTCTCCCTGCGGACCGTGGTCTGCTGCACCGGCATCCGGACTGAAGATAATCGAGGGACCAAACGTCCCGTGAAGGATTGGCGGGCATTTAGCCAGCGGTCATGAACTTGTTGGACTCTGGAAGAAGATTTTTTATGTCAGTTTCCTGTAACTGGTTTGAGAAATTCTGTCGTATTTTTATTAGGAATGAACTTTATTAGTTAGTGCAATAAATCTGGTATTTTTATTTATTTATTTATATATGCTTTATTGTACACCAGATAATACATTACAAAAAGAAAAAGTAATACACTACAAAATATACAATGGGCATGGTATGGTTTTGCTCATATTTAATAGTAGTTTCACCCTTTGGAAGCGTTTGACTTTAACTTTTAAAGCTGTCACTGTCACCTGGGTGTAAGTTGTTATCTCAGGATATTTATTTTAAAAGACATTATTATTTTGTTGTACAAAAATGGGATGATAATATTGCAACTGCCTAGTTGTGCCAAAAAACTAAAGTATACCAAACTAATAACATCTAAACATTTATCAAACACCATAACATAATTATTCAATATATTTAAATTTATCTTTTTGCAAAAATCCTTTATTTTAACGCAAAAGTATTTGTTTGGTCTTTCTTCACGTACCAACTGAGCAAAATATGGTCTTAATTTTTTGCATAGAGACAGTTTTAAACCCGTGACAGACATAGGCTGCTTTTGATTCCGAAAAAATTGACGGTTACAGTAATAAATCATGGGAAAACCAAAAGGGCACAAACTACTAACCGTCGTAGTAAATCAGCGGCCTGAGGATATCTTCCTTCCCTCAGCACGTGGCAGTCCTGGAACATCTCCTGGATGGTATGCTCCATGGCCCGCAGCTCCTGCTCGATCTGTTCGACGGCCAGCTTGGCGTCTGCCGGGTGCACGCCGCGCTCAACGCGACGGATCTCACTCTCGATGTGGCGTTCTACGCTGTCGAGACCGGCCTCCGTTTGTTTTATGTCCCTGTTGTAGAGAGATAGTTGATTAGTTAGTTATTTGAATAATGCATGGGTTTTTGTCTACTGTCTACGATTGATATAACCATTTCCCCTGGCTCATGAACCATATATATGGCTTAGGGCGATTAGTTAACTAATTTGTCTGCTTCCCAAACAATGAAATTGTTAAACATATGGACAGTTTAGGGCTTAGTTTCAAATAGCTTGGCGTATTATACGGGAGAACCATATGGTTACTTTTGAGGAACATCGGAAGAGATGATTCTGGATATATATCTTGCTGGAGGTTAGCATCTTGACCTTAGTAACAGCCTACTGCGATCACCATTCTGGCAAATCTATGATTCATCATAAGAAATTCGCCAGGAGGTAGAGATAGCACCTATTTCAGTACATCTGTCCAAAAGAACTACTGTACATACCTGTGTAACTTCTCAGCGAGTCGCTGCAGTCGCTCCAGTCGCCGTATCTCGTCGGTCAGGTCCCGCTCTCGCTCCTGCTGCGCCATCAGCAGTCGAGACCACGCCTGCTCTAACGCGTCTGGTCGTAAAGTCGGCTCGATGTCGCACTCGCCCACTGATTCGAAGTATTTCTGGGGAAAGATTTCGTTTTTGGTTAAAACGGAAGCCTAGGCAATACTAAGAACTATTTAATACAATACAATACTTATACATATTTAAAAAACCCCCAACGCAGAAAAGAAAAGCGAACTTCAAAAAGTAATTTTATCTAAGTCTGTAGGTGTGTCTTTTTTTGAGGTGAAAACTTCTTTAGCGACGTCGTGCACTTTTTTTGGGATGGGTAAAAAATTTTAAACTCGCGTCTGGACGTGACCGTAAGATCCGTTGCCTAGCAACCGACAAAGTAAATATCAAAATATAGTTTGGAAAATCCAAAAGTGCACGCTTCATAACACTCATTCATAAACGAAAAAGAAATTCAAAACATAGTTTCTAACAAAAATTAACAATTTATCACTTTTCATGAAGTATGTTTTGACTGCGATTTTACCCATCAATATGGGTAAAGTTTCTAACCTCGCAATCCTTACGTAATGTCAAAGACTATTTATTTAGATATTTACTTGGCGGTTGCTAGGCAACTTACGGACGTTAAGTCATGGTTGGAAATATTTAGTTATAGATATTATATTTTAGTTAGTATTTTATTAATTATAATTAAACTACTTTGAATAAAAGAGCCATTTTCAATAGGGTTCGTTCTATGGCAGAAACGAATGTATAAAAAAAAATTGACTCAATTAATTGATTTTATCGCAAGCTACAATGTTTTCAGGGTTCATAAATTGACGGACAGGATTTTTTTTCCAACTATTTCGATGCTTTTTCCATTTCTGCTGCATTCAATCAATGATTAAAAAGAACAGCATTAATCTCCATTTAATCATCTATACAATGGTATATAAATTAGCAGGAGTGTAACAATAAAAACAGTTGCAGAATGGGGCAAAAAAATTTTTTCAATCGTAGAGCACACTCTAATGCTTCGTCTTGAATCGTGCAATAAATAGTCTTTGACATTACGTAAAGATTGCAAGGTAAGAAATTTTACCCATATTGATGGGTAAAAAAAAAGCAGTCAAAACATACTTCATGAAAAGTATTTAAATACATTGTTTATTTTTGTTAAGACTATATTTTGAATATAAATAAATATACTACTACTACTACTAATGAATATTGTATTTAACCACATAAGTTATAGTACTTTTATACTGAGAAATAAAGAAATTCGTGCGAAATTATTTCCCGACCATTCCAAAATATTCAAAAATTCACAACGTTTATGCTCAAGTTTACATTTCTGCCGGCTTTCAGTGCAACCCGTTGTTTATTTTTTTCATTTCTTTCTTTTCAAAAAGAAAAGAAAGAAAGAAAGTTCTTAGTAATAAATCAAAATTACTATTACTTTTTCAAGAGTGTACTAGTGTGCTGGATATCCTGGCTGCAATATCAGCTCATCGTGTTGCCACCATTATTACGAGTATGTAGAATTAAATATGTACTGATCAAAACGAATCCAAACACGACATTTCTGCAATTTTTTATCAAAATTACTATTATTTTTTCAAGAGTGTACTGGTGTACGGGATATCCTGGCCGCAGCATCAGACCAAGAATTCCATAATCTAGCATAGTCATATAGCATACATGGGGTGTTTCAAATTTTAGGTCACACACATGTTTGAAAGTGTAAATAGACGATAGGACCCACAGCTCGTGGCGTCCTATCGTCTTTGCCTACCAAAACGTATGAAAAAGGCATGAATTTAAGTATTTGTTTTTACAGTAAAAAACAGGCTTTTATGACATACCTCTAATTCCCTGTAATGGTGGAAGAGTTTCTGTTTCTCCCTCTGTCTGAGCGGCACCTCTTCTTGGCGGAACCGCGTGCTCTCACTGAGCAGCTTCTTCATTTCGATCAAAGTTGACGGGAAAGCACGGTCCTGTACAACAGAAGATGAGTTAAAAAGGTAGTCTGAAACGCCTGCTACACGGTTGCCAACCGCGTCCCCTACAGAAGTGACCTTGGTTGGCGACCGGCAAAGTTGTGTCAACGTTTGGTGGTAAACCATCATCTACACGGTTGTAAACGACCAAGGTGAGTGTGAGTGGTGAAGTGGCGTTACTTGGAGCCCAAGCACCGCCACCGACTTCGGAAACGTCTCGTAGTTTGTCTAGTAGCCTGCCTACCTGCATGAGGGCGCACTTCTCGTGCAGCCAGGCGCGGTGGAGCGCGGCCTGCTCTGTATAAGCGGCGGCGCGGCGCTGCGACTCGGCGTCGAACAGCGGATGCACGGTCGGCGGCTCGGGGAACGTCTCGTAGAGGGACGAGATGTACGTGATGAGAGACTTCTCGTCGGGCTCGTGGGTGTCCACATCTAAGGAGAGGAATAGAAGAATTAGAACCTGTTGAAGGACCGAGTCTTGCACCTAAAGAGCATCAAGTCCACAACATGTTTAATAAACACTGAGCAGTAAGTCCTGTTGCCAACTTTGCTGACTGGTTTATCATTAGACTAAAAAACAACATTCGTTTTTGAGTTTGTGACGTCATATACATCTCCACATGTGAACTACGACGCATCACACTGACGTCACGGGAAATCCTGCATCGCGCAAGTAAAGTTTACCGCCCGATCAGTATAAATATAACTTCCCGACATCAATCGTCCGGCAGTTGCCCGCCAGACACGACAGCCGTCTGGTCGGAGGATCCTCCCTTTTCTATAGAGGATGCGTGAACTGAACTTTATACCCTGTTCTCAATACCTCCATAATTTAATTCATGCTCTCTTTAGAAGGTTACATCCAGGTACTCCGATGTTATCCATATAGATATGCCATGCCATTGTGGCATATTTTAATTATAATTTTTGTTTGCCTAGTAAATTCAAATGATGTGATTGCATAAAATCCAGAACCTACCTATTGGGAGAAGATACTGGCCCCTGTAACACAGGTGTTTTTACCTAGCGCAGGAGTCAGGGCTTCACTTTGTTTGTACACATTTTTATGCCAATAAAAAGAATTTATTATTATTATTATTTATTATATATACGTAGGTAGGTATAAAGATATGACAGCAGATCGGTTTGGCTTTATAGAAAGTTCACAAGGTCTAAGCAGCAGTGGATCAAAATGGGTGAAATACCTAGCGACCAGTCGAAAACTTCACAAAGCATTAATAATCCTACTAAAACCCACGCCCTAAATAAAACTAGACACACGAACAACTCGCAAACTTACAAAATTATAGCAATTAGTCGCACAACGACACGACAATCGTACAATAAAATCGCATACTCGAGGCTGCACCGATTATCCACGCCAAGCTGCACCGGCTTTGAAATGTAATTATTCTTTTGTTTGTCACTGTTTTACTTCGAAGGTGCCTCTAGTATTATTATTAAAATGTTATTTAGAAACAATCAATTGAGATAATAAGCAGAACGGCCTAGGCCTCATGGAACTTGCGATTCATTAAAACTTAATTTAAAAGATTATTACTGCTTTCAAAATAATTATTTTGGTGTATAAATTCTGAACTGACTATACTATTCAACATGTAAAAAAACCGTCTCCGATCCGTGAGTGTGTTGCTAGGTATCGTACTGAGTGTATTTATGTGATAATTTTCAGGAAACTAGAAAAAAAATAGTCATTTTTTTTTAATGATGAATATTACCGGGTTATTTATTACGTGGGGTGCGAGCGGCCGTCGTTTAGCGTCATAACTTATGAACCCTGTTGAAAATTTGGTAATTTTGGTATTAAAAATATAATTTTTAAATAATTATAATTTTTTTATTTTCAATAATAATTAGGTTTTTTATTACTTTTAGGTAATGACGACACGAAAGGGGCTCATAGGTAGGTACTGCAATAAACCTACCTATGAGCCCCTTTCGTGTCGGACAGGGTATTTTTTTACATATTGTATACCTATCAACTGAATAATTTTAACATCTAATAGAAAAGTATGGAAGAAACATTATGATTTTTTAAATAAGGCTTTTTTTAAATCTAAAATGTTCATAATAAAATATATTCGCTGACCATTTTTTTAAACTCAATTTATTCAAGAACTTGGCTCTCTCTACCACGTCAACCAAGACAACAGTTCAATCAACTGACACCTCAAACCATAAAGCCATATCGACACTGGCTGACGCCACAGATCACCTACACTTGTCCGGCCGAATCGTGAACAATAGCTCGTAAACTACTTCAATTGAATGTGAACTGCGACCTGCCAATTGTATTGGCTAATAATTTAATATTGTCTGCTAGACTTTGATTCAATTCGTGACCAGAATCTGTAGCGTATAATTGGGTTTGTCACTATGCGGCTAGCCTGTGAAAAGAATGGCGAAGATGATTAAAAAACGCGTGGGATTGAGAACTTCTTTATTTTGTGAGAAACCTGAAACGGATAGCAGCGAGAACCTTAGAAGAAGGCACTGGAAATAGCAAAGAGCAAGCACAAAAAGATGCCCATCCATAGATAAATATCACGTCTCTCCACTATTCCATTGCCTACTCTAGGATGCATATCTGGTACAGCTCGCAAATCCTTCCTTACCCTAAGGGCACGTCTTCCCTACCATTACCGCGCCCCCCGGTCTACTCCTTGATATGCAATGGCCTCTGTAGCTCCATGAAGCATGAGGCTCCATGGGCTAGTGCGAATTTCGGGGTACATTCGATTTATCGAGTCTGGTTAAACCACGCTGGGGTCGGTGCATTTCATTCATTCAAGTTGGTTTAAAAGGTAATATAATAGGTATTCAAACAAACGGACAGACAAACGGCGAAAGCTTCCTAATAGGGTTCCGTTTTCACTCTTTAGATACAGAACCCGAAAACTCGCTGGGCTATTGTTGCTTGCACTTGCACACGCGACGCAAAATTAGAGAAGAGTCTATTTTTTAGTAAAATATCTTATTATAATAGATAACTAATAAGTAATAAACCTTGAATAAATGGTATAGGCCATAAAGTAAACATATAAAGCAGAATTTACATCGAGCGACTGCCTATAATGATTATCACAATCCAGTAACTGGGTAATACGATAACTTTTCGTAAGACTGGTATACTGACTTTCCAGTATCTACTGGCCATAAAGGTTATTTTGTTAACTTCAAAAGTCTCCAGATAAAAGTTTCCCAAGAAAAGTCAAACAACCCACAATTTCCTGGTTGACATAATCAAGCATGTTGCTAAAACATTTCTGAAGAAATGTTGCAGTCCAATTATGGTCAGTAATTAGTAATTACTGACTAATTACGTACTCTAAACATACCTTTACCTATGTACTGTTACCAAGCTTTAAGTGGCTCTAAACGATTCTAGACTTTTCAATATCGTTTGAAAATAGCGCAAATCTTAGTTAGGAGAGGAATCTCTTTGACTGATTTATTTATTTAAGGGATGTATTGATAAAAACAGCTATAAAATTGTATATCAGTACTTTAAAATAATACATAACATCTATAATTTTATAATTTCACTCTAATAAACATGAACCAAACTGCGAGCAACTTGGAAGTAGCGCTCGCCGGTCGCTGCCGCGGCACTGCTCGCTTCGCTCGGTCGCGGTTGGTCACAGTTCTAACCTAACCTATATCACACAGTACAAAATGACAAATCATACAATCTGCCAGCGACTGGATAATAAGACAATCCTACGACATACGAGTAGTAATAAGCTAAGCATATTTATAGTGTTATCCATTATTTTTATAGTTCATTCAATACATTTTAAAGCTAAACATTTTAAAGTGTGTCAATAATTTTTTTTTGTTTTTTTTTCGATTGACATAGCTTTATTTAGAGGTACCGAGGTACCTAAGTTAATAACTTGTTTCTATTTTAACCTCGCTTTATAGTTATAGCCCCATGCTGGCCACCTACTAGGCCCAACTAATCTAAAAAGTTTCTACCATGGTCTCGAAAAGAAAAAGTTCAAAGCGTACTTTTCAGAAACTTTTTTTCAATTAGTCGGTCGCACTCACAACCCAAGCAGAATATCCTGCAGAGTAGATATTTTGTAATTTCCTTATAATTCACTTGTACTACAATACTACAATCTAAGTCACGCGTCGCGTTTAGTTCCCACTAGCAGGCTAACGTTACGCATTGGCGCGAATCATTCGATCCGCAAACATTATCGCGCTTTATTACCCGTGACTGGACTTTGCATGGGATGTTTATGTCTGTCAAAATGACAGCCAAGTTTAATGCGCAGTCGGGTTTAATTCTCTCTTAAGAATACATTCTTATTATTTCTGAAAGTTTTAATAATAGAAAATGAATTCTAAATAAACCAGTATTTTTGTAAACAATTAACTTATTTTTATCGATGATGGATCATCACGAAAAGGGGTTTGAAGATTTTTGTATGGAGGGTGGCCCTAACGTGTTGCCACCATTTTGATTTTTTTTCAGAATCGCGGTGAAAGACGAAAGTTATATATTTAGATAGAGGACACTTATATAAACAAAAAATGTCATGTAACATAATATCGTAAAGCGTCAGGTTTCGGAGTTATTCACCGAAATATAAGTCGAAAACTGAACCACGAAACAAGGATTATTATTTCTTTTTGTGTTTTTTTCCCTTCAGATAAGTATATTGAACTATGAAAACATAATTACATCATGTATTAGGTAATATTTTAGTTAAGAGCGAAAGAGACAAAAATATATGTATACCCCCCGCCGAATGAGGACGTATGTTATATAGTATATGTATTATATGGTGCATGGCATGGGCGCGACACCAAGAAAATCCAATTCAGCCTCCCGCTGCCTTCTTGGATGATATTATTTATACCAAATATGATTAAAAAATCTTATATTTTATCCACTAGGTGTAGTCAATTAATTCATGTGTAAATAACATCAACATGAAGTAGGTAACTACAACATAAATAAATAAATTCGTTATTAACGATTGTTATTTTTATCTTTGAATATCTCAGAAACGTGACACTTTATGATGTTATGTTATATGAAGTTTTATGTTTGTATAAGTGTCCTCTATCCAAATATATGAAATTTATTGTGCACCTCGATTTTGAAAAAAAATCAAAATGGTGGCTGATTTTAGGGCCAAAATCTTCAAACCCCTTTTACTCCAAATCAACGCTATAAAATTTTTCCTGTTGTTCGAAAACTCGTGCTCAAATAGATAAACAAAAAATTTTTATGGCAATACAATACAATCATCGTATTATAACGTCTTTCTTAAGAAAAAAAGCATTCAAACTAAAGTCACCAACAACATGACGTACCTCAGATATAGAATTACCTAATTGACCTATTGTGAACAATGACAAAAGGACATTCAATTATGTCATAAAGAGGATCGAGTTAGGCTCGGCGCAAACGGGCCACCGACCACAGCCACTGGTAGCCAGCGACAGCAACTTAACACACTTTTTCATATATTTTGTAAAGCACACGTGTGGCGGCCACTAAAAATATATGAAAAAGCGCTGTCGCTGGCCACCAGTGGCTGTGGTCGGTTGCCCGTTTGCGACGAGCCTTATACTCTTCTTTTATATCATAATTCTGTATAATGAATGACTGTAATCGCCATGAGGCAGTGACCTAGCGTAATGATCAATACTCGTTCTTTGAGGTCTACTCCCTAAACCCGAAATCCGTAGTTTCAACCTAAGTTACGGGCGAGTCCTACTCTGTATCACCTAAGGACATAAAATTAAGAATGAATGACAACACGATTTGACAGTTGTCCATACTCCCGAGTCCCGATGTATTTCGCCCGTCCGAAAAAGTTAATGAATCGGGTGTAGGTTTCTTTCACTCCAAAGTTTCGAACCCTGCAGTTAGACGGTTACAGGCAATCATTGTAATTTAAACCATATGGCCATGTGCAGTAGACCAGTAACTAGCTGGCAGTTATTATACAGGTGGAAGGTATATGTAACTCACCTTCGGGGTCCAGTAGTCTGGTAACTCCATACTCCTTCTCGACTACGTGGAAGGCTGTCTCCAAACGCTCACGGACTTGTCTTGACCTATGAAATAAAAGTGAAGAAATTGAATTCAAATAGTAATAAAATCTTCGCAAATTACCTAGCCCTCAAACTAAATTCTTACTAAAACCGGTGGAAAAAGTTCAAGGTGCTCCAAGTCAATGATCCTGCAGTCATAAATCGTAAAATCCGCAGTTTCATTTAGAGAATGAACCTTCGAAACTCCTATGAAAGTATTCTGGAAATTGTTTCTAATAGTAACTTTCCCATTCATTTTATAGGAATTGTAGCCGCTGCCATTTCAAGCAAAGGCTGTAAATATAACTGACAATTACCTGATATTACGCCAGTCTATCAGATCAGGACGGTTCCTGTGTATGAGCGCATTGAAGGCCAGACCGTCGCGCCAAGATGACGTGAAGTCTGCGACCCTAACGCCAGGGTATTTAGCAGTGGAGCGTCGAGCCCAGCTCAGTAGTGCTTCACGGGCTGTCACGTTAGCTTCCTGACCAATCACGATGTCGGATATCTGGGGAAGAAGAAGAATGGTTGGTTAGATTTTGAAAAACAAAAGAATAAAACGCGGACTTAAAGCCTCAGGCAGTAAGTCCGCCTTTGTACAGTATTTTTTTTACTTGTGTATAAATAAACAAATAAAAACGAAACTTCTGATCTAAAAATAAAATTGCGTAAAAAGAAAATAAGCGACGAACTTGGCTCGAATTTTTTGTGCGTGTTTTTCTGAAGATCGCTTTTTGTTTTATTGTGGATGTTTAATTGATAATTCTGGTGTAATTTCTTTTAAATTAATTAACGTTACTTTTTAGAAGAATAACCGTTGATTTTTAGATGTCGTTAAACATAAGTGCGACAGTTTCGCAAAATTAAAGTATAATTTTCATTTCAAAGGCTTCTTTAGGCCATCTACGCAGAAAACTGTACCTTAACTCTAAGGTGTAAAGTGCATTATTCTTTGATAATTATCCTGTTCTTCTATACTGAGTAAAATATGAAAGACCGTAAAATAGAACAGTATCTAAGTCGATGGTATCGCGAAAATTTTACAACACGTGAGAATACATCCAATTAAACCATTACCAACAAAGGCTAGTTAAAATATTTGCGCTCTCATTACAATTTCAGTCCTTAGAGAAAGTGATAGAGTTGATAATAGACTGGTAAGTTAGGAATCTATGACTGAGCAGTTTGTGTTGTGAGATTATTATCTTGATTATGATTTAAATATTACGTTGTAGTCAATCTTGTAGATTAAAGATATGCCAACTTTCGTATGAAGGTTGAATAGAGAAATGATATTCTTATTTATCTCTGGCAGAATAATTCCTACTTAATTTAAAATTATGATAATGATCATGCAGCTACTGACAAGATGGAAATCTGCAATTACCAAGAAATTGATGAAAGCTTTCGAACTATCGTAGCATTATGCTAAGTGAAAACTTCTTTAGCGGCGTTGCGCACTTTTTTTGGGATGGGTAAAAAATATTAAACTCGCGTCAGGACACGTGACCTGATCGAAAATTCGTAAGACTTTTACTATGGGACCAAACAAGAAATTGCACAGCAGAATATTTTTGGAACGAAGTTCCCTTTCGCGCGTTGCGAAAGGCTAAACGGAAAAAATTTACACCAAAAGTTGTAACGACACTTTTTAATTTTTTATTATAACGCCATCTGTGAGCGACCACAGGTACTAATTAGTTGCATGAATTTAGAAAGAAAGAAAAGAAAGAAAATACGTTTATTTGCGGCAAGCATGACGCATAGAAAGAACACAAAATAAAAAGAAGTACACAAGTTGAGGGAAAATATGCGTCACATCATCATCATCACACAAATATCGGCCATCGCTCAGCATAATGCTGCGACCCTATGCGAGACAGAGCCCCAGCGCTGGTTTTCAGCGATAATTAATTTGTGAGGTTCATTCCATAACTTCGTTCGATCCGGGTGTCCCTTGACACCTCTCAGTTTTTTTTGCGATTTTTGGTTTGATCCCATAATAAAAGTTGTCCATAATGATGAGTAAAGTCAAGTGTTTAAGTATCGCTCACTAATTACCAGTCACCTTATGTATGAGCCTAATAGGCCGTGTCAATGGACAACCAAAACATGACACTAAATACTCCACGAACATCATCATTACAAATATAAAGTGTCAGTGAAAGTGAGTCCAGTTCAACGCACAGTCTGGCTGACATCCAGCCCCAATAATAGACTGGAAGTATGAGGAAATGCGTCTAGCGATGTATTAGTGGGCCACTGTGTTTATTGGTGGCTGGACCACGTCATGTTTGAGTATGGAGCAGAGTCAATACAGAGTACCAAATAGCTTTTATAATATTATCTAATTTAACTAGCCTTTATAGTCCCATTGAGGGGAACAGGCGTCCCTCGCCAATTACCACAGAATTCTGTCTTGCTTAGTGCTGTGCTAAAATAATAATCCAGAGTTTTTCGAGAAGAAACTTAAAAGAAAGCGAATTCAAGAAGACTAATTAATGAACAAGAAGAAAAGACTGAGCCAAGAAACGGACCTGGTAATCTACGTTTAATTAGTAATGTATATTTTTAATAACTATTAGTAGGTAGTCATTTGAATCAACCGTAACGAAAAGCTAATATGCTGATCAGGTTATCATCATTCTCCAAACCTATGACAGCAAAACAGATTGGCCGACTTTCAGATCCGCTAAGTATGGTTACGTCAACTTCAAACTTATTTAAACTTAATTCATTTCAGGCAAAAAAAACACAAATTGTACTAGAATTGAGCACCGAATCGACTCATAAAACTGCGTAAGAAACTTCGATATTTTCATTTAGATAAAAAATCACCGTTATTGACAAAATTCATTGAAACTACGAAATAGAAAGAAGCAGAAGTTCCTCTATACACAAGGTTAGATGAAAACTGTTGTTTGCGAATTTACGACGCATAACAAGCTTATTTCTGATAGCAGTGTACCTACTTAGTTCCAATTTTATCCAAAACGATGATATTCAGTTTCTAAAAGCCTGAACAAGGTACGTCATATCAAATGTTTTGTTTCTTGTGAACAAATTACAAAGTGATTGATATGATTTCAATTCAACCAATCATATAAGACTACATAATATACCCAATGCAAATCCATGGACACCTAGAAGAAAATGTTACGGCTATAACTGTTACAGGAGCTAGTGAACCTTCTGACTAACCATTCAGTATCACTGCTAGTCAATATCAAAACTATAGCGGGTTCAATGAACTGTTTGGCGTTGAAACGATTCGATGAGCAACTGAATGCAACTGTGACGGAATGGGTCCAAACGACCTTATTCCGAACAATTACGTATTAAAGGAAACTAATCGGTTATGCGGTTCTGCTATACAATAGAACTGTTATAGTGTTGATTAGGAGGAAGCGAAAGAAGTTGCTGAAGATAACTTTATCATCTGATTGGAAAAATGAAAAGACATGTAGTAACAATGTGGGAACATAATGAAAAACAGGTAAACCATTGATAACAGAAAATAAATAGACATAGACCAGTAAATAAATCAAGCAAGACAAGACACAGCTGTAAAGTGAGGAATCATGAAATAATCAGAATTCAAGGTCAAACAATCAAAAACCTATTCTTTTAAAACCATATCCTATAAATTATCATCATTCATCACTGACCATCATTTTTATAACAAAACACTTGTGTACAGCAAACATGAGAATAAAAAATTGTCTCTATATTACACAGAGCTGTGTACAAAAGAAAACTTTTTGTTTACGTGACAAATTCGCGACGGCACGCTATTGTGTGGGCTGTGAATGAAATTCGTCTATGAGCATTTAATACACGAACTGTCGTAACAACAATATCTTGTCTCGTCATATTGTGAAGACTGATGACCTGCCAAGGTAGGGGTCGACTGGAAGACACTTCAGGTCTTGTTCACAAACACTTCATGTTAGTAGCTTATTTTGAATTATATCTAACGTTGGAAAACCTTTTAGAGTTACACTTGCCATCATGCAGGCTCTATTTGTCAAGTTAAACTAAGAAAATGGCAACCATGTGTCACCGACTTGACTTGGATGGTGACAAATTGGATGTTGTGGCGCAACATGAAAACTACGTCCTATTAGCAGACTAATGCCAGTTGCAGCATTGTATTACCAAACACGCCTGTCTCGAAACGTTGCTCCCATAGCAATTTGTCTAAAACTACGATTTGGCAAAGGCATTTGAGACGGTGCGGCGTTACGAAAAAGGGAATTGACATTTTCCTAAATAGGATTAATTACAGATTGGAGTCTGTCTGGGTAAATAACTTAGATTGGTAATTTCCTAGAATTAAGGAATTTGTACGAAAGAGTTAAAAGACATTAAATCACCATATATGCCGACTGTTAACATGTGCATTCACTGAGCCAATAAGTGAAGATAAAATGTTAATTTATTTCTTCCGAACAAAAAAGCTTGCGACGTCTTTGGCGTGAGAATAGCAAATAGCTAACAGAGACATTGGGAATTATTTACGTGTTGTTCTCTTGTGATCGAATTAAACGATATAAAGAAACAAAGCAGTAACATTGCAGACACTAAAACAATCATGATCAACAATTACGATATCTAGCTCAAACATATTTAAAGCATAATCGAAGAGGCTAGGGCCTTACGAGTTCAGAATCGAAATGAATTTGAATCAAATTAAGTCTTAAATTGTACTCTCCAAATATATACAAGCTTATGATATATGCAAGCAGCCGTTTAAATTGAGAACCTTGCTTTTTGATGATTTCGTTTCTTCTGTGGGAAATATTTCAATGACCATCTACTTCTTCCCATATAAAGATGCCCCCATACTTAAAGTATCCATTCTGGGTCAAGTTCCCATGGGCGAAATTGGATCTGGTCCCGCCTCCTAACCTTGTACATCATTTGGGACGTGTTAGTGAACAAGTTTCATATGTCTGACCTTGCGTGACATGGTACATATTTCGTACTGACATTTTGAAGAGTATAATTATAGTGTTTAAGGCGAAGAATTTGTAACAAGAAATGTTTGGAATAGATTTTTTGTGAGATGGGAAGATTGGTAAACTGAGCGTCTCGTCTATGTGCTAAATTATAATGTATCCTAAGATTCACAGGGTTTACCATTGAGTTAAATGTACTACGTATTTACTTAGTTTAAACTTAGTGGTCGTGCGAAGCGTGTAAGTAACTACTGCTGTATGAACTCCGCAACCTTTAGGGAAACTACATATTAATTTATGGAACGGTGTTATCAATGGAATAATCTTCTGTATCTATATTATGATTACTATGATCAGCCTGACAATTTATTAAGTGTCGATGACACTTTAGACTTTACCTCGGGAACATATGAAAGACAGAAACTTTGTCGGAATTACGCAGAATGCAAAATAAATACATGCAACAATGTAAAACCAGTAGCAAAGTAAAAATTTGTAAAATCAAGAAAGTACAATCATCGTGTTCATTGGCTTGGTCCACGGGAATCAGTCCATGAAAGCATAGCTATGCATGTTTGTACAACTTTCGCTCATGCTAATCGTACGTGTAAATATTGTAGTAGCTGGATTGATTGGAATAATCTAAGTTAAATCAAACCAAAAAGTCATCTAGGTAGCTTTCCCAGCATAATATTTCTACGTGATAAAAACCTTTCCATGTATCTAAGCAAAAAACTTATAGTTTACAAAAAAAAAATATGTGCGTAGACACAACCACAGAAAATCTTAAATCAGTAAAAGAAACAAAATTCGTAACTCATTGCACTTACAAGATCAATGTAAGGCTTAAGTTACATAAACATGATAACCAAAATTATTATAAACCCTATTTGTCTTAATTGTCATTCAATTTTCGTCCATATCACTGTCAAAATAAAGAAAGATACGTTTTTGTTCGTGCTTAAAGTTAAGTTGGTAAGGCGTGGGCGAGTGGCCGAGGCTGTGGAATCCATGATGTCATACAGAAGGTGTCAGGGTCTTTACTTAGTCTACACTTACTGTATTAGCTATTTGTATCATTAATGGATTTACGGAAGCCTTTGGCTGCATATTTCAATGTTTAGAAATATTAGAATTAATTTTGGCTTTTCTTCGGTAACATAAAAGCAATTTTACCAAAGTCAGTTTTAAGAAAATTCTTCGAACGTGTAACAATACAAGTCCCTTATTCGGATTAGCGGTAGGTACTAATAGAAGACCTCACGGGAATCTACGAAATGTAACAGGATTTTTGGAAAACCACATACTCCATTAGTCAACAACTGATGAAATTGAGTATAATTATACGGCTCACGACTCACGACTCAATGTTAAATAAGAAAGCTTTTGTAAGTGATTCTTACTAATAGGATGCTATAAAATTTGAATAAGGACGTAATGCATCAAGAATCAATGTAAGCTGTAGTAATACTTATTTACTACAGACTATAACGCAATCATGACATGTGTTAGACAAATCTAGTAAAATGTTCTTACTCTCCCAAATCAAAATGAAAATCAATTCTTCCGTCCCACTTATCACGTTAACATCATCATAAATTGATTCTACAGCTTTATACTATGTAAACTCAATAAGAAATGTGTAATATGTTTAAGTTATGTAAATACCTTGAAGTTATTGCGGGGTTGTGTACACAAATGATTACTTGTTTTAAGTGAGAGTTTATTTATCGTCTGTGTTTTCATTTTATGTCAAGTGTTGAAAATACTGCCGTTACTTTCATGAAAAACTGCAATAAGGAACTTCAATAAGTACCTTATTATTTGATTCGAAGAGTTTTACGAGCTCTCTCTTGCCACTTTTTTGTGTATTGAAAACATTATGCATCTTTAAGAATATGTTGCCATTTATTTTTCTAAGAGACTCGAAACTTCAAGGTGTTCAGCTACCAAGAAGGTTATTAACACCGAACAATATAGTCCAAGTTAAAACCAAGATACAGAGGTATAATAAATCACCGCGATGAGTAACCTTTTCAACTTAGAAGGAATAAGATCCTTTGTTCTGTATACAACAGCCATATTGTAAATTCTGATGGTATCAGTATTCAAAATGCTGATACCATCAGTTGAAGAAACGATGATTTCATGGTCGAAAAAAGTGGCAAAATGACCTAAGCGAAGCGAGAATCGGACGAAACGAAGTGGAAAAAATTATAATGATTACATCTGCAGAGTTCAATTTTATATTGGAAGTTTAAGCTTTACTTCGGAAAGCGGACGATGTCTTAAAAAAGAGGTAAAGCTACTTAGCTCCTCCTAGCTTTATTTAAGTATTAGAGTTCTGTTGCTTTATTGAAACATTATTAAACTGCATTACAAGGTACTTCGTTATTATTTAAATTAATATTTAATAGTACTGTTATTAGTAGTTTATTCGATTCGTCGTTTATATTATTATTTGCTATAAATATCTTCAAAGCCTCATCGTGTCTTACGTGTACTACTTCTTGGAATTGGCCAATGACCATAATTATTTATTGCCAGTAAGTCAGTAGGATTCGAACCTTGTTTGAAATCTAATAATAAATCAATTTATATGTCAATGTTACGACAAGTCGATTTCCTGTCTACACTTTAAATGGCAGGATTATATAGAAGGTAAATTACTCTACAGGATACATCCAGTTATTTAGATCGATCTTCTATATTGATTTTTAAATACACAGTTATATCCTCAATGACATTGCTAAAAGTCAAAATACGACATCATTTGATATTTTCTACTTTCCTACCCGTTAAAACCTATTAATAATAACAATAAATCTGTAATATTTAAAAAATAATTGGTTATTATAATATCATTGCTGTCGGTACAATATCGATAAACTGTATCGATAAAATCATACCCCGACATGATACCATACAATTAATTCGTGTAAAACAAGCTTCGTGAGTACCAGTAACAATATTAATATCAGCCGTAATTAGAACCGTATCTTAATCCATATCAATGACTTAAAGTATATCAAAAATGGCCGCTATTGGCCGTCGAATCTTAATGAAACCGTACGGTCATGGTCTAAGAAACAACCAAGTTATATCTGCGTCCCTAAAACTGCCATCTTTAGAAGCATCTGTTGAAACAAGGTGGAAGTTCGTAGATGCGATGGTAAAATTAACTTTGTCAACGGTTTGCGGTTTGCCCACAAAAATGAATAGTACAAATAGTGTTTCTGTGAAATATGGGAAACAGTTTTTGCTGTTTGAATCACAGATATTATTAGAATTGAGATTAGTGTAAAACAAGATAATAGTTACATTTTGATTGTTTTCTGCTCTTTTATTGTCACTAACCAAAAGAATACGGTAAGCTTTTCGAATACACCCGCTCTTTTGTTTTTGCTTTACCATGTTTGGTTTTTTCTATTTGTGGCGCCTTACCAAATCTTATCACAAAACTTCAAACAGAACATTATTTGCCAAAACACAAAGATTTTAAAAGTCAATATCTACATCCTCTATAACTTCCGCTAGGACACCTAAAAATACTAAGATATCCGAATCTGAGTTTTAGTCTGAGCCATAAATATAATTTGCAAGAAGTGACAGATCAAAATCTCAATGGTTTATTTTCGTTAACATTCAAAAAATCCGTGAAAGAAAAAGCTTTGCCTGAATTTCAGAGAAAAGTATTCGAAACAAAACCTACTGTATGAACACAGAATATTATACAGAAGTTCGGCCCCAAACGGATGCACGCACATAGACGCTTATGTAGGGCGATCTCAACCGAATGCCAGTTGCAAGTGCGCTTGCACCCTGTATGCGTAAAGCGTGTCTATAAGTGAGTGCATTTTCGCTAGTTTTGCATGGAGCCGACCTTCTGTACCTTTGTATTCTGTGGTATAAGATTGGGCGCTCCAAGATCCTATCACGATATTTAGAACGGTATTCGGGTCTCCATTCCGCTCAATCTTGTCTGCGTAAAATATCATCAGGTCTTTCAATTTGTTCGGCTGATTTTCTACGAAGATTACGTTAGATTGGTGTGAATATTGGGGTTGGTACTGTAGGCCAGTTATAAATGAATTATTATGAAAGTCGACTGGCAAAGTGATGGTTTTCATCTTATTCTTTTACAAATGGGTTTTCCTATAAATTGTACTGAATCCCTAAACAGAATGCGTGAATGGAACCTCTTTGCTTGAGTGTTATTCTTTTCTCTATTTTGAGTTTGAGGACACAATATAGTCAAAAATAATTCATTCATTCTATGATAAGATTTTTTGTCATTGTCAAGCATTATTTTCCCACGTCCGATAAAATCTAAAACCAACCACAAAGAGGCTACCGAAATAATACAGACAAAGGAAAGTGAATGGTATATATACAAAAAGATATTCAGACTCGTTAAATTTATCTTCTGGTATGATTGATCCAATCGATGTATTTCTGTTCAGCATTGAACTTCAAGACTCAAGTATTGAGGGCAACGAACCTATTGAATTGTTTTTATCCATCAATTACAGTATGGATACTATTGTGCAAATGCTTGAATAGACACGAAACTAATCTGAGTGAGAATTTGTTTTTATACACTTATTCTATTCTGTATTCAGGGCAATCAGGACTGGATACAGCATGACTGATAACTAAAGTACATCATGAATTAAGAAGCCGTGCATTGCCCCTGTGTAGAGGTGCCAAAGAAAGGAGCTTACGAAACTGCTTGGTATATCGATTGAAGTTTATATGGGGACGAAATCATGGTCAAAAGCTACTTGGCAGTTTCTTCAATACCCTTGAGACAGACGAGACAGTTATGGTAAGTAAGATCAGTATTCTACAAGAGTAAAATTACCCAACACGCCGTAGATGAAGAATTGACAGACAGGTTGTAACAGCTTGTCAACTAACTCGTATGCACTTTTGCAATATGTTGTAACTCTTGCCTCCTACGCTGCACTGAATTGACTCCGTTAGTACCAGGAGTGCATAATCAACTAGGCGTCAGCTGCAACCAGTATTGGAGACTTCGTGACAAGCTAAGAGCATGTCTAGACGGAGCGGTTGAGTTAATCAACTTATCGGGAGTGCTTGTTCCTGAGCTTGATAAGGGGCGTGAACATTTAGATTGGAAATTACTGCAGTGTGAAATACAGTTAATAACTAGACTCGGAAAATGCTACTCAGACACTAGTGTGGATTAAGAGCAAAACTAATACCCTTATTTCAATTTGTTTTTCCGAAAATAATAAAATGCACTTAAACACCACCACCCTTTACTAAATGATGTTAATAATGTATTTGGCTCCGGGAGATTTAGGAGATGAGTTAAAGAAATATCGGAGAATCTGCTAGAATAGGTGTTTTAATACATCAACGACTGTTTAAGGAGGAAGACAAACAAACAGAACTTTCTTTACATGACTGCAATTCCGTTAGTACCAGGGCACCATAATCAACTAGGCTGCTCCAAATAAATATCAGTGGCGTGGATTTGGTTCGTGAGGCGCGCTCGTGATCGACCGATAAGTATCTGCCCACGAATGGTACGTCACTACTACACAGGAAATACTTAGTAGCAGGAGTGACATGCGAACTAAAAGTTAATAGAAAATTACCTTCACGAACGCGTAGTTACAGGAATACTGACTTGCAAGGGACGACTCTAATAAAAAGCATACCCTTCTAGCTATGCTATGAAGTCCTGGTACCACTTATAAGCGTTTTAGTAATGTCAAGCGACAACCACTCTTTTTACACAATGCTTCAAATGTAGTAAAGTCAAAATGGACCCAAAAAACATCATATAGATGACCTTACATTTAAAATTCGCGACGCATATGGTATAAGATAACATAAAACTTTTACTAGAACCTACGTTGTGCTACTGGAATTGACATGTACACGCACAATGTAGCAACATCCTTTGGGGCCAAGGTTTGCCTAGACAGGCTCAAAAAATGCAAGGAGTGCCAAACGTGACCGTTTTAGATAAGTTCAGACTGACCTCTGTAGTCTGTACAAACTAGACGTACCGACAAACGGGTTAAAAGGTAATAAAATGGTTACCATTTATTTAGAAGTTAGGGTGACGTCAGATACAACATCATCATTTGTCATTAGATTAATGATGATAGTGTTATTGATATAAATTTTGCAGTCACTGCACATACGCTTCAAGCTAAACATCCAAGTCTAAATTCCTATGACATCTTTCACACAATTCAATAAACTTCTATCTTACAAAATCAAGGTCATCATCTTTCCCATCAAGATATAATTAAGACTCCTAACAACGGCCTGTCGGTATTGTATCGAAGATTTTATACTATCCCATTCTTCACACACCACTTATGCTAATTTTTTTACAGGCTATAAACCTCTGTGTTTACAGCCTTACGATGCGAAAAAAGTCGAATACGGATCAGTTACCACGGATTGTCTAGTTAGTAATTAGAAAATGGTAGAACCAACTAAGCAATAAAAGTAAATCATAAAGATGACGATGATACATACAGCATAGAAACAATACACAAAGCGAACTAGAACAATACAGATATTTTTTCTTCATGATCAAAATATTATGAAACAGTTAAACAACTTCTACTTATAATTCACCAGAGCCAGAAAATTACTGAGCTTATCGCCGAAAACAGACTTATTTCTGAAGTAAAATCGAAAGTAGAAAACACAAAACATAACGCAGATCAACAAATCATAAAAGACAAAACATTCGAAGCTGGTGCTAAAACAATTGACCATTACATGATACGTATGCAAGTGAAAGACCGTCACATTCAGACAGACAGCTGATCGTCGGTAGATAGACTGGGAACCCTCCGTTCCCTCCATTGTTGGAACCTGAAGAATCGCCCGATTGTTAGCCTTATCTACTGCGTGTATTAAGTGGTGTTCTTGTGCTTTGAGCTGTACTTTAAGTTATAAGTGATGGTTTGGTTATATCTTGATGAAAGGTATAATTATGTTGATAGGGCTTTGAAGTTTTGATGAAAGAAGGCTATTGAGTATCTATTTTGCAATCATTAATTCTTATGCTTATGAAAAACTTCTTGAGAAAGTGCTAAACGTTAAAGCTAGCCTAGGATCTGAGCACAGAGATGAACAGCAAAACAAAGAAGGGACTTTAAGAAAATATATTGCCTTTAAAAACAATCTACGTGAATTTAAGTTACAAACTAACAACTCATCTCAAAGTGCATCATTGACTAGTGCATTAGCAACTAATGCATATAAATGCAAACACTTAACATCCAGATAAACCCATAAAATAAGCATAAACCACGAACGATCAAACATAATCGACAGTCCTGACCAATGAGATCATATCTCCGTTGACATCATGCCCATATAAGGACAGCAGTACAGTACGAACAAAAAGTTAAAAGAAATACATGTAGGAGTTAACATATTTATAGCTATGATATACGGCTATGAAGATTTAGAAGTAAAAACAATGGAGGTTTTAATTGTAAGGTTTGAAGATTCAATCTGGGAAATAAATGTGTCTGGTTCCGTGCACATTGAAGATATGGGGAAAGATTTAGTGGTCAGTTTAAAGGTTGAAACTTGAGAATAATTTACACTAGCGGCAGCACACGCATATATGAAACCTTTCATTGAAAAAAGACTTTGTAAAAACTGCAGAAAACATTGATAAATTTTTCGATATATCTCTAATCCATAGGATATAAAGACTGTGTTAGTCGGAGACTAAAAATAGGCAAAAGAATAATATTCACACTAGAATCCAAAATAACTTTATTTGGACGAAAACTTGTCCAGTCGCAGCTGCTTGCATTCATCACTTATTTACCAAGAAACGTCTCAGTTCCAGTAACTTGAATTTTGCAGCTTTCTCATTATCGCTATTATTATATACTTTATTATGCTTAACTGGAAGCCTTTACTTATTTGGAACTTTAATACGCAGAATGCGAATTAATGTCGTGCCTATATTTATTGGTCGCTTGAGGTTTTTGTATTATTTAGCATCTAGCCGATAGGAAATGGATAAAAAATAACTTTAATGACGTTTGGAATACATGCAATTTCGACCATCCAAATATGGTCGTACCATATTTCAACTTCACCATTGACCAGCAATAACTTGGAAAGCTTAACCCGTATTTAACCCGGCACAAAAGACATTCTCCAATACAGTTAGAATGACATCATATGTGAAACCAGCAGGATCTCACAAGAGCATACCATATACAGAATTCTAGTTCCTCAGCATTAACGGTACCTACACATGTGAGAAGATTTAGTACTCTAAGATAAACTGACACTTTAGTGGGACTTTGAAATGAGGATTAAGATTAATGTAAGGATCACGGATGAGCAAAAATATGAGCGGAAGTCGCAACGGATATTGACGGTTGTCGGAGTGCAGAGAAGTCAATCAAAGTCAAATTAAAGACGTAAAGAGGGCAACGTTAATAGAGATACAGACATTTTTTTTCTATCTGAAGTATTGATTATTGAAAAAAAATAATTAAGGATGGAATACGGTTGACACCGATAAAAGAACATTGCAAAGATGACGGAGTTAGCAATGTTTGAACAACTCACTATAAGGCAGTCTACAACATAGATTATTGATAAAGACATACACATATATAATCGATTTTTATCAGATCAGTACAAATCAGACTTGAAGATACCATTCTCAAAACTTTCAAACAAAGAGCTGACAAAAATACTCCTGAACTCGGATAAAATTATTAAAACATTTATAGATTAAAATTTATATGACAACATAAACGTTCCGAGATCATTAAACTAGATTAAAACGGAAAACTAAATTAACGGTGAACCAATAAATATAGCCAGTGATGTCATGGGCAACGGAAACTGTTCTAGGTGGGCTAAAATTTGCATGTTTTGCTGATATTTTAACCAGTTTCGAGTTGGAGACAACGGAGATATAGAAGCGCCACTCCAAACAACGGCTTGTAACAGTTTATACAACAAGACCGATATATACAAATCAAATCTGGGCTGCGATATAGGCCTAGACTAAAGACAACTTATAATGAAGATTTGGAATAGCATATGGCTTGACAATTACAACAGTCGGCCTGGTGAACATAAGATTGAATATACACATTGCGGTACTGACGTCTCTTTTAGTACAAGCGTGCTCAGCTTAGTTAGAAAGAATGAGAGCACAAAACAGCCGACTATCTTTAAAATACTGGTCGGTCTTATTCAATTTAATTTGATCGCTATAAATCGACGATAATATACTGTTTAATTCAGCGCCGGCATCAATATCCCTAATATCCATATCCTTATCAAATTAAGTGGCACTTCTGTTACTCCTACATACGCAACTCAAGTGACTGACATGACAACTGCAGTTTCTCAGAATCTGCAGCATGATAGCTTGGTTAATCGCTACTTTAAAATATAATGTGTCTTGTCGTATGTCGCCGCAAAAGATCTTGGTTTTTGAACGTGCTGAATGTGTGAATGTGTGATCAAAGATTACGTTTAACTTTGTTAAGTACAGTTTTTATGGCTTCCGTGTGAATATTGGTCGCATTTTTAAAGAAAGGAGGAGATGATAAACTAAAGCAGTCGACAGAGGAATGGAGACACGTAAATCTAGAGACCGTTTAGCATTACAGAAAGATAAAGCTATAGATATAGTTAGTGTGTTTGATAAATTCGATCTTGCAATTAAAGTAGAGACGCTTAGGGGATGCTATGTCCAGAACGAGAGAGAATATGCTATGTACTAGAATTCTGTATATGGTATGCTCTGGTGAGATCCTGCTGGTTTCAGTCATTCTAACTGTATTGGAGAATGTCTTTTGTACCGGGTTAAATACGCGTTAAGCTTTCCAAGTTATGGTTATGGCTGGTCAATGGTCAAGTTGAAATATAGTACGATCATATTTGGACATAATATGCACGGGCGATCGTTTGTAGACGTTTCTGCTGAAATGAAGATAACTCCAATACAAAGTTAATAAGTCGGAACGTCGGAACAAACCCAAACACTAGCCTGAACGCAAATGATTAAATTCTACATACAAGCAAACCTACATAATAACGAAGTCAACATGCAACGCCACATTACTTTAATTTCTATCATATAACATGACATCTCACTGAAATTCATTTAGTACTAAACTTCAATGCAGAATGTCAGATATTTATCGAGTTTTAGAACAATAATATCAATGTTGACACATGACAAAGTTAAAATTACATTACAATCTTATTATTTTAGGACATTTTTATCATGTGGTGGTAGGTGGCAGTAAAACTAAATTAACTAAGACTCTGAATTCAAGTACAAACTCGCATAAAATGATTCACAAATCCATCCAAATGTCCGATTATAAATACGGATTCACACGGGTGTAGTGTCGCATATTTATCGCGTTCTCACTTTCCCGTCAGAGTGTGAGCCAGCCCTTTGCTTTCTAAGCGGCGCCGGCGCAGTTATTAGCGCGGAACCACCACTTTCGATGTTACGTGTTACTGTCCTAGGATTAGGTTTAGCATTACCTATGTTATATCCGTTATGTGACACGTTGGACTTAGAGATGGGTAAGGAAAGCAACCACATGTAATTGATAACAAAAACAATTAATGATTCTGTTGAAAAGAGCCTCTAAAAACTACCTAGTCCAGTTCATATTTTAATACACATAATAAAGTTAAGTACATAACTTTAGGAAACTAGCAATTCTAGCAATGGGTTAGCAAAACATCAGGGTCATGATTAGAGTCTTTTTCATATGATATGCCTCTAAAGTCTATATTCTATGACGAAGAGGTTACTGGAGGATACTTAGGACTCGAAAGACCAAAACAAACTGCACACTCAAATTGATCTCACACCCAATGTGGATCTAAAATTATACTTTCCACAACGGCCACAACCTAAACTATAAATACATAAACAATAATCCAGAACTGCCACATTTAGAGTATACTGCCATCAATATTCAAACCAAACCCCTCTAAACTTGACATCGCACCCATCCCTAAAATCCGTCCACACGGGCATACGGCACCGCGTCAAGTTCACGTTAACGCATCGCCGCGCATGCGCGTGTCATGTGCGCGGGCGCAGTGCGCACCTGTACGTGCTTCCTGTCCGCCATCTTGCGCCGGTTATGTGCTGCGAACCCTCATACTGTGCAGTCAGCGGGCGATATATTGGATGAAAATATTGCAAAAGCTTTGAAGTACTGGTTTAGGGAGATAATGTTGCTTAGGCTAGACATTTTATAATCTTCGTACTATTTAAAAATTCAAAGGAATTTTAAATGATATTCAGAAAAACATTAAGTAAGGTTATAGGTAGGTACTTTTATGTGTGTAGGGTTTAAGGCATCATAACAATATTACAAATATAAACCGACTAACTAAAGCAACAGGTAAAAGGCGAAATTCGGAACAATATAAAACATATTTTTGCTTGACACTTGTTGCTTTGTGATAACAGACCTTTGTTGTAGGAAGCCTTAGCAGTGATGATTTAGATTAATTGGTTTTGACAGCTAGATCCGGTTCCTTTGAGGTTTCTTTTATTTAATTTCTAGAACTTCAGTTATTTTGGTCCATCGATCCACGAACGACACTGAGAGTACGATTAGCAGTGAAATAAGGATGAGTGAAAAAGCTATATTGCAGCGACATCAATTTAGTGACAAGGCCAGTATGACAATATTTTTCCTTACACTTCGAATTCTATTTAATCTAGTTCATATCAGTTGGTGCTTTGTAAGTACAGTGCGCAGAATTTTCAAATTTATTCTTACAAAGTTATAAAGACAAGTGTCTATTGTAGCTCCGTCAAAAGTCGACAAAATTAAACTCACATATACTAAACCTACCACAACCGTTCAAGACTCTAACAAAACGTCATTTCACGTCCGTAATAATAAATTACACGTACATTATGGGGCCACGATACGCCGAGCAAGCACGGCTCACCGTTAACCCCCAAGCTACCGTGCAGTTTGCGGGTTAATAAACAGTTTAGAGATAGCACATTTATATGTGCTCAGGAGTGGCAGCCATCTTGGAATATTTTTTGAAAGCGCTAATGTCTGTGGCGTTCTGAATTAAATTTGCAAGACCTTTTGTGTGAAATTCAGGTCTTCGGTCAAAAAAAAGGCTGCTGTGGTTAGATGGTCAGAAGAGTGGGGCCAAGCAGTAACTCGCCTAGAAAATGAAGCTCATCGAGTCCTAGAAAAAGGATAAAACCGTCTTGACTCCTCCACGAAATTAGAAACTCAAAATGCAGACAATTTTTTTAAGCTATTGCATAGCTTCTATCGCGGGCCTTGAGCGTGGAGACCTAATCCAGAAATTTCGTAACGAAAATACTACCTAAGAAAAGAGTGTTTTGTATTGAAAATTATGTTTAACTGTTTGACAACAAAGTTCAAATTTACTTAGACGAATGATACGAGAGTGTTGTATTGAAAATTATGTTTAACTGTTTGACAATAAAGTTCAAATTTACTTAGACGAATGATCCTTGACTATTAATAGTTAAATTAAAACCTTTTTATTAGTTTGATGTTCCCGGCCATTACGTTGTGTCAAGTTTTAAAAACTATAAATGTGAATAACAGTTCCTGTCAATGTCATCATTGCTATTTCTTGTATTCGGGTTAATATTTTACAATTGCGTAAGTTGATAAAAAATGCTATGCAATAGCTTCGCCGGGGCAGTCCCCGAGTGCCACACGTCTTTTTTTTCCTTCTTTTTATTCAAGGTACTTTTGAAGTGTCAAGGAGTCGATCAGTCAGAATATTGATGCTATTTAACTGTTTCAAATAGTACGTTCCTCTATGGAGACGAGCGCGCAAGAACTTTCATGATCTTAATTTAATTCAAAATAAATATAATTACAAGATTAGGAGGAGAAAGATAAGTCATAGTTTCCATATCCAACCCCTATCAAACAAGGGACAGAAAACATTTAGCAACAAGAATGATAAAACAGCATTTATAAAACCTGCAAGTCTTACTAAAACCCTACATTGCATCTGTTTCAACAGCAACGCAGCGAGGCGGAACCCCGCATGCGGCTGCGTCGGTGTTCGCTCGCTCGTCGCGAAACTATAACGAATCTTAGAAATCTTACCGATGTCGCTATATCAGACGTCTCACGCTTCTGTGATTGCATATGCATTCGTCATGTTATCATTGGATGGATGGGTCTTAATAATGTGTTGAGGCTGGATTTTCCATGAAGACACTACGTATATATTACTAGCTCATAAAGTCCTAACAGACAGCAGATCTTCGTCTTCGTGTAATCTATTTCAGATCTTAAATATAAAGAATGCACAGTACACAAAAAGATGAGTCAGACTTAGTCGTGTTTATTACTTCATGTAGTAAATAATTAATAACTTCGACGCAAATTCTAACCTAGCCAATAACTTCAAACGGAATATAATTCGATTGTTTCTAGCTAGGTGGCTTGAAGATAATCTAAATGTATATCTAGCAGTGCATTCATTGATCTAGCAATGTGGCATAGGTATCTAAAAACTGTTCCACACTCTTTAAATACAACAACAAAATAAGGAAAATTATTCAATATCTTAACACAGATACACGTGTGAACTATTAATAATAATGCCTGAACACGTGCTTAACGTGCCTGAGGTAATCTCGAGTCACGAACACTATTGTCTTGAATCGAGTAAGTGTAGACTGAATTTATAGATTTTAAAGTAAAGGCTTGATAGATATACTAATTAGAGGATTCGCTAGCATAACTAGTGCAAGTAGGCTAGATTGCCCATGTTTCGATATAGCTAGAATGATTTTGGTAAAAAACGGAGACCGTTTTCATTAGCTGGTCGCGTAAACAGACTAATAAATGAAATATTATAATTAATTTTCCTATATATCAGACCTCACGTTCATTTAAAAAATATAAGGTTCCAATGCTTACTTATTGCGCGCAAGATCCGCTTCAAAATATTTTTTACCTCAACTTCAATTAGGCCCACCGGCCCACCCACTCAATGAACGATTTAGTCAATGATTCGCAATTCCCCAATGATTGGTTAACCTTTAATTACAAGGTAATTTAATCATCATGAAGCTTATTGCTGTACTATTAAGATTTAAATTACATTAATTTATCAACTTAGCAAATAAGAAAGTAATATACAATTATACACCTACCAGCATTTTACACTGGCGGCGCAAAAAAAGTGAACATCACAACGCTCCGCTTAACTTTCTTCGATGAAGATATCACAAAAACTCCTGCCTGATTATCATGGTAATCATGTGTGCAAGTGTACAGTGGAGTGTAAAAAATATAGCGAATTATGTTCAACTGAACACGGCGTCAAATCTGAAATAACGTACGTTAAGGCAAAGCAGAGCGTGGTCAATTGGAAGGCTAAGTCACAAAGGATTGTGACAAAATAGATAATTGGAATAGCTCTCTTCAATCAATCAATCTACCTAGCCTTTTCCCAACTGTGTTGGGGTCGGCTTCCAGTCTACCTGGATGCAGCTGAATACCAGTATTTCACATAATGCATGAAACTGGGTAACACGATACTCCTTGGAGTTATCAGACTTTCAGGCTTCTGACTACCCGTAACGACTGTCAAAGATCTACGAATGACAGCAAGGACCAACGGCTAAACGTACTTTACGAGGCACGAAGGGGTCTATGTTATGATGGGTCTTATCAAAGCCATCATTAAAGACCTAAATCGTAACTATACAACTACCTATAGCTTCAGTCTTCGAACAATAACGCGCCTAGCAACAACTCGTTAACCATCGCGTGAGAACACTTCCTTAACATCCGAGACATTCACGAGACATTTTTCACACGCATCATTGTTCACTATTATCAGTTTTGTATTCAAATGTACGCATGGTACACATGTATGTATGGTACAGTCAACAAAACGGTTAGGTACGTGGAAAAAATCACTTGGTAAATACTCAGATATGGTTTTTAAACATACATTCCCAGAAGGACGATGTCAAAGAGTTATAGGTTATAGTAGTTTTCTACAGCTCTTCTATATGGTAGACTAGATACCAACGGCGCAAAAGTAAATTTATAACGACAGTTCCGATTCGATAGTTGCATGTTCCCTCGGACCTTAATCTATTGCTTCGCTGGTCAACTTTTTATGCAAGGATGTGTAGAGCGGAAGTTCGTTATTTCCCTTGAATGTAATTTGCTGTTTTTGTTTGAATGCTTTCACAGGGATAAAGTTAAGTACCGCGAAGGAGTACACTGTAAACACATTGTTATACCTCGTTTAACTTCGTTGAAATCTTACGCTGAAATTCTCGGAATAAATCACATACTTAATTCAGAGAAACCATTATCATTGTGTTGCAAAACCTCTTCAACATTAAAGAACGCAACAGTACCTACAGCAAAAAAAAACAAGGATTAGGAAAATCCCCTGATAATGGTCCATATAAAATTAATGAAGAAAGAATCTCTACATAGCCAAGAAGGTAACCTTACTAACTTCTAAAATCAAAATGACATAATCCACGAGAACAAACCTAAGACTAAATAACAAAAGGAAATCCTCAATAAATAAGACACAATAATTATCTAATTATACTTAGCATTTTTTCTTAGCCCGTAATTGCAGAGGCATCGGTCCGTGACATCAGACACGCCACTGAAAGTGTACAATTTGCATGCCAGACTAATCAACAGGTGGACATGAATTTACTATGTATTAGAAATACCACAATATACTGTGGAAATACTGATCGAGATGATAGATAGCTTCAAAATGGAGAAAATTCTATCCCTGATGATATTAATTGCAAAACTGTCTCTGTGATAGTTTGTCCGCTGAGGTGGTTAAACAACTAATATATTTTAGAAAAGGACACAGTAATTTTCGTCTTGAAAAGCATGATTCTGTTTTCAATAAGACGGAAGAGAAGACAGAAGTTGAAATGATTGAACTGTATTAAACATTCCATATAGGTACAAATACAATCATGCCATATATTCCGTTAAATTCGAACCTTTCCGTAGATTTGCTTCCTTAAAATTCTCCATTATCAAGATTTATGAGCAAACCTCTAGATCCGTCCTTCTGATTAGCCTTGCCATCTGTGCTAACCGGATATCTATGGTCCTAACAGATGTACCTTTGAAACTCTTGCCACCGCTGATGTTATTTCCTTAGCCAAATAACCATTAAAAACTACATTAGAGACGAGAGAAGCTATATCGATGCTAAGATTAACTAAAAAAATTAAATAATGTTCAAGTTTTCTTAAACAATTACAATGTTAATGACTTCTTATTTAGCAGTCTTGAACTAAGAGACCTTTGACCGACTGTGGAATATAAATAGGTACTGTGTTTACATCATAATTACTTACTATTAACGTGAGTAAGATGTTTTCAGATGTGGTTGTAAAAACAAAGCATAATAAACTTTGTTAGAAGACAGTTGAGGATAAAGAATTTTTTAAAGAACCTTAAAAACTTGGAAGATTTTTAGTAGAAAAGTTTTTATAACCACAACCAAAACTTTAGAGTCCTAAAATAAGTGATTGAAAGAATATCAGAGGTAGGTACAGAAAAAACAAACAATAATGAAAAAATATTAACCAAATATTATGCTGTCCCAAAAAAAATTATCGACCCTTGCGGACCTAGCCATGCAGTTTCAATTCAACCAAAGACGATTGAAAAAAGAAACTAGAAAAACAAATAATTTCAGAGTAGGTCACTAAAATTTCAGAACCACTGAGAGAATCCCGTTCAAACAAAGTGTTAGTACATCTATTTTTACAGACTGTCACAATTCTGGGATACGTTCGTGTGATTGTAAAAACTATTTGCATGCTGTGCTCATATCTCATGGTCAATTTAATGTACAAATTGGTTCGGGCACCACATTATTGTGGTTGCATAGCGTTTCTGCATTTAGTTCTGCTGAAATGAAGACTTCATCTTTTTCCAGTCCTTTGCCATGTCATGTTTCTTCTAATGGATACATTGGATCAACCATAAAGTCTATCTGAATATATTATTTGAATAATGTCACGACTATTTTGGCAGGGCGTTAATTGAATTCAATGTTAATGGGGTACAATTGAAATAAATGATTTGACTTTGACCTTGCACTGGTGCACTAATTCAACGGCCATTATATTCATCCTTAAACACAGCTAAACTATAATAAAAAAATGCAATTAATGTCTTTTAACACTTTTTTGGTCTAGTAACAAATGCAACATAAACATAAACAACACGATCTGGCAACAAAATATTTAGCCCAACCGTTTTTCAATGCATCCTTGCCTGCTTCTACATCTCAGTATCCTCCAGCCTCATTCCTCATTCACAATACATTAGCTCTTCAGGCAAAACGTTCACATAAATACTTCCGAACCTGAACAATGAACGCAAGAGGCTCTTAATCTTCAACCCGACATCGCATTCTGCATGCATGCGATTATATACTGTCAAAAGTAGGTTACTGAAATACCAGAAACACCCATCGGAATATCATTTTTATCCTAATAGAAGTAAGGGTGGTATTTCCATGAAGTGTTCACTCCATCGTGACATTACTGAGTTTATTTCAAGAGTTGAACTTTACAGTACAATTGACTTATCTGATACTTTCTATCAGCTGCAAAAAGGGCTCTGGCACAGGTCGGTGGCATCTAAGCACAATGCTATTGTTTGTTTCGCTCATTTGTTATCTGATAGAAGCTAAATTAGAGGTAGTAAATTTTTTTGCACAAATTGATAGGCCCATTCAAACTATAGTAGGTGTACTATCAGTCTTTGGCTGCAAGACAATGCAACAACTCAGTGTTGAAGTGAATATAATCGCAGATCGTAAAACAGAGATAGTTGGTATAGAATAAATAAAGCTACTAAAGCTAACAGTCGGTACAAATAAGATAATAGTGACGTTATAATATTTCTTGAAATAAATATATTTCGTAAATATTACAAATAAAATCAATAAAAGCTAAGGCATAGAAGGACTGGAAATGAGAGGTTGCGGATAGATCACCTTTCTGTTTAACTGTAGCCATGAACCCACTCTTCTACCATATTTAGCTCAGTTGGTAATGCTTAAGTAATAATCGCTATAAATATTTTTTGTGCAATTCAAAATTGAATCAAGAGTAAACTACTGCATAAACAACTTACTATGCAATTAATAACACTAAACACTGACCTTAGCGAGAAGCTTTTAACTAAAATAAATATTCATACGAATTTGATGATGATCAATCACTATTAGAAGGACAAGGATATCCGCTTCACTAAAGGAAAAGAAGACTTGCAGAGGTAAATTACATTTCTGGGAATTATTGAATCTAAGTACTTTAATTAAAAATTTCGTAATTTTCAAACAATAAACGCCTAATGCTGAACTGAAAATAATACATCGAAAAATGATCAAAGATACTGCCATAACAACAAAACTTTGTCAAAAGAGTAATACTGTATGTGGTTTTCTACCGCAAATAACAACCGATATTGATCTTCAATTTAAAAATAGATTACTGTCTAGAACCTTATCTACCTAAATATAATAAACAATAACCTTTACCACAATAATTATAATGCAAAATGTATAGTTGCTAAGCGCCAGGATGCTCTAGGCACCTTGTGCTTCGTAGAGCGCCAACCATTGTTATTCATTACTCGTTTAATATAAAGGTTAATATATAGTTGCTGCTCCTTCAGTACAAAATCGAAATTACCTACAGTGAGAAAAGTCGTCTTTATGGTGACAACAATGGCTATGATTTTAAAAGCAGCTGAAAGCGCTTGAACCTATTCAAGCGCTTTCAGCTATCAATCCTTTTCGTCTTACAGCTTATGCACAAGCTTCTAAAAATGCTTTGATACTCGTAATGTGTGTAAAATACCATCTCTCATCAACAAATACATGGCGAATTAAAAATGCAAAAACATATTCAAATAGTTTCATAATATTTACAACTAACTCCAAAGCGGGCCTAAATTCTACGTAGTAAGGTTATCGATAAAATCGTTGGTGACGTCATCAAGGCTGTATGGGTCATACTCGTGCGCACTTCGTTATTGTCATTTGCATAGCAATATGGACGACGATTAGCCTGCGCCAGCACAGGTTATGTTCTGATTTAGAATTGGTTTACTGCAAAATTCAATATAAATTCTCCATTTCAATCATATGATATTTGATTCGAGGTAAGCTTTTGACAAAATGCATCAACAAGTTTACAACAGTTCATATCTATGAGAAAAAAACCACAACGTTTCGAATCGTCAAAATGAAGATAGAACCAGCGAAACTGGGTTATCTTAGAACACAAATTAATAATAAAAGCTTTATAATAGACATAAATATAGCACTTATAAATGCTACTGTACAACTCAAAGCTTACAGATGCAACTTTCAATATGTTCGAATTTGTTAGATGCTCTTTTGTTTTAAATAGAGCCTTAAATACCATTTTTTTAATTGTAAGTCCATAAGCTGTGACATATGACATACATAGACACAGATATGAACAGTGTAACCTACTCGCCAACAAAGGTTGGCCATATGGCGAAACAGTCCTTACAAAATCACGATCGAAGCGAAGCTCTCTGCTTTCAATTGAGAAGATTAATGTAACAAACGAACTCTTTGGATTGCATTCAAGTGATTCTAAAGAGCATAATTAAACATTTGATGGTTTTATTTTTGGATTTGAATTTGGGAATCAAAGTGGAGTATTTAAAGGCGGAGTAGGCTCTCGAGTTTCCTCTTAAAGCAATTGTTGTTAAGTCTCTTGTTTAAGGGTTTAAAGAAGCTCTTTCAAGGTTCTTATCACAAGGAGCTTTTAATTTTGAATTGGAGAGATAAGTGCGGTGTAAGGTTAATAGATTCTTAATCAAGTATCAACCTCCCATCCCTTCCTTAACAATCGCTAAAACAATCTCTTCAAAAGATATCTTTTAAAAACCAGATAAATCTTTTTCAAAAAATATCTAGGCTACCAAATGTGTATCTATGTAATAACAGTCTTCAAAAACATCAGCCATTTGTATACTGTCTTCACTAATTACACTAACGGCTATCTTTCTTACTGTAATTTAATACTAAATTGAGACTATCAATTTGACAGGCGGCATCAGTTATGGCTGTGATAGGATATTATTATTATCGCTTGGAACTAATTGTATGGTTTGAGTTCTCAACGTTGTGTTAAGAAAGAAATGTCCATCATTAAAGTTTAGAGTATTGCTATCTTCATTAGGATCGGTTTTTGTGATATTTCTTACGCCAAGTGGTTTCATTTTGCTTGTAAAATTGTTAACTGCAATAATGGTATAAAGTACAACTGTTTTTATTTGCATTTTAACTATTGTCACGCCTCGTGAATGTAATTTGTATTTAACGTTAATGGAGCTTATTTCTTTATCATAAGTTAAGCACTTACTAGACTTAATGACATCACAAATTATATACATATTTAGTTAGAATTGTCATTGTAGAACGAGTCATTAACTATTAAAAAGCATCTGTTATTAGAATCATCATTACCTTGACTTTTCTAGGAAGCGATGATTCCATTTCCACATGTCTGTAATGCTCCGCAGATCTGTGCACTGATCCTCCTCTTACATCTTCTGCTGAAGCCTTTTCTTCTCCTCTAGTCAAAGTAGTCACTTTTCTAACTATCCTCGTGGTGATCCTTCGTTGACCACTGACATCGTCTTTCTTCGAGATTTTAGTCGACTCTAAAGAAGAGCCTAGAACCTCGGTCGACATTCTCTTGTTCGTGTGAATCTCCTGCAACTCTGACAATCCTAGGCCACCGGCTGACGTTGGCACGGCTAACGCGCTCTCTCCATCATACTCGAAGTGAGTCTGATTCCCATCGTGTACAATTCTACCGTTGTAACTCTCCTCTCGGTAGGACCCAGACCGATAGCTGGATGATCGCTCCATTCCTGGGTAGTTTCCATCGTACACTGTCTCATGTCTCGTCAACCCTTCTCTCAAACTTCTGGGGACAGAAGCCAAGTTTAAACTTGTGGTTATGGGTGACCCAACGGGCGATGGAGAGGATTTCTTCAAGCTTGATTTCAGGGGTTTCGAGTCATCGCTTTCTAGCGTCCCCTGAACGAACAGTCGCTTGCTGCTTCCGCCTTCTTTCACAAATCGGTACATCGACATCTTCGCTCCGCTTAGGCCTTAAGGCCGTCGTAACACATAATATTGTTCTCTGCAATGGAGTTCCCTCTTATTACGGATTCGATACGCGTCGCGTTTACTTATTCATGTACCGGTGACAACTTATGGTGTGAATTCTTAAGACATTAAGGAAAGGTATGCTAAGCTATTCTTTTGTAATCTTGTGTAATATTATTTCGTTTTGCGAGTAGCTAAAATGTCGTTAAAACGGTTACTGCTACTTTACTGCTTTCTACGGTTCTATTTTATTTGAAATAAAATATTAACATAGACGTCAGTCTTTACATCAGATTGGTCGATAATCAAAACATTACAATCATTCCTACTAAAAACCAATACAAAAACATCAATGAAGGCAAAAACCATGAAAGTAAACCGGTAAGTGTTGAAACTAAGAGTGGTCGTATGTTAAGCGAGCGACGGATTAGGCTTGGTACTAGCCCATACATGGCCCGCACGAGCCACAAGTATGGCGGAGCCCTTCCGGCGGACGTAAGCAGGAAATATATAAGGACAAGATTTTAAATTTTAACGAGAATATCCGTGACCGTGCAGAAACCGTTCCTTTTCTAAACAGAGGCTGACTATCAATGATGCTAGTTCAATAAACTTTAGAGTAGAAAATAAACTTAGAAATCTAATTGAAGATTTTGACAATACGGCCGATCAAACACCAATTGAATAAATACAAAAAAACTATTGAAAAAAAGGTTTTAATGAATAATGAAAGAGAAAATTTTATTACTGGTGTTGATCAACAAATAATTACTTCGCTTTGAAGGTCACAAAGAATCGAGATACAAGTATGCAAGTGAAAGTACAATAACAATTTAAGTAAGAGAAACATAGCTTGAACAATAAAGGTCAATATTACCATAGAGAACAAAGATGATTAAGATAAAATGCCAAACGAATTAAATAAATAAACCAAAGAGCTAGACTAGTCATTTAATTACTTAAAAGAAATAAAGAATGTCAGTGTCAAAGTCGCAGCTAAACTTGACCCAAATGATAGAGCAAACATTTTACATAACAGCAACTGGTTACACTTGATGAAATAACTTTTGTCCGTGAGGCAAAGTTGTATTATAGACTATTAAAGAAAAAATAAAATTATTCAAAAAACAAAAAACCCGACTGCAAAAACACATAACTGAAAAGAGAAAAACAAGCATTATAATCTATAGAATTTTGGTATCGCAGGCGAGGACAAACAAAAGTTACACCATATTTCCGGTTATTATTGTTATATTATTATTGTCCCCGCCTGCGATACCAAAATTCTATAGATTATAATGCTTGTTTTTCTCTTTTCAGTTATGTGTTTTTGCAGTCGGGTTTTTTGTTTTTTGAATAATTTTATTTATTTCAAGTTTTTTAGTTTTATTAATATATCTTAATTTGGAATTGACTCATTACTAGCTTTTATTTGATACCAATATTGTTGTAATTTATTTAAAAAAAAACCTTCCCCTCCCTTTTTTTTGTATTTGCAGATGCAATACATAAATTTTATATAGCCTATGTCACTTCTACGATTAAGACGAATCTAACGACACCTCATATGTTAAAATCCATCAAGCCGTTTAGGCTACAGAGCGTGCCAAAGAAATAGACATACATACATACATACATGCATACATACATACATACTCTCGAAAAACATTACCCTCCTTCTGGGGCAGTCGGGTAAAAAGAATATTGTATCCGCTATATTTGGATGACTTTATTCTGCTTCATTTGGATGTTTTATAAATTCGAATGCATCTATGCTATTTAATTTTTTGGAATGTTTTTTTTTATTACGATTAAGTACGTCTGTATTATCTTGGACTAATTCTAAAAGGTTCGTAATGACAGCAGTAAATAAATTGCCTAAACCACTTTTATCAATAAACCATTTTGTCTAATCGAGAACAAAAATTTATCTATTAATAAATCGTGCAAATTGATTTAAGATTTAAAACACGTCATTGAAAAATACTTCCAGGTTTATATTTATGAGAGAACGGATATGCAGTTTTGAGGCCATAACTTTTAAATCGCATATAGGAAATAGTTAAACGTATTCTTAGTCATGTCTTCATGTTTTCTAATAGCATGTGAATATAATATTTTATTTCCTAACTCGTAAAATTGACTAGATAAAAATTGGCATAAAGTTTTCCACATAGGTCGTGAAAATAGTCTCGTTCCATCATAGATCTTTTCCATCGCCTTCCATCAAGCGAGATCGAGGTCAAAATCAGACCAATGAATGATAAAAGAAAAATATCTAGTTTTTCAAAAATGCATCGTTAGATGGAAAACATGAATAAGAATATTGCAAATACTACAAATCAAAGGTTTATGATGGTTAAGTATTAAAATGATCATCGGTAAATAAAATATTTGCGCGATGACCACACATTGTTCATAGGTAACGAGCCAGCCCAGGTAAATGTGCTAATTACTATTGTTTATGTCGAGGCCCCTTCAAATATGCCACTTGCTATTGTGCAATACGTGTTTTGAATATCGGTGGCAGAGCTTCGCAAGCGCATCGATGGGTATAAATGATACTGTTGTTTTTATAGCAAATAAAATGGAACATTATTGTTGCTTTTATGAAGAATAATGATAATGATTACTCTATTGAGGAAATTACTGAAGAGATAGATGAAGATGATTGAGTTTGACTGAATGATGGACAGAGAGAGGCGTATTGATTCTTTAGTGGAAATTAATAATAACACTACTGGGGCTGTTACTGCTGAAAGAGATGGCGAAGACAGATTTTCAGCCGAAAGAGTTAAAAGAAGGACGTAACACAATAATCGAATCACAGGAACAACGGTACTGAACAAATAATCTAATAATAAATGATTGCATGTTTGACATAAATAAGCCTTTATCAATTGCATGTTGACATTGCAATTGATATCAATGAATCGATCAATATTTATCATAATACTTATATCATTTCTGGGGTACTATCTCTAATACTTTCGATATGACATAAGATCTGCTGTCAAGTGATAATCCTCACTGGTACGATTAGTTGTTATTACATACTTCAGGTAGCACAAGTTAACATTGATGTAATTTTTTTGTTTATTTTAAACATGTTCTTTCTTTGGACAAGTTTTGCTTTGTCTACAATTAGCATAGCTTTGATCTTGTCTTCTACAGTTATTGTTTCGTTTTGCCTAATCTTCTAGTGCTTATTCTTCTTCAAAATCTATTACAGTGTTCTCATTAATAATTTTCAATAACTTAGCAACAGTATTCATGTCCAATTTTTTCTAACACTTGTTTGTTTCAATATAAATCATGTTCAGTCTATATTCAATGATATCCTGTGTGGGTGATAAGTAAAATAGTTTTTTACGGAGGTGTTGTTCAATGGTGACTCCCACATCGCTGGACCTTGGCTAACTTTATATGGGAACGACATTTTATAGCATAATTGTCAGTTACAATTTAATTGGGCGTTGGAATTCTTGCATAATGCATTTTTTATTGAAGGATTGTAAATTCTTTGTGATATGACGATTGTTAGTCTGGAAACTGAAGGCGTTTAGGTTCCGAAGTAGAAGAAATTGTGTGACTGACATTATTTTTTAAAGTTGTGGTTTAGACAAAAGGATTTTAAATTGATGATGGCATTATGTAAATAGCAAGTGATGAAATATATTCCATAGGAGAGGATATTGAGCAAAAAACACTTATGAACCAGTTACGCCGAAATAAAATTTAATGGACTTTAAATGGCCTAATGACTTTATATTTGAACTCAGTAAACAGAGTTTGGTGTTTAGATAAAATTTTTTTAGGGGTATTTTTCTTCGTATTTATTTGCTACTAAGCAATGCAACATTTACTTGCACTATTACCTAACATACATCGATCAGAATGAAGATGCATTCTCTAAGCATGTCGTTTACAAAACAATGCACGTCAACTTTTGGTTTTGTTTACATAAACATATTCAAATCTGCGTCAGGTTTTTATTGTCCTTAATTTGCATAGGTGTCACCTTTAAATATTATGTGGTTATTTATAAACGTTCCTTTAAGTTTTGATAAGCCACTGTCGACGTTTAAATGTCGCTTAACTTTAAGCAACGTTTATAAATAAAGGGGCAAATTTAGATTTTAGTTCTGTGTCAGAGGTTTTATGATTATGAAGGGACTTGAGATCATTTTCTACGCCAATATGAGTAATATTCATTGAAGAAACCAAAGAATAGGTGATGATATAATTTATTAGAAGTGCAAAGTTAAGGGAATCAATTTAGAAGGTTGATTTCAACACTGCTCCTTTTAGGATTGATTGCATAACTGCGTGGGATGTACCCTTAGGCTCTATATTCAAATTCGATGCAATGACGTCACTGCCCAACAAACAAATCAATTGTACAGAACCAGTCATAACAATGCTGAATTAGAGGTGTAGAATTAACATGGCAGAGCTAGAGTCCTTGTAACTAATAGACCATCAATTAACAGATATTTCAAAATCCGAGCATCTTCATTGAACTCATTGATAAAACTACAATGCCGCAATAAACCGTTAGTTGTCACCGGTATCAGTAAAAATCGAAAAATCGTATCGAATCCCTAATCCACATCACTACACTAAAAACTCACTTCACACCACTAGTTCGATTTTCAAAACACTATTAGTCGGTTAGTCGTGTTAATTTTCGAATTCGTGTTCGGAGTCGATTTTTGAATGTTTGTTTGTCGAACGCGTCGCGCGCGCGTCTTCGCCGGTAGCTTGCAGGTGACTGGCTGCGCCGGCGCAAATGTACGGTAAGTTACCCATGACGGGTTGTGTCGGTAAAAAAATAAAGTATTTCGTACGTGGGATTATGAGCTTTAATAAGGTTGCATTTAATTATATTGTACAAGTTGTTATCGACGATTTTTATGGTGTAATTTTTTAGATAATTTAAGTACCTATTTATCTTTATCCTAATTTTTTTGAAGAACTCTTTCGTACTCTACCAGTGGCAGTAAACTGAAAATTACTGGAAGCAAATGTGTGAAAAAGGGAAAGCTGAAATGTTTGCACCTATACTGTCCTACGTCACACACACTTTCATGTCATTGATAACATTGAGTAGCAGATCACATTACTCTATGTATTTATTACAAGGACTACTCGACTACTACGGAAAATTTCACTTTATTTGATGTCATTACAATTACAACAATCATTTTGTAATCTTCGTAATTAGAATCTATTGAGAAAATCCTTCATCGGTACCTACTTTGCATAGTAACTATAATTTAAAAGTGATGCATTACACCTACACATTCTCCTCGTGTTTCGTGACATAATGAGATGACCAACCTTTTGCGTTTGCTTTAAGGCTGATTTCTAAATAGCTAGATAACTTTTGTTTCGAAAATAGGTCCAACTGATATTTATTCTTAAAAAAATCAAAAATCAACCCTTAGTAGGATAAAACATTCCGAAATACTTGTTATTATTTTCTTTAATCATCAAACTGTTGTTTCTTGTTTTAACATAAAATACAATGTCGCCCATGCGCATGTGACCGCCCGTAATTTTCTGAATATTCATGAAAAAATATCGAAAATAAACTTCAAAAGGGGGGGTCTATCTATAACATTTTTCATGTTATTCAATTTTTTATTTTTTTAAGATTTGCTTTCTGTTTTTTGACACATCTCCGAAGTTTATGGGTCGATTTGGATTCTGTTTATTATTTCCAAAAGCTTATGAGTTATTTTAACAGGTTAATTAAAATTTTTACAAAAAATTATCGACTACGAAAAAAAAACGGAATCGAAGTAATTTTTTCGGTAAAAAATTGTGTATTTATTTTAAAAAAACTAGTGAAAAGTGTTATAGATAGACCCCCCTTTTGAAGTTTATTTTCGATATTTTTTCATGAATATTCAGAAAATTACGGGCGGTCACATGCGCATGGGCGACATTGTATATCCCGTCACTAGGCAATACTGTAGCTTTAGTGCCATTAGTGAAATGATTTTCACGAACGGATCAGTAGTTCCAAAGATTACCGCCTACATACCTATCAATAAACTCACATAATATTAGTATAGATGTATTATAATTACATAAAACAGTCTAAAATAAAACTTTTTTTTTTAAAGCGATATTCACTCGGAATCCTCAACCACAGAGGAACTAGCTATCTTATCTCTAACTGCCGAAACACAACAATGCTGTTAACATTGTTGTTATGGCGACAGACTTAGATAAGATGGTGGTAGCTAGCCAGGCGGACTTAGAACAAGCCCTACCACCAACCAAACCGAGCAGTAAATTTTGCTCCCACTGGGAATCAAACCCGGGACCTCTGGGTCTGACACAGGTGGTTTAACCACTAGACCACAGTGGCGGTAAACGGCGGTAAACTAGCCAAATAATCATCATAACAAATGAATTCCTGGCACCTCCCGACACCCTGCTACGCCTGCGTAGCAGTTCGTAGCATCGTAGACACCGTAGAGGCCTCTACGACTACACCTAGCCGAACATAATTATAAGAACGGTGTTCGATCATCTGCTTGTCGCCTTGCCAATCAAGTTGTGATTGATCCGAGATGCAAACATTGTTGGTAATTATTGGTAATATTATACTGCCATATCTAACGGTGACCCCTTTAATTTTCAGCTTTATTTTGTTTTTAATATTTGTTGTTTTAGCGATACACAATCAAAGAAAATTTTAACTGTTTACCTATTACGGTTCATAAGATACAGCCCGCTGACATACAGACGGACGGACGAACAGTGGAGGCTTCATAATAGGGTTCCGTTTGGCATCATACGGGTACAAAACCCTAAAAAATTTGATACTTATTAAACTCAAATAAAAAGTACAAGTAAACAAAAAGATATACGTAAGTATGAATAAAGCAGTATGTCTGCCTACCCTCCGCGTGGGAGCGTGAAGTTAGCCACCTGTCAGTTTGTTTGTGGCACCAGTTTTTGTCTTCAATGCTAATGCATGCGGCACATACAATTATGCAAAGAGATCTGTGCTGCATTATAATTGTAAATCTTATTTATATAGAGAAGCAAAACAAGTAAATAAATAACGTTTACATAAAAGCTTTGAGCATAAAATACATAATAATAAATAACACAAGGGTACACACTAATAACTAAGACATCAATAAATAGTATAGTGAATATAATACTTATACAATAAATTCTACATTAAATAAATACCGTATATCCATAAAAACAGTAACTACATAATGCCCTAAAAAGCTCGATTATAGTTTTTATAAGATTACATATATCGCGACTACTAACGCCATCTGTTGAGGCGATAGTAAAGCGAAGAGAAGCGACTTGGGTACGAACCTCCACAGTGACACACGCCGTTCAGCGCCATCTATCAGTATATAACATCAACAAGCGAGCAAGCTTTTTTTTTTCGGCGCGTTTTTCTCTCTCTGACAACTTACCATAATGGTCTGGCCAGAGGTTCGCATGTACAAATAAAGTGTGTGAGTATAAAATAATACGTGCATTGTAAAATAGCTTATAATAGTAAATAAAGGCTAGGTTTTTTTTTCAGCTTAGCCTGTCTTCACACACATAGGACTTTTTGCTTAGTTTAGGAATTACAGCTGAATATACTGTTAAATAAAAAGGTTTATTATTCCAGATTCGTATAAAATTCATGACGTTTGTAGGATCAATGTAACGCGAGGCAGTTAAAGTCAACTTTAGATTCTATTAATAGGTGCCTCTTAAAACGCTCATTAGCAAACATTTTATCCCTTAACCTTTTGATAGATTTGACATCGATAATAATAGTCGATTAACTGATGATCGATCACGATCTATAAATTGATCAATCAGTCGATACTCAGCCCACAATACCTAAAGATATTAACGCTTTACACAACGAAGTTGATAGATTAGAAGAACAAATACCGGAATGAATAACTCAAGAATTACATATGCAAATGGTACCACACCTTAATACTTATTTGCCTCGGAAGTAATTTTAATGACATCAGCTGCTTGTTATCCTATCCAAATAAATGATACAGAATACATAACCGTCAAATAATAATAGTCGTAAATGTTAGAAATATTGATGATGTTTATAAAATGGATAAAAAAAATCATTGAAGATTTTAAATAATAAAAGGAAGCTAACTAACACGTTAGAGTTAGATGGACAGAATGATGCTAGTCAGCCCTTGTCTGTCAAAGGTATTTGGGATGAAATGACCTTTGTTCAAGGCCCGCAAGAACGTGAAGCCACGTTCATAGTAAATAAAATTACATACAAAAATAAATCATCTTCGCATTGTTTACGGAGCTAACAACAAAAACATGTAAGTACACTCACTTGACATGTAATAATCATTGTAACAAAAAAGTTAAACATAAGTTAACATCGTAAATAATTTGACGTAACTCGTAAATCAGGCGTTGGTCGTAAATGTCAGAAATCTATTAAATGACATGTAGCTAGTAATAAGATTCATAGAAATAATAATAAAGAACGGTTTAAATTGAATAGAATCTCAATTGGCTTGTCAAACACAACAATATGAACGACTAAACATTTTAATCAAGTGGTTTAGAAAATTAGATTTGTAGAAGATGGTCTGTTTGTAAATTAATAAGTAGTTATAAATCAAGGATATACATCAGGATCGTTTTGAATTAAATGCAGCAAATAATCGGAAAGGTCAATCAAGAAAGAGCCTCTGAAAAATGGGACTTCTCTGTAATTTAGTCCGAATTTTACCATATGATTGAACACATACGTAATCCACATATACTCGTACTTGTTTAGCATTGACATTTGCACAAAACGAATTAAAAAACATACAATTAGTGACGAAACGCTACTAAATCATATAAAAGACAGGACACAAGAAAAATATTCAGAAACTGTTACACAAGAGGGTGCGAGGGCGTACCGTAGGTGTTGCCATCTGGTGTACGGCCTTCGTACCGACCTACATAGACCCTATGGACTATAGGTCACCCTGAAGATCGTGACGTCACTGAAGTTGATACTGAACCGGAATGTGGCGCTGATAAGTATGCAAATTATCTGCCTACTGGTGGAGAAAGAATGCTGTTAATGTTCATGAAGTTAACTTGAGATATGTGAAGAATTCGGAAGTTGAGTAGCTTCGGGTGGAGAAATGCTCAGTCTAGGAATCATAGCCACTTTTCCATGACCTATTTAGTGAAATAACTGTAATAACTAACGGGGCCAACCTTCATTGGAAAATGGACACCAAAATAACCCAGGTTATGGTCAAATCATGACTTTCCCAAAATTAAACAAAGCATGACGAATATAACGATACATTGCATAACAATGAAAATAATCGTCTAAAAAAAGAAACACAATGGCGTGTTGTTAAATTAATAGCCTCGGGCCACGTAAAAACCACAGCAAATGAAATAGACCGGATATCAATAATCAAAATCGTAATAACTGATGCAAACCGCAGCAAAAAAAAGAATAAGTTCTCAATTTTTATCATAGATGGCGTTGTTACGCGAAATGGACTGCAACTTAAAAAAAGTTGTCAATCTATAATATTGTGTTCTATTCTCAAATTGAACCGAAAATTGAATCTCACGATTTTGAACTTAGAATGAAAAAAAAATGGACAATGCGCTGTCTGCGACAGTGCAAGGTCAGTACGCGAACTTACATAGAAATCAATACTTATTCCTTTTTTTATGTGTCACTTTATATTTTTATACATTCTTTTATAATTCTTTTGCTAGTTTGTAAGATGCAGTTCACCTTTGCAAAGTTAAACACGAACACTCTCCGCGAACGTTCTCTGTTTACGGGCATCGAAACTAGATGGCGCTAGGGGCACAAAATGGCAAAGACCTTGTACACAAACAAGGACAATGTCAAATCAGAGTGACGTCATCACAATACAGCCATGTTTACTTCAAGGCTTTTGTAACCTACTGTTCAGGATATTTATAGGTATCTGGAAACTTTAGTTCAGGATAAATGTTTAATTTCCTTGTTTTTGATAAGTTCATAAAGGTCATTTCTGACTTTAGTCTACCATTGCGACTATAAATGCACTTATGTGGATTCTCGAATCTGCGAGAATTAACCGTTCTAGACACTAGACAGATTTCTTTGAAAACATAAAGAACTAGTTTCAGTTTTTATGTAACATCAGTCGCAAAATTTGAGTCACCTTTGAGGCTAGAACTAAAAAAAGGTGTAACTACACGCGTGGCTACTAGCCGGTCGTTGACCCCCGACCCGCGTAACTGTACGTGCTCTTGAGCATACAACGACGGCCACTTCGGAATACTTCGGATTTAGCAGTTCCGGCTTTCTGGCTATTGGCGAAGAGTTATAGCGAAATGGTTATAGTTATTGAACGTTTAATGGGAACTGGTATTGGAATAGTACTGCCTGAAATCATTATTGGAACTCTAGATGGCGTTGTTTTGTTTTGAATTTAGAGCTTAGGATTCTTGGTTTTGAAATTAGAACGCTTGCTGATTGCTTGCGTATGTTCCTTCCTTTATTATTCAAGGCAATGGCACGTAAAATTTAATCGGAGAGGCAACCGGATGGCGATTGGTAATCTGACCTTCGAAATTGTAACTCTAATTCAAAGCAAGGAATTGTGTGTATCAATGCAATCCGGTTTTGTCCAAATTGACCCTCATTTTCAGTTAAAAATCATCCGTAAGGAGTTGCAAGAATTAAATAACGCGTAAGACATTATTTCAATTATAACGATGTTGGGGGGTGTCAATTTTTTTTTTACTATTTCAATAGGATATAAACTTCAAAGCAACCGCATTTCCATGCAGTTCCCTCGTCGAAAAAAAATGTTATGACCTCCCAACACCATATCTCCGCCCCCGCCCATTTGGGGTCCATTCGGACGGTACGGGGTGATTCGGTATCACTTCAAGACCCAGATTCCCAATCGCCATCCGGTTGCCTCTCCGATGAAATTTTACGTGCCATTGCTTTAACTATATTATTTTTTTGGTCTCAAAGACGAAACATGAATCTACAATTCTACAGACACACAAATAAATATATTTTTTTGCATTTTTTGTGACTTAAGCTTATAAAAATCATGTTTGTATTCTAATCACCGTAACGGATTTTCTTAAATAAACAATCTTCGAAAATGACGTAAACGATGATATCACTAAACAAAACTTGAACAAAAAGTTGCTTTATGTAAAATGAATAAATTAAGATTTATCACGCAATGCTTCATTTAAAAGAAGATTCAAGCCTTTGACCTCAATAAAAATACATCGATTGAATATTTGGCAGCAACCCGAAATAAAACGAAGCTAACAATGCAATAAATAATGACCTCTCTCTCAACCAAAGCAATTTAATAAAAACTCCAGCAGGAATTTACTCATCTTATGCCAATGAAAGTAGTTACAATGGAATCTGAATATTACGTAAGATGTCCAACATGTAACATTTCAAGTGCAGAAGGATATCGTGAGGTGAACTACTAAACTCCTAGGTCTGTAAAGGATTGACCAAAGGTGACAGTAGACAAAAAAAAGTAGAAAGAAAAACGACGCTTTTCCCTACAGTGGGACACCAGAAAATACGTCTATTTATCTAAGAGAGGCTCAAGAATAAATAACTATATTAAGCCGATCAATGAATTTGCGTGATCATACTGCTTTCCTTGGGTCAACAATTGAATCAGAGACTGTCCACGAGAAGTCAGAAAACCCAAAAAACTAGTTATAGCTTTAGGAGTTCATTATTTCCTGGTTGTGGAAATTCTGATCCGGTGTGGAAATCAGCCGGCATTTGACCGGTGTCAAATATTAATATTCATTCCCATAAAATTGGCACAAGACTTACATTATACAATAAAGTTTGTCTGACGTTTATTAGAAGCATGAGGAGATTAACCTTTAAAGCCAATACTGACGTAAACAGTAAACATAGCTAATTGATTGGACAAGTAGCACATACACGTGTTACTTCAAGTAAGTCTACAATGTCGTAAATTCTACGACCATTATGAAATCAAAGAAATAGAAAACGAATAACAGTGTAACATTTTAATATTGGAAACGGTCCCACTGTGTGCCTAAAGCCATATTTATGCTTTCTTTGTAAAATACAAGTGTTGTAAGCAGTATCTTGCTGCCCTCATCCCAATTTATTTGGGGTCGGCTCAGTAAGTCCTTTTCTTACATTTATGTCTCTGCTGTCATCTTAGTGTTCACTTAGTTCCTACTCATATCCTCTTTCACACAATATATATTATCATTATCATATTGAATAGTCCGCCTTTTTAGGGTTCCGTACCCGAAGGGTGACAAACGGAACCCTATTCATAAGCCTCCGCTGTCCGTCTGTCTGTCAGCGAGCTCTATCTCATGAACCGTAATAGGTAGGCAGTTGAAAATTTCACAGATTGAGCATTTCTATTGCCGCAAGAGCAACAAATAATAAAATTAAAAATTAAAGGGGGGTCGCCATACAATAAAATTAAATTTTGAAAAAAAAAAAAATCTGACCCTGGCATGTGGGGTATCATTTTTTAGAGCTCATCGAGTAGAGAATAAATATAATTTTTATTTGTTTTTATCTTCAAAAATGATGAATTAGGGGGCCGTAGAAGTTGTCTGTTTTAGACCATTTTTGTACGAGCTCTATCTCAACAACTAAACAAATTAGGAATTTGAAACTTGTGTGTATCATGTAACATATACTGTTTATAATCAACAAATACTAAAAACGCCGATTCACAGGGTATTTTATATAATATGGGCGATTTTCTGCAACTTAAAGTAATAATTTTGTATTTCATGCTAATATTATGCGATATAAATTTCACAGATAACTATTTAATAGTTGGAGTAATGACATGGAATTAGTAAGTATCTACTATCATGGCAGCATATACTATTTCAATCATTTAAATTTCGATCATCCAAAAAGGTCTACAAAATAAACTTTCTTCACAAGATTTTAAAACCGGCCAGTATTTTTGGAGTTTAGGAACTTTATCGACTTTTTTCAAAGTATCCCTAGTGTGTGTACCTCATGTTAAATAAAACTACACTCCAATAGACAGACAATATATTCAGTAACATTGAAAATTGAAATGAATGCTGGCACATACAGTACGTGTACTATTCAGTTACCTTAAACCGTTGTGGATACAATTTCATATTGAGAAAAATTATTGGTGTAAAAATATTCGGTCACGGCGGCCAATCTCAACGGAGACTGGCCTTCGGCGCGGGATATATTATAGTGCACAAGTGTGTGCGCAGACACGAGTGCACTCTCTCTCCCTCACTCTCATAGTCCGATGGGATGTGTAAAAATAATAAGTAAGAAATAATAGATTTCTGTATGACTATCAAACATAACGTAAATAAATACCTGTATTGACCCGTGCGTTTGCACTGGCGAAACATCACGACAAAACATGTTGAAATCTCTAGTTACTGTCAAACATTGTATGAAAAATTTACAGAAAATAGAGATTCCAACATGTTTTGTTGTGAATGTTTCGCCAGTGCAAACGCACAGTTATAATTAAAATTTGGCGTACTACTTACATTCTATTTTGTACAATATAGTCTGATGTAGCAAGAGAAATCCTTTTATTTATAAGTAACTAGCTTTACCAGCCTTGGCTTCGCACGGTTAGCACTAAGTACTTATCTACGGCGCATCTACCTTTCCTAATTACCTACCCTACCTACCTACCCTACGCTTCTTACCAGGGTAGGTAGGTACCTAACCTACCCTACCTACCCTACATATCTACCTGCTTACCTACCATATATACCTATTTATACCTACTAATACTATGTTAGTAGCAAATAAATAACTTTGACTTTAGTTAATGCATGTTACTGGATAAAGTTAACTTAATATTTTTCTCTTAAAATAAATGAAATATACCTACTCCTACACCTATATTTTAACACAACAACATTTTTTCATTAAAATTAGACAATTTCTTTACAAATCTTTGTTTTTTTATAGCGCCTCTGTTGTTACCTTTACGAAAGTATTACAAAAATTCATAGTGTTAAATCTTGTACGACATGGTATGGAACCCTTCGTGTGCGAGTCCGACTCGCACTTGACAGATTTTATTTCATATACTCATCCACATTCGGGGTAATTGCGTAACACACTAACAGTAGCAGCAATGGCTTTTATTCTGACAGTTCGACAACATTCATTGCGTTATTTACGTTTTTGATAAGACGAATTTTTTCGAACATATGAAGCAAGGGATTAGCAATATCCTTCAAAAAAATTTAATGATTGATAGTGTGTTAAGCAACGATTCAGGTCTTGTCAAATGCTCCTTATTTCATTGCGTCAAATGCTCCAACATCGCGATGTTTTTCCATTATAGCAACACTATTCACATTTACCATTCATTGCCACATTAGTATGGTAATAATACTATTATATTCAATATACAAAACACAATGTAAAGTAAACGGCTTGTATGAATAAACAGATCTGTTAATATTTAAAATGACATCACCCTATAAGGAGCGAGAGGCTGCGTGTACACTGTAAAGGGTGATTCATTTTCGTATGTTTGGGAAAAATAATGTATTATTGAGTAAAGATGATACAGAATGCGTTGGTGGTGCAATAAAGGATGTGCATAATGTGAATCATAATAATAAATGTTGTTTTAATAATTTTTTCTATGCGTAAGTGTAAACATTAATAGACAAAATTTTAATGAGAAATCATTTGCCATCCACAGTAATATAAAAATACAGAAAACCATAAAAATACAGAATTGGGCATTTTGGAATATTATTCAAATAGTAAGATCTAGGATAGTCTCGAATACTAATTCAAAAGGAGAATCAGACACATGGCTCACGCACTAACTAAATTAATCACACCGCTTAAAAACCGACCACAGCTTCCCAACACCATTAATCATACATCCATTCAAAAAACGAACGAGCAAAAAAATTTAAAAGAAGTTTTGTACTTGGAACACCTTGTATACAAGCGCCGCTCCATATAAGGGTAGTCGGTAAGTGTGCCAGCTACTACCCACATGTCTTGTACAAAAGATGTTCCTCATTACCGAATTATTTATTAATATTGGTCAACATATCACTTTCGCTTTTGGCTGTACCGAGGAAGAATTGGGTCAGAATTTTTCTCAATGACGCGTGACATTGGAATAAAGTAACAACAACAGTTCTATCGGAAAGCGGATTTATAGAAGTTGCAGCGCAATTTGTCAGAGTCCTATGACCAGCTGTGGAACTGATAAAGTAATTGTAGAATCCGTAACTATTGGGACTATCCAACAAGATTCAAATTCAAATTCAAATTCAAAAGTCATTTATTCAAACTAGGCTGAGAATCAGCACTTTTCGAACGTCAAAATTACATAAGACAGTCCCCCAAAAACGCCCGCCCTTCACCACTTCCTAGTGCTTTTGCTGGAGAGAAGAAGTGGCGCAACAAACTCCCCAGCAGCACAGCTGTCTGTTCAGTTAGAAAAAAAATTGATTCTATACAATAGTATGCAAATCATTTACATTACTCAACACAAATCATTAAATAAAAAAATATATTTGCCATAATGACAGCTAGCACACGCCAATGTACCAACAAAAAAAAAAAAAAAAAAAAATATCGAAAGCTAAACTCAAGCGAAAATGAATACTAAAAAAACTAAAAACGTAAACAGAACTTAATACCCGAATTATAAAGCCTCCAGGTATAAAGGGCGTGCCCGCTTACATATAGCTAATAAAACTGTAACTCGAAGTCACATAATTATGATAAACTAGGACCATCGAAGTAAAATAAATCAACAGTTAGGCAAGAATAATATAATGATCTTCTGTCGAGGTCGCTAGCTAACCACATATTGCAATACAACTCATTAAACAAAAACATTGTAATGAGTCGATTATGTCAATAATAAATGAATTTAAATGATAATGTACGTGCCTACATATACTATTATCATAAGAGCCTCCAGGATTAATCCTGTTCAAGGATCTCTGAAGGTCGGAGTCAGTCCCGTCTCCAACCATGTTGAAGAAAGAAGAAAAAAAATCATCACAATATCTGGAGAGAGAACTGCTGTTGTATCTCTACAAGACTTTAAACATCTCAAAATAACATATTCCAGTCGTTAATGACTATCATTGAACGAACTCGATGCTCCTGCGCACTTAACGCCTTGTAAGGCAAAAACTCCGACCGGTGAAGTACGAGTGATCTCATAACTTATAATTTTACTACAAACACATCGACTAATGTCTATGTTGACCAAGTAATAATAGGTAAGTAATGCAAAAAATTATAGAGGTGAGATCAGAAGACTGAATACGAGGTCTAATTTGAGCGTCATTCGCAAGTCACAGGTTGTCATTTTGTATGCAAAATTGCTTGTTATTAAAGCTAATATTGGTCACCTTGATTTTAAATACTAACGACTGTTTTCTGAAAGCCTATTCAAAGTCAGACGTATTTAAATCACACGCAAAGTGACTTCATGCATTGTTATTTCCGCCAGCCAATCGCAATTAACTGTTGTGAGAGAGATGCCTATAAAGTGATAACATACTGTATCCTGTCTTCGCTGAGGATCAGCTAATGCACCGAGCATTAACTGATCCTCAGCGAAGGCACTATGAACAAAAATATAAATAGATTCATATTCAAATTTTACCTGTGATAGCTACTTCCATATGGGAGGGTCTACTATAAGGTCTTTGCTTCATCATTGGTAAAGATACAAGAGTCTTCATTTTCACCAATAACGGTCTATATTGTAGAAACAGTCATTAAACGACACTACATTGTGTAACATATACTTAGACCCGCCCGCTTGAACGACTAGTCACTAAAAGTGTTCAGCGCTAAACAAATATATTTAAAACGTTCCATTTCGGTCAATCATTTGAAAAACAGAGACAGAAATGTACATTTATAGATTTGTGGTGCAAACTGGCCTTAGTATCCCTTCAATAGTAGCCCAGAGAAAAGTAATAATTCACGTCAACCTAAGAAATTATGATTTGGGTCTTACTTCTGTGGGTTTTTGTGGGAAAGGCGGAGGACCAAATGTTGGTCCCACTTTTACAATTCATTCTACAGATCATAAAGGCCAATAATCCAGTCGCAGATTCATATCCGACATCGTAAAGCGGCTTACAAACAATATATAGCGAAAGTGAAGCTGAAGCAGTGATTATTCGGACGGTCTTGAACAATGCGCTTGCTTCACCGTTGAGTCACAGTACACTATAGTGATCAGTACCGGGTTTACTTGACAACAATAACAATTGAAAGTAGAAATTCCAAGAATTGTAACAAAGGAGGATTGGATCTACTTGAGGTGTGTCACATAGAATGATAGACATGTATGAAGATTTTGGAGGTAAGATGGTCGTAAGCGTGGGGTGGCAAACAAATGCTAACTAAATAAAATAATGAAGAACTTGAATGTTGGAACGAAATGAATAAGGTCATTATGGACATAATCTTTGAACATGGTGAATCTACTAAAGTAGGTGTTGCTGAAGAAACCCAAGATAGTAGACGCGAGGTTGCGAAAGATTGAAAGAGTGGATTGGAAATTGCAGGAAAGCAAAACAAAATTGTTTAAAGTAAAGTGCATGGTTTGACAGAAATTATTTCTAACTGAATTCGGCAGATAGAGAAAAATCCTTTAGAGTACAATTCTTAAGAGACTTCCAGACTATGTGAATGGTACTTATACTCGTAGATATAACGGTGTTACACGGGATAGACGTCGGGATGTCTCAGTGTGTGGGCAAAATATAAACAGTCTAATAATCATATAGCTGCATAGATGCATTTCCGATTTCCTTCCCAAATCGTGACATCCTGATTGTGTGACAAAGACAGCAACAGAGGATGTGCATTACATAACACGAGTGAAAGAGAAAGCGATCAATCAGCTTTTGATGCATCACGACATGAAGACGTTTTATGTAACGTGACATTTTAGAAGTTCAAAAGCTTTCTGATATAAGGAGAGATAGGATGGAGCTTTGAGTCTAAAATAATACTTATGACATAATTGGGATTATTTAGTATGAAGAAGCTTTTTGTATGCCTTTTTGTCAAAGAGATTAATAATTTAATGTCTTTGCTTTTTGTAAATGAAAAGAAAGAAGCGTAGTTATCGTTTGTCGATTACGTGGAGGCCTTTCAATTTCTTTCAATGTATTTGTAATGAATTCGGTACGAGTAGCTTTGATGATTTTAGCAAATCAAGACTGACGTTACGAAAACATTCAAGAAGAAGGTGTTTAGTTATCATTCTACCGTCTTGGAATACCAAGAGATTCAATGCATAGAAATTGGTCCTAGTACCATATTATAGGAGCTCGTGGCTAAGTTATAACAGCCGCACGGGTCGGCCATCAGGCTTGTCGGGGTTGGTCCGTGAATGGATGATCATCTTTACATACAGAGACTTTTCCGTGCCTCGGAAAGCCCGTTAAGCCGTTGGTCCCGGCTGTCAATCATTGATCTTTGACAGTCGTTACGGGTCGTCAGAATCCCGAAAGTCTGACAATCAGTCTTACCAAGGGGTTTCGTATTGCCCAGTTACTGGGTCAGATAGGCAGTCGCATCATGTAAAATAAAATACTGATATTCAGCTGTATCCGGTTAGACTGGAAACCGACCCCAACAAAGTTGGAAAAAGGCTAGGCAGATTGATTGATCATAATATTTAAACCATATATGTATAGCCCTTTGGTGCTTGTTTGATAATTTGCTCTACATACTGCGCACATTTTGTAATGAAACAGACAAAGATTATGGTTCCCGAAATGCAGATTCTGACAATCTTAAACACACAACTGAGGGTTAATAACTCGTAGATCATAATTGAGGTAGTCTCTTGTGGACAAAAGGACTATACTACATGTACGTAGACAAAGTTCATTGATAGCGGAGGCCTAATGAGCTAAGGATTAATCCGTAAGTAGGGAAGCCTTGTGTCGGCATGCCAGGGTTCTTGGCACAACGCCTGAAACCTTTCTACGAGCTACTTCTATTTAAATCTATGCTTTAAAAGAAGGACACAGGGTTTATATTTTATTGGCTACGTGATTTGTTTAGAAATTGATGTAATGGGGTTGAGTAACTCATAAGTCGTGGTTAACTGGTATGAATATTACTACTATACCGCGCATTCCTGGTTTTTACAAATACAAACAAGTACAAAGGTTAAAATGCAGACGCTCTGAGTACGACCACATCATCCAAAGCGCTAGTAGTAACCACAAATATAAAGCAGTCGTGATTATGACTGCGGTTAGTATTGGTCAAAAAGAGTATACAACATAACAGTCGTAATAATGATGTCAACAAGGGGATCTCACGCACAGGACGGCCACGACTACGACCATAGTGGTCGCACCGACCAGGTAAACAATAGACCGATACGAATCGCAAAATTGGTCGCAACGGGCAACTAGCCGATCAAGTGCACGATTGGTATCGGTTTCTATATGCCTGGTCGCTTGGCCGTCTAGTGCGCGAGATCCCTTAGTCCATGTCAAGCATACACGACATCCTTCTGTCTCATAGCTCAAAATCACCAATCAAGCTATCATAACTTATCGTTAGTCAATTGAACAGTCATTCATTATAGCGATAATTGGAAAGCCCATATTTATAGCAGCTTATTAAGCGAGCTGAATGAACTGTTCTAAAATTACCATCACCGTTTTGATCCAGTGTTGGGTAAAGCAACCAGGTTTTTCTGGCTATCAATTGTACTTATTCCATCTAGTCTATAATCAGAATTTAGTGTGCGAAAATTACAAACAACATTACCAAAGAGGTCTAACTGCCTATAAACTTAAGTGTCCTAAATTTCTGTACGATGACATCACATACATGGACCATTATTTGGACACAAACGTGCTAAAGTAGATTCATTAGAATTTGAAAGACGCCGATATCGATATTCATAGCTGTGACATCATCGGATCTGGTTTGTGTGAGTGATAAGAGGGACATCCTCTTTAACCCTTTGTGCAAAGAACTGTTCCGATGCATGGATGCGAAGTGTGTTTTGTTTTTTGATAAGGTGGGAATATCAAAATGTAAAACAAAAGATGGTGAACTTAACCTTTTTCGAAAAGGGAATGAAATAAGGAAATAGTTGGTGATACCAATGATAGAGAAATCTCTGATACTGACAGAAAATGATAGAAACGGAAGAAGAAAGAACGACAGGGAGAAGGGAGAAGGATTTAATAATTGTCTTTGAAATTCTCATTCTAAGTCTGACCGCTTTTCAATCATACTTCAGGAGGACATGCGTGCGACCGATGATGATGCAGCTTTACCCTACCTGTCAGTCTAGATTTCGAAAAATGAATGAATGGAATGCACCGACCCCAGCGTGGTTTATCCAGACTCGATAAATCGAATGAACCTCAAGATTTGCACTAGCCCCTGGAGCCTCCTGCTTCATGGGGCTACAGAGGTCATTGCATATCAAGGAGTAGACCGTGGGGTGCGGTAATGGTAGGGAAGATGTGCCCTTGTGTCAGTAAAATCTCGATTTTTAAGAGAGAAAAAAATAACCATTTCCATTAATTTCTTTAATTTATGCTGGTATAGCCTCTCTTGTCGACATGATGACTAACCGATCATATCAATTAAGCATTCAGATCAGTTCTAACTAACACGAACGTGTGATATCATCTATTTCGAGGAATTTTATCTACTTTATCCTGGTGTTGCCATAGCGGATACTACTGGAATTTTTGGTTCGGGATTTCTATTGTTACCAATCAGAATCGTTCCATTTACACTGCATTTGGTAGATAGATAGATAGATAGAATATTCTTTATTATGTACACCATAAAAAGTACAGGTATAAATGTAGAAATTGGTGTCATCATCTTCATGTTTTACAACAGTCAGTATTTCTATCACAGCTACAATAGACCGGCAATTATCGACACAACTTTTATCAGATAGGAGGACGTTGTTATCCTTCAAGTAACCTCTTACTAGGGCAGCATGGATTCAGTGAATGGGGAATGGTTACCCACCACCGCATTTTTCCTATGCTACACTCATGAAATTACGATTACGACTGATGACGCGAGACAAAGCCTTATATTTCCCTGTAATTTCAATGGAATTCAAAACCCATAACTTTCAAACCGGGTAGATATATAGTATGGTAAAATCCTGATGAAACCTTTCAAAAGGAACTCAAAATGATTGTATTTTGGTAGTAATATCCTGATGAAATCTTTCAAAACCACCTCAACATGATTTTATAACCAGATTGACCGTTCGACTTCCTTTGTTCATAAATAGAGATTATAGCATTTCCAAAAACAACAATTATTTCATAATTCGTGAATGCGTTCTCTTTAGAAATTCAGATAATTACAATTTGCATAAAAAAAAGAACTTAACGTTAATTGCCTGAAATATGATACTTCCGCAATGATGTCTCTTTATTAAAGTCATACAACGTTGAAATTAAATTAAAATGTTGTTTACGAGAGTCTTGATCCAAATTTATACGAAAAATGACAGAATGCTCCAAATTGTGGACATTTGAATTTGTAATCAGTAAAGACACAGCTTCTTAGGAAGTCTGTAGATGGAATGATGGCCACTGGAGCAGACGAGTTCTCGAGTGGAGTGCCAGACCCAGGACACCTCCCAGCTTTACCAATAGGCGGCTGGGGGGACAGACTGGATGCGGAAGGCAGAAAACAGGGTGTTGTGACGCAAACTGTAAGAAACCATTATCAAGAGGATACGATCAGCTGAGTTGATAGGTTGATTGAAATAACAAGAACTAAGACTTCCGTATACAGAACCATAATAAACATAATTCGCAACACAATCTTATAGAAACTAGTCATGACAATTGAATCTAATTTTATTCATAACTTAATCCGATTTAGATTCAAATGCTAAGCAATGTTCTGCAAGGATTTGTGTAATCCCGCTATTGTGTTATTAAATATTATCAGTCGTATGATTGTAGTCACGAATTTATTTGTAAAGGATATTGCTTTAATGGTACGTGAGTTAATAAATCTCAATAATGTGACCATACTCCTAAGTGTTGCACAACCCTTCGCAAGCAGTCTTACTAAGAGCGGCAATACACAGCAGCTTGAAGCAGTCAGGATCGACTGCTTCCTAGCACCTAAGGGGTATCGTATTATTCAGTAACTGGGTTGTGGAGGTCAAGGCGCTTCATGTATAACGCAAATACAGCTACATCTGGTTACACTGGAAGCCGACTCTAACGTAGATGGGAAAAGGCTAGACAGATGATGAATCATCCAATGTTGCAGTGACAGGGTAGATCGCCGTCTATGAAGAAGATGGGTCTTCACATCAGGAACTGTCCAGCTTAGAATCTGTCCAGTTGTTCCGGAGGGACAAGAATACTGAATTATCCTAGTGAGTGGAATGGTTGAAAGACTGGGAAAACTAAAGTAAACCACGATGCATATAAATAACAGTGGTTTTGGAAAGTTTTCGAATGCTAAATTGCCATAATCAAAGTAGTAGGTAAGTTACCTACCAATAAAATAACAAGAATTATTAGCTGAAGAAGCAAGACATATGTATATAGAGGTTCAAAGCTGTTTCAATAGAAAACCAATGAATCCGATCAAACGGCATGCTAACTAATTATCTCAACTTATTCATTCAAACGCTCGATAGAAATGTCGATCAATTAATACTCGATTAGACCCACAGATCTATTTGTAAAGATACGCTGATACGTTACGATTACGAGTTACGATGTTGTGGCAATTCTTGGCTTGAGCGTAAATACGGTCAAACGCACGTAATTTGTAACTACAAAAAACACCCTTATTGCTTCGAAATAAAGTCTCGTCTAGCGCTATCAAAGTCAAATTGTTCCTACGGACGTGTGGTTGGCTGTACTAAGTTGTTTGCTGCCAAGTCCGGTTCAGCAAGTGTGTCAAAAATTTTGACTTCTGGTCGGAAGCCAGTTTCAAGAGCGGGATTTGCTATCTAGGCTTTGCTGAAGAAGATTTTATTAGATGTTTTTCAAGATAAGTTACAGAGGACAGCATGATTTTATGAGTTTGGTTCATACATTCTTTATGTATAGAGGTATTTGTTTGATTAAACATGAACTAGATGAATTTCGATTTATTGGGGTCTTCCTGAAAATCGATAAATATTCCCCTAAAGAAAGTGTCTGAATCTGAACACTTTACACACATTTTGTGCGTAAAACGGGAATGAATATTCAATAAAAGTAATTTATACCTACCTATGGTTCTTCGTCATTTTCTACAATGTAGTTTTAAAGACTCCTAAACACGTGTGTATTAAAACTATTCAAGTAACTAATTCCAATAAATCATCAAGTGCGTCATCAGTGATGATGGCACATAGCATCACTGATGACGCACTTATTCGTCATAGGATTTTCTGTCATTATGATGCTAAATCGCGTCAAAATCTATCCATAAAAGCGTGCCTCACAGTAATCGCTTGAATATTGATTTGCAAAATAAGTTACGAAGCAAAGTGGAGCCGTTAACGTGACGCTTAAAGACGTCAATACACCTCATTTAAGGTTTCTAGTTTTTTTTACTATTGGCATACATACGTAATCATAAGGATTTCGGTAAGATTTCCAATCATTCTCAAATATAACACGTAAAATAATAAATTGTGAAGAGCTAACAAAATTACCGTTTAAAGCTCACGCAACGCAAATTAATGAAATAAAATATCTCGCCAAGTTCTAGAAAGCAATCACTTCTGCAATAAACATAATGGAAATGATAAAAAATCTCTTTCAAATATCAAGAAGTTCGAAATTTGAACCAGCATTAATTAAAAAGCACCTAAAACAACAGCGCATCACATTGACAGCTCCAAAAACAAAATGGCCACTAACCTGGAAGTGCAAGATGATGGTCCATATCAGTCCAAGGGTCAGCTTGGGGTTCCCGTCGACGATGTCCTCAGCCCTGATGTTGACGAGCTTGATCTTCTTGTACCGGAGGAAGTCGAGGGCCATTTGGACGTTCTGCAGCATGTGGAACCGCATACGGCCTCGCTCGCGCGGCTGGAAAATTGAAAATGGTAATGAGAGATTTGTTGGATGAAGTTTAGGTACTTAAAAGGTCAAAAAGAGGAAAGAAGAAGAGGAGAAGAGGTTTAAAGATCTGTTTGATTCTGGGATTACATTAGATTTGAGTGGCTTTATCTGAGTTTCCCTAGTTGCAAGGATAGTAAATCAATCTTTTTTTGAGAACTGGTAATCAGGTTTCCACATAAATATCAGGCCATGAAATTAGCAGTAACTAGGAATAAGAATATTAAAGGGCATCAGCAATAAGGCCACATATCTTAACTAAGAGGTGCTTCATATCATAACACAGACACTGATTGGGAGGTGCAAAAAATTTTTGCTCTAGGCTCATCAAACATGAGAATAACAGTCTAAAATAAATTGAGTAACGATGACAGAGTTAAAAACTACATACTACCCCATCCTATCTCATTAATCACCCACATCATTTCAAATACCCCGGCGAACCCAGGGCGGGGTAGTATCGTTTACCTAGCCACACCTGCGATCGGCCTGATTAATTTCCATAGATCTAGATAGCCCCTTTCGGTAACCGCTTCCCCTTTCTGGGTTAATGGTGAATCGATGAGAAGTTGTAATAGGTTACTTGGTGATAAGGGAACGAATTGATGGGATATCATACGAGCAATCTCTATTGGGTATGATTTGAAATAAGAATAGCTTACTATATAGCAAAGAGTAGCGAAGAGGGGTTCGTGGATAAATAATGACTGCCGCACGGGTCGAACCAAGGTTAAGCTACGCTTGCCGAGGTCGCTCCGTGGATGGGTGACCATCCATTAGATATCGAGACTCCGTGCTTAGGAAAGCATGTTAAGCCTGCTGTCATTTGTAGATCTTTGACAGTCGTTATGGGTAATTGGGAGCCCGAAAGTATGATATCTAGTCTTGCCATGGCATTACGCTGGGTTGTGGAAGTCAGATAGGTAGTCGCTCCATGTAAAATACTGGTATTCAGCTGCATCTGGTTAGACTGGAAGCCGAAGGCTAGTCAGATGATGATAGTATGTAGAGTGTGAAATTGCAAGTACCAAAAGACTAAGAAAAAGAAAGAAAGAAAGAAAATAAATGAAACTAGAAGATTCTGACCTATTCTATTCTTTCCTACATAGGAATTTTAAAATAAAAGTCGGTCTTTCAGTTGGTGTTTTAGACATAAAACATCTAATCCAACCATAACTGTATTAAAACTCACACCTCTGTACAAAATATTCAAACATTTCCTTCAATATGCATTTCGCAAAAAAATCTACATACCATCCACAAAAAAGGCCCATAAAAGTCTATGTTTACGGAAACTAACTTTAATAATTACTGTTAATAACTTTATTTGGTACCGTAGCACACGAATCAGCGCTTAAGCACGCAAGAACATCGTTACTCCAAATTAATTTCGTTACAGACTATCATCAGGGTATCATATGCTTCACACCCTTGTTTTTGTAAAAGTTAAAAATAATAAAGAGTAACTGGGACAAACAGAGTATAATAATAATATACCAGTCTATTATTGTCCCACTGAAGGGCAAAGCCTCTTCTCATACAGAGAAGACACGAGCATTGATCACCATGAATGCTCAAGAGGGGTTGGCGATTTCAGAATTACTATACTAAACGGAGTATGATTATACTTAAATTATTAATAGAGCCTGTTTACGATACAGACAAAATCTAGGAGCTTAGTAAAGCTATTACGAGTAATCACAAGAGCTTAGTAAAGCTATTAAGCAGTCACAAGGAATAGAAATCAGTACTGCTCAAATGAACACTAACGAATTCCTTTAATGAATTCTTGGGCAGGTAATTCATTAAGTAATCAGGCAGTAAGACCACCAGCATTGTGATTTCATTAGACATGCCATGCTTGGAATTGCTGACGATGATGACGACATATTGTAAAATCACATGAACATAAAATTTATGGAGAATTGTCTGGATTCATGGAAGCCTTTCGATACCATCGTCAACAAATATATTGTTGTGTATCTCGATTTTCAATACCGTTTCTATTCTCAATATTTATAATACGGACTTTTGGGGAGGTTTTTGACCAGTAGTGACACAGGTCAGTGCCAGTCAAATTCTTCCAGGTTCATAATTATCCTCAATTTGTATACTTACGAGGTGTTCGCCAGAAAGCACCTCCAGCAGCGAGATGAGGTTGAGTCCATCGCGCAGATCTTCGAATAGGTCGTTCACGTGACGGTTCACCTGGACAAAAAAATTATAATTAGAATATTGTATTGTCTATGGATATTTTCATGCATTTATCTTCTCTGATCTGTGGAAATGTAATAGGAGTAGTAAAACCAGTTTTAATTACTGACTTCAGATCTTGATATTTTTTTAGAATATAGAGTCATTTTGAGTGTTGTGTAAATTATTATGTGTTTGTTGTATAACTCAAAATACAGAATATTCTTGCCCTTTGACGAAATGTTCAAGCCTTTCTAGATTATAGATGTAAAATCTCTCTGTAGTATTTTATTCAACCTTGTCTTCCATCTCTCTCTTTTGTCACTGTAAGAATACCTTGCAAGCGTGCAAATGATGCACTACAGTGATCTAAGTAAGACCTAGTAGAATCAACGATGATGTTAATGTTAATAAAACAATACTAGTAGCCAAACATTAATAAGTGAAGCCTAAAAACAACAACAAACAAAAAATAAACCTAACGAAAGATATCCGTCAAAAAATCAAAGTAACTAGAACGACATACAGCAAAAAAAATCATTACGAAAGCAAAATACGTGAAGAACTACAAAAATGCTGGAAAAAAACAAACAGTGACTTCAAATAAGCTGCATGCCTATTGTAGAAAGACTTTACGAACTGTGATATAAGTAAACTAAATCAATAAGAGGAAGGCAAAGTCAAAATATTAAAACAACCCCATTTTTTACCTTAGCCCATATGACGAAGACGGTCATGTACTACTTCATTATTTAAGAAATCAATATTGCCCTAGTCTAGCTGGCCTCTGTAGAATACTGACCTAGATACTCATCACATTAAAGGATTGTATAAAATTTAAGAAATACATTTTAAAGCCAAAAGGAAGATTGGGTTTTAATTTCAGTACTGCTGGTAACTTTAATTTTGAAACAACGCTATAGGTACTTAGATAAGTTTCATCAAATACAAGGAATGGATATCATGAAATCTAGGAAATAAGTTAGAAAGCAGTAATGGGTTAAGTTTCACTTTTAAAGTTGTCGGGAAGTCCCAATTTACTATATTGATATTAAATCCGATATTCGACGTATCTAATCATCCATAGTTTATTTTTCTATGCAAGCGTCCTACATTGTCGACCTAATCATCGCTTACCATCAGCATGCGTAGCCTGACAGCCATACAAAAGGGAAAATGACAGATTGTCATTGTTTATCTGTCATTTTGTCTATTCTTCCGTTGACAAAACCCGTTTCTATTGTGGACATGATAAGCATTCAGGTAAGATTGTGGTTAAGCACGAGCCTACCAATTAAGATAAAGTTAAACCCCATTTGAATTTTAATAAATATTTCGATTTCCATTGCCTTCCCCTCAAACTCAAAGACAAACAACAACAAGTAACAACAGAACCACAACAAGCCACAACGAACTTACTTGCTGTGGCGGACAACATGGTTGGTTGTTGATCACCTCGCAGACATGGAGACGTGTGTAGGTCTGTCCGAGCAGCGTTGGACAAAGTAATGATAACACCTGGATGAGAATATGGGTGAACACAAATCTAACACAAGAAAGAGACAATGTGACATATATATGATAATATTCTGTTCTGGTAAAGAAACTGTTCGAAAGATCCGTAGAACAAAATCCAGTTTCAAAAAGGGGAATCAAGTTTTAGGGATGTTCAAAATTTTAAATAATAAAAGATTGAACTGTTGAAATAAAAACAAAGTTAAGCATCCGGTACGGTTCATTACTTACAATTCGGATTTTTTTAATAGAATGAGAACTGTAATTTAATAAGATAAAATAAATTATACTTTTATGTCTTCTCACGTGAGGAGCTCGTGGCTAAGTAATAACAAGCCGCACGGATCGATCCATCAGGTTAAGCTACGCTTGCCAGGGTTGGTCAGTGGATGGGTGACCATCTTCACATACTGAGACTCCTCCGTGCCTCGGAAAGCACGTTAAGCCGTTGGTCCCGGCTGTCATTTGTGGATCTTTGACAGTCGTTACGAGTCGTCAGAAGCCCGAAAGTCTGACACCAGTCTTACCAAGGGGTATCGTATTACCCAGTAACTGGGTTGTGGAGGTCAGATAGGCAGTCGCTCCATGTAAAATACTGGTATTCAGCTGCAACCGGTAAGACTGGAAGCCGACCCCAAGATAGTTGGGAAAAAGGCTAGGAAGATTGATGTCTTCTCACGTGAAAGCGTGGTCAGCACAGGAAATTATTATTTATATTGCAATCATCCCACAGTAGGGTCAGATAATGATAAAGTTGAAAACGAATTATCACTTTTTTCATTATATTACATGAGGTTATCTTTCTACATTCATGAATTACAATGTTAGTTTCATTCAAGAAATCCATTTACAGCTTTATGTGTTAATTAAACACACGATTGTATTTACTACTAACGAAACTAGAACAGGATGTGGAGTTAAATACATTTTCTCACATTGTAACACAAAGTTTATCAACTTCGACATGTTCAGAAACATTAGAATTGTTATCGTAAGCCAATTTTAGCTTACCTGTTTACGAACGAACACAACAATCAAAAACTAAGTAAAATAAACAATTTATTATAAAAGAAAAATTGCTAAAAAAGATAGCTCCATAACACGTGTGTGAATGTGTGGAAACAAAAATCAAAATAAAAGAAATATTAACTGAAAAAACTGGCGAAGAGCATGCAAACCAAAAATATAAAGATGATCGATCTAACAACATGATGATTTTGTCGGTACTAGTCTATCAACTCTTGAATAAAGTAAATATACAATTTGATGTTTGCGTTGAGGTCTTTGAGTAAAGATATAATGGCTTAAAAATAACAGAAAAACTGTTTAATTTGAACTTATTTTAGGTGAAGATGCCTCTGCAAATATTATCTTAATCACCTCTGCCCATAATGGAATAATATTCTACATATTATTTTTTTTATGCCGAAATGTTTTGGACCAAAATAAACAATAGCCATTGCATATTTGGATGAATTTATCACCAGCAAATACCATAAGTTAATTTATCTTGCGTTTTTTATGGTTCTACAGAAGTAGATGAGTTCTTTGACACGTCAGAGTAAACATAACTGTTCAAAGTTGATAGAAGAGATGACATAGTGTAAAGCTGTGTAAAATACTAAAATAGACATACTGCCAAATTCCATTGCATGTTTACTTCCAAAAATGTTGCTACAATTCAGTTTATAGGAGCAATGTAAGATGAAAAATGGCAATTTATCTAAAGGAGCCGAAGCAAAAACAGACGAACTAACGAATGCTGTGTATACTACAGACCTTGAGATATTTCCAGTGCTGCTCCATTCCCAAATGACAAGCGATGAAAAAATCAAACATATAGACTTTTATATTAGTGAAAATTGGTTTTGGGTTTGGCCAAATAACTTTGCGAAAAATTATTTTGCCAAGTGTAAAAAGCTGTCACAATTTGCTTAGATACTGAATACAAGTAAAGAATGGTTGTAAAAAATAACACGGTCAATACACCCGATAGATTACATCAATTGTATGAGGTTACACAATAAGAAAATGTTAAGGCATATTGATTCTATTTCATTGTTTCTATTTATATTCGTATCTAAATTGATATCGTTATAAATGAGTATTAGTAGTGGTACTGGTGTAGACGGGTAATTTATATTACTAGTTTGCGCAATTACAGTAGCTGATGAATTTGTTGTCTTTCTGGTGGTAATTCTTAGATCTTTAGAATCATCTTTAGTTATGCATGTCAGCGTAGTCTTTTTCTTACATTACATTATGTCATCAATTTCAGTTTCATCAATCTTCTCTTTTCTTAGTTTAGCACTCTAAGCTTTGGCTCTAATTATGACTAAACACCTACTTAGCCGTTGTTCATTATGGCTCGTCAATCTAATTAATAAATTACCATTGATCAAATTAAGTACCACTTCCTTTAAGCTAATAGGCCTGATTAAATCTTAGACAGATGTATTAATACTCTTTGCATCTTTGTAATAGCACTTAACAGGCATAAATTGACAGCCTAGATCTCTATCTATCTCAGCATCGAATTACTAGATAGGCAATCTGTGCAAGATTGAATTTGCAACACTTATTAAGTCTGTGAGTGTGTTTGGTTGTTGTCTAAACTAAATACTATTACTTTAGACAAAATATGTCACAGCATTATAAGCATTTGCAACGGCTACTTTAGATTAAGAATTTTTATAATAATAAGTGCTAAAAAGCGGGGAAATACTACTGAAATTAGATCCTGATACCAAGTCTGAATAACGCTATGTAAAATATTGATAGAATGATCAAAAACAATTGCCGCTCGATATCTTTTATTATAATGCTAATGATTAGATCGATTTGTGTTTGATACAGGTAGATTAGATCTTAATTGGCTAACTATTGACTATCAATTTTGTCTACAACTTGAATAGGTACTTTTCCATTTAAAAACGCCACTTCTCTATTCTCTATATTTTTTTACTCTTGTCTGTGATCAAAATCAGGACTTCATTCAGATTGTGTTTCGTTTTCTGCCTCTCAGTACTGGGGTTTCGGGTTTCCTTAGTTCAGTTTCTTTATTTTAACATGTACTCGCTTTTTATGCATATCATCCATCTCATAAACGATCAGTTAGTCCTAAATTAAATCCTCTCTCCACATTAGGCTAGAGTGGACCCATACTGTTTATTGACTGGACATAAAACAAATGTTCCTAAAAGGAATGCACTGCTGTGAGTCATTATCCATGATGAATACTTCCATTAGTTTGTTACCATTTATGTTCTGTATGATGTTTAAGATTGGAAGCTCAGCTTGATGATTAATAGTCTTCAATTAATCGTTGAGATTAAGTGAATATTGATGGTTGGAGAAAGATGAGTACCATCTGATGTTGTGGTAGGTGGAATTTCATTGTTTGGTTGAGTTGCTTATAGCTGCAAATTGTTTGCAAATGCAACCTTCCTGACATCAAATGTGTGATTAATTATTATTTTAGCATACCGAGCCTTTTTCTGCATCGGTAGAATATGAGAGCTTGTTAAATTGTTACAAGCAGTCGTGTCGTGTTTGCCAATCACTTCAGTCTGACTATTAAATGACTATTACATATTTTTGATATCTTCAATAAGGAAATAATGGAATTCGGATTGCAGTTAATAAAAACATTATAAGTTCAACTATATCTAATTTTGTTGAACCAGAAAGTCGACCCCAACACGCTTGAGAAAAAACGTCAAGATGAAGATAACATGCCAACCATCTTAATTATTAGAATTGAGATGTAATTATGACGAGCAAACGCATTTCGTATCTGGATAATTGTTTCTTTCCTGCAGATATGTCTAATTACTACGCAGAAAAAAGTAAGCGGTAACGCTAAACGGTTTTTTTCTGCCGGAACATTTCACTGATGTACTATCTAACTTTTCTTCCTTGGATAGAAATCAGTTGCTGATAATCTATTGGCGACAGATAACTTTATTTATAAGAAGACTTTAAAAATTACAGTCTACAGAGGTTATTGAACTCCAGTTTTTGTGTTTCACCGTGTAAGGATTTTTAATGCTCGGGTCGTGTGCATCATTATGTCCTTTTTAATGAAAAGGTGATAAAACTGCACGTAGGTATGTATTATGAATAAGAAGATTAGGATATTAAAATTGCGTGTTTTCTAGGTAAGATGAAGGTTTGATCATTTTCGAAATTGGAAATCATTCGAATTATGACAGAAAAATCTGGCCTAAGGCATGCAAAACCTTTCAAAAATCTCTGAAGGCAGTCAGCTCATCAGATTATCAGATTTTTTAAGTGGGTAGGCACACTTCGTAGGCGTTCTCACAGGGATCTTACCCGATATGGTTTTAGGTCAAATATGACTGGTCAGCGATCATAAATTTAAATTTCAACACCCACTAAAGCGAAAGATTATGTCACCGCCTGCCATTTCTGTGATTTCACGGTTTTTTATTCACGTGGGCCGCTGACCGGCCTTAGAAGGCTGAACTTTAAACATAGAATTCAATTTATTGCTTTTTTTGTGAATATTGCAGGTAGTAGATACTGGGAATGCCTTTACTATTGAACGTTTTTAAATAAAAATGGTTTTAATTTAAACACTTTCTGGGACATTATATTTATTTATTTATACAGTTTTTTTTTAATAAAAATATATTATATGGGAACATTTTGCTGGTCCGTCACCATCAATAACTTCCTGCCCTAGGCTTATTTTTATTTATTTGTAGTTGTATCAGCATGTGTTCATCTTCCATAAATCTCTATCACTCATAATCTCAGTAGTCACCCCTTTCTAACCATATCATCTTTCACAGAATTCATCCATCTTTTCATCTTCCCCTACTCTTATACACACCATCCATATTCGTACTTATTTGTTGCCCACCCGATATGAGAAACAACAGCCTCATTCGCACCTTACCGATAAAAAAATTATCTACGAGTACGTTCGTCTCAACTAAATTCATTGTACCAAAAGATCGTCTCCTTATCTCCCACTATCAAAGACTTAAGTCTTATTCACCAGGTCAGGCGGTCAGTTGCAACATAGCAGCTTGATGAGTCATAGATAATGTGCTTTGTTATGGGGAACTCAACGGACTCAGCGCTCTATGGTATGTAAACATCTTAGTTGTATTAAGTGACAAAGGACTATTATTCTGATTTGTTGTTGGTAAGAGGTTGGTTGCGTAATTGCTGTAGTTTGAGATTGATTTTGATTTTACTAGCAACCCGCCGTGCTTCGCACAGGTGCAGTGTCAAAACAGTGAGATTTCTTTGCTATATCTAAGTGAAACATTACAGTATTATACGCAATATAAACCTTCCGAAATAAATTCTCTAAAGGATTGTGAAAACTGCTTCAAAATCCATTGTGTAGTTAAGAAGAACCAAGTGGTCATACAGACAAACACGAAAAGTCACTTTGGTTTATATTATCTATAGAAAGATGTAGGTTGCGGTACTATTTGATTGGTATTCAATCCAATTTATTTGATCTTTGGCTAGTCTTTATCCTGGTGATCGAAGAAAGAGCACTTTTTTTACCAGTGTACGTTTATCTAGTGCAAAGCAATTTTATTGAAGAAGCAAATATTTATGCTTAGCCTGTATTACGTAATACGTTACTTGAAAATGTCTCCGGTAATTCTTCTGTGCATGAAACATCATTATGTAACCTATGTATATCCAAACCTTTATATATTTTATTGTCTTTTAAAATAACCTTATCGTCTTTCAGAAATTTGTTGACCCAAACGTCCTACACTCTTCGAACAAGGAGCATGTTCACATCAAAAATAATAATTACATCAATGTATAAAGTTTTTTGTACCACTTTCACACAAGGTCCGACTGTGAGTCACTCCTCACTTGGTACAGTACAATCTCTTTGTTCCGAATGCTATCATCGGCTAAAATTGCTGATGATATCTCGAAGGCAGATAAATAAACAAGACCAAGTTGGGTAGTATTAATTATGTATGGATAATAAACGCGAATTTCAACGGATGTGTTGAAATGAGGATGACGAAACTGGCGTGGGGTGGGAAAGTAGAAGGATAACTTTATTTGATGCTGAAGAGGTATGTTCTGGGATGAACTGTAAGTAAATATCAAATAGTACCTAAATAAATTATGACTTTTCGTATGTGTTGCAAAAAGAGCTTTCATGTAAAGTACCAGGAGTTTATAAGTTATCGGTATAGTCTCGAAACTGGTGCAGTATGAGAAAGTGATAGGATAACTCAATTTGATTCAATATGAAAGCGGTAGTTGCTTGAAATATGTTGTACCAGGAGTGCAACCTAATCAGGAGATACTCGTATAGACGATAGAATTACCTTATTGGTAACACCATAAAGAAATCAGAACCTAATTTATAGAATTTTGTGTGGTAGGGAAGAAAGGCTACCTTTTATTACAATTCTGGACACAAAGTTGCTGGAATGGAACTTGGCTACATATTTCCAACATGTACTTACTAATCTACTTCTATACACACACGTATCCAACGCGTAATGGTCTTGTTCTACGGGTCAGGTCTGGCATTTGCGCATTGCCATATTTGGTATGTGCAAATGTCCACCGTGCCCCTTCACTTCAGCAAAGTCACTAGATTAGGCGCCGAACACACTTGCGATTGTGAAATGTGCTGTTCTCGGTGGATGGAATGTGGTGTGAAAGATGAACTGTATATATTTTGGATGTTTTTATATCCTACGCTACGCTATTATATTGGAGCAGAGTTTTTGGAGCTCGTCGATACTATTTTATCTTTCTGATTTTTGTTAATGGGAGAGTTCAGCCCAATATCATCACGAGCTGTTCTTGCTTCTTACTACGTTTCGGTACGTACTTTTAAATATAAAAAAACATTATATATTTAAAGTAAAATGAAAGCATATATCGAGGAATTTAAGCTACAGAAGACATCTATAGCAAGAGGCAAGAATTGACCATTGGCCACCACAACATGCTTTACGTTCTCATCTCATAAATACAGTCCATGCTGTTTCCTGACTCATCCCAACTCGCAAAATCATTTCCCCTAACCAGCCCTTTGAAGTGATCGCGAAAAGCAATACAAATATGTGTTGTAAGGGAGGTCTGCTAATAACATCCTGTTCGTTTACAGACGGACAAACGGACAGACATACAAAGGAATGCATTATTTGATCTGTAGGTCCTTTGTTCTGGGGCAGGTTAACGACTGGCGGGATTATGTTTGAGGTACATTTTACATGTTAACTTTGTAAGAGATGATGCATCAATTGGATTTTTTTGAGAGTTTTTGTATACCTATTTTGTGTATTTGTTACTGATTTACGGCAAAGGTGAAAAAAAATGAAAAGTTGGTGTGAGAAGAAGCTTTTAGCATATGCATAATCAGCCTATAATGTTCCCATTGGTGGGACATAGCCTTCCTCTCTGTGAGAGGGAGTGGGCTGTAATCTACCACGCGGGCACAGTGCGGGTTGGTAGTTGTCACGTCTTCCAAATTTTGGTTCTAGCACATGCGTCGCTTCCTCACGATGTTTTCCTTTACCGTTTTGAGAACAGTGGTGATGAAAATAATTTACTCAAAGTACGCCTGTTAGGGTTCGAATCGACAATCCACAACTCGCAAGTCGCGGCCGTTACCACAAGGCAACCACTGCTCCAAGAAGCTTTTAAAGTAGGAAAATTTACATTCTGTAAAGTACTGTATAACAAGAAACAGAATACACCGATCAGTTATTTGATGAGATCGATGCCCGTATTTCCCAAAAAGTAAGGTGTATAATATGTATAGGTACTCCATTACAAGTAATATGTAATAGGAGTGGAGCCTAAATCCATTTACCGGCTACAATTACTAGCCTCACAAAAGTCCAGGACCTCACTTTCGCCAGACACGACCATAGAACCAAAGAAGCAGTAGGCATCACTGAATTATTGAAAGTGCAATCTGCACTTGATTGACATCTATCGCGTGGTCTGGATGCAGAAAACGGAGAAATCTAGCTATGATGCAATATGGAAGAGTTCCTATGTCTGGCGAAGGACTGCGATATCCTGTGTTGATTGATAGATGATACTAATGAGCATGCTTCACACGTAACTATTAACGCATTCAATTATACTAAACAGATGATTCGATCACGGATATGAGTTTAATTGAAAATTTATGAAACGCAAATGATATGTTTGTCACGGGGGGATTACATATCTGAGGTAAACGTGGTAGTGAATGTGTTAATAATCTTATTATTCGTTCACTGGGTGCTAAATGTGTAATACTCGTATTTGTTAGACAGTTTCAGTTAGTTTCTTACAATTTTCTCTTATACGTAGTAATTTCTGAATGTGTATCGAGTCGGTTACCTACCCGAAAGAGTACCCTATATTTCTCTCTCTCTCTCTTTCCTTGTTTCAATTGTAGATACATGGTCAAAAGAGACTAGACAAGAAACAAAAGCTTTTAAAGCGTTTCGTATATCTTCAACGAGGTTCAACAGGATTGATAACAGCTATTCGGTAGCCTATGTCAGTTCCTTACATTTTTGACTTTTTTTATCAACGTTATATAGAATGTCACTTTGTTTAGGCCTGTAGAATTTACAGGCCCCAGACCTTGATCCTTGGAACAGGGTGTAAAGTTCACTCAACCTCCCTGGAAAAGGGAGGATCCTCCGATCAGACGGGTGTCGTGTCCGGCGGGCTACTGCCCAATGATTGTTGTCAGGACGTTGTATACAACCTTAGTTTTTGGTCTAAACCTCTTAAGGGGTCATTGTACTCATGATTATGAACAACTTTCACTATGGGACCAACCCTGAAATCGCGAAAAAAATCTGTTTTGATTTATGTTGGTAGTTGGTCGAGCGGTAAACTCTGCTTGCGCGATCCAGGATTTTGCGTGACGTCAGTGTGATGCGTAGTTCGCATGTGGTGATGTAGATGCCACCACAGAGCTACTGGGTTGCGCTTTAAGTTGTTTTCTTCTCAGTACAGTGAGACAGTAACGAACAGATCTGCGATTGACATAAGCGTACATGGTGAAAGTCAAAGCATTAATTGCAATTAAACCATTCACAGGCACTTTTCAAATGCGAAGGGCCGATCCCTTGACAGTTGCAAAGTGAAGATTAGTCAGAAAGTTGAGGATAAAATTCTAGTCTCTGTGAGTTATAGAGTTATGCTCCTACACCAAACACCACAACATACAGACATACAGTCATACAATCACCTTAACGTCACTGCACGTCAACAGAAGTAAGTCAAGTACGTGCACAAGTACGGCACAAATCATTATACAGACAAGAACGTTTATACGCGGCTCACGACTGTCCAATGAATATTGACGTCTGTCCTCCGCCAAAGTGACAATTTATAGCACACGATGAATTTACTAAGTGATTATGGCGCTATAACAGTTTACAAAAGAATTACAGTAAAGTAATGTTATCAATTTCACGCTCAAAGGTAAAACTTCATTTAACTCAGGAGATGACACCCGATGTAACGGAGATGAGAATCTTGAGATGGATGTGTGGAGTGACGAAAATGGATAAAGTAAGAAATGAGTATATGAAGGGAAGTTTATGGCGCCAGTGACAGAAAAATTTGAAAGGAAATCGTTTGGCCTGGTTTGGGCATGTGATGAGGAGACAGGAAACACACGTGACTAAAACAGTGATGAATATAAATGTTGATAGATGGAGCGGGAGAGGAAGGTCAAAGAAAATATGGATGGATTGTGTGAGGAATGATATGAAAGAGAAGGGAGTGATTGATAGCTTGACGGTTGACAGAGGAGAGTGGGAAAGGAAAACGTGGTGCGCCAACCACAAGTAACATAGGACACGGGCAAGAAGATGCTGATGATGATGATGATGATGATGAAACCCGTGAGACTCTTGACGGACAACTATTGTCTGTAAAGATACTTCGGTATCGGATTTGGTCATGCATGATGATGAACCGTAATAATAAAACTTATATGATGTAAAAATTGTACTACCTGCAGTGTATCTATCTATTTTATGCACGTCACTGCGCTGTCACTAATGTCAACTGTCAGTTCACCACGAATGGCAGGAAACGGTTAAAAGTGGAGCGTGGCTGCACGAGAGGCTGTGGTGATGAGCCAGTGTAGTGATGTATTCAACTTTACACTATCGTTTACTGCCTATGTGGTGAAGGCACCGAGTCAATTACTTAAGTTGCGTGTAAGTGCTCTAGAGCGTGTTACAAGAGATTGGCGCACGTGACGTTTGTGCGTAAATAGATTCGTCTTTCTACATGCGTGCGCAGATTTGATTATAGCTTGTCTAGACCGAAAAATACTGTTACACCACAGTATAATAAAGGAACAGTATTATACCTCGGCAGTGACTTTGAAATAATTACCTACGGCCGCTCGGTAGATATACATTCCGCGTCCGTGCATAAACTGCCGTGCACTCAATACACTAAGATTTTGAAGCACGTCGTTTCGGTCCGTTTTCTATGAAGATATAGTACTGTTACTTATTTATACTGTGGTAATAACTAGAAAGGACTATAGAATTCAGAGAACTAATTATTGTTCAACGAATTCGGAAGCCCCTGGATGCCAGAAGCACAGAGTTGGTCGAAGTGTCGAGATGCTTGGGGGAGGCATTATGTTCAGCAGTGGACGTCTTTCGGCTAAAATTATGTTGATAAACGGATTCTAAGGTTCGCAGAAATATCAGTGAGATATACATATAAGTAAAAAGTATTCTTAACTCTGAAGTCAAACCTAATTTCTGTACTTATTTCTAATTATTTCTCAAAATGACGTAAAATTGTCTGATTCGTTCAAATACAAATTCATTGCCTAATTGTAAATTAACTAAATTGATTTCTAAAACGCTTATCAAGCTGCATTAAAACCACAAAATCTAAATCAATTCGTCTAGCCTAATTATTATACTTAATAAATAATCAATTAGTCGATTTTTCAACCTCGTAATTAAGTTTTTGTAATCATTATGCAAATTGTGACAGTTGTTAGTAATAAAAAGATAAAGAAAACAATAGAAACGTTGTTTTTACCTTTTTGAGATGTTTGTTGACCCATTTTGTGAACGTCTTCTTTTGTATTGCGTCACGTTCATCTGGAAAAATTAAAAGAAACATAAATTAATTTATGGTTAAAAAATATTATAAACAAAATAAAATCATAAATTCATTTATGGTTAAAAAATATTATAAACAAAATAAAATCATAAATTGTTTGTTTAACAATTTATTCGAAAATTACTGCAATAAAAATGTTTTACGGCAGTACAATAGAATAGAAAACTTTTATTTAATTTATACTACCTGATTGTCAATTTTATGACATTTTACACATTGACAACTTAATAAATAGTTATAGAATTTGTTTACAACATTTGTAATTCCATACAAATCCCGTCATTTTTATGAGAAAAGTTGAAAACAATCGAAGAGAAACTCCCCTACATTCAAAATCTATTTGAGCAACAATTTCTGGCAACATGGCTGTATAAAAATTTCGATCATCACCATATAAAAATTGCACACTTTATTATTCTATCAATATAACACGGCCGAATTAAACAGCTGTCAGGTCAACGAACTTGGGCTGAATAGATAACATTCTTATTTGGTCTATTAATACGTGAACTATTTTGGCGCGCAAGGCTAGTTGCCAAATTATTTCTAGATCGGAAGTACAGATGTATGGGAACTGTCTACACTTTTTACAATGATTGGATATTGGATACGCGTTTTTTGTTAGAGGTTTTTTCTGCTATGGTTATAATAATTTTATTAGATTCAATCTATTGTAAGGAAAAATGTATGATAACTGGTAGGTATCGAAAGATTTTTTGAGAGAACATGAACTAAGGTCATTGATCTAAGTATTCAAAGAATCGATATAGGAAAACAATGGTTAAAAACTCAAAGACAAAAATGTTGCAATCTTAGAAATAATAAAAAATTAACACTTCTGGAGGAGCCAATTTCAGAGCCGAAAACGAGAATGAAAACACAAAAAACGGAATCCATTTAAAATACATAAACACAAGAAAAACAAAAAATATGAGACTAGTTCAATTCAACTACTAACAACAAGCCAAGTCGCAGAATCTAGACCAACATTAAACCTAGATATAAAACAGGAAATTATCTAAACATACCAGGAGCGAATGAGACGGAAGAGCTTCGCGATATCTTAATTAAGCGTGGCGATGGTTCATTAAAATGTTTAGCGTAGCAGGCTGTCAGGCCGGCCAAGTATGGTCGCCGACTTAGAGCTATGACTATGTTGAATGTAGATTAGAAAGATTCATTGCAGATATTTGTCTGTATATGTTTTGATGAAGCGCCATAATATTTTATGGCGCGATGAGTTGTTGAAGAAAATAATCAAGTGATTGCGATTGATTCGGTTGACAATGAAGATGCTAAAATGGTTAGATTAGGAGCAAATATGGTTAAAAACAATAAATTACAAGAACATCAGATAGAGCATGAACAATAAGTAGCCAACTAGAACAGTTTAGGAACAACGGAAGAAGAAGAACACCATAACAACCGTTTCTTTATTTATTTATTTATATCAGATCAGTACAAATGAGGATATTATCCAGTTTGGATAAGACGTGAAAAGATAGTGTCATTTTATTATTCTACACCGGCTAACACCCGGCATAGCTCCTACTACAAAGTGCGTAACAAGCAAGTTTAGTGTACTCAAATAACCATCAATATTTTGTACTTTAGCGCTAAGCATGCTTATTGGTTGACATGGAAGTAAATCAATTACTGTACCTATGTTACTTCCAATTCAATACGCTCGTAATGATGTAGTAGTACACACCCTTGACAAATAACTGGTGTGTTTTTATTGAAGTGCTAAGTGGAGATGGTGTTATTTTGATTATCTGCGAGAACAAGTTTTTGGATGTTTTCGGTGCTTTGTCCAAAACATTTGGCTCATCAATTAAAATGTACTCTGCGATATGTTAAGCGAAACTTGGTGGTTCAACGGAAGTATCTGAAAACAAACTATTTTGCATAGCGTAAAGTCCTAGCTAAATGATAGATGGTCTGTCCATCTCATCAAAAGACAGATGCGGTTGTACTAGGCGACTATAAAATAAAAGGAGCTTCAGTAGCATCCACTTTAATACAAATAAATAAGTCAAAGTTACTATGCAAAACGTAGTTACTCGTATTTTAATTAAATATAATCAAGAATGAGTAAAGAAAACATGCTAGAAGCTGTTTATCTTCACAAAGAATTACCAGAGGAACAGATTTCAAAAGAGTTCTCACACTTATACTCAAGAGCTTATGTGTCGGCATCGAGTGCTGCCTCTGTTAGCAGTTTCGCGAATGTAATTGACAGAGTTATCAAATGAGAGCGCGATTATGTTATGATGAGTGTTGCCAAACGGTCCGGCGCCGGCGCCTGTAATCAGTCAGTCTTTTGAATGATGTTTAAGTACGGTTTTATTTGATTTACTTCAACTGTCTGATTAGTTTAAAGTCTTTAAACTCAATTTGTAGGTACTTATGTAGCAGCAATAACTGAAATCTTTCAATCAACACATTTTCGTTATTTATTGCTGAAGATAGACAGCGAACGTAAATTGGGCTCTTCCTTTACGCCACAAACCTCAGATCTCGGCCTAATATCTTTAGGAAACAAATTGCAAAGCTATTACTCAGGGATTTATGACAACGAACATTCCAGCAAGCCGCAACCACAAAACTAAGAAAACAGAATACCTTCCTCTAAAAATTCGTCACCACGTTGGCCGGAACCTTGACAGACAGTCCAGTCAAGTGGATAATCCCAGATAAACTAAACGTGACGTACAACGATCAATATCCATTGTAAAACACGAAAGACCTAGATTATAGGCCGCAAACTTCTTCAAATTCCTTAGAAAATGACGCACACAAGGGAATGGTCAAACGCGATTTACGGAAAGAAAAAAAGACGTGTGGCACTCGGGGACTGCCGCGGCAAAGCTATTGCATAGCATTTTTTATCAACTTATGCAATTGTAAAATATTAACCCGAATACAAGAAATAGCAATGATGACATTGACAGGAACTGTTATTCACATTTATAGTTTTTAAAACTTGACACAACGTAATGGGAACATCAAACTAATAAAAAGGTTTTAATTTAACTAATAGTCAAGGATCATTCGTCTAAGTAAATTTGAACTTTATTGTCAAACAGTTAAACATAATTTTCAATACAACACTCTCGTATCATTCGTCTAAGTAAATTTGAACTTTGTTGTCAAACAGTTAAACATAATTTTCAATACAACACTCTCGTATCATTCGTCTAAGTAAATTTGAACTTTGTTGTCAAGCAGTTAAACATAATTTTCAATACAAAACACTCTCCTTAGGTACTCGTATTTTCGTTACGGAATTTCTGGATTAGGTCTCCACGCTCAAGGCCCGCGATAGAAGCTATGCAATAGCTTAAAAACAAAAGACTATCATCGTACCTAACCGATCCTAAGGAGATAAACAATTATAAGAAGAGGTTTCGACCGTATTCACCCCCAAATGCAAAATACCGATCATGATTTCAAAGATTAGAATAAAATAACCACGATAGATCTTCATAAGGTTTCTAACAAAGATTCTTATGAGAATAAAGACGAGGATACTGCCTTATAAGACTTTAAAGATGTGACTAGTAGCCTTGAACACCAATGTATTGGGGTTCAGATTACAATAGAATACAAGAGCGTAGCTGGCTCATTGCCTGCAGTCAGTAACGACCCATTTCCCTCGTTCACTCCTACACTATTCATTAGATAAGCTACTGATGCACTCACAGCACACTTATTATTTTTACAGCTGCTCTTGCATACGCTTAGGAATTTATCAGCAACTATCTTCGGCCCGCGACTTTGTCCGCATGGAAATCGGGATTTTTCGAGGCACACTACAACACAGCGTTCACTCCCTTGCCCCCTTATAATAAAGTGGAGTACAGTTACAACCAGTATATCCTACAGATTAACCATACATTTTCGAGGTTACAGTTGGGCATAACTTTATTCCGCGTCTAGTGGGGTCTTTCTTAATGCATTCTTAATCCTGCCTTCTTAATTCTTTTTCAAGTGTCTTAGCCAATAGTGTCATCACAATGTCTTATTTTTTATATTTTTTTGTTAATTGGCACCTTGTATCTATAATCTATATTCATGTATTTAGTTATTATTTAATCGTGTTTTTGTATGGTGTGCTATTTATTTTTTGTGCACCAAATAAACGATATCTATCTTCTTTCTTAATACTTTTAATTTTTCATTTATGCTTATTTCTTTCTGCTAGGAAGTTCAGGCAGTGCCTTGTCTGTGTATTAGGTACGGAACTACTACTTGTTAATGTTAGTCAAGAAAAACGATAAACACTAGAATTATAAACGAAGTCAGTCGTTGTCTAGTATTTTATTTCTGCAAGGACCGCCGATGGGCAGACAACGTCTCTTTATGTAAGAACAGAAAAAGGACATTGAAGTAACTGCTTTTTGACGCCAGCCAGTGACAAACCCAGTTGTGTGGCCGCAAAGCATTTACACCCTAACAAACTTGAAAACATTAAATTACTTCCAACGTTTGCTCTGATTTACGGCTAATAAAAGCCAACGTCCATTCACGAGCAAATACACCATTGTCCAGCATTGTCCAGCATTGCACAAGTATACGCAAGTGCATCGCTCTCTCACCAATCGTGTTGATTGAATTGAACATGCTTCACGACTTTGCATTAGTTGCGGGCATTCACACGGTATACTGAACAAGTTACGTCATCAGAATATTGCAGCACACTGAACTGAAAAATCATCTAATCCTCCAGCTGCAGTGTTATTCTGTAAAACTACGGAGTGAAAACGTAGGTGATGTGTTTGTAAGTGCTGCTGTCATCGTGTCTTTAACATTTATCATCACTAGTAAAGGTGAGAATTGCGAGTTTGGTTTAAAACTAGTCTATATCTGAATTTTGAAAATAGATTCGGTTGACCTAATAGAAAAGGTGATTGGGATTTTAACTTCCCTCTGACATGAACATAAAGAAGTAATAGCACTAATTTAACGTGAGGATTTTTGCTATTGCGTTTGAGAGATGGTGTTTGAACGGGAGGTTCCACGGGATCTAATGATTCAGACAGAAAAGTATTTACATATGAAAATCTTTATTCCTGGATAAGAAACGAATGCGAAAGATGATGGTAGGAGTTGGACAGAGTCGGAAAGAAGTTACAATTTGAGATAGAATGGAAGCAAAGCAAGTGCAATTGATTCGAGGAAAATACAATAGTACATGAAGCATGTATTGTACGCTTCGATTACATCATCGGCACATCGAACATTGTGTGATCTAGGTTGGAATTCAGTAAAGCATTATTATGTTGATCTGTGTCTACCTGTACCTTTATATGTCTGTAGACATTTAGGCGCTACTGGGGCACCTGTTCCACTACACGTGAGCTCAATGTAACAATCAGTAATTGCATCAACGGTTATCATTCTACCTGATATGTTGATAAACATAACCGATTCATTCGTTATGTTTAAAAAAGATAAAAGTATGAAACACTTTCTTTTCAGAATAGATGTTTTCTTTTCGAAAAAATATGAATCTAGGAATTTGAATTTGATGGCTATTACATGGATGAATTACGAGGAAGATGATATAGCTAGAAAGAAGGTAAACATTGAAATTACGTCTAATTACGTATGGAAGAAAATAAAAGTATGACCGGCCTAAAATATGTTTGAATAAGAGTGAAAAATCTTATCTATATTAATAATTTCGTCAAGGGGTACGGTAGACTCGATCGAAACCTTACCTGAATAATAAAACATAAAAAAATAAACATTTCGAGTCGACAACATATATCCGCAAAATCCGGATTGTCGAGTATTTTGTTAAATTCTAATGGTGCTGACAGACAAACCGCATTCGCCATATTGAAACGTCACTGACACCAGATGACATGCAGTGCGTTCCGAGTTACACTGTAATCGATTTGAGCGCGCTAAAAGCCGTTCCGAATAAGCATGAGCGCGATAACGATGTTCCGTGAATCATCATCGATGACGTCATGATATGCGCCATCTTGCGTTAACCGTCGCCGACCATGCCTTTTACTAATATCACCGTGAGCGCAGTCAAAATTAACAGTTGTGCTGTTTTTGTTTTGAGTCGCATCATATCTTTAGACTAACGTGGCATATTCGAAATTCTGCTTCTAGCTATCGTTCGTCACCTAACCCAAGAATAAGAAGTTTGTGAATAAGAAGAAATATGATATGAAAGTTTTGACATATTTTGAGAGATACTGTGAGCGCGTTCACGAACGTTCCGAATTGTTGACAGCCCTCAGCTGTCATAATCGTGATATCTTATTCGGAGCGGCAATTATTGATGTCAGCGCTGTGAGCGATTGTGTCCTAATTCGGATCGCCATATTGGCCATTCTAGCGTGACACCGGATGACATCTTCCATCTCTTTCCGAGTCAACACTTCGCGCCATTCATTTAAACAAAATGTCTGTTTGTAATGGACACTTTGTTTATAAAATAAGAAGAACTGTGACGTATCTGACTCTGTAACACGAAAGGTCTTGCCTTAACATAACGCGAATTAATTAAAACAAGTATTGTTTTATACTCTGTGTTATGGGTTTTTTCTTAATGTAGGTACATTTTTCAGTATTCATTTTGCATAGTGATTTACTTTATTTGGATTTCATATAAAAATCCAAATTATCAATACCACTGAACAAGGCTTGAAAGGTGATAAATATTTAACGAAAAATGTTGTTAGAAATACTGAGTACCTACTCATTTCAAAATTGCAATTGTTTTACTTGATTTCTCAATATTATTTTTTAAGCCATTTTTTATAAAGAACAACATATTATTTTTTTTATTTCAAAAGTAGTACTTACCTACCTACCAAAGTAAAGAAAAAGACTGAGTGCTTAAAACAGAGAGGTTTACAGGGAATAAACCATAAAAGCTATTTGTTTTGTTAATATTATGTTAGTTTATTTTGAAAGCTGATAAAAAATTAAAATTATTTATGTAAAAACTTTAGCAGTTTTTATTTACCAATGAACGATGCTTAGCTACATGTGTATTATGATATGACTTTATGAGTCACATTTCACCCGAGCGAAGCCGGGTTTTCATCTAGTAAGAGAATAAAAGAGAAATATGACAGACTACTACATACATACATGTAGACTTTATGCTACAAATTCTTAATATTTCGTCGAGAAGCACAAAAACCTAGATTTACATAATTTTGAACTTACGTAAGTTACTGTAGTGGGCAGTTCTCACAAAAAAGATCATTATCAAGTGCTTATCAGCGACCAGATTAACAAAGAAGTACCAGGGTAACATGAAAACTAGGACGTCAAGTTGCGCAAACTGACAGGTGCTGTGGGTAGTCCTTACAAAGCCTTATCAGTGGGCGGACAATTACTTACGTCGAAAACTCTCTATCGCCTTGAGAAATGCAAATTGTGTACTGCATTGACCTAGTTGCTAATCTCGACAGTCGTAGCTCAAGTTATAATAATGTTGTTATTTGTTGGATTGAGTCTTGTGCAGAAAAATAAACAATAATTCAATGAGGTCGCTCATTAATGAATGCAAACGCACTATCAGTTTCTTGAATGGAAATACGACAATATGCGAATGACGCTTTGTATGAAGTAATATTGATTTTACGAGGGTTTTCTCAGATATTGGTAACTAACTTCGGAATTCAGCCCTTTTTCCGTTACACAGAAAGGAATAATACAAAAACAACCCATTAAAAAAAACACTGCACCGAAGTTAGTAAATTTTAAACCTTTTAGAAAACGAACATAAAGAACAAAATGAATAATGAACAGAATTTATTCTATTTTCCTTTCCATTTCAACAAATAAAACTATGCAGGTACGTTGCGTTCGTATCTTACAATTTGTAAAACATCTAACTAAACAACTTTCATACAACTTCCAACATTGTAACTATAAATAAAAGCTTAATAAATTGTGTCTACGAAGCCTAGCTCCCCGACTTGAGTAATAGTCTACCTGAAGTTTATCAGATCAAGCATACTTTGTAAGCTACTGAATACACATATAGTGAATCACTATATGTGTATAATATGATACATTGTTTTATGCAATGGGGTGGTTATATATAGTGTATTTTCTTTGTGTATAAGGAGCAAGAAGTGAGAAGAAAAGTGTTATAAATATGCCTTAGAATAGACAAAGCAGAACAAAGAAAATATGGACGTAATCTGGAAAAGATGATTATGGAAACGAAGACTCTAAGGTCATCACCTCTATTAGTCATTGCTAATGAGGGATGGAAGAAGATAACATAGCTAGAATAGGGATGACTACCGAGATGACTACTTATAGATGAATCAAGAAATCATGTATGAGATTGATTATATTATATGAGATAATAATTAAGTACAGTACGCAACCGTAATGTCGTGAGGAAAGTGTTGAATATAAATGTGGATGGCTATAAGAGAAGACCATAAAAAAATCATAAATTGACTGTGAGTCAGATGATATGGCTAGAAAGGGGATGACTACCGAGATGACGACTAATAGAGAAGTATGGAAGAAAAGACAGATTGCGCCGATAACAAATAAATTGGGATAAGGGCAGGAGAATGATGATGATAATAGATATGGAAGAAGAAGACATGCCCCGGTTATCCTAAACGAATTGGAGTACCTCAGGGCAGGAAGATGATGACGGCTATATTGTTAAATAAGAGCAATTCAGTTTAAACAAGGAACGTTTCAAAAGAATTAGGATTAGTTGTTTTGCTACATAAATGGCGAAGCCTCTCTATATGGAAATTATCTGTATTCAAGCTATTTATGTGGGTGTAAGATGTGTCTGTGCTTCCATAGTTTCGGTAATAACACCTCATTAACATGTGTTATTACAATTTGAAATAATAGAAAATATACTAAAACCTCCTTTAATGGCAGCATCCCACACAAGTCATAAAAATCTACCGACGGACGAATGGCATTTGGTATTTATATGGCAAAACATGAAAGAAGTACATAAAATGTTGTAGCAAAGCATCCTAAAGAAAAGCTCGCAGTAATAGGTAATCCCGAATTTGTAGTAAAGAAATTCCAGAGAGGACAGACTGCTAAAGAACTCAGGATGAGATGGATAATAATATACATAAATACAATATAGTATAGCAAGAATAAATATGATCAAACGGAGAAGGCGGGCCGACAGAGACAGGAAAAAATGGGAATTCCTGTCTAAGACAAATTATCTATATTATAGGAAGGAATTCCCTAGTACTTCTCACAAGGAAAATATTTAGAACGAATACTATCCATTTGAATTTTGGAGGGTTATTTTAAATGCGAACACCAGATCTTCAACATGTAGGAGGAAATCTATCAGAGATTACAGACTTTTGTTATGTCCGTGCGGCACATCTTGGACAATCAGCCCCGCTACTAATTTTACTGATTTACTTAAATCTTTGACATGAAGGAAGTGGATAGAAGCAACATATACCAACAATTTAAAAGATACAAATAAATAATTAAATTGATTAAAGTTGCCAACACCGTTAGCTAAAATTTCTTCCACCACCAACTGCCATAGAACCATAGATTTAGGGGAACATACGCCATTTTATAAGTGTTATATCAATTGGCACTTGATTGTTACTAATTAACCGATTCGTTTCAATGTCTTGGGGTCAATACAATCAGTTTGGAGGCCGGTGTGAGGCCTTTTGGATCCAGATGATTTGATTGCATCAATGATAATTGTTGCAGTTATACGCATGATGATGCTTTTATTTTTATATGAGGTAAGTTGGAGGTGTTAAACACCGTAAAGCCGGTGGAAGCTGGATGAGAGTTGCTGAGAATCGAGAGAAATGACGTGTGATTAGAGAGGCCAATGTCCAGCAAAAGACTTCTGTAAGCTGATGATTTTAATGAAACTGCAAATGTAGGGGCGAAACACAGCAAGAGAGATAGTTAGTAGACTCAAACGTGACTATGCGGATATCCATTATAAAATACAATAGACGACGTATATTTACTAACCTAATCCGCTTAACCGCCAAGCGCCGAACGCAGAGTGAGTCACTCCGCGTTCGGCGCTTGTCGTGGCAACACGTCGTGACCGGGTTCGCAACAAGTCAATCGTCATCCTGAGGATGCCTCGTTGCGAGGTGAAACACGTGTAGATTTCTTACAGGGTTCTTTATGACTCTTCAAGAACAGTTAAGCGGATTCGGTTACTAAATATGAGTCATCTATTGTAACAGCAAGAGAGGATGCCATTTAAAGATCACACCGGAAATATAAGGGGCATAGTGAAAGTGGAGGAAAAAGATGAAGTGGTGTTAATATTCAGCAGATTTCAGAAGATTGTAATATTCTGAGTTGAGTTTGATAAAGGTAGCAGAGTGAACAAATGGATCATTTCTGAATGTAATGAATGCAAGGTGTAAGAACATCGTTTGTGTTGACTTACATATATGAGACAATCGACTTGTGTGACCGTGAAAATACGTAGGTGATGAAAAAAATCTTCTCAATTTTTTCGAAAATTTACTTCCACCATTCGAATTATTATTATTCGTAGCTTCCACCTGTTTGAAACAGAGTTTCTCGTTTTTCTCCGTTTCTTGTATGATCTCTTTAATTTTTAACTTTATTTTATTTTTATCATTTTTTGTTATAGCGGCAATAGAAATACACGATCTGTGAATACTTCAACTGTCTCTAGTTCATGAGATACAGCCCGCTGAGACAGACGGACGGACGGATGGTCAGCGGACGTTTAGTAATAGGGTTTCGTTTGGCACCCTTCGGGTTACGGAACCCTAAAATCAGTTATAGTTAACGAAAATAAAAGTACAGTCAACATCAAAATTAACTGCCAATTTTTTTACTAATCAATTTTGAAATTGAATTATTTCCTAACTAAGCATAAAAAAAACGTTGTCTTATAAAATATGACTGTGCTGCTATTTTCCAATGTTAATACAATCATTGGTTAATCCATTGAAGGGAAGCCACCGTTTGTAGGCGAGGGTCAGGCAAACATTACCTAAGCCAGGTTTTCATGTACATAAGACAACTTGTATTAGGTAAGGTTATCACATTCCATACATAGGTACTGTACGTGTTATGTTACTAGACATGTAGATATGTATACTTATTTTATGTTTAACCTAAGCACCGCCGCTACCAAGAACGAATACATATTACTAATACATGAGTAATTTTCTTCAATGGAAACCGACTAATCAATATTGATGACCCATTTATTTTTAATTAGATTTTTTTATTATAGTATCTAATCGGATTTTTTATGTTGTGTCTGTCAGCACATCACAGATCTTCAAGAAGTTTTGTTCTTAGTTAAGATTTTGTTTCTGACTGATTAATTAAAAACTAGCTTCCGCCAGCGGCATTGTCCGCGTGATATCTATACAGGGTTATTGGTAAAACACCAACAACCCCTTAAGGGGTCATTGTTGTCATCTTTATGAACAACTTATGCTATGGGACCAACGATGAACTCGTGAAACAAAATAATCTGTTTTTCCTACATTTATAATGAATCGCATTATCTCGTCAAAATGTAGGGAACAGCTGATTTTTTTTTCGCGACTTCAGTGTTGGTCTCATAGTGAAAGTTGTTCATAATGATGAGTATAATGACCCCTTAAGAGGTTGTTGGTGTTTTACCAATAACCCTGTATAAATTATGGCCTATGCTACTCAGTGATACTGATAAAATAGCATTTAACTGGTGAAATAATTTTTTAAATCGGTGCAATCGATTTTACGTTTATTCATCATAAACATACATCAGAGAAAAGATTTGATTTTTTGTATGTTTTTAATACAAAAAATCAAATCTTTTCTCTATAAAATATTAATTTAGATTAGCTTCTGCCCGCGGCTTCACGACGGACTCTAATTCTTTTTTCTTTTTCGGAAATAATCAGAGATAAACCGGAAACAGACAGACAAAAAATTTATAATTGATTTTTTGTAATAAGTACAATATTCATATGCATTTAATTTAGTAAAAAGCTATTATTTTAACATTATAAGGGTACTTCATCCAAATCGTCCCGCTTGACTGTCACTAATGAGACACAATAAAATTTTAATTGTTATCGAACTGCATCAGTCTTTCGGACGGTTGAGCTCATAACGACTAGCGTGTGCTGTGCAATGATAGCCGAGGTAGCCGACTCAACTCAAAAATATCTGTACCGTCAAACAAATGTCTTAAAATCCTCGACCCATTAAGAAAACATAATTTTCCGTAAACACATTCAACGTTAATGAACCGGTAAAAAACTAGTACATAACGTTACGTTATATCTTTGTTTAGTACACATGGCGATTAGATAACGATATCTGATAACGGTTATCTCGTACCTGATGTTGGTGCTGATATTTTTTGTCAATAAATATTGAAGTTAATGTTGCAACAATTTCATTCCACTTCCTAACTAACATTATTTTTATTACGAATCTATTGATACTCATTCAACAAAATTGAGCGCGTTCTTTGGCTCAGCGTTATTCTCGTCATAGTCGCACAGCTGTCAATCGACAAGGGCAAGCTAGAGACGGGAACATGTATAAGTCAAAGCACGAGCTAAGTAACGTTTATAGATCTCAGCCTTACATAAGAATTAAGTGGTAAGATTAACGGTTAATTGGATTTTGCATTTTTACATTGTAGCAACACCCATATTAATTGATTAGCTAACCGCCTAAGCTTCTTAAAGTAAACTTCTTTAAAATGCTCATGGATTAGAAAACACAATTTAATTTTGTCAAGCCGCCAACGCAATACAAGTCAAAATCGGTTGAACGGACAGAAAAATGGAGTATAGGTAATACTGGAATCAGCCACCAATTTCAAGCCGAGTGACGTAATAATCAGTAGGTATTCTGAGTTCCATTGATACATTTCGACTGTAAGACTTTCAAATATTAGGTCCCAATGACTCAGTGGTTTACGAAATGATCGTGGGTGGGAGCTACAGTCGCCGACGATTACTTATGTTAAATATTATGTCTATGTTTTCTTGAATAACATTATATTGTTGAAGAGGCGAGAGTTTTGCTTGAAAGTGAATGTGGAGTTGGCGTTATAAATAAATTTTTAATAAAATATTTTATTTATATCGTAGGTAACTAGCTGGCTGTTGGACTATGCACAGCTTAAACTACTGAAGAAACAAGTAAATTAGAAAATATTTATCAAAGAAGAATGAAATGTTGCACTTTGGAAAGATGATGATGTGTTTCTTTATTTATGTAATGTTAATTAATTTGCATAGAATCAAGTTCTTCTAACTGAACAGACAGCTGTGCTGCTGGGGAGTTTGTCGCGCCACTTCTTCTTCCCAGCAGCGCAGCACTACTTGAGGGAACTGTCTTACGTCATAGTGCTGATTCTCAGCCTAATTTTACTAAATGATTTTTTTATTTTAATGTTTCGAAACACAACTCCAAAATGGGTAAAATGTGGAATTGAAGTTGTAATGCCGCAGAAGTCGCAACATGTCGTAACATAAGTAACACTAGAAAGAAAGTCTTTCTTGAAAGTGAATGTGATTTTGAGATGCATAATAACTACATAATTACATTCATGAAGTAAACGTCTGCTGAAAATGAACCTCCTTCAAAGATTCTTCAAACGCACCGATGCGTAAGATGTTGCTGTAATATACATATTTGATGCTGAAGCGGTCTGTTAATAGTCTCTGTAATTATTATTTTATTTTTGAAGGACTTTATCTTGCTGTCCGTTTCACTGAAAACCTCCTTAGTTATTACATTTTAAAGAACAAACACAATTTCAGTTGATCTATCTTCTAATATATAAAATTCTCGTGTCACGGTGTTTGTTGCCAAACTCCTCCGAAACGGCTTGACCGATTTTTATGAAATTTTTTGTGTATATTAGGTAGGTATGAGAATAGGATGTAAACTATTTTGCGTACCCCTAAGTGATAAGGTTGGTCCACGCCAAGTTTTTTTTTTCTTTTATTTAACAATTTTTTTTATTGTAATTTTTTTATGATTTGGCATTAGAAAATACATACAACCCTAAATTTTCATCCTTCTACCACCAACCCCTATTTTTTTATAGCGATATTAGTACTTTGATAATTTTCTACTCTTGGCGGTCGATAATTGATCAGTTACCACTCGATCACTTATTCCCGTCAGGTGTCTACCAGTGTCACTTCTCATCCCGTAAACAGCACAGAGTAAGGATGAGAACGAAGCCGGTCTCCTGTCGTTCTCTCACAATAAGCTTTCTCTCTCTCACTCACTAAAATTTAGGGCCTAAAATGAATCCCTATTTGAACACGCGTGAACGGCTGGACCGATTTCACTAATTCTTTTTTCGTTATTGTAAGGAGAAGGTTCTTAGGACAGGTAGTTGAAGGTAGGGTGTAAGGTAAGTATGTAGGTAGGTAGGGTAGGTAGGTAGGGCAGGGTAGGTAGATAGGAAGATAGGGGAAGGTAGATAGGGTAGGTAGGTAGGTCGGGCAGTGTAGGGTAGATAGGTAGGTAGGGTAGGTAGGTAGGTCGGGCAGTGTAGGGTAGGTAGATACGGCAGGGTAGGTAGATAGGAAGGTAGGTAGGTAGGGTAGATAGGTAGGTAAGGTAGGTAAGGTAGGTAAGGTAGGTAAGGTAGGTAAGGTAGGTAAGGTAGGTAAGGTAGGTAAGGTAGGTAAGGTAGGTAAGGTAGGTAAGGTAGGTAAGGTAGGTAAGGTAGGTAAGGTAGGTAAGGTAGGTAAGGTAGGTAAGGTAGGTAAGGTAGGTAAGGTAGGTAAGGTAGGTAAGGTAGGTAAGGTAGGTAAGGTAGGTAAGGTAGGTAAGGTAGGTAAGGTAGGTAAGGTAGGTAAGGTAGGTAAGGTAGGTAAGGTAGGTAAGGTAGGTAAGGTAGGTAAGGTAGGTAAGGTAGGTAAGGTAGGTAAGGTAGGTAAGGTAGGTAAGGTAGGTAAGGTAGGTAAGGTAGGTAAGGTAGGTAAGGTAGGTAAGGTAGGTAAGGTAGGTAAGGTAGGTAAGGTAGGTAAGGTAGGTAAGGTAGGTAAGGTAGGTAAGGTAGGTAGGTAAGGTAGGTAAGGTAGGTAAGGTAGGTAAGGTAGGTAAGGTAGGTAAGGTAGGTAAGGTAGGTAAGGTAGGTAAGGTAGGTAAGGTAGGTAAGGTAGGTAAGGTAGGTAAGGTAGGTAAGGTAGGTAAGGTACGTAAGGTAGGTAAGGTAGGTAAGGTAGGTAAGGTAGGTAAGGTAGGTAAGGTAGGTAAGGTAGGTAAGGTAGGTAAGGTAGGTAAGGTAGGTAAGGTAGGTAAGGTAGGTAAGGTAGGTAAGGTAGGTAAGGTAGGTAAGGTAGGTAAGGTAGGTAAGGTAGGTAAGGTAGGTAAGGTAGGTAAGGTAGGTAAGGTAGGTAAGGTAGGTAAGGTAGGTAAGGTAGGTAAGGTAGGTAAGGTAGGTAAGGTAGGTAAGGTAGGTAAGGTAGGCAAGGTAGGTAAGGTAGGTAGGTAGTTCGGGCAGGGTAGGTAGGTAGGTCGGGCAGTGTAGGGTAGGTAGTTAAGACAGGGTAGGTAGGTAGGTCGGGCAGTGTAAGGTAGGTAGGTAGGGCAGGGTAGGTAGATAGGAAGATAGGTGAAGGTAGGTAGGGTAGATAGGGAGGTAGGGTAGGTAGGTCGGGCAGGGTAGGATAGGTAGGTCGGGCAGGGTAAGGTAGATAGGTCGGGCAGGGTAAGATAGGTCGGGCAGGGTAGGGTAGGTAGGTAGGATTGGATAGGTAGAGGTGAAGGTAGGTAAGTAGGGTAGATAGGTAGGTAGGGCAAGCTAGGGTAGGTAGGTAGGGCAGGGTAGGGTAGGTAGGTAGGGCGGGGTAGGTAGGGCAGGGTAGGTAGGTAGGTCGGGCAGTGTAGGGTAGGTAGGTAGGGCAGGGTAGGTAGATAAGTAGGTGCGCCGTAGATAAGTACTTACTGCTACCCGTGCGAAGCCGGGGAGGGCAGCTAGTTCCATAGATATAATTATATTTCTATGGTCTTGTAGCGGTTACGCCGCCACATACGAACTACGCAGCAAAAGACATGACGTCACATAATTCCTACATCTCGCAGTTGGAGTTTACCGAGCGAATAACATAGATAAGACTATCCGAAATCAACATATGGGCAGTTGCCCGCCAGACATAACAACCCGTCTGGTTGGAGGATCCTCCCTTTTCTATGGTGGATGAGTGAACTTTACACCCTGTTCCTCATACCCCTAAAGTCTATTCTATAACAATCAAACCGTGAAAAAAAAACAACCAACTTCCCAAAAAACACTACATCCCTACTTAGTCAATGATATTTTTAGGGTTCCGTACCCGAAGGGTGACAAACGGAACCCTATTCATAAGCCTCTGCTGTCCGTCTGTCTGTCAGCGAGCTCTATCTCATGAACCGTAATAGGTAGGCAGTTGAAAATTTCACAGATTGAGCATTTCTATTGCCGCAAGAGCAACAAATAATAAAATTAAAAATTAAAGGGGGGTCGCCATACAATAAAATTAAATTTTGAAAAAAAATTTATCTGACCCTGGCATGTGGGGTATCATTGTCTAGAGCTCATCAAGTAGAAAATAAATATAATTTTTATTTGTTTTTATCTTCAAAAATGATGAATTAGTGGGCCGTAGAAGTTGTCTGTTTTAGACCATTTTTGTACGAGCTCTATCTCAATAACTAAACAAATTAGGAATTTGAAACTTGTGTGTATCATGTACCATATACTGTTTATAATCAACAAATACTAAAAACGCCGATTAATAACGTATTTTATATAATATGGGCGATTTACTGCAACTTAAAAATAATATTTTGTATTTCATGCTAATATTATGCGATACAAATTCCACAGATAACTATTTACTAGTCGGAGTAATGACATGGAATTAGTAAGTACCTACTATCATGGCAGCATTTACTATTTCGATCATTTAAATTTCGATCATCCAAAAAGGTCTACAAAATAAGCTCTCTTCAAAAGATTTTAAAACCGGCCAGTATTTTTTGAGTTTAAGAACATTATCGACTTTTTTCAAAGTATCCCTAGACGGTGTTGATGTGTGTATCTCATGTTAAAACTACACTCCAATAGACAATAATATTCAGTAACATTGAAATGAATGGTGGTACATACAGGGTACTATTCAGTTACCTTAAACCGTTGTGGATACAATTTCATATTGAGAAAACTTATTTGTGTAAAAATATTCAGCCACGGCGGCCAATCTCAATGGAGACTAGCCTTCGGCGTGGGAGATATTATAGTGCACAAGTGTGTGCGCAGACACGAGTGCACTCTCTCTCCCTCACTCTCATAGTCCGATGGGATGTGTAAAAATAATAAGTAAGAAATAATAGATTTCTGTATGCTGTATGTATATAATGTAAGCGGGCACGCCCTTGGAGGCTTTATAATTCGGGTATTAAGTTCTGTTTACGTTTTTAGTTTTTATTTTCGCTTGAGTTTAGATTTCAATTATTTTTTTTTTGGTACTTTGGCGTGTGCTAGCTGTCATTATCGCAAATATATTTTAGGCAGTGTATAGAGTGCCACCATTGGCACTCTATCCCTATCGGATAAAGTGCCACTACAGGCACCCTAGTAACACCGCCTCGGCCCGGCTCAAGTGCCGCAAGCATTGGATTGTCATTGTCACTGTCACTAAGTCACGTCACTTGGTATTTTGTTTGATTGTCGAGGTTAGATCGCTGTAAAACACCACATTCCCAAAACATTACATTCTCTTGTGCCTAAACGGACCCTGGCACTTCGCCGGCCGCTACCGCGGCACCGCTCGCTACGCTCGCTCGGCTCGTGCGTTGTGTGGTCACAGTTCTAACCTAACCTAACCTAAATAACAAGTGACAGTGACAATGCAACGCTCACGGCACCCTAGCCGGGCCGAGGCAGTTACACTAGAGTGCCACAAGAAACTCGCGGCACTCTATACACTTCGTATATTTTATTTAATGTTTTGTGTTAAGTAATGTAAAATATTTGCATACTATTGTATAGAATCAAGTTTTTTTTCGTAACTGAACATACAGCTGCGCTGCTGGGGAGTTTGTTGCGCCACTTCTTCTTTCCAGCAAAAGCACTAGGAAGTGGTGAAGGGCGGGCGTTTTTGGGGGACTGTCTTATGTAATTTTGACGTTCGAAAAGTGCTGATTCTCAGCCTAGTTTGAATAAATGACTTTTGAATTTGAATTATGACTATCAAAAATAACGTTAATAAATATCTGTATTGACGGAATGTTGTAATTAAAATTTGGCGTACTACTTACATTCTATTTTGTACAATATAGTCTGATGTAGCAAGAGAAATCCTTTTATTTATAAGTAACTAGCTTTACCCGGCCCGGCTTCGCACGGTTAGCACTAAGTACTTATCTACGGCGCACCTACCTTTCCTAATTACCTATTTTTACCTAATTACCTACCCTACCTACCTACCCTAACTGCTACCTAACCTAACCTACCTACCCTACCTACCTACCCTAACTGCTACCTAACCTAACCTACCTACCCTACATATCTACCTGCTTACCTACCACATATACCTATTTATACCTACTAATACTATGTTAGTAGCAAATAAATAACTTTGACTTTAGTTAATGCATGTTACTAAAATAAATGAAATAAACTTCTACACCTATATTTTAACACAACAACATTTTTTCATTAAAATTAGACAATTTCTTTACAAATCTTTATGTTTTTTTATAGCGCCTCTGTTGTTACCTTTACGAAAGTATTACAAAAATGCATAGTGTTAAATCTTGTACGACATGGTATGGAACCCTTCGTGTGCGAGTCTGACTCGCACTTGACCGATTTATTTATAATACGTCATTGTACTTAGTGATAAATAACTTTAATTTCGGAACTCGGTGTCTTTAGTTTTGAATTTTCGTTTTTTTCCACCGACTTCAAGGAAGTCTGTTTATTTTTTTTGTAAAAGTTTTTATTTTTCATTTTTGAGCTGTGGTTCCTTACCCCACACAAATAGGTGAAGAGAGCTGTCAATCCACCTGATTGATGGGATGGAAATGAAACTATTGACAGCATCAACTAAGTTTTCAATGTGATTTAAAGAATAGATTGGCTGGTCTAAATAAGTAAATCATACAAAAAAATCTAAAGAACTTCACAAAATTATGATTTAAGTATTTATGAAACTTCTTAATTAAGTAACACAAATCGATCTATTAGTAAAACAAAAAATCCACATCAAAATCAGATCATTATTTCTCGACGTTAATCCGGATTTACGAACAGACATGCCAAAACAACACAAATATGATTAGTAAAAACGTTACAATTTAAACTATAAATCTAAAAAGTCGTTAACTCATTTGAATTTAAATTAAGAAGGCAACACAACAACAAATAAGAATTATAAAAAAAAAACTTCAAACTAGTTAGAACGAACTCGAATTTGTTTTAAAACCGGTTTTTTATACGAACTTAGTAAAGCAACAGCTGACTTTCAAAGGTTAAAGATGGAAGCAGATTCCAGAAAAAGAAGTATAACTAACATAACATCACGCCTCAATCCCCGAAGGGATAGGCAGTGGTATACCTATAGTAACACCCATATTCCGCCTTTTATATTCAACTCCCATGTAATAGGAGGCGAGCAGGCGAGCCTATTGCCATCAACAGGGCACAAATTAAATCTCCGGGCTGCTATTAAGAAATTCGATTTAGAAAAAACCCAATAACACTTTGTCTGACCTGGGAGGCTAGGAATCGAAACCAGCCCCCCAATTACGCAATGCACGATCAATTTTAAATTGAAACCAATTGAAAAAGATTGCCAGCCCATTGCTTCATAAGTCCGACAAAAAAATCTGCTCAATTTTTTTTGTCGAACTTATGAAGCAATGGACTGGCAATCTTTTTCAATTGGTTTCAATTTAAAATTGAAAATGCATTACGTAATTAGGGTGCAGGACCAGAAGTTTAATTAATAATCTTTAATTTAGGACTAATTGTATGAGTTCGAGAATACTTCTGAATGTCTATGAAAAGAGTTACTAATTTCAAAATAAATTTGAAAACGCTATTTCAGATTCAGTAATTTCAAGACAGTTGGCGTAAGTCCTGTCATTCATTGGTCTTGTCATCTTATTTCCATTTTGAAATCCGCTTATTTTTTACCACTATGCGTATTGGCGGAAGGATGGCAACCCTAGACAGCTAAACAGAATGCGCGAAGAATGTTAAAACATGGCCGTTGCATCTAAACAAAACAGTGTTTTTCAATAACAAACATTCCGAACCAACACTAGTAGTCACGAATTCACGAGTGTTTAGAAAAGCAATAATATCTGATAACGTCTTCAACAAAATCCTCTATACTTTGTAAAGATAATTTTCAAGACTTTAAGGAGGATTTCATCAATGAAACTTAAGGTGAAAGCGTCAGGGTAGCCCGCGAAATTCAAATTTTCATACGTGTTTTGCAATTTGCAGGTCAGTATCAGGTTGTATGTTGATCTAAATATGACTCGCGGCCGGCCGTATCAAATATTTATTTATCGAATTATAATCATAATAATCATCAATACAAATCTCTTAGTTCATGTAATCCTATTGAATGTCTATTTCATGAAATCATGTCATTTTAGGATTATTCTAACATAAGAGGTAGTATTGCTGATTCTAATTATTGTAATTCTGTAAAGCCATATTTGTTACGGTCGCGAATCATATTTTAACTAAGATACAACCTAACATTGACGTGCAAATTGCCAAAAAATTTAAGAAAATTTGAATTTCGCGGGCTATCTTAGCGCATCCCCCTTAACGCGATCAGCACATCAAAATCGCGTTTAAGAGCTGTTAGTGTCATCATTGTTGTGGAATATTGACATTGCCAGCTCTTGAAAGCCGTTGAGACGTGCTGATAGATGAGTGTCATTGGTGAAATTGACACTTACTTCAGATATTATTAATATGGAGCCTTTCTCATTCAGTTATTTTTCATTATTTCACACGTGACACGCGCATTCTCTATATCCCACCACCACGAACCTGACTGTTGAATAAAGAACCCCCAGCATGTTGTACCTTTGAATTTGGTCAAGTTTTCCTCGTAAACTTGATCATGGGCCTCCGAATGTTCACCCCTGTGCCGTTTCGATGGGTGAGGGCCTTCGTAATAGGCCCCGCCGCCGTTGACTCCATCTTGGATCGCTTCTTGAGGGTCGAAACCCAGTCGCTCCTTGTAATACGCTTGTGTTGACATTTTCACGCACTCACACTTTTCATAATTTGAATTTTGAACTTCACTTGTTTTTATTTAAGGTTAGGTTTCACTATTTTCTTTATTTTTATTTGTTTGTTTGAGATTTTTATTTTAGTGAGCACTTTTTCCGTGTTTAGGGTCCGAGCACTGCTGCTTCGCGAGTTATTATGAAAGGATTCGCCAAAATCCAGCCACAATAAGCCCGTGTAAGGTAACAGAGGTCGTATTTAAACGATTCACCACTATTTTATCACGATCGATGTCATCCAGTTCGCTTGTTCTACAAAAGGAAAGTTGCTGTAATCCCTTGACACACACTTATTGATCTTGACACGATTTTTTTCTGTTATTACTCACTTAAATGTCTGCCTTATGAAGTATTAAAAAAGCTTGTTAATGTTAATATGGCAACACTAAATTAAACGTTAGTTTTTTTTTTTTTTTTCAATTTGGAATGCTTGGTTACGTTGTATTATTAAAATCCGTTCGGATACGCTGTCGGTAAAGTATGATTCACTTGTATACGATTTTTCACAAAAAGCTTCTTACACATTTGTGTAAATAAAACTGGAAACGGCCTGTGGAAACAAAAGGAACGGATGATTTACATTCGTTTCACGAGGTCTGTGTTACCAAACACAAATAATGACTCACACGTTCTTTAGGAGGTGCTTTAATGATACTATTTACCATGAGAACGAGGATTTCGGTAATTTGGGCGACCTTGAACAAAAAAGTAATGTGATTGTACAACGAAATAAGTATTAAAAACTTTGGTGAACAACCTCATTTGATGAAGTCAAGTGTGTCTATGCTCCGACCGCAAACATTAAAGACTTTTTGGCATGCACTTAATTATTTCTCTGTCTGTGTTCTCACATTAAGAAACTAATAACTTAAATTAATGACCTATTAAGAAAGTAGACGGGAACATTTTTCATGTTAAATGCTTCTAGGCAAATACATAACCAGGAATTAATTAACAAAATATAAGATATTTAAAAAGATAAGAGATAACTAGAAACATTAAGTAATAGCAATCGTGTTACATAAATATCTGGCAGGTATTGATTATACGAAAAACTTGAATAATAAAACCATGCATATTTTATTTGGTGAAGATTTATTATTTTATTTCTGAACCGATCAGTGTCATGGCCGTAAAATAATAAAACAATATTATTTAAAACTAAACACGTTACAGAATATTATAACTATTTATTAAAAAGGCTTAAATAATCTTGGAGAATATTGGAAACAAAACTCGCATTTAAAAAAAAACTCTACGATAAGAAAAAAAAAATCTCAACTTTTCTTATTCATTATTTATCACGCTGTGTTTTCAATTTTTATTATAATTTAAATAGTGCAACCCCATTAACATATTACCAAAGGTTCTCAAGATAATCGCAAACATACATACTTACATGCATGTCAAACTGAGACTCCGTTATTTTTAAGACGATTAAAAAATAAAATCCAACCTCCCTTTAACACGTAATCAAAATAAACGAAACGAGTCTTTAATAAATCAAGAACTCAGCCTCAATCGAATTAATCTCGAATCGCAACCGACCTTCATGAGACCGAGAAGCATCAATTTGTCATCTCATAACCGCAAGACGTTTACAACAGCTTATTTGTGCCTACTACATATATTTACTACATTGATATAGGTACTGCGCAGTTTTAAGTTTATTGGCGAAAAATCTTATACATCATCACTACATATTATAAAACAAGTTCGCTTCCCGCTGTCTGTCCCTAGTCCCTATATATGTACGATCTGATGCTTAGATCTTTAAAACTACGCAACGGATTTTGATGCGGTTTTTTTTAATAGATAGAGTGATTCAAGCAAGATTAAGGTTTATAAATGTATGATACATGCATAATATAGTAAGCTATAATTTATAAATTTATCACGCGGGCGAAGCCGCTGGCGGAAGCTAGTAAATTATAAATTAAATTCGTTTTTCGAGTCTGTCTGTCTGTGTGACTGCATTGATCTTCTAAACTGCTTAGCGGGTTTTGATGCGGTTTTCACTATCATTTAGAGAATCTCGATGTTTTGTCACGTCGTGAAAACCGTGCCAAGCAGGGGCGGGTCGCTAGTATTTATGATATAAGTGAAAACTTGTTTTGTATCGGGCCAAATTGGTAAGAATTAACGGGCCCGCTTAATTTCTTTCGATTTATTTCAAGATTGTATGACACCGAAGTTTCGTGTCGATTGCAATTACGAATAATTTTATTCGTATCCAATTTTAATCGTTTTAGTTGACTCGAATGATCGGAAGGTTTCATACCTTAAAGGTAGAGATCGAAACGATATGTAATCGATATAATTCGATAGAGTAAGTAACCGAACGCATTGACTTTAGTATCGGTTCGGTTAGAAACCGTTGAATTTGTCGCCACCTCAATTGGAGAAGGGATTTTGTATGTGATTTCATTGTTCTGAAAACTACGAAAAATTCTAATGTCCTTTGGTATTGGTTGTAAACGACATTAGTTTTTCTAAGCCGCGGCTAAGATTGTAAGGTTATCGACCGACTGCCAAGCCGACCTTATACTATAACTCAATACCTAGAAATACTATTTAATCTGCCACAATTTCACAGTCTACATCACTATCAATAAATTGAAAAGAAAAACATTAAGTAGCACGTGTAAACTCTAAACCTGTGTTTTTTTTTACTTATTTGACATTTTTATTTTTCTAAATACTCGATAGTATAGATTGATTGAGCATGTCTAACGAACGATTTGTTACAATTTTCCTAATCACTTCCGAAATAAAAGCCGCAACTTTTAAATCCAAAGAAATCATTAGCATCTTTCAGTATAACCACAAAAGAAAGGCTAATTACATTACATAAGCTATTTACCTAACCCGCAATCATAATATTTTGCAATTCGCGATAAAATCTGGCGCGTCAGAGCAATTTCACGGACAAACTCGCGCGCAATCTCTAGCGTAATACAATGGCGACTTTAATCTAGATTTTTTGCGAACCTCGCTCCATTAGCTAGCAGAACTAGTTGTGCGGAATAATAATGGCTGATTATAGTAAAATATTTCGTTTTAAGTATGTTTTCCTCGTAACTATGGCTGGCGGCTCACTCGTCGTTTGCGCATGCATGAGGAATAGAGAAGAGTATTGCTAAAGAACTGTTATTGTTTTATCATCTATTTCAACGAGAAACATGACGTAGATACAGGTATCTCTACTTAACTTTACTTTGATTTTGGCTTAGGGAATACATAGACAACACTTACGCTTCGATCTGTCAAAATCAGTGCATTTTAGCGTGATTATGACAGATCGAAGCATAAATAAACACTCAGTGTTGTCTATGTATCTTCCCTGAGGGCTTGTTTCACCACCTACGATTAAGTTCCTATTAACTTACTTGGCAGATAACTTCATACAATTTCTGTTCCAATTTTGAATTTATTTGGTAAGTAGTAGCTATTCGGACATAGTGAAATAGGACCTAAGCCTAATCGTAGTAAAATTAAGTTAGCATGTGAAATGTGTGTTCTCTATTTCGGTGCATATAGTGGTTAAAATTGCACAAAATTCTACTTTCAATTTACAAAAAATTTTTTACTTATTGTACCCAGCTTGTCAAGGACCCATGTTACGTTTGTGTATAAATGTAAAACATAATAACACAAAACGAACTTCCTTGCAATCAAGTTTCACACACTAGCTAGACTACAAAACAGGTTTTCCAACAATACAAGTAAGTACCCCAAATCGCACAGTGAGCTACATCCCGACTGCAGACAAAAATCCAAGGTCGGTCGACCTTCGTCCACACTGACCAACTCGGCCGTGGGAAACGGCAAACAATCGTAAGGTTGGGGTGCCAGTTGCAGCGGAAAGAATGGCAAGGTTTTGTAAGCACTGGATATGTTGCTCAAGTGGCTGTGCCAGCGATTTGAAAGATTGATCCCCTAAAAAGATGATTCATTTGATCAAGATCATTCTTTTGTTAATAGAGTAATGATCTTTTTAGAGGTGATTGATCTACTGGCGTTCTCCACGTTATAAAGAAATTATTTTGATGTGAAATCGTAACACATCACGTATTTTTTCTGGGCCTTTTGCCAGTTATCTGAAACCATCGGTAAGCACGTGAAAGATTCATTCATCTAGAATGTGTTGGCATCCGGTTAAAACTAGTAATAATCTGATTATAGTTACATACTACGCAATGACAAAGTCATTTACTCTTCCTGGCGATTTGCCAATATTTACTCGTTCTACTATCAAGTTGTTATTGTTATATTAATTGTTAAAGTCTTGTGAATGGGTAGAAATATTTTATATAGTATAAATACTATCAGATATCATTCATCTTATCAAATAACTCTAGCGTTTATCTGTGAAACAGAGAAGATTAAATTGTTGTATGTATTTAAAAAGTGGATACACTAAATAATTAGTAACCTACCTTTTTTCCGTAAAATGCATTAAATAAATAATATTTTTAGACAAGAGAGAGCTCTATTAGTACTTACTCTCACATACAAAACAATTTGTATTTTATTGTAGCACACAAAACAAAACGCAATTTCATCATAAAAATAAAAGCCAATTTATCATAATTATTATTCCGCCGTCAGTGGAACCCCACTCTAAACTAAGGTCACAGACAATGACATGATAGGGTCCGGATTTTCGATGCATTGTTCGTTTTTCAAATCCCAATACTAAGTGAAGCTTTTTTTTTAATGTGCCAAGAATATTAATTGAGATGTAAATATTATAAGTTGAAAGTCTTGAAACCTACCGATAGTGACATAGAATTAGAAAATCCTTGTCGAACTCTTCGGTCTGTTAAAAGTACAGTTCTTCAATCTAAGGTTGTTGACAGTTGTAGAGGATTTTGGGGGTACGCAGATGAAAAGAGTTTAACAGGAAGAAGTTATTTTCTTTTTATGAGAATTTATTTAAATCCTGGTTTCGGCCGAAAGGTTAAGGGTCTGTTGTGACTTAAAAGATAATTTCATACAAATTCAGTTCCATTTTTGAATTTATTCGGTAAGTAGTGGCTATTCAGACATCGTGAAATAGGCCCTAAGAGTGTGAAAGGTCATATACAGCCTCCAATTACTAAATAATAACGAAGTAGCTCTCGTATTGTTCTCCCAAATTCCCACTAACCAGCCTTATTTCATTTACCACAATATTTCGTAAGCGTAAAAATACTCATAATTTATAAAAGATTGAGCATTTTGTAACGAGTGTAATTATTGTCGCGTTATGACGTTGTTTGGCACAGAAGTGAAATATAAAAGTGTGTTACACCATTTAGGTTATATTTGTGAAACTTAAAGTACAGAAGGTTGTTGATTTCATTTTAATATCGATCACATGGCATAGGATCATCCGCACATACACCCAGTTGCACAAAGACAAACATTACGTAATGGATCATTAACGCTAATGATTTCATTAATTTGTTCAACAAACCATTAAAATCGAGACTAATGGTGCTTTCTGCAACAAGTTAATGGAAGATTAGTATTTAATGACAGCTTTAAAAGTTAAAGTTCGTTTCTGCAACTGACGGTTAATCATTTAATTAATTAATTGATAACTAAGTAGGTACTTAATTAATTAAAAAGTCTTTAAAATTATTTAAGCAAACAAAGGTCTCATAAATTCGTCTTAGTTATACTTCTCCGAATATTAGATACTATTTCTGAAAATTGTTCCCAAGATAAAAAAAAATCTGTTCTTGCAGACTAAATTAATTTTATTTCTATTTCATTCGTTCGTTTTTTTGTGATCTTTTATATTATATTACACTGATTACACGGTTTCAGTTAAAAGTGGATATTTATTTAATTTTAACTGCGGGTTTTCACTTCATTTTACATTAGTGAAGCTTCAGTTTGGACAGTTACTAAATTCAATTTAAATCAAATACTAATGTTAACAAATAACAATTCCGTCCGTCAAATGGGGTAACCGTGGAGTTTCTTGCCGGCTCTTCTCCATAGTAAACAAAACAACCAATTGGAACCGTTTGAAAGTTTCATAAAAGCCCTTGTAGATTTATGTGATATAAAATATTTTTATTTTGAGAGAGATTTATTTAGAATATGGAAGGAATTATTCAACCCCCAAATAATTAAAAAAATACTGCGCAATCCAAAGCGGACGCTTTGGATTGCGCAGTATTTTTTTCACAAAAGTTTACCAACATATGTTTTGGTAGACAAAACCCCGCCATCGCTCCATCCGTAACGAATCATCACAAATAATTCAATTCTCTCCACTCCAAAACACGTCACCTCATACGATCAATATTCAGCCTCTGATATCATGAACCATTTGTATCAATAAGAGTCGAAACAAGTGGTAATATGAATATCTAATTTAAGACAACGAGGTTGTCTCGCAACAAGTTCTGAGCTGAATTGCACGAAAACTGACAAAACGAGATACTGGTAGAACAGTTTCCATGAAGTTCTCATAGAAATTGTTCTTAGATATTGTCGCTAGGCGCGTGTCTGAGGGAGCCTAAATGCGTGCACTAACTGAACAGGTGCTGCTTTTCTCAATAGACATTTTCGCACACTTATCAACATGTCCAAAAATGATCTGACCAAATTATGTCTAGACTTTAAACGAGACTGTGACCTCTGAGTTTGTTTCTTCTCAGAGTTTGTAAGCAACATCGAACGCAGCTATAAAAAAAAAACAACGGGTTGCACTCCGGGAGTGCCGGCAGAAGTGAAAACTTAAACATTAACGTTGTGCATTTTTGAATATTTTGGAATGGTTAGGGAATAATTTCGCACGAATTGCTTTATTTATCAGTATAAAAGTACTATAATTTATGTGGTTAAATGCAATATTCATTAGTAGTAGTAGTATATTTATTTATTTTCAAAATATAGTCTAACACAAAATAATAAACTATTTAAACACTTTTCATGAAGTATGTTTTGACTGCTTTTAAAAATAAAATTATTTACCTCGCAATCTTTACGTAATGTAAAAGACTATTTATTTTGATATTTACTTTGTCAGTTGCTAGGCAACGGATCTTACAGTCACGTCTTGACGCGATAGCAAAACAAGTGCACAACGCCGCTAAAGATATTTTCACTTCAAAAAAAAATTGCGTGTAAAGTATTATCTACCCCATACTCAGATCGAAGAGGCCAAACGCCAAACACCCATTCGCATTTACTCTTTTGACAAGAAGCCTGCTTTCTATTGGAGTGGAGACAGCCCTAGTCAGATTTATCCAGCAGAAATAAGAGATTGGTTACACCAACTAGGCTGCAGAATTGTCTTTGTCAAGTGTCCTGTCTCATTAAAATACCAACTGTATATAATGAGGTGGAAAATCGCCGTATTGTGCCACTTACGACGAGAAACTTTTCAATTTAAATTCAGCAATTTGTTAATTACTTATTTGCAGTTTTTATTTAAATGGTAATGTTCTTAAGACGTTATTGGTACATCCTTCAAAAGTTATTACACGGTTTGTTTGAACAATTTTTATTAGAAAAATATATTACTGAAGTACAGTACAAGTATTTTCTTAATGTCCCTCGGCTGTACTATGTACTTCGTGTTTCGTCTGTCGTCGAATTTCTATCAGTTGCCCTTTGCATTGCTGCAGACCAGACACACTCAATATACTTCCAATTCGATTTCGAAACACGAAGTTTGCCGGGATATTAAGAAAATAGTTGAACTGTACTAGCTTCTGGCCCGCGACTTCATTCGCGTGACATTTTATGTTTTAGCATAAAATAAATCCTGAATTTTCGGATACCGTTCCGAAATAACTATATTCATTATTATTCAGTAGTTCCGAAGATTACCCCACTTACAATATTAAAAGTATAGATATTGGCTTTGCCTTGGGAATCCTAACACGTTTTTAATTGTTACAAACCTTATTACCTCCGAAATTAGGACCAAAAACAGACCCGAATTATATAAGACGAAACTAAAATCATTCAGTAGGTAAGTTTAAAAACTATACTGAAACATAACTTCCAATTCGCGTCCTACCCACGCCACGCCATTCATACCAGTTTCTTTACTTTACAACAGAAAAGTAGCACTATACTCGAACACAACCAATACGGCAGTTTTGACAACAAACACTAAAAAAATATATCGCTTACTCAAATAATGATGGCGCATATCGGTAGAAAAATAACAACGGCTTATAGTTTGACGGGTCTTAAAACAAATAAAGTAATTTTTACGACTTCTGGTCAAAGTCGTTAAGTTTTGTTTATGGTCTGTATTTGGCGGCTTTTGGACGTGCTTCTTGTCTCACTGTCTTACGTATGTTAGGGACAATTAAAGTTTTTTAAGCATTATTATGACACTATAACAATCACAGAACTTCCTCGAATTCAGTGAAGGTTGTTACATAATTGTATATTGTCAATGCTTTAAGAACATTTCGACGCTTGAAAGGCGACATTGACTAAGCGACATAGGGCAAATTTTACAGGAGAACAGTTTAAAGTTTGACTTTTCAGAAATAAAATCATGTAAATTCTTGTAACCATTCCACAGGCGCAATTTTTACTTTTTTGGAAATCTTATTTTATCATCTACATTTTGGTATATGCAACTATTAAAAAATACTATTATTTCAAAAGTTAAGTGTCGGTTAGTAAATTTTACCAGAAAATTTAAACCGCAAAAATATACTAACCGACACGGTCCATCTAAAAAAGTACAGTAAAAATGTAATAAAGAGAAATTATATCGAATTGGTATCAGAGCAAAATAACCTAAACAGAATCAAAAAGGTTGCGAAATAGAGACATTGAATATAGCTAATAGATATCTATGGCCGCTTGTAAAATTATTAAAGGTACTTCTTAATCAAATAAAACGAAAAATACAAATCAACAGGCACCAACAGGTTTTTGTTTTTTAAAGGGCTTATTTTTTAACTAAACGCCATATAACAGAAAAATAAAATGAGTTAAAATGACCTAGATGATAACTAAAAATCTTCTTTGTCAGGAAAAAACATACCATACGCATAAAAATATATTGCCAAGGGCAGGGTAAAAATTGACCAAGGGCTAAAGTTGTATATTACGATTAGGACAACCACCATTTCTTAAAAAGAAGTAAAAAATTTCGTCGCTAAGTAAACAAAAAAAAGTGAAAATTCGTAAAATCCAAAATGCTGAAGCGACATCAAAAGTCGTCGTAGGAAGACGTAAGTGCGATCAAGCGACGCAGAAAAATCAGGCGGTTCGAACTATGTATGTAACTCAATATGGCCCAAAATGTCGCTAAGTCAATCTTGCCTTTCAAGCGTCGATTTATTTTGGAAAGATACTCATAGAATATCATAATATAACATCGCGCCTGTATTCCCCGAAGGGTTAGGCAGAGGTGTACCTATAGCACACACATTTCACCAGTTATGTTTAAGTCCCATAATAATAGGGAGCCTATTGCCATCAACCGGGCACAAATCCAGACTACGGGTTGCTACTGAGAAATTCTATATGGAAAACCCAATAACACTTTGCCCGACCGAGGAATCGAACTCAAGACATCATGCTCAGCAGCGCTTGCGACCACAAGACCAACGAGGCGAATGCAACCGCAAAAAACCGGTTCATTCAATATTCTAGAAGTTATTTCGCAATGAAACTTCTGCTGAAGACATAAATCAGTCAACTCCGCCTACCATTGAAAAGACAATTCCTAAAAAGAAACTACACAAGCCATACACTTAAAAAACAACAGAATCATTTAAAAATCATTGCCTCAATACCCAGTGGTCAATTAATTAGGTTACGCCGACAACTGTCGGCCAAAGTCGGTGCTAATTGAAAAATTGTGTTCGATTCAGTAAACTGGTCGGCGAAATTAGTCGCCGACATTCTGCCGCCCACTGGTGTCCTAGTACACTCAGGAGAATTGAGTGGTTCGTTTTATTAAAAAACTGCAGATAGTTTAAGTTTTGAAGGTTGGTGGAGCAATATTTGCGGTTCAAAGCAAATAACAGTGGACTGAAGACATGCAAATTCCACTAAAGGACAAGTGAAGAAATCGGTAGCAGCATTTTGAGTTGTGTAGCAACAGAAATTGTAGGGACATATTGAACGGTCTAGGAGGGACCCATAGGTCCCAAACGATGAAGATACACTACGTGACGAACCAGTCATAGATCTAAAAGTTCGAAGACTAGTGACGTTCACCAATACGACGGACTAAAATTAGATTGATCGAGGCGATCACTAGGTAAGATCCTCAACATTTTAATTACGCGCTGTATCAACAAACGTGACTCTGTTACCAAAACTATTATTATACAGGTGGACCAAAAATACACGTCATAAAAAAAAATAGATTCCTCATGTCCAGGGGTATTCGAAAATACCCCATGTATGTACCGCGATTTTTTGTAGTTTTCGAGTTATTCATTTTTTTGTAATTTTTTTTTGAGTTTTCGTGCCGGTGTGGAGCCTCAAAAATTCATATATTTTTTGTAGTGAGTATTTTCCAGTTTTTTTATGGCGTCGCTATTAGCACCATCTATTTTAAAGCCTAAAGTATTTTTAGCCTAACCTTCGAAGGCCGATTACAGTGAATTATTAGAAGGTTAAGTACTAACTTTTTTTTTTGCGTGTCTTAGGAACCTCCGTAGTTTTTTAAGTCTGCTAGAATATATGGAACCTCATTTTTGGATTTTTAAATTGAAGTTGAAAATTTCAGTCTTACCACAAAAATTTAAATTCCTGCTATCGATACATTTTTGAGTAACTTGCAGGAATGTTAGCAAGTTTATTATTTTATGTATGAAAGTAACATTCAAGACGATACTGTCGTTAAAAAAAACTGGAAAATACTCACTACAAAAAAAATTATGAATTTCCGGCAAGAAAATTCGAAAAAATTACAAAAAAAATTATAGCTCGAAAACTACAAAAAATCGTGGAACATACATAGGATATTTTCGAATACCCCTAGACGTGAGGAATCTATTTTTTTTTATGACGTATATTTTTGGTCCACCCTGTATATAATCATTGTCTAGCAGTTCTATTCTCAATTCTTTATTGCGTACCATAATGTATTATAGTTGGTATGGAAATAATAATATTAGTCACAATTATGGACCCAATATTCTACTAACATATATATATTTTTATCTACAAAATCTTCAAAAGGAAGTACAGATTAAAAGCATATCCTAGGATGTTATTTCCCTCTCAGACTCACGGAAACTTGTATAACCTTCGTCTAAAGAGCGTTACATTTTACATTGAGGTCTAGTGCCTTTTCCTTAGGCTTACATTCACTAACCTCGGTACTATCCGCTTTGAGTTAAATGATGGTTTGTATAGATATTTAGTTATTTATTGTTTAAGATTTGAGGATTTTAAGCATCATTTTGAGAAGCAATTTACTTGAATAGCAGTTAAGAGGGTTTATTCTGAAAGTTGGCAACGTCGCAAATAGATGTCAAATATTTCGCTGTTTTGATTAATTTGATAATATTTCTGTATGGAAATAAAAAATGTGGCTAACTTGCGAACTAGAATATTGATTTATGAAATGCAACAATTAATATCGTAACACCGAATAGTTAGTTTTAGATGTATTTCTTATTTCCATAGAGTATTATTTCCAAATTAATCAAAACAGGTAACTATTTGACAGCTATTTACGACGTTGCCAACTTTTAGGATGCACCCTCTTAAATGGAAGACTATCAAATCATACTTACTATAATACTCATTTTCAGTAATAGGGCGACACCTAAATAACACCTAACATTCCTAACTAATATTTTTTTGTTTTATTTGTTGCGCTTTCACGCTTAAACGGCTGAACGGATTTGGATGAAAGGCACCTGGGTAGACCATGGCCTGGAGAAGGACATGGGATACCTTTTATCCCGATATTCGCAAGGGATCAACACTTATGCGGGTGAAACCACGGGGCGTAACTAGTTCATGTATAAAAGCGTGCTGTTCAACACTCGGCTCAGCACCGAAAGTTGAAAATCCATCAGCGTGGTTCTATTTCGATATTATTTTAGTTATCGCTTAGTGTTACTGAAAACGGTGATAAGTGTCTTTGAAATATTAGGGCTGCTTCCACGATAGTGGTATAGGCACTAGACAAATTAAAAATAATGATTCAGGATTTGTATGAAATTATGTACAACAAGTTAACTGGAATTGTTTCGGAAGTGGTAAAGTGAACCAGCTATCTAATTACGCAATTCATTTTCGTAAACGATTCCGACTAATCTGTTTCATTTTGACAGTTCAACAATATTCATTGCGTTATTTACGTTGTTGAGCAGATTTTTTTACGAACTTATGAAGCAATGGATTAGCAATCTGTTTCAAAACGATTCAAATTCCGATTGAACGTGTATTACGTAATTAGTGTACAGGTGTTAATTTATCTTCCTCAAACCCTGCCCTTGAATGGTCTTAATCACCTAAGGTTTTACTTAGATTTCGGAACGTTAAGATAAATCTAAGGTTAAAAGTTCAATTAGGATATCCGTTACTATATCCATATCTTAGACCCAATTTCACCAAACACAAAAATTAGCTAACAGGCCATTAAACTCATGTTACTGCTTTGATTGGCTCACTGACATGACAACAGCCAATCACAGTAGTTGACATGTGTGTTAACAGTCTGTTATATCTAACAGAGTATGGTGAAATTGAGCCTTACAGTATTAAATATACAACCTCCTTGGTTTACCTTGCGTGAGTTTTTAATAATCTTAGTACTAACAGGTTTTTCCAAGAAATATAAACATAGGATAGATCGCATTTCATAGCTACCTAATCTGCGTTAGTAATTTATTTGCCAAATATGTAAACAAAAACGAGTTTTAAGAAAAACAACTGTAATGCTTACACATAAGGTTCAGTTTGCGCTACAACTTCATATTTTTTATGACTTTTTCAACAGTTAAAATCGACTTTATTTACACTAGCATAAAGATGATGTTTTGTGTAAGTGGAAATAACATCAATTGGAAACAAGGATTTGAATAGACATTAGTTCAAAGCATTTTAACTCGCAAATTGTAACAATTATAGTTATTTAAACTAGTAGTTACATTACTTGCTGCAATTATAATGACAGCAGCTGTCAGCAGTACTTGAGAGATTAAAGAGCTATCTTCACGCCCTGCTTCTCTTACGGAACGAGCAGAGCTCACTGTCAACGGTAACTATGGTGACTTGTGGCGACAACTATGTGATGTCCGAAAGATAAGGTATTATCGTGGACACAAAATAAATTGATAACTATTTGTATGCCAAATTCATAGAGAATTTGATAGTAATAGAAAAAATGCTACAATAAACGGACTAAGAAAAACTGCCAATTTCGCAATGGTTAACAGTCGTATGCCATATGCAGAGAAGACAAGCCATATTTCTTATTTCCATACAGTAATATTGCCAAATTAATCAAAACAGTGAAATATTTGACAGCTATTTGCGACGTTGCTGAATAGTTCAGCAGATGCTTCACCTCAAGATTTATGATCCTGAGATGAACTCAATCGATCATTTAACAGTTCTAAATGTTCTTATATTCAAAACTATCTTGTCTACATGTAAGTAGTATCTCATAATTCCACTATATACCACAAATGGCATAAGTAATTGTTTACGAGTAAGGTCGAGTTATCTTGATATCCTCGATTAATAAATAAATACTAGTATTAAACGTATCTTATGTCATTCTCATTGATAACATGAAAACGTTTCGATAATTGTTGAAATGTAATTGTTTTTAGCCATAATGAACGACCATGTTTCCGAAAAAAGCTCGGTATTGTGCATTTAACATTCAGCTTTATTGATATTAATTACCAATGAATTTACTTAAATGGATTTACAAGTCTTATTTCCCTACGATTCTTAAAACAAATATGGTAAATTCCACAGCTCGATTCCGTTTTTTGATCTTGTAATACTGGCTTTGGTAATATTCCAATCTTGAAAAAACTGACCATAAATGACTGAGAACTAACCGTTTCTGTTTTAATTTTGACTGTTAAAACATAATTTTCAAAATGTAAGCTTTTGCTATTATTATTATTATCACTGCACATCTGTCAAAACGTTCTTCAATAGTCAGACATGAAATCGATAGCATATTAAACATATTCAATAAATTAACATAAACTCATCTACCATATCTTTAAACACAATGTGAGACCATGTCAGTAAGCGATTTTGGCGTAAGTATATTTGTCTAAGACATTAACGCAATATTTATCAACATAGATGCTACGCAAACACATCAAACGCATGTTTTTGAGGTAGGTCATAAAAACTTGTACGTGACAGCACATACATTACAGCTGATTATGCATATTGAAGCAAGTATAAATTATTTAATCGTGCAATACTTACTAAATGGAGTTAAATAAAAGAGTTGTAATAAATGCAAAAGCTGTTGAGTTTTTGGGATCTCCAACAATGGATACACAAATACAATAGAAATCACAATAATAGAAAAGCTTGTTTTACGTGTGCTTCTTCAATTACAAGAGACCACAGACCATAGCATGCACACACACACACAAACAGAGGTTTTGGCAATCATAGCAAGTTGGACAAACTGAGATGAATACTCAAGAAATAAAGCTCTGTTTAAGACAAATTACTCAGGATCCCAATATGATGTGTGTGAGTAATAAATTCATGACACGATAAGAAAATAAGCCAGCTAACCAGCTGTAAGCCATATAGTTTGTACCGATACAAGAGAACAAGATCATAATATAGAGGCACATAATATGAAAAATGCACTAAGTAAGGGCACCTTGCCAAATAATGCACCCTGATTCTATGACCATAGTGCATATCCTTTACAATTAGAAGTACTTGTAACAGCCACGCATGACAATGCTATACTTATGAATGACAAATTACTAGCCGCCTACAAGCATTTAGTTGTTTTCCTTGGCTCACTAACTCAATAAATTGTTACAGTATTGTATGATTTATAAAATGTTAAATCTACGACCTAGTTTTAAAAGGACTGTAACATTTATAAATGTATTTCATTCATATAAACATATGAGATGGTGTGAAAGTGGTAGCAGAAGCTATGAAAGCATTTAAAACTTATAAAACTTCAGAAGTCAGACTAAGAAAAAACGATAATAATAACGAAAATGACGATCCTAGTATTTACAATAAATAAAATACAGACATGCCTTAGACGCTTTTAGCAGACACTTTATAATAAATCAAATTAATGTTATTTTTTGCGAGACGTTATATACTCTAATAATAGCGATACCAAAATATTTTATAACGTTTACCTATTTCTTTGTCTAACCACAAGATATCTGTCATAAATAACCGTTTCTTTTGCAGTAAATAAAACAAAGTTTTAATGTTAAAGCTTTCTGAAAGCACCTCTTGTTCCATAGTTTAAAGCTTCTTAAGTCCCTAATGCTTCTCTGAAAGGGTCTTCTGTAAGTAATAAAGGACAAAAACTATAATATAATATGACACCCAGATCAATGTCCTCGTAATAATGTAACCAGTTTCCAAGGATCATAATCCCAAAAACACCGTCAAATGTATCAGATTACTTTGTAAAAATTAAACAATAACCAACTTTATTTGAAGGGAAGTAAGAATAAAAATTGATGTTGGTCTTTGTTGATGTGTAACAGAATATGCGGGATCCTTTAGTAATGAGTAACATTAAGATGTTCGTGATCCAGATGTGGGTAAAGAAACGTCTTATAAAATGGTGTTTGTTTTGAAAAACTTATGGGCTTCAAAATTTTGACAGAATATAATTATTTTAGTACTGTCTAGAACTCTAGATCAAGCATCAATAAATAATGATGACTATAGTTAAAATTTGAATTTAAACAAGTAAAACAATTGAGATAGGCTCAGTAACAAACTGGGGTCGGAATTACGTGCAACAATACCAGCAGCGAACTTTAGGCTAATGGAAGTAATTACGAAGATAACACAGTCGTCCTCGTCAATGATGATAGAAAAGAACTCATAGCTTCTCTAAACTATTTCATACCTAAGACAAATTCACAAAATACATATTCAAATCCCCTTAATCATACCAAAAACTAGCCAGTCCCGTGCGAACTAATTAAAATTTCTCAAGACGAATCACCTATTGTGCGTGACAGCGCAGCATTTGCTCCAACAAGATCCATTCCATGACCATTGACCGCGCCACACCGTTACATGACATAGCCGTGAAATCACTTATATGCAGAACTAAACTTTTGACGTCAAGTGAGCCGTCTGCTTTGTTGAAAATGAATAATTTAGAAGCTAATCTTTTCTTAAATAAATTATTTTTAGTATGTCGTATATTTTCATCAAGACAGCTTACTGATTTCAACAGATATCTGCATCTTATCCTTGTATATCTTAATAGTAGCGGGAGACGACTTCTGGATTATAACTAGATGCATCGCTGCATTCATAACACCCTAATGAGATTCTGTACAGATTGCTATGGTATGAATTATCATTAAGGTACATGAGGTCGTTGGTCCTTCTGGACTGGACACAATAAATCTCGACTTTAACAAAAGAGACATAGCCCCCTAAATTGCAGTCAGCACATTAAAATTAACCGTTCTCAGTTCGAATCAATTGTCTGCATTCAAATTCGGACCTTCTCATTGAGTCAACAACCTAACCGCAATCCTAATGAGACCCCATTATATTTCAACGCGCGAACAGTGTCTTTATCTCCTTTGCAAATGCAGTTTCTAAAACTACTTAGACATGCAACTAGGATTACATCTTCAGATCATCAAGATTCTAAGCACACAGGCTGAGAACTTCGGTTACCGGTTTAGAACTGGCTTTTTCTTAGAGGAATTGCATAAGATCTGAGTAATACAATCGTCAGTAACTGTGAATCATATTTCATTGGGATTAAAAGTTTTTGGTTGCAAGATGAATCAGCGATCATGTTTTCTGATTTTGCAAGGTAGTACGGAAGGACCGAAATTAAGATACCAGTCTTTTTAACATAGCGGATATCGTTAAAAGAATGGGAATGACTAAGGAAGTGCTAAAACATTTCGGAATGATGTTTTGGTTTACATAGTAGATTTAACGAGCGAACTAAGTCGTTTTACCTATATTTAGAGCAAACTAGGAGAAATGTGTTACTCCATCTCAACCTATCACGATTGCAAACACGAAACCGCATGTGGTGCACCATAGAACATTATGGCTTACAAGACCATATTGTGGTAAGTGTGCGTGCATGTTGATCATAACACTTTTGTTTTTGATCTAGATGAAGACGTTGAAGATACACAGATCTAACATAAAAAGTTTAGAGTTGAATTAAAGACTTTAATCTGTGATAACTCTGGTGTGTTAAACAATGCTAGTGATGTTGGTAATTGTTGGGGCATGTTGAAATCGTTTTAAAGTTTGACCCTTCCTTGTCAATCATGACAATTGTTTTAGAATTAACTTCAACTCTGTTCATACTGTCACGGATCATAGCGCAAATTGCACATGAAAGTACCAGGAGAACAAAGACGTATTGGAGAACTAAAATCAGTCTCGTATTCGTCAAAACAATGTGGGGAACGCACGGCATTCCGAGACCGGTTCACTAACGGGATTGCTGAGAGCCGGGATGCACGAAACGAGCGTTTGATACGGTAGTTGTAGATGTTGTGATCACGTATTGCTGGAGGGTAGGTACTTTTTGTAGGTTAGAGTATGTTCAAGACTATGGTCATTATGATCTAATCGACTATCAAGTTCTCCTACATCATTGTTTCCAATATCATTGATCTTAATAAGAAGAGAATCTAGACTTACAATTGCAGAATTAAAATAATTAACTTCACCGATTTTAACCTTCCCATCATTAAATAAACGCAATTCATCATCGTTATTAACTAGAACATGATAAAGACTATTATTACGAACATTAAATTCAATCGACGAGACAATTTGGATCAGTCATCCATCATTAGGCTAAGCGTTTCTTACTTCATAATTCCAAGTGCAGTGTAATTAGAGACTTTTACATGCACCTTTCACCTTTCTGTAAGTATCGCTCATTATGATCCCCATTGCGGAGCATATAGCTGGGGGGCATGAAAGCATCAAAACAAAATGTGACCTGGATGGCTAACATGTCCATATAATCGTATGCTGGCCTCGTTTCTGAATACTCTGGCGCTTCGTTATCTTAGCTGACTGGTAGTAGTTTGTTCAAATGGATTGAATTGTTACAAGCAGTTTGAGTAAATATTGCAACTATAATTACTTAAATGGACTCCTAGTCTGAAAATTTTATATTATTTTTATTAGAACGAATGAGTTTTAAAGATCACGTTAAAAAACAACGAGAATAAAACTGAGGCGTTGATCAAAAAAAGTAAAAGAAAACAATATAATTGCATTTTTATAAAATGCATCTGATAATAAAAGTAAATTATTACATAATATAGTATTCATTTGACATTGAAGGAGACATCTCGAGGGAAGCCGGTCTTGCCAAACCGGGGTCTGTTGGCGGTCATTCGGATAGGCTCAGAAGCGTTAAGGCAGTGTAATATATCTGTCTGTTTGAACCCCATTTAAAGAGACTACTTAAAAATAACAGTCAGATTTAGTGTAAAAGGCTATTTAAAAAGCGACTAACATTAAGATTCATAGAAAACCAAACGAGGAAAGCATGGCCTCTATTTAGCAGTGGGTGGTACAAAGCTGCCATTGATGATGTTAATGGTGATGATGATAAATCCATAAAAGTAACAAATGAACTAGTGTTAGAAAATGTAAAAAAAAATGGCACGCCATAAATGAGGGCTGTTTCTGCTGAAGTTGATAACGATGACAAAAATTTTGCTAGAATTTTATCAAAGATTAACTACACTCATCAGTTTAAACGAGTTGTTATTATGCGTCAGCGTCACTAAGCCTAGTCTAACAATTTATGCATAACTGCATTCTTTAGCAATAACTGCAACATCAACAAACCTCAAATTAGTACAATTTCAAGCTCTATTTCTTCCGCAAAAAGAGAAAACATTTGCATTATTTAACATTGCATCCATCTTAAATATTGCACACAGAATAAACATAGAGTTTCTGATTGGTTCGATAAAGATATCGAACTGGAACACCAATTAATCGATGACTTTGGTTCTATAAATGCTGCTACTGTAATTAAATTAATGAGTAGTACTAATGATAATGAAGTAATCGAGAGATTTAATGATTCAATCTATATTAGTCGATGACGTTCTTTCGGTCATCAATAAAAGCAATATTTTAATCAATGCATCGAATTGCAGGAACTTGTTAAATAATATAGGATTGTAAAGATAATATAAGCTAAGCTTGTTAAAGGAGATAAGTGGTTATGCAGGAATAATGATAATAAAATACTTTCTATAATTAGTATCATTTAAGCCACTGCAGAACAATAGATCTGTGACTAACCACAAAAAGTTTTGTCCATAGCAACCATGCTAGACAAACTGGATTGGTGAATAAGCAATAAAATGTATTGCTGAATTGTCCTTTAATTCTAACCTAAGTCCTTCCAATAAAAGACCTCCATCGCTAATCCACCTGACGTGGTATCAAGAAGCCATATAAGTCTGAGCTAGAACACAGTACTCTTTATTACCTAACTTTCTTTTTTATGCCACAAGTAAGGCACGTGGGAAGTTTTCCATAGTTCTGCCATACTTTCCTACGTCGAGATGGGAGACTGACATGCGAAAACTGATTATCGTATCATAATGGTGTGTAAAAGGGTCACGCAGTCACGCTTGTATGCTTTTTTTTATCTATTACCTGATTTTTAACTTGTTATGTTTTTACCGCGGCGGCTGCTTCGATGTGGCGCGGGAAAAGAGTTCCTGGAACTACTTGGGGGAGGCTAGCAGGGATACAGTTTACACAAATAAAAAATAATTTAAAAAATATATGGGAATTCTTGTTAAGAGAAGTATGTAGTTTCTCAGAGATATTTAGTCAATGACGTCCATTCATTATGAGTAACTTAGGATGTTGTGTTAATTCTCAAGAGGAAACTGTTTGGGTGCTTTCTACCAAACACAAATTTCTCTACATCCCGTCATAATCCAGTTGAAATATTAAAGCTACATAAACTAGAGAAACTAAAACTTCAGCAAATACGATAATGCTGGTGAAATCTAAAACGTATTGTAGAACTGACATTAGAACAGTTGGTCATAGCCCTCCAGTAATTTATTCGGAGTGAGAGGATGTAGCAGATATGGTTGCCACTGAACTTCATAAGCAAATAACTCTAAAATTAAAAACTGATTTAGATAATATATGAGTTGGAACATCTTATTCAGAATTTATGATGATTAATGTCACCAGTTTAATTGAGTTAGATGAAGTTTAATTTAAATGCATTTTAATTTATGAATGTAATTTGTGAATGTCGTTCACAATCATGCAGACTGCAATATGCATATCATAATAATGTAACGCTACTAGCAGAAAATCAATGGTTTCACTAGTTTTTCCAGAGCTAGTCATTCCGCAACTGACTCCCTAGTTTCAACCAACTCAGTTTCAGTTTACTGCTCATCATTTCCTATAGTGCTAACATTAGGTGTTTAATCACCATCTTCATCATTGTCTTGCTCTTATCACAAATTTTCAGGGTCATGTCTTCTTCATTCGTCATGTCTTCATCGTTATTCTTCAGTAATCCTTTTTCACGCAACGTATTAACAAATTTTCCAAAATACATTTCCAATTTTAATGTTTAGTTTCTACCAGCCCTAGTGAGTGACAAGCATCAACATATTCCATTGTGACACCTCAACAGCCGTCGTGTTTGAAATTAGCTGAGGCTAATTGTATTTCAATATTTTAACCGATACATGCTTCGTCATAGTCTGAACTTTCTTATTTGCTTCTTCTTTTATTTATTTACCGTTTTCAGATCATCGACTTCATCTATTTGTCGTCTGAATTTCTATATCAAACAAAACGTCTGTTCTTTTCTTTTGTTCCACAAATAAGTAACTCAAGAAAGATAATTTCGTAAAATTCGCATCCAAATCAAATCAGTCATTTTCAAGATGGCGCCACATAATTCGAGCAGACAGACGGAATTAATATAGAACTCGTTTAATATTATGCATTGATCACAAATACTTAAGAAAACATCAAATACTGCCTCGTCCTTGAAGACCACAAACTTGACATCATTAAATAAACTTTAGTAGTCATGTTTGTTAAAAATATCACTCGTATCGTCAGTATTACGTCAAATCAGTTCCGCCTCAATATATCTGAGTTATATCTTATCTAATGATAGCATTTTATGTTCTGCATGTTTTGTGAATTCACTGACGTTTTTATTTCTTTCTTTTTCAAGTGAATTTGTATGCACTTGATATCATTTAGTTAAATTCAAAATACATACAAAAAGTACATAATTATGTTCTGGGCAACCTCAAAAAAAGTACCAGGCTTGCATAAATTCAAGATGGTCTTTCAGTTTCTAAGGACCATCTCGCACCTTCTTTTGTTTTTAGATTCACAGTACAATTAGCAGGACAAGGCCTAAATGATATTGAAAATGGTACTGACAATTTGCCAACCCTTCGATCCTTCACTGAAACCACAGTAGCCCTTTCTAGTTTTAAGGATATGCGTAGGACGAGAACCAGATTCATTCTGCACTTTATCAGTGTGAAAGGCAAAGCCAAGTGAGCGGTAGACAGAAATAATCGTTATTTCAAACTAGTGGAACAGGTCTCGCCAAATTGAACTGGATTAGCCAATCGGAAATTATCTCGATAGCAATCTAAGGGAGTGTTCTGACTGAACCACTTTTGAATGTAATAGCTGTTAATAGATAGAAAACTTTTTATGGGAAAACAGTACCTAATGGTTAAAAATGTGGTAAGTACACTTAACTACTATATATTATTGTTATTTTAAGACTTCGCTTTCAAATTTTGTAGATATTATCTAAGAAATTGGAATTAAAACTACTGTAGTAATATGATTGTTTGTGTAATTCTTTATAACTTTGAATTGATTAAATTATTTAAGTATCCACAGAGTAGACAGAGGATGATGGGGAAGTCCCTTTCACTGAATAATATTCTGAAATAATAATATTAATGACCCGCAATTTATTTTTGTCCCTAAATTAAGTAAGTACAGTTTTTTATCATTCTGCTCATATCGCAGTCGCAGTAGGTAACCTAAAATTTGCGTATTTGAACCAGTTTTCCTTGATATTGTTTTCGTAATATTTTCCTTATTCTCATTTAGGTACAGTCAACCGCACATCAGTCGTAACACTTTAACCTTAAGCTGGCCTAAAGTCTGTTTTTTAATATCGTAGACTAATTTGAGATTTCAAGTGATTGTTGTTTGTTTTTCAATTTGGAGTTTGACATTTGCATCTGTCAAATTTGTCTACGATATTAAAAAACAGACTTTAGCGTAGTACCGGGTTTAATGCGAGACCGACCTATTGATAATAGTGCAAGCAGCATTATTATCAACTTTACAACAACTATTACAAATGCATTAGTTGCAGATCCTGCCCTCTGTGCCCCAAAAAGAGCAGCCATAGCGACCTCAGTGCCGCTGCCGATGATGCCGTAGAATTGGCGAACTTTTGGACCAACAAAATGTAAGGAGTTCGACCTCGCAATTAATCCATTGCCGTCAATTTTTATGCAGTAATATTGTCAATCGCTTCAATTGCATTTGGTAGACGATTATTTGCGCATCAATGTTTATCAATCAGGTAACAACTTCAGTTTTGTCGTGCCATCGAAACGACGAAGAAGTTGCATAAATGTGTTCCGTCTGAACAAGACATCTCATCTTTACGTTCACACGCTAAATGATCTATCACTGTATCAAAACTGTGTATCACATTACAGTATTGACTTACCATCTTAACATATAGAAACATTGTACATACATAAACGGTACATAGATCATTATTACCTAAGACGTAAGGTTGGGTTTTCTCTAAAAGTATGATTGTCTAAGAATTTTGTCATCTTCTTGACAAACGTTATGACGTTATCTATGAGTCAGGTGTATAAAATAGATATTTGGATCCTAACCGCTCTAAAAAGAGGAAAATAATGCGGCTTAGGATTTTTGGGATAAGTGAACTGCGCGAGAGTGGATTTTTGACGGACAAAGCTTAATTTAAGCGCATTATAATAACATACCTATGTTTTTTATGATTACTTACTTTAATTTGATCAACGTTAACCGTGACAACCTAACAATATAACCAAGAATTTATTTTTAATATCAATTTATTTGTGTTTTTTATTATATCGTTGAAGCATATAAAATCGAATAATTAAAAATCGTAAATGCCTATTAATTTTTTTTTACTGTTCGTTAGCTTGTAACAACATCTGATTCATCTAAGCCGAAAATAATAGACTCAACATCAGCAAAAAAAGTTCGACATCGTTCATAGACAAGATATTTGAATCATTTGATACACTTGCTCTTAAGAATGTTATTGAAAACATTACTTTACTGAATGAAAATGAAGGTAGTGTTATGCTCAAAATATGACAATGTTTTTCAGTCGACCTACAAAGTTAGATTTTTATGAAAACACCGACTATGTTAAGTTTGTTTACATACTTTGTTTTGACGACCAATTGTTTCAAAGTTACGAATAAAAAACAGACTGCTCAAAATAATTTAGAACTATATTACTGAAATGAATAATTTTTCATTCGGTTTTTGTTTTTTTTTTTTTCATAGTAAACAAGAATGACATAGGTAATTCTGACAAAAGCATAAACGTAATTCTCGTTGGATTAAACGACGTCATATTTATATTTACTTTAGTACATAAGGTAATACGTATAACGTGACATATATTTTCATAAATGTACAAATTTTTCCTTTTAATATCGCGTATTATAATATAACAATGCCAATGACATCATTTGTAGAATAATTATTATTGAAAGTAGAGGACAAATATCGGAAATGCATAACTGGTAACATCTTCTGGAATAACTAGGAAAGTTTAGAGCATACATAATTAAAAAGTCTTAATAATAACTTCAAGAAAGAATAGTGATCAACAGATGAAAAATAACGTCTTGAATTAAACATCTTAACGAGAAATAGGTAGTTGCTATAAATATTCATGTATTTTCTTAGAATTTTTATAAATCCATTTGAGAAAAGATTAAGCAGTAAACAAGATGCGTTAAAGTCTTTTAACCGTAACCTACATTTTGGCGGGACGTCACCCACAAACAAACTATTTAAAAAATGTCGGAGCACAGACAAACCTGGACAAATCCACCGTGATCAACACCTTAGTACTTACAATACTATACATTTATCGATTTCCCGATAATTATTTTGCAATTTACATAACACCGGTCCATGCCACGTTAAAAAAAAAAAACTTTATGGTGAATACCGAAATCCTCGTTGTTTCTGGTCGTATCCGAAACCCGAAACAAATTCGAAATTCATAACCTCCACAAGAACGTCGACATTAGCACACACTTACACAGTTGACACGATTAGTTTATTTTTATTAAAAAATAGCCCGTGTTTCGTAAATTCAAGATGGCGGCGGTGAACGATCGTGCCGCGACGCCGAGCATCGGCCAACTGATGCGGCTGCCGCAAACTGTCAAACTCGCTTGGTTTATCTGTGTGTGTGTGTGTGTGCCTGTACTTCCGTGCTTGTGTGCGAAAAAGGCTTGAATGGAAGGCTCTCAATACAAACTTGGTAGCGGCCGACCGGGCGACCATTGCTTGCAGTGTGTTGCTACAACAATTTCCACTGAATCAGACTATTTTTAATTTCCAAGTTTATTTGAAGATTCGGTCATCATTTGGGCTGGATTCCGAAAACGTTGAGCCGTTTGAAGTCTATAAATTATGTTTTACGATATAAATTGGGAGTTGCTGAGAAGGATTGATGGTCACATACATAAAAATAGATGAAAGCTGTGGAAATCGTTTTTTCCGAGTTATGGGATTCCACTTAACCAGAACTTAAGAGAATCAGAAATAAATAACATCAATAAATTATTTAATAATGATCCAATGTCAATCTGGCGCATAATGCGGAATTTAATTATTCATTAACATGATATAAGAATATTCAAATATTTATTAGAATGGAATCCGGAACTCGCAAATTCAAGGAACTGTAGAATAAACTCAAACAAATGAATGTCAAACTAGACAAAATTGACTTAATCAAAATCTGAATACCAGAAGTATTTGGTAGATACATTCCACATTAACATCTTGATGTCAATAATAATTTGCTACCATTGGTTCCTATGGTTCGCTCCGAATAACCCATTCCATTGATGTGATCATTACCACATATTACTCATTACAGTGAAGGAAAACATCGTGAGGAAATACCTGAAAGATATTTCTCGACGGCCCCATGTGAAGCCAAGTCAGATGCCCAGGCATGGGCAACATAAAAACTCTGACACCAGGTTTGTCACACACGAAAAGGAGGAACAAGTGAAGGATTCCCGAAATATATGTCGATTTTTTTTTCACATGTTTCACCATTTGTGATGTCAATGATGTTTTGTACAATTTCGAGTGAGTGCTGACAAAGACACAAAAGCTAATTGTGTCCCGAATTTTTTTCTAACTTCACCTATTAAAAATAGCAAACAGAGGATCTCAGCAGTCTCATAGAATGACTGTCATCATCCAAATCTAACATTTCATCTAAAACAAAACTAATCTCCAATTTTGCACGTGTATTTAAAAATCCGCATATAGCAACCCAGTCCTCAATGACTCAGCAGCGTGGGTTGATAAAAACTCGTAATTATTCTTCATAGGTTGTATTACATTGACAGTTTTAACTGCACTGAAGTCAAGGTCGATTCTTTCTCTGTCACGTTTAGCCTCATTCTTGGCAATTCTGCCCACGCTGCAATTACTTTGGCTTCATTTGTAAGATTATGTAATATTGTAGTATTGTTAATGACGATTTTTGCGAGATCAGATTAATGGTTGTGATCTATTACTGGGTTATTTGTTGCTGCAACAGGTATTTGGATATAAGTGCGACCGAGCTCTGCTCTGGTGACAATAGAGAATGCTCATTTAATAGTACAGGATAGTTCTTACTAATTCCATGCTGCCATGATAGTACGTACTTACTAATTCCATGCTGCCATGTCATGTTATTCTAAGGTAGCTATCTTGTTCTAATCTTTGGGCGACCGAGCTCTGGTCGGGTGAAAATACAGAGAAAACGCTTTTTCCCAGATATGAGACCCAGCTAGATCGATTTTTTGCCCCCGTGAGCCCCTATATTGCAAATTTCATCGACATCGTTAGAGCCATTTTCGAGAACGTAATTAAAAAAATATATATAATTTTCAAATATTGCTCGATATAGTACCTATAGGACATGGTTTTTTTACAGTATACGATTGCTACATGAAAAGTTCAAAATCAGCAAAGACAGAATCAGGCTGTGCGTCTTGAGGACATGCTAATCCATAGGGCAATATAGGTTATAAGTTCAATAGACACAGGTAAACTCCATAGTATTATAAAGAGGTGCACTGTTCCAAAAAAGTTTACGAATAACGGGATTTAGTTCAATAGGATAGAAGCAGAACAAATATTAGGCAAGATTCCAATAAAATAATGCAGAACGCAACCAAGTTCCCAAGTTTGTCTGGCAAGATAGATTAGGGAGCATGCCAAGAAATAAGACAAAAGATTACCCTATTGTAAAATTCGACCAAGGAAAAATAAACGGAATTCAGCCGGGAATACATAATAAAATGCAATAAAACATGAAAAGTAAAAATGTCTGTAACTTTCTCTACATGTTGTTAAGAAAGTACCAAGATGTGTTGCAATTAATAACATGAATGATTCAAACCGGAAATAGTTGGTACTGACTAATAAAGCCATAATATTTAATAACATACAAATGTTTATAAAGATTGGTGGCAGCCCAGGATAAGGCGAGGAGAAAGAAGACCATTACGTGCATAGTGTTTAGAAAGAAAGATAAAAACATAATGAACTCTAGAAGGAAGGTGTGTGGACGCTGAAGAGGTAAATAATGATAGATTTTACCATAATAAATCAAAGATAATGTAGTTGGTTTTGCTGCTATAACTGCCGCTTGAAAATGAATTGCTAATCATAACAGCAAAGTATGCATGCGTTTGAAAGACCAAAACATAAATTAGACTAGACCTAGAAATATATATATTGATGAAATACCGAAAATCGTAATAACCGATTCAAATTCAAAAGTAATTTATTCAAACTAGGCTGAGAATCAGCACTTTTCGAACGTCAAAATTACATAAGACAGTCCCCCAAAAACACCCACCCTTCACCACTTCCTACTGCTTTCCCAGGAGTACAGGTCTGTTCAGTTAGAAAAAACCTGATTCTATACATGCAAATAGTATGAAAATAATGTACATTACTCAACACAAAACATAAAAAGATAAGAATTCAGTTCTTCTCTATCAAACTAAAGAACTTGTTATATTGTTTTTTGTTCTCCCACAAATAACAGACACTATAATCCTGAGAACTAACTCCAAACATCGAATAAATATAAAAACACCTAAGCCATCGAAATAACGATGGTCCGAAAAAAGAAACTAAAACTTCGCGTGCCTCGGCTAAAAATATACAAAATGGATACCAGGTAATCCTTTGATTAACTTTTGAGATAATTATTATCTTGACGCAAGCAACGGTTTGGCCGAAATCGAATTAGAATAAAAATAGTTTGGAAAATCCAAAAGTGCACGCCTCATACTTATCACTCATTCATAAACGAAAAAGAAATTCAAAACATAGTTTTTAACAAAAATGAACAATTTATCACTTTTCATGAAGTCGTAATGTCAACGACTGACAAAGATATTTACGTTGGCAGTTGCTAGGCAACGGCACCGGATCAAGGTTGAAAATATTTAGATATTGATATTATATTTTAGTTAGTATTTTATTAATTATAATTAAACTACTATGAATAAAAGAGCCATTTTCAATAGGGTTCCTTCTACGGCTGAAACGAATGTATAAAAAAAAAATTGACTCAATTAATTGATTTTATCGCAAGCTACAATGTTTTCAGGGATCATAAATTGACGGACAGGAAATTTTTTTCAACTATTTTGATGCTTTTTCCATTTCTGCTGCATTAAATCAATTGTTAAAAAATACAATAGTAATCTCCATTTAATCATCTATACAATGGTATATAAATTAAGTAGGTTCTGTGTACTAGCAGGAGTGAAACAATAAAAACAGTTGCAGAAATGGGGCAAAAAATATTTTTCGATCGTAGAGCACACTCTAATGCGAAGCATTACGAGTCGTGCAATATTGTTGCATTCCAATATAGATGTTAAGTCCAAAGGAAGTGACATTTTCTTTTGTTTTGGCATATTCGTGGCAGACCGAGGTTATTATAAATGGTGACTCTGTATTACCGCAGGTGCTGTCGACAAGACTAGATGAAGATGGCCAGTATCTTCTTTTGCATAAATAAAAGCACTGCCAGCTCGGACAGGAATCCTTATACCAAGTGATTCTTCCATATATATTATGTATGTATATCCTTCACAATTTTCACGTGTAACGGTAAACGTTAAAGGCCCAGTTCTATTAGCAGCCCTTAGTATAGCCCCAAGTCGTACCTGGAAAATTCCGTAATTACCTGTAACAAGAAGAGAAAAACAAGGTTAAAATCGTTTGAATCAATTACAATATTAATAAGAATGAAATATAACTAAGATGTGGTGTCAGTTTTGCAACTCAAAAGGGGAAACAATAAAATCTAGTTACAGTCATCTTAGATGAAGGGGATGCACCTCATCGTCATTTTTTCTCCTTATCCCAATTCATTTGAGATCGGCGCAACATATCTTTTTCCTGTACGACTGTACAATTTCGGCCGTAAAGCGAATCTGCCGTAAAGCGAATCTGTCATAAAGCAAATCTGTCGTAAAGCGAACAAGCGTTCCATACTTCTCTATTAGTAGTTTTGCAACTCAAAAGAGGAACAATAAAATCTAATAACAGTCATCTTAGACGAACGGGATGTACCCCATCATCATTCTGTTCCCCGTATCCCAATTTATTTGGGTTCGGCGCAACAAATCTTTTTCTTCCATAGTTACTCTATTAGTCATCATCTCAGTAGTTACCCCTTTTGTAGCTATATCATCTTTCACACAGTCCATCCATCGTTTCTTTGGTCTTCCCCTACTTTTATAGCCATCCACATTCATATCTACTCAAAACTGCTTTCCGACATTAAAGGGATGAGTCTACTATTAAAAAAGAAACAGCAAGAGAAGCAGTAGATGACATTTATTCGGAAGAAAAAGATACGACAAATAAAAATTCGATTCGTACTGACAATGTTGTCAGTTTCCTTAATCATGATCAACTAAGACAACATACAAGACCTTTTAATAGAGATCCTTATAATGAACTAATCAAGCTATTACTAAGGAATCAGGAGGCTATTATCCATAAACAGCGATCAACAGTACCTAATAATGCGTAATGTTCTAGAAAAGCAAATAACATCTGACAGGTTAATAACATATTTTCCTTGGTCAATGTAGAAGATTGAATACCAAGCGCGTGGAGGAAATTTTGTTACCTATTTTGTATGCCAACACATGTTGTTTTAACCTAATTATTACTTTAATAGGTTACTTTATAAAAGGCTAGTGTTTTCCTGAGTCTTTATAGTCCACTTTGCTCTTATTGACGCTTTAAAAGCCTTGTTCAATTTCATGCTTTCATATCTTAGAAAATTTATGTATTTACGTACATTGTAAATCATCATCATCATCTTACAGAAGGTCTCTGGTGAAAGGACGTAATACAGAAGGTACATCCAGAATCTTTGAACTACTGACTGAAAAATAGTAAAATCAGATTTTTTATGAATCAACATTGTGAACTCACTCAAACGCAAACCATTTATCTAAACTAATACATATTATAAAGAGAAAAGATTAGATTTTTTGTATGTTTGTTTGTTTATTTGTAATGAATAAACTCAAAAAACCAATTACAGGCATTTTTGAATTGTCAAGGGGTCGGTCAGTCAGAAAAATGAAGCTAGTTTCCCATTCCAAAGGAACGAAGCGTAACTCTTTTAAATCAAAATATGGTTACAAAATATTGGTTACATCATTCATGTTGAAATTATACTATAACATTAAACGAGAACGATGCAGCACATTAACCGCATCCGTAATAAAAAGATTGAAAAAAAAAAACCGTTGCATAGCAGCTAAGAGATGACCAGTCCCTGACGGCGCCTGTTCACGAACATGACGCATGGATTAGCAATAGAATGTCTCTTTCCTTATATCCTTCTACGAATACTATGAAAGAAGATGTGCCCATTTTCGTTTCACAACAATTATATCCTAACCCAATTAAATACTACGAATGTCACACATTTTCCTCAAACAATATCATTTGCAATATGACCTAAATAAAATCTAGCACACGTTTATTTTCCTTTACTATTATTTCCAATTCAAGTCACTCTCAAAACGTGATTCGCAAGTGATGTCACAATTCTATGGAAGGCCAGATGTCAGACTCTGAGTCAGAGACAAATAAGTTTATTAATGTTACCAATAAGTGAGCAGCTTTGACACCAACACTTACGACGCCAGATTGTTAATGGCTAGATTATTTTGTGGGTGCTTTGTTAAGAGTCATTAAATGTATGAAGTGGTCTTTACGTCCAATATTTTGTATTTATAACGGAATTATTTTGGCATATGGCAAGTTTTTAATCACAAATAGCCTATTGGACTATTCTGAAAGTGGGAAACGTCAAAAATAGATGTCAAATACTTCGCTGTTTTGATGAATTTGGCAATATTACTGTATGGAAATATGAAATATGGCTAACTATAATAGTCAATTACAATATTGATTATGAAAAGCGATAATTAATATCGTAACACCGAATATTCAGTTTTAGATTTAAAAATATATTTTATGTATTTTATGAGCCTCATTCACGGTCAAGTAAAAAGAAACGAGGATTGGATCGATTGAATGGGATATAGCTTTAGAACTACTTATCTCACGTAACATTACTGATACAGTTCGATTCAACCGCTTTTGACTGCGCAGTACCCCATCCCTCACCCCGGCTGACCCATGAATTCGTTACTGTGCAGCAAGTCGCCTCATGTTCCGAGCCGCTATTAAGTTTGAATCGAGGTGTAACTCTTCCCACTTCGCTATATGGGTAAAACTATTAAAGGCCATGCAGATTTATATCCATAAGATACTAATTATTTTAAAACAAGGTCGGATACAATACATAACAGGCTGAATGGGACAGAAAAAAGAAATAAAAGAGCTACAGATACAAAAATGGAAGGAGCTAATGAAGTGATTAATGATTATTACCGTGTACTATGTGTGCACGGTTCAGATGTTAGAAATAAGGCGAATATGTGTTTATGGCAAATTGAGATGGATGAATTCGTCTAATTTTTTTTTTTAAATATACTATGTATTTATTAGGGTTAGAATCGACGATCTTAACTCTAATCATACTGTCTCGGTATCATTTCAAAAAGGCAATTGTTTTTTTTTTTTTTGTTTTTTTTTGCCATAACAATGTACGTGTTTTCCTCCTCCAACTTTTACAACTGCAAATAAATAATTCTTATTCTCCGTATTACTGTTTTTTTTTATTATATCGCCTAAGTCGATCAGAGTTCGATCCTCTGCACGACATTTCCTTATTGTGTAGTGTAGCAGAAGCTGTTATTGTTATGCTACAGTTTCCAGTATAGGCTGATCTCGCATTGTATTGGATTTGCGTACAATGAGAGGTCAGCTTATACTGGAAATGTATAGCTTGATATGTAGCCGTGTATACATATACTGCAGCAGAAACAAATATTTGCACAGATGAAGCCAAATGTCAAAATGAAGGACAAAGACATAATACAAATTTTAAACCTGCAGAGTAAAGGTCAAAAAGGACCACAACTAAATAACAAAACACTATTTCTTTTCGTTTATTTTTGTGACATTATTGTTAGTGTCACAAAAAGGACATAAGGACATGAGGACAATACTGAGGGTGAATTCGCCAATGAAAATGAACACGATCAGCACATTTATCTAAGCCGAGAGCGGTCTCCATATTGCACCGTATCCAAGCAAGCTCCAACAGCATTCTGAAATCAAGAGCGGACCGGGTGAGACAGTCCTTTTCTTATACTGAATCGCACTTCATGTGTCTATTTGATTTCGATTGTATTTTTTTTTATTTTTGAGTAAATCGCTCTAAGTGCCGTATCCATATCTCCTTTTACTAAGCTCACAGCTCACTTCCCTTGCCTATTCAAATACGGTGCAAGTATGCAGCCCAGAACGTTCTGCAATGTTATCAAGTATAACTATGGTAATGCTTACCAACTGATTTGTGTAGGCTGTGGCATAGCAAGGCTGATAGATGACCTACAACGAGGGCTTAAGACAAAAGCGTCAGGATTATAGTTGCAAAACTTCTGAAAAATTCTGAATAATTCCGGAATACTTCTGGGAAAGTTTCTTTAAATCAGAATTATTCAAAATGAATTTAATTAAGATTTTTTTTGCTGAAAAATCGTATTTTGCATCGATCGTCGATCGTCGCCGCCGCTGCCCCTCTATGCGCCGGCGCCCGGGCCGCTGCGCTCCTCGAGTCGTGCGTGCAGGCAATGGCGGTGCGGGGTGCGGTAAGACGGGAGATGCTCCCCGGAGAAGTTTTCCCTCGCCCCGCGAGAAAGATTCGTACCCCGCAATCGAATGTTTCCGCGGAATATTTCGCCTGAATAATTCAATGGGAATAAACGTGTTTGTTTGTGGTGTGGTGGGTGAGTTAATTATTGTTCAGTGGCACATACGTCAGTAAAATATAAATGTTTATTTTATTATAAATGGAATTGATTAAGAATTATGTTGATATTTTTATAGGTAGATAATTTTATTATGTTAGCCTGCGATTAACAGGATTTTAATTCTTTTGTTTTTAGGTCGGTACCTACTTATTTCGAAATCGAATGCTATTTTGGAACGAAGTTCCTTATCGCGCGTTGTGAAAGGGGGCTAGACGGAAAAAATTCTTACGAAAAGTTGTCACGACACTTTTTACCCGACACTTTTTGCGCGACGCAAAGGAGGGTAATGTGTTTATTACCATGGAATGGAATGGAATGGAATGGACGACTGGACTGGAATGGAATGGAATGGAGTGGTGTGGAGTGGAGTGGAGTGGAGTGGAGTGGGGTGGAGGGTCGAAAATCGCTTGAACCTTTTTTTTAACCTGCTACCGTTAAGCAAGTTAAAAAAACAGGTGCAAGCGATTTTCGACCTTATTGACATTTAAAATTTAGTTTGTTTTTTCTCACATTCTTGTAAGCTAACATTGCTCCATTAAAATCCGGTGTTTGCATAAATGTCAATAAGGTCGAAAATCGCTTGAAGGTCGGAAAACATTTGCTTAACGATAGCAAGTTAACTTCGTTCCATCCGGGTGTCCCTTGACACCTCTCAAGTTTTTTTTATGTCAGTTGTGGAATAAAAAACCAGGCCTAGCATATTTGATTGTTTTTTTTTAAAAGGGTTAGGTAAGTAAGTACGAGTCGCATAGGTAGGTATTAATCATTACTTATAGTGCGTTGCAAGTTGCAACTAAGAATGTGCCCGAGTCCGCGCCATCTTGTTTTTTGACAGTTGAAATATTCCCAAAGCTTCGGAATATTTCCGAATACTTCCGAAGTATTCAACGGGAATGATTCGGAATTTTTCCCGCCAGCATCTATAGTCAGGATTAACCACAAAATTAACTTTTTTTGCAATTTCAAGTTAAGTATCAGGTTGTATGTTGATCTAAATATGATTCGCGGTCGTATCAAATATTTATTTATAGAATTACAATCATAAAAATCATCTATACAACACTCTAAGTTCACATTACCCTATTGAATGACTATTTCATGACATTAGAGGCCAGGAGTTCTATTATTGATTCTAATGATTATAATTCTGTAAAGTTATTTGGTACTGTCGCAAATCATATTTTTATCAACATACAACCTAACTTCATCATCAGCCTATTAATGTTCCCACTGCTGGGACACAGGCCTCCTCTCTGTGAGAGGGAGTGGGCCGTAATCCACCAGGCGGGCCCAGTGCGGGTTGGTAGATGTCACATGTCTTCGAATATTTTGGTTCTAAGACATGCCGGTTTCCTCACGATGTTTTCCTTCACCGTTTTGAGAGCAGTGGTGATGAAATTATTTACACAAAGTGAAGCGCCTGCTTGGGTTCGAACCCACTCGTAAGTCGGGGCCGTTACCACTGGGCCACCACTGCCCACTGCATACAACCTAACTTAAATAACGTAAATTGCAATAAACGGAAGAAAATTAAAATTTCGCGGGCTAGCTAAATGGAAGGAAGGGACAGTTGTTTTGACGAGATTTTAACCGCAAATTGTGGTGAATACCGTTAATTTGAGATTGAAAAGAATTGATTTGCTTTCTTTCTTTTCGATGCGAAGGTAAATCTATGTTTCCTATATATTCTGTACACAGTAGGTGGGTAGCCACCTACTGTGCCCAAACATCTTATTTTATCTTTTATTCTACTTTGGTGAATTATGCAAGCGTGACTTTTCCCATAATTTTACAAGTGACCGTTTTAAAAATAAAATCGATTTGGCGTTAAAACACTTCCCGTGAACCCGGAACTCCGGAAGCTTTTCGTTTATCCAAAGATAAAGGAACTTTGGCTGCGTATGAATTGCCCAAGATCATAGCGGATTAGAACTGTGGCAGCATGTACATCGCCACATTCAAACTACGCATCAAAGACCACAAAAATTCTGACGCCACACAAATCCTGAATCGCGCAAGGAAAGTTTACCGCGCGATCAACAAATAACTAACTAACAAAAAAACATCAATCGTTGCCCGTCAGACACGACACCCGTCTGGTCGGAGGATCCTTCCTTTTCTATAGAAGAAGAAAGAAGAAGAAAATAAATTTATTTGACTCAGGCTAAGGCACACAATATTCACACAAAAAAAAAACAGAAAAATAAAAATAAAAAATAACAATAGTACCGAGGACCGAGGACCGATAGTACCGAGTAGTATAGAGGATGAGTGAACTTTACACCCTGTTCCTTATGCCTCTAAAGAACAAACTCTAAGTTACAACTGACTAGTTCTAAATCATTACGTGTCATAAGCGGTTATCCATCTTTTACATCCATAATAAGTAATCCTTGCTGCAATTTTGTAATAACCATTGATTGATATCAAACACATCTTGACCTTCGTTTCTTTGGGTTTTACCGTTATCATCACATGGATCATAAACCATGCATTTACACTTAATAGCCGTTTAAACATACCCCACATATAGCCATTACAAGTCGTAACTAAACGTACATAATATAGCACTTGTCATAAAAGTTGCCAACTTAGCGTGGTCCTTCGAGGAGGATTGGTCGTAAATCAATCGCAAAAACTCTTACAAATCTTAATCCTTAACTAATATTATAAATGCGAAAGTGAGTTTGTTCGTTTGTTTGTTTGTTTGTTACGGTTTCACGCTAAAACGGCTCAACGGATTTGGATGAAATTTGGCACATGGGAGACCTGGAAAAAGAACATGGATTACAGTCCAGGGCCTCATGATGGATCTTTAAGGTCACTATACTGAACTCCTTAACTAGACAAGGTAGCCCCGTTGTGTTTAGGCCATTTCGATTTGTATTGACAAGTAGGTACGTTAGCCCAAGGTGTCGTCTAGGGTCTGATGAAACTGCCGGACGGTGGCCACAGAAATACCTCAACTTTACACGGTAGTTCACATAAGGTGATATGGTGATAGAACACACATATTTTATTAATTTCTAATGTTAGAATTAAATAAAGTAAAATATGTTTTATAAACAAGCTTTTATTGAACTAAAAAGTACTAAATAAAACTGAAGGCGTGAAGATCGTTCTTTCACTTTAAGATAAGCCTCAAGCTAAGCGGTTAATTGTTGCCAAAAAGTTTGTGCTCGCAAGGTCTACTGTTCGCACTACTAGTAATTAAAATGGACTGACTTATTCCGAAGAAGCGGCGGCTAAAAAATGTATGGCGGCATGGCGTATGAGTTCTATGAAATGTGGGTGGAGTCGAAAGCCTTTCTTTAATTGTACCCTGTGCCAGCCTCATCCAGTTTTAACCCACAATGGGGAACACCTTTAGGAAAAATATCTCAAAAGTTCCCCTACGGTATACCTACATAGCCAAAGATATATTGGGCGCTGTACTCTAGGTACTTACGCCCTCACTGTTACACCACAGGGCTGACTAGCTAAACAAATCTATGAGCAAGCACTTGTAAGTACTTGTTAAAGTAATAATTAGCACATGCGTAGGAGTCGTTAGTCAGAATCTGACGCAGCGTAAGATTGGTAATAGATTCCGTTGAGCCTTGGAGATTAAGCCTCTTTCTCTTTGAATTAGGAAGTGTGGTAGGGCTGGTAAAAATAAAATAGTTAAAAGGCAGGTATTTTAAAGAGGAATATGAACGTATTTTTGTTTTTTTTTTAAGTGAAAATTTCTTTTTCGGCGTTGCTTTTTTTGGGATGGGTAAAAAAAAATAAACTCGCGTCAGGACGTGACCGTAAGAACCGTTGCCTAGCAACCGACAAAGTAAATATCAAAATAAATAGTCTTTGACATTACGTATAGATTGCGAGGTAAGAAATTTTATCCATATTGATGGGTAAAAAAAAAGCAGTCAAAACATACTTCATGAAAAGTGTTTATTCAAAAATGCACAACGTTAATGTTCAAGTTTTCACTTCTGCCGGCACTCCCGGAGTGCAGTTCCCATTGTTTTTTTTTTATTGTGTAAATGGCGCCTTGTGGATAAGGAAAACCACGGGATACCCAGTGGTTTTACTCATTTAATTTTCCATCGATACAAAAACAAACTGGTTGCTAATTTAATTGTATAGTTAATTTTTTTTTATATATTTATTATTTATTTATTTGATTTACACGGCTTAAGAAACCAATTACAAACCACGTGCATATAATAAGTACGAACATAACACATAAACGAATAACAACAATTAGATACTATTATTCTCACAAAAATGTAGGCACTTGGGAAATTTATTATCAAAGAGATCGCAGTCCGGGTTGGCTTCAACGAGCTTATTTAGTGCGGTCAACACGCGCGGTAGGGGAGACGCGGCACGGGCTGCTGTCCGACACGAAGGCACGCTCAGCAGTCGATGTTTTCTGTCGCGGAGATAATTATTTGGTGTGTAGAGCCCAATCAGCTCATTATGGATGTCAGGCGCATCTATCATACCCTTCCACACTTTGAGCATAACGCCTACCTGGCCACATGCCCTTCTGGTCTCCAGCGCATGATATCCTAGACATGCTAAGAGGAACTTGGTAGGATAGAGGTAGGGATAGTCACTTATTTATAACATTGATTTTACATTCTGTGAATACTTGAACTCTCACACTGACTTATTAGTACCACTTGTAAAGTTTTTAGAAATATCGTATAATTCTACAATGTTTATAAATATGTGAGCACCATGATTTCATATAATTAATTTATCTGCATTGATTAATTTTTAATTATTTTTACATATTGTGGTAATCTTATTCCAGGTGCATCATCTTCACATATAATCAATGTATACAAAATATTGTGAAAACATTTTAAAAGAATAACGGTGGAGAGTCTTGGCCATTCTTGTCCATACGAAAACTACCTTTTGGAAGTGGCGACTAGAATCAATATTTTTTTCAAAGGTGCCTTTTATGTGACTTTGAATAAATTATCTGGCTTTGACTTTGAATCCGACACTACGCGAAGTAGAGCAAAGCTATAAAAACTTTTTAGGTTTAAGAAGTTATTTTTGAAGAGTATAGGTACCTACTAAGGGTGATTGAAAAAGTGACAGCTTCATGATTGCCGAAGGCCCGGGCAGTCAGCAGTACTCTCAAACTAGACGATCTCCTTATCTTTACAAGAGAGATAAAATACCAAATATGAAAGCAAGGAACCGACTTGCTTGTATGACCACATGTACGAATGCATGCATGAACGTAAACGAAACAAAAAAAATATGTAAGGATCGTAGCAGGTGGCGTTCTCTAGTTCCTGCCCAGGTCCGTTGGAATTTTTGTATGAAAGCATGGAACCAAAACGCATTTATTAAAACCATGACACCTCTACAGAAACACAAGATTCATCTGTGCAAACAATTCGTCATTTGAGCGATGTTTTTCAGTAACGTTAATTACAAATGAATGAATAATAAATATTAATAAGAACTCCATGACATTGTTATTAGTTTCGGTTCAATAGAAACAAGTCTTAAAATAAAAATATTATTTACTTTGCGGTTGGAACTGCTTACAAAAATACTTTATGAAGAGACTAAATTCTAAGAATTTATAGCATCATCTTTGCTAAACAAGCACATTATCACAATATTGTTCTTGATCATTCATTCATTCATTTAAATGACGGCTTACGTCATAATCAGAATAGCAAGGGTTTCAAAACGGCCAATGAATCACAACACATTCTGACAGCCCTATTTAGCACAGTGTGGGCGGTTCGAAAAGCAGCCAGCCTCGACAAGAGCAGGCTGGAGTGACATTATGCGGAATAAACGAGACAAATATTATAATAAACATAACATTTAGTCTAGAATCTAGTCTACATCGTGTCTGAAATGCTTCCTCTGTCGCAAGCGGACAGCCTCGTCGGAAATACTAAGGCTTCGGCCAGGGTGTTGGGTGTTGAGTTCGCGCGGGTGCTAGGGCGGGCGCGAAGTATCTAACATATTATTTATTATTATATCACTATCACTACATATTATAAAACAAAGTCGCTTCCCGCTGTCTGTTCCCCTATGACGCAACGGATTTTGATGCATAATATAGTAACCTATAATTTATAAAATCACGCGGGCGAAGCCGCTGGCGGAAGCTAGTAATATATAAAATCACAATTACATTCAATTCAATTCATAAAATAAATTACATTACAATTCATGCGATCTTTTAAATATGTATAATATGAACATTAAAATTCCAAACAATCACAAATTACATTATAACTGAGTAGTCATTAAAATTAAATTTAATAAAATTACATTATTACATTTAGCATTTACAAAAATAAATAGGGTAAACCGAGGAGTAACTAGCCGCTTTCAATAATTGGCCACTATACACTTCAACTGCATAAATTAAGAATTACGCTCACAGTACGCCAACTATTATTTGTTTTCGGTATTGCCTACTCAAGTAGCTTTAAGTAAAGTTATTTTATTTTCCAATAAGGACACTATTGCCAAAAATATCGATCATTTTGTGACAGTCGGCGTGCATGCACGGTATGTTCGCTCATATGAACGGTAAGTCTTTACAAAAATCTTAACGTAACGCTTGATGTAAAAAATTAATTTTGTGGTATTTTGTGTAGTAAACGTCAGTCGATTGTGTTTAGTGTGTTGTATAGATGGTAAGTGATCCTTTTTAAAAGTTCTATTTTGTCAGCATCTATTGTAAATCAACATTAGGCGGGTGGCTAGTAATTGATCGACATTTTTTATTATTTTCAATTATTGGCCACCCATGCCAGTTACTAGATTATAAACTAATCTTCGAATTTTATCAAAAATGAGACGTATTTAGTAGTTGCATAAGGTATACTATCTCCTAAAAAAATATCAAATAAAAATATACACATTTATCAGTAACTGGCATGGGTGGCCAATTGTGTGGCCAGTTACTGACGGAATATTTTTTATTACACAGATTTTCCAAAATATCCTTAAAATACGTCAGAAGCAATAGAAAAGACTATAAAATTTATTGAAAATGTTGAAGGATCGATTCGTCAAGCAGGAAAAAAAAATTATGTGCCCAGAAGTAGTGTAGATCGCTCAGCGCGCTATGGAGCGGGCTATGCTCGGAGATTCTTTGAAAAACAAGATCAGAAACGAAGATATGCGGAAAAGAACCGGAGTTATCGATATAGCCTGCAGAGTAAGCAAGCTGAAGTGGCAGTGGGCTGGCCATGTTTGTCAAAGGACCGATGACCGGTGGAGCAGACGAGTCCTAGAGTGCAGACCGCGTATCGGCTAGCGTAGTGTGGGACGCCCCACAGCTAGATGGACCGGTGAACTTAAAATGTTGACTGGGACGGACTGGATGCGGAAGGCGGAAGACGGGGTGTTGTGGCGCAGCCTGAGCGAGACCTATGTCCTGCAGTGGACTGCGATAGGCTGAGTTGATTGATTGATTGAAGTAGTATCCAATTTAAAATACGAAATCCTAACTCAAAGTTTAATACAAGATAAAGAATAAAGAAGAATGAGGAAAATGTCGTGAGGATAGTTGAGAGTATGAATTTCGATGGCTATAAGAGTAAGGGCCGACCAAAGAACCGATGGATGGGCTGTGGCAAAGATGACATGGCTAGAAAGGAGGTGACTACCGCGATGACGACTAACAGAGAAGTGTGGAAGAAACGGACATGTTACGCCGTCTACTAATAAATTGGGATAATGGCAGAAGAATGATTATAGGAGGAGGATTAAAAATACAAAGAATAAGACTGCTAAAAGCAAAACAATGAATAGTCAAGATGAGTCTAGAAAATTGTTAGGAAATATAAGCTAAGATGTTGATTTTTTGTAGCGAATTAAGTACAATATTGTCAGAATTTGCCTTATTAAGTTTTTTAAATATTTGTACTTCTAATTTAGGGACTTTATCCTATATTTTAATATTGTTTTTGATGATTATTATAACATGGCCAATTATTAGTGTTATGGTGGCTAATTTCTAAATTTGATGGCCAGTTACTATTAAAAATAACTACTTTTTCATTCGGTTAAAATGTTTCTACATAATTTTGTTTAATTGTTTTTTTTACCCATCAATATCGATAAACGTATACACACTTTAACCATAGGTAATTAATAGTAGATTGTTATACAAGGGTGGAAAGGAATCAATTCCCATACGAGGTATTTAGACGGCTATAGTCCGAGTAGGAATTGATGTCTTTCACCCGTGTTGAACACTCTACTTTTCATTTCGAATATAAGGAAAGTAAAAAATTGTGTTTAAAATATTTATTGATATTGAATAACATGAGTAGTACCTATTTAAAATGAACTAACAAGTTAGAACAATTTGTAAAAATGTTTAAATATGGAACGCACCGCATCACCGCTGCGGGCCGTCCCGCGTATAAGTTCTTTTTTTTTTATTCACACTGGCTGTTTACAATATACTCACAAGACCGGAGTCCAGTGCTTCCACTTTTAGGGATTTCTCCCTTTTTTTAGGGAAAACAGCTAATAATAAGCATGGTTTACTGATATTTTATTTTGGCAGGGATTTAGGGAAAAATTAAACTTGAGTTGGTAGCCCTATTGTTTAATTAGTAGGCAGAACCCAATGTACTACTTTACTCTATGGCACCACCGATTAATTAAAGGGGATTTCCTGAAACTTGTAATGATTGTTATTCGTCTAATTTTAGTTTACCATGTTATTGTTAATAGACTATTTCCGTGGCTAAAGACGACATCAGAAATAAGTCGCATTAAACCTACAGTTGGTTTGTTTCGTCTGTCTCGATTAATAATGAATGTTTTCTAGGTATTTAATGACATAAAAATTAAAAATTCCCTAAACCAAGGAATTTTTATATTTTAGGGAATTTTAGGGATAATTCATTTAGAAACTGGGGAAAACCAAAAACGTAAGTGGAAACACTGCCGCAGCTTTTATTTTTATTCTATTCTATATTTTTCTTAAAAAGTTTCGTACCCACAGATATTAATCTAACTAGATGATGCTATTTTGTAAGTATATACTTCGCGTGTCAAAAAACGGAGTAAAATTACGATCAATGGTCGTAATCTGAGATTTTCATTTAGCATTATCGGCACCGGAAATCCACCAAAATCTAGAAAAATGTCTTTTTAAGCCATATTGAGCTGTAAAGACTGCATAGAAAAATTGGCCGAGGCATTGGAAATGTTTTCTTTCATTGGTAAGTTTTGTTTTTAAATTGCGTGTGAAAAAGTGGCACGCTTGGTTTTCATAAAGATGGAGGGACTTGCGATATCTAGTTAGTTTTATATCTGTGTTCGTAGCCGACTACCTAACCAAAAGTTCTATTTTTTAAATTCATTCCCGCCCTAGGGCGGGAAGCAATTACTATGAGTCTTTCCCGCCCTAGAGCGGGAAGCAGCGTCTCCCACCCGCTACTCGGATCAAACAAACACTACTTTCCGAGCATGAGATATGAAAAGAATATTAATTTCTTGACACATTTGGTCATAACAATGACATGAACTTGGCGATGTGCTTAAGTGGCCAGTTACTGGTGAGTTTACCCTATATTATGAAACCGCCGTTTGCGTCCATAGTGTACCTAGTTTACAACAGTTGTACTGTACCATAGAGCGTAGTGACGGCATTGTCAACACTTTATATACAAACCAGCGTATCACCGTGTAATCGCACTACGACAGAAATGACGTATAGAAAAGAAACAGACCAGAAGTTATGCACGAATTATATTTGTCCCTACTGCCATTTCTAGACGCTACCGGCGGCGGCGCAGTAATTCTGCAATTCGTGGCTCGTCTATTGGCGGACCCTAGCGTGACGGGATTGAGAAACAAAGCTAGCATGCGATCGTCTTTTATTTTAAGCTATAGAAGCACGTCTAGCCTCTACGAGACTTCTCCGTACCTCGGAAAGCACGTAGGTCCCGGCTGTCATTCGTGGATTGACAGTCGTTAAGGGTCGTCGGAAGACCATCTCCAAGGAATTGTATTTGCCCGCTACAAAAACTCGCGATGCACTGCGTACACATAATCGCTTCCGCGCTCGCTACCGCATTGAGCTTTCACCCTGGACGAGGCCTAACCTAACAATATGCAAAATCAAACTAAACAATATCAAAACGTATTTATTTTTATTATCTATCTAGTCGGGGATGTAGATAATCTAGTGTCGAATATAGCTTGGAGCCTTGAATGTCTGATAAAAATGTCAAGGATTGTTATACATTTCGAATACTAGGAATAAGTCCAACTTCGCAATAGGTTGATTATCAAACGAAATTAATAAGCATTTATGTAGGTTAATCCTCATACACGAGTTTACACGACTTCCCAGAAAGCAGAAAAAATTAAACACTGAAAAAATTACATAGCGACATCACCATTTTACAGATCACACCGAACCGAATTCACTTGTGATTTTCCATAAACCGCGTCTTTTCATACTTCGTTCATAGATCGCGGATTTGCATACTTCGGTTCACACAAACAAGCGGTAGCTTCATGCGCGAACCTAAACGAACTTAGCTGCATTCCCAGTGTGTCCTGCGCTTAAGAAGTTTCTCAAAAGACAGGTATTTAAATAAGCTTTCGTATTTAAATGTAGGACTTCAGATTTTTTTGGTAACGGCGATTCATTGATATAACATTGTTGGTGGACTTCCTTTTCAGCCATGCAACTATATACGAACCTGTATTTAGACGTTATCAATATTATTAATCAAATACAATTCTAAGTACGGTGCGGGTCTAGATCATAAATCTTACATTAGCATAGCAGGCATCGAACCTGCAACAAACCGGTGCACTTTCGCTGGCGGCGCCTTTCGCAACTGAGCTGCTGGTTATAAATTAATAAGTTGTTTATCTTTGTTTTTGTTGTACGCACTTTCCTTAGTAGAATGAAATCTCATTCTGAATGGAAGTCTTGTATACGCAGTTAAAGATGTAAGGGTTGAATGAATGAACGAAATGCACCGATCCCAGCGTAGTTTAAAAAGACTCGATAAATCGAATGAACCCCACGATTTGCACTAGCCCCTGGAGCCTCATGTTCATGGGGCTACAGATGCCATTGCATATCAAGGAGTAGACCGGGGGGTGCGGTCATGGTAGGGAAGACGTGCCCTTAGGATATGGAAGGATTCGCGAGCCGTACCGGATATTCATCCTAGAGTAGGCAATGGAATAGTGGAGAGACGGATGATATGATATACATATAAAAATATAGATACATAAAGATAGATATATAAAAATGTAAGTGTTCCCGATAAAATCTCTTTTAGTTCGAAAATTGTTGATGGGATTCTATATGGCGCAATTTTGCACTGCGGAGCGCTGGGGCCCACCGCGATTGTAATGTGTTAGCTTAAAATGTTGAGTTGATGTTACAAAAAGTTAATGAGACTGCGATAACATCTCAATCAGATCAAAGACAGTCTTGTTATAGACACAATGAAAGATTTGTGAATAGGAGTATTTAGATGACTTTTTTCGAGGTACACAATCACAGATGCTGCCATTACAGATGGCAGCATCTGTGATTGCTTACTTTGGTGACTATTTATGACTATTTCTTGAATATTTTTTTGGCGTTTTCAAAATTGAATTTCATGAAGTTTTCAAAAGTGAGGATTGTGTGGTGAAGGACACAGATTTAGATCACACGACGGATGAATACAGATGGTTCACTCCGCATTTTAGGTATGAAGCTACAAGTACGCGGCGGTTCCGTCATGTCGGGCCAATTCAGTGAGTGTAACGTAGTTAGAATATATAAAAGGCAACTTCTAGGTGAATATAACTGTAGGTAATTAGCGCAAGAGTCGCTTTCATTTAAATGATTTGTCGGAGTGAAGCATCTAAAAAAACTTTATAGCGCTCTAGGCTCTAGGTCTGATGTAAAACAAAAAAGTTTGCAAAGATAATGTTTGTAATGGTGTGTGTAAAGATATTTTGAAGCTGATTGTACAACATTTTAATCTAACAAATGGGCTATTTACGCAGATTTCCATTATAGTCTACAGCCAGTCTTTCTATCCCAGAAACACACCAGACATACAAATAACGTAAACATTTACAAACACAATGAAAGCTCATCTAAAATATCGCTCATAAAGGTCACAACACACCGCATCGGAAGCAGAATTCAATCAACATAAAGTTCATTCACACGATTTCTATTTGCGAATGTTAGCACTTCTAGTGTTTTACGATTCCTGTAAACTGCATTACGAGGTAAACCATTCATTTGTAGAGAAAATTCAATCAATTTTGAACTTTAATTCGTTATAATAAGAGTTATTTTGTTATCTTATTTATCTTATCGTAGAGGTAAATTATTCATTTCCATGAAAATTCGATCAATTTTCAACCCTAATCCGTTGGAATAAGAGTATTTTTATGTATTGTAATATTGGCACTTTATCACCTAGGAAGGTTAGGTTAATACAGAGTTTGATTCTGTTTCCTGTGTGTATAGGAAATGTGTAAATAATTATGAGCACTCAAGTTCGTCACGGAATTCAGTTAAAAGTAAACTAAAGGCAATAATGGCTAAAGTATTCAATAAAGGGCTACATAAATAGCAAAATGTAGTAAAAAAAAATAAACCCCATTTATTTATTTTTTATTTATAACAGACCATGGTGTCCAACAATGTTCTTATAGACAGTGTTAGTAAATTTAAAACTACCCACAACAAAACATATAAAAGAAAGTAAACTCAACGATCACTACTGCGCCATTCCATGACAAATGACGCAGCTATGATTGATGTTACTACAGTCCAATCCAGCCGACTAGCGATCATGCTAAGGATGCTGTTGGCGCTGCCAAGTACTCTACCTACGCACCAGGGCTGCGCACCTTTTACGCATCGTGGCGTAAAAGCAGTCTACGCGAGGTTCAGCACACATCCCTGATGCACTACAGAATCACCGCAGTGCCAACCGCCTAATGAAAGCTAACAAAACAAATTTTGCAGAACGATGGCCCGAATACGATTCTCTTGAAAAGTCCTAGGTTAAGGAAGCTTGGAAATTATTGGGAATCAAAAAGGTATTATAGACCTTGAAGTAAATGCGTTTTATTAATCCTTTCTAGCTCTCCAATAGATAAGGATTTCTCTCACACTTTGAATTCGAGCTACTTCCTTTGCTGGAGACAAAGGGAGATACAGAAACAAAACTTAGCGTAAACCCATGCTTCGAGATGTCAAAATCAGTGCATTTTGGCGTAATTTTGACAGATCGACCCCATACCCTTGGAATCTTCTAGTCTAAAGTTAGAATTTGTACCAGCAGAAAATTAGGAAACCTTTACCACAGATTAGTACACTACGCAAAATCACTTAAATAAAAAGCGACCCTTGCTACAACACAATAAAGTGCAATTCAGGTCGCACAGTGCTAATTGCCTACAGTTGTATTCACGTAAAAGTTACCTCTTTTTCTATCGCGTAACTCTTAAATCTTCTGAATACGTTTTTTTTTTGTTAGCCCATGTTGTGTCCCACTGCTGGGCAAAGGCTTCCCCTTTCTCCATCCAAATCCTGTTTTGTGCAATTTCAGGCCATGACCCCGCAAACATGATAAGATCGTCACACCAGTCACCACCTTCGCCACGGTCTACCTCGACGGCGATGTCTTCCTTCAGGCGTCCAGTGACTTCTGACTACGTTCATCATCATCATCATTCTCCTGCCCTTATACCAATTTTATTTGGAGTCGGCGCAACATGTCCCTTTCTTCCATACTTCTCTATTAGTCGTCATCTCGGTAGTCACCCCTTTTCTAGCCATACATCTTTCACACAGCCCATCCATCATTTCTTTGGTCTTCCCCTATTCTTATAGCCATCGACATTCTTACTCAAAACTTTCTTCACGACATTTTCCTAATTCCTCCGCATCACATGCCCATACCATGACAACCGATTTCCGCACAACTTTTCGGTCACCGGTGCCACTTTCAGACTTCCTCTTATGTGCTCATTTCTTACTCTATCCATTCGTGACTTCTGACTACGTTATACTCACTAAATTGGCCTGACAAGTCGAGCCCACCGCGTATTTGTAGCTTCATACCAAAAATGCGAAGTGAACTATCTGAATTAATCTGTGTTTACTAAGACCATAAATTATAAAATCACAGCACATAATGACAAAGTTTTCCTAAGTAGTAACAAACAATCGCTTATGGAGATTCCAACAATCCTTAAAATCAAAGGTACCCTCGTAAAACTTGAAACAATAAATCATCCATTTATTGCGATCTACCCACAACACAGTAAAAGCCTATCTTTGTCAATTAAATTGATTTAGGAACGAACTGAAATGTAAAACCATAGAGCACGGAATCACCGCGCCCGCGCCGGCAGCGTCTGCAGCAGATAATCAGCCTATAATGTTCCCACTGCTGGGACACAGGCCTCCTCTCTGTGAGATGGAGTGGGCCGTAACCGTTATCCACCACGCGGGCCCAGTGCGGGTTGGTGCATGTCACATGTCTTCGATGTTTTGGTTCTAGAACATGCCGGTTTCCTCACGATGTTTTCCTTCACCGTTTTGAGAACAGTGGTGATGAATAAATTTACACAAAGTAAAGCACCTGTCTAACCTACGAACTACAACTCGTTAGTCGCGGGCGATACCAATGGGCCACCAGTGCTCTCGCAGTGTCTGCAGACTAATAAAATTCGTGACGCCGAAAGTGCGTCGAGCGCACAACTTCTGTCATGGACCGCCTTCAAAGCCTTCAGCTTTTATACGTCATTTATACCGTAGTGAAGTAAAAGCTGATATGCTGGGCTTGTATGGAAACTGTTGACAATGCCGCCTCTAGGAGCAGTCGCCGAAGCGCGAGGCGCCTCCGTGCTCTGTGTAAAACGGATCATCTTCCTACGTTTATCATAAAATCTTATGTTTATGGAAGAAAGATTTATGGTAATCGGAATAGGTATCGTTAAGATGATTTCAGGCAAGGAAGTCTTAGATGTTGAAAGGACGTCAAAAACTCAAAACAGCTAGGCAGTCAGACTTTTCCTTCCTGGGTTACTAATCGTGGCGACACAGAAAAAAATGAAGCAAAGCTTTTTAGTTTCACTATATGAGACAAGTTCAAGGATTGATGAGAAGATATCCTACACATGAGGTCCAAAATATTATGTCTTCGCACAATAAAAACTGAATGAGAAAAAATGGCTTTTATTTCAGTCCAGTCCTGTGTCAAAAACGGGTTGCTTCGATCACTACAACCTTAGCACTCGGGGCCAGTTAGGGTTCACCAAAATTCCTTTTTCCTTTCTTAGGGATGTTAAGGCCTCCTTGCTAAGGTCAATGCTAAAGCCTTTGACGCTTCGGTATATCATTTGTCATGCTAACCCCGACCACCACACATGTCACAATCTCACTTCCCATTTCCTAATGACGCCTCACTCAAACGGCATAAAAACCGACCAAGGTCTAACAGAAATGCTAATGAGACCCATTAGGCCTATCTGTCACTAAGCAGCTCATAGGAATGCTGTCGACAATACGTTTAAGGACTGCGTAGGCTACCCGTAGGCGCGATCGACAATGATCCGCCGACACCGAATATGGTGCAGTTTTCTTTAATGAGGTGGTTGGCGTATGACAAGTGAGGAACAGAAGTTCTACAGCAATGTTCCAAAAAAAAAACAAAAACACAATTGAATACAGGATCGATCACAAGGGATGGGAATGTCCATGTAATTCTTCTACGGAATTCACCAATGCAAATGGTTATACCCATAGTTGAGATTTTTTGACAGTTCAAAAGCTCAAGTTAGTGTTGAAAACTAGGCTGCTCTTCTCTAGCTACTGCAGCTAGCCTAACACAACCCTGAGGAGGCCAAATACCCTGATCTTGATAAGGTTAGTCTTTGCGGTGGCCTTATGTCTCCACTACTTATCATGTGCCCAAACACTTAAGGCGACTTTAGTATATTTTCACGTGTTCACAGAAAGGCATATGTATGACCCTTCTGAACCTTTCTATGCAGTGCCGTTATCAAGTGTTGAATATTTTCCACATCTCCTTAAAAGGGTGGTGTGTTTTATTGTTAGTTTGCATGTAATTTGGCATATATATTAGCTCATTAAAATGAAGATATAGTAATAAATATCGTGGTTTCTAGATCATTGAATAGGATATGAGGTTTCTGATAGAGCTTGTTTTCAAACACATCGAGATAGAGAAGAATTTACTAGATGAAAGATTTCTAGCAAATGATAAGAACTAGCTACTAACGGAATGGAAATCTATTGCAGAAACAGTTCAGATACCAAAAGGGGACTTGGGGAATTCCATTGTGGTAAACCCTCGACGAATGGTCCAAAGGAAAAATCTCAGGATACGCTTGATAAGACTGATTGGAGTTCAATTTGTAGTGATTGCTACACAAAAGAACGCTGCTGCATTGGAAGTTACCTCTGAGTCACATTTAACGATACCAACGGATAGGTAAGTCAAGTCATCATCTGCATATAGGCTTTCCCAACTATTTTTAGGGTCAGCTTCCAGTCTAACGGGATGCAGCTGAATATTCTATAAGGAGCGACTGCCAATCTGACCTCCACAACCCAGTTATTGGGTAATACGAAACCCCTTCGTAAGACTGTTTGTCAAAATTCTGGCTTATGACTTATTAAGACCCGTAACGACGCCGACGATAATTATGTACAAGTAACGGACAGGTAGACGGTTGATACATGACCTGGTGAAGGCCGCAGGAATCCGCTGGATGCGAGAAGCACAGAACCGGTCGAAGTGACGGTGCTTGGGGGAGGCCCATATCCAGCAGAGGACATTTTTCGGCTGAAATGAAGATCATGATGAACATGGAAATTATTTGCCGGAACCTCGAGACCTTTCATAATTTATACCTTAGTCTAAGTTACCAGTTATCTATCCATCACTTCTATAACACGAGGCGGAAACCATAACTGTTAAAAGTAGGACTTTCCCATGGTCTATAAGCTTCACTTTCATAAGTGGTTGAGCTTATAACAATTTCCTTTTAAACTAGTCCGTGAGTCACAGAAAAAAAGTCTCACGCATGTTTTTGGCACCCCAGCGTCCGGTACCATCGATGAGAGATACTACCGAATTACGATGAAGAAAAATCACGGTAACCTTCTTCTTTTCTCGTTACGGCATGAACTATTTTTGCTAATAATCGGAAGTCAGGTAAAAATATTTGCCAGTCAGCAAAGTGGTAGCGTAGACGAATGCCCAGGAACAGGATGCGTTGGACCTTCATAAGTATTGCTTTATTCAATCAATCTGCCTAACCTTTTCTCAACTATGTTGGGTTCGGCTTCCAGTCTAACCGGATGCAGCTGAATACCATTATTTTACATGGAGTGACTGCCTATGTGACCTCCACAACCCAGCTGGGTAATACGATACCCCTTAGTAACACTGTTTGTTAGACTTTCGGGCTTCTGAAGACCCGTAACCCGTAAAGACTGTCAAAGATCAACGGCTTAACGTGCTTTCCGAGGCACGGAGGAGTCTCGGTATGTAAAGATGGTCACTCATCCACAAACCAACCCCGGCAGGCATAGTTTAACCTGATGGATCGCCTTAACTTAGCCCCGAGCTTCTAACTGCTTCATTCGTTGATACTATTAAGCAAGCATGATGAACAATACTCGTTCTTCCTCTATAACCCTTTGCCTTTACACTGCTATGATTCATTGCTCAGTACCATTAATTCAACAAAGTCCCAGCTGTCAAAGATTAATGCTGATCATCACTCAAGTACTAGACAGGCGATCATCCTACACAGTCGCCTAGATTCTGCTAACTTGAATATAACAAAGGGTGTCGCAACTGTTGGCCGTCTACTGTGATTTAATGAGAGGGGTACTTGTGAGGGCAGAATGTCTTATGTAGATCCGAAAGCTTAAATTGCTATTGTCAGCACTGATAGCTTCTTCGTGAGGAAACCGGCATGTCTGAGAGATATTTCTCTACAGCATATGAAGGAAACTGACACCGGCTTACTCAACTAACCTACACAACTAACCTAGATTTTTACAGAAGTCTATTCTGTAAAAATCTAGGTTAGTTGTTGGTTACAGTTAGGTTAGGGCAGCTCATCAAGTCTATCTCACTAGTTATGGTTTCACCCCTTTCTTTGGGTGGGATTTCATCAAATAACTTCTCCTGCTCCGCCCCCCAATTACGCAATGCACGATCAATTTTAAATTGAAACCAATTGAAAAAGATTGCCAGTCCATTGCTTCATAAGTTCGACAAAAAGAATCTGCTCAATTTTTTTTGTCGAACTTATGAAGCAATGGACTGGCAATCTTTTTCAATTGGTTTTAATTGAAAATTGAGTTTGCGTTACGTAATTAGGGTGCTGGGCGGAGCGGGAGGGCGTGTCAGACTCTTTCTGACTAAAACCCATCCGTAGTCCTTCAGTTGCCTGTACGTTGCCTGGGGCCAAGGTAACCCTTTAGGACTTTCCCGCAACCCCGGCAGGCATCGGCCCTAGCGGACCCCGTCAGCTGTGCTGACATCTCTCAGAGGCGCGCGTGGAACACAACGCGCCGTCTACCCGGGCCTGTACCCTAATTACGTAACACACGATCTATCAGAATTTGAATCGTTTTGAAACAGATTGCTAATCCATTGCTTCATAAGTTCGAAAAAATATCTGCTCAACAACGTAGATAATAGTCGGAATGGTTTACTAAAATGTATTGCGTAATTCTAATTAGATAGCAGGTCCTTATCGGACGGCATGGTTTCATCATCCCTTATTCCTAAAAGTCTAGCCTGCAGGTGGTGTACAGGATTTGGCCCTCGCACTTCATTCAAAGTGTTTGTGTTTAAAAAAAAAAAGGTTTTTATTCTGTCCCAGAAACCAAATCGCGAAATATTAAAAACTGATGAGAGAATGAAATGCTTTGCGACCATCCTTTGAGTTACACTACCCTTACGAGACGGAAAGAATGTAAACACTACATACATATGTAATGTCCTACATTTAAATGTTGATATTATCTCATTCAGCTGTCCACTGCCGCTTGCTACTAGGGGAGCATAAAACGCAGGTGTGCAAACTGCCCTTTATGTAAAAATTTACAATTTTATCATAAGGTCTGTGAATATGTTCGTGATAGGTACATCCCAAAGTACTTAAGTGTTGAAAAAGGTTTCCACTTTGATATAAATGGGGGGGAACAGGTGGCTTTTGGTTTCTCTGTATAGGGTAAGATCAGTGCTGCTGTTTTGAGCGTGTCATTCAAAATATTGATAGAGTTATTTGATCAGTAATTATAACAAATTCCATTCTGCACGCGTAGCATGATGCTTTCTATGTCTACGAAGAGTAGACACAGCTCTTTCTATACAAAGTGACATTTCCTTTCTTCATTTTTGACATCGCACCGTAGAAATCTTTCTTCAATCTGTCACTTTGTCTTTCGTTTCTAACTATCTTTGTCTAGGTCATTTTATATGTAGACTATTTCAGAAGAAAGTTTTCTATACCAAATTGTCAAAATCACTCTGACGACTGACAGTTGTCTATGGTAGTGAAATATTCTACTCGACGGTCACAAAGTATACAGGGTTATCTGCAAAATCATGATTTTACAGAAGAGCGTTTTAAACGCAAAACTGTGATAACTAATAGAAGAAGAAAGCTATCTTCTCCTATTTTACATCATTTAGTTAATATTACCAAGGAAATGGTTAAGGCCAATATTACTGTAATGTTATTTGTTCCAAAACACGGTACTTCGACACACTGAAAAAAATAAGCTGTACTTGTTGTGTTTAACGTGACTTAATATCAGTAAAAATTGACAATCAAACAGTAAAGAAAGAAAAATTATTTATACTGCACAAACTTTATGCTTCAGTAAAAACATCCTATGACTAAACAAAGAATTCTGAGTCGAATTATATGAAAGAGTGAATTTCGTAAAAAGTGCAGTTGCCTCTTTCTACTTTGCTGCCGTCGTACTGTCTACACGGAACGTCATTTTTGTCTACTCTTCCGTCGACAAAGCGGTGCTCATGCTACGCCTGCTGAACCGATTTACCTCTTCAAAACTTACAAGAAAGAGATTAACTTTGTTAAAATGCAATTCATAGTTTTATGGTTTTCAGAACTATTTAAGTCCAAGAACGCAGAGTGTTTTTAAGACCACAATTCTCAACATTATGCGCAAACGCCAAACGCTTGCATCCTGTGCGTGCGAATTTTTCGCAAATTCTTGTAGATTAATAATTACATTTTCTTATATTTTAATATAAAAGAATATTATCTCTTATATTAAAAAGGTTGAACCGTCCGTAGTAACAAAAAAATCGGGCAGTCTTTGGGGACTGCCGATAGTAGTGAAAACGAAGTAACTTTTTTTATTTTTTACTTATTTATTTAATAATATTATAATACAGAGGATTCTAAACTCACCAAACTTTTGCGTTTGATGGCGAGATTTTGATTTGGTTTTGATTCTTGCGTTGATGTCTTTCGTTTGAGCGTTAGGTGACGATGACGCGAGTTCCATGATTTTTGTTCACCCAAAAAGTGCAACCCACAAGAAGTTTTCACTTTAAAAATATTATCTGGTCAGCAACTCTTAGAGAGTAACTCCACAGGGAGCGAAAAATATAAGTATCGCGTATTCGCGAGTGGTAGTAGAAGCTTATTTTAATTCATGTTTTAATACCATCAAATCCAGGTATACCAGAGCTATTTCAAAGTATAATATTGTTGTGCACACGACAGTACAAGTTTAATTATTCAAAGTGCATGTGCATAAAATGTTATTGTGCAAATATTTTACGACGCGATCAGAATATCTTGATTGTATCCAGATTAGTTTATAACTTCTACATAAACGGTAAACGTGTTATACGAGTAGTTGTTTCATAAACTTTATTATGAGTGGATTGGGTTTGGGATTAAGGCCTTGCCGGCACTGCGAATGTTAGTCGCGAGGTTTATATTCAGTTTACAGCATTGCAAAGCAACGAGCACAAATTTTAAATCGTCAGTGCGTGTCGGATGGACTATAAAAAAAAGTGCGTGAAAGCTTTGCCTTAACTGCGAACCAGGACCTACCCAGGCCTAGAAAAATCAATTCATTTTTGCTGAATGTTAATTAAAACTGCCAAAGGGGGTTGTGGCTAAGCGCTTGCCGCGGTTGGTCCGTGGATGGGTGACCATCTTTACATACCAATTAAGACCCCTCCGTGCCGCGGAAAGCACGTTAAGCCGGTGGTCCCGGCCGTCATTTGTGGATCTTTAATAGGGTAGTTGTTGGAAGCCCAAAAGTCTGACAACCTATCTTACCAAGGGGTATCGAACACGATACCCCTTGGTAAGATAGGTTGTCAGACTTTTAGTTACTAGGTAACAACCTAGTAACTAGGTTGTGGATGTCAGATACTCAGTTGCTCCATGTAAAATACTAGTATTCAGCTGCATCCGGTTAGACTGGAAGCCGACCCCAGCATAGTTGGGAAAAGGCTAGGCAGATGTTAATTAAAACTGCCAGTAATTACCACAACTTCGCTAGCCCTAAGATTTAGTAATCAGGTTGCCTACGTAGGCAATAGGTACCAGATACCCACAAAAACATGACGGTCCCGTCTATATATAATTTTTTCGTCACCAATCGGTCACTCGACTAACCTTAAATGGTGACGAGATTAGCGACTGACGCAAAAAGTTTACAACTTGAATGAGAGTAACGGTGTCTTGTACTTACTTGCGGGAGGTAACAGTTTATTGAATGGATGCTGTTATAGATTTTGGAGACATACAGTCTGCCGTCCGCAAGCTATAATGCCGTTATCTCGCATCTGGTCGATTTTCGTTTTTTAATGGCACCATAATCAGAAAAAAATTATCTATCTTTCTGTTTAAGCAGTATTTTTCTACGATGTATGGATCCGGAAATAAAAAAAATAAAATCGCCGTTAAGTTGCCTTTTTAAATATATTTACTACGCTAAAACGCAGGTAAGCAACATTACTAAACTAAAAAGTCACTAAGGGCTTATAACTAACATTTTAACTAGCATTTTTACCATCAATTGCGTAACTAAATTGCCGTTAAAAGAATTTCCTACTCTATTCTGAGGTTAAAGTACTTTAACGGTTTTGTAGTTCTGCTTTCTTTCAAATTACAGTATTCTAAATCCAACGCTAAAAAGCCGTTAAATGAAAGTACTAGCCAAAAATGTCGTTAAATGGCACTTAACGGCATTTTAAAAAAGGAAATATAAATATTTTGCATACTAAATCAATCACAAAAATACAATTATTCCTCATTACTACACTAAAACGCGGTTATCTACCGTCGATCGCTTGACCTGCGATCCCCCCCCCAAGTCCGTTTATCGATGAAACAGGCCTACATAGAGAGGAATTATACAGATCTTGCAGCATTGACTCGAGATTATGCATTTGATGGCTAACAAGTATCAAATCATCAGCGAATCGCAGGTGTGACAAGTAGACCCCGTTCGCGTTGATGTTTACCGCAATTTTGTCCCATTCAAGCGTCTGTATAACCTCTAAGGTACGTTTTTTATAACGTCAGTCAATACACAAGCATTACTTAATACTCTTTTATAGCCTTTTGATTGGTTGAAACTAGTTATAAGTAATGCTTGAGCCTTGCGTGAGGTTCTGTAATACGTACCTAAGACTGCAGTAAATAATTTGAGTGAAATGGCCTTTGCCGAACAACTCTTCTGATTGGAACTCAGCCAGTTCAAGAATCGAGCCGCACCTGCTTGGTCGCCGACCTGTACAGCTTCCGGAGGACATCCACATACCGTGCATTGATCTGAATCAAACACAGCCCAGTGCTCTACGCTATCAAAAGCTTTTTCGTCATCAAGCAAAGGGGCTGTTTGTACTCGTTGCATTTCTCCATCAACTGTTTCACGGTGTAACTGTGGTCGATCGTAGAGTATCCACTCCGGAAGCCTGCCTGTTCTATGGACTGATAGTCGTCCAGCTGGCGTGTGAGTCTGTGTCACAATACTTTGGCGAAAACTTTGTACAGTTGAGAGAGAAGGCTTGGTCGGTAGTTTTGAAGTTTGGAGCAATCTCCCTTTTTGTGTAGAATCGTTACCACGGCGTTTTTCGACGACTGAGCCGTGTGACCACCATATAGTACCTTGTTGAAGAGTTCCACTAGCACTTTCACCGTAGGATCTGGTCCTGAGAGAGAGCCTCAGGAGACTTATCTTGCGTTTGAGTGCTCATTCCACCTCACAAGGTAGAATGGCAGGCCAAAATCCTCGATATGACACTCGGTTGGTTCGACTCTTGGGTCTTCACTTGTGAGATTCGGTTGTGTTGCAGTTGATGAGTACAATTCTGTGTATAAGTCTTCCACAACGCTCAATATTTATTGGTTTTTTACCCAATTTGTTACGGCAGTTTCTTCAGCATCCATTAGGCTAATTTGCTTCTAAGCGCTAAGTTTCTTCCGAATAATTTTTGTTCCTCGGTTACCGGTAATGTTTTCATTATGGTATTCGGGTTGTAAATTCGCAGATAATTTCGTAGTCGAAACTCAACGACGCTCTAACCAAGCGATGGTCACTTCCGGTTTTAAAATGACCTGACCAGATACGTCAGTTATTACCTACGTGTTTTTGGGAAGCAATCACATAGCTCATTTTTGGTCTTGCCATTAGGACTGGCCCAGGTCCACTTCCTTACTCGTAATTTTTTAAAGAATGTATTCATAACGTAGACCTTTTTTCATTTCTAGTAAGTTAACCAGAGTCTGACGTCTCTAATCGCGAGTGCCAAGACCAAAACTACTGACAGATCTCGCCTTACATAATTACGGGCCTACTTCAGCATTGAAGTCTCCTATTAAAGTCGTAATGTAACAGGGGTTTTCTATGAGAGCTTTGTTAAGTCTTCATAGAACTGCTCAACTTTATCATCATCATAATTATAATTACGGGCATAAACTTGGATAACCTTTAGTGAGTAGCGCTTTTTAAGCTTTACTATTGCATATCAAACGCTTGTGGAAATACTCATAAGTCCTGGATAGTAGTAAGTGAGATTAAGGCGATCTCCGTCCGTAACGTCCTGGTCTTAAAGCATGCCAGAGTCAGGGTCATCGGTCGGTGGCCGGATTGCATCCAGGGATTCTTCGCACACTGCAAATATTTTTTATTGTTTATTTTGATCTCAACTCATCATTTACAAGATAAAAATTGTTTCTTTTTGTTATTTGCTAAGATCGCATTTTCAATTATTTAATGTAAGTTCTTATAAAGTGATTTTGTAAAAATTAAAGAAGACTGTGTCATTAAATGATTGATAATTTATATTTCTGTACATAAGCTCTTTTATTTCTGTAAGTACTACCTTTTTATTTGATTGTCGGTTCCGCCGTTACATTTTAATGTTTTGTATTTAGCGGCATTTTAGCTATGTAACCAAACTAAAAAAAGAATGCTGGAATAATATTCTTATAAGTTACTATACTTAAGTGCGGCAAAGTGGCTTTAGCTGCATTAAGGTTTAGTATAGTGTTTGTTCTCGGAGTCATTATGCTTAGATATAACAACGTTAAAGTATTTTAGCGGCATTATAGTTTAGTAATTAAGCGCTTTTTTTTAGTTTTTTAAAGATCAATAAAATTAAATGAAAATCAAACACTAAAATGCCGTTAAGGTATGCTTAGCGGCATTATAGTCGTGGTTGGGTAAGCTGTAAATTGTAAAAATACTAAACTATAACGCAAAATACCTATTTTTGTTAAGATTAAGTCATTGTTAAGAAGTGAAAGTATGACTATTTAAAAGAGCAAATCTAGACCTATTTTTTGATACCAGTATCTCTCGCATATGAGTTATAGTTATAAAACGGCACCCATTTCTAATTTCTCCGCGCTTTTTTGTCCATAACTCGAAATATGATTTTGTTGGATAACGGCTTTTTAGCTTTAGGACGGCAGCAGTGAGTACTTACAACTGGTTTTTGATACTTATAAGAAACTATAAAAGGATCATTAGACTTAACTGTGAAGAGCTAAGGATGGCTCAGATAATTTTCATAAGCAATAATAATAATTACTTAGTAAAATATTTTTTTGAAGTGAAAAGTTCTTTAGCCGCGTTGAGCACTTTTTGGATGAACAAAAATCATGGAACTCGCGTCATCATCACCAAACGCTCTAACGAAAGACATCAACGCGTGAATAAGAAAGTTACTTAGTTTTCACTTCTATCGGCAGTCCCCAAACACTGCAGCACTGTCCGATTTTTTTTTTCTTTAATTAATTTTGTTAATTTTTATATGGGGTTTTCTTAACCCACACGATACAATTCGATTGTCATTTTTCTCGAACAGCTGAACAAAATATCTAATATTTAATGGTTATAATGATTTGGCTTGATATGATGCTGAATTATGTCTCGTTAGAGCGCATTGAGAGCAGTGGCAAATTTTTGGTTAGAAACAATACTTCGAAGAAGCTTCACATCGACAAACCCGCACTGGGCCCGCCGCGTGGTGGATTACGCCTCCCACTCACAGAGCGGAGGCCTGTGAGTCCTGTGACTCAGCAGTGGGTACATCTCTTCTTCTTCTTCTTACTCTTCTTAGCGTGTCGATGGCAACCTAAATAGACTCGCCCAGAATTCGGCCACGTCTTTGGCGCCATCACTAGCGTCCATCATTCGATATTAAGTGTCCCATCGTTTGTGGAACAGCACCACATTTACACTCCAATGCGGCGTAGTCGTCTATCACTCTCCTCCTGAACAGATTTTCCTTGCTTCGGCCAACCTGGGTCCGGAGTCTGTTTAAAGACTTCCAGGCTACCCAAGGCAACTCATGTCCAGGCGGGAGACTTTCAGCAGGTGGAACGAATGGTTTGGGTAAGCAGGCACTGTCTCGCCACAGCTTCAGTCTCTCTTTTGGTCGTTCGCCAGTGAGTGGGACGACTCACTTTAAAAAACTGTTTCGGCTCTTCAGCCTTTGTGGGACAAGGATGTTGATGGGAACATTAAAGAGGACGATTATGTAGTGCATTGTTTGGCTCATTAATTAAATATTTATGTTACTTCCATAGGCACATATGTGTTTCACCGAATTGTAACAAAAAAATATTTACGACCACTCTAGCTAATCACAGCAAATGACACAATTATGAGCTCATTTCAATCGATACCACCGATGACATCAGCCGGGCATCAAACCTGCATATTTGGCAATACGCTCGCCCCCACTGCGCCCACGGTCGGTAAATACCTTCACGGTTAGTCGTTAAGGGCATGAGTAGATAGGAAGGACAGATTATAGGTAAACATGTTACATCATCTGGTACTTTAAGTTGTTGTGAATGAAATAAGGTTTTATGTAATTAATGGACTTGAATGAAGGTAGCTGTTATTTCCTGACATAGTTGTAAGAAACTACAGCTTATGTCATACAGTATTGCAGGTTTTCTTCTTTTCGTGTGGCTAACCTGGTACAGTACGACACCACTTAGATGTAGCATAGATTTAAAAAAAATCATTTCAGACTATAAGACTTTACAAGTTATATTATTGCGTTTTCGAAAGATCATTTTCACCTAAACCAGTAATAAAGATTTCTGATTTTGAAGGCGCACTCAGTTCGGATGGTGATCGGTTTTACGAATTTTGCCGATGCTACATCTAAGTTGTGTCGTACTGTATCAGAGTTTTAAAGCCGCCTATGAGCCTCTAATTTGGCTTCACATTCCGTAGAGAAATATCTCAGCCATGTTGGTATCCTCACGAGGAAATTATTGAATGATGTCGTGTGGTATTGCAGGTAAAAAAGCTATATACTTCCCTTCAACACGCGTCAGCCTAGAGAATGCTGTTCACTTATGTTTTGAACAAGAGTGAACAGGTATTTTCTCGACACGGTCCTCCCATCATAAACCTCATCCATCGCTTTCCACCAGGCGAGATCGAGGTAAAGAGCAGACCCAACAGTGCAAATCAAAAAAAGGTGTTCCATACATAGGTACTTCAGTAAAAGTGAAACAGCAGCATTTTATTCATATTTCTGAGTTGGTTCCTTTGTAAAAGTTGTTCGTTTTCATGTACTACAATTCAGTTCAGTTTATGTAAATAATTTCATCACCGCTGCTCTCAAAACGGCGCGCGAAGGAAAACATCGTGAGGAAACCGGCATGTCTTAGAACCAAAACCTCGAAGACATGTGACATCTACCAACCCGCACTGGGCCCGCGTGGTGGATAACGGCCCACTCCCTCTCACAGAGAGCAGGCCTGTGTCCCAGCAGTGGGAACATTAATAGGCTGATTATGTATGTATGTACTACAATCCCTTATTGCATTTCTATACATATTCATTACATTATTTTATATTTTTATAAAAAAATATAGTGGCCCATCGGCATCATGAACAGGGTCCAAGCTGCCGGGTCAGGGCTCTAGAGAGAGGAACCTCCTCACTATGCGTGCCGTGTCAACATTCCCTAAGGTAAGTGCCTTTTTTTACAGAACAATTTGTGCGGTTTGCTTATCGACTAAGATCGGTATATACATATATTAATGGAGACGATTATAAATTAATAATGAGAAAACCAGTTTTGGTTATTAAAAAAACAAATAAATATCCTTTCTAATTCTCGATTTCCGAATCTGATTAAATCGTTGGTATCATCAAATAAAACTTGTCAGTCCTATAATAAAAGCAATTTATTAAAACCGGTCTAGTACATTAGACATGCGCTTAGGGTTCCGTAGTTCTGCCGGCGGCGGTGACTCAAAATTTATCGAGCTCGCTTAGAGGCGTCAGCTCCACGGAGCGAGCTTGATCATTTTTGAGTTTACCTCGGATATGTTGTCCCGTTTGTCCATTCATGCAAGGAGTAGCTTTCTCGACTACCTAATGCAGAAAAATTAAAAAAAATGGGATAGGTTTTATTTTGTCCATTCATATGAAAAGATGACTAGCTATGTTGACTTATACAAAGAAGCTTAAGAATTAAGATAGAGTAGAATGCAAGAGCGAGCGAAGCAAACTCGATAGTGTTATTAGCAATCCGCCAAGGGCCGATTCGATTTTCGGAAATAGGAGTTCGGGACTTGACTAATGGATAGAAGCTTTAGAATTCAGATATTGCAGAATGCAAGATCGAGCGGAGCGAGCTCGAAAATTTTAGGATCTCGCCTCGATTAGGTTAATTATTCTCTATTATTGTTTTAAGCGTCTTCAGATATTTCTTTAGTTCTTTATGTTTTTATTACCTATATACCTTACCTATATTTTATTTTAAAACCAGGTGCAAGTGCACCCTCTTCCATCCATGTCACGGCGCCCATGTCCCTATCCTTCCCGGAGAGAAGATCTGACCGTTCGCAAAGCAGCTACTCTTAACGCTACTAACCTCAGATGCGTTACCGTTTGACCAAACTTTACGTACTTGAAACCTTCTTGGGTTTTCAAACTAGACGAACCAGAATCCCTGAAAACCGGGGATTCTAATAAAGGTACTTATAAATTTACCTACGGAACTCATGACAAGGATCCATTAAAACTTGGCAGCCATTAGTAATTTGTATGTAAACTAGTTTGTGAGTAATTTGGCGAATGGCGGGCGATACGAATATGGTCTCCCGTGTTTGATGGCATTAACCTTGATACAGAACTTGGTTCAATAGCTCTTGTTAATGTTCTGAATGTTTTATTGGGAATATGAGAAAATGTTCTGAATGTTTTATTGGGAATATGAGAAAACTTGTTGGTTGCTATGTTATATTAATGTCTTTCGAGAGAGTTCTTGCCCGTTCTTCTCCATAGGAACCTACTACGCTTTGGAATGGGCAACTAGCTTCATCTTTCTGACTGACCGACCCCTTGACAATTCAAAAGTAGGTACCTGTAGTTGGTTTATTTGAAATAAATGCTTTGAGTTTTGTCGTGGCCAGCTCCCCAATTACGCAATGCACGATCAATTTTAAATTGAAACCAATTGAAAAAAGATTGCCAGTCCATTGCTTCATAAGTTCGACAAAAAAAATCTGCTCAATTTTTTTTGTCGAACTTATGAAGCAATGGACTGGCAATCTTTTTCAATTGGTTTCAATTTTAAATTGATCGTGCTTAATTGTGTAATAAGTGCGTAATTAGGGTGCTGATCTTAGAATTGATCATTTCATGAAGTGTTCAACCATTTCATGAAATTATTGCATACCTTGTTGGTATAGTGGTCGCAAGCGCTACTGCTGAGCACGAGGTCCTGGCTTCGATTCCCGGTTCCATCAAGAATTTCTCAGTACAGCACGGAGTCAAGATTTGACGTTTGTTAGCCTTTTCACAAAACATAATGACAAAGCAAATGGAGATAATTAAATATGAATTCAATTAGCCTTGTTTTCTTTCCTAGCTGCATGCAATATTCAATTTTTCTACGATAGTTATGGACTTATGGTAATGCTATTCTTCGTTAGAAAACTACAGAGCCTTGTAATTGACATTGACACAGATCGTCGCAAATCCCAAACGACTATCCATCACGAGTCGTAAGCATGCTATAAACACTAGGAATTTACATTTTTGGCAAGCAAGTCGCAAAAATAAAGACACAAATCCCTTATGTCCCGAAAGTAAAGGAAAATTATTAGATGGAATTCTCAGTATTACCTCAGAGTCTGAATTAGCACCTTATCATCAGCCTATAATGCTCCCACTGCTGGGACACAGGCCTCCTCTCTGTGAGAGGGAGTGGGCCGTAATCCAACACGCGGGCCCAGTGCGGGTTGGTAGATGTCACATGTCTTCGAATTTTTGGTTCTTGGACATGCCGGTTTCCTCACGATGTTTCCCTTCACCGTTTTGGGAACGATTAGTACCAAATTTTTGGTAATAGTCTCGACCACTATTAGGTACTTACTTTTAATTTCATCACCACTGCTCTTAAAACGGTGAAGGAAAACAGCGTAAGGCACCGGCATGTCCTAGAACGAAACATTCGAAGACATGTGACATCCACCAACCAGCAAGGGGCCCGCGTGGTGGATTATGCCCCGGTCCCTCTCACAGAGAGACCTGTGACCAGCAGTGGGAACATAATAGGCTGGTTATGAGTATTAGGCTAGTACCTAATAACTAGCGGAAGGTGAGTGTACCATACGTCTCCGCTTACCCCTTCGGGCCATACAGCTGGCGTGATAGTAGGTAATGCTCCATGCTCATTGGCTCCATGCATCAATCTTGATTCACATCTTATAGACTAAACGCTAATCTAGTATTAAATTTAGTCCTTAAATACGGGCCTAAAATCGCTTCCTCAAAAATCTCGGAAGCTCGGCAGAGCGAGCCAAGTTCGCATACCAAACAGAACCTTGCCCCAACCGCAGTATGTTTAAACTTCAAAGCGCGCGAAAGTCAATAAAATCAATCAGCTGGCAACATTAGCGTCGTCATATTTCGCCGGGACAGCGAATAAAACGCACTCGACGAGTGTGCGAGACATACGGCACTGGCAACACTGATTTATTGAACAATTTCAACTGCGATTGGAAGTAGTCATTTGTGGTTAAGGTTTAATTTGAATTTGTAATTAATTTAGATACGTTTTGTTTGTGGTTGAGATGTTAGTTAAGACTGAAATGTATTATTTAACACTAGCAGCGTAAGAAAGCAAAATAATTTCGAGATAAAAAGTATCCTATGTTCAAGTAAGTATCCAGGTTATAAACTATCTCTGTGTCAATTTTCATCGAAATCCCTTCAGTAGTTTTTGTCTGAAAGAGTAACAAACATCCATCCATTCGTCCATCCTCACAGACTTTCGCGTTTGTAATATTATTAAGGATTTCTTTGGTTCCTTCGATAACATAATGCATGGAGAATTTATGCATTTTTTTCAGATAAAACCTTCATAATGATACCTAGAATGTATAATTTTTTGCGTTGATAACATTCAACTTACAAATCTGTCAAAAACAAACGTCAAAAGTCAGGTCAAAATATTTTTAGAGATTTTAATTTTTATATTATTGTTAATTTGTTATTAGTGTTTAGTCTTATTTTAATCAAGAACTCGTAAAGACAACAGATCCCAAAACTAAAGATGGCGCGATACGATAGAGCAATAACAGTATTCTCCCCAGATGGTCAGCTTCTCCAAGTTCAGTACGCCCAAGAGGCTGTGAGAAGGGGTTCCCCAGTAGTGGGTGTACGAGGGCCTGATGTCATAGTTCTGGCAGTAGAGAGGAAATCAGTAGAACTGCTCCAGGACGCAAGAACGGAGAAGAAGATCGTGTCGTTAGATGATCATGTTGTTCTGGCTTTTGCTGGATTGAGGGCTGATGCAAGGGTGCTGATTTCAAGGTAGGACAAATTTCATGAAGAGTTCTCTTTACAAAAATTTACTGCCGCGATGGTTATGTCGTCGAAAGTATAGAGGCTCCCGCAGAAACGCGCGACGCGACTCTGATGCGACAATTTCGTACGTACATGGAAATTGTTCTCCCGTTGCGCCTGGTTGCTGGAGCCTTAAGGCGCAATCTCCACGGGCGTGAAAATCGCAGCTACAGTACGGCCGTGCCATCAAATTCAATAGAAGATCTGTGAATGTTAGAGGTATGAGGAAAAGGGTGTATACAAAGTTCACGCATCTACGCGCACGCGTTCTATTGAAAAGCGAGGATCCTCCGATCAGACGGGTGACGTGTCTGGCTGGTGGGCAACCGCGAGACGATTGATGACGATTCACAAGCGATCGAAATCAGTACTTTTTTAATTTTCATTTCTAGGGCTCAAATAGAATGTCAATCACATCGTCTAACAGTAGAAGACCCTGTTACCCTAGAGTACATAACGCGGTACATAGCTGAGATGAAACAGAACTACACGCAGAGCAATGGGAGGAGGCCGTTCGGGATCTCCTGTCTGATAGGAGGGTTTGACTACGATGGGAACCCGCACCTGTTCCAGACTGAACCTTCGGGGATTTATTACGAGTGGAAGGTTTGTTGGAGATGCTAAACGTAGATATAGAGAGGGAGAAAGTCGTATTGAACTGGTATGAAGAACAGAAAAAATGCTTTTAACCAGATTTAAATAGATTTTTTGCAGTAGATATCTCTGAATACAAAATTGCCAAAGCTGATTTTTCTTTGGCTCATTGCGTTGCTATGACCTCTAAATTGCATCATACAGAACATAATCAGCCTATTAATGTTCCCCCTGCTGGGACACATGCCTCCTCTCTGTGAAAGGGAGTGGGCCGTAATCTACCACGCGGGCCCAGTGCGGGTTGGTAGTTGGTAGATGTCACATGTCTTCGAATTTTTGGTTCTAAGACATGTCGGTTTCCTCACGATGTTTTCCTTCACCGTTTTTGAGAGCAGTGGTGAATGTGGTGATGAAATTATTTACACAAAGTAAAGCGCCTGCTTGGATTCGAACCTACGACCTAGAACTCGTAAGTCGCGACTTACGAGTTGTAGGTCGTAGATTCGAACCCAGACAAGCGCTTTACCTTGAGTAAATAATTTCATTACTTGCTCTCAAAACGGTGAAGGTAAACATCGTGAGGAAACCGGCATGTCCTAGAACCAAAATTTCGAAGAAAACATGTGACATCTACCAACCCGCACTGCATGGGCCCGCGTGGTGGATTACGGCCCAGTCCCTCTCACCGAGGGGACGCCATGTCCTACCAGTGGGAACATTGTAGACCTACTTATAGACTGATTATTATCTATAAGTACTAATTTATAAAGAGGCTGTAGGGGGTAACCTCTGGATCTACAGAACCGATTTTGAAAATTATTTTACCAATAGGAAGCCACGTTATTTGTGAGTGTCATAGGCTATATATTTATGTTTACCGCCCAACGAAGTGGGCAGGGGTCAGCTAGTATTAAATACAGAGGAAGACTCTTTACGAAGTGTACAAGCAAGTTGTCAAATAGTTCAAAACGTTATAAAGGGTGAAAGAAGTAACAAAACCATAACAAAGTAGGTACCTTTTAATGTACAGGGGGCCTACCACTAGCTCATAGAGCAGTATTATTGTAGTAATACTTCAGTGTGGGAAAGAGATGAAGTTCTACAGGACGGATAGCTCCGTCTCTTTCCCCCACTCAAGTAAGATTAAAACCCAACAAGTAAGATAGTAACCAGGGGTCTACCATCACCTCTTATACCAGTAAGATTAGTAGAAGACCCCTGGATACTAACGGTAGTGTTGGCATTCCTCAGGCGACTACAACAGGCAAATACGACAAGACGGCGAGAGAGTTCCTGGAGAAACACTATGACGAAGGCGTTGTGAAAACTGATGAGGGAGCCACCAAGTTAGCCATCAGGGCTATATTGGAGGTCGTGCAGTACGGCCCGAGGAATTTGGACGTAAGATAACAATTTACAAAGGGTTTCTTACGAAGTTTCAATCAAGCCATAAATTTATGTAAAGGCAAAAAAAATAATATCTGGCAGTGTTTGGGGACTGCCAATAGAAGTAAAAACGAAGTAACTTTTTGAATCTCGCGTTGGTGTCTTTCGTTAAGTAACTTTTTGATTCTCGCGTGATGTCTTTCGTTTGAGCGTTAGGGACGATGACACGAGTTCCATGATTTTTGTTTATCCAAAAAGTGCTTAAAATGCCTAAAGTTTACACTTCAAAAAATTTTGGGATCTTTTTAACCTTCTTAACCGTCGCGCCGTCGCGTCGCGCTGGTATGTACGAGCCTTTATAGTAAAAGATCTCTACAACTTACAGTAACTTCTCGACCTCTAACCAATAAATAGCATTTCTTGTTCATTATAAATCTGCAAACTTGTTAGTATCGTCGTTAATTCTAACTACATGAATACAGCTAGTGATTAGTGAAACTGCAATAAAATAACCTTTTAAATAATTCAATGGGACATGATTTTCTCCTGAGTTTCATTTCGCAAATGTGGTTTCCATTTATGGGTTAATGTGGTATCCCTTGGTCGCAGATAAAGGGTTCTTAAGGTCATCGTTCTGTGTGATAGTAGTAGTGTGGTAGTACAGCAAAAGAAAGCAGTTATTCAGACTTGTTTTAAATCTAATAACAGTTTTAACCCTTAGGTGCCCCGAACAATGTAAAGTTCTAAGGGTCAAGCCCCGCGGTTTGACATTGACGCGCGCAAAACGTCACTTTCGATATTTTTCAGAATTTTTCGGTGTTATCTGTCATTTTTTTGGTAATTTTACTTCTAATTGACGACCGTCAGGCCCTAGAGAGAATCAGCCGTCAGACGATTATAGTCATTATTTAGCAGTAACAATAGTGACTCAAGCCGCATGAGTCACCCGTTACCAATTGGTAACGGTGGGGCTTTACGGTTTTTATGTTTTAAATCTAATAACAGTTTTAGGTCTGGTTACGCACGTTAAGCCGTTAGTCTCGGCTGTCATTGTAGATCTTTGACAGTCGTCACGGATAGTCAGAAGCCCAAAAATCGGCAAACGGGTCTTACCAAGGGTTATCGTGTTACCCAGTAACTGGGTTGTGGATGTCAGATGAGCAGTCACTACAAGTAAAATACTGGTATTCAGCTGCATCTGGTTAGACTAGAAACCGACCGTCACCAACATAGTTGGGAAAAGGCAGATGGGGAGCAGTTTGAACTTCGGTCAGATTAATACTACCGCAGTTAAATATATCTAGCCTCTTGGCTGGCCTCTTAGCTCCAATTTCCAAAGATTTTACGAGAAAGAAAATTAATCAAAATTTGTCCAATGTCCATATTTTTTCAGGTGGCCGTAATGAAAAGGGGTAAGCCTGTAAACATGTTAGAAAACTCAGCCATCATCAATATAATGAAAGAAATCGACAGGGAGAAAGAAGAAGCTGAGAGGAAATAAGAACTTATCAAGAAGGTGCCGCTTTGTGACGTCATAAAAAGAAGCGTATACTGCCGAAGTAATGACGCCTTATGACCTTTGTACCAACTGTTGTTATTGATATTTATAAGTTTTGAAATATACTTTACGTTTTGTTTTTAAACTCCTTTAATTTTTAGGGTTCCGTAGTCAAGAAGGAACCCTAAAGCGCAGGCCACACCGCCAGCTAGCGGGCTAGGCGGGCGAAGCGAACGAAGGAAACTACACAAACTACGCGAAATATTGAAATTCGCGGTGTGAACCGAAGTATGTAAAGAGGTGAAACGATGTTCGCCCGCCCGCTTAGCTGGCGGTGTGGCCTGCGCTTTATAGTTTCGCCATGTCCGTCTGTCTGTCTGTCTGTCCGCGGCTTAGCTCAGACTCTTAATAGGTACTAGAAAGCTATTTGGCATGGGTATGTCCTAAAAAATATGTTTTCAAGATTTAAAAAAAAATATACGGTATCTCCCCTACGCGTAAAGTGGGGATGTTTTTTTTTTTCAGTTGAGTTGTTTCTGTCTTTTTTTTTATACAACAAGGGCAGGCACCTCAACCGCTGCAGCCACAGCAAACCGGTCTCGGGAGACCGTCAAACCCTTTATGTATTCGGTAGGTATGTACTTATTTACACTTTTTTTAACCACAACTGGGAAGCTCTTGGCCAGCATCTCACCTGATGGTAAGTAATGATCAGGCCGAAGGTGGACGCGACATTCCCCCGGAATAAGCGATGACGTATCATGGGACACGGACGATTTAACCCTCCTGCAGACTGGCGCGACGCGACACCGGTAATTGTTTTACCGTGAAGTTTTCATAGGAATTGTTTTGTTAGAGTCACATCGCGCTGTCGCGTCGTGTTAGTCTGCACGAGGCTTTAAACGTGACTGGCGAAATGGGTGTCCTATACGTAAGTACTCCTCTGCCAATGTTTTTAAAAGAGGAGTGAAGTTATTTTATGTTATGACTAGCTGCGCCCGTGGGTTTCACCCGCATAAGTCGCTATCCCGTAGTATCCTATGTCTTTCTGTGGTCTAGTGGTTAAGCCACCGGTCTCAGACCCAGAGGTCCCGGGTTCGATTCCCAGTGGGAGCAAAATTTTCTGCTCGGATTGGTTGATGGTAGGGCTTTTTCTAAGTCCGCCTGGCTAGCTACCACCATCTTATCTAAGTCTGTCGCCATAACAACTATGTTAACAGCATTGTTGTGTTTCGGCAGTTATAGATAAGATAGCCAGTTCCTCTGTGGTTGAGGATTCCGGGTGAAGTTCGCTTCCACCTTCGGCCTAATCATCACTTACCATCAGGTGAGATGCAGGCCAAGAGCTTCCACGTAGAAGTTACAAAAAAATTAAAAAAAATCTGTTCTGCCGTTTTAGCGTGAAAGCGTAAAAAGCAAACTCACTCTCGCATTTATAATATTTATTATAGTTAGTATTTTGTCTAAGTTATTTAAAGGTAGGTAGGTGCATAGCGTGATGATAAGCTGAATACCAGACAGTCTCTTCGTGTGTGGTCAACATTAAATAAACATTAAAATAACAAATAATAACCACATTTACTTACTAGTTTATATCCAGCCAGTTGAGGTTAACATTATTATTTTAGTACCTAAAATTATATACATGTGCCTGCATTAGGGTTGCCAACCGTCCTGTTTTCCCAGGACATGTCCTGTTTTTTGGGATGTCCTGGATAGTAACGTCCTGGCTTTTTTAAAGCATCCTGGTAAAGTCCTGTATTTTAAATTTCTACCTTACGTTTATTGGTCGGCCCCGCGCCCAGCGTTGAAGGTCTTAGAATAGTTATTTGTGTTACAAGGGGACAAAGTAATATTTTGTTCTTCTAGGGCGTTATTTTGAATTCAGAGCTAAGCGAAGGATTCGTAGAATCCTGAGCTTAGCGAGGAATTCAATATACGCCGCCCGAGAACAAAATATATTGTATCACGCAAATCAGTACGCTATCTAAAGCACGGAGTGGACCAATCAGAAGAGAGAAACCTCAAACTCCCTAGGGAGCAAAGTTGAATTTTGCTCCCGCTATCCTCTATAGGCAATTGTCGTTTTTCGAATAGGTGTGATGAAAATGTCTTTTCTGTGGCCTTCAAAAGCGGGGTGCGGGGAATTTAAAAATAAAGGTGTAACGTCCACTCTTTTCTTTCTCACTACTATTTTCGCGCACGAGAGCTCTCTCTATCTAACGTATAGATAGAGATAACTCTAGTGCGCGAAAATTGGTTTCATTGAACCTGTTTTCATTGAGTGTTACCATTAACCACTGCACTTATAATGCGTCGTGTTTTTAATCCGAAATGTCCTGGTATTTTCACCTACTAATCCCGGTTTTCAAAATTTTAGGATGGCAACCCTAGCCTACATAGTCACTACAACATTTTTATAAAATAAAACAACGTCCCCCGCCGCGTCTGTCTGTCTGAACGCGATAAACTCTAAAACTACTGAACAAATGATTCATGAGGAAGGTTAAGGTGTAAAATTCATTAAAGTTTTGTGTAAATTAGCTGATATATTATGACGATGATTATTGAAGATGTCGGAAAAAAAAAGACTTCGAGCTTTACCGAGCTTAAAGCTGTTTTCAGACCAGCGCGATTTGTCGCGCGACGCGACACGAACAATACAAAACTTCACGGTATAAAGGCATTTGCAGACCAGCGCGACTTGTTGCGCGACGCGACAGAACAATACAATTTCTAAGAAAACTTCACGGTATAACAATAACCGGTGTTGCGTCGCGCGACAAGTCGCGTCGTTTACTTCACAGATGTGCGCCGCGTTAACCAATAGAGTTATTATAAAAACTATGTATTACGGAATTATTTCTCCTGTAGGAAATATTTCGACAACCACGCGGAGCCGCGGGCAAAACCCAGTTTGCATTAAAATCTGTTCGGTCAAATGGTCATAATACCAATAATATGGCGAGAGTACCTATGGACTACGTGACTCTCTGAGCAAAAAGATGATACTGCTAGAAATAATCTTTTATTATAATAGATACTTTACCGAGAAATTGATAATGCCTGTAAAATCCTTAATCGATTCGGCTGGTTCACGATATCGATTCAAACCTTTATGAATACTTTAATTTCGAGAAATCGTAAAGCTGTGATAAGATATATTATTCTTACCATCACTGCTAATTTACATAATAATTATACATGAATAATAAAAATTAAACGTTATAAAGTGATGTGCAGGAACTTAGATAAAATACTTTCTCATCGCTTTAATGCATACTTACTTTAAAGTTTTCTTTCTTGATTTTCCAAATAGAGTTTTATGTTTACGAGTTTTATGTTTACGAAATGTCTATCGCGCCCTTACCTGAAATATAAAGAAAATAAAAATTAGCATTTACAAGTTTTAAATACAACGCCATCTGTTTTCCATACGGCGAACTACGGGAGAGCTGAGTAACGTTTATTGTTTCACTTCATGCTCTCTGCGTGCGTTAACTGCCTGTTTATTGCAACGCCCGGTAGATAGCGACAGTAGTCTTACAAGCAAGATTTTTTTTAAAAAGCATTCTTGATGGTGGGTTCTTTGTATTATAATATAATAAATACGAAGAAAATAATTTTATATAATGATAATAGCCATTACATGACATTCAGCCATTCTTGACATTTAACTTCCACTGTAAATACCGAAAGAAGAAGGAATATGCGCTTGCACAGTCAGCATTACATTATCATGAATAGCCTTGAACTCTTGATGGTAAGGTGATCTTCCACAGGTACAGAATGAATCACAAAGAATCTTTAAGAACCACAGGCCTACAACTGAAATCATTTAATCTTATCAATTTATCTAATTTCACGCATCTTGGTTGGAAAATCTATACAGGATGAAATTGAAAACATGCGACAACTCTTAAGGGGTCATTTTACTCATCATTATGAACAACTTTCACTATGGGACCAACCCTGAAATCGCGAAAAAAAAAACAGCTGGTATAATGGGTCCGAGCCCATTCGTCCCCTAAGATTCGCACCCTGTGCCCACTCGTCCCCTGGAACTTTTGAGGGGCCCATTCGTCCCCTGAAGAATATTTATTTTTATTCATTCTTCTAATATAAGTGTATACTGCAGCTTGGTAGTCCTGGTACAGTCGCGCAGAAAAGGCTAAAATAAAAAATATAGTAATTCGGTAGATATCATGTTTATTTCAAATAAGATTAACACATACAAAATCACAATGTCCTAGAAACTAACAAAATACAACTCTTTTACAAAAATCAGCCTTGATGACCATCATATAAATCAACATTCAATATAAAATATGCAAAAAAAAAAATAGAACACATATCAACAGTAAATAATCACTTCTTATTTTTTTGTAAGTATATTTACCAACTACATACATGCAAAATCATAATAACTTAAATCTAAAAAATTATAACAGTACAAAAAAAATACTAAAGTCACAGTAATTATTGAAGACTAGATAAATCAACATATATTTTTTTTGTATATTAACCAACTACATGCAAAATCGTAATAACTTAAATCTAATAAATTGTAACTAGAAGTACCTACATAAAAATTGGCTAAAATCACCGTATTTTTTGCATGCAAAATCATAATAACTTAAATCTAACAAATTATAACTACAATAACAAAAAATGACTAAAATCACAATAATGATTGAAGATTAAACAAATCAACATTATTTTAGTATAAAACTAATCTTATATTTGTTTTTTCATTTTAAATTAATTATGCATAGCTTTTCCATGCAGTGGCCAAGTGAAATCTGATTTTCAAAAAATTGGTTAATTATGCGATTTATTCTCGCTTCATTTTCAATCGATTCAGGAGTCCGATTATTTGTTTGGACACCCCTTTGCACCTGATCCATTTTATTTTTTGATAAATTCGCTTCTTTATGTAGAGTGTCTAAACATTGCAAAATATTTGGTTTTACAAAAATATAAAATTATAAAGTATAAAATTTTACATCGTAAGCCTATCGACAGGTTATATTATTATCATGACGGATTATCATTCATCATAGCTCTTTTTTCAATGATCTGTTATGATTTATTAAATTAATTCCGTTAATAAACTGTTCACAAGTGTACTATGTTAACCGTTTCTTATGTAAAATATAGCTAATTTTATCTCAGCACCTGAATAGGTGCCGAATCTTTAACTTATATTGTATATATATTAGAGGGGACGAATGGGTACCTTAAAAATAATATTTTTTATTAAAATATTAATTGGTCCCCTACCAGGAGACCAATGGGCACCTATATAGGGGCCGAATCTACAACTTTTATGCTGGGGGACGAATTTTAGGGGACGAATGGGCTCTGACCCTTCCCTACATTTTGACGAGCTATGCAAACATAAATGTAGGGAACAGCTGTTTTTTTTTTCGCGATTTCAGGGTTGGTCCCATAGTGAAAGTTGTTCATAATGATGAGTAAAATGACCCCTTAAGAGTTGTCGCATGTTTTCAATTTCATCCTGTATATTTGAGTTTGAGTCTTTTATTTTCATTCATATTTGGGATACGACCGAGTTATTTTACCTTTCTGATGTAGGGGTACTACATATTTAATTATTTACTTATTCAATTTTCCGTAACCTAATTAGATTTCCGTAAGAACTCGTGGCTAAGTAATGACAGCCATACCTACGGGGCGGTCGGTTGGTGGATGGGTGACCACTTACCATCCATTACAAATCGAGACTACTCCATGACTCGGGAAGCACGTCCCGGCTGTCATTCGTGTCATTTTTGGAACGGGTAGTACAGTCCAAGAAGTCTAACAACCAGTCTTACCAAGGTGTATCGTGTTACCCAGTTCCTGGGTTGTGGAGTTTAGATAGGTACGCAGTCGCTCCATGTAAAATACTGGTATTTATTCAGAGCATCCAGTTAGGTTAGGTTAGTTAGTTACCCAACATAGTTGGGAAAGGCTAGGCACAGATTGGATAATTTTTCGTAACCTTTAGTTAGTCTCATCCGTACACCTAAATGTGATCCACTTATAATACTACATTTTATTACTTTTTCCACCCCTTAGACATGTACAAACATACCTGCACAATATAAAAACACAGCACACGTAAATAAATCATCCAAAAAACAACATTGCAGGTTAAAGTTATAAAAATGCCAAATCTTGACGTAAACCCTGACCTACAAACAAAATGGCGCTTAGTATTCCACCTGTGTGTACAGTGTAGTATGAGTATCGTGTGAAATGCACAGGTTAGTCAAAACACATGCCGAGCGGAACATGAGAATCGCCCGCCGTCATTACGTGGGGCTATGAAACGAGCGGTAAGTGCGCCTCTACGGCGAGATCATGGTCAAGGCAAGGTACTGCCGTAATGTAGTTAGTCATTTGGAATTACGACATGAGGAAAATTGCCTTTAAAGTACATACCTATGTTTTGTAGATTGAAATGGAAATGAAAACCTTTAGAATGGTTTTTGATTGCCTTTGGTAATTATTTTTAAAGATCCAATTTCCACGTCACTTTCATGTTAAAAAAAATAAAAAATTTATGTACTTTTCAATTTTCGCAAAACTTTCTCCGCCTCCATCTAAGCTAACCAAATCACTCTGAAAAACTTGCTCATCTTGTCACCACAAATTGTGTTGAAGAGAGACAGATGACAGTAACCGTTTGCCAGTAGGCCTAACATGCCACACGCGACAATGTTTATATCTCGCGCGAGTAATTGTCGTCTATTTCTGCACTTTTCTCGTTTTCTGACAGCGCTGTCATACAAAATAGTCGACTCGTTCTGTCAAACTGGATGTTTTTTCGACAAACCCTAACATGGCAATCTCGATTTTTGACAATTCAACACGAGATATATGCGATTTTTCTGTCATTTAGTCTCTCAATTATTATATCTGCTTCTTTTTAGCGTGGTGATCCATGTTCATGCCTTCTCTGTATGCAGTGGGACAGTAGGTAACAGGCTGGTCTTATTATTATTTAATTTTAAATCTTAAACCGCTGCTCTCCTAGCCACACCAAACAAACTCACTGTTTATGTAATGCACATTTTTGGTTCATTGTTCACGTTCAGTAATAAAACATTAGTTACTGTTATATTTTAAGTTAATATGCTAGTACCTACTTAGCAAAACACCTTGGAGGTTTGGACAGTTGACCTAGTAATAATAGGTACTATGTACGGATACAGAGATTACAAAATGTGCAGTCTTTTACCGGATACTGCATCCCACTGGAGCGGAGAGGAGAGGAGAGGAGCGGAGATGTGCCAATAACCAATAGAATCGCAACTCTGGAGCGGAGTTTAGATTCTATTGGTTAATATTGGCACATCTCCGCTCCTCTCCTCTCCTCTCCGCTCCACTGGACAGGCAGCCTTATGCAGGTTTTACTTATTATTTTTTGTGTGGTTAGTGACTAACCTGGTGTCAGAGTTTTATGCTGCCCAGGGGCCTCTATACTTCGCTTCACATGCCTTCGAGAAATATCTCTCATGCATGCCGGTTTCCTCACGATGTTTTCCCTCACCGTTTTTGAAGCAAGTGATAATTATACAATAGGACAAGAATCTGAAAAGTCTGAGCCATGGGCTTCGACCTAGAGACAGGCTATGACTTGGTAGTTCTGACACTGGCATCACTTATATGAGTTCTACGATTAGGGCGCCGGACTGCCGATAAAGAGAACTCCTCAATCATTGCAGCCTGTAGCAGATATATTACCTTAGCCACACACCGTCTTACTATCTTACAGTCGGTCAATGTCAGGTTTGTCGCAGTCAGGTTTGCCAGGTTCATGCAGAGGATCAGGAGTTGGGGAGTGGGCATAATGTACTTGTAGAAAGTAGTGCCTGCTTGGTTTGGCACTAGCTTCTGAGTTGGTTTATTTGGTATTATATTAGACTGGTTTAATGATACGAAATAATATGGTGTAAAATGTATATTGGTTATATTATACTAGCTTTTACCCGCGACTTCGCCCGCGTGGATGTCGCAAAATATCCCACGGGAACGTTCTACCGGGAATACATACCTAATAGCCAAGGAAAAGATCATTGACTAACTTTCAGCGGACGCAGTGGTAGGCTACTACAGCGCCCGCGTGGTCAACCATAATTATTTTGTTACGCGTAATTTTGAAACTGTGATATCTCTTAAACTATTCATTTAAATGATGTGATGTAAAGGCATATTTTAATGGAAATTTAATGCCCAATTTAAATAACCTATTTAATTGGATAAGGATTAATAAAATACCGGTCAAAATAGCTTCGGAAATAACAATGCAAATTTTATACAATTTTGAAAGATAAAAATGGTTATTGTGGGTCACCCTTAAAAGATAGACATATGCCATCGCGGACGTTTTTGTTGCAATTTTTAAGATATACAATACTCTAGAACATAAATTTGATTTATCTCTCACGACTTACGCAGCGCACGCCAGTAAAGCTCCCAGTCGGCATGATTTTTTCCGACATCTTCAACAATAATCGTCATATTTCAGCCAATTTACACAAAACCTTAATGAATTATACACTAAAACCTTCCACATGAATCACTCCGTCCAATGGTGAAAACCGTTTGAAAATCCGTTCGGCAGTTTTTGAGTTTATCGCGTTCAGACAGACAGACAGACAGACAGACAGACAGACGCGGCGGGCGACTTTGTTTTATAATATGTAAGGATTTAAATGGTTAATCTAAGCTAAATTAGTACTAAGATGGTATGGTTTGGTTTGTGTTATGCCATTGGTATCCGAATACGTACTAACTGGTAATAGCTGTGATGCATGCGTTTATGGAAATGCACGCAGGCAAAAGTGCTAAGCTATTCGTTTGTAAATATTGTACCGAACAGTACTATACTAAGGTATTTTCAAAGAAAGGTTCTTGTTGCCCATGTTGGTCTTGTGATCGCAAGCGCTACTGCCGAGCATGAGGTCGTGGGTTCAAATCCCAGGTCGGGCAAAGTCTTATTGGGTTTTTCATCAGGAATTTCTGCAGCTCGGAGTCTGGAGTTGTGCCCGGTGGATAGCAAAAGGCTCGCCGCCTATTAGGTACATGGGACTTGAACATAACTGGCGAAATGTGAGAGAACTATTAGGTACTGCTCTGTCCAACCCTTTGAGAAAAACAGGCGTGATGTTACGCATAATCAGCCTATAATGTTCCTGCTGGGACACAGGCCTCCTCTCTGTGAGAAGGAGTGGGCCATAATCCACCACGCGGGCCTAGTGCGGTTGGTAGATGTCCCATGTCTTCGAAGTTTTTGGTTCTCGAACATGCCAGTTTCCTCACGATGTTTTCCCTTCCTTTATTCGCATAATATCAGATTCTCAAAATAGCAGATTCTCATCCTTCACCGTTTTGAGAGTAGTGGTGATGAAATAATTTACACAATATAAAGCGCTGTCAGGGTTCCAAGCCCAACCCACGACCTAAAAATCGTAAGCCGCGGCCATTATCACTGGTCCACCACTGCTCTCTTACCACTGGGCCACCACTGCTCTACCACTGGGCCACCACTGATCTCCTCGCTCTGATGTTACGTGAAATGTTTGAAAATTGACATACTTATCTCTGGTCCTGTCAAATGTTTGGATGTCGAACCACTGAAAGTAGTTACGCTGTGGTAAGGCACAGTTATCGTGGCTACTCCTGGGAATACAAGCGGATGTTTTGTTACAATATTTTGCTACATAACCGTAGAAGGAATAATATACTATTACTCCACCACGACCCGATAACCCAGTTTACTACCTAACTTCATGAATCAACGTCTGTCGTGAACACAATAGGTATCGTTTGATTGCGCCATTGTGCTAAGTGATTGTTGACGTAATATGCAGGCTATGACAATTAGTTCATTTCTTAGTACTACAGGTACACTTACTACTGTAGTACTTTTTACTGCTTGTTGCGTGTTCATTGTTTTGTCTATACATACAAATAAATAAAATTGAAGTGTCTGTTTGTAATGTCACCATAACAGGTTTTTGCTAAATGCATGCAATGCAAAGGCATGCCTGAGAGATATTTGTCGACGGCTTTAAAAATCTGACACCAGGTTACTACCACACGAAAAGAAGAAGAAGACTAATGCATATTATGGAAGTACTGGTCTGTAGTGGTGTAGTGTATTATAACAAAAAAACTATTTTAATGTTTTTGTTCTACCAGAATCGCGTCACACCATTGCGGCGCGTCTGTCTGCTGAAGCTTGTAATCATCATGTGCCTACTGCCTAGCCGTTTCCCAATTGACTTGGCGTCGGCTTCCAGTCTAACCGGATGCATACATGAAGCGACTGCCTATCTGACCTATACAGCCCAGTTACTGAGTAACATATTATCATGAAAATAGTTAGTTAATTAGTGACGTGTTTTCAGAAATCGGGTATCAGTCTCATTTGTTGCTAAATTCAAGTTCAAAAGGCTGTTATTCAAAAAATGCTGAGAATCAGCACTTTTCGAACGTCAAAAATTACATAAGACAGTCCCCCAAAACGCCCGCCCTTCACCACTTCCTAGTGCTTTAGCTGGGAAGAAGTGGCGCAACAAACTCTTCAGCAGCACAGCTGTCTGTTCAGTCTAGCCACTGTGTTTGGGACTAGATCTCTCACGCTCATCGTATTCCAAAGAATCAATGAAGAAGCTAGTACCTAATAAGGAAGGAGTTCATACGTCCATTATTAATGATTTGATCATTAATATTTCGTAATAAGCCCATTCAAAATCCAATCAGAACTGTATAAAAATTAGCTCAGCCGTTCGCGAGATAAACACATTTAAACGAGCTGACAGAAACTATGATTTATAATGTCAGTGAGCACATTAATCACTAGTACATGCCTATTTAATGTAAAGGTTAATTAATGAACGTTTAGCAGTTTTGGTAATCGAAATAATATAACTGAAGATTCATAGCAAATGCTCTTCTTAGTTTATCGTTTTCCGGGTAACTGTTTTCAAGGTTTTCCATTTTTAGGGTTCCGTAGTCAACAAGGAACCCTTGTAGTTTCGCCATGTCCGACTGTCTGTCTGTCTGTCTGACCGTCTGTCCGCGGATTAGCTCAGAGACTCTAGTAAAAGAGCTGTAATTTGGCTTGGGTACATATTTATTAATCACGTCAACAAAGTGGTAAAATAAAATATGTTTTTAGGCTCCCCTACACGTAGTTTTTTTTTTTTTTTTATAAAAAGAACCAGGTTCTTTGTAATGAATTACAATCTAGCCTACACATAAAGTGAGGATGTTTTTTTTCTCTTCTGTCCCATGGCGTGGGTTGTCGTTGTTGGTCGTTCAAAACTGGTCGGTTTTCTTTTTGCGGAGCCTTGGTGGCCGACTTACGAGTTGTAGATCATAGGTTCGAACCCTGACAATCGCTTTACTTTGTGTAAATTATTTCATCTCCACTGCTCTGAAAAAGTTAAAGGAAAATATCGTGAGGAAACCGGCATGTCCTAGAACCAAAAATTCGAAAACCTACCTAATACTACTACTATGGCCCACTAGTTCTAACGCGGATAAAAAAACTGAGAATCACGCAAAATCTATCAAGCGTATTTTTCCGAATCCTTAACCATTTTAAAGATAATTTAATTATTGATCTTTTAGTCAATCTTCAATCTTCCTAGCCTTTTCCCAACTATCTTGGGGTCGGCTTCCAGTCTAACCGGATGCAGCTGAATACCAGTATTTTACATGGAGCGACTGCCTATCTGACCTCCACAACCCAGTAACTGGGTAATATACCGATACCCCTTGGTAAGACTGGTGTCAGACTTTCGGGCTTCTGAGGACTCGTAACGACTGTCAAAGATCCACAAATGACAGCCGGGACCAACGGCTTAACGTGCTTTCCGAGGCACGGAGGAGTCTCGGTATGTAAAGATGGTCACCCATCCACTGACCAACCCCGGCAAGCGTAGCTTAACCTGATGGATCGACCCGTGCGGCTTGTTATTACTTAGCCACGAGCTCCTCTAGAGATTGAAGATTGATTGATCTTTTAGTATACTTACGTGTTTTATTAAAATACCAGTTGTTTTACGTTTATTAAATTAATAATGCGTCTAAGAGCAGCGCTCCTTGATGGGCGAGTCCTATTACTGTCTGGACGTACGACGCGTTGCATGAGCTCGGTACAGAACACGCGAGCTAACCACTCAAGGACACTCATGGCTTATATTTGCGACTTAAGCCGGATAAAAACGCACTTTTAAACCTCAATAGAAGCCCGAAAAGATTATTTGCATAGACATTGGCAAAGCAGGAAGCTTGTCCACAAACAGTTAAAGATGGCGCTAACTAGAAGGTAAACATACACGGGCGGATTGGTTAGCGGTGCGCTGTCAAAAAATCATGCGTAATATTTAGTAGCTTATTGATGTTTTGTTTGATGATCACATAACGTCCTTGAAAGACAAAAAAACAAAAGATACCTATAGGTATTATTGATATTTTCATATATTTCGTCAAGTCCAATGTCAAAGCGCACTAATCCAGACCAGACCGTGAGAATTTTCTTATGGAAAAATCTCTTTGGACAACCCGCGAATCGAACGCAAGATGGACCGACGCTCATCAATGCCAGTTGTGGTTGGGAGTTTGGGAGAAAGTCGTCATTAAAATCGTCTCTCATTTGAAATACCGTAGTTAACTATAAAGAAATATTTTCTCATAGAACGTATTCTATTCAAGCGAAGATATGGTTATCTATGTAACAAACTTAACACATCATCAAACGAATCCATGGACACACCATCACATTTCCTCAAAGGATGACAGCAATTTTCTGGCAACGGCCAGGTACGAACTAACGGAATAACCAAATTACTTCCAACGATGGACAATAACCTACATAGCAACTTGTATATTGTACGTATGTACGTACTTAGTACTGCCTTCCTATGTCGTTACATACGGTCACATCTGACATCAGTTCAGTCAAGCGTCAGTTCAACGTTGACAAGATACCGAGAATTGTGCCTGTAGGTATTAGCTTTGCTTAGTTATGCTCGCAGAACATGGAACTACGAGGAATAAAGGTCTAAGGCAATCTTTCTCAAAGTGGGCGGGTCCCCTTGTGGGCGCTAAAGGCCTAAAGGGGCATTAAAAAAATAAATGATAACAGTTTTATTAAAAAATTAAAACTCTTTCTATTGGACAAAAGCTATTATAGTATAAAAGAATATTTAGACGATAAATTATAATTTATAAGAAAGACATACTTAATAAAATAAATAATACATTTCCATTTACAAAATCTACATAATAAATAGATAATTAAACAAACAAAATAATCAATATAAATCAATTCATAATAAATATACCTACTAATACACAGTGCAATAACATACTATTTTTTAAATTAATAATGCAATCTAGTCGTTAATAAATAAAGAATCGTGCAATAAATTTAGTATAATAACCAAATAACATAAGTTTAAACACATACTGAACAGCAGGAATAATTAGCCAAAACTATATTGGTATAACTTATTAAAAACCTACTTACCCAAGCAGGTATTATTTATAAAGCAATAAAGCCAAAAAATACTTAAATGATAATAATTAAAATACTTAAATATTAGGAAAAGAAGAAAAGGTGGTAAGTAACAAAATGAAAATACAATTACCAGATTCGGAATACATACCTACTTAATTAAATAATATAAACACTCTTCAATTAAGCGCTCTTCCTCCTCTCTCCTAGTATGCTGTGCCCGACAGGGTCCATAATTGTTACTTTAATTTTAAGCCTACCAACTGTTCATCAACATTATGGAATGCAATAAAGAATTGAGAATTGAGGCGCCCCTCTTTAGGCCTTTAGCGCCCACACTCAGTAAGGGTCCCAGAAAATAATTGGGGGTGTTGAAGTGGTTTAGGTTATTTAGTAGATAGATAGATAGAATATTCTTTATTATGTACACCATAAAAAGTACAGATATAAATGTAGAAATTTTACATAGGGTGACACAATGGGCGGTCTTATCGCTAAAAGCGATCTTTTACAGACCTTTACTTTTTATTTAGTACATAGTTCTGCCCTGTTGATTGTATAAAAAAGAATATTTTACATAGCTTTCGTAGGATAGCCATTTGTGCAATTCTGTATCAATCGGCTGGTTCATCGATACTTGTTCTTACTTGCTCAGTACGATTAAGTGACGAATGAGATAAACGAGTTTGTGTTCTAGTTGCTGTCACTGGTAAAAAAGTCTCGTTTAAACTCCAGACCAGACTAATATAGCACACTATAATTTAATTAATTAAAGTAATGAATGTCATTGTGGTTTTTAAGATGTGGTAAAATAAAAAAAAATTAAAGGGCGCTGAAAAATTATTAATTTTCAAAGTCGGCGGTAGATGAAATAAGTTTGAGAAGCTCTGGTCTAAAGTTAATCTAAAGAAAGAAAGAAAGAAAGAAAACGTTTATTTGGACACAGTTCGTGAAACACAAATTACAAAAAAATATAAAACAACAAAATAATCTTAATACAATACGTGTGTGCCTCACGGCTGCGCCAAAAAGGTTCATTTCAGCATTAATGCCAGACAGATGCTGTCTGACGCTGGTTTTCTAATGAACCCCTAAGGACAAGTGACGGGGAGTACAAACAGTTTCAACATACCTTATACATAATTTTTATACAAATACAAATAATAATAATATCCCCACCGCCGTATCTCTACGTTGACGTCGTGGTGGGGCTTGCGCGCTCCAAACTCTAGGTCTGTGCCGGTAGAGTTTACTTTGCCGGAACAGGTCTAGGAAGAGGAGCCAGACCAAGAGAGATACAGAAAACCGCAGGGCAGCATGTGGCGAGCTGTTGGGCAGTAGCGACCCCACGGACCCTATCTCCCGGGAGAAATCTTGTTCCTCATCTCTGGCTTGCCTTAATTGGCCGGCTGGAGTGAACACTGACGAGGAACAGAGCTCCCACCTCATTCTTGCCTTAATTGGCCGGCTTGAGTGGAGATTCGCAAGAGCAAACGTGCTCGGAGGAAGGAAGTATTCCAGTAAGACGCTGGTAGGGATCTTGACCGTACTTCCGGGATTGTCCTGATAGCCGTGGAATACCGCTCTACTCCTCATAAGCACCTCAGGACATGTTGCCTCCTTGTCACTACGACACTTTGTGCTAGCGACCGTTTTCGGGGGCCCATTATTGAGTGTGCAAGTCACCCCCTGCCATTTTATCTGTGTACATTATAAAATATTGATCAGGCAGGGGCCATAGACCTTTCATAGTTCTAGGTCACCAGTCAACTTAAGCCACCCAAACCCATAGTCCAATGTTTTGTTTCCATGTTCTGCAATAGTCCTGCACCAACCGGGGGTTGTCCTTGGGTGCACTTGCATAGTGCATAGAGGGATAACCGTCGGTTGGTGCCTCATTTCATTTAAAATTGTCTAAAGGGCCTCTGCGAGTTGGCTTCGGCCCCTCGTACGCCTTCCAAAAGACCGAGATCCCATGGTCCCGAGATATGTAGACGATATAATAATATTATCTACAAATAATAATAATTATTGTTAATACTCCCGCGAGTTCCATACACGAATAGTGAGTCGCAGTAGCCATGGGGAAACTAACTAGCTACATGGAACTACTGGGTATAAAGGGGTTTTCGCAATTTTCCTTTATTGTATTGTGTTCATCTCGAAATGATGTTCAAAAAATTCCAAGCATCAGGGGGGCGATTCTACTAATATGCAAAGTTATATACGGGAATGAATGGTAATTAATGACGGTAGTAAAGCCCAAATTAAACTGACGCTAAACTGGTCGTGTAAGACACGCCTAACCGGTCAACCTGCCTTCCTAAGGTGACTGATTGTGATTCAACGGACAACGGAGCGGATAAAGAAACAATTGACGAATTTATGGCCGACGAAAAGAGTTTTTAAATTAATCCTAGCAGGAGGGGGAACAAAGAAATTAAAGTCAGTTGACGGTTTTCGGCTACGGATGCAGTACCCCATGATTACTTCCCGTAGTGGGTGTTAAAAGAGACTAATCCGGGATTTAACGAGGATGAGAAACATAACGGGATCCGTGAATTTATAAGAGTTGATGATAATTTCGACTTGGAACGGGTTGGAGCTGATATAAATCATAACAACCATTCTGACGTATGTCGACGAATAATTGTCTTATCTGCAGGAGAAACGGTGTTCATAGAATCATTTAAGACCTATTATCCACAACTACTTAATCGCCATGTCATTTCTTAAACATACATAACATGACTGGGTTTGTTTTCAGTTTACAGAAACGAAGTAAAGTTAACAGACAGTCAAATGAGTTTTTCTGTAGATAATTCTACAAGCAAATCTGTGTTAATTTTTGAACAAATTTCTGAAAACTGCATGGATCTACTCGTTTCTAAAACTTACGTCTGATATAAGGCTTATAGAATACTGAAAAGTAATTTTACAACAGCATTTTTTTAAAGAGTTCCAAATAAGTTTGTCACTTATCACTTAAGTCATTAAAAATCTTAGAAGAATCAACATTTTAATATTAAAATCATCCTTTGTTCCACTATGATATGGTAGATGAGAAAATAAACTTATCTCGCTATTTATACAGCTACACGTTTGTAGAATGATAACAATGATAACAGCTGCCTTGCCTAGACTGTTTACTGAAGGCTTTCCTATTCTCTGAATACAGAGAGTACTTTGTAACCTAGATACGTAGACAGATAGAATACTCTTTATAATGTACTTACACCATAAAAATTACAGATATTAATCAATAAATCTGTCTAGCCTTTTCCCAACTATGTTGGAGTTGCAGCTGAATACCAGTATTTTACATGGAGCGACTGCCTATCTGACCTCCACAACCCAGTTACTGGGTCATACGATATCCCATTCAAAACAATCCATGCATAGATAAAACAAATACATATCTATATAAAAACGAGAATTTTATATATTAGATATATACAAAAATAATCATGGAACAAGATAAAAATATGTAAGTAGCCCAGATTATCTACTACACGAAATGTTGTCGTCCTTCTGTAGGGTAGCCAATACTATGAACAGAAATGGGACAGACCCATAAAAGCGTCGGGCCTTTTTTAAGAAAATAAAAGTTATTATTCCAGTAAAAAGCTATTTTACGGCCCTCGAGTTGTTCACAAGGAAAATAACTCGGCTGACTTTGCACTTATGTTGAAAATATACAGGGGTTATATTCAAGGCGCTTTTCTTAGAAACCTGAAGTTCTGACAAGAAGGAATTATAATTAAAATAAATGCATGAATGAATTTCTTAATTATTTTTTCCGTTCAAAAATTAATCTCTGCTTCTATTTTTGATGTGTAAGATCTAAGATCTATCCTCTCACTTTCCTGCAAATCTTTCCTCTCGCTTTCAAATCTTTGGGAGCTATTTCGTGAAAAGGGACGAAAGGGTGTAACAGGAAGCCGGGTAAGCGCGCGCTATTTGATTTAACCAATGAGCTCGCGCGGTCCTAGAGTTTGCCGTCAGAAACGGCCTTGACGAAGCCCCGCCTCTTTAATGTTGCTTATTACCAAGGAGACGTGTCAGATGTTACATATCATATGTGACTACTGTAGGTAAGTCTCGCTCGTTTTTTTCTAACAACATGAAGTAAATGTCATGTTTTTGAGTTCTTTTTATGCGTCATGTTTACCGCAAATAAACGTATTTTCTTTCTTTCTCTTTTCTTTTCATGAGGAAGATTTTAAGTATGAATGTTGATGGCTTTTGAAGTAGGGGAAAACCAAAGAAACGATGGATGAACTGTGTTTAAGATGATATGGATAGAAAGGGGGTGACTACCAAGATGACGACTAATAGAGAAGTATGGAAGAAAAAGTCATGTTGCGCCGACCACAAATAAATTGGGATAAAGGCAGGAGAATGATGCTGACGAATTTCGAAGGAAAAACCGAGATAAACACGATAAACTCATTTCAATACCAACCTAATTCATAAAATATTATTTAGGTATGCATACAGTCCTTCGTGACATTGAACTACATACAGAAACATTATCTAAATATATATCCTGTTAGTATGATAAGCGTGCGACTGTGAAGTCATCGGTAATTGCATTACTATAACATGAATAAAGTGATGTCAGTTTTGAATTAAAAAGAGAGATAAAAAGCTAAATCATAAGAAATAAAGTATTCTCAGTAGAGTTTGTTATAGACGCTATCAACTTGCTGACGGACTAATATTTTTATGAGCCATTTCACAAGGTGAACCGTTGACTTTGTGAAGGCCGCACTCAGCCGCAGGAATCCGCTGGATGCGGGAAGCACAGAATCGGTCGAAGTGGCGGTGATTGGGGGAGGCCTATGTCCAGCAGTGGACGTCTATCAGCTGAAATGATGATGATGATGAGCCATTTTTTTTCTTCTTTTCAGCGAGTTCATTCATAGTGACTAGCAGAGATAGTGGAAAAGACGTTCTGCCGAAATAGGTTCGAATAAGGTCAAGAAGATGATGGCATGATCTATTCTTATACAGGGTTAAATTAAATTAGCTACCGAAACTCTGCAGACGTGATGGATATCTTTATCTAAACACGACAAATAAAAATTAAAAAGATTACATGATTATTTTTTTGAAGTCAACGCGCACTGGTGGTGTTGTTACTTGAAGTATGACGTAGTAAGTAACCATCACGTCAGTGAAGAAAAAACACAAAAGAAACTGTTTATTTTAAACTGATATTTCAAGTAAGGTTATTGAAAAGTCCTAAAAAAGCCTGACATTTGCAAAAAAGTCCGGATATGCATCTTTTTAATTTTACTATTTTCAGTATAGTATTTTTTTTTTATAAATTCCCCTCAAAAAGCCGGACATGTCCGGACAAATCCGGACGGATGGTAACCCTAATTTCAAGTGACTACCCTATCTGTGTTTGATGACACCAAAGAAAAACTCATCAAATTAACTTCTTTTTCATTTTATCATGTTTTTAGATATTGATATCCATAACGTCTGCGGAGTTTCGCTAGCTAATTTGATTTGACCCTGTACTACATTCTGTCAGAAATTCATCTGCCTAGCTATTTCCCAACTATGTTGGGGTCGGCTTACAGTCTAACAGGATGCAGCTGAATACCAGTATTTTACATGGAGCGACTGCCTATCTAACCTCCACAACCCAGGAACCAGGTAATACGATGCCCCTTGGTATACTGGTGTCAGACTTTCGGGCTTCTGACGACTCGTAACGACTGTCAAAGATCCACGAACGAATGACAGTCGGGACCAACGGCTTAACGTGCTTTCCGAGGCACGGAGGAGTCTCAGCATGTAAAGATAGTCACCCATCCCCGACAAGCGTAGCTTAACCTGACGGATCGATCCGTGCGGCTGTTATTACTTAGCCACGAGCTCCTCCATTTTGTCAGAAATTAAAGAACCTAAATTAAAAACGCAGTGTAAGAAATAGTGTTACTTACAGTATTTTCCCAACTCATAAACTCGCTCATAATATACGGTGGTGTGTTGATGTCAAGTTCATCAAACCGGGAAGAGCTATTTTAATCCTCATACACTCAGCGTGGTTTTATTATAGCAGCTGTTGTGACCACGTGTTTGGTAACAAGTGGGATAGTGAGATATTTTTATTAAAATGATGACGAAGCTATTGCTAGTGATAGTATTTTTACGCTCATACAGACTTATCAGACTGAGGAGCTCGGAGCTAAGTAATAGCTCGTAGCGTAGTAAATAACAGCCGCACGCACGGTTCGATCCATCCGGTTAAACTACGCTTGCCACGGTTGGTTCGTGGATTGGTTGCCATCTTCACATATCGAGACTCCTCCGTGCCTCGGAAAGCACGTTAAGCCGTTGGTCCCGGCTTTCATTCGTGGATCTTTGACAGTCGTGACGGATCGTCAGCAGCCCGAAAGTCTGACAACCAGTCTAACCAAGGGATATCGTATTACCCAGTCACTGGGTTGTGGAGATAATATAGTCAGTTGTAAAATACAGGTGTTCAGGTGCATCTGCACCCTAATTACGTAATGCACGATCAATTTTAAATTAAAACCAATTGAAAAAGATTGCCAGTCCATTGTTTCATAAGTTCGACAAAAAAAAACCTGCTCAATTTTTGTGCATTGCGTAATTGGGGGGCTGGTTAGACTGGAAGCAGACCTCAACATAGTTGGTAAAGGCTAGGCAGATTGATTGATTAACAGACTTATCAGACAGTCATGAGGACATACATATTGTACTTACGTTAGTATCGATTATAGATAATTACTAGGAAAAAAATTTTTTTTTGGCTTACACCAGTGACCGACGACTTCCTTATTTATCAGTGGAGCGGAACGAAAAACGCACGTTGTTTTGAGTAGAGAGAGATAGCATTACCGAAAAAAGAAAGAGACAGCAAGATACCGTTGAAAAAGGGCATTTCTTCAAAACGAAACAAACATTTTCCCAAAAATCCCGGCAAAAATAAATCTTCGTTATAGCCAGACTTATGATGCGTCAAAGTGCAGCAACACACAGCCTACAGCTCCGTTCACGTATCCTGAATTAAATTGCTAACTTCTGGCGTCCCTACCTCTACTGCAGTGTTTGAAGTTAAGCCAAGTAATGCCAAACATTTAACACCTCATGTTGCGATAAATTTTATGTGTTCCTGTTTACTCATTATAAGTTACGTTACGTAAAATCACATATCAGCCTGTAGATATTAACTGTAAAATATGGGGCTAAGAAAACTGTCTAAGATAATATCACAATACTTTAAGACATAACATTACGCCTTGTTTCCGCGATAGTTGGGCAGAGGTGTACCTATATAGTACACCCACATTTCGCCAGTTATGTTTAAGCCCCATGTAATAGGCGGCGAGCCTATTGCCATCAACCGGGCACAAATCCAGACTCCTGGCTGCTATTCTAGCTCAATTCCCTGATTCGCTCGGTAGAACACCTGACAAAAAAAAACACTTGATTCACTATGACGAAATATTTGGTGATTATTCTATTGTCCCGAAAAAAGCAACCAGATATTGGCTCCCCTACCATCCTATAAATAGTAAGGGAGCCAGTGATGTAGAAGTCGGAGCATCACAATTATTTTGAAGAACCTAGCCTACCTACTTAAAAACAAGTATCGGGCAATATCGAACACCTTGTTACGATAACTTTAATAGGTGTACTCTCACCGATATATTCTGTCAATATTAAATATGTGCTTGTTCTTCTAAGAATGCGGCGTTCATTGATATTTGTTGTTGATTTGTAATCTTTTATTTATTTCTCGATATCAGTTGATGCTACTGTTCAAACTGATCTTCATGATCACGTGATCTTCAGGAAAACTAAAGGAGTTCTATAGAGAACTCCCTTAGTTTTTCTGTCTGACTTAAGTCACATGATCTAACAGGAAAACTACCACCATTACCACACCACATAACTACCATCATTTTTTTTTAACTTAAATCTAAGGCCTTGTCCAGAAGGGACGAAACGTTTCGCGCGAATTCATTCGCGCGTTAACGAGATACTAGGCGCCAATACATCGCGTCCACAAGCATCGCGCGATTTCAAAATACGCGCGTAAATCGCGTGCAGTTCGCCAGACTCTCGACTCGCGCTTGATTCGCGCGTATTGCGCGCGAGTCGAGATACTAGAGACTCCTAAACTCCTTGTTGCGTCCAGTTGACGCGCGAATTCCAGAGCGAATGCACGTATCCAGGGAAATGGAGCGCCAAAATTTTGATACGGAATTGTTTATAGTCCCCAAATGCTCGCGCGTAGGTACGCTCTTTCTGGGCGAAACGGTCGCGCGTGATACGCACGAGAGAATCGCGGCGAATTCGCCCTTTGTGGACAAGCTCTTATGATCTGACCGGAAAACTAAAGGAGTTCTCTATAGAGAATTCCTTTAGTTTTACAGTCAGATCATGTAACTTAAGAATCTAGATATACACATGTTGTTAAGCATAGGCTTGAACACATGCCAATATATCTACAACGTGGAGACCATTTTAACACGACTGTACAATTTCTGCCGTAAAGCAAATCTGTCTTAAAGCAACGAAAGCGTCCAAAACAATCTTCCTTTTTAACCGACTTCCAAAAGGAGGAGGTTCTCAATTCGTCTGTATGTTTTTTTTTTTTTTTTTTTTTTTGTATGTTTGTTACGCGATTTCTCCATCAATTATGGACCGATTTTGAAAATTGTTTTTTTGTTTGAAAGAGTATGCTCCCGAGGTGGTCCCATATTAATTTTATTAACTTTACTTGGATAGTTTTTGAGTTAGCTTCAATAATACGTATTTTTCCCACTTAGTTTATATGGATGATATAATGATAACTTCCAATCACTGTTATTTTAGCAGGTTAGTGGTATTCGAATTTGTATGGGGTAGGTACCACAACTAAAAAGTGCAAAATAAAAACTTTTTACAAAAAAAGAACAACCGACTTCCAAAAAAGACACAAAGTCAAAAATAACTTTAATTTCGGAAGTCGGTGGCAAAAATGAAAGTTCAAAACCAAATACACCGACTTCCGAAATTAAAGTTATTTTTGACTTTGTAGTGTCTTTTTTGGAAGTCGGTTGTTCTTTTTTTGTAAAAAGTTTTTATATGATTACTGCTTGTCCAACATCATCATCAGCCTACAGCAGTCCACTGCTGGACATAGCCCTCTCCAACTGCACGTCATTCAGCTCGATTCTCAGCAACTCTCATCCAGCTGCTACCAGCCACCCTGTGAAGGTCGTCGCTCCACCTCGCCTGAGTGCGTCCTACCTTACGATTGCCGATTCGCGGTCTCCACTCAAGAACACGTCTATCCCAACTGTCCTCGGCTCTGCGGCTAACATGGCCAGCCCATTGCCACTTCAGCTTGCTTGTTCTGTGACTGTGATCTAAAAATCTGCTCAACAACGTAAATAACGCAATGAATGTTGTTGAACTGTCAAAATGAAACAGATTAGTCGTAATGGTTTACGAAAATGTGTTGCGTAAATAGAGTACTTGTTCAGATGAATATCAGTATTTTACATGGAGCGAGTAAATCATATGAGTAAAGTTTTTTATTCTGTGACTGAACTTCAACCATAAATATAATAAATTATGTGGTAATTTCTTTTTCATACAATAGTATGACTGTATTATCGCAGTAATAAAAATTTGCCGTAGCACAACACTTCAGCGTAGGTAATCTGGATATAAATCCCATTCAACGGCACTTTGATGTGGTTTCATTACCTACTGACAGATCTTCATACGTTTGTTTTTGATTGTATATGGCCAAAAGATCTCGCATCTAGATATTGCAAGGCTAATCGCGAATTTTTATTGTCCATCTTGCGGACAGCTAACCAAATGCATCCCTTTCCAGTGGTGGTCATTCTAAGATCATTCTAGCTTAAAGGCGCGTGCAGACTAGCGGTCGCGTGACGCGACTCCGGTAATTGTTCTACCGCGAGATATTCTTCGAAATTGTTTTGTTAGAGTTGCGTCGCGCTGCCGCTGGTCTGCACGTAGCTTAAAGTTTGTTGATTCAACAAATAAATTGCCTATTGTCAGAATGGAAAAGACTTCCACAGTCTCTGAAGTCTCTGTCTCTGTCTCTAAAGTCACAACCCATTTATAAAGAACAACACCAAAAAGGTTTCACAAAATAACACCGTGGAGTCTTCTATGCGACAAGGCACAAATCCATGTGGTATATTTAATATTGGCACAATGCAATCAAGCGCATTGATGACCTGGATATCCGTCCCCTCTCCAGCGTCAGTACGATAAGACCCTTTACACTAACTATAGATACTAAAACTGCCATATAGTTATAGATAGGATCATCATACAGATGACAATTAAGTACTATACATGATTCCAATGAACGAACTGATACTGGTTGCAGTGACATCATCGGATTGACGCGGCGAGGTCGGGGGTCAAACCACTGCGTCTATTATCAGCTTATTATTCTTAGTTTTTATCTGTTTGTAGGATTTATGGCGACACTGAGAAATCAATACTAATATTATAGAAGAGGTAGTTTGTATATAGGGGTAATCTTCATGTGGGTAAGTCCTAAAGGGTTACCGTGGTCCCTGGCAACGTACAGGCAACTGAAGGAACACGGGTGGGTTTTAGTCAGTAAGAGTCTGAGATGCCCTGGAGCTCCGCCCTGAGCGTTAGAAGTTACTTGATGATATCCCACCCATAAAAAAAAGGAGTAGTCTTCAAAACTACTAATCCGATACGGAAGATTCTTTAACTAATGAGAAGCTAGATACAGTATTACCGAGTTTCATTGGATATATTTTATGTTACAAGTCGCAGGCAGACGCGAGACGCCAGTCATCATCATCAGCCTATTATGTGTTCTATTCTATTCTATGTTCCCACTGCTGGGACACAGGCCTACTCTCTGTGAGAGGGAGTGGGCCGTAATCCACCACGCGGGCCCAGTGCGGGTTGGTAGATGTCACGTCTTCTAATTTTTTGGTTCTAAGACATGCCGGTTTCCTCACGATGTTTTCCTTCACCGTTTTGAGAGCAGTGGTGATGAAATTATTTACACAAAGTAAACGAGACGCTAGTACTTAATTAATATTAATACTTAGAAGCGACTTTGAAAGCGGTTTTGGGATTTGGTGTTATTTTTTGGGCCTTGACCGGGGGATTCATTGCTGCTATTATGTCTGGGACGGGAGATTTAACGCTGGTCAAAGAAAATTGTAAGGGATAGGTACGCTGGAGTTTACATATGCCCACATGTGGGGAATAACAGTAATGTTGATTGAGGATACTAGAATCAAACGCCCTTGTGAGAGAAGAATACATATAAATAGTCTTCGTAACAGCTAATCACGACTTCTGCCGCATTATACAAGGTGAAGACCACAATACAACAATAAATGAAAATACTGGCACTACTAATGCATACGAGTATTTTGGAACTGTCAAATAAATCCTAGCTTTGAAATAAAAAAATGAGTAATGTATGCCCCACCCTAAGCCACCCTAAGCCTATAGATTCTGTTTATCCAACTATGCCTAGGGTGGATTCTCGGGCATACCTTTGCAAATATCCACCCGGGGTTGCGGGTCCTGCCGGGGTTGCGGCTAGTCCCAAGGGGAAACCGTGGCCCCTGGCATGGCAAGGGAAGGAACACGGGTGGGTTTTAGTCAGTAAAAGTCTGACACGCCCTTCCGCTCCGCCCAGAGCGGGAGAAGTCATTGGATGATTTCCCACCCAAAAAAAAAAAAAAAAAGGGTGGATTTCCGGGGTGGATAAACGGAATAACCCGAGCCGACTATGGATTTTGCCGAGCTATACTCGTATTGACTAAACTATTGAATATATTCAATTAAATGTTTGTATGCAAAATGGGAATGTCATTACGGACACGCCGTTTAATTTTTTGTTGTATTGTAGTCTCCACCTTGTATAGTGATACACCTTTTTATATGGGGTGACTGGTAATTAGTGACCGATACTTAAACACGTGATTTTACTCATCATTATGAACATCTTTTACTATGGGACCAAACCCGAAAACGCGAAAAAAAAACAGCTTTGCCATACATTTATGTTCGGAAAACTCGTTAAAATGTAGGGTACAGCAGATTTTTTTTCACGATTTCAGGTTTGGTCGCATAGTAAAAGCTGTACACTAATTAAAGCACGATCAATTTTAAATTGAAATAAATTGCTAATCCATTGCTCCAAAAGTTCGAAAAAAAAAGTGCTCAATTTTTTTTTGGCGAACTTATGAAGCAATGGTCTAGCAATGTTTTTCAATTCATTTCAATTTAAAATTGATCGTACATTACGTAATTTGGCTGCTGTTCATAATGATGAATAAAGTCACGTGTTTAAGTATCGGTCACTAATTACCAGTCACCTCACCCTATATTTATAGGTAAATCGAAAGCTTGGGAGGAGTAATCACACAAATAGATACCAATATTTCAGATAAACATGAAAACTTTCATGAAATTGGGTTAATTAAGTGCAGTGACTTTAATAAAATACGTCGCCAATTTTGACCTATTTGCTGTCAGATAGTTACTGGTCCAACCTTCAACAACATTAAAACCTTGTACAATAATAATATTGAATAAAGATAATTTTATACTTCTACTAAAATACTAATCGCATTTTCGATCATGTTCTAGGAACGTCGTATATTCTAATCGTAATACTAATAACAAGTTATTCTTAGAACTAATGTATCATAGATTATTCTACCAGTTAAACATTTTATTATCTTTTGATTACCTGTACGTTACCTACAGCAAATAGCGAGGTTTATAAAGAGTCAATAGTTTGAATAAATAAACAGATAGAAACGTGCTGTTGGGGAGTTTTTGCGCTGGTTATTCCGTTTATCCACCCCAAAAACCCATCCTAGGGTGGATACGCGGAAACGTATATCCAAGAATTCACCCTAGGCCTAGTTGGATTAACGAAATTTATAGGCTTAGGGTGGATAGGACATGCCTTTCCGTGAATTCACCTTAAGGTGGATTTTATGGGGTGGATAAATGGAATAACCCTAATGAAAATAAAAGAAAGAAAGAAAAACATTTATTTGGACACAGTTCGTGAAACACAAAAGACAACAAATAAAAAAGTAAAAATAATCTTAGGACAATAAGTGTGTGTGTGTGTGTGTGTGTAATGCGCCTCTCCAAAGAGATCATTATCTCTGTTTGTTTCGGCATTTCTTCTCAGCGAACTGTCTGTCAGGGGTCGTCAGTCAATGAAATAAACACGATTTTATTTCATAACAGTTCTTCTTCCCAGCATAAACACTAGGAAGTGGAGAACGTTGCTGTTTTGGGGGCTGTTTTGTAGCTATTGACCTTCAAAAAGTGCGTACGAACTACGAATGTATTTTTGACCTCCAATTTAACGGTTTTATTCTCAGCACTTGTTTTGATGAAAACTTTTTGACTTTTTATACAAGATCCCGTTTAAATAGATGGACACAGCGTTCAGTGCATCTAACCAGAGATATCCAAGCAAAAAAAAAACACTGATTAAAGTGATTTTATTTTGACCTAAGATAATAAAGGCAGTGTATAGAGTGCCACCAGTGGCACTCTATCCCTATCGGATAAAGTGCCACTACAGGCGCCCTAGTAACACCGCCTCGGCCCGGCCAAAGTGCCGCAAACATTGGATTGTCATTGTCACTGTCACTAAGTCACGTCACTTGGTATTTTGTTTGATTGTCGAGGTTAAATCGCTGTAAAACACCACATTCCCAAAACATTACATTCTCTTGTGCCTAAAGGGACCCTGGCACTTCGCCGGCCGCTACCGCGGCACCGCTCGCTACGCTCGCTCGGCTCGTGCGTTGTGTGGTCACAGTTCTAACCTAACCTAAATAACAAGTGACAGTGACAATGCAACGCTCACGGCACCCTAGCCGGGCCGAGGCAGTGACACTAGAGTGCCACAAGAAACTCGCGGCACTCTATACACTTCGAATAATAAATGGCAGGTTAGCAGATTTTTTTCTTTTTTTTACCATTGTCCTTGTTTTCGTGGTCTGAATGATTTCTAAAAGTTTGTCCATCTATTTTAATGAGACCTTATATAACCACCAGCACTTAGTGAGTATAATTTTAGAGGCGCTGTATCCTTGCCAACGTGATTCTAAGTATTGGATTGGCACTAATTGTGGCTACTTGACCGGTCAGAGATCAAGGCGTGATTTTATAATTCACTCAACTGACAGGAATACATACTATGTAGAATAGGAATATGACTTGAGATGAAGATAACAATGTTGGACTAGGTATAATAAAATAATGCAAAATAATTTACGTAACCTAACGTAAATTATTTTGCATAAATAGTTAAATACTATTGTATAGAATCAAGTTTTTCTAACTGAACAGACAGCTGTGCTGCCGGGGAGTTTGTTGCGCCGCTTCTTCTTCCCAGCTAAAGCACTAGGAAGTGGTGAAGGGTGGGCGCGAGACATCGAAGCGAAAACTGTTACCTGGATTCAGTTTATGATTCTGAACCGCCCTGGGTGGAAATTTTTCAAGCTTTTAAATCGGAATACTACAAATCCGCTTGGTCTCAAAAAAATGTAGGTATCTATGCAGTATCAATCAGCCCAGCCTTTTCCCAACTATGTTGGGGTCGGCTTCCAGTCTAACCAGATGCAGCTGAATACCAGTATTTTACATGGAGCGACTGTCTATCTGATCTCCACAACCCAGTTACTGGGTTTTCTTCTTACTGGGTAATACGATACCGCTTCCTTCGTGCTTTAGGTACCTATACAGTATGATGGTAGTAATTCCCCGGATGGACAAACCATATCATCGACACTATCTACTTCCACAATCATTGCAATACGTCACTCCATAATCCATATTTACATTGATATATACCAACAGATTTTAGCACATGTGAATGTGAACTTGGGATTCGTGACCAGATAACACGGATTTACAAAGAAAACCGTACTTAAATGTACTGATAACTGTCGATACGTAACTTCGAAAGAATTTAGTACGTTAGAGATAAGATTAGCACACTATTCAAGTTTATACAAAAATGTGGAGACTACAAATCAACAATAAATGAAAATACTGGTACTACTAATGCTTAAGAGTATTTTGGAACTGTCAAATAAATCTTAGCTTCGAAAAAAAAAATGAGTTTTTCAAACAAATTAAATGTAATGTAAATGGAACACCACCTTAATTAATTCCGTTTATCCTACTTGGCCTAGGGTGGATTCTCGGGCAGACGTTTCCGAATATCCACCTTAGGGTGAATTTTTGGGGTGGATAAACGGAATAACCCGAGCCGACTATGGATTTTGCCGAGCTATATTGACTAAACTATTGAATATATTCAATTGAATTTTTGTATGCAGAATGGGACCGTCATAAGGGACAAGCCGTTAAACCATTGTTCTTTATTTTATTTATGATTGTTGTATTGTCGTCTCCACCTTGTATACTGTATGTTAACGAAATACTTCTATACAACTCTCAACTCTTCTTCTTCTTTCTTCTATAATATTATAAAGAGGTAAAGTTTGTGAGGTTGTAGGGGGTAATCTCTGGATCTACTGAACCGATTTTGATAATTCTTTTACCAATAGAAAGCCACGTTATTCTAGAGTGTCATAGTCTATATATTTATGTTTACCGCCCAACGAAGTGGGCAGGGGTCAGCTAGTTTATGATATAGTGGTATTTGTGGTGTTTAGTTTTTTTTTTATATTCACTACGGTGAATCTGAAGGCCTGCATTTCACGTGATGGTAAGTGATGATCAGGCCGAAGGTGGATGCGAGCTTCACCCGAAATCCTCAACCACAGAGGAACTGGCTATCTTACTTCTAACTGCCGAAACACAACAATGCTGTTAACATTGTTGTTATGGCGACAGACTTAGATAGGATGGTGGTGGTAGCTAGCCAGGCGGACTTAGAACAAGCCCTACCACCAACCAAACAGAGCAGGAAATTTTGATCTGATTGGGAATCGAAATCTCCTCTGGGTCTGAGATAGGTGGTCTAACTACTAGAGCACAGTTCAAACTCTCACATATCTGACTCTATCTATATTCATTTATCACAATACGAGTACCTGGTGGGATCGGTGTTGTTCAACCTCTTGAAATAAAATAACTTATCGGTCGTCCCTCTAACGACACCTAAGGGTATTTATTTCTTTGCCAGGATTCAGACGACCAGGGAAAATCACAGACAAATGTGCAGATACGCAAGCAAAGCGAGTTTTCACCGGTTTTTTTGTTTCACCGGTAATCATACGAGCGTGCAACCTAAAAGTTGGCAACGTCGTAAATAGCTGTCAAATATTTCGCTGATTTGATTAATTTGGAAATAATACTGTTTGGAAATATGAAATGTGGCTAACTAACTAGAATATTGATTACTAGCTTCTGCCCGCGACTTCGTCCGCGTGGAATACATAGTAACTTTGGGCTAACGCTAAAAAAAAACCCCCGATTTTGAAACATTCTTAATTGGTACTCCGGCTCCTATTGGTCTTAGCGTGATGATAATACAGCCTATAGCCTTACTCGATAAATGGGCTATCTAACACTGAAAGAATTCTTCAAATCGGACCAGTAGTTTCGGAGCCTATTCGGTACAAACAAACAAAAAAATCTTTCCTCTTTATAAATTAGTATAGATGAAATGCAATAATTAATATCGTAACACCGAATATTTAGTTTTAGATGTAAAAAAGTGCCTTTTTACACCTAAAACGGGTACAACATCAAATTCAATGTTACAATTGCAATTAATTTTTATTAATATTCTAGTTCGCTAGTTAGCCACATTTCTTACTTCCATACAGTAATATTGCCAAATTAATCAAAACAGCGAAATATTATTATGTGACAGCTATTTGCGACGTTGCCCACTTTCAGAATGCACGCTTTTAATAGAATGTTTTACGAGTACCTATGTATTTGAATTATTAACTATAAAACACTATATCTAATTATTTGCCAATGGAGTGGAAAATGAAGTGCTCCTCCCACGAGCTTTCTGTTTGACGTCATAAAATAATGAGGTCAGAAAATACATGGAAATTCATGTGGTGGTGGAAAACAACCTGTATTAGTCATAAAAGTTATTTAGGAAATGTGCATTTTATGTGCTTTATTGAAATAAACAAATACTTAAAACAGAGTTGAAGAAAAAATTTAAATTATTGAGTTTTCCTTTTAATCCCTATGTTCCCGTGGGAATATCGGAATAAAAAGTAGCCTATTTTACGCACAGTGACCTCAGCTATCTACTAGTGAAAGTCCCGTTAAAATCGGTCCAAACGTTTCGGAGATTACCTGGAACAAACATACAGACAACAAAAAATTTAATTGTGTTTTTGTTGTATGGATCGTATATACTTTCATATGCATTAACTAAAAAGTTGTTATTTTGACATTACAAACAGATACTTTCTATTTTATTTATTTGTATGTATACAGGGTGGCAGGGACATCGACGCGAAGCCGGTTACCATGGATTCAGTACATGATTCTGAACCCCCCTGCGTTGAAATTTTTCGTCGGTTATTTAAAAAAAAATCTGATGTTCCATCATTCCAAGTAAAAGGCCTACTATTTAGTTCATTATATATACTATGTATATTGTGATTTAGGTCAAGGGTACCAGCCAGGGGAACGGAGCGTGAAATATAAACCTCATTCGTCAAAGGACAAAGAAGGTTGGAGAAGGAATGAATAGGGTTCGCGTTTGATATGATTATCACGATTGACCTTGAGGCACCTGTTGCCGAAATAGGGGAGAGTTCCTGTAGGGATTCCCCAAGGGTGACTGGCCTTTGCGTAAGTAGACAGCGGTTATTAATTATTTGTATCCTTAGCGGGATCTTTTAGGGAAATTGTTTGGACACTGTTAAAGGTTTTGCCATTAAACATACTTTTGTATAGAAATTGTTGCTGTTGCAGCAAGTTCCTATCTACGGTTTCTAAGTATCCACATGTAGGTTAAGTTAACTTGGCAAAATAATTATGTAGGCTAATGAATTCGTAGCATCTGCATGAAGGTTTGCATCGACTACAAAAAAAGAGGTTAGTAGCAGAAATAATACATAAATCCTTTTAAACTAAGTATGTAAGTATGTAGTTTTTTGTTGCCATTTTATATCAAATTTTTATAATAACATTTAGGACTGAGTATTGTACTTATATTATTTTATTTGTTACCTACAAGCTTCTGCCCGCGACTTCGTCCGCGTGGATTAGTTACTTTGGGCTAACGCTAAAAAACCCCCCGATTTTGAAACATTCTTCATTGGTGCTCCGCTCCTATTGGTCTGAGCGTGATGATATATAGCCTTACTCGATAAATGGGCTATCTAACACTGCAAGAATTCGTCAAATCGGACCAGTAGTTTCAGAGCCTATTCGGTACAAATAAACAAACAAACAAAAAAATCTTTCCTCTTTATAATATTAGTATAGATTTCACTATATGGTGCAGCGATTGTCGCTGAAAATCACGTCAACACCGGCTGTCGCTGAATACCTGCACTGGGGCTCTGCTTCGCATAGGGTCGCAGCATTATGCTGAGCGATAACCGTTTTGCGTGGATGTGACGCAAATTTTCATTTTCGTGTTTTGTTCTTTCTTTGCCACATGTTCACCGCAAATAAACGATTTTTCTTTCTTTCTTTTTTTACACATTACGTATATGAGTAGATTCCGTTATTGTACCTACTACTTTTCAAAAGGTTATAAATTCTATCTAACATCTTCCCACTTCAATCAATCTTCCTAGCTTTTTTCTTGGGGTCGGCTTCCAGTCTAACCGGATGCATCTGAATACCAGTATTTTACATGGAGCGACTGCCTATCTGACCTCCACAACCCAGTAACAGGGTAATACGATACCCCTTGGTAAGACTGGTGTCAGACTTTCGGGCTTCTAACGACTCGTAACGACTGTCAAAGATCCACAAATGACACGCAACATCGAACAACTTCCCACATTTTATTAAACAAACCATAAAATTAAACGAATCACATAATTAATGACCTAATTACATTACAACAATTGAATTGACATTAGCAATTACAATGATTATAATAATTACAAACTGTAATGTTGTTGTTACTGTAGCACCGGTTTTTCCGAGGATGACGTCAGAGTTGCATGCAATGCAGTATCGATTGACAGGTGAGTGGGTAGTAGAAGTTGTTAGCCGTTGAAAGTAATAGTTTAAAACAACTTTTACAGACTAATACCTATGGGTTTATGATGAATATTGTATCAAGGAAGTAGGTTTTATTGAAAATGTTACGTGGGTTATGCAGTCTAGGGCTTTGGAGACGACACCTTTATTGCAGCTAAAAGACATCCACTGCTGGACATAAGCCTCGCCCAAGCACCGCCATTTCAACCAGTTCTGTGCTTCTCACATCCAGCGGATTCCTACGGCCTTCACTAGGGGGCCTATTACTTTACTGTGGTAAAGAGATGCAAGCTCTACGGGATGTATAACCCCATCTCTTTCGCCCACTGAAGTAGGATTAAAATAGGTGGTCTACCACCACCTATTTTCAGCCCCTGCCCCCTGGTCATCGCTCCACTCGTAGGCCTTCCAACGCTCCCGCCGGGGTTGCGGGTAGTCTCAAGAGGAAACCGTGGCCCCTGGCATGGCAAGGGAAGGAACACGGGTGGGTTTTAGTCAGTAAAAGTCTGACACGCCCTTCCGCTCCGCCCAGAGCGGGAGAAGTCATTGGATGATTTCCCACCCAAAAAAAAAAAAAACGGCCTTCCAACGCTACGTCTTCCGGTTACTAGACGACAACTTGCTAGAAGTTAAGTCACCGTTTTGGCTCTTTTTGTTGCCACTTGAACTACTACTACTCACCTACTCACCCCACTACTGTTCCCCCTGCCCTACTTATCTAATATAATAAAATATTGTTACATTTTCCATCTATTAAAAAGCTTTCTAAATTCACACTTGATAGCAACAAAGGCTGCCGTCATATACATATAAGGAATCCCCAAATTAGAGCATCCTAGATCATCCATCATTATCACATAATAAACATAATCAGCCTATAATGTTCCCACTGCTGGGACACCAGCCTCCTCTCAGTGAGAGGGAGTGGGCTGTAATCCACCACGCGGGCCCAGTGCAGTTTGGTAGATGTCGTGTCAATTTTTGGTTCTACTTCTACGGCATGCCGGTTTCTCTCACGATGTTTTCTTCACCATTTTGAGAGCAATGGTGATGAAATAATTTACACAAAGTAAAGCACCTGTCTTGATTCGAACCTACGAACTACTCGTAAGTCGCAGCTGTTACCACCATTGCTCTCACATAATATGGAATCCAGTAAATTACCAGCAACGCTTCATAGAACGTATAATAGAACCTCGCAAAACAGAATATAGGAAATATTTCCGTAAGTAAAGAATTCCTACCGATCCGTGTCCCTGGTATTCCCAGGGGGAATGCCAGGCGGCTGGCGGCCATTGAGAGCTCTATATAAATCAATACTGCTACAGAGTACATTCTCGCCATATTGCTGAATCTAGGTTAAATACTAGTCTGATGCAGATTCTAGATTAATATTGTGTTTCATGGTCAACAATTAAATACTAATTGAATCTTTGCACAAATCTCAAATCATGTAACATAATGTGCACGGTTTTGGTTAAACAATCAGAATAAAGGGTAAGCGAACATGAATTATGATATTTAACAGCAGATATGAGTAAGTACACAGAAAGTGCAAAAAGTTTAAGTTTTCCATAAATAGGGTAAAACAGTTCTGTCTACTGTTCGGGTTTCACCAGACTAGTACCAGGATACATGCCATACCATTAAAGCTTTTGCAAATTGTATTGTTTACAATACAATTTGTAAAAGTTTTTTTATTGTGAACAATACAATTTCTAAGAAAACTTCACGGTATAATGGCTGCTACACACAGTGCCCCGGCGACATGGCCGCCGGCCATGCCGCACAAAGCCGCAGAAACAAACGCAAACAAAATGAAGGAGAAAAAGCCGGAGACACGTGCCGCGCGGCAAAAGCCATGCTGCCGGCACTGCGTGTAGGAGCCATAACAATAACCGGTGTCGCGCTGCAGAAAACTTTACGCAGGGATTATTAAATTAACACATACACACATAATACTGACCTAATTGATGATTCAAAAAGGTCAGGTGCGTGGTACTCGCAACCGACCGGCGGCGTGCGTGTATGATGACTGCAAAAGGAGTATGTAGCAGGTGGCCTACCCCCCTGGGAAGAAGGCGTGCCGTTATATGCCTTCAGGATCAATAAATATCCCAGGAGCAGGTTACTGCTACAAAATGTCTATTATCTGTGTAATCAAAACATTGGCTCATCATTGCCAGCACACCGACATCGACACCCCAACCAGAGTATAAATATGGATAGTACAGTAACTAAGTGTAGCGGCACACCTGCGGAACGTTCGGCGCGGAACGTCCCGTCGCGTCATGTAACGCTTGCTCATGAACCGACGTAACGTTCGGCTGATGTGTCATGTAATAAGTAAGTAACTTGAAAAACATTAGGAGCGTATTCAAACGAACCTTCCGCGCCGAACGTTCGGCAGGTGTGGCGCGACCCTAAGCGTTCGAAATGGCACACTCACTTAGACGCGCTCTAAGACGAGACCCCAAGCGATTGTCGCGGACCGGTGCTGTCAGTAGCGGGTGCCGCGTCGAGACGAGTGGTCACCGCGATCTTTTTAAAAATGGAGGGTAGGTTATTATTTCTACAAATAGGCCTAGTTTCCATACTGTCCCTATTTATACTGTGCCCCAACCCAATCACACATCCAAATTGAATACCACTACAACAGCCTGGCTGGATGCTGTACACAAAAAAGTTCAAAAAAACATATACGATTCAATAAACGGAGCTCATCCGAATGTAAATTGACACAGGGATCAATTGACACAGCCCGATGTTCGATTGAGAGGTTACAGAATACAGGAAAGGTCCAAGTTATAAGCGAAAGCGGGCAAGGAAATATAAACATCGGAAAAACCAATACAAAAAGGTTAATGATCCTAGAATTCAATAGCCGGTGCAAAATCGATTGTAAGTTTGAAGCTGCGGCCTGAGTTACGGCGGAAGCGGGTACGACGCGTCAAATATTGTTAACTCGGGTCTTTCAAGCATTTTCAAGTAAATCAGGTGTTTTGTTATGTTCTTTTTTCTTTTCCGTCGGAGGGTAATGTTTTGAGGGTAATAATACTGTATGGAAATAAGAAAAGTGGCTAACTAACTAGAATATTAATAATGAATTGCAATAATTAATATCGTAACACCAAATATTTAGTTTTAGATGTAAAAAAAGTGTTTGGAAACTTTTCAAATGCCTTTTTTACACCTAAAACGAGTACAACATCAATTTGAATGTTATAATTGCAATTCATTATTAATATTCTAGTTAGTTAGTTAGCCACTTTTCTTATTTCCATACAGTATTAGTTCCCAATTAATCAAAACAGGTAAATATTTGACAGATATTTACGACGTTGCCAACTTTTAGAATGCAATGTAATTGATCCTTTTAGTGAGTCATTGCGCAAGAATTTAACCTGAACAGGATTTGCTTACTCTTGCATCAGACACTTTTGGAACAGACACAATAATTTAATAATATTCTTATCAGAAAATTAATACAAGCCTCTGAAATCGCCTTCTCTTATGCCTTGCGCCTCTCAGATCAGTGCCCTGATAACGTGTCGTAGGCGGCGTTCGTTACGGTCAATATGTAACGGCGTTTTTTGTAATGTCTACTGTCGTATTGTTGGATTTACTACGCGTAGTAATAAAGGTTGCCGCATTCAATCTACGTGTTGATGGTTTGGTCTTCTTCTTCCTAGCCTTTTCCCAACTATCTTGGGGTCAGCTTCCAGTCTAATCGGATGCAGCTGAATACCAGTATTTTACATGGAGCGACTGCTTATTTGACCTCCACAACCCAGTAACTGGGTAATACGATACCCCTTGGTAAGACTGGTGTCAGACTTTCGGGCTTCTGACGACTCGTAACAACTGTCAAAGATTCACGAATGACAGCCGGGACCAACGGCTTAACGTGCTATCCGAGGCACGGAGGAGTCTCGGTATGTAAAGATGGTCACCCATCTACTGAACAACCCCGGCAAGCGTAGCTTAACCTGAAGGATCGACCCGTGCGGCTTGTTAGCCACGAGCTCCTCCAAGACGAGATTCTATAAAAGTATCATGAGTAACTTGAGGAGCAGTGGTGGCCCATTGGTAACGGCCGCGAAGTGGTGATGAAATAATTTACACAAAGTAAAGCGCCCTTACTTTGTGTAAATTATTTCATCACCGCTGCTATCAAAACGGGAAAGGAAAACATCGTGAGGAAACCGGCATATCCTAAAACCAAAAATTCGAAGTCCTGTGACATCTACCAACCTGCACTGGGTCTGCGTGGTGGACTACGGCCCACTCCCTCTCACCGAGACCCTGTGTCTCAGCAGTGAGAACATTATAGGCTGATTATGATCAGTAACTTAAGAAGTCAGAAGGTGATGAAATACTCGTCCTCGCCGAGGACGAGTATTTCATCACCTTCTGACTTCACACCCGAGGACTCCTCGGGAGTTAGCACATCGCACTCAACAAACGTCGTTCGATGTCACCGATCGTCAGAAAATGCGATCAGTCTACAATTCTACATAAACGCTCTAAGTCATAATTTTCAGCGAAATTTATTAATTCACATTCACATCTCGTCCTACAGACTTCCTTTCAGGTGTTCTATTTGTTTTTCAGGCGGTTCTCTTTCGAACTATACCATTCAAAATTCAAAATTCGAAAGTCATTTATTCAAACTAGGCTGAGAATCAGCACTTTTCGAACGTCAAAATTACATAAGACAGTCCCCCAAAAACGCCCGCCCTTCACCATTTCCTAGTGCTTTAGCTGGGAAGAAGTAGCGCAACAAACTCCCCAGCAGCACAGCTGTCTGTTCAGTTAGAAAAACCTTGATTCTATCAAATAATTTACATTACTCAACACAAAACATTAAATAAAATATATTTGCCATAATGACAGCTAGCATACGCCAATATACCAACAAAAACATCGAAATCTATACTCAAGCGACATTCAGCGAGCATTCTTTTGTTTGGCATTTAGTCTGACCAGTTAGTGTTACTTCATAACCTGTGCATTTGCCATTTTAAGGCACGCAAATTCCGTTGCATTCTAATAAAATATTTTAAACATACGACAGAGTGACAACTGCGATATATAATAACATTATCATCTTCAATCTAATAACATTTAACACGTATGACGTCACATGTTCGTCTCATGCCCTTTGATGGCTATCTTATCACAAGGTCTCTAAATGCTTACAAAATTCTATTAAACCAAGGATTATTTTTATTATGTCACTTGTATAAAATGCCGTTTCACCTTGGTAGTACCGGAAGAATAATTTTAATGTCAATTTATAATAATGCATCAGGTAAAGAATTTACAGTAAACATGGTAACAATTTTGTTGTTTCATCTTTTAGTTCGGTGATTTTATCCTTTCGTACACGTATATGAAATTTTCGAAAACAAAAGATTAATAAATTACTTCATTAGCAAGTTAAATCTTATTGCACGACTCTTAATGCGAAGCATTAGAGTGTGCTCTACGATCGAAAAAAATTTTTTGCCCCATTTCTGTAACTGTTTTTATTGTTACACTCCTGCTAGTACACAGAACCTACTTAATTTATATACCATTGTATAGATGATTAAATGGAGATTAAGACTGTACTTTTTAACAATTGATTTAATGCAGCAGAAATGGAAAAAGCATCAAAATAGTTGAAAAAAAATTCCTGTCCGTCAATTTATGAACCCTGAAAACATTGTAGCTTGCGATAAAATCAATTAATTGAGTCAATTTTTTTTTTATACATTCGTTTCAGCCGTAGAAGGAACCCTATTGAAAATGGCTCTTTTATTCAAAGTAGTTTAATTATAATTAATAAAATACTAACTAAAATATAATATCTTTATCTAAATATTTTCAACCTTGGTCTTGATGTTGCCTAGCAACCGCCAAGTAAATATCTTTGTCAGTCTTTGACATTACGACTTCATGAAAAGTGATAAATTATAAATTGTTCATTTTTGTTAAAAACTATGTTTTGAATTTCTTTTTCGTTTATGAATGAGTGTATTGTATGAGGCGTGCACTTTTGGATTTTCCAAACTATTTTTATTTATTTTATACATACATTTACGTAAGGTTTTTAGGGGACTGTCTTATGTAGTTTTGACGTTCGAAAAGTGCTGATTCTCAGCCTAGTCTGAATAAATGACTTTTGAATTTGAATTTACTATCGGATCTTCTGATTCGTAAATCAAAAGGAAGAGTAGGTTTTTTTCAGGAAAAACCTATTTGTTGTACGTGACTCATATATTAGTAGGTACATACATACATAGTTTTAATACCAAGTATATATACATTCAAAAGCACTGCACTAATTGACCTAGGGGTGCCACGGGTCCGAATCCAAGTTCCCGTGGCACCCCCAGGGGTATCTTCCAGGGGTGTCTTGGGTCCGGAATGTGAAAATTTAAGAAAACAGAGGAAAAAATATTTATAGCATTTTTCCACTCTAAATATTACAAATTCAGTGACCCTCAAGAAAAATGTGCTCTTACAGTAATAGAAAAAGTACCAGGGCAGTATAAATAACACGGCAGTCGTTCTGTCGTATATCATTGTGCGGTACTGACGCCCTTTGTTGTTCAGAATCTAAGCCCTGGCTCGTATTGTTTATTGTTCGAAGGTTGTTGAGCCCAATTGTGGTTGTAGACGCCGATTCTAAACAAAAACATTCTAAAAGTTTAGGGGAAATAGTCAGATTGTGTTATAAGATTCAGTCACAACCAGAAATTAAAAGCCTTTTCACAAAATTAATGTCAAATGAAGGATGTTTACTCAATCTTTTTTAGCGTATCGATGGCAAAAAGTTCATACAATATGTTTGGCCCAAAATTCAGCTAAGCGAACTGGCCTCACTGACGCAGATCAAGTGCAAGAATATGCGGCGCAAGATGGAAGGTGGGCCATTGTTTAAGGCGAGTTACTGTCTGAAATAATAGTTACGCTATGATATTATCAGGAGTAAGGCAAAACATTTGAGGCAATAATAATATTAAGGCGACGATAACCGACTTTTAATAATTTAATACTGAAGATCACATCTAAACGAGTATTGTTAACGATTTGGAAAAAATATATGTTAAATTAGAGCATTTTCTAAATAACTTAATATAGGAATCTTTTAGGTTCGTTTTTTATTACATAGTGAAATTAATTTGTAAAGTTATGACTTAGAATTCTGTATTCATGAACGTTTTATTTTCTTTGCGTGGACCTCCCACGACCACAACGTAAAAGGAAACTTTTCGAAGAAATTGACACAATATGATAACAAAAACAAAATCACTGACAGCCCTACTTGAGAAGCATACAGAAACATTTCGCAAGAAAAATTCGCTGTCCACCGTTTGAGTCGTTTCTCAGAAGCACTTGAATGAGACCAGTGTGGACAGTTACTTGGCGCTACAAAAACAATAGTAGTGGGCTAAGCGATGTATTGAGATGTATCATGTAATGACTGTAAGTATATTTTTTATTATTATTGCGATACAATGATTTGAATTACTGGGCGGTGAAAGATGGGTTGCGGGCTGTTTTTGTAATTTTGCCGTTCCAAAAGATTATAACTTTCTGGCTATGTGTCTATGAGTTACTATTGTTGAGTGCCCATTGCAGGTAATTACATTAAAAAAACATGCTTGGTAGTCTTTGGGGACTGCCGATAGAAGTGATAAATGATATTATTTCTGTAAGTAGGTCTGTACAAACGTCAATCATATTTTTTAAACTAGATGAGGTCGGAGTTTCCTATCTGACTACTCAGAGAAGAAAGACCGAAACAAACTCAGAGGTCACAGTCTCTTTTAAGTCCAGACATAATCTTGGTCAGATCATGTGAAGACCATGTAGATTGGTGTCTGAAATGGTCTTTTGAGGAAAGAACCACACAGATTGAGTGGATCTGTCCAGTCAGTGCACGCATTTGTCAGTAATCGGGCAGCTCAACTTAAGAGTTTAAAGAGCTCAACGATTCAACGAACAATACCAAAGAAAGGACATTTGGAAGTAAAAATTAAGTAACGCCATCTAACGAAAATGTCAGGAGTGTATGTTTGTGGCTTGCTGTCAGTACAAGAACCAAAGATGTAGATCCATAAAAAAAAAAAAACAAAAAAAAACAGAGTGTCAGCAAGTCAACAAAAAAGTGCTCAACGCGCCTTCGGTGACGATGACGCGAGTTCCATGATTTTTGTTCATTCAAAAAGTGCTCGTTGCGCCTAAAGTTTCACTTCAAAAATAAAAAAATCGTATTCTCTATCATCTAAGTTGACACAATTCTATGATATTAACGCCCGCATGTATTCCCACAGTACGTGCATGAAAATTAACATCATCTATACAAATAAACAAGTACGAGTATCTATTTGTAATGTCAAAATAACAGGTTTTTATTAAATGCATCTGAAAGGGACTTTCACTGGCAAATAGCTAATGTTATAAGGAAAAGGCTTTATTTTATTTCAGAAAAAAAACCAAGCACCCAACAATTTAATCAGTCAATAATAGAATTTCCCACAATTTTAATTTACAAACATTATGATAAAAATCTAATACACCATGCTTTTATTATTCTAATAAAACCTGTTCTAAAACGATTATCATGTTCAGATGGAGATAAATCTATTGTTAAATGATCTACGTAATTAATTTACATAAGATAACAAAAAAACGTATAATCTAATTTGTTGCGCGAAATACGCCATAAAAACTGTTGCTCGTATTATCGATTCATGATCATATTATTGATTTTAATGGAGTTTCTCAATCTATGCATGAATGAGGTGTTAGTAATGAGTAGAAGGCGATTGAAGTGTTTCGCTGAATTGCGTTTTTCTTATACATAAGTATGTAAAATAAAATACACTTACTATCAAGGCAACAAGAAACTGTAATTCTCTTGGTACCGAAATCATTCATTTTTTTTTATTTATGAAAACACAATTATGCTACTTTACGGCTATTTAACTCTTTATACGCAAGAGCATACCATCCTGGAGATGGATTCATGCTGGTTTTCCAATGAACCTTTAGGGACAATAATTCAATAAGTAGGTATCTTAGAATGATCTGAAACAATTACAACTTCTGTTTGACAAATAAATCCCCACTCGCTACCGCGTATGACGTAGGCCACACTACAATATTGCATAAAAACGTCGTTCGTCCGTCATTGTACCGTAACCGGCACTTTCTCAGCCGGACCGCCTCTTGTACGGGCAAATGTAGCTTATTTACCATGTACTATGTTATTTACTACATAACAGTGTTATTTACTTATTGCTTAATAACTTGGAACGTAGAATTGTATAGAATTTGTATGTTTAAAGTATGTTATTGACATATAAGCTATAAGTCTTATTTTGCAAGTGTTTCTTCTCTGCCATTTCGAGACTGAATACTCTTCCTAGGCCTATCTATGGGCTTCATTAAGCAGACTTATGACCGAATCCTAGAATTTACGGACCGTTATTGGTTAAAACTAAGACTCTTGTATCTTTACCAATAATGAAGCAAAGTCCTCATAGCCATAAGGAAGTAGCTATCACAGGTAAAATTATCTTACGAATCTATTTATATACCCAGTTTGGCAATAAAAAAGATCACCATTGGTAAACCAAACGATTCGTTTTGTTTATAGGAACCGAGCATTAATATAGGCATATATTATCCCCTACCTCAGAATAATAAAAAAGCATTTTCACAAAAAAAAAAAAAACAACCGACTTCCACTATAAAGTGAAAAATAACTAAAATTTCGGAAGTCGGTGGCAAAAACAAAAATACAAAACCAAATACTCACACGGATATTCGTTATTTGCCACCGACTTCCGAAATTTTAGTTATTTTTCACTTTATAGTGGAAGTCGGTATTTTTTTTGTAAAAAAGCTTTTAATTCTAGCTTTTTGTTTTTAGTGGGTCGGTTTGTAATGTAACTAAGTTACAATAGCCTAATATCAACTGTTCATCACCATTTATAAAATATTGCTTTTGCCGTTGCAGGGATGTTCATTGTTGAGGAGTTCTCCTGGTACTTCGCCATCAGCTCCACTTCACCCTATGCATTGTGACGGGCATAAATTGCTTGGCAACCATAGAAATACGTATTATTACTCTTAGTTTCCCCGAAGGGTTGGACAGAGGAGTACCTATAGTACACCCACATTTCGCCAGTTATGTTTAAGTCCCATGTAATAGGAGGCGAGCCTATCGCCATCAACCGGGCACAAATCCAGACTCCGGACTGCTACTGAGAAATTTTCACTTTAACTGATCCAGGAATTGGACCCACGACTTTATGCTCAACAGTAGCGGTTGCAAACACTAGACCAACGCGGCATGAAGCCTCAGAAAACCATTACCCTCCTTCTGGGGCAGTCGGGTAAAAAGCCGTAGTATCGAATCTGTCAAGTTGAAGCACGGACAAGATTAACTAAATTTGAATTAGCGCTTATTGCTAGTTTTAGATATTGCAATCTGAGTAATATCAATAACTAGTTTTCCACCCACAAGAAACTTATTTATAATTTATGCTAATATCTTCTAAGTTTCTCACAAGTCTAACGATAAAATACATGCTTATTCAATTAGTTTAATGCTGCATCCATTGATTTAATCAATATTTTTTGCTGTTTGTTCTTGCTCGATTAAGCAATTTACCTCTACCTTTCTGGTAATTTTTGTAGAAAAGTGAGGATGGAAAACATAGGTGCTAAAAAAAAAAAAAAATTGCAGTGAGGTAATTAACAGCTGCTAATTGAAGTAATTTAATTGCTAATAAAAAACGAAAACCTCTTTAGCCGCGTTGAACACTTTTTGAGTGAACAAAAATCATGGAATTCGCGTCATCGTCACCGAAGGCGTTAGGCGCGTTGAGTACTTTTTTGTTGACAGCGCACTCTGTAAATTTTTTAATGGAGCTACAGCTTTCGTTCTTGTACTGACCGCAAGCCACATAAAAAGTTTTTATTTTATTTTAATAATGTTGTTAGTTTTAATTTTTTCTTTATTCTAATTTATGTAGTTGTAAGTATACTTATAATGTAGTTTAGTTTTAAGTTCTTAGCTGTCGCATTAGGGTGATCCCTGTAAGGATAGTTTAAGCTGTTATATAAATAAATAAATAAATTCCTGACATTTTCGTTAGATGGCGTTACTTAGTTTTCACTTCTATCGGCAGTCCCCAAAGACTGCCTCGCGTGTTTTTTTTGTCGTCCGTAGACCCGATGACCGTTGGGGTAGACGTGTTCTTGAGTGGAGACCGCGAATCGGCAATCGTAAGGTAGGACGCCTCAGGCTAGGTGGAGCGACGATCTTCGCAGGGTGGCTGGTAGCAGCTGGATGAGAGTTGCTGAGAATCGAGCTGAATGGCGTGCAATCTCTCAAAACGGTGAAGAAAAACATCGTGAGGAAACCGGCATGTCTTAGAACCAAAAATTCGAAGACATGTAACATCTACTAACCCGCACTGGGCCTGCGTGGTGGATTACGGCCCACTCCCTCTCACAGAGAGGAGGCCTGTGTGACCTTTGTCTCAGCAGTGCTGCAGTGGGAACGTTAATAGGCTGATTATGTTATCCAGGATGTATGGCGTGCAATCGGAGACGCCTATGTCCAGCAGCGGACTGCTGTAGGCTGATGATAACGATGGCTATTCTTTTAGCTCGTGCCGATACGACGGAAGCCGACAACATTGATCACATACTAACAAGACGCTGTCAAGATTACAATCAAAACCAACATAATTACCATAATCTCCAATTAAACTTGCCGTTACTTCTAACAAACATGTTCGTGACTAGTATTCACTAATCTGTTTACCGTACACTAGGGTTACCAACCGTCCTGTTTTCCCAGCACATGTCCTGCTTTTTGGGATGTCCTGGCTGGATAGTTTTTAAGAAACGTCCGGGGTTTTTAAAGCATCCTGGTAAAGTCCTGTATTTTAAATTTCGCGCCTTCTACCTTACGTTTTTCGGTCGGCCGCGTTTCAATTTCAACACAGGGCGCGGAGTATTTTTTTTTGTTGTACGGTGCACTCTGCTTGTTGTCTCTTTCTAATTCTGTACTCTAATTATGTAATACACGATCAATCAAAATCTGAATCGTATTGATACATATTGCTAATCCATTGCTTCATAAGTTCGAAAAAAATCTGCTCAACAACGTAAATAACGCAATGAATGTTGTTGAATTGTCAAAATGAAAAATGATTCGTTATCGTTTAAGAAAATGAGTTGCGTAATTAGATATCTGGTTTAAAAAAATTGGGGATGGCAACCCTAGCGTAAACTATTGTACAACTAGGAGTGTTATCAATGGATCGTTATCGGCACAACAATGCTCTAAAGTGAGTGTATCAATCATTAGTTAGTAGTACGGGCCTACGACCATTGTAGGTGTGGCAGGACATAGAGTAAGCACGGAAATAGATGAGACAGACAGAAAATGGGTGCAAATACTGACACAATCTGACAGCACGACTTTGAATTAGAGTGCGTTTCAACCAATAGTTCCAATGCCTTAATGTTGGCGCCCCTGTTAAAATTTTAACAATGGACCAATTAGGTAGCGCCGTCGTAGCGTACTCGTACTCACCTAACTGGTCCGTTGTTAAAGTTTAACAGGGGAGCCAGCATTACCGTCGAAAGCCGTCCAAATCGGTTAGAAGAAAAGTAGATCAAGGGACAGCCTGTTAATATGGCTTCTCAAAAATGGATGCAGGAACACAGAGCCTTATTTGTAATGTGACAGAAATGCTTTTAAATAAAACATTGAATCGCCGTAATCGAAATCGGCTCGAAGAAATCAGACCAAGGAAGAGGAACGATTATTTGACTTACTCAAGTGGGCAAGTTAGGAATATATGTTATACTAGCAAGCAATATGTCAAGTATACAGGATGGCAGGGACTCTGCCACCCTGTATAAGCTATTTAAGAACATTCCTCAAGTCTGGGTCTTCACTATATAAGCGCAGCCTTCCTCACGTCTAAATAAAGGCTATAAAATAAGGAAAATCAATACAAAGCTATTTTATATACCTGTGACCTGGCAGCTGGCTTATACCGAAGCCAGTGAGCTAGTTTCGGAGACGGCAGAACTAGGCCATAACAGAAATAAGCCTACAGAAGTCTACCTATATTCAGGTTCGAGATACAAGTCCTAAATACGAAATAGAAGTAGTATTGATCTACTCTTCCAACGTGTTGACTGCCAGTCTGGTGGACGTAAGTTCCTAAGCTCGAGTGCTACATCCTGGGTTTAATCCAAAGGTCGGGCAGTTAAATTGAATAAGAATAATTTATTTGCAAAGATTGGATTGAAGAATTGTCCCCAATGTTGAGTTTTTCCATTAGGACTTTCTCAATAGCAGCTTGCGGTTGTGCCCACTTCATCATTTCAGCCGAGAGACGTCCACTGCTGGACATAGGCCTACCCCAAGCACCGCCACTGTCGACAAATTCTGTGCTTCCCACATCCAGCGGATTCCTGCAGCCTTCAGGTTATCTGTCCACCTTGTGGTAAGCCTTCCAATGCTACGTCTTCGTGGTAGATTACAGCCCGCCCCCTCTCACAGAGAGGAGGCCTGTGTTTCAGCAGTGGAAACATTAATAGCCTGATTATGTATGATATGTATTTGTTCTCGCCGTGGTCGCAAGACGCAGGTCGCACGAGCGGTGAAGTCGTGGCCGAAGGGTTAGTCGTCATCTCGGTAGTTCCCCCTTTCTAGCCATATCATGTTTCAAACGGTCAATATTCTCATCAGATAGGCAGAAAACCCCACCAAGGGTTGTCCCATCTGTCATTTGTTTGATCACATTGAGGTAGGTCAGGCACACCTTAGCATATACGTGGGCGTAGATTATAAGTTTTTTGCCTTATTGCTATCAGTTACTATTTTGACATTACTATCGACTTATAATTAACATATGAACGGTGAATGACCTGTCTGTTAGTTATCGATCATTAATAATTATTGAGTTTGTTATGAAGAATTTATCAATGCAATGTTGCTTTGTGTAAACAGATAGATTATTATATTTATTATGAATGAAAAATGTGGAATTGTGGCGGTGTCTTGTGAATAAACGTTCAATATCTTTACGTACATAGATACAGAAAATTGAACCTTAAATTAACTTTGCTTAGATTCAATTTCTAATAAAATTGTCACCTTGACCTGCCCTGCGCTTAAGAATACCGCATTACCGCCCTGCAAACAGTTTTAGTACGGGCGCAGGACTGCGCAAAGCCGAAGTTCTCAGATACCACCGGCATTCAAACTTCTTGGAAGCTCCGAAGCAGTACAGCACCATACCTGTGAACAAAAAGAGGTAGATTAAGAACGAGTTTGTCTTCAAATGGGAATGCAACCCACGTGCGCTGTCCGTTAGCCGCTAAACCACGAGGTGCGGTTTAGAATAATAATGGACTTGGTTTAGTTTAGTACTGGGTCCGTTTTGTATTAGTATGTATTTATGGAATTGTTTCTCACGTTTTTGGATCACGCAGAATGATCAACACATAAGGAAAAACTGTTAGGTTAACACAGATTTTTGTGTAAAAATTGCAATGTGGTTTTTGTAGGAAAGCAGAAAGAATTTGGCCAGCGGGCCTTTGCCTAGCTGAATATAAATACAAAGATAAGATTATCGAGATTAATCATTATAAATAACATAATTATCAAATTATTATTAGCTTATTTCCCATAAAGGTGCAACCAATTACTGAGAGAGAAATAACCTCAACACTAAAAGACAGACATTTTTAAAGATCGCATAGTACACTATATTACACTTGCTAGTACAACTTGTTATAAAAATATCTCAGCAAGGTGTAAACATCTTGCAATGACAATGGTGTTGCTTTACGGCTCATCGCTAACAAAGCTGTGACGTCAAGAGCTAACAACAAGTCACCTGTTTCTACCCAGTCATGCATGTCAAATGTGTCTCACATGACCATAGATTATGGAAAACTTATCACTATAGGTACAGAAGCGAAACTTCGGTGGTAAGGCATTTTAAATGCCTACTTACAGTTTTGGGGTGTACGAAACTTTCAACTCAGTGAGGATTGTATCATCTATTCAATTTTTAAATGATTTATTTAATATTGAATACGAGGCTTTTGGCTAATTTGTAAAGGGGTACTAAATGTTTTTATTTTTTTTGTAACGTGCGTTTAGTTTGTGCAGAATAAACCATTTTTCTTTATTTTTCTTTTATTCCATTCTACTTCGGCCTGCGTTTGTTAGTTTTATGTTCCATCTTTTCATGAGGAAACGCATGTGACTAAAAGAGTAATGAATATAAATGTTGATGGATGGAGCGGGAGAGGAAGGTCAAAGAAAAGATGGATGGATTGTGTGAGGAATGATATGAAAGAGAAGGGAGTGAACCATAGCTTGACGGTTGACAGGGGAGAGTGGATGAAAAAATTGTGTTACGCCGACCCCACGTAACATGGTGGCAGTAAGACGATGATGATTTCTCCTGTCAGCATTATCATTCACTACATTTTCATTCATACACACACTCCATGTGGACTCCCTTTTCTTCCAAGACAAACGATTTTCTTTCCTCTTCACTCACGGCTAGGTGCTTGATCATCGACTATACCTATTCAACTTACCAACCCTATTTGACTTGGGCGAGTGCGGGTTCTAGCCAAATGGTCAAGAGCGGTAGGTAATGATTTCGGCAGAATCGCCGCACGCACAATCGAAAGTAAAGCTTCCCTTCTCTACAGTTTTCTTATTCTATGACCCTGCGCACACGACTCTTCTAATTAAGTGTCGTTGATCTGATTGTGAATGAAGTTTTTCTTAGCTTTGTATTGCATTATCTGTTGTTTTACTCTCTCGCGTGGCTGCTGAATTATTAGCAACATAAAATGATTATTAGTTTCAAGACGTGATTGGCGTATTGATTGTTAATTTAATGACGTGAGGCCGTGAGGGTAATGGACTGAGACATGCAGTATTTTTTTAAGTGAAAACTTCTATATCGGCGTTGTGCACTTTTTTTGGGATGGGTAAAAAATGTTAAACTCGCGTCAGATTGTGCCGTAAGATCCGTTGCCTAGCAACCGACTAAGTAAATATCAAAATAAATAGTCTTTGACATTACGTAAAGATTGCGAGGTAAGAAAGTTTACCCATATTGATGGGTAAATAAAAAGTAGTCAAAACATACTACATGAAAAGTGTTTAAATAAATTGTTTATTTTTGTTTGAAAATTACTTTTATACTGATAAATAAAGAAATTCGTGCGAAATTATTGCCTAACCATTCCAAAATATTCAAAAATGCACAACGTTAATGTTCAAGTTTTTACTTCTGATGGCACTCCCGGAGTGCAACCTGTTGTTTTTTTTTGAGTTGTGAGTTTCAGCTTAGGGGCTTGGGTTCATGTCACTAGGGGGCCGTTCAAGTATTACGTAAGCACTGTAGGGGGGCGAGGGGGTCTATGCTTTGCTTAATTCTGACGATATGGGGGTTGGGGGGTCTAGATGGTGATTACGTCAGCAGTAATTATTTACTTTTTTACACATATGGCAACCCGCACATTGTCTATGCTTGAAAACGAAACGCATATTCGGGGATTCCAACAAATGCATACCAATGTTTAGGTAAGCATGGGAGCGGGGGTCAATAATTGTAATAAATCTGCTTACGTAATACTTGAACGACCCCTAGCAGGTGGTGTAGCAACTCCAACCAGGAGGAGGGTTGGGTGGTGTTGTGGGTTCCAACTTTTGGTTTATTGTTCGTCAGTCTAATGTAGCTGTTGGGCTATTGTCGTTAAAATAGTAGCATTCGATATCTATTTCCCATCTTTTGCTTCTCGTATCGATGACTCATATTTTTTCCGACCAGTATATAATTATAGCAACCTGGAAAGCTCTGATACTAAGCCATGATACTTTTGATCTAATTAGAAAAGTCTCACTGTTCCAAGACAAACTAAAATACTAAGCTGTTCCATATACTCTTACAATACGGCCGTTATAACTTGTCCGGTCTGAACATAGGCTCTGCGAAGTTTTGCGTATGTTCTCTCACTCACACTCGCCTCGTGTCACCATTTGGTTCCTAAAAAGACAACGGGTTGCACTCCGGGAATGCCGGCAGAAGTGAAAACTTGAACATTAACGTTGTGCATTTTTGAATATTTTGGAATGGTTAGGGAATAATTTCGCACGAATTGCTTTATTTATCAGTATAGAAGTACTATAATTAATGTGGTTAAATACAATATTCATTAGTAGTAGTATATTTATTTATTTTCAAAATATAGTCTAACAAAAATAAACAATTTATTTAAACACTTTTCATGAAGTATGTTTTGACTGCTTTTTTTTTACCCATTAATATGGGTAAAATTTCTTACCTCGCAATATTTACGTAATGTCAAAGACTATTTATTTTGATATTTACTTTGTCGGTTGCTAGGCAACGGATCTTACGGCTAGTTCTGGAGCGAGTTTAAAATTTTTAACCCATCCCAAAAAAAGTGCACAACACCGCTAAAGAAGTTTTCACTTCAAAAATGTTACTGCGCAGCCTTCTGCGCGAAGTTCGGAATTGCCAAGTTTTATCGGCCGTATTGTACGGCCCAGTAAGTTAATAAGTACTAGGGATGCTTCGATACGCCTTTTTGCCGATACGATACCGATACCGATACGCTTATTGAAATAAAAAATGAAGGTAAAATAAATAAAACACAAGTCAGGTTATTTTTTAAATTAATATAAAAAAAGAAAAATAACAGGACAAACTAAATAAAACCGTAGACAGGTTGAGATTAGACGCACGACATCGACAACACTCAACCAGTCAACCTAGCGAAATGGGATAGTTAAGCGAGTGCGAGGCCAAAGTAGGCGGGCGAAACAAAACACTGAATAAAGCGCAGGGTTTCCCCGAGCATAGTTAGTTTGAGCCTCGTCTGCAACGAAATAGACGAGACAACACGCGCGTTTACATTACATTTTTAAACCGCGAATTTTGAAAAGTATCGTAGTATCGGCCATAAAAATATCGCCGATGCCGATATATCGGCAAACTTCGAGTATCGCCGATATATCGGTATCGGATGCATCCCTAATAAGTACCAATGTGTCCCCAATCATTGAACCAAAAAGACAGAAAGTTGATACATACCATTCACTAACAATCAAGTCTATGACATGTATCTCATTACAGAAACGATCGTAAAATGACTCAAAATGTAGGAATTTAAATTGAATGAAATGATGCTTTGATGAAGTGTTCAATTGGATTTAAACTGGCCTAAGTGTGATGTCAGCTTATTAAGTGAGTTAAGATAGGATGACCATGCACTTGTTGAATGCGGTTAGCTTCGTGGTATGCTAATATCAGTGCAGCAAAAGAGCATTGGAGGCCCAGTTGTAACGACCAAGACTTACGAAGCGAACCCAAACAGTCACTTTATTTTGTGTAAATTAATTCATCACCACTGCTCTCAAAACTGTGAAGGAAAACATCGTGAGGAAACCAGCATGTCATAGAACCAAAAATTCGAAGACATGTGATATCTACGGTACTCCCTTGCTTCTCCTAAAATTGTTTGTCCGAAAATCATTATCCATAACACGTTTGCTATAACCTTCAGTAACCATAATGTTCAAAAATTCGAAATTTTCTTCAGTAACCATAATGTTCAAAAATTCGAAATTTTGTTTTACATAATTATCTTTACTTCTAAAACTATTCTGTCATAATATCGAAAACTATAATAATTGAATCTCCTAATTTTATATGGAATAAAGTCATATGTCCTAAGTATTGTATTATATAATGTGTATTATTCCGAATGTTCATTTATAAGTAATAAAAGGGTGCGTCTCATATCATATTAAGTTATTTGGTATATTTTCATTTCAATAATGTTCACAAGATATAATAAACGTGAGATATACTCTAAAACTTATTTCGTATAACGTTTATTTAATCGAAAATAATTAGGTCTATCGTTTAAAATATATATTGATACCATCATTATGGTTAACACCCTGATTCAAAGCAATCCGACTGGCATAGGTTAGGTTACAAGGCTAAAGGCTTTTGCAGACCAGCGCGTCTTGTCGCGCGACGCGACACACAATACAATTTCTTAGAAAACTTCACGGTATAATAATAACCGGTGTCGCATCGCGCGAGAAGTCGCGCTGGTCTGCACAAAGCTTAAGGCGTGAGCGGCCGCCGAGCGTCAGATCCCCTCTACTATTGGTGAATCATTTGGGTTAGGTTAGGTTAGAACAGTGACCATTAACGCGCGAAGGCGAGCGACCGTAGGGAGCGTGCCGCGGGAGCGGCCGCCGAGTGCTAGATCCCCTCTCTTTTTGGTGAACCATTTGGGTTAGGTTAGGTTAGAACAGTAACCATTAACGCGCGAAGGCGAGCGACCGTAGGGAGCGTGCCGCGGCAGCGGCCGCCGAGTGCCAGATCCCCTCTCTTGTTGGCGAACCATTTAGGGTAGGTTAGGTTAGAACAGTGACTATTAACGCGCGAAGACGAGCGAGCGTAGCGAGTGACCATCTTGACAGTTAGGTATATCTACAGTATCTACTCAGGTTACTAACTGTGATAGAAATTACATATAAGACTAAATATGTTTTATGTCTTTTGAGTGGTAGGTATATCAAACGATTTTATATTAAATGTATGTTATGATGCATGACATGTTGCATGCTCGTTCGCATGCTGTATGCTTGCTTGCAAGCTGCATGCTTGCTTGCATGCTGCATGCTTGCTTGCATGTATAATGTATGCTTGTTTGCATGCTTCTTACAGGGAAATAAAAACCACATGTTCACAATCAATTAATTTAAATAAACTATAAATAATTTGAGTTTAGGACTAACTTTTATTGAAAACAGATTTATGTCTTTTGTATATTATTGATTGTAATATTTATGACAAACTTTAGGGCATATTGTATATAGGGATTTAAATTTTATGTCATGTTATATTATGTGACATTAAGTTCGGGCAAGTTATCATTCGGACAAATGATGATTAGGACAAAAAAAATTATAGCATTTTAGATTATGGATAAAAAAGTTAGGTAATACAATAGAGAACCGATATCACTGGGCCCGCATGGTCGATTACGGCCCGCTCCCTCTCACAGAGAGGAGGTCTGTGTCCCAGCAGTGGGAACATTATAGGCTGATTATGTTTGCTAATATCCAAATGGCAGCTTTTTTACTTTTGATAGTTTCAATGTCGTGTGTGTGTGCTTTTGGTGGCTTAAGCGGGCAAGGCTGTATTCCGTTTATCAGAAGGCCAATTCCCGTATTTAAAATAGTTTAAAATCTAGTCGCTATCCTATACCAGCAAAAATCAATGTCAAAAACTTGTCAAAAATGTAGGTAAGTATGAGAGGTAGTTTTGACCGATTGAGACAGGTAGAATGAGACCGTTATTTATAAAAGAAACAGAAATTGCTGATCTTGTGATCTATTGCAGCCAGTTTGCAGTTCTTATGCAGGGTTACAACAGCAAAAAAACTGCAAATTGCCTGCAAAACTACGTTCATTCAAATGGTAACCTGTATTATTAGAGGAAGTGAAATATACGAAACAAAAAGACAAAGGACTGCCATTCGCGTTGCAGATCATTTGTTTTGGCCCTATTAACGTTAACTATGTATACCTAAGTGTAGCGGCACACCTGCGGAACGTTCGGCTCGGAACAATCCGTCGCGTCATGTGACGCTTGCTCATGAACCGACGTAACGTTCGGCTGATGTGTCATAGGTAACTTGAAAACCATTAGGAGCGTATTCAACCGAACCTTCCGCCGCGGAACGTTCGGCAGGTGTGGCGCGACCCTAAGGTGCAGAGAATTGTCTTTCAAAATAAACTACTGCACTGATGAGAAAAGTAAATAGTTACCTAAGGTTAAGCAGAGATGAGTTTACTTACAAGTTTTACTTGTTTGTCTTGTAAAATACAATCCTATCAAAACCATAAATGTGAAAATTGGGAGCCAAGTAAGAATAGGCTTTGTTGTCGACTTCGCCAAAAAAAGAATTGAGATCTAAATGGGTGCCAAGTTCTGTGCCTCTGCCTCGAATCTTGCGGGCAGCGGGGCGGCGGCCGGCGGTGGCGGCGCGGGAGCGGCGCGGGCAACGCAGACCCGTTCTCGAAACCAGCGGGCAGATCGCGCGGTACTATAGCGGCGTAGTGTTGTGTTCGTGGTTGTGTCGTCGAGATATTGGTTTTTATTCGCAAACGAAATGTCTGAACAACGGCGGCAACATCTTTTTGATTAAAATTTATTCCTAACGCTCGATTTATTGTGGCTAATAAATTGCACAACACTGCAATGCAGACGCGCGGGCGGTCACCGCTTGACTTGAGTCCACCGCTTGTTGCCCGCTTCCGCGCCGCTGGTTTCAAGGGCCGGTCAATTTGATTTTACGCATTTTATCCTGCCGCTCCCGCGCCGCCACCGCCGCCGCCCCGCTGCCCGCAAGAATCGAGGCAGAGGCCTGATAGGCGAAAATACTTTATTTTTATTTCAAAAAATTTATAAGAACATACCAACATTCTAAAATGAATTTAAAACACAAATTCTTGTTTTTTTTCTGCTAAAACAATGGTTGCTATTTAGAAATATAACTGCTCGAATTATTTACACAAAGCACTTAGGATAAATTGAAGCTCAAGATTTGACTTGGCTAGTTTTTACATACATGGTATCTTATATTTGGCTAATCAATTTATCTTCTTTATCTTTGACTATTTATATGTCTATAGAGTGTCGCGCTGCAATAACAAAACCACTAAAAGTTTTGTTTATTACAAACAAAACATTGAAATGACATTCAAATAAATATCTCAGGATTACGAAGACGAGATCATTTGGAAAAAGCCTTCATAAATTAAGTGGTTTCTAACTGTGACAAAGGAATGACATTGCACATGCAGAAAAATAACATACCTACACCTACTGATAAAAACTCAGGCGCATGTTAATGCACTTCACCAGATGTCACATCAATCTCTGGGTAGAATTGGTATGGGTAGGTAGGTATGGTAATCTGTGATATTGCAGCTCACAGCTGGACATAGGCCTTTGTCCACTGCTGGGCATCAATCAGTAAGTTGTAGCCAGCTGACTGTCCAGTGTGCGCTGTTTGAAACTACCTATAGAAGTATTGTCACTTTTAGATTTTCTTCTATTACTTATTTCATTCACATAATAATAAATTCATATCGCTTTTAGCGATAAGACCGGCCATTGTGTCACCCTATGTAAAATGTCTAAACCTATGTCTGTAATTTTGATGGTGTACATAATAAAGAGTATTCTATCTATCTATCTATCTATAATAACATAACATCACGCCCGTATCCCCCGAAGGGTTGGGCAGAGGTGACCCTACATTTCGCGAGTTATGTTTAAGTCCCAAGTAATAGGGGGCGAATCTATTGCCATCAACCGGGTACAAATCCAGAGTCCTGGCTGCTACTGCTAATTCCAGATGGAAAAACCCAATAATACTTTGCTTGACCCGGGAATCAGACCTCATGCTCAACAGTAGTGCTTGCGACCAGTAGACCAACGAGGCAGTATGAACGCACATAAAAATAAGGCAGTGTATAAAGTGCCACCAGCGGCACTCTATCCCTATCGGATAAAGTGCCGCTACCTGCACTTTATTAACACCGCCTCGGCCCGGCTAAAGTGCCGTAAGCATTGTATTGTCACTGTCACTGTCACTAAGTCACGTCACTTGGTATTTTGTTTGATTGTTGAGGTTAGAGTGCTGTAAAACACCACATTCCCAAAACATTACATTCTCTTGCACATATACGGACCCTGGCACTCGCCGGTCACAGTTCTAACCTAACCTACCTTTCAGCCATTTTCATTTGCCAAGCCAAGGGATTATGGCACTAAAGTTCAGCTATAGATGAAAGAAACTAACATCAACAATCAAACAAAATAACAAGTGACAGTGACAATGCAATGCTTACGTTACGGTATTTTAGCCGGGCCGAGCCAGCGCCACTAGTATGCCGCAAATATTCTCGCGGCACTCTATACATTTAAAAAAAATATTTATCACATGCCGGCTAGAACAAAGTCCAACATTATTTACAAAACATATCCAATTTAGGACTCAAGAACACGAAGGATATTTGACACAACGCCAATTAAGTAAGTTCCTGGAGAGACCATGCAGCTGGCCGTTAGACGTGTTCCTATTATAAATACGGGAGTTCTAATTTAGGATATCGTTATTATGGCTTAGAACAGCCACCAGCCAGTACCGAATGTTTGAAAGAATTCTTCTTTTTTTTTTGGTGGAGGCAGTGGACGTCTTTCGGCGGAAATTATGTTGATGATGATTCTTTTTTCAAGTGGAACTTCTGGCAGCTATTCGATAACTGAACGAAAATTGAGAGAAGACCTTTCGGCACATTTCGTTACAAGAGAGAGAAGAAATATTAAACTGTCTCTGTCTGTCACACTAAAATCTCCCATTATTTTTTAAGAAGCTGCTCGTGTACTGTGCTGCACGCGCAATTTTTTTAAATACCGGCGATGCGGTATCGAAGAAGTTTTGATTGGTCGTTTGAAGTAATGGAACTATGGAACGTATCCAAAGTTAGGTTAGGTTAGGTTATGTATTTCCTGTTGGAGGTAAACTATCTAGCAAACGAATATTGAATAAAATTTTAAATCACAGAAAAATTATAATTGACCATGTCAATGAGGGTTTTCTGAAATGGCTTACTAGGTGGCAACACTGAGACGTCAGGTCCACTTGTCAAAAGTGACAAAGCGCATAAATTTACTTTTTACATTTTCTTTAGTCGTGACTGAATGATGAACGAATGAATGAAACGAATGATGAACGTCATCATATATCTGATATTCATTGTCGAAATGGAAGACGTCTTGTCCAAGTGGTGCCAACTGGTGGCGTGAATTTTCATGAAAATTCATTAGGTATGGCTTCTAAAGGAAGCTAAGTCTACTTTATCTTTGTGATATTTAAGTGCTATTGTACTGACAAAACCGAGTAGAGGCTCGTGCAGACTAGTGCGACGCGACACGAACAATACAATTTCTAAGAAAACTTCACGGTATAACAATAGCCGGTGTCACGTCGCACTGTCGCATCGCGCTAGTCTGTACGAAGCTTTAAGCTAAGGCAGGAATATATGTATTTAAATTACCTTATATTTTTATGTAGTTATTCCAAGAATCGATTCATCACATGGTTTAGTTTAGAAGTTCTGTTAACTTGCTTTTAGAAGAGATTTTCTCCGAAATTCGAGTTGTGCAAACTTTAAAAGCTCGGTTTTATGGTTTTCCCATTTTCTGGAATCGAGAAATATCATCGGCATTTACTGCCTGTTAAATTATGTTGCATCACAAGTAAGTAAGTGTTATTTTAAGCACGTTACAGAGTAGCAGGAACTATGTAGGTTATTTAATATGCCACCTACCAACAATTTTCGTCAATCGGTGCACTAATGACGATTAGAGAAACACAATGTCGAAATCATTTCCTTTTTAGTAGGTTTTATTGGAGTTGAGTAACGAAGACTCTAGTTTAAAATATGAAAATCTGTTCTGACTTTAGGAGCCCCATACTATACCGTAAAGATTTCTAAAATTATCATTTTGTTTTTCGCAGAGCTAAGTAATTAATTACCTATCTATTCAAAGCTAATAAAAAACATGAGTCTTCACCATTTGGTACTAGGCGCGCATAAATTGTAGGAGATAAACGGAGCACCATAACACGCCCTTGCCATTACATCCCATGGTTAGTACTTTATTGAGAAACTAGTCTGTCTAGCCAGTTCCCTTGCATGGTTCCTAAAATAGGTTTTATTAATTAATAATCTGAATAAAATGGATATTTTATGCCTGATAGATTGACAGTGAGAAATTAGTTAACTGGAAGGGACACTTTAATCAATCAAGAAAATTGATCTTGCAGATCCAATGAACTAAGCAAGAGAAAAATGGCGATGGGTACCATAGATTACTATGGTACCCATCGCCATTTTTCTCTTTACTAGAAAAAAAAAACACTTGACATCTTTAGTAATTTGTGGTAATTTGTATAGAAAAAGAAAGAAAAAACTAGAAAGAGGATCTTTTGGCTCTTGAATAACATTGACAGGAGCGTTGTTGGATAACATTAGTAAAGTTTTCACAGAAATTGCGTTGACAAACAAGATGGCGCCATTAGTTCCGATTTTGGCCACGCGCCTCGGCGCGGCTAAAGTGCCGTAAGCATTGCATTGTCATTGTCACTGTCACTTGGTGTTTTGTTTGATTGTTGAGGTAAGACCGGTGTTAAACACCACATTACCAAAATATTACATTCTCTTGGCTCGTGCGTTGTGTGGTCACAGTTCTAACCTAACCTACTTTTCAGCCATTTTCATTTGCTAAGCCAAGGGATTAGCACTTAAGTTTAGTTATACATGAAAGAAACTTACCTCAACAATCAAACATAATAACAAGTGACTGACAATGCAATGCTTACGGCACTTTAGCCGGGCCGAGGCAGCGCCACTAGAGTGCCGCAAGAATTCTTGGGCACTCTATACACTTCCAATAATTTATTACACAGATACTAACTTAATTGCTTTTAAGTAGTTACGTAAAATGTTTATTTCGATTGAGATTCTTAGCAATTGCTCTCGTTTCTAATACAAAAGCAATCTGCGAACTGAAGTCTCCGTTACTAAGTAAGTAATTGGCTGTCTACTTAGATTGTTGAATGACATTGGATTTGTTGGTAAATATTATTGATTGTCGGGACTCCAGACTAAAATAGTGTGATTGCACCAAGATCCTATGAACGGAAGCAATGGTGCAGAAAAAACATTTGTCAATAAGGAGGTGTACGAGTTTTTGTGATTAAAATATACAGTTTGAATAGGTAACATCTTTGACAGTCTTTCAGAAGCCCGAAAGTCTGTCAACCATGTCAACCAATTTATCAAAGAGTATCGTATTTTTCAATATCTAGGCTGTGGAAGTCAGATATTAAGCCGCTCCATGTAAAGTACTTGCATTCAGCTACATCCAGTGAAACTGGACGCCGACCCCAACATAATATATAGAATAAGTGCCTTTACTCAGAGGCCTTTCCCAGCAGTGGAACTAGTAGGTATTGGCTGATGACATGCATTCGTACATGATATTATTATGCAAGCATTCGTTTTGTTATGAATGTCTTACACTCTCCGGGTTCCTGAAATCCTGATACCTTCTATTACAAAAAAGGTTACTTTAACGTAACAAAATGTCATGAACTCGTGATGGCCTATTTCATTCCAATCTGTCCCAGGGCTACATATAATTTAATTTAAAAACCTAAAAGGTGCGTCCACACATTACCACCTTCCAAAATATATGATGTAAATACTTACCTAGCATTTACTAGTCACACACGAGTTGACATTAGTAAGCTCATTTGTATATTTACCATCAATTACCCGAATTAGACTGTTGTGCGCCGCAGACGGGCAACTTTTAGTTGCTACATCAAACGATTTTTACGTCGTCTTAAGATTATGACGTCTTAAATTGGTTGGAATGAGAAGTGTCCTATTAAGGGAGGTTAAATTTATCTTTATAGCGCTACCTCGAATGAACAAAGCGAACAAGAAACTATAAATTATTAGAAAGTACGACTACAACTTCACTCTACAAGTCTACACGTAAGTTTAGATTTTGGTCTCTGAATCTAGAAGAGCCACCTTGCAATAGGAAATTACAGTCTGAAACGTGATCCTTATATTACAAAACTTTTTACAAAAAAAAAACTAAGGAATTAAAAAAAAAAAACACTTAGTACTTATAAGTATACAAAAACTATTAAAAAAAAACTAAAGAAAAAAAACACAAAAAAGTGAAAAATAACTTTAACTTAGGAAGTCGGTGACAAAAAACGAAAATTCAAAACCACCGACTTCCGAAATTAAAGTTATTTTTCACTTTTTTGTGTTTTTTATTTACTTCCGTATTTTTTGTGTAGAACTAGGTATGTAAAGAACAGTGACAGGAACTTGAAAATATCATCCCTATACGAAATAGGAAAAATACGTAAGTATTATTGAAGATTACTCAAAAATTACCCAAGCAAAGGTAATACAATTTATATGGGACCACAGCGCAAGCTTCACACACAGAAACATAGAACCTCCACCTTTTTGGACGTCAGTAAAAAAATACTTATTCAAGTTCAAATGTAGGTAACATCACATTTATTTAAAGTCAGAAATAACGCATTATACCGATTTAATGACCATTATTAAACAAACACGTGCTCAGAGTGCATTAACAAAAGACACAAATCTCTGTCAGATAATACTTTACAAAGCGCCGCCCATCAACGCCTGCAGGGTTGTCTAATCGAGAATCAGATAAGCTGAACAAAGCTGATTATTAGTTCAGTTGTTCTTAATGGGCTTAACGATAGCTTTGATACTTTCCGTCAGCGCTGCTTAAGGCCTAAACAGGCGGAATGCATTTAAAGTGCACGCCAGCTGTAAAATTGCAGTTTTAAAGCTTGTGAGTTGACATAACTGCATCGAAACTGCCAAGCGACTGCGCAGTCCGCTTGCATTCGAAATGCAGTCCGTCTCTTTAGACACAGACGCAGGCTTGTTATAGGCCAATGGTGGAGGAGGTAGGTCAGGTGTCCTTTAGTACCTATATTTTTTTATTGGGACTAAATCCATATTCTTGATCATGTTTTGTGCTCTCCGTCATCTTCAAAGAAAAAGAAAGTAAGTACTTAGTTAACAAAACAAGTTTTGCTAAAAAGCTCTTTTATTTAAACTTACGAATGAAATCGTTAGTTAAACTTATCACTCTACAGAAAACAATGGATATAATAATGCGGAAAAAGCTTTACATATTGTTGATAACCCTAACACAAGCGACTTTGACTAATATGATTGGACGCAGTCATCATACATTGTGCACGGTGATCAACTCATTTGGGAGTTCGTTCACGAGACGATACCAGATTGAACATCGTCTGTGCCTGCAGTATAATTAGTGTGGGAATGTGGTACACAGATTTCGTTTCGTTTTCGAGTCTTTGTTTCATTATTTGACTGTGTCATAAACACTACTTGGTTGAAGGCGCGGGAATCCGCTGGATATCAGAAGCGTAGGACCGTTCATTGTGTCGATACACAGGCCTCGCCTAAGGGCCTGTGTCCAGCAGTGGAGGTGGAGGTAACAGCAGTGATACCCTAGTGGTGCGACCGTCATAATGCCAAATCATAGGCCTCGAGTTCAAACCCAAGACAGGCACCTCTGGCTTTTCGGATTCATGTGCGTATTGAAGGAAAACATCGTGAGGAAACCGGCATGCCTGAGAGATATATCTCGATGGTATGTGAAGACAAGTCAGAGGCAAGAAATGGGTGGCATATAAAAACTCTGGCACCAGGTAAGTCAGTAACCACACGAAAAAGAAGGAAAGCAGTGAAGGTGGTCCACTCCAGTCATAAATACCATTTCATCTATAAAATACCAACAAAAACTCGCTGGTAGTTTAGAAGGGAAAATTCAATTCGTTGATAACATCCATTTGGTAATAGGTCCCGGAAGTTACCATCTGGCCACAGTCGTCTAATTGACCTTTATTAACGCAATGCCATGGAGACAACTCTTAAAGATGAGCGTAGCCGTAGCACGACTAAGTAAATTACTTTCACGAGTAACCAAAACTTCATGGCATGTTTTATAATGTCGCAGATTTACCCGAGAATCTAGGGTTGATCCCAATAGCACAGCAAAAGCACTTACAAATAATAAGCTTCGAGACAAAAAAGCCCTCGCCAGCGACGCCAGCAATACTTCAATGGCCAAGCCATTAATAGATTAGTTTTTACTCTAATGGACCCATAAATATTGCTTTCAGCGAGCCTATTGCCAATAACCTATAAAATATCCTTCATTTAGCACCCTTTTGAAACAATCTCTAATTAACACGAGCGTTTTAGTGGATCAATAAGTCCAGTTAACTTCATTAAAGTAATTAGAAAAAAAGACAGATGCCCAAATTAATGAGGTTGGTGTGATAATTACATCAATTAAGTTTAATATTAGTAACGGACGACTTTGACATTATGGAGGTAGTTCACCTCCAAAATAGTCTCTTATATTGGAGTCAATTTTATTCTTTGGGTTTGTAAAGGACGACAAAAGTTTAAGTTTTGTATTCACCCAAGTTTTCTTTAAAATGTTAGGTGGCCAAGTTGGCTAGGTTTCGCAGATGATTAAAACAAGTTACATTTTATCCGACCTCATCTAGCTTATTTTAAACATTTTTTTAAATATGACGTGTAAAAGTGATTCCGATATCCTATTTACAGAATAAACAATTTCATTTCATTTCATTTCATTTAGAGAGCCGTCGAAGTCGCGTCGCGTCGCGTAGGCGGGCAGTTTACCCACAAAACCTTTCAAAATTGACTCAATTAATTGATTTTCTCGCAAGCTACAGCCTACAATGTTTTCAGGTTTCATACTTGATTGACGGGACTTAACTATGACGACTGATGTTTTTTTCGTTTCTGCTGCTTTAAATAAATTTTTGAAAAGTACACAACAACGGTATATAAATTAATTAGGTTCTGTGTACTAGCAGAAGTGAACCATAAAAATAGTTGCAGAACAGAAGCAAACTAAATGTTTCGATCACAGAGCACTCTCCAATGCTTCTCTAGCATTACGCGTCGTGCAAAAAAATATGGAAAAACATTGCCTTAAAGTGTCCCGTCTGCACCAAACCTCACCTACCTGTTTAATATATTATGACAGGTGGCGCACAAGTGGGCCGCACCCGGTGACATCATTATAGAGTCACTGGAGCTCATAGATCCATCGGCCATTGTGCTGGATCGTCTCGAATAGACGGGCGAAGGTCGTCCGACCAATAGACTGGGTCGCAGATAACTGGTGCAGTTTTATACAGGTGCAAGTAATAACAAAAGACAAACAATGGTTTGTCTTTTGTCATGATGATAGGCAATAGCATGTGATGCAAAAGTTCTGAATTTGAATTTGGATGGCTTTAAGAATAATAGAAGACTAGGAAATGCAATACCGGGAGGGATCCCACAGCATTATGTGGAACTAATCCCGATATAAACTTGAGCGGGATCCCGCGGGACGGGCGGGATTACGGGTAAACGAAGTTATAGTATGAAAAGTTCCGGATCTGGAACAGCACCCCAAGACCCCAACCTCAATCCGCCAATAGCAATCTTGAGGTTTTGATAAAGAAGGAGAAGAATTATTTCGAGTCGGGTGGAATAAAAGGCACATACCTTCAATTCACCTTTATTTCATTGATGACGATATATTACTATTAGGTATTATTATTTATATGACAATTATTTGCGCAGCTTTTTCAAAATAATATAAAATTTCTTGTTTTCTTGAGATGTTTATGTAAAGAGTTTAATATGTACCAAAAAGCTTGTTAATTTAAGTTAAAACCCATAAAATGTTGTCTTTATTATGATCAATTAGAGAAATCCCGCGGGATAAAGAAATGTCAGTTCTGTAAATACCAGGATTTAAATTATTTTGAGGGATTGAATTCCCTAGAGAAGACCAAAGAAACGATGGATGGACTGTGTGAAATATTATATGGGTAGGAAGCGGGGTGACTACCGAGATGGTCAGATGAGGGCTAATAGAGAATTAAGGAAGAAAAAGATATGTTGCGCCTTCCACAAATAAATTAGGATAGAGGCAGGAGAATGATGATGATGAAATGTGGATGCTTATTTGAAAAGAGGAAGACCAGAAAGTTATGGATGGATTGTGTGAAAGATGAGGTATATGGCAAGAAAAGGGATAACTAAAATGGCGGCTGATAGTATCCTATGCAGGAAAAAAACATAATCATCCTGCGACGATGCCCAATAGAGTTAAAACTATTTATTTACAGTCTAGAATCAGCTGCTTGTCGGCGCCATAACGTACTAGCTAAGGGACATTTTAATCGTGGTCATAAAAGATGGCCTTACCACCTGCAATTGCATTTTAATAAACTTCTACGTTAAGGGGAGAAAATCCCATAAAATAATAATTTTACCGTCTTTTAATTCCTGCAGGTTATGGTCCCAGTTTACAGCCTCGAGCGATGCGAGTTGCGGCAAGCCGACAAGCGCAGGCGTCCTTTTTTTCCGTCTGTGGTTTCGCGGTGACTCGGTGTCATGCTCTACACAACTTCTTTACAACAACAACGCCCCCCTGGCAATGGCATTCAGGCGCCAAAAAATTATTGTAGCATTCTATGTAGAAGTACTCTGGACGTCTGGAGCATTCTGGGCAGTCAGCCCTGCTACCACTTTGCTGACTGGCAAATATTGTTGCAACGGTATGAGTTACTGTTTAAAATGAGGGTTTTCTGAAATGACGTTCATTGGGTGGCAACACTGAGACGTCAGATACCTGTCAAAAGTGTCAAAGCGCGAATTTTTTTTTTTCGTAGCCGGATAATAAACGAATGAATGAAACGAATGAAGAACGTCATCCTAAATATTTATATTTATTGTCAAAATGGAAGACTTCTTGTCAAAGTGGCGCCACTGGTGGCGGAAATTTTCATGCAAGCCCTCAAGAATACAAGCATATTATAAGAGGCCTTCAGAACTAAATTAAATATACACGACCCGATACGCTACTAAGAAGTAAAGCTTATTACGATATCGAATCAACGGATAAGCTGTTTTCTTAGTACCCACGACAGTTCCTATACAAACAGCTAGTATAACTCTTATTATAAGTCTAATACGATTACTAAAGGATTATCTAAAGCTTATTTAATACCTATTATAACATCATTATTTACATTTACATACCACTGAGCTGGCCTGACTTCATTTTAAACCTATTGTCAGGGCCGAATTATAAATTATGTATCAAAATCATTTTATATTACCATTTAGAGCAATATTTTAACATAATCTTGGTTTTATGGTAATTTTGTTTAGCAAGGCTACTGTGGCGCAGAGTAAGAAAGACTAGAAGGCCCGATAGCTAAATGACTGTATAATAAAATATGTAACTTATAGTCGAAGACCCCATAGACTTTGATGTCTAGAAGATATAGTTAGCTGGAGCCTCCTCCAACTAACTATATCTTCTCTAAATGTGGAAGATGCATAGCTTGTTGCATAGTCTTGATCCAGTTATCAAAATTGAATGAACGTCATTACGAAAACACGCGAACATCGCACGCTACATTATAAAACTGCGATTGTATGCAAGTTACATTGTGCAATCTTCTCTCATATCGGTACGAACTAATAACGAATAGCTTCTTCTTTTTCTGGGGCGTCTCGAATTACTGAAGGTTGGCCATGAACTCCGAATATTTCTCCTCTTCCTTTGCGAGCTGGAACAGCTCATGCAGCAATATTAGCTGTAGGAATAGCCAGACCAGCCGTGAATAGCGAGCACGACCTTCTGTGACATGGGTCGAGTCACACATTTTATCACATTTTTTAACCGACTTCAAAAAAGGAGGAAGTTTCTCAATTCGACCGTATATTTTTAAGCTATTGCATAGCTTCTATCGCGGGCCTTGAGCGTGGAGACCGAATCCAGAAATTCCGTAACGAAAATAACCTAACATAACACCCCTGTCTCTTTAGTTCAGCAACTCGCCTCTAGGTGGCATTGGTTGTATTATAATTGCATAAGTTGATAAAAACAGCTATGCAATAGCTTTACCGCGGCAGTCTCCGAGTGCCACACGTCTTTTTTTTAATGTTTGTTCGCGTTAACTTCGTTGTTTATGAACCGATTTTGATTATTCTTTTTTTGTTTGAAAGGGTAAAGTTCCCGAGGTGGTCCCACATAAATTTTATTAACTTTGCTTGGATAGTTTTTGAGTTAACTTCAATAATATTGATATTTGCATAGCAAGTAGTGGTATTCGAATTTGTGTGGGGTAGGTACCACAACTAAAAAGTGAAAAATAAAAACTTTTTATAAAAAACTAAAACCGACTACCAAAAAAAACACTACAAAGTGAAAAATTACTTTAATTTCGGAAATCGGTGGCAAAAAACGAAAATTCAAAACCCAAGACACCGACTTCCGAAATTAAAGTAATTTTTCACTTTCTTGTTTTTTTTTTGGAAGTTGGTTTTTATTTTTATATGAATAAACTGAGATAAAATGATTGTGTGACTCGATTGTCACTCGATCCATGTCACAAGGCCGTGCTCGCTAGTCTGGGCTGACTACTCGCCACTCGTGGAGTCTTTGCAAAACTTAACTGTAATAGTTACCCCGGTTATTGGTGGAATTTGAAACTAGAACTGTGAACTAGAATCAAGTCCATTTTCTTATTAATTGTGCCTTTTATGTGCCTAATTGACTTTGGCTTTGAATGGATCTACTGTCGATATCTACTGTACTGTGATCTTTGTACCTACTGTAGATGTCTTTACATCGTAACTACAGTATTATGATTATGACGCCATAATAGTGATGGATGACGTAGATGGCTTACATAGTTCGCGGTAGTTACAATAATAAAGGGTTTATCAAGATTATCGTGTTTCCTCTTCTTAAAATGACAAGTACAGTGACTATCAAGGATAATAATCATGGAATTTTTATGAATGGTTTTGTTGTTGAAAATACGAGACGCAAGATTTTAATACAATTTTTTTTTCGCAGCTACGACTTTGCTTGAAGTCATGCTGTCAAAACGAAGGTAAATTACTAACTTGTCAGAAGACGCTGCCAGCTATAACATACCTTTAGCCTACCTATCCGTATTGTACCTAAGTCGTTCCGAAAATCGTTGAGTGAATTTCAACGTCAATCAAAGAATACTTGAACGTCGATATCTGTGATTGAAGGAGGATAAATTGACAACAAAGTTCTCTAACCTAAGCACTCTTTGACACCTACACAAGATTCTCTTCATGACTACCTGATTTGCTATTTCATTGATGATTTTATTGTAACCGTTTTGAGAGACGCAACTCACGCAACTGAGCGATTTTTTGAGCGGCCTGCTTCTTAATATTCATTTTCTCATAATTATGTGATAAGCAAAAGGAGTTGTAAGGAACGGTCCTTACAACTCCTTTTGCTGACGGTGAAGGCAGAAACTACAAAACGCCCCCTGCTACGGAGCAGGGGGCGTTTTGTGCCATGGGAGGAAGGCGTGAGTTTATGTTACGTATGTACTATCAAAGAAGTTCATAATATATCCAGTTTGAAAACAAAATCCCGTGAACACGATAACCACATCTGTTACCGGCCCGCACCCTAATTACGTAATGCACGATCAATTTTAAATTGAAACCAATTGAAAAAGATTGGCAGTCCATTGCTTCATAGGTTCGACAAAAAACATTGAGCAGATTTTCTTTGTCGAACTTATGAAGCAATGGACTGGCAATCTTTTTCAATTGGTTTCAATTTAAAATTGATCGTGCATTGCGTAATTGGGGGGCCGGTTCTATAGCCGCCAAGCGCTGCAAGCAAGAATAGTCCTTACGGTGATTAGTTATGAACTTCTTTGATAATACTTAAGGTATGTGATAAGGTTTGTCTCTTATGTGTTATATACCGTCATACTTGTCTCGGACGCGACGGCTTTAAACCTTGAATTAATTCCTTAGACGTGTATTTAATTACCGTAAACATCATTTGGTTTCTGACATTGAAATACTTTCCGTATTAGGGTTTATAGCTACTAATAAGGTTATTTTAATTTCTGTTTAGTTGAAGCTCCTAATGACTTAATTTGATGTTGTTTCTGTAACTTCCGCTTTTGTTTTGTTTTCTTAGTTTCTTTTATTTACAAGTTCTCTCCGTGAATAGTACACGAGACAAGATTCGCACTAGATACGTTGAAGTCCCATGTAATAGGAGACGAGCCTATTGGCATGAACCAGGCATAAACCCAAACCCTGGGTGTTACTGAGAAATTCAGGGAAAATTCCAATAACAACTTTCCTGACCCCTCCAGATCCGGAAAGTTGTTATAGTGATTTTACTTAAATTGAGCAGTTGCCACTTAATATTGGGGTACTCCTGTATAACACACTCGATGCATAATAAATTCTTCCATGTGGTATTCCCGAAGGGCGAGGGGAAGACGGTCATTCACCATCGATAAGGTTTGGTAACTAAATAGCCCCAAGAGACTAGGGGTGTTATATTGCTATTTGTCAGCCGCAATTTCAACCCCATATTGTAACTGAGTGCTTGTAACAAGACAGAGATAAATGTAGGATTTTAGAACATAAAAAAAAAGTGATGTAACATCATTCTATTAAGAGTGCATGGTTGTTTATAATCCTAGGCAAACTCATCCACAGACTACAAGCAACAAAAATAAAGTACTTAGTCTAAAAGTACTAGGACAGCAAAACCAACAGAAGGTAAGTCATAGAAAAAGGCCACACACAAGTAGCTAAATGAAGCCGATACCAGCAAAAAAAAAAACTACAACAGCCTACAAGTACCAGGCGACCATAGAAAACAGAAGCCCTCGTTACAACATACATTCTGAACAGTTCAAAGTCGTTCGTAGCTAGTGGCTATTACAATAAACACAATGAAAAGAAAGCCTCACGGTCATTAGCTTCAATTGCTTAAGAACGTGTCCACACTTGAGCTTTGGACAATTAATTAGCCCTGTTAGAGGTACTACGTTTATAATTTGTCAAAGTTTATGACACTGTTAGGCATTCTGTTAAAATAAAAGGGAAATTACAGTCAAACAATTAGAAAAATTATGGGAGATATTTTTAAGATATGTGGTGATGAAAAGAAGAGCCGGTCATCAAGGTAGAACTAGCTGCTTTGAGTACCTTGGATTTATTATAAGTGTAATTATTTGTCATTCGTTCGTTTGTCATTAGTTTTTCCAGTATTTTGTAAGTGGTTTCTCCTAAGCCTCATACGTTCGCTACACAGCAACAAATCGAGGGAGTACAAAAATACATACTGGTTCTCAACTATAATTTGAAAAGAGTTATAATCGTTAGGTGGAACATTTTATATCAGTAGGTACAACAACTCCCAAGGCTTTCTGAGGTCAAACCACAGCATGTGGTGGACTGGTTTAAAATACCAGCCTTATTTAAAAATTATGTCCACCTCAGATTAAGTTGTTTAAAAAGAATGTCACTATAAAAATCGCGAAACTTCAAAGCTTTATTTCTTGGAAACTATACTGGTTTCTCTGAAAAGGTTTGAACAAAACTACGTTAAATAAAAGACTGGGTTGTAAAAGCTAGTTTATGATGATATTTGGTGGCATTCTTATCTTTTATTAGGTAACTTACGAGATAAGAAAACCGCTACTCATTTTCGTTTCCCTTTTGTCATAGACAAAATAACGCCAGGATTAAATGACCCTGACCTATTAGAAAAGTTTCTCTTCATAGACATATCCCTCTCCCTTTAAATCCCACTGTTTCTGACTTGAAATAATACATAAATTAAATTAAAATTAAATTTATTTAATTCAGACTAATTGATATGTCCATAAATTGTTAGTTACAAAGGCCTTAAAAACTATGTTAGTCATCAACATCATTTATAAAATTCAAAAATACAAAAATAATAAAATCACTCATGTCAAAATAAAATAATAGGTATGTTATATTGTAATTAAATGTCATCTCATCACGTGAAGCTGGATGAACCTACCTAACACTGCAGACTCTGGCCTCTCCGAGATCATTCTTAGGATTCTGTTGGCGCTCCCCCGAATCCGGCGCATCAGAGAAGCTGTTTTCTTACGCATAATGGCGTAAAAGTCATCGACTCTTGCATCAGCAAACATGCCCGACGCGCTGCAGAATCGAGGGAGCCTCACCAGAATCCTAAAGGCGTTATTGTACTGTATTCGAAGAGCGTCGTAGGCTCGCTGGGTGTAGGTGAACCATAAAGCGCTGGCGTAAAAGTTTTGGCAGTAGGCCCTGAACAGGCTAATTGCGCGATGCAGGATTTTGTGTGACGTCAGGTCATTGATGCATAGTTCGGATATGGCGATATAGATGCAGCTACAAAATCGAAAGCAATAAGAAAAGAAAAAGAAAGAAAAATTGCAAACACAACTAAACATAACATAACTATTAAATAAATACGGTCACTGGTTATTACACATAACCGACTGTACCTACTTTCCCTAACAACAGTCATAAATTCATTGCCACAAACAGGACAGTCACAATCTTACAATACCAATCGACGAACCGGTCATTTCTCATCGTACCTACATGAGTCATGTGAACGAGCCCTAGCCGCTGTGAACTAGAAGACAGTTGCTCTAGATATCACAGTGACAAACATGAGTAGAAACAGACTGAAATTATTACCGAGAAAGGGGTGCTAAGGAATTTAAATAGCCCAAGGGGAGGCTTCAATGAGAGAGATTTAATAGGAGGAGAGATTTGTAACGAATACGATTTCATCGTCAATTATTTTGAAAATGACTACAAACCATAGTGACATTATTTTAAAATGAAATCAAGTCAGGAATCACGATTTAGCAAAACATACATAAGCTGGGAAGAAGATGCGGTGAAGCGTACTCACCAGCAGCATACAATGTGTTCATAAAAGTAACAAGGTTACTAAATAAAGAAGAAATTATATGTTTATACCATTCCCCCTCTAAAAAGCTTATTTTATTCACTGAAAACAGTGAATAAAAAGCTCTTATAATCACTGTTTTGGTGTTTGAATTTAGAACACACCAATGTATTCGACCTCTATCTCAATGCTATACAACCTCCTTAACACTTTCGACTCCACCCATTTTCATATAACTCATCATTCCGCCATAAAAGTCTATGACTTTTATTATTCGTAGTTGGAAGTGAAACCTCCGGGAGGCTTCACTTCCAACGTCCGCGAGGGCTCCCGGCATCCCATACCCAAGTAGGTGAACCCTCCAGGAGGGCTCCCGACACTGAACGTCTACATTTAAAATGAGCCCTCCGCGAGGGCTCCCGGCATTCCATATCCAAGTAGGTGAACCCTCCAGGAGGGCTCCCGACACTGAACGTCTACATTTAAAATGAGCCCTCCGCGAGGGCTCTCGACATCCCATACCCAAGTAGGTGAACCCTCCAGGAGGGCTCCCGACACTAAATGTCTACATTTAAAATGAGCCCTCCGCGAGGGCTCCCGACATCCCATATCCGAGTAGGTGAACCCTCCAGGAGGGCTCCCGACCCTGAGTGTCTACATTTAAAATGAGCCCTCCGCGAGGGCTCCCGACATCCCATATCCAAGTAGATGAACCCTCCAGGAGGGCTCCCAACACTGAATGTCTACATTTAAAATGAGCCTTCCGCGAGGGCTCCCGGCATCCCATATCCAAGTAGGTGAATCCTCCAGGAGGGCTCCCGACACTGAACGTGTTAACCTTTTATTAAATGTCTATTTTCGCTTTTCTCGTAGTCATGGTATAAAGTATAGTATGCAACTCTTGAATAAAACGGATTTATATCGAGGGCCATGAATCACTCGCGTCGCTCAGGATTCTAACACTTGAATCACTCGCTGCGCTCGTGATTCAATCATCATGAATCACTCCCTACGGTCGTGATTCAGTCGTTAGAATCCTTCACTTGATCGTGATTCATCTATGGCCCTCGTTTTAAATCCGTCCTTTATTCATTAGTTGCATAATATACTATTATAAGTAAAAAAGAAGTCCTTGGTTAGTTTGTTTGGAGTTGTTTTCCATAAGATGATGAAGGACACGATTACAGTGTGACAAACGATGGAAAAGAAAAATAACTGGCGCGAGATGAGAAGCCCTGATACATATAAATTAATTTCTTCTTTTTAATTCACCATAAAACCAGTATTCAGTGATGGATCACCTACTTTATCAAAACCTATTTATCATTTAATGCAAGGAAAGGTGACCAACATTAACTTAATCGCAAAAAGCTCACAGCTAGGTAGTCTTTGAGTTATTGCAAGCGTATAATAGAACGTTGGCGTATGTTCTATTTCTGTCTCCATATTTCCTTCAGTCGATTAAATGGTGAGTTGGTGACACAAAGTTAAAGCCTGTATTTCAAAATTATTCTTCATTGTCGATCTAATTCATCGTTTTTGTAGGCCGTATTCTCAAGTGCTTACCTGGCTTTACGCCAGTGCACTTTCCTTTGGATAAAACTTATGTTCACCGTTTTTTATGCAACCAAGATCGTGAGAGATAAGGAAATTGAGGCATTATTTTTAAGACACGATCTTACAATCAATAATCATAAACATTAAGTAGGTAGTCACCAAATAAGGAGAAAACTCGAGTCAAAACAGAAATCGGATGTCAAATAATGGCGCCATATTAAATCAAAAGTAATAGGCAAGTTCCGTTGACGGCTTTATTTAAAAATTCGAACCACGCTTTCCCGCGCTATTTGGCGCAAGCGCGTAATCCACCAATCTTGCCCTGCGATTGCGGGTCGACGGCCGCTACGGAACAACTGACCAATGTCCGGTCACGGTCCCGTCTTGACATTGCATGTTCCTTTTATGAAATGTCAGTCAGCCGGTGTTTTAATCGGTATAATCGGAATCGATTGTATATTAGTGATCGTATATTGGTGTTAGTGATGATGACTCCTTTTTGCGCATATTTGATTACTTTTCTTATTGTAAACGGAAGAAATATTGGCGTGATACTGAAACAAAACTTAAACACTTAGGAAGTCCACTTAGTTTTCTATAGTGAGAAATTATATTCCCATATAGCCCATAGATTTCCTGTCAATAAGCCGTAAAAATAAAGAGAACCCAAATACGTGCGTGACCATTACACTAATCAGCACCCATTACAAATACTGATAAATAACAAGCACGCAATGCACTATTAACTTCACATATGAATTGATTTATTATCATTGCATTATCAATGCGACTTAATAAACAGTGTTCGTTCTATTAAAAGATACTTAATCATATTTACCTTGACCTAATTCAAGAAACACATGTTTTTAAGATTATTTATTTATAGATGCATTGACATGCTGTGAAAAGTAAAACAATACAATGGGATATTTTTCTTCCTTACTACCTATTTATCTGGAAATGTTTTTCCTTTTACAATTAATGACTATAACGGTGGAGGAAAAGTGCATGAATAAAACAAGCTGTCGATTATAATAACATCGTCTATATATACACTTTGACTTCTGCGATCTTTCTGTGAACGATGTTTGGATAAGTCATTTGATAGCTAGAAGAACGATGTGTTTTTCCTAGATTCTTAGAGTACAGATGGATGGTAATTTTCTTTTGCCTGTGTACAAGATAACACAATATTAACAGATAGATGGGTCTCTGATTGAATCCCTTAGGCGTCCCTAATCAAGACACCCTCGGGAAAAGCATTAGCAACCCTTTGCTTACACCATTAGATCATGATCTATATATTAAATTGGGCGTCCCTTTGTCTCCAATAATAGTGCACTTATGCAATAAATCAGACAATTATCGAAGTGGTTTTACTTGATACGTACTCATGTTTAGGATTAGGCATTGATAACCTGATATGATAACAATGAAGTGTGTCTACTGAAACTCATTTAAAATGGACTGGAATGGACGTCGCACATAAACTATTGACCGTTCCCGAAACTAACCCTTCCGCGCTTCTTAATGCTAAACCGGAGGAAGCAGAAGTAGCGCAACAAAATGCTCAGTTCTTCTTATGAAATTCAGAAGTAATTTATTCTTATAGCACAAGATCCCAATACCTAATTATCTCAACAAGCGCACGACACGTTACACACGCTGAATCCAAGTAAAGTTAGAAAGTGTTGCGCTTCACATACTCTTATATTCGTGATATACAGCCATTATGTACGGCATGTAAATAGCGTTTATGTATTGACAGGGCGATTATTTATTAAGTATTAGTTTTCGCGCGTCGACCACACGAGATTGAAAGCGAAAATGGTTTGATGACATCGATTTGTATGGAGATTATTTTAAGTCATTATTTTCAGTTTTTCTTTTGCTACAGCAGTAATCAGTTTATCAGGCGTTGTGATAGGCTGCCGGTAATCTCATACTATTTTGGAAACATGTAATTCTAAGCTAAGTAATCATAGATTTGAAATCAACAGTTTCTTTTAATTCTATTAGCGACTGTCCATTGTTTTTATTCTTATCAAGGCCAGTTTTATGCTTATTGAATAACTAGTGTAGAAGGTGATGTAATTATAAATGGACTAACTACTGCTGTATTTGGCACTTCTTAGAACCACATTTGGCAGGAGACGATGAGTTAGTAATTGACTACCGCGAGTAGCTGTGATTGAATAGAAATAATAAAAGCTATCAATGATCATAAGTGGCCTGCAACACCGGTCGACTTTAAACACTTGAATGTTTATTGACTGTATTAAAAAGCCATAAAATTTTAATCGTAAAACGTAATTACGGAAGTGTTAGACAATCATAAATTAAACCAGCTCATTTACTGCAAGCATAAAAGGTTTGCCAGTAGTGCGAAAGAAAATAGGAACCTATTCATTAGGCACTTATCCTTGGCCTTTACCGGCGCCTTCCCTAATAAACCAACAATGATCGATCGAGACGAAAGTGTTATGTAATGTTTCTATTTCATTCACACAATCTTTGTGAGGAGATTCACGTATTTTTCGTTCATGCGATGAGTCACTCAAATGTGTTAATTTGCTAGGTATTTATTCAGTTCTTCATGGAAGAATACAGTATAGTTTATACAAAGTCTTTCAGTCAGCAACCTCTATGTGGGATCTTTGACGTCATAGTTTTACGTCATATTCAGGGCGTCTATGCGACTAGCTGTTGTTAGGTTAGTAATTGACGTACCACTTGCGTGCGGATATGAAATACTTATAAGGAGCAATCTGTTTTGATAGCAAACTGCTATCAAAACAGCTCACAAAATAACAAACTAGCTCAGAAAGTACGATACGATTCGCTCTAATTTGCTTTGGTGAGTACCGTCAACGTTTTGAAGGTAACATGCAACTAAGTTGATATTCGATCTATAACTTACATTTTGAACATATCTTATTGCATTTCTAGTGAAACTGTATGACAAAACGAGTCTGACCAGTATTTTCGAACAATGCTCAGTCATAATATCGTCATCAAACTAGATTTGGGCTACGATTGGTTGATCAAGTCTTCCACACTATTTATCCAGAATTTAAACACAACCAACTTGACTTTCAATTATTGTCCACATCACCAATTTTTACCCACAAAATCTTCATGAATACATACTACTATAGATTCTTCAAATAAATAGTTTGGAGCTTCTGCGATGCTCAACATTTATCTTTCTCGTTTTGAACTATGTTTTTTGCGCTACAAAATCATGCATCAGTAATTCAGTATCAATTTCTTTGCATGAAACTGGAATGATATTCATAAGCAAATGTATGCAATGTTTTTCTCTCGAGGTGAACAAAAAGAAAGTGCGCTGTGGTCTGCGTTGTGGTCACGCTTCAGTGTTTCCACGTGATAAAGGTAATGTGCTGTTTTCTATGCGTCTTCTATGTTATTGTAAGATGGCTGACATGATTTTATTATTGAGTTGCTCTGCAAGGTGGTTCTACTATTAATTGTATAATGAAACACAATGCCAAGCTGGCCCTGTTCAACTGACGACCAAAGTCGTCGCTTGTTCACAAAGGTTATTTTTACCCTTTTAAAGAATTGTACAAGGCGTGGCTTGTATATTACTACAACAAAGCAGCTTTCATACTCGTTTATTGCCAAAGTTCAAAGAGGAAATGGAAACTTGATCCTCTGCGGTAAGCTTTATTCGATAAGGATCTTATGCTATATATGTTTCGCCGTTGGAAGTGCGTGAATTTTGTCCCTTACATCAAGCAAGAATGACTGCGGCTTACAATGTTCTTACATGTCAAATCCTGTATTTTTTGGTCCCTGGAATCAACGCAGTCATCTAACTCTACTAAAGAGGATATTAGTGAAGTAAGTAAGTTTTAGAATAATTTCATTGTGGGTAATCTTATCCCAGGACCTCAGAATTATTACCGGTCTTTCAGCATGCTTGTCATCGGCCAATCGAACCACTTTTTGCGTCCATCAGAGTATCCGGTTAAACACACAAAACTCGTCTGTATAATGTATAAAACACAGTAAAAGTAAGCGTGTTGAAAATAATATAAAAACGTACAGCGTGTTACTCGAGCGTGTCTAACGGACGTATAATAAAAAGCGAAATTACTTATTTCATCATATTATTATTGTCTATTTTCTCATTTCGGTGATCCGCTTATGCTTATTGGGGCGTACGTTGTGCAAATAAACTGGAGGAATCTAGTTTCTTACGAAATCACGTCTAACAGAATATTGAGAAAACAAATCTTACTCTTCATTTCCAAAGGAGTTGTATTTATGAAAAGAATGCACCAGAATTTTATTTACCAAGAGGGACAGGAGGCAAACGAATTGACGAGACTCAGATCAGGAAGAAATCAGTGACCCTTTCAACGTTTATAGCCTAGTCTTTTTCCAACTATGTTGGGGTCGATTTCCAGTCTAACCGGATGCAACTGAATACCAGTATTTTACATGGAGCAACTGCCTATTTGACCTCCACACTAACTAGGTAACGATACCCCTTTCGCTCTTCTGACGACCCGTATCGACTGTCAAAGATCCACGAATGACAGCCGGGACCTAAGGCTTAACGTGCTTTCTGTGTTTTACCTTTCGATCAACGTTTATCGCTGAAAATAGATCACTTACAAAGTTACAACCGCTATAATCATTACTGTTAGCAAATGGATTGGTAACCGCAGTATGTTGGTTGGTTTTAATGCTAGGTACTGCGCGTCTTTCAAACAATTAATCTATAAAACTATCTTTGTACGACACCCGTGAGATGACCTTTTTAATTTTTGGCAACTTTCTCTCTTCGTGGGCGTATCGGCTCTAATTATTACTTTTTGCGCTTAGTCTTGGACGTTCTTCATCGTCATAAAACGGTTTTACGAACTTCCCAGCGTCCCAGGTCGAGAAGACCCCATACTGTTGTGTCAACCTCTTTGGCTTGAAACATATAAGCGTTATGTATTCCGCTGTGTAGCCTGATTTAATCAGCCTCGCTCTATTTATCGTCCAGGCTCTCTTTGCCGGTTCACCGGCCCCGTACCATTCACGTACTTTCTCCATTAATGATTTTAATAAGGTATTGTGTTTATACTTTCTGATGCCGCGGGTTGTGGTTAATTTATTTTCCGTTTTATTAAGAATTTGCTTTTTACGTTTGTGTTCAGTACCTATTTCTAGTTCTAGAGAGCTTTTTAGAAGGAGTGTTTTTAGAAGCACTGCATTGCTTGGCTTATATCATCATCATCATCATCAGCCTATTAAAGTTCCCACTACTGGGACACAGGCCTCCTCTCTGTGAGAGGGAGTGGGCCGTAATCTACCACGCGGGCCCGGTGCAGGTTGGTAGATGTCACATGTCTTCGAATTTTTGGTTCTAAGACATACCGGTTTCCTCACGATGTTTTCCTTCACCGTTTTGAGAGCAAAACTTCACCGTTTTGGGCTTATATAAATCATACCAATTGGGTATTATACTATACGCAAGCATTCCCTGCAATAATTTCATCTTAAAATATCGAGTATTTACACCGAATGTCTGTCTATTTCATAACAAACCCAACAAAATGTCAAACATTACGAATTTACGATACATTTCACAGCAGCCAATAACCTAAAGCTTATTCAATACAGCTCTAACTTAAATGCAATAGTTATGCATAAGCATTAAGCAACCGAAGGCTTGGTACTGGGCCAGGAGAGATTAAATACTGGCTAGCAAGCTAGATAGTAGAAGAGTACAAATACATGCAGTCCGTCCTACATTGGATGGAGACGACGGGTCTCGACAAATGGCGCCCGTGACGTCATAGTACATGGATGATATAATAAATACTGAAGGCTGTGCTGAGGACAAACTTGAATTGGACGACGAATAATTGATAAACTCAGAAAGTTAGAACGTACATCGTGGGAGGGTCGACTAGAGATTATTTATATCATTTCCATTTAATTATCCTTTACGTGGGAATCGCAAGAAGTGTCTAACGGTGGGTGGGCGCACTTGGGCTGCATCAGTGCATGTAACTGTTTTCTGATAACATCAATTCTGCGAAAATCTAATTTCTCGCCGACAGCTCGTGCAAAACTAGTAGTAGGTTAAATTATGGATAAGATTAAGACATTTGCTTCGTAATAGATTAGCGCAGTAACTGAGCGGCTAGCAATGTTTGTTCTCTCCATGTCCACATGCAGTTAGTTTTGGTAAGTATCCGGAATTGGGATTTGTGCATATAGTCCGATATAAACTGACCCACATTTCGATACAGAAATTAGGATGTTTGAAATCCTTTTTATTATAATAAATATCAACGGAATTCCTTGTCACAATTCTCCTTTCAAGACATTATTATGACATTGACGCGAAACATCCTTATCGCCTGAAAGTACATTTAAAATGGCAATTTATTGAAATAAAATGCGTTGAGTTTTGAATGCGAAATGTTGCCAATTACTCCGGCATCGGCAGACAGACGGTATCGTAAACGAATCGTGGTCGTAAAGAAATAACGACGGAAACCAAATTAAGGTTCACTTTGATGTACTTTTCGATACCAGGATCGCTGAGAAGTGATCCTATTGGTTCTTTAAATCCTACTATAATATTAAAAACGCGAAAGTTTGTGAGGATGGATGGATGTTTGTTACTCTTTCACACAAAAACTACTGAACGGATTTGGATGAAACTTGGCACACAGATAGTTTATAGCCTGGATTAATACTTTTTATCCCGATATTCGTAAGCGATAAGGCCGCCCATTGTATATTTTGTAGTGTATTACTTTTTCTTCTTGTAATGTATTATCTGGTGTAGTACAATAAAGTATATAATAAATAAAGGGATCATTTTCAAATGAATGTTAAAACATTTTCCGTAAAAATAAAAATGAGTCAAGCAAGCAGGATACTAACATGTTAAACAGACATTTAGGAGTTCATTATGTAAATGGGTTAGCCAAGTATTGTCAGTTAAATTATTGTCGAATACTTTTGTAAGTACTACCTACAACCTTGGTGAAAATATCTTTAGTATACACGTGGACAAACTCTATAGAATCGTATAAGTGTTTATGGTAATTTGACAATAATATTACGTCGAACGTGAAGGTCCATTTTTAAAAAGATTACAGTGGCCACTCGTCACGAGTTCTCGACACGGCATCCGGAACTGACTGCACCGCGACAATCGCTTTGGGGTCTCATCAATGAGTGCGTCTATGTGAGTGTGCCGTTTCGAACGTTTACTACGTAGATTCTGTACTGTCCATATTTATACTGTGCCAAGATTCCAAATTTTCTGGGCTACCCTATTGCCGTTTTCCGATATCTGGCGAGCCTTTTTCCATTTGGGCAATGTTCCAATTCTGGGCAGTAACTAGACTCTTTTGAACAGGAAACGGCAAAGTTTTCCGCATCACAAATATTATATTTAGGTACTTAATATGTTGTGCCAACAAAGATCATAAAAGATAACAAAGGTAGACTTTATGATTCACCCATAATGAGTAAGTTATGAGTAACTATTATATTATACGACTTTATACATATAACAATAAATTAAGTACATACTAGCTAGGCTATTGTCACGACACCATGACGATACCACTGAATAATTAGGTAACAGTATTATGTCGTCGCAGAAAACGGCCGAAACGACGCACTTCAAATCTCAGTTTAGTTTATCAGTAAAAAAAAAAAAAGAAAAAACGTTTATTTGCGGTAAACATGACGCAAAGAAAGAAAAAAAAAACACGAAAATAACAATACGCAAGTCTCGAGTGCGCGGCAGTTCGCTCGGACGCGGAAAATCGTAAACGATAATTCGTTTAGGATTAAAATCGCATTTTCGTAAAGATTTTGCTTACGATAAATCGGTGGTTAGGGCTCGATATAACTACCGAGCGGCCGTAGCCTGTAATTATTTCAAGGATGCTGCAGAGACATAATACTGTTACTTTATGATACTGTGATACTGACTAGCTAGGCTATTGTCACGACACGACACTATGACGATACGATCCTGAACTCGTGTCATTTTCAAATAGAGTAGGTTTTTTAATCTACACTTCTGACCTTTGCTATTTTACAAATAAGTAACAAATAAAAAACTTAGCCATACTCAAACTCAAAGCATTTATTTCAATTAAAACATTTACACTGACACTTTTAAATTGTCAAGGAGTCGCTCAGTCAAAATTATGAAGCTAGTTGCCCATTCCAAAGCGTAGTTTGTACCTATGGAGAGGATCGGACAAGAAACTCCATCGACACTCTTTTAAATTATATTGTTACAAAAGTTTAGTTAAGTACATGATTCATAGAGTTGGATGACTAAGAATTACCACTACCCTTAGACCAAATAAAACCCAAGACATAGAGCTATCAACAGTGGCGTGAGGCCGGTTTCATAAATATGTGTGCACTTAGTGAGGTGTAGTTTCATTGTAAATGTGTGCGTGTGACCGTGTATGCACAGAGCGGAGGTGTAGTTTTGGCATGCTTCACTGTATTGTTCACAGCGCTGTGTTTTGATTTTTTATGTGGTCTGAAGTCTGATCCACTGCCATGAAGAATTAAAAGCCTAAACTACAACGAACAGGAAATTAGAAAGAAAGAATCCAGATCAAATTTTACCATACCCGCAACACTGGTGCATTGCAGACGAAATCGGGAGCAAGTTACTAAGAAAGCAAACACAATAAAATATCGCGAATAGGCCTTGAACCTACGACCTCTAGACTGTTTACCTCACTGACTCATACATAAGACTCTCCTACGCATGCCGCTAAGATTTTAAAACACACATGCATGTATAATCAGATTCTTGACAGACGAGTTGAGTAGTCAATGAGTTCAAAGACTCGAGTACTGAACGATAACAACAACACAACAAAATTTTGGAAAAATTCTGCACGTATACTATTATAATTTCCATCTACCCTCAGTGTGAGAGAAATGTTTTTACATTCGACAATACATTAATAAACAACCGTTTAATATGGCTTTAATAAATAAAGTTAAATAAATCTACTATTCAAAATATTTGTAGATATAATTCACGTCTGCTTATAAACGAATGGCAAAGTTATTGCTTCGAAATAAATAATGAAATAAACACTTCCTTACATATTATAAAACAAAGTCGCCCGCAGCGTCTGTCTGTCTGTCTGTCTGTCTGAACGCGATAAACTCAAAAACTGTCGAACGGATTTTCAAACGGTTTTCACCATTAGACGGAGTGATTCATGCGGAAGGTTTTAGTGTATAATTCATTAAGTTTTTGTGTAAATTGGCTGAAATATGACGATTATTGTTGAAGATGTCGGAAAAAATCATGCCGACTGGGAGCTTTACTGGCGTGCGCTGCGTAAGCCGTGAGAAATAAATCAAATTAATGTTCTAGAGTATTGTATATCTTAAAAATTGCAACAAAAAAGTCCGCTATGGCATATGTCTATCTTCTAAGGGTGACCCACAATAACCATTTTTATCTTTCAAAATTGTATAAAATTATCATTGTTATTTCCGAAGCTTTTTTGACCGGTATCTTATTAATCCTTATCCAATTAAATAGGTTATTTAAATTGGGCATTCAATTTCGATTAAAATATGCCTACATCACATCATTTAAATGAATAGTTAAGAGATATCACAGTTTCAAAATTACGCGTAACAAAATAATTATGGTTGACAACGCGGGCGCTGTAGCCTACCACTGCGTCCGCTGAAAGTTAGTCAATGATCTTTTCCTTGGCTAATAGGTATGTATTCCCGGTAGAACGTTCCCGTGGGATATTTTGCGACATCCACGCGGGCGAAGCCGCGGGTAAAAGCTAGTTAGTTATAAAAACAACAATTTATAAAATAGACTATTTATTGAAGTAAATCTCTCTTGTTTTGCTTTCTCTTCGATAAAAACCCGAATTTAGAATCTTTCTTCCAAAAATGTTTTTACTCCGGGGAAATCTTCTGGGACGAAATTTTCCGAGCAATAGAGTTTACAAACTCCCACTCCATTTTCCATTTAAATGGCTTAAATGAATTCAATTTACGTATACATATATTGAGAATTCTTTACAGTGACTGTAACTTTACACTAAAAACATTACAGCAACAATATAAGGTTACACGATTTTAGAACTACAAAACGAAGCCTGAAAAGTTATTCTAATCCGGTCGCTCTATTGATTTAACATCAGATTGTCTGCTTTGTGACTGGGCCAACAACGCTTGCTCTGTATTGATTGTACACCAAAAATACTGCAGCTATTACTGAGTCGTCTGGGACTAAGTAAAGGTAAACTTTGTAGACGTGGGATGGTTGAATCTTGCGTCTAATTGTCTCAAGGGGATTGTGGATATCATCGTCGTCTTTTTCATAAGTTTTATAGCTACTATATTGTTTTTGGTCGTGGCTTCGCCAGCGTCGATGTCGGAAAATATCCTACAGGAGGAATAATTCCGTAATACATTATTTTCAGAACTCTATTGCCTTGGTTTACGCGGCGCACACCAGTAACACAACCAGTAAGGCTCCCAGTTGGCATGATTTTTTCCGACATCTTCAACCAACATCGTCATATGATATTTAATCAAAACCCTAATGAATTATACACCTAAACCTTCATCATGAATCACTCCATCCATTGGTGAAATTCGTATGAAAATTCGTTCGGTAGTTTTAGAGTTTATCGCGTTCAGACAGACAAATGCAGCGGGGAGACTGTTTTATAATATGCAGTGATAAGATCTCTCTACAACTTTGAAATAGCATCTTCTTCAATGCCTACATAGTTTTAGGTGCACTTTCGCAAAGTCACGTTTCACTGTCAAAGTTGTCAGTTGCAAAGCTCTTAAGTTACTATCAAGTTACTATCTTCCAGAATTGAAGCTTCAGCTAAAAATATTTCCAGTAAGAAAGTGTAGTGCCTAGTCTTTAAGTAACTACTTTTTAACCGGGATGCAGTAACGATCCAAGTACGTAGGCTAAGTGTTTTTCGCAAACATTTCTGGAAGCAATCAATCTGCCTAGCCTTTTCCAAACTATGTTGGGGTCGGCTTCCATTCTACCCGGATGCAACTGAATACCAGTATTTTACATGGTGCGACTGCCTATTTGACCTCTACAACCCAGTAACTGGGTAACACGATACTCCTTGGTAAGGCTGCCTGTCTACCGGAGAGATGTGCCAAAATTAACCAATAGAATCGCACCTCTGGAGCGGAGTTTTGATTCTATTGGTTAATATTGACACATCTCCGCTCCTCTCCTCTCCTCTCCGCTCCAGTGGACAGGCAGCCTTAGACTGGTTGTGAGACTTTCGGGCTTCTGATGACCCGTAACGACTGTAAAAGATCCACGAATGACAGCCGGGACCAACGGTTTAACGTGCTTTCCGAGGCACGGAGGAGTCTCGGTATGTAAAGATGGTCACCTATACACGGAGCAACCCCGGCAAGCGTAAGTTAACCTGATAGATCGGCCGGTGCGGCTGTTATTACTTAGCCACGAGCTCCTCAAAAACTTCTGAAAGCCTGGGAACTAAATAACTTAGGAGCAAGTATTCTCAAAACATTTTCATATTTATTGTGAAACAAACCGTTATGTAAAAAGCCAGACATGTAGATACTGTATAAAATAACATATTTGAATTTCAAACTATCTTATTCATGTACCTATTAAATTGCTAAATTGTGTATTCGTCGCAACAGCTCATGTGGTATCTAATAAACTTTGTTTTATGGTTCGAATATTTTCTAGACTTAGGTTGGGAAATGTATTGTTTATAATTATGTAAATGTTACACTACAGACTAACTGCAGTATTGCCTTCTCTCTTTAAATCCATCCAAACTACAAAGGTTGTCTTTAAAAGATCGTTTTTAGCGTAAAGGCCGTCCATTGTGTCACCCTATGTGAAATTTCTACATGCATATCTGTAATTTGTATGGTGTACAGTATAAAGAGTATTCTGTTCTATTCTTCGAAGATCATCGGATTTTTTTGGCGTTGAATTAACATATCCACTGCTTAACATGGACGTCTAACTGCGGTGGCAGGAAAAATACACCAACACTAAGTACGCTTTCCACAACAACCATAGAAACGGGTTTTGTCGACGGAAGAATAGATAAAATGACAGATTGTGATTGTTTATCTGTCATTTTGTCTATTCTTCCGTCTACAAAACGCGATTCTATTGTGGTCATGCTAAGCGTGCAAACATACCTATTGCTAATAGAAACTTATCAACCGACAGAAGTAGTAAACATACTTTACTTTTTCGACCAATGTATGTAATGCTAATGATATATCAAATGGTGACATTTTTCCTCGTAACCACACACGTTTCATAAGAAGATTAAAGGCTTAAAATGTTGCCTCTGGCTTAAAGCTTAATTTTAAGTCAATTAACAACACCACAATATAAATTACTAACAGTATTCTATGTTCATAGAAAACGACCGAAACGACGCGCTTCGAAACATCAGTGTATCACAGGTATCAGGAAATTCTTTCAAGGTCATTGCCGAGATATAATACTGCTGCTTATTTATTCTGTGCCAATAACTTCTACATGAAACATGACTGTTTCGTACCTGCCAATGTCAGCTACTATCGATCTCCATTAGCGCGACACTGCAAGTAACTTTAACTACTGTACAGTCGACTTCTATTCAAAGAGTAAGTACACGTCTGCGTCCCCCATTTCACCTTTGAGCTCAAATAACAACTATTGAGCTATACGAACCTCCAGACTAGTCCAGACGCTTTTGTCCTCGGAATAGGGTTGCCTAATTTGAAGATTATTATTGTATTCATTTCTGTTTTTCGCCTCCGCAACAGCTCAACATTATTTTGGCAGTTATGCTTTATTTGAACATAGAATAAAACTTTTAACTTCCATTTCTTCATGATTTCATGATCGGTCGGAAAGTCTAAGTAAAATATGGAAGCCTCGGAAAAGTTCATTTTTCACTGTACATCTTCCTAAAAGCTTTACTCGGCTCTCTAGAAAATTCTTCGAAAGTTCATTTTTCAAGGTGGTGGGATGGAGGTCTAAATTCTATATTTAAGAATAGTATCTGCTTTTACACTAAGAGATGATTGATGATATGGCTATGAAAGATAAGATTTAAGTTTAATTGAAGATTTAAGGAAGAAAAACAGGTGCAGAACCTAAATACATTAAGATAAATGCATGACCACTAGTGAAACATACAAAAATTGTGAAGAAGGCAGGAGTATTATGGATGATCTATTTCTACGCAAATAAAATCTGTTGAACTCGGTATCCCTGCTGCCACATTTCAGGTTCAAAGCCCGGATGTCTTTTCAAATGCATTTGCAGGAAATTCTCAGCGGGTGAGTCAGTGCGAAACACCTGAACAATGGCAGTTGAGTTTACATATTTACTTAACACTCTTCAGTCCACATGATGAATAAGGTAAACTTTGTAAAGAAATGTTGGAGCATGTAGGGAGGGATAGATGTGTTGACTTTCTTGGTGGATCTTCGGGATTGCATGCAGGTTGTCTGGGAACAGAGGAGGATTAGTTAGGGTGTTAGTAATGGATATTAATTATGTTGGTATTGATAAAGGATGTGAGCCGATTCTCTCTTCGCATATTTCAAGTCATGCTATCGGATTAAACATAATATCATCAGTATAGAAAATCGTCTCGTAAGTAGGTTTTTGGTTGTAATCGATAAACGGTTTCTACAATCAGAAGGTTTAAAGCCGATTTTAAACTATTCCGATTAGTTATTTAAGTGCTACTTAAAGATAACATACGAATAATGAAATTTTGAGCAATCACCGAATAGAACTTTCTAGTGCCCCTGACTAAGGGCCAAATGACTGCTCAGTTTTTTTATAAGCTCCAATACTTAAACATTATCGACTCAATTACTTATGAGTGGTTTTGCGTCATTGCTAAACAAACAATTTACTTGATCGTCTTCACGTGCTTAAAATGTAACGATATTAATTATTCTTCTGCTACTACTACTGATACTTTCGGTACGGCTCGCAAATCCTTCCCTATTTTTAGGGCACGTCTTCCTTACCATTACCGCGCCACCAGGTCTACTCCCTGATATGCAATGGCCTTTGTAGTCCCATGAAACATGAGGCTTCATCGGCTAGTGCATATCCTGGGGTTCATTCGATTTATCGAGTCTGGTTAAACCAGGCTGGGATCGGTGCATTTTATTCATTCAATCATACAATTACTACTGATACTTTGAACATTATAAAAGCATCCACGAGCCTACTTAAAGACTTGGTTCGCCCCATTATCTACCTTGATGACTGGCTAATCCTTTTACCATGGCTTAGAAGAAGGAAAGAAAGAAAATACGTTTATATGAGGTAAACTTAAACAAGACGCAAAGAAAGAACACAAAACAAAAAAGAACAAGTTGGGGGAAAATATGCATCATATCCACGTAAAACGGCCATCGCTCAGCATGCTGCTGCTTGAGGTCTTCCTTTATGGTCGGCCAAACGGGAATAAGAGTACCTACTCCGTATACTCCGTAGATATACACTGAGAACTGCTACCTTATTGAAATAACAAAACCATTGAGACGAGCAAACCGTTACAGTATAATAAATACACGCCCTACATAAAAAACAATGCCAAAAACTGTTAAAGGAAAGTACAAACCCATGTTCACGCAAATTGGACAATCCTACAGTAAGTGTATTCCATCTGCATAGGCCTCTCGGAATGTTGGAGTTCGTTGTCCTCCGAAATTAAGACCATTAGGCCATTAGGGGCATCCTCTTTATTCTGGTTGTAAAACCAGAGTGAATTCGAGACTTGTCACCTTTGTTTTACGGACAGCTTCATTTAGTTTATTGGTCAGAGGGACAGAGGCTGAAGTAGCTGGTGGAGAGAACTTAGTAAGAACAGTAAGTCTTGTTTCCGAAAAAGTATTGAATTTATCATTCGGGAGTTGCGAGTTCTATGGAAATGTTCGTCATGAAAGATGTGTTTGTACAGCTTGTGAATTGTGTACTGTAGACAAAGGCTATGTGCTTTGTTTCAAAGAGATCTGAATAAATCATTTATGTACCTACGATTTGCAATGGTTTCAAATTTCAAGGCCAACTCATACTCTTATGCAAAATAAAATATACTACCTCCTTTTCTGTTACGTCTTGGCCATATCAAAGATTTTACTTTTAAACTTAACATATTCCAATCACAATAAACTCGCCAAGCCGTTTACAAGCTATAAAAAGATCCTTGGGGACATTTACGACTAACACGAATGATACATGAACAGTTGATGAGTTGATACAATTCCATAATAGTCTTCAAATCATCAAAGAAAACAGTGATAACCCGCGCTTTTCATCAAAAGAGTCTATAATCTATTGTAACCTATTTAATTAATTATGAATTGACCTTTGATGAACTGGCCGGATAGCGCCGTAATGATTGATCGGCGATATCTAGAGCCACTTATTGATAAAAAATAATTCGGTGGTTACGCTTTTATAGAAAACTCGTCTAATTTTCTGAAGGTTGGCAATGCAATGAATAGGCAGTTTTTGAATGAGCAGATTTTATGACTGGCCACTTGGAAGATGACGATTTAAATAAACATGGTCATTGAGTACCAACTGTACCAAGCGCTTTAAGTAGATTTAAAAAGCGCTTAAATTGTATCAGATGAGTAAGTACTCAAACGATTGATGCTTCATTACTTAGTGGCTATTGTTAGCAATATGTCTGATGCCTCCAGTCCAGATTCAAAAGTTGAAGTCCAGATCAATCGATAACGTTCATCGATATCTAAAGGGAATCGAAATGTGGAATCGATTGACGGAATCAAACGTCACTGTCGACTGGTGGAATTGGGAATCGATTTATTTGAGTTGCTGAATGAATACTTACGAATGTTTAAGAATTGCTCACGCGCAATCTGGCTACCCAAAGCTTTTAATGTATCTCTGATGACAATCAGAGAAAAAGTACAACGATTAATCTTTTTTTTTTTCGCTTTTTAGTGTTTTTGTACAGACATTAGTAGACCAGTATCAGATAATTGAGAATGTAAATTAATATCTAATAGAGAAGAATTTCGATCACGAGTCACGAATTACTCGTTCAACTAGAGTCACGGGAGCTATCTACATCCATCATCTCAAGGCGGGTCCACAGCTCCACACCTTCGCACGCGCACGAACAGTGAGCTGTGCGTGCGCTGGGTGGGAACCACATTTATACCTAATATACTTAATTTTCATAAGTATTCCTTTAATTATTCTTAAATTCATAACTTAATTACCATCATAATGACTCACAGCAGACACAACATTTTCAAATAACTCCCTCATTCTATCACTAGTAATCATTTCAGACTGACGTATGTCATATAAGTTTCAAGCATATTTGCACTCTTACGGCCGCAGGGTCACAGGGGAAATCGGTAGCGTTCTCGGGTTGATTAATTTGCTCTGCACTGTTCTGCATTGCATTTCACTGAAGCATAGGCACTGCAATGTTGTTACGTTACAGTGTAATGCAAATAATTTGACCCAATTTCGGTGTCGTGTCTTTTCGCAGTCAATCTTCCGAGTCCAACGTGGTTGTGACGTGGTTTAAAAGAACTTTTTTGAGGAGGGAATGAAATTCTATTGCTTTTGCTGGCTTCACATGGTTTGAAACGAAATCCGTACTAAAGTCCGCGTCATCACTAAAGTCCTTTTGACGCGGCGCTCTAGTGTCTATGCATGTATATATCATTACATTAAATTGCTTTTTTTTTAAGTAGTTCTACAATTTTCCGCCGGACTTCAGTCTATATTCGTCGCGCGACAAGTCGCGCTGGTCTGCACGACACTTTAAGATCGAGCAAAAATGCCGAATTCCCGACCCGCCTTTATTCAATTCAATTTTTATTATTTTATTTGTTGTTAAAATTCAATTTTTATTATTTGTTGTTAAAGCGCAATAGAAATACACAATCTGTGAAAATTTCAACTGTCTACCTATTACGGTTCATGAGATACAACCGGCTGACAAACAGACGGACGGACAGCGGAGGCTTAGCAAATGGGTTCCGTTTGGCATCACCCTTTGGGTACAGAACAGAACTTATAACAAAAATAATTGCAAATTATAATTTTCAGTCTGCTAAAAGGCGACCTTAATCAACGCACGCTCCAATAACTTGCTAATTGCTGGGCCAATTTGAATATTCAAAAGCTGACATCGGCACATAATTGATAGACAAATATTGATATTGACATCACGTACTGACTTATAAAATTAACCATTACACAATCTCAGATAAAACCTTTTTTGCCCTTGATTCTGGTCATTGAATAAATAAAGGTACAAAGTTTGAAAGGTACAAAAAAGTGATTGATTATTTCGATTTAAGTATCATCAAGATTGAGCACGTTATTAGGGAATCCATCATCAAAAGTTTGATAAAATATGAACTTCCGATCTATTATGTAAATATCTCACCCTGAAAACTTATTTGAAGTGAGCTGTCAATAGTGACAGCTCACTTCACCTTCACGGCATGACATTTTGCAATTTTTTTTAGATATCTAGAGTAAGTAATAAACATCTGATAGTTTTATATATATATTGATGATTTTTATGATTATAATAATTCTATAAATATACATTTGATACGGTCGCAAATCATATTTATGGGCATTTCTCTGTAAGCTCGTACAGGTCCCATAGAAATACTGTCCTGACAATTTTTTTGAACTTTTGCCAAAAAATCGTGTTCTATTTCGAAGAAAATTAACTATTATTTTAGTTAAATAAGGATGCCCACTGAATTTATACGTATTTTCCGAGTTATTAGCGATTTTCCAAAAAATCATGACAGGGGACTGTTTGAGGCATCAGGGGAATGTTTTACTTAGAAAAAAAGTCATTTTACATTAGTCAATCATTTATTATTTTTATGGCACATTTGCGCATCAATAATCAACAAAGTTTCTTTACAAAAAATCAACAGAAAACATAACTTTCTTTAAACATTCATATCAAAAATTAACCTTAAGTGCTAAAAACATTTTGTACTTACTGAGATCAACCTAGAGTCTTATTAATTATTAATATTTGTGTTTTCCTTTATTTCATATACATACTTATCTAATACATTTTTAAATATCTTTATAAAAACAAAAAAGAATCAAAAACATATAAAAATAAAAAAAATTGTAGCCTACCAATATTGGGAACAGGGTCCAAGCTACCGGCGGCGGTCAGAGCTCCAGAGAGAGGAACCACAAAATCAAGCCCTTGATCCAGCTGCCCAACGATAGCCTCCTTAGGTGTTGGTCGAGGCTCTTGGCAATTAAGTCATTGGGTGATACGACTATCGGCACAATGATCGCTGAGTCCACATCCCACATGTCGACAACCTCGCAAGCCAAGTCAAGATACTTGATTTGTTTATCTTTCTCGGCTTTTACGAGGTTCCCGTCATGCGTGACCGTTATGTCAATGATCAGTGTGCGCCGCTCTACTCGGTCCATCACCACTATATCAGGTTTATTGGCAACAATAGTCCTGTCAGTGATGATGGAACGATCCCAGTACAATGTGATAATTGCCATTTTCGAGAACTGGGTCGGGCACATACCACGGCACTTCTCCACAAGGCTGCATTTCAGAGCAAGTTGCTGGTGGATAATCCTGGCTACAAGGTTGTGTCTATGCAAGTACACTTCGTTAGCTAGACGAGAATGAGAAGCAGGTGAATGGTTTATGTTCCGTAGGTAAACTACTACGGTATATAGACTCAGTTGTGCTCAAGATCCACCGAAGTGCCTGTATTTCTTCTGCGTACTTCTAGTATTAGTGATGCTTTTCAGTCTTAGTCTTTTGGCTCGGTATACGGTACAATATTCTTTCCACTTCTTAAAGGCAGCTCTGTGCTCACGAGGTGTCATATTCTTTACTAACATCCGCAAACCTTTTTCTTTCTGTCTTTCAACTTCTCCTTTTCTCTCATTTCTTCTCTCGTTTGAGGGTAATTTTTTCTTCTTTGGTATCGTAGTCACTCTGCTTCTCTCTTTTCCTGTAGTAATTCCTCACGGGATAACTTATTCTTTTTAGGAGCCATATCATGTGTGTTTGATGAGCCTGTGTAAAATAATTTAAGATTATAAAGGAAAATAATGCGAAGCAATGATACTTTGATGATTCTTACATTAAAAAAAATACACTTGCGGATATATTTACACAAACAATACATAAAAATAATAACCATTACGCAAAATACACAGTCCCCTGTTGTATAGAACAGTCCTCTGTTGCATTTTCAGGCAGAGGACTGTTGCCAGGGGACTGTGTATTTCGGTAAAATTTCACAATGTTTTCAAAACCAATGTAAAATAGTTTTTTAAGAACCTACAGATCAATTTAGACATAAATAATAACACAATAAATAATATATAGAGATAATTAAAGTAATTAACATAAATATTATGACTTACCAGAGGACTGGTGTGGTAGCGGTTCAAACGCGTGTTCACCCCACAAATGACGCTCTGACACAAAAAAAAATGGCGTTTCGCCGCCGGATTCGGCAAGGTTGCCAACTTCACACCAATTGCGTTTCGTTTCACTCAAAAAAACGTTTGTGAACCTTATAGTTTTTTTTTATTATGGCTTTTAATTTTTGGCAGGGGACTGTATAGAAATTCTGGGGACAAAGTTTACAGGACTTTACTAAATAAATAAAATACGTAATGAAACCTTGTTTTACGAAATTAATATAATTTCTTATTTTTCTTTATGATATTAACTGCCAAATGTATGTAGTTTTAATAACTTCTTCTTAAATCTCATATCTAGGTGGGAATACAGCGATGGGGACAGCTAGGGGACTGTGTTTTTAGAGCTTCTATCACGTCTAGAAAAAAACATAAAATAGTTATGGTTCTAAAAACATTGGGCCTGTAAAGTTTCAGGGTTAAAGTTTCATTAAGAGTATTTTTTTTTTTAAATAATTAAATTACTTTTTGAAAAAATCGGTCGGGACAGCCGATTACGAGCTTACAGAGAATCACCCTTATATCAACATACAACCTGATACTGACGAGCAAATTGCAAAAAACGTAAGAGAATTTCGCAGGCTACCCTGACGCTTTACGACAATCGCATCGGGTCCTTTGAGCCGCTAACCGCCAACAATCTAGTTTAATTTAAAAAAAACATCAATCCCATATTAAAACGTATTTGTGCAAAAACAACCAGTTTTATTAATTAGCTTCCTAAATTGCTACAGTTGTGCGACCGGTCTGAAACCTGTATGTGCGCTATTATTTAAATTAACCGACTTTCTCACGTTCGCTGTGGCAGGAATTAACTGTCGTGTGTAGGTAATATTTAATTTTCTGATGAACTAAATAGATAATTTTGAGCGAAATTACGTTGGATTTTGATTAGTTGCACGACTGGTGTTAATTTACCGGTAATTACACGATTGGTCTTTTTCCGGACGTATTAAAATGGTAAAAAAATTGATTGCACCATATTTACATAAATAATTAACGAATTGCACCATGTTATGATAATTGATAAGACAGTAAGTGCGGATTTCACCAATGAACGCGTTCAGCACATCTAAACGTGTTCAAGAGCTGGCAGTGTAAAATATTCCATAACAATTTTGACACTGAAAGCTCTTGAACGCGTTTTACAAATTATGCTGATCGCATTCAGTTTCGTTGGTGAAATCAGCCCTAAAGTAGGTAATTAATTTAGTTTTATTAATCCAGCCCCCCAATTACGCAATGCACGATCAATTTTAAATTGAAACCAATTGAAAAAGATTGCCAGTCTATTGCTTCATAAGTTCGACAAAAAAATTGAGCAGATTATTTTTGTCGAACTTATGAAGCAATGGACTGGCAAAATGCATTACGTAATTAGGGTGCCGATTAAACCTAGCAAATATTCTGTTAAAAAAGAGGTAGGTACTATTTACCTTCCAACCTACTTATTTTGACTACTAGTTAGCGATACTTCAATGTCCATACCATAGATATAAGAAAGTTTATATTTCTATGGTCCATACAGTAATATTCTATCTAAATTAATCAAAACAACGAAATATTTGACAGCTATTTGCGACGTTGCCAACTTTTAGAATGAAGTTCGTTTTTAATCCGGTAGACTAATTTGACAGGTGCAAATGTCAAAATCCAAATTGAAAAAAAACAAGCAACAATCATTTGAAATGTCAAAATAGTCTACGGGATTTAAAAAATGAACTTGTAATTCATACTATTTTACGGTAGGGATTCCCCATCGTGCTTGCGTCCTTATAAGGGGGAGATAACGAAAACACTTAACACTAATAAGCCATTTATCTTATTAGCCCCGTAATCTGTAATCGTTGACACTTTAATCGAGTAACTTCAATGGCAATCGATATCTTTAACAGCGAGATAATTCTAATGGAACCGATTAAGTACTGGCACAATATAAAGGCGAAACAACAGTTACAATGCCGAGAATTTGTTGAATGTAATGTAGTATCGATTTGATAAATCGGAATCGATTTAGCGAATCTAATCGAGTCACGATTAGGCCAAACTTTAAGATGAAACTTGGCTTACAAAAGCAATGAAATTACACGATGAGAATCTAAACAGTAGCAAGGAAATTTAAAGTATTTCGGCGTGGACCGTATCAAAAATAGTAGCGGCTACTGTGCTGTGTTGCACACAGAAAAAAAAAACATCGAGTTTCATGAAATCATGAGTAATGCCCGTAATAAAAGTTAGGTGTCTACTGTAAGTAATCCGCGATGAATGTCTCGTTTTGTAGTTCCGAAAGTAATATTTTTTTAAGTAGTTTGCTGTGAGAACCGACCGCTCTCTTTCAGTATGGTTTTAAAAATTTAATTATATTTGATACATGTAATAACTTTCGTCTCGCTTTCCTGCAATCTGTGGGATTTCGTGAATAGGGACGGAAGTGTGTAACAGAAATCCGGGGAAGTGCGCGCTATTTGATTTGACCAATGAGCGGGCGCGGTGTTAGAGTTGGCCGTCAGATGGTACCAACCCATTTCCGAGAGGTTTTAAACAGCATGATGATGGTAGGATAAAGATGACGATGCTGATGATGATGATGACGATTATTGTTTATATCCTTACATATTATAATTAACAAAGTCCGCCGTCGCGTCTGTCTGTCTAAACGCGATAAACTCAAAAACTACCAAAGGAATTTTCTAACGGTTTTACCAATGTACGGAGTAATTCATGAGGAAGGTTTTGGAGTATAATTCATTATGGTTTTGTGTAAATTGGCTGAAATATGACGATTATTGTCGAAGATGTCGGAAGAAATCATGCCGACCCCGCTTTACTGGCGTGTGCCGCGTAAGCCGTAAGAGATACATCAAATTTATGTTCTACAGAATTGTAGATCTTAAAAAGTTCAACAAAAAAGTCTTGTCCCCTGTTAGTTTCATACTAACGAATATGTGTTTTACGAATTTGATCCTTATTTACTACCTACTAGAAATTGTAAAACTGACAGGTGTCGGTGTACGCATTCTCTCGACGGCCGGACTGTAACTCTCGTTCGCCAAGTGTGCAGGGTATAACCTGTGGAACGTCCGATAAGGAACTTCGTTGCAATAAGAATAATAAGAAATCGGTTCAATATACATTTTCTTCCTCATTTCCTAAAATCGAGAATTGCCATAGTAAACCCTAAAGACTTCTATATTTCAGACAGATAATTAAAAGCATCAATACTTGACAACAGTAAGTTCGAAAAAAGAAAGAAAGCTACTCAATAGAGAATGGCTTGACTATCTTTATAATTAAGTGTATCACAATAAAATAAATTCTTGTTAGAAACTAAAAATAAACCGATGCAAATGAGATCTTCAGTATCAGATGAGCAAATAGCGAGCTATTCTTAATGGAACTCGATAGAATCGATTGTCACCTTTCGAATGAAACATCGACTACAATGGTGAAAGCTAAGCGATTGCTAGATAATAATAAAAAAAATAGTTCAAATTGTTCGAACACCAAAAAGTAAGCTCTTTGATTAAAAAAATGAAATCGTTTATTCGATTCAAATGACGTTAATATCGCTAATCGATTCTAAATTCCATTTCGCGTCTTAGCTTACTTGGCAGATAATTTCATACAAATTCTGTTCCATTTTTTAATTTATTCCGTACGTAGTGGCTATTTAACATCGTGATTCGTGAATTAATAGACCCTTAGTTAAACGTTAAACAAACAAAAGCCGGTAACAGTTTTAGCGCCTTTTCTTTCTTTTTAGTTTTCGAACTATAGAAAAAAGGAGCATGAAGTTGGGTTATCTGACAGTTCGTTAAGATAACTTTGTGTTAAAAGAAACCGCACGTTGCTTACGTTATCAGTAAAGGTGTTAAACGTGATTTACTTTAATTATTTAAAAGCTTTCTTGGTGGATTACTTGTTTTTTTTAGCATGCTCTACTTTTATATGTAACTGGTAGAAGTGCAGATAACGTGGTATTATATTTTGTTTGGTTAAAGATTTCTGTTTTTTTTTTGCTTAGATAAACGATAATGGCTTTTACAGACCAGCGCGACACGAACAATACAATTTCTAAGAAAACTTCACGGTATAACAATAACCGGTGTCGCGTCGCGCGACAAGTCACGCTGGTCTGCACAAACCTTAAGGGTAAAGGGTAGATGGTAGATGAAGAGCTTGCATTCAGTGGCGTTTCATTTCAGAAAATAGTGTCACCTGCCTGAGCACCTGCCAGGCATCAGTAATGCCAACTGCCACACAGAACAAAGTCAAAATTCTTTGTCTATGACCTTTACAGTAAGTTTTTGAGAATTTAAATTTAGAACACTCCGCGCAATGCGTCCGGTAACAATGGTAACAATAGTCAGGCGATCGCGAGAAAGGGAAAGAAAGACGTAATTTTAATGAGCGAAATGAAACAGCACTATCAGGTATGCGGAATAGGGAACTTTAAGGGTTCAGTTATTATTCTTCGATGGTGAACAAACACCTGCCAGTACATGCAATGCTATTAAGTAACGGTTAAGTGGGTTCGCCGTTCATATTGATAACGTGTACCTATGCAATAAATTTTGTGCTGGTATTAAACTAGGATCGAGCTGACAGGTACACGCCGGATGCCTTCGTTCAATTAAGCCGTGTATGAGATGGTCTACGTGTTCTGTGAGCAAATACAGGGTCCCATAATAGGCGAGTAATTAGCGTTAGCAGGTGTTTCGTAATGAGGAGTTAAGGTGCTATTAACTAAGAGATCAAAATAAGAATGGGATTGGCCTTGAATTGGGTCGAGTTAACTCCATAATATTGATGTGTCAGCGCATTCTTCATTAGTACAGGTATCAAAATCTTTGGAATCCTCAAGTGATTTTGCTGAAGTTTGACAGCTGTCATGTGATGTCATATTAAATAGTCAGTCCTAAAATTCGATCTAATGATATTAGGTAGGTACTGTAGGTACTTTGGTAGGTTGTTTGTTTTGAATATCAATATGATGTTCTAGAAATGGTTTCCTACGGAAAACAAAACAATTTAGAAGTTCTTAAGCAACTACTACGGCTCTCGTGTCAAGAAATAAGTAGGTAGGTATAAGAAAATATCTAGTTTATTCCGTGGTAAGAAGAAATCCAGTCAGCAAGGTCAGGTCGTGGCGGGGCTTACTGCCATGATGTGCCGAAGGTTACCATCGACACAAAAGACAGCATGCAGCATGGTGCATCACTAAAAGGAGGAAGAAAAAGACCACGTTGCTTAGGCTAACGAGAAGTTTTTAGAGGACAAGCTGGCTATATATTCTATCCGAAGAAAAGTACCAATACTCTCGGCGTTATAAGAAGAAAGTATGAATACCAAGATAACAACCACTTAGGTTTTAATTTAATCAGTCAAGTAAGTAGTTCTAAAAATGTCGTTGACAAATTCTTATAAATGTTACCTTCGTAATGCGATTTTTACCAACGAAACTGAACACGTTCAGCAAATCTAAACGCGTTCAAGAGCTGTCAGTGCACAATATTCCTCAATTTGGACACTGACAGCTCTTGAACGCGTTTTAGAAATGCTGATCGTGTTCAGTTTCGTTGGTGAAATCAGACCTTAATTTTGTCGTCTAGGTAAATAACCTACCGACGACGTGTGATGCACGGCAATAAGGCCTGTTTTTGTTAGATACCTACCTACCTACCTAAGTAGGTAGGTACCTACTTACTAGGGGTAGCATTGTAGCAGTAGCTTGTTCATGAGTCATGATAGTGAGTAATGTAACAAAATAATAGGCTTCAGCAGAACCAGCATAACATCCCGCGCTAGTCCGTACGACCTATCGGTTAGTGTCCCCTTTCTATTTCCGGGTGTGACACACAGATGTTATTGACGACTTACGTACGTAAATATATGATAAAGTAGATAACTAACAAGTACCTAAAGATAGTCACAATCCAAAGATAAACTCGCATAATACCTAGCTAAGTGGGTATTATGGTACCCACGATGACAAAATATGACAAAAGAAAAAACAAAATCATGGGAATCTCTGCAGTTGGCAGCGCCGTTGGCATAATAAAAATAATACCATAACTTTATTACTCTCTGGCATGGGAAAGTCACACGAACGAACGGGGATTCTCCATCGTACGTAGCTATGTATAGCTAGATATCGTTAGGTAAAAACCGGCATGCGATAACGTTGTTTGTATAATGAAAAATATAAAACAAACACGAAAAACAAACTACAATCGGACGAAAGTGAAAACCTAGGTATGCGAGGCCGTTGAGAGCCGTGATCACGCGAAAAAAAAACTAAGTTGAGCTAGGCGCTCTGAAACGTTGACGCGAAAGTAAACAGATAGAGTAATAAGAGGTAACACACATTTTTATAGAGTTTATACTGCAAACATTAATCTTAGCTGTCGTCATTATCGCTGTGGACGATAACGTGACCCGATTATACGGAAAAACAATGATTAAAAATAATTAATTAACAACACTATGTATGAACCTTCGTATGTTAGCTTATCTAGGGGGAGGAGACCAACCTGCTATCCTCAGAACTGCACGGTCGGCCGGGTCCAACTGCAGAATGGACAAAGGTTTGTCCTTCGCCCATTCTTTCAAGCTGAAATCGTTCTCAAATTCCATTTTTCTGTCATCCAAAACACAAAGTTTCGCGCGAACTCTCGCACATACTTGAATCGATCACAATTCACAACACTATCGTCGAATTATGCACATAACGAACATGATATACACAATATTACGAGCAAATAACAAGTAAACAAAACGTTACGTTCATTGTAAAATGAAAATCGATAAACGCTAGCAAGGATACGACAGCAAGTGCGTATCCGACGACCGAAAGAAACACTTGTATAATTCACTATTATGCAACACTTAAACAATAATAACTAAGCAGTTACTAAAACAAATGCAAAATCGATTATATAGAAACTCCGGTTCACAGGACGGAGTAACAACAAACTGTTTAGAGGTTATCAAAGCCGCCAAAGCATCATACACCGAACCGGCAGGCAGACATGATGCGACTGCTTAGTTCATTCAACAGCCGCTTCGTAGCGCTGGTATCGCTCAGCTGTTTTCACGCATGCTCACTCTACGTATTATCCGACCAAATAAATGTTCCTCTTTCTTTGCACAGTTTTCTCATGACATTTGACACTTTTGTATTTTGTAGCATAGTCATTGTTTACGATGCTATCACTGCCATCTAACAATTTTAATTAAAATTGCTGTTTGGATTAGTATTCAATAGATGGCAGAGAACGGAATTCTATTTTCAACCTTTTTCCGACTTGTTTCTTCAATAAACTAATGTTGCCAACATAGTTATATTTTATTACTACTTAATTTATTATTTCGAACTCGGGTAAATATGTTACGGGCAACATGATTAACTGGGCATTATTAATAAGAACCGGCCATTATTAATAATGCCCAAGAGCGATGGGCAAAGTGATTAATTTATCACTTTGCCGAAAGTCGCATCATGTCTGCCTGCCGGTTCGGTGTATGATGCTTTGGCGGCTTTGATAACCTCTAAACAGTTTGTTGTTACTCCGTCCTGTGAACCGGAGTTTCTATATAATCGATTTTGAGATAGCTTGAATTTATCACTTGGACCGGGCAGTATGAATAATTCCCTACTTGTAGCCGGGCAATGTGATAAACGCAAAATCAAACGAAATTCGGAAGGCTCGTAACGCAGCTAAAGTATCACTTGATAAGCAAGCCGAAAAAATGTTAGCGCGTTCAAATGCAAAATTTCCTATTGCAGAAATAGGCCAAAGCGTTAAGGATACCAGATGTAGATCGAGCCAAGACGGATAGTCGTAATATAATTGCTATTATTATATCTGTCGAAAAAGAAAAACTTTACAAACTTGGAACTAAACACGGTATTTTAAACCAACTGTACTCCAGAAATGAGTTTACTGTTTGTAAAGAAAAGTTCATTTCGATCGACGATGTTCCAAAAGTTGATATTACTCTTCGAAAATGTGCTCGAAGAGACTCTCATTTTGATGGACAAGGCTTCCAGCATTGTAACTGTAGTGGTGACTGCAATTCAAAACGTTGTAAATGCAAGAAATCAAACATTCTTTGCAATTCCAAATGTCACAAAAGCTCATCTTGCAAGAATAAATAATTCTAAACGTAATAACTTTCTTGCACAGTCCTTAATTATTAGATATTTCTGTTGATTTTTCTCAGTTTACTAATTTTTTAACTATTGTTCTTAAGTAATATTTTTATCAAAATAAAAGTAGGTAACTAATGATGTTATTACATTTTTAACTGTTTATTTTTAACTACTATGTTCAATAGTTTATTTTTTGTTAACTTTTCATGAACATTTTGTAAGTTTAATTTCATTTAATAAACAATAACACTACAGTTCACTTATTTTATTACTTTGCCCAAGATAGGGTGGGCGTTATTCATAATGGCCGGAAAAGTGATTAATCATGCTGTTTTAATCACATTGCCCAATTGAGTCGGGCATTATGAATACAGACCGGCCATTATTAATAGTGCCCGGACTTATCAAATTGCCCGTAACAAATATACAGGGTGGTAACAGGCTTCGCGTCGATGTCCATGACACCCTGTGTTTTTTAATGCGAAAAAAAATTAAGGTGGGGCATCATAACTGTGAGGAAAACTTTTACCATAATGATGATAAACAACACTTTTGTCGATATCTTTATTGCCGTGATAGTTACACTATTATCGTTGTAAAACATTGAGAGAAGCAAATGGGAAGTAATTAATGGCGACCCTGCATTTCAATAATTCTATTAATTATAAGGGACGCTACGACTCGGTGACCGGCCATCCTGATATCAGAATGAACGGTCACCCTTAAAATATGTTTTTTCTTCTTGAAAACGATGGAAGCAATTGTTTGAGAATGGGAAGCAAATAGAAGCAATAGGGAAGCAATTCTTGGGCATAAATTGAACGTTAAATACGCCGAGTGACCTTCCATCCTGACCAAGACATGGATTCGGTACCTGAGTCTACACCCTCCAGAGTTGCAAATCTTAAAAAAAAACTGCTATAATGTTTCCTCCTTCTACCATTATATGTATAGGTATTCAGCTGGGAACTAATTATCAGACACGTCCGTAAGTCACGACTGACAGTCACCTACGATCACGTCAATTCACGTCCGCGACTTACGACTTACGACCGATAGTTTGCACAGTGATAGTGAAGTACTAAATCAGTGATGCCAGATTGGGGGGAATCCCCCCAAATTTGGGGGTTTTTTATAGTTATGGGGGGAGAATTGGGGGGACAATATTTATGACCCCCCTGGGCTGTGTCTAGGTTGACCACAGATATTTTTTCTAATCTCATTGATAAATTTTATCAAATAAATACTTTGTATGATGTTGCCGCGTAGGATGTGTTTGCCACATATATACTATCACATATTATTTTGATATTTTGTCTTCAAATTAATAAGAAATTTCAGATGAAATAAAAAAAAAGTAGAAAATTGTTCGATTGAGCTTCGTCTTTTTTAATTACTACTGTTTGAACGGGCAGACAAAAGTCAAAAATAAAAGACTACCTTCTTTTTAGCCTGTCGATGGTACCTATACGGGGTGTCCGGGACATCGACGCGAAGCCGGTTACCATGGATTCAGTACATGGTTCTGAACCCCCCCAAGCTGAACTTTTTCGTCGGTTATTAAAAAAAAAAATCAGCTGTTCCATACATTTTGACCGCGTAGGTATTGCACTTTTCTATGTTTAGGGGTATGAGGAACAGGGTGTAAAGTTCACTCATCCACCATAGAAAAGGGAGGATCCTCCAACCCGGTTGTCCGGTTGTTGTGTCTGGCGGGCAACTGCCCATATGTTGATTTCGGATAGTCTTATCTATGTTATTCGCTCAGTAAACTCTAACTGCGAGATGTAGGAATTGTGTGACGTCATGTCTTTTTGTTTCGTAGTTTTTGTATGTGGCGGTCTAACCGCTACATCACTCCCCTCCGGAGACCGGAGGTCGATAGTGGGCTGAGTCTTGGATCTTGCGATGCTTCACAGTGCCAGCTGTGGTTCCAGTGAGTCGGAACCGGGTGCCGCATAGTTCACGGTGAGTCGGAACTGTCTGCGATGATTCCCCAGTGAGTCGGGGTGGCGCTGCGTCGTCATCCAGTGAGTCGGATGTGGTACAGCGCCTTTTTTTTTAATTACCGACGAAAAATTTCAACTCAGGGGGGTTCAGAACCATGTACAGAAACCATGGTAACCGGCTTCGCGTCGATGTCCCTGCCACCCTGTATATTGTTTGAAATGAAAGTGTGGCCCAGTACTCAGCAACGCTAACACTATTCGCTGAGATTGCATTGCATACTGATAATAAGGCATGTGAAACTCCTAAAAAAACATCAAGAAAGTAAATTTTTAATTATGTGAATACAACCTAAACATTCTCTTTTTTACATCTCATTTTCAATTCAATTCTGCATTGTATGACGATGCCAATACGCGTAGCAGAATCAGCAAAAAAAATACCATCGTATGTGGTCTAATTTGGGCTTGTCACACCCTGGTCACCATGACAACAATTCTGTCAAACTGCCGCAATGTTTACATTTTGAAATCAAAACTTCTATCTTACCAATAAAGATTTATCAGTAATAAAACTGTAACAATAATCGAATAATGTGTAAATATGTGCTGAAAGTGTATTTCAGTGGTTAAATATTCGTAGTTGGATGATAACAAGTGGTAGAGAATGAAAATGTTCGCCAAAACTTTAATCGAAGTTTTATCAATAAATGGGAGAAAATTGCTTTATTTTGTCCTGAATTTTATTGAGCCGCTCTAGTGACCTACTTTAGAGCGTTGTCTTTGTGTTATAATCATCTTCTTGTACACAGAGGTATAACGTAGTCTGAAGATTTTTCCTTTGTCTTTTTATAATTACGTAAAAAAAAGTAAATAAAATGGCTAAGATTGAGGATTGTGAACTGGAAAGTTGACGATGGATGAGCATATTCCAAAGGTATTATTAGTTTTTAATAGTTATTTTACCCAATTTGCAATGCACTTTAATCCTTTAGAATACTTTAGATTTATCATAATGATTGAATAAGAGATCTATATTTTAACTTGTAGTAGTTTGCACTGTGTTTTTGCAGTGTGCTGTGTTAGACTTGCAGTTGTGTCATACTAACACTTGTGAGAAAAACTAAACAGTTTAAGCCCATTTCTTTCCAGCAAACGAACTACGGAAGAGTGTCAAAGAAATGTCCCTCACCGGAGAAGCTAACATTCACGGGCCAGTTTACGCAGAAACACAAAGTGTTTGATATATCGGCACCGTTGCGGAGAGCAAGCATGCGTCAGGATATATTGGATATTGTTGCGAGGAAGACTGAGTCTAGGATTGAGGGGAATAGAGGATTTGTTGATGATAATCCAATGTATGAGGATCCTAGAGATGTCATTGGTAGGATTTATGTTTTTGAGTAATTAACATAACATAACATAACGCCTTGTTTCCCCGAAGGGTTGGGCAGAGGTGTACCTATAGCAGATACACCCACATTTCGCCAGTTATGTTTTAAGTCCTATGTAATAGCCCCGCGAGCCTATTGCCATCAACCGGGCACAAATCCAGACTCCGGGCTGCTACTGAGAAATTCCAGATAGAAAAACCCAATAACACTTTGCCCGACCCTGGGATTGAACCCAGGACTTCGTGCTCAGCAGTAGCGCTTGCTACCACTAAACCAACGAGGCTTTTCTGAGGAAACCGGCATGTCCTTGAACCAATCATTCGAAGACATGTGACATCTACTAACCCGTACTGGTCCACTGTGGTGGATTATGGCGTACTCCTTCTAGAAGAGAGGAGGCCTGTGTCTCAGCAGTGTGGACATTAAAGGCTGATTATGTTGCTGAATTCTGGACAAAACAAACATTTTACTAAGTGTTTGGATTCATTTTTTGCAATGAGAATGCTAAGATAAAGAATGCTTATTTTATTCTCAATGTAAGAACTAACCTTTTCCCTACATTAACACATTTATTGCAGGCTGGTACTATGAGTTCTGGGGTCTGGTAAAGTTAAATACAAATGGAGCTAAAACAAAGAAATAATAAAACTTATAAACTACCACTCATTGATTGATTAAACTTATGTCCTTTGCCTTATTTCAGGGGAGAAACCTGCAAAGCCGCCTAGAAAGAGGACCATCCAAGCCGTAGCGATTTCATCTCCCAGATCTACGAAAGAAGGCAAGTCGCTACTCAAGGAACAAAAGAGGAAACTTACCAAGAAGTATGAACAACTCATTACTTCATTGATGGAAAGATGTGAGGACAATGTTTTGCAGGTAATGGCTTAATTTAAAATACAGTTATTAAAATTATTTAAACTCTAAAGTAATTAATAAGATGTGAGGGCTGGAAACATTGTAACATAAATGTGGAAACAATATGTTTGATGTCATCATCATAAATTCATAATCTAAAAATAAAAAAAAAACAAAATCCATTAATTCAAACTAGGCTGAGAGTCAGCACTTTTTGAATGTTAAAATTACATAAGACAGTCCCCCAAAACGCCCGCTATTCAGTACTTCCTAGTGCTTTAGCTTGGAAGAAGTGGCACAACAAACTCCTCAGCAGGTCAGCTGGCGGTTCGAAAAACTTCAGTATTCACCTTCTCTAATGCCACTGTTAGCCATAGATTTTCTGTTGCATTGCATCCTCTTCGCTCTTCGGTTCTGATTGTAATATGGTTGATAATGTTAGTCTATTGTTCCACAGACTATTGCACGACTCGTAATGCGAAGCATTAGAGTGTGCTCTACGATCGAAAAATATTTTTTGCCCCATTTCTGCAACTGTTTTTATTGTTACACTCCTGCTAGTACACAGAACTTAATTTATATACCATTGTATAGATGATTAAATGGAGATTAATACTGTACTTTTTACCAATTGATTTAATGCAGCAGAAATGAAAAAAACATCAAAATAGTTGAAAAAAATATCCTGTCCGTCAATTTATGAACCTTGAAAACATTGTAGCTTGCGATAAAATCAATTAATTGAGTCAATTTTTTTTTAATACATTCGTTTCGGCCATAGAAGGAACCTTATTGAAAATGGCTCTTTTATTCATAGTAGTTTAATTATAATTAATAAAATACTAACTAAAATATAATATCTTTATCTAAATATTTCCAACCTTGACTTAACGTGTTGCCTAGCAACCCACAACGTAAATATCTAAATAAATAGTCTTTGACATTAGGTAAGGGTTGCGAGGTTAGAAATTTACCCATATTGATGGGTAAAACAGCAGTCAAAACATAATTCATGAAAAGTGATAAATTGGTAATTTTTGTTAGAAACTATGTTTTGAATTTATTTTTCGTTTATGAATGTGTGCTAACTATTTTTTCTCTGCAATCTCTGTCATCATTTTGACAATATTTTAACCCAGCTTTCATGGTACTCATTTAATTAATATAATATAAATGGTCACTTTTTACATCTACAGCTATCAGAAAAAGACTCCCAAATTGCCAAATTGAAAGAGAAACTGAAATCAGTGCTAGAATACAACAAGCTCTTTGCTGAAGAGAATGACCATCTCAGAAGTCAGCACGAAACTCTTGTGAAATACGCAGAAGAGTGTAAGAAGGTCATTAAAGAAGAGAGGGAGAAGAGCAGAGTGTTGCAAGAGAAGGTTAAGCAGTTTGAGTTGCCTGATAGAGGTAAGAAACAGTAATTATTTGACTTTGGATCAGAATATCATCACTCCTCATCAAAACCCTTAGCAAATGATAAAGATAATTTTATTTTGCAAATATGGGTAAAAGTACATGATGACAAATGAAATGAAAAGATATGATTGTTTCTTACTGGAGATATAATAATTAAGATAATAATGTTTTTTTTATAAAAATATTTAAAAATGTATTTAATAAGTTTACATAAATGAATAAAAAAGATAATAATAATTTTATATATTTTTAATCCTTTTATGTATCTTTATATTCTAATATTAAAAAAAATGTAATTTATAAGTAATAAAATAAAATAAAATAAAGGAAGATAACTAATAGGTAATACGGGCTGGTATCCGCAACTCCACGTCAAAGCGCGTATTTTGCGTACGGGTGGGAAAATCGGTTATTCGATCCACCCCAGCTCCTCAAAGAAGGCCAGCAACGCCTTGGTGGTACTGACAATCTCACGTAGGGTACCTGGGTTACCGAAGTACTTTGCCCTGTATGCGGCAACCACCGGGCAGTTTAACAGCACAATTGGAAAAAGATAACTATAATATTATTACTTAGTAGTTGTTTTTATAACAACCAAATATCAATATGTACGAGTACCTACTTCACTTTAGGCGCAGAAATGTGGAGATTGCCACAAGAACAAAGTTTATGCCCAGTTGTGGGAAAAGTTGGGCTGTGTAAGATGATGAGTACTTCAATCATATCAATCACTGTCCTTTGTAACTTTAAGCCTACTTAAAAAAACAAATTCCTAAGCAGAGGAAATTAGCCTTTATTATCTCACTATTAGACATCTCAAACCATTTTTTGGACTGGACCAAAATCTTCACTTATTTTGTAAACGTAAACCGCTTGTATGATTGGACAGATCACGAGTCGTCAGCGATCCCCCTAGTAGAAGTATGCATGAGTTGCAGTAGCCGTCAGATTATACTCAACCAGGCGCGGGAGCACAACTCGCGGCTACAGAAGGACATGCAGGCGCTCAAAGATGTTTTGTACAGGTAATTATTTTTGTTAGACTATTCAGTCACACCTCTTCTAAGGACATGCAGGCGCTCAAAGATGTTTTGTACAGGTAATTATTTTTGTTAGACTATTCAGTCACACCTCTTCTAGGGACATGCAGGCGCTCAAAGATGTTTTGTACAGGTAATTATTTTTGTTAGACTATTCAGCCCCACCTCTTCTAAGGACATGCAGGCGCTCAAAGATGTTTTGTACAGGTAATTATTTTTGTTAGACTATTCAGCCCCACCTCTTCTAAGGACATGCAGGCGCTCAAAGATGTTTTGTACAGGTAATTATTTTTGTTAGACTATTCAGCCCCACCTCTTCTAAGGACATGCAGGCGCTCAAAGATGTTTTGTACAGGTAATTATTTTTGTTAAACTATTCAGCCCCACCTCTTCTAAGAACATGCAGGCGCTCAAAGATGTTTTGTACAGGTAATTATTTTTGTTAGACTATTCAGCCCCACCTCTTCTAAGGACATCCAGGCGCTCAAAGATGTTTTGTACAGGTAATTATTTTTGTTAAACTATTCAGCCCCACCTCTTCTAAGGACATGCAGGCGCTCAAAGATGTTTTGTCCAGGTTATTATTTTTCGCAGTTTCTGAGACGAAATGCGATTCCTGAAAACACGAAAAGAAGTGGGACTGAATCGTCTAACAAAAATAATAACCTGTACAAAACATATTTGAGCGCCTTCATATGAAACTGTTTCTTTTCTTATCCAAATCCGTTGGATAAAAAAATGGCACACAGGTAGACCATGATCTAGGTTAGGACATACGACATAGGATACTTTTTATCCCGATATTTCCATGGGATCAAGACTTATGAGGGTGAAACCGTAGATGCAGCTAGTGAAATATAAAATATAATGAAAAGTAACAATTTTATTCCAGACTGAACGTCCAACTATCTCGCTACCAGGAGCGCCTCCGCACCAACATACAGAATATGGCGGGTGATAAACCCGAGCCTGTGTTCAAACCGGGGGACGCTCTAGACTCTCTCCTCACAGGCAGCTTGGGGTATAAAGGTAAGACCCAGATCTTACACTGAACAGACCAGGAGAACTGTGCCAGTTTTCGCCATCATCATCATCTGCTTAGTCTTTCCCAACCATGTTGGGATCGGCTTCCAGTCTAACCGGATGCAGCTGAATACCAGTATTTTACATGGAGTGACTGCCTATCTGAACTTCACAACCCAGTTACTGGGTAATACGATACCCCCTGGTAAGTCTGGTTGTCAGTTTTTCGAGCTTCTCACGAACCGTAACGACTATCAAAGATCCACGAATGTCAGCCGGGACCAACGGATAACGTGCTTTCCGAGGCACGGAGGGGTCTTGGTATGTAAAGTTGGTCACCCATCCGCGGACCAACCGCGGCAAGCGTAGCTTAACCTGTTCGATCGACCTGTGCGGCTGTTATTACTTAGCCACAACCTCTAAATATTTAGTAAGCCTTAATACGAGGCTTTTGGCTACTTAGTAGGTAGGCTTGCTTATGTCATTTTGTATTAATGTGCGTTTTGTTTGAGGAGCTCGTGGCTAAGTAATAACAAGCCGCACAGGTCGATCCATCAGGTTAAGCTACGCTTGCCGGGGTTGTTCAGTGGATGGGTGACCATCTTTACATACCGAGACTCCTCCGTGCCTCGGAAAGCACGTTAAGCCGTTGGTCCCGGCTGTCATTTGTGGATCTTTGACAGTCGTTACGAGTCGTCAGAAGCCCGAAAGTCTGACACCAGTCTTACCAAGGGGTATCGTATTACCCAGTTACTGGGTTGTGGAGGTCAGATAGACAGTCGCTCCATGTAAAACACTGGTATTCAGCTGCATCCGGTTAGACTGGAAGCCGACCCCAAGATAGTTGGGAAAAAGGCTATGAAGATTGATTGTGCGTTTTGTTTGAGCAGAATAAAATAATAAAAAATCTTTTTAGTTTTTTTCTTTGTATGTTTTCAGAAACATTGAACACAGACGATGGTCAGTCTAAAGGCGGTCCTGAAGAAACACCTTACACTGGCAGAACAGTGGATCTTTCTGGATTACTTAGCGCACAAGCATTGGGTACGTATTTTACCAAATTAAATATTTTTGAAATTAAATCATCATTCAAGAATCTGGCAAAAACAACGGTGAATGAGGTACTAAATCGGTGTGTAGCAGCATCTATAACGTAATGCAACATCCGAACTACGCATCACACTGATGTCACGCAAAATCCTGCATCGCGCAAGCAGAGTCATCATCAGTCATCAGTTCCTCGCCGTCCAGCACAGCGAATAGACGTGTGCACTCGCGTAAACTAGTCGCTCTAAAATCTATTCAACTAAATTCTGATTGGTTTAAATTTAAAATTCTAATTCTCGTTTCTTCCTGGAGCATCTATACGAGTAGGCCACTCCCCACGACAGTGACAACGATATTTTTGTCACCACCCTTACCTAAAGCATTCAAAGGGTCTATCGTGATTGGATTGATAAACTCGGTTTTGAACCGCCTCCACAGTGCGCGTAAGCCGGTGTCACTTACCGCTAAGCCAAACTGCGCTGACGCATCGTTGCGAAACACCGCATCCCTACCACCTGCGCCGTAGCGCCCGGACTGCTACGAGAGTACCCGTCATCAACAATCGGCTACGTGCGGAAAGGCTACGAGTGCTACGCTGCACCAAACAGCTGTGCTACGCGTTGATCGACTACGAAACGGGTTCTAAAAATTAAGTAGTGTATTACTTACTTAAATTAGCTATTATGCCGAGGGTTGAGCGCTCGCCCCCAGGTACTCCTGCGGTTGTGATGGACAATCCACCTATTTTCTCAACTCCGGACATTTTTAATAATCCAAATGAGCCCGAACCCTCAACAAACATTAACTCGCGATCCAAGTCCAAGCGACTTCGACCAGACTTCTCTCCGGAGTGCGAATGGAAGAATCTCGAAGTTAACATAACGGAGTTATTTACCTCTTGGAAAACTGAGCAAGAGGTTCTGCTTGGCAAACTAACGTCGGAGTTGAGGGCAATTAGACTACAAAATGCGGAGATTCAAAAAACAAATACTGAAACCCTAAAAACTGTAGAATTTCTAAGTCAAGATTACGATTCTCTCAAGAAATCAATGCAGAAATTAGAAAACGAAAACAGTGAACAGCGCAAATATATACAGGATCTGGAAAAAAAAGTAGAAGATATACAGCTGAGCTCGCGGTCATCATGTCTCGAGATTAGGAATATACCAGCAATTGAGAAGGAAACAACTAGTGACTTAACCTTGATTGTTTTAAAAACCTGTGAGACCCTCCAGCCGGCGGTAAACCCTCCTCAACTACGTGACGTTTATCGTTTGCCCGGAAAAAAGGGCTCAAACAGACCGATAGTAGCAGAGTTCCTGACTGTGCTCGCGAAGAATCAAGTGCTGGACGCCTGCCGTACGTTCAATAAGGGTCTGCCATCAACTGAGAAACTAAACACGCGACACATTGGTGTCCCCGGTGAAGTCAAACCAGTCTATATCGCCGAACACCTACCTCGCACCCAGCGACAACTATTCTTTGAGGCTCGTTCTTTTGCTAAAACATACAAATATAAATTTTGTTGGTCGCAAAACGGAAAAATTTTTCTTCGTGAACGTGAAGGAATGGATTCCGTTGTTATCAACTCAACCTCTTGTCTTAAAAAACTGCTCACCCCTGCATGAAGAATGCAAGGCATCTCATTTTCATTATTATTGCATGTTTTTAAAATATTCTAGTACCCTACAATTTTATATACAAACTCGAGCGCTTGTAGCCTCTTACAAACCTGTTTTTTGTTACTTCATAAATACAACTTGTTACCTTTTTATAAAAATTGCTTTGAGATTATCAACTTTGTATAATGTATACTGTATATGTCAGCCTCTGTATTACACATCGTACCTTTTTAGACTTTGTAAAAATTATAATAATTTAAAACTTTATTATCACAAACACAAAACTCATATCATACCTGCGTTTATGTACATCCTATCGACTATCTTATTTCTAAGTCTAATACTTACAGCTTTCAAAACAGAATTATTAAATGTAGTCAAAATTAAATTACACAATATAATTCACGTCATATCTACGGTTGCAATCAATATGCACTTAACATCAAACATCAATATTCGATTCTGACACTTTAAATGACATTGACTCTTTTGGTATAAGTGACTCACATATCTGTGTACCTGAGTCATGTAGAAGTTTCATTAATAACAATAGTAAGTCGCTTAATATAATGCACCTTAATATACGCAGTGTAAATTGTAACTTTGATGGTTTTCTTGTGCTGCTAGCTAGGATAAAAATCTCATGTGATGTTTTAATTTTATCGGAGTGCTGGCTGATGGTGTCAACAGTCCCACCACTGGAGGGGTATGTTTCTTATCACACGACTAATCTTATCAACCAGAACGATGGTGTTATAATTTATGTAAAATCAGAATTACCTCATATCGTTACCGAACATTCTATATCTGGTGCAAGCTGTTTGTTCTGTAATGTAAAGTCTCATAATATCTTACTTTTAGCGCTATATCGCTCTCCGTCCACACGCAATCTTGATAATTTTATTGATAATTTAGACACTGTTCTTTCTCAGTCGCCAGTCCAAAAAAACTTAGTCGTGATGGGCGACATCAACATTGACATCACTCCGAATGCTATCTCCCCACAAGCAAATCAGTACCTCAACCTTATTGCTTCACATGGCCTCCTTCCTACACATCTATTCCCAACTCGTATTAACTCTTGCATTGATCACGTAATGTTAAGATCTGATCTTAAAAATACGACTCTAGTTTTCGACACTTACATTACTGATCATAGGCCTACGTTTATAAGCATTCAACATGAAAAACCACTCCCTACCTCTTAAGTAAATCGCATAGTTGTTAATTATACAGCTGTAACTACCGAAATTTTATCAATGGACTTTGGTGGAATATTGACCATTCAAGACGCTAACAATGCCGCCGAGTCTCTGGTTTCCATAATTAGCTCTGTCATCGCTAAGCACTCTAAATCGGTGTACATGTCGTCGAAACGCAGAATCCTGAAACCTTGGATTACCAAAGGTCTGCTACGTTGTATCCGAAATAGAGATAGCATGGCTCGAACCCTAGAGGCAGATCCTGAAAATTACATTCTCATGGTCACATATAAGCGATACCGTAATTTTTGTAACAAGCTTCTCAAAAATGTAAAACATGACTATGAAAGGAAGGAGTTTCAAACGGCTAAGAACAGCCCTAAAGCAACTTGGAAGATCATTAAAAATATCACCGGAACAAGCCTTAATGCGAAATCCCCTAACGAGCTACTGAGTATGTCTTCGGATGAAAAGTCTTCGGTAAACAAAGTTAACGAGTTTTTTGCCAATGTTGGCAAGAACTTGGCTGACAAATTCTCTTCCACCTCGTATACCTCGGAGTATTCTCTCGATACGCCGCCTTCTAATTCGCTGGTACTTCTACCCACAGATGAAGTGGAGGTCTCAAATATCATTATTGGGTTACGAACAGATGCTGCGGTGGGTTGGGACGGTATCTCACCAAGGCTGTTAAAATCCTGTCTGCCCGCAATTGTCCCGGCCATCACTCATATCTGCAATCGGTCTATTTCCACGGGTTGCTTTCCCAGGGTTTTTAAGAGAGCTGTTGTTCATCCAATCTTCAAGAGTGGGGACAGACACGGTGTAGATAATTATAGACCGATCTCAGTCTTACCTGCCATCTCTAAAATATTGGAAAAGATACTTAATAAACGGTTAGTGGACTATCTTGAGTCATACAAATTATTAAGTGACAACCAGTATGGTTTTAGAGGTGGCAGGTCAACTGGAAATGCTGTAGCTGCCTTGGTGGATCATGTAGTGTCTAAACTAGATAGTAAGCTGAAATGCTTGGCCATTTTCCTTGATCTTTCCAAGGCATTCGACACTGTGTCTTTTCCCCACCTCTTATCTAAGCTGGAAGCTGCGGGCATCCGCGGACATCCCTTAAAAATTTTCAAGGATTACCTGTGTGATAGAAGTCAATCTGTCAAAATAAATGATCTTATTAGTGACACTCAATCATTGAGTTTCGGCGTTCCTCAGGGCTCAATTTTGGGCCCTACCCTGTTTCTTATTTATATTAATAAATTGTGCAAAATGTCTCTAACGAACTGTTCCATTTATACTTACGCAGATGATACGGCCTTGCTTCTTCATGGCAGTGACTGGCCTGAAACAGTAAAATACGCGGAACTTGCTCTAAACTCAGTGATGAAATGGCTATCAGATAACATCCTAACCTTAAATCTTAAGAAAACAGTCTATTTACCTTTCTCCTTACTATCCACCAACCTCCCTCCACCGGATTCAATGGCTCTAAGAGCTCATACTTGCTCACGCGGTCTGTCCTCTTCACAATGCAGCTGTCCACAACTCACCAGGTGTGAGTCTGTTAAGTATCTCGGAGTCTATTTAGATAGTTCTTTGAGCTGGAAACCTCACCTTAGTAATCTCATATCGCGAGTCCGCAAGTGTATATTTATTTTTAAAAAACTAAGGCACTCCGCGGACCACCGTACCATTAAAACTGTTTATTATGCCCTGTGTCAAAGCATAATAAACTACTGCATCACAGTGTGGGGTGGGGCTCCCAAGACAACTTTACTGCCTCTGGAACGAGCACAGAGAGCTGTCCTCAAGGTTATGACCTCGAGGCCTTTTAGATACCCTACCTCGGCTCTCTACACCGAATGTCGGGTCCTCACTGTGAGACAGCTCTTTGTTCTTGGTACTATTCTGCGCAAGCATCCCTCTGTGGTATACAAGCCGAATGCTGCTAAAAAGCGTAGATACTTTGATGTATGCTCAACCCACGGATGTAGAACGGCCCTTGCTCAGCGTCATTATGATATTCTGTCCAACCATTTATATAATAAAATAAATAAACTATGCACCATTGCACCCATGTGCCTAAATGAATGTAAGACAAAGGTCACAAGGTGGCTATTGACACTGAGTTACGATACGACTGAGGACTTACTACATGTATCAATCGCTTAACCTATTGTAGATAATAAAATCATATGTTTATAATTAGGTATATTTATACAGTATTACATAAACACAAGTTTACACCATATTTATCTCTCTCAATACATACACATACCCCCACATAGGAACTTTAATAAGCCACATCATATTAACTAGTAAGTAACTTAATAATAATATACTGTGCTCGTCGTACAACTACTGTTATAAGTTCAAATTATAGGCGAGGACGCTGGCACCCTAAACACAAGTTAAATCTTACTCTGGGTGCCAGAGTTCATCGAAAACACTCGATCCCTTAGTTGTAACGCTGCATAGTGTTGTTTAGATAAGTGTTTCTGTACAATGGAAGGTAATAAAAACATTTTTTATTATTTTTTTATTTTTTAGAGTTTACCGCGCGACGAGTATTATATACAACATCCCGACATCAATCGTCGGGTTCCCCCCGATCCTTGCGCGTCTATGCTGAGCCAGTAGTCATAAATTCCCCGATTAATAATAATATTCTTAGGCCCGAGTTCACCAACTACAACGTAACCATTGATTACGTAACCGTTCTGTTAGAATTAAACGGTCGTTTAAACAAACCGCGTTTTTTTCGTGTTCACCATTTATTTGTAACCAATGGTTAAATAACCAAGAGTTTTTGAATGAGTGAGTCCAAAATGGCCGAATGATCGAGGAGCTCAACCGTTCGAAAGACTGATGCAGTTCGATAACAATTAAAATTTTATTGTGTCTCATTATTAGGGACAGTCAAGTGAATGTAGAATGTCAACGTCAATCAATTTTCATTTTGAAACCCACAGAGTACATTTTTAAATAGGATATAGACGTCACTCGAGTCATTTTGCGGGATGTATGGCGTATGGCGCCATCTGGTGCGTTGTGCAAAGAACTTTCGCCCTAGGCTTTTATAATATTATTTTTTTAATGTTTCGATTGAAAATTAAATAAAACGAAGTTATTATTACAAAAATCTGTTTGTATTATTTTTATGTTTTTGTACAGTATTTATGTGCTAATTTTTGATTTTCATAATTGCGCCATGTTCGCCGTTCGGCATATACGGGGAGTGCGCAAAATTCTTTCTATTAAATCATCTAACACATTATCCTCTTCACAGATGTAATTCAAAGCGTCTTGCATTTTTATTTTGTAACTAAAAGTGATGCACAATGCAAAACTTCACATCTGGAAGCATAAACCAACGGTTAAACTGGGTTGGCTACTTCGTTTAAGATAACCGTCCGATTACAGTACTTAACCAATTGTTAGTGCTTGGTGAACAGTAAAATATTGTTAAACAGCCGTTTATGGTGTAAACAGATGTTAAAAATTTAACCATCTGTTGGAAAACTCGGGTCTTAGATCCAGCCTGTCCCTCTTGCTGACCTCCCCCCAGCGACGCCCTAAGCCGAGGTTCGTACCCCACAGGGGGTGCTCTTAGCGAGCGCTCGCCTAGTTTTAATTAGAATAGTTTATGTCCCTGATTGGAGGTTTTAAGTGTAGTAGCTTAAGGCAGCCACAGGAAAGTCCGGTGAAGCAGTTACGACCCCTTGATGGTCACCTGCAAGATGCACTAGTTAAAAAAAAAAAATCGTCGTGTAGTTGCGCACCAGACACGTCACCCGTCCGGACGGAAGTTCCTCCCTTTTCTATAGAGGATGAGTGAACTTTACACCCTGTTCCTCGTACCTCTATAGGTCTTAAATCCATTTAATACATTAAATAAGCGAGCAGATCAAAGCTTGCTTTTTTTTTATTGTTAAATAGATTAGAATTATCTGTACTTGTAGGTCTACTTCTGTAACTTCAGTTTTATTCATTTGAAAAAACGCTTCTTTCTAAATTATATCTTCGGTTTTAATACAACTAGAAAGAAAGAAAAATAAGTTTATTTGTCACAGAAACACGTGCATAAAAAAAGATAATAAACTCGCGTAGAACAAGAACATAAAACACATTAGATTTAAATATAGTCATGAGCTCAAAACAGAAATAGTCGGAAGCTGCTGGCACGTCATGACTGTGACAAGAAGTCTACCACTCAGCATAATTTTGTGCTATAGGAACCCGCAGCTCAACGCTGATTTTCACTGGTCACTCGAGCAACAACTCTACCAAGCTTATTGAGAAGAAAGAAGCTGAGTATTAAAACTTAATAATCTTTAATCAAATCCACAGCCCCTCTCTTCGACGCATACCAAGAAAATCTTCAAGAAAAAGAAACCCTAATACTCGACTACGAAAAACAATTCGAAGTTATTAACAAAAAGTCCAAACAAATCGTAAGCGAAAACAAAACAGTAACAGATAAACTGAAGAGTATAGAAGAAGAGTTGGTGGGAGTGAGACAGAGCTATAAGAAATTGGTGGTCGAGAAAGAGACGGCTGATATTGAGAAAGCTACGCTTATGGAGAGGGCGGAGAGGGCGGAGTCTAAGTTGAAGGAGGTTTATGAGTTATATGAGGATAAAAGTAAGTGATATTTTAGTTTGAATATTTAAGAAACATAACATAACACCACGTCTTGTTTCCCCGTAGGGTTGGGTAGAGGGTGTACCCATAGTACACCGACATTTCGCCAGTTATTTTTCAGTCCCATGTAATAGGGGGTGAGCCTATTGCCATCAACCGGGCATAAATCCATACTCCGGGATGCCACTGAGAAATTCCAGATAGAAAAACCCAATAACACTGCCCGACCGACCAGGGGATCGAACTCATACTCAGTAGTAGCGCTTGCAACCACTACACCAACGAGGCAGAAAAAAAGGCAGGTGCATAGAGTGCCACTAGCGCCACTATCCCTATCGGATAAAGTGCCGCTACCTGCACTTTATTAACACCGCCTCGGCCCGGCTAAAGTGCCGTAAGCATTGCATTGTCATTGTCACTAAGTCATGTCACTTGGTATTTTGTTTGATTGTTGAGGTTAGAGCGCTGTAAAACACCACATTCCCAAAACATTACATTCTCTGGTGCCTCAACGGTCCCTGGCACTCGCCGGCCGCTGTCGCGACACCGCTCGCTCGGCTGCTGCGTTGTGTAGTCACACAGTTCTAACCTAACCTAATCTAATTTTCAGCCATTTTCAATGACAAATGACAGTGACATTGCAATGCTTACGGCACTTTAGCCGGGCCGAGACAGCGCCACTAGAGTATATACACTTCCCAAAAAAAATCAAGAAAGTATTGTAAATATCGTCTAATCTAAGTTCGTATAAAGATTCGTCGATTCGTGATCGCAGTGAGTGTCTTCAAATTGAGAATTTTGGCCAGTGTAGCTTATTTACAGGTTTTGCCACTTAATCAACTATCTACTCTAGCGTTATGTAGTCGAAATTGATATTGGATTGACAGCTTGCAATTTTAAAAAAATCTTTAAAAATTTCGTTTGTAATGGATGTTGAACTTTGTGATGTATGTATGACATTGAGTTTACCTTCCTAAAACTTGATAATTATTTGAGATTCTGAATTCAAATATAAATAAATCTAATTCCAGTATCATCAATGATGCGAGACTATGAAACTGTTCACCGCGAGTACTTCACAGTAAAGAACACTCTAGAGATAGCGGAGAACAAACTAGCTCAACTAGATGCGATGCGGGCGCGCACCGTGCCCGCTGACATGCATGAACGAAGACTGGACCATTGCAAGAGGTGGGTTTATATCAACATTAGATTAAAAAAACATAATAATGACACCCATGTCCATTAAAAATAAGAAAAAAGTTCACGTTCCCGGATTTTGACATCATTTTCGTCATCAGCATCCTCGACAACCATTAAAATGACTCCTTTAAAAACTAATCTGCGTTCCAACATTTGCCAACGTGTAAAGAAACACGAGTTTTAGGAAAAACAACTGTATTGCTTACACATAAGGTTCAGTTTGCGCTATAACTTCATATTTTTTATGACTTTTTCAACAGTACTAGTCGGTCTAAACTCAACTTTATTTACACTTACATAAAGTTGATGTTTGTCTAAGTGGAAAATTCATGTTTGTTTACTTGTTTAACAAATAAATTGCAAATGCTGATTAGCATATTAGGCCGTCATAATGCTGATGCCGAAAACTGTAAATTCTAAATCCCATGAAGAATATCCGCCTAACATAAAATAATGCACGATGAATAGTAAATCTATAGTCCGCACGCGACTGCTAGTCACCGCCTCAGCTACGTGAGCGGTGAGACGGGGGAGGTAGACAAAGGCCAAGGTTACTTAGTCTGGCAATTTTCTGGCAATTTGTCAATGGCATCCTCGCCCGTTTCACCGCTCACATACCTCACGCGGTGACTAGCAATCGCGTAAGGTTTATAATAATACCCCGTAAAAGTCTGCCTATCGTTCACTCAGGTTACTAGAAGAGCTAAAACACCAATACGGCATGGAAACAGAACGCAAAGGTGAACAAGTTACCAAGATGACTGAACAACTGAAGGCGGTAGAAGAAAAATGCACCAAGGTGGTCCAGGAGAACCAGGCCATGAAGGAAGAACTGGAGAAGGCTTTGAAGAATGTCAGGTATGCTACCATCTTGTGAATGGGTTTGTTCTGGGAGATTAAGAGAGTGCATTCTTATAGTGGGGGACGTTGCAAATAGCTGTCGAATATTTCACTGTTTTGATTAATTTTGCTATATTACTGTATGGAAATATGAAATATCGCTCTGAAGTAAACTAAACTGCCTCGTTGGTCTAGTGGTAGCAAGTGCTACTGCTGTTCACGAGGTCCTGGGTTCGATCCCGGGTCGGGCAAAGTGTTATAAAGTTTTTCTATCTGGAATTTCTCTGTAGCAACCTGGAGTCTGGATTTGTGCCCGGTTGATGGCAATAAGCTCGCCCTCTATTACATGGGACTTGAATATAACTGGCGAAATGTCTGTGTACCTACTACAGGTACACCTCTGCCCAACTCTTCCGGAAAACAAGGCGTGATATTATGGTAGTAAACTAAAATATTGATTAAGGAATGCAATAAATAATATCGTAACAATGAATACTTAGAATTACATGAAAAAAAAAAATTGGAATATTTCCAAATGCCTTTTTCATATCTAAAACGGTTACATCAAATTTTGTGTTATAATTGCAATTCTTTATTAATATCATTTTATTCATCTTCTTCATCTGCAGATTATACCGCAAAGCAGCTGTAATATTCCGCCAGCGCTTAAAGTCCGCCACGGCTAGAATGACGCGCGTGCGCACTAGCGCTCGACGAGCTAAGAACAACAGCGAGCCGCTGAAACAAGCGATCACAGCGCTGGATAAGATCAAACATGAAATTAAGGTAATAATTTATAGAAGCTGACTTGAAATTAACTGTTGTGAAATAAAAAATCTAAAACTTATCTTGTAATTATCGTCCCGTTTCTGAAGCAGCGGGTTTCTTATGTAAAATATAGCAGGTTCCTAAATGCCTTTTCATTTCGTTTTCAATCAATCTGCCGTGCCTTTTCCCAACTATGTTGGGGTCGGCTTTCAGTGTAACCGCATGCAGCTGATTACCAGTATTTTACATGGAGCGACTGCCTATTTGACCTCCACAATCCAGTAACTGGGTAATACGATACCCCTTGCCACTGGTTGTCAGTTTTTCGAGCTTCTGACGACCAGTAACGACTGTCAAAGATCCACGAATGTCAGCCGGGACCAACGGCTTAACGTGCTTTCCGAAGCACGTAGGAGTCTCGGTAGGTAAAGATGGTCATCCATCCACGGACCAACCCCGGCAAGCGTAGCTTAACCTGTTGGATCAACCCGTGCGACTGTTATAACTTAGCCGAACGAAATTACGAATATTATCCAAAGCCCTGCTTCAACATAACTACAAAATCATTCCATCCCTCTCTCTTACTAACATTTTCAATCTTCTATCTCTTTCTAGGCTGTCAAATCTCGTGCCTACACTTCCCTTGAAGAGCTAGAACGTCGCATCGTAGAACAAGAGCGCCGGGCCGCGCTCGCGCACGCAGAGTATCGCCGAGAGCTAGAGAGAGCCTCACTAGCGCTGGAGCACAAGGAGGCTATCATACGCAGTCTTATCGATAAGGTGGCCGATGTTGAAGAAGTCAGGTTGGTAAAATAACTGAAGATTTTATGGCAACTACTTTTTTTTTAAGCTCCCATGGCTTTCCCACAGGAATCAACGAGCACTGCGCCCGCGTTGCCGTCAACCTTAATTATTTTGTTACGCGTTACTTTGAATCGGTGAGATCTTTTAAAGTATTAATTTTAATGATGTGACGTCAAGGCATATTTTAATCTAAATTAAATGCCCAATTTAAATATAATAACATAATTTTTTGGGTAAGGATAAATATGATACCGGTCAAAATAGCTTCGGAAATAACAATGAAATTTATATCAAATTATGAAATATAGAAATTGTTACTGTCCATCTAATAATGGCCATCCTTAGGAGATAGACATATGCCATCGCGGACTTTTTTGTAAGATGATTGTTTAACCGCACAGAGACAATATCTGATTAAACCACTATCGTAACATCAACTGTTCAATATTTTTGTTTGTTTACACGTCACTAGATGGCGTTGTACGTTTTTGATCGAGTGGCGAGATTTTCCACCAATAATATAAGGTCTTAGAATTTAAGAAATTTTGTTAACATCTAAACCACCAAACCACTTGTTATCTACAGTGTAACCACTATAGACCAGGGTAGAAAGCCTTTAAAACAATAAAAAGTGAAAAAAAATAATAGTAAGATGAAACCCATTAGAAAAGAAGGAGAATATTCTAAAAATTAAAGGAAAAATAATTTACGGGCGATCTGAGGTCGGGAAGGGGATGGGAGTGCGTTTTTAAGGGTAAGAAACGGTTTTTCTCGATTTCCGGCAAAACTAAAAGTCCTATGGAAAAAAGTTAAATGGCAAAGTTGTAGGTAATAAAAAGACTTAAAACTTTTGTATTTACACTTTTTTCACATAACCTCAAAATTTATGGGAAAAATTCAAAAAACCAAGATTTTGGTTTTTTATTTTTATCTTTTTCAAATTTTTGTTTTTTTTCACGAAATTTGGTGAAAACTTACCTTTTTATGTCCCAAATACGCTGTAATTTATTTGATAAGAAATATTTATTTTTTCACCTTATTTTGAATTAATATCGAAAAAGCACCCTAATTTTCAATCGAAAATTCACCCGTCAAAATATCAGCTTTTTTCAAAAAGTTGGTATGTTTTCTGTTCGTTGAAATCTCTACTTTCCGCCGGTGAAAAAAAAAAAAATGTTACTATAGTAAATCTTCTCAGAAAATGCAAAAAATCGAAAAAAACTCGAATTCGAAAATTTTTTTTTAATCATTATAAATAATTTCATCTAAAAAGTGTGATTGCTGCAATTTGATTCAATTAAAAAGTTGATTTATTTAATGCTAATAACATTTATGTCATAGAAAATCTCATTATATATAAATATAAATGTAAATCGTACTATTATATGTAGATACTTTATTCTGGTTACGTTATTCATTACAATATTTTTTACCCGACTTCGGCGAAGCAAAAAGGTGGGTTATGATTTTGACCGGTATGTATGTATGTATGTAAGTATGTATGTATGTATGTATGTATGTATGTATGTATGTATGTATGTTCATCTGTAACCTCATAACTTCTAAACCACTGATCATAATTTGACAAATGAGGTATCGTTAGAAGCGTCCTGATTGTCCGCTGGTTATAGGCTATGCGAAGTTACATTAAATTCAATATGGCGCCCTCTAGAGTACATAAAATGACGAACGAAATTTTTTTTTATCTTTTATTATCCCATGTAGGGTATCAAATGAAAGGGCTTGACAAGCACATTACAAATATGTATATATCTTATGTCTAAGTAAATAAATATGTTTAAATTGTTAAAAACATGCAAAAATGAGTCTGCAACGTACGGCGCGGCTGTAAAATTAATACCTATTATACAATTAAACTTAACAAAAAAAATTAAAGCAGCTCTGCAAATACTTTATCACGAAATTATAACCCCAAAATAATTTAAATAAAAAGTAAGTTTAAAAACTAAAACCCGACTACTCAAAAATCACGCTCTTAAAAGTATGAAACAAGAAAATATTTCGGACAGAAATCTAGACATAGGTACAAAAATGGTCAAGGTAAAGCCGTCGTCACACGTCCATTATTTTGTAGCCGACAAGCATGCGACTACGGCTTTACCTTGACTTTTGTACCTATGTCTAGATTTCTGTCCGAAATATTTCCTTGTTTCATACTTTTAAGAGCGTGATTTTTGAGTAGTCGGGTTTTAGTTTTTAAACTTACTTTTTATTTAAATTATTTTGGGGTTATAATTTCGTGATAAAGTATTTGCAGAGCTGCTTTAATTTTTTTTGTTAAGTTTAATTGTATTATAGGTATTAATTTTACAGCCGCGCCGTACGTTGCAGACTCATTTTTGCATGTTTTTAACAATTTAAACATATTTATTTACTTAGACAATATGATATATACACATATTTGTAATGTGCTTGTCAAGCCCTTTCATTTGATACCCTACATGGGATAATAAAAGATAAAAAAAAATTTCGTTCGCCATTTTATGTACTCTAGAGGGCGCCATATTGAATTTAATGTAACTTCACATAGCCTATAACCAGCGGACAATCAGGACGCTTTTAACGATATCTCATTTGTCAAATTATGATCAGTGGTTTAGAAGTTATGAGGTTACAGATGAACGAACATACATACATACATACATACATACATACATACATACATACGTACATACATACATACCGGTCAAAATCATAACCCACCTTTTTGCTTCGCCGAAGTCGGGTAAAAAATATTGTAATGAATAACGTAACCAGAATAAAGTATCTACATATAATAGTACGATTTACATTTATATTTATATATAATGAGATTTTCTATGACATAAATGTTATTAGCATTAAATAAATCAACTTTTTAATTGAATCAAATTGCAGCAATCACACTTTTTAGATGAAATTATTTATAATGATTAAAAAAAAAAATTCGAATTCGAGTTTTTTTCGATTTTTTGCATTTTCTGAGAAGATTTACTATAGTAACATTTTTTTTTTTCACCGTCGGAAAGTAGAGATTTCAACGAACAGAAAACATACCAACTTTTTGAAAAAAGCTGATATTTTGACGGGTGAATTTTCGATTGAAAATTAGGGTGCTTTTTCGATATTAATTCAAAATAAGGTGAAAAAATAAATATTTCTTATCAAATAAATTACAGCGTATTTGGGACATAAAAAGGTAAATTTTCACCAAATTTCGTGAAAAAAAACAAAAATTTGAAAAAGATAAAAATAAAAAACCAAAAACTTGGTTTTTTGAATTTTTCCCATAAATTTTGAGGTTATGTGAAAAAAGTGTAAATACAAAAGTTTTAAGTCTTTTTATTACCTACAACTTTGCCATTTGACTTTTTTCCATAGGACTTTTAGTTTTGCCGGAAATCGAGAAAAACCGTTTCTTATCCTTAAAAACGCACTCCCATCCCTTTCCCGACCTCAGATCGCCCGTAAATTATTTTTCCTTTAATTTTTAGAATATTCTCCTTCTTTTCTAATGGGTTTCATCCTACTATTATTTTTTTTGGTTTTAAAAATTATCGACCCTGGTCTACTACAGCTGTGAATAAACAAGCATTGAGTATAAAATTGAATAGTTTTTTCAATCTCAACCCCCGGTATCTAACCCCCACTATAGCGAGGGTTATTCAATGATCAATCTTGTAGAACATACATTTTATTTATCTCTCACGGTTTACGCGGCGCACGCCAGTAAAGCTCCCATTTGGCATAATTTTTTCCGACATCTTCAACAATTATCGTTATATTTCAGCCAATTGACACAAAATCATAATGAATTATACTCCAAAACCTTCCTCATGAATTACTCCGTACATTGATAAAAACCGTTTGAAAATCCGTTCGGTAGTTTTTGAGTTTATCGCGTTCAGACAGACGGACAGACAGACAATCAGACAGACGCGGCGGGGGACTTTGTTTTGTAACTACATGGGCTCTTGTGAAACGTTAGAACCTGGGTGCACGGTTCTAATTGGTCGTTTCCTAAGGCATAGAGCGGGCAAGAAACTCCACGAATTTATAATATCTAAATATACTACGTAGCTTTATCGATATTATCTGGAAGTTATTCTTCTCCTAAATAAGATACAATGTTGTAATATAATATAAGAGGTCGATATAAGGGGACGAGCTCATGGCTAACCCCTCCGTGCTTTGGAAAGCACGTTAAGCCGTTGGTCCCGGCTGTCATTCGTGGATGCTAGACACTCGTTACGCGTTGTCAGAAGCCCAAAAGGCTGACGACCAGTCTTACCAAGAGGTATCATAATTTACCCAGTTACTGGGTTGTGGAGGTTAGATAGGCAGTCGTTCCATATAAAATAGGGCAATAAAGGCTAGGCAGGTTGATTTTTTGTAATATAAAAGCTAACTACTAAATAAGAGGTCTATAACTGTTGAACTATCATCTTCTATTAATATTATCTATATCAAAATTATTAATCAAGCCCCATTTGTCCACAGGCTCAGCCAAACGAACACGCACCGTCTTCAAGGCATCGTATCAGACTCCTCACCAGAGAGGTCGCCGCCTCCTCAACCAGAGCCTTCCACCCAGAGGAAGGACGCTAAGCCTTCAGTCAAGTTGATACCTGGACCCGGAGGATACTTCCAAGAGAAAGAGGGCAAGAGGAAAGCGAAATAGTAAATTGAAAGCGATGTTTAGTTGACACGCATTTTGCAGGTTTTTTTTACATAAAATACTATAAAAACATATGCCTGTTTTCCACCTCACAGTATAACAAAGTAACAGTATTATATATCAGCAGTGATATTCCGCGTCCGTGCATAACTGCCACGCACTCAATACTGTTGCGTACTTGATATACTATGCGAGCCAACTAAGAATGCGCCTGTCAAGACGCCATTTTGTTGCCATTTTGACAGTTTTGCAGTACTATATCTGTCAGGAACGGTCAGGAAAGTACTGCTATCGTGTGAAATTGGCAACAAGCGCGATCCCATTCTTAGTTGGCTCGCATAGTACACTGAGATTTCGAAGCGCGTTGTTTTGACCGTTTTCTATGAAGATACAATACTGTAACTTATTTATACTATGCTATAGAATACCTACATTTAACCAAATATGCTGAAGAGCATACTTCGGACTTGAGCTTTGCTTAGAAAAGTGAGCGTTTCATACGAATATGAATACTTATTCTAATGCGGCTAATGTTGATATTCCTATGAGCAAATGTGAATAAGATTTTCATACCAGTTAGAACCTTATTTCATATACCAATAAAGTTGATATTCATATCAAATGCCTACTTAAAACGGAAAGTCAAAGAGCAGTCTGTGTTTTTTGAAATCCCAGCCATGGGAAGAGCCTATTGCCATCAACTGGACAAAAATCAAGAAAACGGGCTACTGTTGAGAAATTCCTAAAATTTGGAACTCAGTTTCAAAATGGTTTTGCAATGCCAAAGAGAAAAGTTTTCGTAGTATGTCTTATAGAAATAAAAATTAAATAATTATAACCTTAAAAGTACCATTCCGTAGCCGGTAGAAGGACTAAATAGGTTTCTTCTTCCCTGGTGTCCCTGTTGTCGCCTGCGGTCGGGTACGAAATGGTACTTTCAGATATTTTCCAGAAATGGCTTAGTATCTTATAGCCAATTATTCTAGTCATAACAGCTAAAGTTCGGTCGCGAAGCAGAAAGAATTTCGTACAATGACCCCACATTACTTATCTCTATCGCTCGAGCTCAAATGTAATGTCGTCGCGCTCGCGATAGGGCGTTCCTTCTAATGTGTGAGCGCGACGGCAATACATTTGAGCGCGAGCGATAGATATAAGTAATGACCATTGTACGAAATTCTTTCTGCTTCGCGATCGGACATTAGTCTATAGTTAAGAGGGTTTGTTCTGAAAGTTGGCAACGTCGCAAATAGATGTCAAATATTTCGCTGTTTTGATTAATTTGATAATATTTCTATATGGAAATAAAAAATGTGGCTAACTAGCGAACTAGAATATTGATTATGAAATGCAATAATTAATATCGTAACACCGAATAGTTAATTTTAGATGTAAAAAAAGTATTTAGAAACTTTCCTAATGCTTTTTGGAACGAAGTTCCCTTTCGCAACGGGCTAGACGGAAAAAATTGGGACCAGAAGTTGTAACGACACTTTTTATTTTTTACTATAACGCCATCTGTAAGCGACCACAGGTACTAAGTAGTGGCATGCCTTTGTAAGGTTCATTCCATAACTTCGTTCCATCCACCTGTCCCTTGACACCTCTCAGCTTTTTTTTTTCCACCTAAAACGGGTACAATATCAAATTCAATGTTATAATTGTAATTCATTGTTAATATTCTAGTTAGTCACATTTCTTATTGTCTTTGGAAATAATACTGTATGGAACAGTATTATTTCCAAATGAATCAAAACAGGTAACTTTTTGACAGTTATTTACGACGTTGCCAACTTTTAGGATGCACCCTCTTAAATTTTTAATAGAGGTCGAACATTATCTTGAGTAGAAAAAAAATTGTTTAAAGAAAGTTTCTCAAATTGTGTTAGTACCTTTATTTAAAGTAACTTGAAGCACGTTTTAGTGTAGAGAAGGTAGAAAATTTTATTGGAAAGCTTTAAATCACACCATGACATGACATGTATACTGCCTTAGAAAAAATAATTATCCGTAATATAAATTTGTAATTCGATTTCTCACTGTGCGCTTGGAGCTGTCAAAGTCGTAGGTTGTTAGTATTGAATTCACCCACCCGGCTACCTCCTCAGTGCTCGACGCCTCGTCTTGACAGTTCTGTCATATTATTCGTTAAGTAGTTATTGATAATATTTAAAACTGTAATATTTTGACTTTGACAGGCGCACAGTCAGGAAAATCGGGTTATACAGAGTGGAATTTTTTAACCTCATCTCCAGGGTGAGGTTCAAAAATTTGCTATCTTATCATGTTTGTTAGAGATAAAATGATCCATATGATTGACTCTATCGATTAATCCCATAAAAATAGAGTGTTATTTATTCGGATTTTAGCCGCTTCGATTCCCGAGCGTAGCAAGCGAATTTTCGAAAATCTTTGAATTCAGATTGCTTTCTTTAAAAAAATAAAGGAATGTTTATTTTGAGTGAATTTGCTATCACCAATATTTAGAGTACTTTCCGTCCAGGTGAGGTTCAGAAATTTCACCCTGTATACTGTATAGTATAAACCCCCATTTACACGATGCAAGTTTCTAGCTTAAAATAAAACAATATTGCACCGTGTAAACAATGTTTTGACGATGCCAGTCATTAGAATTTTTCAATAGTGCACAGTACAGAGTAGGTCTAACAGCAAATCTTTTTATGTATCCGTCATGGTGATCTTTGGTTAATTTCTATAAATAAAAATGAAATACTGTTTGTTGGTAAGCGAGTCACTTAACAACGAATAACATTTAATTTAAAAACGGCTGGAATGATTTGAAAAGTCAAGTTTTTATAAAAAAAAAAAATTGCCTGAATTAAGATTGGAAAATTTGCCCGTGCAATTCGGGAAACGGTGAGTGCTTCCTTGAATTAACTTCTTTTTTTTGAGACGGGAAGTTATCAAATAACTTCTCCCGCTCTGGGCGGAGCTGAAGGGCGTGTCAGACTCTTACTGACTAAAACCCACCCGTGTTCCTTCAGTTGCCTGCACAGGGCATTGCCAGGGGCCACGGTATCCCTTTCGGACTTGCCCGCATCCTTGAATGAACTCAAGACCATAGCCCACGAATCGACCGATATGACAACGCATGTCGTCAGTTATTTATCTATAAATACATTTAAAAATAAATTTAAAGTCCCTTTTCGTGTCTGTCTGTGTGATCGCGTTGTTCTTCTAAACTCCGCAACCGTTTTTGATGTGGTTTTCACTATCATGTAGACTTGTAGAGAATTTATTTCGGAAGGTTTATGTGTATAATTATAATATATTCAACTTACATGTAATGATAAAATCTTATTGTATTGTCAAGTAAAAAAAATGGAGCGAAGCAGTGGCGGGTCGCTAGTTATTAATTAATAAAAAACTCACATGTATTGTGCACTATTGATATAAGATTTTATTAGTTCGGTCGTGAGACCCAATCAATCTAGCCTTTTCCTAACTATTTTGGGGTCGGCTTCCAGTCTAACCGGTTGCAGCTGAATACCGTATTTTACATGGAGCGACTGCCTATCTGACCCAGTAACTGGGTAATAGGATACCCCTTGGTAATTAAGTTAGTAAGTTAATTAAGACTCGTTGTCAGACTTTCGGGATTCTGACGACCCGTAACGACTGTCAAAGATGACAGCCGGGACCAACGGCTTAACGTGCTTTCCGAGGCACGGAGGAGTCTCGGTATATTAATATGGTCACCCATCCACAGACCAACCTCGGCAAGCGTAGCTTAACCTGATAGATCGAACCGTGCGGCTGTTATTACTTAGTCACGAGCTCCTCGGTCGTGAGACCCATTTCATGTTTATGATGTTTACGTTTTTATTCACGTGTACGATTCGACTGTACAGTCACGATTTCACGTGCATAAATAGGTACCTAATATTTACTCAAGATTTAAAAGCGATTTTTCCTAAAGTACCTATTGATAGAAACTTTATGACGTTACGAGCATAGTATTTTTCAAACCATACTATACTTTATTAACCGACTTCCCCAAAAGGAGGAGGTTCTCATTTGAAATAAGATTAGACATTTAAGTCCATTCCATTAAACAAATTCTGATTTCTATACCGTAGGCATAAGGATGGCATTAAAAGCAAAAAATGGGTTACAATAACTGTTGACTGCAGCTGCCATTTGTCATGCCATCAACGCAACCGCCTCTGTGGTCTAGTGGTTAAGCCACGTGTCTCAGACCCAGAGGTCCCGGGTTCGATTCCCAGTGGGAGCAAAATTTTCTGCTCGGTTTGGTTGGTGGTAGGGCTTGTTCTAAGCCCGCCTAGCTAGCTACCACCATCTTATCTAAGTCTGTCGCCATAACAACAATGTAAACAGCATTGTTGTGTTTCGGCAGTTAGAGATAAGATAGCCAGTTCCTCTGTGGTTGAGGATTCCGGGTGAAGCTCGCTTCCACCTTCGGCCTGATCATCACTTACCATCAGGTGAGATGCAGGCCAAGAGCTGCCCCGTTAAGGGTAAAAAAAAATGGAAGTCAAAATTGGTTTGTTTAAGTGTCTAATCTTATTTCAAATGGAGTATATGTATTATGAAATACATTCTGACAATCAAATACAATATCTTCATCTTTCTTACTTTACTTATACCAAAATACCCTTTACTCGCGAACTTGAACTAACTCGAAATCCTTGAACAGCTTCTGGGTCATTCACCTGGTCTGCTCTATTGAGGTATTGCGAATTATGTTCTCAAAATTGCAATCGTAATTTCACGAGAAAATCGCCTTTGAATGTTGCATAAGGTAATTATTGTCTTGACCGTACAAATGATTCGAGTCTACATAGTATTACAGTTTATGGGCTGCGTTTGAGTCCGATATAATTCGGGAACCCGAAAAATAGGGGATCTACTGCCTAAATAAAATCCGTAGTTTCGGCCAAAGTTCCGTCTCCAACTCAATTACGATCATAGTGAGACGGAGTGAGCGGCGCCCGTAACTACGGCAGGAAGTACGGCTTTCGCTAAGTGTCTAATCCCCGTAGTTTCGGCCTAATCAGAACCACGTACGTTACCGTAAACAATCATTAATTAACAAGAGTTTATCAAAATGATATTATTGTATTAATAGCTGTAATTTTATGTAAGTAATGTAGAAATAATGTTCGTAATCGAATGTATAAAAATGTAATTGAGAAAAGGTGTTCAACTTCAATACAATTATCTGAATTTTTCATGTATTTTTATTTTACCTACCTCAATTATAAAAACAAGCCTACTTATTATACACTAAGTCGCAGTAAGGGTACCTTAACCGTTGTAGTTACTAAAAAAAAGGTCTCAGGAGACTTCTTATTTTGTTGATGATTTTGATCCCCATTCAAAAATTTTTAAGTATAGTCAGCAAGAAAATTCCGAGACAAATGGGCACCCCTTTTTCGCAATCAGAGCTAGCTTTTTCTTATTTTTTATAATTTCACGTCCTCATCCCACTAGTACAGTTGAGTTCATTAATATATTGGCCCTTTCAGTGTGGCTACCATGAGTTTCATTTACCCTTCTCGATCAAACGCATCGACCGCGTTTGGCGCTCCGATTGGCAGCCGGCCGGCCTTCACCGGTGAAGGGCCAATCGGAACGCCGAACGCGCTCGATGCGTTTGATCGAGAAGGTTAAATGAAACTCATGGTAGCCACACTGGTTTCAAAAATATATGAACGTCAAAAAACTTCATAATATTGTAACACCTATAGGTAAGCATTATTAAATTGTGGTCAAGATTCATTAATATGTGACTTCTTTTTTCAGTAACATGTATACAGCCAAAGGCACATTGTTATATGACCCACTTTATGATCATATTATCTGAACAATGTAGGATTCACAATTTATGTACATGCACGACTGTACCTACATGAAAGTACCCCCAGAGATTCTTTCCCCCAGATATCTTTTTGTGTGGTTAGTGACTAACCAGTACCCTAATTACGTAAAACATGATCAACCAGAATTGTTTTGAAACAGATTGCTAATCCATTGCTTTATAAGTTCGAATTAATCTGCTCGACAACGTAAACAAAATGAATGTTGTTGAACTGTCAAAATGAAACAGATTACTTCGGAATCGTTTACGAAAATGTGTTGCGTAATTAGATAATTAGATAGCTGTTTTCAGAGTTTTGAAGCAGCCCATGGGCCTCTGACTTGGCTTCACATGCCGTCGAGAAATATCTCTCAGGCATGCCGGTTTCCTCACGATGTTTCCCTTCACCGTTTGTAAGATCTAAGTATGACGACAAGACTCCCTGAAAACACAATTTTACTTCGTTTTATAGCGTTTTATAACACGGTTTCAAATTCAAACTTAATGCCGGTGACGCTCCTCGAGGGCAAACGTAATGTCCATATCGATCCTAGAGGTCAATATGGCGATACATTTTGCAAGTTGACCCATGGCGTATGAGTCGGTATGAGTTCTAGAAATGAAAGTGTTAAAAGTGTTTCAACATCCAGACAAACCTATTGAGGATTTTGTGATGTTTCTCTTTATGTTACAATTAAAAACTGGAAATAAATGATTTGACTTTGACTTTAAATAACTCAGGACCTTACGCTCAGAAGTCGTAAACGATCAATGAGATATTCTGGGAACCCGCATCGTGGCAAATAAATTTCTAGGAGTAGGAAATAATAGGCAGAGGGCCTTCAATCCGAAATCACCAGGAAACGCTAACCAAAATAAATTACTATATGTAACTGAACATTTCGCAAGGTCCCATGAATTTGGGTCATGAGTAACCGAAATCTTGGAAAATACACAGCATGCATTGCGTGTTCATTTGTTTGTAGGCTTATCTACAAGGTTTCTGATAGCGAGCCTACTGAATATAATTAATTGTGGTGCGAGATGAATAAGTATTGTTACTATGGGTACCTACACAGGTGTTATTTTGTCCATTATACAGCAAGAGGAATAACTGTGTCGACTACAAAGAAGCATAAGAATAAAGAAAGATTACGGTCCAAGAGCGAGCGAAGCAAGCTCAATAATGTTAGCACCCCGACCTAGGCCGAAATTCGATTATCGGAAATAGGAGTTTGGTTCTTTATCAACTAACGCACTGAATTTTTAGAATTCAGAGATGGTAGAATGTAAGAGCAAGCGAAGCGAGCTCGAAAATTTTGGGAGCTCGCCTCGAATAGTTAGTCAAAAACTCCTTTATTATTGTGTTAGCCGTTATGATTTTTTTTTTTATTTTGATTGTTTTTTTTTAGAACTATATTTTATTTTGAAGCCAGGGAGGTGACTTAGTGCTCCCCCGTCCCGGCGCCCATGGATGTAGGATGTCCCCTTCCTATCATATATTTTTGTATGGCGCGATCGAATCGGAGATCTGAACTGTACATCGCCGACATTGAGCTGGGCGGTGGTACTAAGCGGAGATGTGAGCTGTGCCTCGCAACTCTCGCAAGCTGGCGATGGCGTGCAGCGAAGACGAGAAGATATGAGCGGCGCTGCTAGTTCCCCCGCGTCGCACAACCCGCCCACCCGTTCAAGCACATCTCTGCTCCGGTCTAACCAGTACGCATCTCCGCACAGCTTCGGTGGATAAACCCTAGCTGAAAACATCCTTTCTCGTCTCCGCTTCGGACATCTCTGCGCATCTACGCTTTGGAGTCCGGGCCTTACGGTCCGTGACAGAACTTGAGCGCTCAACAAAGTTTCGACGCCACGAATTTTACTACTGCCATCTCCAGTTTAGACGTTTATACACCGTGAAATTTGAATCACTGTTTTGCTAGAACAAACGTTGTTCAGACCATGGTCTACTACCATTCTATACCATTCAATAAAAAAAACTACGTCAATGGTATTTGAAAAAACACAAAAAAGACTGATTTATTTATTTGCATTTCGGCCAGCATTGGCCGGACATCCTTGTAGTCCACGTGGGCTCCTCATAACTCTTTTGAATGCCATATTGCTACCGCGATGAGTCCTTAGATGTTACGGTTCATGTTTGAACACGTTTTAGCAACATAAGACTTATTTGAGAACGCCTAGTTTAGTTTGTTTTAATAACATATTGGACGGTATAGAATGGTAGTAGACCATGGTCTGAACAACGTTTGTTCTAGCAAAACTGTGATTCAAATTTCGCGGTGTATACTACAACAACACGCTTCATCATAATTTCAGCTGAAAGATGTCCACTGCTGGATATAGGCCTCCTCTAAACTCTGATCAGACTGATTCTAACAACATGCTTACAACAATTTAATGCAGTGTGAATCATCAGCCAATAGTAATTCGTAGTTGCGGGCACAAGCCTGTCCAATTAGAAGCCATTTTGCTCGAGACTCTGACACTCTCATCCAGTTCCTACTAGCCACCCTGCGAAGATAGTCACTGTACATTAATCTAGCAAGTCAGCATATCGCAGTCCATTGTTCTCCTCCTCTCCCAGGCTGCGTCATAGCACCCTGTCCTCCGCCTTCCGCGTCCAGTCTGTCCAACCCACCTTTTTAAGGTCGGTCCATCTAGCTGGGGATATCCCACACTACACTTGCCGATACGCGGTCTCCACTCCACGGCTCTTCTGCTCCACCGGACATCGGTCCTTCGACAAACATAGCCAGCCCACTGTCATTTCAGCTTGCTTACTGTGCAGGCTATGTCTGCAATAAAGATAGTTTATAACCTGGATTAACATATAAAGGATACTTTTTATTCCGGTAGTACGTTCCCGTGGGATATTTTCCGACATCCACGCAGGCAAAGCCGCGAGCCAAAGCTAGCTATTATAAAATGCCCTTGTTTCTCGTGGGCAAATCTTAAAAAAATACTTATCGTGCGTAGGATGACATAAGAAAGAGGCTGCTTTCTGCAGTTTCATCTCCAGTTGAACGCGCCGGTGCCTGCTCTGTGCCTTCTTTTGTTTTATGCTTCTAAATGAAACGTCCACCGCATACGAGTAGCGCAAAGGGCTATGGAGCGAGCCATGCTTGCCATAACCCTACTAGACCGAGTGCGTAACACCGAAATTCGTCATCGCCGCGTCGGTCGAAAGTCTAAAACGTTAAGGACAGGGCGATGCACCTCAAGTGTAGTTGGCCGGACATCTAGTTAGACGCGAAGATGACCGATGGAGTAAACCGAACCCTCATTTCCCATCCCATGTAGGTCCCCAATAGGGGGCGAGCGTACAAAAATCCAGACTCCCATTCATTTGTTTTATTTTTCTCAATGAAAAACAAAAACACACACATATATGTACTTAATATCACATTTTCTACATGGACACGAAGACCTGCATTATTTAAATAGCTGAAAAAATTATCGTTATCAGTAGCGAAACCTTCAGGCGAGGTATTAGCTCGTGCGATCGTGTCTCCTTATCACTCAGTTTTATTTAATTGTCTCATAAACAATTCACGACCAGCGTACAGATTTGTTATTAAAAAAGTCTTCATTTAAAAGTATGTCGACGATTAATTCGCATTGAAACATGGATCAGAAATTTTTGTTCTAAAAGATTTAGAAAATAGTGCAGTGTTTCTAGTGGTATTTGGCATAATTTTAATATATTTTATTTGTTTTATTTTATTTAACTTCTTATAAGTAATAATTTGGAGAGGACACCAGAATTTGAAGACTAACTACGTAGGTATATTCTACAGTAGAACTGCAGCAACTCGGCATATGAATACGGCAGGTATGTACAATTTGATTTTTATTATTTTAATGTCTTTATTCTTTACTATATTCCCGCCTTTTACCAGTGCCATCAGTTCACTTTCATTGCACACCTACATCTAGGGTTGCCAGCCCTACTATATAATATAGTATCCTGCTATATTAGAGTCCTAAATACTATATTTCTGAAGAAAAAATATAGTAGACCAAACTTAAATATTTTTATTTCAATACAAAATGGCGAAATGATCGCAATAGAACCAGTATTAGTCTCATAAAAGCTAAATTAATGGTATTTTATAACCTTAATTTAGAGTGTAAAAATAATTCCGAGACATGAAAAAAATAACCAGTTGATAAAGTTTATACTTAGTAGTAAAAAATGTGCATTTAAAGAATAAAAATGTTTTTAAAACATATCAGTCTATATTTCTTTTATTTTTTTTTCTATATCTACTATATGTTTTTACAGTCAATGACTTCGAATATACTATATTTGATACAAAAAATGTCGGCAACCCTACCTACATCCAATAGAATAAGTACTTTCCGACCGAATTAAAATATGAAATAAAACAATACCCTACCAAATAACTAGTAATACTTATTGACAGTGATAGCCTAGTGCTCAGCCTAGTGGTGTAACCATAGATATATTTATATTTCTATGGGTGTAACCGTTGCACTGCCAATTCATAGGTCTAGTTCGAACCCAAGGCGCACCTCTTACTTTTCAGATTCATGTGCGTATTGTATATCACTTACTTCAAAAACAGTCAAGGAAAACATCGTGATTAAACCGTCAGGCATGAGAGATATTTCTCGACGGCATATGAAGCCAAGTCAGAACCCCATGGGCGGTATAAAAAGTCCAGGTTGGTCACTGACCACACGAAAAAGAGGAAGGAGAAGAAGAAAGAAGGGCAACAAATAATACGGGTGGATAGGTGAAGATCCATTCATATGTTACATCTCGATTCGAGACCCTTCCGTGCCTCTGAAAGCAAGCTAAGCCGTTGGTCTTGGCTGTCATTCGTAGATTATGACAGTCGTAACGAGTAATCAAAAGCCCGAAAAGCAGTCATACCAAGGGGTGTCTTGTTACGTAGTAACGGGGTTGTGGGTGGAGGTCAGATAGGCAGTCGCTCCATGTAATATTTACGACCCCAACATATAGTTTGTTTTTGTGATTGCAAAATAAAGTGCTACGAAAATAGATTCATTCGCCTTCATTGTAGACCTCTGCTACGAAAGATTTGCTACGAACTACGATGTCGGCTACGCGAAAACTCGTAGCCTTTGTTATCTTTTTGCTCCCAATAATCTGATATATTTTAAGTAAAAACACCGTGTCAATGACCGCTCGAGTTTGTTGAATTAAACAAAAACAATTATTGGACTTGTATACAGCGTGTATTAGAAATATATGATACAGACCACATGGGACTAACATCGTAACGGCGAAAAAATAATCTTAAAGCCATTTGGGTCACGTATTGAAATTTATCCCATAACTGGCTAAATGTGGGTGTACCTGTGAGGCGGATTATCCCTAAGGCAAACTAGGCACGTGCCTAGGGGCGCGAGGACACAATTAGGTGCGCGCGCAAAAAAAAAATACATAATTTTTTTGTTTAAGTAATTATGCATCTACTTACACAATATAAAAGATTCTTTAATTCTATAAAGATGTAGAGCTTTCGAAGCGTGCTCCGCCTTCTACTCGTGTCTTGGACCTACTTAATTAACCCCACTAATATTATAACTGCGAAAGTGTGTGTGTAAAGGTATATCTTACTTCTTCATGCAAGAAACTACTGAACCAATTGTGATGAAACTTGGTATGTAGATGAGCTGGAGACCCAGATTTACACATTTTATCCCGAAATTCCCACGGGATGGGTATCACGCGCGGGTGAAACCGCGTGGCGCTGTATTAGTTATTATTTATGTATAAATACTAGTTAAAATGTATGATATAATTATTGCTTAGGGCACTCTCGACATTTAATTCGCCTCTGTGTACCATGCAGGTACCTCTGCCTAATGATCGTAGGCGTTTTGTTAGCTGATTATTTATTCGCGATTTTGATGCTCACAGGAAAAAGTTGTTCAGTTTTATGGTTTGTAGAAAGAAAGAGAAAGAAAGAAAGAAAAATATTTTATTTGGGACACGCACAGGAAATACAAACAGTAATAAAAAAAATAAAAAAAACTAAAAGGAGCATCTAAAACTAACAATTAAACAAGTTCAAATTAACCAAAAATTAAAATTAAAAACGACCTGTGCGAGGCCAAAAAGGCCACTATCTCAGCATAATGCTGCGATACTTAAAAAATAAATACCGCAGCGCTGGTATTCTGATAGGGCCCGCTGTGATGCCACGGACATACCTACGGACACATAAATCCCATTAGGGGACTACACCATTAGATCTGAGCACATCTTTCTGAGACACGCTGTATTTATGTACTATCAAAGAATTTCATATAACACCGTAAGGACTATTAAATTTCTGCTTGCAGCGCTCGGCCGCTATAGAAATCTCATCAACTTTAAAAAAAATCTTTCTCATCTTTGTTTCTTTTGTTCTAGTTCTAGTGGTGTGAGCAGTGGTGGCCCAGTGGTATCGGCCCCGACTTGCGAGTTGTAGGTCGTGGGTTCGAGCCCAAGTAGGCGCTTTACTTTGTGTAAATAATTTCATCACCACTGCTCTCAAAAACGGTGAAGGAAAACATCGTGAGGAAACCGGCATGTCTTAGAACCAAAAATTCGAAGACATGTGACATCTACCAACCCGCACTGGGCCCGCGTGGTGGATTACAGCCCACTCCCTCTCACAGAGAGGAGGCCTGTGTCCCAGCAGTGGGAACATTAATAGGCTGATGATGGTGATTTCTAGTGGTTGAAAAAGGGTTACAAAAGAAATGAACAAAAACATAAAAACGACATAATATTACCATGTATTTTTGTTTCATTGGTCGATGCAAAAAGGGGCGTTAAACAGATGTGGTCATGATGTTCATGGGATTTTGTTTTCAAACTGCTTAGAATGAAATTCTTCGATAGTACCGGATTCCTAATTATTTTTCAACATAACACTTACGACAATATCAAAAACGTCAACCATTATCGAAAATATTAATCAAATATGTGCATAAATGATTTATTGAATCAATTGTTAGATACCAATTTTGATACCTAATATTAATTAAAGGTTTAACGAACTTACAAATACTCCATTTGACATAAGATTAAACGCTTGCTACACGGTCGCCAACCGCGTCCCGACAGAGGTGGCCTTGGTGGTTTACAACCATGTAGATGATGGTTTACGACCAAACGTTGAAACAACTTTGCCGGTCGCCAACCAAGGTCACCTCTGTCGGGGACGCGGTTGACAACCGTGTAGCCGGCACTTTAGACATTTAACGATCGCCCGGAGGATACGGTGGAGCATACGGTGGAGGTCTGCCCGGCTTGGGCGGAGCGCCGCCGTGTCCTCGTGGAGGCGATCGGCGGCGCCATGGTGCGGAGCGAGAGGGCATGGCAAGCCGTCTCCTCCTTCTGCGAAGCAGTAATGCTCGTGAAGGAGGAGGCGGGGCGCGCGAGGGAGAGACTATGATCGCGCCCTAGCACCCCTAGCCACCGCCGTAGGAGACGCCGCGAGCGTCGGGAATTGGTAGCCGATTTCCGGTCACCGCAGGCGCGGGCCTGCGGACGGAGAGCAATGGGCAGCTCGCCGTCCGATAAGGACCAGGCCCGGGTCGACGGCGCGTCGTGTTTCACGCGCGCCTCAAAGAGATTTCAGCGAAATTGACGGGGTCCGCTAGGGCCGATGCCTACCGGGGTTGCGGGAAGTCCTAAGGGGAAACCGTGGCCCCTGGCAAGGCAAGGGAAGGAACACGTGTGGGTACCCAAAAAAAAAACGATTTTGACTTCTATTGCGTTGGTGGCATGACAAATGGCAGCTGCAGTCAACAGTTGGTATTGTAACAACTTTTTTAAGCCTACGGTATAGAAGTCAGAGATTTTTGACGGTTTCCGAAGAAATTAGTTTCTTAACATAACATTACGCCTGTTTTTCGCCGGTCTATAGGTACACCTCTGCCCAACCCGGGCAGAGGTGTACCTATAGACCTATAGTACACCCACATTTCACCAGTAATGTTTAAGTCCCATGTAATAGGGGGCGAGTCTATTGTCATCAATCGGGCACAAATCCAGACTCCGGGTTACTACTGAGAAATTCCCGATGGAAAAACCCAATAACACTTTACCCGACTTGGGAATCCAACCTAGGACCTCATGCTCAGCTACCAACAACCACCAGCAACAAACAATTTAATCATTAATCTAGTGAAAATAATATTGGAGATATGATATCTGCAGGACATTTGCGTAGGTCACAAACAAAATACTCAAAACCGACAGACAATTTTTTAAGTCATATAGTTATTCCATTTAGAGAAGCTCGTGGCTAAGTAATAACAGCCGCACGGGTCGATCCATCAGGTTAAGCAACGGTTGCCGGGGTGAGGCAGTGATGGGTGGCCATCTTTAAATATCGAGTCTTCTCCGTGCCCTAGAGAGCACGTTAATCCGTTGGTCTCGGCTGTCATTCGTGGATCTTAGACAGTCGTTACGAGTCGTCAGAAGCCCGAAAGTCTGACACCAGTCTTAGCAAGGGGTATCGTATTACCCAGTTACTGGGTTGTGGAGGTCAGATAGGCAATCGCTCTATATAAAATACTGGTATTCAGCTGCATCCGGTTAGACTTGAAGCTGATCCCACATAGTTGGGAAAAGGCTAGGCAGATTGATTAAAAGGTATTCTATTAATTAGCTTGATCACAGATACATAACATCATACATAATCAACCTATTAATGTTCCTACTGCTGGGAGTGCTGGGACACAGGCCTCCTCTCTGTGAGAGGGAGTGGGCTGTAATCTACCACGCGGGCCCAGTGCGGGTTGGTAGATGTCACATGTCTTCGAATTTTCGGTTCTAAGGCATGCCGGTTTCCTCACGATGTTTTCCTTCACCGTTTTGAGAGCAGTGGTGATGAAATTATTTACACAAAGTAAAGCGCCTGCTTGGGTTCGAACCCACGACCTACAACTCGTAAGTCGGGGCCGATACCACTTGGCCACCACTACTCCGACGACAGATAGAATAAATGAATCATGAAGTCTAAGTATATAATATATTATTGCCAAGCTGTCCATAGTAACGCTCGAGACTGTACCTACCTATGAACACGTGTTTATCAAAACAAAATAATATTTTTGATTATTATTGAGAACTAAGGGAGATATGGATTTATTTATAATTTGTTTGAAAGTTAAGATTTAGCTATGATAGATAGATAAGGAAATTGATTAAGATTTAGGTATAGATCGACTATTTGGATATCATTTACATTAAACAGGCTGTTTGAAAGGTTTGTCACAGAGATAGATAGATGGATAGAATACTCTTCATTATGGTACACCATAAAAATTACAGATATAAATGTAGAAATTTTACATAGGGTGACACAATAGGCGGTCTTATCGCTAAAAGCGATCTTTTACAGACAACCTTTGGATGGATTAAAGTAAGGAGTCGTCGTAAAGTCAGGTTCTTACTGAAGACGACACTGACTTGTGACCATTGACTACCTGCATTATTGTCTGCAGGTAGTCAGTGGTCACAAGTCAGTGTCGTCTTCAGTAAGAACCTGACTTTTCTGTTTTAAATTCCGTCTGATGGTAGACGGTGGTTGATTTGGTGGTTAGCCCAAAAGTCTGACAACCAGTCTTACCAAGGGGTATCGTGTTGCCCAGTAACTGGGTTGTTGAGGTCAGATAGGCAGTAGTTCTAAGTAAGATATTGGTATACAGATGCATCTGATTAGACTGGAAGTCGACCCCTACATAGTTGGGAAAAGGCTAGGCAGATTGATTTTGGTAGACCTTATTATGTTAGCCATAAAGAATACACAATAATATATAGATATGTATATTTATATGATATATAATGTAATTTGCGTATTTAGCTTCATGGTTAACTTTTTTTTACGCCTGTCGAATGTTTTCACAGATGGTCACATGTCACGGAAAACTGCAGACTACCTAATTAATTCGTTTCACGCGTTTTTCGGAAAATTCAATAATATTTTCCATGAATTTGGAATAATTAAGAAACCGACACTTGTATCATCAGATGCATGAAGGTGGCAAATGGAAAAACTTGAATTTTCTCATGTGTTGTGACCACCCTGTACATTTTCGGGTGTTTACAAAAAGGTTATAATCAGAGTTATCAAAATAACAATGAGATAATCTACATTATTTATCTCCTTATCGAACTACAAGTATTGTGCTGACTCTGATTTGCGGTGTAGTTACCTGGCGAGTCCTTGTTGAGTAAGGCCCTATCTCTTCCCAGCAGTGAAGAGTTACAGGCAGAAGTAGAAGTTAAATCAGGTAAATAGGCAGCGGCATTATTTTTCCATTTTACTTTATTTCATAAATAAGGTCAAAAACTTGTTACAATTGTCCGTGATTATCAAGACAGACGCTTCTGCCCGCTTCTCTTCTGCTTGTTCTTCTGCTTCTGCTAAAATATAATTCTCCACTCGGCAATACTGTAGCTTCTCATGTTAGTGAAAGAATTTTCGGAATTGGATTATTATTTTCGAAGATTGTCCCGTTAACTCACATAATAATATCTACCGGGGAGTGACGTCTTGCCACATTTTAACTCAATGTCTTGCCGTAATCTTTTGATTATGTACGTAAAAAAAGATAAAGTACGTGTCCAATATTTTTTTATAAGCTACCTGACGGACAAAAAAAAAAATTTTTTTTTGTCATTTTCCCTTATGTGGGGCATTTAACAGACGTATAGAAAATCAAGATAACGAAGGGTCAATAAGCTATTCCATTTTAGAGGTATGAGGAACAGGGTGTAAAGTTCACTCATCCTCATTTGAAAAGGGAGGATCCTCCGACCATTTGTCGTGTTTTTGTTTGTCGCAACTATGATAAGGAGTCGACCAGACCGGTGTTGTGTCTGGCGGGCAACTGCCCTTATGTTGATATCGGGAGTTTTTATATATGTCGATCGAGCGGTATACTCTAATAGCGCGATGCAGGATTTGTGTGTCGTCATGTCTTTGATGCGTAGTTCGTATGTAGCGGTGTAACAGCTACACTATATATTCATTTGGAAAAATTGCACAAGCGAATTTTCATCATCATCATCTGCTTAGCACAAAAAATAAAACTGTCTGTTCGGGGTTGGGTTAAGATAGAGATAAAGGATGAGATAAGAGATGAAAGTCAGTTTAAGGTTAATAAATTCACTGTATTGTCTGTTTCCACAAATGTAAGATTAAGATTAATTTATACTAAGGTGAACGGTATGGGATTATGAGTTACGCGCACGGTATGCCGCCGAATTACGTACTGAACTATTGCCGTGTAAGTGCAATAATATAAATGATGGAAACATACTGAGCGGGCGCAATAATGATGACCCAGGTAAGCGTACTGTACGGTGGTTGACCCGTACATGCTCCCGGGGGCAAAGATAGGGGTTAGTAGGATAAAAATGAGATGAGGTTTACAAGATGATAAACAATATTCAACTTATAAACTATATGACAGGGATAAGGATTAGTAGTGAGTGATTAACAATATTTCGAACATTTACATGTAGTCTAGCAACTACTTATCTTAGATCGGGAAGTGAAAGTACGCGAAAAACAGGGGACGAGGCCCTATCTTCTGTTTGTAAGCACTCGCTAGATTTAATAAGATTTTTGGGATCACTTTTCGGGGATTGACTAAATTGACCATTTTCCCTAAGATCACAACACTCACTCACTGCACTTTTCACTTTAATTAAAGATTGCCTTTTTTCCCTAACCGCACTACACTCACTTATAACACTCTCATTTCCGGGACGTGAAGAGATTGCAGTAGCAGTAGATGCCTCTCCAGCAGGCACCGAGGTCTCTCGACGTGTTGACCGCCTGTGACGCCGCCAACAGTATATCGCCGTAGTTATCAGGATTCCAAAGATTAGAGCATACAAGACGCTATAAAGATGTACGTCGTGATAAGATATTTTATCACTCCATGGTTCAGTTTGTTTCATGATCTCAATCTTTTTCTGTATATCTTCAAATTGTCGCAATATTTCAGAATTATTAGGATTAATTTCAGGAGATTCAGGGGTAGATATGTTGAATATATGATTAATAGGTGATATTTGTGGCGCAATAATTCTTGCCCCAACACTCATTTTGCTAGACAGCCTTTTATTAGTATGGACAACGAAATTGTCCGTCTTTATCATACAGCCTTCCTCTACATTCAACAGACCTGCATTCATTAATTTAACGGCGGTATTTTCGCCGTCACAGAGAAGTTTAAAGTTGCATTCATTGCAACAAAAATAATAATATTTATTATCCGCTGTTAATTCCTTCCAAATGTTTATACAAGGGGTTCTAATAGTTTCACAGGTTCTTGTGTGTGGGATCGTTTCACACAAGCTGTGATCATCTTTTAAGATATTTATAGGGTTTTTTGTATGACATAACATCATCCCAGGATTTTGTCTTATACAAGACTGGAGATCAGCATCAGTAAGGGTTACGTATGAGTCTTTTCTGAGGTTAATGGCAGCAAAACTTGAGATAACTTTCACATGTATCATGTCGTGGTTCAATAATCGTGGGACTGGGATGAGGTTAAAGATTTCGTAAAGGTCTCTTTCGATGAGGGGTATTCTTATTTCAATGATCAAGTACTTACTATAGTACTTAGTCCGCACTTTTATCAAGTTGTAGAGATCTTTGAGATTCAAATGGTTGACAGGAAGTGCCATGTCTTTGGAGATATGTGCTGATATAGAACTTAATTCCGTTCTCAGCTGTTTTGGAGATATCAGATGGAAGTCCAATTTTCCATTGTAAATATTAGTTACCGTATCAAGAATGGAGTCTTGTATTTTCCTGAGGCTATACAGTAAGTTATTCGCCGTCATAGCAGATGCTAAGAAATCGGTGACCAAAGTCATATTCTGTACATGGCGTTGAAGATCTTGATAGGATTCCTTAAGGTAATTAAACTTTTGATTTATCGATTTATGATGTTTGTTCGCAGCTTTCTCCATTCTTTTCATGAGATTAAATTCGGCTTCCACGATTGAGGTTTGGTTTTTCCAGAGGTTATGCAAATGTTTATCATTTTCTTTCAAAAGGTCGATGTCTTGTGCGTATTTCTCCGCAAAACGCTGATCTAGCACGCCAAACAAGCTGTTTGCGACGTAGCCTACTCCGTCTATTAGACCACGACGCCGGCGCCGCCGCTCGTCTCCAGTTACAAATGATTCATTCATTGTCAACATACTATCATAATGTTTTATTTCTTCGAACTCGTGCCCGAGTTGTAAGATGATACCGTCGCAAGGTGTGTGTTCTTTAATAGTGGAGCATAATGTTTCAAGATAATTGATATACTTCTCGAGTGCCGACGTGCCTTCTTTGTAGGGATATGTGTCATAATAAACAATTAAACGCCAATCGTCTCTAATAAGATGCATGTTGGAGATTTTATCGAAATAAACGCTGTTGTTGCTCAAAGGGGTAAAACTATAAGATGCTTGAGATAAGTTTATTAGTGACAATAAGAATAGCGTTACTGACAGAGCTATAGTCGAGAAGGGGATACGCTTGGGATTTTTCTTCCTTGGTGCGTCATCCTTAACCTTCTTGTCACTAGGAGGATTATTGTCTCTGTCCGCTGGTAGTAGAGATAGCTTAACAACAGGCCGTTTTAGGAAACCATTTTTGGTTTTAAGGGTAACGACTCTGACGTATCCGTCAGAACCAGGATGCAGTTCTACTATACGCCCTAGAGCCCACTTCCCCGGCGGGAGGTTTTCATCTTTGATGATAACAATATCGTTCAGACTAAGATTCCTTTGAGATTGTCTCCATTTAGCTCTAATGGATAACTGTGAGAGATATTCATTTTTCCACTGGGCCCAAATCTGTCTATAGATTTTTTGTACCAAGTGCCACCGAGTCCTAAGATCATTTTCTGTTTCAAAGATCGTTAATGTAGGCCCACTTGCAAGAAAGTGTGCCGGGGTTAAAAAGTCTAAGTCCTCGGGATCCTCCTTCAAAGGACAAAGTGGTCGAGAGTTTAAACAACCCTCGAGTTGAGACAGGAGGGTGCTATATTCTTCGTAGGTGAGTTTTTGCTCACCAACAACACGCCTAAGATGATGTTTTAAACTTTTCACCGCAGCTTCCCAAAGTCCGCCAGCAGAAGGCCATGACGGAGCATTAAAATGCCACTCAATGTTCATTTCTGCGACGATAGATAATGTTTCTTGGCTTGATAAGGTTTCTGAGATTTCTAAGATTTCTTGTTTTAGGATCTTGTTAGCTCCAATGAAGTTAGTTCCTTGATCACTGTAGATGTGCCCGGGAACTCCTCTTCTGGCTGACATACGTTTGAGCGCTGCAATAAAAGCCGACGCTGTGAGATCAGATACGAGTTCTAAATGTATGGCCTTTGTAACCATACATATGAATACTGCAACGTATCCTTTATCTGTTTTGATGCCGCGACCTTTGTTCGCTTTCACCAAAACATGTCCAGTGTAGTCAATACCGGTATGATAAAAGGGTCGACTAGGATTTAATCTGGATGCAGGCAAGTCACCCATGAGTTGATGTTTTAGAATGGGATCGTGTCTCCTACACTTTACGCACGTTCTTAATCGTTTTTTTATAGCGCGGTTTCCTCCAATTATCCAATATTTTTGTCGTATAAATCCACTCGTCATTTTCATTCCACCATGGAATACTAATTTATGGGATTCGTCTATTATAAGATCAGCTAATTTAGTTTGATTTGGGATGATAATGGGGTGCTTCATTTCGGGGTCTAAACTCGAATGTTTTAGCCGTCCACCGACACGGAGTACTCCGTGGCTGTCTAAGATAGGATTGAGATTCAAGATCTGGCTTTTTTTGCTTAAAGGTTCACCTTTTTCAAGTTGAGATATTTCCTTGAAAAAGTATTCTTGTTGCACATGTTTTATTAACATTTCCGTCGCTCGTTTGTGGTCATGCAGAGTAAGATAGTTTCCACGATTCTTTTTGTAAATCAAGATGTCGTTAAATTTGTTTACATAGGCTAAAACTCGAATAATTTTCTTGTAACTGCTGTATTTCTCTAATAATTGTTTTATAACGGAATTGCTAGAGTCAGCAGTAATTGTGTTTACTAGCTTTTTCTTTCTGAGATCTTCAGTTGTTTTATATAAGATGGGTTCAGGATTATTTTCAGGATTGTATTGAGATAACCAATCGGGTCCGTGCCACCAAAGTGAATGACTTGCTAAATGGGATGCAGTCAGACTACGGCTAGCGCAATCTGCGGGATTTTCTTGAGATTTCACATACCGCCACCTATTTTTTGGGATAATTTCGCAAATCATTGTTACCCGATTGGCAACAAAGGGTTTCCATTTTTCTGGTTCACCACTCAACCATCCTAGTACTGCCATGGAATCTACCCAGCCATAAGCTTGGATTTTGAGATCAGATAGGGATGAGATTATTTTGGCCATAAGTTTTGATAATAAAAGTGCTCCACTAAGTTCCAAGCGAGGTATAGATTGAGATTTTTTCAGAGGTACCACTTTAGATTTTCCAGCAACAAGAGTTACGTATGTCTTGTGGTTTCTTGTTATTTTACAATAAACAACGCAAGCGTAGGCCTTTGTGCTGGCATCGCAAAACCCATGAAGCTCAATTATATCATTCTCCATGGTTTGTATCCATCGAGGTATTTTAAATTGGGATATATGAGGTAAGTCGGCCTTTATTTTATTCCATTCCAGGGCAATATTATGAGGAATCGGTTGATCCCAACCTAACTCCGCTTTCCATGTCTCTTGGAATAATATTTTGAGTTTTATTGTGACTGGTGACACCCAGCCCAAGGGGTCAAAGATTTTTGAGATTTCAGACAAGAATTGTCGTTTTGTTGGGATGCCTTCTGTGGTCATTTCTATTGGATGAAAGATAAAATAGTCTTCTTTTGGATTCCAGCGAAGACCTAAAGCCTTTGTAGATTCTGGCTGTTTAAAATGAAATTCTTCATCTTGAGGATTAATATGATCGTCTAAAAGTTCCGGCAAGTTCGAGCGCCATTTTCTAAGATTGAAGCCGCCTGACTTAAGAAGGTTTGTCATCTCTGCTTTGAGATGTTTAGCAGCTGTCGCGGTATGAGCTCCATGCATGAGATCGTCCATGTAAAGAGAGGTTTCTAAGATATCGGGAGCGCTGCTATTGGGATAATTTGGCCTTTCATCGATGGCAAGTTGTTTCAGTGTCATCATGGCGAGGAAAGGTGCGGCCTTTGTACCGTAGGTGACAGTCGCTAGCTGATATTCTTGCAAAGGTTGAGATTGATGATTTCTCCAAATTATTTTCTGGAACTTTTGATGATCAGGATGTATCCAGATGTTACGGAACATCTTTTCAATATCAGCCGTGAATGCGTATTTAAACTGTCTCCATTTTAGGATGAGACTTAAGAGATCCTGCTGCAGGTTCGGCCCCCTGCACATAAGATCGTTGAGGCTGTGACCTGTTGAAGTTTTTGCAGAGGCATTAAAAACAACTCGTAATTTTGTAGTTAATGACTCAGCTCGAAGTACGCCATGATGCGAAAGGTAGCAATCTGGGGTTACGTTGACATGTGTCGCAACGGGGATCATATGTCCGAGCTCTAAATACTCGGACATAAACAATTTATAATCACGTGCTAAGTCTGGTTGCTTAATTAATTTCCTTTCTATTTGAAAGAATTGCGCAATGGATTTATTTTTAGATTCACCCAACTGTTCTTCAAAATTTTCTTTAAAAGGTATCTTCACGACATAGCTGCCATCTTCGCGCCTTGAGGTTGAGGATTGAAAGAAGTCAATGCAAGCTTGATCTTCTTGAGATATTGATAAGGGTTCGCGAATATCCTCCATTTCCCAGAACTGTTGGATATCGGTGAGATTGTTTAGGATCACATTGCACTGAAATGTTTTACAGTTACCGCTTAGGATCCATCCCAGCTGTGTCTGCTGGGCAATGGGTAACATTCCCTCGGAACGGCAGATACCATCCAATAGGATTTGGGAATAAACGTCAGCGCCGAATAAGATATCAACTGGCCTACTTTTGTTGAATTCAGGATCAGCTAGGATTATTTGGTTAAGAGTTGGCCAGTTGGGTTTAGTGAAGGTATGACTAGGCAAGTTCTTGACTAATCTTTTCATTATAAATACGTCGGATTCGAAAGTGAAGTCATTAATTAACGACATACACTTAATAGAGATCATGCCCTTACAGCTATTTTCATTGTTTCCGATTCCAGAGATAAGTCCAGTGCATTTTTGCCGACGCAAGTTCAGGAGCTGTGCAGCTCGTTCAGTAATGATTGAGGTCTGAGATCCCTGATCTAGAAGAGCTCTCATTCTTTCGTAAGATCCGTCAGCTGCTTGAACCTTGATAATTGCTGTCGCGAGGAGTATTTCTGTAGGATCATTTTGCATAGATACTAAGGTGTTCATATCTTGCTGAGGTGGAGATTTCGTAATAGTGGCCGTGTTCGGCCCCGATCGCGACGTATCCGAGTTAGCATTTCTTGACGTAAAACATTCATGTAGAATCGTATTGTGGTCTTTATTGCACTCTTTGCACTTTACTTCCGAAAGGCATTTTCTACCTTCGTGATAGTGCAAACAGTTGACACAAAGGTTTAAATTTGCGATTGCGTTTCTACGAGCCGATGGATGCATTTTTGCCAGCTTTTGGCAATTTTGTATGCGATGATCGCTTTCATTGCACATACCACATTGTTTACGTCTTTCGTTATTTTTCCAATTGGACTTTGACGATTGCGAAATGACCTGGTTTGTCGAATAGGTATGATTTGAGGTGTTGTTATTTTGTTTGAAACGAGAATTAAATCCTTTTGAATGAGATTGTTGGTTATTAAGATAGCCTTTAGATGATGAAGATGCGTGTTGGGATTGAGATGACTTTTGAATGAAGGGTTCTTGTTTCTTGCGTGAAGTTTCCAGCGACGTAAACTTATTCTCCAGAAACCGAAGAAATTCTTCTAATACTGGCAACTCCTTTGGTGATTTCAATGAATCTATATAGTCATCGTTGGTTTCAGAGTCTAGTTTCTCTGCTAGGATACATACGAGGAAGGGATCCCAAGTAGATACATCGATTCCGAGATTTTTTATAGCGTTCACGCTTTCGTACGTTGTATCGTGGATCCGTTTGAGGTGACTCGCTGATTTTTGCTGAGATGTCGGGATATTTAGGAGGTTTTTGAGATGAGATATAAAAATACGACGCTTATTGTCATAGCGATGTGTAAGGATATTCCAACAAACGGGGTAGTTGTCTGAACTTATTTGAAGATGTTGGATTAATTTTTCCGGCTCGCCCTTGATCTTACTTTTCAGGAACTGCATTTTTTGGGCGCTCGATAAAGATGGATTATTGTGTACAGTTTCTGTAAAAAGATCCTTGAAGGATATCCAGGACGTATAACTTCCTTCAAAGGTTGCTATTTCCATTTTTGGGGTCGATTTCTCAATATGAGCCACTGACCACATCTTTCGGTTAATATCCCTTTTCAGAGTTTTATAATGTTTCTCGTAGTTCGAGAATTGCTCGTCGTACTGGGTGTTGGAGCCGTTCAGCTCGTTGTCCAGTTCCCAGTGTAGGGTATCAATAGCTGCCCAACGAGTTTTTAAAGTTTTTAGGATGTCTTCAAACTCCCACTTTTCAGAGATAAGATTGAGATCAATGTCAGCAGCTTCTCTTGAAAATGCTCTAAAATTAGTAGCTTGTTTCTTCAAGAGGTCTTCTATATTTGCGCTATCCTTAGGAGGATTATTTTGAGATGAGAGGTCCGAGGTTTGAGATATTGAAGATGGTTGAAAAGTAGGGGGTTTTAAAACAGGGGTCTGAGGTCTGTCTGTGGATGGCTTATAATTCTGAATGGCTGTTTTAATATTGCTGTATTTCACCTTCATTTGATCATACGTATCGTTAGTGAAATACGCATGAGATCGATCACCAAAGGATAACAAATTCATATGATTGTTATGAAACTCCGTAAAATATTGCTCTAGGCTTTCTAATCGTCGACGTAGGTAATCGGGAGTCTTCCGCTCTGCTCCATCTTTCTTGAAGTTGGAGTAAAGTCTATCTATGCCTTCGATGATTTGCTGTTGAGTAGCTAAAATGTCTTCCATTGTAGGCATAGTAGAAGTGAGAAGAAAGATACCTTACTTGTAGGGTTTCTTCGAGGTCGAACAGGATCGCGAGATGAGATGAGTGGCGGCCTTGGCACCGGGATTTACCAGGATCACGAGATGAGACAAAGTGGCGCCTTCCTAGGCACCGGGATCACGAGATGAGACAAAGTGGCGCCTTCCTAGGCACCGGGATTGACCAGGCTCACGAGATGAGGTAAAGTGGCGCCTTCCTAGGCACCGGGATCACGAGATGAGATAAAATGGCGCCTTCCTAGGCACCGGGATTGACCAGGATCACGAGATAACACACACTGTAGTTTCCAAGGTTTCTAATTGCGTATAACGAAACCGGTAAAACACACACACAAAGCACAAAGTTTTGTCCACGCGTTTCGGTCCCGCTAACGTGCTCGAAGGACCAATGTTCGGGGTTGGGTTAAGATAGAGATAAAGGATGAGATAAGAGATGAAAGTCAGTTTAAGGTTAATAAATTCACTGTATTGTCTGTTTCCACAAATGTAAGATTAAGATTAATTTATACTAAGGTGAACGGTATGGGATTATGAGTTACGCGCACGGTATGCCGCCGAATTACGTACTGAACTATTGCCGTGTAAGTGCAATAATATAAATGATGGAAACATACTGAGCGGGCGCAATAATGATGACCCAGGTAAGCGTACTGTACGGTGGTTGACCCGTACACTGTCCTAAACAAAACTTCAACACCTACTCGACCCAAATGTATGGGGTCGACGCAACATGTCTCTTTCTTCCATATTTCTCTATTAGTCGTCATCTCGGTATTCACCCCCTTTTCTAGCCATATTATCTTTCCAGGGGCGGATCCAGGATTTCATTTTGGGCCATTCTGACAAGGTTCGGAGCTAGGGTTAAAATCACAAAAATAAAAAACAAGACGTTTTCTGCATTTTTTTTTATTCAACCCAAGAGATCTTCATTTACGAGGAGGGTTACTTGCTAGTGATCCTAAGTATGTGCATGTTCGTTATATCTTTGTATACACCTCAGGGCCGTAGCCAGGAATTCATTTCGGGAGGGGGGGGGGGGGGGTTGGGGCTGCCTTTTTTTAGAAGATATAAAGTAGGTACCTATTTCTGATTTCAGAGACGGTAAATAAAGAGTAGGTACTTTATTGAATACTAATTATTGTTTTTTTTTTACTGCATTTGTAGTTTTCTTTGTGGAAAATCATAAAAATGATGCTACCATCTCAGATATACCTAATTCAAATTGATGAAGAGCATCAAATTATTATCAATTTCAATAAATAAAGTCCTGTTTCTCTCTTTCCGCCAATTTGCAATCATGTCCAAAATAGGGAAGGTCACATATTCATACAGGAATAGAAGTAAATTTATCGACTTATCAGATTTATGTTGAAAATTTAGATAATTAAGAGAATGTAGGATGCAGGAGCGAGCGAAGCGAGCTCGAAAATTTTAGCACCTCGCCTGGAATAGATTAGACTCTCAGACAATGCTGAAGTTGCTGGAAGTCATTCAAAACAAAGTCATAGTCGATCGTACTCTTACTGCTTTTGTAGATTTTAAAGTACACTTATCTTTGACCATTCATACAGAAATATAAGTAACGAAAGGGAATACACGAATTGATCGACTTATCAAATTCATGCAAAAAAATGAGATAATGAAGAGAATGATGAATATAAGACCGAGCGAAGCGAGCTCGAAAATTTTATTTAGCACTCCGCCTGGAATACGTTAGACAGGTAAGACTCTCTCAGAGAATACTGAAGTCAATCAAAACAAAGTCATAGTCTATAAAAATACCAATATTTGAGCGTACTCTTACTGCTTTTGTAGATTATAAAGTACGCCTTTGCGAAATAGATTACAATTATATGTATTAGAGTACGGAGGTACCCTCGGCGGGGTCGGTTGGCCCCCCTGCCTATGGCCCTGATACACCTGTTGTAAAGAATATATTTCTGATTCCTGGGGGCCAAGTCTACTAATTTACAAACGTCGCAATGGTCTCACGATGGTGAGTTTTTGACAAATTTTGTATGGCAAATCTGTCAAAAACTAACAATCGAGAGACCATTGTGACGTTTGTAAATTAGTAGACTTGGCCCCCAGATATACCTACCTATGAATGAATGAATGAATAAGATGTTTATTTTCTCAACACAAGTTATGTACCTACTTAATGCTAGTACCTATTTGACAATAGTGCACGATCACGGAGCTAATTTTGTGAGAGACTGGTGCCTGAGGTAGGTTTATGAAAAACCTGTATTACAGGTCACCAGGGCCCTCCCGCGGCTAGATGCCTGATTGGGACCATAATATTAGAGAATGATGCAAACATAAAATAAAATTACTTACGTTGATTTACAAACATAAAACAAAAAAATTTAATACAAAAAAAAATTATTAAGAAATTAAAAACTAAAATTAAAAAATAATTTAAAATACAAAAAGAGTTAGTGGTAATATCTGAGTGTGTGTGAGTAACTAGAGGAGGTGTAAAAAGAGATGTGAGAGTATATTATGTGAGAGGTTGCTTGAGTGAGTGTATTGTGAGTAGGTATGGATGGTGGCAAGTAAGATCAGGCAGCAGTGGGGATGAATGGTAGTAGAGATGGTCTATATACCTATGAGTACCTATGCTGTGTAAAAGTAAGTGCACCTTAATTAAATCGAAAGTATAGAATTCCTCGGTCGTTTGGGGGGGGCCATCGACATTCATTCTCAAAACTTTCCTAAAGACATTTTCCTCATTCCTCCGCACACATGACAACCGATTTCCGCACAATAAAATATTATGCATGAATTGCGACGAAACTATTGTCTGAGCGTATTTCAAGTCTCTTCATAATTGACTACAGTGCGCGCGGAACTAGTTGACCGCTCATCTCATTGCAATCTCATGTGCGTTTTGTCTAAACTAGCCGGTACTTTCAACGCGTGTTGCCGTCGCGAAGTGAAAGTTCCGGCTAGTTTAGACAAAACGCACATGAGATTGCAATAGCGAGATGATTTGTGATGAGATGAGCGGGCAACTAGTTCCGCGCGCACTATAGCGAAAAACATGTTCAAACCAAGGTTATTGTTCCATTTCCCAGTTCAGCAGCTGTTAATTTCCCACATGAGGAAAAGCATGTAAAACCAACAAAGTCCCATAGACGTAAACAAGAATTTTAACAATATAATAATGATTTGTTCAGGTGTCGACGGAGACAATTGTTATGCTAATTCTGGAACACTGTAAACACTTGTATTGATATTATTAAATGCCATGCACGAAGTAGTTCGTTTGTTAGTTAGTCTTATAGCCGGGGATAGGATAGGCAGTGCAGTGGACATAGCTGCATAGGTCTGTATCTAATCTAAACATTTTATATAAATTAAAGCCGCTTTTCGTGTGTATCTAGTGATGGTTGTACATCTAAACTACGCAACGAATTTTTATGCGGTTTTCACCATCATTTAGAGAATCTATTTCAGAAGATTTATGTGTATAATAAATTAATATTAACATAACATGTCATAAATAAATCTGGATGTTATGCCAAGTCGTAAAAGCCGTGCGAATCAAGAGCGGGTTGCTAATTGTTTGAAATTTTGTAGTTGTTACTTGTACGTGTGTTTTCGCACTTGTGCCAGCCGTTTCAAAATCAACTTCAACCGTTACACTTACTTTAAAAATAGACGTCTTATAGCGTCACTTCAGCCTAGGTCGCAAACGGGTTAAATAGTTGACATCCCAACTGGGAAAGTGGAAAACCATACCTAATATATATCTCTCTCTCTTCCTAGCTATGTATCCCACTTCGCTCTATCCTCGACATCGTCTTGGGATACATGACACTCTTTCATGTCCTTTAGCACTACAGCTTTCCACCTTGTTTTGGGTCTGCCTCTGGGTCTTGGACTGGGAATGGTAGCCGTTGTAGCCGTTGTAGTTGACGCCAAGTTCCCTACGTATTCAGGCGGCCTCTTTTTCACTTGACCATACCATCGCAGCCTACTCTCTTGCATCTTGTCGGCGATACCTGTACGTTTTTAAAGCAAGTGATAATCATACAATACGCTCATGCATCCGAAAAGTCAGAGGTGCGTGCTTTGGGTTTGAACTCGAGACCTATGACTTGGCAGTCTGACTGTCACAGTACATTGATTTTTGTTATTTTTATTTCAGAAATGAATTTCAGATTGGTTTTATTACTTTGGTTGCTGAACTACTCGACAGCTCAAGATGCCGACTGCGATTTCTATGATAGGGTAAGTACCTATTTCCTTAATTATTTGGATAGCTAAATTTTTTTGTCTTTTGCCCCAGCTGTATTAGGCTCGGCTTCCAGTGTAACCAGTGCAGCTGAATACCAGTATTTTACATGGAGCGACTGGCTATCTGACCTCCACAACCCATTTACTGGGCCCACTGTATATAAATTAAATTCAAATTCAGCTAAAATATTGTCAAGTGATTTGATTAGTTAGGTTATGGTGTAAATCTCTGCGTCACCCAGTCAGTCATCCAGACTACGACTAGTAGAAAATGCTTATTGCTTAAAGTCCGCCTCTCTACATTTCTGTGCTTGAAGTATAATAAATAAACAGTACAGAACGTGAGTTTGTTATGTCGCTACTTGCGGAACCCCAAATTCTTATGACTAATACCTACCGCATTGACAATGACCACCCGCATTGCGCTCTGCACCGTGAGATTCGCCTTCTCAGCAATCCGAAGGCGTGGGATCGAAGATTGAGCAATACGAGTGATTAATATTAATTTAGTGTATTGGTGGATCACTCTTGTTTCTCATATCGAACAATTGTCACGCATCTTAGTTTTACCGATTTAAATGTAATAATTATTTTAATTAAAACCTTTTAAGTAAATTATATCGGTTTTCTTTGCATCCTCGCCTGCAGCCGAACTTATTTAGTTTGACAATATTTTGTCTTGTCAACATAAATATTGTAGATATATTTTTTTATTGCATGAACTTATCTAATATAAACTATAAATATGGAAAAATAAAAATAAATATTATAAAGAGAAGAGAAAAAATTTGGTTTTTTATTTGTAATGAATAAACTCCAAAATACCTGAACCGATTAAAAAAATCTTGCACTAGTAGAATATTAAGCTATATTATCACTGAGTAGCATAGGCTATCTATAATTTATTAGATATCACTGCGGGCGAAGCCGCTGGCGGAAGCTAGTGATAGGTATAAAACCAAAAGAGAGAATTCCTTTCACTGTAGAATTATTATGTAATAACAGTCTAATTAATAATGTTTGAGAGTTACCAAACCACAAAAACAATTTTTTTTTTAAATCTAAGTACAAAAAAAGGGTCGTGACGGACAAAATGTTTTTTTTTTCTGTCTATTCCTCATTCGCCAAGTGTGCAGAGTATGACGTGCGCTAACGAACTTCGTTCCAATATTTATATTTACCATAATTCTGGCAAATAAAAGAAGATATCTACTTTTTGCCACCCTTGGTGGCCCAGTGGTAACGGCCCCACTTACAAGTTGTGGGTCGTGGGTTCGAACCCAAGCAGGCGCTTTACTTTGTGCAAATAATTTCATCACCACTGCTCTCAAAACGGTGAAGGATAACATCGTGAGGAAACCGGCATGTCTTAGAACCAAAAATTCGAAGACATGTGACATCTACTAACCCGCACTGGGCCCGCGTGGTGGATTACGGCCCACTCCCTCTCACAGAGAGGAGGCCTGTGTCCCAGCAGTGGGAACATTAATAGGCTGATGATGAGGATGATCTACTTTGAGACCATGGACTGACCTTTCCGATCAGTCTTGATGTCAATCAAATTATAATATACCTACTCAATATTCAATACCGGTCAACTGCCCTAACTTCGCCTGGAAAGATGTAATATCTTTTTCATTTTACTTGTACTTAAGGCAATCGAAACTTTGAGTTTTCATAGAGAGTTTTAAGTTTCGATTGCCAACAAATAAAATGATGAAAAAGATAATATATCTTTTTTCATTAAAGGCAAACACTACTCAATCCTTTATTTATTTGCATTCCATACGTATTTATAAGTAGTTATGTTCGACGTTCGGTATAAAATGAAGTTTATTTCTCAGGTGCCGGTGGGTGGTGCTCGCTACATATACAGCCCCAACTATCCTAACTTCTACCCCCCAGGCAAGAAATGCCGTTGGATCGCAGACTGTCCAGCTGGGTACAACTGTCGCCTGAACTGTCCGGAGATTAGAATACCAAAGGTGAGATGGGAGAGAGCGAGATATTATATTGGGGCTTTGTTCGATGGATAAAATAAAGAAGAAACTGCATAGAAACTGTATATAATATACTGCATAAAACTCTACTACTAAACTTCAGTCAAAAGTTTACCTTCAGCCTCCCTAGATGGCGTTGTTAGTTGAGCGCCGATTCCTGAATCGCGCTATGGTTTCGTTGCCGACGAAACATGACTTCCCCGCGTTGAAATTTTTTTTACGACAGACGGACGGAATAGGGTTCCGTAGTAGGTGTGACCTACATTATTTTTGAATAGGGTAGTTATGGCGTCGTCGTCATAACTTCCTTAAAAATAAAATAAGTATAGACAATATTGCTGAGAAATGATTACTGAATCCATAACGTTGTTCGCGTTGTTGTTGTTCGGTGTTGCTGTTGTTCGTATTTGGATTTTGAAGTATTTTTAACCGACTTCAAAAAAGGAGGATGATAACATCCTGTCACTGATATTTGCATAGCAAGTAGTGGTATTCGAATTTGTGTGGGGTAGGTACCACAACTAAAAAGTGAAAAATAAAAGCTTTTTATAAAAAAATTAAAACCGACTTCCAAAAAAAACACTACAAAGTGAAAAATAACTTTATTTCGGAAGTCGGTGGCAAAAAACGAAAATTCAAAATCAAAGCCCCCACTTCCGAAATTAAAGTTATTTTTCACTTTGTAGTGTTTTTTTTGGAAGCCGGTTTTTATTTTTTTTATAAAAAGTTTTTATATTAAAACTTACTAGATACTTGTTTACGCATAGAGCGATTTTAAACAGATTACACAATTAGATCATACTACAAATACCTAGAATGATAATATTTTACAAATAAATAAGATAATAATTATCTACTCCGTGGGACAGCTAATATCCGTCTTGCATACGAAGGTACATTTTTAACATTTTAAATCTTAGATACGATTTGGCAAATTTTTGTTTTAAAATGTTCGTTGTAGTCCAAATTAGGTTTTTATGGAAAGAAAAAATTGGAAATGTTTCAAATACGGAATGGTTTTTTTGTTGACCATTCACAGAAACAACACACAGGTAAAACAACTTGCAAGATCTCTCGAATCGGTCCGAAATAAAATAGAAAAGATATTTCTTTATTATGTACACACAGCTACACATCAACCTACCCATTACCAGTTTATGCTGATCTCGCATTGTATAGGATTTTCGTACGATGCGAGGTCAGCTTAATCTGGAAATGTATAGCTTGATGTGTAACCGTGTGTACAACCAATGAATACAGATATAAATGTAGATACACAATGGGCGTTCGTGTCGCTAAAAGCGATCTTGTAAAGACAACCTCTTACCTCTGGATGGATTAAAAGGAGGTAGAGAGACAATATGCTGGTAGACTCTCATAATAATATGACGATATCTCAGCAAAAAGTCTGTATTTCAGAATGTTCGTGAAGACACAGATTAATACAGATGGGACACTCCGCAGTTTAGGTATGAAGCTACAAGTACGCGGTGGGTCCGTCTTGCTGGACCAATTCAGTGAGCGTAACGTACCTAGACAGAAGATCTAAGAGTCACGCGATAGAAAGAGAGTTAACTTCTAGGTGAATATAACTGTAGGTGTTTAGCGCTGTGCAACCTGAATTGCACTTTATTGTGTCATAGCAAGAGTTGCTTCTTATTCAAATTATTTTGTAGACTGTCTCATCTGTATTAATCTGTGGTGAAGATTAATTTAATGCGCCCTTTGTACCAATAAAACGTTTAAATTACACGTAAAATAATAAACCCAGTACTTATACAGGTCCCTTCTCCTATTGAAATTCCGAACTATTAGAACAGCTCAAAGTAAAAATGTTATCACTAACGCGACGTGCTATTAATGTACTTTGTAGCTAACCGGCTAAAGCTTCTAATATAAGCCATACACGTTTCGGTCCGTCGAAGAGGTCTTTCTACCTGTGCAGGAGTGCCTGTACCTACAGGTCGACCTCTTTTTATAGCCTGTGAGAAACGGTGTGGTTCCGTAGAGGTCTTCAGTTCGCTTCGCTGTTCGTCATACGGTGTTACTCAGAAGAAATATTTTTTTGATTTTGCGCCGATCGCCTGCGCAGGTTCATAAAACTTACTCCGAGTTCATAGGGCGAACGCGCGACGTAAAGGTTACGTTGTACGATTTTTGAATCTCAAAATACAATTCTCCTATAATTAGCCAAAAAAATACCTAAATGGTATTTCTTTTTTACGAAAACCGCAATTTGTATGTAGCTCTCAGAGTAATAACTAAAGTGTAGCTATCACCCATAGATATGAATAGACTCTTACTACTAAATAAATATTATAAATAATTTTAAAAAACTTTCAAGGTCAGACTTACTAAAATCCATAGAATTGTACTGTACTTCGGTACAGTTAAACTTATAAATCTAGTGTAAAAGTTAAAAAAAACACTATATTAATTATTTTCTAAAATGTGTTGTGGGTTCAAATACGGGCAAGTACCAATGTAACTTTTTCAATTCATATGTACTTTCTGAGTTCACCTTGGACATTACTGACGGCTTAGTCCCGTCTCTTCCCCTAGGCGTTTATACAAGAGATGGGAATTTTTTGTAGGTATAAACGCCTATGGAAAGAGATGGGACTAAACCTTACTGACATCGGTGAAGGAAGAACTTCGTGAGGAAACCTGGACTTGTAATTAATATAAGTCTGAAATCACCAACCCGTCTTGAGCAAGCGTGGTGATCAATGCTCGTGCCTTCTCTGTATGAGAAGAGGCCTTCGCTCTGCAGTGTGCCGTCACAGGCTGGTATTATTATGTGTCAAATATCGTGAGGAAATCGGCATGTGCTAGAACCAAAAAATCGGAGACATGTGACATCTACCAACCCGCACTGGGCCCGCGTGGTAGATTACAGCCCTCCAGCAGTGGGAACTTTATATGCTGATTATGCTAGGTTCGTGCTAGGCCTACAGATCTGTCCCAATACACGCTCTGGTCTCACTGCACAAGTATGTACAGTCAACAGCAAAAGTAGATGATCAAAATCAGAAATTCAATACTAATGAACGGAGTTCGCGTCAGAACTGTGTGGAGTCGAAGTGATTCAAAAGTATGTGATTGTAAATTATACCAAACATTTACTACTAGTACAGCCATTATATTCGTGATCAGTTTTGACTCCAAAAGTTATAAACTCGACTACTATATTTGATTGTCAGTTTGTGACAGACGTCAAAGTAAAAAAGATCAAAAAACAAAAAGAAACAAAACTTGAGGTTGAGGGTATGAGGTTGCTACAAATATATTGTAGCCGACTGGGCAGAAGCAATCATTGAGTTATGATTTTGTAACGCATCAGCTACTTTTGAACATTGACATAAATTCACAAACACGCAAAGATAATAATATTGATTGAATTATGGTTTTGTATCACATCAGCTACTTTTAAACTTTTTACAGAAGTTACAAAAAATAAATAAAAAAATAGTAAAGTTTTTCAATTATATGATTTTTAGTGCATTAGGCATATATTAAATATGCAAATTTTTATGCAATTCAGCTGTTTTTCCGTAAAACAACAAATTAAATTACTGGGATAATTAAAAAATAAGTATGGATGAATTATTTGCCTCATGATTAGGTGGCCTCAGTTTTATCATTTAATTTTTGATTTTAACTGTTCACTAGTTTTGAATATTTTTTTCACTTCTTAGTTCTGATGCGAATTGAGTTTATAACTTTTGGAGTCAAAAGTGATCACGAATATATGGCAGCTGTACTAGTAGTAAATGATTGGTATAATTTACAATCACATACTTTTGAATCACTCCGACGCCACACAGTTCTGACGCGAACTCCGTTCATAGTATTTTCTTATTTTGATCATCTACTTTTGCTGTTGACTGTACACCTAAGTACAGACATTAACGTGTATGGTCACCATCATAAACGCCTCAAACTCCTTCCCAAGTAAAACATGAACAATAAAGAAAATGTTTTCCATTTCTAGTCAGAGTCATGCTCCATGGATCGCCTGCTGGTGTCGAGGACTGGGGATCAGCAGTTGAACGCAGCTGATGTATACTGCGATACGGGATCACTCTCCGTGACGTCCACTTCCCAAACGATCGCCATAGGTATTTAGAACCATTATCACAATCGTTATTTAAGTGAAAATTTCTTTAGGCACCTTCAGTACTTTTTGGGTGAACAAAAATCATGGACTTCTGACTTGGCTTCACATATCGCGATCGGCGGCAGTGACCTCTCGCGTCCGGCCCTGGTCCAGGCCATGGTGCGGAGCGAGAGGGCATGGCAAGCCGCCACCTCCTTCTGCGAAGCAGTAATGCTCGCGAAGGAGGAGGCGGAGCGTGCGAGGGAAATGCAAAGGCCGCGCCCTAGCAGCCCTAGCCGCCGCCGCCGTACGCGTCTCCTACCTCCTATTAGTGTTATAATTTAGTAAAATAGCGTAATTTATTTTGAACCTGTATTTCACAAAATAATTGCACAAAGTACCACCGCCAAAAGATCCTTGTAGCACTGTAAGAGAACCAATCATATTAATTACAGGTCTGATAACAAGCCGATTCACTACTGGAGGCAGGTTCCAGTGTACTGTCACAACTCAACCTATCCCTGTCACTCCAACTCCTCCTGCGTGCAGATGTGGAGAAAGAAGACAGGTGACTATACTGCGTTCATTCATTAGTTTCCAATCATAAAAACAAATATAGTTTGGAAAATCTAAAAGTGCACGCCTCATACATAACACTCATTCATAAACGAAAAAGAAATTCAAAACATAGTTTTTAACAAAAATGAACTATTTATCACTTTTCATGAAGTCGTAATGTCAAAGACTGACAAAGATATTTACTTGGCGGTTGCTAGGCAACTTACGGACATCAAGTCAAAGGTTGGAAATATTTAGATAAAGAATATTTTAGTTAGTATTTTATTAATTCTAATTAAACTACTTTGAATAAAAGAGCCATTTTCAATAGGGTTCCTTCTACGGCTGAAACGAATGTATAAAAAAAAAAACTCAATTAATTAATTTTATCGCAAGCTACAATGTTTTCAGGGTTCATAAATTGACGGACAGGATTTTTTTTTCAACTATTTTGATGCTTTTTCCATTTCTGCTGCATTAAATCAATTGTTACAAAGTACAGTATTAATCTCCATTTAATCATCTATACAATGGTATATAAATTAAGTAGGTTCTGTGTACTAGCAGGAGTGTAACAATAAAAACAGTTACAGAAATGGGGCAAAACAAATTTTTCGATGCTTCGCATTAAGAGTCGTGCAATAATGTGTCACTCATTAGTCTCATTACTCATTAGTTAAAAGCAAAATTAATACCTTAACATAAAATCTATATTATTGCGTTTCATCTTCAATTTTTTCTTATTAGTACTCATTCTAAAATTCACTTAATTTATACTTTTTTTTTAAGCGGCTTTTTTATGTCGGAACAAGGATTTGAAAGACTTTACCAGCATGTAGGGTCATGATGCAGATCAATTCAAAATTATGAGAGAGAAAAATGCAAGTTAGACCATAAAACATTTTAAGAGTGTTTGTTCTGAAAGAGGAGCTCGTGGCTGAGTAATAACAAGCCGCACGGGTCGATCCATCAGGTTAAGCTACGCTTGCCGGGGTTGGTCAGTGGATGGGTGACCATCTTTACATACCGAGACTCCTCCGTGCCTCGGAAAGCACGTTAAGCCGTTGGTCCCGGCTGTCATTTGTGGATCTTTGACAGTCGTTACGAGTCGTCAGAAGCCCGAAAGTCTGACACCAGTCTTACCAAGGGGTATCGTATTACCCAGTTACTGGGTTGTGGAGGTCAGATAGGCAGTCGCTCCATGTAAAATACTGGTATTCAGCTGCATCCGGTTAGACTGGAAGCCGATCCCAAGATAGTTGGAAAAAAGGCTAGGAAGATTGTTCTGAAAGTTGGCAACGTCGCAAATAGATGTCTAACTAAGTAAATAAGAAATGTGGCTAACTAGCGAACTAGAATATTGATTTTAAAATGCAATAATTAATATTGTAACACCGAATATTCAGTTTTAGATGAAAAAAAGTATTTGAAAACTTTCCAAATGCCTTTTTACCCAACTACGGCAAAGCCAAAAGGAAGGGTTATGATTTTTTTACACCTAAAACGGGTACAACATCAAATTCAATGTTATAATTGCAATTCATTATTAATATTCTAGTTCGCTAGTTAGCCACATTTCTTATTTCTATACAGTAATATTGCCAAATGAATCAAAACAGGTAAATTTTTGACAGTTATTTGCGACGTTGCCAACTTTTGACAGTTATTTGCGACGTTGCCAACTTTTGACAGTTATTTGCGACGTTGCCAACTTTTAGGATAAACGCTCTATTAAGTTCTTGGAAAAAATATCAAGAGTAAGTCCGACACGGAACGAGAAAAATATACATCCGACACCCGATAGCAAAGACACGCGTTAAAAGCCACTCTAAGCTAGGATTAATAAAACAAAAAAAACATCGGGCAGTCTTTGGAGACTGCCGATAGAAGTGAAAAGTAAGTAACTTTTTGATACAACGTAACGTCATCTAACGAAAATGTCAGGAATTTATGTGGCTTGCTGTCAGTACAAGAACGAAAGCAGTAGCTCCATCAAAAAAATCCAAAGAAATCAAACAGAGTGCTCTCGTTGCAGCGCTGTCAACAACATTTCTCTCCGTCTTACGAATTTTCGATCAGGTCACGTGTCCTGACGCGAGTTTAACATTTTTTACCCATCCCAACGCCGCAAAAGAAGATTTAATTAAAAAAATATATATCTGCCAGACAAAAAAAAATAATGACAGTTTACTCTTTTCTACTTGACTCTAGAACCGCATAGTAGGGGGTCAAGAAACTGGCGTAAACGAGTTCACAATGATGGCCGGCCTGGCAGACCTGAGGATTTCACAGATCAAATGCGGAGCAGTCATCATATCGAAGAAGCATGTCGTGACAGCAGCCCATTGCGTGTTCAACCAATCAGTGAATAACTACGCAGTAGTTGTCGGCGAACATGACGTTACTACTGGTGAGTTGTTATTAAGCTAAGTGATGTATGGTCTGTTCCAAAAGGATCTGATAAAACTGTAAACAAGTAGATTAAAACAATGTTCTTGTGGATGCCAATTTGTAGTGCCACTTATAAATTGACTGCTTTGATTTGATTATTTGAATAATCCCTAAATAATTTTTAAGATGTTTTTCATTTAACATAATTATACTATATCACTCCCAACTATGAGAGCAGAGGTGGTCCAGTGGTAATGGCCCCCGATTTATGAGTTGTAGGTCGTAGGGTCGAACCTAGGCAGGCGCTTTACTTTGTGTAAATAATTTCATCACCACTGCTCTCAAAACGGTGAAGAAAAACATCGTGAGGAAACCGGCATGTCTTAGAACCAAAAAATTCGAAGACATGTGACATCTACCAACCCGCACTGGGCCCGCGTGGTAGATCACGGCCCACTCACTCTCACAGAGAGGAGGCCTGTGTCCCAGCAGTGGGAACATTAATAGGCTGATGATGTTGACTCCCAACTAATACTGTTTATGAAGTATGCGTACTACGCATCCTTCATAAACAACTTAGCTTAGTTGAACCCGTTTTCACCAGTGCTATGCTATGTGGACCAATGGATATGATTGGTGGATATCAATCGAATCAATATCAATCGAATCCTTAGCACATCTCTGGTGGAAAGGCACTCTTATGTTCGCTTATATTCGCTCTTATATTCGCTTCTGTATTTATCGCCATGAAGCTTCGCGCTATGACACGACACACATGTTATGCGGATTTGACCAAACAGTAACCAATGTCGGTTGTCGCAGCGCTTCCTGGGCTGGTAAACCTGGTACCTATCCTCGAGACTGCCCCATATAATATATCAGGGATAATCTATTCTGGATCGTGATGATACGGAAGAAGATCGGTTTTGCTTCGCTTCAACCTTTACATCGCTTGTGCAGAACGGTAACCCACAAAACACTTAAAATCAGGGATGTTACGGAAGTCGTTTTATCGGAAAAGATAAAACGAAACTTCGGACTCCAGTCCGAAGTTTTAAATTTGATTGATCGGAGCCGGAACCGGAGTCGGAATCGGAACCGGAACCGGAGTCGGAGGCGGAAGTAGAAGAAATATGTGTTAAGGGAAGGCTTAATGAAACAATAGAAATATAATTAAGTCTCTATAATTAGTCTCTTTACATAACGTAACATTACGCCTGTAAGCCCCGAAGGGTTGGGCAGAGGTGTACATATAGTACACACAGTCTCTTTCATTAGTCAAATATTAGCAACAACTTAATCTTAATTTTTACCTAAGTAAACCTACCTAGGGAGGTGACAATTTAACATGCATGCATTGAAATCAAATCCAGTGACTCTAAAAGTGGAAAGTTACCGATACTTTCGACCTTCGGTAAACTTCGATTCACAATTATAGGAACCGAAGTGGGAGTCTGCGGTGTAAAATTAATCGGAAGTTCCGACCTTTTGGAATCGGAACCGAAACTCACTAACATCCCTGCTTAAAATTAAACTATTTTGTGTTTCAGGCGACTCTACAGCTACTCGGGCGTATGCCATATCCAAATTCACTACCCATCCATCGTTTACTGAGTAAGTAAACTTGTATTTAGAGGTTACATTACATATTATCATATCTTTACCCGACTTTAGAGCTTCAAGTTTAAGAAACATCCTTGTAAACTTTGTCCCTCAATCAGGTCGACACCACAGGCAGATTGCCCCTGGTGTCGTCCTGATTGAGGAACGAAGGTACAGTAGGGGTCATTAGTGCAGTTACAACTTTAAAAAATAGTAGATTGACACTTCGCTTTAACTTACGACCTTCTTATAATAAGTCATTTCTATACTGTAGACACACACTCTCATTAGTTTACAAATTATTGTATTCCATAAATTCAAACAGTTTGGTATATGGCATGATAGCTAAGCGGTTATCAAGTTTGGGTTAGCGCGTTCATGTGCAGCGAGTCGCGGGTTCGAATCTCACGCGCGGTGATAGTTTTTTTTTATGTTTTAAAAATCACTCGAATGATCACGCTATTGACTATAAGTAGTTCCTTGTTACTTTCGTTCGCCTTGTTCACTAAACTCATCAAACTTTATGATTATACCCACAGAAACCTAAATAAACAATGATATTAAGGTAGACAGATGTAGATAACTTACGATACGACTCATTCACCGCGACTAAATAGAACGTTGTTGGTTGGTTGTTATTGTGAGTTAGTGACGTATATTTAATATATTAGTGGTGTTATCATAGAAATATAAATAACATTCTTTCTTATATCTATGGGTGTTATAGTTCATTTCGAAATGAAAGGAAATATGTATAAATATAGAAATGAAAGCGAATATTATTGCGCTGCGTAAAAGCGGCCTATAAGTATATCACAAATATCTGATGAAACCGGACTGAGTGTAAGTATTATGATTTAATTATTTTATCAAACATCTAATTAAAGTATCCCTAACTGCTGATCCTCGTAGTTATTTTTTGAAACGTTTTAATCTACCATAAGGTCTTTGAAGAAAAAATATATAATTTCAAAGTAAATTTATTTACCTTTTTTTATTATTTATCGATGAAAATAAAATTATAATATTTATGTGAAATAGTTTCACATAAATATTATAATTTTATTTTTTTTACTTTAAATAATTTTGTATTTAAATAGTAATACATAATAGTATTTTGCTTAGTAGCCTAACAGTACTCCTTTTTTGTTTTAGAGAAATACTGTGAGTGGTTGGGTGGAAAGATATGAGGAAGAGGGGCTTTGCCAGTCGAAAGCGAAGTGGAAGACCCCAGCTCATAAAAAACGCGCAGCGACAGCACATTGCATGGTCAGCCAATATGAAACAAGTGGTTTCAAACCGACAAGACATTTTGCCGAATTATTCGACACGTCTTCTATACGAACCGTTCGCCGTGCACTTCACGCAGAAGGTTTACATCATCGAAAACCAGCTCAAAAACCATACTTTTTTATAAACACCCGGATATAAAAGTTACACCTTGGCCAGCACAATCTCCTTACCTCAACCCCATATGGGGTTTGATGATACAGCGATGGGAAGCACGGAATGAGCGATTTGATGACCAGTTGAAGTTGCATTGCATGGAAATATGGGATTTAAGGGGAACAGATATGTGCTTCAATATTGTGGGATCCATGCGTCAACGATTACTTAATTGCATTGATAATAATGGGGGTTATACCAAGGATTATGTTATTATATTACAAATATTGATTTTAGTAATATTCAAATTATATTGTGTCTTAACCGTAATAAGAATTATTTAGAGGTTTAGTTTCAATCTTCTTTTCGTAATGAAAATGAATACTTAAGCTATAACCTCATTATGTCCTTTGTTAACTTTGAGGTTTGAGATAGAACGAACTCACTCGCAGTAGAATAAAATTAAAGTAGTAATACTGAGTAATTTAATTGTATTGTGACAACGAGTCCGCACTTGTTATATTTACGTCGGTAGATTTGCTAAACTTGTGGTATGTTACCCACACACGGAGTAATTAAAGCACAATATTGTTATATTACTAAGATACAATATTTTAAGCCTGATTGTCATAGTTCACTGATTAGCTACTTTACTTTTGTTCTTTATGAGAAAATAAACTCTTTTAACTAGAAGTTTATTTATCTATACTTCTTATAATAATTACATCGAATAAACATTTTTTTTATCACTTATTGAACATTTTTATTCTTAACCCCATAATTCAATAACAATATAGTAATTATTACATCGTTTATTCAATTATTTTTATTAAACGAAAATTATTATTTTCGTTTTAATAAACGAGAATAATAATATAATAATAATAATTATCTAATAATAAAAGAACAGATAAAGATTATTGTTGAAAAGAAAACTAAAAATCTCGTTTCGAGATTGGAACCCAGACCTATGTGTCTGACAGTCCGATACTATACGCTATCAGCTATTAGGACTTCATAAATAGTAGTGAATTTTAGCAATGGTATGAACCGACCAAGGTCACACGTAATTACTTACTCTTGGGTGTGAAAGCGACGACGGTACGTTTTGTTTCGTTCGACGCTAGTTTGTGAACACATCACTTAAACACACAGATGTAGAAACCGCACACAGACCGGCCTACGCGTGTTCGAAGCAAAATAGTTCTTAGCATGATAATGAAATTATGACCGCTTACTGTACATAGCCTAGAACAACATCATCAGTAGATACTGATGACGCTATTTCCCTTGTGCAGTTCATTTTCAGTTCATTTTCATCTTACGTCAAAGTCAATATCAAAATTTTATTTGTAAGGCGCGGGACACATACAAGTGGCAAGTGGCGCGGACGCTCTTGATAAGACGTGTACAGTCACGAGCACCAATATGTATACACTTTGCAATTTTTAAAAGTGATTTTATCCTACAATGTTGATTGCTATTTTATGTTGTTATGTTACGAATATAGTATTTTGGAACCCATATTAATATGAAATAGGCCTTATCTCAAAGTTGCAGTCAATACTCCACGAGAAAATCGCTTTTGAATTTGGCTAAGTGGATACATATTGGTGCTCGTGACTGTACCTACTATAGTTCACCCAGATTTTGCCAGTTATGTTTAAGCCACATGTAGGGGTGAAAGCTCCCAGGCGAGCTTATTGCCATCAACCGGGAACAAATCCAGATTTCCGGCTGCTACTAAGAAATTCCTACTGGAAAAACCCAATAACACTTTGCCCGACCTGGGAAACAAACCCAGGACCTCATGCTCTGCGGTACCGCTTGACACCACTAGACCAACGAGGCAGGCCTCAAATCAAACTTAAGTTATCATAATTTTCCATACAGCTTGTAGAAACTTCAACTCTAGATTTCATGACAAGAATTCAAATCAATAACATCAAGATTTTTTCCAGTTCCAACTACGACAACGACATCGCGGTTGTGTGGATAGCTCTAGCGTCAGGCATAGAGTTCAATGACCGCGTGCTGCCCGTCTGTCTGCCCTTCAGGTTCGCGACTAATGACTTCGCTGGAACCAAAGTTGCTGTACTGGGTAAGTCTAAGTACTCATTCAAATTCAAAATTTAAAAGTAATTTATTCAAACTAGACGCCCGCCCTTCACCACTTCCTAGTGCTTTAGCTGGGAAGAAGAAGTGGTACAACAGACTCCCCAGCAGCACAGCTGTCTGTTTAGTTAGAAAAACTTGATTCTATACAATAGTATTTATGCAAAATAATTTGCTATATGTCAGCTAGTTACACACGCCAATACCAACAAAAATCATTGAAATCTATACTCAAGCGAAAATAAAAAGTAAACAGAACTTATTACCCGAATGAAACCCTCGATTATAAAGGGCGTACCTGTTTACATATTAATTAAAGCTGTAATTCGAACTCACAAATTCAATCAATCAACTCACTCTATCGCAGTCCACTGCTGGACATAGGCTTCTCCCAAGCTACGCCACATCACCCTGTCCTCCGCCTTTCACATCCAGTCTGTCCCAGCCAGGTCGTCGGTACATCTAGCTGGGGTGCGTCTCAAACCACGCTTGCTGATACCGATGGCCGAACGTGGAGCAGACGATCCGAGTCCTGACTCGTCGGCCATCGGTTCCTCCATGGCCAGCCCACTTGCACTTCAGGTTGCGCACTATAGGCTATGTCGGTAACTCCGGTTCATTTCCACAATATAACTTTATTTCGGTTCTTATCCTTCAATGAAACTCCGAGTATAGCCCGCTCCATAGCGCGCTGAGCGACCAAAAAACAAAAACTGCGAGTACTCATTCACTCATTCCGATTACATAATTATACAATTTATTTCATCACCACTGCTCTCAAAAAGGTAACAGAAAACAGTGAGGAACCCGACATGTCCTACAAAGAGACATTCGAAGATACTCGTATGTGATCTACCAACCCGCACCGGGCCCGCGTGGTGGATTGCGGGCTCACGGCCCAGTCTTTCATAGTGAGGAGGCCTGTGTCCTAAAGTAGAGATAGATAGAAGATATTCAATTTGAACGAGTTCATTTCATCACTATTGTCAAAAAAAAATGGTAATTACCTTTAAAATGGTTTGCAGGATGGGGCACTCTCTTCCCTGGCGGGCCAAACTCCAAAGTCCTCATGAAGGTAGACTTGGACGTGCTCCAACAAAGCACTTGCAGGACCAAGGGAGCCGCGGTCACCGATCGACAGATGTGCACCTTTACAAGTGGGAAAGACGCTTGTCAGGTAAGATCGAAGAGAGAGTCACGTAATTTAAATGTTTACTGAAATTAAAAGAATAATGGAAGCACCAGTCTAATCGAGGAGTATCGGAGGAGTTGTGGAGGTCAGATAGGCAGTTGCTCCATGTAAAATACTGGTATTCAGCTGCGGGTAGACTGGAAGCCAGCTCCAATCTAGTTGGGAAAAGACTAGGCAGATTATGAATGCCCTGTATCACCAATAACTCTGACAAAATGATTTTTTCTGGTTCTCAAACGAATTCTGTTTCATTTTAATCTGGTAGCAGATAGTGCTAATTGCGGACATTGTGAAAGGGGCAAACACAAATTTTTGTGTGTGTGATTTGTGCTTTTTGCTAACTCTTTTATTACAAAACTGGATCTCACTTTAGCCGAGACCGTGTCAGGCGCGAGCCGTGCTATAGTACGAGGCGTGGGCGAGCCACGGATCCAAAAATTCACGAATAATTTATATGCAGCAGTTCATGCTACACCGTGCAGCGTCCGTGTACTATTATAATACTGACAACTTAGTACCTACTGGTCTAAGTTCTTAGTTTTGTTTTAAAATGGAAGCATCAGTGTTACCCACCCAAGTAACACAGACATGCTGAATAAAGATTTCCATGTAAAATACTGATATTCAGGTGCATCAGGTTAGACTGAACGCCAACCCCAACATAGTTCTGAAAAGGTGCAGTAGCTACGGCACTGCAAAACAACGTGCTACGAAAATAGATTCATTCATCTTTTTTGTAGACTTCTGCTACGAAAGATTTGCTACGAACTACGACTTCGGCTACGCGAAAACTCGTAGCATTTAGTATCTTTTAAAAAACACCGTGTCGATGACCGTTTGAGTTTGTTGAACTAGTAAAGGTGCACCCTTTACAAGTGGGAAAGACGCTTGTCAGGTAAGATCGAAGAGAGAGTCACGTAATTTAAATGTTTACTGAAATTAAAAGAATAATGGAAGCACCAGTCTAATCGAGGAGTATCGGAGGAGTTGTGGAGGTCAGATAGGCAGTTGCTCCATGTAAAATACTGGTATTCAGCTGCGGGTAGACTGGAAGCCAGCTCCAATCTAGTTGGGAAAAGACTAGGCAGATTATGAATGCCCTGTATCACCAATAACTCTGACAAAATGATTTTTTCTGGTTCTCAAACGAATTCTGTTTCATTTTAATCTGGTAGCAGATAGTGCTAATTGCGGACATTGTGAAAGGGGCAAACACAAATTTTTGTGTGTGTGATTTGTGCTTTTTGCTAACTCTTTTATTACAAAACTGGATCTCACTTTAGCCGAGACCGTGTCAGGCGCGAGCCGTGCTATAGTACGAGGCGTGGGCGAGCCACGGATCCAAAAATTCACGAATAATTTATATGCAGCAGTTCATGCTACACCGTGCAGCGTCCGTGTACTATTATAATACTGACAACTTAGTACCTACTGGTCTAAGTTCTTAGTTTTGTTTTAAAATGGAAGCATCAGTGTTACCCACCCAAGTAACACAGACATGCTGAATAAAGATTTCCATGTAAAATACTGATATTCAGGTGCATCAGGTTAGACTGAACGCCAACCCCAACATAGTTCTGAAAAGGTGCAGTAGCTACGGCACTGCAAAACAACGTGCTACGAAAATAGATTCATTCATCTTTTTTGTAGACTTCTGCTACGAAAGATTTGCTACGAACTACGACTTCGGCTACGCGAAAACTCGTAGCATTTAGTATCTTTTAAAAAACACCGTGTCGATGACCGTTTGAGTTTGTTGAACTAGTAAAGGTGCACCCTTTACAAGTGGGAAAGACGCTTGTCAGGTAAGATCGAAGAGAGAGTCACGTAATTTAAATGTTTACTGAAATTAAAAGAATAATGGAAGCACCAGTCTAATCGAGGAGTATCGGAGGAGTTGTGGAGGTCAGATAGGCAGTTGCTCCATGTAAAATACTGGTATTCAGCTGCGGGTAGACTGGAAGCCAGCTCCAATCTAGTTGGGAAAAGACTAGGCAGATTATGAATGCCCTGTATCACCAATAACTCTGACAAAATGATTTTTTCTGGTTCTCAAACGAATTCTGTTTCATTTTAATCTGGTAGCAGATAGTGCTAATTGCGGACATTGTGAAAGGGGCAAACACAAATTTTTGTGTGTGTGATTTGTGCTTTTTGCTAACTCTTTTATTACAAAACTGGATCTCACTTTAGCCGAGACCGTGTCAGGCGCGAGCCGTGCTATAGTACGAGGCGTGGGCGAGCCACGGATCCAAAAATTCACGAATAATTTATATGCAGCAGTTCATGCTACACCGTGCAGCGTCCGTGTACTATTATAATACTGACAACTTAGTACCTACTGGTCTAAGTTCTTAGTTTTGTTTTAAAATGGAAGCATCAGTGTTACCCACCCAAGTAACACAGACATGCTGAATAAAGATTTCCATGTAAAATACTGATATTCAGGTGCATCAGGTTAGACTGAACGCCAACCCCAACATAGTTCTGAAAAGGTGCAGTAGCTACGGCACTGCAAAACAACGTGCTACGAAAATAGATTCATTCATCTTTTTTGTAGACTTCTGCTACGAAAGATTTGCTACGAACTACGACTTCGGCTACGCGAAAACTCGTAGCATTTAGTATCTTTTAAAAAACACCGTGTCGATGACCGTTTGAGTTTGTTGAACTAGTTTAAAGCGTGTATCAGAAATGTTTTTTTTTCCTAAGATAGCCCGCGAAATTCAAATTTCCTTTCGTTTTTTGTAATTTGCAGGTCAGTGTTAGGTTGGATCTTGATTAAAATTATGTTTCACGACCTATAAAAATATGGCTTTACAGATTTATAATCACTAGAATCAGCAATACAACTCCTTATGTTAGAATAATCCTTAAATGATTTAATGAAATAGGCATTATTGGATTATATGGACTTTGGGAGTTGTATTGATGATTTATTTCTATAAATAAATATTTGATACGGCCGCGAATTATATTTAGATCAACATACAACCTGATACTAACCAGCAAATTAGAAAAAACGTAAGAACGTTTGAATTTCGCGGGCTACCCTGACGCTTTCGCCTTAAGAACTTTATTTGACTAACCGTCCTTATTAAAAAAACAACGGCTTGCACTCCGGGAATGCCGGCAGAAGTGAAAACTTGAACATTAACGTTGTGCATTTTGAAAATTTCGCACGAATTACTTTATTTATCAGTATAAAAGTGCTATACTAGTGCTAATAATAGTACAAAGTGCTGTACTATAATTTATGTGGTTATACAATATTCATTAGTAGTAGTAGTAGTATATTTATTTATTTTCAAAATATAGTTTAACAAACATAAACAATTTATTTAAACACTTTTCATGAAACTAAGTATCTTTTGACTGCTTTTTTACGCATCACTATGGGTAAAATTTCTTACCTCGCAATCTTTACGTAATGCCAAAGACTATTTATTTTGATATTTTCTTTGTCGGTTGCTATGCAACGGATCTTACGGTCACGTCCTGACGCGAGTTTAACATTTTTACCCATCCCAAAATAAGTGCACAACGCTGCTAAAGAAGTTTTCACATCAAAAATGGCTCGTTTGATTGTCTAAAATAGCTGAATGGCGTGCAATTGGAGAGGCAGTGGACTGCTGTAGGCTGATGTTGAAGATGACGATTGTCTTAAACCTTGTTTTGGGAACCAGCACCCTAATTACGTAATGCACGATCAATTTTAAATTGAAACCAATTGAAAAAGTTTGCCAGTCCATGAAAAAAAAAAAAAAGCGTTTATTTGTGGTGACATCAGGTTACAATAAAGTTTACGTCTGCCAAACTACAAAGCAGTTTGTTGGCAGATGTAGCTCCCATATACAATTTCCTATATTATTATGTCGCAGGTACTTTTTCATTAATTACAAAAAATATTTGCCGCCAACATAAAGCCTCGCGCAGACCATCGCGACACGACGGCGCAACGCGACTCGAATAATACAGTTTCAAAGAAAACTTCACAGTATTGTAACAATAACCGGTGTCGCGTCGCGCCGCAGCGCCGCGCCAGTATGCACGAAGCCCTACGTATAGCTAAACACACATATTTTACAGCAGCACAAAAGCTGACCAATGAAGCAATACTAGTATCATTATGAACTGCGTAATAGCATTCCAAATCCCGCAGTGAAGCCGCAGACATAAGCTAGTCTGACATAATTATGCATCTCCATTTAAGAGGCTTTGACAAAAGGTATTAAAGAGAAGCTTTCCCATTGCTTCATAAGTTCGACAAAAAAAATTGAGCAGATTTATTTTGTCGAACTTATGGAGCAATGGACTGGCAATCTTTTTCAATTGGTTTCAATTTAAAATTGATCGTGCATTGCGTAATTGGGGGGCAGACCTTTAGAGTTACATAGATTCATCGATATATTTCGCAGGATGACTCCGGCGGCCCTCTCCTATGGACCGACCCACGTACTGGCGCACTCCACCACGTCGGCATCGTCAGTTTCGGCCGCTTCTGTGCGTCAGATGTACCAGGAATCAACACCAGAGTCACTTCCTTCCTTCCCTGGATTCTAAGCGTTACCGCGACGAGTCAAAACGACTATTGTATCAAGTAATTGCAGCTAACGTTCCTTCAAAGTTGTGTGGCTCCTGTACTGTACGATCAATTGGCCAATGTTTGGCATAATTGTCTTATTTCTTTCCTTATTGATTTCCAAGCGACGAATACTTACTATCAGATGGGTCGACTACTCGTTTGCTATTAAATAAAATGTTAACCAAAGATAAGGTGATAGACAATTTAATATTTAAATTGATAATCACCACCCATTTAAACAAAATAAATGTATAGCCAGCAAAAAAATAAAACTCAATCAGCTGTTATGTAAATCAGGAGCCATTTTGTAAACTGTGCCAAAGTTGTTACATGTAGGTACTAATTGTTAAAAATCAACAAAATGTTGTTATTTATTAAATTATGTATTTTCAGTGTGTCTTATTTTCTTATCCCGTGCTACTATCGCAAAAAAAAAACACAATGAAGCAAGAGCCCTGTGTAAATAATCTTATTTGCTGACTCTTTTTTGGTCTAGTGGTCGCAAGCACTACTACCGAGCATGAGGTCCTTCCTGGGTTCGATTACCAGGTCTATCAGGAATTTCTCAGTAGGAGCCCGGAGTCTGGATTTGTGCCCGTTTGACGGCAATAGGCTCGACCCTTAATACATAGGACTTTGACATATCTAGCGAAATGTTGGTGTTCTAAGGTACACCTCTGCCTAACCCTTCGGGATATTATAGGCGTTATGTTATGTGATGTTATTTTATTCAATTCAATTAATATAAATAATCCCGTTTATTAATATTAAATGGTAGCTAGTTTTTCCAAGGCCCGGTATCACACCGTCAACTTTCAAACTCCGACCTGTTACTAAGGAATTAATACTGGAAAAACCCAATAACACTTTGCCTGATCCGCCGGGAATCTAACCCAGGACCCCACGCACAGCAGTCGCTTTTGCGACCACGAGACGGACGGGGTAGTCAAGGTTAAACCAAGATGCCAAAACATTCATGTTGTGGGAACGGAGCAAGTGACGAATGATCGTGAGGTCGAAGTTGCTCAAGTGAGCAAAAAGCGCTAAACGGAGTACAGTCATGCCGAACACGATGGGCCCAATCACGGTCCTCGACGTCTAGGTGCAGACAGCGCCGAAGTCCTTCACCGTCATCAAGTAGTAAATGTAACTGTTTCCAAAGGGGTGGAGACCTGGTGTCCTGAAATACAGGTGATCATAGGATCATAGGACAATACATAAAACTATTATGTATTGTCCTATGATCATTTGAAAATGTACTTTATATTGTGGTAAGAAAATAAAATCTTATCTTATCTTATCTTATCAAGTCATGCTGATCGCAGATCAAGACCTGACTCTAGGAATCCAGGTAGCACGGGCTGGTATCCGCAACTCCACGTCACAGCGCGTATTTTGTGTACGGTGATCTTAGATAACGTAAAGCTTTACAACTTTATAGGTATCTGAGCTTTCTTTTACTATTGAGAGACAAACTGAGGCCTAAAGTTTATCAAAGGTTATTCCGTAGATTCTTTTAACACGTTCAGTGCCGAGGCCCGAGAGCCCTCGCGGGGAGCTCATTTTAAATGTAGGTTTTTCTTAGTGAATACATTATAATTTTATAAACCATTAAAATAAAATCTGATGTATTTTTTAACAAAATATGCGTGGGTTTTAAAATCTCCTACAAATATTCACAAAAAATTTAAAACGTTGGTAACTACGTAGGTATAGCGGCAAGACAATCTGAAAACACTACTTCGTTTTACATTGTTTTATAACACGGTTTTAAACCTAAGGCGCGGGACATACACAAGAGGCATGGCGCGGGCGAGGTGACGCGTGCGGCGCGAGCGTTGTGTGTATGTTCCGCGCCACGTCGTTATTGACAAATGGAAACGGGCGGCGCAACGCCCGCGCCACACCGATGACGCCACACCCGCGCCACTTGTGTATGTCATGTCCCGCGCCTAATGCCACGGTAGACGGTAGAATAACTAAGCCATATCTTAGAAATAAATGCCTACAGCCGCGCGGTACGTAAACATGCGATAGGGCTGCCCGCCTCCAGTATTTTAATTACATTTGCCTACTTTGTGTTTCCATTTAGTTTTGTGATTGTAAATATACTTTTTTTATCTACACAAATAAATAAAATACTTTGTGAATTGAATAACAAAACAAAACACAAATGCCCGAGGTTTTAAAACAAGCGTACCTACCGTATTAATTCATGAACCTCCTATAACTACCTATTTCACTCGTGTTATCACTTTCCTTTACTCTATTCACTTTATTTATTAATCCAGACATCTTTTTTTCGGGAGATAAAAGGAAATACTTATCCATTAAAAATACACACAATATGTACCTACCTACCAGTAAGTAAAATTATTTTATAGTAAGACTATAAAATAATTTTGTTGTTGTTGTTTGTTAATAATAATACTTTTCAAAGTTTCCAGGTAATCTAAAAAAAGTTATCTCTGGATGCGTTATTGCCAAATTCATGCAACCAAAAACAGCAACAATATATCCTACTCGTCATATTAAATATGTACTTGAATTTATTTTTAGTGTAAAAATCGCGCGGTTATTGTTAAAAAAACAACACACCGTTCGTTCGTCACTGCGGCACAGACGCGACTGTCTGCGTACCTCGCGCATACCTCGATCGAGGCGCGTAGGTATAGCTCGCGCTTCGTCCGTTTCTATGAAGTTGGCCTACCGTCTACCGTGCTAATGCCGTTGACCGTCCGCGATGGTTAACTTTAGCGCAAACGCAATGCCAGTAACCCTCCCGGAGGGTTCACTTCCAATATGTATGGCGGTATGGCATATGAGTTCTATGAATAATGGGTGAAGTCGAATAAGTGTTTTAGGGGCATGAGGAACAGGGTGCAAAGTTCACTCATCCACCATAGAAAAGGGAGGATCCTCCAACCAGACGGGTGTTGTGTCTGGCGGGCAACTGCCCATATGTTGATTTCGGATAGTCTTATCTATGTTTTTCGCTCGGTAAACTCTAACTGCGCGATGCAGGAATTGTGTGACGTCATGTCTTTGCTGCGTAGTTTGTATGTCGCGGTGTAACCGCTACATCACTCCCCTCCGGAGACCGAAGGTCGATAGTGGGCTGAGTCTTGGATCTTGCGATGCTTCACAGTGCCAGCTGTGGTTCCAGTGAGTCGGAACCGGGTGCCGCATAGTTCACGGTGAGTCGGAACTGTCTGCGGTGATTCCCCAGTGAGTCGGGGTGGCGCTACGTCGTCATCCAGTGAGTCGGATGTGGTACAGCGCCGGGTTGTGGCTGACTGCTTGCGTCGACCAGGAGAGGGTAGAATAGGCTCTGCTTGTGAGACCGGCCGGAAGTGCAGGTGCTGTGCCGAGATTGCTGATGAAGCTGAGGGTGATGACCAGGAATGCGCGTTCGCTACATGCTGGTGGTCAGGATACCCGTTGAAGCCGTGGGTGCTGGCTGACTGTGTGACTCGCCTCACGAAAGCTTGCGGGAGTGATGATGACGGCGATGGCGATGACGATAGCGATGGCGATGTTTAAAAGCCGCTCCATGCGTAATCGTCAAATCATCATTATTGGTCTTAACCTAAAACTTCAAATCCAAATACGATTCCATCAACCAAGAAATTTCTCAGCAGTAATGTTTTATAAGGAAGTTATCGCGCAATAACTTAATCAAATATAAATCGGCGCTCAACTAACAACGCCATCTAGGGAGGCGGAAGGTAAACTTTTGACTGGTGTGGCGTTAAAAGTTTAGTAGAGTTTTTATGCAGTAATAAATAATACCGTTTCCAAATAGGGTTACTTTGAATTATTATACATCTAATAAAGCCCCAATATACTCTGGCTCTCTCCTATAATAATAACTCTATCTACTCTACCTCACCTGTGGTATTCTAAACTCCGCACAGTTCAGGTGACAATTGTATTGTACCCAGCTGGACAGTCTAGAATCCAGCGGCATGTCTTGCCTGGGGAGTAGTAGTTAGGATAGTTGGGGCTGTATATGTAGCGAGTACCACCCACCGGAACCTGAGAAATAAACTTCAATTAATACCGACATAACTTTATTATAATTTGATTGAAATCAAGACTGATTTGATTACTTATTGCAGTTACGGAAAGGCCAGCCAAAGAAGGTATCTTTACTAGCCAGAATCATGGTAAATAATATTTATTTATTTATTTGTGCACAATAATTACAAAGTATACTGTTGACATTACAATATATAAGGCCGCCATATTATTTTTGGATCGAAGTTCCTTAATATCGCACGTATACTCTGCACACTCTTACTTGGCGAACAAAAGTTAGACCGAAAAAAAAGTGTAAAATTTTGACGACATGACACTTCGTATTTATTTCTTTTTTTTAATTGGGTTACTCTCAAACGTTCCTAATTTATTTCATTGTGGCTGTTATTTAATACAATACAGTGAAAGGATCTTCATTCACACAGGGTCTCCCGCAACACCTCTCTTTATTTTGTTTTTAACCTACATAAGAAGTTCATACAATAAAAAACAGATCTTATGTTGATAAGAAAAAACATTTTCAAGCTCACGTTCTCCGCTGTGATTGGCTGACTAAGAAATAAGAGTAACCAAACAAATATAATAATATAAGTCACTTAACAAGAGTTTGGCGATCTTTTAGATGAATTTGAATTTTATCACTGAATTAATTTATATACAGTGAAACCAGTAACTGGGTCATGGAGGTCAGATAGCCAGTAGCTCCATGTAAAATACTGCTATTCAGCTGCACCCGGTTAGACTGGAAGCCGACCCTGATACAGTTGGGGCTGATAGATAACTTGTTTTACTTCAGTACTATTTCAGAGCGATTTAAATAATTAAGAAAATACTTACAGTACCATTGAAATCGCAGTCGGCATCTTGAGCTGTCGAGTAGTTCAGCAACCCAAGTAATAAAACCAATCTGAAATTCATTTCTAAAAGAAAAGTGACTAAAGTCAATTTCTCTATGGCACTTGGCAATGGTGTTCAGCATTCTATCAGTGTAATTTTTTTATTTCCAGAGATTATACAATTTTCAGAGATTATACAATTTTCAGAGATTATACAAGTTTCAGAGATTATACAAGTTTCAGAGATTATACAAGTTTCAGAGATTATACAAGTTTCAGAGATTATTCATATTTTCCCCAACTTGTTTTTTTGTGTTTGTATTCTTTCTTTGCGCCATATTTACCGTAAATAAACGTATTTTCTTTCTTTCTTTTCTTTAGATTACCACATACAAATAAATAAACTACAACCATTAATTTACATCCTTTCTACCAGCACTATTCTTTTTCTCACCACGTCGATTATAATTTACATTCTTATACTAGTTATACATACGAAGTTGACAGATATTTAGACAAAATGTTGTAATTTGTGGGAGATCTGTACCCTTATTACCAGTGATCGGAATAGGCTGAATATATTTGCCTAAACTTCGGAGAACAGAGACAGAAAGTGGAGACTTCCTTACGACCATATTTTTTTTTCCCGGGTATCGGGGAAAAAAGTTATTGATACTAGTTTAAAGCTGTCATATCCATGTTTGTAATGCTTTTGTTCTATTTTATATATTCCTCTAAAAAAAATAGTTCAATCCTGTGTCTGCATTGCTTCAAATTGTGACACGAAATTCGTGTCGACGTTCAAATGTATATACAAGTGCATATTTGAAATAAATAATTTGACTTTGACATAACTACATATTTTATAAAACAAAGTCGCTTCCCTCTGTCTGTCCCTAATATATGCTTAGATCTTTAAAACTACGCAACGTCTTTTGATGCGGTGTTTTTAATATATAGCGTTATTCAAGAGGAAGGTTTACATGCATATTAAATACAAGGTGGAGACGACAATACAACAAAAAATTAAACGGCGTGTTCATAATGACGTGTCCATTCTGTATACAAAAATTCAATTGAATATATTCAATAATTTAGTCATTATAGCTCCGCAAAATCCATAGTCGGCTCGGGCTATTCCGTTTATCCACCCCAATAATCCACCCTAAGGTGGATATTCTGAAATGTATGCCCAAGAATTCACCCAAGGCCTATTTGGATAAACGGAATTTATAGGCTTAGGGTGGATTCGGCATACATTACATTTAATTTGTTTGAAAAACTCTTTTTTTTTTTCGAAGCTAGGATTTATTTGACAGTTCTAAAATACTCTTAAGCATTAGTAGTGCCAATATTTTAATTTTTTGTGTATACATGGTAGTTTCCACATTGTATAGTAAGCTATAATTTATAAAGGGGTTTGAAGATTTTGGCCCTAAAATCAGCCACCATTTTGTTTTTTTTTCAAAGTCGAGGTTCACAATAAATGACATTTATTTGGATAGGGGACACTTATATAAACATAAAACTTCATATAACATAACATCATAAAGCGTCACGTTTCTGAGATATTCAAAGATAAAAGTAAGAATTGTTATAACGAATTTATTTATTTATGTTGTTGTTACTTCATGTTGATTAAGTTATTTACACATTAATTAATTGACTACACCTAGTGGATAAAAAAATAGATTTTTTAATCATGTTTGGTATAAATAATATCATCCAAGAAGGCAGCGGGAGGCTGAATAGGATTTTCTTGGGTGTCGCGCCCATGCCATGCACCGATTTATTCTTCGTTCGTCCTAAAGTTTTGTCCCACATTCCAATAACTCTTAGTTTGTCTCCTTTACAGGTACAGTCAACAAAAAAATAGGAACTTTTTCTGTTTGTCTGGTTGTATGTTCCGGATTGACGCAAAACTATTTTGCACAGGTATTCCTATAGATCAACGAATCCTAACTAGGTAAATATGATTAAATGCGAAAATGAGTTTGTTTATTACGCTTTCACGGTAAAACGGCTAAACGGATTTGCATGAAATTTGGATAGACCACGACTTGGATTATGATTATGACATATGATTCTTTTTATCCCGATATTCCCACGGGATCGAGAATTATGTGGGTGAAACCGAGGGGCGCAGCTAGTAGGCTATATACTCGTATTATCACCCTATTTGTTATGGGGGATTATTTATTTTTATTTTATATTTTTATATTATTAGCTAAGCTGTCAATCTGGACATGATGGCTATTTTAGTTAAATTGTCGCGCTCTAATCTACGGGTTGTGAGTTCGATCCCAACTGATGTTCATTTTTTGTGATTAACTTTTTATATTTTAATCTATAGGAATACCTGTGCAAAATAGTTTTGCGTCAATCCGGAACATACAACCAGACAAACAGAAAAAGTTCCTATTTTTTTGTTGACTGTACCTGTAAAGGGGACAAACTAAGAGTTATTGGAATGTGGGACAAAACTTTAGGACGAACGAAGAATAAATCCATGCACCATATAAGACATATACCATATAACACAACCTCACTCGGCGGAGGGTATACATATATTTTTGTTTCTTTCGCTCTTAACTAAAATCTTACCTAAACATGATGCAATTATGTTTTCATAGTTCAATATACTTACCTGAAGGGAAAAAAACTAAAAAAAACCTTGTGTTTCAGTTGTGGTTCAGTTTTCGACTTATATTTCGGTGAATAACTCCGAAACCTGACGCTTTAGGATATTATGTCTTAGGACATTTTTTGTTTGTATAAGTATCTTCTATCTAAATATATAACTTTCGAATTTCACCGCGATTCTAAAAAAAAAACAAAATGGCGGCATCATGTTAGGGCCACCCTCCATAATTGTTGCATAAAATAAATACATAAAAAGTACTTACATTTTAAGTTTAGACTCAGACAGAGGTTACTCTACAATCACTCGAACTCGACTGGCGCATTTGCTTGTGCAACAACCGTTTTTCACCTACTTAAGAGTACGTGTGCACTCGTCCTACAAGATAAGTTTTAGAGGTTTATGGGTTCCATAAAGGGGGTCGACATTTTCATTATTTTTGCGATATGACACACCATTTTCGAGATATACGGAAACGAAAAGAAAAAAGATACAGCACTGTTTTGCATCTGAAGTCGGGCTGTTGGTGTGAATTTTAGTTTATGTCAACAAATTTTAGTCCACACCCTTATTATTTATACTGAATATCACGTCTAAAAGAGTAGTGTTAATGATTTGGAAAAAATATAAGTTAAATAAGAGCATTTTCTTAATATCTTAAAATCGGTGAATATTTTAGATTATGTGTATATTAGCTCAACAAGCTTATTTTTCTTATTTTTTTTAATATGACGTGTAAAAGTGATTCCGATATCCTAGTTACAGAATAAACAATTTCATTTCATTACAAACTGTAATTAATATTTTAAAAAATGGATAAAAAACAGAATGACGCAAAATCTATCAAGCGTATTTTTCTGAAACCTCCACCATTTTAAAGCGAATTTCATTATTGATCTTTTATCGTCGTGTTTTATTAAAATAGCTTTAATTTATGTATAATAAATAAATAATGCGTCTAATTTGGGACAGCGCAACCATAGATAGGTATTGGTGAATTGTTTCTCATTAAGTAGATAACTTTCGAAAGGTATTTATTTTACATTTTCGCGACAACGCCACAGCTGTTCGTCGACCGGTTTGCACAATTGCACCTAAGACAGCGCTAGAATGATAATAATAAATTATATAGCCTCACCGCCGGCGCCGTATCCCTACGTCGACGTCGTGGTGGGGCTTGCTTGCTCCGAACTGGGTCTGTGCCGGTAGAGTTTACTTTGCCGGGGTCTAGGATGAGGAGCCATCAGACCAAGAGAGATATAAAAACCCGCAGGGCAGCATGTGGCGAGCTGTTGGGCAGTAGAGACCCCACGGACCCTATCTCCCGGGATAAGTCTTGTACCTCATCTCTGGCTTGCCTTTATTGGCCGACTATCTATTGATATAAAATTCAAGTTAAGTATAATTGTTTTCGAGGACAACAATCAACTTTTGGTTGCGTTGAAATTAAGAGACTGGGGGTGACCAATCGACTCACCACCAGCAGCTCTACCAGAGCGCCACCGCTGCTGAGCAAGATGCTGCCAGTGTTGCGAGGTTATACCTACTATCCAGCCATTTTTGAACACGCAGATTTATACTGCCACACAAAATAACGTAAGTTTAATACTTGTTTTTTTTTACTTATCTACAACTAAATTAAATGGAAATGCCTGTTTGTAATGTCAAAATAAAAGCTTTTTACTAAATGCATATTATGGAAGTAGTGTGGCGATTAGGTTATCACATTAATTGAAACCACGTACTCTACATTACGTATTTTAAACATACGATTAAAATAATTAATTAAAATTAACATTCTAACCGTGGGACATTTTATTCCGTTTTAGTATTTAACAACAACCTGACACTGTCCTGCAAATTGCAAAAAAACGTAAGATTTTTTTTTTTTTACTCAAACTATTGCTTGTTTAGATTATAAAGTACGCCTACGCGAAATAGAGTACCTACAATTCTCTAAATGAGAGTACGGTTGGCAACCCTATGGACGGCACAACATATTATCGTGGACCGTCCAGTCCATGACAATCCACGTTAGAACTTATACAAGCGCACAAAGGCTGCGTTTCCGTTCCGTAAAAAAAGACACTTTGCTAAAATAATAGTCCCGTACATAGGAATAGAGTCGTATTCACTGGTGAAATGTGATTGCACCTCTGCCTATCCCTTCGGGGGCTACAGGCGTAATGTTATGTTAAATCCCTAACCCAAGGCAGTTATAAGTCCTCTACTTATATAAACTCACGCCTTATTCCCATTGGGTAAGCATAACCTACGGAACCATCTGCTGCATATGATCCTTATAGATATGATCTTTCTGCTTACATTTTTTTTTTTTACGTTCTCTGACACTCTCTTACATTCTCTTTTTGCTTCTATATTCGTCCATCTTTCTTAATTATTCCAAATTCATGGAAAATATTATTGAATTTTCCGAAAAACTTCATAAGAAATTGAATCGAATTACTCGCTTTGCCGTGACATTCGTCGTAAGCATAGATATAAGAAAGAAGGTCGTAAGTTAGTCATAAAGCTTCAATACATATTACCTACATATTATTGTGTATTTAGGCTTTATCGCAAACTTTTTTTATTCTCTAGGTCCTAGAGAATACTATCAGAATTAAGTGTTTACCAAAAACAATCAGCCAATCCTTTAAAAAAAAAACCTAGAGCAGGTACCCACGTCGAAGTGAAGAATAAAGAAATTGCCTAGTCAAACGCATATCTTAAAAGTAATAAACTTTAGCAATACCGCAAAAGTTTTTCCTAGTTACGTTATTTCGATAAAAGATGGCGCCACCATCATTGCGGCCTGCGCGGCAATCTACCGCGAGGACTCTGCCGCGCCAATATTGATTAATTCACCGTCCCCAGTTCGGAGCAACTTCACTCCTTCCCACTATTATTCTAACACACAGTCCGTCAATAATCTAACATTTAACACTCTTTATTTACCTATAAAATGTAAATTATTTAAAGAAAATAACCAAAATATGTTTCTAACAAAAGTAATGTGTTTGAAAATGATTTTACAGTGTTTTGTTTTCAATTAGTACAATAATATTCGTAGCTATGGAAGTGAATATCTATTTAGATTTAAAAATAATGAGGTAGTGTTTTTAATTGTTCCTAAAAAATGCCCAAACGCATTCCGTTTCACGTGGTTTATGCTACAAGTAAGTATTTTGATATTTATTTTTATGCAGATAGAATAAAATTAATTTGTTAGAAAAAAATAATTAAAACCTGTGTGATGTGTATAGCTGCGATTTTATACATCGTAAGGTAATGTTTAATTCTTGCCAATCTAGTCAAAGAGACAAATTCATCTTTTCATTCTTTCATCTACTTATATTATATACGTCTGGAGACCGGCCGTCATAATTTTCCGCAGTCTTTGTAGTCCTTTACTTAGCTAACAGTCAATTTATTTATTGATACCTACTGAGACAGTTTACTTTATAAGTATTTAGTTGGGAGTCCGTGTTAGGCTGGGCTAGTAATAGGTCCCTACTTACTCGTATAAGATACCGTTTCGGTATCAATTCGCGTACATTTTCAACCCGCAATCATGACCCTGGCTCTTAGCCGTTTCTATGTACCGAATCTGCAGATGAACTGACCTTCACACAGTCCCAGACTCCCGGCCTTGATCAGTTTGGCTCTAAAATTATGCTACTAGCGGTTGCCAAAGGTTTCGCCCGCATCCAAGGTGAACTTCTTTCATGGACCCGGATAATAATATATCTTGTGTGAATTTGGGCCAATATTTGCATGAAATGCATACAAGGTTTATGTGTACCATTTATGTAATTCACATATATTTAGTCGTTGATGAAAACATCTTCACAGGCATTCGTATTTAAGAAGAAATGAGGCGCTATCATTTGTGACCAACCATTAATAGGGCCGCATAATCCTGTGACCTAGACAAAGTGACATACCTACAACGTTATCAACTTATCAATGTTGAAAAAGTAAAAAATGTACTGTATTGACATTAACTACCGAAAGCTATTTTAGAGGCATGAGGAACAGGGTGTAAAGTTCACTCATTCTCTATAGAAAAGGAAGGATCCTCCGACCAGACGGGGTGTCGTGTCTAGCGGGCAACTGCCCGATGGTTGATGTCGGATAGTCGTTCGCGCGGTAAACTCTAATTGCGCGACGCAGGATGTGTGTGACGGCATGTCTTTGATGCGTAGTTCGTATGTGGCGATGCAACCGCTACACTATCAATATTGTAGAAATACGAAAGCGCCCTAAGGACTAAACTCGCGAATTAGAATTCAATAAAGATAAATCGTCACATAATGCTAATCAAGAATGAGTATGGAAACTTATTTTGACGTTATTCGGAAAACACTAGAACATAGTAGACAAAGCCCGACCAATATTTTATCGTCTATCGAATAATCAGTAAACAAACGAACAACAATAGTTTATCTATCAAACAAAAAACAACTCTACACTCTTTTAACAAAGTCCTTTTTCATTAATATCGAACTGTAGCAGCAATTAGTGAAAGCTATCATTGATTCAGTAGCTAAGTACAGGCTGTGGGTATCAAGTGACCATTACAGTAATGATAGTCCCGTACTATCAATTATGGACTCTATTTGATGAAGGAAAAGTGGAAACAGTGTTTCCATATAAGTTTTTGGTTTTTCCCTAGTTTCTTAATGAATTATTCCTAAAAATTTCCAAAAAAAATCCTCGATTTAGGGAATTTTCATTTTTATAGCATTCATCATCATCATCATCCTATTAATGTTCCCACTGCTGGGACACAGGCCTCCTCTCTGTGAGAGGGAGTGGGCTGTAATCTACCACGCGGGCCCAGTGCGGGTTGGTAGATGTCACATGTCTTCGAATTTTTTGGTTCTAAGACATGCCGACATGCCTACATGTTTATAGCATTAAATACCTACAAAACATTCATTATTATTCGAGAGAGACGAAACAAAGCAACTTTATATAGGTATAATGCGACTTACTTCCGATGTCGTGTTTAGCCACGGAAATAGTTCGATTAACAATAACATGGTAAACTAAAATTAGGAAGAGACACCCTGGTGCATGCTGTTTGCCGATGAAATTGTTCTTGTCGGTGAGGATGAACCTGAGATCCAGAGCACATTGGAGAAATGGCAGCAGAAGCTGGAGAGTGTTGGCTTGAAAATCAGCAGAACCAAAACTGAACATAATATGTTCTGCGATTTCGGCGGTCCCTCTAGTTCTGGAGCCATAGCGCTTGATGGCACGCTTCTGCCAGTCTGCTTTCGGTATCTCGGTTCACTCGTGCAAAGCGATGCACAGAATTAACACTGGATGGATGAAATGGCAGCAGGTCACGGGAACAATCTGCGACTCCTGCATTCCCCTTAGACTTTAGTTTAGTTCTTTTTTTTTCGAATTTCAGGGAATCCTCTTTAATCAATCGGTGGTGCCATAGAGTAATGTAGTACATTAGGTCCTGCCTATGATAAACAATAGGGCTACCAACTCAAGTTCACTTTTTCCCTAAAATTCCCTAAATCCCTGTCAAAATAAAATATCCCTAAACCATGCTTATTATTGGCCATTTTTCCCAAAAAAAGGGAGAAATTCCTAAAAGTGGAAACACTGAGTGGAAAACTCCGTGAGTGACGTTTAGATTGTCAAATGGGTGACGTGTGGTTGTTTTGAAAACATTTTGTCGTACTTACGTCGTTAACTTTCGGGAGCGTTGCGTTCGGGGGGTTATTTTTAAAGCAAAAGAGGAGTCTTGCTTAGACGATACGACCGCGACGGTTTATTGAAGACTGAAGTTTTTCGGAATCGGATCAGTAGTTCCCAAGATTATCTCCTACTGACACTCACAAATTTTACCTCTTTATAATCTAACACTTAATACTAGAAAGAAAGAAAGAAAGAAAAATAGGTATATTTGTCATAGAAACAGGTGCATACAAAGAGACAAGAGTAAAACAAAATAAAGAACAGAAATAGTCGGCAGCTGCACGTCATGACTGTGACAAGAAGGCTTCCACTCAGCATAATGCTGTGCACTAATATTATAATACATATTAGTATTTAAAGATCGAAGAGAGGAGCTCGTGGCTAAGTAATAACAGCCGCACGGTTGGTCCGTGGATGGGTGACCATCTTTACACACCGAGACTCCTCCGTGCCTCGGAAATCACGTTAAGCCGTTGGTCCCGGCTGTCATTCGTGGATCTTTGACAATCGTTGCGGGTCGTCAGAAGCCCGAAAGTCTGAGAACCAGTCTTACCAAGGGGTATCGTATTACCCAGTTACTGGGTTGTGGAGGTCACATAGGCAGACTCTCCATGTAAAATACTGGTATTCAGCTGCATCCGGTTAGACTGCAGACCCGACCCCAACATAGTTGGGAAAAGGCTAGGCAGATTGATTAGTATTTAAAGATCAATAACATACTTTTCAGATATTTTCCTACAAAAGTCACCATAATATATAGGCTGATAGGTAATTAGTGACCGATATTGAAACACGTGTCTTTACTCATCATTATGAACAACTTTTACTATGGGACCAAACCTGAAATCGCAAAAAAAAATCTGCTGTTCCCCACACTCCAAACTCGTCAAAATGTAGGAAACAGCTGATTTTTTTTCGCGATTTCAGGTTTGGTCCCATAGTAAAAGTTGCTCATGATGATGAGTAAAGTTACGGTTTTAAGTAGGTATCGGTCACTAATTACTAGTCGCCCTATATACATACAGTGCTTTGGTACCTTTGGTATCTACTGTTATTATTTCATTAGGTACAGGTAGGTAGGTACTAGATATACATAGCCTGTCGTGAACTATTCTTCGTCTACGACTGAATTATTCCATTAAAAATGTAAAGCCACAGCCGTCAGGATCGATCGATACAATATTGTTTTTATTATAGTTCTGTTCGTATTGTCTGGTGTTGGATATAGTTCGATAAACTCTTTTATTATTAATAATGAGGTAGATTGAGTTACCACACTTACCACCTGGTTGCTTTAAGCTAGCACTGCATAATCAGCCTATAGTGTTCCCACTGCTGGGACTCAGACCTGCTCTCAGCGAGAGGGTGTGGGCCGTAATCTACCACGCAGGCCCAGTGCTGGTTAGTAGATGTCACATGTCTTCGAATTTTTGGTAAAAGGACATACCGTTTTCCTCACGATGTTTTCCTTCACCATTTTGAGAGCAGTGGTGATGAAATAATTTACACAAAGTAAAGTACCTGTCAGGGTTCGAACATCCGACCTACAACTCTTAAGTCGCGGCCGCGGCCGTTACCACTGGGCCACCACTGCTCTCTCACTGCTCAATCTTCAACTGACTTGTTTGTTAGTCTCGGGTTTTCCATTAGACAATTTTAATAGGAGCCAGTATGGACTCGTGCTTGGTTGATATTGGTAATTGGCTCGTCCTCTATTACATGAGACTAAACGATAAGGAACGAAAACAAAAAAAAAACTCGCAAGAGAGCACGGCTCCCACTTACGAGTGGTAGGTCGTAGGTTCGAAGTGTTCGAACCCATACAGGCGCTTTACTTTGTGTAAGTAATTTCATCACCACTGCTGCACTGCTTTCAAAACGATGACGATGACATATCCACGGTTTAAATATTTGGAATGTACTAGGTATTTGTAAATGTATTGAATTTTGATTTTATTGTCTTGAATGTTATTTCACATTACGTGTTAACCGCCGCCGCCGGGAGCAGTGGTGGCCCAGTGGTAACGGTCCCGCCTTACGAGTTGTGGGTCGTGGGTTCGAACCCAAGCAGGCGCTTTACTTTGTGTGAATAATTTCATCACCACTGCTCTCAAAACGGTGAAGGAAAACATCGTGAGGAAACCGGCATGTCTTAGAACCAAAAATTCGAAGACATGTGACATCCACCAACCCGCACTGGGCCCGCGTGGTGGATTACGGCCCACTCCCTCTCACAGAGAGGAGGCCTGTGTCCCAGCAGTGGGAACATTAATAGGCTGATGATGATGATGATGATGATGATGAATGTTATTTATTGTATTAAGAATGTGTTAGTTTTATTGTTTTTATGAACGTGTTTTATTTTATTATTTGTGATTTCAAATACAATGTGTATTGTTTCTAAATAAAAAATTAATTGAATTGATGAAGGAAACCGGCTTATTATTTGGCATTCGATTTGGCATACTCGTAGTACACCCGTACCTAACTATTCAGAGATATAACCGACCCTTTGGAAACCGACTAACCCACTTTATAATAACAACGTCTTTCTATTTGACAGTTCAATTACATTAATTGCGTTGTCTATGCTGTTAAACAGACGATTTTTTCAAACTTTGAAGTAATGGATTAGCAATTTCCTTTATAATCTTTCGGATTGCAAGTGGGACGCAATTGGGGTCAATGTCAATGTCAATCGAACCTTGACTGGCTCTATTCGCGACTTATTGGCTTATTCCGTCGAGACAGTTTCATTTACCGCTGTTTGAGTGAAGCTCAGGTTTCTAATTACGTAACACATTTTCGTAATCGATTAACCGACTAATCTGTTTCATTTTGACAGTTCAACAACATTCATTTACGTTGCTGAGCAGATAATTTTTTCGAACTTATGGAGCAATGGACTAGGAATATCTTTCAAAATTATTCAGAATATGATAAGTAATTTATCACTTTGTAGTGTTTTATTTGGAGTACGGTTTTTTTTTATAAAAAGTTTTATATTTACACTTTTTAGTTGTGGTACCGACCCCACACAAATTCGAATACCTGTTGGACAGTAACTTATACTGGGTGAAACTTAAACACGTGACTTTACTCATCATTATGAACAACTTTTATTATGGGGCCAAACCTGAAATCGCGAAAAAAAATCAGCTGTCCCATACACTTTGACGAATTTTGCGAACATAAATGTAGCGAACAGCTGATTTTTTTTTCGCGATTTCAGGTTTCAGGTTCAGGTAGGTCAAGTATCGGTCACTAATTACCAGTCACCCTATATAATAACATCATCCATATAGACTAAGTGGAAAAAATACAATTATTGAAGCTAACTCAAAAAATACCCAAGCAAGGTTATTAAAAATTGTATGATACCACCTCTAAAGTATGACCTACCAAAAAAAAAAGAATCATCAAAATTAATTCATAATTATTGTCGAAGGAATCCCGTAAAAAACATAAAAAAAACATACTATCAAAATGAAAACCTCCTCTTTTCTGAAGTCGGTTAAAAATTAATTGGAATTCGGTTTGAGCTCAGGCCACACTGAGAACGAAGCGAAATGAAGCTACGTTCGATTAGCTTCGCTCATGTCATGTGGCTAGTACCGCGTCTTTTGATACTTCGGTAATTCACACTGCGAACTAGAAACCGAAGTATGAATAGACGCGGTAGCTACATCAGCTACATGAGCGGAGCTAAACGAACTTAGCTTCATTTCGCTTCGTTCTCAGTGTCCGGAGCTTTGAGAATGCCATGCACGCCAGTCGCTTTAATTAAAATGATTAACATTGCAACTCTTACTACGAACTATGTTTATGGAATTTCCGATATTGAACATGAAATATATTTCCAGTTAAAATGGAATTACGTTCAAGTTACGTAGCACGCGTAGGTTGAATGAAAAATTAGTTTTTCTCGCTAACCACGTTTTCTTAGTTTATTTTATTAACTTTTGTAGCTTCTAGTCTTCTCGCACACTCTCGTAATTATACTCGTACTCTAGCTAAGTTATCAAAAGGCAAAGTCATCTACGTAGCCTTTTTGAATGATCTCTGTAACTTTGGAAGCTAGTTAGTTACACACAGTAGTAGGTACGGACCTTCCTATTGGGTTTGCCTAACACGTTCAGTGCTGGGAACCCTCCTGGACGGTTCACTCAAGTCGCACATGGGATGCCGGGAGAGGGCTCATTTTAAAAGTAAGTTTTTCTTAGCGGTTTCTGCAATATAAACTGTGAAACTAAAATCAGCTGATTTTAACAAGATTTCAATCCTAATCCCGGTGACACTCCTCGAGGGTTAACTTTAGTGCAAACGTAATGCCGGTGCCCCTCCTGGAGTCAACTTGCAATACGTATGGCGGTATGGCGTATGAGCTCTATGAAAATGGATGAAGTCGAAAGTGTTGGGTAGAAAAGAACATCACTTGTCATCAAAAGAACATCACATCATAAGTTGTCGCATTTCCGTTGATTCCGTGCTGTGACTTATACCATGGTATCCAACATTAAAGCCACTTACCCAAACTATCCTGTCTCCCTCAGGTGAGGACAGCTCGTACCCAGCATGCGAGCTGAACTCTCAGGGTCCTGCAGCACGGGGGTGGCGCAGCGAGGGCGCCCCACCCCACGAGCTGCTACTGAGGCTTGCGCGAGTCACATCAGTCCACAAGCTGCAGTTGTTAGCTCACCATCAACTTATACGTGAGTAGTAGAAAAAAATCATCTATACAATGGTACACACGGCTACACATCAAGCTATACATTTCATACTTTCAACTCATACTTTCCTGATAGCCTATGAACGATTCATAGGGAAATATCATCTATCACTATCAGGAAAGTATGAGTTCAACGTCCAAAGAGGAGTAGATTTCTCACAATTTGCAGTTTATGGTCAAAAACACTTAAAATGTTCGATATCTTCAAAATAGCCCATTTTGGACGCCAAGTTATCAGGGTCAAAAAAGTTCCAAATTCGTATTACCCATTTTAAGGAATGAACCCGAATGTTCATTGTTCTAATAAGTGTTCGAAACTTATGTCAGATCTCTTATTTAACAACATTGTTCTCGATCTTGCATTTGTTTATTTTTCTCTTCATTTGTAGCATCATGCGTGGAAGTCTTGGTTTCCGGAGGACTGGTCTCCGAGGGGGCGGCCACTCCTTGTGGAGCCACGTACACCAGTGTCGGCAGAGTCACGCTAGCCAGACCGGCACAGCAAGCCAGGACCAGAGAACTAAGGTAAGTCCTGATGAAAATATTTTGCACGAATAAAATTCAACCTCGAAGTTGCAAATAACGTAGTCAAATAACCATCCCGGAATGCACAGAACCACGTTTTTGCGTCCCTCAAATTATTCTTGAGGCAGCTATGAACATTATGTCATGTTTAAGGTCGTATATAATATCCTTCCGACTGAATTTTGGTCCCGGGTAGCGATAATCTCATAAGTGCACAGCTCAAGTGTGTATACAAACACAAGTGCACTCTTTGTTCCTATAACCCTATTTCCCATGGGCCAATGGGACAGCAATCCGAGATGACCGGGGAGAGCTCTGGACCCTGTTGATTCTGCAAGGTCATAGGCGAATTAGAACTATATGCTATTGTCCTCTGTGGTGGCCAGCAATGGTGGCCCAGTGGTAACGGCCGCGACTTTTGAGTTGTAGGTTGTAGGTTCGAACCCTGACAGGCACTTTACTTTGAGTAAATTATTTCATCACCACGGCTCTCAAAACGGTGAAAGAAACCATCGTGAGGAAACCGGCATGTCCTAGAACCATAAAGAAGACATGTGGCTTCTACCAACCCGCACTAGGCCCGCGTGGTAGATTACGGCCCACTCCCTCTCACAAAGAGGAGGCCTGTGTCCCAGCAGTGGGAACATTAATAGGCTGATGATGACTCCCGGCCGAACTTCGGTCAAGGCGCCAATCTCAATGGAGAGCCAAGTAAGCAGGAAATACATATAAATGTGTTGCGTAAACAAAAGTGCACTCTCTATTCCTTTACACTTTACACCCATGGTCCAATAGGACGGCAATCAGGACCGTGAAGTCGTTGATCCTGCGAGGTCATAGGCCAATTAGAACTATGTTCTATTGTGCTCTACTTTACTGTTTCATGATTTTTCCTTCTGTCTTTAGATCAGCTGCCCTTCCCGAGCCAACCATAGCCCGCTTCGTTAAACTCAAGCTGTCCGGACCACACCCCCCAGCTAAAGAAGATGATCAGGTATGTCAATTAAACCAAACCATTTACAAAACTGCTTGGTAATTACGTACTTTATAGGGTTTTTTTCATCTTTTATTTCCTCTTTATATTCTTCGTTACAACAATATTATACAATAATATAAAATAAAACTTTTAAAAAGTGGAGCTCATTGGGCATCAAAAAATTCGTCCACATCACTGTGAATGGGAAAAGTGCTGGCAGCATTGCCACGATGCAAATTTTATCAGCAATGCTGATTCTTTGGGAAAAAGATAGAATCAGAATCAGAAAATCATTTATTTGCCTACTTTATGTAATACAGAATGTCTCTGTGGCCGGTGGGCCGTACAGATGAGTCAGCTAACTTATGTCCTAATGGATCTATGCTTGCTGTGTTTTGTTGATACGCAATATGTGATACTATACAAACAGATTACGTGTTTTATTCTTATTTTATGCTTACAGTCTATTCCATTGAGGCATTATTATTATTGTTATTTTGATTTTATTTATTTATTTTATTATATATATAGATACACTTCACTTTATTTTGAGGGGACGCGGAGACTTCGTTCTGTCGGTAGGCCATCGCTTGTATCCTTTTTTATTAGGGTCATACAATATATCGCCTATTCTGTGATTAACCCTGAGGGGGTTAAATTCGCCGTGCGCTTGGTAGGCGTCTCCAGGGGATTCAAGATCTTCTATTTCTAATTTTGCAATATTCTCCAACATTTTGGTGTTAAGGTCCTCGGCGCGCAGGTGCCAGGCTTCTATGTCAGCCATCTCCCAGATCACTTCCGTGGGTGTTCGTCTTGGTAATTGTGCGGCATTTTTCAGAGCCAGTCTGTATTGACGTTCAATTTTGCTTAGGTTCGTTGCACTATACCTTGAGAGTAGTTGCACCACTCCGTAGTCCATCAGCGGTAAAATGCAGGCCTGAATGATGGCCAGTTTCGTATCTAGTTCTGTCTTCGCATTGTATCCTATTATTGGACCGAGGGCTTCTCTGACTTGTTTCAGTTTTTTGACGACCTTTTCGGTGTGCTGGTTTATCTTCATCATCTGGGAAAAAGATAGGTTAGCCCTCTGGTCACGTCATGAGTCGACCAACAGATTGGCGATGTCCCGAAATACTTGATGAACACCCGGACCCCAAGGCCTTAGTGTTTCAACCCCAAACGGCTCAAACATAAAGCTCCCAATTAAGTTGTTATATATTTGGCTCGTTAGCGGTTTTCTGCTCCTGCAGGAGCCGCTCCTGCACAGTCAGCCGTACAGTTTATAACCTATATTAAAAACAAAATCGGTTCCGATCGATGCTTCGACTCCGCTAAGCCGCAAAATGATAAAAAAGAATGACTCCTTCTACTTCTTTCTTTATCTCCAGGTAGCACTAATGGCTGTTAACGTACTGGGTGAAGAAGTAGAAGACAATGAGAGCTCACCAGTCCAGCCAGTCAGCAAGGAGCCAGCCTACTCGCCGTACGACGACCTCGCCTTCATCATGTATGTGGACAACGATATCGCTGACCTGGTCAGGAGTTTAGATGAGAAGAAGAAGAACGCTGTTGGGGGTGAGTTAGGAAGAAAAGGGAGGTTTTATCAGGGACTTTTTGGGCTAGTATATGTTTTTAAAATGAAATTGTGATTTCAGGATAAAAATATAAAAAATTATGAGAACTTGGTACAACACTGTTAAAATACCAGTAACTTTGTGTTAGGTACCTCTATTCTTGCCATTATTTTGATGTCATCGAAGTTGCTATTTTCTGTTTGAAAATTGAGTTAGCATGAAATAGAAATCTTTAAAATTTTTAAATGACTCTTCTACGTAATACACACCCTGTTTTTGAGGAGTCTTAAGAGAAGTTTATTTATTTTTAAATGGGCTATTGGTTCGATTATCTTGTTTCTGAACTGCAAAACAAAAACATAAGGAAGTGCTTACTTCGTCGAACTAATAACTGTTGAGGGTTTACGGAGGACCTCAGAAAGAACCAATGTCAATTGTTGGACAGAGGTGTGTGTACCAGAATATTTTAAAACATTCCTTTCAGAGGAACGCTTCGAATACGCACGACGCTTAAAATCCGCGGGCGCAGCACTTGCATCGGCTGGCATCCGCATCGGTCGCTGGCGGTTGCGCAAACGCACGGCAGCAGCAAGGGATGACTTTGAGCTCGCGAGGAGGATGAGGGACCGGATAGCGGATGCTCTGTGTGGGGTTAAGGAGGATCCCCAGCTGTGTCGGTTGTTTGAGGAGGATGGGGTGAGTTGTAAGAGGTTTTAATAGAATCCGTTCGTAGAAGAAAGAGTGTTTACAATGCATGAGTGAGTTTGTTATAGTTTTCTTAATTGAATCCCTGATTCCAATGAATTTTAAGAGAGTTTGCATGTTTTCGTACCTGAACTTCTGATACTAATAGGGATGATGCCTGGGTCAAAGAAAGTAATTCTATTTAGTCCGTCACTCAGAAAATAAAAAAATATTGGACACGTATTTTTTGCTTTATTATATTAATAAAAAATGACTTAGATAAAACGCATTAAAGTTGGGTACTGGGGGTACTACGTCACAAGTACGTATAAAATCTACATACTCGTGACGTCATGGCACATTTTAACTCAATGTATCGCCGTAATCTTTTGTTATCGAAAAAAAGAAAAAATATGTGTCCAATATTTTTTAATAATCTACAAGACGGACGAAAATATATTTTTAGTTATCATCCCTATTAGTAGCAGGGCCCTTTGCCAGTTTCAAGAAGAAAGATATTTGAAAAAAAAAACGTAAGTGCCTTACATAGAAATATTTATTTCTAACTCATAAGTTCATAACCAATGCAAGCGCCAAGTTTGGCATCACACATCTAGATTACCGACATCACAGTTTGATCGTAAAGCTCTGCGAGATCTAGTTTTGTGCGTCCATAACGCTCGTGTACGCTCTTAGTTCTTTCTTTCTTCGTATATCAAACTAAGATGTTCCCTCCCTTTCAGCCGGACCGTCGCAACGACTCCTCAATGCCTCAAGAGTACGACTTCTCCCACCACCTCTCGCCCTCCGTCGTAGCAGGATCTCTCAGCCTTGACATACCTTCACCAGTTCCTCCCATAGAACCTGAACCTGAGCTACAGGAACCGGAATATGTGAATGGAGAAGAAGGGGAAGATGTTCAGGATATGCAGCCGGTAAGGAATTTGAATGAGAGAATTCTAAGGTCATTTAGACAAAAATATAATAGAAAACGTATATTTAGTAACCCTGAAAAGAACCCTGTAAGAAATTCACACGTGTTTCACCTTTCAACGGGGCGGATGACGATTGACTTGTTGCTAACCGTAACTAAATTGGCTATTGTATTTTAGAATGGATTTCCGCAAAGTCACGCGTGACGGCGTGAGTCAACCTAAATATATTAAAACAAATAATATTCTTATAAATAAAATTCTTGAATATTCTGCTAAAAAAATTTAAGCAAATCCACCTCTTCTATATTCAATATTAAACCCAGAAACTAACTCACTCTCACCTTCAGCAAAATCGAAAGGAATCTGGCATTCTGACAAAAGCTAAGCAATGGAAATCACACAGTTATAATATACCGTTTAGTGGATAAAATAAATATTAAATTAACCAGCTCTTAAAAGGATGTAGGTATAAAAAATACGGTTAAGTTAAAACTAACTTCCCCTATTGCAGACTTGCAGTGCGTTGGTGAAGATAGTTCTCGTAAAGTAGCGTTTCCTCACTCGACCCTTAATTTAGCATTCTGCCTACCTAAATATCCTTAAAAGCTCTTTCGCTATTGTGACACCTTCTTTTCAAACTGGCAAAAATATTTTTAGTCGCCAGAACCAACATTACAAGAAGAAATTCCACCTTCATACGCCGAGCCAGTGCAACTCCAGCCCGTCCAAATGATGCCAGAAGAGAAGGAACTGCACAAGAAGATAGAAGAAGACGAACTGAGGAAAGAGACTGACAGTCCTAGAAGGAGTATTACACCTAATGCTGCTAATGGTAAGAAATTAACCAAATACATTTACATATTTGAAGATAATTTGGGGCAAAGCAGTGCCATGTGGCCAAGTCGAGCAATAAAAAAAAACAGATATAGAGCTTTTACGAAACGACAATTTGATTTCATCTCGGACAGAAATTGCTGAGACCGTTTTCAGTGAATTGAAAGCCTTTCACGTCGAGATAGAAAAAATATGTGTGTCGAAGTCAGTTGAAACATCAGACAAGTAAAAGCTGTAGAAAATCTACATTAAGTAAGAAAAGTTTAACTAAACACTAGTACAGCCCGATACAAACTTAATGGCGGCTCGGAACATGAGGCGAGTCGCTGCGCAGTAACAAATTCATGGGTCAGCGGGGGTGAGGGGTGGGGTACTGCGCAGCGAGCAGCTAACTTCCGAGCCGCCATTAACTTTGAATCGAACTATACAGTCTAGTAAACGGACTCTATTTAAACCTTCCTCCGTAACCTTAATATATTGTTCTGTTCTAGGTTCAGTGGTACGACGTAGAAACAAAAGCGCTGGCCCTCGGTCAACGTTCGAGGCTTATGAGGAACGTTTGCTACCTGCTTTGAGGCAGTAAGTACCTGCATATTTTCAAAAACCCTGCCAAAACTATCCTGAAGAACAAAATCTTCATCATGAAATCCCAGACCTTTCACATTGATTGGATTCCATAATTGAAAAGAAGTGTTTAAAAAATGATTATGTGTTCCAGTTCCCACACAAACGAGTACCTCCGTGAGGGCCGAGAGGAGGAGTGCAGTGGAGGAAGTGCTGCCACATCACACTCACGGTCCACTCAGCCTCACAAGTTGAACGAACGAGAGAGGAAGCATGCTGCGCTGCCTATACTTATATTTGGTTATCCACTTGTAAGTAACAGTAAATATTTGGCTTTGGTAGTTCCAAACTACCGTCACTTCTTCAGTTGAAAAATAGTCTCCTTTGCATATGTTATTTGTAAGAATTGCTTCAAAATACAAAAGGCATTTATTCAAACTCCAAATTACATAAGACAGTCCCCCAAAACGCTCACCCTTCACCACTTCCTAGTGCTTTAGCTGGGAAGAAGAAGTGGCGCAACAAACTGTCCAGCAGCACTGCTGTCTGTTCAGTTGGAAAAACGAGTCTATACAATAGTATGCAAAATAATTTACATTACGCAATACAAAACATTAAATTAAATTATTTGCTATAAATATGTCAGCTAGCACACTAGCCAATATAGGTACCAACAAAAAACATCGAAATTTTTACTCAAGCGAAAATAAAAACTAAAAACGTAATCCTGAATTAAAGCCTCCAGGCATAATCTCGCTTACTTAAAGCTATTAAAGCTGTAACTCGAAGTCACAAATGATATGGTCAGCAAGACGACCAGTCTTCGTTATTCGCCTCTAAAATGAATGCATGGAATCTTTTAACAGAAACTACTTAATAGACCAAGTGAAAAACACGGTAAAATCAATACTTGGGAAGATTGAAGTTAAAAGTATTGAAATCTTTCGACAAAAACATTATAAAAAGGTTCTCAAATTCGAAGGACGAGCGATGGACGACGACAAGACACGTCCGAAAGAATAACTCTTGCAACTACTTAAGTGAATCGTTGCATCGTTAATTTCAGGTAGAAAAATTCTATTCCAAAAACTACCTAGACAAAGAGGAAGGTCTATCCCGTCTCCGCGCTGAACTGACGTCACCATCCAACGGGAGCACCAAGACATCTCCGAACAAGACAGCCAGGGCCGCCGCCATTTTGTTGCAACGAGCACTGAGGGACAAGGTGTTCTCCGTCTACAGCCAGGCCAATGAGGTTGTTAAGGTGCTGTTTAAGGAGTTCGTGCCGGATAGGTGAGATTTTAGTTTTGGTTACTTCTTTTCTTAATTGATTTTCAGGCAATTCAGTCTATAGCATTCTGCGGCTGGACATTTGCTTCCCCAAGTGGCGTTACAACAACCGGTTCTCTGCCTTCCGCATCCAGGTGTCGGGTTTTAGTCAGTAAGAGTCTGACACGCCCTTCTGCTTCGCCCAGAGCGGGAGAAGTGATTTGATGATTTCTCACCCACAAAAAAAGAAGGTGTCAGGTTTTTAGGAAAAGCTGGAAATTGAGTTCATGGTCGTTTGTAAGCATTGGATCCGTATTTCGTCAGCACTTGCAGTAAGTTCCAGCTTTCATTAAAGACCTACGGTTTTATCATCGCCCGCGGGGGTGGTTCAGATGATAAAAGAAACAGACAAAATAAAAGAAAAAACAAAAGACAGTTTACTTTTTCCAGCTTGAGAAAGCCGTTATTGATGTCGTAAGAAGTGATTCAGGTTAATATCAAGACGATGAGCAGTAGCATTTCTCCTCAAAATGTCTGTTAAGATCATTGTGGTTGATTCTCGCCACGGGATTGGCCAAAAAGTTTGTAGACGTACATAGTAGAAGAACAGACCATTGTGTTTTTATTTTATTTGAAAAATTCTGTTCAGGGAAATCGCCAGAAAGGATTCAATTTCCAGGGTGTGTGCTGCCGAGGTGGGTCGTTGCTTGGAGAAGCTGCTGCCTGAGCTGTTGAGGGCGTGCGGTGACCCTGCTCCGAGGGTGCATTCTACTGCGCAGCATACTGTGCTCACTGTTGCTGACTGTCCTCAAGTCCGGTAGGTTAACGAGTCTATATTTTGTGTTTTGTATGGTTAAAGTCACAGAACAGATAACCTGTTCCGTGGTTAAAGTTCCCCATTTATAACAACACCAGAAATGACTGAGTTTAGCTGAAATTGATTCTCCAGTCATGAGTTTGACAGGCTTGTTGGAGAAAGCTAAATAACGCTGAAAAAATATGAAACTGCACGCAATCCATGCAAACTACTAGATTTGTTTTTAGTATCCTAGTCAGCCATCACTCTATTGTACAAATATCCCTCTGGTACAAATCCTGCTCTTGTAATTATTTGAACGACTACTTAAACTAAGTTCAAAGTAATTACAACCTTACGGGTTCAGCGGAACGTGATCAGCACATCGTACATCATCAGCGCGTTCAAGAGCTGTCATGTATCAAAATTGTTATGGAAAATTGACACTGGCAGCTCCTGAACGCGGGAAATCCGCCTTAGGTTGAAGAGAGACAGATTTGAAAGCAATTAAAAGTAAAATTAACTACTTTCTACCTGTTTGTTTCAATTGCAGGAGTCTCCACTTAATCCCTCAGCAACTGGTGCGCCCAGTAGCAGCATCAATGCATCCTCGACTGGCGCTGTCTCGACTACAGATGTTGGAACAGCTCATACTAAGCCATGGTATCTCCACTGACAAGAACAGGTGAGTTTTACGAACAGTTCGGTACGGAAATACCGCCTGAAGATGTTAGTGATGTAGGTACTTTATACCGATATGGAAAAGAATAAAAATTCATTTACACTGATTTGTCGTAAAGATTTGTAAGTTCAGTTAGTACTTATAGAGAAACACGTTCCACTAAGATGCACTAAGTAGTTAAGTTTATTATTTAAAAGTTAAGAGTAAGTAACATTATTAGTGTAGCGGCACACCAGGCGGAACGTTCGGCGCCGACACTTCAGCGATGGAATTATCGGTCGTAGTATTCGGTTGGCATGACATACCACACGCGCCGAACGGTCGTCGGCGGCGTTTACTTCAGGTCTTCAGCGCGTTACGCGACGTAACTTTCGGCTGATGTGTCATAGGTAACTTGAACAACACTACGAGCGTATTCAACCGAACCTTCAGCGCCGAACGTTCGGCAGGTGTGGCGCGACCCATAGAGTGGAAGGCGACTATTTATCTCAGTTGTTGATAGTAGTACTTAGGTGGTAGGTTCGAACCCAGAAAGGCGCTTTACTTTGTGTAAATTATTTCATCACCACTGCTCTGAGGAAACCGGCATGTACCTACTAGAACCAAAAATGAACCAATGACATGTGACATCTACCAACCCGCACTGGGCCCGAGTGGTGGATTACGGCCCACTCCCTCTCACAGAGAAGAGGCCTGTGTCCCAGCAGTGGGAACATTATAGGCTGATTATGTAAGTTATGTACACAGGATAAGTTTACTAAGTATATTTAAATTCGTAAGTCATTACGCTAAATTATGACGCGCATCGTTGGCCTAAAGTAGGTTACATAGTAAGCAGAAAAATGTACGGCGATGAGACCAACAATAAGTAGGTATTGTTAGAAAATACCAATGGAAGCTAATTCAATCGATTTAAAATAATATTTAAAAATCATTGAACTACAAAAAAAAATATCTTGTTTCATTCAGTCTTTTCCATTTCATATTATAAAGTTTTTCTAGATGTTCACAAAAATATTAATGTAAGGGGACACCCGGACTTGAACCGGGGACCTATCGATCTGCAGTCGATTGCTCTACCACTGAGCTATATCCCCGCTGACAGTATAGCTCAAATTAGGCATTAGATTCCGAACACGGCATTCTTTTGTTTTATGTTTTTGAACGGTTGAACGGATTTTTGCCGTTGCGGGTGGAAGTCGAAGCATGAACGTTGCATACTTACATAACCTTTTAAAACTAGAAATATGATGTGATGATTATTTCTTTGATTTTGTGTACATAGTCTACATTGTATTATACTGAATCCTATGAGAGCTCGATTTTAGGGTAGGTAGGTAGTTATCGAAGTATTGGAATGAAGCATATAGCAGCCAGCTTTTAGCTGGAATCTCTACATGATGGGAATTGAATGGAATTTCGTGCATCGCTAGACCATTTTATAACTAGGTACTCACTGCATAGCAGAGCAGCTGTTCATTAAGTAATTAGTTCACCTACTTATAATATTTATATCCTTTTTAGAGTGTGCATTCTAGGTATTAGTTATTGGAATTAATTTTCCATATTTTCGTACAACACAAAGCGTTATTATTTCATAATTTCATTAAGTAATAATATTGATTAATTTATCAGAACAGCGAAATATTTGACAGATAACTGCGACGTTGCCGACTTTCAGAATGCACAACCTCGTCCATCTTCTCTAAATACAGTACGTAGCCAGCAGCTGTACAGGGGCTTACCACCTTTAAAGCAGTATTATTTTTCTTACGTCAGTGGGGGAGAGAGATGGGGCTATACGTCCTGTAGAGCTTCATCTCTTTCCCACACTTAAAGTAATATTATTTTTTCCAGCGGCCTAACAGTTCGTCGTCTAGCGGAATGCGGCGCTGCAGGAGCTCAACACGCAGCTGGTTCAGTCCGAGCAGCCGCTGAACGCATCCTGCTTGCTGCGTATGCGAGGTCACCTCGAGTAGTGCGCGCGCAGCTACCCCCTGATGATGCGGTGACGAGACGGAATCTGATATATAGGCATCTGTTCCAGCAGTTTGATAGGATTGATATGCAGGTCAGTGGTATTTTGGTCTACTTACTCCGTTTAGTTCAACGTCTCCAAAAATATTAGGTACTATATAGCTGCACCCCAGGGTTTCATCCGCATAGGCCTCGATCCCGTGGGAATATCCTTATAAAAGGTATACTATGTCATTCTCCAGGTCATGGTGTTCACAAAAGGACAATGGTAATGTTCTGGCCCCGTACCCAAAAAAATATATCATTGTAGCAATATGAACAATGTCCGTCTTTTATGCCCTTATGAAGTAGTTTAATTAATCCTAAGACAGCACGTCTGAATTCACTTGGAGAAAAAAGATATGTGAGAAAGTTAGATTGGTTAAATATAGGGAAATATTTAACTTATCCTCTAAAAACTTCTATCTTCCACGTTAGAGGTTTTCGTTTCCGCACTTAGTCCGTCAGGTGAACTATTGTGCGTGGGCCATACATAGCGGCCGTGTGGTTATTCCAACCAGCCCACCTCCCTCCAGAAGACGATTAAGTCTCCTGATCCGTTTAGAACGTCTGTATAGGAGCTGGGTGAGCAGAGGGTTTTTGTTCTAATCTGAGTGACGCCTGTGCATTCAAAGAGCACGTGCGCAACACTTTTCCTCAGCCTCCATACACGCCCTGCACAGAGGACTGTCCGTTATGCCTATTGTGTGGAAGTGTTTGTTTAGAGAGCAGTGTCCCGTGATGGTCCCCGTCACCAGGCGCAGGCCGTTCATGTCCAGGCACCTGGTTAGCCTGCTATTTTCTGTACTATATAGTTTCATCCAAATCCGTTCATCCGTTTTTTCGTGAAAGTGTAACAAACAAACTAACTCACTTTCGCATTTATAATATTAAATAGGGTTAGGACAAGTACCTAAATAAAGTTCACCAAAATTGTCTCGTATTGTACAATCCGTGCGCGACTGCTAGTCACCGTGAGACGGGACGACCTCCCCCGTCCCACCGTTCACTTACCTCAGGCGGTGACTAGCAGTCGCGCGCGGAGTATAGGATATTCGCAAGAAGGTAAAGCCGTCATTTCAAAGATAAAGATCATCATTATCTTTGTAAGGTGGCTAAAAATAGACGAGCATGAATAGAGATGCTGGGGGCCTGTCACAGGCTGCTAAATATGGGATGATGATGATGACAAAAAATACGAGCCTTTCAGGAGATTCGTACTAGAATTAAGATTTTTCTGTTGATAGTTTTATTCAGCAAACACAGAGCAAAGAAATCTTTTGTAAAAAGTCCGTTTATTTTTATCTTCCTTTAGAAAATGCTAAACCAAGCGCCTACAGAAGAGCAACTCCTCAACGGAGCAGACCAGTCGATGGCAGACTCTACCCTTGAAACAGCCAGCGTCACCCAGTCCACTAGAAGCGGCACCACAGTCAGCGGAATGACTGCCTCCTTAGGCATGACGTCATCCATAGGAGCTACGTCATCATACAGCTTAAAATCCATGACTTCAAGCGTCAGTGGGGCAACCCTTGCTCCTTCTAGTTTGACTGGCAGTTATACTTCGTCCAAAACAAAGAGTAGTTTGAAGAAGACGCCAACGAAGAGGTATACTCCGAAGACGACTGCCAAGGACATCTCAAATTATCCGGGTTATAATAAGTTGAGATTGGATAGCGCTGTCAGTCCGAAGCACTCGCCTCGATCGGTGGCGTCGGGTGGAGTTGAGAAAGTGAGTATTGTTATTTCACTCCTTTTATTAAAATGATGTTTCTGGAATCAACTTGTGTGTTCTATCAGAATGAGAAGTGTTTTTTTGAGAATAGTCATAATTTGTATTTTATTTATTTATAGTGGTCTAGATTAGTCTAGAACATAAAAGACAAGAAAGCGATATGCGATTCTGATTCCTGCTTAAATTAATAAGTATTTAAATAAATATGAACAGTCCATAATGCAGAACAACTTCATAGCATTCAATTTCATTTAAAATAATAACATTTATTACATTTATTCATAAAAAAAAGACGTGTGGCACTCGGGGACTGCCCCGGCGAAGCTATTGCATAGCATTTTTTATCAACTTACGCAATTGTAAAATATTAACCCGAATACATGAAATAGCAATGATGACATTGACAGGAACTGTTATTCACATTTATAGTTTTTAAATCTTGACACAACGTAATGGCCGGGAACATCAAACTAATAAAAAGGTTTTAATTTAACTATTAATAGTCAAGGATCATTCGTCTAAGTAAATTTGAACTTTATTGTCAAACAGTTAAACATAATTTTCAATACAACACTCTCGTATCATTCGTCTAAGTAAATTTGAACTTTGTTGTCAAACAGTTAAACATAATTTTCAATACAACACTCTCGTATCATTCGTTTAAGTAAATTTGAACTTTGTTGTCAAGCAGTTAAACATAATTTTCAATACAACACTCTCGTATCATTCGTTTAAGTAAATTTGAACTTTGTTGTCAAGCAGTTAAACATAATTTTCAACACAAAACACTCTTTTCTTAGGTAGTATTTTCGTTACGAAATTTCTGGATTAGGTCTCCACGCTCAAGGCCCGCGATAGAAGCTATGCAATAGCTTAATAAAGGAGGATGCTTAAAAAAAACCCAGCTCCGGGGGAAACGCGATGTATCTCAAATCATCAATAATAATAAGTACTAAAATAATAACCGGTCATGATCGTGATCCTTACTGGCAAACATATAAAAATTGCCAGTTTTATTATGCAGATTATGCAGTCGTCTATATAATAAATTGATAATTATTTTTAATTACTTTATTCAAATAGGCTCATTTTATATTTTTTTATAGTGCTTTAAGTTGTTGAAAGTATACTTTGGATATATTTATTGTAACAGAAACTTCGAGAGTTCGACATCAAAATAGTCAGGATTTAACAGCATCGTCACGTGAAAATACTATTGTTAACAGCGATACTAAGATATTGATTTGATAGTTTGGAGTCCTATATTATCGCCATCAGCGCCATCTATACAAGATCCTGACATCTATCGTTGGGCAGTTGCCCGTCATACACGACACCCATCTGGTCGGAGGATCCTCCCTTTTCTTTAGAGGATGAGTGAACTTTACTACACCCTGTTCCTCATACCTCTAAAACAGTAAATAAAAAATGTAATAAATACACTCTGGTTTGAACTCACCTTTACTCCCAAAACTTCAAGTGTCCTCGTGATTATATGTATAATTATTAACAGTATAGATGGCGCTGATGGCGATAATATAGGACTCCAAACTATCGAATCAATATCATAGTATCGCTGTTAACAATAGTATATTCACGTGACGATGCTATTAAATCCTGACTATTTTGATATGGAACTCTCGAAGTTTCTGTAAATAAATATATCCAAAGTACTTTCAACGACTATAAGCATTGTAAAAAATATAAAATGAGCCAAGCTCGCATTTTAACATAACATTTTTAAATAAAGTAATTAAAACTAATTATCAATTTTTTATATTGACGACTGCATAACCTGCATAATAAAACTGGCCATTTTTATATGTTTGCCAGTAAGGATCACGATCATGACCGGTTATTATTTAAGAACTTATTATTATTGATGTTTTGAGATACATCGCTATTCCCCCGAAGCTGGGTTTTTTTTTTCTGTGGAGCTTGAGCATTCTCCTTTATAAATTCTATCAATAAATTAAAACTCAACATCTCGATACTTTTCATGCCGACGGTATATACCACTTTTTAGGCGTTTTGATGACGTAGTTATGCCATTATTATTCGGGTCGAGTTGACTCGGGCCGTGCTGTCACTGACCCCAGAATTTATGACCGACGAGATCTCATAAATTCTGTATCGTGGTCTGGTCTAGCTATAACTTGGGTGTATGTCTATGATAGATTCATCGCCAAGTTACTCCCCAAGTTACGCCTCTTACCTAAATCTCTTTTATCCCTAAAGTCACTTTTACACCCTCAAATTGCGAGACATTTCTAACCTCTATATTCACACCCCCAGGTACATTTCCAAGAAAGCCACAGTCACAGCCAATCCTCATCTGAACAAGTCGTCTACCGTCGCACGAACCGTAACTCCGAAAACCGTCACTCCATGATCCATTACGACCACGAACCGTCGAAACCACAGCTGAAAGAACGACCCGTTACCGTCTACGAACCGTTGCATCTAGATTACCGGGATTCCCCGACATTAGGCTCCCCTAAAACTTCCAAGAATGATCTTCGGAGCATGGATTCCTTACCCATGGACTCCCCACAGATGTCCAGGAATGATTTGAGGTGTGATTCGGACTGCAGAAGCTTGGATTCTCCGAAAGTGAAGGCGGATTACTTCAGGGAAGGAGTCTTGGAATCGCCGAAGCTGGTGGCTGGGTTGAGGAACCTGCATCTTGATGAGCATAGCCAGATGGATGAGAGCGGGTATTATAGTCCAGGTGAGATAGAGATATACCAGTTTTTCCAGTTGCTGAGTTTTGAACTAAGAATTTCTGCAGATGTTTTGGATTTTTTCAGAGTCCCAATTATCGGGTGAGTTAAGCAATATTAATCAATGTATTTTTAGGTAGAAGACATCAAGCTACAAGCAGTGAACATCATTACGAGCATTACGACGTTGGCAATGTGGACGTAGCTGAAAATATACCTGAAACTATCAGTTTACAGTGAGTACAAAGAGAAAATATTTTCGTTCTGGAACAGGGTCTGCGAGGAATTTAAAATAGGTATTTGAAGAAACTATTGTCGTCGCGCGTCGTCTTACCTCAAGTCTGCACCCGTAGAGTGCTATAGGGAAAACTGCAGTACATACCAATTTGATTCCTCTAGAGGCATTATTCAGGAAGAAAAAAGGGGAATACATTTGTATGGAGAATCGCAGGCCCTGTTCCCTCGATACACGAAAAAGAAAAAACAAATAAAAAAAAATACTACAGATTATTAACCATGTTAATAAATTAGAGCAGTGGTGGCCCAGTGGTAACGGTTCCGATTTACGAGTTGTAGGTCGTGGGTTAGAACCTAGGCAGGTGCTTTACTTTGTGTAATTTTCTCTTCACTGCAGCATGACTATTGTGGTCATGCTAGTGCTGCTCTTAAAACGGTAAAGGAAAACATCATGAAAAAACCGCTATGTCCTAGAACCAAAATTTCGAAGACATGTGACATCCTACCAACCCGCACTGGAGCCGTGTGGTAGACTACGGCCCACTCCCTCTCGAAGAGAGAGGCCTGTGTCCCAGCAGTGGGAACATTATGCTTATGCTAAAGTGCTCTCTCTTGAATCCAAAAGCGCATCAGATCTAACAGTTATTTAGACCTCATTTCTGAAAGGAGTCTTGGTTGGTATCTATAGACCTACTTCTATCCGTCTTTCCCCTGCCACATCCAGCACGACGTGCACGTGGTGCGGGCGGCGCGTGCGCGCGGACGCGCTGGAGGCGCACTACTGGCGGCGCTGCGTGCTGCTGGCGCGCTGCCCGCACTGCCGCGTGGCGCTGGAGGCCAGGATGTTACATGCACATCTGTTGGGTACGTCTTTATGATCATCTTCTTTCAGCTGAAAGACGTCTACTACAGGACATCCTATGCTTCCCAGAAGCATCGCCATATCAACCGGTCCTGTGCTTCTCGCATACAGCGAGTTCCCGAGTCCTTCACCAGTCATCGGCCTACCTTGTCTCGTGTTGGTGCTTCTACCCATGCTAGTTATACAGCTCATGTGTTTGTGGTAATATATTATCAGTCGATAATATATCGAGGCTGCCCAGGGTGCCCTGAATGTACTACTCGTGACAATTGGCGATTGTTTTACTTCGTAGGCATAGTTTTAGTTTTAGTCATAGCGATGAGATTGCCATTATTTTTCTAAACTCAAACTCAAAGCGTTTATTTCAATTAAACCATAGGCAATTTTGAATTGTCAAAGAGTCGGTCAGTTAGTCAGAAAGTTGAAGTTAGTAATTGCACATTCTAAAACGTAGATCTCTGTGGATTGGGCAAGGACCTCCAAGGACACTCTTTTAAAACATAGATATTACAAAATCCTGGGTAGGTACATTATTCTTGTTGCTTCTACTTATATGTGAGAACAATGTGAAAAAATTATCAAAAACAATTCAAAATATAAGATTAAAATAGGTACCTACTTATAAGATTAAAATAAGCAACGGCAGATAAGAGATGACCAGTCTCAACTGACGGCGCCCGTTCACGAACATGACGCGTGGATCAGCACCATCCAGCTCAACCATTTTGTAGGGAACTGAACATCAGCGAGATATTTGAACCCTGAGTTTGTCTTCAAAGTTTTACATCATTTATAATATGCATTGCAGAAGAGTGTACGATGAGTGAGGGTAGCTGGAAGGCGTGTCAGAAGTGTGGAGCTGCTCTCAGAAGTGATGACTCCGACTATCACGCCAACTGCATACGTGAGTATTTGTTCGTCGACTCAAGCTGGTGTAGCAGATGCAAAGCTTGTCACTGTCTCTGATACACTGATGAACAATCTTAAGTATAAAAATGTCACTTGCAAATTGCCAAAAAAATCTAAACATCTCCTAACACAAAGTATACAGGGTGGCAGGGACATTGACGCGAAGCCGGTTACCATGGATTCAGTACATGGTTCTGAACCCCCCTAAGTTGAAATTTTTCGTCGGTTATTAAAAAAAAATCAGCTGTTTCATAGAAAAGTGCAATACCTACGCGGTCAAAATGTATGGAACAGCTGTTTTTAAAAAAAAAAACCGACGAAAAATTTCAACGCAGGGGTGTTCAGAATCATGTACTGAATCCATGATAACAGGCTTCGCGTCGATGTCCCGGACACCCCGTATAGTAGCATGAAGTAAAAAAACATTGAAATCAGTTTTATACGTGTTTTTTATGCGTTAAATATACTTGAATGTTGCTTTTTACTTCAAGAAGCTATCTTGCGTGGTTACGGAAATATTTCGTGGCTTTTTATATTGCTTGTCAGTGTATTTTGTGTGTGCTATATTAAAAAATCGGCTGTTATATACCGACCTTACAATCTAAGTATTAATCGATGATCGGCCACAATAGTACATTATGATACGAGTGTGCTGTATTGGTCATTACCCATGAGGCGGTATTATTCGCGCGAGCCAAAGGCGAGCGCGATAATTTAGCCGAGTGGGTAATGAACAATGCGCACGCGTTTCATACGACGTTTTTCAACACATTTGCGAGGAAAGAAACCGTCTTGTTGTAAGAACTTATGCTACAATAACGTAACTTTAGAGAAATGATACATTTAGATTTATAAAGTTCAACTGACCTTTGATGTCAGGTACTGACTATCCACTTCCTGTAAAAACGTTTCTACGTCGGTTCGTATTTTTCTTAATATGTAACCTGCAGTAACCACACAACACAACATTTATGTACTTACGATAACAAATATTTATGAAAAATGGCGCGCTGGACTTTTTTTCGGGTAGGCGCGCAAGGCACTGACAAAACCGCTGAACAGCCTACCATCACGTTCGGTCGGAGGTGGAGACAAAATTTGAAACTTGAAAAAATTAGATTTCGCTGCTAATTATTACTAATTATTCTCTATCGAGAGAGAGTGAGAGAGAAAGTGCGAATTTGGTCAAATGGAAAATACAGTATGGCGATTGTGAAAATTTTCTCATTTTTCATGGGTGGCGTTTTCGTAATTTTCGATCATGCTATAACCGATAGTGAGGTCAAAATGTTAATCCAAGATGGCTTCGATGGTTTCGATGGTTCTTAAGCCGATAGTGAGGTCAAAATGTAAATCCAAGATGGCGGCTGTAAAAATTTCTCATTTCGCATTTTTCTCACCCATGACGAAATATGAGAAAAAATTTTGCAGCCGCCATCTTGGATTTACATTTGACCCCACTATCGGCTTTAGAACCATCGAAAACTACGAAAACGACCCCATGACGAGAAATGATAAAAAAAATTACAGCCGCCATCTTGGATTTACATTTTGACATCACTATCGGCTTTAGAACCATCGAAACCTACGAAAACGACACCCATGACGAAAATGAGAAAAATTTTGCAGCCGCCATCTTGGATTTCCATTTTGACCTCACTATCAGCCTTAGAACCATTGAAAGCTACGAAAACGATACCCATGACGAAAAATGAGAAAATTTTCGGAGCCGCCATCTTGGATTTCCATTTCGACCTCACTATCGGCTTTAGAACCATCGAAACCTACGAAAACGACACCCATGACGAAAAATGAGAAAAATTTCGGAGCCGCCATCTTGGATTTCCATTTTGACCTCACTATCGGCTTTAGAACCATCGACAACACGAAAACGATGCCCATGACAAAAAATGAGAAAATTTTCGCAGCCGCCATCTTAGATTTCCATTTTGACGAAATTCACACTTTTTCTTTCTCTTTCTATCGAATTAGAAAAAGACACGCAAGAATGAAGCCGCGTTAAAGAACTTCGTTCCAAAAACCTGTTTACTTTGTCACACTATATTAAGTCGCAATAAGAAAGACATGTCGTGCCTTCATAGTACTTACTAATTCCATACTGCCAGACTGCCATGTCATTACTCCGACTAGTAAATAGTTATCTATGGCGCACATTACCGCACTAGTGCGATTATGTAAAGAAAAAAGCACGTGTCTATAATACACTGCATTATGAACCTAAAAGCGGTTAAATAAGAGCCACTTTACGAGCAACTGTGTTGAAAAGTCTCTTACATATCTATCCTTCAGAAAATTAAGTGCTTGAAGTCTCAAGAAAGACAGAAAAGTATCCTATCCCTTTAGGATAAAATATGACTATTTCAGAATCGAAAATTAACGTCATTCCGTCCGCAATCCGCTTAAATATGTAGTTCAGAAAACACATGTTTGACTTGCAGACCTCTCATATCGGTCAGACTTAAAATACACTAATTAATTTGGAGAAGTTGTAAGATAACTTCAGGCGCTATACTTATTTCTAATCCTTATATTCCAGCCGTCGGCATGGACGAATGGAAATGCCCGTACTGCTTCACGAACGTGCTCGCTCGCGACTTACCCTGGCAGAGGCACCTGATGCAGTGTCCTCGGAACCCCAGGATCACGCAGTCCTCATAGTTCAATGGAGGTGGAAATTTTCCGTTCTTGAGTTTGTAGATAGGAGAGTTAGCATGCAAAGGCCACTCATAATTATCTCAATTCCTGGTTTATATGCTTGATTTTCCAGTAAATGGTGTATGATTCATTTGTCAATTTTAACATTTTTTGGGCCATAATACAGACGTTAATTAAAAATAAAGCTTGTAATAGCGACTGCCAAAGAGGCCCAGAACAATACATAGGTAATTAATATCTCTTATGGTCGATTCGTTATTGGGATATCTTTACCAATAATGAAGCGAAGACCTCATAGCTTTGCATAGTAGACTCTCCCATATGGAAGTAGATATCACAAAACTAGCATACGAATCTATTTATATGCCCAGTGTGACAATGAAAAATGCTACCATTGGTATGTTTAACGATTCGTTTTTGTTTATAGAAACTGAGCATTAAGGCCTCGTCAAATAGAACGTGTACTGAGCGCGCGTTAGAGCGATAAGTACAGCGCAGCAAGCAACGATAGTGTCGCGGCGTTACTAGCGCCGGCACGGCGGTATTGTTTGAAAGTAAACGTACATCATAGTACAACACAATTCGGCGCTATAGCGTGGCGTCAGGCTAGCGATAGCGCTCTAAAAGGGGTGATAGACGTGCGAGCAAGTACGTGTGCTATGGCTCGGCGACCTTACTCGCCCGTGTCTCATACTAAGTACGCGTACTTTAAAACCACTGAGTAAGTTCGTCGGCGATTCAACAGGTTTGAAATTTTGCTCGTAGCCCGTCTTGGTTCGTAGTTTCGTACGTCTGTCATCGCCGCGAGTCGCGAGCCGTCATTTTGTTTCGACATTTGTGTAATGCTACGGCTACACTGGTACATTATCGCGAACTTTACTTCGCGCGCTCTCCCTCGCACACCACTCGACGTCTCGCTGAGCAACAGAGTGCGGACGAAGTAAAGTTCGCGATAACGTACCAGTGTAGCCGTAGCATGATGTACTTTTATAGAGTTTGATTCAGAAAATTCGACAACATCGCGATACAGTGTGAGTAAGCTTCACGTTTGTCACCGACGACGGCGAGCCGAGTAAGTTGGTGAACTTAAAAACCGCGGACTTTAAGTTCGCATGTTATGCATTTGATTAGGTTAAGGTGCGTGGCCTTTGCATGAAACCTACCATAGTTTCATATTTGAATAAAAAGGATGATAAAAGAAAAAGAAAGTGATTATATGGTTTTGTACAGTAAGAAACAATGAAAGGTAACTAATAAGAAATTAATTCACATTTTCAATCCCATGCTAATGCATATTTCTAAAATTGTAACCAACAGTATTCAATGATGATACTAAGAATTTTTTTGAAATCGTAAAAATTATAAGCAAAATTACTGTCAATAACGCGCTCAACGATAACTTTTTATTTTTTGATGACTTTAAGAACAATGATTGGCTCAACTCATTATGATATTTAAGAATAAGAAACATGAAATGCTTAAAACATTAATAAGCAAAAATAAATGCTTTAAACATTTAAATAAAATACTCAAGAATCTGTTCATCGTATAAGCACTTTCTTGAAAAATTCACACTTAGAATTTAAAAGTTAAAACATTTGTTACAAATTACAAAATACGTACTCATTTGAATATCAACTAAGTATTTGTAATTTGAATATATATTCATCTCTAATATTCTTATGAATTTATTAGGTACTATAATTTTTTGTTAGTCTTTCAGCTGCCTAGCAGTCAACCTTTTCAATGATCTCAATAGCTATGTAGATATTATAGTCTTTATCATTATTATTTGTAACTTTATAATTTTCTTCATTTACGTTTTCTATATTAAAAATATATTACTTATTTCCAAGTCAAAATTAAATTAGTACTGTATAAATATTTATTGGTAACGATTATTTGTCCACTATGCTACAGTGTATATCCGTCAATTCACTTGAAATGCTATCCACTAATGTTAAGACTTAAGCACTGCTTGTTAGTCCATGATTACCGTCCAACGATATGGATTCCGTCTTAGACTGCTCGTTTAGTTCACTTTGGGTCGGTTCCACTTCTTGCTAAAATGTTGATTCATTTATCACTTCCCATAGATACTTCCTATCCTCCCTCCTATCCTTACTATTCGTGACATGTTATGAAATTCTATTGGATACACAAGTATGGGTTTATGAGAATTACTGCCTTAAATTGCGATTTTGTCTAATATGCTCTTCGTGTTCTCTTCATTATCTGTATTGTTTTCTATAAGGTGACCTGTTGCAGCTCCTACACTCAAAACTATCTCTATATTCTCTATTTCGGCAGGTTTATCTGCCTTTCCCTTTGTTTTATAAACTAACTAGCTGCCCGCCCCAGCTTCGCATGGGTAGTCCTAATTTGCAATAAAATAATATTGACACGACACGAGATTTATATATATTAAGATTGAGTATATTCATCAAAAAGTGTACACACGGACCGAAAATATTAAAAAGGTGGTCTGGAAAACGAAAGGTGGTAGATTCATTGAAAACAGCAGTATCATAAGCTCGTGTTTCATAATATATACTGACACAGTGGATCCTTCGCAAAAGGGCGTTATCCCTGCAATTGCAAATTTGTGGAACTGACTCTCTCTATGTTACACCGTTTTGATGTCGTGTCGTCTTGTTTCGTGCAATACTCATTAAGATATTAAATTCGTACTAATAGGGCGTTATTTGGGTTGAACTAATCTTCCTGGCGTTATGGGTAACATTTAATTTCACTTTCGGTTACTACTGTTATATTTGCATCTCGATTATGTAGTGTTATAGAAATATTCGTTTCAATTTGTTGAACACAATTTTTCTCTCAGTTTTTATCATGTCTACCAGCATCTAACAGTCCTACTATATTTATTTATATAGTTTTGTCTACTTACTCTAGTATAGTCTCATTTTTATTTTTCAGTGCCATATTACTATTTAGTTAGTATCCATTTTTATTTCCTAATTCCTTCGCATGCAACAATATCAGTATCTGAGTCATAAGATTTACTTTTTATTACTAAAAGGTGTATCATTTAGTCAAATGGATTTAGATTTACGTAATTTTTATTTTCTATAATTATGTTGATTGTATATAGGACTAAGTTTAGTTAAGTAGCGTTAGTCTAGCTTAGCGTAGGAGATAGGTACCTACATACGTAAGGAATTAGATTCTGTTGTAAAAACATCTTCCTCTTCTCCTTCAAAATGTTTTCTCCCTTTTTATGCATAACTATTTTTATCTTTTCTATTGACTTCTTCTTTATTGAATAATGACTATTAGGTACTTGTATTCTAGGGTTCGAAAAAAAACTTCGACTGCTTCATTATGAAGTACTTTTTTCAACGTAACCCTACATCTTGCACTAAAAAATTATACATAACTACTTTAAATACTGCGGAACAAAAATGGAGAGAATTAAGAGACAATATTTTTCTCTAAAACTATACGAGTATTTACCAATTTGATAAGAACAGACAAACTCGATTGACTGAAATATGAATGATATAAGAAGAATAAATTAATGTATAAAATAAAGTGATGTATATATTTTGGAATTACGAGGATATGGAGGCAACGACATTCCATTCAATAAGATTACTCCTCAAAATTGTCCATAAATTAAAAAGGCTTATACTCGTATGCCAAAAACATATAAATCTACCTGACCTTTTCCTACTGTATCTATACCTAATTCTATTACAAGCCAATACTAATTGACTTATAAGACCGTACGGAACGGTCTTAGTCTGACTAATAGACTGTCTTTCATTCGTGTCTCCAAATCTGGGAGCCTACCGCCACCTCTAAAGCAGTATTATTTTAATCTTACTTCAGTGAGGGAAAGAAATGGAGCCATTACGTCCTCTAGAGCTTCATCTCTTTCCCACACTAAAGTAATACCGGTAAAACCCGACTACCTATATCCATATTGATAGCACCCCCTTCAAGCCCCACCGTATCCACCGGGATACGCGCGTCACGGCGTAACCCGATGAACACGGTGGGTCTAAACGGATATTCCGTTTGGTCTGTGGGTTGTTTGTCTCTAAGGCATGAGGTATATAAGTCGATTAAAAGTTAAAAAAATGATTGTCAAAAAATGATAGGACACAGAAAAATTCTGAAAAATGTCAAAAGTGACGTTTGAACGTTAAAACGTGTATTTACGTCTGTACGTCACCGGTAATACTGCTTTAGAGGTGGTGGTAGGCCCCCTGAACCTCTATCTACCTTCTCAGCGGTATCTTCAAGCCCGCTTCTACGTTCCTATTTCCTGCGTTAGAATAATTAGCTTAATTTAAATAATAATTAGCTTTAGCTTCGACAAACCACATCACCCACTGTGATAAAGGATCGAGTTACAATGAAAATGGAATAAAAGTGTGGGTTCTCAGTTGTTGGTATAGATGTAATTTTAATTATAAGAAGCCTTTAAGGCTTGTACTTAGTGTTGGTCAATATTTATGCATTCTGTCTTCCTGTACAAAGTTTGTGGTTTCTGACCTTAACCTTTAGGCCTCTTTCACTAAGTCCTCTTCTATTTATCCTTTCTTCTCCTCTTGAATTTTATAATATTTCATATCTTACGTATTATCACTGTGTGTCGTCATATTTCTCTTTGGTGTGGTTTTATTCATGTTTAGCTGTGTGTGTATGTTTTGATGTGTGTGAAAATGCATGAATATTGATCAACGCATTAACATGATTAATTTTAAGGATCACCATGTTCTTTGCTCTTCCATTTTTTGTATTATCTATATCTATAAAGTCTTTTTTATTACCTTGCTGTATTGTTTTGATATACTTAAAATTAAAAATGAGTAGGTACAATTATGTCGTCCATATAGATAAATTAGAAAAATGAAAATGATCAAATACTTGGGTCGATTTATGGTCTAAAAATGGCTTAAAACTTATTATATTTACCTTTGATTGAACAAATTTACAGCAAATTTAATTAAATCTATCTTGAAGAAAGATTATAAAAATAAACCTTAAACAGTTATATTTGACGGTATCCTTCTTCCAGCTCCTTAAATATGTTTATCATCAAACCTTTTTTAAACCCTATTTCTGGGCCTTTCTGATGAATTTATGCAAAGTAGTTAAGTTTACCAAACATTCCAGTATAAAGAGTGTGCAGATTGAACATTAGATTATGTTAATAACTATGTATAAGTGAATTTTTGTGGCAGGATAAGCGTCTTCTGTTCCATTCGATGATTTTCGTTACATTCTTTACACTGGAATGTACCTAGTTAATATAAGTAGTCTAATATTTAAATAAATATCTATTGTAATTATGTACCTAATTTACAGTAAGTACCTAAATAAAAAACACAGGAAGAGAAAATACGATAATATTGTGTTGTTCCTATCTTTAAAATTAAAACAAATGAAAAATGTGCCTACAATTTTTAAATCCATTTGACTGATTATACTCCTTGTTATTTTATTTTACGTTTATTTAATTTTTAAATTAAGTATTTTAAACTCAGATATGATGCCATGCGTATAATTCTATGCACACCAGTAAGTAGTTTATAAATGCGAATATAAAGTCATGTGGCAAAATATAATTCGGGGCAATAGGTAGGATATCAAATCAGTTCTTATGGTAGTTGATACTCATTATAATCTATTTAGAAGAAATTGTAGTAGTTATTGTAAAGGAAAATGTACCTTTAAATACCAAAGAGATTTTTCTTGTTTTTAATTTATTATTACTAAAAGTGCCATATTTTAGGTAAAATTGATACGATTAGCAACGCTACAAAAAACACTGTTTGAAGCAATTTTACTGTAGTTTTTCGCAAACCTATTATAATTATACTATTTATTTTTAACCGACTTCAATAAAAGATTAGGTTCTGTGTTTGCCCGTATGTATTTTTTTAATTCTAATATGAATAATTTTCGCACATTCCACACACAACAATTTGTGTATGTTTTAACACATTAATTTATCACCTGAATGTTTTGTGTTATTCCTATTTCTTCGTACTTATAACTTTATCTTTCAGGACGATTTTTTTCTTGAGCAGTTTTACTGGCGTTTGGGAATATTCTATATTCTAAATTTTTTGTATAGAGTTAGAACTATTTCATGTTCGTTAAGAAGAAAAGGTTACATACAATGTTATTATTTTGTGCTATATTAATGGATTTAAGTAAATGCATTTTGCAAGCTGGCTGTTGCCTGGTCAAGTATTTAAAGTAGAAAATCCGACTAATTAAATATAAAAATAATCTTGCGCACATAAAATAAATGAGAATGAACCTTGCCAATGTTAAAAAAGGTAAGTAAAAATAAGTATTATTGTAACTGATTGGACTGATTCAAAATTCGATTCTAATTTAAGCTTTCTAAATTCAAAATTTAACGCAAGATAGTTTTTTGTCTGTGATCGGTAGCTTGGAGATTTTTATCGAGATTGACTTTCGTTTTACAGCTTTGCCAATAATATGCCTCCTATTCGAAGCTAACTTTTCATCTACTAGAACCAATTTGCGAATATATTTTCAAATTCGATATTTAAGTACGGTACTAGGTACTTCAAACAGGCAAACTCCTGAGATATTCTGGATTTAATTTTAGGGCTAAGTTGATAGCCAGGTCGATCTCGACAAACAAATTAAATGTTAAGTATTTGAAAGTTTTGGTGTTTGATAGGGACGTGAGTCAATTGGAAACGAATGTTAGGTACCTAGTTACGCGGGCCCTCCGCGTAGGTTATAGGTAGTAGCCAATCCATAATAATAACATTAGGCCTAGCCAGCACTGCGAAAACTCACCGCGGCGCGGTTTATAATTCAGTGTACGGAATTACAACGAACGCGAATATTATACATAAAATATTAAGATACCACGTGTTACAGAAATGCGACAAAAATTTCGCGCGATTTTTTTAAGCAGTACTGGCCAGGCCTAACTCCATAATTATATTTCTACCGGAGCAATATTTTTGTTATTTTAAACCTTAATTGTTTATTTCTTATAATTATTGTGTTGTTTATTTCGACCTACGTAAATGTAATAGGTACACAAATTGATTGAAAGTTTTGATACCATGATGTACTTTACCATCTTCACGGATCTTTTGGCGCCCGAATGACGTTGCCAGGGAGACGGTGTTGGTAAACATTTTGTGAACTTGTTTTGTGTAATGTATTGAAAAAACAATACGCGCCAAAAGATTCGTGTAGCTTTAACTGCATATTTTGGTTCGACAGGGAGTTTGACGTATTTATGGTTCATATCTATGGATACAGCATACCGCAAGCGCGTATGGCCCTTTTACACGTTTCTATGCTTTAGTAAATCAAAGACCTTGGATGTCTTTATGGCGCAATTTCATTAATCGATAACTCGGTCGATATACAGCATGCGGGGACATGATTCTCGCACCAGATTGGATTGTAATACAATTCATGAATGGATCCCGCACCCCGCATGCGGGCCCTATCGACTAATGAAATTGCACCCTTATTGCTAACTAGAGACGTATAAATTGGGCTACAGATGGTAAACTAATAAGCTGAGCTTAATCCATTTTTATGAGCGATATGTACGCGCTGAACTATAGTTGCTAATAACAGATGTATAGAGAATTGTTTATCTGTAAACTTCTTAGCAAAGGTTTACACGGACGTGTTTTTATCGCGGCGATTTTTTTTAACTCTCGGTTTTAAGTCCAGCATTGAGAATCCAACAGAGCGCATTCAGCGCGCTTCAAAAAAACACACTGTTGAATATTCAACTCTCGGCGCTAAGCAGAGCGTCGAAAATCCAATACGCGAAAAACATCGCCACGATAAAAACACGTCCGTGCGAACCTGGGCTACGTGTGTCAATGGCAATCTAAATAGAGATTTGACTACGAGATTTTTTGATCCCCCGAGGTTTTTTTTTAAACATCCTTACCAATAAAATATTAATATACATGGTAATCAAAATTATTCTCAAGAAAAAATATATTATTTAGATCTCATTACATTATGATACCACTTTGTTAAACGATGGTATGACAACCTAATGTGTTACACAGCTTTGGGATTTAAAGAGTAAGGTAATAAGGGTTGTTATCGCTGGCAATGCGAATGAAACGAATGCGAAAGAAGGAAATAAAGGGTTTCTAAACATTATACACGAGTTTTATTTGAATTTGTCTATGCTTAGTCTAGTATAGTCTTCATGATGCCCTGGTGAAAAGATTAACTAGCCAGTATCCGGTTATGGATGATGATTAGGTTTAAAGGGATCGTAGAAGGTGGCGGCGTTCTATTAACTGTTAGTTTATGTATACAGGGTGGATTTTTGAGACGAGGTAGTAAGAGCAGGAAGGTAACTAAACATTTTCTTAAAAAAAGGAAAAGTTTGGGGTTTGCTAGTAATCTAACCATATTAAAAAATAAAACCTGCCCCGTCTCAAAAATACACCCTGTATAGAAGGCAGATTGGTCTGATACTGAAAAAACAAAATGATAGTCAAATGCGTTTTATTAGAATACAATATAAAATATAATAATATATCACTTATAAATACCACAGCACTGTCAATCACTATGAAGCACTCTGTTCCGTCATCTGCACATCGGCGTCTGCGCCATTAGTTTCACTACTGCCCGCTGCGGGCTCTGTGGCGTTAGTGGACTCTGTAGCTTCTGGAACTTCTGTGACGTCACCGGACTCTGCCTCTGTTTCGGTCTCAGGTACATCGGAAGCTTTCTTGAATTTGTTAACATCTGGAATAAGAATATTAAGATTAATTACTGACCTTTTTTCTGCAATTTAGTGTTGGTTTCGTTTTATAATATTCCCAGTAGCGTCTGACGTTTTAAAGAGACCAAAGCCTAACAACACTAGAAGCAGTCACAGACCCCAATTTTTTTTATTTTGTCTTGTTTTCATATCGACACCGGTCACGTCGCAGAGTTTAGCTAGCGAATTTTATTTGACCTTGTATAAGCCATTTTGCAGTTTACACCACTGTATTGACGGTCAATATAGTGAAACTATAAACTGCAAAATGGCGAGGTATAACTGGCGAAACGCGGGTGTACTATAAGGTGTATTTATTATCTTGTTTCCAATAGATGTTATTTCCACTTAAACAAACATCAACTTTATGCAAGTGTAAATAAAGTTGATTTTAGACCGACTAGTACTGTTGAAAAAGTCATAAAAAATATGGAGTTGTAGCGCAAACTGAACCTTATGTGTTGGCATTACAGTTGTTTTTCCTAAAACTCGTGTTTGTTATCATGTTTGGCAAATAAATTGCGTACGCAGATTAGGTACACCTCTACCTATCACTTCGGGGATAACACACAAGCTTGATGTTATGTTATAGCGAGGCACAATTGTTCAATCTTTTCAGCGTGACGTCATAAAGTAAACTACGACCTAAACTCACCATATTTACTGTAGTCAGCGCCCAATAACCTGAGATAATGCACAGTGTCTGGTGTAGCGGTGTACGCTCGTAGAGAGTGAACGCCGCGCCATCCTACTAGTGTGAGTGAGAGGTTCGACTCCTCTCCCTCTTCTTTGTATTCTAGGACGCAGCTGCCGGTTGCTGAGGAGAAGGAAAGATAGGATTAACACCGTTTTACCACTTAAAATTACAATAACGCGTCAGATTTTTTTGGTAAAAAGACATACTATAAAAAATTCGTAGGCTGATTGGCATACATACTGATGCCTTGCAAAAACCGTGCGTACCCGTGGAGAGTAAGCCAATAAGTAATAATAATAATTTTTATAATGATTTATTTATTGATACCAAAAATATTAACACTATATGTATAACATATATTTATTTATTTATTTAAAAAAGCACAGCCACATCATATACATTAAACTTATGCTAGAAATAATCTTAATAACTAAAGGACTAATGTACATGACAATTACGGCGTACATAGCATTGAAACAATATTGTCGCCTTGCAATTAAATTAAACTAAACTAAACCTAAAATACAATAAAATATAATCTAAAATAAAATAAAATGAACTAAACTAAACTAAAGTAAATAAGACAGGTAACAACAAAAACAAAAAAGTTAAGAAATTTAAATTAAAAACAACTTGGCAAGGATAGCGTGATCTTTTTTCTGAATCCCGGTAGCTTGTCGCTGAATATATCTAAATCAGGCGTGTTTAATATTGTATTATTATATTCGTTGCTCATTCGTATAACTGGCGACTGCAAACCTAAATTCGTCTTTACAAAAGGTGTATCAAATACCTTTTTAATTTTTTTTGCCCTTGGGTAAATTCTTGGAACTGCTAAAGAAACACTTTGCAAAAGGTAACTGCACTGTATTTTCCCATTAATTAATTTATGGAGGAAGCATAAATCCAGTAAACGTCTGCGATCGCGAAGGGATAGCATTTTAAATTTTTTTAAACGCTCCTTGTATGGCTTTCTGTGAGAAAAGCCTATTGTAGAGAAGGCAAGATGTCTCGTGAAAGCTCGCTGTATGCTTTCCACACGTTGCGAGTGCACTGCATAAAAAGGGGTCCATATACTGCTTGCATACTCAAGATGACTGCGCACTAAGGCATTGTAGAGCAAAACCTTGGTCCTCTGTTGTTTAAACCCTCTGGAATTGCGCTTCAAAAATCCTAGCATTTGGGCGGCCTTTGTCACTGCTTTATCAATGTGTGAGGTAAATTTCAGTTTGCTGTCCACGATTACACCCAGATCTCGAATATCATTCACTTGTTTCAGTGTAACGCCACCAATATCATACCTTGTTTGAACTGCTGTCTTTTTCCTTGTGAATCTTATGTGATGACATTTTTCAGCGTTTAGACTCATACAGTTTACGTTACACCAGTGTATAATATTGTTCAAGTCACTCTGAATCAAGACAGCGTCAGTAAGGGAGTTTACCACTTTATATATTTTTAGACACATAATAACCACATATAACAACCATATTGCGTAAAAAGAAATTTGTAGGCTATAATGAAAATAATACAACATGGGATCATCTGTAGCCGAACTAGGTGATATACCGGTCAAGTCCTGCAGGCACTAAATAGAGCCGGTTTCCGCGCGCTTCCTTTTAGCGTGGGGCAAATTATATCGCGATAAGCCGCGCGTAGCGGTACTCTAGGGATTTTTCCGCGCATTTTTGCGGCACTTGACCGGTTAACATCTTTATAAAATCAAAGCTATAATACAAAAGGAACAGTACCATGTTCACTCACCAAAATCCTTAACTAAAGCCTGCGTATGCTCAGAGAACAGCTTCACATCAGGAGGCTTGCTGGGGTTGTCATTCTGTAGCACGAGAATTAGATCCTCCTTCAAGATGCGCAGGCGACGCTTGGCGCCGATGAACTGCGTTATACTTTGTAGACCTTCTTGTGATAACCTGGGACGAAGGGAAGACGTAGGTAACCTTGAAATGGGGTGGGTGGAGAAGAGTTTTTGGGAGTTCTGATGCCAAAAGAGAACTTTTATTCGGTTCTTTTTTTTTTGTAGGGTTTATTAACGCGATCTGTCTACTGCGTACAAAAAATTTTAGTTAATTAAATTTATCTGGATATATTTGGCGCAAAACAGGGAAGAATGGCTTAAATATCGCTGCCCAGGTTTGCAAAAGTTTCGCCAGCAATTTTTATTTAAATTCCAGTGCAAATTTTATTTTGGACTTTTTTATTATGTCACTCAAAAATCATTAACCTATATTCAGCTAAAGTAGATAGTTGAGTGAGTAGCAATAAATGTAAATTATCTTAGATTCGCTTGGACCACTAGTCAGAAAGTGCGTTTACCGCGAAACTTCTTTAAAACATTCTGTCTTTGTCATCTTCAAACGATTGACAGAAACAGAACGAGGTTTTAGATCACTAAACGCATTTAGTGATTTTTGTGACACCCGCTTGCCACAAAAATCTTGAGTTGTTGAGTTTTAGTACCGCCACAGTATAATAAAGTAACAGTATTTTATATCGGCAGTGATCTTGAAATAATATCCAATGGCCGCTCGGTAGATAAACCTTCCGCGTCCGAGCGTAACTGCCACGCTCTCAATAATGTTGCGTATTGATATATACAGTACAACTTCTTTCTTAATGTCCCTCGGCAAACTTCGTGTTTCGTCAGTCGTCGGATTTCTATTAGTTGGACGCTCGCAATCGACTTGGAATATACTTCCAAGTCGATTGCGAGAGTTCGGTCTCACCAAGTGCAAAGAGCAACTGATAGAAATCCGATGACTGACGAATCACGAAGTTTGCATTAAGAAGAACGAGGGACATTAAGAAAATAGTTGTACTGTACTGAGATTTCAAAGCGCGTCGTTCCGGTCGTTTTCTACGAAGATATAATACTGTTAAGTACTTATTTATACTGTGGTACAGATAAATAATTTAAAAGAGAAAACACATACCTAAACGGACAAACCATATTCTTATTATCACACCGCACGAAAGTCTTCACTCCCGTATTAATAATCTTGATACTTGCTTCATTCTTCGCGACCACATCTTTAACTATGGGCGATACGAGGTATATGTTCTTCTTCTTCCCCACGAAGCAACGCGTCAGAAGGCATTTCGCGTCGAAGTCTGCGTTTAGGTCGTAGAACTCTTTTATTGAAGGGAAGACGTCTTCTGTATCACCTGTAATGAAGAAATGAGAGAGGTATGAGTAATATATTTATTTTATTCATTAAAACTTTATGCACAAGTAAAAATAACCGTTCAAAGGCGGACTTACTGAATGTTTTATTAGTTACAGTGCAAAAATGAATGGCCTTCAAAATATATGTTTGGTGGAGGAATTAATGATTTTATTTAATTAAAAAAGTATTAGTAGTTTTTATAAATAAGGCCCATATTCAAAATTTGGCTCAGGTTAGTTTCTAAAGTGATTTCGAATAGGTTTTATTGCTTCATTCATGCGATGCTGTCATTTATAATTTTTTAGGTGATATAATGAAAAATTAATTTTGCAATGCAATAAAAAAAACTTCACGGTTCAAGTTTCAAATCTCTAAATACATTATGTTTTTTTTTTTGTAGTAGCAATAAATTACAATAGTAACGTTTGTGTGAAAAAAAAAAAATATTAATCCATAAGGGAATTAATTGTTTACTACCTGAGAAAAACACGAACGGATCTTCTCTATACCCTCCCATCCTCCTCTTCTTCTTTGGCGGCTCTTTTGGCTCTTCTTTCTTAGCTTCCGACGGTTCTGCAGGTTTGATGTCCTTCTCCCAAGGTAAGGGAGCCAGCTTCTCGAAGACAGCAACGAAAAAACCGCCTGTGTCTTGGTGATGAGGGAGGATTCTTACACTGCAGAAGAAAATAATAGGTGAATTGCCAATAGCCTTTTTTACACGTACGTTCCTTCATGATCACTTTTGGGTGTATTAAATTGCGCCTGGGAAAGCCCTGCGAGGCAATAGCGCGCTCCTGCAGGGTTTTCTTTCCCCTCCTACATCTGAGTGTTTGAGTGTATAGAGGTTCATACCTCTATACACTCACACTCTATGTTCCTCATGGAACAGGGTGTAAAGTTCACTCATCCTTCATAGAAAAGGGAGGATCCTCCGGACCAGATGGGTGTTGTGTGTGGTGGGTAACTGCCTGACGATTGATGTCAGGACGTTCTATATGTAAAAGGTTGAGGAAGTATAAAGTTAATGAGTTCTTCACCGAATTTTAAAATTTTGCTACGAATAACTAGAAAATAATGTTTTTTAAATGAGTTAATGTCAACAGACTTAGTTTCGCGAGCAAAATAACGAACACTTACATTTTAAATCTTGTATCGTGAAAGTAAATTTAGGGAGAAAACAATCACAAAAAAATTCAGGCGGGGCTGTCTTTGGGGACTGCCGATAGAAGTGAAAACTAACTAACGCCATCTAACAAAAATGCCAGGAATTTATGTGGCTTGCTGCCACTACAAGAACGAAAGGTGTAGCTACATTAAAAATATCCAAAAAAATTAAACAGAGTGCGCTGTCAACAAAAAAGTACAAAACGCGCCTTCGGTGACGATGACGCGAGTTCCATGATGTTTGTTCACCCAAAAAGTGCTCAACGCGCCTAAAGAAGTTTTCACTTTAAAAATTTACTTGTATCACATTCTGCTAACATGGTAATACGTTCGACAAACTCCTCCAAAGGAGCTTCGTCAGATTCTGATTAACGCAATGACAAAGAATTTCAGAAACTCACCATCTATCGAGATTAAACTTGTCGAGATCCTCAGGTTTGGGCGGGAACATCTGTGGTCGCACCACAGTCTGCCACTTCTCTGGTACATCCTCGAACTTCTCGTAGAACACCATGTCCTTAGATGCTGGGCGCCAGTATGTCATACCTGAGATAATTTAATTATTACATTATGTACATTACATACATTTATTACTGCCACAAAACGGTGGAGGAAAACATCTGCATCGTGAAGAAACCGGCATGTCCTAGAACCAAAAATTCGAAGACATGTGACATCTACCAACCCGCACTGGGCCCGCGTGGTGGATTACGGCCCACTCCCTCTCACAGAGAGGAGGCCTGTGTCCCAGCAGTGGGAACATTAATAGGCTGATTATGTATGTATGTTATGTATTATGTAGATATTAAAAATGTCCTCATTGGACAAACACATGATAATAGGTAATCCGGGTCCCTAAAACACGGATACGAAGTCGTTCAAAAAAGTAAGGTCAGTTTAAAATCAACTTTATTTACACTTGCATAAAGTTGATGTTTGTTTAAGTGGAAATAACATCAATTGAAAACAAGGATTTAAATAGACGATATATCTGGGATATGCATGTTGTGTTGTTTTGCCTTAAGAAACAGCATAAGTATAATCAGCCTATAATGTTCCCACTGCTGGGACACAGGCTCCTCTCTTCGAGAGGGACTGGGCTGTAATATAGCACGCGGGCACAGTGCGGGTTATAAGAAACATAGACTGAATTTATAATTGCCAAATACACACACATATTAACGTGTATTTGTGTATTTTTTTTTACCGTTGCTGGTGTCTCTTCGCCTGCATCTCACCTGATGGTAAGTGATGATCAGGCCGAAGGTGGAACAGAGCTTCGCCCGGAATCCTCAACCACAGGAACTGGCTATCTTACCTCTAACTGCCGATACACAACAACGCTGTTAAAATTGTTGTTATGGCGACAGACTTTTATAAGATGGTGGGAGCCAGGTGGACTAACAAGCCCTACTACCAACCAAACCAAGCAGAAAATTTAGCCCCCACTGGGAATGAACCCGGGGCCTCTGGGTGTGAGACAAATGTTCTAACCACTAGATCTCAGAGATGGTTAACCAGTTTAGTGAAGGTTACTTTGTGAAACAATGCTGGAAACAACATTCCTGTTTTTACAAGGTTACAAACCTTTATGGAACTTGAGTCCAGGCAACATATCAGTCACATTGACGAGTGCGACGGTCCCTGCCGTCTCTTGTAGCACTCTGTGGACCACGGCCTCGTTCTCCACTGGGTTGAAGGAGCATGTGGAGTATACCAGACGCCCTCCTACTTCGAGGAGTTCACAACCCCGTTTGAGGACGCGGTATTGGATTCTGTGGGATAGAAAGATATGAAGAAATTGAGATCTAAGTAGTGCATTCTTCCAAAAATACAGTAAAAGTAGTGCCATTAAACTTGAGACTTGACCGCGCTTCTCGTCGCTCTTTTTCTCCGCCCCGATGACGCCCCGGCGGGGACCTCATACCGCTAAAGAGACCCATAAATCCTCTACTGCGCAAGTCGAACCACGTGGTGCGTCAAGTCTCAACTTTAATGGTACGACTTGTGCGTATCGACAAATTAGCAGCGGGGTATAAATTTTTTATTATTTTAAACTAGCAGCTGCTTTACAAAATTCGTAACGAAAACAGAGCGAGTGTTTTAAAGGGAATTACTATGGAAACCATTACAGTTAAGCTGTTTTGATGTTAGAAATCCATATAGAAATATTGAGGCAGATTAAAATTGCATGCAAAAACTTTTGGGATTGGCAGATATTATATTTAAAAATGTTATTATGCACGGAGTATAGAAAGAAGCTTCTTTCTACTCTACCCCGTACATAATAACATTTTCATTATGATAATGATCTTTTTTCCGATATGACTTTATCCAATTTTTTTTTTTTTTTTTTGTAAATCCTTGACATTCAAAAGTGCCTTTTATGTGCCTAATTGAAATAAATTATTTTCTTTGACTTTTATATCGATAATAGAGGTTAGTTTCAGTCATTGGAGCAAAAGGATTTCTTTTATCTTTTTAGCTAGGCTAGATTCTCAAGATAGACTAGATTAAGGCTGCCTGTCCACTGGAGCGGAGAGGAGAAAAGAGGAGCGGAGATGTGCCAATATTAACCAATAGAATCTTGACTCCGCCCCTGAGTTTAGATCAGTGATCCTGAGTCAAGATTCTATTGGTTAATATTGGCACATCTCCGCTCCTCTTTTCTCCTCTCCGCTCCAGTGGACAGGCAGCCTTAGAGATTGATTTTCTTAACTTCTTACCCGTGAAGATTATTTCCATTGCCAGTGGACCACTTGAGCCATATATCTGGGTTCTTACGTAACGTTGCGTCGCCAGAACACGGCACGTCACACAGAATACGGTCGAACTTCAGTGGTTTAGTTGATCCCGGATTCTGGAGAGAGAAAAAGGCCTTCAAATGTCACAATTTCATAAAAATTTATACGTAGGGCAATTCGAACTTAGAAAATAGTATTTTTTATTTTAACTATCATAAGATAACTCTGTGAATACATATTTGTCACGTCGTGAATACTCGTGAATCACATTTTGACTAACATAAAACCTGACAGTGATCTGTAAGTTACAAAAAATGTAAACTAATTTGAATTTTGTTACCCTTGCGCTTTCGCCATATTATTAACTAGCTGCGGTTGCGCCCCGTGGTTTCACCCGCGTAAGTCCCGATCCCGTGGAAATATCGGGATAAAAAGTATTCTATGTCCTAACACCCCGGTCATGGTATAACTAGGGAATGCAATCTCGTTCTCGCGAGATCTCGGCCTTTTTCAGCGAGATTGATCTCGGCCGAAAAATGGGCGAGATCTCGCGACTTTCACGAGATTGCATTCGAGCAGCTACATATATCGCGCGAGTTGAATGCAGAGCTTAGGAATGCGGTAGTGCTCACAGAGCATGTAACTTTAGTGTAGTGCTGTGACCAGCACTACACTGCAGGCGCGTGAGGTGGGGCGTGCGGATAGCGGGGGGAGATGCTCCCGCTCTTTACCTCAGACCCCGACTGCATTCAACTCGCGCGCTATCTGTACTCTCAAAATAATTCGTAATAATGGCGTGTGATGTGAACTGAACCGGTATTAATATTGGTTGCATTCTATTTAAGAAATAGGGTAACCATTAAAAATTGCTGTAAAAAAAATTATGTTGTAACCGAAAAAATATGCGTATCGATCATATTTCGGCCCCTGATCAGGATATATGGAGAGTTGAGCCTTTTAGCCTGATTTACCAACATGTACCATCTCCACGTACTTGATTTAGGACTTTATTTCAACCCGCAGAAGGTTGATATTTCTTTGGCAGGTTAGACCTAGCTGTGCTGTGTTTCATTGATACAATACTACTGACCTGTTCATCAGCTACTACAAGTGAAGGCATGACAGCGGAGTCATGGTTCGTGATCAGGATACAAGGAGAGTTGAGCCTCTTAGCCTGATGTACCAGCATGTAGCATCTGCTATTGTCCACGTCATTCGCCATTACAAAGCCTGGGAAGGATAAGTCTGGAGGTTAAGTCTGGAGGTTAAGTCTGGAGGTTAAGTCTGGAGGTTAAGTCTGGAGGTTAAGTCTGGAGGTTAAATCTGTGTCTGATAGATGTTGATAAGTTTTAGATTTCTAATATTTAAAACTAGCTGAACTGCATTTTTTTCGACGAATGTGTTTGCGTTTCATCTAATATTTGGCAAAAACCATCACAATAATGCAAAAGCTCGAAATTAAAAACTGAAAAAACTTGCTTTAGTTTTGACAATGATGTTTGAATTCAAATCGCCAAAATGAAATGCGCTTACGCAATACATTGCCGGTGAAGGTACCCTGGATGAAACCAAGTATAGCAGTATTGATGAGATTAAAAAGAAGTGTACTAATATTGAAAGTCTTTTACCTGTAGGCATTTTATCTTCATCAGCATGTAGAAATTCAATCAACTGTGCTGTTTTAGATCCTGGAGCTGCACACATGTCCAAAACCTAAGAAAACAAACATTATTTTTATTTTAGTTTTCATAGCAGTGTTAGGAGGAATAATTGGCTGTCTAGACTTTAAAAACTGTTTAGGCTAGACACAAACGAGCCACCGGTGGGTGTCGCGTCTTGCTGCGGTGTTACTGCTATAGCGGTTGGCCGTCACCGGCCTCACAATGTGCGATGAGTCCATGAAAACGTATGAAGATGCATGGGAACTGCTTGTCGCTGGGCTACCGGTGGCTGTGGCTGGTGAATCGCTTACGCCTAGCCTTAGCATTGTCAAAACTTGCATTTTTTGTAGGTAATTGAGAAACATGTTTATAGCTTTCTATTTGAGAAGTTCTTATGCTCAAAAAAATAAAATAATTGCTTCTTTTGTTACGCATATTGCAAGATAAAATGAAAGAGGAAAAACAAACCCAGTTTTATTTTAAGGTATGGATATACGCCAGTGTAAGGTACAGAGTCAAGTAACTAAAGTCTATATATGTCCTTGTTTCCAATTCACGGTATTTCCACATAAATAAATATCAACTTTATGCTGGTATAAATTAAGTTTATTTCAGACTGACTAGTACTACTGAAAAAGTCATAAAAATGCAAAGTTGTAGTGCAAAGTTGCAAACTGAACTTTATGACTTGGTGTTAAAGTGGTTTTTCTAAAAACAAATATATGTTTACATGTTTGGAAACTAAATCGCAAATGCTGTTTAATTATTACCTTATGATGTGGTTGTACATCCAAAACTACTGGTGGTATCATAGACACAGTCTCCTGTCTCGACACTCCACCGGCAGCTGTCTCAGCTACCAGGAAGTTATGAAGTTTGTAGAGAGCTTCATTGCGTCTGATGTCTGTGCGGGACAGACGGAGCTGCCATGCGTAACCTCCTGGGTACCTGAGGGGCAAAATTATTTGTGTATTGGTGGGGTGTGAACCTGCAAGATGTTTAAGCAACAGAGAATGGATGAAAGATTGTACCACAAATGTAGGTTTCAATCTTGGCAAATCATTTAATTTTCATATTTACTATAAAAATTAAAAGATATACAATTTTAATCCTGTTAAGGGGTCATTGTACTCATAATTATGAACCAATTTAATGTTTTCTAAGTTAACTTTTACTGTCTTTAAGGTGGAACTAGTCGCGGGCTCGAACTCAATGGTGGGCATGGCCAAAAACCATACTGTCTCACCTGGCATCGTGTCCGACAGAAATAGTATCAATGATGTGCTCATCATTCTACATTGTCTACATTGAAAACGTATAGTTCGCACACACAGAAACACCGTACCGAACGATTTTAGTAAAAAGAGCGCGTAAAAAATTAATTTGGAAAATGGAATTTTATGAAAAAACCACTGCATGAATCAATTAGAAATAAAATTAATTGAAATCTTCGATAATTTTTCTGTGGTACGGATTTTGTTTTCGAGATTTTACACTTCTTGTATTACTTATTTACGCCCAAAGTTGCGCTAAAATTAGCTAGAAAAATTAATCTTTGTTGGCTTATAACTTTTTAATGGTTTTTTATTTTACTATTCTGCTTCCGTACAGACAAAATTACTAATGAGACCTAACAATATCATGTTAAACTTTGAATGTACGATATCAAATAGTGGAGTAAAACCGCTCCGTTTGTATGGAAAAAATATCAAATTGTTTCACCTCAAACAGTTAAAGGTCTCGGCCACCACTGAATTACAATTTTAAGAAACATGGTGAGGAAACCAGAGTTTATGGTATGAGGTTCCAAACCCAGAAGAAGCGTGTTAATAATTGCTTTTTCATCTCTCAATGAGAAGTGGAACAGTTTTTTTAACTGAAAACTTCTTTAGGCCCATTGAGCAGTTTCTGGTAGGGGATAATGGATTCGCGTCACGAACATGCTCGCGCCGTATTGCTGTCCAATAGAATATAAATGGCACTAATAAAAGTTTTATATTTTCTCTTCTGTTAAGTCCCCATGACGGCCAATTCTTTTTTTATGTTCTTGCACTTACCAAGACAAATTAATAGGCTTTATCTCCTCTCCCTGTCCTTCGCCCTCTTCAACCTGGAGTTTCATATTTAAGATCTCGGAGAAGTACTGACTCTTCACAATCTTCATCAGAGCAGCCGCCTCGCATTTTGAACCTGTGATGCGGAAGGCGGTTGGCAGGTTCTCTTTCAAGGTATTCATGAATGTATCCCATTCTCCTTCTGGGCACACTTTTTGGCTCTAGAATTAAAAGTATAGTAAAGAAAAAAGAAAACTACTAAGTATATTAGGGCAAGGGTATATTTGAATGTATCCATAAAGGGTGAAGGTCTGAGTATTTCAGAGGGAACTAAAAGTAGTAGATTGCATAAATTGACTCCTCCTGAACTGAAACTACCAGGCACCGGGCACAATGGATTTCTTTTATTTATAAGTTCACATTCAAGGAAATGGAAACTCACCTTATAGTATTCCTCAAATGCAGCATTCTCCCTCACTATGTCTTCGTAATGCTTTCTCACGTCCGCTGCAGGTTTTTCCTGGGGATTCTTTGCCTAAAAACACAAAAACAATAATGTAAATACCTGCTGTGAGGAACAAAAAGGTTATACACATTAAATTTATTTTTTTACCTGCTCTTTACGATCCCGCTTTCGTTGAGCGAATTTGTTGTACTGGCGATTTTTCCGACCCATCCTTTTTAAGTAATTGCCGAGTGAAAGTAGTCTTATTTGTGTGAAATTCAATAAAAGCATTCAATGATAACGGAATGTTTATTCTGCTCGACTTGACGTTGATTGCAAAAGTGAGGTTATGTTTACAGATGCGTTCATAAAATGAATAATTTTGCTGGTTTCATTACATTGGATTGGCAAACATTTTTATTTTCCAATGCAGAAATTGAAATAAAGATTTCGCTATTGTTGATCGGTAATTTTATTTACAAGAAGTTTTTATTCAGGTTCGTGCATAAAATAAAATATTATAGTTTTATTCTGTTGTCAATTTGTTCTGATATAGTATTTTGATATTTATTGCCTTGATTTAAAGATTAAATTACCTCAACCAATATAATCAGCTGAATTTGGTCGCGTTGAAGGCCTTATTGATCAATGAACTGTCAATTCAATGTGAATTTTAGAGTAGGACAACATAACCTTATTTCGTAAGCGTGAAAGAAACAAATATACACTGATTAGAATTTATTGTTAATTTTTGCGTACAATTTGCGAAGTTTTGCATTTCTCGTGGTGAGGGTGAGACGTACAAGTGAATTCGTACAAGGGTTTTTATCGAAGGTAAGTTCAAAATTACGAATAATACTACTAATTTGTTTATTAGAATGTCTGTAAAACCTTTACAAAAGTTATTTGTTTTCTTAGACTAGACTAGACCTATGTTTACCTACATAACGATTATTTTTAATTGTTCTTGGCGTCAGTAGGTAGGCATAGAAACTATGAAAAAAAAAGATGACTTGTATTTAATTAGTTGAGATAACATTAGGAATGCTGAATCTTCTCTTTCATTGTTAATACATAATTTTTTGGATCTCTGGTCTGAATATAAATAATTATGTTATATTGTTAACATAATGTAAAGCTTCAATTTAAGTTGTTTATTTTCATACTTACCTAACTGTAGCCCACAGTTTCCACTTGTATTTTAGGAGAACTTCTTCAAGTTCTTCTAAAAAGTTCTATGAAAATAAACAACAGGTTACAAAATAAAAGGGGTACCTATGTGAAGATATACTCGTTTAAAATAATATCCTCTGTGTAAATCCAAAATGCAGTCTGTGTGTGTGGCCATCCTAGAATATAATGTCTTTATTTTGCATAAAATATGGTAGGTACATAAAAGGTCTTAAATAACTCCACATAAGTACCTAATACTTCTCCAAAGATACCTTATAGTTAAAGTTTATATTTTTTTCAATATTATCTTGGTACTTGAGAATGGCGAGACCGATTTGTTTTTTTTTTAATTTAAAATGTTTGTAGGTAATAGTCTGAATAAGGTTCTTAGCTTATGTAGGCAAGGTTCCGGTAAGGATTATTAACAAATGTGCAAAAACTGGGTGTTTTCTCGTGGACCTACTTTTTTGTCCTACCAGTAGGTCCACGAGGGTATGTTATTTCTGTTGGTCCTACTGAACTGTTGCAACCAACATGAACCTCCTGTGTATAGAAATTAGACTAAGTGTGGTTTCAGTTGTCCTACTGCTTTCATTGAAAATAATACAAAATTACAATATTGCTTTATTATAATATAAAAAAAACAAACTTAACATTTCATTAATATTTTAAGTTTGTCATAATGTAGATAAAACTTAAGTTAATATTTTATTAATATTCTATATGTATATAATCACTCATAACAGCACCGCTTCAACACAGCTGGACCGTTCTCCGGCGAAGAAACGTGTACAAGCCACCTAGTCACACCTAGTGACTCCTAAAATTATTTTTATAGGAGGTTCATTTTGGGTTCAACACTTCAGTAGGACCAACAGAAATAACATACCCTCGTGGACCTACTGGTAGGACAAAAAAGTAGGTCCACGAGAAAACACCCCAAAAACTCGAAGTCTATGAGATTATTGTATGAACATTTTTTTGGACAGGACAATGTCTGTTGATTCAGCTAGTAGTAGGTAGAGTCATATCCAAAGAAGTTGTACATTTTTCATTAGTAGGAGTGTCACATGAAGTTATCTCGATAATTTTTGCAAGAACAATTTAGATTTTTGGTAGAATAGTTTAACTGAACATTAAGCTAAGCAATTCATTTATAAACACAGCTATAGCTCAATAAAATCAAGAGAAAATAAATGTTTATTGTCTAAAAATGGTGAAATTTATGAAAAAAGTCAGTGTCATTCTTCACTTGCAACTTTTATAAAGTCAGTTTTAGCACTATTAATAGCTATTATTCCATTTATCTTAACGAAATATGCAAACCAAGAACTCTGAATTCATGATTCTATGCTTTTTAATTGATAAATTAAATAAATAACTTAAAAAAACCTGTAAAAGAGAAATGTCCTAATTAATCGAACCATTTACTCACACTACATAATGACGCGGATTTTTGCAAACCAAGAACTCTGAATTCATGATTCTATGCTTTTTAATTGATAAATTAAATAAATAACTTAAAAAAACCTGTAAAAGAGAAATGTCCTAATTAATCGAACCATTTACTCACACTACATAATGACGCGGATTTTTACTCTGACAATTCATTGAGCCATAGTAGCGTTATGAATATCGATTATGGCACTAATGATGCGTTTCACAAATAAGCTCGCCATCTGGTTTTCTTAACAGTTCTCTTAAAAAATTTTAATTTCTGAGTGGTGGATGTGAGGGGACAAAAAGTGAACCAGTTTACTGACGGTGTTTAAACTGTGAAAAAAGTGAGTTAAAAACATGTTTTACATTGTAAACATAAGGAATCTAACATTTCGTGAGATACAACTGTGTAGAAGTGATTATATTAAACAATCTGCAAAGTTATAAGAAAAGTTTAGTCATGTCCATCAATTTATTGACACAACTTCATGACTTTCCTGACATCAATAAATTGTAACCCTCAATTTCTTGACACAATTTCATGACTTGCCTGACATCAGTAAATTATAACTCATTATTAGGCCGAGGTCACATTACAAGAATATTTTTACTATACAGTTTATTTAGAAATATTATTTTAAATGCAGTATTGTTTTGTTTATTAACCCTACTACAAAACAGGAGGGAGGTGCTCAATTCGTCTGAAATGATTGAATTTATTAAATTTTTGTGAAATAGTTCTTTTATTTTGAGATTTTTAAATGCTGTTAACTGCTGCACAGCGCTAAAAACGTTAAATAGTACGCATACAAAAAGAAAACCGTTCAAAAAATGAAGAAAAAAGAAAAATCCATTTGGAAAAGGTAAAAAAGAGACCAAAAAAATAATTTAAGACTTGTACTTGTCATCTATTGTATTCTGTAATGTTAAATAAAATATTATAAAAAATATAACATTAACGATGATTAAGTATTTTTATTAATTATTCAGTACACACCTTTACATTTACCATTTCCTAAAATTTCTTGACAAAACCATTTCCTAACCATTTCCTGACGTACCATTTCCTAACATTTCTTGACATAACCATTTCCTTACCATTTCCTGAATGTACACTTTTTTTGGATATGACTCGTATAAATATAGATTTGATAATACTGGTAGGATTACAGATACTTGAATTAATTGAGAAATCTGTAATACAAAAAAAACGAGACAGTCTGGGACTGCCGATTGAAGTGAAAACCAAGTAACGCCATCTAACGAAAATGTCAGGAATTTATGTGGCTTGCTGTTAGTACAAGAACGAAAGGTGTACTTAGCTCCATAAAAAAATAAAACAGAGTGCGCTGTCAACAAAAACTTGAACGTCTTACGAATTTTCGATCAGGTCACGTATCCTGACGCGAGTTTAAAACTTTCTACCCATCCCAAAAAAGTGCACCACCGCTAAAGAAATTTTCACTTCAAAATTAATAGGACATTGCATAAACTGATAAACAATGTGATTTATAAACCATCAGCTTACTTGCAAAATTCTATTTTTATTTTATCAAACCCTGAATAATATCAAGCTAAATAGACCACTCATTCAGATTCCCCATGTTATGCATTTGTCAACCCTAGCTACTTGTATAAAGGTCTATTTTAATCTAGCAGTCAAAAGTTACTGATATCATAAGGACAATATCTGTTTCATCTCTTATCTGACAGGTTAATATTGAATTAAACAGTGTATTTTAGTTAGCAGCTACTGTAATAGCATGAACAAGCTAAGAACATAAAATATAAATTGTAAATATCACACTTTTCAACTCAATCTTTGTGATGTAGGTAGCAATTTATGTACGAGTCTCTAACACACCCATTATGGTCACCAGGATGTCAGTAGGATCAAAATCAAAAGTCATAAGAATCAGTAGTTTTTAAACGTCAAAATTACATAGGTAAGCCAGTCCCCGAACAGCACGCCCCCTGCACAACTTCATACTGCATTAACTGGGAAGAAGTGGCGCTATGGCGCAACAAACTCCCCAGCAACACTTGAACTTCAAAAACTGCCCTTCTTACTGCTAGGAGTGCAAGGGCGTCGCCAGCCTATCGCCCAGGGGGGGGCAAGTTGATATATGGAGGATAGAAAAAGTATGATTTGAAGGTAGAGACAAGAGCACATGAAGCTTTACCATTGTAGTGCGACTCTTACCTTTACGGCGCACAATGGGGCCAAAATCGACGCTGGTGGACATTTGATTTTTAACTCGGTAGTCCCGATAGGAACTATGAAAAATAATAATTTCCATTTTCAATGTATGGATTCGAAACGGACCTTTCGGTCGTTATTTCCCAAAACTATTCAGAACTTTAGTAGAAGTGAAACCTAATAGGTATTATGATTGGGCGTACAGCCCGATTCAAACTTTAATGGCGGCTCGGAACATGAGGCGACTTTGAGAATTGACTTTATATATAATGTTTTTGAATCTCTAGGGGGGGGCAGGGCCCCCCCTGCCCCCCCTTGGCGACGCCCATGTAGGAGTGTAGGACCTCCTAGCAGTAAGAAGGGCAGTTTTGGGGTGCTGTCCAAGTTGACCTTTTTTTTAAATCCCTTCACTCTTGGGCTGCATCACACCTAAGTGATGATCAGGCTGAAGGTGGAAGCGAGTTTGAACCGGACTCTTCAACCACAGAGGAACTGGCCTTCTTACCTCTAACTACCGAAACATACCTATACTGTTAACATTGTTGGTATACAAGGTGGGCACGACAATACAAAAATAAATTAAACGGCGTCTCTCTAATGACGTTTCCATTCTGCATACAATAAATCAATCGAATATATTCAATAGTTTAGTCAATATAGCTAGTAGAAGATCGGCTAAATCTACGTATAGTCGATTCGGATTATTCCGTTTATGCACCCCAAAAAATCCACCTTAAGGTGGATATTCGGAATCTTATATCCGAGAATCCGCCCTAGACCTACTTGGATAAACGGAATTTATAGGCTTCGGGTGGATCGGCATAGACTACTATTTAATTTGTTTAAAAAAAAAATTCATTTTTCTAATTTCGATGCTAGGATTTATTTGATACTTCCAAAATACTCCTATGCATTAGTAGTGCCAGTATTTTCATTTATTGTTTTATTGTAGTCTCCACATTGTATATGGCGATTGGGGACAGACTTAGAGGGATAAGATTGTGTTAGCTAGCCAGGCGGACTTGGAACAAGCCCTACCACCAACCAAACCAAGCAAAAAATTTTGCCGCCACTGGGAATCGAATCTCTGGGTCTGAGACAGGTGGTTTAACCAATTGGATCATGGATGTGCGGTGGATTGTACTTATAAATACTTACTACATTTTCTTCATAATTATAGCTTCACATACAACGATGCTGTTCAGCACTTCTGTATACGGTGTGACCGGGTTTTCAAGACCTGAGAGGTTTTAAATTCATCAGAGAGCTCACTAAAGAAAAGAAAATTAGTTTGGGTTGCTGTCGCCGGATAGGGGGTTTATTTGCAATTTCGGTAGACCTTACATAAGATTGAAAGGGTGCGTCCATCCAAGTCTTATTTTATTCTTACGTAGCGCGGAGGTGGTCAGAAGGTGGTTTAAATTGTCAAATCAAATCTAAATTCGTAAATATAGGTTTCAATACAATAGGATGTTATAGTAAGATGGCCAGTTCGCTATATTTTACTCGAGAGAATACTAAAAATAATAAAGTTATATGTATATGTCGTGGCCAGATCTTAGAATTTACCATTTCATGAAATGGCTAACTGGCATTGGCCATATCGTTCAAACATCAACGTTTAATGATATTTCAGTCGACGTTTGTCCATATCATTAATGTACCCTACATTAATGATATGGCCAAACGTCGACTCCATGGTAAAATAGCCAAGTAACTGCGACCAACTTGGAAGTAGCGCTCGCCGGCCGCTGGCGCGGCACCGCTCGCTACGCTCGCTCGGCTCGCGCGCGGTTGGTCAGAGTTCTAACCTAACCCAACCCATTTGGTCCGGGTGCCACATAAGCGGTGTAAATTTTGAATTTTTTCAAACAAATTTTAAGTGTTATGTTGCATTTCACGCCGCGTCAGCGGCCGGCAAGCGTTACTTCCAAGTTGATCGCTTTCCATAATATTATTATATTTGGAAACCCAATAAAAGTCCATCGACTTTTTTTGCGTGGTCACCCTACTTTTTTTGAATTATTGTATGACGCCGCCATGATGGACCACAAAAACAAAGCGACATCAACGCCTCTACCGGCGGATAATCTAACTATTTTACGGTATGATTACTTATGTTTGGCCACATCATGAAGGAGTCGTGCGTTTAACTGTTCATATCGTTAAACGTTGAGTCTTCAATGATCTGGCCAGGCCACATCATGATGTGACCAGTGGTCGATGTTCATTTCATTTCATGTTAAATGATCAATTTTAAGATCTGGCCACGACATATATATATACATAATATATTTAACACTTGTCTTACATAATAAATTAACAGTCCAATACGGTGAAGAGGACTATACACACATGTAATATACCTACATTTTCTTAATGAACCCTTGTCAATCATCACTTGCCGTTCTACTGATAATAATCACTCCAGTTTCTTATTGAATGTAATCATCATAAAATAGTTTTAATTAGCTGTTGTCATTTCGTTCAAGTAATCACAGTAGTCATGAGAATTGACAGTGTGATCTTTCATGCTTTCAGTTTTCTGTTGATCAACCTTTATTGATTTGCCCATTGCTGATTCAGTCACCAATTCAGAAATGATCATCAGGTAGGAATGAGGATTAGAGGATGGGCCCATGCATAAGAAAAAAAAAAAATGAAAATGAGCATAATCAGCCTATAATGTTCCCACTGCTGGGACACAGGCCTCCTCTCTGTGAGATGACGGAGTGGTCTGTACTCCACGAGGCGGGCCTAGTTCTTTATAACTATAATTAATCATTTAGCATAATAATCAGCCTATATTATTCCCATTGTGAGAGAGACTGGGCCATAGTCCACCACGCAGACACAATGCGGGTTGGTAGATGTCACATGTCTTCGAATTTTTGGTTCTAGGACATGCCAGTTTCCTCACGATGTTTTTCTTCACCGTGAAATTGAGCATCTTTGTCTCATTTATGCTCACTTCAAATATTTAGTGTACCTACCTATTATGAATGTTTATTCTAAAAGTTGGCAACGTTGCAAATAGCTGTCAAATATTTGCTTGTTTTGATTTGGCAATATTACCTACTATATGGAAATATGAAATAACGCTAACTAGTCACTAAGTAGTTACCCATACAGCGAAACATTTGACATCTATTTGCGACGTTGCCCAGTTTCAGAATGCACGCTCTTAATTAATATTCAATTTTCTTAAATAAAACCTTGATTTTGTTTGTCATGTTTATATATCTATTAGCGTAAGCAAATGAATGAAACCATGCAACGTATTCTCGTTTAAATATGTATTTGTCTTGCCTTGCTTTATTGCTCTATTATTACCTAGATCTAGACATACCTGCCTATAGGAAAAAAACGAGGGAGCCCTACAGTACTAGCGTATAATGTGTTACATCCGACATCTCACCTTGGTATTATGCAACTTAAGGTAAAATCTCTGTAATAAGCAACCTTAAAGGGGCGGGGCATCGTCAAGGTCGTTCCTGACGGCGAACTCTAGCACCGCGCGCACTCATTGGTCAAATCAAACACCGCGCGCTTCCCCGGCTTCCTGTTACACACTTCCGTCCCTTTTCACGAAATTACTCCCACAGATTACAGGAAACCGAGAGGAAAGACGTTACACATCAATACCTACTTTGTAACACTAATTCTTTGAATTAATAATAGTAGTTAAAATAAATTGCATTGAGGAAAGAATAAATTCTTATGTAAATAGGCCATAAATGTTCTTAACAATTAGGTATCAAGGAGGAAAATCCTATGATACAATTCAATAACCCAGTTACTAGTCAAGTAGGTAGTATACAGCGGCCGCAATTGTATGTATAATAATATGTAAAACTATAATCTATATCCCGTCAGGGTAATACAATGTGGAGACTACAATACAACAATAAATTAAGGCACTGGCAGTACTAATGCATAAGAGTATTTTGGAAGTATCAAATAAATCCTAGCATAGAAATAAGGAAAAATTAGTTTTTCAAACAAATGAAATAGTAGTGTAGGCAGGAGGCCGAAAATACAGTACGCAAAAAAAAATCGCCCGTGGGTACGAGGGCTAACGGTGCTCTTACACGAGCCACTTAATTGCGAAATTCTTGGCGCAAATTGCTCACTTTCTGTAAATTCATGCTTGCTGTAAATTGCTCAATTTACAGCGATTCCAAGATTGTATAGAAATTGCGAAGAATTGCGCAATTAAGTGGCTCGTGTACGTGCACCGTAAGGACACAGTTTGCAAAGAGATAAAGAATATAAGTCTGCAAAACAAATGAATAGTAAATAAACTATCTATAAGTAATAGGTTACATACAGTTTTACTCATCCATTGTTTTATGCTTAACCACAATGTTATAGACCAGTGTTATTGTAGGTACGAAAATTAAAAAAATAAACTAAGTTTATGTAGTTAATGAATCCAGTATGTATTATTATCCATAAGGCTGCCTGTCGACTGGAGCGGAGAGGAGAGGAGAGGAGCGGAGATGTGCCAATATTAACCAATAGAATCTAAACACCACTCCAGAGTTGCGATTTTATTGGTTAATATTGGCACATCTCCGCTCCTCTCGTCTCCTCTCCGCTCCAGAGGACAGGCAGCCTAACTGCCAGTTTTGCCATACTCTGTTAGTTATTAAAAACTAATAAATAAATGTCACGTCGCCTATCCCGCAATGTTTGAAGACAAAGGTCTTCAACCAGTGCGTCCTGCCCGTGATGACATACGGTGCCGAAACGTGGACACTGACAGTTGGGCTGGTTCACAAATTCAAGGTCGCTCAGCGCGCTATGGAGCGGGCTATGCTTGGAGTTTCTTTGAAGGATAAAATCAGAAATGAAATTATCCGGAAAAGAACCGGAGTTACCGACATAGCTTGCAGAGTAAGCAAACTGAAGTGGCAGTGGGCTGGCCATGTCTGTCGAAGGACCGATGGCCGGTGGAGCAGACGAGTCCTAGAGTGGAGACCGCGTATCGGCAAGCGTAGTGTGGGACGCCCCCCAGCTAGATGGACCGATGACCTTAAGAAAGTGGCCGGGACAGACTGGATGCGGAAGGCGGAGGACAGGGTGTTGTGGCGCAGCTTGGGAGAGGCCTATGTCCAGCAGTGGACTGCGATAGGCTGAGTTGATTGAAATAAATGTCTAGATAAGCATTTTGACGTAGTTGGTGAAATAGGCCCTAAGGTCGGAGGTGTAAAATTAATCATAAGTTCCGACCTTTTGGAGTCGGAACCGAAGCTCCGTAACATCCTTGGTAGGAACTAGGTATACAGGATCGAATTAAATTAGCTGGCAAAACTCCATAGACGTGATGGGTATCGATATCAAAACACAATAAAACGAAAAACCTTGAAATTGATGAACCTTTTTGGCGCAGCCATGATGCACACACTATTATTGTTAAAATATTATTTTCACTTTTTATTTTCTATTTTGTGTTTCACGAACTGTGTCCAAATAAAAATTATTCTTTCTAAGAAAAGAAAGAATACATCTTAAAAAAAAGGTTTTCTAAACTCACTAGATATTTCAAGTCTCTTTACATTACCAGCTGCTTACCTCGTAATCAGCTGAGAAAATAAGATTTAACATAATATTTGATATCGACTCGATACATCGTCTCTGCAGAGTATTATATAACTATACTATATTGACCATATATTTCTTTATTCCCCACTCCAGTTCACCATGGCACCAGGTTTCCAATTCGCAATAGACCGCGGCGGCACATTTACTGATGTGTACGCTCGCTGTCCAAGCGGCAAGGTGCGGGTCATGAAACTTCTGTCAGTCGACCCGCAGAACTATGATGACGCACCTCGAGAGGCAATTAGGAGGATACTGCAAGAGGTATGTATGCTTTACCATTTAATAGCACTGAATTCTTCAGGTGATCATTCACCTTTTTACCCGACTACGGCAAATCCAAAAGGAGGATCATTTATGACTAGCTGTGCCCCGCGATTTCACGCGCATAAGTCTATTCTATGTCCTAACCCAAGTAAGGCTGCCTGTCCACTGGAGCGGAGAGGAGAGGAGAGGAGCGGAGATGTGCCCAAATTAACCAATAGAATCGCACCTCTGGAGCGGAGTTTTGATTCTATTGGTTAATATTGACACATCTCCGCTCCTCTCCTCTCCGCTCCGGTGGACAGGCAGCCTTATGGTCTACGTATGTGCCAAATTCCATCCGAATCTGTTCAGCCGTTTTAGCGTGAAAGCGTAACAAACAAACTCATTATTTATAATATTAGTTAGGGTTTTAGCAGGCGTTGTTATTGTGTGGCAAACAAGCTGCCGGCCTCCCTGATGGTACCTAAAGCCTCCGCCATCTACGGCCATCATATTGCCGCACGATTTGCTATTTTAGCAGCATTTTAGCTTCTTTTTGTTTTTAGTTTTCTTCTTTTTTTTTCGCTTTGTCTTTAGTTTAGCAGAACACCTGAAAATCCTGCGTCTTTTGAAAACCTAGACACAATTGCTGAAATGTTGTGTGTATAACACGGGCAAAACCAGCGCAGAGATTCTCTAGATATCATGGATTTTTTATTATTCTGCAGTCTATTAGAAAAAAGTTAAAAAGAGCGAAAAAGAGAAAGAAGAGAGTGGTGAAAAGAAAAAAGAAAGAGAGGAGAGGTTAAAGAGAGTTATTAAAGAGTTTCTGTTCTTTGATTTTGCATGCCGTAAGGTAAGAAGTATCGCGAACATTTATAAAAATTACATCTTATCTGTATACCTACATTATAAGCAAATAAAAGATTTATATTTCTATTTAGAAACAACATATCACCTTTCTAAAACGGAATTTTAGATAAAAAAATTATGTAACGTTTTCTGAAATCCTATCACCTTATCTATTAATCTTCAAGCTTATCTATCAAGAGAGTTCACTATGTATCGAGTAAAAGACGAACATCTATTTTTTTTTTCAGGAAACAGGAAAAGCATTAAACGGAGATGGCAAAGTGGACTCTTCTCTAATTGAGTCCATCAGAATGGGTACCACTGTGGCTACTAATGCGTTGCTCGAGAGGAAGGGTGCTAAAATGGCACTGATAATCAATAAGGGATTCAAGGATCTGCTGTATATTGGCAACCAGGCTAGACCGCATATATTTGAACTGGTAAGAAAGTATTTGTAGTAAAGAAATAAAGAGAGAAGTCTGACCTCCACAATCCATGGGTAACATGATACCGCTTGGTATGAGAGAAGTGAATTACTATCATCATCATCAGCATATCAACCGAAAGACGTCCACTGCTGGACATAGGCCTCCCCCAAGCACCGCCACTTCGACCGTTTCTGTGCTTCCCGCATCCAGCGGATTCCTGCGGCCTTCACAAGGTCATCGGTCCACCTTGTAAGAGGCCTTCTAACGCCACGTCTTCGGGCACACGGTCGCCACTCCAGAACCTTTCGGCCCCATCGGCCATCTGTTCTACGAGCAATGTGCCCTGCCCATTGCCACTTAAGTTTGGCAATTCTTCGAGCTATGTCGGTTACCTTGGATCTCCTAGGGATCTCTCCATTTCTGATCCGATCACATAGGGAAACTCCAAGCATAGTCCTCTCCATAGCCCTTTGCGTGTCTTTTAGCCGATAAGGCCCATTGTGAGCGACCACGTTTCAGTGGGTATTATATTGTTTTCCATAATATTATTTGTCCTATTATTGTTTTCCATAATCGTCCCCACTCATAATATTTACTTGCACTATTATCATTTATACTAATAACGCTTGCCATATCAACTTATTTGTCATAACTTTTATTTGCCATAATATTAGTTTCCATAATAACATGTGTCATAATCATTAGTTTCTATAAGTAACACATTACATAATCGACACTTGTGACTTGACAAACATAATTTAGAAACGTTACAGACAGATGTCCTCAGTATTGTATTATATGATATGTATTATTCCGAATGTTCATTTAATACATACATACGTACATTTGCAAAATAGGTTAGGTTTTCTTGTTCAGACAATAAACAGTTTGTCAAATTCGAAACGGGTAGGTTAGGTTAGGTTAGAACTGTGACCAAACAACGCGCGAAGGCGAGCGAGCGTAGCGAGCTTGCCGCGGCAGCGGCCGCCGAGTGCTAGATTTCCTCTTTTGCAAAACAAGCATGCATGGCAGATTAGGGTAATTATTAGGTTTTCTTGTTCAGACAATAAACAGTTTGTAAATTCGAAACGGGTAGGTTAGGTTAGGTTAGAACTGTGACCAAACAACGCGCGAAGGCGAGCGAGCGTAGCGAGCGTGCCGCGGCAGCGGCCGCCGAGTGCTAGATTTCCTCTTTTGCAAAGCAAGCATGGTACATACTGAACTAGCATTGTTGTGCTAGTATGGGCAAATGAATATTAATAAATGTTAAGGAAAACGACATTATTGAAAATAAAAAATATAGCTAATGAATTTATGGATTAAAATTATTATGACACTTGATCGATTATGACCAATGAAATTAGTGAAAATGATTTTATGTCATTTCACGATTATGGCAACTGAAGCGTTATTTCTAATGAAATTATGGCAAATAAAAGTATGGCATATAAAATTATGGCATTTTAAATTATGGCAAACATTAGTAAACCGTTTCAGTGCCATAAGTCGTCACTGGCAACACGCACTGGTCAAAGACTTTCGTCTTGAGACTGCGGTATGTGGGACGAGAAGATATTACGTAGCCATCGCGCCATCATTCACCCGAAAATGTATCTGAAATAAAGAAACCCTTTAATTTTTCACAGGATATAAAACGCCCAGGAGTTCTCTACTCAGAAGTAATAGAAGTAGACTGTCGGGTCATTCCTGCGCTCGAAGACCGTTGTAAAATGGACAAAACCGACAAAAAATGGACAGAAGTCGTCGGTACCACTGGCGAGAAGATGCTGGTCATCAAAGACTTGAATGAAGAGGAAGTGAGAAAGGACCTTCTTGCTTTGAAACAGAAAGGGATAGAGAGTGTGGCAGTTGTGCTCGCTCATAGTTACACGTATCATGACCATGAGATTAGGATTGGGAAGATTGCTGATCAGATAGGTAAGGAACTCAAGTTTTTGAGATTTTGAATTAATTTGCAAAATCTACTGTTTTTATATAAGAGCGCTTATTCTAAAAGTTGGCAACGTCGCAAATAGCTGTCAAATATTTACCTGTTTTGATTAATTTGGCTAAATATAATTTTATAATTGCAATTTATTATTGATATTCTAGTTCGCTAGTTAGCCACATTTCGTATTTCCTTACAGTAATATTGTCAAATTAATCGAAGCGCGAAATATTTGACATCTATTTGCGAGTTTCTCAACTTTCAGAATAAACGCACTTAACCCATTTAAAAAAGGAAGACGATTTATGATTAACTGGAAACAGTAGTTTCTTATTCTTATATTTTGAAAGTATGTACATACGTTAAGTAAAATTAAGTAGCTATAGAAAGTACAGTTTTCGCTGACCAGCGAAAACTGTACTTTCTATAGCTACAATTTTTTTTAAATAATGTTCTATTTGTAGACCTACAAATAGAACATTATTTAAAAAAAATTGTCCAAAAATTAATTAAAGCCCCAGACTGCTTAAGTACACTTAAATTACAATTTTAATGTTCTCTGACTTGCTACCGCGGGTCTTGAGACTACCCTACCTTGCAACCCTTAGCATATTGAAACATCCAAAAAGATTTCTTAAATATCTTGCCCTAGTAGAAGATAAGAAACAGAATCACTTTTTTTGAACTTTGGTAAAATGAACTTCAATATCCCGAACTTGCATTCTAACTGTTACACCTCTTCCTCTTTCCCTCACCAGGCTTCAAACAAGTCTCCCTCTCGCATGCAATAACGTCAATGGTCCGCATGGTTCCCCGCGGCTTCACGGCTTCAGCTGACGCGTACCTCACTCCCCACATCCGGGAGTACGTCAGAGGATTCGCTGACGGATTCTCTGGGGGACTGAAAGATGCTAATGTACTGTTTATGCAATCTGATGGTGGACTTACACCTATGAATATGTAAGTAAAACGAAACATATTTGGTATCTTCTGCAGGATTTCAGAAACATCCAATATCCATGGTAATTTTTCAAGGTCTGAATCTGAATAGCAGATCGGGGCATTCAAGACTTGATTTCCATGGTGACCATTTAACAACAAACACTTAAAAGTACGCTAAAAGTAGGCTAGAGGGGCTTGTGGCTAAATAATAACAGCCGCACGGGTCGATCGTTCAGGTTAAGCTATGCTTGCCGCGGTTGGTCCGTGGATGGGTGACCATCTTTGCATACCAAGACCATTCGTGGATCTTTGACAGTCGTTACGAGTAGTCAGAAGCCCGAAAGTCTGACAACTAGTCTTACCAAGGCGTATCGTATTACCCAGTAACGGGTTGTGGAGGTCAGATAGGCAGTCGCTACATGTAAAATACTGGTATTCAGTTGCATCCGGTTAGACTGGAAGCCGAACCCAATATAGTTGGGAAAAGGCAAGGCAGATGATGACTCAAAAGTACTAGGCTAGCAGGATACGCAAAGTGGTTTCCCTGATCCACGCGATTACCTCAGTGTTCCACAAGGTACATACTGATGTTTCAAAGCTTTTGTCGTCACAGATTACGTCACGCATCCAAGACTACCAAGACACGAAGTACTAGAATAACATGGTACACAAGGAGATCTCTTCTACAACTCAATAACCTCAATGTTTTACCAGTTACATCGACAGAAAACAAAAATTATGTTAAATAATAATTTGTCACCAGGTTCAACGGTTCAAGAGCGATTCTCTCTGGTCCAGCAGGAGGAGTCGTTGGATACGCCATGACAGCTTACCAAGAACAAACTGGCTTACCAGTCATAGGTTTATCAATCACTTTGAAATATGGCTTAATAAAATATACTCCATTTTGTCTGCTAGCTTTTTCAATTTGGCTGTCAAATCTTAGTGATTTAACTGACTGTTTTTTTCCCGCCAGTCAACAGCTAATCTAAGATTTGACTTCTAAACCAGATTTACTAATCTTCTTGATTATTCTAGGTTTTGACATGGGTGGTACATCAACGGACGTGTCAAGATACGCTGGGTCGTTGGAACATGTCCATGAAGCAACTACAGCTGGAGTTACTATTCAAGCACCGCAGTTAGGTAACGTTTTTTTTTTGTATTTCTTTATCAGCCTATAATGTTCCCACTGCTAGGACACAGGTCACACAGGCCTCTAATCTGCGTTTGCAATTCATTTGCAAAACCTGTAAACAAACGATAAGGTTCAGTTTGCGCTACAACTTCATATGTTTTATAACTTTTTCAACAGTACTAGTCGGTCTAAAATGAACTTTATTTACACTTTCAGAAAGTTGATGTTTATGTGAGAGGGAGTGAGATCCACCACGCATGGCTTCGAATTTTTTGGTTCTAGGAAAGGCTGGTTTTGTAATGCGGGTTTTTATTGGAATTAATAACAATAAAATGCCAGCAATAGGAAACGATTGCAAACAAAAAATCGTATTTTAAAGACGATGGAAAAAATACCATAACATTCAGTTTTGAAAAATTCCCGGTAAAAAGCCATCAACATCAAAGACCTGATGTCACACAAAATCCTAACGTCACACAAATCCTGCATCCCGCAATTAGAGTTTACCGCGCGAACAGCATATATACAACTTCCCCGACATCAATCGTTGGGCAGTTGCCCGCCAGACACGACACCTGTCTGGTCGGAGGATCCTACCTTTTGAGGATAAGTGTACTTTACACCGTTCCTCATACCTCTAAACCTACAATCGACTGTAGACTACCATCTACTCAACTATACTCTTTATGGGCTATAAAATAAGGACTACATTTAGAACATATATCTTCGTCCTCAGATATAAACACTGTAGCGGCTGGAGGTGGCTCAATGCTAATGTTCCGCTCAGGCCTGTTCGTGGCCGGCCCAGAGTCTGCGGGCGCTGAGCCGGGCCCAGCATGCTATAGGAAGGGGGGACCCCTAACTGTTACTGATGCTAACTTGTTACTAGGTGAGTCTTGTCTCTGTTTTTGTCTTGTTTTATTCACAGCCAAAACTAGGGCAGGGTAGGGTATGTAGGGCAGGGTAGGGCAAGGTAGGTAGATGGTGCGCCGTTGATAAGTACTTAGTGCTACCCGTGTGAAGCCGGGCGGGCAGCTTGTAATAATAATAATATAAATGTTAATGGTTAATGGCCTAATAGCGGAGAGCCTCGACCAACACCTCAGGAGGCTCTCATTGCGCGGCTGGGTCAAGGGCTTGATTCAGAAAGCAGTACTCCTAGACACGGCACGCATAGTGAGGAGGTTTCTCTCTCTAGAGCCCTGACCACCGGCATCTTGGACCCTGTTCCTGATGCCGATGGGCAACTATTTTTTATATTTTTAAATGTTTTTCTATATCTGTTGTAAATGTGAAAGTTTGTATGTTTGGATGTTTGTTACTCAATCTCGCAAAAATGGCTCAACAGATTTGGATGAAAGGCTCACAGATAGTTATATATCTATAGTTATATATAGATAGACACACGGGCGAAAGCAACTATTCAAAATATTATAAAGGCGTAAGTGAGTTTACCTATTTGTTTGTTACGCTTTCACACTAAAACGGCTGAATGGATTTGGATGAAATTTGGCATATAGGTAGACCATGCCTGAGCTAGGACATAGGGTACTTTATATCCCGATACTCTCACGGGATCGAGACGTGTGCGGGTGAAACAATAAATAAAGTTACAGTTGAATTTATGCAATTTGTACACTGTTATGATTTAAAAAAGTCTTATAAATATAAATTCTTTTCGGTCTCAGGTCGTTTACTGCCCGAATACTTCCCGAAGATCTTTGGGAAAACAGAGAATGAACCTTTAGACAGAGAGGCAACCGTCACAGCATTTAAAAAGATGACGGACGAGATCAATGCCTTTTTGAGGCAGGACGGTAGTAAAGAGGTTAGTTAAATACTATCTATTAAGTTGACCAATCACGGGCCAGTGCTACTTTGGGAATTTTTTTACCCGATTACGGCGAATCAAAAAGGAGGGTTATGTTTTTGACCGGTATGTATGTATGAGGGTATGTACATTATGTTTATCTGTTCCCTCATAACTTCTAAACTCATTATCATAATTTGATAAATGAGGTATCGTTGGAAGCGTCTTGATCGTCCGCTGGTTATAGACTATGTGACGTCACATTAAATATGGCGTCCTCTAGAGGACATAAAGACATGATCGAAAAAAAATTTATGATGTCATGTTGGGTATCAAATGAAAGGGCTTAATTGGCTACAAGGCCCTTATGTATAAAAATAGAAGTTATAAGAAATCATAACCCTCCTTTTCACTTTGCCATAGTCGGGTAAAAACTAAAACGTATTCGTTTTTATAACTTTTATATTTACGTAAATAATTTTGTTTTTTTTCAAGTTTTTGATTTTGTTCTTTTTTATTCCTAGATGACCATGGAAGAAGTAGCAATGGGATTCATAAATGTTGCCAATGAAGCTATGTGTAGACCTATCAGGTAAAATTCTATAGGTTTTTCTTTAGATCTGTGGCAGTACTATGACGTGTTAGAGGCATAATTGATCCAGTGGCAGAGAGAGATGGAGCTATTTGGGACAAATAGCACTATTCCTATTTCACATTGGAACAATGACAGCTTTATCACATCAACTATTTATTTTTCTACTTTTAAGTACTGGTCATATACGTCACTTCCCTACGAACTTAAACTTGAATTAAGAATCTTACGTAATCGTTCGAAAAACCAACTCAATGTTCTACACGACAAAGTTCAAATTCCATTGCAACCGGAAAGATTTTTTATTTTATTATTTTGAACAAACAAGAAGCACTGGTTGTCAAACCTATTTCTTACAATTGGTTACCCAAAAATCGACTTTGAAAACAGAACGCTAAAGTAGAAAATTGCTTATACATCAATTAAGATTCTAGATTAAAGTATTTTTTTTTCTGTTTCCTTTCAGGGCTTTAACCACAGCCCGTGGCCACGACGCTTCCCAACACGCGCTCGCGTGCTTCGGCGGTGCGGGCGGCCAGCATGCGTGCAGCGTCGCGAGACAGCTGGGCATCTCCACCGTGCTCATACACAAGTATGCAGGTCAGTGTCAGCAGAATATATTGTTCCCACTGCTGGGACACTGGCCTCTCTGTGAGAGGGAGTCGGCCGTAATCCACCACGCGGGTCCAGTGCGGGTTGGTACATGCAAGGTCGTATATGTCGGCGCATCATGGCCGTCGTCGCCGGAGTCACACATAGGTTGCACCAATATATCACACAAATAGGAAAACATTTAAGAGAGTACAAAGAAAATACTTTACTTCAACTCAGGGTGTTTATTCCAAGAGCAACACACAAAGAATGTCTTTCCATTCGTATTACAACAGTATTTATTACACAAAATTACCGCTAAAGTTTACCGCCAAACTTAACCGCGAACCTTAACCGCGAAACTTTACCGCCAGAAAGAATATAAATAAATCAAGCGGATATGCGAGTCAAAATAAGTCCATAATAATATAAACTCTAAAGGAAATTACATTTAAAATAGCAAGCGGATGTCAAGATATATCCTGAATAATATTAACTCTATACATTTAAAATAATTCAAGCGGATGTCAAAATAAATCCTTTAAACTAACATAGAAACTTAAAATAAAGTAAACCGGAAACACAATATTTCAAATAAATCAAACGGAAGTATAAGAAAAGAAACTTTATACAAATTCAACCGGAAACTACAATATTTTAAATAAATCAAAAGGAAGTACGTAACATAATTTAAACTTTTATAAATTCGACCGGAAACCACAATATTTTAAATAAATCAAAAGGAAGTAGGTAACATAACAGAAACTTTTATCAATCCTACCGGAAATACAAGTATTAATTCAATAAATAACATGAAAGTCAGATTAAGTACTAAATAATGAAAACAAGCTTAAAATTAAAATCAAATAATGGTTTGGCGCCCATACGGCCATTCTGATCCAGCGCGCTCTCTGCGCTGTAAAACATTTCGAGCTTAGCCAAAATAACACGGCATCACCGCCTTGGATCTAGTCATATCACATGACATCACTCGCCTGGGATATAGCCCCCTAACACGGCATCACCCGCCTTGGATCTAGCCATATCACATGGCATCACCCGCCTGGGATATAGCCCCCTAACACGGCATCACCCGCCTTGGATCTAGCCATATCACATGGCATCACCCGCCTGGGATATAGCCCCCTAACACGGCATCACCCGCCTTGGATCTAGCCATATCACATGGCATCACCCGCCTGGGATATAGCCCTAAGACCAGGAAAAAGGATACACATGGTGGCCAGCCAGTGTAATAGGGAGGAAGGTGGAGTAGCTAAGATAATTTACAAATCATCCGCCCATACGGTCGGTTCATTATCATCTATATATGGATAATTTTGAGCCAGAGGTGCTGGTCTCAAAAAAACATGAATAGCGATCTTTTCGGAACAGAACACAACCTTAAATTGACATGCTTTACTTTGTAGCGATTATTATGCAATACTTCTAGAACTTCCAGAGGACCTTAAATTCATATTAAGGACTAAGTTTAGTCGTATGTCTTTCACGCTTATGCATGAAAAAAAATTAAAAAAAAACAAAAACAAAATCAAAGACAAAATCTCCCTTTTCAAAAGGTTTGATTTGAGCTTTGCCTTTGTCAAATCTTAACTTGTCTCGAAATGATCGCTAACAGTATTAAAATCTTCAATTGGTTCGTCATCATCGATTTGTAAGAGCTTAATACCTGGTGGTGAACAATTTTTCCCAAACAACAACTCCATAGGGGTATTGTCTTGTGTTCCATAACATTATTTGTACTATTATTGTTTTCCAAAATCGTCCCCTCATAATATTTACTTGCACTATTATCATTTATACTAATAACGCTTGCCATATCAACTTATTAGTCATTACTTTTATTTGCACCAATATTAGTTCCATAATAGCATGTGTCACAAGCAATAAATTCTATAAGTAACATTCCATAATCGATACTTGACCTATGCAACATTTTAACATAATTTAGAAACGTTTATTGTTTTGTAGAAAAATAATGTCATTATGGCATTTGGTCTGTAATCAAATGATATAATTACAGCAAACAATCTTTAGACAATAAGCAGTTTGTCAAATTCGAAACGAGTAGGTTAGGTTAGAACTGCAGGCTTAGCCAAGTTGACAATCTACAATCGTTATCGCTAGTAGAAAACTAATCAAATGTATAGGAATGACATCATCACAACGTTAAGTCACGTGGTCAGAACAATCGAATAGAAAATTCGTAGACAAGTTTACAATCGTTCAAAATGTTAGAATGAATGTAAGCGTTTCTACAACGTTGATCGCTACACCCATAGAAATGGGAAATTACAGTTTTGACAAGCGCTAACGAAACGATGTCGAAGTTTATGAACGATAGCTAAGCGATCACCGAGACCCAAGAGTAAACGATAAAAAAGGCGTCTTTATGATACAGCTGTGTTGATACCGAGAAGTGTTTTGTTTATTCGCCAAATTGGACTATATTTACCATTTAGCATATAGTCGGTCAGCTTTTATTCGGCCTTGCGGACCTTGCTGGGGTCTCGTTATATTATTATCGCCATGTCTAGAACATAAGTTAAAACTATTTCAGAGTCTATTGATTAAGTAAAGGGTCAAACACAATTCTTTTGTTTGTTTCTTACGTATTAGTTCATGGCGCGTATCACGTCATTGTTTATGTTTCAAACTTTCAAGCGCCTGAGTATGTACCTATGATAGATTTACAAATAACAAAGGAAGATATTTACGAAATAACTAATAATTCTGTACCTTTCCATGAATTCCAAGCTTACTCGAGATCTAGATTTCATCCTATAAAAGTTATATCTTTCATTCATATTATGCAGAATAATAATCATAACATTTCAAGACACACTAATGTTTAAAATTACAGTCCACACGGTGATATTATGATAAACCAATTATAAGAAGAACTTTACCATAATTCGCTTAATTTTTTATCACTTTATCACTATGAAACAATACGTAACTGCCCGCGCACAAAGTACAAGTACACAACTGCGACTTTGACGTTTGTAGGAACGCTCACCATAGACTAAAGTATAGGTTTTTTCTAAAGACGTTGTAGAATGAGCGATCGACTCAGTCGTGTCAACTTGGCTACCAAGTTATCGTTTTCTACAATCGCTTACGCTGTGGCGTTAACGATTGTAGAAAGAGATTCGATACGAAACGTTTGTAACTTGGCTAGGCCTACTGACCACACAACGCGCGAAGGCGAGCGTGCGTAGCGAGCGTGCCGCGGCAGCGACCGCCTAGTGCTAGATTTCCTCCTTTGCAAAGCAAGCATGCATGGTACATACTGAACCAGCATTGTTTGCCAGCTAGTATTGGCAAATGAATATGAATAAATGTTATGAAAAACGACATAATTGAAAATGAAAAATATAGCAAATGTATTTATGGATTAAAATTATTATGAGTCTTGATCGATTATGACCAATGAAATGGGTGAAAATGATTTTATATCATTTCCTGATTATGGCAACTGAAGCGTTATTTCTAATGAAATTATGGCAAATACAAGTATGGCATATAAAATTATGGCATTTTAAATTATGGCAAACATTAGTGAACCCTCCATAGGAGATCTTCCCGTACTTTTAAAAACGGTAGAATTAATAGTCAACTGTAAATCTCGAACAGCAGTGTGCCACTGTTTATTAAGCTCCACAACATAATACGTTTTACCTGACCGATTGAGAGCCACTGCATGCTCATGCACCGGGCCGCGATATGTCCTTTTTTTCCCACACATGAAGCAAACGAAGGGCTTCGCTGACTGCTGTGGGGCTGCTTGGCACGATAATGAAGATGTCGCAGATCTTCTGCTCCATTTGGAACTCCCGAAGAACCTGGTACTGCCTCTCGTCCAGTCTCCACAGCATAGCTGCGAGACGCTATTGATCTCGTTTCAGCTTCTCGCGTAGACTCAACCCCCAATTGGGGTTGACAGGCGCCGCGAGCTAGTGCTTTGATCCCGTGGCATGGTTCATAAAACAGAAATAAAAAAATGGGTTAGAATTGGTAAACTACACAAAAAACGTTATGAAAACTTTTGCAGGGTATTTCGCAAATATCTCAGAAACGGTGCGTCTGAGCTCAAAAATAACCAAATTTTATCACCCTTTTATAAACCCCACGAAAGGGATAAGAATGCTAAATCCACAAAAAAAACTTATTTTTCTGTCCTACCCTCGAATTTTATTATTTTTTATTTTCAAAAATACGGCACGCTAACGGTCATTTTACCGTTTTCTTTGTGCCTGAACCAACACGAATCCGAATTCTGATAACGGAGACTAATTTGGGCAAAGAGTCAGGCGTATTACGTAACAGTTCACATTTAAAAAAAAACAGGGTAGACCTGTGATAAGAGCATCAATTACCTCGGTGTCCACAGCTTCGGGCCGCACTCTCTTAAACAGCGTCCATCCCGTGGTTGCGTAGTCCGCGTAACTGCTCGCCTGTTCCGACGTGCAGTCGCGCCACCGCTGGACGTCGTCAGCATACCGGAACTCTTCGCCGAACGTCTGGATCAGGTCTTTCTTAACTTGCTGAACGTGGTCGATTGAAGGGACCACGTATCAGCCCAAGTCTTTGGGTCTTCCTTTCAGCTGCAGTATTGCCTTCATGCGAGCTTCATGCGGTGATATGCCAATAGTTGCAATGGTCTGGTCAACATTGGCACACCAGTCCCTGATGTCGTGTGAGCGCACATCGGGATCGGATGGCGGTACGTAGAAATTGCCACGATCCCATGAAGGCGCTGGAGTAGCGGACAGCGCTGCGGCTACGGCGCTCGATGAGGCTTGCTTCGTGATTGATGTCACCAGACTCATCACTTGCTCCATGGAGAAAGTTGGGTCTGGCAGTCGGCACTGGTTTTCGTACCCGGAATCCAGAAGTCCTCAGTAGGGGCGAGGTGGATCCCACCGCTGCTGTCGGCGCATCATGGCCGTCGTCGCCGGAGTCACACATAGGTTGCACCAATATATCACACAAATAGGAAAACATTTAAGAGAGTACAAAGAAAATACTTTACTTCAACTCAGGGTGTTTATTCCAAGAGCAACACACAAAGAATGTCTTTCCATTCGTATTACAACAGTATTTATTACACAAAATTACCGCTAAAGTTTACCGCCAAACTTAACCGCGAACCTTAACCGCGAAACTTTACCGCCAGAAAGAATATAAATAAATCAAGCGGATATGCGAGTCAAAATAAGTCCATAATAATATAAACTCTAAAGGAAATTACATTTAAAATAGCAAGCGGATGTCAAGATATATCCTGAATAATATTAACTCTATACATTTAAAATAATTCAAGCGGATGTCAAAATAAATCCTTTAAACTAACATAGAAACTTAAAATAAAGTAAACCGGAAACACAATATTTCAAATAAATCAAACGGAAGTATAAGAAAAGAAACTTTATACAAATTCAACCGGAAACTACAATATTTTAAATAAATCAAAAGGAAGTACGTAACATAATTTAAACTTTTATAAATTCGACCGGAAACCACAATATTTTAAATAAATCAAAAGGAAGTAGGTAACATAACAGAAACTTTTATCAATCCTACCGGAAATACAAGTATTAATTCAATAAATAACATGAAAGTCAGATTAAGTACTAAATAATGAAAACAAGCTTAAAATTAAAATCAAATAATGGTTTGGCGCCCATATATACAAGGTCAATTTAAATTAGCTAACGGCCAACGACCCATTAGTCAGCTTTAATTGAAATTAAGAGTATAGAATTATTGTTTGCTGATTATTATTTTATCGACAATAATAGTTATTAGACATACGGAGTTTTGCTAGCTAATTTAACTTGACCCTGTAGTCATTGAAAATCACGAACACATATCAGGTCATAGACACAAGGTTTAAACTGCAATGATCCACGTGCGCTTGTAAAACTTTAGCGGAGCCACAGAAGATTACATATGGTTCACTCCGCAAAATCGTATAAATAAAAATCGACTCTTGCTACTTTACAATAAAGTGCAATTCAGGTCACACAACGCTAATTTCCTACAGTTATGTTCACCTAGATGTTGCCTTTCTTTCTATCGCGTAATCTTTCTTTCTCGTAGATCTTCTGACTACGTTACACTCACTGAATTGGCCCAGCAAGACGGGCCAATTCTGTGAGTATAACCATAAAATGCGGTTCATACCTAAAATGCGGAGTGAATCATCTGTATTCATCTTTGACCGGGCGCTGACGCACGGTGCAAAAGACGTACATTTAAATATGCAAGAATTGGCCCTCCTTGGGCCAATTCTTGCAGCAAAAAAATATTTTATCGGTCGAAAACCCACATATTTATTTTCGTAGGTATTCTGTCGACAGAGGGCATGGCCTTAGCCCACATTGTACATGAAGAGCAGTCGCCATCAGCCGCCGCGGTGTACAGTCCCTTTCATTAAAAACACACTCCATCTCACTCACAGTACTCTGTCTCTTTCTACAGGTATTCTGTCGGCATACGGTATGGCGTTAGCCCACATTGTACAAGAAGAGCAGTCGCCAGCCGCCGCGGTGTACAATCCCAATCACTTCAAGCAGTTAGATGCACAGCTTGATCTGCTAGCGTCTGTGGCGAGGGATAAGTTGAGGAAACAGGTATATAAATACTATTATAAGACTTAATATTATAAACCCTGCCCTACCTAACGTAATAAAATATTTAACCATTTTAACCGCCTCTGTGGTTTAGTCTAAGACACTTTTCGTTTCACAGGGTATCCCAGACTCTCAAATAACAACAGAGCCATACCTTCACCTCCGCTACGCTGGCACAGACTGCGCACTCATGGTGGCGCCCATACAAGAGACGTCGGACACGGCTTGCAGACATGGAGACTTTTATGCTGCTTTCGTTAAGAGGTAAGAGGGTTCTTATGTTTGTATACCGTAGCCACAGATTATTACAGATGATTCACCCCGCAAAATAATTTAAATAAAAAGCGACTCTTGCTACGACGCAATAAAGTGCAATTCAGGTCGCACAGCGCTAATTACCTACAGTTATAAAGTTGCCTCTCTTTCTATCGCGTGACTCTTGGATCTTCTGACTACGCTACGTTCATTGAATTGACCCGACAAGTCGTGCCCGCCGCGTACCTAAAATACGGAGTGAACTATCTGTATGAGGACATGGTGTAGCATACGGTGGAGGTCTGCCCGGCTTGAGCGGAGCACCGCCGTGTCCTCGTGCAGGCGATCGGCGGCGGTGACCTCTCGCGTCCGGCCCTGGTCCAGGCCATGGTGCGGAGCGAGAGGGCATGGGAAGCCGTCACCTCCTTCTGCGAAGCAGTAATGCTCGCGAAGGAGGAGGCGGAGCGCGTGAGGGAGAGGCAAATCTGTATTAATCTGTGGAACAGTGTAAGATTATTTAAATCTCCAAGAAACACGAGCTTTAAATAAACCTTTAACAAAAATACATCAATATCTATAAAAATAACAATTTTACTTTTCCACCAGATACCAGAAAGAGTTCGGCTTCACACTATCCAAGCGTGACATCATAGTGGATGACGTCAGAGTACGTGGCATTGGTTTGAGTACCGTGCCTAAAGAAACAGCGCCACCACACGGGTTTGGAATCGTACCACAGCCAGAGAAGGTAAGGGCTACCTGCACGCGTAGCATGAAGAAAATGACAAATGGTGATTGTGAATCTGTCATTTTGTCTATTCTTCCGTCGACAAAACCCGTTTCTATGGTTTTGTCGACGACAAAGATTCGAAATGATTTTTTTTTTGAAAAATAATTCATTTGCTAGTTGATTCTGTGACATGGTCTCATTAACGCCCTCGCCTAGAGTTATGTTATACGTTACACCTTTTAGAAAATGTTTTGGTAAACCCATCACGATCTAGTGAGCATAAGTTCACCTTTAGGCTGCCTGTCCACTGGAGCGGAGCGGAGAGGAGAGGAGTCGCCTTAAGGGGTGGGTTTTAGTCAGTAAGAGTCTGACACGCCCTTCCGCTCCGCCCAGAGCGGTAGAAGTTATTGGATGATTTCCCAACCAAAAAAAAAAAATAAACTCTTGCTACCTTTTTTTTTTTTGCTGATTGGGCCTTCTCTTGACCTCGACCTCGCCTGATGGAAAACATTGGATGACCTTTATGATGGAACGAGCGTGCCCAGAAGATGCCTGTTCACTCTTGCTTGCCTAATAAGCTCTCCTAACATTTTCAAAATGCTTTGCAGGCAACAAAGGTATACTTCGAAGGCGGTTACCAAGAGACTAAGATATACTTGCTGGAGAAGCTGAAGCCTAAACAAGAGTTGGCAGGACCTGCTATCATCATGGATGGTCTGTCCACCATCGTCGTTGAGCCAGGTATATGTGATTAAAGGTTTTATTTATTATCGTTATTTGTACTGAGGCTACTTTTTAATTTGTTAATGTAGACAACAAAAATATCACGGCTGTTTTCTGAAAAGTTGGCAGGGGTTAAGAGCGTTCATTCTAAAAGTTGGCAACGTCGCAAATGACTGTCAAATATGTACAGTCAACAGCAAAAGTAGATGATCAAAATAAGAAATTTAATACTATGAACGGAGTTCGCGTCAGAACTGTGTGGCGTCGGAGTGATTCAAAAGTATGTGATTGTAAATTATACCAATCATTTACTACTAGTACAGCTGCCATATATTCGTGATCACTTTTGACTCCAAAAGTTATAAACTCAATTCGCATCAGAACTAAGAAGTGAAAAAAATATTCAAAACTAGTGAACAGTTAAAATAAAAAATTAAATAATAAAACTGAGGCCACGTAATCATGAGGCAAATAATTCATCCATACTTATTTTTTAATTATCCCAGTAATTAAATTTGTTATGTTTTACGGAAAAACAGCTGAATTGGATAAAAATTTGCATATTTAATATATGCCTAATGCATTAAAAATCATATAATTGAAAAACTTTACTATTTTTTTATTTATTTTTTGTAACTTCTGTAAAAAGTTTAAAAGTGTGATGATGTGATACAAAACCATAATTCAATCAATATTATTATCTTTGCGTGTTTGTGAATTTATGTCAATGTTCAAAAGTAGCTGATGCGATACAAAATCATAACTCAATGATTGCTTCTGCCCAGTCGGCTACAATATATTTGTAGCAACCTCATATCCTCAACCTCAAGTTTTGTTTCTTTTTGTTTTTTGATCTTTTTTACTTTGACGTCTGTCACAAACTGACAATCAAATATAGTAGTCGAGTTTATAACTTTTGGAGTCAAAACTGATCACGAATATATGGCAGCTGTACTAGTAGTAAATGTTTGGTGTAATTTACAATCACATACTTTTGAATCACTTCGACTCCACACAGTTCTGACGCGAACTCCGTTCATTAGTATTGAATTTCTGATTTTGATCATCTACTTTTGCTGTTGACTGTACCTGTTTTGATTAATTTGGCAATATTGCTGTATGGAAATATGAAATATCGCTAACTAGTGAACTGTACCCTAATTACGTAATACACGATGAATCAGAATTTGTATCGTTTTGAAACAGATTACTGATCCATTGCTTCATAAGTTCGAAAAAATATCTGCTCAACAACGTAAATAACGCAATGAAAATAGTTGAACTGTTAAAATGAAACAGATTAATCGGAATCGCTTACGAAAATGTGTTGCGTAATTAGATAGCTGGAATATTAATAATGAATTACAATTTTAATACTGAATTTGATGTTGGTACCATTTTAGGTGTAAAAAAGGCATTTGGAAACGTTGCAAATACTTTTTTTACATCTATATTATCATTGTGAAATATCCCTCTTTTAAGGGCGAGCCTAATGCCAGTATCGCTTGCTACTGGGAATTTCTATTGTCGATTTACCGAATAACAAAAAAAAACATTTTGAACGCCAGAGCGAAAATGCAAGCGCGTGCCCTGTACGCCAACGACAAAAATATGTGACAAATATGTGAGCATTTTTGTCACATATTTTTCACAACTAGTCACATGACTATGGCGTTCAAAAGGTAATATAAATATCGTATTTCAACAGACTGCCGCGCCGAAATAACAGAACTAGGTGACATCCGCATAGTGATAGGCACCGGCAAGCCAAAGCGCATCACCACTGAACTGGACTCCATACAGCTGAGCATCTTCAGCCACCGGTTCATGTCCATAGCTGAGCAGATGGGCAGGTGAGACATATAGCAAAACGTTATTAATATAAATGAATGTTAGTTTCCCAATTAATGAATATGTCAAAAACTATATCTAAATCCTAATCCTAATACTAGGCAATATTAGTATATATATTTATTATTATATTATTTTTATTTATATTACACATACGAACTACGCATCAAAGACATGACGTCACACAAATGCTGCATCGCACAGTTAAGAGTTTACCACGCGAACGATATAATATAAGACTATCTGAAATCATCTTACGGGCAGTTGCCCGCCAGACACCAGTCTGGTCGCAGGATCCTCCCTTTTCTAATGAGGATGAGTGAACTTTATACCCTGTTCCTCATACCACTAAATTGGTGACCCCGAGAATGAACGTCAACGAAGCCTTCGTGCAACTACTTCAGCGTGACATCATCATCATCACTCCCGTAAGCTTTCGTGAGGCGAGTCACACAGCCAGCCAGCACCCACACTTTCATCGGGTATCCTGACCACCAGCTTGCAGCGATCGCGCATTCCTGGTCATCACCCTCAGCCTCATCAGCAACCTTGGCACAGCACCTGCACTTCCGGCTGGTCTCACAAGCAGAGCCTATTCTACCCTCTCCTGGTCGACGCAAGCAGTCAGCCACAACCCGCCGCTGAACCACATTCGACTCCAGCGCCACCCCGAGTCACTGGGGAATCACCGCAAATAGTTCCGACTCACCGTGAATTATGCGGCACCCGGTTCCGACTCTTTGGAACCACAGCTGGCACTGTGAAGTATCCCAAGATACAAGACTCAGCCCACTATCGACCTCCGGTCTCCGGAGGGGAGTGATGTAGTGGTTACATCGCCACATACGACTACGCATCAAAGGCATGACGTCACACAAATGCTGCATCACACAGTTAGAGTTTACCGCGTGAACGGCATAGATAAGACTATCCGAAATCAACTTACGGGCAGTAGCCCGCCAGACATAACACCCGTCTGGTCGGAGGATCCTCCCTCTATGGTGGATGAATGAACTTTACACCCTATTCCTCAGACCTATAAAGACGCATGTGCCTCAATCCTCCGCATCACATGCCTGTATCATGACAGCCGCAGAAGACAAAAACAATATAACTGTCTTATTTACAGGGTGTTACTCAAACTCTCACAATCTCATCCACAGGGTGCTTCAACGCACATCGATATCAGTGAACATAAAGGAGCGTCTGGACTTCTCGTGCGCCTTGTTCGGTGCAGATGGCGGGCTCGTGTCTAACGCTCCTCATATACCCGTGCATTTGGGGGCCATGCAGGAGGCTGTGCAGTACCAGGTACACTAAGACTATTCCTATTCTTTTACTAGATAAATTAAACATCATGCTTTACGCTCGTATTGCAAAGTTGTACCTCGACGTACCTCTTCCATTGCAATAAGGCCATTAACCGGGCACAAATCCTCCGCGCGTCTGCTGAGAATTGACTAATATGAAAAAAAGATGCATTTTGCTCAATTTTAATTTCATAGTCTCATATATTTCTTTAAGGTTCTCTCGTTTACTTATTTCCAATCGTCAAAACATTATTTTCTTTCCCTAGATGAAAATCCGCGGTGGCTCAATACAAGCCAATCAGATCCTGCTCGCTAACCACCCGAAGGCAGGAGGCTCACATCTACCGGACTTGACTGTCATCACACCTGTGTTCTGGGAGTAAGTTGACATTTTGTACTTATTGTAATGTAATGAAGACGGTGATGACCAATGAGCAATGATTCGACCAATGAGCTCGCGCGGTGATGACCAATGAGCAATGAATTGACCAATGAGCGCGTGCGGTGCGTGAAACGGCAAGTAGATAATTCAACTTCTAGATGTATCGCAGTTTGACTACCCAAATCCATTCAGAACTAAACGCATTAAAAATTTTAACTTTGACGTCCCAAAAAAAAATATTCCGACTAAAATATTAATTATTAAGATTTAATTTGACACAATAATAAAACGTACTATAGTTTGCCCAAGACCGCAGTTCCGAATGCAGTGGCAGCGTTGACGAATGAGCGGCGGGCGGGTTGCCGCGCGCCCTGAGCGTTGACCAATGAGCAGCCTGCACTGCTCTCCCCGTCTCGCCGTGCTCATACCTAAGGCGCGGAAAGGCGGTCTGGGTCAAACTATAGTGAACCCACGCTAATGCAGATGGTTTTTAACGGTTAAAATCACCCGGTGATTCACAAAGATTAGACGTGATGTTTTGTTGAATTACTCAGTAGCAGCCCGGAGTCTGACTATGTGTCCCACTGATGACAACAGGCTCGCCCCTGTTACATGGCAGTTAAAAATAACATAGGTGTACTATAGTGTACACGTCTGCCTAACCCCGATGACATGAACCTTTGACTTGACATCCTAGGTCCCAACCCCGGCCCGTCTTCTACGTGGCGTCTCGCGGCCACCACGCAGACATAGGCGGGCTCACGCCGGGCTCCATGCCGCCACACTCTGTGAGCCTGGCGCAGGAGGGGGCCGCTTTTAAGTCCACTGTACTGGTGGAAGAGGGAGTCTTTAATGAGGAGCTGATTACTGAAGGTATGTGGGATATGAACATTTTGAAAATGGTACATATTGACTTCGAAGACATTACCAGCAACTATTATAAGGGTTATTTTTACCAATAAATAAGATAAAGTTCCATAGAAGAGTTCCCTCGTGCAGAGACGATTCTAGCTACAGCATCCATACTATCCATACTAATATTATAAATTCGAAAGTAACTCTGTCTGTCTGTCTGTCTGTATGTTACCTTTTCACGGCTAAACCACTGAACGGATTTCGATGAAATTTGGCAAGGAGATAGATGGCATCCTAGAGAAGGACATAGGGTACTTTTTGTCTCAAAAATAACCCCCAAGGGGGTGATATAAAGGAATGAAAGTTTGTATGGGAAACTCAATATTTCTAAGTTGGGGATATGGAAATTCAAATTTATGCTTTTGGTAAGAAATAAAGAATTACGCTTTTCAGCGTTTTTGTAAAATCATCCCCCAAAGGGGTAAAATAGGGGGTTGATTTTAAAATTCACATGTATTATTGATTATTTTTGTTGTCTCTTATTTTTAAGAGATTTAAGGTGTGGTTCCAGTGAGTCGGAACCGGATGCGGCACAGTTCACGGTGAGTCGGAACTGTCTGCGGTGATTGTGGCGATTGTGGTGATTGTGGTTCCAGTGAGTCGGAACCGAGTGCCGCACAGTTCACAGTGAGTTGGAACTGTCTGCAGCGATTGCGGCGATTGTGGTGATTGTGTTGATTGTGGTGATTGCGGTGATTGAGGTGATTGAGGTGATTGCGGTGATTGAGCTGATTGTGGTGATTGTGGTGATTTCGGTGTTTTCGGTGATTGAGGTGATTGCGGTGATTTCGGTGATATCGGTGATTATTTTTGTTGTCTCTTATTTTTAAGAGATTTAAGGTGTGGTTCCAGTGAGTCGGAACCGGGTGCGGCACAGTTCACGCCGGTGAGTCGGAACTGTCTGCGGTGATTGTGGCGATTGTGGTGATTGTGGTTCCAGTAAGTCGGAACCGGGTGCCGCACAGTTCACAGTGAGTTGGAACTGTCTGCGGTGATTGCGGCGATATTGGTGATTGTGGTGATTGCGGTGATTGAGCTGATTGAGCTGATTGAGGTGATTGCGGTGATTGAGGTGATTTCGGTGATTGCGGTGATTTCGGTGTTTTCGGTGATTGAGGTGATTGCGATGATTTCGGTGATTATTTTTGTTGTCTCTTATTTTTAAGAGATTTAAGGTGTGGTTCCAGTGAGTCGGAACCGGGTGCGGCACAGTTCACGGTGAGTCGGAACTGTCTGCGGTGATTGAGGTGATTGCGGTGATTGCGGTGATTGAGGTGATTTCGGTGATTCCCCAGTGAGTCGGGGTGATGAGTCTAAGGGTGTTGACCAGGAATGCGCGTTCGCTGCATGCTGGTGGTCAGGATACCCGCTGAGCCGTGGGTGCTGGCTGGCTGTGTAACTCGCCTCACGAAAGCTTGCGGGATTGATGATGATGACGTCACGCTGAAGTAGTTGCACGAAGGCTGCGTTGACGTTCAGTCTCAGGGTCACCAATTTAGTGGTATGAGGAACAGGGTGTAAAGTTCACTCATCCACCATAGAAAAGGGAGGATCCTCCGACAAGACGGGTGTTATGTCGGGCGGGCAACTGCCCATAAGTTGATTTCGGATAGTCTTATCTATGTCGTTCGCGTGGTAAATTCTAACTGCGCGATGCAGGATTTTTTGTGACATCATGTCTTTCATGCGTAGTTCGTATGTGGCGGTGTATCCGCTACAAACATTACCTCCTAACTAATAAACGTTGTATAGCGTCTGTATAGTTAAACATATAGTATAGTTACAAAGCTTTGTCTTCTTCTTTCGAATGTCAAATTACTGACGACTGAAAGAGATCATTTTTTCATTTTGAGGTACGCAACCCTAAAATGGGCCTGTTACTTTTTCATGCCGTAACGGCTGAACCGATTTAGTTGAAAGACGTATGGTCTTTTAACTAAATCCGTATAGGCCATGATCTGGGTTAGTATAGAGGATAATCTGAATCCCGGTAGTACGGTCCTGTGGGATATTTTCCGACCTTTACGCGGGCGAAGCCGCGGGTAAAAGCTAGTTAATAAATAAATGTGTTGTCATCAGATCAGAACTTGAATAAACAGTTTCAACCTGATAGCCCAAGAGAAACATATTTAAAAACAGCTTGCAAGATTTGACCCTTACATACTGGTTTTTGTGCCCGCTATGTGTGTGTGTCTGTATATGGCGCCGTAGCTCTCAAACGGGTGAACCGATTTGTGTGCGGTTTTTTTTTATTTGTTGAAATGAGTTTGAACTTTTGAAGCAGACTCATTTCACCTAAGTTTTCACGGTGAGATGTTTACAGAATAGGTCGGCTGGCCTCGTGTCAAACACTCATATTGTCATCACACACAGTGGGAAACTTTTAAATGTTTACTTTTATATTGATTATATTATTTTGTTATTATTTATCACAGAATTGATGAAGCCCGGCAAGGTGCCCGGATGTTCTGGCACGAGGAACTTAGCTGATAATTTATCAGATTTGAAGGCACAAGTCGCTGCTAATCAAAGGGTATGTGTGGATTACAGGTGCCGTATTATGACTCCTATGTGAGAGAGCTTTACATTAACGGTAGCAGTACCCCTTTTTCGGTCTGAAATTATGATGGCATTAATACTTCATAAAAGAGATGTTACGGAGGTTGTTTTACCGGAATCGAAGTCGGAGGTTTTAAATATGATTGATCGGAGTCGGAACCGGAGTCGGAACCAGAGTCGGAGTCGGAGATAGAAGAAAAATGTTCCATATAACACTTGCTCTTATTGAAATTAACTTATCACAACAATTAAACTACTTAATACACCGCTCAAATTAACGTGACGCGTCTGACATACACAAAACAATAAACTGGGACTTCGAGCGCAAGCGTGTATAAAAATTACCCGGGTGACAAGTTAATAGTTGTTTGTACGCGCTCTAGTCACGTGCATCGCTGCGTTTCAATCTTTGGTATAACTCCGATTCAGAATGATCGGAACCGAAGTCGGAGGTGTAATAGTAATCGGAACTTCCGACCTTTCGGAGTCGGAATCGAAGCTCCGTAACATCTCTGCTTCATAATACGGCCTCACGGCGAAAAGCGCAACTACAATAAATAAAGTGTTGGAAGGAGATATAAGCTTGATTTCAGAGAAAACTGAAATGATTATTACTACAAAATTGATCCCAATCTTTTTATGTAATACTCTCCCATTAGCATTATTATTAAATCGCTCACAAATGTTATTTTTCTAGGGTATCCAGTTAGTCGGTGATCTGATTGGTGAATATGGACTAGAAGTGACTCAAGCGTACATGACGCACATACAGAATAACGCTGAGTTGGCTGTGAGAGATATGTTGAAGGTAAGGCGCACTATAAAAAAAAAAAATGTAAATATTATTCGTTGTAAATGGTCCTTTTTATTTCATTTTATTATCTTCTTTATTTCATTTAAATAATATTTGTCCATCTATTTTAATAGGACCTTCTATCTAATTACGCAACACATTTTCGTAAACGATTCCGACCAATCTGTTTCATTTTGACAGTTCAACAATATTCATTGCGTTATTTACGTTGTTGAGCAGATTTTTTTTTCGAGCTTTTGAAGCAATGGACTAGCAATCTGTTTCAAAACGATTCAAATTCTGTTTGATCGTGCATTACGTAATTAGGCTTCTTGTATACTCATTCCTTACTTTATCCATTTTCTTGTTGCGTTAAGGGACTGTAAGGAGTTAATTAATTCATTTATATCCTTAAAGATCATCCTACTTTGTAGCAAATTATTTGCAAGTTTAGATTTATAATTATTGCTGATCATGTTGAATTCTGTAGTTTAACTACCGTTAATACGGGGTGGCAGGGACATCGACGCGAAGCCGGTTACCATGGATTCAGTATATGATTCTGAACCCCCCTGCGTTGAAATTTTTCGTCGGTTATTTTAAAAAAAATCAGCTGTTTCATAGAAAAGTGCAATACCTACGCGGTCAAAATGTATGGAACAGCTGATTTATTTTTAATAACCGACGAAAATTTTCAACGCAGGGGGGTTCAGAATCATGTACTGAATCCATGGTAACCGGCTTCGCGTCGATGTCCCTGCCACCCTGTATATAATAATTACAGGAAATAGCACGCAACGCCTTAGCTAAGACAGGCTCTACCGTGCTAAAAGCGACGGAGTACATGGACAACGGTACGCCAATATGCCTCACTGTCACCCTAGATGAGAAGGAGGGCAGCGCTGTCTGTGATTTTACGTGAGTATTATTTTAAACTAGCTTTTGCTCACGGTGTTAATCCAAGACTTAGTTCATCTGTGTGCCAAATTATATCCAAATCCGTTTAGCCGCATATGCATAGCAATCTACAACAATCAGGCATTTACAACATAAAAAAAAAAACAATAGACGACATAATATTTAGTAACCTAGTTACTAAATAAACGTCGTCTATTGTATTTTATAATGGATTTCCGCAAAGTCACCTCTGAGTCAATTAACTAACTTACAACAAACCTTACACAAACATACACTTACAAATATTATACTATAAAATACTTATAAAATTTCGGGAACCTGTAAGGCTGCCTGTCCACTGGAGCGGAGAGGAGAGGAGCGGAGATGTGCCAAAATTAACCAATAGAATCGCACCTCTGGAGCGGAGTTTTGATTATATTGGTTAATATTGACACATCTCCGCTCCTCTCCGCTCCGGTGGACAGGCAGCCTAATTGGTTCTGTGTAACTAACGCAATCGTTATTCTTCTATTATTGCTTTGGTTATGGAAGCTTTCCTTATGCTTTGGTTATGGAATGAATAAATTATGCAACATGCTATGTGCAAGTGCTTTGGTCAATGCAGAAGAACATTAACCTATTATGAGAGTGTGCAATAGAGCCGATACATATGTCAATTGACCAAACCAAAATATCTATTTTGTTATTTATTTCTGTCTTTTTATTCTCTTTCTTTTAGATTTAAGAGCGTTTATTCTGAAAGTGGGCAACGTCGCAAATAGATATAAAATATTTCGCTGTTTTGATTAATTTGGCAATATTACTGCATGGAAATAAGAAATGTGGCTAACTAGCGAACTAGAATATTAATAATGAATTGCAATTATAACATTGAATTTGACGTTGTAACCGTTTTAGGTGTAAAACGGGCATTTGAAAAGTTTTCAAATAAGTACTTTTTTTACATCTAAAACTAAATATTCGGTGTTACGATATTAATTAGTGCATTTCTTATTAAATACTTTAGTTCACTAGTTAGCCACATTTCATATATTTTCCTTGCAGGTATTTTCCTATTTGACAGTTATTTGCGATGTTGCCAAATTTTAGGATATGACTCCCGATATTGTATGATATTTCCCAATATCGAAAAACGAAGTACCTATCGACTCCCGCTATTAAATATGTTATTTATCAATATCGAAAAAATCCGGTATCCTGTCGTTAAATAATGTTTATGTTGTATTACAGTGGCACTGGTGTAGAAGTATGGGGCAATCTGAATGCTCCGCGCGCCATCACGTTGTCTGCCCTTATTTATTGTCTCCGCTGCATGGTGGGACATGATGTGCCTTTGAATCAGGTATTATTTAACTAAATACAATTATATTTACTATCGAAGGTGAAGCTACGGTTGCTGAGGTCGTTTCGTGGATGGGTGACCATCCAATATACTCCTCTATGCCTCGGAAAGCACGTTAAACCGCTGGCTATAATTTGTAGATCTTTGACAGTCGTTACAGGTAGTTAGAACCCCAATAGTCTGACAACCAGTCTTACAAAGGGGTATCATGTTACCCAGTAACTGAGGAGTTACTGGGTAACATGATACCCATGAACATGATGAGGGGGTTGTGGAGGTCAGATAGGCAGTTGCTCCATGTAAAATACTGTATTCGGCTGTATCTGATCTGTTGAGCTCCTTAAGTTGTGAGTTGAGCTCCACAACTACTGACAAAATGATTGCTTGGCTGATTGACTAGACAGGTCCACGCAAATCTGTGTGGTTCTTTCTTCAAAAGACCATTTCAGACACTAATCTACATGGTCCTCATATGATCTGACCAAAATTATGTCTGGACTTTAAAAGAGACTGAACTCCGGCCTTTCTTCTCAGAGTAGTCAGATAAGAAACGCTGAACTCATCTAGCTTATTTTTAATATGACGTATAAGTGATTCCGATATCCTATTTACAGAATAAACAATTTAATTTATTTTCATTGCGTAGAAGCCGACCATATTTGAAAAAAGGGTAGGCAGATGATGATGTTGATTACCCCTTCTTAACCCTATGTTCTGAGAATTCTTTTTTTTTTCCATTTCTACATCGAACCGAAGACTTCCTATTATTGCAGTATACCAACTACATATATTCATCTCTTTCACTTACAGGGCTGCCTCAACCCAGTGAAGGTGATAGTTCCAGAAGGTTCCATACTAGATCCGTCAGAGGACGCCGCAGTCGTCGGCGGCAATGTGCTCACATCACAGAGAATTGTAGATGTTGTACTGAAGGCATTCCAGGTACGTCTGTTTAGAAGTTAATGAGTTGATTTTTATTCATGAAAAATTAGCGATCATACTACAAATAAATAAAATTGTCTGTCTGTTATGTCAAAGCAACAGCTTTTTACTAAATGCATACTTATGAAAGTATATAGGGTATTTATAACAAAATCAATTTTATAATTTTTTGCCTGTCTGTATGTTCCGGCTAATCTCCGAAATGGCTGGACTGATTTTGTCAGGAATTTCACGACTGGCAGATCGCTGATGTTATAAGGAGTGCGCACGATGCGTTGCGGCATCGCACCGCGCTGCTGCGCCGTAACGTTGTTACGCCGCAGCGGCACCGCGCCGTAACGCGCGTAATTGGTCATCTGTCAAACATCTGTGTTTTTGGCGACGCACAAAGAACTGAGCGGGTGCCGCTCCGGTGTCGCAACCCGTACATTCCTCCCCGTGAGCGCGTGCGCGCGTTTAATACAAGTACTAACTAGCGTTTGTGACGTAATAGCCGTCAAGCGTCAATACGTCACTTAGAGACGCATTACGTCACTTTAGACATATCGCTCCAGCCCTACCGTGTCCATCGGGCCGCCGTAAAGACTGTCCCCGAATCGGGTACACCGGGGCTTGACGGATGGTTCGCAAAGTGTCCCCGATTCGGGGTCACCCGGGCTTAAGCGGTACGTGTTATTTTTGACGTCGCCATTTGTTTCAGGTGTGTGCAGCGTCTCAAGGTTGCATGAACAACCTTACGTTGGGAGAAGAAGATTGGGGCTACTATGAAACTGTTGCGGGCGGCAGTGGTGCAGTGAGTATGCATTTGTGTTTTTAGAGACTTGAAATGTCTCTGATCCAAACAGTATCTCTCTACTTTATATCGAACTAGCTGCGCCCCGCGGTTTCACCCGCACAAATCTCGATCCCGTGGGAATATCGGGATGATAAGTATCCTATGTATACCCATATTCATCCAATCATCTGGTCAGCCGTTTTAGTGCGAAAGCGTAAAAACAAACATACAAAAAATACTTTACTTACACATTACAATATTAGTTTAGACTATTCAATGAGCAATATTTGTATGTATACAGGTGTCAGGGACATCGACGCGAAGCCGGTTACCATGGATTCAGTACATGATTCTGAACCGTTGTAATATTTTGTCGGTTATTAAAAATAAAACAACTGTTCCATATATTTTGACCGCGTAGGTATTGCACTTTTCTATGAAACAGCAGATTTTTTTTTTAATAACCGACGAAAAATTTCAACGAAGGGGTTTCAGAATCATGTACTGAATCCATGGTAACAGGCTTCGCGTCGATGTCCCTGACACCCATACAATTTGTAATCACGTACTCGAAAACGGCTCTAATGATTTTGATGAAAGATGCAATATTATGTTGGATTCCCGGGTCGGGCAAATTGTTAGGTATTGGGTTTACATCAGGAATTTCTCAGTAGCAGCCCGGAGTCTGAATTTGTACCCGGTTGATGGCAATAGGCTCGCCCCCTATTATATGGGACTTAAACATATCTGGCGAAATATGGGTGTACTAAGGTACACCTCTGCCTAACCCTTGTTATGTTATGTTAAATTGTGAACGCAGTTTGTAGCGTTTGCTTGTTTATACTCTGTGACTGTACCATACCCTGAGGTGTTTGAATCATTTTTAGCAGTATTATTAATTTACTAAATCGTCCCCAGGGTCCCGGCTGGCACGGTTGCGGAGGTGTGCACACACACATGACGAACACTCGCATCACCGACGTTGAGATCGTTGAGCGACGCTACCCAATGCTCGTCACCAAGTTCTCGCTAAGACCCGGCTCGGGGGGCAAAGGTATGTTCAAGATGAAAGAAGCACTCCCGGCTTTAGTCGAGCCATGCAATTCTATGTGGGGTATAAAGCCCTTAAACCCAGATTTATTCTTTACTCCGCAAAATCATTTAAATAAAAAGCGACTCTTGCTACGACACAATAAAGTGCAATTCAGGTCGTACAGCGCTTACACCTACAGTTATATTCACCTAGAAGTTGCCTCTCTTTCTATCGCGTAACTATTATATCTTCTGACTACGTTACGCTCACTGAATTGGCCTGATAAGACGAGCCCACTGCGTACTTGTAGCTTAAGTAGCGGAGTGCGATTTCTGTACAATTCTTTGCCAAAACATAAAAATAATGATGAGTCAAAGAAAAAGTTTTTATGCAGTTTTGAGGCTGACATACATACTGCCCATCAATTTGGTGTTCCGAAATTGAATTCAATACCATTTAAAATGTTATAGATTTCTATACAAAAAGTGCAGGGTGGCTTGGTTTACGGATTCGGGAGTGTATTATTTGTAGGCTGTTACTATAAAGAAAACATACAATATACGTAGATATATTTAGTAACCAATTCCGCTTAACTATTCCTAAAGAGTCATAAAAACCCTGTAAGAAATCGACAAGTGTTTTACCTCTCAACGAGGCATCCTCAGGATGACGATTGACTTGTCACGAACCCGAACACGGCGTGTTGCCACACCGAGCGCCGGACGCAGAGAAATATAATAGAATAGGTTACTAAATATATTTACGTCTATTGTATTTTAAAATGGATTTCCGAAAGGTTACGCCAACATTTGTTATAAATATTTGTATTTTCTTAGTAAAATAAAAAATAAAAAAAATAAAAACAAAATAAAATATACCTACATGATCGATACAGGTCGTTGGAACGGCGGAGATGGCGTGTCCAGAGAGATAGTGTTCCGTCGCAGCGTGCAGCTGTCCGTGCTAACTGAACGAAGATCCTTCCAGCCTTATGGCATGAATGGTAATTAAGTACCCAATTATAACAATAATAAGACTATAGGTTCAATAGGTTGTGTGGAAAACAGTTTATAACCTGGATTAACACATACTTTTAATCCCGGTGGTCCTTACGTACTCGTGGGATATATTGCGACATCCACGCGGGCGAAGCCGCGGCCAAATGTTAGTTGAAAAAAAAAGGTTTTAAAACACTGAATCAGCATGTTTGCCAATGATTCAGTTTCTAGATTTTTTCTCAAGCTGCAAATATAAAAAAATAAAGACTAACGAATGTGTGTATGTTATTTACAGGTGGCGAATCAGGGGAGCGAGGTCTGAACCTATTGCAGCGTGTAGACGGACGAATCATCAACTTAGGAGGGAAGGCCTCTGTACAAGCGTTCCCAGGGGTGAGTGATTTTGTTACAGTTCACTATTTCATCATAACTTTACCTTCCAATTAAAAGGAGGTTCCACGACGTGAAACATTAAGTAATAACATAACATTAAAAAAAATCATATATTTATTATTTTTAGATTAATATCTAGAAATGACTCCACAGACGTGATAATGCATCGATGGTATATTATCACGTTTGCGGAGTTTTGCTAGCTAATTTAATTTAATCCTATTATTATTATTTAGTTATTTATCATAAGCAAAGTTTACAAAAAATCATAACTTAAAAACTATGCCTCGCAAAACATATTTTTATACTAGCTGTTGCCCGCTACTTCGTCTGCGATCTAGGATAAATAGTAGCCTATGTCCTTCGTCAGGTCATGCCCTACCCATGTGCCGTTTTAACGTGAAAGGGTAACAAATTAAAAAACTCACTTTCACATTTATAATATTAGTTATGATAATATTTGGTCTCATTTTCAGGATAAATATATAATGAACTCTCCCGCCGGCGGCGGCTACGGCCTGCCTACCGACGCGTCACAATCAGACGAACAGTCGAACAAGCAAGCCAGCGCCTTTCTGGAGAGAGGCAGCGTGTTTGAGTACAGGAGTGCGCAGGAGTCCGTGTAATCACTGTAAAGTGTAATTATAGCTGTGTACCAGAAAGTTCCATGTCATAATGTACGCTAGTGTTATGTTGTGGAATTTCACATCGCTGTTGTTCGCGTTTATGTCTTATTTGCCCAAATACGAAGATGTGAAGTTACTCTATTCGCCTATATTTGCCTTTTTTTCACGAATAAGACGAATACGCAAATACACGAACACCTGTATCCGTATGTCGGTTTTTGGTCACATATCAAAGTATTCGAATATACCGAATCAGTTCTTTTACTGTCCACACAGAGCCTGCTCGGTAGGGTGCGGTGAACGCGTTCAGATTAGCATCTAGCAATAATATTCTTGAATGTTCGGCATATTCGCTGTTCATGACGACGTGTGGATGGTGTATTCGAGTTATTCGGACTTCTACACTATATAGCCGAATAAAACACAGTTAAAAATGCAAATACCGAATAGCGATGTGAAGTGCCACAATTAAACAAGCACCAATAATAGTGAAATGGTACAAACATGAACAAAACATGTTCAAAACAACCAAATATTGTGCGGAAGTAGTGTCCGTGTGTTGCGCAATTTGGGTGATCAATCACAATCTGTTACATTTTGACAGTTCGACAACATTCATTGCGTTACGTCGTTGAGCAAACATGTTTTTTGAACATACGAAGCAATGGATTTAGCAATATCCTTCAAAATAATTCAGATTATGATTGATCATTTGTGTTACGCAATTAGGTTGCAGGTACACACTAGTGTTATCAGATTTGTCTTGACCAGGTTTTTATGAGGCCAACAAACCTGGCTACTTTCTTAAAATTATTTACTTTTTAAAATAATATAATAATGTGATATGCTTATATGCTTACCTATTAGCTATGCATTTAACTCGTTGCAGTTTTTAACCATGAAATCAAATCAAATAAAGTGTATAAAATATTTCTATGTCAAATCAGTTTTAAAAATCACTAGGGGTCCTTATGGAAGTGAGAATGTTATCGTTGTTCGAGTGCGAGAAAGAGATACAGCTATGCAGGACTATGAGTCCATCCTTTTCTCGCAACATAACAATGATGGCTACTTCGGTCCCTCTTTTATTTGCATTATTCTAAGCTTTAAATCAGTCAATAAGTACAATAATAAAACAAAAATGTATGTATAATATTTATATTTACAAGTTATCATGTTGTTATTTTTATATACATTGTTTTTATATATTTTACAAGTTATTATAATCATATTAAATTGTTATTTCAGTATTTTAATGTCTTTAATTTTTGGAATTCAATATTATTCTAATTTTCATCAATATTATAGGTTGAAGGAATAATGGAATTTATCCTATACTTAATCGAAAGATTTGAAAAATGCATTTGTTATATCATAATTCATAATAATTTTAAAAGCTTTATTAAAAGTTTTAAATAGGGAAGAAGATTTGATTACAATGAATAAATAGATTAATATTAAGGAATAAAACTAGATAACAATTTTTACTACGTTTTATAAATTACGTAATTTAAATAACATAGTCTTTTCAGAGGCACTGAATACTTCAATACTTCAGGTTATTTTAAATGCTCAGAGATCCTAAATCTTTAATACATTTTACAGGTTTTTTTTTTCTGTATAATATATTTTTATATTTTATGGAGACAGAAAAAGGAGAATGCTCATGGATGTATGGAATCCCGTACCATGTTGCATCAAAATCAAACTTTGTTTTTTATGGACTACACTGATCATATTAACTCCTAAAAAAGTCCTTTTTGAAAAAGAAACCCGGGTTTTGGAGTTATTTTAGAAAAACGAAAATAACCTAAAACTAAGGCCAATTTTTTTTTACGCTACCAACGACTTATTTTTATAGACTTGTAAAACACTGACGAACACGATTGCTCTAAAAAACAGCGTAATCTACTTTATTTGATTTACCCGACCTTTATATTGCTAATTCTGAGAGGGTAACGTATCTATGGGTAGGTAGGTGATATATCATTGGATGCCACCGCGCGAAGCGTGATCGCTACCACACCAATACCAATAAAAAATTATCTTATAGGTGTTCAGTCAGACTAAAAAAAACGCTCGTTGAGTCTAGAGAACGTCTTGAACAATAACCCTATAATAATCTTCAGATAGGACTATTCATGACAGACTCGTACTGCCCATGGCTACGTAGTATTATATTATCTGTGCCATGGCAATGCTCATGTTGCCGTCGTGAATCGACTGAGTTAAGTGATAGAAAAAATAAAACAAACAAGTCCATAATTTGGGTTTTTTATTAGCAATCCGTGAAAAATATTTATTTATGTATTTAAATCATTCATCATACTCGTGAAAAAAATCATCTAAAGCCGTTGCCGGCGCAGTTACGTCATTATACCGTCCCCAGCTCAAATACCATACTATGGTCATCACATGGGCACAGCAGCCCACTGTTCGCTTACCAACGAGGCAGCTGCAGCAATAACCTACTATGATTTCTAATGTGTTGGCCACAGCATCATCTCTGCTAATCAATAAATACGTATGATAAGTACGCCATGATCCAGGTGGTGACGACAGATTCGTGCTGACTGTGGCACATAGAATTTATAATTAAGTAATAACAGATCCTTTATAGAAGAGGGTACCAGTAAACATTCTGTTTCAAAACAATGAACAAATATACAGTGATTGGGTGTGCTAGCAGCACGCTTATACACAGAAGACGTAATTGTTGGATTTGATCTAACTTGAGACTGCTTAAGTTAGAGTCTGCTCTCTTCCACAACAAAACCTACACACTGGTGTAGGTTTTGTTGTGGAAGAGGGGGCGGCTCAGGAATATTGAGATCCCCACTTGATCCAGCATCTGGCAAAATAGCCTTTGATAGACCAGGGCGATTGGAGTCATGCTGATCATGACGTTGCACTTCTTTTGTAGCTGACCTCCAGCAAGCAGCACATACTCTTTCCAATCTTGAGACCTAAAAAAATAACATAGTTAAACATTTAATACAAAACATTTCGCAATGGGTTACAGACTTAATAGAAGTACCTATGTCCTGTAATGTGATGTAACTGTGAATACATGATAACGATCAAGCAGTAATTGTGTCAAAATAGATAATATTGTCTAATACCAACAACATTATTTATTTGTGAAACCTCCACTTATCGCAACTCAATATTATAAACACATCTAATAATAGTATTATCACTATCCACTATAGAAGACTGGAGAAAAGAAGAACATGGATAAGAAGTCGAATTAGGTTTTTTTTAAATATATTGCAACATAAATAAAATATTTACCAGATGCAGCGGAACATGTCTAACTAAAATGTTTCTCTCTTGTCAATCTTTTCTTACAGGATATGTTCTAGTTGCACGTAGAATAGAATTGCCACAAGAAAAACATAATCTTCTATGACCAAAAGCAGGCAAAGATAAACTTCCTTCACTGATTGTGTTTGCTCGATCTTGAAGCAGTGTCAAACACTCTGTACAAAGCAAACATTCTGAAGACACCTGAAAAAAAAGTGTATTTTTGTGGCATTACCTGATAGATATTCACAGAAAGTACACATTTAAGTAATTAACAGAGGTAGAGCCTTTTTTGGCCTCAGTTTCGTTTTTTTGTTATTTCTTGTCAGAGTCAAAAATAAATATTTCTATCATTGTAAAAAATATTTTGTAAGATGGTACGTGGTGGAGATGGTACAGTCATTAAAAGATTAGTCAGGAAATAGAAGGTGTCTGACATTCTTGGGTATACAATCAAAGAGCAAAATAAAATCTGCTTACCTGAGTAGGAGTTATCCATGACCGTAACAAATTAATCATTGGAGTAGACGCTTGTTCTAATGAATGTGTAGGTTGGTTTCTGGGTATTAAAAATGAACAATTGGTACATCGTCGGGTTTGCCGGGTGATTGACAGTTTCAATCGGTCGACCCCACGATTCGACATATTTGCACAATTAAAAACGCAAACAAAAATCACAAAATACAAACGAGTTCTACTTCTCAACATACAATTCGATAATTTACTATAAAAACTATAAAATCTTTCAAAAACACAGACTAGTTTTCGATTAATTTCGTTAACGCAAAAGTTAGTACAGTAAAACCAGTGTTGCCACAACCGAGTTCCCAAAAGGTACATATCCAGCGCTGAAAAGGTACATTTTGGGTTAAAAAGGTACAAAAGCACCATTGTATGTTTTGTAGTGTTAAATATATTTTTTTGCTGTGTATTTTCTGGTATACAATAAAGTATATAATATAAATAAATAAGCAATGCTTTTACTAAAATCATTCACTACTGCTTCTCTCGCTCTCTCACAATGAATGCGAGACAGTGAGACACTGCCTGCTCGCCGCTCGCCTACAACTTACCAAGCACCATAGCAGCGAGCGAATAAAGGTACCGGTTGGTCAGCCGCCTGCGACTCGACCGCCACGACCAAATTAGTGGAAATGGGCTCATTCTATTTATTTATTGAACACTATGTATTACAAGAAAGGAAATCACTTTCCCTAATCGCAGATACCAATATCTCGCGCGTTTAAAATACAAAACAAAATGTACATATCAAAACTTATCCGCTTAGCAAACAAGCGCGCCCTGTGAGTATAGTAGTGTTCTGTGTCTGTCTTGACTTGGTGAGCGCGCCCGTCGGGTCGGTCAGATACACGAACACGACACGATACAATGTTCATCGCCTACACTCGCGGCGGAATCGAGACAAACCTATTTCCTATTCCTACATTGCGTGAGGACTGTGAATTCACAGTAGTTCACCGGCCACCGTAGGCCACCAGGTACTTAAGACCGCAGATGCTAACTCGTTTTCTCGTTTTGGCGGCGGTTTCAAAAAAGTTACATAAAATAGTCAATAAACCACGATTTTACACAATCATGATTTCAGATGTTAGGTTGAAAAGGTACGTAAAATAGATCCCATTACACATTACACATGGGAGGCTTAAAAGGTACGTCAAATGTGTAAAATGTACGCTAACGGCAACACTGAGTAAAACACAAATGTCAGATGCACAGATAACTATAAACTAGTCGGGAACTCGGGATTTAGGGATGTAATCGATAAATCAAAATCTTTATGGTAAAAAAATCGATTTTGTGTCATAATTAACACCAAATGGATTTAGTTTAGTTTATTGCATTAGCAAACTAAATCCATTTGGTGTACTGATTTTATACTTAATTGTTGCTGTTACCGGTGAGGCCTCGATGTCGCACGGGGTGCAACACAACGCCCATATCGTCAAGCCCCGGTGTCGCACCTCGTGCGACACCCTCTCACGCGCCCAAGAACTCGCACACTTGTAACACCCGACGCCATCACACGCTTACTCATTGGCCACATTTCATCTCGTTGAGCTATTTTTCGTCATTTGGCCAATAAGCAAGCATGTGATGGCGTCGGGTGAAGTGTGTTTCGGCCTTTAATCTCTATTTCTACTCTGAAATAAAGGCTAATATCCACTGTGGATGGTTTTACTCTATGGCCGGACAGATCTCGTCAACTAAATCATTCAAAATAAAAATACACACTAGCCAACATTGAAAAAAAAAAGTCAAAACTGACATTTCTCATACTTCAATAATCGAACTCGCCCATGCAAAGCAAATACATATAATTCGTGAAATGTTTTTCAAGCAAACGTTATAGTTATATACGTATATTAAACGAAAGAAACTAGTCGATTCATCAAAAATCGATAAAGTCTTCTTGACATGCAAGTCGACAGTTGACGTTGTTCAAGTGAAACGGAACGTCATTTTTATCCTCTCGTCGGGTGGGCCGGCGGAATCAGTAGTAAAACAACATCCATACTTTTAAACTCAAAACTAAATTCCCTGTTCAAAAATCAAAACCCCGACGCGTAGTGTCGTAAAAAATTATGAAACTAATTACTATAACATTTTGATCTTGATGCGCGAGACTTTTTGGTACCACTTTTGGTCATTCTCCTTTAACACTCGTCAGAAACACATTTTTACAATCTTCAGGAATATTTAAAAGTATCAGATTTTTCAGCGAAGTTCCACACTTAACATTTCAATGAGATTCATTTTACTGTTAAAAATTTCACATTCTTCAGAGATACTCAATGTTTTCACATTTTAAAGACATATTTAACATTGTCCAGAGATACTCAATCTTTTTCTACTGCAGTTTTAAATGTTAAACGTACAGAGGTTGTCAAAATGTTATATACTTAGGGGTCGTTTATTAATTACGTGAGGCATTTAGGGGGGAGGGGGTCGAGCCAAATCTCACCCAATCTCACGGTCTAAGCAAATATCAAGTTTTTTTTCCCCGCAATAAAATATTGCGAGAAAACTGGGTTAAATTAAGTAAAACATGATTTTCCACTAATGGCTAAATCCTACACAAAATCGAGGGGCGTGTCGCACGAGACCCTCGCGGATTGTCATACGTCCAGCTACCGAACTTCTGTGAGCAAGCAAAAAAGGTGGTCGAATAATCGCCAAATTCGCCTCACGTAATCAATGAACGACCCCTTACCAGAAAAGCTGACCATTCTTTAACATTATTCAGAGCCAAACAACATTCTCACATTCTGCAGATACACAACATTTTCAAATTTTTGTGAGCAGTTCAACATTCTTACAGTTGTGTGCAGGCGAAAAAGGGGGGTCGATAATTCGCCAAAATCGCCTCACGTAATTAATGAAAGACCCCTTAGCAGAGAAGCTGACCATTCTTTAACATTATTCAGAGCCAATCAACATTCACACAGATACACAACATTTTAAAATTTTTGGTGAGCAGTTCTACATTCTTACAGTTAGCTACACTCAACTTTTTACGTTCACCAAAGACTCTACAGTCTTTAAATGGTAAACCGATCTCCATTAAAGTGGAGATACCGCGCCAGCTGTCAGGCATGATCTCCGGCTGCCGCTAACGCCTCCCTGTTACAACGAATATTTTTTATTGTACACTAAATGAGGAAATAAATATCAGCAACATCATTTTATGCTGCACCGGTTGACGTCATCATGCCAATGCCGGCTGTCGTTGAAAACCAGCTCTGTGGCTATGTCTCGGTCACAGCATTATGCTGAGCAATGGCCGGTTTACGTGGATTTGACGCATATTTTCCCCCAACTAGTTTGTTTTTGTGTTAGTTTTTTTGCGTTATGTTTGCCACAAGTAAACGTATTTTCTATATTTTTAAGGATACTTACCGGTAATCAGAATTGTGTATTTTAGATTCGTATAATTTTTTCTTCATCTTCGGAAACCGGAATTTGACAAATAAATGTGACTGATCCAATATGGGAGCTACAGAATCAGTGCGTCGAACTATAACGATTTAGGCGGGAATTTGAATAACTTTTGACTTGTCCGGCTATTCCGAAGATAGCCGATGAAATCTTTGACCATGCTCGTGTTATACATAATAATAGTGAGAAAAAGAGGGAGAAAAAATATATGTAAATACCTGTTCTCATAAGCCCAGAAGCCGTGCAGTTCCAGCAGAATAGACACAGCAGTATGACCGTGACCACTGCGTATAAGGTCTTGAAGAGTTATCCTTGAGGGGTCTTCTGGTCGAATCATGTCGAAGATTTCGTCTTTGACGTCATCGAAGTTGACTGGCTCGGCGCCGTGAGCTATCATTTGTTCTTGGATTGCCTGGAAGGGAAGCGGATTATTAGTAAGGAGTTTGATAAAAAAAAGTGTTAAGCACATACATTTAGCAGGTGCCTAAATCCGGCCAGACCCTAATTCCGGCAGGTTCCTAATTTCGGCACAACCTAAATTCAGCCAGACTCTATTTACAGCAGAATTCCAAAGCTTTCTGTTTTCGGCACGACCTAAATTCAGCCAGACTCTATTTTCAGCAGAATTCCAACAACTTTCTGTTCTCTAGCGCCAGTACCAAGTCCAGGTACGTCTTGTAGCCCATATCATTTAACCAGTAGGTGCCATCCGACCGGTACCTATATGCGGCAGCTTCCTATATTCGGCCAAACTCTAATTACAGCAGGAGCCCGGTGGCTGCCTTAATACGGTCGAACGCCTAATACCGGCCAGGGCTCTAATAATGGCAGGTGCCTATATCCGGTCAAAGCCTATTAAATCAGCAGAATCCGAGAGGCTGTTGTCTTGTAGTCCATCTCGTAGTTGTAGATAATGGTATCGAACATAACCAGTAGGTGCCTATATCCATCAGTTTCCTAATACCGGCAAGCGACAAAATTCGGCAAGAACCTAATTCCGGCAGGCACCTATATCCAGTCAAAGCCTAAAGACAGCTTGAGTCCGGTGGCTACCTGAATCCGGTCCATGCCTAATACCGGCCAGGGCCCTAATTCCAGCAGTTGCCTATATCGAACAGAACTCACCTTGAAGAAGTAATTAAGCGTGAAGGCGTCGAGGTAGCCCACGCAGTTGATGTCCAGCACCCTGAACAGATACGCGAGCGCCGCCGGTTGCTTCCTGTTCTCTAGTGCCAGCACCAAGTCTAGGTATGTCTTGTAGTCCATCTCGCCGTCGTAGGTGAGGCATTGTTGGAAGACGCGTTGAAGGAAGGCACGGGTTAGGGTACCTGAGCCGTAGCTGTGGGAGAGTAGCACAAGGTAAGAGTTTTAGCAAATCTTCAAATGTTTCGTGATAGAACGAAGAAATGAATGAAAAATAATCGTTCTTTGCAAGCTGAAGTCACGCAATGATGTCGGGAGTAATTTTGATGCGCGAAGTAATAACGTTACTACGTATGATAGATTTCGAAAAACATATTATGTACAAAATGTTTCTCACGAAAATTATAATACAAAAAGTCGGCCTTGTTTATTTTACAAAACAGGTAAATATTTGACAGCTATTTGCGACGTTGGACACTTTGAGAATGAACGCTCTTAAGACCGCGGCAACCCTTGAATTGTCCATACAAACGTAATACCTAAATAATTTGCAATTTGAGCATATTTCTATCATATTATATTAATATTCGGATTTAGACAGTATTTATCTAGGCTTGTACATCTTTTTTTTCCAAAAAAATTACCTAAAATAAAGTTTAAGCGAATTGAATTTCGCACAATTTTTACAGCTAACAGGCATGTTTTTATACTGTTTTTTCTGTATTATAAACAACAATATTTGGAATATTGTTTCGGCAGAAGCATAGCTTATATTATCAAGTTACAAAGTATAGAAGTTAAAAAATTATGAAAGAATATTAAGTTTTCATTTATCATTTTTGGTATTACGGAACATATGCAAAGGATGATCGGCAAAAATTTATGGAAGCTGGTCCAAGCACCAATAACAACCACACATATGTCATTAGATAGGCATTTTAATATGGAGCAATAACTACTATGGCGGCTAATTTCAAATCGCTGTGTGAAAAAAGTTGTGGCGATGTTTCGCAGGCCTGACCTGGACGGTCGATAACGGAACACTTAAATATTAATCACTTCTGGTGGTCTAGTTTGAATATTTTCAAATGTATGCCTGGCGATGGATACAATAATATGGTACCATCGAGCTGATCTGATGTTGGACCTGGACGCTAGATAATGGAACTCTTGAACAGTTACCAGTAAACCCATCGAGTGTGGGCTCATTAGAATTGTCTCAACGAGTCCTGTTCATTTTACCTGATGACGATGACCTGATGACGCACCAACTGTCGATTATCCCTATAATTATGCATTAGACAGGTGCACCTAAGGACAATCCCCGGTTGGTGCAGGACATCGAAACAAAGATTATGGGTTTGCGTGGTTAAAGACAGTGTACTGGTTACCTATAACTATAGAAGCGGTATGGCCCCAGTTTGATATATTTTTTAATTATACACAGAAAAAGTGACAGGAGATGACATGAACATTCATTATTGGGAGGAGGAGTGGAGAGGTATTCCACGGTTATCAGAACAATCTCGGAAATACGGTCAAGATCCCTACCAGCATCTTACTAGAATACTTCCTTCCTCTAAGCACGTTTACTCTTGCAAATCTTCATTCAAGCCGGCCCATAAAGGCAAAACGAACATGAGGAACAAGACTTTTCCAAGGAGATAAAGTACGTGGGGTCGCTACTGCCCAACAGATCGCCACATGCTTACTTGCGGGTTATGTATCTAGCTAGGTCTGGCTCCCAGACCTGTTTGGCAAAGTAAACTCTATCGGCACATACCTAGAGGACATAGGAGCGCGCAAACCCCACCACGATGTCAACGTAGAGATACGGCGGATTATTATTATGAGCCTGTTGTATGCCACTGCAGGTGCAAAGGCCTTCCCGCCGTCTTTTCATTTTCTCTCTCTTTTTCAATTAGAGCCCAATCCTTTAGGTAGGTAGGAGTCACCGATTTCGTTATTTGGAACTCAATATGTAGCTACTTTTGCATTAATTGTGATGCGACAAGCAGCAGAGAAAAAATCGAAGACATGTGACATCTACCAACCCGCACTGGGCCCGCGTGGTAGATTACAGCCCACTCCCTCTCACAGAGAGGAGGCCTGTGTCCCAGCAGTGGGAACATTAATAGGCTGATGATGATGATGAAGCAGCAGATGTGGGCTGCCCAGTTTATTTTTAATTTGACGGCTGTATTACCTACGCCGATTTGTGTTTTGTGACGAATTATTGGTACTGTTTCGTAATCATGTGCAAGGTAAAATTCAGAACTTCGTTATGCACCTTCCAGGCCAAAGTGCTTTACATATTGTACTCGTTATGACACATCTAATGAGCCGACACTAGATGGGTTTACTAGTAGTCAATCAAAGAATCCAGGGCAGTCATCAAGTAAAATGAACAGGACACGTTGAGACAATTCTAATGAGCCCACGCTCGATGGGTTTACTAGTAGCTGTTCAAGAGTTCCGTTATCTAGCATCCAGGTCCATCATCAGATCAACTCGATGTTACCATATTATTGTATTATCATCGCCAGGCATACATTTGAAAATATTCAAACTAGACCTCCAGAAGTGATTAATATTCAAGTGTTCCGTTATCGACCGTCCAGGTCAGGCCGGCGAAATATCGCCACAACTTTTTTCACACAGCGATTTGAAATGAGCCGCCATAGTAGTTGTTGCTCTATATTAAAATGCCTATTTAATGACATATTTATGTGTGGTTGTTATTGGTCGTGGGGACCATTTTGTCCGGTCCTCCTTTATCATAAATTGCGATAGCTAGTAACAACGCTAACAACACACATATCACACAACAGACACAATCATGTGTTGTCAATCGTATGAAAACGATATAGATAGAATGATAATTTAAATATTTTTAGCATTAAAACGTATTTTGCGATTTTTGGTGCAAGCCGGACCATTAACAATGTTCAAGCATGATTTTTAATTCAGAATTAGATTTTTGTAGTTTATATTGTAAATGAATCAACCTTATTAATAAATTATTAATAAAAGAGGAGCAAAGTTATAGCAAACTTATACTTTGAATTTATCGTAAATCTGAAGTTTGTAATGGTTGTAACTTAGCGTTTATTAATGAGGGGGTGTCAGTTTTGTATCGTGATGAATCTTGGTCGAGTACTTTTTATAAACAAGGTGGCCTTGGTGTATTTTTTCTGTTTAATTGTGACTTATCATGTATTGGATGTAGGAGGAGCTCGTGGTTAAGCTACGCTTGCCGGGGTTGGTCAGTGGGTGGGTGATCATCTTCACATACCGAGACTCCTCCGTGCCTCGGAAAGCACGTTAAACCGTTGGCCCCGGCTGTCATTCGTGGATCTTTGACAGTCGTTACGAGTCGTCAGAAGCCCGAAAGTCTGACACCAGTCTTACCAAGGGGTATCGTATTACCCAGTTACTGGGTTGTGGAGGTCAGATAGGCAGTCGCTCCATGTAAAATACTGGTATTCAGCTAAAATCCGGTTAAACTGGAAGCCGACCCCAAGATAGTTGGGAAAAGGCTAGGAAGAAAGATTGATTGATTGGATGTATGTGATTGCGACGACTTACCCAGCCAATTCGTTGATGCTCAGCATGCCATTATGATCTCTGTCAAGATTGAGGTACTGTCCGTATACCCGCAGAGCTGATGCCGCACTGAACCAGTTCTGTTCTTGAAGCTCCATTGGAAGGTCTTCTTCTCGCAGCTAATAAGAAAGAGGTTGGGAGCTGTTCATTTAGTTGATGAATGGCAAAAAAATACGCGTAAAATACGCGCCACGAAAGATGACACTTGAGTACGCCTCCCGCACTCTTTCCGCCACCCCGGTGACGCCCCGGCGCACAAACCATACCGCTAAAGAGACCTAGAAGTCGTCTACTGCGCAAGTCAAACCACGTGGTGTTTCAAGTCTCATCTTTAGTGGCACGTCTTGTACCTAATGTCGTAAAAGCGACAGAAAAGTTACAGCAAATAGCCGTATTTACAATTTTTAAATGCCTTAGCAACTATATCAGGGGTTTTCAGTCCCAGTCTAGAAATATGTTAGTGGCGCCCAATCTCCATAGCTTTTTTATGAATTTGCAATTTTCATCATTGATGGGAGCCAGTGGACTTGATGAGTGTTATCCTCCATATAATATAACATTAGAAATATAACGGTTATCACCCTTTCGTTATTTGGATATAAACGTATAATAAATTCCGTTATTTTACTATAAGTACAAATATAATCTATTTGCTATTTATATTAAAGAAATAACTCTAAAATGCAGTAATTCCAACCATATTACTCAATAACTGCCATTATTTGGCCGTTATTTGTGTAATGTTGTAATAAATGGAGTACCTATAGATTTATAAACAAAAAGCCCACTTACGAAAGTTATAGACATCATATTTTAGTCAAACATATAAACCACAAACCATGTCAGTGTCACCAACTACCATCTTTAATTATTAACATAAACTATCTACTCTATCTCACCTCCAATAAATCATCTAAGAAAGAGCAGGACAGCACATCCCTAATTCTGACCCTCCCAACCCTGAGAGGGTCTAGGAAGAACAAGAACTTCCGAGCTGCCGTGCACACGTAGAAGGAACTGAATGATGAGTCGAGACCGTCGAGGGCTGCAAGAGAGGGCACTAGTTCTGCTATGTAGCTTTCCAGGTCCTGAAAAACACAAATTATCATCATCATATCAGCCTATTGTAGAATGGGTTTAGTCTTTCTATACTGTCTTAAACCTCAGTTTAATTTTGGAGTTGTAGTCAAAGATAATTAATATGCCCCATTAGTCATTGCTTGATTAGTTTACATGAGATGCAGGTCAAGAGCTTCCCCAGAAAGGTTAAGAAAAAAAGTTTAGGAAGAAATGGCAAACTGTGCTTCATTACAGAAAACTAGTCTTTATATTCATTTTAAGCTTTATTGATTAAGAAGTCTATCCATTTTATTATAATAATAAATACACTGAATTTCCTACATCTATATTAATTGTCTGAGAGATGTGTCGTCAGCAGTCAAAAATAAATCAAGCGAAAATATGTATATTTTAGGCATTTTAAAATGTACTTACATGTTCAGTAAGATATCCCTGCCCAGTAACATCATACAAAGACAGTCCGATCCTCGTCTGTTGTAACCAGACACGTCGCATCACATAGTTGAACAGAGAGACAGCGCGCACGCGGCCGACACCGCCTTCAGCTGCTTGCAGGCGACCGAATACCTCTGCTGTGAAGTATGGCCTGGAACATTGATATAAAAGTATGTAATATTAATGTAATTAGGGACTTTTATATTCGCGGTGCTTATGGCAGTCCCATCATACCCTAAATACATACTGTTACGGATTTTAGTTGGGCCATAAACCTGAAAATACTCTTTGCATCATCACCATTTTGGTTGAGACAGAATTTTTTGTAATGTGCTTAAATCAAGTCTGTTCAACCTCAAAGATAGATAAACATGCTGGTGCAGTGGCTTTATGTCTTTAGTGCAATAGTAGGTTAGGAATTTTTGTATGAGCGTGCATTCTAAAAGTTGGCAATGTCGTAAATAGCTGTAAAATATTTACCTGTTTTGATTCATTTGGAAATAATACTGTATGGAAATAAGAAATGTGGCTAACTAACTAACTAGAATATTAATAATGAATTTCAGTGGTTGTATATTTGTATGTTGTATGATTTTCAATGGTTGTGGAGGTCAGATAGGCAAATCTTCATGTAAAATACTGGTATTCAGCTGCATCCGGTTAGACTGAAAGCCAACATCAACATAGTTGGGAAAAGGCTAGGCTAGTTTTTTTTTGTTTTGTAAGTAATTAAAATATTTACAGCACTATGGGCACCAATGTTTACATGCACTGATACACCTCCTTTATTTAGTTGTAATAAGGTTAACTCCTTTTATGGATCTTTTCATAGTCATACTCACTTATACTTAGGCCCCGCTGCTTCCCTAATCTTCCTAAATTGAAAATAGTCAATGATCAGCTCATCGTTGTTAGCCGCATTATAACTTCCATTCGCCTTTTCCAACAAGCTCCAGAGATGCTTCAACTCACTGTTGTCAAGTAATTCCTTACTCTTCTTCTGCAAGAACTGAGCTCGGGTCTCTTCTCGTAACTTCTGAGCAAGCATATCATCCGGTCTCGGCAGTTTGAAGTAGAATTTTGGGATGTTCTTGTATGAGTCTTCGTTGCCAGCGAGTTTGGGTTTGTATAGCTGGCGAAAGGTGTCAACTTCTAGCTTTATACTTTCTTCTTTTGTTATGCTTGTGCCTGTCTCTGCGAGACAAAGATTATAATTGAACATTGGTTGCAAATATGCAGTTTTAGATGGTAGGTTATAATAAAAGTGAGAAGCTTCTGTGCTGCTTTTCAAATGTTACTTATAGGATGCTTGAAATTAAAAATAAACTAACAAAGAAAATAGAGACTACCCTAGTGTCTCCTTCAGAAGAAAAATTTAAAATAAATAGTTTCTTTTTTAAAATATACTGGTGACTACAAGTGTATTAGATTAAAAAATCAAAACTCTGGAAACAACATACAATCTGCATGTATTAGTAATTATTATTAGGTACGATTGTGTAGAAAATTATTGTGTTAGTTGTAATAAAAATCTTACCATCCAGTTTCTTGATATATCTTCTGAGTCGATTTTTCAACATGTTATTCACTTTAATTTGATTATTGTCCACAGGTTTTTCTTCTGTTTTTTCTTCTGTGGTAGTATTGTTATTCTCAGAATCTTCATTTTTAGTATCATTTCCATTAACAGACATGGTTTTATGTAATAACACTGCGACAGTAATAAAATAAAATTCTGTTTACATCGATCGAAACACGGATTCTGTCATGGGTCGATTCATTCACTGACAGTTGTTAACTTTTCATTTTACGAATATTTCGCTAACACTTGTTGTAAAAAGTAATAACAAAAAGAAAAACTTTCGAAGTAATATGACTGACAAAAATTAACATAATATTTTCAAATATTGGCATTACATTTTAGTATCAAAAGACATAAAATAATAAAATTACAATGGTTTTCAAAGAGAATGTCACAATTTTTCCAATGTATATTCCGTGTACAGAAACGTAATAAATTATCAGCTACACACATCAAAAGTGTCTAGGGATCAACATATATTTTTGCAATAACTTTTCTCCTGATTGATATTAATTAAAATTTTCTTTAAGGATTCATCAAATAAAGTGTTTTCGTTTGTCACAGTAACGATAAACCAAGTCACCTTTGCATTAATAAAGAAATTTGCCATTTTCCTATTAAAGGGATTTTTGACATTTGAACCACTAACATTAAAGTTCGAAAAAAAGACTGAAATAACAGTTTTCTTTAAAATTTTATTGGGTAACTTAAACAATTAATAATCCGTGTTTCTACCGCGAACACTAACAACACAAGAACATCGGTTTGGCATACTCAAAATGAGTTCATCCAAATCACGCTGTGGAATGGCCGCCCATGTTCGTTGCAACAACAAAAAAAGGTCTTCTTGCGACTGGATACCCTCCATATTCGGCAGAGCTCTTCTCTGTAGCATATCCCATGCATGCTCAATCGGGTTCAAGTCTGGCGACTGAGCAGGCCAGGGCAGGACATTGATGTTAGCTGCGGCGAGAGTCTGTCTTACAACTCTTGCGGTGTGCGGTCGTGCATTATCATGCATTAACTGAAATAAGGGACCGATTTGCACTTGTAGAGGAACGATGACGTCTGATACAATCGTCTCAGCATAAATTTGAGCGTTGAGGTTGCCTCTGATCCAAATCAACTCAGTTCTTCCGCCGATCCAAATACCCGCCCATACCATGATGGTTCCACCACTATAAGGATGGACTTCCTGGCAGGATTTTAATCGCTGTTGGCGTCCAGGGGTTCTCCAGTGTCGTATACGTCTTGTATCCGGTCTCATACCAAAACGAGACTCATCAGAAAAGCACACGAAACGCCATTGTTCTTCTGCCCAATTTCTGTGTTCAAGAGCCCATTGATATCGAATCCTACGATTGTGCATTGCTATAGGTGGTACCCGTAGCGGTCTTCGGGAATGAAGGTTCACTTCATGCAAGCGGTTTCTGACTGTTTGGTCGCTAATTAAGTTCCCTGAAGAGTGATGAAGCCTCACGGCTAACATCATGGCGGTTATTGTTGGAGCTCTTCGAGCTAAGATTTGAATGTATCGGTCTTGTCTCCGTGTGGTGCAGCGATACCGTCCTCCATGGCGCTCAGCCACGGTACCAGTGCTTCGGTAACGTGTCCAAAGTCGACTGATAACACTCTGACTTGTATTCAGAGCTAAAGCCACAGTACGTTGCCGGGAACCAGCTTCTATCATTCCCACGGCTCTGAGCATTTCTTCCCTGCTTAAATGACGTCGCTGCTCCATAATAACGTTGGTTTTAATCAGTAGTAGGGAAACAGTAGCACTAATAATGTCTTCAATGCGTTGTATGTTTTTATAGGGAAAATATTGACAGCTGATTTTCATCTTTTACTCGAATTTGATTCACAGTTCCTGATTCAAATTATTATGAAATGCACCAAAAAGGATCCATATAAATTTATAAAATCATAAATTTATTACAAAGCCACATCTCAATCTCAAGAAATCCGCATAAAAATGCTTGATCCCTAGACACTTTTGATGTGTGTATTTGACACTAGATGGCACTGTTTAGTTTGGACTATTTGCCACTAGAGGCGCTGTATCCCAACTGCGTTGATGTCTTTTGTATGAGCTAAAATAATTTAATGGGTTACCGACGATGATGACGAGTTTACGAGTTTTATGTATTATTTCCTATAATTACTAACTATAAACCCAAGTTTAACAGGTAATTTTCTTAATTTGTACTTGCTTTCAATTCTCACATAGATAACAATAATAATTAAGTACCCATGATTATTTCATTACCCAGAATGGTACAGTATAAACCGTAATCAGTAGTGTCACATCGGCCACAGATTGCGGTTTATTTTCCAATTTGCAATCTAATATTACACCGTGATGCACTTGCAAGTGAAACCCATATATTGAAGGCGACAGAGATCTAGAGTTTTATATAGAAGTGCCTGATTTGATGTTTATTTATAAACAGTTTGCGGATGTCCTAACTATACTTTTTTAAATTTTTGGTATGGATTTCGTGAAATAAAAAAGTGGCATGAGGTCACTGTAATTGAAACCTAAACCAGCATTTGCAGTATTTGTATAAATGTATAATTTTCTTTAAAAATAAAAAGCCTAAGAAACAAAAAGCGCCTCGTCCTATATAATTGTATTCAACGAGAGTATTGCTGACTAAGACCCTGAAGTCTCATATCATCATCATCATCATTTCAGCCGAAAGACGTCCACTGCTGGACATGGGCCTCCCCCAAGCACCGCCACTTCGACCGATTCTATGCTTCTCACATTCAGCGGTTTTCTGCGGCCTTCACAAGGTCATCGGTCCATCTTGTGGGAGGCCTTCCAACGCTTCGTCTTCCGGTACGCGGTCGCCACTCTGGACTCTTTCGGCCCCAGTCTGTCGTAAATTACCAGCGTTCGTTCATCGCGCTTCTCTTTCTTTTCTATGCAATCTGACAGTGACCGTGCTTTAGCTGTTGTTAGCCTCTTATGCTAGCGAGTTAGAATATTAATAATGAATTGCAATTATAACATTGAATTTGATGTTGTATCCGTTTCCTTAGACTTTTTTTACATCTAAAACTAAATATGTTATTCAATTCATTTATTCAATAACAATTTTTACATCGTGTCTGAATTTCTATAACTAAATACCTATATAAGAAAACATCATGCATGCAATCTACATCAAATCATTACAATTATCCAATTACATTAAAATCAGAATAATACCAAAAATAATAAAAAATATAAAAAATGTCATCATAAGTCAATTCATAAAATTCAATAAAATTTTTCATTCCAATAAAATTCAATAAAATTATGTTACTTTTAACTTTTATATTAATTTATAATTCATCAATAGAATATAGACATTTATTTAACAAGAACCGTTTAAGCTTATTCTGAAATCCATTTGTATATACTAGACTTTTTAATTCTGTCGGCAGTTTATTAAACATCTTTAGGGACTTGTGGTAGGCACTATGCTTAACAACGTTCGTTACGATATTAATTTATTGCATTTCTTATTTCCATACAGTAATATTGCCAAATTATTAAATATAGCGAAATAATTGACGTCTGTTGTGCACATTCAGAACGCACGCTCTTAACAATGATGCCCCTTCCAAAGAACCGTGGATCTATGTAATAGTGCATGAAGGCGTTAGCAGAAGCCAGTGGTTTAATAATAAACACTTTCGTTGGCTCCATGCACCGGGTTTCACTTTGTAGTTAGTATAAGTGTTATTTATTATGTTAGAAAGATACTTAGGCTTGCGTATCTTTATTGTACAAGCCTGTCAAAATTATATGATATCGTTGTTTGTGAAGAGAAAATAAATTTGAATTGTGGTCTAAAATTTTCTTTTTTTTCTCTTTATTTAATTTGATTATACGATCCTTTCTTAACTTTTAAATAATTATGTTGATTAAGATATTGCCGGTTTCCTCACGATGTTTTCCTTCACCGTTTTTAAGAGCAGTGGTGATGAAATAATTTACACAGTAAAGCGCGATCAACGCGAGCCGAACGCAAAGTGAAAACCACCACCACCACTTTGCGTTCGGCTCGCGTTGATAACACTTCGTGTCCGAGTTCGCAACAGGTCAATCGTCGTCCTGAGGATGCCTCGTTGAGAGGCGAAACACGTGTCGATTTCTTACAGGGTTCTCTAACTCTTTAAGAACGGTTAAGCGGATTAAGTTACTAGATATACATCGTCTATTGTATTTTTTGAGAAAAATAAATCAGCTGTTCCATAGTAAAGTTTAATACCTACTGCTCTAAAATGTATGGGACAGCTGTTTTTTTTCGTGATTTCAATATTGGTCCCATGGTAAAAGTTATTCAGTTTCATGGTCTAAAGCACCTCTTAAAGTTTCTAAAGTAAATTTTTTAACACCATATATATTATATCATACCATCACGCCTGTAATCCCCGAAGGGTTAGGCAGAGGTGTACCTAGTACACCCACATTTGGCCAGTTATGTTTAAGTCCCATGTAATAGGGGGCGAGCCTATTGCCTTCAACCGGGCACAAATCCAGACTCCGGGCTGCTACTGAGAAATTCCAGATGAAAAAACCCAATAACACTTTAATCGACCCGGGAATTGAACCCAGCACCTCATGCTCAGCAGTAGCGCTTGCGACCACTAGACCTACGAGGTAGTTTATAATATTACTAGCTTCCGCCAGCGGCTTTGCCCGCATGATAGCTTTATAAATGATAGCCTATGTTACTCAGTGATAACATAGAATTCTATTGGAGAAAGAATTTTTTAAATCGGTGCAGTAGTTTTTGAGTAAATTTATTACAAACAAACAAACAATAACATTTTTCTCTTTATAATATTAGTAAAGTATTACTTTATATTTATACTCGTACTTTACTTTTTTTACTTTTATTTATTAATATTTTTTTATTTTTTTATTTAATAACTAAGGTATTAGTTTTTTATCGTTTGCGGGAAAGTCATAAAGGGTTACCGTGGCCCCTGGCAACGCACAGGCAACTGAAGGAACACGGGTGGGTTTTAGTCAGCAAGAGTGTGACACGCCTTCCCGCTCCGACCATAGCGAGAGAAGTAATTTGAGGATTTTCCATCCAAAAAACAAAAAAAGTTGCTATTAATGTTGTTCACAAGTAAATGAACAAAATTAAACAGTTGGGATAAGATTAGGTATGGGGAAGACCTTGCATATGTATAATATGCTTAATGCATAAAATATGATTAATTGTTCGAAGATTGTGCTAATTGCTTAATTAAATGATTTTATCGTAGTCGTAATTAATAAACCAAATTATCAATGTTAATCGTCAGTTTAATTTTATTATGAAAGTCTAATTAATTATTCTGATGACTTTGAGTGCAAATAAGCATGAACGCAACTCTTTTAGATCAAAAGATTTCAAGTCGATTTAAAGTCAAAATGTTAACAGAAAAAAATAACTGAAAACAACAAATCGACCAATTAAAGTCATCATTTCAGCCGAAGGACGTCCACTGCTGGACATAGGCCCATGGGCGTAGCGAGGTATGGGCAGGGAGGGGCAGCTGAGGCCCCTTTACAAAAGCGGTCGTTCGCTGGTAAACTGTAATTCTGACGAGCTTCATAGCATTCGACGTTTCTTATAAGACCTAAGAAACTAACAGATTTGAAGGCTGGCTTGTGAAATCCATCAATACGGGATGTGATCTCTAATATGTTTTTATGTTTTTGTCTGCCCCCCTTCCCCTAATACAATCCTGGCTACGCCCTTGCATAGGCCTCCCCCAAGCACTGCCACTTCGACCGGTTCGGTGCTTCCAATTAAAGTATCCACTTATTAAAATAATAAACATTTATTTATTTTACGAAGTGCCAATTTTTGACGATCCACAAGTGTGATAAAAAAAAAATGAGTACCCACGTATGTAAGCAACAGACGATTGACATCGTATTTTTCTTCGTAAATCTGTAAGAAGACAGGATCTGACTAAATCTTATTAATCGTCAACACACAGCATAACGATTGACAGTAATCGAGCAAAACTGTAGACTGTTTTGTAAAATCAAGTTCATAAACGAGTGTGAATGAATGAATGAATTCTTTATTTGCCAGAATATAGGTACATTGTATATGGTAAGTTTTTTATATGGTTTCACTATATTCGACTTTCTAGTCGTGCAAATTTTTAAATAGACATAGTCAAAGCTTTAAAAAAATTATTATATCTTGTCTTCCTACATTAAAAACACAAAAAAAAAATCACATTAACAATAATATAAAATAAACCCGCAGGGCAGCATGTGGCGAGCTGTTGGGCAGTAGCGACCCCACGGACCCTATCTCCCGGGAGAAGTCCTGTTCCTCACCTCTGGCTTGCCTTTATTGGCCGGCTGGAGTGAACACTGACGAGGAACAGAGCTCCCACCTCATTCTTGCCTTTATTGGCCGGCTTGAGTGGAGATTCGCAAGAGCAAACGTGCTCGGAGGAAGGAAGTATTCCAGTAAGATGCTGGTAGGGATCTTGACCGTACTTCCGGGATTGTCCTGATAGCCGTGGAATACCGCTCCACTCCTCATAAGCACCTCAGGACATGTTGCCCCCTTGTCGTTACGACACTTTGTGCTAGCGACCGTTTTCGGGGGCCCATTATTGAGTGTGCAAGTCACCCCCTGCCATTTTACCTGTGTTTGTTATATAAAATATTGGTCAGGCAGGGGCCATAGTCTTTCCATAGTTCTTAATAACCAGTTCACTTAGCCATCCAAACCCATAAACCAATATTTTTTTTTTCATATCCAGCAATAGTCCTGCACTAACCGGGGGTTGTCCTTGGGTGCACTAGCATAGTGCGAACAGGGATAATCGTCGGTTAGTGCCTCATTTCATTAAACACGTCTAACGGGCCTCTGTGAGTTGGCTTCGGCCCCTCTTACGCCTTCCAAAGGTCCGGGACCCTAGGGTCCCGAGAAATGTCAAAGACGTAAAATATAAAATAAAAAATAATAAAATAATCAATATGTCAATTACAGTATACAATTAAATATTTTTTTTGTCTTCTTACATTATTAACACAAACAAGAAAATTAACATTAACAATAATAAAAATAATAAGTGTGGACAAGGGACTCACCCCGCTCTCCATGGCTAAAGAGAACTGGCGCAAACCTGTGGTACTTACTACAGATGACCGCAAGGAGGTATGGCAAAGCAAGGAGCTTCACGGGCGCTTCTATCGGGCTCTCCATGAGCCCGGTGTAGATTTCTTAGCGTCCGTATCCTGGCTACGTTTCGGTGACCTTTTCGGGGAAACTGAAGGTTTCGTCTGTGCAATTATGGACGAAGTTATCTTGACGAATAACTACCGGAGACATATAATGAAGGACGGTACGGTTGACGTGTGTCGGGCATGCCACCGTCCGGGTGAGTCCATCAGACATATTATCTCTGGTTGTTCACGTCTGGCTAACGGCGAGTACTTGCACAGGCATAACCAAGTGGCTAGGATTATTCACCAGCAACTTGCTTTGAAATATAAACTTGTGGATTCTGAGGTACCGTACTACAGGTATGTGCCCGACCCAGTTCTCGAAAATGACCATGTCACGTTATACTGGGATCGGTCTATCATTACTGACAGGACTATTGTTGCCAATAAGCCTGATATAGTGGTGATAGACCGATTAGCGCGCCGCGCAATGATAATCGATGTTACCATTCCCCATGACGGGAACCTCGTGAAAGCTGAGAAAGAGAAACAAATAAAATATCTCGACTTAGCGCACGAGGTTGTCGACATGTGGAATGTGAGCTCGGCTATCATTGTGCCGATAGTCGTAACGGCCAACGGCCTGATGGCCGAAAGCCTCGACCAACATTTCTCGAGGCTCTCGTTAGGCGGTTGGATCAAAGGCCTGATTCAGAAGGCAGTACTCCTCGACACGGCTCGCATTGTGAGGAGGTTCCTGTCTCTGCAGCCCTAACCACCGGTAGCTTGGACCCTGCTCCCGACACCGGCGGAACACTATTTTTTATATTTTTAAATGTTTTTTATATCTTTTTTTTTAAGAAATATTTAAAAATGCAAATTAATATGTATATAAATGAATAAACGAAAAAATAATAATAAAATAATCACTCAGTCAAAAGGATTTCAAATTCGAGGAGAATGAGGAGAATTTTCTTAATTCTTCTCTTCTCTTCCTCTTTCTTTTTCTTCTTCATCTTATTAGTGTATCGGTGGCTTCTTTTTCTTTTCGTGTGTCTAACCTGGAGTCAGAGTTTTAAAGCCGCCCATGGGCCTCTAACTTGGCTTCACATGCCGTCGAGAAATATCTCTCAGGCATGCCGGTTTCCTCACGATGTTTTCCTTCACCGTTTTTGAAGCAAGTGATAATTATACAATACGCACATGACTCTGAAAAGCTAGAGGTGCGTGCCTTGGGCTTAAACTCGAGACCTATCACTTAGCAGTCCCACACACACCACTAGGCTATCACTGCTCGTATCGGTGGCAGAAAATTCATTATAACATATTGGGTCCAAAAGTCAGCTACAAGAACTGCACTTTGACGCAGTCATAAGGTCATCAAGTGCACAGGTAACGGCACAAGATGGAAGGTGGGCCATTTTCTGTAGGGAGACGCCGCATACGAACTTGAGATCCAAGCCGTCCATAAACCCCCATTTGTGGAGATAGTCTTTGCCCCCCATAAAAGCTTTCACCACGAACACTACCTCATACACTACTAACCCCGGAAAACTTACCAACCGCTCAATAAAAGCAACTTTTCAAGCAAAACAACTGCTTTTCACTTGACATATGAATCGTAAGTAAAACATGTAAGTGATGACACAACTCCTACTTATCATACAGTACTGGTTTTTCATGAATATTCTTCATAATTCACGTTAAATAACTAGTTACATATAGCACAATATATAACGGTTATGTAACGTTGCAACGTTTTTTAGTTAAACATAATTATCGTGTGGTATTCGCGCATGTAGTGAGTGTAGTGACTCTGTGCGGTTTGGGGTTTGTCGGATTTGTCTTATTTTTAACTTTTACAAACATACATTCATGCCTTTCTCCGATGGGTGTAGGTAGAAACTAGCAAACGCTACGTCCTACGAGCGTGCTCTTGTTGCGTAGTCCTTTATCTAGTCTTACATATGTATCCTACTTCCTACCATTTTACGCTTGTACGTTTGTATGTTGCGATGTTTGTTACTCAGTCATGCAAAAACGACTGCACTGATTGGAATGAAATTTGGCACACATATAGTTTACAACCTAGATTAATACATAGGATACTTTTATCCCGGTAGTACTTTCCCGTGGGATTATTTCCGACTTCCACGCGGGCGAAGGCGTGGGCAAAAGCTAGTGTGATAATAGTGTTAATTCTGTTAGATTTTCTAGGATTGGTAAAAAAGGCAAGACATAGGAAAGAGTGCAAGGCACTATGGAGGCGATCTTTGTCCAATAACCTTTGCCAAAAATATCTACCGAAACAATGTAATGTGCTAAATGGATCTGCGGTGCCCGAAGTTATATGAACACATCTATTTAAAAAGATGTCATAAATACCTTTTGCTTTAAGACACAATTGTATAATGCCTATAATGTTCGCACTGCTGGGACATAGGCCTCCTCTCGTATGATCCTTATGATCATAACTGTAATAATATGTATGTAAAAATGAAGAATAGCATAAATTAATTATGATCATAGAATTTGACAGATATGTAATCATATCTGTATGATAAAATATATGATAGTGTAATTGGGGTCTAACTAAAACGTGGACAAGTAAAATTCAGTAATACATATATGTAAGAATCGTAGCAGATGACGTCATAATATCTACATACTTTTATGATAAAGCGTGAGTATATGAATATGTATATTTTGTGCCAGTATTTTTTATAATGATGACCGAAGAAGACAAGTTAATGACCGCTAAAGAAAATGTAATAAAGTGAAGATGTAACTCGTTGTAGATAATATTATGATCTGTTATGAATTTTTATTAGATTTATGTAAATAGCTCAGCTATCGCGACGATTCGTTTTTTGCGCTGTCTAATATAAAAATGGAATGATCAAGTTCTATAGTTTAGATTAGCTATTTAAGTTTATCCATTCAATACAATCAATACATAATCACGCTTTCTTCACATGGGGGTAGGCAGAACACACAGTTGGCACCTGCTACAATCCTAACCTTACATACTCTTTTTGCCTCGTGTACGTTCATTAAACAAAAAGCTGTTTTAAACTAAATAGTTTGTATGTTTGTCTGATTTTAATTTTTCTTTGCTTCGGTCTAGTTTCGATACGTTGATCGAATAAAAAATACTTATTGAACTCTCCGTATCGATATACGGAGAGTTCAACAATTGGAGTATTTTTGAGATAGAAAAGATAAGAAATAGTGAAGATAAGAAATGACAAAAGAGACACTAACAAATAAAGATAAGAAATAAAAAATTCCTTTAAAATGTTTAATGCATGAGCAAATAAATATTATTTTTCGGCAAGCATTATCATCAACTGAATCATCGTTAACCAATAGCCCAGGTTCACAACGACGTTTTTTTCCAAGACATGTGACATCTACCAACCTGAATTGAGCCCGCGTGGTAGATTACAGCCTTCTGGAAGAGATGAGGGCTGTGTCCCAGCAGTGGGAACATTATAGCCAGGCGATTAGTAATGTCAGCTAGCACACACCAATATACCAACAAAAAACCATGAAAAACTATACTTAAGCAGAAATAAAAACTAATAATATAAACCATGATCATTCTTTTGCCCATTCATATGGGCAAAATAATGATCATGGTTTACGTTTAGAAATTGGTATTCATATACCAATTTCTTTGGGGTCAGTACAGCATATCTTTTTCTACTCTATGAACTTTTCTATCACTCGTCAGCACGCTTAGCACAATAGAAACAGGTTTTGTCGACTGAAGAATAGACAATATGACAGATAAACAATCACAATCTGTCATTTGTCTATTCTTCCATAGACAAAACCCGTAGAAAACCCGTTTCTATGGTTGTCATGCGACGTGCTGGTCGTTAGGTTAATAAAACTAATAGGTAAAATGTCCTAGGTAAACGACTGAACATACTGGGGTTCCTACTCGTGTTACAGAACTACATTCAACCCGTGACGAGTAGACTGCTGTTCTTTCATTGAATAATGACTAAATAGAAAGCAACAACCATTTGTTTTTGTAAACAATGTACTGTGCAATATTTTAGCATTGTCATCGCATATAATTAGTTTATTATAGCGAAGGTATATACAGAAGGGCACCTCTCTGTTGGCAATTAACTCAAGATTTAATAAAACGCGTAGCTATTCGAGTGCTAAATATTTTTAAAGGGATTTAAAAGTCATTTCAGAGGAGCTTATAGCTAAGTAATAACAGCCGCACGGGTCGATCCATCAGATAAAGCTACGCTTGCCGGGGTTGGTCCGTGAATGGGTGACCATCTTTCTTTACATATCGAGACTTCTCCGTGCCTCGGAAAGCACGTTAAGTCGTTGGTCCCGGCTGTTATTCGTCAGAAGCCTGAAAGTCTTACCACCAGTCTTACCAAGGGGTATCATATTACCCAGTTACTGGGTTGTGGAGGTCAGATAGGCAGTCGTTCCATGTAAAATACTGGTATTCAGCTGCATCCGGTTAGACTGGTAGCCGACGCCAACATAGTTGGGAAAAGGCTAGGCAGATTGCAGATTCATTGTCGCCGCGTAGACGCTGCGTAAATGTCACGTAGACCGCATACGTTCGACGAACGCCTAGTTAAGATGCAATGTGTGTCTCAGAGATAATTCTGTCAATAATCTAGGATGTTTTAGACCCACCACAGGCCGTCTGACTTTGTAGTTATTGGTCATATCATGAAAACTGAATTGATAATATTGGTATCTAATTAGACATTTCTTTAAAAATACATACATACATACAATCATGCTTGTATTCCCCAAGGGGTTAGGCAGAAGTGTCTTTATAGTACACCCACATTTCGCCAGTTATATTTAAGTCCCATGTAATAGGGGGCGAGCCTATTGCCATCAACCGGGCACAGATCCAGACTCCTGGCTGCTACTGAAAAATTCCAGATGGAAAATCTCAATAACACTTTGTCCGACCCGGGAATCGTGCCCAGGACTTCATGCTCAGCAGTAGTGCTTGCGACCACTAGACCAACGAGCCAGTCACTCAAGGTTCTTTAAAAATATACTTACTAGGAATATATGAGTAGTTGGTAAACGATCCTAGACTACGAATTCCTGTTTAAAACCGGAGAACTTTGTAAAATAACCTCAGTGTTAATTGACTATTAAACTAGATTATAAATCCCAAGCAATAAGCGATTATGTCCAACCAATGCTAAGCCCCGTCTATTAGACCAAGGACAAGCACTGTTAGCCGTCCCAAAAGCATCAAGTACTACTGCGGGATACACTTTTACTATCTAAATATTAGCAGAATGATAAACTTAAGTTTTTAAAGGCGGGTATAAAGTTGCATTTTACGCTCTCCGTGAAACAGTGAAACACTAACTTGACTAACTCACTCATCATGCCAAATATTACATAATTTTATTTATCCGATACCAATTTATTCATATGACAAAAGGCTAGGTAACTAAACGCAAGCGTAAACCGGACCATCCGCTAGCAGCGCGGGCGCAAACTCACCCAACAAGTTTCCGCTCTCAACTCGCCAGTTATGCGTGAGACGTCGTGGGGTGAGGACGTAGCGTCCCCTTGAATATTGCAAAATATCGCCGTGCGTTCGGAAACAGTGTTATACAATTGTGCCTTACGTTTTTTTGGCGTGAAAATAAAAAGTTTTAATTGATAAAGCGCAGTGCCTCTTGTTAAAACTTGGATAAATGCGCGACCCTCGTTACGCTGATTTTGTAAAGGTAAGCGATTGTTACACGGCCGAGTTGAGAAGGGCTCTATAACTATAAGCTATTTTAGCGGTTCAAGTTCTTTTCGAAAGGGTTAGTCGGGTTTTGCAAGGCGGATCGCATTCTGCGACTAGGGACCATTTGTCAACAATTATTGAGCAATGTAAATTTGAATTTTGATAGAATTGTGACCCTAGTTTTGTAATTCAATTATGTTTCGTATAGTCAATCTCTCCGGCCTTGGTGTGGAATGTTGGCTACTTATTTAAAGAAAATGTGAATGTAGTCTGTAAGTGGAGTATTGGCTGCTGCATCGGTCACAATTGACTTTTATTTTTTCACCTTAACTGTGACATTCAGTGGCAGCTTTCATCGTGTCTTGTGCAAGAATTCGTTCATACTTGCGATTTTTAGTTTTACTTGGATGTGAAACTACAGCAAGATTACTCGCACGTTTGCAACTCTGCGATTAAGCGAAACGATTAACTGAATTGCGATGTTAAGATAGTTAAGTCACTCATTATGTAAAGAGGTTTATTATGCTTTACTTTTAAACCAGTACCTTCCGTCAGGATGTTGGCAGGACACTATATTTCAAAAGAAATAATGGCTGTGAAGAAATTGCTGTTCTTGAATTACGTAATTCTTTAAACTGCATCTTTTTGGGTCAATGTTATCGTCAAGATTTTTGATGTGAACAATTATAATTAAAGACAATGTTGTAATTATTAGTGTAACTTAAAAGTTAAGTTTACTATCAGAGTTATTAAGTCATTAAAATACTATTATTCTGGCTACTATTAATTGAAATCTTTACTACTTATTTACTCGCATATATACAGCTGTTAAAACTGACAGATTTCATACTCTGGATGAAGTGTTAGTTATCTTCAGAACATAAACTTATAGGGACGGTGGTTCTCAAAGTTACGGGTCCTAGAAAAATGGTAGAGTAGATAAAATGTTGATCAACTGGTCTGGGGCAGCTGATGAACATCTAATTAAGTAGATAGTCTGTATCAAAATAAAATAGAACTTTATAGTATAACCAAATAAAAAATATAAAAAGGTTACCATTTACCAAACTGCACATTACGAAAAACCAGCTGCATGCATAAAAGCTACTTACTACAGACAGCCCTATTTCTGTCACTCCTACACCAGCATGGATGTAAACTCGTCCACTGTTGATCGTATGAAGACAAGTCTAAACACTAATCATACTGTTAACATGACATGCTGCACGCTACACGCATATTGTTCGCAATATTTGCTAAAATCGCGTGCATCAAGGACGTGCCAAACATGCACACAGACGAACAAACGAATTATAAACATCTCCTGTTGAAAATTGGCACTAATCTTCGATAATTGGAAGATTTGATGGTAATTTACTTTCAAATTACGAATAATTAAAAGCCCACCATGGTCACTATTATTGCAAGTGCAACGCAACACCTGAAACCCAGAATCCACAGAGACGGTCGCCTGTCTGAAAATCGATGAGACGATGAAGCTCGACGAGTTCCGGAAATAAGATTCGACTGTTTTGGAACTCGCAACGAAATTCGAGTAATAAAATATAGAATCATTATGAGCAGCTGATAAATGAGCATAACTCTACAATTATTATTATTTATCGTTTGAAAGAAGTCCACTTGGACGCTTGCAGGACAGCAAAAATCATTGTAGCAATGTTTGAGAGGACCCCGTTACTGCAGTTAATATCTTTCATTCTAGAATACGGTATTAATTTGATCTTTTTATTGCGGAACTAATGTGTATTTATATTATTACCTTCATGATAGAATCAGGCAAGTAACTGCTTGGGTCTTCGAGGTCCCTTTTTATTAGGAAAAAACCCCTTTCAATCGTTGATACTGCCTCGCTCGTAATACGTTAATTTATTTAGCAATAAAATTGAGAATCTGGGTAAGAAGTTATAAAGATAAGACAGGGAAAAAATTACTAAAAACTTCTTTTACAAATCCTTAAATCCAATTAAGGTTCGGTTCCATAAAATTCGGAATCGCTCTTACTACGATTAGAGCGCTTCCAGGTGCTCGTGGCAGTCGTGGCTGAGGAGGAGCGCGTGGCTAAGTAATAACAGCCACACGGGTCGATCCATCAGGTTAAGCTACGCTTGCCGGGGTTGGTCAGTGGATGGTTGACCTTTACATACCGAGACTCCTTCGTGCCTCGGAAAGCACTTTAAGCCATTGGTCCCGGCTGTCATTCCTGGATCTTTGACAGTTGTTACGAGTCGTCAGAAGCCCGAAACTGACAACCAGTCTTACCAAAGGGTATAATTAATAATGTTACCCAGTAACTGGGTTGTGGAGGTCAGACAGGCAGTCGCTCCATGTAAAATACTGGTATTCAGCTGCATCTGGTTAGACTGGAAGCCGACCCCAACATAGTTGGGAAAAGGCTAGGCAGATTGATATTTGCTCTTACTACGGCTGATTCAATAACTTAACAAATTGGTCAATCAAACGACATAATTTCACATACATATGTAACATTTAATATGTAACTTCGGAGAAGTAATTAGTCATTAAATGAACACGCAACCACGCCTAGAATTCTCATTCACAAACTATTCTAATAGTGCATTTTCTAAGAATTTGGTCGCTACAAATAAATTGATTCAGGTAAATTAAATGCTAATGTATCAGGGCCTCATAAAGTTGTAGGATGAAGTCGTAAGGGAGTTTAATCCATTTGAGACTTTCAAGGAATGGCTCTTGGCTCTGAGGTGCCTTATACGTTAAGGTACTTAATTATTCGAGCTCGTATTTTATCGGAAGAAGCAATTAGAGTAAAACGGATGGCGAAAAACAAAAGAAAGATGTTTATGCAAAGGGTGGAGCATTAGATGATTTAGTTCTTAGCTCGAACATTAATCAACCTTTAGTGTTGCTTTTATTATTATTGTCTAACATTGGCGTAAACTTCTATTTTTAAAGTTGTCTAATACTTTTCATTCAATGTTTTGTTGTGTGATTTTACTAAGATATTTGCAATTTTCGTTCTCATTTTCAGACCTGACTCAGCAACGTCGATTCTTGTCATTTTAACACGCATTTTCCGCAATCAATCCCATTTTTATTTTAATATTTACCTTTATTTTTACCCCGTTTACCATAAAGTTTTTGTTGAAATGATATCGTCATATCACATTTATTTATATTAAGTGTAGTTCCTCATTACAATTTATATTTTCCCACAGTTATGAAGTGTCATTAAATTATCTCCACGGTCACTCTTTAAGGAAAACTTTGCGCAATGGTCAAGGTTTTGACAATTCCGTTTTTGTATATACAAAAACGAAAAAAACGAAAAAATTCGACAAAATTATTTCAAGCAGCATTCCGCTCTTTATATTTTTTTCTTTTCATTCCATTTTTGACATGTTGCATTGCATTTCATTCTTCAACACTCTAAGGGGTTTATTTATAATCGTAGCTTAAAGTTAAGTAATGATTAACGACTGTTTAACCACACATTTTTGACGTTTGGATGTCACTTAACTTTAAGCAAAGATTATAAATATACCCCTAAATACCGGCAGGGCTATTACCTATCTTGCAGAAGCAATGCGATAGCGATCATTTGTTTCATTTTGACAGTTCAACAACATTCAATGCGATAATTACGTTGCAGAGCAGAATTAAAATTTCGAACTTATGAAGTAATGGATTAGTAATCTGTTTCAAAACGAATTGATTGTATATTACGTAATTAGGGTACGGGTATTACTTTATGTCTAAGAAAATCTAAATGTGGAAAGTTTGAAGGAATGCAATCTGCAAACCCTTCAGCATAATATTTATATAAAATTGAAAGGGTTTTATAATAATTCTAAACTGATAATAACATGTTACAATAAACAATCCGTTGACCAACGGCGATTATCATTATGTCCCCTCTCAAGTATTTATTATTTCATTTAAAGCAAAGATTGCTGACTAATACTATACCAAAGGCACACATTATTTGACATAATTCCTTCCTCAAGCAACCAAACAAAATCACTAAACGACATAATTGTCACTGGCTTCTTCCTTCTACCAGCAAAAAACGAATGCAGACTTATTAAGAAACATCGTGTGAAATAACATTACGTTCAATGATTGCATGCTTTCCTGTAAGCAGTAAATCATTGAAACGCACTAAGCGCCGACCTCGTTGCATCCTGTTACGTCCAATGGTTTCTAGGTTGGTTCGTCTAGAAAATGTTGGCGCTTACGACGTTTTTACTGGGCGTGCATCCGTGCGTTTAATGTTAAAAATTGTTAAAAGAAGGTGATTGGTGTTTTGAAATACTGGCGTGCTGTTATCTCTTGATTATTGTTTTGTATTTTTATTATGTGTATTTTGTTTTTGAAATAAGGATTAGCTTGATTTTTGGGGATTACAAAACTGAATTTCGAGAAGTGTAACATTTGCTCTTAGGATTATGTGAATGAACAATCTTGACTTCCTCAAAAACGTGTCACCACGTTTGCCAAACAAATTGGCGAAGTTACTTCACACAGAAGATTCTGCTAATTTCACACAAACACGAATTTAAATAAATTCAAGTCAATGTCATAAACAGAAGCAGTTCTTAAGTAAGAGTTATGCAAATAAAATTGCCAATGAACTCAGCCTTATAATGGGAAAGCATATAAAATTATGCAATTCCACAGCTATCCGTGATATCATTCAAACTAGTTAGAATATATTTAGTAACGTGCGTGTTTGTTTGTTTTGTAGTTAACTAGGAAATTACTGAAACGATTGTGATGCAATTTTTTGTGTGGAGTATATTTTGATATCATTTTATGCATAAGTACTCGCAACCGGCTTGCCTGTATGAACAGATGTATGAACGTAAACGAATCAAAAGGAGTATATAGATGGCGTTCTGTAATTTATGCCAACCCCCGTGAGAAGGCGTAAGTTTTTGTATGTGTATGTTTGTGTTTTCTTGATGTGCTTCCAATTGGGCAAAATATAATTAAGGAATGCGGTTTCCACCAACTTTTCGGATAACTGTGTTAGTTAGCTGTTAATGGTAATTGAAGACTGAGTGCGAAAGCAATTACATTTTCTGTTAACGACCTGCAGGCATAGTGGGCCTAGTTGTAATTGTTACTAGGATATGGTATTCTGTCTATAGGCCACAAATCAACTATAATGTAGATAAATCACCCGACTGCAAAGAAGGGTTATCTTTTTAGATGTAACATAACATCACTCCTGTATTCCCCGAAGGGTTAGGCAGAGGTGTACCTATAGTAGGAGAGCCTATTGCCATAAACCGGGCACAAATTCTTAAATCAATCGTTAAGATAACTTTTCTTTTTTTAAATTACCGTGACAGTAACTAATTAATAATTAATTATACAATACTATAAAGAATACAAGTAAAAGAGGACAGAACTAGTTTAAAAAAAAAACTAAATTATACAACGTTATTTATTTTATGGTAGAAAAAATCGTAATAAACCGGTTTTTTTTCATCGTTCAGGTCGGCGACCTCTGCGAGTTTGTCATAGTGTCGTTTAAAATTCGGTAATTAGGTAAACTAGTAGATAGTTTAAGCGTTGTTAGAGTTGTTTGTAGGTATGGTACCTTTAATTTGTGTTAATTTATGTGCCTATGTTAATTGGTTTAACACATTGTTTGTATAATAACTGTTCCACCCCCATTTGACCCACTGAAGGGTTATATTTTTAAAATGGGACACTCTCAGCATATCAATGGTTGAAAGGCTTTTAGTGCTAAGCGACATTTTTGAGGAATTAAAACCATAATCATCATAATCAGCCTATAATGTTCCGACTGTTAGGAAGCAGGCCTCCTCTCTTCGAGAGGGAATGAGGAAGTGAAGAGGAAGGATAAAAACTGTTTATTTTTTCTATTAAAATAATATCTTTTTCATGTAAAATATCTTGTGCAGTTTAAAAATAACATCTTAACAAGTTTAAAGCTAAATAAAACAGTTAATTGAATCACGTCCTTGTTACATGTGAACTATGGCACTGTAAAATACCTTGTTTGTGCAACTTTACCAACTAGGTATTCTTGCTACCCTCTTTGGTATATTATCATCATTTTCATCCAAAGCCTGACTTCACCACCCACTTCTGGGCAGGCCTCCTTCTGCTTATACCAAACTCCTGGGTTAAGCGTTAAATAACAGTCATAAACTCATAACACAAATCCCAGCACCTTGTTCTAGCTTGCTTCAAAACCTACTTATTACCGACAATACTCAGAATACGGTGTTTGGAATTATGTACTGTCATTTATTGGCGCTTAACTGTGTTTCATTGCTTTCAAACTCAGTTTAATACTTCTAGTATGCTTGTAAGTGTACAATGTAAATAAATATCTTCAGAAGGTTCACTCCGGCCCCAGATGAATACAAATGGGACACTCCGCAGTTTAGGGATGAAGCTACAAGTACGCGGCGGGCCCGTCGTGCTGGGCCAATTCAGTGAGTGTAACGTAGTCAGAAGATAGAAGAGTTACGAGATAGAAAGAGAGGCAACTTCTAGGTGAATATAAGTGGAGGTGGTTAGCGCTATGCGATATGTATTGCACTTTATTGTGTCGTAGCAAGAGTCGCCACATCTGTATTAATCTGAGCTCTGGCCAAATATTAGAGGTATATTATGGTTTTGGTGGCTTATATAGGGTCAAATAAACATAGCTACCGAAACTCTTGACAAAAGAAATCAAGTCAATTATTTTTAGTTGTATCATGTTCAGATATCGATTATTATCACGTGTGTGAGTTTCGCTTACTAAGCACTTACAATACTATCTGTCAAAATCAAGCTAAAATGCACTGATTTTGATAGATGGAAGGGTAAGTCACCATAATTTTCTTTTCTTCATCATACCCTAAAGCGCAGGCCGCACTGGGAACGAAGCTAAGTTCGTTTAGCTCCGTTTCCAGTGTGGCCAGCGCTTAAGGATTCCGTGCCATTGTGTCATTCGAATTTTTGACATGACATGCTGCCTTTCTCAGAAGGTCGTGTTAGACCTTTCGGTACAAAAACCTACGAAACAGTATGATCAACAAATGATTTGTGTGACGCACACAAAATAAAAATCCTCGCGCCTCTATAATAAAAATCGTTGCAAAAATTGTGTATCAGTCATGTGCGTTCTTCAGACTGGTCCTTCTGTAACCTCCCTTCTAGATGCCGAACACGTAGTTCAAACAATGGTAGAAATAAGCGGATATTCTAGAGTGTAGAACGCAGACATTTGTGCCAATGTTACATCTAGAATACTAGACTCTAGGTCATTGTTAACAGGGTTGCAGAACTAACTTAGTGCGTGTGGTATTTAAATGTGTGGTGAAGGTTAATGAGTAATTTATCTGGGTTACATATCTTTGAAGAATTTAGGTTTTAACTTTCTGTTATTTAGAGGGACATGTATCGATTTTACATTCATGCATGTGATTATGATTACTTTCAATCACAAAAATGGAGATTGGTCCTAAGAGTCACAATGTAAGAGTAGGTATTGAAGGTTATTAAACTTTGGAGCGAATGTTAAAAATTTTCACCTTATTAAGCAAGAAAAAAAAACCTGTTCAAGATGACACTTATCGATATAAATAAAGATATTCAATTCGCACCTCCAGTTGTCAAGTTTTAAAACCTATGTTTATGTAATTATGGCCTAACCATTGTTCGGTCACGCGAATTAAAATAACAAAAAAACTTGTGAATTTTCACGGGTTCAGATATTGTCAGTTTTTTTATTATTGAAATATTTGTTCGTTCGTCTGTTCGTCACGCTATAATATGATTCACACGACTTGTTTATAATTATGCAAGTATGAATGAATTAATATTGAAGTCCTTTGGCACTTATTTGGATAAAATTTTTGAATGAAACTTTAAAGTTTAGAAACGTGCCGCCTGGATGGAGGAGGATAGAGAGGGAAGGGTTAGTAAAGTCTAAGCTCGCTAGGCCCGCTCTTGCAACAAAAATAATTGCTGTGGAGAGTTCATAATTTTTTTTTGTTCTACGGGTGTAGAACCCCTAAATAACCTCGCATTCTATCTAGCGAGGCAGCACGTTTCTAAACCCAACTCGACCTTTACACCTACAAACCCTGTAGTGAAGGGTCACTCACTATTAGCGAGTTACGCTATTAGGGTGCTGTAGTGAGTCACTACAGCACCCTAATTACGTAACACAATTTCAATAACAATCTGAATGATTTTGAAGGATATTGCTTAATCCATTGATTGAATATTGAAGAACTGTCAAAATGAAAGCTTAACATTAATCCGCAACTTTACCATTATATTTATTTCAATATATTTATTTTTTCAATATATTTATATTTATTCCTGTCTCTACCTATTTAAAAATTTGACAGGGTCCATAATTGTTTCTATTATTTTTTTTATTTAACACCTGTAATTGTTCATTATGGTTTGCAATAAACGCTTTCATTTGATTTGATTTGAAAATGAGTGCTGAGCAATTATGTATTATAGACTCTTAAATAAAATGAAATTATAAATGACAACGAGAAAGACTAGTCTGTTTAATAAATACAAACAAAGAATGCCATGCCATTAAAAAAAATTACAACTCACAATATCAGCAACTTCGATAATAATATATCTTAAAACATCCCCCATCGAAGGACCTTATTAAATATAAATAATTGCTAGTTTTATATCGAACAACCCACGCCAACATTGTAGGCAATCCATTGACTTTTTATTTCCAGACCAGAACGTTTTGTTTGCAGACTAAAATAAGACTACATGTATTTTAATAGTTTGTGTCTCAAACAGTTGCATGTTAATTTGTTTTCTATGCTAATTTCGAAGTTAATGTTATGAAGATGAAAGATTTTAAACGCCAGAGTATAAACGATCGGGTTGAAATGCCATGAGATTCGATTTTATTAAACTGACATTGTTGTTCATTAAGGGGCTCGTGGCTACAAGGTCGATCTTCAAGGTTAAGCAACGCTTGCCGACGTCGGTTTGTGGATGGGTGACCATCCATTACATACCCCTCCATGCCTCGGAAAGCACAATAAGCCATTGGTCCCGGCTGTCATTTGTAGATCTTTGACAGTCGTTACGGGGCGTCAGAAGCCCGAAAGTCTGACAACCAGTCTTAGCAAGGGACATCGTGTTACCGAGTAACTGGGTTGTGGAGGTCAGAAAGACAGTCCCTCCGTGTTAAATACTGGTATTCAGCTGCATCCGGCTTAGACTGGAAGCCGACCCCAACTGGATAATCCTTGCTAAGACTGGTTGTCAGATTTTTCAGGCTTCGGACGACCCGTAACGACTGTCCCAGATCTACAAATGACAGCCGGGACCAACGGCTCAACGTGCTTTCCGAGGCACGGTGTCTTGGTATGTAAAGATGGTCACCCATCCACGGACCAACCGTGGCAAGCGTAGCTTACCCTGATCGATCGACCCGTGCGGCTATTATTACTTAGCCACAAGCCAACTAACAGCTATGCACTTGTTCCTACTTAAATACAAAGCAATTTATTCCCATCCATGGCTTGTTTGAGAATGACATTATAATTTCTTTTTCCATTTACCTCATAACGTTTGGTGTTCATGCAAATAGGGCTAGTCTCCTTTATTTTTGTGCGGTTCGTACACCGTACATGCTAAGTTGGATAGCTGAGGTGTTACTGTGGGAACTCGAAGGAATTTCGAAGGAATCTCACAAAGAATCGGTGATAAAGAATCTATGAGAAAAAGCGATCAAATCTGATCTAGCTGTTCAGAATGTGTGGGGTACTAATTTTTAGGATGATAAGGGCAGGCGAATGATAATTGCAATGCTTGTAAAAGGCTGCTAAGTCAGTAGGTACTAACATAACATAACACCAACTTTGTATACTTAGTTCGCAATAAACGTTTTGACTTTGACTTTGAGAATCAGATCAAGTAAATATGCTGAGTTGCTGACCAATCTCATGTAAGCTCTTATGTTTTTTGATTAATCATCCAAGCTTCTTAGATGAGTTTTGCGATTAAATTGCTTGCTTAATTTCTAGACATCAACATTAATTTTAGTTTGGTGCATTTTGTATATGTATATAGTATGTAGTTCTACCAATTCTCCTGTTAACATGTACAAAAGATAACATCACACCTGTAATCCCTGAAAGCTTAGGCAGAGATGTAGCCATAGTACATCCACATTTCGCAAGTTATATTTAAGTCCCATGTAATAGATGGCGAGCCTATTGCCATCAACCGGACACAATTCCAGACTCCGGGCTGCTACCGAGAAATGGTGGCTGTTAACATGCAGTTGATGTGAATCCATAGTATCCATACCAAGGCTATAAAATTAATTAAAAAATGTAAGCAAACAACAGAACGCATCATAAAATAAACCCGATCAAGAATATAGCCAGCAAAATACGAATACATTACTTTTTTTTTAACTAACAACTCGCACTATCTTGATTCTCGATCACGTTTTAACATCGTCATTATCTCGATTTGCAATCGAGTATTCGTAGTAGGGCAATTTAATTTCGCCGTAATTTAAGAATCGATTGCCGTAGTTCGAGAGATAATTTTATGACTTCACAATAAGATAATGTTGCGAAATATCGATGTATCGATAGATCGTTTAATGACGTCCAATGGAGATATTAATAATGAGAAAACAAATTAAGGGACTATGAATGCAACTGATAGATTATTTATTATTTATGCTTATTATACTCTTCTATACATATACCTACGTCTCCACAACATGTTTCAATCGACTTCAAAAATGGAGGAGGTTTTATGTTTGTATTATTTTTTCATCGATTTTTTCGTCAATTGTAGACCGATTTTCCAAAATCTTTTTCATTTGTTTCGCAAGCTTTATTTGTGTTTGACTTTTTTACAAGAAAAAACAATCCGACGCCCAAAAAACATTACAAAGTGAAAAATGACTTTAATTTCGGAAGTCGCTGTCTTTGGATCTGTATTTTAGTTTTTTGTATTTTTAACCACCTTGCTTATATTGGTATTGATCAGTTAAACTGTTAAATTGCACAAACCGATATAAAATAACATGTCCACTATGTGTCTCACAAATTCTACAATATAGCATAATTAAAATGTGACCGCAAACTATTCAAGAGAATTGGATTTGGTGTAGGTTTTTCCTTGTATCTTCTATAAACGACATTAAAGCACGCATTGCGCCACCATAAAAAAGGAGAGACAAAATTCATTTTAATTTCTCCCCAATTCTCCGTACTGATAGGAAAACCCAAGGGGAAAGTCCCCTTAAAAATACCCAAAGATTCTCAATATCTAAAAATACAACATCTCGAGGAACATTTTCATGAGCATATACTTATGCGTTGTCTATTTTTCGAAGTCGTCCATTAAGACGCAAAACGTAGCGAGCGTGTGTTGTCGTAATGTGCGCCCGCGGCGGTGCGACATTCCGGACACCGCAGATGTTGCTTGACACTAGATGGAGAGGGAAGAAGGTCCACTCATGAATGTAGTGAAGAATTGAGATAACACTGGCTTTTTCGCTCCGTGCCGAGACGATTCGGGCGATTTCGTGGGTCTTCGGGCAATTCCAAATATGCGGCATTGTATGATGGTATCTCTGGCGGTGACAGCTAACAAATGTTAAAAATAAAAATATATAACCTTATCCATATTTAAATAACAGTTACGTCATAATTGCGGCTCATACAACGATGTACTATGACATCTTTTTCTTCACATTTAACCGTTAATATTAATGGAAATTCTTGAAAACTTGCAAACGTCACAATGTCACAAACCATCATACAGTGCCGCCATTTTAGTCTGATTTCGCATCCTTTTTACCACACGTACTGACCGTTCACTAGAACTTATCGTGCCTTCATGTTGGCACCATTGCTTGTCAAGCTTAGTTTCAAGACTTCAAAATGGCGACTGACAGAACTGACACTGACACTGTACTGACAGAAGTGCTAACAGTCGCGTCACGGGTCAAGTTATAATGAACGCATTTAACATCATAACATTTAATTATCGTGGCTCTAAATGTCAGTTCCAAACGTTCTAGAGGACGTCTTTTATTGATTACGACAAACTCAACACCTACTCATGAAGGGAAATGAGGCAAGAAGCTGTTAAGAGAATATTGCCAAAAACTAACTGCTAATAGCGGGGTGGTCTTAATATTCTTTCACAGTCTATTTGAGGTAGTGAGGATGATAAAGAGTCATGATATAGAAGACGGAAAGAGAGGCCGTGGACGTCGTGTACGACCATCAATAACTTGGCTACGAACAATAAAAACCGATATGATGACGAGCAACACAACAAAAGAGACAACCCACAAATGTACGGTGTTGCACAGAAGTACTAAGAGGGCTGACCCCAAATAAATTGGGATAATAACCAGGAGAAAGAAGAAGAAGAAGTCTATGTGAGGCTGTATTTATTTAGGACTAGATGAACGTTGATATAATTATCATGTGCAGTACAAATTGAACCTAAGGGGACTTATTTTTCACATTAGGGTCCAGTTTTCCCCACTGAGAGGGATTCTCTCAGGGGAGAATAGTGGAATAAGCCTTCTGTACTTATCCCTACTTATTTGTCTTATGTGTGCACGCACCGTGCGCGTCTCAGATCAAGACTTTTTGCGCGCTAAATGGATAGCGTTTTGTTTGTTAAGGATTGCAGTGTTTGTATGTAGGATTGGATGAGTGTGTTCTGGAGTTTTATTATGGATATTGAGTTATTAAAAGCTTGTCATGGTTATTAGTGGGGAACTAGGGACCTCTGTTGTTACTCTCTCCCCCTCTGTATCTCTCTGGCTACGATGTTTTGGGATATTGTTGATCTCTCGTCTTGTCGTCACATCCATCTTTTGTTCTATTTACCACATACCCTTTTTGTTCACCAATTCACCATCATTATTCAGTTTTGTTGCCTTGAATTTATTTCACGGACTGTGTTGAGTCTCAATCCACATTTTTTTTATTATTTGGGTGCATATACATTGTCTCCACGAGTGGCGATCATCATCATCATTATCTTCATCATCATCATCTTCATCATCATCATTTCATCCGAAAGACGTCCACTGCTGGACATAGACCTCCCCCAAGCACCACCATTTCGATCGGTTCTGTGCTTCTTGGATCTAGCGGATTCCTCTGGCCTTCACCAGGTCACTGGTCCACCTTGTCGGAGGCCTTCCAACGCTACGTCTTCCGGTACGCGGTCGCCACTCTGGAACCTTTCGGCCCCATCGACTATCGCAATGAGTGGAGATATTTCATATAAATCTTAGAAAAAGTTATTATTTTCGTTGTCTCTTTCTCTTTTTGTATCTTTATCATCTTTAATTTCAAGCCTGTTCTTAAAACCACACCAATTGATCTCCTCCATTAAATTAACTATAAAACTTAGTGCGACATTTGCGTGCTCGCGTGTGTACGGAGTATACTTTATTTTGCATTGATTTGTATCGCCGCCATCGCTGCGCTCGCGCAATGGATCGCATTACGAGTTAATTAGAAGTGCGATTTATATTATTGAGATTGGTTTAAATAGGGCAGGAGAGTTTGTTGATACTATCGATCTTTAGACTGGCGTGAATAATCGCACCTTTGCCAGGTTCAATCTGATTTGTTTATTTTGCTCTTTCTGCTACCTTCTTAAACAATGTGTTGATATATTCTTTATTTATCTTTCTCTTGATATTCGTACTTCTGCAAGCTGAAGTTTATCTTAACCTTTTGAACAGCCCCATTCAGTCTTTTTTTACATTGGTACAGGTATAACTGTAACATTATGCTTGGTTCCTATAAACATAAACGAATCGTATTGCCTACCAATCGTGGCATTTGTTATTGCCAAACTGAGCATCTATATAGATTCGTAAGCTTTTACCTGTGATAACTACATCCATATGGAAGGGTCTACTATGCAAAGCTATGAGGTCTTTGCTTCATTATTGTTAAAGATACGAGAGTCTTCATTTGATACCAATAACGGTCCGTAAATCATAGGACTCGGCCATTAATCTGTAATTTCAGGTTATTGGTACTTATTGTGAAGTCATTATGTCTGGACTTTAAAAGAAATTGACCTCTGAGTTTGTTTCGGCCTATCTTCTCAGAGTAGTCAGCTCATCTAGCTTATTTTTAACATGTTTTAATATGACGTGTATAAGTGATTCCGATATCCTATTTACAGAATAAACAATTTCATTTCATTTCATTACAAGAATCTTAATTTTAACCAATAACGGTTCATAAATTATTTTAAGTATCGGCCATTAGCCACTAGCCGTTTCTTTTTACACATAGTCCTGTCTTTTCACGGGATCTCAGTTCTATTCTATGTTTGTATAGGTAATCGTACAGTATATCCGCTTTATCATCAACCATAACTTTTACCCACCCAAATTCATACAAACAATAATCTTAATGTAAATGAAGCCTCGTTATTAAACTCTTGCGCATGACAGCTGCACAATATGGCGCCCGTGTATTAAAAGAAAGTGTTGTTACTATCTAATGAGTTCCATACGCATTATGCATGGATACACATGGTCGTGAAAATTGATTCACGCTTGTTTGAATGTAAGAGGGGAAGTAGACATCTAGGTGTTTAATTGCAGATAAAAATACCGGGGTTGTTGGCGATTTCAGAATATTGGGACGGTTAGACTTAGGTTAGAGTTAAAATTTAGTTGCTTAAGAGCGTTTATCCTAAAAGTTTGCAACGTCGCAAATAGCTGTCAAATATTTAATAAAAAAGACGTGTGGCACTCGGGGACTGCCCCGGCGAAGCTATTGCATAGCATTTTTTATCAACTTACGCAATTGTAAAATATTAACTCGAATACAAGAAATAGCAATGATGACATTGACAGGAACTGTTATTCACATTTATAGTTTTTAAAACTTGACACAACGTAATGGCCGGGAACATCAAACTAATAAAAAGGTTTTAATTTAACTATTAATAGTCAAGGATCATTCGTCTAAGTAAATTTGAACTTTATTGTCAAACAGTTAAACATAATTTTCAATACAAAACACTCTTTTCTTAGGTAGTATTTTCGTTACGAAATTTCTGGATTAGGTCTCCACGCTCAAGGCCCGCGATAGAAGCTATGCAATAGCTTAATAATTTAATTTCGGAATAAAGACGTCCGTAATTTATTAGTAAGTAAACATGCAGGTTGGACAAATAATGGACGAGCGGGCAATCGAATTTCCCCGCAATGACATTCAGGAGACTGTTCGAGCTGCCCCGGACCCTCTGCAGCAGCGACGGAGCACGCTTACGTCTGATTGCTGCAAAGCCATCAGTGTGCGCATCAGAGAACGTTCCCGACGCACTGCAGAAGCGTGGCAGACCCAACAGCATCCTGCACGCTTATTTGTCTGTTTTGATTAGGTAATTTGATAATATTACTGTTTGTAATTAAGAAATGGCTAACTGGCGAACTAGAATATTAAGATTGAATTGCAATTATAACATTGGAAAGTTTCCAAATACTTTTTTTACATCTAAAACTAAATATGATATTAATTATTGCTATTCCTATTCAATATTCTAGTTCGCTAGTTAGTCACATTTCTTATTTCCATACAATAATATTGCCAAATTAATCAAAACAGCGAAATATTTGACATCTATGCGACGTTGCCCACTTTCAGAATTAACGCTTTTAAAACTGAATACTTTAAACATTGTGATTGTTAAGATTCGTTGATAACAATCAGAAGTGCATGACGACACTTCAACAATCTGATGAAACACAGCGGAAATTAAAACATGTTATTGTACAAGTCTCAAAATACTTATACAAGTTACTCTGACCGCCTTGACTTAATGAGACATTTCTTTTTTATTACCTCCTGCATTATGAAACAGAGATAACATTTGAATGATTCGGTAATTATGAGCTGCTTAATGAAGAGAAACAGGAGGTTTATTTCATAAGTTACATAGGAATAAGTTAGGTTCGTTGTGGGAAAGATGATAAAGCTAGAAAGGAGGTGTGTACTGAGATGACGGCAGATAGAGGTGTCTGAAACAAAAGACTCGCTGCATCGCCGTGGAGAAAGGTTAGGAGTATGATTTCATCAACACATCCAGAAGTACATATTATATTATTATTAAAAAAATCCCCCCTCCACGTCTGTATGTCTGAGCGCGATAAACTCAAAAACTACTGATCAGATTTTCATACGGTTTTCACCAATGGATAGAGTATGTATAATTCACTAAGGTTTTGTGTAAATTGGCTGAAATACAACGATGATTGTTGAAGATGTCGGAAAAAATCATGCTGACTGCTTTACTGGCGTGCGCCCCGGGTAAACCATATCAAAATAATTTATTACGGAATTAATACATTGTTTACCTGGATTAACAAATAGGGTACTTTAATCCCGGTAGTACGTAGGTACCCGTGGGATATTTTCCGACAGCGGGTGAAACCGCGGGCATAAGCTGGCCTGGGACTGGAATGTGGTGTGGAGGGCAGATAGGCAGTCGTTCTATATAAAATACTTACATTCTGTTGCATCTGGCTAGATTGGAAGTCGACCTAACTTGGTAAAATGCTAGGCAGATGATGAAGAACAGGAATATGATAACTAAGTAGGCTTAGAATAATAATGCGTTTGAATATTATAGAAGTTCTGGGTTAGCAACTCTTTGAATTTGTTTCTAACTTTGATCATCATTTATTTAGACATTAACTAGTGACTACTACCATGATAATTTAAAACAGGATTCAAGCTAGAGCTTCGTCCTTGAAAACAAACAAATAAAAACATATGAGTTGGACTCGAGAGCCACGATGTTAGTTATTATAAATGCATCAATTAGCGATTAGCCTGCCTTCGGTGTTCATGCAATTAAACTACGCTAGCGAACTGCAAAAGCTTAGTCTTTGTCAATGACTTTTACCAACATGTTACCTTCAAAATCATCCATAATGTTAGACCAAAAGATGAAACTAACGCAATGTGCACAATATATCAGAAGATATCGCAGTGTCCTAAGGATGGATTTTGTGTAAAATCCTGGGGACTAAAAATATATAGGTACTTAAAATAAATCAATATATAAAAATATAAGAACTGAGGTAATGAGGTACCCGAGTACCACCCTACTGTTTATTTTATGTCTTGAACTGTCGGCCCCTTTGTTTACCAATTTGGGTTTGTTAGATGAAGGTTGTCAGTATCCTGGGGACTGTTTTATAATCAATTTAAATCAAAGTTCAGTAGAGGGCAATGTAAAAGAAAGATAGCAGTAGTTGAGTGTGTGATGATGAGAGCTGTGGTCCCGACTTACGAGTTGTAGGTCGTGGGTTCAAACCCAGGCAGGCGCTTTACTTAGTGTAAATAATTTCATCACCACTGCTCTCAAAACGGTGAAGGAAAACATCGTGAGGAAACTGCCATGTCCTAGAACCAAAAACACCTAACAACCCACACTGGGCCCGCGTCGTAGATTACAGTCACAGACTACTCATTTATAGGCTGATTATGATGTTATGAAGTTTTTGATAATGTCAACAATTAACATTGCAATTACGTACCTACACTATCAATTCGCTAGTACATATATTATGCACTACGATTGCATTATGAGGATGAAATCGAAAATAAGCCTGACGATTTATGGCCGATTTCTTATAAATTACGAACCGTTATTGGTTAAAATCTCTTGTATCTTTACCAATAATGAAGATATAACCTCATTCAGCTTTACATAGAAGACTCTCCTATACGTATATCGTCGCTCGGCATCCAATACCGCGAATGTGACATTTTTGACGAAAATGAGATTATAGTTCTGTTTTATTTCATTCTACACATTGTGTAGAATGAAATTCACATTCGCGGTATTGGATGCCGAGCGACGATATGAAAGTAGACTGTATCACATGTATTTTTTTTAATGGCCTCTCATGGTCAACCTAGGAGGAGGTTGTTGTGGCTGCCTCATTAAATTAAGGCTTCCAGCCAGGGCATAAAACTTAGAAACTAAGCGACTACACGCTAAGGGCACCCCCTGTGGAGTACGGACCTCGGCTTAGGGCATCGCTCGGGGAGGACAGCAAGGGATATGCTGGATCTCATTAATCACAGGTAAAATTAGCTTACGATAGTTAATTGACTCAGGCATGATTTTGCGACAATCAATTATAAAATACAAATAGACGACGGTCTTTGCGTTTGGCGCTTGTCGTGGCAACACGTCGTGTCTGGGCTCGCAATAAGTCAATTGTCATCCTGAGGATGCCTCGTTGAGAGGTGAAACACGTGTCGATTTATATGCCCGTTAGGCTATAATAAAAGACACCATTGGTAAGCAAAACGATTTGTTTTATTGTATAGGAACCGAGCATTTTATTACGGACTAAATTCATTATAATCTGAAGCGATTATACCCAAAAAATTTGAAGCTATGTTACACTTTGCAATGCTTTCAACAGTGAACAGATTCATCCGACTTCAAAGCCACGTGTATTTGTGAAACATGATTCATAGAGCATCATCCACTGCTATTAAAAAAGCCTTTTGTAACATCTATCCATTGTCCTCATTGTATTTTTCTAAGCAATTTCTAGGCACGTGCTTAGCTAAAGCATCTGCTTGTAGTATAACTAACCCAACCTACTTTAAATCTTATTGCATTCCTGCAAAGTTCAGTTTCGCGTGTTCGTTTTTAGCAGATGGGGTCCAATCAGCTGTTGGGGACGGAAATAGTAATTTGAACTTAATTGTTCAAATGCTAGGGTTGGTTTTTATTCATATTTGTCAAAATACGGTATGTTACAACGTGTGTACATTGTGATCTTTGAACATCTGCGTTGACCTTTGGTGCCAGATGGCAATTTTTTTTTCTTCGTTTGTGTAAACTTTAGGCACGTGATGAAAATATGGGTGTAATGAGAGCTTATTTAGAAAGATGTTATTTTGTAAACTGGTCGAGTGGTGGTTTAATTACTGATTCTGTGATCACAAGTCCGTCTGTCTGCCAATCGTGGTCAATATGGTATTTAAAAAAAAAACGAGCGAGCCTTATAGTAGTCGCATATGTTGGTAACATCTGACATCTCACCAGGTCATTTCTGACGCCCAACTCTAGCACCGCGTGCGCTCATTGGTCAAATCGAATAGCGCGCGCTTCCCCGGTTTTCTGTTACACACTTCCGTCCCTTTTCACATGGCCCACAGATTGCGGGAGAGCGAGAGGAAAGATGTTACATCTCAGACCAAATAAAAAACCAAGACAGAGCGCTGTCAACAGTGAAGTGAAGCCGGTTTCGTAAACATGTGTGCACTTTGTGTGGCGTAGTTTGATTGTAGTGTCGTTGTAAAAGGTTGAGTGTGTGTTGTAGTGTGAGCGTGTATGCACAGAGCGGTTGGTGTAGTTTTAGCATGTGCTTCACTGTATTGTTCGCAGCGCTCTGTCTTGGTCTGAGAGTTACACACCAAAAATGTGTTCCTTTGTAGCAATCCAGTTATTGTAGCAGCACATTGTTTTGGAAAAAATTAGGTCCGTTCAACTTTAAAGAATTTCATTCCTTCATAGACCATTTCGCCAAGTTCGGTGATTGTAATGTAATGGTAAGCTAGAATAGGGTCTTGCTTGCAGGGTGCTAAGAATAACTTCTGGCCAGTTTAGGACCAGATTACTTCTTACCCTCCAGTCACTCTATCCGAAGAGCTTTCTTTGTTTTTTAAGTCTTGTATATAAAGACCGAACGAGGCTGCCGCAGCTGTATCTCAGAATTTGTCCCGGGATGTAGGATTTGTTGATTACATCTTGCTATCTCTCTTACTCTATACCTTTCTGACCTTTCTCTCGAAAACCTTTTTCTAACAAACCCAAATTGGAAAACAAAGGGGCCGACAGTTCAAGTAAACAGTCAGGTACTCAGATCCTGAGGTACTGTGGTACGTTTTTATATTACTGTGAAGCAAACGCGCGTGCGTGCGGAATGGTTAGCGGCGCTTTTGATCGCTTAATCAAATGTTGGGGGTCTTTGGAGGAATGGAAAACCTTTTGGACAATGTTTGAAGTTGGGTGTTACATTTTGCAGAGGCTTAGTAACAAAAGGAGAATATTGAGCTGCATTTGAACATTTCTTTGCAAACATTCTGCAAGTATAGAGACTGAATCCATTATCAAACGTATTCCTTGTGATTGTTCTTAATTAAGCCTCTATCTTCCTCTATATGTATATGCTTACATAGTGTTGGTGACCAACAGTCATACACTGTCGCAGCTTTTAGATACAACCTTTGTTGTGATGATCTGTATGGTCACCTAGTCCACTCCAGAAGTTTTCCGTGATAACTACATAATTATGCGACGGATTCACAAGAAGAAATTGCGGATTGTCAGCTTTGCAGGATGTAACCTACCTGCACTTTGGAGGAACTTATAAACGCTACTAAATGTAGCTAAGTTCTGAGCTGACAAAATTTTGATTATGCCATCGATTCGCTATGTAAGAAGAACCTTTGCAGAGAATAATATATCTAGATACGGAACCTCAGCTCGATATACGCGAGGTTGTACGTTATCGTAAATTCGTGCAAATGCAGTCACGCTCTATTTGAGCAATGGAAATTTGGAACTGTTCGCGTTTGTTGTGCTAAAGTCAACATTTGTGTAACGTGGAGTATTTCCTAAGCCACAGCGGAACATGCATATATTAAACTGACACATTTCGTTGTTGGAGAAGTAGGGAAAGATGTCCATCCACCTGCGTAGCTATTTCCCAGTTATGTAGGGTCCGGCTTCCAGTCTTACCAGATGCAGCTGAACACCATGGAGCGACTATCTATCTGACCTCCACAACCCAGATATTGGGAAACACCATACTCCTTGGTAAGTAGCGAAACTGAGCAGTGGTGCCCCAGTGGTACCACTCAAGGTCTTTGGCATAAATCGGCGTCTTAAGAGTATCGTCACAAATTGATAAATAAATCAGCCAGCCTTGCTACTGCTATCAATCGTGCTGACTACTCTCATCATCATCATCAGCCTATTAATGTTCCCACTACTGGGACATAAGCCTCCTCTCTGTGAGAGGGAGTGGGCCGTAATCTACCACGCGGGCCCAGTGTGGATTGGTAGATGTCACATGTCTTCGACTTTTTAGTTCTAGGACATGCCGGTTTCCTCACGATGTTTTCCTTCACCGTTTACCGACTACTCTGTTGTGTTGGAAAGATCAGTTATGTATGGCCGATTCCTATGAATACGGACCGTTATTGGTTAAAACTAAGACTCTTGTATCTTTAGAAATAATGAAGCAAAGACCTCTGCTTTGCATAGTAGATCCTCCCATATGGAAGTAGATATCACAGGTAAAAAAACACTAGCTTACGAATCTATTTATATTTCGGCAATAAAAAAAAAATGTGGCAGTCTTTGGAGACTGCCGATAGAAGTGAAAACTGAGTAACTTTTTTATTCTCGCGTTGATGTCTTTCGTTCGATCGTTAGGTGACGATGACGCGAGTTCCATGATTTTTGTTCACCCAAAAAGTATTCAACGCGCCTAGTCTTCACTTCAAAAAAGCTACCATTGGTAGAAAAAACGATTCGTTTTTGTTTAAAGGAACGAGCATTAGTCGGCAAGTTTTGCGACGTCTCCCAAACCGTTGTCTATCGAACTCTCTAGTAAATAGCTACCTCTTGAAGAAAACCATATTAATAAGTTCTAATGATGACTTTGTACTCCATTCCACAGTTTGATGGGGTATGCATTATTATCAGATCAGGTTATGTAGCCAATAAGGTGCCGTCTATATAACGCTATTATGAATATTCAATTTACTGCATCAATTTTCGACACCCTTGTCCAAACATGTTTCATTGCATTGCATCACACTGAAATACCTACTGAGGAAACACTCACTTTGTAAAGCCTCCGTTTCCTCAAATTCAGCATTGTACATTTATTTCGTCATTGTTTCAAATAAACGACGAAACGCTTCAAAAGCGGAAAATCTCTAAACAATGGTGTCAAAGTCATAGGTCTTCAAACAAAATGCGCTTACGCAACCAAACGTAGGTGTCAAAAAGTTTTTCTGAATGAACTTTTCATTGGAAACCATTCATCGAATCGTCACGTGCGTAAATTCTAAGGTAAATAGGGAGCACAAATTTATTTTTTGCTGCCAAGAAAACCGCCGACCGTTTTTATTGACCTTAGCACTTAAGAAATAAATGCGTAAATAAGTTTACATTTCGTGATCGAACCGCAGACGTTTCTTTGGTGTTGGCTTGACTTACCAATTTGATTTTGCTGATGCTTGGACTCTATGTAGAAGAGATAAGGGTAGTTTTTGGTTAGCCTGGCATGGTCAGTGGGAAGTTCATTGAACCGAATCACAGCTAAGTAAATAAATAGGTGGCAGCACGTCTAAGATGCAAGTGTGAAAATAAAAAAGTTCTATTTGCGGTACTCTGTGTCTTGTGTTAGATAATTTAACTGTTAAGGAAGAAATGGGACCAATAAGTGGTTCTGTTACAATGTAAGACTTACAAAGAGGCCGTTAGTGGAGGAAATACTAATAGATTGTTTTCACGAAGACATTTGAAAGAGGTGTCTTACTAAGAACCACAGTAAGGCTGCTTAGACACTTAGACAGTTGAAAATTCGTAGAATGGTCGTTGTTGTCAATTTGAGGGTTTCCGCAGAGCACTCCTCTAACGTTTTCTCATGACTTCTCATGACGTTTGTAGCTTTCCTTTTTTAATAGGTAAGGAGCTCTTTGCCTAGATTTGACCTAGATCAAAACCGTGACAAATCTACTTCTGCTATTACATAAAAGTCAAGGAACCTACCACAATTTAATGTTAGGTTGTCTGATTTTATAACAGATTCTATACAGAAATTGAAAAGTTTTCAGAGGTACGTGGTTAATTGCAGGTGAATTCATTTTTGAACCCCCGACGCAAAATTATCGAAATTACAAGAACATTGTAACCTTGAACTGATGCTGCAGAATCATCTGGAATTTGCAGGATACCCCCCAACTCCTTTACCAACTTACAGCACAGGCGATACCTGTGCTGTAAGTTGGTTGTTTGGGCTCAGTGGAATAGTCTCAATGAATAGGATAGAGATAGATGATGAACAGGGTCTGGTGATGGAGTAGGAAAGAGAAATGAGGAAATATTTGTGTCGAGGGTTTTTAAATTTTATTATAATTTCTTGTTGCACTTACGACGCGAAAATCCTTTACTAATTTGTTTGGATGAGACTCGTGTAGACCAGGGAAGCATGTAATGGCACAAAACGGAGGTCTGTATTCATTCAGTAATAGGTGGAACAGGCTGCTAAAGATAATGGTGATGATAAATTAATTGACCTAAACATAATAATATCCGAAGACCACCATACACTTACTTGTACAAAAACATAATCGCTAATCCAAAGAATTCACAGTAATCTAAACCAAATACGAACAACCGTTGCCACAAAATCATTACCAGGTACTAGGAGCGCAAGCAATGGTAGGAGGTAGTTTCAATATAACGATACCCATCTCGCACTAACAGAAAATCACATACTCATCTCAAACAAGATTTGAACTCGTGCTTATTCTGACCTCTATGTAACATGATTGCGCGAAATTACGGTGCTTATGAGTATTTTTTATTATCGCATGTTGTTTTAGTACGGTTATAATGTAAGAATGTAAGCTAGCACTTCCTTTTAGGTGCTTGACCGGAAAGATTACGTGGGGTTAGTCGGTAACTCGGAATTAAGACTACATTCTATTGCCAAGTCATCTTTAGTCTTTCCTTAGCATCTCTCGTATGGTTAGTGACCAACCTGGTGTCAAAATTTTGATGCCGCCCCTAGGCAAGCTCGGACTAAGAGCCCAGGGCCCATAGGCACTTGACATTCAAGGCCCCCCAATCCCGAAGCAAAATGTAGCACCTCGGATAAGTTCAAGTTTTCTTTTGACTATTCAAGCGGTAATAGGAGTTACTTTGTCGACTTATGCAAGAAAGTTATAGAATTAAGTGTAACTTAGATGATCAAAAATTTGCACCCCGCTTCGGAGAGGTTATATTTCTAACTTGGTTTACCTGGCCCTGGCTGGGTGGGAGTGGGGCCCCTAGGCCAGGGCAGTTTTTGCTTGAATGAGTAACAAACATCCAGACATACAAACTTTCACATTTATAATTTATACAAGGTGGAGACGACACTACAACAAAAAATTTAACGGCGTGTCTCTAATGACGTTCCCATTCTGCATACAAAAATTCAATTGAATATATTTAATAGTTTAGTCAATAAAGCTTGGCAAAATCCGTAGTCGGCTCGGGTTATTCCGTTTATTCACCCCAAAAATCCACCCTAAGGTGGATATTCGGAAACGTATGTCCGAGAATCCACCATAGGCCTAGTTTAATAAACCGAATTTATAGGCTTAGGGTGGATACACTACATTTAATTTGTATGAAAAACTCATTTTTTTATTTCGGAGCTAGGATTTATTTGACAGTTCCAAAATACTCCTATGCATTAGTAGTGCCAAGTATTTTCATTTATTGTTGTAGTCTCCACATTGTTTAATAGAGTAGGATTAGTAGAATTTTAATACACATTTACAAGGCTTGGTCGCCTGCCAATGACTTCAACGGTGTAAGAGTCGTCTTTAATCACGGGATTTTCCACAATGTTCTGAAATTCGCAATAGTAGGTAATGTACGAAGTATAATGTGAAATTGTTCGTAGGCGTTGACCCAGTAATTTATAACTTGAGCCATCTCTAAATGTCAATTGCGATCGTAAACCGATACATTATTGTTTTATGTAACTTTAGAAATGAACTTATTGGTCGATTCTCGGCTGTATAGGTTTTGAATCCGGTGGATTTGTTATGTAGGGTCAAACTCTAAAAATGTGCAGAATGTTTGGAAACTGTTTGTCTTATTATTTCAAAAAATATTATTAAGATTTGTGTCAAAAGGATAATAATCAGCCAGTAATGTTCCCATTGCTGGACACAGGCCTCCTCTCGGTGCGAGAGACGGCCATAATCCACCACGCGGCCCCAGTGCGGGTTGGTAGATGTCACATGTCTTCGAATTTTTGGTTCTAGGATATACCGGGTTCCTCACAATGTTTTCCTGCACCGTTTTGAGAGCAGTGATTATGAAATAAAAAAATTTTCCTGCACCGTTTTGAGAGCAGTGGTTTTTAAGTCTGGGTTCGAACCTACGACGCACAACTCGTAAGTCGCGGCCGTTACCACTGGGCCACCACTGCTCCTCAAAAGCTCAAACGGACAATTCTACTTCATTTTTACAGTTTACTGAAAAGAAAATGTATTTAAGATGGCACAAATAATAAAAAAAACATGCGGGGCAGTCTTTGGGGACTGCCGATAGAAGTGAAAACTGAGTAACGCCATCTAACGAAAATGTCAAGAATTTATGTGGCTTGCAGTCAGTACAAGATAGAAAGCAGTAGCACCATTTAAAAAAAACACGAGTGCGCTGTCAAAAAAAAGTGCTCTACGCGCCTAAAGAAGTTTTCACTTCAAAAATCTTCACCCACAATCCGACTCAGAATGTTGACCTCAACAATTTTATAACATAAGTAAATAAATATAAATTAAAAAATAAAATCAGCGCGTATAATCTCCGGGAATGCAGCAAGCGAAGTAAAAATTAAAAATGTTGAGACATTCGTAAAATAAATAAAGTTGATTTTATACACATTACAAAATATTACTGGCCAGTCACAAGTTCACAAGATGGAGCCCGACAATAAAACGATGTAAAATACGATCCGATTCGAAGTCTGGACATTTGTGTCCTACGTTATGCCAGGAAGTGACGACACTATAGCTGTATTATTTGTAAATTTTGTGCGCTGTACCGTATTGAACCGAAGTGCTGTGGTTATAAATTCCTTGACATGTTTTTTGGTTTGTGAAACGGAGACGGAAGCTTTGATTGTTGGCTGCTTTGAAATTAAGGTTTGAAATTAGATATTGTCGAAATTGTTTTAGATGATTTTAATAAAGCTAACCCCAACAGTTGGGAAAAGGCTATAGGCAGATGGCCTTTTCCCAACTATGTTGGGGTCGGCTTCCAGTCTGGATTCAGTTGAATATCAGTATTTTACATGGAGCGACGACCTGTCTGACCTCCACAACCCAGTTACTGGGTATCACGATACCCCTTGGTAACACTGGTTGTCAGACTTTCGGGCTTCTGACTACCGTAACAACCCACGGTCAAAGATCTACAAATGACGGCGGAGATCAACGGCTTAACGTGCTTTCGGAGGCACATATGGGGTTATGAACTTATGTTATGTAATGGTTTTAATAAAATACCATACATCTAATTTTAATAAATGTCAACTTATGGTAACTTTAAATGGACTTAAGCGAAGATCGAGCTTTTGTTTATCCTGTGCTTTTGAAGATTGTTGGGAGCAGCCCATTATGTTTTTAATTTAATAAGTGAGTTGAGGTAAATAGTATATACCTACCCCTATTTTGGTCCTTAAGGAATTTATATTTCATGTAAAAAGACAGAGTTAGCTAAAAACAACTTCGTAGCAAGGCAAACGTTATATCTATATATAAAAATTGTTAAATTCCTGCCTTGTTGGTCTAGTGGACGCAAGCGCTACAGCTGAGCATGAGGTCCTGGCTTCGATTGCCAAGTCAGGCAGAGTGTAAGGTACACTTCTGTCTAACCCTTTGGGGTTTATAGGCATGATGTTATGTTAGGTAAATTAACATAACATAAATATGTTTGCTGCTTCCTTATATTATACTTCATCGCTGGACTCTATGGTAGCATCGTTACAGTATTTTTACGAGAGATTGAAGATATTGACCGTTTTATATTTGGTGTAAACTTGTTTATTCCTAAACTTATCATTATAAAATCTGACTCATGAAGTCATGATACAAATATGTATTACGAAATTGTTTCATTAAAAATTCTTGAGAATGTTTTGCTGACGATAATTAAATTAAATTCTTTGGCAATTAAAGAGTTTTAATTATAAAAGTCTTTCTTGAGTCGTTAAAACCGGAGATTTTGAAACAAGACTAAGGGGTCTCGCACACAAGATGGCCACATGAACGCGACAAGTGGCCGCACCGACCAAGTAAACTAGAGAAACAGATACGAATCGCGCATTTGGTCTCAACGGCCAACTAGCCGACCAACACAGCTAGCATGACTACAAAAGAAACAGGTTTTGTCTACGGAAGAATAGACAAAATGACAGATAAACAATCACGCATTGCTGAGTGACGCACGAATTCACTTATCTGAATCCCTTCCATAAATTCAGCCGTCTACCAAGAGGGTTATGACCCTCACTTGCTGTTAAAAACACATAATTTTAGATGCTGCACGCGTAGCATTACAACCATAAAAACAGGTTTCCTACAGGGTTTTGTCGACGGAAGAATAGACAAAATGACAGATAAACAATCACAATCTGTTATTTTGTCTATTCTTCCATCGACAAATCCCGCAGAAAACCCGTCATGCTACGCGTGCAGGTGCGTGATTCGTATCGGTTTCTATAGTCTACGTGGTTGGTGCGACCACTAACCAGTAGGCAAATGGCCGTCTAGTGCGCGAGATCCCTTAGTTGGAAAAACATAGATTTAAAAGATTCTGATGCTCTGATTCTAAAAATCATTTAATAATTAAAGCGCGCAATGTCTTCTCCACATTCAACAAAGTGAGCCACAAGATAAATAAAGGCCTCCTTTCCTTTCTACCATACTTTCCTCTCATACGAGCGTTCATACAAAAACTTGGCAACGTCGCAAATAGCTGTCAAATATTTACCTGTTTTGATTAATTTGGCTTTATATTTGTATGGAAATAAGTATGGCTAACTATTAGTGAATTAGTATATTAATAATGAGCTGCATTATAACACTGAATTTGATGTTGTAACCGTATTAGATGTAAAAAAGGCATAAATTGGAAAGTTTCCAAATACTGTTTTTACATCTAAAACTAAATATTCGGTGTTACGATATTAGTTATTGCATTTCATAACCAATATTTTAGTTCTCTAGTTAGCCATATTTCTTATTTCCATACAGTACTATCGCCAAATTTATCAAAACAGCGAAATATTTAACAGCTATTTACGACGTTGCCGTAAATAGCTGTTAAATATTCTGTTGCTTTCAGAATAAACACTCTTAAAATATACATCAGATTTTATTTTCACGGTTTAAAATGCTGTATTCGCTAAGAATTGAGCCCTCGCTCATTTGCCATGCGAGGGCTCCCAGTATCCCACATTCGACTAGGTGAACCCCGGCACTGAACGTGTTCTTAAAGCGCACAATGTCGTCTCCTCATTGTATAATACAGGCCTCCTTTCCTTTCTGCTATACTTTCCTCACAGACATCATACTACTACTAAGAAAGTAATTAATTACTTGAAGACAACTTACGCAACCGTGATATACTTCTAAACGTTAAATACTGCTCATAACAAGGCATCACTTTCGTGGCATTGTTGTGCAATATCGTGGAAACTGTGGCGCTACCTACTGTAATGTGCACTGGTATGATAGCATTGTTTTAGCGCAGTTGTAATAAGTGGTGTGAGCAGAGGAGTCTGTTTTTGTTTTGGTGACCTAGATTTGGATGTAAACAAGGGTTCCTGAAAGTATATGGAAGTAAACAAACGCTGACTTCAAAACACATTCACATTCTGTATCTATTTCCATTTGGTTGTAATTTTCTTCTTCATCGTAATCCAGATTAATCCCGACAATGTTAGGGTCAGCTTTCAATCTAACTATATTCAGGGCGAATTTACACCACGTTCAAGAGCTCTGTCTCATCATTGACACTCTCTCTCTTAATCGCGGTTTAGTTAGTTGGTGAAATATTTCATCGCCCGTCATCGGCATAGTTCTTTGGTGAAAATCGCCCTTAACTTCGATCATTGCTCGAAGAGGTATAGCTTGATTACATTTTGAGATGAAGCTACTACCATCTGAACTCTTCATTCCAATTACTAAGGAATACCTTCTCCCTAACTTTGGAGCAGTTGTTATATAAAGTCATTTTCATCTCCACATACTTTCACAGTTATGTTAGACCACAAACATTGCTGACTTCAAAACACATTCACATTCTGTATCTATTTCCATTTGGTTGTGTAGGGCTGAAATAAGGTCCCTGCCTTACTTCTTCCTGACTGGTAAACATTGCTCTGACCCCTGCCTTGGCTATGCCTGGAGTCGTCTTAGTTGCACTTTCATCCCGTGACGCGTGAGTTGTGACAGATTAGGGACCGGAACAGGATTGGTTCTAGTATCTGGTCGATTCTGATTTAACCAGAAATGTCGGAGTAACTTAATGTATAGACAGCTTTTGTGGGCTTACTAGAAGAAATTTCAGACACCTTGACGCTCCCTAAATGATAAATTTTAATGATAAATGATTTTATTTCTGAAAGTAGGTTTGTACAAACACTTTTACACGTCAATCATATTTTAATAACTACATAGATGAGGTCGGCGTTTCCTATGACTACTCTGAGAAGAAAGGCCGAAACAAACTCAGAGTTAACAGTTTCTTTTAAAGACCAGACATAGGTAATCTTGGTCAGATCATGTGAAGACTATATATCTAGGTGTCTGAAATGGTCTTTTGAGGAAAGAACCACACAGATTAAGTGGACCTGTCCAGTCAGTGCAAGCATTTGTCAGTAATCGTGCAGAATCATATCCTTCTCGAACAGTCATGATATCGGCGTTCTGTTAACATAGCTACCCCAAAAATACAACCAGAAGAAAATCAACTCCAAAGAAGGGGACCCAATCTACTAATACTCTAATAGACTTACTAACTACATATTAAAACAAGCTTTTTCGGACTTATTTACTGAGTCGCCCACGGGATACGACCAGATGACCCACTATACTACCTGTTCCCAAAAAGTCAATTTTTAAAACAAAGAATGATTTCTATTAATACAAGCTAACGGATCCGCGTCAAAAAACGTATTTCCCAAGCGTCTGCTAAATATTTGGACATTATTGACATTTCTGCTTAGCTACCTGGCGTTATATTTACCGTGTATATTAGCGTGTGTTTAAATATTTATATTCGTATCTATGGCACACGTTTATTATGCTATTGTATGGCTTAGCAAATTGATGATAACAATAATAAATGATATTGTTGTTATTAACAATACTAACCTATTCAACCATTAATTACATATCGAGACACCTCTGTGGCTCGGGTTGGCAACGTCGCAAATAGCTGTCAAATATTTACCTGTTTCGATTGATTTGGCAATATTACTGTATGGAACTTCGATCAATATTGATCGAAGGTATGGAATTAAGAAATATCACTAACTAGTGAACTAGATTAATAATGAATTACAATTATGACACTGAATTTCATGTTGTAACCGTTTTAGGTGTAAAACAGCATTTGGAAAGTTTCCAAATACTTATTTTTCCTCTAAATCGAAATATTCGGTGTCATGATATTAATTATTGCATTTCATAATCTATGTATATTTTAGTGCACTAGTTAGCCATATTTCATATTGCCAAATTAATCAAAACAGTGAAATATTTTATATCTATTTGCGACCGCGACGTTGCCCACTTCCAGAATACACGCTCTTAGCAGACTAGCTACTTTTGTGCTTTTAGCATCGGCGATTTTGCGACTGTATCGATGCATTTAGCTTCTAAAAAGCGGCTAAATCGCCGATCGCCGATGCTAAAAATAGCTAGTCTGCTGGTGCCCTTAAGCTGTCTGTCTCGGTTGTCATTTGTAGATTTTTGACAGTCGTTACGTACCCGAAAACTCTTTATATTATTCGTATAGATAAATGACAACATAAGCAAACCTTTGCCAACTAACGAAGCTTCGAATAAAACCCACAAAAACGGCCCCAATTAATCCCATAACATCAGGAAACAAGTTGATTACGGCACCAAAAAATTATAGATGCGCAAACGCACCCACTCTCGTCTTCGTTAGCTATGAAGCAAAAAGATTCAAACAAAGAGGTCGTGGGATAAAGAGGAGTTTATCAGGGCAGTTCACATGCCACGTAAGAATCTGTATTAACTATAGGGTTGCCAACACAGATATTTATATTTGTGTTGCCAACCATAGATAGTAGGTAAAAATACCATAGTAGTAGTTTCAGTTTAATACTTTATTTTAATTTTTAATTCATGGCTGAATAAAAATAAAGTATCCAACCAATTGACCAACGAATCGTCAAATAAATTAATACAAAATGAGCTTCGGTTTTTAATTTTGTATAAATTTTCAATTTGTGTGACTAAGGTAAAGATTCGAAAAATATATACAAAAAAAAAGATTATGTACCTTCCCAAAAATTCAAAACCACATTTTTTTTTCAATTTTTTTTCTCCGAACTCCTCATTTGAACCCTGTTTTTTGTAGGGAAAAAGTTGGCAACCATAGTTATCTAATCTATGTCTAAATTGGCAGTCTATAATTAGTCGATGGGTATGTTGACTTGATTTTCTCACGTTGTGTGCAATGGCTACTGGATACTAGTAATTTGATAGAGATTCATGTATTGTTTTTTGTTCGTGGATTCTTGATAGTGATGATATATTGAGTAATATTCTATTTGCAGTAACACATATTGAGTAATGTTAAACATTATCTTGCGATAACTTTTAGATTGCTTACTTTAAACTCGCCACCTCATCGCTATCATCATCATCATTGACAGCCTTGTTCCACTCACTGCTTTGTATAGGCCTACTCCCTATTGTTCCATGCTTGCCTAGTCTGTCTCATCCAGGTCCTCCTCTCTACAAACTCTGAACAAATTAATCAACACAAAATTTTTCTTCTGTGCATCTTTTTGCTTCTTTATTGCTGCTATCATCATCATCATTTTAGTCGAAAGACGTCCACTGCTGGACATTAGGCTCCCCCAAGCACCGTCCCTTCGACTGGTTCTGTTTTTCTTGCATCCAGTAGATTCCTGCGGCCTTCACCACGTCAAGGGTCCACCTTGTGGCCTTCCAACACTACGTCTTCAGGTACGCGGTCGCCACTCCAGAACCTATACTATATAAAGATAAAAATATACTGATATCCACTTACTGTGTCAGTATTTTTATCACTGAGTTCACTATCTAGGGAGTAGACTTTATCATCATCAATATCGTCATCATAATTTTCTTCTTTATCATAATTCCGATTATTCCCGACAATTTCAGGGTTAGCTTTCAATCTATTTACATTTATGGCGAATTTGACCAATGATACTGAACGCGATCAGTACTTCTAAACCACGTTCAAGAGCTCTCAGTGTCATCTTTGCTAAGGAATATTGGCACTCTCTTGAACACGGTATAGTTAGTAAGTTGGTGAAATATTTCATCGGCATAGTTCTTTGGTGAAATTCGCCCTTAGCAATGATGCTACTATCATACTACCTTGCTTAGCTCCTTACCTTTGCATTGAATGTTTTCCTTTTATCGACTTATGGACCTTGTAACTGCATGATTTATTTGTAGGTATTTACACTTACTTCTCAGGCTTTTGTGTTCTTTAGGCGAACAAATTCTTTAATCCGAGCTTCGATTGAAAAGGCTTAGCTTGATTACATTTTGAGATGAAGCTACTACCTTCTGATCTCTTCATTCCAATTACTGGGGAATACCTTCTTCCTAACATTGGAGTCGTTGTTGTATAAAGTAATTTTCATCTCCACATACTTTCACAGTTATGTTAGACCACAAACAATTTGTAGCATCTTCGATAACACGCTCGCTTCAAGTGTTGATGTCTAAATTGCAACATTCCTGTATTATGTTCTCAATTCCGTCACGATCAAAATAATATAAATTGTTTGTGGTCAATTTCATAACTCAACGAAATTATCTCTGTTAAATAATAAAATAAAAACGAAATTTCGCAATATTGCCGTTTTATGACGAATTTGTCAGTATTCGGTAAAAGTTACTTGTAAATCAGAAATATTTTCTATTACATTGCTCCTGTTCCATATATATTGTTGGAAATTGGGTTTATTGACACAGCATCTGATAAAAACAAAAACAGTTAACAAAATTAAGAGCATGTTTTATTTACACGCTTGTGTCAAAAATACCTTTGCGGCAAGCACTTGGTAGTACACCTAACGCTACTAGAATCTTCTTTTCTTTAGTCTTTTTCAGCTACTTACTGGGCATATATACTTACTGGGCATATATACTTATATGCATATATACTTATATGCTCAGCACAGGAGAAGCTACTGCTCCTCCATGTTCCGACTCTTCCTTGTTATACGTCAACCACATCCGAGTCTTTGACCTATCTTGTCATTCATTTCTTTTGGCGTAAGAATCAAAATGGGTACTCGGCCGACCATAAACATATCTCTAATCCAAATGGTCCCCAGTATTGTTTCGTTCTTCAATGAATATCACATGAGGTCATTTCACCTATAAGGCATATTTTATGCTTGTAATCTTGCATGTACATATTTTATTGGTAATGTTTCAGCATTACACTGTACTCGACCCATAAAGATGGTGATTCGTTTTAATTTGTGTAGGACGGCTACACGATATCTGCCAATAATCGTACAATGTTGGACATGGCTTTTGTACCTAAATTGTTATGACTATCGATGTTGGGGTTGGTGAATGGTGTGATGTCATCGATGTCATTCTCGACATTGAGGACAATGCGAGTAAGGCCTGCCATTACGTCATTTCCGTGGCACCTGTTTTCTTAAGAATTATTAATACTATTATAGTTCACATACTCCGGAGTTCTATTCAACATTTTCTCTTCATCATCTATCGAATATATTTGACTGTATTACTTAGTGTTGATTATATCGGAGCTCGTGGCTAAGTATAACAGTCACACGGGTCGATCCATCAGGTTAAGCTACGCTTGCCGAGGTTGGTCCGTGGATGGATGACCATCTTTACATACCGAGACTCTTCCGTGCCTCGGAACACACGTTAAACTGTTGGTCCCGGCTGTCATTCGTGGGATCTTTGACAGTCGTCACGAGTCGTCAGAAGTCCGAAAGTCTGATAACCAGTCTTACCAAGGGGTACGTATTATCCAGTTACTGGGTTGTGGACGGCAGATAGTCAGTCGCTTCATGTAAAATACTGGTCTTCAGCTGCATCCGGTTAACCTGGAAACCGACCCCAACATATTTGGGAAAAGGATAGGCAGACTTTTTTATGATTTATAAAATAATATCATTTTTGTTCACGAAAATGACGTTTGCATTGAACATTGTTATTTGGACAAACAGTTCGATCAATTAATATATATATGGCCCATATAGCAAACCTTCTATTATTTCCCAGCTGTGGACATCACATGTCATAATTTATCGGTCCTATCTCAATTTTAAACGTAATGTCCTCGATTCTGCTATGGGCCGAAGAAAATAATGGGTGTAATATATCTTACCTCTTCCCACGTAGTTGTAAAAGTTCGTAGAAATGGGTTAATAGTATCTGTAGGCGATGGATTAGCACAATCGTGATCTGGGCTCTGCATAAAATGGACATTCGTGTTAAATTGTTACGTGAGTTCGGGTTACATGTCGTCATAAACTTTGAGTACCTATATCTAGAAGTTCTCATTCATCATTAGCCTATTAATGTTCCCACTGCTGGAACACAGGCCTCCTCTCTGTGAGAGGGAGTGGGCTGTAATCTACTACGCGGGCCCAGTGCGGGTTGGTAGATGTCACATGTCTTCGAATTTTTGGTTCTAAGACATGCCGGTTTCCTCACGATGTTTTCCTTCACCGTTTTGAGAGCAGTGGACAGCAAATTATTTACACAAAGTAAAGCACCTGCCTGGGTTCGAACCCACGACCTACAACTCGTAAGTCGGGGCCGTTACCACTGGGCCACCACTGCTCTCAGTCGGGGCCGTTACCACTGGGCCACCACTGCTCTCAGTCGGGGCCGTTACCACTGGGCCACCACTGCTCTCAGTCGGGGCCGTTACCACTGGGCGACCACTGCTCTCAGTCGGGGCCGTTACCACTGGGCGACCACTGCTCTCAGTCGGGGCCGTTACCACTGGGCCACCACTGCTCTCTTATCGAAGTTCTCAATACTCTTCATCTTGTGTCTCGCGTTTTTCCAACAATGTTGGGGACGGGTTTCTGTCTAAACAGACGCAGATGGCTCCCAGCATTTAACATGGAGTGACTGTCTGTCTGACCTCCACAAACAAGTTACTGGGAAACACGATAACCTTTTAGTAAGACTGGTTGTCAGACTTTTGGTGTTCTCTACCTACCCGTGACCACTGTTGAAGTCTCAATTACTTTCGAAAACTTAAGAATCACTGAACATACTCATTCAATCTACCTAGCCTTTTCCCAAATATATTAGGGTCTCCTTCCAATTTAACTGGATGCAGCTGAATACCAGTATTTTACATGGAGCGACTGCCTATCTGACCTCATAACTCAGTAACTGGGTATTACGATACCCCTTGGTAAGACTGGTTGTCAGACTTTCGGGCTTCTGACGACCCGTAACGATTGTCAAATATCTACGAATCACAGCCGGGACCAACGGCTTAACGTGCTTTCCGAGGCACGGAGGAGTCTCGGTATGTAAAGATGGTCGCCCATCCACAGACCAACCCCGGCAAGCGTAGCTTAACCTGATCGATCGATCCGTGCGGCTGTTATCACTTAGCCACGAGCTCATCCACTAACGCACTGAACATACTATCCCTCAGAAATACTTTAAGGCATTTCATTGAATAAGAAGCATCCACAGTAGGGATAAGTCTGATTTGAAGGACGGAAAACTGACGATCCTCAACCGATGAATTATGCTGAACTGACAAAATGAAAGGTATTGTGTTCGCGAGTGTGTTTCGCAATGTGTTTGGAAGAAGCGCATGTAAAACAGTTGACTGCGATAAATCGTGCGCAGTGAACCACGCCACGGAATGGAAATAATTGATGTCTAGCGCGAAACAGTGCCCTGAAACTGCCTGAGTATTTGAGACAATAGTCATCGGGGTTTTTACCCATTGGTTTGAGTTTTTTAGTCTTGTTACCAAATTCTAGTTTTAGTTTAGCGGTCTCAATACCTAATTCTGGGTTTTTTTGTATATCAATGGTTCTGGTTCTTACTTCAAATGTGTTTAATAATGTGATGACCTACGCTATGTGCACACGGAGACATCTATCTATAAGATCTACTTACAAGAAATATAATTTATATTATGTATGAGTTTACACGTGCATTCGGTTTTTAAGTTCCGGCCAATACGTAACTAAACCATATCCTTCAAAATCCCAGTGAACATAGCGTTAGATGCGTTTTCGGGAGATTGGCCGAAGAAGGCAATACACATGGAACAGTGGAAAGTTATGTGAGAGAACTTTGCTCTGCAGTTTTTTTTTTGACAAGAAAGATTGACAAAAAATGTTTGCTTCCATCGAAAACTTTTTTGCTTGAAATTCAAAACTATGATAATGGAGCCTTGCAGTCTAACAAAATTCATCAATTGAATCTTTCTAACCAATGAACGATAAAACATAGCCTCGACGGAACAATAGACAAAATGACAGATAAACAATCAAAATCTATCATTTTGTCTACCCTTCCGTCGACAAAAACCCGTTTCTATGGATGTCAGCATGTTGTCTTTCCAACAGCAAATGAGGTTCATAGCCCTCTTCGTAGGTTCCTAAGACTTGAGAGGGCTGAATTTATGGGAGGTATTCAGATAAGTGAATTCGTGCGTCACTCAGCAACAATGTAGCAAGTAGAGGTGTTAATAAGTTTTCTGGATAACGCCTTTATGACCAGGAATGGGAGGAATGTTAGTGAGTAGTGCTGGGAGGGTATGAATTACTAGATTTGTGGGATAGACTTTGAACCTCGTGAAGTGTTGATGTTTTTGGAAAGAGGTATTCGATTGACAATTTGACGTTGCTATATAGAGGGTCAAATTAAATTAGCTAGCAAACCTCCACAGACGAGATGATATGGATATCTTAACACGATAAAACAAAATAGAACTGATTTTCTCAACTCATACTTCAAGTAACAAGACTAAAAGTGGTCGTTGACCCCACAAAAAACATCAAATCTTTTTTGTTTTTATTTTCTTAGAATATATATCGATACCCATCGTCTCCAGAGTTTCGCTAGCTAATTTATTTTGACCCTGTATATCTAATTGTAGCGCTTTCTACATTTGGGTGGTTTTCGGAAATTCGATTTTAGTAGTAAGTAGAGGTGGCTTGCTAGCTTTTAGCAACTATTGCTAACAATATTGCTTCTTCTTTTCGTATGGTTAGTGACTAACCTGGTGTCAGAGTTTTATAGCCGCCCATAGACCTCTGACTTGGCTTAACATGTCGTCGAGAAATATCTCTCTTGATGCGCCGGTTTCCTCACGATGTTTTCCTTTACCGAATTTGAATCCGAAAAGTCAGAGGTGTCTGCCTTGGGTTCGAACTCGAGACCTATGACTTAGCAGTCCGTTCACACCACTAGGCTATCACTGCTGGTAACAATATTGCTAATAATTGGTACAGACGCCAGCACATCAAGTTACAACAATCTGTCAAATTTCTTTAATAGATTATCAACTTTATCACTAAAGAATAAGGTTCAATGTTGATTGGGAAAATTTGACAGATTGGAGTAGGTTGATGTGCTGGCGTCTGTACATGCCAATTGTACTACTTTTACGAGTAGGTACAAAACAACAACTTCTTAAGTTCGAAAATTTTTCTGTTAACCAACATAAATATTGCAATGAATATTGTTGAACTGTCAAAATTAAACAGATTGTGATTGATCATTTCTTACGCAATTAGGGTACCTACTGGTCGGATGTATCCGTAGTACAATTTCAGCCACATCTTGAAGTCTTCAACTCCGGCCATATTTCCGCATTCCCATAGATTTTGCAGGTGTTGATAGATGACGCTGAGCATTTCCCCTCAGGTGTGGTCTGAAGACTTTTAACCACGGAAACATAAAACTGCCCATTCTTCTAATAAAACCTTTCAGCTGTTCTTGAAGCCACCCACGTTATAAAAGACAATATAAATATATTCTCTAAAACCATAGCCAAAGTTTATTGTGTACTTCACGGAACACACACATAATGATTGCAATTAAACTTGTTTTGTGAAACAGTCCCGTATAATCACAACAAATGGCGATCCTACTCGCTTGGCAACGAGGAAGTCGGGGCGCGTAACCCGATAGGTGTAAAGATCTAGAATAATCTTGCACCTAGTCCCACCTTTACTACCTCAACTTCAAGCTTCATTCTTGCTCACACCAACTGCAGATTTATCGTTGTCCAATTCCAAGAGCTAAGCAATGATTGCAGTCGTATAAGCACTTATGTTGGATACCATAGAGGTGGTATTAGATTGGTTTGACGGTAGAGTAAAATTGGTTGTTAGGGCACGCGCTAAGCCATGATGCGACCTCGGCCACACGCCTGGACCTAGATTGGGATTACGCTGATATTACAAAGTAACTACGCAGATGGCAGAAGGTTCAGCTCAACTCAAAAACATCACACAAAAATTTCAGTTGAATAAAACTAGAGCACAGCACAGAGAAAACAGACGAAGAAAATACGATTCATAAATAACATAATTTTTTTTATTGTAGAACAGTAACACAAGACAAAAGAGTAGTATATAGTTAGGGATATAATGTAGTTTGATGATATAGAGTACCGAGTACCACCACTGAAGTTCTTGGACATGGCATTGGTCTCTAAAGTATCTATGTCATTGCATCACAATTCACAATTGCATTTGAAAAAATGTAGTTCCACAATTTTCCGCGGGGCTTCTTTCGTGGCGCGTACTCTACGTAGTTTGATAGACTCAACTCCGACATAGCATTTCAGGATTTTAAACGAAGTGGCTGTCATCTATCTTCTACTACGTCAGTGTTGTATCGTTTATCAAGGTTATACCGTGATCTGGTACTCGAGGTTCTGAATAGTGACATTTCTACTGTATCAGAATCTTCAGTGTTGAAGTGTGTGAAACCCAGGTTCGTCTAGCGATGTTATTTAGTTACAATCTCTTCTGAAGTTCATCTTCTGTAGCTATTTATTTGTTGCTGATATTACAAAACAAGCTTTGCATGTGGGTTCCTACATCTTTTGTCATGTGTGAGTTAACCGAGCGGACTCCTGACTTGAAATTACATGGCATTTGGTCGGTTGAGTAAAGATGGCGGATTTTTGGCATTCTTTCGTATATTCACTACCTGAGTACTTGCGAGGTCATTTGAAATTGCAGTGGTTTTGATACGTAATAACGGTGCTGGCAAGGTAGCCTAGAGTTATTGCAGTACATGTTATGGTATGTACTCAAATAGGAAGGCCATTAGCCCGTTATTGCCTTCAGCTGGATCATGAGCTTGGCCCCAAGGCCAAAAGAGTGACCCTCTAAGGAAATTGCAATATACCATGATTGGCCTTGTGTCATGCGGAAAATTACCTTCATTGGTCACCATCTGTGGCCATCGTGTGTTCATCATTCTCCTGCTCCTATCCAATTTATTTGGGGTCGACGCAACGTTTATTTTGCTTCCATATACCTCTCTATTAGTCGTCATCTCGGCAGTCGCACCGTTTCTAGCCATATCATCTTTCACACTGTTCACAGGCTTACCGATGACGAAGTCGCATCTACTCGTCGTGTGTCGTAGCATACCCATTTGGAAGAATTGCCACCAAGGACACACATGGTTTGTAAGGGATCAAGAAGCGCCTGCAGACTACTAAGATTGCCAAGGGTGCTATGTCCGTATGCGCCCTACGATTCGGCCCATATAACGGTATCCGTTCCAAGGGCCATGGGAAGGTTAGAAGGAGTCATTTATCGTTTCTTTGTTCTTCCCCTGCTCTTAAACCCATCGACATTCATACTCAAAACATTGCTCATCGTGTGTTTTCGACTTAAATTGAAAATAAATGAATACTTTCTTCGTCACTGTAAGTCGGTAGATGCCTTAGAACCTTAATTTATGACAGTACAACATGATTATGATATTTTACTACATTTGTAGTTTTTCTCAGTAGCAGCCCGGAGTCAGGATATGTGTGCGGTTGATGGCAATAGGCTCGCTCCCTATTACATGGGACTTAAACATAACTGGCGAAATGTGGGTGTACTATTGGTACACCTCTGCTGAACCCTTGCAGAAAGGAACCTTAACATAATTATGACGTTATCAAACCAATCATTTTACGCGGCTTCATTAAGACAAAACCTTGTGATGGATTTGCATGAAGTATTGTGCGCTTACCCAATAGGAAATGAGTATGAAGATATACACGTTAATCTGCTATTAACATGATAACGAACGTGTTAAACTACCCATAGTGTACTTGGGTCATTACCCAGATATAAGTTAAGGAAGGTTGTGTTCTGATAGGGTTTAAGTCAGAAGGTTTGTGTACTGGTTCAAGGCTGAGCAATCAAGCTATAGAGAATACTATTCTAGGATATAGTGTATAGACCGCGTCACTGTGTGGGGACCCCTCAAGTTTGTAAATATTATACTGCTATAACATTAAATTTCTTGCAACTATCTCAACGGATACTTTCAAAAAGAGCACGGTTTGAGGTGAATTACAAACGCATTGTCCAACGCGCCATTCAATACCCGCAGCTATATCGAATTTGAACTTCCATGCCTTTAGTTGGGGTACCTAGTTGATGAAGCTGTGTGTACGTGTCTCCTAGCTAGAGATCACTCTAGCTGAAGCTGAATGAAGAAAGAAGGCAAGGATATCAGTCCTTGGCTCCTTGCCTTTTTCCTTCACTATCTTGGTTGGAATTCTCTTAGAATAAAGATAGTAAACTTTCTGCAATAAGGCAGAGTAAGCTCTGCAAATAGCGGCCGGTCATTGCTCTTTTTCAATGTATATAGTCGTATATTTTGGGGGTCAATTGTAGATAAAGCCCTGACGAATAAAGAAGACTACTTATTTGTTGTAGATTAGCGCGCTCAAAAAACAAAAAAAAAACATTCTCATCAGCTTTATTATTAGTATAAATATAGATAACACCTTTCGTGCTGGTTTGAGCATCTATCCGCACAGATTTGCTCTCTTGTCGAGTACGTTCAACTACAATCATCTGAACATTGAATCCTAACATAATGAATAGGAGTCAGCACAATAGCTGGCAGTGTTATTAATGACTGCAACCATCTTGTATTGATGATCAATCGATAACTGAACATCAATTTGTCTTGTGCCTGCAGTTGTTGATTCAGTTTCAATCAATGTATTAATTCTTCTGTGACTAGGTTCATTTGTATTGTTGTTAGTACCGTGTTGGTGAATGTTGTATGTATGTTGATAGATTTGAGAAGCAAGGTTAACTAAAAAGGAAGAGGAAAGGAAGGAAGAAGAAAGGTTATTGAGAACTCTGAAATGATAACTGTTAACAGATCGGCCGCGACTTACAAGTTGTAGGTCGTAGATTTGAACCTAGACAGGCGCTTTATTTTGTGTTAATTATTTCATCACCACTGCTCTCAAAACGGTGAAGGAAAAGATCGTGAGGAAACCGGCATGTCTTAGAACCAAAAATTCAAAGACCGCCAACCCGCACTGGGCCTGCGTGGTAGTAAGATAATACATACTTTGTCTCATGTACTACAAAAACCTTTATATAGGTACCTAAATAAATAGGCAATATAGTATGTAAGAAAACAGGTATAGATGCCTATATTCTGTTTCCCTTGCGTAGTACCAATTTCTTATATAACCCAATGTGAGAAGACACTCACCCACCCACTGAGCATAACAGAACATTATGGAAAAAAATCGAAATCATCTTTTAGGGTCAGCACAGTTCCTATTTCGCAACTGTCCAATTGTTTAACGAACAGAACAATAAGCAATTATGCGCTCTATCCAGTTCCCATACGGTATAATTGTATGAAAAGCCTTGGTTTCAACTTGCCAAGTTTTTGATACAAATCTAAAGGTTGCGTACGAATAAACGCAATGTATATCTTTGTCAACGTTGTAATTGTTTTTTGATGTTTTTACCCACGGTGCTAATAGAATGAGTGGCGTTTGGTAAACCCAAGTATTTGCTACGAAGTAATTACATAAAGGCCTTCGAATGATAGTACAAATGTGTGTCGTGTTGCTAAAGTTATTTTTATTGGCGCTGTCGTAAAATTAAGACGTAATTCATGTACGTATATTGCTGGCCATATGACTTTCCTAAGCTGCAAAATGGCACTAAAGTGTAAGCTCCATTCTAAAATACAATAGACGACGTATATTTAGTAACCTAATCCGCTTAACTGTTCTTAAAGCGTCATAATGAACCCTGTAAGAAATCGACACGTGTTTCACCTCTCAACGAGGCATACTCAGGATGACGATTGACTAGTTGCGAGCCCGGACACGACGTGTTGCCACGACAAGCGCCGAACGCAAAGTGCGCTACACCATCGACCGACGACGTGTCCACCCCGCGCTGGATCAAAATCACAAATCAGCGCTGTGCTGTGGGTCCCCCATTGCACAGCAAGCTGAGTGGTAACCTTTATTTATATATTTGATTTTATTCCAACTATCTAACTAATCTTTGTATGTGCTCGTGTTTCTGTGACAAATAATTATGTGTTTATCGGGCAAAAAACTCCAAGGACACTCTTTTAAATTATATTGTTAAAAAAATATTTGTTACATCATTAATGTTGAATGTATAATTATATGTGAGAACGATGTAATAAAAGACGTACACATAAAAAAAAACACCAGAGTACATCAAATAGAAACAAAAAAAAAAAACTAGTCAAAAATAAATAAATTAAAATAAACCATGGCAGATAAGAGATGACCAGGCCCAACAGACGGAGCCCGTTCTAGAACATGACGCCTAGATCATAAACAAAATAATCCAATCGGGCTTTCGCTAGTTAGCAACATTTTTTATCTCCATACAGTAATATTGCCAAATTAATCAAAACAGGTAAAGTTTTGACAGCTATTTGCGACGTTGCCAACTTTTTGATAAACGCTCTTAAGACGTTTTCGTCATTTAAATTACACCTCGTATAAGCATCGCCGGTACTCAGGGCAGGGCAGAGGCTCGCAGGTATCATGTACTAGTGCACCCCACAAAAGTAGGCCGTTACAAGTCCTCCAAGCTAATTCGTTTACCGTGATCTGTCAATCTAGGCACAGTGCACATTATACAGAAAGATGAATAGAAAATAGCAGTATGTCAGTTACTCATCTCTCGTAATTTGCAGGCTGACTAGCAAACCAGTTAGTTTACTCTGTGGCTTGACGCCCTGTCGTCATTTTCCGCTATTATTTCTTCACAGCTAACACTTTTGCTGTCTGTACTTTTGAGTAAGTAGTAGTTGACATTTCAGTATCATTTCCTAGCGTAATTTCAGGATGAGACCGTTATCTGTCTGCCGAGAACATTAATACTTTTAAACTATATAGTATTGAAAAGATTTTTCGATACTGTTTTTTTTTTAAAGCAGAGTTGAATTTGTTAGACATTTCCACTCGCCCGTTAGTTATGCAAGACTCATTCACCTTAGGATACTTTAGTTCAATGTACCTACGTCTAGCAATTTATAGTCATCTTCGGAGTTTCATTCAACTCCATACATAACGTAGAGAATGCGCGGGCGCTCCATAATCAATGCTTTTATTACATTCCGCAATGTTGACCTACCTACAGACAGGCTTTGAAAATGCTATAATTTCAGTCAGGTAAATTTATTATTTGGTAAATTGATACCCTACCCACGCGACGCGTTATACCCATATAGAACTTTTGTTAGAATGTGGTAGAGGTTCTATAGTAGATGAAATTAAATGTCCATTCAATATAACACCGTGAATTTAATAATGAAGTTACTATGACTAAACACGGTTTATAAACAAGTCACTAAGATTAGAATAATCAGAGCTGGGCAAAATACATGCTTTGCTTTAATAAAAATACAAATTACAAAATACTATCTCGCACTTATTTAAAATACGAATTACAAAATATTTTTAAGTCGTGTATTTGAAATATAAAATACAAAATACAGTATTTGGACTATTTTTATTTAAAATACAAATGACAAAATACAGTCTGGTGTTAGGTTAGGTATATAAATAGAATAGAACTAATCCAGCGCAGCCTAAGGCAAAGGGAATGTTCTAACCAACATATTTTACAAAATGGCGACTCCTAAATATGTCACAGCATTCACATGATTCACTCCATCGCCGAATGAAAATTACAATTGACAAGTTATGTAATTGACAATTTGACTTAGGTACCTGCAGTACAGCAGACTACAGTACAGTTTAAGTGCAGTGTTGCCAACTTTAAAGATTGACATATTTAGCGGTCGCCATTTTGCTTACGAAAGCTATCGAGCGCTATTTTCTACAGATCGCACCCAATCATAAGATCGCCAAATGTGTTTATGTTCAAATGTATTTTGGAGCCATAAGTATTTGAAATACTAACTACAAAATACCTCATTGTCAGGTATTTGGAATACCAATTACAAATTACATTTATAAGAAGTAATTGAATTACAAATACCAATTACGTATTTGTATTTCAATTACGTAATTTAATTACAAGTAATTCAAATACTGCCCAACCCTGAGGATAATATAAAATGACGCGAGATGACGCGAACAGCAGTTAATAGTGACTGACTGTGTGTTGATTTTTATTGCTGAGTTCGAACTGCCTCTGAACTCACAAGACACTTTTTTTTTTGTGTATGGCATCTCGCAGTTGACCTCAGAGGAGGTCGTAGCTGCTTAACCGGACTATCCTGTAAGCTGCCTTAAGCTACTAACTTAAAGCCTCCACCCACGGGCTTGTTATTACTAACTATTAAAACTAGGCGGACGCTCGCTAAGGGCACCCCCTGTGGGGTTCGAGCCTCGGTTTAGGGCGTCCGCTAACGGGAGGACAGCAGAGGGACAGGCTATCTGTGGAATTTAAATCTACTGGCTCAGCATCGACGCGGGCTGGTGGCACGTCGGCGGGCAAGGGTCGGGGGTGAGAACTCCAGAAGTCACAGACGGGCGACGACGTCTTAAGTACTTGAGTTCCAAGTTTGTGTACATGTGAGGATAACATACCACTACACCCATTTTATCAAAACTTTCAAAGAATTACGGACAATTCTTGTCCCTGATTTTACTAATACTTTCGATTTCAAAGCTGGTAATGGCCGCGACTTACGAGTTAGGTTCGAACTTCGAACCCTAAAAGGCGCTTAACTTTGTGTAAATTATTTGAAATAATTTTGTTTCGAGAACAGTGGTGAAGAAATAATTTATTTCATCACCACTGCTCTCAAACCGGTGAAGGACATCGTGAGGAAACCGCTATGTCCTATAGAACCAAAAATTCGAAGACACGTGAAATGTATCAACCCGCACTGGGCCCGCGTGGTAGATTATAGCCCAATCTGTCTCGAAGAGAGGCCTGTGTCCCAGCAGTGGGAACATTATAGGCTGATTATGCTTATGGTATGCCAGTGGTCAGCAAACTCATTAGTCAATAGAGCCAAATATTAATACTACAACGGCTAAGATTTTTATGAGAGCCAGTCCTTTCTGTGTGTCCAAACTGTCTCAAAACACTTTGCTCAGTCCACAAAAATAATCGACATTTGTATAGAGCCGCACTTTTATAGGTCAAAGAGCCGCATGCGACTTGCGAACCGCGGTTTGCCCTTTGCTATGCGGTTTCTAAAAGCTGAAAAACCGGGTGTTACGTGATTTTTGCAATAACTCCAAAATTACCCTTCCTATTCAGCAGATCAGAAGTATGAAGTCACACCCAATCACTCTTGTATATTCAACAAACATACAAACAAGTTGCATCACATTACACAATCTCATACATAATAAATAATAATAAATTATAGTTATTTGTTACATTGTCATAGACTTTATACGCAAACTTAACTATTGTGAGGCAGCCCTTTGAAGTCTCGCCTTATAGAGGCACTGCTTGACGCGGCCTCCGCGACCTTAATATTGGGATGTGGACAAGGTAGAAGCGGTAGCGACAGCGGTTTAGATTTATATCGGGTTAAAAGCGATTAACAAACTCATTGATTAAACTGCACTGCTCCTAACCAGCACGCGTAGTGACAATCATAGAAACGGGTTTTCTACGGGTTTTGTCGACGGAGGAATAGATAACATGACAGATTGTGATTGTTTATCTGTCATTTTGTCTATTCTTCTGTAGACAAAATCCGTTTCTATTGTGGCCATGGTACGCGTCCTGAGAAAGAACGGTCTACGAAAACACATGTTTTAATTTCGAGTAGATGAATCTGATCCATTTTTTTTTCAAGGCTCTGTTTATCTTGTCTGCTCATTTTGTTTGCTGGATTTTTGTAAACTCGATACGCTATCTATGGTATTAATTAATTTGTCTTTGATCCTTCAGTTTCTGTATTTTTGTATCAAAGGACCTAAGAGCTTAAATAATTTTCACTATTAAGTAAGTACATATTATTATTATTAGTAAAGTATTAAGTTTTGAAACTCCCAAACCTAAAAATACTGTTTATTTAACCGCATCTGTGTTTTAGTGGTTAGACCACCTGTCCCAGACCCAGAATTCTCGAGTTTGATTTCCAGTGGGGGCAAAAATTTCTGCTCGGTTTTGTTGCTGATAGGGCTTGTTCTAAATCCGCCTGGCTAGCTACCGCCATCTTATCTAAGTCTGTCGCCATAACAACAATGTTTAAAGCATTGTTGTGTTTCGGCAGTTAGAGATACCCAGTTCCTCTGTGGTTGAGGTTTTCGGGTGAAGCTCGCTTCCACCTTCGGCCTGGTGATCATTACTTACCATCAGGTGAGATGAGGGCCAAGAGCTCCAAGTTGAGCCTAAAAAAGAAAACAGCCGCATCCCATACATTAATACACTTATGCTAGAAACAACCCCATATTCCCTATTACCCCCTTTATATTTATGAGGTAGACTCCTGTAACTTGTACTATCACCTACAAGCCTGCTGACCTCAGTTCTCCATATACGTATTGATGACACTCGTGCGCAGTACGAATAATAATGTCACATTAAGTGGACCACTTGTTCTATGGAAGCAATTTTAATATATTGTAATATTTATAAGGATTCTTCAATAGTGACTTGAGTAAATGTCGAGAAGGCCCAGTAGTTAAGGGCATGCACGAGGTTGTGGGTTCAAATCCGGGCAAGTACCAATGTGACTTTTGCAATTCTATATAATATACTTTCTGAGCTTATCTTGGACATAACTGACATCGGTGAAGGAAAACATCGTGAGGAAACCTGGACTTATAATTTATAAGTCTGAAATCGCCAATCCGTTTTGAGCAAGGGTGGTGATCAATGCTCGTGCCTTCTCTGTTTGAGAAGAGGCCTTCGCTCTGCAGTGGACAGTAACAGGCTGGTATTCAAAACTTGAGGAAAAATCAGATAGTATAACATCACGCTTGTAATGCCTGAAGGGTTGGGCAGACGTGTACCTACTGAGTACACCCACAGTTCACCAGTTATGTTTAAGTCCCATGTAATAGGGGGCGAGCCTATTGCCATCAACCGGGCACAAATCCACACTCCGGGCTGCTACTGAGAAATTCCTGGTGGAAAAACCCAATAACACTTTGTTTTAAGACCTGGGAATTGAACCCAGGACTAGTGACTGCCTTATTAGAGCAACAGGTAGTCACCAGATTGAGAATAGTTTTTTTTTTGTTTTAACAAGTGTAGACTAATGCCCGTTTTCACCAACACTAAGTGCCACCTAAATGAAGCCCTGAATAAAAGTGCACTGTTGGATTTTCAACGCTAGGCTCAGCGCTGAGGGTTGAAAATCCAACAGTGCACTTTTATTTAGGAATTAATTTAGGTGTCACTTAGTTGTCGGTGAAAACGGGCATTAGATGGTATCTTTAGCATATCGATATGAAAATCGAAAATATATATAATATTAGATAACCAGGTATCTGCAGAAACAAACTCCGCTCGTACACATACTGTAACCTCTGGTTTTTTTTCCAATAGGCCTGGAATTTCGAAGAACCTTTTGCATCTCGATGGACGACGTCGATCGTGTAAATGACCTACCTGCGAAAACCAAAAGATCCGACGAATCCTAATGCATCAATAAAATTAGGATATTTTCGGATTTTTTGAAATAGTTCCAAAAACTTCGTTTCTCTGACCAGCATAAGAAACATCGGCACTTAAAAAAATGCAGTTGATTGAAAGGCAGATGTCAAATAATGATGATATCTGCTTATGATTATGTGCTCCTAGTACTTAATATGATCATGGCAACTTGTCCTTAATTCCTACATGTCTTTGTTGCAGGTAATTTCAAGGGTGCTGTCAATCTTTTGCGCTAAAGAGACATTGGAAGGTCAGGTCTAAAACGGATGGATGTTATTATCATAGTCTTGGTATTGCTGCTGTCAATCCAAGCTGTGAAACGTTTATGAAGTCTTGGTTATGATATGTGGGAGGTGTCACTGAAATAGCAGTGATTATACCATTAAGCTCGAGACTAGCACAGACCAGGGAAGCATATGCTGAAGTGACGACTGTTGGTAAGAGTCAGTCTTTCCCAGGTGGAAGACAATATATCTACAAATAGGTACATATAAGTCATGGCAAGGGGCTATCCAATGAACTTTTATATAGCTACAAATCACAGGACGTATTATTTAGATTTAGACCTATTCAAATTAAAAAGGCTAAATATTTTGCGGTATTTCATACATAACATAAGGAAAAGGCTACTGCAACTATATTTTCGATTGAATATCAATCAGATTGAAATTATACCAAAAAACACCCATCTTCAAATCGGAAGTTGATTCGTGAACCCATGATTTCGTCATCAATTTGAACAATGCAGAGCCCAATGTTCTAGACCACATTTCAGACCATTTTCCTGGTTCGTCAGTCGCAATTTTTTGCTTCAAAAGTGAAGACTGGTAAGCCCAGGTTCGCATAAGCGTATATTTATCGCGGCGATTTTTTTCGCCCACTGGATTTTCAACGCACCGCTTAGCACCGAAAGTTGAAAATTCAACAGTGTGTTTTCTTGACACGCCGGAATATACTCTGTGGGATTCTGAATGCTCGGCTCAAGACCGAAAGTTGAAAATCCAGTGCACGATAAAATCCCGCCGCGATATTTTTACGCCCGTGCCAACGTGGGCTAAGTTTTTTGACCAAGTCTTCACCAAGGTCGCGCCTTGTCGCGTTAGCGGTACCGTTAGCAAAACAACTCGCAATAAAGTTACATAGAAAATATTTTTATTGTTTCTCCTTATGGCTGAGACGTGACTTTTTGGTAAATGAGTAATACGGTGGGTTGTGCGAAATAATGTTGTGCGTTGTGGCGAAATATTTGCGTAATTTAAATTGGTGTAGGCTGCAGTAAAAAAAAAATGTTAAATAAAAAATACGCAGACATTTTTAGTAATAATTTTACATAATCAAATGTAGAACAAGGATTATAGAATCGTTGATATATTGAGGGAAGACCGACATTGCTTAAAAAAGTAACACTACAAATTCTGTTAAGTATTTTTATGGTACATGCGTTATGTTAAACAATGTTGTTTTCGTTTATTTGCTGACTCTACAAACATCGGAGCCTAAATTACGAGGTGTCGCGTCAGAGCAATATATTTTTTTCTCGCATTCAGCGATCCATATCCTTTTAGGATGTTCCCAATCAAATATTTTATTGGTCAGCAAAGTGGCAAAAACTGCCCTGATGTCACGATTAAATTATTTTGTGACAATTTCGGCCATGTAAGATTTTTTACAAAAAAAAAAAAAAAAAAATTTTTAGAACCGTGGCTATCGGCTATCCATTAATTACGTCACACGTTAAAGGGAGGGATCAACAAAGTGTGACATCGTGTGACAAGAGGGGAGCGAGTGAGCTTTGTGACGTTCTATGTATAAATCTAAAGTATTAGAACTCCAAACTTCAACTCCAACAACGAAAAACTTTAAAATATTACCAACTCTATCAATTTGAGAATTTATTTAAATTGCAAAATATTTACCGTCACGCCAGGAGAAGGGAGTCACAGAAATATGACCACCTGTGACAAAATCATAAAATTCGTGTGACGTAATCGGTCACACGAATTTTATGATTTTGTTATAATTTTGTTATAGTTTGTTATAATTAGCCATTTTGATAGCAATAATGATCCATGAATTATCTTGGATCATTATTGCTATCAAAATGGCTAATAATATCCAAATCCTAATATTTTGATATGACATATTGGCATCGGTTGCGTACCGATGCCAATATGTCTATCAGATGGCCATAGACGAATTTGATTCAATCTCCCTAGCATTTTCCCAACTATATTGGGGTCGGCTTACAGTCTAACCGGATGCAGCAGAATACCAGTATTTAACATGGAGCGATGCCTATCTGACCTCCACAACCCAGAAACTGGGTAATACCCCTTGGTAAGACTGGTTGTCAGACTTTCGGGCTTCTGACGACCCGTAACGGCAGTCAAAGATACACGAATGACATCCAGGACCAACGGCTTAACGTGCTTTCCGAGGCACTGAAACTGAAGAGTCTCGTTGTGTAATGATGGTCACCCATCTACAGGCGAACCCCGGCAAGCATCGCTTAACCTGAGGGATCGACCCGTGTGGCTGTTATTAGTTAGCCACGAGCTCCTCATAGACAAAATTGATTGATGTAACCTATTTATTCGAAGTCAAACTCGATGATTTACGTCATTACATACAGGAAATGTCAAAAGGATTCCACAGTTCTGTTTGACATAACGAGTTATTAAAAACTAAAACTTAGCTTAGTAACTCTTGATTATGTATGATTGATGCTTTAATAAATAGTTTTCAACAACGAATATTCAACAAAAAATATCAGTTGTGAACTTAAATTCCTATTTAAAAAATCTGAACTAATCAACTTTTCAAGTTCAAATTACATCCGTTTAGGAGTTCCAAAAACTAATTTGCGAATAATTTTAAAAACGCTTCTCCTTAAATGTAGGTATTAATTATAGAACATCATGTTATTATGTCGATCTAATTTCAGGGTGTGATCCTTATAAAAACATTTATGAATTAAATGATACAGAATTCGTTACATACAAAAAATATTCAATGTCACATTTGGAACACTTTAAATCGAAGTCACATTTGCAAGATGACGTAATTTTGATCGCGTTCCATAATATTCATACATAATAAATAAAATTAATTGCATGACGTTTCCGGTTAGCCCCAAAATATTATTGGCTTGGAGACATTGTTTTAGTTGTGAGACGATTAATAATAGTAAACAAGATTTTTATTTTTTTTTAATAACAATATTAATGTGAAAAATTAAATTTTTACTAGCATTGGTGAAACATTAAATTTTTTACTTGGATTGGTGAAAAATTATTTTTTTTACTTATCTATCTGAAGTCTGGAGTAAAGTTGATGCAAGCTATTGCCTCAACCTGACACTGACCTGCAAATTGAAAAAAAAAACATAAGAAAATTTTTCGCGGGCTACCTTAGCGCATCCCCCTTAAATACACATAATTTTGAATAATAATAAAAAGAACCGGAATGTCAATACGTACCTACGTCTTAATAATTAATGATGTTCATAAAGTACTTATCTTCCAATAGGGAAATGATACCAATAACAAAAGACGGCCGAGGAATGTAGTTGATCTTGACAGATCTTATTGTATCTCTAGATTTAATTATCTCTCGATAATGAAGGAGTATTCCATTTAAATGATCAATTTCTTCGGATATAAATTGTTAAAGGTAGAATGTATGGTTGCTTGTCTCGCAAGTTGTTAATCAGACGTTGAATCAAAATGAAGGTTGAAATTAAACCTAACAAACTGCGGTTAGAAGCTCCAATAATTTTAAAGCTAGATTGTAGCGATGGTGGCAATAGGCTCGCTCCCTATTACATGGTACTTAAACATAACTGGCGAAATGTGGGTGTACTATATGTACACCTCTGTCTAACCGTTCAGGGAAACAAGGCGTGATGTCATGTTATAGTAAATTAATAGAATGTTCTCCAAAATTCCTGTATTTTACCGATTATTACTACGACGATGCTAGTTAGTGGTCACAAGCGCTACTACTGAGCATGTCGTCTTGCACCCTAATTGCGTAATATACGATCAATCACAATCTGAATCAATTCAAATTCACAATTTGAAACAGATTGTTAATCCATTGCTTCTTAACTGTGAAAATCTGCTCAACAACGTAAATAAGGCAATGAATATTGTTGAACTAACAAAATGAAACAGTACCCTAATTAAGTAATACACGATCAATCAGAATTTGAATCGTTTTTAAACAGATTACTAATCCATTGGTTCACAAGTTCGAAAAAAAAATCTGCTTAACAACGTAAATTATGCAATGAATATTGCAAAATGAAACATAGTATCGGAATCGTTAACGAAAATGTGTTGCGTAATTAGATAGCTGATTGTGATTTTAGTTTGTTTTTAGGAATTTCTCAGTAGCTGCCAAAGGTCTAGATTTGTGCCCGGATGAAGGCAATAGGCTCGCCCCCTATTACATGGGACTTAAACATAACTGGCGAAATGTGGGTGTACTATAGGTACACCTCTGCCCAACCCTTCGGGGATTACAAGCGTTAAATAATGTGTTTAATGTGTCGAGAACGATGATATTAATACGAAGAGAGCCAATAATATGACGATAACAATAAAAAAATCGTTCAATGTTTTCAGCACAGCTGCAAGTTGCTGCAAATCACCGTTAAGAGTCCTCATTACCCATTTCGATAACATACAGACACGCATTGACATAAAAAACAAATTAAAATGTCAGTTGAAGTTGCCCATTTTAAAAGAAAGGACAAGAGTAAAGAACAATATTGAAAACACCTTAATAAAGTAGGTAATTATATCAATTCATATTTTGCTTATCGAGACAACAGATACTAAAGTACTATAGATTTCAGTTAAAACAAAATATTAAAGCTTTTGACTGTTGTTTGGTAGGTAGGTTTGAATCCTAAAGCCCGACTCCCACCGTGCGCCATATCGCGGACGCACGCGCGTGGTAGCGCAAGACGCGTGCGTGGCGGTGCGTCCTCGTGCGGGCTGGTGCGCGTGCGCGATATGGCGCACGGTGGGAGTCGAGCTTCATAATGAGACCAATCTGCCTGGTCTTTTTCCAACTATGTTGGGGGCAGCTTCCAGTTTTACCGGATAACTGCCTATTTGACCTCCACAACCCAGTTACTCGTTAACACGATACACCTTGGTAAGACTGGTTGTCAGACTTTTAGGCTTCTGACTACCCGTAACTACTGTCAAAGATCTGCGTATGACAGCCGGGACAAACGGCTTAACGTGCTTTCCGAGGCACGGAGGTGTCTCGATATGTAATAGATGATCACCTATTCATGAACCGACCGTGTCAAACGTAGCTTAACATACGATCGACCCATGCGGCTTTAAAAAAAAAAAACCTGGTAATTAGGATTGATTTTATTTGCAGCATTTTAGTTACTATTTAACATGCGAAAATATTATTTTCAACCTAATACATGAAGCCCCGGGCTATGTGAACGAACTTGAATTTTACAAAAATAGTAAGCCCAAATCGGGGAACCTGGCTAAAGAATTCGCTCAGTTCACGACAAGCCTCGACCATTAAGGGCCAATTTCACCGATCAAATAAAACGCGATTAACTTAACATAAACGGCGTTTTACTTTTAATCTAAGTTTAAGGTTAGGTTTGGCAATTCACCAGCAATTTTTAAACTAGTTTAGTGCTAAACGCAGTTACTGTATTAACCGCCCGATTTTGACCGTTTTACGTTTAAAACGCGATTAATGCACTTGACATACGGTACCGCGCGTTTCCGCCATATTGTGTTGAACCTGTTTTTAATCGCATAATTACGATTATTTTGAGATACATAATGAGAAGAGTTTACTCGGCCATCTGGTTCGACGACCAAAGTGGATTCGCGAAAGGGAGGAGCACTTCGACACTCTAGATAATCATGGCTTTGTGACGAGATTTCGACTTACAGAACCGACAGTTCTCCCTATATTGGAAGCTATTGAAGATAAAACTAGTTATTTATTTTCGTTGCTTATATAAATATCCTTATATATTTATTATGTATGTATTTATGTATCTATTATATAGCATATATACAGGGTGTTAAAGTAATTGCGTGCCATAGCTTAGGGGTAGGTTCAGTATCGATAAAGGAAACTAGGAAAAATAAAAAAAAAATCCAGAAAACAAATTAAAAAAAAAATATTAAAAAAAATTGCAAGGTCGACCTAATTTAGTTTGGAATCAGGTATTTACAAAGATTAAAAATCAACTTACTTACTCATGTTTTAAGTTGATTTGATTGCTATTTTAAGTTAGTAGGTACTAAATTAGGTTGACCTTGCAATTTTTATTAAACATTTTTTTTTTTTTCTGGATTTTTTTTTATTTTTCCTAGTTTCCTTTATCGATACTGAACCTACCCCTAAGCTATGGCACGCAATTACTTTAACACCCTGTATACATAATATATATCTGTGTGTTTATTGTAGTAGCATCTATATATTATTATTTTGCACCAATGACAACCCCATTTTTATGTCCACGCAATCACTATCCATTTCAAGGTTGCCTGGAAGAGATCGCAGAAAGCGATAAGGTCACCCATTGTATGTTTTGTAACGTAAAGATATTATTAACAATTATTTTTCTACATTAGCAAGGCTGCAGGTAATGAGTGAAGTGTAAATAAAAATCAAGAAATATTTAACCATTTAATTTGTTTTATTAAGACGGCGGCGACCCTTGAATTGGCCATACAAACGTAATACCTAAATCATTTGCAATTTGAGCATATTTCCATCATATTATGTTAATATTCGGATTTAGACAGTATTTATCTAGGCTTGTACATCTTTTTTTTTTCCAAAATTTTACCTAAAATGAAGTTTAAGCGAATTGAATTTCGCACATTTTTACAGCTAAATGACATGTTTTCATACTGTTTTTTCTGTATTATAAACAATAATATTTGGAATATTGTTTAGTCAGGAGCATAGCTTATATTATCAAGTTACAAAGTATATAAAAAATTATGAAAGAATATTAAGTTTTCATTCATAATTTTTGGTATTACGAAACACCACAAATTTATCATAAATTCCGATAGCTCGTAACAACGCTAACAACACACAACACACATAACACACAACAGACACAGACAACAACAACAACACCACAACACAACAGAACAGAGATAACAATATTCCAAACGCATTTTCCTCCATCTCGACTTGCAGTTGCGAGCCGTGTTCGCCGGACCCTTAAGTAATTGCTAAGAGTCACAATATTAATTTTAGCTTGTAATCAAGTCCTTTCAATATTATATTAAAACGTACACGTGCACGTAACCAAGTCCTATATATTAAAACTTGCACTGCACATTAGAAAACAATAACCACGCAAAACGAATAATACTCAAAATAACCTCACTTACTTTACCAAGTTGACAATAAATTGACTTGACAACCGAGGAATACGTTTCGTTGTATGTATTTTTACACAAATATTGCAATAGTTTTGTCAAGTTTCGGTGCAAGGATAAAACGCAACGCGATGTTGCCGTTCTAACATACCGTTAACTCGGTTTTCGTAATCGCGATCAACGAACGAGGCATTTTGCTCTGTGAAATGAAATCAATGTTAAACGTGATCAAAGGTCGTTATTAAACGCGATTAGTATAAACGCAGTTTTACCAAACGCAGTTTTGGAGACAATCGGAGAAATTGGCCCTAATTACGTCACGGTTTTTATAGGAATTTAAAAGTTGCCTTTATTTTGGATAAACAGTGCGTTTAAAAAAAAAAATGTAATTTAGCATAGTTGGAATACTAGTAATAGATTGCTTATTTTCTGTTTTTAATAAACTTGAACAATTGGTTCATCAGATCATCTTCCATGTAATATTAAGGTTATAGGATATTACCTCTGCTCATTGTAGATAATTCTATTATTATTCAAAAGATTTAACATGTGGGGGCTTCACAATTACAACCAAATCAGAACACGTGTTCCAAGAAGCACAAAACCTCTTTTTATCCGACCGCCTCAAACAAAAACTTGCTCCACAAAAAACCAGACTAATCGTTTGATTGACATTATAATCCTAGTAAATAAAAAAGGCCTATTATATAAATAGGACAAAGAGGTCACAGACCCTTAAATTGCGTCATATGATCATTTAAATTCAATGAGAAGCGTTTGAGTGACACACGTGCAGTTATGATTAAAGAGACCTACCACAAACAATGGAGTGCCACAAGGAATAGTATTAGGGCCCGTGTTGTGTGAACCCGCATTAAATTGTTTTATCAATGGTTTATATTTATTCATAAGTTAGAAGCATTGGAGCAATGATGACTTATTTTGTTTATTGCATTTGCCTTTACCGCCCATAACCTTAAACCATCATGGATGATAGATAGCCACCAAAGAACCGATAATTGAGGGGCAATAAATAGGTATAAGAATAAGTATTTAAGTAAGGCATGATAGTAAATCGAACCAGAATCGAATAAGAACGGTGAAGGTAAACATCGTGAGGAAACCGGCATGTCTTAGAACCAAAAATTCGAAGACATGTGACATCTACCAACCCGCACTGGGCCGGCGTGGTAGATTACGGCCCACTCCCTCTCACAGAGAGGAGGCCTGTGTCCCAGCAGTGGGAACATTAATAGGCTGATGATGATGATGATGATGATGATAGTAAATTCAGAATAGATAGTAAATGATCTTCAATCTATTGTATTTATTAAGCTGTTTGTCAAACATACAAAATTACTAACTTTATAAGACTCCGATTATGGAACAAGGAACAAAACAAAAATCGATCGATATAAATTAGATCGCGAGCCCGACTAATGCGTGGGAATAAGATTTATCAATATATTCTCATATATCGGTCTCTTTTGATGCCACACCTGAGGACTTATCAACGTTATGTAAATTAGTTTATCACAAGGATGGGTAAGGGGACTTAAGGGGAGCGAGTTCTATTTATCTATACAACTTTAGTAATTTAATAATAGGAGTTTCGGAGCCTAATTTTATTCAAATTGAAAATTAAATCTCCGTTTTGTTGTTAGACAAGACTTTTCAACAATAATTATTATATAACCTTAGCTGTGTTTGTGCCTTTAAAATTGAATTGTTTTTGTAAACACAGGCAGGCTTCGCTTCTTCCTATCCTAATCCTAACTAATATTATAATTGCAAAAGTGAGTTCGTGTGTTTGTCATGCTAAAATGGCTGAAATGATTTGGATAAAATTTGGCACATGGGTAGACCAGGATCTGGGTTAGGACGTAGGATATTTTCTTATAAGTTTAGCCTTTTATGTACCTAATTGAAAAAAATGATTTTACTTTTACTTTATGATCCTCAAGAGTGCTCAATAGTTACAGTCTACACTCAGACCGAATAAAAAACTAATACATAGCGCTGTCAACAGTGACATGAGGCCGGTTTCGTAAACATGTGTGCACTTAGTGAGGTGTAGTTTGATCGTAAATGGTTGTAAATGTGTGCGTGTGAGCGTGTATGCACAGAGCGGAGGTGTAGTTTTGGAATGCTTCACTGTATTGTTCGCAGCTCTATGCCTTGGTCTGCGGTCTACATTAACAAGACCTATTTGATGCTGTAAATATTTTGTTTGACGTGGCTTTCAATTTTAATCATTAAAGCACCTAGAATCTTACAAAACACGATGACCCACCTGATATAAAATACTTTATATATTTTTAATAGGTACAAGATCAGCGTGGAAATAATTCTCACACAAAAAACTTCACGGCCTTTAAAAATAAAGATACAGTGAGTCAGAAGACAAACTCATGCGCACCAAGGTGTTTTACAAACCGAAGTAATTTATAGGAAGCACGGGTGTCCAATATCCATCTCTTTCTTCCTTATACTTTAATCCATTGTTGAAAAGAGACAAAAGATTCTGCACACCTATTTGACGATACAATTAACATTTTTATTTAATGATTCAAAATGTCAATGAGTTGTTGGAAAAATGTATTGGTTGTTTTTCCAAGAATGACGTTAAAATGTCTATTGACCACAATAATATTGTCGGTAAAAAGTATTGAAGTGGACATTACGTTCGTCACGAATAATTTTTTTGTTTTTTATTTAAATAAATATTCGTTCGTTATAAAAGTTCCACGTGCAATCTAGATTATAAAGCTTATACCTCAGAGGAAAGAATAGAAGTCATTTAATTTTTGACACCCTTTTAACTAAAATATTATTTTTTGGTCAGGAAATTAGATTATACTAATCATCACCATATTTCCCCTCTTTTTATAAACTTGTACTGTATATATTATATATTATTATTTGTATTTAAAAAGATTTAATTAATTAGAAAACACTCAATTTGCTCAATAATTTAATTAATTTTTACATCTTCGAACTGGTCAATGGTCTAGTTTTTCCTAATTTGTATAGCTCACAAATAGTAGGTATTTTTAGTGCCATTGACTCTACAATCTTCTGTCGAGAGTAGACTTGACCTTAAATGGTAGTTGAGAACCTTTATTTTTTGTTTTTTTTTTTTATTTATCCCACGTGAAAATTCCATACCTACTGTTAAATCGGTATTAGATAACTTCAGAATAATTTGATCGCAAATTAATTACTTTTGAACAATACAAAAAACTATTGTTACATCAACGTTTAGAAGAAAAAAATTGGAGCAAACTAGTCACAAAAAAACTTACGATGCAAATCGACAAAGTTAATTTTGCCGTTAAAAAACTAGTACCGCTACTCATAAAATCGTTATTCGGAAGGGTTACGGCTCATGTCGCATTGAAATTGATTTCGCTAGCTGTATTTATAAATTGGTAATATTTATAAGTCAGGTCGTTGTACCAGAATTCTGCAAACGAAATTGAATTTTATGTTCGAGTATTAAAGTTTATAATGGTCTGATAAGTGCCAGTTATTTATAATATGAACAGGTGCTTTGGCTGTTCATCGAATGTTGATTAGTGAGGGGACATCGACTTATTTTTTTAAGTTCAACTTTATATCGATGCTTCGATTGAGATGTGGACGTTATTTTTTATAACAATGTTAGTAGTTGTATAAGTTTTAATGATTTGTAGTTTTTAGAACATTAACCTTGGACTCTGAAATTAATAGCTATTAAACATGTATGTTTAATAGCTATTAATTTCATACGTTTGGTGTACCAAATGAATGTACGTACTGAATAAATAAGTACATCAAAGTTAAAATAACTACATAAAACAATTATATATTAAATTATATAAGCTTTTTGTTTTTCTGAAAATTAAACTATTTTCCTCCAATCATTAAGTCAAAACTTATTTGGATAGTCATGTCAACATACAAAATGTTGATGACTGTAAGAGCCTCAGACCAAATAAAAAACCAAGGCATAGCGCTGCGAACAATACAGTGAAGCATGCCAAAACTACACCTCCGTTCTATGCATACACGCTCACACGCACACATTTACAACCATTTACAATGAAAGTACACCTCACTAAGTGCACACATATTTATGAAATCGGCTTCACGTCACTGTTGACAGCGCTATGTCTTGGTTTTTTATTTGGTCTGAGGTAAGAGCAACCATTTGTAAAAAAAAATACTAATAATACCAGAATATTTATGTCCTACTGCAGGCCAAAGGCCTCTTCTCATACAGAGAAGGCACGAGCATTGATCACCACGCGCGCTCAAGACGGATTGGTGATTTCAAACTTATAATTATTAACTATAAGGCCAGGTTTCCTCACGATGTTTTTTCCTTCACCGATGCCAGTAATGTCCAATATAAACTTGGAAAGTGCGGATTTGGCCTCCAAACCCGTGCATGAGACGCGAGGCCTCACTGGGCCATCACGACCCAAGTAGCACATTAGTGAATTTTGCTACTTATCTTATAGCTTTAAGTTGTAAATGAGTGGTATAACAGTATTTGATAGAACTTATAGCTTCAAACACTACTCATATTTGTATATGAGTACTTCCTGTCACTCGTAGTTGCATAGAGTCGATTTTGTTACTTAAAGTTGAAAACGGGTTTTAATTGTTACCAATTTAGAAGCAACAGTGGTATATCAGGCCTTTAAATCACTTGTAAGCAACTGTTCCATTTAAGCTGTAACATACCCTTATTTAGCACTTCTATTTCCAAACGAGTAGTATAACAGAGTAGTATATCACCTGTAGTGGCTAAACGGATAATTTTGCAACCTTTTTGGAACCTAATGTGATTGCATCTATCAGGCCTATTGTACACCAACAGCAGCTATTTCCACTTATTTATAACCACTAACGATGTACCAGTTCCCGAAATACATACATAATTGTGACCTATTATTACATATGTCAGATCGTGCTACGCGTCACTCTGTTGATAGTATTTTTTGTTTCTGTTGTTGTAAAGTTCATAGTTTAAACTACTTCATCAAACTTGAATTCCGTGAAATGGAAAAAAATTAAGCGATGTGGGTTATCATCGGCAGGTTGTACGAGCTAATTATTACTGCTGGTAGTAGCATCCACTGGTCAGCCACTAGCAACATACAAATAAGTGATTTTTAGACCTTACAGTTCCAAATAGGGAACAAATAAATGAAAATAAAAACTAAGAGATGCCATAAACATCGCCATGTTTAGAAAATGGTTGTCCTTAAGAATATTTTGTTTTGAAAGTGTTTTATCACACTGACGCATAATCACTGAGTTTTGTTAATTGTAATTGATTTACTTTGACATTATACTTAGTCTAAAACCATTACGTTAGGTTTTTAACAGTTTTATTTTTTTATACTATTATTTCGCCAATTGATTTAGCACATTTTATTTAATTGTTCTTGATCAAATCGAAGGCGCTTCGAAATTTACAAAGAAACCATACTATACTTTCACAGTAACAAAACATTCGCAAGGATTTTGTGCTGTAAATCAATGCCTGCATTATATCAGTACACGTGAAGTTTTAATACTTATCAAATAGATGTAATCCAAATAAAATGGCTGTTCACAGTACAAATTCAAAAACACATAACGTAACGCCCCATAAAAGAATTTTCGTTTCATTTGTCACTCAATGAATGAATTGAAACGTCATATCATTCAATCAACCGTTCACTGCGCACAACTTACACACATAGTTCTAATTGCCACTTAAGGTGATCGTGAGAACTCCTATGGATTTCATTTGGAACCAAAATTAAGCTGCAATTTTTCTCCCCGTGGTTCTATAATGTTTGCATATGGGTTCTCTCCACCTATATAGAACTTATTCATGCCTATATATTTCACCCAAGGTTACAAACAGATATGATATGGAGCTATTTTACCACCCAGTTGTGTTACTTGGGGAGCCACGAGACATAAAAAAAAAACATAAAAATATGAACAGTTTTTTATGCAAACCGTACAGCTACTGTAAACTATTAGCTCACAAAATGAGAAATACTCACATTAAAGCCTTATCTAATACTAAATAGCAACGTCTTATAAAATGTGGAAGATACTGCACTTTTCTGACGTAATTTGTTAAAGTCGGGTAAACATGCCTGGACGAGTTATCGGCGTCATTACCCGCTGATTACTGGATTTATAAAACATTGGTAAGACTTATGTTACTTATGTTAAGTGTTTCCCATCGTTTAGGTAATTTATTTCTAAGGTATTTTTGCCTGGGTTTATAATTCCTTACTTCTGAAATAAGGCCTGGTTGCACAGGACTTAATTATACTAGTCAAGGATCTTTTGGCGCGTTCGACAGGTGCGCGCTGTTGGTAAACATATTTGCAATTGTTTTGTGAAATGTCACTAACTTGTAGTGTACGTGAGGGTTTACGTCGTACGGCTTTTCATACAATCTTTCAAGCCCTTATTTTTCGAAATGACTGAACCGATTTTAATGAAACTTCATACGCATAGACAGGATACAAAGGTCTAAAAACTTAGTTAAGAACATTTTCGAAAAATAGTGTTACAGCCAAATTAGACTGAATTTTAATTTTCCATAGAAACAGAAAGTTCCAGCTATCTGCTTTTAAATAAGACATTTTGAAAATGCTCTTAACTAAGTTTTTAGTCCTTTGTACCCTGCATATGTGTATCAAGTTTCATTAACATCGGTTCAGTCATTTCGAAAAATAAGAGCTTGAAAGTTTGTATGAAATGCCTTACGACGTAAACCCTCTTAAGGCGACGACAAACTACTTTTAATGATTTTATACAGGAAATTACGTCTAAATGAGTGGTGTTAATGATTTGGAAAAAAATATAGGTATGTTAAATTAGAGCATTTTCTTAATAATTTAATATACGAATATTTTAGATTATGTTTACATTACTTAGTGAAATTAATTTGTAAAGTTGTGTCTAACGCGGATAAAAAACTAATAATTACTCAAAAGCTGTCAAGCGTATTTTTGTGAAACCTTCACCATTTTAAGGATAATTAAAATATTAATCTTTTTGTATACGAGTTTTATTAAAATATCTTCTGTTTTATGTATAATAAATTAATAATGCGTCAAATTGGTGACAGCGCTCCTTGATGCGCGAGTTCTATTACTGGCTGGATGTACGACGCGTTGCGTGAGCTCAGTACAGAACACGCAAGCTAACCACTCAAGGTCACTGGCATGTATCTCTTAAAGTGTATTGAAAAAACAATATGGCGACGTTAATGACGTTAGTTCCAATTTCGACAGTTAGCACTAAACACAACTGTTTAGTACTGTCATAGTTAGTATCAGTTGACTTTAACTATTGACAGAAATGAATTCAATGAATGAATGAAATAAAATAAAATAATTTAGTTAGTTCGAAGCGGAATTTGCAGAATCGTTATGTTTTCTGCGTCAAAATTAAATAAATAGGCACTAATTTATTACTGCCAATGTCCTATTTACAAAATGGTATTCATATTAGATGCTGTTTAACGAACCGGTTTATAGATTTGATAAGCGTTCTAAAAAAACCTATTTTAGTATTTCATGAGCATATTTTCTTCTAAGAGCTATCGCAATGGACTTCCAAGACTAAGGGGAAAACAAATAAACATTGCATTTAATCTTAAAACTCATAATGAGTTATAGGAGCTTACGCAGCATAGATATCTAATTAGTGATAAAGGACCGCAGTTAGTAGCTTATCCTTATTAGCTATATGATTAAGTAGGTACTAACCGTCAAACAGTGTCAGTTAAAATGCTAGTAAACTAACTCTTATTTATTATTATGGTTTAATAAACGAGAGAAAGGGGAACATCCTTAGCACTAAGCATTTTAGGTGAAACAGGTACTAGGAGCGCATACGAAGCCAGGACGATTGCTAAGTGACAGAATAAAAAAAAAATCTGGCAGAAATATTCTTACGAAATAAACAGTGAGGTTGCAATACTTTTTTGTTCATAAATGACTTAAAAAAAGTCAGTAAAATCAGTCGGGTAAATCTAGATCTTTTGTTTTTATTAACTTAGTTTTTTGTCTGACAAATCACCGCGGTTCTTGATTTCAAGTATACTTTTCCTATTGACAGTGATGCGGATGAATTTTTCGTTGCACATTGATAATACCTACTTGTTGTACATAATTCTATTAAATAAGGCACTCTTGAACCACAAATCACACGTTTTATGCTAAAACATCTTTCTGTTTCTGTCAATGGTTTAAAGATGACAGAGACAGAATTATATTTTAAATACGTTAAGTGAATTTTAAAACATTAGCAGTCATGGGACTGCCGCGGCAGTCCCATGACTGCTAATGTTTTAAAATTCTGACGGCATGCCGTCAGAAGCGAAAACTTAAAAATATGAAATAACAGTGGCTTTTTTTAATTTTTTAATTAATTTAAGTATCAAAAATTACATATCTTAATTTTAAAATTAAAATAATTTGGTATGCTTTCACTGTTGGTTCAGCGCAACACGTTATACTCACTCATAGCTACAGATATTATTATACTGTCATCATTAGCATGTCGGTGACGCGAACTAATAAGATTTTTCCCTAAACCTTCAGCTGTCATTAACGAGACACAATATGGCACCTGATGTCCACTTGAACAGTCAAGCGGCTAACAAAAGTCGCAGAATGCTAAAAAGTTTTCACTTGAAAAATTTTTTTTTTTTTTTTTATCAAATCGAATTGAAAACATGTTTAGACAAAAGAAAAATAGGACCAGCACTGATCCTTTATGACATCATCATAATCAATCAAATCACACGACTTATCCTCAAGGACGGTCAAACAAAACATTTTAATTGCTTATTATTTATTCAAGTAACAACCGTATTGTTCCCATATTAGTATTACGATATTTGTTACCGAGTTAGTTTCGTATGCTACCGCACAAAAAGTCCCCCGTGTGCCCGTGTCACTCGTGTGACTCGGTCAGACATACGGTGTGTTGTCTTTTCGCGACCATTGTTTTGGCCATATCAGCCAATCACAATACTGTAAATCAATTGTTGTGCAACAGTACAACTTTGCGTTTGCTGTTAGTGAAAATAAATATTTGTGATACGTTTTCATTTGTTTTTTCATTTATTTAAAAAAATACTGGTGAAGCAGTCAAGCCAAGCTTTTTATTTAAATGAGTAAAAATTATAAAAAATGAGTATTGTGCAAAAATATGTGTTCGTTTATCACCAAGGTTTAGGAAATGAGTAAGTGAAAATATTTTACTTTTAACAACAAAAGAAACTCAAAAAATCTAACTCAAATTCAAAGCATTTATTTCAATTAAACCAAACAATTAGGCTGCCTGTCCACTGGAGCGGAGAGGAGAGGAGAGGAGCGGAGATGTGTCAAAATTAACCAATAGAATCGCACCTCTAGAGCGGAGTTTTGATTCTATTGGTTAATATTGACACATCTCCGCTCCTCTCCTCTCCTCTCCGCTCCGGTGGACAGGCAGCCTAAAACAAGCACTTTTGAATTGTTAAGGAGTCGGTCAGTCAGAAATATGAAGCTAGTTGCCCATTCTAAAGCGTAGTAGGTACCTATGGAGAAGAACAGGCAAGAAACAAAATACTACTATTCAAAAAATTACGGATTCTAAACCAATTAATCGAGATGTAAACTTGATCTTCGATTCTTTTGCTAAGACTGCAAAAATATCCTCGACTGCACATAAACCTCATGGAGTAAGGAATATTTGGTGTTCACATTAATTCTATGTAAACCTGTGTTCATCATAATCAGTCTATAATGTTCCCACTGCTGGAACACAGGTCTCCTGTCTTTAAGAGTCAGTTAGCCACCACGCAGGCCCAGTGCGGGGTGTTAGATGTCACATGTCATCGAGTTTTTGTTTCTAGGACATGCCAGTTTCCTCACAATGTTTTCATTCACCGTTGTAAATCAAAAAACGAATCAACGGCTAATGTTTGCCTGAACTGTATCTTATAAACAAATTGTGTCCATAAAATTGTCCTCAAGAACCTCGTATGTTCATTTATTGTGCGTGTAGATTTGAAGAAATAAATGCATGAAACTTATCCTAAGGGAATCAGTGCTACGTACTTATGGTTGATAGGATAATAAATCACTGTAAGGCTAAGCACAGATTGCCGCGTTATGTCGCGCTAACGCGCGTTTAAATGGCATAATAACTGCCGCAAATCAGCGTGTAGACGCTTGATTCTGAAAAACTACACACTGTTTTCTATTTATGGTCAATTCCTATAATTTACAGACCGTTATTGGTGAAAATTAAGACTCTTGTCTCCTCCCCTTCACCAATAATGAAGCAAACACCTCATAGCTTTGCATACTCGTAGTAGACCCTCCCATATGAAATTAGCTATCACAGGTAAAATTAGCTTACGGATCTATTTATATGCCCAGTTTGGCATAAAAAAACATACCATTGGTCAACAAAACGATTCCTTTTTTATAGGAACCGAGCATTTATTGTTGATGGTGTGTAGTGTAGTTTTACTGATTCTCTTTACTTAGGTTTCAGTATAGAGCATTAAATGAAATATTTTACCATTGACTTCCTCTTGAACCTACCACAACTTTTTCAATATTGGATAGTATATATAAGCAGCTTACGTTTTGAGTTTTTTTATACTAAACAAATTACTATTCATCTCATGTTCATGTACCGGAATTATGGACTGTGCAAACATAGCATTGTCTGTGTAAACGGTCTTATGATTTAGCATGCATGTTTACCTGAACGAAGATTCTATAATCAAACGCGTTTTTCGCGCGTTTTTATCTGAACCGTCTGGACGTAGCCTTAACAGGAATCAGTGTTATTTGATGGAACATCGCATCACTATTTATGTTCTGCAGTGATTTTAGAATCTAGCAAGTTATTGCTAGAGTCTATAGTAGATGAACCGTGTCGGATTAAACGACTATGCTACGTAACAGATTTGTAGTAAATCTCTGATATGTAAGAGTTATCGTAGAGACTGATTTAAGTATTTATAATCACACACACACACACACACTCACTCTCACTTTCTTACACACACATGACTGCTTTTTTAATGTGATCTTGCAGGTCAACCTAGGAGGTTGTCGGCTGCTTAACCGGCCTTTCCTGTGGCTGCCTCAATAAACTAAGGCCTCCAGCCAGGGCATGAAATTTACAAACAAAGCGGCTACACGCTAAGGGCACCGCCGCGCCTGTGGGGTACGGACTTCGGCTTAGGGCGTCGCTCGGGGAGGACAACAAGGGACAGGCTGGACCGCATTAAAAATTCAGCCTCTGCCTCGATGGTCTAGTCTCATCGACTCTCAGAGTCTGGTTTCATTCCCCGGGGAATGGGGTTATTAAGTTTCTTCATCAGCAAATTCTTAGTAGCAGCCCAGAGTTAGCATACCATAACATCACGCCGGTATTCCGCGAGGTATAGGTAAGGCAGAGGAGTACTTATAGTACGCACATATTTCGCCAGTTATGTTAAGGGCGACGACAAGCTACTTTTAATGATTTTATACCGGAAATTACGTCTAAACGAGTGGTGTTAATGATTTGAAAAAAATATATGTTAGATTAGAGCATTTTCTTAATAATTTAATCTACGAATATTTTAGATTATGTTTATATAACATAGTGAAATTAATTTGTAAGGTTGTGTCTAACGCGGATAAAAAACTAATAATTACTCAAAAGCTGTCAAGCGTATTATTCTGAAACCTACACCATTTTAAGGATAATTAAAATATTAATCTTTTTGTATACGAGTTTTATTAAAATATCTTCTGTTTTATGTGTAATAAATTAATAATGCGTCAAATTGGTGACAGCGCTCCTTGATGCGCGAGTTCTATTACTGGCTGGATGTACGACGCGTTGCGTGAGCTCAGTACAGAACACGCAAGCTAACCACTCAAGGTCTGTATATGGGACTTAAGAGACAGATACATGCATACATTGTATGCATGTATCTGTCTCTTAAGTCCCATGTAATAGGGGGCGAGCCGATTGCCATCAACTGGGCACAAATCCAGACTTCGGGCTGCTACTGAGAAATTCCAGATGCTCCGACCCAATTACACTTTTCCCGGCATGGGAAACGAACCCAGGTCCTTATACTCAGCAGTAGCACTTGCAACCACTATACCAATGATGGCAATTAGCCCGCAGGAGTCATAACATAAACACAACTGGCGAAATATGGTTCTACCTGAACTCCTCTGTCTACCCCATTAGGAAATACATAGATGATGTTTTTGCTGCAGACGCAAAAGATGTCCCCGTTTTTTTTGTGGTTGGGAAATCATCAAATAACTTCTCCCGCTCTGGGCGGAGCGGAAGGGCGTGTCAGACTCTTACTGACTAAAACCCACCCGTGTTCCTTCAGTTGCCTGTACGTTGCCACGGTAACCCTTTAGGACTTTCCCGCAAAAGATGGCCCCTCATATCCCAACCGCAAAAACAACTTTGTCAAACCCTGTCTTAAGTGTCTACACGTATTTTATCTGCGTGTGAAAATCATTTTATACACTTTTGTCCTGTAATAGGTACCTAGACTGCTTAGTTAGTCCGTTAGGCCCCAGTGGGAAACACCTCTTGTATGGAGATTAGTGAAGAAAATTGTTAGTTTACGTCTTCCAACGGATATTTTGCAATAATTAAAAGTATAGAAAATTATGTAGTGAGCTACGCGGGAAGTTGTTGTTTTGTTTCTTTTTCTTTTGTTTTCGATTGTATTGATGTAAATGCCAATGACCGATGGCAATTTATAAAGGTTCAAACATAATTTATTAACCGACTTCAAAAAAAGGAGGAGGTTCTCAGTTCGTCCGAATCTTTTTTTTTTTTTTAATGAAATTTATATGGGACCAACTTGGGAGCATACACTTAAAAAAAAAATATTCAAAATCGGTTTAAAATATCGGTGGACATACACCAAAAAAAAACAACTCGCTTGGAAGTCGGTTAAAAATAGCCACTTAAGTGACGTCGTAACCACTGGGCCACCACGCCCACCACTGCTCTCAATAATAAGATAGTAGGTACCAAAATGCTACTTTGTTTAAACATCGTAAAATATTGCATTGATCAACAAAATTCCAATAAAAAATCTCGCAACTATTTCGATATTCACTAATTTGTTCTCATACAAATGATTTGATTTTATGGCTCTGTAACCAGCATTCGATGACGTAATAGTTGTAAAATGCCCACTAACATGGACATTTAAATAATATTTATGTTTAATAAATGCCTCGTTAGTGTATCGGGTCGTAAGTTCACATACGGCTGAGGTAATTCCACGTACTTTTGAGGTAATTCCGATTCCTTTGGGCTAATGATGATAGATGTGGTTTGGGTTAATAATCTTTGTTAATGAATACTGTGTTTGTGTAGTTTAGAGAGGTATTATTTCTCTTTGTTGGTATACTCGTACAATGTCGCAGTATTTTGCACGACTCGTAATGCGAAGCATTAGAGTGTGCTCTACGATCGAAAAATTTTTTTTGCTCTATTTCTGTAACTGTTTTTATTGTTACACTCCTGCTAGTACACAGAACCTACTTAATTTATATACCACTGTATAGATGATTAAATGGAGATTAATACTGTACTTTTTAACGATTTATTTAATGTAGCAGAAATAGAAAAAGCATCAAAATAGTTGAAAAAAAATGCTGTCCGTCAATTTATGAACCCTGAAAACATTGTAGCTTGCGTTAAAATCAATTAATTGAGTCAATTTTTTTTTACATTCGTTTCACCCATAGAAGGAACCCTATTGAAAATGGCTCTTTTATTAAAAGCAGTTTAATTATAATTAATAAAATACTAACTAAAATATAATATCTATAACTAAATATTTCCAACCTTTGACTAGACGTCCGTAAGTGGCCTAGCAACCGCCAAGTAAGTAATAAATAGTCTTTGACATTACGACTTCATGAAAAGTGATAAATTGTTCATATTTTGTTAGAAACTATGTTTTGAATTTCTTTTTCGTTTATGAATAAGTGTTATGTATGAGGCATGCACTTTGGATTTTCCAAACTATTTCTAAATATTCGTGAAAAGTGATCGAAAATTAACTTTAAAAGGGGGGTCGTCTATCTATAACGTTGATCTAAAAATGATCTAAATATGATTCGCAGCCGTATCAAATATTTATTTATAGAATTGTAATCATAAAAATGGAGCAGTGGTGGCCCAGTGGTATCGGCCCCGACTTACGAGTTGTAGGTCGTGGGTTCGAACCCAAGCAGGCGCTTTACTTTGTGTAAATAATTTCATCACCACTGCTCTCAAAACGGTGAAGGAAAACATCGTGAGGAAACCGGCATGTCTTAGAACCAAAAATTCGAAGACATGTGACATCTACCAACCCGCACTGGGCCCGCGTGGTGGATTATGGCCCACTCCCTCTCACTGAGAGGAGGCCTGTGTCCCAGCAGTGGGAACATTAATAGGCTGATTATGTTGAATCATAAAAATCATCAATACAAATCTCTAAGTTCATAAATAATCCTATTGAATGACTATTTCATGAAATCATGACAGTTTAGAATAAATTATGCTAACAAAAGGAGTTATATTGCTGATTATAATGATAATAATTCTGTATACCCATATTTGTTACGGTCGCGAATCATATTTTAATCAAGATACACCCTGATACTGACTTGCAAATTGCAAAAAAACGTAAGAAAATTTGAATTTCGTGGGCTACCTTATCTCATACCCCTTAACCAAAAAAAATCCGTCATCTCTTCGACTATTTGTTTAGACTTTTCTTGTAACTTGCAATCTAATCAATGAATCTTTTGTTTCCAGGTGGCGGGAGCATCATCAATGGCCTGACAACATGTTCAGAACGGCGTCAGTCGAGGGCTCCGGGCCGAGGACGCCGCCGGCCTACGCGCCCCACCCCCCGTACGTCCCGCCCCGCTTCTTCCCCCCTCGGATCCGGCCCCCACCCCCTCAATACTGCTTCGACGCAGCACGCTTCGCTTGCGATGCTTCCAAACCCAGATACTTAGATGTAGAACGGGAAAGACTAGTCACACGATGGCTCGCAGAAGCCAATGAAGCTTTAGTAAGACGAGACCGTCCTCCTAGGTACAAACCTCGCAGTAGTGAACGTAGACCTGACTTCCTTGAGCGAAGACCGAACGCTCCGGAATGGGCGGACAATTTTTTACTAGGTCGCCGTAATGGTTCCGTGGAACCCGAAGACGATACAAGTGAAGTGATGACGTTGAAAGATTTCGTGGATAAGTTCTCGTTGCCTCGTGTAGTGAAGTTTGAGGGGGAGGATAGGCCAGTGCTTTTGTATAGAGTGTTGGAGGCGCACAGGAGGGTGGAGGCGGTCCCTCTGTCGGGGAAAAAGGGGAAACTGGTCGGAAAGCCCCTATATATTCCGGATTCTTATGATGGTGAGTGATTTTGGTTTTTTGTATAGAAAGTAAGTTAGCTTTGCGAATATTTATCCATTTTAAATTTTAAAGCCTGTGTTTATTGAATGTGCCAAGACCTTCATTTATTCAGTGAATAGTGGCCGTTTCTTTACTAACACAGGGTTACCTTCAGAATATTCTTGCCGCGACAATGAATTTTACTAAAACTGACAACAAGAAGATGTGACTTAAGGTTACAGTAAACTAGCTTCTTTTAGCATCGGCGATCGGCGATTTTTCGACTTTATCGATGCATTTAGCTTCTAAATAGCGGCTAAATCGCCGATTGCCGATGCTCTAAAAGTAGCTAGCTGCTGTGGCCCATACGCTATGAAACTCACCCTCAAAGACAGACAGAGATTTGTTCCACATTCGCTTCACGTTCGCTACACATTTGATATTCCTGTTTCGCCCCATATTTTGTTCCTTAGTTGCCTCAGTTTTTTTTTGTGCAAAATGGTTCCTAGCTTAGCCTTGTTACGGAACCCTTGCCAACTGTTTAAAACAAAATACTCATAAAAGCGGTACCCTAAAATTAAGCTCGACCAAATCAATGACCTACTGATTATAACAATGGACAATTGACAATAGTCGGTATGTCTGTCTGTTCGGCAATGATCGGAAACGTTCGGAGATCCGTGACGTAAGCAATCCGGCTTCAGATGGTGATTTGTTGTTGATTATTATTTAACTTTAATGATTGTAATGTATAAAGGATTTTCAGGAAATTGCTCGTCTTTTTTTTTTATTTTTTTTTTTTTGTTGGGCATTCATCAAATAACTTCTTCCGCTCTAGGCGGAGCGGAAGGCCGTGTCAGACTCTTACTGATTAAAACCCACTCGTGTTCCTTCAGTTGCCTGTAAGTTGCCAGGGGCCACGGTCTCCCCCCCCTTAGGACTTTCCCGCAACAATTGCTCTAGTCCTGATTTCATATTTTGATGGTATACTAAACTGTTCTTGGATTATTTAGGGCTTTCATACAGACATACATTCATTCATAAACTCACGCCCGTAGACCATGGGGGTAGGCAGACACTACAGAACGGTTTTGGAGGCTTTCATGTTAGATTTCTTCAAATTATTTATGGTTGCACCCTGCGGTTTCATTCGCATACGGCATAAGTCTCGATCCCACGTAAATATCGGGAGAAAAGGTCCTATGTCATAACCCAGGTCATGGTCTATTCTTGTGCAAAATTTCATCTAAATCCGTTCAGCCGTTTTAGCGTAAAAGCGTAACAAACAAACATACAAAAAACTAAATATTTTCTCTTTATTATAATAAATATTACTTTGGATACGTCTCTAAAAGAATATTTAGTTAGAAAAATACGGAAGATAATTTAAATGTATTGATTATTATCTTTTGAATGATTCTCTCAGGAGAATCACAAAAATGAATACAAGGGAATAGATCAAATACGTAGTTTCATTAGACATAATATAACATCACGCCGGTAAACCTCAAACGGTTAGGCAGAGGTGTACGCACGGTTACACATCAAGCTATACATTTCCAGTTTATGGTGATCTCGCATTGTAAACGATTTCCGTACAATACGAGGTCAGCTTAAACTGGAAATGTATAGCTTGATGTGTAGCCGTGTGTACCTATAGTACACCCACATTTCGCCATGTAATAGGGGGCGAGCCTATTGCTATAAACCGGGCACAAATCCAGACTCACCCAGGCTGCTACTGTGAAAAACCCATTAACACTTTGCCTGACCTGGGAATGGAACCCAGGATCTCAAGCGCAGCAGTAGCGCTAGCGACGACTAGGCCGACAAGTTGGCCGACAAGTTGGCCGACAAGTTGGCCGACAAGTTGGCCGACAAGTTGGCCGACAAGTTTCATTAAATCTTACAAAAACCCAAATATCTCAGAACAAAAGATCTAAAATTACATCTTTCAGCAAAAACACGTAGTTCTTCTCACAATAATACCGGGTTATTCGTACCAAAACTAAATTAATTAAATTACCATTTTTTCCCAATTCAATTAAACATGAATCTCTGATTACGCGGAAATCATAACAAGAACAAGTGTACCAATTTAATTGAATGACTTCAATTAGTAAATAATTAAATTATCAATGTTTTAATAATCGCTGGAGGTCAAATGTTATGATTAATTGAAGTTTTAAGTGTCAGTCAATATTATGACAGTGAGGTTTTTTTATCCACAATTTTAAATAAACATGTAATGTACACCTACGTTGATTTAACTTTGTGTTGATTGCAATCGATTGTATTCTTCTTACTTTAAGAGAGGTGGTGGCCCAGTGGCAGTGCCTGCGACTCAAGAGTCCCAGCAGTGGGAAAATTATAGGCTGATTATGACATTTTTAGATTTTACGACTTGACAAAACATCGAGATCTCTTTAAATGTATTTTAAGCTAATGCATAGCTTCTATCGCGGGCCTTGAGCGTGGAGACCTAATCCAGAAATTTCGTAACGAAAATACTACCTAAGAAAAGAGTGTTTTGTATTGAAAATTTTGTTTAACTGCTTGACAACAAAGTTCAAATTTACTTAAACGAATGATACGAGAGTGTTGTATTGAAAATTATGTTTAACTGCTTGACAACAAAGTTCAAATTTACTTAAACGAATGATACGAGAGTGTTGTATTGAAAATTATGTTTAATTGTTTGACAACAAAGTTCAAATTTACTTAGACGAATGATACGAGAGTGTTGTATTGAAAATTATGTTTAACTGTTTGACAATAAAGTTCAAATTTACTTAGACGAATGATCCTTGACTATTAATAGTTAAATTAAAACCTTTTTACTAGTTTGATGTTCCCATTACGTTGTGTCCAGTTTTAAAAACTATAAATGTGAATAACAGTTCCTGTCAATGTCATCATTGCTATTTCTTGTATTCGGGTTAATATTTTACAATTGCGTAAGTTGATAAAAAATGCTATGCAATAGCTTCGCCGGGGCAGTCCCCGAGTGCCACACGTCTTTTTTTTTTAAGTGGAAACTTCTTTAGCGGCGTTGTGCACTTTTTTTGGGATGGCTAAAATGTTAAACTCGCGCCAGAAAGAACACCGCGTCAGGACACGTGATGTCGAAAATTCGTAAGACGGAGGGAGAGTAGAATTTGTTGACAGCGGACTCTGTTTTTTTTTTTTGGATTTTTTTTAAATGGAGCTGCTCTACAGTTATCGTTCTTGTACTGACAGCAAGCCTGACATTTTCGTGAGATGGCGTTACTTAGTTTACACTTCCATCGGCAGTCCCCAAAGACTGCCCCTCATTTTTTTTTGTAACCTGCTCTTAGTTGGGTTGTTCCTAGAGGTCCACGATTCTATTGTTCTTCTTTTCCCACCGGGTCCATGAAAAATTATAATAATGTTTGTGCAGAATAAACCATTTTTTTTCTGTTTTTTCTTTCTTAAATATTATGTATAACGGAGAAGGTACTCATCTCTTTCGTTAGTAACAGGCATATTTTAACTACTGTGGGCGTACTGGTAGTGTTGGTTATTGCACAATAGAAAAACCGTTTGCAGTTCAGATCAAATTATAATTTAGGTACTATCAAATTAAACACACAAAATATTCAAACCCAAAAATACCACGTGAACTTTGTATCACTAAACCCTGCGCCCGCGCAAGGCACGGGAGCAACGGCCCATTAGCGACGCAGGCGACAGGTCGCGGCCTCGCCTGACATGTGCATACCGGCTGGTAGACTGGGTGTCGGATTGTGTAGGTGTGTCTTTCATCGTGGGGTTAGTCATTATACAGGGTGGCGGGACATCGACGCGAAAACTGATACCATGGATTCAAATCTGCTGTTCCCTATATTTTGACGAATTATGCGAACGTAAAAGTCACGTGTCTAGGGTAGGCACGCCCTTTATGCCTGGAGGCTTTTATTCGGGTATCAAGTTCTGTTTTCGTTTTTATTTTCGCCTGAGTATAGATTTCGTTGTTTTTGTTGGTATATTGGCATGTGCTAGCTGTCGTTATGGCAAATATATTTTATTTAATGTTTTGTGTTGAGTAGTGTAAATTATTTTGCATACTGTTGTATAGAGTCAAGTTTTTTCTAACTGAACAGAGCTCTGCTGGGGAGTTTGTTGCGCCACTTCTTTTTCCCAGCTAAAGCACTGGAAGTGGTGAAGGGCGGGCGTTTTTAGGGGACTGTCTTATGTCATTTTTGACGTTCGAAAAGTGCTGAGTCCCAGCCTAGTTTGAATAAATGACTTGAATTTAGATTTGTTTAAGTGTCGGTTACTAATTACTAGTCACCCCATATAGGTGTGTTCTTGTGGGAAAAGACGTGCCAGTTAAGCTCTTTGTCTAGTTCTGGCTGTCATTCGTAGATCTTTGACAGTCGTTACGGGTCGTCAGAAGCTCAAAAGTCTGACAACCAGTCTTACCAAGGGGTATCGTGTTACTCAGTAACTGGGTTGTGAAGTTCGGATAGGCAGTGGCTTCCTGTAAAATACTGGTATTCAGCTGCATCCGGTTAGGCTGGAAGCCGACCCAAATATAGTTGGGAAAAGGCTAGGGAGATTGATTGTTCTAGTAGGAAAAGGTGGGACCACCCTTGGTCTTGTCAATGGAATGATGTTTCAGTTATTTAATCCTTTGGATTTGATATAACCATTGACACTTAATTTTGGCAATTCTTCGGGCTTTATCGGCTAACTTGGTTCTCCTCATTTCTGATTCAATCACGTAGGGAAATTCCAAGCGTAGTCCTCTCCATTGCCCTTTGGGTGACTTTTAGCCTTTGTATTACTAGAATTCATTTACCTACCTTATCAAACCAAGAGTTCATAAAACACTATCCGATTACACTCCTAAATATAACTTCTCAAATTAATCATTAAGCAAACTTCTATTAAAATGCTCACATTTAACAAACAATACTACATGAATCAAGCTACCCACTTATTTTTAATTTATTGCGGCCCACAGTTTGAAGCGGCTCAAAGATCCGTGCATCAGAGGCCGTAACCTCGTCCATATGGTGCCATATATGGCCTACAGTTAATAGGCCTGGTCTCCCACGCGCCCGGAAGGTTGGCCCAAGGCCTGATTCAATAGGCCTCGGAATACAGTAGCAATTAAGGCTATTTGAGGATGCCGTGTGCATATATTGCATGCATGCAGTTCGTAATTATTGGGCGATTGTTTTTTAAGCTTATGTTGGTCGTAGATGTCAGTCAGTCTTTGAATAGGATGGAATAACCTTACTTTGACCGTTAAGTATGTCTGCGAATGCAGTAGGAGATACTTAAATTATTCTGATTGGGTTATAAACAGATAATGCACAGACTAAAGTATTAAAAATAGAGACATGAGACATTTTGAAGATAATGTGCCTAAGAAAGGAATAATTGTATCGTACGACGAAAGGGTTTTTTTAGTGAAGAGTTCTATCGGCGCGTTGAGCACTTGGGTGAACAAAAATCATGGAACTCGCGTCATCGTCACCGAAGTTGCGTTGAGCACTTTTTTGTTGACAGCGCACTCTGTTTTATTTTTTTGGATTTTTTTTAATGGATCTACAGCTTTCGTTCTTGTACTGACGGCAAGCCACATAAATTCCTGACTTTTTCGTTAAATGGCGTTACTTAGTTTTCACTTCTATCGGCAGTCCCCAAAGACTGCCCTGCGTGTTTTTTTTTTCATAATATTTTAGAGAACCAATTAGACTTGCTCGTTCTTTGCCCAAAGACCATAAGCTGTAGGTAATTGGAAGATAGTCTGCAGAATTTTCCTTGTCCAGATTAAGGCGACGGTAACCGACTTAATGATATTATTCTGAAAATTACATCTAAACGTAGTGTTAATGATTTGGAAAAAATGTAGGTATGTTAAATAAGAGCATTTTCTTAATAATTTAATATACGAATATTTTAGATTATGTTGATGTTATATACTGAAATTAATTTGTAAAGTTATATCTAACACGGATAAAAATCTGAGAGTTACGCAAAAGCTATCAAGCGTATTTTTCTAAAAACTTTACCTTTTTAAGGATAATTACAATATTAATCTTTTAGTATACGTGTTTTATTAAAATCCCTTTTGTTTTATGTATAATAAATTAATAATGCGTCAAATTGGAGACAGCGCTCCTTGATGGGTGAGTTCTATTACTGGCTGGACGTACGACGCGATGCGTGAGCTCAGTACAGAACACGCAAGCTAACCACTCAAGGTCACTGGCATATATCTGCGTCTTAAATCCAAGGTCCTTTTTTTATTTTTTGGGTGGGAAATCATCAAATGACTTCTCCCGCTCTGGGCGGAGCGGAAGAGCGTGCCTTACTGACTAAAACCCACCCGTGTTCCTACCCTTGCCTTGCCAGGGGCCACGTTTTCCCCTTTGGACTACCCGCAACCCCGGTAGGCATCGGCCCTAGCGGACCCCGTCAGTTTTGCTGACATCTCTTTGAGCGGCGCGTGGAACACGACGCGCCGTCGACCCGGGCCTGGTCCTAAGATCCTGAGTATCACAAAATCAAAATCATAACCCAGGGAGGGTTATGATTATTATTATCTCGCCGTAATCGGTCAAATCAAATTACAATTTACATAGTTACGATAACTATCTAAATGACTTCACTTAACTATTATTCATTTTGTACGGTATTACTGGACTCAGAATTTTAACTGCACATCCTGGGAATTGAACCCACGACCCCGGTATCGGTATCCGACCGTTAGGTACGTTGTACTATGGTAATATTAGTATTTGGGTATCGTGTTCCTATATTTTACGTTTCGTTATCGGTACACGTTATCGTATTGCAATTGTTTGTTTTATTTGTATGTTATCTTTAAAAACATTGTTTAGTATCTTGCATCTTGATATCTTATTGGCAATGTGCTTAGGAAAACGTGAAAGAGGATCATTTATGACTCACTGTTCGTAGTTTCGATACTGCTTCATCTCAAACTAAGAATTACAATGAAAACAGCTCTCAAAATCAAAAAAAAAAAAAAAACAATCTGCCTAGCCATTTACCAACTATATTGAGGTCGGCTTCCAGTATAATACCAGTATTTTACATGGAGCGACTGCTTATCTGACCTCCACAACCCAGTAACTCGGTAATACGATAAACCTTGGTAAGACTGGTTGTCAGACTTTTGAGCTTCTACGACCCGTAACGACTGTCAAAGATCCATGAATGACAGCCGGGACCAAAGGCTTTAACGTGCTTTCCGAGGCACGGAGGAGTCTGGATATGTTAAGATGGTCACCCATCCACACACCAACCCCGGCAAGCGTTGCTTAACCTTATGGATCGACCCGTGCGGCTGTTATTACTTAGCTACGAGCTCCTCCCAAAATACAACAACGAAAACAATTTCTTAATTTTTATGACCAGAAAATGTTACTATTATAAACATAAATAAATTGTTCGTAAAATTAAATCGTAACATCACGCCTGTATTCCCCGAAGGGTTAGGCAGAGGTGTACCTATAGTACACCCACATTTCGCCAGTTTTGTTTAAGTTCCATGTAATAGGGGGCGAGCCTATTGCCATCAACCGGGCACAAATCCAGACTTCGGGCTAAAACGACTGTATACTCTATCCCTTTGTCCGACCATTCTCACCCACCAATGTCATATAACTTGTAAATCAATTACTTGATCAACAACAGAGTCTGAGCATGCGCAGTTCAGGCGTTCGTCGATTGTTTGAGAAACAATTGTGTGCATGCGAAATACATACCTTGTATCTCTATGAGTGCCTGGTAGGATGGGAATTCGGATGTTTGGCAAAATGTCTGTATTTTGGGGCTTTTGAGCAAATTGGGGCATTTTTTGATAGGCTTGACTGCCTTGGAATATTCCAAAGAAAACATGGTGAGGGATAAGGGATCCTAATTGCACCATAATTGTGTAATACACGATCAGTAGAATCTGAATCGTTTTGAAACAGATTGCTAATCTATTACTTCATAAGTTCGAAAAAAAATCTGCTCAAGAACGTAAATAACGCAATGAATAATGTTATGCTGTCAAAATGAAACAGATTAGTCTTAATCATTTACAATGTAATGCAATTAGATAGCAGGTCTTCTTCTTTTTTAACTAACCAAATCTGACTAGCCTCTTCATCTTCAAGATAGTAAAAACTTTTAAAAGTTAAAAGGCACCTTAATTGCATAACAACCTTTCAATCTATATCTGAATGATTTTGAAGGATATTGATTATCTATTACTGAAAAATGTGTCTGCTCAACAACGTAAATCACGCAATGAATTTTAATGAACTGTCAAAATGAACCTTTAGTGTGTAACGCAATTACCCCGCAGTTACAGCTTCCCATCAATAGAGACGTTGGCAAAAAAAAATTTTTTTTTGACCGTCATGTATATTATTAAAAAATAGTGGACATGTATTTTTCTTTTTTTGGTATTCTAAAGATTACGGTAATACATTGAGTTAAAGTATGGCATGACGACACTCCCCTGTAGATTTTATTCTGACTTGTGACATAGCGACTCCCCACTCCTCAATTATAATGCGTTTTATCTAAATCATTTTTTATTAATATGATAAAGCAAGAAATACGTGTATAATATTTTTTTTGTCATCTGACTGACCCCTATATCACAGATTCCTTACCTACCATAATAGGCTATTATGTGTAACGATTATATATTTCCATTTGCACAGCGGCTTTAACACAAACGATTATAAATTGACAAATGATATATTGTTACATTGTCTCGAAGTTAGATTGTTTGTGCTTTGAATCAATATAAAGCGGTGTTTTTATTGTTTATAAATAAAAACATTATGCTGCAGGAAACATGCATATTGACGACTGCATTATGTTAAGTGTGGTACATATAATTATCAACTCGGCGTGGCCTTCTTCGTTGAACTTCATTTGGCTCTTTGACAAAGACTTTGATTTTGTATAATTTTGTTTAATATTATGTATGTCTGATAATTTTCATGTTTATTTATTTCCAAGATTTGGACCTTCAGCAAGGGATACACATACACAATATAAATCACAATATCAAAAACGGTTCTTTTACGTGTTTTTATGTTACCCAGTAAGTAACTGGGTTGTGGGTGTGGCAAATAGGCAGTCGCTCCATGTTAAATACTTGTATACAGCTGCATCCGGTAAGATTGGTAGCCGACCTTACATAGTTGGAAAAAGGCTACGCAGATGATAATTTTGTATAGTTGTACATAGGTCCTAGGTAGAACCTGGACAGGCACTTTATTTTGTGTAAATTATGTCATTACCACTGCACTCAATTTCTCAAAATGCTTTGGGAAACATCGCTAGGAAACCGGAATGTCCTAGATCCGAAAATTCGAAGACATGTGACATCTACTAACCCGCCCTCGCCCCGCGTGGTGGATTACGACCCATTGCCTCTCACTGAGAGGAGGCCTGTGTCCCAGCAGTGGGAACATTATAGGCTGATATTATCTATGTCTGATAATATGTCAAATTAATCATTTCATTAGTATATTTTGGTTGTTTCATTCTGCAATAGATGATGAGTCCATTAAGAGATGATTCAGTTTTATTCCGTAGAAATTTTAAGTCCTTACCACTGAATATTGCATCTTCCAGTCTGATCATTTCTCATCAGAGACAGCTGCATTCAATGCTCTGAAAATAAAGCCTGTTCTTCTTTTAAAGCAAGCAGAACCAATTAAGAAGTTACTAAGGGAACAGAATAAAAATAAAAACAAAAACATTTCCATATTATGTGATGTGTCTCGAACAAAATGTTTATAAAATAATAATCACAATAGGTAAAGACAATAGCGTATCGACTGTCTAGACAATAAAGCAGTTATAATTAATTATGAAACAATTCCTCAATCAAAACCCACACGAAGTTCTTTTCGCCTTACTCCATACTTCCAAGAGTTGACGGCAGATCAAACGCGGCAGTAATCAGTGTGGTGGCATCCGTCTTTTCTCATTAACTCTCGTGGGCACGTGACCAGCGAGCCAATGGCTGACGTTCCCTTTCTTAGAATTAGGGCTGACTGCACCGAGTAAACGAATGGGTAGGAATGAAAACGAAATTTTATGAAGTTTTTATTCATGTAAAATAAAATAAAATTACTGAAAATTATACAGGGTCCATGAAAAACAGCTCGAAAAAGGTGCCATGTTTCTGCATTGTGGGAAAGGAACGTACTTAAAAATTGCTAACATTTTCGCTCGTTCTCCGTACTTTTTGATAAAGAAATCCTTAGTTTCAGTTTTAAAATAATGAAAAAAGGCTAAATATTCGTTACGTGACATTTTTTGCCACAGAAAATGAGTGTATGTAAGTAATGTTCTTCTAAAATAATATAATATAAAGAGAAAAGATTACATTTTGTCTGTTTCCATGTTTGTTTGTAAGTAATAAACTCAAAAATTACTGAACCGATTTGAAAAATTCTTTCACGAGTAGGTAAAATTATCAGTTTATCATTGAGTAACATAAGTATAGTTAGTTAGTCATTGTTTTTAGTACGTAGTGTAAATAGTTTTAATTGTGTGAAATAATACTTATCTGTTAATTCTTTTATAATTAAAAAAGACGTGTGGCACTCGGGGACTGCCCCGGCGAAGCTATTGCATAGCATTTTTTATCAACTTACGCAATTGTAAAATATTAACCCGAATACAAGAAATAGCAATGATGACATTGACAGGAACTGTTATTCACATTTATAGTTTTTAAAACTTGACACAACGTAATGGCCGGGAACATCAAACTAATAAAAAGGTTTTAATTTAACTATTAATAGTCAAGGATCATTCGTCTAAGTAAATTTGAACTTTATTGTCAAACAGTTAAACATAATTTTCAATACAACACTCTCGTATCATTCGTCTAAGTAAATTTGAACTTTGTTGTAAAACAGTTAAACATAATTTTCAATACAACACTCTCGTATCATTCGTTTAAGTAAATTTGAACTTTGTTGTCAAACAGTTAAACATAATTTTCAATACAACACTCTCGTATCATTCGTTTAAGTAAATTTGAACTTTGTTGTCAAGCAGTTAAACATAATTTTCAATACAAAACACTGTTTTCTTAGGTAGTATTTTCGTTACGAAATTTCTGGATTAGGTCTCCACGCTCAAGGCCCGCGATAGAAGCTATGCAATAGCTTAAAAAGGCTATAATTTATAAAGATATCACGCGGGCGAAGCCGCTAGTTGTTAGTTATAAATAAAGTTGATGAAATATCAACAAATCATAGTAACAATATTAATTGAGGAGTATTTATCTCTGCTCACCTGAGGCTCATCAAGTTTATCTTTCTGTGTCCTAATTAAAAAGAAAGTTGTTAAGTGCTTTATGAAACTTAAATTAATTGCAGGCTGCCAGTCAAGTACAATCACAATGGTTATCTAACCCGCCTTTAGAGTAGATGTCATCGGTGCATAACAATACGATAAATAATGTATTAGGACATTGTTTGTGTCAGAAAATTGGGTGCAAACAATATTTTTTGTCGCTTATACATATATCTGTTGCTGGTAATAGGTTTCATACAAAAATGTTACCAAAATAAATGACTAAACTGTCCACTTCTAGTGGACACTGTCCATCCACTGGACATAGGTAATCGGTGCATAATAATACGATAAACAATGTATTAGGACATTGTTTGTGTCAGAAAATTGGGTGCAAACAATATTTTTTGTCGCTTATATATCTGTTGCTGGTAATAGGTCTCATACAAAAATCTTACCAAAATAAATGACTAAACTGTCCACATTTGTCAGACACTATCCATCCAATGAATATACCGCAAGTCGAATTTTACTACCCGGTTTAAAAAAATTACAAAATCACTGGGTATTTTCAATTCAACCCCCTAAAAACTTGATAATATGTGCTCATTCATTCATATATATATATATATATGGTACAGATAGTGCCATCCAAGAAGACGCGCCTCACTCCTTTTCCTAATTGCTTACAATACAAGTGTGCAAAATACCGCTAATGCTTTACTTTTGTGTTGTTTACTAATGCCCACTCATATACACTCATGTATAATTAGTGTGTATCGACAATACCTACTAAAACACTAGCGGAATTTTGCACTCCTGTTCTGTAAGCGTTTAGGAGGAAGAGTATTAAATAAAATAAAATAAAATTTAGAAATAAAAATAAAAGTAGAACCTTGAAAATTATTTTTTAATAAAGTTGCAAATTCATTATGAATTTTTAATAAAAAATAATAATGACGATTTGGAATTAATCAATATGAACCCCGATGAATAAATAAAATGCCTTAAATTGTTCTGATTGAATTAAAAGGCATATCAAATAAATTAGTGGCGTGTCTTTATGGATATATAAAAATATACAGATATCTGTATATTTTATCAAGCATTGCAGCAGATACGTGCTGCACACTCATGTACAACAAAACGCAAAACAGTTAATAGCTGTGCCTTTTCCTTTAGCCATATGGTCAAAACAATCCGAGTGATTCTAAGAACAACGATATATCACAGTAATTTTTATTCGCCTTCCAACGCCATACAAAAAGTTGATAGCCCTAAGAACAATGACATTCTCAAACCTATCGCTAGACGATCTCAATCACGCGTGTATGAACGCCCTTACTTGCAAACATCACACTACTGCCCTTTCATACGATTTTTAACCTTATATTTTCCAGTTTAAAGTTTTTATTGTTGGCACAAAGAAAGTTGGTGATATCTTAGTTGACCAAGATCATTTTGCAGATGCGCCAAAGTATTCTGGACTTTGGTAACAAGCAATAAGGGTCATGGTTGAGTTTTTGAAACACGAATTAAGTTGGTAGATATGGAGTTGTCACGTCCAGGCGTCACCAAGTACCTAACAGGGGTGTGCGTTTGAATTTATAATAAAAAAGTAAAGCTTGCGACGATGTTATGTGGTCCCGTTACGTGTTCATTGAAGTTTTTCATTTCGGAGTAAGTTTTGATGTAATATTTCTGATACTTGTTATCATACTTCTAAGGAATATAACAAAAAAAAACAACGGGTTGCACTCCGGGAGTGCCGGCAGAAGCGAAAACTTGAACATTAACGTTGTGCATTTTTGATTATTTTGGATTATAAAAGTATTATAATTTATATACAATATTCATTAGTAGTAGTAGTATATTTATTTATTTTCAAAATATATTCTAACAAATATAAACAATTTATTTAAACAGTTTTCATGAAGTATGTTTTGACTGCTTTTTTTACCTACCCATCAATATGGGTAAAATTTCTTACCTCGCAATCTTTACGTAATGTCAAAAACTATTTATTTTGATATTTACTTTGTCGGTTGCTAGGCAACGGATCTTACGGTCACGTCCTGACGCGAGTTTAACATTTATAACCCATCCCAAAAAAAGTGCACAACGCCGTTAAAGCAGTTTTCACTTTAAAAAATCGTTCGGAGATTTGCATCTATTTGGTATAGCTTTAAAACATTTATGGCCGATTCGAATAAATATAAAATATTAATATTATATTCGTATAAAAAAGTAAAAGGGGTTAGCAATGTATTTCTTAAATATGTGACTTAGATCCTTATAGTATTAGACAAGTACAGCATGCTCGGTTTTGTGAACCTGCAGACACCCGAAATAGTACATGTCGTCGTGTTCTGTATCTCAGGTGTCAGCGTTCCTACCAGCCAGGCACATTGTGAAACTGTCGTATGCTCATTAACAATTGCTCGGTCATTTTGTGCTTTGAGCATTAAAAAATAAATAAAGCACAAGAAATATATTAATCATTCCAACAGGTGGATGGGCAGAGCGATGGATGTAACTGATATACCGAACGAGTTACACTTTATACTCTTATATACTGCTTATACAGGGTGTCTTTAAATGTAACTATAAGTAAGATGCACGAAATTTTATCAAATAAACTTAAGTTATGTCTAGTGCTCATGTCTACATCCAATTTTTTCATATTCAGAAGTAGGATGTCAATACAGGTATGAATTTTATTGATATATTATTTCATCTTTTTATCAGATCTGACAAGGCCGAATTTTATTCTTGGTTACCGAGTGACAGAATATGACAATAATTACTTGACTTGCTCCTTTAGAATCAAATAAAGAGTCGTTTCCCTTAGGGCACCCTGTACACACAAAAAAAAAAGTATAATTACATTCCTTTTTGGGCAGTCGTGTAAAAAGGCAAAAATTTAAATTTTAAAACGAGCTACCTATGGCGGTGTAGCCCTGAATCGCACTGTATAATCTTTAGCCACAGATAAAAAAATATACTATAAAGGCATCCTTGCCGCCAAGAATGGAATCTTGAACATTTCAAAAATAGAATGCCTTTTTGTTCAAATTATTTTTTCTTCAGATTCAAGATAGAGCTCTAGAATCCATGATACATTCTGAAAATCGATGACTTTAAGTTTTAATTGGCTTGCAAATACGTTAAAACATGAAACGCAGAACGAACGGTAAAACGATAAAATCTATGAGTACTTACCTAATTATAGTCGGTTCACACCACACCACTGAAAGAAAAATATTTAGGAGTTTTTATAAAAGCACAGTGCATCAAAAAAACTTTTTGGCCTACTTAAATGTACTGCCATCATTAAGAATGTGAAGAATAACATTTCTTATAACTTCGCATGCTTGTGACGTGATGCGTAAAATAAGTTGCTAATTAATTTCTTTCCCCGAGATTTTACAGATTTATTGACTCTCTACTCCAACCATAAAAAAGCGCAGAAATCTCTGAATCCAACCTTACTGGTACCAGGAGGTCAGGATCTGTAAAGAAGTCGTGTTTTCTCCAGTTTTCGCTGATGTAATTCAATCTTTTGAATGACCGATATTACTACCTCACCTTTAAAACCACGGCTTAATTCAGAATATCAGACAGTACAGATTTTAATATTAAAGTTTAAACAAGGAGTCATGGTTCGTTCAACTGCAGTCAGAAGGATATTCGCATATTAGTGCTAAGGTCTGAGGATGTAAACTATGATTGTATGAATGAAGCCATGTTTCCTAGGTAAACAAACGTATTTCCACTACGTTGCCACACTTCCTGCACTCAATGGCAACGAGCAATCTAACTGTCAAATTCATGTTCGAAGAAAAAATTATAATTGCATGTTGCTTACATTAAAGCCGCTAGTAAAACATCATAATAACTATATTATATACTTACCTCAAGATCGTACAATATGACATTTATTTTTAGCACGACTGATAATTAGTATTCGAGCGAATGTGGAAATACTTTCAGATATTTAGGGCAGATTTGTCTAATAAATATTTTATACAATCAATCTGCCTAGCCTTTTTCCAACTATGTTGGGGTCGGCTTCCAGTCTAACCGGATACAGCTGAATACCAGTATTTAACATGGAGCGATTGCCTATCTGACCTCCACAACCCAGTAACTACGATAACCCTTGGTAGATCAGGCTTTCTGAATTCTGACGACTCGTAACGACTGTCAAGGATTAACGTGCTTTCCGAGGCACGGAGGAGTCTTGGTATGTAAAGATGGTCACCCATCCAGGGACCAACCCCGGCAAACATAGCTTATACATAACATAATCAGCCCATTAATGTTCCCACTGCTGGGACACAGGCCTCCTCTCTGTGAGAGGGAGTGGGCCGTAATCTACCACGCGGGCCCAGTGCGGGTTGGTAGATGTCAAATGTCTTCAAGCTTAGCATAACCTGATGGATTGACCCATGCGGCTGTTATTAGTATTACTTAGCCACGAGCTCCTCGTGGTCTTCTAATAAATATTTTATACGTGGAATAAAAGGCCTCAAGCGAATAACCTATAAAAAGTTAAAAAACTAACGACGCATCTACTAGGACAACATAGATGATAAGGCAACTATCTGCAAACTGTAAAGCGTAATTACGTCACAGACTCATCTCAGGGTTGTCCACGGTCAGTAATAGGTAATAGCTAGTGTAGTGTGTGACAGAGCAAATAACCGAGAGAGCCTACAGTTATAGCCGTTATTAGGCATCGGCATTAAGTGTGGGGCCTTAGAGAGGGAGGTTCTATTAAAGTAAGGATTTAGAAATATTTGTAAGGATTTTTATTGCATCCAATCAATCCAATAATGACTAACTACAGAAAATGAAGAACGTATTTGTTCCATTTTTCCATTTTACATTCTCAGTAGCAGTTTTGATTCCTATATAATGGAAAATTAATTTCTTTCTAATATTACTAATAATAAAGCTGAAGAGTTTTTTTTTATTTTTATTTATCGCTCTAATCTCTGGAACTACCAGTCGTCTTTGGAAAATTATATTTGCAATTGATAGCCCAATTTTAAGGAAGGTTCTTATAAGGCCTATGTGAATCTTCCTCAGGAATTGGGCTGATGTTATGTAGCCTATAATAAGGGCCATATAATATAGAGTTACGACCTTTAGGATACGATCAAAAAGAAAAAAAAGTCGGAAAACTAAGTAATCGCGCGGACGGGCGATAGGATGCGACGCGAAATTGACGCGATGGGTCGGGGGCTGAAAATTCATGCCGACGACGCGTCGTCCGCATGAACTTCTGCCCGCTTCTCTAGATTGCATTAGATGAAAAAATTACACTCCTTTTTGGGCAGTCGTGTAATAAAAGGGGAATTTCGTATAGAAATCCTATGGTAATCATGCAGCAAAAACGTCAACGAAAAACGTCGCAGTGTTAGGTTTCACGCTGCGAGACGTTTTTGATCTTGTTGTCTGTATTTTCCTAGGTTTAGAAAATGATAGTTGGCATAAGCCTTTTATGAATAAATTCATCTTTGATAACATTATGACTTAACTGACCACATGTCATTATGTCATACATATTACCACAAGTAAAACGATGAACAATTCGCCGTTTCTAAATAAATCGCGGTTTCTGAAACCACACAAAGCTTGAGCACATTTAATGATTGTATTACTTATAGTATAGTGTACAGCCAGCCTAATAGTAGGGTGACGTAAACAACATAATGCTGTACGCATGAACTTTTCATTCTTTCATTCTTAAACGATTTAGAAAAAACGAAAGTTTTCTTTTTCCATGAATCGTTATTGTATTGTGTAGGTTGACAATATGGGAGTTTGGCAGACGATGTAGTTATGAAATAGCAAATGATGTTTCATTGTTTGTTTATTTAGGTTACTAAAAAAAGGTATTTACAAGGCTGATGTGAGTGGAAACGCCCTAGGAGGACTTATACTGACCTTCTTGGTGATGTTCTTCAAAAAGGTCTGGTAGTAGTATTCGCAACCGACGTGCATGTATGACGATGTTCCAACCGAACAGAAAGCTGTGCTACTGGGGAGTTTGTAGCGCCACTTCTTCTTCCCAGCTAAAGCACTAGGAAGTGGTGAAGGGCGGGCGTTTTTGGGGGACTTTGACTTAATTTTGACGTTCGAAAAGTGCTGATTCTCAGCCGAGTTTGAATAAATGACTTTTGAATTTTGAATGTATGAATGTAAACGAGGCAAAAGGAGTATGTAAGGATCGTAGCAGGTGGCGTTCTGTATTTTCTGCTTGCACCCATGGGAAGAAGGCGTGAGTATAAGTACGTTTTATGGTAAACTTTTCAAATATAGTAGAAATCTAATCTCTTGCTCCTTGTAAGGATTTGGTACGCAGAGCTGAGGTCATAATGAGGCTAAACTAAAATAATTATATCATAATTCTGTGATTTTTGAAAGCCAAGTCAAAATAATGTTATTGTGAAATCTCATTTCAAATTACAACAGTATTTCAAATCTTCCTCTGCTGAAATAGGCCTTGATATTACCTCTTCACTAAACAAGTTTAGGGCGTTAGTTTTAGGGAGGTACAGGTAACCCCTAAAACTAATTTACCCCCTAAAACTAAGTACCTACTTTACTCTTAATTTATTAAGCTATTGCATAGCTTCTATCGCGGGCCTTGAGCGTGGAGACCTAATCCAGAAATTTCGTAACGAAAATACTACCTAAGAAAAGAGTGTTTTGTATTGAAAATTATGTTTAACTGCTTGACAACAAAGTTCAAATTTACTTAAACGAATGATACGAGAGTGCTGTATTGAAAATTATGTTTAACTGCTTGACAACAAAGTTCAAATTTACTTAAGCGAATGATACGAGAGTGTTGTATTGAAAATTATGTTTAACTGTTTGACAACAAAGTTCAAAGGACATGGCTAAGCCACTGCCTTTAGCATGTATAGACATTTCTCACTACATCATAACATTCAAATATTCATTAATGAATTATTACGGTTTTATTATTTTCCTACAACTTTCGTGAACTAATCAAATAATTAATAGTATTTTTCCTGTTTTTTGTTTGACAAGAAGCACACAAAATTATGACGGCACTTAATAAATAGTGCTGTTTACTAAAAAGTGACAATCGATTCTTCTTTAATAGACTTGATTCGATTAGAACCAAATAAAAAAATGACCAAAAGCTTCGGAAAACGTGTAAACTCTTTGGTAAACTCTTTGTTTAATCTATGCAAATGGTCCAATAACCATCACAATAATAGGAAACTATTTTATGTCGAAGAATGTTGATTGAATAATAATCGAGAAGAACAGTATTTCTATTTTCAATTATTTTATCGATTCTGCTACATTCCAAGATGTTCCATACCATCTCTATTAAAAAGTCAAACGTCAGTCAGGCCAGACGTGTGTCAGACGTCGTTTTTTCGTTTTGCCGTTTCTGGATATTTAGTATTTACTTTTGACCCTCGCTTATTTGTCGGCCTTATTGAGTGTGCTTATCTTCATACTGACCTTCCGCTACTCTACATGGACTTCCCTTGCATATTCATTCATTATGAGATGCATAAACTAGTCGTGTGTGGTGTAGACTGTGGAGGCATATCACCTCTTCTTTACATGGTCTTCTACTCACTATCTTAGCATGATGGTAAACAATCGATCGAGGTAAGTCATCTAGAGTTAGCTGAAATCATTCTACAACTACTCAATATGAGAAGCAACTAAGTGCAAAGCGGATTTGGAGGTTGTTTACCACAGTTCTTAAAATATAATATAAACTCAATGGCAATGGAGGAAATGAATCAGAAAGACTCAGGTCTTCTTATAATTGTAACAACGACAAACTAGTTGCCTTAGATGTCATAAATTATTAATATGTTTATGTATTTGTTACATACTTGACTCATGTTAATAATTTTATTCTAGGTTTCAAGGGATGCCAACTTTTGCCATCCATGTTTTGAACGTCTGAGTTCGGAAATAGCTCCTGATGCACGTTTATTTGGGCATACAATGTGCATCACTTGTGGCCGTTATGAAGTGCACAATACCATGCAGTGGAAAGGAACAATTCAATGTTTCAGAATGTACGGAGGTCACATCCAGCTTTCTATCAGGTAATTAAAATGATGTGTATTACAATGTGTTCTTTCATATTTAAATGTCCATCCAATGCATGAATGGATGGTCTTCCTTTTCGGATAATCAGTTCATCAGCCTGCAAATAGTCGGTCCTGTCCCAGACCTCAATATTATGTGTTGTATATTATGTGTATTTCCTATAATGATTCAATGCTGACTTCACTATATTAATACTTATAATAAATATTTTGGATATTTTACATAGCACCATATCTAGTCCTAAACTAAGTAGAGCTTATATTTAATACTTATACAACTTCATACTTTTTTTTGTAAACACCCAGACCAACAAAAACACGTATGTTCACAGTTCATCACATAAATATTTGTGGCTAGTGATGACTCCTTAAATATCCTATATTGACTTTTTCTTTTAGGTTATGAACTATGCGTGTCCCTGTTGGATGAGACATCAACGGCAGTCAAATCAAGATCGAAATCGAGTAAATCTTCCTGGACCTGAATCAAGACCTGAACTTGAAGCAGCATCTAGACCTTTACCTACTAGAACTTGAAATAAATTATAAGCGGGCTGCAAACACCTCAATACACTGTATGTTTAATGGTTGTGTCTTTGAATAACTGTTACATGTAATCCCAGGATTTATAAAAAAGATGCTTGTTGAAAAACATAATTTTTATATTCCCCGCAGTACTAGGGTTTGTGAGACACATATATGTGATAGATATGTGTCTCACAAACCCTAGTACTGCTTTGCTCCATATTAAATAATTAATGTACCTACATTTTGTTATTTTATTTCTGCAATAGCATTCTGTTTATGTACCGGCACAGATTAGTACAGATGATTCACTCAGCAAAATCATTTAAATAAAAAGCGACTCTTAACGTACATAACATAACATAATCAGCCTATTAATGTTCCCACTGCTGGGACACAGGCCTTCTCTCTGTGAGAGGGAGAGGGCCGTAATCCACTACGCGGGCCCGGTGCGGGTTGGTGGATGTCACATGTCTTCGAATTTTTGGTTCTAGGACATGCATAGATGCACTTAGGACATGCCAATTTCCTCACGATGTTTTCCTTCACCGTTTTGTGAGCAGTGGTGCTGAAATTATTTTACACAAAGTAAAGCGCCTGACTGGGTTCATCATGTTTCGGTTTCGAACCCATGACCTACAACTTGTAAGTCGGGGCTGTTACCACTGGGCCACCACTGCTCACCAAAAGCGCCTCTTGCTACGACACAATAAAGTGCAGTTCAGGTAGCACAGTGCTAATTACATAAAGTTATATTCACATAGAAGTTGCGGTTCTTACTATCGCGTAACTCTTTTATCTTCTGACTACGTTACGCCACCTGAATTGACCCGACGAGTCGAGCCAGCCGGGTACTTGTAGCTTCATACCTAAAATACGGAGTGCGCCTGGCCTGTCAGTGCGTATAATTATATGCGGTGGGTGATTTTCCCAACATAATCTTTTTTTTTACCTATTTGTTGAAGGTTGTAAACAAACGCCTAGCTACAGTTCATAGCAAAATCTTTTTCTTGTGCAAGTTTGTATGCCTTTTGACGTAGGAGTTTCTACGATTTTATTTTCAGGATTGTAACGATATAAAAAGTTCCTGAAACTTTTTTCATACGCAATACTAATATTCAGCTATTCAGCATTACATATTAATAGGTACAATGTTTATACATTGCTAAGGGAGTCGCCCATACTTCCATTTAGCCATGTCATTTACTTAGACGAATGATACGAGAGTGTTGTATTGAAAATTATGTTTAACTGATTGACAATAAAGTTCAAATTTACTTAGACGAATGATCCTTGACTATTAATAGTTAAATTAAAACCTTTTTATTAGTTTGATGTTCCCGGCCATTACGTTGTGTCAAGTTTTAAAAACTATAAATGTGAATAACAGTTCCTGTCAATGTCATCATTGCTATTTCTTGTATTCGGGTTAATATTTTACAATTACGTAAGTTGATAAAAAATGCTATGCAACAGCTTCGCCGGGGCAGTCCCCGAGTGCCACACGTCTTTTTTTAAATTTTTTTGGTCACGGTTACAAATATTCACTAAAAATTTAAAAGGTTGGAAACTACGTATAGCGATAAGGCCCCCCTGAAAACACAATTTTACTTCGTTTTGCAGTGTTTTATAACACGGCTTTAACCTCTAAGTCCGGGCCGTCGAAAATTAGGGACAATAATTGCCAATACCGTCAAGCCGGGCTGTCGACGATTAGCGACAGTACGTTCACGCTGATTCAAACTGTATTTGTACTATGCATAGGGGCTAATATGGTCTACAGTTAATTTTATTCTATGGATTTGGTAATATACTTGTCAAATACATCGACTAAAACGTCAAAATATGCAGAAACAATTCTAGAAAAAAGTAAAAATTGAACATTTTGGCACGGCAAAATGGCGACCGCGCATGCGTTCAGCGCGCTGCACTACGCGTCGTATTTATTTGTTTTCTATTGTTTTTTAAGTGTAAATCGACGGGAAATGGTGATAATTCAATAATTAAGTAGTGTCGTCATCGTATATAGTTAATACTTGCACTAAATAACATCGTAATTACCTATTACGGACCCATCAAAAAATGTAAACAAACTCGTTTGTGAAAAAACGTGTTGATGTGATATTTGTTGTTTTGTGTGTGTTTTGTGCATGTAATCGCTGGTAAGTCATTTATTTTATATTCTTGAATAACTAATTAATAATAAAAATGCATAATACAGACAAAAAAAGAGTTCAATATTTTTTTGTCAACTAAATAATGTTACGTAATGATACGGTTATCTATTTATTGAACTTTTTTGATTATATGTGTTTTTATTTATTGTGTTTATGCGTAAATAATGGTTTTGACCGATAGTATATGTATTCATAATGTATCCTGCGAAATTTCATGTGAATCGAACCAGTAGTTTTATTATAAATAATCAAAACAATGAACAACGGAATTTCTTATAAGAATCTTATAAGAATGTTTATTTATCAATACTAGCGTTCGCTTACAAAGATTCTAAGTATTATAAAAAATCCTTTGTCTAATCAGGAACCCAAAACCATTAACGATAAGACTATTTACGTAACAAAAAGCTCTCAGTTTTTGTTTATGTTAGCGAGCTCTTATCTCTGACGCGCCGCGGGCGTGTCGCGCGGCTTGACGGGTTGTCGCGAAATCGCGAATCGCGCGGCTTTAGAGGTTAAACCTAATGCCGTTGACCTGACTTTTAACTTTAACTTTAGCGCAAACGTAATGCCGACAACCCTCCCGGAGGGTTCACTTCCAATATGTATAGCGGCATGGTGTATGAGTTCTATGGTGGAGTTGGAGTCGAAAGTGTTAACGTGCTTTCCGAGGCACGGAGGGGCCAAATTATTTTCACATAACTATAATTAAATTACCACACAAAATAACAAAACTGATAACAATTACCATTCATGGCCATAAGATTACCATGCTTTATGTAATAAGGACATTACCATAGACACAAATTATCATCCGCCATTGTTGTGTGTCGTAACACGGGCGCTTGTCCCATAGACAACCATTGTCTGTGGTTTCGCAACCTTGCTGCTACTGGATAATTAACTTGACTGTGGGTTTGGGGTTCTGTTGATGGCATTGTTAAACCCCTTTGTTGAATAACAATAAACAAAAATCCTAAAGGGTTTTTTAACCTCATAAAGAAAGCTCTGTCAGTTTCTTCGGTTCTCAGCCTTTACGTAGTGTTCATGAAAAAATAAAAGTTCTAAAGTCATTTATTAGAACTAGGCTGAGAATCACCAATTTTCGAACGTCAAAATTATTTAACACAGTCCCCCAAAACGCCACCCCTTAGAAAGAAAGAAAGAAAAATATTTTATTTGGGACACAATCAGGAAATACAAACAGTAAAAAAAACAAAACGGAGTATTTAAACACCACTTCCACTTTTAAAAATAATATATATATTACCACATGCAACTCATAAAATAAAAACATTGTAATGAGTAGACTATGTCAACAATAAATGAATATAAAACTTAAATAAGTTTTGTTTTAATAAGTAGATTTTTTTTCTTTAAATTCTAGCAGCGCCCTGCGGTTTCACCCGCATTATTCACGATCCCGTGGGAATATCGGTAGCAAAAATTATCTATTTGTTAATCCAGGTTATAAACTATCTGTGTGCCAAATTTCATCCAAATCCGTTCAGTAGTTTTTGCGTGAATGAGTAACAAACATCCATCCATCCATTCTCACAAACTTTTACGTTTATAATAATATATACTAGCTGCTGCCAGTGGCTTCGCCCGCGTGGACTCTTTTCTGTACTATAATATGTATGTATTATACACATAAACCTTTCTCTTGAATCACTTTACCTATTAAAAAAAATCGCATCAAAATCCGTTGCGTAGTTTTAAAGATCTAAGCATACATAGGGACCGACAGCGGGAAGCGACTTTGTTTTATAATATTATTATTAGTGATTAGGATCTTCAGAGACAGTAACTGTATCGCGTCTGACAGGACCACAAATTAAGGGATTAGGTACCAGAAATGGGAAGTAAATATTAAACCTACTTAGAGTTTTTAGGTACGGATCCCATGGCTTTTTAATGCTACTCACTGCTAACAGTTTAAAAAAGACTTGTTGACTTGACTCCTCTTGTTCATGTCGACACTCAAAAACGTACTGAATGAAAGTTCGTACTGTTTCAACCACCTTGCTTTGTAGAAGTTTTGAATGTTTTGGAGACAAACACGTCTGCATAGTATATAAGCATAGCATAATCAGCATATAATGTTGCCACTGCTGGGACAAAGGCCTCCTCTCCGTGAGAGGGAGTGGGTCTTAATTGACTACGCGGACCCAGTGCGGGTGAGTAGATGTCACTTGTCCTCGAATTTTTGGTTCTAGGACATGCCGGTTTCCTCACGATGTTTTCCTTCGCCGTTTCGAAAGCAGTGGTGATGAAATAATTTACAAAAAGTAAAGCGCCTGTCTGGAATTGACTAAGACTTACAAATAGTAAGTCGCGGTCGTTGGGCCACCATGACTGCTCTGTGCGAGCTTAATAATGTTGAAAATTCTCCAGGCACCCAGTAACTTGGTTGTGGAGGTGAAAAAGGCATTCGCTATGTAAAATATTGATATTTAGTTGCATCCGGTTAACTGGAACCCGGGCACCTTGGGGTCGGCTAGTTGGGAAAAGGATAGATGATGATGAATTCTTCAGCCATTCATGGTTTTGATTCCCAGATCAGATCTAACAAATGTTATTTGTGATTTGTGTAGAGTTAGTCACACACAGCAATACAGAGCTAAACTTTGTGTCGTTCATTGCAGAATATATAGAGCAGTGGTAGCCCGGTGGAAACGGCTCCAACTTACGAGTTAGAGGGTCATGGGTTCGATCCCAGACAGGCGCTTTACTTTGTGTAAATAATTTCATCACCACTGCTCTCAAAGAAGTGAAGGAAAACATCGTTAGGAAACGGGCATCTCCTAGAACCAAAAATTCGAAGACGTCTGACATCTACCGACCTGCACTGGGCTCGCGTGGTGGATTGCAGGCCAATCCCTCTCGAAGAGAGGAGGCCTGTGTCTCAGTAGTGGGAACACTGTACGCTGATTATGCTTATTGCAGACCTGGAAGGCCTCCCACAAGATGGACCGATGACCTTGTGAAGGCCGCAAGAATCCGCTGGATGTGGGAAGCACAGAATCGGTCGAAGTGGCGGTGGTTGGCCCCGGAGGCCTATGTTCAGCAGTGGACGTCTTTTGGCTGAACTGATGATGATGATGCTTATTGCAGAGTATACAAAAGATCATGTTTTAAGCGAGTCTCGCTCTTTGTCTGTTAGTAAAAGTTCTATTCTCCCAATTAAGTTCAGATTCGGCCAACGTACATCCATTCTTCTACCCACACTAACCTCAGTTACAGAATTAGAATTAGATTGAACATAGCATTAATTAGTTAAGATAATGATCCGACTGGGCCAAGTGAAATCGTGGCTAGAGGTCGCCGCCGACACGCCCGCTTGAGCACAGTTAATACGAACACTGATGTGCTGGTTTATAAATACAACCTTCGTTTACGTACTTGGTTTGAAAACGTCTAGGATTGTGCATGCAAAAAGCACAATATAAACATGGACAGTATGGAAACTAGGCCTATTTCTACGTTCCATTTTTAAAAAGATCGTCGAGGCACCCGCACTGACAGCACCGCGACAATCACTTGGGCGCGTCAATGAGCGCGTTTGCATGAGTGTGCCGTTTCGAACGTTTTCTTCGTAGTTTCTGTACTGACCATATTTATACTGTGCAAGAAGTTTGAAAACGATGAACAAACATAAGTTTGGAGATAAGCCCTAGCGTAGTGCGTAGCTTGTTTGTCTCCGGTCTGACTGCGTAGCTGATATCGTGGTCGCAAAAAAGTTGGTAACGTTATTCAAATTCAAATTCAAAAGTCATTTATTCAAACTAGGCTGAGAATCAGCACTTTTCGAACGTCAAAATTACATAAAACAGTCCCCAAAAACGCCCGCCCTTCACCACTTCCTAGTGCTTTTGCTGGAAAGAAGAAGTAGCGCAACAAACTCCCCAGCAGCACAGCTGTCTGTTCAGTTAGAAAAAAACTTGATTCTATACATTGTTAGCTGATGAAAAGACAAGAGTTCACCTGACTTACTGAAGTATGGTCGCCCTTCGACTTTTTTAGTGCATACCTATTAAGAGGTATGAGGAACAGGGTGTAAAGTTCACTCATCCTCTGTAGAAAAGGGAGAATCCTCCGACCAGACGGGTGTCCTGTCTGGCGAACAACTGCAAAACGGTTGAAGGCTCTTTTGTACATAATGTCGAACGCGCGGTAAAAAATAAAATTGCGCGATGCAGGATGTTGTGTGACGTTAGGATTTTTGTGTGACGTCAGGTCTTTGAGGCGTAGTTCGCAAGTGGCGATGTAGATGCCGCCACACCTGAAATAAATTATACTACACATGTACTCTAACATAAGTTAATGGAGTACGGAGGTATTAGAGCTGACTCTCTTTATTGCCCAATTTCGACAGCCACGTCTTAAAATTAAATCATATTTCGCGACATTTAGTAATACAAAACTCACATGAATTAAAACCTAGACTAAAAAATATCGAAATACATATTTTGCGACATTTATTAATACAAAACTCACATGAATGACCTAGACTAGGAATATGTGGCAATAATATTAATGTTTGTTCAGTGCCAGGTATCAAACAACGAAGAGAGCCTATTAGTTACTCAGTCTTTCCGCTAAACGAACCGTGGAAAGCCTTTTTCCATATTCTCAGTTATATTTACTTCCTAACTATCACTAACGAAGCACTAAACTACGAGTATAACGATCAATTAAATATCATTTAGGACATTAAGAATGTACCGTCAAGATAAAAAGATAGAGTGGTTATAATTAGTTTTATTTTTAACCCATTTTTGCGAATGCTTAGTAATGAAGTCTACTGCATCTGAGCCTACCTATGTCTAGTCTATGATATTAAAAAAACAATTCCTGCAAAAATTAAAAAAAAAACATTCATAAGTTTTGTTTCGCATGAGGTTCGTCCAATGACAAACGAGAGAAAACGGATGCCGCTCGTTTGATATTTGCAAATTCTATTGCAGCAGTTTTATGCTAATACTAGATGCTGCCCGCGCCTTCGCCCACTTAACGATAATTTTATATAAAAATTGAATCAGAAAAAAAAATCACCCTGATTCTTTTTTAAATAAAATTATCATAAGTTACTTCTTATAACATCAGCTATCGGTCAGTGAAAGTTTCGTCAAAGTCGGTTGAGCCGTTTCGGAGATTAGCCGGAGCTAACACACAAAACTTTAAAAAATTGTGTTTTTTTTAATAAGAGTACCTTTTAAACTTTCTTAAGCTATTAGTACAAAAGACATTTCAATTTTTACTTGCTTTTGTCCAATAACCTCCTGATGAGTGATGGTAAGTGCTGATCCAGTCGACGATGGTGCACGCTTGCCTAGAACTAACCTTAACCCCCGAAGCTCCCAGACTCTTGACATCGCAAACTGTTTTGTACACCGTACATTATATGTAGATAATAATGGTAATGATTACTTTCCATTTCTCCACGCGCACCCGAGCGCGAAGAGCCTACTGCGCGTAATGACTGGTAATGAAGGAACTATCATTTATAGTTAGATTTTAATTAATTGAACTTTAATTAAAGGAGCTTACAATCAGCCTATAATGTTCCCATTGCTGGGACACAGGCCTCCTCTCTGTGAGAGGAAGTGGGCCATAATCCACCACGCGGGCCCAGTGAGAGCAATGGTGCTGAAATAATATACTAATAATACACAAAGTGCGCCTGTCTGGGTTCGAACCTACGACCTAGAACTCGTAAGTCACGGCCGTTGCCACTGGGCCACCACTGTTCTCAAGAGCTCGTGGCTAAGTAATAACAGCCGCACGGGTCGATCCACCAGGTTAAGCTCCGCTTGCCGGGGTTGGTCAGTGGATGGGTGACCATAATACATACCGAGACTCCTCCGTGCCTCGGAAAGGACGTTAGGCCGATGATCCCGACGGTCATTCGTGGATCTTTGACAGTCGTTACGAGTCGTCAGAAGCCCGAAAGTCTGACACTACTCTTACCAAGGGGTATCGTATTACTCAGTTACTGGGTTGTGGAGGTCAGCTAGGCAGTCGCTCCATGTAAAATACTGGTATTCAGCTGCATCCGGTTAGACTGGAAGCCAAATTCAACGTTTGTTGCCCGTGGTACTACCAGTATTACTACCAGTAGAACCACGGGTTAAAAAAAAACCCGTAGTACTACCAAGCGATCTAGTAGTACCTAGTGATGGGCAATTCTCGAGAATATTCTCCCTGCGAGAACTTTGCTGTTAAGTTCTCGAGAACATTCTTTTGGTAGGGAATTTACGAGAATTTAAAAATTGGATGACTTTATTGAATCGGTTTTTTTTTAGAGTAATAGTTTTTAGCGCATTTGAACGTTTTACGAAGTTTGAGTTTAAAATAAACTACACCACAACTTAAATTCTCAGTAAATTCTCCTGAGCGAGAACATTCCCGAGAATATTTCCGAGAAAATTCTCATAAATTCTCTTAAATTTCGTATGGTAGTAATGTTAAAGTACGATTTCTGTATTAATACGAACTTTATCCGTCTTATTACAAAACACGGACTAAGTAATGGTTTAAACCAAGACTGAAAGGTCTAGGATTGTTACGGTAATAAAGCTAGTAACAGGCTCAAAATCTGTCAGTTAGTACTAAAGAAGGTTCATGGTTCAAATAATATCCACAGATACGAAATAAAAATGACATTCTTTCATTCGCTTACGCAGGCTTTATTTGAAGCAACGTTCTGTTCCTCTAAATGTTGATATTAAAATAACACTTAAAATGCTTAAATAAATAATTATTTATCAATACAAAAATATGTCGTAAATTTTTGTTTGGTTAGCTTACAATATATTTATTGAACAAGCATAACTTGTACTTTTGACCCGCTTTCTATAATCCAGTTGTAACAAAAAACGATTACTTGAGTATCCTAATACAAACAAAAACTACCAAGTTTATGCAACTAACGAAAAATATTAACGTCATTAATTAATAGTGTTTGCGGAATACCTTCCCAATTTATAGAATTAATTGATCATCATTCCCAAACAATGTACAATGATGCCTACTTACCTATAATGCCTACCTAAAAAATGTATACTGGGCATTCTGTAGCAAACTATCAGAAAGTATCAAAAATAAAATCTTCAATAAAAATAATTGTCCAATATATTAAAATAATTTAAAAACAGCGAGCGCATTCTGAATTTAAATTCAAATATAGAAACAATTCGGCGCGAAATTAAATAAATGACGTACCTATCGTTTGGCATAATCGCTTTCGCACATCATTACAATAAAAAAAATATTAAAATCGGAGATTTTGGACTTTGGACACAAATTGAGTGGTGGTAATGAATATTACGTGTTATTAGACCTGTGTTCGCATAATACGTTAACATCTGGGCATTTTCTAGTTGTTTATAATATTTTAAATAATATTTGTCACATTTTAAATCGTATCTACATGTGTATGTGTGATATTGTGAAAAGTAAAAATGTAAACACGAACGATTGGCGCGAAACTTCGAATTTGGATAATAAAAAACTTCATTACCACTACATAGTTAACTTGAACAATGGATGAACTCGATAAATAATTAAATGATGTATTCCTCACTGCCCCTGTGGTGATGTTTGGATGTTTGAAATCCCCAATTTTTATGTCTTTTAGCCTCGACCACCACTGTCATCAAAAATGGCGATTATCGCATTTACGAGCTTAAATTTTATAAAGGTAAATTAATTAACTTGCGCGTTAAATATGAATGATTTAATGGCGTTATCATATAAGTTTTTTATCCAGCTCTCTTAATTAACGCACATTCATAAGATTAGATGGGTATTATAATAAATATTTACATAATCAATTTAGTGTGTCGCATGTCATCCAATTCGGGGCGCTTCCGAACTATACGGTTAAACCAAGACTAAAAGGTCTAGGATTGTTACGGTAATAAAGCTAGTACCAGGCTCAAAATGTTTTCTTATTACAAAACGAAGACTATTCGAGGATCAGTTAGTACCAAAGAAAGTTCATGGTTCAAATAAATAATATCCATAGATATGAAACAAAATTGGCATTCTTTCAAACGTTCACGCAGGTTTTATTTGAAGCAACGTTCTATTTATCTAAATGTTGATAAAGTATTATAATAACTCTTGAAATGCTTAAATAATTATTTATTAATACAAAAATATGTCCGAAATTGTTCTTTGTTTAGGTTACAATATATTGAACAAGCATAACTTGTACTTTTGACGTGCTTTTTTTTAATAATGTTGTAATTATTTTTGAACACATCTGTTGAGGTTTCTTTGAACGAAACGTTAATTTTCAAAAAGCTATCAAGTTGACTGAAACAAACGTGAAATTTTACTAACCATATTTCCTGAATATTATCAATTCCACTAATCGAACCTGAAATATCCATTAAAAAAACATCCAGAGATTCGGCGATGGACGCTGGGCGCTCGTGACTCACGAGCGCCCAGCGTCCATCGCCGAATCTCACGCAAGTCCAGCAAGCTCACGAGTCGTGAGCTTGCTGGACAACCTCTAGCGTGAAGTGGAGCGACTTCATACGGCGGCGGCGCTTTATTTTAGATGAATGTTTATGTTACGTGTTTTACATTATTAATAATAAATGCACTTCTTATTTGTATTCATTGTTCTTAATATAACTGTAAAACTCAATATACACACAAGGCAGGTGCTTGTCGGGCGTCCAAACTACGGTTCTTGGATCGCGACATTCGCGACGCTACGCTACATACGTGAACAGAATTACGTTACGGACAAAAGAACATCTCTGGAAACAACTTTAGCACCTTTGGGGTAAACAGCCGTGGTGTTAAATGACTACGATAGTGATGCATTGGCAAATAAAATGTTTTAAAGTTTGTATAAAATGAAGAAAGTCTTTTTCTATTAATATATAACTGACCCCCCACAAGCATCTAGTTTCTTTACTCTTTTGTAAGTACATTCTATTGGCCCTATTACTGTAAGAAAATTAGCAATACTGCGGAATTTTCTAATGCTTTCCTCATGTTCATTTAGACTCTAAATTGCTCTAAATTTTAGAGTAATAGGCATTTTTTCAATCTTCGGGACATTTGTCACAAAATATATGCTTCGTTTTTACATGCTTTGCTGACAACTGGTTGAGACACACAATGTAAATAACCTGTACCTATCGTCTTGAATCTATGAATAAAACAATAATATTAGTATATTTTTTTAATATTGTCTAATGGTAGGTTAACTTTGTCCAAGGTCACATAATTCATGACGAGCCCAGTTGCGTAATGCACAAACTACTTGCACTTCAGCTATATAATTACGCAACACATTTTTGTAAACGATTCCGATTAATTTGTTTCATTTTGACAGCTCAACAACATTTTTTCAGAATTAATTTTCGAAGTTTTGAAGCAATGGAGCAATCTGTTTCAAAACGATTCAGATTCTGATTGATCGTGTATTACGTAATTAGGGTACTGGACTCAATGTGCATCCTCGATTGTCGTGGAATAAATCCTCACGTTAAACATCCACTATCTTTTCTCCAAAACGTTTTGTGACCCTATACTTATATCTGAAATTTTCGTCACTCAATTCAAATGGATTCACGCGATGACGATGTCTGTAAGATTGCCGAGACGTCTCCAGCATATCCAAATCTTCCAAATCCATCATATAAATATCCATTTTTAATTATTTTTATTAAAATAGACACACACAAACAACAAAAAAACGACAACGCAAACATCAAATAAATTAGCACCAAAGATAAACTAGGGGACTCGGCAGACTAACTTTAGTACCCTAGATAGTTCTGGAACTAGTGATAAACTTCGTTTTGTAATAACGTTTTATTTAGTCATGGTACTAAAGCTAGTACTAATCTTTTGTAATATTGACACAACAATAATAATCAACGCAAACGTCAAATAAATTAGTACCACAGATAAACTAGGGGATTCGGCGCGCTAACTTTAGCACCAAACATAGTTCTGGAACTAGAGATAAACTTCATTTTATAATAACGTTTTACTTAGTAATGGTACTAAAGCTAGTACTAACCCCGGTACCAAATTTAGACCGTGTTTTGTAATAAGACGGTATGAGTTTAAAATAATCAGCATTAATAAAATGAATAAGAAAACAACATTATAAGAAAGGTTTATGGTGCAAATAATTAAAAACAAAATAACAATTAAAAATAATTTTGACGCAACTAAAATCGAATTTGACAATCGCGACTCCATGTGGTACTTGTTTGCCCTCCCTTGGGATTTTTTTTAGAGCCGGAGGCGCACAGGAGGGCAGCGTCGACGTGTTTTGATATGGAATTTTTCACTTTTTGTATGGAAAATAAAAAAAAATATTACCTACATGTTGAGTTTTGGGGGTTTAAGGGTTTTATAAAGATAAAGATATAAAGTTAGGGTTTATAATAATAAAGATAGAATAAAAATTAGTTGGCATGCACTCACACCAACACTTCGACTTCAGTGCAAAAACAGTACTGTATTTTTTTTTTCTTTTGCTTATATCTCGAAAATGGTGCGTCCTATCGCAAAAATAATGAAATTTTCGACACCCTTAAGGAAACGCTTAAATCCCTATATCCCAACATGTTGGTAATAATTTTTCATATTTTTCATACAAAAAGTGAAAAATTCCATATAAAACTCGTCGAGGCTGCACCACCTGCGAGCCTCCGGCTCTAAAAAAATTCACAGGGTAGAGTAAACAAGTACCATGTGGAGTCGTCACGTGATTGTTAAATTCGATTTTAGATGTTGTGTCAAAATATTTTTTTAATTAAGAGTTTTTTTTTTTGTCAGAATAGCTTTAAGATTATAGCCAACAGTAGGGAATTTTAGTGACAGTTTAGTTAGTTTAGGTCGGTGTACAAGAGAATCGGCACCATTGGTGCCTATAAAAAATCACTAAAATTTAGTTTAGTCCTGTCAAACGAGGATTTCCCATTCTGAAATAGACTAAAGTAACACAACTTAACTATATTTTAGTTTGACAGCACTAAGATTGCACTGAGATAGCAGTTTAGTGAAAATGGCAATTTTGCTATTATGAATTTGACGTTTTTCACCATATAAATTTAGTGTATCTGTCTAAATGTGATTATTTTTAAACGCGATTAAAAACGAGTGGAATGAAATTAGTTGGCATGAACTAAAATTCACACCAACACTTCAACTTCAGTGCAAAAACAGTACTATTTTTTTTTTCTTTTGCATAAATCTCGAGAATGGTGCGTCCTATCGCAAAAATAATGAAATTTTCGACCCCCTTTAGGAAACCCTTAAACCCCTATTACCTGACATGTTGGTAATAATTTTTCATATTTTCCATACAAAAAGTGAAAAATTCCATATAAAACACGTCGAGGCTGCCCCCATGCGCGCCTACGGCTCTAAAAAAATTCACGAAGTAGAGCAAACAAGTACCACGTGGAGTCGTCACGCGATTTTCAAATTCAATTTTAGATGTGTCAAAATATTTTTTTAATTAAGTTTTTTTTTTTTTGTCAGAATTGGATTAAGATTTTCATAGCCAAAAGTAAGGAATTTTAGTGATAGTTTAGTTAGTTTAGTCCAGTGTACAAGAGAATCGGCACCATTTCCAGTCCGAAACATAATACAGTAACGTTTTTTCAAATAAAGTATAAAATAACAACAAAAGATGTTTACTTGAGACCTTGAAATCAAAATATATTGTAATAAAATTTAGCAATTTTACTTCCATTTTTAAATTCTCGTATATTCTCCGTCGAAAAGAATATTCCAGAATATTGCAGAACATGCTCGATCCGAGAATATTCTCCGGGTGAGAATATTCTCCCGACCCATCACTAGTAGTACCACGGGAACTTTATTTTTACCTGTGTTACACTCTTAGTCGATATTTCATAATTTGACACTTGTCCCTTTGACGCTTCTCACTTTGACTTTTGCTATTTAGAAATTTTCTTATAATAATATCACTGCAACTGGTGTGAAGGCTCAGAGTGAAGGTGGGTCAATCTTGAACATTTTTAATAATAACTTTAAGTCTTTTAAGTACCTACAACATTATGATTTATTTATTTATAAATGAAATTTAACTACAGCATTTATTTATAAATGAAAGTCGAAATAAAACAATTAAGTTAATTCAATTAGCTGGATCGCACTTGAATGAATGCCGCTAATACAAATAGGTATTATTTCTTTCCTTTTTTACACAAATAATATTAACTTAGTCCTAGAAATGAGAGAGAAAGTACACGTTAATGTACGTGTGTATTCTAACGCAATTTTTCAAGTGCATATTCAACTGTTATTTCTCCCGATATAAGTTCCAATAACAACTGTTATTTCTCCCGATATAAGTAAAAATAAAGTTCCCGTGGTACTACTAGATCGCTTGGTAGTACTACGGGTTTTTTTTTTCCCGTGGTACTACTGGTAGTAATACTGGTAGTACCACGGGGAACAAACGAAATTCAACATAGTTGGAAAAAGGTTAGGCAGATTGATTGACACTTTATAACCTATAATTAGATTAAAATACAGAACGTAATCATTAATTTGTTAATAACAGTAGGTAATGTTAAATGATTACTAATTTTCAAATCAATTAATTTTATAATAACTTAATTAGGCTTAAAGGAAAACGATAAACTGTAAAAAATGCGTAGGTTTACAAATTGATTCTCATCTCCAAATACAGAAGATGAAGAATGAATGTTCTCGTCAATTTTAGTTTAGATTTTTTTTTTGTAAATCTAGCTTGGTACAGTACGACACAACTTAGATGTAGCATCGGCAAAATTCGTAAAACCGATCACCATCCGAACTGATTGCGCCTTCAAAAACACCAATCTTTATTACTGCTTTAGGTGAAAATAATCTTTCGAAAACGCAATAACTTGCATTCGTGAAATTGAAATGAATGAATGAAAATTTTCAAATGTATGCTACATCTAAGTTATGTCGTACTGTAGTTATAGTTTATTAGTCCTACTATCTCAGATAAAAGTCCGGGATTATTTTTATCCTGTCCTCCAGCAAGTCGAATAGTATGTATTTGTAGTTGCCAACATTTTGAAGTGAAAATTTCTCTAGGCGCGTTTAGCACTTTTTGTGTGAACAAAAATCATGGAACTCGCGTCATCGTCACCGAACTCTTTTCATGAGCTACATGTATACTGTGTATACGATACAATTCACTTAATTTTCACTTCTATTGGCAGTCCCCAAAGTCTGCCCCGAATGTTATAGGTATAGTATTTTCGAAACTTACACTCTATACCTACCATTCAGCTTTTATGAGATGAATACTAAAACGGCGAGATGATCGCAATAGGGCCCTATTGCGATCATCTCGCCGTTTTGTATTGAAATGTAAATAATATAGTAGTTTCGCCTACGATTTTTTTTTTGTAATATAGTACATACTCGTATTTAGTCCTCTAATATAGCAGGATAGTTTATAAAATTATATGGTTATATAGCTTGTAGCGGTTACACCGCCACATACGAACTACGCAGCAAAGACATGACGTTACATTATTCCTGCATCGCGCAGTTAGAGTTTACCGAGCGAAAAACATAGATAAGACTATCCGAAATCAACTTACGGGCAGTTGCCCGCCAACACCCGTCTGGCCGGAGGATCCTCCCTTTTCTATGGTGGATGAGTGAACTTTACACCCTGTTCCTCATACCCCGAAAAGCTTATGCAGCTGTCTGTAGGTAACATCTAATATAGACTGTGAACTGTGAGTACAAGTTGCTATTATATTAATAAACTAAAGCTTCTGCCCGCGACTTCGTCCGCGTGGAATAGTTACTTTGGGCTAACGCTAAAAAAACCCCCATTTTTGAAACATTTTTCACTGGTACTCCGCTCTTATTGGTCTTAGCGTGATGATATATAGCTTTACTCGATAAATGGGCTATCAAACACTGAAAGAATTCTTCAAATCGGACCAGTAGTTTCGGAGCCTATTCGGTACAAACAAACAAACAAACAAAAAAATCTTTCCTCTTTATAATATTAGTATAGTATAGATAGATAAATAAATACATACAGAGGCTGACCGCTGTAAGCAGGAATAGTCCTTACGGTGTTCAGATATGGATATTCAGATATATGTCTACGATAGTACATGTTGTATTCTCAATAACTGTCAAGTTTATCCGCTTTATGACACAAATAATCATAATCTATTTCCTCTTCTCATCTGTCTATCTTTCAATATAACTTCGCAAAGTACATCTAAAACAAAATACAATCGGCACGCTCATTCCATAAGGTCATAAGTACGTGGTTTACAGCGTAATAACCTAGGCTGGTTTGCAGGCATTCCTAGCACTTACAGACTGGGAAATCCCGGAGGTACTTACTGATGTTATTAGGAGAATGTTTCCGGTTCTAAAGTATTGGTAGAGTAGTACCTTTTATTGTTCTTGCTGTTTATAACTGTATGGGAGCTTTGATGGATGTAATTTGTACGGTGTACCTGTTGTTGTTTATGTTATCCTGGTACTTTGCTGTAGGGATGTATTTGAGGTAGTTTTAAAAGTGGAGGGATTATATTTTATTGTTGTTGCCGTCGTACTTTTAATAAGTTTTTAAACACACGTAATTTTGCAAATACGTACGGTGGCCATTTTGTATTTTTTTTTGTTTTAGGGATTAAAAGGCCGTTGAAATGATATTTTTATGTTTTAGGATTGGTTTCCGAATTTAGGGCTGATTTCATCAATGAAACTGAACGCGATTAGCTTTTCTAAAACGCGTTCAAGAGTTGTCAGTGTCAAAATTGTTATGGAATATTGTACACTGACAGCTCTTGAACGCGTTTAGATGTGCTGATCACGTTCGACGTTCAATTGACGTTCATTGGTGAAATCCGCACTTAGTCCTATTTAGACCAATTTCTTTTAATTAAATTCTTCTCTTGTTTTTTTTTTGTTTAATTTCGTGCAGGAACCTTACTGAGCAACAGTAACCCAGAAGCTATTCTTTCAATTTCAGCAACAATAAAGCTTGCCCTTATTTGTGAGTTAAATTTTTACACCGTTACACTCCAACAATTTAAACCACCTAAATCAAACCAAACATACATAATAATTATTCAACTGAACAGCCAAAAAAACTTCAACACACTACTTTCGCAAACGGGTATTTTCGACCGACAATGCTATACATAGCCCGATGTGCCAACAATTACAGACAGTTACAGGTTAAGTCCGATGGCACAACAGGTCCGTAGGTCAAGCGAAGGGTTTTGTCACGTTTACGAAAGATTAAATGATTTGTAATTGTGGATTCAGGCTGTGTTGCTGTACTTTGGCATTTTTTGTGAAGGTTTACGACAAAGTTTTGCAAGTCAAATATTATGTACCTTTTGAATGGGTGTTAACTAGCTGCCTATTTATTAATTTAAAAATAAATAATAAATTGAGTCTACGTATTTAATTTAACAGTAGACTGTCTAGTGTTTTTGGATTCATGGCAAAATCATCCACCTGCCCTCAAGCGAGTAAATTCGTGCGAAACACCAATAAGCGGTCTTTGGTTGTCGATTCGCCTACAAATAAATTAACTTCGTGCGAATTGCCTCAGTAAAAGTTATTTGAAAATATCAATTCGCCCGTTTCGTACGAGTAATTCGGATGAATGAATCACCAATAAGACAATAAATTAACCGACTTGGTATTACGATTGCAGGACTTTTTGCGGCAGAAGAACTGCATTGCAAGACTGGCATTTATTTTACATATTTTTTTTTTGTTGTGTTTATAGTACCTTTTCACCTCTTCCAAGCTTAATGGTGCTTATGAGGAATTTATGCCAATATTGTTGGAAAGATGCTCCCATAGAAAGATAACTGAATAAATTAACCGACTTGGTTTTACAATAGATCTCACAACTTTTTGCGGTAGAAGAACTGCGTCGCAGGACTTGCATTTTTTTACACGTAATGTTTTTATGGATTTATAACTCTTCACCTTCTCCATGCTTGAAAGTGTTTAAGAGCACTTCACCAAGAAAAAAAATATTGCACAGTGTACCTCATCTATTTAAATCAATATGCTATTCGTAGCCCCACGTTTCTGCTCCGAAAACTTTCTGCAACCATAAAGGCGCAGCGTTCCCAGTTCCCATAAACAACCCGTCGGCAGTACAAATATGCCTGCACTCGTTGTGGATTTATTGCGGCCTACCATGGTAGCCCAGTTGTGTTATCACACCGAGTTAGTTAACCGAACGAACCGTTATTCGAAACTCGCGGAGAAGTGGGACGAAGCGATGTGAGAAATTGTCTGGATGAGGTAGTGTTTTCCGTAAGGGAGAGCCAAAAAGAAAGCATTTAGTGCCTATAATTACATGAGAAATTATGTACCAAGACTGCAGGAGTGTCATGGCGACTAATCGTATCGTAATATCAGATATTAACCTTTTTGGTGTCGTACAGGATTTTTTTTTGTTTTCATGATTTTGTAAGATTTAATGTACTTTTCTTTCTTTCTTATAAAAAAGAGAAAAGGAGAAAGCCGTTTTTGGGCCCAACCGTTACACGAATGAGATATGTACCAAAAAAATCTTCTATTTTTCTTAATTAACCCATTTTAATTTTAGCCTCATTAGCAATGGCCAAGTGTAGAAAATAAGTAGATTTCTATTTTATTGTTTTAAATCACCTTTGTAAACCGTTACAACACTTATTTCATTAAACGTCATTAACTTCACAAACGCTGGCATTATATCAATAGAGCGTACCCTAAGAATATTATCGAGTTCGTAGAAATCGATACTGTTACAAATAATTAAATAATCGAAGTGTATAGAGTGCCGCGAGTTTCTTGTGGCACTCTAGTGTCACTGCCTTGGCCCGGCTAGGGTGCCATAAGCGTTGCATTGTCACTGTCACTTGTTATTTAGGTTAGGTTAGGTTAGAACTGTGACCACACAACGCACGAGCCGAGCGAGCGTAGCGAGCGGTGCCGCGGTAGCGGCCGGCGAAGTGCCAGGGTCCGTTTAGGCACAAGAGAATGTAATGTTTTGGGAATGTGGTGTTTTACAGCGATCTAACCTCGACAATCAAACAAAATACCAAGTGACGTGACTTAGTGACAGTGACAATGACAATCCAATGCTTGCGGCACTTTGGCCGGGCCGAAGCGGTGTTACTAGGGTGCCTGTAGTGGCACTTTATCCGATAGGGATAGAGTGCCACTGGTGGCACTCTATACACTGCCTTAAATAGTACTACATTGTTTTGATATAATTGTTTTTAGGTATTAAAATCAATGTAAAATAAAAAAATCTGGAGTCTAATTGATTTTTAATGTAACCACCAAAAATCATTCAAAGAAGTAAATAATCGATAAAATCAATTGCACCACGGATTGCACTAGTAAACGGCAAATGTCAATGTCAACGTCTGTCAATTGTCATGATTGTACTCGTACTGTCATGTCATGTTATTGTTGTCATTCGCCAAGCTAATGATTTTCCGTATTTCTCGGGATTTATTATTTCTGACTTCTACTCGAATACTGGCCTCCGAAATTGATTGCCATAGACTGCCCTCGCTTGAACATTGGGCACCGTATCCTGCCACTCCTGCTGACCTTTGCTGGAAAACTGGATCTGTATAATGCTCTTTTGACTGGATGACTGGATACAACGACATCAAGAGCCTGTGCATTAATTGCGGAATAGCAACGGACCGCGCTGCATTACAATGGGAAGGCGAAGACTGAAAGATGAAATGATTCTTTCAATTGTACAGGAATGGGTCGCGCATCAAACGGTTAGTATCCGATATATCTATAGCGCAACATTTTCGTACTTACTATGAAATTATTTCATGTAATCAAACTAAATAGTGTTATCGCTTATGTTCAATTGTCTGTTGATAGTTGTATTTTATAAAATGATACCAGCGCATGCAACAAATTCATATTCAATCTAGACATGTGACATCTACAATCTGGACTGAACCTGCATTGTTAAATTACAGATTTTTCCCTCTCTCAGAGAGGAGGCCTGTGTCCCTGCAGTGGGAATGTAATAAGGCCGCTTATGTTTTAGTACCCAAATGTGCCAATCAGATGTTTATTGCTAAATGCTAGTGCTAGACCTAATACACATGATTGTTTGCTTCAGGTACTTAAATGAAAATGACTATCTGCCAAGCTTGCTGAAATCATACCAATGCTGTATCTCTTGATGGAAATGGACTAGAACAGACTGAACAGACACCGATGAATAGAACTGTGTAGAGGTGAACGGTGGCTGCAAGGGCTGTCAACATCGGACTCAACCTGGATGTTGAGAGGAAGAATAAAATCCAGCCTAATATATCCTATTACTAATAGGATATGTTTCGTTCATATGTTAGTCGACACTTCGACAGCTCTCTAAGTGGGAGGGATGCTATAGTCCAATATAATTGCACCTGTATTGTTGACAAAAGAACGGTTGGTTGCTGTGTGTGGGCACAGCAACCAACCGTTCTTTTGCCATGAGCATAATTATGGTATTTTAGTTGGACTTAGTTGGCACGGCACCAGGGTAGGGTGCCGTGTCACCACTCAATTGCCTCCTGCACAATTTCTGGATACTGTATTATATAATGTTAGTCCTAATGAAGAAGGTGATTAATAAAACGATTCATCACAAATAGGTGTGTTTTACTTTAATATATTATTGCAATCTCAGATTACTGTAATCCGTGATTGCATCAAATCCCCTAGTAGATACATACAATATTAGCAAATGCAAGCCAGTAGTGTTCTAAGTGGACCTTGTCTAATAAACATAGTTTTCAGCTGAGGTTTTCAGTAAGATCATACAGATAAATCACCCGCTTTTTATGTGGGTACCTACTAGGAGGTTTTAACCGCATCGTGATAGGCTGCAGGTGCTGCAGAACAGCGTATGTGGTTGCCCAATTAACGTAGGAAACAAACAAAGCCTCAAAAATATCATTTTTTATTTGAATACCTCAAATAATAAAAATAACCTAAAATGTAAACATTGTCTGATTTTACCAATTTGGCCATTGCTGGGAGACGTGAAAATTGGCGTCGTGAATCCTTCCTAAATGCTCTAATTTATGGCCAAATTCCAGCCCTGTAACGCTGGGCCCAAGTTTCTATGGAGTTTGGTTTTCTCCTTTATAGGTTTGTTTATTATGATCGGATTGTTAACAAAAAAGATTAATTACTTAAATAGTGAAAACTAAGAAAACAAAGACAATATGAGTCATTGCTAAACAACAAAAAAAAGGCCTCCGCATGCAGTACAAACAATTTACAACAGCTTCACAAAGACTTACAAAATGTTCTCCTTACACCTCTAAGGAACAGTTTCATCAATGGATCTATCAGCACAACTAAACCGCGTTTTGGATCTGTCAATGTCATCATTGTTGTGGATGTTGACAGTGACAGCTCTTGAACGCGGTTTAGATGTGTTGAACGCGTTTAGTTTCATTGGTGAAATCCGCCTTAAGTAAACGGTGAACGGATGCATATCCGGTACGGCTCGCAAATCCTTCCCTATCGTAAGGGCACGTCTTCCCTACCATTACCGCACCATCCGGTCTACTCCTTAATATGCTATGGCCTTTGTAGTCCCATGAAACATGAGGCTTCATATGCTAGTGCAAATCTCGGGGTTCATTCAATTTATCGAGTCTGGTTAAATCACGCTGGGATCGGTGTATTTCATTCATTCATACAGGCAACCAACTGCCTCATCAACCCGACCACGTATTTCTTCCAACCTCGTGGTCCCAATCTCGCATCGGGCACAGATACTAAACAGGTTCCATTTCGATGAGACTTTATTATTTGATTGTAGACTTACGCAATCGTGGAAACTACATAAACACCGGGTTACGCGTACGTTTGCGTTAATAGAAATGGCGTACTGAAGTGCAAAGGGCGTGGCTTGCTTTAATGTAAGCACAACTAAAACACTAGACTTCCAAGTAATCAAAACTATTTCCAGAGTTTTCTTGCAATTGCACCATATTACGTAAACACCAGGTTACGCGTACGTTTGCGTTAATAGAACCAGCTTACTGAAGTGCAAAGGGCGTGGCTTACTTTAATGTAAGCACAACTAAAGCTCTAGACTTCCAAGTAATCAAAACTATTTCCAGTTTTTCTTGTAATTCCACCATGTTCATGTTACTGATCATAGGTACCTAAGATATAAAGCAGAAATAACTCTTATGGGGTTTCTGATTCGAATCCTAGTACAGTATTTCTTTTACGACTTCAAAAAAGGAGGAGGTTATAATATAAATGTTCGTCTGTATGTATTTTTTCTTTGAAATAAACTTATTTAACGCGGCTTGCGGTAGGAGTGCACTGGCAGAAATCATCACGCGAAAAAGCGTTTTTACTGGCGACAGACTTCTTCTAATTCTCTAATAATGAAAAAGAGAGAGAGAGTGTAAATTCACACTCTCTCTCTTTCTTTTTCTTTCGGTGGCAAAAACTAAAATATTGATCCAAAGACACCGACTTCCGGAATTAAAGATATTTTTGATTTTGTATTGTGTTTTTTTCGAAGTCGGTTGTTATATTTTTTTTATTGTATTCTTTTTGATCCAAAAACCCCAAATTTTGCACGTTTGTCCAAAGCATTAAGGAACATCGTATTTATATAAGACATATTTTCATTCAGTAACATTGACAAACTAATCAAAAAGCAGCCCGGAGTCTGGATTTGTGCCCGGTTCTTCTCCTTCTTAGCGTGACGAGAATCTAAATGAACTCGGCCCAGAATTCGGCTACGCGTTTGGCGCCTTCACTAGCGTCCATCAGTTCCTGTAACGTGCAGCTGACAGGACACGCAGGATATGAAATTAAGTGTAGCATCGTTTGTAGAACAGCACCACATTTACACTCCAATGCGGAGTCGTCTATGAATCTCCTGAACAGATTGTCCTTGCTTCGGCCAACCTGGGTCCGGAGTCTGTTTAAAGACTTCCAGGCTACCCAAGGCAACTCATGTCCAGGCGGGAGTTTTTCAGCAGGTGGAACGAATGGTTTGGGTAAGGAAGCACTGTCTTGCCACAGCTTCAGTCTCTCTTTTGGTCGTTCGCCAGTGAGTGTGACGACTCACTTTAAAAAACTGTTACGGCTTTTCAGCCTTTGTGGCACAAGGATGTTATCGTGCAAAGGGTGTCGTTTGTCGGAGATCATTTTGGATCTTTTGCTGGAGCTTGCCACCGCTCTGCGAACCACTGGTGGCGCTATTCCAGCCAGTGGGTACAGCATTTGAACCGGGGTCGGTATTAGGCAACCAGTGATGATCCGGCACGTTTCATTCAAAGCTGTATCCACTAACTTTGCATGATGTGCCCGGTTGATGACAATAGACCCCTATTAAATGGGGCTTAATCATAACTGGCGAAATGTGGGTGTACTTTAAGTACACCTCTGCCCAACCCTTCCAGCATTACAGGCGTGATGTTATATTATGTCCAAACAGTGAAATATTTGACAGCTATTTGCGACGTTGCCAACTTTCAGAATCCACCCTCTTAACCAGTACTCTAACTTAAAACGAACCGTTCCTCTTTCAAACATGATTAAGGAACTAGGTTTCTTCAAAGGAAATGCGTACTCAGAAACTCAGAACAGGCTTTTATAATGGAGATATTTCATAGAAACTGCCGCCTAACTGTTCAGTTCGTTACAAAGGCTAGAACACATCATTGTGCAGTCCAACAGGCAGGCACAATGGCGACCCCCTGGATTTTGTCCTCGATGCCGTGTGTCCAGTCTTTACATGATGATTTAATACTTTGGCTCCGTGACCCTGTCATACACATAGGTTGGTTTAGATCTTGGGTGGTATACAATGCCGCCAAGATAGATCCCCCTTTTGAAGTTAATTTTCGATAATGTTTCATTAATTTTCAGTAAAATACGGGCGGTCACATCGATATTAATACAATGCCGCCCGACATTGTATTAAGACTGAAATATTGGTAACTTCATGGAATTTGTTTTACCAGAATCGTGTCGCACCATCATGTCGCGTCAGTCTGCGGTAGGCTGTACACAAGATCAATCAGTCTTCCTAGCCTTTTTCCCAACTATCTTGGGGTCGGCTTCCAGTCTAACCGGATGCAGCTGAATACCAGTATTTTACATGGAGCGACTGCCTATCTGACCTCCACAGCCCAGTAACTGGGTAATACGATACCCCTTGGTAAGACTGGTGTCAGACTTTCGGGCTTCTGACGACTCGTAACGACTGTCAAAGATCCACAAATGACAGCCGGGACCAACGGCTTAACGTGCTTTCCGAGGCACGGAGGAGTCTCGGTATGTAAAGATGGTCACCCATCCACTGACCAACCCCGGCAAGCGTAGCTTAACCTGATGGATCGACCCGTGCGGCTTGTTATTACTTAGCCACAAGCTCCTCAAGGCTGTACACAAGATGTTAGAGTTTATATATAAAAAAAAATCGGGCAGTCTTTGGGGACTGCCGACAGAAGTGAAAACAAAGTAACATTTTGATTTTCGCGTTGATGTCTTTCGTTAAGAAAATTTTTGATTCTCACGTTGACGTCTTTCGTTCGAGCGTTAAGTGACAATGACGCCAGTTCCATGATTTTTGTTTACACAAAAAGTGCTCAACGCGTTTAAAGAAGTGTTCACTTCAAAAACAACCTTACAAGCCCACCACCCATATGCTCACAAAGCTCACAATCCACATGGTGCGTCTAATCGCGTGCCTGCGCGCACGCAGCCTTGAATTAGTTACAGCGAATTTACGTGTCATGCCACTTACATGGTGTTTTGTATAGCAAACCTGTTTGGGTGTTCAGCGATTGGTCTTAGACGTTATTATACGTTTTGTTTTCACGGATATATGTGTGTTTATGACCCGGAACTGGAAGATTAGTCTGTCTGTGGATGGAAAGGTCATAAACCTTTGTGTCGGTAAAGGCTTTTACCTTGCGCGACACGAAACTTAAAGTTGAACAATTTCTACTATAAAAAAATCATGGAAATTGTGCTAACAGAATTGCTCCTGTCTACGGGAGACTAAATGAAATGAAATTGTTTATTCAGCTACCTAATTACGTAACACATTTTCTTAAACAATTTCGGACAATCTGTTTCATTTTGACAGTTCAACAATATTCATTGCGTTATTTACGTTGTTGAGCAGATTTTGTTGTCGAACTTATGAAGCAATGGACTAGAAATCTGTTTCAAAACGATTCAAATTCTGATTGATCGTGCATTACGTAATTAGAGTGCAGGGTTATTCATGCCCAGAGCGGGAGAAGTTATTAGATGATAGCACCCAAAACAAAAAAAAGGGGTGGGTCCTTGCATGTTTCCTCACGATGTTTTCCTTCACCAATTACACAACATAAACCTAAACCCAATGAAAATAACAGGTGGCAACAAGACTAATATACGACTAATAAGTCAGCTGACAAGTCTACAATTAGCAATTAGCATAGAATGGCGACAGTTGCTTTCTATTACAACGTTCATAGACTGTTTCATAATAACTGAATGCAAAGCGTATGTCATGGAGTTTGTATTGCTTCATGGTAGGTACTTAATTAGGGATTTGGAATGTTGGATATGTGTGGTGGTTTTTTAGTGAAGTGTACATAAAGTAGGTACCTTGCTACATCATCGTTAATCCTTGTTTGCACTATGGTACAATTATTTTGTAACTTGTGTGTGTCGCCAAAAGTGTCTGACTTTTTAATTAAGCTTTGGTTTTCCATAAAAATCTGTCATTTTCACCAGTATTTGACATCGCTGCCCGGAGATTTAAATCGCTAGATTAGCCCTCACCATACTTAGTCACAAGAAAAAGCGTTCATACTGAGAAGAATGAGCTCACACATGAATAAATAGCGTTTCCATGACAATCAAGTGTAGTCACTTGGATGTCAGAGGTGTCAAAACGAATCAGAAATGCGACTATATTTTGACGCGGTAGGTTCTTTTTTAACTAGTGCATCTCGTAGCTGGCCTCTGAAGCCATGACTACTTAACCGGACATTCCTGTGGCTGCCTTAAGCTTCTACATTCAAAGCCTCCAGCCAGGGGCAAAATTATTCTAAATTAATACTAGGCGAGCGCTCGCTAAGGTTACCCCCTGTGGGGTACGAACCTCGGATTAGAGCGTCGCTGGGGGGAGGACAGCATGATGGGACAGGCTGGATCAAGGATATATTATTATTATCAGGGGAATTTAAAGCTACAGGCTCAGCATCGACGCGGGCTGGCACATCGACGAGCAAGGGTCGGGGGGACGCGGTAGGGCGAATCTAACGATTTAAATCTTTGCCACTGTCATCATTTTCATGACAGCCGTCACTGCGGCCTGATGATCGGCCACCGCTTTTCTAGGAAACTGTACTCGTAGTTTTACCTACTGATAATTTTGTCGCTTATTCGAGTTTTGAACTTAGTGAACGTTGAACCTTCGAACAGAAAAAAATTAAAAAGCAGAAAGTTAAATCCTCAAAAATACCAAAACACTTAAAAGATAGGCTCTACCACAGACTACAATTATATGGGCTCTAGGCTCTACCAATGTGTATTTGGGATAATATGAATAGTGTGATAGATTGAAAATAATAGTCACCAGAGCTTTATTTTTTTGTACCAATCATGTCGTCAAATCAATAAAGCTTGAAGCCCTGAAACACCTGTGTTATAAAATAATGTGTTGACAAGAATCAATATTAAAATTTATTTATAAAAAAATTCACATATTTAATAATATTTATCCTTTGTTTCAGGTACGTAACAGTTATAAAGTGTTAAACCGAATCCTTCGAACAGTAAGTTAATAATCGTATGAATATTTTATTTTTAACCTAAATAACCACGAAGCACATCTCCTTGTAAATAGACATTAATATTCGGCAAATACGCACACTAAATTTTGTGAAGAGTTCCGTAGTACACTTACAATGGTTGAATTGAAATCTTTATGTCTTTATCCTGCTTCTTCCGCTTCTAAAGCTATTCTAATGCTGCGTGACAAAGCAATGCCTGCCGAAGCTTCGTATGTTTTGATCGCTAAAGTTATCGCGATAATGAGGTGAACACATTAGTGGCTTCGCCACGTTTATTATGTACCGCCACCCGGGCGATAAGTGCTTCGCAGCTCGAACTATCGCGCCGATAACCGATAACGGTTCGTCACATCTGCGTGTTTCGGATCACTGTGCGAAGCTTCGTCACGATAGACGTAGATGCGTCCGCAGCATTACGCAGTTAAGGGGGAAGTGGAGCATGTAACTCCTCCAGCTTAAAGGTAATTCAAAGCAGACTACCAGGCTTTCATGAGAACCCCTGTATCTACTTATTATCAAAATGTGCTCCGAGTTTGAAACGCAATATGGGTTCTTATGGAACCCAGGTAGCCTGGTCAATTGCTGCTATATTAGAAAAAAATGTGTGCTTGATTATGTTATTCATTTAATTTATTACGTAAGTAAATCACTTCCTGGGGCACAAAACTCAGTGTTTTGTGCCCCAGGAAGTGATTTACTTATACTTATACTTACTACTTTATATAGTATTTAAGTTTTTTACTGTAAAAAAACGTAATTCAGCATTAGTGTTATCATCATCAAGTCTTAATAATCGTACTACTTTATATAAATTGCCTAATCATACCCTGAGTGTTCATGAGGATTGCTTCCTTAATGAAAAAAGGTTTTTAGTTTATTTTATCATGTTCTAAAGAACCCTAAAAACGTTTTCCACGATTTGGAAATCAGGAAATTGAGGAGTTCATATCGCATTATTATCTACACGTCTATTTCCTTCAGTTTATAGCTACATATAACTTTAACTGCGGCTACAATAGAACTTTTTATACGAAACACAACCATATCGTAATGGTTATAAGAGCTAGCAAATACATAAACAAAATTGTACAACTGAACTTGATTAACATGGCCGTAATATAGTTACGCTATTAGAAACCTTAGTACATTTTCGCCCACATTAAAACGATTGTTACACACGCAATTTAGATTTTAATCAAAAGGTATTACAGTCTAGAATTGATTAATGGGCTCACATATGAAGTGTTACGACCATAGGTATGAAGTGATCGATTCATTTCTTTACAATTTATGATTGCCTGGTACTTGAACGCGTAACTTTGCCTACCCGTGTTATGTATTTGCTGATACATAAGAAAGTACCTCAAGTAATTACTTAATAGCTTATGTTAAAGAAGTTATTAATGTTGTCATGAACACGGTTATGTTAAGTAATTACCGACATAACTGATTTAATTAGTTACAGACATGCCGTATAATTAATTCAGTTACAGTACAAGTTTTTCAGCTACCGTGTTTACGCGCTCCATTTTTGTAGGAATTCAGCGAAGAAAGGCGATAAAGTTTTCGTTCGTACTACAATATTTATTTTTCAGAAACATTTTAAGAAATACCACTTTTGGTGACTAAGGTTTGTAACTTTTTTTTGTAGTGAAAAAGAAAATTTCTTATGGCGGACTTTTATACGCTCTTTCTGAACAGTGAATGAAACTGAACTACTCGGGTTGGTGTCGCTGATTTGGGAATACTCGGCGCTAAATCGCGTATCCTCGGCTCCCTCCAGTCGCAAGTTTCCACTTTTAACGTGTGGTCAAAAGCAAACACCCTTTTATTTTTATGATGAACGTATTTTGTACGTATATTTTTCTGCCTAAAGAAATCATAAAACCTCACCCATATATTTATTAATATTATGTACTTACTTCATATCAATAACATTACTCAATCGCTACTACACAAACCTACTCAATTACCAAAACATTCGATACAAAAATCGATTAAAAAACCGGCCATAATCGAATGAGATTCCAGCTAAATAGCCGTAAAATCACACGATTAACTTGTCTTTGTAAGATGACGATATTTTTCAAAACTTATGACGTCACTCGTCAGTGACGCGTTACCGTGACGGTCTCGCTCTGGTTGACGCGACTTTGAGAGCCGTACAGTGTCACTGCTTTGGTTGGTGGCTTATAGGATTGTACAAGGTGGCAGGGGCGTAGACTCCGTACAAGCCGATTCCTATCGGCTTCCCTTCGGTAATTCGGAACACAACCACTCTATCATCATTGAATAATCACACTATAAGTATTTGAATACAATTAAAACATTACAAAACGCCTACATAAAAATTTTTGTCTTTATATCCCAACAACAAAACATTTCGCTCTAAAATAACTCGTAGGCGCGTACGGGTTATCGTGAATTTAATTTCTATAGAAAATATAGTCCGTCTTGACGTCACTCGGTCACGTGACACCGCCCCTTCTTAGCAGCCGAGTAAGCCGGTTTGCAACGAGTTACTATAGGGACAGTAGGCGAAAACGCGCTCGTGTGAACGAGAAAGAACTATGTATTGCTATTACTCACTCGTTCTCGCATTTGATATTCGGTTGTTGTCGTTGAGTATCGTAATGCGTTCGGCTCGGTGTTCGGACATCATCACATCAAAACATTATTTCATCATTCGATTGACAATGTGTTGGTTTTTGTCGTAATCGCAACCATATAATTTGTTTACAGTAGTTAATTTGCATTTTGTATTCATTGTATTCATTAGTTTATCATTACTAGTACGAGTAATATTTGTTTTCAGGTATAGAAAAGTGATTAAGATAGTGTTTGTGTTATGAGTTTAGTGAAAGAAACGTACGTTGATTGAACTACGTTGTAATTAGGTATTTGGGGTAAGTAGAAAGTTTAATAAGTTGAACTTACATCATTAGAGTAGATTTGAAAAATGATTAGTACTATCAGTAGGATTAGGATGGCGGCAAATAGTTTTGATTGTTGCTTGACGAATTATTTACTTTGTGAGGAAACATGCTTTTCAAGGTTTGAAAATAAGAAACACATAATTAATACTGAATTCTTTATTAATACCTACATTATGAAACAAATTCCTTAATTAAAAATACTTTTTGTATTATAATTACATTTGATTTCACTCTTAGAGTAAAATCAGATGTGCTGTCATCTTGTGTTGAAACGCCAAACTAGCTTCACAAATCTCAAAATAGTATTTCTACTCGCCGACAGATGTCGTTAAACGAATCACAGAACAACTTGATTTTTTTTCGCTAATTCGTATGAAGCTCCTATTAGAAAAGTAAATCGAAATAGGAATTTAAGAAACGGTTTATTGACACCATTATTTTGTTAGATACACAAGAAGTAGCTTTTCGCGGCCACGATGAAGGTCTGAATTCCAATAACCGCGGTAACTATATCAAAACTTTGTTATATCTGAGGAAATATGATCCGTAATGAACTCGCATTTAGAACTATGATCTTCAGTTCAGAACCCCGTGTTTTCTGGTCTCTCTAGTGATATTCAAAATGATTTAATACATTGTATTGCATCCGTTTTACGAGACCACATTAGATTAGAGATAGATAAAGCTCAATTTCTGTCTGTAATGATTGACGAAACTCCAGATGTCAGTCATAGGGAGCAATTAACTGTAATTTTTCGATATTTATCAGAAACTGGAATTGAAGAACGATTCCTGGGTTTTTACGATGTTAGCGAAAGTCGAACTGCTGAAGTTTTATCCAAACAGTTGTTAGAAATACTTGACCAGTATCGTTGTAGAAATAAGTTAGTTGGTCAATCTTACGACGGCGCGGCAGTTATGTCTGGCGAGCCACGGTGGAGTACAAGCGAAAATTCGTGATGCATGTCCATATGGCAATGTTTGTCCCATGTTACGCTCATATATTAAATTTAGTACTGAGCCGTTCCCTTGAAAATATTCAGGAAATGAAAACGTTTTTTGGACACGTAAATAGTATCATCTTATCATATAGTAAATAGTAACATCTGCCTGTACAAGACTGAAGAGCCAGAAAGCTAGCCACAAATTGTAAGTAACTGGACTTCACGCACGGCTGCAGCCCCTGGTTTTTTTTTTTTTTTTTTTTTTTTTTTTGTTTTTTTCCTTTTGTTTTGGCTCCGGCTTACCTTTTCTATTACGGCACCCTTCGCCACTGCAAGGTGGTCTGGGGTTGACAACACCAGCCCTCCAAATAAATAGCGAAATACTTGACAGATATTGCAAGAATCGAGTAATCTTATAGTATGGACCTTATGGTGCAGTTATATTTTGTTTGCGTAGGAATTTGGTCTTTGTGACAAGCACATTGCTATTTTTTTTTTTTTTGATAGCGTTATACCATCAAACAGCAAGTTCCATGATGAAGTAAAACAAAACTAACTGCTTGGTTGGTCTAGTGGTTGCAAGCGCTACTGCTGAGCATAAGGTGCCAGGTTCGATACCCAGGTCGGGCAAAGTGTTATTGGGTTTTTCCATCAGGAATCATAGCAGACCGGAGTTTGGATTTGTGCCCGGTAGATGGCAATAGGCTCGCCCCCTATTACATGGGACAGCAAAATGTGGGTATTATGTTAACTAAAAAAAAAACAAAGAAAACCGAAGCCTCATTCCGAGAAGTTGCGATTGCGAACCCCTCGAGATTCGGTTGGTACTTACGTAAACGCAGATGACAGTTTCTGGGCGTACCCTTATCAAATTCGACATACTAAGTGATATGCAAAGGAGTTACATTGGTCAAGCTTAAGAAATCTAAATGGAACAGACTGAATGAGTACCGAGTAGGTTACGGTACCATTTGACGTCACCTTGTCATACAATTTTTAACCAAGTAAGCCCAACCTATATTTATTTGATCTAACTGACTTAGCAACAGGAACGTTCATTCACAACATCGATCACAAAAAATAATCATTTAGTTCATCTGTTCACGTTACAATTAAAGCACTATACACCGGAAAATGCTTCGAAAAAAAAAACTTCAGGTCCATCTCGATTGGATACAGCAACTGGGCATCGAACTTGCGTCCGCTACATCTCCATCGAGATAAGGAACAATTGAATCAAAAGCTACATAGAGATTTTTATCTTGTAGTTACTCTGTATGGAAGTGCTCTGTGAATTTATGACGCCTTGGTACCGGCAGGTGTTTTAGTACGGTTTGACGACCCTGGTGATGTTTTGTCTGCATTTTGTGCTAGATTTTTGGTGGCTAGAGTAGGATAGAGATATGCACAGGAGTAGAGAGGGACAACATTTTTATTGTTAGGCGCTCTGTGAATTTATGAAGCCCTAGTACGGGCAGGTATTTTGGTGCGGTTTGACGACCCTGGTAATGTTTTTTCTGCATTTTGTGCTAGATTTTTGGTGATTAGAATAGGATAGAGTTATGTGTAGCAGTGTAGAGAGCGACAAGATCTTTATTGTTAAGAGCTCTGTGAATTTATGGTACCCTGGTACAATCAGGTGTTTTGATGCAGTTTGGTAACCCTGGTAGTTGTTGTGTGATGTTATTCTGTCTGAATTTTGTACTAGAGAAAAATTTACCCATTAACTCTTCGTGTAGATTTGGTAGAATTACTTACCTCCTCTAGTCGTGCAATTGAAAATTACTTCTTCCTGATTTGGCCAAGAACCGCGTTTCTCAAGTAACCACATCTATTGCGGAAGAAAGGTAACTCACGTGTAAATTCATTTCAATCATAGATTATGGAATCGCGTATTCTGCTATCACGCATTCACGCTACGTCCGTCATGTGTGCGAAAGCAAATCGGATGGAAGTACCAGGAAAACATAAATAGCTTGAAGAAAATTCGTCTAAAAATTCTTTAAAGACCATCGACCTAATATTGATTATTACCGATCAACAGATAGTTTCTGTTGCAACATGTCGAGACAATAATGTTTAGTTAACGGGCACCTAATAACCGTACGCCCTTAAGATTTACCGGTCCGGCTAGTAAGTACTACGGATGACAGAGCGATTTCTTTTAGTAAACCGTTAAAACTGACGGGTTACGGAAACACACCGGTTACGCAAGTGTTTTATATTTCCATGCGATCTGGGAAGTGGGAACATGTTTGTGGAACTGTTTAATGTAATCACTTTGTCATAGCTTAGTTATTGTGTAAGGAGCTCCGGTTCTGGGAAAGTTTTCGTCAAGTTTTATGACTTGTGCCATGTAGTTTATCTTAATTTCTTTGGTCCTTTGGTCCTGTTGTCCTTTCACCGTCATGGCATCATTTAATAATGAGTCGCTATATGAACTGGTTGATCTTTCGAACATTGTCATAATAATACTTCAGCAACAGCTGAAAAGCAATGTGCCATATCTATTTTTATATTCGTTCTAAAAAAACTAGAACAAAACCATTTCAAATTACTAGGCTCGCATAAAAACAGCGTACTAGTTAGATAAAACGCTATCTGCGACATCCGGGTGTTTTCACCCGACGGGGAACTAAGGCAACAATTAAATATCACGTGTGAACGTCCCACTGTTATGCTTTCCTGGTAATACGTGAACACTTTCTATGGTGGGTGTTGACTTTCCCTAGTGGCGATAAGTTCTGTGACGTCATTGAATAAATCAGAGTGGAAACCACGGGAAAACTCGAGAAAATATGTTAAGAGGATTTATTCTGAAAGTTGGCAACGTCGCAAATAGATGTCAAATATTTCGCTGTTTTGATTAATTTGATAATATTTCTGTATGGAAATAAAAAATGTGGCTAACTAGCGAACTAGAATATTGATTATGAAATGCAACAATTAATATCGTAACACCGAATAGTTGGTTTTAGATGTAAAAAAAGTATTTGGAAACTTTCCAAATGCCTTTTTTTACACCTAAAACGGGTATAACATCAAATTCAATGTTATAATTGCAATTCATTATTAATATTCTAGTTAGTTAGTTAGCCACATTTCTTATTTCCAGTATTATTTCCAAATTAATCAAAACAGGTAACTTTTTGACAGCTATTTCCGACGTTGCTAACTTTTAGGATGCACCCTCTTAACGATAAAGACTTTTGAGAATTTTAATCGAAAGCAGTCATCTCGATTAACTGAAATTCCTACCATGTGTACACACACATGTGTGCATGTGCCATGTGTGCATGTGCCATGTGTGCATGTGCCATGTGTGCATGTGCCATGTGTGCATGTGCCATGTGTGCATGTGCCATGTGTGCATGTGCCATGTGTGCATGTGTGCACATTTAATTAAACCTTTGCAACTAGATACCTAAAAAACAACTGAACCCGCTCATGTCAAGTTCTCAATACATGTAATCATGTATTATAAACCTTATAAAAAGTAGATTTTTCTTCTCTAGCAGTCGTGCTACCTAAGAAATCACTTGGAAGCATGTATCATGTTGTCATATTTCGAACTTTCGATGACGATAAAAAAACCTAAATCGAAAAGGCAAATACAATCACACAAACCAAACTATTGATGAAGTCATCGTAGTAAAATACTAATCGAATGCCAATCACCATGGTCAATGCTTATTACCACTTCATTTTTTTACCTTCAAATCACGACAGTAGTACATGTCAACTTGACTGACATGTCATTTAAAATACATAGATAAACATAATGATTGATGACGTCTAGTCACCTAAAATATGGATGCTCTCTTTCTAACCTACAACTGTCACTAACGAGACACAATAGAATTTTTAATTGTTATCGCATTCTAAAGGCATCGACAGATGAGCGGTCTTGGTTATCCTTGCTAAAGTTTGGTGTTACGTATGTGATTTAGTTCATTGCATCCAAATGCTGGAAAATGGCTCCGTCCGCTCCTTCCCTTGGCTCCTTTTGAATGCAGTTCATCCCAGCATCAAGTCGTTCATATTATGATCCTTAACGTATAATTGACTATCCCAACTTCGAATCAATCTGCCTAGCCTTTTCCGAACTGTGCTGGGGTCGGCTTCCAGTCTAACCGGATGCAGCTAAATATTAGTATTTTACATGGAGCGACTGCTTAACTGACCTCCATAACCCAGTAACTGGGTTATACGATACCTCCTGGGTCTTCGCCTATAGCCATTCACATTCATACTAAACTCTTTCCGAACATAAATACCAATTATTAAGCGTATGTAGTTTTAAACAGAAAACCTTAGTGAAAGTGTATTTAAAACACGTAAAAGTTTACGTTACGAAATATTATCTCCCCTCGTAGAATAAATGTAGGTTAAAAGTAAAACAATTACTTATATGGTAGGAAAACTTAAACTCAATTGTTTTGTATGGCCATCGGCCTTAGACCGGAACTGATGTGACCAACTGACCACGTGACCAACTATGATAATATCTCTTTGCAGTTTAAAGTCTCACAGACTTTGCAGTCTGAAAATGGGATAGTGCTATTTATGCTGTATAGCTCCGTCTCTCTCACACTGGAACAATGATGGCTTGACACGTCATAGTACAGTCTTCTGCGACCCCGTGATTTCTCCTTCCATTTTTAACGGAATCTATCCAGTTCGTTCCCCTGTTTGCTTCGTAACCTGCTGCGACTTCGTTACACAATATTTGAGAAGCAATTTCTGACGCTATTTCTGACGCTATTTATAAACTAGACAGATAACTCGATGCACATTTGTTATTTCGTCTTCTAAGCGTCTCGGTGATAATTTAAATGGAGTCAGCCCATAATTTGGCACGAGTTTGACAGCTTCGGTAGCGTCCATCAGTTTCTGTAACGTCCAGGCAACAGGACACGCTGGACTATTGAGTCCCAAATTGTATGTCATTTCTTAATTTTGGTGCTTGAATGAATGATGCAGCGAGCACAGCGTGGTTTAACCACTCGATAAATCGAATGAACCCCGAGATTTATACTAACCCCTGTAGCCTCATGCTTCTTGGAGCTACAGAGGCCATTGCATATCAAGGAGTAGACCGGGGGGCGTGGTCATGGTAGGGAAGACGTGCCCTTAGGATATGGAAGGATTTGCGAGCCGTACCGGATATGCATCCTTGAGTAGGCAATAGAATAGTGGAGAAACGGTTGATATTCTACCCAAATACATTTTGTTGTTTCTTTAGAATATGCCAGATAAGTGCACTTTTCCATTCAAATATACTCCCTTTAAGTATACGCCGCAGTTACTTCAAGATTAATTCTCACAAGACCTTGTAACAAACTGACCATGTACCTAAAAGAAATACCATGTAATTGTGTCCCTACATAATGTCACATGCTACTTGTACGGACCTAAAATGGCGGTATTGGCCATCCGGTGCGGTTGCGCAGTCATGCACTTGACGATGCGGTCAAGCACTTTATTTTTAATTTTTTTTTGGATGAATAAGTTGGGTGAAGTAGTAAGGGCAACGGTGACCTAGGTGGATTCTCGGACATACATTTCCAAATATCCACGGATTGTCCATATCGGATTTTTTGGGGAATAGCCCTAGCCGACCATGGATTTTGCCGATCTCTACCAGCTATATTGACTAAACGAATAAATATTGATTTAATTTTTGTATGCAGAATGGGAACGTCATTAAGAGACACGTTGTTTAATTTATTATTGTATTGTCGTATCCACCTTGTATATCAATCCAGCTGAAAGAATCAATGTTGTAGAAATACGAAATGCTTTGAAAGCGATTGCTACTTGTAAAGGTAATATCAATAATTAACCAACAGATTATTAAAGTCAGCTGCTTAGAATGTGGTCCTCGAGTGCAGGGCCACTAACAATTTAATCTAGCCATGCCCATCCTTATATCAGGAATGTGGGAATTACCATAGTTTAAGTAGGTTACAATAGTGAGTGTGAGGTGAGGGGCTTGTGGCTAAGTAATAACAGAAGCACGGGTCGGTTAAACTACGCTTGCCGCGGTTGGTCCGTGGATGGGTGACCATCTTTATATACCAAGACCCTCCGAGCCTCGGAAAGCACGTTAAGCCGTTGGTCCCGGCTGTCAATCGTGGATCTTTGACAGTCGTTAATTATAACAGACGAGTAGTCAGAAGCCCGAAAAGTCTGACAACCAGTCTTACCAAGGGGTATCGTATTACCCAGTAACTGGGTTGTCGAGGTCAGATAGGCAGTCGCTCCATGTAAAATACTGGTATTTAGCTGCATCTGCTGCAGCTGGAAGCCGACCCAACATAGTTGGGAAAAGGCTAGGTAGATGATGAAGTAGGTTGCAATAATCTAATAAGGAATTATGGTTTTATAATCTCTTCGTTTATCTTTTCTTCCTAGCTAGTTTTTCACCTAAAATAGGCAATAAGTCTTGTGATCAGACAATTTTGCTGTTTTAAAGAGAGAATGCTTAGATGTTTTGGTCATGTTGAGGGGATGCATGAAAGGAGACTAACAAAAAGTATCTACAAGGTATCTTCTCCTCCTCCCTCTTCTCCTTGTAGATACTTTTTGTTAGTCTCTCTAAACGAAGCAAAATGAGTATGTAGGGATCGAAGCCAGTCTCGTTCTGTAGTTTTACCACCGCCGCCACCGGACCAAAAAGGTCAGGTTAGTCGCCTTTTACTCATCCTCTAAATTTTGACCAAATCATGTAAGCATACTCTTATAAATTTTTGTCACTACATCTTCTTTTCAACCGCACCCATGGGAAGAAGACTTTAGATTAATCGTATACTATTAAATGAGCAATATTTGTAATCTTCTCCAAAATGGGGTCTAACGATTTCATTGAAAGTTGCAATATAGGGGCGTACGGAGGCGAAACATCGATCTATCTAGGTGTCATATCTGGGAAAATTCGTTTTCTACATTTTCAAAGCCTCGGCAATGTGATTACGTAATACACGATCAATCGGAATTCGAATCGTTTTGAAACAGATTGGTAATCCATTGCTTCATAAGTTCGTAAAAAAGATCTGCTCAACAACGTAAATAACGCAATGAATATTGTTGAACTGTCAAAAAGAAACAGATTAGTCGTAATCGTTTACGAAAATGTGTTGCGTAATTAGATAGCAGATTCTGTATTTTTGAAGCAGTTACAGAAATATTAACAGTGACACCATCTTATTTAGAAAGTACCTACGTGTTTAGTAATATGAAGCATGAGTACCTAAATATATCATTTTAATTATAAAACTCAGCACAATGGTTGAGAAAGATTAAACGATCAATCATAAGCAAATAATCTGTATTAAGTGTAGTCTAGGAGTCTGGACTGTTACGTTATCTCACCCACTTGGAGTTGATTAAGAGGTTTACAACTGGTGAATTGTCATTAGAACTGTTACGTTTATTTGTTACTCAATAAGAATTATTATTATTACAAATAATTCTTTGATAATTGCCGCTTTTGTAAGGTTTAATTTGAAGGGTGATATTTTATTTACATATAACATGACGTTAAATCTGCTCATTAAAATTTGATTTATAAGCGTATAAGTTAAAAACAACATAATATCGCGCCTGTAATCCTCAAAGGGCCGAGGTTTCGAAAATATACTTTATGGTTAATAGACTTTAAAGTCCTTCATTATTATCTAAAGTTATTTTTTCTTACGATTCCATCTCAAACTAAGTAAGTAAACAGATCTCACATACCTATAGTTCAAGAACTACTTGCACTTGAAAACAACAAAATATTTCCAACAACGGTGCATTTCTTAATACATAGTAAGCGAAAATGCGGTTACTTTTTATTCACTTTTACTTGTCTCATTACTATTTACTCCGCACCTCCATATCAGAAGATCTGTTTTATCTCGCGTCCGTGCCAACTAGCACTTCGTGTCACTATCTCCTAGACTACGTGCATTGCCCAGTGAGCCGGCATTAGGTATTCAAAACACACAGTGAAAGGCGAGCCGACTACAAACAGTTCAAGGTAGATAAGTCAAGTTTGAGCTGTCAAACATACATAACAGTGCTTGGATTATGGACTTGAATATCCGTGTTAATATTTCCGAGTTTTTGTTAGATAAGTTGGGCTAGTTATTTTGTGTATTCGCATGGGTAGTCGAACTTTAAAAAAGAATGAATCCACAAAAAAGTGATGAAGTTTTTTTTTGTAACATAGATTGATAAGCTTTTTTTTTGGCTATTCATTTTCCCTTTATTTGGGAAAATGAATACGTGGACTACATTTAGTTAGAATCGGTGATATATTAGTATAAAAAACCGACCAAGTGAGAGTCGGACTCGGACACGAAGGGCTCCTTTAATTTTTAACTTTATATTATTTGTTGTTATAGCAGCAATAGAGAAACATAATCTATGAAAATTTCAACTGTCTCCCTATTACGGTTCATGAGATACAAAATTTTCAAAATTCAAAATTCAAAAGTCATTTATTCAAACTAGGCTGAGAATCAGCACTTTTCGAACGTCAAAATTACATAAGACAGTCCCCCAAAAACGCCCGCCCTTCACAGCATACAGCCCGCTGACAGACAGACAGACGGACGGACGGACGGACAGCGGAGGCTTAGTAATGGGGTTCCCTACGGCACCCTTGGGGTGAACCCTAAAGAAACCGAGACAGTCACGAGCACAAACATGTACGCTTTTCAAAATTCATTAGCGATTTTCGCGAATAGTAACGATTGCTACTTTGAGATATGACCAATATCATTATAGTAGTTATTATAGGTTCAAAAATTTTAAGTTTGTAACAACTTAAAAATTGCATTCAATACAATAAAATAAAATTAAGCGCTTCGATTATTATAGCGGATTAAAAGACGAGAAAATAGATCAAAATACCATGAGGGTTTTCATGAAAATTCACGCCACCAAACGCCATTTTGACAAGAGGTCGACATTTCGACTATGAACAAAAAACCTATGATGTCGTTCATCATTCGTTTCATTCATTCGTTCACGACGAAAGAAAATATTGGCGGTTTGACATTTTTGACAGGTAGACCTGACGTCTCAGTCCTGCCACCTAGAAAACGTTATTTCAGAAAACGCTCATTGCCTAACATGAGGTATTCTAAAAACTACAACGTCCGTTTAATCAATATTTATTTATAAATGCTGTTTAAGTTATAAATCCATTGCGTGTAACACCATTAATTTTATAAGTACTCAACCGCTATGTAACAGTTTACTAAACTAGTTTTTACGACTTCAGTTACTTGCTTACTAACGTGATTATCAATTAGGTCAGTTTCGTATAGATTGAAGATTTATATACTGAAAACCGATTTTAAAGTTGTACTGTATTGTACTAACTGTATTTTTTTTAATAACCTTCATATACTGTACCTTTTTTTTTATCATCTACTGGGAAGCTCTTTGAACTGGATCTCACCTAATGGTAAGTGATGATTAGGCCGAAGGTGGAAGCGAGCTTCACCCGGAAGCCTCAACCACAGAGGAACTACCTATTTTACCTCTAACTGCCGAAACACAATAATTCTGTTGGTGACAGACTTACTTAAGATGGCAGAACCTAGTGAGAATTTCGCGTATAAAGCATACTCCGGTTGCGATTCGACTACCACGCATCTGCCGTTTTGAGGATATCACCAATAGGTTCAGTGTATGTCCTAGGGTGCTTAGAAACGTAATGGATATCACGTAGTCAAACCAGATAGAACCTCTTTGAGAATTGGAAGAATTGTTTTTTCTACAGAAGCTTTGCTTTTGAAGCCATTGCTTTTTTCAACAAAAAAAAAGAAGTCATACATGCACAGGTAACATAAGTACCAGGCTTCCATAAGCACTTAGAAATGTCGAGAGTTACACCATTTAGCAATTAGCTTGGAGTGTTTCAAGAGCTGGGAGTCTGGTATACTAACCTCGCATTAATTACTAGGGTAGCAGGGGTCACTGGAAGAATGTCTTGGAAAGTTTGCTTTGTGTAGGTAAATTACTTTCCTGGGATCAGAGGAACGTAATTCTTTAGAAAATACAATGTAAACAAACTGTTCGGTAAGGAAAAGTAATACATAGAAAAAGAAACGTACTAATCGATACTGAAATTGTCGTTGTTCACTAGTTAAATAACTTTCAGTAGCTTTGGCTTATCGCCACAAAGACCAAGTCTATAAAAAAACGAAAACAGTAAAGTTAATATAGTGCATGCCTATCTCTTTTGCCTGTACTGTACCAATAATTTACTATAATAACACTGTTTACACATACATAATAGGTACATACATACATTGTTGTTACATTCAAAGCTTACCATCACTTTCACACAATTACTGCTCAATGTTCATATTTTCCGTCAGATATTGATCGAAGTCAAACAATGGCGGCGATGCGTGGGCGTTGGTTTGCAACACCATGTTATAATATTTCGGTGTTATGTAACCAGGATGTGTTCTGAATGTGATGTTGTGAACTTCTTTATAGACATGATTGCCTGGTGCCGTGATTCTGATTAAGATAGTTTGTTCTGGTTTTGTTGATTTAGTGGTAAAGTTATGACAGGCATTAGTTATGATTTTTGTCTTAAGAGGGTGCATCCTAAAAGTTGGCAACGTCGTAAATATCTGTCAAATAGTTACCTGTTTTGATTAATTTGGAAATAATACTGTATGGAAATAAGAAATGTGGCTAACTAACTAACTAGAATATTAATAATGAATTGCAATTATAACATTGAATTTGATGTTGTACCCGTTTCAGGTGAAAAAAAAGCATTTGGAAAGTTACCAAATACTTTTTTTACATCTAAAACTAACTACCTAGTTACGATATTAATTGTTGCATTTCTTAATCAATATTCTAGTTCGCTAGTTAGCCACATTTTTTATTTCCATACAGAAATATTATCAAATTAATCAAAACAGCGAAATATTTGACATCTATTTGCGACGTTGCCAACTTTCAGAATAAACCCTCTTAAGAAAGTTGCTAATACATTTCTATTTTGTTGTCTATCGATATTGTGTTCTTTTTAATCATGCTGCTGGTCATCATTCCTTATGTTTACCAATTTATTTGGGGTTGGTACAGCATGTTTTTTTTTTCATTCATTTCTACCAGCTGTCCTCTCAGTACCTAATCTTCTCCCTTTCTACCCATATCATCTTTCAAAAGATTCATCTGTCCTTTTTTAGGTTCCTCTATAGAGGCATGAGGAACACGGTGTAAAGTTCACTGATCCTCCATAGAAAACGGAGGATCCTCCAACTAGACAAGTGTTGTGTCTGGAGGGCAACTGCCCGACGATTGACATCGGGGCGTTGTATATATGCTGGTCTCGCAGTAAACTCTGCTTGCAAAATGTAGGGTTTCGCGTGACGTTAGTGTGATGCCACCACACCTCTTTTTCTGCTTTTGGACAGATAAGTTATTTATTTCAGTCCAATCAGAATCAACATGGTTGCCCTGTCAGACTTCCAGGCCTGATTTATATTTGATGACTACTAGAGATTATTATATACAAAGCGTAAATATTTCGGCTATTCGTTTGACGCAAGCATAGCCGTAGGCGCAGCCAAAAGCTTATGTCATTGACTAGCATATTAATCTTTTGAAATATTAACATACACAGCTGTCAAATAACTTCAATTTAACATACGCCAGTTATTTCTTGCCTAAATATGTATCACTGTACTTAACATACACCCAATTATTTTGGTCCAGTGTAAGAAAATTCTTGGTAGTAACTGCCTAAATTATCTATCAAATATGACAGTAACATAACCTTATTTATCAAGACACTTAAACAATATTTATCTATACAGTAAACACCTATTATAATTTAAAGTCCAGTCATAGGTTTCGAGTTCGAACCCAAGGCATACACCTTTGACTTTCCGGATTCATGTGCGTATTGTACAAATTATCAATTGCTTCAAAAACGATGAAGGAAAACATCGTGAGGAAACCGGCATGCCTGAGAGATATTTCTCGACGGCCTATGAAGCCATGTTAGAGGCCCATGGGCGCCTTTAAAACTCTGACACCAGGTTAGTCACTAACCAAACGAAAAGAAGAAGAAGATAATTTAAAGTCACTTTTCGTGTCTGTCTGTGTGACCACGTTGTTTCTTCTAAACTGCGCAATGGATTATGATGTGGTTTTGAACATGTTTTAGAGAATTTATTCCAGAAGGTTTATATGCATAGTACATTATATTATTCATACTTGGATATTAAAAAGAAATCTCATTGTTTTATCAAGTCAAAACGTGCGTAGCAGGACCTGGTCACTCGTTCATAATCATTCAAATACTTCTGTAGATACCTCTCGCTGCACCTGAGACAATTCAAGCAACACTGAACGTATAAATAACCGCACAACAGACAACAATTTCACATAAACAGCACCTTTATATCCTATCAATAAGGTTGGTTTTCGTTGTTAAACTGGCGTGCAGTTGAACATGCGCGAACGTCGCTCAATATTTCGCAATCACTGCGCAGCGCGCACGCGCGGATCATCGGGCGATTCGACGCGCCCATGCCAAATGACAGATACAGTTTATTGTTTCGATATACATAAGGCTGGTTATGTAGGTTTTAGATAGTTTGAATTGTTCCGTATAGAATTGTTGATTCATCATTATTTTTGTGAGGAACATATAAAAAGATCTCGTAGAGGTATCTACGATATCTGCATGCCTGCATGACCTGCATGACCACAATAGAAACGACTTTTGTCAACGAAAGAATAGACAAAATGACAGATAAACTATGACAATCTGTCATTTTGTCTATGTTTCCATCGACAAAACCCGTAGAAAACTCGTTTCTATGGTGGTGGTAGAGATTCGAGTAGCCCCGTGAATGTCTGTCGAAAAAGATGACTGAGGACATTAAGAAGATATTAAATTGTCCTTTTCTACTTTTAACCACATTATTGCACCGTTTATTGTTTCACCTAGTGACAGAGTTACGATTTTCTTCCATCCAACTGAAAAGACCAAACATTATGAACACAAGATAAGAGTATTAAATCTATATCCACTTGCACATACAGGCATACGTCCGTCAACACAGATCCCAGACGGATCCACTTTGCTAATATTTACATTATCGACATATCGTAGATTCAAGAGATAAATACAAAACGAATATATAGAAAAAGTCGAGCAACATTTACACAGGATTGTAAAAAAAAATATTGATAGAAAAAGTAAAGTCAACGTGAGGACTCAGAATAAGAAGTAATTTAAGTAAACTCAAACAGAATAAATATTGATACTGATAGGCAGTATCATTAGCTATCAGTAGTTTAAACACATGATGACAGGAACAGGACACAACCGACTAACAGTGAAGAAAAACATCATGTAGGCCGTGGACTTAATGAACTCAACTGACCAACCAACACAACCGAAGGACTGGTACTGCTACAGTTGTAGTCATAACATTCCATCTCTATATGAAAGAGGAAGATCTGCCAAGCCTTTGCCCAATTGGGTCAATTCCAGTCAAACCGGATGCAGCTGAATAGCGTATTTTACATGAAGTGACTGCCTATCTGACCTCCACAACCCAGTTACTGGGTCGTACGATACCCCTTGGACTGGAAACTGGTTGGACTTTCGGGCTTCTGACGACCCGTAACGACTGTCAAAGATCTACGAATAACAGCCGGGACCAACGGCTTAACGTGCTTTCCGAGGCACGGCGGAGTCTCAGTATATTAAGATGGTCACTCATCCACAGACCAACCCCGGCAAGCGTAGCTAGCGTAGAAATTGATAGTCTAACCGTGCGGCTGTTATTAGTTAGCCACGAGCTCCTCTATATGAAAGAGGAAGAGGGAAAGATAAAGGAAGAGGCAGAGTGGTTGCCTCTTGTAGAGGCACATGAACATAATAACCTGCTGGTGTTATTGTTGGAAAAGTATCAAACATCGAAAGTTTAATATTAAGAAAAATGTATTAAAAAAACCCATCAATAAAGAACAATGACATTATACTCATACAATATTTTTATACATAGACATGTATAACATTTGTTTAACATGATTAGGTACATGCCACACCTACTTGTCTGAATCATAGCGTACACAAATATGCATAATTCTTATGTACCCCGATGCTTGTGTAATGTTTATATTGTGTATGTTTGTATTACTTCTTTATGATATTACTGAATGATTGTTTCTGTTAGTAAAATATTCATGACGGTATGAAATTAACAGACTATACTAAATTACCTTGGCGACCAAGCTCTGCTCGGGTGTAAAATAGAGAAAACGTATTTTCCCAGATATGAGTCCTAGCTAGATCGATTTTTCGCCTCCGTAAGCCCCTATATTGCAACTTTCATCGAAATCGTTAGAGCCGTTTTCGAGAACGTGGTTACAAAAATATGTATATACAAATGTTGCTCATTCAATAGGATATGATAGGATATCCTCTTCCGAGAGTAAATGGCGTTTAGTGTCTGTATCTTTAGAATTTTCAAATTCCCATTAAGTCAAGTTTATTATGAAACCTTTAAAGGCGATAATTACTTATTTCTAAAGTGTTATTTAGTTCTAACTTATTTAAGGTTCTAACTTCTAATCTAAATAATCTCGCAACAACTCTTTTTATACAAAATAGTCAGTTTATAATTTATCGGTATTATTTCCGTTAGCTTATTAACTTTCGAAAACTTGTGAACTACAACAAACCATTTAAGTACAATTTAACGCATTATTTTATAATCGAGAGATTATAATTTTATCCATGGGATACCGAAAAATGGTGAACTGGTACCAATAACATAATCAGCCCATTAATGTTCTCACTGCTGGGACACAGGCCTCCTCTCTGTGAGAGGGAGTGGGCTGTAATCTACCACGCGGGCCCAGTGCGGGTTGGTAGATGTCACATGATGTCTTCGAATTTTTGTTTCTAAGACATGCCGGTTTCCTCACTATGTTTTCCTTCACCGTTTTGAGAGCAGTAGTGATGAAATTATTTACACAAAGTAAAGCGCCTGCTTGGGTTCGAACCCACGACTTACAACTCGTAAGTCGGGGCCATTACCACTGGGCCACCACTTCTCTGATATTAAATAATTATTATTTTATAATTTTTGTCAAGTTTTTGGCATTGGTTGTCACTGAGTGGAACCTGCATTTGAATGTTTTTGAGGTACGTCATGATATCGTCAATATCCTTCTATTACTGCACTATTTTGCTAAGATGTTCGAGCAAGGGTTACTGCTCCTGTAGACTGTCGATGACGATAATACATGCGCTAGAAGAGAATGTAATAACGACAATCCATGAATCTGTGTTAAGTAATACCTAAACGATCATTAGGAAGACAATAATAACATATTATGTAGGTAAGTAACAAAAACCAGTAGATCAGTAAAGACAATGTGCAACGACATGAAACATAGTTTGTATTATAATGTTACATCATATAGAAAAGATCATTTATCAAGAACTATTGATCCATAGTAATTGTGGTCAAAGATTATGAGATGAGATATGTATATAGAGAGGACATAATGTCTCTAACATTTCTGCCTAACGCCTGAGAGATGACAATCAAAAAGCTGGTTATGATCCTGTGTTGCTACATCAAAATCTGTTTGGTAACTATATCAATATCTGCTCCAATCCGCCTTATGTCTGCATTATCATCATCATCAAGTGGTATTCATTCAGAAAGTATCACTTCCTCATAATTTATTTCATGTTCTTACTCCTTCGTGCCTGTCTCTTTTTAGTTCTCTTAAAATTGTTTTACTGTAACATTTTATAGGAGGCCGTACAAATCAAGGAGTTCCTCGTCACTTGCAACTGCATTTATCAACACCGACCAACATTCATCGCATTTATCGACTAACGACTTTCATTAGTCACTACCCCGCCTGCGGGGAGTCCTCGCATGCTTCTTCTTCTTTTCGCGTGATTAGTGACTAACCTATAAGCTCCTTGCATCAAAGTGACGTATCTCCATTTACCATAATCTTTGTCCAATGTAACTCCAGCGGAGCGTGCACCAGGGCTATTGTTTACATCGCATAACGTGCGTAACATTGATGGGCACGGCTTACATCCGTCATAATCTTAACTTACGTCCATCTGTCGTATCTCATCATCATCATCTTAGCTTTTGACATATACAACTGTGCGATTGTGGTTGATGGAATAGATTTGAATAAAGATTTGTGATCTATCAATCTTTTCCCTTCATTTTCTAAAGGAAATTTTTGGTTATATCTGTGATTCTCTCTCTTCTGCAATCTGATTCGCTGGAGACATTTCTTTGGCAACTTTGCTGTCCTAAGAATTCTCTTGGTTGTTTTTGACTTTTGAAGCTTGACAGAATTTACTTACCTTACAATAATATTTATTCATTTTGAATATGCATTTACACTAGGTACTAAATCAAATGACTAACCAACTTACTATACAAATAAATTAAATACAAAGACAAAGGGATACTTGGGCGTCGAAGTACTCGTTTACATCGCCGTCATTCGGAATCGTGCCCAGAAAACTGACGTCATAGGCACATGTGTCTAGGAAAATCTTCCTAATATGTTTCATTGTCTTCTTGCATTCTTCAAGTTTCTTGCATTATTTCTGTATCGATACAGCCTCTTGACATTTGAACTGTTCAATCTATGTGTACATCTTTGTCTAACATATCACCCAGCCAACCGTGAACATAGTCTATTGTTTAAATTTGTTTACATGCGTATATGGGTATATGTGGTATATGGGTGATCATTAACATACATGGGTGCGTCCGTGCGTCTTATATTAGTCATAATTACGTACAATTGTATATCAAGCGCTTGATTACATTGTTTTGTTTACTATATCATCTCCGCCCGGGCTTTATCCCAACTATACGTACTTAATATTATTTAAACTGCGAAAGTAACTCTGTCTGTCTGTCTGTTACATTTTAACGCCTTAACGGCTAGCAGATTTGGATGAAATTTGGCCAAAAGGATAGACCAGGACCTGGATTAGCACATAGGATATTATTTTGAGTATCAATGAGTTTCAATTTCAACTCCTTACTTTGAAAGATTTCAACATGAGGTAGACTTTATTTTTTGTTTTTTTGTGTTTCGTGATGGAAAATCCTTATGGATGTCCTCCGCCCTGGGGTGGGCGAAGAGGTCGGTCAGACTCCTTCTGACTAAAACACACCCCGTGTTCTCTTCCCACACTTGGAGCGGGGATCGATGAGATTTTGTGCGCCTTCCATGATCCATGACTGGTGCCGGCCCGCTTTTGCGGGCCACCTCACGCCCCTGGGGGGAGTGAGGTGTGAGACTCCCCCCACGACGTCAGATAAGGGCGCTCATGGAACACTACGCGCTACTGTAAGGGATGGCTTACTCCACGTGAAATTAGTTTAAGTATTTGGACAAAAAAGTATACTACTATAAAAAGTAAACTACTACCTGGTGCTCTCAAGAAAAGATTTAATACACCCAGACTCTGATCTCCATATAATATAATGCCATTTGAATGCCAAAGTTCGTTGTCTCGGTCGCTTTCCCGCCTAAAGGATTAGTATTCTCTGTTCGTTCATTCGAGACAGATTTAACTGCTCAACGTTCACTTTCCAAGAAAATAGGAACAAGTTTGTTTTGTGCCTTTTAGCAGTAGAAAGGTATATAAAGGAGAAGGAATATCCGGAGATAAATCTTGTTTTGAATTCAGAATCCATCTCAAATATAACTGTCAAAATAATAAAAACATATTTATTGGTTATTTATGCCAACTTAGCATCTCAAGACCCAGTGTTATTACTGTAGGTACTGAAATGTCAGCTCATAGACGTGTTTTCGTGCATGAAAATCTCTACCCTAGGATTTCAATTTATCAGCCAAATGTTACTATAGTATTGCTGAGTTTCTAATGGAGAAAACATAATAATTCTAATGTAGGGGCGAAGTTTGGTTCTGTTAACTAGTATTGTAAGTATTTTATTTGATTTTGACATTTGAATAAGTAAGTAATATTTATTTTGTTCTTCATTCAATGTAAATTTAATTTATTGTAATCTGCAAATCAAATTAATTTAATTTTTTTTTATGTTTCATAATCAATAGTTATATATAGTTATAGTTATAATAATACATACTCGTATTTGTACGCCGTTAAGGTAAAACATGACTGTGATCCTTTCTGCAATGTACATAACATCTTGCATGCTTTGTGTGTGCATACTCATGTTTTGGACAAATAAATACCTAATCATTTCATTTCACTTCAAACACTTAGAAATATTTTGAAGTAAATTGAGAGAAAAAGGAAAAGGTGACTGCCAAAGTTGTAGAAAAGAAATCATCACGAATGTTGTACAGACTTTTCATAAAAAAGTGAACAGGTTCGAAATAGCTTCATCATCAATAATTTAGTAAATTGCGAAATCCATTGACAAATTCGAAGGACAAAAGATACTAATAAAGTTAATGAACTAATTAAACTAAGTATTACAAACAAATGTAGCAATAGAAATGCAAAAACAGCAAAAACGCAGAAGCCTATAACCAATTAAGAATCAATCAATGAAATGTCCAAAGAAAACGTTTAGCATAGGCAAGTAGCAACTGGTTGTTTTGACAAATGAAAGAACAGAATTTTGTAATAGTCACGCAATCGGTTTTGATTGCAAATTGCATGATTAGAACGAGACCGAGACAAATTCGTAATGAGAATAATTTTTCTTCAAATTGATATTACTTGTCTTGTACAAATATTTTGCAATATGACTGCACTACATACTGACTACAACACAGTCATCATTTTGGAATCTTGTGATAAGTTTTTCGTTGAATTTATTTCCAGTTTTTCTCCATACCAGTATCAGTAGTTAACTTTCTTTCCAGCTGGGTATATTATCTTTCATACGAAAGATTAAATTCATCTTTCCTATTCTCACATGCTCCTCATTCCTGCGCATCAGGAGTAGTATGGGCTCATCCAATCAATGTTCCGTAACTTTAAAGAATCGGAATTGAGATCATGTCGTGCCAATTCAAATCATTCTGATAGTAAGTATATGAATATAACGGCTCAGGATAGTCTTCACCAGTAGTGGTCATCATATCAGTGATTCAGCAGCTTCAATATCATCAGGATTGTGCCGGAATATAGCAGTTTGTCGTGGACTTGGTAGAACAGCGACTCCTCTGACACCTCTCATCAGAAGATGACAGTCGTGCAACCATCGATGCGACGATCTGCTAGAGTGACAGTAATCAGCCAGTCTCAGTCTTATTCGACCTCTTCGGTGATTCCTAGTAACTTCGTAACAAACCTAGGCGGCGCCACTTGCTGCGCCGTAAAATATTTGTCACTGTCAATGGATTTGCTATCGATTCGGTTCATTATCGACATTCCAAATAAGGAATCGGCTTCGATTGGAACCTAGAATAATAAAGTGACCTTCATTGTATAATTTAGGTTTCAAATCCGATATTAACTCACTGATAAGATAGACAACAGAGCTTACAATTCTACTAATTACACAACAATACTTAACAACCCTAAACTCTATTCTAGACCTAATATGGTTCAAAATCTAACACCCAAAAGCACGCCTGAAGGCGTTATTACAAATTCAAACAATAAAATCATTATATTGAAAACACAAACTTTATTCGAAACATTATATCATCAGAAAGGCAGGTATATAACCGAAGCGCACCTTATCTACCTACCAAGATATTTAGGCGTTCAGCCTACAACGAGTTGGGTTTCATTCTATTTTCCAAGAATTATTGGCTCAAATATTCTTCGACGCCCCAGGGGATTTTAAACCTTGTGTTAATCGATAATAAAGGTGGGTTTAGGTTGGGTGTTGTAGAGAAAGCTCTGATGTACGTTTGTTCTATTGATAACCAAGCTTCCCGGTCTGTGAGATGCAAATTATTATCACCACGGTGACCTGGCTTCGAAGTGGGCGTACCGTTGTGTAATAGTTATTTATTGTCATCATATTTGTGTCGAGAACAAGAGATTGTTGTGTTGGCAGTTGTCCTTTATGGGCGAGATATTGATAGAAAATTGTACTAAAGATTTTGGAGGACGTTTAAGCGATTTCTGGTTTAGTTTTACGGACGAGCTGTGGTGGCGCAGTGGTAACGGCCGCGACTTACGTGTAGGTTCGAACCCTAACAGGTGCTTTACTTTGTGTAAATTATATCATCACCACTGCTCTCAAAACGGTAAAGCAAGACATCGTGAGGAAACCGGCATGTCCTAGAACCAAAAATTCGAAGACCATGTAACATATACCAACCCGCACTGGGCCCGCGTGGTGGATTATGCCCCACTCTTTCTCGAAGAGGCGCAGTAGTGGGAATATACAAGGTGGAGACGACAATACAACAAAAAATTAAACGGCGTGTCCATAATGACGTTCCCATTCTGTATACAAAAATTCAATTGAATATATTCAATAGTTGTCATTATAGCTCGGCAAAATCCATAGTCGGCTCGGGCTATTCCGTTTATGCACCCCAAAAATCCACCCTAAAGTGGATATTCGGAAATGTATGCCCGAGAATTTATCCAAGGCCTAGTTGGATAAATGGAATTTATAGGCTTAGGGTGGATCCCAGCATACATTACATTTAATTTGTTTGAAAAACTCATTTTTTTATTTCGACGCTAGGATTTATTTGACAATTCCAAAATACTCTTAATTAGTAGTGCCAGTATTTTAATTTTTTGTTGTATGGTAGTCTCCACATTGTATAGGCTGATTATTTCTTTACCAACGGATGTGTGTGACTTTTTGATTTTAATTGAACACCCATTTTTAAACGGGGAATTTGCGAGTCTTTACTCGCCCGTTGGTCTAGTGGTCACAAGCTCGACAACTGAGCGTGGGCCTGAGTTCGGTCCATACGGGTCGTATAAAGAGTTTTGTTTTTAGAGTTTTTCCTTTAGAAATTGCTCAGTGAGGCCCCGGAGTGAACTTGCTTGGGTCCGATTAATGGCAATAGACGACGTATATTTTGTAACCTAATCCACTTAACTGTTCTTAAAGAGTCATAAAGAACCCTGTAAAAAATCGACACGTGTTTCACCTCTCAACGAAGCATCCTCAGGATGACGATTGACTTGTTGCGAAACCGGACACTGAAGTCGGTGAAATTGAAGTCATGGGTATCCTCATAAGGGGTCATTGTACTCATCCTTATGAACAATTTTCATTATGGGACCAACACTGAAATCGCGAAAAAAGGATCAGCTGTTCCCACATTACGACGAGCTATGCGAATTGGGACTGGTCATCTCATAGCTGCCATGGCTAATTTTAATTTAAGTATTTTAATCTTTACATGGTTTTTACTTTTATCTTTTTATTACGGACGCTTTTAACGTGCACATTTTTTTACATTGTTCTCACATGTATAATTTAAACATGAATGATGTAACCAATATTTTGTAACAATTGCTTATTTAAAAGAGTGTCCGTGGAGTTTCTTGCCCGTTCTTCTCCATAGGTACTTACTACGCTTTGGAATGGGCAACTAGCTTCATCTTTCTGACTGACTGACTCCTTGACAATTCAAAAGTGCCTCTTTATGGTTTAATTGAAATAAAAGCTTTGAGTTTGAACCTAAATGTAGGGAACAGCAGATTTTTTTCTCTCTGTTTTACTTTACCGACGGATATATTTTAGTAATTCCGGGTATCGTTCCCAACGTTTAAAAATAAACAAATATTTGACAGATCAAACTATGAATATTTATCAACCGTCCACTAATAAACCATGAGAACGCATATTATTGCATTCATTGCTTCTCGACCGGTAGCGTTTAGTTAAGCAGCATGCCGTACATTCTTTTGTCAACAACCGTTGGTTATCAATGACCAAAGAGCATGAGTAAATATCCGACAGAGACTGAACCCCATACAATCGTGATGCGATAAAAGGTAACGCAATGGTTAAAAGAAAAATGTTTTTACAATCTCAATGAGTACATGTCGATTGCGGAGAAGGAAAATGAAATATATATTAATTAATTAAGGTTAAAATTTAAGGGTAGCAATACATTGACATTATAATAGTTATGACATTATTAAAATTCTAAAAATTCTGAAAATTCTAATGCATGCATCTTATTTGCTGTCGCTGTATTTTTTATTTAATTGACATTGTGAAATAAAATATTCGCACACCATAAGTAATGGTAGAATGTAAAGGGGCCATTATAGTTGTAAGATCATACAGTGTAAACCTACATTCTTGCGAATAAATGAATTTGAATTTGATACACTTTTACTATGCTTAGCGGATGCCCGCCGTTTTACTGGAAGTCAAGAAAAACATGTACCTTTAACCATTACCATTAAAAGTATCCTAAATTTTCTAACTTTTAAATTGTCAAGGAGTCGGTCGGTCAGAAAAATGACACTAGTAGCCCGTGTTCTATCTGTGTGCCAAATTTCAATCAAATCAGTTCTGTCATCTATGAGTGATTGAATAACAAACAATTTTACTAATTTACACATTTATGATATTCGTAAGAATCGGTTCACGATGGTAGTGTTGAAACCGTATAGTCGGTTTCACCACGTTTATCGTAACAAAAAAATCGAAGGTACTTTGTTAGATAATACTTTTTGAATCCCTTCCTAAATTGTGTACAGTCCTTTCACAGTTATTTTATCACTGACAATAACCCAAGCAGCAGCCTACCAGCAACTTTATTGCAATTAGAATAAAGATCAATTTGACAGTGATGCAAAATCAGCGGAAAAATAACTGTGAAACAGTGTACCTTTCACAGCGCGATTTTAAAGCTTGGTCTCTGTTGTATAATTTACTCTGTGACCTGAAGTACGATTGCATTCAAGTGCTAAACGTATATGTGCATACGATCTGTCTCATACAAGTACAATCGATGAATTTCTTCATACATATTTGTTTGGAAACACACGGGAAGCAGTAAAGGACGTGGCTGCGGAAGCGTTTTTGATTACGGAATAGATATTTATGTAGATGCTGCTTGTAATTGAAATGTTTTTTGTAGTGAACAGGTATAGGGTAGGTGCCGTATCCTCAATTGGGATGGTTTTTATCATCAGGTCATTGGTCTACAGTTTCAATTGCAATGCAATTGCACGTGTTAAGTAGCGTAGGAAGTAGAAATTTCTTGTTGCAGGCCTACTACTTATATTTACAATACGTTTTTCTTAAATCGACAATCAAACAGACCATATTATGAAAAGAAGATAAAATAAAATTATTTTATCTTCTTTTCATGGTTTGGTTGATTGTATTGCACGACTCGTAATGCTTCGCATTAGAGTGTGCTCTACGATCGAAAAATATTTTTTGCCCCATTTCTGCAACTGTTTTTATTGTTTCACTCCTGCTAGTACACAGAACCTACTTAATTTATATACCATTGTATAGATGATTAAATGGAGATTAATATTGTATTTTTTAACAATTGATTTAATGCAGCAGAAATGGAAAAAGCATCAAAATAGTTGAAAAAAATTTCCTGTCCGTCAATTTATGATCCCTGAAAACATTGTAGCTTGCGATAAAATCAATTAATTGAGTCAATTTTTTTTTTATACATTCGTTTCAGCCGTAGAAGGAACCCTATTGAAAATGGCTCATTTATTCATAGTAGTTTAATTATAATTAATAAAATACTAACTAAAATATAATATCAATATCTAAATATTTTCAACCTTGATCCGGTGCCGTTGCCTAGCAACTGCCAACGTAAATATCTTTGTCAGTCGTTGACATTACGACTTCATGAAAAGTGATAAATTGTTCATTTTTAAACTATGTTTTGAATTTCTTTTTCGTATACTTTCGTATACGAATGAGTGATAAGTATGAGGCGTGCACTTTTGGATTTTCCAAACTATTTTTTTTTTCATTGGCAATACTATTACGTATACGTAGGAAGGTACGACAAATTTGAGCAGTCAGCCCCACTTTTCTGCCAATCCTTGCTTAAAAGAGAGACAAAATACTTAAAAAAAACTTTTTTCTGTTGCAGAAATATAAAAAGCTTTTATAGGTAAAATTAAACATCTCAAAGAATCTATTCAAACGTTTGCAATTGTTTTTTACGACTGTTCAACGATACATTTTTATAACACAAGAGGTAAAGGAGCATAAGGCTGCCTGTCCACTGGAGCGAAGAGGAGAGGAGAGGAGCGGAGATGAAATTAACCAATAGAATTGCACCTCTGGAGCGGAGTTTTGATTCTATTGGTTAATATTCACACATCTCCGCTCCAGTGGACAGGCAGCCTTAAGCTGGATCTAATGATCCCTAATAAATACCTGGAGTGAAGGGGAATGGATGCGCCACTTAACGTTTTATTAGTCATCGGAACCCTAAATGAGATCATCGTTAAATAGTTTAACAGATAATCTTATCTGAGAATGTAATTATTGAACATTGATAATGAAAAAGAAAAGAAACATAATATATTCTGCATTCTTTTCCTAGAATTTTTTTTTTTCTTGAATAGACGAATTGTTCTACATGGGCAGATTACATTATCACGCAAGACAATATGTTTACCATATTCTGACAGCCAGACTTATTATCTGGTTTGCTCTGGGCTCTTGGAGTGGTTTCACTTAATGAAAAAAAAAAATTATCCTTTGCAATAGATATCACGTAAGACAATATGTTTACCATATTCTGACAGCCAGACTTATTATCTGGTTTACTCTGGGCTCTTGGAGTGGTTTCCCTTAATAAAAAAATAATAATTATCCTTTGTAATAGATATCGTATCGTTATGCCTGTAAAGAGATAATATGGAATTTATATAAATAGTGCCGATACATAAATCAAAAAACGCAGCGTGTCATTTCATAGCATGTTCCCGAATATTTACAAGCAGTTCTTAAGTCAACAACGTCACGAATACACGATATTACTCAATCCGATCTTTGTTAGCAGAACTACTTAATGTTAGACCAGTGGGCGACCAAAACATCATATCTTTACTACTCTTATGTAACCCTGGTACTCTCTCCACAGCAGTCAAGTTTAGTTTTCAAATCAACATACTAATGCTCTATTCCTTGTTAGCGGGAAAAAATCGGTGTGCCTGTGCTCAGAACATAATTATTATTTTCCCTGAACGACAAAGCTCTTATACTTTAATGTAACCCTGGTACTTTAGTATCCTAGATCAGTTTTGAGCTAGGATTGAATCTAGTTTGCAAGTAATTCTCAAATTGGGATCAGTTAAACTTTTCAGTTGGGTCAAATATAGTTTTTTTTTTTTAAGAATTCGATTTTTTTTTAGTTTTGATATCTTAATATTTTACATAATTCTTCAAACTTTCCAATGTTTTCCCCTGAAAGGAGATATAATACTAAAACTAAAGTTATGCATGTTCCGCCTAAGTTTACGCCCTGTTTAGTAGGTACTTGAACAAGCTTTCACTCTGGTTAGGTGATAATTTAAATATTTATGACATTTTAAATCCTTCTAAGGTTATGTAGAGCTAAGTTAGGAGGTAACTTTCAAAATGTAAAACACTAAAGTGCTTTTGCTTGCATATCTACCTACTAGAAAAAAAAAAATGTAGAATAGTTTGGAAATTCCAAAAGTGCACGCCTCCTAACACACATTCATAAACGAAAAAGAAATTCAAAACATAGTTTCTAAAAAAAATTTACAATTTATCACTTTTCATGAAGTATGTTTTGACTGCTGTTATACCCATCAATATGGGTAAATTTCTAACCTCGCAATCCTTACGTAATGTCAAAGATATTTACTTGGCGGTTGCTAGGCAACACGTAGGACAAGGTTGAAAATATTTAGATAAAGATATTATATTTTAGTTAGTATTTTATTAATTATAATTAAACTACTTTGAATAAAAAAGCCATTTTCAATAGGGTTCCTTCTATGGCCGAAACCAATGTATAAAAAAAAATTTGACTCAATTAATTGATTTTATCGCAAGCTACAATGTTTTCAAGGTTCATAAATTGACGGACAGGAATTTTTTTTCAACTATTTTGATGTTTTTTTCATTTCTGCTGCATTAAATCAATTGGTAAAAAAGACAGTATTAATCTCCATTTAATCATCTTTATAATGGTATATAAAATAAGTAGGTTCTGTGTACTAGTAGGAGTGTAACAATAAAAACAGTTGCAGAAATGGGGCAAAAAATATTTTTCGATCGTAGAACACACTCTAATGCTTCGCATTACGAGTCGTGCAAAAAATGACGTCAGATAAGTTATAAATGTTATAATACATAACATGTTATCTCCTTCAAATAAATAGTTAAAGATCATTCACCTTTTTATGAGCCAAAATAGACATCAGTATTCAATCAAAATAGCATCAGAGAGTAGTAGTGGCCCAGTGGTAACGGCCCCGACTTACGAGTTGCAGGTCGTAGGTCCAAAGTGTCCAAACCCAATCAGGCGCTTTTCTTTGTAGAAATTATTTCATCAGCACTGCACTCAAAACGGTGAAGGAAAACATCGTGAGGAAACCGGCCATGTCCTAGAACCAAAAAATTCGAAGACATGTGATATCTACCATTCCGGCGCGCGTGGTAGATTACAGCCCAGTTCCGAAGAGAGGAGGCCTGTGTCCCAGCAGTGGGAATATTATAGGCTGATTATGTTATGTGTGAAAACATGATGACAGTAACTTACGTTGTTATTGAAGCACAATGTTTTTCTAAATGATGTCTATTAAAAACAATTCAAATGAAGGCTTCTTTTATAGTCTATGTTAGTTTTAATGATCAATTTCTATTGTATGAGATGCCATATATAGATAGGCTCATCTATTTATCCTAATACGTGCCTACCTATGTAACCAAAACCGGTCTAGCTATTTTAGAAGAAGAAGTGATGTAATAAACCAAAAAAAAATGTGTGCTTTTGTACAACTATTTACTGTTAGATCAGTTTTATCTAGATTCGGGTAAAAATTTAAAAAACCGGCCAAGTGGGAGTCGGACTCGCACATGAATAGTTCTGTACCGTATTAAAATCGAGCAAAAGCTCCGAAAAACACACGTTTCTTCCCCCAAGTGCCCCTTTTAATTTTTAACCTTATTTTATTTTTATTAGTTGTTGTTATAGCGGCAATAGTATTAAAGAATTTGTGACAATTTCAAATATCTACCAATTATGGTTCGTGAGATACAGCCCGCTGACTAACAGACGCGAGACGGTCGGACGGACAGCAGAGGCTTAGGCCCGAGTTCACCAACTGCAACGTAACCATTGATTACGTAACCGTTCTGTTAGAATTAAACGGTCGTTTAAACAAACCGCGTTTTTTTCGTGTTCACCATCTATTTGTAACCAACGGTTAAATAACCAAGCGTTTTTGAATAAGTGAGTCCAAAATGGCCGAATGATCGAGGGGCTCAACCGTCCGACAGACTGATGCAGTTCGATAACAATCAAATTTTTATTGTGTCTCATTAGTGACAGTCAAGCGGATAAATATTTTGTGAATGTAGAATGTCAACGTCAACAATTTTCATTTTTAAACCCACAGAGTACATTTTTAAATAGTTTATAGACGTCACTCGAGTCATTTTGCGGGATGTATGGCGTATGGTGCAATCTGGTGTTTTGTGCAAAGAACTTTCGCCCTAGGCTTTTATAAAAAAAAATTTTAAATGTTGTATTGAAAATGAAATAAAACGAAGTTACTATTACAAAAATCTGTTTGTATTATTTTTATGTTTTCGTACAGTATTTATGTGCTAATTTTTGATTTTCATCATTGCGCCATGTTCGGAATATACGGGAAGTGCGCAAAATTCGTTTTTATGAAATCATCTAACACATTATCCTCTTCAAAGATAATTCAAAGCGTCTTGCATTTTTATTTTGTAACTAAAAGTGATGCACAATGCAAAACTTCACATCTGGAAGCATAAACCAATGGTTAAACTGGGTTGGCTACTTCGTTTAAGCTAACCGTCCGATTACAGTACTTAACCAATTGTTAGTGCTTGGTGAACAGTAAAATATTGTTAAACAGCCGTTTATGGTGTAAACAGATGTTAAAAATTTAACTATCTGTTGGTGAACTCGGGTCTTAGTGATAGGGTTCCGTATCGCACGCAAAATCCTACATCACGCAAGTAAAGTTTACCGCGCTAGGAGCATAATATAAAACCACCCAACATCTATCGTCGGGCAGTACCCCACCAGACCCAACACCCGTCTAGTTGGAGGGTCCTCCCTTTTCTATGGAGAATAATTGAACTTTACACCCTGTTCCTCATACCTCTATAATGATTAAAAAAATAGAAATATTGAAAATTTCATTCAACCATTTCATCTTCTCCACTTACCTGCATACCAACGTCCAATTCAAAACTAAAATAAACCTCACTTCAAAATCAAAGCCCACAGTTATCTTCACAGTGGATCAGCAGAATTCCCCAGCCCGTCATGTCGCCTAGATCCCCGCGGCCACAGATAAGCTGCGCCCGCGCACTATCCGCGCCGATCTTTTGTACGAAAGCAGGTCATTCACCTCAGAACCGGATATCGATGGAATTTGGATAATGATAAGAGTTCTTGGTGAATTAGGTACTTGTTTTGGACTATTTACAGTTCGATTGTAATTAGAGGTAAGGTGGTGAATTGTAAGTTGAGATAAAATAGTACTTGGAGACATCGAAATGCGAAACTGTCCAAATGAGCACTGTCTGTCTCAAAAAATGTATATGTCGCAGCCATCTGGTTAAATTAGCCAGCCAATTGGAAGCCTAGGCCGAGAGTTAATTGAACTAGAATCATGCAACGTTTAACAACTTGGCGTATTGAAAGTCCCGAAGTTTTTCCCCCAGATCATCAAAATAGGTTGTTTCAAGGATTAATTACATCTTTGTATTTCTGAGGATTAAGAAGTACCTATTATGGCTTACTGATTATGATGATAACGCCTTCCCTCTTGCATCTATGTCTAGTGAAGCCTCTCTTTACCTCTCCCAGGCTTTATTAAGGTTTGTAACTAAATACATCTAAGAGTCGGTCACCAATCTTGCCAACCTTGCCAATTAAGATATCTCATTTGGACCTATTTCTATTTCAAATTTTCTTCAGTTTCATTTATGAACTTATATGACAGGGTAAGAATTTATATTTCAGTTATTTTTTTTTTTCAGTACATATAGAAGACTTACAGCTAATAAAAACAGACAAAAAGGAGAACATAGTCACCAGAAGGCCAATTACAAATTCCCACTTATAGACTAAAAACAATATTTGATGGTGTGAGCACAAAAAAAAAAACACATCACCTTAATTAGGATGAATGAAGACACATCGCCATAAGAAGGAGAAGCAATATAAATACTTGGTTTGTTACAAAATTATATGACTAAAGTAATAGAGAAAATAATAAAAAACAAAAACAAATAATATAACCTACCGCTACTTGAATTTGAGGTTTAAACACCGTCTGGCCGAATTCACACTAATTCTGAACCAACAATGTTATGTTATGTTTATGTCCACTATTACATCTACCTGAACTTTGATCTGCGATCTAGACCAGTCATGTGAACATATTACTTATTTAAACTGCACAGCATTGATATAACAGCAGTAGTACTAAGTATTGCACAAATGTTACCTCTCATCAGAGGTATTTGCGTAACTGCACTCCTCTGAAGTGAATGCCAGATCAGCTGTTTATTATTATAACTATAGGTATGTTGCATAGTTTTATTGCTAATGGATAAATGGAATAGCGAGTTTTGATGTAATGGTTTCGATGGTTGTCGTGAGATGTTAAATGAATAAAATTGTACGTAGGTACTTTGACATTAAATTATTTAATTAACATCTTAAAAAAAATTTTTGGTACAGTAGGCTACAGAGAAACCTCACCCCCTAGCAATGTAAAGGTGCTGATAGACTTTAGCATTCACTTGTAACAGAACATTGAGCATACGCCGTTTTTAAGGGAGACCATTCATATTGGGCCCAAAACCAAAAGTGCCGGCCAGCGAAAAAAATTGTGTTGTGGTCGGTAACGTCCTCCTTATAATTTTTTACTAGGGCACCGAATCTCTACGATCCATTCCTTTAGCTGTTTTTTAAAGTTGAAAAATCTAGTTACCTTGCATATTATCGCGTCTGGGACAAACATTTTAGGCCAACGAAAAAAAGTAAGTATGTCACCTAAATTGGGGGTGTCCACCCAAGCATTTTTCACTACGGCGGCATCAAACTACGACTGTTCCTTCAGCTGTTTTCTTAAGTACATACCTGCATTTTTATTAAAATTGAACAGAGCCAAGTATAGAGCCAAACATTGCTGCGAACATTTTCACGATCATTCTAGCGAACGCTCTAGTCAACGCTCGTCAAAAAAATATTCTTCACAAAGATGGAAACGGAACAATGACAGGATGGCTCAGCTCGGCAAAAAGCTCGAAGCTAATTTACTGTCCTTTTGCCAGAATGCTCACTCGAAAGAATGCTAGATGCTCGCTAAAACGATCCCGTTTATTTTTCTGTAAGTAATGTAACATTCGCTCGAATGCTCATTACAAATGAATGCTCAAGTCTATCAGCACCTTAAAAAACAATGCAAGGAGGTGAGGTTTTTCTGGAGCCCACTGTACTAGTATTAAGTTCTGTTGTCCTTCCAGTACGCGTACCCATAGTAGTTTTGCTGTACAATAATCTTTAGTACAAAATCAGAACAGATGTCGCCATCTTGTTTTCAATACAATTGCACTTGTTTGCCAACAGTGCCACTCTATCAATGTCATTTGAACGCCAAAGGATCGTGTAGAAACGGGAGACACGAAAGACAAAATGACAGATTGTACAAGTGCGTTCATTATAACTTGTCCCGTGACGCAATTGGCAGCACTGTTCTGTCAGTCGCCATTTTGAACTGAGCTTGACAAGCAATGGTACCAACATGACGGCAAGTGACAAGTTTTTGTGAACGGTCTGCAGAAAGATTTCTACGTCGTGATGTCAAAAATGAAGAAAATATGTCACTTTGGATGGAAAGAGATGGCTATTCTTCGTAGAAAAGAGATAGATGTGGCCATGCTACGTGTGCAGGAATACCAGCTTTAAGAGGGTTTATTCTGAAAGTTGGCAACGTCGCAAATAGATGTCAAATATTTCGCTGTTTTGATTAATTTGATAATATTTCTGTATGGAAATAAAAAATGTGGCTAACTAGCGAACTAGAATATTGATTAAGAAATGCAACAATTAATAACGTAACACCGAATAGTTAGTTTTAGATGTAAAAAAAGTATTTGGAAACTTTCCAAATGCCTTTTTTACACCTAAAACGGGTACAACAACAAATTCAATGTTATAATTGCAATTCATTATTAATATTCTAGTTAGTTAGTTAGCCACATTTCTTCATCTCATCTAGCAAATTTTTAACATACATTTTAATATGACGTGTAAAAGTGATTCCAATATCCTATTTACAGAATAAACAATTTCATTTCATTTCATTTCATTTCATTTCTTATTTCCATACAGTATTATTTCCAAATTAATCAAAACAGGTAACTATTTGACAGCTATTTACGACGTTGCCAACTTTTAGGATGCACCCTCTTAAGAATAGAAAAACGAAGTTGGTGCTCCAATTCAAACAAATTGTATACGGCCCATTTGGTGTAATTTAATCTCGGGGGCGTAATCTAAGGGGAAGTGGTGTGTACAACTGCAACCCCTATTCTCAAATTAAAACGTTATTAAAACCGTTTTTCCTGCTCCGTCAAACTTCTACAAAAAAAAAACGTACTCACTGCACACTCCTACAGAACCTACACTACACAGTCACACATACAAACAAGTAAAACACTCTCACAATAAATAAACACACCAATAAAAAAACTTTCTATCCTTCCAAAAGACAATGCATTTCACAATTTCTTAGCACCACCTTAAAGTAAAGGGTTCAAACCGGTCGACCTTGGTGGAAGGACGCCTTGCCTCCACACTTGCCCATAGTTTTTTTTTCCCCATAAAAATTGCCCATAAAACGGTGAGCGATCCTACACAGAGTAATGAAAGAATCAGAGGTGATACCGTCATCAATTTTTATTTTTATGAACTGTAAATTATGTTGTAAAAATATATACGTGCAATGATTTTTAAAATTATTTTTGTTTATCGTTCTTTTTTGTGTTATTCGAGTTATTTCGTAATGAAAGCTCGTGTTTATGGTTATGGGATTTTTATTGAGTTTTGGTTGTGAGTTGATGAGATCAGAAAGTACCTGGTTTAGGCTGCCTGTCCACTGGAGCGGAGAGGAGAAAAGAGGAGCGGAGATGTGCCAATATTAACCAATAGAATCTTGACTCAGGATCACTGATCTAAACTCAGGGGCGGAGTCAAGATTCTATTGGTTAATATTGACACATCTCCGCTCCTCTTTTCTCCTCTCCGCTCCAGTGGACAGGCAGCCTTAAGAGTGTGTGTGTTTGTGAGTGTTTTGTATGTATGTGTTTTTGAAATAGTGTTACAATAAATCATTATGAATCAAGTGAGTAAAAGTCAGCAATGGCAATAGATCATCGGAAAAAAATAAAAATATTACACACTTTGGAATTATCGCTACTATTGTGTTACGAAAAAATTATATGACTACTACCACAAATTAATAAAGATGGTTTAAATCATTTAAACAAAAAGCGGCTCTTGTTACGACACATTAAAGTGCAATTCAGCTCGCACAGCGCTAATTACCTGCAGTTATATTCACCTACAGAAATTGCCTCTCTTTCTATCACGTTACTCTTCTATCTTCTATCTACGTACACTCACTGAATTGAATAGACAAGACGAGCCCGCCGCGTACTTGTAGCTTCATACCTTAAATGCGGAGTGCGCCTTCTGTACGATTCTGTGCAGCTATCACAAAATAATGACTAAAATAATATCTCTTTTAATGTATTGTTGTAAATATAATTGAGGCTATATTAATTGTGATTATTGCAAAGCATGTTTCTCGCCATGAAACGCCAACAAACGAAAAACGTTTACAGCGTATTAAGTAGAAATAATTACAATTAGACGTCCGTAAAACCGTTTGAAATAGGAAATAGGGCCGAGAAATATTAAATGTCGTCTTAGTTGTCTTGTAATTACCATTAATATCATCTTGTCACCTCTGAACGTTAACTATACTCTGTAGAAGTGAGAGTGGTTCTCATGTCAAGAGGTTTTTGTATCGTACGTCGCGGCGAACAACCGCGTTATGTGCGCCCGCTCTTATCGCGAGCGCGTTCGTATGTGGGGCCATTGTAACATGGGTCGGTTGGGCCATAGGCCAGGTATGGTGAATATATTTTTGCGATAGCTTTGTTCGTGTTTTCTCTAGAACTTTTGACAGTAGGAAAAATAGAATGTCTGAACAGGCCTCCTCTCTGTGAGAGGGAGTGGGCCGTAATCCACCACGAGGGCACTTAGCGGGTGTTGGTAGATGTCACATGTCTTTGAATTCTTGGTTCTAGGATATGCCGGTTTCCTCACGATGTTTTCCTTCGCCGTTTTGAGAGCAGTGGTGATGAAAGTGTGAAATAATTTACACAAAGTAAAGCGCCAGTCTGGGGTCGAACCTTCGACATACAACTCGTAAGTCTACTACTGATATGATGGTGTTTGATGACAAATATGATGCCGTTCTATGACGTAAAATATTACTTAAACCTGTGTGACTTACAGATCATTCAGATCAGAAAGCTACCCAGTCCTACTTTCATATGCTTAATACCTTACATCAAGTCGATTTAAAAAAATATAACTTTTTCTTAGCATTCACCAGTATTTTGTTACAAGTTATTTCACCTTTCCAAACCTAAGTACCTAACCTACCTCAATTTAAAACCTGTCAGTCTTTCAAAAAGCCAGCCTCATAAAAAAGCCGGTGCTTGTAGGGTTAATACTCGACCTTTAATTACGTCAGAGCATTACAAGGGTTACGTGGTAATGACTTCGCGTGACATTTCACCATTTCACCTTTTTTCCGTTCAGTTTAATGGCAGAGAAGTCATGGTCAGTATTAATTGGATAGGGTTGTCGCTCACATCAAAACGGTCAAGTCCGCCGAAGAATATTTTGAACTCAACATCGAATCGGTTACGAAATCTCGAAAATCATTTTGATCCATCAGAATATTAATGCAAATTAACATACAATTTATGGAGCATCCTCTTAATAATGGGTAATCTTTCCACCATGTTTCAATCAATCAATCAATTATTTATTTTGTTAAACATAGGTATTATGGTTACAGATAGTTATAGTTTGAAATATGTGCTCTATGTTTTGCCAATATATGGCGTACAAAATGAACATAACTAAGCAATAAAAATTAAGGTAACATGTCAAAAGATTAAAATAAAAAATATAAAAAAACATTCAATTAAAAATATGTCAGATAAACAGGTCATAAATAAAATCATATGTGCTAAATTTGCAAGTCGGAATCTTCATACCTCTGTTTATCAGTAGTAAACTCAGCGATGGAGTAGTAACATCTATCTATAAGGAATTTAAACAAAGACCTCTTAAAGGATCCCAGACACTCTTTATTTTTAATAGCTGCTGGTATACTATTATGTATATATTTTTGGGGCCATACCTAGCACACTTTTGCCGAAAAATGCGGTTTTATGAGAGGTAACATGAATGGTATTCTGATAACGGCGAGAGCGCAGGTTTTCAAATAAATGCAGGTTACAGCGGACAAACACTCCCATTTCATATATGTACATAGACGGTAGAGTGAGCAGACTAAGTTCCTTAAATAATGGTTTACAACTATCAATCGATTGTAATTTGGTAAACGATCGCAAGCATTTCTTCTGAGCTTTAAAGCAATGTCTCTGTCAGTGGAGTTGCCCCAGAAAATGATTCCGTACCTAATGCCAGAAGCCACATAAGCATTATAAGCTATTTGTACTGTAATGCGGTTAACCGTTTTTGATAGTTTGTATAGAGCATACGCAAATTGACTAAGCTTCTTTGATAAAGCGTCAATATGATGTTTCCAAGTCAGATGACTATCTATATATAGGCCTAGAAATTTCGTGCTGTCACTTTCAGAGATTGCTACGTCACCATATTTTATATTTAGTTTCGGTTTATTTGTTCTTTGATTAAATGTCATTATTTTAGTTTTGTTAAGATTTATTTTCAGATTATTATTAATTAACCAGTTTATTATATTTTTAAGATCGTCATTTATGTCATTTTCAAGAATATTAAGGTCATTACTAGAGAATAAAATAGTGCTGTCATCATGTAATAAGCTATTCTCTTAAGCACGTGCTGACTTGAAAGTATCAAGACTCAAAAATACATAAGTTCAGCATTACTTCTAGTGATATGTAGCAAGTTAGCAACCCTAACACAATTGAGTAAAGGCACAGATGAAATACAGATGTTTCATTCCGCATTTTAGTCATGAAGCTACCAGTACGCGGCGGGCTCGACTTGTCGAATTCAGCGGGCGTTACGTAGTCAGAAACTAAAAGAGAGGCAACTTCCATATTCCATTTGAAATAAGATTAGTCATCTATAACTAAACCTTTTTTACAATTCGTTCAACCGATTTTGACTTCTATTGCGTTGGTGGCATGACAAATGGCAGCTGCAGTAAACAGTTGGTATCGTTACCACTTTTTTGGTTTTTATGCCATCCTTATACTCACTGTATAGTAGTCAGAATCGGTTAAACGGACTGCAAAAAAGGTCTAATCTTATTTCAAATGGAGGTGAATATAACTGTAGGTAATTAGCGCTGTGTGACCTAAATTGTACTTTATTGTGTCGTAGCAAGAGTCGCTTTTTATTTAAATGATTTTGCGGAGTGAACTATCATGGACGAAGCCAAACCATCTGTATTAATCTTTGGTATAGGTCGTAAAACTGTTTTACTTTTTCTTTAGTCCAGTGTCTGGATATAAAAAAATGTAATAGAGTAGCAGCTGCGTCTCATTTTGCGTAATTTGTTACTCTTCAACGTCCATCGTGCCTTTTATATTAAAGACTTTAAAAAGACTATCAATAGGTTTTAAATGAGCCAGCATTGACCATTGTAAAAGAGTAAAAGAACAGTTTTGTATCGAACATTTTACCGTGTTTTTGTACCGGGAAATTACTATCACCATGCCTATTTCTGTGGTTGTCAGTAAAATTAGAAGCACAATGAAACTATCATAAAATTCAGGAATTTGGTTTCGCCAGTGTCTACTTTATGGACAAGTCTAGCATCCTGCCATAGGTTTAACCAGATTTTCTTCGATTCAAACCAATTTTAGGGTTTCGTACCTCAAAAGGAAAAAACGTAAGCTTTATAGGACTCGTGTGTCAGTCTGTCCGTCTGTCCCACCACAGGCAATTTTGCTCCGAATCTAATGAACCGATTAAGTTGAAATTTGGTACATATATGTATTTCTGTGACCCAAAAACAGACGTGTAACGTAAATAAATGAATTTTGAATATTTTTGGGTGTCATTTTTGGGGACCAAACAACAAAAAAAAAAAGTTTTGCAAATTGTACCGTGTGACATATCAAATGAAAGGGTTTGTAGAGAGGATCAATTTTTTTTTTAAATAATTTAAATTTAAATACTTATAAAAATATTTAAGAAAATAGATGAACATTTACCATTGCCCACACCTTATCTCCGAAGCTACTGACACATTTTTTTTTATTATGAGTGCTTCTGTACTCATAGATTACAGAAAAACCTATAAAAAGTCTATGGTCTTAAAATAACATGGTAAATCTCTCAATATTGTGCGTACAAACTTACATTTGCAGTTGGAATGTATGGGAGAACATGTTTTTCAACTACAATATTAGTTTGTTCTTACGGAACCCTTCATTGTGCGTAGTTCGACCCGCACATGCACGGTTTAAAAAAAATGAAGGCAATAATATAGCTGAATGTAACAAGCATTGTTGTACATGTAAGATTAATGATAATTATCATTATCATGATGCTGCTAGTGCCATCTGTTGTCGAGTAGAGGCATTAACATTTGTTTTCAATGTGTATCATATGGCCTAGTATCCTAAGTAAACCACCACTATTTCACGCTTTCTCGCGCGTTTTTTAAATAAAACCACGCTGTTGGTGGATTTTCAGCTTTCGGCTTTGATCCAAGCGTTGAAAATCCAACATACCGGAAGACGTAGCGTTGGAAGGCGTCCTACAAAGCGGACCGATGACCTTGTGAAGGCTGTAGGAATCCGCTGGATGCAGGAAGCACAGAACTGGTCGAAGTGGCGGTGCTTAAGGGAGGCCTATGTTCAGCAGTGGACGTCTTCCGAAATGATGAACGATGATGATGTTAACATTCGCACGAAATGCTCGCATAACTCAAATAGTGTCTCCTTTACCTTTCAGGTTGGTTCTCAGCATGCGGCTGCCGAGGCGGGGCGCTGGCGGCTCCGCGGGGCTCTATTGCGGCCCTGCTGCGGGCACGGGCCTTCGCTCTCGTGTCGCCGCGCGCCATCTCCGCGTACCGAGCGCGGCCGGCCTCCGGTAAGTAACTAACTTTACTTTAGAAGAAGAGCGCTTTTTGAGATGGCTGGTCTGAGAAAGTTTCAGAAGGTTAGAAGGTGGAATATCTCTCTGATATTCCACCTTCTAACCTTCTGAAACTTCAGGACATTTGAAAGAAAAACAAAGAAAGAAAATATATTTATTTAGCACAGACTGAAAGGCACACAACACAACATAATTATTGAACTATAAGAAAGAAAAAAAAAAGTGTAAAGTGCGTTGCGTTGCGTTACGTTGCCTACGCCGTTGTGGTGCGTTGTTCGTTGTCTCTATACATGTCAGAATAACAATGCATTAGCTAAATCCTCGTGGTCGCAGGTGTCTAGAGGTTTTCTATGACCCATGAAACTGCCATGTTAAAAATTCTTGGTGTCGGTAGACGGTAGAAACAGTAAGATGAGTCGAAGACCTACAGAGTGATAAGCTGTATGTGGGAGGCAAAAGACGTAGTTATGATTGTGCAAATTGAAAAAGCCAATAAGAAAGTAAGAGATGTCAGCACAACTGACGGGGTCCGCTAGGGACGATGTCTGCCGGGGTTGCGGGAAAGTCCTAAAGGGTTACCGTGACTCCTGGCAACGTACAGGCAACTGAAGGAACACGGGTGTGTCTAATCAGCAAAAGTCTGGCACGCCCTGCCGCTCCGCCCAGAGCGGGAGAAGTTATTTGATGATATCCCAAACAAAAAAAAAATATATATATGTAATTCCAAGTAAACCGCTACAATATTTTAACAATCCTTAGTTTTACGATTCCGTTTTTACCGTTTTAAACAAAAACCCATACCACAGATTCCCGTACACTTCCACAGAGCGTACCTACTACATACTTTACGACAGTGCAATGTATTAACCCCTATGATGGTCCCCACAGAGAGCGGGCGCGTAGGAGCGCAGTACGAGCGGGCAGCGGCGCGACCTGGTACGCCGCTGCGGCTGGCTGGCGTGTTCGCAGACGGCAGCAAGGCGAAGGCGCCGAAATACGCACAGCTGATCGATCCGCAGGGGAACGTGAGTACCTAAGTTTATAATATTCTTCATGCTATGCTGCTATTTTTATTCATCTAGGCTTGAGACCAGTGTCGCAGACAGTCGCCCTTTCCCAAATTTAGCTCCGCCACACTAAGCTATGCTGTCTTGGTAACGCTTAACTGACGATTCAGATGTTCCCGATTTGTCCGGTTTTTTGACTACCCATTGGGACTTTGCCCGGCGTTGTTATTTGTCAGGATATTTCGCAATAAGAGGAACTTTTAAAATCAAAATTAAAGGACATCATTCATTTTGGGCTAAATTTGAAAGTGCCGGCCAAACAAAAAAAAGTTATATTCCGTTAGAAAACGTTATTCTCTTCACTTTTCACTATGGGACCAAATCTGTAGGGCCATTCCCTGCGCTGTTATACGTCTTTGTAAAATACTGTTTTCAGTATGTTTTAGTTAAGAGAATAACAGTAATCTAATTATAATAATAGCTTTTTATGGCAGTAATAATTACAATTAAATAGTTACTGAAAAACGGAAGATTCAAAATTAAATGTCCGGCTTTTTGTCAGAACTTTTCCTAGTGCGGCCCTTTCTTATAACGAATGTTGACTTTTTGCAGTTTTTCTGTTAAAAGATTAATGGGTTGGTCCATCGATATCCGTGGGTTGGTCACATAAAAATTACACTGTGTTGTCATATCATAATAAAACGAAGGCCAAACAATAGAAAACGAAAGGAAAATCCTTATACATTTAAACGAGCAATTTTTGTATTTAGATAATCTGAATCTCGGAAACGGCTCCAACGATTTTCATGAAATTTAGTAAGCAAGGGGTTTCGGGGGCGATAAATCGATCTAGCTAGGTTCCAGGTATAACTAAATCCTAAACTAACTCCTATTTTCTGAAAAGCTAATCAAGACAAAAATAAGCTGACAGATTTTAAAACTCATTTCGAGTGATTTGATTGGCTTTTGTTATTCCCGTCAGCTAATTCAATTCAATTCAATTCAATTTATTTCAGACAAAGTCCATAACATTAGGTACATTACATTCAATGAAAATATTAAGCACATACCTACATAATAAAAAATATTCAAACATTAAATTCATTCAAATCAGATACAATTAAAATAAATACTTACACATGTCAATCAAATTCAAATCAAATATTAAATACTTACATACAGATGTCAAAAAATACGAGTAAAATAAAACAACAACACAAAAATATTACATAATACGAGGGGATCAATGATAGCCTGCAATTCACAAGTGTTTGACAGTCTTGCAGCTTTTGCATTTGATTGGCCCTCCAGAAAGAGGTGTAAATCTTCCTTAGATGTTCCATCTTCATTTAAAAGTCAACTCCTTTTGTTAACCACAGATAAAACAATGCCCTTCTTAAGAGGAATGTTCTCGTTTTAAAGCCGACAGTTCTTTGGCTCGTCACGTCCGCCACGACCTTTACTCCTGATATTTATGGCAGCCTAGTACTCGGGACTTCGTAAGTCTAGACTTTAGTGAAAGCGAACTAAATAGTTCGTAGAGTTACTGTTGTATAATCTATTGGAATCATAAATATTGCCTTGAACAGTAATTAAAATTGTAACTACTTAAATCGGATTTGCCTGTTAGTAATACTACAGGGTCAAATTAAATTATTTAGCGAAACTCCCACAGACCTGTTGAAACATGTTTTTCAACTATAATGTTTAGAACGAATTTTAATGTATTATTTTATTTTTTGTTTTATCGTGTTTAGATAACGATACCCACAACGACTGCAGAGTTTCGCTAGCTAATTTATTTTACCCTGTATATCAAACTTTCAATCTACACTCATTGAAATTAGGCTTTTGAATAAGGTATTCAAGATGGCTGTCATTTGGAAAAAGAGTTTTGTAGATAGAGATAGCATGATATTCTAGAACATGATTATTATGGTCCTTCAAGATTATTTATTGCAAATTAACATATTAAACTGAACACGGCGTGGTTCTTGATTTCTGACTAATAAAGCACTCTGTGTTGGTCCTCCTTCAGATTCCAAGGTGCCTAATAACTAGATACAAACTTTTTTGATGTGACTACGACCCACCACCATGAGGTGCTGTCTCAAATGAAATACAATCAGAACTCTAAATCCTTTCATACAAAAACCTCCCGATTTAATCACCCTAACGGCAAACCAAATTAATTTCCACTAAATCAAATGACCCAGAACAATAAATACCATTAAGATTAAGACCTCTTAATAATGCCATCTAGTGACATTAAAGATAAACAATTGCACATTAATCCGTTAAAATTTAAATCAATTGTGTGCAGAAATTACGACCACGAAGGACTATATTCGTTTGAAGATTTATTCACCAATTGAATCTGTGACAAAATATAATTAGCACACAATACAGTAATAGGTAACACTGGGTTTAGAGCTGTCTTCTTAAAATGAATAGACGGACAGGAGCTACATCGATTTTATAGTCAGCCCGCGTAATGAATCTTTTGGGGTAAGAGACAAGCGGGGAGCGATTTAAGGAACAAACACGAAACTGCGAATCGGCGCGATGCGAATTCGCAACGCAGAAAATGTGGAAGAAAATCTTAGGGAGCCGTCGCTGATTTTTGCGATGCGACGTGTCATCGCAGTTTTGTGTACAAGCCCTAAAGTGTATCTACGAGTGACAATAGGTCATCTATATTCCGTAGTCACTTTGGAGTTAGTATCTCTACTGCTAAACTTGCTGTCTATTATTGTATAGCTAAAACCTAATAGAACGTGACAAGGCGAAAGCGTCAGGCTAGCCCGCGAAATTCAAATTTTCTTAGCTTACAGGTTATTATCAGGTTTTATGTTGATCTAAATATGATTCGCGGCCGTATCAAATATTTATTTATATAATCATAAAAATTATCAATAAAACTATCTAAGTTCATAATTATACCTAATCAGCCTATTAATGTTCCCTCTGCTGGGACACAGGCCTTCTCTCAGTCTGTGAGAGGGAGTGGGCCGTAATCTACCACGCGGGCTAGATGTCACATGTCTTCAAATTTTTGGTTCAAGGACACAGGTTTCCTCACGATGTTTTCCTTCACCGTTTTGAGAGCATGGTGATGAAATTATTTACACAAAGTAAAGCGCCTGCTTGGGTTCAAACCCACGACCTACAACTCGTAAGTTGGGGCCGTTACCGCTGGGCCACCACTGCTCTCGAAAAACCTTACCCTGCATTCACAAACTCCCCTATATTTGGCGTAGCCGCTAATAAAAGTATCTGTGAAGGCTTTATAGCTTATTTTATGGAGTAGAGGGTATTCGAAACCGGAAAAAAGCCTCGTAAAAAGAATACGGGAACCAGAGCAGTACCTCGTGTAGTTCGGAACTGTTGAAACGTTTCCGTTTAGTCGACTTTTACGATTTCCGCAGGACGCAGCTGGCAGTATTTCGTTTTCCTAACACAGGATATACGGCGACTTTACGAGTATGTGCCAATAGGTTGGTCGAACTGTTTGCGAACTCCTATGTTTAACTTTAAAAGGGGGTAGTTATGATATGGCCTTCAAATACGGACCAAGAATACGCCGCTGTCTTTAAATAATAATAAAAACCTACCAACTCTTCTTCCTTTGTCAAGAACTTGCTTTGTATTGCAACTGTTATTTTTTATTAAGTACTAGCTTCTGCCTCTGACTTCGTCTGCTATCTAATGCAAAAAGAATTTTTCAAATCTGACCGGTAGTTACGAAGATTACCCCCTACATACAAACTTACAAACAAACAAATAACTCTATAGAATATTAGATGTTGAAAGCCTCCTCTCTTTATGAAGTCGTTTATAACAAATTCTATGTGACTGGTACTTAAAAGTTTAAAAAGGTGTTATTAATTAGGATCTTCCAATATTTCATGGAGATTTCAATGGAGTTCTTCAAGGCGTCAATTGCAATATTGACGCATTAAAACATTTCATCGACAAGTTCTCAAACGTTACCTTATCGAGAGCTTACACCTTAGACCACACCCCACACACGTTCTCCATACAACAACATACTAGTGCTTTATAGCAGTACTAATATCTATTAATCAAGCCGATCGGGCACGTACGTTAAAAAGAAAGGCTCGGGGCTGAACTAAGGGCTTCGACAACCTTACGATTAATCGTTCACAGTCGATTGATGGGACGGTTTGTCGTATGTAATTATGTTTGCGATTATTTTTGTGGAGATCGACTTTCTAGATGTTGCGAATGAAGATAAATCTTTGTGCATGTATGTTGACAAGATTAACGATTTTGTTGAGACAAGTGGCAATAATGATGAACGCATGCAATTATTCTTGTGTCCCAAGCTGGTGAAGTAATCAAATTCAAAAGTAGGGGTGGCTAGGAGCCAGCCCTTTTAATCTTTACACACTAGCGCAGTAATTACGTACAAAATTTAAAAAAAAACGATGTTGATTGACTTTTTGCGAACCCGGACACGACGTGTTGCCACGACAAGCGCGGAACGCAAAGTAAGCTACACAGGTTTCTTTTTTTAGATATGGCATCTCTTAGCTGGCCTCTGAGGCCATGACTATTGACTACTTAAACTGGCTTTCCTGTGGCTGCCTTAAGCTTCTACACTCAAAGCCTCCAGCCAGGGGAAAAACTATGCTCATTAAAACTAGGCGAACGCTCGCTAAGGGCACCCCCTGTGGGGTACGAACCTCGGCTTAGAGCGTCGCTGGGGGGAGGACAGCAAGATGGGACAGGCTGGATCAAGGATATATTATTATTATTAGGGGAATTTAAAGCTACAGGCTTAGCAACGACGCGTTCTGCCGCATCGCCGGGACGGAGAGCTACACCGCCCGACAACCCCACTTATATAGGATTACTGCTCGGTCGGTGCAGCTCACTTTGCGTTCGGCGCTTGTCATGGCAACACGTCGTGTCCGAGTTCGCTACAAGTCAATCGTCATCCTGAGGATGCCTCGTTGAGAGGTGAAACACGTGTCGATTTCTTACAGGGTTCTTTAGGACTCTTTAAGAATAGTTAAGCGGATTAGGTTACTAAATACGTTGTCTATTGTATTTTATATTTATAATGGATTTCCGCAAAGTTACGCCTGAGTCAATTAACTAACTTACTCACACACTATCAATAGCAAAGCAATGGGTTTCATTTTGACAGTTCAGCAACATTCATTGCGTTATAGAGGTATGAGCAACAGGGTGTAAAGTTCACTCATCCTCTATAGAAAAGGGAGGATCCTCCAACCAGACGGTTGTCCCATCTGACGTCAGTGTGATGCGTAGATCACATGTGGCGTTGTAGACCACAGCGTTTATTACGTTGTTGAGCAGACAATTTCGAACAGCCCAGCTCAAAGTTAATGTTTTACCACAGACGTCGCGGTCGGTCGACTAAACATAAACCTTCATGAGCTGATATATTTTATTTATTATTCTATCACTTCTTCTATCAGCTATCAACGCTTTGACAAGTTGCCTACACGTTCATAAATACAAAGCTTACAAGTTTTTAGCTAGCTCATACATCTTAGGAGAAAATATAAGCAGTCGTATAATTATGTTATGTTTTGTCTCTGGTATTGAATGTTATCTATCTATACAATACAAATAAATAAAATTGAAGTGTCTGTCTGTAATGTCAAAATAACAGCTTTTTACTAAATGCAAATGAACGAATATACGGCACATACAACAAAAAAAAAAAAAATTTATGTCTGTCAGTTTATTCTGGCTAATCTCCGAAACGGCTGGACCGATTTTGATGAGACTTTCATTGGCAGATAGCTAATATTATAAGGTATAACTAAGGCTGCTTTTAAATTTGAAAAAAAATTGGGTCAACGCGGGTGAAGCTGCGGGAAACAGCTAGTCATAATTAAAGGATTATGTACTTGCCTTATTTATTTTGGTTCTGGTTGGTGACCATACATGACAGAATGGTTTGTCTAGTATCTGACTTGCTATGTTTTGTGGACTCTTGGCCAGAATCTTATTTACGTATATCAAGCTCCGAAGATTTTTCTAAAAAAGGGTGGATCTAAAAACTTCCAACTCTGAAATGCTGGTATGAAGATGTGTATATATATAGCTATATATAGCATAGCCTATTGAATACAATATGTAAAGAAACCCTGTCTGGTCTGAAAAGGGCATATAGGTACTGCAAAATCATTATCATTTTTGCACGACTCTTAATGCGAAGCATTAGAGTGTGCTCTACGATCGAAAAAATTTTTTTGCCCATTTCTGTAACTGTTTTTATTGTTACACTCCTGCTAGTACACAGAACCTACTTAATTTATATACCATTGTATAGATGGTTAAATGGAGATTAATACTGTACTTTTTAACAATTGATTTAATGCAGCAGAAATGGAACAAGCATCAAAATAGTTGAAAAAAAATTCCTGTCCGTCAATTTATGAACCCTGAAAACATTGTAGCTTGCGATAAAATCAATTAATTGAGTAAATTTTTTTTTATACATTCGTTTCAGCTGTAGAAGGAACCCTATTGAAAATGGCTCTTTTATTCAAAGTAGTTTAATTATAATTAATTAAATACTAACTAAAATATAATATCTTTATTTAAATATTTCCAACCTTTGACTTGATGTCCGTAAGTTGCCTAGCAACCGCCAAGTAAATATTTTTGTCAGTCTTTGTCAGTTTACGACTTCATGAAAAGGTATAAATTGTTCATTTTTGTTAAAAACTATGTTTTGAATTTCTTTTTCGTTTATGAATGAGTGTTATGTATGAGGCGTGCACTTTTGGATTTTCCAAACTATTTTTTTTTATTATTGTTGAAAATAAAAAGTTATAAGAAATTCACATTTTTGTACCAAAATTACCCCAAATCGAATAACATTTGCAAATTTTCAAACGACGCGCGTCGCGACGGATGGGTTTTAGTCAGTAAGAGTCTGACACGCCCTTCCGCTCCGCCTAGAGCGGGAGAAGTCATTTGATGACTTCCCACCCAAAAAAAACGGCCACCCGCGCCCTATGTAATAACACGGTAAAATATCCCATTTAAAAAAATCGACAGGTCGGTCGTAAACCTACTTGTAGCTGCATACCTAAAATGCGGAATGAAACATCTGTTTTCATCTGTGTCACTACACAGATTGGTCATAATCTTATTGCACCTGTTATTATCTTACGGAGAGATGTTCCGCCCACACTAACATTACCGTTGATGATATTATGGGCCTATGTAGGGTAGGGCCTATGCCCGTTTAACGCGGGCCATTTCAATTCCTTATGGAAGGGAATGATAGCAAGTCCTTGTAATGCTGTAATGTTAATGGGCCGCGCCTTGTTACTATTGAGTTATTAAAGTGACGTTATTTTACTTTATGGGGAAATGTTTTAGGGTGCTTTTATTTTGGTTAACGACGCGTAGACGCTGCTTTGACGCAGGGTATTCGTTGCTTTGACGCCGTGTAGTTGCTACGTCCACGCCGCGTAGACGCTTCGCATTTTGGTTTAGGCTGCCTGTCCACTGGAGCGGAGAGGAGAGGAAAGGAGCGGAGATGTGCCAAAATTAACCAATAGAATCGCACCTCTGGAGTGGAGTTTTGTTTCTATTGGTTAATATTGACACATCTCCGCTCCTCTCCTCTCCTCTCCGCTCCGGTGGACAGGCAGCCTTATTGTAGCATATAAGCTCTTCAAAGCCTAATAGCCTAAATATGAAAGGTGCACTAATATCAATACTGCTGTTCAGTGCAATAATAATCTAGTTTAATAAAAGCATCCACTAAATAAAATATCAGTAAGATTTTGAACGAGTATGCATTGTTTAAATATTTCTTATTGACTGTCGTGTGACCCGCGGGGTAATCGTGCACAGACACACACTAACTGTGCTAAATATTTTTGAAAAATAAGAATAGTTACATGCAATAAATTATATCAACTACAATCACAAATATGTTTCCAAACGTTTATGGGAAAGGCCCATTTTCAGAACTGCCCATTTACTAAATCAATCTGCCTAGCCTTTTTTTCCGGTCTAACCGGATGCAGCTGAATACCAGTAACTGACGTCCACAGCCCAGTTACTGGGTAACACGGTACCTACCCCTTGGTTGTTAGACTTGGATTTCTGACTATCCGTAACAGCTGTCATAGATCTGCGAATGACAGTCAACGCCTTAACCTACTTTCCGAGGCACGGAGGGGTTTCGATATTTATAAGGGAAATAATGGTTCCGAAAAACAAATTAATCTCCAGCGATCTGTGGACGACTTAATTCTAATTAACCAGCGTTATAATGAATTAGGTACCGACAAAAAACCCAAAACATAAACGAATAAAAATATCCAATTTAACAACAAATAAGAGCATGTTCAAATAAAATTTTCTCCTAAAAAAAATGGATCTTCGAATAACAAAACTAAACTTCCAAATAGAATGAAATATTTATAATGGCTGGTCACCCATCCACGAACCGACCGCGAAAAGCGTAGCTTAACCTTCGATCGACATATGCGGCTGTTATTATTCAGCCACGAGCCCCTCAATTGCCGATTTACTAGTAGTGGTTAAGAAATATAGTACCAGGACCTCAGAAATAGCAACTACCTTTTAAGCCTATGAACCACCTACTTATTACAAAAATTACACGCTGCAATAAAAATACTAATCCCCTGATAGTATTCAACCTGAAATTATATTCTGATCGGGAACACTACGATTATACAAGGAAAAATAAGTAAAAGAAGAGAAAAGCCTTCTTTACACTCGAAAGAACATTAAATTCTTTGTCTATTTTTGTTCGACAACCCATAGTAACACGCCACAGGATCTTGACAGTAAAGATCTGACATTAAACTGTTTAATACAAAGGAAAAGCAACCTTAACGCCAACAGAATAAAGTTCAGAAAAACCGCTGTAATTCTAAATGGAATGCATAGATACGACCAAGTTAGTTCAAGTAGTCCTGTCAAAAGAAAATGGGGTTTATTGCCTTGGAAATAAGGTGGGAATAGTCTGCATAGTTAAGTTGGTAAGTTATAGCGTCGCGGGGCAGTGTCCTCAGTGAACCGTGTTGCTAGGACGCTCCTATAGGGATGTCACGATTTCAAAATGAAACCTTTGTTTTGTTTAGTTTTTATTGGCAGGAGTAAAATTATTGTTTGACGTGAAGCAGGACTCGCTTGGATATTACGTGAAGCATTGGCTTTTATGATTACTAAATAACTTTTGAGTTTTATTTGAATATGGATTTATTTACGTCATTGGATATTGTTTTGGAATTTTACTTGAATAATGGTTTCATTTCGCTGTAGTATTTTATGAAATATGTTTGCATAAAAATAATGCCATTATGAATGACTCAGTTTCAATGGAATAATTATGAAAATTGGTCAGAAAAAACTTTTTTTTTAACCTGTTTGCTGGGTTCCCGAAATTTGTATACTTAATAGCATTCTATGCATAAACTACAATCACAATTCAAAACGAACAATTCCTACATCTTTCAGCGCCACAACTCTAAACTTCTAATTACCACAGGCTATGCCAGCCCTAATGAAAACTTCGCGAAAAATGACGCGCGCGCAACTTTTGTTTATGTGTATAATGAGAACTTTAATTATGTACGGTCCGGAGAGAGGGTCGGACGGCTGAACAACGAGTCGCACATGAGTCCAGAATAATATAAGCACAGGTGGATAATAGATTATGCTAGGAGGAAAATGTAGGATTCACTAGTCTGGGTACCGGTATTTTTATGGGAGGCGAAGTTTAGGTGTTCACGTTTTCGAAATAGGCAGGGGTATATACCACTTACATAGTATTTAGAGGTATGAGGAACAGGGAGTAAAGTTCACTCATCCACCATTGAAAAAGATGGACCCTCCGGCCTGACGGGTGTTATGTCTGGCGGGCAACTGGCCGTAAGTTGATTTCGGATAGTCTTATCTATGTCGTTCGCGCGGTAAACTCTAACTGCGCGATGCAGGAATTGTGTGAGGTCATGTCTTTGCTGCGTAGTTCGTATGTGGCGGTGTAACCGCCGTTTTTTTTGTGGCTGAGGCAATATTTATCACACAAGCTTTTCGCTCTAATCTATCGAAAAGCTCATTTTAAGCAGAAGGCCAAAACCTATGGTTCGTATTTTTTACTGCTACTCACCTACCTAATTTGCAATGATTAAGATTCTCCAGATCTCCATCTACCCAGATAGATGCAAATACCTACCACTTTAAGCACTTAAGTGTACGAGGCTGAGGTTTCTCACTAGATACTGATCTACAAATAACGGCTTCTCTACATCTTCGGTTTGTGTGCTGTATTACGTAAATTAGGTGTATTCTATACTAAGTGGATAGCAGTGGTGGCCCAGTGGTAACGGCCGCGACTTACGAGTTGTAGTTCATAGGTTTGAACCCTTCTTTTTTGTGGGAAATCATCATACAACTTCTCCCGCTCTTGGCGGAGTGAGAGGGCATGTCAGACTCTTATTGACTAAAACCCACCCGTGTTCCTTCAGTTGCCCCGGTCACCAGGGGCCACGGTTTACCCCTTTAGGACCCGCTACCCAGGCAGGCATCGGCCCTAGCGGACCCCGTCAGTTGTGCGGACATCTCTTTCAAGCACGTGGAACATAACGCACCGTCGACCCGGGCCTGAGCCTTATCGGACGGCGAGCTGCTTGCGGTGGCCGGATATCGAAATAGTTTTGGAAAATCCAAAAGTGCACGCCTCATGCATAACACTCATGCATAAACGAAAAAGAAATTCAAAATATAGTTTCTAACAAAAATGACCAATTTATCACTTTTCATGAAGTCGTAATGTCAAAGACTAATTACAAAGATATTATAGATATTATATTTTAGTTAGTATTTTATTAATTATAATTAAACTACTTTGAATAAAAGAGTCATTTTCAATAGGGTTCTATGGCTGAAACAAATGTATAAAAAAAAAATGGCTCAATTAATTGATTTTATCGCAAGCTACAATGTTTTCAGGGTTCAGGAATTTTTTTTCAACTATTTTGATGCTTTTTCCATTTCTGCTGCATTAAATCAATTGTTAAAGAGTACAGTATTAATCTCCATTAAATCATCTATACAATGGTATATAAATTAAGTAGGTTCTGTTTACTAGCAGGAGTGTAACAATAAAAACAGTTACAGAAAAGGGGAAAAAAAAAATCGATCGTAGAGCACACTCTAATGCTTCGCATTATGAGTCGTGCAATAACGATTATTCGACGATTGTTGTAGTTAATATTAGTTTGGATTATTGTTCTGTTTTTATGTATGTGAGTGTTAAACCATGCATAGTATTATTTAAAGTGCAGTCATTATAGTGGCATAGCATTTAGCCTGCTTTGAGAACCATGGCAGGCACACTTACGTACTCATACTTCGTGACAGCTCGACTACGAAACTAAATCCTTTCTTACTGGGTGTTTGAAGCGCCATAGAGTTTTGGACTTCTCTATCTTATCTCTTTCACCTTAAAAATTCTGTCATAATATCATAATCAGCCTATTAATGTTCCCACTGCTGGGACACAGGCCTCCTCTCTGTGAGAGGGAGTGGGCTGTAATCTACCACGCGGGCCCAGTGTGGGTAGGTAGATGTCACATGTCTTCGAATTTTTGGTTCTAAGGCATGCCGGTTTCCTCACGATGTTTTCCTTCACCGTTTTGAGAGCAGTGGTGATGAAATTATTTAAAAAAAGTAAAGCGCCTGCTTGGGTTCGAAGTTTCGAACTTGACTTTCGTTCGAGCTCAACCTTATTTTAGGGAGCCCAACTAGATCCCACAAACTAGATCCCATAGCTTTTATATCCCTCTCTTCATTTATATCCCATATAACTCAAAGCTAGCAAGTCCAATCTAAGATAACGGCGCCAGTCTAAACGTTTAAACACCTTTGAAAAATTGTTCTATCTTCAGGAAACTGATGAACGCTAACTAAGGGACCCCTTACGGCGCAAGATTGATGATGCGTACGCGCAGTTAATGGGACAGTTTTAATTATTATTTGCGGGAAATAAATTAACTAAGAGAGCCTTTTATTATATTTTGTTTGAGAGGAAGCCATTCATTTTGTGGTTTTGATATTCAGATTCAGTTGATAATGACGACGGTGCGACGCGATTCTGGTAGAAAAATTTCCATGAAATTCTCATAGAACTGTTCCATACATTTTGACCGCGTAGGTATTGCACTTTTCTATGAGACTCACTTTCCTCTGTGGTTGAGGATTCCGGGTGAAGGTCGCTTCCACCTTTGGCCTGGCCTGGCATCAGGTGAGATGCAGGCCAACAGCTTCCCGTTGGGAATAAAAAAAAATCTGCATTTTTTTTTTATAACCCACGACAAATTTGTACTAAATCCATGGTAACAGTTTTCCCGTCAATATCCCGCCACCCCGGCATCAAAATGCCCAAAAGGCTGGCAAGTGTTGGCACGTTGGATGCCATTGCTGATTCTTTGACCAAAAACATTTTTATTAGGTAGATTTTTAATCTGGGTCTAGTCTTCGCTATTGTTAGAAAAAATCCCACGATATGTTGCATGCAAAGTTATGAATTAGTCTGAAATATTGTCAGCGATGTGCTCATACCAAAGACATGAAATCTTAAATCTCTTTGGCTCATACATATTTTATAGCAGTTTTTGCTAAGGTGTCGAAACTGTCAAGTCACTACGACTTCGACATCGTGACAATACATTGACTGGTGTATAGTCGGCCACGTAATTGATTTACCACCCTAAGTTTGAAAGTCACTTGCACGTCATAAGACGACTATACTCCTTTGGTTTAGGTAGATAGATAAAGGTAAGGCCGTCTGGGACTGCCGATTAAAGTGAAAACTAAGTAACGCCATCTAACGAAAATGTCAGGAATTTATGTGGCTTACTGTTAGTACAAGAACGAAAGCTGTAGCTCCATTAAAACAAATCCAAAAAAATAAAAGAGAGTGCGCTGTCAACAAATTCTACTCTCCCTCTGACTTCTATTTTCGATCAGGTCACGTGTCTAGACGCGGTGTCCTGACGCGAGTTTAACATTTTTTACCCATCCCAAAAAAAGTGCACAACGCCGGTAAAGAAACCGCAAAATAACGTTACGAGAGAGCTGTCAAAGGCGTCTGGTTAACCGACTAAACGTAATACCTGCCACTTCAGTTGTCATTCTACGTCACAGTTGTACTCTTCAATTTAGCAGCGTTATAATTAGTTGACGTTTAGAGAACCTCTCTAGGGGTCTTTACAATAAACAAATTACAAAATATTATATTATTATTATACCTAAATCTAACAAAAAAAATTGGGCTCAAGCAGTTACATCTACGAAAAGTAGTAGTGAAGAATAAATGATGAAGTTTACCAATAAAAGAGGCAACTATAGAAAACAAATTTTGTTTGGTTATGACGTATTTTTAAATAAGAAAGTATTCTTTAAAAATTCCTTTTTACGATTTGTTTACTTCTGCCCATATGTTGATTTCGGATAGTCTTATCTATGTTATTCGCTCAGTAAACTCTAACTGCGAGATGTAGGAATTGTGTGACGTCATGTCTTTTTGTTTCGTAGTTTTTGTATGTGGCGGTCTAACCGCTACATCACTCCCCTCCGGAGACCGGAGGTCGATAGTGGGCTGAGTCTTGGATCTTGCGATGCTTCACAGTGCCAGCTGTGGTTCCAGTGAGTCGGAACCGGGTGCCGCATAGTTCACGGTGAGTCGGAACTGTCTGCGGTGATTCCCCAGTGAGTCGGGGAGGCGCTGCGTCGTCATCCAGTGAGTCGGATGTGGTACAGCGCCGGGTTTTTGGCTGACTGCTTGCGTCGACCAGGAGAGGGTAGAATAGGCTCTGCTTGTGAGACCGGCCGGAAGTGCAGGTGCTGTGCCAAGGTTGCTGATGAGGCTGAGGGTGATGACCAGGAATGCGTGTTCGCTGCATGCTGGTGGTCAGGATACCCGTTGAAGCCGTGGGTGCTGGCTGGCTGTGTGACTTGCCTCACGAAAGCTTGCGGGAGTGATGATGATGACGTCACGCTGAAGTAGTTGCACGAAGGCTGCGTTGACGTTCATACTCGGGGTCACCAATTTAGGGGTATGAGGAACAGGGTGTAAAGTTCACTCATCCACCATAGAAAAGGGAGGATCCTCCAACCAGACGGGTTGTTATGTCTGGCGGGCAACTGCCCATATGTTGATTTCGGATAGTCTTATCTATGTTATTCGCTCAGTAAACTCTAACTGCGAGATGTAGGAATTGTGTGACGTCATGTCTTTTTGTTTCGTAGTTTTTGTATGTGGCGGTCTAACCGCTACACGTTAATTACCAATGTAGTTTATGTCTGTTCGTCTATGTGAGAAGGTAGGTAGTTTCCCTTAGTGAAATTACTGGGAATTTTTGTCAAAGCAATTACGAGTTCGAGTATATCTTTATAGTAACTATTAGTTTGAATTGAACATGAGATTCTCATTGAATGAGCCTATAGAATACCACCATATTCGCATGTCAGTCTTTGTAAATTCTGCTGTGTAAAATTCGTTTCTGTCTGTAGAGAATCCATAAAATTAAATTGATTTCATTTTTGACCGCTAGATGGCGTTAACCACTTCCTTATTACACCAACAGATGTCGCTTTACAAAGTTGACATAAACACCAGGATTTAAACACAAGCGGTCAAGATTTTCCATTAAACTGCCAATTACCATGAAAATTTATAGTTATTCCCTTGTGAACACTGTTATAAGTTACTAAGAACGTTAGGCGAAGAATTAACATATGTGTCGCTCGCATGCAAAGTATTATGCGTCTCGGGACAAATGGCTACTTAGCTAATATACATGCGTTTACACTTGTCTTTGTTAGTGTTTAGTACAATGCGTCAAGTACACGTTTTAACGAGAATTTCTTGCAATCATTTTGACATTTTGTCCAGTAAACGCGCTGAGAAGCTCACGATTTTTGGTTATGTTTTGGCTTGAACAAAAGATTTCAACGCGCTGTCAATGCGGTGTGTAGATTTTTATATTTTTATTTTTGATTTTTGGAGGACATCGTGGCTAAGTAATAACAGCCGCACGAGTCGATCCATCAGGTTAATCCGCTTGCCGGGGTTGGTCCGTGGATGGGTGACCATCTTTACATACCGAGGCTCTTCCGTGCCTCGGAGAGCACATTAAGCCGTTGGTCCCAGCTGTCATTCGTGGATCTTTGACAGTCGGTACGGGTCGACAGAAGCCCGAAAGTCTGACAACCAGTCTTACTAAAGGTCTTACCCAGCTACTGGGTTGTGGAGGTCAGATAGGCAGTTGCTCCATGAAAGAAAGAAAGAAAAATAAGTTTATTTGTCACAGAAACACGTGCATAAAAAAAAAGATAATAAGTTCGAGCAGAACAAGAAAATAAAAACAATAGGTAGATTTAAATTCACGAACTCAAAACAGAAATAGTCGGCAGCTGCTAGCACGTCATGACTGTGACAAGAAGGCTACCACTCAGCATGATGCTGTGCTATGGGGACCCACAGCACAGCGCTGATTTTCAGTGGTCACCCGTGTAAAATACCATGTAAAATACTGGTATTCTGCTGCATCCGGTCATACTGGAAGTTGACCCCAACATAGTTGGGAAAAGGCTAGACAGATTGATTTTTGGAGGAGCTCGTGGCTAAGTAATAACAGCCGCACTGGTCGATCCATCAGGCTATCTCCGTTATCATTAGTTGACTTAGAATTACTACTAACATAAGAGCAAGCTTTAAATCATTTATGTAGGATGAAAATTAAAAAGCTCTAAAAACTATTTTGTATGGTTTGAGATAGGAGACCACTCGGGAAGAAATTGTTGCCATCGAGAGAAGGACCTTCTCACATAACCATGCATGAGCATAATCAGCCTATAATGTTCCCACTGCTGGGACACAGGCCTCTCCTCCTCATCCTCTTAAGGGGGAGGATCGTACGTAATACGTAACCACGCGAGCTCAGTGCGGGTTGGTAGATGTCACATGTCTTCGAATTTTTGGTTCTAGGACATTCCGGTTTCCTCACGATGTTTTCCTTCACCATTTTGAGAGCAGTGGTGAATGGTGATGAAATAATTTACACAGAACAAAGTGCCTGTCAGGGTTCGAACGTACGACCCCTTACTGTTCTCCAACAGTGTCCACGTTTGTTTACCACCAAAGTCTTTAGATTGTGGAATTCAATTAAGTATTGAGTATTGAAACTAGGGTCGCGACTCGATATCCGTGGTCGCGACACACCTGCCGAACGTACAGCGCTGAAAGTTCGGTTGAATACGTTCGTAGTGTTTTTCAAGTTCCCTATGACACATCAGCCAAAAGTTACGTCGCGTAACGCGCTGAAGTAAACGCCGCCGACCGTTCGGCGCGTTTGGTGTGTCATGCCAACCGAATACTACGACCGATAATTCCGTCGCTGAAGTGGCGGTGCCGAACGTTCCGCAGGTGTGCCGCTTATCTAAGATCTCTATTCCTAAATAGCGCGGTGGATATACCAGTAGAGCCAGCTCTTCAGCAAAAATATCGAAAACCCTCAACATAGGCCAAAATCGGTAGTTTCCATTCAACACCGCCTGACCTCATAACCACAGAGTAAATTACGTAGTAAGTAGGTACCAAACAAACTGCAAAGTACCGTAATTTACGCCTTTCCCATACTTTTGACGCACAAATGCACAATCAAACTAACTTTCGTTTGAAATCACGATTTTTCTCACCAAATAATATGTTTAGTATGATTGTTTCGACCTTTTATAATATGTTTACCGCCCCAAGGTTTCACTGGCTTTCGTTGGAGAGAATGATGATTTTCATGATTTGATTTTCTTAGACTCGACGATTGAATTTGAGCAACAAATGCATTGTATGCGAATTATTTAGATTCTAGACTTAGATCTAGGTCTAAATTGAATTTATAATTTTGGGCATGGGGAATGAAATCTATATTGAAATAAAAAAACATAACATAATAGGTAGATAGCTAACCTTCGCAAACTTTAGAGCGTTATCATCACACTGGCGTTTTGCCAGCGTTTTTACAGCGAAGCGATTTGTCAACGCAGGTGCTCGCCGCGGTTGCAAAGCGAGCTAGCCGCGATCACGCAACGTATTCTCTGCATTACGATATTTTACACTCGCATGTCTCGCTCTCTCCTGTACAATCACGTCAATAAATTGCTCTCGTTACCAAAAGGTATCGAACACGTTGTGCACACGTGGCGTATTCGCTGCGTACCGGTAAAACGCTGGTAGATCGTTAGTGTGATATGGCCCTATAAGAGTGTTTACGAGTATTCTGAAACTTGGCAACGTCGCAAATAAACGACAAATATTTCGTTGCTTTGATTAATTTGCCAATATTACTGAAAGGAAAGTTTTAGTTCGCTAGTTAGCCACATTTCATATTTGCATATAGTAATATTGCTAAATTAATCAAAACAGGTAAATATTTGACAGGCTAACAGCTATTTGCGACGTTGCCAACTTTTAGGATACATGCTCTTGTGATCTTAGTTTTACAGCGTTTTGCAGTAGAATACGTTTTATCTGTGAATAGGTAGGCAGGCAGAATTTATATTGGTATAATTGCAAGACTGTTGATTTATTCGAACTTTATTTTATCACCATCTGGACCCACAATAATGACATCGCAAATCATCTGTAGGAACATAATCCCATAAAAAATAAAAGTTAAAACGAACAAAAAGAAAAATACTAGATTATTAACTCACAAGTCTGTATTGAGGTGTTTGAAAGATGGAACAAGATCTTTTGGATGATAATCTTCACCTGTCTATGTTCCACCAAGGAATTATCAACTTTAGCATTGTACTATAGAGTTGTTATTACAATGGAAGTTTTTCTTAATTCATTGGTATTCCATCACAGTTTTTATAGTCACGTTTTGATTACTGCGCGTCGACTCTGACTGGCATAGTTTATTTTGTATTCCCTATGCATCGAATGAACCAAACGTACATATTCAAATCTGCAGTCCTACAACTCAAAACCAAATTGAATTTTAATACCCCGCAATACAATCCATAAAGAATTTCTACCACCGCAAACGACTGTGCAAATTCGAATCCTGTTCGACACAATTAATATGGCTTACTGCAAAATAAATTTGGAATGAATTAGGACTCAATGTCAAGGGAATACGGGTTGTTTATAAGTTTCTCTGATGCATAATGTAAGTTGGTTTCTAGTCAATGCTATTGTGTCGCTCAACTTTGAACCGTAAAAGGAAGGCAGACACATACATTAGAGCTGTGTCACTTTGCCCGTTATAAAGGAAACTTAAATTTGCTCATAATGCTATTATACAATAATAGATTCTATTTCTAGAGACGTTGAATTCATTTTAGGTTGTTATCTTTTTAATTTTTGAACTATTAACCTACTCTTGTCTTAAAAGGACTGATTATTTCATTTTCCTAATGATTGTGGGACATGTGGGACAAAACGGAATATTATTCTTATCTATTAAATACAGGGCCCTTACTATTAATAATAGGTACAATCAGATGAAAAGATAACAGCCAATGAATGAACCAATGAACCAATGATATTTTTTCTGTTCGGTTTGGTTGGTTTTAGGGCTTGTTCTAAGTCCACCTGGCTAGCTGCCATCATCTTATCTAAGTCTGTCGCCTTATCAACGATAAGATAGCCAGTTCCTCTGTGGTTGAGGATTCCGGAATCCTTCATCAGTGATGATCACATCACTTACCATCAGGTGAGATGCAGACCAAGAGCACAATCATTGTGAGTAAAAAAAAAAAAAAAATCGCGGTAAGATGGTTGAAACCAATCAATCTGCCTAGCCTTTTCCCAACTATGTTGGAGTCGGCTTGAAGTCTAACCGAATGCAGCTGAATATCCCTAGGGATATCTAGGGATATAGCTATATAGTGTAATATAGTTATATGAAAGCGGGTTATAACTATCTTACTAGGAATATAACTATGATATGAGCACGATCTAGTATAACTATTAGGGCACTCCGATCAAATAGGTTAGGTAAGATTAGGTTAATTTGCGTGGGCATTCCCTAAAGTTATGGGAAAATTCTTCAAAAAGAAAGCCTTTGAAGCAATTCTTGTCTAACCGAGTTGTAACTGCATGGAATAGGCTCCCGGAGAATGTTGTGACGGCCCCTTCACTGAACTGCTTCAAGAATCGACTGGACAGATTAAATATCTCCAAGCTATTTGATACACACGTGACAAGTATCAGCTAATTAGCTGCTAGTGTCTAACCAAATAATAATAACTATGACCAGGTGCCTCATTTTATTACAAACGTCTAACGGGCCTCTGCGAGTTGGCTTCGGCCCCTCGTACGCCTTCCAAAGGTCCGGGACCCCAGGGTCCCGAGAATAGTCAAAAACTATGACCAACTATGTCGAAATTGTTTGTAGTAACAAAATTAGGGTACTCCGACAGTTATGAACCGTTTTCATATAACTATATTATATATAGCTATATCCCTAGGGATATAACTATATTACGGCTTCGACCATCTTACTGCCACATGAAATTATTTTTATTGTCTACAATTTCTGTTCCATTATACTGTGTGTAGGTACAATTAAGTACCCAATGTTTTGTGGCACACATTGATGTCAATCAATCAATCAACTCGATCGTGATGATGATATTATGGAATAAAGATTGTAGCCAATTAAATGAATTCTCGTCGAATCTTTTGAGGCTGAGGGCCTGTTTCACCACCTACGATTAAGTTCCTATTAACTTACTTGGCAGATAATTTCATACAGATTTTGTTCCATTTTTGAATTTATTCAGTAAGTAGTGGCTATTCGTAGGTGGTGAAATAGGCCCTGACTGTACCTTTTTACTTTACTTCCTTTTGGCTTTGCCTTATTCGGGTAAACAAAACAACAAATTAACAACTATTAACAACAATTAACAACAAAACCAAAACTAAACACTCTCCGATAAATGACCAGGAAATCATAACCGCAAAGAGATACTTAATATTTATCTCCCATAGCTCACCTACGCTAACATATTCCGACCATGTTACTAAACGCTTGCAGAATGACAATGTAATTAGCTGCACCTGTCGCTTGCTGCATACTGCATGATATGGATGCTTTAGTCTCTTGAGCCATCACGAGCTTGCCTTCATTAGGTTCAGTGTTAACGTATGCATGCTTGCTTGTATGTTCTTTGACGGCTTAAGCACATGGTTTTAACCTTTTATAAGTTAGGCGCAACTCTTTTGCCACCTTGAATTTTATAATTTTTCTAGCTACTATTCCAATTTTAGTCGTTAGCAAGTCAAGATAATGGTGCCGATTCTCTTGTACACCGAACTAAACTAACTAAACTATCACTAAAATTCCTTTTTTTTGTAGTTAGTTTTGGCTATGAGAAACTATTCTGACAAAAAATCTATAAATTAAAAAAATATTTTGACACATCTAAAATCGAATTTGACAATCGCGTGACGACTCCACGTAGTACTTGTTTGCTCTACCCCGTGATTTTTTTTTTAAGGGGTGCACCCTCGACGTGTTTTATATTTGGAATTATTCACTTTTTGTATGGAAAAAAATATATATTACCTACATGTTGGGATATAGGGATTTCCTATAGGGGGTCGAAAATTTCATTATTTTTGCGATAGGACGCACCATTTTCGAGATATAAGCAAAAGAAAAAAAAATACAGCACTGTTTTTGCACTGAAGTTGAAGTGTTGGTGTGAATTTTAGTTCATGCCAACTAATTTTATTCCACACGTTTTTAATCGCGTTTAAAAATTGTCAGATTTAGTTGGAAACACCAAATTTTTAGGTGAAAAACGTCAAATTCAGAATAGCTAAATTGCCACTTTCACTAAACTAATAACTCAGTGCAATCTTAGTGCTGTCAAACTAAAATATTGTGAAGTTGTGTCACTTGTAGTCTATTTCAGCATGGAAAATCCTCGTTTGACAGGACTAAATTAAATTTTGGTTATTTTTAGTCTAGTTTAGAGACATTTGTGACAAGAGAAACGGCACCATTGTATGTGCAAGCTTGGTAGTATTTCTGATTGTAACGAATTTTTAACTGACATAAAAAATCTTCATCGTTATCATTTCAGTCCAACATTATCTACTACTGGGTTTGTAAAGACGTCATAAGTCTATGAAATGCGTCATAAGTCTAGGTTTTTATTCAGCAAAATGTTTTTTTTAAAAGTGATATGCTAGTTTATTTATAAAATAAATACACTAAATGACTACAAAATAAGGCAGTGAACAAAATTATATAATATTAAACTTATATTCAATTTATATCAAATTAAAGTTTTGAATCAACTGTTTGAGAGAAAAATGGTATTGCAGCATTAAGCAACCCCAATCGATACCAGGGTAACAGAAGTATACAAGAAACAATATTATCAAGAGCACGCCTCTATATTTCCAGCGATATTTGTCTCTTTTTCCACCTGACTGTCTTTTATGTCAGTCATCTTTGGTAAAAAAATACTAAACTTCCTTTTATATTCATGCTTCACTGGTTTCAAAACAGCAGCACTCACATCCAATTCTGCCCATTCCTTGTAAAACCGCCTAGGATTCTTTGAGACGGCTGAAGTGGACATCCAAGTTACCAAAGCATTCTTCCCATACTCGTCGAGATCTAAGATACCGTGGGTTGAGACAATAGTTCCGTCCGTTCTCATTACCAGGAGATGAGGAACAGAGGTTATTCCGTACCTGTACTGCAGAATGGGTATCAGAGGATCGTCGTACATGAGAGTGAACCAGTTGGCTTGTTTGTCGAAACTTTTACGCATGTCCTTTTCATTGCCATCCATCGGAACGTTGATCACTTCTATAGGAAGGCTAATATGCATTGTGTCTGTATGGATCTCATTGAACTTGTGCATGATGTTAAATCTGTCCACGTTTAGCATGGAAAAATAGAGGATTAAAGCGTCCACTCTGTCTGTGAGCTGTTCATTGTTAATTTTCTCGTACTTGTGGTTGTAAAACCTGGCTTCTTTCAACCAGTCGCAAACCGGACTGACGTATGAGGTAACACTCTCGTAATCACGGTACATACACTCACCTATGCTGACGTTAAGATCGGTATTCATGATGATATTTATTCGTATAAATAAAATAAAAATATATCAAGCAACTGTGATTAAAAAGAGGAAAAAAAAAACCTGCTTGGTTGTCAAGTCACTATTGTCAATTGCCAAAATGACATCGATGTTTTTTTGTGCCAAAAAGGATCGTGTTAGATCGAGAACTTACTCCTATAAAATGAAATCCTCCTTGATCATAATAAAATAAAAAAGCAAACTAGTCGTTTGGCAATTGACAATCAATGACTTCGCCCGTCATCACCCGAGTCACTGCAATCAAACGATAAATGTCAAAAAAAAATTATTCTTTGAATTAAACTATTGCCTGATTTTTACACGAAACACCTGTTTAATCGTTAATTCATTGTTAGAAAAAACAAAAGTCTTGAATGAGCATGTTGAACCCGTTGACCGAAACATTCCGCCTTACGAATGGCTGAAAGAAGCTAGGATATTCGACCACAAATTCGCGAGGATTCCCCATTGAGATCATGATCTCAATGGGGTTCCCAGTGCCTGGTTAATGAACAGAGTGGTCGCTAAAGTCCTCTATTTTTCCATGCGAAATTTGGATAATATTATATACGAGTTCTATGAGATTTACGAGAACACAAGGTATATCAACCTGCCCATAGATTTGATCAACATCCTCATGGATGACAATAATAAAAACTTTTTCCCAAAAAAATTAACCGACTTCCACTATAAAGTGAAAAATAACTAAAATTGTTGATCACTCCTATGGGCAGGTTGATATACCTTGCGTTCTCGTAAATCTCATAGAACTCGTATATAATGTTAAAACTTTCCACGTTTCGCATGGAAAATTAGAGGACTATAGCGTCCACGCTGTCATGTCATGAACCAGGCATTAGAATCCTGCTGAACTTTTGGTTGAATATCCTGGCTTCTTTTAGCCATTCGTAAGGCGGAATGTTTCGGTGACCGGGTTCAACAAAATTTGGCAACTGACAATTATTATACAAGTGACTTTTTTTTCTCCAACTTTTAATCACACTTGCTTGTTATATTTTTATTTTATTTAGACGAATATAACTGATCATGAATTCCGATCAAGAGGTCGGCGTATGTGAGTGTGTGTGCATTGATCATAACGTCATTCCGGGTTGTGACTGGCTGAAACAAGCCAGGATATTCAACCACAATTTCGCAAGGATTCCCAATTCCTGGATAATGGACAGAGTGGACGCTATAGTCCTCTATTTTTCCATGCGAAACGTGGACAGATTTAACATTATATACGAGTTCTATGAGATTTACGAGAACGCAAGGTATATCAACCTGCCCATAGAAGTGATCAACATCCCCATGGATGAAAATGAAGAAGACATGCTTTACAGCTACGAAGAACAAGCTAATTGGTTCACTCTCAAGTTCAACGATCCTCTGATACCCACTTTGCAGTACAGGCACGGCATCACCTCTGTTCCTCATCTCCTGGTAATGAGAACGGACGGAACTATTGTCTCCTCTCACGGAATCTTAGATCTCGACGTGTATGGGAAGAATGCTTTGGTAGCTTGGATGTCCACTTCAGCCGCCGCTACCAAACCCAAGAGGTTAAGCAAGGAGTTGTCAATGTATGGTCCAAATTGGAAGTATTTGACTTCTGGAGTAGGGAAGACGGAGAACACTAGTTATCTGAGGAAGTTCAGCGGGCAGAAGTCGACAGAACCTTCAACGTCAGTTGGATTCCCTGTAAAAACATCGCCGGATATTGAAGAATAGTTTACTTCTTATATATTTCTGTTTTCCTGGTACCTTGTTGGCAGGTGCTGGTAACGTTTGGGGATCAATTGCAATAACATAACGTTTAGATTTTAGCTTTTTTTCATCATATGTTATTTATTTACTTATAACTTATGTATGATACCTGCGTCATGATTGTGGTAATTTTTTAAGCGTTCATTAGTTAGCCTTTATTGATAGTATTTATTGTTACATTTGTTCGTTAATTTTGTGTCCTTTCCTTTTCATTAAAGTATAATAATTTGATTTAATATGTAGACTTTGTTTTACTTTTAATAATAAACAAACTTTCTATTTTACCTACTTACAGATTTAATTTTTTTCTTTGTCTTTGTTTAATTTGAAAATAATAATAAAATATTATTATTTATTGGCAAACTCGACTTTTCTTATGCGCCCGGATACTATAACAAGCAGTGCGCCCGATGATATTTCTTTCACATCGGCAAATAGACGAACTTCCTTAAAAACTTTCATCCCTTCCTAAGGCTGCCTGTCCACCGGAGCGGAGAGGAGAGGAGCGGAGAGGAGAGGAGAGGAGAGGAGCGGAGATGTGTCAATATCAACCAATAGAATCAAAACTCCGCTCCAGAGGTGCGGTTCTATTGGTTAATTTTGGCACATCCTCCTCTCCTCTCCTCTCCGCTTCAGTGGACAGGCAGCCTTATGGCCAGCGAACACAGAACACCAGCGTACATCAGCGCGCACTCTAGTATTGAAACTTGAAACTAGTTGAAACTAAGCTTGACAAGCAATGGTGCCAATATGACGCCAAGGGACAAGTTATAGTGAACGATCTGTACTAATAGCCTGAACAAGTGAGTGACAAAAAAAAAGTGGTCCGATCGCTTCACTGTCAAAACAAGTGACAGTCAAGCGCAAAACGCGACCACAGATTAGCATAACTAATGTGTTACTTTTTTAGGGTTAAGCAAAACCTGTTTTGCCTATCGACCATCGAAAGTCATTATTATTTTTTGTTAGCGGACGTCAATTTGAGTTTCAAGTTATTAGGTACCTATCTATGCTTTGTACGATTTATTCCAGCAATCCCCACCGACAAATGCCCACCAGTGGGGATTGTTTTTTTTTTTCATAAATCCCCACTAGTTAAATAAACTCAGCCTAGTGAGGATTTTTGGAATAACAAGTGACACCAGGTGTTGTTGTTTCTAAATTACCTATTAAACAAAAAATTTCGTATCATTATGTATGTTTAATTAGTTAAGTAAGTACGCATTTGTCGGTGGGGATTTTTGGAATAAATCCTTTGTACATAGGCACGTAGAAAAGAACGTGCATGGATAGATCATTTGAAAAAAGACGAAAGCAGATTTTTTTTACAAACAACAGTTTGATTCAAAAGTTGACAATATTGGAAATGCCTCCAAATTGGAAAAAGAACCTTGCAGCATATTTAGCTTGGATGGGTAAGCCTACGCAGAATAAAATTATTCTACAAGAAATATTTGAGATCATTGAGAATTTACATCATAAAAACACTTACGAACGAAGCAAGCATACTTTAGGAAGCCATATTGTAATTATGGTCTTTAAAATAATAATAAAAAGACTGATATTAACAAAAAGATTGCGATGAGGCGATGTAGACCTATTTTGCCATAATAACTAGTAGGTATTTAAAAAACAAAAACTAGAAGTTTTAAATAAAAAAATGTCGTAGGTATCCCATAGCAATAATTATTACAATGCATTGTTATTAAAATATAATTTTATTTTATTTATTATGATGTAATTCATAATAAATTAAATAAAATTATATTATTAAAAGCTGTACAGTAATAGGTCTGCATATTCAATATATTATTCTCATGATGTTTATAAGTATACTCTTTCGTATTTTTCTTAGTAACCTGTTCCGGGTATCTCAAAATTTAAATTAATATTAGCGTCGTTAACAGCGTTTTGATCAAAGCAGATAGAATTTCAAACTTTCAATTAGAGTGCGTTTCATCAAATACATAGTTCCTATGCCGTAATGTTGGGTCCACTGCACTGTTGTTGGACCAATACCAATACGCTTCGCCGCTATCTGTCTACGAGGTCTACGCGCTACGGCCACAATACATACTAGGTAACCTAAACCTACCAAAACGGACCTATGGTCCGTTTTTTAAATTTAACAGTAGAGCCAACATTACGGCAAAGGAACTATTTGGTGAAACGCACTCTGGAAAGCATATAAATCGAACGCACTCTACAGAACCCGCGTGCAGCTAATAGACAAACGCTAACTTTTTACCACACAATGGGCGAGCTCGCACCTAACATTCAGCCAGAATCGATTAAGTAATAAACCTGTATTTAAATCTAGATAGACGTAAAATTGCACCATTGTGTTTGATGAAGCCTAGTTTTTATTTAGGTTGATAATAATAATTGCAATACAAGTTTAGTGTACTCTTGTGCCATCATTCACAATTGATATCAGGTGATGTGTGATTCAATGCAGCTGTTGTATTAGAAACAAGAAAACGTAATTAGCATTTAAATAAACCTTCATTAGCTTTTGAGTAATCAGATAATAAACAACTCTTCCTTGTATTGTAACTGTGCTTAAGTGAGAATTGAATGATTATTATTATTGGTGATAGTTACAACAGTAGTGCCATCTATTATCGAATAGCAGTACTTAAATGATTTTTCTAAACTTATGATCGAGGTATAAATCTGTTTAGCGCTAACAGAAGTAAAGTAAGGTCTTATGTGGGCAGGGTTTCCAAGGTTTACGAGACTAGCAAACAAACTATCAAAACTCACCACCACAAGCACGCATACACTGGCGGACATACAAACCAAACCAGTGTCAAGTCCCGCCATATTGGATTGGGAATGTGCAAAAGCATAAACAATAAACGCTTGCCGTGACAGAGAATACATTAAAATAAATGGAGAGGAATAAAACACGCAGACAATACGCTAGTTGCTTTACAAGGAACGATATTGCCAGACTCAATAATATAGGAATGTTCTCTCTTGGTTTTCCTTTTGCAACCAACCTTGCTTTTCTGTGTGGCAAATTCGAAAATTTGCAAAAAAATACTTAAGGTGCCTAAGAAGAAGTGTGCGGTTTGCGTTGCGATTGACAGCAATTTTTTTATAAGATTTCGGCTTGCTAAATGCGTTTAGTGCTTCACATATTTAAAATATGATCCTCTCTCTGTCAGCTTCAAACTATCGATACAAAATGCGATGTTTTAAATACGTGAAGCGGAAAACGTATTTAGTGATTTCTGGTGCAAAAGGGCCTCAACCTGTCTGGTCTATGATGTCTTCTAAAAAATCTCTAAAAAAATCTGCACCTTATACATTTCTCACCCGATGCTCATATCTTTCCAGGAGCTCTTCGTGCCTATCAACACTAAAGGGGAACTGTACGAGGTATGCCCGGAGGAGCTGTCACCAGCGGAGTGGGAGCCCGCGGGGGAGGGACGTGGCGTGGCTCCCGACGTGGCTGCAAGGGCGCACCGCCTACCGCACTTGCTGAGCATATGGCGGCTGCCGTGTAGAGTGCGCCTGTTGGCAGGAACGGTGCCGATCGAGATGGCACATGATGTTGGAGGTGAGTTTTAGTCGCTAGTTGTTTATCAATGAGAGGTTGAAAAATCATTCCTGAATTATATGTACTGGTTGCTATGTATAACTTAGGACTCCGAGTCCCGACCTACACTACTCTGTAACATGGAAGTCTCATCTTAAAGTAGTATATCGCAATTCTGATTCAAGTTTAGTCTAATGTTACCCTTATATCAATAAACCTAAGACGCATCAAAAGCATTATAGAAACATTAATTTCAATTCCAGATGACCTACTATTGCGAGCGGCATCAACGGAACCAGTTCTCGTGATGTGCACCCTCCCGGAGTACGGGTCGATGCCCTCGAGCCCGAGCAAGCAAGTGGACCCGCGCTACCATGCCAAGGAAACCCTTCAGCTTCTCCCCCTCAACAGCACCATCAAAGTGAGACGCACACAGCTCGGCTTTGAGAACGAGAAGCGCATGTTCCTCTCCGCACGCCTTCAGAAAGCTCTAACCTTCTGTCAACTCAATGTTGACAACTGGATCAGGCAGATTTCCTACGCCAACTCAACCGTAGTCGGGAAAGCGAAAACAGCCGAAGACCTCATCAAAGAAGACCATGAGCCTGTCAAGTTTGAAAAAGAAAGAAAATTCACTTTACAAGGTCTCAAGATTGACACATCTAGGTTATTCGGCAAAAGCGAAAAGGTATTGAAAGATATTCCGGACGAAACTGAAGGATCTATTATATTTTTAAGTAAAAACGAACTCGAGCATATGAATTACGACGTCTACAGCGATGACGAGGGAAAAGAAGATAAACCAGACGAAAAAATGGAACATGAACAGTTTTCTAGCGATAAAATGCAAGTATTTAGAGAAGATTCGGGACAGAAAAAGAATAAATGGTTTAAAAATTTGAAACTCTTAAAGAGCACGGAGAAACTCACTGATGAAAAGATAACAGCTATAGAGAATAGTGACAAATCAAGAGATGTCAAAGATCCGTTTGATCCTTTAGGTGAGAAGCATAGTTCCATAGAACGGTACCAAGACATGGCAAAATTAATTGAAGATAGATTCGGCTGCACAAGGAAGAACGATGGAACGGCTGAGAAGAGTCATTCCTATAAAAGTCTAACGACATCTTCGTCGGACATGGGAACAAGTCAGTGCAGTTCCAATCACAAAAAGCCAATATTGACGAAATCAGTCTCTGTACAAACAGGAATGCCAGACAATTCTTACACGGAAGATGATAGTGGTATTAACATGAAACATGGTCGAAAAAACCTTAGCGTCGACCAAATCAACTACTGCGGTTCTATGGAAAGTGATGCTAGCTCTGGAAGAAAATTGAAGAGTCTGGACGAAAATATGCTCAAAAAATCATCAGCTACTAAATCATCTACGAATCTAGAGAGGAGACAAAGGATACAACCTGATTTGATACCAGAAAAAGCTATAGTTAAGTCCGAATCTTACAATCAGATACAAAGCTGCGAAGAAATCAATATGTTTGGCGTCGGATCTCTGTATAACGACAGCGATTTTGAAATTAATTACAAACAACACTCTTTCATAACAGAAAAACTATGCTCCGAGTTTCACGTTAAAACTAAGAGAGTACTAAGCAAATCTACATCAAATCTCCTTCATCCTAAAAAGGCTACTGACAAAAAAGAAGGCAGCAACAGTAACAGCATGCCAACAAAAACAGAAAGGTCGGCAGATAGTGAGAAGATTGTAAACTTTAGAAAGAAAATCGATAAACCACGAGCCCCGACACCGAAGTCTGAAATCGAAGACGATATCACAGCGATTGACATTTCTGAAGAGGAACCGCAAATTCAAGTGAAAATCCGTAGATCGATTTCATCTATTCAAAAAAGAAAGCTCCCAGTCATAGAGGATCTACCATATGGGCAAGTAGCTGATGCTGTTCACGTGGAAGAAGAAAAAGTTGAATCCGATGCGAGCTCCGACAACATTTACGCAGAGATTTGTACCCCCAACGGTAACAAAACTAGCGATGAAGAAAATTACGACAACAACATCGATGTACTTGCTACAGATCCCGTCATCTGCAACGTCAAGAAAGAAGTGATCATCAGAAATGATGAAAGAGCGAGACAGATGATAGAAAACCAAGAAAATCCATTCAGACACATTGAAGTTGTCGTTATTGAAAAAACTACAGATTTCGATTTGGACAATTCCAGTGTTACTTCAAGCGATATTGACGAAATGGGAAGTAAGAACGATGTCTCAATTATAGATTCTTGGGAACGTGATAAAGATAAATCAGATAACAAAATGCACGCAATCAGATTAGAAATAACGAGTAACAATGACGACTATCCAAATGAGAATGATAATAATATAGAAAAAACTGAAATCTGTTTAAGTAAAGATAATTCGTTAAGTTTTAGTAACAGCATACATTTGAATGGTACATATCCCAACGAAGCCATCTATGATACTTTAAAATAGTTTAAGTTTTAGTATAGTTACACTGGCGGCCACAAATAGTGTCTTGTAGTCATATTTTTGATGTACCAATAAAAATATAGCCTACAGTTCCCGCTTAGTAAAGTCACCTTAGATGTGATGCCGATTTTTTAGTTCAGCTTTTTTCAGTGTATAAATGCTTTATATTATCCGTACTTTAGTCATAGTAAATCAATATTAAGCATGTGATTACAACCAGTGAAGACGTGGCATATGATAGATGTAATAATGAATTTTGGCTTCATATCACCAACACCATAGATGTAGTAACGTTGAATCTCAATCATTTTCGTAGACATTGAATAACCGAAAAAAAAAGCAGAATATTGTGCTAGAAATCAAAAGTTAGATTGGCCGTCTAACTAAACCAATGTTTTTTATTGCAGAAACACTGCAGTAAAAATATCAGGAATAGGTTGCCTTAGCCGGCTAAGGATTCAAGATATTGTGTCAAAATGCTGATAAAAAAATTGCTACTTCATATTTATTCTGCCCATCTAGTAAAACCATACAAACATTCCTGTTTTAATCATACCATTCAACAACATCAAAAACATTGCAAAATTATTTCTGAACAAGATTTTGGGGTGATACAAAATGTAAAAATTAGTTCATAATTTATCTTATAAAAAGTGTATACTTATAGTGACACGAAGTGTACCACATAATTGTAAAAATGCACTATTTAGTTACTTACACGATTCTTATTATATGGCACCTACTAATTTGTCACTGTATTTAATGGATAAAGGCAAGATATATAGAGGTTTTTCAGCGATATAATTTTTTGACTGCGTCGTTGGTCTAGTGGTCGCTACCGCTGAGCATGAGGTCGCGAGTTCGATTCCCGGGTCGGGCAAAGTGTTATTGGGTTTTTCATCTCCGGAGTCTGGATTTGTGCCCGATGGATGGCAATAGGCTCGCCCCCTTTTACATGGCGAAATGTGGGTGTATTATAGGTAACCCTACGGGGAAATACATCCGTGATCTTATGTTTATGTTATAATTTTTTATTAAAAAATGTTTTCAAAAATAAAATTGTTTAAAATCTTGGGCTTACTAGCCGACGCGCGCAACGTTCGCACGGACGTGTTTTTATCGCGGCGATCTTTTTTTGCATATTGGTTTTTCGACTCTCCGCTTAGCGCCGAGAGTTGAATATCCAACAGTGTTTTCTTGATGTGCTGAATGCGCTCTGTTGGATTCTCAATGCTCGGTTCAATACCGAGAGTTGAAAATCCAGTGTATGAAAAAAAATCGCCACGATAAAAAAACGTCCGTGCTAACGTCGGCTTATGCATCGGCCGACAATCCAAAATAAATCTGAATTTATTTTCGCCATTATTATATCTTTGCGGCTAGTAGTTCAAAATATTGAATTTAACTACAAATTAATGATAACGGTCATGATAAAAAATACCTATCTTCATTAATAAGTAGGATCAATCATGTAATCTGTTTAGGAATTCCAATTCCACGCTGAGCGGGATTATCGACAAACGACAACTGATTGGATATTTGGATCGTATCAGTTGCTTATCTTTACGAGAGATAGCAAGAAAGATAAATTTACGCGTTTGTATCGCGTAGTGCGCTTCTTCTTTAACATAGGTACATTGTAGGTGCGAATTTAAAGAAGTTCGTCTTGCAAGGTCTCTTGTAACGCACCGACCGACACTTCAACTTCGATAGTTCCGCTATTTACCGCTTACAATAATTGAGCGCTAGAGTGCGATCATTCTTTTCGAGTGTTAGCACTCCAAGGCTAGTACTTACCTCTGAATTAACATAGACCTAATAATTTTGCAGTCAAAAAATTGTTTCGCTAAAACTAAAATCACATAAAATAGACTGTTTTTCACACTAGAATTTCATCACAATTGGTGCTATAGGGTGCTCAATTTTAGTCTAGATTGATTATCGATTCCACCACTACCATAATGTTATAAAAAAATCGTAAATGATTTTTAATACGATATCTACTTATTTGTAAAAAGAGAATACCTAATAAAAATTGTAAAATAAGATAAGTAAAAGAGAAAATAGATGTCAACAAATAAATATCATTATTTTGTCTGTCTATCATTGATTGATAGCGGAACTATAAAAAATCGTTTATAGACATCTAATCGAACTTGAGGACATCGTCGGCAATGTACTAGTAAAATATAACTGTACAGTAATAAAGTACCTACGACACAATTACATTTTACTAGTTCCGCTACTCACCACTAACAACTATAAGGCGCTAGTGTGTAAAAGAAAAAACAATGTATATTTTGGTAGTGGTAAAATCGATCTAATTATGGTATATGTACCACATACGACATGACATAATTGTAAAAAGCGTTTGTATTATATAGTTTTAACATTGTATTATAACGAAAGTGCTCTCGAAGAAAAATGTAAAATTGAAATGTTTTGCGAAATTATACAAATTATTGAAATAAACCTGTCGTTTTCTTTATATTTATGAATTATACTCCATACAACTCACAAGCTTTAGCTCAGCAGGCTCACTTAAAGTGACGTCATTGACACAATCCTTACATATTATAAAACAAAGTCGCCCGCCGCGTCTGTCTGTCTGTCTGTCTGTCTGTCTGAACGCGATAAACTCAAAAACTACCGAACGGATTTTCAAACGGTTTTCACCATTGGACGGGGTGATTCATGCGGAAGGTTTTAGTATACAATTCATTATGGTTTTGTGTAAATTGGCTGAAATATGACGATTATTGTTGAAGATGTCGGAAAAAATCTTGCCGACTGGGAGCTTTACTGGCGTGCGCTGCGTAAACCGTGAGAGATAAATCAAATTTATGTTCTAGAGTATTGTATATTTTAAAAAGTTAAACAAAAAGTCCGCGATGGCATATGTCTATCTTCTAAGGGTGACCCACAGTAACAAAATGTATAAAATTTTCATTGTTATTTCCGAAGCTATTTTGACCGGTATCATATTAATCCTTATCCAATAAAATATGTTATTTAAATATCGATTAAAATATGCCTTTACATCACATCATTTAAATGAATAGTTTAAGAGATATCACAGTTTCAAAATTACGCGTAACAAAATAATTATGGTTGTCGGCAACGCGGGCGCTGTAGCCTACCACTGCGTCCGTTGTAAGTTAGTCAATGATCTTTTCCTCGGCTATTAGGTATGTATTCCCGGTAGAACGTTCCCGTGGGATATTTTGCGACATCCACGCGGGCGAAGCCGCGGGTAAAAGCTAGTTATTCACATAAAGATACCTACTCTTAGAGAAACCACATGTGTAAACATGTGACGTTTTTTAAAGGTTAACTTGAGACAATACAATAAAACGTATTTCCATTTCAGTGTTCAATTAATCAAGGCAAGTACTTATAGGTTCACCAGAAAAGCAATGCGCTTCTGTAATTTTAGTGTCTCGGAATTATTGCGCATGTCGCACCAGAGTAAGGCTGCCTGTCCACTGGAGCGGAGAGGAGAAAGAGGAGCGGAGATGTGCCAATATTAACCAATAGAATCTTGACTCAGGATCACTGATCTAAACTCAGGGGCGGAGTCAAGGTTTCTCCGCTCCGGTGGACAGGCAGCTTTAGGCTGCCTGTCCGCTGGAGCGGAGAGGAGAAAAGAGGAGCGGAGATGTGCCAACATTAACCAATAGAATCAAAACTCCGCTCCAGAGGTGCGATTCGATTGGTTAATATTGGCACATCTCCCTCCGCTCCTGTCCGCTCCAGTGGACATGCAGCCTTAACCCCCTCTCAGGGGCTTTCAAGTAGTGCACCTATCGTAGCGCGTTTTTACGAAGGTTTCTCTTGGTAGTCTTGTTCTACCTACTCTCTGGTCGCAAAAAATATTTTGAAATTGCATTGAGTTGTTAATCTGTCATTTTCTTACTATGGTTAAACAAAATTGGTAGGTACTTCCAAGGTTGTAACAGCTCTATATTATAGATTCGAACATCATCGTTTCAGCCGAAAGACGTCCACTGCTGGATAGGCCTCCCGCAAGCCCCGCCACTTCTACGAGTTGGGCTTCACAAGGTCATCGGTCCATCTTATGGGAGGCCTTCCAACGTTACGTCTTCCGGTACGCCGTCGCAAATCCAGACACATTCGGCCGTTTCAACATCGCGCGTTCTTGTTTCCGCAGATAAGATGATAATTGTCGAAGCGCAAACCTTTTCTGGGAGATCTGTTCGAATGTGTATTGGTAAATACCAGTGTGAATAGGAGATTCAGAATGAAAACAGCTGTAACTATATAATATGACAAATATACTGTATTTAATCAAATAAATTACATTTAAAATTAAAAATAGTACCGACAAATAATTTCGTTAGCGTGGCGCGGATATTTTATAAAACAATTTTTATATTTTTACAATTAAAAATTGAACTAAAATCAAATAAAAATTTAAAAATACACGACTTTGAAGGGCAAAGTCGCGCTCTTGTGCGTCTACACATCTTGGTCTCAAATAAAAATTAAAGGAATGAATTTCAACAACATTTTTCTAAATGTGTTCGATTTTTTATCTTCACCTTAATATTAAATTCATTTTTACAATATACAAGAATATAGTACGTACAATTATGTTTTTCTTGAGATTATATTGTTTAAAACCTGCGCTTAAGAATAATTAAACATTTAAAGTAATGCAACTTTGAAAGCTACATAGAGAGTTGCGCAGTCATTGTTCACATTAGGAGGTTTCAAAGAAATCTCCTAGTATGCACAATATTTATAAAATTTATTGTAATTTACTACGGGATTCGTGGCTTGAAAAGTTTCATATAAACATGGAAAATGTCTATGGTCTTGCTAATAGAAACTGGACGAAAGGAAGCATACATTTTGATTTTCGCTAAAGTTACGCGCTAAATATTTTACGACTATATTGAGCCTAAATAGATATACAACAGATCACATAGCCTATAAAATACTAGGCAATCAGAAATGCATTGAACAATCAACTAGGCTCCATTGAAGCAAGTTGCTGTAGGTGTATTAATCTCATCCGTTCAAAAAAGTACCAGGCTTACAGAAGTTAGTAAGAAGTCAAAAGCCTGTTAGAAACGATTCAAGCCACAATGGTAAGGTATCAGTCAAGGGTGGGAATCACAAGGGGGATCTAGGCGAGTCGTATAGATTGGATTATTTGGAACACTGCTGATCCGCACACTACGAATATGAAGAGGGCAAGCAACCAGGGCGCGACGGGGTACTGGTCGTCCTTTTCCTGGAAAGAGGTGAAACATATAAATAAACAAAGAAAATAAGTTATCTTTCACACAAGTTGTGTGAATGAATTTTGGATAAAGTATATAGTCTTATCACAGGGCAATGCTGTTAACTTTTTGGGCACTTTTCTTACTGACGAACTTTTTGACACCCTATGATTCTTACCCCTCCCTTTTTTATTTACATGTGCATATTATTATTTTAAGACTGTTATAATATTATTGAAATACTAGCTGCCCACCCCGGCTTCGCACGGGTAGCAGTAAGTACTTCTCTACAGCGAACCTACCTATCTACCTACCTACTCTGCCCTACCTACCTACCCTACACTGCCCGACCTACTTACCGACCCTGCCCTACCTACCTACTCTATATTGCCCGACCTACCTACTTACCCTACCTACCAACCTTCACCTATCTTCCTATCTACCTACCCTGCCCTACCTACCTACCCTACCCTGCCCGACCTACCTACCTACCTATCCACCATACCTATCTACCCTAACTACAATAACGAAAAAAGAATTAGTGAAATCGGTCCAGCCGTTCACGCGTGTTCAAATAGGGATTCATTTTAGGCTCTAAACTTTGGTGAGTTAGAGAGAGAAAGCTTATTGTGTGAGAACGACAGGAGACCGGCTTCGTTCTTATCCCTACTCTGTGCTGTTTACGGGATGAGAAGTGACACCGGTAGACGCCTGACGGGAATAACTGATCGAGTGGTAACTAATCAATTTTATCGACTGCGAAGAGTAGAAAATTATTAAAGTACTAATATCGCTATTAAAAAATAGGGGTTGGTGGTAGAAGGTTGAAAATTTAGGGTTGTGTGTATTTTTTAATGCCAAATCATAAAAAAATTACAATAAAAAAAATTGTCCAAAAAAAGAAAAAAAAAAACTTGGGGTGGACCACCCTTATCACTTAGGGGTACGAAAAATAGTTTACATCCTATTCTCATACCTACCTAATATGGGTCCATATTGGCTCACCTAAAGTTCTTTACCCGAAATTGTTCTTCCTAATGATTTGTAATCCGAATGATCACTCTTCCTAAAATTTTTCATCCTAAAGTTTTCATTCATACTATTTGTAGTGCTACCGGCGATGTTCATAACACTCATGTTTCCGAAAATTGTAATTAATAATATCATTAATGTAAATATATTTAAACTCCTACTGTTTTTTATCATAAAACGCTTTTATCCTACTGAGAGAACTTAATCATGAACCAGATGTTTTGAAGGAAAAGGTTTGTTTTTATTAAACTATTTCTTGTGATTACAAAACAACTGTTCACATTTTTACATTTAGCCATTTTATTTTTGGTTATTGTTGTTACATATTTATTACTTTAACTATACCTGAGATAATTATGTCTAAAAACCAACTGTTTAGAATGATTAAAGGTCGTTTCACAGATTTTTGTCATAAATGAACGAAATTCAGGTCAAAGTGTCGTCTTTGGGGCACTATGAAAAAAATACTTAGAAAAATTTCGCGACCAATTTCGAGGTAGCGCTCGCCGGCCGCTGCCGCGGCACCGCTCGCTTCGCTCGCTCGGCTCGCGCGTAGTTGGTCACAGTTCTAACCTAACCTAACCTAATCCTAATCTAAACAAAAAAGATATGACTTTGAATAATAGTGTAAAAGATGGTTATGTTGAGAAAATATAGGAAAACAAATAAAAGTATAATAGATGTTTATTGCTACTAACATTATGAAGTTGAATGCTTCGGAATTATGAACATTAGAGACAGAGTAGTTAGGAATTGTGATTGTTAGGATGAAAAATGTTAGGAAGAACATTTTCGGATTTCCAATTATCGGAGTTGAAAATTTAGGTGAACTTTGGCGCACCCACCTAATATACACAAAAAATTTCATAAAAATCGGTCAAGCCGTTTCGGAGGAGTTTGGCAACAAACACCGTGACACGAGAATTTTATATATTAGATTATCTTGTTTGAAAATAAATATACTCCACATTATTTTTTGAGATTAATTAACGTGGGCGATAACGACAGATTTAGTAATCCGAGATTTGATAAGGCTTCTAGAAGTTAGAAGTCTAGCCTTTTCCGATGCAGCTCAATACCAGTATTTTACATGGTGTGACTGCGTATCTGACCTCCACAACCCAGTTACTGGGTAAAATAAAATAGGGGGTCGAAAATGGCCTGAACCGCTTTGAGAAAAGGATGGTACGGCTGTGCCGCTTTTTTTTGCTCGACTGGGTACTGCGGCACTGCCGTGCCACCAGATAACTAGTGTGCCTAAAAAGGCGTAGTTTTGGGAGTATTTAAATGTGTCGCTATTATTTTGTTTTTCTTGCAGTGAACAATATAATCAGAGGTCACGGTATTTCCATGCCAATATCACCATGAAAACAATTTCCTAGTTATGATTTTAAATATTCAACACATACTTCAAGTGTTACTAATTAATTTCACGCGTTTGTGCAAAAGATTATATTATGGAATGCGGCCATTAAAGTCATGCGCAATTTATTCATTTAAAAATAAAAGTGGTTTTTTATTGGTCTATGGACAGAGCTAGGTACAGACGTCAGCACCTCAAGTTACTACTACAATCTGTCACATTACTTTAATAGATTTTCAACTTTATCGCTAAAGAATAAGGTTCAATGCTGATTGGGAAAAGTTGACAGATTGGAGTAGGTTGATGTGCTGGCGTCTGTACTTAAATTATTTATGAATTTACTTTTGTTGACTAGCTTCTTTTATAAAACTTTAACTATTTGTCACTGATATCAATAGTACCTATTTGTAGCAATATTTTCTTGACTTCTAAACCTACATACATTTAAGAGCAGGCTGATAACAAAACTTCAACTTGACCTTTACGAGGAAACGCGGTCACGTGGTCATTGGCTTCTATTCCATAGACACGTACAGACGCCAGAGCACATCAACCTACTTCAATCTGTCAAATTTTCCCAATCAACATTGACCCTTATTCTTTAGCAATAAAATTGAAAATCTATTTTTTTTTATTGACAGATCGTAGTAACTTGATGTGCTGGCGTCTGTACCTAGGTACCTATTCTATCTGTTATCTCCTTGGATAATGCACCAGAGTAAACATTTGTTTACACGTGTCTTTTGATGACCTATAACTGCCATACTTTTTAATATTTTCAAAACACGCTTACACGAAATATTAAAAAAAAAACTGACCTTTTATGTCCATAAAAAAAAATGACAACGTCGCATTTTCTTAGCTTTAAATATGAATTATATATATGATTGGTTTTGAATGAAAATGATTATACTCGTACTTATCAATGAAACTTAGATAAACACATCGAGAGTCTAGTGTTATGTTATCTTCGAAACTATGTATTTTTGGAACACGTGTTCTTGGACATCAAAAGGAACACGTTGTATATCTACAACGGCCAAGCTCTTAGCTTTGTTTTAAATTTTTTTCTAAAATTATTTTACGTGTCAAAAAAAAAAAAACAGGGACATAGCAGTGCTAGTAAAAAATATTTGTTCTAGTATCGTTAACCAGGGAGAAAACAGGAATACGTTTGAATGGACTGAATGCCAACGACCATATGACCGCGTTACTGGCAAAAGAAGCAAAAACAAAAACGTTATCTATTTTTCGCTCTAGCACACAGCGTCATTTTTATTCACTTTTACTTAGTTTTGATAACAGTTCGCCTTTCACTTTCAAGAGATTACTCAAGCATGAACAGTCATTAGATAATCACAGCAAAATGTTAAATGTCTTAAGTTATCTGTAATATTGTTTGTACTAATAACTTTGTAGCTTTTATAAAGTGGGAACATTGTATGCACCATGCATTAACATTACTGGAATATCATAATTCTTTGTATCTGGGTTTTCAAGTCAATTTGTACCTATAGATAGTCCATTTGAAATAAGATTTAAACATTTAATTAAACCTTTTTTCAAGTCCGTTCAACCGATTTTGACTTCTATTGCGTTGGTATCATGACAAAAGGCAGCTGCAGTAAACAGTTGGTGTTGTAACCATTTTTTTCCTTTTAATGCCATCCTTATGCTGATATAGAAGTCAACATCGGTTGAACGGACTGTAAAAAAGTTTGTTTAAATTTCTAATCTTATTTCAAATAGAGTATATTATAAGTCTTATACAGTAAGAGAAATAACATGTTATACAATATTCACTAACATTTAGTGGAGTTGAAAGTGCATTTGCAAGGGGAAACGGCACTCATTTGCACACATAAAAAAAACCATTAAAACAAAATGTCTTGCAAATTGATTAAGAATGGAAAAGGCAGAATTAGTATCAGGGCAAGTCATAAGCAAAGTTTAGATTAGCAACAAACCTTGCAAAAGTTGACTTCTTCAAGTTATTTCTTATTTAGAAAACTTGCAGAAGTGGACTGCTGCAAGCAATGCTTACATGAGTAAACTTACTCAGAGAACTTGCAGAAGTTCACTTCCACAAGAAATTCTTATTTGAAAACTTGCGGAAGTGCGCTTGCTGCAATTTTTACATGGTAAGAATTGCTTGCGGAAATCAACTACTGCAAATTTTGTTGTTTATCTAAACCTGGCTTTAGACAAGAATTTAGTAACTTATGTTAAGAAAAATAAAAAAACTAAATTGGTGGTACGTACTACCTTGGTCGACTTAGGCACATTGCCTCTCATAGTGATGTTTTTGCTGGCAATCTCGTTGGCGATACGCATCCTCTGTTTTGGGGCCATTTTTAATGATTTGCAGATATATTTGTCCTGAAAATGAGAGAATATTCTATGTTAAGAAAGTAGCTAATGAAATTGCAGTGTTGCCATGTTGCTAATTCGTTTTGACTTATAAAACAAAAGAGATTTTGTAGACTTGTTTAGACTATTTACAATTTATTTTAAGTTTTATTTTTGCCATCAACACGCTAAAACATATTATGTTTCTTAAAGAAATTTAAATTGCATAAACTTTGTAAGTGGGTTAAGCACTTTAAATATATTTATTTTCCACTACTTGATTCTACACGATAAATAATTAATATTACAGAGACAACACAATGAAGGTGCTCTTGCAGAGATTCAGTGGTCCTCGGTGAGTCACTCGGTAACTAGATGATTTACTAGGTTATTTTTATGTTGACACCAAATGTAATTTTAGTCGAACAAATAAAAAATTTAAAATGTGTTAATCAATTAATTTGCATATCTTTTCATTTAAAAGAAACTTCATAAAAATAACAGATCTTCAAGCTAATAAATAGGAGTATTATCAAACTTTCACTTAAAGCAATTAATTGGAAGAGCAATAATTAATATCACAAATGAAATGGAGAAGATGTTTGCTGGTTTGGGTTCTGACATCATGACATGTTCTAGTGGTTTTTCAAGTTAATGATCGATTCACTCATAGAACAATAGTAGCCCGGCAGGCATTGTAATAGGTATCATGTTTATTTAAGGAAAACGATGATGCAGGCCATTCAATGTAAACATATGTTTGATTAAACTTATTCAACCAACATTTATCAGAAAAATATTGAAGTTTCTTTGAAAATCCTACACATTTTCTTTTCCCATTGAGTTAATTATAATAAAGTTAAGTGCAATATACCCACTTTTCTCACTTAATAAGAAATCACTGTCGGAAACACAGAAAAGGCGTGTTTGGAAGTTGTTCAAAGTTGTTCACCTCAAAAATATGTCAACAGATCTAACTGTTGTTTCACTCGAAAAGTGGCACAGTATGTTTAACTTATAACTGTGAGGTACACATTAAAATACATGTCCAAACACAAATGCGTGCGTTACGTTAATAACGATCAACTTTCCACATTGAATACGTGTCAATTTAAAAATTCCCATTATCTTTCAATAACAATGCTGGTGATTAAGCTTAATGATAAATACTCAATTAAAACAGCAAAACGAAGGTCAACACGTTAATCTACACTAATCTATTAAGTTTTACCTTTTATTTATGTCGTAATTATACTAAATCTTCTCGAAAGCGATGGATAACAGGAAAACACAGTATTCTATTGGCACAGCTGGATGCAAAATAAAGCGGTCACAAACTGGTTTTGAGACAAATTAATAGCAGCACATGCGTAATTTATAAAGTAACTCGCTCCGGTCGCGGTTTTAACACGAATTACACACTAAATCAGCCGTTGTTATCGAGAAAAATGTTATTACATACACGTAATAAAAGTATAGTGTAAACAGCCCGACGAAACTTACAAGTTAAAATAAAGTTTTTATATGAAAAATAGCACACCAACTATGCACAACCGTCACACAGGTATATTAGACAAGAATTATAGCAAAAATAAAATTCTACTCACAATTAATTCCTAAAATTAAGGGCCGCTAAAGCCAAACGCGCAAGTTTGCTTGACACGTATGTAAAAAGTGAAATGACAGAAATGTCAAACGCGTCATTTGAAAGCAAGTTGATTGCGCATGTACCAGACACGCGTCAGTTAATGTTGCAATAACAGAAAATAGTTTAACAAAAAAACATCAAAGAAAAATAAATTAATATTGTTAAATTACGAAAACTTATCTTGAATTTTCGACTATAAATAAGAGTTATATAATGAGAAAACAAAATTAGTATAAATTAATTCTTCTGTCTTTGAATTTTATCAAAAGGTTTTACAGCGACATCTAGCGTCGAGTAGAATAACTCTAATAGGTATCTTCAAAACTGTTTGTATTAAAATTCTACTAGATGCCGTTCTCAGCTTTGTATTTTTGACACAGATGTCGTTGAAGTAGTTTTAGTTAGCGGCGTAGCCAGAAGAGGGCGATACCACTGGAATAGTTTTTTCGTAGCCTTGTCGTAGCACATTGTGTGAGATCGTTGTAGCTGCTTTTCCTTCGTTGGTCCATTTCTTGACTTTCTGAGTACAAAATAATAAGTGTTGGTATGTGGTATAGACGTTTTGATACGGAGCCGTTTTGTGTACTTATTATAAGTTTGTTTTAGTATCACAATTAAAATATCTCAGTACATCCAGCACCATGGCCAACAAAAGTTAATTGTGGCCAGTAAAAATAAAATAGTTACTTATTTATTCCAATAAATTCAAAATAACATAAAACAATACCTACCCTACGGCAAAAAGAATTCATTCAATAAAAAGAGATGGTAGGTTCAACAATGATGACTACAAAAGCGAAAGAGACAACCAACAAAGGATCGCCAGGACATCACTATCAGGTGTCAACTAATCGACCAATCACAATGAAGCATTATCCTTGGAGGGTGATCCTTTCGCTCTGATTGGTCGCTGTAGACAACGCCTCAAAACGCTACGCCTACGGATAGAATCCATTTGAATTTGAATGTCGAAGGGAGAACGTCAATAAATTGTAGGAAACGTTTCAGGCTTTGTTCCTTTTTATAAAGCATTTAAAAAAAGAAGGCATTTTGTTTATGATCGTTCCATTTATGAAGGATTATTTAATGTTAGGAATTTTGAAATGGTGCCTACTTTAGAATATTTTTGAAAATAATACTTAATAGGAAATAAATAACATTATTATGGAATCTACCTATCATGTAGGAAGGTTAGGTTCAAGTTTATTGAAGTGAAAGTCTTAAGGCGCGTTGAGCACTTTTTGTGTGAACAAAAATCGTGGAACTCGCGTCATTGTCACCTAACGCTCGAACGAAAGACATCAACGCGAGAATCAAAAAGTTACTTAGTTTTCACTTCTATCGGCAGTCACCAAAGATTTTTTAATTTTTAATATATATATTTACCTTCTTATCTTGCTATCTTTCAACCCTTGGATAGGTTATTAGATACCTATATATAGGTACCTACTTAGTAACTTCCTTGTGCTGTCAACTCCTAAGTTGGATGCTGTGTGAATTTTTATTTTAAACTACCTAATTACTAATTACCAAGAGCAGTGGTGGCCCAGTGGTAACGGCCTCGACTTACGAGTTGTTAGGTTCGAACCCAGACAGTCGCTTTACTTTGTGTAAATAATTTCACTAGCGCTGCTATCAAAACTGTGAAAGAAAACTTGATAGGTTAAAGACTGTGACATCTACCAACCCGCACTGGGCCTGCGTGGTAGATTACAGCTATCTCCCTCTCAAATAAAGGAGGTCTGTGTCCCAGCAGTGGGAACATTATAGGCTGATTAGTGATTATGCCGTTATCAACGTTATCTAGATACTTACATGCATCGGTAAAGAAACTAGGTTGATAGCCCTATAAAAAAAAAAAAAAAAACTGCCTGCGTAAAATGTAGCATAGGTCCTAATTTTATCCAACATTCACAGAATACCTAGAAACGGTAAGCAACAAATATCCATTAAGACGCAGATATATCCAGTGACCTTGAGTGGTTAGCTTGCCTGTTCTGTACTGAGCTCACGCAACTCGTCGTTCGTCTAGCCAGTAATTGAACTCGCGCATCAAGGAGCGCCGTCACTGATTTGACGCATTATTCTTACTTAAAACAAAAGGTATTTTAATTATCCTTAAAATGGTGAAGGTTTCAGAAAAATACACTAGATTTGCGTAATTTTCAGTTTTTTGTCCGCGTTAGACATAACTTTACAAATTAATTTCACTATGTAATATAAGCATAATGTAAAATATTCGTATATTAAGCTATTAAGAAAATGCTCTAATTTAACATATATTTTTTCCAAATCATTAACACTACTCGTTTAGACGTAATTTTCAGTATCTTTAAAAGTAAAGTAGGTTATCGTCGCCTTAAGCCTGAAATACACATGCTATTAAAAAGCATGCTTGCCATGTTTGCTAGCAAGTGCATGCTTATTTATAGGTACCTGTTTATGTAAAATGATCATACTTTTTTCGTAGACACAATATATATGCCTATTGTGTACTATGTAGTATATAAATAAATTCGTATGCTTTATTTATGCTACTACAAAGAATGTGTATTCCAGGAAATGAAATGAAATTGTTTATTCTGTAAATAGGATATCGGAATCACTTTTACACGTCATATTAAAAAAAATGTTTAAAATAAGCTAGATGAGGTCGGCGTTTCCTAACTGACTACTCTGAGAAGAAAGGCCGAAACAAACTCAGACTTTAACATTGTCACATTTATATCAAAATTGACACATATCTAATGATTAGATTTTTAGCTTTTCATATGATAGCTAAGCATTAAACACTTGAACTGTTTCGATTTTAATTAAATAGTTTGCTCAGTAATAAAGATTTAAAAAACTGAAATGTTAATTCATTAATTTAATATGTTGACTATAACACTAGGTACCTACCTACTCAAAACTTAATCATAATCTTCCCATAATGAAGCCTCACCTATCCAACTTGATACCACCTACCTCCCTATCCACCTTCTATAAGCATATCATTAAGTCCTTCATTAGGCAGGCAAGCAGTCCTCATTAATTAATTATGATAGCAAACCGTGTCGGGTGTCTTACAGACTAATAACGTACATCTGATAACATCTCTTGTGTTCAGCCTAGGCACGAAAGTAGGTAATCGAGTATGCCTAGGTTTTAAGTGTCGAAATAATTAGGGAGGGCAGGGGCGGATTTTCGTGGGAAAAAGATTTTAAACCGATTGAAGATCTCTTTATTAGATGGGACAGGCATAAACGGTGTGTTTTCGTGAGGCATTAGGTCTTATGTCTCTCATTCAGAATATTCTCAAGCGTTTGGCATAGGTCTACATATGTCTCTCATTCAGAATATTCTCCAGCGTTTGGCATAGGTCTGTGTCTCTCATTCTGAATATTCTCCAGCGTTTGGCATATGTCCGTGTCTCTCATTCAGAATATTCTCAAGCGTGTGGCATAGGTCTATGTCTCTCATTCAGAATATTCTCCAGCGTTTGGCATAGGTCTGTGTCTCTCATTCAGAATATTCTCCAGCGTTTGACATATGTCTGTGTCTCTCATTCAGAATATTGTCAAGCGTCTGGCATAGGTCTATGTCTCTCATTCAGAATATTCTCAAGCGTTTGGCATAGTTCTGTGTCTTTCATTCAGAATATTCTCAAGCGTTTGGCATAGGTCTATGTCTCGCGTTCAGAATATTCTCCAGCGTTTGGCATAGGTCTGTGTCTCTCATTCAGAATATTCTCCAGCGTTTGACATATGTCTGTGTCTCTCATTCAGAATATTGTCAAGCGTTTGGCATAGGTCTATGTCTCTCATTCAGAATATTCTCCAGCGTTTGGCATAGGTCTGTGTCTCTCATTCAGAATATTCTCCAGCGTTTGGCATAGGTCTATGTCTCTCATTCAGAATATTCTCAAGCGTTTGGCATAGGTATATGTCTCTCATTCAGAATATTCTCAAGCGTTTGGCATAGGTCTATGTCTCTCATTCTGAATATTCTCCAGCTTTTGGCATAGTTCTATGTCTCTCATTCAGAATGTTCTCAAGCGTTTGGCATAGGTTTATGTCTCTCATTCAGAATATTCTCAAGCGTTTGGCATAGGTCTATGTCTCTCATTCTGAATATTCTCCAGCTTTTGTTATAGTTCTGTGTCTCTCATTCAGAATATAGTCTCAAGCGTTTGGCATAGTTCTGTGTCTCTCATTCAGAATATTCTCAAGTGTTTGGCATAGGTCTATGTCTCTCATTCTGAATATTCTCCAGCTTTTGGCATAGTTCTGTGTCTCTCATTCAGAATATTCTCAAGCGTTTGGCATAGGTCTATGTCTCTCGTTCAGAATATTCTCAAGCGTTGTATGGTTGGTAATAGAACTAAGCTGAACCGAGGAGCAAATAAGTTGTCGAATCCTGAATTCAGTTTGCTCCTCGCTTCAACCGATTTTGACTTCTATTGCGTTGGTGGCATGACAAAATATGGCAGCTGCAGTAAACAGGTATAGAAGTCAGAATCGGTTGAACGGACTGTAAAAAAAGTTTTATTTAAATGTAGAAGATCTTATTTCAAATTAATGGAGTATGTTGCCCGTCATTCAAAAACAATAATAGAAATGAGCAGTCAGAAGAATCCGTCTCTGTAAGACCACATGGCGTTCAGTCTTTAGTTCAGAGCTAGATCTTGTGCCGATAATATAAGATTTGGTATCAGATAACGAAGAAAGAATTTATACGTTTTTAATTATTGGGTTTGGAATCATTTTAGCATTTCTTGTCATTTGGGTAAGTAGATAGGTCTCTAGAGACTGGCTGGCTAGGCTTGATAAAGTTCTATTGTGAACTGCAATATGCAATAGGAACTTAATACTTAAAGTGGATCTGCAGTGGTAGTCGGCGAAATTCATTTTTTTTTACGTTTTTTGTAATTAGCCGTATCTAGGTTGTATCTTGATCAAAACATGATTCGCGTCCGAATGAAATACTTATATGTATTTACAGAATTATATAATCATAAAGCCAGAATTATAATCTAAGAATGTCTTATACTGGTGTGCAAACGGCAAACTATGAACTCAATTATGAAAAAATACCTCAGCTTTGCGAGCTAAGCTAAACTAACTTAACTTAGCTCTTGGTCTGCAACCGGCTTTAGACTCATACATCTCTCTAAGTTTGGTTCTCAAACGTCAAGATTTCATGAAAAAGTCATTCAATGGCGTCTCGGGGAGGTTAAGGAGTCTGACATATCCAATTCTCCAAAACCTAACCAACCACAAAGATATATAACTAACAATAATTACATCTCAAACTCTCTCAGCCATATTATCTTAGGACGAAAGAAAAAATATTTGCACTGGCGTGGCGCCGCACCGTCCTTAATCCAGACATAGTCGGGCAAAAAACAAAGTAAGTTTATTAATCATTTACTTGTAGTAGGCAAGATAAACTCATTGTTCTATAGTGTAAAGTAATTCAAAAAACTTTCAGTCTGTGAAAATTCACAGGAGTTTTTTTTTCCATAATAGATAAGTAACTTTTGCTTACTTGAGAGAGGAGGTCGTGGCTAAGTAATAACAGCCGCACGGGTTGATCGATCAGGTTAAGCTAGCTTGCCAGGGTTGGTCCGTGGATTGGTGACCATCTTTACATACCGAGACTCCTCCGTGCCTCGGAAAGCACGTTAAGCCGTTGGTCCCGGCTGTCATTCGTGGATTTTTGACAGTCGTTACGGGTACTCAGAAGCCCGAAAGTCTGACAATCAGTCTTATCGAGAATTATTATAGGCAGGTATAGAGTGCCACCAGTGGCACTCTGTCCCTATCGGATAAAGTGCCACTACAGGCACCCTAGTAACACCGCCTCGGCCCGGCCAAAGTGCCGCAAGCATTGGATTGTCATTGTCACTGTCACTAAGTCACGTCACTTGGTATTTATTTTGTTTGATTGTCGAGGGTTAATCGCTGTAAAACACCACATTCCCAAAACATTACATTCTCTTGTGCCTAAACGGACCCTGGCACTTCGCCGGCCGCTACCGCGGCACCGCTCGCTACGCTCGCTCGGCTCGTGCGTTGTGTGGTCACAGTTCTAACCTAACCTAACCTAAATATCAAGTGACAGTGACAATGCAACGCTCACGGCACCCTAGCCGGGCCGAGGCAGTGACACTAGAGTGCCACAAGAAACTCGCGGCACTCTATACACTTCGATTATTATATTCCCCAGTTACTGGATTGTGGAGATCATAGGCAGTCGCTCCATGTAAAATACAGGTATTCAGCTGCATCCGGTTAGACAGGAAACCAACCCCAACATAGTTGGGAAAAGGCGAGGCAGATTGACCTATTGCTTCTGATTGCCTACTTATGGAAAGTCAGAATCTTACTGCACGGTTTTAAATAAACTGTCGTTTGCTGTTGAGAAAATGGGCGAAAAACTCTACAGTATCTATATTTTTTATCTATTTTTTTCGGAGTTAAACGTTCAAAAGGCACCCGGTCTTTGAGTGTGGGAGTGTGGGATTCCTACCTCACTAAAACCACCCCGGTGGACACCATCTACACATGGAAGGGGCACCGTTTCCTCTCAAAAGACCAATCCGGAACCCCCTCTGTGCAGCGCCTGTTAGGGCACATCTCTGGACAGACTGTAAAGGGGTCTCCCCAAACCTAACTGCGCAAGTGTGCAAGGCAGCGCATGACTAAGTATTAACTCTACAGCACCTACCTAGTTTTAACTCTACAGTACTTATCTAGTTTTAACTCTACATTACCTAGTTATTTAGTTTTATTGTTTCAATCTTCGTAACTTACTTAAGTACTTACAGATTTTTATTTTTTTATTTTAGTAATCAAACACTGGCAAGATCGACAACAGATCAATTCAAATTTAAAATAGCACTCTACAAAGTTGCCAAATTTTTTAGTTCGTCAAAACAGTTTTATCCGACGGCATCGCTCAAAAAGGCGGCGCTGTCAATACTCGGTGCGCTTTTAAACCAATTTCTCGCTTCTCTGCTTATATCCTAGTACACAACAAACATTATGGGGATGACAATGGGACAGTTTTCGCTTTTATCCATCCCCTATCCGCTTAGAGAGGATCAGAGGATGGAGACAAAAGGACAATGATCTTGATTTTATTGTCAATGGATTTTATCAATTTCTTTTATCTTTTTGATGATCATTGACTGGTAACTATTTAGGTTGTTGTTACGGTTGTGTACAAAAGAAGCAATGGATGCTAAAGTGAATGAGCGATACGGTTGTTGTGATAAAATTAAAAGATATTTCGTTACAAGGAGACGTTTTTTCAGAAGAAAGTGTTTTGGGCATGAGTTTTTAAAACTGTTTTAGAACAGTTGTTCTAGAAAATGAAACATTTTTTTGTAATGTTTTTATATTCGACACATTAGAGACTGTTTTTCCAGCTCTTCAAGTTTTCATCTGAAATTCTTACCTAAGTTATATTCTGCTGCAGTTGCGTCGAGCTCGAGCATCATCAAGATCAACTTAATCATAATATTTTCAGTGCTGGGACACAGGCCGCCTCTCTCCGAGAGTGGCTGTAATCTACCACGCGGGCCCAGTGCGAGTTGGTAGATGTCACATGTCTTCGAAATTTTGGCTCTAGGTCATGCCAATTTCCTCACGATGTTTTCCTTCACCGTTTTAAGAGCTTAGAAGACTCACCTAATTATGTTATATTTACAATAATTTTTGAAGATTTTATAAACTGTGTCAATCATGGTTTAAAAGTTATAATTTTAATTTGCAATAATGTAGAAAATCCAAAATGTTATGGTACCTACACCATAATATTTTGGAGGAGCTCGTGGCTAGCTAGCTAATAATAGCCGCACAGGTCGATCCATCAGATTACGCTACGCTTGCCGGGGTTGGTCCGTGGATAGGTGACCATCTTTACATACCGAGACTCCTCGTGCCTCGGAAAGCACGTTATGTCGTTGGTCCCGTCTGTCATTCTTGGATCTTTGGCAGTCGTTACGGGTACCAAGTGGCACAGTGCTACCCAGTAACTGGGTTGTGGCGGTCAGATAGGCAGTCGCTCCATGTAAAATACTGGTATTGAGCTGCATCCGGTTAAACTGGAAGCCGACCCCAATATAGTTGGGAAAAGACTAGGCAGATTGAGGTACCATAACATACCAAATGTTTAAAATCGTCCGAACAAAAACGGTAAAAATAAAAATTTAAGTAAGTAGGTAATAATGATCACACCTTGACCAAAATCTCATGGTTTTCGCAACCAAAACAAATTATAATCCTCCATAATCTACAGAACACCCACAAACATCTGCTTTTTCTCCAAATTGCGTAAATAAACAAAAAATAAGCCCACAATCACACATGACTAGATAACAATAAACCATCATAAAATTGGCTTTCGGTTCATATTTTATGATAACCGGTGGTTGTGTGGTCGCCAGTGTAGCCAGCTCCTTGCTTTACGTCAGACCTCGTCAGGGAACCAATGAGGCAGAATGAGCGTTGCCGTAGCCGATTAAAAAATAAAATTAAAAAGTTGTGGAAATGTTTTTTTATATTTTGCTGGCAATTTTTGTGTTGTCGTTGAAAGTTACTTCTTTGTATCTTTCGTTTTATTGTTTCAGATTTTCCTAATATTGTTCATGGCTAGAACTGGGGGATTGGGGTCACTATGGCTACCTAATGAGATGACAAGTCAATATTATCGGAAAAATAAGACAAGTTGCGCCGACCCCAAATAAATTGAAATAAGAAACGACAACAACAAGAAATGGTTGTCCAGACATTTTTATTCGAGCATTTAATTAACAACTTTTTACTGCCTCGCTGGTCTAGTGGTCGCAAGCGCTACTGCTGAGCATGAGGTCCCGGGTTCGATTCCCAGGTCGGGCAAATTGTTTATGTGGTTTTTCCATCAGGAATTTCTCAGTAGCAGCCCGGAGTCTGGATTTGTGCCCGGTTGATGGCAATAGGCTCGCCCTCTATTACATGGGACTTAAACATAACAGGTTAAATGTGTTGTACCCACTATGGCTACACCTCTGCCTAATCCTTCGGGGAAACAAGGCGTGATGTTATGTTATGTTACTTAAATACTCAGACTATCTTAAATACTCATACTTTCAGATTAAAAATACTTTAATATTATAGATTATATTATTTCAGCAGTGAATATGTATCTTAGTGTTATGATGTAGTATATCTTAGGCTAGTAGGTTTATTTCGAAGCATTTTCATGATTAAATAAATTTTCCTAATAATTACTGTATGTCTATTAGATATTATAATTACTGAAACCTATCATAACCGTAATTAATAGTAATTAACAAATTAAGCGAATACCACGAAATATGAATATCCATAGCTACCTACTAATTCTCGTATTCCAAATTGGTGTTGATATATACACACATCAAAAGTGTCTAGGGATCAAGCATTTTTATGCGGATTTCTTGAGATTGAGATGTGGCTTTGTAATAAATTTATGATTTTATAAATTTATATGGATCCTTTTTGGTGCATTTCATAATTTGAATCAGGAACTGTGAATCAAATTCGAGTAAAAGATGAAAATCAGCTGTCAATATTTTCCCTATAAAAACATACAACGCATTGAAGACATTATTAGTGCTACTGTTTCCCTACTACTGATTAAAACCAACGTTATTATGGAGCAGCGACGTCATTTAAGCAGGGAAGAAATGCTCAGAGCCGTGGGAATGATAGAAGCTGGTTCCCGGCAACGTACTGTGGCTTTAGCTCTGAATACAAGTCAGAGTGTTATCAGTCGACTTTGGACACGTTACCGAAGCACTGGTACCGTGGCTGAGCGCCATGGAGGACGGTATCGCTGCACCACACGGAGACAAGACCGATACATTCAAATCTTAGCTCGAAGAGCTCCAACAATAACCGCCATGATGTTAGCCGTGAGGCTTCATCACTCTTCAGGGAACTTAATTAGCGACCAAACAGTCAGAAACCGCTTGCATGAAGTGAACCTTCATTCCCGAAGACCGCTACGGGTACCACCTATAGCAATGCACAATCGTAGGATTCGATATCAATGGGCTCTTGAACACAGAAATTGGGCAGAAGAACAATGGCGTTTCGTGTGCTTTTCTGATGAGTCTCGTTTTGGTATGAGACCGGATACAAGACGTATACGACACTGGAGAACCCCTGGACGCCAACAGCGATTAAAATCCTGCCAGGAAGTCCATCCTTATAGTGGTGGAACCATCATGGTATGGGCGGGTATTTGGATCGGCGGAAGAACTGAGTTGATTTGGATCAGAGGCAACCTCAACGCTCAAATTTATGCTGAGACGATTGTATCAGACGTCATCGTTCCTCTACAAGTGCAAATCGGTCCCTTATTTCAGTTAATGCATGATAATGCACGACCGCACACCGCAAGAGTTGTAAGACAGACTCTCGCCGCAGCTAACATCAATGTCCTGCCCTGGCCTGCTCAGTCGCCAGACTTGAACCCGATTGAGCATGCATGGGATATGCTACAGAGAAGAGCTCTGCCGAATATGGAGGGTATCCAGTCGCAAGAAGACCTTTTTTTGTTGTTGCAACGAACATGGGCGGCCATTCCACAGCGTGATTTGGATGAACTCATTTTGAGTATGCCAAACCGATGTTCTTGTGTTGTTAGTGTTCGCGGTAGAAACACGGATTATTAATTGTTTAAGTTACCCAATAAAATTTTAAAGAAAACTGTTATTTCAGTCTTTTTTTCGAACTTTAATGTTAGTGGTTCAAATGTCAAAAATCCCTTTATTAGGAAAATGGCAAATTTCTTTATTAATGCAAAGGTGACTTGGTTTATCGTTACTGTGACAAACGAAAACACTTTATTTGATGAATCCTTAAAGAAAATTTTAATTAATATCAATCAGGAGAAAAGTTATTGCAAAAATATATGTTGATCCCTAGACACTTTTGATGTGTGTAATATATACCACCTATGTATTCAATACATAAACAACATTATTTTTTGTTTATACTAAAGCTCTAAAGGGATCATTGTATTGTACTCATCATTATGAACAACTTTCACTATCTATGGCACCAACACTGAAATCGCGAAAAAAGAATCAGCTGTTCCCTACATTTTGACTAGTTAAGCGAACATAATTGTGAAATTCTGAAATAGAGATGTCAAATTATCCTGAAAACAATGTGTTCTATAGCCATTTAATTACAGATGTAGAAAAAGTTACCCATGTTTACTATTTCACGATGCCTCTTTTCTTGCTGATCATTGCACTGTGCACCAGACTTAAAAAAAAAGTTTGCACATTTTGGCGCCATTTCTCTCGGCGTCTATACGACTTGCGCTCGAGTACCCAAAAAGAGGATTATTGTAAAAGTATTTACTTATTTGAGTTATTTGTTAACCAACGTATTAAGTAAAGCAGTTATTGTTATTGTTCGGACATGTTTTACTGGTATTTGGTATTATTTGTGACAGGTTAGAGATAAATATTTGCCGTCGGCGCCATGTTGAAATTGTTTTTGGGATGGGAGCTGGAAATTAAAATTACCTTTTTTGCTAAACGGTGCACAATTTGGAATTAAGTAATATTACTGTTAGTTTGCAATCATAATATAGAGAACTTAAAATTACTTTGGCTGGGCCAGAATTCTGTCCCTACCCGAAATGCTGGGCCCATGAATATCTGTCTTTGCTGTCAGTAGGTACTCATTTAGGTCATACAGAACGAACTCATCGGCTGGCGCTAGCGAGAGTCAGATTTTTTTGGAACAGGGAGAGTAAGGCCTTTTCCCTGCAAAGGGACAATACAGGCTAGTTAGGTAGATAGAATAACCTCTGGACGTTGTTGCAGATCATTTTCCTGCAAAGAACAATGCTGCCAAAACTTTTGAAGACACTCAGAACCACAGACACCAGAGTTTGGCTTCGATGTCTAAGAAAAATGCCCAAGATTTTGGAGAAAAGCTGTCACGCTGAAGCAAAAACATCATCATTTACATCTGCAAAGAGAAAATGACACTTCGATGCGCATATACCTACAACGAACGAAAGCCTCTCTTCAATATAACAACCGCAGCACAACTCGCAACGCATCCCGCATTTCAAGCGAGTCTAAAACGATCTAAGCCGTCAGACAACCAGGAGAGCATGGGCAGGAGGTGTAACTCGATAGCCACCAGCCCCCCTCCCTTCCCGCAGCCACCCCGCGCCCCGCGCACCCCCGACGCGCAACGTATGCCGCTCGATACTCGATAGATTGTGGATGGTGTTATGTGGGATGTTCAAGTTGGGAAGTAGGAAGTTCATGGACCAGATAGAATAATGGTAATAAAAACTTTTTCATATCTCATGCTCGGAAAGTAGTGTTTGTTTGATCCGAGTAGCGGGTGGGAGACGCTGCTTCCCGCTCTAGGGCGGGAAAAACTCATAGTAATTGCTTCCCGCCCTAGGGCGGGAATGAATTTTAAAAATAGAACTTATGCTTAGGTAGTCGGCTACGAACACAGATATAAATCTAACTAGATATCGCCCTCCATCTTTATGAAAACCAAGCGTGCCACTTTTTCACACACAATTTAAAAACAAAACTTACCAATGAAAGAAAACAATTCCAATGCCTCGGCCAATTTTTCTATACAGTCTTTACAGCTCAATATGGCTTAAAAATACATTTTTCTAGATTTTGGTGGATTTCCGGTGCCGATAATGCTAAATGAAAATCTCAGATTACGATCATTGATCATAATTTTACTCCGTTTTTTGACACGCGAAGTACATACTTACAATAGCGTCATCTAGTTAAATTAATATCTGTGGGTACGAAACTTATTAAGAAAAATATCAAATATAATAAAAATAAAAGCTGCGGCAGTGTTTCCACTTACGTTTTTGGTTTTCCCCAGTTTCTTAATGAATTATCCCTAAAATTCCCTAAAAAAATCAAAATTCATTGGTTTAGGGAATTTTTCATTTTTATGTCATTAAATACCTAGAAAACATTCATTATTAATCGAGACAGACGAAACAAACCAACTGTAGGTATAATGCGACTTATTTCTGATGTCGTCTTGTCGCCACGGAAATAGTACTATTAACAATAACATGGTAAACTAAAATTAGACGAATAACAATCATTACAAGTTTCAGGAAATCCCCTTTAATCAATCGGTGGTGCCATAGAGTAAAGTAGTACATTGGGTTCTGCCTACTAATTAAACAATAGGGCTACCAACTCAAGTTAAATTTTTCCCTAAATCCCTGCCAAAATAAAATATCAGTAAACCATGCTTATTATTAGCCTTTTTCCCTAAAAAAAGGGAGAAATCCGTAAAAGTGGAAGCACTGGGCTCTGGTCTTGTGAGTATATTATAAACAGCCAGTGTGAATAAAAAAAAAAAACTTACACGCGGGACGGCCCGCAGCGGTGATGCGGTGCGTTCCATATTTAAACATTTTTACAAATTGTTCTAACTTGATAGTTCATTTTAAATAGGTACTAATCATGTTATTCAATATCAATAAATATTTTAAACACTATTTTTTACTTTCCTTATATTCGAAATGAAAAGTAGAGTGTTTAACACGGGTGAAAGACATCAATTCCTACTCGGACTATAGCCCTCGTATGGGAATTGATTCCTTTCCACCCTTGTATAACAATCTACTATTCAGTTCGTGGTCTACTATTTTTTCCACTACTCTCCCAGTACAGTGGAACTCCAAAACGTGGCGCGCAGAGAAGGACCGCCGATTATCATCAACATCCTAAAGCATTACATGTTTTGGATCAAGACCAGCATAAACTTTATATCTACCCCAGACGGAGAATATTGAAGTTCTTTAGACGAAAATTCTTTAAGTTCTTTATTTAACCGAACCACCACTTGAAATTCATCATTCAAATTTTTTGACTACGCCATCACTATTCCAAAGGCTTTATTACCTTGTGCAATATGTATTGCACGTTGCCATTCTGACGAATTCGAAGCCAGAAAATACATCGCGGGAAAGTCCGAACGGGATACCGTAGCCCCTGGCAACACACAGACAGAAATAAAGGAACACGGGTGGGTTTTAGTCAGTAAGAGTCTGGTCTGACACGCCCCCGGCTCCGCTCAGAGCGGGAGAACTTATTTTTTTAAAGTTATTTTCGAATTAGTTTATTTTTCAGAGTTTTCAGAAGCAGGTGTTAATAAAATATAGCGAATATGCGTATGTTAAATAAAATAAACTAAGTAGTTGTTCTCAAAAACGGTAGTCTGAATCCAATTTTTGAGATTGACAAAAAACGCGTATCTTGTGACGTCAGACATTACAAAGATTTTCTCATGCTTTAAGATAAAAGCACGAACAATACACTGAAAAAAAGATACAGAAAAAGTCGATCCCGTCCTGCCTGCCTCCCTTCAACATAACCCTCACCCCGCAAGGTGCAGATCCCTACGGCCTTAACAATCACTTACGCAATTGTTTAAACAATGCTCACTAATAAAATATCAAATTACACCAGAATTATGTGAGCAGCGAGTAACGCGGCCAATATGCCTGAATACAATTATAATATAGGGGTAGATTGTACCCCACGCAGCTTTTTGGATGTGCATTTCGGTAATGACATTTGAGGGTTGGTGGAGTCAATTATTTTAGAGCCGAGGGCTGTTTTTATTTTAAGGGATTATCTTGTTTCGTGGTCATGTTATGGATTAGAAATGAGATGAGGCGATTGTACTCTCTCGTGGGTTGATAAAATTAAGTGGGTGTTTTAAGCTTTTTTTAACGGACAAAAAGGAAGAGGTGTTGTTGATGTTTCTTACACGATTACTCCGCCAATTATGAATAAATTTTGATGGTTCTTTTTTTGTCTGGTAGGTCATACTTCACAGGTAGTCCTATATAAATTTTATTACACAAACAAATTAACTACTTACTCAAAAATGAGTTGAATAATCTAAAATAAAAAACAACAAAGTTCTGCATTCAAGTTAGACGAAATACCAACGAACGTTGATATTAAATACAGACATTTTAAATTGGTACTCAAGGTAAAAGGTTAGTTTACCGTAAAATATCGAGATTTTATTTCAAAACGTGCTTTTGTATCAATCAAGTTCTGAGAAATATGTTCAAGAGTAGATAACATTTATATCTTTTCCGCTCCCATAGGGTATATAGATTAAGCAATTTTTGTTGTTTAAGTCAAACTTACTTGTACTGTTTACGTCTTGTCAGCGCCTTATAATATGTTGTTGGCCCAAAACTTCCCCACTTCCACATCGGGCGGTGGCAGCGCAGACGTCGCTATACTACTTACATTAGGGTTTGCAATTTGGTTGTGAGTTTGTGACGATCTTAAACTTGAATCCTGACAGGCGCTGTACTTTTTATAAATTATTTCATCCCCACTGCTCTCGAAACGGTGAAAGAAAACATCGTGAGGAAACCGGCATGTCCTAGAACCGGAAATTCGAAGACATGTGACGTCTGACGTCCACCGACACGCACTGGGCCCACGTGGTGGAGTATGAACCACTCCCTCTCACAGAGAGGAAGCCTGTGTCCCAGCAGTGGGAACATTATAGGCTGATTATGCACCAAGTACTTTTTTAGGACAATGACGACGATCCAACTAATGCATTTAAATAAACAAAACGTATCGTGCTTTGTTTTACCTCTATGGCGACAGCAACTAGAGCAAGCAAAAAGCAGTATGTGCTCGAGTTGCTGTTGCCAGAGAGGTTGACTTTAACGTTACGTAACGGTTATTATTTTGTTGTTTGGTAACGTTAACAAGCCTAGCCACATACAGAGCTTCCAATAAACTTAATATCCAATCAGCTCTTTGGTGCTTCAGATATCAAATATCTAATCTTAAACTATTGTTAATTAACTATACAATTTAATTGATTTACAAGACAATCAATTATTACTGGGTAAGTAATTACTGTAACATTAAATTAACATTCAATAATTTGAAGCCCGGAAGTCTGACAACCAGTCTTACCAATGGGTATCGTAATACCCAGTAACTGGGTTGTGGAGATCAGATAGGCAGTCGCTCTATGTAAAATACAGTTGCATCCGGTTAGACTGGAAGCCGACCCAACATCCTTGGGAAAAGGCTAGGTAGACGACGAACTTTCAATCATTTGTAGTCGTCACACTGCTTGAAGAATGGTCACTATCAATTGCGACATCATTCTACTGAACATCCCGAATTTGTGGGCAGTTATCATGTGTAACAAAACCTCAAGTTTCTATGAGGATTGGTTTGATTCACAGAATTAAGGTCGTCTGAATTAGCTGCTAAGTTAAGTCCTGAATCTGACAACATTAACATTTTTGGAAAATATGTACCTATGTAATTTCGTCAAATTGGTGTTTTAATTGTGTCCATCCCGCAGGCGCTTCTTTTGTAGTCTTCACCGAAGAGTTTAGTTGCACAACTTTATTAAAAAGCACAATACCGTCGGACAACAGACAGGTGACGTTAAAAAAAAAAACATCTTTGGAACGTGGTCTTCATTTCAAACTCTGTCAACCTAATAATTTGCATTGTACACCATTGCGTACTGTCTTATAATCTTTATTTCAAATACAAAACACAAAAAGTGAAACACAAATGAAATCGAAAAGGACATTTACGAATTTAATGTTGCAGAAATTGAGAAAAAAGACATTATTTTGAGCAGACAAGCGTAATTGACGCAAGGATTTGGCGCCAACTACAATAGGCGGCCATTTTGGAGTACGTTTAGTAGCTGCAATTATTGTTTATCGCGGGCGAGTGATTCTTTGTGCTTGTGCCTTGTATCAGGTGTCGTATGAAAGTGCTTGAGTTACACTTTCTACTTCAAGGAGTGTATAGTAGATGGTATTGTTGAAGATAGATGATACGGATGGAAGCGTGATGGAACATACAAAAGTTATTTGTACTTTAGGTGACTATTGTTAAATATTCGTTTTATTTCATGATCTCGTGCTTTGTTTAACTGCCTTTACTGGTTCAATTTTTCCACCGTATATTGCGCCACAATACCTGATTCTCCGCCTAAATGGTAGTGTTAGATGAATTATTATAAAAAAAACTCATAAACACATCAATTTAAAAACTAAACACATTGTCTCCCAGCTGCTTTTAATAAAATATCCATAAGTCAATAGCTGGTATTAGGATTTTTCTCCCAGGCTACGCTTATCAATTTAAAGTCAAATATAATTATTCATCACAAAACCTAATCTATTGTAACAATGTTAGGCTTCCTGTACTCGACGCCGGAGCTGCACCGGCGCGTGGCGCCATACCGCAAGATCAAATAAATTCGGAATATCTCATAATGAGTTTAAAATCTGCGCGGCGCCGTTGACGGTGAGGCGTCAGCTGTGCGGTATGACGGTGCGGTGCATGGGTGTTATTAATTCATATACACAAATATGCGGTCCAGCACCGCCGCCGACGGCGCGGTTCCACCGTCATTTACCAGCCGTCGGAAGTAGCTAAATATCCGTTGACTGTAGGCATTTGAGACAAATTTACTGGCATTATCGTATAGAACTGGTTCTGAGTTCCGATGTCATTCGCATAATATTACCTATATAGGCTATCTGATCATTCACCAATTTTCCCTGTTTTACACGAACGACTGGCGTGTCCAAGTTTCAAAACAATTATTGCCTGTACCATTTTCTAATTGTGTAAAGGTTAAACTAATTGTTTCGTTTGGCGCCAACATTTCGGCGCCATATTGGAATGCGTTTAGTTGCTGCAATTATTGTTTATTCGCGGGCGAGTGCACCTTTGTGTCTGTGGATCGGGTGACACTCGGAGTCCAATTGAAAGTGATTGAGTTACACTTTCTTTGAAATAAGTGTCTTTAAATGGTGTAATTGTTTGTATTGTACCTACTTTAAAAAGTGGTTAAGAACTTGATGTAATGGGATTGAAACAGAATTACTCGATGCTGTCTAAAATGGTATGGAATGTTGTTGTATAGCATAATAGAAAGAAAGAAAAAGAAGAAAGAAAAAGAGCGAACAGAAATAGTGCACGTCATGACTGTGATAAGAAGGCTTCCACTCAGCATAATGCTGTGCTATGGGGACCCACAGCACAGCGCTGATTTTCAGTGATCACCCGAAAAATAATCAGCCTATAATGTTCCCACTGCTGGGACACAGGGATCCTCTCGGTGAGAGGGAGTGGGCCGTAACCCACCACAAAGGCCCAATGTGGGTTAGGACATGCCGGTTTCCTCGCAATGTTTCCCTTCACCGTTTTGAGAGCAGTGGTGATGAAATACTTTACACAAAGTAAAGTGCCTGCTACACGGTTGCCAACCACGTCCCCGACAGAGGTGACCTTGGTTGGCGACCGGAAAAACTGTTTCAATGTTTGGTAGTAAATCATCATTTACACGGTTGTAAACCACCCACGGTTGACGACCGTGTAGCAGGCGTTTAAAGCGCCTATGCGGGTTCGAACCTACGACCACTGGTAAGTAGTGGTCGTTACTACTGGGCCACCTCTCTTGCTGTATAAGTACATACTTAATGCAAATTAGATATTTTGTACAATACACAGGAACGATTCGAAAATCTCATTTAAAACGTAATGAAGCTTATCATAAAACGAAAAAAAAACTGAAATAGCTAACTACTTGTGAAACAGTTTCCCAACTTCTGTCAAGTTACATAAATGTTCTTTGATGAAATGAAAATAAATTTTATAATTCAGTACCTGAACCTGGTGGTTGTATAACGAAGCCTATTAAGAGGAAAAGAAGAGGTAAGTATTTATAAATTTATAACTTCGCTAAATTAAGTATTTTCAGAAACAGTTTCATACTTTTTATGTAAAAATAATTTACAAACAATAACCACAAATACACTATTGTTTATCGAAACCTATAAAATAAAATAAACATTTTTTTCTTTACTCGACTATTTCAGAAACAATTAACAACTTCTAAACAACTTACTGAACCGTCTTTTACAAAAATATAAAAAAACCGTACAAAAAAAGTTCTCCTGAAACTCGAAACTTAATAAAACAAAAAAAAAATGTTTAAAATTACCAATGTTTACAAAAATAAAGGGCGAGCCACACTTGCGTGGCTTCACAACCCTTCCGCCGCGGTGGGTAGGGGAAAAGTTATAAACAAACGGAAAATGTACACCGACACGGAAACCTTTTAGGAAGCACCTCCCCTATTTCGTGGAGTAAATAAAAAGCTTAAAATAATTTCACTGTCTTTTATTTTTATTTTTTGTTCGATAAAGTTTTTCTTTTGTTGGACGGAAATAACACAATTTTATTTGTTTCATGAAATTAAACGACGACGGCAGTTTTACATTGTCGAGCGAAAATAGCGCAAATTTTTTGTAAGGTTATTTCCATGATACAACGTTTATGGCTACAAGGGGCAAATGAGTTATCTACGTTTTGATAAATTAATTATGTCTGTTAAGTTTTTCTACCATAATTTTTACATCGAAATTCAAGATCACAGGTGGTTCGCACTTCGAGCTGGAAGAGATTTCTTTAGAAATAAGCACCACCTTTGTACGTATTTTTCTGTTGTTTTCTTCTTGTCTGTTTATATATTATCTGTGTACATAAATGGTTAAATAAATAAATAAATCTATTTAAAGACCAAAGAGAACAAAATGATTTACATAGTTGATTTGTGTATTAGGATTTAACTCATTAAGTCATTACTAGCTTTTATTTGATACCTATGTTCCAATTTATTTAAAAAAATACCGTTATGTCCCTTTTTTTGTATTTGCAGATGCAATATATAAATATTAAGTATATAGCCTATGTGACTTCCACAATTAAGACAAATCTAACGTCCTCTTAGGTTAAAATCCATCAAGCTGTTTAGGCTACAGAGCGTGCTAAAGATATAGACATGCACACATACTCTCGAAAAACATTACCTTACATCTGGTGCAGTCGGATAAACAGCTATTACACAGCACTGTTGGGTTAAAGAAATCCGTCAACAAGAATTAATGAAACAGAAGAATTTAGCTACTTCCTTTAAAAAACTTTCATCTTCTCCATGAACGCAGTAACTACGAGTACCAGGAATACATAAATACTCCAAGCCAACAGTAATGTAATGTGCACGGTTCACTACCACTTGTGCCAACAATGCGTTTGACAAACATCATCAGTTTGGTGCAGCCGACAAACAAAACATAAAGTACACGCACTTCAGATGAATATTGGGCTTTTTGGAGCCGCTAAAATGGTGCTCTAAAACGACCAGCAAGTTGATGAGTCAACATTGGTCAAAAGATTTCATCCAAAATGTCAGGTATGGACAAAAAAAAAATCCGGTCTATAGTTACTATAAGATTTGAGAGATTTTAATTTAAATTCGGATAATGTGAAGGTATCCTGATGATAATAATGGTGAAAGGTAATGACAAAAAGGGCCCTTAGGTGCTTATGACTGAGGCAGTTTTGGCCATCAGAAAGCCGTGTTTATTAAGTACTTAAACACGTCCTTCGGCTTTCTGATGGTCAAAAATGCAAAACGCTTTCTACTATTTTCGGAAAAAACTAAAATACTACTTTGTATTTAACACAAACTACAAAATTGACCTCAGGTCTGAAATGGAAACTGACAGTCCCCATAGGCGCGATTTTAACTCCCCAAAATCCGGTAACACTCAGAATCAAAGACACAAAGCTAAGTCGATCGCGATAATATTGACTGAACCGGACTTGAGCGGCGACCGCAAACACGCGAGCAAACAGATTAACGTTAGAACAATGGCGGGGAACATTTGGGGAAATGTATTGAAATAATATTGGATTGGGAGACTACCTCGAAGTTCATGCGGCCCTGGTACTTTTGTTAGATGGATGATTAGTTTTGCTTAGAAATTATGATTAGACAAAGAGATAAGAAGATATTTTCATAAATCAAGTAGCTATTCCATTATATTTTTTAGGGTTCCGTACCCGAAGGTTGCCGACGGAACCCCATTATTAAGCCTCCGCTGTCCGTCCGTCTGTCTGTCGGCGGGCTGTATCTCAGGAACCGTAATTGGTAGACAGTTGAAATTTTTACAAGATTGTGTATTTCTATTGTCGCTATAACAACAAATAATAAAAATGGAACAAAGTTAATAATTAAAGGGAGCAAACGAGCTTTTCGACGTTTTCTGCTGGATCTTAATACGGTTCGAACCCTGTATTACGAGTATATAGCAGCCACTTCGGGAGTTGAGCAAGATGAGGTAAACATTTGAGAACTTTTTAACCGCCTCTGTGGTCTAGTGGTTAAGCCACCGGTCTTTAGACTCAGAGGTCCCGGGTTCGATTCCCAGTGGGAGCAAAATTTTCTGCTCGGTTTGGTTGGTGGTAGGGCTTGTTCTAAGCCCGCCTAGCTAGCTACCACCATCTTATCTAAGTCTGTCGCCATAACAACAATGTTAACAGCATTGTTGTGTTTCGGCAGTTAGAGATAAGATAGCCAGTTCCTCTATGCTTGAGGATTCCGGGTGAAGCTCGCTTCCACCTTCGGCATGATCATCACTTACCATCACGTGAGATGCAGGCCAAGAGCCTCCCCGTTGCAGGTAAAAAAAAAAAAACTAAGTAGGAAAAGGCAACCAATTACTTCATTTAAAAACTTGAAAGTCAAATAGATTTAAAAAAAAAAATACAAGGTCAATGAAGTAGTTAAACTTTTCAATTAGAAATCCTCATTTGAATAGAAACCACTCCTCCCGAGAAAAGTGAGCTGAGACGCCTAGACTCCGACCGAATACGATTCTAGCATTCAAACGGCTTATTGGTTGATTCGCACGAATAAATGGACGAAAAAAAACATTTAAATAATATTATTGTTTCTGTACAGCGATTCGCACGAAGTTAATTTTAAGCAATAAGTTTAGAAAAGTACAATAACTAGTGTGTAGTGATTATTGCATAAAATTCAATATACAGTGTGCCAAGTGCATACGCATTTCTGGCGTTGTCGAGTAGCCCTCAAATAAACTTCGTGTGAATCGCCTACAGAAACATAAATACTATTTTTTTTTAAGTGTCGTCATGCCTGTTTTGGGCGATTGAATTCGTGCGAATCAACAAGCCGTTCAAAACTTTCAATATTTCCCACGCACGGCACATAGAACTTCTATTCGTTACACTAACACGGTTTTAACCATAGACATCTACAGAATAATCAGTAGCTCATTTCGACAAACAGAACGCACCTCATCTCTTGCCTATGATACTCACAATGCAAAACACATAGGTAGTCTATCAAGTTACTGGCCGGTAAACCGACACCCGCGTCGGTACTACGTACTAGCTACGTGACGATATCAGCCATGTTTTTATAAAGTTATTGTTCTTTTTATGTCACGTGACGTCTGAACACGTAGAGCACAATATTGTACAAATGGATTCCATTTATATTATTGTGTCTCAACTACACTACAATGTCTGCTACACGGACGCCTACCGCGCCCCGACAGATTTGACCTTGGTGACAACCGTGTAGTAGATGATGGTTTACGACCAAACGTGGAAATTGAAATAGCTCTGCATGCCGGTCGCCAACCAATGTCAGCTCTGTCAGGGACGCGGTTGGCGACTGTGTAGCGGGGGTTGTAGTCGGGAATCTAAAAATGTAAGATTTATTTGATTTTGGACACAAGCTTGATTTACACAGAAAATGGTGAAGATAAAATATTCTAACTTAACTAAACCTAACTTCAAACGATTACGATGATGAAGAGAACTCGTGTCCAAAACTGACCAATTTACTTTAGTATTTTGGTACATGAAAATGCAGCAGGATTAAGAAAAATAATAACCAATAATTAACTCACGTTTCTGCATTTCCATTCATCCAATAAGGCCCACTTGCGCGTTCATGGGTTAGCTAAATAACTTGGAGTTAACAGCTAACTCAGAGTTAATTCAAAGAGAATTATTGGATTAACTCCGAGTTAGTTGTTAACGCGCAGGTGGGCCTAATTCTCTTAAGATTAACCCTGAGTTAGCTGTTAACTCCGAGTTATTTAGCTAACCGATGGACATGCAAGTGAGCCTTAACAGTAGCAATGGCATTCATTTTGACAGTTCAACAACATTCATTGCGTTATTTACCTTGTTGAGCAGACAAATTGTTTGAACATATGAACCAATAGGCTAGCAATATCCTTCCAAATGATTGAGATTGTGATTGAAACTGTGTTACTCAATAAGGGTACCGGTTGGAACGAAGCTCCTTTCGCTTTTGTAACACAAGTGTCGTTACGATCAAAATGTTAAAGTTTTTCGGCCTAGCTCTCATTCACCAAGTGTGCAGAGTACAACTTGCGCTAATTATGACAATGAATCTTTCTAGCCTTTTTCCAACTAAGTTGGGGTCAGCTTCCAGTCTAACCGGATGCAACTGAATACCAGTATTTTACATGGAGCGACTGCCTATCTGACCTCCACTACCCAGTAACTGGGTAATACGATACAACTTGGTAACATTGGTTGTCAGACTTCGGGCTTTTTTATAAAAAAAAAACAAATCTCCACCCATCTTAAAAAGTGCTCCTTTTGCGAAGTGCACCAATTGAGAAGTGCACCAGTTGCGAAGTGTGCCATATGAGAAGTGCACCAGTTGCTAAGTTCACCATTTGCGCATGGTGTACAAGTTGAGATGTGCAGCAAATGCGTCAAACCCCTTCTGACGACCAGTAACGACTGTAAAAGATCCACGAATGACAGCCGGGACCAACGGCTTAACGTGCTTTCCGAGGCACGGAGGAGTCTCGGTGTGTTATGATGGTCACCCATCCACTGACCAACCCCGGCAAGCGTAGCTTAACGTGATCGAACCGTGCGGCTGTTATTACTTAGCCACGAGCTCCACCATAACTACAACTTGCGCTAAGTACGTCCAAAAAAGACATCTCATTTACCCCTGAACCCGCTCCTTAACCAAGTTTTAATCCTTTGTTATTTCTCAAAAGCTAAAGATTTTTCTCCTCGGTAAGTATTGGCGTCAAATATTTGCCAATACACTGGCAATTGGCGGTGGCAAGCACTAATTACGTATACCTACCGATATGTTTGAGAGCTGACTTCTGTCAATATTAGGACTTCGAAGAAACCGGGCGTTCATTTAATTTTTTTTAGTTAAACTTGGGTACTAGTAGTTTTAAAGGCTGTTTTAGAGTGTTTAATTGTTTATTTGTGGTATTAATTTTAAAAGTAAAGTATTTTCTTACCGATTTCAAAAAAGGAGGATGTTCTCAGTTCGTTCCCGGTTCGGAGGAGCTCGTGGCTAAGTCACGCCGCACGGGTCGATCCATACGCTTGCCGGGGTTGGTCCGTAGATGGGTGACCATCTTTACATACCGAGACTCCTCCGTGCCTCGGAAAGCACGTTAACTCGTTGGTCCCGGCTGCCATTCTTGGATCTTTGACAGACGTTACGAGTCGTCAGATGCCCGAAAGCCTAACCAGTCTTACCAAGGGGTATCGTATTACCCAGATACTGGGTTGTGGAGGTCAGATAGGCAGTCGCTCCATGTAAAATACTGGTATCCAGCTGCATCCGGTTAGACTGGAAGCCGACCCCAACATAGTTGGGAAAAGGCTAGGTAGATTGATTTATTTTAAAAGTAAAGTATTTTCTTACCGATTTCAAAAAAGGAGGAGTTTCTCAGTTCGTTCCCCGATTTCTCCGTCAATTGTGGACCAATTTAGAAAATTCTTTTTTCCTTTTTTACTTTGTCGAGTTGTTTCTTTTATAATCTAAAATTACTCCTTTGGGATTATTTGGGTCATCGATAAGATTGCCGATAACCTGTGAACATTTTCAGTTCAGTGAGGCAGTGCTTGTGAAAAGATTTTGTATATGACATTACATGAGGCCATTTTTTGTACTTAAATTTAAAAAAAATCCTCAAAACGTTCCCCCTTTACCACTTCCTAGTGGGAAGCTTTAGGTAATCTCCCTTAATAAAATTCGCAAAAGATACAGGGGAGATTGTGTTTCCTCTTCTCACTATATCGACTGCCGCAACAAACACTATCGAAACTTCAAATCACGTACTTTAAAGGAGAGGAGTTTAAAGTTTTAATTCGATGTAGAATAATTCGTATTATTAACTTCAATAAAATGATGTATAGAATAAATAGTAAATTTTATACAGTTTTTTTTTGCTTGACAACAAATTTCATATTTCATATACTTTTCTAAATATTTCACTTTCGATAATGTTTTACGATTATAATAGCCAAAATTTAATCGAAAGTGGTAGATTCAATATATTTACTAACCAAAAAAACATCGAAATTGACAGTTTCGATAGTCAGAAAACTGTACATATTATCAAAACTATAAGAATATTATCGAAACTACCACTTTCGATAAATATTCAGATGTATTTATCATCATAATTATTGAACATTATCGAAACTACCACTTTCAATTATGTTACTTTATATCCTCGAATTACGGGCTCGTGTCCTAATAATACAGTAAAACCACTATATTATTTCAAGTAAAACAACACGGTATTGTTGTAACAAGTACATTCAAAATACGCAGGAAAGTGTCTTTACTTAAACTACCATTATTTAGCAAATTTGCACAACTTCTGACGGTTTTGGTAGGTTCGGGACGCTTGCACGGAACATCATTGTAAGTACCACTTCCAAGGATGTTCGTCGCGCAACATGTTCTGTATCGGTTTTGTTCAATTAAAAACTTCTTTAATAACGACTTTTTAATTATAATTTTTGGTGTATCCGACGTAGTTTTAAATTCTCTTTTCAATTATGTAAAAAAGCAAAAATCGATATTTTGCAGTTTCGATAGTGTTTGTTGCGACAGTCGATATTTGTCAAAACATCCCTTTTAGAACACCCTCTACATCAAATTCTTTCCATAATCCTTACTAAACTGACGACATAATTTTTCCCATTAATTATGAAGTTTTCCCTTATAATGGTCGAAGTCACGTGCCTCTCGACACATCTCCTTTGTTGCTACCAAACAATACACACCCATTTTTAATATCACCCTTCAACGGGACTACCGACCTTCAAAAATCGACCATATTTTCTGAAAGATAAGATGTAAAATTGAGATTGATAAAAGCAGATAGAATTTATAATTTTTAGACGTCATGCAGTTTGGAAGCCAAATCACCTGTCAAGGATTTAATGAAAGGGTCACGTTACTGCTCCTGTGGGAGCGTGAGTATTCCTTCTATGAACTTATGTCGCCCTGGTACTTTGTGTTTAGATATTCTAATGCTCTTCGACGCATCTGAGGGTTGCAGTCGAGAACTCGGGACAGTTTAGCAACCATCGTTCAAGAAGCTTGTATTTGTTTGAGTTTTAACGAAATATTCTTAAAATGTACAGGAAAAGAGGTCTGCAAGTGCACTTACTATTTATTATCTGCAATCAAAATAAGCAACGCATTCAATTCAAGCAAAAGTTTGATAATGCAACTGAAGTTAGTTTGATAATACGTCACAGTTTGCGGACAAGTCTTGTTAAAATCGCGTGGCTAAAATCGGAATTAATGCCGCCATCTGGTTTTTTCAATAGATTTCATATAAAAATTGCATAAAATGTGCAATTGTACTTGCATGCATGTGGTTGTGCAACTGCTCCTCCTTGTCAAAGTCATTCGAGAGTAATCGAGAGCCCAAAGATCCTTGTAGACTTTTGTAGCAGTGTAGTTATCGCATTGCAATTGCATGGCAATGTATAAAGATAGTCAATTTCTGTGTATAAACTTATACAATTGAAGTGTCTGTTTGTAATATCAAAATAACCGCTTTTTTGTAAATGTTTATGAAAGTATATATACGCTACTTCTAACAAAAAAAAAACAATTTTTAATAGTTTGTCTGCCTGTCCGTCTATCTGTTTGTTCCGGCTAATCTCCGAAACGGCTGGACCGATTCTTACGGGACTTTCACTGGCTGACGTTATAAGGAGTAACTTAGGCTTTTATTTAGAAAAAGATTTAAGGCCTACGCGGGCGAAGCTGTGGGCAACAGCTCTTCAATAAATGTGCACCTACATACACTCAAGTCTACAATGTAGCAGGGAATGACAACTCCATTCCGCGTGGGTGCCGAACCGCCGACATAACATAAACTTTACGATTATTTGAACAACATTGTCAGCATTATTTATTGTAACGCCTCCAGAATTGACGAGAGCGTTAAATGGACAGTCATTAAAACTGAAAATATTACTTTAAAGTGAAAAAATATGATCTCTCGCGTCAACCACTTTAATCTTTTTAAAGAGGTAGACGCGAGAAATCATATTTTTTTCACTTTTATTCGCGAAAGCTTGCTGTGTATAAGGCTAAGCCAGCACAGGAAAGTTTATGGGAAGATAAGACTTCCTGCTTCTTCCGGGCAACAAAGCGATTTAAACCATGATTTAAAAAGGTACGTAACATTTTAAAAGTTCTACCGCACTGTAAGTTTTTGGGAAAAACGCAAAATTTTTGTAATATATGATACAAACTACTACCTACCTATTTATCGTAGCAGTTTCCATACCATGTTATCAGTCACAAATATTTTTCAGGTGGAGTGAAAATTGATACAGATTGAACAATAGAAAAAAATAAAACCAAAAGAAAGTACCAGAAGCTCATGAACTCCAAGAAATGTTCCAAATACAATTTCCTTTCATAAAATCGTGCTTTTTCGCCAGGCGGCCAGATGTACGGTAACTTGATATACAGCGTGTTTTTTTTATTTGACGGTACAAGCTTTCCGCTCCCGGTCGGGGATGAAAGAGGCTTTTGAACTGTTGGTACGCTTGCTAGTTTTTTTTCTCGAGACAAGCAATCACGGTCTTCGTTATTTTTGTTTTAATAGACAAGTGGTGGCGATATCCTTTTATCTTTTGAGAAAGAAAGTTGGTTAGAAAAAAGTTATTGTTCTAAGGTTCATGTCAATCACGTGTCGTAAAGTGTGATGCAGAAACACTGTAAAATATCAATGTATTTTTAAGTTATAGGATGACAGTGTATTGATGTTATTAGAATTTTCACCAAGAAAACAAGAATGATTTCTACACGATCAAAATTACACACATTGTTAATTTTGGGGTTGCCGACAGAACTATGTAAAAGTTACTTCGTTTGCATGATATTTAGCTTAATATTTTCCATGTCATTCATTCATACATTTCAGCATTGATGATAGCGGAAGTCTCGAAAGCCTATCCAACGTTATTTTTAACTAAATATCAGGGAGGCTCACTAAAATGAAGTGAGTAGATACTGCTGAGTACCATATTATGTACACGGATGTGTGTGGGGTGTGGTCAGACAGGCCGAGTGCCCACAGTGACCACGTTCCGTGACCGCCCGTTATACTGCGACTGTCATGCTCTACCTACCTGTGGGGACGGGAAGGAAAAATAATACATACAATTTTGTTTATGTATTTATGAATTAAAATAATGATACTTATATAATTTGAATTGCATTCTATATAATTCCGAAAAGACAAGGAGTAGCTGTGTATTAAGTACGTAATGTCACTTACTACTAAGTATATCTTTTGTTGTTTTCGTGGAAAAGGTGACAAAACAAAGCTTGGTTTCTTTAGTATCGGCACAAGTCACGCCAGGATAGGGCTGTGGTAAAAATATTGGCCAGTGCAGCAAGGTTGACAGTGAGGCTGACACGTGACTACCCCTGCAGTTGCACCGGACGTACCTACTTCAGTGCGACACTCATGAAGGTCTTGACTGTGAAGGTTATTTTTAATAAAACAATTTTTGTACAGGAACCCAAATCCTTTTAATATTTCAATTGTGCACATTATTTATTAATGACGTCTTAAAAAGTGTTCAGTATTTCAGGACCACCATGATAGTTTTAGCGTGCCCAAAGCCATCCTATAAAACATTACAACAAAAACAACTAAATAACATTGTATCCAGCATACAATGTCTGCGTACCCCTGTTCATAGACCGTGTGACGGAGCGCTGTGGTGAGGAGACAACGCCTTGCGGTTACCGGGACCGCGTGAAACTTAGAACTTACTCACCGTGTGTACATGCTATGTGGGGCTGCTATCTGCTATGTATTGTACTAGTACATAATGTAAGTCTTTTGATTTGCGATGGAATTGTAATGTATGTGTAGGATATTGGAATTAATAAATCATAAAGCATTGTATTGTGTTTGAGTTGCGTCATTTAATTGCAGTGGGTTTAAATAATATTTCGACGGTGAATTTCTCAATTAAAATGATCTTGAAAGCCAGGTTTTCTTCATAGATTTTAGAGCTTTACAGCGCGCTGCAGATCATAAAGCATAAAGCTGTTTTCAGACCAGCACGCTAACGACACCGGTTATTGTTTATACCGTGAAGTTTTGTATAGTTCGTGTCGCGTCGCGCGACAAATCGCGCTGGTTTGAGAACAGCTTTATTGGCAAAATTACAGTAGGTAACTGTCAAACGATTTAAAAAAATAACATGCTTGATAAAAAAAATGGTTAAGTATTCTCGCTTTCATGTTATTGAGTGATACATATCAAGTAAATACCTAACTGTAACAGCATCAACTGTCCTCAGATTAGAAAAACTCACCAACTATCATTAATACGGGGAGCGTGCCGCTAATACGTCCAACAATTACGCGCCCGCCATCTAGCGCCACGCGCCGGTAAATGGAATTAATTATTCGAATCCTGAACAACATCCCCCTGTATAATATTGTTAACAACATAATTTGACGTGCTGATGTTTCTGGGCGTCTGGTAGCCTGTAGCCTATTGTTGTGGGCTGTTATTTTTAATTGCAATTATGGAGAAAACTAATTATTTAAGTACTACGTTTTTCAAGTAAAAAATAAAAATAAAATAAGTTGCTTAAACATAGATTCAATCATATTAAATACATGAAATGGAAATGGTGGTTGACTACAATGGAATTGATTTAAACAAGCATGCAGTAAGCTTGTACCAATCTTGTGTTCGCTCGATGTTATCAACTTATTACTAATCATTATAATTATGTAAGTCATGTATTTCGATGTTAATTATCATTTTGTGTTAGATTACCCACACTTGGAATGAGTGCAAATTATCATCACGATTATTATCACGAATTATGAATCAATTGAATAGATTATTTTTTTAATATCTTCAGACAACGATTTGATAAAACACATTTATAATTTCTTCCCTCTTGGTTTAAAATACAAAACTAATTTTTTTTACCAAAATTAATGAGCTATATCGAAAACAGTCACCCTATTCTGGCCGGCGTCACATCCAACCCTTGAGTAGTGTCCAAACAGAGGGAATCTCGGAAATTTGTTTGTTTCCATTGCCCCTTTTAATAGAACAAACATTTTAATGGCCTCGCCGACCGCCATTTTAGCACTGATCGATACGCCCAAATTATTGGCCAAATGGACAATGATTCATTTCTGACAAGTTTATCTACATAAAATAAGTAATAATCGATCGATGTAGAAGTGAATGGAACAAACTGTGTGTGTGTGTGTATGTGTTCTACGTCAGTGCTACGCCAAGCGTCTAGGGTAATTCGTAGCAAGTAGCTGCAAATTTTACACCTGATTTTATCGTCTTGAAAAGTGACTCAAACGAATTTGTTATTTGAGAGTTGAGACCCTCTACTAATGCTATATTACTTATTTTTCTCAGTAAATTCTTAGATTTTGAAGGTTTTATTAAATTGGTATTTTAACTTTTAAGACATTGCACTACGGTCGTTTCGAAGTCAAATAATCCAATTTGTATAATTTCTTCTACGTTATCTCAATTATTTTTTGCAACCTCTCTCCCCTTTGCGAATGTTTGCGTTCATCCCCTAAAGTACCAGGGCGGCAAGTCTCGCTGGCGGTCCGCAGAGTGGTGGGCAAACATAGGGCGCCGGCTCGTCGCGCTACCACCTGCCTGCAGGCTTTGTGTACTTATCTGAGAGTACATCTTGCGATTATATGACTGAATGTAGTTATGGGGCACACTGTTACTATAATGCCTAACTCTGAACAACATGGAGCAGCTCATGACCCTATAATATTAGCCTGTACAGTCACTCGATATTTTCAGACTCAAAAACAATACATAGTTACTTTACAAACTTTTGAAATTGGTAGAAAACAACCAACCTGTATATTTGAGATTCCAAAATTAAAATTTTGGGAAGTGATGAACTTGGAAATGAAGTAATTTCGGAAATTAATGAATTTAGTTTGTTCACAGAAAATATTAAAAGGAATAATCAAAACATATTGTTTTATTTGCATTAGCAACATTTGTATTTTTAGCACTAGTTTTTATGTACTGTACTGGTAACGTTAAGTAGTAGAATCTTCTCTCTGTGACATGTTCATGTACTTTAGCTCTTGTGTAAAAATTAACGTAACTACACTTCTCATCAGAAAAATCGAAACACCTTGCAAGTTTATGTTTTGTAAGGATTATATTATCAGAAAAATGTGTATGTTTAGGAATATTTATTTAAAATGTCATTTAATAGTGAATAATATGCGGTTTTCAAATCCTAATGTTAATGTTCTAAATTAAAATTTTCATAGGTTTTGGATTTTGTTTAACAAGTCATTTTTACACCCTGTATGGAGTATGAAGGAAATTGATAAAACAACACACGTAAATGAAAAAAAAAGCTAAGAAACGTTTATTTAATAACTTGTATTCCCTCCCCGAGTTCTTATTACTGCTTCCATACGGTTCTTCATCGATTGGATGAGAGTCACGATCAAATGTCGTGGCATGCCATTCCATTCCTCTTGGATTGCACTTTGCAGCTGGCTAAGTATTTCTGGGGCAAGATCTCTTGCACGAATTCGTCTCTTTCATTCATCCCATAGATGTTCAATCGGATTCATATCCAGGTTTCTTGCTGGCCACTCCATAACGGAGATACCGACTTCGGTAACATAATCTCGTACGACGCTCGCGGTGTGAGCTCTAGCATTGTCGTGCATGAATATGAAACCGTTGCCAATAAAATGTGCATAGGGCATCACGTGAGGCTCAAGACACTATTCGATGTACCGATGACTGTTTAGTGCAGGCAGACGTGGCCCAGACACAAAGACAAGCTCTGTCTTAGCGTCGGCGCTGATTCTTCTCCAAACCGTCCACGAACCGCCACCATAGCTGACCTTTTCCTCAATGCAGCATTGTGCAAAGCATTCTCCATCTCTTCCGTAGACCTTGTTCCTTCCATCGTTACCATACAGCATAATTTTACACTCATCAGAAAAGAGGACTTTGTTCCACTGGAGATATGACCAATTTAGGTGCTCACGTGCAAAGTTAAGGCGCGCTCTTCGATGGTCTGCAGTTAATTTCGGCCCATTTGCTGGCTTGTGCGGTACCAGTCCACGTTCCTTCAACCTTCTTCTAATTGTAGAGTTACTTACAGCCCACCCTACGTACAACATGAAGCTGCTGCTGCAGTTGAAAAGCATTAAGGTGTCGATTTCGTAAAGAAGTTGTTACAATAAATCGATCATCTCGCTCAGAAGTGACCCGATTCCTACCAGATCCTGAACGGCGCGTGTACAAATCAGTCTCCCGATAGCGTTTGTAGACTCTATGAACAGACGACAGGCTTAATGCAATCTTTCAGCCACAACACGCTGACTAAGTCCAGAATCCAGCAATGCCACCACTTGGGCGGCTTCTGCGGGCGAAGTATCCATATGTTTTAGAAAAAAAACTTTTTCAGATGTCCCAAAGTCACAGTACACGTACACAGTATACAGAACACAGAACAAAAAGTTTTAAGATAAGCGCTAATTTTTTGTTTTCAAAGGTGAAATGTACTCCAACTCTAAACACACATTTGTGTCAAAACAGTGAATCATTTAAATTATAGGACAAACAAATGAAATTCTAATTTTGAATTTTGAATTTTCGCTTATCACTGTAATGGCCAAACTGCCAGTTGCTACATAATCATGTGATTTTTTCATGGAATGAAAATTCTTTTGTGTTTAATTAGGACACAAACCATAAAAACGAAAGTGTTTCGATTTTTCTGATGAGAAGTGTATTTGGAAATACAGTTCACTGTTAAAAATCTACAAGCATTTTAGTATACAGGTAATAGAAGCCATGCCTTGAAAGAAAGTCGCCCCTTCCTTCGTTCCTTGGAAATGTTGCGAAATTTTTGCATAAAGGGATTGCAAATTACTAGGAGCTCAAGAGTTTCGAGGGGGTATTCTAAAAACTCACAACACAAGCTTCACTATGGATTCAGTATGAAAATTCGCGTACATGGACGATTGAAAAGTCGGAAAAACTGATCGGTTTTGTACAGGTATTGTTATAAATAAATGGAGACATCTTCTCGAACAATAATTAATTTATTAAGAACTTTTCTTCAGAGCAACTTAAATACATTGCCGCTTTTTAGAAAGATTCTACGACTGAAGCAAAAGTATTAACTGACTGACAACAAGAAGACGGTAAAGCAAGATTCAGCAAGGCAGGAATAAAAAGAGGTTTGCTAACGTCTTGCGAAATACCAGGAGCCCATAGCTGGCAAGCGATGTTTGCTAAACACTCGGTTGTGTGTGCACAGTGGCGCGTTTCTGTTCCCCGGTGGGTCGAAACGACCTGTGCCAATATCCTATGTATGACCTTGATATTATTGGTGAAGTATCGACGGCTGGTTAAATATCATTTTAAGTGGATTTGACATAAGGATAAAGGATATAGCTCACAAAGGTGAAGATTTCCACAGAGAAAGTGATAAAAAATCCATAAGAAAAACACCATAAATTATTGTTTGAATATTAGACCTAGTAACTTAACCCTTTTCAACTGTGAAGTATTGTTTAATGAACAATAGACAAATTAAAAAATGTAAAAATCATATAACCCTTTATTCACATGAAGCACATGATTTTGAAGAAACTACAGAGAATTTCTCAAAACCATAAATAATATTTTGATCCGATACGATTAATCTTTCAATTACAAAAAAATACATTCTATGCCAAAAAAGAAAACCATGAAGTTGTTTTACGCACATTTCTTAGAGGGTGACCGAGAAAGGGTTAAGTAATCGAACTCTTTACAATCGTGACCTTTGTAACGTAATTTGTGAACTTTGACATTTTGAGAAAAAAATCTTAAGGAAAGGGTCAACAATTTAAGCTCGTTAGTGACTTTGATAATACATGTAAAGTGTACAATATCGTTGTAAAACTATTTTAGGAAGGTAAAAAATGTGGGAAAAGAATTTTATAATTTTTTCTCTACTTTTCGAAACACCTTGTAGGTATTGTTGTAACCCAGAGTAACCCTTTACCTGATTTGGTGAGAAATAATAAATAACGGCAAGTTTTTGGAAGTTATTACTATAATGATTTTCGAAATTTAAAATAAATATAATATTTTTTTTGTTAGTTTTAGGTATGCTGTTGCTATGTTACCTTCCGCCTTGAACAATGTAGTTAGAAACTTTATATAATTTTATTGTATTGCTCTGCTGAATTGTGGTTTAAGTGTGCTTATCAATTTAATATCAAAATAGAATTATGAGTAAGTATGACATTTGATATTATTGACAGTTTTTGTTGTAAAAAAAAAACATCGGACAGTCTTTGGGGACTACCGATAGAAGTGAAAACTAAGTAAGTAACTTTTTGATTCTCGCGTTGATGACCTTCGTTCGATACATTTATAGCCTTCGGTGACTCTCGCGTTGTTGTCTTTCGTTCGATGCATAATAGTCTTCGGTGACGATGACGAGAGTTCCATGATTTTTGTTCACCCAAAAAGTGCTCAGCGCCTAAAGAAGTTTTCACCTCAAAAACATACAAGTGGCTGAAAAACTAACAAAGCGAGCTCTATTGTAGAAACTGCCCTGTGGCTGTTTTTTTTATTTCTTCTGGACGCCGTTCTTCTCTATCCATTTTCTCATCAACTTCCTCCATAGAATAAGCTTCTTCTTACATGTATACAGTCGATGACTGAGATAAAGTATCTACCTGTGCAAGTAAACTGTTAGGTAGAGTGTATGCTTTTCTGTAAGCTGTCCGTACTACTCCACACGAAGAGAGCTGTGCGAGGAACGCATGGCTAAGTAATAACACCGCACAGGTCGATCCATCAGGTAAAGCTACGCTTGCCGGGAGTCTGCCGTGGACGAGTGACCATCTTTACATACCGAGACTCCTCCGTGCCTCGGAAAGCACGTTAAGCCGTTGGTCCCCGCTATCATTCGTGGATCTTTGACGGTCATTACTGGTCGTCAGAAGCCAGAAAGTCTGACAACCATTCTTACAAACGGGTATAGTTTTACCCAGTTACTGGGTTGTGGAGGTCAGATAGGCAGTCGCTCCATGTAAAATACTGGTATTCAGCTGCATCCGGTTAGACTGTAAGCCGACCCCAACATAGTTGGCAAACAGCTAGGCAGATTGATTTTGACTGTACTCAGCAGCAATTTAAGCTTTAAATAAAAAACAGAGGCTAATCTGTAGCGTTGTCCTCACTTGAAGCCGTAAATGTCACTTACCCTCATTTATTTCTCGTCATTATCCAAAGAAATATTATACTTACTTGAGTTTTATGAAAACCAACCGATATTCGTGAGACAGCGCGCGTGCGGTACGCCGCAGCCACAGTCCCTAGTTATAGTAAAAATATGATTTTAGTGTCCCCGTGTGAGGCGCGTTGACCTGCGGTCGACGATAAATTATACCCAATTGATACTGGAACCATTCCGATGATTTACGCCCACAATTTTGTACGAAATATGTGATAGAGAACAACGACATTGTTCTTGAGCAAGTTAGTCGAAGGAAATGTTCGCTATGCTTCAGTGAAAACGTGATGCGCTACTAATTGGAACTATTTTTAAACAGCCTCATTAGTAACCACAATATGACAAATACAGAATAATTTTAACCCGTTGACAGTCGCCTCTCAGCATTTTCTTTGACATCACAATTAACAAGTTACAATAATATAACAATAACAACATTCATCACATTCTTAAAACATTTTAAAACTGACGGACAGACAGGAAAACATTATTCAGTATTAAAAAAACACGTTCACAAATCCCAGTACATTACGTTTGGCAGTACCAGGAGTGCATAGCAAGGCGGGACGTCGTTGACAGGTGATTGACATCTCACTCGCGTTTGGCCCGCCATGTTTATCTCATTGCTTTCGACAAACGTATGCGTTCCCCATACAAAAAGTCATTTCAACTCTATTTTTAAGTGGTTAAGGATGAGATTAAAATGGATTTAGTATGTTTGGATGGTAATTTAAAGCTTGTAAAACATCACTAATGTAATGAATGACTAACAAGACAGAACCAAACTAAATAGTGGCTAGAAATGGGCCAGCTGTGTCCGGTGACGGATTGCTTTAGTTTTAATTCTAAATGGGTACTAATTGAAAACTGTCCACAAGCGTGAAGATGTGTAAGGTGTTGTTAAATTAAGATTGAAAAAATATATCCTGTACCAGCATAATATAAATGAATAAACAGTAAAACTAGGTTGCATTGCATTGCATCGTAGCACTCAATCAGAAAGAAATTATCATCATCATCATTACAGCAGTGCTGCTGGACATAGGCCTCTCCAATTGCACGCCATTCAGCTCGATTCTCTCCAACTCTTATCCAGCTGCTACCAGCCACCCTGCGAAGATTATCGTTCCACCTAGCCTGAGTCCTGTCTTACGTTTTAGCCGATTCGCGGTCTCCACTCAACAACACGTCTACCCCAACGCTCAATGGTTCTACGGCTATTTTTGCCGGTCCATTGCCACTTCAGCTTGCAGAGGAAAGAGATAAAATATAAAAATTATACAGGCTTGTTGCCAAAGTGCTGTTAAGAAGGAAATTATATTTTGAACTAACTTTCACCCGCGGCTTTGCCCGCGTGGAGGTCGGAAATTATCCCTCGGGAATGTACTACCGGGATAAAAAGTATCCTATATGTTAATCCAGGTTATAAACTATCTGTGTGCCAAATTTTATGCAATTCTGTTCAGCCATTTTTGCGTGATTGAGTAACAAATATACAAACATACAAACTTTCACATTTATATTATTCACATTTATTATAATATTAGTAGGACAGTACCTATAGGATTAGAATTAAGGTTTTGAAATCAAGGGAATTTTTTCACTTCACAACATTTTTAAAGTAAGTCTAAGTTGTAGTAAGTACAAAAAAATATTAGAATTAGTACAGTAATTCAAACGTATCAAATCTTTCGGGCAATTGTATAAGTCAATGTGAAAGGGTTAAGGTTGAGTAATGTTTTCTTTGTACACCTTTTTTTATAACTTTTAGTAAGCAAATGTCAATAATATTATAACAATCAATAAAAAATTGTGACAAATATAATTCCCAAGGGGTCAATCATTGAAAGGGTTAACAAAAGAGTTTAATTTTCGACAAATCGCAAAAAAGTTGACCCTTTCTATTGATTGTCCATATTTCAAGTGAAAAGGTGGCAGGTAATAAAAAATATTATTTTTTGTCCATCCGTACGTAACTTAAAACCACAATGCACATGCGAGGACGATTTGTAAGAAAAATAAAAAAAAAAACGTTTTTTTTTAACAATATTCCCTGATTTTATGCGAAAATATCGAGTTTCGTCTATTTAGGGCTTTCGTTGTTAATTTTTCGGTTTTCGGTCGCCGATTTCGATTTCGGACATGTGGTAGTGATGTAGGTGTGTGCACGACCGAATTATTTTCGGAAAACAAAAGGAAACGTCAATCTTTGTATATTTTTGAACTGTGTAACGGATATTTTGAGAACGTTTTTTTGTCTATAAGATGTTTCAAAATGGTTACGGTTGTCTATTGAAGGAATTTTTCTGTCTTTTAAGTAAGTAACCTATGACGGTAAAAAATTACGAACAAAATAATTGATTCGAATAGTTAATACACTCATGTTCTTTGTTAATTAATTAACTACAAAAGCAGTGCTTCATTCTTAAATTATGAGGTGTTTTTCTCATAATTTAAGAATAGGCAGGACTATATAGGCAAATTAAGGCCGGGACTCCAGCAACTCGGAGATGTGCGAAGAATGCGGAAATGTCCGAAGTAAAGAGATGTTTTTCAGCTAGGGTATACACCCGGTGGATACCCACCGAAGCTGTGCGGAGATGCGTACTCGCTGGACTGGAGCGGAGATGTGTACTGGAGCACTGCTGGCTGAACTGCGTGCGGCGAGCGTTGGATGATGAGATGAACGCGCATCTCTTCTCGTCTCAGCTGCGCGCCATCGCCATATTGCGAGGCTCAGCTCACATCTCTGCTTCGTTCGCGCCATACAAATATGATACATCTACACTACAACCGCCTCTGTGGTCTAGTGGTTAAGCCACCGGTTTCAGACCCAGAGGTCCCGGGTTCGATTCCCAGTGGGAGCAAAATTTTCTGCTCGGTTTGGTTGGTGGTAGGGCTTTTTCTAAGTCCGCCTGGCTAGCTACCACCATCTTATCTAAGTCTGTCACCATAACAACATTGTTAACAGCATTGTTGTGGTTCGGCAGTTAGAAATAAGATAGCCAGTTCCTCTGTGGTTGAGAATTCCGGGTGAAGTTCGCTTCTACCTTCGGCCTGATCATCACTTGCCATCAGGTGAGATGCAGGCCAAGAGCTTCCCCATAGAAGGTAAAAAAAAAAAAACACATCTTCAGTCATATCCAGCTGAGTGGAAACGAGATGTGTAAATAACAAAATTCTATTGGTTGTTTAAAATACATCTATCCTCTCGTCTCGTCTCCGCTTTGGTGGAGTCTGTTGCAAAATTGTGCAAGATACTAGAAGTAAGTACACACATGATGATAGTGGCACACCTATATTTTAAATGAGACCTGTAAGACAGAAATAAAGAACTTTTAAAGCGGGATAATTGCGTAAGACACTAACAGTGGCAATGGATTATTTTGACAGTTCAACAACATTCATTGCGTTATTTACGTTGTTGACCAGACAATTTTTTCCAACATATGAAGCAATGGATTAACAGTATCCTTCAAAATGAGGAAATTAAGGTGCAATACTTTATACTTAATGATTTTTTTGAAGTTCTTTAGCGGTGTTGTGCACTTTTTTGGGATGAGTAAAGAATTTTAAACTCGCGTCAGGACGTGAACTTAAGATCCGTTGCCTAGCAACCGACAAAGTAAATAACAGTAAATATCAAAGTAAATAGTCTTTGACATTACGTAAAGATTGCGAGGTAAGAAATTTTACCCATAATGATGGGTAAAAAAAAGCAGTCAAAACATACTTCATGAAAAGATTTTGTTTGTCATTAAATAAATTGTTTATTTTTGTTAGACTATATTTTGAAAATAAATAAATATACTACTACTACTACTAATGAATATTGTATTTAACCACATAAATTATTGTAGTTTTATACTGATAAATAAAGCAATTCGTGCGAAATTATTCCCTAACCATTCCAAAATATTCAAAAATGCACAACGTTATTGTTCAAGTTTTCACTTCTGCCGGCACTCCCGGAGTGCAACCCGTTGTTTTTTTTTTCTAATATTAATGCTCTGCTACGATTTTGTATATGTACCCAGTAACAAACCACAATTAGCTACAAGCAAAACTAAGTTGTTCTTCCGACATTTTGGTGTTGGGTGTTGTGTTCCAAAATATTATTTGTGTCACTTAAAGGGTTAGGTTTGACTGACTGACAGATAAACATTGAAGATGAGTCTCTACGTATGGTCTTCGAAGAATAATATCGAGTTTAAATGTGGTGACTTTTTGAAGTGTTAATTGTCGGAGAGAAAATGCAATAACGGTAAGTAGGAGTAGGGCCTAATGACTACCTACTAATAATTTTTGTCCGTCTCTTTTGACAGACTTATTGTCGGTGATAAATGATAAATGATTTTATTTCTGTAAGTAGGTCTGTACAAACACTTTTACACGTCAATCATATTTTTTAAACTAGATGAGGTGTAAAAATCTAACCGTGAAAACTTAGATGAAGTGAGCTTAAGGGGACGCTAGTCGGTAATTTTTCCATACAAACATAGTAAGTATAGTGAATAGTGATTACTCGTCTGTTTAGCTGTGTACGTTCAAAACTAAAAATTATGTCAATTTGTCTTGTCATTATCTAGCCCTGTATGGAAGCAGGTGGTGCTCTTTTTAGTTTGTTTCTTTTTTTAATATAATTTTTCATTAAATATAATAACATTTATTTAAACTTAATTTGTATATATTTTTATACTTAATCATCTTTTAAAACCCGCCATTTTGATATTTTTTAATTTAAGTATATTAAGTACACGTGCAATAAAGACGAATCATATCATTCATCAAAATCTTACATTACATCATTACGACGGAACATAGAGACGGACATACATACAGGGGGCCAAGTTTTGGTGGTCTCTCGATGGTGAGTTTTTGACAGATTTTGTATAGCAAATCTGTCAAAAACTCACCATCGAGAGACCATTGTGACGTTTGTAAATTAGTAGACTTGGCCCCCTGTTCAACGACATAATTTTCCTTTTTTGGGTTCGCCGCAGTCTGATAAAAAGCTACAACCATTCATCAAAGCATTCACCATTCTTAACACTAGCCCGTATCACGCAACAGTAGGCCATTTATCAAACATACACGCGCTATCAGTGTTTGGATCGCAGCGGTCCGTCCGTCACCGCGCGGATCACACACGATACAAAAAGTGCCTCCGTTGAAACAAAACTTAGAGGGACATGACTTAGAGCGGTTGTTATGGGGAAAGGAGTACCTGTATTTTTTTAATGTAAGTCTATAAGGACACAGAGGACGCGCGGGGTTATCAATGCTGGAAGAAGTGAAGGGAGGTCTTTGCCCAGGAGTGGGACAGTGCGGGCAAGCGAAATAGAAGTCCTTTTTACCGCAAATAAACGTATTTTCTTTCTTTCTTTCTTATGCTGTATGTAGCATCTTGACATGTATCGAGCAACAATTTACCAAACCATTCACCACTCTCGTAAAGCCCTATTCTAACTTAATGGCGGCTCGAAACATGAGGTGAGTTGCTGCGCAGTAACGAATTCAGGGGTCAGCGGGGGTTAGGGGTGGGGTACTGCGTAGCGCACTTCCGAGCCGCCATTAAGTTTGTATCGAACTGTATCAAGGAACAGTAGACCAATCATCAAACATGCATGCGCTATCAGTGTTCGTTAGGATCACAGCGGTCCGTCCATCACCGCGCGGATCACACACCCTCTGTTGAAACAAAAGTTCAAGGGACATGACTTGGAGCGGTTGTTATGGAGAAACGTGTATCTGTTCTTCTTTAAGGATCTCACTCACTAGACGGCCATGACCACTACCTGCGGTCGCAGCGACTAGGTAATCTATAGAAACCGATACGAATCGCGAACTATGTCGCAACAAAGTGCGCGATTTAGTTAGCCGTTGCGAATTTTTTTAGTGCGCGTTTCGTATCGGTTTCTATAGTTCGTAGTGGTTTTGTATGTACAGACCAGACAAAACCACTAATCGGCCACGAATGGCTGGAGTGTGGCCGCTTAGTGCGTGACATTCTTAAGATCTAAGGTTTAATGCGGTCGCGGGGTCGCTAAAGATGGAAGGAGTGGGACTGTGCAAGTTCGCAAAAAAGTCTTTATGCTGCATCTTGACTTGATATGTACCGAAAGTATGGAGACTTTTGTTGTTGCTAGGAGTCAATCTGTTGATTTGTCAATTTTCTCGTTTTGGTTTTCTGAAAAATAGTTGACGTGGTTGCCAAAGCTTTAATGAATTCAGTAAACGCTAAATGTAAGATCATCATCATCTTGTCAGAAAAATAATGTCTATCGTTGTTAATTTTGATTTCCATTGCATAGAAATATTTTTAGTTTCCAGGTAATAGGTACAATTACTTAACTACACACACACAAATGTATATTAATTTAAACTACTTAGTATCATAATATTTTCAAGTTACCTGCCATTGCAGCATCACCGCCTCGGCTCTCTAGACGAAATAAAAAAATAAAAATTAAAAAGTAAAGTTAAGGTCGCGCCATACTGTCTGCTATCCGGTTTCCCCGATATTAAGTTACGTTAGCTCTCGAACGTTGGGCTTTATAAAAAATATATAATTTTCTTTATTGAAATATCTTGTTAGTGGCTACACTTAATGGTTTGTTTTAGTATAAAAATATATAAAGTATCTTTCATATTTACGATAATTTTTGGTGAATTCTTGTAGCTTTTTCTTCAAGTCTTCACTTTCTTTCAAAATATCCACCAATATTTTGACAGAAAGTGATGACTTGTCTGAAGTTACGTTAAATTAGCGTCAGTTTATGTCGAAATTGCAGTTTAGTCGCTTCATTATGATCACATAAAAGGATGACCTCCAATTCAGCTGCGCTAAGGAGACGTTTCTCTTTATACCAATTTCGCATCCAGTGTACAATTTAATTATTTATTTAATGGGCCAGTATAGCTGAAAAGCAAACAAAGAGATTATTTTCTAGTCCAAAATACAAGTTGATGTGTGAATAATTACTACCGTTTAGTAAAAAGCAATAAAAAACTCTATTCATGACGTAGCTAATCGATTAATTATCGATTTAACCGAAACAAAAAAAAAATCGACTTACCATAAATTCTCGAAAGTACCAGGCACCCACAAGTTAGTAGTAGTGTTTCCGCTAATCTGACTCAGCGTTGTAGTTGTGTCGACGCCAGCGGCGCCTGCCCGCCGCGCCACCACGGTATCAGCTAACGCCTTTTGTATTTATTGCACCCTAGTACATTATTATTCGATTGTATTATTTAATAATTTGTAACAATGGACCAATAAATTTATTTATTCTTATTCTTATTCTAATTATTCGGGTTATCCCAGGATTGTTGCAAATGTGTCTGAATTGTTTATTTATTGGGCGGAGCAGCTGAATTGCTACCAACCGACAAATGAGACGCAGTTTATATGTAGGGGTTCTATTTCAGTGGCAACATTATGTCTATAACTAAAACTTATGGGATTACTATAACTCCTGCTTGAATGAGTCAATACCTCTAGCAATTGGACTAACATCTCTCCTGGACACCCAGAATAATGCATCGAATAAATTGTTATTTAAATTTAGAACCTGTACTAATCCACTAAGTACCAATAATGGAATAGCACAGGTTCTGGATTTATCCAAAGGACCAATCCTTTGGTCCAACATTATGGACTCATTGATAAAATTCATGATTCATGATGATGGTAGCAGTTTCAAGTATAGTTTACTAATATTCTGCGAAAAATTATGGTCCTTAGGGACATGCATTTATGCCGAACGACCCTCCCTAATTAGTATGAGCTAAAAGGACAAAATAATTACATCGTTCCACTAAATGTCAATAATGCGATAAAAATCACTAGCAACAAAAGAACAATGCGTTTTTCACTTTATTATGAAAAAAAAAAGTAAAATATGCAAAAAGTGTTTATCATTCCATTCCACCTGTAATCTAACACTTAGTAGTAATTCGTAGAAAAGAATTGTTTATCACTGCTTTATACTTTATTGTAACCGACTGGTAACCCAGTTTTGCAATAGTTTACATACAAATTACGTATTTGTAAAAATTTTAACCTTGGCAATGGCGATTTGATGACGCGCGTGACTTATAGATCAAGTTCAAACAGACTGGACATATCAATTTATACACCAACGTCGCCAATCTAAAATTGATCTTTCCGAAACGATACTTTCTGTGGAAGATAATGCCCTTGGAACAAGTAAACCTATTGTAAATAGTGGACTATTTCATGGATAAGTAACTGGATAGTAGTGAATCATCATCATCAGCCTATTAATGTTCCCACTGCTGGGACACAGGCCTCCTCTCTGTGAGAGGGAGTGAGCTGTAATCTACCACGCGGGCCCAGTGCGGGTTGGTAGATATCACATGTCTTCGAATTTTTTGATTCTAGGACATGCCGGTTTCCTCACGTGGTTTTCCTTCACCGTTTCACTAGTAGTGAATAGTGAAGTTATATTGTGGTGAACACAGTTCCTTTAAGATTACCTTTTTTAAGCATCACAATTACGCAATAGACCAATAGGTTGTAGGCTAAAACCAACTATAATGCTGCCGGTGACCGTTACGCGCCATCAAGTCTAAAATAGAGATATTTTTCCCCAAATTGTGATAAGTATTCACGATATACTCAAATGACCTTTCTCAAACGATTTTTGATGATGGCATTTTTTACGAATTGTACTATTCATGGAAGCTTATCATTGTTATCATACAAGGCTAAATTCTTCACTTCTTCGTCACGTAGCTTGCCTACCTAACCTCTACGAAGAATAGGGAAGTCGACAATATTTTTTTTGTATGTATGGTAGTTATTAAGAAATATTGGACACGTATTTTTCTATTTTTACGTAATCATAAGATTACGGCAGTACATTGAGTTAAAATGTGGCATGAAATCACTCCCCGGTAGATTTTATACTGACTTGTGGCGTAGCGTGTCTCCACTCCCCAACTTTAATGCGTTTTATCGAAACCATTTTTTATTAATATGATAAAGCAAAAAATACGTGTCTAATATTTTTTTATTATCTGACTGCCAGACTAAATAGTTTCTTTTTCCTCAGTCAACATTAGGGGTTTCGAATACCGGATTTTTTCAATACCGGTATTAATACCGTATAAAAAATTTCTAATACCGGGATCCCGGGATCCCGGTATTGGAAATTTTGGACACAATTTTTTTTTAACTTAATCTAGTTTTTTTTTTATTCAACCACTAATAAGTTTCACTACAAATAATGAAACACTGTTTTTTAAATATAAAATCACTTTTTTAATTTAACTTGTAAGTTGCAAACAGAATCTCTTAACAAAAATAACAAAATAATAGGCTATTTTTTTAAATAAAACGTTTACTTCCGAATAATCAGTATCTAAGTAATTACAATTTAGCTATATATTTTTTTTAAATAAATCTCTTTAAAATCAACATACTTACAATATCGTTTACTAAAATCACATTAAAATCTGTCAAAATTGTTTATGAACGGTGCTTTTAAGGCTCTTTCTTCCTGATTTACTAAAGTTACTACTGTGTGGAATCTGTATCTTGAGATATAACGTAATATGATGCATATAATCTCTTTAAAATTAACAATTAAATAATAATATAATATTTTTTTTAACTTAAAACAAATAAATCAGTCACAAATTCATAACTGTTTTGGTTCTTTCTTCCTGAAAATGAATTCCTAGGAAGGAAAGAGCATCTAAACTGTTATCTGAGAGCGAGCTTGTTAAATGGTTGTACGCTCATAGGTGGAATGCTAAGTAAATAATTATACGCCATGTCAATATACATCTCTCGGCCGCCCCCAGTACTACCATAAATGCCCAATTCAACTCTTGCAATAGGCTCTATATCAGTGCTGGAAGAAGCTTGGGTCTTACTCTTAACTTTCCTTTGAGTTTTAGCTTCTATTTCTGCCACCAGTTGTTTTTCAAATTCATCATTGGGATGTAGGCGTGACAAAAAATTCCCTCACTGTCACTATCACTACACTACCATCAAAAAGTGATTCCCATTCTATAAGTTTCTTTGAGATTGTAACTTGCTCTAATCTCACGATGACATGGTGTATCTCATTTGAGGAGGGCTTTATAAAAAAAAATCCTCTTCTTCAGCAAAAAAAGTTTCAGCATCGTGTGAATATTGGATAACACCAGATATTAACAGCCGTTTCTGGTTTATGCACATTCGGAGGGCTGAAGCAAGGTTTCAGCTAATGACGATGTCTGCTTGATCTAGTTTTTGCAGCATGAATTTAAGGCAAGCATCAGCCGTCAAAAGTGGGGAAGTAGTAATAAAATGTAACTAATTGTCGAAATAAACCACGAGATAATTAAAATACGCAGTTTTTAAAACCGACCCAGATAAAAATATTGGTTGGAAATATAATGTGTAATAAAAAGAAATTGTTTCAATGTAGGTGTCTACCGATAATAAAATAAAATCACCAATACCGGTATCCCGGTATTGGACATTTCAATACCGGTATTGAAAAATGACAAAAAATGTCCGGGATCCCGGTATTAGCCAATACCGGGATCCCGGTATTGGAATCAACATCCTTCTTTTAGTCTTTGTGACCTCTGTACTCTGTGTATTTCCATACTCTTTGGTACAAAACCGCTTGCCTGTACTTGCTGCCTTAGCATTAATTGTGACAGTCAGCGCTTACCGTGGGAACGAGTCGTTGTTATCACGTCTTCCTTGTAACTAGGCATGTTCTTTATTTAAATCGTAAGGAGAATTTAGTGCTGATTGTTGGACAAATGTTTGATTTCAAACTATAACACTTTCGACTCCACTTACTTGACATAGATTTCATACGCCATGCCGTCATAAATATTGGAAGTCAACCCTCCGGGGGGCCAAGTCTACTAATTTACAAACGTCACAATGGTCTCTCGATGGCGAATTTTTGACAGATTTGCCATACAAAATCTGTCAAAAACTCACCATAGAGAGACCATTGTGACGTTTGTAAATTAGTAGACTTGGCCCCCGGGAGAGTTGCCGGCATTACGTTTGCGCTAAAGGTAATCGCTGCATCGCAGACGGTCAACGGCATTAGGTTTAAAACACTGTAAAACAAAGTAAAGTATTGTTTGCAGGGGGTTTTACGCTATACGTAGTTTCCAACCTTTTAAATTTTATACATCGGATTTTATTTTCACAGTTTATAATGCTGTATTCGCTAAGTAAAACGTGAGCCTTCCGCGTGGTCTCCCGTGTTAAAATGTGGAAGATGTTTTACCAAACACACTCAGTTACTCCAACTCTATGTAGCTGTAGAGAAAGCTGAATAGAGTTGGTAGAAAATAGGTGCTTACAAGTTACAATGTAGTTGTGCTGATTTGCAGAATAATAGGATAGGTATCATTTAGTCAGCGAAAATGCAGAGATCACCGTTTCATCGATTCTACATTTTTGCTTGTATGAATGGGTACGCCTGCGTTATAGAAGGACAAGGTAGTCTATTGACTCCATATCATAGTTGCGACAATCAAATACTCGACAAATGCTAGGGCGACAGTACGATATGTCGATCATCAGCGGTGCGACAGAACATCAGCTCGACGAACGTTAGTGCGACTGATTGTTTTCACGACAAACGATGGCACGACGAAACTTTTGATCGACGAAAGATAGCGGGACACAATTTTTCTTCGACAAACTAAAGCGCAAACATTGCAGCGATAGTTTATAAATATGGTAAATAGGTTTTAGAGTTTGTAACTATGTTTGAACGCGCCAATCTCTAGAACTACCAACTTGGTTTTTTTTGCATTTGGTAGGCTATTTTTGAGAAAGGCTATAGAAAGAAAGAAAGAAAGAAAGAAAGAAAAGAAAGAAAAATAGGTTTATTCATCACAGAAACACGTGCATACAAAAAGACATGAGTAAAAAAATAAAAATTAATAATAGAAAACAGAAATAGTGCACGTCATGACTGTGATAAGAAGGCTTCCACTCAGCATAATGCTGTACTATGGGGGACCCACAGCACAGCGCTGATTTTCAGTGGTCACCCGAAACAGACGTACGGAAATCAAGTCAGGTTCAGTCATTTGTGAATATATAAAAAGTTACAAAATAAAATAAACAGTACTTAGAACATAATACATAGAACATATACAAGTTATACAACTAATTAAGTTTATCTATGAATACATATTATTATATAACAAAAAAACATAAAAAGTTTATACGCAGGCATCACTGTGCATAAATAATGTAAGTACCTACTTGTAAGGCTATAGGCTATTTAACATCACGCTAGCACCCTTAGGAGACGGGGAAAAAAAAACAAATCAGAAACAACGCAAAAGCTAAGTTATAGCGCAGGCAATACCATACGACGGGCCACCGTCGCATCGGGAACAAGAAATTTTGAATATCGCGAGCAGAAGCTAGTTTAGATATTCTCTAGCGAAAACCTCTTGAAAATCACTAGCTTTTAGAGACTTCAAAATTCATCTATCCGTATGACTCAAATGCCATAATATTCACAAAAGCACAAGACAAGACAACCAAACAACTAATCCATATCACCCATGCTCAATTGCTCATCCACATTGAGCTACTATAGCTTCAATAATAGACAAAAACATGGCATAGGGGCCCAGTACGGCCAGTGCCCGTCAGGTCGCATCCGACCGCAATGGCTCAGGTGCCCACCGCGTGGAAACGGGGCTTTTCTACGGGCTCCTTTAAACAGGACTTGTATGGGCTTCACTGGTGAGTTTGTGTGTGTAGGGATGTGCTGTAATGTTGTGGGGTCAATAGAACAGAACCTTTAATTTTCATTATGGTGGTGTTCCCCGAGGTTATAATAACAGAGGTTTAATATACATTGCGGGAAAGTCCTAAAGGGTTACCGTGGCCCCTGGCAACGTACAGGCTACTGAAGGAACACGGGTGGGTTTAAGTCAGTAAAAGTCTGACTCACTCTGAGTCCCACTCCGCCCAGCGCACCGAGCATGGCCTACTGTGAGATAGCTTAAATCACACATTTTATCACAATTTGAGCGATAAAACAGTTTTGTCACAAATGCTAGCACGGCGGCGTGAGATAATATCTTGACTTGTGACATAACTTCTTGACGTTTATTTGGGATTCTATGTCTTATTTGCTACTATGGGCGCACCAATTTTGTCACAAATGCCACGTAATGACTGTCGTCCGTACGTCAAAAGTGAATTAGTTCACAATAAAATTAAAAAGTTGTAAAACTGTATGAACTTGCACTATAAAAACGTATTATTTTATTTGGTCGCATATTCACTGATCATAGACATTTTAATTTTTTTAATTTACTGTGTCACACTATGAAGTTAGCAACAAGAAAAGCATGTCGCGCCTCAGATTTTATCACATGGTTGAACCGTGCCTAGCATTTAAGACAAATTATAAGACATGATAAAAATCATGTCTTGTCACAAACGTCTTGGGTACGCCTGTGTTAGACCGGCTGAGCGGGAGAAGTTATTTTAATGATAATTGTTTCATTACAGGTTTCACACTGTAATGCTCGGTCATTACAGTGCGAAACCTGTAATGAAACAATTCGAGCATTACATCAGTGCGGGAGGAGAACCGTGCGTTACAGCGCGCAATGTCTGCAATATTTAATGTGCAAAATACAAGCGAACGCTCGCCAGTCAGGGAGGCAGTAGGTATTACTCAATTATTAATGCTCAAAATCGAATCTGAAATATTACATTAGAAGTTAATGCTCGTCATCCAGGGAAGCAGTATTGTAACGTAATGCTTAAAGTTGAATTACAGGCGAATGCTCCCGGTGATAGCACCTCAATACGAATATTGGTACATTATATGTGCCAATGAGTGAATAAACCAACCCGATAAGGAATAAGTAAAATCTAATTTAGTTCGTAATTTCCTACCGATAGTGATAATTATAATAAAAACTAATAGTCCATTTCACTTATCGAGGGCCATGTGTTAGTGACGACATCGACCAATGACATATTTAAAACAACTGCCATAGCATTGTGAAATGTATCAGATTACAGAAAACATAACTATGTTCTAATTTTAAATGTAATGAAGTCTGGATATTTAGAAAAGTATCATTGGGTTTTCCGTTTGAAATGAGAACAGCTCGAAATCTTAGTTTTTTGGATGACAACACATGAGAGAGCCTTGTCAAAATAATGATAAAACAGAAATGACTTGTATGTATCTATATTTGTACTTTAAAGTTTAAACTGGCTGTCTATTTTTTATTTTACGCATAATAATAGTCCTTCAGACCGAATTTCGGCCAATCTCAGCGGCCACCAGCCTTCGGCGCGGGAGATATTATAGTGCACAAGTGTGGGCGCAGACACAGGGCTAACGAGGCACGGGGGTATTGCACCGCCAACTTCCAAACTCCGGCAGTAACTAAGAAATTCCTAATGAAAAAACCCAATAACCCTTAGCCCGACCCGGGAATCGAATCCCTACGGTTAGCAGTCGCGTTTGTGACCATGAGACCAGCGGGGTGGTCAACGAATAAGCATAGCTAAATATCAGGAGTAGGTAAGTGATCCAAAGCCCAAAAGGAGTTTGCCCCCTCAACTTGATAAGCTATTATTGTCTATTGTTCGCGCATAGTCTTGCAGTATTGACGAGCTTCGAATTTGAAATTCTTACTTCCAGCTGCACCTCTCTTACACAACGGATTTGACCTTCCTATTCTTCTAGTGCCCTGGTACAATATAATTCATTGACCTGTAAGGTAATTGCGATACACAAAATATGACAATTGCTTGCTATATCTTTCATTTTGACAGTTCAGCCACGTACGTTCAGCTTCGTGGCTAAGTAATAACAGACGCACGGGTCGAACTATCAGGTTATGCTACGCTTGCCGGGGTTGTTCAGAGGATGCGTGACCATCTATACATACCGAGACTCCTTCGTGCTTCGGAAAGCAAGTTAAGCCGTTGGTCCCGGCTGTTATTCGTGGATCTTTGACAATTGGTACGAGTCGTCAGAAGCCAGAAAGACTGAAACCTACCAAGGGGTATCGTATTACCCAGTTACTGGGTTGTGGAGGACAGATAAGCAGTCGCTCCATGTAAAATACTGGTATTCAGCTGCATCCGGTTAGACTGAAAGCCGACCCCAACATAGTTGGGAAAAGGCTAAACAGATTGATTGAGCCACGTACGTTCATTGCGATAATTACGTTGTTGAGCAGACGAATTCAGAGATCCTTCAAAACTGGCTGATTCTTCTTCTGTCTGATGTCTTGGTACTTTTGACCGTGACCCGTGACACACCAAGAACTAAGTTATCATAACGACCACTTCAAGACTCCCAGACCACCCTCCACACAAGCAGATCATTACAAGTTTATCACATACATGTTGATACCTATCTTGGAGTATCGATATACGAAGGCGCCACCAACATTGACGGCAAGGCGATAAAACTCGCTGTGTTTTAATTTATTCCCGAAGCAGCTGGTGTGAGGTTACACTGGGTACTGGGATGTTTAAAATTGATATTAATGTTGACAAATCTGTGGAGGCTTGGAGGCTTTGGACCAATGTGCGGTGGGACTGCGGGTCTGATTTGATTAGGGGGCTCAAGATTGTGTGATTGTGTTTTGTTTTATGAAATGACGTCGCCATCTTCTTTTCAGGCAAAGTATTTTCTTTTGGGGAATATATAAACGCACTTTAAAAATAATGTTTCACACTTTAAAATGTTTAGTTTTAAAATTAATTGATTGAACTATAAAAATAATGGTTTCCTTTACTATGTCGTAGGATTGTCTAATTATCTAGTCGCAAGCAGATTGTATTATTCATCATATTGAACTTAGGTGATATAGGTTAGGTCTAGGTGAGAACTGCGACCAACCGCGCGCGAGCCGAGTGAGCGACGGTCGGACTGTACCTATTGTTTGCTTATACGGTGCCGTGTAGCATCAGCTATACGGCTACCTATCTAAAGCTATAGGGTAATACATAGCAGTCTTGGAAACAGGGTTCAGTGTCTTTCCGTATATTATATTTTATCATAATACACATAACATCACGCCTTTAAACCCCTAAGGGTTAGGCAGAAGTGTACCTATAGTACAACCACATTATGAGAGTTGTGTATTCGCAAATTTGGATTTCGCGGGCTACCCTAACGCTTTTGCCTTATGTGACTAATGTTAGCAATCACTTATTTCAAAATCACGCAAAAAATCCACTTAGCCTTAAACAGTTTTTTTCCGACTTATCATAATAATTTATCGCATATTCATAGGGCATCATAAAGCTCGTGGCGATTTAATTTATTCCCACATGAGCGGTGTCGGGTTGCGACACGATGCGTAAAACTGATTAGCGCCGACAAATCCGCCGCCGCCGGTGTGAACTGTCCCGCGGGATGGCGGGATAGCGGGAAGTATCCGGGTGGTAAGGAGTAATGACAATTCTAATACTACGGAGGTTTATTACTTTATTTTATTCATACAATTTTTTGAACGATTAGAACTGAAAATGGAATATTCTGGGATGGGATATTCTGAAACTTTAGGTGGCCTAGTGGTAATGGCCGCGACTTACCGGGTTGTAAATCGTAGGTTCGAACCCAAGCAGGTACTTTCATCGTCATCATTTCAGACAAAAGATGTCCACTGCTGGACATAGGCCTCCCACCTTGTACACCGTGTCCACCGGTACTTCAGGCACTTTGTGTAAAATGATTTCATCACCACTGCGCTCAAAACGGTGAAGGAAACCAGCATGTCCTAGAACCAAAAATCGAAGACATAGTGACATCTTAATACCAACTCGCACTGGGCCCGCGTGGTGGAATACGACCTACTTACAGAGGGAGCCTATATCCCAGCAGTGGGATATTATAGGCTGAATATGTTGTTCGTTATGCTGAAACTTTAGTTATTTATTATTCGTAGATTTCAGAAGTTTAGCAAGAGTCGCTTTTTACCCGACTGCCCTAGGAGGGTAATGTTTTTTATTTAAATGACTTTGCGGAATAAACCATCAGTATTATTTATTTATATATACTAACTTTGTATTCATCTGTTCTACGGTATTTTCCTATCCAGCGCAAATAAGTCCCCGAACAGATTTTCGCAAACGACAATTTTCCGGAAACAAAGATACTAATGAACAATTTCCTCTATTTCCATAAAATGCACGGATACTGTAATGAGCACGGATACTGAAGATGAGGCCTTATTTCCATTTTTGGCAAGGACACTACCAGCCGCACTACCAGGTAGTGTCGTTTACAATTAACGACACTACCAAGCCTATTTTGGATTAAGTTGAACAGTCAACACAGCAAAGTTCTGGAACATAATTCTTTATTTCATCATCATCGTTTCAGCTGAAAGACGTCCACTGCTGGACATAGGCCTCTAAATATTATTTTGCATATTGTTGAGTGTGTGGTTACAATGGGAAATATCAAATTGAAATGAAAACTGACAAATCGGCGGGCGTATACCCACGGGATACTGTTGCGTTTGATGTGCGGTATGACTGAGTATATGACAGTTCATTGTGACACATTTTTGTCTCTTGTGAAATAGTCTGGTTGTGAAATAACCATATACAGGGTGACTGGTAATTAACGACCGATACTTAAACACGTGGATTTATTGAGACATGAAAAAAAAACTGCTGCTCCCTACATTTTCGCAAAACTCGTCACAATGTTTCTTTTTTTTTTTTTTCGCGATTTCTTGTTTGGTCCCAAAGTAAAAGTGGTTCATAATTATGAGTAAAGTCACGTGTTTAAGTATCGGTCACTAATTACCAGTCACCCTATACAGGGTGGAAGGGACATCGACGCGAAGCCGGTTACCATGGATTCAATACGTAATTCTGAACACCCCGGCGTTGAAACTTTTCGTCGGTTATTAAAAAAAAAATGAGCTGTTTCATAGAAAAGTACAATACCTACGCGGTCAAAATGTATGGAACAGCTGATTTTTTTTTAAATAACCGACGAAAAATTTCAACGCAGGGGCGTTCAGAATTTCAGAATCATGTACTGAATCCTGATCATGTACTATCCTGAGTATATCATTCGGAAAACTCTTGAGGGCTGGGAAAAGGGGTTTGCTGTTGGTGGAAAGCGCATTTCCAATCTGAGGTACGCTGACGACACCGTTCTCCTCGCTACAACATTTGACGACATGAAGGATATACTGCACAGATTGGAGGTGGAAAGTGGCAAATTAGGGCTTGCAATAAATAGGCAGAAAACCAAGCTTATGGTGATAGACCGTGCGGGTAAGCTATCGGGTGCCTATAATATCCAAGGCATCGATACTGTGGACAGTTTCGTTTATCTGGGCTCTAGCATTAATAGTGAGGGCAGCTGCGTCCCAGAATTAAAACGGCGGATAGCCATGGCTAAAGATGCTATGACCCGCCTCCAGAACATCTGGAAAAATCGTGGTATAAGCTATAAAACAAAAGCCCGATTGGTCAGAGCTAGTGTTGCCCAAATGCAAGACCAAGACAAGACTTAGCTAGTCTTGGTCTTGGTCTTGGTCTTGCAGCAAGAGTGTCGCAAGTCTTGCAATTACCTATTAGCCTATTGCTATTTATTAAAGATCTTCAAGGTCATTTCATTTTATCCTCCTGTGCCAACCCTACCAAAATAGGTAACCATTTTGTATGCCTCTGTCCGTACTCTGCGGCGGGCGGCACGCGGTGGCAATCAAACAGTGTCAAATGCTGTGATACACTTGTCGCAGTCTTTGATTAAGCAGCGTCTTTGTCGGTAAAATATCAAATAAGTAGGTACATAAACACTGACCGACCATTGGTTTATTCGCGCAACGTAATTTAGAGATAGACCATACCATAATACCTCGTTAACATTCAGTCATTGCCATTCGTGTTGGCGGAAATATTTCCCTAAATATTGATGTGGCAACGTCAAGGGAAATGTGTGTTTACATTGCCGCTTCACATGTCTTTCAAAGATTCAACACAGACACGCATTCCCATTCGCGTTACCGGGTCTTTGATGTCCGCCAAAAAACCGCCAATTTGGACCCGCCCAAATCTCAGTTTTAAGAGGCCGACGTACTACGGCACGAAATGCAAACTCGAGACGTGAGCAAAATGCGTTTGGAATATCGCTATCTCTGTTCGACAAAAGAAGGCGGGGCCACAGATTACGGGTGCGCTTCGCAGTGTGTGTGAGCGGATAATACTAGATGTAGGTACTGTATGCCATTCATTCATAGCGAGTCGACAGCATAAATACTTATTATGAGTAATAATTAGGTATGTTCATTATTTGCTTTATTTTTGTTGACTAATTTGGGGAATCGCTAGTGAATGTACAGACTAGTAATGCGTTTTTTGGAAATTTCTTTACCATGCCGATGTCTCAATATTTTAGGATATCTCGACTAATCTCAAGATAGAAGGCCTTGTAGAGAAAACCTAGCTAGTAGATACGTCATACAAATAAGGTAGGTAGGTACCAACAGTTCGCGTCAAATAACTTTGCCGCTCTGAAGTAGACTCTATATGACTGCGGAGTAGTCAATCTGTAGCGCGCATGCCAGTAGGTACGCATGCGCAACCTAACTTCAGAGCGGCCAAAGTTATTTGACGCGAAGTGTAGGTACCTATACTTCGTTATCGAGCATGGACTTGTGGGTAAATCGGCGGACCGACGGACGACGCTAGAGTAGTCATACGCACGTCGCGTAAATATAAATTATTGGGATAAGTATCTACGAGTATTATTATTGTCATTATTTATTTTAAGTCTGTTTGTGTTTATTTATTTCCTTTAGAGTGGTCTCCACTTCTTATTGGTGGTCTCGCACTGGATTTTAAACTCTCCGTGTTGAGCCGAGCGTTGAGAATCCAACGCGCTGGGACACTCTCGTCCTAGCGAGTTGAAAAAAAACCCGTTGAAAATTCAGTGTGCGAAAAAAAAATCCCGCGGAAAATAACAGCCCGTGCGGTGCGAACCTGGGCGAACTCGACATTATTTTGCGACGACGGCACAAGCAGCTCTGCATAATTTTTTACCGACATGTGCGTAAGTGCAAGCGACACGTGGTGGCGGTACCTATATTTTTATCATCCGAACATACTGATGTCGCACCGCTGCTGCACCGACAAATAAAAATCTGCGTTCGCAGTTCATTTGCCAAACATCTAAACAAACACGAGTTTTTGGAAAAATAACTGTAATGGACTACACATAAGGTTCAGTTTGCGCTACAACTTCATATTTTTTTTATGACTTTTTCAACATTACCAGTCAGTCTAAAATCAACTTTATTTACACTAGCATAAAGTTCATATTCGTCTAAGTGGAAAACTCGTGTTTGTTTACATGTTTGGCAAATACATTGCGAACTCAATTTAGAGCGAGCAGTGTTTTCAATAGTGTCCTTGAGACAATAATTACGCCCGCTCGGTCACATAAGTAAAGAAAAGGAACAGTGACATGACATGACAAAACTTCGTACAACCGCGTTATGATAGGTAGGTACTTACAATACTACAACTTGGTGGTGGCTATGGCTTCGTCGCGTACGGAGAGCAACTAGCTTATACCGTCTCGGCCAATACTCACCAGAACTCACCTCGTTGGCGCAGAACGGAATGGAAGCGAGTTTTTGGCACGAAATTGGGTCAAAGCATAATGAACTTTATGTCAATTGTGTAACTTACAAACTACAAAATACTCGCTGAGGCCATAGCTGAGGCTCTTTAGACACGTAAGTAGGTACCTATCGAATAATAGTAGTAACTAGCTGCCCGCCCTGGCTTCGCACGGGTATGCACTCATCTACGGTTTGCCTACCTACCCTAATTACACATACCTACATACATACCTACCTACCTAGGTAGGTAAGTAGGAAGGTAGGTAGGTATGTATGTATGTATGTATGTAGGTAAGTAGGTAGGTACCTACTTACCTACATACATACATACATACCTACCTACCTTACCTACATACCCACTTTACCAAGATACATACCTACCTACTTGCATACCTACCTACCTACCTACCTACCTACCCTACTTTCACCAACCTATCCTAAGAACCATCTCCTTACTAGATAACAAACACAACAAAATAAAGAAAATTATTCAAAAAACAAAAAACCCGACTGCAAAAACACCTAACTGAAAAGAGAAAAACAAGCATTATATCTATAGAATTTTGGTATCGCAGGCGGGGCAAACTAATAACCGGATATACGTATGGTGTAAGTTTTGTTTGCCCCGCCTGTGATACCAAAATTCTATAGATTATAATGCTTGTTTTTCTCTTTTCAGTTATGTGTTTTTGCAGTCGGGTTTTTTGTTTTTTGAATAATTTTCTTTATTTCAAGCTTTTTAGTTTTATTAATAAAAATCAAAATTTGGCATTGACTCGTTACTAGCTTTTATTTGATACCAATATTGTTATAATTTTTTTTTTAAACCTTCCCGTCCCTTTTTTTTTGTATTTGCAGATGCAATATAAAAATATTATATAGCCTATGACACTTCTACAATTAAGACGAATCTACGACACCTCATATGTCAAAATCCATCAAGCCGTTTAGGCTACAGAGCGTGCCAAAGAAATAGACATACATACATACATACATACATACATACTCTCGAAAAACATTACCCTCCTTCTGGGGCAGTCGGGTAATACCCTCCTTCTGGGGCAGTCGGGTAATACCCTCCTTCTGGGGCAGTCGGGTAAAAAGAATTAGCGAAATTGGTCCAGCCGTTCACGCGTGATGCCGTGATCAAGGAAATAGGGATTCTTTTTTATATAATATATATAGATCAAACAAAGACTTTTTCGTTTATGGGTGGTAGGCTCGTTGGAAACAGACAAAAATTAAAAAAAAAAACTTTTTCCCCTAGAGGATGATAATATGCTATTTTATCTCCGCTTTGGTACGCTACAATGACGGATTTTTTGAGCAAGAGGAGTGAAAAAGTTTTTATTTCTTCCTTTTTAGTGGGTCGGTTTGTAATTTATCTAAGTTACAATAGCCTAATGTCAACTGCTCATCACCTTTTACAAAATATTGCTTTTCCCGATGCAGGGACGTTCATTGTTGAGGAGTTCTCCTGGTACTTCACCATTAGCTCCACTTCACCCTATGTATTGTGACGGGCATAAATGGCTTGGCAACCATATTAAAGTAATCTTCTCTAATCGCAACCCGTGAAATACGTATTATTGATAAGTTCCGGTGGCCATCTGTGGTCTTCATCATCACTTCCACTTCACTAAATGGTGCTTTCCGAGATCAAATTCAAGAGTGACTATAAAAAATACCTAAATCGCTATAGGTGCGCCTGTAATATTTCAAGAGTTCCCTCGACTTCTCCAGGATTCCATCATCCAATCCTGACTTGATGACAATGGGACCACCTGTGAAGTATACCCTTTCTGACAAAAAAATAATTTTCTAAATCGGTCCGGCCGTCTTCGAGTATTCCGGGAACAAACATTTAAAAATAAATCGGACGAACTGAGAACCTCCTCCTTTTTTTGAAGTCGGTTAAAAATAGGTCAAGTCAAGAGGAGTGTCAGAAATATTACATACAATACAATTTAGCAAACAAATAAGTACGCGCGTACAGGTACAGCACACTGTAAAGTACCTAATCGTCTAAAGTTGACAAAAAATACTATGAACGAACTCCAACCAAGCACGTTGCGTTAGTGTGCCTTGTGCCTGTCGGAGCGATAAACACCTACAGGGAGCACACACACATTGACAATTATTGCTTGACGCGATAGCACTACTAGCTATCTGAAATTATGAGAAATTTGGATGTGTTCCGTAATACCAAAAATGATGAATGAAAACTTAATGTTTTTCCAATTTTTTTTCTATAATTTGTAACTTGATAATATAAGCTATGCTTGTGATGAAACAATATTACAAATATTGTTGTTTATAATAAAGAAAACACAATATGAAAACAAGTCATTTACGCTGTAAAAATGTACGAAATGCAATTCGCTTAAACTTCATGTAGAGGTAGGTTTTTGAAAAAAAAAAGAATTGGAAGCCTAGATAATTATTGTCTCAATCCGAATATCAAATTTATTTGGTGGAAATATGCTCGAATTGGAAATGATTTAGGTATTACGTTTGTATGGATAATTCAAAGGTCGCCGCGTTCTTAACTGCGAGACGCAAGAGTCTCGCAGGCTTAGTCTTGTTCTTGCTTAAATCTTGCAGGGTCAGTCTTGGTCTTGGTCTTGCGAAAGTAAGTCGGTCTTGGTCTTGGTCTTGGTCTTGCGAAAATGCAAGAACAAGACCAAGACTGCAAGACCAAGACCGATTTTGGGCAACACTAGTCAGAGCACTAGTTTTCCCGATTTTCCTCTATGGAGTTGAGACGTGGACAATCCGATCAAGAGAAAGACAGAGGATAGACGCATTCGAAATGTGGTGTTGGAGGCGGATGCTCCGAATTCCATGGACAGCCAAACGCACAAACGTGTCTATCCTTTCCCAACTCGACATCAAGACCCGATTGTCTACAGTTTGCCTACAGCGTATTCTAACATATTTTGGCCACATAATGCGAAGGGGAGATAGCAACCTTGAAAAACTGGTCATTGTTGGCAATACTGAAGGAAAGAGAGCACGAGGCCGGTCGCCAACACGATGGTCCGACCAAGTAAAAGAAGCTACGTCCTCAAGCAAGTTTCAACAGGTGGTGATGGCAACTTTGGACCGGGACCGATGGAGGCAGATTGTTCGTTTAAAGGGGTCCAGTGACCACGATCCTCAGTAATGAGGGACCGATTGAAGAAGTACTGAATCCATGGTAACCGGCTTCGCGTCGATGTCCCTGCCACCCTGTATAGGTATAGCGTTATATAACTGTCTGACAAGAAATTAAAAACATGACTTATTATAGAATTTGCTAATATTACTCCTAACCGGATCCTCATATTAAAACACCTTCGAATTGAAAAGGTTCTGCTTTGAAAAAGTGTTTTTCTTTTTTTTACATGCTTAGGATCCATAGTATATTTACTTTAAAATCTAATATATGATGGTACACACTATAATACCTTTCAAATTCATCAAAATTAGCTACCCAATCATCTTTTACCCCACCTATGTTAAACCCCATACTTACCACACAAAGGCGCGAACAAATACCATCAGAGTGGGGCGATAAAGTACCCCGATATACTTATAATCACCGTCTTATCGCGGCCGGTCTAATTGACCAATCGAGTCGCAATGCTAACTTACTGAAACTAAACTTGGCGTTTTACTCGAGCCAGCTTGAGTATTTCCAAGCTAAGAAAAATGAGTTTTTGTTTTAATAACAATTAACATTTTTACAATCCTCAGAACTGCCTCGGAATTAATTTAAAAATTCACTTCACTGCAAACGAAATGCATTTACTCAATTCTGTTTTTCCCCACCCATGCAAAACCCTCTTACCCCACTAAGGCTCGAACAGATACCATCAGCGTGGGGTGATAAAGTACCCCGATATGCTCATCATCACCTCACACCTCTTATCGCAGCCTAATTGGCCAATTGTGCGCCTAATGTCATTATTACACCCCCTTTTATGATATCGCCATATGGCAGGATGAGTTATGAATATGAATAAAGCTATAACAATTTGTCCACAGAGATTATTTTGTGGATTGAATGATTAATTTCATAAGGTTTTTTTTAATGATGCAGTTCAATGAAATCTAGGTAGGTACTGATAGAGAAAAGATTTCAAAATTAGGGACTTACTTTTTGTACTGATGATAAACATATAAGTTTTTTTTTACAATTCTGTTCTATGACAGAGAAGCCTGATCAGTAAAAGGGCTAAAAAAAATACGATGGTTAGGTGCTATTTATTCATGATCTAAACACCTCCATAACATTTTGAAAAATAATGGCCTGCTTTTGCGAGTCTGATTTCAAAATCTTGCAAAACCCTTGAAGACCTTCAAGTTTATCATAAGAAACCCAACCCTAGACACTCCTCTTTACCTATTATAAATTCCAATACTTTAACGATACTTTATCATAAATACACCCCCTTCACCCCACATTTCGCAAAGCTATCAAGCTTGAGGGTACTTGTCGAAGTTTTCCTATGAAACTAATAAAGTCGAGTACTTACTGGATTCCGTATAACTTGATAAGCAAAGTGTTAACAATACTCCCCTGACTACGAGACTACCCTCTCCCAGGGGGCGGGTGATTCTCAACACATAGGGTGACTGTGTTTTGTTTTCATCGGATTAGGGACAAACATGACATGTGTTTATTAATTTATTTTTAACCGACTTCAAAAAAAGGAGGAGGTTCTCAATTCGTCGGAGTGTTTTTTTTTTTTTTTTTTTTTATGTATGTTCCCCGATTACTCGAAGACGGCTGGACAGATTTCGAAAATTCTTTTTTTGTTTGAAAGGGTATACTTTCTAGTTGGTCCCATTGTCATCAAGTCAGGATTGGATGATGGAATCCTTGAGAAGTCGAGGGAACTCTTGAAATATTATAGGCACACCTATAGCGATTTAGGTATTTTTTATAGTAACTCATGAATTTGCTCTCGGAAAGCACCATTTAGTGAAGTGGAACTGATGATGAAGACCACAGATGGCCACCGGAACTACTCAATAATACGTATTTCACGGGTTGCGAACTTGCGATTCGATTACATTAATATGGTTGCCAAGCAATTTACGCCCGTCACAATGCATAGGGTGAAGAGGAGCTGATGGCGAAGTACCAGAAGAACTCCTCAACAATGAACGTCCCTGCATCGGGAAAAGCAATATTTAGTAAAAGGTGATGAGCAGTTGATATTAGGCTTTTGTAACTTAAATTAATTACAAACCGACCCACTAAAAAGCGAGAAAAAAAAACTTTTTCACAAAAAAAACAACCGACTTCCACTATAAAGTGAAAAATAACTAAAATTTCGGAAGTCGGTGGCGTATAACGAATATCCGTGTCTTTGGTTTTGTATTTTGTTTTTGCCACCGACTTCCGAAATTTTTGTTATTTTTCACTTTATAGTGGAAGTCGGTTGTTTTTTTTGTGAAAAAGTTTTTTTTGAGGAACTATTTTTGACGGCTCAATGGCAAACGTGTGTTCCAATTAGGCTTCTGTAAGTGTAACGGTCAGACCAAATAAAAAACCAAAACAGAGCGCTGACAACGGTGAAGTGAAGCCGGTTTCGTAAACATGTGTGCACTTTGTGTGTGGTGTAGTTTGATTGTAGTGTCATTGTAAAAGGTTGTAAATGTGTGCGTGTGAGCGTTTATGCACAGAGCGAAGGTGTAGTTTTGGCATGCTTCACTGTATTGTTCGCAGCGCTCTGTTTTGCTTTTTTATTTGGTCTGAGTTCGTAGGTTGAATGGGATGAGTATTTTGCAAACACAACACAAAATGAATGCTTGTGTGTTTATAAGTTGACATTTATACTTTCTATTCTATGACTAATAAACTTGAGTAAGTACTGTAAGTAGGTAGTAATTGTAGGTACTTATTGGATTCTGTATAACTTGATAAACAAGGTGTTACAATACTCCCCTGACTAGACTACCCTCTCTCAGTGGGCGGGTGATTCTCAACACATGGGTGATTGTGTTTTGTTTTTATCGGATTAGGGATGTAAGATTATGTGTTTATTAAATTAAGTAATTTTATTTTTATTGTTTTATAAATTGGGGATGTTGCGATAGAGTTTAGAGCAATGAAAATACAGCAATACAGGACAATAATGGAATACAGGGAGTTTATGACAATAAATTCACTGGTTGAAAGTATATTCAGAAAAGCATTCAGTCAAGCCAGTCTGTTAATGAAAAATAAGACGAAGGAATAATAATTCAGGTTGCAAGATTTGATCAATACATACTTACTAACTAACTAACTAACACGGCAAGTTAAATACTAGTAAGAGCTTGTCAAATAATCATCACATTACGTTATGATTTTTTTTCTAACTTATTTATAAATAAATGCGAAACTGAGTTTGTTTGTTTGTTTGTTACGCTTTCACACTAAAACGGCTGAACGGATTTAGATAAACTTTGGCACATGGGTAGACCATGATCTGGGTTAGGACATAGAATACTTTTTATCCCGATATGCCCACAGGATTCAGACTTATGCGAGTGAAACCGCGGGGCGCAGCTAGTTACAAATAAATAATTAAAAATAGTTTGGAAAATCCAAAAGTGCACGCCTCATACTTATCACTCATTCATAAACGAAAAAGAAATTCAAAACATAGTTTAAAAATGAACAATTTATCACTTTTCATGAAGTCGTAATGTCAACGACTGACAAAGATATTTACTTGGCGGTTGCTAGGCAACTTCAATTCAAAGGTTGGAAATATTTAGTTAAAGATATTATATTTTAGTTAGTATTTTATTAATTATAATTAAACTACTTTGAATAAAAGAGCCATTTTCAATAGGGTTCCTTCTACGGCTGAAACGAATGTATAAAAAAAAATTGACTCAATTAATTGATTTTATCGCAAGCTACAATGTTTTCAGGGTTCATAAATTGACGGACAGGAATTTTTTTTCAACTATTTTTATGCTTTTTCCATTTCTGCTGCATTAAATCAATTGTTAAAAAGTACAGTATTAACCTCCATTTAATCATCTATACAATGGTATATAAATTAAGTAGGTTCTGTGTACTAGCAGGAGTGTAACAATAAAAACAGTTACAGAAATGGGGCAAAAAAAATTTTTCGATCGTAGAGCACACTCTAATGCTTCGCATTACGAGTCGTGCAAAACATAGAGTCATCCTAACTTTATATTATTGTTTTGTTTGTTACTCAATCACTCTAAAATGGCTGTGCGGATTTTGATGAAATTTGGCACACAGGTAGACCATGACCTGAGTAAGGCTATTTTTCATCCTGGATTGCAGACGAAGTCACAACAGCTAGTACTTATTAATAATTCTTCTGATGTTTTTCAAAAATACTACGCACTAGAAAATGCACACTTTAAAGCTAGGGCTGTCACATGTCTAGACTTTGAACAAGTTATTATTAAATGCGACTGGTACTCGCAGCAAATTGACGGCGGAAGTGGGAATAAGATTAATTTTATGCTACCCGCCTTCCGATAGTCGCACTTTATAGTGTAGGAGTTGGAAAACGTTTTGTTGCGTCATGTTTTTTTAAGTTTTGCAAAATGACTCCTAGACTATGCAAAGGGAAAGGCTGGGTGTTGATTAAAAAAAATTATTTTTTGCAAAAATATAAGGATACCTACTACAGTAAAAAAAGAATACACAAGAAGCGTATTTTAAGGGGTTCCGACATTTTTGTATGGGACCTGGCATACCTAACCGTCCGCCATTTGGAAAAAAACTGGTTTTGGCGGCCAATGATGAAACAAGTGTCAATCGATAGAGTAAGTGATTGCAAACAAAAAATATTTAGTGATGAATATCGTAAGTGATATACTTCCTGAGATATTAAAAAAAAAAATTACTGCTTTATTTTTTTTCTCATGTTTTAACTCAAATATCTCAGGAAGTATATCACTTACGATATTCATCACTAAATATTTTTTGTTTGCAATCACTTACTCTATCGATTGACACTTGTTTCATCACTGGCCGCCAAAACCAGTTTTTTTCATAATGGCGGTCGGTATAGGTATGCCAACGAAGTCGAATGTTCTTTAACCAAGTTATCAGAGTCTGGACCGATTTTTCTCATGCTAAGATTTAAATTATACTTACTCGTTACATAATACCTACATGTTATGCAAGTAATTTGCATTTATTATTTACTCATAAGTTTTTGTTTTAAAAATAAAACTAATTACTCACAAAATGAAAATATTAAAATAAAATCTATCCACGAACATGATTCAAACATTCTAAATTCGAATGTCCGCTACGAATGACAGCTGTCAAAGCGGTGTCATGGCGGCGCAAGATGGCGTCCGGTTACCGTCGATCTGGCGCGCAAACCGTGACCGCTCCGGACACACACAAAATGACTATTAAATCATTTCCGATCTTTAAAATAGCAAATAGAATGTGTCATCATCTAGTTTCTGTATGAATTTATGATTTAAAAAAGAACAGAATCAGTTTCAGTTTGAATGGTTCGTTACCAACATTAAAAGCAATTTATAATTTTGGCAGTTTTATTTTAATTAGCTAAAGTCAAGATTATTTGCTTTTGAAATATTAATATGTAGATTTCATTGAAATATTAGTATGTGGGTTTCAGTCAAAACATAATTATGACGGTGGGGCTGCATCGACCACATAACAACTAAAAGAGGTCTGTTCTGTGGTCTCGACACTAGCGATCGTTTGTTTTTGTCGGCGCTTTTGAGCGGTCGTGGTCACAAGAGTTTTGTCCAATCGCAGGTGTATTCGTGGGTCGCCTCACGGCCTTACGATCTCCCTTCCTCCAGCTGGTTCTGTTAGATGACAGTCTAGCGCATTCCAAAAAGGCCTCAAAACCGCGGAATTTATTTAAACGGTCCACTTCATCGGTGACCTCCTGCGTGGTCCATTATACCTACCTTCTACTCTGCCCTGCACTGAGCTGTGGTGGCGCAGTAGTAGGCCCCTAGGTCCCAGGCAAGTACTGTTGTGTAAATTATTTCATCACCACTGCTCTCAAAACGGTGAAGGAAAACATCGTGAGGAAACCGGCATGTCGTAGAAACAAAAATCACATGAGAAATCTACTAACCCGCACTGGGTCCACGTGGTAGATTACAGCCCACTCCCTCTTAAAGAGAAGAGGCCTGTGTCTCAGCAGTGGGAACATTATAGGGTGATTAATATGCTGCCTTTCACCACTAGACGGTCTATGGACTCATTATTCCACCTCGAGACTTAACCAAAGAACTTCAGTATTCGGGACTGTACTAGGGCTGATAGACTCTGTACAGATCAATAGAATACTCTCTAGTATTCTATTGATCTATACAGCGTCTATCAGCGTAATTTTTATGTACACCATAAAAATTACACACATAAATGTAGAAATTTTACATAGGGTGACACAATGGGCGGTCTTATTATTCGACTACAAAGCCTAATTGTTGCGAAAGCACCGAGTAACATAATACAGCGAAGTTTTAGAAACTCGCCAGACAAATCAAAGGATTCCAACCGTGACTGTAATGGATACTGCATAGACAGTAGACGCGAATGAGGTATTATGACGGTTAGATGAAGTTTTGAACTTGGTACTCTTTGGTAGTTTTAATTCTTTGATGGTTTAGATGTTGTTATACGAGGAAGTTCAGGTTTTTCTGGAGTACTGGGAAGTTGAATCAATAGTCGTCGTGCGGGGTGAATCCGCAGTTGCAGCCGCGACTTTAAGAGATATGTATTTACAGAATTACATCGTTGCAATCATTAATACATGATTCATCTCTCTAAGTTAGATTTGTTCCATAATATGAACAAATCTCTCTTATGGAACAAATCTAACTTAGAAATTGCAAACTTTCACAAATCTTGTATAAAAAGGGTTATACAAACACTTTTACGCGCACATAATATTTTACAAAAATAAATAGGTATTACAAATGTCACTTTTTGTTCGGAAAGCCGTAAGGCGCTCTCTGTCTCTTAATAATCTAAATCTTATTATTAGAAATAAAAACGTTATTGCTATTTAAAATTCACATTTTTGTACCAAAATTACCCCAAATCCATTATAAATGAGCAAATTTTCAAGAGAAGTCTTAAGTTATGACTTGTAGACATCCGTTAAATGACGCCCGCCCGCGCCCCTTGTAATAAAGCGGTAAAATTCCCCATTGAAAAAAAAAAAATTGCTATATTTTTTTTCTGTTCTTCTGAAAGTTACCTCATAAATAGACTCTCAGTACGATAACAACCTCACGGATCGGACAGAGTTTTTTTTCATGTTGTACCTATGATTGTTGAAGCAGTTGTTATTGTGAATTGAGTGTACAAGAAAAATATAACATAAGTACTCCAAGAAACCTAATATTGAATTTCACAACATAGTTGCCCACATAAAATCTATCAATACCAAGAAAAAGCGAAAACAAAAAACAAGAAAAAACTAGCATCAACATCGACTACTAAGCAAGTAAGCATGCTTTGATTAAGCCAGCATGCGCGTAACTAAAAATTATTGCATTTACAAACAAACGTATTTAGCTGCAGATCGGCTTCCGTTTATAACTTACCCGACTGCAAAAAGACGAGTGCTGTGTTGTGCACGCGGCTAATTTGTTGATTTAACGAGTAATTGCCCGACAATGTTAATTAGGGCTGGCAGAGTTTATCGGTGAATTTCTGTAATTAGACAGTTTGTTGAAATTGATTTTGTTTTCTTGTAGTTTCGTGTTGATCTTGATATAAATTAAATGTGTCATTTGTTTAATTACTTGAACTTTCTTCTTGGCGCGTCGTTGTCAGTACAGAAATTAGCTACGAGTATTGTATTGTGTGATGGCCCAGTGGCCACGGCACCGACTTACGAGTTGTCGTGTCGGTTCGAATCCAAGTAGGCGTTTTACTTTGTGTAAATAATTTTATCACCACTGCTCTCAAAACGGTGAAAGGAAACATCGTAAGGAAACCGGCATATCCCTAGAACCAAAAATTCGAAGACATGTGACATCTACCAACCTGCGCTGGGCCCGCGTGGTTTACGGCCCACTCCTTCTCAGAGAGAAAGTCTGTATCAGCGTATGCAGTGGGAACATTAAAGGCTGATTATGTTTATAATGTTTTTGTTTCGTGCCAACCCTGACCTCTAGCGCTAAATGTTATGTGTTAATACCGATATTTTTAGTAGTTAGACACAATAAGCCGTTGCCGCTGTGCATACGCCAACCGCTAACATATTCTTTATTGATTTTAATTAGCTAGCGCTTATTGTTCAACACTTCTCATTACCATCAATAGCCTGTTAACTTTTTATACAAGGGCAAGGGTCTACTGTGTAAACGCACTTGACTTATGTAGGGAATAGATGTACTCTGTGACTGCTTGATACATTTTTGGTGTATGTGATATTTTTTTTTATTTGAAGTCAATGAACCACCCTCTTATATGGCGAGTTCCAAAATTAGACTAATATGCTCAATAGAAGCACAGGACAGGTCCACGTAGCGACGTTGGTGAAGGCCTATGTCCAGCAGTGGACGTCTATCAACTGAAACGAAAGAAGATGATGATAACTTTAGAACCCTATTTCGTGCATATTGCACCTCATTTTACTCGTGCAGCCTGTGGGTCAGATTACACCCAAAAATCGTACAGCGCCCTTCGCGTTCAATATAATAATGCGTTCCGCTTCTGTAGCGCATCAGGTTTGCTGATGCTCGTGCGCCGGGTTCCGGCCAGCCTCGTCTCAGTGAGAGGGACTGGGCCGTAATCTACCACGCAGGCCCAGTAGATGTCACATGTCTTCGAATTTTTGGTTCTAAGACATGCCGGTTTCCTCACGATGTTTTCCTTCACCGTTTTGAGAGCAGTGATGATGAAATTATTTACACAAAGTAACGCGCCTGCCTGGGTTCGAACCCACGACCTACAACTCGTACTTGTAGATTAAATATAAATGAAATAACATGGATTTGGTAATAAGCGGAGTGTACTCTGACTTCCAAGTTGATGGACAGACAATTTAGTGAAGGTCACAGGGATGCACTGCTTGCAAACAGCTATGAAATGGTATGAATAGTTCAACGTGATAGAACGTGTTGATCACGAATGGTTAGATTATGAAATGAGTATAGAGGAAGTCTGAAAGTGGCACCGGTGACTGAAAAGTTATCCACTTAGCGACCTTAATTTAAAACAAATTGAGATAAAAATCTTTCTGTATAAATAAAGCAACGGGTCGGTTGACGTTTCTAATTAATCAACACCTTGCGCTGAGCGGACTGTAAACAATTTAATTGTGTTTGTTTCTTTTTCAGCGTCACTTTCTTTTTAAAACTCTTACTAAACGAATCACTCAGCGAGCTATGGAACAGGCTATGCTTAGAGTCTCTCTGAGGAATCAAATCCGGAACAAGGTGATCCGACAGAGAACCAAAGTTTTCGACATAGCTCATAGAATAAGCAACCTGAAGTGGCAGTGAGCAGGCCATGTTAGCCGTTGAACCGATGACCGTTGGGGTAGATGTGTTCTTGAGTGGAGACCGCGAATCGGAAATGTAAGGGAGTACCGGGTTTGCGGGAAGTCCGTAAAGGGAGACCGTGGCCCCTGGCACAGGCAAGGGAAGGAACACGGATGGGTTTTAGTCAGTAAGAATCTGACACGCCCTTCCGCTCCGCCCAGAGCGGGAGAAGTCATTTGACGATTTCCCAAACAAAAAAAAAGGTAGGGCGCCCTCAGGCTAGGTGGAGCGACGATCTTCGCAAGGCAGCAGCTGGATGAGTTGATGAGAATCGAGCTGAATCACGTGCAATTGGAGATCAGTGGACTAGTAAAGGCTAATGATGATGACTAAACGAACCATCGTCCTCCCAATTTGTTTACGTAGGGAGCTGTTCTTACTTCTTTTTCTTCTACATATCTCTTATCAACTATCATTTCCGTGTTCAGTTCCTTCCTAGTCATATCATCTTTCACTCTTCCATCTCGTTTTTTCTTTGATATGCCTATTTTCTGCTTCATTCATCGGCTAAACGTATGGCAAGCCCTCAGGCTACGTAGAGCGACGATCCTCACAGGGGCTGGTAGTAGCTGGATGGATGAGAGTGTGACTTTGGAATGAGTTAATGGCGTGTAACGAGAAAAGCCTATATCCAGCAGTAGACTACTATTGCACGACTCTAAAGAAGATAGACGAAGACGAAAAATTTTTTTTGCCCCATTTCTGTAACTGTTTTTATTGTTACACTCCTGCTAGTACACAGAACCTACTTAATTTATATACCATTGTATAGATGATTAAATGGAGATTAATACTGTACTTTTTAACAATTGATTTAATGCAGCAGAAATGGAAAAAGCATCAAAATAGTTGAAAAAAAAATCCTGTCCGTCAAGTTATGAACCCTGAAAACATTGTAGCTTGCGATAATATCAATTAATTAGGTCCTTTTTTTTTTATACATTCGTTTCAGCCGTAGAAGGAACCCTATTGAAAATGGCTCTTTTATTCAAAGTAGTTTAATTATAATTAATAAAATACTAACTAAAATATAATATCTTTATCTAAATATTTTCAACCTTTGTCTTGATGTTGCTTAGCAACCGCCAAGTAAATATCTTTGTCAGTCTTTGACATTACGACTTCATGAAAAGTGATAAATTGTTCATTTTTGTTAAAAACTATGTTTTGAATTTCTTTTTCGTTTATGAATGAGTGTTATGTATGAGGCGTGCACTTTTGGATTTTCCAAACTATTTATTATTTATTGGCTGATTATGATGATCCATTGATCCACTAAGACCCAATTTCACCAAACACAAAAATTAGCTAACAGGTCATTAAACTCAGGTTACTGCTTTGATTGGCTCACTGACATGACAACAGCCAATCACAGCAGTTGACATGTGTGTTAACAGTCTGTTATATCTAACAGAGTATGGTGAAATTGAGTCTTAATCAAACTTTTAATAAACGAATCCAGAGTAGAAGTTTTGGAACTTCCACCAGGATAACATAAAAATACATTGGTATAGTGCGATGCGATGACAGCATCGGAGCTGCGTTTAATATCAATTAGTGCTGCAATAACGCGATGCACCGCGTGGCTAAAAATTAATTTATTACGCGACAATTTATGACAGTCGCACGCGCACTGTGTGGCTGACTGATCTGATAATTTGCATGACATTGCCAAGTCGATTTTGTCGCCGAACAATCTCTTGGGAAGCAGAAACGAATTTAAGCAAAATTTTACTGAACTAACTTTAGAGATCAGACGCAAAACCTAATACCTAGTGGATCAGGTTGGTAAACATTCAGTAATAAGAAGAAACATAGGATAAGTAATACGAACATAGGAAGAAGCTATAAAGTGAATCATTTTGATTGCAATCACATTTTATGAGGACAATTTGTGTGGTCATCAAATTATTTTGTGTCGTTTGACGATTCTGGTGACTAAACCGATCACGCACGATCCTCATGATCAAAGGACCTAAATAATTTAAATTGCAATGTAGTTCCCATAAATCCTACCCTATTCATAGATCTAGATCCTACTGCAGCCTCATCATCTGATGATATCACGCCAATATTCGTCATCACCAAATGAGGAACCGTTATTAAGTATCGCGTAAATATAACTGGAGTACCAGGAGTACAGAACGCAAGAGGAAGCGTAAATAGGTGTGAGACTCAGACCATCCGGCCCGACGCGCTAATGGCTGGCGTATGCCACAAGTTACATGTGGACAGGGGTAATTGATTTATTGTTCTTACTTCTAAGTAGAAGATGGAGTCATTATGTGGATATAGTGGTGACTAATGGTCAGCTAATCATTCTGACTGTCTGCGAATTTCCACAGATTATGGGCGTCCTCCTCAAACGCCTTCAGATTACTCCAACGTCTTGAAGTACCAAGTACAGGCAAGAGAGCTTAGGCAGGCTGTCTCGCTTGCCCTAGTTTTATTACTTCCATGCTGCTATTGGAATTTGGTCGGATAATCGTCAGGTATCTTTAAAACAGAAGTCTATTGAATTAATTATACTGCCTTTTTCAAGCCAAGCAAAATAATTATTATCTAGAAGTAAGTTACGTTTCAGCCCTTTTTACTCCTAACCCGCTACAGCTCATGCATAAGACTCCATTGTTGCCCAAATTAATCGCTCAGTCCAGCTTGATGAGGCGACTAGACGCTGTTACAGACGATCACGTGCAATGCAAATGGAAACGGCCTTTACCGTTTTAATTTAAACTAATGTTTAGCTAGTTTAGTTGAATTTACAGAGCGTGCTAGTGTTGGATGCGTTTATAACTGCGTTGTTTATGCAATCGTTCGTTAGGTAAATGGGTAATCAATTGTTTTGGCCATCACTACTTGGTTTGGTGATCGGTGGTGCATCCAATGTAAGGAGTGAAATGTATTTTTCTCTGTAAAGAAAATTAGTTACCTACAAAAAGCTCAGTTCTCCTTTCATTATATCGGACTATGATTGATTATTGTATTCGTATGTTGATAATAAAGCGCAATACACACTGAGCCCGCCGGGCCGCCCGGCGCAATAGAGTGCAATAAGTGCAAAAACGAAAACACACAGTCTGAAATTCATTCGACCGACTTCGTACAAAAAAGTTTTTATTTCCAAGGTTTTTCCCCAAAAAGACGGTAAAATCGTCAATACTTTTTTATCAAAGTACCAGGCGAACACGAATCAGCGGGAGATCGATAGAACACCTGTGCGTTGCCATAGCTACGCGGAGGGCGCCACCCGATACCGGCGCGTAATTTGAAATCCGAAACTCGGCGATAATGTCTGGGTTGCGCGCGTGCCACTATTTCGGACCAAATTACGAGTAATTTCGGATGGGGATGGGTGTCTTTTCGTATAATTAAGGGTGTATCCTGTCTGTTTTGGAAGTCGGTGGTAAAAGTAGACGGAATGATATAAAACATGTTGCCGAACATTTTTCATTTGGGTAAGAAAATGTCTCATTAAATGACTTTAACAAACTCAACTCAAAAGGTACTTTGAAAATAAATTGTGCTAAAGCTGATTCAAAATTAAGATTAGGTATCTTAAGAGGTCGGAAGGGCAACTGTCTTTGTGTGTTCACTTTACATAGCCAATACCCGAGCTTTACCGATGTTTTCACGATGGTTATCTCCAAAATTGGTTGCATTATGTTTAATATTTTGATGATAATGAAGCTGGTATCCCGTTTCTGAGCTCCCGGCACCAACAAGTTGTGATTAGGTTTGAATTGAGGCCATTAAAGTCTCCTTCGTTACTGGTATCCATAACAGAGGCTTTAAACAATAACTATGAGCAAGCAGTAATATCAGCCAAGCGGTCTGGTATCATATTCGGCTAACTGGCAGTCGCACTAATAACCATGCAAACTGGCGCATGCGTTCTACATTTCCAGTTGCAGCAGATGCTCATGCAGAAAGAACTCTTATTTCCTCATGAAGTCTTAGTACTTAACCCGACTTTCACATGTGTCACTGCACCCAGTCTTGGACAAATTCGAACTTGATCATCACGATGAGATACATTTGCTAAGCAGGTTAGCAGTAAATAAGGATACCTTTTTTCTGGGTGTCTAAAACGTCCACTAAAATATTATGAGAGGACTAAGCATGATGAGAGATCTTCAACAGACTTTTCGTTATAGTTAGTCTAGGAGCCCATTCATAGTTTTTCAAACGCCTTTCTATCTTTGTATGGAGAGTTATTATGTGGCACCCCCCCAATGATTGGCATTTTGCTAATTTATTCTGCGTGCTACGAATGTTTTGTTTTTTTATATGTTATTGCAACTCAATTATAGGTTAATTACATAGTTATTTGCATATATATAGTTTAAATGGTGTAATTAAAAATGAGTTGTAAATATATTATAGGTAGATTATAGGGGTAAGTATATTCTACCTATAATTGAGTTGCAATAACAAAACATTCGTAGCACGCAGAATAAATTAGCAAAGTGCCAATCATTGGGGGGGGGGGGGTGCCAACATTAGTACTGTTTAATTATGTAGTATAATTTTGTAGTTTAAGTTGCATTTTTAGGGGTATGAGGAACAGGTTGTAAAGTTCACTCATCCACCGTAGAAAAGGGAGGAGCCTCCAACCAGACGGGTATTGTGTCTGGCGGGCAACTGCCCATATGTTGATTTCGGATAGTCTTATCTATGTTATTCGCTCAGTAAACTCTAACTCGCAGTTAGAGATGTAGGAATTGTGTGACGTCATGTCTTTTTGTTTCGTAGTTTTTTGTATGTGGCGGTCTAACCGCTACACATTCATTACAACTAGTTTTTTCTTTAAAGTGACAAAAAAATGGGGTACTTTTAAATGTGTTTTGTTTTTGGAAGTCGCTTGTTTTTTTGTAAAAATGTTTTTAGTTTTTCATTAAACCTAGTTTTTGACTAGTCTCAAACCTCTTCTCCTTCTCTCAAACTACCGGAAGAGACTCAGTGTAATGTTTTTTAAACTATCCCACATTCAAATTCTGCATACCAAGTGTGAACATGTCTGCCAATTTACTAGCCAGACGAGAGGCATGTTAATAAAAATTAGCCCACTCATTTTGCAGCACGTTAATTGATGCATTTGTGCAATGTAGCTGGCATTAATTCTCGCCACTATGATATATGACTCGTAAAAATAGACATCTGTTAATTTGTCGAATATGAGCTGTGACATGAATGATGACTGTTAAGGTACCATTCCGAACCCGACCGCAGGCGGTAACTGCAGGCGACACGTCACGGCGTCATGTCGCTGCAGTCATGATTCCGAACCCGACCGTAGGCGGCAACAGGCTGTATTCCAGTCAGTAGATAGAAGATAGAAAAACGACGTATCGCTCGAGTTACTGGTCTGCGGTCGGGCTACACGTGTCGTCTGTCGCTCGCTCATCATCGTAATTACGACTTCACCTGGACGTGTTGTTGTTTGTGTAGTAGTGTAATGTTCAACTACTTGTTCAGAGTATGTCACACCTGTAGTTACATCAAATACTTCAGTTGTTATTCCTTCAGGAGTCTGTGTCTTGATCATTTCCTCATACTCGTTGGCGTCATGTCGCTGCAAACGACGCCAACGTATTGCTAGCTCCGGAAGGTATTTCATAAAACAGTCGTGTCGCGGCGACACGACGCGCGACGCCTGCAGTTGCCGCATGTGGTCGGGTACGGGATGGTACCTTTACAGAGGTAGGTTTTTATCGGCTCCTATAGGCCGTAGGGTGATATTTAAAAGCCTATAAGGTTCCTCAAGAAATGGGCCATCAAATGCAAAACTTGAATTTTTCAAATACTACTGATACGAGTAGTTCAGGGGATTAGCGCGTTCGAACAAACAAACAAACTCTTCAGCTTTTTAATATTATTTATATTATTTTAAAGTAATACATTATTATGTGAGAGAATTTATCAGAAGTCAAAGTTCAGATATTGCACCAAAGAAGAGAACATTAAATGCAGACAGGACACATTTTTCATCTCTCTCCAAGTAAGACAGATTGCATTTTTTTTTATTCGTCCATTATTGGTCGATCCATCAGGTTAAGCTCCGTTTGCCGGGGTTGGTCCGTAGATGGGTTACCGTCTTTACATACCGAGACTCCTCCGTGCTTCGGAAAGCACGTTAAGCCGTTGGTCCCGGCTGTCATTCGTGTATCTTTGACAGTCATTACGGATCGTCAGAAGGTCAGAAACCCGAAAGTCTGGCAACTAGTCTTACCAAGGGGTATCGTATTACCCAGTTACTGAGTTGTGGAGGCAGATAGGCAGTCGCTCCATGTTTTGGTATTCAGCTGCATCCGGTTAGACTGAAAGCCGACCCCAAAATAGTTGGGAAAAGGCTAGGCAGATTGATTTCATTTACGAATACAGCAAAGTTTTTGGTACCTAAAGGATATTCTAGATCAACAATTAAGCACAAAGTCGACACGTAAGAAAAAGTAGGTTATCAAAAAAAATACCTAAAAATAGATAAGATTAATTTCAAACTTGTTATCAAATCCTACTATTATAAAGTTAAATAGGTACATAAATAAAGATAATCTATCAGACTTATCTCGCTTCAACGTAGTGATACGCTACATATAGCAAATATTAGCAAACATATTGATAAGAATGTATTGACAAATACCTAATTAGTTGAAGCAGACGGGTCACTTGTCTGTGTCTCGTCAGACTACCAAGTCATTATAGATCTAGAAATCGATCCCAAGGCACGCCCCTCTCTCTTTGAGGAGTGGGTTGAGAGGCGCCACGGCGTTCTCACCTTCCGCCTAACGCAGGTCCTCACCGGACACAGTTACTTCGGAGGTTCCTTGTCCGTCCGTCGGCCTGGGATTCCCGACGCCCAGTGCGTTTCCTGCAGCGGCTAGAGGCGTGAGGGCGCGAAATTTGCCTCTCCCTCACGCACTCCGCCTCCTCTATCGCCAGCATTACTGCTTCGCAGAAAGAGGTGACGGCTTTCTATCCCTCTCGCTTCGTACCATGGTCTGAACCAGGGCCGGACGCGAGAGGTCATCGCCTCCACGAGGACACACCGGTGGTCCGCCCAAACCGGGCAGACCTCCACTGTATGCTCCACCGAGTCCTCCGGGCGATCCACACAATGGTGACACCCGGGCGTTTCCTTCCGCCTTATGCGAAACGGAAACCTCCCGAAACAACCGTGTCCGGTGAGGACCTGCAACAGACGGAAGGTGAGGACGCCATGGCGCCTCTCTAGCCACTCCTCAAATTCCATAGAATACCTAAATACCTTCGTTCTCAATCTGCCTAAAAATTGCATTTTTGACAACCTTTTGGACATTGATTGTCCCTGGTATGACATTGCGATTGTCACTTCAATTTGAAAATTTTTAAGGCACTCTATGCCATAAAATGTTAATGAATGAATGAATGAATGAAATGCACCGATCCCAGCGTGGTTTAACCAGACTCGATAAATCGAATGAACCCCAAGATTTGCACTAGCCCATGAAGCCTCATGTTTCATGGGACTTCAAAAGCCATTGCATATCAAGGAGTAGACCGGGTGGCGCGGTAATGGTAAGGAAGACGTGCCCTTAGGATCAGGAAGGAATAGCGAGCCTACCGGATATGCATCCTTAAGTAAGCGATGGACTAGTGGAGAGACGGGTAATATTTATCTATGGATGGGCATCTTTTAACGTCGTCGCAGCCGGATTGTTTCATGTCCAGCCTGTGTCCAGCTTCACCGGTGCATCTTTTGTCGGAGTTAACTGCTTTTTCGACTCTTTTCTATGTCACTGCTATGCTGTGTAACCCGTTGCCTTTTTCTTGGTTTCTTGTAAATCTCGCTAGCAGCCTTCTTAATAATACCTTCCGTTGGCTTAATAATAAATTCCGTTGGCTTGAACTTCACCCTTTAAACTTAAACACTTCTTGACAAAAATTACTTTAATCCAACTAACACAAAACTACACTTAGTCTTCGAAGTTATAGGGTTCAAAATACAATGTCAGAGTCAAATAGCAATGTTAAAGTAAAAAATTTATAGAATCGGTAAGAAATTGGCCATTAGGTCAAGATGCAGGTAGTCACAATGCACACTGGCCGAAAAATACCATGCTTATAAGACCTTCGTATCTGCACCAGTATGTAAATAATGTAATCTGTGTCCCACGCCTCCGCCGATTACATCGCGATGTCGGTATATCGTTCAACAATTTTTGTAATAAAGTTATCAGTAGTGAAAACAGTTACCGACTTACCGGAGACCGTGTTTTAAGTAATATTCGTAATTTTTTGCTGCCGTGTACGTATACCGTCTATGGTTGAGGTTAAGTGATTTTTTTGTACGAGTATGCCCACAACGACGGCGGCAAGTGAGGCTATCTTGTACTGCTTCCGACCGTTCACGTTCATACGAGTATACTCTTCGAACATAATTTTGTGTGTGATCATTTGAATAAGTTTCTGTGAGAAAAATTTTGTTTAGTAAGTTGTAATGATGGAACTAGGACTATCATTTTGATCATTAAAATCCTCCTGTCCTTTTAACCGACTTCCAAAAAGGAGGAGATTCTGTCTTTCTACCTTTTTCGTGTGGTTAGCGACTAACCTGCCTGGTGTCAGAGTTTTTGTGCTGCCCATGGTCTTGGCTTCGCATGCCGACGAGAAATCAGTTTCCTCAAGATATTATGTTCCTTCACCGTTTTTGAAACATGCCGGTTTTGGAGGTTCTGTGTTCGTCTGAATGTTGTTTTTTTTTTAAATGTACTTATATTATTATGTCCATCGATACATTAGTTTATAGTGGCCGATTTTGAAAATTCTTGTTCATTTGGTAGAAAGTTTGCGCGGTTTGTTTTTGTTTTTTTTAAAGCTTTTATTCAACTTGCAATGTTTGTTTGTATGTAGTAATAAAATATTGGTAAAAGTACTAGTTGGTAAGCAAGTTATTGTTTAAACGTTCACTAGCTAAACATTAGGTTTGCGTTACAATTATTTGTGAACAGTTTATTTGATAAGTAATAATTTGGCAAATGAAATTATGCGGAAAATTGTTTGGGAAGTGATAATTTATATAATAATTAATATAATTTTTATTTAAGAAATAAAGAATTTTTAATTAAAAATAGAAAAACCACCAAATTCCGCGGGTATTCTGGTTTACAACAATATTATCATTTGAGAGCTATTTGCTACGAATAATGACTTTTATTATTCGTAGGCTATTTAAGAGCGACGTTAAGCACAAATGTTATCTTTTCTTCCCACGTTTTTTGTTATACTTAGATACATAGTTAAATTATTTACTTAGTCTTTTGGCATCTTACGTAAGAATTTTAAATTTAGTTAGATTCTATTGTTAATTCGACCTTATCATTGACTCTTTGAATGACCTTCATTAATTTTGTTTTGTACATTAGTTTCATTATTCTCAGAATCACAAGCGGCTGCGTTCAAAATGTTTGAATATAAGTATTTGACGAAGGAGCATTTGAAAGGATTTAATAAATATAAGGTAAGCCTTTTTTATACAAAGTGTTACAAAAACCCTGTTAGATCCGAAAAGGGCACACAAATACTGCAAAAACATTACCAAAAAAAAAAAAAGTGTTTTTTAATAAAAAAGTGATTGCTATTTAAAACTTTATCCCAATTCTATTAAAAACTGGTAAATTTTCATCAGGGGTCATACCACCAGCCATAACAGAAGCCCCTACGTCTACGTTATGTATCAACAACAGTTTTTGCACGAGTCATAACGCATTAGAGTGTGCTCTACGATAGAAAATTTTTTTTTGCCCCATTTCTGCAATTGTTTTTATTGTTACACTCCTAAATTTCTTTTTCGTTTATGAATGAGTGTTTATGAGGCGTGCACTTTTGGATTTTCCAAACTATTTTATTTGTTTTTTGTATTTTTCAGTACAGTGCCATAGACACAAGCCCACTCAGTAATTATGTGATGCATCCGACATGGAACACTATTGTAAAAGTAAGTTTTATACAATATTCTTTAACTAATTCAAAATAACTTTAACTTTTCTTGAGAGACAGAACGCAATGAATTTGATTCTTTTCTCGGAGTTCTCAATTCGTTTTTATCACGTTCGGTAACTCTCCAGTTCACCCTCCACTCATCGTTTTAGACGAAACCATAAAAAATGGGGATTTTTTATATTTATCTCTTATATCGGTTTCTTGAGATCAATAACTGTTTAGGAATTACCAAACTGAGCAAGACTGCAGTCAGTGGCGAACACCCGCACGCATAGCATGATAACCATAGACGGGTTTTCTAAGAGTTTTATCGACGGAAGAATAGACAAAATGAAAGATTGTCATTGTTTCAAAATAAAAAATTCAGAAGTCATTTATTCAAACTAAGCTGAGAATCAGCACTGTTTGAACGTCAGAATTACATTAGGCAGTCCCTCAAAAAACCCCCGCCCTTCACCACTTTCTAGTACTTTTGGTGGAAAGAAGAAGTGGCGCAACAAACTCCCCAGCAGCACAGCTGTCTGTTCAGTTAGAAAAACTTGATTCTTGATTCTTTAGATATAGTACATGCAAAAATAATTTACATTACCACATATTGCAAAACAACTCATAAATAAAAAAAACAATTGTAATGAGTAGATTATGTCATTATTAAAAGAAAAATAAATTAAAATAAATTGACGTATACAGTCAAATAAAATAAACTAAACAATTATTTTTATTTTTATCAACATATTTAAAATGGCCTCTTTTGTGCAAGCTGTTTTCAGACCAGCGCGATTTGTCGCGCGACGCGACACCGGTTATTGTTATACCGTGAAGTTTTGTATTGTCCGTGTCGCGTCGCGCGACAAATCGTGCTGGTCTGAAAATAGCTTTATACAAGCCCTTATTATTCTAACTTCAGTGTTTAACTTATGAAGTGAATGAAACTAATTCTAATGTGTTCAGCTGCATGTATTATTGTTTGCCTTAGTTATAGGTATCTCTGCTGAAGGTACACGAGCATTATGTTTAAACACACGGGAACTAAGCGACAAGTGAACCGTGACGTTTTGACATGACTCACGGTCTACTCGCTGGTAGACAGACCGTGAGTCATGTCAAAAACTCAAAAGCCGCTCCACAGCTTGTGACCTGTACCCTAATTACGCAATGCACAAAAAAAATCTGCTCAATTTTTATTTCGAACTTATGAAGCAATGGACTAGCAATCTGTTTCAATTCATTTCAATTTATTATTCATCGTGCATTACGTAATTAGGCTGCTGTACCCTAATTACGTAATACACGATCAATCAGAATTTGAGTCGTTTTGAAACAGATTGCTAATCCATTGCTTCATAAGTTCGAAAAAAAAGCTACTTAACAATGTAAATAACGTAATGAATGTTGTTGAACTGTCAAAATGAAACAAATTAGTCGAAATCGTTTACGAAAATGTGTTGCGTAATTCGACAGCTGGTCAGGACAACCTGGGTCCTAACATGTGTTGGACTGCCGAATTCCGGGAGGTCAGAAAGTAGTGAGTTAATTAATTCAATTATTAATTACACAATTTTTTAATATTTCACTATACTTTTTCCAGTATTATCTACTGTTTCATCGCCGCCACTAAATATTTTTTAAACTTTTGTACCTCGTCAGGTACCTGAGTAAATGAGGATGTCACATAGCTAACTACAAAGAGGGTGTCTATGTGATTTACAAATTATTTATAGAACAAAGAACATAGATTAAGTATATTGTTCATGCCAAATAGTGATGTCATGATCTGTAAGATCTTAATAAGTTACTAGTTAATAAATCAGGTTATGGCGGCAAACCTTTCATTTACCTTTTTAATTTTGAATCTACTTTTGATTTTTAAAAGAACATTTTATGAACAAGAACACTTTAATTTCTCACATATTCCCCTATGAATGCTAAACAATAAAGAAGTTTTAGCCGTCTTTTAGTTAAGTGAAGTAGTTAATATTTTACAAAAGTTCACATTACATTGGCAAAAATTTGCTTAAAAGCATCTAAAACCCCGTAACCACTCATTAGGAAAGTTATCGTAAATCGAAGCGTATGTCATGGCTATAAAGCAGTTATGTCACCTTAACAACTTTTTAGTTAAATATTTCTTAATTTTAACAAACATTATGAAGGTTAAAAATTTAAATAAATTACTTCACTAAAAAGCCGCTAAGGTATGGTTAATGGCCTTTTAGTACCTACAGCAATAAGATGTAATAGGCTAAATGTTTAACAAAAAATAAAAAATAAATAAAAGGATAAGCAGAAAGAAATATCAATTGATGTGTCCAAAACAATCATTAACCTAAGTATCATAGTTTTTAAGAAACAACGATTAACCCTTTTTCTTGCCATTTTCTCGGAAACAACTTTTTAGGCTTAAGAGCCCTATTACATTTCGACTGATTCCGACGATGATTTTTGCAACTTTGGCGTTCTTATTCACAGAGTAACTGAAAGACTTTGACAACTATAACTTATTTAGTGGTGAAAGGTATAGAATAGCTTTTATAGTTCATAGCGGCCTCGCTTTTTGTAATTTTTTCTTAATTATTTATATAAAGCCAAAATTTCGAAGCAAGTTTAAAAAAAAATGCGCGACGGCACTTTTTTGAGCTCGTGGCTTGAACTATTTATTTTACATAGAAAATGAAATTATTAATTTAAAATAAAATCTTTCAAGAAGTGTTGTAGTTCATAGCGGCCTCAGAATTTTGAAATATGTATGGGATATCTAAAAAAAATCCAATTCAAAATCATAAAAAAACGCTCAGAATTAACTGTAAATTGCTCCTTACTACATTCATATATTTTTACGTAAAATTTATACTAGAATAAACGTTGGTTCATAGGAAATTAAAATTGCATACTTAAAAAACAAAAACGTAATAATTTAACTCAAAATAAGCATATACAACTGACAAATTGCTACATAATGCGATACATCGGGTGCTCGAACTGTCAAAACGCAATTTTGTGATAGACCTCTTAACGGCCTTCTAGTTAAAGGACGGCAGAATTATATGAGCTCATAGAGTGTCATGTAGTTGTTGATTCTAAAACACTTGTTTGTTGCTTGGAGGGGGGTACATTGGAGTTTATCTGTCATTTTGTCTATAATATTCTTCCGTCGACAAAACCCAATTTTTTTGTGGCATGCTTAGCGTGCTGGAGTGAAGTGACTCCAATTTTTCTTTTTTTCAGGTGATTCCAAAATCAATAGCTCCTAATTCAATAACCTTCGCCGGTTTCCTATGTATGCTGGTAGCCGTCTTGGTCCTAACTGCGTATGATTATGACTTCTATGCTGCAGGGGGCCGGCCAGGGCACAGAGGATATGAATGTGATATACCTAACTGGGCTTTCACGTTTTGCGGAGTGCTGATATTTCTGGCTTATAACTTAGGTAAGTGATAACTGTACACCTTAGTTGGTCCAGAAGACAGGACAAGATTATTCACAAAAAAATATTTGAGATACCAGTCTAAGGGTTATTGGTTGATTTGCACGAATCCACACTTTTAAATTATTTTTTCTTGAGGCGATTCGCACGTAGTTAATTTATTTGTGGGCGGATCGACAAGTTCAGAAATACGTATTAGACAATTGGCACTTTTTGAATTTAAGTTAAGAATCTTAACTTTTTGAATTTTATGCGGTAAAGTTAAGGAACTTAACTTGTACATAAATGGCTAAATAAATAAATAAGAAGGTTAATAACATAATAATTTCTAGCACACTTCTATCTTCTTCATTCTTTTTCGTGCCGTTAGTGACTAACGTCATGGTGTCAGAGTTTCTATACCGCCCATGAGCCTCTGACTATTCTATCTTGTAGATCAATCTATCCACGCCGTAGCTATTTTGCTAAAAAGTTTTCTCTACCTACGCCACTATGTAACATGACATTGATAACATAATCTATTAAAGATACAATTTATTTCGAATGATTTGATAACCAATGCAATTTCCAGAAGAAGCTAGTAACCTAATCTTAGCAATCAAGACTTACCTGCACGCGTAGCATGACAACCATAGAAGCGTGTTTTCTACGGGTTTTGGTTTTGTCGACGGAAGAATAGATAAAATGACGAATAAACAATCAATCAGTCAATTTTGTCTATTCTTCCGTCGACAAAACCCGTTTCTATTTTATTTATGCTACGCGTGCTGTACCCGTAGATCAGTCGATCTACGCCGTAGCAATGTTGCTACGAAAACACCAAAACACCTACAATTTCCGAAATACTCGAAACTATTCCCGAAGGACGGCAACTGATATTAATATAGTAGATATGGAACAGAAGTACGGTCAGCAACAAAAACCGATTAACACTTTTTTAAATCTTAGTGATTGAGTTTAATATTTAAATCTGATTTGATATAAAATTATGCTACTACATAAAATGCTGAAACTAAAGTATATTGAATGAATTTTGTATCAATTTTGTTAGATGATCTGAATCGACGATCCCTACGGGGAACAAAATAATTGTATCCGTAATCCAACCCTGACTCGATGTCACACAAGCGACGATTAATTACAAGCTCAAGGACACAGTACTTACCTAATCATTTACTTTTATAGTAGCCGAATAGAAAGAGGTACGTCTACATACATCAGGTTCCTTCCTTCAATGGTGATATCTTAATATACCAGCCGGTGACTGTTTCGGTCCAGGATAAAGGCTGATGGGAGTTAGCGATTTCAAACTAAGGCTTTTAACTAGTGTGCTACAAGGATCTTAGTCTGTGCTAAATATAATGTATTTTCTTTCTTTCTTTCTTTTTGTCTTTCTTAACTTTTGGCGCCTGAATAACATTAACAGGGTGGGCGTTGTTGGTAAACATTAATGGTAACATTAGTGACATAATTGTCACAGCAATTGTATAGAAACGAAGAAAACCTGTGTGGTCGGGGGGCCCCCGTCAAGAACGAAGTTCCTTACACGGTAGAAAGAAGAAAGAAATAAAGAAAGAAGAAAGAAAGAAGAAATAAAGAAGAAAGAAAGAAGAAAAAAAAGAAAGAAGAAAGAATATATATTTATTTGACCCAGGTTTATTAACAAAAAAATAGAAGAAGCTTAGGAAACAGTATTGTGTCCTTCACGGCTGCGCCAAATAGGCTCAGTTCAGCATAAATGCCTGACAACTAGTGCCTGACGCTGGTTTTCAACTGAATCTCATACTGATACTCAACGCACACACATCAGTCGATATAATAGAAAGAGAGAAAAAGTTGCATGGGCATAACGCTTTTTCCTTACGTGACGATTTCTACCATTCTAGTCCTACCGCAAGCAGCGTCAAAGAACTACGTTACAACAAGATGGTGGCTATTACCGGGCCACACGGGAAAAGATATTCGTATTCCAATGACAAAAAAAAACACTTTGTTACCAGCCAGCTTTTAACCTAGCTTTTTGTGCTCAAGATACAGTGCTTACAAGACCCATCATATTAATGTTACTATGATTTACACTCGAGAGCAATGAATCCGGGTCACTTAAAGAATGTTAAAAATCTCGGAAACTAAAAATGATAGGTTAATGCAATAAATTGTATTTAATAGACAATGTAATACTCCTTAAATGAAAGTAAAAAAAATATGAGTCACCATACATTTTATTAACACAAAATTACATAAAGAAAAAAACTGCTGATCTCTCCTTAAAACAAAAATAGGAAACATGAAATTTTTGAACTTTATTACGATTTTCTTGAATTTTAATACTTCGTATTGCCTCCTCGTGCTTCCATTACTGCGTTTACGCGGTTTGGCATGCTGTACACCAAGTTCCTTATACGATTTTGGGGAATATTCTCCCATTCCTCTGTGAGAGCAATTTTGAGCTCACGAAGCGTGATTGGGGGAGGGTTTCGTTGTTTTACGCATCTGCCTAGCTCGTCCCAAGCATGCTCGATCGGGTTGATATCCGGGCTGCGCGCTGGCCACTCCATACGAGTAATGTTCATCTCTTGAAGGTAGTCATTCACAATCCTACCTGTATGAGGTCGGGCATTGTCATGCATAAATATAGCATCCTCACCTAAATTGACCATAAATGGACCAACGTGATCATTGAGGATTTCTTCCACATATCTTACGCTAGTTAAAGAGCCGTTTTCTATGATCACCAGCTCTGTGCGACTTTCAGAAGAAATTCCGGCCCACACAAGTACAGACCCACCACCGTAGGCTACTTTTTCTTCGATGCATGCTTGCTTGAATCTTTCCCCTGGTCTTCGATACACTCTGTGTCTTCCATCGTGCTTGTAGAGCATAAATTTTGATTCGTCGGAGAACATAACTTTTGACCAATCTTCAATACTCCAATTTACGTGGCTCTGGGCATATCTTAGTCTTGAAATACGATGCCCACGCTCCAGTTTAGGGCCGTTTGCAGGTCTAAGGGGTTTTAAGTTAGATTCAGCAAGCCGACGTCTTACTGTCCATGCACTTGGGTTACTTCCTCCGAGGCGTCGAAACTGATTTGTGAGTTCAGTTCCTGTGAGAAAGCGATTTCGAAGCATGGTGTTCACCAAGTATCGGTCTTCTCGTGCTGTGGTACACCTGGTTCTGCCCGTTCCTGGTCTGCGTAGGTTAGAACCAGTTTCTTCGTAACGTCGGAGAACTCTTTGTACTGTTGACAGCGACACACCGACAGTCCTGGCTGTATCGCGCTGACTCCGGCCGGTTTCCAGCATTGTAAGTATTCTGGTGCATTCTTCAGGCGTAAGCGACATAATTTCAGCTTGAATAATGAATATAGAGCACTATCAACATGGTTTATGTACCCACATAAATGACAGATTACAAACAAAAGCAAAACCAAATGCTGTAATTTCGTAGTTCCATCTTCGAAAGTGGCCCTTTTTCAAATTTGATTTTTTTATGATATAACTTTACAATAACTAAGAAGTTTTAATACCTTCATTTAAGGAGTATTACATTGTCTATTAAATACAATTTATTGCATTAACCTAGCATTTTTAGTTTCCGAGATTTTTAGGATTCTTTAAGTGACCCGGATTCATTGCTCTCGAGTGTATTTCCAGACGGCCTGAAGGATGCATATCCAGTACGGCTCGCAAATCCTTCCTTATCCTAAGGGCACGTCTTCCCTACTATGACACTTCTTGATATGCAATGGCCTCTGTAGCCCCATGAAGCATGAGGCTTCAGGGGCTAGTGCAAATCTTGGGGGTTCATTCAATTTATCGAGTCTGGTTAATCACGCTGCGGTCAGTGCATTTCATTAATTCATATGAATTATTTCCAGATGGCCTGGATGGTAAGCAAGCTCGTCGTATAGGTGTCTCCGGACCCTTAGGCGAGCTGTTCGACCACGGACTGGACTCATACATCGTGTTCCTTATTCCCTACTCTCTTATATCCGTCTATGGAAGGGATCCTGTGTTCTCCGTATCATGTTTCAGGTAATAATTACATAAATAAGAATCTAAACCAACTAAGTATCTAATAAAAGAATACATATTGTAATTGTTCATCCGTTTGGGAGCTAGGTGCCACAGACAAAAAAGATGCCAAACTTAAAATTGTGGCATAGTTCTAAATCTAAAACTACAGAAATAGGTAATCTACATGATAGTCTTCTTCATTTCGTGTGGTTAGTGAATAACCTGGTGTCAGAGTTTTAAAGCCACACATGGGCCTCTGACTTGGCTTGACATGCCGTCGAGAAATATCTCTCAGGCATGTCGATTTCCTCACGATGTTGTATGATAGTGAAAACTGCATTGAAATCCATCAATTATTTTTAATGCATTGTACACTGAAAGATGTGACAGGGCAAAAACTTGTAGGGATTTCAAGTTAGAATACCATATAGACATGAAAAATCGTAGAGATATAGGTCGCTAAATAAATACTTAGAGAGCAGTGGTGGCCCAGTGGTAACGGCCGCGACTTACGAGTTGTAGGTCGTACGTTCGAACCTAGACAGGCGCTTTCATCATATAACAGGCGCTTTACTTGTGTAAATTATTTCATCACCACTGCTCTCAAAACGGTGACGGAAAATATCGTGAGGAAACCGGCATGTCCTAGAACCAAAAATTCGAAGACATGTGACATCTACCAACCCGCACTGGGCGCGCGTGGTGGATTACGGCCCACTCCCTCTTACAGCGAGGAGGCCTGTGTCCCAGCAGTGGAAACACTATAGGCTGATTATGCTAGATACATACCTATTGCTTTCAAAGTTTTATTTTTCAGAGGGTTTCTCATAATATTAAGTATTGTGATGAATTTCTACGTGAGTCACTGTGAGAAGTACAACACCGGGACTTTGTACCTGCCGTGGAGCTACGATCTGAGTATGTGGGTGAGTAGATTTACATTTAAAAGGTCTAAGAGAACTAATTTATAGATATATTTTCAGGATAAGTGATTTACGTCATAATAAAACCATTTAATTTAACTCATTGCAAAAAACCTAAAATAGACACCGACTTCCGAAATTAAAGTTATTTTTCACTTTGTCTTGTATTTTTTTGGAAGTCGGTTTTAATTTTTTTGTAAAAAGTAACAAATAAAAATGGTGTAAGATTATCGAATGCAGTCGTTGTTAATACGAGTTATCAAATTCAAACTGAAAGCATTTATTTCAATTAAATCATTTTCAGGCACTTTTGAATTGTCAAGGACTCGGTTAGTTAGAAAGATGAAGCTAGTTACCTATTCAAAAGCGTAGTACGTACCTAATGCACCTATACATAAGAACGGGCAAGAAACTCAATGGACACTCTTTTAAATTATATTTGCTCGATTGAGCCTTGTACATTTCTATCAACCAGAAAATAAATGATATACCTACTGTCTTATTTTGGCTTGATTTACTTACTCGTAGGTCGATCTTTTCGCGATGAAACTAAACTCCACCCACTCTATACATGTCAGTGGCTAACGTCTACACCTCTGGGAAACGATGTATCCCTTATACATAAAATCAATCTGCCTAGTCTTTCCCAACTATCTTGGGCTTAGCTTCGACTGCATCTGAATACCAGTATTTTACATGGAGCGACTGCCTATCTGACCTCCACAACCCAGTAACTGGGTAATACGATACCCCTTAGTGAGACTGGTTGTCGGCTTCTAACGACCCGTAACGACTGTCAAAGCTCTACGAATGACAGCCGGAACCAAGGGCTTCACGTCCTTTCAGAGGCACGGAGGAGTCTCGGTATGTAAAGATGGTCACCCATCCACGGACCAACTCGGGCAGGCTTTTTTTTTGACTAGGGCATCTCACAGCTGACCACTAAGGTCCTGGCTGCTTAACCGGATTTTCCTGTGGTTGGCTTTAGCTGCCACACTAAAAGCCTCCAGCCAGGGGCATAAACTATTCTAATTAAAACTAGGCGAACGCTCGCTAAGGGCACCCCCTGTGGAGTACGAGCCTCGGCTTAGGGCGTTCGCTGGGGGGAGGACAGTAAGAGGGACAGGCTGGATCAAGGATAGATAATTATTATTAATAGGGGAATTTAAAGTTACAGGCTCAGCAGCAACGCGGGCTGGCGCATCGTTATCAAGCAAGGGTCGGGGGGGAGCAAGGGTCGGGGGGTGTTATTACTTAGCCACGAGCTCCTATTTATGATGTATCCCTTATACCAAGGTACGAAAGAACGAGTAACCTATCTACTTATTTCTCTTTCTAGGTGGCTTCAGCCCTGTTCCTAGGGGCTGGGGTGTACGGCCCAGGATACTACAGGCACTATATTTTCCGTGACGTCACGTTCACCCAAATGTTAGAAATTATCATCCATGGTATGGGGATCATTACTACCTACCCTGTTGCAGTTTATAATGTGTATTTGTGAGTATTTGCAACAAGTTTGTGTGGTTGTGAAGAAAGTTTTTATATTATTTTGCATTTCCTGAACACCTTAATTATAAAGAAACTCGGAGTGAGCTATGCCAAACTTAAACCTTGTCAGACACGACGGTAATTTTTTTTTAAATCTGCTGTTCCAAACAATTTGCAATTTTCTGTGAAACAGCAGATTATTTTTTTTAAACTGACAAAAAATTTCAACACAGGTTTCAGAATCATGTACTGAATCCCTGGTAACATAGTTTTCGGGTCAATGTCCCTGCCACCCGGGCCTGTATATTATTTATCAGTGAGCCCCAAACTAGACAGTCTTGGGGCTCGCTTGTACGAAGCCGACTGAACGAAATGTCGCCATATTATTATATTTTATTTACACATGTAGAATTAATTATTGCATTATTTATTATATTTTTATATCATAATTATATCTCATTGTATGCTGCACCGGTCGACGTCATAACGTCAACGCCGGCTGTCGCTGAAAACCAACGCTGGGGCTCTGTCTCGCATAGGGTCGCAGCATTATGCTGAGCGATGGCCGTTTTGCATGGATGTGGCGCATATTTTCCCTCACCTTGTTTATTTTTTTATTTTGTGTTCTTTCTTTGCGTCATGTTTACCGTGTAGCGGTTACACCGCCACATACAAACTACGATCAAAGACATGACGTCACACAAATCCTGCATCACGTAGTTAGAGTTTACCGCGCGTTCGAATAAGACTATCCGAAATCAACTTCCCGTAAGTTGATTTGAGTTGCCCATGAACGTATTTTATATCACACTGCTGCCCGCCCCGCACGGGTAAGCACTTATGTACGGGCACCTACCTACCCTAACTAACTACCTACCTATTTTTCACTAGTTTTTTTAAAATAAATACACAATTTTTTACCGAAAAAATGACTTCGATTCCGTTTTTTTTTTCGTAGTCGATAATTTTTTGTAATAAAAATTAATTAACCTGTTAAAATAACTCATAAGCTTTTGGAAATAATAAACAGAATCCAAATCGACCCATGAACTTCGGAGATGTGTCAAAAAACAGAAAGCAAATCTTTAAAAAATTAAAAATTGAATAACATGAAAAATGTTATAGATAGACCCCCCCTTTTGAAGTTTATTTTCGATATTTTTTCATGAATATTCAGAAAATTACGGGCGGTCACATGCGCATGGGCGACATTGTATATAGATTATATCAGTGTATGTATCTACTAACAAGAAACAATGAATTATAGAGTCCAAATACATATATGGTCGTTACTTTATTTTTATTTCAGGTCCTACAAAGACCGTACTGGCAAGAGATATCCTATCCTAGAAGCGGCCAAGCCAATATGGTCCATGTTTGTTATGACAGCGGCTGTCATAATCTGGGCTGTCAAGTCTCCTAATGTCATCCTTGAGCAGCATCCCAGAGCTTTCATCGTGATGTATGGGACCCTATTTAGTAATATTTCGGTAAGTAAGAGGAAACTGACTTATTTTACATTACAAACTAAACGGTGCAATTCACAAACAGTCAGTGGAAACCGAAAGAATAAAATAAAAACCATTTTCCAAAACAAACACGACACTTTAATTTTGGAAGTCGGTGTCTTTCGTTTTTTATTTTCACTTTTTGCCACCGACTTCCGAAATTAAAGTAATTTTTCACTTTGTAGTGGTTTTTTGGAAGCCGGGAAGTTATAACATCATCAAAATACACTAAATGGAAAAAATACGTATTATTGAAGCTAACTCCGCGCAAGCTTCCTCTGCCAAATAAAAAAACGTAATTTTCAAAATATCGATGAACATACCTACATACAAATATATACAGACGAATTGAGAACCTCCTACTTTTTAGGAAGTCGGTTAGCAATTAATATAAGACGCTCGCTGTTAAAATTAGACGACCAGCAAAGAATCTGACGATATAGAAAAAGAACGAAACAAAAGTATCCAGTCAAAATAAAGATCAAATAAGAGCTATTTTCTAAGAGGACGACAGTCAAAGGTCAAAGTTTCGAACCGATCAACCAATGAAGAAAATGCTTAAAAGTTAAGTAGCATTATCGCTTAGAAGTTTTTAGTAAAGTAGTCTTTTTGTGATCGATTTTTCTGTAGTTGCATAGTTCCAAGGAGTTATAATTAGACAGATTTCATACAAAAAAAGCCACAATCTACATATTTTGTCTGGAAATACACACGATTACATTTTGGCTAACTTTACTGTAAGCATTACTCGTCCAGTCATTTACGGCTGGAGGGACGAGGTCGACGCCTTTATTACTATGAAGTAATTGATCAGTAATTTTGGTAATATTACAAGTGGCAGTGGGCAGGGCACATTGCTCGCAGAACAGATGGCCGAAAGGCCCGAAAGGTTGTGGAGTGGCGACCGCGTACTGGAAGACGTAGTGTTTGAAGGTCCCCGACAAGGTGGGCTGATTACCTATTGAAGGCAGCAAGAATTCGCTGGATGCGAGAAGCACAGAACCGGTTGAAATGGCAGTGCTTGGGGAAGCCTATGTTCAGCAGTGGACATTTTTCGGCTGAAATGTTGGGTCATAGTAAAAAGACAAATTCTAACTACAAAATGGCAGGTTCGCCCAAAGATAGATGAGTCAGTTACAGAAATCGGAAACCACTGTAAATGCCAATGTCAAAATACATTCTGTTGGCTGTGTTACAAAAATGAGACAAAAAACAATAGTAGTCTCGTTTTCTAAAACTCTATCTGTTAAATAACGTGATCTATTTACAAACATCAGCATCATAATAATGTTCCCACTGCTGGGACACAGGCCTCCTGTCTTCGAGTTGGAGTGGGCTGTAATCTACCATTCGGGCCCACGTTCGAATTTTTGGTTCTAGGACATGCTGTTTTCTCACAATGTTTTCCTTCACCGTTTTGAGAGCAGTGGTGATGAAATTAAATACAAAAAGTGTCTGCATGGGTTCGAACTCACAACCTACAACTCGTAAGCCGGGGCCGAAACCAGTGGGATACCAGAACTCTATTTACAAGACGTGACAATAATACTTAAAATAAATTATAAATCGAGAGTTTTTTCATCCAGAATTTATCAATATAAATACTTTGCAGCCCGGAGTCTGGATATGTGCCCGGTTGATGGCAATAAGCTCGCTCCCTACGCTCCTTACATGGGATTTAAACATAACTGGCGAAATGTGGGTGTACCTACATTTACAGGTACAACTCAGCTTAAAAGTTTTTTTTTGTGGTGTCGTGCAAAGTAGAAATGATTAAACTTAAACCTTTAAAAAATACCAGTTACAATACAGCAGTCCATCGTAAACGGTTGTTGATGGTTAAGGCAAATTATTAATAACAAAAACAAGTCTTGTTGGACTAGAGTTAACTAGTGTCGAAGTGCGTACGACTATTTTTAGAGCAGTAAACAAGTTAAACCACTTGTAACTAGAAATTGCTTTAACGATAGCGTTAGTGTTGGAACTCTCATAAACCCTTTTTCTACAGTGTCCAATAACGTTAATATTCCAATCTGTCTCAAACAGGCAATAAACCTTTAATTTCCCAACATTTTTGACATGTTTTTGACGTTCATTGTCGTCGAGATGAGATCGTGACTTGAATTTGAACGTTTTTGGTGCGCACTAAAAGTACTAGAATAGTCCGTCAGATAACATGTCCAATTCAATCTGCCTTTTCTCAACTATATTGGGGTCGGCTTCCAGTCTAACCGGATGCAAATGAATACCAGTAATTTACATGGAGTGACTATCTGACCTTCACAACCCAGTTTCTGGGTAATACGATAACCCTTGGTAAGACTGGTTGCCAGACTTTCGGGCTTCTGACTGTAACGACTGTCAAAGATCCACGAATGACAACGGCTTAACGTGCTTTCCGAAGCATGGAGGAGTCTCGGTGTGAGTCACCCATCCACGGACCAACCCCGGCAAGCGTAGCTTAACCTAATGGATCGGCTGTTATTACTTAGCCACGAGCTCCTCCTTAGCCACGAGCTCCTCCGTCAGATAATATGTACTCATTTAAAGACAATTATTTATCTACATGCATGATGCACACGGAAAGTTTTTCTGATTCGTCTCTTGTCAGCAATTCGGCTTTATTTGACCCTGCATTATCGTGTAGCCTGTTTCAGTGTAAAGTTCAGATTGTTTCAAATAACATAACATGTAATTGGAATAAAATGCTGGAGCCTTCCTTTGATTTAGTTTAAATATGGAATGAATATTCCGGCGCCATCTAGTGATGACCATTAAAAATTTTGGTTTAAGATTTATTTATTTATTTACTTATATAAAAATGTTTCATCACATATTAATAGCTTTAAATATTCTGTGAGATTCTGCCAAAACAAGTTTTTATTTTTACAAATTAATACACTTTGCAGCATCTATCATTTATTTTATTGCTATCAGTGAAGTATAAAATTTATCTATTGATTGCCCAAAATAAACACGGCGTTAAAAAAAAAAATTTAAGTAAAAGAACAATAGCGTTTGATTAACATAGCTAACCAACTGCAAAAAATAATCACAGAAATCTAATCCCTAAAAATCACATTGTGTTGTGTTGATGCATTTTCTGGATAAGACCCGATATGTTTCCCTGTAGCACCCCAACCGATATTCACTTAAATACCTGACATCTTAGAGAAATCAAAAACGATATTAATTGTTAGGTATATAAACAGATTAAACAGATTATATTTTCCACAGTGTCGTCTGATAATCGCTGAGATGAGCCACAGAAGATGTGAGCTACTCTCCTGGATGACTTGGCCACTTCTAGCAGGGATTGTGACATCACTATATCAGCCTCATTTGGAATCCGTCATTCTGCACACGCTGTTGATTTTGTTTGTGCTTTCGCACGTGCACTATGGGATTTGTGTGGTAAGTTGTTAGGGACTATGTATTTGGATGTCCGCGACTTTGACAGGGGATTTAGTTGCGCCACTTCTTCTTCACAGCTAAAACACTAGGAAGTGATGAAGGGTGGGCGTTTTGGGGGACTGTCTTTTGTAATTTTGACGTTCATAAAGCGTTGATTCTCAGCCTAATTAACACCCACCAACAACTAACTACGTACTCAAATGAATGATGATGAACATTACTTCGTTATGTGCCTTTTTTTTTAAACTTATCTAAAATTATATTTTTAAAGCTAGGTTTTATAGAAAAGATAAGGAATAGTTTATAACTTGTAACAAGATGAATGGAAGAACAGAAGTTGATGATTTTAGATGTTAATTTTATTATTGTTGTCTTAGGTCCGGCAGATCTGCAATCATCTTAAAATCAACTGCTTTACAGTGCCAAAAGAGAAGAGAAAATAAATTTTAATTTATAAATTAAATATGAATGGCTTAAAGATAATGAAAAAAGAAAAGTGTTAATGATCCTATTCGTAACAATAAAGTGGTTTTTGTTCCAAAAATTGTGTGATTATAAGATAAGAAAGATTATACCAACCTGCCTCCCGATCCATCCTGTTAAAGAGCACCAGGTACAGAGCAGAATATGACACCGCGACACAATCTAATTCACAAAATAATACGTAATTCAATACTGAATAGCAAAAAAAATGAGCAATCCGACGTCGTTGTGCGAAAAGCTGCGCAACCTCCTCCGTATGTGAAAAAGAGACGACAATACACAGTCGATCGTTCACGTAGCTCCGTCTTTAAATTATACGTTCTCATAGCCTTGTAGCTCGCTGGGAGTTTTTTCAAATGTCGGATAGCGCGCTACGCGTTGCTGTATTTTCGCCTTTGTATTGTTGCGCTGTAAGTTTATTTTGGATTGAGTCAAGTTTACAGTTGATACATTTCAAATCCGATACGAAATTTAGTAATGGGGGGTGCGCGACATGGACACCGAAGTCAGGGTTTAGAATTTCAGTACAGCTTCGGATAGCCGCGAAGCGCTGCTTTGTTAGATCTCCAATTGTTTACAGATCCGATTTTTTTTTTAATATCCCCCGCGACTATTATCGCTTATATGAAATATAGGAACCGGATTTTTTTAAGAAACCAGATTCTTAGTTAGAAACTTTCACAAAAGCGCACTAAACGACGCAACAGTATAGTATTACAAAGAGTAAAAAATAAAAACTTGTGACTTGTGAACTTTCGAGTGTTTGAAGTGAGTGAAATAAGCTAAAAATTAAAAATAACTGTGAAATGAACGAAGATATATAAAATTTATATTAGGTAAGTGTTGTGTTTGGTAAAGAGAAATTAACAGAATATAATAAAATCTTGTGGTGGTGTGGCAAATTGGCATGATTTTTTCTTAATAAAAATAAAACAAAAACGCATGCTGGATGATGTTTTGAGTAAAGGAGATATATTTTGAACAAAACTGAATGTTTTATACGAAGGAGACATGTTGCAAATTGAAGAGGTAAATATTTTCTGGAAACTTTTAGCAAAGTCTTACTTTTTCTATGCGTAGTTACCCAATTTTAAGTACATGTTTAACCTTCGATCTAAGTTTAAACCTAATAATATCTAAGATAATAATTAAACAGCATACTTGATTGATAAACCATGGTAAAATTTAACTTTCAGCTGATTTTCATGAACGACGGTTCGTTACAATTTGAAAACTGTATGCTTCAAAGAATCATCTGTATATTATTATAATCTCTCCGTGAGATAATTTCTTTCAATAGGTATGATGAAAGCGCTATAAAAACAGTAAGAATCAATGGTAAAAAAGAAAGTAAAACGAAATATTTGTATATTTAGGAGGACACAATGATTTGATATTGGAATTTCCAGCAAGTTAAATTAAACAGATAAATATATTGAACAACGTTAAACTTACCTATCAAAGAAAAAAATCGCCGTCGCCTCAGACAACATGAAACAGAAATTTGACAAAACTTACAATATTCAGCCAATAATGTTCCCACTGCTGGGACACAGGCCTCCTCCAAAACCGACCAAAACTGGAAGACATATTCCAGTTTGAGATTAGATTAATTCAATAAAATAGAAACTAATATACAATAAAATATGTATATATACCCATTTAACGTGACAGTTAAATATATCTAAGTTTATTTGATTTTGAATGATTTGGAGTTGAAATTATCGGTATCATTAGAAATTCCCAGTTGTTAGAAAATTTTTGACTTTGAAAATTTTGAGCGAAGAGACAAAACTGTAAAGACAAAAGATGTCTTTTGAATAAGTGTAGGTATAAATAAATACCTTGAGACATGTTTCAAATTCTTATAAGAGTTTAGGTACTAAGTACTATAGGTATCATGTCCCGTTGCAAAGATACGTTGGTCAGTAGGTACATACATACCTACATTCCAAGGGCTACTATCATCGTTCCTAGTCCTATGCAACAGCAGTCTTATTTTAACAAAATGGCTTTATTCCGCTTATTTTATTCCGTACTTCCTTGGTCCTTGGTAATTCTGAGTCTAATTACGTGAAAAATATGACTTTGTATTTCGCTCTTCTTCGACTCCTCTCTATCTAGTCTAGAGTAAGGACTAGCCGTTTTTGACGAGTTGGTATATCTTTATTATAATTTAATTCATAATAAAACCTTACTAAAGATTCTCACTTTTATACACTCTCTGTTATGACTTTCTCAGGAAGATACGCAGTTATTAAAACTTTAGATTCTTCTTCATCCTTATCCGTATGGACATCATCGTGTTATCAGATGCAATGATCTTTGAAACGTTGACATTTTTAAGCAAAAAGATTGTTACTGGGATTAAAATCGTAAAAACAAATGCCTAAGGCTAGTTTTTTTTCTTTATTGGTTTTAACTGCATACTCGGTACAGCATTCTTTTGACATTTATGTTTTATATTAATTTCAAGCTAGTTCAAATATGAGTTTTACGTCCCCATCTAAATAATATTCTTGGGTATTGATTAATTTATTATTGATCAGTAATTTGCCTATATTCCTCCTACTAAAAACTGTTTTCCCGTCCGTCGCAAATCTTAAAAGAATTTATCCTATTAGATAAAAAAATCTCCCAGCCCTTAAACCACTGTTAGGACAGCAGCCTTTACCTACGCATAAAGAGAAGGAAGAAGAAAAACTGCAAACTAAGGAATCTAGCGTTAGAAACTATATATCTATTGAAAACCAAGTCAATGAAGACGAAGGAAACAAATAAATGATTAGGATAACATAATCAGTACCTACCATAATAAAGCAGCAAGTAATTGTCCCACTGATGAAACAAAAGCTTTTCATAATAATGTAGATAAAGGACACGACCAATTAGGAAGTAAAGAACTGTCAATAACGAAAGATGTTGAAAAACCAGTCACTGAAAATGATTTGATTATAATAATAGTAGACGAGTAAGATAAAATCAACCTGCAACTAGGTAGTTTTCGAACATTTAGAGGAAGTAGAATAAAAACTACAAACTAAGATATAACTTGCAAACAGAGCAAAAGTAACTAAAACTAATAAAATACATACAAGTCAGTGAAATAGGTAACGCTTGGGCGAGGCCTATATAAAAGTAACATTAAAATTACAATAAGGAGATAGCGTTAGTCCCAAACTACACACAGCAAAGACACTATTTAAAAAAAACTTTGGTTATTTTTTAATAAAAATTGTAGTAGGTGACAGACTCGAGACTACAAAACTAGTGATGATGATGAAGATGAAAATGAAAATGATAAAGTAAATGATTTGGTTACCATAATCACTAAGATAATAAAAGTACGATGGGCCCGTCGGATCTTTATTACTCACTTCCTTTAAGTCGTTATGATTTATGTTTTGATTAATATTTAGGGTTGGTGCTGTAAACAAACGTGTTAATTTTAATGTTATTTGTCGTGTTGAATTATTGTTGGTAGTTAGTGATGAAATATTAGATGGAAGGTTTGATGATAGTACCTATTGTATGGGCAGGGAGCATTGATACTTCTTGCGATGATGGAATTGTGCAATTAGAAATGTGGTTTAATTCTTCGTAGTCCTTAAAATCACGATAATGATGAGATTTAGAAGCACAAGACTTGACAAAATACAGCGTCAGCACTAAGGTTGTGACAAAGTTTTAACATTTAAGGAATGGACGATTTTGAGTTTTTACAATGATGTTATTCTTGTTGCAACTCTTGAATTGTTGACTCCAAAAAATAGTTACTGTTGTATGGATTCTCACGACTTCGAAGAGGAAAAACATAACCTATCTTACCGGTATCGGTATCGTAAAGTGAACATAACTGTACCCTTTTACTATATCTGCTTTTGATCGAGGATCGAGGTCTTTATCCTCGACAGCTTTTCCTAGCATATTTTAAATTGTGTCGAACTTTATCCAGGTTTTCAATACTATTACAGACTTGTGTTTTGTTTTCTTATAGTAACAAACTCGAGCCAAACGCTAAAAATCATTTTACGTCCAGGCCCACATTCCACCAAAATTCAAATTCAAACTTCGTCAAAATATCTTTCTATATATCTGACAGTATTGAATCGAGATAGATCCTTGATCACGATGATATAATTGAAGAACGATCATCGTCAACACGTGCCCATAAATATTCCTTAATACCATTAATGTGAATTACAATGAACATAGCAAAAAATATCTCTTAAAATTGTCACGGCATAATGTTTATGAAATACCAACGCATGTATTTTGGAAACCACCCGTAGTTAGTGTAAAAACTAAAGCAATCACAATTCATAAACATTATGTGCGGTCGTACAGTTTACGTTCAGGTCATTGGGAATTAGTTGATGAAGTAAAACTTGGGTGAGAATTCATTATTGTGTATATAACTGTTTGGTACTACAAGCCTTCCGTGTGGGGACTGGCGACTGAGGGATTATTTCAGGTAGAATGATAAGGAGATAACATTATGAGGACGGCAGATGTTTGCTTTCCAATGAACCAAAAAGAAACTGGTCAAATCATAGGTAAAGTGGCAAATGCTTTGATTGAACAATGTGGATAAGAAGGTTAGGCTGGCATTAAGCTAAATGCATTGCATTGAACATTACAGGCCTTTTTTGACCAATTAAGATCACTGTTCAATATTTACAATGTTAAAAATTGGAAATCAATAATGGAATTATTTAGAGTCCCCAGTCACAGTTTAATATTGTAAGTTTGGCACATGAGGACTTTAAATGATTTGTCTCTCTTTAGCTTTTCTTAATAGTTTTCTATTGGTATTCAAAACTTCTTTAATCTAGTAGCACGCGACGCGCACAAATTTTAGAGAAAATTTTGTTTTAACTTCAAACTTGGTCCTTCCATCCGTATTTCCTCAAATATGTAGAGAATCATCAGCATCAAGAACCATTTCATAATCCCGTCTTTTTGCCAAGTGTGTGGCATAATAACCCTTCGATTCATTGATTTTTTTATACAATTCATATTAAAATATTAAAACAAAGGGCTGGTAAGTGGCCCGGCGATGCGTAGCGGTGGCTGAGGTTCTGCGAATCCTATGGCTCTGGTTCGACCAAGTCGGGATTATTTAGCTTAGTCAAGCGTGGTTTAGGGATGGGGTCGTGCGGAACTGCCGATATCGATGTGTGAGGTCGATAGTTGTGATATGATGGATAAAGGCACTGACAGTAATGTGACATCTTACATCCACAACGTAAGGTTATGTTCAAATATTGTAAATTTAAAGCTAATATTCTTCATGCAGCTTGCATTCTGTTTCGAATTCTAACTGGACTGAGTTCTGGATTTATTAAAATTGAGTCGGTGTGGCATTTTTGATTATATCTAAATTAACGAGGAAATGTAAAACGGCGTTTGCTACGCCTATTGTTTAAATATATCATCTGTTATTTTGGATACTGTCGTCAACCACGACAGAAATAATAATAAATTCTAAAATTATTTCGCAACGTTTATTTCGGCATATCTTTATAGTTTAATATGTTTAATGCCTACCGGTGTCCAAAAATATCGCTATAATATTATTTTAATAAATCCACACGTATTTATCTAGTTAACAAGCTTAGAAATATCTTTATAGGCAGAACAATAAATCAAGTTTTAATGACAGACGTTTTGTAAAATAAAAGAATAACCACGGTGTTAGTAACGCTTATAGTTAGAAATACGTATTCATTTCTTTACACATTTTACGAGTAACGGACGACATCAAACTGATAACTTAAAGATTTTAGAATCAGGTGCTCGCGTATCCTATCTTTCAACAAACAAACAATTTTACGATGACATTAAAATATTATTTTTTAACTCTCCCAACACATTTTGTGTCACAATTCATCGACAAGACAACATTATCGATAGTGGTTCTCCACACATCACTAATGTCTCGTGCCGTAAAAAGAGGACAGTGCACACTTCATTAATAAAAGGTTAAATAATGTGGAGGACGTCGTTTTGGCGTGCACATCGCCTCGCCTGCTCGGTGGTGTTCGGTTACATTCGGGGAGGATCGCCACTCCAGCTTAAGAGGACAGTGGAGGAGCTAATGCACGACATTTGTGGATACAGACACTCTTGCTTGAAAGAGAGGTATGAAGCCAAAGGGGAACTGTCCAGTGGCTAAGGGTGCTTGTCAATCTCTGGAAATGGCAAGCAATTTTATCTTTTAAACAGCACCCAGTAGAGAAGATATTCTCTTAGCCAGTTCATGAAGTTTTTGAATGGAATTAGGCACATCATAGTTATAAGCGTTTTTTCAGTCTCTTTATCCGTGTTTTCCAATCCAGATAGTCCAACATGATTGTGCTATCCGCCGCGATAAGCCAAAGATTGATCTCTACCAAAAGATCTTTTTATACTCATAAGTATAGGCAATCAATCACATAAACATATAACATCACGCTTTCTTTCCCCGAAGGGTTAGGCAGAGGTGTACCTGCAGTACACCCGCATTTCGCCAGTTATGTTATAGGCAATCAATCGATTGAGCATTTTTTTTCTACAGTTCTACGCCGCGCGCCCAGAAACAAAACTTATCTTAAAATATTTCTCATTACACGGTCTCCCTAAAACTACGCTAGGCCTAAAACAATAAGAAATAACCAACAAGCCACTGAAGCCACTATCCAAACATTAGAAATTAAACCGAAAAGCGATTTAGCAAACGCTCGGCCGCGTTCGTTTCTTCGCTTTTTTTTAAATTCGGAATTCGTGCTCACAACACCCGCATTGTATGCGCGTACGGCCCTGGCACTTCCAAGAATGATTTCGTTGAGAGAACGAGACACAACTACAAAAACGACACCAGCAAGAAAGAGACAGGATATATTAATTTTATTTTTCTTTTGGTTAATCTCCAGGCCACATGTGGCGATTGTTCTTGGACCTTATGGTCATTCTTTCTGATGGCCCGTCTCTTTTATTTTGTCGTACGTTAAAGGATATGGTTACTGAACTTTCTGGGGTGTTATTTTAATTAATATGTTGTACCTCACTTGTTTATGTTCAGGTTAGATGTGATTTGTCTCTGAATATTCTGATGGTGAAGATACGAGATGGTTTATGGGTGACATTTATGGTTTTTATTCCAACACCAAGTATGGCATGTGAAGCAATTAGCCGCGGATTCGAGATGTCCTATTCATTGGAAATATTAAAATGGTTTTAGCGCCTGACGACGTGTTTGGAATTCCATAGGTAGGTTTTGGATCGTAGGACCATTTCTGTCGTAAGCCAAAACAATAATATAAACGGAGTTGCTGAATCTAAAGTTGCTTCTTCTCGTACTGACCCGTACGCGTTAATAATTAGAAGTCACATTCCTAGTGAAACTGGCTACTTTCTGAAATGTCTCAAAGGAAAAGATAGTCCAAAAACTGTTGTATGTAATGGAAAAAGCGATCGTTGCCTAGTCAGTTGCAAGTTGTAAAGCAGATGCAAACAAAATGCAAGTCCATTCATCTTGGAATAAATTATTGTACCTCTAATTCTGTGGAGTATACTTAGTCTTACGTCTTTAAATTTCTACATACGTTTCCATAATATTACTTCTGAATCAGTACAATATTCAAGTATAAACTTTAACATTTGAACTCGTCGTATGAACGCTCTGTTGTCAGTGTCACTAACTGGCGGTTACCGCATAACAGTTTAACTATGAATTATTACTCGTTCAAAGTGAACGGATGTTGTTTCGGTCTTCGGCATTTAACTTAACAACACCACAGTTATTTTGTGATTAATCATTATTATTAAACGTTTTTATTAATTACTCAGTTCCGGTCTAGATTGGGTTGATTTTAATTTTAAGTAGCAGGGGTCCTAGAATATACCTTGTGGTAACCGATCCTGTTCAATCAATTGTATGTAGATATTAATATTTATTTCAACTACACTGTCTTGAATGTTTTCTAATTTTAATTGTGTCTTTGAAATTAATACGAAACATTCAACAGTGTGTAAAAATATTGAGTTTAACATCAATCCAAGTATCGAAAAACGTATATTTTGAAGAGAGAGATAGAGAGTCGGCCTTACAGTTTAAATAATCGCCTTTGAAGAAGCTAATGAGGAAAAACGATTAAGAATTAGAATTAGAATTTATTCTTATTGTTGTCTTTATTATTTCAAAAACCCGATCCGATTATTCAAATCTTTAATTCGTACAAACTATTAAAAATATCAAAGAAAAGTTCTCTTATTCCTTTTAACAACCAAGAGCCTTTAAATTCAATCAAATATCAATCATCCGTATAACAACATAACATAAACTTTCTACAAGCAATATTTATGATCCTCTCAAATCGCTATACAAAAACCATGTTTCTTTTTTTTTCTACCATCCATTTGTCCCATACATTCAACTATACAAATTATAAATTCATACAATGTACTAGGCTCCCAAAAATGTGTAAGAGGTCGAGTCTTCAACGGTGATAAAGATCTGGGTCCCTTTCAACATGGCTAGTTATCGTCGCATCTGATTCATAGTATGGAAACTTTTTTGTAGACATGCCTTTTATATCTTGATCTATTTTATATGCAAGTTCGGATAAGATTGGGATTAGTGTTGAATTAGCCAGTTGTATTCAAAGTATTTTAGTAATATCATTTTGTAGTTTGATGACAGTTTTATTGTTAGTTTCAAGACAGCCTTTGTAGTAGACCTCAAAATACACAATCGTTTGAGTACACAACAATGATTTAAATTGACTTAATTTAGTGCAATCACAAATCACAATACAGCTTCACGTGGGAGGTTGGCAAATCATGCAACAGCTATGATTCAGAATAATTCAAGAATGTGATTGTTCTAAACTTGTGCGGATATTATTCAGGACCAACATTGCTTCATTATGCGTGGGGGACTCAAACTCCCTTAGATAATTTAGCTCCCTCGATAAATTTTGTAGGAACCAAGTTAGTATTTTTGGTCCTATGTGGCATAGTTTATCAACCTCACACGTTTACATTCCTATCAAACAGACTTATATTTTCGTCAACCATCTAAACGATTTTTTCTCTTTACAACAAAACAAAAGTCACGTAGACTCATATATTATTGTAGGTATGTAACACTACCCAAAACATGTACCATAGGATCACGTATCATAGAAAGCCGCCATAACTTTGTGAGTCAAACCCCACAAATCTTACTAGGTATTTACATCGTTGCAAAATAGTGACATCATCACGATCGGCGTTCTGCGACCACCAGGGAAGCATAAGCCGTAAGCGTTAGGTGTCTTGCTTGATATGGACTCGGTAGTGTAAACATTTCGTGCAACGCCTAGCAGGTTGTGACTGCCTAGTACTTTCTGTGAGAGATTGTGCAACGAGTCGGCAGAAAATAAAAAAGTAAACAAAACGTAACGTACACAATCACTTTGCGGGGTAAGCAGAGACCTCAGACTGATTTAAGTACACGAAATATTTTTTCCAATCATTACATTTACCGAAACGCTGTAACGGAGGCTGTAATCTACAGGTTCTTTGAAAGTCTCGTGATTATATGAATACATGACAAATTAGAATAAGACTTTATGACTGTATCCTCATTGCAGTTAAATCCAAGAAATTCCAATCGTACGGCGGGCGGGCGTTTTGACTGACTCAAATGTATTGCGATCAATATCTTAGGATCGCTGAAGTTGTTTTAGAATAGCTTTGACTAGAACAAACGTGGTTCCTGCTATAAAGAAAATTACTTCTCGCGTGCGAAGCCCTACGCAAAAGCTAGAGTACCTAATATGTAAACACATAAACACAGAACCAGTTGTCAACATACACAAATAGATTCCAGCCTTATTCCAACACACAGCAATAATTTTAACAGTTTTGCATAAAGGAGAGTACTCACTGAGAGCATTCGCGTAAAATCGCGTATAATTAATGATACAATGCTAAATTCGATGTTTAAAAATAACATTGCAATAGCGCGCCAGCCATATCGTCGATTCTAAAGCCAATAAGCTTTAGAATCGTCGATCATTAGCAAGACCAGCTATCTAATTACGCAACACATTTTCGTAAAGGATTCCGACTAATCTGTTTCATTTTGACAGTTCAATAATATTCATTGCGTTATTTACGTTGTTGAGCAGATTTTTTTTCGAACTTATGAAGCAATGTATTAGCAATCTGTTTCAAAACGATTCAAATTCTGATTGATCGTGTATTACGTAATTAGGGTACTGTTCTTGAGTGCAGACTGCGTATCGGCAAGTATAGTAGTGAAGCGACGATTGTCGCAAGGTAAGGTCATATGGTAGCAGGTAGATGAGAGTACTCAAGGAGTGTGTTAAATGATGTGCAATTGGACAGACCTATGTCTGAGCGTCGACCGCTTTAACCTGAAGAGTGCGCCAGATCAACGTACTTTTCTACTGAAGAGCATTTGCTTTTGTCACGTTCGAAGTCGAGCAGATTTCTGTATTGTTGAATAACGCGCTATATTCTTCGGTTAACCGTTGCTCAATAAATTGATTGCTTCCACAATGTGAACTTGGGTGGTAGGTTTTACAAAGACATGATCAATGTAGACCCTTTCGGCTACAGCAAAGTAGCAGAGAGGTAGAGGACTTTAATTTGACTTGGTACTTAGTTGTTATACTATATATTAAATGAAACATGTAACCTACAGTAATGTTCGAAGTTAACAATGAAATAATCAAAATAATCACCGTAGCTATGTGAACTAAAAAATGCTCGCGTTAACGTATAGGCTGATGCAACTTTCAAACTCGAGCTGTTAAATTACTGCGCCCAGTGAGTATTCTCCTTAATTAAAATGTTCTCGCCAAAGTTATAGTGAAGCAACTTGTTTAAGTTACAAAATCTGAATTTCAATTGAAGGCAGACTTAGATTAAGATGCAGATAACAACTTTGTATCGAAGAATAAGTACGAAAACTGCTGTAGAATTTTGAGATAAACGTATCTTTATTTTATGCCTGTCGTGAATTCCTAATGCGCAAAATTCCGATGTCTGTAGTAAACTGACCACAAAATTGAGGTCTTGTTTGGATTCTCTTTGATTTGAATTGTCTGTCAGAAACTGACTCCTGCTTCTGAAGCTCTGAACCAATGTGTGCTATCAGCACGATGTGCAACGTAGCACTTCAAATCCGGCTCGAAGGACCAGTTCGTGTGATCTAATTTTATACATTTTTCACTGCTTCTGCCGAAAGCAGTTGCTGATTGCTGTCTTGAATATCTTACTTTTGTGTACTCGTGTAATATTTTCATCTCTTCAAGGCTATTGTTCCCATTGCTTGTCTGCTTCAGCCAAATCCTTCTGAGCCCATATAGCAAATAATTCCCTAAAACATAACTGTTAGTTTTTTTAGACAACATAATATATTCACTAGTACCCACAACTCTGGTAAGTTCTCTGTAGAGTTGCGAATATACTTCGATTAAAGTCTTCGTCAGAGTTGGTCTTAAAAGTAAAAAGGGGACTGTCCTGAGGACATTTTAGTTGAACTTAGCAAGCTGATAGTAAGAATTCAATCTATCTGGACTGTATATTCTCCCATTGGAGGGCAAAGGCTCTCTCACTTTTACACACACTTCTTTTAAAAAGGGTTCAAAAAGTTATACCTAATGTAGTGTAATTTTATGAACGCCTACCATCCAAGCTTCATCTAAAGATATATATGCTTGATCTTGTCCCCGACCCACAATCCATTGCAAGCATTCCTCCATTTTGGGAGAGGCTATTCTTCGATAGGCCGAGTTGAAAGACATTTCTCTACATTATTACAATACAAATCGATACAGAATATCAATATCGATAAATCAATCGACTCCTTATAAGATTTAGTTCTATTGTTACGGTTTCAAATGACAGAAATTATTATGGAACACGCTGGCGCCGGCCATGCCTGTTTTGTACTTAGCTGGGTTGCAAATAAATGTCGATCTCCTAAAGTTCATGTTTACTTAGTGGTTTAGGATTCAATTTTATGGAAAATTGCTGCGTGAGTAATGTTGAGGAGCTCGTGGCTAAGTAATAACAGCCGCACGGGTCGATCCATCAGGTTAAGCTACGCTTGCCGGGGTTGCTCCGTGGATGAGTGACCATCTTTACATACCGAAACTCCTCCGTGCCTCGGAAACCACGTTAAGCCGTTGGTCCTGGCGGTCATTCGTGGATATTTGACAGTCGTTACGAGTCGTCAGCAGCCCGAAAGTCTGGCAACCAGTCTTACCAAAGGCTATCGTATTACCCAGTAACTGGATTGTAGAGGTCAGATAGGCAGTCACTCCATATACAATACTGGTATTCAGCTGCATCCGGTTAGACTGGAAGCCGATCCCAACATAGTTGGGAAAAGGCTAGGCAGATGACGACAGACTTTTGAGCTTAGTTGAATAAAATGTGTTTGGCTTTATTTAGGACTAGGACTTTAGGAGGCCTGCAGCCGATTCTCTACAAGTAGCAGAGCTGGCCTTATTCCTACAAAACTACGTAACTATTTTAAAAATTTCAGTATTTTACAACCAAAAAAAAACCTTTGCAGTTCATTTCACATACAAAACCAAAACTCCACACAATACAAAGGAAACATCCTCCATCCATACACTACAATTAAAAAGAGCGACCCACCGTCTACCCAAAAAGCGTCCTATTGTCCTAGTACCGGTACGGAAGGGGCGTGTCTAGGGGGCGGGGCGAAAGACCGAGACAGAAAGATGAGCCAGCTGTCAAAAGTTACGGGATACCAATGGATTCACCAACGATAGAATAGGAGAGAGAGATTCTTGTTTGTTCGTCTCGTAAAGAGGATTTTTGTGTTCGTTGCCAATATGTATTTTTGGTTTACCTATTTTATCTTTAGTTATTCATTTGTTAGGTATGTTATGTGCCTATAACATTATGCAATTACTTGTTAGATTACGTGTATTTCTTTCTAACAACGACGGGATAGACTTGTTTTAGAATAAGATCACGAAAAGGCACTTATTGATCCCAAAAATATACTTATCGTATATTTTTGGGATCAATAATTGTCGCTTCCCTCATTATTAATAGTAAAATCTTTAGTATTAAGAAAACATAAACTATGTAGAGTTTCGTAGCACGCGTAGCACTTTGGCGTAGACCAGCGTAGCATCACCGTAGATGCTAATAGATTATCCCTGAATTTCGGGGTGACCTGTGGACCCGTTAGCTAGGTTAAGTGGGTGGAGTTAGTAAATCGATTGCTTAGATTGATTGGAAAATTGTAACTTACAATAACGTTTTTTTTCTCGATTACTACGAACGATCTAGTCAAAATCGAAATGTGTTGAATTGACATAAGCTATCGAAAAGATTATGTCAATCTCGTTGAAAGTCGTTGTAGAAATACACAGGTATGTGTAGAAATACGAAACGCTTTAAAAGCGCTTGCCACTTGTCTAGGCCCCAGGTTCACTACTTACCTCCTTAAAAAAAAAATTACCGTAAAATCATCGTTATGATCTTGTTCACAATTGTATAAAAATATTTGTAACTACCGATTACTATAATTTACGCCTATTCTTGCATAATAATCTATACGGAAACATCAAAAAGTAATAAAACATTATTTTAATTCCAATTTTATTATGTCTATTACGTATTGAACCATCAGTAGGTTTCCGTTTAAGGAAGTTCAAGTTTTAATAATAATAAATGTTAACTACTTATTTCAAACATGATGACAAATATTAAATTAAATATTTCTTATGGAGTGTAAAAGAATTAAAAAGCTATTAGTAGGTACTTTTCTATAAAATGCTTTAGGTGAGTCAATAATATTATTTCTGCTAGTATATTCCGTAAAAATCGTAATACTTGAACTATAGGTAGATTGCATAAAACAACAATAATACTATCTAGAAAGTACGCCACTACAGTTCATTCAACAAAACCAAGTGACGCTGACTAAGCAAATAAAAAACCTCTTCGCTGTCATGCGACCTTGGTACTTGACTTTGACATTCATATATCAGTAGCCAATCATTTGTCAATTTGATCGGAAAATTGACCACAATTGACCATATCTGTCTTCCCATGCTTGTCTATTTTGACCAAAATGTGACCACAATTTAATTCATTCACACGAGGTATCGATGTCAACCATCTTGACAAAAAAACTAGACGATTTCGCGCACTGTAATTATAATTTGAAAATCTGGTTGTAGAAATATCCGTGAGATTGACCTTGTTGATAACCTTTTAGGTTACTTTTAGGCAGAAATTGGTGACTATTTATTTATTAATAAGGCTAGAGGCAGGTAGCATTGAATGGCTAATGAGTTGTCATAGGTTAGAATGTTGAACCGTGAGAATAGCAGGCTGCATTGACATTTTGAACTTGTTACTACGGGCCAAGTAGATATGCGTTCAGCGCTAAAACACCAACAACGGCAGTTATAATTTAAACAAACTGTGCACGTGGTTCACCTACATGTTGGTAACGTCGTCGTAAATAGCTGTCAAATACTTACCTGTTTTGATTAATTTGGAAATAATACTGTATGGAAATAAGAATTGTTTCTAACTAGCGAACTAGAACATTAATAATGAATTGCAATTGTAACATTGAATTTGATGTTGGACCCGTTTTAGGTGTAAAAAAGGAATTTGGAAAGTTTCCAAATACTTTTTTACATCTAAAACGAAATATTCGGTGTTACGATATTAATTATTGCATTTCATAATCAATATTCTTTTATTCGCTAGTTAGCCACATTTCTTATTGCCATACAGTATTATTTCCAAATTAATCAAAACAAGTAAATATTTGACAGGTTTATACGACGTTGCCAACTTTTCTAGGCCCGACGAGACTCAGGTGGAATATATTCTATGAAATCTATATATATAAAAGGAGAAACTGATTCACTGACTGACATATCAACGCACAGCCGAAACTACTGGGACTAGGAACGTGAAATTTTCCACACAGCTTCCTTTAATAATGTAGGGGAGCACTAAGAAGGGGTTTTTGAAAATTCGACTTTTAAGGGGGTGAAAAGGGGGGATTTCGATTGTATGCAAAATCTTATTCCTTAAGTTAATAGACTTGAAACTTTGCACGAATACTTACCTAAGTAAATCATAAAGTTTGTCATTTTTAGTTTATCTAAGCTACCCCCTAAACGGGGATTGGGGGGTGTCAAAGTTTGTATGAAAAAATTTTTACGCAAGGTCCGAATAACTCGAAACTCAGTATTTATACTTAAAATCGAAAATAAAGAATAATGCGTATCAAGGTTTTTCGGAAACAACCCCTAACGGGGTGAAAAGGGTTAAAATATTTTAATGACGGCTGCGATTTACTCATTTTTCGTCATGGGTGTTGTTTTCGTAGTTTTCGATAGTGCTAAAGCCGATAGTGAGGTCAAAATGTAAATCCAAGATGGCGGCTGCGAAAGTTTTCTTATTTTTCGTCATGGGAGTCGTTTTCATAGTTTTCGATGGTGCTAAAGCCGATAATGTGGTCAAAATGTAAATCCAAGATGGCGGCTGCGAATTCTTTTTTATTTTTCGTCATTGGTGTCGTTTTCGTAGTTTTCAAGGGTGCTAAAGCCGATAGTGACGTCAAAAAGTAAATCCAAGATGGCGGCTGTGAATATTTTCAAATTTTTCGTCATGGGTGTCGTTTTCGTAGTTTTGGATAGTGCTAAAGCCGATAGTGAGGTCAAAATGTAAATCCAAGATGGCGGCTGTGAATATTTAAAAAAAAAATCGACATGGGTGTCGTTTACATAGATTTCTAATGTGCTTAAGCCGAAAGGGAGGTCTAAATGTAAATCCAAGATGGCGGCTGCGACAAATTTGTCATTTTTCGTCATGGGTGTCGCTTTCGTAGTTTTTGAGGGTGCTAAAGCCGATAGAGAGTACTTCGTACGAATACGTATCTTAGTAATAAATGGGGATTAGGGGTGTCAAAGTTTGTATGAAAGATTTTGTATGCGAGGTCTGATTTACTCGAAACTCAGTATTTATACTTAAAACCGAAAACAAAGAATAACGTGTATCAATATTTTTCGGAAACAACCCCTACCGGGATGAAAAGGGTTGAAATATTTTACTTGCATCGCACTGACCTATATCAAGATACACGCAACGACATCTATTTTTTGGAATTTGCTATTCACAATTGGGCCCGATAGGTGACGCTGCAATCGAAGTTCAAGACGGTATTCTGTTCATGACACGTGCACAATTTCTGAGCAGTACCTAAACTAAAAGTACTAGGGTTTCATGAATTCACGATATAGTATTTCAATTATTAAACAATCAATCTGCCTAGCCTTTTCCCAATTATGTTAGGGTCGGCTTCCCGTGTAACCGGATGCAGCTGAATACCATTATTTTACATGGAGCGACTGCCTATCTGACCTCCACAACCGAGTTACTGGGTAATACGATACCCCTTGGTAAGACTGGTTGTCAGACTTTCAGGCTTCTGACGACCCGTAACAACTGTCAAAGATCCATGAATGGCAGCCGGGACCAACGGCTTAACATGCTTTCCGAGGCATGGAGGAGTCTCGGTATGTCAAGATGGTCACCCATCCACAGACCATCCACGGCAACCGTAGCTTAACCTGATAGGTCAACCCGTGCGGCTGTTATTACTTAGTTTCCAGCTCCTCTACAATTCTTCTCTCAATTTCTATCAATTCATCAATTTCTATCATATCGTGCACTATTTCTGAACAACCTAACAAAAAGTACAATCATTACGTTATGCTAGGATTTGGCGATTTGGATTTAGGCGACAGATAGTTTATAACCTGGACAAAGAATACTTTTTATCCCGGTAGTACGTTTCCTTGGTTTTCCGACATCCACGCGAGCGAAGCCGCGGGAAAAGCTAGTGTATAATGAAAATGGTTCTACCGGTGTCGCGTCACGCCTGTCAGCGGGAGCCTTGAACCTGTTGTTTATTTATAAAAGTCATTTTGTAATTTGGCTATTAAAACTTATCAAAAGACATGCTACGTATTTTTTCTTGAAACTTTGGAAACGCTCAGCGACCAGGTGAAACATTTATCAATGGGCGGCATTCAGCATTGATTACCTACTCGTACTTACCCTTACAACAAGTTCATTTAACCCCCTTTATTATTAAAAATTGCATTTACTTTACAGCAATTTGTAAACTAAGTACAGTACGACACAATTTAGATGTAGCATCGGCAAAATTTGTAAAACCGATCACTATCCGAAGTGAGGGCGCTTTCAAAATCACCAATCTTTATTACTGCTTTAGGTGAAAATTAGTGTTGCAACAGAACTCTGCTTCCGCTTCCGCAACTGCAGAAGTTCCGCATGTTTTTTCACTTCCGTTTCTGCTTCTGGTTCCGCAAACTTTATAACAGAACTCTGAACGGAAGCGGGGAGAAAGCGATGAGGAGCGGTGCAGCAGACGCGACGGATTTAATATATGAACTTCATATATTAAATCCGTCGCGTCTGCTGAACCGCTATCCTATTTAGCTAGCTAGCCTATTTCGATGTTCTTCATATTATGAAGAACATCGAAATAGGCTGAAAGGTGAAAATGCGGCCAAGTTACTCTTTATAAATATAACTTGCCGCTGTTTAATTTTGACTACTAAAATACAAAGGACATCATTCAAGTGTCGAACATTTTGTACCCAAAAACTAAAGTGCCGGCCAGAAAAAAGTAATACGATTTTCTTATGGAAAATAACATCCTCATCATTTTTTTCTACTACAGTGAGAGTATACAATTAACCCTTCCGCTGCTATTTAAGTTTCAAAATACAAAAAATCATATTTTAACTTGCAATGTTTCGAACATTACATTAATGTTTAAAACCAGACACAACCTGCCTACCTCTTCATCATCATCATCATTTCAACTGGAAGATTTCCCCTACTGGACATAGGCCTCCCCCAAACATCGCCTCTTCGACCGGTTCTGTTATTCTCGCATCCAGCGGATTCCTCCACTTCAGGAACTACCACCTTGTGGGAGGCCTTCCAACGCTTCGTCTTCTGGTACGTGGTTGCCATTCAAGAACCGTTCGGCCCCATCGGCCATCTGTTTTGCGAGCAATGTGCCCTGCCCACTGCCATATAAGTTTGTCAATTCTTCTTCTCCTGCCAATCTCTTCATTTCTGATTCGATCACGTCATCTGGGAAACTCCAACATAGCTCTCTCCATTGCCCTTTGAGCGACTTTCAGCCTTCTAATGAGGCCCAATGAGTGCAACCCCGTTTCAGCTCGGTTATCACTCACTGGTTTCGACTGCGGTATGTGAGACGAAAAGATATTTAGCTTTCCGAACACTGCCCAGCCGAGTCTGATGCGACGATTGACCTCTTTTTCAAAATTGGACCTATCTAACTGGACAGTCTGATGAATAGTTTTGGAGAGATAACGTCGCTCTGTCTCACCTCACCTCGCTGCACAAGGATAGGTTTCGAGGTCTGGTCCTGGAGTCGAACCATGTCGGTCTGACTCCAGGACCAAACTGTAGTAGTGTTGTGAGTAATAGTATTTTCATATAGATACTGCAGCACCTCGATTTACCAATAGTGTTGGCACCGTTAAAGAGACTGCAGTACAGCCCAACTCTCGATCGAGTCGAAGGCTTTTTTGCAGTCCACAAACGCTAAGCGGAGAAGCAGGTGATACTCTTCGATCTTCTGTTTAACCCACCGCAGCGTATGTATGTGGTGCTAAATCGTTTACGGAATCCGGCTTATTCGGGAGATTGGCAGTCGTCAACCTGCGAGACGGTTCGTGATGAAACTTGGAAACAGCTCATGGCTCAGAAGTGAGATGGGCCTCGGGGGGCTTAAGGAAGGATTTTCAATAGCCGGTTGCTAGGACAGTGCCTAGCAACTTGCTATTGTATGATAAAAATATTGCCCTCAATCCTTTTCTCGTTATTTTTTTAATACTTATCATACCTTAATATACCTAACACTCAATGCATGCCATGCATGCATGACCATTTCTACCATAGGCAATAAATATTTGTGTCTTTAACCGAATGTCCAACATATTGTTGCCAAAAATTATGATTCTTGGTACCTACTTTCAAACTCAAATAGCAGCCAGGGGGTTAATTGAAGACTTCCGTTGTAATATAAAAATATGTTCAGTATGTTATTTCCCATAAGAAAATAGCATTTTTTTTCTCTGGCCGGCACTTTAATTTTTGAGTACGATATGACTGATGTCCTTTAATAAAAAAAGTTTTAAATGTACAATTGTGCTTTTTTTTCATAGTGTTAACGCTTCCGTTTCCGCTTCCGTTTCCGTTTCCGCTTCCGTTAAGATTTACTTTTGACATCTGTTTCCGTTTCTGCTTCCGTTATGCCAGTTCCGTTGCATCACTAGTGAAAATGATCTTTACGCAAACGCAATAACTTGTACAGTCATATAACCAAATACATTCATAAAATTGAAATGAATGAATGCAAATTTTCAAATTTATGCTACATCTAAGTTGTGTCGTACTGTACGCAAATATTTGAACCAATATTTGTACCACTACCAATAGGTGTCTCCAATAACCTGCGTCACATTGCTGGCATAGCAAGTTTTGATAACTTGTCAGACTTCTGACTTCTGACTGTAGTCTGTAACAGCATGCAAACAGGTTGCTACATCAGCGTCTATGACTGAAGAATGCTTATTATTTGCCTGATAGGAACTGTACTCTCTATGGCGCTAAGAAATGCCTGCTTAGAGGTCTCTGCTAGGTCAAACAAAGATTAGGCTTGGCAAAACAAATTCTGGATAAGCACACTATGTAGGTTTTGTTTATATTTTATAGTCTGACTGGTTTTAACATTCATTGAATAGTTTATTTTTATTTTATTATTCCATTATTGCAGTTGAATTTAAATTTTAATATTCTTAGAAAAAAAAATAGAAACAAAACATTTAAAAATATAAAAAATAGTGGGCCACCGGCATCAGGAACAAGGTCCAAGCTGCCGGTGGTCAGGGCTCTAGACTCTAGAGCCCGGACCACCGGCACGCACGGCACGCATAGTGAGGAGGTTCCTCTCTCTACTGGAGAGAGGAACCTCCTTACTTATGCGTGCCGTGTACTGCTTTCCAAATCAAGCCTCAAAAAAAATCTGATGTATATTTTAACAAGTTTAATATAATTTATGTGGTAAATACAATATTCATTAGAAGTAGTAGTATATTTATTTATTTTCAAAATATAGTCTAACAAAAATAAACAATTTATTTAAACACTTCATGAAGTATGTTTTGACTGCGTTTTGACTGAGTTTACCCATCAACATGGATAAAATTTCTTACCTCGCAATCTTTACGTAATATCAAAGACTATTTTATTTTGACATTTTCTTGTCGGCTGCTAGGCAGCGGATCTTACGGTCACGTGTCCTGACGCGAGTTTAACATTTTTACCCATCCCAAAAAAAGTGCACAACCGCCGCTAAAGAAGTTTTCACTTCAAAAAATGGTGTCTGTTTGAGCCGCTTTCATTAACTCAATGTCCCTTTACTTCATGCAACACATAATACCAATAACGAATGGTAATCAGTAGCCAAACGTTGACGTTATTGAAATAAAAAATAACGATGCGTATCCTTATTTCGTTCAATTGGCAATTTCACCTCCGAAATTACAATATGTAAATTAACTTTGTCAACTCCATTTTTTTCCCGATAGCAATGTTGCCAATAATAATATTGTTTGTTAATAATGATCATTGGCAACACTGATTCAACAAGTGTAGAACGCAGGGAGTACCTAATTAAAAATATTCGCTTATTAATTTTGAAAAATGGTTATGATATTATTGTTTTTAATTAAGGAAGTTCACTTAAAGTGAACAAATTTTCTTAAGTTTTTTGCAATTTGCAAGTCAGTGTCAGGTTGTATCTTGATCAAAATATGATTCACGACCGTAACAAAAATATGTATTTACAGAATTACAATCATTAATACATCTCTCTAAGTTAGATTTTGTTCCATTGAATGAGGTTTTCTAAATCTCAAATCATTTACATAAGATGTATAAGCCAGTCTGGACTCGAACCTACATTTTACGCTAAGCTTGACCTATCTGTCTAATATCTGAAAATATTTATAACACAGTTCTAGCCATTTTAATGCGATATTTTTAGATAATTAATCTACTTTTTGATAAGAATCAAAATGTCCCGACTGATTTATATCATTTGCAATAATTTGCTAAAATTATTACGAAATAAAAAAATATTCAAAATGATTAGTTACTCGCTGATGGCAGATGTTGTCGTGTCAAAATTTCAATTTAGATTTTTCGGCTGTTCCTTTAGGTTTTCCCTAAATCTCTTTTTTCCTAAGCCACCCCAGTATAAAGACAAACAAAACAAAAAAAGACGTGTGGCACTCGGGGACTGCCCCGGCGAAGCTATTGCATAGCATTTTTTATCAACTTACGCAATTGTAAAATATTAACCCGAATACAAGAAATACATATACAATGATGACATTGACAGGAACTGTTATTCACATTTATAGTTTTTAAAACTTGACACAACGTAATGGCCGGGAACATCAAACTAATAAAAAGGTTTTAATTTAACTATTAATAGTCAAGGATCATTCGTCTAAGTAAATTTGAACTTTGTTGTCAAACAGTAAAACATAATTTACAATACAACACTCTCGTTGATCATTCGTCTAAGTAAATTTGAACTTTGTTGTCAAACAGTAAAACATAATTTTCAATACAAAACACAAAGAGTGTTTTGTTTCTTATGTAGTATTTTCGTTACGAAATTTCTGGATTAGGTCTCCACGCTCAAGGCCCGCGATAGAAGCTATGCAATAGCTTAAAAATATGTCCAAATCGGTCGAGCCCATCGTCATCAGCCTATTAATGTTCCCACTGCTGGGACACAGGCCTCCTCTCTGTGAGAGGGAGTGGGCCGTAATCTACCACGCGGGCCCAGTTCGGGTGGTTCGGGTTCGGGTAGGTAGATCATGTCACATGTCTTCGAATGTTTGGTTCTAAGACAAGGTCCTCACGATGTTTTCCTTCACCGTTTTGAGAGCAGTGGTGATGATAAATGGTGATGATAGTGGTTTGAATAATTTACACAAAGTATAGCGCCTGCTTGGGTTCGAACCCACGACCCACAACTCGTAAGTCGGGGCCGTTACCAATGGGCCACCACTGCTCAGTTTCGAAACTAATGCACGGCAATTGATTTGTATATTTATATACATACTCCCCTAATAATAAACGTTGTATATCGCCTGTATAGTTACACAACGCTTTGTCTTCTTCTTTCGAATGTCAAATTACTGACGACTGAAAGAGAGAAATCGGTGTGTAACTATACAGACGTTATACAACGTTTATTAGTAAGGGGGTAAGATAATGATTTTACACAGCTCTATTTGCAAGCCAAATCGAAATTTAAATACAATCTTTGATAAGTTACCTCTTTGGTTGCCATGTGTTGAAGTAAAAAGTTCGTTACATATTTAAATTACACGACAGATTTATTCGGCCGCTAAACACAACAGATATGAATTTTCATACTAACATTGCCGGCCGCCTGCTCGCATATTTTTTACCAGTACAGCATTTTCGATTTATCTCAAAGGTTGTCAAAATAATACGTGAATTTCCAAGCATGTTTGAGAAAAAAAAACCCGATATGTCGAAAGTTCTCAAATACCAAAGTCCTTTCGAGAATTTAATCAAAAAAGATCTTCAGTCTCTCTTATCAATTAATTTTAAATACCACCTCAACTATAGAAAACATCAAAATACCCAATTTGCATCTACTCATATTAGTTTTAGCTTTCCTTGAAATAATTCGCGTTATTCGACCGCTCTATCGTTATTCCAAATTACAAATATGTGGAAAGTAGGTTCTCATATACCAAAGTGCTTTCGAGAATTTAATCAAAAAAGACCTTCAGTCTCTCCTATCAATTAATTTTAAATACCACCTCAACTATAGAAAGCATCAAAATACCCAATTTGCATCTACTCATATTAGTTTTAGCTTTCCTTGACATAATTCGCGTTATTCGAACGCACAATCGTTATTCCAAATTACTAAAAACCCTTTCTCGATGTAGCCGGTTATAATCGATTAATTTATGCCTAATATTCGAGTTGTCGATGTTATCAAGTGAAACCGGTTGCCGACCCGATCTTTAGGACTCGGTTAGATGTCATGTCATATAGTACTTAAATATGTATGTTTGTTATATTTATGTTTACAACAATAACGACTGTTTTGGTATAAAAATGTCGTTTTAAAAGATAGCAAACTGTGGTTTGTGCATTTTATTTGTTAAATAATGCGTGTTGTTTTAAATGTTTTAATATTTTCTTACGCAGTAAAGTCAAAGTCAAGTAAATTATTTCAATTAGGGGACATAAAAGGCGCTTTTGAAAGTCACAATTTATTTACAAAAAAATTCTAGTCGCCCCTAGTAAAACGTAAAAAAAAAGATTTTTTTAAGTATTCTCCTATCGAATTATTTATTCTAGATCTCATTACGTCATTAGAGATTCTGATAAAGGCACGCTTTTAATGGGGACAGGTTTTATAACTCCAACTATTTTCGTACGATTCTGACTGCCTGCCATGGTTGTGTAGTTCGGGGGTTCGATTCCCAGGTCGGGCAAAGTGTTATTTGGTTGTTCAATCAGGAATTACTCAATAGCAGCCCGGAGTGTAGATTAGTGCCCGGTTGATGGCAATAGGCTCGCCCCCTATTACATGGGACTTAAACTTAACTGGCGAAATGTGGGTGTACTATAGGTAGACTACACTTCTGCCTAAAAGGGGATTACAAGCGTGATTTTATGTCACTATTTTCGTAAATAGTCAACTAATAAATCTATACTTAATGGTCGTTTATTTGAAACCAGTCATTTCTTACAGTGATAATAAAAAAATATTATAGGGTGTAAAAGGATCCATCACATAGCTGTCACCTACGCATTCTGTTCATCAAACTAAGTACCCTTGAGCAAAACTTATCACCGGGAGGGAATTGACTTTTATTTTTGGTGTGAAAAACCGTGGTGTGTTAACTTTTTACGGCAGCGCGCAATGTAACGCACGGAAAACGTGCTTATGGGCACATGCTGCAGTACAGGGGTCGCGGGTATATTTGAAGTACAGTAGACTAGTCTTCGTCAAAGAACATTAATAATATTTTGAATTTTGATATTCGTATCCATAACCAGAAGGTTCCAGTACAACAAACACACAATAACGGGAAGACTAAGTGACTCTTGACTTCATTACGCGTCTTTTTTAGATCCGTTATTATCATACTGAATATGGCCACCCCATTTCACCCTGTGGGTGTCGTAGGAGGCGACTAAGGGAACTGGAGACCTAGTGCATACCATCGTAGCACATTGGGTCACCCGGGAGGTGGCGGGAAAACCACCAACAAAAGCATTCCCAAGGAGGGTTGGTGTCAGGCTGGCGGCCGACTGTAAAACTTTGCCAAAACCCTAAGCAACATGAGAGAAAATGTTATGATGCGCGATAGGGCTAGGGCGTACCCCACAGGCGACGCGCAGGGGCAGCACCCGGCTTCTGTGGGAAATGGACAAAGGTTGTCGCACCAGAACGGGCGGGTGCGACGTAAGACGCAAGCTCGGAGTGTGAGAGAAGCTAGACTGAGATGTGCGAGCTGGAATGTAGGTACGATGACTGGAAGAGGAAGGGAACTAGCAGATGTTTTAAAAAGGCGACGACTGAACATAGCGTGTCTGCAAGAGACAAAGTGGAAGGGCGCGAAAGCTAGAGAGATAGGAGAAGGATATAAGTTTTATTATTGTGGGAGCGATGGCAAGCGAAATGGTGTGGGTATAGTTTTGGATAGTCAGTTGAAAGAATGTGTGGTGGATGTTAAAAGAGTGAGTGATAGAGTTATAGCGGTTAAAGTAATTGTGGAGAGTTTAGTGGTTAATATAGTTAGTGTGTATGCACCCCAGTCAGGGTGTGAAGATAGTGTAAAAGAGAAGTTTTGGATGGATTTTGATCGGGTGATGATGGATGTGCAAGATAGTGAAGAAGTGTATGTGGGGGGTGATTTTAACGGGCATGTAGGAAGACCTAAGGATGGGTATGAGAGAGTGCATGGCGGTTGGGGATACGGAGACCGTAACACTGATGGCGAGACACTACTGCAAGCTGCTTTGGCCTTCGACCTGGCAATAACAAATACGTGGTTCCAAAAACAAAGAGAGCATCTTATAACTTACAAAAGTGGCCACCACGCGACACAAATTGACTACTTGCTAGTAAGACGGAACAGCCTTAAAAGTGTCAAAAACTGTAAAGTGCTCCCAGGTGAAGACTTAGTCCCACAACATAGACTCTTAATAATGGAGGTAAAAGTCAGTGTTTCGTCCAGTAGGAACAAGGAACGGCCCCCACCCAAAACCAGATGGCGTATGATAGAAAAAGAGGAATGCGCCAGTATGTTTAAGAGTCAAGTGATAGATAAAATGATTGAAATGAAGGATATGGAAGGAAAGTCTGTGAATGAATGTTGGAAAGAGATGGCGGATTGTATAAGGAGAGTAGCTAAAGATGTGTTTGGAGAATCGAAAGGGAAAGGTATAATAGAAAGGGATACATGGTGGTGGAATGAAGACGTGCAAAAGATACTTAAAGAAAAGAAAATTGCATTTAAAGAATGGCAGGGTGTAGAAAACGGGAATGATAGATTAAAGGATGATAAGAAGAAGATTTATAAAGAATGGAAGAGAAAGGCAAAAAAGGCGGTAGCAGTTTCGAGGTCTAAGGCGCAGGAGAAGTTGTATGACTCACTGGAGAGCCCTAGAGGCCAGAAGGAGCTCTACCGGATCACAAAAGCAAGAGAAAGGAGAACGAGAGATATAATTCACATGAAATGTATAAAAGATGACGCCGGTAAGGTTTTGTGCAAAGATGACGAAATAAAAGAACGATGGAAGATTTATTTTGAAAAGTTAATGAACGAAGAGAATAAATGGAATGGTGTGCTTAAAGAGGTACATGTAAATATGGGTTTGATCAGGGAAGAGAGGGAGAGAGGAGAGTGAGATTACCCCAAACCAGTTTGGGTTTATGCCAGGTCGAGGAACAATGGACGCCACCTTTGCACTCCGCCAATTGTGCGAGAAGTACAGACGTGCACACAAGAACTTGCACATGGTGTTCATTGATCTGGAGAAAGCGTATGATAGGGTACCTCGGGATGTGTTGTGGTGGGCCTTGAAAGAGAAAGGTTTGCCCGGGAAGTATGTAGAGTTAATTCGTGCCATGTACAGCCAATCTCGTACGTACGTTCGGTCGGCTGCTGGCAATACTGATGAGTTCAGTGTGGCTGTAGGCTTGCACCAAGGGTCGGCTTTAAGTCCTTACCTCTTCTTGTTGATTATGGACGCCCTGACGTCGGACTTACAGGAAGAGGCACCCTGGTGCATGCTGTTTGCCGATGACATTGTTCTTGTCGGTGAGGATGAACCTGAGATCCAGAGCAGATTGGAGAAATGGCAGCAGAAGCTGGAGAGTGTTGGCTTGAAAATCAGCAGAACCAAAACTGAACATATGTTCTGCGATTTCGGCGGTCTCTCTAGTTCTGGAGCCATAGCGCTTGATGGCACGCTTCTGCCAGTCTGCTCCGACTTTCGGTATCTCGGTTCACTCGTGCAAAGCGATGGCGAAATAGATCGGGCGGTTAAGCACAGAATTAACACTGGATGGATGAAATGGCAGCAGGTCACGGGAACAATCTGCGACTCCCGTATTCCCCTTAAACTTAAGGGGAAGATATATAAAACAATGGTTAGACCTGCTGTCTTGTATGGATCAGAATGTTGGGCCACCAAAGGGATGAATGAAAGGCAATTGCATGCAGCTGAGATGAGAATGCTAAGAGGGATGTGTGGTGTTACACGAATGGATAGAGTAAGAAATGAGTACATAAGAGGAAGTCTGAAAGTGGCACCGGTGACCGAAAAGTTGTGCGGTAATCGGTTGTCATGGTATGGGCATGTGATGAGGAGGAATGAGGAAAATGTCGTGAAGAAAGTTTTGAGTGTGAATGTCGATGGCTATAAGAGTAGGGGAAGACCAAAGAAACGATGGATGGACTGTGTGAAAGATGATATGGCTAGAAAGGGGGTAACTACTGAAATGACGACTAATAGAGAAGTATGGAAAAAAGGGACATGTTGCGCCGACCCCAAATAAAATTGGGATAAGGGCAGGAGAATGATGATGATTATCATACTGAAATAATTTCCTATTTAACTCAACCCTGCACTGTAGCCTAACAAGCAATCAATATAAACCTCCATTGTTTAATAAAAGATTTAATCAACCGATTCTCGATTAGAGCAAATCGATTCTAATCTCACTAAATCTGCCTAAACGGGACTTCATTCCGTGGTTGCGATACAAGCAATTGATTTTAATTTGATCGTAAACACCATCACATAATCGATTCGAGTGCTTCGTCTGACAGAGCCCGACCGTCAGTGTGTTCTTGCCCGTTTTATTCGATAAAATGAATATTCATAAAGTTTTTTATAGTTGTATTGATTTGAATATTCGAATAGACAATGTGTTGTTGGACGTTCTACGATTGTTGCCGAATTATGTGTCGTTCCTAATTTGAAGTGCGTTCTATTTTGAACATTGAGCACTTCACCTTTTTTCTATTTTCTTTTCCTAATGCAGTGTTTAAATTAAGAATAAAATATTACCAAGTCTCTTTTGCCATAACTTGGATATAGCATAATCAGCCTATTTAAAGTTTTTTGGTTCTAGGACATGTTGGTTTCCTCACAATGTTTTCCTTTACCATTTTGAGATCGTGATGAAATTATTTACACAAAGTAAAGCGCCTGATAGATTACAGCCCAGTACTTCTCGAAGAGTGGAGGCCTGTTTCCCAGCTGTGGGAACATTATAGGCTGATTAACAATGTTATAAATATTTTAAACTACTGCGATCCTTCGTGGTTCACTTCAAATTTTTTTTTAACACAATCTAATAACACAACTAACAAGGTACCATAACATTATTCGGTTTTTAACAAAAATACTCAGTGGGCAAGCGTGACAGTCAATGCTTGTTTCTTTCTCTATATTAATAGGAGCTTTTGTCCTCCAGTTACGATCATTTATTATAAAATATTTTTTTATAATTTATGGTTCCAGCTACTGGTCCTCTACCCCACTGGGCTTAAAGCGCGAAGGAATTGTCTATGCTTCCAATTAACCTCTTCTTGGGCCATAATGTCAACAATAAAAACTATTTTAATCGGCAATAAAAATATTCTCTTCCATATTTAAATCCTTATAATTGGTTAAAGCAAAATCTTTGTTGCTGCTTTGAAAACGATTCTCATTCCAATTTCGACTTAAACCGATTCAAATAAGGAACACTTAATATATTCCCGAGCACCGAATTTTAAGATTATACCAATGTTATAAAAGCAGTCAGATCAGAGGATTTTCAACTCTATTTTCTTTCAATTAATAGGTAATAGGACGCAAAACATAAGATGGCAGCAAATGGAAAAGCAGTTTGACGTTTCCGTAGAAGCGTTTACCCCCTGTTGTGAGGAGGCAAAGGCCACGAGAGTGGGCTGACCATGGTATCAATAAAATTTAGGACATTACGATTATTTCGGCTGTTAGAGCGTATTTAATAATCGATTAAATCAATAACATTAATATTAGAATGTAAATTATGGTGAGATCGGCTGTCAATTATGTTTTTGTCGTCGATCAATCTTTTCTAAACGAGCGAACTAATCAATGCAAAGAAAGAGGGAACTTCATACAGTTTGGATGCTAATTGCATTTCTTCTAGATAATCTAAATATTCTTTTTAAAGTTTCCAACACAGAGATTACTGTGTTAATTTAGCTTTTCGATCATTTAAAATATTATCGTAATATAATATACCTACTGAAAGCCAACTTTCCTGTCACTATGGTTAAAATTAGCAGTAGCTCTATAGCCGGCATTACGTTTCCATTCAAATCAATCTGCCTAGCCTTTTTCCAACTATGTTGGGGTCGGCAGAGTTTCATGCTTTTGACGGCCCGTAGCGACTGTCAAAGATCCATGAATGACAGCCGGGACCAACGGCGTGCTTTCCGAGGCACGGAGGAGTCTCGCATAACGAAAGGTCACCCATCCACAGAACAACCCCGGGAAGTGTAGCTTAACCTGATGGATGAACCCGTGCAGCTGTTATTACTTAGCCACGAGCTCCTCACGTTTCCATGCAACATCAGTAAATATTTTATAAGTTGAAGCCGTTGAAGGCATAAGATTATGAGATTTAAACACTATTTCGAATTTAGATGATGAAAAATAATAGAGAATCTCTTTGGAGAGATTACAGACCGCGTCATCATGTAAAATGTAGATCCAACTCTAAGAAAGAATATCTTATATCCTTACATATTATAAAACAAAGTCGCCCGCCGCGTCTGTCTGTCTGTCTGTCTGTCTGTCTGAACGGGATAAACTCAAAAACTGCCGAACGGATTTTCAAACGGTTTTCACCATTGGACGGAGTGATTCATGCGGAAGGTTTTAGTGTATAATTCATTAAAGTTTTGTGTAAATTGGCAGAAATATGACGATTATTGTTGAAGATGTCGGAAAAAATCATGCCGACTGGGAGCTTTACTGGCGTGCGCTGCGTAAGCCGTGAGAGATAAATCAAATTTATGTTCTAAAGTATTGTATATCTTAAAAATTGCAACAAAAAAGTCCACGATGGCATATGCCATCGTGGACTTTTTTGTTGCAAGTTGCACCCTTAGAAGATAGACATATGTCTATCTTCTAAGGGTGACCCACAAAAACCATTTTTATCTTTCAAAATTGTATAAAATTGTCATTGTTATTTCCGAAGCTATTTTGACCGGTATCTTATTAATCCTTATCCAATTAAATAGGTTATTTAAATTGGGCATTCAATTTCGATTAAAATATGCCTTAACATCACATCATTTAAATGAATAGTTTAAGAGATATCACAGTTTCAAAATTACGCGTAACAAAATAATTATGGTTGACAACGCGGGCGCTGTAGCCTACCACTGCGTCCGCTGAAAGTTAGTCAATGATCTTTTCCTTGGCTATTAGGTATGTATTCCCGGTAGAACGTTCCCGTGGGATATTTTGCGACATCCACGCGGGCGAAGCCGCGGGTAGAAGCTAGTATATCATAAATACGTATTTAATTTCGTTCAACGTTGTGACTGTAACACGGCTTTATTCCATAAACTGAGATTAGTGTGGAACTTAATTTACCAACTTGATTAACCTTCCACAACTAATTAACCACCGAAACAAAAACAGAAGCAACTCCAATTCCATTTTCAAATCTCCCAGGTATTCAGTCTGTGTTTTATGATGACGTTGGCCACCCTGTCGTTTCGTTTCACGCAGTGAGGTTACGCTACTGTTCAACCCCCTGTTGATAGGAACACACTTGGCTCATAATATTTTATTTTTACGCTAATGACCGCCCGCGACTCCGCCTGCGTTTAAACTGTTTACTTAATGTTTTTATGTGTTTTTGATGAAAATGAAAGGTTTATTCACAAGTTGGTAGTGGTAATTATGTTAAAACGAGGTTGTTGTTCGTTGGAATTTTACTTTCGAGCAATTTTTATCCTACTTAACATGTAAATTGGTAATGTTAATTGTTAAAAAAGTGCTTACGAAATATACTTTTAATTAAAATTGAAATAATTTTCACACTAGACCTTTAAATAATTACAAGAATTGGTCTCTCAAGCAGTCAAGCAGGTGTAATATCAACTTTAAATTAAAGTTAAACCACTTGATTTCTACTTGACTGGAAAGGGACGGACAGACATCGTTTATTTTATAATATTACATCAAAAAAAGGGTCCATTCCAAATCTAGTAGCGTGGAATAGAACGTAAATTCGAAAAAAGGTTCATATTTTTTTTTTTCTCTTATTGACTGTTTGTTTATGGTTAGATTAAGCCAGTATCTTTAGAATTATGTTTTGTCTAAATAAACAGTCGAGAAAATATTTTTTTTTACTTTAAGTACCTAAATGTGAACCAGCTACTTTATTTTAGTTAGGCAATAAAGTATGAATTTGATAGTTTTTGGTAAACTATCAAATTCATACTTTATTGCGCTGTTTTAGATTTTATTTTCTTGAACATTTTCCAATCTCCTCAGTATCTATACTAATCACTTTTCATTCCACTAGGCTTATTAATTAACTTTTTCCTCAATTCCTAACTAACTATAACTAACTAACTAACTATATTATTAACTTTTTCCTTTTTCTTTGGACTATGATCGTCAATGGACAATAAAGTGCACAGAAAATTCTAGTGCACACGGCAGCCATAGCTAGCGACACACAGTTAGCGACTGTAAAACCTACCAACTGGGAACTTCTAAATAAATCAAACAAAAACTATTGCAAGTAGGTACTCAAGTATCTATTCACATGACCAGAAGCCACAGATTATCAACGAATACAGATGAGGTTCTACAAAAAAGCCTCGTTCACAATTATGTCAAACTCAATTTGACAACTTGATGAACATGGCCGTTCAGCGTTTGACATAACTCCGTGGGTGGTCCGTCCGGCATGCGTGTAATTTTTTTTATTTTTGTTTCTAAATATATTTTTATTTCGACCACCGTAGGGCGATGACTAAGTGGCTTTCGATAACTAGCCACCGGCGAAGCGTTATAATTGGTTATGACTTTTTGGCGTGTGGCCTTGGGATTTAATAATGAGGACTTCCTAACGTTTTTATATTATTATCACGTCGATACGATAAGAAGATCACACATAACTTGAGTCAGAATTAGAGCACCTAATACATTATTATGAACAAACAATAATTTCTGCTGAACGCAATCTTTAAATTAAATTGTCTATGTATTTTCATCTCTAGGTTATCCAAGCTATGGATTGTGAAAAACTAACCAAAATCACACAACCAACCAAAGACAAAGTGTACCATTCAAAAACAAAACCTTAAGCGCAAAATGACAGCACAAAAACTATTTCCCTCCAAAAGAACTGTCGAAGTGACATTGTGTGTGACATTACCACGAGGGTAAATAATGGTGACCCTGATGCCGTGTAGCTACCTCGGAGGGGGTGCCTCCCCACGCTGCAGCTTGGACCACGCCGAGCCAAAGGTCAGATGCATTCTGATAAGGAAACGTACGAGCTGTGAGGATTTCCATTTTCGCATTGTAGATAGCGAAACTTTGACCTTAGGTCTTGATAATCGCCCGTGTCTATGGTTACGAACTTTCGAATAGAAAAAAATGCAGATTTACTTGGAAATCCTCACCGTGAATAAATGTTTAGTAGAAAATTGAGTGCTTTAGATGTTTTATAATATTTATGTTTCTAAACTCAATTTTATTATAGTTCGTACGTTTTGATAAATAATTATGAACCACGAAATGCACTTTGTATTATTTTGCACAACAATGCACAGCACAGAATATTAGTTTTTTAGTTCTATGTTCTAATTTTATTTGCACGGAATGGCCTAACACGATGCTTGCATGTTCCTCTTGGTCTATATTAATGCACTTTTTACTGAAATGTACATTTGTTAATACACTTTTTGCTGAAATGTGCCTTTGTTCATGCAAAGGATAGCGACCAAATTACTACGGGAAGTGGCGCATTTGGTTATATACCGCGGCCGTCGTTAAAACCTTAATCGGTATTGGAAAAACCTATCACAAAAATGAATTGATACACGATTTTTCTACAAATGCAGTCCGAGATGAATATTTAATTTTAAATTGAATTTTTATGTAAAAATAATGAAGTTATCGACGCTACTGACTGATGCTAGGTTATGTTACCGTATATAACTTTTGTTCGTCATATTATTCAGCACCTAATTTTAATCATGCTTGAACGAAGCGCCGCTAAAAATCAAATGGCACCATTTTTGGTCATTAGCTTTTTACTGAAGAGTCCCTAGGATGAGTAGGTACGATACCTAGTTACTTATTAAATAGCTGACGTAGATAATTACTTAAAAGAACTTAATTAACGATATGTTTTTGATGAAACTAAAGATAATATGTAGCATCGTAACTAGCGTAGAATTTAAAGAAATGAAGTTTTGTTAGAAATTAAAGACAGAACAGAAGAACATATTGAGAAAGAAATCAAAGAAAAATCTCAAGATTTCGTCGAGACGTGATTTAAACTTTTCCAAGAACTATGTCACAACACGAACTTAAAACAATCGAAGTGACAAGACGAGCTTTATGGTACAAGCCGCCATGATTAATATACTCGAAGCGTTATCTGTCCAGCGTAACTAAAACCAAATTTTATCGGTCTCATTGTACAAAACTGTTTATGTTACCAAGTGGTATGGCATGGTGAGGCGTCAGATCTCATGTTACCCATTCATGGTGACCATTAAAAAGTCGTAACGTACCTACGGGACAGAGGATCGTTAGCCACCTGATACCAGGCTCTCATAACTTCGAAGAGGTATTGGCTTACATGATGGTTGATCGTTTAATTTTGGTATGCGATGAAGATTAGCGCGTAACAATGCCTTATTGCGATGATGATTAGGCTATGAGTGAGTGGAATGATTTCGCGGTAATATAATTGTCTCTGTGGAGGGTTTAGGGTCTAGGTATTTCAGTAGGTAGGTACCTACTTCGTAACCAGTAGAGTTACGTATGTATGTGGATCCATATACAAGTTACCATATTGAAAAAAAAATAACTGACCAAACAGGGTGATGAAAATAAAAGACTAGTTTGTAAAAATAAAGACAGCAATAACTCATCAACTTTGACCGGTCACAGAATAAACCAACGTCCATTGAACTTACAATAAAAACCTTAAACAAATCACACGAAAAATAATAGAGATATTAATTTAATTCAATGGTCAATTTTTTTAACCTATCGCACGCACCGCACATAAAATACTATAACAAAGAAAAAACAAAATGGAAAGCAAAGGCAACGAAAACTAAAGCCACCCAGAGATAACACCAATAAAAACAAATTTGTCCAGCTTGATAGTCGAACACGGCGCGATTTATCGACCGAGATGTCTTTCTCGATACAACTTGTAAGTTCCCGCGCATTATATCGATTGGGCTTAACTCCATTTTGTTTATGTAATCGAAAACAGACTTACTTTGTGAACATGCGAGATATTCGTGGAATTCGGCGGGAATGAGGAAGATGGCGGTTTTAATTTAGTTTTGTCTTTGGTTTTTAATAAAAATTCATAAATGTTACATAAAAATCACTTTTATCGTTGCCTCGTTGGTTCGATCGATCAAGAAGATAAAAGTAAATTATGATAGGTACCTATCTTAGCTTTACTAATTGTGCAGTACATATAATCAGCTCAGCCTATAATTTTCCCACTGCTGGGACACAAGCCCCCTTTGAGAGGAAGTGGGCCGTAATCCATCACGCGGGTCCAGTGTGGGTTGGTGGATGTCACATGTATGTCTTAAAATTTTTGGTTCTAGGACATGCCTGTTTCCACACGTTGTTTTCCTTCACCGTTTTGAGAGCAGTGATGATTAAATAAATTACACAAAGTAAAGCGCCTACTTGGGTGTGAACCCACGACCCTTAAACTCGTCAGTCGGGGACGATACCACTTGGCCAACACTGCTCATCGGATATAGGTACGGGATAGATTAATTAATTGTAGAGTAAATAGCTACATAAAAAAAAACTAATCGCTTTTAACCAATAATAGGTAATAATTCTGTAACTCTCATTAATTAATTACCTACATTGACACTGAGGGATCATTCCAAAACATTGTTCTCTATTTAATTAATGACGTCTGTCAAAACATTCCCATTCTCAATTCGAACCACAAACAAATGACAATCCCGAACAATAAACCAAAGACAACAAAAAAATAAATCACTATTAAAATTGACAGTTCACGCGACAAGTCGAAAAACTAACAGATCTTATTAATAATCGCCAATATCACATGTTATTATCAAAGATAAAACATAAAATTGGTCGGTCGATAAATATTATAATTTATACGTTACGACGCGGGTGCGGGATGATACGTCCCCGATCGTAAATATTCAGTGAGATAAAACAATAAACGAATTACGTTTAAATAAAGAAGCGTTTTGTTCTGACGCTTGTTTAGAATATAGTGTGTTCTCGTTTTAAAAACGTACATATTTTTTTTTTATTATTATTTTACAAGTTACTCGCTAACTTGGGACGCGTAGTTTTTTAATATTAATTAATACATTTTGTTTTTTAATCATAAGTATTTTTTATGTGAAAAAGCATGATTCATAATTCCGTATCTCAAGAGTTTACAACGTATCTTAGTTGATATAATGTTAACAACTACAATGTATTTTATAGAGTTCTTAGGTCAACGCATAAATAAGAATTAACATAAATAAAGTTAATGTTACTGACTATCTCAAACACGATCTTATCGCACTTAATGATTTGATTGATGACAATAATTGTTATTTTCTGCACCTGCACCTTAATTACTAATGCATAACAAAGGTAAGAATATTTAATTATGTGACCATTCATGGAAAATCATAATGATAATAAGCTCGATGAATCTTGAAATATGAGAACAATATTAATAACTAAGAAAATTTTATCTGCAAACAGCTTTAGATAAACCTGAAACGCTCATCCAATCCATGAAAACATTAAATTACAAGAAACAACATTTTCCATACCAAAACCCTTAAATCAAACAAACATTTAAAATAAAATTATTCAAAATGACACAGCCTGTATTCAGCCGTCCGTTCAGGCGCGTTGTCGCCGCGTAAAACGTATAAATTAGCTAGAGTTATCGGGAGATCGGGCGGCCTCACACCTCGAGAGGAATGCGCCCGCTGATTTACTCCCTTTCTCACACGATACCTCCTTGGCATCGCTGTGGTCCTGGTAGCGAGCTTGAGGGATCGCCCGGTCATTAGGAAATGTTGGTGGTTTATTAATCAGAGTACTTAGAAGATAACTTGGAAAAATATTTCAGGCCCTATTTTAAGTCTAAACGATTTCATTCTGTTTGTAGTCTCCATTAAAGTTATAACTTTTAATGCTTGAGTATTGTTCATAGAGGCCAAAAGCCAAAAGGTGTGAGTTGATCTACTTCAGTCTTGAGTAGTCTTGACGCTTCGTAAACCATCGTTGAAATTGGTTGAAGTGATGTGAAAAATACACAAATCAATCATTCTGGTTTGAACGAAAAAGTCATTTTCCGGAGAATTCGCTCTGCAAGACTTGAGCCCTTTCTCTTTGGTCTCCCTTTGTCTTGAAACTGAGACTGAGAAATTATGAACTTCTTTCACACTTTTTTGAGGCTTTCTTCCGAATTGTAGATATTGCCGGCGCAAAGCGGAATTATGTTAAAATATTCAAGAGGTACATAAAATTACCATCACTCACTACTGAAAAATTAACGCCACAGGCAGGAGTGTCCAGGCGTTTATCACCCCAATTAAATGGTAAGATTTGTATTAAAACTACCAGAGCCTCATGAGATTGTAGGAGAACGTGCAGGCACTTCAATTGTCACCAACAAAAAGTTCGTATATCATTTAGACAATATGGCGCCCCCAGACTCGGGTAAGGTGACATCACCGATTATCTTCCGTGTTTATTAGTATGTAGCTAACTAGCTTAACAGGTTTCAAATAATCTTGTGCTTGGTATTATTTGCATTCCATGAGATTAAACGGGTAAGTTTAGTCCGGTGATTCATGTGAATTTGATCATTTAAATAAATTAAAACTGAAACTTTGGCTCATTTTTGAAGTGAAAACTACATTAGACGCGTTGTGCGTTTTTTTGTTCTTAGACGAAAATCTTATGGGTTCGCGACACTGACATGCTAATGTAACCCTGCTATGCTAATGTATACCTGTTGCTATATTGGTGACCACTGTTATTTCATAGTTTTAAGTTGTCACATCTGTCGGCATGGGGACTGCCGACAGATGTGACAACTTAAAACTATGCCAATTTTTTTGTTTAAAATGTTATATTTAAGCCTGGGTTGCACCAAGTAACTTTAATGATAGCCGGAGATATTGACAGCCTTTTCAAATTGTCAGCCGTAAAATCTCCGGTTATCGAATCCGCTTGACTGTCACTAATGTGACACAATAAAATTTTAATTGTTATCGAGCTGCATCAGTCTTTCGGACATTTGAGCTCTTAAAGTTACTTTGATGCAAGTGCAACTCACTCTAAATTCGTAATAAAATTAGACAAAACACTGCTATCTAGAATTACTTAACTTAGTACCTTCGCTATGTTTAATCAAGTACCAATGTTAAAAATAAAACAAAAAAAATAGTATTTTTAAAAACAAACTACTAGATCGATAATTGTTACTGTCACCCGAAATTCGGTTCAGTTTTTTTATGAATGTTGTTAAGCTAATCTTGATTCAAGAGGCGACATTTAAGAGTTTTATTATTTATAACTTTAAGTTTATCTCGAATCTCGGTTAGTTAAACTAACCGTTAGGTTAACCATTTGATTGGTAGTTAGGACTGAGTTATGGATACTGGCTCTCAGTTATTAGATATCGAGATTGGGTGTATGTAAAATCGGTAATTGGTAAAAAATGTGAAAAATATGATCAATAGATCTAGATTTATGGTCACCTACGTCTACAACGTTAATAAAAAATGTAAAAAGTTACAATAGACATGTTAAAAAGCTTTAGAGATAATAATATATTATTCACTAAGGGGATAAAGCTCTGTCTAATGTCAAGGGCGCTATATTGAATCAAAAGGCGTAACGAAGGATTCTAGTGCGAGGGAGTTAATACTAAAATCCTGAATTCAGCGAGAGATTCGTGGTCGGCCAAGACCAAGACACCTTTTTCGCCGTGGAGAATACTCTAGTTTTCACACCTGCGAATAGAGATTATAAATTCGTTCAGTCGATTTTGTGTGATTGAGTAACAAACATTCAAACAAAAAATTTACAAACTTCCACACAATATGAATAGGATTGTTTTAAAAAGCAATACCTAATTCGATTTTCATTTTTTTTTTTTTTAGTTTTTTCCAAATTAGTCGAAGTTCCAAATTAAAATCAAATCAAATCAAAATTTTAAACGTCGGCGTCAGTTGTTGACAATACTTTAGATTTCGTATTTTTGATAATAAATAACCACACAACGAAAACGTTGACAAATATTTATGGAAAATGTAGTACTGGTTTAAAGGCACTGGCAAACCCGCTAAACAGCCTATATAAAAAATATAATTTACACAAAATAATGTTTTGAATACGCAAATTACGGTTAATATGTAGTGAAAATATATAATTTGATGAAATATTTTATTAATAATTTATCATATTTTATTTATTTACACAGTAGGCATAAAAAGGCATAAAGTATCTTTGATGACATTAAGAAAAGAACAGATCTCGGCTCGGGTGAAAACTGGAAAATAGAGAATGCTCATTTAATAGTATAGGATAGCTCATGCTAATTCCATGTATAGTACATACTATATCCATGCTGCCATGATAGTACATACTAAATTCATGTTGCCATGATAGTACTTACTAATTCCATACTGCCATCTCATTACTCCGACTAGTATATTATACATGTTATCTGTGGCGCACCTTACCACACTTGTGTGGTAATATAAAATAAAAACCATGCGTGTTTAATAAACTGCATTAAGAACGTAAAAGCGGTTCAATACGAGCCACTTTACGAGGAAGTGTGTTGAAAAAGGTTTTATATAATTAAGTATACTCGTTTCATTATACTGATAAAAAAAAAACATAAATCATAAAAAATGCTGGTTATCTTTCTCTAACAGCAAAATAATATTTCCGAATGACAACAAATTATTTTAATCTACAATACTGGTCTTAGGCAGTTATCATTAAATAATAATTAAGCATCTCATAAAAGCTACTATTAGTTGTATCGTAAAACTAAAAACTTAGATATCTAAAAGTTTGATAAAAGCACTGGCGATCAAGATAACAGCTATTAAATCGATATAAAAATGAACTGGTTACTATTTTTACACGTTTTATAAAAAGGCCTACTATTTTGAGCTGCTTACCATATATTTTACAAGGTTTTATGAATATCAGAACAAAATCAATTTTATGTTCCAACGTAGCACACGCACACGCACACGCACACGCACACGCACACGCACACGCGCACGCTGCTTGGCTTTTAGGAACTTTCCCCACTGACAGCGATAACAGAAATTTTTGATGAACAATGAGCTCTTTCCCTTTTTCTCCTTAATATATCTACTTGTACATAATATAAATTATAATAGATTGTATATTGTAGATTTGTCAAGTGTAATTAAATATATAAAATTCTATTACGATGAAGTAAAATTTATTAGGGACAACAAGATCCAAATTTCAAGAACAAGATTTTTTTTAATTTTGTCTCTAAATCTACATAACAATATATTAAAACTATAAAATTTAGATGAAACAAAATAGCAGGTCTGCTGGAAGTTTCTGAAGAAATAAGCAGTACCTTTGTACTCAAATTATAACAATGTGGTATCTAGGTATATGTATTTTACCGTGTGTACATAAATAATAAAACTATGTACTTTTATACCTATTTTAGTTGTAAACGCGTTATGATACATTTTTAATAAAAAAAATCTTTGTTCCTCTCAAACAGAGCACCTGCCATCAAATCTCTTCACCACCCTTGGTTGACTGGTAGAGAATGCGTAAGGCATTAAGTCCGCCTTTGTACCTTTTTTGTGTGCGAAAAGTTTAAATAAATAAATAAAATAAAATACTGTAGCATTTCATGTTTCTTAAAAATATAAAACAGATTTCAAATTTTTATAATAATTACGATTGGCAATAGAACTTTATAAAACGCATCGTTGTTCATTATAGGTTTATATGTATATTGCTAATTAAACTGAGATAATAAGCACTTATTAAGATAAAAATCAAATGGCCGAGGTCGGTCCGTGGATGGGTGACCATCAATTACATAATCATTAAGGGTACGTCAGAAGCCCGTTCTGACAACCAGTCTTACCAAGCGGTATCGTGTACCCAGCAACTGGGTTGTGGAGGTCAGATAGGCAGTCAACCTCAACTTGTTTATTTTTTTTAGTTTGTGTTCTTTTTATGCGTCATGTTTACCGCAAATAAACGTATTTTCTTTCTTTCTTTCAGTCGCTCTATGTAAAATATTGGTATTCAGTTGCATCTGGTTAGACTGGAAGCCGACCCCAACATAGTTGGGAAAAGGCTAGGCAAAATATGATGAAAATAAAAATCAAATAGGTAGCTAATTGCAATTCTCAAAAATAAGTTAATAGTCGACGTCTCCATTTTGTCAATATATTATTTGTGTTTTTTTTTTCTGATATCAATAAACATTATTTTAATTTTATTGTTCTCATCGCTCGCTCTATTGAGAGGAAACGCATCAACCGAGATGTTATCAGCACAAATGTCAAAGATTTTGATGTTGAACAAGAATGCACATAAATGCTGGCTGGTCAGATTTTATTTTCATTTTTATAGACTGCACTGGGTATAAAACAAACAAATTAATTCTTGTTGTTATTTGCGTGTCAATAGATCAGGTATTAGGTTATGTTTTGATTAAGAGTCAGTTTTTTGCGCCCTTTCTTGTGAAGGTAAGGCCTGCTTGACACTGCGTTTCTGAAAGCCGAATTTTCACGGTACTTACGCTGTTACGCATTTTGTACACAAACAGAAATTGTTCCACCAGAAACCGCAGAATTTTTTATCATCAGGGTGAAATTGAACAGGAGCCTGAAAACAACCAAAACTGCTTTTCAGTTTTTCTTCCGAACTGAAATGCAAAAAAAACACCACCTGTATTTTATCAAATATCTACTACAAAGAAATATTACGACTAATATTTATATAATTAATTACATTAAATAATATTAATAAACAAAATAAAGTAAAATAAAATGCTTGATATTCTTCCGTAGTGCGTCATACAAATAAATCAAAAGTTTCTTAATGATCTTGGCCTACCTGTAGGCCAAATATTCAAGATCTCTACATAGTTATGAAGAAATACCTATAAATTGATATTATGCCTAATTTGTTATTCTAATCTCATTAAACGAGACTATCTGTTGACTCATCTCTCAGTGGCTGTAGACAAAAAAAATTAAATGTATTTACCTACAGCCAATGGCAAAATTGTGTTTCATTTAAAAAAATGGTCAATGGTAAAATTGTTTTAAAAAAATCTTCCAGCCTCTGGGTATTTTTCTCATTGTGGTGAGTTTTTATAATGTAAATATACCTACGTATTTGTGCATAAAATCATCACTGCCTAGCGTTTTCCCAACTTGTTGTGGTAGGGTTACAGCCTAATGGGATGCAGCTAAATACCAGTATTTTACATGGAGCGACTGCCTATCTAACCTCCACAACCGAGTTACTGGATAATACGATACCCCTTGGTCAGAACTCAGAGTGGTTGTCAGACATTTGGGTTTCTGACGTCACGGTACGACTGTCAAAGATCCAAGAATGGTAGCCGGGACCAACGGCTTAACTTGCTTTCCGAGGCACGGAGGGGTCTCGGTATTTAAAGATGGTCAACCATCCACAGTGTTTTTGTTAACCCAGAAAGTGCTCACCGCGCCTAAAGAAGTTTTCAGTAATTCAAAAATCACACATTAAATGTGGACGTCTTAATTAGTTCAACATCCCCGTGACACACATTCAACAACAGTCGCCATTCTTTATACCGTTTACACACAAGTCACAATGAATAGTTCCAAGAAGGGCACAAGATGTTTGTGAAAAACGTCGCTAAATACAATCATGCTGTATGTGTATTAAGGTGAATGCTCTAAGCTAGACAGCGATTTTTTTGGGTTCGACTTTAAAAAAAAAACAGAAACTTTAAACATACGTTGATGGCACGGTTGGCGCAGAATATTTGTATGACCGACTGCTTGTGTATATGAGTTTAAAATGTTTGTAAACGCACCCACAATACAGGAGAAATTCCTAGTGGCCAAGGTTTTAAAAAAAAATAAGTTTTTCTTTCTTGGTCTTTATTAGTCTCGCGGGCTACCCTAGAGCATCCACCAATTGGGGCCTAAAATGCGTAAAAAACTTACGACAGGATCCGAGAGAGACAGGCCACGATTTAACGCCGAGTATAGGTACTCAAATCAGCGTCACCAACCATCTCGAGTCGATTATATCCGGTTCAGCGTCACCGACCTACTGGAGCCGAGTAAATCCGATTCAGCGTCACCGGCTCGAGCGTGACGGTTCAGTTTCGTTCACTGTTCAGAAAGAGCGCAAAGGCCGTCTAAAGTTTTCACTTCAAAAATCGAAAGATGATGAATTGATGACACAAAACTTGTGATTCAATTCAAGATAAAACAAAAATAATTAATGGTAATTAAATTAAAGGCATTCAAAAATACTTGTATCTGAAATCTCTAAAAGTAAACTTTTACGATGCACCCAATAAAAGGAAAGCGAAATCCTCGCGTACCCAGCAAAAATAACACAAAACAAGACGATCAGATATTACAGGCACTATAGAGGAACAGGGTGTAAAGTTCACTATTCCTCCATAGAAACGGACGTTCCTCCGTTCAGACTGGTGTTTTGTCTGGAGGGCTACTGGGTGCGCTTGTTTCATCATAGACCTCATCTATCGCTTTCCATCGCTAAAGCACTAGGAAGTGGTAAAGGGCGAGCGTTTTTGGGGGACTAAGCTGCCTTATGTAATTTTGACGTTCGAAAAGTGATGATTCTCAGCCTAGTTTGAATAAATGACTTTTGAATTTTTGAATCAGACGAGGTTGAGGTCAAGAGTGGTCCCATTGATTAATAAATTATAATATTTAAAAAATTATAGTTGACGAGCTTTGCCAGTTTTCCCGATTTTTAACCCAAGATTAAATGTCCGCGCGTAATCCCACTTTTCGGGGATGGATAGTAAAATAAATAAGTAATTCGTAAGTAATGTTATACTATTGTTGTTGCGATATATATTGATACTCGCAATCGCAAATAAATCAAAACCTACAGGGTACTTCCCGTTGACCTAGAATCATGAAATTTGGCAAAAAGCAAGGTTTCACAGCACATATACGAGTGGCACAAACCGGCCAAGTGCGAGTACACGCACTTGGCCGGTTTGTTTTAAATTATTTCTTGCTTTCGACAAAGGAATCCCGCTTCTTTTACTCAAAAGGTTTCAAAATCCCTCTTTGCCCGTTAAAAAATCTGGCAACGCTGTTGAGGACTCCTGTATTCCTAGTCACTATTAGACCTTTCACAGTATTGCCTCTTGCACCACGCATGTTACCTTTGCTTACTCTGGGTTTTCCACATTACTCTGGATCCTCATTTAATTCTGTATTGTTACAGGCAAAAAGGCCAAGACCTGACACAGGCACCGATGTATCAGATCGGTAAGTAACCTTATGATAAATAGTATTAGAGTTTAAAGTTAAGTATTGGTATACTATTATATGTATATCTACCAAAATGATTAAAGTTATAGAAGTTTGTATGGGTATGACCGGGGGCTGCTGTGGGATCTGGCAGCTCCCATTGGGAAAAGGGTTACTTCTGCATTTTCGTTTACTTTGCAAAAATATCAATGACTAGCTTCTGCCCGCGACTTCGTCCGCAAACCTAATCTTCCTCAAGAATAGAGCAATACAATGCAAAAAACCGACTGGTAGTTCCGGAGATTACCCCCTACATACAAACTTACAAACAAACACTCGTTATAATATTAGTATAGCTAAAGATATGATCAGCATTTACCATCAGATGAGATGAAGGCCAAGTGCTTCCGCGTAGGGGTTGAAAAAATAACTCATTGCGATGAAAATGGGCCTCCAACTATCAATGATCGGGGCCGAAAGACCAGCTGGTGTCCGGAACTCCACGTCAAAGCGCGTATTTTGCGTATCGGGGTCTTTTAAAATCATTATTAGTGTTCTCGTTCGCCCCCTATAAAATATAACACGTCAGTGGTGATTGGTAGGTTAACAGTAATCTCCGCCCATGCTTAAACTATCGGGGATTGGGGGAGATATGTGTTTAGTGATATTATATTAATCAATTCCACTGTTGTGGGGAGAGTCACCTCCCTGTTAAAGCTGTCTACGAATCTGTTTCTAATCGCTCCGTATTAGATTGTTAGTTAAATGATTTCCCTCTCTTTCTCTAGTACTATTCTCTTCCAGTTCACAAAAGTTGTTCATAGATTTTTTACATAGGAGACTATTTCTAAACTGAATTAGGGTTTTTTTTGCCGTGAGTTGTGTTACTCGTAGCTTTCAGTGCCAACGATTCTTACCTCCCAAATTTATCTTCCTCTACAGCTTACTTACTAACTACTAACTACTTTCCTCTGAACGTAACTCCCTACACATCCTGTCATCTTCAACTAACTCCTCACTCTTCATTTCCCCACCAAAATATTATTTCCATAACATAACATATCATTCATATTGTTTTGTAGTGTTATATTTATTTTTGTTGCAATGTATTTTCTGGTGTACAATAAAGTATATATAAATAAATAAATAAATAACATCACGCCTGTATGCCCCGTAGGGTTAGGCAGAGGTGTACCTATAGTACACCCACATTTCGCCAGATATGTTTAAGTGCCATGTAATAGGGGGCGAGCCTATTGCCCATAACGGGTACAAATCCAAACTCCGGGGTGCTATTTATTTATTTATTTATTTATTTAATACTTCAAGCACAGGAATGTACAGAGGCGGACTTAATGCCATAGGCATTTTCTACCAGTCAACCTTAGGGTGGTGCAGAGACAAACAGTGGTAGGTGCAATTTACGAAAAATTGAGGATGTTTTATTTTATTTAAGTTAATATAAAGAAACACATATACCTATTACATATAAATATAAGTACATATAAATACATATACATAAACACACGAATATACTAAAACAAATAAGACAAACAATGGGAAAACATTAACGTTGTGATGATACTGCCAGCTTCTTGAATATGCTCGCGAACTTTAACTTTAAAGGATAATCGGTTGGTTGCCATCCTGATTTCCTGGGGAAGAGCATTCCACAAAGAGATAGACTGAACGAAGAAGGAAGAATGAATGAAGTCTGTGCGGTGAGTGGGACAATGAAGAACGCGATTATTTGATGACCGTAGATTTTTACTGTGGTTGTCACAAATGTACTGAAAGTGGGGGGCTAGATAACTAGGGGACGTGGGAGAGTCGAGAAATGAAAACAAGGTGGTCAGCGCCCTTTGCTCTCTACGCTGGCGTATGGGCAACCACTTTAGAAGTGACCGATGCGCAGAAACATGATCATATTTACGCAGATTGAAAACAAATCGAATGCAGTTATTGAGAAGACGGTCAAGTTTGTTGAGGAGATCTGCATTCAGGTCATCGTAGCACACATCACCATAATCGATGATAGGGAAAATTATTGCTATTGAGAAATCTCAGAACGAAAAGCCAATAACACTTTACCCGACCCTGAAATCGCACCCGGGACCCCATGCTCAGAAGTAGCACTTGCGACCACTCAGACCAACGAGGCAGTCAATCATTTCCATCTCATTTTAACCAAACAAATACTATCATCTCATCACATACTCAACGTTTCCACTCCTCTGCGTCACAGATTATACAGATAGGACACTCCGCAGTTTAGGTATGAAGCTATAAGTACGCGGCGGGCCCGTCTTGCTGGACCAATTCAGTGATAGAAAGAGAGGCAACTTCTTGGTGAATAAAGTCTGACAAACGAAAGTAGACACTCGAATTATTTGCAAACTTTTTATATGGCAATGCTATACTAATGTCAACCTCAATTTGCCAAAACAAGATGGAGTGTTGCTGATGATTTGTTGTGATCTTGATACAGCATTTACTAACTCAAAAAACGTCAAAACAGTATGAATCTTTTGACATGGAAGTTTTAGATTCAGATTTTGATTATGGTAGTGAAATTAACCAAAATTATTCAAACTCAAACTCAAACTCAAAGCATTTATTTCAAATAAACCAATTACAGGCACTTTTGAATTGTCAAGGGGTCGGTCAGTCAGAAAAAATGAAGCTAGATGCCCATTCCAAAGCGTAGTAGGTACCTATGGAGAAGAACGGGCAAGAAACTCCACGGACACTCTTTTAAATAAAAATTTGGTTACAAAATATTGGTTACATCATTCATGTTGAACTTATACATGTGAGAACGATGCAAAACGTTAAAAGCGTCCGTAATAAAAGATAAAAACAAAAATAAAACAATTAAAAAATTAAATCAAATTAAAATAAGCCATGGCAGCTATGAGATGACCAGTCACAACTGACGGCGCCCGTTCACGAACATGACGCATGGATTAGCACCATTCAGCTCAACCATTTTGAAGGGAGCTAAATGATCCAACACACACGCCACCGTCAGCGTGACATTAGAGTGAGCATGACATACTCTCAGCCGCCAGGGCACATTCAAGTCAATGAAAGACATACCCAGTACCTAAATGGTAGCTTTATAGTCTGTACATAGTACTCACACATGTGCTATGCAATTATACAATGCTAAGAGATTGAATTTATACAATGCAAAGATAGTTTTTAAAATCTTCCGCAGCTCCAACAGTATTTTCAGTTGCTATACAATTAGATTATGTGCCCTTGTGGAGCAGGACCAGCGTTGAGCCAAGCATTTTTATCAGCGATGTAATCCCCCAACTTATAATATGCCTGACTGCATAGTGTGCGTTTAATATAAGATTTAAATTTCGTTTCATTCAGCTGAAGTATGTGGGGAGGTATTTTATTGTAGCATTTTAAACAGTACCCCATGAATGATGAGTCTACTTTAGCCAGCCTGAAACCCGGTTGAACTAATTGGTCCCTATTCCTAGTGATATAATTGTGTCTTGAACCTCTTTTACTAAAAAGATGTAGATTTTTCCTTACGTACATAATGTTTTCATAGATATATTGACAAGGTACCGTCATGATGTTAATATCTTTAAACAGTTCCCTTAGAGAGTCGCGCCTGCGGAGGCCATATATCGCTCTGATGGCTCTTTTCTGCAGAATAAAAATAGACTCGATGTCTGCAGCCCGTCCCCATAGTAGAATACCGTACGACATAATACTATGAAAGTAACTAAAATAGACTAGCCTCGCGGTATCTACATCCGTAAATTGACGGATTTTTCTCACAGCATATGCTGCCGAACTTAGTCGTCCTGAAAGGGATGTTAAATGAGGACCCCATTGAAGCCTAGAGTCGAGCGTGATCCCCAGGAAAACAGTTTGATCGACGAATTCTAGTTTCTCTTGATTTAATACTATCTCACAATTACTACTTTTGACATTTGGTAAAGAAAATCTTATGCACTTAGTTTTTTTCTCATTTAATACTAAATTATTAGCAGTGAACCAATTTTGGACCTGCTGCAGGGCGTTATTTACGTCGTCAAGATTTGATGCACGTCTATTCATTTTAAAAATTAATGAAGTATCATCAGCAAATAACACCATTTGTGGTTGAGTTTTTAACAAATGGGGTAGATCATTAATATATACTAAAAAGAGAAAAGGACCCAATATTGATCCTTGTGGTACACCCATTTTTACTTTTAAACCGAGTGAATTGACACCATTTATTTGAACTTGCTGTTGTCTATCATTTAAATAAGATTTAACTAAACTGAGCGCAAGTTTTCCAAGTCCGTAATGCTCAAGTTTCAAGATTAAGGTTTCATGGTCGACGCAGTCAAAAGCCTTGGAGAGGTCACAGAAAATTCCTATGGCGTCTTGGGCCTCTTCCCACGCCGTAAATATGTGTTTTAATAAGGTGACACCGGCGTCAGTCGTACAACGTCCCTTGGTGAAGCCATACTGTTGATCATGTAAGATTTTATTGGTATTAAAATGATTGAGCATTTGATTAAGCATAACCTTTTCAAACACCTTGCTTAATACTGGCAACACGGACACGGGTCTATAATTATTGGTATCTTTACTGTCCCCGGATTTGAAAAGTGGTATTACCTTACTATATTTCATTAGATCAGGGAAGACTCCTTGATCCACACACAAATTAAATATTAAGGCTAAGTACGGCGCTATAGTCTCAATGATGGAGGTACAAACTTTGATTGACATTCCCCATAGATCTTCGGTTAATTTGATCTTAATTTGCTTGAAAGCTTTTAATACTGTTATGGGGTCTATATGCTTGAATTTAAATTCAATCGGGCAGGATGAAACGTTGGCTCTTAATAAATCAATTGAACGCGAGGGCGAGGAATTTAAGGTTTCAGTAGTTTTAAGTGGGATACTGGTAAAGAAATTTACAAATTCTTGAGCAACTTCTTTGTTAGTGCTTATGACACCACGTGAAGTTTCTAGTGTGAAATCACTGTTATGTCTTTTATTCCTATTTGTTTCGTCATTGATAATTTTCCAAACCGTCTTTATTTTATTATCGGCTGATTTGATCTTGTTGCTAAGGTACAAGGCTTTAGCTACCTTGCAGGTATTTTTAAAAGTTTTAGAGTAAGTAGCAACGTATTTATTAAAAGTGTCAGAGTTAATAAAAGGCTTAAGGCCATACAGCTCAAACAATGTTTCCCTACTTTTCCTAATACCCTTAGTTGCCCAGTCACTGAACAGAAAATTTGGGCAAATCGTTTTAGTTTTCTTTTTTAAAGTATTATCGAACTCGGTGCGCACTACCGAAAAGAATTCCTCATATAATTCATTTACATTGTTTATAATATGACCCGGTATACTTAACTTACTAATTAAGTTATTATTAAATTTACTTAGATTGCTGGTTGTTACTTGTCTAGATTGTATCTGAAATCTTTGTAATGGTGTGTTGCACTTGAAAGCAACAGTTTGACCACTGTGATCCGAAGGCAGATAATTAACAATAGCTTTATCTAAGTAGTCGCAGCAACAAAAAACATTATCAATACAAGTAGCACTATTTGTAGTTATGCGGGTTGGTTCTGAAAACACATTTGACAGATTGAATGATTTAAAGAGACTTAATAATCGACTGCTATTTGAACTATTTTCTAAGATATTAATATTGAAGTCACCACAGATAATTATTGATTTTTTCCCCGTTGCAAGTTTTGCTAGAACATCTTCCATTACTGCCTCAAATATGGAGTAGTTTTGATAATTGGGGGGTCTGTAAACGCACACTATGACATACTTATCTAGCTCAACACAGGACAACTCAATGTTATGTTCAACCGACAAATCAACTATATCTTTACGAGTCTTAGATTTAATAGACTTTTTAACTAAGATTAGTGAACCCCCACGCAGCATTGATTTGCGGTTAAAACAACTGACCACGCTATAATTTTTATAATTAATTAACATCTCAGAATCTTTCAACCAATGTTCAGTTAAACAAATAATTTCGAACATAGTTTTTTCTAAAAATAATTCAATTACTAATTGTTTGGAAGAAAAACCTTGAATATTTTGATGGAATAATTTCAAGGTATTCTGCTTAGACTCTTTTTTACAATTAACTATTTTAGAGCCAGAAGACACCTTGTTCTTGGTAGGTATAACTACAGTGTTACTGGTATCTTCTGTTGTCTTACTATCTAGTTTAAATTAACATCCAGAGTGAGCCCCAAGACTCCCATGCCATCACCAGGCAATGAGATCCTACTACTTGTGGACCCCACATTATGACAAGAATTTGCCATAGTGACACATGGATCCTCCTTCGTACAATAATTGTAAATATCGTATTACAATATCGTTGTTTTTTTTTTATTCGATTTGCTGCATAATACCTAATAATAACGTATTTTTAACCCCCGACGGAAAACGAAGGGGTGTTATAAGTTTAACGTGTGTATCTGTGTATCTGTGTATCTGTCTGTGGCATCGTAGCGCCCAAACGCTTGAACCGATTTCGATTATTTTTGTTTTGTTTGAAAGGTGACTTAATCGGGAGTGTTCTTAGCTATGATTCAAGAAAATCTATTCAGCCGTTTGAAGATTATCAGGTCTTTTCTAATTGATGAATGGATTTGAGCATCTTCTACAGGTCTGATTGAGTCTAAACTTCGTAATCTGTTACTTCAATGGTATTCAAATAACATAGTAACCTTGAACTGATGCTGCAGCATTACCTGGTATTTGCAGGATACCCAACTCCTCACCAATTTACAGCAGTAGTATCGTGTTTGGGCTCATTGGAATGGTCTCAATGAACAGGTTATAGATATATATTTATATATGTCGGGGGTTTTTAAATTTTTAATTTAATTAGTGTAGAAGTGTATTGATAAGATGTTGGCAAAGATGAATTGCGATGCCACTGTGAGGATACCAATATCTTTGAAAAAATATCTTAGAGAAACTCTAGCACCTAGCTGGTAAATTGCTCGAACAGCTCGTTTTTGAAGGACAAATTATATTTTGAATATCAGCAGCTTTGCCCCACAGCAGAATACCGTAGGACATAACGCTATGAAAATAACTGAAATAGACTAACCGAGCTGTATCCACGTCAGTGTATTGTCTTACTTTCCCGACGGCGGATGCGGCCGAACTGAGCCTTCCCGCTAAGCGTGATTATGTGGGCCCAACTGAAGTTTAGCATCTACTGTTATGCCCATAAAAACTGCCGACTTTACAGTTTCAAGCACCTCTTTATCTAAGATGATGTTGGGTCCTCTATTCTAACATTTGGTAGGGTGAACTTTACACATTTCTTTTTCTTGGCATTGAGAACTAGTTATTCAGACGATGTAAACTGATTTTTTGAAATGTCAAGAAACGTCTCTTTGGTTTTAATGATTTTAAACAAATAATTAAAAAGTGTCAAATTCAATTATTCCAGGGTCGTCATTACTAATTTCGGGGTTTTTTTTTAAATTTGCTGCGCTTTTACAGTCTCTACTTTCGTTTGCCAGACTCTATAACTGTAGGTGATTAGCGCTGTGCGTCCTGAATTGCACTTTATTGTGTCTAAGCAAGATTCGCTCTTTATTTAAATGATTTTGCGGAATGTCCCATCTGTATAAATCTGTGTCTGCGTCCAAATTAAAGTTTACACCAAAATACGGCTCACACCCGTCTATGCTCTTCAAAATACAATGCCAAGGGCCCTTAATCCCCGTATTGTAAGTACACAATTGCCGTGAAAAGAGCTACTTATTAAAACTAGGAACACGCCCCCATTCCACATTATCACGCGATGATCAAAGGAGATGGGGAACACAATGAGGTTTTATGTTACGTGACGATTTGGACCCTTCAATAGATTTGGAGAGCAGCTTTTGCAATCTCTGTCTGATCTTGTGATCTGATTTTTTTTGGGAGGTGCAGGTTTTTTTGAACGTGATTTTGGCTGCAGAGTGTGTTATGTTAGGAGGTTTATAATGTGCTTTGAATTTTATACGAAAACTTGATTTTTCTCGCGACTTCGCTCGCGTATCCCATGGAAACATACTACCGGGATAAAAAGTAGTGCATTTGTTGTTCCATGTTATAAACTATCTGTCTGGCCTCATCCAAATCCTATTAGTAGCATAACATAATGATTGAATACTATCGTGAATTCATGCATGCCTAGTACTTTTTGTTAGGTTACTGCTCAGAAATTGTGCACTTCTAATGATTGAACGCCTGTATTCCCCGATGGGTTAGGCAGAGGTGTACCTAAAGTACACCCACATTTCGCCAGCTATTTTTAAGTCCCCTGTAATAGGAGACGAGCCTATTACCATATACCAACCAACAAATCCAGACTCTCTGCTGCTACTGAGAAATTCCAGATGGATAAAGCCAATAACTCTTTGCCCGACCTAGGAATCGAACCCAGGACTTCATGTTCAGTAGTAGCGGTTGCAACCACTAGACCAGGGTTTCTCAAAGTTATGGTTCCACGTGCCCCCATTAAAGTTCCAGATGACAGCAAACCCCTAACAAAACTTCGGATGAAAAAAAAAATCGGGATATTCTTCCTGTCTAGCTGCCCAAAAATCAATCAAAGACATCCTTTTTAAATCAACTCGAAGAGTTTCATCAATAGTAAATCTCGTCGCGAACTGCCGTCGAATGGCGAACCCCTAGGGGTGCGCGTACCCCACTTTGAGAAACCCTGCACTAGACCAACCAGGCAGAAAGACCAAGGAGCTTCGTCATCATGATTACCTTTCGCTACTACTGTATCTTCTGAAGAATTCATTATGTGTCTGATTTTTCACTTATTAGAATTTTACATTTTGCTTTCCCCAAGGACTTGTTGAACGGGAAAAATCTTCTACAACTAATTAAAAACACATCATTTGTTTTAAAAGTTGTCGACATGTTAACATGACAGGCTTTCGGCTTTCACAAAAAAAAAAACATGGCCAGCGTTTACGCAAATTAATTCCGTTAATAGAAGTAATCAATCTTATAAAACCAGCGCCCTACTGTTTATATATATTTACAAATATATTTTCCATTTACATCACAATATTTCATCATTCTAAAAACACGAAATACTGCATTTGATAAATTCCTTTGCTTCGCGAACATAATAAAAAAAATAACCACGTTTGGCATTCGACAGCCACATTCCGTTTTAGGCACCGTATTTGTTAGGTTAATTAGTAGTTAACATGACATTCCTTAACTTTTTAAACGTTGTCGAGCATTTTTCGAAGCTAAAATAATGAATGGGCGAAACTGAAGTATGTTTTGAGCGATATAAATCAATTTTTTGACGCGATTCCGTTCCGTTATACGGTATATTTTTTACTTATGACAAGCAGGATCTGAAGTATCGTATGTCTTGACTGCCGAGTCTGTTGATGTTTTGTTGTTATTTTTTTATTAATATCCTCCCTTGCACGTAGTTTAAAATATGAATGGAACTCATTCTATTTCTTCAAATGTTTTTAAAAGCAAGTGGCTTTTTTACGTTTCATTCTTTTTTTTGTCTTTGGTTTCCCTTTTTGAATTTGGACTTATTTTAGTTTAGAAGCTTGGTTGTCTTAACCATTTTACTTAGAAAAAAACTGGGTTAGGTGATATAACTAGGTTTCTTATTAGATTTAGAATTACCACCTCCAATTCCTTTACACAGAATAAGAATCTACTGCACAGCTCTGACACCAGGTTAGTCACTAACCACCATAAAAAGACGAAGAAGAACCTACTCTTTTCAATCTTATAAGAACATTAATTCACAGTAATCCAATTCATCATAATTCCAAATTAAAATCGTCTAAACGAAATCGGATAACCAAAGAAAAAAATAATTACCTCTCGAATAAATGCAAAAAGATTACTTTCATCACTTTTCAAATGAAAAACTTCAATCGATCTATTTGAAACATCATACTTACAAAATACAAGTACTTAATCTACTCTAAACCTGATTTCTAGCGGCATAATAAATTAGAAGTTTATTTTTAACCCTTACATTACTCATTCGAGACATCTGTTAGCTTTTTACGAACGAAAAATTTTGGCAGATGACAAAAAATGCAATTAATAGATTTTAACGCTAAGTTGACACGTGGGGGCCAAATGGCGGGAAGGGCAACCGATTTTGGGATCCTTAAGTATTTTTGAAGATTGTTTTGTTATAAATCAGCACTATTTTTTCTAGATATTGTCTCTTTCCTGTTAAGTTAAGATAAACCAAACGCAATATCACTATGCTTAGTATTGGCTCTGTTTGGCTTAGTTTGACTTTTTTGCTGCGTGTATTTTTAACAAATTCGAATTCAATTCACATAGGAAACAACAGAATTTAGGTGCACGGTTCCAATTTGCAATAAAACTTCAAATAATTGGCTTTTACAACATTTTCAAATTACAGCGTTAATAGGTGTGGGAGGACAGTGTAGGCCTATCAACGTATCAACAAGTACCAGGTACAGACGCCAGCACATCAACCTACTCCAATCTGTCAAATTTTCCCAATCTACATTGAACCTTATTCTTTAGCGATAAAGTTGAAAATCTATTAAAGAAATTTGACAGATTGTAGTAACTTGATGTGCTGGCGTCTGTACATAACAAAATAGAAAATCACTAACAAATCGAAGCATCTATGAGTCTACTAACAGAACTAAGATAAAAAAATAGGAATAAGACATAATATCTACCCGGGCAAGAACAGTAGATACCTCAACTCCATCTCTCATCGATGGAAAACCATGTAATTTAAATTTGAAGTATTTAGAAGTTACAATTCAACACCCATTTCAAAAACTGCCTTCCCATTCATTACACCACCGTACAAATCCCCGATAAAACACTACACAGTCGATCACAGTACTCTTATTTACACCAACTTGTCACAATCAACTCACACGCAGCTACGGAACCCTCTCACAGAACAAAGAGGTCCTTCACGTCGTGTGCCGTATATTGTCCCTGTCAAAGGGCACTGGGACTTTATTGTTTCGCTCTTAAAGCACAAGTTTATACTCCTTATACTGTGGCAGTTGTTTTTGTAGTAAATATACACGTGCCTCGGTAATGTGTCGAAGCATTTGTGCACAAGAGTCTTTTGTTTTGATTGGGAATTGGGGTATTGATTATTAAGTGTAGCGATAGTGAAATGAACACAAAGATGAATGCTGAGATGGTAATTTTTATATTGGTAATGAGCATGAAAAAGATTGAGAAATCATAGAAATCTAGGGAACGAACCCGTACATGGTAGGGTCAAAATTGTTGAAGGAGATGAAAGTAAGGGTATAAGTTTCAAGGATCCCACCAACGAAATTGGAAGTGATCGCTTTCAAAGTTCCGAGGAATGACTATTATAGAGTAAAGTCAGTAGGTTAGGTAGTATGGAAAAATCAATAGATACCTATGGAAGGAAGAGAAAGACACCTAAAAAGCCAACTCCCACGGTGCGCCATATCGCGGACGCGCACCAGCCCGCACGAGGACGCACCGCCACGCACGCGTACAACGCGCGTCTGCGCTACCACGCACGCTAGGTTTCCCACGGTGCGTCGTGCGCGTGCGTCCGCGATATGGCGCACCGTCGGAGGGCGGCTTAATGTGCGTGCGCACTGCGGTGCGGTGACTTGAGTTGCGTTTTTTTTTAAATAAAATCCTGCTTTGTTTTCGTATGCGTTTTTTTACCGCAGTGCGCACGCTTCCACTGTGTTTCATACTTCACAGATTTTGCGGTAACAAAACGCACCGCAATGCGCGCTGAGCCTAACTGTGCGTTTGCACTGGCGAAACATTCCCAACAAAACATGTTGGGATCTCTATTTTCTGTCAATTTTCCATACAATGTTTGACAGTAACTAGAGATTTCAACATGTTTTGTCGTGAGGTTTCGCCAGTGCAAACGCACAGTTACAAAGACCAAACCACCATAGATAACGGGTTCAACGGATTACAAAAACCAGAAACTGCCCGAAGAATGAATAGAAAAAAATCTCACTTCTACACAAGCAATGCCTTTCCTTTATCCCATACTACTTCAAATATTATGATATCAACCCCATACTTTCTCTTCCACTCCCAAATCAGCATGGAAACCATCAACATAATATCAAAAAGAAGATCTTGATCGCCGAGGCCGCATATTTCAAACGCCAATTCACCCGGAACATAAAACTAAAAATGTGACAACTAACTTCGCGCCATATGGAATGTCAAGCATGGCCGCCTATTAAACTGTTTGAAGTCTTTTGTTAGACGAAATTAACGACATTTTACGATGACTACCGCGAGTAAAAAGTCAAAAGAATCCATTGAAAAAGAGCCGAAAACATTAAAAAAAGCTTTCAATTAAAAAGATAGTGACAATGCCAGCATTAACTGTAGAATTCCGTCGTTTGATATATGATAGTGTTGTTCCAATGGCCGAAGTGAAGCAAAGTGACACTTGAAAAAGGCGCGAACTAATATAAACAAGGGCCATTTTTTTCTAGACAAAGGCACCGCGGTTCTGCCTCTTGATTTTTTAATTGTATTATTTACGTTTGCCGTTCATTAGGTTTAGTTTTATTTATGCTATAGACATAAATCAGATTGATACAGACTGCTGTAATCAAATACTAATGTTTGAGCTTTTAGGTCAGTTGCTAAACTAATTATTTTAAATTGATTTTAGTTCTAATTAAAGCAACAAAAGTACTATCACAAAATGAGATACATATAATCGTGTAAATTAAATAGGTATAATAGAAAGCAAATTGCACAACAAAAGTTCCTAAACCACGTATAAAATTATAACCATGCGCTCATTAAAATTATAATTGTTCCCGCTCTTATATTTAAAAGTATAATTACTGCTCGGTATTAATTAATACGATATTTAATTGTATGCATATTATTATAAACACCGCTAAAAGTCTAGCGTACGGTATGCGTAATAATCACACCAATTAAAAAGCAATGTTTTTTTTATTATGGCAAGGAAAGAACACGAGCTAAGCCAGACAGATTCCTTTCTTTTAAATGTTGGCCCCCCGTCGATCTACACCAACCTAAAGGCGAAAACTTTATTTTTTAACATAACTATGTTAAATAAATATTATAAATTATTAAATCATAGATATAATTAGAATTTAATATGCAAATATTCATATAAAAATTAAACAGGTGCTATGCTAAAATGCCCTATTAACATAGATTTGATTATATTATTGGTTTTAATAAATATTTTATTGCGCAAAATATTATAAATGTGCGCTGGGTGGGGTTTAGTAATTTGATTTGCTGTTGTTTTATGGTTTATTAATCAATTGTTTGTGATTCATGATTGATTAACTGAGAGCTGACGGTATTCTTCAAAAAATTACCTTAATTCTTTTGAGGTCAAAAGAATTAAGGTAATTTTTTGAGGTACAGCTACAGGCTAAGGTAAAACAAACAGCATCTTCTTTTTTGTAGTCCGTCTTTCATATTAGTCTACAATTTAAACCTTCAATAACGCTTTGGTAGGCATGAATATTTTTTGGAAAAAACGGGCACGAAATGGACAATATCCATTGGTAGGTTAGTCTAACATTACAGTAAAATTCGATTCGTTTTCTGATGACAAGTTCTTTTATTTTAATAGAGATTTATGATCCCCATAAAAATTATTCAAATTAGCCTATAAAAATATTAATTATTCATTTTTATAATAAGTTGGTCATCTACCTACAATAAACTAGCCTTTACAACGGTCAGAAACAATAAAATTAAGTTAATTATTACCTACACATTTTACGTTTTATTGAATTAGAGAAGTCTTGTTGTCCGATTTTTACCGCGAATAAATATATAAAAAGTCAGTTGACGTCACGGCTGTCATGTTGACAGCGCGGGAATTGATTAAATAATGGCGGACGGAAGGGCTGCGTTCACGAGCATTGATAAGGGACTTAATTAATCGGAACACGTGTAAACATTTTGTTTGATAAACCCACTGTCCCGAGAGATAGGGGACCGAGTCTGTGGCATCTGTTATACGATTCTGGTGATTTGTTTTAATGATACTAATTTAGTATAAACAGCGTGTGATTTCGTTTGTTTAACACGCTCTTAATTGGGGCAATATGTTCCGTTTATGAATACGTCGTGTCATGATTATTATGTACTATGCGATACGGTCATGTAAAAAAAACTACTCTATCACAATTTGAAACTCCATAATGGCTTCAAGAATAAGAATCGTTATAAAATGAAGCTTTGAGCCCTTTAAACGAAATGCAGCCACTTCACAAGTCATACCAAGAAGCCTGACCACATGAATGGTCTAAAAAAGAATTTAATGTCTACTAACCTAACCACAGGACTCTGAGACATGTGAGCTTTAAAAGTGGAGCCATCCAAAAACAATAAAGTTCTTGATTTCTTCGTATAAATTAATCTGCTTTTGGAATACCAGTTAGTTTTCCACCAGTAATTCCAGTTCAAACCTTATGAATACATGGAAAATAATGAAGCAAAAAACATGTCAAGCATGATGATCAAAAACCACAATATTACACTAAAAGGCACGGGTTCCTTCAAATTGATCAACTAAGTGTAGCGGCACACCTGCGGAACGTTTGGCGCGAAACGTTCCGTCGCGTCATGTGACGCGCTTGCATTTCTATGGACGTAACGTTCGGCTGATGTGTCACAGGTAACTTGAAAAACATTAGGAGCGTATTTAACCGAACCTTCCACGCCGAACGTTCGGCAGGCAGGTGTGGCGCGACACTAAGTACTACGACAGAGGTATCCTTAGGTAATCCCTCGATTATATTAGTAAAATATATAGAGCCTGAAAATTGCTTTACGCTATGGATTTACCTAAGTATTCTTTCAGCCAAACACCCAACGGTAATACGAGTAGTAGGATAAGTAGGTAGGTTTGGTTGGACCAAGGAATGAGCATAACTAATTAAGTAATTACAGACAAATAGGTATGCTTTTAATACTTACTTTGGCGAGTGTGGCACATCTCAATCAATCACCTTAGTCTATCGCAGTCCACTGCTGGACAAAGGCTTCTCCCAGGCTGCGCCACAACACCCTGTCCTCCGCCTTCCATATCCAGTCTGTCCCACCTAACCACCTTCGTCCAACTAGGTGGGGGGCGTCCAACAGTACGCTTGTCGGTACGTGGACTCTTCTGCTCCACCGGCCGTCGGTCCTTCGACAAACATGGCCAGCCCACTGCCACTTCAGTTTACTTACTATGTCGCTAACTTCGATTCTTTTCCAAATAATTTAATTCCTGGTTTTATACAAAGAGACTCCGAGCATATCCCACTCCATAGCGCGCTGCGCGACCTTGAATTTGTGGACCAGTCCGACTGTCAGTGTCCACGTTTTGGCAGTGTATGTCATGACGAGGCAGGGTTGGGCAGTATTTGAATTACTTGTAATTGAAATACGTAATTGAAATACAAATACATAATTGGTATTTGTAATTCAATTACTTCTTATAAATGTAATTTGTAATTAGTATTTCAAATACCTGACGCTGAGGTATTTTGTAGTTAGTATTTCAAATACTTATGGCTCCAAAATACATTTGAACATAAATACATTTAGCGATCTTATGAATGGGTGCGATCTGCAGAAAATAGCGCTCGATAGCTTTCGTAAGCAAAATGGTGACTGCTAAATATGTAATATCTTTAAAGTTGGCAACACTGCACTTAAACTGTACTGTAGTCTGTACTGCAGGTACATACGTCAAATTGTCTATTACATAACTTGTCAATTGTAATTTTCATTCGGCGATGGAGTGAATCCTGTGAATGCTGTGACATATTTAGCGGTCGCCATTTTGTAAAATATGATGGTAAGAATATATTCCCTTTGCCTTAGGCTGGGCTGGATTAGTTCTATTCTATTTATATACCTAACCTAACACCATACTGTGTTTTGTAATTTGTATTTTGTATTTTAAATAAAAATAGTCAAAATACTGTATTTTGTATTTTATATTTCAAATACACGACTTAAAAATATTTTGTAATTTGTATTTTAAATGAGTGCGAGATAGTATTTTGTAATTTGTATTTTAATTAAAGCAAAGCATGTATTTTGCCCAGCTCTGCGAGTAGGACGCACATGGCACATCTACCCTTTTATAAAACCCAATGAATGCTATGCTATAAGAGGTTACTTGCGGAAACACTTTCAATAAGGACCAATTAAGTATTAATGGTACTGTCACAGCTTACCCATCAAATACATCGCTTCTTTATCGTCCTTAAATGAAGACATCACAACTTCCCAAGTGTTTACAATAAGCCCAAGAGGAAGGAGTTTTTACTACTTTTTACGGTTTTTTTTACGCCAAATGTTTTGATAACCGGCGGCTGTTTTGTTAGATCCGTTTAAAAAGCTGTTATCCTGTAAACAACTGAGTTTAACTGTCAGCTTTACTGCTTCATTGATATACAAACTGAAGAGGAGGGTTCAGATATACTGAATTTTTAGATTTGAATTTTCTACTTTGGTCGTAAGCTTTGGTTATATAATCAAAGGTCGTAAGAAATCAAGTGGAGAGAGCTACAAACAGAATCAGAATCAAACAAGTTGGTCTGTACCTAAGCCATTTTGTGAATCCGCCTAAAATATACTGCGTACAGTTGCGTTGGGAACTATAAATTTATGGTCCGTAGACATAAAATGTTAGGTCCAATATTAAATACCAAATTATGATGCGATAGGCATAAGTTCAATAGGCGAGGCTAGGATAAAAGTAAGTTGGATCTAGAATGCATCAACCTTTTCCCCTGCATATTAGACACAATCGTTAATGCCTTATTCTTACTCAGTGTCTTCGACTACTATTAGTATTTGACTGGATTTACTCCTAAACAACCTTTTCTACCTTCCAGACTATCAGGCGAAGTCAACACCTCACCGTGCGAATCAGAATCAACATCGAACTCCCCGCCGTCGCTCCTCCAGGATGCGACGTTGCCAGCTCTCCTAGTCTCCGGCGCATCCACGCTGTTCCAGAACACAACCACGACCACCAACACAGCGCTGAGTTTGTCAGCTGTTGACAGCTTATGCTTGCCTGGTACCTCAGAGGTGGAGAGCTGTAGTTTGGCGAACGGATGCTCGACGAGCTCGTCGCTTGGGTTGGCACTGCCGTTGACGTCGGCCGGGGGACTTTGTTCAACCTCCTCGTCGGCTGCGGTCGCCTGGTTGATGAATGAGGATAGCACGGGTAGGTATCATATCGGGACGATATTTTAGTTACTTGCTTTTGGTACTATGGGCTCTTCTTCAAGTGAAAAGGACACACAGCATTCGAAAGCATTGCTTTGATTCCCGTAGATTATCAGGCCGTAATCGTGAACCCAATCTGAAAATCTACATACAGTAAGTATACGGAGCCAAACCAATTTTACTATAAAATGTAGACCCAACCTTACGAAGTAGTTATGTCAAACTTCGAAAGTGCGGTTTAAATGTATGTACAAATAGGTGTCCAAAGGTGGTCCAGCTCCGCCATTGGATCTGAGGGCTTAGTGCGAGTTTCATTTAACCTTCTCGATCAAACGCATCGAGCGCGTTCGGCGTTCCGATTGGCCCTTCACCAGTGAAGGGCAGCCGGCTGCCAATCGGAGCGCCAAACGCGGTCGATGCATTTGATCGAGACGGTAAAATGAAACTCACACTAAGCCCTCTGGAGGTGAAAGTCCTCGCCCACATTTGGGAGTGGCGCGAGGAGATTAAGCGCCGAGGTGTAACTCCGCTGCCAATCACGGTATAGCGGACAGAGCTCCGGCGGGAAGTCATGGCGGCCTGGAGAGTGCGATTGTCGCAACCCAGATTTGGGCACGCCACAATTACGGCGATAAGTCCCCTCTTTGAGGAGTGACTAGAGAGGCGCCACCGCCACGGCGTCCTCACCTTCCGCCTGACGCAGGTCCTCACCGAACACGGTTGTTTCGGGAGGTTCCTGTTTCGCATAAGGCGGGAGGAAACGCCCGGGTGTCACCACTGTGTGGATCGCCCGGAGGACACGGCTTGGGCGGAGCACCGCCGTGTCCTCGTGGAGACGATTCCAGCCGACTAGTCGGCTAAGTCATAGTCATTCAGATTGTGATTGATAGTGTGTTACTCAACTAGGGTGCAGTTCAAGCTATTTTTACTCTATGTTAATCTAGCTTCATTTCTACCAGGTGGTGTAAAGAGCGAGGTCCGTAGCCCGGGCCTGTGCGAGGCAGACGTGGCGCTGTACGGCGAAACGTTGCCGTACGACCAGTCTGCGCTGCCCTACCAGTATTATAATAGGTAAGATAGCAGTTTTTTTACAATATTCAGGGCAATTAGGCTAATTTTAGCCTGTAACCTCATTCCTGCAAAGCAATGACTATCTCCGATCATTATTAGTAAGGATAATCGAAATCCTCAGACCAAATAAAAAAACAAGAAATAGCGCTGCGAACAATACAGTGAAGCATTCCAAAACTACACCTCCGCTCTGTACGCACATATGCTCACACGCACACATTTACAACCATTTACTATCAAACTACACCTCACTAAGTGCACACATGTTTACGAAACCGGCCTCCACCTCATTGACAGCGCTGTCTTGGTTTTTTATTTGGTCTAAGTTGAAATCATGCTTGTTCTTCATTTGGACCCAAATGTCAAGTAGGTACACATCTACCATAACCTCGTCCATTCTTTTGTAAAACAGAAGGGCTGTGAAGCTCCTAAGTATTGGTGGTCAGGTTTTAAACCCTTTTTAAACTTAAGAAACGGGACCGCAAACTTCTAGAACACCATAATCACCTAAAATTACGTAGGTAATATAGGTATATAATAGGTACCTACTGCCTCGTTGGTCTTGTGGTCGCTGAGCATGAGGTCCTGGGTCAATCCCCGGGTCGGGCAAAGTGAAATGCGGTTTTCTATCTGAAATTTCTCAGTAGCAGCACGGAGTCTGGATTTGTGCCCGGTTGATGGCAAAGGCCCACCCCCTGGGACTTAAAGCATGACTGGTGAATTGTGGATGTACTATAGTTACACCTCTGCCCAACCCTTCGGGGAAACATGGCGTGGTGTTATGTATGATGTAAGTAGGTACATACCCAAAGTTTACCTAACCACTTAAAGTTAACGCCTGAGTGTTATTTTTACGCAGAGGCACTATGTCCCTATAATCGGTCGTAATGTCGTCACTATCTACGTCAAACCTGCCCTCAACATCTAATAATAGGTCTACGACCTCTGAAGGATTTTGTGAAGCTCCAAAAGTGTCTGAAATTCATAAACTTCTCACGTAGGTAAGCGTACGTTGACGCTCCTCCCTGCCTTGCGTAAATCTTTAATCTTGTTTTATGAATCAACTCGGTACCTGTGTAAGATGTGTTAATTAAAGGTTAACCTGTTACTAATGGTTAATTTATCATATACCTAAAAGATGCTTAAAATCTCGCCTGGCGATTCTCGTCTGTGTCGGTGTCTCGCATGCACATACTCACCTCTCAGCGTGCAGCGGTTGAAAAACTCTCTTCGTGTAAACGAGATCAAACATGGAAAATAGGAAAGAAACCTAAATATCGTTTTCCGTAACAATTATATTTCTCCATCCCAAAAACGTTCGTCAATACTCGTTACGCCATCTGTTGGGGAGTAGAAAGAACTAAAAACGTCTGCCCTTCATTAGTTTCACTATCAACCAATAGAGGCGCTGTCCATGCAAAAATAAAACGCCGACCGTGGGACTTTTTTATTTGGTTGGTAGATGACACTACTGCTCTTTTCGGATATTTGCAGTATGCCCTGACTGAATGTAAAGTGCTTTACACACCAAGCTCTCCTCCGACCCATACAAACAGCCTGGCGGGTCAGTGTCGACTGTCGGTGGCACAGAGCATGTAACTTTAGTCGGTGGCATGTAATAACTTTAGTTACTCGTATTTGAGAAAACTTATTTTCAAGTATGGCTGTATCGACGGCGAGTTTAGTGTGTAAAAAAAGAAAGAAATGTCGTATAGCAAAAAAAAAATTAAGTAATAAGTAATGTAGAGACTGATGTCGGTATGCACTTTACTGTATTTTGCTAATGGTTCTTCTTTGTCGTAACATAGCCATTTCTTTGTTACAGCATGCAGCAATATGGTAGCGGCAGCGCGGCTTCGTCGTACGTCAGCTCTTCACTGTACAACCAGCCGTACGGCGCATACCCGCCGCAGCACAACACTACCAATAGGTAAGCGTAGGTACAATAAAAGACACTGAGACCAACATTAGTATCTACAACATTGGCTTTCGTATAGTCTAGTTAAACAACTTCACACTTTGAACTGTGAGGGCCTCAGTAGGTAGTTATTCCATGACTATGTGACAGAAACGCTACGGCCATAGATAATACACTACGGCGTTATAATATCTGAAGAGTGACAACAGAGATTGAGAGGTGGACTGTGGATGAGATGGCAGCACTGTAGGTACTACTGGCCATAAAAGATAGTGGACGCCTCCTTTCGCAAATCTAGTAGAATCACCGACATTTTCAACCACCTTCATCAACTAACTATCACTTTGTACTAGGTCGTCATGCAAAGCGACGCCGACGTACCTATCCGCGTACGGTGTCAGCGGTGTAAGCGGAGTCCCCAGCACTGGCTTCGGGACGCAACCCTCGCCTTACGCCTACTCTTCGTACAACGGAGGGCTGGCGCAGTCGTTTCCTACTGCACAACAGGTGAGCCATACAAAATAATGACCCAAAATCAAACAAGATTGATCTTCAAATTTAAAACCGAACAAAAGGAAAAAAATCTGGAGTTGAGTGAAAATAAATAATGACTATGACCTACCATTCGAGTGCGATTAATTTTTAAGTACTTACCTGTAACATCTATAAATCATGACTTTGAATATTTAGGACTACAGCAGTTATGCAGCAGGCTACGCGGACCACAACGTGGCTCAATACAGCGGATACTACGCTACACCTAGTTATTCTCCCTACGTCAGCTCGCCGAGCAGCAGCGGCAGTGCTGGACACACCTCATATCATTTAGGAGGTGCTTTATCAGGTAACTAAAATAAAAAGGTGTTATTTTTTATGATTATAAAATATTTTCTTTATGGACGCACCCATAGCAATCACTCATCCTCATCCAATGAGAACAAACTAATGTCACTGTCATGTCAACGGTAAATGAAAACGTACTGAAATAAAATGTTGCCAAGTTGGAATATTACCTTGAATGATGAGAGTTTTATATATATTTAATGTGTATGGTTTTACGATATTTCGAGTTTCCCCAATTACGTTTATTATTGTAGAATATTTCTCACTATTTAAAAAACTTGTTAATAATAAAAAATAAAATAAAAAACATGGCAACATAGAGCTGATAGAGCTGCATTTTATGTAGAATGCCATAGCTTTAATATCTTTGCTAACTAGTCTAACAAACTTTTATAAGCTTTTACAAAATTAACAGCTAAAACTTTACTTTATAAGCCGCGCAGATAGAGAATAGATCTGAAAATGGCGTCCGCTCGCATGCGTTCTCGCTCACTCTCTATCGCTGTCTATACTATACGATAGAGAGTGAGCGAGAACGCATGCGAGCGGACGCCATTTTCAGATCTATTCTCTATCTGCGCGGCTTATACGCATATAGACGCCCACAGACACGGTTTTTATTCGGAAATATTGGGAAATGTTAGGCTGTTGTGGGATTTCTGAATCCAAGAACTGGCAATACAGTTTGACAACGTCAAATCGAGTTTGACGTTTATAATTGGTCATACTTGTTGCAGTTGTTGCCTCTGTTGTAATGTTTACAAAGTAGTGTTTTTAAAACAAATGCCTTAATTTACAACAAAATAGAATAAACAATCTCATGTGTTCATATCAATCCGTCGATATACAAGACTGAAGTCTCATTCCGTAAACAATTAATAAGTTTTGTAGTGTTCAAACAATGAATAAAGAAAACGAAAGTTTTCACGACAATAAACGAAGGAAACTAGATGAAGATGCCTCAGAATCTCACTATGATGATTCAGATTACTGGCCGGACACAGACAGCGACGATGGTAGGAGTTTTTAAACTTTTAAACATAGAATTAGTTCAATTGTAAGAAGCTTTGAATCTAGTTGGTAAACTAGGCTCATTTCGTACTTCCTTTGCCGTGACATTGAATATTATTAACACATTGAGGCCAGAACTTGATAAATTGCTTCAATATTAGTCATAATCTGTTTCTATGTGCTATATCGGTATGTATTTTGTGTATTGTATGTACTCTTATCTCAACTGTTGCATTCTTTATGTAAGGAACTGATAAGAAAAGTATACATAATGAATTAGTCCAACAACAATTATGAAACTTTAATCATTTTTATTTCGAGCAGTGGTGGCCTAGTGGTAACGGCCCCGACTTACGAGTTGTAGGTTGTGGGTTCAAACCCAAGCAGGCGCTTTACTTTGTGTAAATAATTTCATCACCACTGCTCTCAAAACGGTGAAGGAAAACATTGTGAGGAAACCGGCATGTCCGAGAACCAAAAATTCGAAGACATGTGACATCTACCAACCCGCACTGGGCCCGCGTCGTAGATTATAGCCCACTATCTCTCACAGAGAGGAGGCCTGTGTCCCAGCAGTGGGAACATTAATAGGCTGATTGATTGATTGAATCATTTTTATTCATTTTAAATAATGCTTGCTAAAAACAAACCTACTTTAGGTTTAGATAATAGCAATATCCCTATAACACTTCTTCAATTTAGCAGAAATCAGAAGTCATATCACTTCTGATTTCAACTAAATTTCAGCAGGGGGGGTTCACAAGTTCAAACAATAATGAGTTCTTCACATAAAAGATGCAGTTTGCATTTAAAATAATTCCCCTTATTTTAGAACAATGCTTCTACATGAATATTATTATAAAACTACATCTTGGATGAAGTGTGATAACTTTGAAAAGAGATTCATGCTGGAGCACACATGCACAACCAAGAAGAAGACCCTAACAAAGTTAATTTGATTACAGAATCTCCATCATCAATGCTGCCCTCAATAAATGACACAAGTCCACTGTCTCCCATCAAAACAGAAGTACATGCAGCCAGTCGGAGATGTAGAGAAAACTCGGGGTAAGAATGCTTCAACTGTTACCATCCAATTTTTAAGACCTCTTGAACCTTAACTGTTACAAGAGTGCCTAAAATAATCAACTATCCTTTCATAGGTTATGATGCAAATAAACAAATAAAATCTGTATTAATAAAAGGATCAGCACAACTGTACATCCTATACTATTAAAGGTATATTTGTTATCACATTCTCAAAAACAGCTCTAACCATATCAATAAAAGTTGCAATATTGGGTTTACAGAGGCGAAATATCGATCTAGCTTGGTCTCATATCTTAGAAAATTTGTTCTCTCTATTTTCACCCGAGCAAAGCTCAGAGCTGGGTAACCAGTTACTGAATGATAATCATGTTACTGTCACATTTTTCTGACTTGTAAAAATAATTATAACATACTTAACAGCTTTGTTTACTACACTTGAAACTGCTAAATTCTACTCCAAATTTATTTGTATTGGTGTGTATTTTATGTTTGTTTTATTATAATTATGTGCGTGTTAATCGTGCACAATAAAATGAAAATCTTTCTGTAAACCCCTAACTTAGGCTGCCTGTCCACCGGAGCGGAGAGGAGAGGAGTGGAGCGGAGATGTGTCAATATTAACCAATAGAATCAAAACTCCGCTCCAGAGGTGCGATTCTATTGGTTACTTTTGGCACATCTCCGCTCCTCTCCTCTCCTCTCCGCTCCAGTGGACAGGCAGCCTAATAGGTAGGTAAAACGTGTCCACGTCAAAACGCGTATTTTGCGTACGGTACCCCTAACTAATAAATTCTTCGTTATGCCCAGTGAAAGCACAGCCTCCCGCTCCCGAGGTCGCGGTCGACGCAACACATCGTCTTCTCCTGCCCAACACGTCCCTGAACCTGCGACAGACAGGGTGTTCATATGGGACCTGGATGAAACCATCATTATCTTCCACTCTCTACTCACCGGCACATATGCTACCAAGTACAATAAGGTAGGAAGAATATTCTTGTAATATAGCCATAGAGAGCAATTTTTACTTGTCTTTATAGTGGTGCAGAAGATTGTCTTTAGATAAGCTAGACGAACTTTAGGAAGACTAGCGATTTACTGCACACTAAAGTGAGAATGATTTCTATACTTTGGAACACAGGGATTTGAATTACATAAATTTTTTATATTTTTTTATCAATCATGGTCTGGCAGTTTGAGTAATTTATGCGGCCTACCCAAATGTCCCTTTTTTGGTATTATTCGTTGAATCGTTGAGCTGGCTGCACGATTACTGAAAAATGCGTGCACTGACTGGATAGGTCCCCTCAATCTGTGTGGTTCTTTCCTCAAAAGACCATTTTAGATCCAACTATCAAAAAATATTATCATATTTTAATCTTTTAAAATATATTTTTTTATCCTTTGTCAAATTACTGACTTTCTATTTCTTTCCTTTTCAGGATACACAGCAAATAGTTCAGTTGGGTTTTAGGATGGAAGAGATGATATTCAGCTTGGCTGACACACATTTCTTCTTCAATGATGTTGAGGTAAGATATTCATTATTATTCCTATCTTACTATTACTTAAGATACTACTAAAACTCACTACGGACTATGCTATCAGAATAACTTTATTTGCTTTGAACTCTACAATATGGCCAGAAAGACCTATTCTTATTTTATATTTAGGTATTTATTCGTCTCCCATTTTGTCTACTTATCCCAATGATTTCAACTTAAAAACTTAAAAAAAAAAAACTCAATACCACCTCCTCACTCATCAGGATTGTGACCAGGAGCACATAGATGCGGTGGCGGCAGATGACAACGGACAAGACCTCTCCGCGTACAACTTCGCAGCTGACGGCTTCCACGCGGGCGCGGCACCTAACACGGGGTTATGCGCGCCTGGTGTCAGAGGCGGCGTGGACTGGATGAGAAAACTGGCTTTTAGATACCGGAAGATCAAGGATACGTATAATAATTATAGGAATAGGTGAGTTTGTTGAAATTACTATGTTATTGATTTTTATCAAAATCACATTTTGCAAAGCCTTCCAATGTTTATTTTGCCCTTTACTAATATTAAAAGAGTAACAGGTAAATTTTTTCTGATTTTTTTTTAACGTTATTTAATTTTTTGATCTTTTGGTCCATATGGGCCTGTTTCACCAGGTACGATTAGGTTCTCGTTAACTTACTTGGCAGATAATATCCTACAAATTCTGTTCCATTTTCGAATTTGGTAAGTAGTGGCTATTCAGACATCGTGAAATAGGTACTAGATATAAATCAAATAATAAAAGTAAATTGGGAACTCTCAAAAAGAATTATGGCGAGAAAGTTGCAAAAAATCCTAAAATTCAATCTAATCTTTAATTCTAACCTAATCTTATAATGTCTTCCCCAGTGTCGGCGGACTACTCGGCCCAGCTAAAAGAGAACAATGGTTACAACTTCGAGCAGAACTGGAGCAAGCGACAGACAACTGGCTCACACTAGCCTGCAAGTGTCTCAACATGATCAACTCTAGGTATGTGGAAAACTCTATATTCATTTTTAATATCAAATGATTCAAGAAACATGTGCATTTAATTACATCCCTGCATAAAAAAATGCGGGGCAGTCTTTGGAGACTGCCGATAAAAGAGTGAAAAGTAAGTAACGCCACCTAAGGAAAATGTCACGAATTGATGTGGCTTGCTGTCAGTTCAAGAACGAAAACTGTAGCTCCATTAAAACATATAAAAAAAATAGAACAAAAATTGGTGTTAATCCCTCTTGCGACTTACGATCCTGACAGGCGCTTTAATTTTTATAATTTATTTCATCACCACTGCTCTCAAAACGGTGAAGGAAAACATCATGAGGATACTGGTATGTCCTAGAACCAAAATTTCGAAAATATGTGACATCTACCAACCCGCACTGGGCCCGCGAGGTAGATAAGAGCCCACTCCCTCTTACTGAGAGGACGCCTGTGGCCCAGCAGTGGGAACATTATAGACTGAATATACCTCTCGCTTTATAAAGTTTCAAGTTCCTATATAATGAAGGTTTTGTCTTTGGATTATATAATATTTTTTGAAATATAAAAGAAATGGCTTAGTTTACAAAGTTTTTCTTTGATTGTCATAATTAAATACCTCGTCAAAAAAATTTTAGTTTTTCCTGCTTAAGTACTGGGTAAAGACCCCGTGTATTAGATTTTTAAACAGCACATTATTGCATTTAAGAACGTGCATCCTGAAAGTGGGCAACGTCGCAAATAGCTGTCAAAAATGTTTCGCTGTTTTGATTCATTTAGCAATATTACTGTATGGAAATATGAAATATCGCTAACTGGTGAAAGAAATGAAACGCAATAATATCGTAACACCGAATATTTAGTTTTAGATATAAAAAAAGTATTTGGAAACTTTTCAAATTTGCCCTTTTTACTCCTAAAATGGTAACAGCATTAAATTCAGTGTTATAATAAATTGCAATTCATTATTAATATTTTAGTTCACTAGTTAGCCATATTTCATACTGTATGGTAATCCATTCAGTATGAAATTTATAATATAAGCAGGTAAATATTTGACAGCTATATGCGACGTCTGCCAAGTTCTAAAATGAACGCTCTAGGGTCTAATGTTTAGTAGCCAGTAGTGGCGAAGGGTGCCGTAATAGAAAAGGTAAGCCGGAGCCAAAACAAAAGGAAAAAAAAAAAAAAAAAAAAAAAAAAAAACCAGGGGCTGCAGCCGTGCGTGAAGTCCAGTTACTTACAATTTGTGGCTAGCTTTCTGGCTCTTCAGTCTTGTACAGGCAGATGTTACTATTTACTATATGATAAGATGATACTATTTACGTGTCCAAAAAACGTTTTCATTTCCTGAATATTTTCAAGGGAACGGCTCAGTACTAAATTTAATATATGAGCGTAACATGGGACAAACATTGCCTTAAGGACATGCATCACGAATTTTCGCTTGTACTCCACCGTGGCTCGCCAGACATAACTGCCGCGCCGTCGTAAGATTGACCAACTAACTTATTTCTACAACGATACTGGTCAAGTATTTCTAACAACTGTTTGGATAAAACTTCAGCAGTTCGACTTTCGCTAACATCGTAAAAACCCAGGAATCGTTCTTCAATTCCAGTTTCTGATAAATATCGAAAAATTACAGTTAATTGCTCCCTATGACTGACATCTGGAGTTTCGTCAATCATTACAGACAGAAATTGAGCTTTATCTATCTCTAATCTAATGTGGTCTCGTAAAACGGATGCAATACAATGTATTAAATCATTTTGAATATCACTAGAGAGACCAGAAAACACGGGGTTCTGAACTGAAGATCATAGTTCTAAATGCGAGTTCATTACGGATCATATTTCCTCAGATATAACAAAGTTTTGATATAGTTACCGCGGTTATTGGAATTCAGACCTTCATCGTGGCCGCGAAAAGCTACTTCTTGTGTATCTAACAAAATAATGGTGTCAATAAACCGTTTCTTAAATTCCTATTTCGATTTACTTTTCTAATAGGAGCTTCATACGAATTAGCGAAAAATAATCAAGTTGTTCTGTGATTCGTTTAACGACATCTGTCGGCGAGAAAAGAAATACTATTTTGAGATTTGTGAAGCTAGTTTGGCGTTTCAACACAAGATGACAGCACATCTGATTTTACTCTAAGAATGAAATCAAATGTAATTATAATACAAAAAGTATTTTTAATTAAGGAATTTGTTTCATAATGTAGGTATTAATAAAGAATTCAGTATTAATTATGTGTTTCTTATTTTCAAACCTTGAAAAGCATGTTTCCTCACAAAGTAAATAATTCGTCAAGCAACAATCAAAACTATTTGCCGCCATCCTAATCCTACTGATAGTACTAATCATTTTTCAAATCTACTCTAATGATGTAAGTTCAACTTATTAAAACTTTCTACTTACCCCAAATACCTAATTACAACGTAGTTCAATCAACGTACGTTTCTTTCACTAAACTCATAACACAAACACTATCTTAATCACTTTTCTATACCTGAAAACAAATATTACTCGTACTAGTAATGATAAACTAATGAATACAATGAATACAAAATGCAAATTAACTCTGTAAACAAATTATATGGTTGCGATTACGACAAAAACCAACACATTGTCAATCGAATGATGAAATAATGTTTTGATGTCCGAACACCGAGCCGAACGCATTACGATACTCAACGACAACAACCGAATATCAAATGCGAGAACGAGTGAGTAATAGCAATACATAGTTCTTTCTCGTTCACACGAGCGCGTTTTCGCCTACTTTACCTACTATAACTCGTTGCAAGCCGGCTTCCTTGCTTGGTATAAAACGCACGGAGTCACGTGACCGAGTGACGTCAGACGGATTTTATTTTCTATAGAAATTGAATTCACGATAACCCGTACGCGCCTACGAGTTATTTTAGAGCGAAATGTTTTGTTGTTGGGATATAAAGACAAAAATTTTTATGTAGGCGTTTTGTAATGTTTTAATTGTATTCAAATACTTATAGTGTGATTATTCAATGACGATAGAGTGGTTGTGTTCCGAATTACCGAAGGGAAGCCGATAGGAATCGGCTTGTACGGAGTCTACGCCCCTGGTAGCCACAGACAATAAGGAATATCACAAAAGTATTTTTAACAGCGAAAATATGTTATTTTCAGAGAGAACTGCGTAAACGTGCTGGTTACGACGACGCAGCTGGTGCCCGCGCTCGCCAAGGTGTTGCTGTTCGGACTGGGCGGAGTGTTCCCCATCGAGAACATATACTCCGCCACCAAGACCGGTACGTTGTAGCTTAAAACACATGAATACAGATAGTTCTTTAGCGGTTACACCGCCACATAGGAACTACGCAGCAAAGACATGACGTCACACAATACCTGCATCGCGCAGTTAGTATAACGACATAGATAAGACTATCCGACATCAACTTTCGGGCAGTTTCTGTGTTTTCCATCTGGAATTTCTCAGTAGCAGCCCGGAGTCTGGATTAGTGCCCGGTTGATGCAATAAGCTCGCCCCCTATTACATGGGACTTAAACATAACTCGCGAAATGTGGGTGTACTTGCTCCAGGTACACCTCTGCTCAACCCTTCGGGGCAACAAGGCGTGATGTTATGTAATGTTTGAAGCTGACAGGGACAGGATTCTGTTCAGCACTCAAGAAAAAACGAGTTTCAGTAACTTGGGACCAATATTAATAGTCCCGTTTATTTTTCACAGGCAAAGAAACTTGCTTCGAGAAAATAAAGCAGCGCTTCGGCGAACGATGCACATACGTGGTCATCGGCGATGGACAAGACGAAGAAGCAGCGGCCAAAGCGAAGAACTACCCCTTCTGGAGGATATCCAGCCATTCAGACATCGCTGCCCTGTACAACGCGCTAGACATGGGTTTCTTATGATCTACTGGTATCCTAGTACTTGATCTATGCAAAGCAAACGTTTTATGTAGGAAGAGGAACTATCACTATTGGAGAATATGGTGCCATTCAGACATCGCTGCCTGCTAGATATGGGCTTCTTATGATCTACTGGTATCCTAGTACTTGATCTATGCTAAGCAATCGTCTTTACAGAGAAAAACAGTTTGTTTTACGGAGAGTTTTTCATAGCGTTTCTGAAGGAAAGAAATGTTCAGCCCTTCAGATCATTGGGAGTCTCTGATATGATCTGCTGGTATCCTAGTACTTGACAGAAATGTTTCACAGCCTTTCAATAAGAATAGGAAAGACAATGACAAAATTAATATAGTAAGAAGAAATTAAAATGCTGTTTATTGAATCAAAGTATTGCAGTAAAGTCAGAATCAGAAATCGAATAAAGTTGTGGTAAAAATATTGATAAAGATTGAATCTAATCGTCAGAATACCTGAGTTCATGAGCTTCCTGCAACTAAAGCCAAAAATTTTGATACTTTTATGAAACTTGTGTTTTCTACATTTTTTTATATGTCGCGTCATAAAAAGATTTCCTAAGGTGGTCAAAAAAGAAAGATAGAATTTATAAAATCAAATAGAACATTTTGTTGTTCGAGTTATAGATATGGATGACTTCAAAAGAGTCTTGTACGTAAAATACAGTAGTTAGAAGAATTAACATAGCTTATTTAAAACGAACTATTTTTATTTATTATACAGGTTGATAATATTATTTTTTAGCTCAGTATATTATGTACGGACTCGAGTTCAATGATAAACTCTTAAAATGGCATTTTACGTAATCCTAAATGCTCGCAATTTCAGTTTACTAGTCGTAGCATACGTGCCTCGGAAAGCACGTTAAGCCGTTGGACCCGGCTGTCATTCGTAGATCTTTGACAGTGTTACGGGTACTCAGAAGCTCAAAACTCTGTCAACCAGTCTTACCAAGGGGTATCATGTTACCCAGTAACTGGGTTGTGTAGGTCAGACGCTCCATGTAAAATACTGGTAATCAGCTGCATCCGGTTAGACTGGAAGCCGACCCCAACATAGTTAGCAAAAGGTTAGGCAGATTCATATTAATTTAGTCTGCGTCAATTGCTGGGTCGAGAATCGATATGGTTCCAGCCTGGTCTAAAAAGGTATATTGTTCTCGAGTCCAAGTTTTAAAGACTTAAATATTGTTGCGATAGTTCAAAGGGATGTTTTTATTAAAAACGATAAACAATAGGCACTCTTCGATTAACAAAAATAATTGCGGAGATGCCAATTGCGAAATATAGACTATGTTCAAGATCACGATCAATTTCTCGAATATATCGCGTCAATAAATTGGTCCTTCTCTTCTCGGCTCCATAAAAGTACATTTTTCATACAAACATTAGTTTCGGAGCCTCAGCTATTTAAATATATTAATTATTTTAGTTTATAAAAGCTCAAAGTCAGCTCAAAATCTAATGAAACTAAAAGAAATAATATGTTTTTTGTAAATATTTACTGAAAATAGTAGCGACTTAGTGTTTTATAAGCCCATCCCTATTATAAGTTTTATATAATCTTTACTATGTACAGAATTAAAATAATTCTTAGGACAATGTATAGCAAATATTTGTTCTTATTATTTTCTGTTTGTATTCATGAAGATCTTAAATTGTATTAAAATTATTTTGTGTTGATTTTATATTTTTTGGGAAAATCATTTATAAATTCTTTATTTCAAGTAAAGATGTCCTTTCTTCACACGTTTTTCAAACAAAAATTGTTCCTGTTACTGTAAGCACAACTATTTTTATATCTTCTAGTATGAACACATCTTTCTATGTATATCTCTCTGAAAACTATGTACAACTGTACGCGAAGACTTTTCATTTTACGAAACGTAGCAATATTTAAAATGTTATTAAAAATAGACGAAATTGTAAATAAAAATCTAAATTTTAGATTAGACATAGCTTATTATTCTAGTTCGAAAGTTATTATTATTCGATTTGTAAATAAAATTATATTATTTGACAATTTATTGTGTTGTTTTACTTGGCCTTATTGGTATCCAATACTTATTGAGTGCAAATGGGGTGACCTTAGCTTGGTGCTTTCATAGAGTCTGGCTAACGAAAGTTGGCCCCAGAATATTGGCGGCAAATTTAAAAAATACATGCATGACAACCGTAGACAGAGTATTCATGACAACACTAAATACACCAGAGATACCGAACGACAAACGAACGACAACCTTGTCAAATTGACGTTCACGTTCATACAGAGTTGCTATATAAAAAGTTCGCAAATAATTCCAGGGCCAACTTTCGTTAGCCAGACTCTATTACTGGGCTCGAAACTAAAAAGTATTTACTACAAAGTTAAAATAGTTCTTAATCACAATCACAAATAAAACCAACACTTTTTTATTTTATGGCAACCCTATCAACTAACTGTCACTCCGTTGCTAAGCAACAGTCAACACGAGTTAAAAGTGTAAACAAAACAAAGCAAAAGAATACTCAGCAGAAATAAACTTTTTCCACCAAAATGAAGGCTGTCGATACGATATTATTCGATGTGTCCAAGAATGAGCTGTTCAAGTTCAACGAGAACTATAAATTGATGCACAGGAAACTGAAGACTACGTGGAAAGTCATGATGTGAGTGTTTTTTCCTACCTTTGAGATTAATTATTATAGGCTCGGTAACTATTCATTAAAGCCATGTGAATCAGTCTGGCTTCCTTATGATGATCAAGCATATTAATTAACATACGTACATAACACTACGCTTGAAAGAGTGATAATCAGTGATCGCAGCTAGATATGTACAAAACATTCTCGTCCAGATGGTGCACATCCTCTGAATATATATCTTTTTTGTTGCTTACGTCTTCCAGGAGTAAAAAAAATAATTCTTATATCTGTGTTCCATAAATTCCTTTTTACTGGTAAAAAGGAACCTTATTGTGCGACTCAGTCCGTCTGTCCGTTTGTCTGTCACAGCCGGATATCTCAAGAACTACTAGTGCTATCAGGAATAGTTTTAGATGACGTTTGCCCAACCATTTTGCAAATAAGAAAGAAATAAAAATATTTATATTTTTTTTACAACAGGGACTGAAGGTGTTCTAAAAAATTCGAAGTGGGGCTACTAGATGTGCGGTATCATATGAAAGAGCGCTATTTACACATTCTCAAACATTTTTCTTTTTTTTGAGGTCGCGTATTTTGTCCACTTTTGACGAAATTAAAAAAAGAAATACCTTTCCCCCCTTATCTCCGAAGTTTCCATAAAGAAAAATCTAAAATGATTCTGTGTGATAGAAGTTTATGTATAGATTACAGGAAAAATAAAACGATGTCTAGAGCCATTGTTTTATTTTTCAGAAATCATCATCATCATCAATAGCACCGTTTTTCAGAAATTATCAACTAAAATTACATTAGTTCCACTATCGGTCAAGAGATGGCGGTGGCACAAAGTACGGAACCCTCGGTGCGCGAGTCCGACTCGCTCTTGTTTGCTAATAAAATGGTTCAACACAAGACAAGAATAAAGTACCTATCATTGCTAAAAAGTTTTATTAGTCAGTCGTAGGTCTAGTAGTCGCAAGCGTTACTGCTGGGGAGATCCTGGGTTCGATTCCTGGGCGGGCAAAGTGTTAAGTATTGGGTTTTTCTATCTGGAATTTGTCAGTAGCAGCCCGGAGTCTGGATTTGTACCCGGATGATGGCATAGGCTCGCCCCCTGTTACATGGGAGATACAGAACACTTACGGCCTAAAGTCACCAAAAGTACTGGGCTTACAGAAACCGGGAGGAGTTATCATCAAATGTGCTAGAAGACGTGAAGATCCTGATAGTGGCCGGTCCTCAGAACGCGTTCACTGACGATGAGCTCTCTTCTCTCAAGCACATGGTGGAACGGGGCGACTCCGTGCTGGTTGCCATGTCAGACGGCGGGGAAGAACGGACCAACACTAATATTAACTTCTTTTTGGAGGAGTTTGGGATTGTTGTCAATAATGGTGAGTAAAAACAAGGTTACCAAGGTGAGAAGGAAAAATCTTCGTGTAAAATGTACAGCTGCCAACCCTTAAATATTAGGAAAACAGCTAGGTACTAACTATATCTTTTGGTGGTGAAATGCCAAGTCATAGGTCTCGAGTTCGAACCCAAGGAACGCACCTCTGACTTTTCGGATTCATGTGCGTACTTGTTTAAAAAACGGTGAAGGAAAACATCGTGAGGAAACTGGCATGCCTGAGAGTTTTTCTCGACGGCATGTGAAGCGAAATCAACGGCATGGGCGGCTTTAAAAACTGACACCAGGTTAGTCACTAAACCACACGAAAAACACGGGCTGCTCCGGGCTGCTACTGACATTGTTCCAACCACGGGTTGACCTTTGATTATTACTAGCTTGGAGATTGGCATAACCAAAGATCCTATGCCCAGAAAACCAGCAGTGGGTGCCGTGCCTCTGCCAGCTAGAATGTTAGTGTTATCTACTTATTTCTTCCAGATTGCGTGGTGCGAGCCAAGTACCACAAGTTCTATCACCCCAAGGAGTGTCACGTGTCGAACGGCATACTGAACAGAGCCGTCACCAAGTACCTGATGAAGATGCCGAACTACAGCAGCGAGTCTGATGATTTTCTGTGAGGTTCTATCATTTATTATTTTAAAATCTTAGACCTTGTGTTATTTATATGAAACTTTAGGACAAAAATCTAAATTATGGGATATTTACTTCGATTGACCTAAAACGCTAATATAGGTATCTTCTCCTCTAGCCTGGCAGGGAAAATACATTTTAATTTGCACCAAACGATGGTGCAGTAATCGTATATAAATCAAAGAAAATGGCATATTTACCTAACAATTGTCCACCACCCATACCAACAATTGCCGAAATGTGAACTTACTTCCGTGTACCTCCTTTTGTAACTAAGATAAAATAAATTACCCAGGACACCTGACTCATTGCAACTTCTACGTTACAGTGAAGAACCAGCAACTCCAAACTTCGTGTACCCATACGGAGCCACCATGACAGTGAAGAAACCGGCAGCAGCTATACTATCCAGTAGTGACGTGTGCTATCCTGTGAAGAGACCAGTCGCAGCTTTGTATACGTCGGAGAAAAGTGGAGGTAGGACTAATCATCCAATTTTTATAGGGAATTCTGGTCTGCGTTCGGAACTCGGTGTGGCAACACGCCGTGTTCGGGTTCGCGACGTCATTCCTCATCCTGAGGATGCCTCGTTGAAAGGTGAAAGACGTGTCGATTTATTACAGAGTTTTTTTTATGACTCAGTATGAATAGATAAGCGGAAAAGGTTACTAAATACTGTCTATTGTATTTTTCACGAAACTTTAGTACGTTCGGCGCACTTTGATCATCTCCAATACCAACCTTACTAAAATGCCTAATCAGACCGAACCGACACGTGAGAAGAAACAGAGAATTCGGGTCTATACTGTAGGTACTTTATTAGCCCATCTAGATCATCATCCACCTTGCCTTTTCCCAAGTATTGATTGGGATTGTGGTGGAGCTACATACATCAAAGACCTGACGTCACACTAAATCCTGACTTCACACAAATCCTGCATCGCGCAATTAGAGTTTACCGCGCGAACGACATAATGACTATCCGACATCAATCGTTGGGCAGTTGCACGCCAGATACGACACCGGTCTGGTCGGAGGATCCTCCCTTTTCAATAGAGGATGAGTGAACTTTACACCATGTTCCTCATACCTCTAAATTGGTGACCCCGAGTATGAACTTCAACGCAGCCTTCGTGCAACTACTTCAGCGTGACGTCTTCATTATCATCGCTCCCGCATTAAGGAAGTGGTAGGCAGAAATACAAGCAGTTCAATTCCAAAGTCATTTTATTGGATCTACCCCGTAACAATTGACATGATAACCCCCGTAACTATATTATGACTAGACAGAGTCTAACCAAATTTGGCGACAATAAGCTACTTTTAATGATTTTATACTGAAAATTACGTCTAAACGACTAGTGTTAATAATTTGGAAAAATTATTAAATTAGAGCATTTTCTTAATAATTTAATATACGAATATTTTTTATTATGTTTATATTTTATATTAGTATACGTGTTTTATTAAAATACCTTTTGTTTTATGTATAATAAATTAATAATACGTCAAATTGGTGACAGCGCTCCTTGATGGGCGAGTCCTATTACTGGATGGACGAACGACGCGTTGCGTAAGCTCAGTACAGAACACGCAAGCTAACCACTCAAGGTCACTAGCATATATCTGCGTCTTAAAAATCTTATTCTTCAAGAACGACAACCATCTGACATCCACAACCCAAATACTGGGTTATCCTCCAATGATAACTTGTTGAGTAATATTATAAAGCCAGGCTACTAAAGTGCCGGGGTTGCGGGAAAGTCCTAAAAGGTTACCGTGACCCCTGGCAACGTACAGGCAACTGAAGGAACACGAGAGGGTTTTAGTCAGTACGAAGAGTGGCAGGAGTTATTTGATGATTTCCCAACCAAAAAAAAAAGCCTACTGAAGTAAAATCATTCTAAATCAATATGTTTGTTTTTTCAGGTAAACTCTTCGTCATAGGTTCGGGCCACTTCTTCGCTGACCAGTACCTTGAGAGCGAGTGCAATGACCTGATCAGGGAGATGATATTCAACTACCTCGGAGGCATGACCGACCTGCATCTGAACCCTGTTGATGTTGAGGATCCTGATGTGAGAAATATCATCTACTCAAGAGCGTTTATTCTGAAAATGGGCAACGTCGCAAATAGATGTCAAATATTTCGCTGTTTTAATTAATTTGGCAAAAAAAACCAGACTTTAAAATGTTCCCACTGCCGAGACACAGGCCTTCTCTCTTCGAGAGGGCCATAATCTACCACGCGGGCGGGACCAGTGCGGGTTTATAGATGTCACATGTCTTCTGGTTTTTGGGAGGTCTGATGGCAGAGTGTAAAATTCTTTCGCATCCGAGGTAGACTAGAAGCTGACCCCAACCTAGTGGGAAAAGGCCAGGCAGATGTAATAATAATTTGTAACTTTTCTTTTCAGATCAACGAGTACCGTACTCTTGGCGACATGATGTGGCTGAGCAGCATCCCGCTGCCAGAGCCCGCCACTGCGCCCCCGCCGCGCCTCACCCCCCTTCACCCACACGCGCTGTTCACATGGCGCCTGTTTTCTTTGAACCTGGCACAGTGTGAGTAAAACCAGCGTATTTATGTTCCTACTGTTGCATCCAGCCGGAGGAGCTCGTGGCTAAGTAATATCAGGTTAAGGTACGCTTGCCGGGGTTGGTCTGTGGATGGTTGACCATCTTTACATACCGAGAGTCCTCCGTGCCTTAGAAAGCACGTTAAGCTGTTGGTCTCGGCTGTTATTTGTGGATCTTTGACAGTCGTTAAGGTTCGTCAGAAGCCCGTAAGTCTGACAGCCAGTCTCAGCAAGGCGTATCTTGTTACCCAATTACTGGGTTGTGGAGGTCAGATAGGCAGTCAAACGCGGGCCCAGAGTCTGTCACCATTTTTTAGGACTAGGAGAACATGTCAGTTTTCTCCCAAAGTTATATTCAACAATTTACGAAAAGTGGTGATTAAAAATGAAATGTGTGTTTTTTTTTAAGGAAAATCACATAACATGACATCACGCCTGTATGCCCCGAAGGGTTAGGCAGAGGTGTACACCCACATTTCGCCAGATATGTTTTAGTCCCATGTAATCATGTAATAGGGGGCGAGCCTATTGCGATCAAACCTCAAATCCACACTCCGGGCTTCTGTTGAGCAATTCCAGATGGAAAAAAAATCGGGCAGTCTTTGAAGACTGCTGATAGAAGTGAAAACTAAGTAACATTTTGATTCTCGCGTTGATGTCTTTTGTTCGAGCGTTAGGTGACGATGACGCGAGTTCCATGATTTCTGTTCACCCGAAAAGTGCTCAGCGCCTAAAGAAGTTTTCGCTTCAAACCCCAATAACACTTTGCTCGACCCGGGAATCGAACTCAGGACCTCATGCTCAGCAGTAGCGCTTGCGACTACTAGACCTACGACTGACTACGAGGCAGTCTGTCTGTCAGTTAGTATGAAAATTATAACGGTTTAATTTTCTCATTTCAGTGCCAGAAGTACTAGGACTGTATGACGCAATAGGAGTTAAACATGAACCTCTTCGGTTGATCGCACCACAGTTCGAGACACCCTTCCCGCCACTACAGCTAGCAGTAAGTAACGACTTTGTTTTAACTTTCACCTTTACGAGTACCAGTTGTAAAATAATGCCAGGAGGTTTTTGTAGCGGTTACACCGCCACATATGAACTACGCAGCAAAGACATGACGTCACACAAATCCTGCATCGCGCAATTTGAGTTTACGACATATATAAGACTATCCGATATTAACTTTCGGGCAGTTGCCCGCCAGACACAACACCCGTCTGGTCGGAGGATCCTGCCTTTTCTTTAGAGGATGAGTAAACTTTACACCCTGTTCCTGATACCATAAAATTTTCATCGAGGTTAAAGTTTTCGTCGAGGTGTACGCTTTGATTGAATCTCGTAAGCAAAAAAACGCGGGGTATAGGTGCTTGATAGTTTCTGGATGCGATTATTATAATAATTTTTTTGCTGGAATCCTTTTATTTCTTTGTCTCAGGTTTTCGCTCCAACATTCAGAGAGCCGCCTCCGCCGCCGTTAGAACTCTTCGACTTGGACGAAGCGTTCAGTTCTGAAAGGTCACAACTCGCCAGACTTGCGAATAAATGTCTACAGCCACCATCTTCTAGACTTGGACAAGGTGAGTCATGTGCTTCATTTGAGAAAAATACTTATATTAGACAAAATCTTCATGCAATAATACCTTACGATGTGCGAATAACTGACTCCTTGTACCTTATTGATCGTTATTGGTTAAAATCAACTCGTTTTTTTAACCAATATCAAAATGGTCTTCGTTGTACCCCAAAATAGCAGTTACAGGTAAAATAGCCTATTGTAGGTATTTTGAAGGACCATCATATGGAATAAAGTAAGAAATGAGTAAATAAGTGGAAGTTTAAAAGTGGCGCTAGTGACTGAAATTTGAAAGGAAAGCAATGGCCTGGTGTGGGCATGTGATGAGGAGGGAGCAAACGCATGTGACTAAAAGAGTGACGAATATAAATGTTGATGGATGGAGCGGAGAGAGGAAGGCCAAAGAAAAGATGGATGGATTGTGTGAGGAATGATATGAAAGAAATATATTTTTCTTTTTGCTTCCGGTATTATAGTTTTGTGTATGTACCACTACTACTAGCTGTAATACTGGAGTCAATAAACGTTATTCTATTCTATTCTATTCTAAAGAGAAGCGAGTGAATGATAGCTTGACGGTTGACAGGGGAGAGTGGGAAAAGAAAACGGGGTGCGCCAACCCCACGTTACATGGGACAAGGGAAGAAGGTGATGATGATACGGAATCTTAATGTCTGAGAAAAACTGTATCGCTCATCTTATGAAATGCTACCCTTTGGAACTGGTCTTAGGGTTCTAAATACTTTAGCAACCTATCTCTTTAAAGCTCTAGTGTCGCTGAAAAGGCGACACTTTACCAAATTGCCATTACTTTGCTAATTTTTGTGGGGCTTGACGCCCCACGAAAAAGCGGCGGTCGGTCATGTGACCCATCCGGGGTTAGATTCTTATTTAGGCATGGACCGTTTTCTCTTATGCACCTATGGGGTATCAAGCTACATTCAAGGATAAAATTATTCAAAAAATTATAGGTAACACTGATATTATTTTTAAAACGTCAGAAGGAATTGCGCTTCTATGTCAAATTTTATTTTCCTGACTCCGTAATTATTTCTCCAGGTGACGGCCGTCAACTAGAGAACGAACTGGAATACTTCGTCCGCGAATGTGGCCGAGTGGTCAGACTGTCTAAAGCCAATCCTACTGATGAGGGACCAGCTGGGAAGCTGATATTGCACCAACTAGCTGTCCAGCTCGCTACTTATAAGAAAATAGCTCCGAGAGACTAGGCAGCTGAGTAGCTTGAGGGCAACTTGACGACCTCTATCATAACCAGATGCAGCTGAATCTTTAGGGTGTAAAAAGACGCTTAACGAAGCCGAGTCACTTGTACTGTGATACCCCAGCATTGTGATATTTTTTTTGTACTGGTCAACAATACCCGGGAATTTTCTGGTTACGGAGATATTGAAGGTTGACGAAAATAAGTTTTAAAATGTATTGATTATTGCCTTATGAGTATGACCTTTGATTATTTATATGTCTAGATTGAATGTCGCGCTGCAAAACAACTAAAACACAAACCAACTGTTTTATGTTGGTGTGCGTGACAGCTACATGCAGATTGGCATGATGCGACAGCGTGACGCGACAGCGCAATACGACTCTAACAAACCAATTTCTAAGAAAACTTTAATTACCGGTGTCGCGTCGCGCGACCAGTCACGCTGATCTGCACGAGCCTTTACATTGGCGCCATGTCATTATTCTTTTATAGGGTATGTGCATTTAGCAGCTGATAGTTGGATGCGATGTTCGACGAGTTCACAAACTCAACTCAAACTCAAAGCATTTATTTCAAATAAACCAATTACAGGCACAGCTTTGACTGTCTAGACATAATTATATCTTTGGTTATAACCTAACTTTTAATACCCTTACCACTCCTGTACCGTTGCATGCATGCACACATAAGCACAATATTTTGTGTGCATTACTACTGCCCGTAAACAACTATTTTTCACACCAAAAATAAAAGATATCGTTATCAAAAGATTACGGCAATACATTGAGTTAAAATGTGGCATGACGTCACACCTCGGTAGATTTAATACTGACTTGTGACGTAGCGAGCGGACTCCCCAACTTTAATGCGTTTTATCTAAACCAGTTTTTATTAATATGATAAAGCAGAAAAATACGTGACAAAACACAAACAACATAACATAACATAACATCACGCCTTGCTTCCCCGAAGGGTTAGCCAGAGGTGTACCCATTGTAGTTACACCCACATTTCGCCAGTTATGTTTAAGTCCCATCAAATAGAGGGCGAGCCTATTGCCATCAACCGGGCACTAATCCAGACTCCGGGCTGCTACTGAGAAATTCCTAATGGAAAAACTTAATAACACTTCGCCCGACCTGGGAATCGAAACCAGACCCTCGTCCTCAGCAGTAGCGCTTGCGACCACTTTACCAATGAGGCAGTCTGGGTCCATGATCATAGACTGGGTAAGAAAACTGAATTGGTACTAGTGGTCGCAGGCGCAACTGCTGAGCGTAGCACATTTACATTCGATCCCCATGTTGGTATTGAGTTTCCGGTAGGAAATTCTCAGTTCGAAAACAGGACTGAAAATAACTAGCGATTTGTGGGTGCACCACCAGAACCTTCCCCCTGTGACTATGTAAGTACAGTTCTGAGTGTCGTTAATTATGATATCACAATAAGTGGTACTTATTCGGTGTTCACGCCTTCGCCGTACATATTTTGTTCTAATGTATAAAGTCATAAAATTAGTATAATCAGCCTATAATGTTCCCATTGCTAGGACACAGGCCTCCTCTCTGTGAGAGGGAGTGGGCTGTAATCTACCACGCGGGTCCAGTGCGGGTTGGTAGATGTCACATGTCTTCGAATTTTTGGGTCTAGGACATGCCGGTTTCGTCAAGGTGTTTTCCTTCACCCTTTTGAGAGGAGAAGTAGAGCAGGATAGGAGATAAAATTTGTAATTCGGTGTAAACGACAAGTACAGTTACATAATCAATTTATAACTTTTATTTAAACCTAGTAATAAGTTTTATGTTAATATGTCATGTTAAATAATAAACATTTTAAAAACTGTGACTGTATTTGTTATCTAAAAAACCCAAAATATTCCTCAAATGATGGGCTAAGCAATTCAGTACCTAATTTAAGAAATAACGATAACCCAACAACAAACTCACTATTTTTATAATCAATAAAAATAACAATCGAAATATTTTAATGAAATTTCACAACACCATCCGGAAAATAATAAAAGTGTAATAAAAAAACTCTGTAACTGTGATTTCTTTCGCGTCCGAGGCAAGCCTCAGTCATGAAGGGTCAACTTGTAATATTCGCTCTCTGTATAAGCTACACTCTAGGCGAGGAGACTTCGAAAGTTATCGGGAAGGGTTATCCCAAGAAATATAAACCTTATATCAATGGCAAGATTTTAATAAACGCCGCGAAATATGAGAAACCTAGTAATCCACCAGTGGCTAGATCGTACACCGCTTTCCAGTTTGTCAGCAACCCAAAGATGGTCCTAGCTGGTGTCCCCGATAGCCCTTACTTCCCCGAGGATCAAGTTAATGACCAAAAGGCGAGATCGAAAAAAGTATTGCAATTGGAATCCCCTTGGACCCTTTTAAGACATAAAAGATCTGCCGTGTTGAACGTATCTCCAGGTGAAAAAGATGACAAGAAGATAGAAACAAAAGCAGCAGAAGTAGACAAGGTAAAAGAAGCCAAGAAGCCGACGCCCACTGCGGCTGCAGAAGAATCGACTGTAAAAAAATCAAGTTCACCTAAAGAAGTTCAAGAAGAACCTAAGAGCATTATACAAATAAACACCGTGAAAGCAAAATCTGCAACTGATATAGCAATTGAACGAGCGGGCTCAACGCCCAAAACAAATAGTCAAGTACGGAAAGGAAATAGTGAGCCCAAATCTAAGGCAGCACCGAAAAAGAATAGCGGACGGGTGAGCCGGAAATCTAAATCAAAAGGCAAAAATGTTGCAGCCCGTAGAGCGAAACCGAAAAGCAAACAAACTAAATCAGCTAAGAAACCCAGAGAAAATCAAATAGCGAGGAAAAATAACAACAAACGCAGAGGAAATACGCAGAGAAGCAAGAAACAAAAAGCGAAACCGCAAAACGAACGCGCAGAGAAGATTCCGAAAGGTAATCCAGTTCAGCCAACCAAACAGAAAATTAACCCACAATAATACGTTATTACGAATAAAGTGTTGAATGAATTTTCGTTTTTATTTTGACTTTCCCTTCCTTCCTTAGACACGCGTCGGCTGACTGGCGCGAGAGAGGCCCTCATTGAAGATTATCCTTACGTGGTCTCTATACAGAAGGACGACCAGCACTGGTGCTCCGGGGCACTGCTGAACGAACGCCTAGTAATAACCACGGCCAATTGTCTTTGGAAGTGAGTAATTACACATTAAAAAAAAAGACCAACTTCTGCTTGTAAAGCCCTATACGCAACTGGTCAACCAATTAGGGGTCTGTAAATATCAATGACTTATGGACTGGCCATACCTACAAAATTTGCGTGCATACCTACAAAAATCGGGCACATAAAATGGCCGCCTTTCTTATGGTTCTCTCTGCGAGTACAAGAGAGAGAGCAAGTAAAAGCTTCTCTCTCACACCTACCACAAAACTCCGGCACTCATCATGGCGACCGGTCACGCATAGGCATAACTTTGACGTCACACAAAAGTTTTCCAAAATGTTGTCCTTGATAAACATAATCTATGACTCTCTTTTCTTAAGCAACTCTTGATTAGTTAAAAAGAAGCAAAATGCGTCAAAACCGTAGAAAACGCTTCCGACGATGGTTATATTGCCACCCGCTACAATGTCGCATTTACGCCAGTAGCAAACCTCCGTCGCGAAACCGTAGCAGCGAAACCGCAATAGTTTAATTCAACTGGCTCGCGTCATATTCCCTTACTTGAATTTCGAGTAGCGGACCATGACGCGAGCCAGTTGAATTAAACTATTGCGGTTTCGCTGCTATGGTTTCGCGGTGGTGTGCTACCGGCGTTACGGAAGCATTTTCAAAGACTTTCATAGAAACCAGCAGTGTCGCATTCAGTGGTCTCTCGTTGCGATTCCCGGTTTCGCCACTGAAGTTTGAGGTCCGCGGTCGCCTTCGGAATGATTACCTTAATAATGATCATCTTCTAGAGCAAATCATATCTCCCGGATGGAGGTGAGGGCAGGTTCTCGCAACTCGAACCGTGGAGGTCAGACTGCAAGCATACAGGAGGTCATGAAGCACCCTGGCTGGGGACTGCGGAAGAACCCTGACAATGACGTGGCGCTCTTGCTACTTAACAGGGTTATCAGGTAAGTCCTTGGCCTTCTTCAAAGGCACAACTGGAATGTTTGCTGGATAGAAGTTCCTGATCGCAAGTTATACTCTGCGCACTTGGTGAATGAGAGGTAGACCGAAAAGAGTGTAAGATTTTGAACGTCACGACATTTTTGTTGCGAAAAGTCAAAATTACATGGTGATTTTTACGTTGATGACACCCTTGGTTCACACGGGCGAGCGACTGACGGTCCCGCCGCCGCCCGCAAAAGTCACCCCCTAATTGTATGTCACTAATTTCGTACCTAGGGGCCAAGTCTACTAATGTACAAACGTCACAATGGTCTCTCGATGGTGAGTTTTTGACAGATTGCCATACAAAATCTTTCAAAAACTCACCATCGAGAGACCATTGTGACGTTTGTAAATAAGTAGACTTGGCCCCCTGTAGAGTTACACCGCCACATACGAACTACGTAGCAAACATATGACGTCACACAAATCCTGAATCGCGCAGTTAGAATTTACCGCGCGAGCGACATATAGAGACTATCCGAAATCAACTTTCGGGCTGTTGCCCGCCGGACACAACACCCGTCTGGTTGGAGGATCCTCCTTTTTCAATAGAGGATGAGTGAACTTTACACCCTGTTCCTCATACCTCTAAAATGTAATTTGGGCTTAACTTCGTTCCAACCGGGTGTCTAAAAGTTACAACAAAATGTGGAAATCTTGTGGCGTTTGACGAGCATCCAACGTGCGCTCGGCGCGCGCCCAATACGCAGCGTCCTGACCGCGCGCCTCGGACGCTTGATATAACTCGCTTCCACGTGGCATTGTCGAACAATATACAACGATGTAGACAAAAACAGTCGAGGGGTGACACCCCTCGACCGTTTGATATGACAAAATTGACAAGCGCCCAAGGCGCGCGCTCAGTACCTACGCGGCGTTTTGGGTGCGCGCTGCGCGCGCGTTGGACGCTTCTCAAACGCAACAGTAACACACGAATTTTGTCGTAACTTTGAACCCTCAACATTCTCGATAATAACTAGGGCCTAAAAGGTGATTCCAAATATTGTAAAGAAACGCACTTACGTTAAATTGAAATAAACATTTTTTTTTTAAGTCAAAGGTGATAAGACATCTACGTTTCGTTTTTAGGGATGCCAACGAGACCTTCTAATAATGAAGTCCCCGCCGACTACCTGTCTGTCTGTCCTTCCGTCCGTCTGTCTCACAGGGCTGTTGCTTTTTCACCGTAATAGGTAGCCAAATCAAATTTTCACAGAAGACGTGATAAGTGATAAGGATGATTTCCACCAAACGGTTCGCATCGCATCGGATCGGAAAGGATACGAACGGATGCGGTGACAGCCGATCGCGTCCGGCAGGATGTCGACGCATACGATCGGCTCCGTACCGTCGCTTGCGAACGTATCCGTTTCTGCACCTAGTCCAATAGTTTAATTCCTACCATGTTGGCGTGTTCTTCTTCCGATCAGATACGACAACAGGCAATCGGAGCCGACTTTAAATACTGAGTACACGATTTAATATCGTTTAAATATTGAAAAATCCGTTCCGATCCGATGCGATGCGAGCCGTTTGGTGGAAATCATCCTTTATTGTGCCCTCTTTCATGGCAAATTTTGAAAAGAATGTAATGTATAATGTTTCAGTGGTACAAAACCTTAGAGATATAATTAAAATGTCTGATAAACAGGTTCTCAGATAAAGTCCATGCTGTAGATCTTCCGAACAGAGTGATGTTGCCAGCATTCGATGATGCTTGGATCACCAGCTGGGGAACCGAGAGGGTATGTATGTCATAACCGTACAAAGATGGTGCGTGGATGAATTTGGAACTAACGACGCCCCATCTTGCTTTTTGAATACATACTTACATTTCACAAAACAATTGCACTAATGGTTACCAACAGCGCCAACGTCATGCATGCGAGCGCAAAAAGATCCTTGTTGACAGTGTATCGAAGTTGACAAGTGAGAACGAAGGCTTTATTGATTAGATGTAGGTAGGTCTTTGTGAAGGAGCTCATCTGGAGAAGTACGCTCAAGATATGACGTCTGCACGCGGCTGAAATCGCAACTCATCGTATGCCGTCGTCTTGTCGTTTATGTAAGGTCAAATTAAGTACAGAATTATTTAATTCATTAATACCTACTAATAAAGATTTAATATTTTAAATATTAAAGTATAGAATTAAGTACGCCAGCGCCACCAGTCGCGCGCAGACTTATGTATCTTGCGCGCACTTCATTTGGGACATTTTAGTTTTCTCTGGGATTGTGTTCCAAGAGACAAAGCTGAAATGTGTACGCATGGATATCTGTAATATATATCTGAAGGCATCGCAACTATGTCCATAACAGAACCAGAGTGAAAAATAAATACCTACAAATCATTGTTTTAACATTTCATTCGATTTCTTTAACAGCGCGATGGCGTCTTCGATAACTATGAATCGACGTCGCTACAAGTATACCACGCACGGCTGATAGACCGGGCGAAATGCAACAACGTCACAATGAGGTTCAGCGTCATCGTCACAGAAAACTTTATCTGTCTCGCACAGAGCGGCCGGCAAGCTCCTTGCACTGTTAGTATCCTGGTACCTACTGTTCTTTAAACAGGTGGAAAATATTGCTGGAATATCTGAAAACGAAACTGATTATGTTGCAATGATGGAGAGGTCGCGCGCCCTCTATGTGTCATACTTACTCAAAGTATGACACATAGAGGGCGCGCCACGAAAGCAGGCCCACGGACAATTGTGTAACTAAATTTTTTTGAATGCAATGTGATGCAATAACATAGACACTAGCGTTGGTGGCGAATTGCTGGATAAGCTGAACTGATAGTATCGTCGAGGATGGTCACAGTGGATTTTAGTAGACCCTTGCAAAGTGGCAGGAGAGCTCCTTGCAATTTTTTTGTATCCTGGTACTTTTTCTTTTAATGTGGGAAAAGGAAGCTGGACGTGGAAGCGTCAGCAAAACCTGAAGCTACAGATTATTATCCCCTCGACCATTTTCGCGGATAAGTGCATCCTCAGGCTTGACTTTGTAATCATTGGTAATGTAATGTTATTATTTCAGCGGGATACCGGGGCCCCAGCAGTCAGTGACGGTATTCTGTGGGGCCTCGCATCATGGGGGATTAGAAAACTGTAAGTAATCTTGTACACATTACCAGTGAGCCACCACTACTCGATAAATAACGTAAATTAATATAATTGCACTATTTCAGATGCGGAACTGAACGATTCCCTGCGGTATTCTCATACCTTGCTTCCCACTCGAACATGGAATTCATAATGAATTCGACGCGCTTCCTAATGTCCGACAAGAGACAGTATCCCTTCGCAGACCGATACCCTGCTAGCTTGATAAGCCGGAAATAATAAACTTTTATTTACTTAAGATTTTCGTTTAATTTATATACTCTATCTACCTAAAGCCCAGATGACACGTATTTTCAACTTTATTTAAACAAAAATAAGGTTGGCATTTGTTTGCAGGGAAAGCCGCGCTTTGCCAGGTGTGCGCCTGCCTTTAAGTGTAGGTTATTTTCTTTGGAATAATAGAAATTCGTTTGTTAGTTTCGATCAAATAAAACAAATTGTTCAGTATATGAGCATATTTAATATTTTCTTTTTCAAAATTGTAAAACTCACATTTTGAAATTGCAAAATTATAACTAAATTCTCATATCGTTAATAGTAACAATCGCCATTTTGTAGTTTTTTTTTTTCACCATTTTGTATTTCTCTCGAACTAATAGATAATAATAATTGTAAACCATTTATACATCTCTAATAATAATATATTTTAATGTCTAACAAATTCATTTTCTCAACGTATTACCACCATTTTCGTTTTTTATCGTTATCCCAACATCAACTTTCACGTATTCTAATCAACTTTTTTATAATTCTAAACATACTTTTTACATTTTTTCCCATATACAATGACTACAGTTTTCCTTCGTCGCACCGAGTGTCCATTTTAGAAAAATATTGGAATGACTTTTTCAAAAACAAAAATAAACTAACCCTAAAATTAATCTTAACTTCAAAATATTATAATTATAATAAGTAAAATTAATATGCAATTCCACGTACCATACATAATTCAATTACGAAAAATCAATTCGTTTCTTTGGCAATTTTTGTATTCAAAAGTGAATTTACAATTTTATTTAAAACTGGCGTTAAGCTTTAACACTATTGAGAAAAACTGGCAAAGTTGAGAAAATATTATACATTATTTGCAGAATTCAAACAGTTTCCACCATTGTAGAGAAACATCATTCTCTTATACGACGGTGAGCGATGACGACAGAGAATTCTGGCTCGCTATTGGTCAAACAGACCATCAAAGAACGTTCTACAATGGTCGAAACATTTGAAGTTATGAAATCAGTAGCAACATAATAAGCGTTTATGTGACTTTAATTATTCTATTGTAATTATTTTGTTTAATCTTATTAACGAAATTACAAATTACATTATAGATTACAAAAATCGAATAAAACTGGCCAAAATGTAAAACTAAACTATAGTTAACAACAGAAATAACATTACGAGGTATTACCCAAATCCACTTTTTGCTCAACGAAATTATTTTAGGCCAAAATAGAAACTTTAATAATTGAAAAATAGGTTTTTAATTTGAACAGTTTTTGTTTTCTTATAGAAGTGGAATATTTTGTACACCGTAAGCAAGTAACTTATTTTACATCTTACCTACAGTACTTGGCCATAAATCTATGGTAACAAACAGATACAGTAAATCGTTCCATTGTACTGAGCAAAGCGAATAATGATTAAAACTAAAAACTAATAAGAAAGAAAAAACTTAGCAAAAAGATTTTGGATGGAGCCGATCACGATATATAAAGAGCTATAGAATCTTTTTTTTAAATAATGAAATATTTAAAATTATAAATATATTAATCATTGTAAAGCTAGAGCGCTATTTTACAAAATAACAAATAAATTCGTGCCTCTTACTACTAAAATGCCACTTCAACCTAAATTATTAACTCTAGGTTGACTTCGAAGCTGCGACAAACGAAGTTGACAAAAACCTTATAAAGTGTCCATACACGAAAAAGTTTGTCAACATTAAGTTAAGTACTGTCAAGTCTGTTATTAATAAATTGCTCTCAAACCTCCAAATCACTATAACGTAATCTTAAGATACGTTGAATCAACAAGGATCTCGTATAGATGACAACAGCCGATATATTCTGCGAAAATCTTACCGCGGAAACAGTCGTATCCGATGACCCACAGATGCGGCCCCAGGACAGATCCCTGTGGGACACCGCACGACATCTCTCGCCGGTTCCATTTTCTCTGGTGACCGAGGTAGATGACGGCCCTATCCGTAATATGGGCCTCGACCACTCGACAGAGGTAGGTCGGAATCCGTTGAGTCCGGATTGCCTCCCTGATGCAACTCCAGGGCAGGGTGTTGAAGGCATTGGCGATGTCTAGAGACACTGCCAAGACGACCCCACCCCAGGCTGAACAGTTGAAGTGAGCTGTCAATAGTGTCAATCACTCGAATCATGTTGAATGACAGCTCACTTCGAGCTGACTTCACCTTAGGAGCGTTCATACTAAAAGTTGGCAACGTCACAAATAGCTGTCAAATATTTACCTGTTTTGATTAATGTGGCAATATTACTGTATGGAAATACGAAATATCGCTAACCAGTGAACTTGAATATTAACAATGAATTGCAATTATAACACTGAATTTGATGTTGTAACGGTTTTAGGTGTAAAAAAGGCAGTTGGAAAGTTTCAAAATACTTTTTTTACATCTAAAACTAAATATTCATTGTTACGATATTATTAATTGCATTTCATCATAAATATTTTAGTTTACTAGTTAGCCATATTTCATATTTCCATACAGTAATATTGCCAAATGAATCAAAACAGCGAATTATTTGACAAGTATTTGCGCAGTTGCTCGCTTTAGAACAAACCTTAAGTTTTCACGGTAAGCTTTTTACGGGATAGATCAGTGGTTTATTCATAAATGATGAACGTTTATAACCGAGTCAATCGAGACTTTTATCGATATATCGACTACGTTTCGAAGCCACCCGATCAAGAAAAGTTGTATTTCGTACTCCAAATATGTTAATAGCCGCCTTTTTTCAAGCAATTTCGATGAGATAATCGATATACTATTCTATAAATCGCACCAGGCAAGAAATCGTTTTTTTTTATTAACCTAACGCTAGAGACTCCCTGATTTTTTTCTCTTATAATCTAAATATACACAAAAATAATTTTGTACTCTCCCAACGAGTTTCAAATGGCAACATTTAGATTTTTTTTACAATAATTATGGCAGCTTTGTACGATCGCCGAAATAGATTTCTAAGTTGGCAACACCGTCGACATTGACAAAATAGTTCTCAATTTTTAATTATTTGTTTCATTCTGTGAATGTCAACGGAGTCGTCTAAGAATGCGCACACGCTTACCGACTCACTCAGGAGTGTAAGCAGGCGCACTGAGAAACAGATAAATATGTAAACAACCAGGTTGTCGTCCACTGTTCGCAAGTTTGCGCACATTCTTAGATGTGTGTATTATCAGTGAATAGACTCGTAATTCTACATAATATTTTGGACAAATTTGGTATGCTGGCAACACTAAAAATAAGTATAACAAGCACCGTATTATGCGATCAATAATGTTGCCAATATACAAATGTTTTGTAACATAAACTATGTTTTTAATTGTGTATTCTACTTATTTCGGGTATATGTAAGCGATGTGTGAAATGTCTATTGAAAAAATTGTATTAATCTATGGTGAGACGAAATGCCCAATTACTGGCCGTAGCCAATTTTTCAAGATTGGACCGTTTTGTACCCGTAACTGGCCACTTCACCCCAGTAACTGTAACTATTGACAAAAATTCCGGATACCTATTAAAATGTAACATGTAGAAACAATGAAAAATCGTCGCTAGTAAAATTGGCATAATTCAGTCACAAATTTTAAATTTGAGATTCGCAATTCGCAAACCATTTTCTACCGAGTCCATTTCAAAAATTCCGAATTTCATCTCTGTGCATTTATAATAATTTAATTCATACAATAATTTGACATCAATTTTAATCCCGAAACAGTTTTAAACACTCAGAAAGCCACTCAAAGTCCAAAATCACTGTTTTTTCTCACGAGCACAGATTAAAAATATCCAAATTTAAACCCGAATACGTCAGTTAAGGGTTTGGCCGTATCCTAGGGTTGGTTCAGGAGTAAAGCTTCGAGTTCATCGGCGGAGCGGAGCAGGAAGGCTGCGGACTCACGGTAACCGGTTATGAGCTGTCGAACGGCGCCTACTTCGGCTCCTGACAGCTTGTGTGAAAGGAGCTGCGGCTTAGCTTGGCTGGAGGCTGTAGAAGCTGCAAGCGGTGACGCTGTCGATGTCCCGTGGAGAGATGTAGGGGTTGAGCTCTTCAGTGATAGATCTGTTGGCGCTGTAATTGAATATAATTTATGAATGATTGAAAAGGCGTATTATTAAAAAAAAATACAAAAAACGAAACAACTGAAATGAAAGTTAAATCGACTTTGTAGTGTCTTTTTTGGAAGTCGGTTGTTTTTTTTTTTTTGAAAAAAGGTTTTATTTTTCACTTTTTATTTGTGGTCCCTACCCCACACAAATTCGAATACCACTACCAGCTATGTAAATAACAGTAACAGGAACTTATCATCATATCATCCACATAGGCTAAGTGGGAAAAAAATACGTATTATTGAAGCTAACTCGAAAACTACCCAAGGAAAATTAATAAAATTTACCTACAAAAAAAAAAGAAACATCAAAATCAATGCATAATTGGAGGAGTAATCGTAGTAACATACAAAAAATAAAAACATACAGCCGAATTGAGAACCTCCGCCTTTTTGAAGTCGGTTAAAAAGAGAAGAGAAATTATATGAACGATATATATCTGGGAACAGATTACCATACGATTTGTCGATGATCCACTTTCTAATGTTAGTTTATTGAAGCACGTCCAGCCTTCGTTTGCAAAGTTAATAGTATAAAATGTAGCTTAAACTAAATAGATGCTACTAACCTGATAGGCTGGTGGGGAATGTGTGCGTGTGCGCAGCCATAGCCGACAGCAGCGCGCTTTGGTATGCTGCCATCGCTGCGTTCACGCCTGCTCCTAGAGAAATACGTTAGTGTAGATAGAATTCAATACAAGAAACCATTTCAAATTATTATTTCTTTTTTTTTTTCAGTTAAGAAAATTTTCCAGTTTTCAAGGATAAGTTATTCTACTCACCGGTAGGAGGCAGCGCAGTCAGAGTTGAAAGTAGGGCGCTACTGGTCAGCGCTGATGATGCAGGGTTCGGGTTGGAACTGAAACGTAAAAATGGTCCATGTCATTTATGTTATTCTAGTAGCGTGACACTAGGGTGGTGATCTTGTTGCTATTGTCCTACTTACTTTTGTCGTCCGAAAGTCTGCGGAGTTCCAAACGTATTTGGGAATGATGGTCTGAATAGAGGCGCCGGAGATGACGCTGGGCTGCAAAGTAAACAGAAATCAATTAAAATTACGTCAAAGCCCAAGAAAACAAGGAAAAGTAAATGAAGCCCTTTTCGCAGTTCACCACGAATCGCAATGAGTACAGTGACATGAAGTGTCACAATCATTCATCAGAAAACTTAGCAAACAAGTCGTCCAAAAGTACCAGGGCATCATGACTCACCTAGCAGTCTTACTGCCAGCGTTTCCATTAGCGTTATCCAGCTTCAAGTTATTGTTGTTCAGCAGCGGATTGTCCATTGTGGGGCTCGCTGATGGCCTGGTAGTGTCTGCAGCGGCCTTGCTGTGGCCAGCTGTGGCCAATGACGTAGTTGATGTCGTAGTCGCTGGCGTAGACGCTGGGCTGCTTATAGCACCACTGTACAGGCTCAGGAATGAAGAAGCTACTGCTGAAGTGGCTGTAGTGTCAATGGCCTGTGGAAGATTGTATAAATAAATTAACTGGAGGAAAAGAAGCCACAGAACAATATGAATTTATACAACGAACACACCCTAGTTAGAAAATAAGGAAGGATATTTTTAGAAGAGCCCATACAGTTTATTGTAAGTCACAGTTGAAAAGTTTGAAAGAAAACAAAAGTAACTACACAAAAGAAAAGTTCCTATTTTGTATATTTTTTGCCCTACGCATTATATTTGGTTGGGAACATTTCGATACTAATTACTAATAATTCATATAAACGCCAAAAACACTTTACATAAATAATTAAAAGACTGAATTTGGAGCACCGATGACGCTCTTGCCAATTTAAGGCATCATGTAACTCGCTGGTTTTTTTAAACCGGGGTTTAAAAATGGTCTTTCGTGCTTCGAAGAGCACATCAAGACGCGAATCTTGCCTTATACCAGAATAACAGTTATTATTAGCTGCTGTATATTATTCTTCTGTTCAACTCACCATAGGAGTGGGCACGGTCGGCATAGGCTGGCTCACGGGGTCAAGTCCGAGACGCATGCGCTTAGCGTTCAAGCTTTCGTTCTCACAGGCCTGAGCCAGAATGTGCTCTGCCTGCACTGACGTCAGATGTGCTGGAGTGGGCCGCACCTGGACAAAGAGGTCATTATTAGTCGTTGATAAAATTGGGGGCAAAATAGCATTCTGGCAAAATCTGAATACATATTACCAGGAAGAGTATTGTACTTTTTGCTTTTAAACTGGTACGGAGATAAATGTCAGGCCAAAAAGGAAATGTTTAATTTATGAATGTTTGTAATTTGTCTACCTACATTGGGAGTCGTCAATTGGCATATTGGTGAGCCAAACATGAGAGTATAATACGTGAAGAGTAGTTAGTTATAAGGACCAAATAGAGGAAGTAAGTTAAGAAGACCCACTGCATATTTATATTAATCCGGACAGTCACAGTTAGTTAATTAGTTTCAAATCATTGCTAAAAGTCAAGTTTTACCTTAACTTTACTTGTAAAATACCAAGGTAACATGAACAAAAAGGAGATCGGACCCTCACCGCAGTGTCCCAGGCGTTGCCAGACCCCGGTGTACTCCCTCCGTTGCCAGTCGTCGGAATCTCTCCTCGGACTTTCTTGTTCCGTCTGCAACTCTTCAAATAAGTCCGAATCCTCTTTCGGGCACGTTCAGCAAACTCCGGAAACTGTCGCGTGCACGAGTCGATGATAGCCTGAATCTTCTCTTTAGGCTGCTTGGATATGGGCACTATCCTATCCAAGTTTTCGTCTACGAAGAGGCGGACGAACATCTGTGAGGGAATTTTGTGATCGTTTTATATAGAAGGGTAAACTACTCGTACTAAACAGTTCTTCTAGTTTTGCACGACTCGTAATGCGAAGCATTAGAGTGTGCTCTACGATCGAAAAATATTTTTTGCCCCATTTCTGCAACTGTTATTATTGTTACACTCCTGCTAGTACACAGAACCTACTTAATTTATATACCATTGTATAGATGATTAAATGGAGATTAATACTGTACTTTTTATCAATTGGTTTAATGCAAGAGAAATAAAAAAAAACATCAAAATAGTTGAAAAAAAAAACCTGTCCGTCAATTTATGAAGCTTGAAAACATTGTAGCTTGCGATAAAATAAATTCATTGAGTCAATTTTTTTTTAATACTTTGGTTTTGGCTATATAAGGAACCCTATTGAAAATGGCTCTTTTATTCAAAGTAGTTTAATTATAATTAATAAAATACTAACTAAAATATAATATCTTTATCTAAATATTTCCAACCTTGACTTATCGTGTTGCCTAGCAACCCACAACGTAAATATTTAAATAAATAGTCTTTGACATTACGTAAGGATTGCGAGGTTAGAAATTTACCCATATTGATGGGTAAAACAGCAGCCAAAACATACTTCATGAAAAGTGATAAATTGATAATTTTTGTTAGAAACTATGTTTTGAATTTCTTTTTCGTTTATGAATGTGTGTTATGAGGCGTGCACTTTTGGAATTTCCAAACTATTTATTTATGCATTTATTAATATATTTCGTGAAATAGACAATGATTTATAACAAAAACGAGCGCGTAAAATTTCATGAACAAACCTTTGGGCGTATAGATATTAGAAAAATACACTGAATGTATTTACTCAAAAACAAAAATTTGAACTATTGAATAAATTATCTATCCGTATACGGTTTCTATTTTGCCATTTTCTTACTGCTTAAGTTATTTATTTACGCCCAAAGACAAGTTAAAATTAGTGTTGAAATATGGAAGTTTCGACGCTCGTAACTTCCAAACCAATAATTTTTTCCAATTCTGCTTCCATACAGGGCTAGATAATGACAAGACAAATTCATATAATTTTTAGTTTTGAATGTACATCGTCAAACAGACGAGTAATCACCATACTACCTTTGTATGGAACAATGACCGACTAGTGTACCCTTAAGGAATAATTTAAAACCTGCGTATTATAGATTCAACATTTTTGAAAATAGATTTCCACTCGTATCTTAACCACATGCCTTGTGCTAATATTCTGCTGAAACCCTTTGGACATTCGGATATCAAGCAAATCGGATACAAAATTGTCATTTCCCATCATTACTATCGGCCCAGCTTTTGACTTTTGGGGTCAGTTTCCAGTTTAACTAGATAAGAGCGAAGTATTTCGTACTGAGCGCCGCCGCAATCCAATTACCAGCCGATACCGATATCCGATAGTTAGTCCGTCACTAATTCGCGTTGGTTTTGGATAATAAAATACTGAAGGAAAATGTTACTTTTATAACAACTTCTATTGAAATTAGTTTTCTAAAAAAACAGCATAGTAAATAGCTGTGCTCCGTGGTTTCACCCGCATATACGAGTATGTGTCGATCCCGTGAGAATATCGGGATAATAAAAAGTATCCATGTCCTAACCCAGGTTCCAAATTTCATCCAAATCTGTTCTGCCGTTGTAGCGTGAAAACGTAACTCCCAAGTAACAAGTCAAAAAAAACTACGGGTTGCACTCCGGGAGTGCCGGCAGAAGTGAAAACTTGAACATTAATGTGTTGTGCATTTTTGAATATTTTGGAATGGTTAGGGAATAATTTCGCACGAATTGCTTTATTTATCAGTATAAAAGTACTATCATTTATGTGGTTAAATACAATATTTATTAGCAGTAGTAGTATATTTATTTACAAAAATAAACAATTTATTTAAATACTTTTCATGACACTTTTGTTTTGACTGCTTTTTTTTACCCATCAATATGGATAAAATTTCTTACCTCGCAATCTTTACGTAATGTCAAAGACTATTTACATACTTTGATATTTACTTAGTCAGTTGCTACGCAACGGATCTTACGGCAGGTTCTGACGCGAGTTTAACATTTTTTACCCATCCCAAAAAAACTGCACGCGTTGTGCACTTTTCGCTAAAGAAGTTTTCACTTCAAAAATGGAATAGTTTTACAAACTTTTGTTTTTGGTTTTTGTATTTCTCGTGAAGCCAAGACACAAAGTTGAAATGTCGCATGTGCCTATAATTCTATAGACTCTGCATGGCGGAAGAAATATGACGTAAAATGCTGCTATAACACAAAGAGCGTTTCTACTTCTTCTGCTCTCGTATCGACTTGTGTTGACACTGATCTATAATAATATTATAAAGAGAGAAAGCGAATTTTGAGAGTTTTACTATTATTCTACATTAATACTTACGTTAAAAGCCTTCAGCCGCTCCGGATCATGGTGCTGCGGGTCCACCCTATCATCAGAGTCATCGTCCGAAGCCCCGCCGTCGTCATCATCTTTGGTCCGGTCTGATGACGACGTCTCATCGTGTGTTGATGCTGGCTCGACTCCTGGTGTCATTGAGCCCACGTGGATTGGACTCTGTAGGGTACGGTTGTGGTTAGAATGAGAATTTATAATGTGGTCTGTTCTAAAAAAATATGTAATTAGAACTGTGTAGTCACCATCCTTACAATTGTCTCTTGTGCAACTCCCAATCAACATATTTTATGGTGTTATTAATGGTTAATTGACTCAGGCGTGACATTGCGGAAATCCATTCTAAAAACAATAGACAACGTATATTTAGTAACCTAATCCTAATTGGCTTGTTGCTCTGCGATCGGCGCTTGACGTGGCAACACGTCGTGTCCGGGTTTGCAACAAGTCAATCGTCATCCTGAGGATGCCTCGTTGAGAGGTGAAACACGTGTCGATTTCTGACAGGGTTCTTTATGACTCTTTAACAACAGTTAAACGGATTAGGCTACTAAATATTCGTCGTCTATTGTGTGTTATTATATCTTACGCTATTTATTGAACATTTTTATAGTACTTAGTAACTTATGGAGTTAGACCCCAAAAATCTTGAAGACTCGTGTTAAAGGTAAAATAAGTAAATAGGTATAGGTAGATGAAACGCTGCTCAACCTTAAAACTCACCGAGTGGCCAGTGGCCAATGGCGTTGGTGGCTTCGGAGGCTTGCTGCCAAGCCCCAAAGCGCTATGGTATGACGCCCATAGATCCGCCATACTGTCGCCACCGCTCTCCGTAATGTCGCCGTTGCGGCCTGAAAGTACCAGGAGATTAGATTGTAACAGGAGGTTGGGGAAACTAGAAAATATTGGAAATTGAAAATTTTGCATTCGTTCCATTCGTTTTGATAGAAGAACGCATTTTCTTCCGGTCGGGAGATGACAAGACATCGACATTGTCACTTATGTAGTAACAGTCAACAATTTACAATTTATCAGCATTTATACTCTAATCGGGACAGCAGTGCTTGCAAACATAGTATGTCAAATACGGTCAAATACCTATCAAATCAGGCACAATGAGCTAACCCTAGTGCATCTAATTCCAAGGTCATAAATACGCGGATTCGCTTCGTAGTCATTTGTAGCCCTGTTTTAGTGCTGCATGTACAGGTAAACTAGACAATAGTGATGGGACATGACACTTTTACTCGAATTAATAGGGATGATAGACAGGTGTTGCAAAAAACATCAAAATATTTTACCACTGAGTACTGGCGGGGATTATTCGATTTCTAGAGATTTAGATTAAGTATTATTTTAAGTTTTTGTTTGATGGGCCCAATGCCCAAAAAATATAGTAGTTAAAGCTAGGATAGGTATGTATTTCAATTGCATTATATTTCATTGATTGAAACCCTCGGGTCGAAACGTCTGAGTGCTCATGGTTTGTTCCACGAAATCTCCAAACGGCTGGTTGACACTTCCCGTGACCCATTTGACCTGGCTTTTATCTTGACCAGAGGCTAAGCATTGCCATACAACGTGACAATGCCGCCAGTCAAGGTACATTACCAGTCGACAGCGATGCGGAGGAATTTTTCGACGCCATATTTAAGTTTGTTTAAAGTTTTAGTTCGGTTAGGTTATTATATTTTAATTTTAATAGATTGTATCGAACTTTCAGATCAAACCAACTTAGGCCTGGTATGATAGTGGTTGCGATCAACGGACGTTGGTATACCTCAGTTTATCCCTTAGACTGAGGATTAAGGGCTAATAGGTATTTTTATATTTTACTTAACATAACAGAGTATGTAATAATTTAACCTTTTCTTCTGGAGTTCAACGAAACAGAAGTTATCTGGAAGATTGCTTCATAAAACTATCATAAAGATAATATAAACGAAAGTTATTCCTAGGTGATAAAACAGACAATAAGGGCCTATTTCACGATGTGCGAATAGCCGTGACTTACCGAATAAATTCAAAAATGGAACAGCATTTGTATGAAATTATCTGCCAAGTAAGTGAATAGGAACTTAATCGTAGGTGGTGAAACTGGCCCTAAGCCATTTATTTTGTGAATTTAACACATGAAAGTACCTACGAAACGATTCATGTATTATAAAAGAAAAAAAGGTAAATAAACTCCCGACATAATCCTGGGCAACACGAATCGGCTACTAGGCACTCAGAGCACAGTAGGAGCTAATTAATATTCCATACAAGTATTTTTTGTACATCCCACAACAAAACCTTTGTAGAAAAATGATACTTTAATTCTTCTGTTGAATCATTTTATTAGCTAAAAAGGTATCTCACGCTAACTGGGAATAATCCCCATAGTTACCTACATACATACATCTCACTTAATGAGACTATGCCGTAAAAGTGGTGAAGTTTTGGACCTACAAAATATCATCGAGATGAAGAAAAAAGAAGGTTTGAATATGAAGTACCTAAGGTGGTTTCAGTTTAGTGTAATCCAGTAACTCGGTAGACGAAAAAAAATTAAACTATGTAAAATTAATATCCAAGGTCCTGCTTAGTCTTCTTTGAAAAGAGACTCTGAAGAGGACGTGTATTCGAAATCGAAACTCAATGCACACTCTTATGACAAGCATATTTTGCTTAGTTGAATTGAAGGGGTTACCAATTTACCAGGAATACATAGGTCTTTGGCACTAAATAGAACAAGTGAAGCTGAATAAAAGCTTGTTTAAATTGTACGTACTCATACCAGTACACACTCACCCAATGCTCTCTGACAAGCATATTTTGCTTAGTTGGATTGGTGGGATTACCAATTTACCAGGAATACAAAGGTCTTAGGCTCTAAATAGAACAAATGAAGCTAAATAAAAGCATGTTCAATTTGTACGTACTGAGCTACACACTCATAATCCTATGAGTAAGGAGACTGCCATCCCTACCACGGCTACAACAGATAAACTATGTGTTTTATGAACATTTTCAGTAACGACCTCGGAACAGGGTTGTCAATCGTCCTGTTTCAACCGGACTGACTTTTTTTTTTTTTTTTTTTTTTTTTTTTTTTTAAAAATATCTTTATTTCTAGTTTACAATTTACATAAATGCCACTTAGTATAACATAATAAATTTTTTTTACATATAAATTGTAGGTTCATGCAGAGTTATACACCTCTGACACCCAAGCTAAGATTAAACTTGTGTTATGGGTGTCAGGGCTCTCAAGTTAACACCATTTAGACAAATAAAGAATTTCGGAATTTCTATGTAGGTACTCGACAGAAAATAAAGAAAATAAAGATTTTATATGAACTTAAAAAATAAATAAAATAATTAAGTACTTAAAGATAAAAACCATTTGTATCTAGTGTGTGTTGTAAGTGTGTGTGTCTGTTTGTTCTTGTGTGTTTTTTTGCTGTGAGTTGTGAAGTGTAGTGTTTTGTTGTGTTATGTAGTGTTGAGTTGTGTTAGGTTATGTTGTGTAGTGTTGTGCTGTCTTGGAAGGTGGGTGTTTTCGAGGGTGTGTAAACTAGGTACTGTCTGGATGTGAGTGAAATTTACGTATGGAACTTGGACTTATACAGGGTGTACTAGAAAGGTGTGGTGAAATTTATGGGTGTGGTACCAAACTATGAAACTGTTCACAACTTTTTCCCTGGGACCTACTTCATAATCGAGAAAAAATAATCGAGTTAATAGTCGAGTAGGTATTGAATTTTCTTTGTACACATAAGACCACACCTTTTGGGTACTCCCTGTATAGATGCGATGTTTTTGAAAAAAAGTGTCGTACGATTCATTTCCTTTAATTTAGACTTTATTTGGCTGTTTTTTAGGTATTTCCACTTCTTTTCAGAAATCCGAAACGAATGAACTATTCTGATCAGTTGATGTTAAAAATAATGAATGTAATTTTTCGGCCCTAATTCTTTTTCTAAAATTAAAGTAAGTACTTAGCTTAAGTTAAGCCTTATAACATCAACTTCACTGCCAGTCAAATTCCTGTTAAAATCGGTCCAGCCATTTCGGAGATTAGCCGGAACAAACAAACAAACAGAAACACAAAAAAAAAACAAAAATTTTATGTTTTATATACTGTAATATACTTTCCTAAGCATTTAGTAAAAAGCTGTTATTTTGACATTACAAACAGACATGTCAATTTTATTTATTTTTATGTATGGAATAAGTGTCACTTATAGTCTTTAGGTTTATTCTGCTACCATACATCCTCCTGAAACTCCAGCCTGAACTGATTCTATCCTATGACACCTTTAGTACTTTCGGTCCTACTTGTCCGAATTCTTCAAAAACTGTGACGTGCCTGACAACCCTACAGCATCATTTCGCAGCTCATTAAAACATTGTGAGTAGGTTCACATTACTTTTTAGTATTTATTGTGTCCTAAATTTTATCCTAGACGGTTCCCTTTTCAGACGGGTTTTAGTTGTTATTTTGTCTAGGCCTTGTTTTTTTTTCCCTGGGACAATCCTTGTGGATACCCTCCTTCTGGGTAGAACAGAGGGTTATGTCAGACTCCTGTCGCCTAAAATCCCACTGTCCTATGTCCACTATCTATTTTTAACTATAAGTCTTGATGAAAAATTATTAGCCTTCCATCAATTTCAACATATCCGACCGATGACCGGACCGATGACCTTGTAAAGGCCGCAGGAATCCGCTGGATGCGGGAAGCACAGAATCGGTCGAAGTGGCGGTGCTTGGGGGAGGCCTATGTCCAGCAGTGGACGTCTTTCAGCTGATATGATGATGATGAATTTCAAAATTTATCAGGTAAACCAATGGGATAATAAACAATGTCTTCCTAATTCCCAATTCCATAACAAATATCATGAGATTTCTTTAATTTTTAAAAAGCACACTGAACTTTTTGGCCCACTCTAATTGAGTAACACACTTTTAATTGCAAGCCGAGAGTTATAGAGGATATTGCTAATCATTGCTACATAACTTACGTTTGAAAAACTCTTCTGCTCAACAACGTAAAAAACGCAATGAACGTGTTACGTATGTGAACCGTCCAAATGAAACCCATTGCGATCAATTGGCATTATGTTGTTAATAAAAGCTTACTTTTAACAATTTTTAACAGCGTGCGTTTATCTTCTTTCCAATAGTCTTTTTTGAAGGTAAGATCAGAAATGGAGTTATCCGAAAAAGAACAGAGTAAGCAAGCTGAACTGGCAGGCATGGCTGGCCATGTTTGTCGAAGGACCGATGGCCGATGGAGCAGACGAGTCCTAGAGTGGAGACTGCGTATTGGCAAGCGTAGTGTGGGACGCACCCAGCTAAATGGACCGACGACTTTAAAAAATTGGCTGGGATAGACTGGATGTCGAAGGAGGAGATCAGGGTGTTGTGGCGCAGCCTGGGAGAGGCCTTTGTCCAGCAGTGGACTGAGATAGACTGAGTTGATTGAATATCAAGTCATTTTGCCATGTGTTTTTTATTTTCATTAACAAGTACAATAATTTATATACAGATTTAACAATAATAGTAATAATATGTACAAGTATATAAAAAAGGGGGGGAACAATTAAAAGGCATCAAAAAATTCGTCTGCTTCGCTGTCAACAGCAAAAGTGCCCAAAAGGCTGGCAGCATTGCCACGTTGTATGGCAATGCTTATTCTTTGTCCGAAGAAAAGGCCAGCCCTCTGGTCACGTGAAGAGTCGACCAACCGCTTGGCGATGTCTTGAAAAACCAAGTGGGCACTCGGGCCCCATGGCCCTAGTGTTTCAACCCCAAACGGCTCAAACATATAATTCCCAATAAGATTGGAATATTTGCGCCGTTTGAGGTTTTCCGCACCTGCAGCAGCAGCCCCAGCACAGCTCGCCATGCTAGGAAGATGGGATGGCGCAAGGGTGTCGACACACGTTGCATCCCACACCAAAGGCCTACCCACCTTCCAAGGCATTATGGCCATGTGTTTAAAACTAAACTTTATAATGCGCGATGTGGTGGTCGAACTACTTATAAAACATAAATTATGTATAAAAGGAGTTGCCTACACGCTCAGAAACGTGTGACTATCTGTCATCGTGATGAATGCATGGCATTCGACAGGTCACACCTAACGTGACAGTGTGACAGGTGCGAGCACCTACCTCATTCTCAAGGGAAATAACGATATAGAAAAAATTATACAGAGTCAATTACTAATCCAGGACACGTTGTTATTCATTTACAAACCGAACTATTCGAACAATTGCCATTTTTGATTCGAATACAATTTTCGATGGCAATCTATTTAGTAAGCCCTTTTGGCTCCGAGATTGGTACCTTCAGTAGTGTTTATCAGCTCCTGAAGCGTTCAGACAGCAGGACACACTGGACATGATATACAACACATCAGGCAGTTGAATTCATTTTATACCACAAACAACTCGTTTAATTCCCACGTTTAAAAAACAAAACGATAATTTCGCTATATTATTTAGTATTCGCACAGTTAGTTACCAAGGCGGCAGAAATTAATGAGGGCCTACAGAACGCAAGGGACCGGTGCATCTGCCTCTAAATGTCAACCCGAACAAGCCCCCTTGCCTATAAATAATTTGAGAAGGTGCTTGCATCGCTTGCGCCCCTAGTACTCTCGATATGGCTTCGTGTAATAAAAATAGCCAATGCGTTCCAGTCGACGTGAAAATTATGCAGTCAATAAAGTATTCGGATGACAAGAAAAGTGGGTTTGAAGAGTTGCAGCAGGTAAAGGTTTAATGTCAAATATTTATGAGTGGCACTTTATACTTAGTGAACATATTGGACACTGTGGAATTAAACAGTGCAATGGTACTTAAGACTCACGTCTGTGCCATAAAAATGCTCGCAGAAATAGCACAAAAATACAGACTACAACATTGAAGAGGCGTTACAACGTAGTCAAAAGCCCAAAACAGATCTTTTGTTAGCAAATTCAACTTTGTAAATCGTCAAGCGTGGTGGCGATTACAAAATGCCATTTGACCATAATGAAGCAGTGATTAAGAACCCTATATTTAGCACTAGGACGTTCACAGGCTGACATTAATTACGTAATCAATAATAATCTACATAGCCCCAAGATATCTCTCGTCAGAGATACACTTAATACAACTAATATAGATGGCAGCACGCAATTGATCTGTCACTATCACAATTAATCAGTGGTAGTATGTAAATCTAGTGATATATTACTAAAATCTGATACTGAAACGCATCTGGTTAACTAGAAGCTAGGGTTAAGCTTGATTATTATTATTGTAATCCTGAGTAATTTAGTGTCTTAGGGATATTATTTTTGGAAATATCATAATACGACACGAAAGACCAAAACGAAAGTATGAAAATTCGCGAGAATACAGGCACAGAATCTTCTTAACAGTCTCGAAAAGAGAAAAGATCACGACTAATGCAAGTTTCTTCACGATAGCACAGATAGGTACTTTATTGACACATTCGGAATTAAAAAACGACATTGCTGGCCACTTGCTATTAAAGCTCCAAAATAGAAAACTAAACTTGATGATGATCATCAGAATGGAACGACTACCTTACAAAGGTAATGTTTCGACTTGATAATTTATGCCAGCCCTCCAATTACGCAATGCACGATCAATTTTAAATTGAAACCAATTGAAAAAGATTGCCAGTCCATTTCTTCATAAGTTCGACAAAAGCAATCTGATAATTTTTATTGTCGAACTTATGAAGCAATGGACTGGCAATCTTTTTCAATTGGTTTCAATTTAAAATTGATAGAGCATTACGTAATTAGGGTGCAGGACCAAGCTGACCAAAATTATCTTACAAAAGATAATCACATACATACACTATCACGCATTGCATTGCATTTGCATCATACTATCACGTGAAACTAAAATAAAAGCTTTTATCAAGATGAATAACATGAAAAGCCAATACGGCGGTGGAAGGATTATAATCTATGGATGAACAAAACAGGAAAAAGTAATAGACAATATTTCAAAATTGAGATATTATATTATTGCATTTCCACGTAAAAGTAACAAATAGATCGTCAACAATATCGTATTTATTGACTCGGAAAATTTCTTTTATCGTAATTAGTTCATCTCATTTCCTGTAATTATTTTCTCTCGCTTTTTTAATGCAATCTACCTACTGGTGCAATATAAGACATTCCTTTGAGATTTAATTAATGTCTCATTTGTAGCTAACTCGTGTGTTTTATTTTATCATGCATTAGGAAATGTTCCTGTGTTTATTTCCCGTAGGGGAAGACAGAGGTACCTATAGTACACTCATATACAATAATATATGTAAAAAAAAACCTGTCCGAACTGAAAGGAGCACATAGGTACTGCAATAACATTACCAAAAAGTAATGACAAATCTTATTATTATTAAAAATAAAAAAGTAATAGCTTTTTAAAATTCACATTTTTTTACCAAAATTACCCCAATTCCATAAAAAAATTTGCTCAACAAGGGTCATATGTTATGACTTGTAGACACCCGCCAAACGACGGCCGCCCGCGACCCATGTTTTTTTTTTTTAAACGCGTATTTATTTTTCTTTTTTCCTGTAACTTACCACATAAATAGACTCTCGGTACGAGACTTAACAACACCCTCACAGATCTGACAGTTTTTTTTACATGTTGTATAGTAATAGTAATAGTAATAATCTTTATTTCTCTCTTCACAAAGGTTCACATAGTTATAAACATAGAGCAAATAATTATAGCTTATTGAAAAAAATGCATGGAATATGATCCTTTGTGAGAGACTGGTGTCCATACTAGGATACCCTGTGTGACGGATCACCAGGCTCTCACCCCGATTTCGCCAGTTAATTTAAGATTACGTGTCTTTGATCCATTTTGAATTTGTCTGTACTTAGAAGGTAAATAATGTACTAGAGTCGAAACGTGAATGACTCCAGTATATGACTTTAGTTGAAGATTGCTGTCTGTAGAAAAGTTTTTCTTTTTTTGCAAAATTTACTAAGAAAATGCGGTCTTTCGGTACATTTTTAACTAATTCAACTAACTTTAGAATATAACCCTGTAAATAAACAAAACAAATGTTTTACCTTGTGCCTGGCTGTGGTAATTCCATGCTAGCAACATCATTTTCAACTTCTCAGCATCTTTCGCGAGGGCCTGACCTGCACCAGATCACATAGCCAATTGAATTCTCAAAATTTTGATAAATTTTCACACATTTTGGTTCAAAAGTAGCCAATTTGGGAGCATTTTATGCAGATTATCGGTAAATTTATGATGTTTGCATAAAATGCATGTTGTTATAAGTTGATGTGATGCAAGTGGCTGGTGCAATATTTGGATGATTTGAACTTGTTGTTTGTACTTACTAGAAAAATTATCATCGTCGTTCATATCCGCTGGTTCGGGTGTTAAGTTATCCTGAAACAACAAAAAAGGTAAGATTAAAAACTTTGTTTTTCATACTGTGTGGATTGGAATGGTTTGCCTTGCGCATTTTTTCGATAAAATGTAGGTGTGTTAAATGAGCGGTGTCGCAAATCTTAAAGATTGTTAGAATTCAAGTCTGTAACCCTTTTTAAAACGACGCTACTTTCGGAAAACCACGAATCAGGCATAATGTGTCAACATTATTGTTCAAAGGTTTCGAAAGGGGATAGAATATCACATACATAATATATATTTTGTTTAATGAAATTTCTTTGTGAAAGGTTCATTTCACTGAAATTTTTCAGGCAATTTCTTTGTCCCTTTGTGTTGAAATTTTAAATCACAGTTTATCTGTTGATGGGTGGTAGGTATGAAACGGTTTTCATGTCCTACTCACAAACGGGGATGATTTCCCCCCATTTTCCGCGAACCGGGGAGCAGGCTCACGCATGCCCGCTACCAGGACATCATACGCGTTCGTAAGTTTAAATAATTAATAAATTAGCGAAACGGCCGGCGGCTGTGCAGTGCTGGGCGGGTCAACGCTCTGAACCGCGGACGCAAATCGATAGTGCTTCAAATGGACAAGCCACTAAATATAGCTGGATGTACCACCATATACGTGCTAGGTCCCTGGTCAATGCGGGCAGGTTTTTGAAGCCGTTGTCCCGGTTCGAAGTTGGCAACTGACGAGACAACTACACTTTTGGACGCCGAGCTCTCAACAAACAGAGTTTTAATTGAACGATAAACATAACAGCTTACTTCACACATATAATCTTCACAGATTCTCGAATCTTTTATCAAACGTAGTACAAAAAAAATGCTTTGTGCAAGCTGCAATTAGGTACTGAGCTGTTTAATGCCAATGCGATTTTCAAATTAAAATAGACCTACTGTTTGTCTATGCTATGTACATGTTATTCAACATATTAGAATGACCAGGTGCAAGACTTAATTATAGGTTTCCTGTATTATTTTACACACCAGAGTAAAAAAACCGGCCAGTGTGTGTCGGACCACGGACAATGGAGGGTTCCGTAGTTTGGATGAATTTATCCCAAGAACAAACAAATTTTTTTTTTGTTTTTACTAGCCTATGTTGTCCCACTCCTGGGTAAAGGTCTCCCTCCACTCCTTCCATTGTTCGCGAGCCCGCGCGTCCTCCTTCCCGTTTCGACGGAACCTATCCAACTCGTCCCACCATCTCCTACTCACTGTCTCAACTTAACTTTGTAGTTGAAAAATAAGTTCTCATATACATCGATATACGTCACGGTCAATTTTCCAATTGGTAAACACATCTGATAAAACTAATACGATTTTCGGACTTTTTCCTTTACTTGTGCTGTAAGAACTTTCTTCTTGCCTTTCATGATTCTAGGTCAACGGGTTAAGGCAACGCCCCTTAAGTTTTGATTTATTTGCGAGTATCCAAGTATGTCGCATAAATGGCCCCATTTTTTTATTGCGTTGCCTTAGAAGCAAAACATTTTTTGAGCTCCAAGGGATCCTAGGTAGGTATTTGATATAAATTTTAACTTGATACCTCCATGCGTTCCAGAGAAAAAAGGTCTTGACAGACTGACAAACAGACGGACGGACAACGAAGTGATCTATAAGGGTTAAATTTTTTCATTTTGAGGTACGGAACCCTAAAAATATCTTCGCAGCGGACATATAAGTATTTATTAACATAGTTTTCCTATTAACATTATCCAGAATAAATATTAAGTTTACTAGAAGTAAACTTAAGTTTAAATCGAGCTTGCGATCTAAATAATATGGTAAAACCCGTTTACTATGGGAGGTAATAATGGATTAATCCTATATTATTATTCCCCTCCACGAAAGAACAATTAAGTAAAGTATATAAATGTCACAAAGAAATTAAAATACCAGGGCGACAAACAGTTTGAAGAAGTATAAACTCAAAAGAATTGCAACAGTTTGCTGTAAATGATGACAAAATACTGAAACCTTTGTAAATAGCCCTGCCGTTCTAACTCACACATAGGGGCGTCTAACTGGCCGCTAAAATGTAGCTGAATTTTTTGAACGGGTTATAATTTTGAACATGCTAACATTTTGTTTAGAAATGGATAATGACGTTGTACAGTATAACCAACATGAATGTGCACCGTTAATGGTTTGTATTGCATCATATGAAAAATTGAAAACAGTCCAACAAAGATAAGTTAACATAATTTATTCAAATTATACTGTATTTTTAATATCAAATTTTCGACTATAATACAACACTACCTAGGGACCACTCAGATTCAATATTTAACATAAAGTAACAATAAATAATTCAAACGAATCATGAGCACTTGCGAACTCGAATAAAACTTCACAAAAAATCCCTTTGAATGGCGCGCAGCAGCATTTTTCCGCTTTTGTAACAGCTGACGTCGGCGTAAACTTACGAAAACACACGAAGATTTTCATTCAACAAGTGGTAGCTATCCCATGCAAAGCGTCATCAATTCACAGCCACACTTGTACTAAGTTTCCGCGCGGAAAAGTTAACTTGAAAATATTGAATATGTTATGTTATGATGAAGTTTGCTTGGAAATTGTACGTTATCGGAATGTTTGCTTCCCACTTTTATTGATGTGTTGTAGATTAGAGCGGTTAAGGATTTAACGATGTTTTAATTTGACAGTTGTTTCTTAGATTTGCATTTATAATGATTTGATTTGTGCATTAAATTCGAATGCTGTTTGCATAAGTTTATTATTCTGTCTGCGGAATGCGCACTATTGGACTGTTTATAACATAATTTATTCGAATCATAAATTGGTAACCCACATTTAAGTATTTCGATTGTTTGACACCTGAATATAATTCTATTCAATTGCATCTCGAGTCGCAATTAAGATTTTGAAGTTTGAAATTATTTATTCAATGACAAATATAGCGCGGTAGGCACAACTACAACTAGTACTTAAGTCGTCTAAGTACCAGGTGTACATAGGCAGTTTGGAGTTAGGTGGGGTGACAAGCTAGATATCGACCGTCTTCAGGGCGGTGGCCAAGGACCGCATCTGCTATGCGGACACTAAATATCCGTTGACCCTTCGCGTTATGTGTGCCTAGTATAGTTATAGGTTGATACCATTGCAATTTAGTCCGTAATTAATTACACCTCAATGACAGATAAGGTGCAGTGGTGCGTACATACGTATCTAAGTACTCTTATGTAGTTAGTGCAAACATGTCATTAAGCTAAAGGTTAACTTGTGTAGTTAGATCATTAGACGAGCATCCTAACTGATTCTTAATGGCGTCTTTGTTAGGCATCCAAGGAATACGTTATTTACCTTTTGAGGAAGCATGTAGGAGGCACCCGTGCCTTAATTTATTTAAGTGAGCATAAACTTTGACAGCGGTTAACTTGTAAACTTTTCTGGCGCATTATCAAAAGAAAACTCGGTCAAAGAGTTTTTAGACAAGTGAAAATTCTTTCTTTAACACAATTTAGACCTGATGCTTTTCCTTGGTATATGGATTTAAACAACAAAGGTGGTGATACATTCATAATATAGCATGGAATAAACTGCGGAGGGGCGCCCCGGTCATCTGCCGATAGACGAATAAATCGCGGAATAACCTAGTTTTCCATACAAAATAACTGCAAAATTTCGGGAATCCAGCAGCGGTTATATGCTGAGGGCCTGGTATGTACTGATACATGGGCTATGTACTGCGGTATGCCCCCCTCGGCCCCTGCCCCCTCTCGCACTCCGCGTGTTACCGTGTAGTGCTTGCCACCCCGCGAGTGATCGCGCTGCGACACTGCTGCGACACCATCGCGGTTATCGATAGTCGATAGAAACTATCCTAGAACATTATTTTGTAGAGAGGAAAAATTTCGTCACCGGTAAGGTTCGTGGAGTGGTTGGAGATGTTATAACCGCTTTAGACAGGGTTGGTATGAAATGATATCTCAACCTTTGAACTTAGTAGTTTTTTTTTTAACTTGGTACCAAATGTAACCTACAGATCTAATTTAGAGGCAGGTCTTAACCGGATGACAAGGCAATTTATAACGTAGCAGCTAAACTCCTACGATAACTTGACTTGGGCTTATCGGAAAGGAATTGTTTCTACAATGTTTACTTTACTTTTATCAAAACCCCCAACAATCCCCAAAGGGTAATTCATGCCTTCACCCAGTCATTATCTATCACCAAACATCAGGAACACTTCGAGTCCAATAGCAATCAATTCATCGATATCAAGTAATCATCGATAGCGCGTCAGAGTGCCAGCAATCAGGTGGCAGTCAGCGTATAATCATTAAATACCCACGCGAAGGGGGCCGATGACGCCCGCGGCGCCACCACGCACCCCTCCCCCCACCCGCCCAATTATGAAAATACGAACAAAATACAAATTTCGAGCTTTTCGAACGTCAAAGGCCGTTAAACACGATGCCGTGATTATCGATAATGAGCCGACCACATCCTTACCGTGGTTCCACTAACATATTTCTGTTGGACGTGTATTGATTGTGATTTAGGTAACTTATGGCTGATTTGACCTGTGGCTCCAACAAGTTTGAGGAGAAGAAAGTTTTTAGATATAGCTGGACTTGGGTTTGCTTTAAGTGAAATTTTACTTGTGACAAAAGTTTGCACAAACAAAATTGTTACTCAGTTACCCTCAGAGACGAGCAAGTTTATCAATTCTGGAGATTACGTAAACTTAGGATTAACTTTTCATGCGCAAACACTCCTTTAAACAGCCGGATTCATGAGCCAAAAACATTTCTGCAAGCGCAGCTAATAGCTACAACGAGGTCCGCTTTTTTTTATTCGCCATCCTTACAACTTTTTACCCGTCTCTGCCAGGAGCGCAGAGGCGAGTTGAAAGTCTTCGGTCGGTCTTTCAAAATAAACGGCTTCCTTTAGCATTCTGCTTGCTCGGTAGTTTCGCCCGCCGCTTGCGCCCTAGTATTTTTAAAGCGGACAGCGCCCCCTGCGGCACTCGCGGGCTCGCGCACCCCCTCTCACCCCCTGGACCCCTCCTCGCCCACACACAGTAATACCATAACGGGTGCGAGCTATGACGAGATTATCTACGTACACGCGTATCCACTATACCAATACATACGTTGCCTATATACCAGGAATACATAAGCACATAAGCGATGACTGTTGTACATAACGGGCATTGATTTACCGGGCCGGACGCTACCTGTCATCGGACACAATGACGATTACATGGGGCGGTGGCAAAAATTCAGGCGAACAACGAACTGGACTGAATACCCAAAACAATGGAGGCACACATTATAGGTAATTGTACAAGGATTGTCACAGCCATTTGAGTTCCCATCATTTATAATTTATTATCACGAACACATAGCACAAACTATCCACCAATCATCTCTGTCCACGCTATTCTATAAAGTTCTGTTGGGCAGTTGCGGAACTGTCGATGTCGAAAACTTCTTACTTTTTCCACCCCCTAAAAGTAACCGTTCTTTGTTCCTAACCCTACCTATCTCATATCGGCTTGAAGTTCACTGCGAAAAACAATCATCCAAATAAACCACAACAAAGAAGAGATGGTAAACAATGCTATTGGCAAACGGAATGGTGATCGTATATAATTTCTCATCCAAAGCCGTATGACCTCTTCAATATCTGTCCATAAATCCATACCATAATTTTAAACTGCTGAATAAACGGTGGATATGCATGTGCCCATAACCACCACCCATGGCAAACTGATTTGAATTCGGAAAGTCCCTTTATAAAAATTCTTCATAGTGTCGTATACGCGGCGTGTTGATGTTCACAAATATACCTAGATATTGATTAGATTCAAACAAAAAATCGAAAGATAACTTTAGTTGAGCAATACTGTCAATAAGTGATTTAAAAATCAACATGAATACGAACGAAACAAAATCAAAAATTGGAAAAGATTGCTCGAGGCAGTACGATTCCCCGCTTGATACAGGGGGACTTGCACTAGATAGGGGGTGCATAAAAATAGTAGCCTCTAAGAGCGTCAATTTTGATTTCAATATACAACTGGTGCTCCCTGAGCATTCAGCTCTAATACCACGTTACTGACGTCACTGCCTTGGTTATATTTTTAACAACTACTAAGGATAGCCTTACATATAGTTTGTGCAAGAGAACAACAAGACATAGCAGCAGAAGAAAAATAACTACATGGGGCAAGAGTACTTTGATGATATGGAGTCACCACAATCCATTAAAACTATAAATATATCCAGGGAGACGTGACGCAGGTAACCATAGTGCTCGCTTGTTCTTTGACCAAAGAATTAGCATTGCCATTCAACGTAGCAATGCTGCCAGTCTTCTGGGCACGTTTCCGGATGACAGCGATGCGGACGAGTACTTCGACGCCTTAGTGTCCTTTTGTTGTTGTATTTATTTGTATAGTTATTCATTTAATTTAGTGTTAGATTTGTCATCTATGGTTATAATAAAACAATTATAATCCAGGGCTGAACATAAACCACTTCAAAGAGGCCAAGAGACGTCAGCAGAAAAAAAAGCAGCATATTATTATCGTGATTTAATCTCCCTAGATGCTGATATAGACGTGCTATAGCTAACAGTACGTATAGGTAGCTACACAATGGCTTACAGCGTGTCCAGATGAGGGGATTTACGTCTGAATCTCACAGGAGATTTATGGGACCTATTCTCTTGATCATGTTTGATGTCATGAGTGTTTGGCAAAAACTCTTGATGACATTACCAGAATACATTTAAAGGCTATTTATGAGGTTATGTTGTATTTCAATTCTAATCCTGTGAAAAGAATTCAAAATTGCAGAACATTTAGAAATTTTAAAATGACACTAAATCAGAGTGGACTGTGGACCCATTAATAAAAATTCTAAATTTAAATAAGAAGATTCTGTCGCTAATAGAAGGCCTATGCTTAATCCTAACTTGGCTTGATACATACTAAATTATGTCGTCACTCGCCATATCCGACACAAATACTATTTCAAACGGGAATCCGAACTAGTTTAAACTACTTAAGCACTTATCTTCCACCAATTTCCTCTTTAGTTTACTATTAACAACAAATCACTTGAATTCTTTCCAAAAGACCAGAACGAACATAACGATGGGTAAATAAAACGACTCGTAAGTGAATATAGGAATCGCGCAAAACGCTCTAGTCATCAATTTAGCGGCTCAATATGAGTACATAGTGCGTACATGTAACATAAGGGTACTTACGAACGGTATACGAAAGATTGCGAAAGAATATTGAACAAAGATACGCAAGTGAAGCAATATTACATTCACGGTGAATATTTATTAAACTGTTGAATAGTTTTCTTTCTGTTTCGACAATGGTGAATGTAGTTTTTGACAACCACGATATTATTATGTTCGATAGGTGATTAGGCATTCCTGTCGACTTTATATCAATCCGGCTCGAAGGACCAAAAACTAAGGGTCTTAAAAGCACCTGTCTAGTGTCTAGTAGTCCGATTTTTAGATTGATGAAGGATTGATAGTTGAAAAGTTGGAGATGCCAGTCAAAGGGTTCTGACGGACAGATAGACAAACAGATTGACATGAAGGAAGCGAGGTTGTATTTTGCTGTTTGGCACTAGAACCACAAAAGGCGTAAAATCCAACCCAAAATGTTTTGTCTTTTTCTTGGTCACGTTTATCGTAGGAAGTACATAGACCAATTGAAACTTATAAACAGCTGAAAGAATTAGCATTAAATAGAGTAGAATGAAAATTGTTACACCGGCAAGTGCCTACCACTTTAATTTTGGATGGATTCGTTCGTAACGAGGATCGCGGTTACTACTCCGAAATATACAGAATATATTCCTAGTTAACTCACAAAAGTTCAGTGTAACTTTTTTAATTGTTCTACAACAGTGTAAAACCCTTTGTGTTGCAGAATAAAAGCGAAAAAGACAGGTAGCAAACAATTATTTTTGTACGAGTGCAACTCAAGCCAAAAATATATGTTGAAGCGATTTTACAGGAAACTTTGGGAATATTTTTCATGCTACAGAGCATAGGGGTGCGTTTCGCCAGTAAAGGTGTTTCAATGGGGTGTTGTGTAGCCGCGGGCCAAATCTGGATGCAACCCCTCAATGAAGTTTGATAAACGAAGATTAAAGTGCATGACACCTCTCAGTTGGTTTTGTCAGTTATTAGGATGTACATGCAATTTTGCAGTTAGACACAGTAAATATTAAGAACAAAATGCATAATGCGGTCAAAACAAAAACTGCTTACGACGATAAAACTTCATAATCGAAACAAAGTTTTAAATCGAAAGTATGTTTCATTACAATAACAGGCAATAAATCATTTATCATCAAATTCCTCGATGACTAACACAACAAGCAACCTAAGTAAGTAGGCAGTTACTAAGTACACATCAAAATACCATTGCCACACGCTAATGCGATTAAAACTAAAATGGGGGAAACTGGCACGTGAAAAATCCTCTAACAGATTGAATAAATAATTAAACACCCACATTCACTCAGAGTTTAGTGAGAAACTAGGTGCAGAAACCGCGTAGTTACCGCGTGATAAGTACCAGAGTACCAAAGGCGCTGTGGAGGTAGACGCAGATACTCGCATTATGTGAGGGGGAAACGGGCCGACCTCGAAAAACCGAATGGGGGTCGCGTCTCCGTCGAAAAGCATCGCGAATTTCACAAAGCGGCTTCCTAGTTACAGGGGTATCGCTGGGGAGACGCGGTTACAAGTCGACGCTTACCCGTGCTCTTTGAAGTGTGATAAACTGAGCGAGCGAAGGCACTAAATATGGATACCTACGTCGGAGTGCGTGCCGCCACCGCGTGCTGCTCCCCTGCTCCCTGAGATTTATAAACGCGGTTCAATTTACTGTTATACCTTGCTATAATGTAAATAGCTGTTTTGGTTACATCTCAACATGTGCCGGGGATTATATCGCAGACACATAACCGAAAGATTATTACCCTGACAAGTAATATTATTCACAAACCATTGGTACGGATCATCATCATGATCCCACTGCTGGGATACAGGCCTCCTCTCTGTGAGAAGGAGTGGGCCGTAATCTACCACGCGGGCCCAGTGCGGGTTGGTAGGTCTTCGAATTTTTTGTTCTAAGACATGCCGGTTTCCTCACGATGTTTTCCTTCACCGTTTTGAGAGCAGTGGTGATGAAATTATTTACACAAAGTAAAGCGCCTGCTTGGGTTCGAACCCACGACCTACAACTCGTAAGTCGAGGCCGTTACCACTGGGCCACCACTGCTCTCGGTGGTGGTTGGTACGAATAGCATCAAGTAATATCTGACCTCAAAGGGCCTGTTTCACCACCTACGATTAAGTTCCTATTAATTTGGCAGATAACTTCATAGAAATTCTATTCCATTTTTGCATTTATTCGGTAAGCAGTGGCTATTCGTTCATCGTGAGGCCCTAAGTGTCTTAGCTAAAGATGACACTCTTTAACTCCCTTCACACCTTCCGCAAATAAGAGAATCACCAAAATTCACCATTACTTACTTTTAGTAGTAGGCTTTTTTACCCAAGACAGTTGATTATCTTTTCAGACGTATGCCAGTTACCAAATGGACCTCAAAAGGTTGCATTAGTACACGTTACAAGTCACAAGCATAGCGGTTTTATTTTATCGTCATAAAGAGAAAAAACACATAAAATATCCCCCTGTCAATTTATAAACGGATTATCACAGAAAATGGCGGTGCCAGATATACCGGCGCCAACATTCACTGCAACTATTTTTACTCTATCGATTGAGGTCCGAACCGAGCGGAGTATACTGCAGTCGTTGTACAGTACTCTTCTCAATTAGAGCCGCTTAATTTAGTATTCAGGTGTGTGACGACCATTTTGAGCATGATTCTGATGATCAGGGGAAGAGCAAAGACACTATGGATGGATTGTGGGAAGATGATATGGCTAGAAAGAAGTCGAATACCGAGCTGACGGCAGGTAGAAATGTAGGTAAGAAAATGATAACAATATGTTTCGCAAACCAAAAATCTATTGGGTTAAAACTACATTGATATGAGTTGGAAAGTTTAACTGAAAAACGTAACCAACACACAGATAGAGAAACTCACTTTAGTCCAGACAATATTTATCAACAACTACCTATGATATATACTTAGTGCTTGTCTGTTGCTATAGGGAGAAAAAAGATACACAAAAAAATATAAGTTTCCATTGGTCTAGAAAAACAGAAAAACAGATGGGTTTCCAACAATAACGTGACCTTTTAATAATCCGTTGAAATCAGAACCTGTTGTGTTATTTTTATCTAACTTTGAAACTAACTGATCAGTTTACTTTGCTTATTATCTTTGAAAGGTGAATCGCTAGCCTCAATAGTGTCTTAATTATAATGAGTTAGTGTAGCATAGGATAAGGGCAATTTGTTCATTGTTTCTATTTTAAATAAAAATATTTGAAAAGGAAATGAATTACTTAATGATAGGTTTACTAAAAACTTTCTATGTATTTTGATTGTTAGCTAAGATAACTTTTAGCCCAGGTTCGCACGGACATATTTTTATCGCGACGATTTTTTTTCGTGCACTGGATTTTCAACTCTCGGTATTGAGCCGAGCATTGAAAATCCAACAGAGCGCATCCAGTACGTATACCAGCGCATCAAGAAAACACTGTTGGATATTCAAATCTCGGCGATAAGCAGAGCGTCGAAAATACAATACGCGAAAAAAAACTGTGACTTTATTATGTGGGCTTAAAGTACCATTCCGTACCCGACCGCAGGCGGCCACTGCAGGCGACGTGTCGCCGCGTCATGACGTGGCGACACGTCACGGCGTCATGTCGCGGCGTCACGTCGCGGTGTCATGTCGCTGCAGTCATGATTCCAAACCCGACCGTCGGCGGCAGTAGCCCGTATTCCAGTCGGTAGATAGAAGATAGAAAAACGTGTTATCACTCGAGCGTTGGCGGCTCTACTACTGGTCTGCGGTCGCGCTACACATGTCGTCTGCTCGCCCGTAGTTGCAAACGACGTGTCGCTAATCGCTAGCTATGAAAGGTATTTCATAGAAATTCATAGAAACCAGTCGTATCGCGGCGACACGTCGCCTGCAGTTACCGCAGTAAACAAATATATCTAGCCAACATGGTCTAGAAGTTTATTTGAGATTATTATATGTATAGATTTGTGACTATCAATCAATCAATCATCAACCAAATTTCCATCTATGTTGTAGTCAGCTTCCGGTCTAACCAGATGCAGCTAAATACCAGTTTTTTACATAGAGTGACTGTCTTACCTTCACCACCCAGTTACTGGGTAACACGATACCCCTTGGTAAAACTGGTTGTCATACTTTCGGGCTTCTGACGTACCCGTAACAAAGATCTACAAATAACAGCTTTGTGTCTTTAAAGGAGCACGATAGAGAAGAAATTGTACAGAAGGACACTGAAGTGCCAAAAACGAAAAGCAGCATTGTGCGTCTCATTTTGATTGCCTATTAGTTATAAGTTAAATAATAATGGTTGCAGTAGACGCAAAGGCCTTAGATAATGATAATTATGAAAGACAAGAGCGCATTTCAAATGTATTTTACCATAATTTTGACACAAAGTGGTCCTTCCGTACGGATTACAGCTTCACCAATTCCGTTCTAATTTTAGCTAATAGTTCCACAATAACTATGTCTAAGTGTCCACCAAGTGATAAAGTTACAACAGTTGCAAGTATTTAAGAAGCCAGCATAGACCATGTCAAGGAAATGTTCAATACGCCCCAAGAATACAAACGGTCTATTAGCTTAACATATTCTCATCTTAGACTAGGCTTTAGATTCAAGTTAACCACAAAGTAACCTTGCAAGCTACCTCCACTTAAGTGGTTAAGGTTTAACTTAATATGTTAAGGATAATATGTTTTAGGGTTGGTATATATACGTATTTGGTCCATTGATACGAATGCAAAAAAAATCTTCAACAATCTCATAGAAACGGTCACTACCGGATAGACATCCTGTTTCCTGACAGTATCAAAATCATCAAAATGCTTTGCATACAGGGCGGCAGGGACATCGACGCAAAAACTGTTACCATGGATTCAGTATATAGGTACTGAACCTCCGTTGAAATTTCCGTCGGTTATTTAAAAAAATCTGCTGTTCTATATATTTTGACCACGTAGGTATTGCACTTTTCTATGAAATAGCAGTTTTTTTTTTAAATAACTTAAGAAAAATTTCAACACAACAGGGTCCAGAATCAAGTACGTGTTGTGTCGTGTCGATGTCCCTGCCACCCTGTATGTGTACATCAAAACATCCTTTCGGACTTTCATATTCGGATTCATCTCACGATCTCGCTAACAATAGATTGAGAGATGTATCTTCGGCTTTATGGCCCCGCATGCAATCACCGTTAGACGCAGTTTAACAACTAGTGACAAATTACCACCTACAGGCAATTCTACACAAAATCACCTATGAGACATTCAAAGGTCAAACATTGTGAATAGAAATGACAAAACAAACTTTTCAAACTTATATCACCCTGGTAAAATTTATTCAATCCACATATTCAGCGCATAGTTTTACTCGCTTTCTGCTAAATCAATAAAGCTGTATGTAAAAGAAAAAGTAGAAAAAAACACACAAAGATCCCCTAGTCAGCCATACATAGCGGATTAAGAAAAATTCTCGGCGTCACCTACAAAAAGAGGCGGCTTGCGGGCAAACCTCCGCAGCTCCGTAGTAATTCCAACCCCCACGGACCGTCTCGCAGCGTCTGGCTGCTCAAGTAATTACGCCCCCTTACACCCCATCCCTCCCTTCGGGGATAAGTAAAAACAATATTTTTACGCGCGCAGTCCACGGTACCAAAAGTGACAGATATAAATTGAGGGTGAAAATGAAATTAGTGGCGGCTTCCTTGATGTCTGAGGCGACTTTTTATTGTTAGTGTGATCTGTTGGACTAAGCTGCTTATTTTGGTAATTTTTGGGGGTTATTATTGAGATGCTTTCCCGCTTTTCTGTGATAAATTAAATAAGACCCAGCTACTAACTTTGCGTTAACTTCTTATAATTTTGTTTGGTAACTAGTACTTTGGACCGCTTCGTTGGTCTAGTGGTCGCAAGCGCTATTGCTGAGCATGAGGTTCTGGGTTCAATTCCCAGGTCGGGCAAAGTGTTATTGGGTTTTTTTCATCAGGAATTTCTCAGTAGCAGCCCGGAGTCTGGATTTGTGCCCGGTAGATGGTAATAGGCTCGCCCCCTATTACATGGGACTCTAACATAACTGACGAAATGTGGATGTACTATAATAGGTACACCTCTGCCTAACCATTCGGGGAACTCAGGCGTGATGTTATGTTATGTTATGTTATGTTATGTTATGTTATGTTATGTAGTTTTGTCTAGCAATGTGTCACTACTTTGTGCAACTTGATTAACATCTAACATATAATTTTATGGAAGACTTTTGAATTGGTCCTTTAGTACAAGTTTACAAAACAAAGCTGGAGTTTTAACTTCGGAAGTTACAAAAGTTAGTGCCTAAAAATGTAGGATTATCCAAAGTTGCATCATTATAGGGAAACAAGTACACTAACTATCAAATTAATGACGACTCAATTTAACATCGGCTTAGTCGAGTAACCCATAAAAATGCAAAGAAAACAATTACCTAAATACCGAAGAAAACATTTTGATTACTTTACATTTGTACACATAAAACTTGATAAAACACACAATTGAGTGAACTCGACAAAGAATTCATAACAAATATAAGTTAGAAATCATAATGACGCATAGGTTACCAAGCAAAACTAGGGTAACTACATTCGGTAATAATACCGAGGGTCATTTTTATGACTCGACAAAACTGTACCAAGTGGAGACAGTTGACCTAAAGGACCATTTTTTCCTGGTCAATGCTTATATGTAGAAGAATGTTTATCTTCTACCCTTTGCCAAAATAGTTCTTCCACTAACATTACAATAATTATTATGTTCTGTTCTAGTTCCTGGCTCTAGATGGTGTAGCCTTGCTGTGCCTTGACTTTTTCAAAATCATTACTTCGCTGCAAACAATTACTGGTCGACGTCCTGCCATACTATTCGACCTGTTTTCCATACACGTTCCGTGCAAGCAACATTATTATTGGTAACCCGATAGCCCACTACTGTTAGATGCACTTACAATACGATAAGTGACACATACGGCGTCCAACACCATGTTTACCTTAGTTATCAATTAAATTATGCGTCATATACCTACGAAGTATACTACTATGTCCGGTTATTCTTGAATTCATGTGCAAAGTTTAGGCAGCAAGTCTTGCATGGATATCAGGTGGACATGCAAACAATGCGGCTAGCTATACGGAATGCAGGCGAACGCGGGAGCGCGCGTTGAATAATGTACGCGCCCGTCTCAACGGACAGCGCCTCGGTCTTATGACGCCTTGGTACCAACGAGGTCTTAAAGGAGTTTAAATATTTAAGAAAGGCCATCTTTTAATTGGTTTTGTGGGATCCTCGGGTCCATAAAATAAAGGATCCGTGAAATTTATAAGGGTAAGTCCTGCTACTATAAAATAAAGTAGGATTCGCCTTCCATCTTTTTAATATGAAAGGTTGCAGGTGTTTTCTTCAAAGCAATATTTAAAGCAGTGAGTTTAAATTGGACGAGTGTTAAAATTCTATCAATTTTAGAATTCTATTCTCATATTTTTGAATCAAAAGCATGTCTTCTAGCAGACGATGTCGACCCACATCCTAAAACCTTTTGCAGAATTAACAACATTTTTGAGTATAAGGACCACGACGATCCATAATCTCGCAATTTCAGCAATTCGAAACATTTAAAATGCAGTTTCCTTAATTGTATGTAACAATACAATTGTGCGTAAGTTGTCAATTTGTAACTGGACATAACAATAACCAGTTTCTCTAAATAATGTCTAAAACTGCATAGTTTTGCACCAAAGCTACTGTTTGTGTAGCGGTATCTACATCTTGACAGCTAATAGTCTAATCCTGACTGGATCTTGGCTGATGGAGTAACAGGCTCTGAAGGCTTGCCAAGTCCCATTGATTTTCTCCCATTTCAGAAAATGATCCCTAAGGCTTAGTAGTTCCTTGATTGTATTCACTTACCCCCTTTGGACCCGTTACGCGTTCTGCATTCATTAACGTTGTTCTATGCATAGTTAAAAGAATCATAATATTTTCAGTCTGAGCGATTAATAAGAACATTTGGTATAAAAGTTCAGATTACTTCGAAAGGTTGACTGAGTCCTATTAATTCTTGGGTTTCATCATTTATTGTTGCACTATTATCAATCGTTATTGAAATCTCCTTAAATTCTCCTTGAATTTTAGGGACATGATATTATGATATCAAAGATTATTGTAACTGTCTTAGATACATCAAATATACTTCATGTGACCTATTCTTTGGTCAAAGAATCAGCATTGCCATACAACGTGGCAATGCCCGCTTTGGGTACTTTTCCTGTTGACAGCGATACGGACGAGTTTTTTGATGCCCTGTGATTATTCCCCCCCCCCTTACATTAGCATGAAAATACGTGTGTGTATATACATATAAAACAATGTTTGAAATTGAGGAAAAAGAAAGCATAATGCAATTTTTTTGAATTATCATCCACAATCACAAGAATGGTCGTGACAATAATGTGAATGAAAATATGTCCAAAATAACTGCACATATCTATAATGACAATCCTAATTTATGGATCGGATGTAACGGTATCTAAGTATGCACCGGCAGTTTTTGAAGCCAAGGCCAGCAAAATGTAGTCTATTACGCGACACTTAGAACCTAATGATTGCTTGTCAGGTATGACTATTCGCTATGACTGCCAAGTATACCTTGAATGAGGACCTCTTATATTGTTTTGTGTCAAAAAAAACTACGCAGAGAGAAATCTTAAAAAAAAAAACACTTTTCTAGTTATATTATAATAACATTGTTATTAAAATAAACTTCATGTTCATAGATCCTAATATAATATGCTATCAAATATGAAGTAAAAGGAATTAGAGAAGTAATAATCATAAAGTCAGAAGTATCTTTAATAATAAGAGGATCTTTAATTAGTATCTTTAATTTAGGAGTAATAAAGACATTGTGAGTACTGTTGAAAAAGTTGCTGTGTCACTAACTACGTCTAATGATAATCTTAAAACAGCTGTATCCACTTCAATGACTGCTGTCATTCAGATTTAGGACGACTATCATGGCTTAGTGACTCATTAACTGACCATCATCATCGCTTGAACATTGTTCACATGCATATATGTATATTTCTTGTCATATGAAACTTTTTGTACACTCTTTATGCAAGTGACCAAATGGTTCGTACCTTAAAACATACGCGGATTGTGATCACACCATAAAAATGTCAGCTAGAACATAAGTAATAACATAGTAAAAGATTATACAATATAGCTAGATGATTTTTTTTTTTGATCAAAGATTCCTAAAAAAAAACAGTACAATTATTACCAACTTGCCTCTTTACAAGTACTTACATGAGCTAGGACCGATCTAAGTACACTTTATAGCTGTATAGCAGGGTGGGCAGATACGGGCAGCATGCAAGGCCGACCGGCGCCTCGATGATCAAGGAGACATCTTAGCGTGGATCTGTCTAATGCATTTGATACTGTTGCGCGAGAGGTTTTTGAAGGCATATTTTGGATTTGAAAATTTCTTTGATTTGACTGTCAATTTGTTTATTCTGGTGAGTGTGTGTGTCAAATAATTTATATTGTTCCATTTTTATTCAACATTATTTCTGTGATACGGGTATTTACTTGGAAAGATACCAGTCCTATTTCCTAATTCCAATTTTATACACCAATATAAAAAATATATTTGATAATAATAAATCGGTCCTTTCTAACAGGTACGCATGTTTAAGCTATGCAATTAATAATGAGTAAAGTGTTAGTTGTAAGCTATCTTTATTGAGAAAAACACAGCATCTAAATTGTAGCTTTTGTATTCCAATTCCAAGATGAAAATATCGCTCCTAGTAAATGATGCATAGTGCATATGTATTTAGAAATACAGCTTTCCTTTCTGTTTGAAAGCATAACAAAAAACAACGCATACAATATAACTGGACTAAGTCTTGCTTATTCGAATTCCATATTACTAATATATTTTCCAAGGAAAACAGATGCAACAGAGGAATGTTTTATTTGTATCAAATGTTAATATAATCTGTTAGGAACTAGGCATGTCCATTCTAATGCCATCAATGCCTGCCGCATGTCACTTGAAACTCCGCCATTTTGCAAGGCGAACCGCCCGCGGCGGGAAAACTGACTTTGGCGCCAATTTCGATGCGGCCACGTCTACTATTCGACCGCATCCGGATGATCAGCCACTCAACAGAAGCCCTCACAAGCCGCGAACACCGCAAATCGGTCGGTTAACATCGCCACGGGTGTCATTATAAATTCCTTTAATTATACCATTTTTACTGCGCTTTATAGTAGCCTGCAAACTCATGGCGGGAACTCGCCGTTTTATAAGTGCCATCGCTATTCTCAGCCTTGGCATGTTTATCTTGACCGTTTCAAATAGACCTCGTGCCCTTTGCATACATTACGAGAGGAGGGGTCTTGTTGTAATGGCTGTTGTAAGGGATCCTATTAAAATAATTAAAAATTTACCTTTGGCAGGACATGTTGAAGGAGTGCACCAGCTTTCCTTTTGGCAGCCATCTTGTTTTTTTGGCGGGTCACGCACAGCACTTTTGTCTTTGGTTTCGTTTTGTTATTTCTTCTTTTAATCAGTTCATGAACTCCATCTCAATATGACTAGAAACAAAATATCGGAATGCTTCGGATGCGTTCGACAAGTTTTCCACCAGTTCGACAAAAGTTGGCAAAGATGCAATTAGACGTAAGACAACTATTTAGCTAAAGAAAAGTATTACGACTAAGATAAATGCATTTTTGTATATGAAAAGGTCACCTGTCTACTTAACTGTTTGTAAGTATCATAAGGCCTATATTTCAAAGTTGCAATTATGGTCACCTGACACGCCTGGAGAAGGACAATTGCTACTTCACATTGCAATCGATATAATTACTACGAGTTGTAACAAATAGGACTGTTTTTAAAATGAATTAATTATTGTTGCGGAATAGAACAGCTTATTATTTTGTATAAAAAAATTGCTAATTATAGCTACGTAAATGAATAATAAGTTAAAGTTTAAACCTGGCAAACTAATACAATATTCCACTAAAGGTTAATACAAATATACTCTCTGCTTCGCATTTGTATCGCAGATAATTTTGTATTAACCGGCAATTATTGTTCAGAAATAGGCCAAAAACCAGTAGTATTTTTTTTAGGAATTGCCAATCATTTACATCATGTTAAACTAAATAACAAAACCAACATACACAAAGAAGAAATCACAATACACACTAATCAAAATCTGAACCCTTAATACAAAATTACAAACCCGTTTACAGAACAAGATAAAACAGGAGCTAAAGGTAATCGCACACAAGTTGAGTAAGGTCAGTACTGCATTTGAAACAGGCATTTTGGAGAAAAGGCTATTTTGCTGAGGGTGCATCCCTCCCCTATTTGCACAATACTTTAACAATGAACTCTCATTGTTTGATACTCCAAGCTGTCAGTATTTTGTTCCGATAGAAATAGGGCGCTTTTGAAATGAAATGACCATTTGAAACGAAACCAGTTTCATTACAACCCTATTTGTGGGCCAGGTCTAAATAGGAATGGAACAGAAAATAATAGATTCGTTACCGATGCAGTAGACTGTTCTGTAGTTCAATATATATGGTTAACATTTGTGGTTTCCTAAAATATCTTGTTGTAATATAATTTTGTTAATTCTAAATACCTTGACGATGGGTATTAAAATTGTTATAGGTCAGAACCAAGCTACAAGTTTGCATTTAGTTGAATCACTATTAGAGCATATAAATTCGAAACCTCAGATATCATAAGTCATCGGCGGCAGTGACCTCTCGCGTCCGGCCCTTGTCCAGGCCATGGTACGGAGTGAGAATGGGAAGCCGTCACCACCTTCTGCGAAGCAGTAATGCTCGCGAAGGACGAGCAGAAGCAGTAATGTTCGCGCCCTCACGTTCCTAGTCGCCGCAGGAGACGCCCTGGGCGTCGTCGGGAATCCCAGGCCGATTGCCAGCCACCGTAGGCGCGGGCTTGCGGACGGTGAGCAATGGGTAGCTCGCCGTTCGATAAGGACCAGGCCCGGGTCGACGGCGCGACGTGTTCCACACGCGCCTCAAAGAGATGTCAGCACAACTGACGGGGTCCGCTAGAGCCGATGACTGCCGGGGTTGCGAGAGAGTCCGAAAGGAATACCGTGGCCCCTGGCAACGTACAGGCAACTGAAGGAACACGGGTGGGTTTTAGTCAGTAAGAGTCTGACACGCCCTCCCGCTCCGCCCAGAGCGGAAGAAGTTATACGATAATTTACCAAGATTTCATAAGTCATAAAACCCTCTAATGCCATTACCAAGTTTAATTCAACAACACATTGAAAATCATTGTATTAGAAACAGCTATTAAGCATTATATTGCGCTTGAATTTGAAATCAAACCGTATAGAACAATAATTCGGAACAATACTAAGGTGTCAGATAACTGAGCTAAATGCACTATGGCATTGCCCTATCCGACGGTGACATACCATACGCAAATTGGATAGGCAAACGCGCTTAGTCTGGCTTTTCTATTCAAATCTACGACAAGGTTTACTTGTAAAGAGTCTCTATGGAGTTTCTGCAGACTCTTCAACTCTTGGAACGGTGAAAGTAAATGATTTAGAAATTAAACAAATTTTGTATGTATCTAAAGCTAACTAATCATTGAGGATCTGTTTTAATATGAATTTTCTCCATGGGACATACTATTTCGCAAAGTACAACTCATTTTATGTTTCGAATAAAAAAAGTTTGGTCCTAAGTAATTCCCCTTAGCTCTTATGACCAAAAAATTTTCAAGGAAAATCAAACCTATTTTAACCTAATTTAGGAAACTGGCAATAAATAAAAATGCCCATGAGTCTGGTTCATTGTCAAAACTGGCTGTTCTGTGGGTGTCAAAGTATCTTGAAACATGTGCACCATTTTGTAGGTCATAATCAAATGAATGTAGTATTATCGATTGTAAGATTAAATGGAACTATTACACGCTGGCTAATGACAGTATCAATGACAGCTGGAAAATTAAATTTGAATTCTTGGAAAGGAAATTGTTCCAATTGTTTTAAAAGTAGAACTGTGGTAGGTAGACAATTATTATTTTGAACTGTCTGTCATTTTGATCACTCTACTAACTGTTATTATATAATAGGATCGTTTTAATACCTACTAGAAAAAATTATATTGAAAAGTTGAAACATAATAAGTTATGTTTTTATTGTTTCCTCAAAGATTTTTCGCGAAAATTATGATTTTCCATTATAAGAGGTAATAAAAAGGCTAGCTTTATGCACTTAAGACTCAGTAACTTTCAATCCTACCTAGTTATTATCCAGAAAATGCTACAAAACAGTTGCATGTCGGTGTAAACAGTTGTTTATATTCTCACACTATTTATAAAAATCTTACGCAAAGTTGTGAAGTACTTTTCAAACCTTCCCTTCGACTTGAGTTACTTTCGACGCTTTCAAATTATAGTAAACTGTCGTGTTCAAAGACGATTTAAAACTATTTCTAGATATGAGAAAAATATAAACTCTTTTACCTAACAGAACGTTTTAAAATACTTTCATTTCTAATCTCACAAGTTACACATTTGTTTACAAACAAAATCTTTTAGTTCTTCTTTATCGTAGACCTGTATTTTACTTCTTGTATTTATTACTAGCTTCCGCCAGCGGCTTCGCCCGCGTGATAAATGTATAAATTATAGCTTACTATATTATGCATGTATTATATATATAAACTATATTAAAAAAAACCGCATCAAAATCCGTTGCGTAGTTTTAAAGATCTAAGCATACATAGGGACAGACAGCGGGAAGCGACTTTGTTTTATAATATGTAGTGATTATTCCATCAGATGACTGAAAAAGTCGATGTGTAAAGTGAACCAAGATCTGCCCCACATTATATTTGACTTTGAATTAAAAACGGACAAGGATTGGACCTGCCTGCTTCCTTACTTTAACATTGGCTGGATTTATTTTGTATAAAGTATTTGTGAGGAGAGATTTATCTCTTTTTATCAGCTTAACTTTTTAATGATACAGATGGAAAAGTAGATGAAGATTATTTATACGGGAAAGGGATAGACCTTTTTTAGATGATAATAATGACGATGATGAGGAAATTAGGGTCAAAATAGCAGCTATAGATGAATTCAACGATCATCATCATCTGCCTAGCCTTTTCCCAACTGTGTTGGGGTCAGCTTCCAGTATAACCGGATGTAGCTTAATACTCGTGTTTTACATGGAGCGACTGCCTATCTGATCTCCACAACCCATTTACTGGGTAACGCGATACACCTAGGCAAGATTGGTTGTCAGACTTTCGAAGATGAATTTAACTACTATCTTTAAATTTAACCGCTTTTAAATTGTGATTAGAAACATAATCTTCAAACCAATGAATACGCAAAACAAAGTATCTCAATTATTTAATTAACTAAACAATATGAATGCGCAAACAAAATTCGCAGAAAAAAGTATTAGGAGTACAGAGCTACCGGAGAGCTTTGTGCAGATTAAATCGCAAAGGAGTCTCATTCTCATGCTGCTCGCGATAACAACATAGGCCATTTTCCATCTGCAGACACTGGCTCTACGTGCTTTATGCAGCGATCCATATCTCAGAATGAAATTCTTCAACCTGACGTTTAATCCGCATTGAGTAATATTTCAATCGATTTAGTTTACCGATTAATCGTTTAGTCGTGACAATTACTGTGTTCAGCGTTTGCAAGATCGATTTCCCATATTCTATCGATTTGGCTATGGATAGTTTTTTTTTCAAATAAAATATTATTCAAAACGACTTATTTAGGATTAATCTTCTATAATTATGTAAATAAAGCTTAATATTTCAAATCCTTTTAAAGCTTCGCTGTTTCATTAAGTGAGCAAATTTGTTCGAAGCATACACCCACGTCATGCACCGTAATTATAATATTATTTCTAACTTAAACTGTTTGAAAAAATAAGCTATACTCAGGCTAAGTCAGGCAAAATATTGAGTGCCTACTTGATGTAATCTATTTTTATATTTTATAGTTTTAAAGTGATTCCATGAATCATGATAAAATTGATATTGAAGTCATTTAAGCATTCTTCCTTTTAAAGAATTTTATCGAATGACAACAATGGCTGGGTCACGACATCGGAATATTCTGTTTTGTCTATAACCTACCAAATTACCAATAACTTATCAATGTCAAATCGGAATTAACATTGTGAAAAAAGGACGAATACCAATATCAAAACCAGGTTCTCATATAGCGTAGGAGTTAACGCATAAAAATCGAAAAAGGCAACACTCAATACAAAAATTCACACCATTCCGCAACATTGGAACACCGTGATACACACAACGATAGGTGGAAAGCGCACGCCATACGCGTTTAACGCGCGGTCAGTGCACTGCCAGCTATTTTCTTTTTAGCGATAACGACAAGGCCACTTTAATAGCTTTGGGTACGGTAGTCCGTGACGTTTTTTTATTAACTGCCTAGTTTGCGAATTAGGTTCCACATTCACAAAGGCATGTAACTTAGATTGGATAGAAAATACATCGTGTTCTGGTCGCGACTTTATCCTTGAAGGTTTAGGTAAGAAACGGTAATAACTGTTGTTAATCATCAGTACCTGTAAGGCTTTCATGAATATAATATTTTATAGCCTATCGGATTATATCACGCGCAATTCAATACCCATAAATATGTAAATTCGAAGACGTGCGCGTACCGAAAGACCAATTCAAATAACAGTAAGATGTAGTGCATTCCAAACCAAAAAGGAGCCAAGTAGGTACCACATATTTCGGCACTTGTAGTTGTACGCATAATATTCCAGTCCATAAGCGTGTCATAAATTTATCGTATGCATGTAATTTAAAATACTTCCAAGTAATACCTACAGGTGCGAGGGTGTCTTAAATGTCAAGTGGTTACAGCGATCGTTGACTTGATCGTATCTGCACACCATAAGGGAACAGAGGTGTGAAGGTGATATAATTTGTAAAATTATTAATAAAATATAATATTTTTGTTTATTTTTTAATTTTTTAATTAATTAATTAATTAATTAGCCTGTATTGTCCCACTGCAGGGCAAAGGCCTCCCTCTCCCTCTTCCACACAATTCTGTCTGTGGCTAGTATCATTTTACAGCAAAGGAATGCGTAAATGTAAGGATCATGAATGAAGAATGAAAGTATTTTTCTTCTGTTTTACATGCGTTCGCTTCAGATCCGACCAATTTAGTTGACTATCAATCTTCTTATTAGTAGTGTCGATGATTTCTTTAATATTAAATTAGATAAGCTTCAACTAGAACACACAACAACAATACAGCAGTGGAGGCTCCGCAAAGGTTCTCCAAGTCCTATCAATTCCAAATTTGTGATCTTTGGATACGCACACGCCGTTACTACATTTTATATCAATAATTTTATATTCTGTTTCTACATCTTAGTTGTTCGACAAGTTACGCGTTGGTGTGAGAGGCGGCCGACCGGCCCTTACACGTTATCCCGGCTAGTCGAATGTGAGGGGCTCATTACCCGAGTAACGGTCCCCACGCTCATTGTCCTCCCATCGGTTCGTTCCTTTTTTCATAAATATACTAATTACATGCCTGTGGAGGTTTGCGGTATAATGGGTACGCGGAAAGAGATGATGGCTGTGTTTACGCTAGTTTAGCCGGTGATGTAGGGCTTAATAGGTATTGTGCTTAGCAATGCGGTGCGTTGCCGTGGAATGCGAACCTGGTCCTTTGATACGACTGTTATGAATATTGCGATTGTTACTTCATTCACGGGGTATACAATTCCTTGGATGGAAAAGTCCGATTTTACATGAGGAGGCTCTTTAGGTAACTTTAATCGTGTATCGATGAGTATCGGGAGTTCTTCATGGGTGGTAGTAGCATGAGTATAAAAGTGGATTGTCCTCGGTGAGCGCCAAACTATTGCAATGTGAAGTAACAATAAATCGACTGTAATATTCTACAATAACAATATGAAAATGACTCTACCTCTATTGTAAAATAAGCAATAAAGACGCAAAACCTGAAAAGTAGGCGTAGTTTCATGAAAACTCCATTGTTTTTCCTAAGTGAAGTAAGAAAATATACGAAAAGGCAATAAAAAAGTTGCACAGTTACTAGAGCAACATAACACGGTGGGTAGTGTTATCAGCGAAGTAAGGACCGTGAACGATTTGATTAGTTCGACGCGCGCTTGCACTCCAAAATTACTTTCAAACTTCGCTGCGTTCTACACATTGAGAACTTCTGTACATTCTGTACAAGTCTGCAAGCCTGGTATCGTTAGGTAAAATTATATGAGATGAGATAACCCTAGTACGTAATAGCGAATACATAATGAGAGTTTGGTACAAAAAATAACTTCTCAACTGTATTCAAGATGCAGCTGAAAATGTTTAACACACGACTTCTTAGATTTGCATTAAGTTGATAAGAAACAATCCTGTTTTATACTTACAACAACATAAAACAGTAAAACTAACTGCATCGGATAGAAAAAAGACCTCTAATAGGAAATTACCAAGAACAATCTAAGACTCGGTACATAAGTGTCAGTTAGGCTAATAAATTCACTAAAACAATGCCTTGTCTTTTCAAACTGGCGTGACAAAGGAAACTTAGCGACACGAACCAACGATGGACTAATTGCATTTTTTGCTGTCACCATGTACTAATGCCAAGGCTTACTTACTCATCAAGTTCCTATGTCCATTCCTGACGGTCTATGCAAACCTGCATTCGTGCAAAAACTAGTATGTCAAGATGATAAAACTTCGCGCGCTGAACGTCTGATTGCAACTTTTTTTATGGAAAAATTGTGACGCAAAGGAAGCACAATGGGTTACCAACCTATTTGTTGCACGGTTGTAATTTTTTTATGATTCAAATGTGTGATATTTGAGAGTTGGAGTTCGTGTTTCGCGAGTAAGTTGTGTGCGGGCGCGGCGCGCGTGTTCGCCCCTCGGAGTTACAACGCACACTGGTCCGTCAGTTCGTGGACGAGGTGCGTTCGCTCCGTGTCCGGCCGGCCCCCATCGCCCCCTGCCCCCATACCGAAATGCATCAATGACACTCGAAACACACGCACATTCTGAACGCAGTGGGGACAATCGATAGGTAAAAAATGATTTTCAATTTTATGTTAGGTGCCAAGGCATGGTTGCACTGTGATGGACACATGAAGCCGGTATCGCAATTTCACCCATGATGGTGTAAAGTTATTTAGCGAAATTACCTTCTCTATTTTCTGTCGTAACGAACCATGATTGTGGCATAAAAAATGAAAAATCTGGTCAAAAGTTTCCCAAAATTTTCATTCATTTTCACTTCACCTCCAAACTTTCAGCAAAACTTTTGGTCTTTTGATACAGAAAGATGTGAAAATTAAACTGTGATAAGATATGAATTTGATAAAGCTTATAAACAAGTGCCTAAAGTACTTATTATCTACAAAGTAGATCTCACGAACATAGAATCACTTACGAACAACTTAGTATAGGCGTCATCCTCGACTGTAGCTACACCATCTTGTTTGATCCTAACCTCAAGCTTCATCTTAATTAGGGAAATCAATTTAACCAATGTTGCATGACTATAAACTGATAATGATGATGTAATTATACAATCAATTCACACACATGCACAATGACACTCGCGTATATACTACAGAATCGATTATATACATACCTACATGCAAATAAAGGCTGCATGTGTGTATATTATGTATATATATGGGAATGAGGCACCAGGCACTCATGAAACACGAAGCGATACGTGTATATGTTATAATATGCGGGCGTTTAAATGGCGGAAAAGGATTGCAGAATTTGCAGAGTACTGACCCAGTGTTCTGCTAATAAGTACTTTGCATATATAGAGGAATTGCATCTACCAAATTCTTTGTTGTATTGTTTGCTACCTCTTTGTTATTTATGTACCCTTTGTACAATTATTGCTATATTCTGTCATTTGTATCTATCCACCACCCACACATTTCATTAGAACTTTGATTTCAACGTCGTTCTTCAAAGTCTTCTCGACTAAATGAAGGTCGAACGTTAAGTTATAATCTAGAAAGAACTGACTTTATTCTATTTTAAAAGCGATTGCAGATACTCATGACTTGTTCTCAGACATATAATACAAGAAAAAATTCTAGAACTTAATACTCCTCAGTAATTTGAAGCTATATCATACATATATCAATAACTAGCGTGATAGTATGACCCGGGCAAGTCGGTGTGTAGGGCAAGAAGCACTCTATAGGTACGTATGTCGAGCACAGCTGTATACAGTCGCAGATACCGCAGGGAATTTCGACAATTTGCGTAACAGCTAAATGCAGAGTTAGAAATTGGTCCTTTTGGAATATTTTGGAGACTTATGTACCTAAATGATAATAAAATGAAACTATATCATGATCATGAGCCTGTGAACTACTTAAAAATGTTACGGACTTTGCTAAACTTGAAGAATAAAATTTATGGTAACAGTGTCGATATAAGAACTCTTGAAGATGATTCTTTGGTATGCTCTCGTTAGTAATTGAGTTAAAGACAAGACGTTCGCACCAAAAATGGAACGGACTAAAACAACAAAGTGGAGAAAATCTAATTGATGTCCCCCAAAAAAATGTAAAATATGAAACGTTGAATGTAATCTTAGATATAAAAGATCAGCAGTCCACATAAGGAGGAAAAAAACATCCGCAATCTACAATGGAGCCTTCAAAATCCAAGTAAAATCGACACAAAGGAATCAAAGGGTCAGTTAAAATCTGTAATTCATGCACGGGTCTGGAAACTCGTAAAATTTCGTCCCACGCACCCTCCGTATCCAACACTCTAAACAGGGGTCTTAGTATACATGTCTTCGCCTTTTAGAGCAACATCTGTACTATTATCGTAGTCATATTGAGAACAGCGAAGTTCTGTTTGTTTTTAACTATAAACGATAGTCAACAGCGATAAGAAGGAATTTTTCGACGCCATATTTTAATTTGATAATAGTTTCAGCTAGTGTATATTTTGATATTTTCAGTTTTTTTGTTAATTTAGTTTATGAAGTTTATCCAGTGTATTTGTATTTTTATCCTTTTTAAGAAATAAAATATTTTAAAATTATAAACCAGTTTGTTCTTTTTGTCATTGATTTTTTGTGTCTGTTATTCATAGTTATAAAAGATTAATGATATTGAAAACCGCGTCAAAATCCGGTGAGGAGTTTAGAAGGACAACGCAGTCACACAGACAGACACGAAAAGTGAGTTTAATATAGAAAAGGGGAAACTTGTTGTTGAAGTGGTTATCAAGGATTTCGAAGATTATCAATGATAACGGTCACTATATTCTTGTTGATAGCCACTGCTACAAAATTTGCTTCCTATGTGTTCTTGCCTGCCCGTTGCACAAACATTTAAATCGTCACTTAAGCGTTACCAAGTCAACATATTGGATTTATGTTATGTGATGTCACATAACCTATAATCCGCAGAACAACATGACGCTTTCAACGAAATCTCATTAGTCAAAATAGGACGAGTAGTTTAGGAGTTATGAGAGAACATATAAAAAACATACTTCCATACAGTATGCTAAAATCAAAACCTTCCTTTGAAATTAAATGAAATTGTTTATTCTGTAAATAGGATATTGGAATCACTAGTACACGTCATATTAAAAAATATGTTTAAAATTAGCTAGATGACTTCGGCGTTTCCTATCTGACTACTCTGAGAAGAAAGGCCGAAACAAAGAGAGAGAATCAGAGGTCACCTGGTAGTCTCTTTTGAAGTCCAGACATAATCTTGGTCAGGCCATATGAGGACCATGTAGACTAGTGTCTGAAATGGTCTTTTGAGACACAGATTTGAGTGAACCTGTCCAGTCAGTGCAAGCATTTGTCAGTAATCGCGGAGCTCAACTCTGATCTTAAGGAGCTCAACTCGACGAACAGTACCAAAGAAAGGACATTTGCAAAGGACAACTACTCAAACTGCCAGATCATCATTAAAACTAATTGAGAAAGAAAAAAAAAATTAAAGGACAAAAAAATTAAAAAAAAACAATAATTGACTGAACCATAGTCGGATAAAAAATATAGCTTCCTATAGTATTCTTGCCTGCCCATCGCAGAAACATCTGAATCGTCAGTTAAGCGTTACCAAGACAGCATAGCTTAGTGTGGCGGAGCTAAATTTGGGAAAGGGCGACTGTCTGCGACACTGGTCTCAAGCCTAGATTCAGGTATAGACATTTCACAGTTGACTGTAGAGGAACCGAGATGTATAGTTGTGTTGATCTATGCTAAAACAGGTTGGGATCGGTCTTGTCATTTGCGTCATTGGCAAAATTAAATAGGTAATAGTAAACTTAAACAAACGGAAATGAAAAAAAGGACTTATTCTTTTGGAGATATGTGCCTTCATCAATGATTAGATATAAAAAATATCTTTGAAATTAATAAGATCTTCACTAAAACAAACGCGGCTACTGCTCATCATAACATTGAACACGAGGTTTTAAAATATTTCATTATCATAACTTAGCTAATACAATTTAGGACTAAGCAATATCATACTGTTTGCAAGTGACCTAATTTGCAGTTTACCCACAACGCACACGTAACTAACCGATCATAATAATTAACTACTAAACAGGTACATATAAGGACTGCTAAGGTGCGCGCTGTACAACCTATTATACACCCTTAAATGAGGAAATTAAGGTCTAGTTTGGAGTGTCGTTTACTATAATGTGCCACAGTAGCGATTAGGCATAGCGGGACGAAGACATGCGAATGTATGAAGGTCTCGAGTCATTTGCCCGGCCTAGTGTCCACGGCTTTATAACTGCCCATAGAATGTTATCATCATCATCAGCTTTTCTCTAAATAGAGCTTAGACCTCCTTTTGCTTGTGCAAGCCTAGTAACCCTTATGCTGCTAGTATAAAAGATCATTAATTTATTTGTACGAAATATACACACATGTCATGCAAGGTGTAGAAGTATATTATCCTGACCATTAACGAATTTAATCTATAGGAATTGTGGTTTTTTCATGTACCTCCATTGCAAGACGTGTGTGCTGCAGGTGTTTCATTCTTCATCAAAATATTCAAATATCAAAGTGACTTAGGTCGCAGTTCAGTGGCGCAAAAACAAAACACGAAACTTTATTACCAGTATGAGAGGACAGGAAAAGCAGTAAAGAACAGAGAGAAAAATAGGTGTCACACACCGATCACTCCAAAACCTATGCAACAGATTAACCGTGGAGGATGAACAGCATCAAACAAAAGTGAAGAACACAAGTCGAAAAGCGAGCTTGGCATATTTTTATCCGCTAGTCCGCTAGCCGATTTTAATCCTCCGATTTCTTTCTACCTTGTGTTTTTACTTTAAACTTTTACCAAAATGAAGCAACGTTACCGTGTATTGCCATTACTGAAGATCGGTTTACTATAGACAATGAGTTAAAGTAAATGAGCCATTGTAAGCTTTGGCAAGTCATCATTGACCACTTGTAAATGAAAACATTTACTTCAGATTCATTGTAGCGGATCTTTTAATGAACGGATTGCTGAGCAAAGTACATTCATATTAGAAGAAAGCTGCTGGTACTCTGGTACTCTATTAGATAATTTCCTTAATCGTCTTTGACATTACCACGGTAATAAATACCGTGACATTACTCACAAGGCACACAAGGGCTGAGCTTGTTGCAGTCACCCTGCAACCGCCAACTGGCGAAATATCCAGTAGGCAAAGCGGACCAAAGGACTGTATTTTTAAGTTGGAGTAAGATAAATATAAACCCAAAAAAAAGAAAACACAAAGTACTTACTGCAAATATTGCTGCAGGAATAGAAAGAGTGGAATGTCTTTCGTAAGGAATAACAACATTATTAAATAATATTTCAAAGCATGACTACTAGAGTTCTCTGAAACGTAAACATATTTTACGAAGACCCTCCCTGGTTCAACATTATTATTGTTATTCTCGATTTTATATGGAAAGGTCAAGCTGTCAACCTCCAGACAAAAAAATTGAACACCGCCCTACAAACAGGGGTACTAGGGTGACATAACCGCTGTGGCAGTTAATTAGTACCGGAGGGCGCGGCGCGACAGGCGCGGGCGCGGGCGCGGCGCGTTTAGAGGAAATTGTCGTTTTTATACGGCTTCCACCCCCCTTACTCCACCACCCGGGCCCTCCGACATTCGAATAATGAAACAACATAGTTACCTTCATCTTATAAGCACATGTCGCCCCGGTAATAAAGAGAAATTAATATCTTGAGGCTAGGATCTTGCCTCCCCCACGTTTCGGTCCGAAAGCTGGTCAAAACAGGACATAAAGCGAACGTGGCTTGGATGCATCGCAATTTTCACAGCAAAGAAAAACAAAACTGTGCCTAAAGGAATGAATTGTGACAACTTCGGTCCATAACTGATTCTTTACAAAAACAATTTGGATGTGGTTTTCGACCACACTTATTGTGAATCTTAATCACGTAAAACCGTCCGTTCAATTTTCAAAACGAATCAATTAAATCATTTTTGGCAACACGAACGAACATACAGGCTGTTGCTGAAACCGTTCCTCGCTTCCGAGAAACATCTGAAGAATGATGGAATTGAATGAGTGAAACAGTTACTTGGAAGATCGTTCCCTTTTTGTATCCAGTACCTACTGAAGTTAAAGTGGAATGAGAACGAATTAGTTCTATCCCGTGATAATAAACAAGGCAACAAATGTAACAAAAAGCTTACATTTCCTGCGCATTTTTTCTCGGCTAATTTCCGTTTATTACTGAGAGCCTTCAACGTTTTATTGACCGTTCGAAACGCCAGACTAATAAATGAACGAAGCCATCGTCTAAACATTGTATATAAGTACCGAGGCACCATAGCCACATCAGATATAGTCTCGTTCCGTCGGCATAATGCGACCGCCGCCGCCGGCCCCGCTCGTAACACTCCAGCACAGCTAAAACCGGGCGATTCGGTTTTATACACACCCCCTATAAAAGCAAAAGGACCGGGTATGGTCCCGGGATAAGTGGGGGGCCTGTATCTTTATATCTGCCCCCCTGCGGCCCCCACTAGGGCATTATGACCGGGGGGTTCTTTGGACAGCTAAAAGAAATATCCGGTTGCCTTACCCGGCCAGTGGCGAGCAGCCGGTAATTCTTCTTCCAGTATTACTTTGCTTATTTACGAAGTAGTTAATCGCACCTCCCGCGGGTAGCTGGAAGCCTGGTAACCTCAAGATATTCTGATCAAGTAAACAAAGAAAATTAAGTACCGGATATGAAAGGAAAACTTTATGTTTGTTTGGGCACACTCCATCGCGTTAAAGTATTGGTCTCATGGAAAGGTCAAACATTTTATAAATAACAACGATAAGGACCACTTTTCACAGTATTCTAAGCATCTATAAGGAAAACTGCTCTAACCCATAATATTCAAAATTAAAATTACCAATATTCATTAACTATAAAGCCAATCTCGAGGGATCGTAAACCGAAGATAGCTTTGCTTTCGCGCCCCCGGGCTGAAGGCATTTCCAAAATAATAAAAAAACCCTTTCCCTTTCAGCTGCCGTTTACGGCCGTCCATAAAACTCCTTTAATATCTCATTATAAATTATGTAAAGTAACTAGCGTTTAGTACTAAAACCTCGACTCTGAACCTGGTATGAATGAGGCTACAGAAATGTTAAGATCAAGTTTTCAAACAAAGTTTCAGAGTTATACAAACTATTTAAGAATACATTGTTGTTTTAAGTAGTCAATAATTGTATTGTATTCATTAATAACCAAATTGAACTTAAATTGATAGAATAATTAGACGAACCGGTTAGGGTCCCGGTGCGAGCGAGGCCGAGGGTTGCGAACGCAAGGACCAAAGTTCGAATCTTAGTTCATTTTGTCTCGAGTCGGATTCGGTTTTAATTTAACACCCTTCTAAAGTCTTTAATTTTCGATTTCTTATGAATTCTGAATTCGGTTAAGTATAACCAAAAAAATGCATTTTTTATTGAGTTTTTATGGATATTATTTCGTATGAAGAACGAACGCCATTGGAAGCACATAGCAAAAATTAATCTGCCTAGCTTTTTCCCAACTATATTGGGGTCGGCTTCCAGTCTAAACGGATGCAGTTGAATATTACATGGAGCGACTGCCTATCTGACCTCGACAACCCCAGTAACTGAGTAAAACGATACCTCTTGATAAGACTGGTTGTCAGACTTTCGGACTTCTGACGACCGGTAACTACTGTCAAATATAAATGAATGCCAGCCGGGACCAACGGCTTAACGTGCTTTCCGAGGCACGGAGGAGTCTCGGTATGCACTCCTATTATCTATTATTTTATTATCATTCGTATACTATATTTTTCTACATATAAAACTAGTTTATTCATTCCATAATCTTATTATAGGCACTTGTATCTTCAATTAAAACTGTCTTCAAAATTATATTTTATAATAAAAAATATGGAATGAAACTAGATTACAATTAAAGTAACATATATCTTTTTTATTCTGTACAATTAAGTTAATTAAAGAGCCTTGCTGATTGAGATAACGTTTTCTTAAAATTAATTCATAAGCTTGAAACTAAATTAAAGATTCCGATGTCATGACAAGAATCTATTTTCGCATAATTTGAAAAATGTATTATTCCAAGAATTTTGTAAGTATTAGGGAAACACTAACCTTAATAGCAAAAGGTAAATCCGTAAACCATGTAACAATATAAAAATTACTGAAAAAACCCTCAAAACAAAACATTGCGTCCGACTCCACACCTACTGAAAATCACGGCCAGAAATAAACGTTACGCCTAGTACCCGCCGATCACGCAATACTATCCTTGTTTATACCTCCTATAAGCTCCTGCTACCCTGGTAATTTCGTGGTCCTTTGCGCCTGGTAATTTATATACAGCCTTGCGCCTGGTAGGCTGTATGTTTTAATTACACCTCCTTTTTGTTCTGTTATTCTGGTATAGTAAATTGAAAATAACTCCTGGTATGTGGAAATTATAAATAATTAACTAGGTAATTGCATTTATGTCTTATCATAGCTATAAAAACGCAGGCAACTACAGTTTCAATTACTAATGATAAATTGGTTTTTTTTTTCATAAAAATAATGTACACAAGCCTTCCTATTACGCATACCTATGCTGCAGGCTGATTCCAAATTAGGTAAGTAACATTAATTTTCACGCAGACGGCTGAAAACTGCGCAAATAAGTTTATGGTCCTTGTGTCCGAGATTATTACTACCTACTGGATATTAAAAACCAAAATTCATCAAAACGCTTAAAGTATTGAATGACATCAGTTTTTTATTCAAATTAAAAAGAGTTAAAAATGTTAATTTAGGACGCACGTTGATGTCTTTTATTTGGCACTCTTGAGAAAATTCGTTTCCGTTAATCCAAGAGCACGTGTGGTTTGCATTTTCTTTTCGTCGTAATTTTTTTCTTGTTATTCTTTGTTTGATTATACATAAATTGTAAAAAATTAACACATTAAAGGCATAGGTATATTTTATATATGGGTTTTGAAAATATAATATTAATAAGTATTATTAAACGACTACGAAAACGCAAAACACTCGACACGGGTATTGTGTAAGCCACCACTCTACAAATAAATGAAAGAAGGATTACGGGAGAAAATATTTTTCCCAGAGAAAGTTAACCACGTACGAATTTATAAAAAAATCAGCTTTCCCAATCTACCCGCATCTGAAAAATTCGAAAACAAGCCTCCCACCGTACCAGGAGACCAGAAAATTTTCAAAGATATCGCCAACTCGTAATCGGGGACGTGGGCCAACTTGAATTTTGGGGTTTTCCCGCTAAAGTTCGGCTCAAAGACGTCCTCAAAGCCCCGCTGTGGGTGGGCCGGGTACTAGGGTGGCATAGCAGGGTGGAGGTTTTGGGGTATCAAAGTTTACCCCCGTGGCGCGCGGAGGCTATACTTCGTGTGGAGGGAACTGCCTCTGCTACTTTGTTCGCCTTTTGGCTCGTGACAGTGGCACTTAAGGGAGCTACACACGGTCGCAGCGCTATATTAAAGTAGTATAATCCTTAGTAAGTTGGTAGCGCGCTTACTGACTTGGCAAAGTTCGTTTGTAATCTCAGAGTCGAAATGTCAAACGTAGATAATAATATCAGGCCGCCGAATTAAATTGATCCCGTCGTGTTTGTCTGCTAACGAAATGACACAATCGGTTTCAGCATACCCAGGAGAGGTTTCTCCTTTATTCGGTACTAAGTAAATAGTAACTTGGTTTTTCTTAAACATTACTGAACCAAATATTACTATCGAACTTTTTTTTTTTATGTACTATCGAAGAACTTCATATCTAAGCAGTTTGAAAACAAAATCGCATGAACACGATAACCACATCTGTTACCGCCCCGGCCGATCGCTGCAAGCAGAAATAGTCCTTACAGTGTATAAATATGAAGTTCTTGGATGGACTGTGGTATTTAAAGTATGGAAGAAAAAGACCGAAATATTTTTATAGAAAGAAGATGTGGCGCCAACCCAAAATAAATTAGGATAAATGCAGGAGAATGATGAGTGATGAAGTACTTTGCCTACTGTACTACTATCGACTCCCGTACCGCGGGACCAGTTGATCTCATTTCAAGATTCTATGACTATCCAGAATACGAAGAGTCATATTAGACTATCATAGAAATATGATCAAAGATGTGTGTCATTATTATATGAACAACCTATGAATGACGGTATAATAATTACTACATATGATTCATATTGTCTATGATCATAGTTAAGGGATCTTATTTGACAGCAAGCGAACAAATAATATCATACTATGTTTTAAATAAAATGGCCTAAAATGGTCATCTTGAATAAGTATGACGTCTAAAAGATCATAAGTGTAATATGTAAAAATGAAGAACAGCATCATTTCACTATGATCATAGAATTTGACAGATATGAAATCATATTTGTATGATATATTATATGGTAGTGTAATTGGCGCTTAACAACATATTCAGAAAACGTTCAAAGTTTTAACGCAAACTAAACTTAACTTATGCGCACTTGTCTTCCTGAGTTTACAATTTTCCCGCTTTAATCCACTTTCCTTAAAGGAATTTCACCCTAATTCCGTAACGCGTTCACAATTGCAATGAGTTTTATTTTGGCGGTTCAACAATGTTCATTGCTTCGTCGCTTGGCAACTAAATCAACGCGATTTGAGTGCATTACGCAATTAGGCTGCTATTGGAGTTGAATTTAGAACAATATGGTTTTCGAATTTCAAAGTGTTTGATGACTTGACGAGTGACACCTTATACGTTGTCTATGGATATGGGCATCGTCACTATGTCAAGACCATGTGTCATATATTATGTCAAATACCGTGGCCACTTTTATATAACTCATTATACTCAATTTACATTACCTGTCTGGGAAAACATTGACCATCAACAGAGCGGCAATTCCCGTTTTTTTAGAACGTTCGCATTCGTATCTCAAAAATACAAGCAATTTACCACCATTGTTAACAAGTTTGACAGATTGCGACTTGAATTTGAACGTTATTTAAGTACCAGAATTGGCCTTCTGGTTATCTAGACTTTCGTTAGATTAAGGGCCTATTTCACGATGTCCGAATACCCACTAATTAAGGGAATAAATTAAAAAATGGGACGAATTTGTGTGAAATTATCTGCCAAGTATGTCGATAGGAACTTAATCGTAGGTGGTGAAACAGGACCTTAATCCTATTTAAACAGTTTCAGGTAACATTTCTGATATTGGACGATATAGCAGATCGTGCAATCGTTCGACGTGGCAAGCCGTGCTGGCACATCCAACTCCAACAAAATGTCGGTCTCGCCGGTGTCAAGGACGCTTTACTCCTGTACCAAGCCATGTTTGATGTACTGGATATTTACTTCGGGCGAACGCCTATTTACGGAGACTTGTTGAAATATTTTAATGAAGTTAATTATCATTAAGCATTAGAAAAATAACGGCAAATTACCAACAGTTATTGTTTAATATTGATGAAATTACTGAACTTTTAGAATATTTTTTTTCATGTAAACGACGAAATATTTTAATGAAGTTAATTATCATTAAGCATTAGAAAAATAACGGCAAATTACCGACAGTTATTGTTTAATATTGATGAAATTACTGAACTTTAGAGTAATTTTTTAATGTGCACGGCAAATAGATTATGTGCTTTGTATTTACCGTGAAATAACGGAGTTTTATTATACGTTTATATCTAAATAACGAAAGGGTGATATCCGTTATTTTTCTAATGTTATAATAAATGGAGTAATATAACGTTAGTGGCTAAACTTGAAAACTTTTTCCGCTGACAAAACTAAGGTCGCCCTCACCCGACCGCAAAGTCACCCCGAGTCCCCGACACTCAAAACAGACAGTAGATGCGTAATACTTTTCATTTGTATCACAGCTTCCAAAATAATCACATATCGATAAAAAATCAAACGAATAAATCGATACAAGAACAACACTCTGGAGTAATCATATTTTCAAATCAATCCTTTTTTATCGAAAAATAATTTACAAAAACATAACCCTCTTACTAAAGTTACTCTCGTTAGCATGTGACAATTCACAGCTGAGCGAAGGGCACCCCTATGATGTCGACAAATCATTAGTGTTGTAAAATAAACATCGATACATTATTAAGGTGTCGACAATTACGTTGAAATCATAACATAAAAAAGAATGGGTGTAAAGGGGGATATTTGTACCTTTATTAATTTATTTTGTTTTGAATGTTTTATAGGTTATGCCCTAGCTAATGTATAAGGCAGGTTTGTCATTAATACGAGTAATAGCCCCTTAATAAAGCTGTATGATTAGTTTTATATAGTGTTGCGATATAGAGGTGTCATTTAAATCTATATCTATGTATGTAGGGGAAATATTGATCCGATTCTGAAAATTCTTTCACTATGGGAAGCTACAGTACTTGGGAAATATTTCATGTTAAGGTGAAAGCGTCAGGGTAGCCCGCGAAATTCAAATTTTCTTACGTTTTTTGCAATTTGCAGGTCAGTATCAGGTTGTATGTTGATCTAAATATGATTTGCGACCGTATCAAATGTTTATTTATAAAATTATAATCATAGAAATCATCAGTACAACTCTATAAGTTCATGTAATCCCTTTGAATGACTATTTCATGAAATCATGACATTTGGGTATTATGCTAACCTAAGGAGTTGTATCGCTGATTCTAATGATTATAATTCTGTAAACCCATATTGGTTACGCTCGCAAATCATATTTTAATCAAGATACAACCTGACACTGACCTGTAAATTGCAAAAAACCTAAGAAAATTTGAATTTCGCGGGCTACCTTGGCGCATCCCCCTTAAAACAAGAAAGGACCATGCGTCATTTTGGTACCAACGCTCAACAGTGATGAAACTCATGCCATGTGAAAGCTTTTGGGGTATTATTTAATTCATTCTATGGCAGCTAAGTCGAAATCGAGCGCGAACATGGTGTTTTTTAACATTAAAAAAGGTTAGGTTATGTTTGGTCAGGATAGGTTAGGTTAGGTTGATCTCATGATTCTCGGTCTAAGTGTGGGAAGGGAACAATGGGGTGGTTTTTAGTCAGTAGGATTCTGACAGATCCCTTCGTCCGCCCCAGGGCGGGGGACTTCAATAAGGATTTTCCAACCCGGAAAAAAAAAAAACTTAGGTTAGGTTAGGGTATGTAGGTAGATAGGGTAGGTAGGTATGTAGATAGATAGGGTAGGTAGGTATGTAGGTAGGTAAGGTAGCAAGGTACCCTTTTTGGTTAGGTTAGGTTAGGTTCACCGTGCCGTGCGGAGGAAGCGGAGTCCCGGGGCAGGGTAATGTCGGCGGTGTCGTTGGACATCTCCAATGCATTCAATACCCATGCGTCATTTTGGACGCGACTTTCAACAGTGATGATACTTATGCCAAGTGAATACTTTTGGGGTATTATTTCATTCATACTATGACAGCTAACCTAACCTAACCTTTTTTGAATGTTCAAAAACACTTAGCTGCCATAGTATACCTAAATTAAATGATACCCCAAAAGCTTTCACATTGCATGGTTTCATCCCTAACCTAACCTAACTTTTTTTGAATGCTCAAAATCACCATGTTCGCACTCGATTTCGACTAAGCTGCCATAGTATAAATTAATTGATACCTCAAAAGCTTTCACATGACATGAGTTTCATCCCTTGATATGCTTTTTTGTTGCGACCTTGAAAATCCTCATGGTTGTCCTCCGCCCACCCGTGGATGTCCTCCGCCCTCTCATGCATGCGCTCCGCCCTCTCATCCCACCTAACCTAACCTAACCTTTTTTGAATGTTCAAAAACACTTAGCTGCCATAGTATACCTAAATTAAATGATACCCCAAAAGCTTTCACATTGCATGGTTTCATCCCTAACCTAACCTAACTTTTTTTGAATGCTCAAAATCACCATGTTCGCTTTCGATTTCGACTTAGCTGCCATAGTATAAATTAAATGATACCCCAAAAATTACACATGGCATGAGTTTTATCTCTAACCTAACCTAACCTAACTTTTTTGAATGTTCAAAATCACCATGTTCGCGCTCGATTTCGACTTAGCTGCCATAGAATAAATTAAATGATACCCCAAAAGCTTTCATATGGCATGAGTTTCATCCTTATCCTAACCTAACCTAACTTTTTTTGAATGTTCAAAAACACCATGTTCGCGCTCGATTTCGACTTAGCTGCCATATAATGAATTAAACAATACCCCAAAAGCTTTCACATGGCATGAGTTTTATCCCTAACCTAACCTAACCTAACTTTTTTTGTATGTTTAAAAACACCATGTTCGCGCTCGATTTCGACTTAGCTGCCATAGTATAAATTAAATGATACCCCAAAAGCTTTCACATGTCATGATTTTCATCCCTAACCTAACCAAATTTTTTTAAATCTTCAAAATCACCATGTTCGCGCTCGATTTCGACTTAGCTGCCATAGTATAAATTAAATGATACCCCAAAAGCTTACACATGGCATGAGTTTTATCTCTAACCTAACCTAACCTAACTTTTTTTGAATGTTCAAAATCACCATGTTCGCGCTCGATTTCGACTTAGCTGCCATAGTATAAATTAAATGATACCCCAAAAGCTTTCATATGGCATGAGTTTCATCCCTATCCTAACCTAACCTAACTTTTTTTGAATGTTCAAAAACACCATGTTCGCGCTCGATTTCGACTTAGCTGCCATAGAATGAATTAAACAATACCCCAAAAGCTTTCATATGGGATGAGTCTCATCACTGTTGAGCGTTGGTACCAGACTCCATACAAAGTTGCCCATGGTCCTTTCACGGAGATGAAGTCGGCCAGAAGCTATGTTTTCTATCCAATCGAACATGACTCCTAAACATGTCTTCTTTGCAAAGAATCTCAAGCGGCAATAGTTCAACAGTTAAGACACTGCCTGGTGAATGGGAAACGTTTAGTTCGATTCCGATGCGTATACACTATTTACGAAAAGTGTACTCCTAGCAAGTGCGGGTTTTAAACGAATGAACGAACTCATAATGTATGACATTTCGTGAATAAGAAAATGCCCTCGATTAAAACAACACAAGATAAGGAAGCAAGACTAATTAGTTTAATTATTCATAACCACATTAAGAGCTTCCTGTCTCGTAGCTTATACCCACATTTTTAACGCAAGAATCGAACCCGCAAGCGAAGAAGACATTGCCACTGCACCCTCGCGGTTCAATTTCCAATGACACGTCACAATTCACGTCAATGAAGCGAGAACCCCCATAGCGTGTTCGCTTGTCAAACTATTGAAGGAATTATTAAGCAATGACCGCACACCGCCTTGGTTTACTGTGCGCCTAGTACCGTTAGGTAATAATATTGGTATCTTTAAAGGTATGGAACCCGGTGACTTGAATAGAAGAAAAACTCTGAAAATCTGAATGAAAACGTTTTGGGAAATGTCGAACGTATTATATTGTGGTATTATGTTTTTATTTTAAATGGCGGATGTGATGTTATGTTATTTATTTATTTAGTTATTTATTTACTAAGGCACCAAGTCCCAATACTAATCACAACTACATACAATTCATTCAATTCATTACATCATCAAATAAGTTACATTACAATTAATTCGATCTTTTCAATATATATGAAAATTAAAATTCAAAAATTAAAATTCCAAACAATCACAAATTACATTAAAACTGAGTAGGTTATGAAAGCGAAAAACTGCAGTTTATGAAAAACAGTGATTGAAATTATTTTAAGGGTCTTTTAAAAGCTCAACAGGTTGATTTTGTTTCAGGATGTGTTGAATTGTAAATAGAGATGTATATCTTTTAGTTTTTTGTTGTCACAATGATTTTAATGGAGAAATAGCGGTTTTTTCACTTACAATTATAAAAGTCGGGTTCTAAGTATGTATGCTGACCTCAAAAGAGGATACTTATGAACGAAATTAAACCTAACACCACAGTAGTTAGTAGTGAAAATTCACACGACCGTCACCAGGGTCCCTCACTAAGAGAAATCTGAAACTTTTATATAATATAACGACGAAACAACGCGGCCTAAACCTACAAAGGTCAACAAGGGCCTGAAAAGGGAATATGTAGGTCCCTAACTCATGAGAAAGGCCTCAAAGGGTCTGACCGACCCTAAAAAAGTATATAACCCGAGCGGTAGGTACCAGGGTTCCATATAAGCGAGGCATCTTCCTTCTGTGCCTCCGAGCCAGGGAAATGTTAAGAAGGGTCCGGGAGGGACAGGAAGCCCCCTCCCCATCCGGTGGGGTAGGGGGTGCGTTGGGGAAAAAATTCTGTCGAGAGGACCGTGTACCCTTGGCTCGACCCGGCGCCGCCGTCTGCGCCCGTAATTAGTGATGCGGCGAGACTCGGGCTGGTGCTGTGTCGATAATTTTGAGTCGATATTTTTGTGAAGTTATATTAAAGGAGGTTTAATGCTGAATGAGGTATGATTTTAATAAATTAGAGTATATTTCTATGTTTTGGATCTTTGAACAAACAGTTTTTTACATGACATAGTATTAAGTTACTACCTTAGGCACTTTATCTTCGGACTAAAATGATAATTTCCATGAGTCGAGACATTAACTGAAATTATTGAAAAGCGTATAAGTTGTAAGCGTAAATAGTGCGTGCATATTAATTTGTGAAAGTGCAAAAGCTCATGCATAATATATTGTGTGTCTCATAAACTGCAGTGAGTTATTCCAATTTCTAATGTATTATAAATTGCAGATTCGCTTTTATTACTTATTTTGAGGCGGTATCTTTATTAGATGTTACTACAATAATTAATATGCCATTCAAGTATTAACTGAAACATTATTTGATGCAATTTGTATCCCTATAAAGTCAAAGATATCGCAAAGTCCAAGTCAAAGTCAAAGTCAAATCATTTATTTCAAATAGGCCCTTGAAGGCACTTTTGAACGTCAAAATTTACAAAATAAAGTATTGATTCTACCGCCCCTTCCAAAAGGTAGTTTTCGTATGGAGAAGAATGGGCAAGAAACTCCACCGTTACTCTTTTTAAAATGTTTTACAATATTTTGTATAGGTACATTATTTATATAATTATATGTGAAGACGATGCACCTAGAATAAAATTACTGTATAAAGTAAAAAGAATTTAAAGTCGAGCAAACGACAGATAAATTAATTATGTGGTAGATACATGGTGTTCACATATTCACAAACATTGTAAAAAATAGACGAATCTACTAAAAAATTACAATTAATAAGTCAGTGTGTGAGGAAGTAATCACAGGATGTACTCGTAAAATCAATGTCATATAATAAAAAACAAATACAATTAAGTAAGCAACCAGTTTGATTTTGTCTAGACTCTAAATTGTCCTATGGAGCAGGACCAGCATGTTTCCAAGCATTCTTATCTTGGATATAATCCTCTAATCTGTAATATGCTTGTTTACAAAGTGTACTTTTTACATGAGTTTTAAATTTTCTTTCATTTAATTGTAATATATCACAAGGTATTTTGTTGTAACATTTAACACAGTACCCCATAAAAGATGTATGTACTTTAGATAATCTGAAAAATGGTTGATCTAGTTTATCTTTATTTCTAGTATTAAAATTATGTCTATCACTTATTTTATTAAAAAGATGTTGATTTTTTCTTACATACATAATATTTTCATAAATGAATTGGCAAGGAACGGTCATAATATTAATCCTTTTAAATAGTTCCCTGAGAGATTCGCGACGACGGAGATCATAAATGGCTCTGACAGCTCTCTTTTGCAAAATAAAGATAGATTCAATGTCAGCAGCCCGACCCCACAGTAAAATGCCATACGACATAATGCTGTGGAAGTAGCTAAAATAGACCAAACGCGCGGTTTCTACATCTGTTAACTGTCTGATCTTTCTAACAGCATAAGCGGCCGAGCTTAGCCGCCCCGCAAGAGATGTTATATGAGGTCCCCATTGTAATTTCTCGTCTAGCGTGATTCCCAGGAAAACCGTTTGATTAATAAATTCCAGTTTTTCTCCATTCAATATGATGTCACATTCGCTACTTCTAACATTAGGTAATTTAAATCTAATGCATTTGGTTTTATTTTTATTCAGTACCAAATTATTTACCGTAAACCAATCTTGGACCTGAAGAATAGAGCTATTCACGTCGTCAAGATTTTGCGATCGTCGGTTGATTTTAAAGATCAATGATGTGTCATCTGCAAATAACACCATCTTCGGTTGATTTTGAAGTAATTGGGGTAAATCATTAATATAAACTAAAAAGAGGAATGGACCCAATATCGAACCTTGAGGAACGCCCATTGCCATTTCAGACCCTAATGAGTTTATGCCGTTTACTTGAACTTTAACCTTTCTATCTTTCAGGTAAGATTTTAGTAAATCAAGGGCTGTGCTCCTAATCCCATAATGCTCCAGTTTCAGCAGAAGTGTTTCATGGTCTACGCAATCGAACGCCTTCGAGAGGTCGCAAAAGATTCCAATGGCATCTTGTGCTTCTTCCCAAGCGTTAAAAATGTTCTTTATTAGGGTGACACCGGCGTCAGTGGTGCAACGCCCTTTGGTGAAACCGTATTGGTGTTCGTGAAAGATGGAATTTTTATTAAAGTGACGTAACATTTGATTGAGCATCAACTTTTCAAACACCTTACTGAGAACAGGCAGTATTGACACAGGCCTATAATTGTTGGGTTCTTTACTATCACCGGATTTAAATAATGGGACTACTTTACTGTGTTTCATGAGATCCGGAAAGACTCCTTGGTCTACACTAGTATTAAATATGAAAGCTAAATAGGGCGCAATGGTCTCGATGATAGATCTACAGACTTTTACAGACATTCCCCATAGATCTTCTGTTGGTTTAATTTTAAGATCTTTAAAAGCTTTCGTAACAGCCTGGGGGTTTGTATGCTGAAACTTAAACTCTAAAGGGCACGACTTTACATTCTTTCTAAGTAAGGCAGCAGAAAGCGCGGGTGAGGAATTTAAAGCTTCAGTCGTTTTAAGGGGAATATTAGCAAAAAAGTTTTCAAATTCTTGAGCTATTTCTACATCCGAGTTTATGGGGCCATGTGCAGTCTCTAAGTTAAATTTAGTATTACGCTGTTTTTTCCTACCTGTTTCATTATTTATTATTTGCCAGGTAGTTTTTATTTTATCATCAGCTGATTTTATTTTATTACTAATGTAAAGAGCTTTAGCTAATTTGCACACCATTTTAAAAGTTTTAGAATATTTTGCAACATACTGATGAAAGCTTGTATTATTCATATGCTGCTTTAAGCCATAAAGTTCAAAAAGTTTTTCCCTGCTTTTACGAATACCTGGAGTCGCCCAATCACTAAATAAAAACTTTGTGTTTGTGTTGTGTATAGTAAATTATGTAGTGTTCATTGTCTGGGCGAATGTTTTCGTCGTCGATTTTGCTTCCACTAGTTGTCAAGCAAAAGGAGACATAAACTGTGCCAGCGTGTGATGGACGTTGCTCAGAGACCTGAGCAGTATTTTGTGGTGTTCTGTGGTCTGTAAATATTAACTACAATCACATAAATAAAACAAAATACTCCCCGGGATTGATGATAGTTTGAAATCCGTCACCGTTGAGGCGTTGAGTTGACAGCCGGTTTTAAATCCTTTTTGTACGAAGTTTTCGCGACAAAAAACACTGTACAATTACTGGATAGAATACTTAATATCTAGGTTCGACTATATTACACTAATTTAACATAAATAAAACACTTTTAATAATTAACTAAAATAATTAACCTAGACACCGTTTTTTTGACGACCGGCTACCAGTGTTGCCAGCCTCATTCTCGCGCGGTTTTTATCGACAAACGAGTCGACACACCCACATCCCTAAAAGATTATGACAAGATACAGAGCACAGGGCTGCTAACGACGACCGGCGAGCTGTCAAAAGAACCTACATTAATGTTATTATAACTTTTTCCCGACACCCCTGTATATAAGTAGAACGCATCCTGTACACGCCTTGGCGCTTGTGCGAATACTGCTCACAGTTTTTACTTAGGCACTGCAGTTTTTGTGGATGTACTTGCATTTTGAAGATTCGAGACAGTCTCTTGTTTATTTATGACTGCCTAGTACTTTGCTGAGTGTTCTGAATTACTTGCTATTCCTCAAAAAAACGTTTCACAAAAGTATGAACAAATTAGATCTTGATCCCATAAAAACTAAAATATGTATTTTATTCAGTAGCGAACCCTAGCAATAAGTCGTAGAAAATGCACGTGTTACTATATAAACAGAATAAAGAAGCCTTTTAGGCACACTGAAAGTTGCAATATCTATTAATGATATTAATTTTCATTTCGAACTTTGGACTCATCATCTGCGTAGCCTTTCCCCAACTATGTTGGGGTCGGCTTCCAGTCTAACCGGATACAGCTTCACATGGAGCCACTGCCTCCACAAACCAATAACTGGGTAATATAACACCCCTTTGTAAGACCGGTTGTCAGACATTTGGACTTCTGGCAACCCGTAACGTCTGTCAAAGATTCACGAATGACGCTTAAGTAACGTGCTTTTTGTCCGAGGCACGGAGAAGTCTCGGTATGTAAAGATGGTCACCTATCCACAGACCAACCCCGGCAAGCGTAGCTTAACCTGATGGATCAACCCGTGCGGCTGTTATTACTTAGTCACGAGCTCCTCTTAATTTTTTATTTTAAACTATTTAACAATATTCATTACGGAAATCAAGACAGACTTCAAATAGTATATTATGCAACTAATGAATAAAGGACGGATTTAAAGCGAGGACCATAGATGAATCACGATCAAGTGAAGGATTCTAACGACTGAATCACGACCGTAGGGAGTGATTCATGATGATTGAATCACGAGCGCAGCGAGTGATTCAAGTGTTAGAATCCTGAGCGACGCGAGTGATTCATGGCCCTCGATATAAATCGGTTTTATTCAAGAGTTGCATACTATACTTTATACCATGACTACGAGAAAAAGAAAGATTTAAGCAAAAATAGACATTTAATAAAAGGTTAACACATTCAGTGTCGGGAGCCCTCCTGGAGGGTTCACCTACTTGGATATGGGATGTCGGGAGCCCTCGCCGAGGGCTCATTTTAAATGTAGACATTCAGTGTCGGGAGCCCTCCTGGAGGGTTCACCTACTTGGATATGGAATGCCGGGAACCCTCGCGGAGGGCTCATTTTAAATGTAGACGTTCAGTGTCGGGAACCCTCCTAGAGGGTTCACCTACTTGGATATGGGATGTCGGGAGCCCTCGCGGAGGGCTCATTTTAAATGTAGACATTCAGTGTCGGGAGCCCTCCTGGAGGGTTCACCTACTTGGATATGGAATGCCGGGAACCCTCGCGGAGGGCTCATTTTAAATGTAGACGTTCAGTGTCGGGAGCCTTCCTGGAGGGTTCACCTACTTGGGTATGGGATGCCGGGAGCCCTGGTGGACGTTGGAAGTGAAACCTCCCGGAGGTTTCACTTCCAACTACGAATAATAAAAGTCATAGACTTTTATGGCGGAATGATGAGTTGAGAGAGTTCTATGAACATATATAATAAAATGGGTGGAGTCGAAAGTGTTAATAAGGTTGTATAGCATTGAGATAGAGGTCGAATACATTAGTGTGTTCTAAATTCAAACACCAAAATAGTGATTAAAAGAGCTTTTTATTCACTGTTTTCAGTGAATAAAATAAGCTTTTTAGAGGGGGAATGGTATAAACATAATTACGAGTATGATAGTGCGTTAGAAATTTTCGCATCATCAAGTTAAAAGCTGTAGCGTTTACGAGTCATTCGTTCTGGAGAATTTAACTTCTATCATTTTCTTACGAGGTCGAAATATTGTTTTTACTTATTAGTTTCCAAATTAAAATCTTACCTTCCTTGGTACATCATGAGTTCATGACTTTTAGTAGTGTGGGCCCGTGATATTTCTTACCTGAGAACAAAAAAAAAAAATATAGTGCTTCTTAGTCATTAATGAAAATATCTCAATCAAAGAATGTAAGCAAACATGTATATGTCGGAAATATATTACTGAGATGACCAATCGGGACGCCAGCAACGCATAGTTTATCTACTGCGCAATAACCAACAATATAAGCTAAGCTGTGTACTTTTTTAAGTGACAAATTCACCATACTAATAGTTATATAAGTTCTTTCATGTACTATGTTATTCGTGAATAACTCGTTGGAGTACCTATAAAAAATAAATAAATATGTATCCATTAGTACGCCCACAGTAGTTGAAATATCGATAATAACGAAAGAGACAAATACACTTCTTCGTTATATACATGATCACCTATTTACTAAAGAAAAGGATAAAACTGCTGAACATCTAAATCAAGTATCTTGGAATTTAATTACAAAGTCGAGATTTCGGGTTGAGTAGATTTATTCAGAGTCCTTTAACGTTTCTCGAAAGAACTCCTATGAATTATACACCCCAACACGTTATCATTATTATCACAAAGTTCGCAAACTAAAATATAGAAGGACAAGTTATAATTTTTCTCCAGAAAAACTTACCTAGTATAAAGAAACCGATTAATGCCCGTTTTCGCCGACAACTAAGTGATACTTAAATGAATCCTTTAAATAAAAGTGAACTGTTGGATTGTCAACGCTAGGCTCCAAATCCAACAGTGCACTTTTATTTTGGGATTCATTTAAGTGTCACTTAGTGAAGGTGAAAATGGGCATTAGTCTATTATTTATCAGTCGATTTCCGTTGAGTTTTGAGTTTTTATTTTTTGAGCAACAACTTAGCTGCACCCCACGGTTTTACCCGCGTAAGTCTCGATTCCATGGGAATTTGGGCATAAAAAGTATTTTATGTCCTAACTCAGATCATGGTCTACCCATGTGCCAAATTTCATCCAGATCCGTTTAGCGGTTTTAGCGTAAAAACGTAAAAAACAAATAAACACACAAACTCACTTTCGCAATTTATAATATTAAGCTAAGATTTTACTTTTGATCTGAATATGACTTTTGTTATCATTGACACTAACATTGAATCCTGTACTATTTCAGTTATGAATGATAACAGTTTACTTTATGGATAACATGTGAATCATTTCATTTGGTCCTTTGTACTTAATTTTCATTTTAGAGGAGCTCGTGGCTAAGCAATAACAAACAGGTCGATTCATCAGGTTAAGCTACGCTTGCCGGGGTTGGTCCGTGGATGGGTGATCTTTACATATCGGGACGCCGCCGCACCTCGGAAAGCACGCTAAGCCGTTGGTCACGGCTGTCATTCGTGAATCTTTGACAGTCGTCAGAAAGCCGAAAAAAATCTGACAACCAGTCTTACCAAGGGGTATCGTATTACCCAGTTACTGGGTTGTGGAGGTCAGATAGGCAGTAGCTCCCTGTAAAATACTGGTATTCAGCTGCATGTGATTAGACTGGAAGCCAACCCCTACATAGTTGGGAAAAGATTAGGCAGATTGATTGTATTTAATTTTCACTTTACACAGCTCTAAAGGTAACATCATGAATAGATAGGCAATTAGTACCTTCTGTGTATGGACATAAGCCTATATACGATGGCAAGGTTCATAAGCTGAAAAGCCATGATCATAACTTCATACGAATAGGTGTTTAGTGTGGCATAAGTATGATGTAGGTATGTACCGTGGAGTTTCTTGTCCGTTTTTCTCCATAGGTACCTACTACGCTATGGAATGAACAACTAGCTTCATCTTTCTGACTGACCGACCCCTTGACAATTCAAAAGTACCTGTATTGGTTCATTTGAAACTAGCTTCTGCCCGCGACTTCGCCCGCCCCAAGAATTCCATATCCAATGCAAAAATATTTTTTCTGATCCGACTGGTAGTTCCGAAGATTACACCCGACATACAAACTTACAAACAAACAAATTTTACCTCTTTATAATATTAGAATGGATAAATAGAATGAGTTTGAGTTTTACTTCATTGTGTAATTTGCCATCACTGTTTCGATGTAGAGTAGTGCGGACTCTAGGACCAAATTTTCTTTTATTCCCTCATTATATAACAGCTCATTATAATTATCTATTCGCAGTTCTTTGTTTTCATGAACTTTAGTATTATACGTTGATGATTTTGGTAAAAGGAAAAACAAGGAACAATACCAAAAAAAAACAAAGTTATCAATCAAGTTCTGAAAAGGTCGCAATCAAATTGCAAAAAGACGTTACATAGAACGAATTGGCGAGATTGTGTCGTGATTGCGGTCCAGCAACTGACAACCACTTACATAATACGCCATCGATTAGGCAACAAACTTGTATGTTTACGCTCACAGGCCAGCTACCTCCAGGGCCCCGAGGGTCGCGGGGCGGGCCCGTATTGGACATTTTGTATAAGTGTAGGGCCGAATGCCTCGATCCCAAGGCAAATCCCTTTTGGTAGGTTCGGTGGGTACGGAGGACCCTTTTCGAAAAGGTCTGGCGACCGTGCCGGAGCCCCGAATTTGCGGATTTTTAAGGTAAAATTTATATAGGGGTGGCGAGCGTATGAAATGTGGGGGATGCCAGCATTATATTTTTAAGTTTAAACGATGGTTGCCCGATTAAACTGTGATCTTCATACATTTTAGGCGTAATGAAGTCTCCAGTAATTCGGCGGTAAACGAGGGCCAAGTAATTTTTGTGTGTTAATTAAATTAATAAATTCTGCTTTATCCGTTCAAAAGAAGGTAGCAGTCATGAAAGCATATAATATTCACATGAGTAAAGTAATGTGGGAGTTGGTATTGATAACTCGATTTTCCTCATATAGAATTTCCTACAATTTAGTTTTTTTTTTAAAGTTTATATAGGCAAGGGCTGTGAAGTTTATTATGAGGAAACTATTTTTCGAAAACTAATAATAATAATAAGATTTATTCACAAAAAGAAAAATACAGAAACACATATAAAATGTACATAATAATTCTTTACACGTTGCAAAATCTGTACAAAATGTATAACCCTGCCTCTTAGACTAGGATAGCCTGTATTCTAAGAGACAGTGTTCGGCCAAATAATTATCTAAAAATGATTTAAATACAACAAGTGAACGGTGTTGATGTTATTAAGCTTCTGTAATTTTGTTATGTGTTGTGTAAATTAAAAGTAATTAAATGAAATGTCGTGTTAGATACATGTTTGAGTTTGTGATTGGGGAATTAAGTGCCTAAAAGTGTGTATTTTTAATGTAAAGCTGTAAGACTACTACTGCCTATTGTGTTGGATTACTAGGTGATGTATGTGAGCAAAGACTCCGTGTAGGCATAGTCCTTATGTAGTAGCCACTCTGTTACTACGGATTTAACTTTGTATGTGCTTAAGTTTAAAATATTTAATAGTGAGTTTATTTTTTGGTATATGTGTGTACCTAATATGTAGAATTGGCGTTTTGCGAAGGTGGTTTTGTGTTGAATTCTAGGAAGGAGATTTACTCGCTTACTTGGGTTTGGTGGAGGCAGACCGACATGCGTTCTAAGAATAGATCGGAGCACAAAAAGTTGCCGTACTGTAAGAACTTTACAGTTAGAGTACAGTTCCGTGGTTGGATACCTGTAGGGTTTTTTAGATAAAACTTTGAGTACGGCTCTTTGTGCTCTTTCCACTCTCAAAACACTGGTTTTCGATGCGCCGCCCCATGCAGTTATGCAATACCCAAGAACTGACTGGCACAGAGCATGATACACGATCCTCAGTGTGTCAGGGCTAGCCGAGTCTCTAAGGGACTTAAAGATGTGTATAAGCCGCAATGTTCTTGTGGTAACGACTTCAATCTGCTTGTCCCATCTTAGTCCGCTATCAATCTGCACTCCAAGGTACTTTACGCTGTCTGCTCTGGTGAGTGCAGGGCAGCCGCAGGGCCCCAGTAAATTTGAGCACGCGTGAGCAATTACAGAGAAAGTATGAGAAGGAGCAGTGTTATATCGGATTGCGAATGGTATGTAAGATGTTTTGGTCAAGTTAAGTGTCAGGAGGTTTAAATTGAGCCATTTCATTATTTCGCACAAGGCTTCTTCTGCAGTAGCTTTGACCACATCCCAAGTAGGTCCATAAACAAGGATGGCGGTATCATCAGCATACGCGTAAATGTTACAGTTATTGAGGCACATCCTGCACAGGTCGTTCACGTAAATTTGGAAGAGTGTAGGCCCAAGTATGCTTCCTTGAGGAACGCCATAAATTACTGGTTCCTCGTCACTGTAGTACGAGCCAATTTTGACCAGTTGCGTCCGGTTTTTGAGGTAATCTTTAAAAATTTCAAGTGGTAAGCCACGTACACCGACAAGTTCTAATTTAGCAATAAGTTTGGGAACAGAAACTGTGTCAAATGCTTTAGCAAGATCTAGGAAGATAGCCAGACATTTGGTTTTGCTATCTAGATTTCTAGCTACTTGCTGCGTGAGATCCAAAACGGCATCCTCGGTCGACAAGCCTTTTCGGAACCCGTATTGATTCTCAGCAATTATTTTATGTTTGGCTAAAAAGCTTCCCAGACGTTTATGTAATATCCTTTCAAGGATTTTGGAAAGGGCTGGCAATACTGATATTGGCCTATAATTGTTAACACAGCTTCTGTCCCCTCCCTTATGAATAGGGTGTATAATTGCCTTCTTAAGAGCATCCGGGAATACACCTGTTTGGATGCAACGGTTACAGAGGTAAGTCAATGGCGGGACCAGTACCTGACGGTTTCTTTTTAGTAGTAAAGATGATATTCCGTCCCATCCCACGGCACAATCATCTCGTAACTGAAGTATGACAGACTCTACTTCTGTTTCATCAGCCTCCAAAATCGTAAGAGAGTCGACTGGGGGGTTTTGAGAGCTGTCTTGGACTAAAGTAGGAAGACATGGATTGCTGGCCGTGGTTGGTGTATGAGCCTGAGACATGATTTCTGCCGCCAAATTTTTGCCTACGTTACTAAAAAAGTGATTTACATCGTTAATTGATGATTTAGGGTCATCTCGTAGCTTAAGTAGTTCCAAAGGACTAACATTTGTCTTTTTTGTGCTCGTGATTTCTTTTATTGTTTTCCACATGGTTTTAGGATCGTTCTTAGCTTTTTCTAACTCACTCCTTTCGTAAGCTATTTTTAATTTTCTAAGCAAGTTGTTGCAAAAATTCCGATAACGTGCATATGTGGTTTTTAGAATTAGATTATCTGGTGCCTTGAAACTGTATCAAAAATACATAGAAATGCGTCCTATTTGGTACGAGGCTATGGCTTTATAGGTCAGAGCAGTAAGTTATTTTTATTTTCTTCGGAGAAGGCAGGATGGCCCGCAAATAGGCAACAAAACACAAAAGAAAAATATTAATTGAAGAGTAAATATGAAGAAAAAATACCATTACCAGGATCATATAAGCCCTAATTGGTTTCAGCGTGCGAGAACACAATCCCTCACTAGCATTGCGTATCGCGAACGTTTATAAATAGTGTTGGCGGGTGTGGGGCAGGCATCACGCGAGCCTCCTACCTACCTATGCGGTCCTGGTACTTAGTCCCGGACCCTTCGGACCCTCGTCGACCCGGGCTAACTAGATAACGACGATATCGGGTGAAACGAAACTAAAGGAAAAGTATTTGTAGCTCTGCTAGTGTGGAAACTGTACGGAATTAGGATGGGGGAATTGGGTCGCGTTATCCAGTGGTAAATTAACATGTTTGCGCGCTGACTGGGCCCTTTCAAAGTTATAGTGAGCTTTATAAGCATTTTAGTTCATAGACCTGGTGGTTTGTTTGATAATCACGAAATCACGACAACTTCAAATTCAAAATGTTATTTATGGTATGTTTTTTTTTCAGTGATTAAAGTTCCTTAAATTTTTAAAACTGATTGGACTATTCCTGATATTTCAATTCTGAAAAATGTATTGAAGGAAAACCATAAAAAAGTTTTAACAAAATACTGCCTACTAGACTCTAAGCGCCCACTTCACCCTTTTACACTCGCAAACGGATGCCATTTCACCCACTTTCGATTCATCAGTTTTCCCGATTAAATTAAAAACGATTTCATTAAATTCCTGCAAATAACTTAATAATAGCTTCGGTAAATAAAGAACAAGAATGATCTAGGCATAATTTAATAAACAAAAAACAGAAGAAAAATAACACAAGTCATTTGATGTTACTAAACGTCCGACAAAGCTTTTTTCTTAATTAATTAAGTCGCAAATTGATTACTTTCGACGGGCAGGAAGGTATAAAAAGCAGGGTGTTGGTACCAGGAGCACAGCGGGTGGTGGGGGTGTACCGTACCCCGCCTTACGTTGCGAGTGGGAAATGTGAAAGCAGACACACGAACCCCGCTGCTGCCCGGTACTGAATGCAGAAAAATTCTTAGATGAATAAGATTATTATCAAAGTTGGTGATTTTTGCTCTTTTCTTAAAAATTGTACCGAAGGACCAAAATTAAAATATTACAAAATATTGGTCCTTTTGTGTGAAATAGGGTCTGCCAATGCCTGCGTCAAATATTTTTTTTTTGCTTTATCATATTAATAAAAAATGACTTGGATAACACGCAATTGAAGTTTGGGAGTGGGGGTCGGCACGTCACAAGTAATTATAAAATCTACATACTCGTGACGTCATAGCACATTTTAACTCAAATGTATTGCTGTAATCTTTTGATAAAGTAAAAAAAGAAAAATATGTGTACGTTTTTTTTGTCATCATCCCTATAATGTCTTAGTTACCCACATAAGAAGGAACCGGAAAATCTTAACTGACAATTTGTTAATTACAAGCATGCTGAATGTTTTGAACATTCCGATGTAGTTTTCTTATCAACGTTTTATAAGCCTCTCGGCGATGCTGATTCCAATGGGGGGAACTTTAACTTGCAGGTAAATAAAGTAAGACGTCAGACGAAATTATTATAAGAGTGGGAACTCAAATCGGTCAAAATAGAATGTCCGTGTTGAAAAAAAAACTCTTTCTGAAAGCTCAACATGGAATAATTCACTAGTACAGTACAACACCACGGCACTTCAACTTCTTTTAGCCTCCAAAGACCAAATAAAAATTTAACGAACAAACTAATCCCAAAGACCCAAACAAAAACAAAAAAAACCACTAAGTACAAGTTTTTTCTGCAGCCAGTACATTAGACGGCCGTGCCCGTACTACTAGTTATTATTTACCGGCTTTATCATTTCGAAAATTTCATATTCCCCGCACTTGGACGCTTGAGGTTTAAAAGCGTGAGCGGGCCCCCCTCTCGGGCGAGGGTAGTTCTACTTTTTGCCTACAAACAGCCCGCTTAGTACTTAGCACGACTAGGGGGACATAGGGTGTACAGAGCTAAGAAATAATAACGGTGGAGCATGCAAGAGGGGCGACTGGACATAGTTTTTGTGACTGATGGAATCCTAATGACTGGCTGTGTTTATTTTACATTGGTTTTCGGGGTGTGTGTTGGCAAATAATAATTTTGTTGCTTTACCGAATGTCAAACCAAGTATTGGTATAAACAGCAAGCTTGGTAGGTAAAAATTGTTCTTGGAAACTTTCAAGTTTACTATCTTGAAAATAAACAATCAATTATAAAAACGTAAACAACATAATATTTACAATAACAAAGAATTCTACAAAACGCGATCAGAAAACTTTCAAAAACATTTTCATTAATCTACTACGTACTATGTTTACTTTTGTATCAGAAATTGTAACTACCAAAACTCAACCATAAAAAGATGACGTAATAATAATTACGCTACGAGAACGTACTCGTAGTCGTACTACGCCGTAGCAGCACCCTCCTTTCAAATGCGTAGAGCTTGCTACGGCGCGGCGCCGCGTAGCAATAATCAACTAATCATCTGACTCGTAGCTACACAAAAGAAAGTTAGAAACGTACAAACATACTTTACAGTCATGCGATTCTTAATATAAGTCTTCCTTGCCCACTAGGGTAAATTATGAAATAGGAAGAAATAACTTGGTAAAATGTTTGTGAGTTTCATTGTTTTTCCTAGAAATATATATTTTTCTTTTTATATCTGCTTTGCAAACATCTGAGAGGAAAAAGAAATATCTCGAAATTCATTTTAGTTGTACACGTTCAGCAAAACCACAGACGGCGCCACGGGGTGGCACATAGTCGGCACAAGTCTGCCAGCTAACCCATCAGGGTCCCAGTATTTTTAATGAAAGCTGCGGCGTCGGGCGGTCGTACTGTACCGTATTAATCTTGGCGGACGGTAACCTCCTACGCGCCCCTGCTTGCCTACTAGGTGGTACCCAAGGAACCCGGCGGCGAGGGGGCGAAATTTTTCCCCGATTTTTCTCTATTTTCCCTACTTTTTCGCTGCATGCATTATGCAGGGTGGTACCCGGTACGAAAATTTATCGATGCCAAAATAAAAGTAATGTGTTCCTACTCGCATGCGAGACTCTCTGAGAAATTCCTTCTGCAACCGGCATTGGGTTTAATTGGCGAAAGGAATTATGTGTGATTGGAAAATGAAATACCTATCTGTTTTCAACTAGAAGTATTAAAACTTTAACTTCCGTACCAAAAGACCTGTTGACGCATTTTATACACAGAACTTTGTGAATTGTAAATGGAGTTGTAGATTCTGTTAGTCACTGACGACACTAAAAATATTGCTGCCAACAAGTAACCGGGAAAATCTGGATATAAAATTGATGGGCTGTCAAATTAAGTTTTAGTTCTAAATATGACAAGTTGTACCTAAATATTTTCAGTTTGTCTGTTATTAAACGAAAGCATTATATTTTTTTAAGTTTATGTTGTGAATCCGCTGCCCATCAATCAATTTCGAGGCCTCTACTCCCCTTTCATGCAATTTAAAGACTTATCGCATTTTTTGTTAGCGGCCGAAATTTTTACTTATAGAAACATGATTACAAATTATTAAGCTTTTCCACTATTGTTACAACGACGCAGCAAAAAGACAGAGACGCATTTCACTTCACAAGCAATCGTAACATATACCTCCAGGCATCGTCAACAAATCGCACGACCTCAGAAATCACGCATCAATACAAAAAAGTCCTGACCGTTTATTTTTCATTTCGGCGGGAAACGGGGAAATTACAAGCGAGTAAAAAATACGTCTCGATCTTCGACGGTGAAAAAAATCTACCGAAAAGGAAGCCAGCGACCATTAGGGTATTATCGGGCAAAAAGGGAGGAGAAAAAATCAGAAAAAAATTGCTAGAACCACCCTTTTCCTTTTCGTGAGCGTCGCCTGTACCCCCCTTGGTCTACATTAGACACCCCGCGGCCAGGGGGCGCATGTATGGGGTGAATTACATAAACGCCAGGTGAATTTGGAAAATTAAAGTTCCTATTAGGTGGTAGCACTTTGGTGGACCAAGGCTTGGCTTAATTGTGGATGCGACACGACAGGCACTTTTGAATACAATTAAGATAGACTTCAATTTATTGGCGTGCTAGTGGGCGCAGTTTTGTCACGGAGAATTGTGTTAAAAAAATACACGTGGGCTAGCGCTTTCAGTAAAACATTTTTTTTCCTTGTTGTGAAAAGAACCGGACATTTGCATTGTTTAAAAATCTAGGAATATATTTATTATCAGTATACTTATTTTTCAAAGAGATATTGTCTTGATTTTGACAGAATTTCTAATGTTCGCGGTATTTATTTTATTTATTTATTTTGTTATTTATGTACACAGTAAAATACATAAAGATACCACATTGTTATAACTTAAGTACTAAGGTACTACTACTAAGGTGCTGCTGCTGCTTTTAATGGTATGAACTTCACAAACACTGCGTTTCAAAGCTGAAACTGACCTAACATTACTGGTATGAAGATGGATAAAATCAGTCATGATATTTAAATACAACTTCATAAAATTCTGGAGTTTTCAGTTGCCAAGTTATAAAAACTACTCGTGTTTCAGGATTTTCTTTTTCTGCTTTCTGTAGAAAAACAAACTACACGAGCTGACTTTTTTTGATCTCATTTACTAAAGAGATTCTTGAAACAAAAATCACGACAAATTCCCAGAGCTACCAGGCAAACATACCATTCGCAGAGCTAGCGCGCCATTTCAAAAGAAACCCGAAGGGACGCTAACGAGGAGGTCGAGACACGCGTCAATATCAAAATAATTCATATGTGACAATAATTAAGAGGTTTCGTCCCTCCCACTCCCTTCTGGGGCTAGGAGGCATGGGGTGAGGGGGATTCGGAACCCCGTATGACTCGATAGGTACCCGACCCTACCCGGCATTCGAAGTAGGTGGATTGGATTCCGTATTTAAGATTATTTTTAGTAAAAACTCCCCGAGTCTAACGCTAAATGTAGCCATTGTTCGATAAGAATTAGGTTTTAGATAAAAATCGATTGAAAGATTTCTGTACATTTTCAGGATTAGCTGAAAATAATAGTGAATAGATAAGTTTGTGTACAAGAATGTATACTTTTATCTTTTAATAACCCATTATTTCAATAGTGTTTCTATTTGAAAACAGCCTCAAACATAGTAGTTAATTATATTGCAAAAGATGCTGTTCTATTTTAGCCAACCTGAAATTCTCGAACATTGAAATATTCAGAACAATAAAACCCGTACAAAAAGACCAATGTTAAAAACTAAGAAGAAACAGTCTTTATGTACAGGCCGTTTGTCTAAAATTCTGTACGAAAATGTATGAACTATGAAAAGAAAGCTTTAACATTATAATCTTATCAACACACACATTGTACGCTCTGCCTTATCCCAGCCCGGCAAAGCGTGATGTTCAGCAATTTGACCATCATAACTACCACCACTACCAAGTTCTCATAAAACATGAGGAGCACTAATTCGCAGAGTTAATAGCGGCGCACCTACGCGACGGGGTCCGAAATGATTATTTAATAGAAAGCCCCCCACGGTCCGAGGGGGGACCGAGACCCTAGAAAAAGTTTTGCTGCCACGTCTATCAAACTGAGGGAATGGATACAGGAAACTGTGGAGCTGTGTAATTTAATGCTACTAAAATAATTGTCAGTAAAGAAAGATAATCTCAATTTATTTATCAGCTCACATTTAGGTATTTGAGTATCCAATCACTGTGAACGAGTGCCCGTATTTGTAGAGTAGATTTTACTGATTGCATTTCTTTGAAACTGAGAATTTGTCAGAAAATCTCTTTTAAATTTCTAAGAAAATTGATACTAGTTTGCTACAATTACAATAGAACTTACTTTCTTGTAAAAAATATTTAAGAATTTGTCGAAGCTCTAAATCTTTCAGTCAATGCATATTCAGTTTCTTAGTTATTTTCTTCATTATAAGCCTAGTTCGTTTAACTGTCTAGTGGTTAGACCACCTGCCTGAGACCCAGAGGTCCCGGTTTCAAATCCCAGTGGGGGCAAATCTTTTCTGCTCGGTTTGGTTGGTGGTAGGGCTTGTTCTAAGTCCACCTGGCTAGCTACCACCATCTTATGAAAGTCTGTCACGATAAAAACAATGTTAACAGCATTGTTGTGTTTCGAGAAGAGGTAAGATAGTCTGTTCTTCCGTGGTTGAGGATTCCGGGTGAAGCTCGCTTCCACCTTCGGCCTGATCATCACTTACCATCAGGTGAGATCCAGGCTTCCTCGATGTGGAAAAAAAAATTTAAGCACACATTCCTATTCGGTACATATTGGAAATAACTATGTACATCAGAATAGCTCATGCAGTGGTAACAATATTAGCCGCTGCCTATAAACTTTTAGCCCAGTAATTGAGGCTATATTTTTGCACCCTAAGTTTTATTATCATAAAGATAAAACTTCGTAAAAAAACCTCACAAAAATAACCAACCAACTCAACTCCACGCCACCTCTGTCCACATATTCTATGAGCCCAAAACTAATAGGAGTCGTATGCGGTTTATTATAACAAGTTACAACAAACGATTATGTGAATTTGAGGTGCTCTCAGTGTAGCGTATGTATAATGTTATGTAAATTGAAATATTGTAAACAATGGATGAAGAAGTTCAAGTGAAGAACATCCTAGATGTGATGTGTGTTTATCATTTTTCAGAGCATTTTGTAGATGATATTTGTTGTGGATAGGACAGATAATCTGGGTATTGTAGGTACTAATATAGGTTTAATTAAAGATTCTCAAAAAAAGACACGAAGTCACTTGTGATTTGAAAATCTTTCTCCTGTGTACTGTGGCTATGGTGTTATTTTAGCACCGATCATAAAATATTTTCCATTATTCCATACAATTGCATGGATTCTTCTACGTTTTATGAGAAAATATACATAGAATTTCAAAATCCATGGCAGTCGATTGAATATCGACAATTAAATAAATGTTTAAATCAATTGTCAAAATAACTAATTTATTACCGACTCTAATATCGATTTCTTCATATAAATTACAAGGCAATCATAAAATACATGAAGATAATGTATAAAGTACAAAAAGGGAGACGCTGCCGCTGTCAGTGCAGATAGATAGGTAGTAGGGTACACAGGGTTTTGCGTCGCAAGGGCTCCCGGGGGTGACGATGCCCTGGGCTCGACACAGCCGGAGACCAGGATGTCATAAATTATAACTACACATTACTTAGGACTATATTGCTTGGTGTTATTTGGCAAAACAAGTAGGTCTTCGTGTTCTTTGTCAGAAAAACTTTGATTTTGTTTCTTGAATAGAAAAGTTCAAAAATAGCATTAGTTTATTGCCATTAGTAAAAGAAAAAGTTTTGGAAGTAGCCGACCTAGTTGTGCCAGAAATAACAAAATGTGGCTGAAACACAAATTGAGTTACTTTCAGTAACGTTTTTTATTAGGCTTCATGTCTTGAAAACGCATGTTCTATGAATTACCTAACTTTTACCATATATGTAGGTACCGTGTTTTGGCTAAGTACTTTTTTTTTGGACCTGTAATGGCCGATGCGACTAGTTGTCATTTTTAAAGGACGTTAAAATTTTTGAATGTTTTATATAAAGTACCTACATTCAGTAGGTACATTTTCTCTACCTACGTTATGAAAAAATATAAACGTATAAACTTTTATTCGCACTTTAACATAACTATAAATCCTTAAAAACTACCTTGTCCATTCCTTCGACCCTCGCGGACTCGTCCTTTGCCTATCCCGGGTAGCGGGTTTAGTAATGATTTACGCACCCCTTAAACATTTATTGGGACTTCCAGATAACTTATGCAAGGCTGGTTTTTTAGTTCACCTGTTTCCTAAATAAATAAAATGTATTGCGACTGCGATCTCTGCATTGATTTTGGGAATTATTTAAATTAACTGAAAGACTAATTTATTTTAAATCTTAGCGAAAAAAAATTGTGGTATATTTACTTCTTATATTACCTAGTACCCCAGTACATAGGCTACTAAAAGCCACTCACTAGGGCTCAGGATTTTGTAGTAAAACACATAGAGAGTATTAAGTTTACATAGTAAGTAAGAAGACAAAGTTGCTTTCAGTTTAATCATAAATTGTAATGATATTTTGAATATTATGTGCTTCAAGATAAAGCTGTTATAGTGTGGTGCTAAAATTTTTCACACCTGAGAATTCTTAAAGAATACTTAAAAAAAGAGGGATAAACTCGAAAAATATTTTATATTTTGATTGCATGAATAGACTTTGATTTATCAGTACCTTTTTCAACTTTGCAGAAATGCGTAAGTTCAATTTTTCCCCATTTTAGTCGTATTTTCGAAAAAAAACCTTTGCTCCAACTGCACTTCTCCCCCTTTTCGACGCTTTGACAAGATTAGCTGCGTAATTTGTTTGTAGTTTAAGTCCAATAAAAGAAAATGACGCGAATCGTAAAATTGGAATAAGTTTTTCCAACATTATATAAAATAATTGCTTATCTTAACTACCACAATAACAAGTTCCTTTTCTGAGAAAATACGAGCGCTAAAACTGTTTGCGTTTCAATGAAAATTCAAGCAAAAGAGAGCGAGCGAGCGTTTTTTCAGGAAAGCTACAGTTCTTACTTAATAACAAGACAGTCTGTCAATCTGTAGCCGCTATATAGGTTAATAAACAGAGTTAAAAATTATTTTCCTTCAGTTAATGTTTTTGCGGCATTGCGTGTAGACACCTCGTGCCTGCGAGTTACTAGGCGCTAAAACTAGGCGTGGAGGTGGGTGGAACTCCTACCCTTCGCCTTACTAGGTACATGTGTGAATTTACTACGGCGCCCTGCAGGCGGCAAGCAGCCTCGCGACTAATTCCGTTAAAATTCTCCGTTGGTGTTATGCTCGCCTGGTAGCTACGGTAAGTAGGGTAAATGACAACGGGGTGGTTGCCAGTTGGCTGGCAACCGCCCCCGTGGCGCAAGGGCTTTAGCTCGCGTTTATTTGCGACTAGCTCTTCAACCCGACTTGGCACGGTGTGAGGGTAAATTCAACTTGGTTGATTTAAACGTGCTGCCAGAATAACAGTAAATCCAGCTTTTTACTTACCTACTGCAGCAGTATATAAAGAAAGGTAATGCGTTTTTTTTACTACGTTTCTATGTTTTACTCATAAACATTAACTATGGTTTGCCTGACTGACCTACTAACTAACACACGTCACAATCCCAGTGCTTACCATAGCACGCGTACTAAACAAAGCATTTCAGATCAAAATCGCAAAACTAGGAACTAGGATCAAACAAATATAAACTATATTTACATATTGATAAATATTAAAATGTGTTGCACGCGCTCGGTTTTCACGTCATTCAATTTAATAAAAAGCAACCCTACAGATGCCGTTGGGTGTCTAGCGGACCCTCATGGTAATGAAACGCAGAATCGATCGCTGGGGGACCAAACTTAATTATGTCACTGCTCAAGGTCGCGATGCACACGCATTCGCACATAAATTCAGTTTTGGATGAATTGCTTTTGAATAAGTTCGTAATTGCAATCTTGAGGAGTTATGAAAGCAATTAAAATGGCGTCAATACGGTTATGCAACAACTTAGAAATGTAATTGCGAATGTATTGTAAAGCGAAGTGTTAATAAGTATGCTGTTATGAGATTTTTGACTTCACCAAGGTGAAGTGAACTGTCGTTTCACCTGATGCTAGGGATTGACCTTACTGACAGCTCACTTCACATAAGTTTTCACGATGAAATTTTACAAAACAGATCGGTAGAACTAAATTTAAAAAAATATTTATAAAAGAACAAAGAATAATCTGCCAAAAAAGCTTTTAGCACTAGGATCGTCTTTCATGCCGTTTCTTACTACCCGATTGCGCGACAACCTCTAGAGTTATGTTTTTTTTGTGTATTCTTTTAATTATTTTCCGTTTACACTAAAGCACTTATATCGAACTTTACAAAGAACACTTATTAGTTACAGTTAATTAAGTATTCAAGACAAATGGACTAGATAAATACACAAAATCACTAATATTATAAAGAGGTAACGTTTTGTAAGTTTAGATGTAGGGGGAAAGGGGGGGAGGGTGTGTGTGTGTGTGTCTCTGGAAGTACATTCTGATCCAATTTCGAAAATTCTTTCACTGGTGAAAGCTCACACACTGCCGAGTGCCATAGGTTATCTTATAATAACAATAAAATAAGTTCATAAAAATACAGTATAATATGTATTTAAAAAAACTAGTAACAGATTACTCAGGCACAGCCTAGGTGCTAGATTTTTACAAATTCCCTGGACCCCACACTACGATTCCCTGTGTCTTGGGGTCCAGTCTCTTCCCAAGTGCCTAAGGCAAACATTTCTATTTATTTAGGTGAAGTTTTATGATATAGTTGACGCGGACTGAACTAGTAAGTAGCTTACACGATTCTAAATTGTCTAACTCTAAGTAAAAGTTTGCCAACTCCGAAACAGCCTACATAAGCGAAGCCGCGGACAATAACTTGTATCAAAACGTAACAGGATTGAAGTAAACTGTTGTGCCACAGAAGCTAAAGTAAATTAACAATTTGGACGCAAACATTGCCCAGGGCTATCTATAGAAGTAAATATAACTGAACGTTAAGGTATCATGGTGTTCTTGAACGGTTAAAAATTAAGTCTCGGCTGTGAATTGAAAATATTTTTTCATCTCTCATGCTCGGAAAGTAGTGTTTGTTTGATCCGAGTAGCGGGTGGAAAACGCTGCTTCCCTCTCTAGGGCGGGAAAGACTCATACTAATTGCTTCCCGCCCTAGGGCGGGAATGAATTTTAAAAATAGAACTTTTGGTTAGGTAGTCTGCTGATAAAAACAAAAAAGCTGCGGCAGTGTTTTCACTTACGTTTTTGGTTTTCCCCCAGTTTCTTAATGAATTATTTCTAAAATTCCCTAAAAAATATAAAAATTCCTTGGTTTAGGAAATTTTTCATTTTTATAGCATAAATACCTAGAAAACATTCATAAAAAATCGAGAGACACGAAACAAACCAACTCTAGGTATAATGCGACTTATTTCCGATGTCGTCTTTAGCCACAGAAATAGTTCTATTAACAATAACATGGTAAACTAAAATTAGACGTATTAACATTATTACAAGTTTCAGGGAATCCCCTTTATTCAATTGGTGGTGCCATAGAGTAAAGTAGTACATCGGGTGCTGCCTAGTATAAACAATAGGGCTACCAACTCAAGTTCAATTTTTCCTTAAAATTCCCTAAATCCCTGCCAAAATAAAATATCCCTAAACCATGCTTATTATTGGCCATTTTTCCCAAAAAAAAGGAGAAATCCCTGGAAGGAAAGGAGAAAAGTGGAAACACTGGGCTCCGTTCTTGTGAGGTATTTTTTAAATTCACACTGGCTGTTTTATATAAACAGCCAGTGTGAATTAAAAAAAAAAACATAATGCGCGGGACGGCCCGCAACAGTGACTCGGTGTGTTCCATTTCCATATTTAAAAAAAAACACAAATTGTTCTAACTTCTCAGTTCATTTTAAATAGGTACTAATCATGTTATTTAATATCAATAACTATTTTAAACACTATGTTTTACTTTCCTTATATTCGAAATGAAAAGTAGAGTGTTTAACACGGGTGAAAGATATCAATTCCTACTCGGACTATAGTCTAAATACCTCGTATGGGAATTGATTTCTTTCGACCCTTGTATAACAATCTACTATTTTTTTTTATTCGTTCTAAGGAAAATTTTATTTTAAATTAGTTAAAGCTTTTTCTGTTTTAATTTTATAGTAATACACTGGTTTAAGCCTGTAAAATTATGATAATGATCATGATCATATCATACTGATCATTGCCAAGGACTGTTGAAAATTCTACTCCATTCAAACGTGGTCTTTAAAAGATCGCTTTTACCGATAAAACCGCCCATTATGTCCCCTATGTAATTTATTTTTACTGAACTTCACACCACACGAGACAAAATTTGGGTTTTCCTAATTTTCTTTTGTTCTATACCACCCCGATATTGAGAACGAAAAAAAAAACGAATGCACAGCAATTGATTTTTATTTATATACTCGTAGATAGAAGAAAGATAGATACGTATGGTGTACAAAATAAAGAGTATTCTAAACTAATCTCATTCTTAAAAAAAAATATTATTGAAACAAACGTAACCCTCAACAAATTAAGCAACACTATCTATTTCAATTTCAACTTTCTACTTTGCCCAAAAATCAAACATTCAAAACACGTTACACATATCAAACATAGAGATTGGCCACAATAACATGGGCATAGCTAAACAAACTTCTAATCTCTGACATCAAAGCAGTCACACGGCCGCAAGCGCCGCAAGTGGCGCTGGACGAATAAAATAGCCTGTTGTGTTATTAACAGCGCCCGCCGAGAAAAAAGGGGGTGGATGCGTGGTGCAGACGCTGGATGTGACATTGTGAAGTTTTATTAGAGATTTTGTGAATTATTTGTAAGAGTATCCTGTGTGAGGTGTTGATGCAAGGACTTTGCAAGTTTAATACCTAGCAAGAGTCTATTTATTCCGAATTTAAATGAAATATACTTAAATAACAACTTATTAATAAAAATAACAATATAATAACCTAACTTAACTAATACTATGTATTATTATGTATGTATTAACAAAATAGTCGTTCAATAATTATTTTAGAACAAAAATTTTTGGTAATGAGACATATTCCATCTTATCAATGCTTCGTAATCATTTTTTTTAAGCTATAACATTAGTGTTTTTCTTAATAATTGTGTTATTTGATAAATATATTCTGCATATTATTAACATAGTAATATGCAGAATAAGTGAAATCGGATTAATCTAGTTTTCCAAAATATTACAATGTTTTGAGTAATTCTAATTAGTGCATCATTTACGTAAACAGAGTTATTTTAATTCTTCATGTTTATTGTTTCAACAATGTAAATAAGAAACAACCTCATCGTCACAACATCTTGCGTAGACACAAAGGAATCTATAAAAAAACCGCTAAAACACCCTAATACCTTAAGAAGGCCTCCATCTCAAACAGACCCGTTCCATCTAATCTATATCCCGGTCGCAAGTACCCGAGAAAAAAGGGGGGAGGGTCGAATATCCCACAAGGGTGGTTGGCAATGGACTGAAGGAGCCCCAATCAATCTTACAAGTCGCAGTGCGATGCGGGGGCCGAGGGGGGGATAAGGCACTTTTGGGAGGTCGAAGGGACGATACCCTCTTATGGACGGGCTCGGGCTCGACTGACCCTTCGGGAGGCCCCACACGAAAAAGGTCTAACATAAACTTTTTGTTAGTAGGATATTTTCTGCGTTAGGTCCCATCATATTACAAGCTTTTGGCGTTTATTGCAATTAAAGTCGGCTTTGTTGGTATAAGTATGGTTTTTTTGTCAAGTCCATTTGTTTAGTAATTGACGTTTTAACTTTAATGTAAGCACGGTCACATCCCTCTTTTATGTGTCTACAAAAAATGAGCTGAATCAAAATATATACAATATCTCATCATCAAACATTTTGTGTGTAAATAAACACTTCAACTATTATTTTTTTATCAAAAAACAAAATTACTAGAACAACAAACCTACTACAACTAACACAAACATTTTCTAGGACACAAAAAACAAATACTAAGTCGAACAAGAATCTCCCAAGCGTGTAACATAACCTATTACATAGCCGCGATAGTAGATATAACCGTCATCAGAAAACTTACTAGCCCACTTCTCCGCCGGGCATCGTTTTTGTGTCTTGTCTAATACCGTGACGCCCCCTCAGGCTGATGAAACCTCGTGCCTTCCACCCACCACCCCCCGCGCCCCAAGCGAGAAAAATGAGTTAGAAAAGATGCGGCGCCCGATTATAGCGTGACGCCCCGTGGTCCTTTGTGAGGGACATTCGTCTGAATCAATCGCGGGTCGTGTGGGACGCCTGGAGCATTACAGGGTTACGTCAGGTACGCGCTAACGCCTATAAAATCCGAGTGCCTGGTACTTTAGAAATATGATTTTGATAAAAACTTAAAACTCCTAGTCGTATTATCTTATATTGTATTATTCTGTATCCTATCAATATTAAAGTAACTACAAGTAGGTAACATAGAATTCTCCAAAGGACCCCCGGATGTTGGACCCATGTCTCCTTGTAAGCCCAACCAAAGTCCGGGTCCCTCCTTGCGTTAGATGAGAACATTACTTTTGTATGCCTGATTAACTGAACATCTCAAAAACATTACACTCCTTTTTGGGCAGTCGTGTAAAAAGAGGTGTTGCTTCAAACTTTTTTTCTAGGATACATACACACACACAGCCCTTATTTACATACTTACATATTTTTTTTTCAACTTTTAACAAAATAAATACCTATTAATTTCCACAAAATAAAAACTCCCAGATTCCCAAAATTGTTACGCAGCAAAACATATGTTTTTTTTTTAAACTAAACTTTTATGTCGAAATGAACTAAAAACTTTTTTACACGATCTAACTACAGCAATTTCTCCTTTATACAAACAAGTAGATAAATTATTATCGTAGATAACCTCCTATGTACATATATGAAAATATAACAACTAAAATGCCGATATCAAACATCCTATTGAAGACCACGTTAACAAAAACGTTCAAATAAATAAAATAGGTACTCCAATAATTTTTACTTCAACGTCGGATAGCAGTCTTCAAAATCATAACAAGGGTCAGAAAGGATCCCATACAAAGGTTTGCGGATCCGACCGACCGCCGCTTTACCAGTTTGTTAGCAGAAGTTTAAAGCTAGGGTTAAACGCGGACCGGCCCGCAAAATCATATGTTTATTTTACATTTGTTTAGATGAAATTATTTATCAGGTTTTGGTGTGGTTTCATACTTTGTGTGAGAACATGAGGAATTTAGAACAGTTTTGAGGAACCCTAATGTTTGATACTTTTCGTGGAAAATGGGTTTACGTCTATTGAAGTTGATAGGCAAATAAACACTGGATTACCTTATAAATTAACAAATGCTGCTGACTTTTGTAATAAGAAAAAAATACACAAAATCTTTACTGACCTTGTTCTCTGAATCCCTGCGGTCCTGATACGCCATACTCCTCATATGCTTCAGATACGCCGTCGTTATTGGCACGTTGTAGTCCATCTCTTCACCACCATAATACGCTCCACCATCTGGTCTCCAAGGCTTTGGAATCCTTCCAGACCCAAAAGAATTAGAAGAATATTCAATACTTGAAGTCAACAACTTCTTTCTGGGAGGAGACCTTGATTTTGGAGGGTCTTTCGACGTTAAATTAGCTACGTCAAGGGGATTGTACTTTTTCTCTTTTTTGGGTTCAGTCTTATCGTTAGCGCCTCTGCTTTCTGCCCTCTTGGTGCTTTCACCTTCTGACTGCCGAGTATCATCATCCTTTTGTGATCGTGAAGGCACTGGGCTGTCAGGTATGACGTCTTCTACGTCTATTAGACTATTGTCATCTTTGTCTATTTCTGGGTCAGTTCTAACCGGTTCATCTTCTTGAAACGCGGGTTCTACAGGCGAAGTTCTACTCAAAAGTGGTGTTGCTTCGAAACCGTTAAGTTTCTTCGACGTGAGCTCAATATACGTAGGTTCCGGATCTTCAACTTCAGGTTTGGGGCTTTCAATTTTCTTCACCGGCTGAAGTTCCGTATACTCGAATTTCGGTTCGTAGTAATTAGAATGTGCGGCGTCTATCTCAGATTCCCAGTTGCGCGTGTAATCAGGCGCGCAGTGGGGTAGGAAGGGGAGGTAAGTGGGGTGTCTGGTGGGCGAGGGTGATGGTGTGGGGAGGGGCGGGGGGGATGCACTGCGCGGGCGCCGCGCGCACTCGGCGCATCCGGTGAGGAAGCGCGTGACTGCCTCCCGCGGCAGGAACGCGTACGTCTCGGTAATCTGTTGGCGAAAACATCCGTGATTAAGGGAAAAGAGAGAATATATTCTTTTGTGATGTTTTGTGTTCGAGTGATAAAATTACGGTTGGATTCGTTGCGTGTTTGGTGGGAAACAAATGAACATAACATTCGTTTCTCGAATGATTTAGAAACTTGGTTTTGGGCTTAACTTCAGAAAGGTATAGAAAATAGTTACATAAGAGTATTTTACTATTATATAATAGTTAGAAATCTTAGTGCAGCAGGGAGGTACTAACAGGTCATGTAATTCTTATTCTGCTCGTTCATCGACCAAACCTCTTGTCAAACCCCGGACGCTTGGTGTGGAAAGCTAACTATTCAACCACTGCGCTATTGGGGTCTTAGGACGTTAGTACTATTATTTATTCTGTGCCATATGCAACTTGTCAAGATCTTCAAAATGTTTAAAATACAAGACTAACCTGAGACTGAAATTATGTTGTTCAACATAATATTTTTCTCATTGCAATGGATTTGTTTATTTTATTACGATCCTTATTCGTAAAATAACCATTATGAACTCGGCACGATGCATTTGCCATTCGTACAATTGCAATAATATAACTTACACGGGTTCATAAAAAACTAGCTATGCAGGAAAGTTAATACCTAGGTACATGACTTGATTTCATCATCGACAAGAATTTGATAATGAAAACCGGTGCCTAGCGCCATCTGTTGACTACGTTTAATAGCTCAAACAGGAAACAGCGTAACCAGTGACAGTTTTGGTAATATGTGGTTTTGGGAGTTGGCAGCACTACCATTCACCCAGTGGTTCAGCAGTATGCCGCTAGGTAGCGCTGACTTTAAATATTAAACAGTCGAAAACATTTTTCCACAATAAAAATTACACTCAATGTTGTCAACAACAACAAAAGATACAACATGAACAATAAAAGATGATAAAAAAAAATGACAAATGCACTCACTGTTCTATAAGTTCGCTTTTGCCCTGCATGTTTTCCAGGCCTTCCTTCAAGTTCCACATGCACGGTATAGATGATATCGAAGAAATTTTCTACCACAGCCACCTTTCTGTAGACTGGATCTTGATTTGGCGCGTTCTGCAACAAGAAACATAAAAATCGTTATCTTATTTTATTTTATTTCTGAACAATGTATTAATTACGAATTGCGCCATCTAATGGCGAATGAATGAACTTCAAATCATGTACAGTTTTGCTAGTCGCCGCTAGATGGCGCTACAAAGGATGTTTCAGGAAGTTTTGATGTTCGTAAAGAGCTGTATAGATGGCGCTGCAAAGTTCCCGCCAATTCCTGTTCTTTCTGAGCTTCGATAAAGTTATTAACTTACTAATAAATAATAAACACCCCAGTCTTTCATCGTTTGTTTTCCGAAAATGCATCACACACACGCTGACCGCGCAATGAGAAAAAGCAGAGCTTTCCATCCAAAGTGAGGTGAATCATGTGATTTGTTTCATAAATTACTCGCGGAGGGCAATTAGCCCCGCGATCGCAGGTCGCTCGTAATTAGTCCGTCCCGGGCGCCCGGGACCGCTGTAATTAGCCGGACGACGGGCCCCGGGACTGCCGTAATTACGGGATCCGTTGCGAAGCGCCGCACTATGTTTGCGGATTCCAACTTTGCTAAATAAATAGCGTGTTCAGTGTTGCATCCTCGTTTGTGAAGCACTGAAGCATATTTTATGTAAAAATATATTCCTCCCTGTAATCTGCTTTGCTATTCCCGTATTACGTTTACGAGTAATGTTGGTGCATTTTGTACAAATATAAAATTTTAAGTTAGCATATTAAACATGAATCCGAACTGAAAACATAGGTAGGTACGATAGGTAAAGGCAAGTTGATATCGATTTCATAATATCAAAACATCCGCACTTTTTAATATCCAAAACAAACATTTTTTCGACTCCTAAAAACACTTGCTCCTGTATTAAGTATATTTACAAAAAAACCGCTTCTAAAATTTATTTGTGGCAAAAAAAGCCATAACGGCCGCGTTAGGAGCGCTCGCGCGACGAAACAGCGGTATCATCACAGATCCTTATCCCGGCGGTCTGGAAGTGGCCCCGGGCAGGACTAATGGGCACGGCAATTACACGGCGAGGCGCGCCAGCCGCGACAACTAGTGTGGGGGCCAAGTTCTTTGCGAATAATCGACATATTTTTGGAAGAGGTAACGGTATCGAATATTATTTTTGTATGAGTAACATTTTGGAGATCGATACCGGTCTATAAAGATGTTTTCGATTAGAATCAGATTGTGAAAAGATATACTTACGTAACTAAAACCAAAGGTCAGTAAAGTGTCCCGAAAATGGCAAGACTAAATGGCTCAAGCTAAATGCAAATCCTAAGTAGGTAGGTATCTAGCTGTGCAAATGAAATTAGTGAGGGAGGGACGAAATATTTTGGCACTATCGAGATGATTCCTAATCATTGTTTTTTTAACTGTTCTTAGAGTTTTCTAATTATATGGATGAACAGTACGTACTGGTAAAATCATGTTGGCGATGGCCAAAAATGTCCTATCCGTGAGGGTGTTCTTAAGTATTATCGCACTGAGAGTCTATTTATGTGGTAATTTTCAGGAAAAAAGATTATTTAAATCGCCACTTTTTTCAGTACCGGGTTTTTAGATAGGGCGCGGGAGGCCGTCGTTTAGCGGATGTTTACCTTATGACCCCTGTTGAACATTTTGATATCAGTGAATATACTTACAAATCTTTTGACATTTTTATAAAAATCACTGTCTAAAACAAAAAGCAACTTCTAATGAAAGCGATCACATCACTATTTCGCCGAGCGCGCCAATTAGCAGAGAGCCGCCCGCGCCATTCGCGCCGAGACAATTCTGCCGCCAAATAAAAATAAATTGTACGAAATATCGCCGAACGCGCCATCGAGCCCTCGCGCCACCCGGCGAGTTTATAAAATGCTGAACTTGGGCGAAATTGTATCAGTTAGCTACAGATATAAATGTTTGTGGATATATTAGAGTTTTGAAGACTTTCGCCGTGTTTTTCAGGGGCTAAATGGCTCACGTGGAGCTTCTTCAGTGAAGTTTGAGAGGATGAATAATTATGTATTATTTTTACGTTTGTCGATTTTAAACATTTCACGAATACGTTGTGACTTTGTTTTTAATTTTAGCCATTTTTGTTACAGCAAGATGCCTGTTTCTAGACTAGAAGTCCTGAATTAAAAGTTGTTCATTATAACGAGTATAATCTACCCTGAAGAGTTGCATAGTGTAAAACACAATGTAGCTAAAGAGGAGCTAACTTTGTGGGATTAGTTCTGAATTTCAAGCAGCAAACCAACGTTCACAAATTCAAAAGTAAGTATATAATTAACAATGTAGTGGTAAGTTATAATAATTATTAACAATGTGCATATATGTAACCACATTCAGAAATCTTTTCAATTTAAAACCAACGAACTAACTAAATAAATAAACTAAACAACTTGCTCTAAAGAATCCTCTCAAACACAAGAAACAAATAAATTCTGCACACTGCGAGTACCGGGCGCGCAGCAACAGGTGGTGGTGTGAGCAGTGCCTCATTGCGAACACGGTACACCTGCGCGTTCGATACCACTCAAAGACCGAACCAAGTTTCTTGATACAAAGGAAAGTGCAGAAGGTCCATGGAATAAGAAAACCAAAAACGAAAATTCATCGCACACCTATACTTAGAGGAAAATTTTAACAAAATATCAGTATTTTGTTAAAATTTTCCTATATGTATAGATATGCGATGAATTTTCGTTTTAACTGAAGCAGCAATATCGTAGGACCCGGAAGCTTTAAAAGTTTAAAAATAATCAGTTTCACGTGTGCCGCAGTGCCGCTAGCCCGCTACGAAATGCTACGCCTGGGAGTTCATGCTACGCTATTCCGCGTTGACTAGTTGTACGAATAACTACCTAGCAAAGTTGCGTACCTAGTTGTAAGACTTGCACAAGCATCATAACGTACTTGGGCTTATGAAGTTATGTTATTATCATAACTTCATAAGCCCAAGTACGCACGGGCAATTTTTTAACGCGACGACGCGCGGCGGCGACCGCTAAAGTTTCTTAACGCCGGTTGAACTTATAATCACAAGCTACGGACACGCCATGAGCCAACGAGTCAGATAGGGAAAACAAACTTAAAGAATTGTTGAATGTTTGGCCAAACTGTTTTTGAGTAAAACCTCTAAATGTCACTCCCGAGTTGCTGGCACAAAGCCTGTACCCTCACCATCAATCAGAATCTGAATCATTTTGAAACAGATTGCAAATTCATTGCTTCAATAATCCGAAAAAAAAATCTGCTCAACAACGTAACTAACGCAATGGATGTTGTTGAACTGTCAAAATTAAACAGATTAGTCGGAATCGTTTACGAAAATTATAGCTAATTTAAGTTGATAGCTGATCATTCACCCGGTTTCCACATTTGCACTTTTTGAGGTATGGTCGGACTGGGTCTTCTGTTTAACCTGATCATACTTATTGATACCGCTCCGTACAACTAAACTTTTCTTGAAACTTGTGACTGTTTTTAGTTATGATAACTTGATCAGAATTTATTTGTGCATTGAGGAATATTTAAGAAAAGAGGAAGAACAAATAAAATATGGAAAGATTGTGGGAAAGATTGTGTGAAAGATGATTTATGGGCTAGGAAGGAAGTGAACATAGAGACGACGGCTGATGATACTACTCGAAGAGATGTATTTACCATCAATGAAGTTCTTATCTAAACCACCGTAAGGACTATTCTTGCTTGCAGCTGTCAGAGGCTTTAGAACCGGGCCGGTAACAGATGTGGTCATCGTGTTCACGGGATTTTGTGATTTGTTGAACTTCTTTGATGGTACAATCGACAAAGTTGAGGGATAACCTCTTTGCACTATTATGCCCGAGGTTAAGTTGAAACCAACCGCAATAATTACCGACTGGTACTATCCCAAGACAAAGTACTGCGCCGTTATCAGGGGGCACCGGGCAGGAGGATTTTTATGATGAGAAAACGAACTTTTATCAAGGTACTGTTGAATTTAGAAAACAAAGGACAATAAAAGAAAACGTCCCATCGACCAACTGACCTGTAGGTAAGTGGTGAAGGGCGGGCGTTTTTTGGGGACTGTCTTTGTAATTTTGACGTTCGAAAAGTGCTGATTCTCAGCCTAGTTTGAATAAATGACTTTTGAATTTGATTTTTTTTAACGTAACGTATCTCAATCGAAAGATCTCGGTGAGTTAATGATATTGTATACTAGGTACTAAAACTACTATGATTCGTGTGGCAAGCCAAACATGGGTAGGTATAATGAGATTGTGCTCTAGAGTTCTAGACTGATGGAAGATAACATTTATAGACTTATGATTGGTATAGTTGAGTATCTATTCTGTTCAGGAAACGCACATAATATAATAGGTTCTTGTAGGAGTCAAGGTGTGCACGTAAAACTTTAGGTACTACTTCAAGTGATTGGGTACATATTTAATGAATGAGTTTCTATTAAGTGCCTATGTTACTTTTATGAATGATCAGTTCAAGATATCAGTTATGTTATACGTTCAGCAATGGATTAACCACGATTAAATTTTAACATAAATCAAGAATTTAAAACAGGCTTCCACGTCCGTTATCCTCTCCTGGTACACTCAGGAATGGCTGCCGGAAGGAGTGAAGTAGACAGGGGCAAAGTATCCGGCATTCCCACCCGGCGGCGCTGCTCTCCCGGTAACTGAGTACGGTGCTTGACAACTTCTATGTCATCACATGACTGAATTTTACATATCGAGTATTAAGTAGTATTCCAATCGACTTTCGTTTGACACTTCTTTGTTGGGAATGTTTGAAAGGGTTCCCGGAATCCCGGGAAACAAGAGGTCAAGTCAACCCTCCCTTTACCCGTGTTGAAATAAAAATACGATTGTTACAAAAGGCCACCGGCTGTCACGTGCACCAACCATTAATACGCGAAACTGGCAAATGGCTTTCAGTTTTTAATATTAAATTAAGATATCTACCTAAAGCGCTTCAAAGTGCTTTTGGCTAATATTGAACAAATGATTAAGTACCTGCAATTAATACCAACAGAGCCTATGTCAACGTCATTGGAGCGCCACAAAATCCTTGTAGTAGAACTTGTAAGGTCAACTTTGTAGTGTTTATCTACCATGTTGCACACAAATAAATAGGTAAATTATTATTTTTCCGATTATTTAATTTTATAATATATAAAATACATTTTTAAATATTTCTTAAAAATATATTAGTATAAAAAACGTATCTGATCTATAAAAATAGTGTGCCGCCGCGCGCCTGTGTCGGGTGCTCCAGAGACAGGAACCTCCTTACGATGCGAGCGATTTCGAGGAATACTCTAGTACCTACCTTATTATTTTTTAACTTTTAACTATTCTCGGGACCCTGGGATCCCGGACCTTTGGTAGGCGTACGAGGGGCCGAAGCCAACTCGCAGAGGCCCGTTAGATGTTTTTAATGAAATGATGCACCAACCGGCGATTATCCCTGTTCGCACTATACTAGTGCACCCAAGGACAACCCCCGGTTGGTGTAGGGCTACTCGTATTGCAGGATATGGAAACAAATATATTGGACTATGGGTTTGGGTGGCTAAAGTTGGTTGGTGACCTGGAACTATGGAAGGACTATGGCCCCTGCCTGATCAATGTCTAAATAAACACAGATAAAATGGCAGGGGGTGACTTGCACACTCAATAATGGGCCCCCGAAAACGGTCGCTTGCACAAAGTGTCGTAGCGACAAGGGAGCAACATGTCCTGAGGTGCTTATGAGGAGTGGAGCGGTATTCCACGGCTATCAGGACAATCCCGGAAGTACGGTCAAGATCCCTACCAGCATCTTACTGGAATACTTCCTTCCTCCGAGCACGTTTGCTCTTGCGAATCTCCACTCAAGCCGGCCAATTAAGGCAAGAATGAGGTGGGAACTCTGTTCTTCGTCAGTGTTCACTCCAGCCGGCCAATAAAGGCAAGCCAGAGATGAAGAACAAGATTTCTCCCGGGAGATTATTATTATTTTTTCCTTTATTTCATATTTAGACATATTATTTACATTTTTAAATATTTTTATAAAAACTAAATAAAACAAAAACATTTAAAAATATAAAAAATAGTAGCCCACCGGTATCGGGAACAGGGTCCAAGCTACCGGTGGTCAGGGCTCCTGAGAGAGGAATCTCCTAACAATACGCGCCGTGTCCAGAAGTACCGCTTTCTGGATCAAGCCCTTGATCCAGCTGCCTAACGAGAGCCTCCTCAGGTGTTGGTCGAGGCTCTTGGCTATTATGCCATTGGCCGTCACGACTATCGGCACAATGACTGCTGTATCCACATCCCACATGTCGACAACCTCGCGAGCCAGATCAAGATACTTAATCTGTTTATCTTTTTCTGCTTTCACGAGGTTCTCGTCATGCGGGACCGCTATATCAATAATCATTGTGCGACGCTCTGATCGATCTATCACCACTATGTCTGGCTTATTGGCAACAATAGTCCTGTCAGTGATGATAGATCGATCCCAATACAACGTGATATTACCATTTTCGAGAACTGGGTCGGGCACATACCTATAGTATGGTACTTCCGATTCCACAAGACTGTATTTCAGAGCAAGTTGCTGGTGGATAATCCTGGCTACAAGGTTGTGTCTATGCAAGTAGTCTCCGTTAGCCAGACGGGAACAGCCAGAAATAATGTGTCGGATTGATTCCCCCGGACGGTGGCATGCCCGACAGATGTCAACCGTGCCGTCCTTCACAATATATTTCCGGTAGTTGTTCGTCATCATAACTTCGTCCATAATTGCAAAGACAAAACCTTCGGTTTCCCCAAAGAGATCACCGAATCGCAGCCAAGATACGGACGCTAACAGGTCTACATCGGGCCCATGTAAGGTCCGGTAAAAGCGTCCGTGAAGCTCTTTGCTCTGCCATACTTCCCTGCGGTCATTAGTATCTAATACGATAGGTTTGCGCCAGTTCTCGTTAGCCAGGGATAGCGGGGTAAGGCCTTTGTCCACTGAGACCACATCTCGGTGCATCCCCACGTCGGCCTCTAGGAAGTATTCCCTGAGACTGCATACCTCACGGTTGTGCAGGGTCTTAGCATTTAAGAAGCCTCGACCTCCGCACTTCCGCGGGATATACAGTCTCATCACCGATGAACGTGGGTGATGCATCCGATTTGCGGTCAGCAGTGTGCGGACCCTCCTATCCAGGGCGTCAAGTTCCGTCTGAGTCCATTTGAGTATGCCGAAAGAGTACATCAAAACCGGCATGACCCAACCGTTGAAGGCGCGCACCTTGTTTCCGCCTGATAAAAGACTATTTAATACTTTATTCAGGCGGCCAAAGAAGCGCTCCTTCAACGATTGCTTCATGTCAGTAACATTGATGCCCAACGCTTCCGACATACCCAAATACTTGTAGGTTTCGGATGAGGAGAGGGCTCTAAGGTTTATGGAATCCGAGAGTTGGGATCCCACGGATTCCACAATCTCCCCTCGCTTTACATGCATGACCGCACATTTGTCCACACCAAATTCCATCCTGATGGCGCTACTGAAAGTTTCAGTTATTTTCAGTAGCTCCATCAGTTGCAAATTGTTGGGGGCAAAGAGTTTCAGGTCATCCATGTAAAGGAGGTGAGATATAACCTGACCACCTCTCCTCAGTCGATACCCCAGCCCTGAATCCTCCAGCAGTGTGCTTAGAGGGTTCAAGGCTAGGCAGAACCAAAGTGGACTCAAACTGTCACCCTGAAATATACCTCGCTCGATCCTTATCGGCTCGCTATTCCTCTGGATATGTCGACATCCTGGATAGCGAAGAACCGTCCTCCATTGCCCCATACATGACATCAGGAAGGTGCGTAGAGTTGCATCTATTTTATACAACTCCAGCACCCTAATGAGCCATGTATGTGGCACCGAGTCATAGGCCTTCTTATAGTCTATCCAACATGTCGACAGACCCTTTTGGGAACGACGAACCTGCTGGCTAATGGCCATATCGATGAGGAGCAGCTCCTTAGTGCCGCGGGACCCGTTCCTACATCCATTTTGAGAGGCAGACATGATGGAGTGCGTGTCTATATGTTTGTTAATTTTAACTCTCAAAATAGATGTAAAAACTTTATAGACCGTTGGTAGACAAGTAATTGGTCTATAGTTTTTGGGTTCCGCAGTACTACCTGATTTATGGAGCAGGTGAGTTATTCCAGTCGTTAGGAATTGGGGCAGCGACCCTGACTCTAAGGCTGACTGGAACTGGGATGCCAAGCGGGCGTGCGACCTTTGGAACCATTTTATCCAAAAGTTGTGCAGCCCGTCCGGTCCTGGAGATTTCCAGTTAGGCAACGGACGGACTGCACGACCTACATCTTGGGGGCTGATGGTAAGTGCCCCCATTTCTGGTATTTGCTCGCACGCTCGCTCGATCTCCCTGGTCCAATCTCCTTCGGTGTGATTGACAGGCGCCGACCAGATACTTCGCCAGAACGAACACATGGCGTCATCATCCGGCAGGCGCGTGTCAATCACACTTTGATCCGGTCGCTCCCAAGCCCTGTAAACCCACCTTTCATCGCTCTGGAATGTGCGGTTCTGAGTGTACCGCTCCACTCTCCGCCTATACCGTCGAATACGGTTTGCCCATGCACAGATCTTCTGCTTCAGGAAGTCGATACGCTCTGTGACGCAGGTCAAATAATCTCGAGAACTAATATCAGTCCCCGAGAACGCCCGCCTCACAAAGCGCATCACTCTAGGGCGAGTATTGCCCTCCCTGAAGCAGATTAGCTTGCCGATGAGTACTCTAGCCTCACCGATACGACGCTCAATCCTGCACTGCCAAGCTGGTACAGCTGGTTTTGGTCGTGGAGGTCTGTCACTGTTGGCGAAGTGAACATGAGCTACACGACATGCCGCTACAGCTGCGCAGTACAAGATCGAGTGGGTATCGGCGAGGTCTTTACTGCTGTCAAAACAACTTGACAGCAGCGAGTCTAGAGTACACACCAACGCCTTGTTTTTCTTATGCATGGGCAAGCGAGGTAAACGTGGTCTAAGTCCAGGCGGAGTGGAGCGGTACTCCCGGAAAGCATCCTCCAAAGCGCTCCTCAATTGTGCATTGCATTGCGAACTCACGGATATAACCCCGTCATTATCTTCTTCACCAACGTGGTCGGGTCGCGGTGAAGCATTGGGTGAATTTTGTAGTTGCACCGCGGCCAGTGGCGAAGCAGGCGTAACACGGTTATTCCGTGATTCGAGGCGTAGTCGATCAAGTACGGCGTCATCCAGCATATGGTTACGCTGGATGACCCGCACCTGATCCGACAGTCGTTGGGCCGACACGTTGACAGCTGGTTCAAGCACCTGGAACAGAGAGAGCATTCGACCACGGTACGCAGTCAAGTTACTTCCCCCCTCTGTAGCCCCAAAGTATGCGCGCATGACATTTTCGTTGACAGTTTGTGTCCACCTCATGCGCCGCACACTTCCACCGGGAGCGGGGACCCTATCAGAGGCCGGTGGGCCTCGGAGTCCTAAGCTGGCCGGTGGTCGGCCTCTTCCGCGCCGACGTGCTGGTGGTGGTGTCGTCGGCGGCGAGAAGTATTCGTCGCTCGAGCTCGACGCAACTGCAGCGGCCGGTATCACTGGACTCACGTCTGGAGCAGGGTCCGGCAACTGCGAGGCGGAGCTGAGCGACGAACCCGAAGATGTTGGATGTGTGTCATTAAGTAGTCGTGCCCGACTTCGCGTCAGCATTTCACAATTCTCCGTGTAATATAAGAAATGTTGGTTATAAGAAATCCATTTCCTTGCATCGTGGTAGTGTCTGTTCCGGTTTGGATGCCATTATTTACACCATTTTTGGGTGATTTATGTGTAAAAATTGTAAAAAATACTACGGAGAGAAAAAAATCTTGACCGTCATTGTTGGCAGTCGGGCCACAGATTATTATTTTTATTTTTAAGGTTTCCGAATAAAATAAAAGAATTATTCAAACATGGTGTCATTGGCTACGCTTGAAGTATACATAGACGTTAATGTTTTAGACCGAACCAATTAATTAGAAGAAAAAAAAAACAAAACTATGAGTAAGTATTAAAAGAACTTCCTCAAAACTCAAAACTTAACCCTCCATCTCCGATAAACAAAACTTGACGAGAAAAACTACGCTATTGATTCAAAATCTACATGTCCGGCTATTCATTTGAAAACTCGATCTACAGAATTACGAGTTACGACAAAGTGTTTTCATAGTTCGGCTTGCTAGCAAGATTAAAGCCAATACATCAAAAGCCTCGCCAGCCAGTCGGTATTTAAAGGGGTGCATAAACTAGCCAACAGAGTAGGAACCATACAATATATCAATATATCTATGGTAGGAACAGAGGTAGATATACTAGTAACTTTGGTTTCGGGCTTGCACTCAACGATGCATGCTTGCAAACTCACGGAAGGGTGGAGGGTATGCTCCAATGAACAACCTAGGGTAGTCGTTGAAGAGGACCAGGTTATTGGGAGTTGAGCACGTCTGTCAATGTCATAATCACTACATAGATTTGTGTATTTGTTACACGTTTATCCTTGAAGATGAGTATCTGCCCACATCTGCTTCTATCGTGACAAAGCAATGCGTGCCGAAGCTTCATGTTTTGCTCGCTAAAAAGTTATCGCGCTAAAGCAGCGGTCACGTTAGTGACTTCACCACTTATGTACTGCCACCCGGGCGATAAGTGCTACGCAGCCCGAACTATCGCGACGATAAACGATAATGGTTGGTCACATCTGCGTGTATCGTATCACAGTGCGAAGCTTCGTCACGATATACGCAGATGTGGTCGCAGCATTAGGCAAGATTTAAAATGCTTAACGGTTTTGGAAGAAGATGGCAAATGAATCTTTGAGTTTCCATTTCAAATGAGAAGTGGACATGGAATCAAAGATGGACGTAGATTTTGAAAGCTCTCCAATGAGGATTTTGTCACTAAAGTCTACTAGTCCGTCTGTGAATTGTGAATCATGTGAATAAGCTCTGATGTTGATGATGATGAATAGGATCTGGAACCTCACGTGAGACGCGTCGTCAGGTGCTCCTTTTTTGGAGATAACGCTAACAAAAGCTATTGATTTGATTGAATGCATTATGAATTCGCTTGGTTTTATACTCAAAGCCCATTCATTTAAGTAATTTGTTCTTAATAGATCAAGTACCTATAGATCATAATCTTTCTCTCTCTGTTTTGCTATTTGACTAATCACAAAAGCTTACATTGATTTGACAGTTGGTTTAGGACTACAACAAGAAATGATTTCAACTGATCTCCCCCGCCCGTGCTTAGCCATCGCCCAACGCTAAAATCCATCAGTAGGTGATTAAAAGAAGCGATCAGACTTGGTCGCATGGTCGCGTGGTCGCGCCGCATCAGATGCGCGTAGGGTTGCCAGGTGTCCGCAAGGCCGGCCTGTCCGGGTTTCGTTAGAAAGAAAAAAAGAAAGAAAGAAATTAAATTTATTTAGCACAGACACAGACAAAGGCTAGGCTAGGCTGGGTTAGGCTTTCGGTCAACCCCGCTCCGCCAAAAGATGCCTGATTATTGATTGTTTAGTTACTTTCAATGTAAAGAAATTACTTTAGTAAAAATAAAATTTGATTCTCTCTCTAAAAAGTCTCAGAAAAAAACAGTATGTTAGGCTTTCAGGGCAAAATCTCCGGCTAAATATGCATCTGTGTCCGGCTTTTCTATTTTTGGGCCTGGCAACCCTAGATGCGCGAAGCAATTGATCTATGATCGTTAGTCGCGACCGTCGCCGGTCGTTTCGACCCGCTAGATTCCAGATATGGATGTAGGGTTGGCAGGCACTCTGTTGTGTTTATTGTAACCAGAAATTAAATTATTTCTTATTGCCCAAAAAGTTGGTTTAGGATGGACCATGAGAGAAGCTTGAAAAGTGGTATGTTTGAGAAGAATGTGAAAGTGAAATGAAAAACATTGACACTTTTGCAAGGTAGAGCAAATGTTTTAAGTACCTACGATCAAAACTCACATGCTTGACTACATAAATAGCTTTCATCCCTTTGTGAATGTTGGGAATCGAACCCAACAACACCTTGCACGAGGTCTGCACGCGCAGGCAGCATGATCAGCGCGTCATCGGTTAGCTGAGATGCGGCGCGGCGGCGACACGGCTCGGCCCAACGACCACTCGCTTCCACGGACTCCATCGAATCGCCACCGACGATTCTCCTCTCTTAACTCATAATATTAATTATTGTTTGTCCGGGAAGTTATAATTTGTTTTTTATGAACGGCAAATAAACCATTGCCTAAAAATACAGTCCACTATAATTTATTGCTCACCGCGCTAACATTGGTCCTTCGAGCCGAATCAATGTTGGCACGATGAAGCTCTCGAAAAGTTTATATTGAAAGGCCAAGTCCACACAGTCTCTCAATCTTACAGATTCATTGCACGTTTGCCGGTACTTACCAGTTTCATGAATCCTTCTACAGTATTGACCGCGAGAAAAATTATAAAAAGAAAATATACTCCCAGTCCCACTTAACGACATCGACAACCCTGCCGCTCCCTAAGATTCCCGCCGACACTTGATCCACGATCCACATGCCGAGCTACCGACGACGACGCCAAAACACTATATCTATACATAATACATAGATATACAGTGCCGCCGATCGACGATCCGAACCGGGCCCTTACTGCGCGTGGGGCGGTGAACGAGCGCCTTCGGTAAATAGCCCGCCGGCAAACGAATAGTAATTACGTAGCCGGGCTATGTCGGCGTAAAGCCGGGCTATCTCGGGCTATCGAGCGTGACGTGTGCTCTTACTGATGTGGGGCATGATTTAGGATAGACTTTTTAAATCGATGTTTTTGGCTCAATACGAACCAGACTTCGTCAGAATTGACAACCATCCCTTGAACAACCTCAGACTTTAACACGTTCAGTGCCGGGAGCCCTCCTGGAGGGTTCACCTAGTCGCATGTGGGATGCTGGGAGCCCTCGCGGAGGGCTCATTTTAAATGTAGGTTTTTCTTAGCGAATTCAGCATTATGAACCGTGAAAATAGAATCAAATGTATATTTTAACAAGACGTATTAGCATACGCGTTGGTTTTCAAATCAAAGACTTAGATTTTTTTTAAATTTTTTGTTCACGTTTACAAATATTCACAAAAAAAAATTAAAGGTTAAAAACTACGTATAGCGACCAGACCCCCAAAAAACACTATTTCACTTCGTTTTACAGTATTTCATAACACGGTTTTAAACCTAATGCCGTTGACCATCCGCGATGCTTAACTTTAGTGCAAACGTAATGCCGGGAACCCTCCCAGAGGGTCCACTAGCAATATGTATGGGTAAAATAGATTTCTATCCTACTACATCGATTTCTGTAGTTATTTCCCGATCCCTCTCGTATACAGAAACACGAATCAATGTATCTTGTGTTGTAAAGACTTGTTCAATATAACTAAGTAGGTACCTAGTTTGAATTGGAGATGGGAATATTCCGACATCCCGACGTGAACTATAATGCCGATCTATTCAGAAAAATCTCACTTTCCCAGTGAGATTTTTCTCTTCTTAACTCAGGTGAAGTGAGCTGTCATTTCACTTGAAGGCTCTCCCGCAGATAGACGCGACGCTACGGTGTGACGCGATTCTGATAGAAAGCTTTGATGGGCTATTAGGGATAGAAGATTTTGAAGTTATTCTCTGTTTAAAAATAGGGCAAGTTTAAAAAATAGTAAGGCCCCTTTATAGCGATTTTACCGTGCTATCTGTTACTTACTTGGTTTTCAAGTGGTTACGGCTCCCTGACAGGTGCGACACGAAGGTGCGACGCGATTCGGGTAGAACAATTTCCATGAAGTTTGAATAGAAATTGTTCGACTAGAGTCACGTCATCGCGCTGTAGCGTCACGCCTGTCTGCCTGGACGCTAGGGATTGACACTACAGCTTATAACTTCACCATAGTTTTCACAGAAAAGACCGGCTAATATGCCTTCTTTGTGTTAATTCTTTTCTCACCCTATTCAAGACTGGTGACTTATTATTTCGTGCCACATGGCCAAATAAAGTAATGGAGCACGAACATATTTCGTTGACGTAAGCCGATGCTAGAGAGGGTCCCAAAATTAAATAAAAGTCTTACCGATTGCCATCCACTCGATCATAGCAGACATTTGGCGTTGTGGGGGATACGCGTATTATACTATCCCTCTGTACTTTGTATAACGCACAATGTCAACAATTACTGGGAGATATACGGTTGCAATATTTGGGCGTTGACGAATACAATATTTTGACTGCTTTTTGGACACTTGCTTGATCAAGCATGTGTCCAAAAAGCAGTCAAAATGTCTGTGTTGAGTTTTAGATAGTTAATAAGATAGTTAGTTAGTTAGTTTGAGATATTGAAAGTTAAACCTAAACTAGCGTCAGTCAGCACATGTTTTTTTGTAAGTCGATTTTTGCCTGACGTCAAAGTCAAAGTAATTGGTTAGAAACACGGTACGACAGCTAAAGGGTTAACATCACGTTCGGATACTGTCTAAAAAAGATAAATAATTAGGATTCCTTGTAAGTAGCTTTAAAAGCACAAATAAAAATATTCGATAAGGTACAAAATAGCTAAGGGTTTGCACAAAATAGGTCCTACATATTTACATCTACCAAAAAATTATATTGAAATCAAACAAAGTCATTCTCCCCTCTTAAAATAAGTCAGCCCCGTCTCAACCGCAGTGTGCTCGTATGTTTTCAAAGCGAGGGTCCTAAAAGACCTCTTAACTGTTAGCGACCCGCAGCTCTCGATTGTCGCCTGGCCCCAGTTTGTTTGCTCTGGGACACTTTCATCTAGTTTGCAGACACAGTCGGGACACCACGGTAATTATTCGCTGTTGGATTGTTTGAGAAAATGCTGATTAATTCTGACCAGGGGGCCAACCACAATCTCTAATAGTTGTATTATTTTAATATTACTTCATAGTATGAAAGAGATAAAGCTATGCGTCCTGTATAGGTTCATCTCTTTCTCACACTTAAGTAAGTAATAAATAATACTGCTAACGGGTGGTGGTACAGTCACAGTGCTTTTTAAATTACTACTTCTTGTAGAAGTTTGTTAAGAATAGTGTTGTTATTAATTGACCTATTGGACAACAATTTCTAAGAGCGGATATCCCTAATAAAGCGGAATTCGATCAGCACATTTAATCCGCGTGCAAAAGCTGTCAGTGTCAATATTCAACAATAATAATGACACTGACAGCTCTTGAACGCGGTTTAGATTATGATGATCGCGTTCAGTATCATTGATGAAATTCGACCTCAAAGTATTGAGGGTAAAATGGATGGAATGAGTAAGAACAGCTGTCAAATATGTTTGAACTGAAAAACCAATCAAGTTTAATAGTTGAATAAGTAAGGACTCCTGCAGACAGGTGCGACGCGACTCTAGTTGAAACATTTCTATGAAAACAGCTTCATGGAAAGAAGCAATAGGAATATGTTTCAAAACGATTCAAATTCTGATTGATCGTGTATTACCTACGTAATTAGGGTACAGGTCGCCCTAAGCCGCCATGATCAAAGTTTGGTCTTTGGTCGTCATTCTAAAGCACGACTCCCACCGTGCGCCATATCGCGCACGCGCACCAGCGCGCACGAGGACGCACCGCCACGCACGCGTCTTGCGCTACCACGCACGTTAGGTTTCCCACGGTGCGTCGTGCGGGCTGGTGCGCGTGCGCGATATGGCGCACGGTGGGAGTCGAGCTTAATACAAGCAATGTTTTGCAGCCACCGACCACCGCTCAAATGACTTTGTGACGATTCCGTTCAAGTCGGGATTAATCCAATATTCCGCGATTAGTTTGCATAGAGATCTAGAGTCGTGTTGCCACAATGTAGTAAGTAACAAACTACATTGTGGCAACACGACTCTTTTGGATTATAAGGTAGAATTCGTTACGGAAATAAAAATGATGTCTCATAATCTCAAATCAATAGTATTTCTAATAATAATCTGTTGAGTATTTTCACCCAACTCGCAAGACTTTGAAAAAACGACGGGACACTAAGACCCGAGTTCACCAACAGATGGTTAAATTTTTAACATCTGTTTACACCATAAACGGCTGTTTAACAATATTTTACTGTTCACCAAGCACTAACAATTGGTTAAGTACTGTAATCGGACGGTTACCTTAAACGACGTAGCCAACCCAGTTTAACCATTGGTTTATGCTTCCAGATGTGAAGTTTTGCATTGTGCATCACTTTTAGTTACAAAATAAAAATGCAAGACGCTTTGAATTATCTTTGAAGAGGATAATGTGTTAGATGATTTAATAAAAAGAATTTGGCGCACTTCCCGTATATTCCGAACATGGCGCAATTATGAAAATCAAAAATTAGCACATAAATACTGCACGAAAACATAAAAATAATACAAACAGATTTTTGTAATAATAACTTCGTTTTATTTAATTTTCAATACAACATTAAAAAAAAAAATGTTATAAAAGCCTAGGGCGAAAGTTCTTTGTACAAAACACCAGATTGCGCCATACGCCATACATCCCGCAAAATGACTCGAGTGACGTCTATAAACTATTTAAAAATGTACTCTGTGGGTTTAAAAATGAAAATTGATTGACGTTGGCATTCTACATTCACAAAATATTGCGTATACCGCTTGACTGTCACTAATGAGACACAATAAAAATTTCATTGTTATCGAACTGCATCAGTCTGTTGGACGGTTGAGCCCCTCGATCATTCGGCCATTTTGGACTCACTTATTCAAAAACGCTTGGTTATTTAACCGTTGGTTACAAATAGATGGTGAACACGAAAAAAACGCGGTTTGTTTAAATGACCGTTTAATTCTAACAGAACGGTTACGTAATCAATGGTTACGTTGCAGTTGGTGAACTCGGGCCTAAACCATTGGACGGCACGGTTGACGACTGTTCGCTGCGTGTCGCGGTTTCGATTCCCACACGGAACAAATATTTAGATGACCTACAAGTAGTTGTTCCGGGTCTCGTTGTTTGTGTATGTGAGTATAAATGTTTGTAAACGCACAACCGTGTACAAATTTTAGTTTTGAGTCAATTTGATTTACTCACTATACTGATACAGTGTATCCATTTTTTGATAGCAACGACTAATGACGGAGTGCCGAGATGGGAATTTTTCGTAGACATGATAAATAAATTCATGGGTGCCGAGATGGGACTAAACACACAATACAGGAGAATATGCTAGTGCGGGGCATAGTAGAAAAAAAATTAATAATAATTTGCGATTATCACGCAGAGAGAACAATATTATGTACTTATAATGTTGTATACTATTTAGATATTTTAGGCCTCGACAAAAAATTCATACTAAACTAAAAAAAAAGTAAAAAACACAATTCTCATACTAATTCCCGTCCACACCACAAGCCCTATACTAACTACGGGACCGGGACGGTCAAATAGTTACATCACTAACGCCCCATTAAAATCAGGACACCACTATTTGCGGCGGACCGAGCCAACCCGTCGCCTGCCGCCGGTTTGCGTATGTGGTACCTATGTGCCGAAAATGTCCGGCGATCGGCCGCCTGCCTGACGGACGGCGGACGAACGTAATGACATAAGTACGCTTGGTGGGATTAGCAATAATTGACATAAAGGGCTGGGCATGGGCAAGTGGTATGGGATGCTCTTCTTAAAGCCAACTCCCACGGTGCGCCATATCGCGGACGCGCACCAGCCCGCACGAGGACGCACCGCCACGCACGCGTACCACGCGCGTCTGCGCTACCACGCACGCTAGGTTTCCCACGGTGCGTCGTGCGCGTGCGTCCGCGATATGGCGCACCGTCGGAGGGCGGCTTTAGTGCTTAAGTGAGTAGTGTTAAATAGAGGTGTACTTTCTAGATGGATGGTCTCAGATTACTAAGAGTCACATCACAAGACTCACAAGTATAGATATTTTACTAATTATTAGAGTCACCGAATCAGAAAATAAACTAGGTATTATAATTATGAGCCGAGTATACGCGATTCAGCGCCAAGTATAATTCAGCGTCACCGATTCAGTGTCTCCAACCCGCCCCCCAAATAGGTGCCGAGCGTGACAGTTCAGTTTCTTTCACTACTGTTCAAAAAGAGCGCAAAGAATGCCTATTTGAGAAAGAGAGTAAAGAACTTAACAAAAAACTCAGAAATTTCGACAAAAAACTGTAGTAATCAATAGATATAATTTATACAGTTGTGCCTATGCGTGTGTAAGGCAATTAATCTGAAGCAATTTCACTGAACTTTAATTTCTGCAACACCGAAACCCAATGAGGGGTAAACGTTACTACAAATCCCTATTATCGGGTCGCCGCTCGCCGGACCGCCCGCCACCGCCCACCGCGCCGCCGCCGTATTTTACGAGCCCAAGATAAGTGATGGGGTGGCTGTATCCGTTCCATCCGTAACCGGGCCCACACATCTCCCAATGCCGCCGTCCCAACACGTCCGCTAGATGCTATTGTGCCCGACGGTGCCCGACATATCACACGCCCGGAACGTATGTCCGATCTGAAATATTAAAACTTGCTTCTGTCAAATTGTTCGTGCTAGCGTCTCGAGACGCGGAGATGAAATTGTACTGAATGAGCTTAAAACATGCAGCGAGTTTCGTGGAAATGTGGGAATTGTAGACAATGGAATTGAGGAGTTGAAAGAGGAATACGATGATGAAAATTTAATTTGTATCAGTGCAGAATTTTATCATGTACGTATCTGCAAAGTATTTCAGGGTTTTATCACTTTATTCAAAACTAGGTATTATTGTTTTGAATAAAGTGAAATTGATAAGCTCAAAGAAATTCTCACGAACATGTTCATTAAGTAATAATATCTTTATGTACCAGGCTAACATAGGTCGCTCGAAACCTTCTATGGATACTTCAAAAATCTCAGCGTCATAAGCACCTTCTCAGACTGCCATTTATAAAAAATTCAAAGTAAAGTCACATTCAGAATCTCAGGGTGCACCGAAATCGTGCAGAAAGCACTCATAAGTGACCCTCATAAAGTATCGGGTCCCTTCCATTGTTGAGGGACGATTTTTACCTGTCAAGTGTCACTGTGACCCGGATTAGCAGTGGAGGGTTGAATGAGTGCGACCCGGCTTGAGAACTTGATGCCTAGATACGGTTAAATTATAAATCTTTTTTGGGTTTCGCCCGAGTTTGGAGGCGAAGAATAACAAATTGAATCTTAGAAGTGCGAAAGATATTAAAATTGCCAAAATTAGTACAAAGGAAAAACAATATTCGAGGGCACCATGCTGTCTTATCACATCAGTGCCAATAATAACACAAACATAATTTATTTGTTCTATTTTGTTACTTTTATCAATTCCTGATAAAAGCACTGTTAAAACGCGATATTTTCACCGATTTGACTTCAGGAGATTTCATGCAGAATAAAATTCTAATAAAATCATTATGAGACTCGCCTACTAATTAAACACAGGGCACCATGCTGTCTTATCACATCAGTGCCAATAATAACACAAACATAATTTATTTGTTCTATTTTGTTACTTTTATCAATTCCTGATAAAAGCACTGTTAAAACGCGATATTTTCACCGATTTGACTTCAGGAGATTTCATGCAGAATAAAATTCTAATAAAATCATTATGAGACTCGCCTACTAATTAAACACTCTACGCCCGCCCCTAATACACACCTACAACAATACCAGGCGTCCATACATCACATGAAAACTAGCACCACCATTTTGAATTTCCTACCTCTCTCCTAATAATAATACGCATGGCTACCAGGCTTTCATACAAAGGGTGGCGTTTGCCTATACTTCTACAGGATAATACAAATTACGTGAAGCTCCCGCATCATGCCGACCGCATGCCCGAGGCAAGTTCGCAGCCGTAAAAATATAACCGACGTATTGTGGGCTGTGGGATATATTGCGGTTACGTTTATGGTGTCCCGGTGTTACTGTGTTTCGTGCTTTGTATTTTTATGGGAACTTAGTTGGCTACTCTCTGCTACTTACTGCAAAAAGTTCGGAAAAATTAAATCTTTTGTTCAAAAATTTCAAAAACCTCACAGTCTGATCACTTTAAAAAAGTTATAAAATATATTTATGAACCAATAAATCATAACCAGTCACAATAAACACTGTGCATTTAGTATTTATTTATCTATTTCCCATACTTGATAGAAATAACATACGCCGCATATTATGAACATTTTAATAACTACTATTCCTGGAACATTTTATATATAAAATTATAAACTGTGGAAAATATATGATATTAGGTACCGTACCTACATAGTGAAACAAAGCTTCCGCTGGAAAACTACCACCTGCTTTATATTAAAAATTTAATAGAGAATACCTGTGTTAAACAAGAATACATTCAAGCGAAGAAAACACAGAAATTAGGGCAGACCAAAAATAGTTCGAATTAATAACTCTTTTATTCATTATATTATAATATTCAAACCCCGCCAAGCAAAAAGGCTGTATTACAATTTCCCGAAATAAAAAAAGAAAGCCCCTACTAGTAAGGAGGAAAAACACTAAAGACGAAGACAGCCACAATTAACAAAGACGGGAAAACTGGTAAGCGGGAGCAAACGAGAACGTGACGTAATAAAAGAACATAAAAACTACCAGGGGACCAAGGATGGGAGGGGGTTGGACGCTCGGGGCGTAAACAGCCGGGACCATCCGGCGAGTGAAGCATCCCTAGGGTTGGCGCGATATCGGGAACGGCGGATAGGAGAGAAGTTTTAACTAAATTAGTGGCCACAGGAGTAATAGTGTGATTATGAGACTAAAAGAAAGTCTGCTGGACCTCATGATATCAGCTGTTACCTCTAAAGATGATTAATATTTTCACTAATCTTTCTCCTTATCCCAATGTATTTGGGGCACAGATATGTGATTTGGGGTCTGCGCAACAAATGTCCCTTTCTAACCAAATCATCTTTCACACAGTCCATCCATCGTTTCTTTGGTCTTCCCCTACTCTAATAGCCATCCACATTCATACTCAAAACTTTCGTCAAGACTGACATTTTCTTTTCACAAATAATGTATATGTATACCTACTAAAGTAAGAAATAAATTACATTATTTCGCTACTTACATTATCAATTTTATCGCATTGCAATGGCAGTCCACTTTCCGACTGACCTTTCCTCAATTTTCGTTCAGCACTTATTAGTAGATTGATTGAAATCAATCTACTAATAAGTGCCGAATAACACATAACACAACATCACGCCTGTAATCCCCGAAGGGTTAGGCAGAGGTGTACCTACCCATAGTACACCCACATTTCGCCAGATATGTTTATGTCCCATGTAACAGGGGGCGAGCCTATTGCCATCAACCGGGCACTAATCCAGACTCCGAGTAGCTACTGAGAATTTACACATTACACATTTATAGTGTGTTTCTGAAGTGTCTCATTGTCTACGCAATCGAACGCCTTCGAGAGGTCGCAAAAGATTTCAATGGCATCTTGTGCTTCTTCCCAGGCGTTAAAAACGTTCTTAATAGTGTGACACCGGCGTCAGTGGTGCAACGCTTTGCCCGACCTGGGAAACGAACCCAGGACATCATGCTCAGCAGTAGCGCTTGCGACCAATAAACCAACGAGGCAGTCGTGCCGAATTAAAGATGTCTAAAAGTCATTAAAATATACAATATCAAAGATACCATCCTTCATGATTACAATATTGTTCAATTTCACCCATTTAAAAAAGTAAATAGAGTACGCGCCACGAAAGAAGACCCGCGGAAAATTGTGAAACTACATTTTTTTAATGTAGTGTGATGAACGTCACATAGACACTAGCGCCGCGCCAAAGGGACTTCAGTGGTGGCGCGGACTCTAAACTGTTTTTTTTTTCCCAATATCGAACTGCGCCACCCCTGACCGGGGCACTGACAATAGTCCACCGTCCTGATACTCTGACGTTTAACAGCGCGGCAAAACGTCAGATATACACACTCCACTAGTTTTAACGGTTTATATTCACTGTGCCACTGAAACTAAAGCATTTTTAATGTTTTTCAATCGCTTTAATTCGATTAATCTCTCGCTTGAAGTCGATCTGGGATGCATTTTGGTTAATGGAGAAAATCAGACAGTAACTGTAGTAATTTATTAGATCTCCGGAAGTACATTAAAGTAGGTACCACAGACACTTGGAAAATGGATTTTTTATTATCGTGGCCATGTGATTCCGCATTCAAATATTCAGACCCTATTTTTACCAGTAGGAAGCATTTTGTCCAAAGAATGAGCAGCAAGTCAACGACGTCAACGTATTCCTTTCCTTTTGCTTATAGTAACATACAGGGTCAAAATAAATCAGCTAGCGAAACTCCGTAGACGTGATGGATATCGAATTAATATCGATATCTGAACAAGACAATAAAAAAAAAACAGAAAAGAAAAAATCATTAAACAAAATACGTTTATTTGCGTTTAACATGATGCAAAGAAAGAACAAAACACGAAAATAACAATTTGGGGGAAAATATGCGTCACATCCACGCAAAACGGCCATCGCTCAGCATAATGCTGTGACCCTATGCGAGACAGAGCGTTGGTTTTCAGCGAATGAAACAGATTTTCTCAACTGATATTTCAAGTGAGTAGTAACACACTACAAAAATTATCATCCATCTGTTAATCCATCTTCTATCTATTCGGATGTTCTGTAGTGGCAGTGGGCGCGTGAGTCATAGTTTTTATTTAGACATACATCGACGCGAAACCTGTTACCATGGATTCAGAACATAATTCTGAATCCCCCTACGTTGAAATTTTACGTCGGTTATTTAAAAAAAAATCTGCTGTTTCATAGAAAATTGCAATACCTACGCGGTCAAAATGTATGGAACAGCAGATTTTTTTTTTTAACCGAATAAAAATTTCAAAGCCACTTGGGTTGAAATTTTTCGTCGGTTTAAAAAAAAAAAATCTTGATTCAGAATCATGTAGGTACCTACTGAATCCATGGTAACAGGCTTCGCGTCGATGTCCCTGCCACCCTGTATATTGGCACCTTTTTTTTTTGTAAACTGAATAGATGATTGATTTGTCTATAGATCTATCACATTATACGAAAAGTAGGGTCGCCCCGAGTAGCGGTACTTAAATGTTTCATCCTGGATACTGGCGGAGTGGCGGTGCACCTCTTTTCAACCTTATTACTAAGTGTATAAGAGTGAAAATTGGCTCACCGCAAATGTCCGCGGTTATACGTCCGGAGCATTTCTTTTAAATACCCCTTCCCCCTTCACCCCCATGGTGACAGGACTTTCACTACAGTATAAGCTATTCTTTTGTTTATGCCAATTTGAAAATCGAAATGAGATAGGTGTACCTACCTGCATCAACGCGAAGAACAAGCATTAACCGTCACTAATAATGTTCGAACCAGTGTTGTGTCATGAACATCGACACGTACCTATCGATACTATCGATAAGGCACGCGCGCCGCTCATAGACTATTGAATTAGTGATCCTGCAAGCAAGCTACGTTTATCATCTAAGGATTGAAATCTGTGAAAAGATTTTTTTTTTAATAAGTAATGTAAGATGGTACATAAATGTTTTTTAATTTCATTGTGGTTTTCTACTATCCGTTCCTCCAAAACGTAGTAGAAAAAGATATCATTTTAGTATATTTCTACCGTACCTACAAAGTATCAAACGTACATAGTGCCTACATTAGTACTTACATCTACATTTATTAGTGTGGTATTAGCGAGACGTATTCGCCTAATCTACCTACATCTGGTGCCCGAGGCATCCGTCATGCGTCACTTGGCTTTCACCGCGATTTGAGTAAGCTAGGGAGAAATACAGGGTAAAGACAAAACTAAACAGTCATGCTAAGGAGTATTTCCAGAAAGAAAAATATGCTAACAGTTTGATAGATTTAATCGTTTTAATTTCATAATTATGAAACCATGTTCAGGTACTTATGGAAAGTCTGAATTAGGGTAGGTGCGAAGAACCAACCAGAAACCTCCATGGTTATCCTTAAAAAACTAAATTTAATACTCATAAGTACTTACCTACATGATTACGGAGTAGTTCTGCTAATAAAAAAACTAGCTTACTTACCTAAAAACAGTTCCGTAAAAAATACTACACAAATAAAACTATGTCATGTTTCAACGAATAAATGGCCAAATACAAATTATTCCGAAGATACATACGGCCCCGCGCGATAGCGTATTCAATTTGCAATCGCAACACCCACATTCCGGTACCCAATACTTTTCAAAAATGTACTAGGCGCACAAATAGATAAGGAGTGTTATTTTCAAAAGTCGTTTTTGTCTTTGTAAAAAAAAATACGCAACCAAACCAGTTGGGCGTTTCCGTAGAAATTTGTCCCGGTTACAAAATGGAGAAAAGTGGATTATTTTTATTAAATAGTGTTTTTATTATCTTGTAATGATTTGATATTCATTAAAGATTACTGTTATAGTTGCAAAACAACAAAAGAATACCCATTTTCTGAGAAAATATGATTTGTTTGGGACAAGGTAGTGTTTCTGATTTCCATTTTGTAACTTGTTTGCAATAAAATAAAATATATTTAGATATTTAATTTTTAACGGAAAAAGTGGTTTTAGCATAGACAACGCTACTTTCTTTAAAAATTATATATAAATCAATTAGTAAATGCGTTAGTTTTTTTGTGATTTAGTAAAAACTTATCCACTTTGTTACTTTTGGGAACTAAGCTTTGTTATTTTCTGTTTTGCACATTGTCGAAAATAGTTAACAAGATTAGAGTATTTTTAATTTATAGTCGTATGATACTTTATATAAAACTAAACAAATAATGAGCTGGTGCCCTGTAAAAATTGGAAATTAAATTAAATTGTATGATGAAAAAAATGGGACAGTTACAAAATTGAATGGTGGAGTTACAAAACGGAAACGTAAAGCTTATTTCACATAGTTAATAAAAATTATAAATGGTCAGATGGTTGATGAAACGAAAATTAAACTACAGAACCTTAGTTTAATCAGCCTTTAATTAGAGTTTGTCCAAATCAACAGTTTTCTAAATTATTATTATTTATATTCTTTTCATTCGAATAGTTTCTTAATTTAACAGGTATTCTGGTACGCACAAAATAATAGTAAGTCATCCCTTGCCAAAAGCATTGAAGAAATTATATCATACAATATAGCAATATCCCGCAATCTACCAGCCCAAAGAAAAGCATGAGATTAGTGGTATTTCATTAGCTAGCAACTTTCGGTTGAAAAAGATAGTTTCCTGAACAAACTTTTAAATTAATGCATTAATATAAGCATAAGTGCATAAAAAATACCAAATAAAAAAAAATTACCACCACAACAAAAAATTATCACATAAAAATTGCACACATCATGCTTGTTTAGCTTATGTACTCGCCTTTACATTTCCATTTTGTAACTTTTACAATCCACATATACGTAACTAAACAAAATGGAGGTAACGTTTTCATGTTTTCCAATCTAAAATTGCGTGTAGTTAAACAATAGAACAATGAATGCTGCAAGTAATTCAAGTAATCATTTTTACGATTATTTTATTATAGTTAACAATAACAACATTATCAAAAACAAAAACTTACCAGCAGAAATTCCTCAAACAAAGTGGATGAATTACACGTAGACGGTAACGCTTTGCAAGTTTAGACACGAATGATTTTGACAGCACCTGATTGCCAACCGAAAAAACTTGCGGAATCGATGAATAATGTTGCCAGGAAAATAAATGTGCTAAGATTTTGGAAGTTTATTTTTTACTTGTGGAGGAAATACCGTTACAAAGTGGAATTTTCCACTACGTCCGAAATCGTGGGACACAATTAAAATAGTAAAAAATTAATTATTTTTGTATTAAAGTGGCTGTAATTTATGTTTTATTTTAAAAGAAATCATACATTTGAATATATTAAAACCTTTTTACATGCATGCTTAATTTTATGTCATCAATAATCTAACTCAAAGTGTGTCACGACACTGTGGGACACCTGAAAACTGGGGGGGTTCCAAACATATTTTCGTCTTATTTTAATAATTATTATAGTAAAAATAGACTAATTCACTGTTATTTACTGAGTTTATTTATTATACTATCATAATAAATAGTGAATTACAATAATAGGCCTTCGGTCTTCTAATGAATTATAAATAAAGTCATGGGACAGTACAAAATGAGAGTAGATAAATTTCTACGGAAATGCCCAGTTATCATCATCTTCTTACGAAACTTATAAACAATAGTTAAATTGCTTATCGTGTTTTATTTAGAATTAGAAGGCCAAAATGTTCGCGTAATATATCGTGCTGATTACAATTAAAATGGTGTTAATAAGTCTATGTTCGAATATACACAATTTTGCTGTGATAAGGAATTGGCCTAATAGAACAAAACTTGAACGCATAACTAGCTAAGAGCATAAAGTTTTCATTTGACACAACTGGATGAAGGCCATGGAAAACCCTTCCATGGGTTCATCGAGAGGTGGTTGATTTGTATTAAAATAAGAACCTGAAAACAATCGAAGATTGTAGGAACGGCTGGTTGGTAATGTGTGGATAATGTATTAATAAATAAGGAGATGAAACAAATCATTGCGAAACGGTTTCAAAAGGCGTTAAACGACAAGGCGGATTCTCCGTAAAATAGGGCCAACCCTCGATCAAGAGTCTCAAGACAAACGCTTGGCGATGGCCCTAGTGAACATCATCATTATCCAAATGTTATCAAAATGACCACCTTTTGTTTCAAACCCAAACGGCTCATTATAAGAGCTAAGTACATAATTATACCACTTGCTATCACTCAAAGATAACATTTTTTTTTTTCTAATGCCAATATACAATACAGTTTCTAATCAAAAGTACCAGGCGCGCAGAACGCGAAAAGGGTTTATGTATTAGGAAAAACTAAGGCGGTGTGTAGGTAATAAGATGACGTAAGCTAAGTGACGCGGCCGTGTACACATGTGCCTCGAGCATCAGTCACCTCGACTTGAGTCCCCGCGTGGATTGCCCCCGGCAGCGGACAGGGCTGCCCAAAAGAGGATTTGAAAATTATTATCATTTTGCTTAGTTCGAATATACGTGCTTGTTTCAGCAGGTTTCCTGTTAAACTAAATGTAAATCTGTTATAAAATACAAAATAATATGATGCCGTTAAGAGCATAAGTTATATCACATGAGGGAATATTCCAGAAAGTGACATGTATATTACTGGTTGTTCAGTTCAGTGGGAGCATTTAATTTCAGTATTTTAATAACGAATAAAATCATCATACCTTTTAACTTTATAAACAAACTAATCTTATAGCCGTTGTATATCATCAATTAATGTTTACAGCAAGAAATGGGCCTCCCAATGAATCCTACCAGAAAAGCTGACACACCAGCAAGAAAAAAAAAAATTTAATTTATTTAGCACAGACACAGACAATGGCACACAACAAAACATATTGTACTACAAGTAAAAGATATTAAAATAAAAAACAAATAAAAAGTGTAAAGTGCGTTCTAAGATTTGGCAGGAATGTGTGCCTCCCGGCTGCGCCAAAAAGGCCCAGTTCAGCAAAAATGCCAAACAACTAGTGCCTGACGCTGCGCTGGTTTCCAACTGGACCTGAAGGGTACCACGGTATACTATTTATCAAGCTCGCGCTTGGCGGACAGGTGGTAATACTGGTGATGAAGGCAGTAACTGCTCATTATCTTGAATGAAATCCTGCACGCGGCAGTGTTGTCGCAGCATTGCTGCCGCGTCACTGCTGGTCCCCGATACATCTTCTATAGGTTTCTAGGAGATTACGTTCCAATGGCAGCAATGTCGCATCAGCACTGCTGCGACGTTGCAGTGCTGTGCGGCAGTATCGCCCTACTGCCACGGTAGACCAGTAGTGAGGCATTCATCACAGCGATAACACGTGAATGTTGACAAGTAAATTGGTAACAAAACAGCGAGACACCGAGCACTCACGGCACTGCCGCGCAACGAGGTTCGGAATCACCACCTTTAGTGAGACTAAAGGCTTCTACGACATCAAAAGCTAAAATGTGGCTAGGATCCATAACTTCACACGATAATTTCCTAATACCATTACCTCATACTTTATACTCAGCATTTATAATCCATTTGGAAGAAGTTGTCTTCAACTAAAAAAAAACCGTCCTGAAATTCTTACTCTAACAAAATAATTATTCTCACAGTCAACCCTGCCCGCGGCGGGAGCAACAGCGCCATGAGGGGGGTGGCGACGCGACGGGGCGGGGGCGGAAGTGTCGTGCGTGCGATTTAATTCCATCGCCGCCGCGCGCCCGGGACACAAGCCCGAGCATTTGAAGTGGAGGGATGGGATAGTAATTGTGTATTGCTGTTATCGATTGTCGATGGAATTGATTTTAGATTTATTCTCGTTGATGTTGTTGTTTATGTTAGTTTAACAGACAGCTAATAAAAGTTTATTACACGAATTGAGTTTGGGCAAATTATGTTTTTTGAAGTGATAACTTCTTAAGGGAGGGTAAACCGATTGGTTACGTAACGCGTTACTGCGCCAATCTGTCAAGTTATCACTTCTGTCGGGCGTTTTATTTATTAAAGTTTGAAATGGTCCTTCTGCGAAATCTAATACGTGGAATTATTATCCATTATTATGTAAATTAATGCTGAATATTCTTTCTGTATTTTTTTGTAATTGTAATTTGATTATCCCACCCCACTTAAGCGCCAGGTTTAATTTTGTTACTTCTTCAAAATCAGAGTAAAAATAATATCCCAATAAAATATTAAATTGCACTTCCCAATCCCGGATATCGATAAACTTAGCCACATCTCTACGCTCGTGAAAGGCGGTGGAAGCGGCGGCGGGCTGGTCGTAAAATTGCGAGACCAGGTGATTCTGTCGGCGGCGTTACACCTACATAAGTACATACACCCGACACTATGTACTTAGCATAGGGCTGTCACTGTGTTATTAAATGTTGTTATTTTTTATTATCAAGCTTGTTTTAATATTGGTTTCGCATCTAATTGGGAGAAACAGAGATAGTCGGTTGACTATTATTATGGATACTTTTATTTCGCATGTGATTGGACCAGAGGTTGATATTAATATCCCTGGGAAATTATAATTTAATATTTCTGACTGATTTAGTATGCCTTCTTTAATCAAAGACTAGTAATTAATCGCATTCTAGTCGGTTTACATTTTATGTGATTTATAGTTTTGAGTTTTTAACATTTATTAAATAGGCATTCGATAATTTTATTTAAATAATTATGTGCGTAAGCAGTTACTGTTCTTCCTATATCCCGACAAAGTAATGCAGCACCCGTTCGAAAAATGTATCTGCTCAGCAAGGAATGATTACTCAATGAATTTTGTTGAACTATCAAATGTGTATTATGCTGTTACGCAAATACCCGCAGGCTATTGCGGCAGTTGTTTCTTTTTTCTTTTGTCGCCTATATTACCTGATAGAAAGATTTATAGTGTTTATTTCACGATTATCTGCATGCAAGCATTAGATTTAGAACCGTTAGACCGAAGACGGAGAGGCAAAGTACCTTGTTATTGAAAACCATCGTTTGATGATGTTTATTGTGTTTGCTCAGGTTTACAGTTACACTGGGGCGGTTCGTGAAATTGAGAGAACAGGTGATTATGCCAGTAGCGAGCGTCATACTTATATGCATGTACCTACTTACCTACGCTCTGCTATATACTAACTTAGGGCTGATGCGTCGCCGAGTTTTGTTGACTAATTACGAAATTATAGTTTTCTTGTTGGTTTTATTGAATTTGTTTGTTGGTTTTATTGAATTCTCTACTAAGATAGATAATAAAGCTAGGATGAGACTAAGATTAAATGAAATAGGTTTATCATTTACTTATAGGTTAATCATACATTTATAGGTTAGATACAGATATAGAGTAATTCTTTGATTATTAATATAAGAGTAATTGATATATAAATTAAGTAATTAATAAGCAACAATAACAAATCAACCTAAACAGCCCAAGCCACAACAAGCCTGGGAGAGACGATCGAGAGAGGTCAAGAGTCCGAATTCCACCTGTTGCTATAATTCTATGAACCGATCTCTAACACAACATACACCCTGACCCAAGGTTAGGGGAAGTCACCTTAAACTTCATAAAAAAAGAACTTAATTAATAATGGTCACGTAAAAAAAGACATTCATAATATTTCTTATGCTCTTTCTTCATTTTTGTGTGTCTGTTAGTGGCTAAGCTGGTGTTGGAGTTCATTTCTTATGTTTTCTGTGGATGAAACCACACAAAATATAAATCATTATTAAACGGCAACTTTTGCACAATTGCACATTTGTGATGTTTTTGGACTTGCTTTACAGAATAAACAATTTCATTTCATTTGATCCCAGAGCAGCCTCTGGTAAGATGTCCTCTCCCAGGGGTAGATTGTCTGATATTTTATTAAAAAGAAAAGTTGAATACATTATCTATCTTGGCACAGCCCTGCACAACTGAGCACTGTATCCCGTCCCGTACTTACGTGTGGTACGTGCGACGGCGCTACAAACTTGTGTTGTACCAGATATTTAATATTACATCAACTATACATAACGTCTGAAATATGTACCTATATGTACAGAATTCTGACAGACGCTGTATGTACACAGCGTTACGCTTACGATCACTAATGAGGTTAAACAGAATCTTCGCAGTAGCTACGAATCTTGTATTTTGGGTTTGATCTTGATTATGCTCATCTTGTATTTTGGCTTTCATTATGAGACTGAATTATTGAACGGCTCTTTCAGCAAACTACTTAAACCTTCTTATCACTCACTCTTCCTTTTTTCAAAAGCCTTCTTCTTCGTTGAAATGAAACTTCTACCAGTTGGTCTGTGTGTATCCCTTATCGACTAACATCGCTGTAGGGTAGCTATACAATGCACTGAAAGATTGGTAGGTAGGTAGCCCTTATAAGTAGATATTCTTTATATTCAACAGTCAAAGTATACTCTCAAAGCCTATACTTTCTGTGAAGCACGCTTTTTTTTTCGTACCGAGAAAATCGATATAATTAATTCTCTATAAGTATTGCGTCTACTGACCCTACCGTTCAATATAAGTCAAGAAAGCTTTTATGATACGCTGTCATATATCGTCAACGTTTCTGAATAAGGTGATAATAGCTATTCTATCAGTTCAACCAGGAATTACTACCTGGTATGGTACCATACCTATGTAGCTGGAAATGCAGTTCTTAGTCAAATAAAAACTGTGAGATTATCAATACTTATTGTAATGATTCGCAAATATCTGCCGGAATTGGCTATCGGTTTTAACGCACAGTTGAGAGTTTATAAATAGTAAAGAATAATATAAAGTTTATTTAAAGCATCTAGATACTGTTTCACCTATTTAACCCATTAATAACAATGGGCTACAATGATCTATGAAGATCTTCGTCTTCACACATTATAATACTCCTGCGGGTTCCCAGATGTCAGACTTCGCATTCGGAAGGTCCTGCCCACATAAAGGACATATCTCATCGAAAACCGAGGCTTTGTTGATTGTGACAGCGAAAATCCCCTTGAAATCCACAATGGAGTTGTGTGCATAATATGTTCACAGTTCGTCGATATCTAGAATTCGTTGGAGGATTTGTTGAACTCGTGTTCGGACTTTCGGAGTTAGAGTTTGGTTTGATAAAAGTCGTTTGTCTGACATATTGAAGAGTTTTTCTTTTATTTTATTCAGATAGTCTATGTGTTGCATGCATTATGATAGCGTGATTCGCGTGAGTCCTCGAATGATGTGATGATGCTTGTTTTGTATTTGAGCAAAAAAATACTTTATTTAAGATGATTTTTGATATACTAGCTCTAGAATAATAGTTCAGCATACACTACACTCTGCCTAGATATTTCTAGTTTCCTGTGCTTACAATTAATTCCTTTGGTGCATCAGTTATTTCATTCATCATTTTTTACAAATACCTAGAATTTTGGGACTTTTGTGCACTTTACTCTGAAATTGTGTGAACGCGATTAATAAAATTAAGCAATAAGTATTATCTGGAAAGCGTTCATAAAGTATTTCAGGGAAAAATGCTCACGAAACTATGGAAAATAGGAAAATATAAACGACACTGCGGAAAAACTACACGTGAAACGGAAATCAATCCCAGTAGCTTTTATAAACTGAAACTAAACTCAGATATCACTCAACTTCACCAACCGACTAAGCTTCTACTGGTAAAAGAATTTGATATCATAGATACCTACTTACTTACACTTACTTATAAGTTAGTTTTTTCAGTTGATATCGTATTTTTCAATACAGGTATGTATTTTTTTACTGAAATAATATATATTCTCAGTTTGTGAGGATAGAATATTACGAGCCCTTTCACCTATTCAATAATATTTTATTTTATTTCGAAGACTTGAAAATTCTTAAATAGTCTTGTAATCATTTTTGTATTTAACAAGATAAGTAGGTGGGTGACATATTCTTCATAGAAATAATCCTGTAAACCAATAAAGATAAAAAAAGGATAAGTAAGTACAGACGCCAGCACATCAACCTAATACAATATGTAAAATTTTCCTAATCAACATTGAACGTTATTCTTAAGCAATAAAGTTGAAAATCTAATAAAGAAATTTGACAGATTGTAGTCACTTGATGTGTTGGCGTCTGTACTTACGTCTATAAAATTAAAATAGGAAACTAAAAATGAATAGTGAAAAGTTATCGATATCGATAATCGGCCACATTAGCACATCCCTATCGTATGCCGAGGGCACGGTAGACGGTAGGCCAACTTCATAGAAACGGACGAAGCGCGAGCTATACCTACGCGCCTCGATCGAGGTATGCGCGAGGTACGCAGACAGTCGCGTCTGTGCCGCAGTGACGAACGAACGGTGTGTTGTTTTTTTAACAATAACCGCGCGATTTTTACACTAAAAATAAATTCAAGTACATATTTAATATGACGAGTAGGATATATTGTTGCTGTTTTTGGTTGCATGAATTTGGCAATAACGCATCCAGAGATAACTTTTTTTAGATTACCTGGAAACTTTGAAAGGTATTATTATTAACAAACAACAACAACAAAATTATTTTATAGTCTTACTATAAAATAATTTTACTTACTGGTAGGTAGGTACAGACGCCAGCACATCAACCTACTCCAATCTGTCAAATTTTCCCAATCAACATTGAACCTTATTCTTTAGCGATAAAGTCGAAAATTTATTAAAGAAATTTGACAGATTGTAGTAACTTGATGTGCTGGCGTCTGTACATATTGTGTGTATTTTTAATGGATAAGTATTTCCTTTTATCTCCCGAAAAAAAGATGTCTGGATTAATAAATAAAGTGAATAGAGTAAAGGAAAGTGATAACACGAGTGAAATAGGTAGTTATAGGAGGTTCATGAATTAATACGGTAAGTACGCTTGTTTTAAAACCTCGGGCATTTGTGTTTTGTTTTGTTATTCAATTCACAAAGTATTTTATTTATTTGTGTAGATAAAAAAAGTATATTTACAATCACAAAACTAAATGGAAACACAAAGTAGGCAAATGTAATTAAAATACTGGAGGCGGGCAGCCCTATCGCATGTTTACGTACCGCGCGGCTGTAGGCATTTATTTCTAAGATATGGCTTAGTTATTCTACCGTCTACCGTGCCGAGGGCGATTTACGGGCGCGCGACAAGTCGCAAACTGGCGCAAACTCAGGTGACCGCGCGACCGTACCTACCTACCGGCCAGTACCTACCGCACGGGACATTGTCCCACACAATATTAACACAGAAGTACCACTGCTCACAACTCACGAAAATTGCTGAAGCGAGGATTTTTTTGCAGTTGAATGACATTGACATTCCCCATTGTTGGTAATTTGTGAAATTGTACAACTAACAAGACGTGTGCTGGTTCCGATTTTGGCCTTGCATCAAATGCACTTTTATTTGACAGTTCCACAAGCGGGTTACAAACCTGCAGTTTTAACTGACAGTTTTGATTATGATAGTGTGTTTAGTAAAATTGCAAGTCCGTTGTCAGATCAACAACAAGCGTACGTTCTCTTTTAGTTTCAAACTTTACAACTCACAAAACAGTTAAAACTGTCAGTTTGACTCCACTTGCTTGCCTCGCTAGTTCTGAAAAACGGACAGTTTTAAACACTCATGTCTGTTTCCGGGGGCTTAATTATGTGACTTCATCGATATACTTGGGAATTGGGATAGAACTTCTGTGTCCAATCTCCTTGGTTGGGGGCTTTCAAACTAGGCCCGCATCAACTACCTACGTGGGATATACGCTATGGAGTGGCACACATACTATACATAGCTATAGTAGTGTTATACCTATGTATACCTCGCAATACATGTTCTCACACATCACCTGTTCACTGCCCGTCAGTTGTAGCGTGCATACATAATATTGGTATTAACGGGTTGAGCAAATGCACAATTGCACATCATAGTGGCAGTATCTGAATTGAAGCCACATTTTGGGAGAAATTATCATACGTTTATTGATTTCAGGTAATGTAGGTACCTAATTTCTGAATATAATCTGAACAGAACATGTAGGTAATCCAATTTAGGTAAGTTTGATTTTTAGCTGTTTTCAGACCAGCGCGATTTGTCTCGCGACGCGACACGAACAATATAAAACTTCACGGTATAACAATAACCGGTGTCGCGTCGCGCGACAAATCGCGCTGGTCTGAAAACAGCTTTTCTTTCATACCTATACATTGCTCGCAGAGCGTATGACCGATAAGGCCGAACAGTTTTCAATTGACGACCGAGTAGGCGCGTAGGTGGTACAATACAAAAAAACTGACGGTTGTCAAGAGTTCAGGTACTAGAAAAACTGTCAGTTTTTTAAAACTGTCTAGTTTTGTGGGTGGAGAAGCATGGCACAGCGTTTGGTAAAAGCCTACTTAGGAAGTACCTAAATGTCGCTACAATTTTTTTTTAAATACAATAAACTGTGAATTCGAAATTATTAATCGTCGTTTGTGTAAAAAGTGGCCGTGGCCGGTACTGAGTCAGACGCATTTACCCCTCGGGGACCGGGGTAAATAATCCACCCAACCTCCATTTTACCTTCAATTTGCTTTGTATGATACGGGCTACACAGCGAGGCCAGCGGTAAAAGTACGCAGACAGTACCCCACCTATTTACAATATTTACATACTTACATCTGTATATTTTATGAAACGATATGTTCGGTAACTGAATGCCCGGCCCGACATGCCAGTTGCAGCTTCAAAACTTAGTTACAAAGCGAAGGTTCGAACAATTTTGCTAATTGGCAGTTCTGTGCTGCAAAAAATAAGCGCAGGTATTATAAAGTTACTATTGCATTGTCCGAATAGCTAGAGTTTATAAAAATTGTAGAATACAGAGGTAATTTTTATGATTCCATCCATATAATGACAGATGTCTAACAACTGTCTAAAACCATAATGGACTTGGCTTGCTGAAATGTTGCCCTTCCTTAGTTTTTAAGGCCATTTTTGATCCAACCAAAGGATGCGCTTTCATTTTAATCTGTCACATAACTGTCTTGCCTTAGACGACGAGTTGACGACTGATGACTTGCCATATTCGGTTTTGACAAATTATTTAAAGTGAGCTGCCACTTATCGATGAGGGCGGGTTTAGTATAAACTCTCAAACTACCCTCATGCCCTTACCAACGATTATAAAACCACCGTATCCTTCGCTTCTCATTAAATTAATGACGTGAAGATATTCCACTATATTAATTGATAATTACTGGCGGATACCAAGCGTACATAGCCTGCAGGAGTTATATAACTCCCGATAAATTTCATCGGCGCGCCCGGCAGGCGTCGCGTTACAAGTAGCACTCGACGCTAATGACGCACTTGTTCCCGCCTCTGCCGCCCGCGTACTCGTGCTCGCCCCTTCTCGTCAGCCCGTTGCCCGCGCTTTCTCGCAATTGCCCGCGCCACCGGTGTTCGTGGGTGCAATTTCGCTAGAAGCGCGTGGCGTGTTTTGGGGCAAATTCAATTTAGTACATTGCATAACCGGCGTCGCGCCTAATAACCCCGGGAGATTGGCAGAGGTGCCACCGAGTGCCACGGTACATCAGAATCTACATACATACACAACCAATATACTACAACATACAAAGTTGGCGAGTGATTCCCCATGAGTGATAGGTCCTAGGGGGGTGAAAAAATGACCGTTTGCCTTTTACAGATACGGCGCGGCAACGGACGGTCAGAAATATTCATTTCATATCATCGGCCTTCTTCATGGACCTCGGAAGCCTCCATTGTCTCAGCCATATAAAAGTCGAAAGTACGATTAAAATGGGCAAACTCATCAGTAGGGACATACATGACACCTGGTTTTGTGATCCGTGCATGACACGCATGCAGGATTGTCTTTTGACTGAAAGACCAATGATAAAAGACCCCACACAAGATATTAATGCACTAAGAACCTTTAATTATTAATTAAATTCGTAAGGAACTTAGACGCACCTTCGATGGCAATTTAATTATGTGTTAGAAAAAGTCAACACAACAAGCTCAAATAAACTTTTGCATTTTATCAAGTATGGTATGGCAACGCAAAACTTGCGAGGCGAATTCTTGCATTGCGATTTTTCGAATTTCGAACGTGCAGAAACCATCCTGCTACAGCAGTGAAGCATCGCGGTAGTTACCTCTACTCGAAGGGTGCCAAATGGAACCCTATTACTGAGCCTCCGCTGTCCGTCGTCTGTCTCTCAGTGGGCTGTATCTCAAGAACCGTAATATGTAAACAGTTGAAATTTTCATAGATTGTGTATTTCTATTGCCGCTATAATAAAATACTTACATAATATATAATTAAAACAAGAAACGTGCTGTTTGCTTGGTTGGTACGGGACCCTTCGTATGCAAGCACTTGAGCGGTTTTTTAATAAATATCTGTGTATTCTGTTATATCTAAACATGTGTGGAGCTATCATTATGATAATACATAATACAGCCGGGCTGTTCCACATTCCTTAGCGGAACCTGCGGAACACATACACCATTTTTAACACTTATGTGCATAACGGGCGCCACACCATTTTCCTGTGTTTTCGTCTTCTATTCTAAATTATTATAAATTCTGAGAACATAAAATAACGAAATAATTATTGCCCTTCCTTGACGTTGACGATGCATTTAGTTTACCAAACGGGCAGACGGATGCGTTGTACATTACACTATTGTGTGCACTGTGAAGCCGAATGTAACTAAGGTTATGGTGGTCCCATCAACTCGAAAACTTTTAAGTGACTGATGCTGTATAGACATATTATCTAATATCTAGGACCAATACCTACACAGTAATCTATGTCACAGACAGACGTGACCAAAATATAACACAATAACTTTACTGCAAACCAATAATGCTGCACAGACTGATTTACTAATATCGCGACTGTCAGTTTTGACTTTTGAATGACTGAGATCGCGACTTCGCGACTGATAGACTGTTTGAATCTTTATGTAAAAACACAGATAAATAACAAAACAAAAGCAACAATTTATTCCTAATTCAAACAAGTTTATTCACAAAATAATTTCGCGCCTTGCATTGCGATCACATCCAGCCAGTTCGCCTCTACGCTCGACACGGCGCCACAAGAACAATGCGTCTGAAGCGGAGTCGCGCGCCAGCGGAACACCCGCCGACTTCATTTTTGTTTATTTTAGCCAACGACGCTTTATTTAATTCGTGCTTTATTTATTGCGCTAGCTTTTGTTGCTACTTGTTGAGATGTTGGCCCGTGTCGCCTCTTTGGGATCTATCTTGCAGTTGCGTTTCTTGCGTGACTTGCGTCATACAAAATGCAAAATTCTAACGGACTGTATCCATATCCAACTTATTTAATTGGCATTTAAATTGTTATGGATTATTATATTGTTTGCGTTATTATTCTAAGATAATGTTCCTACCTGCCCACTTTACTTTCGGGCGGTACTCCTATTTAAGCAATATTGTAGAAAATAAAAGGAGTGGTGCATCAACATAACTACAGAGGACCCAGCCAACTGAATAAGTACTTGAATTTTGTACGCCATGCCAGCCATACAGGAAACAGCTGTAGTAAAACACGAAGCCATCCATTTTTCGCATAAAAAGGTAATCTAATCGAGAAAAACGTTTTCCTGTATAATAAAAAAAATACTGACCACTCCAACCGGTGACGACATTTACCGGCGCGGCGCTACCAAGCTATCATAAATTACAAGCTAGCGGCATTGCACTAGCGGTCGGTAATTACGACGCTGCAAACTTATGCTGCAGTTGACACGGGCAAAACTCGACCCTATTTGTATGGAAGCAAGAGTGTTAACGTCAATAAACTGGCGTGTCAAAGACTACGGGCCAGTCTCGGCCGGCGCATGCAGGCGCGGCGACGCTGATGACGCGTAATTAGAACGGAGGGATTCTGAAACTATCGAATTTTGGAATAGAGTACCGTCGTCAGTGTCGTCACACATTGAATCGGATTTCGATTGTCTTGGAAACGTATTAACGATGTTCCATTTTCTCTTTGATTTCTCTAATACCTATGCGTTGGTATTTGTTTTTTGCAAATTGGTTCGAACTGTGCAACTGTGTAATCAAACTATCATGATGGCAGCCGAGTACCTAGTCTTAAATAATTTGCATGTTGTTAAGATTTTCGTACTCTTCGAAATTAAGTATATGATTAAATAAGTTCTTAATCTTGCATTATTTTTTCTGTTTTGTCTGGTCTGTGTGTCTTAGGTCGCGGTAGGCATCGTCCCTTATTTATGATACGCCTTATATGAATCTACTATCCACCCGTCTTGTTTAGTTCACGACCTCACGTCAGCCGCACAATCTCGCCCACACACATTAATTATTCGGGCAGGCCTGCCTCATCGTCACGTAATTATCAGCTGCTTCTTAATTATGGCGAGCGATCCAATGGCCTAGGGGCTAGGGCTAGGGGTATCTTGGATAGCCTCGGGGCTGATTCGTCTTGCGATCCATGGACACGTAGTTATCTTGATCCCTGATTTCCTTTTAAATGGGGCTATTTCGGATGCGGATATTAAATACAGATCCTCTTCAATTTTATGAGTATAGCACATAGTAACATAACGTCACGCCTGTTCTAAGGGTTAGGTAGAAGTGTACCTACCTATAGTACAATTAGTACAAACTTTGTACTTACTGTATTTTTTGAGTTGTTTGACTCCACTTATTAAACTATATTAGGTACTATTTATCATTTCTGCAAATAAAAAGGGGAGCATAGCCATAGTGCCACAAGAAGAGTTCAAAATTAAAAATGTATTGTTAGGGAAGAACCTATAATTTCAGATTGAAATGCGCCTTTCTCATAAAATTAAGGCCGTTCGTGTTCCACTCACAACAATGACTTCCACAATCACTTCTGCCACCCTTATCATTTACGAAAACATATTCATAAAATCGTCAGACCAATAACTGCGCACTTTAACAGCACCATAAGATAAAACCATGGCGTTGGCAGACCACGGTATCAGCCATAAAGCGGTAACAATTCACCATCGTAAACCGACCACATCACCATAGTACCAAACCCTCATAAATAACAGGCGTAAAGATGTTTTCAACAGATGGATTTTTTGGTCGTCCGTAAACAAAGGTCGTGTTTTCCATTTTTGTACTAGGACTGTAGAATTATTAGGGGGGTTCGTTGACTTTTAATGGCGATTCCGATAAGGTAGAGTTTCTTTTTAGCAGAGGTAATTCTGAAATGTTTCACATATTTGGAAAATCTGTCCTATTGAATCTTCATGTAAGGATTAACGGAATGTGCAATAAACTCCGTCGAGTACTTATGTAATTGACCTGTTTTGAGCAAAACAGAAAGCAGGTCAATCGACTTTTATTAACTTTGTAATCGATTACCTACTAATTTTTTTAAATGAATTGATTGAATCCTTAATCGAATTAGAGTCGTCAGTTACTTTTATTTGAATTTTGTGTTTATTATTTAATCGGATTATTTGTATTTATCGATTTTATTACTTTGCTCTTTGTTTACAGCAATCTATGTATGTAGTTAGATACCTACATAGCCGATTGTTGATACTACGAGCCTAATCAACACCCGTATCGGATACTACCGGTACCGTCACACAATCGACGCCAAATTACTAGGGTCGCAGAGTTGATAACAAGCTAAACTGAACACTTATCGTTACGGCCCGTGCGAATGAATCAATCAATCAACGCGGTGGAGGGAAAGTGGCGCGGATAATGAGCGGGCGGGAGGCGCCGCGAGATGGCGTGCCCGAAGCGCCATTATGGCGTGAGGTTTATGGTATGGTGGGTAGGCGAGGCGGGGAATGCAGTTGATGTTTATAGTTATTTTGCTAATGTTCAAGAGTAGGGGACTCTCTACGCTTCTAACGTATGCCCATTTGTGTAGTTTTTTGTGAGATTCTCTTGAGAATTTTGTACTTAAGTGATGAGGACCTAATGATCCTAAAATTAGGTCGGTTAGTAGCCGGTAAAGTGACACACATTGACACATGGTTCGACTGAAGCTTGAGCTATTATGATTTCGAGAATAAGATAATTCAGAGAAGAATAATGAAGAAAACTTCAAATTACACAACACAACGACACGGACGCCCACATGTTAGGTTTTCTTTTCCCCCAAATTCATTACCGACCTACTTAAACTATTATTCTGTCGTTACAAATTACACTTGACCCCCTATCCCCGCTTCGCTTACCACCATACCCTCACCCCAAGTCAGTCCGACGGACGAAAAGGCGGAAATCCGCCGTGTCTCAACAATACAGCATTATAATTTCTTCGCCTGCCCACTCCCGGCAGCAAATAGCGTGAAATTTGAAAAACATAACGCCTCGTCTCTTCCTGTGTCGGCCATATTAACTATCTGTCAACGTAACATCCTATTTTGACAAGTTTTTTTTTTTATGGGCTATATTGTGATTTAAAATTGGCGTCTTTTTTTGCTTAAGTATGTATGACTGAAATTGTAAGTAGATCGTAGGTGCTTTTCACCATCTTCATAGGTACTTATAGCCAGTATTTGCATGAAATTCCAAGTTTTTTATATACTTATAAAAGTTTAGTAAAACTAACTTCTGCCCGCTACTTCGTCCACGAGAAATTTCTTGTTAATTATTAAATTAACAAGAAATTTTCTGAGGTTTTAATTTAAATTCCTCTCTCCTAATCTTGCTGTGCCCGACAGGGTCCATATTGGTCTTTTACTTTGTTACACCATCTATGTAATACATATGGAATGCAATAAATAATTGAGTATTGAGTATTGAGTATTAAATATTTAATATACTTATCCTACGACACTCGGCAATACTGTAGCTTCTCATTAATGAAAGAATTTTCGGAATCCGCACCCTAAAGTTTTGTGCAGACTAGCGCGGTTATTGTTATACCGTGAAGTTTTCTTAGAAATTGTATTGATAGTGTCGCGTCGCCCGACATGTCTCCCTAGTCTGCACACATCTTTTCAATCACAATCCGAGAGTTCATAGGTTTGTGGCGGCATCTACATCGTCACATGCGAACTACGCATCAAAGACCTAACGTCACACAAAAATCCTGACGTCACACAAATCCTGCAACGCGGTATTAGAGTTTACCGCGCGAACGACATATAAAGACTACCCGACATCAATCGTTGGGCAGTTGCCCGCCAGATACGACACCCGTCTGGTTGGAAGATCCTCCCTTTTCAGACAGGATGCGTGACCATTACACCCTGTTCACCATGCAAAAATTCATCTGCTCAATAAATAACGCTATGAACTTGAGTGAACTGTCAAAATGAAACCCATTGCGATCAATTGTCATTTTATGTGTGTTACGCAATTATCCCGCAGATCAGTATTTCTGAACATTACTTAAGTACCCTTCATACAATCTCACAAATTATTAGAAGCTAGTCTGAGTCTGAAATTAGTTTGAAGCTCGTAGAGCTTCCGAATAACAATAAAGAATGTACAGAATTTGTGACAGCAGTTATACAACAAGTATTTATTCTTTTCTTTGCATTTTTCAATGGTTTTAAAGAACCTGACAGCAATTTGTATCTAATAGCCAACTCCCACGGTGCGCCATATCGCGGACGCACGCGCACGACGCACCATGGGAAACCTAGCGTGCGTGGTAGCGCAGACGCGCATTGAACGCGTGCGTGGCGGTGCGTCCTCGTGCGGGCTGGTGCGCGTGCGCGATATGGCGCACCGTGGGAGTTGGCTATAACATTCTACACGAGTACACGCCAATACTTACCATCTTCAAAATATGCACGGTTCAATTTCAGAATTATGAGGTTTTTTTTAGAACTAGGTACTTAACCGTAGCGGAACAACTTTCTGTAAAAAACCAGTTAATCCCGCAAGTCCGCAACCTCCTTTTACTGCGCTCTAAGCTCGAAATATTTAAGTACATATAGATCCAAAAACAAAAGTACCCAAGTCATGGATGAACAGGGGGAGCAAGTGGCCGGAAAAATACAGAGGGGAGGTATCACGGAGCGATGTCGGCGATTAAACTGTTTAGGAGTACGTACCACTTGTTATGTCCCAGTTCTGTGCTACAATCGATAAAGTTTTACTCGATTTTGTGAGTAACTACGGCCAGTACCAGTCGTATGGTGCATCACTATTTTGTAATTCAAAAATAGAACGCGCCGTTTAAAATAATGGGATGAAAAAATATTTTCGATTGTTACTTTTGCTGCTTCATTTTGGCCGCGTATTTGCTACCCAAATTCCAACAAAGGTACTTTGTTGAAATCAATCAATTTATACCCACCGCTGTCAAGTAATTATTATTCCGCTTAAACTTTTGCCAGTTTCCGCGCGCGGATGATTGCCGCCTTTCCCGAGGCGTCCGCGCTTCAAATATTGCAGAATCTCGCTCTGCGCATTTTTACGTAAAGCCGTGACTTTGTCACGCCTGTCGTGCCGTGATCATCTGACAGATGTCTACTTAAGCACGTCTGTACGAGACTGCTGTGGATATTTCGAAAGCTTTTTTTCTTACTAAATTGCGGGGGAGATAAGAACAGTCTGTGCTGATGTAGGTACCTTGGATGTTTATCGGTATAATCTTGTGGTGGAACAAGAAGGAGTAATATACACCTACATAATAAATAGCGGTGTTACCCACTTTTTGTTTAATGATACCTAAAAGTATCATTAAACAAAAAGTGGTGGTTCTAGAAGATGGAACAGTTTTGAATTATTGTAGTCTCAGATAAATGAGAAGAAAGATGTTTTTCATACATATTTCAGTGGGTAACGTAAAGTAACGTTACACGAGGACTCGCTCCGTCTCTCCTTGAAAATACAGCTGCTTCGTTCAAATTCCTATCTCCAATCGTTTATATTCACTGAACGCCCGCGCCAGTTTCGCGTCGCGCCAGCGCCGCCAGCCGTCAGTCAACACACTCGACACCCAAACAACGTGTTGTAAGCACACAAATACATAGTACACCTGAAACCAAGTACGTTATTAATATATATTTCGACGCAACGTACATATAGTTACTAGGTATGTAGCAACGTGCCAAAGTTATATCGCGCGGATTCACACGAGGCGCGACGCGACGCCGACGTAGGTAGTCGGCACCTAATGGCCCGGGAGGTAACGACGAGCCGTCATTATAACTAAATTATGTAGGTGCCGCCTTGCTAATGCGACACAGCTCGGCGCGCCGGCCACCGCTCTTTGTTTCTGCGTCCCTAGTATTTCAGTCACATTCGGAATGGAGGTTACTTTGCACCGTTGCAGTATTTATAAGTGGAATTTTGGTTGATACTTTTAATTATCTGTGTATCTACCCATTTAGTATCAATCAATCATATAATATAATATTAATTAAGTACATACGTACTTACTTACTTTTTCCGTTCCGGTTAAGAACTATTTTCGTTATTCTGTGAATAAAAATAAGTTATCGTCACTATGATCTGCAATATTTTAATTTCTCCAATTTTTTTTTTCATGAAACAACAAAATTAAGAGCCTAACTTGTCTAACACTTAATTGTGAAAATGATAACGACCGAGCCGACACAATAATAATAAATAAATGGAATGTTCAAACACAATGTGAAATGTGTAATATAAGAATAATTTGATAAATAATAGAAGGGGGACACTTCGAAAAAAAAATAACAATAATTTTGTGGTAACTAACCTAACTAACCTAACCACACAAACTAATTAAATTGTCGGCAATGCCATCTACATTTCATTAAGAATTGATTCATAACTAAATTCGCATTTACGTCTTTTTAGTCTAGTAATTTACAACAAATACTAGGCCATCATGACTAGGAGGCATTATTGCCGCGTCGCAGCACTCGCACGCAGCATAATATCCGCGGTTTCCTCTCCTATGTGTGCGGGATTTTGGTTACAGTTTCAATTCATTATTTGAATGCCTCCCTGTTGGTTGTTTACTACAATAACCACAAATGAAATGAATTAACTCAAGTTCACGTTAGCAAATTGTGTTAAATAAATAATAATTACCGTTTTAATAGATAATAATTGTTACTTCATTTAAAACCATTAAAGAATAATTTATACTTAATATTATTAATCTCCACCACCGGGGTTGCGGATAAGTCCTAAGGGGAAACCGTGGCCCTGGTCTAGGTAAGGGAAGGAACACGGGTGGGTTTTAGTCAGTAAAAGTCTGACACGCCCTTCCGCTCCGCCCAGAGCGGGAGAAGTCATTGGATGATTTCCCACCCAAAAAAAAAAAAAAAAAAAAAAAAAAACCATAATGTGAAATCGGTAAAAAAAATAAAAAAAATAATTATCCTCGAACGTATGCAAAAATAGACAGCAATTATTTGTGCTAATATTATCTTGTGGTACCAACCGTACTGTCTCCGAATTTTCCCAAAATAAACAGAATTTGCCAAAAAAGATAACGCACCACGTTACTTACATGCAGATACGCCTTTTTACACTGGAAATTTACAACAAGTACCAGGAGATCAAAGCTCGTAGGCGTTCGTTCCTCGTAGCGTAGCAATATATCCGCGAATCAAATCCACCGTAGGCCCGTTGCGTAGTGGTGCTAAAGATCGTTCAGGCTCAGAATGTCCCTTTCCCAAATATGAGATTTATCGAGCTCGTACGAACGTTGTCAAACGCCTGAAGATTGACTCGGAGTTTGGAACGGGAGTTTTTTGGTCGCATTAGTACACACGGCTACATATCAAGCTATACATTTCTAGTATAAGCTGATCTCACATTGTACAGGATTTCCGTAAAATGAGAGGTCAGCTTATAGGTACGGTACTGGAAATCTGTGCTAGGGTTACTAAGTTCCTACAAATCTAAGATTTTTCGTAACTGTATTGAGGGACACAGAAACATTTTGTGACTTTGACCGAGTTTCGTTGCCCGCTTGATAATTACCTACTAAAGGGGATAGATACTCAGGGTGTTGAATTCCTGGTATCCGGTCAGTAAACCCTGTCAATCTACATAAAAAAATTAATCAATGTCTTTGTTCAAAATCAAAGTGGTTCTACTTCATTCCAATAGATGGCAACCGCAGTTGTGGTTATGGACAGCCTTTTGTCGTATCAACAAACTTTGGCGATTGATCAATGGATAGCCATGCGGCCATGTCACTGCGAGAGTGATCGCCATGAGGAGTACCTACAAGGATATAAGGAGTCCAAGGAGTTTTATTTTTCACACCTTCCAAGAATCCAAGCATTAAACAATGCCACTTCACTTTATTATGTGCTGGCACAATACTAGCCAAGTAAATTAGACAACTGGCAGTCGTGACGAAATTATTATTCCTACGATGTTTTGTCCATTCGCAATGCAATTGCATTAACAGTATTTACTAATGAGCTTAACCACGCGTCTACAAAACATAAGTCACGGTCACAGAGTCAATAATTTTTCGTCAGCAATCATTGGCCGCAGACAGTTTGATCAAACGTTGGCGCCGCGCCAACAACGCGCGCGTCGGCGTGTTGAGCGTGACACGGGATCACATCGGTGCGGGACGTCGCGGGGTATACCGCGCGCATGTGGAGTTGATACTTTGGGAATTTATTAAAGTTTTATCGAAGCAACAGCGTCTGGTGTCGTCAGGCGACATGCAAGACTACATATAAGTATAATGTAGTCTTGCATGTCGTTTAGGTGGAAAATCTTTGAAACTGACTTTGAAAAGGAGGAGGTTCTCAATTCGATGGCGTTTTTTTATTGTATGTGTGTTACGTGATTACTCCGCCAATTATAAATTGATTTTGATGATTCATTTTTGTTTGGTAGGTGGTCCCATATAAATTTTATTTACTTTGCTTGGGCAGTTTTTTAATTAGCTTCAATAGTACGTTTTTTCCCACTAAGTCTATGGGGATAATGTTATAATAACTTTCTGTTACCGTTATTTACATAACAGGTACCGTATTTTATTATTAATGGTATTCGAATTTGTGTGGGGTAGGTTACACAACTAAAAAGTGAAAAATATAAACTTTTTTATTTTATCGCGATGAGCTAAGTATGTTAAGGGGAGAGAAAACTAAGAAATAGTTAGGCCTTTTTACCGTATGTAAAATATTATATTGAAAGAAAGAAAGAAAATACATTTATTTAGCACAGACAAAAAGGCACACAGCACAACATAATTATAACACAAGTAAAAAAAAGAGAAAATAAAAAGGAAACAAATAAAAAGTGTAAAATAATAATTTAGCAGGAATGTGTGCCGCATATTGCTGTTCAAGTGATCAGCATCCCTAATTTCTCACTAATATTATAAATCCGAATCCTAATTTTTACGAAAACCGTAATTCAAACAATCATTTCATACTGTATTCTAATAAGCAATTTAAAATACTGAACACAGACATAAACAGCGTAATTTACAACTCTATTACTTCATACCTACTTAATAATAAGTCAACATATCCCATTTTTATTTATTTATATAGACAATAGACACTTATTTACATAATTTAAAAACTTACAGACTTAAAATAATAATTATGTACAAGTATATAAAAAGGGGGAAAATAATCATAGGGCATCAACATACCAAACTCCCAAGCCCAACTGCAGCAAAAGATATCCGATTCGCCGCGCTTTTCCGACCGGCCCACCGCCCGCGTTCTATAACGAGCCAGATATGAAGTACAACTTATCAGAATGCTCGCCCGCGCTACAGTAGACACATATTTATTGGGTAAATATTCAGCTTTGGAGCAGTAGCTACTGTCAATATTTGCCGTCAGCGGCTACTGCTCACAGAGAGACGTTTTATCAACGTTGGGTAGCGTATTACGTTACTTCAAGTATGATGTTGATAACTCTTTCTGTTTTTTAGTTTAGTTTTTCAAAGAAATAGTTTCGTTTTTTTTATCAATCACGCGGTTAAAGTGTATAGAATTTGAAGATGACATACTAAGAATAGAGACCAGTGGTAACGGCCGGCGGCCCCGACTTACGAGTTGTAGGTATACGTTCGAACCCAGGCAGCCACTTTACTTTGTGTTGTTTTAATTTCATTAACACTGCTCTCAAAACGGTGAAGGAAAAAATCGTAAGGAAACCGGCATTTCCTAGAACAAAAAAATCGAATACATGTGACATACCTACCAATATGCAACAATACCAACCGGGCCCGCGTGATAGATTACACCCCACTTCCTCTCGAAGAGAGGAGGCCTGTGGGCTGTGTCCCAGCAGTGGAAACATTATAGCCTGATTATGATACTTAAAATATAATTATATAACAATGTATATCCTAAAAACAAGCGTACTTCAACCCTGTTTGACGGTCAGGACTAGGAGTAGTTTTGAATTTCAATTAATGCTTTCCTAGGCCATCGTAAGAGAATATTACCTTCTCGTGTATCATTGTAAGCGTCGTCTGTCTGTCAGTTAGTCAATCAGTCGGCTTAAACTGAAAACTACTATATAAAGAGGCAAAAGTTTGTAATTTTATGTAGAGGGTAATGTCCGGAACTACCAGATAGATATGAAAAATCGTTTTGCTTTTAATAAACTAATTCTTGAGGAAGGTTATAACATCTAACTATCTAACATCACGCGACAACCCCTAGGAGCCGAGCAAAAAGAAAAAAAATAAGAAGAACGCTAAGCTAAAATTAAATATATATAAGCGCGGGCGGACGATGCGATGCAACGGGGTGGGAAGGGGAAACAAGAAATTTCACGCAGACGAATTCGCGGGTAGAAGCTAGTAGAAGATAAAGATAGAGCTGTAGAAACTGGACACACTAAAAACTACTCATCAATAGTTACCAAGCAAACTCGCGAGTACACCTAGTGTAAGTAATATAACGAAGTCTTGTCGCCAGACAGGAGCAATCATTTTAGCGGCAGTGATCAGTGGCACGCTCGCAAATGCGGCTTCATTTCGGCCCGGGGCGCGTTACGGGTCTACCACGACTAACTCGTCTTGATACTTGCCATTAAATATTTATTTCCTGTCGATTTTATTTGAAGTAAAGTAGAAATATCGGTACTTCTGGATATTTGGCATAGATTACAGTAAATTCGTCACAGATTACGTTGTTGATTCTGAATTTTTTACTGTTCAATCGGCGCAATGACTCAGCGAGATTGGCGTTCTACGCATCGGGTTTCGAGTTGTATTGCATTACTTTTACAGAGAAGTATGTAGCGGCAATGGCGGCAGTGCACAAATGATAAAGAATGGAAGGTTTTATTTACGAGACTGCTTTATTATTAATACCAGCAATATATCGTTAGCCTTTCTCACTATTAAATTCACGTCATTAAATGCACGGCAACAGAAAATACGAGCAGTAAACTTCAAACTAGATTATTCTCTGCAAGTCGCACGTCTCACGCTGTGCACCTCTCAAAGTACTCTTTAACGTCAGGATCTTTATAAAAGTGGCGTCAGAACGTGACGCTGAATCACAATCGCTTCATTTTATATGTCATATAAATAATGTTCCTCAGTTATAACGGCTGAGGTAATATACGCAGACGTATGTAGTGTTATTAAAGGTGGGAGAGAGCTGGCATCCTGATAAAGCTTGATAGAAGTGCTGTAATAAACGTGGTGGAAACGGCGAGTCTGGGGATGGCAATGGTAGAATTTGATGATCATTTATCACACTTGAATGTACATGGCTATTGCGACTTTACTGAGCACTCACTAGATTGTTTTAGTTTCCACGTTATGTAGAAAGTGTCGGACGATAAAACCCGAAGCCAGTAAAAGCTGCCAGCTCATAATCTAACTAAGCCTTAAAAGAGGTGCTAAATTAAATCTTTTTAATTATACCTCCCGATTTGTCAACGTCGTAAACACGAGACGAGAGGCACGAGAGTATAAAACTCGCAGGTACAATAAAGGCGAAGCGTAGCCAGCCGTGCGGTAATCCACCGAAAGTACCATACCAGGCATCCATAACACGTATAGATACTCAAATATTGAACGAGGCAGGCGGGCGAGCATCACGAGCAGGGCTGCCAAGATTCCACGACATCGAAAGTTATCGATATTACTGAGAGGATTGCCTCCCCCAGTCGAATTCATAAATGGAATATTTTATGAAATTAAGTATGGATTTGAACTGCATACAAACTTCAGCATTATCTGCTTGTTGAATTGGGGTGCATCAAATACTCATTTAGAAGGTCTAAAACTTTTGGTCAGATTTTGTAAATTTTTATGATATCAATAACATACAAAACTACATATTTTCTGAAAACCGGGTTCTCGCACTCAGAAAGAAAACTAACATAAAACTATTCTAGGTTTATAAGCAAGCAATAAACTACGCAGTAGGAGCAATAAAATTGCCAATAAGAGGTTTCTTTCGCCCGGTTCGTCGGCAGCCCTACTCGGCACGACACAGGATACGGGCCGCGTTATCGCGCCCCCGCGGCGGGCGCACGTCACCTTGTCACCGAGCCGGTTTAATGGGCTGCCGTGTACGCCGCCTGCTCCAGCTTGATGCTTTGATTTATGAGCCTCTAGTAGCTATGTATGTGTACCGTGATAAATGTGTTTATTAGTTTGTAATTATTTATTGGGGTCCGAAAGGAGGTCACGTCAAGCAATGCCCAGTTGTCATGCTTTTCTAAACAAATTAATGATAATCAACTCGGCCTTAAAATAATAATTTTATAGAATTTGGTATTGGTTCATTTGAATGAAAAAGTTTGATAAAAGCATTATTATTGTTGAAAACTCTAAATTTTCCTATCTACCACTAAACTAAATCCTCAAAAAGTTCAAAAACATTCAGATAAAATGGAACATCGTTTTAAAACAGTTAAAATATAATTCTTCAAAGCGTGAAATGCATGTTCTGTAGGAGCGGTGTACGTGGGTAGCATAGCAACGTCTACAGTAAAGTTAAGCTTATGGCCGGCGGCGAGCGCACGCCGCGTCGTCGGCTGCCGCCATAGTGGGCCGCACCCACCGGCCACCGTGCCCACCGTGCCCACCGCGGCGACCCGACACGGCTTCCATACGGGGTGTGTGAGCGACACTCTTTGCTTTTTTAAGCCACTTGTACCACGCAAGACGATAACTTATGCTTGCACTTCTTTTTTTATTCCTTGGAAATACAGAGGACGATGCTCAGAGTACGAGTAATGCACCTAAAGTAGAAACTTAACAGAGTCAAGAAAATAAAGTCTCTTTGACGTGGAAATGATACTAGTAACTGACAATTTCATCAGAGTATTCTACAGGTAACTCAATAAGAAGGTATCTAGCTTGGATAGTAACGCCAGATAGAAGCACGCACGTCACCAAGAAGACACTTAAATGTATTCGCACATTTCGCACGTTATGAAACTGATGACTAGAGCAGACTTGAGACCACCCATCATACCGCTAATTAGTCACGGCGCTGCATTATTACTTGCTAATGTATTCGAACATTAACTCCCCAAGGTGGCGAATATATTTCGCTACATAGATGTATATACAATCAACGACCTCTTAAATCCGACCTTAATTGTGACAATTAGGGCAAACGCTATGACTGCCTATTTTGTTTTCAAAGGTAAATTCTATCTATAAATCATCGATGGTAAGATTTCGAACTGATACAGACACTACTTGTTTCTGTATGTTTTCAGTGCCATCGACGTTCCCCAACATGACCATTTCGGTAACATCTAACGCCACCGCTACCTAAATAGGTATTTGATCGTCATGCCCAAACTTAGCACATTTTTTGCATTCTCGGTATCCGTGTTTGCTTGTAACCACAAAAACTTGTACCGAAAGAGGTATGGCGAATGGTTTAAATCTTGCATCTATATCAGTTGTTGGCGGCAACATGTTCGTGTCGAAAAAAACGTCGGCGTTGTGGATTGCATAAAAAATGTCTGGCTGGCGGCGAGCGGCGGCGGGTCGCTAACGCCGCCTCTAATGACGGCGCGCCCGACTCGCTCGCTTTGTGAGTAGGGCTGCGAGACGCTTTTATTAAATGCATTATATTATTTTTGTTTTATTTATACAGCACTGGGGGTAAGTCTGCTTCTGACGAGGCGAAACAAAAAGCACTTCTAGAGCCACTAAAAGCATTTGTTTGAATGTTATGTTCAGGGATGTTGCGAATATTCGCATCCTCATCCGCAAATGCGGAACTTCCGCATTGATTTGAACACCTGCATCCGCATCCGCATCCGCAATAATCAATGCGGATGTTCATGCGGATGCGAATGTAATACAAGATGCGACAAGAAAGAAATTGGGCGGGGCCGGCGAATGGCGCCTGCCGTTCGCACGTGACAATGTCCAATAGAAGCGAAAAAATTGGTGATACAAGATCAGACGCGTTTGTTGTGGTGCATCATTTCTTTCTTGTAAATAAATCATTACGTGTTTGTTTGCGCTGCTAATATGAAAATTAGTAAGTGAAGTTAAAAAAAAATTGGAGCAGTAGACTTAATACTAATTTTCATTATTAAAAATGTTAATGATTACTTTATCATTGTTTTAATTCTTCATTCATATACTATATGTATATAAGATCTTAAACATCCGCATCCGCATCCGCGGATGTGAGCCTTCAAAAATCCGCATCCGCATCCGCATCCGCGGATGTGAAAAAATCGGCATCCGCAACATCCCTGGTTATGTTTTTTAAGGTCGCAATAATATGTTAGGTCACATCGTATTTTGGATTTTTTTTTTGTTGGGCTTGTTTGGATACCGTACTTTCATTTTGATGAAGGAGAGGCATGTAATATAATATGGCATCAAAAAACAATCAAAGGTATGTAATACCTGCAATCAGGAATAAAATAAATCAAAACCACACCGTGCAGTGAACTGTACCATCTAAAATACAACATGTAGGTTTAATATCGTCACTTGGAAATAAAACTGAAATACTGTAAACTTCACCGTCGTCGGTCGCACACAAACAAAGTCTCAACTAACGAAATTATGTTTCAAAAAGAATTTCCACAAACGCTCATAAATAAGTAATAAACGTGCACAAATTAAAAACGAGTCGTCGTCAGCCCTGGCGGCGCGCGGCGTGGGTGCGAGTTGCCTCCTACATATTTAATTTGCCCGGACTGGTTTCTGTCCGAGCGCCGCCGCTACGCTTTGTGTTTCGTTATGGCTCTATCGCTCCGCACTGTAGGGCTGCCTGATGAGGAATCGCTACTTTATTGGCGAGTGGGCGCTCTGAATACGGAGCCGGGAATTTATGTTTTAGCGAATAGTTCCCGGCGTTTTGTCGACGCCAATAAAATACTCAAACGTTGCGCTGTTCTCGGTTTATTAAATAAAATATTGCTACTCGAGAAAGCCGCGATCAAAAACTCATTTTCAAACACAAATAGGCAAGGTTTTTTGGTTTTTCGGTCTTATCTTGCGATATTGTGAAGGGTGACAACTACGTAAGCCGAAAAATGTAATCCCGGTCACGAACTTCGGGGAACTTTACTCAAGCAAGAATATTCGTAGGAAACAAGACAATAGGAAAGTTGGTCGTCTCATGGAATATTTAAACTATTGAAGGGTCAAACGTTATGTGGTTTTTTTGTATCTGCTGGGACCTAACTTAAGCTGAATATTGAAAGAGGTTGTAGAAGGCTACCTGAACCTAGTCGAAAGTTGCCACTTAGGCCTGCCTTAAAACTTTTTCTTGAAATTACTACGTTATATATATATAATACTACGTTATATATATGTATGAATACAACACAAAACGACTACAATCATGCTAAGGCCTATACAGACATCCCTCCAAAACATTGTTTAACGCTTCTCATCACAGTTTTTAACGTTAAGTACAAAACACTTTATCCCCAGCGTAACATGTAACACAAACTGTCATAACAACAAACTTTGTAAGCAAGACCTCTCTTCCGTAGAGCATCTAAGAAAAGCGTAAAACGCCTTCTTAAAGCGAACTAGCTCATATCTTAATTCATAATTCAATATTCACTCCGCTCCACTTTCTGTGGCAAAGTGCAAGCGCGCGGGAAAAAAGCCAGCAGGGCAAACGAGGGGGGAACAAAGCGGGGGGTGGGTGGTGTTGGCAGGGGGAGCCCGTAATCCCTTATCGCGGCCGCCGACCGCGCATCGACAATTATTATAAAGAGCCCGATGTAAACTAGTGTAAGTACCTACGTACGGTGTGAGCCGTGAATAGGAGGGTCTGATTTATGAAGTGTGTTAGTCATTTGTGACAGTTGTTAAACATTTTTTGTTAGAATCTACTCTTAGGAAAGATCTTTCCGCAAATTCCGAAATCCTTTTTAACGTATTTATATTTGTGCGTAACAAAAATATAATGTCATATTAACAATTTTTTTTTTTCATTTGTTACTACATAATTATGTAATCAAAGTATTTATCTTTGATTTGTAATGATTAGGTACTTAATAATTAAATGTACCTACCTAATAATTTTTCTTTGTTATAATTATAAATTTATACTATAAGTACCTACAACTATCTTAATTTTTTTATAGCGCCTAAAAGTATTACATTTAATTTCCATCCTACATTTCTAACGTATATCTGCATTTAATTTAACAATCTGAAATTCCAGCTCAGACAGAAAAAAATGCAGCTCAAGTTTCTCCACACATAAAATAATATCAAGTATCAAAACCGTTCGCACTTAGTACTCGACACCGCGGTCGTAAGCTACCGGCTACCGCACGGGCCGTCGGCCCACGGTCCCACAATACTATCGCTCTCTCTTTCTCTCACACCTCTCGCTCCCACGCTAGGGAAGGAATCACGCCTTGCCGAAAACTTCGGGAAAATAATCGGATTTGTTTTAGCCGAGGCCGAGATCGCGTGTCTGGATTTGTAATGTCGGTGAACGGTTGCGAGCAGTTGTGGTCGGACTGTTTGTGATGGAGGGCGAATGGGCAATGTTTTGTAGGTACTTATGTGTAATTTTCTAAGGCGCAGCTGTATGTAGAATAGATTTACAGTGCTTTGACACGTTTGCTGTCCTATAGGTCTTTCTTTTTACTTTTCTGATTATAGGTACTTGCTATACTTATATATATATAGAAGCTTGCTAATATAGAAGAATTGAAGTATTTCGAAGACCATTTTTATTTTGTGGTTTCTTTTGATTGAAAATCACGTAGCTAAAGTAGGGCCCAAAAAGTAAAACTACTTATATGTAATCTGCTTGCTAAGTTCATTCAAAATAATGGAAATAGAGAAGAATAACAAAATTTTCCTCCAATTCTACTAATTTTCGTCTTCGGCATCCAGAATAGAATACCCGAATAGACTAAATCTTACCCATCCCTCACCAAGCAGCTTACCCGAACTCAGCGAATTTCACCGCCCGTCGAACGCGCTATAAGAATTTAATAAACACTCCGTAGTCACTAACTTTGACGCTACGTAGCTCGTAACGTCAAATCTATGAAATTACAAGCGTTGGTCAAATACACGGTGACTTAATGAAGGTTCGGAGGTACTTGGGAGTATATTAGGGGCGAACTTGCTACGTTTTGTGAGAAAAAATAGGAAATTCTTATTTTTCTGCCTTTGTAAGATGTCGGTCTCGAAATCTCGATTGCTCGTTTTTATTGTTGAATTCGCATAGCGTCAACCGTGATTTTTTCTAGTAAGAATTTGTCGCTGGAGAAGTTTTTTTTTTTTAATTGTGTCTTTGTCTAGTGAAGCTTCTACAAGTCTCGATACCTACTTAACCCTTCGTATGCCAGTACTAATTACAAACTATTGTATTCCGCGTGGATCAACGATATTAACAAAGGGTTAAAAGGAAAAGTAACTAATGAATTGTGGTCACATATTAGGTTAACTAAGTATTTGACAATCAGCAAAGTGCTAGCGAGGCTGACTCACTAGTCAGCCTCGCTCCCTGGATAGCCAGAGACACTACTCTGGCTATCCAGGGAGCGCAGGACGTACAATTAATATGTAATACGGGCTGGTAGTGCTGTAGTACCCACAACTCCACGATTCAATTCGATCCACCCCAGCTCCTCAAAGAAGGCCAGCACAAGGCCTTGGTGTTACTGACAATCTCACGTAGGGTTGAGAAGGGCGAACAGTTGGCCGCACATCAGGGTACCACAAACAATTTAAGGTAGCATCGAATGCGTACTACGCTAAGCCAGCTCAAAGTGCACAATTACAGTCCGGCCGCCGCCACTGCAGGGGGGAATCAATTTCCACCAAATTTTGGCAAAGAAACAGTCACACTTTCTTGTAAAGCTTGTAGCTTATAGTGCTTCTGTTAATTGGTAGGATGTTGGCAACACTAAAATACTGCAGTGCGTAGATTTTTTTCTACTAAAATAGTAGTTTATGTGGAACAGTAGGGAAAAATGCCTTCTAATAATATCATAGGCTCTTTATTCCTGCCACTTGACATTATTCATTTAATTGTGTTCCGGTTTCCTGTTTGCTGGAAGCATTAGTGACATGATCATGACAGGAATCATATGAATTGAATAAGCATAATATTATGAAAATTTCAATATTCATCTTTGTTACAAAAACCAAAGGGGTGCAAGGTGCAATTACACGTAGGGTACTGATGTATCTCATAAATCGACAGAATATGAGGATTTACAGCAGTTTTATGCAAGATAATTAGCCTATAATGTTCCCACTGCTGGGACACAGGGCTCCCCTACGTGAGAGGTGCGCCGTAATCCACCACGCGCGCCCAGTGCGAGTTGGTAGATGTCACATGTTTTCGAATTTTTCGTTCTAGGACATGCCGGTTTCCTCACGATGTTTTCCTACACCGTTTTGAGAGCAGTGGTGATGAAATCATTTACACAAAGTAAAACGCCTGTCTGTGTTCTCGAACCTACGACCTACAACTCGTAAGTCACGGTCGTTACCACTAGGGCACCACTGACCACTGCTCCATGTTCCGTTTTATGCAAAGGCTAGGCCATCTGTCAAAATAACTTTGCTTATAAGATGTCATGTAGCGATAGTATATTTTTTTTGAAACGCAACTGCAGTGTTTCTATACTTGCAAATAAAAAAACAACGGGTTGCACTCCGGGAGTGCCGGCAGAAGTGAAAACTTCACCATGTTGAGCATTTTTGAATATTTTGGAATGGTTAGGGAATAATTTCGCACGAATTGCTTTATTTATCAGTATAAAAGTACTATAATGTATGTGGTTAAATACAATATTCATTAGTACCTAGTAGTAGTATATTTATTTATTTTCAAAATATAGTCTAACAAAAATAAACAAGTTATTTTAACACTTTTCATGAACTTATGTTTTGACTGCTTTTTTTTTACCCATCAATATGGGTAAAATTTCTTGCCTCGCAATCTTTACGTAATGTCAAAGACATTTATTTTGATATTTACTTTGTCGGTTGCTAGGTAACGGATCTTACGGCACGTTTTGACGCGAGTTTAAATTTTTTTACCCATCCCAAAAAAAGTGCATAATTAATGAAATAAAATAGTTTTCACTTCAATAAAAACTGCCGTGTATAAAACTCGTCATATCATTTTTAACTTTTTCTCTTTACTTTTTAAATTCACTGAACTGCAAAGAGATTGTAGAAGGCAGCTGGCCCGCGCAACATTCAAGTGTCAAAATATTTCCGCCACTTCCGAAACTCAAATAAAACCACATCTACACTTTCTCAAGTCGCAAATGCCGCTCTCGCAAGGTACATTCAGCACGTCACATACCGCATATTATCATAATAACACGCTCACGCGGCGTTGATCGCACCGAATAATAATAAACCGTAATGGGGCGAGACGCGACTGCAATCTGTGTGTTACTACCCTTACTTTGCCAGATTCGATTCCCAGAGGACGAGAATGAATGGTTGTAATCGAGTGTATGGAGAATTTGTTGTGTATTAGATGATATTAGGATGTCCCCTAGTTAAAACGGGCTTTGGGATGTTCTATGTTCAACTGGGGAGGATAACTAACGTACTGATAGAAAGATACGAGTACAGAAGACGTTTTTGAAGTGAAAAATTCTTAAGGCGCGTTCAGCACTTTTTGGGTGAACAAAGATGGAACTCGCGTCATCGTCACCGAAGGCGCGGTGAGCACTTTTTTGTTGACAGCGCACTCTGTTTTATTTTTTTGGATTTTTTTTAATGGAGCTACAGCTTTCGTTCTTGTACTGACAGCAAGCTACATAAATTCCTGTCATTTTCGTTAGATGGCGTTACTTAGTTTTCACTCCTATCGGCAGTCGCCGAAGACTGCTCCGATTTTTTTTTAATTTACTGTCAAGGTAGCGGGGCTCACTGCCAGTCACTGCTCACTGCCCAGGGTGTAACATCTTTCCTCTCGCTTTCCTGCAATCTGTGGGAGTGATTTCGTGAAAAGGGACGGAAGTGTGTAACAGGAAGCCGGAGAAGCGCGCGCTATTTGATTTGTTTGACCAATGAGCGCGCGCGGTGGTAGAGTTGGCTGTCAGATGGTACACAACCCCTTTTTCCAAGAGGTTGTAAACAGAATGATGCTGGTGATGACGATGATGATGATGATGATAACGATGATTTTTTTTATTTTTTTATTCTAGATTTATACGTCAGCCAAGATATCAGATGTTACACATTATATGCGACTACTGTAAAGCTCGCTCGTTTTTTATTTTAAGTGTCAGGTAGAAGCAATTTTTAGATGGTGATGACATGTAACAGTTATATTCTACCACTCCATTTCTGCCGCACTGGTAAAATACATTAGTCATTTACTGCTGGATAGTAGGTTTTGCTGCTGGATCGATATAACACTACGTAGGTACGCGAATGGGAATCGTGTCATGGCCTAGGTACCTGATATTATATGTTGTAGCGGTTAGACCGCCACATACAAAAACTACGAAACAAAAAGACATGACGTCACACAATTCCTACATCTCGCAGTTAGAGTTTACTGAGCGAATAACATAGATAAGACTATCCGAAATCAACATATGGGCAGTTGCCCGCCAGACATAATACCCGTCTGGCTGGAGGATCCTCCCTTTTCTATGGTGGATGAGTGAACTTTACACCCTGTTCCTCATACCCCTAAATTGGTGACCCCGAGACTGAACGTCAACGCAGCCTTCGTGCAACTACTTCAGCGTGACGTCATCATCATCACTCCCGCAAGCTTTCGTGAGGCGAGTCACACAGCCAGCCAGCACCCACGGCTTCAACGGGTATCCTGACCACCAGCATGCAGCGAACGCGCATTCCTGGTCATCACCCTCAGCCACATCACCCCGACTCACTGGGGAATCACCGCAATCACCTCAATCACCGCAATCACCTCAATCACCGCAATCACCTCAATCACCGCAATCACCACAATCGCCGCAATCACCGCAAACAGTTCCGACCCACCGTGAACTGTGCGGCACCCGGTTCCGACTCACTGGAACCACAATCACCATCGCCGCAATCACTGCAGACAGTTCCGACCCACTGTGAACTGAGCGGCACCCGGTTCCGACTCACTGGAACCACAGCTGGCACTGTGAAGCATCGCAAGATCCAAGACTCAGCCCACTATCGACCTCCGGTCTCCGGAGGGGAGTGATGTAGCGGTTAGACCGCCACATACAAAAACTACGAAACAAAAAGACATGACGTCACACAATTCCTACATCTCGCAGTTAGAGTTTACTGAGCGAATAACATAGATAAGACTATCCGAAATCAACATATGGGCAGTTGCCCGCCAGACATAATACCCGTCTGGCTGGAGGATCCTCCCTTTTCTATGGTGGATGAGTGAACTTTACACCCTGTTCCTCATACCCCTAAAATGTATTTAAAAGTAGTCATTACAGTCCACGTTAACAATTTTTATTTAAAAAAATAGACGATACCTAGACTTACACGATATAAAATTCAAAAATCGTCTACTTGGGACTTTCCAAGTATAGGTACGAGTACTCTCATTTCTTTGACAGAAGTAATCGTATATAAACTTAAGATTTCGCATCACTATTTCATCTTCCCGCCTCGCCTTCGCGCCATTTGAACTGTTCGTTCGCGCCATTTTGGGCTGTCAAATGACGCGCGCTGTCAAACGCAACGTCGCGCGTCGAGTGAGATGCGAATTTGGTTTCGAATATCTAGCGCTGAATTAAGTTTGAATTTGTGCTGACCTACGTTTTGTATTTATTATTGTTTGTATATTATTGGAGGGAGAAAGAAGGGATACTAACTGCTCCCATAAGTGGTAAACCTAAAAGATATTAAAAATCCGAAAAAATATAAAAACTTAGACTACCCACACATACATAATATTTTTCTGTCTTCAACTGTTTCGTTGCAATATTGGTTGTTCTTTATTCTATTTCCTATTCCCGATTCACATAAAAAAGCAATGATATTATAATTTAAAAAGTAAAAACGTAATAAGTAGTAAAAAATGGTCAGGTGTAAATTCTTGATACTTTTTATCAACAAACGCTCATTACCAGGTGGATGGCTGGCAGCCTAGAACGGCATCGGCAATGCTTCGCATGCCAAACCAACGGGCAATCAATAACGAATGTCGACGGGATTACGCGGGAATTAAACCGGGCAGTATGGGCTATGGGCGGTACACAATCTGTATTTATTTAAATACTTTGATGATTTGGAGCTGGTAACTGGTTCGATGATAAATAGTTTGGTTTACTTTGAATTTCGAATATGGATGATGAACTGTAACTTTTTTTTGAGTTTCGAATGTTGTTGATTGAGGAAGTAGAGTGATCAACATTGATTGATACTTGAAATCATTGCTTGAAATAGTTTTATTGTAGAAAAGGTAGAAACCGTGATTTTTTTTAAACTTAGAATACGTGTTTGTAATTTATAGGTAGTTTATGATTTTCTAAATAAACGGTGTTAGGCAGAAGGTTGAACATACGAAAATGACGGATCCGGGGGGCCGTCTGCTACGTGTTTAGGCCCAATAACAAGACCCAGGCCTCACGTACTTTTATTTTAAACGTCGTTGAAGGTAAATAAACTCACAGTTATTATGACATTTATAAAATATTTATTTCTCAATAAATCACAATCTGTATACAATCTAATTGTGGCACATAGAACAACAGATAATATATAATATTCCAGAACCGTACACTACTAATATGTACTGACACTATTTTGAGGTATTTAATTTCATATTATCATGAAATGCATGTTGCAATTATTCTAAGGGAATATTCAACAGGGCAATACCGAAAAAAGCCGGCTAATTTTGGCTGTAATTTAATTCATCATGAACATTGCTATGATTACCCGGATAATTTCGGCAGTGGACGAAGAATCCCACTTTTTCTATATTAATCACATTTATAATATAATATAACACAGATATCTACATTTAGAAAACCTATCACAATAAAAATAAATTCGTTATTGTTGGCAACTTTTTCAATTCGGTAGTTGCTATAGATAACGCAAAAAGGTTATTATTTATTTATGGTAACTTTTTTTTGTAAAATAATATTTAATATAACACAGCCGAAACATCGAGATCTACATTTTACACCGAAATATCAATGACTAGTTTTTGAAAAATACTACTTTTTTATTTTTCTCCACTTATAAAATCTTTTCAGATTTTGTCTACTACGAATACATCAACCACATCAATTATATTCCATCTAAAACACATACATTTATATAAATAATGACAGTTAATATTTTACCCAAATCACCAGATCAAGATCTAAGTGAAGTTATTGTGCGTCGTACGCTATACAAAGGTATATAATGAGCAAAATTCTCAAATTTATCTCAACAGAGAATTATGAGGTACTTATAGGTTGTGTGAGCAAAAACAGGTTTTAGATGACTCCTGGAATCTTAATCTTCGTTTTCGGAACCTAAAGAATATTCGATAGTCTTTAAATCCCTGTTCATTTCATCGGGAGAATCGTTTTCCATGCCCAAGGTTCGAGATGCGAAAGAGCTCTGTGTCGCCATGCCCGCTAGAATCCCGTTGGACAAAGCCTGTACAGACAAGGCTTCCTGAGACGGGCCCGCGTAACTGTACTGCTGATAAACAGCTTGTATCCTCGCCGCGTTTACTAACGTCTGTATTTTCAACTGTGTGTCCAGCGCCAAACTGAGCGGCAGCTTCCGCAACTGGCTCGCAATTAACTTCCCAAACATCTCGAACTCGTTCTCATTACCATTCTCGGAATGTTGACTCAGATCTTGCGGCAAGTCCGTGTGATCGCCGCTGTCTGAATTACTTTTCTTTTGTTTTGTCGGCACCGGGTAGATAGTTGCGAGTGAGGTAGTCAATGGTGTAGCTATCCCTACGGGGGGATTGAGAAAAGGCGCGGACGTAACCGGCGGGAGGATTCCAAATGTCCCTTGACTCAAGCCGAACGGAGTGCCGGGGCGAGGGGACGGCGTGTTCAACACGTACGGTGTCGAGGAACGCGTCGAGCTGCGACGCTTTCGCGGACTTTTCTTTTCCGGCGATTTTCGCTCGCTGAGGTCTTGAACCACGTCGCTGTCGTCGCTCGCCGGGATCTCCAGCAAACTGTTGTCCACCTATCAACAAACGTACAGCCGCTTAACGTCAGAGCGCATGTGTAAACATGAGTAAGCGTCGTAAACAACAAAAAAATAGACTCACAGAGCTCGGTGTGACGATCGCCCGCAGAAACCTGTCTGCATGTTCGAACCACGTGACGCTCGGTCGGTACGCATGCGCGCCAGCCTTCCTCGCCGCGCGAATCTTCTTCAACTCGACGCTGTACGACGAACGTATGTTTTTTATTTTATTTTTCAATTCTTTAACTGTGACGTCGACCAAATTCAGTGCATTTATTATCTCTATGTATCCTTGCTCCCTTATTTTCTTATTCTTGTAGTGTTCCGAGACGGGGTTCCAGAGGTATTCGCGCTTCTCGTACTCGATAATCATCTGGATGGTGAGATCCTCGCTCCACTTGGGGTTGGCCAGGATAGCGACCATTTTGTTTTAAAGCATGCTATATTGAGCACAGTTAATATTTTTTATTTAGTTATTTGTTATTTAATTTCGCGAGTTTAGCTTTGTTAGTACCAGGAGCGCAGAAGGGTGCGGGCGGTTCGCATGCGCGCAGCATACTAAAAGCACGTCGATGGGCCGGCACCCCGCGCGGGGGGTCTATTTCGGGAGTAGCCGGCATCACGCAGTCGCGTGCTTTGGAGCGTGCTGTTTCCTCTTCTCACCGCTCGGAGGCTGGGCACCGAGTGAAACGGAAGATTTGTGGCTGCCGGACGGGCGACTGTTCGTACTTACAACGGCGACCGCCCGCCAATTGTCATATTTCAATCGGAGCACTTAGGACCTTTGGCGATATTGAATTTTAGATTTTCTATCGCAGTAAAGATTTGTAATAGTGGAAGAAGCGCAATATTTATTGAGACTTATGGTCATATTTTCAGTTTTGGTTTTAACTAAGCGATTTTTTGCTACTTTTAATAACTTGGAAATAAAACTTTTTGTTTCAAGATTGTTTGATTGCATTATAAATTATAACGAAGTATGAAGTAAGCATAGCAAGCAAGGCAATTTAAGTGCCTATTAGAGACCACCCAAGGAATATTTTTATAGTCAAGCGTCGCGTCGTCGTCGTCCTTGTTTATGATTAAATAAAAACTTTACTATTCATTTTCGGGCTACCGTAAACTTTTCGTACGAAAATATTTTACTTGAAAAATTTATACAAACTAGTTAGGTACTTATATGGAAAACTGTAACTGAAACAAAGTCAGAAATTATTATACTTAATAAACTTTTTTATTTTAAATACTTAATTAAAATTCAAAAATAATGATTATACGCAAACTATGTAAGTACAGTACTCAAACGTCCGTGATCACTCGGCTCGCCTTCAGACTTGCCGGGGAGGTGCGGCGCGGGCCACTTGCTCGCACCGTTCGCTTGCCGCCGCCGCCCTAACGTCTGCACATGTTTGCCGACCAGCCGATAACCTCGTTGTGACCCTGCGCATAATTGTGGGAGCAATTTGCGAGATTGGGTACAATTTTTCGAAATAGATAGGGCTTTTAATTGAGCTTTTTATTGACGGTATTGCGACTCAAGGTGTGGTTTTGAGTAGATACTTACAAAGAAAAAAGTTCGTACTTTTACATACTTACGTAGTTAATAAACTACGGACGGTTTCGTTCAGTTTATTTAGCTAGGTAATTTAATTATAATGCTTATAACAATATTTGATCGTAAAAAGATTTTTGTTCATTGATTCGAAAGTTTAACTTTAGGAATACTTAAGACTTTGCAAATCAATAAATAAAACCTGTAAAGCGATAAGGAATTTTGACACTTCGACTTCGTGAAACATGAATGAATTGTATTAATTGAGCAGTTACTATGAAGGATCACGTAGTAGAAATAGCGATTAATAATGAAATAGCACCCAATGAAGATAACGAGAGCGGAGTCAAATCAATTTGAATGCAGGTGCTGCGCAGAGAGATTAAAACACTAGTTTTTACAGCTGTGACGTAATGATTTTGCTGCAGATTTTGGAAGTAAACTGATTATTACTATAAAGCTCAATTTTCTTATTTATTAATAGTATTTATATATTTATGTAAATAAATATATAAATACTATAATTATATATTTATATAAATAAATATATAAATAGTATAAAGCTCAATTTTCTTAACTTTAGCTTTATTCCATCTTATTTTAAGACAAAAAAAAACTGACTAACGCCATCGTTATTTCGATATTAGCATAGCATAAGGTCCGTTATTTTTTAAATAAAAATAAAATATAAACTACATAATAATTAACATTGCAATTAATTAAAAGTCATTCCAACAATATATCTGACACATTAAACTATAGTTTTTCGCCATTATTTGTGTAAATAAATGGAGTAGGTATAAATATACACTTACTTACATAAAAGAGATTTTGTTTTGGATTGAAATTTTTAATTTGGACAGTCACAACTCAAAACAGACATTCGTCTGACAAGTAATTTAAATGTGAATAATTTAATTTCAAGAATTTTAATACTCTGTTTAATTTAATTCTAAATATTAATAATGTTGAGCCTAAACTCTGTATTAATAAATAATTCGGCTCAATTAGCATTCCTGCTCATCACTCTTAAGTTAAGGGTGCTTCGGGGTAAAATCAAATTCCTTAACGAAAGTAGTGTAATATTTTGTTCGCACAAAAGCGAGATATTATTGTACTAATATTTGAGTTGACAGGAAGGGCGTACAGTACTAAGTTTGTAACGTGTAATGTAACCATTCTAGCGCTAATCATGTTCAAATGTCAAGTATCAAGAATTTTGTGCTGAGCATCGATGTACTATGTAATTTATTTGACATTAAACAAACATCTACCCACATTCAACTATAATTGTTTCAACTTAATTTGCTGTCATGCAGACTTGCCTTATGCATAAATTCTAAATTACTTAAATCATTCCTAAATATGACCAATACCCAAACCAAAACATTCTACCAGCAGCATCCGTATTTTAATTAAGAAAACTATTATCAGAACAAATGCTCGCTTGCTATAATAAAACCAAAGTGGCAATATTCGTACGTCGACGCGTCTGACATTGCGCGTCAGTAGATGGAAACGACACGGCCTCTCGAGCGACGATAAGATACCGAGCGAGACGGGACGGGAAAATCTCGGCGATGCGATGTGAGCCCGTGAAATATGTCCGGGAAATGTGTGGCGCACTACGCTTAAATATTGCTCCGGTTTTCGCGTTATGAGATCAGAATGGAAAGGAGTAGGTATTGTCATATTGCAGTCGGGTTTTTGTTATTGCTTTCTAGATATGTAGTTTTAAAATTATTTTGGAGTGTTTGGAGCTGTTCTGTGTAAGTTAAAAACATTGAGATTTTAATTGAGTAGCTTAGAAGCCTAGCAAACATGAAGATGAAGGGTTTAAGTAGTTTTGAATTCTGAGTGCTGTAAAGTTTACAATCAATCAATAACTAAAACCAATGCAATAAAACACTTAAAACAGTAAGTAAAACAACACAAGGCCCCAACAATACTTGATAAGTAAATGACGAATGCGTTATTATTCTAAGGACGAAACAATAGAAAAGTAAGAAATTCTACGATAATAAGGATGTCAATGATGATGATGATGATGATTATGTCATCAATGCTAAATGCATTTCACAAAAAATATTTTAATGAAGTGTAGCAGTTTCAGCAGTTTCTATAACAATGGACGGCACGTGCAACTATCAGCAACTATAACTACTGTCGAATACCTCTACGTCCCAGAATAAAGGGCAGCTGACTATGTTAAATTGAAGTAAGTATACCACACACATTCAACACGCATAATACACAACATCATTATATATAGATGTCAAACGGTCCCGCGTTGCGTCACTGCACGCGAGCACATCTATCTACGGTGCTATAGTTTCACATACTCCAACTAACAGCCCTGATGATGGAAAATGTACCTTAGGTAATGAAAATAAAGGCTATGGCGATAGTAAATCAGAGTATGCGGCACTCGACTTGATAGGTGCCGGTGCCGGCGAGGCCAAGAGACAGATAAATATCGCTTTATACTCATCGCCTCGCTTTGAAGCCGTGCGGTCAGTAATTTTCTCGCTCTCACTGCTGTGGCGTTAGCAGTCTCGTGTATATTTATCACGGTGATATACTAACGCGTTCCCGGCGACGGCTTTTACGATTATTGTTCTTGCTTTTGTTTGTAGGCTCGTATTAAGCATATGGAAAGTTTTCAACGTTTGTTCAAGCGAGAAGTTACATGGTTTTATGTTGCAGTTAGTTTCTTTGTGAGAAACTTGTATAGCGATAGTATCGTACGTAAAGTTATTTAAATAGCAGTAACTCTTTTATTAATCAGCAATACCAATAACCATAAGGAAACTGATATCAAAGATTCGAATAAACATTAATAAGAAGAGAAAACATCAATTTTCCTTTTATCTATGAATAGTACCTACCAGATATAATATTGCTAGTTTCAATATAATCACAGCCAGGCAAGGTAACATAACGTCAATATTGAAAGACTTATTTATCAGCGACAGAGCAAACAGTGGATGAATAGACATTACAGAAACAGGATCCGTCGGTTCAACGTCCATATCTTTATTGGTTACACGATACGTCAAAAGAGCTGTCATTATTTCTAGACCTCCAGAATAGTCTTCTACATAGCTAGAAGGATCATCAACGACAGGTATATAGATAAAGATGAAGGTTTCTGTCACCAATTACCAACATTCGTGACAAATAAAAGCAGAATCGTTATTAACGGACATAATAAGTTAATCGCTAACTACTACATATATGGTGTTAGACGATAATTACCAAAGATTCAGTGGTAATTTTGGGAACTAAAGTTATGTATACCAACTACTACAAGCTCATCAGATTTACCTGGAAAGTTACACGTAGCCATAGTAGCGAATAGAGAGGAGTGAGGTTAGCAAATAGCGAAATCTTTGCCACAAGTTGGTTCTATAGAAAGCTATACTAGCAAAGTTAATGCCCCTAAGCAATAAAAGCAAGGAGCTCAGAAATCACTGCCATTACCCACACCGGCAGCCGGTTAACCAACTCGAAAAACGTAAACCGAAACCCTAACTTCTATTTACGATAGGCAGTCTATACTCTGTAATTTCACAATGTTACATAAAACCCTTCGGATAACACGCTACAAATGAACACTGTTGTAAATTGACAAGTCTACGTCGCATTACCACGGGGCAAAGCGCCATTTTGCAAAATGTATCCTCACGCGGTAACATAATGAGGGTGACAGCGGCGTGGGAGGAAACAGCCTGCGAGGCGCGAGCCCCCTGGCCCTTTGACGAGCTACCGACCGCCGCCGCCGCCGCCGCCGCCGCGCCGGAATGGGCTTGGTCGTTAGTGGCACGGTGAAATATTTCTTCGTACTTTTTGTAGAGTGCAGACTCAGAAATGTTGATGAATAAGGGGTAATGTGCATAATTTGATGAATAATGTGCTAGATGTGACAGAGAATCACTAAGATGATTTACAAAAGATTATTCGCGTGTAATTTTTGTAAATGAAGTATTTCTATAGAAATCATTTCGATGTGCAAAAATATTGTCTTGCAATTGTATTGGTTGATTTTTGCAATAGTTTGTCGTTACGAAATGCAAAACTTACAACATGTCGTGTTTTTCAACATCAACAATAACCCTGATTTTATCGTTGATGTTCAAAAACACGACTTGTCCCTTAACGAAAACTGTCAAATTCAGTTCACGAAATTCATAACCTCCTTTTTTGATATCGATATCGGTTAAAAATAATATTTGAGCCCTCGACACGAAATAAGAAGTTATTTTTCACATTAAAATATTTAATCAAAAATGATAAAATACCAAGTATCAAGACCGTTCTTATCACGCTATAGCCCGTCAGCGCAGGCAGGCACAGTCGACAGCGAGGCGCGGCCCGGGGCGCGGAGCCGGCGCTACACCTACCGCGACACGCTAGCGATAGCGATGTGCACGCAGCGATGTGGAAAATATACTATGCTACTTATATGTATTGTCTGCTGGGCTGAAGTGGGATTGGGCGGGTCATGTATGTAGTATGTTTCGGGCGGGACAAATGGGTCAGAGTCGTCATGCAGTGGGAGCCAGAAGACGGGCGCCGTCGCCGAGAAACGGTGGCGTGATGACTTGGAGGCGTTTATGGGAGACTGGCGCGCGGTACAGTGTGATAATCGCCTAAAAATTAAGGTGTCGGACAGTCAGACTAGGAACGGTGAGCGTGGTCTGGTTTTGAAGTCTCATGGGATTATACGATTAGTATGAACTAAATATGGATGAACCATTCTCTCGACATCATCACTAAATTGTCTGATCTATCATTTAGTTGTCTTACTTCACGCAAGTATGTTTATCATCCACCCACGGGTAGCGCTAGGCAGATTGACAGAATTTTAGAATAGGTGCTTTCTTGCCCCAAATTAAGTTCGCTGGACGCTGGTTTAGAATTTTGGTCCTGGGTTCCGACGAGCGACGAAGCAGATTGAACAGGTGCCCAGGCAATGGGATGGAATACGGATTGATTTATTGAGCGAATTGGGTGCAATGACTAAGTGCAACGACCACCTTGACTACCAAACTTTAATCAATTTTAATAGGTAACAAGTAGGTACGTATATATTATTATGCTATTTGTATTGTGCTGGTCTTTGCGAAACCAAAGAAAAGCTCACTAAAAAATATCCTGCAGAGTTGACATTATTAGTTAAGTAGTTTCTGAAAGCTTTCAGGTAACAATAACAAAACAGCAAAACAGGGGTCTAACAAGACCTTCACAAGACTGAAAATAATAATGTACAAAAAAATCCGAGAAAAAGAAAAAATCGTCACTCAGGGAGCAGGGGCTAACGAGCAGTAGGTACCAGGGAGGCATGACATTATAGAGGCACGCGCCATTAGACGAACGCCGGGCGGTGGCGGAACGGGCCCTATTTCCGGAAGGAAGCGCGCCCGGAAGCCGCGCCGCGTCCGCCCCGCTGTCGCTAAGTTACTTCGCCTGCTACTGAGTTATGGTCGCCTAGTGTCTGCACTAGATTTTGATACGGTCATGGTAGCCTAGTCCCAAGTTATGCCGGTGCATTTTACTTTGGTGGAGAAACTTGTGTTTATTCTTAGTAAGTACTGTAAGAAATACTGGAGATACAGGCAGAACCTTGTGTGGTGCTACGCTATGACGTCATCTGCTACGTCATGACGTCAGTGCTACGCCGTAGTCATCCCAGAGCTACGCGAGGGGAAGATGCGGGGATGGACGCCAGTCCTAATAGAGCGATCTTTTCGAGTACACGTGCACCGAATGTTAATTGACTATTTGACTAAAATATATAAGTGATTATAAACCTCGCGAGTTGTCTCATTTCTGGACTCTAACAGTTCAGAAGTGGGATAGGGCGAATCTTCGCCATCCCAAAGATAGGATAACCCGTCCCACTTGAAAATGGAAAGACATTCCCGAGAGCGGCATCGTGGCTCGCGCCGACCGCGTACTTCATCTCGGGAGCGGTATCGTGACGCGCGGCGAGTAAAACGTAAAAGAATTGATTCGGAATCAAGACTTGACAAATTGGAACAGATGCTCCAAAGACTAATTAAATCAAAGGAACCTGACCGCAAAGGTTCCGTCAGTGAAAGAAGTGGTACGCGTGTTGGTGGAACGCCTTCGCCGCTGCCGAGGGGCAGCCGGTTACGTGGCGATCCACTACCTTTACAAAGTTCCTCGGGTACACCGATGCGGGCGCCGCCAGCCTCGCAGCGTACGTCAGATGCTGCGGGCGCCGTGTCAACGCGAGCAGCGCAGGATGCACCCACACAAGCACGGGCGCCGCCAGCTACACAGCGCGCGCCTGATGCTGCGAGCGCTGTGCCGACAAAAGAGGCGCAGCGCGCGCCGATCATGGATGCTACCACGCCTGGACCGAGCACGGTCGGGCCCTTGGTTTGGTCGCAACAAGGTTATGTAAACAAATTATTATCAGGGTCGGAAAGTATACCCAGTTTTTCGGGTAACATTGAGAAAGACAATATGTCCGCACAAGTTTGGATAAAACGTTTAGAATCATTGGCTAAGATATTTTGTTGGGATGAACGGTTTTTGATTCATCAAATGACATCTAAACTTTCTGGGAACGCGCGGTTATGGTTCGATTCACTACAAGAAATAGACTTTAGCTGGCTAGAATGGAAGACTGAACTTGTTAACAGTTTCCCCGAAGGTCGCGGTATAGCCTCAAAATTGTACGACTTTGTTACAGTTCAACGTGCAAATAATGAAAGTGTTTTGGACTTTTATTATAAAAAGCTGTCTCTCGGCAAACAATGCGATCAGCCAGATCACGTTGTCGCTGACGTAATTATTTTTACGCTGAACAACTCATTGTTAAAGGCAGGGGCTCGGGGGGCTGTGTGCCGTGACACTAAAAGCTTGTTACAATATTTAACTGACGCAGCGGGCGACACGAATGTTGCTTATCAGAATAAAGTCACCGACGTACCAATTGTAAACAAAGCTCGAGTCGCCCGAACAACTAAACAGCGGGATGACGTAACTTGTTATAAGTGTGGTGTGAAGGGCCATTTTGCATCTCAGTGTACTAAAACCGATACACCGCGCTGTGAACGTTGTTTAAAATTTGGACACGTAATGAATGACTGCAAAGAGAATAAACAGTGCTCTAATTGTAACCGGTGGGGCCACGATGGGGAGCATTGTTATCGCGCAAAGAAAGAGTCGACTAGCAAACCTTCTAGAGTATTATTTAGAATATCAGATATTGATGTGAATGACAGAAAGTATCACAAAAATGCTACTATTAATGATGTTTCACTGACGGCTTATATTGACTTTGGTAGTGCATGCAATACCATTACTAGGAGTGCGGTAACGCGAACGGGGCTTGAGTTTACTCAGGGAACTTCCCGTCGAATTCGGGCGTACGGGGGTAGCCTTGTTACTCCAGTAGGCGAATTATCAGCACACATAGCTTTAGACGAAGCTTCAGCCTCCGTACCGATGCTAGTAGTTGAAGATGGGTTACAGGACACAGATTTGATAATAGGCCGACCGTTCACCGAACTTCCTAATATTTTTGTAACGAAAACTTCGGATGAATTAATCATTGGACATACTGATAATACGTTGAGACACCTGCCTAATAATACCTCGTCTGTCGACAAAGTTTTGAAGTTATCGGTTGTCTGCGATACGACTCTGCATCAGGGTCTTAATAAAGTTTTAGTCCGCATACCACAGGAAGATAATGACTTCGCTTCGGATACAGTATTTGTAAAATATTCTCAACGTAACGAACCCGGTAAAGAGATAGAGGTACTTGGGTGTCCGGTGCCGCTGCAAGATAGCACTGGCGAAATTAATGTTGTTAGGCATAGCCACTCACCATTGACCATTTATGCGAACAAATGTATAGCGAGAGCGCAGTTGGTCACTACTGGACTGAATACTGATTTAACGGGAGAGGACAAAAATCGTCTAGAACTATTGTTACAGCAGTATGATCATTGTTTTACAGGTCAAGAGGGTAAAATTGGTGCCTCGTCTATCGTAATGACACTTGAGCTTACTAGTTCCACTCCATTTTATTATCGACCATATAGAATGTCCCCCCATGAACAACGAAAGGTAAAGCAAATCGTCGACGATTTACTAGAACAGGATATTATAGAACCCAGTAACTCCGCTTACGCCAGTCGCATTATTCTGGTATCCAAAAAAAACGGCGATACCAGGATGTGCGTCGACTACAGACACTTGAATAGCCTGACACGTAAGGATAGATATCCTCTCCCTTTGATACAAGATCAGATTGATCAGTTGAGAGGCCAAAGGTATTTCAGCACCCTCGACCTCTGTTCTAGTTACCATCAAGTGTGGGTACACCCAGACAGCCGAAAGTATACTGCATTCGTAACTCCTTTTGGCCAGTACCAATACAAAAGAATGCCGTTTGGTTTGGCCAATGCCCCATCAGTTTTTCAGCGGGCAATTAATCAGATGCTAGGCGATTTGAGATTTAAATTCGCGGGGGCATATTTAGATGACATTATTTGCTATTCAGACACGGTTTCAGAGGGCTTGGAAAGACTTGAATCCATATTAAAATTGATATCAGACACAGGGTTAACATTGCGTAAGGAAAAGTGCTCATTCTTAAAAAATCAGATTGAATACTTGGGTTTCGATATTACGAATGGTGAAATACGTCCCTCCTCTAGAAAAGTAGAGTCTGTTGAACGTTTTCCCAGGCCACGTTCCGTTCATCAACTGAGGCAATTTATTGGGTTAGCGAGTTATTTCAGGAGATTCATTCGATCATTTGCCCTAAAGACGCGTCCCCTAACTGTACTACTGAAAAAGGATGAACCGTGGCTATGGGAAAGGGCTCAAGAGGACTCTTTTAATGACATTAAATCAGCATTAGTTTCTAGGCCTGTTTTGGCAATCTATGATGAGAATCTTGAAACACAAGTACATACAGATGCCTCTTCCGTTGGGGTTGCCGGCATATTGTTACAAAAGCAGCCTCACGGTGAATTCAAGCCTGTTGCATATGCAAGTAGGCAGACTACGAATGCCGAAAGCAAATATCACTCCTATGAGCTCGAAGCTCTTGCCGTAGTGATGAGCCTGAAGAAGTTTCGCGTGTATCTCCTAGGAAAACCATTTACGGTGATAACTGACTGTAACGCTTTAAGCGCGACGTGGACCAAAAGGGATATGATACCTCGGATTAGTAGGTGGTGGCTTGAATTACTAGAGTTCGACTTTAAAGTTCAGTATCGTCCCGGAAAACACATGCAACATGCTGACGCGCTTAGTCGTAATCCGATTGACTCCGTGCTACACCTTGATGAGATAGATTGGGTTATGGCGGTACAGCAAATGGATCCCAAGACAAACGCTTTAATAGAGGATCTTAAATCCAGTGCCGACAGCAAGATTACTGCATGGTTGAAGGTCAGTTGTGTAAAGTAGTGGATGGTAAGAAAAGGGTCGTAATTCCTAAGTCAGTTAGGTGGCGTATGGTAAATATGTTTCATGATGATAATGGTCATATGAATCAAGAAAAGGTTATAGGACTTATTCGAAAGAGGTATTGGTTCGAAAAGTTAAGACAGTTTGTCACAAAATATGTGAAAAGTTGTATTTCCTGTCAGTTTGCAAAAAAGCCTACGGGGATACAGAGAGGTCACCTGAACCCCATTGACAAAGGTAGTACGCCTTTCGATACATTACACATTGATCATTTAGGTCCATTTTGTGAATCAAATAACGGTAACACTTATCTCTTATTAATAGTAGACGGATTCACTAAGTACACGTGGCTTCAACCAGTTCCTAATACTAAAGCGGAGCACGTACTGCAGACTTTAACTCTACTAGAGAAAATCTTTGGCAGCCCTGCTAGAATTATTAGCGATAGGGGAAAGTGTTTCACTAGTCGTCAAATGGCGAGTTTTTGTTCTAACAGACACATAAAACATATTCTTAACGCGGTAGCTTGTCCTCGTGCGAATGGTCAAGTAGAACGCGTTAATCGTACAGTTTTACAATCTCTTACGGCTTGCATTGGAGATCAGCATGACAAATGGGAAGAATATGTACCCCAAGTGCAACGCGGTATTAACTCCACGGTAAACAACTCAACGGGAAAAAGCCCATTTGACCTGGTGTTTGGTTACTTTCCTCGCTTTCCTTTGGAAGTTACAAATTCTAAGACAGTAAACGTCGATTTGGTAAAGAATCGAAAGGAAGCGGAAGATAAAATGAAAGTTAATGCAACTCGCATGAAAACGCGATATGACCGAAATCGAATGCCAACGTTAGAATTTAATATTAACGATTTAGTACAAATCGAACGTAGAGTCCTAAAGAAAGGAATAACTAGCGGTAAACTAGTGGACAAATACGCAGGTCCCTATAAAATAATAACCGTTTTGGGAAATGACCGCTATCGCGTTCAGTCATTGAATACACGCGGACGCAAGTATTGTAATGTCATTGCGGCCGATAAAATGAAGCCGTTCAGGATTCAGGAAGAATCAGATACTGGCAGTGGAGAAGACGAAAGTGAAACAGGCTAACGGGGTGATAGTTTCTGTCATACAAGTTTTGCATCTTGTTCAATTACATAAATGCTAATGGTAAACAATAAATTCGTTTAGAAGTCTAACCAGATGCAGTTTTATTTTTGAAACACTAACAAAGTCGCAATAACCAATCAGTTTGATTTGAAGTAAAAGTCAAAGGTTAATATCAAAACGTTGGTGTGATTTTATAGGCTGAATCAGAAAGACTCAAGTTTATGAACAGTTTGGTTAGGATTAGGACCACTTAGGTCAGATAATAAAATGTATTGGATTTGAAGTACATCAAAGAATCAATATCTAAGCTGAATCAGATAGACTCAGTTTATGACCAGTTCGGTTAAGACCAGTTAGGTCGGTTTAATAAAATCAGTTGGAGTTGAAGTATATCAAAGAATCAATATCTAAGCTGATTCAGATAGACTCAGTTTATGACCAGTTCGGTTAAGACCAGTTAGGTCGGTTTAATTAAATCAGTTGGATTTGAAGTCAATCAAAGAATTAATATCTAAGCTGAATCAGATAGACTCAGTTTATGACCAGTTCGGTTAAGACCAGTTAGGTCGGTTTAATTAAATCAGTTGGATTTGAAGTCAATCAAAGAATTAATATCTAAGCTGAATCAGATAGACTCAGTTTATGACCAGTTCGGTTAAGACCAGTTAGGTCGGTTTAATTAAATCAGTTGGATTTGAAGTCAATCAAAGAATTAATATCTAAGCTGAATCAGATAGACTCAGTTTATGACCAGTTCGGTTAAGACCAGTTAGGTCGGTTTAATTAAATCAGTTGGATTTGAAGTCAATCAAAGAATTAATATCTAAGCTGAATCAGATAGACTCAGTTTATGACCAGTTCGGTTAAGACCAGTTAGGTCGTTTTAATAAAACCTGTCGGATTTGAAGTCAATCAAAGAATTAATATCTAAGCTGAATCAGATAGACTCAGTTTATGACCAGTTCGGTTAAGACCAGTTAGGTCGTTTTAATAAAACCTGTCGAATTTGAAGTCAATCAAAGAATTAATAACTAAACTGAATCAGATAGACTCAGTTTATGACCAGTTCGGTTAAGATCAGTAAGGTTGGATTCGAAGTAAATCAAAGAATCAATATACCAGAATGTTGATGTGATTGTGTAAGCTGAATCAGATAGATCCAGTGAAAAAAAAAAAAAAAAATAATAAAAAAAAAAACTAACGATAATACGTGGTCGTATTACTTCTCAGGATGGCCGAGTGTAAGAAATACTGGAGATACAGGCAGAACCTTGTGTGGTGCTACGCTATGACGTCATCTGCTACGTCATGACGTCAGTGCTACGCCGTAGTCATCCCAGAGCTACGCGAGGGGAAGATGCGGGGATGGACGCCAGTCCTAATAGAGCGATCTTTTCGAGTACACGTGCACCGAATGTTAATTGACTATTTGACTAAAATATATAAGTGATTATAAACCTCGCGAGTTGTCTCATTTCTGGACTCTAACAGTACTTAGATACTTTTACTTACACTTGCAAAGTTGTAAATGATGTCTTACCTGAAAAACAAAAACAAAATACAATTAGAATTTTAGTAACTGACATTGCAATGATTACCCAATATTTTTTCCTCAAACATGCTTGGAAATTAGAGCATTATTTTGACAACCTTCTTCGGAGTAAATCGAAAATGCTTTACTGGTCAATGTATGCGAGCAGGTGGTCGGCAATGTTACTATGAAAATCCATCTGTCTTGTTTCCGAATAAATTACTATGAAAACGCAAGTACCATTCTGTCGTGTAATTTAAAAATGGAACGAACTTTTTACTTCGACACATAGCAACCAAGGAGGTAACTAAACAAAAGTGAACATTTGGCATTGCAAAATCATTTTTATTCGTCATTGATTCTGGAATTTAACTTAGTTTGAATTTCCGCGCTATATTTGAGAAAAGTACTGGAAGCCTTGGCCGCAACCATGCATTGATGGACTCAATATTATAACGTTCGTCCATCAATGCCCCTTCTGCTGCCTGATCTGATTACAATGTTTCAGAATCAATCAGCATGATTTTATGTATAACAGACTTTGTTTCACTGGTCCTTTGAGTCTATCCTAACTTTGAATTTCACCAAAGAATCGACAAAATACGATACCAACTTTCACAAATACAGCCAGCACCTACAGCCAGCACTCCTGAAAAAGTACCGGATCGTTGTCATCAGGCTGTGTAATTTAGTATTAGGGCCCCGAACATCCAGAATGCGGGGGCACTGCGGGACTAGGAAAGCACGAAGCGGTCAGGGATGGCATTAATCAAAATTAAAAGTGGATTACGACAGGGATGGCGCTCGGAGCCGCGGTATACCCCAATATCCCGCTGCTAAATGAGGGGCGTGATTTTGTGTTGTATTTAAAGTGAGACTGATTTTTGAAAGTATTTATTGTGATTTTAGGTTTTAGTCTTTAGAAGATGAACACCTCATTATTTAGTTATGAGGATACCTGTAGGCTTTGATTATTTATAGGTCTAGATAGTGTCGTGCTGCAAAAGAACTAAAACAATCAAGCCAACTCTCGCGCCACGTTATCGAGCTGTCATTGTGCACCTCTTTTATCTGTTCTGTGGGCTTACAGTAGGACGCTATTTTTTTCGACGAGTTCACGGCTTTGACCTATCTAGACATACTTATTTATATCTTTGCCTGCAGGGGCTTCTACATCAATACCTGTTCAAGTAGGTACTTAGGCAACCCCTTGTTTCTAAAATTGGAAATGTAGGTTAAATTTGTATATTAAAACAGAAAAAAAGGAAAGATTTTTTTTTAAATAGTTAAACTCGTGCAAGGAGAACCTAAGTTGGTTCACATTAAGAGCTAAGTGCAACGCGTCGAAAAAAGTGGGAATCTCACCCGCGAACTCGCCACCTCTGGCTCACCAATTAGACCTATTATCGCGAAGAAAGAAAGAAAGAAAAATTGTTTATTCTGCACAAACAAAATGCACATAAAAATAATAAAACATAAAATACACACATACAAAAAAGTAGCCAAAAGCCTCGTATTCAACTAATAAATAATAAATAAAAGTTGTACAATGTTGTTCATTGGTTGATGTCAAGGTAGGTCAAGGTCGAAGGTGTCATAACGAGATTATCATAACGGCTGTAAGTCCTAAGCAGAGGTGTGTAGGTACCTATTTTATCAAGATTATTAGAAGCTAGTTACTATTCAGTAAAATTGTCGGGCAGCCGACCCATCTCCTTTATAACCGACTTCCAAAAAGGAGGAGGTTTTATGTTCTATGTATTGTATATAACCTTATGTATTTTTTTTATGTAAGTATGTCAACCGATTTCTCCGTTATTTGTGGATAAATTATGGTGATAAGTTCCTGCCACTGTTATTTACGTATCAGGTAGTGGTATTCGAATTTGTGTGGGATATGTACTTAGCACAACTAAAAAGTGAAAAATCACTTTAATTTCGGAAGTCGGTGGCAAAAAAAGAAAATCCAAAACCAGGCACAAAATCCGAAATTAAAGTTATTTTTAGTGTTTCTTTGAAAGTCGGTTGATTTCTTTTGTAAAAGGTTAAAAAAAAAAGGTTTTTAATTGTATCAGAACTAAAATTCCATCACTTATAATTAAAGCTACCAAGCCACGCACCACGCTAGAGGATTTTATTTTATATCAGTTCACCACACACACACCGATAAAACAGACACAAAGGATGGACTGTCCCGCACTCCCGGTCTCGACATATGGCGGGGCGGGCCAAATTGATAACTTGATAACACCCGGGATCCCGCAATCCCGCGACCCGGGAACCTGCAATCCCGGCCCGGGGCTTATCCGGGGAAGAAAAAGATATGCTTTTTAGTCCGGGCTTGGCCGCCTGTTTATTATTTATATGTAAAATCGTAATTCATCTGGATGGAATGATAACATGCGGAACACGTATGCTTCGTTCTTGAGTAAGTGTTGAGCTGGATTATAACTTTTTGGGTAGATGTGAGTATGTGTAGATAAGGGAAAGGGGGGCGTTTGCCCAGCAGTGGGACATAACGTAACATCACGCCTGTAATCCCCAAAGGGCTAGGCAGAGGTGTACCTAGTACACCCACATTTCGCCAGGTATGTGTAAGTCCCATGTAATAGGGGGCGAGCCTATCGACATCAACCGAGCACAAATCCGAACTCCAGGCTGCTACTGAGAAATTCCTGATGGAAAAATCCAACATATTGCCCGGCCTGGGAATCGAACCGAGGACCTCATGCTCAGCAGTAGCACTTGCGACCAATAGACCAACGAGGCAACTTCCATTAATAGGACCACAGAAGATTGACCGATGCATCTACCCTGAACATGGGGTACTGTGTGGGGTACCAATTCGAACAAATTATAATTAGTCTTGAAAAAAGATCATAGATGGCAGCATAGGTAACAATTATGAAATTAACAGTCCCTAAAAAGCGATAAACCGAAAATTTTTACTGAAGTAAGATTAGTAAAAATCAAAACTTCCTTGTTTAATGCTGATTTATCTATTGTAACTCATAAATCTCGTATTTTTAACAAAAAAAGATAAAACCTTTTTGTTTAGGGCTCTTTGCAATAGATGGCGTTTTACATCACTGTACCACATTTACGCTGTAGCCAGACAATAGCCCGACTTAGGGAGGTCGCATTTCTTTGTATGCGATTGGGTATCTGTACGTAGTATTATATTATCAGTGCCCTGAACTACTAATCTGTGTCTCTGAACTCAATCAACGCGAATCCATTACTAATATTGGTCAAATTTTGGCCGTAATCATATTTCATTCATCCTTGTAGTCAGGATATTATTAAGAATTGTCTATATTATATCACAGTAGGTACACATAAATGATCTAATCTATAATTATGTTGATTATGTTCAACATTTTACACAAAAACAAGGTACCTATAAAAAATAAAAAATAAATAAAGTTGCCAGTCTGGTTCAACAGTTATCTAAATGGTTTCCGACAATTTTTTTTCAGCAACTTTTAGGTAATAATTTCTTTGAGATGCTGAGTACTCCTCGCCGAGATTCGATTTTTATTTGATTTTAGAGACTATAGTTCTTGAAAAATGCTATCGATATCGATATTTTAAAGTTATTATAAATAACCACTAGAGTAGCACAGTCACATTGTTATCGATAAAATATGATTGTATCATTGAATAAGTTAGATAAAAAAATATAAATTGTCAATTAGTCTATATTCTAGAACGAAATCTTTCTATTGATTCTTACTTAGCTAGCTATAAAATTATTATATTTGGGTTCTGCCTTTTCCTGTATAACATAGATTAAGTTAAGTACCAGAACACCCCTTAATCCTATTGATTTGTCGAACAAATTGTACCAGGAGCACAGATCAGGTGAGGACATAATTTTACAGTTGTAATATCTCATTAAGCCAGCGGCGACCCGGGAAGGGGATCGGGAATGGAATTAAATGCCACCAGGACCGCCCCGTCCCGGGAATAGTCGCCCCGGGATTGTTGAATACCGGTTGTAGGGGTGCTGGATGTGACAATGGATTAAAATGATTATAGTTTTTTTTAAACCACATTTATGTTTTCACAGTATAAAGATTTTTTTTTATGCGGGTTACAACAAAGCAACTAGGTAATGTCAGGCAAACCGTTAATGTCCAACCCGACTGGAATTATCAGCGAATTGAAGGTCTAAAAATACAGGTTTACCAATAATAAAAAAGCTTTAAAACGACAAAATGAGGCTAAGAAACTGTGACTGAAACTGCAGTTGTACAGTTATTTCGCCGGTCACCGCAACGGATCCTGGGTTGAAATCGTTTCATTGCTTACTCGATGTCTCAACTTATGGTTTGGAGACAACAATGGGCCATTTAAGGGTCTTTATGGAAAGGTCTAACACCGTAAGATCGTTCGGATATTTCGGTTTGTGAGTGTGACAGCATTGAAATGCGCCCAAAGAAAAGTCTTTTCCTGAATGCTGAATCTGACTATGAAATTTTCATTACGCTGATATTAAAAGGTGAGACAAAATTACATAGAAACGGCAGTAACTATTTTGGTTTTCCGACCTTATTGATTTGTCAACCATTTCAGGTACTATGTAGTTAACATACAGATAGGTAAGCTATGATGAGGGCATAATTACACAATTGGTGAACTGAACTAATGATAATTATAATAAAACCACTGTTCTCATGTTAATGAGAAAAAAGATTTAAATAAAATAGGCCACTTCCTGTCACCTCTATACATCTTGTGCCGAGGGTCCAAGCGTAGCCCACTCGCGCAAGTTCGATCAGACACTAATTGGGGTGTGAATTTGCCTGCGGGCCCCTCCGTCACGTCTCGGATCCGAGAGATCTCTAAAAGTTGCATGATTTAGTGCTGTATTTCATCTTGCAGAAGGGGGAGCTTGAAGTTCGAAGGGAACGTTCTAAGTTTGAAAATTTAAAACGTCATTCATGGGCTGAATGGTTTGTGTTTTGTTTTTTAAGAAGTTCGGTTCTTACCTACTTACAATACCGCCGATATGACTTGACAGTTTCGAACTTCGCGCAGAAGGCTGCGCAGTAACATTTTTTAAGAACCAAATGGTGATAGGAGGCGAGTGTGAGTGAGAGAACATGCGCGAAAGTTCGCAGAACCTATGTTCAGACCTGCCAAGTTATATCGGCCATATTGTACTTATGTTAAATGGAAATTGTCTGCAGTCTTGGATGATCAAATGGGAGTATGGCACTACTGAATTATATTCTTCTCACGTATAGTTTCAAACTTTACGAGAAAAGCTCATGCCATTGGCAAAATATTAGAAAGTCAGCAAGAAAGTTAATACTCTAAGGTGAATATGTAACCACAATGTTGCTCATTTATAAGTTTCTTCAAAGCGGTACTAAGCTTAATACTACCACCATTTAAAAGTTTATTTATGTCCTATGTGAAATCCAACGCTGCAATGCAACGGCTAATTATTACTGTTTTAGTAAGCTACAGTGTAGAATAGCGTTTTTTATATCTTTTTCTACATACCTACCTAATAAATAATGTTGTGTGATGTTTTCTCTGTTATAAAAAATATTTTTAAAATTCCTAAAGTTTTATGTGTATCCCAATATCACTTCTCTATGCTTATCTTAAAAATTCGCTTCAATTTTCAAACACATTCTATAGTTCAGACTTCGAATTCAAATATAGAACGTGTGCGGGCCGGTTGGCGGCACGTTCGCCATTTTACGTAGCGTTTTTACGATGTACCCGATAACGTTTACGAGGCGCGCTGAGTGGCGTCGCCGCGGCTCGCCCCGACTGATTGCATGCGAGGGCACCGCGTGTATAGGGCTTGTGCCAAATGCCAAGTTTTTTTTGTTGTCGATGTTGAATTTCACTTTTAGGTGTGTTGTGATGTATGTAAATGACTACATAGATGATGAATATGTGGTTGCTTTGGCAATTTTGCAAATAAATTATATTTTTTAACTACGATGGTATTAATAAGTATATTTCACGAAAGGGGAGATAAAATATTTGAAGATTCTGTTTACGTGTGTTTTTACGTATTCATAGTTTGATTTTATACAATAAGTGAAGTATTCAACAACACGTAAATAAATATCCGAAAAAGCAAAATAATTATTTTATCGTTATCGATATTATCCGTCCTTAGCCACATCTCTACTCGGGTCGTGTATCCGTGACACATCGTGTAGTGTAGCCGACGACATCGCGCGGCGTATTTTATGCGCCCCGTCGCGCGGCCACGGCCGCTCCCGACAGCGCCCGACCGTTCCCGAAGGGTCACTACCAGACAATTTTAAATTTATCCTTTTTAGAACACCTATACTATACATGCTGTTTATTTTTTTTTTCACGTTATTTTGTTTTGCTAGACTGAAAGTCTTTCGAGATTTCATAGAATGATCGGTCTTGTCTGAAAGTGATTGATTGATTGATATCGCGTTTAATTTATGTGACCCGTCCTGTCTTAGCGCGCAAGATAACAGTGTTGTATAAGGCTTACTCAAGGAGAAAATTATACCTAGCTAACAGTTTCTGCAATTTTATATTTATGTGTGAAATATTTTGATTCCTGATTCGAAATTTTAGCTCTGGCAAACATGAAAAATAATTGATTACTAATAATAATGACTTTACCAAAAACCTAATTTAAAAAACCTAATTAATTAATCCCTCTTGTAAGAATTGAATCTAAAATATTCTATAAAACCTCTTCGAGTTCAATTCTTTCGAATCGATACTGAACCTCATCGCTACATTGTGTCAGTACGGGCTTAAACACATAAATAAATAAAAACAGACAGTGCCATAAAAACTGGCAGCCCTGCTTTAACCGCGCCGAGGCCGTGCGAACCGATCGGTAACCGGGCGGCGACCGACGACTAATGACCGAAAAGGGCCTTCCCTACGAGTTATAATAAGAATGATGATTTCGTTCGAAAAACTGTTAATTGGTGTTCAATGTAGATGGCTTTTCGAACTGACGAGACGTCAAAGTGTAAATAGAAAAAGAAAAAAAAAAATAACACCTTGTATAAATATCTTGGGTTATTTTGCTTGCGGTTTTTAGCTTATCCTACGCGTTCCTCGATAGTTAAGGTTGGTAATCACATAACTAAAAGTAAATAACTCCTAAAAGATACAAGTACTATGTAGTATTAATTTCTTTAAAGCTAAGCTTATTTCTGTTGTTCTTGTGGTTTCTGTTAATCAAGAGTGTGCAATGGAAGAAGTTCTTCGAATTTCTGTCGAAGCTTCAGAACTTGGCCTACTGCAGCATTTCGAAAAAATCTCTTTTGAAGGGACGAACCAAAGGACTACGTTGAATCTGCTTCGAAACCGATTGTCTGTCTTATCATGCCCGCAAGAAAATATGTACAGGTAATTAACGAACAACGTTTTGATGATTAATTATACAAAAATGGCAATAATATTAAGTGATCAGTGGTGGCCCAGAGGTTTGGTGAGCTATAATAACCCAGGGGTGAGCTATGCTGCGACTGCCTATCTCACTTCCACAATCCAGTAACTGGATAATACGATACCCCTTATTACGAAGGACTGGTTGTCAGATTTTCGGGCTTATGACGACCCGTAACGACTGTCAAAGATCCACGAATGACAGCCGGGAGTCCCGGGACCAACGGCTTAACGTGCTTTCCAAGGCACGGAGGTGTCTCGGAATCTAAAGATGGCCACCAATCCGCGGACCAGCCTCGCCAAGCATAGCTTAACCTGATGCTGTTATTACTTAGCCACGAGCTTCTCCGAGGTCAATGGTCATACACTAATAAATAAATATATTCATTCTATTTCCTAGCAAAAATAAGTCTAAAAAAAATTAAAATGAGTACACTCCAGAAATAAAAGCGCTTTATATCCAGCCTTCCGCTTGATTTAAGCGAACTATAACTCCTATGCCTTTGATGGTAGTATTAAAAACTAAGGTGCGCTCTGCACACATAATGTTCTGATTTACGGCATCATAACATGGTTTATGTTTATACCGTAGCCACCAGTGCTTCCCATAGTTTATGGTGAGCCGGTTACAAGATAAATATAGTGTTGCTTTTCAATCTAGTCTGCTATATGTGGTGAATTGTGGTGTGTCGTGTGAATACGAAAACTCCGGAGTCTTATGGAGTTCTGGTTGAAAAAACTGGGGTTTACTTTGTCGCGTTTAAGTGCGGGTCAAGGGTGCGTAGGAGCACCATGGCTTTTTACAAGGGCCAACCCGGAAGTTCCTACGAGTACATCCGGGAGTTTTGAGGGCGAAACTAGGATGAAACTGGGGAAACTCCGACGGATGCGGGCTTATACATGACGGGCTCTGTTTATATTATTTTGAATTGAAAAATCTTGAGGGTCTCTGATTCCTTCAAGTAATACTCTTCAACTTGAGAACGAATACAGAAATCCTGGATGGCAGAAAAAATATGTGCACTTTCCCGAACGAACTCTCCAAAGATTTCTAAGGCTTAACGACATGCAGCAGTAAGGAACTAAGGACCAAATGCTTAGCCAGCAAACCAGGAAATAATTATTATCATCTTCTTTGATTTTAGTACAGTAGTCGGTGTTGGCATGTCAAAGATTTATAGAAATCCCAGAAACAGTAAATCCGTCCGTAGCTCGTTCCGAACAACTCGGTATGCAAGAAAGTAACAACTCTCATAATTATGGGACTCTGTACGTTTCCGTGATGTTACAGGAACATTTCATTCGTTATTTTCATGGGAAGTCTCAAATCTTTCTTGTAGCTGGAATGTGAATATTTGAGCGAGAGAATGAATTTGTTCTATAAGTGAACCTATTGCCACATGCGGATACTACCGGATTTCCAAGATTTCCTATATTTCACGTAGTTGAACCTCAAAATATAAAAAAATGGATGTAATGTGTAGGCAATTATTGCACTCCGGCTGGATTAAAGCGTTTTATCCTAGATTTGAGTGCCTATACATTCGATTCTAACAAAAATCGGGAAAAATCTAAACTGATACACTTAATAGAGAAGCTAGGACTACATGACGCAAGGCAAGAACTATGTCTGAATGTTTTTAAATGCAGCCGTGCAGCCCAACTAACTTACCACCCAAGACTACGAATTACAACGTTTTATTAAAATATCAATGATAAGCAGCTGGATACCTCCTTCTTATCCTCTTTTAATCCCGGATTATCGCACAAGCGTGTTAAAGATTAGCTAAAAGATTCAACTTTATTCAGCCGGATCGGAGTCGAAAACTTTTCAAACTACTTAAGATACTGTTTCCACAGTTTCCCCCTTTCTCTCTGCCATTCGTCCCGCGGCTGATAAAGGCATTATGTTGTGTGAATTGTCTGAATACATTGAATTTATCATTTTTCGCACCTATTGTAGATATTTCGCCATTTCCTTCAGTTGAGCCTTCTCCTCCTTGTTGTAGTTCAAGATTCGGTTGGAAACGTTTCGATTCGGTTGTTGAAATCCTGACACCGCTACCACATTTACGTCAATCTCACTCAATATTCAAGTTATATCTCTCAATCGTAATAAAATATACGACGTGAGAACCTCTAACAGTGTAATAAAGGGAACTTTGGCGCAAAACGTTAACTTTTCAGTGGAGAGAGTAGGTGCCGACATAGCACTCGATAGCTAAAGTACTAGATATACATGTGTTGGTAGGAGGTGTGCGCGCTCGTGGCGGGCGGTAGCGCCGTCGGTCGGATGTATAAAGTGGCGCGCCGGTGGCCACATGACATAGCTATAACTCCGCGGTAGCATGACAAACAGCCGCCCGGAGTGGTATGGAGTCGACAACTTTTGTTATGGGGATATTTCTTTAGTTATTCACTTAAACTGATATTTTTTTTCCTAGAGGTAACATTTGATTTGACATTTTGTGCTTATTAGCAAATGTAAAAATCTCAGCATCTGTATTTTTTCATTCTTAACAGTTTTTTTCAGACAAGAAGTTAATTTCGTGTAATTTATCAATACGTGATAGATAGTCACCAACTTACTATACAAATTTTGGCCAGGTATCACCCTGTATACCTATGTAAAGTTTAATTAAGCAGTTTGGCAGGCATTCCACATGATTGATGGTACTGAGCGTTAAGCAAGAAAATAAATAAATAAAAAAGATCTCATCTCTTTGAAATTTGCAAGCATCATAATGACACAATATTTGATATTATACAGAATGATACGTAACAAGCATGTACAAAATAAACGTAACACAGAAAATCCAACATCCATCCTAATTTAAATATCCTACAACCCGAACCGGCTCACAAAAATAAAGTAAAATAAAACAACAAAAAAATCTACACCTAATTCGACTCCACCGGCGTATAATGCGCGCCCGACACCGGAGGGCGCCCGTCGCTAAAGCGCGATACTACGGGCTCGCCTCGGGCGGCGCGAACCAATTACCCGCCGCCGCCGCGCGGGCATTTACCCCCTCCCCCGACCGCCCGCCCGGCCCCCGACCGAGCACAGAATTACTTATCTCCTCGCGCCGCTGCGATCCTGGTACTCTGCCGCCAGACGTACGCCCGCAATGCGATGCGAATGCGCCGCAACTTTTTGTCGCGCGTCCATGCGTCATGCGTGTCCTTTTTGCATTTTGCGGAACAAAAAAAACGTAAAAATATGTCGTGCGACTGTTGCGTGCGGGCCGCTGATAGAGAACTGAATTATCATGGAGTTGCCGTTTGAATAATTAAAAGGATATTTTCACGATATCTGTTTGTTTGGTGTTTAATTTAAAATAAACGTTGCGCTGTATGAGACTCATTTAAATATGGGCTACACCTTTCTTTTACACCCTGTATAATTTTCTAAAACCATTTTGTTTGATTTGCGAAATCAAAAATATATAAAAAGTTTCAAAGGCGAATATTGGATCCGCGTTTCAACTTCGATATCGATAAAAAATCGGATCTCTTATTTCGCAATCGCAACCCTAGTTATGAGCGGACAATAGATAGGAGAGAATATAAATTATCACTAGTATAGTTAAAGTGTAAAAGGATAAGTATGGTCGAGATAATGTCGAGGGGCGATAATGAAAACGTGCAAAACTGCCGTAGTTAACGTACCACGAGAATTATAATGAGCCCGCGCGTTGGTAAAGGACGTAGTTAGGAACTTAGGACGTAACACATATTTTACAAAGCCCCAAAATTAGGAACAATGTTTTTCGAAAATAGGGGCTTGTGACTAAATTATAACTGCTACACGGGTCGATCTTCAAGGTTAAGCAACACTTGCCGAGGTCGGTCCGTGGATGGATGACCATCCATTACAAATCGAGACCCCTCCGTGCCTCGGTAGATCTTTGACAGTCAGCAGCATGAAACTCTTGACTCAAACCAGTCTTACCAAGGGGTATCGTGAACTATCGTGTTACCCCGTTACTGGGTTGTGGAGGTCACATATGGGGTCGCTCCATGTAAAATACTGGTAAAATTAGTTGAAAAAAAGGCTAAGCAGATGATGTTTCGAAAATAGGGCAACTCTACAGACAATGTAAGTATTGAATTTTGAGCTGACAATTCAAGTACTTACTAACCTATTAAAAGTAGACACGGACTCAGACATTACTGTGGCATAAGTGGCATTACTTTAATTCCCAATTGGAACAAACATTTGCATTGTTACTTTATTTATTACAAATCGTTTTTCTGGCCTTGGATCTACTTAGTTGTTCGTGCATGTCAGCATGTGAGATTCATCTTTGTTAAAAACATAGATACATGAAAGTGGATGATCTTTTTAAACTACTTCACAAAGGAGGAGGTTCTTAATTCGACTGTTTTTTTGATGTATAACATCTTCCCTCTCGTTTTGTTGCAATCTATGGGAGTGATTTCGTGAAGAGCGACGGAAGTGTGTAACAGGAAGACGGGGAAGCGCGTTGATCAATGACCGCGCGCTGTGCTAAAGTTGGCTGTCAGATGGTACCAACCCATTTTCCGACAGTTCCAAGATGTCATCATGTCAGATGACACATCATTTATGAGACACTGTAAGGACCGCTCGTTTTTTTTTAAGTGAAAACCTCTTTAGCGGGCGTTGTGCACTTTTTTTGGGATGGGTAAGAAATGTTTAACTCACGTCAGGACGTGACCGTAAGATCCGTTGCCTAGCAACCGACAAAGTAAATATCAAAATAAATAGTCTTTGACATTACCTACGTAAAGATTGCGAGGTAAGAAATTTTACCCATATTGATGGGTAAAAAAAAAGCAGTCAAACCATACTTCATGAAAAGAGACTATTTAAATATGCACAACGTTAATCTTCAAGTTTTCACTTCTGCCGGCACTCCCGGAGTGCAACCTGTTGTTTTTTTTTTGTGTATGTTTTTTGAAACTCTTACTGCTTGCTGTTTTAAAGTTTTAAACCTAATGTTCTTGTGTCAACATTACTAAGAACTTTAATAAGTGTTGCAATACTTGCGATATTACAATGTACCGACGAAATAAGAGAAAAAGTCTATTTTAGTGTGGCAAAGTATGAAAAAAACCCTTCAGAATTTCAAAACCATAATACAGTGTGAAAAGTTTATGAAGTTACTTAAGTTTCGTGGTTGGAAAATGACCTGCGCAGTACTAAAAGCAAACACAAATAAGTTACATTAAGTCCGCGTTATGAGCTGAGAACTATTTCCTACTTTCAACTCTTTTTGCTTCACGAGAAATGGAAGGAGTGATATTCTAACTATTCCTGAGTTCCTGGTAGAGGTAGAGCATCTCGTACGTCATAAGTATGAATTTTGTTCTGCGAAAATAGATACGTGGTTCGTTTCAGAACCTTCGGGTAATTTCAGGTTAACTTACTTATTGGGCAGATAAAGTTTTACATAGTCTCGTTCTGCTTTTAAGTTATTTGGTAGATAGTATTTGCGCGGAGTCAGTAGCTATAGGCTCGTCCAGCGCATCCGGTCAACCAGCCATCAACATGTTGGGTAGTTTATTTTTTACCCGACTGCGTGCGGCAAAGTTATAAAAGGAGGGTTTAAATGTGTTTGACGTTTTATTAGTAACTTATCAAAGATTTTATTTGAATTTCAATTTGGCTTGCAAATAGAGCTGTATAAAAAGTAAAGAAGAAACAAATGAACATATTGGCGTGTGAAAGATTTTCGTTGTTCGTCTTTGATTCTGGAATTTATAATTAAGTTTGAATTTCCGCGCATTATTTGACAAAGGAACTATACAAGCCTTGGCCGCAACCAGGCATTGATGGACTCACTTATGTGTGTCTCAGCTTCGTCTCGGCCCACATTTTTACGTTCAATCAATGCTCCTTTTGCAGGCCGCGGCAGCAATGTACTATTCCATTTAGAAATAGTGCCCCTTTCATTTCATAGCATGTTGACGACTAAAATTAAAACACAATATTAATAAAAATGGTACATAAGTACGGCTACCAAGCTATACAATTTTCCAGTATAAGCTGATCTCGGATTGTATAGAATTTCCATACAAAGAGACGTCAGCTTATACTGGAAATGTATAGCTTGATATTTAGCTGTGTACATACATAATTATATAAACTGACGCCGTTTTCCCATGTGGGGGTAAGCAGAAACTACAGAACGTACGATAATTAATATTTAACATTATAATTATTAATGAAATTAGAATACTAAGATTTCAGTCGATCGAAACGTCTACAGTTATCCTGCGTAGCCTGTAGCGATACTATTCAATTTAGATGACTGAATTATTCATAGAAATAGAAAATTCGTTGTTCATTCACGATTACTATTTGCGTACTTACACCAAGCTTTGAAGTTTTCTGATTGGCGGCATGGCGGCTACAAAGACAGGCTTAATTTCGATATTATTTGCGTAAAATATAAACGAATTACTAATTGAACTTAATAGGTAAGGCGACGACAATCGACTTTTAATGATTTTATTCTGAAGATCACGTCTAAACTAGTAGTGTTAATGATTTAGAAAAAATATATGTTCAATTAGAGTATTTTCATAATAACTTATTAATCTAAGAAAATTTTAAATTATAAATAATTAAAAACCCGGATAAAAAACTGAGAATCATGCAATCTATCAAACGCATTTATCTGAAACCTTCACCATTTTAAAGATCACTTAATTATCTTTTAGTAGGTATACGAGTTTTGAATGAATGAATGAATGAATGATTGAATGAATGATTATTTATTTAACGAGTTTTATTAAATTATACGTTTTGTTTTATGTATAATACATTAATAATGCGTGTAATTTGGGACAGCGCTCCTTGATGGGCGAGTCCTATTACTGGCTGGACACGCAACAAGGTCACGGGCATAAATATTTGCGTCTTAAGAAAGTAAAAGCCGTGAACTGTGTTGATTTAAACGCGTTCGGTGGGCGAACGAGGGAATCACCGTAACAGACACTAAACACGTAGCACTAGGTGGCACTAGGTACAACACTATTTATCGTATCTATATATTTTCGGCGCGCCTTTGTGAAGTCGCACCCGTGCCGCCTCGCGCCTCCTTCTAGGCACGGTAGACGGTAGGCCAACTTCATAGAAACGGACGAAGCGCGAGCTATACCTACGCGCCTCGATCGAGGTATGCGCGAGGTACGCAGACAGTCGCGTCTGTGCCGCAGTGACGAACGAACGGTGTGTTGTTTTTTTAACAATAACCACGCGATTTTTACACTAAAAATAAATTCAAGTACATATTTAATATGACGAGTAGGATATATTGTTGCTGTTTTTGGTTGCATGAATTTGGCAATAACGCATCCAGAGATAACTTTTTTTAGATTACCTGGAAACTTTGAAAGGTATTATTATTAACAAACAACAACAACAAAATTATTTTATAGTCTTACTATAAAATAATTTTACTTACTGGTAGGTAGGTACATATTGTGTGTATTTTTAATGGATAAGTATTTCCTTTTATCTCCCGAAAAAAAGATGTCTGGATTAATAAATAAAGTGAATAGAGTAAAGGAAAGTGATAACACGAGTGAAATAGGTAGTTATAGGAGGTTCATGAATTAATACGGTAGGTACGCTTGTTTTAAAACCTCGGGCATTTGTGTTTTGTTTTGTTATTCAATTCACAAAGTATTTTATTTATTTGTGTAGATAAAAAAAGTATATTTACAATCACAAAACTAAATGGAAACACAAAGTAGGCAAATGTAATTAAAATACTGGAGGCGGGCAGCCCTATCGCATGTTTACGTACCGCGCGGCTGTAGGCATTTATTTCTAAGATATGGCTTAGTTATTCTACCGTCTACCGTGTTCTAGGGTTGTTACATCCGACAAATTGATTTATCTGTAGTTTCGGAGAGGTAACAATATGTTTAGATTACGAAAACGCTCGGGAAGGGTGATGGAATGTTGTGGAATTAGATATGAGTGGGTTAGTGACTTTGTGAGGATCAACAAGTAAATTATTAAAACAGATGAAATGAGACATAAAGTAAAAGTTGTGGCTCAAGGATTATTATGAAGAAAAAATTAAACATCACAAAACAATTATTGATTTGATAACCTCGCCAATTAATTAACAAGTAGCTCAAATCAACATCTTGAACCACGCCAGAAACAAACTCCTTAGCCTAGCTCTGAAGTAACATGAATCCGTCTGGGTCCTATAGCACAAAACATTACCAAGTCTACAATTCTACAAAATTGTTAAATTATAGAACAAATTGCGTAACACAGAAATTAGTATATATGTAAGAGTTACAATATTGTAGACTTGTCACTACAATTTAAATATTTGTAAGATTTTTCCGTTACAATTGTGTGGCTTAAAGTTTTGTGGTGCACTTGTACAAGTGCGTGTTACTAATTTGCAAATTGTAACTTGTAAAGTTTTTTATATACATAGGCATACAATCCCCGATTAAAACAAACACAGTCCAAAATCAAATCCTCCCGAAGTCCCGATCCCGAAACAGCTGAAAAGCGAAACAAAAACGTTCGAATTTCGAATATAGCTGCTTCATCTAGAAAGTCGAGATACAAAACCTATCTACTATAGAAGGTGTTCCATATCTACAGCGCGGGGCAGCCCTGTGTATAATTTACGAGGCGAGTCGCGGCGGGCCGTCGACGGCGCGCTCCGGCCGGATTTATGGCGTAATTTTTACAATGGTCCGGGTCGGCCGGATTATACAGTTCTCGGTTCTTGACCAGGGTTTCAGTTTTGTGCAGTGGTATCCGAAAAATATATTAAGACTATGTGGGTAGGAGTTAGCGTTCGTATGCTGTCACATAAAAAATAGACTGTGTGTGAAAAGACGTGTCATTTTCAAGTCTAGCCTCTGGGTTCAAAATGATGACTAATCAAGTTATCAGCGAAACTTTTGCTATCCCCGAACTGTGTCGATTAGAATAGACGGGATAATTATACTTGTGGCGAATCAAGGATAAAGCTAGTAAAGCAGGCAGGATAGCTTTATTAGATACTTAAAAGTTTGGGCAATGTTTAAAAATTTTCAAAAATGTGTTTGCTTGTCTATTCACTTCGGTTATGGACGCTGTGGTTCAAAACTTCTACGGAGCAATTGATAAAGTGCCTTGTCGAGGGGTGCATTTTTAAAAAGGGGTTGATTTATTTGTAGTATTTCTTCTCAAGGCGAAACCGTCAGTATCCAGCTCGTGCTTTAAGTAAACTTATGCACAATGTCAATACGCTTTATGCAATCGGTTAAGGGGGATATAGCGCGCTTTGAGTTCATTTCGTAGGGTCATTCTTACAATGGCACAACTCGGGCTGACCCTTTGCTGGCCACGTGCCGGAGTGCAAACCGGTCCGGTCCTTAATTAGTGGTATTTTGTGGTGTAATGTTAATATCAGTTTGTAGGGGGATGGGCCCGGGCCGATTTACGAAAGAATGGAAGCAGTGTTTAAAGGACTTTGGGGTCTTAGTTGGTAAGATAATCGATTATTTATTATTATTTATATTTATATATACTTTATTGTACACCAGATAAAACATAACAAAAAGAAAAATCGATCGATTTTATTTTTTTACCATATCGTATCGTTTAAATCACTCACTGCCATTGCTTTTGGTATAAACAATACAAACAATACAATAGATTTACTTTTACTTGACTTTTTGAAAGATTAGTAAAAGTCAGAAAAAATTATTAGGATATAAATTGAGAGTAAAAGTAGTAAATTATCACCACACAAAGAAACCTTTCCAGAATCCCAACACTATTATTATATTGTTTTCTATTAATTAATTTATATTTATTATTAAACAAATAATTTTAAAAAATTAACACCAACGATTAACGAATACGTGAACACCACACCGCGATTATAGCTCGTAGGCGGAGGCGCTAGGCGTAGCAAATGAGAGCTACACTGACTGTAGCGTAGCACCAATTACTGTAGCTCAACGCGTAGCGCAATGAGCCGAACGCTCGATAAGTCCAACGCTAGGCGTTGATTGCGATGTGCGACTGTTCCTGAATTATTTACCGAGCCGCGACGCATAAAATAATCTACACACATCAAAAGTGTCTAGGGATCAACATATATTTTTGCAATAACTTTTCTCCTGATTGATATTAATTAAAATTTTCTTTAAGGATTCATCAAATAAAGTGTTTTCGTTTGTCACAGTAACGATAAACCAAGTCACCTTTGCATTAATAAAGAAATTTGCCATTTTCCTAATAAAGGGATTTTTGACATTTGAACCACTAACATTAAAGTTCGAAAAAAAGACTGAAATAACAGTTTTCTTTAAAATTTTATTGGGTAACTTAAACAATTAATAATCCGTGTTTCTACCGCGAACACTAACAACACAAGAACATCGGTTTGGCATACTCAAAATGAGTTCATCCAAATCACGCTGTGGAATGGCCGCCCATGTTCGTTGCAACAACAAAAAAAGGTCTTCTTGCGACTGGATACCCTCCATATTCGGCAGAGCTCTTCTCTGTAGCATATCCCATGCATGCTCAATCGGGTTCAAGTCTGGCGACTGAGCAGGCCAGGGCAGGACATTGATGTTAGCTGCGGCGAGAGTCTGTCTTACAACTCTTGCGGTGTACGGTCGTGCATTATCATGCATTAACTGAAATAAGGGACCGATTTGCACTTGTAGAGGAACGATGACGTCTGATACAATCGTCTCAGCATAAATTTGAGCGTTGAGGTTGCCTCTAATCCAAATCAACTCAGTTCTTCCGCCGATCCAAATACCCGCCCATACCATGATGGTTCCACCACTATAAGGATGGACTTCCTGGCAGGATTTTAATCGCTGTTGGCGTCCAGGGGTTCTCCAGTGTCGTATACGTCTTGTATCCGGTCTCATACCAAAACGAGACTCATCAGAAAAGCACACGAAACGCCATTGTTCTTCTGCCCAATTTCTGTGTTCAAGAGCCCATTGATATCGAATCCTACGATTGTGCATTGCTATAGGTGGTACCCGTAGCGGTCTTCGGGAATGAAGGTTCACTTCATGCAAGCGGTTTCTGACTGTTTGGTCGCTAATTAAGTTCCCTGAAGAGTGATGAAGCCTCACGGCTAACATCATGGCGGTTATTGTTGGAGCTCTTCGAGCTAAGATTTGAATGTATCGGTCTTGTCTCCGTGTGGTGCAGCGATACCGTCCTCCATGGCGCTCAGCCACGGTACCAGTGCTTCGGTAACGTGTCCAAAGTCGACTGATAACACTCTGACTTGTATTCAGAGCTAAAGCCACAGTACGTTGCCGGGAACCAGCTTCTATCATTCCCACGGCTCTGAGCATTTCTTCCCTGCTTAAATGACGTCGCTGCTCCATAATAACGTTGGTTTTAATCAGTAGTAGGGAAACAGTAGCACTAATAATGTCTTCAATGCGTTGTATGTTTATATAGGGAAAATATTGACAGCTGATTTTCATCTTTTACTCGAATTTGATTCACAGTTCCTGATTCAAATTATGAAATGCACCAAAAAGGATCCATATAAATTTCATCATCATCATCATCAGCCTATTAATGTTCCCACTGCTGGGACACAGGCCTCCTCTCTGTGAGAGGGAGTGGGCCGTAATCTACCACGCGGGCCCAGTGCGGGTTGGTAGATGTCACATGTCATCGAATTTTTTGGTTCTAAGACATGCCGGTTTCCTCACGATGTTTTCCTTCACCGTTTTTGAGAGCAGTGGTGATGAAATTATTTACACAAAGTAAAGCGCCTGCTTGGGTTCGAACCCACGACCTACAACTCGTAAGTCGGGGCCGTTGCCACTGGGCCACCACTGCTCTCTAAATTTATAAAATCATAAATTTATTACAAAGCCACATCTCAATCTCAAGAAATCCGCATAAAAATGCTTGATCCCTAGACACTTTTGATGTGTGTATTTAGGTAATAAAAAAATTAAATTCATTAGTTCACTGACATACAACGCACTGACAACAGCTGGGTCTAGAAGCGTGTAATTTTGTTCAAGAGTTGGTTCCTTATACTATATCGAAAGTGAGCACTAAGGAAGGATTTTTGAAAATTTATCTCGTAACACTTTCGACTCCACCCATTTTCGTCGAGCTCATACGCCATGCCGCCATCCATATTGTAAGTGAACCCTCCGGGAGGGTTCACGGCATTACGTTTGCGCTAAAGTTAACCATCGCGGACGGCAACGGCATTAGGTTTAAAACCGTATTATAAAACACTGTAAAACGAAGTGAAATAGTGTTTTCTGGGGGGTCTTGTCGCTATAAGCAGTTACAACCTTTTAATTTTTTTGTGAATATTTGTAACCGCGACCAAAAAATTTGAAAATATTGGAATTCTTGTATTTTAAAACCAACGCCTAAACTAATAAATCTTAATAAAATATACATCAGATTTTGTTTTCACGGTTTTTAATGCTGTATTCGCTAAGAAAAAATGAGCCCTCCGCGAGGGCTCCCGGCATCCCATGTGCGACTGGTGAATCCTCCAGGAGGGCTCCCGGCACTGAACGTGTTAAAGAGTTTAAATAAGGAATGAAATTTTGTATGGAAATTCGTCCTTTCGGCTGATGCGATTTCCCATCAAGCATTCATATTTTTTCCACTTGCCTGAATTTAACATTTACAATTTCGGAAGAAACATTTTTTTAATAATTAAGTAGGTATAATAATAACCTGTGCTGGTTTTACTATGTATATTATTTATATTAAATACTCCACATACATAGCCACAGCCACCAAACCTAATCCAACTACATACAAACAACTTCAAACATATTTTACGTCAGCTTAAAAGTTTTACACGTACTGCCATGCACACTTGCACAGAGCACCAATTATGACGTAAATTGCAGCATCAGGCGCATCCGACACCACTCTGTACTATGATCACCTCAAAACTAGAGTTGGTCAGTTGTTAGAGAACTTTCTAGAAAACAAAACTAGTTTTTGCTGACGTAATTTTCGTGTGTGAAGGCAACAGTTTCGTTTATTTTGCTCGGGTATTCTATCCTCGTCCCTAGGGAAGGAACTAGAGTACCCACGTAAGGAGTAAGTACTAGAGGTACAGAGGTACCAAGGTAGTAACCACCTATTTCCCCGTTGAGTCGTCATGGTCGGACGGCATTTGTTTCAAAATGCAGACTTGCTGCATCACCTGCAAGGAGGTTTCATTGCAAGTCTGCATGAGAATTTGGAAGCGAGTAAGAAGTTTTTGTTATTATGCTGGTAACACCGACAGTGTTTTTTTTGGAGCTTACGTAAAGGAGTTGTCACAACGTCTTGAGACCTTAGGAGGCTAGCTAAGATATATCTTCGAAAGTATTTTTAAATATAGGAGCATATTCTGAGGAGTGATTTAATTAATGAAAGTTGAAGTAGATATCTATAAACTGACTATTAGTAACTTCCAGAGTGATTATCTTTCTACCTATTGTGGTACAGTAATTTTGTTCTAGGTGCATCGTCTTCACATAATATAATAATGGATATAAAATATTGTAAAACATTTTAAATAAAAAATTGTAACGGTGGAGTTTCTTGCCCATTCTTCTCCATACGAAAACTACCTTTTGGAAAGAGCCACTGTTTTTTTTTTGTATATTTTGACGTTCAATAGTGCCTTTTAAGTACTTATGTGCCTACTTAAAATAAATTATTTGACTTGGACTTTAATTAATGATTAGGATTACCAAAAGTTTTATTTTCAGCTCGTTCTAGCGTAAAAAGATTCCAGCCATCACCCACACCCACCATCGTGTACACAACCTCAAAACATAAATCCGTGAATCCGTCAGCCAGCAGGCCATCGACTCAGTCGAGTCTCTGGTTGTTTTTTTTTTTTTTGTAATGCTATGGTAAGCGAATCGCAGCATGTGCCTCAGCTAACCCCCGGCCGCGTCGGGTGTGATGATGCGGCATAATTTAATTGCTGCGCACACCACGACGACTCCGTCCGCCATTGCTTAACGTGTATTTTTTTTTTAACTTTTTTTTCGACGTGTTACGTGACTGTGTTATGAGGAATTTTTAAAAACGGAATAGGTATCGCATAAAATATTGAATATAAAAAAAAACCCGAGTCCAAGTTTCATGACTTACTTGGTATATTTTATGTCGATGTATTCCGTAAAATTCTTTGAAAACCTGTTCACAAATCAAGCGAAAACCGCCACAGAAGACATAGGCTTAATCTTATTAGCAAAAGGATTAGGAAAGCCATAAATTATAGGAATTTAAAAGGTCCCATTTCAGCTTACTAATAAGCGTTTAATTCAGCGCAGGTAAAAACGAGGTTGGCTCAGGGTTGGTCCAGCATTCATTTTAATCAAGTGTGTCAAGCCCCGATTGCCTGATGAATTATACCACCGCAGCTTTGTTTTATTAATGCTGGCAATGCGGCGCGGCCATTTTTATATTTTTAGGCTAAAAACTTTTCGGTTTTCGAATTTGGAACTGCATTTGAATTTCGAATTCCGTTTCGAGTCTTTTTTCATGCGGTCAATGCTGTGCAACTTCATAAAATGTAACTTCAACTTAATAAAATTCTTGTAAGTTCAGCAGAAAATGCCCACCAAAGGCTATCTGCAGTGTTTTCAGAAAACAAAGAACCTAACTGGTAAGTACCTACTTACAGTACTTACCTACTTACTTTGTTTTGGAGACAACAAAAGTTTGTAATCTGAAGAACTCGGTTAACATTGATATTTTACAGAATATCTGTTACGAGCATATTTTTCTTTATTTGGGAACGAATTACAATATATAAATGCGAAGTGCTCTAGGTCTAGTGTATTCTCGATTTCTGGTTGTGCATATTCGTGTCAATGTATCCTTTGGACACGATATAAAAAAATACCTTTTCTCAAACATGCTTGGAAATTCGAGCATTATTTTGAGAACGTTCTTCGAGATAAATCGAAATTGCTGTACTGGCCGAGTAGATGCGAGCGCGGCCGACAATGTTTGTATGAAAATTCACTGTAAGTATCGGATCGCGTCGTATTTAGCGACCAAATAAATTACTATGAAACTTGGTATCTGTCGTGGTATTTAAAAATGGAACGAACTTTTTACTTCAAGACATGATGGCAACCAAGGAGGTACATATTAAAGATTTTATTTAAACAAGTTGGTTTGCAGTAAAGTAGAAACAAATGAACATATCACGAGTGAACAACAATAACCTTTGTTCGTCATTAATTCTGGAATTTATAATTAATTTACTTAGTTTGAATTTCCGCGCATTATTTGAGAAAAGTACTATACAAGTCTTGGCCTTGGCGCATTGATGGACTCACGTACCTATACGTGTGTCGGCTTGGCCTCAGCCCACTTTTTCACGATCGTCCATTAATGCCTCTGTTGCAGGCCGCGACAGTAATGTACTATTTTAACCGTGTGTATGAACGGTACAAAGAGTGCATGCTTCATTTTTTTTAAAGCCTGCCATTTTCAGTCTTCTAATTTAAGTATTACTTAGGTACATTGATATATTCTATGATGATAACGAGTTATTTCGTCATGGAAATGCCTCATGAAATCATAAAAAACCCGTACAAGACGTTGAACAACTCCAAAAAGATGTCATCGCAATCGCGACAATTGATCGATTCATCCGATACGAATGATCAAGGCGACATAACGTGACAGGAGGTTCATGCGATCAAGTCGAACAAGCAGAAATGAATCGATCGCTGTTATCGCCCACATATCGCCCGTGCCTTCTACATATGTGTGGTCGCGGCCACAGCCATTGTTCTCCGCGTTTTTGCTAAAACGTGCGCCCGAAGCACGGTAGACGGTAGGCCAACTTCATAGAAACGGACGAAGCGCGAGCTATACCTACGCGCCTCGATCGAGGTATGCGCGAGGTACGCAGACAGTCGCGTCTGTGCCGCAGTGACGAACGAACGGTGTGTTGTTTTTGAACAATAACCGCGCGATTTTTACACTAAAAATAAATTGTACATATTTAATATGACGAGTAGGATATATTGTTGCTGTTTTTGGTTGCATGAATTTGGCAATAACGCATCCAGAGATAACTTTTTTTAGATTACCTGGAAACTTTGAAAGGTATTATTATTAACAAACAACAACAACAAAATTATTTTATAGTCTTACTATAAAATAATTTTACTTACTGGTAGGTAGGTACATATTGTGTGTATTTTTAATGGATAAGTATTTCCTTTTATCTCCCGAAAAAAAGATGTCCTGGATTAATAAATAAAGTGAATAGAGTAAAGGAAAGTGATAACACGAGTGAAATAGGTAGTTATAGGAGGTTCATGAATTAATACGGTAGGTAGGTACGCTTGTTTTAAAACCTCGGGCATTTGTGTTTTGTTTTGTTATTCAATTCACAAAGTATTTTATTTATTTGTGTAGATAAAAAAAAGTATATTTACAATCACAAAACTAAATGGAAACACAAAGTAGGCAAATGTAATTAAAATACTGGAGGCGGGCAGCCCTATCGCATGTTTACGTACCGCGCGGCTGTAGGCACTTATTTCTAAGATATGGCTTAGTTATTCTACCGTCTACCGTGCCCGAAGCGCCTGGCGAATATAAATTGAATGCGAACGTTTGTTTAAAATTTCACACCGCGTCCACATTGTCATGTGCGCATGGGTATCGGCGAAATGTCCCACAACGCACCGGTTTTGCATAGGTCTGGCTTACCTATTGAAACTAAACAGAGAGAATAGCTTTGGAAACCGTACCTCCGTACGTATAGAACCTTAGAACCGGTACCGGGGCCTATGACATTATTATCGAACTTCCAAAGACTGTGACATGCGGATAGGTGACAGAGAGGGATGCTTCAGCTAGAAACCCGAACTTGTTCCATACCATGGTCTTGTTATGGTACTACAGTAAATTACTCTAAGTGCTATGTAATTTTAATAGCGCTCCGCCGCGGACAGTTTTGGACTTAGTTTAAAACTTGTAATAATAAGATATCCGAACAAAATATTAATAATAAGCGGATCTCTGAGCCGCAGTGAGTTCAGGTGAGACCAGGCTCGCGGGATAGCTGACTCTTTAATAAACATGAGGCAGCAGGCTGGGCCGCTAATAATAAATGAGCGCGGCCCGCCCGGCACGTCTGAACACCCGGCGCGCAAGGGAAACTAGGAGTTGCGTATAACTGCGCTATAACTACGAGCTACGTCTTATAACTAATGGTACTCGTTATGATTTGATGAAACCCTGGTGGATGAAGTCAAGGTACACTTTGAATCAGTTTGTCTGAATGTCGGTCAGGGAGGGAAGGACAGAATTTCTCATAGTGGGACATAAATCTGATTGAATTTGGTCCTGAGGGAAATGGTTACAGATACACAACTCTTACCCCCATGGGCAGGGATAAGACACCTTCTGTATATAATAATAAGGGTTGATAGACAGACCGACACGCGGCACACCTGATGGAAAATGGTTAGTTATCGCACCACCGCATACGTCACCGGCAGACACCTGCAACACCCCCTTTTTGATGCGTCGCCAACCTTGTAGGCAAAGTTAAAGTTTTTCATCAGCTTCTATTTTCACCAGCAAACTACAGTAACCCAGGGGGAAAAGTCTACTAATTTACAAACGTCACAATGGTCTCTCGATGCTGAGTTTTTGACAGATTTTGTATGGCAAATCTGTCAAAAACTCACTATCGAGAGACCATTGTGACGTTTGTAAATTAGTAGACTTGGCCCCCTGCTTGGTGGTAAAATAGGTCCTATTTTCTATGCACTTCAATTTTAATTATCCTATACTCTCATATCAGCAACTCGGCTTGAGCTAACGCCAGCGAGCTGCATGTAAGGGAACAATTTACTAGCTCATGCCGTGAAAAGTATTAGCCAGTCAGCAAGTTGCACCGCACGCCCGCAAACACTCAGAATTTGTTACCAGAATAGGTTCTGTGCAAGATAAGTACCCAGCTCAAGTTCAGAGCGGTCACTTGCCGTTCGAGCAGACAAGTTCTCGAGTGGATAGTGTGTAGATCGCGTATCGGCAAAGACGCCAAACAGCCCCAAGCTAGACCGAAGGCCTTAAAAATGTGGCCGGGTGTGACTGGGAGGCGGAGAATCGCTGTTATGTTATAACTTGGAAGAGGCTTATGTCCAGTCTCCCATGAGTTGATTGACTTAGTTTGGCAACAGATGAATACAGATGGTGAACTCGGCATTAGGTACTTATGAAGCTACAACTACAAGTATGCGGCGGGCTCGTCTTGTCAAGCAAATACAGCGAGCGTAACGGAGTCAGAAGATATAATGTATATGTATAAGAGTTACGCAATAGAAAGAGAGGGAACTTCTACGTGAATATCAATCTGCCTAGCCTTTTCCCAACTATGTTGGGGTCGGCTTCCAGTCTAACGGGATGCAGCTAAATACCAATATTTTACATAGAGCGACCGCCTATCTGACCTCCACAACCCAGTAACTGGGTAATACGGCTACGACTGGGCTTCTGACGACTCGTAACGACTGTCGGGACAAGAAAGACAGTCGAGACCAACGGATTAACGTGCTCGGACTACGTGAATATAACTGTAGATATTTAGGGCTATGCGACCTGAATTGCACTTTATTGTGTTGTAGCAAGAGTCGCTTTTTATTTAATTGATTTTGCGGAATGAACCATCTGTTCCATCTGTCGTTTGGCGAACTTTTGAGTAGTAGAAAGTATAAAATTCTTCATTTTAATTACAAGTCTGTATGAAAACTGAAATCTATTACCGCAGTCCCATTGTACATGCGTTTCGTTCATGATAAGCCATTGATTGGCTTCTTGATTAACAATGTCGGTGCAAGTTATCGACTCGCACAAGTTTCAGTTTACGATCGAAGTCGAGAACTTGAGATACAATTCTAACGAATGGTTCCTCATTTCACTCAATTTTCATCATGTAAATTTTGAACTGGCTCGTTATGCTCTAGTGGTCCCAAGCACGACTGTTGAGCATGAAGTCCTGGGTTCGATTGCGAGGTCAGACAGTGCTATTGTCTTTTTCAATCAGTAATTACTCAATAGCAGCCGAGAATCTGAATTTGTGCCCTGCTGATAGCACATAACTTGGAGGGGTTAACTACCTAATTCCAGAAGCACAGGTCGATTGATCAGGTTAAGCTACGCTTCCCGCGGTGGGTCCGTGGATGACCATCTTGACATACCAAGACCCCTCCGTGCCTCGGAAAGCACGTTAAGCCGTTTAGGTCCGGCTGTCATTCGTGGATCTTTGACAGTCGTTACGGGTCGTCAAAAACACGAAAGTCAGACAATTAGTCTTATCTATGGGTATCTTATTACCCGGTTACTTTGTTGTGGAGGTCAGATAGGCAGTCACTCCATGTAAAATACTGGTATTCAGCTGCAGCCCGTAAGACTGGAAGCCGACCCAATATAGTTGGGAAAAGGCTAGGCAGATTATAGTAATAGCAGATAACTGGCGATACTCTTTTGGGGAATACATACGCATGTCGCATAGGTTCAATTTATTTACATTACTAAACTACCCAAAACCTGAACAAACTAAGTATCATTCTGTTGAATGAAAACAAAAAAATATTTGTTTGTTCCGGGTCGTAATCGAACCTTGTACCTAATCCTTATCACGAAGCTAACCTTAAGATGAGATAATTCCTCTTTAGTGCGATGCAGCTTCAAAACCCGTCACAATATGATGTACCGCAATCTTGGCCAATCACGTGACCTAGCTATCATCGGAAGGGATCCGTCATTTGTCCCAGTGAATTTGAATAACATAAAACACTACCCTCGTTTTGGGGAAAAATGCGTGAAAGCCGACTTCCTAGACCTGTTAAATATTGGGCAGTATTAACGCCATCTATCTTCTATTTCCCAGCACTACGCGAATCCATAAGTTTATTATCCCCTACCAAAAAATATTGAAACGAATTATTTTCTAATTAGATAATTTAATCTTTCTGCATCCCCCATAGATAGGCTTGCCATCTTGGGGGGCGTCGCCGCCACACACGTCACATATCAAAGAAAACCCACCCGGATGATAATTATTATCATGCCGCTTCAATGAGCTGTGCATTGCATTCAAATAACACCTCTTACAAAGTTATGCGAACCTAGTACAGAGGTGGCACAGATCACCTGTTCTTTGATCTTGCTTGTTCTACTTCTTCAAGTTCATTCATCCGATGATCCCCATCTTCTTTGAGCTCGTCAATCTTATCGTGAATGGTGATGATAGGTCAATGACTCCTCAAGTTCATTCATGATGTTAATAAAATAATTAGATGAACATCGTTCCATGCAAACTTATTGTGAAGTTCATTGCAAATAAAGCAAGCAATATTTGATTTGAACATCGCATTGCCGCAACTGTCAATGGAGTATCTCGTAAGTTATGATTCCTTGGTATATTAGAAACGAAAATCACCTGTTCTTGTTTATGAATCAAACAGCAACAACGTCTTATTACAAAACAATGTATTCACAGATTTGAGGATCGTGTTTTAAAAATTACAAAATAGGAACAAGTAACAGCTGTATCTATGGTCTAACTAAACCTTGGCCTGTGCTCCAATCAGACCCTAGTTTTAACTCAGTTTCTCATGTTTTGTAATGTGACCGCAAGTTTTCGAAAAGCGGGATATTCAACCCTCATGCAGACTGGCGCGTCCGTAACAAAACTTCTAAAAAAACTTCACGGTAGATCAATTACCGGTGTCTCGTCGTCGCGCCAGTCTGTACGTGGCTTTATGAACTATATCCAATTAATAACTTATTAAAACATTATAAACAGTATTTGAATAGGCTTCAAATTAAATTAGTGTCGGGTAAAAATGGATTTGATAATCGCGCCCCGTCCGGTCCGACGCCGCCGCCGCCGGTCGCAGTCAGTGCCGCTAAAGTTGAAGAAGTATCTTAATAAGTTATGTTTCCTTGGTATATTAGAAACTAGAATCACCTGTTCTTGTTTATGAATCAACTGCAAGATGTTTTACCGCCCGCCGCCGCCGCCGGAGAGCGGTAGCAGTTTGGAACTAAGTTGTGCGCGACAGCGCGACACTATAAATTATAACATTTAAATATGAACGATAAATGTCCTGAAACTAAGTTATAAGGTACCTATCTGTCTTCTACTTTTTAAGTTGATGAAATTTACATGTACTCGTAATCTCGTATTATGTTTGATAGTATTAAATAAGTGCAGTGTATGTATGTACATTTTAGACTCGCCAACATAAATGGGACATGGTTTGGTCAGGACTTCAGGAGCACCGCATTCGCACTGCGTATCTACGAGTATAATCTCCCATTTTGCTAGTAGGGATAAGTTAGGTAATAATAATAATGCAATAAAGTAGGTAGGTATCTCAAATTACCACATTTAAAGTTTTGTAATTTTTTTCCAAAATAAATAACACCGATAACATCAGTGAATTTATAGTAAAACGTAGTAAAGTTGTACACGCGTAGTAAAATGTAGGAATATTATCCATTCATAGTTCATACATTCTTAGTTAACCCTTAAATAATCATGTGTCGCTCACCTTAACCGGCGGGGTCGGAATGTACAGCGGCGGGTCATTTTGGGACCCACTGTAAACATCTTGACCCTCAACGCCTGCAGTAGATCTTTCGGCGTCGACCACGCTATATCTGCACACGATGCCGTCGGCCGGTTTTGCATCGTAACCAGGCGGCTTCCCAACATGGAAACCCTTCGCTTTTACCCAAAAGCGGAATTTAGAACTGTCAGAACTATTACATTCCTCCCCTCGCAACGTACGGAGGATCCGACCATACTTCTTCAAAGTAATCGTCTTAGTTTTAGCTAAATCCCCGTACGTCTGTATGACCCACGGTTGATATGTCGCAAATAAGTCTAATTTCGGATCCCCCGTCTGCACTTTCGCTCGCTTGTTATTGTTTTGTTCGTTTTTCTTATCAGTTTTCGAGCTGCTTGCTGTTGATTTACGCTTTGAGGGTTTTCGCGGAGTTTTCTCTGGAATAGCCTCTTGCGTTAACTTCTTACGAAGTCCCCGGTCACTTATCATTGCTGCTGCCATGTTTAATAGGTTCTAATTAGCACTGCACTTTAAAGTTCATGCTCCTCATTGTAAATCACAGTTTAATTAATGTTCGAACTGATCACAAAGTCACTGTAATAGGTACATCGTCTCTGTACTCTTTTCTCTTTTCCATTAAGACAGTACGCAACTTGAAGCGTTCTGAGAAACAGTTCGGGAATTGTTTTCGTGGAAAGTTGTCGAACTGAAAACTTCCCAAGACTCGTGCGTATAACTTTGCGAACGCGAACTTTTGACTGCGAAGTTCGCGTCGACCTATATGGACTTTGTATAGATAGAGGAAAACTTTTCCCGGCGGGCGGCGATCCGACCACGGAAGGATGTCGCTCGGCCTTTTACTTGCTGATTACAACGGTGTTCGTTTTCGTTGATTGGTCTTCAGGAAGATGTCAAAGTGTAATTCTTCTATCAGATGCAAAGTTTTGTATATTTTTATTTGTCCCGGAACTGAGTCAAATAAATAAAATTCAAAGTCTAAAATTTCCAATCGAACTTTGTTAGTAAACAGTTCTAAGTCCATTCAACAGGTGTCAGTCCAGAAGATGCAAAGAAAAAAAATGGCCAACCAAAAAAGTGGTGGAAGCGTGCCGTTGGGCAGGCGTCCCGTGCGTAGTTCGCGGCGTACGAGGTGCCGAGCGACAGGGACCCACCGTAGCGGCCGCTCGCGGACAGCGCGCGCGGAATACTGGCGCGGGCCGGGCGCCGGGAGCGGCACGTGCGGGCAGACGGGCCCGACGCTAATTGCCCGCAAAACAATCGCCGATCGTGGGCCGCGGGGCGCCCGCGATAATGCTCGCACTTACCCGTCCTTCGAGATAACGCGCGCGGCTATTGTTCGATAGATAACTTCTACTCTTCAACGCGATAAAACGGCCCGTCGCGAGTCGCGTCGCGTCGCGGCCCATCGTCTTGTAGCTCGCTAGATACTTACCTATTATGTTTAGTGTGGAGCCGTTTGAATGTGTTTATTGTTTGGCGCAATTCAATATGATTATTACTGCGTGTTGTATGTTGTAGTAAATAGCTGGCTACAAATAGGGAAATGAAGCAGAGCGGTGTATTCGCAAAGCCATCGACCTCGCCACAGGATTAGAGGGCTAGGTTAAGTCTTAAGAACTATGTTAACAATTGCAGCAGTTATTGGCAAACCTATTAAATTAATTGTGTCTGCATCGGGGGAGAGGAGTTCATAGCTAAGTAATAACAGCCGCACGGGTCGAACCATCAGGTGCTACGCTTGCCGGGCTTGATCCGTGGATGGGTGGCCATCTTTACATACCGAGACGCCGTTGGTCCCGGTTGTCATTTTTGGATCTTTGACAGTTTAGTTGTTACGGGTTGTCACTCAGAAGCCCGAAAGTCTGACCACCAGTCTTACCAAGGAAGGGGTATCGTATTAAATTAGTTATTGGGTTGTGAAGGTTAGATAGGCAGTCGCTCCATGTAAAATACTGGTATTCAACTGCATCCGGTTAGATTGGAAGCCGACCCCAACGTAGTTGGGAAAAAGCTAGGCAGATTGATGGTGTCTGCATCGGGGGAAAACCCAACCTCCAGGCTTATTCTTTGTAAATGTCTTCTTTTCCAAAATAATTTATTTTAACAAGATACCGGACCTACGAACCGAACCCACACAATCGGCTACAACAACTATCCCAATGATACTGTTTAATAAAATAATCTACCAATCCCAGTTAGGTACTTTGTCAGACAAAAGTTTCGACAATAATACAAAGAATTGTGTTTCTTCACAAACAAAATTCTACATTTTAAAATCAGAATTAAAACTAGAAACGACTACCTAAACTATTCTACCTGTCAAATACTTACCAAAATCGGTAAACTACATGAATGTAATTTTATGTAAGTACCTACTTAATAGACATAAAATTCCATCTCCATATTTTGAAATCAGTTTAGAAGTTAATATTCTTTGATAACGGGTTAATTTTAACAGAATACCACAGCAAATAAACTTTAAATACCGTCAGGAACTCAGGACCGTTAGGAGGACATTACATCGGTTATTTTTACCCGACGGCAAAGAAGGGTTAAATGCTTTCGCGCGTATTCTATGGAATACTACATTTATAATTTTGTCATTGAGTGTGTCTACAACTCGTAGCATACAAACGGTAATATTTTCAGCATTTTTAAAACAATTGATGATCATCATCATGACATCATCATTGTAATGTGATCATTCCCTCGCCCTTATCCCAATTTATTTAGGGTCGGCGTTGGCGCAATACGAGTATGTTCTTCTTCCATAATTCGATATAATATCTAAATAAAACATGTCTGTATTTTGATACCTACCTACCGGACCCCACCATTCAAAAAATTTAATGAGGCCGCGAAAGCAAGAACGGCCTACTACTAATTTGTCTTGTTGAAATACTCGAAGAAATTGAATAAAAAATTTAATGCAATTAATGAGTACAATGTAAGGCCATTTTGCTTTTTAAAAAGCCACACATTTTTACGATGACATGCCCAATTTTTTTTTTTTTAATAATATTTACTTAGGCCGTTCCGCCGTTCTTGCTCGCGTCCTCAAATTATCCCGCAATAACATGTGAGATTTGCGCTTCCGTCGCGGCGCCCGGCGCGGGCGGCGGTGTCCGGTCGAGCCTGCCTGCCTGTGACTTGCCTCAACTGACGCGCAACTCGCAAGCGCGGCTAAGCGCACGCGCATCGAGACAACCACTTCCAGTCTGACATGAAGTAAACATTTCATACCCGCAATATTACTTAAATTAAACCTTACACCACCTGAACATACAGATCAAAGTAGCTTAACCTGAAATTACACTTCTGATGTTTTAAAATAGTAGGGTTGACCGGCTGCGCGCGCATTGTGCCCCAATCTGGTGCGCACGAGCCCGCACTCTTGCGCGAAATGTGCGCATGTTACTAGGCGAACATAATATAAAAAGAGCTGTGACGCGGCAAGACCACCGGCTGCGCGCGCGCCGACCGCGGAGCTCGCTTACAAGTTTGTAACCTTCCCCTTTCGTGCTCACAAAAAATAATCCTTATGTCAATGGCATTCGTTATACTTTTGAATAAGCTACCTATCGTCATTGATAGAGAGATTTTTTTTCTCGTTGCCAAAAGTTGGCATTTTGTTTGGGTTCAAGAAAAAATTCTTCGGTTCTATGCTGCCCTGTGAACTTGATGAACACGTTAGCCATGATTTTTGATCATTATTTTTTTTTATTGATTTTGATCGATTGGTCAGTAGATAAGGTTTGACTACTACGGAATCAGATTACGTCGTGGTAAATGGGGTTCCCCGCAGCTAGCTAGCTATCTAGCTCATAAGCTCAGTATAGATAAATTAAAATATTAAATTACCTAAGTACAAGGAGAATTAACTAAGTACAACAATTAAAAAAGTTAACTATTTACTTTTTTTTGTAAACGAAAACAATATATAGCAAGAATCGAATTAAAATTATATTGATCACGTAGATTGAGTAAGAAGAATCGATGTTGCTTCATTGAACGAATTTGTACTAGGCTCACATAACGCGATGGGTCTCTTTTTACAAGAAATTATCCGAGATCTTCGTAGTACAGCTATTGGCTAATAGATGGCGCTGGAAGTTGTTAGTTTTCCAAGAATGATGGACAGGTTCCCAAAAACAAAAAGCTAACGCTGACTTTCCTGAAATCTTTTTTTAGGATGCCCTCTGTTAACTTTTGAAATTGGCACCCAAAAATACCAAACGATTACAGTATCAAGTGCATCCTGGACGGTCAGTCCCGCGGCTCACTTTGCTGACTCGCAAAATTTCAATACAGGAGAAGGACAACCATGAATTGGATTGAATTGAATTGAGTTGAATTTAATTAGTATTGTTGTGTATGTAATGTGACTTATGAGTGTAATGTTTCTACTATGAGTCAGTGATACTCGAAATAAAAAGTTTTTTTTTTTAGCCTACGACCACTTTTATTATTCGTGGTATTTCGTAATTTATGTAATAGGCATAAAGGCATTTGGCAAAGGAATAAAAGTTGTATTTCAATATCTTTTGGGTTATAAGTTTCTAATCGAATGCGCAAGAATCGCCCCGATCGGATGGACTTAGCTGGTTTTGATTCGAACTCCGTTGAATTAGTACTAGGAAAACATAGTTTAATGGGATGCTCTGCGTGGGATGTTCAAACAAGTTGTTACCGAAAAAAAAGTCTGGACGGAGTTACGTGGTTTTGATTTTACTCCGCCAAATGGTTACCAAGAAAACATGAATATCAAGAAGGCTTAAAATTTGCCACCGCCAAATCGGTGACAAAGGGACTGCGCTGCCACAACAGGCGCTGCGCCGGAGTTTGTTGATGTGGATTGTGGAGAACTAGCTGGACCAACTACGAACAAATGACAAACTGGACAAATGAATGAAACGTCAATAAATTATAGTTATGGAATTGATAAACGGCAGACATTGGTCAGTTAACTTAATATTGGAGTATTAACTGACATTGCGGTGTTCGGAAACACATTCTCACAAGTTATCGAACCAAAATAGCGCTAATGAATAGATAAACCACCGATAAAGTGCCTCAGAAACCGGGCTGACTTACGCGGTTTTGATTTTACTTCATTGAATGATTACTAAGACAACATGGTTATGCAGGAGACTCCAACATTTTGTATTATAGTTGTGTAATAAAAGTCAAACAAGATGGAGTTACGTGGTTTTGACTTTACTCCATTGAACGTGTACTAAGATAACATGACTACGTAGTGGGCTTTAACATTTTACAGCACTATAGCTAATCTTTTGTGTTCCTAGTACAATTGTTCCTAAAGAAACTCGAAAACGCGTATGCGCGTTTCCATGAAATGCAGAGCTTTCTTGCAAAACGTACTTCCTCAACATCTGCTGAATTCTCATAGGTCAATTTTACTCTGTCCCTTTTCAACGGTAAACAGAGTGAAAGAGATGTAGGAAATAGCATGCTATTCCCTAACTCGGTATCGGCGTATCGGTGACATATTGCGACTTCTCTCGTAGCCCGATTTACTAGGAGAACATGTAAGTGCAGTTGTGGAATCGACCTTCTGAAATGGTACAATGAGATAATACTAGATGCACATAAAAATATGAAGGAAGCGATAATTATGGTTTATATGCTGAAGAAGTAAGTGAAACTTTGTGGAAATTCCTGAAAATAAAATTATCAGTACCTACCTAAGTATTGTATACGAGGAAAAAGAGGAACTTTTTTTTCAATTCAATGTGTGTGCAGTTCTTTGTTCAATGGTTTAAAAATCACGCTGAAGTGAATGCAATCATGATTTCATGAATGATTTTATGCTAAAGGCTCATGCCCTGGACGAAAGATGGCGCTGCCTGCTCATAAACCGTAGCTATTTTGTAACGTCTCTTATTTCATGCGATCCTGGTACAAAGACGATGCAACAAATCCAAGAACAAAGTATTGGCATTCTGCTAAATAACACCACTGGCTTGCCTCTACCGTGCCACTGACTTGCCACTGACTTGCCACTGACTTGCCACTGAACTGAGAACGCCCCATAATTCTAAATTATATCGATACTATCTCAATAGAATAGTTTTAGATGGTATTCTTTGACTCTCTCAGACTTACGTTTCATTCTGTGTAATTCGACTATTCCTTACTATTTGACTACCATATACCTGTGTACCAATGTTTAAAAAAAAATGTATTTTCATCGATATTTTCATCAATAAGTAGTAGACCAATTTTGAAAATTCTTTTTTCATTTGGTATAGGAAGCTTGCGAATGCGCAGTACTAGTGATCCTTTAAAAATATTAGCTTTGATTGGGTAGTTTTTGAGTTAACTTCAATAATACTTACGTATTTTTCCCACCTAGTCTATGTGAATGATGTCATAATTATCTTCCTGTCACTGTTAGGTAGTGGTATAGGTGGTAGGGTCCTACTGGGTATACGGGATGTCCGGGACATCGACGCGAAGCCGGTTACCATGGATTCAGTACATGGTTCTGAACACCCCTGCGTTGAGATTTTTCGTCGGTTATAAAAAAAAATATCTGCTGTTCCATACATTTTGACCGCATAAGTATTGCACTTTTCTATGAAACAGCAGATTTTTTTTTAATAACCGACGTAAAATTAAATTAAATTTAATTAAATTTAATTAAATTTAATTAAATTTAATTAAATTTAATTAAATTAAACGAAAGTGAAAAAAAAAAAAGTTTATTTTTTATTTTTATAATTGATACGTAAATGTAACACTCTGTACACGCTCACTTGTCTTTCAACTTGGAAAGACAAGTGCGACAAGTACGCGTGTACAGAGTGTTTGTTTTACGTATGAAATTAATATTTTTCGTGAATATTTTATGATAAAAAAATATAGAGGATATAAGGTATCATGCAGATTATGTTGACCTTTCTTTTTGAAGTGAAAACTTCTATAGCGGCGTTGTGCACTTTTTTTGAGATGGGTAAAAAATGTTAAAGTGGCGTCAGCGTCAGGCGTCAGGACACGTGACCTGATCGAAAATTCGTAAGACTGAGAGGGAGAGTAGAATTTGTTGACAGCGCACTCTGTTTTATTTTTTTGGAATTGCTTTAATGGAGCTACAACTTTCGTTCTTGTACTGACAGCAAGCCACATAAATTCCTGACATTTTCGTTAGATGGCGTTACTTAGTTTTTATTTCCATCGGCAGTCTCCAAAGACTGCCCCGCATGTTTTTATTTTATGTTGATAGTAAATTATCAAATAACTTTATTTGATTGAACGATCGACAAAATTCGCCTCACCTGTAACTCCTACAACTACTGTTCTGTGGTAAGGTAACCCCCGAAGCGATAAGCAGAGATGTAGGTATGTACATACATTGATACATGTAGCACATTAGTAGGAAGCTTTATTTTTTCTGTTCTGTAGACTGTAGGGATTCAAACGGTAGCGAGTGCTTTATTAATTAAATTTTGGAAGAGTTGGAGAACTAGTAATTTGTTTTTTTTTTTTGCAGAATAGTTATGACGATGAGCCAAGACAGTCGTGTTTGTTACTTCACTTTTATGTATTTTAAATAATATACATAGTTTTATCGAGTTATATGCTGAATTTTATTTGCCCTACCGAATGTAGTAGTAACAGTACTAGTAGTAGGTACCTACTGTACATATTTTCAGGTTCACCGTTCCACCCGTTCTGTTAATAATCTTTGAATGCAGAATTGTTTCTTTTTTTAAATAAAGGCTTGTTCCTTTGAGTAAAATTTGCTATCCTCAGTATTTAGAGTACCTACTTTCAATCTAGGAGCGGTTCAAAAAATCCACCCTGTATACGTATACATATTTGTAATGTGCTCGTTAAGACCTTTCTTTTGATACCAAACATGTCATGATTATCTCAATTAGAGGTTATACATTTATGTGTAAAGTCCACCATATTAAATTTAGGGAGAACTTATATAGCCCATGTCACCCGGACCATTATTACGAATCTATTGATACCTCATTCATCAAAATCGGTACAGTAATTTAGGCGCTACGGTGGAACACACGTAAATGCAAACATATATACATACTTATATACATACATAAACTGCTAAAATCACAACTCTTCCTTTTGGCTTTTCCGTAGTCGGGTAAAAAAGCAGTTAATATTTATAAATTTGTATAAATTTAGATACAAATGTTATTTTGACTTCAGGTGAAATTATGCTCTCTACCACCTTCAAATGCTTTGAACACAAAGTCCCGGCAAGCTTAGACCTGGCAGACCTTTTGATCCATTATCAGGGGCATCTTGGTTATTATTTGGCGTAGGATCCATCCAGGTAGTCGTTGAGGTAGGTTTAGGGTGTCGGAAGGGGTATATTTTAGGGGTCTGCCAAGTACTTCCGGCAGGGGGCGCAATGGCAGACCAACTTTTTTTACATAATTAATCAGTGGTAAACTGTTGCCAGCACTTTAATTCGGGTATCTTATGAAAATGTTCACAAAAAAATGACGTCAAAAAATATCGATTATTTCTATGACCCGGCAGGATCGGCTCTGGCAGACCTCATATTTTTTACGTGTTTAAGTGTTGGTTAACGATCTACATTAAGGCCCGAGTTCACCAACTGCAACGTAACCATTGATTACGTAACCGTTCTGTTAGAATTAAACGGTCGTTTAAACAAACCGCGTTTTTTTCGTGTTCACGATCTATTTGTAACCAACGGTTAAATAACCAAGCGTTTTTGAATAAGTGAGTCCAAAATGGCCGAATGATCGAGTGGCTCAACCGTCCGACAGACTGATGCAGTTCGATAACAATTAAATTTTTATTGTCTCATTAGACAGTCAAGCGGATAAATATTTTGTGAATGTAGAATGCCAACGTCAATCAATTTTCATTTTTAAACCCACAGAGTACATTTTTAAATAGTTTATAGACGTCACTCGAGTCATTTTGCGGGATGTATGGCGAATGGCGCAATCTGGTGTTTTGTGCAAATAACTTTCGCTCTAGGCTTTTATAACATTATTTTTTTAAATGTTGTATTGAAAATTAAATAAAACGAAGTTATTATTACAAAAATCTGTTTGTACTATTTTTATGTTTTCGTACAGTATTTATGTGCTAATTTTTAATTTTCATCATTGCGCCATGTTCGGAATATACGGGAAGTGCGCAAAATTCTTTTTATTAAATCATCTGACACATTATCCTCTTCAAAGATAATTCAAAGCGTCTTGCATTTTTATTGTGTAACTAAAAGTGATGCACAATGCAAAACTTCACATCTGGAAGCATAAACCAATGGTTAAACTGGGTTGGCTACGTCGTTTATGCTAACCGTCCGATTACAGTACTTAACCAATTGTTAGTGCTTGGTGAACAGTAAAATATTGTTAAACAGCCGTTTCTGGTGTAAACAGATGTTAAAAATTTAACCATCTGTTGGTGAACTCGGGTCTTAGGCCCGAGTTCACCAACTGCAACGTAACCATTGATTACGTAACCGTTCTGTTAGAATTAAACGGTCGTTTAAACAAATCGCGTTTTTTTCGTGTTCACCATCTATTTGTAACCAACGGTTAGATAACCAAGCGTTTTTGAATGAGTGAGTCCAAAATGGCCGAATGATCGAGGGGCTCAACCGTCCGACAGACTGATGCAGTTTGAAAACAATTAAATTTTATTGTGTCTCATTAGTGACAGTCAAGCGGATAAATATTTTGTGAATGTAGAATGTCAACGTCAATCAATTTTCATTTTTAAACCCACAGAGTACATTTTTTAAATAGTTTATAGACGTCACTCGAGTCATTTTGCGGGATGTATGGCGTATGGCGCAATCTGGTTTTTTGTGCAAAGAACTTTCGCCCTAGGCTTTTATAACATTCTTTTTTTAAATGTTATATCGAAAATTAAATAAAACGAAGTTATTATTACAAAAATCAGTTTGTATTATTTTGTGTTTTTATGTTTTCGTACAGTATTTATGTGCTAATTTTTGGTTTTCATCACTGCGCCATGTACGGAATATACGGGAAGTGCGCAAAATTCTTTTTATTAAATCATCTAACACATTATCCTCTTCAAAGATAATTCAAAGCGTCTTGCATTTTTATTTTGTAACTAAAAGTGATGCACAATGCAAAACTTCACATCTGGAAGCATAAACCAATGGTTAAACTGGGTTGGCTACGTCGTTTAAGCTAACCGTCCGATTACAGTACTTAACCAATTGTTAGTGCTTGGTGAACAGTAAAATATTGTTAAACAGCCGTTTATGGTGTAAACAGATGTTAAAAATTTAACCATCTGTTGGTGAACTCGGGTCTTATTAGACTATTGGGGTAGCTTATGAGGTAGGTGTTTTTGCAATCGGCTCTCGCACTATAAGTAAGTCTCATAATAAAAAGGGCCGACCCTCTTGTCTGTCATCAACCGGGCACAAACCCCGACAGCTACTGAGAATTTCTTGAAGGGAAAAACTCAAAAACACTTGTCAGACACTTTTTGTCCGACGTGGAATTTGCAGCAGGCACTGTGACTGATATCACATTAGTACCAGGATGGCAGCAGTTGACAGGACACAGATGTAGATCATACAGATACAATCGGCGAGTTGCTAACGCGGGCCTTTCGTAGTGCCGCACCGACACGCTTCGCCGACGATGCGTAGGCATGTCCCGATGTCACTTGTCGATGTAATTAGTGCTATTTTATTTTAAAATATAATCTAGGTTTATAAGTGTCCCGTAACATTGAACCGTGGTTAGGCCCGTAACATTGAAACTTTGCTGGTCAGGACAGTTAGAATGCTAAGCAGTAAGCCTCCTGAATTCAAGTTTAGTTGACAAAGTAAATACTTATGCTTTTGTAGATTACTTTCATTACTTTAGCATCTTCTCTAGAATAATGGGCTCACGTCGTATTCAAAATACAGGACAATGGAGCATTAAGGACTAGTGCCTGTTTGATTTGTGTAAGTGTAAACTTTCTTCTCGAATATCGCACATCGATGATCTACAGTTTAATACAAAAATATATCCCATCCCTACCGACACCTACTTAACTGCCCGAGCCAGGCAGTGCCGCGGTTTGATCGCTACTCCCTCCCCACCTACAACCTCCTACCCCCCACGCCCGCGGCTTATCTGACGCGGAAGCCCGTCCACCAGATATATTTCATCTCGCCACTCGACAGTTTTTCTGTGCCCACTGAGTTCAGTACTCCTAGCGCAGTCTGGATGCCTGGTATTTGATCATAATTTTGTTAAGTAAAAGTTGGAGTTATTCGTAATTATTTGCTTTTTTCGGGGAGCCCCATTGCACGAGGACAATATTTTTGTGCAAAAAATGCAAACAAGTTTGTTGGATTTCGCTTCAGCAGTAATAAGACTCTGGACATAGGCCGCCAGCAATTGAACCTCTCTCTGATGCATGTCAATGGAAATCAGTTGGAATGGCGCTAGGCATTTGAAGTCAGAATTTCAGCATTTTAGCTCGGCAGTCAAAAACCAGAAATTGTTGCAAAAGTGCAGGAGAAGGAGACAGTTACTTTTAATCTTTACGTCATTGTATTTGTGTGTTTAATAATTATGTAATTGTAAAGATCAACAATGTGTTCAATTTGAATTTCTGCATTTTCTGCTTATGACTAGGCTATTTCAGTTACAAGGAAATAATTTATCACTTCACGTCATGTCAGTAAGAAACACACAGACAGAAGTCTGCTTGTCAAAGTTGATGTCAATCAAGCGCACTGAACGCCTTGAAGCTGTTTGAATTTCAGGATAAGGTAGAGCTGTGTTTGACATTATTGGCACCACAGATATAGATAGACATAGATAACGCAAGAGCAACTACTTCGCGTGCCCAGCTTACGTACAATAATCGTAAGCTGCCACTTTCGCGCTCAGTCTGCATCGTTGTGCCACGCTAGACGGACGTCAGTAAAATAATTTAAAATGGTTAATTGCTCAGTTATACATTGTAAAAACTTTACAAATGTGAGGAGAAAAAATAAAGGAAACGATTCCTTCCATCGATAAGTCATTTTGTGATTAATATTATGCGTATTTAATATTAAAATCAATTATTTTTAATCTAATACTCTCTGTAATACCAAATTTGAGAAAATCATAGGTCATCAAACGTAAACTGAATATTCGTATTACATTGCGGCTTTTACTTGAAGCGGTTGATGCGACGTTTTGTTTTAACAAGTGATGAATATCGAAGCAAGTGATACTATCGTATATCGCATCGGTTTCGTAGTACAGGAGCTTTTATCATTTTTCTGTCAATTTTAGCGATTAGTGCTGTTCATCGTATGCAACACAAATCGATTCTCAAGAATCGATTTCGGAAACAGAGGAATGATTTTGTATTTTATAGGTAGTAATTATGTAGACAATTTTAATAAATTATCGTAACGTTTAGTGATTTTTTTAGGTAGTCCCACATGAACCCAATTTAAAAGAAAAATGGATTGAGGCGACGGGAAATAAAGATTGGTTCCCAACAAAGCATAGCATTATAATATTTGTTAAATACATTTTGAGGAAGCATGCTTTGTTGAAGGGAAAAAGTAACGCATATTAACAAAAGCAGCATATCCGACTATTGATGTACTGAAGATCACAACTTTCTTTATCTTTTTGCTGTTGTAGCTCAAGTAATTTTGCATCCATTTTAATTTTATTATATCGTATTTTACTGGGTTTTCGTTTACCTTCTAAAATTTCTTCTCTGGTTTTTTTTTTGTTTCTGAAAGATAGATAGATCTACAACAATTACAAGGAATAAGTAGGGAAATACTAACAATTTAAAGAAATTATAAATCCCTTACTGCCTACTACGCAGATCAGAAATTTTTATTTTCCTCTGTTTATCTCATTCCTCTGTCTATCTCATTCCTCTGTCTATCTCATTCCTCTGTATATCTCATTCCTCTGTCTATCTCATTCTTCTGTCTATATCATTACTATGTCACAAAATCGATTAATTAATCTATTTAAGCGATTCTCAATAATTCTTAACTGTACACGATTACTCATTAAATAGAGAAATGGTATAATAAAAAGGCGATCTTTATTCAAAATTGAGATGAAAAAGGGTAGAATCTCGTTGCTTTTGTAAACATTAGAACTAAATTGAATATAAGGTATTTCAATCGAATATTCACGTATTTATAATGGTAAACTTACTTGAAATTTTGGAAAAGGTATCCAAAAACGACGTGTGAACGTCGACGGAACGCGCACGAGCACACAACCTCAGAATGCGAAGACTTTTAGTTAGCGTACTGCTGGCTGGGTGAGCGAGCAGTATCGATTCAAAGATAATAAATCGATTCAAAGACGCTGCCGCGTGCGGCGGATTTTATTTTCCCATCACTAAATAATGCTTGTGACGTCATAGTAGGTAGTCAAAAAATGGCACGCTTGGTTTTCATACAGATCGTGATACTTGCGTTATCTATGTCTATCTATATCTGTGATTGGCACGTTGATTTTCTCTTCAACGTTGATACGCGTCGCGCGTCGTAAGATCACTTCCTGAGAAACATCTCCTCACCAAAGCCTGTGGAAGAGGAACGTTAGATTTAGGCTGAAGTCGGTACTTATTATCACTATGAATACTATGATTAGGTACCTACAGACTTACAGTCACATGTGACACTTTATGGTAGCCACACACGTTACGATTTGCTTGCGCAAATTTGTGTTTGCGCAAGCAAATCGTTACGTGTGTGGGAAGAAATTTGCGCAAATTTCTAGGCTTGTGTGATTTTAAATTTTCGATTCCAAGCTTGTGCAAATTTGAGTTTGCGCAAATTTGCTTGAGCGTGTGTGGGGCATGTGTTCAAATTTCAGTAGATTTCTTTAACCTACCGAACGGATTTTCATACGGTTTTCACCTATGGACGGAGTGATTCATGAGGAAGTTTTATTGGCTGAAATATGACGATGAAGACGATTGCAGGTGTCGGAAAAAATCTTGTCGATTGGGAGCTTTACTGGCGTGCGCCGGGTACAATTCCGTAGTTGATCACAGGCGGCAACTGCAGGCGACGTGTCGCCGCGACAGGACTGGTTTCTATGTATTTTTAAGAAGGCGACGTGCCGACGTGTCGACGTGTCGCTAGCATCGGAAGGTACTTCATAGAAATTCATTGAAATCAGTCGTGTCGCGGCGCACATGGTTCGGTTTATTGTACCTACGTATTTTTTTTTTTGTAGCGATTTTTGGTGACCACACACGTAACGATTTGCTTGCGCAAACTTAGGCTTGCGCAAGCAAATCGTTACGTGTGTGGGAGGTTTGCGCAAATTTCTAGGCTTGTGTGATTTTCAATTTTCGATTCCAAGCTTGTGCAAATTTGAGTTTGCGGTGTGGGGCATGTGTTCCAATTTCAGTAGTTTTTTGAAGCAAAAACTTCTTTGGCGGCGTTGTGCACTTTTTTTGGGATGGGTAAAAAATGTTAAACTTGCGTCAGGACACGTAACCTGATCGAAAATTCGTAAGACGGAGGGAGAGTAGAATTTGTTAGTAACCTAACAAAAAGTACCTACTAGTCTTGCATGAATTCAAGATAGTATTTCAATCATTAGAAGTTGTGCACAATATCTGAGCAGAAACCTAACAAAAAGTACTAGGCATGCATGAATTCACGATAGTATTCAATCATTATCTTATGCTACTAATAGGATTTGGATGAGGCAGATATATAGTTTATTAACTGGATTAACATAATATTATAGGATACTGTTTCCACTTCCATCGGCAGTCCCCAAAGACTGCCCCTCATGTTTTTTTTTATCAACAATCGAGCTACCCATTGCTCTCCGTCCGCAAGCCCGCGCCTACGGTGGCCGGAAATCGGCTCGCGATTCCCGACGCCCAGGGCGTCTCCTACGGCGGCGGCTAGGGGCGCGAGGTCGCAACATTTGTCTCTCCCTCGCGCGCTCCGCCTCCTCCAACTATTGCCAAAACGTCATCAATTGATGCCATTACCGCGTAACACACCTGGACGGTCTCTAAACAGAAATGATATCACAAGCAAATTTGAGCCGTGTGTGGTCAATACCGGCGTCAAGCAAATTTGCGCAAGCAAATCGTAACGTGTGTGGTCAATACCGACGTCAAGCAAATTTGCGCAAGCCTAAGTTTGCGCAAGCAAATCGTAACGTGTGTGGCTACCATTAAATTGCTTGTTACAAACTCAGACCAAATAAAAAACCAAGACAGAGCGCTGCGAACAATAAAGTGAAGCATGCCAAAACTACACCGGAGCGCCCCGCCCGCGTGTGAGCGTGCATACACGCTCACACGCACTAATTTAGAACCTTTTACAATGACAGTACATTCAAACTACACCACACAAAGTCCACACATGTTTACGAAACCGGTACCCTAATTACGCAATACACGATCGATCAGAATTTGAATCGGTTTGAAACAGATTGCTAATCCATTGCTTCATTATGTTCGAAAAAAAATCTGCTCAACAACATAAATAACGCAATGAATGTTGTTGAACTGTCAAAATGAAACAGATTAGTCGGAATCGTTTACGAAGAAGTGTTGCGTAATTAGAATTTAGATAGCGGCTTCTCTTCGCTGTTGACAACTCTCTGTCTTGGTTTTTTATTTGGTCTGCTCATCTGCTGAGGTTACAATTTGGAGGTATGAGAAACAGGGTGTAAAGTTCACTCATCTTCATTTGAAAAGTGAGGATCCTCCAACCAGACGGGTGTTGTGTATGGCGGGCAACTGCCCGTAAGTTGATTTCGGATAGTCTTATACTATGTCGTTCGCGCGGTAAACTCTAACTGCGCGATGCAGGATTTGTGTGACGTCATATCTTTTCTGCGTAGTTCGTATGTGGCGGTGTGACGGCTACATCACTCCCCTCCGGAGACCGGAGGTCGATAGTGGGCTGAGTCTTGTATCTTGCGATGCTTCACAGTGCCAGCTGTGGTTCCAGTGAGTCGGAACCGGGTGCCGCATAGTTCGCGGTGAGTCGGAAGTGGTACAGCGCCTGGTTGTGGTTGACTGCTTGCGTCGACCAGGAGAGGGTAGAATAGGCTCTGCTTGTGAGACCAGCCGGAAGTGCAGGTGCTGTGCCAAGGTTGCTGATAAGGCCGAGGGTGATGACCAGGAATGCGCGTTCGCTGCATGCTGGTGGTCAGGATACCCGTTGAAGCCGTGGGTGCTGGCTGGCTATTTGACTCGCCTCACGAAAGCTTGCGGGAGTGATGATGATGATGACGTCACGCTGAAGTCTGCGTTGACGTTCATTCTCGTGGTCACCAATTTGGAGGTACTTATGAGGAACAGGGTGTAAAGTTCACTCATCCTCTATTGAAAAGGGAGGATCCTCCGACCAGACGGGTGTTTTGATATCTCATAACTCTTAATTCAAACAATTTTTGTCCATTCAAAAAAAATTACAACGTCGCAATTTTCTTAGCTTTATACAGGATTGGTTTGAATGAAAATGATTTACTCGGTACTTATAAAAGCTTTACTTAAAGCTTACCTGCTACACGGTCGCCAACCGCGTCCCCGACAGAGGTGACCTTGGTTGGTGACCGGCAAAGGACATGACCAGTGGGGCGATGGGCGCCTGCTTAGGTGTAAAAATCAATGTGCAGCAAAAATTGTTTTATTTTTGCAATTGTTGTATTCTACAGTTTACAGGTAAAAAACTTTCACGACTCTAAAAGATCAGGAAACTGAGAAAAATAAAGATAAGTTTTCACTAAATAGCTCTGCTTTTCGTTAAGAGATGGCGCTAGGCGTTGTGGTAATCGAGTTAAAAATCAATGTGCGGCAAAAATTGTTTTATTTTTGCAATTGTTGTATTCTACAGTTTACAGGTAAAAAACTTTCACGACTCCAAAAGATCAGGAAACTGAGAAAAATAAAGATAAGTTTTCACTAAATAGCTCTGCTTTTCGTTAAAAGATGGCGCTAGGCGTTGTGGTAATCGAGTTAAAGAATGATTTTCTACTATTCGACACGCCATCCATCGAGGCACTAGGTTTTTTTTATACCATCAAGGGCGCAAACTAGCATGCTGATCACCTGATGTTAATAAGCAATAACCGCCGCCTATAGAAGTCTACAACACCAGGGTTACTGCCGATGCGCTGCCACCCTTTTCCCACCCCAAACCCTGGGCTTCCGATTCTCTCACTCACTATTCGAAGCGGAGCAACATAATGTTGGTACTTTACGTTGGTATTCTGTAAGAGTGTGGTACCTCCCCGGCCGAGCCAACCCAATTAAGAGTTACAGTCAGCTATTGAGTACAACTAGGCTCTACGTGGCTCGGGAAATAAAAATAAGGCTATTGTTATTATTATTTGTGAAGGCATGAGGATTTAAATAAAACTATTATTTGAACGAATTAAGAATTATTTTAATATTCTTTAATAAAATAAAATATGTAGGAAAGACGAACTGTGCCGGACGAGCGTGATCGCTGGACGCGTAGATTATGCAGGTTGTAAAGCTATCCCAGTCCAAGCAGCGGTGACGTCCTGCACCTAGGGATCTGGATACTTCAATACTAACCGAGCGGCTGTCCTAGATTCTTGAGGGAAAATGGGTTTTGACAAGAAAATAACAACACCATTTCCCTGATAAATCTTCATAATATGCCTTTTAACCCGCCTTACAGATATGCCATAGTTTAGGCACCTCATCATAATATCCGTTTATCCGAATCGTAGAGTAAAACAGATGAATCCTTTATGAATAGCAATGGTAATCGGGTTTTGAAGATGTCAGTCCGTAAAGAATAGCAATGGTCGTGGTCAGTGGGTCGTCTTAGGGGCGTAGAAATAGAACACAATAATCGCACAGTACACAACAAACGCGTAAACACAACGTGGGTCGCGAACTGCAATGATAGATAAGATTCTTTATTATGTACACCATAAAAAGTACAGATATAATATATAATTATACCTGACGTGACGCCAAGATTGAATGTGCAAGTAGGGATGGTGAATGGCGATCTGAAATCGATAAAGTGTCAATTGCTTTTTTCTCGAACCTAACACATAAAATTCGAAAACATGAGGTCCTGGGTGCGATTCCCGGGTCGGGCAAAGTGTTATTGGGTTTTTCCATCTGGAATTTCTCAATAGCAGCCCGGAGTCCGGATTTGTATCCGGTTAATGGTAAAACGCTCGCCCCGCATTACACGGGACTGGCGAAATGAAGGTGTTATGTTATTATTCATCCAAATTAAATATAAGTAGTTCAAAACGGTCAAAGAAAATATCAATTCAAAATCCATTTTATGTGAATCGATTTTTCATGCTTTGACTCGAATCGATTGAATTATCAATTTTATGAAAAAAACTACTACCCCTTTGGTCCCTCCCTACACAGGTGTCTGCTAATGTCAGATGCATTGTCAACGAAGTAACACTCCTATATACGCAGTGATTATTAAAAAAAATATGGTGTTCGAACTTCACACGTGTCAATAAAACCTAACATAACCCGTAGGCGTATCAATAAATAAGTAATTATAAACAAAACATGTATATTCCATGTCATTAAAATTCACTTGATCGAAAATAGCTCGTTTTTAGTTTATTTTTTTCCATATTATGTGTAGCTTATTTTGGTTACCGGGTGAATATAGATACAATGGAACGTCAAAATCAGGAAGTGCATAAAAGAGAGAAACGGAAGCAATTAATATACTGATTTTTCAGATAATTTAATCTGGGCTTTAGTCGGAATAATATAACCATGATAAATTAGATCTTTATTTTTAAATCTTAGTGTAAAAGTTGTAATGCTGCGCATGTTCCCCAATTCGAAGGCTAAAACTGGTCATGTCCTTTGTTTCAACGCTTGATCGTAAACCATCATCTACACCGTTGTAAACCTCCAAGGTCACTTCTGTCGGGACGCGGTTGGCGACCGTCTAGCAGGTGTTTTAGAGTTATGGGACTTATGGGAGATCAAAAGGAACACGTTGTCTAATGTTTGTTTTGCTTAAAGACCGCTTATTTAATTTAAAACTACGCCCAACATACATAATACAGATAAACCTCGATAAAAATGATTCCGTCCGACATCCTTTGACCTAAATCCCGCCCCACAGCCTGCGGCTTACTATAAGCGTTTAATTAAAAAATTCACGCCTACAAACTCACCTAATTAGTGTCCGTGCGACTTAGCTTTGACTCTGTATATTTCATGATGTCTTAGTAGGTTGAGTAAGATGGCTTACGCAGAACGACGTTATAACTAGGCTGGGATCCAGGCAGGTTCAAATCTTTATCTAGCTGGCTGCTCAGACCAAATAAAAAACCTTATTTGCGTTCAGGCTCAGAATGTCCCTTTCCCAAAATGTCCCTCGGTTTCAAAATGTCCCTTTCCCAGAATGTCCCTTTCCCAAAATGTCCCTTTCCCAAAATGTCCCTTTCCCAAAATGTCCCTTTCCCAAAATGTCCCTTTGAATGATGACTACGAACTATGCGTTCAAACAGGGTCTGAAAGCTGGCTATTTAGAAAAAACTTACAAATAATTGACACCACCTCTGGTCTAGTGGTAAGACCACCTGTCTCAGCCCCAGAGGGCAAGGGTTTGTTGGGTATCGAATTCAACATAACACCTTGCACGCGGTCTGCACGCGCATGCATCCATCCATTAATTGTTTGTCCGGGACAGTTTATAATTTGTTATACGTTATATAAGCACGGCAATAAACCATTGCCCAAAAATACAGTCCACTGTTTTCTTGCTCCCCACGCTAACATTGGTCCTTCAAGCCGGTTCGATTCCCAGCGGAAGCATAATTTTCTGGTCGCTTTGGTAGGTGGTAGGGCTTGTTCTATCTATAATATCCGTCTGTCTATTATAGCTACAACTATCTTATCTAAGTCTGTCGTTTCTTAGGTAGAAATAATATACTAACCCAGTTCCTTTGTGGTTGAGGATTCTGGGTGAAGCTCGCTTCCACCTTCAGCCTGATCATCACTTACCATTTATTAGGTGAGGTGCAGCCTAAGTGCTTAGCCGTTGTGGTAAAAAAGGCAATTTCTTATATAGTGCAAAAAAAAAATCCCAACAGCGCCCTCCAGCGCCAAGATCCTTGTAAGCAGTGTAATTTTGCCGTAAGAAGGGAAGAGACGGGCCAGCCACAAGTTTCATGCTTCTGTAGTTAAGTATTGCCGATCCGTTTTCGTAGAAAATAATTACCTTACAATAAATCGGCTGGCAGCTGAGGCAGCCACATCCTTTCCTATCCTACCTTCTAAGAGCTAGAGGAAATAATTCTACTGTTGAGAAAATCTTAGGGCGAGAAGTTTCTAATAAACATGTTTCCTTGGTAAAACCTAAAGAAAACAGTTCAACTGCGATCACGCACAATGAAGGGTTCCCTAGTTGGGATGAATCATGAATTTATCCCAATTACAAACTAAGACCCAATTTCACCAAACACAAAAATTAGCTAACAGGTCATTAAACTCAGGTTACTGCTTTGATTGGCTCACTGACATGACAACAGCCAATCACAGCAGTTGACATGTGTGTTATATCTAACAGAGTATGGTGAAATTGAGTCTTAGCATTGTAGTTGAAGAAAATCTTCTCCCATTCAATCCAACTGTAAATGTAAGTTTGCACGCACAATATTGTGAGATTTAACATGTTATTTTAAGACCATAGACTTCTTATTGCATCCATTTATTTACATTCTATTCAGATATTTTTGAAACAGACCATGTAATTTTTGACAACCTCAAATCTCTTTGCTGAACAACAAAATATCGCTGCAACTAAGTATTGGGAGTTGGCTTGCGAGTTGGGACTGCGGACCGATATCGAAGTCCTATTGTTAGAACAAATCGCAAATTGGATAGATACTTGTAGTTTGACACACATATTCCTTTACAATGCACTTTTCAATAAATAATGTAATGTTGTATATTTGAAACTGCCTTGTAGTTCTGGAAAAATGCTAGGTAACGTACTACCGTAGGTACCTACTGAAACGATTAGTAATCTTGAAACGGTAAAAAAACGGACAGTTTTTAACCGACTTCCAAAAGGAGTCTTCAATTCGTCTGTATGTTTTTTTTTTTTTTTTTTTGTGTGTTTGTTACGCGATTTCTCCGTCAATTATGGACCGATTTTGAAAATTGTTTTTTTGTTTGAAAGGGTATGCTCCCGAGGTATTCCCATATTAATTTTATTAACTTTACTTGGATAGTTTTTGAGTTAGCTTCAATAATACGTATTTTTCCCACTTAGTTTATATGGATGATATAATGATAACTTCCAATCACTGTTATTTTAGCAGGTTAGTGGTATTCGAATTTGTATGGGGTAGGTACCACAACTAAAAAGTGCAAAATAAAAACTTTTTACAAAAAAAGAACAACCGACTTCCAAAAAAGACACTACAAAATCAAAAATAACTTTAATCTCGGAAGTCGGTGGCAAAAAACGAAAGTTCAAAACCAAATACACCGACTTCCGAAATTAAAGTTATTTTTGACTTTGTAGTGTCTTTTTTGGAAGTCGGTTGTTCTTTTTTTGTAAAAAGTTTTTTTTTATTATTTTGGTTATACTTAGGCCGCTTGCCCACTGGTCGGTAAGGCCGCTTGCCCATTGGTCGGTATTTTACCGCGCAGTACTGTACAGTACTGCGCGGTACTGCTTATGTTTCCTCACTGGTCGGTAAGCACTCTGTACCGAATCGGTACTGCACACAGATATAGATATACCTAGATAGCGCAAGAGCATCTACTTCGCGTGCCCGAACGTGGCTCAGTGTGTCTCATTTTATATAATACAGTATATGGTCTGCGCCTGTCCGCCGCGCTAGTCGGACATAAATAATAAAATAGAAAATGCCTTTAATCGTAATACTTTATAGCTTTTTACTAGGAACGGTTGATGTGACGTTGAGTGTTAACAGGTTATGACAATCGAAACAAATGATACTATCGTATATCGCTTCAGTTTCATGGTATAGGCGCTTTGATCATTTTTCAAAAATGCAACGCATGGTTTTCATACAGATCGCGATACTTGCCTTATCTAGGTATTATTATATATCTATATCTGTGTACTGCACTGCTTTCATCTAGAATTCCAAATTCAAATTAATTCAATTAGTACGAGAGAGCATGACCAACATTTTTGCCTTATCGTTTTACGAACAAAATCGTATAAAAACGATAGATTTGGTTATTCTTAAATTCAAAAATCCTATTTTCAGAAATTTTCCGCGTCACATCTTCTGACCTGACCGCATTTTTAAATATGTCGATAATTCTTTTTTATCATGTTTAAAAATGATAGATTTTACATACCGAAAACACCATTTTCAGAAACCAGTAGCTTCGAGTACGTACCCAAGAGACCATTTGAGAAAATTAAATTTGAGGCAAACAATAAAACCCATAGCAATCCATCTGAAAATCTTGTTTTCTGGTGAACATTGGTCAGTTGATTCGAATACGTCATTTTTGGAAATGTGCTCAGGCCACGTTTGACACGCAAAGTGACGCAACGGAAATATCTGAAAACAAACTTTTTAGTAATAAAATTACGAAATCTTTGTATATTTTTATTATCAGACACATTGTGATGAAACCGTCTGCCAATTTTTTTTGACATAGCAGAAATAGGCTCCCATAAAACTGTAACGTTTCTGACCGGTACTGCCCACCGAGTCGGGTTCAGAATCATCAAAACGTAAAGATTTTTTTACAATTATTCCCGTAAAAGGATGTGACATGGTTTTGGTCATGGGCTCTCGTACTATATAATTCACTTGTTTTTGGATTTTCCCCAGTTTCTGAATGAATTATCCCTAAATTTCCCTAGAAAATCTTCAAATTTCCTTGGTTTAGGGAGCATGATTATAAATAATAAGGTAATGGCACAATTAACATGGTAAATTAAAATTTGATGAATTGCATTCATTATGAGTTTGGGTTGAGGGAATAAATCGGTGGTTGAATAAATCGAATCCTTTAATAAATCGGTGGTGCCATAGAGTCAAGTAATATATTGGGTGATGCCTACTATAAACAATAAGGTTACCAACTTAAATTCATATTAACCCCTAAATTCCCCAAATCCCTGTCAAAATAAAATATCCCTAAACCAAACTTAATATTGGTATTTTTTCCCTAAAACAGGGAGAAATCCCTAAAAGTGGAAACACTGCGCGGTAAGCTTCCAGTACCGATGCAGTAAAATGCGTGACGTCACGCAGTACCGAAACGATATCGCCCCGCACACTTACCGACCAGTGGGCAAGCGGCCTAAGTGTGCGGGGCGATATCGTTTCGGTACTGCGTGACGTCACGCATTTTACTGCATCGGTACTGGAAGCTTACCGCGCAGTGTTTCCACTTTTAGGGATTTCTCCCTGTTTTAGGGAAAAAATACCAATATTAAGTTTGGTTTAGGGATATTTTATTTTGACAGGGATTTGGGGAATTTAGGGGTTAATATGAATTTAAGTTGGTAACCTTATTGTTTATAGTAGGCATCACCCAATATATTACTTGACTCTATGGCACCACCGATTTATTAAAGGATTCGATTTATTCAACCACCGATTTATTCCCTCAACCCAAACTCATAATGAATGCAATTCATCAAATTTTAATTTACCATGTTAATTGTGCCATTACCTTATTATTTATAATCATGCTCCCTAAACCAAGGAAATTCGAAGATTTTTTAGGGAAATTTAGGGATAATTCATTCAGAAACTGGGGAAAATCCAAAAACAAGTGAATTATATAGTACGAGAGCCCATGACCAAAACCATGTCACATCGTTTTACGGGAATAATTGTAAAAAAATCTTTACGTTTTGATGATTCTGAACCCGACTCGGTGGGCAGTACCGGTCAGAAACGTTACAGTTTTATGGGAGCCTATTTCTGCTATGTCAAAAAAAATTGGCAGACGGTTTCATCACAATGTGTCTGATAATAAAAATATACAAAGATTTCGTAATTTTATTACTAAAAAGTTTGTTTTCAGATATTTCCGTTGCGTCACTTTGCGTGTCAAACGTGGCCTGAGCACATTTCCAAAAATGACGTAATCGAATCAACTGACCAATGTTCACCAGAAAACAAGATTTTCAGATGGATTGCTATGGGTTTTATTGTTTGCCTCAAATTTAATTTTCTCAAATGGTCTCTTGGGTACGTACTCGAAGCTACTGGTTTCTGAAAATGGTGTTTTCGGTATGTAAAATCTATCATTTTTAAACATGATAAAAAAGAATTATCGACATATTTAAAAATGCGGTCAGGTCAGAAGATGTGTCGCGGAAAATTTCTGAAAATAGGATTTTTGAATTTAAGAATAACCAAATCTATCGTTTTTATACGATTTTGTTCGTAAAACGATAAGGCAAAAATGTTGGTCATGCTCTCTCGTACTAATTGAATTAATTTGAATTTGGAATTCTAGATGAAAGCAGTGCAGTACACAGATATAGATATATAATAATACCTAGATAAGGCAAGTATCACGATCTGTATGAAAACCATGCGTGGCATTTTTGAAAAATGATCAAAGCGCCTATACCATGAAACTGAAGCGATATACGATAGTATCACTTGTTTCGATTGTCACTGTTAACACTCAACGTCACATCAACCGTTCCTAGTAAAAAGCTATAAAGTATTACGAATATAGACATTTTCTATTTTATTATTTATGTCCGACTAGCGCGGCGGACAGGCGCAGATCATATACTGTATTATGTAAAATGAGACACACTGAGCCACGTTCGGGCACGCGAAGTAGATGCTCTTGCGCTATCTAGGTATATCTATATCTGTGTGCAGTACCGATTCGGTACAGAGTGCTTACCGACCAGTGAGGAAACATAAGCAGTACCGCGCAGTACTGTACAGTACTGCGCGGTAAAATACCGACCAATGGGCAAGCGGCCTTATGATAGACAAAAGTTATATGCAGTGGCTGTCGTCGCTCCATGTAAAATAGACCAGTATTTTACATGGAGCTGATGGAGCGACTGCCACTGCATATAACTTTTAGCTGCTTCAGCTGCATTAGGTCATTATTAGACTGGAAGCCCACAAAAAAAAAAAAAAAAAAAACCCCAAACATTGTTGGGCAAAGGCAAGTGGCAGATGATAATGAGGTAATTGAGGTAAAAAAGTTATATAAACTGTAAAACTGATATTTTTAATTGTTTACCTGAATACCTACTAATACGTCATATTTTCAAACCCACAACCATAAAATAAATGAATTCGTTAAAAACTTATCAAAATTATTACGTCAACAGAAACGAATCTCGGACTATGCTTGAAAGCACCGAAACGCCTGTCGATGTCAGTCGCACGAGGTGTGTTTTTCCGCACCGAAGGCAAGAAAGTGAGCGCTGTCGTGCCGCGAGTACCAGGGTGGCAGAACGCGGCAGGAGTAAATTAGGCGGCGGACACTCGGCTCGGCGCGGTGCGAGTCGACGCGCGCACTCAGCGATATTGTTATCGGCCCGCCCCGGTTGCGGTAGGGTTGTCAAGTTGTAAAACAGGTTTTTTTTTTGTTGCTTATCATAATACGGTGTGAGGTCTTTTAACGCTTTAGAAGTCCAGGAAACTTAAATGTTTTTTTATAAGTTGGAACACAGATAATATAATACTACGTACAGATACCCAATAGCATACAAAGAAATGCGACCTCCCTAAGTCGGGCTATTGTCTGGCTACAGCGTAAATGTGGTACAGTGATGTAAAACGCCAACTATTGCAAAGAGCCCTAAACAAAAAGGTTTTATCTTTTTTTGTTAAAAATACGAGATTTATGAGTTACAATAGATAAATCAGCATTAAACAAGGAAGTTTTGATTTTTACTAATCTTACTTCAGTAAAAATCTTCCGTCTATCGCTTTTTAGGGACTGTTAATAATTGTTACCTATGCTGCCATCTATGATCTTTTTTCATGGTTGGAATAAAAGAATCAATGAGACTGTTTTTTTGGAGTGAAAACTTCTTTAGCGGCGTTGTGCACTTTTTTTGGGATGGGTAAAAATTTTAAAAATATTAAACTGGCATCAGGACGTGACTGTAAGATCCGTTGCCTAGCAACCGACAAACTAAATATCAAAATAAATAGTCTTTGATATTACGTAAAGATTGCGAGGTAAGAAATTTTACATCAATGAAAAGGAGTCAAAACATACATCATGAAAAGTGTTTATTCAAAAATGCACAACGTTAATGTTCAAGTTTTCAATTCTGCCGGCACTCCCGGAGTGCAACCCGTTGTTTTTTTTTTGTAATACTAAGTTTTCTTATTGTTATTTGTAATTTTTTTTGACATATAATATGTTTGTTTTCTATACAGGGTGGCAGGGACATCGACGCGAAGCCGGTTACCATGGATTCAGTACATGATTCTGAACCCCCCTACGTTGGAATTTTTCGTCGGTTATTTAAAAAAAAATCTGCTGCTCCATACATTTTGACCGCGTAGGTATTGCACTTTTCTATGAAACAGCAGATTTTTTTTTTAATATCCGACAAAAAAATTCAACACACGGGGGTTCAGAATGATGTACTGAATTCATGGTTACCGGCTTCGCGTCGATGTCCCTGCCACCCCGTATTGTTCAACCAACAATTGTTTACTCTAATAGATTTTAGCATAATGTTCTACCTACTATAATCTAGGGTGTGTTATTAAACTACACTCTGAACTGAACGTAAAATATTTTATTTATTATTATTAAACCTTTAATCACAAGTAAAAAAATTGTGTACAAAGACGGACGTCCGCTTTGGCATTTCCTACCAGTCAACCTTAGGGTGATGCACATACAAAACATGGCAAGTGCAACATAATTGATAGATAACTCGAACAAGAATAAAATACTAATACATAGATACATCATAGATAGATACATACATTACATACATATTAACAAAATAGTCAGGGAAAAAACGATAGGTAGACGAATGCAGCAATTTAGCTCTGGGATGATTCTGCCAACTTCTTACGAATATGTTCACGTGCCTTCACTTTAAAAGACAGCCGACTGGTTGCCGTACTGTTGATGTTTAGAGGGAGCGCAAAAACAGGTTGGATGAAGAAAGAAGAGTGAATGAAACCAGCCCCCCAATTACGCAATGCACGATCAATTTTAAATTGAAACCAATTGAAAAAGATTGCCAGTCCATTGCTTCATAAGTTCGACAAAAAAAATCTGCTCAATTTTTTTCGACAAAAAAAATCTGTTAATTTTTTTTTGTCGAACTTATGAAGCAATGGACTGGCAATCTTTTTCAATTGGTTTCAATTTAAAATTGATCGTGATTCGTGCATTACGTAATTAGGGTGCAGAGCGGTGCGAAGGACATCGTAGAAGACGATTGTTGGTGGAACGAAGATTTTTTACTATGGGCAGAGCATTGTATTGAACATGGGAAGTCAGGTAAGAAGGAGAAATGGGTATTTTAACAACTTATCGTAATTCCGTCTCCAAAATGGGACATTTTTTTACAATATACTTAGATCGAAGAATATACTATTAACTAAAAATAATTTTAATTTAATACGTGTGCGTAGCAGCCCTGTGATACCGGCGTGGCGGGGCGGAGCGCGTCGCCCGCCAGCCCGGGAACAAAGCAGCCGCGCGCCAGCGCCACTCACCGCGTGCGAACTGCGACCACACCGACTTGATACTTTACAATTTACATTTAGTTTTAATACTTTTAATTTTTAAACATGTAATTCAAATATGGGTGTACTATAGATACGCCTGTGCCTAAATCTTCGCGGATTACAGGCGCGATGCATTATCTTATGTGTTTTAATTTTTAATTCGTCGGTGAGATGGTCGTACGATATTGTTGCGATGACGTCAGTGGAGATTAGCACAAAGAGAAGCTTATGCCCAGCAGTGGATAAAGTAAAGTAGATGATGATTGAATAATACCACTTCAGCCACCGATTAATTTCATAAAAGGTGATAGTTGTATGGTTACTTACAATTCGAGAAAGAGTGAATAGTGCTTGAGATGACGACTATGGAAATGAGACATTGATGTCTTGTTTCCTATTGTGTCTCACCTTGCCAGGTAAACAGGCGAGCTAGTTACAGGATCTTATCGCCACGGTACTTATAGGTAATACGACTGTAGTAGTGAATAATACAAACTATAATACATACATACTTTGTATTTGGTATACAGTTTACATGCGATACGGTGCGCGGCCTGCTCGGGAACAAAGCAGCGCGCGCCTGTGCCACTCACCTTGTGCCTACTGCGACTACACCTACTTGATACTTGACAGTTATTATTTAGTTGTAAGAGAACCGACTATCAAGTTAGGGCTAGGAAAACTGCCTGATTGCCCCAGTGCCTTAAATGCCTATTTCATATTTCTTTTGGCCTTGTATAGATAGAATACTATTTTTTATGTACACCGCAAATATTACAGATATAAATGTAGAATTTACATAAGGTGACACAATGGGCGGTCTTATTGCTAAAAGCGATCTTTTACAGACAACCTTTGTATGGATTAAAGGAAGAAGGAGAGACAATACTGCAGGTAGTAGGTACCTACCAATTACGTAAATACAATACAATCATACATACCTACATATTTAAAGCATAATTATACTTATCTATATTTATAATAAACATCAAACAAGAGCAAGGGAGGAAGTATTTTTTTACCATAATTTGAAAAGTGGACAAAAATTGTGCACGCCTTATTGATACGGGCAAGGTATTCCATAACCGTACGCTTGAACTATAAAAAACCCGATCCGATACCATGTCATGAAGGTCCTAAGATGTGATTAATTTTCAATATCTAGATAGTACTTACCTTAAGCGTCCACTGGAGCGGAGAGGAGAGGAGGAGCGGAGAAGTGTCAATATTAACCAATAGAATTCACCTCTGGAGCGGAGTTAAGATTCTATTGGTTAATATTGACACATCTCCGCTCCTCTCATCTCCTCTACTCTACGCTCCAGTGGACAGGCAGCCTTAAGGTTGGTTCTATAGCGAGGCGGTACCTACCCATTTGCGTGAACCTAAGGATTCTAAAGGTTCATTTCCAGAGGGTCCAACCCGTGCTTATTCTGTAGATAAATGGGTGTTTCTGGATTTTGAAATCGTTTTCAAAATCAGTTTTTAGAAACGTTTTCAGGAGAGGCTCCGACTCACAGTTTCGATCGTCTCTAGTAATATTATCCGGTTGTAAGTGCATCGATCAAAAATAGCCAGACATGAAAAAATACTTGCTTAAACGCAAATGTACTCTTGCCGTAGTTTTGTGAAATCGGTTTGTCTAGTTCTGATTATCGATACGATTTGATTTCTGACTGAAATTGGATTTTGGATTCGTTTTGAATTTTGATGTATCTGAGAAATGCAAACTATCAAGATTGTTCGTTTGCTATCGGTACATTACCCAATGATTCACCGGAGGCGCGGCGGCCCGCCACCGCGCGCCGCGCCGCATCGACATCGTCCCGTATATTGTATGTACCGCGTTACATAGCTATACACACACACACACATATTACTGCACACACACAAACACATCGTTCATGCAAACACCAAAATGTGTGATTGTTTTATAACTTTGCATGCATAACGCTCGCAATTTTATAATGAATTGCTATTTTTTCGAGCGGTATGTGCGTTGAAAACATGACAATGACATGACGTCTAAATCAAGCATCAAACCTTAGGATAATATCAAACTAAGTAAGTAAATGAAGTAAGTAGGGACATGAACACATGATGCACATATTTACAAAGTTGCATCTCTTTCAATCTGCCTGCCTTTTCCCAACTAGGATGCTGGGGTCGGCTTCCAGCGTAACCGGATGCAGCTGAAAACCAGTAGCGACTGCCTATCTGTCCACCACCACCCAGATGCTGGGTAACACGGTAGTTTGTACGGTCTACCACTTGGTAAGACTGCATGGTTCAGGTTGTCAGACTTTGTAGTACCTACCTACCTACACGTAACGACTGTCAAAGATCTCCGAATGACAGCCGGGACTGCCCGGGACCAACGGCTTACCGTGCTTTCCGAGGCACGGAGGGGTTTCGATACCTAATGTATGGTCACCCATCCACGAACCTACTGCGGCAAGTGTAGCTTAACCTTCGATGATTCGATCGACCTGTGCGGCTGTTTAATAAGCCATTTTTAGGGTTCCGTACCCGAAGGATGACAAAAGGAACCCTAATAATAAGCCTCTGCTATTGCATATTAGAGTTCGCGCCACCATTGTACTCCATTTGACGCGGCGCTAGTGTCTATGTCATTGCAAGTATTGCAACATGTAGTTCCACAATTATCCGCGGACTTCTTTCGTGGCGCGCACTTCACAAAGCGCCCTCTAGTTACTAAAGGTTGTTTTAAAAGTAACTTCAGGTTCTGTAAAGAAAGAGAAGATTGTTAGTAATAGTAACACGTCTGGCAAATCCAAAATGTTTATCATATTTTTCGACAGATGTCGCTAGTAAATATACAATGTTAGAAAATTGGGAAGGTACCACTTCTACCTATTTTTTTCTTGTTTCAGTTTTCTTTACTTACATGTTTATCAGTAAAAGGTGTCATCATCATCATCATCATCAGCCTATTAATGTTCCCACTGCTGGGACACAGGCCTCCTCTCTGTGAGAGGGAGTGGGCCTAAATCCACCACGCGGGCCCATTGTGGATGTCACATGTCTTCGAATTTTTGGTTCTAAGACATGCCGGTTTCCTCACGATGTTTTCCTTCACCGTTTTGAGAGCAGTGGTGATGAAATTATTTACACAAAGTAAAGCGCCTGCTTGGGTTCGAACCCACGACTCACAACTCGTAAGTCGGGGCCGTTACCACTGGGCCACCACTGCACACTGCTCCAAAAGTAAAAGGTGTACAAAAATAAAATTCATTTTATACTAAGAAAACCAAAGTCACACGGCTATATTCAAATTGTTTAAGATTTTATACAGGCAGGATGCAAGCTTACCAATTATTGTATAAAATTTTAACAACTAGCATCGCCCATAGTCACTTCCATAAATATTTATTAATATTATTATTTTGTTTAGTGTGGCTTTTTTTTTAATTGTGATTGGCCTATTTTCGCATCTATCTAATAATTGTACAGGCTACAGGCGCGCCAATCAAGCTTGCTCCTCTAAACTTCTCATGTTCGCCTAGTACTTGCCGTTTCTGCGGCGAATTGTGACGGGGCAATTCCGGCCGGACTCGCAGAGAATGATCGTGATTCGTAAACAAATGAATTTTGCACGGGCCATTCACAGCCAGCATCATAATAATTCTGTCAAACTAATCAAACAAAAATTAAGAATATTTGCTTCTTTACAGCCCTCAGACCAAATATAATTTTGATCTGTGCTATTATTACCGTTTTCATCACGACGTTTCACCTTTTTGAGAGCAGTGACTGGTGATGAAATAATTTACACAAAGTAGCGCTTGTCTTGGTTCGAAGTTCGAACCTACGACCTACAAGTTACAACGCGTCGTAAGTCGCGGCTGTTACCACTGGGTCACCACTAGGATACGGCTATCAAATAGCCTTTGTCGTTATGTGAACCTAGTATCTGTAAAGTCTACGGAAGAACGTGACGGGGTGAATTGGGACGCAGGAGTGACGCGTAAGAGCTCTTACACACGAGCGGCATGTTCCCAACGGCAGAGGTAACTGCAGCCGTCGACGCGCGTCGGCGGCAACCGTCGACGCGTCAACGGCAGCAGTCGACTTATAACGACACTTTGCCGCGTCCGCCATTTTGTCAGTCGACTGCAAATAGTTCAAGAGTGCGCACACGTCGCAAATTTGTAAAATGAGTTCTACTGACGAAATTGATAATGAATTGCTAATTATGGCAGTAAAGAAAAATGCTTGTATTTGGAATTATAAATTGAAAGATTATAGTAATAAAACAATAAAAAACAGAGCATGGATGGCGGTTTGTGAAGAAGTTGTAAATGCCCATCTTGATCTCTATTGATTAATATTTCTTGAACCCACAATGAACGTGTTTTTATTTTTCGTTTCCGTCGGCGTCGACGAAGTAAAAGCAATAACAGTGTTTCTTCTTCGGAATCCAATTTACAACTGACTCCTATACTAAGAGAGCAGACGACGGCTGCCGCTGATCTTCGAAGTTGAAATGTCGACGGCTGCCGTCGACGCGTCAACGGAAGCCGTCGACGCGTCGACGGTTGCCGCCGACGCGCGTCGACGGCTGCAGTTACCTCTGCCGTTGGGAACATGCCGCTCGTGTGTAAGAGCTCTAATCTGCGTAATAGATGTACATGACAATATTTTGTTCTCCATACTGTTATGGTTGCCTGGTATACAAAGTTGCTTAAGAAACATGTCAGGGTGATTTGGTTACTATAGTTACACGAGGCAACATCCAAATCGCACTGAATTGAATAGTTCATTCGCAAAATGTCGCTTTCGCCAACGTTCCGTCCTGTTTTATAATATATTTTCTGTGACCTATAAATAACGTAACTCGGGAATCAATTTTCTGATTTACTTGTTTGGTAGCTAATAAATGCCATCCATCCATCTTATCTTTGATTATATAAAAAAAAATCATCTATTGCCGTGCTTGACTTGCAAAAACTCGAAAATGGCTCGTTTGACTGATTTGAATAATATTTTTCAGTTTGGTGCACCTCAATACTGCAGCACGCGTAGCATGCGCTTTCTATGTCTACGAAGAGTAGACACAGCTCTTTCTATACAAAGTGACATTTCCTTTCTTCATTTTTGACATCGCACCGTAGAAATCTTTCTTCAATCTGTCACTTTGTCTTTCGTTTCTAACTATCTTTGTCTAGGTCATTTTATATGTAGACTATTTCAGAAGAAAGTTTTCTATACCAAATTGTCAAAATCACTCTGACGACTGACAGTTGTCTATGGTAGTGAAATATTATACTCGACGGTCACAAAGTATACAGGGTTATCTGCAAAATCATGATTTTACAGAAGAGCGTTTTAAACGCAAAACTGTGATAACTAATAGAAGAAGAAAGCTATCTTCTCCTATTTTACATCATTTTGTTAACATTACCAAGGAAATGGTTAAGGCCAATATTACTGTAATGTTATTTGTTCCAAAACACGGTACTTCGACACACTGAAAAAAATAAGCTGTACTTAGTTGTGTTTAATGTGACTTAATATCAGTAAAAATTGACAATCAAACAGTAAAAACATCCTATGACGAAACAAAGAATTCTGAGTCGAATTATATTAAAGAGTGAATTTCGTAAAAAGTCCAGTAGTAAAAAGTAAAAAGTCCAAAGCGGTGCTCATGCTACGCCTGCAGGCGTAGCATGAGCACCGCTTTGTCACGGTAGACGGTAGGCCAACTTCATAGAAACGGACGAAGCGCGAGCTATACCTACGCGCCTCGATCGAGGTATGCGCGAGGTACGCAGACAGTCGCGTCTGTGCCGCAGTGACGAACGAACGGTGTGTTGTTTTTTTAACAATAACCGCGCGATTTTTACACTAAAAATAAATTCAAGTACATATTTAATATGACGAGTAGGATATATTGTTGCTGTTTTTGGTTGCATGAATTTGGCAATAACGCATCCAGAGATAACTTTTTTTAGATTACCTGGAAACTTTGAAAGGTATTATTATTAACAAACAACAACAACAAAATTATTTTATAGTCTTACTATAAAATAATTTTACTTACTGGTAGGTAGGTACATATTGTGTGTATTTTTAATGGATAAGTATTTCCTTTTATCTCCCGAAAAAAAGATGTCTGGATTAATAAATAAAGTGAATAGAGTAAAGGAAAGTGATAACACGAGTGAAATAGGTAGTTATAGGAGGTACATGAATTAATACGGTAGGTACGCTTGTTTTAAAACCTCGGGCATTTGTGTTTTGTTTTGTTATTCAATTCACAAAGTATTTTATTTATTTGTGTAGATAAAACAAGTATATTTACAATCACAAAACTAAATGGAAACACAAAGTAGGCAAATGTAATTAAAATACTGGAGGCGGGCAGCCCTATCGCATGTTTACGTACCGCGCGGCTGTAGGCATTTATTTCTAAGATATGGCTTAGTTATTCTACCGTCTACCGTGCCGCCACCGCGCGCCGCGCCGCATCGACATCGTCCCGTATATTGTATGTACCGCGTTACATAGCTATACACACACACACATATTACTGCACACACACAAACACATCGTTCATGCAAACACCAAAATGTGTGATTGTGTTTATAACTTTGCATGCATAACGCTCGCAATTTTATAATGAATTGCTATTTTTTCGAGCGGTATGTGCGTTGAAAACATGACAATGACATGACGTCTAAATCAAGCATCAAACTAAGTAAGTAAATGAAATAAGTAGGGACATAAACACATGATGCACATATTTACAAAGTTGCATCTCTTTCAATCTGCCTGCCTTTTCCCAACTAGGATGCTGGGGTCGGCTTCCAGCGTAAAAGGATGCAGCTGAAAACCAGTATTTTACATGGAGCGACTGCCTATCTGTCCACCACCACCCAGATGCTGGGTAACACGGTCGGTACGGTCTACCACTTGGTAAGACTGCATGGTTCAGGTTGTCAGACTTTGTAGTAAGTACCTAGTGTACCTACCTACACGTAACGACTGTCAAAGATCTCCGAATGACAGCCGGGACCAACGGCTTTACGTGCTTTCCGAGGCACGGCGCCGTTTCGATACCTAATGGATGGTCACCCATCCACGAACTGACTGCGGCAAGTGTAGCTTAACCTTCGATGATTCGATCGACCCGTGCGGTCTGTTTAATAAGCTATTTTAGGGTTCCGTACCCGAAGGATGACAAAAGGAACCCTAATAATAAGCCTCTGCTATTGCATTTTAGAGTCCGCGCCACCATTGTACTCCATTTGACGCGGCGCTAGTGTCTATGTCATTGCAAGTATTGCAACACGTTGCGTTAACAAAATGTAGTTCCACAATTATCCGCGGACTTCTTTCGTGGCGCGCACTTCACAAAGCGCCCTCTAGTTACTAAAGGTTGTTTTAAAAGTAACTTCAGGTTCTGTAAAGAAAGAGAAGATTGTTAGTAATAGTAACACGTCTGACAAATCCAAAATGTTTATCATATTTTTCGACAGATGTCGCTAGTAAATATACAATGTTAGAAAATTGGGAAGGTAAACTTCTACCTATTTTTTTCTTGTTTCAGTTTTCTTTACTTACATGTTTATCAGTAAAAGGTGTCATCATCATCATCATCATCAGCCTATTAATGTTCCCACTGCTGGGACACAGGCCTCCTCTCTGTGAGAGGGAGTGGGCCTTAATCCACCACGCGGGCCCAGTGTGGGTTGGTGGATGTCACATGTCTTCGAATTTTTGGTTCTAAGACATGCCGGTTTCCTCACGATGTTTTCCTTCACCGTTTTGAGAGCAGTGGTGATGAAATTATTTACACAAAGTAAAGCCTGCTTGGGTTCGAACCCACGACTCACAACTCGTAAGTCGGGGCCGTTACCACTGGGCCACCACTGCACACTGCTCCAAAAGTAAAAGGTGTACAAAAATAAAATTCATTTATACTAAGAAAACCAAAGTCACACGGCTATATTCAAATTGTTTAAGATTTTATACAGGCAGGATGCAAGCTTACCAATTATTGTATAAAATTTTAACAACTAGCATCGCCCATAGTCCATAAATATTTATTCATATTATTATTTTGTTTAGTGTGGCTTTTTTTTTATTGTGATTGGCCTATTTTCTTATCTATCTAATAATTGTACAGGCTACTGGCGCGCCAATCAAGCTTTCTCCTCTAAACTTCTCGTGTTCGCCTAGTACTTGCCGTTTCTGCGGCGAATTGTGACGGGGCAATTCCGGCCGGACTCGCAGAGAATGATCGTGATTCGTAAACAAATGAATTTTGCACGGGCCATTCACAGCCAGCATCATAATAATTCTGTCAAACTAATCAAACAAAAATTAAGAATATTTGCTTCTTTACAGCCCTCAGACCAAATATAATTTTAATTATAATAATAACTATAATTTTCCCACTGCTGGAACACACACCTCCCGTTTCCGAATTTTTGGTTCTAGGACATACCGTTTTCATCACGACGTTTCACCTTTTTGAGAGCAGTGACTGGTGATGAAATAATTTACACAAAGTAAAGCGCCTGTCTTGGTTCGAAACTTCGAACCTACGACCTACAAGTTACAACTCGTCATAAGTCGCGGCTGTTACCACTGGGTCACCACTAGGTAATACGGCTATCAAATAGCCTTTGTCGTTATGTGAACCTAGTATCTGTAAAGTCTACGGAAGAACGTGACGGGGTGAATTGGGACGCAGGAGTGACGCGTAATAGATGTACCTACATGACAATATTTTGTTCTCCATACTGTTATGGTTGCCTGGTATACAAAGTTGCTTAAGAAACATGTCAGGGTGATTTGGTTACTATAGTTACACGAGGCAACATCCAAATCGCACTGAATGAATAGCTCATTCGCAAAATGTCGCTTTCGCCAACGTTCCGTCCTGTTTTGTAATATTTCTGTGACCTATAAATAACGTAACTCGGGAATCAATTTTCTAATTTACTTGTTTGGTAGCTAATAAATGCCATCCATCCATCTTATCTTTAATTATATAAAAAAAAAATCATCTATTGCCGTGCTTGACTTGCAAAAACTCGAAAATGGCTCGTTTGACTGATTTGCATAATATTTTTCAATTTGGTGCACCTCAATACTGGGGTGGTTTAGGATAAAAGAAAAAAAACCCAAAGAAAGAACAACCGACAAAATCGAAGTGGTGCGATTTGCGAAGTTCACCGTCATTCATTACTATTATTTTAGAATACCATAAAAATTAAAATAACTATTTTGTCAAATTGCTAAAAAAATTATCAAACATAATCAGCATTTCTTGAATAAATAATTTTAAGTTCAAACACGGCAAGCACACAGCACGAAAGAAGTCGTTTCGATGCATGATGCCATCAGACCACCATGACACCATGATGAGAATTGAGATCTGTTCGCTGTTGGTGTGTAGCTGTTTCGTAAAACAGATTCAAATTCATGTGTCGCTGGTACTTATTAAAATTGTAACGGGGTAACTTTGAACGCTCACCGTCACTTTGTAACAAAACCACCAAACTAACCTTTCTTTCCACTAGGTGAAATATGAACATAATTCACCATATTTTTTACTAACTCATCATCATCATCATTCTCCTGCCCTTATCCCAATTTATTTGTGATCGGCGCAACATGTGCCTTTCTTCCATACTTCTCTATTAGTCATCATCTCGGTAGTCACCCCCTTTCTAGCCATATCATCTTTCACACAGTCCATCCGGTTTGGTCTTCTCGTTTAAGTGTAGGGGAAGACCAAAGAGACCTCTTATAGCCATCGACATTCATACTCAAAACTTTCCTCACGACATTTTCCTCATTACGATTTTTTTTACTGACTAAAAAGCTGAAAAGTGAAATCTCGATGATAATCAACGAGACTGCCACTTTTATTCAAAAGAAAAGTGTTCATATAGGGTCGCATTTCAAAGTCGTAACTCGCAAGCGCAACTACCGCTGGAACAGTGGTACTTGCTAAATGTGGCGGTTCGATTCCCGTCGCGTCGCTCAGTTCTATTCAGTTTAAGAAGTTAGTTTTACCATCGGGAATTTCTCAATAGTACTTAAGTGCTAGCTTTTGTTAACCTGTTCGACCGCACTTTTGAGGGTATTGGGGATTTTTGACGCATCCACATCCACACCGCAGTGCGGTCGGGGTAGTGGCAATAGTGGATAATTCATTATTACTTAAACTAGCTTTTGCCCGCGGCTTCACCCACGTCACCACGTGGATGTCGGAAATTATCCCATCGGAACGTAGTACTCTACCGGGTCTACCGGGATTTTTACCGGGGTTTTCATAGTCAAAACCAATTATTAATATACCGTTCACCGTTTATAACGACTTCGCTTTAAACGACGTATGTACCAGTTATATATAACGACGAAATTCGGACCTCTGTACTTTTAACGTAGTGTTTGGTTAAAACGACTATCGGCTATGACAACCGTAATCCGACGAACCCTTCGAAGTCGTTATAAACGGGGTAATACTAATTGAAGAGACTGAATCATATGTATTTCTTATCATTCGTAAGTATTTGTATTGTTTCATAGGTTTCATTAAGCCTGTCCCTAACACATATTTCTTCTTTCTTCTACCTCCGAGTCTGACTCCGGTTCCGATACAACGACTTCCGTAACATCCCTGAATTTAGGTTTATACCACGGGTTTATACTATGTATTACACTGATACACCTCTCTAACTCTGCTTATCTTCAGGGAACGTAGGCGGCATGTTATAACGAAAACTGATGAAATAACACGGCTCCTGAAAACTTATGAGTGCCTGGTTTTAGCTCAGTTTCTGGGCAACATGTGACGGGGTAAATTGAAACGACGATCGGACAATCGCTAGTTGTATACGAAACTCCTCCAAATTCATGGGCCCCTGGTACTTGTGAAAAAAACGTCGGGGCAAAACGGAACGATCACGAGCAACTCCGTTACCAAACTCGTCATTTCGACGTTATCGAGACCGACTAACAAAATGATGTAAAATACAATACGATACAATTTCGTTCTTCGGCTTCGTTTCTCCGTTGAATTGATCGCCGATTTAAAAAGTATTTAACAAAAAAATCACCGAGAAAAGAAACTGAAAAAGCACCGCAAAGTGAATGAAATTTTTTCCGAAATTAAAGTTTTTCACTTTGTAGTTTTTTTTGGAAGGAGTTTTAATTTTTTGTAAGTACTTAATAACTACTATTCTAAAGATATTATGTAGTTCACTCCATGGGAAAACGGTTTAATTACCTACAAAAATATTACAGCCTAGGCGTTAAAATAAAAAATACCGCTCAAATATACCTTACGCGGACGCCCGAGTTTCTACTACAGTCGTCTGCCGTGTTGTCGGGCGTTCACGTGCGACATTGCCCCAGGTCTTCATCACGGGGGTCTTCTTGACAAATGGTAGGTACGTGTTGCCCCGGAACATCTTGTCATCCAATCTCATATCCAAATCCTTTGTTTTTAGCTTTTTTAAGCATTTTCTTATTCAAAGCTTAGTTGTGGTCATAGAAGACCATAACACAGTTTTTTTTAATTAAAACATGTTGACTCAACATTGCACGATCACTCCAGCACACAACTCGCCAGAGACTAGGCAGCTTCATAATGAAAACAGCCAAGTTGAAGGCAAGCCGAGCTACTGACATGCGAGTATCTACACAGTGCGAGTAGCCGTCTACTCAGTAGACGGGTAGACGGCTACTCGTACTGTAGACTCTACTGTCTAGTCAGCAGCTCGCACTGTGGAAACCAGCCAAATTAAGCTGCAAAGGTAAGCTGCATCTGCTGCATGCATACGTCTACAACGAGCAGGAGAATTGTAGACAATCGATATTGGTATTCATTTCAAACCCCATCGTCATCGTTTATGCGGGCTCCAGAGAAACCTCACTTCCTAGTAATGTAAAAAACAATGCAAGGGGTTGAGGTTGTCTGTACCTACGTACAACGTAAATCGCTTTCTATTCGAACAGCGCCGCGAAATTTATAATCACTTGTAGTCCACTCACCTACACTTTTCTGCTTACCTTCAGTGATAGTCGTAGGTATACGAAACTCCTTCAAATTCATATGTCCCTGGTACCTGTGAAAAAGACGTCGGGGCAAAACGGTACGTTCACGAGCATCAATCACTATTCACTCCGCTACGATTTCATTTTATGAGCGGGGGCCGCAATGACGGCTGTCATGAAAATGATGGCAACGGCTCAAATTTTTATTTGAAGTGAAATCCTCTTTAGCGGCGTTGTTCACTTTTTTTTGGGATGGGTAAAAAATCTTAAACTCGCGTCAGGACGTGACCGTAAGATCCGTTGCCTAGCAACCGACAAAATAAATAGTCTTTGACATTAGGTACGTAAAGATTGCGAGGACAGAAATTTTAAAACATACTTTCATGAAAAGTGTTTATTCAAAAATGCACAACTCCCGGAGTGCAACCCGTTGTTTTTTTTTTTAAGTGAAAACTTCTATAGCGGCGTTGTGAACTTTTTTGGGAAGGGTAAAAAATTTTAAACTCGCGTAAGGACACGTGACCTGATCGAAAATTCGTAAGACGATGGGAGCGTAGAAATGCACAACGTTAATGTTTTTGTTGACAGCGCACTCTGTTTAATTTTTTTGGAATTTTTTGATGGATGTCACTTTTCAATTCATAATAATTATGTACTTTCAGTTCACTCTGGACCCACCATAGCCCGGGTGGGACTGAACCATACCACCATAGTAAGTGTGGTACCGGGATTTGAAAAATGGTTAAACATTCAGTTTATCTTGGACATTACTGACATCGGTGAAGAAAAACTTGTTAAAAAGAAATGGGTATATCCTCTCTTTTTATTGCTCACCGCGCTAACACTTGTCGTGAGGAATCCTGGAGGTAGTTAATATAAGTCTGAAATCACCAACCCGTCTTGAGCAAGCGTGGTGATCAATGCTCGTGCCTTCTCTGTATGAGAAGAGGCCTTTGCAGTGCAGTGAGACAATAATAGGCTGGTATTATTATGAATAAAACACACACAAAAATTGATATTTCTTTTATTCGCTGTCAAAATTCCGTAGATTCTAACAAATAAGTCAAGAGCAGATGACGAATTAACAAACACCACTAGAGTGGCTGTAAGAGCATTTTGTACATTTTACTAATAAAAAAAAACAAAGCCATGGCTGATTATTCTATTAACGATCGGCGTTTACAGTAACATGCAACCTAATTGCGTAACACACGGTCAATCACAATCTGAATCATTTTGAAGGATATTGCTAATTCATTGCCAGCTTCATGTTCGAAAAATTTGTATACCTACTCAAAAACGCAATGAATGTTGTAAAACTGTCAAAATTAAGTAGATTGTGATTGATCGTGCGTTACGCAATTAGGGTGCCGGAGTCGATGAACTTTAGTATTTAGATTTGACCACTTGCACTGGTTTCTGAAGGCTATTAAATCCAGTCTTGTCAAATATCTAAGTGATTTCATTAGCTGTTTTTATTTCGATCATGCCAGTAGTTAAAATGAGATTTGACAGCCTTTAAAAAAACTGATGGTTTTTTAAATCGTTTTTATTTTCATTTCATCGACATCATGAAAATTTTTGGTGACATTTATGGCAAAATATTTGGCCTGTGACAAATGATACCAACAGTGTAACACGCCTTGCAGGCTGGTGACACGCGTTCTGTGTTTGAATTGGCTTGCGAGAGCGCTTTTTATTTATTTCTTACCGGAAAGCCCGCGACATTCTCGGATTTTTGCACCTCTTTAGGTCATGAGCTATCCGAATATCTAAGCGTGAAAATTGATTCGCTGTTACAATGTACCTACAACAGATAGACAAGCGTTTCTTATGTCACGTAAGTGTAAACGACGCGCTGGTCAACGATGTAATAATATATTACATAAATTGCGCTTAGTCGCAAGCCAAAAGAAACAGTAAGCAGAACGATCTATTGCCATTTTTTAACAGTCAAGCGATATACATAAGTCTCTTTCTTAAAATAATGATAATTAACACATTCTATACTTCGTTAAGACTGTTTGAGGCACAAAATTGTAGTATATCACCATTATATTATTTCTTGTGGAGTTACCAAAACAGCTACATCCTTTTCGTCTAATAAAAATACAGAATAAGTCGACGTTCGTTCCCCTTTTTTTACAGTAGCAGCCCGGGGTCTGGATTTGTGCCCGGTTGATGGCAATAGGCTCGCCCCCTATTACATGGGACTTAAACATAACTGGCGAACTTGCTACAGGTACACCTCTGCCCAAACCTTCGGAGATACAAGGCGTGATGTTGTTTTTTTTTTCGTACACTGTATTTTCAACTCTCGGTATTGCGCCAAGCATTGAGAATCCAGCAGAACGCATTTAGCGCGTCAAGAAAACACACTGTTGGATATTCAACGCTCGGCGCCAAGCGGAGCGTCGAACAACCAGAAAAAAAAAATTGCTGCGATAAACCCACGTCCGTGCGAACGTCGGCTTTAACAATATTTTACAAAATTATGTTTTAGGGGTATAAGGAACAGGGTGTAAAGTTCACTCATCCACCATAGAAAAGGGAGGATCCTCCAACCAGACGGGTTGGTATGTCTGGCGGGCAACTGCCCATAATATGTTGATTTCGGATAGTCTTATCTATGTTATTCGCTCAGTAAACTCTAACTGCGAGATGTAGGAATTGTGTGACGTCATGTCTTTTTGTTTCGTAATTTTTGTATGTGGCGGTCTAACCGCTACATCACTCCCCTCCGGAGACCGGAGGTCGATAGTGGGCTGAGTCTTGGATCTTGCGATGCTTCACAGTGCCAGCTGTGGTTCCAGTGAGTCGGAACCGGGTGCCGCATAGTTCACGGTGAGTCGGAACTGTCTGCGGTGATTCCCCAGTGAGTCGGGGTGGCGGTGCGTCGTCATCCAGTGAGTCGGATGTGGTACAGCGCCGGGTTGCGGTTGAGGGTGATGACCAGGAATGCGCGTTCGCTGCATGCTGGTGGTCAGGATACCCGTTGAAGCCGTGGGTGCTGGCTGGCTGTGTGACTCGCCTCACGAAAGCTTGCGGGAGTGATGATGATGACGTCACGCTGAAGTAGTTGCACGAAGGCTGCGTTGACGTTCATTCTCGGGGTCACCAATTTAGGGGTATGAGGAACAGGGTGTAAAGTTCACTCATCCACCATAGAAAAGGGAGGATCCTCCGGCCAGACGGGTGTTGTGTCTGGCGGGCAACTGCCCCTATGTTGATTTCGGATAGTCTTATCTATGTTATTCGCTCAGTAAACTCTAACTGCGAGATGTAGGAATTGTGTGACGTCATGTCTTTTTGTTTCGTAATTTTTGTATGTGGCGGTCTAACCGCTACAATGTGATATTACCACAGATTAATACAGATAGTTAAGTCCGCAAAACCATTTAAACAAGAAGCGACTCTTGCTACGACATAATAAAGTGCAATTCAGGTCGCACACAATTACCTACAGTTATATTCAGCTAGAAGTTGCCTCTTTTAATCGAACTCTTATATCTTCCCGACTACGTTTTGCTCACTGAATTGGCCCGACAAGACGAGTCCGCCGCGTACTTGTAGCTTCATACACCCCGATTCAAACTTAATAGCGGCTCGGAATATGAGGCGAGTCGCTACGCAGTAACGAATTCATGGGTCAGCGGGGGTGAGGAGTGAGGTACTGCGCAGCAAGAAGCTAATTTCCGAGCCTCCATTAAGTTTGAATCGAACTGTACCTAAAATGCGGAGTGCGCCTGCTGTACTATTCTGTGACATTATCAAGGTATCCGAGAAAAATACATTGCAGCTGTTTTGGTAATGTAACCGCCAATCTTTAAAACGCTAAAACCAACAGAATTAATTATTCACTAACTATTTACACATTAAATAATTACACTTATAAGTTCATGTGATAAATTAAAGTAACTTATATTATTAAAACCGAATCAATGAAAAAATATGCTATTTACAATTCGAAACTAACGCCTCATGTTTAACACTAGGCTTTATTGATAAAGATATTGCTAAGGTATTGTGTATGTTACATTACAGCCAATTATGTTAAATAAATTGAACGAAACTAAAAAAAACTAACTTGGCATCTTAGGATCATACTTTCAAAAGGGTGATAGACGCACGAGCAAGAACGCATACTTATGACTCGGCGACCTTTCTCGCCAGTGTGTCTTAGAACGCGTACTTTAAAACCGCTGAGTAAGTTCGTCGGCGATCCAACAGGTTTGAAATTTTGCTCGTAGCCTGCCTTGGTTCGTAGTTTGGTGCGCCTGTCATCACCGCGAGTCGCCATTTTGTTTCAACATTTGTGTAACGTTTGTTTAATTTGGTTCAGAACATTCGACAACATCGCGATACAGTGTGAAGCTTCACGTGTGTCACCGACGGCGAGCTGAGTAAGTTAAAAACCGCGTACTTTAAGTTCGCACGTCTATCACCCACTTCAGACTTGATTATTCCAGATAATGGCCTGAACTTTAATTGTACACATTTTGTCAAAGACTTTATATCTCTGTATGTTGTCATAACAATAATCACTTACAAGTCTTGGTAATATATCCAGAAAATCAACGAAACACAATATTGTAACATATATGTGACTGAACTGGGGGCCTACCACCAGCTCTTATAGCAGTATTATTTTAATAATAATACTTCCGTGTAAGAAAGAGATGAAGCTATATAGGTCCATCTTTTTCCCCAACTGAAGTATGATTAAAATAATACTACTATAAGAACTGGTGGTAGGCCCCATGTAAGCTGTTCACAATGCGGGTTTCTTGCCTGTGGCATACAATTAAATTGACGCAACCCGTGTAAATCAAGCTTTATAAAATACAAGTTTGCCATGTGGAACAGTATATTAACTAAAGAAAGGCGTTCCAAGCGTCCATACATGTTAAAAAAAATACCATAAAAATAAAATGAGTACTAAATTATTCGCAAAAATAGTAAAATGATAAAAAGAAACACTGTACACGCGCAATTTTTTTTTCAACGTCGACCGATAAGTGCGCGTGTTTCTTTTACGTTCAATTTAATATTTTATAATTAATGTTAGAATATTTTTTTAGCTTGTATTTACGCCATACTATTGCGGCTTAACGGGAACGTCCTTCGTTAGTTAACATACTGTATGTAATTAAAATGGGAGATCTGGGTCTCTTATGTGATTTTTTTACCAGAGTAATTTGAAGTGCGTAATTCGAGTCAGTTATCGACCAAAGTGGAGTGCTGTCCATTTTGAAAAATCAAATGACTTTTATTGATAAAAAGAAACTAAAAACAATTACATTTTATTTATTTATTTTTGATGTTGACAGTACATCGAAATATTATAGCCTCGTATTGTATACCTAGTCACAGATGAAAATTAATACAGATTGTTCACTTCACAAAATCATTTAAACAAAAAGAGCCTCTTGCTACGACACAATAAAGTACAATTCAGATCGCACAGCGCTATTTACCTAGTTATATTAACCTAGAAGTTGCCTCTCTTTCTATCGCGTAACTCTTATATCTTCTGACTACGTTACACTCACTGAATTGGCCCAAGACGGATCCTGCCGCGTACTTGTAGCTTCATACCTAAAATGCGAAGTGAACAATCTGTGTTCATCTGTGCCCTAGTGAATAGCGTTGGCAGAAATTATTTGTATTAGAGAGCTCAGAACCCATTTTGGCCTATTATTGTTTAAAGGCGATCATTAATATAGAATTTTGGCCTGCACTTTAAAGTTAATTATACAAAGGCATTATTAAATATTGACTTTATAAAAAAAACGTAGTCCAAATTGTCGTTAAGGGGGATGTGCTAAGGTAGCCCGCGAATTTAAAATTTTCTTAGGATTTTTGCAATTTGCAGGTCAGTGTCAGATTGAAACTTGATTAAAAATATGATTCGCGACCGTAACAAATATGGGTTTACAGAATTATATAATCATTACAATCAGCAATACAACGCCTTATGTTAGAATAATCCTATGAACTTAGAGAGTTCTATTGATGATTTTTATGATTATAGTTCTATAAATGAATATTTACTAGCCTGTGCGCGTTCACGCACGTTCTTCCATCGTTCGCGGGACAGCACAGGCTAGTAAAAATAAATAAAAAATAATATTCGATACAGCCGCAAATCATATCTAGATCGACATAAAACCTGATAATGACTTGCAAATTGTGAAAAACGGAAGAACATTTGAATTTCGCGGGGTACCCTGAAACTTTCAGTAAAATACAGACTTATTTTAAATGCATTGCAAAGTTGAGGACGTGTCAGTATCTACTCAAGAATATAAGTTTTACAATGTTACCTAAGAAATGTATTTATATAAAAATGATATGCTTTGTTTGTTTGTTGGTACGTCCATCACAAGAGAGTGGCTGGACCGATTTGGCTATTTTATTTTTTATTGTATGAAACAGATACCTATTATTTTTGTAAAAGTTGTATTCATGAGTACTTTACCCCCTGCAAGCTTACAGATTGTATAATACTTACATGAAGTGTAACTACTCTAAATACATCGTTATGTATAAAAGCTACTGATAGGAAAAACACTTGTTGTCAAGTAATTTTATAGTGATGAGTAGACATTGGATTATATGCATTTGCAAGTTTGAATATGGAAAAGCATAAAACGCAATTTTTATAGCGTTATTGCATATTTTGGTACTTTTGTATTGATTACTCAAATTAAATGCTGTTCTATCCGGGCATTGAAGGACTAAAGAAAGTTAACGCATTTATCAATGGTACCGGCCAAACTCTGACGGAAGAGATTTCTGCTTACTTAGAGAGGTCATTTTCAAACTACAAATTATTATAATTGTATATTGTGTCAAGAACAACTGATTAATAATCTATAAATATATTGTAAATTCTAATAATAAATAGAATTTTGATTGTCGTATATCGCCCTTTCTTAGTACATATTAGCATGCATGTTTTGGCATTTTGGTAGTATATTATAATCCAATTTTATCCAATGTCTAGTGTCATACAATACAGCCGATGATTCATGGCCGGTCTGAACATAGGCTCTCCGAACTCTCGCTCATGTTCTCTCACTCACACTCGCCTCGAGTCACTATTTGGTTCCTAAAAAATGTTACTGCGCAGCCTTCTACACAAAGTTCGGACTGGCCATGATGTGGCTGTATTGTAATATAGTTGTTCCGCGGCTTAGGAATGCGCGGCGACGGGGGCAGCGTTGACTAATGAGCGGCGGGCGGGACGCCGCGAGCTTTGAGCATTGACAAATGAGCCGGCACCGCCCCCCGTCTCGCCGCGCACATACCTAAAGCGCGGAACAGAAGTGTCGGTCAAACTATTAAACTGTTACAGAAAGGTCAAATGGTGGACAATGTACCCAAGAGTATGGACTTAAAGTATGGGAGAAAGTTTGAAATTCGTGATAAAATAAGCTGAATAATAAATAATATTCGGCCGTAAAGGCAATAACTTATTTAGGAATACTTACTAATTATAGTAGTTTATTCTTTTTCTATATTTCATTCACGAATCCCGAGTTGCTTCTATACTGAAAGTTGTTCTTAGTATTATTTTAACTTTTCATTAGACTTAGTACAGACAGTAATGAAATAAATACCGGTAGGACAATTTGGACTAGATTTAAATTAAAACAGCTAAATATGAACCTACATCCCCATATTTTATACAAGGACTAAAATTCTCAGTACTGATTCCACGGCACATTATCTATAGAATGTTTCTTTAGTTTGTGTTTCTTCAAATATTTCGAGTCTATGAAAGCTTCTCCGCAAATTGAGCACACATAAGGGCGCTCCCCTGTATGTGTTCTGAGATGAACAACCAAATTCCCTTTGAGGGCAAAAAACTTCATACAGACTGAGCACCCAAACTTCTTTTCCCGTGTATGAGTGAGCTGATGAGTCCGTAAATGTGTTTTCGTTTTAAAACGTAAAGAACACAGTTGGCATGGGAAAGGCCTCTCATTTGTATGTACTCGCTCATGCATCAACAGCATGGCTTGGCTTGAACACCCCTTGCCACAAATACTGCATTCAAACCTTTTTATATTCTTCACTTTCATGTTCTTGTGGGTCAGTATGTGAGTTTGCATGTCTTTCTTAGAGGGTAGTACTTCACCGCACTCCGAACATAACAATTCTGTTGGATCAACAATGTGTGTGCTCTCAATATGTTGCTCTAATGCAGACTCCACTGAAAACATCTTCTTGCATAGCGAGCAAGCATAACCAAGCAGTTTACCAAGATTTGTAGTTATTTCTTGCTTGACAGTCTTCATTAATTCTTCTTTGACCTTGATCACTTTCGATTTTGAGCAGTCATCAGATTCTTTGTGATTGGTCAATGCAGCCTTATTCTCAAATGATTGGTCACATTGGTTGCATGAAAATGGGTTCATATGCGTTAACCTATGTGTTTGCATTGTAATTTTCTGGTGGAATCTCTTGAAACAGATGTCACACTCGAATTCTCTGATACCGCTGTGAATCATCATGTGACGTTTCAAGTTATTCGGATTAGCAAATGTCTTGAAACATATGTTGCAGCGAGGTTTGATGTTGTTGTGACCATATTTGATGTGCTGAGTCAAAGCATTGCGTCTGATAAGCTGGTTGCAGAATGGGCAAGTGATTAGGAGCCCTGTACTGCTATGGAGTAGCATGTGTCCTGTAAGAATTTCTGCAGACTCGAAGCCTTTACCGCACAAGTTACACAAATGTTCTCCAGCTGGATTGTGTTTGTACTGATGCTTCTCATAATCGGCCAAGTCTTCGAACTGCTCTCCACAATCACATAAGAATGTCCCATCTTCTTGTTGGAGTACTGTAGCTATTTGGCTATCATCAGCATATTCGATAACCAATTCTGAACCATCGTATTTCAGGATTTGGAACTGGGAGGAGTCATCACCTTCACAGAAAATCACTTCTTGAGACAACGCGTCTCCATCTTCATCTTCGTTTGTGACAAGTTGAGAATCAGTCAAGTATTGGATCCTGTCATTACTTTTCAACAGGATAGTGCCATCAGAGTCAGTCGTAGTCAATATTTTGATGAAGTTTTTAGAATTAGGCAGCTCATTGATAACTCCAGAAGTAATCGTTTCAATGGTTTCATCGTCTTGGGCCTCTTCCATTTCTGCAAAATTTTGGTCATGCGACATACTGTCTTGGGTTTCATCTATGTTCATGGCTCCGTCCAAATCGTCAGTTTCCTGGCTCTCTTCCTCATTTTCTAGGATAGTAGCTGGTACGTTAGCTGAGACTTTGGTGTTGGACATGAGGAATGATTCAATTGAGTCTTCAAACTGACTCTGACAGCTTTGAGTCGGTTCTTGTGTGTAAGTAGTTGTAGTTTCTTCATTCGTAACAATATCTTCAAATTCTTCTTTTTTTATGTTTGTCACTTCTGATGTTTCTTCCTTATCTTTATCTTTAGGGTCATCAATAACCAAGACGTAATAGTAATCATCATCACTATCAGTTGGCTCTTGTTTAATGATGGCTTCAAGTTGCTTCATGGGATCATTTGCAATATCGTCATCATCACCACTAGGGTCATATTTAGAGAGATTATCACTTTTAGATATATCTAACACAGTGTTGAGCTGTAGACGTAGTTCACTGTCCATTTTGATGCACTGTTTTCGGAACTGGTACGCGGAATTCATGATAGCATAACAATCTGTGCACAGCTTCTGCGGTAAACCATCGTCTTCCTTGACCTGGAATTGAATAGATCATTACTTTAAGATGAGTACATGGACCTGCTATTAACAGAGATGATTGATGATAATTGTTTTTCACTAAAACAAAATATAAGTTTATGTTAAGATTAGTTTTTGCCCGCGACTTTGCCCATGCGGCTGTCCATTCATATCTCAATTATTCATATGCTACCTGTTTGCCAAATTTAATCGAAATCCGTGTAGCCGTAAAAAGGTAACTCATACTGGTAGCTACAAATGAATTATTTTATGCAAGAATCTATAAAATCTGGACATGTCTGCAGGACAGAGGTCTAGAAGGGAAGGTTTTTGCTCAGCAATGGGACTCTTTGAACTAACTTCTGAGGTAACATCGGTGTCTATGTGATTAATTATGTATTGACACAGCATAAGCATAATCAGCCTATAATGTTCCCACTGCTGAAACTGTGAAAGGGAACACAGACGCAGGCAGAGAGTTCCACACTTTGGCTGTGCGCATTATGAATGTGGAGAAGCGCTGAGTACGAGTGGACGGGATATCAACCAAGTGCGGATGGTACCCTGCAGTACGACTGGTAGTCCGATCATTAAATTTTATATATACAGGGTGGCAGGGACATCGACTAATTTTTCGTCGGTTATTAAAAAAGAAATCAGCTGTTCCATACATTTTACCGCGTAGGTATCGCACTTTTCTATGAAACAGCAGATTTTTTTTTTAATAACCGACGAAAAATTTCAACGCAGGGGGGTTCAGAACCATGTACTGAATCCATGGTAACCGGCTTCGCGTCGATGTCCCGGACACCCCGTATAAAGACTAGCGGTCCTGGCAGACTTTGTCCTGCCCGAACAGCGCCACTTACCGGGTCCAATTGTATTTTCAAACTATCCACAGCCAAACTCAAATACATATACACACAAAATTTCATCCAAGTCGGTCCAGCCGTTTAGGAGGAGTTAGGTGACAAACACACGTACGGAAGAATTATATATATATAAAAAAGATAAATACCTTGACGTTAAGGTGAGTTATGTAGATAATTATGTGCATTAAGAATTAGTTAAATGCTGTAATTTGTGATGTTTGTCATTTTTTAATAGTTTTTAAATGTAGTGCTTACCTAAAATACCTTTATTACGTATCAGAAAAGTTTTCATGTTATTAACAATTTGTTCAAAATAAATTCGGTTTGCAATATTGTTAACTATGTTTTAGTCTATAGTTCAGTGGTAAAAAGCTTCTGTCATTTAATTTGAACAAAAATTTATTTATTTATTTTGATTAAAATTTTATGCACAAGTAAAAAAAAAGCCGGACTTAATGCCTGAAGCATTTTCTACCAGTCAAGCAATTAATCAAAAGTCAATTTTGTCTAAGTACCTATTTGATATTTGTACTCCACAAACATTAAGTGAGTTTATGCCTGTATATTGCATTAGTTGGTCTAAAATAATAATTTAAATGTGTATTATTGATTATCTAATTAAAGTATTACGCCTGTGTAAAATTGTAAACAGTTGCAGTGATCTTATTGATATACATCATGACAGCATAGGAAATTTTTATAAAATAATTATTGAGCACTATTCCCACAAACAATGATCTCGCATCCTTACATATTATAAAACAAAGTCGCCCGCCGCGTCTGTCTGTCTGTCTGAACGCGATAAACTCAAAAACTACCGAACGGATTTTCACCATTGGACGGGGTGATTCATGCGGAAGGTTTTAGTGTAAAATTCATTATGGTTTTGTGTAAATTGGCTGAAATATGACGATTATTGTTGTAGATGTCGGAAAAAAACATGCCGACTGGGAGCTTTACTGGCGTGCGCCGCGTAAACCGAGAGATAAATCAAATTTATGTTCTAGAGTATTGTATATCTTAAAAAGTTAAACAAAAAAAGTCCGCTATGGTATATGTCTATCTTCTAAGGGTGACCCACAGTAACCATTTTTATCTTTCAAAATTGTATAAAATTTTCATTGTTATTTCCGAAGCTATTTTGACCGGTATCATATTAATCCTTATCCAATAAAATATGTTATTTAAATTGGGCATTCAATTTCGATTAAAATATGCCTTTACCATCATTTAAATGAATAGTGAGATATCACAGTTTCAAAATTACGCGTCACAATTATTTATGGTTGACGGCAACGCGGGCGCTGTAACTGTAGGCTACCACTGCGTCCGCTGAAAGTTAGTCAATGATCTTTTCCTCGGCTATTACTTATTAGGTATGTATTCCCGGTAGAACGTTCCCGTGAGATATTTTGCGACAACCACGCGGGCGAAGCCGCGGATAAAAGCTAGTGTACAATATTATGTTAAAATAAATTTTAGGATTGATTGTATTTAAATTGAATTATGAGATTTTTATTAGTTAATTTTATTATCATCAATCTGTTTTTTTTTAATTTTTTTATGTGGAATGCAATTATTGTTATACCTACACATGAATTACTTACCAAAAATTATTTTTACTTTTTCATTAATTTTTATTGTATTTGTATACTTATTATATTAAAACCATAAATGGTGCATGTTGTGTTAGTCTGTAAGTAATTGTTGCACTTATAAATGTATTTTAAACGTATTGTGTAAACAATTGTTGGCTAACCTAAATAAATAAATTATAAGTAGGTATATTGATTGATAAGTTTATTGGTTATTAAGTATATTGAAGTATTCTTGATTGATTATTATTAGTATTAGTGATGTTGGAGCATCGGCATCGTGTGTGAGCGTCGTTAAATTAATCTACTGCGATGGTTTTTATTGTTTGATTTATACAAAAGCAATTTGTGGAGCTCACTTTTTAGACAGCTGTAAGCCACTATTTCAAAAACTTAAAATTCTACCTCTGCCATGTTTATATATTTTTGAAATATGTATTTTTGTTAAGAGCAACTACAATTTATTTTTAACTAACACTGACAGGCCAAATAGCCGAACACGGCATAAAGATAGACTTCGGCTACCACAAATAAAACTAAAATTATTTAAGAAAAATGTATACTGCATGTCGATTATTATTTACAATCATTTACCAAATAGGTTTCAAGACTTACCGCTGATTAAAAAAATACTTTTCAAACTATTATTATTTAAAAGATATTATACTATTAAGGACTATTTAGGAGACAGATCAATAGAATCTATAAATTATAATTTAGATTGAGTGACATCTCTCAATTGTGAATATAATTGCACGCCAGGTTGTGGCAGGATATGCTGTCACAAACTACTGTAACACCTTAATATGTACCATATTCTTGCAAATAAATATTTTTGATTTTGATTTGATTTGATTTTGAAAATGATTGTTTATTAAAATTTATTTTATTTTGTAATCCCCTAGTGGGATTTATGTGTCCGTGGCATCACAGCGGGCCCTATAAGAGAACCAGTGCTGCGGTATTTATTTTTTCAATTTCGCAGCATAAACGCTGAGATAGGGGCCTTTATGGCCTCGCACAGGTTGGTAATAGTATTAATTTTTATTTACGTTTATTTCGAATTCTGTTTTTTTGTTAGTTTTAGATGCTCCTTATTAGTTTTTGATTACTGTTTGTATTTCCTGTGCTTGTCCCAAATAAAATATTTTTCTTTCTTTCTTATACAATAATTTATTCGAAAATAAAAAAATAAGCAAATACAATTACCTATATCATGATTTCTGGTTATTTTAAGAGAAGTATAACATAGTGAGGACACGACTTTACTTGTCTTTGTGGTAGTTTTTTAAGACTTGTAATGTGAGGATCTGAAATCCTTTGCTGTAATGCTGCATAAGTTGCATCTTTGTTGTTCCATTTTGTTCAGGAGACGTAGCCAAAATTATCATATGAAAGCTACTGAAATGTATGCTTTAAATATGTAAAAAAAAACAGGTTAAGTGTGATGAAGTAAACCAACTTTTTACTATAAGAATAAAAATAAACTGACAAAGTATAAGATAAGTATAATAAGCCTGATAAGTATAATAATGTGTCTTCGCAATCATAAGAAACGTTTTAACTCAATCCACTGACCAAGGTTTGTGATTTAGACAAAATTACAATATCCTGAAGGTAAACGCTCCAATAAACATGGAACTGAAACTGTCTGAATCATATGTTTGATTTATGAAATAAAAAGTGACAAACGTTTTAACTGTTTACCAAAAGGTGGTGCCCGGAACCTTGTTGCTAATTAGGTTAAGTACTACTTTTTAACCAGAGTAACTTTCTTATTTATCAATATTGGCCATAAATTATGTAAATTTCACCTGTGTGCGCCGTAACGACAAAACATAGAGATCTCTGTATCTATTTTATTATTGGTACACCTATGTTTATCAAATATAAACTTTGTGTTTGAATATAAATTTATTAGAAATCTGTACATTGCTCACTATGTATTTAGAACAATAATTACATGCTGTTTATTATTTTACACAGCTTCATTACCGGCGACGCTTTTGCCGCCTTTAATACATTCCCTAGCATTACCTTATAGAAAATTATTGTCAGAAATCTTCAAAGCAAAATCGACCTACTACATCTGATACGCAAATACAATAACGTCGAAAATCGCTTGCAATAAATGCATTTTCGCGGCGAATCTAAACGGAAAGTGAGGTTATGTTCCATGTCAATAATTAAAAAACTGACATACTTACATGACATTAAAGCCATAATAACTCAGAATACACATCATTTATCCCGAGGCAAAGTATAATTACGGGAAATTTTACGCACCTCGATTGTAGTTACTTCATGAAACTTCTCAGTTACATTCTGTTCCGAATCTAGGAGTGACACTTCGGAATTGGCAGACAAACAACAGCGGCAGAGATCGGACCACGTATCCATTTCAATAGACGCGCATTATTATCCAACCAGTAACACCTGGAAAAATTAATATAAACACTATAAAAATGCATTGTTTTGACAGTTAGTAATCAGAGACCACAATACAATAATAAGGTATCCAAAGAGTAAAAATTATCTACGGACCATGCCCATAAAGACGATCTACTATTCGAAATTATAGACAAGAGACGAGCGTACAAAATGGAGGCAACTGCGCAACGGATGTGGCGTCATAATAGAGATAATGATTTTAACTGTCATGGTGGCACTACTGACATCTTTTAACAATACGTTCCGGTCAACACTATTTTATTTTACTGTAGTCTTTAACAATAACATGTTGTTTATTCAATTGCAAATTCTTATTTGATTAAAACAATATTTTTTATATTTTACTGCACAAACTAACCAGCTATATGTACTTTTAAGTTATAAGTTATTTTTCCGTATAAATTGGTTATGGTTTGCCATGTGTTTGGCATGTTCAATGAATAGCCACGAAAAAAAAAAACATCAAATATGCGCTACTTATTTTTATTATTTTACTGCTAATTTCTTTTGTTCAGCAAATAATTTGCATCAAAGTTTTTTTAATGTTGAGCATAGACAATATTAAAAATAATCCACTGACAGACGAGTGACAGCATTGATATTTATGACCCACAGATTACAAAAGTAAAGTAAAGAAAACATAACATTTTATAATCAATTTGCTAGAAATGTTGATTTATGGATACTATAAGCCAGTATTATGCATTTTTATTCACTTTTTTTTACTTCTGGCAGGAACAAATTGTGCAATGGTCTCCAATGGGTAAGCATGGACCATTGTGTGATCTATGTTCTTGATGTTCTTGATCCCGATCTTTGTCAGATTGGCAACTCGGCTGTTGATTGATTACTCACCACTCACCAGTGATTGCAGGAGTTATTACTCTGAGATTGGAGGCCAGATTTTTTATAAGGATACTATATAATTTTATTTACTTTTTTTTAAACTTTCTTCAGGAATAAATTGTGCAATGGCCTCTCCAATGGGTAAGCATGGTCCTATATAATTGGAGTCTGTGCAGTCCTCAAAAGCTTGCTACCTATTAGTAATCTGTGCGCGTCAAAGATTGTAGATCAAGATTTGGATTGACCGGACTTCCGAGCTGAGGACCGGACGTAGAGTAGAGGAACGGTGTAGGTTGTAGCGGACCAAAACAAGATGGCAACCATTCAACCATGATAGACGAAAACAAGAAGGGTATGGCATCAGGCATTCCGAGACATAGTGGTCACGTGGGTGACACGTCATCATATCTGTGTTACCAGTATTGAGTAATAATAACTCCCCAACCACCTTTATTACCTGTGCGAATCCGATAAAACAAAGAGGTTTTAATTAACAATTACGTTAGTATATATGTTTAAATTGATTTGTTTCGTTTGATAAAACAAGCGAAACGACAGTTTAAATGCTTTGTATATATTTTTTAACACAACGGTAAAATCTTTCTTCGTGTTTGTTGCAATAAAGTGGTAACTGGTTAGTGACGTAGGTAAGTGTCACCCCCGGAATGCCATACCTTGTTTTCTTTTAACATGATGGCAACGATCAGTGTACTGTGTATCACATAGATACTTACGTTTTTGGTTTTACCCCATTTTCTGAACGAATTATTCCTAAAATTCCTTATAAAAATATTAAAATTCCTCGGTTTAGGGAGCATGATGATAATAAACAATAAAAAAAATATTCTAGATATTTAATAGCACCTACAAAACATTAATTAATTGACAAGATTACAAAACATTCATTCGAGAGCGACGTAACAAACCACTCTCGGTATAATATGACTTAGTTCCGATGTCGTTTGTTCTGTAGCCACGATAAGTAACATGGTAAACTAAAATTAGACGGATTACATTCATTACGAGTTTGAGGGAATTATAATAAATTGGTGGTGTCATAGAGTAAAGTGATAGGTACATTGGGTGCTACTATAAACAATAGGGTTATAATACCAACTCAAGTTCGATTTTCCCCAAAATTCCCTAAATCCCTGTCAAAATAAAATATCTGTCAACCATGCATAATATTGGTAATTTTTCCCTAAGAAAGGGAGAAATCCCTAAAAGTGGAAACACTGGAACTGATGGAAACGTTAGTTCCGATTTTGGCCACATGCGAAAAGAACTTTGTAGCGTTTCTTATTATTTTTAACAGACGAAAAAAAAGGAGGAGGTTCTCAAGTCGGCGATTGTATTTTTATGTATGACCACGCATATTTACTGAGTAGTCCGATATTTTTTAAAATAATTGAATCATCATTCTTTTAGCGAAAGACGTCCACTGCTGGACATAGGCCTCCAAGTGTCGCCACATCGACCGGTTCTGTGTCTCTCGCATCCTGCGGAACCTACAGCATAGTTACCTAGGAGGCCTTCATTATGTAGCAGTAAGGGTGGTCTGGTGAAGAATGACGAGATAGAGCCTAGAATAATGGGATAAGGTTAGGCAGAGTGAGCGAAAGAGCCTGGTCACGACTTTGGGGCAAGCGGCGCGGAGAGCGGCGCGGTGTGGGAACTAAAAAGTTACCGCTGCGAGCGGCGGCGGCGCGCCGTGGCATGCTTCATACATTTCTGTGCATTTGTTTTTACCGCTCGCCGCGCTGCTCACCGCTACCGCTCAGGCACGTATCCAGACTTTTGGTTCGGGGGGGGACAAACATTGAAACAACCATGTGAACTGTGTGAAAATCGCTGTAATCACTGTACTATAATTTTCACTGTACTATACTATAATTATATAAGTATTTTTCTGTTTCCGCTGGCAGCCATTACGTCTAGTACCATATCAGGATCTGGCGCCAAAGCGGAATGAATAGACAATAGAGCGAGACCAGTAAGCCTCTCGCCCGCCATTCTATTCCTTAGGAAGGATTTTATTCTCTTTAGGCATGAAAATGACCGCTCCACAGATGCCGTTGAAACCGGAAGGGTGGCCAGAATATGTATTAGCCTGTTAATGGTAGGAAAGAAAACTTTGTCACACGTGTCTAAAATTTCCATAATTTCGACTGGTTTCTTATCTGTGTTTTTCCACTTGGCACACCACATACTGTACTCTGCTTTTATTAGTGATTCTCCAACACTTTCTTCCCAATAAATTTTCATATTTTCTAATTCACTTATTTTCCTCTCGTCCACATTTTCTCTTTGATTCGCAAATCTATCATTCATGCCAGATATCAAATCGTCCAAGCACGGTATAAAAATAGTTCTTCTGAAGTATTCTTCAGCAGTATCGCTGGGAGGGTTGCTTCGTGCAGTTTGGTGGGCAGTAACTCGAGGACGCTGAATTTCTATTTGCAAGACATCTTCCGCTATTTTGCAGCATGCGTTATATATTTCTGAGAATACCGGGTTAACATCGTCACGTATCTCTTTTAGTTTTCCGATAATGTCATCGGAAAATTTCATAGCAGAGGCCAGGTCGTGTGTAGGGTTCTGCAAATATGCTGACAGTGGGAGAGTATAACTGAAAAATCTTTCACAGGTTTTTAGAGAAATCAAGAAACTACTCTTTTCCATCGCAGCTATGAGTGTAGAGGCAGTTTGGGCGACAGTTCTGTTTGTGTAGGATAGTTCTCTTAATGTAATGACAATAGGTTCGAGTAACTCACCAAATACATTTATAGAGTCGTGACGTTCTATAAATCTAGTGTCACACATGCCGACCAGTCTTTTTTTCTTACTTTCTGGTGTGAGCTTTTCCACATTTTCCATGAACTGTTTCCCGGCCATTGCATTGTTGCGAAGTAAATTGCAGACTTCCTTCACAACGCCTATTGAATTTCTCACCTCGGGAACTGAAAGAGCTTTTGAAAGAACTAGGTTCAGACGATGTGCTGAGCAATGTACGTATGTGGCCTTAGGAAATTCTTTTCTGATTCTCGTCTGCACACCACTGATGTGTCCTCCCATGGTAGCAGCTCCTTCATACCCCTGACCAACTAGTTTATCGAGATTCAAACCAATCTCATGACATTTCTTTAAAATTTCTGCACTTATATTTTCGGCACTTAGGTCGTGTATTTCAATGAAACTGAGAAAGTCCTCCCTCAAAATACCTTTATAAACGTATCTCGCACATAAAGACAATTGCTCAGTTCCACTCACATCTAAAGTTTCATCGCCAAGAATCGCGAAACACTCTGAACTATTTATTTGTGTCACAACTTTTTTCTGAATTATCTTTCCGCAAGTATCTATTATTTCATTTTGAATAATAGGGCTAAAATACGTTGCATTTTTAGGGGTTGTAATGATATGATCTTTCAGGATATTATCATAGCTTGCTCGGTATCGTAGCAGAGCCCTGAATTTTCCATCTTTACTAAGTGGCTTTTCTAAAGTCAATGGTCCACTGTCTTTGTCTCCACGAAGCGGCAACTCTTGCTCTCCACAGAAGATGATAGTTGCGATTATAGGTTTTAGTGCTGTTCTATTTCTTTCCTTTTCTTTGAGCCTTTGATCATTAAGCAGCGATGCAACGTCTATAGCTGCTGAATCCATTACGCGTAAGAAATTTTCTGCGCATAACTTAGAAAACTGGTGATATTTAGCAGCAGAATGTTCGCGAAATCTCTCTGTTGCATCTTTCCAATTATCAAATGGTTTGCTGACAAAACTTCCAAGTGTTTGGTGGGAACCTTTTCCAGCGGTGCCTGATGAAAAGACAACGCAATATTTGCAGAACACACCATTCCTCCTCGGCGAATATGTTAACCATTCCCATGATCATGGGATCATGGGAATGGTTAACATATTCGCCGAGGAGGAATGGTGTTTGGAAAGAGGAAACTTAGATTTCGAAGAGAATGGATGGCCATTCTCTTCGAAATCTAAGTTTCCTCTTTCCAAAGCTACTAGCCGGAAACGAAAATGACGCATCTGGGACAAACGGCTGTGTAATAATTTTTTTTTTCTGTTCATCTGTGAGTACAAGAGGAGGATACTGTGTGTTATATATGGCATTAGAAACCACGCCGATATCAGGAAAAGTTTCACTTATAATCATTGTATCTAAACTGCACGTTTTTGAAGTTGAACATTCTCCTTCATCTCTACATCTTCCAGCCGGTTCGGCTGAAATCACATTTTTTTCTGTAAATTTTGACGAAGTTGTTTCTAGTTGTCTACTATCAACAGCAGAAGCCATGCTTGGAGTAGTTTTTTCCTCGCTAGTAGTAACAATTTTTTTTGCCACTGGCTTGAAAAAGTTGTCAATTCTCTTCATTTTAGCAGCAGCAATTTATATACGTTCAAACAAGCACAAATCAAGAAGCACTCACATTTCACACATTACTTTACTTTATTTAAGTAATCTGTGATGGATAGGGCGAACGGTCCAACAAATTATGACGTCTGCAGGTCCAAAATTGTCCAACACTATCTCACGTACGTAACGGACTGGCGATTTGGCGAATCCAATGAAAACAGTGGTTTTGAAGTTTTTTTCCTTTATTTCACGGCACGGGCAAAGTATCAGGTGAACCAAGTCGGAAGGAATTTACTCTACTCTCTATGAAACTGAAACCAATATCAAAATAAACTGGTCTATTGCACTATACTGTCACTATTGCAGAGGTATTTCACTTTTCTTCTCGCTTGTCTCTCTCGATTCTCACTTGAATCGCTCTCGAAATAAACTGACATGCAGGTTCCCGGACTCCCGCCCCCGCCGTATTTATACTACATTTTCGTATTCTGGAACACTGTGGAATATTGCGCCATCTACTACCTGGTAGCAGAAAGTTATGGAAGCTTCTCGATATTTCGCTACTCAACGCGACGATCTTTCTACTATTAGTTTTTCTACTCGACGATAGATGTCGTTCATTACTGTTTTCGTTCTCGGTTTCTCTCTAAATAGGTTAGATGGCACTACTAGTAACGTCGCTTACATAATCAGATCAAGATCTATCTATTTTTATTTTACCTACTTATTGAAAGAACACGCAAGCGAATAAATAAACAGATGGCTTAAAACGTTTTTTTTTTTCAGTCAGTTTTCGGGGGGGATAAATCCCAACTATCCCCCCCTCTGTATACGTGCCTGCTACCGCTGATAGCGGCAGGGTCGTGGCCAGGCGGTAAGTGCGGTCTTCGTTATTCAAAAGTCCGTGTGTTAGTACAAGTTTCTCATACACAACCACTAAAAGCAGTATTATTTTAATCTTACTTCAGTGGGGGTAAGAGATGGTGCTATACGTCCTGTAGAGCTTCATCTCTTTCCCACACTAAAGTTATATTAAAATAATACCTACTGCTTTTAGAGGTGGTGGTAGGTAGTGGAGTATTTAGTGTCGTCAACCTTGCAAATCTTCAACAAAGAAAGCCGCTTGGCACAGGCATACCTAGTGGTCATCTGAGCTGATTTAGCCCTGTACCCACGTGGTACCACCCTGCAGGTAGGTGGGGGAGGGGGGGGAAATCCCATCTACCACGCTGCACTCTTACGTCGATATTTACAAAAGTTTAGCAAATAGGTAGTCTTTGGTATCGTTTTCGTATAATTCAAGGACGAGGAATTAATTTCTGGGCCAAAAATAATGGCATATGGGAGCCTGTGTGGACCATCCTACCTCCAGCAGCTGTTGCTTACATGGAATTAATAAGATGTCTAATGCAAACAAAAATTAGCAGGAAGGTGCAATTGTTTGAAAAGAGAAATAGGGTGCATGGAACTGTGTAGCTGCAGCGGAAACTGTTAATAAATGTTGTTATTTTTTGTTACACTTATTTACTAAAATTATACCTACTATTATTCTTTACTTCGTCATTATTTTTACAAAAAAAAAAAAACGCCCTTTTGAAGTAAAATAATGGGAATACCGATTTAAACTCACATGTTTAAAATAAACTGGAAACGTGGTTATCTCAGTGACTATATTATAAAGTATTTGTTTTAATATTATGAAGTATATCTAGATATTTATTTAAGAATACTACATCTAGATATCGAATCACTTAAACTAATCAGTGTAATTAACAATAAGTGCAAAATCCTATCCAAAATATGCACTCCTACTATCGCAGCTCCGCCGCGCGACATAAATGTTTTTTTTTTTACATAATTATAAGTTAAATCTATTAAAATAGTTTATGTTTATATATTCAAGATAAACAGGGCTATTTATAATTTTTTTTTTTATAAAGTAGCTTCTAGTGGTTTAATTGTAGATTTTGTAAGAATTTTTATTTCTTATTTTTCTGTTTTTGCGTCGAACTCCTTTTTTTTCTATGAACGAGTGTAAATGTTGTTCCAGAAATGAATACCTCGTCCTTGAATTATACGAAAACGATACTAAACACGACCTATTTGAAAACTTTTGCAAATATCGACGTAAGAGTGCAGCTTGGTAGATGGGATTTTCCCCCCCCTCCCCCACCTACCTGCTGGGTGGTGCCACTTGGGTACAGGGCAAAATCAGCTCAGATGACCAATACGTATGCCTGTGCCAAGCGGCTTCCTTTGTTGAAGATTTGCAAGGTTCTAGTACAAATCATGACACTAAATACCCCGCTACCCACGCGTAGCATGACGCTTTCTATGTCTACGAAGAATAGACATAGCTTTTTCTATACAGAGTGACATTTGCTTTCTTCCTTTTTGACATCGCACTGTAGAAATCTTTCTACAATCTGTCATTTTGTCTTTCGTTTCTAACTCTCTTTGTCTAGGTCCCTTTACATGTAGACTTTTAAGAAGAAAGTTTTCTATCCCAAATTGTCAAAATCACACTGACATCTGACAGTTGTCTAAGATAGTGAAACTTTCTAGTCGACGGTCACAAAGTATACATGGTTATCTGCAAAATCATGATTTTACAGAAGAGCGTTTTAAACGCAAAACTGTGATAACTAATTATATATAAGAACAAAGCTATCTTCTCCTATTTTACATCATTTAGTAAATATTACCAAGGAAATGGTTAAGGTCAATTACTGTAATATGTTTTTGTTCCGAAACACGGTACTTCGACACTCTGAAAAAAAAAAAAAGTTGTAGTCATTCTATGACGAAACAAAGAATTCTGAGTCGAATTATGTAAAAGAGTGAATTTCGTAAAAAAATGCAGTTGACTTTTTCTACTTTGCTGCCGTCGTACTGTCTACATGGAACGTCATTTTTGTCTACTCTTCCGTCGACAAAGCGGTGCTCATGCTACGCGTGAGGTCGACAAAAGATAAAAGAGTCTGACGTGGGTGACATTTGAAACTAAATATTTTACTTTTATAATGCAGACTGCAGATGATGGCCGGGCTATTTGCTAACAAGTGCTAGTAGGTTTTGAGTCACCCACAAGCAGTGTTTTTAACAATTTGTTTAAATTATTTTACTTATTTCTCATTCGAAGAGACCTAAGTGCAATAGTGGCGCCCTCCTTTTTATTTTAATCTTTTTTGCCAAGCTGTAAGTATGTACCAACTCAATCATCTTCACCGTTTTCTCTTGCTCAAAATCATTTGTACCTACAATATTTTACCTAAATACCGATCTATCTACATACGAGTAAGGACCTACTTTATTTTCCTAAGTGATAGTGAATAGGATACTTTATAAGTAGTAACGATTCATGCTAAAGGCGTGATTTATACTGATATTTTTTCCATAGAAATTTCGGGGCGGTTTTACTCCACTGTTTGGCATTGTACATGATATCGTTAGGTCTCATTATTAATTTTGTCTGTACGGAAGCAGAATAGTAAAATAAAAAGCCATTAAAAAGTTATGAGCCAACAAAGATTCGTTTTTTTTTGCTAATTTTAACGCAACTTTGGGTGTAATAAGTAATAAAAGAAGTGTGAAATCTCCAAAACAAGATCCGTACCAACATAACACAATTATCGAAGATTTCAATAAATTTTATTTGTAATTAATTAATGCAGTGGTTTTTTCATAAAACGCGATTTTCCAAAGGACTTTTCGTAATTTTTTACGCGCTCGTTTTACTAAAATAGTTCGGAACGGTGTTTCTGTGCGTGTGAAGGTGAACTATACGCTGTCCATGTAGACTAGCTTCTAACTGCTTATCACTGATACTAACTTTGTCGGACACAATGCCAGGTGAGTGTAGAACGTTCGGCGCGGAACGTTCCGTCTCGTCATGTGACGCTTGCTCATGAACCGACGTAACGTTCGGTTGATGTGTCATACTCATACATAGGTAACTTGAAAAACATTAGGAGCGTATTCAACCGAACCTTCCGCGCCGCAGGCGCGCAGGGTAGGCAGCCTCGACGTGTTTTTTATGGATTTTTTTTTGTATGGAAAATATGAAACATTATTACCAAAATGTTGGGATATAGGGGTTTAAGGGTTTCCTTAAGGGGGTCGAAAATTTCATTATTTTTGCGATAGGACGCACCATTTTCGAAATAAGCAAAAGAAATAAAATACCGTACTGTTTTTGCACTGAAGTCGAAGTGTTGGTGTGAATTTTACTTCATGCCAACAAATTTTATTCCACACGTTTTTAATCGCGTTTAAAAATAGTCAGATTTTAGTTGGATACACCAAATTTTTTGGTGAAAAACGTCAAATTCAGAATAGCAAAATTGCCATTTTCACTAAACTAATAATAACTCAATGCAATCTTAGTGCTGTCAAACTAAAATATAGTTAGGTGGTGTCACTTTAGTCTATTTCAGAATGGGAAATCCTCGTTTGACAGGACAGGACTAAACTAAATTTATTAGAGGAAACGCCCGGGTGCCACCACTGTGTGGGCCGCCCGGAGGACACGGTGGAGCATAAGGTGGAGGTCTGTCCGGCTTGGGTGGAGCACCGCCGTGCCCTCTCGTGGAGGCGATCGGCGGCAGTGACCTCTCGCGGCCGGCCAGGCCATGGTGCGGAGCGAGAGGGCATGGCAAGCCGTCTCCTCCTTCTGCGAAGCAGTAATGCTCGTGACGGAGGAGGCGGGGCGCGCGAGGGAAAGACAATGGTCGCGCCCTCGCGCCCCTAGCCGCCCGCCGCGCCGTAGGAGACGCCCCGGGCGTCCGGAATTGGTAGCCGATTTCCAGCCACCGTCCGATAAGGACCAGGCCCGGGTCGACCGGTCGGGTCCGCGTCGCGTTCCACGCGCGCCTCAAAGAGATGTCAGCAAAATTGAAGGGGTCCGCTAGGGCCGATGCCTACCGGGGTTGCGGGAAGTCCTATTATAAGGGGAAACCGTGGCCCCTGGCAAGGCAAGGGAAGGAATACGGGTGGGTTTAGTCAGTAAGAGTCTGACACGCCCTTCCGCTTCGCCCAGAGCGGGAGAAGTCATTTGATGACTTCCCACCCAAAAAAAAAAAGAGCCCGCTAGAGAGTTTTAAATGTTGACCCGTTTTTCATAGTATTTTTCTTCTTATCTCGATTGTAGGTAAAATAATGTCGATAGTGTAATAAGCTATTGTTGCTAGGCGATTAAAATAGGTCTATATGTTAATTTAGGGGTTGGATTTTGAAAAATCATTACTTAGTGCAGTGTCGCTATAATAAAAGGCACACTTGTGCAAAATTTCGAGCTTCTAGAATCAGTAGTTTTGACTGTGCGTTGTCTTTCAGTGAATTTAAGATTCTGATAGGACTTTTGTTTGTGAACGCAGCCGATTGTTCTCAGAACAAATGGCGCGTAAAGTGCGATCCAGAATTCCCGCCAAAACTTACAAAATGGCGCTTGAATACGCGAACCTCTCTTGAATGGCCCTGAGATTGATTGATCAGCCTTCTGTTAGCGATTGATTCGAATTAGAATTGATTGGTTCGGAGTTTTCTGTGCAGTGAATTAAAAGCAAACACAAGGTTACTGTGGTTGGTTTGTAAAATTGTAAATGATATATTTCTGTTTTTTTTTAAATGTCGGTTGTTTGTGCTGACTTTCTCTGGGTTTTGATAACATTGTCAATACTTTATTCTAATTAAATATTAGACTAGCACCCTAATTGCGTAACACAGTTTCAATGACAATCCCAGATTTTTGTAGAATATTTCTAATCCATTGGTTTAAAGGTTTAATAAATTCGTTTGCTAAACAACGTAAATAACGCATTGAACGTGACTGAACTGTCAGAATGAAAGCAAATGCGGTCAATAATTTGTCATTTGTGTGTTTGTTATGATACCAAACAAGCAACGCTGCTGTACGCGACTGTGCTGCGCGGTGAGGAGCGCCACAGAAATCTCGCCCGGAGCGCGCCGGTACTATTAAAATCGGCACTAATGTATGTCTGTATATTAGAAAATGTATACTTAGGTACTAAAACTAATTAACACATAAAAAATGGATCCTAATCTTTTCGCGCCTAAGGCTGCCTGTCCACTGGAGCGGAGAGGAAAAAAGAGGAGCGGAGATGTGCCAAAATTAACCAATAGAATCTTGACTCCGCCCCTGAGTTTAGATCAGTGATCCTAAGTCAAGATTCTATTGGTTAATATTGGCACATCTCCGCTCCTCTTTTCTCCGCTCCGCTCCAGTGGACAGGCAGCCTTAAACGTTTTTTCGCTCTCATACCTACGAAGGTTTTATTTACGGCATAAAAAGGGATATCTTAACATTAATGTAGAGAACGGCTGAATAAACCCTCTACACCGATACTTGGATGATGGATGGACTCTGAAGGCACTATTCAATCAAGCCTTGGGAAAGTGCCCTCTCATGCTTAAATCTTACCCCTACTATTTGTATTGTGTAGCCCATGAAATATTATGTCACAATAGACAAAAAGTGGGTAAATAATAACTGCAGCGGCACGGGTCTATCCATTGGATATCGAATCCCCTCCGTGCTTCGGAAAGCACGTTAACACTTTCGACTCCACCCATTTTTGTCGAACTCATACGCCATGCCGCCATACATATTGCAAGTGGACCCTCCGAGAGGGTTCCCGGTATTATATTTGCGCTAAATTTAACCATCGCGGATGGTCAACGGCATTAGGTTTAAAACCGTGTTAAGTATAAAACACTGTAAAACGAAGTGAAATAGTGTTTTCTGGGGGTCCTGTCGCTATATATAGTTTCCAACCTTTTAAATTCTTTTGGGAATATTAGTAACCGTGAACAGAAAAAAAAAAAAGAATTCTTTGATTTGAAAACCAACGCGTATACTAATACTTAAATCTTGTTAAAATATACATCTGATTTAATTTTCACGGTTTATAATGCTGTATTCGCTAAGAAAAACCTACATTTAAAATGAGCCCTCCGCGAGGGCTCCCGGCATCCCATATGCGACTAGGTGAACCCTCCAGGAGGGCTCCCGGCACTGAACGTGTTAAAAAAGCCGTTGGTCCCGGCTGTCATTCGTAGATCTTTGACAGTCGTTACGGGTAGTCAGAAGCCCGAAAGTCTGTCAACCAGTCTTACCAAGGGGTATCGTATAAGTAGATAACCATGGTAGGCTGTGAAGTTCAGATAAGCAGTCGCTCCATGTAAAATACTGGTATTCAGCTGCATCCGGTTAGACCATTCCCGGATTTTATGGAATTCCGGGATTTATATTAAGATTTTTTTTATTAAGAAGCCACTTCCATAATTTCTTAGCCAAAAATCATGTTTAGGTTAATATGCATCCGAATATCCGATCTCTAGTTTTCTATCTCGTAAACGGTGCGTTCAAGAGCAAAAATAACGACTATTTGAGAAAAAAATTCTTTCAATGACTGCCATATGATTGGTTTTTTATGATTTGAAATACGGAGGAAATATCTACCGACCTATTAGTGATAGAATAATTATGTTTTAAAATTAAAACACGTAACCTGATTTAGTTCTGTTTATTTAATTTTATCCTCCTGTCCCAAACCTGTCCCATGAACGCTTTTTAGAAGCTTTACGCTCGCTCGCTGGTTTTTCGCTTTTTTTTTTTTTTGCTTTTTTTTGCATCGAAAGGGAATCAGAATACCTGAGAGATATTTCTCGACGGTATGTGAAGCCAAGTCAGAGGCCCATGGGCGGCATAAAAACTCTCGACACTTACTAACTTTTTGGAAAATGAGGAGCTAGTTGATAGCGTTCTACAACAAGATTTTCAAATGTCGCCACCCCCGCGGCCTATTACAGTACGTGAAATCTGGAGGGTTATCACAAAGCTTCAAGATAAGAAAGCTCCCGGGTACGATCTCCTCACCAAAGAAGTTACCCAGGAAAGCCATTGTGTTTCTTACATCACCTTTTAATGCAATTCTAAGAATCCAGTACTTCCCGCTGGCATGGAAGGTATCCCAAATCATAATGATACACATATTCTGTACATCATAAGCCTTCTGCCAATCCTCTCCAAAGTCTTCGAGAAGCTTCTCGAAGACTTTGGAGAGGATTGGCAGAAGGCTTATGGGTCTATATGAAGATACGTCGTTAGGAGGTTTACCCATCTTGTGTATCATTATGATTTGGGATACCTTCCATGCCAGCGGGAAGTACTGGATTCTTAGAATTGCATTAAAAGGTGATGTAAGAAACACAATGGCTTTCCTGGGTAACTTCTTTGGTGAGGAGATCGTACCCGGGAGCTTTCTTATCTTGAAGCTTTGTGATAACCCTCCAGATTTCACGTACTGTAATAGGCCGCGGGGGTGGCGACATTTGAAAATCTTGTTGTAGAACGCTATCAACTAGCTCCTCATTTTCCAAAAAGTTAGTAAGTGTCGAGAGTTTTTATGCCGCCCATGGGCCTCTGACTTGGCTTCACATACCGTCGAGAAATATCTCTCAGGTATTCTGATTCCCTTTCGATGCAAAAAAAAGCAAAAAAAAAAAAAAGCGAAAAACCAGCGAGCGAGCGTAAAGCTTCTAAAAAGCGTTCATGGGACAGGTTTGGGACAGGAGGATAAAATTAAATAAACAGAACTAAATCAGGTTACGTGTTTTAATTTTAAAACATAATTATTCTATCACTAATAGGTCGGTAGATATTTCCTCCGTATTTCAAATCATAAAAAACCAATCATATGGCAGTCATTGAAAGAATTTTTTTCTCAAATAGTCGTTATTTTTGCTCTTGAACGCACCGTTTACGAGATAGAAAACTAGAGATCGGATATTCGGATGCATATTAACCTAAACATGATTTTTGGCTAAGAAATTATGGAAGTGGCTTCTTAATAAAAAAAATCTTAATATAAATCCCGGAATTCCATAAAATCCGGGAATGGTCTAACCGGATGCAGCTGAATACCAGTATTTTACATGGAGCGACTGCTTATCTGAACTTCACAGCCTACCATGGTTATCTACTTATACGATACCCCTTGGTAAGACTGGTTGACAGACTTTCGGGCTTCTGACTACCCGTAACGACTGTCAAAGATCTACGAATGACAGCCGGGACCAACGGCTTTTTTAACACGTTCAGTGCCGGGAGCCCTCCTGGAGGGTTCACCTAGTCGCATATGGGATGCCGGGAGCCCTCGCGGAGGGCTCATTTTAAATGTAGGTTTTTCTTAGCGAATACAGCATTATAAACCGTGAAAATTAAATCAGATGTATATTTTAACAAGATTTAAGTATTAGTATACGCGTTGGTTTTCAAATCAAAGAATTCTTTTTTTTTTTTCTGTTCACGGTTACTAATATTCCCAAAAGAATTTAAAAGGTTGGAAACTATATATAGCGACAGGACCCCCAGAAAACACTATTTCACTTCGTTTTACAGTGTTTTATACTTAACACGGTTTTAAACCTAATGCCGTTGACCATCCGCGATGGTTAAATTTAGCGCAAATATAATACCGGGAACCCTCTCGGAGGGTCCACTTGCAATATGTATGGCGGCATGGCGTATGAGTTCGACAAAAATGGGTGGAGTCGAAAGTGTTAACGTGCTTTCCGAAGCACGGAGGGGATTCGATATCCAATGGATAGACCCGTGCCGCTGCAGTTATTATTTACCCACTTTTTGTCTATTGTGACATAATATTTCATGGGCTACACAATACAAATAGTAGGGGTAAGATTTAAGCATGAGAGGGCACTTTCCCAAGGCTTGATTGAATAGTGCCTTCAGAGTCCATCCATCATCCAAGTATCGGTGTAGAGGGTTTATTCAGCCGTTCTCTACATTAATGTTAAGATATCCCTTTTTATGCCGTAAATAAAACCTTCGTAGGTATGAGAGCGAAAAAACGTTTAAGGCTGCCTGTCCACTGGAGCGGAGCGGAGAAAAGAGGAGCGGAGATGTGCCAATATTAACCAATAGAATCTTGACTTAGGATCACTGATCTAAACTCAGGGGCGGAGTCAAGATTCTATTGGTTAATTTTGGCACATCTCCGCTCCTCTTTTTTCCTCTCCGCTCCAGTGGACAGGCAGCCTTAGGCGCGAAAAGATTAGGATCCATTTTTTATGTGTTAATTAGTTTTAGTACCTAAGTATACATTTTCTAATATACAGACATACATTAGTGCCGATTTTAATAGTACCGGCGCGCTCCGGGCGAGATTTCTGTGGCGCTCCTCACCGCGCAGCACAGTCGCGTACAGCAGCGTTGCTTGTTTGGTATCATAACAAACACACAAATGACAAATTATTGACCGCATTTGCTTTCATTCTGACAGTTCAGTCACGTTCAATGCGTTATTTACGTTGTTTAGCAAACGAATTTATTAAACCTTTAAACCAATGGATTAGAAATATTCTACAAAAATCTGGGATTGTCATTGAAACTGTGTTACGCAATTAGGGTGCTAGTCTAATATTTAATTAGAATAAAGTATTGACAATGTTATCAAAACCCAGAGAAAGTCAGCACAAACAACCGACATTTAAAAAAAAACAGAAATATATCATTTACAATTTTACAAACCAACCACAGTAACCTTGTGTTTGCTTTTAATTCACTGCACAGAAAACTCCGAACCAATCAATTCTAATTCGAATCAATCGCTAACAGAAGGCTGATCAATCAATCTCAGGGCCATTCAAGAGAGGTTCGCGTATTCAAGCGCCATTTTGTAAGTTTTGGCGGGAATTCTGGATCGCACTTTACGCGCCATTTGTTCTGAGAACAATCGGCTGCGTTCACAAACAAAAGTCCTATCAGAATCTTAAATTCACTGAAAGACAACGCACAGTCAAAACTACTGATTCTAGAAGCTCGAAATTTTGCACAAGTGTGCCTTTTATTATAGCGACACTGCACTAAGTAATGATTTTTCAAAATCCAACCCCTAAATTAACATATAGACCTATTTTAATCGCCTAGCAACAATAGCTTATTACACTATCGACATTATTTTACCTACAATCGAGATAAGAAGAAAAATACTATGAAAAACGGGTCAACATTTAAAACTCTCTAGCGGGCTCTTTTTTTTTTTGGGTGGGAAGTCATCAAATGACTTCTCCCGCTCTGGGCGAAGCGGAAGGGCGTGTCAGACTCTTACTGACTAAACCCACCCGTATTCCTTCCCTTGCCTTGCCAGGGGCCACTAACTTGCGGTGTCATCAGTAAATTTTGCTGTAGTGACCTCATCACCCTGCGGGAGATCTGCAGTGTATACTGTGTACAACACCGGTCGACCCAGCACCAACCCTTGCGGTACTCCAGCAGTTATGTTACAGAACCGCGACGTCACATCTGCTTCTTTTACTTGAAATATTCTTTCCGACAAATAGGATTTCATTAGTGAGTAGTACTGGTGGGGAAGGTTGATTTTAAGCTTGTATAACAGGCCCTTGTGCCAAACCATAAGGTTTGGCACAAGGGCCTGTTATACAAGCTTAAAATCAACCTTCCCCACCAGTACTACTCACTAATGAAATCCTATTTGTCGGAAAGAATATTTCAAGTAAAAGAAGCAGATGTGACGTCGCGGTTCTGTAACATAACTGCTGGAGTACCGCAAGGGTTGGTGCTGGGTCGACCGGTGTTGTACACAGTATACACTGCAGATCTCCCGCAGGGTGATGAGGTCACTACAGCAAAATTTACTGATGACACCGCAATACTGGCAAGCCACACAGATGCTGCTATGGCCTCACACATGCTGCAAGGGGGTCTCGACAAAATAACCACCTGGCTACAAAGGTGGCGGATAAAGACGAGCGCAAGCAAGTCGGTCCACGTTACATTCACGCTGCGAAAAGGTGACTGTCCACCTGTACACCTCGAGAATGTCACACTATCTCACCACGAGAGCGTAAGATACCTAGGGTTACATCTCGACCGACGTCTAACGTGGAAGAAACATCTTAAAACCAAGAGACACGAACTTAATATCCGTTACAAAAACCTAGTCTGGATCATGGGACGAAACAGTAAACTGAGTACCGACAACAAACTTTTAAAATACATATAAAGTGATCTTGAAGCCCGTGTGGCTTTATGGAATTCAACTTTGGGGTAGCGCCTGTAACTCAAGCATTAGCATTATACAAAGAATGCAGAATGCTATTCTGAGGTCAATTAGTGGCGTTCCTTGGCTTGTCACGAACGCTGAAATACACAAGGAGCTATCAATGAATACCGTCATAAACGAGATCAAAAACATCACAAAAAGATACCAGGAACGACTGGAAAGACACCCCAACCATCTGGCTGCCGCACTGAGAACAAGAAGTTACCGGAAAAGACTTAAAAGCAAAGACATCGTGTAGTCCACCCACACCTGTATGGACCTCAGCACGAATACGGAGTACTTAGATGGCTCGCTGGAGTCACGCTCTTCCCGCCAATATTTACCTACAACTCATCCGCTAAAAGTAACAACTGATCGCGGATTGCCATAGAAAAAAGAAAAAAAAAAACTTACTAACCAGAACCACACGAAAAATAAAAAAATTATCAAGCTTACCCTCTGTCCGTAGGTCCGTACTTTGTGGTGCAGAGTATGTGTACGTGCCATAAGGAACTTCATACCAAAAATAAAACATTTTGGGTAGGTACCACAGATATAGGTCTATCTATATCTGTGGTAGGTACTATCGCGGACATGCATAACTGAACACCGTACGGACTATTCCTGCTTGCAGCGCTCGGCAACTATAGTAACGCCTACGAAACTACCTACGAAAAAAAAAAGGGTCGTGTGCACGGGATTTTTGTTTTCAAAGCGGTCAGCCGGTCAGCTATGCGTGACCGCGATGGTACATCCTTGAAATTACTACGAGTAGCGTGTTAAAAAATCGTTCGAATGAAACACATAAGAATTCCCTTTCGAAGAGAAGCTTTTAATAAAGTTCACAACCTCAGTCATCCCGGTGCACGAGCTAGCACGCGCTTAGTGACCGAACGCTACGTTTGGCCCTCTGTCAACAAGGATTGCAAAGAGTGGGCACGAACTTGCGAGGCATGTCAACGCGCCAAAGTATCGCGTCATAATTTTTCCCCTATCGGTAACTTTGAACTACCAACTGGTCGTTTCAAACATGTCCATATTGACATCATCGGCCCCCTGCCGATTTGCAGCGACTATCGATATTGTTTGACAGCTATTGATAGAACTACTAGATGGCCTGAGGTCTGGCCAATGCGGACTATCACTGCGGAGGAGGTAGCAGAAACCTTTACAAGAGAATGGGTTGCCCGTTTCGGTGTACCGTCAGTCATTACGACAGACCAAGGCACTCAGTTCGAGTCTGACCTGTTCCGCCGAATGACGACACACTTCGCCACTAAGCGAATCAGAACATCGGCATACCATCCCTGCGCGAACGGCATGATTGAGCGTGTTCATCGCCAACTTAAGGCTGCTCTCATGTGCCACCAAGATTCTTGGGTACGTGCACTGCCTTTTGTCCTTCTTGGCATGCGATCCGCTTTCAAAGAAGACCTGAAAGCTACAGCTGCTGAAATGGTTTACGGAGAAACACTGCGGTTGCCCGGCGAATTGATTGTTCCAGTTTTCAAAACTGATACCACGAACGACCCCGCAGACATTGTTGTACAACTTCGACGTAAAATGTCGACTGTACGACCAATCCCTGCATCTCGTCATACTCAATCATCTTCTTTTATATTCAAAGATCTCCCGTCAGCAACTCACGTTTTTCTTCGTGACGATTCAGTCAGACGCCCCTTACAACCACCTTATACAGGTCCATACCAAGTCATTGATCGCGCCAGCGATGGCAAAACAATGACTTTGGTCATTAAGGGTAAAAACGTCACTGTAAGTATTGATCGCGTCAAGCCGGCTTACATGGAACACGCCAGTCCTACAGCCCTTGATCCTCCGACGAATCCGGAAAACCCATCCACATCAAAAACTAAACAGCCCGATCCATCTCCAAACCCAGACGCCAATCCAACAACATCTACAAAACTACCATATGCCACTCGTTCTGGCAGACGAGTCAAATTCAAGGATTTCTCAGATTTCTGTTAAATCGGTTCATCTTTCTCCGTGGGGGGGTGGTGTGGCGTCACGTATGTGCAATTGTGAACGCACATTAGTATACGTGGCGTCGCCTGTATTATCTATTTTGTAAGTTAGTAAGTGGCAACACTAAGCCACGATGCGGGGCGTTACCCTAGGCGTCCCCTTTCAAGTGGCGTCGCTAACGCTAGCTGACTCGTCAACCGTCGCGGGACACAGACGTCATTACTTCATTAGTTTATATTTTAGTCCCTACTAGTTTAGTTAGTTATATATGTATCGACAGTGTATCTAACATTAGACTATAATACGTGTGTGACGAATCATCAACATCATTATTTACTGCAAGTTGGAGTTTCACTGCCACGCTTCACCTCCAGTACGCGTAAAGGGGGACAGGAAGAATACCTTCACCATACGTCCCCAAAAGTTTTTTTAACAGCAGTTTTTTTTTTGCTTTCAGTTGGTTTTTCAAAGAGCGCGATAAAAAAAGCGTTTTTATTATTTGCGCGTTGATAAAGCGTCATTTTCTTGTGTGAATGTATATGTTACCGGCAAAGCATGTAATTCAGGCATTGTATAGAATACCTAGTGATTCTATGTATACAATGCCGAGCTCGTCTAGGCATTGTATAGAATATTTTCTCTATAGTTTATTATTATATAGTATACCCTGCTTATTCAATGTATGCAATGCCTCGGTATTGTATAGAATGCCACGAGAAGATTAGGTAATGTATGAAATAAAGGACAAATAAAACATCTTTTTTTAATTCAAACGTATAATAATAAAACTGAGAGTAACATGAGGAAGACTTAAGAGTAGACTAGACGCCCAGGACTTCATTAAGTACATTCTGACGCGCACGACGCGGACGTCTCGAATACTTATAATGTTTTTATTTTCTACACGTTGCCGGTTGAACATTGAATAGAATGCGTAGGCAAAGTATGGAATAAATTATATTTCATACTTTGCCTGAACGTTACAGGCATTCTATAGAATGTTTCGGTATTGTATAGAATACCGGATTATACAGAATGCCGATACCATAAACATGTCACAAAAACATTTCAAGAAAGAAATCATTTTTACAATTCTAACCACGAAAAGACTGCATTCTTTATTGGTTGCCACCATTTGCGTTTATGTCTAGTTGTATATGGAGCATGTGATCGTGTTGTTAATTTAGGTGTAGTAGTTGTCAGTGTCGTTTGAGTTGTTACTTCGTGTTTAGGTTCTGGAGCTTTTTCCTTTATTTTTTTGTAGATTTCGGGCCTGTATTTGTACGTAGTGGTTTTTATTGGTTTGTGTGAGTCCGTTTGGCGCTTACGAGTTGTAGACGGAGCAGGTGGTAGTTTATGATCTTGTTTTGTTTTGTTTTGTGTGATTCATGTTTTTGAACCGGACCGTGTGGTATCTTGCGGGTTTCTTCTTCTTTTTCTTGCGGAATGTTTCTTCTTTTTTCTTGCGGTATGATTCTTCTTTTTTCTTGTGGAATGCTTCTTCTTTTATCTTGCGGAATACTTCTTCTTTTTTCTTGAGGTATGCTTCTTCTTTTTTCTTGCGGAATGCTTCTTCTTCTTTTTTCTTGCGGATTTCTTTTTCTTTTTTCTTGCGGAATGCTTCTTCTTTTTTCTTGCGGGTTTTTTCTTCTTTTTTCTTGCGGTATGCTTCTTCTTTTTTCTTGCGGGTTTCTTCTTCTTGTCTCTTGCGGTTTTCTTCTTCTTTTCTCTTGAGGGTTTCTTCTTCTTGTCTCTTGCGGTTTTCTTCTTCTTGTCTCTTGCGAGTTTCTTCTTCTTGTCTCTTGCGGTTTTCTTCTTCTTGTCTCTTGCGGGTTTCTTCTTCTTTTATCTTTTTTTCTATAAATTTCTTAAATGACCGGTCAGTAATAGATGGCCTTTCATAAAATCTACGATTGTCTTTTCTTTTTGGAACTGTTTCGTACTTGTATTCGTAATCTGGTCCGAGCCTAAAAGAACTTTCTGCATGGTTTGATGCTGGTGAATATACAGGAAGATGAAGTATAAGTAACCAGCAAATATCTGTAACAGAGGAGAACATACCGGTCAGTTTGACGTTATAGACTTTACCTTTTCTAATTCGGGGGTGAGTTATTGAAATAGGTTTATTATTAATTTATCTGCTTTCGTCCCGTTTTTAATTTGGGGTCGGTACAATATGCTCATTTGTTCTTCCCTATCACCCATCACTTTATAATTCACTCTATTTTCATTCATTTCATTCCTAACACAGGTAAATGCACCATGGTACATTAGGAATGACGACCTCCACCGTGACCTTAAAATGGAACTCGTCACCATCATCATCCAAAAATTTGCTGAAGCCCATGAACACAGACTCAACCGACGTGTGAATGTCGAGGCAATTCAGCTGTTAGACAACACGGACATAGTGCGTAGGCTAAAGAGAACTAAACCATTTGAGTTAGTGTAGTGTGTAAATAGTGAAATAATAATAAATAGTAAGAATGCTGTGCTATACATGTAACACATGAACAAAGTGTTTTGACAGTTATCAGACCCTAAGAAAGTGCCACGAAATTGACCTTGTGTAAAGTGCAAATTGACAAATCAAATCAAATCAAATCAAATCAAATGTTTATTTGCCAGAAATACATTGTTTTGGTACAGGTGAGATCTTATAACCTAAGTGTCATTGTATTCTGCCTGCAAGCAAGCGTGCAAATTTTTTATTAAGTTTACATACATTCTCGTTATATTACTATTATTATCATATACCTACTACACTATTCTTAGTTATAATATAACATAATCTATCTCGTAAAATATTAAGTTAGAATTAAATTACTTATTAGTCTATTAGGCTAGATTGTAATCAATTACGAGGAATAAGGACGTCAGTTGTTACTAATAAAAAAAAGCTGAGAGGTGTCAAGGGACACCCGGATGGAACGAAGTTATGGAATGAACCTCAAAAAGGCATGCCACTAATTATTAGTACTTGTAGTCGCTCACAGATGGCGTTATAATAAAAAAAAAAACCTCACAAAGGCATGCCACTAATTAGTACCTGTGGTCGCTCACAGATGGCGTTATAATAAAAATAAAAAGTGTCGTTACAACTTTTGGTCCCAATTTTTTCCGTCTAGCCCCCTTTCCAACGTGCGAAAGGGAACTTTGTTCCAATAAATTAAAAAAAGCTAGAACGCAACTATGCTGGTTGGTGGCAGATAGTAATAGTAAGAGAAAATAGGTACTTTGTCTTTGCTATGTAAATAAAGTAAGCGTTTTATACGAGTATGATTTTTTTTGTAAAAGCATAACGTTCATGTTCGTATGAAACGCTTGCTCACATTCGTTTATACGTATATGAATATTATGCGCATAAGAATAAGGTTAGAAAAGCAGTGGTGGCCCAGTGGTAATGGCCCCGACTTACGAGTTGTAGGTCGTGGGTTCGAACCCAAGCAGGCGCTTTACTTTGTGTAAATAATTTCATCATCACTGCTCTCAAAAACGGTGAAGGAAAACATCGTGAGGAAACCGGCATGTCTTAGAACCAAAAATTCGCACTGGGCCCGCGTGGTAGATTACGGCCTACTCCCTCTCACAGAGAGTAGGCCTGTGTCCCAGCAGTGGGAACATTAATAGGCTGATGATGATGATGAAGAATAAGGTTCATATTCGTTTAAAACGCTTACTTTGACGTTTGGTGCCACCTTGCATGACGTTCGAGCTTCGCTACTGACCTAGCGAAGCTCCTAGCTGTGTGCCTTAGACTTTATGGTTCTGGTATGGTTCTCTCAGATTACATTTAACTTTAAAAGAATTGTTTATACAGGGCGAAAAAGACCGATTACAATATTATAGCCGTTTACGGCACGTATTGTGCTTCTGGGTGCATGCAACGGTAGGTACAGAGTTGTGGGGATTTTTAAAGTTAAGTTATAACATTTAAAATATTTATGTTTTCGTGAAACATTGACCTTCAATATCTCCGTTACGAGCAGGTCATGTATGGTCCGGTATAAAACAAATTACCACAATGAGAGAGTACAAGTGAACTTCGGCTTCGTTAAGCGTCTTTGTACACCCTTTATGTGTCAGAAGCTTATCATAGATCTCATCATCTGCCTAGCCTTATCCCAACTAAGTCAGGGTCGGCGTCCAGTCTTACCGGATGCAGCTGAAAACCAGTATTTTATATGGAGCGACTGTCTAGCTGACCTCCACAAAGCAGTCTGTATGGTGAACCCACACATTTGAGCTACATCAGCGTTTGCATACGCGCGATCATTTAGTGAACTGGCTAAGTAAAATAAATTAGTGATTTTACCCCACTCGACACGGGTGGTTTAATTCTTCATCCCAAGTGTTCTCATCATCCCAACTGTACTGAACAATCATCGTGCGCTTGAACAAAGTGTATAGACTATCGTCGTACATACTCCTTGGTAAGAGTGGACTTTCAGGCTGTGATGGCCCGTAACGACTGACAAAGATACACGAATGACAGACGGAAACAACGCCTCATCGTGCTTTCCGAGCCACGGAGGTGTCTTGATATGTAAAGAAGGTCACCCATCCACGGACCAACCGCAGCAAGCGCAGCTTAACCTGATCGATTGACCCGTGCGGCTGTTATTACGAGTGAGGGGGAGGGGTGCGGGTCCCTCACCCTATCATAGATATATGCTCAGAATATTGTGGTGGTAGTTTGTTGCGAAAATAATAAAGAAGTAAATGAAAGGAACAGGCTGCAAAGTTTAAAATTAAAAATATATGTCTTACGTGGTATCAGATTCATAGCTGCACGGTACTTTTGTTTTCCCAGTTATCATTTTACACCGAACGACATGCGACTGATGGCTTAGCACTAGGTGAACTGAGTTACAACTCAAGAAATATAGTAGAACCGTACATTATAATTGGAAAATAGAAAATTATGAAAGATTTCATATTATTAATTACTTACTAGCTTTTGCTCGCGGTTTCGCCCGGGTGGATGTCGCAAAATATCCCACGGGAACGTACTTCCGGGATTACATATCTAAGGGTCGGGCCACACCTGCCGAACGTTCCGCGACGGAACGTTCGGTTGACTACGCTCCTATTATTTTTCAAGTTACCTATGACACATCAGCCGAACGTTACGTCCATACAAATTTGACGCGACGGAGCGTTCTGCCGCGGAACGTTCGGCAGGTGTGGCGCTAGGCTAATAGCCGACGAGAAGGTCATTGACTCCTACCGCTACGCCCGCGCTGGCGTCAAGCATAATTTGTTTGTGTTGAATTTGTGATAAATTTTTCATGATTATGTTGTCAAGGCATATTATAATCTAAATTATATGCACAATTTAAATAATATATTTCATTGGATAAGGATTAATAAAATAGCAGTCAAAATAGCTTCGGAAATAACATTGAAATTATCAAATTCTGAAAGATATTAATGGTTACTGTGGGTCACAGAGACACTTAGTAGAGAGACTTATGCCATTGCGAACTTGAACTTTTTAAGATGAAAAATCCTGTAGAACATAAACTTTATACGTATCTTGTACGGCTTACGCGGCGCCCGCCACTATAGCTTCCAGTCGGCATGATATTTTCAGACATCATCAACAATAATCATCATATTTCAGCCAATTTACACAGAACCTTAATGAATTATACATTAAAACCTTTCTTCTGAATCCCTCCGTCTATTGCTGAAAACCGTTTGAAAATCCGTTCGGTAGTTTTTGAGTTTATTGCGTTCAGACAGACAGACAGACGCGGCAGGGACGTTGTTTTATAATTATGTAAGAATTCAATTTAAATTCTAGCTATGATTAAGATAAAGTATTAGTCACGAATGACGGATAACAATAAGTTGAAAATATGATTAGGTAACTTTAATTAAAACATTCCACTAATCTATACCATAATCCTAACTAATATTATAAATGCGAAAGTGAGTTTGTTTGTTTGTTACATTTTCATGCTAAAACGGCTGAAAAAAGATGGTACGGACGACAAGCTGGCAGTGGCAGATCCAGGATTGTCGTTTGGGAGGTGTTAGACCCCGCTGAAGGTAGGTTTTAGCAAAGTAAATGACTCTTTAAGTTGCTTAATGCTTATCAAGCCTTCTCGGCTATCTAATTAGAATTGGTGATGGAACTTGATGGAGGTGCTAGAACAAAATGTTATGCCATACGCCGGATTTGTAGGTGAGGGTTTCACGCTAATGCAGGACAACGTCCGACCACGATAGTATTCCAGTACCTACGTGACGTGGACATTTCTGTTATGGAGTGGCCAGCAAGGAGCCCTGACCTTAATCACATTGAATATCTATGGGATGAGCTCAAGAGAAGGGTCAGGGTCAGAAATCAGCCCCCAGAAACCCTGCAGGAACTAAAAGTGGCTATTCAAGAGGCACTCCTCTTGAATAGCCCCCTACTTACCTTCCCACTGGAAGGTATACCCCAAGAATTCATAAAAACATTAATAAGGTCAATGAAAAACAGGATGGAAGCTGCAATAAGAGCATGTGATTGAAAAATTTATGCGTTTTTGATTTTTACTTTCAAAATTATACAACAACCACAACACAGCCAACAACACTTTTTTACCGACTTCCAAGTGCACAGGTCCTCTCCGTGTCCGTGATTGCGTCTAGCGATCTACAGTGGGTGATAGACATGCGTACTTTTAAAGACCGCGGTTTTTAAGCTCGCCAACTTACTCGGCTCGCCGTAGGTGACACACGTGAAGCTTTCTCACACTGTATCGCGATGTTTTCGAATTTTCTGAACCAAACTAATCATACATTACACAAATGACGAAACAAAATGCTGGCTCGCGACTCGCGGCGATGACAGACGTACGAAACTACGAACCAAGGCGGGCTACGAGCAAAATTTTAAACCTGTTGGATCGCCGGCGAACTTACTCGGCGGTTTTAAAGTGCACGTACTTAGGGTGACACACGGGCGAGTAAGGTCGCCGAGCTACAAGACCGCGTACTTGCTCGCACGTCTATTTTTTTTGGGTGGGAAATCATCAAATGACTTCTCCCGCTCTGGGCGGAGCGGAAGGGCGTGTCAGACTCTTACTGACTAAAACCCACCCGTGTTCCTTCCCTTGCCTTGCCAGGGGCCGCGTTTTCCCCTTAGGACTACCCGCAACCCCCGTAGGCATCGGCCCTAGCGGACCCCGTCAGTTTTGCTGACATCTCTTTGAGGCGCGCGTGAAACACGACGCGCCGTCGACCCGGGCCTGGTCCTTATCGGACGGAAAGCTGCCCGTTGCTCTACGTCCGCAAGCCCGTGCCTACGGTGGCCGGAAATCTGCTACCAATTCCCGACGCCCGGGGAATCTCCTACATCTATCATCCCTTTAAAGCTATGTCTAAGTCTAACCAAGGGGGCCAGTATGCCGTTCCTATAAGCAATATTTTGTTTGCTGTTTTATTTCGCCATAATTGCTTCACCTGCGGATGATGCGTGTGAGCTCTTATTCGAGCGCTGGCTCCGGTTTTAATATAAAAAGCGACTCCTCTCCCGCTCCCCCCACGGATTGCGTCCAGGCGTGGTTTATGACGCAATTGATATCCTGGAACCACTGGCGCCCGGCCCTCCTCTCCCTCCCGCAGCCACGTCTCATTTATTGCCATCGCGGTCACGCATAGCTGACCAGTTTGAAAACAAAATCCCGTGCACACGACGTGCACGGGATTTTGACGTGGACGTGCATCCTTGAAATTACTAGCGTATTAAAAAAAGCTTTCGAATGAAACACATGAGATATAGTGTTGTTCTCACGAAAGAGTTTTTTTAACAGCAGTTTTTTTTGCTTTCCGTTGGTTTTTCAAAGAGCGCGATAAAAAAAGCGTTTTTATTATTCGCGCGTTGATAAAGCGTAATTTTCTTGTGTGAATATTGTATAAGTTACCGGCAAAGCATGTAATTCAGGCATTGTATAATTATATACATAGAATTATACCCTGCCTAGTCAATGTATGCAATGCCTCGGTATTGTAATGAATGCCACGAGAAGATTAGGTAATGTATAAAAGAAAGGACGAATAAAACATCTTTTTTTAATTCAAACGTATAATAATGAGTGATGAAGACTAAAGAGTAGACTAGACGCCAGGGGCGCCATCTTCATTACGTACGAATACATTCTGACGCGCATGACGCCTCGAATACTTATAATGTTTTTATATTCTACACGTTGCCGGTTGATTATAGAATAGAATGCCTAGGCAAAGTATGGAATAAATTATATTTCATACTTTGCCTGAACGTTACAGGCATTCTAGAATGTTTCGGTATTGTATAGAATACCGGATTATACAGATTGCCGATAACATACATGTCACAAAAATATTTCAAGAAAGAAATCATTTTTACCATTCAAACAACGAAACGACTGAATCCTTTATTGGGTGCCACACTTGCCACCATTTGCGGTTAGGTGTAGTTGTATACCGAGCATGTGATCGTGTTTTTAATTTAGGTGTAGTAGTTGTCAGTGTCGTTTGAGTTGTTACTTCGTGTTTAGGTACTGGAGTCTTTATTTCTTCTTTTTTTTCCGGTGGTTTGGTTTTTTCTTCTTTAGGCCTGGATTGTGTAGTTGATTTTCTTGATTTGTCCGAGTCCGTTCGGCGCTTACGAGTTGTAGACGGAGCCGGCGATGATTTATGTTTTTTTTTAGTTTTGTGTGAGTCATGTGTTTTAACCGGACCGTGTAAACTCTTGCGGGTTTCTTCTTCATATGGTCTTCTTTTTTCTATATTTTTCTGCTTCCATATTGGCGGGTAAGTAGTATATCCTCTACGATGATATAAACGATATTCTTTTCTGTTTGGAACTATTCCGTACTTGTACTCGTCATCTGGTCCGAACCTAAAAGAGCTTTCTGCATGGTTTGATGCCGGTGAATATACAGGAAGATGCAGTATAAGTAACCAGCAAATATCTGTAACACAGGAGAACATACTTGTCAGTTTGACGTTATAGACTTTACCTTTTCTAAATCGGGGGTAATTGATTGAAATAGCTTTATTTTCTTCTGTCTGCACTCGTCCCGTTTTTAATTTGGGGTCGGTGCAATATGCTCATTCGTTCTTCCCTATCACCCATCACTTTATAATTCACTCTATTTTCATTCATTTCATTCCTAACACAACCCATCGATTCATTGGTTCCTGCATCCATTAATATTTTTAAATAGAAGTGCGTGGTTTACCCTTGTTTGGTATAACAACGTTTCGTCGAAAATCACTTCAGCTAATTTTAGTTGCAATAAAGTCATTTCGTATAATTATTCATTTGACCGAATAATTAATTGGTAGATTTTTATTTAGCATATTTATTTCTTTGAAATAATGTCATTTGACTGAATTTTCAAATGCACTAATTTCATTTAAACTAATGTTTCACTAGACTAATAATGATTTAGTCGAAAGATATATGAAAGCGGTTCATCTGTCGGAGTGCCCTAATTTTGATACTGCAACCAATTTCGATGTAGCGCTCGCCGGCCGCTGCCGCGGCACCTTCGCTCGCTTCGCTCGCTCGGCTCGCGCGTAGTTGGTCACGGTTCTAACCTAACCTAACCTATATGGTCGGAGTGCCCTAATAGTTATATTGAATAAAACACCAATTGAATATTCGATAAAATACATGTTATACCACCTGAACACTACATCAAATGAACATTATACCTTTTGATCAATAGCGCAAATGTTGTTATCGCAAATAAATATTCGATGAAATGAAAATTATGTTAATCGATATTATACCAATTGATTATTTTCTTAAACGTTGTTCGAATTAGTAACATTCGACGAAACGTTGTTCTACCAAACAAGGGTAACCCGAAGTGCGTAGGGTGTAGAGGTAGGCGCCGATAACTTGTCGGCGGCGCTGCGCCGACAAGTTATCGGCGCCTACCTCTACACCCTACGAATTGGTCGGCGCGGTGGAAAAAAAAGACAGCTGTTTCCTACATTTTGACGAGATATGCGAACATAAATGTAGGGCACAGCTGATTATTTTTTCGCAATTTTAGCGTTGGTGAACGTGTTCATAATGATGAGTACAATTTTTACCCTCGAGAGGTTTAGTATAAACAAAAATTAACGTTGTATAACCTGAGGAATAATAAAGAAAAGTAGTCAAAAGAGCCATAGCTCGCTGAGTCAGAGATGGCAGATGGTTTATGTTTATCTCTGCTTAAACAGCAATACTCTCTCGTCTCGTTTTCCTAGTGCCAGCTCAAGTTAATGTTTCTTCAAGCTAGAACGCAACTATGCTGGTTGGTGGCAGAAGTAGAAATAGTAAGAGAACGTACTATGGCTTTGCTATGTAAATAAAGTAACCGTTTTATACGAGTATGTTTTTTTTTGTAAAAGCATAACGTTCGTATGAAACACTTGCTCACATTCGTTTATACGTATATGAATATTATGCACATAAGAATAAGGTTCATATTCGTTTAAAACGCTTACTTTGACGCTTGGTGCCACCTTGCATGACGTTCGAGCTTCGCTACTGACCAAGCGAAGTTTCTAGCTGTGTGCCTTGGACTTTATGGTTCTCCCAGATTACATTTAACTTTAAAGGAATTGTTTATACAGGGCGAAAAAGACCGATCACAATATTATAGCCGTTATCTGCATATTCTATATAAACTAAGTAACATTGAGCAAAAATGTATCGCTGGGAAACGACTTTTGGTGGAACAAATCGCTGTTTATGGCAGCGCGCAATGTAGGTAACTCACGCAAAACATTATGCTTCATGGGCAGCTACTGCATGCAACGGTACAGGAGTTGTGGGGATTTTTAAAGTTACGTTATAACATTTAAAATATGTTTTCGTGAAACTTTGACCATCAATAATTATCTCCGTAACCAGAAGGTTACGGAGATATTGAAGGTCAACGCTGAAGTGAGTTATGGTTCGGTATAAAAAAAAAAACAATGGGTTGCACTCCGAGAGTGTCGGCAGAAATGAAAACTTGAACATTAACGTTGCGCATTTTTGAATATTTTGGAATGGTTAGGGAATAATTTTGCACGGATTGCTTTATTTATCAGTATAAAAGTACTATCATTTATGTGGTTAATTACAATATTCATTAGTAGTAGTAGTAGTATATTTATTTATTTTCAAAATATAGTCTAACAAAAATAAACAATTTATTTAAACATACATGGGTAAAATTTCTTACCTCGCAGTCTTTACGTAATGTCAAAGACTATTTATTTTGATATTTACTTTGTCGGTTGCTAGGCAACGGGTCTTACAGTCACGTCCTGACGCGAGTTTAAATTTTTTTACCCATCACTTCAAAAATTACTACAATGAGAAAGTACAAGTGACTCTCGACTTCGTTAAGCGTCATTGTACACACGTTATGTGTCAGAAGCCATGCAATTATCCGCCCATTTTACTATTCGGATATTTCGGATACTGCCAGACAACTATTCGAATATATCCGGATAATATGGATATTTTGGATAACACTGTAAAAGAGGTAAATCAAACTTATATTCGTTTATAATCGACATTTTTATTACAAAAAGTCTCCAACATCGTATACTAAAGTATTTCAGTTCGTACTAATAGCAAAATCTGTCCGATCTGTCATTGACAGATACGAGAAAAGCTATCATCCACGGGTTGTCTACCAATATGGTATAATAGATCGTGAGCTGGTCAAATGCTATCTTTGTTAAGATGGCTAGAACAATTGAAAGCACATTAGATGAAGACTGGAAGTCTTACAAAGTAGTGCTTGGTAATAAATGAGACAAAGTCACACCACTGCCATTGCTTGATGTCAAAGTATCTGATGTATAAATTGGATCAGCACAAATTAGTAGCCGCGAATGACATGTACTTTCATCGATTCCTGAATATGAACTATCTTCTGTGCGTTTCGGGTCTTTCAGTTCTTGTTATCGCGATTGTGAAGTCCTATCTTCCGTTGGACAAATATGTGAAACTTTGGGTATTCCTAAAGAGGACTTTCCGGATTGGGTTTTTACGGTCCAGGCAGGAAACAAATTAATGCAAATCATGAATGACGAGAATCATGATGAGGCTCTGCTCCACATTCCTACTTCCCATATCAACTTGATTTTGGGTTGGTTACCAAAACAGCTTATTCAAGTGTAGCAAATCCTAACCTTCTCTTTATGTTGCATTTAGCAGGAACTCTATTTTGGTTCTGTGAGATCTCGTCAAGCAAGACACAATATCGAGATGAATCTAGAGAACAACACTACTAATCAAAGCCATCATTCCTGCCAATGCCTTAAAGTAAATGTCATGCTTGTCAAAGCACTCACTGTTGATGGTCAACCAGAGTCCTTCCGATCTCTTTGCTTGTTTTTCTCTGTTAAAGTAAATGATATTTCAGTTTCTGCTGCTTGTAATCACTGGGTGCTACGTCATCACCATCGCTGTCGTCAACTGAAGTCGAGCTCAGCAAAAGCACTTTTAAATTTTCCCTATGATGAATTTTTGAAGATATAGCATGAATTGTCACGATTGTGAATACCTATTTTATTAAAACACAACGTTAAATGTTATATTATCAAAAGGAAAATGGAACAAGAGTAACTATCCGTATTATCCGTTTTATCCGGATAGTAGAACAAATTATATTCGGATAATATTTTCGACGGATATCCGGATAATTCGGATATCCGGATATCCGAATAACATGCCCCTCAGAACCCTATCATAGATCTCATCATCTGCCTAGCATTATCCCAACTAAGTTGGGGTCGGCTTCCAGTCTAACCGGATGCAGCTGAATACCATATTTTATACCGAGCGACTGCCTATCTGACCTCCACAAACCAGTTATTGTGTAATACAATATACCCACGGAGTATAGAAATACCCCTTGGTAAGACTGGTTGTCAGACTTTCAGGCTGTGACGGCCCGTAACGACTGTCAAAGATACACGAATGACAGCCGGCGACAACGCCTTATTGTGCTTTTCGAGGCACGGAGGGGTCTCGGTATGTAAAGATGGTCACCCATCCACAGTCCAACCGCAGCAAGCGATGCAATGCACAGGCGTCACCCAGATTAGAACAGAAACCCGCTGGTCACCCACATCTTACACAGGTGTTCTAAACAGACCAGGAGTTTTAATTAACTTCTGGAGGGAGGTGGGCTGGTTGGAATAACCCCCCCAAACGGCCGCCATGGCCCACGCACAATGGTCCACCTGACGGACTAAGTGCGGAAACCAAACCCTATAACATAGAACATAGGACATGATCTATCGACCATGTGGCTGTTATTACGAGTGAAAGGCCTCCCCCTCACTCGTAACAGGGGCTTGTGGCTAAGGTCACAAGCCCCTCACCCTATCATAGATCTATGCTCAGAATATTGTTGTGCACAGTACAACAATATTCTGAGTAGACACAGTAGTTAGTTGCGAAAATAATAAAGAAGTAAATGAAAGGGAACGAATGCACAGTTTAAAATTAATAATAATATATGTCTTACGTGATATCAGACTCATAGCTGCACGGAGATTTTGTTTTCACAGTTATCATTTTGCACTGAACGACATGCGACTGACGGCTTAGCACTAGGTGAACTGAGTTACAGCTAGCGTAAATTATAATTGGAAAATAGCAAATTATGAAAGATTTCATATTATTAATTACTAGGTTTTGCCCGCGGGTTCGCCCACGTGTATGTCGCAAAATATCCCACAGGAACGTACTACCGTGATTACATAGAGGAAAACGTCATTGACTCCTACCGCTGTGCCCGCGCTGCCGTCAACCATAATTATTTTGTGCTGAAGTTCTTATTGATGAGGAGCCCGTAATTAATGAATATCTAACGAAAAAATGAAAATTAACGTTATTTGTTTACTGGCTCACTGCGGCTTCAAGACCCAACTCTCAAGCTTTTATTTAACATTTAACATTCATGTAATAAAATCACACCGAAAATCTAACCTAGGAGTCAGGAAGTAAGGTTGCTCCAAATTTCGAATTCGCTAAGCTCGCTTTTACATTCTAGTCACAGCTTAACCTATCCGAGTCAGGATTCTCCAAATTTCTAGCTGGCTTCGCTCGCTCTTGCATTGTCTAGTAAAGTTCCAATGAAATCTTCAACCATCTCGGTTCAGTATGCTTCTATTTTCAAGCTCGCTTCACTCACTCTTCAATGAAAACTTAACGTACCTATCTGAGTCAGTTTTCTAGCTCGCCTCGCTCACTCTTGGATTCTCTTAGTAAGGTCACAATGACAGCGTATTGTAAGCTACGGTTCAGAAGTAAAGGATTTTCGCAATAAAAAACTAGACACATTACTTTAGCACAAACATATTTATTTCCCTTGCCACATTATTTATAAAAACACTAAGATCACCAAAATAATAAAGTTCGTTACTTACTTGCTAAGATTACAATTACCCCAATAATTGTAGCCGTTAATATAAATGTGTTCACAGTTTGGTGTCTCGAACAAGAATGCCGGCTGTCAGTTGACTCCCATAGTGAAAATGACAGTCAATGTCTTATTGAACGAATAATCGATAGAGTGACATACGAGTATTAGTCGATTAAATAAGTAGGGTTACCAGATACAAGCTAACAGCTCGGCCATCCTGTTCAAAGAGCGTCCTCGCGCTTACAATCTCAAATAAAATCGAAGAAAAGAAGATTATAATTTATTATAATACAATGCATTATCGTCCAATCGACAGCCAAAAAGCAATAGACCATTAAGTTTCAGTTCATTAATCATAATAATAATATTCCTTAATCAGTTACAGTATTTTATGATTAAATTATGAAATAAATGCTTATTAATCCTTAATCAGTTACATATTTTATGATTACATTTTGAAATAAATGCATAATAATCAATTACAATAATTTAAAATTCTAAATAAATACTTAATTTTACTCGCTGTTCCCTAAAATTTAGCTCAATTCATATCAACATCATAATTACTATACAATACAAAATAATATAAATTTAATTCTCCGATTCATTTCGTTCCTTACCAGTATTAATATCGCTATCCTGATCCTCATCATCACTACTTTGTAAGTTTCTACTAAATGTTAGCCAAGGTTGTATTTTATCTATAGCTACCACGGCTTCGTATCGACGGCCGTGTTTGCGTGTCATTGGGGTATCCTCAATCATATACCTTTCATTGGGAAGCACTTTCACTACACGATATGGACCTTGGAATTTAACCACCAACTTTTGAGACTGGCCATCATGAGGAACTTGCCTCTCAACGCGGACTAAGTCTCCTACCTTATAAGTTTTGGCCGATTTCCTATGTCTGTTAAACCTTTCTACGTCTTTTAATTGCTGTGTCTTTATACTGGAACTTGCCTTATCCCTTATACTATTCAAATCTTCCGGTTCAATTAAATTAGTGGTATCGGATATAACGGGGTTCAAAATACCTTCTGACCTACTAGTTATATTAAACCCAAATAATAATTCGGAAGGGCTTTTTTGGGTTGTCTTATGTACTGTGGTATTGATACCTACTTGAATGTCATAGATATAGTCATCCCAGGATTTGTCATCTTTGTTATGAGTGCTCGTCGCAAGGGCATCTAAGATAGTCCTATTAAACCGTTCAACTTGCCCGTTTGCTCTGGGTGTTGCTACGGCGTTAATAATGTGTTTTATTCCGTATAGTGTTGTAAATTCATGAAACGTTTTACTAGTGAAACTAGATCCTTTGTCGGATATTAGCCGTGTGGGAACCCCAAAATAACTTATGTGTTCTTTTATAACGCGTATACTAGTGAGGGACTTAGTATTTTTGACAGCATTTATATTTATAAATTTTGTGAAACTATCCACCAAGACCAGTAAATAACAGTTACCCCTCTTGCTTTTGATAAAAGGACCTAAGTGGTCGACGTGTATCGTATGGAAAGGGACACTGACTTTTTCAATCGGGTGCAGTCCGCCTTCTCGTTTTCCACCAGGGGTCTTATGATGTGCACATTCTAAACAAGACTGCACGTATTTTTTTACGAAACGACGCATTTTAGGAAACCAATAATGCTGTTGTATACGCTGTAAAGTTTTGTCAAACCCGTAATGTCCTATGTCGTCATGGTTACGTTTCAATATCTGCCAACGTACACCCTTTGGAACCAACCACTTAATCTCATCTCCTACCATACGATATATACGACCGTTCTTTATTTTGTAATTTTTATGAATATCCATGACTAAATCCGCAGTTTTATCTTCTAATATATTTTTAATCCTCTGTACCTCATCATCCGCGTCTTGCACGGTGGCGATCCAGTTCTGATCGGAACTTTCAATAGTTAGGATGTCTAATATGTGTGTTTCGGCTTCGGCAGCCGCAACCGGTCCACGGCTCAGCGCATCAACATGCGTCATTCGGGAGCCGGGTCGGTATTCGATAGTACAATCGAACTCTTGTATTTGGACCCACCAACGTGCAACTCGCGGGATCAGATCGCGTTTTATGAATGTAGATCTTAATGCGCTACAGTCACTATAAATTGTGAATGGTATCCCCAGTAAATATACCCTGAACCTACTCAAAGAAGCTACCACCGCCAAAGTTTCAAGCTCATACGAGTGCAACTTGCGTTCATCGGGGGAAGTTTTACGGCTAAAGTATGAAACCGGATGAAGAACGCCTAAAGAATCACTCTGTAATAGTATACCTGCAAGCCCATCTTTGCACGCGTCGGTGTGCAACTGTGTTACTGCTTTAGGGTCGTATAAAGCCAATAATGGTCGTTGTGTAAGCAACGTTTTAACTAAGTTGAAAGATTCTTCTTGGTTACTACCCCAAGTCCAACCAGCCTCCTTTTTCAATAAATTCGTCAACGAGGAAATTATTAACGCATAATTTTTAATAAACCGCCTAAAGAAACCGGATAACCCCAGAAATTGTCTTAATTCGTGTATGTTTTTGGGAGTTGAAAATTTTGAGACAGCCTCGGTTTTCCTACTACCCGGACGAATACCCGACGAGTTTACTTCGAACCCTAAGAAATCGATAGTATCTAGGAAGAAGTTACATTTACTGAGCCTGAGTGTTAAGCCTCCTTGTTATAGGAGTTGTAAAACTTCCTCTAATCTATTCAAACCCTCGGAGACATCTTTACAAGGGATAAGAATATCATCCATATAGACGATTGCGTATTTGATTTTAGCGTCATGAAGAATTTTATTAATCGTTCTTTGGAAAACGGAGGGCGCATTGACAAGACCAAATGGCATGCGGTTATACTCAAACTGTCCGTCTGGGGTAACAAAGGCTGTTTTATGACAGGACTCCTTATTAATCGGAATTTGGTAATAGCCTGATGCTAAATCAAGAGACGTGAATAGTTGGTTGCCTGCCAGTTGGTCTAGTTGGTCCTCGATACGCGGGAGGGGGTAATGATCCTTTTTTTTCCGTTGTCGTCGTCTTTGTTTTCCGATTAAGCGCTCGATAATCGACGCATAACCGTTTTTCTCCCGTCTTTTTCTGGACTAACACAATGGGACTAGCATAAGGCGAAGAAGACTCCCTCACAATGTCACTATCTATCATCTCTTGAACCATGTCATTTACTAATGTTCTTTCAGCATGAGACAAACGATACGGTCTATACACGATTGGTTCAGCGTCTTCCAGTTCGATAACCATTTCTGTTACTTTAGTAAATCCGAGATCCTTTAGGCCTTTAGAGAAACAATCTTGATATTTATTTAAAAGTTGTTGTAACTGTAAACGTTCCTCGTTATTGAGTTTTCCACCGCACTTAATTAGTTCATTGGAATTGACAGAATCAAAAGACATCTGACAAACATTAAGCAATTCTGTAGAATCTAAATATTTGCTTTTAATAGAACGAGTCAATAAAAAATTTTTAGAAATGGTTATTTCGCTACCAGACACATTATATATAAGAACCGAACCGTTTCCTTCTTTGATGTTATAATCACCCGATAAAAGATAATAGTGTTTTCCATCCAACTCCCTAAGGGATGCTTGTATGTAAACATTTCCACTAAAAGACTCAGATTTTACTGGTATTACACGCAATGAAGATGGTGGAATGATAACATTATCATTACATATCAGGTGTATTTTCGTAGAGTCTATTTTTTTAAATATTAATTTAGTTGGGGTTTTAGTAATTATAAGATCGGACATTTCCGTAAACGAGTGCCCCAAGAGAGCAGGGTGACTCAGTACGTGATCTTCAACTACATAAATGTTTATAACTTTTCCAATGCCCTGAACTTCAACGTCGGCAGTTATTACGCCCAATGGAAGAGTTACATTTGAACCTATACCTCTCAACACAGGTAGATTAGGCGGGCATTTTATATCCATGGAAAGTTCTTTAGCTTTGCTTATTGTAATAAGTGTACACTGGCTTCCTAAATCTATGTGACATTTTACTACTTCACCATTAATTTTAATGTCTAAAATGTATTTATCAATTGACCTATCAATTTTCAATTCTGATACCTGTTTTTCACTCTTATCTTTCGATTGGGTTTCAATTTTAGAAGACTCGGTTGTAATCTTGTTTCTATAACAATTAGAAGCTTGATGACCTGGTCTGTCACATACCGAACATTTAACAGAGGGTTTATCGCATTTAAAACTGGGGTGACCCAGTTCCCCACAATTAAAACACCGTATGTTAGAATTGACCGTACCAGACTTCGGATTCTGGGCCCGAGACGTTGTATTTGTAGAGGTTTTACGATCGTTCCTATTTCTTACATTAGCTTCATACGCTTCTCTATTTTGACCTACTTTTACCGTTCGAAAATATTTTAAAATTTGTTCTGGTTCGCTAAATTGAGCTGCTTGCGCACCTACTCTAATGACACGATCATCTACTCCGTATAAGACACAATCTACAGCTTGTTTACCGTGAATCTTACATCTATTTAATAGATTCATTTTCGCGTAATAATAGTGCTCCAATGATTCGCCGTACTTAACGCGCTTAGCCAACATTTCCGTCAAGAGTTCAGCGTAGTCCTCGCGACAAGGAAATGATTCAATTAGCTTTTTCTTCCATTCGCCCCAAGTATAAAGAAGAGAAGGTAAACCTTGGTACCAGGTTTTCGCCACTCCAGAGAGTTTAGGAAGAGCGTAGTGAATTATTTCCTTTTCGGACCAACCGTATATTTCGGCACATTCTTCTACTTTAGTGAGCCATACTAAAATCCCCCTTTCCCGTGATTTTACATTAAAATAAACAATACATTACGAAACAAACATGTAGCTATCCATTTTTATTGTGTTAGCTTGTTTTATAACGATTCCAACCACATAAGCTTTATAAACAGCTCCAATAAGAATCTTATAAGATATTACCGTTTTAATCTCATATGGTCAGGCTTCGTGGGTGGTCTCGGACAACCCAAAATGGGCGTGACAATTGGAGCCAGTTACCACGCTGAGCGCGTGACGGTCAAGGGGCTATGCTCCATCCGCCTGGAGCCGTCCCTCCATGCTCGTGACCTTCTTCTGTATTTCCTAGTCCTTTCGCGGTTTGCACCACCACTCGACGAACTGTCCGAATCCGTAGTGATATTTCGCCTTTTCCGGTTCCTGGATGGACGCAACGTCCGGTCTTCAGAATTTGCCGCTATTCCGGCAGTAACCCGTTCCTTGTCCTTTCTGTCCTTATTCCTTCCTTTGCCCTCTACCCTGGGCCCACTCCTGCCCTCTAACCTGGGCCCACTCCTGCCCTCTAACCTGGGCCCACTCCCACCCTCAAACCTGGGTTCACTCCCGCCCTCAAACCTGGGCTCACTCCCGCCCTCAAACCTGGGCTCACTGCCGCCCTCAAACCTGGGCTCACTCCCGCCCTCAAACCTGGGCTCACTCCCGCCCTCAAACCTGGGCTCTTCACTATTGTCCATATCGGATAACAACCCTTCCCCTCGGTTGTATCCAATACAAATGTGTATCTGAAACTTACATTTGAAAGCTTAGCGCATGATCGTTTTAATACTATGATCGAGTAATTATTCAAATAGTGTAGAAAAGAAAGCCAAAAATTAATTAGTATTCTCAGACCATAATCCCAATCAGGGTCACCGCATAAATAAAATAACCTGTTAAAAGTATGAAGCCATCAACATTCAAATCCTCAGCTATGATTTTCCTATTTTGAAGTAAACTCACTAGATGGATGTGATGCTCCTTTCAAACCAACCGTTAAATACTAATATATCTTTCATATTCAAGTTGGTTTTTTATTTTTCATTATTAAGTTTCTCGTATTTTAGTGATAGTTATTAAGAAAAATAAGTTAATTGTCAAGGGAAGAAAATGTAACATTCCATTTTCAAAAGTTAACGATGTAGATAGCCAGGAAAAGAAAATAAACTATGCGTGCCTCAAATCAATCCGTAAAAATCCTTCGAATCATATCAGTAACGATTATGTATATCCATTAATTATCAAAATAAGATCATTGTGGACGTGAAAGAAAGAAAATTATGAGAATTCTCTTACGATCCCACTTCTGAACTGTAAGCTACGGTTCAGAAGTAAAGGATTTTCGCAATAAAAAACTAGACACATTACTTTAGCACAAACATATTTATTTCCCTTGCCACATTATTTATAAAAACACTAAGATCACCAAAATAATAAAGTTCGTTACTTACTTGCTAAGATTACAATTACCCCAATAATTGTAGCCGTTAATATAAATGTGTTCACAGTTTGGTGTCTCGAACAAGAATGCCGGCTGTCAGTTGACTCCCATAGTGAAAATGACAGTCAATGTCTTATTGAACGAATAATCGATAGAGTGACAAACGAGTATTAGTCGATTAAATAAGTAGGGTTACCAGATACAAGCTAACAGTATGCTCTCGAGTCAGGATGCTATTTTATTTATTTTGTTAAAAAAAGTACCCTCCTTTGAGGTTCGCTATAGTCAGATATAAAAAGCCCCCAACATATTTTGATACAGGGTACATATTATGTATATTTTACATATATTTACTTATTGATACATATTAACTACTAGCTACGCCAATCGTCATATTTCAGCCAAATTAAACAAAACCTTTAATGAATTATACATTGAGAACTTTCTCATGAATCACTTCGTCTATTGCTGAAAGCCGTTTGAAAATGCGTTTGGTAGTTTTTGAGTTTATCGCGTTCAGACAGACAGACAGGCAGACATACGCGGCAGGGACTTTGTTTTATAATATATAAGGATTTTATTCAAATTCTAGCTTTAGTCACGAATGACGGATAATAAATAAGTGGAAAATTTGATTAGGTAACTTTAATTAAAACATTCCACTAATCTATACCATAATCCTAACTAATATTATAAATGCGAAAGTGAGTTTGTTTGTTTGTTACATTTTCATGCTAAAACGGCTGAAAAAAAGACAGTACGGATGACAACCACAACCTGAAGGCCAATTCTCGTATTTAAAAAACGTTCGCATTCATGTCGCAATCTGTCAAAAATACGATCAATTTACCAACTTTTTTGACAAGTTTGACAGATTGCGACCGAATGAGATTAGAACGCGAACGTTCTTAAGACGCAGATATATGCCAGTGACCTTGAGTGGTTAGCTTGCGTGTTCTTTACTGAGCTCACCCAACGTCGTACGTCTAGCCAGTAATAGAACTCGCGCATCAAGGATCAGCAGCGCTGTCACCAATTTGACGCATTATTAATTTAAACATTAAACAAAAGGTATTATCCGCGTTATAACTTTACAAATTAATTTCACTATGTAATATAAACATAATGTAAAATATTCGTATATTAAGTTATTAAGAAAATGCTCTAATTTAACAAAAAAAAAAATCCAAATCATTAACACTACTTGTTTAGACGTAATTTTCACTATAAAATCATTAATATTAGGTTATCGTCGCCTTAAGAGCCCTATTACATGTCCGCTGCCGCGACAAGTCACGGCACAGCGGACAGAGCTCCTGCGGGATCTCATGGCGGCCTGGAGAGTGCGATTGTCGCAACCCAGATTTGGGCTCGCCACAATTGCGGCGATAAGTCCCCTTTTTGATGAGTGGCTTGAGAGGCGCCACGGCGTCCTCACCTTCCGCCTGACGCAGGTCCTCACCGGACACGGTTGTTTCGGGAGGTTCCTGTTTCGCATAAGGCGGGAGGAAACGCCCGGGTGTCACCACTGTGTGGATCGCCCGGAGGACACGGTGGAACATACGGTGGAGGTCTGCCCGGCTTGGGTGGAGCACCGCCGCGTCCTCGTGGGGGCTCGGCGGCAGTGACCTCTCGAGTCCGTCCCTGGTCCAGGCCATGGTGCGGAGTGAGAGGGCATGGCAAGCCGTCACCTCCTTCTGCGAAGCAGTAATGCTCGCGAAGGAGGAGGCGGAGCGCGAGAGGTAGAGGCAAATGCCTCGCCCTAGCAGCCCTAGCCGCCGCCGCCGTAGGAGACGCCCCGGGCGTCGGGAATTGGTAGCAGATTTCCGGCCACCGTAGGCGCGGGCTTGCGGACGGAGAGCAACGGGCAGCTCGCCGTCCGATAAGGACCAGGCCCTGGTCGACGGCGGGTCGTGTTCCACGCGCGCCTCAAAGAGATGTCAGCAAAACTGACGGGGTCTGCTAGGGCCGATGCCTACCGGGGCTGTGGGTATTCCTAAGGGGAAAACGTGGCCTCTGGCAAGGCAAGGGAAGGAACACGGGTGGGTTTCAGTCAGTAAGAGAAGTCATTTGATGATTTCCTACCCAAAAACAAAAAAATGGGGCCCTATTATATTTCGACTGATTTCGACGGCGATTTTTGCGTTATTTGGGCAACTTTGGCGTTCTTATTCTGAGTAACTGAAAGACTTCGACAACTTATTGAGTGGTCGAGAATAGTTATAAGTATAGTTCACTTAAAATTTTTTTTTTGTAAATTCTGGAAATCAACAAACAAATTAAATCATACGCCGAGCCTTCCAATGAGCGTCGAGGGTGTACATGACCAGGGTAGTATTGCGGATCTTTTTTGGCAGCATTTTAGAGTACAGTCACCCCTAAGCAATGAGCCGCAGTTGCCTGCGCCCGATTCCGGGACCGTCTGCTCCGCGCGAAACGTCACGTTCAGTGCGAAACAGATTGCTGCTACAATTGAGAATATGGTTAGAGGAAAATCGTCCGGGCATGACGGTCTCAGCATCGAGCACCTGCAGCATGCTGGGGTCCACTTGCCACGAGTCTTAAGTATGTTTTTGAATTTATGTCTGGGTCATTCTTATTTACCTGAAAAATTAATGCGTACAACTGTTGTAGCGATCGTTAAGAATAAAACGGGTGATTCGTCTGTACTATCTAATTATAGACCTATTTCTTTAGCGACGATAATTGCTAAGGTACTGGACAGTCTGCTTGTACGCCAACTAGATGAACATCTAAAAATAAACGATGCTCAATTTGGGTTTCGGCCCGGTTTATTTACAGAGAGTGCTATCCTGAGCCTTAAGCAGACTGTGCAGTACTATACAGCAAGGAAGACGCCAATATTTGCGTGTTACCTAGATTTGTCAAAAGCTTTTGACCTTGTATCATAATAATGTGCTATGGGGTAAACTGCAGCATAGGACAGATGTGCCCCAGGAAGTTATAAGTTTATTTAAATTTTGGTACGCTAATCAACGGAACTGTGTCAGATGGGAAAACTCTTTTTCAGCCGAGTATAGACTTGAGTGTGGGGTAAGGCAGGGGGGGCTGTCCTCGCCAGCATTTATTAATCTTTATATGAATAATCTGATCAAGGAGCTTAGCAGAACCGGAATCGGCTGTCATATTGATGGCGTATGCATCAATAATATAAGTTATGCAGACTATATGGTTCTGCTGAGCCCCTCGATCGGGGTATTAAGGAAACTGATTAACGTGTGTGAAACGTATGCTGAGACCCATGGGCTCAAATATAATGCACTGAAGAGTGAATTCATGTTGTTTAAAGCAGGCAGTAAATGCTATAGTACAATTCCACCAGTCACGCTGTGTGGCAGACCTCTAAAAAGGGTTGCTAGTTTTAAATATCTGGGTCATTGGGTCTCAGACGCTTTGAAAGACAATATGGCCGTATACAGAAAGAAAGCTGGAAACTTATAAGCGCTTACCGGCGCTTGTCAGCGCTGGTAACCCGCGCAGGAAAATATAAATGAACGCGCGCCGATAAGCGCTGACCGGTGCCGACAAGTGCCGACAAGCTTCAACACGCGCTGGTCAGCGCTGGGCGCTGCCATTTAAAATTAATAAAAAACTGCGACAACGCCTGCAATTACGACAGGCAAATTTATTTTGATAAATATTAAAATGGATAGTGACGTGTTGATATCCAAATCATCGTCCGATGAGTCCGACATTTTGCTTGGTCTGCTTCAACCTGCTTCCTTTGTGTAGAACGCAACAGCGCTGGCAAGTGGCGAGCGGGAGCGCAGGTCGCTGGCTGTTCGATGTGGGATGTTGGCTCGCAGGTTTGCACGTTGTACAGCTCAGGTTAAGGTGACGCTTTTCAAAACCTATTGCCAGTCCTTTTACACGTGCAGCCTGTGGGTGGACTTTACACAGAGGGCATATAGTGGCCTGCACACACAATATAACAACACGTTCCGGATGTTGATGGGGCTGCCGCGTTTTTGTAGCGCGTCCGGCATGTTTGCCGACGCGAATGTTGATAGTTTTTCGGCCATCAGGCGCAAGAGATGTGCATCTCTGCTACGCCGTGTTCGCGACAGCCCCAACACTATTCTTAGAGCGTTGGCTGATAGGTGGGACTCTCCGATCTTGGGGCGGTGGATACGACTGCACGCAGTCAAGTAGGCATTCCCCGGGATCGGCGTGCCTCTCCGTTAGTATACAATGTGGAGACTACAATACAACAATAAATGAAAATACTGGCACTACTAATGCAAAAGAGTATTTTGGAACTGTCAAATAAATCCTAGCATCGAAATAAAAAAAAGATTTTTTCAAACAAATTAAATGTAGTCTATGCCATATCCACCCTAAGCCTATAAATTCCGTTTATCTAACTAGGCCTAGGCTGAATTCTCAGGCATACGTTTCCGAATATCCACCTTAGGGTGGATTTTTGGGGTGGATAAACGGAATAACCCGAACTGACTATGGATTTGGCCGAGCTATATTGACTAAACTATTGAAGATATTCAATTAAATTTTTGTGTACAGAATGAGAACGTCATTAAGGACACGCCTTTTAATTTTTTGTTGTATTGTCGTCTCCACCTTGTATAAGTACCTAGCTACTAACACTAGTTGATAAGTTTACATGTTTCTAACAAATATGGAAGTGATTCTGAAATAAACGTTATTTAATTTAATTTAATTTAATAGCGGCCTCGCTTTTTTATGCATAATAGGTACAACATGAACACCCGCGCAGTGAGCTTTTTTTTCTAAAATATAGCATAATTATATTGTTATTGTAAATGTGATTGTAAATAACAACATAGAAGAAATAGACAGGCGCATATCAACCACATGGAAAAAGTTCTGGTACTACAAAGAAGTTATGAAGTCTAGCATGGACTTAAAATTAAAAAAGAAAGTAGGTAATGGATACCTCTGACCCTGTCTCACATATGGCTGTCAAACATGGATATTTGATTCAACAAGGAACAGAAAAATAAAATCATGTCAAAGAGCCTTAGAACACAGCTCACTAAAAATAAATTAAATAGGTAAAGCCGAACTCTGCTCGGGTGAAAATATAAACATATCGTCCAGGTACACCAACGTTTTATCACATTCCCGAGGCTGTGAAAATAGAGAAAACGAGTTTTCCCAGATATGAGACCTAGCTAGATCGATTTTTCACCCCCGTACACCCCTAAATTGTAACTTTCATTGAAATCGTTGGAGCCGTTTCCGAGATTCAGATTATAATTACAAGAATTGCTCGTTTAAAGATATTAGATTTATTTCACGATGTCCAAATAGCCACTAATTACCGAATAAATTCAAAAATGGAACATCAGCCGAAAGACGTCCACTGCTGGACATAGGGCAAAAATGGAACATAATTTGTATGAAATTATCTGCCAAGTAAGTTATTAGCAACTTAATCGTAGGTGGTGAAACAGGCCCAAAGGCTTACTGTAATAGAAGAACATCTTGTTAAAAAGGACATCACCCATTTTGTTAGGGGATTAGGGATTTAAAAAAAAGTCTGCGGCCAGGAATAAATTACATTTTATTTGAATGGTGGCAGTAGTAGGAACATTTCTTTGTATGGCGATAACGCTGTAAAGCATTTGCGAGTAAAGATATACAACGATCTTGAAATGAAATAAATTATGTACACCCCGCCATTTCGTGTAAGATCCCGTATGATTATTATTCCGGTATTTTGAGCTGAGCGATACCACCTGACACATACAACACTATTAACTAGCTAGTCCTTCTGTAACGGCGTAGTATGGATGGATTACAATAAAATAAAACATTTTTCTAGATAAATAAAAGATTTGCCTAGCTTAGGGATACCGATAAAGGTGGCTTCTTTCTACGCTTGCGGAAAGATGTTGTTGTTCAAAGGGCCATTGAATATGGCGGTCATAAGCATAATGAGAGGGGAGGAGTTGTACACCTCATTGATGATACCGTCTGAACCGAAAGGTTTCCGAGCGTGGAACCCTTTCATGATGTCGTGCACTTCATCTGGAGTGACGGGAGGCAGAGGATCATCAGCGTCTTCAACGGCTAGGATGAAGCTCTACATTTGACTTCTGTATTAACCTTGTCAAGGTGCGCTTGGTGTACTGGTTGGGAGCTGGGAGAACATTGGGACTCTAGGCTGTCGGCCAGACATTCGGTTTTGTCAGGGTTGTCGAAAGCGACGCGCTTGTCAAGACGGATGAGAGTGACTGAACTGAGTCACGAGTCACGACACGCGTATCTATTGTGTATTGTGGGGTGGAGCCTATAGGAAGGGTTGCGGGAGGAGAGTGCTAGGTTAGGATAGGTTTTTACCATAACGTGTGCAGCGAGGTACTGCCAAAATAATAATAAAAAAATCCCGTCGCCGAGATTCTATTTGTTACCTGATATATATCTTCAAACCCAAATTATTCTCGACCTTGACGCCGTAGTAAAAAATAATGCGTTCAATGTGATCTTTCAAAATATGTAATTATTACTGATGGCAGCCAAAAAAATATTATATCAGAATGGGTAAATCTCCGAAACCAAATTGTTCTCGACTTTGACGCAGTAGTAAAAAATATTACGTTTTATGTGTTCTTTCAAAATATGTACCTAATTATTATTAATGGCGGCGACAAAAAAAAAAAACTCAGCATGGTTATATCTTCGAACCCAAATTGTTCTCTACTTTATCGCTATAGTAAAAAATAATACGTTTTATGTGTTCTTTTAAAATATGTAATTTTATTGATGGCCGCCACAAAACAAAATTATCCCAGAATCTCTTTAAAATTTTAACTAAATGTGTTCTAAGTATCTATCTAACACCTCCAGAGAAAACCTTGTGGAAAACGCTTGCAAAATTTAAAAATTCTACCCCAGTGTTAAAAAGAGTTCCCCGGGGTGCTAGACGGTCTGTCGCACTGAATTTGGCGCAATGTCTCCGTCTTGCGACCCAGGAGAACTCACAAAGCGCCTGGGAGCAATTGCTTACCTTCCCATATAGAATTCTGCATGTCCAAAAAAATCTGGCAACTAAAAAAACCTTAACTAACCAAATTAAAGAAAATTGTAACAATTCGACCCTAATTTTAGATCCAAAATTACCTCCATTCAATAACCAATTACAAAAAAGCTTATGTTCACATGTGGAATCCAAATTAGGTGAAGGTGACATCAGGGGAGCGGCCAAGATACTGTTCAGCAGCGATGTGTTGGCGCCTTATTCTCCAGAAACGCTGACAGCCCTGGAGAGTAAACACCCAGCGCCTGCGGATAGTCTCACCTTTCCCGATCCCCCGACCCCCCAGATCAAAATTCAACCTTCCTAAATGTTTCGGCGCCCCAGTTGATTGCAGCCGTGAGCTCCTTCCGGAGCGGTTCCGCCGGTGGCCTCGACGGCCTGACTCCACAACATCTAAAGGATCTATTAAGTTCAGGCGCCGGGGACGCTGGTGAGTCACTTCTGAAGGAGCTTGCGGCCTTGATTAACCTTATGCTCACCGGCGGTGTGAACGAGGCCGTCGTCGATGTGTTATACGGGGCCAACCTATGTGCCCTACGCAAGAAGGACGGCGGCATTCGTCCCATCGCCGTTGGGTGCACCTACAGGCGTACGGCAGCCAAAATATGCTGTAAGTTATACAGCGAATCCCTTACAGCAAAATTTCAGCCCCTGCAGCTTGGTTTCGGCTCGAGAGGGGGCTGTGAGGCTGCCGTGAATGCACTATCCACCTTTTTGAACCGCAACAAAGGTGAGGTTATCCTCAAGGTTGACGTTAAGAATGCCTTTAACTCTGTCAACAGGGACACCTTGTCCCCGAAATTTATGGTTTTATGTGGCAGTGTTACAAGTACCCCTCTAAATTATTATACAAGGACAATGTTTTGGAATCTGCAGTAGGATGCCAACAAGGTGACCCTCTCGGGCCAGTCATTTTCAGCTTGGCTATTCATCCAATCATCCAAAAACTAAATTCAAAATTTAACGTATGGTATTTAGATGATGGAACCCTAGGAGGTGATGTAGACACCGTTTTGAACGACTTTAAACTCCTCAAACAACAATTCAAATCCATTGGCCTGGACCTTAACCCATCAAAATGTGAAATTTACCTTTCTGACATTACCGACAGACAAATGACCCTTGAGAAATTTAATGCAATAGCCCCACAAATCAAAATTTTAGAAAAAAGTTCACTTCAGCTCCTAGGTTCCCCAATTTTAGAAGACAGCTTTCCTCCCTTCATCGACGAAAAAATCAAAAAGTTCAACGAAATTTCGTACAGACTCTCCAAAATTTATCTACATTCGGCATTCACCGTGATTAGATACTGTTGTTTTGGTCCAAATTTTATATATTTTCTACGCTCTTCCTCTCTATGCAAGCAGTCACACCTCTTGGACAAAATTGACAAAATCATCCGCAGCACCCTAACATCCATTTTAAATGTGGTCTGGGAATTATATGTTTGAGCCGTTTGGGGTTGAAACACTAGGGCTATGGGGCCCGAGTGCCCACTTGGTTTTTCAAGACATCGCCAAGCGGTTGGTCGACTCTTCACGTGACCAGAGGGCTGGCCTTTTCTTCGGACAAAGAATAAGCATTGCCATACAATGTGGCAATGCTGCCAGCCTTTTGGTCACTTTTGCTGTTGACAGCGATGCAGACGAATTTTTTGATGCCCTTTAATTGTTCCCCCCCTTTTTTTACATACTTGTACATATTATTACTATTATTGTTAAGTCTGTATATAAATTATTGTACTTATTAATGAAAATAAAAAGTATCTATTATTTTTCTAGAAATATTTTAAAACTACTATAAAACTCCATGCGCAAATCGTTTCAAATTAGTCCGCCGTAGGGTATTAGTGTTCTGTGTGTGGTCCGATGTGAGGCCTTCCAGACTGTGGACAGGACGTGTCGCTCGGCGCTCTGCCTGACCGCTCTGTACCTCTACCATGAGTTGCCATCGAAAATTTACTCGCTAGCGCTAGCGTATTAACCCGTTCAGTGCCGGGAGCCCTCCTGGAGGGTTCACCTAGTCGCATATGGAATACCGGGAGCCCTCGCGGTGGGCTCATTTTAAATGTTGTTTTTTCTTAGCAAATACAGCTGGCATTATAAACCGTGATAGTAAAATCTGATATTATAATTTATAATTTAACTACTCGTATCAATAAAAAAATTGCTCACTGTTACAAATATTCAAGTGGTTTATAATACGGTTTTAAACCTAATGCCGTAGACCATCAGCGATGGTTAACTTTAGCGCAAACGAAATGCCGGTGACCCTCCCGGAGGGTTTACTTCCAATATGTATGGCGGCATGACGTATGAGCTCTATGAAAAGCGGGTGGAGTTGGAAGTGTTGACGTAGAACAAACTGATTTCGATAATGCTCGCACCATGAGTTTTACGGAGTCTCATGCAGGCGCTAAGGTAAGCTCGATAGATCGTGTCACCTACAGTGTGACCATTTCATAAATGGCGAATCTGCCACAGACTAGGCAAAAAAATTGCCAAAATCTGCCACACTTGGCGCCAAAAATGCCAAAATAAGCCTTCATGGAAACGGCAAAAATACACACAAATTCAATGAAATATCATTAATCAACAAAAATATTTAACAATTTTCTTATGCATTATTATACCTAATAATAATAAAAAAAGGAAAATTCTATATTTTTAAATGTTTTTTATATCTTTTTTTTAAGAAATATTTAAAAATGTAATTTAAATATGTATTAAAATGAAATAAAAGAAAAAAGGAAAATTCAAATAAGGTTATGTGAATTTCCTTGAAGTCTTTTAAATCTGCCAAAATCTGCCACTTTTGTAAATCGTCAGCAGGGTCTGCCACAGACAACATTTTGGAGCGAAATCTGCCAAAATGGTAGAAATCTTCCACACTGGTCGTCTAGCTAACTTCACTCTTATGTTTTGTTTCTATCTTTCTCAGTAATAAGAAGAGGGAACGGCTCATATGATCAAAACGTCACATAAGTAGTGATGGGTCGGGAGAATATTCTCACACGGAGAATATTCTCGGATCGAGAATGTTCTGCAATATTCTGGAATATTCTTTTCGACGGAGAATATACGAGAATTTAAAAATGGAAGTAAAATTGCTAAATTTTAATACAATAAGTTTCGATTTCAAGGTCTAAAGTAAACTTCTATTGTTGTTATTTAATACTTTACTCGAAAAAACGTTACTGTATTATGTTTCGGACTGGAAATGGCGCCGTTTCTCTTGTACACCGAACTAAACTATCACTAAACACTATGACACACTTGTGTCACTTTAGTCTATTTCAGAATGGGAAATCCTCGTTTGACAGGACTAAACGAAATTTTGGTGATTTTTAGTCTAATTTAGAGGCATTTGTGACAAGAAAATCGGCACCAATAGCGACTCCACGTGGTACTTATTTGCCCTATCCCGTGATTTTTTTTAGAGTTGGAAGGGCGCTGGGGGGCACTCTCGACGTGTTTTATACGAAAGTTTTCACTTATTGTATGGAAAATATGGAAAATGTTTGCTTACATGATGAGTTTTAAGGGTTTATGAGTTTCATAAAGGGGGTCGAAATTTTCATTATTTTTGCGATAGGGCACACTATTTTCGAAATATTAGCAAAAGAAAAGAAAAAAAGACAGTACTGTTTTTGCATCCGAAGTCGAGGTATTGGTGTGATTTTTAAAACCCATAAACCCTTAAACTCAACATGCAGGTAATCATTTTTGAAATTTTCCATGATATTTTTCATATTTTCCATACAAAAAGTGAAAAATTTCATATAAAACACATCGGAAAAAACCCCCAAAACTCAACATGTAGGTAATATTTTTTTATATTTTGCATACAAAAAGTGAAAAATTCCATATCAAAACACGTCGACGCTGCCCCCCTGCGCGCCTCCGGCTCTAAAAAAAATTCCCAAGGTAGGGCAAACAAGTACCACATGGAGTCGCGATTATCAAATTCGATTTTAGTTGCGTCAAAATTATTTTTGATTGTTATTTTGTTTTTAATTATTTGCACCATAAACCTTTCTTATAATGTTGTTTTCTTATTCATTTTACTAATGCTGATTATTTTAAACTCATAAAGTTCGTTTTAATACAGAAATCATACTTTAACAATTTAAGAGAATTTATGAGAATTTTCTCGAAAATATTCGTGAATATCAGGTTGGCGGGTGTAATTTTCAGAAATGGTCGAAATATATCAAAAGATTTAGTACCTAATTAGTACCTAATTGTACCACTAGTGAAATAATTTGTACCTCGTGGGATCGCAAGTTATTGCAATAGTTTTATACACCCGCCATTCTGATATCAGAATGGCGGGTGTATTTTTGTGCAGCCGAGATTACTGAGAAGTTAGATATAAAACATACATGGATATTTAGTACCTAATTGGTACCTCTCTAAACATACCTCAAGTCAAAGAAATCTCATCGGAATTCGGCAGAAATTGAAAAATTCATATTTTTATACAGAGTGTAATTTTTTTACAGATATATTGCTTGTTTGACACAAAGAGTACGAGAGCCCACGACCAAAACCATGTTGCATCGTTTTACGGCCTATACCGTAAAAAATCGTTAGTTTAGACGGTTCTGAGCCCGACTGGATGGAGGTCCATTTTTGCTATGACAAAAAAAATTGTCATACGGTTTTATCACAATATGTCTGATATTAAAAATGTAATTGGTTTCGTCATTTTATTATGAAAAATTAATATCAAACATATTGCGAGTCATATGTTGCCTGAGCGCATTTTCAAAACTGTCAAAATAAAAATTTCAACCTGTCTCTTTAGCAACCTGATTAAATTTTTTTTTAATTAATCTTTTGTATGGTTACCAAAAACCTGTTTTCAGACATTTTAAATGTTACATATATAATTCCAAAAAGGAAAAGAACGTTTTGGAGTCACCCGCGGTTAACGCACGGTGCTTGTTACGCTCCTATCTGTTACGACCTTTGATCAACAATTTGTTGATCGAAGCTTACGACAACGATGATGAGTCCGACAATGATTAAAACGATGTTTTTTTATTCAATAAGCTGCATTTTTCAAACCTTATTTCAGTTTCCTTTTGTCCAATTTATTTAAAAACTCCTTCAATATCAATTCGATGGTTTCGGGTTAGCTCTATGATAATCGTACGTAAATACTCCGCAATACGAACTTTTCATCATTTCTGATTATGGAAAAGTTGTCTGATTAGTAGTATGATACACAAAATTTGTCTGATATAATTTTTTTCTACATTTGGGCAACTTTTTTGTTCATGCCCAAGAGTTTTCAGACAGACAGACATCCTATGTTACCCACTGGAAAAAAAATTCAACACGTTAAAAATGGATGCAACAAATAAGTTGCTCACACTTCTGAAAAATGATTTATTCGCATCAACTGACCAATGTTCACTTGAAAACAAGATTTTCAGACTGTTGGCTATGGCTTTATGCGTAATTTTTTATTTCCTCGAATGGCCTCCTTGGTACGTGTGATGCTACTGGTCTGAAAATTGTGTTTTTGGTACCTAAAACCTATCGTTCAACTACATTCCGAAAATCAGGCAAATTACTATGATACAGTTCGGATTTGTTTTTTTCACATTATTGAAAAAGCGGGCAGGTCAGGCGAGACGTGGAGAAGTTCTCAAAAAGGGGTTTTTGATTCAGAATAAGCAAAAGATTTAATACGGTTTTGGTCGTAAAGCGATGAGGTAAAAATTTTGGTCATGAGCTCTCGTACCAGTTGAGGAAATCGGGGATTCTTGACTATAGGGATACTTAGCATCTGGTGGAATGACAGCTCACTTCACCTACATGAACAAAATAATGATTGTTTTCATTTCTATGCCACTTGCAGTTCTACAATATGGTTCTAAAAGTGAAAGAACAACCAGATTATAGGTTCAGTTTGCATAGGAAATGGTTCTATGTGAAGCTGTAAGCTGCAAATTTTCAAGGTTCTAATATTGATTTAATAATAGCTTTACATAATTATCGTGTACTTGACTGAATATATCAAACAATTCAAGAGTCTTATTATTATTTGCAAACAAAATAACGCACGGACACAAATACAAAAAAATGTTTTTTATCTCATCTATTCAGAAAGAGCTAGTTTATTCTTCGTAAACAGGTATAGTTCGATTCAAATTTAATGGCGGCTCGGAAGTTAGTTGCTCTTGCTCATTGCGTAGTACCCCACCCCTCACCCCCGCTGATCTGCGCAGCGGGGGTGAGGGGTGGGTCCCTTGTCCACTGCGACCACATCACGGTGCATACCCACTTCGGCTTTTAAGAAATATTCTCTGAGGCTGCACACCTCGCGGTTGTGGAGGGTCTTCGCATTTAAAAACCCTCGACCCCCGCACTTCCGCGGGATGTACAGTCTCATCACCGAAGAACGTAGGTGATGCATCCGGTTTGCGGTCAGGAGTGTACGGACCCTCCTGTCCAGGGCGTCGAGTTCGGTCTGAGTCCATTTGAGTATGCCGAAAGAGTACATCATTAATATTTATTTTGTTATTAACAGTGAAATTTTATAAAAAAAATTTGGGGGTTTTCTATTTACCATAAATATGGCTAGAAATAGTACCTAAGTGAATTTGAAGATAAACATTATTTCATATAAGTACTTAAATAAGAATATAGGAAAAGAAGAGACTCAGGTCGGCTATCTGCAAACAGATGTCAAAATTATGGCCAATTCGCTTATAATGAATGTAAACTAATATTTAAGATACCTACTAAGACCTTTGATTGCCATTCATGATTTAGTGTGTAACGTGATCAAGAGGCAGATTTTTTTTAATGAAAATTCATCTGTGAATATACCTACATACCTTTTTCAAATAAATTTTAACGTCATGTGTTTTCAGGCAACTAAATGACATCCCGGCCAGCCGGTGGAACGAGACCTGCTGCGGTCTATTCTGTAAAAAACTCACCGTGAAATGAGCTGTCATTCCCCCTGATGCTAAGTATCCCTATAGTCAAGTATCCCCGGTTTCCTCTGTTGTGTTTCTTGTGTCAAACAAGCAACATATTGTAACACTCTGTATAAAAAAAACTATTTATCAATTTCTGCCGAATTCCGTGGAGATTTCTTTGGTTTAAGGTATGTTTAGAGAGGTACCAATTAGGTACTAAATATCCATGTATGTTTTATATCTAACTTCTCAGTAATCTCGGCTGCACAAAAATACACCCGCCATTCTGATATCAGAATGGCGGGTGTATAAAACTATTGCAATAACTTGCGAACCCACGAGGTACAAATTATTTCACTAGTGGTACAATTAGGTACTAATTAGGTACTAAATCTTTTGATATATTTCGACCATTTCTGAAAGTTACACCCGCCAACCTGATATTCACAAAATATTCTCGGGAATGTTCTCGCTCAGGAGAATTTACTGAGAATTTAAGTTGTGGTGTAGTTTATTTTAAACTCAAACTTCGTAAAACGTTCAAATGCACTAAAAACTATTAGTCTAAAAAAATATCGATTCAATACAGTCATCCAATTTTTAAATTCTCATAAGTTCCCTACCAAAAGAATGTTCTCGAGAATTTAACAGCAAAGTTCTCGCAAGAAGAATATTCTCGAGAATTTCCCATCACTACACATAAGGTATCGCTATGGTAACAATGTTATGACAGTCAATATGTATCATGAAACAATCCGACTAGATAGAAAGGTTGGCGGTTAGTGCACCTTTTTATGGTATTTAGGGGTTGTTGAATTTTTATTCCTTATAGGTAATAATTATTTACCTCTATTCAATTTGTAATTTTGTTGACAATGTGTGATTCGCGGCGTTATTTATTTAAATTTAAAATGAACTATGTTTACAATAATAGTGTTGCGGACGGCAGAGGTACCTACAGTACCGCAGGCAACCTGGGACGATCTCCCACTGATATTTGATGTGCGCTCCCTGCTAACTGACCCTAGGTGAATCCGCTGGCTGCACAACCACCACGGACCCCTGAATACCTACGTACCTAGGTTGGGTACCATAACCCACAGTGACCACGATGAGGACTATCTTGAGGCAGCGAAATAAAACACTGATTTACTATCTTGAATTATTCCGGAGAATTCGGCTTTTCTTGGTATGTTTCTTCTTTGGTGGCTGAACTCCGTATTTAAGTGTATTATCTATGGCTGAACTGCGACTGAATTGCCCACAAAATGGTACGCCTTTTATAGTAGGTAAATCCGTTAGGATATTGTGGTGCAAGCCGAATTCTTGGAATTGTGCATTTATTTATTTCTTATTAGAATTTCTTACAATCTTTGTAGATTATTCATATAAAACACTATACAATTAATTAACTTATGTAGTTAAAACTTTTAGAACAAACACCAAGTGCACGGATCCCGTCGGCGTCGCCGGCAAATAGAATATTTTGTAAGAGAACTAAATAAGATAGTTTCTTGAAATTTACGTTCTTCCAGTCGTTGGCCTCCAAATTTTGGGGCCACTAACATATTCCATGCTAAATAATCTCTTCCAGACATTATTTTGCCTTTAATAGACTCAAAAACGTATATAATTTGAATGTAAACATGTTTCACACGTCAAAATGGTAGTGAGCAACGTAACTACTATCGCAAGCGTATTTTTCGATAGCGTCTGTCGATTTAGTGACTCATGGTGCCGTTTTGTATGGTGACAGCTGAAAAACGTTAGCGACTATCGAATAGATTACGTTAGGTTTCTTACCTATCGAAAACTATAGTGCTCTTGGAACAAATTTTAATTCTTTCTGTGACCGCTAGGGGCGCTGTACAATATCTTTTCATATAAATCATTTACGGGGACGCTAGCAAGTTTTGACATTATCGAAATGTATTTGATTAACGTTAATACGCTAGCGAGTTTAACGCTAGCGAGTAAATTTTCGATGGCAACTCATGGTAGAGCTACTGTTGACCTTTGTCGTGCGTAAAACGATACTGCACGAGTATAGTACGATCGCCAAATCTTAGTACTTAGTAATAAACAAAATATTTTATTGAATTTCTGAAAACTAATTTAGTACAAAAATCGATAGTGAGGTCAAAATGTAAATTCAAGATGGCGGCTGCGAAAGTTTTCTAATTTTTTGTCATAGGTGTCGTTTTCATATACCACGTTTACATTCAGCTCACTTTCACGGCAGTGAGCTGGAAAGTGGGCAGAACGAGTATGGAAACACAATACTTCTGATGCTGCTGCCACTACTACTCGCGCTGCCCAGCGCTCCCCAAAAGAGCGGTTTCTTGTACGAAAGTCAAAGGACGGGCAGCGCGAGAAGCAGTGCGTGTTTACATTCAGCTTCGCAGCTCACTTCTCGCCGTGAGTATGGCCGCCAAAAATTGTACATTTGGAGCAAAATTTGTGTCCTTCTCATTTACGTTAAAAAAAACATGTATTTTTATATTTTTTACGAAGTGTATAGAGTGCCGCGAGTTTCTTGTGGCACTCTAGTGTCACTGCCTCGGCCCGGCTAGGCTGCCGTGAGCGTTGCATTGTCACTGTCACTTGTTATTTAGGTTAGGTTAGGTTAGAACTGTGACCACACAACGCACGAGCCGAGCGAGCGTAGCGAGCGGTGCCGCGGTAGCGGCCGGCGAAGTGCCAGGGTCCGTTTAGGTACAAGAGAATGTAATGTTTTGGGAATGTGGTGTTTTACAGCGATCTAACCTCGACAATCAAACAAAATACCAAGTGACGTGACTTAGTGACAGTGACAATGACAATCCAATGCTTGCGGCACTTGAGCCGGGCCGAGGCGGTGTTACTAGGGTGCCTGTAGTGGCACTTTATCCGATAGGGATAGAGTGCCAATGGTGGCACTCTATACACTGCCTATTTTTTATGATCTACACACGCGGCCGCGTGTCAGCCAAATACTGGCGACGCAGCAGCAGTGTGTAATATTACACGAACCATTTGGAGCTACTTTTGACCCCTTAATAACTCAAAATCTATTTAACATAAACAGATGAAAATTGGTATATTTATTAAAACCCCTTAGATTAACTAGAACCCCTTTCGTAAATACAGCTTAAACGGTTATTGAGATATTAACGTCTAAAAATCGGTATTTTTATCAGTGACTGACATAGCGAGATAGTGACATATACATTCATGGTCATCAAAAACCTAACCCACTTCCACATGACCTAGAAAGTTGAAAGGCGTCCAGCTGGGTAATTGTGTGTATGCAAAGGAAAACATCAGAAAACAGTTTTTTTTATGATTTGAAATATCTTCGATCGAATTTTACTAATACTTAGCGCCTTTCGATACCTATTATAATAGCAACTAAGCTCTTCCTTTCGCAGGAAAATCGGTTCCTCGATGTCAAGTCAAAGTCAAAGTCAAAGTCAAAGTCAGTAGTATATTATTGGGCATTCTATACCACTATCGGCAAGTTGCTCGGCGAGTGCGCCTCGCTGCCGATAGTGGTATAGAATGCCCAATAATTGATAATCGACTCGCCTCTCCACTCGACCGAGACAGTACATTTTGCCGCGTACTTGATGAGCAACGATAATCATCCATCAACTCTCCGTTTACTTACTCTCTAGTGTATAACTGTATACAACCAATGATCATGCGAGTTTGCTATCGCTCTGAAGGGTGGTACAGAATGCTTAATAATGAACAATCCACTCGATCAATGAACCAGTAACGCAAAAGAGGTTGTGGTAAGTTTATAAATGTTAACGTACTATATACATTCACTCATTTTTAATCGGTTCATTTCCAACAGTAATCATGAAATTTGTAAAACAACCGCAATCGCTGCATGTTGATACAGTCTGTGATGATATTTGTAAGACTAGTTTTCGCCATGGAGAATTATTACCTAACTCAGTACGATGTATTATTTGTGGTCCATCCAATTGTGGAAAAACCAATTTATTAATTGGTCTTCTTATACACGAAAATGGATTAAGATTTGAAAATGTTTATGTTTATTCAAAAACTCTGCACCAACCCAAGTACATTTTCTTAGAAAGAGTTTTGCAGCGGGTTCCCGGTATTTCCCTCCAGAAATATCAGGGAAATGAGGAAGTACTAAGCGTTCAGGACGCAAAACCCAACTCCGTGATTATTTTTGATGATGTTGCTTGTGAAAATCAAAATAACATGCGTGATTATTTTGCAATGGGAAGACACAAATGCATAGATTGTTTTTATCTGAACCAAACATATCGTAAAATCCCCAAGCAGTTAGTAAGAGATAATGCGAACTTAATCATACTTTTTAAACAAGATGAAATTAATTTACGACATATTTATGAAGAACATGTCAACACTGATATGACATGGATTGAATTTCGTAAAATGTGTTCGAAAATATGGAGTGAACCTTTCAATTATGTAGTGATTAATAAGGATTGCTCCAAAAATAAAGGATGTTATAGAAATAAATTTGACACTTTTGTTGTCTTTGATTAAAAAAAACTTATATTTAAGACTGTTACCCTCGCGATATTATTATTCTTCAGACAACGCTTAATCAATCACGAACTTTTTGTTATTATGGAAAAATCACTGAAAAGACAAATTGTTGAGGCTGCAGATGCTGTTAAGAAGAAGGTGCGAAAGATGAGAGATGTTGAGCTTAACAATCAGCAAGTACTGGAATCAGTTTTCAAGCCGGTAACAGAACCACTCAACCAAATTGCTAATGTCAGTAAGCAAGCTTCTCTTCTGCATAATATAGAAAATCAAGAAACCGAAGTTCCGTGTATAGATAAAACTTTGCAAAAAGAACCCACAATTAGTAAAGGAACCAATGATAATAACGACAATGAAGACGAATATGAATCTGATATCGAAAGTGACTCTTCGTACAAATCATTAGTTGAAAACAACCAAGGTATTGATTCGTCATCCTGGTCAGTGTCCTCAGAAGCTCTGACCGATATTCCGTTTGGTGTCAGAGTAGAGGGCGGAAAATTGATGTTAGGTTCTGCTCGTATAACGATCAGTGATGAGTATATCATCGTAGCTGGACGCAGATACCGAAATACGTCTGGTTTAAAACAGTTGCTGTTGAAAAAGAACGTCGATTTAAGCTTGGTTACAGAGAGTGATATGAAACATTATAAGTCGATGCTACTTGACACAAACGCACATCGACGAGACTATGAGCCTGGTAAACCAATCAAAAGTAATAAAGGACAAAAATATTTGCAAATTATTAAGCCTCTATTCCAACTACGAAGTACAATTCAGGACCACCAATCGAAAGGAAAAGGACTACCCTTTACAAAAATGTGGAGGAAAAACGTTGATTTTGTTTATTGGGACGATCCAAATGAACTGGTAGATAGGTTAAAATTACTAATTGCATCTCGAGATGCTGGTAACACAGGATTAGATAATGAAATTATATCTATCATTGAAGAATTGCGTGAAAGTAAAGTTATAAATAAATAAATATTTTAAAATGTGTTTATTTTATTATCAGCCTCTCGATACAATACACCTTAAATATGAACGTAGACAAATTCGGACACTACATTCACAAAAGAATGCGTTTATCAGAGTTATTTGAGTTTAATGAGAACGCATTGTTAAAATTAGAAAACGGAGATTTTGATTTAAAAACATCAAGACTAAGAGGAGTTCGATCTCCAGTAGAAGCAGACGATGCTGTGAATAAGGATTATGTAGATCGTTTGAATGCTAACATGTTAAAAGAATTAAATAACCTGACCGTGAACAAGGATTATGTAGATCGATTGAATGCTAATATGTTAAAAGAATTTAATAACATGATTGGTTCATTGCGCTCTCAAATCATAAAAGACACAAAGGGCACAGTTCAGGCTACTTTAAAAGCAAAGATACCTGAGATTTCAACTCATTTGGAAGATAAGTTTTATACCAAAGCAGAGGTAGATAAATTACTACAAAAAACTCCGTAATGGCAAAACAGCAAATTGTTAATGAAATACACAAAGCAGCACGAAGAAATTTCGTTAGACGTCCTGTCATTCTAAAGGGGATCGATGACTTATGGCAAGCTGATCTGATGGACATGCAAAATCTAAGAAAATATAATAAAGGTCATAATTACATTTTAGTGGTGATTGACTGCTTCTCAAAGTACGCTTGGGTAGAGCCATTAAAATCAAAAAATAAACTTGATGTTACTCATGCATTTAAACGAATACTGATTAACAGCAATCGCAAACCGGTTAATTTACAAACTGATATGGGAACAGAATTTTATAACAACTCATTTCAAACGCTTATGAAGACTTACAATGTTAACCATTACTCAACGTTTTCTACCAAAAAAGCTTCGATCGTAGAGCGACTGATTAAAACTCTTAAAAATAAATTATATAAATATTTTAGTCTGAACGGAAACTATATGTGGTTAGGTATACCGTTAGAGGTTACGTTAAAGATATATAACAATACAAAACATCGTACAATTAAATTTAAACCAATTGAAGTCAATAAATCTTGCGAGTCTGTTATAAAAGAAAATATTAAAAAAGCCTTAAATCATGTAACCGTCCGTAGAAAACCTAAGTTCAAAGTAGGTGACTTTGTTCGTATCAGTAAATACAAACACCATTTTGAAAAAGGTTATACACCTAATTGGTCAACTGAAATATTTACTATAAAAAAAATTAATCATACCATACCAGTAACATATCATATACAAGATCAGCGAAAGCAAGCCATAATGGGAACCTTTTACGAGCAAGAACTTCAGAAATCTTACTATCCTGGTATTTATTTGATAGAAAGGGTTTTAAAAAGAAAAGGATCAAAAATGTTTGTGAAATGGTTGGGTCTAAACAACGAAGAAAATAGTTGGATCGAGAAAACTGCAATAGTGGATTAAAATAATTATATAACGATTACTTTTGCATCATTTCTCTCATTACACATTAGAGAATGCAAGGAGGTGAACTTGTTAATACCTTAATTAATAATCTACCGTTCGAACTTCATTTACCCGGCTACAATTATTGCGGTCCCGGAACTAAATTGCAGAAACGTTTATTACGAGGTGACCGAGGTGTAAATAAGCTAGACGAAGCTGGTATGCATCACGACATTGCATATGCAAACCATACAGACTTACCCAATCGTCACAAAGCTGATTTGCAACTACTAAATATGGCTAAACAAAGACTTAAATCGAGCGATGCTGGGAAAGGTGAAAAACTTAGTTCATGGTTAGTGAGCAAAGTTATGAAAGCCAAACTGAAATCTGGTTCTGGCATTAAAACGTTTAAAAGTTTCGTGTCAAAAATAAAAGCAAAAATAAAGAAACTGAATCCAAAGGACAGTAAAACTTTAATTAACGCTGCTTACTCAGCAGCAAAAAAAATAATTCCATGCATTCAGAAAATTCGAGTGCCGCGAGTGATACCCCTACCAAAGACTGGAGGTATTCTACCTTTAATCCCAATTTTTGCGGGTTTATCAGCTTTAGGAACTTTAGCTGGTGGTGCGGCTGGTATTGCAAAAACTGTTAACGATTACAAAGCAGGTCAGCAAAATTTGCGAGAAACACAACGACATAATAAGGCTATGGAGTCTTTAAAGTTAGGCCAGGGCTTGTACATTAAGTCACATAAAAATGGTAATGGTTTATTCATTAAGTCTTCAAAAAACTGAAAAATAAGCTACCTAATCGTCCTCTCACTAATATAGACATCCAAAGGTTTGCACGCAACATCCCTCACTTTCGAGGAGTATACATGAAGGATCAGTTACCAAGGACGCCAAAACGGGTTGAATGTGGTGTCGTTAACTTGGACGACTCTAAGAACGAAGGCACGCATTGGGTAGCTTATGTAAAAGTATGCAATTATCCACACTAATATTATAAAGAGGAAAACTTTGTTTGTTTGGTTGTAATGAATAGGCTCAAAAACTACTGGACCGTTTTTAAAAATTCTTTCACCATTCGAAAGCTACATTATCCACGAGTAACATAGGCTAAATTTTATTTTGGAAAAAAATAGGGTTCCGTAAAATATTTGGGTTTTTCGGACACAAGGTGTAAAAAATCAACCAGAAAAGTTACTTATTTTGCGTACGCTGCCTAAACTATAAAAGATAGAACCATAAAATGTTCTAATTAATTGGAGATCTTATAAATATATACAAAAAAGTCCGCGACACACTATACCTATCTGTGTCGAGTGAGGCACAACAACCATTTTTTTATTTAAAAATCTTAATTTTTTTTTGAACTACATTTAAACGCATTTATTTTACTCATGCTATTAATCCTTATCAAAATAAATTATTTCATCACTAAGAACAGTTTATGTAGATAATATTTGGTATTTAAAAGATTAAAATTGGACATTTGGTTTTGAAGATATGGCGAAATTAAAATATTACTATTTCTGCGTTGCGAAGTGAGCGTCACCAAAACGGGGGTGCGCGTGCGGGAGGGGAGTTTGTCGCGCGGTCGGCGCCCTACGCAGCGGTCGTGCGCGAAGTCTAATCATTTTCGTTCGATTTTTATTAGACTTCATTCTTAAAACTACACCTACGCAAAAGTTCTTCTCAGAGCTAATCTTATATATATAAAAATGAAACCCGTTTTCCGTTGTCACGACATAACATGAAAACGGCTTGACCGATTTGGCTTATTTTTGTTGTGTTTGTTATAGTATGGAGATGGTTCTTTTAATAGGTAGTTGAAGGTAGGGTAGGTAGGTAGGTTTGTATGTATGTAGGTAAGTAGGTAAGTAGGTAAGTAGGTAGGGTAGGTAGGGTAGGTAGGGTAGGTAGGGGAGGTAGGGGAGGTAGGGCAGGTAGGGTAGGTAGGGTAGGTAGGGTAGGTAGGGTAGGTAGGGTAGGTAGGGTAGGTAGGGTAGGTAGGGTAGGAAGGGTAGGTAGGGTAGGTAGGTAGGTAGGGTAGGTAGGGTAGGTAGGGTAGGTAGGGTAGGTAGGGTAGGTAGGGTAGGTAGGGTAGGTAGGGTAGGTAGGGTAGGTAGGGTAGGTAGGGTAGGTAGGGTAGGTAGGGTAGGTAGGGTAGGTAGGGTAGGTAGGGTAGGTAGGGTAGGTAGGGTAGGTAGGGTAGGTAGGGTAGGTAGGGTAGGTAGGTAAGTAGGTAGGGTAGGGTAGGTAGGTAGGTATGTATGTATGTATGTAGGTAGGGTAGGTAGGTACGAGTATGTATGTATGAAGGTAGGTAGGTAGGTAGTTAGGGTAGGTAGGCGCCCGTGAATAAGTGCTTACCCGTGCGAAGCCGGGACGGGCAGCTAGTTGTGAATATTTTGATAGCTTCGGAGATTTAAAACCTCCAATGGAATTAATGCGATATTTTAAGAATTGTAATGTTTTTTATAATTATACAAGATATCAGAAATTTAACACTGTAAATTGTGGACACTTATGTTTAGAATATCTATGGAATTTTTGGAAATAAAACGTATAAAACTTATGCTTTTCTTTTATTTGAATCATTTGCAAGATGTCACTCACATTATCGATAACTGGAAACTCGTCAACTTTATCTACTTACTATCCTAACACGTTGCAACTATATGAACAGTATGAGTGTGCCTTATTGCATTTCGCAACATTTAATTCTATTCCAAACATTGACAAAACGAATAATAAGTTCTATTATGGTTCTAACGAAGTTATTGAAATACCTGACGGCACCTATGAATTGCAAGATATTAATGATTATTTAAAATCTGAAATGAAAGATGCATCAATCAAACTACAGTGCAATAACAATACTTTAAAAGCTGCTGTATATTGTACAAAAGATATAAATTTTAATAAAGAAGGTACGTTTAGGAATTTGTTAGGGTTTAATAAGCAGATCTTAAAAGCAAATAAATGGCATGTATCGCACTTTCCAGTCAACATTTTACCTACAACAGTGATCAGGATCGAATGTGATATTGTAAGCGGCTCGTACACAAACGGAGAACCCAGTCACATTATCCACGAATTTGCACTCAACGTGCCTCCCGGATATAGGATTATAGAAATCCCGAAAAACGCGATATACTTTCCAATTAACCAAAACAACATTAGCTGTATACATATCAGGCTGTTAGATATAAATAACCGCTTAATCAATTTGCGCGGTGAAGAAGTGCAGCTGTATTTGCATCTCAGAAGAAAAAAATGATTGACTACAATAAATATATGCATCAACAAATCAAAAATGTCAGTTCCACTCAAGCTTCCTACCAAATAAGAGCTCGCCCTAAGAAGAAAATTAAATTAACTAAAGAAAACAAGACATTTCTCAAAGCGATCGGTTTGCTAAAATGAATATCTTAGACGTTTTATCTGCTCCGACTTATGACAACACTGTTGAAGGAATCGAATTTCATTCTTACAAGCCCTACGTAACTAGTTTCAATAGAAACGATGAAATCCGCATACCTATTAACCAACAGGACTTGTATATACTTCCCTCAGCTAGTACCTTGTATTTGGAAGGAACTGTTGTCGTAAGTAAAAAGGATATGAAAGAGAAAGCCACTAGTGTTAATTTTACGAATAATGCTCTACTCTACTTATTCCAAGATATAAGATATGAGCTGAATGGAGTGGAAATTGATAGAATAAAAAACGCTGGCATAACTACCACCATGAAATCGTTAATATCAATGAGTGAAAGTGAATCAAAGATAGCCCATGCATGGGGCTGGAATATCGATGGAATAAAAAATATTAATGGGGGTAGTTTTTCTGCTTCTATACCACTCTGTAACATCATCGGTTTTGCAGAAGATTTCAAGAAAGTCGTGATAAATAGTAGGCACGAACTGATATTGCTACGAAGTAACACTAATCTGAATGCTGTGAAACTTAACACCGGGGAATTTGTAGATGACGTTCAGATAAATAAAATCATCTGGCGTGTACCGCATGTAAAAGTGTCCGACAAAGAAAAAATAAGTTTGCTAAAACTGTTAGAAAAAGATCGACCACTCCAAATGATATTCAGAAATTGGGATCTGTACGAATATCCAGCTTTACCTAAAACTACAAAACATACCTGGTCTATCAAAACTTCCTCACAAATAGAGAAACCAAGATACATAATTATGGGTCTACAAACAAATAGAAAAAACAATTCAAGTTCTGATATGTCCCAGTTCGATCACTGTCATGTTCGTGACGTTAGAGTATACCTAAACTCAACTTACTTCCCGTATGAAAACCTAAATGTCAGCTTCGCGAATAACAGAATCGCTTTATTATACGAGCAATACATCAGATTTCAACAGTCTTATTACGGACGTCGCTCGGAACCCTTATTAAGTGAGAAACAATTCAAAGATTTGGCGCCGCTATTTGTCATAGATTGCTCTAGACAAGCTGATAATGTAAAGACAGGTCCTATTGTGGATGTAAGAGTGGAAATTGAGAGTGATTCCGATATACCAGATCAAACTTCTGCATACTGTCTTATATTGAACGACTGCATAATTGAGTACAAGCCATTGAGTAATATTGTGAGAAAAATATCATGAATCCGAATACTATCATATTAGATGTTCAAGGGTTTAAAGACCTGAACAATAATTTTATAATAAAAGAATTAGCTTTTGCAAGTCGTGATTATACGCAAACATTTTTAATAAAACCGCCATACTTGTTTAAATACTTAACAAGTGACTGTCGCACTAACGTTCGTCGAGCTGATGTTCTGTCGTGCCATCGTTTGTCGCGAAAACAATCTGTCGCACTAACGTTCGTCGAGCTGATGTTCTGTCGCACCGCTGATGGTCGACCTATCGTACTGTCGCCCTTGCATTTGTCGCACCTTTGTTTGTCGCAACTTTGATACGGAGTCGACGAAAAGAGACAAGTTAAATGGTTGGAAAGAAATAGAGGTATTTATTGGAATGAGGGATATATTGACTATAGAGAATTTCGGCGTATAATCGTTCCGTATCTAGAAAATAAGGAAATTATTGTAAATGGTTTGGAGAAGGTGAATTGGATAAAGGAACTGTGTGTGAATTGTAAAGTATCAGACCTTGGTACAGAACAATGTCTTAGTTTCTCTGTTTTGCATAAAAAATACTGTGAAGGAAGATCTAATTTTAATTGTAATAAACATCTAAAGCATTGTGCTCTTAAAAATGTGCTTTGTTTAAGGAAATATTTAGAATGGGTATAAATGTATGTGCTCATATGTGTAATGTATTTAGATTATTGGTTTTAAGGTTTTTAAATAAAAATCAAAATAATGTAAATTTGCTTTTATTTTGTTAAACACCCCCACGCTACTCCACAAATAACACAACCTAATACAAAATTAAATAAAACATCATAATGAAAATACAAATATTAACTACTTTACAAAAACGGTTAATAAAAGTCAGTACCTATTAAAGATTTTGATATTTTCTTAACTAAAGACTCCGTTTCGTCCATAACACTGTCGATGGGATCTTGAACAATATATTGAGCGTTTATAATAACGTTTTCACTGTCACTATCACTGTCTATGGTTTGAGGATTGTTGTTACACAGATCTACCACTGAATTTTTTATTAACTTAATCCCTTTTCGCTGTAGTCGACTCATAACGAAGGATTTTGTAGGTTTTTGCTTTATCGATTTATCCCTGCACCGTTGTTTTGGTTTTTTATCTTTCGTGACTTGTTTGCTTTGCCCGGGTTCACTGCGAAACATCTCGGAGAATCCCTCGTAAGGATCCTGAGCATACTGGCTGAATACAATCTCGGTGTCAGAATTCTGGAACAAAATATAAACACAATTTATACCACTATTCCGCTAGTATAGCGTTTTAACTGGGTTTTCAATCGAGAAAGTCTAGATTTAGTTTAGATTAGTGACAATAGGCTCTGGAAAAATGCAACACAACACAGCTGCGAACACAATCTCTAGTTATGAAACAATCATAAAAAAACGAATTAAAAATATTTTACTCACCGACATGATGACTTTTGATGGAAGTTAAAAAAGTATTAAACAGGTGTTCGCGTCGAATAATATTTCATAAATGATGACAAAATAACTAAATAATTACATGTCATACTAATATTGTCAACTAAGCGTTTGTGTATCTAAGCTAAGGCCAATGAACTGCAACGTAGGTAACACTTATACAATGACAAATAACGCCTTGTAAGCATGTTACTTAATCGTAAAACGTAAGTTATTCGAAAATTAACCTTATGATGCAAGGTATTTTAGGTGCATAGTGAGATAACTGCAATCAGTGTTAACTATGTTTACCGATTTAAAAAAAAAAAAAAGTGTAATGATATTTTGAAATAAACAGGATTTCATAAATGAAACAAGTCAATAATTATAATAATTCACATTTTATTTCATTTTTGTATAACATTAACATTTATTATTTCCTAAAACTAAACTATGAGTAGGTAACACTTAACTTAAAATTATGATCAAAGTAATTCATTCTTAAAAATAAATGCATGACCCCAGGCTCGGGTTGATATTTGATCCACAGATATCGATCGTTTGTCATCATTTCTAGATAAAGCAACTTTGTTGACAGTCCGAGTAAATATTTCGTGCTTTATTGATTTAAACATATTATTTTTTCTCCGGATTACTCCACCATTAAATAAAATGGTTTCATAGTCTGATAAGTTTAAATCCCTGACCACGCATGATTTTACTCCTTTTGCTTTTTTAATGATACTATTAGGGGTTCTTATAGAGTAAAGTTTCGATCTCAAACCAACAAAATCAGTAATATATTTTCCTCCCATTTCACCTTTAAAGAGACCGGGAACCTTTTTATTTTTTAGCGGTATCTGTAAATCATTTGTGATTTCATAGTTACTGCTGTCAAAATATTGTAAAAAATTATATTTCAAATCATGGTAAAAATCGTTGGTGTATATTTTATAGACAAAGGAATCGGTATCTGTGTAACATAGTTGCACTCGATCTTTATAAAAAGGCTTTACAATATTGTAATGAAAGTAATACATGTGTGCTTTTGAAAGTTCTAATACAGTGAAACCTATGTATATAGGTTTATCCACACTAATATTATAAAGAGGAAAACTTTGTTTGTTTGGTTGTAATGAATAGGCTCAAAAACTACTGGACCGTTTTTAAAAATTCTTTCACCATTCGAAAGCTACATTATCCACGAGTAACATAGGCTAAATTTTATTTTGGAAAAAAATAGGGTTCCGTAAAATATTTGGGTTTTTCGGACACAAGGTGTAAAAAATCAACCAGAAAAGTTACTTATTTTGCGTACGCTGCCTAAACTATAAAAGATAGAACCATAAAATGTTCTAATTAATTGGAGATCTTATAAATATATACAAAAAAGTCCGCGACACACTATACCTATCTGTGTCGAGTGAGGCACAACAACCATTTTTTTATTTAAAAATCTTAATTTTTTTTTGAACTACATTTAAACGCATTTATTTTACTCATGCTATTAATCCTTATCAAAATAAATTATTTCATCACTAAGAACAGTTTATGTAGATAATATTTGGTATTTAAAAGATTAAAATTGGACATTTGGTTTTGAAGATATGGCGAAATTAAAATATTACTATTTCTGCGTTGCGAAGTGAGCGTCACCAAAACGGGGGTGCGCGTGCGGGAGGGGAGTTTGTCGCGCGGTCGGCGCCCTACGCAGCGGTCGTGCGCGAAGTCTAATCATTTTCGTTCGATTTTTATTAGACTTCATTCTTAAAACTACACCTACGCAAAAGTTCTTCTCAGAGCTAATCTTATATATATAAAAATGAAACCCGTTTTCCGTTGTCACGACATAACATGAAAACGGCTTGACCGATTTGGCTTATTTTTGTTGTGTTTGTTATAGTATGGAGATGGTTCTTTTAATAGGTAGTTGAAGGTAGGGTAGGTAGGTAGGTTTGTATGTATGTAGGTAAGTAGGTAAGTAGGTAGGGTAGGTAGGGTAGGTAGGGTAGGTAGGGGAGGTAGGGGAGGTAGGGCAGGTAGGGTAGGTAGGGTAGGTAGGGTAGGTAGGGTAGGTAGGGTAGGTAGGGTAGGTAGGGTAGGTAGGGTAGGAAGGGTAGGTAGGGTAGGTAGGTAGGTAGGGTAGGTAGGGTAGGTAGGGTAGGTAGGGTAGGTAGGGTAGGTAGGGTAGGTAGGGTAGGTAGGGTAGGTAGGGTAGGTAGGGTAGGTAGGGTAGGTAGGGTAGGTAGGGTAGGTAGGGTAGGTAGGGTAGGTAGGGTAGGTAGGGTAGGTAGGGTAGGTAGGGTAGGTAGGGTAGGTAGGGTAGGTAGGGTAGGTAGGGTAGGTAGGGTAGGTAGGGTAGGTAGGTAAGTAGGTAGGGTAGGGTAGGTAGGTAGGTATGTATGTATGTATGTAGGTAGGGTAGGTAGGTACGAGTATGTATGTATGAAGGTAGGTAGGTAGGTAGTTAGGGTAGGTAGGCGCCCGTGAATAAGTGCTTACCCGTGCGAAGCCGGGACGGGCAGCTAGTCTAAAATAATTTGATCAGGTTTCATTTGTATTGCAACTAAATTTTCTGATAAAATAGATGCACTGTGGAAATAGGGGTTGGCTATAAGTTTCTCAGCGGATATAAATTTCTTAGTTCGATTGGACTGATCGCACCATTGATTAACTAAATGTACGGTTACTCTATTTTCAGTATTTTCTAATGTTTTTCCAAAAACACTGTTATTTAATAACTTAAAAAAGTCTTGTTCGAAGGAACTTTTTGCTTTCTGTCTTAATTGAGTATTTAACTCTATGTACTGTTTTAGATATGGACTCTGTCTAAAAGTAATTGCTCTATGAATTTTACGTAATATTAAACCATGTTCTAAACATTTTTTTAAATGAACGTAGTGAATCACGTAGTTGTACTTATTATACAAATTAGCTATTAATTTCTTTGTTTTACCTCCCGGGGGTACACATTTTTCGGGACAAAATGGTAAGTCATTATGGTCATTATGTAAATGCTCGGGATACAATAGATCGACTTCTAATATGAAGCCCCAGTTTGCGTTATCCTCTATAGTGGTAACATTAAAATTTGCTAATTCGTTATCACTTAAAAATCTGAAACTAGAGTATGGTAAATACTGACACATGCTAAAACCGTAAAGATTATTACAATCTAAATATACTATGAAACTCTCAGGTTGTGATGGATTATATTCAGGCATGTATTTGTGATTGGCTCTAGCATGCCGATGGGAACACATGCACAAACCGCCGCGTATACCGCTTTGTATCATTCTGATGATAGCTAAGTCCGACACGAGTTCTAACTGAACGCCCGTTTTTAGCAACATTGCATCGAAAGATAAACTAGTTGCAGTAATGTAAAACGCTGGGTCAAGACTGTAATATTGTTTACAGGTTTTCCGAAAATTTTGAAATATGTCTGTTAACAAAAGCACATCCGTTTTTAAGTATAGATCCGTATACTCGCCGAGGTTATTAATATTGAATTCAGCCCAAACAGCCTGTGCGTGATTATAATCCTCATCTGTAATGTCTTCGTTAGTCAAATAATTATAAAAATTACCCTTAGACGGCAATGATTTTTGATCGTAACGTTTCCAATTGGTCATATAATCATAAGGATATATACCTTTTCTTGTCAGTAAATTAAACTGTCTGTCTTTAGAAAAATGAAATCGAAGATTAACAAAATCTTCCACCTGCAATGTTTTAGCGAGCTTGTCTAAACTTGTCCCTAAAAAGTTGAATGAATCTAAAAATCTTATACAAATAAACTCGTTATCAGCAATAGGAATAAATTTGGTAAATGCGACGTATTTTTCTTTAGTCTTAGGGATTATTTTAATTGGGCCAGGAATTTCGCCTAACTTTTTTATAAATAAATGACAATCGTACCCGGATAAATTGTGAAAAAATATTGGTATAAATTTTGGTACTTTATGTTGCAAATTACAGTGTCGATGTGCTGCACCTCGATACAGGCCTGTAATATGACAATGATCTCTTACTTTATCGGTCAAGAGTAAATTGTCGCAAATATGACACCTAACGGCAGGTTTGAACTCTAGAGAATTGTCATCAGTGAATATCATAGGCTCGCTTTTGGATATAATCTGATGTATTTGTTTTACATCCTCAGTAAGAAAATTTATAAATTTTGAAACACAATCATTGCCGCGATAACTTCTATAGCCTTCAACGCTAACATTTTTATTTGATGACACGACATTGTAAGCGAATGCAGCCGGCACGTGGCGTTTAGAGTATGACGTATTAGCGGTGTTGAAATCATCGCCGGAAATGGGTTCAAGTAACGTTTCGAAATCGGCGTATATGACGAATGGAATGTTTTGTTTCCTATCATAATTTTTAAATTTTAAAAATGAACCTTGTTCTGGTAAAACTGTGACGACCCCCCCACACAAGTGCGATTCAATTTGACTAAGCGTTGGAAAAAACAATAAACAAGTTTCACAGAAATATAGTTTACCATGATGTTTGGTCATCTGATTTCTAACTAAACGAGATAAATCTTTGATAAGACAGTAATGAGAATTATTATTGTTTTCTATAAACAGTAGATGGATACTTTTATTAGACTTATTATTCAACGTTGTATAAAGCGGTCCAATAATTGTCTTCTCATTTTTTAAACCATACACATATTTATATTAACAGAAGGATTATTTTTCTCAAAGATAGCTATGTCCGAAAATGTGATTGGAAATGTCAAATTATTAACATTCAAAACATCCTGAAAGCGGGGATAAGACGAAATCCTATCGGGATGTCTATTTGTGGGGTACAATGCCGCCACAACACACCACAAAAAGCAATACTCATCATTGTTCCGAATATTCAAACAAGCTCTTTTACTTTTTATGAATTTCGGCAACGTTAAAAATTTAGATCCGCTGAGTGGTTGATATTTATTAATATTTAATTCTAAATGTGAATTGCATAAAAAAGTCCAACCACTATCCCTTTCCTCAAATTCTTCAATTTTTTTTAGTAGTAAATCAATAGTTAGTTTATAAATAGAATCAAAATCGTAATTAAAATGTGTAATAATGTTGTTTGTACGGAATGATTTTATTTCTTGTTGATCATTTTTATACATAAGAAACGAAGCAAACAGTTCAAAATTTATTTTGACAGAGGTGTGTTTCACTATTGAATTGTCTATTAAATGTTTGACTTGTGTACTAATACTTTTGAGAAACACCTCAGGAAAACTATGTATTTGTTCACCTGTCGCTATGATTTTGTAACTTTTGATTCGTTCTTTAAAAGAAGAATTAATAATTGCAACATTATCATACATAGGGGTAGAACTATTGTTTTTATGTACATTGCTACGTAAATGACCAGACCATCGACGATTGTCTACAAATACTTTACAATCAGAGCAGTGAGGCATTATGTTATTGTTTGAAATCCAAGAACACTTAAAATTATTATTTCAATAAATTTGGATTAGATAATACTTACAACTAATATTCACCGTCCTAGGTATACCAGACAAAATATTTTATATAATTAGTACAACTTGGTCAGGACAATTTTACGCTGATTTCAAGATCCTTGTGTAATTCTTCACAGGCAAGTCGGTAATTATGTTTAGGCAGGATGTATCTGAAATAATAAAAACATGGATGCATTAGGTACATAATCTGATTAGGTAAGATAATGGTATATTCTGGGAAGAAAAATATATTTCATAATTACCTGCAGACAATATAATTAGTACAACTTGGTCAGGACAATTTTACGCTGATTTCAAGATCCTTGTGTAATTCTTCACAGGCAAGTCGGTAATTATGTTTAGGCAGGATGTATCTGAAATAATAATAAAAAAAAAAATGGATGCATTAGGTACATAATCTGATTAGGTAAGATAATGGTATATTCTGGGAAGAAAAATATATTTCATAATTACCTGCAGACAATATAATTAGTACAACTTGGTCAGGACAATTTTACGCTGATTTCAAGATCCTTGTGTAATTCTTCACAGGCAAGTCGGTAATTATGTTTAGGCAGGATGTATCTGAAATAATAAAAAAATGGATGCATTAGGTACATAATCTGATTAGGTAAGACAATGGTATATTCTGGGAAGAAAAATATATTTCATAATTACCTGCAAAATATGAAACTATGTATACATAAGAGTACGTGTATCTGCGTGGTCCAAATATGTAGGTATACTTCAGGTAATTTAATAATTCTTCACAGGCAAGTCAGTAATTAATATTATGTTTCGATAGAATGTATCTGAAACTAAAAAAAATGGTTTATTGGTACCGATGAAGAATTAGGTAAATAGCTGTAAATTCTAGAATGAAAAATAGTCATAATTATTATAATGATCTAAATAGTTATCGTATTATTGTTGGTAATTGATAATTACCTGCACAGTATGAAATGATTCATACATAAGATTATGTATTTGCGTGATCCAAATATGTATGTATATTTCAGCACCCCGATATAACGAACACAGTTGCTCCAGGAGATGAAATTGTTGTTGTTTCTGGTGTGTGATCAATTAAATATTTATTTATAATAATTAACTTGATTGTACTGTAACAGTTTAGAAAGGTGCTCGCTCCGAAAGACTTTTGAGGTAATAAATAATATTTTAGGGTTTTTTTTTTTTGTCTACAAAGCAGAAAAATATTTCATCATAAAAGTTGTTATTGCCTAATTCTTACACGTGTGCTAAACATAATTATTTATTTCGCGATCACAATAATCAGCTATTTTGATAGGGTTGGTAACAACTTGGTAGGCATTCAAATATACAAATTTCACACAATGCACTAAATCGATTAAAATATATCATAGTACCTATGTCGATAGACGACATGACGATGACGATATCATATAACGTTCATGGTTTCCTCATGACCGTTACCATAGTTATAGGAATTATATTATCTATTTATTTTAGGAAATCTAGAGAAGTACGCGGTAGACGGCAGTAAGTTCATTTTTTCTACACGAAACCTAAATGTAGATGATGAAATAATTACCTTGGAAACATTTATTTACTTCTTTAAAATTATAAAATCCATCTGGTTTGTGGCGATTCCGTTCACGCTATCGTTTGGTCAGCCCTAGCTTATTTCGCCGCATCGATATTCGTTACAGTATAAAATTTTTCTTCGTCGTGTGCTAAACATAATTATTTATTTCGCGATCACAATAATCAGCTATTTTGATAGGGTTGGTAACAACTTGGTAGGCATTCAAATATACAAATTTCACACAATGCACTAAATCGATTAAAATATATCATAGTACCTATGTCGATAGACGACATGACGATGACGATATCATATAACGTTCATGGTTTCCTCATGACCGTTACCATAGTTATAGGAATTATATTATCTATTTATTTTAGGAAATCTAGAGAAGTACGCGGTAGACGGCAGTAAGTTCATTTTTTCTACACGAAACCTAAATGTAGATGATGAAATAATTACCTTGGAAACATTTATTTACTTCTTTAAAATTATAAAATCCATCTGGTTTGTGGCGATTCCGTTCACGCTATCGTTTGGTCAGCCCTAGCTTATTTCGCCGCATCGATATTCGATACAGTATAAAATTTTTCTTCGTCTTCATTTTACCAACGCGTATAATACGACTATAGAAAACGTTACTTTAACAAAGCAATACCGGATTGATTGTAGTGGATTTAACAATCCTAACTTATAATTCGATTTTAACTTATAAGCCACAAGTTTTTCTGTTCGGTACAAAGTATTCGCAGTCTGCAAGTGCAACGAAGTGCTCTTGTATAATCGGTCTACAAACATTCCGTGTCGCCTACAATATCAGTGACGGCATTGTCGATAGCCATCCGCTGCTGTCATCACCAGCCAAGTCATCAAACCGAGTGGAACTTCTGATCGGAAAAATGTAAGTCTGATAAAATAGTCTGTTCGTTTTCATGGATCACACTTGTGATTAGCCTGTCATTTATAACTACATATATTTGTTTGTGAGCGCGTTACTTCACAGATCACCTGATCTGTACATAGTATGACGAGCTCAGTCTCAGTGCTATCCCATTTAAATATTAGAGAACCAGTGTTTGCCCGAACACTTGTGTCCTATAGTATGCCCGGCGCAATGGATATTACTCCATTGGATTAATTAATAATAATTGTGTGACTACATTTCCTCTCTTTTTATTTCAGGTCAGACTCTGAGGGTGATTACTCGCAAGCATCGATCACTGGACACAAAGTGAAGGCCTGTCGCAAACCGTCTGCAGACAGCAATGGGAAACGCAAGATGCAGTCACAAACAACAACCGTAGCTCGTAGCAGGTGAATAATATTTTGAATTTATTATCTCCTAGTTCTGATTAAATTAAAACAGTAAAATAGTACGTTTCCACTAATTGAATTATAATAGTGCAATTTGCATAAGTATTCCATTCGCTGATTAGTCACTTGTAATATTTTCTACAGAAATATCCGTGGTGTCGTTCATAAAATATTATGCGATTGTGCATCTCTCGTTCTAAACATTAACTAATAACAGTTTTCGTTATTATTTCAGTAAAAAAACCAACACTGGCATGGACATATTCGGCATCAGTAAAAACCGCGACATCCCACACAAAGAACATTCACCGGATCACCTAACTTCATTCTTTGTGAACCGCGTAGCCAGCGGCTGTGAGCGCCGAGCAACGACCACTGACGGAGAGTACTACATCGACTGCAAGGTGTACAAGGCTGACGACGCTCGCCTCACCGACTCCGCCGAGCTGTGGAAGAAAGCGCTCATCTGAATCAAGTTCCAGACCGACGCGGACTCTCCTCAGTGGCGAAAACTACAAGAGCTCGTGCGTGCGGCTGATATTTTGTTTCCAGACAAACCAACATTTTATGATAATTAAACCAAGTAACTAAGTTACAGTTGTTTATTATTTACAGTAACAACCCGTTAACGCTTTAGTCACAAGCTTTGGTTTGTTACAATCATCAGCCACCATCACTCTCGCTCGACATTCTGTTAACAGCGAATACAAACTTGAGTGATCGGTCGAGTGCAGTAAGTAAACGGAGAGTCGAGTCGATAGTTCATCGTTCTCCGAAACGCCGCATACTGGTCAGACGTATGGAGTAAAGCTCATCCAGTACGCGACACAATTAACTGTCTCGTTCGAGTGTATCGGTCGAGTTGAGTGGCGAGTCGAGTATCGATTTGGTCGAGTTAATCGTTCCAAATCAAGTTCTCAGTACAATGTACTGTCTCGGTCGAGTGGAGAGGCGAGTAGATTATCAATTATTAGGCATTCTATACCACTATCGGCAGCGAGGTGCACTCGCCGAGCAACTTGCCGATAGTGGTATAGAATGCCCAATAATATACTACTAAAGTCAAAGTCAAAGTCAAAGTCAAAGTCTAAGTCAATCATAGTCAAAGTCAAAGTCATAGTCATATCAGCTAAATATGTCAGATGTTAAATATGTGACTACTGTAAGGGTCGCTTATTTTTTTATTTCCTCACACAATGCATAGTAAAATGTTGTAAACAATATTGTAACAATTGTGTTACGAATGAAATAAATACATTTCTACACAATCTTGCTGCTTATATTTGAAAATAGATTTTACAGATCACTTTTGATTGACGAATAATAATAATTTCTTTACAAAAAGTAATGATATCCTATCAAAAAAATAAATGTGATAATTGGGAGTCAAGTTCACTTTGTTGTCGACTTCGCCAAAAAAAGAATTGATATCTAAATGGGTGCCAAGTTCTGTAGATAATCCTGAAATTTATTTATAAGAACATACAACATTCTAAAATAAATTTAAAACACAAATTCTTGTTTTTTTCTGCTATAACAATGGTTGCTATTTAGAAATATAACTGCTCAAATTTGAACAGTCGAATTATTTACACAAAGCACTTAGGATAAATTGAAGCTCAAGATTTGACTTGGCTAGTTTTTACCAGCAAACGAAAATTTGCACTGTGTTTGTATTTAAGTATTTTCATCTTGGACACGGTATCAAGATGGGAGGTGGAGTGACTTGCATCTTTTTAGAAATGAAATACTATCTACTTCAAGTCATCTGACGTTTAAATTGATATACTTACAAAGTTACAATAATAAAAATGCTTTGATAACTACTTATGTGATTTTTTATTTCATGAACCGTTCAAAACACCTATATTCCTACTGTTTACTACTGAACAGTGCATAATTTTACTAAATTATAATACCAGTGAAGGCAATCTATTCACTAAATAACAATAGCTCTTTTAGTAAATTTTTGGGTTATGATTCTATTTCTCAGTATTCCTGTTAGACAAACTATAATTAGTACTACCACTATAATCTAGAGATCATAAGGAACAAATCAACCATACGTTTGATTGTCCACCACAATCTTTAGAGGGCCTAATCACCGAACAAAAAAAATTATCTCCTTTGGGTATCACAATTTCATATTTATTACGTGTATTTATTATGGAAATCGCTTCTAATTTTGAAAAGTCCTACGTACGTACAAAATACTTTCTAAGATATAAAGAGAAGGCTGGGTTAGTATATCAATTTTTTTGAGTTTATTTAATAAGGGACTCACAAGGACCCATTTTATAGATTGCGCAAATTGCTCTCTTTTGTAAAATGAAAATTGAATCTACGTCAGCTGCCGATCAGCACATCAGAATGCCATAAGACATAATACTGTGGAAATAAGCAAAGTATACTAACCTAGCTGTGGCTACATCAGTCAATTGCCTTATTTTTCTTACTGCATATGCAGCTGAACTTAGTCTACCCGAAAGAGCTCTAATGTGGGCGCCCCATTGCAATCTCAAATTTAAAGTAATTCCTAGAAATACAGTTTCCGTAACAGCATCTAGTTTCTTGCCATCAAGTTTTAAATTGTACCTCAAGTAGGTCTACAACTTGAGGTATATTTGGTTATGAAAACATCCGTATCTTTTCTATCTATTTTAAATATAAGAGAAGTGTCATCAACTCATCAGCGAATAGAATTATATCTGATAAGTTAGCCATCATGTAAGGAAAGTCATTAATATAAACACCCCAACGGCCAAGAATAGATCTTTGAGGCACGCCCATCTTAACTAGAGAACCCGAAGACGTCGCCCCGTTAACGTTTACTTTTTGCTGTCTGTTTGGTAGATAGGAAAGAACAAGATCAGCAGCTTGTCCACGGATTCCGTAGTGGTGTAATTTACAGATCAGTGTTTTGTGGTCAACGCAGTCAAATGCTTTTGAGAGGTCACAGAAAATACCAATTGCATCCTGAGACTTCTCCCAGGATTCTAAAATGTGACTGATAAGTTTTACGTTACCTACCTTTCGTGAAACCAAACTGGTGACTATATAAAATGCAATTAATATCAAATTCTGAAACATAAAAATGTTTACTGTAGGTCATCCTTAGAAGATAGACATATGCTATTGCAGACTTTTTTGTTGAATTTTTTAAGATCTACAATTCTGTAGAACAAAAATTTGATGTATCTCTTATGGCTTACGCGGCGGACGCTAGTAAAGTTTCCAGACGGCATGATTTTTTCCGACATCTTCGACAATAATCGTCATATTTCAGCTAATTTACACAAAAACTTAATGAATCATACACAAAAAACCTTTTGCATGAGTCACTCCGTCCACTGGTAAAAACCGTTTCAAAATCCATTCAGTAGTTTTGAGTTTAACGCGTTCAGACAGACAGATGCGGCGAGGACTTTGTTTTGTAATATATACTAGCTGTTGCCAGTGACTTCACCCGCGTCGACTCTTTCTGTACTATAATATGTAGGTATGTATTATACATATAAACCTTCCTCTTGAATCACTCTATCGATTAAAAAATCCGCATCCAAATCCGTTGCGTAGTTTTAAAGGCCTAAGCATACATAGGGACAGACAGCGGGAAGCGACTTTGTTTTATACTATGTAGTGATTGATGTAAGGATAATGAAACGTGTATTATAAACTGTTTGATTAAAATATTATAATATTATTTATTTAATTCCTTTTTCTTAATCTATAGATCATAAGTATAACAATAACTTGAAGTAGGATTTAAATTCCAATTGAATATATTTGCACATTTTTTACAATGATTGCTATAAATCGAAAGGATCAAAGTGCTATTCTAGGTACTTAGTTAGCCACATTTCATTTAGTAATATTGCCAAATTAATCAAAACAGCGAAATATTTGATATTTACTTGCGACGTTGCCAACTTTCAGAAAAAACGCTCATAATAATTGTAATGATTTATTTTGCTCTCTTGAAATTTTGTGCACAATAAATGTACATATTATACACCATAAGTATTTCTCAGGTAAACATTGAAACGAAAAATAAATAATACATTTAATATCCGTGAATGGCCGGTCCAAACGACCGCGACGCGGGAGGCGGGAAGCGAAGCGGGAGCGTCTGTCGCGCGGCGGACGGCTGACCGTGTCATTATGGCGTCTTGCACACCTACGCGACCGCGAGCGGGAATGAGCGGGAAGCACGCGTCTTGTGGTCGACGTGTGTACGGAATTACGGATCGTTACATTATTACGGACGTCTCATTATTTAAACTCCACGATGACAGACGATAATAATATGGAGATGTTTATCGAATAACTGAAAAGAGAAAAATTTGCATTATAATCTACTAGCTTTTGCCCGCGGCTTCGCCCGCGTAGTTTTCGGAAAATATCCCACGGGAACGTACCTACTACCGGGATTAGATACATAGTAGCCGATTGACTCCTACCGCTGCGCCCGCGTTGTCGTCAAACATAATTATTTTGTTACGCGTAATTCTGAATCTGCGATATCTTTCAAAGTATTCATTTTAATGATATGATGTCAAGGCATATTTTAATCTAAATTAAATTCCCGATTTAAATAACATATTTTATTGGATAAGGATTTATATAATACCAGTCATAATAGCTTCGGAAATAACAATGAAATTTTAATTAAATTCTGAAAGATAAAAATGGTTACTGTAGGTCATCCTTAGAAGATATATACATATGCTATCGCGGACGTTTTTGTTAAACTTTTTAAGGTGTACAATACTGTAGTACATCATTTTGATCTATCTCGTGGGGTTCAGCCACGTTTGCAATGAAAGCGCAAGAAAATAATTTACGACATCACATTAGCAACCTCTAAATTTATTAGTGTTTCTCTACAATATTATGCATGTTTTTATACATATAAACCTTCCTCTTGCATCAATCTATCTATTAAAAAAAAACGCTTCAAAATCCGTTGCGTAGTTTTAAAGATTTAAGCATACATAGGGACGGACAGACAGCCACAGCAACTTTGTTTTATACTATGTAGTGATAATGCTTGTTTTTCCCTTTTCAGTTATGTGTTTTTGCAACTGGTTTTTTCTTGTTTTTTAAATAATTTTCTTTATTTCAAATTTTTTTTTTTTATAAATATATCTAAATTTGGAATTGACTCAATACTAGCTTTTATTTGATACCAATATTGTAAAAAAAAAAGCTGAGAGGTGTCAAGGGACACCCGGATGGAACGAAGTTATGGAATGAACCTCACAAAGGCATGCCACTAATTAGTACCTGTGATCGCTCACAAATGGCGTCATAATAAAAAATAAAAAGTGTCGTTACAACTTTTGGTCCCAATTTTTTCCGTCTAGCCCCCTTTCGCAACGCGCAAAAGGGAACTTCGTTCCAAAAACCTTCTTCTCCCTTTTTTTTTGTATTTGGCGATACAATATATAAATATAATATAGCCTATGTAACTCCGACAATAAAGACGAATCTAAGGACACCGCATATGATAAAATCCATCAAGCCGTTTAGCCTACAGAGAGTGCCAAATAAATAGACATACATACATACAAACATACATACATACTCTCGAAAAACATTACCCTTCTCCTGGGGCAGTCGGGTAAAAAGTAAGAGAACATGTGCTTACCTGTAAGAGATTGGTACACTAGTCTATAATTATATTGGATGTATCTCATATCTTTGTATCCCTGTATTCAATTGTTGGTGAGCCAAATAAATAAAATAAAAATAAACATACTATTCTATACGATTTAAAAAATCCTGGCTATAAAAATCTACGTAAAAAGGATAAAATAGGCACGCATACGCAAGAGCAAGCAATAAAAGTCTTCTTCATCAGAGTCAGACTCTGATGTTAAATATGAGACTGACATAACACAACAATTTTGGTGTTACACTAAGCTATAGACGTGCGGCTGTGACTATTCACTAAACAAAATGATGTTCGCTGTTCGCGCCGTAGTCGCGCAGGTGTGCACGATATTTCCCGCGTTAGTCTCGCGTTAACGTTGACGCTTCCGCGTCGCGCGTTGTGGTCGCTCAGGTTTGGCCGGAGCTTTATACTGTGACTTTATGGCATGCGCGATATTTAGTTCGCTACATGTTATTATTATTTGTATTTCAAAACTTTGTAGGAACAATGGTAAATATTATGATTTTATTTTATGCAAACTGAATTGGGCTATACATTCATAAAAATAAAATTAATTAATTTAATATGATTTAAATTAATTAATTTTATTTTTTATCTTACTTTATATTTGATTTTTTTTATTTTTTATCTTACTTTATACTTATTTGATTTTTTTTATTTATTTATTTTATTTTTTTTATTTATTTTATTTATCTTATTTATTTTATTTATTTTATTTATTTTATTTATTTTATTTATTTTATTTATTTTATTTATTTTATTTATTTTATTTATTTTATCTATTTTATTTATTTTATCTATTTTATTTATTTTACTGGTGTATTCCCGTTCATCCCACTGCCGTCGTCCCACTGGTGGGACGAACGGGAATTTAATAAATAATATAAAATTTATTCCCGTTCGTCCCACTGAGTTTGTAAGTGGGACGAACGGGAATAATTTAATCATTTTATTTTGAATTCCCATTCGTGCCACTAAATAATTTAAGTCTAGTTGTTCAACGGTAGAAAAAACCTTCTATCTATTTTTTTATGTGTATTATAAAAGAAGGGGTATTCCTCGAACTTTAAACGCACTAAAAGTATTCTTCGAAACGCACCAACGATGAAACATAGAGGAAAGCATGAAGGATTCGTAATAAACTATATCGATAAATGTTTTAAAATTCAACTGTCCTAATTGTTTATTTATTAAAACGACCAGGAAAAGAGAAATGAACTAGAACTAGATGCTTAACCGACTTATTACTTAGCTCAATAATGGTAAAAATACAAAATTGAAAAGTACCAGGGTGAAAAGAAAGAAAATAGGCGCCTAAACGATTTCACTAAGTTGTGCACCAACGATTAAATAAAGAGAGGAATATAAATTATTTGTTAATATTCACTACATCGAACAGATAAAACTGCTGTCTACCTACTACTGTATTTTACCAATAACTGTAGTATTTTCTGGTCACGTGAAGTGTCGACCAGTCGGCGATAAATTTCCTTAAAAGGACACGCGCACTCGGGCCCCATGACCCGAGCGTTTCGACCCCAAACGGCTCAAAACTCTGGTTACCTATAAGGTTACAGTATTTGCGCCGCTTGAGAGTCTCAGCAGCCGCAGCAGCTGCGCCAGCACAGCCCGCCGTGCTTGGAACATGAGATGGCGCAAGGGTGTCGACACAGGTTGCGTCCCACACCAGAGGCCTACCCACCTTCCAAGGCAACAACGTCATGCCGTCTGGTCTCTTACCATCGTCACGTACGTAAATCCGTATTGGGATAAGCCATTTTCCAAGCGTTCAACGCATCGGTCAGACACGGCACCTCAAAATCGACCAGTGATGAAGATAAAATATTCCTGGTTAATTTATCGGTGCTGTGGACCGAGGAGAGGAAGGCCGGTAAACTTATACTTAAAATTTTGCGGATACCGAGACCACCCAGACGGATGGGAAGTGTAGCTTGCTGCCACGCTCGGTCGTCCAGGGCCACATTGAGGATTGAGGTTAAAGTATGTCTAATGATTTTGTCAACTTTTTCTAAAAGTTGTGGATGCTTCCACAGATGGGAGGAACGAAGTCTATACGTGAATTTTGGTCCAAAACAGCAGTACCGAATGAGTGTGAAGGCCGAATGAATATTAATTTTGAAAAGTCTTTCCGAGACATCGTTGAAATTTTGTATTTTCTCCTCAATAAACGTTGGAAAGTATTCGTCAAAAATTGGGGAGCCCAGAAGGTGAAGAGAGTTTCTTTCTGTAATTTTGATGTTTGGTGCTGTAGTATTAAATTTTGCTATGCTAGTCTGTCTGTCAGTGGTTTGGGGAAGATAAATTTCGCATTTAGAGAGGTTAAGGTCCAGGCCAATGGAACTATTTTTTTTCTTTTAAAAATGTAAAAGCTTTTAAGACCGTGTCTACATCACCTCCTAGGTTTCCGTCGTCCAAATACCATACGTTTAATTCCGAATTTAGTTGTCGCATAATTGGATTAATTGCCAAACTGAAAATGACTGGCCCAAGGGGGTCACCCTGTTGACATCCAACGGCTGATTCCAAAAGATTGTCTTTATAAAGTAATTTAGAGTGGTGCCTGTAGCATTGATAAAGAAAGCTGTAAATTTTGGGTATTTCTTTTTGAACTTCTGTCGCTAAGAAGTCAGTCGGTTAAGCATCTAGTTCTAATTCATTTCTGCTTTCCTGGTAGTTTTAATAAATAAAAAATTAGGACAGTTGAAATTTAAAACGTCTATCGATATACATAGTTTATTTCGAATCCTTCATGCTCTCCTCTATGTTTCATCGTTGGTGCGTTTCGAGGAAAACTTTTCGGTGCACTTTATTTGGTGCATTTCAAAGATGGTGTGCTTCAAAGAATCCCCTAAAAGAAAACCGTGACTGACCGAGATCTATCAATGCACAGCCGAAATTACTAATTATTACTTAGGAATGAGAAATATTGCACACGGCTTCTTTTATAATGTAGAGTACTAAGAATGGGTCTTTGGAAACTCGACCTAAAGCTCTAGGAAGTGGTGAAGGGCGAGCGTTTGGGGGACTGTCATATATAATTTTGACGTTCGAAAAGTGCTGATTCTCAGCCTAGTTTTAATACATGACTTTTTTGAATTTATATAATACTAGCTGCCCGCCCGGCTTCACACGGGTAGCACTAAGTACTTATCTACGGCGCACCTACCAATCTTCCTACCTTGCCCTACCTCCCTACTCTGTCCTACCTACCTTACCCTACCCTCCCCTACCTACCTGCCTACCCGCCTACCCTACCTGCCTACCCTACCTGCCTACCCTACCCTACCTACCTACCCTATTTACCTACCCTACCTGCCTACCCTACCTGCCTACCCTACCTGCCTACCCTACCTGCCAACCCTACCTGCCTATGCCCAGTGGAATTTCTAAAAAAAAAAACTGTCGTGAATTCATGCAAGCCTAGTACTTTTTGTTAGGTTACTGCTCAGAACGGTCTTGATAAATATCTACTTTTCCAGTGGATTTTCCAAAAATTAAAATATTGTCGTGAATTTATGCAAGCCTAGTACTTTTTGTTAGGATTTATGGCATTTGTACCAGGATATCATAAGTGCAAAATTTATAAAAACATGATTATTCTTTATAAATCTTTTTTTTTTCGTGATTTTTTAAAATCTTAATATATATAAATCTCGTGTCACAATGTTTGTCCTCAATGGACTCCTAAACCACTTAACCGATTATAATAAAATTCGCACACCATGTGCAGTTCGATCCAACTTGAGAGATAGGATAGTTTAAATCTCAAATTATAGTCGCAATTTTAATTTATTGCAAATTAGGGCTACCCATGCGAAGCTGGGGCGGGCAGCTAGTAGCCTATATTTTCTTCCAAATTAAGCTCTGTGTATCTGTGAAACTAACATGAAAATCCGTTCAGTAGTTTCGGAGATGTGCGTGAGCAAACAAACAGACAGACCGGACCGATTCTACTGTTTTATTATAAGTATAAATGAAACCACGAGTATAAAGCAGAAATAGTCGGCAGCTGCGCCATTTTATATCATATACATATGTATAATTATAATAATTATTTAGAGTAAGTATTGTATTGATTTTATTTTTGATTTATTATTTTGTTATTTCACTATATGCTGCACCGGTTGACGTCATAACGTCTACGTCGGCTGTCGCTGAAAACCAGCGCTGGTGCTCTGTCTCGCATAGGGTCGTAGCATTATGCTGAGCGATGACCTTTTTGCGTGGATGTGACGCATATTTTCCCTCAAATTCTTATTTTCGTGTTTTGTTCTTTCTTTGCGTTACGTTTACCGCAAATAAACGTATTTTCTTTATTTCTTTTCTTTTATTAAAATAGGTAAATAAAAAGATAATTATAATATTTTGTAATGGTTTTATTAAACACTTATAAAAATAAGACATTCGAAATAGATCTACAGCAAAATGCAACTTAAGAATAATACTTAAAACTATGACATAATCTTATTTTGTACTATTTTCTACTGGCCACGATATTAATTGAGTACAGGTACAGTGAACATCAAAATTGGTTAGGTACTAAATGGACGCTTTTATGCACGCTGGCCCGGACTTAGAGACCCAGGGCCCCGACATTGAAATTTAAAGCCCTCCCCATTCCGAAGACATTTTGAAAATTTTGTAGGTAATAAAATACGCTAGTGTTTTAATAGTTATTCTGCTATTCGGGGTGAAGACAAATCCAACAAATCCAAAACCATGAAAATCGGTTCAGCCGTTCTTGAGTTATAAGTGTTCGAACAAACCCGACTTTGTTTTATATATATAGATTTTATATATATAGATATTTAATTTATATATTACTTTTATATTCCATGAGTTAATAAACATGAAACTTGACAAAAAAGTACTAAGCTAACATGAATTCACAAGACGGTATTCTTTTCACGACACGTTGTGATCAATTTCTGAGAAGGCACCTAACAAAAAGTACTAGGCTTGCATGCACGCTTCATGCTCTCCTCTATGTTTCATCGTTGTTGGTGCGATTCGAAGAATACTTTTGGTGCGTTTTAAACTTGGTGCGCTTCGAGGAATACCCCTTCTTTTATAATACACATAAAAAAATTGATAGTAGGTACATAGATTAGATAAGATAAATAAGTGTTTTTTTACCATTGAACAACTAGACTCAAATTATTTAGTGGGACGAATGGGAATTCAAAATAAAATGATTAAATTATTTTCGTTCGTCCCGCTAACAAACTCAGTGGGACGAACGGGAATAAATTTTATATTATTTATTAAATTCCCGTTCGTCCCACCAGTGGGATGACGGCAGTGGGACGAACGGGAATACACCATTTTACTTATTATTATATTTTTATCCAGTAAAAAAGTCTTTAATTCTTTGCCAAAGGCTACGTCTAGTTGTGAACTCAGGCTTCCTGTAGGTTGGTCTTGCAGCAGTCTTTCTAGTTGTAGGGACGTACCCCTCAGGTGTCCAAGTAGAAGTCGATAGCCTCGTTTGTCCATGATAGTAAGTGGCCGGCGACCATATTAGCGGCCCAGTTCTAGATGTATATATACGTGGAGTTGTCGGCCACCATACTGGCCGCTTATTATGAGATCCTCCATATCTCATATAAATACCATTGTCTTTTCTGTTTGGAACTGTTCCGTACTTGAACTCGTCATCTGGTCCGAACCTGAAATCGCTTTCTGCATGGTTTGATGCTGTTGAATATACAGGAAGATGCAGTATAAGTAACCAGCAAATATCTGTAACAGAGGAGAGCATACCGGTCAGTTTGACGTTATAGACTTTACCTTTTCTAGTCCGGGGGTAAGTTATTGAAATAGGTTCACTTTTTCTGTCTGCTCTCGTTCCGTTTTTAATTTGGGGTTGGTGTAATATGCTCAAAAAATATTTTAGTCTTCATCCCTATGTTCATTAATTTTATCTCTAACACAACCCATCGATACCTTGGTCATATGCCCCTGCATGCATTGACATTTTTATTAGAATTGTGTGGGGTATGTTATTAGAATTGCTGGAAATTGCGTAATACACTTGTGCAATGGCAATTTATTTATTTATTTGCTAACATGTAAAAAACTGGTTAGTAGGCATGCATTAAATTTCATGACACAGTATTAAGACATGAACCCTGTAAGGGCACTGCAAATGTTTCATATCAAATGATTAAATTACATAGTATAATATATTAATTCTAATTATCACGATTCATTACATTTAATAAACATTACTTATTTAATTATTACATTTTATTTCAAATAAATCATTATTATTAATTTGTTCATTCATTTAGTCATTACAGTACAGGTGAGCATAATGTAGTAACGTCATTAATTATTTCACATTTAAGTACGTCATAATAATACAAGGTCAATCTATTCACAATTTGTCAGCTTTAAATTCCTCAATAGTTAGAACATGCTTTAAAAAAGTAAATAAAGAAAAATAGATAGAATAGAATATTATATAGAATATATTCTTTATTATGTACACCATAAAAAGTAGAAAGAAAGAAAAGAAAGAAAGAAAAATTGTTTATTCTGCACAAACAAAACGCACTTTTAAAATAAAACATAAAATACACAGTTATAAAAGTAGCCAAAAGCTTCGTATTCAACCAGTAAAATAAAAAAATAACGGTTGTACAATGTCGCTCATTGGTTGATATCAAGGCCACAGATCAAAGGCAATATTGCGTAATTACAAGCTAAATAGTCTGTGGTAATTACTGTTGCGACATTGGAAAATGACAACAACAACTAACAAAACAAAACAAAATGCCGATTGCAGAATTAAACTACTTTTGTAACAAAATAATAGTATGAAAAATCTGCGCGCCGCATCTGTGCATGAACAGGTTATGGCTCAGCGAATTGCCGTGACTTCGGACGAACCTAACGTCAACAGCGCTGGTTTTCAGCAATCACGGGAATGACATATTGGCGTCCCCTGCGTGAACAATAAAATCTGGTAAGTATTATTCTTCACTGAAATATGAAGGTTATTAGTCTGTGGAAATATGTGTGATTCAGCTGAACGTATTATGTACATACATAATGTAATAAAAATATAATATATATCTGTATTTGTGCGTAACATAAATTTAAGAAATAATAATATAAGTACTAAAAACTAAGTAAGACCATATTTCTATGAGTTCATAAAATATTTACTATAATAAGTGTGTTCTATGGTAGTAAGTACGTAATTATTATAAACGTTGTGTAGTGTGGTGTGTTTGAGTAATTATAATAAGTTCAATAATAGACTAACAATCCATAAGTAGGTAAAGTAAAGTACAGATTTAATTGTAGTACATAGGGCGACACAATGAGCGGTCTTATCGCTAAAAGCGATCTTTTACAGAAGTAAAAAGGAGAGACAATACTGCAGGTAGCCAGAGGTGTACCATTTACGTATACAATAAATGGGTCTCCCTTGTTTGATCTAAAAGAAATTGACAAATTATCACTTCCCAAACAATTTTCTGCAAAATTTCATTTGCCAAATTATTACTTAGCAAATAAACTCTTCACAAATAATTGTAACGCAAACCTAATGTTTGGCAAGTGGACGTTTAAACAATGACTTGCTTACCAACTAGTACTTTTACCAATTTTAATTTAGTCAAATATTTCAGTTGGTATAACATATTTTACGCAAAATAAAATAAGCCAAATACTTAATTTCGCTAGTTTTCAATTTACGAAAAAAAAATTGATACGATGTGGGTGTAGTAGGGTGGGGAAACACCATGGGACACCTTAAGGGCATTGTCCTTGACCTTGATGTTATTGACCTAGATGTCAAGGTCAACATTCTGAAAGTCAAGATCCGCGATTCTCAGGAGCAGTAACAGGTCAATATCATGATTTGCTTGCTTCAAGCATGCAGCATGCAAGCAGGCATGCAGCGTGCAAGCAGGCATGCAGCGTGCAAGCAGGCATGCAGCATGCAAGCAGGCAAGCAGCATGCAAATAAACATGCAAGCAGGCATGCAACATGCAAGCAGGCATGCAACATGCAGCAAGCATTGTTTCTGTCACGGCTCCGGCGCTGCGGGGTATGGGCGGCTCCACGCGAGCTTATCGTCGCAGATGGTTTTAACGCTCACCACCGCAGCTTCGGCTTGCTGACCGGCTTCGCCGGCCAGCCTCAGCCGCGGCGGCGGGCCTTCAAACCACCTGCTCCTCAGCTCGCGGGCCTCCTCGCCCCTCCGCGCCTACGCGGGTTTAAATTACACTCTAGGGGTGGGGCAGACAAGACTACGTGGAGTCGGTTTTGCAGCGATTCGTTTCTGTGTATTTGTTTTACGACAAACAGTTGGTCGGAGATAAAAATTACCAAGACGCTTTTAGCCTTACATAAACTTACAAAGAAGTACGCAAATAACATCGCATACAAATGATTATATTAAAATAAAAGCGCATTTTTTTATTATATAATTACCAAAAAATCTTAATTTTGTCTTTATATTTTTTTGTCATAACAAATCAATTGACTAAATGTTTATTGTCTAAAGATAGTTTGCTGTAATAAATCATTTGATTAAAGACCAAATGCCTTAATGACATTATCCTTGGTAATATTCTGCCAAGTAAAAATTTGACCAAATGAAAATGTGCGTACTAAAATCATTCCAAATATTGCATTGGTATAAAAAAAGGTTGCTAAAATTTGTTTGGATAACGAAAATTTGTCAAAATCCTTTAGGCAAAACGGGGGGATCCCACAATAAATACATACATACATAAAGCATATACTTATCTATATATATGACGGCGTCAGCGATGGCTGAGCGATAGCGCCGTCATCATCTTGATTCGGTGGTACGGAATCCATAGTGCAAGCTTACAATAACACACGATGTTACAGCAAATCAGTTTAGTATTTCACTTTCAGAATAATTGACACAGTAGATACAGTACTTATAACGTTCACACACTATTTTCTAAGTCCGGGCAAACTGACAGTTTCGCGTAGGACAAGTGTAGGTCTGTCTCCGTTCGAGCACTTCACAAGACTGACTCGTCTTGCCGTCACTTCCCTCACCACGACTCTGCCCACGTGCCACCCCCACTAGCGAGCGCGTCACGCGATTTACCCTCACCTTAGTACTACAATAATCAATTGAGAGACTAATAGCGCTCAAGTTTATAATCCACGACATATACATATATAAATACAGGGTGGATTTTTGAGATGGGGCAGCAAGGACAGCTACCTTAACCGTTGTAGCTACAGGAAAACCGTCTTAGGAGACTGTCCTTAACTTTTTGAGACATTTTGATTTGCATTCACAGATTTGCAAAAAAATGTATAGTCAGCAAGAAAATGGGCAGTTTTCACAAAAACTTTTTTTGATGCCAATCGATCCTGTTTCATATAAGGATCAAAAACCTCTATCGGACCAACTGAGGATTGAGTACTAGAAAAGTCAGAAATCGCAAAAAACTTTTCCCATACATTTCGTAGGCAATGAGACTCCAACTTAGTTTTTTAAGATGGGATTGACCACTACAATGATGGCTAGCCGAAAAAAAACAAAAAAAGATCTTCGGATTTCGAACGTATACGCGTCATAATTAAAAAAAATAACTTTATAAAAAGAAATACGATAGTGTTCAGGAACTCAAAGATTAACTTACCACGATTCTATATGGAATTAATCCTAGCACATTATCAGCTGCTACTCACTCTGTAGTAAACAGAGTAAATGCTTGTGCATACCAGCGCAACTTGGCGCGCGACGCGACTCGAACAATACAATTTCTAAGAAAACTTCACGGTATAAAAATAACCAGTGTCGCGTCGGGCTAGTCTGCACGAAGCTTAAACCTATGCCTAGGTCAAAACGGCTACCGTTTTCAGCACCTCATATCTTAGAGCATAAAAGTAAAATTTCTAGATGAGTCCAAATGTAAACTTTTCTAGATGAGTCCAAATGTAAACTTTTCTAGACGAGTCCAAATGTAAAGTTAATTAAAAACTTTGGTGAAATAATACCTAAAGTAGAAGTTATTGTTTTTCTATCAGTCTCTTTTGTAGCGGCCAGTATATCAATGGTAAATAAATCGGTCAAGTGCGAGTCGGACTCGCACACGAAGGGTTCCATACCATGTCGTACAAGATTTAACACTATGTATTTTTGTAATACTTTCGTAAAGGTAACAACAGAGGCGCTTTAAAAAAACATAATAATTTGTAAAGAAATTGTCTGATTTTAATGAAAAAATTTTGTTGTGTTAAATTATAAGTGTAGAAGTTTATTTCATTTATTTTAGTAACATGCATTAACTAAAGTCAAAGTTATTTATTTGCTACTAACATAGTATTAGTAGGTATAAATAGGTATATGTGGTAGGTAAGCAGGTAGATATGTAGGGTAGGTAGGTTAGGTTAGGTAGCAGTTAGGGTAGGTAGGTAGGGTAGGTAATTAGGTAGAAATAGGTAATTAGGAAAGGTAGGTGCGCCGTAGAGTAAGTACCTAAGTACTTAGTGCTAACCGTGCGAAGCCGGGCCGGGTAAAGCTAGTTACTTATAAATAAAAGGATTTCTCTTGCTACATCAGACTATATTGTACAAAATAGAATGTAAGTAGTACGCCAAATTTTTATTACAACATTCCGTCAATACAGGTAGGTATTTATTTACGTTATTTTTGATAGTCATAATTCAAATTCAAATTCAAAAGTCATTTATTCAAACTAGGCTGAGAATCAGCACTTTTCGAACGTCAAAATTACATAAGACAGTCCCCCAAAAACGCCCGCCCTTCACCACTTCCTAGTGCTTTTGCTGGAAAGAAGAAGTGGCGCAACAAACTCCCCAACAGCGCAGCTGTCTGTTCAGTTACGAAAAAAAACTTGATTCTATACAATAGTATGCAAATATTTTACATTACTCAACACAAAACATTAAATAAAATATATTTATACCATTCCCCCTCTAAAAAGCTTATTTTATTCACTGAAAACAGTGAATAAAAAGCTCTTTTAATCACTATTTTGGTGTTTGAATTTAGAACACACCAATGTATTCGACCTCGTATCTCAATGCTATACAACCTCCTTAACACTTTCGACTCCACCCATTTTCATAGAACTCATAACTCATCATTCCGCCATAAAAGTATATGACTTTTATTATTCGTAGTTGGAAGTGAAACCTCCGGGAGGTTTCACTTCCAACGTCCACGAGGGCTCCCGGCATCCCATACCCAAGTAGGTGAACCCTCCAGGAGGGCTCCCGACACTGAACGTCTACATTTAAAATGAGCCCTCCGCGAGGGTTCCCGGCATTCCATATCCAAGTAGGTGAACCCTCCAGGAGGGCTCCCGACACTGAACGTCTACATTTAAAATGAGCCCTCCGCGAGGGCTCTCGACATCCCATATCCAAGTAGGTGAACCCTCCAGGAGGGCACCCGACACTGAATGTCTACTTTTAAAATGAGCCCTCCGCGAGGGCTCCCGACATCCCATATCCAAGTAGGTGAACCCTCTAGGAGGGCTCCCGACCCTGAATGTCTACATTTAAAATGAGCCCTCCGCGAGGGCTCTCGACATCCCATATCCATGTAGATGAACCCTCCAGGAGGGCTCCCGACACTGAACGTGTTAACCTTTTATTAAATGTCTATTTTCGCTTAAATCTTTCTTTTTCTCGTAGTCATGGTATAAAGTATAGTATGCAACTCTTGAATAAAACGGATTTATATCGAGGGCCATGAATCACTCGCGTCGCTCAGGATTCTAACACTTGAATCAATCATCATGAATCACTCCCTACGGTCGTGATTCAGTCGTTAGAATCCTTCACTTGATCGTGATTCATCTATGGCCCTCGCTTTAAATCCGTCCTTTATTCATTAGTTGCATAATATACTATTGCCATAATGACAGCTAGCACACGCCAATGTACCAACAAAAAAAAAAATCGAAATCTAAACTCAAGCGAAAATTAAAATTATTTTTACACATCCCATCGGACTATGAGAGTGAGGGAAGAGAGAGTGCACTCGTGTCTGCGCATACACTTGTGCACTATAATATCTCCCACGCCGAAGGCTAGAGTCCATTGAGATTGGCCGCCGTAGCTGAATATTTTTACACAAATAAGTTTTCTCAATACGAAATTGTATCCACAACGGTTTAAGGTAACTGAATGAATAGTACCCTGTATGTACCACCATTCATTTCAATGTTACTGAATATTATTGTCTATTGGAGTGTAGTTTTAACATGAGGTACACACATCAACACCGTCTAGGGATACTTTGAAAAAAGTCGATAAAGTTCTTAAACTCAAAAAATACTGGCCGGTTTTAAAATCTTTTGAAGAGAGCTTATTTTGTAGACCTTTTTGGATGATTGAAATTTAAATGATCGAAATAGTATATGCTGCCATGATAGTAGGTAGGTACTTACTAATTCCATGTCATTACTCCGACTAGTAAATAGTTATCTGTGGAATTTATATCGCATAATATTAGCATGAAATACAAAATATTATTTTTAAGTTGCAGTAAATCGCCCATATTATATAAAATACGTTATTAATCGGCGTTTTTAGTATTTGTTGATTATAAACAGTATATGGTACATGATACACACAAGTTTCAAATTCCTAATTTGTTTAGTTGTTGAGATAGAGCTCGTACAAAAATGGTCTAAAACAGACAACTTCTACGGCCCCCTAATTCATCATTTTTGAAGATAAAAACAAATAAAAATTATATTTATTTTCTACTTGATGAGCTCTAGACAATGATACCCCTTATGCCAGGGTCAGATTAATTTTTTTTCAAAATTTTATTTTATTGTAAATTAAAAATTAAAGGGGGGTCGCCCTTTAATTTTTAATTTTATTATTTGTTGCTCTTGCGGCAATAGAAATGCTCGATCTGTGAAACTTTCAACTGCCTACCTATTACGGTTCATGAGATAGAGCTCGCTGACAGACAGACGGACAGCAGAGGCTTATGAATAGGGTTCCGTTTGTCACCCTTCGGGTACGGAACCCTAAAAATGTAAGTTGGAGTCTCATTGCCTACAAAATGTATGAGAAAAGTTTTTTGTGATTTCTGACTTTTCTAGTACTCAAACCTCAGTTGGTCCGATAGAGGTTTTTGATCCTTATATGAAACAGGATCGATTGGCATCAAAAAAAGTTTTTGCGAAAACTGCCTATTTTCTTGCTGACTGTAAAAAATGTACAGTCAGCAAGAAAATAGGCAGTTATCAAAATCTGTGAATGCAGATCAAAATTTTTCAAAAATTTAAGGACAGTCTCCTAAGACCGTTTTCCTGTAGCTACAGCGGTTAAGGTAGCTGTCCTTGCTGCCCCATCTCAAAAATCCACGCTGTATATACAACGTGTAACGGAAAGGGTATATACATACCAAGGGCACGGCTTCTTTGGATGATTTCAAACATTTTTTCTCAGGGTTTTTTTATCCTATCTCTACATGTTCGGAAGTTAAGAGAATTTTTGATACATTGATACCAGAAACCGAACTTTTCAAACTGAAATAAACACATCACTAGCACTCAGTCAGCTGATCGGTGTCAGCGAACTATTTGTAAGTAAAAATAAATCTCTTACTCCTGGTATTTCTGAATAAAAGGTTCCGCATGTTTATTTTTTCTTTACAAAATATTATTACTGACTTTTCCTAAACTTTGATTATGTTTGTGAACTAGCTACAATACAATTAATTGGTCTAGGTATCAAAATTTAACGAAATAATATTTAGATACATTACACACTTGTTGATTTTTTACGTAGTTGTCTACACATGGGCGTCGCCAAGGAGGGGGCAGGGGGGGGCGTGGCCCCCCTCTACAGATTCATAAACATATTTATAAAACCTATTCTTAAACTCGCCTCATGTTCCGAGCCGCCATCGGGCTGAACGCCCAGTCATAATACCTACTAGGTACTTCTACTAAAGTTCTGAATAGTTTTGGGAAAAAACGACCGATAGGTCCGTTTTCAATCCATACATTGAAAATGGAAATTATTATTTTACATAGTTCCTATCGGGACTGCAGAGTTAAAAATCAAATGTCCACCAGCGTCGATTTTGGCCCCATTGTGCGCCGTAGAGGTAAGAGTCGCCCTACAATGGTAAAGCTCTTGTCTCTTGACTGTACCTTCAAATCATACTTTTTCTATCCTCCATATATCAACTTGCCCCCCCCTGGGCGATAGGCTGCCCACGCCCTTGTGTCTACATAGTAATCTTCCATCCACCAGCACCGTACCTTACCATCGTACCTACAACACAGTAAATACCTAATTTAAAAACAATATTCCTTTTCCTAACGTTATACCTAACTTTTTATTTTGGTGGCCATTATGAAAAACGATGTTTTGCTTTAAATCGATTTTTTTATCGATTCACAGATCGAACCCCGTGCTCTCGAATCGAACTTCTAAAAATTAATTCAAATCAAACCCTTACGTGCATCCTACCAGGAATTAATTGCTTAAATAAACATTATTATTTGCCATTAGAACTTAGAATAGAAAAAGGATTTAGTAACAATATTTATGTCCAACTGAACCCAAAACATCATTTCAAATCATTTCTTCGCAACTTATGCTTCTCCTAGTACAAATAAAATCACAGTGGGTTCCGTTCATAATTTTTTAATAATTATGATGAAAACTATTAACCACAAGTTAATAGTATTTTTTTTTATTACAAAATAATAGCAGGCATGCATATTTTTTGTCTGTAGGACTAACCGAAAGAATTATCGGAAGTTCACGGTCTGTCGGTGCTGTTTGAGTGGTACTACATGGGTTTTAAGGCTTTTGCAGGCCAGCGCCGCGCGATTTGTTGCGCGATGCGACACGAACAATACAATTTCTAAGAAAACTTCACGGTATAACAATAACCGGTGTCGTGTCGCGCAACAAGTCGCGCTGGTCTGCACAAAGCTTTATTGGTTTGAGCCCGTTTAGTCTTTATTATAATTTACATGAAGTCAATAAAATGTCGTAAAACTGCATCTAACTGTGGAAAGAAATTAATAAAAGTACTAGGACCGCATGCGTAACAGGAACTATTATTGCCGAATTGAAAATCGTTTGCTCACAGAACCCTGATTACGTCGTTACACACACAAAGTAAGTATCATAATGTGTGTAAACCTAATGGGTTAGGGTCTTAGGGTACGTGAACCAATTGCAGTCCGTGTAGTTTCAATTACTCCTGGTAAATACAACTTCTTAATTCAGACTTCTAATTAGATAACGCGGCCTCATAATGATCTTTGATGGATCGAAATGAATGATTTTCCGGAGTTGCGGGAATTTCCGGGGTTGCGGGACCGTTCTAACTAGATAACGCGGCCCCGGTATGTAAGGGCAACTGAAGGAACAGGGTGTTTTTTAGTCAGTAAGAGTAGGGACCCCTGGGTCCCTACTCTGGGACCTGAGTCATTGATGATATTACCACCCCAAAAAAATGAATTATTTTTCAATTTTGAATTTGATTTACGTAATTAGTCTGCTCTGGTGTGTCAGATTTACTTAAAAGTTAAAAAACGGACTTTAGTTGCAATTATTATTTGGATGTAAAATAATCTTGAATTCTTGAACAATATTTTTAATAGTAGTGGACACTAATAGGTACAGCTACCCTATAGGTATCTAAATTTAACGAAATAATATTTAGGTACCAGAATAGCAGGGAATAGGAGCTTTATTTGGCATTACTGTATTATTGCTTGCTTTGGACTTGCTTGGTCATCAGTCGACGCCGCGACGTCTGTTCCGCGTGTAGTGTACTCGTTTCAAATAGTTTCAATCCTGTGATACGCGCATCAGTTCAGTGCGGCTACACCTAATTGACTTTATTTGTTGTGTTTGAAAAACAATGAGGTTACACCTCATTGTTGCAAAATTTCGTTAAGTAGGTAATAGCGAGTATTATGAAATGATGATGTGTGTCGGAGGAGCAGAACAGATGCTGAGCGTTGACAGCTGCCTTTGTCGGCATGTTCTAGCCGGATGGTACAACGTCTGCACCACGTCGAACCCCGTCTTTAAAATGTAAGTCAATTTACTAAATTAAGCAAAGCTTTAAGATTTTACTGTTTACTGGGTAATAAGTAATAATAAGAGATGAAACTGCTGCTAAAGTCCCACCGCGGCATCGGCAAACTTTACCTCCTTCAAGCCCCACCGCGGCCATAATGGTCACGGCAGGATTTTTTACGTAAGTTTTGTTATCTCAGTTTTTTCGTGCAATTTCTGGCTTGATATTAACGAGTAAACTGTAAATCAGTAATTACGCATTAATTTTTACATCACGGTAAAGTAGGTATGGAATGTACGCCAAAGCGATTGTGCTCGCGCGCAATCGCTTTGGCGGCGCGGCGGCGGGGCCGCGGGGGCATGTTTTATTTCGTCAGTTGGCGCCGACAAAGAACACCGCCTGCTGTAGGCTACTACGGTACTAGGCGCGCAGAATTACGGAAGAGATTTATCGTGAATCGTGATATTGGCAAGTAACGTGGAAAGTTATTGACCTACGTAGTGCGGTGACACGTTTGTTATGATTTAAATTGAAAAAACATAATGATACCGAAAATTTGGTATCAATTCTTGGAGTCTCTTATTTTGAGTTGAAATTATGTATAGTGACTCTATACCAGTTGTTATCTTTAGTGCTTAAGGATAGCTATAGGGTTTCTGTTACACGTTGTATATACATACGAAAAAGAAACAAGAGCAAGGAAACTATATGTAATGATGATTTAAGAGGGTGCATCCTAAAAGTTGGCAACGACGTAAATAGCTTTCAAATATTTACCTGTTTTGATTAACTTGGAAATAATACTGTATGGAAATAAGAAATGTGGCTAACTAACTATCTAGAATATTAATAATGAATTGCAATTATAACATTGAATTTGATATTGTACCCGTTTTAGGTGTAAAAAAGGCATTTGGAAAGTTTCCAAATACTTTTTTTACATCTAAAACTAACTATTCGGTGTTACGATATTAATTGTTGCATTTCATAATCAATATTCTAGTTCGCTAGTTAGCCACATTTTTTATTTCAAATTAATCAAAACAGCGAAATATTTGACATCTATTTGCGACGTTGCCAACTTTCAGAATAAACCCTCTTATGAAGAATTTATTTGTCATAAAAGCATGTGTCGTGATTTCTTTGATTTAATGTATTGCACGACTCCTAACACCCAACGTCATGCGAAAGACGCGGATTTTGCGAAATCCGTCAACACCCATTGTGCTGCGAAAGACGCAGTCCGCGCATGCTGATTCAAGCTCTATTTGTACTATGGATAGGGGCTAATATGGTCTGTGGTAAATTTTATTCTACGGAATTGGTAATATACTTGTCAAATAAATCGACTAAAACATCAAAATATGCAGGAACAACTCTAAAAAAAAGTAAAAATTTAACATTTTGGCACGACAAAATGGCGTCCGCGCAGGCGTGCAGCGCACTACACTCCGCGTTCTATTTATTTGTTTTCTATTGTTTTTTAAGTGTTAATCGACGGGAAATTTTGTTTTTTAAATAATTAAGTCGTGTCGTCATCGTATATAGATAATATTTGCACTAAATAACATCGTAATTACCTATTACGGACCCATCAAAAAATGTAAACAAACTCGGTAATGAAAAAACGTGTTGTTGTGTAATTTTGAGTTTTGTGTGTGTTTTGTGTATGTAATCGCTGGTAAGTCATTTATTTTATATTCTATATTAGTTATTGTATAATAAAAATGCATATTACAGGAAAAAAAAGGAGTTCAATATTTTTTTTCAACTAAATAATGTTACGTAATGATACGGATACCTATTTATTGAACTTTTTTAATTATTTGTGTTTTTATTTATTGTGTTTATCCGTAAAAAATGGTTTTGACCGATAGTATATGTATTCATAATGTATCCTGCGAAATTTCATGTGAATCTTTCTTTTTTTTTTTCTTTGCTTCTTAAATCGGCCTGTGTGGCCACGCATGTTAAAATGCGGCCTGGGTGATACCGCACTGTCTCTTTTACACACACCAAAACGCGGCCGTGTACCGCATACGCAACGTGGCGATTCAGCACCCTAATTACGTAATGCATTTTCAATTTTAAATTGAAACCAATTGAAAAAGATTGCCAGTCCATTGCTTCATCAATTCGACAAAAAAAATCTGCTCAATTTTTAAAATTGATCGTGCATTGCGTAATTGGGGTTGTTCTTTGAAAGTGGTGTATTTTGAAATACTGTCAAACTTAAATGACAAAAGGACAAGTATGTATTAATTATTGAGCAGGTATCGTAATTTTATTTGATTATTTATATCTTTCATAATAGCCTCCTGTACCCTAATTACGTAATGCACGATCAATTTTAAATTGTAATGAATTGAAACAGATTGCTAGTCCATTGCTTCATAAGTTCGAAAAAAAAATCTGCTCAATTTTTTTTTCGAACTTATGAAGCAATGGACTTGCAATCTGTTTCAATTCATTTACGTAATTACGTACAGTACATAATTAGGGTACAGATCCACCTTCTCGAGTTCTCGACTCCAAATGTGTCCATTGTTCAGTAGCAGATGTTTCAGACTTCAGCACAAGGATGTGTTGAAGAGCTACTGAGGGCCACATGAGCCAAGCATTTAAATATTGTCTAAATGCTTGGCTCGACGAGGATGCAAAACAGCACATTGTATAATATGCACTGTGGCAACACTGTCAAAGTACACATTATTAATATAACAATCTTTTAAATGTATTTTCATTATGGCAACTGAATGTATTATTTTACTTTGGCAACATTCAGAAATAACGGTTATGATAATATCGTTATTTTTGGGTGGGGCAAGAGTCATTAACAATGGTTAAATGTAGTGCAGAGTCAGTCTTGGTGTGATTGTGAAATAGTACAGTTGTGTGGATGAAAATTATTAACAAGAAAAGAGTGCTTTCTTTATACATATCGCGGGTCTCAAACCATAGGGGCGTATATGCGAAAATCGCATTTTTCGCTTTTAATGCCATTGGATTCTACAAGATAGAGATGCAACAAGTGTCCTCAATTTTTCTTATAATTTAATATTAATTACTTTTTGAATTAATTAAAAAATATTATTTATCGCAATTCGCAAAATATGATAATCTGTTAGGGCCTAACAGATTATCATATTATGCGAATATATTGCAGTTCCAATAATATTACATACATACATGTCGAATTGATAACCTTCCTTTTTTTTGAAGTCGGTAAAAAAGAATATAAAATCTCTTACGTGATATCAGATTCATAGCTGCACGGAGCTTTTGTTCTCATAGTTATTATTTCGCACCGAACGACATGTGACAGACGACTCTGCACTAGATGAACTGAGTATCAGCTCAAGAGGGCTGAGCGCTATAGATATAACGTGGAGACTACAATACAACAAAAAATTAAAATACTGGCACTACTAATGCTTAAGAGTATTTTGGAACTGTCAAATAAATCCTAGCTTCGAAATAAAAAAATTAGTTTTTCAAACAAATTAAATGTAATGTATGCCGGATCCACCCTAAGGATATAAATTCCGTTTATCCAACTAGGCTTAGGGGGAATTCTCGGGCATAAATTTCAGAATATCCACCTTAGGGTGGATTTTTGGGGTGGATAAACGGAATAGCCTGAGCCGACTATGGATTTTGCCGAGCTATAATGATTAAACTATTGAGTATCCTATTCAATTGAATTTTTGTATACAGAATGGGAACGTCATTATGGACACGCCGTTTAATTTTTCTGCACGACTCATAATGCGAAGCATTAGAGTGTGCTCTACGATTGAAAAAAATTTTTTGCCCCATTTCTGTAACTGTTTTTATGGTTACACTCCTGCTAGTACACAGAACCTATTTAATTTATATACCATTGTATAGATGATTAAATGGAGCTAATACTGTACTTTTTAACAATTGATTTAATGCAGCAGAAATGGAAAAAGCATCAACATAGTTGAAAAAAAAATCCTGTCCGTCAATTTATGAACCCTGAACACATTGTAGCTTGCGATAAAATCAATTTACTAAGCCAATTTTTTTTGTACACTCGTTTCAGCCATAGAAGGAACCCTATTGAAAATGGCTCTTTTATTCAAAGTAGTTTAATTATAATTAATAAAATACATTGAGGTATTAAGTACAATAATACCTCAATGATAAAATATAATATCTTTATCTAAATATTTCCAACCTTTGACTTGACGTCCGTAAGTTGCCTAGCAACCGCCAAGTAAATATCTTTGTAAATAGTCTTTGACATTACGACTTCATGAAAAGTGATAAATTGTTAATTTTTGTTAGACTCTATGTTTTGAATTTCTTTTTCGTTTTTGAATGAGTGTTATGTATGAGGCGTGCACTTTTGGATTTTCCAAACTATTTTTTGTTCTATTGTCGTCTCCACCTATAAGCCGTATCAGGCCCGGAGATTATAATTGGAAAATAGCAAATTAGGAAAAATTTCATACTATTCATTATTCAATTTAAAATCTATGTCTCGTTTAATTGTTTGTTTCCGATTAGTTATAATTAAGATAAAGTATTAGTCACGAATGACGGATAACTATAATAAGTGGAAATGATTATCTTTAATTAAAACAATCTAAGCATACTATGCTATAATAACATTATAGAAGTGCCTCAGCTGCCGGCGCCGTATCCCGAATTGCCAGCGCCGGTTACTGAATTGGCTGCCGGCGCTGACTTTGGAGAAAAAAAAGCGGAAAATGGGGTTGGCAACTTGGCATATGGAATAGATAGGCGGGTAAACAGTATTTTTTTCCATTATATTTCCATATTCAATCATTTCCATATTCCAGTAAGTAACTACTATCCGGAACCGAACTAGTTAGATTAGGTTAAATATTTGGAAGTGCCTCAGCTGCCGGCGCCGCCGCCGTGTCCCGAATAAACTGCCAGCGCGCCGGCTGCTAAATTGGCTGCCGGCGCTAACTTTGGAAAAAAAAAACGGAAAATGGGGTTGGCAACTTGGCATATAACGAATAGATAGGCGGGGTAGACAGATTTTTTTTCCATTAATATATTTTCATATCCAATAATTTCCATATTTCAGTAATTAACTATGCTACCCGGAACCGAACTAGTTAGATTAGGTTAAATATTTTTACTCGCCAAAATGGTTAGGTTAGGTTAGAACAGTGATCCCCTACGCCAAAAACGACTACAATATATAGAAAAACATACTTTAGTTAGGGTTAGTTAGTTGGGGTTCTTAATAGTGGAAGAGTTTCCAAAAACGCCGCGCCGCCGCCGCGCCGCCGCCGGTGTCCATTATGGGAGCCGGGGCGGCGCCGGCACTCGATATTTTTGATCTTGGCTGCCGGCAGTAATGTACTGCCGGTTCCCAACGGCGTTATTTTTAGGGGCCGGCGCCGGCAGCGGAGGCACAACCTATTTATTTATTTTTAAAATATAGTCTAGCAAAAATAAACAATTTATTACCCATCAATATGGGTAAAATTTCTTACCTCGCAATCTTTACGTAATGTTAAAGACTATTTATTTTGATATTTACTTTGTCGGTTGATAGGCAACGGATCTTATGGTCACGTCCTGACGCGAGTTTAACATTTTTTACCCATCCTAAAAAAAGTGCACAACGCCGCTAAAGATTTCAAAAAATGTAGTCTATATAAATAGGGTGACTGGTAATTAGTGACCGTTACTTAAACACGTGTCTTTACTCATATTTATGACCAACTTTTACTATAGGATAACCTGAAACCGTGAAAAAATTATCAGCAGTTCCCATTTTGTGTTCGCATAGTTCGTCAAAATGGAACGTGAAATTTTGCACATAGCTACCTTCTATAATGTACGGGGAGCACTAAGAAGGGGTTTTTGGAAGTTCGACTTTTAAGGCTCGTGCAGACTATCGGGACGCGACGGCGCGACGCGACACGCTACACTCGCGGCGCGAACGGCCGTGAAAGCCCGCGACAACTGCGAATCACGAGTGTAGATGTTGTTCGCGCTTCGCGTTCGCGCTTCGCGCCGTTCCCTGATCAGTGTCGGTTTTTTGTCCCGCGGACTCCCGCGACTCAGGGTTTGCGCTTGGTTCACAACGTTTGAACGCGAACGCATCTACACTCGCAGCTTTTTGCAGTAGCGCACGATTCGCAGTCGGGAGTGGTTTTGCGTGATTTTTTATAAGGATTTTCGTCATCCACCATCTTCTCTTTCTCCATTTCTTTTTTATTTGTTTGTTATTTTTTATACAAAGTTAAACTGTAGTACGCTACAAAACACAACGCCACAGCAGCACCAACAACCAAATCGTCGTCCATTTTCTTTGAGATCGCGAACGAAACTGCGAATCTTTGCGAGTGTGGAGGAACACATTTTTTCACCAAGTTCTCGGCGCGTACCGCGGTGTGAATTCACAGTATGATCCGCGCGCGAGTGTACAGCGGGCTATATATAGAAATATAAATAACAGAGGCTATACAATTTCTAAGAAAACTACACGGTATACAATAACAGCGGCCCGCGTCATCACACGCGCAAACACAAACATAATATGGCGATGTACGATGTTGTTTATGGAAGCGCGGGGCGTGCGGCGGGGCGTGCGGCGTGGCGTGAAATGTAGCGGTGCCCGCGGCGTTGCACGCGGCGGTGAACGCGGCGGTGCACGCGGCGTGCATTGGGAGCGGAAGGCGGGAGCTGATATACAAGCGCGACCGAAATATTTAATAATAAATAAAGAAATACATAGGATGCATAACATCATGCCTATATTCTCCGAAAAGTTAGGCAGAGGTGTTCCTTTAGTACCTACACCCACATTTCGCCAGTTATGTTTAAGTCCCATGTAATAGGGAGCGAGCCTAATGCCATCAACCGGGCACAAATCCAGACTCCGGGCTACTACTGAGAAATACCAGATGGAAAATACCAATAATATTTTGCCCGACCCAGGTATCGAACCCGGAACTTATGCTCAGCAGTAGTGCTTGCGACCACTAGACCAACGAGGCATTAAAAAAACCGGCCAAGTGCGTGTCGGACCACGCATAATGAAGGTTTCCATGGTTGGGATGAATAAAATTTATCCCAAGAACAAACTTAATTTAATAGTTGACAAACATGTTCTCTCATACATCGATATACGTCACGGTCAATTCTCCAACTGCAAATGTAAGTTTGTAATCACATTTTTTTTTTTGTGATAAAACGAATAATTAAAAACGTTCGAACTTTTTCCTTTACTAGTGCTGTAAGATCTTGCTTCCTGCCAAATTTCATGATTCTAGGTCAACGGAAAGTAGGTACCCGGTAGGTTTTGATTCATGTGCGAGTGTCAAAATATTTCACATAAATGGCCATATTTTTTGTTCGTTCGTACTTAGAAGCTTTAATTGTTTAGAGTTTAGTTCGTAGGTATTGAGCGTAGGTACGACGCCGCGGGCCCCGCCGCGTGCCCCGCCGCGGCCAACGCTGCGTGCGACGCGGCGTGCAACGCCGCGGGCACCGCCTGGATTTCAAGCAAACGCCTATAAAAACGCTTCTCCGTAAACACTCTCATGCAACGCCATAATATGTTTGAATTTTGTGCGGGCCGCCCCGCCGCACGCCCCGCGTGTCCGTAAACAAGCACTAAGACGTTGTGCACAATTTATGAGCAGTAACCTAACAAAAAGTACTACGTTTGCATAAATTCACGATAGTATTCAATCATTACGTTATGTTACTAATAGTATTTGGATGAGGCAGACAGATAGTTTATAACCTGGATTAACACACAATATGATACTTTTTATCCCGGTAGATAATTTCTGGCTTCCACACGAGCAAAGCCGCGGGAAAAATGCTAGTGTAGTATAGAAAAAAAAAACTAATAAAACACGCTTTCATAACACACAAAAAATTATAAAATAATTAAATTGACTTGTTTTGTTTAGTTACGATATAAGTACCTACCTAACGACAACTTGTTAGTTCTTTTATATCCAACTAGCTTCCGCCAGCGGCTTCGCCCGCGTAATAAAGGACATCATTCATTTCGTACCCAAAAATTAAAGTGCCGGCCAGATAAAAAAATGCTTTTTTCTTATGGAAAATAACATCCTGATCATTTTTTTATATTACAACAAAAGTCTACAATTAACCCCCTGGCTGCTATTTGAGTTTGAAAGTAGGTCTGTACCAAAAATTTTATTTTTTCCAACAATATTTTGGACATTCGTTTAAAGACGCAAATATTTATTGCCCATTGCAGAAATAGACATGAGCATTGAGCGTTAGGTATAGTAAGGTTTGATAAGTATTAAAAAAAATACGGGAAAAATGAAGAGGGAAATGTTTTTAAAATACAATAGCGGGCAGCTAGGCCGGTGGAAAATCCGTTCTTAAGCCCCCCACAATTTGTTTGAATCCGTCATATTCGAGGGTAAAACGCCACAGGCAGACAGGCGGGCAGAGGTGTGATGATACTCTTCTTTAAGGGCGACAATGCCCTGCTTAAGAATTATAGGCCCATCGCACTTCTAAACCATGTCTACAAGCTGTTTTCAAGAGTCATCACGAACCGTCTCGTGCGCAGGGTTGAGGACTTCCAGCTTTCCGAATAAGCCCGATTCTGTAAAGGCGCTAAACACCTTAGACCACATACATACTCTGCGGCAGGCTATACAAAAGATTGAAGAGTATGACCTGCCTCTCTGCATAGCATTTGTGGACAATAAGAAATCCTCCGATTCGATCGAGAGTTGGGCTGTATTATAGTGTCTTCAACGGTGCCAGCTGCAGTGTCCATATGAAAATACTACTACTACTTATATCGTTCCGACTCCAGGACCACACCTCGAAACTTATCCTTCTGCAGCGATATGAGGTGAGACAGAGAGACGTTATCTCTCAGAAATTGTTCACCGCTACATTGGAGGTTTTCAAGGTTCTCGACAGGAAAGGCGTAGCAATCAACTTCAATGGGAACTACGTCACTTACCTTCGGTTTGCCGACGATATAGTAGTCATGGTTGAGATAGTCTCAGGCATGACTACTATATCGGAGGACCAGTACAATGCTCGATGACCTCAGTAAAGCTTCCGAAAGAGAACGAACATAGATAAAACTAAGTTCATGTCAAATGCCCATGTAACATTGACCCTCATGAAGATCGGAGACTTTCCAATCGAAGTTATGGACGACTACGTTTACCTAGGACAAACTGTCCAGTTAGGCAGGTCCAATTTTGAGGTCAATCGTGGAATCCGAATCCTTGGCTGGGCATTTTTCGGGAAGCTATGCTATCTTCTCTTCTCACATGTTGCCAGTGATGACCTATGGAGCCGAAACGTGGTCGCATATAACGCTTCGTTAGAACGCTGAAAATCACCCAAAGGGCAATGGAGAGGGCTATGCTTGGAGTTTCCTTGACGACGTGATTGAATTAGAAATGAAGAGATCGGTAGGAGAACCAAGGCAACCGACATAACCCGAAGAATTGCTAAACTTATATGGCAGTGGGCAGCCCACATTGCTCGCAGAAAAGATAGCCGATGGGCATGGAGCCGAAACGTTCTGGAGTGGCAACCACGTACCGGAAGACGAAGCGTGGAGGTTCAAGGTGGAAGTTCTTGCGGTCTTCACCAAGCCGATGATTTAGTGAATACCGTAGGAATCCGCTGGATGCAAGAATCATAGAACCAGTCGAAGTGGCGATGTTTGGGGGAGGCCTATGTCCAGCAGTGGAAGTCTTCCAGCTGAAAATGATGATGATGAAACGGTAGCTAGGGTGTTTCTCGTTTTAAACATTATTGTAATGCTCAAATTAAGATTTTTAGTATTTTCTTTTTCAAACTTAAACAGCAGCGGAAGGGTTAATTGTATACTTTCATTATACTAGTAAAAAATGTTGAGGGTGATATTTTCCATTAGAAAACCATGTTTTTTTTTCTGGCCCGGCACTTTATTTTTTGGGTACAAAATGTTCGACACTTGAATGATGTCCTTTATAAATTATAGCTTACTATATTATGCATATATTATACATGTAAACCTTTCTCTTGAATCACTCTATCTGTTAAAAAAACTGCATCAAAATCCGTTGCGTAGTTTTAAAGATTTAAGCATACATAGGGACAGACAGCGGGAAGCGACTTTGTTTTATAATACGAGTATGTAGTGATGATTAAAAGAAAAAGCGTGGAGCGCTTTGTTTAAATTAATTAAAAGTACTCACAACCAACAACCGCTCCACGGTTTTCCTTTCCCTTCTCTATTCCTTATCATAGATAGTTGAATTAGTCAATAAAAACGTTATAGTGTACAGATTAAACATTTGAAACTAGAATCTTAAATCATAATGTGGCATTACAGTTGAAGTGAAAAAAAAAAAGTCAACTAGCTTTAAACATAAATATAAATAAATGAAATCGTTCAAAAGTGCTGATTCTCAGTCTCATTTGAATAAATGACTTGTTTATGACTTTATTTTATTATGCACAGTCTCTAATCATAAGAGGCTGTGTTATTTTAATAGACACAAAGAAAAATACTCACATAAATTATAATTCATAGTTGGATTAAGACTCTTCTTCCTATATCGAGAAGTTAGTAGCGACTGATAAGTTCAAGGCTGGTGCCTACCTACTACTCAGTAATTATCACTTGATGTACTTTAATTTACCATTATAAGTTAATCATAAATTGGTGTATTGTAATCGTTGCATTATAATCCGGGAATTAAAGTAGTTACGGTCACGGTGTAAAGCTTTGTGCAGATCAGCGCGACACCGGTTATTGTTTTACCGTTAAGTTTTCTTAGAAATCGTATTGTTCGTGTCGCGCTGGTCTGAGGTTCGTAGAAGAGCGGTGGCCGCCACATAGCGGATGCAATTTACCGGCGAATGACGTCACAGAAACGTTTTTAATGACAGTAAGTTGGTGTGTATTCGTAAAGAGCATGTTTTTTATTTTTGGGTCAAAACACTCAAAGCGTTTATTTCAATTAAAACCATTTACAGGCACTTTTGAATTGTCAAATAGTCGGTCAGTCAGTCAGAAAGTTTAAGCTAGTTGCCCATTGCAAAACGTAGATCTCTAAACGGGCAAGAAACTCCCAAGGACAATCTTTTAAATAAAGTAATTACTAAATCTTGGATACATATCTTGTTGCTTCTATATGTGAGAACAATATACAAAAAATAAACGAAAGAATTCAAAAGATAAGATTAAAAATAAGCCCTGGCGGATAAAAGATGACTGGTCTCAACTGACTGCTCCCATCCACGAACATGACGCGTAGATCAGCACCATCCAGCTCAACCATTATTATATAATGGAGTATTCAACAATTATGGTTAAATAAAATAAAAATAAACTTTAAGTTCGTAATGTCGGAAAAAAAATAAAAAAACCGGCCAAATGCGTGTCGCATCACGCACAATGAAGATTTCCGTAGTTGGGATGAATTTATCCCACGAACAGTACTTCATTGTACTCATCATTATGAACAACTTTCACTGTGGGACCAACCCTGATATCGCGAAAACAAATCAGTTGTGCGCTACATTTTGACGAGCTATGCGAACATAAGTGTAGGAAATAGCTGGTCATGGCAAGCAGTCACCTCCTTCTGCGAAGCAGTAATGCTCGCAAAGGAGGAGGCGGAGCGCGTGAGGGAGAGACAAATGTTGCGCGGTTGCGCCCTCACGCCCCTAGCCGGGGAATCGCGAGTCGATTTCCAGCCACCGTAGGCGCGGGCTTGCGGACGGAGAGCAATAGGCAGTTCGCCGTCCGGTAAGGTCCAGGCCCGGGGGTCGACGGCGCGTCTTGTTCCACGCGCGCCTCAAGGAGATGTTAGCACAATTGCCGGGGTCCGCTAGTACCGATGCCTGCCGGGGTTACGGGGAGTCCTAAGGGGAGACCGTGGCCCCTGGCAACGAACAGGCAAAGGAAGGAATACGGGTGGGTTTTAGTCAGTAAGAGTCTGACACGCCCATCCGCTCCGCCCAGAGCGGGGGAAGTCATTTGATGAATTCCGATTAAAAAAAAAGGAATAGCTGAGTTTGTTATCGCTTATCGCAGTTTCAGGGTGGGTCCCGTAGTGAAAGTTGTTCATAATAAAAATTCAAATTCAAAATTTTAAAGTCATTTATCCACACTAGGCTGAGAATCAGCACTTTTTGAACGTCAAAATTACATAAGACAGTCCCCCAAAAGCGCCCGCCTTTCACCACTTCCTAGTGCTTTAGCTGGGAGTGATGAGTACAATGACCCCTTAAAATGCAATATTACTGTACTAGGAGAATTTAGGATGCAAGAGCGAGCGAAGCGAGCTCGGGACTTGGGGCAGCCCGAATCGGACAGGTTAGGTTAGAAGGTTAGGCGGGATCTTCAAAACCCCGCCATCCCCTTCGTGGTTATGTTTTCTTAAACCACGACCACGTTCAAGACCCTGGGGTCCCGGACCTTTGGAAGACGTACGAGGGGCCGAAGCCAACTCGCAGAGGCCCCTTAGAAATTTTTAAGTATTGGGGCACCAACCGACAACCCCCAGTTGGTGTAGAACTATTGCAGGATATGGAAACAAATATATCGGACTATGGGTTTGGGTGGCTTAAGTTGATTGGTGACCTGGAACTATGGAAGGACTATCATATGGCCCCTGCCTGATCAACTTGGGTGGACTTGCACACTCAATAATGGGCCCCCGAAAACGGTCGCTAGCACAAAGTGTCGTAGCGACAAGGGGGCAACATGTCCTGAGGTGCTTATGAGGAGTGGAGCGGTATTCCACGGCTAGCAGGACAATCCCGGAAGTACGGTCAAGATCCCTACCAGCGTCTTACTGGAATACTTCCTTCCTCCGAGCACGTTTGCTCTTGGGAATCTCCACTCAAGCTGGCCAATTAAGGCCAGAATGAGGTGGGAGTTCTGTTCCTCGTCAGTGTTCACTCCACCGGCCAATAAAGGCAAGCCAGAGATGAGGAACAAGATTTCTCCCGGGAGATAGGGTCCGTGGGGTCGCTACTGCCCAACAGCTCGCCACATGCTGCCCTGCGGTTTTTATTATTATTTTTTATTATTAATGTAACAATTAGTATTGTACCTAGCATGTAAACAAACTAAATTATGTATTAAGGAAGGGAACTGTGAGATACAGGTTAACTACCTAATTTGGGAGGCAGCGCTTTTATACTTGGTTTGCAAATAAATGAATTTTATTTTTATGTTCTTGAGTCATGATACTCATGATGATTGATGGCAGATGGTGTATGTTTATCTCTGCTTAGACAACAATACCTGTGGCAATACTCTCTAGGTCTAGTCTCGTTGTCGTATATAGAACCTATGCTGGTTGATGGCAGAAGTTGAAATAGTGAGAGAACGTACTTTGACTTTGCTAAATAAAGTAAGCGTTTTATACGATTTTTTTTTTTTTTGTAAAACCATAACATTCATGTTCGTATGAAACGCTTGCTCACATTTTTTTATAAATATTTATGAATATTAAGATTATAAGAATAAGGTTCATATTCGAATAAAACGCTTACTTTGACGCTTGGTGCCATTGCCGTTGCATGAAGTACGCTCCTAGCTGTGCCTTTTTTTTTTCTTTTTTTTTTTGGGTCGGAAATCATCAAATGACTTCTCCCGCTCTGGGCGGAGCGGAAGGGCGTGTCAGACTTTTACTGACTAAAACCCACCCGTGTTCCTTCCCTTACCTAGACCGGGGCCACGGTTTCCCCTTAGGACTTATCCGCAACCCCAGTGGTAGGCATCGGCCCTAACGGACCCCTTCAGCTTCGCTGACAACTCTTTGAGGCGCGCGTGGAACACTACGCTCCGTCGACCCGGGCTTGGTCCTGATCGGACGGAGAGCTACCCATCACTCTCCGTCCGCAAGCCCGCGCCTAAGGTGGCCGGAAATCGGCAATCGATTCCCGACGCCCGGGGCGTCTACTACCGCGGCGGCTAGGGGCTCGAGGGAGAAACCTTTGTCTCTGCCTCTCGCGCCCCGCCTCCTCCTTCACGAGCATTACTGCTTCGCAGAAGGAGGTGACAGCCTGCCATGCCCTCTCACTCCGCACCATGGCCTGGACCAGGGCCGGACGTGAGAGGTCACTGCCGCCGATCGCCTGCACGAGGACACGGCGGTGCTCCGCCCAAGCCGGGCAGACCTCCACCGTATGCTCCACCGTGTCCTCCGGGCGATCCACGCAGTGGTGACACCCGGGCGTTTCCTCCTGCCTGATCTGAAACAGGAACCTCCCGAAACTACCGTGTCCGGTGAGGACCTGTGTCAGGCGGTAGGTGAGGGCGCCGTGGCGCCTCTCCAGCCACTCCTCAAAGAGGGGACTTATCGCCGCAATTGTGGCGTGCCCAGATCTGGGTTGCGACAATCGCACTCTCCAAGCCGCCATGAGATCCTGCCGGAGCTCTGCCCGCTGTGCCGTGATTTGTCGCGGCAGCGGAGTTACACCCCGGCGCTTCATCTCCTCGCGCCACTCCCAGATGTGGGCGAGGACTTTCGCCTCCAGATCCCATGGCGGCGTTCCGGCAAGGAGGCTCGCCGCCTCGCCGGAGATCGTACGGTATCCCCGGACTATCCGGGTGGCCATGACCCTTTGGGCCGCGTGCAACCGGCGGGTTGGCTGCAGCCTCAAGGTTGGCGCCCACACCGGCGCCCCGTAAAGGGCCATGGACCGCACGACCCCCGCGTAGAGCCTCCGGCAGGAGACTATGGTACTCCCAATTTTTTTTTAATGGTTTATCCTGGATGAAAAAGATCCATCACATAGCACATTCTGAGGCACGGACGGGTCTTGGTATGTAAAGAGGGTCACCCATCCACGGACCAACCGTGGCAAAAGCAGCTTAACCTGTTCGATCGACCCGTGCGGCTGTTATTACTTAGCCACAAGCCCCTCACCCTATCATAGATCTATGGTCAGAATATTGTTGTTGTAGTTTGTGGCGAAAATAATAAAGATGTAAATGAAAGGGAATGGCTGCACACTTTAAAAATTAAAAATATCTTACGTGATATTAGATTCATAGCTGCACGGAGCTTTTGTTCTCGCAGTTATCATTTCGCACTAAACGACATGCGACAGACGGCTTGGCACTAAGTGAACAGAGTAACAGCTCAAGAGCGCTGAGCGCTATATAAGGCCCGGAGATTATAATTGGAAAACAGCTAATTATGAAAGATTTCATACTAATAATTATTCAATTTAAAATCTATGTCTCGTTTAATTGTTTGTTTAGCTATGATTAAGATAAAGTATTGGTCACGAATGATGGATAACTATAAATGGAAATGATTATCTTTACTGGATGCAAGTTTTGCTAGGACGTCTTCCATTATTGACCCAAATACAGAAAAGTTCTGATAATAAGGGGTTAGTACACGCACACTACAACATGTTTATCCAGCTCTGTATTGTGGGTGCGTTTACAAACATTTCGTGAAGTGTTCTAGTGGGGAATCTATATGGTTTAAATGACATGGTTTTGAGTAATGATCGTTGGGCTCTCTCCAGTTTAATGATGTGTGTTTTACATGCGCCTGTCCATACCCCAATACAGTGACCAACGACAGATCAAACCAGTGCATAATTAACTGTGCGAAGAAGTTCCAGGTCAGCCACATGCCTAAGATTTAAAAAAATCCGTATTAGTTTGCGCCTAAGTTTGAGAGTGTTATAGTGTTAAAGAGGGTGTGGGTTTCGAAGTAAGTGGGCGCAAAACTGTAACGTTGCGCCCGCTTTCTTTGATTTGGGCGCCAAACTGTAACGTTTGGGCCTAGTTTGAGAGTGTTATAGTGTAAAAGAGGGTGTGGGTTTCGAAGTAAGTGGGCGCAAAACTGTACGTTGCGCCCGCTTTCTAAGATTTGGGCGCCAAACTGTAACGTTTGGGCCTAGTTTGAGAGTGTTATAGTGTTAAAGAGGGTGTGGGTTTCGAAGTAAGTGGGCGCAAAACTGTAACGTTGCGCCCGCTTTCTAAGATTTGGGCGCCAAACTGTAACGTTTGGGCCTAGTTTGAGAGTGTTATAGTGTAAAAGAGGGTGTGGGTTTCGAAGTAAGTGGGCGCAAAACTGTACGTTGCGCCCGCTTTCTAAGATTTGGGCGCCAAACTATAAACGTAACGCTCAGCTCCTCGGAGCTAAACGTTGGTAACAATTAAAGTAAAAAAGGTTAGAGGCTAAGAGTTAGAGTCTAGAGTATAGTTAGGTTATAAGAGGTAAGACGTGGGACGCTCAGGTTAGGAGGACAGGTAAACAGGCAGGCAGGCAGGTAGGCAGGCAGGTAGGCAGAGAATGCAGAGGAGCCGGACTACCGCGTAGCACGCCGAACAGGAGGTTCTTCTACGCTGTTGGATGGAGAGGTAAGAGGTGAGAGATAGTTATATATAGCGGAGGCACTTCGTAGAGCCTCACGCTAACAGGAGGGACGCGTCGGCGTCACTCGTGACGTCGCATCGAGAGGGCAAGGTCACTCTGAGTGCACGACTCCTGGCGTCACGTCACTTCACGCCGGCGGCCTCCTTTATTTGACTAGTGTGACGTTTGAGGCGTGGCGTCTTGCGCCACGCGGCCAGATGGTTAGTGTCGGGCCCTCTATGGGGCTAGGTGAGAAAGTCGGTTAAATGATAAGCCGGGTAGACACTGAACACCAAAAGTTTATTGATTGAAATTACACAATAGTTTAGGTTATACACAGTATTATGTTAGTCACACTGAATTAATCAGGCTAGGATTCAAGTACGTAGGTAATTAGATTCAAGGTGAAAAATAACACATCACACGGCTAGAGCCAAACTTCAACTCTTCAAGAAAAGAACCCGTTTTTATCGTTCTGTGTCATATTTTAAAACATTTCAAACGTCTATCAAGTTAATTCTTAATTTAATGATGGCCAGAACGGATAAAAACGGTTTACAGAGCGAGAGTCTATAAACGTCCTTATTGCGAACAATACAGTGTATTCACCTGCTTTATAATAGGTTTAGAAGAATATAAAGTGTCTATAGCACATTATGTCTATGGTTAAGAAAAGTAAATAAGACAGATTACAGCTTTCAATTAATATAAAATATTCTGTCATCTTTACAACAGGGAATTAATAAATAGTATTTAAAATAGAATTTAGATGCTAAAACAATCAAAGAATATAAAAGTATGCTATTACAGGTATAGTGTGATTAAGAATAAATACAAGGAAGTTTACATGAATGATGATGGATTTCAAATGTAAGGTATCGAAAGGTGTATTGTTTAATATAGTAGCTTAAAACATATAAGTAGACTAAAAATTGTGGTTCTGCACAGCAGATGCCACACATATTGAAACTTTATTTATTATTAAGACCCTTATCTGACATACGCCCACAATAAAGATATTTTGAATTTTGAATTTGAATATGTTTTTTACAAAAACTTCCTTTTGATAAATAGCTTGACCAAAGTCAATTTCTATTATGTATACAAATTCTTTGCTGCCATGATAGTAGTTACTAATTCCATACTGCCATGTCATTACTCCGACTAGTAAAAAGTTATCTATGGCGCATATTACCACACTGGTACGATTATGTAAAGTAAAACGCACGAGTGTTTAATACACTGCATTATGAGCCTAAACGCGGTTCAATAAGAACCACTTTACAAGCAAGTGTGTTGAAAACAATGAAAATCGTGTGCGTCTCGGGCCGGTCGACGCAAGTGATAACGCGGCGGGGGACTGCTGCCGTATGCGTGAGAGAAAGGGAAGTCATACAGACTGGCGCCGTAACGCGTTATGTATGTTACGAAGCGGTTTACCCTCCCATAAGAAGTTATCACTTCAATATTATATCATAGATAATAAAAAGATGATGAACCTTTTTGTTTCTTTAATTGTATCCTCCTATGCCAACCCTACCAAAAACGGTATAAATGTTGCACGCTCTGTAGAAGCTTTGCCTCTGTCCGTTTCCTTACTCTGTGGCTCATTCGCCAAGTGTGCAGATTAAGTGTACGTGCGATAAGGAACTTTGTTTCAAAAATAAATATAAACATTTTGGGTAGGTACATCCTTGAAATGACCAGCAACCAGAGCAGTTAAAAAAGCGCTCGAATGGAACACATGAGAAATAGTTTTGTTCTCACGAAAAAGTTTTTTTAACGGCAGTATTGTATGGCTTTCGGTTTATTTTCAAAGAGCGCGATAAAAAACCACCTTTTTGAAGTGAAAACTTCTTTAGCGGCGTTGTGCACTATTTTTGGGATGGGTAAAAAATGTTAAACTCGCGTCATATTGTCTGCCGTAAGATCCGTTGCCTAGCAACCGACTAAGTAAAAATCAAAATAAGTAGTCTTTGACATTACGTAAAGATTGCGAGGTAAGAAAAGTTACCCATATTGATGGGTAAATAAAAAGCAGTTAAAACACACTTCATGAAAAGTGTTTAAATAAATAGTTTATTTTTATTAGACTATATTTTGAAAATAAATAAATATACTACTATTACTAATAAATATATGGTACTTGAAGGTAGGGTAGGTAGGTATGTAGGTAGGATAGGTAGGTAGATAATTATATAGGTAGGGTAGGTAGGTGTAGGTGGGTAGGTGTAGGTAGGTAGATAGGGGTAGGTAGGTAGGTGTAGGTAGGTAGGTGTAGGTAGGTAGGTGTAGGTAGGTAGGTGTAGGTAGGTAGGTGTAGGTAGGTAGGTGTAGGTAGGTAGGTGTAGGTAGGTAGGTGTAGGTAGGTAGGTAGGTGTAGGTAGGTAGGTGTAGGTAGGTAGGTGTAGGTAGGTAGGTGTAGGTAGGTAGGTGTAGGTAGGTGTAGGTAGGTGTAGGTAGGTGTAGGTAGGTGTAGGTAGGTGTAGGTAGGTGTAGGTAGGTGTAGGTAGGTGTAGGTAGGTGTAGGTAGGTGTAGGTAGGTGTAGGTAGGTGTAGGTAGGTGTAGGTAGGTGTAGGTAGGTGTAGGTAGGTGTAGGTAGGTGTAGGTAGGTGTAGGTAGGTGTAGGTAGGTGTAGGTAGGTGTAGGTAGGTGTAGGTAGGTGTAGGTAGGTGTAGGTAGGTGTAGGTAGGTGTAGGTAGGTGTAGGTAGGTGTAGGTAGGTGTAGGTAGGTGTAGGTAGGTGTAGGTAGGTGTAGGTAGGTGTAGGTAGGTGTAGGTAGGTGTAGGTAGGTGTAGGTAGGTGTAGGTAGGTGTAGGTAGGTGTAGGTAGGTGTAGGTAGGTGTAGGTAGGTGTAGGTAGGTGTAGGTAGGTGTAGGTAGGTGTAGGTAGGTGTAGGTAGGTGTAGGTAGGTGTAGGTAGGTGTAGGTAGGTGTAGGTAGGTGTAGGTAGGTGTAGGTAGGTGTAGGTAGGTGTAGGTAGGTGTAGGTAGGTGTAGGTAGGTGTAGGTAGGTGTAGGTAGGTGTAGGTAGGTGTAGGTAGGTGTAGGTAGGTGTAGGTAGGTGTAGGTAGGTGTAGGTAGGTGTAGGTAGGTGTAGGTAGGTGTAGGTAGGTGTAGGTAGGTGTAGGTAGGTGTAGGTAGGTGTAGGTAGGTGTAGGTAGGTGTAGGTAGGTGTAGGTAGGTTAGGTTACAAAAACGTATGAAAAATCTAACAAAAGAAAAAAATACCAAAATCCAATTCACTTTAATACGTCGTAGAAAGTGTAAAAAGTAGAGTATTATCCTCGGGGATTGAGGTGTCTTCGTCGCAAGCAAGCTTAAATCCCTCATTACACGACTTCGTCAAGCTCGGGATACAATGTAACGCCGACCCATGACTTTAGACAATTCTATATCCCCTTGATGAATAATCTACTACTGATTAACATAATTATTAATGAAGAAACAATTTTTACATATCCAACCACGAACCGACTATATCCTCAATTTTTTCCCACCATTGCTTACGTCTACGTGTAGTAGTTGTCGGTGTGGTGTGATCTGTAGTTGTTCTTCTGTGTTTTCTTGTTTTCTTTACTGTTTTTATTTTCGGTGATGTAGACCTATCAAGCCAATGAGTTGTAGTTTCATACTGAGCATGTGGCCGTCTTGTTGTTTTAGTTTTTTTTTTCGGTGATGTAGACCTATCAAGCCAATGAGTTGTAGTTTCATACTGAGCATGTGGCCGTCTTGTTGTTTTAGTTTTTTTTTTTGATTTGGATACTTTATATCGTGATTTATTAATTTTTTTTGTCTTTTCGGTATTTATTTGTGGAAGGTTCGTATAGTGGTGGTGTAGGTCAGTTGTGTATTCGTTAGGTTTCCTACTACTATAATAGTGAGGGTGTAGGTCGGTTGTGTATTCGTTAGAGTTCCAACTGTTCCAAGTTGTGTATTCGTTAGGGTTCCTACTACTATAATAGTGAGGGTGTAGGTCAGTTGTGTATTCGTTAGAGTTCCAACTGTTCCAAGTTGTGTATTCGTTAGGGTTCCTACTACTATGATAGTGAGGGTGTAGGTCAGTTGTGTATTCGTTAGAGTTCCAACTGTTCCAAGTTGTGTATTCGTTAGGGTTCCTACTACTATAATAGTGAGGGTGTAGGTCAGTTGTGTATTCGTTAGAGTTCCAACTGTTCCAAGTTGTGTATTCGTTAGGGTTCCTACTACTATAATAGTCAGGGTGTAGGTCAGTTGTATATTCGTTATGTTTCCTATTATTATTATACTCCGGCGACGGCTTCGGCGGCCTTGGTGAGGTGGAAATATCCAGGTCTCCAGGATGGTAATCAAATAAATTTGCAATAACTTTCGGCTTCCATGTTCGTGGGTAAGTAGTATATCCTCTTAGATAATAAATATGATTATCTTTTCTTTTTGGAACTATTCCGTACTTGTACTCGTTGTCTGGGCCGAACCTAAAAGAGCTTTCTGCATGGTTTGATGCTGTTGAATATACAGGAAGATGCAGTATAAGTAACCAGCAAATATCTGTAACAGAGGAGAACATACCGGTCAGTTTGACGTTATGGACTTTACCTTTACTAGTCTGGGGGTAAGTTATTGAAATAGGTTTATTTTTCTTCTGTCTGCTCTCGTCCCGTTTTTAATTTGGGGTCGGTGCAATATTTCTATTAATTTCATTTTTAAGAGCGTTTACTTAATCTGAAAGTGGGCAACGCGGCAACGTCGCAAATAGATGTCAAATATTTTGCAGTTTTAATATTTTGTTTATTGTTAGTACCTATTGTAGTTAGACACATTTAATATTTCTATACAGTATATTATTCCGAAATTAATTAAAGCAGGTAAATATTTGACAGCTATTTGCACCGTTACCAAATTTTAGGATAAACACTCATAAGTAACACAACTTTTCGATTCCTATTGGTTTCTATCTGTTCCTGCAACCATTTACTTTTTATAGATAGAAGTGTGTTATGTTCACCATCTTTCATAGCGTTATTTACGTTGCCGAGCAGACAAATCTTTCAAACATTATGTAGACAAATAGTTAGAACATGCTTAACTGTACTTATAAAAAAAAAAAAAAGAAAAACTTTTTACAAAAAAAAAAAAACAATGGACTTCCAAAAAATAAACACTACAAAGTGAAAAACAACTAATTTCGGATGTCATTGTTTGGTTATGAACTTCAGTTTTTTGCCACTGACTTCCGAAATTAAAGTAATTTTTCAATTTGTAGTGTTTTATTTTGGAAGTCGGTTGTTTTTTTTTGTAAATGTTTTTACTATCCACTTTTTAGTTGTGGTACCTACCCCACACACATTCGAATACCACTACCTGCTATGCAAATAACAGTGACAGGAAGTTATCATCATATCATCCATAAAAACTAAGTGGGAATTAAAAAACCCCCGACACAAACAAAATCCTTTAAAAAGTTATAAAATAAAATATACTGGCCCTTTAAGTTTAATATAATTTGTAGTTAATATTTTGTAGTCGGGTCGGGGGACGGCATGCTATTGTAGAAAATGGTTTACTAATGTTTGCCATAATTTAAAATGCCATAATTTTATATGCCATACTTTTATTTGCCATAATTTCATTAGAAATAACGCTTCAGTTGCCATAATCGTGAAATGACATAAAATCATTTTCACTAATTTCATTGGTCATAATCGATCAAGTGTCATAATAATTTTAATCCATAAATTCATTAGCTATATTTTTTATTTTCAATAATGTCGTTTTCCATAACATTTATTAATATTCATTTGCCCATACTAGCACAACAATGCTAGTTCAGTATGTACCATGCTTGCTTTGCAAAAGAGGAAATCTATCGTTGTTTGGTCACAGTTCTAACCTAACCTAGCCTACCCGTTTCGAATTTGACAAACTGTTTATTGTCTGAACAAGAAAACCTTAAAATTACCCTAATCTGCCATGCATGCTTGCTTTGCAAAAGAGGAAATCTAGCACTCGGCGGCCGCTGCCGCGGCACGCTCGCTACGCTCGCTCGCCTTCGCGCGTTGTTTGGTCACAGTTCTAACCTAACCTAACCTACCCGTTTCGAATTTGACAAACTGTTTATTGTCTGAACAAGAAAACCTAGGTTAGGTTAGGTTTTCTTGTTCAGACAATAAACAGTTTGTCAAATCCTATTTTGCAAATGTACGTATGTATGTATTTAAATGAACATTCGGAATAATACATATCATATAATACAATACTGAGGACATCTGTCTGTAACGTTTCTAAATTATGTTTGTCAAGTGTCGATTATGTAATGTGTTACTTATAGAAACTAATGATTATGACACATGTTATTATGGAAACTAATATTATGGCAAATAAAAGTTATGACAATTAAGTTGATATGGCAAGCGTTATTAGTATAAATGATAATAGTGCAAGTAAATATTATGAGTGGGGACGATTATGGAAAACAATAATAGGACAAATAATATTATGGAAAACAATATAATACCGTAGAAAATATATTTTCAATTTTTCATTCGACGTCCCCCGACCCGACTACAAAATACTCGTATTAACTACAAATTATATTAAACTTAAAGGGCCAGTATATTTTATTTTTTAACTTTTTAAAAGATTTTGTTTGAGTCGGGGGTTTTTTAAATTTTTAATTTAACTTTTATTTCCTGCTTTTGAAAATTTAATATACGTATTACTAGTACATACGCTACGATCGATACGTGATCTGCGCACCTGTACGTATTTTTCCCACAGTAAAGTTAGTTACTAATTTACCCTGTTTTTATTACTTCTCCATCATCAGACCCTTATAAATATATTAAAAAATATACCTATTCATTGAGACCATTCCAATGAGCCCAAACACGATACCACTACTGTTAGTTGGTGAGTAGTTGGGTATCCTGCCAATACCAGGTAATGCTGCAGCATCAGTTCAAGATTACTCTGTTATTCTAATACCATTGAAGTAGCAGACTACCAAATTTAGACTCAATCAGACCTGTGGAAGATGCTCAAATCCATTCATCAATTAGAAAAGACCTGATAATCTTCAAACGGATGAATACATTTTCTTGAATAATAGCTAAGAACCCTCCCGATCAAGCCACCTTTCAAACAAAACAAAAAAAATCTAAATCGGTTCAACCGTTTGGGAGCTACGATGCCACAGACAGATACACAGATACACACGTTAAACTTATAACACCCCTTCGTTTTCCGTCGGGGGTTAAAAATACGTATTATTGAAGCTAACTCAAAAAGTTCAAAAACTATCCAAGATAAGTTAATAATATTTATATGGAACCACCTCGGGAGCATACCATTTCAAACAAAAAAAAAAAAAAATTCAGAATCAGTCCACAATGGACGGAGAAATCGGTGAACATACATTTAAAAAAAAAAAAACTCCTCCTTTATGAAAGTCGTTTAAAATAGGTTTACTTGTCACAAAAACTTATGTACCTACAAAAAAAAAAACAAACAAAATAGATCATCTATAATGACGAACACAGTCATAACTGAAATAAAGGCAAGCATAAATTATGAAGCCATGGATTAGCCATAGTCATGTCCCTGAGTGATGGCAGATCAAAGTCAAAGTCAAAGTATTTATTAGTGTGATTTTTGGTGATACAGTAGGTCTTATATTTAGGTTATGGTAACTCAAAAAACTACCCGTTAGGGCAAATACACTATATTTAACAATATAAGAATTTAAAATCGATATTTCATACAGATTAACAAAAATTTCAATATTAATTACGAAGTGTATAGAGGACCGTTAGGGGCACTCTATCTCTATCCTTCCGCTCCGCCCAGAGCGGGAGAAGTCATTGCATGATTTCCCACCCAAAAAAAAAAAAAAAGGGGCACTCTATCTGCCGCGGATAAAGTAGTAGCGCTGCCTCGGCCCGGCTAGAGTGCCGAAAGCATTGTATTGTCAATGTCATTGTCACTGTCATTTGTTATTTTGTTTGATTGTTGAGGTTAATGCACGTTTGCTATAAACTTCAGTAACCATAATGTTCAAAAATTCAAAATTTTGTTGTTGTACTTATTTATCTTTACTTCTAAAACTATTCTGTCATAATATCGAGTACTTTAACAATTGAATGTCCTAATTTTGAATGAAATAAAATCATATGTCCTAAGTATTGTTTTATATAATGTGTATTAGTCCGAATGTTCATTTATAATTAAATTGTTAGTCTTAAAACATTTGCTAAAAATTAGGTTTTAGTGACAAAAACGAATCGCTGTAAATCCAACTCCATGCATTCTTGTTTGCCCTACCCCTAGAGTGTAATTTAGAATCACGTAGGCGCGGAGGGGCGAGGCGGCCCGCGAGTTGAGGAGCAGGTGGTTGTAACGCTCGCCGCCGCGGCTGAGGCTGGTCGGCGAAGCCGGCCCTCGAGACGAAGCTGCGGCGGTGAGCTTTAAACCATCTGCGACGATAAGCTCGCGTGGGACCGCCGGAACCCCGCAGCGCCGGAGCCGTGACAGAAACCATGCCTGCTGCATGTTGCATCCTCGCTTGCATGCTGCATGCTTGCTTACATGCTATAATATGTTGCATGCTTTGCTTACATCCTACATGTTGCATGCTTGCTTGCATGCTGCATACTGCATGCAAGTTGCATGCATGGTGTGGTTTTAAACATGTGTTTTGTGGTGGTTTCCTGTCGTACTGTACTATATTTTAATTTTTTTTAAATAATACCTCATTTTTATAACTTTATTTTTAAAAACATTCAGTTCACGTCACTAGTATGTCACAAACTGACGGCACTTAATAAGACTTAATACACTGCTGAGATAGAGTGACGTAAACGGCACTTAATAAACTGCGGAGACAGAGTGCCCCTAACGGTCCTCTATATACACCGCCTATTAATAATACAATAAATTTTTATAATAAACATTTACAATACAATTAATTATTATAATAAATATTCAGAACACAATTAATAAGTCAAGTTTTTGAATTTCCAATGCATAAATACCTAATTATCATTTATTAATTTCATTACATTTTGTCACTATAGAATTCGTCAATGGTATAGTAGCATTAGTCAATTAAAAAATTATTTAGTCTCATAGTGGTATTCCTAGTGCCAGCTCAACAAGTAAATGTGTCTTCATTTCTTCAAGCCAGAACATATGCTGGTTGGTGGCAGAAGTTGAAATAGTGAGAGAACGTACTTTGACTTTCCTCAATAAAGTAAGCGTTTTATACGAATATGAACATTATTTGTATAAGCATAACGTTTATTTCGTATGAAACGCTCACTCACATTCGCTTCTACGTTTATGAATATTATAAGCAAAAGAATAAGGTTCATATTTGTTTAAAACGCTTACTTAGAGGCCTGGTTGCATGACGTTCGAGCTACGCTACTGACCAAGCGAAGCTCCTAGCTGTGTGTCTCGGACTTTATGGTTCCCACAGATTACATTTGATTTAAAAGAATTGTTTATACAGGGCGAAAAAGACCCATCACATAGCACATTCTAAGGCACGAACCGGTTTTGGTATGTAAAGATGGTCACCCATCTACGCACCAACCGCGGCGAGTGTAGCTTATCCTTATCAATAGACCCGTGCGGATGTTATTACTTAGCCTCATTACAAGCCTCTTACCCTATCATAGATCTACAGTCAGAATATTGGTTACTGGTTATGTTTTGGTATTCCCCAGGGAGGTATTTTGGGCCCTATGCTGTTCCTGATTTATGTTAACGACTTGTGTAATCTGAATATTAAAGACGGCAAAATTATATCTTATGCCGACGACACGGCGATAGTTTTTACCGCTAAAACCAGTAGCGATTTGTTCTGAATTGCTCAACTAGGTTTTAATAGGTACTGTGACTAATTGGCTTCAAAGCAATTTTAATTTTAATTATATATTTCTAAAAAGTGTGGTAAAATACGTTACAATAAATATAATTTTTCAATTGGATATCAAAATACTAGTAACAATAAACAGAATTGAATCTAGCGTCCCATCTAGGTTACATGGTAACCTGTATTAGGGAATTTACTAACATTAAATGCTGACAAGACAAAACGCTTCTCCATGCGCAAGCCTCAATTTAACATTACTAACCCTCATCCATATATGTATATGCCCATCAATGTGGAACCCGTTCAGCCATCATGTGTAATTGCCCTTTTAAACCTTTCAAAACGAACAGCATGAAATAGCTCGGGGTAATAATGGACTACACACTGTATTTCAGAAAACATTTTGAAAGTTAAAAGAGTGCGCACATTAATGTATGTTTATAAAAACTTGCGAATGGCACTATGCAAATGGCATATTCAAAATTAATCACAGGGTTGCGCACCAAAAACCAATCTCCCTCTTGAACGCGCTCATAGTACAATTTTAAAGGTAGCAAACTTCCATCCCTTTTTTTTCCCACATACCTGCTATACAAGGTGGCGACGACAATACAACAAAAAATTTAACGTTGCGTCTCTAATGACGTTCCTATTCAGTATATAAAAATTCAATTGAATATATTCAATAGTTTAGTCATTGTAGCTCGGCAAAATCCATAGTCGGCTCGGGCTATTCCGTTTACCACCCTAAGGTGGATATTCTGAAATGTATGCCCAAGAATTTACCCAAGGCCTATTTGGATAAACGGAATCTATAGGCTTAGGCTGGATCCGGCATAGATTACAATTAATTTGTTTGAAAAACTATTTTTTTATTTTAAAGCTAGGATTTATTTGACAGTTTCAAAATACTTATAAGCATTAGTAGTGCCAGTATTTAAATTGTTTGTTGTATGGTAGTCTCCACATTGTATAAGTCCTGTGACGAGCTGACTGATCGCCAACTTTTCATTATGCACTTAGTACATATTAAAACAGCACAACATGCTTACACACGCTGCTGATAATACTAACAAGAGGCGGAATGACATCTAATGCAACCTCAAAACATGTTGCCCATTGCATTAAAAAAAAAATATACTCGAACATTTACTAACAATAGATTATGCACAGACAGAAGATCTTCTTGTTGTCTGCAAATAGAACCGCTAACATGCTATTTTACTTTTATTTACCTAATTTTAATTTAGTTTATACTTTATACAGGTAGTTAATTTCAAACATTAAATATTTATGCGTTCCTAGCCTGAAGCACAGGTTCAACCTAGTTCAGGCAAAATAAGCAACTGTGCTCTATTCTTTACATCTTTGACATTTCCCGGGACCCCAGGGTCCCGGGACCCTGGGGTCCCGAGAAATGTCGGACCTGGTCTGGACCTGGACGGCGTACGAGGGATCGAAGTCAACTCGTAGAGGCCCGTTAGACGTGTTTAATGAAAAGAAGCACTAACCAACGATTATTCCCATAAGCAACTGTGCTCTATTAAAAAAAAAATCGTAATACCTGTATGCCAAGTTTCAACCAGATCGGTTGTAAAATACGACCTTTATAGGAGTACGTACAAACTGACACACGAAAGCAAATTTTGCCAGTTGATGCAGAGACGCTTCGCTCGCTACGCTCGCTCGGTCAATTATTAAGTTACGTATTGTAAATGTGCCCCTTTTTATAAATAAACGATTTATGGTTGTGGTAGTTTGTTACGAAAATAGTAAAGAAGTAAATGACAAGGGTAAGGCTACAAAGTTTAAAATTAAGAAATATAATGTCTTACGTAATATCAGATTCATAGCTGCATGGAGCTTTTGTTCTCACAGTTATTATTTCGCACCGAACGACATGTGACAGACGGCTCTGCACTAGATGAACTGAGTATCAGCTCAAGAAATAGGTATATATAATAGACCCGTAGATAAAATAGAACAATAGCAAATTATGAAATATTTAATGTTATCAATTATTCAATTTAAATTCTATGTCTCGTTTAATTGTTGTTTAGCTGTAATTAAGATAAAGTATTAGTCACGAATGATGGATAACAATAAGTGGAAATAATTAACTTTAATTAAAACAATCTGTACTATAATAACATTATAAAGAGAGAGAGCGAATTTTGTGAGTTTGTGTATACGTGGAGGGTAATCTCCAGAACCACAGGTCCTATTTGAAAAATTCTTTCACCGTTTGAAACATAGATATCCGGAGATATGCCTTCACTCTACATTTGTTCAAGTTCAAGTGTCGCCACCTTTTCCCCACTCCCGAAACACACTCACACAAAAACAAAAGAAATAGATACGGCACACACTGCTTTGTGAGGAGCAGCATAGCTTCCGACCGGGTCGATCAGTAGACACTAACTTGTTATCTCTCGTTGACTATATATCTCATAACATGGATAAAGGTCAACAAGTAGATGTGCTATCTACTTGTTGACCTTTATCCATGATATGAGATATATAGTCAACGAGAGATAACAAGTTAGTCTTATTATTATCAATATTTAGATTTTAAAAAGGCGTTCGATACAGTGGATTACGATATTCTATTAAATAAATTATACAGCATGGGTTTTACCCCAAAACTTCTAATTTTTTTTGCGGATTACCTCTCAAATAGAAAACAGTATGTTAGCCATGGATCCTTTATTTCGAAGTCATATCATACGCGTTCAGGTGTAAGCCAGGGTTCAGTTTTAGGCCCCCTTCTCTTTCTCATTATGATTAACAATCTCATTAAAGTAGTAAAGTATGCCAAATGCCTCCTATATGCTGACGATTTAAAATTAGTTCAAGTGATTGATAAGGATGTAACTCCCGAACATCTTCAAAGGGACATCGACCGGATCCATAAGTGGAGTATAGACAACAAAATGATGTTTAATCCCGGTAAATGTTACGTCATGGCCTTTAGCCGCAAGTTACAACCTACACATGCCACCTATACTTTAGCAGGTGTAGAAATAAAGCGCGTGTCAACCATTAGATATCTTGGCATGACATTTGACTGCGGATTAGTGCGGATTGACTTTCCATACACACATGTGTGTCCTAGCTTCAGAATCTTACTGACGCCTAGGTTTTGTCCTGCGCAATGCCCGTGATTTCAATAATCCTATTGTCATCAAATTATTATTTAACTGTCTAGTTAGAAGTAAGTTAGAATTTGCTGCAGCCGTCTGGAATCCCTATGAATCCACATACGAATTGTTGATTGAAAAGGTTCAGAAAGCCTTCCTGCGCTTTTTATATAAAAAGATTTACGGATATCATCCATTTATGTATCCTACTCATTTCCTGCTGGGAATGTTAGGAAATAATTCCCTTTCAGTGCGTAGAGCCAGAGATCAGATTGTAATGGCCATAAAAATCTTAAGGAGCATGGTAGATTCGCCAGAGCTATACAATACTTTGTGTACACTTTATGTGCCTGACAACTACCTGCGTCATAGGCCTACTCGACGTCACCGACTGTTCGCCACATCCGATTGCCGCACTGTGCCACACGCGCAATCCCCGTTGTGTCGCATGCATAGTGCTTTAAACTCATTAGTGGAAACAGTCCCGGAATGTGACATCTTTAATGATACATTCAGGGTGATTATATCAAATTGTCTCATGTTCTGCGAAAGCTATGTTTGTTAAGTAAATAAGTTATATGCTATATTCGATGTAATTTTATTTTATTTTCTTTAAGTTATTGTTAAGTATATTATTTAAAGATAAAGATAAAGATCATTTATTTGTCCAAAACATGAGTATACACACACATGGCATGCAAGATGTTACAATTAAAATATATCACAGTCATGTTTTGCCTTAACGGCGTACAAATATAATTAGGTAGGTTATTACATTTAATCAAATAATTATTAAAATATCCATTATTCAAATTATTAACAGTCCAAATTAGAATTAATAAAATAAAATGTACTACAGAATAATGTCAACAATTCATAATATAATAAAATAAGTCAATTGAATGTCAAAATAATTAGGATAAAGAATGAAGATAATTTATTGGTCAAACATGCGTTTACATACAAATCGAGCATGCAAGATCTTAAATATAGGTAAAAAGTCCAGACATGTTTTGTCTGGTAAGGCGTACAATTTAATTTTTATATATCAATAAATAATTAATTCTGGCTGGTTCACATTCATTATTAAATTTGATAAGAATAATAATTAGAAATACTAATATACAGTTACAAATAATAATATACAAGCATGTCAAAAGGTATCTGTCAAAAAGTCATTTTATATTATAATAGCATTTGTCTGATAACAGATTTCGAATTTGGTTTTTAAATTGGTTTGATGTCATAGCTCTATACGACTGCGGTAAATTGTTATATATTTTGGGGGCCATACAAAAAAGGCTTTTCCCCATGAGGGCCGTTTTTGCCGAGTGCAAGCAAAGTTGGTTATTGTCACGTCTGTTGCGCGGGAAAGTGTCCGATTGTCGTGGAAAGAGTTGTGGGTTATGCTTCACAAACGATGCAACTTCAAAAATGTATAGAGATGGTAATGTTAATAGCTTGTATTTTTTTTTAATGGTCTGCAGCTTTCGGTTGATTGCAATTTAAACATAGCCCGAAAACACCTCTTTTGGGCTTTAAAAGCAATTTCCTTGTCGGAAGAGTTACCCCAAAATATGATCCCATAGCGCAGAATTGATGCCACCAATCCATGATAGGCTGTCACCAAAGCATCTGGATTAAGTTCTGAGGACATTTTGTACAACACATACGCAGACGAGCTCAGTTTCTTGCTTGTATATTCAATGTGCGCTTTCCAGTTTAATTTTGCGTCTATCATTACACCAAGAAATTTTGTATCGTTGACTTTATTTAATATTGTGCCATTGTATATGGCTTCAATGTCAATATCAGCATGTGCCCGTTGGCTAAAATGCATTATCGTCGTCTTATCTAAATTAATTTAATATTATTCCTATCTAACCATGCTATTATTGATGTCAGAACTCCATTAATGTCATATTCATAAACGTCCTTATTTTTACATGTTATAGCCACTGTGCTGTCATCTGCAAATAGGGTCATGGGGTAGTTTATAGCACCAGGCATGTCATTGATATACAGGATAAATAATAGTGATCCAAGCACGCTCCCTTGTGGGACACCGTACATAGGCGTTCGTTCGCCAGATACGTAAACTTCCTCTCTTTTTGTCTTAATATTTATTTTTCTAATTTCTATATACTGTTTTCTATTAATTAGGTAAGACTTTATAAGTTTAAGTATGTTTCCTCTTATTCCATATGCCTCTAGTTTTTGAAGTAGAACGTTATGGTTAACATAGTCAAAAGCCTGCGTCATATCACAGTAAATAGCGCATACTGGAATTCTAGCATCCATATTTATCATTACCTTGTGCAAGAAATCATAAATTGCCATATTGGTTGTCCTGTTTTTTCTAAATCCTTTTTTCTCATCGATTAAAATGTGTTTCTTTTCAAGGTATGAGTACAACTCTTTATAAATATACTTTTCAAAAATCTTTGATATGATCGGAATGAGTGCAATTGGTCTATAGTTGCCCATGTGTTCATTATTGTTTTTTTTAAATATCGGCTTTACTATAGACACTATGATGTTTTGAGAATATGATATTTTGAGAATATGATATTCAGAGACGGAGCACCGAACTGTGGGTAGTGAGAACTATTTGGGGAATTACGTATTAGCTCAAAACTCTCGAAGGGCAATATTTTCCTCAATCACAACACATACTTGATAGGTACTTTCCCAGTGCTATCAAAAATGATGATTTAATTATTGTTGCACTAGTAACGTACCAGTTAAAACAAGCTAGATGTTGGTATAAAAAATTCAAACTTCAGTTGGTCCGATAGAGTTTTTTGATTCTTATATGAAACAGTATCGATTGGCAAGTGAAAACTGCCATTTCTCTTGCAATTTTCTCAAAATCTGTGTGATCAAAATATCTCTAAAAGTTATAGTTCGACCATTTTCTTGTAGCAACAGCGGTTAAGGTGCCTGCCTTAAGATGGGGCACCAAGGCCCATCTACCCTGTATAATACCAATAACAATACCAATATTGACAGCTAAGCATTGAAAATACTTTTTCGATCTCTTCAGTAGTCCTTAATCATAAAGATAGAGAAACGAAAATGATATCAAAATATACGTTACTGAAAAGACTACAAATCTGCAAAAAAAAATGGTCTACAGTTTCTTTTGAGACCCTTTTATCTTAAACCTCTCAAAAACGAAAAGAGATTTCGAAGAATTAAAAAAAAAAGAAGACAAGACAGTACGGAGCAATCACATTACCAGTTTTGCAAATAAAATACTCGCAAGTTCACAACATTACTAATATTGAAGTGTGACTGGATGTCACATCACACTATGCCACTTATGCCAATATGATGCAACATGGAGTCCTAACAAGCCCGAAAAAACTCATTTTTATTGGAAAAAATTGTCGTTACATTGCTATAGTGAAGTATGACTTGATGTCACACTATGCCACTTACGCCAACGTGACGTAACTTGAGTCCAGATAGTGTTTAAACTATAAAATAGACAAAACAAGGGCGTAAGAAGCACAAATATTTTCAGTTTTGTTAATAAAATACTCACGACATTACTACGGTGAAGAGTGACTTGATGCCACACTATGCCACTTACGCCAATAAGATGCAACTTGAGTTCATTAGAGTTAATACTATGAAATAAATAGTTTATGACCATTAAAAATAACTCATATTTGCAGTTTTCCTAATTAAATACGCGTTACAGTACTACAGATTAGGGCGTATAACTCGAGACGGATGTACTTTAGAGCTGAGCTGCCATAGTAACTATTGTTTGTATGGAAATACTCTACATACCTAATAAGGTGGCGAAAGTGTGCGAACAAAAAAAAAAGGGCACCAAAATTGGGAATGGCCCTTTAGTGTCTCACGTTACTAATCAGACAACTATTCGATAATCAGAAATTATTAATAAATCATATATGTGTGTATATCGTTTCTATGTGTGCCTTGTTTTAACACAGACAAAATTTTTTTATATCAGACTGTCTGATATAAGTTTTGTCTACATCTGGACAACCTTTTTTATGTCCACCAGTTTTCAGGCAGAATGCTATATTACCGATCGCAAAAATTATTCAACACGTATAAAATGGTTTCAACACATAAGATGCTAAAATTTTGTTCTGAAAAATGACGTATTCGAATCAACTGACCAATGTTCACCAGAAAACAAGATTTTCTTTCAAGGTTTTATTGTTTGCCTCATATTTAATTTACTCAAATGGTCTCTTGGGTACGTGTGAAGCTACTGGTTTCTGAAAATGGTGTTTTTGGTATCTAAAATCTATCATTTTTTAAACATGACAAAAAAGAATAATATCGACATATTATTTAAAAATGCGGTCAGGTCAGAAGATGTGACGCAAAAAATTTCTGAAAATAGGATTTTTGAATTTAAGAATAACCAAATCTATCGTTTAAACGGTTTTGTTCGTAAAACGATAAGGCAAAAATTTTGGTCATGCGCTCTCGTACTAATTGAATTAATTTGAATTTTGAATTCTAGATTAAAGCAGTGCAGTACACAGATATAGATATATGTATAATAATACCTAGATAAGGCAAGTATCGCGATCTGCATGAAAACCATGCGTGGTATTTTTGAAAAATGATCAAAGCGCCTATTCCACGAAACTGAAGCGATATACGATAGTATCACTTGTTTCGATATTCACCACCTGTTAACACTCAACGTCACATCAACCGTTCCAAGTAAAAGCTGTAAAGTATTACGAATATAGGCATTTTCTATTTTATTATTTATGTCCGACTAGCGCGGCGGACAGGCGCAGACCATAGACTAATATTTATATAAAATGGGACAGACTGAGCCACGTTCGGGCACGCGAAGTAGATGCTCTTGTGCTATCTAGATTCTAGGTATATCTATATCTGTGTGCGGTACAGAGTGCTTACCGACCAGTGAGGAAACATAAGCAGTACCGCGCAGTACTGTATAGTACTGCGCGGTAAAATACCGACCAGTAGGCAAAGGGCCTAAGTAAGCCTTTTTGTTTCTTTAATTGTATCCTCCGCCAAGTGTGCAGATTAATATAAGTGTACGTCCGTTAAGAAACTTTGTTTTAAAAATAAAATTAAAATTGATTTGGGTAGGTACATCCTTGAAATGATCAGCGTGTTAAAAAAGCGCTCGAATGATACACTTGAGAAATAGTTTTGTTCTCACGAAAAAGTTTTTTTAACGGCAGTATGGCTTGTATGGCTTTTGGTTGGTTTTTCAAAGAGCGCGATAAAAAACCAGATTTTTTATTATTCGCGTGTTGATAAGGCGCCGTTTTCTTGTGTGAATGTATCATCATAATCAGCCTATAATATTCCCACTGCTGGGACACAGGCCTCTTCTCTGTGAGAGGCGCCCGGAGCTTCTTTGGTAGATGTCACATGTCTTCGAATTTTTAGGTTTCTAGGAATGGCGGTTTCCTCACGATGTTTTCCTTCACCGTTTTGAGAGCAGTGGCGATGAAATAATTTACACAAAGTATAGCGCCTGTTAGGGTTCGAACCTAGGACCTACAACTCGTAAGTAGCGGCGGTTGCCACTGGGCCACCACTACTGCACACGTCACGGAATCATTTCTTATGATTTTTGTAACTAATTTAACTGTAGACGTTATTTTTGATTGAAAGACACAAACTCTTTTGTGTAAATAAAAACCTTCACACCACCTACTTGATAAAGTCAAATTATTGCCATGCAAACCTAACCCAAATTAAGTCATTATAACCCTAGTGTAGACACTAGGGTTATAATGACTTAATTTAGGTTAGGTTAGGTTAGGTTTAGTTTAGGGTCAATTATAAACCTAAAAAAACGTATGAAAAATGTAACAAAAAGAAAAAAATACCAAAATCCAATTATCGTGATTTCTTTAATTTAATTTGAAAAAATATGTATTATCGATTTATAATATCCACTGTGGCAACACTATCAAAGCAAAATGATTAATATTGTAAGAAACTTTTAAATGTATTTTCATTATGGCAATTGAATGTATTATTTTACTTTGGCAACACATAGGAATAACGGTTATGATATTATCGTTATTTTTGGGTGGGGTCAAAAGTCGTTTTAAATGGTAAAAGGTAATGGATAGTCAGTCTTCGTTTGATTGTGAAGTAGTACAGTTGTGTGGATTAAAAGTATTAGCAAGAAAAGAGTCTTTTCTTTACAAGTCAGAAGTGACAAGAACCACGAGCTATATGTTGGTGAAATCTTGGGTCGATACACGTGCTACCTTTGGTCGAGGCAACTCCTCGATAGGGTTATCGTTGCGTTGAACTAATTTTATTATAAACAATAAGTAAATTAGTTGGAATAGTGCAATGTGGTACTCTTGGTCGAGGCAACTCCTCGATAGAGCTATCATTGCATTGGACAACTTGGAAAATAAATAAATAAATTAGAATTTGTGCGAGTGAATGTTGGGAAGTTCGCCACGAGATTTCACTTTGAATTATCTGAATAGTATTTTAAGTCAGCTCCGTTCACTGAATTTTCTGAGCAGCTTTATAGTTTGTGGATGGTACAGTGGAATGGTAGTTTGGTTATGGTTTGTTTGTTGGTTTGTTTAAGCAGCAGCTTAGATTTTGTTGATTGCGGTTATGACTAATGACTGCATGAGATATTACATAATAAAATGTGTACTGTAGTCTCCTATGCGGCGTGCACTCGGGTTCAGCCATTTAGGTGAGCTGTTCAGAGATGTACGAGTATAGTGTAGATGGACTCCTATGTGGCGTGCACTCGGGTTCAGCCATGTAGGTGAGCTGTTCGGAGATGTACGAGTATAGTGTAGATAGACTCCTATGCGGCGTGCACTCGGGTTCAGCCATGTAGGTGAGCTGTTCAGAGATGTACGAGTATAGTGTAGACCCCTATGCGGCGTGCACTCGGGTTCAACCATATAGGTGAGCTGTTCAGAGATGTACGAGTATAGTGTAGACCCATGCGGCGTGCACTCGTGTTCAGCCATGTAGGTGAGCTGTTCAGAAATGTACGAGTATGGACTAGACTCCTATGCGGCGTGCACTCGGGTTCAGCCATTTAGGTGAGCTGTTCAGAGATGTACGAGTATAGTGTAGATGGACTCCTATGTGGCGTGCACTCGGGTTCAGCCATGTAGGTGAGCTGTTCGGAGATGTACGAGTATAGTGTAGATAGACTCCTATGCGGCGTGCACTCGGGTTCAGCCATGTAGGTGAGCTGTTCAGAGATGTACGAGTATAGTGTAGACCCCTATGCGGCGTGCACTCGGGTTCAGCCATTTAGGTGAGCTGTTCAGAGATGTACGAGTATAGTGTAGATGGACTCCTATGTGGCGTGCACTCGGGTTCAGCCATGTAGGTGAGCTGTTCGGAGATGTACGAGTATAGTGTAGATAGACTCCTATGCGGCGTGCACTCGGGTTCAGCCATGTAGGTGAGCTGTTCAGAGATGTACGAGTATAGTGTAGACCCCTATGCGGCGTGCACTCGGGTTCAGCCATTTAGGTGAGCTGTTCAGAGATGTACGAGTATAGTGTAGATGGACTCCTATGTGGCGTGCACTCGGGTTCAGCCATGTAGGTGAGCTGTTCGGAGATGTACGAGTATAGTGTAGATAGACTCCTATGCGGCGTGCACTCGGGTTCAGCCATGTAGGTGAGCTGTTCAGAGATGTACGAGTATAGTGTAGACCCCTATGCGGCGTGCACTCGGGTTCAGCCATTTAGGTGAGCTGTTCAGAGATGTACGAGTATAGTGTAGATGGACTCCTATGTGGCGTGCACTCGGGTTCAGCCATGTAGGTGAGCTGTTCGGAGATGTACGAGTATAGTGTAGATAGACTCCTATGCGGCGTGCACTCGGGTTCAGCCATGTAGGTGAGCTGTTCAGAGATGTACGAGTATAGTGTAGACCCCTATGCGGCGTGCACTCGGGTTCAACCATATAGGTGAGCTGTTCAGAGATGTACGAGTATAGTGTAGACCCATGCGGCGTGCACTCGTGTTCAGCCATGTAGGTGAGCTGTTCAGAAATGTACGAGTATGGACTAGACTCCTATGCGGCGTGCACTCGGGTTCAGACATGTAGGTGATCTGTTCAGAGATGTACGAGTATATTGTAGACCCATGCGGCGTGCACTCGGGTTCAGTCATGTAGGTGAGCTGTTCAGAGATGTAGGTACGAGTATGATGTAGACTCCTATGCGGCGTGCACTCGGGTTCAGACATGTAGGTGATCTGTTCAGAGATGTACGAGTATAGTGTAGATTCCTATTCAGCGTGCACTCGGGTTCAGCCATGTAGGTGAGCTGTTCAGAGATGTACGAGTATAGTGTAAACCCCTGTGTGGCGTACGTTCGGGTTCGGCCATGTAGGTGAGTTGTTCAGAGATGTGCGAGAGTATAGACCCTGTAAAGTTTACGAGTTCTATACGGCTTACACTCTAGTTCAGCCATGTAGGTGAGCTTTATGGAGATGTAGCGTATAGTTTATTACAGCCATGTAGGCAAGCTGTAGTTCAGAGTTTAAAAATAAAGATGCTTACGGTTCCTTACGGTTTGCAATCTAATTCAGTGATATGGGTGAGCTTTAGAGATGTATGCGTATAGTTTATTACAACCGTGTAGGCGAGCAGTAGCTCAGTTTAAAGATAAACATGTACGAGTATAGTTTAGAGTTCCAGGCGGCTTACACTAGTTCAGCCATGTAGGTGAGCTTTATGGAGTCGTATGGGGTTAGTTGATAGCAGTCATGTAGGCGACCTTTATGGAAATGTATGCGTATAGTTTAATGCAGCCATGTAGTTGAGCTGAAGTTCAAAGCCTTGTTATCTTAAGCAGCCATGTAGGTGATCTGTAGTTCAGAGATTAACGTAGGCGTTTGTATAATTTTGTGCAACCATATAGGTGAGCTGCAGTTCAGAGTTTAACGAAGGCACTTATGTAATTCTATGCAGCCATGACTGTGTGTTGTTATAGTAAGTCATGTAGGTGTGAAATTGGTGGCTGAAAGGCAATAGATTGTATAAATTATGGAATGCTAGAAAGCAAAAGAACTGTCTTGAAGAAATAACAATGGCAGCTCACCACACATTGTATTATTTGAAATTAGATCACTGTCTTTAAATGAAAAATATCTTATTTAGCTCTGCGTCATTCTTTGAACTAGTTTGTGTAATATTTTTATTAGAGAAAGTGGAGGTTAATATTTAGTGTTGAACTTTTGAACAGAACGCAAGCATCTGGTTAAAAGTTGTAAACTGTCAATGGTTGTCAACGACCAACCAAGCTATATATTTTTAAGACTCAAATCCTACTTCAAAATTGCCATTACATTTGATATTTTTCCCAGTTTTTGCAATATTCATAATGTAAAGAAGAATGCACAAAAAAAAGACCTAGATAGTTAATTCTTCCGAGTAAGTGTCACTATTCAGATGTTTCAAATGTTATGAAGGATAATGAGAAATTGCTTTCTCTATTCCATTTAAATAAAGTGACCGATGTATATTGAAACTTTACGTCTATAATTATGTTGAGGTAGAGCCGATCATAGGAGCATTACTCGGGCGATATTATCTTGACTTGAAGTATACGAATGAATCCAAATCAAGAATATCGTTTACATCAAGGCTTTCATAAAATAACATTATTGCAAACAAAAATAATAATATTTGCAAAAAACGTGCTGTTCAACACGAGATTCGAACCTGGGACATCTTCATTGTAAGTCCCATGCCTGACAATTTTATTATCTGCTTTGAGCATATATTATTTCAGTTTGAATTTTAGCAATGCCATATACTGGCCAAGGTCATGCGTATGTTAACGGTATCCTAACAAAAGCGACGGAAATATATTTTTGTGCAAGTACGCGTAGTGCGACTCTGTGGTGTATGTGTTGTCAACACATAGATGAAAGGACTCTACTGTACCGCGCACAGGAAAACCACTCTTATCGTGCCTATGGATGTTTGTTGTCTGATTGTACATACAATAAGTTTTCAAAAATATATTGTGAGGCTACAGTCAGAATATTTATTTCTCAAAATTTTTCTTGAAGGGAATCTCTTGGACTTAGGTTGTAAATGGCTCGAACAGCCCTTTTCTGTAGAATTAAGATAGAATTAATGTCCGCACAGGTTCCCCAGAGAAGAATCCCATAAGGCATAAGACTATGAAAATAACTAAAATAAACAATTCTGGCTGTATTAACGTCAGTTATCTGTCAAATTTTTTTAACAAAATAGGCGGCTGAACTAAGCTTTCCTGACAATTTTTCTAAGTGTGGGCCCCATTGTAATCTACCGTCAATGGTTATTCCAAGAAAAACTGTTGACTCAACAGGGTTCAACTCTATTCCATTAATTTGAACATTTGTACTTAGTTGCCTGACATTTGGCGTTGAAAATTTTATGAGTTTAGTCTTTTTTTCGTTCAGGAGAAGATTATTTACATTAAACCAAAGCACAACTTTAGAGAGTGCATCCTTGACTTGTTCAAAGTTGACTAACTGACGTTTGATTTTTTAAATGAGGGAAGTGTCATCTGCGAATAATACGATTTTGTGATTATCCCTTATGTGGTAAGGTAAGTCATTATTATAAATTAGAAATAAGAAAGGACCTAGAATTGAACCCTGCGGAACGCCCATGGTGACCGCAGATCCTGTAGATCTCTTGCCATTAACATCGACCCTCTGAATTCTGTTGTTCAGATAAGAAGTCAGAAGGTCAAGAGCCTTGTCCCTCATACCATAGTGGTGCAGTTTCCTGATGAGTGTATGAATGAGAGTGTGTGTATGAGTGTGTGTATGTACGCAATCGAAGGCCTTGGACAAGTCGCAGAAAATGCCAAGGACATCTTGCGACTCCTCCCAGGCCTTGAATATGTTCCACGCCCGCGTCTGTAGTTGAACGACCCTTTGTAAAGCCAAACTGTTTCAAATGAAGTAAATTATGTGCATTGAAATGTCCTAACATTTGTTTTAAAATTAATTTTTCAAATATTTTGCTCAAAGTAGGTAATATCGAAATAGGCCGAAAATTTGTGGGATCAGTTGTGCTACCAGATTTGAACAGTGGAATCACTTTGCTAAGTTTCATCAAATCAGGAAATACACCAGATGCAATACACGAGTTAAAAACAATTGCTAAAAAGGGTGAAATAACATCAATTATTGAAGACATGGTATGTACTGATAATCCCCAAAGGTCAGCAGTTTTTTTTTACATCAAGATTTTTGAAAGATTCTATTATGTCTTTAGCAGTAATAATTGTGAATTCAAAAAGTTTGTCACATTCTGATACACATTCTTTATGTATTGAGTAAGCGGAGGACGACGATGACAGAGTTTTGGTTGTTAAAATGGGAATATTAGTGAAGAAATTTTCAAACTCAGTTGCCACCTCCACGTCTGTCTTAATATCTACATCATTGATTTTTAGATGGAAGTCATGATTCCATACCGTCGTTCTTCCAGTTTCTGAATTAATAATATTCCAAGTTGTTTTAATTTTATTTCCAGAAGATTTTATTTTATTTTTAATATGTATGGCTTTTGCTGAGGAACCAGCTCTTTTAATAGTTTTGGATGAATTCTTAACAAACTCTTTGAAAGTTTCATCATGGTTATATGTTTTTTCATGATACAATTCAAATAACCTCAATATGCAAATACATTAAATGTCAATTACTTAGTCATTATGATTATTACAAAGGAGGATGCTTAAAAAAACCCAGCTTCGGGGGAAACCGATATATCTCAAATCATCAATAAGTACTAAAATAATAACCGGTTATGATCGTGATCGTTACTGGCAAACATATAAAAATTGCTAGTTTTACGAGTATTATGCAGATTATGCAGTCGTCAATATAAAAAATTGAAAATTTGTTTTAATTACTTTATTCCAAAATATTATGTTAAAATGCGAGCTTGGCTCTTATTATATTTTTTTACAATGCTTAAAGTCGTTGAAAGTTCTATGGATATATTTATTGTAACAGAAACTTCGAGAGTTCGACAACAAAATAGTCAGGATTTAACAGCACCGTCACGTGAAAATACCATTGTTAACAGCGATACTATGATATTGATTAGATAGTTTGGAGTCCTATATTATCGCCATCAGCGCCATCTATGCTCGTCCACTGGCACTGTGAAGCCAAATGCGAACTACGCATAAAAAACATCATGTCACAAAAATCCTACATCGCGCAAGCAAAGTTCAACATATATACAAGATCGCGACATCAATCGTTGAGTCACACAGACAGCCGGCATCCACGGCTTCAACGGGTATCCTGACCTTCCAGCATTCCTGGTCATCACCTTCAGCCTCAGCAGCAACTTTGAAACAGCACACTGCACGTTCGGCTTGTCCACAACAGAGCCCTTTCTACCCTCTCCTCGTCGACGCCAGCAGTCAGCCACAACCCGGCGCTCTGTACCACATTCAACTCACTGGATCATAATGCATCGCCACCCAGTTTCGACTCACCACGAACTATGCAGCACCCGGTTTCGACTCACTGGAACCTCAACTGACACTGTGAAGCCACATGCAAACTACGCATCAAAATCCTGCATCGCGCAAGCAAAGTTTAACATATATACAAGATCCTGACATCTATCATTGGGCAGTTGCCCGTCATACACGACACCCATCTGGTTGGAGGATCCTCCCTTTTCTATAGAGGATGAGTGAACTTTACACCCTGTTCCTCATACCTCTAAAACAGTAAATAAAAAATGTTATAAATACACTCTGGTTTCATTTCACCTCTACTCCCAAAACATCAAGTGTCCTCACGTGATTATATAATTATTGATAGTATAGATGGCGCTGATGGCGATAATATAGGACTCCAAACTATCGAATCAATATCATAGTATCGCTGTTAACAATAGTATGAAAATACTTTCACGTGACGATGCTGTTAAATCCTGACTATTTTGATGTCGAACTCTCAAAGTTTCTGTTAAAATAAATATATCCATAGTATTTTCAATGACTTTAAGCATTGTTAAAAAAAATATAATATGAGCGTAGCTCGCATTTTAACATAATATTTTTGAATAAAGTAATTAAAACTAATGATCAATTTGTTATATCGACGACTTCATAATCTGCATAATAAAACTGGCAATTTTTATATGTTTGCCAGTAAGGATCACGATCATGACCGGTTATTATTTTAGTACTTATTATTATTGATGATTTGAGATATATCGCTTTTCCCCCGAAGCTGGGTTTTTTTTCTATGGAGCTTGAGCATTCTCCTTTGCATTACGTTAATATTAGGTTCCATCAACTTATCCTCTAAATATTCTTTAATGGTGTAATATTTTTTATACAGTAAAGTTTAAACAGAATTTTTTGCACAATGTCAATGGTAAATCTTGAAGGGAATTTGGTAAATGGATAGATATTTTAACAGACATGCAGTTCTCTTAAATAATTTTAATTTTATTGGTGGAAACTGGAGTGTCTTTATAGCATGTCCTGCTATTTACCTTGTCACCAATATTATCGAATAAATTTTATATAATTAAAAGAAAATGATTTATTGATGCGTTTACAAAATATCTCATTGCTAGACCAATTCAAAATTCTCGAAAACTTACAAGCACCGACTAGAATAATTTTAATTTCAGATGATGGCATAGTTTTCACCCCGAAACAGTTGTTTATTTGTGCTAGGGAAGTTAAAAATGTGCTAAACGCAGTTTCTTGTTCTCGAGAAAATTGCCAACCCTATAGGTTCAACCAGACGATTCTGACGATCTTGTCAACTCAAAAGTTTGGCAAAAATGAACTCATCTTGGACCAGCAACTGGTTAAAGTAGGATGGGTTATCATCATCAACGCCATTATCGCGACAATAAATAAATAATAAAGTGCATCAGAATTGTTTATTCAACATTCAGTTTAAAGGGTCGTCTGGAAAATAACTTAATTATTCGACAACTAAATTCGGAATTAAACGTATGGTATTTGGATGACGGAACCCTAGGAGGTGATGTAGACTCGGCCTTAAAAGATTTACCATTTTTAAAAGAAAAATACAGTTCCACTGACCTTAATCTCTTTAAATGCGAAATTTATCTTCCCCAAACCACTGACAGACAGACTACCATAGCAAAATTTAATACTATAGCACCAAACATCTATTACAGCAATAAACTCTCTTCACCTCCTGGGCTCCCCAATTTTTGACGATCCTTTCCAACGTTTATTGAGGAGAAAATACAAAATTTCAACGATGTCTCGGAAAGACTTTTCAAAATTAATATTTATTCGGCCTTCACACTCATTCGGTACTGCTGCTTTGGACCAAAATTTACGTATAGACTTCGTTCCTCCCATCTGTGGAAGCATCCACAACTTTTAGACAAAGTTGACAAAATCATTAGAATTACTTTAACCTCAATCCTAAATGTGGCCCTGGACGACCGAGCGTGGCAGCAAGCTACACTTCCCATCCGTCTGGGTGATCTCGGTGTCCGCAAAATTTTAAGTATAAGTTTACCCGCCTTCCTCTCCTCGGTCCACAGCACCGATAAATTAACCAGGAATATTTTATCTTCATCACTGGTCGATTTTGAGGTGACGTGTCTGACCGATGCGTTGAACGCTTGGAAAATGGCTTGTCCCAATACGGATTTGCCTGACAACCCGTCCTCCCAGAGACGATGGGACGTGCCGCTCTGCAGTATTATACGGAATACCCTGGTAAACACGTCACCTAATACTGCTGAGTGAGTCTGCTAGTTGTTGGAGAATGGGAGTCAGGCTTGTGGCTTCAGGCGCTCCCGTCATCCACTATAGGCACCATGATGGATGACTCATCGTTTCGGCTCACTACGTGTCTCCGCTTAGGTAACACATTTGTTGATGCTGGCGTGCATTGCACGGCACGCCAGCATCAACGACATTATTCGTCGAGCCCTTGGGGCCTATTACGAACTTTAAAAAAACCAGGCATGTTCCAGGCAGTTCATTTCCCTGGCTGGTTAAATTTCGTATTATGACATTCGTAATTCTGACCGACTTCCCGCTGGCTAGTTTGTCTATGGCTGGCTTGTAATTCACTGCCGTAACGTTCAAAAACACATTATCGGTAAGTTACGGTTTATTTCAATCATGTATTTTATGATAAAATAATAAATATAATATTTCTAGTTACTAAAAGTAGGTGAAAATATGAACGCAATGTATATTGTACTATTTATTTAATCATATTTTAATTGTCAGTGTTTGTAAATATGTAACACGACATTCGTTTAACAACAACGTTTCCGAACGTACCGCTCTTGGAGACCTTGGAGTTCAGTGTAGGGTTGCCAACCGTACTATCATATATAGTAATTAGTATTGTATTATATTTCGGGTCTGCGTACTTTATCTGTTGAAGAAATATTTATAGTACGCAAAAATACTATATTTTCAACACCGAAATCTAGCAAACAAATCTTTCATTTAAAAAAATTATGAACGCGCCTTTACGTTAACTTTTGAATTATGTATAACCGAACTCATCTGTCATTGCGTTCCGAACTTGCCAATAATGTCAAATTGACAACATCAAACGAATTTTTGTTCTGATAGAATTTTGTTATGGGATATTGGTAAATATACCAATTATTATCAATTTGATGTTGTTCTTTCTTTTGAGAAGTTGAAGTCTGAAACTGGCAATGATAACGAAAATGCGTCAAGTTCTTTACCTACTAACTCGCTACTAACGCCGCATTTTTTTTTATGCAGTGGTGCCTAAAGATGTAGTTTTTATATAAAAATAAGTAAAAAATATATCTTTGTAAATGTTTTGTATTTTCCATAAAATAGGTACCATATTTTTACAAAGTGTACAATATTTTTTTTTTTAGCTTATTTTTAACATAGGTACTATATTTTGCCGCAGAAATGTTGGCAACCCTAGTTCAGTGGGAAATTCGACACTTTCACAGAAGTACCTATTGTCTCACAAAACTAAAAACAATATCATACTGTTTGTTTAATACATAGTTATAGTTAGCATGTACATTTCTTAGCTATTAGGTACTTATATTTTGTTTATATTAGGTGCGCTGCGGATGGTCGCTCTCACGCGATAAATACTAACTAACATTTGACATTGATTTATATTGTTAAGTCTACAGATTCTTAGGCCATAAGTTAAATTTCACCATAGTGACAAGTACACTATTAAGAATAAGAATATTGTATTTTAAAACTTTAGTCTTTAATAAACCATCGTCTAAGCAACACTTTGCTTTAGAAATAACCTAGGTCTCAGCCATTGAGTTAAATGTCTCAGCTCCTCACAGAGATTCAGTACCAACTCTTTGCTAAGTCGATAACGTTGAATGAACTGCACATCATCCATGTCGAACGCATTAATAGATTGATTACGAACCATTGAGGTATTAGTACAATAATACCTCAATGTTACGAACACGTCTTCTTTTGTTCCTTGATTCATCATTTTGATTTGAAACGTCACTTTCCAGGAATTCAAACAGTTCATATTCGTCACACATGATAATTCAATAGAATATGATATGTCACTCGAACAATTTCTCCAAATAACTCCAAAACAATTCAATAAAAGTTCCTCTGAAGCAGCGTAAATTGAATGGATTGTGAGGTTACTTTTAATACGTCAAGAAATGTCAAACGGACGCTCGTAATACGGTATTTCCAGACAATATTCGGGCAGAAGTCGGCCAGGGTGTCACGTGACCACTGACTGACTTGTTTGACGCGTTCATAATACGAAATTGCAAGGCAGTTCTGTTTACGCCGTAAACTGCCTGGAAATAAGAGTTCATAATAGGGCCCCTTGTCACCGCCGGCGTACCAGCTGTATTAGAACCAAACGGCTTGGTACAGTCACCTGCAAAATTGCATAGATACCTTAGTGTCTATTTTCCTGTGAACGTTTGAGTTCAAGTTTTCGAAAATCAAACTAGATGGCGTTGGTTTCTTCACAACTATGACTAATTTACGAAACGTATAACACAGCTAATACTATCTAAATTATCTATGTAAGCTTTAGTGCAGCATTACATATACTAGCATACGTAGCTTAAATTAATGATAAACATAACAAAAGAAACCGATAGGAAAATAATTCATAAGCTGTGTGTGTGTGGGTACACACAGATCCATTAAACCCCGCAAAAGATAATAATATGTGCGTTCAAATCCGTGATAGGGCCAAGTTGGTTTTTGTATTTTGCAAACACACTTTATTATAATTAATGTATTGTTTTAGTGAATAGGTTTACCATTTACGATAAGGTATTCAACGTTTAAATAGACCGGTGGTTTCAAGACCGCTAGACGTGCATAAGATAGAAGGTTCGAATCCTGGGCAGCAATGTGCTTTTTGTCATGCATTTTTTTTTATATAAAGTATTTTTTCTAATTTGTTTTGGTTATATTCATAAATAATTTAAAAATCAAGAAAGATAAAATACTTTAAGAATCATTCAATAATATTTATTATTGCTATTATTTAACAAAACTTTTTTACTACAAAGATTTATATTTTACAATTTGATTTGATAATTTTATTTACAGATATAATAAACATAATTTGCCATCTGACACAAACGGGTCGCATAGATAAGAGACATCCTATTACCGTATACATCAATCGTTGTAGTTATAACTTGAGGGTATGGATTAATTTTATAAATTAGTGAATACCCTCAAATTGTAACATCTATCGATTAGACAGAGAACTAAAGTTAAAGTGACTCGGACGATAGTACATAACAATTTCGTAGAAATTCACATAGGCTCGCTAGCTAGTTCGTCAAACGGCGGGCGTATGAGTAAGTGCGACTATGGTTCGAATCCTGGTCGAAACAATGAACTATTTTTGAAGTAGTCTTTTTAGATTATTCGTAACGAATTCAATATTGTAGCAGTGTAACATTTTAAAACTTGAGGGGTTAGCACATACTGACGCTGTGTGCGATGTTTGTCGAATAATATTCGAGTTGGTAGTTACTTAGCAACAGGAAAAAAAACAAATTCATCGCAGGTAAACAGTGTCGCCAAAAAAAAAGGCACTATAAAAAAATTCAAGAGGTTTATTTCTTACAGTTTATTATTCTTTCAGTCAGTTAATTAACTATCGTATTACATTATAATATTATGTATAACTTCTTATTGAGGCCATTCTTATAGAGTTCCAAAATCGGAAAGAGGATTGAAGCTTATGTAACCTCAATAAAAACAAACAGGAGACTAGATTATTTTATCTACAAATTTTAACTACAAAATTGCACAAAAACATATCAAATGGTTAGTAAGTAACATAAAAAACTAAAAATTATGTTGTGCTTGAATTTGAACTTGAAGTGTTCATAACTTTTTAAGTTATTAAAAATACGTAAGTAAAAGGTTATACACACATAATCTGGTCCCCAGTTAATATAAATAATATTAAGTACTAAGTAACATAATATTAATTAACTATAATTACTTAGAAAGTCTGGAAAAGTGTGGGAGAGACCTTTGCCCAGCAGTGGGATAAAACAGCTCAGCAAAAAAAAAACTTTTATGATTTTCCGTGAGCAAGGGTTTCACAGCATGCCTCCGATAATGCAGCTCTTCACTATGAAGAGCACGACGCACAGTGTCAACATTTGCGTCAAATAAACCAGCATAGTGGCATAGTGGGTCGTCGGCAGAAATCCATTTTCTTCATACTGCCTTATCATGGCTTGACGCTGCAATGTGTTTATACGTCGTGGTCTACCAGTTCTTTGATGGTGTTGCAAAGAACCTTCATCTTCAAATTGTCGTACCCAAAGAACAACTGTTTTTGTCTGCAACAATAAAACAAAAATATATAATACCCAATAATGATTATTAAACTAAACGTAACTAAAAAACAATGGAGTTTTTTATGTATAAAAGTTTACAAATAAAACTACTTACGTTTACGCCGGTCTCTCTGGCTATTTTTGACAGGTTTTTACCTTGATTATGCAAAGCAATAATTTGTGCTCTTGTAACAAATCAATATTACAAAGCGTACTCATTTTGGTAAAAATATTCACCTGATTAAAAATCAGAACTGAACAAAAGGCACTCGAACGAGGTAATCGAAATGAACTTAGCATACGATCAATTTGAGCTTAGTCATATCATAACTCTTCGATCTAAGTATTATTTACACTACCTACCAAATATTTATAAAACCATATTCAACCTACCCTCTCAAGTTTGAAAACCAAAACTAAGAAAATCAGACACTTATAGGTAGGTTGATATTCAATTTTAACATAGTTAATAGTTAGGAACAATTTTCTGTAAAAGAAACTATAAAGTATTAAGTATGTTTAAAGAGACAAAAAGGAACTACAAAAATATTTTATAATAAAGCAAAGGCACGCCATCTAGTAACAGTATAAGTAAATTTGGTAGGTCGATAACTAGAATTACGCTAGATGGCGTCATTTTTTGCTTCACACGATTTTATTTCTGTATCGCCCATGGACTTTTGCTTCCGACTGTACGTGCATTGGTAAGAGACCAGACGGCATGACGTTGCTGTCTTGGAAGGTGGGTAGGCCTCTGGTGTGGGACGCAACCTGTGTCGACACCCTTGCGCCATCTCATGTTCCAAGCACGGCGGGCTGTGCTGGCGCGGCTGCTGAGACTCTCAAGCGGCGCAAATACTGTAACCTTATAGGTAACTACAGTTTTGAGCCGTTTGGGGTCGAAACGCTCGGGTCATGGGGTCCGAGTGCGCGTGTCCTTTTGGAAATTTCTCGCCGACTGGTCGATACTTCACGTGACCAGAGGGCTGGCTCGTTCTTTGGCCAAAGAATTAGCATTGCCATTCAACGTGGCAATGCTGCCAGTCTTCTGGGCACGTTTCCGGATGACAGCGATGTGGACGAATACTTTGACGCCTAAGTGTCCATTTGTTTTCATCTTTTATATATATTCTTTTCTATTTCTTTTTTATTTGTATAGTTAGTATAGTTAGTTAGTCATTGTTTTTTAGTACGTAGCGTAAATAGTTTTAATTGTGTGAAATAGATATATAGACATACTGTAATTGAATAACTTCCAGAATGATGACTAATCTGTAGGTAGATACCTAATCCCACCCATTTTTTTCAAATATTGTACGAAATACACACATCAAAAGTGTCTAGGGATCAAGCATTTTTATGCGGATTTCTTGAGATTGAGATGTGGCTTTGTAATAAATTTATGATTTTATAAATTTATATGGATCCTTTTTGGTGCATTTCATAATTTGAATCAGGAACTGTGAATCAAATTCGAGTAAAAGATAAAAATCAGCTGTCAATATTTTCCCTATAAAAACATACAACGCATTGAAGACATTATTAGTGCTACTGTTTCCCTACTACTGATTAAAACCAACGTTATTATGGAGCAGCGACGTCATTTAAGCAGGGAAGAAATGCTCAGAGCCGTGGAAATGATAGAAGCTGGTTCCCGGCAACGTACTGTGGCTTTAGCTCTGAATACAAGTCAGAGTGTTATCAGTCGACTTTGGACACGTTACCGAAGCACTGGTACCGTGGCTGAGCGCCATGGAGGACGGTATCGCTGCACCACACGGAGACAAGACCGATACATTCAAATCTTAGCTCGAAGAGCTCCAACAATAACCGCCATGATGTTAGCCGTGAGGCTTCATCACTCTTCAGGGAACTTAATTAGCGACCAAACAGTCAGAAACCGCTTGCATGAAGTGAACCTTCATTCCCGAAGACCGCTACGGGTACCACCTATAGCAATGCACAATCGTAGGATTCGATATCAATGGGCTCTTGAACACAGAAATTGGGCAGAAGAACAATGGCGTTTCGTGTGCTTTTCTGATGAGTTTCGTTTTGGTATGAGACCGGATACAAGACGTATACGACACTGGAGAACCCCTGGACGCCAACAGCGATTAAAATCCTGCCAGGAAGTCCATCCTTATAGTGGTGGAACCATCATGGTATGGGCGGGTATTTGGATCGGCGGAAGAACTGAGTTGATTTGGATCAGAGGCAACCTCAACGCTCAAATTTATGCTGAGACGATTGTATCAGACGTCATCGTTCCTCTACAAGTGCAAATCGGTCCCTTATTTCAGTTAATGCATGATAATGCACGACCGCACACCGCAAGAGTTGTAAGACAGACTCTCGCCGCAGCTAACATCAATGTCCTGCCCTGGCCTGCTCAGTCGCCAGACTTGAACCCGATTGAGCATGCATGGGATATGCTACAGAGAAGAGCTCTGCCGAATATGGAGGGTATCCAGTCGCAAGAAGACCTTTTTTTGTTGTTGCAACGAACATGGGCGGCCATTCCACAGCGTGATTTGGATGAACTCATTTTGAGTATGCCAAACCGATGTTCTTGTGTTGTTAGTGTTCGCGGTAGAAACACGGATTATTAATTGTTTAAGTTACCCAATAAAATTTTAAAGAAAACTGTTATTTCAGTCTTTTTTTCGAACTTTAATGTTAGTGGTTCAAATGTCAAAAATCCCTTTATTAGGAAAATGGCAAATTTCTTTATTAATGCAAAGGTGACTTGGTTTATCGTTACTGTGACAAACGAAAACACTTTATTTGATGAATCCTTAAAGAAAATTTTAATTAATATCAATCAGGAGAAAAGTTATTGCAAAAATATATGTTGATCCCTAGACACTTTTGATGTGTGTATAAGAATTAAAGCCTCTAATAACATCTTGTTTAATGCTAATTATATTTGAATCATTTAGCAATACGGTTTTATATACAGAAATCAAAGACGTATAAAATATAATTATAAAAGAGTACATTTTGTAAAAAAAAAAAGTACTGAAACTGATTTCAACAAAGATGGCAAAAGTAACGCAAAAGTAATGGTAAAATACCGGTTTCATTCATTTAATTTGATTTCATATCATGTCACCGTGGATCAACATCAAATCGTTAGGAAACGAAAAATCCTCTGGTTCGGCATTGATTTGTCAGACTTTTAATAATTATAATTTAGAATCTGACAAAATAACGTTAACACGAATTGCTATTAATTTACATATAAAATAGTTGTTAGCTGCTGAACGTGGGGTCCTGGGTTCTATTCCCAGGTTGGGCAGGGTGTTCTTTGATTTTTCCACTAGGAATTACTTAGTAGCAGCCGGGCGAATGGACGTTGGACACCCCGTGTCTCGTAAAGCACGTGAAGCTGGTGGTCCTGCGCCTGATCTCTACCCGGTCGTGTTGGGTTGCTGGCCCGTCGGACTGTAGGCGAGCAGGAGAACAGAGAGTGCATCTGTTTGCGCACACACTTATGCACTATGCCTCCTGCGTGCTTGGCTGGTCTCTGTTGAGAGTGGCCGCCCCGTGGCTGGTCTCTGTTGAGATTGGCCGCCCCGTGGCTGGTCTCTGTTGAGATTGGCCGCCCCGTGGCTGGTCTCTGTTGAGATTGGCCGCCCCGTGGCTGGTCTCTGTTGAGATTGGCTGCCCCGTGGCTGGTCTCTGTTGAGATTGGCCGTCCCGTGGCTGGTCTCTGTTGAGATTGGCCGCCTCGTGGCCGGGATTCGGTCAAGAGGATTTATACTAGTGAAGTGAAGTGAAGTGATGTAAAGTGCATACTCATTTCTCTTTTAATCAGATATAGAGGTTAGGTGCCTATGAATTGCCTGTCACGAATGTTTAATTTATAGTATATGGTATTGTATTTATTTATTTCTGAGTACATGGTACATTAAGGTCTTACAATAAATACTGTTTCACATACACTACCATTGCTGGTGTAGAAATATTAAATAATATGCTAGGTACATGCGAATCAGAATGAACAAAGAACAAATCATAATGTCAAAATATGAAAATGATAAAGTCAAAATATAAATTATAATGTCAAAATAAAAATTACAATGTCCAAAAATTTATAATAATGTCAAAATACTAATGTCATTATTAAGATTTTAATTTCATTATCAAAAAGTCATCAGCAGATTACTCTCTTTGGAAAGTGACAAGACAACTAAAAAGGCCGATTATGCAAATATCCGCCCATCAGAAACAGCGACGGAAAATGGGCCATAAGCAACGAACAAAAAGCGTTTAGGTTTGCCCAACACCTAAAAGATACTTTTCAACCAAATGAAAGCTCTATAGAAATACTTGAGAGTGAAAAGTTACCGCAAAACCAAAGAATCCGGCTTGTGACTCCTAAAGAAGTTCTGAGAGAAATTAAAACAACATTAGCTCGAAGAAATCCGGGTTACGATCTCATAACAGGAGAAATTCTAAAACACCTCCCGCGCAAAGCCATAGTAAAGCTAACTAGACTTATCAATGCTGCATTTATTCTAAAACATGTACCTGAACCATGGAAGGTTGCTGAAGTCATAATGATTGCGAAGCCTGGGGAACCACCCCATGAAGCATCATCATATGACCCATTTCCCTGTTGCGTTGTATTATCAAAATTGTTTGAAAATCTGATAGTAAAGCGGTAAAAACCAATAATAGAAGAAAAAGACCTAATAGCAAACCATCAATTTGGCTTCAGGGAAAAACACTCTACAATAGACCAGGTACACAGAATAACAAATATTATCGAAAAAACACTCGAAAAGAAGGAAGTCTGCGCCACCGTATTCCTTGATGTCGCACAAGCTTTTGATAAAATTTGGCATGATGGTCTAATATTTAAACTCAGACGCATGCTACCTTCAGAATTTGCAGACATTTTAGAGTCGTATATTAGTAACAGAATGTTTATAATAAGGCAGGAGGATGCTTATTCCGAGCTAAAAAAGTATAAAAGCTGGGGTACCAAAAGGAAGTGTGTTAGGCCCAATCTTGTACTTGCTATACACATTTGATATCCCAGAGCTGGAAAACAACACCATTGCGACCTTTGCAGATGACACTGCTATTATGGCTACTGGATCAAGCCACAAAGAAGCAGTAAAAAGAGTTCAAGTAGCTGTGAACAAAGTTTATGGCTGCACACAAAAGTGGAAGATCAAGCTGAATGAGTCAAAATCGATTCACATTGACTTTACTAACAAACACTGCGATTACCACCCAATCTATATAAACGGCATGCAAGTGCCTTATGCTAATACAGCCAAATACCTTGGCATAACTCTTGACGCCAAACTGCGATGGAAATCTCACGTCAAAAAGAAAAGACAGGGACTCGACATACGTTACAAAAGTATGTATTGGTTACTCGGAAGGAAATCCTGTTTAACAATACATAATAAAATGATATTATACAAGCATATTTTTATGCCAATTTCGACGTACGGAATCCAACTTTGGGGCTGTACTAAACGAAGCAACGTTAAAATAATACAAAATTCCAAAATAAAGTACTCAGGGATGCTGTAAATGCACCATGGTATATTAGAAATGACAACCTCCACTGAGATCTTAAAATGGATCTTGTCACTACCATCATCCAAAAGTTTGCTGAAGCCCACGAACACAGACTTCACCGACATGTGAATGTCGAGGCAACTCAGCTGTTAGACAATACGGACATAGTGCGTCGGCTAAAGAGAACCAAACCATTTGAGTTAGTGTAGTGTATAAATAGTGAATAAATAATAGTAACAATGCTGTGCTATACATCTAACACATGAACAAAGTGTTTTCATCAGTTATCAGACCTCAGAAAGTGCTACGAAATTGTGTAAAAGTGCCAATTGACACTATTCTTAGTTATAACGTAATCTATCTCGTAAAATATTAAGTTAGAGTTAAATTGCTTATTAGCCTATAAGGCTAGATTGTAATTCGTTACTAGAACTTTAGTTCTTAACAACACAGAAAAAAAAAAATTACGGAATAAAAACATTAAGAGCCAATCAAACATTTTACATTTAAACGGTAACATTCTCAGGGCAGATATTCTGTACATAAATATCTTGATTGGGATTTCGCTAGCGTTACCGCGAGTGCCCCTGGCGCTCCTAGTATCATGCCCATGCCTGAAAAGGCGCCGAATAGGGCTGATAATGATGACGGTTTCGTGACGATGCAAAGGAGGAAGCGCCGATCGCGAACGAACAAGAACCGCTGCGGCAAAGCTCCTCAGGACCCCGAAGTGAGTCTGCGTGCCGCAAAGCCGAACACACCGGTGTACATCTCCCGCCTGCATTACACCACTAAGGCGGAGGACATCGTGGAGTTCGTGCTCCAAAAAACGAAGTACACGCCGAGGGTGCAGTTACTAGAGTCGCGCCGGAACGTCAACTTCAAGGCGTTCGTCGTGCGTGTACCGAACGTTTATCTGCCCCTCGTCATGAAAGAAGACTTTTGGCCGCAGGACGTGGTGTTCCGTCGCTTCCGCGGACAAGTTCCACAAGACAGCACAAAGTCAAACTAGTGCAAAGTGAAGTGCTACTAACATAGGGGGGGGCATAGTTTTAAGCTAAGAGTCGTTTTAAACCTTGTTATTGATAAATAAATAAATACATACAATACATAGTCTAAGCCATATTTATTAACACTTTGTTTTATATTAATACTAGCTGCCCGCCCGGCTTCACACGGGTAGCACTAAGTACTTATCTACGGCGCACCTACCTATCTTCCTACCTTGCCCTACTTACCTACCCTACCCTGCCATACCTACCTACCTACACTACCCTGCCCTACCTACCTGCCTACCCGCCTACAGTACCTGCCTACCCTACCTGCCTAACCTACCTGCCTACCCTACCCTACTTATCTACCCTACTTGCCTACCCTACCTGCCTACCCTACCTGCCTACCCTACCTGCCAACCCTACCTGTCTATCCTACCTGCCTACCTTACCTGCTTACCCTACCTGCCTACCCTACCTACCTACCCTACATATCGTGAATTCATGCAGACCTAGTTCTTTTATTAGTTTACTGCTCAGAACCGGGTTGATAAATCTACGTTTCCAGTGGAATTTCTAAAAAAAAAACTCGTGAATTCATGCAAGCCTAGTACTTTTTGTTAGGTTACTGCTCAGAACGGTCTTGATAAATATCTACTTGTCTAGTGGATTTTCCATAAATTAAAATATTGTCGTAAATTTATGCAAGCCTAGTACTTTTTGTTAGGATTTATGGCCACTCCTTTGCAAAAAAACGGGCACCTTACAGTCATTGGCTTTTTCTATGGATAATATTAATATTTTTAGTTTGTCATTAGCATAAATGACTAGTAATTTCTTATTATCAATGAGAACATAGTTTTTAACTCTTGAATCCTGGAATCAGTGTTTTAGAGCTAGTTTCACCATACTCTGTTAGTTAGTTTTAACGGCCCATTACGTAGATAACGGCCCGTTAGGCGTAGTGAGTGTTTCACCACGTACTAACGAATGGTTAATTCTCTTAACATGGCGTTAAACTTAATCACTGCTCCAATGGTCTGCTAATGCTTGTAACGGGCCGTCAACTGGTTGTGAGTTGGTGATAATTTTATTTTTTAACACGAATTAGGTGATATAAAAAAAAATTGAACTTGTAATTCGACGTCCTAAAACATACAAAGAGCGACGACGTCACTATTTTGAAGAATATGACGATGTAGATTTCAGGACAAGGTTTCATTTATCGATAGATTTTTGTAGCTATGGATGTTTTACGATGAATGATTGAAGATAAACTTGAATATTCATCAAATCGGTGTGTACCATGGTCTTACGATGTGAATTGTAATAAAAATATGCCTGTTTTGTTATTTAGTACAACTTCTTTCGTAAGGTGTTAGGTACTTAATATAAATATAAAATAGATGCTAATTTGCAACCTTCTACTTGATGTTTGATTTAGCAACGCCTTGTTATGATCCCTCCGTAGAACGTAAACCTTTTTGACGTCTTCGTCAATTTTAACAGAACATTTCATAATGGCTCATTAAGAATAGTTTGGTGAAATCAGGTCTTAGTCAATGTTAATAGAGAGCCGTGTTAAAATGGACATTTTTATCGGTATAATGAAATTAATTTAATTTTAATTTAATTTATTATTCAGTTTCGGACAACAATACAATCCATCTTGTTAGTGAAAAAATACCTTATAACTATTGTTAGTAATACAAAAAAACACACAATCAACACGCACACATAACAAATTAAATTAAGTGTCCGAGGCAGGTTGGTCAGAGAACGATCAAGCAAGAGAGCTACTTAGTTGACCATCCTCTCCACAAAATGCCTCAGAACAGGGGAGTAAGGACTCTCCGCCACTACTTTCAGGATACTATTGTTACTGACCCGCGTTCGATGCATCAGGGAAGCAACTTTTTTGCGTATGACTGCGTGGAAACCGTCAGTTCGGTTTTGCGAAAACATCTCTGATGCACTACAGAAACGGGGCAGTCCCAACAGCATCCTAAAAACATTATTATACTGGACGCGTAAGGCATCTAGCGATCTTTTGGCGTAGCTGACCCATAGACCCCCCGCATACAGACCCTGACAGAAAGCCTTGAATAGTGTAATCTTGACTTGGTCACTGCAACGGGAGAATCTAAGGGCCAACATATTACCTCGGACCGCTAGAGCCCTACGTTCCCTCTCAATGTCTACATTGTCTTTAAGGTCGTCGGTAAGTATGTGCCCCAAGTACTTAAATTGATCCACTTTATTTATGCTCATGCCATTTAGGGTGAAATTAGGTGTATGATTAGGGCACCTACCGGCGGCCTTAAAGACCATGTATTCGCACTTCCTGACATTGTAAACCAGGCCATGCGTACCAGCGTACTTCTCGCATACCCTCAGCATATCTCTGATAGATCCCTCAGTCGGGCCCAGCAGCACCATGTCGTCCGCGTAGCTAATGTTGTTAATACTAACACCACCAACCCGGCAGCCGACACGCATACTGCTGAGCTCGTCTATGAGATCATTCACATACAGGTTGAAGAGCCTGGGAGACGTCAAACCCCCCTGTCTCACACCACACTCCAACCCATACGACTCAGAGAAAGTTCCGGACCACTTAACAGAATTTGTCTGGTTTGCATACCAATACCGCAGGATGTTTAGAACTTCCGCCGGTACATTCCTGTCCCCCAGCTTTTTCCACAGCACATCATATGACACGAGGTCGAAGGCTCTGGAGAGATCCAGGAAACAAGCATATACCGGCGTTTTGCGGTCTGTGTAATATTGAACAGTATTCCTTAAACTCAGTATGGCACTTTCTGTCGATAATTCAGGTTGGAATCCAAACTGTGCGTCGTGCAAACACAGGTATTTTTTCAAACATGAGTTAAGTACACTGTCCAATATTTTAGCAAAGGTGGTCGCCAGAGAGATCGGACGGTAGTTTCCCCGGTCCGAGATGTCCCCTGTCCTGTTTTTAACAATAGGTACAACTATAGTTTGCATCAACTCGGCTGGCAAATGAGAATGACTTATGCACATTGTATAAAACCAGGACAGGACCCTCGGCAGGTGAACCCCAGCATATTTGAAATGCTCAATGCTGAGTCCGTCGTGGCCGGGGGATTTACCTCTACTCATGTTTTGAATGACAGCTTTGATTTGTTTAGCCGGAAAATGTATCAGTGGTTTCACCCTCTCACGGCCAGACTCAGCATCACCCACGGTAACAGAAGGACCCAGAGGCGACTGTACCTTGAAATGTTTCATAAACATATTCGCAATCCCCCCAGGGTCACTGATCCCTCCTATGCTCACCGGAAGCCCAGGCCTAATATCCAACCTACGAGTTGATTTCCAAAATTCATTAAAATTACATGTGGCTCTTTGCTTTGCTATGATGTCCATTTTGATTTTCTCTTTATTTTTTTGGCACCATTTCAGTCGACCCTTAAACATTTTACGAGACTCTCTCATTTCTTCAAATACTTCTCCACTTGTTGGCCTCTTATGCATCACCCATAATTTGAACTTAAGCCTGGCCTCACGGTGAGCGTCCCGGACATGACTATTCCACCCACATAATACTTTGCCTTTCCTTGGCCTGCACTGTCTCACAATATTGGTCTGCTCTGCAGCGTTACATAAAATCCCTTTAATATCATTATACAGACCGTCTAAGACACTTTTGTGTGCTACTGAGCTACACGACCCATAACTACACTCTGCAAACTCTGTGGGAAAATCAACGTCACGCAATGCATTGTTACATAGGTAATGATACCGTTTGATCTAGTTAATTGACTCAGGCGTGACCTTGCGGAAATCCATCATAAAATACAATAGACGATGTATATCTAGTAACTTAATCCGCTTAACCGTTCTTAAAGAGTTAGAGAACCCTGTAAGAAATCGACACGTGTTTCGCCTCTCAACGAGGCATCCTCAGGACGACGATTGACCTGTTGCGAACTCGGACACGAAGTGTTATCAACGCGAGCCGAACGCAAAGTGAGCTCCAACCGCCCGTCACCCCCACTTATATAGGATCGCTTATCGGCCCACCTCGGCCGGGATCGTTATCAGTGCGATAAGCGAACAATCCATTCCGAGGTCACCACTGTTGCGATTGTTCGCTTATCGCACTGATAACGATCCCGGCCGAGGTGGGCCGATAAGCGATCCTATATAAGTGGGGATGACGGGCGGTTGGAGCTCACTTTGCGTTCGGCTCGCGTTGATAACACTTCGTGTCCGAGTTCGCAACAGGTCAATCGTCGTCCTGAGGATGCCTCGTTGAGAGGCGAAACACGTGTCGATTTCTTACAGGGTTCTCTAACTCTTTAAGAACGGTTAAGCGGATTAAGTTACTAGATATACATCGTCTATTGTACCGTTTGATCTGGTGTTCATCCCTTTCCCCCCAAATAACTCTTGAGCGCGGTGCATTTAGCGTTTTCAATTTAGGCCTCACTATATTTAAGTCACACTCAATACACAACGGTAAGTGGTCTGACATATATACGTCTTCCTTAATGTCCACCTTACCAATTGTTTGCCAAGCAGACAACGACACTACACAGTGGTCTAGCCACCTTCTGGACCCGTGAGCTTCACTTACAAAAGTGTAGTTATCTGTCCCGTAACCCAGTTTTTTTACATCGGCACAAATCCAGGACTGGTCATTACAGAAATTATCTAATTCTCTAAAAAATAATTCGTGAGGGTGCGCATTAAAATCGCCTAATACAAAAACACTCTCAATATCTACGCTTGCAACGATGGCACTAATCTCACCTAAAACCTCTGTAAATATAGGCAAGTTTTCGGTCGAATCAGTGGGCATATAAACCGATATTGCAATAATCGAGCGATCACCTATAGTAGCTTTGATGGCAGCCAAACGAGAGCTTGTGCATGTTAATATTGATACATCTTCAAAAATGCCCTTTCTCCAGAGAATGGCCACTCCCCCGTATGGTCTTCCTACTAACAAACCCGTGGATGTGTCAACAGCTGACTTACCCGTATATTCAAATTTGTCACTTATGGTACCTGGTACCTTGAACGGAATGTCATGGGGGAGAAGCCACGTCTCTTGGAGGGCTATTATGTCCGACATTTCACAAATATCCCTAACACTATCTATCGACCGCTTAACTGATTTACAGTTAAAACTCGTAAACTTGCAACGATTGTTTTGAGTACCGTTCATAATAAAAATATCACTAATCACTATAACTTAACCTTCCGACTTTTTGCGGTACGCAAAATGTACGAAACGCCTAAAAGTAATGCCATCTGGCCACAACTGATCATTCAAAAACAAGTCTAGTTTGTTTTTAGAAACAAACAGCTTATATGCATTATATGTTTTTGCAGCTTTCATATTTATAATTTTCAAGGTCACACTCTCGCTAGTTTTATCTTTAATGTAGCCTATTATGTCCTGCTCACTCGATTCAGTACTCACATTAGAGATAAACAAAGGCACTTTAACATCCGCTGCTTTGAATTTACCGTTTTGTGAAGTGGTCGCACGTCCTGTCTGACCAATCAGTTTATAACGTTTAGGCGTTTTTCTTTGCACTACTGTCCATTCCGCGTTTAAATCCTTCGTACTCATACCATCGTAATCTTTCTATAGCACTGCCGCGGGAGCCGACGCTCGGCTGGCACAAGTAGCTGCTGCTGCCCCCACCGATGCGTGTGCGAAAGTAGCCGGTGGTATACGAACCAATTTTGACGAATCCGCAGTGGCCTCCACGCGCCTCGTTTGCTTAGCCGTCTCGCTCACTCTCTCAGGACCGCGTTGTCCTTGAGTATGTTGGCAGTTACTCTCACCCGCACTGTTCGAATCTACCGTCATTCGCACCTCCACGCGTTCTCGAGCTTCTGTCACATCACTTTGTTCGCGAAGAAAAGAGACAAAATCCTCTTCGCCATTACTTTTTAACGATGAGTGACTCACAGAGGCCGGGCGGTCATTGACACTAACATCAGCTGTTAATTGCGCAGGTTTTATAGGGACATACTGGAGGCCTATGGGACCACTATCAAGCGGGCTGGTTTGTAAGCAAGCCCCTCTCCTTCTATTAACATTGGAGGAGAAATTATCCAGTATAGAAGCATGCTTCATATTTTCTACCTCACGTTTAAGTAAGTAAGTAAGTAAGTAAACATTTATTTCAGAAAATCATCCATATTAAACACACATATTTAACACACAACTAAAAAAAACAACACACATAATAAATAAATAAAACACAACTAAAAAAACAACACACAAAATAAATAAATAAAAAACCACCGATAAAGGACATGTTTACTCACAATTGGACCGGGAGGAACTGGCCACTGCTCACCGAGCAGTATGCAAACGTATCCAGGGACGCAGCAGTGGAGAGTCCCACCTGTCCGCAAACACGCCTATAACACTATTACTACTGGACCTAACACGCCTCAGCAGCGACGCACACTGCTTCCTTATAAGAGCATGAAACCCATCAGTGTGCGCTTCTGCGAACATAGTCGAAGCACTGCAGAATCGTGGTGGCCCCAGCAGCACCCTAAACGCGTTGTTGTATTGAACACGTAGAGCGTTGTATGACCCGAGTGTGTAGTTAACCCACAGGCTGCACGTGTACAGTGTTTGGCAGTAAGACTTGAAAAGAGTCACTTTCACATGATTACTGCTACGCGCGAACCTGCGGGCCAACATATTACACCGGACAGCCAACGCCCTACGTGCCCTTTCCACATCCGCGTTATCTTTTAGATCCTCGGAAACCCAGTGGCCCAGATACTTGAACTGAGCGACTCTGTTTAAGGGGGTCCCAGCTAAGGTGACTGTAGGTACAGTCACGTAATTTTTGCCCCGCCCCTTAAATACTAGGAGTTCACTTTTCTTTGCGTTGTATCTGAGCCCATGGACCTCCGCATAGGACTCACAAATCCGTACCAGCTTACGCAAACCCCCGATCGATGGACTCAGCAGTACCATGTCATCTGCGTAACTAATATTGTTGAGACAAACACCGTCTATGTAGCACCCGACACTGGCACTGCTGAGTTCACCGACAAGTTGGTTAATGTACAGGTTGAAGAGCTTCGGTGAAGTCAGTCCACCCTGTCTCACCCCGCACTGCAACCTGTACACATCTGAGAAAGTGCCTTCCCATCTGACACTATTTTTCTGGTTATTGTACCAATACCTAAAAATAGATGTAACTTCCGGACTGCAGTCTGTCTCACCTTCGAGCTTGCGCCACAGTTTGTCATATGACACCAGGTCGAAAGCTTTTGAGAGATCGAGAAAGCATGCATAGACGGGTGTTTTCCGATCACTATAATATTGAACAGTCTGCTTAAGACACATGATAGCACTTTCCGTTGACAAACCAGATCGAAATCCAAATTGTGCGTCATGGAGCTTAATATGCCTGCCCAGTTGTTGGTCAAGCAGACTGTCCAGTACTTTGGCAGTAACCGTGGCTAATGAAATCGGTCTATAATTTAATAAATCCGAAGTATCACCGGTTTTATTTTTAGGAATTGGTACAACAACAGTGTACATCAGTCTATCAGGTAGGTATGAATGGCTGACGCACAGATTAAAAAACAAGGCCAGCACCCTTGGCAAGTGAACTCCTGCATTTTGCAGATGCTCGATGCTGAGGCTGTCGTTTCCAGGAGATTTACCTCTTCTCATATTCTTAATAATGCCTGCCACATCCTTGGCTGAAAACCTGACTTTGAGATCTCCGACGGCTGACTCAACATCAAGCATCTGCGGTGCCGCATCCAAAAGCGAATCAACTTTAAAAAGCTGTTGGAAACGATTGGCAATTTCTCGTGGTTCATGCACGCCAGCCACACTCACGGGGTGACCAGGCCTTGGATTTAACTGATTTGTCTTTTTCCAAAAACCCTTAAAATCCTTCTTGCAGTGGCGGTCTGCAATTATGTCCATTTTAATTTTTTGCTCGTTATCCTGACACTACTTCAATCGGGACTTAAAGAGTTTCCTGGATTCAGTCATGTTTTCATAAACATATCCGACAGAGGGTTTTCCATTCAGCACCCACATCTCAAAGCAAAGCCTGGCCCTCACATGAACATCCCTGACGTATCTGTTCCACCCGGTTATGCTACCTTTGTTACGTCTCTTTCTAACAAACGCTGAACATTTAGACGCATCTGTTAATATACTTATTATTTCGTCATACAAGTTATCTAAAACATGTCTATGGTGTGTGTTGGAACACATTTTATCAGCACAACTACTCATTTCAGACGGAAAATCAACATTTTTCAGTTTAACATGACATAGCCTATTGTACTCATAAATTTGGTTACTGTCCCTTTCACCCCATGTCACTTGGTTACTACTAATATCAGTTTTAGACAGCACGCTTTTAGGTTTTATTAATCCTAGATCACACTCGAATTGTATTGGATAGTGGTCGGACCAGTAAATGTCATAAAGAACAGACGCACCAACAACAGCGTTCCGCGCGGCACTAGTCACGACACAGTGGTCTAGCCAGCGCCGCGACCCGTGTGCGTCACTCACAAAAGTGTATGTATCCGACGGCAAAAGCTCTCTGTCGACGCACGACCACAACTGTTCGGCACAAAAGTGTTTTAGTTCAGTATCAAAAGGCTCACCTGGATGTGCGTTGAAATCACCCAATTTAAACACTGATTCTACATAATTACTTTCAATAATGGCATTTATTTCACATAAACATTCGGTAAATTCCACTAAGTTATCTGTTGAGTCTGTTGGCATATACACAGAAAAAACGATTATAGCACGATCAGCGAGTTCGAGTTTCACTGCAACCAGACGCACACTGGAGCTTGGTAACACGGTCACTGTGGGAAACGAACTTTTCCTCCATAATATGGCCACACCTCCATACGGCCTACCCCGAAGTATGCCGGCAGAGGTATCCACAGCTGAGTTACCGACGAAACCAAAGTCGTTGTCTATGCTACCCAGATATGAGACGTCGCGAGGTAGCAACCAAGTTTCTTGTAAGGCAATTACATCTGCCGTCTCACAAATTCGGCGTATACATTCAACCGAGCGCGTCACACTTTTGCAATTGTAACTTACTAACTTAGTTGAACTAATCATGATTTGGGTTAACAACTGCAACGTTTTCAGAGCCTCCTCTGTCTTTTACTTGCCGATCGAAGTTTATAAAACGACGAAAAGCTATTCCTTCTGGCCAAAAACTTGATTCCATAAACATGTCCACCTTATATTTTGGAACAAAAACTTTGTAAGCATTATAATCTTTTTCTATTTTCATGTTTATTTTTTCTAACGTGACGGTTAAATTACATTTATCTCTAATGTAGTTTTCTATGTCACACACGGTCTCTTTCTTCGCCACATTATAAATGTATATCGGGGTCTGTATATCTGCTGCTTTGAATTTAACATCAGGGTCTATAACAGCCTTCCCTCTGTTTCCAATAAAACGATTCTTATGTCTTTTTCGCAAAGTTAGCTATTGTTTAAGTAAGTCGAACTGGTTAGCTGTCACAACTTTTTCTTCCATTGCGCTAAGTCGATTTTGCATGTTCAAAATATCCTTTAGTAACCTGGTCACATCGACGTGGTCAAACGTCACAGGTGGGAGTTTATGCAGCTCCTTAGCCACGAATATCGGAAATTCCTCAGGATTTGTTGTCTTCATAAGACAGATTATGTCTTCTAAATCTCGTAGCATTTTCTTTTTCCCTTCTTTGCGTCGTATCGGCATCTTCTTCGCGTTGGGTAGTGAGTCAAAAAGCAACGACTTAGCTTTCACAACATCCTCAGCCGAAAAGGCCGTAGTACACAACTGATGAATACTTTGTTCATCCATAAAACCAAGAACATTGTTAAGGAACGCCAATAGTTCGTTGATAACAACATTGCAGTTGACACACTTGACTACGACCGAGGTCATTGTCCTCCGCGATGAGTCACTGGTCATAGATTTGACGCGTCTATACAGGGTAGCGCGCGCGCAAGGACTGAAGACTGATTAAGACTACGAGTATTTTTATGGTATTTTAATAAAAAAAGACATGAAAAAAATAAAAAATAATAACGAGTATGACCTCCCCTTGCAGTGATTACAGCATGTAAACGTCTTGGCATGCTTTCCACCAGTCTTTTGATGGTGTCCTGTGGAATGTGTTCCCACTCAGCCGAGATCACACGTTTAAGCTCCCTGACGTTTTGTGGAAGTGGTTGGACAGATCGTACTCGTCTTTTTAGGAGGTCCCAGACGTGCTCAATGGGGTTAAGGTCGGGGCTCCGCGCTGGCCAATCCAAACGCCGAATACCGACCTCTTGCATATAAGCATCTACGTCGCCAGAACGGTGGGCCCGAGCATTATCGTCCATATAAATGGCATCTTCACCAATAACAGTCAGTGCGGGTTGTGCATGTTGACAAAGGATTTCTGATATGTACCTTTGCGCATTTAGTGAGTCATTTTCAATGAATACTATCTCGGTACGATAGCTGGAAGTTACGCCCGCCCAAAACATAACGGACCCTCCACCATAAGGGGTGATTTCTTCAAAACACACGTCGGCATAGCGTTCTCCTGGTCTTCGTAACACTCTCCGACGTCGGTCCTCACCATTCAGACAAATTCGAGCCTCATCGGAGAAGTGTACGCTACTCCAGTTACCTAGCGTCCAAGATAGGCAATTTCTAGCGAACCTCAATCGAGCAATCCGGTGCTCACAGAGTAACTTAGGGGCCCGCGCTGGCCTTCGACTGCGTATATCAGCCGCTAAAAACCTCCTCCTCACTGTCCATAGGCTAACTTGTGCTCCTCGTACCTCTTCAAGGATTCTTTTGAGGTCTATGTAACTGCATTTGCGGTTCCTCAGCGCCTGAGTCACTAAAAAGCGATCATCCCGTGGTTGTGTGCAACGTTTTCTCCCAGAACCTTGCTTTCTCTGAACGGAACCTGTCTCTTGGTATCGAATCCAGGTTCTTTGGACGGTTGAACGACTCACATTTAACCGCTGTGAGACGTAACATTGGTTACACCCCTCTTCCAGCAGCGCTATAATTTTACTAGCTCTTATTGCTTTTTCTGCCATTATAATCGAGATTGTTTTAAGTCACAATAAGGCAGGATTATGCGAGAAACATAAATTATTCCACTTAAAATAACGAGAAGTTAGTTTTAGTTGCTTGATAACCTTTTAACCGCAAACCCGCGAAAAGTAAGTAAAAAGTTACAATCTGACAAAGGGTCTTTTTATTATTTTTAAACAAGAGTTCGAATTTGGAATTAACTATTTTTCATACCCAGACTCTTTATTAAGTGCCAGTAACATAGTTTGGCTAATAAAAGCTCTTTAGAACTAAATGATTATCAATAATGTAGAAAAATCAAAACTGCCCGTTTTTTTTGCAAAGGAGGTATATAGATATGTATATTTAGGTTAAGGTATTTTTCTATGGGCCTGTGTTGCCTGAAATAAATGGTATTATTATTATTATTCTTTTATTTCATTTAAATACATATAAATTACATTTTTAAATATTTCTTAAAAAAGATATAAAAAACATTTAAAAATATAAAAAATAGTGTCCCATCGGCATCAGGAACACGGTCCAGGATGCCGGTGGTCAGGGCTCTAGAGAGAGGAACCTCCTCACTATGCGTGCCGTGTCTAGGAGTACTGCTTTCTGAATCAAGCTCTTGACCCAGCCACGTAATGAGAGCCTCCTGAAGTGTTGGTCGAGGTTCTCCGCTACTAGGCCATTAACCGTAACGATTATCGGTACAATGATTGCAGAGTCCACGTCCCACATGTCGACAACCTCGTGTGCTAAGTCAAGATACTTGATTTTTTTATCTTTCTCAGCTTTCACGAGATTCTCGTCATGAGGGACAGCGATTATTATTATTATTATTATATAGTTTTTGTATAGTTACTTATATTTGCTATTTGATGTATTGCCTGCGTGTCGTGATTATTGCGTGCTTCGGAGTTAGCACGCCGTCGGATGGCCGAGTGTCGTAATTTCTTTAATTTAATTTGAAAGAATATGTATTATCGATTTATAAAATACACTGTGGCAACACTGTCAAATCAAAATGATTAATATTGTAAGAAACTTTTAAATGTATTTTCATTATGGCAACTGAATGTACTAGGTATTTTACTTTGGCAACACTTAGAAATAACGGTTATGATATTATCGTTATTTCTGGATGGGGTCAAAAGTCGTTTTAAATGGTAAAAGGTAATGGATAGTCAGTCTTCGTTTGATTGTGAAGTAGTACAGTTGTGTGGATTAAAAGTATTAGCAAGAAAAGAGTCTTTTCTTTACACAATTCACTTTAATACGTCGCAGAAAGTATGAAAAGTAGAGTATTATCCTCAGTGATTAAGGTGTCTTCGTCGCAAGCAAGCTTTAATCCCTCATTACACGACTTCGTCAAGCTCGGGATACAATGCAACGCCCATGACTTTAGACAATTCTATATCCCCTTGGTGAATAATCTACTTACTACTGAATAACAAATGAATACTACTAATACTACAACTGAATGCTATTAATGAAGAAAAAAAATTTACATAATATCCAACCACGAATTGAATATATTATTATTATCTATTAATTCCCACCATTTCTTACGTCTACGTGTAGTTCTAGTTGTCGGTGTGGTGTGTTCGTATATATGAGTTGTGACTTCGGGTCTAGGATCTGTAGTTGTTCTTCTGTGTTTTCTACTACTATAATACTGGTGGTGTAGGTCAGTTGTGTATTCGTTAGGTTTCCTACTATTATGATAGTGGTGGTGTAGGTAAGTTGTGTATTTTTTAGGTTTCGTACTACTATAATAGTGGTGGTGTAGGTCAGTTGTGTATTTTTTAGGTTTCGAACTACTATAATACTGGCGGTGTAGGTCAGTTGTGTATTTTTTAGGTTTCGTACTACTATAATAGTGGTGGTGTAGGTCAGTTGTGTATTTTTTAGGTTTCGTACTACTATAATACTGGCGGTGTAGGTCAGTTGTGTATTTTTTAGGTTTCGTACTACTATAATAGTGGTGGTGTAGGTCAGTTGTGTATTTTTTAGGTTTCGTACTACTATAATAGTGGTGGTGTAGGTCAGTTGTGTATTTTTTAGGTTTCGTACTACTATAATAGTGGTGGTGTAGGTCAGTTGTGTATTCGTTAGGTTTCCCACTGTAATGATAGTGGTGGTGTAGGTCAGTTGTGTATTTTTTAGGTTTCCTACTATTATGATAGTGGTGGTGTAGGTCAGTTGTGTATTTTTTAGGTTTCCTACTACTATAATAGTGGTGGTGTAGGTCAGTTGTGTATTCGTTAGGTTTCGTACTACTATAATAGTGGTGGTGTAGGTCAGTTGTGTATTTGTTAGGTTTCGTACTACTATAATACATGTGGTGTAGGTCAGTTGTGTATTTTTTAGGTTTCGTACTACTATAATGGTGGCGGTGTAGGTCAGTTGTGTATTTTTCAGGTTTCGTACTACTATAATAGTGGTGGTGTAGGTCAGTTGTGTATTTTTTAGGTTTCGTACTACTATAATAGTGGTGGTGTAGGTCAGTTGTGTATTCGTTAGGTTTCGTACTACTATAATAGTGGTGGTGTAGGTCAGTTGTGTATTTTTTAGGTTTCGTACTACTATAATACTGGTGGTGTAGGTCAGTTGTGTATTCGTTAGGTTTCCTACTACTATGATAGTGGTGGTGTAGGTCAGTCGTGTATTTTTTAGGTTTCGTACTACTATAATAGTGGTAGTGTAGGTCAGTTGTGTATTCGTTAGGTTTCGTACTACTATAATACATGTGGTGTTGGTCAGTTGTGTATTCGTTAGGTTTCCTACTATTATGATAGTGGTGGTGTAGGTCAGTTGTGTATTTTTTAGGTTTCGTACTACTATAATAGTGGTGGTGTAGGTCAGTTGTGTATTTTTTAGGTTTCGTACTACTATAATAGTGGTGATGTAGGTCAGTTGTGTATTTTTTAGGTTTCGTACTACTATAATAGTGGTGGTGTAGGTCAGTTGTGTATTTTTTAGGTTTCGTACTACTATAATAGTGGTGGTGTAGGGCTGTTGTGTATTTTTTAGGTTTCGTACTACTATAATACTGGCGGTGTAGGTCAGTTGTGTATTCGTTAGGTTTCGTACTACTATAATAGTGGTGGTGTAGGTCAGTTGTGTATTTTTTAGGTTTCGTACTACTATAATAGTGGTGGTGTAGGTCAGTTGTGTATTTTTTAGGTTTCGTACTACTATAATAGTGATGGTGTAGGTCAGTTGTGTATTTTTTAGGTTTCGTACTACTATAATACTGGCGGTGTAGGTCAGTTGTGTATTTTTTAGGTTTCGTACTACTATAATAGTGGTGGTGTAGGTCAGTTGTGTATTTTTTAGGTTTCGTACTACTATAATAGTGGTGATGTAGGTCAGTTGTGTATTTTTTAGGTTTCGTACTACTATAATAGTGGTGGTGTAGGCCAGTTGTGTATTTTTTAGGTTTCGTACTACTATAATAGTGGTGGTGTAGGTCAGTTGTGTATTCGTTAGGTTTCGTACTACTATAATACATGTGGTGTTGGTCAGTTGTGTATTCGTTAGGTTTCCTACTATTATGATAGTGGTGGTGTAGGTCAGTTATGTATTCGTTAGGTTTCCTACTATTATGATAGTGGTGGTGTAGGTCAGTTGTATATTTTTTAGGTTTCGTACTACTATAATAATGGTGGTGTAGGTCAGTTGTGTATTCGTTAGGTTTCATACTACTATAATACATGTGGTGTTGGTCAGTTGTGTATTTGTTAGGTTTCCTACTACTATGATAGTGGTGGTGTAGGTCAGTTGTGTATTTTTTAGGTTTCGTACTACTATAATAGTGGTGGTGTTGGTCAGTTGTGTATTTTTTAGGTTTCGTACTACTATAATAGTGGTGGTGTAGGTCAGTTGTGTATTTTTTAGGTTTCGTACTACTATAATAGTGGTGGTGTAGGTCAGTCGTGTATTTTTTAGGTTTCGTACTACTATAATAATGATGGTGTAGGTCAGTTGTGTATTCGTTAGGTTTCATACTACTATAATACATGTGGTGTTGGTCAGTTGTGTATTCGTTAGGTTTCCTACTACTATGATAGTGGTGGTGTAGGTCAGTTGTGTATTTTAAAGGTTTCGTACTACTATAATAGTGGTGGTGTTGGTCAGTTGTGTATTTTTTAGGTTTCGTACTACTATAATAGTGGTGGTGTAGGTCAGTTGTGTATTTTTTAGGTTTCGTACTACTATAATACATGTGGTGTTGGTCAGTTGTGTATTCGTTAGGTTTCCTACTACTATGATAGTGGTGGTGTAGGTCAGTTGTGTATTTTTTAGGTTTCGTACTACTATAATAGTGGTGGTGTTGGTCAGTTGTGTATTTTTTAGGTTTCGTACTACTATAATAGTGGTGGTGTAGGTCAGTTGTGTATTTTTTAGGTTTCGTACTACTATAATAGTGGTGGTGTAGGTCAGTCGTGTATTTTTTAGGTTTCGTACTACTATAATAGTGGTGGTGTAGGTCAGTTGTGTATTCGTTAGGTTTCGTACTACTATAATACATGTGGTGTTGGTCAGTTGTGTATTCGTTAGGTTTCCTACTATTATGATAGTGGTGGTGTAGGTCAGTTGTGTATTTGTTAGGTTTCGTACTACTATAATACATGTGGTGTAGGTCAGTTGTGTATTTTTTAGGTTTCGTACTACTATAATGGTGGCGGTGTAGGTCAGTTGTGTATTTTTCAGGTTTCGTACTACTATAATAGTGGTGGTGTAGGTCAGTTGTGTATTTTTTAGGTTTCGTACTACTATAATAGTGGTGGTGTAGGTCAGTTGTGTATTCGTTAGGTTTCGTACTACTATAATAGTGGTGGTGTAGGTCAGTTGTGTATTTTTTAGGTTTCGTACTACTATAATACTGGTGGTGTAGGTCAGTTGTGTATTCGTTAGGTTTCCTACTACTATGATAGTGGTGGTGTAGGTCAGTCGTGTATTTTTTAGGTTTCGTACTACTATAATAGTGGTAGTGTAGGTCAGTTGTGTATTCGTTAGGTTTCGTACTACTATAATACATGTGGTGTTGGTCAGTTGTGTATTCGTTAGGTTTCCTACTATTATGATAGTGGTGGTGTAGGTCAGTTGTGTATTTTTTAGGTTTCGTACTACTATAATAGTGGTGGTGTAGGTCAGTTGTGTATTTTTTAGGTTTCGTACTACTATAATAGTGGTGGTGTAGGTCAGTTGTGTATTTTTTAGGTTTCGTACTACTATAATAGTGGTGATGTAGGTCAGTTGTGTATTTTTTAGGTTTCGTACTACTATAATAGTGGTGGTGTAGGTCAGTTGTGTATTTTTTAGGTTTCGTACTACTATAATAGTGGTGGTGTAGGGCTGTTGTGTATTTTTTAGGTTTCGTACTACTATAATACTGGCGGTGTAGGTCAGTTGTGTATTCGTTAGGTTTCATACTACTATAATACATGTGGTGTTGGTCAGTTGTGTATTCGTTAGGTTTCCTACTACTATGATAGTGGTGGTGTAGGTCAGTTGTGTATTTTTTAGGTTTCGTACTACTATAATAGTGGTGGTGTTGGTCAGTTGTGTATTTTTTAGGTTTCGTACTACTATAATAGTGGTGGTGTAGGTCAGTTGTGTATTCGTTAGGTTTCATACTACTATAATACATGTGGTGTTGGTCAGTTGTGTATTCGTTAGGTTTCCTACTACTATGATAGTGGTGGTGTAGGTCAGTTGTGTATTTTTTAGGTTTCGTACTACTATAATAGTGGTGGTGTAGGTCAGTTGTGTATTCGTTAGGTTTCGTACTACTATAATACATGTGGTGTTGGTCAGTTGTGTATTCGTTAGGTTTCCTACTATTATGATAGTGGTGGTGTAGGTCAGTTGTGTATTTTTTAGGTTTCGTACTACTATAATAGTGGTGGTGTAGGTCAGTTGTGTATTCGTTAGGTTTCGTACTACTATAATACTGGTGGTGTAGGTCAGTTGTGTATTCGTTAGGTTTCCTACTATTATGATAGTGGTGGTGTAGGTCAGTTGTGTATTCGTTAGGTTTCGTACTACTATAATACATGTGGTGTTGGTCAGTTGTGTATTCGTTAGGTTTCCTACTATTATGATAGTGGTGGTGTAGGTCAGTTGTGTATTTTTTAGGTTTCGTACTACTATAATAGTGGTGGTGTAGGTCAGTTGTGTATTTTTTAGGTTTCGTATTACTATAATACATGTGGTGTTGGTCAGTTGTGTATTCGATAGGTTTCCTACTATTATGATAGTGGTGGTGTAGGTCAGTTGTGTATTCGTTAGGTTTCCTACTATTATGATACTGGTGGTGTAGGTCAGTTGTATATTTTTTAGGTTTCCTACTATTATGATACTGGCGGTGTAGGTCAGTTGTATATTTTTTAGGTTTCCTACTATTATAATACTGGCGGTGTAGGTCAGTTGTATATTTTTTAGGTTTCCTACTATTATGATACTGGTGGTGTAGGTCAGTTGTATATTTTTTAGGTTTCCTACTATTATGATAGTGGTGGTGTAGGTCAGTTGTGTATTTGTTAGGTTTCCTATTATTATTATACCCCGGCAACGGCTTCGGCGGTCTTGGTGAAGTGGAAATATACAGGTCTCCAGGATGGTAATCAAATAAATTTGATATAACTTTCTTCTTCCATGTTGGTGGGTAAGTATTGTATCCTCTTAGATGATAAATATGATTATCTTTTCTTTTTCGAACTGTTCCGTACTTGAACTCGTCATCTGGTCCGAACCTAAAAGAGCTTTCTGCATGGTTTGATGCCGGTGAATATACAGGAAGATGCAGTATAAGTAACCAGCAAATATCTGTAACAGAGGAGAACATACTTGTCAGTTTGACGTTATGGACTTTACCTTTACTAGTCTGGGGGTACGTTATTGAAATAGGTTTATTTTTCTTCTGTCTGCTCTCGTCCCGTTTTTAATTTTAGGGTCGGTGCAATATTTCTATTAATTTTATTTTTAAGAGCGTTTACTTATTCTGAAAGTGGGCAACGCGGCAACGTCGCAAATAGATGTCTAATATTTTGCTGTTTTAATATTTTGTTTATTGTTAGTATTGTAACGTAGTTAGACTCATTTAATATTTCTATACAGTATATTATTCCGAAATTAATTAAAGCAGGTAAATATTTGACAGCTATTTGCACCGTTACCAAATTTTAGGATAAACACTCATAAGTAACACAACTTTTCGATTCCTATTGGTTCTCCTCTATCTGTTCCTGCAACCATTTACTTTTTTTAAATAGAAGTGTGTTATGTTCACCATCTTTCATAGCGTTACGTTGCCGAGCAGACAAATTTTTCAAACATTATGTAGACAAATAGTTAGAACATGCTTTACTGTACATATAAAAAAGAAATGAAGAAAAAGTTTTTACAAAAAAAAAAAAAACCGAATTCCAAAGTCGTTTTTTTTTTGTAAACTTATTTTTTTTCCTCTTTTTAGTTGTGGTACCTACCTCACACACATTCGAATACCATTACCTGCTATGCAAATAACAGTGACAGGAAGTTATCATCATATCATCCATATAAACTAAGTGAGAAAAATACGTATTATTGAAGCTAACTCAAAAACTATCCAAGCTAAGTTAATAAAATTTTATTATATTTGTTTAAAACGTTTACTTAGAGGCTTGGTGCCACCTTGCATGACGTTCGAGCTTCGCTACTGACCAAGCGAAGCTCCTAGCTGTGTGCCTCGGACTTTATGGTTCTCCCAGATTACGTTTGATTTAAAAGAATGGTTAATACAGGGTCAAAAAGACCCATCACACAGCACATTCTAAGGCACGGACTTAGTATGTAAAGATGGTCACCCATCTACGGACCAACCGCGGCAAGTGCAGCTTATCCTTATCAATCGACCCGTGCGGCTGTTATTTCTTAGCCTCATTACAAGCTTCTTACTCTTTCATAGATATATAGTCAGAATATTGGTTACCGGTAAACCGGGGTTACTTTGATCAATGTTGAACTTTGAAAGTCCATATATTTTAAAGGAGAAACCCAAACTCCATAGAAACGTGGGCCCGGCGTTACAGGGCTGGAATTTGGCCATAAATTAGAGCATTTAGGAAGGATTCACGACCCCAATTTTCACGTCTCCCAGAAATGGCCAAATTGGGAAAATCAGACAATGTTTACAGTTTAGGTTATTTTTATTATTTGAGGCTTTGATTGTTTTCTACGTTAATCGGCAAGGAGATTTGATCGTGACTCTCATCCAATCGATGAAGAACCGTATGGAAGCAGTAATAAGAGCTCGAGGAGGGAATACAAGTTATTAAATAAACGTTTCTTAGCTTTTTTTTTTTCATTTACGTGTGTTGTTTTATCAATTTCCTTCATACTCCATACAGGGTAAAAATGACTTGTTGAACAAAATCCGAAACCTATGATAATTTAATTTGAATTTAGAATATTAACATTAGGATTTGAAAACCTCAGATTATTCACTATTAATTGACATTTTAAATATATTCCTAAACATACACATTTTTCTGATAATCCTTACAAAACATAAACTTGCAAGGTGTTTCGATTTTTCTGATGACAAGTGTATATTAAAGTAAAACACACATAATTGTGATGAATGGTTTTAATCACCTTCTTCATTAGGATTATCATTATAATACAGTGTCCAGAAATTATGCAGGAGACAATTGAGTACCTACCCTGGTGGCATACCCAACTAAGATACCATAATTATACTCACGGTGTGGGCACAGCAACCCACTTAGAGAGCTGTCGAAGTGTCGACTAATATATAAACGAAATAAATATATCCTATTACTAATAAGGCTGGATTTTATTCCAGGTTGAGTCCGCTGGATTTTATTCCAGGTTATATCCAGGTTGAGTCCGATGTTGACAGCTCTTGCTTTCTTGCTCTTAGGTCACCGTTCACCTCTCTACACAGTTCTATTCATCGGTGTCTGTTCAGTCACTTCTAGTCCATTTCCACCAAGAGATACAGCATTGGTATGATTTCAGCAAGTTTGGCAGATAGTCATTTTCATTGTACCTGAAACAAACAATCATGTGACTATTAGGTCTAGCACTAGCATTTAGCAATCAACATCTGATTGGCACATTTGGGTACTGAAACATAAGCAGCCTTATTACATTCCCATTCATTTAATATGACGTGTAAAAGTGATTCCGATATCCTATTTACCGAATAAACAATTTCATTTCATTTCATTTCACTGCAGGGACACAGTCCTGGTCTCTGAGAGAGGGAATAATCTGTAATTTAACAATGCAGATTCAGTCCAGATTGGTGCCACATGTTTTTGAATATGAATTTGTTGCACTTTATTGTATCATTTTTTTAAATACAACAATCAACAGAACATTGAACATAAGCGATAACACTATTTAGTTTGATTATATTAAATAATGTCTATACTGTAAAAACTGGTATTCAGCTGCATCCGGTTAGACTGGAAGCCGACCCCAAGATAGTTGGGAAAAGGCTAGGAAGATTGATTGATATTAAATAATGTCATAGTACAAAAATGTTACGATATAGAAATATCGAATACTAACCGTTTGATGCGCGACCCTTTCCTGTACAATTGAAAGAATGATTTCATCTTTCAATCTTCGCCTTCCCATTGTATTGCAGCGGTCTGTTGCTATTCCGTAATTAATGCACATTGCAGGCTCATGACGTCGTTATAGCCAGTCGTCCAGTCAAAAGAGCATTATACAGATCCAGTTTTCTAGCAAAGGTCAGCAGGAGTGGCAGGATACTGTGTCCAATGTTCAAGCGAGGGCATCACAGAACATATAGGGCAGTCAGAAGGCAATCAATTTCGGACGCCAAGCAGAAGTCAATCCCGAGAAACAATAGCGCAGTATTATATAGTGCTCTGTGCAATAGCGTGGCGAACAACCATGACAATTGACTGATGTTGACAACTTGACATTGACATTTGCCGTTTACTAGTGCAATCCGTGGTGCAATTGATTTTATCGATTATTTCTTTCTTTTAATGATTTTTTAATGGTGGTTACGTTAAAAATAGATTAAATTCCAGATTTTTTTATTTTACATTGTATTTAATACTTTTAAACAATTATGTTAAAACAATGGAGTATTATTTAATTATTTTTAACAGTATCGATTTCTTCTAACTCGATCATATTCTTAGGGTACGCTCTATTGATATAATGCCAGCGTTTTTGAAGTTAGTGACGTTCAATGAAATAAGTGTTGTAACGGTTTACAAAGGTTGTTTAAAACAATAAAATAGAAATCAACTTATTTTCTACACTTGGCCATTGCTAATGCGGCTAAAATTAAAATGGGTTAATTAAGAAAAATAGACGACTTTTTTGGTACATATCTAATTCGTGTAACGGTTGGGTTAGACCCAGAAATAGGTTTCTCTTTTAAATGATTTATTTAAAAAAAGTGTGGTAAAATACGTTACAATAAATATAATTTTTCAATTGGATAATCAAAATACTATGTAGTAACAATAAACAGAATTGAATCTGGCGTCCCAACTAGGTTACATGGTAACCTGTATTAGGGAATTTACTAACATTAAATGCTGACAAGACCAAACGCTTCTCCATGCGCAAGCCTCAATTTAACATTACTAACCCTCATCCATTAATATGCCCATCAATGTGGAAACCGTTCAGCCAATATGTGTAATTGCTTTCAAAACGAACAGCATGAAATAGCTCGGGGTAATAATGGACTACACACTGTCTTTCAGAAAACATTTTGAAAGTCTAGTTAAAAGAGTGCGCACATTAATGTATGTTTAAAAAAACTTGCGAACATTTGCATATTCAAAATTATCACAGGGTTGCGCACCAAAAACCAATCTCCCCCTTGAAAGCGCTTAGAGAACAATTTTAGGTAGTAAACTTCCATCCCTTTTTCTTTCCCACAGACCTGCTATACAGGGTTATTTGTAAAACACCAGCAACCTCATGAGGGTTTACGTCGTACGGCATGTCATACAAACTTTCAAGCCCTTATTTTACAAAATGACTGAACCGATTTTAATGAAAGTTCATACGCATATGCAAGATAGGAAGGTCTAAAAACTTAGTTAAGAACATTTTCGAAATGTCTTATTTAAAAGCAGATAACTGGAAATCTCTGTTTCTATGGAAAATTAAAAATCGGTCTAATTTGGCTGTGACACTATTTTTCGAAAATGTGTTTAACAAAAATATGTTTTGAGGTTGCATTAGATGTGCATACTATATTATAGTATGCACATCTAATGCAACCTCAAAACATATTTTTGTAGAGAGATTTTTTTATATAATGAGGCCCATTGCTGTACAATTATAGATTAAATAGAAAACTTAGTACCTATTTATATATTAAATTACATTAGCTTATGCACAGACAGAAGATCTTCTTGTTGTCTGCAAATAGAACCGCTAACATGCTATTTTACTTTTATTTACCTAATCTTAATTTAGTTTATACTTTATACAGGTAGTTAATTTCAAACATTAAATATTTATGCCTTCCTAGCCTGAAGCACAGGTTCAACCTAGTTCAGGCAAAATAAGCAACTGTGCTCTATTCTTTACATCTTTGACATTTCTCGGGACCTCAGGGTCCCGGACCTGGATTGCGTACGAGGGACCGAAGTCAACTCGCAGAGGCCCGTTAGACGTGTTTAATGAAAAGAGGCACTAACCAAAGATTAATCCTATAAGCAACTACGCTCTATTAAAAAAAAAAATCGTAATACCTGTATGCCAAGTTTCAACCAGATTGGTTGTAAAATACGACCTGTAGAGGAGTACGTACAAACTGACACACGAAAGCAAATTTTGCCAGTTGATGCAGAGACGCTTCGCTCGCTACGCTCGCTCGGTCAATTATTAAGTTACGTATTGTAAATGTGCCCCTTTTTATAAATAAACGATTTATGGTTGTGGTAGTTTGTTGCGAAAATAATAAAGAAGTAAATGACAAGGGTACGGCTACAAAGTTTAAAATGAAGAAATAAAATATCTTACGTGATATCAGATTCATAGCTGCACGGAGCTTTTGTTCTCACAGTTATTATTTCGCACTGAACGACATGCGACAGACGGCTCTGCACTAGATGAACTGAGTATCAGTTCAAGAAATAGGTATAAATAATAGACCCGTAGATAAAATAGGAAAATAGCAAATTATGAAATATTTAATGTTATCAATTATTATTCAATTTAAATTCTATGTCTCGTTTAATTGTTTAGCTATAATTAAGATAAAGTATTAGTCACGAATGATGTATAACAATAAGTGGAAATAATAAACTTTAAATTAAAACAATCAGTACTATAATAACATTATAAAGAGAGAGAGCGAATTTTGTGAGTTTGTGTATACGTGGAGGGTAATCTCCAGAACCACAGGTCCTATTTGAAAAATTCTTTCACCGTTTGAAAGGTTATTCCAGATGGAGAGAGGTTCATCATCATCATCATATCAGCCGAAAGACGTCCACTGCTGGACATAGGCCTCCCCCAAGCACCGCCACTTCGACCGATTCTGTGCTTCCCGCATCCAGCGGATTCCTGCGGCCTTTGCAAGGTCATCGGTCCATCTTGTGGGAGGCCTTCCAACGCTACGTCTTCCGGTACGCGGTCGCCACTCCAGAACCTTTCGGCCCCATCGGCCATCTGTTCTGCGGGCAATGTGTCCTGCCCATTGCCACTTAAGTTTGGCAATTCTTCGGGCTATGTCAGTTACCTTGGTTCTTTTCATTTCTGATTCGATTACGTAGGGAAACTCCAAGCATAGCCCTCTCCATTGCTCTTTGGGTGACTTTTAGCCTTCTAATAAGGCCCATTGTGAGCGACCACGTTTCAGTGCCATAAATCATCACTGGCAACACGCACTGGTCAAAGACTTTCGTCTTGAGACACTGTGGTATGTGGGACGAAAATATATTGCGTAGCTTCCCGAACGCTGCCCAGCCGAGTCGGATTCGACGATTGACCTCTTTCTCGAAATTGGACCTACCTAGCTGGACAGTTTGTCCTAGGTAAACATACTCGTCTACAACTTCGAGCGTAGCGTCTCCGATCTTTATGAGAGTGGGTGTTACATGGGCGTTTGACATAACCTTTGTCTTGTCCATGTTCATTTTAAGACCCACTCTTTCGGAGGCTCTACTGAGGTCGTCGAGCATTATACTGAGGTCCTCCATGGTCTTAGCCATGATGACTATGTCGTCGGCAAACTGAAGGTTAGTGACATACTCGCCATTGATGTTGATGCCTAGCCCTTTCCAGTCCAGAACCTTGAAGACATCCTCCAGTGCAGCGGTGAACAGTTTCGGAGAGATAACGTCCCTTGTCTCACACCTCGCTGCAGAGGATAGGTTTCGAGGTCCGGTCGTGGAGGCGGACTGACATAGTGGCGTTTTGGTATAGACACTTTAACACCTCGATGTACCGATAGTCGATCTGGCACCGTTGAAGAGACTGCAGTACAGCCCATGTCTCGATCGAATCGAAGGCTTTCTCGTAATCCACAAACGCTAAGCAGAGAGGCAGATTATACTCTTCGGTCTTCTGTATTACCTGCCGCAGCGTATGTATGTGGTCCACGGTGCTAAAGCCTTTACGGAATCCGGCTTGATCGGGAGGCTGGAAGTCGTCAAACCTGCGCGCGAGACGGTTCGTGATGACTCTTGAAAACAGCTTGTAGATATGGGTCAGAAGTGTGATGGGCCTGTAGTTCTTAAGCAGGGCATTGTCACCCTTTTTAAAGAAAAGTACCACCACACCTCTGTTCCATGCCTGTGGCGTTTTACCCTCGAGTATGACGGAATCGAATAGCTTCTGAAGGGCCTTAAGAACGGGTTTCCCACCGGCCTTTAGGAGTTCGGCCGTAATTCCGTCATCACCCGGCGCCTTGCTGTTTTTAAGCTGCTTTAGAGCCATCCTAATCTCGTACAAGCTGACGTCCGGGATATCTTCGGTATAATGTCGGGATAATCTAGCTCTTGGGTCGTTTGCCAGATTCGTAACGGGGTTACTGGTTGACGTGTATAACTGTCCATAGAACCTCTCGATCATCAGCTCAGGTTTGGCGGATACGATTCTGCCATCATCGGTCTTCAGTTTCGCAAGCTGGCTCTGCCCAATAGACAGATCTCTTGCAAAAACCTTGGAGCCCTTGTTCCGCTCTATTGCGTCCTTAATACGGTTCGTATTATAATGGCGAAGGTCGCTTTTCAAGGACTTAGAGATCTGTCTATTGAGCCGTCGGTAATTGAGTGCCTCGTCTGAAGACTGCAGGATCATCTCGCGCCTCTCCTCCATGAGCTGTAGAGTAGCATCAGAGAGCCTCTTGTTTCGGTTTGTACGACGGGTCTTGAAGATCTTGGACCCGACCGTATGGACAGTTTCCACGAACCCATCGTTATAGTCGTCCACGGAGCTCCCTAGGCAGTCGAAACGATTCCGAAGTTCGAGCTGAAAGTTCTCGGGGTTTTGAACTTGGATCGGTGCTGGGCGGAGCGTAGACTTCATCAGTCTAGATCTTTCCAGCTTGATATTTAGGTTCAAAGTGCCTCTTACCATACGGTGATCACTTCCGGTTTTCACCGCGTTGATCACAGAGACATCATTGAATATCTGCTTCTTCGTCGACGTAATGAAGTCGATCTCATTTTTTGTTGCACCATCAGGGCTCTGCCAGGTCCACTTTCTGTGCTCACGTTTTTTGAAGAAGGAGTTCATCATAAAGAGGCCTTCCTTCTCCATAAAACGGGCCAGTAGGTGACCCCGGTGGTTCCGACGTCCAACTCCAAATTGCCCCACTCGCAGTTCATCATCGTTTCGCTTGCCCAGTTTCGCGTTGAAGTCCCCCATGACAACGGTGAAGTGAGTTTTAGAGCCATGCATGGCTCTTGAAATATCCTTATACATGGTCTCCACCTCATCGTCGGGGTGTGACGAGGTCGGGGCGTAAACCTGTACGACCTTCAGCGAATATCTTGCGGATATTCTGAGTATAAGGTACGCCACCCTGGTCGACACACTCTCGATCTTCACCACGTTGCTCACAAGGGACTTGTTGACGATAAACCCGACACGACCCTGGGACTGCTGGTCGCCCTCCCGGAAATAGAGCAAGTTTCCGGATTTAAGGATTATCGAGTCCTCCCCCTCTCTTCGGACTTCAGATAACCCTACTATACCCCATCGTAACCTGCTCAATTCTTCCTCGAGTTCGATGATCTTCTCGTCGGTCCGGAGTGTACGCGTGTTGAATGTTGCCAGGTCCAGTTTCCGGTGATTTTGGTAGCCGGATAGGTTATAATTATGTAAATACTTGTAAATATATACAAAATAAGTAAATAATTTATAATACTTATGAAACTATCATGAATTTATGCAAGCCTGGTACTTTTTTAACCGACGAAAAAAAAAGGAGGAGGTTCTCAATACGACATGACTCATAACTTTTTACTGAGTGGTCCGATTTTAACGATTTTTTTTTATTCGGGAGGGTATTCAAGATATATCTTGAAGTTGGTCCCATGTAAAATTGAAAACTGAATTCCACCCCTAAGGGTAAAAAAATGGGGTTAATTTATTTTTCACCTGCTGAATTTTCAACTGTGAACTGATTCGGTTATAATCTCGCACATATATGTAGTTCTGATGACACAACCACATAACAAAGACCTGGAGTTGATCTGATGATGTAGACAGAAGACAGTCACGAGAGCTCCTCAGCAGTTTACAGCAGGTACATCGTGATTGGGCTTATTTCATTCACCTTAATGAGAACTTTACACAAAAGTGGGAAATGACTGAATCGACACGGTCAGAGGTTGAAGCAAACAATAAATAGTAACTTAAAAGCGAAAAATAAAATCTTTTTAGCATAAAAGTTTTTGTTATTACTGCTCAGAATTTGCAGTTAATGGAGCGTTATTGAGCAACTTAATACTTAATCTATGTAGCAATAGGGTGCAAAGTTGCTCTTTATACCTCAATATTGTGTGGCGGTATCTTGCTATGATTGATTTTTCAGTAGCAGCCCAGAGTTTCAAAGTTGCCGGTGTGATACCCCGCGGTGCCTCAGAGAGCACATCAAACCGTTGGTCCTGCACCTGTTCCCTCTAGGGTCGTGTCGGATTGCCGTCCCATCGGACTATGAGCGAGAGTGAGGGAACAGAGAGTGCACCTGTGTCAGCGCACACACTTGTGCATTATCATAACTCCCGCGTCGATGGCTTGTCTCCGTTGAAGTTGGCGGCCATGGCCGAATAGAGATGATGCCTGGGTCTAAAAAAAGAGATTTTATTTAGTCGGTTAGTATTAATAAAAAATGACTTAAAATGTCGGTTAGTATTGATAAAACGCATTAAAGTTGGGGAGTGGGGGTCGGTACATCACAAGTAAGTATAAAAAACTTTTTTACAAAAAAAACAACCGACTTCCACTATAAAGTAAAAAATAACTAAAATTTCGGAAGTCGGTGGCAAAAACGAAAATTCAAAACCAAAGACACAGATATTCGTTACATGCCACCGACTTCCGAAATTTTAGTTATTTTTTACTTTATAGTGGAAGTCGGTTGTTTTTTTTGTAAAAAAGTTTTTTTTCTCGCTTTTTAGTGGGTCGGTTTGTAATTTATCTAAGTGACAATACCCTTATGTCAACTGTTCATCACCCTTTACAAAATATTGCTTTTCCCGATGCAGGGACGATCATTGTTGAGGAGTTCTTCTGGTACTTCACCATCAGCTCCTCTTTACCCTACGCATTGTGACGGGCATAAATTGCTTGGCAACCATATTAAAGTAATCGAATCGCAAGTTCGCAATCCGTGTACGTATTATTGAGTTGTTCCGGTGGCCATCTGTGGTCTTCATCATCAGTTCCACTTCACTAAATGGTGCTTTTCGAGAGCAAATTCAAGAGTTACTATAAAAAATACCTAAATCGCTATAGGTGTGCCTATAATATTTCAAGAGTTCCCTCGACTTCTCCAGGATTCCATCATCCAATCCTGACTTGATGACAATGGGACCAACTAGAAAGTATATCCTTTCAAATAAAAAAAGAATTTTCAAAATCGGTCCAGCCATCTTCGAGTAATCGGGGAACATACATAAAAAAAAAAAAAAAAACATTCCGACGAATTGAGAACCTCCTCCTTTTTTTGAAGTCGGTTAAAAATCTACATACTCGTGATGTCATGGCACATTTTAACTCAATGTATCGCCGTAATCTTTAATCGCACATCGGCAAGAAGAGTGTCACAACACATAAAAATACGAAATTGAGATAAGTATGCCATAAGAAAGGCAATCACAAACTTTATCTGCTAAAAAAACGTCATAATTCTAGTGCGATTCCTCGCCGAGAGATGGCATTTAATAGCCTTTTTCACCGAGCCACTTTTCTACCTTTTGTAGCTTAAACTGTGTCACATCACAGTTGATAAAGAACGGACGTGCATCTAGTGTGTGTAATACTGTCATAACCTGTTTAACGACCCCATTACGGTAAGTAATTTTCATATATTTGCTTTGATTTCGGCAAAAAGATATATATAGATCATTTCACATTGGTTTTGGTCCACACTGGCTCAAAACAGAGAGGAGTGGAAAGAAGAAAGGGAGGCCTTTGCCCTGCAGTGGGACAACAAAGGCTAAAAAAAAAAAAATTCACATGATGTGACATCATGTGAAATGATCATATTTTTGAGTTATTCTCACTAAGTATTTCAAAATTAAAGAATATAACTGTCACATCATGTGAAGTGACTGTATTGTTGAGTTATTCTCAATAAGCATTTTAAAATTATGGAATAGAACTGTTACATCATGTGAAAGGTTTAGGCATAATTTTGTCGACAAAAGTGACACATTATAGGAATTTAAAAGTAAATTTTTTTTTATTAAATGGAAAATATATCGTTAGATTTTAATTTCCATAAAAATATAATAGAGCATTAAATAGTCTTCTTAAATATATTCTAAGTTCTCCGATATGCTCTCTCAAAATTTTTTTAATGGCATTATAAGTTCTAAAAAAAAGTAAATCGCGGTTTCCCAAAAACTACGTTTATTGTGTTGTGACACTCTTCTTGCCGATGTGCGTTTTGATAACGTAAAAAAAGTGTCCATTATTTTTAAATAATCTACAAGACGGACAAAAAATATTTTTTTAGTCATCATCCCTATTTCGGTGAGGACTTATTAATAATACAATTGCCAAGAGTTGCTTGGTTTTAGTTGCCAGTGTTTATTTACCAGTATAGCCACGGCCTTAAAAAAAACCAAAAAGTACCGGATTATAATTGAAACACGGAATTATGTAAAATTAATTAATGTAAAACTTTAATACGTGTAATGATTAGCAGCGTATTAGGTACCTTTAGTCTTCGTACTGAATTGCGTCAATCTGCCGCCTCGACTCTCGACATGTTTTGGACGGATTCTTTTTCCCGTAAGATTTTATTTTATAAGTAGTAGTAGGTACACACAGTATCTATATCTTCTTTTCATTCATCTATATCTCTTATCTATACATTATTATAAATAATTAAAGACTTAGGTTGATCCACAGTGGTAGCCCTCGAAATTGAAATTTGCAATTTGCAGGTCAGTGTAAGGTTGCAGGTATCTCTATATGACTCGCGGCCATAAAAAAATATATTTAAAGAATTATAATTGTGACCTTTGTGACCGAAGGGTCGGTTTCGGTTTCGGCTAGTTTTGGCAACAGTTTCGGTTTTGGCAGAAAATCTGCCGAACCTTCGGTCGTACCGAAACTCTGCATTCGTGAATTATCGCGCGTCTTTCTGCGCGATAACTGTCTTTAAGAGTGTAAAAAATAAGTCAAATTTCAGTAAACATTACATAACATGAGACATTTATTATTAAATGTCGCAGCATTGTGCTGAGATAGGAGCCTTTTGGTTTCGTACAGGACTCTGCTTCTATTAAAATTTTACTTTGTTTTATTTTTATTGTTTATTTTTTTTTATTGATGTTTAATTGTGTCTTAGTTTAGTTTATGATATTCTGTGCTTGTCTCAATAAATACTTTTTCTTTCTTTCTTTCTTTAAACAATAGATTTTTAGCATGTCTCTGGTTTCGGTTTCGGCCGAAACTGAGACAAATATCGAAGATTCGGTTTCGGTAGAAAGTCTTGTTTCGGTCGGACACTAATAATCATTAAGGTTGAAATTGCAAAAAAACATAAGGCCAAGTGCGTGTTCCGACACACACTTGGCCGGTTTTTTCCACGCACAATGAAGGGTTTCGTAGTTGAGATGAATTTATCCCAAAAACAAACTTAACATTGTTGTTGAAAAACATGTTCTCCCATACATCGATATACGTTACGGTCAATTCTCCAACTGCAAATGTAAGTTTGTACTCGAAATTTTTTTTTTGTTGTGTTATAACTTCTAATGAAAGATTTTCCGACTTTTTCTTTTGCATGTGCTGTGAGACCTTGCTTCCTGTCAAATTTCATGAGTCTAGGTCACCGGGAAGTACCGTGTAGGTTTTGAATTATTTGCTAGCATCAAAATAAATGTCGCATAAATAGCCGGATTTTTTTGTTGCGTTGACTTTGAAGCTTGATATTTTTAGAGCGCCAAGGGAGCATATACCCTACGTATGTGATATTAATTTTAATTTGATACCTCCACGAGTTCCTGACAAACAGGGTCTTGACAGACCGACAGACGGGCAAAGTAGTGATCCTATAAGGGTTCCGTTTTCTTTTTGAGGTACGGAACACTTGGGCACGGCACGATTGCGGCGATAATAATCTTTGAAGAGTGGCTAGAGAGGCGCCACGGCGTCCTCACCTTCCGCCTGACGTAGGTCCTCACTGGACACAGTTGTTTCGGGAGGTACCTGTTGCGGATAAGGCCGCAGGACACGGTGGAGAATACAGTGGAGGTCTGACCGGGTTGGGCGCAGCACCGTTATTTCCTCGTGGAGGCGATCGGTGGCGTTGACTGCTCGCGTCTGGCCAGGCCCGTCCAGGCCATGGTACGGAGCGAGAGGGCGGGCATGGAAAGATGTCACCTCATTCTAAGAAGCAGTAATGCCCGCGAAGGAGGAGGCGGAGCGCGTGAGGGAGAGACAAATTTAGCGCTCTCACGCCCCTAGTCACCCCAGACGCCCTGGGCATCGGGAATCCCAGGCCGATTCCGCGGGCGCGGGCTTGCGGACGGTGAGCAATGGTTAGCTCACCGTCCGATATGGACCAGGCCCGGGTCGACAGCGCGTTGTGTTCCAGGCGCGCCTCAAAGAGATGTCAGCACAACTGACAGGGTGCGCTAGGAGCGATGCCTGCCGGGGTCGCGGGAAAGTCCGAAAGAGATACCGTGGCCCCAGGCAACGTACAGGCAACTGAAGGAACACAGATGGGTTTTAGTCAGTAGGAGTCTGACACGACCTCCCGCTCCGCCCAGAGCGGGAGAAGTTATTTGATAATTTCTAAAAAAAAAATTATTTAAATTACATACAATAAAGAAATATCGATATTTTGTCAAGTTGTTAAAACCGTGCGAAGCAAGGCGTGTTATAGTAGTACATTTATCATAACATCACGCCTGTATTCCCCAAAGGGTTAGGCAGAGGTGTACATATATAGTACTCCCACATTTCGCCAGATATGTTTAAAAGTCCCATGTAATAGGGGGCGAGCCTATTACCACCAACCGGGCACAAATCCAGTCTCCGGGCTGATACTAAGCTTTCCAGATGGAAAAACACAATTCCACCTTGCCCGACCTGGGAATCGAACCCGGGACTTCTTGCTTAGCAGTAACGCTTGCGACCCCTGGACCAACCAGTTATATTATAACAATATTCAAGAAATCTTCCTGCAGCTAACAAAGTGATGCAGTGGCCTAGTCAACAATTTTCAGCTGTATCGATTTAAAAGAACTTACTTCAGGCAGAAACTCACACTTAACCATTTGTTACAGTTATTTGCTGCGTCCTCATACTCCATCAACCTGCACTGTTGCAGTCCTCAAGCTATGCAGATAATACCTTCGCATCTACCTCCAAGCATGACAATCCAAAATATTGCGAAAATCTATGCAGAGATGTAAATATAAACTTAAGGAAAAACCACCCCACATTGTTAATGCTTCTACAAAATGCCTTGCCGTTGAAATTTAAGGTGTACCAAAAGAGGTTCAACCATGATCAACCAGATTACAGATCTGTCCGGGATGTGACGGATTTTCTGTGTGATTGCGGTGTAAAGACGGATACTTCACCTAAACACTGGACTGATTCTCTTCTATGGCCGAAATATCATCCAGCATTGGAACGAGGCGCGAATAAAGCAGCAAGATCGAACACAGGAAAGTGTCCTAATTTAGCGAAATGTACAGAGATAAAATGGCCTGTATAAAAATTGTACCACAAGAAAGTCCAATTAAACGTATATGCAGATACATTATATAGATTTATTTGTATTTATACTCATTTAGTTTTAGATAGTCATTGCGAAAATGGAAAAAAAACGAGAGGTGTCGTGGACACTTGGTGAATGAGAGCTAAACTATACTTTTGTTAGAGCTAGTCGACACTTTTGTTACGTAACAAAACTCTCGTGACGGTAAAAATATTACACTTTTTACGGTCTAGTTCGCATTTGCCAAGTGTGAAAAGTATGACGTGCAATAATTAATTTGATTTTATGTACTTAATTTGATTTTAATTAATTGATTTTATTTTACTTTATCTGACATCATTTGATTTTATTAACTTATTTGTTTTAGTTTAATTTGATTTCGTTTTATTTGATTATTTATATTAATGTATGTTTGGTAATGGGTGTTATTTACCTGAAAATAAAAGAATTTAATTTAAATTTAATAAGGAACTCTGGTCCAATTACGTGTGTAACGTTCGTTGACAAAGTTTATATTGAAAGGAAGAATAGGGCCTAGGTGAGACCCCTCTGGGACTCCAGATATGAGATGAGAAAGCCACTCTCAGACCGTAAATGACTTTCATCGCTGTTTTTTCTGAGATATACAGAGTAACTTGCTTGACAGTTTTTTTCGTTTGTTGCCATTTATTTAGTACCAGTTTTCAGCAAGGCATTTGACAAGGGGTAGCCCTTGTCAAATGCCTTGCTGAAAACTGATAGATAGGACAGCTCAAGAGCATCGGTTTTTTACAAACTGTATATAATAAATAATAAGGCCTTCAACGGTTGGGTCATGCCGGTTTTGATGTACTCTTTTGTCAATAGCGTCGCCCAACACTTTAGGAGACTGTCGTTGGGCTGCTGGAATGGTTGATTCAGAAAGCGCTTCTGGATACGGCTCGCATTGTTAGGAGGTTCCCCTCTCTGGAGCCCTGACCCGTAGCTTGGATTCTGTTCCATAAAAAAAGTGTAGTCCACCGGTATTGACCAGTGGACAACAATTTTTTTTATTGCACGACTCATAATGCGAAGCATTAGAGTGTGCTCTACGATCAAAAAAAATTTTTTGCCCCATTACTGCAACTGTTTTTATTGTTACACTCCTGCTAGTACACAGAACCTACTTAATTTATATACCATTATATAGATGATTAAATGAAGATTAATATTGTACTTTTTAACAATTGATTTAATGCATCAGAAATGGAAAAAACATCAAAATAGTTGAAAAAAAAATCCTGTCTGTCAATTTATGAACCCTGAAAACATCGTAGCTTGCGATAAAATCAATTAATTGAGTCAATTTTTTTTTATACATTGGTTGCAGCCATAGAAGGAACCCTATTGAAAATGGCTCTTTTATTCCAAGTAGTATTATAATTAATAATAAATAGTTTGGAAAATCCAAAAGTGCACGCCTCATACTTATCACTCATTCATAAACGAAAAAGAAATTCAAAACATAGTTTAAAAATGAACAATTTATCACTTTTCATGAAGTCGTAATGTCAACGACTGACAAAGATATTTACTTGGCGGTTGCTAGGCAACTTACGGACAAAGGTTGAAAATATTTAGATAAAGATATTATATTTTAGTTAGTATTTTATTAATTATAATAAAACTACTTTGAATAAAAGAGCCATTTTCAATAGGGTTCCTTCTACGGCTGAACTGAAACGAATGTATAAAAAAAAAATTGACTCAATTAATTGATTTTATCGCAAGCTACAATGTTTTCAGGGTTCATAAATTGACGGACAGGAATTTATTTTCAACTATTTTTATGCTTTTTCCATTTCTGCTGCATTAAATCCATTGTTAAAAAGTACAGTATTAATCTCCATTTAATCATCTATACAATGGTATATCAATTAAGTAGGTTCTGTGTACTAGCAGGAGTGTAACAATAAAAACAGTTACAGAAATGGGGCAAAAATTATTTTTCGATCGTAGAGCACACTCTAATGCTTCGCATTATGAGTCGTGCAAAATACTAACTAAAATATTTGACTTGACGTCCGTAAGTTGCCTAGCTACCGCCAAGTAAATATATTTGTAAATAGTCTTTGACATTACGTAAGGATTGCGAGATTAGAAATTTACCCATATTGATGGGTAAAAACGCAGTACATACACATGAAACATACTTCATGAAAAGTGATAAATTGTTCATTTTTGTTAGAAACTATGTTTTGAATTTCTTTTTCGTTTATGAATGAGTGATATGAGGCGTGCACTTTTGGATTTTCCAAACTATTTTTAAAATCATTTTTATAGTTATTTTTTTATTCTAATATTTAAAAATATGATTAATATGTATAAAATGAAATAAAAGAAATAACAATAAAACATATCATGCCGATTTCGGCTACGGTGGCTATTTCAGTTTCTGATGACTATAGGTTACGGGCGTGTGCTTTGATGTGTATTTTGACTGTAAAAGTAAGTACGTGCACAGTTTGGACACGTTAGAATGGCATTATGAATGGATGGTCGGTTATCATTCAAAGTGAAGGCACGTGAACATATTCGTAAAAAGTTGACCGAATCTTTGCAACGCTGATTTGCTGGATTTGTTTTCTCCTCTACCTATCGTTATTTCTCCTGACAAAGTTCATTTGGTTTATTTGTATGTATTAGTATGTATGTATTAATTTTCAATTTATCTATCCCTTATATTGCACCTGCCATGTTTTATCTCTGCATCACCCTAAGGTTGACTGGTAGAAAATGCCGCCTTTGTACGATATTTTTTTTTACTTGTGCATAAAGTTTTGATAAATAAATTATGGTAATGGCATTATGTTGGCGGGTGGTTTACTCTTGAGGTCACCTCGCCTGCTGTCGAGATCCACTGGTCCTCAAAATCATAAACATTTTGTTTTACCAAACGCCACCAAACAGGTTTAACCTTTGTCAACTCCTCCGGACGAGGAGGGATCTATTTTGCATCTCTTCATGCCTATGTCTTTTCTGAACGTCTTTGTGTCTGAGGAACTGGCCGCATTGTTTTTGCTTGTCGTCCTTGAGTTCAGAAAAGATAATGCACTTAGCTGGCCTCTCGTCAGGCATCTTCACAACGTCTCCTGACTAGCGCAGCTGATGACGCATTAGATAGAGATCAGTTCCGCAGATATTAACCCTTCGCAGGACATTCGTTTTTCTAACACGGTCGAACCATTTGCTGTTTAAGATATCGCAGAGGAACTTAAAGTCGAATCGTCTTAATGCTTGTATGTGTTTCTTGTACACGCACCACGTCTCAGAGGAGTACAGGACGTTTGGAAAGACGATAGCCATGCACACGTTGAACTTCGTTTGTCACCGAGGTCATGTTTTGTGGCAGAATCCCCAGAAGACCGGCAAAAGTTGATGGAAAGACCAAATATACAACATGACTTTGCAAAAGTCATGTTGTATATTTGGTCTAAAAATAAGCATCTCGAATACTGAAATCCTGGTATTAGATACAATTTACACTGTAGCGGTTATGCCGCCACATACGAACTACGCAGCAAAGACATGACGTCACACAATTCCTGCATCGCGCAGTTAGAGTTTACCGAGCGAAAAACAGATAAGACTATCCGAAATCAACTTACGGGCAGTTACCCGCCAGACATAACACCCGTCTGGTTGGAGGATCCTCCCTTTTCAATGGTAGATGAGTGAACTTTACACCCTGTTCCTCATACCACTAAACACGATTTTTTTAATGAGAATCAAAATAAATTCACAGTAGTTAATGCCATAAGGAATTTATTTCTAAAACCATATTTAAAAATTATATTTGCAAACTAAAATCTTCACAATCACACAAAAAATCCATCACTACATCCTGAACAGAATTAAAGTTATAACCAGGCATTTCATCATGATTAAACCTCCTTAGGTCTTCCATTTTCAACGGCACTATCTTTTCCAGCATTGAAGAGCTAGGGCTGCGTTTTCTTAGATTCAGTCCTCGGCATAGGTCTACGCAACTTTTTGAATTGAAATGCTTGTTGGCTAGGAAGTCATCTGCGGAACTTGATGATTGGAAAAGTGCAGAAAGATGCAGGATGACGATCCAGCAAATAACTGTAACAAAAAAAATATGTTTGCATGTACTTGGCCGTTTGAGAAGTACATACAGTGCCCTCCAAGCCTCCAAGAGTTCCTTGACATTTTTCCACTTCAGCTGTAATGCCACATGATGATTTAAAATTCTAGTTTTAAATGTTTGAACTGTACACTCGAATCAATCAATCAATCAGCCTAATAATGTTCTGCTGGGACACAGGCCTCCTCTCTGTGAGAGGGAGTGGGCCGTAATCTACCACGCGGGCCCAGTGCGGGTTGGTAGATGTCACATGTCTTCAAATTTTTGGTTCTAGGACATGCTGGTTTCCTCACGATGTTTTCCTTCACCGTTTGAGAGCAGTGGTGATGAAATTATTTACACAAAGTAAAGCACCTGCTTGGTTTCGAACCTACGACCTACAACTCGTAAGCCGGAGCCGTTACCACTGGGCCACCACTGCTCAAACTTTACTCGAACTGTACACTATAATGTTTTTATTGACTAATTCATCTACCGATCTTCAGCCTAATTTGAATAAATTACTTTTGATTTACACTCTATTTTATTCTGCACAGTCTCTTATCGTTAGACGCTGTGTTATTTTAATAGACACAAAGAAAAATACTCACTTAAATTATAATTCATAGTTAGATTAAGATTCTTCTTCCTATATCGAGACGTTAGTAGCTACTGATAAGTTCAAGGCTGGTACCTACCTACTACTCAGTAATTATTTAATTATCACTTGCTGTACTTTAACATTATAAGTTAATCATAAATTCGTGTATTTTAATCGTTGCATTATAATCCGGGAATTAAAGAAGTTACGGTCACGGTGTAAGGCTAGGGTTCGTAGAAGAGCGGTGGCAGCTACATAGCGGATGTAATTTACGGGCGAATGAAAGTATGTTGGTGTGTTTTCCTAGAGAGCATGTTTTAATTTTAATTTTTGAATAGTTTCAAAGAGTTGGCCGCTAAATGCAGGCACACTAGTGTGGCGGCATCTACAACGTCACATGTCAACTACGCATCAAAGACCAGACGTCACACAAAATCCTGACGTCACACAAATCTTGCATCGCACAATTAGAGTTTACCGCGCGAATGCCATAAATATAAGACTATCTGACATCAATCGTTGGGCAGTGCCCGCCAGACACGACACCCGTCTGGTTGGACGATCCTCCCTTTTCAAGAGAGGATGAGTGAACTTTACACCGTGTTGCCTCATGCCGCTAAACTAGAAAAGCACAATGACGTGGCGCGAGTGTATGACGTACGTAGCTGTCATACACTCCAGCATAAAAAACGGTTTATTTTAGTTTTTTTGCAGCGGGATACTTTATCTAGAATTATAGACATTTAAATAATCAATCAAAGACTTAAACCCGAAATTCTAATTTTAAATCATCTTATAGAAGTTTTTCATTTGACAATTTAGGTTAATTTTATAACCTCAATTGTCATCGATGATTTTTCAATTACAATCTATTAACGTTTTATAAACAACTAAACGCTCGCGTGGAAGTCGGAAATTTACCAAGGAAACGTAGTACCGGGATAAAAAGTATTCTTTGTCCATGTTATAAACTATCTGTCGCCTAATACAAATCCTATTAGTAGCATAACGTAAAGATTGAAGCTATCGTGAATTCATGAAAGCCTAGTACTTTTTGTTAGGTAACTGTTCAGAAATTAGGCACGATGTCTAATGATAGAAATTGATGAATTGATAGAAATTGAGAGAAGAATTGTAGAGGAGCTTGAGACTAAGTAATAACAGCCGCACGGGTCGACCCACAGGTTAAGCTATGGTTGCCGGGGTTGGTCTGTGGATGGGTGAGCAACTTGACATACCGAGACTCCTCCGTGCCTCGGAAAGCACGTTAAGCCGTTGGTCCCGGTTGCCATTCATGGATCTTTGACAGTTGTGACGGCTCGTCAGAAGCCCGAAAGACTGACAACCAGTCTTACCAAGGGGTATCGTATTACCCAGTAACTCGGTTGTGGAAGTCGGATAGGCGGTTGCTCCATGTAAAATAATGGTATTGAGTTGCATCCGGTTACACAGGAAGCCGACCCTAACATAATTGGGAAAAGGCTAGGAAGATTGATTGTTTAATCATTGAAATACTATATCGTGAATTCATGAAAGCCTAGTACTTTTTCTTAGGTTAGGTTAGGTAGTAACTGCTCAGAAATTGTGCACGTGTCGTGAACAGAATACCGTCTTGAACTTCGATTGCAGTGTCACCTATCGGGCCCAATTGAGAATAGCAAATTTAAAAAAAAAGATGTCGTTGCGTGTTACTTGATTTATAATGTCAATGCCGAAAAATATTGATACACGTTATTCTTTGTTTTCTGTTTTAAGTATAAATATTGAGATAAGTATTTGTGCGAAGTACTCTCTATCGGCTTTAGCACCCTCAAAAACTACGAAAACGACACCCATGACGAAAAATGAGAAATTTGTCGCAGCCGCCATCTTGGATTTACATTTAGACCTCCCTTTCGGCTTAAGCACATTAGAAAACTATGTAAACGACACCCATGACGACAAATTGAGAAAATTTTCGCAGTAGCCATCTTGGATTTAAATTAAGACCAGCTTTAGCACTTTAAAAAACTATGAAAACGACACCCATGACGAAATATTTGAAAATGTTCACAGCCGCCGTCTTGGATTTACTTTTTGACGTCACTATCGGCTTTAGCACCCCTAAAAACTACGAAAGTGACACCAATGACGAAAAAAATAAAATAAAATTCGCAGCCACTATCTTGGATTTACATTTGACCTCATTATCGGCTTTAACATCCACAAAAACGACACCCATGTCGAAAAATGACAAAATGTTCACAGCCGCCATCTTGGATTTACATTTTGACCTCACTATCGGCTTTAGCACTATCGAAAACTACGAAAACGACACCAATGACGAAAAATGGGTAAATCGTAGCCGTCGGGTTGTTTCCGAAAAACTGAGTTTCGAGTTATTCGGACCTTGCGTAACAAATTTTTCATACAAGCTTTGACACCCCCCAATCCCCGTTTAGGGGGTAGCTTAGAAAAACTAAAAATGACAGACTTTATGATTTACTTAGATAAGTATTCGTGCCAAGTTTCAAGTCTATTAACTCAAGGAATAAGATTTTGCATACAATCGAAATCCCCCCTTTTCACCCCCTTAAAGGTCGGATTTTCAAAAATCTTTTCTTAGCGGATGCCTACGTCATAACATCTACCTGCATGCCAAATTTCAACCTGATCCGTCCAGTGGTTTGGGCTGTGCGTTGATAGATCACTATGTCAGTCAGTCACCTTTGAGTTATATATATTTATTAGAAGATAGAAGATAAGACTATGTTACTAATTCTCTATAGTGAGTGATTCCGTAAGAATTTATCAATCAATCTGCCTAGCCTTTTCCCACCAATGTTGGGATCGGCTTGCAGTCTATCGGGATGCAGCTGAATACCAGTATTTTACATGGAGCGACTGCTTATCTGATACCCCTTGGTAAGACTGGTGTCCTACTTTCGGGCTTCTGACGACTCGTAACGACTGTCCAAGATCCACGAATGATAGCCGGAGCCAACGGCTTAACGTGCTTTCCGAGGCGAGGAGGAGTCTCGGTATGTAAAGATGGTCACCCATCCACTGACCAATCCCGGCAAGCGTAGCTTAACCTGATCGATTGACCCGTGCGGCTGTTATTACATATATAGCCACAAGCCCGTACTACTACACCTACGGAATATGTTTTTCAACACAGTTGCTCGTAAAGTGGCTCTTATTTAACCGCTTTTAGGTTCATAATGCAGTGTATTATAGACACGTGCTTTTTTCTTTACATAATCGCACTAGTGCGGTAATGTGCGCCATAGATAACTATTTACTAGTCGGAGTAATGACATGGCAGTCTGGAATTAGTAAGTACTATCAAGGCACGACATGTCTTTCTTATTGCGACTTAATATAGTGTGACAAAGTAAACAGGTTTTTGGAACGAAGTTCTTTAACGCGGCTTCATTCTTGCGTCTGTCTTTTTCTAATTCGATAGAGAGAGAAAGATAAGTTCTCTGAGTGAGTTCACAAGAAATGCGCTATTTGTAATATGTTACAAAATTTAAATATAATTTTTTTAAGTAATAATAAGTTAACATTAGAGTTAGATAAGTACACTATCGCATTAGGTTACTCTGTAATGATAGATGTAAGTTGGAAAATAAATAAATAAAATAAAAAAATTAAGTGTGAATTTCGTCATAATGGAAATTTAAGATGGCGGCTGCGAAAATTTTCTCATTTTTCGTCATGGGTATCGTTTTCGTAGTTTTCGATGGTTCTAAAGCCGATAGTGAGGTCAAAATGGAAATCCAAGATGGCGGCTCCGAAATTTTTCTCATTTTTCGTCATAGGTGTCGTTTTCGTAGGTTTCGATGGTTCTAAAGCCGATAGTGAGGTCAAAATGTAAATCAAAGATGGCGGCTGTGAAAATTTTCTCATATTTCGTCATAGGTATCGTTTTCGTAGGTTTCAATGGTTCTAAAGCCGATAGTGATGTCAAAATGTAAATCCAAGATGGCGGCTGTAATTTTTTTTTAATTTTTCGTCATGGGTGTCGTTTTCGTAGTTTTCGATGGTTCTAAAGCCGATAGTGGGGTCAAATGTAAATTCAAGATGGCGGCTGCAAAAATTTTTCTCATTTTTCGTCATGGGTGAGAAAAATGCGAAATGAGAAAGTTTTACAGCCGCCATCTTGGATTAAAATTTTGACCTCACTGTTGGCTTTAGAACCATCAAAAACTACGAAAACGAGACCAATGACGAAAATCTTCACAGCCGCCATCTTGGATTAACATTTTGACCTCATTATCGGTTTTAGCATGATCGAAAATTACGAAAACGCCACCCATGACGAAAAATGAGAAAATTTTCACAATCGCCATACTGTATTTTCCATTTGACCAAATTCGCACTTTCTCTCTCACTCTCTCTCGATAGAGAATAATTAGTAATAATTTGCAGCGAAATCTAATTTTCAAGTTTCAAATTTTGTCTTCACCTCCGACCGAACGTGATGGTAGGCTGTTCAGCGGTTTTGTCAGTGCCTTGCGTGCGCATCGCTACCCGAAAAAAAATCCAGCGCGCCATTTTTCATAAATATTTTTGTTATCGTATACGTTGTGTGGTAACTGCAGGTTACATATTAAGAAAAATACGAACCGACGTAGAAACGTTTTTACAGGAAGTGGATAGTCAGTACCTGGTAACAAAGGTCAGTTGAACTTTATAAATCTAAATGTATCATTTCTCTAAAGTTACGTTATTGTAGCATATGTTCTTACAACAAGACGGTTTCTTTCCTCGCAAATGTGTTGAAAAACGTCGTATGAAACGCGTGCGCATTGTTCATTACCCACTCGGCTAAATTATCGCGCTCGCCTTTGGCTCGCGCGAATAATACCGCCTCATGGGTAATGACCAATACAGCACACTCGTATCATAATGTACTATTATAAAAGATCGTCACTCACTGGAAGTCCGAGAGAGGACATCACCGTCGAGCGTGTGGCGCTCTGATAACAATTGCATGACCAACATGGCCATGTTCGCTCAAGACAGGCAGGTTTGGAATGAAAAAGGGAAAGCCTTTGCCCAGCAGTGGGACACAATACAATGTGTTACAAAAATCCTGTCCGATCCGAAAAGGGCTTACTGCAATTACATTACCAAAAAGTAATAAAAAAAAAACTTATAATTATTGAAAAAGAAAAAAATATTGCTATTTGAAATTCACGGTTTTGGTACCAAAATTATCCCAAACCCTTTAAAAAAGAAAAAAACAAAAAAAACAGGAATAAAAATTAATTTATTTATTTTAAAATTTCAACAGAGGTCCTAAGTTATTACTTGTAGACACCGCTAAACGACGACCGCACGCATCCCATGTAATAAACCCGGTAAACTTCCCCATTGAAAGAAAAGCGGCGAATTTTTTAGTTCTTACTTCCTGAAAATTACCACATAAATAGACTCACGGATCCGACAGGGTTTTTGTTACACGTCTATATGAATAAAATAAAATAACCTACTTAAAAGTAAGAAAAACAAAGGGCCTGTACTGTATTTCTGAGCGTTTATTACGCAAGTGGACAACGTCGCAAATAGATGTGAAATATTTCGCTGTTTTGATTAATTTGGCAATATTGCCGTATGAAAATAAGAAACGTGGAATATTTAGTTTTAGTTGTAATTTTTTTTTAACTTTCCTAACGCAACGCAACTTTTTTGCACCTAAAAAACGGGTACAGCATCAAATTCAATGTTATTATTGCAATTTATTATTAATATTCTAGTTCGGTAGTTAGCCACATTTTTTTGTTCACAAACATTTAAATTAACTGTTTAGATATTTAATCAGTTCTAATGTCTAACTAACTTCTTAAAAAATATATTTTTAGGGTTTCATCCGCAGGATGCCAACTCCGCTGTCCGTCCTGTCTGTCGGCGGGCTGTCTCTCATGAACCGTAATAGGTAGACTGTTGAAATTATCAGATTGTGTATTTGATTAATTGTCGCTATATCAACAAATAATACAAATTAAATAAAGATGATAATTAAAGGGGGGCCACAAGAAACGTGTATTTTTCGGCTTTTTTTGCTGGATCTTATATTAACCATTCATGTGCGAGTCCAACTTGCTCTTGGAGGTTTTTGTTTTAACTTTGTCGTTTTTCAGGCAATGTGATTATGGCTATTGGCCTTATTGTAGCGAATTATCAAAAATGTTCATCACCAAAAGCCTACAAGCCGATATTATCAAATGAATTTCCATTACAACAATCACTGTAGCTGTACATAATAGAGCCCATACAAACCAGGTTAATACACTTCATTTGTTTAACAACTTAAAGCGTGCGAACGAGACGGATATATGAGTGTAGCACAAGAGCGACAGTGACGGAAAACAATAGAACATTGAAGGCATGCGAGCAGTTTGTAGATCGCACAAAGGATTCGGGGTCACGAGGCTAACGGGGCAGAATTACCCGAAATCGGGGGAGAATTACCCACCATCGTATATTGCTTCAGTATCGTTCTAGAATTTAGGCCTACAGTACGATTAAGACGCAGATATATGACAGTGACCTTGAGTGGCTTGCGTATTCTGTACTGAGCTCATGCAACGCGTCGTACGTCCAGCCAGTAATAGGACTCACCCATCAAGGACCGCTGTCCAAAAGTAGACGCATTATAAATTTATTAAACATAAAACAAAAGGTATTTTAATAAAACACGTAAGTATACTATAAGATCAATAATTAAATTATCTTTAAAATGGTGAAAGTTTCAGAAAAAGACTGCTTGATAGATTTTTCATGATCCTCATTTACTATCCGCGACATTACTTTACAAATTAATTTCACTATGTAAAATAAACATAATCTAAAATATTCACATATTAAGTTATTAAGAACATGCTCTTATTTAACATATTATTAATTTTCCAAATCATTATCACTACTCGTTTAGACGTGAACTTCAATATAAAATGTATAAAAGTCGCGCATCTGAGTGCATTTTTCAATGCAATTAAAGAAAATTAAAGAAATTGAATTGTCTGTTCAAAAGGTAAAGTTCATATTTACAGGTTTACTGCTAGAAACCCCCACAAGGTGAACCGGTGACCTTGTGAAGGCCGGAGGAATCCGCTGGATGCGAGAAGCACAAAACCGGTCAAAGTAGCCCCGGTTGCCTACGTGCGGCAGTGGATATTGACTGTGATGCTGCCCCGCCACCAGTCACACAAAGATGGTCGAGAACGCGCGCGGATGCGCGAAACTTCCAGCGCACTTTCTTCGCTTTGCTCCGGTTCAATCCGCCCAAGTGCCCGTCAGTTTCGAATCTGATAGTCTAGAACTATAAACCATTCAAAGTATTAACTAAGTAAAATTCAAAAGTCGTTGTCTCGTGAAATAACAATTGCATCTTTGAGATAAGGCATAGTCAGAGTTACCCACCTATATTCAACCAATATTATAGTGATTGTAATTTCAGGAAGCGAATGTATCAACATTCAACGTTTCCGACTTATACGAAAAACATACGTGAACATTGTGAAATAATTTTCCAATACTGGCAACACCGCCCTGAAAACCCACCGGGAATCGGGAGCTTGCCCGAACGTGCTTCAGTCGGTCGCGGGAGCTCGGCCTTGTCACTCGGGCCCGAGCAATCGAATGCCACAATCGGAACAATCGAATTAAAATAGAACACTAAATTCACAATAACCTAACAAAACATCAATAAAAGAACATTCTATTTTCAAATACTTGAAAGGTGACAGTTGAATCGAATCGTGTTTCGTGTTCCATTTATGAAATGAAAGTAGGTTGTGAGAGTGCACAGGATACGCTAGCGAAACAGGGATATTGTTAAAAATAGGCTGTTTCCACACTGTTGTTGTGAGGGCGAAACCAGGTGAGTTCGCATTTATTATTAATTTATTGAAGCATGTTCTTCTTGCTGGGAACCAATTGCCTTGGGACTGTGCCCTTACAGCGTGATGTCTATATTTTAGAGAGCGAAAAAAAAAAACTACTTTCGTTTTTAATTTGTCACCCTTGTTTTTCTTTCTTTAAAGCTTACATGTAGTTACAAGTGCAAGGCCTATGTCCAGCAGTGGACGTCTTTCGGCTGATATGATGAGTTACTTGAGTGTTTAATTATTAACGTTAATATTTTTAGGGTTCTTAATGTCATGTCCGAATGAAAAACGGAACTCTTATAGGATCACTTGTGTGAGATCTGTCTGTCCGTCTGTTACAGCCAATTTGCTCCGAATCTAATGGACCGATTAAAAAATATGGTACACATATCAATTTCTGTGAACAAAACACGAACGCATTACGTAGATATATGAATTTTGAATATGGAGGTCACTTTTGGGAAACAAATAAAAATAAAAGTTTGGCACCCTGTACCGTGTGGCATAGCAAATGAAAGGGCTGCCGGCTGGGTTTACTGTGAGGGTCTCAACTTGTGTATTGTTTCAAAATAAATAAGTAGTTTTAAAGTTATTCAATAAAACTAGATGATAATTGACCATTCCTTACCTCTTATCTCCGTAACTATCAAGTCAGAAATTTTCAAAAATCATTACCTTCCTTCTGGGGCAGTCGGGTAAAAATACAAAAATTGGTCTATATTTATAGATTATAGGAAAACCTCTAAGAAGTATCTCTTAAAATAACATGGTAAATCTCCCAATATGGGGCGTACAAACTTACATTTCAGTTGGAATCTATCGGAGAACATGTTTTTCAACTACAATGGTAAGTTTATTCTTGGGAAAAATTCATTCCAATTACGGAACCCATCATTGTGCGTGGTCCGACACACACTTAGCCAGTTTTTTATAAACTGACAGCGCCACCGTCATCAACCAGATAGAGTCCTACGAGGATCTTTTGGCGCTTGAATGAGGGGCGCTGTTTGTAAACATTTGTTTTTTTTTCCGCGAATTTGATTTAAAAACAAGATTAGTTCCGATTTTGAACACGCACCAAAAGATCCTTGCACAGCTATTAACTTGCTGCACTAGGCAAGGTCCTTCGACAGTTATTTTACGTTTAAGTACTCATATACACGAGCGGCAGGTTGTGGACGGCTGCAGTTGGACGAGTCGGCGGCTGCTGTCGACGCGTCTACGGCTGTCACCGACCAGTGTCGACGGCTGCAGTTCCCTCTGCCATTGGCAACGTGCCGCTCGTGTATATGAGCTCTAACAGCAACCTTACAGCAAGGAGAATAAAGATCACTGTGATGCAAAAGTCTTGGAAAAATATCTGTGAGAGGACTGTATTAGGAGATTTCACATCCATTCACATCACATCACATCACATCACATCATCTCGTGTTATCTATCGTGGGAATCATGAAACGAGCCATACTATTAAAATATAGTCTAAGGACAAGAGAGATCAAAAAGAAAGTTAAAAATTTAAACCCAGCTACGACAAAAACGTCATTTAAAAGGGTATACACAATACATCGATATCGATTATTTACGGTTTTTGTAAGTAATCAGTACGATTTATGCCTTAAATATGACTTAGTAATGACGTGTGACTCCTTTCCTTTTATTGCGTTCTTTTTATTGCAATTATTTTAGAGTTTACATACGTATAACACACACGAGTGATCCTATAAGGGTTCCGTTTTTACATTCGGACATACGGAACCCTAAAAATTACAGGTATTGTCACCCTGTTCTGCTTGCTCACAAGCAGGTTACAATTCATTTCAGCCATGATTTTTGTATAAGGCACAACAAGCAGCTTGAAGTTAGAAGGTAGTTCGTAAAAAGAAACACAAGTACCAGGGTGGCAGAAATTATGAGATCTCAAAGCTCAAAGCGTGCTCGTGTACGGTGTGCGAGCGTAATTGCTTCCTGTGGGGAAACTCGGCGTGTGAAGAACGACCTCTCTCCACCCTGTTGCTACCAGGCTGCCATTAATTCGAGGGAGATGTAATTAAGCCAGCTGTACTCAAACGTCATCGGGCTTGAAGCGTTTTCCTTTGCGTTCCATTTTTGATTTGATTATGTCGTTAAATTCGGTCAAGTGATATTCGAACTCGTGAATGTGTTTACGAGTATTAGAGAGATTTTATGTGACTGTTGCCACTTTTGTAGCATTTTTTTGCTTATCAAATGAATTCACAAAAATAGAGGTCATAATTATTAATCTGCCCAGCCTTTCCCCAACTATATTACGGTCGGCTTCCAGTCTAACCGCATGCAGCTGAATACCAGTATTTTACGTGAAGCGCCTACCTATCTGACCTCCACAACCCAGTAACTGGGTAATACGATACCCCTTGGCAAGACTAGTAGTCAGGCTTTCGGGCTTCTGAGGACCCGTAACGACTGTCAAAGTTCTACAAGTGACAGCCGGGAGCAACTCTACGTGCTTTCCGAGGCACGGAGGAGTCTCGGTATGTAAAAATGGTAGCTTAACCGACAACCGCCAACTGATCATGCAAATAATTACGAGCTCTAATGAGACGGTAAGACTAAAAAAATCTTACCACTTGGTAAGTTTTCTTGGTAAGATTACTTCTTCATGTGACCTAATATCAGAACCAGTTTGTTAACACCTTACTTTGTGACCGAGCAGTAATGCAGAGTAACACAAGACTCCATATTCATAAAGCTAGGATTACACTTGTAAATAAGCGCTTAGCCCACGTTGTAGACGCGGCATGAAGCACACACGAGCGAATATTGCTTTCATTTAAAACTTTTGTTTTAAAAACAGCGAGCGAACTTTAAAAAAATAAATAAATATAAATCTGCAGACCACATGAGCCATAAAAACTCTATTAAAAGCACGATAAAATAAATAAAATAATAACACATAAAAAATTAAATAATTACCAAAAAAAAATTATTATCAAATAAAAAAATTAAAATATAATATAATAAATAAAAATCACGCATTGTTTTCCCGAAGGGTTCAGCAGAGATGTACCTGTAGCAGGTGGGTAAGTAATATATGATATAATTACAAAATAAGTAATATTTACAAGATATAATAACTGAATCTATAATATTATTTGATATAATGATCAGTTAATATAATAAACGATTGATATAATTTTAAAATAACTAATTTTTATAGTCATATCATACATTTAATATAAAATCGTTTGATATACCACTCAAAAGACATAAAACCTATATATACCTACTAATATGTAATTTCTATCATAGTTAGTAACCTGAGTAGATATAGTACCTAGTAATTGATTACCACCTGCCAAGATGGTCACTCGCTACGGTCGCTCGCCTTTGCACCGGTCACATGTTCTAACCTAACCCAACCCAAATGATTCACCAACAATAGAGGGGATCTGGCGTTCGACGGCCGCTCTCACCTTAGCTTCTAACCTAACCTATCCGAGTCGGATTGCTTTGAATTGAGGTGTACTGTTAACCATAATGATGGTATCAATATATATTTTAAACGATAGGCCTAATGACTTTCGATTAAATAAACGTTATATCCAATAATGTTATACAAAATAAGTTTTAGAGTACATAAATGTTATACGTAAAGAAATTATATCAACAGTTGGTATACCTCACGTTTATTATATCTTGTGAACGTTATTGAAATGAAAATATACCAAATAACTTTGTATGATATGAGACGCACCCGTAGCAGGTATGCCCACATTTCGCCAGTTATGTTTAAGTCCCATGTAATAAGGGGCGAGCCTATTGCCATCAACCGGACACTAATCCAGACTCCGGGCTGCTACTGAGAAATTCCTGATGGAAAAACCCAATAACACTTTGCCCGACCTGGGTATCAAACTCAGCGTTGCCATTTTTTTATTGCCAATTCGGGATTCTGAAACTTTTTGAGTGAAAAAAGCGGGATTCTTTCGTCAAAAGCGGGACATAGTAAAAACACGTATATAATCAGAAGTTTTTAAATATTTATCTTTTTATTTGAGTTATAAGTTACGTTTACATGAAAATACATAGCAAAAATAGCCATAGAAAATGTATTTGTCAGTGCCACCCGGCCGCGCTTCCTCAGCATACTGCACGCACGGTCGAGTTATTCCCGAAAAGCGGGACTGAGCCTGCCCCGCGCGGGACATTTAATTTTGATTTAAAAATCGGGACGTCCCGCCAAAATCGGGACGTCTGGCAACGCTGTATCAAACCCTCATGCTCAGGAGGTAGCCCTTGCGACCACTGGACCTGGAACAATTAGAACATATACTAAGATAGACACCTACTTGAGTAAAACTCATTAAGAACATCTAGGATGTAATAAAGTTTCTGCCTTCAGGCTGAAAGTGCCGCGTGTAGTGCCTTTTGAATATTCTATGAAAGTTTCAGCGCCAGACGAGCGTACAAATAGAGCTACGAATGGACAGGCGTCATATTGTATGAGAAAACGACAGATTAACGAGTATTTTGTTTGCTATTCTCGTTCAACAGGATAATTTTTATACTGTGTCGGTATCTACGGGGTGGCAGGGACATCGACGCGAAGCCTGTTACCATGGATTCAGTACATGATTCTGAACCTCCTGAGTTGATATTTTTCGTCGGTAATTTAAAAAAAAATCTACTGTTTTATGGAAAAGTGCAATACCTACGCTGTCAAAATATATGGAACAGCTGTTTTTTTTAAATAACTATCGAAAAATTTCAACACAGGGTGGTTGATAATCATGTACTGAATACATGGTAACAGGCTTCGCGTCGATGTCCCTGCCATCCTGTGTAATGCCACCGGCAAACTGCGTAGTTCACCGATGATGCGTATTCAAAGACCTGACGTCACTCAAATCCTGAATCGCGCGTACCCAACTCCCGCCCAAAAGCCTGGATCTACTCCTTCCATGCTTCACGATTCCGCGCTGCAGCATTCCACTTCTGAAAGAATCTATCTAATGATTCGAGGACATGATCTACCAAATAAGAAACTGTTCTAGGAGCAGTGGTGGCCCAGTGGTAATGGCCCTGACTTCCGAGTTCTAGGTGCTTTACTTTGTGTAAATAATTTCATTACCACTGCTCTCAAAACGGTGAAGGAAAACATCGTGAGGAAACCGGCATGTCTTAGAACCAAAAATTCGATTACTGCATTACCTACGAAATAAGTTTATTATAATAATAAAATATATTATGTGATGAATGTCTTACATTGTAGCCGTAATGCGACGAAATAGGCTTTGCTTAGGCCAGGAGCCAGTGAGTGCAAGGTTATAAACAAGTAGATACATCCTTTTTGCCATAAACAAAGTTGTTACTATGCATGTGCTCTAGTTTTTTTTTTGTGCTGCATGCTATAAAACAATTATCTATAAGTAATATTACGTCTTTTCTAATTACTCGCACAATGTACGTGAAATTGATACTTGATCTTGCCTGCTCTTTTCTAAGATACCCTTGGGAATATACTGAGATATAAGTCCTTATTAACTTGACCACCAAATTGCTCGTCGCGTCACGATGTAAATAGGTTTCGTCTCGACTTCCCAAGGGCGCCTAAATTAGAATACTACTAAAGGTTCCTCACAGTTTTAGCTCTCAGAAAATAGATGTAGTCTTGAACACTTCCAAGCTAGTGGAACTTTATTATACCCGATTATATCTATGCTAATATTATAAAGAGAGAGAGTAAATGGGAGTTTGTGTTTTGTGGAGGGTAATAATGTCCGGAACCACAGCTCCAATTTGAAAAATTCTTTTACCATTTGAAAGGTACATTATTGTAAATGGACGTAGAAAATATATACAAAAAGAAGTGCTTCATAATATGAATGAAATGCTAACTTGAATTCATGCAAACCTAGTACCTACATTTTGTTAGGTCAATGCTCAGAACTTGTGCACATCGTGTTGTGAACAGAATATCATCTTCGCATCTAAATTGACTCGCGCGAAGCGGGGGTGAGTCGCTAGTTGTAAATAATCGGAGTTATTTAGGAAAATGTCAGTGATCTTTTGTTTAAAAATCTGACATAACATGACAAGAGTTATGTAGGGTAGACGTGTTCTTGAGTGAAGACCGTTAATCAGGAAAAGTAAGGCAGGGTGGCTAGCTGGAGCGATAATCTTCGTAGTAGAGTTTTTTTAACGTTTTAATGTAATTTTATGTTTTGTTTTGTATTGTAATTATAGTTGGCATACTATCATATAGAACGAAGTTTGTCTAACTGAACAGACAGCTGTGCTGCTGGGGAAATTTGTTGCTTCACTACTTCTTTCCACATACAACACTAGGAAGTGAAGGATGGGCATTTTGAAGGACTGTCTTGTGTAATTTTGACGTACAAAAAGTACCGATACTCAGCTTAATTATATAGAAAAAATCTTTAGGTATTTATTGAATACTTTAAGCACGAAGCAATTAATAATCCAGCAGAGGACTGCTTTACTATTCTTTACTTCTGCTGCGACTGGTGATGATGAGTGAAGCTTCAGTCTCCCTGTCTCCTAAACTAAGATAATAACGACGAACAAACGTAAGCTATATTTTTATTACGTTCGTTTCGGAAGGTTGTGGTTCATAAAATGGACAATATTTCTCTTTTCATGGTCCAATGGGCCTTTTGGTTGTAATTGTTTTATTAAAAGACTAGACCTGGTATCGCTATTTGTTTTGCTGTGCCTTAAGTTTATAATGTTGATAAATCTTGTTTTTAAATATAATAATTTTATCAGGTAATGCGAATCCTTAAATTCTCCTCATAAAAAACACCATTAAACTATTAGTTTTTATTTCGATTTCCTATTTTACCCCTTTATAGTTTTTTTTTCCACGCAAGTAATGTCACATGTCATTGGCTTCAAAGAGTATCAATCTTCCTAGCCTTTTTCCCAACTATCTTGGGGTCGGCTTCCAGTCTAACCGGATGCAGCTGAATACCAGTATTTTACATGGAGCGACTGCCTATCTGACCTCCACAACCCAGTAACTGGGTAAGACGATACCCCTTGGTAAGACTGGTGTCAGACTTTCGGGCTTCTGACGACTCGTAACGACTGTCAAAGATCCACAAATGACAGCCGGGACCAACGGCTTCAAAGAGTATGTAAACCATAAAACCTTCTTGACTTACGCAAAATAATTAATTTACGCATCCAAATATTGAAATTATAGTTGAATAATTAGTAACAAAAGTTATTAAAATAACGACTAATTATTATTACTACATTAATAAAAATCTGTAGGTGTTAAAAGTACCGTATGGTTATGACAAAGGCAGAATGTATTGAGAGACCTTTGCCTGTTTCATTCATCAATAGAAACTCTTTGAAAACATAACAAACGCGCGCCATGATTATATGCGCGCGCGTCCTGAGCAAAATATGCTGGCGATAGAACCGCGAATTTCCTCTTTCTAGCATATATGCACGTTCCATTTGTTTAGTTTTAAGTACAGTCTCGAACGGTGGGTATTTAATTTTAATAATAGTTTATTATTATTGTATACTTAGTTGAATGATTTAATAAAAAATATTGTTTTAATGACTTAAGCCATTATTATTTTGCAATTTGGATATAACTTAATAACAGTTATGTTTCTATGTCGCATAGATAATTTTTGAATTGAAGACTGAAATTGTCCCAACACTTACTTACGGCAAATAAATGCACCTATATTCTGATTCACTTTGACTTTTTGCTTGTCTCGATAGACAAGTAAATATTGTAAACCCATCGGGTTTAAATAACCACGTAAAGAAAAAACTAACGTGAACACATTTTGAATCTGCGGGTAGAAACCAATGTGTGGTAGAAAAACATCCATTGCGTTTTTTTATGCGACTGTACTTATATGTGCCAATTTTTGGCGCCAATTTCTACGATGACTTCTTGTATTCTTTCCACCGATGGTATTCTTTTTGTTTTTTTTTTTGTGAATATTTATTTCAATTTTTTGATTATTTTCATTTTCTTGATATTATCATTTTAATTGCGTTACTGTAAATTGTTCACTATGGAAGACTCAGTTTGTCGGTGTATTAACTGTTCGATTCTTCTGCGGTATTTACGTGGGCAGTCATTTAGAGAAGTTAGTGAAAATGTCTACAATACTCTGGCTTTTTGGATTTCTCCAACACCAGTAAGTCGAGAATTCTCGAGGTTTTACTTACTTCTAAAGCCCCTTTATCTGTCGAAATTGAGGTCGGAATTGACGATCATTCAAAATACTCAAACGTCATTTTGACAAATTCGTATTTTGAATTTACCAGCATACCAAAAGTCAGTAAGAGATTCGATACTTAACCTAGATTTTGAGACCTAATTACCGTGTAATGCCGATATTTATGATAAAATGGTAAATTACATTAATTGAAAGCCCTCAGATCATTCTCTAAATTAAACCATAAATCTTTGAGTCATAGCATGTTTCGTAGCGATACTAGGTTCCTTAGTCGCTTGGTCAATCTCTTTTGACCGCTTCTAAAATGGCTGTTTTTTCGATGTAGCTGGATGAATGACTTGAAGGGATGTTTCTTTTTAGAATTTATTTGTAAGCATGTGCTCAAACTAAAAAAATCTACGTTTTATGTGCCCCTAATACCTACAGTGGAGCAGTGGTGGTCCAGTGGTAACGGTCCTGACTTGCGAGTTCAGGTCGTGGGTTCGAACCCAGGCAGGCACTTTACTTTGTGTAAATAATTTCATCACCACTGCTTTTAAAACGGTGAAGGTGAACGACAGGTCCTAGAATCAAAATTTCGAAGACATGTGACATCTACCAACCCGCACTCCACGTGGTAGATTACAGCCCTCTCTTAGAGAGGAGGCCTTTGTCCCAGCAGTGGGAACATTAAGACTGATTATGTATTATGTAATACCTATACAAGTTATCGTGAGAACTCAGACGAGCAACTTCGATGGCACGGTTGGCGCAGTGGTTAAGTGATCGATCGCTGCGTGTCGCGGGTTCGAATCCCGCACGGAACAAGTATTTGTATGACCTACAAGTAGTTGTTCCGGGTCTAGTTTTTTGTGTATGTGAGTTTAAATGTTTGTAAATGCACCCTTGATACAGGAGAAATTCCCAGTGTGGGACAATTTTTTTGAAAATTAAATAAAAATTAAATAAGAACGTTTCAAGGATGCTGGTAACAACATATAAATATGTTTTTAGCTGTTCTTGTTATGCAAATAAAATATTTATTAACCTCTGCAAAATATACCATTTTACATGTATTAAAACCTAGAAGGGGAACGAAAACTTGCGAGCAACTAGCAACAAGCAAGTCTTCAGTATATTTTCATAGTTCAATGAAATGTCTTCACAGGTGGGTAAGCACGAATTTCATACGACACGTGAAAGTACTTTTAAGATAGTTTTATTAAAAACTATATTTTGAAAGCTTCTTCGAGTTGGCTACTTCTGTAGTTGCACCAGTAGATATTATTTTATACGAAGTTAAAATAGAAAATGAGGAAAATGTTGTGAGGAGGTTTTTGAGTATGACTGTGAATGACTATAAGAGTAGGGAAAGACCAAAGAAAGGATGGATGGACTGTGCGAAAGATGATATGGCTAGAAAGGAAGTGACTATCGAGATGACGACTAATAGAGAAGTGTGGAAGAAAAAGACCACAAATTGAGATAAGGGCAGGATAAATCTGATGACGTAGGCTTGTTGTTGTTATTAATGTATGAATTATGATTATCATGGTAGGTATTATTCTGCAGCAACCATGTTTCATATTCCTGTCCAATAATTCATAGCAGTTCATAGTTTTTTCTCCTTTCATCATTATTGACAGCCTCGTCCCACGTACTGCAAACTAGGCTCAGATCACTTTTGTGTCATGCTGTCCTGGTAGTTCGAGTCTCATTCACGTTTTACCAAAGATTCTTTGTTTGTCGTTATTGTTCTGTCAATACTCATTCAACCATTTTTCGAGGAGTTCGTGGCTAAGTAATAACAATCATACGGGTCGATCCATTAGGTAAAGCTACGCTTGCCGGGGTTGGCCCGTGGACGGGTGACCATCTTTACATACCGAGCCCTCCGTACCTCGAAAAGCATGATAAACTGTTGGTCCCAGCTGTCATTCGTGGATCTTTGACAGTCGTCACGAGTCGTCAGAAGCCCGAAAGTCTGACAACCAGTCTTGCCAAAGGGTATCAGGGGGTTCAGATAGGCAGTCGCTCCATGTAAAATACTGGTATTCAGGCTGCTTCCGGTTAGACTGGAAGCCGACCCCAACATAGTTGGGAAAAGGTTAGGCAGATTGATTGATAGAGGGTAGGCCCTTATCTATTGATTACAAGACACATTCATATACATACTATATGAAGGAGAGAGCCTCTGAAGGTAGGTACTTTATACACAATAGACCTAATTCTCAATAAGAGAGGGTGCGGCCAGTCATCGTCAATAAATTGGTCGCAGCTTCTTGAAACCTCGTAAATTGTGCCAACAAACAGGTTTGATACACTTGAGATTCGTCCGCATTTGTGAGGATAGGTAGATCGGCAATCAGATTCGGTCGATAGTAGTTTGGGGTAGGATTGATTTTAATATTGATGAAATTAAGATACATTTTCAAGGGATGATGATGAAAAAAAGAAATTCTATTAAGTCCATCAGTCAGATAATAATAAAATATTAGACACGTATTTTTTGCTTTATCATAATATATAAATAAAAAATGGCTCAAATAAAACGCGTTCAAGTTGGGGAGTGGGGCTCCCTACGTCACAACTCAGTATAAAATCTACCAAGGCGTGACATCTTGCCACATTTTAATTCAATGTATCGCCGTAATCTTTTAACAACGTAAAAAAGAAAAAATACGTCTCCAATAATTTTTAATAATCTACGTGACGGACAAAAAAAAATGTTGTTATCATCCCTATTGTAATATTCTTTTTGTGACGATCATTGATTCCCAGGTTAGGCCTAGGTTGAAAAGTCAAATAAAACTTTAGTTATTTGGTTTTCTATCGGAAATTTCTCAATAACAGCCAGAATTTTGGATGGAGGCCCATTAGGGATGATGGCTGGGTCAAAAAAAAGATATTCCATTTAGTCCGTCAGTCAAATAATAATAAAATATTAGACATATTTTTTTTTCTTCATCATATTAATAAAAAATGTTGGGGAGTTGGGGCTCGCTATTTTGAAGGTCGGGTTTTTTGTTTTTGGAATAATAATAATCTACAAGACGGACAATATTGTTTTGTTTTGTCGTCATCCCTATAACATTGGATTTAAACGTAATTGGTGAAATGTTGGTGAACTATTCACCTCTAACAAACCTTTGGAGATAAAAAGGCGTGATCCAAACGTGAAAAAATTAATCATCGAAGTTCAATAAATCAATTTCCTCTTCAAGGATTTCTTTTACCAACCTAAAACCTTTCACACGGTATAAATGTGTTAATCAATCAAGAAACAACTATAAGGCGGTGTCTAGACAAGTTTATCAAGATTCCGAGTGTACTTAATCCTGCGTAAAACTGTTATGTGTCTTAGGCGAGGAGCTGATGAGTTCTGACAGTATACATCGGGCCTATAAATTGACTTTAGAAGATGAAACTTCGTCCTGGCTGGAAAAACAGCGGACCGTTGATAGGGTATCGTTAATTCATATTTAGGAATAAGATGTGAAGTAAACAAGGCGGAGGTTGTAGTTATATAATTTCAACAGCTTTGTTTTACGCGACTTGCTTTTGTGGACTTACACGAAAACAATTTACTACCTACATTCTAGATCTTTCTGTTACAATCTAGGTTTCTTTCCTAATAACTCTGATTTACATTAACCACCACACTGCACTTCAGGTCCAGTTGAAAACCAGCATCAGTCTGTGTCTGGCTGTTTTGCTGAACTGGGCCTTTTTGGCGCAGTCGTAAGACACACTTTCTGCTAATTTCGTACGTCGTACTTTATATTTGATTATATTTTTGATGTATAGTAGAATCCATAAGTCTATAGGTAATTTCTCAAACAAATAGACTGGCGGTTCGGTTTGACTTACGACCTTCTTCTATAATTTGTTCCACTACCTACTATACACGCACACACACTCACTTGGTTTACAACTCATAGTAGTTCATAATTTCAACCAGCAAAATGTATGACATGTTAGCTCAATGGTTACGTGCTGTGATATTATGTGTGTTTTCAGCGAGCCAACACCGTTCGAATCTCACCTGCGGATAATTTATATTTTTTTTTAATAATTACTATGTATAACTCACTGTTTCTTTTTAATATTTAGTTTAGTTTTTAATTCAAAAAATTCAAAATTCAAAATATTTTATTTCACATAAACCTACATGGGCACTTATGAAACGTCAGAAGCTACGCACGGTTCCAATTGGTCGTTTCCTATGGAGAAGAGCCGGCAAGAAACTCCACGGTTACTCTTTTAAAAATAATTGGGTTTTACAATATTTACAACAAAAAATATATAAAAAATACAGTATTATTAGGTATGCGAGGACAGTGTAGGTCTTTCAACAAGTACCAAGTATGTACTTAACAAAATAGAAGATGGTCAACAAGTGTATAGTCCACTAAGCCTACAGCGTTCTCACATTCACAAAATAGAAAAGAATCTATATAAAAGATAAATAAATTAATAAAAATAAAAACTATTTTAAACGAAATGACATGATTGCTATTACAACTGTAACAAATCTGAATAATTAACATGTCCACAAAAGTCACTAATAAAGAGTTGAAAATTAAATAGTAGGTATATAATGTCAAATAAAATTATGATTATGTCAAGGAAGAATGTAAATAAAACAAAAATATAAACATGGTAATTTGAGAGCAGTTAATAGAATCTTACATATTTTGCCGTTAATGAGGTACCAGGGAAGCCACATGTGCAGAGGGAATTATTGCCAAACTTCTTTGTCTTCAACGTAGTCTTTAATTTTATAATATGCTTTCCTGATAAGGACACGTTTGATGTGGGTTATTGGGAATATTTAATATTTAATATTTAGTAGTAGATCATTCGTTTTTTGTTTCATTCGTCTTGTTCACATAAATAATAAAGTTTAGTAGGTAGCCCTTAAAAAACTTTATTTCGTATTTTGTGCACCACCTACTAATCATTTCGATTTCTGTGAGGTATACATCCTGTTCGTTACGAGTATTCACATCTTAATAGAATTTTGTTAGTTCGTGGTTATTGTTGGTGACAAGTATTTAAATCTATTAACGTTGTGTTACTAGTGTTGTGGTTATTATTTTCAAAATGCTGTCAAACGTAAATATTGAAGAGAGATCAAATATTTTTGCGCTGCGTAAAAGTGGATATTTACACAAATATTTAATGAATAAAAACTAAGTGTGAGTGTTATTATCAATTATCATTTAAATATTTCATATTTTACTAAACCAAAATCTAAATCAAAGATATTGTTAATCCTTTTATTCAGAAGATGCCTTATTAAATAAAATTTTAAATTCAATTCGCTTAAATAATTATTATGTGTAATAAATTACAATGTTACCTATTCTTTGTTCTAGAGAAATACTGCGAGTCTTATTATCGAAGAGCAGCAAAGTTATATTATAAATACGGCTTCATACCAACGAGATATTTTTCTGAATGATTAAACACGTCAATAAGAACCGTCTGCCGTGTAAGCCGAAGGCTTGCACCACCGGAGACCAGCTACAAGTCGTTTTTACCAGAAAGGCATTATCAAGAAAGTTTAAGTTTCACACGAGAATAATATTTAGACTTCAACTGGAACACTCCTTTACTTATATTAACTTTAAAATATTAGGCAAACATCAACTTTCTGAAAGTGTAAATAAAGTTCATTTTAGACCGACTAGTACTGTTGAAAAAGTTATAAAACATATGAAGTTGTAGCGCAAACTGAACCTTATGTGTAGGAATTACAGTTGTATTTCCTAAAAGTCGTGTTTGTTAGTTCTAATTATTAGACGGTGTAACTAAATATTTAGAAATATTAACATATCCGTAATTATTTAATGATCTTAAATTGAGGTTTAGTTTCAATCTTCTTTTCGTCAAGAAAATGAACACTTAAGCTATTTAGCCTCAATATAACATTCATTGTGACGTTACATAAAAAACATGCATAAAGTCAACAATTTTATTTGTGTTAAGTATTAGAATATCCTTTCCTTGTTATGTTATTATGAATTGATTAAGTGGGTAACCACTAACAAAGAATCTGTTTTTTTTTTTTTTTTTTTTTTTTTATTTGTTTATAGGGTCTTTTACGCATAGCGTATATCAGTCCCATCGTATCCTAAACAATTGTACTTTCACAAGACATGGGCCATGAATATGAACAAACCTTTCGCATCGTCGCCATTTGGTTGGGACAGGATTGTATGGAACATACCTACATCAATTCTGTTCAAATTCAGGGACCTTACTAACTTATTTCTACTAGACTCATATTGAACACATTCCATCAATAAATGTTGTAGGTCCTCGACAACTCCACATTCCTCACAATTGGGTGATGCAATTTTTTTCATCATGAAGGCAAATTTCTTGCATGGAATGTGTCCTGATCTGAGTCTTAGAGCAGTAACAATTAGCTTTCTGCAAAAATCTGTTAAGAACGGTTACAAGAGAACTTATTTTATCTAGGTAGGAATGTGACGTCACAATACTCATAAAAGTTTGTTAATTTTATAAATGGATAAAACAAATAAACATTTTTGTTAAGTATAATTCAGCACGGTTTTTTTTATTTCCACCAAAAAGATAAATAAAAAATCACATAAATAGTTAAATAATACAATAACTACTAGGCGGTGTATAGAGTGCCACCAGTGGCACTCTATCCCTATCGGATAAAGTGCCACTACAGGCACCCTAGTAACACCGCCTCGGCCCGGCTAAAGTACCGCAAGCATTGGATTGTCATTGTCACTAAGTCACGTGATTACGTCACTTGGTATTTTGTTTGATTGTCGAGGTTAGATCGCTGTAAAACACCACATTCCCAAAACATTACATTCTCTTGTGCCTAAACGGACCCTGGCACTTCGCCGGCCGCTACCGCGGCACCGCTTGCTACGCTCGCTCGGCTCGTGCGTTGTGGGGTCACAGTTCTAACCTAACCTAACCTAAATAACAAGTGACAGTGACAATGCAACGCTCACGGCACCCTAGCCGGGTCGAGGCAGTGACACTGGAGTGCCACAAGAAACTCGCGGCACTCTATACACTTCGTAACTACTATTTAATGCATGAATACACTATATATAAACACAAATATCTAAAAAAACACAAATTGGATTGGTCAACATCCACACATTTTATGTAGGATTTGAACTCGGACCTCATTAATCGTGTATCCATTACGCTATTTGGACATATTAATTATAAGCGAATTTTACTAATGCAATGGTAAGAACAGGTCACGCGTATTCTAAATGCAACAGAAATATTATAATGTTATTTCGCCGTGCGACGACAGTTCATTAGTGTGTGTTATCTGTGGAATGTTGAGTTGAGACATCACTCATACACACAAACGCACACGCGCTGCGTGCTCGAGCTCATAGGAATATGACCTTAAATAGGCCTAGAGAGTTTTATTGCAGACTGTACATCATTCCTCTCGATAATCTCGATTCCTGCAATCAAAATCAAAATTCTAAGTAATCAAATCTGTGGAAGGGATTTCGTGAAAAAGGGACGGAAGTGTGTCACAGGAAGCCGGGGAACCGAGCAGTACTTGATTTGACAACTTTCTAGGTTGACCTGCGCGAAACATTCATAAATAAATAAATAAAATAGGTTTATTTTCCTTACACACATCTAATACGTAAGTAACGTTCATTTGGGTCTTCTGAGAGTAATACTATGTCGTCAGCAAATCTTAGATGCGACAAGTATTTTCTATGTAGATTTAGACCTTTGTTTTCCCATTTCATCGCTCTAAAGATTTGGTCCAGCACGGCTATAAATATTTTAGGAGAGAGTTCTCCTTGTTTTACTCCTCTTTCGATTTTAAAACAAATTCCTGGTTTATCAAGCATTATTCTGGAGTTATAATTTTTGTATATTACCTTAATCAGATCGATGTATTCTTTGCTGACTCCTTGCACTGACAAAGCTTGCCATATAGAGCTGTATAATAGAATCAAACGCTTTACTGTAATCAATGAAGCACAGATATAAAGGTTTGTTGTATTCGTTGTATTTCTCTAAGATCATTTTCAGAGAGTGTATGTGGTCTATGGTAGAGAACGTACTTACAAATCCAGCTTGTTCCACCGGTTGATTTTCATCTATGCTGTGTTTCAGTGTGCGAAACATTCATAAAAACAAAAAAAAGCTTGTATAATTGCGTCGTACTTTATTTTCATGCAGATTTTCCTCCAATATGAAAATAACAATCAAATACTGTGATAACCAATCTGTCTGACAAGTAGTGATTATCTTTATGCCGAAATAACAGAGATTTATTTAAATGGACTAATAATTACAACTCATTTCGATTCATAATTACATCTAAAATTTTATTCTAAAAATGAATGCAAATAACTAGAGTTTTGACTTTGCTAACGACTTAACTTTAAATGTTATTAAACCATATTTCATCCCATAAAACATGTCTGGAACATTTTAGATTTTAAGCGCCATTCTGTTTTCAACAGCTTGAGTGAGTGAGACAACAATATACCAGTTGTTAGCGTTAGAGAGGGACGGTGTATGAATAATTCATGTATTGTGATTCAGTGCAGAGTTATCATAACCATTAAGTTTCACAAATGTTTTATTCAATGTTTTGTTAAATAAGTCAGTTTTTTGTCGTAATTGATGTTATTTTACATTTTGTAATAACATACCTTTTCAAAGCATTATTAAATCGAAAATCACTAACTTATACATCAGACAAAATAAAAAACCAACCAAGACAGAGCGCTGTCAACAGTGAAGTGAAGCCGGTTTCGTAAACATGTGTGCACTTTGTGTGGTGTAGTTTGATTGTAGTGTCATTGTAAAAGGTTGTAAATGTGTGCGTGTGAGCGTGTATGCACAGAGCGGCGGTGGAGTTTTGGCATGCTGTATTATTTAACCAAGAAAGAGCTCAGAGCGCAGCGCTCTCTCTTCCCCGGCTTCTTGTTACACACTTCCGTCCCTTTTGACAAAATCACTCCCACAGATGGCAGGATCCCACGGATTGCAGGAAAGGGAGAGGAAATATATACATCATTTCATAATAGCTCAAAGAGATGACTTTCAGGTGAATGTGGTAGCACTCTATTCGATTAATTCTCCATGTTCCCTACGCGTTATAACGGGTTTGCATACGTAAGAGATTCAATTAACTCAAGTCATGCATGTTCTTTGGTTACATAGATTTAACATATTGAAATTGATTGGCTCATTTATTTACTGGGCTTTCTTTGTTTAGTAAGGGAGGTGTCTTCTAAAATACAAATAAATGGCTTCATGTTACATAACATTAATAAAATCACGCCTTCTGCCCATAGGTGTAGGCAGAAACTACAGAACGCCAACTGCTAGGATCCTTGCATACTCCTTTTGCTTCGGCTTCATGTATTTTTTTAGATTTTTCTTATTTTGTTTTGTTAGTACTGTAGTTAACACAAACACAGATAACACAGATTATTATAATATTCATTAAATATAAACTCATAGGAGGATTTCGTGGCTAAGTAATAGCATCCGCACGGGTCGATCCATCAGGTTAAGCTACGCTTGCCGGGGTTGGTCAGTGGATAGGTGACCATCTATACATACCGAAACTCCTCCGTGCCTCGGAAAGCACATTAAGCCGTTGGTCCCGGCTGTTATTCGTAGATTTTTGACAGTCGTTACGGGTCATCAGAAGCCTGAAAGTCTGACACCAGTCTTGCCAAGGGGTACCGTATTACCCAGTTACTGGGTTGTGGAGGTCAGATAGGCAGTCGTTCCATGTAAAATACAGCAATTTACGAGTTTATATATGAGACATGGCTCCTAAATCCATACGGACTCAATATGTGAAGCCGACCCCAACATAATTGAGAAAAAGCTAGTTAGATTGACATAAAAATATCAAGAATTTCAATAAATAAAACTCTTATAAAAATATTCTAAGAACGATTTCTGCGTAATTCCCGAATATAAACGATCAAAATGACGAGTAAATTCAACGTTTACCGTTTACTCACCGTTTTTTATTGAATTGATAGAATCCACCGTTATATTACAAAATGGATTTCTATTATGAATTGTTCAAGAAAACCATTAGGATGTTTTATGAAAAGTTCTCCATTTTATTTCGGAAAATTCAGACGTATTTAATTTGATAGATTGTTTATAGATGTCGGTCGGCGTTTATTTATGTAATAGGTCTTAAAATAGAAATTAAAAGCTTTCATTGTTGAGCTGTAATCTTGTTTTGTTTTTCTTATAAAAGTCTTGGTTTTTGGGGTATTTATGGTAGGAGAAATTCTTAAGCGATTCACGCCAGTAGCATACCTCCGCTGCGAAACCGTAGAAGCGACACCGCAGTAGTTCAATTTAACTGGCTCGCGTCATGTTCCGCTACGCGAAATTCGAGTAGCGGAACTCGAGTAGCCGAACATGACTCGAGCCAGTTGAATTGAACTACTGTGGCTTCACTGCTACGGTTTCGCAGCGGAGGTGTGCTGCTGGCGTCATAGTCCAACATACCATATGGTACACAATAGTTAAATAATCAGCACAGACACAAAATACATAATAGTAGAAGTACAGATCATCAACTACGCAAACTCAATAAAAAAAAATAGCGACTCTTGCTACGACACAATAAAGTGCAATTCAGGTCGCACAGCGCTAATTACCTGCAGTTATAATCACCTAGAAGGTCTCTTTCTATCTCGTAACTCTTATATCTTCTGACTACGTTACGCCTACTGAATTGGCTCGACAAGTCAAGCCCGTCGTTTAATTGTAGCTTCATACCTAAAATTCGGAGTGCGTCTGGCCTGGCACAGACCATATTATGGTCTATCAACGACAACACAGATCACACAACTTTAGTGATGTTACAACAATTTTCGTACATTACAGAAAATTGTGATGTCGTGATGGCCCAGTAGTTAAGGCCTCGCCTCTCATGCACGAGGTTCAAATCCGGGCAAGTACCAATGTGACGTTTTCCTTTCTCAGTTTATCTTGGACATTACTGACATCGGTGAAGGAAAACATCGTGAGGAAACCTGGATTTATAGTCAGTATAAGTCTGAAATCACCAACCCGTCTTGAGCAAGCGTGCTGATCAATGCTCGTGCCTTCTCTATATGAGAAGAGGCCTTTGTTCTGCAGTGGTTATTATTTATTATTACAGGAAATAGTCGATTTCATAAAAAAAATACCAAATCTAGAACGCGAAAAAACCGCCGAATCTGAATCTAATGCCTTGATTACACGTACCGAGTAGAGGTAGCGAAACCGTGCCAAAACAGAGCTGCACCATGAATTCGGTAACGTGTAATCAAGACAATGTGAATTTCGAGTTGACATTCACGCCGCGAGTCCTCTTCCGTATTTTCCACCTGTACCTATGTTTTCCAACGTTAATATTGAACCTGAATAGTTGACATTATAGTGGAATTCATTTAATATTCCCTTTGTAGTGATCGCGGTATTAGGAGTAATGTAGGCTCCGTCAGAAATAGACTACCTCATTACTTGTCGTGGGTTCAAAGGGATGTCCGCTTTCATTTGAGGGCTTACTAATTTAGTGATGTCAAAGTAATTAGAAATTTTCATACATAACTATAACATCACGTCTTGTTACCCCGAAGGGTTAGGCAGAGGTGTACCTATAGTACACCCACATTTCGCAAGTCATGTTTGAAGTCCCATGTAACAGGGGGCGAGCCTATTATCATCAACCGGGCACGAATCGGGCAATTGATAAAACCATAATATAACAAACGAAATTATTACTAAAGAATATCGTATTCGTAATTTTTCGTTATTATGACAAAAGAAATTAACTTTTTCTCTTATTGCATAGTACGAAATATAACGTCCAAACACCGATTGTTTCAGTCGATTCGTCGATAGCGATGTCAAATCTGTGTGTGAACGTGAGATTGTGACATCTCTATCGAATTGCCATCGATCATAGCCACTGCGTTTGTACCTAGCATACTGCACTCGTAAACAGACGTGTTGTTATACTACCTTATTTTTTATTCATTACAAACCTCTTAAGGGGTCATTGTATTCATCATTATGAACAACTATTACTATGGGACCTAAGCTGGAATCGCGAAAAAAAATCAGCTGTTCCCTACATTTTGACGAGATATGCGAACATAAATGTATGGAACAGCAGATTTTTTTTTCGCGATTTCAGCTTTGGTCCCATAATAAAAGTTGTTCATAATGATGAGTCCAATGACCCCTTAAGAGGTTTGTAATGAATAAAAAATAAAGTTGTAGAAAAAATATTCAATTTGATGGTTGGGTTTTTGACAAGAATATAAAGTAATTTATCGTTTCTCAGGTCGAGCGAAGTGTTATTGGGTTTTTCATCAGGAATTTAAGTAGTAAAGTCATTTTGCAGCCCGGAATCTGTGCCCCTGTTAATAGGCTCGCCCCAATTATAAGGGACTTTGGCAACATGTGGGTATACTCAGTACACTTTGGCCTAAACAATGGCCTAAACCTTCGGGAAATACGGGAGTGATGTTATGATACGTTAATATAATAGTATAATTCGTTTTCAGTATTATAAAGAGTGTTTGTTTCCAAAGGAATAACCAAATAATGTTGTTATATTGTAATTACTAGTTGTGGCAATTAGAATACAGATCATTCACAATCCTATCTAAAATTAGATGAAACACAAATCCCTTAGCTTTCAGGTTGAAAGACCCCGTCTCTTGTTTTTTCAAGTACTTGCCTTGTCACTTTAGACCGAGATTGCTCAACACCAGGCCCGCGGCCACCAAGTGGCCCGCCAAATCATTTGAATTGGCCCGCCAAAACTATCAGTTGGCGATAGTCTTTTGAGACCAGATTTACCCTATCAAACCACTCCAAAAAAAATATTTTAACTTATCGACCAAATATTGATTAGTTGTTAACACAAAAACCTCTTCAAGGGTATCAGTAATTTATTTTTTTGATTATTCAAACTATGAGTGACTTAAAGTTCTGTTTAATTTTAATAGCTAGTTGTCTACCATAACTGTAAGCAAGTTTTACTAGATGACCTGCTGGCTGACACGGAATAGTAGATTGTTATACAAGGGTGGAAAGGAATCAATTCCCATACGAGGTATTTAGACGCCCGAGCGCAGCGAGGGCGGATATAGTCCGAGTAGGAATTGATGTCTTTCACCCGTGTTAAACACTCTACTTTTCATTTCGAATACAAGGAAAGTAAAAAATAGTGTTTAAAATATTTATTAATAATAATATTTAATAACATGAGTAGTACCTATTTAAAATGAACTAACAAGTTAGAACAATTTGTAAAAATGTTTAAATATGGAACGCACCGCATCACCGCTGCGGGCCGTCCCGCGTATAAGTTTTTTTTTTTTATTCACACTGGCTGTTTATAATATACTAACAAGACCGGAGCCCAGTGCTTCCACTTGTAGGGATTTCTCCCTTTTTTTAGGGAAAAAGGCTAATAGGGGTAAACGGTACATTCATTGGCACTATAAGCCGACTTCTACTAGTAATTGGTCAATTCTCGTAAATAAACAAAGTTGGTAATATTTTTAATTGTTTTGTCGGGTTCTAGTTTACATAGGCATAAATAAAATGACGCATTAAGTTTAAAAATAAATGTTTAATTAACTTAAAAAAAATATTTAACTTATTTCAACGGATTGTTACAATCATTGGCACTTAAGCATAGTAAATGGCACTATAAATTATGTATAATCATTGGCACTATTGTAAGTCTTATAAAGTACCCAATACCATTGAGATCAATGTAAACTAGAGAAGACACCGTGAACAAAAAATGTGTCCCTCGGATGTCAAGTTTGACAACTGCGGTGCATGCGCGGTGCAAGGAGATTCTCATAGGTATTCGTACCCGCAGATGAGACACAGTCTGCTTCTTCTGCCTACTTGATAATTAATTTACCACAGCGCTAGATTTGCTGCGGAAGTGTATTTATTCTCGGCAAAAAGATCTTAACTGCGGCGCGATCGCCGCAGTTGAACGAGACAATGATTATCTTGTCATACAAAATAAAGTATAGTCATTGGCACCACTAAAAAAGCTGATGAATCTCTTTCACAGCGCTAAAACATCGTTTGATACGCTTAAATTAAGTGAATGAATATAAATAGAAAGAAACTTCCATATAAAACTTACCTAAATATCACTTTTTTACTTCGAAATTTAGCCACCACCCTTATACATTTTGTTAATTTTTTTCTGACTCGGGCAACACATTTCTAAAAGAGCGGGTAAAGAAAGATGGTTGACGTTTGACGCATAAATATACGTTGCCAGTATAAGAAATTGTATATTCTACCTATAATTGAGTTGCGATAACATAAAAAAAACGAAACATTCGTAGCACGCAGAATAAATTTGCAAAGTGCCAATCATTGGGGGGGTGCCAACATTAGTACTGTTTACCCTAATAAGCATGGTTTACTGATATTTTATTTTGGCCGAGATTTTGGGAAAAATTTAATTTGAGATGGTAGCCCTATTGTTTAATTAGTAGGCAGAACCCAATGTACTACTTTACTCTATGGCACCACCGATTGATTAAAGGGGATTTCCTGAAACTTGTAATGATTGTTATTCGTCTAATTTTAGTTTACCATGTTATTGTTAATAGTACCTACTATTTCTGTGGCTAAAGACGACATCAGAAATAAGTCGCATTATACCTACAGTTGGTTTGTTTCGTCTGTCTCGATTAATAATGAATGTTTTCTAGGTATTTAATGACATAAAAATGAAAAATTCCCTAAACCAAGGAATTTTTATATATTTTTGGGAATTTTAGGGATAATTCATTAAGAAACTGGGGAAAACCAAAAACGTAAGTGGAAACACTGCCGCAGCTTTTATTTTTATTCTATTCGATATTTTTCTTAAAAAGTTTCGTACCCACAGATATTAATCTAACTAGATGACGCGATTGTAAGTATGTACTTCGCGTGTCAAAAAACGGAGTAAAATTACGATCAATGATCGTAATCTAAGATTTTGTAATGTAAAGACTGTATAGAAAAATTGGCCGAGGTATTGGAAATGTTTCGTTTCATTGGTAAGTTTTGTTTTTAAATTGTGTGTGAAAAAGTGGCATGCTTGGTTTTCATAAAGATGGAGGGACTTGCGATATCTAGTTAGATTTATATCTGTGTTCGTAGCCGACTACCTTACCAAAAGTTCTATTTTTAAAATTCATTCCCGCCCTAGGGCGGGAAGCAATTACTATGAGTCTTTCCCGCCCTAGAGCGGGAAGCAGCGTCTCCCACCCGCTACTCGGATCAAACAAACACTACTTTCCGAGCATGAGATATGAAAATAAAAATGCTGGCCCACCTTTAAAATTGGTTGGGCAACCTTGCTGAAGACCAAAAGAATTAAAAGAATTCATTTACCAGTACGGTCATCGAACCCGATGTCAATGGAGCCCTCTGTACTAGCTACCATTACACAAATAAGTCAATAAACAAATATATTTACATATTGTTGTGATTGGAGGTTTAACTTTGTTGACCTTATAGAAACGTTTGACCTTATGCAAAGGTCAAACAAAACAACACGATTAAGTGTTGTAAAAATATTTCTGTTGGTTTATTAAATTAACAAGCTCAATGGGATTTCCCATCGACAAACAAACTTTCATCCCCTATTTTAATCTCTCTTCTTCTTCTTTTCATGTGGCTAGTGTCTAACCTGGTGTCAGAGTTTTAAAGCCATCCATGGGCCTTCGACTTGGCTTCACATGCCGTCGAGAAATATCTCTCAGGCATGATGCCTCACGATGTTTTCCTTTACCGTTTTTGAAGTAAGTGATAATTAACCACTGATTAATTGAGTGATTTAGACCCAATTCCACTTTCTAGGTGAATTTTTAAACATTCTTCCTTGTGCTCACTTTTGTAATACCAGGAACCCATGGGCAAAAGGTTATGCTGCTAGACTCCGTCAGAATAGACCACCTCATTACTTGCCGTGGGTTCAAAGGGATGTCCGCTTTCATTTGAGGGCTTACTAATTTAGTGATGTCAAAGTAATTAGAAATTTTCATACATAACTATAACATCACGCCTTGTTTCCCCGAAGGGTTGGGCAGAGGTGTACCTATAGTAAACCCACATTTCGCCAGACATGTTTTAAGTCCCATGTAATAGGAGGCGAGCCTTTTGCCATCAACCGGGCTGATTTTTAAACACCCTTCCTTGTGCTCACCTTCGTTATACCAGGAACTCATAAGCAAAAGGTTATGCTGCTAGACTTAGTGGTATAGGTTGTGCGTTTTCTGTCAGTGAATGAATTAATTTTAAGATTTTTTTTAAGATTTTATAGTGACGTATAAAAAGGGAGACAAAAATAAAATAAAATTGGCAGCCATTGGGACTGCTGACAGACGTAAAATCATGAAAACACAATATATACAATGCACATTACACACAAATAAAACTTTTCACGTGGTCTATTTAACTTCTATAATGCTACTACAGCATGTCTTCGTAGGCATGTCGGTGACACGAGCCTATAAGTTTTTCCCGTAACTAAAATCGCTCAACCGTCTTAAGAAGTTTTCATTTCAAAAAACATTCACATTGATAAGTACAATTTAAAAAAAAAATTATAAACAGAAGAGAAAGTACAGTACAGTAGAGTTTTTACGTATGATTATTTTACGGTACAAGAAAATTCAGTAGTTCATTAGGTAAAAAGTTTAGTGCGAACTTTGTACCTAAACTACTTTCAAATGAATACAATTTCTAAATGCCTTTTAAAACAGATTAATTTAATAATACCTATATTTTTACAAAATAAATTGTATTTGTAAAAAAACACGCAATTCGTGTTTAGAGTCTTGTGTAGATGCACGCACAGATTGACGTGATTTGAACCTAAATATAGTAACTAGTTCAACCAAACTGATTAGGCTTTGAAACCAATATACTTTCGTATATTTTTTGTCGATTCCTTCGAAGGTCTGGTCACGGAATAACGTGAAAAGAAACCACATTTTTTTGAATATAAATAATTAATTATATTTTTTTTCTGTATATATCATAGTGCAAATGGCTACAATAAATAAATACCATAAGTCGGTTCTGATACTAATCATAAATACCAAAACAAAAAACAACTTACCGAACAAAACCGACAAAAAATCTATGAAGATAATAATCACTACGCGTAGCACTTCACAAAAGGATTCTGGACCCGCTACGCTGGCTACGCCGTAGCATAGACTTATGCTACGACGTAACCGCCGTAGCGGGTGAGCTACGAACGTAGCAAAGAGGCTACGGCGCACTTAGAACCTTCTTGTTTTTCTTATGTCAAAGCTTCTTCGCGTGATGATAATGTATGAAGTCTAGTTCTACAAGTATCATTTTGCGCCTGAATGAAATTGATAGGAAGGGCGCTGTTGGTAAACAATTGTGAAATTGTTCCAGCACGCGTAGCATGCGCTTTCTATGTCTACGAAGAGTAGACACAGCTGTTTCTATACAAAGTGACATTTCCTTTCTTCATTTTTGACATTGCACCGTAGAAATCTTTCTTCAATCTGTCACTTTGTCTTTCGTTTCTAACTATCTTTGTCTAGGTCATTTTATATGTAGACTATTTCAGAAGAAAGTTTTCTATACCAAATTGTCAAAATCACTCTGACGACTGACAGTTGTCTATGGTAGTGAAATATTCTACTCGACGGTCACAAAGTATACAGGGTTATCTGCAAAATCATAATTTACAGAACAGCGTTTTAAATGCAAAACTGTGATAACTAATAGAAGAAGAAAGCTTTCTTCTCCTATTTTACATCATTTAGTTAATATTACCAAGGAAATGGTTAAGGCCAATATTACTGTAATGTTATTTGTTCCAAAACACGGTACTTCGACACACTGAAAAAAATAAGCTGTACGTAGTTGTGTTTAACGTGACTTAATATCAGTAAAAATTGACAATCAAACAGTAAAAACATCCTATGACAAAACAAAGAATTCTGAGTCGAATTATATTAAAGAGTGAATTTCGTAAAAAGTGCAGTTGCCTCTTTCTACTTTGCTGCCGTCGTACTGTCTACACGGAACGTCATTTTTGTCTTCTCTTCCGTCGACAAAGCGGTGCTCATGCTACGCCTGCAGAAGTTGTATAAAAAAACAAATTGCTGTCGTTTGTTCCGATACCGGCCATGCGCCAAATAGTATATTATGCAACTAATGAATAAAGGACGGATTTAAAGCGAGGGCCATAGATGAATCACGATCAAGTGAAGGATTCTAACGACTGAATCACGACCGTAGGGAGTGATTCATGATGATTGATTCAAGTGTTAGAATCCTGAGCGACGCGAGTGATTCATGGCCCTCGATATAAATCCGTTTTATTCAAGAGTTGCATACTATACTTTATACCATGACTACGAGAAAACGAAAGATTTAAGCGAAAATAGACATTTAATAAAAGGTTAACATGTTCAGTGTCGGGAGCCCTCCTGGAGGGTTCACCTACTTGGATATGGGATGTCGGGAGCCCTCGCGGAGGGCTCATTTTAAATGTAGACATTCAGTGTCGGGAGCCCTCCTGGAGGGTTCACCTACTTGGATATGGGATGCCGGGAGCCCTCGCGGAGGGCTCATTTTAAATGTAGACATTCGGGGTCGGGAGTCCTCCTGGAGGGTTCACCTACTTGGATACTGGATGTCGGGAACCCTCGCGGAGGGCTCATTTTAAATGTAGAACCCTCTAGGAGGTCTCCCGACCCTGAATGTCTACATTTAAAATGAGCCCTCCTGGAGGGTTCACCTACTTGGATATGGGATGTCGGGAACCCTCGCGGAGGGCTCATTTTAAATGTAGACATTCAGGGCCGGGAGCCCTCCTGGAGGGTTCACCTACTTGGATATGAGATGTCGGGAGCCCTCGCTGAGGGCTCATTTTAAATGTAGACATTCAGTGTCGGGAGCCCTCCTGGAGGGTTCACCTTCTTGGATATGGGATGTCGGGAGCCCTCGCGGAGGGCTCATTTTAAATGTAGACATTCAGTGTCGGGAGCCCTCCTGGAGGGTTCACCTACTTTAATATGGGATGCCGGGAGCCCTCGCGGAGGGCTCATTTTAAATGTAGACGTTCAGTGTCGGGGGCCCTCCTGGAGGGTTCACCTACTTGGATATGGGATGTCGGGACCGTCCGCGATGGTTAACTTTAGCGCAAACGTTATGCCGGCAACCCTCCCGGAGGTTTCACTTCCAACTACGAATATTAAAAGTCATAGACTTTATGAGTTCTATGAAAATGGGTGGAGTCGAAAGTGTTAAGGAGGTTGTATAGCATTGAGATGGCGGTCGAATACATTGGTGTGTTCTAAATTCAAACACCAAAATAGTGATTAAAAGAGCTTTTTATTCACTGTTTTCAGTGAATAAAATAAGCTTTTTAGAGGGGGAATGGTATAAAGATCCTTGTACCGTTGTTTATACAAATTTGTAAAAAAATGGGCGAGCGTCTTATGGAAATACACAAGACCCCAAAAAGGGATAAACCTAAGACACAATTCCGTCTATTTGCGAACTAAAACCAACAAATATTTTCTATTATTATATTTTAGACTCCATTTTACTTTAATGTATTCAAAATCGCTGTGTGATCTATCGACTCGAGCGTCGGATTATGTAAAGTGGGTTCCGTAGCAAATATTTATGATTTGTGCGAGACCCATCTTAAAGGCGTAAGTAATATTATGCGGACAGAGCTCTTAGCCATTTATGTAGGGAGGGCAGATGGACCGATTCGGAAGTAGTGTGTGATTTATTGGTAGCCGGACCCTTTTGGAAATGATATTGTTTTGGGGTTTTAGGGTTCCCTAAAAACTGCCAACATCGATGACTATATTTTGTGCATGGGAATATTACATAGGTATTCTTCGCCCAACGGAATGGACGGTCATTTTTACCAACAAAAAAAACAACGGATTGCACTCCGGTAGTGCCGGTAGACGTGAAAACTTGAACTTTAACGTTGCGTATTTTTGAATATCTTGGAATGGTTAGGGAATAATTTCGCACGAATTGATTTATTTATCAGTATAAATCAAATACGATATTCATTAGTAGTAGTAGTATATTTATTTATTTTTAAAATAATACAAAAATAAACAATTTATTACCCATCAATATTGGTCAAATTTCTTACAATCTACGTAATGTCAAAGACTATTTATTTTGACATTTACTTTGTCGGTTGCTAGGCAACGGATCTTACGGTCACGTTCTGACGCAAGTTTAACATTTTTACCCATCCCAAAAAAAGTGCACAACGCCGCTAAAGAAGTTTTTACTTAAAAAATTGGGAATTATTTACATAATACATAATCAGCCTATTAATGTTCCCACTGCTGGGACAAAGGCCTCTCGGTGAGGAAATTATTTGAGGTTCGATTAAATACATGTCGTTTCTGAATAACTGACAGACTACTTGCAAATCCAAAAGTACCTGTAAATCAAGTAAGTGCGTTTTTGAGTTAATTTGTTTAAAATCCATAGTCACTCCATTCGAATTATTTCCGAAAACCCTCAACAGAGTAATCATGAACAAATCGCTATACTTAATTTAAAACCGTCTATTATTTGGACAAAGAACTGTAGGGTAATGGTCAATTTCCTCACAAATTACGCCTTAATTATTTAAAAACAGTGGATTGGAACACGCGATGGTACCACCAGAAAACTAATAGAATCTCGACGGGTCACGGTAACTGTGTAACATTTTTATATTGGCTACAAATGTTGGTGACAATATTGGGGCCAAAGTTGGACTGGTATTTTGTTCGTCATTAAGAGGGTGCATCCTAAAAGTTGGCAACGTCGTAAATAGCTGTCAAATAGTTACCTGTTTTGATTAATTTGGAAATAATATTGTATGGAAATAAGAAATGTGGATAACTAACCAACTAGAATATTAATAACGAATTGCAATTATAACATTGAATTTGATGTTGTACTCGTTTTAGATGTAAAAAAGGCATTTAGAAAGTTTCCAAATGCTTTTTTTACATCTAAAACTAAGTATTCGGTGTTACGATATTAATTGTTGCATTTCTTAATCAATATTCTAGTTCGTTAGTTAGCCACATATTTTATTTCCATACAGAAATATTATCAAATTAATCAAAACAGAGAAATATTTGACATCTATTTGCGACGTTGCCAACTTTCAGAATAAACCCTCTTAAATTATTATCATTACTAGTTACCAGCACTGCCTCGTTGGTCTTGTGGTCGCAAGCATAGGACCAGGGAAGCATGACAAAAGGAAGGAGGCCTATCGTGTATCGTGTGTAGTGGAGTCAACAAGGCTGGTAATGACGATGATGATGATTAGGTTAATAAGACTGCATCGTATGTCTTGTGGTCGCGAGTGCTACTACTGATCATGAGGTCCTGGTGCGCTTCCCACGTCGGGCAGTGTTATTGGATTTTTCTACCTGGAATTTCTCAGTAGCAGTCTGGATTTGTGTCCGGTTGATGGCAATAGGCTCGCCCCCTGTTACATGGGACTTAAACATAACTGACGAAATGTGGGTGTACGATTAGGTGTTATGTTATGTACTAGTTTTACTGGTATGTAAATTTTTAACATTGGAGCTTAAATATTTTGTTCGTGATCGGTTATGTTACTACATATCTGCTATCTACTGATAGCACAGCAAAATTCAATTTTGTAATTTTAAAATAGAATGTACAAAGCTCATATGATAGTGTCAAAAACGTATGAGAGCAAGATGAAAGATAGGCTCGTTGCCAAAATTTCACTGAAACATAATCTTGAAATGTTACACAAGAGTTGATAAGAGAGATATTTAAGTAGGCCTTTTTTTTTAAAGTAGTAGTTACCTTCAACGTTTTGAACGACCTTCTATGACTCTCTGAGACCCTGGTAGTGTCAGAGAAATTGGTGATCAGATGCGTATTGAATCAGTTGTCTCTTCTCTCTGAGTAAATACTTCATTAATTAAACTGATTTATTTATTTACCTCCTACTCAAGAAACTTGAAAACCGCATTAAAGCATTGGTCCAAACATTTGTCCAAACATTCCCAAAGCCAACTCAAAACAGTCAGGTTTTTTCCTCTGTCGACGAAACCAAATTATTAATTAGCGTGCTTTATTTCGACCCTGGCAATTTGTTACAAACAAAATGTAACTTTATCACCACAGCTTAAGGTTTCTTTCGCTTTCTAAGATATATTTTGGTAGTTATTTCGTTATTTCAGGTAGAAATGAAAACGCAGGTGGGAACACAACTAATGAGAAGATTTAATATTATTAATTACGGTTTTTATAGGTACTTCAATGGTCGTGGAATATTTCGTGGCATACCTAGCTAATTTAAGGCTAGCATGTTTTTGGGCTACATTTAATATTTGGGTTAGGTTTCATGTCGGCTTTGATAAGGTTCATTTATTTTTTATTTATTATACACGTGATCCGTATTATTTGTATAAAAGTTTTATTTTAGGCCCGTTTTTGTCTTACGTAACAAACGCATTATTATGACGCAAAATCAATCAATCTGCAAAGCCTTTTCTCAACTATGTTGGGGTCGACTTCCAGTCTAACTGGATGCAGCTGAATACCAGTATTTTACATGAGCGACTGCCTACCTACCCTTCCTACCTTCCTTGACTGTCTATCTGCCTTTGGTACGACTGGTTGTTACACTTTTGGGGTTCTGACTACCTAAAATGACTGTGATAGATCTACGAATAACAGTCGGGACCAACGGCTTAACGTGCTTTCCGAGGCGCGGAGGAGTCTCGGTATGTACCTTGGCATTCGATATTATTGTATGACGCAATATGGTTGGTACTTTACCATTTAGCTAACAGTAAGATCATCTATAGTACAGACGCCAGCACGTCAACCTACTCCAATCTGTCAAAATTTTCCAATCAACATTGAACCTTATTCTTCAGCGATAGAGTTGAAACTCTATTAAAATAAAGAAAGAAAAAAACAGAAGAAAAAAAAAGAAAGAAAAAAAGAAAAAAAAGAAGAAAAAAAAAGAAAGAAAAAAAGAAAAAAAAGAAGAAAAAGAAAGAAAAAAAGAAGAAAAAGAAAGAAAAAAGTTAAAGAAAAGAAAAGAAAGAAGTTAAAGAATTGACAGATTGTAGTAACTTGATGTGCTGGCGTCTGTACCAGGGTGACCGAGCTCTGCTCGGATGAAAATAGGGAAAACGAATTTTCCCAGATATGGCACCTAGTTAGGACGACTTTTCGCCCCCTAGTTAGAACGATTTTGATGTATGTTGTATTATAGGGGTTTACACCCCTAGAGCGGAAAAAAGAACGGAGAAACGGCTCTAACGAACTTGAAGCCGTTTTCGAGAATGTACTTTTATGTGGGATGGAAGAATTGGGGGGTTGCCAGAATTAAACACCTTTTTGTATATTTAGTCACCTTATAATTAAATAAAATTTTCACCTTTAAAATCGCCTTTTGTTTCTCATCTTTCACACCTTTTTCTTCCTCTAACTCTTTTAGTTACGCTCTAAGATATAGTTCAGAAATGATATAAGAATCGACTAAACTTACTAATCTTACGGGGATTAAATAATAAATATTATATAAAATAGCCTACATGTATACAAATATAACTTTTCGTGTCTGTCTGTATGACCCCTTAATTCTTCTAAACCACGGAACGGATTTTAATGCGGTTTTCCCTATTATTTAGAGAATTTATCCCGAAAGGTTTATGTGTACAATGCATTAATATTAAACTGCATTTAATAAATAAATCTTGATGTATTATAAAGTCGTGAAAACCGAGCGAAGCAGGGCGTGTTGCTTGTTTTTATATTAAAACTAGCAACTAGCAACGCGCTTTTCTTACATCCACCATCTATTCAGTAAGCTGAAACTATTGCATGAATAATTTTAACGTATACCGTCTAGTCTTTATCTACAAATGAATACAATACAACTCGTGAATAAACGCGATGAAGTGTAACGTAACTTTGTCTGTTACGTTCTGCTTGGGTAAACACATAGTTGATGTTAGTATGGAAGCCTTACTCTTGAAACTTGAGCATTACGGACTTGGAAAACTTGCGCTCAATTTAGTAAAATCTTATTTAAATGATAGACAACAGCAAGTCCAAATAAACGGTATCAATTCACTAGGTTCAACAGTAAAAATGGGTGTGCCACAAGGCTCGATATTAGGTCCATTCCTCTTTTTAGTGTATATTAATGATCTACTCCTTTTATTAAAAAATCAACCACAAATGGTGTTATTTGCTGACGATACTTCCTTAATTTTTAAGGTAGATAGACGTGCTAAAAATTTTGACGACGTAAATAACGCCCTACTGCAGGTCCAAAATTGGTTCACTGCTAATAATTTAGTTTTGAACGGAAAAAAAACTAAGTGCATAAAATTTTCTTTACCAAATGTCAAAAGCAGAGATTGTGAGATAGAATTGAATCAAGAGAAGCTAGAATTCGTCGATAAAACTGTTTTCCTGGGGATCACGCTCGACTCAAGGCTACAATGGGGTCCTCATTTAACATCTCTTGCAGGACGGCTAAGTTCAGCAGCATACGCTGTCAGAAAAATCCGTCAATTTACTGATGTAGATACCGCGAGGCTAGTCTATTTTAGCTATTTTCATAGTATCATGTCTTACGGTATTTTACTGTGGGGACGGGCTGCAGACATCGAGTCTATTTTTATTCTGCAGAAAAGAGCGATCAGAGCCATATATCATCTGCGCAGGCGCGATTCTCTAAGGGAACGGTTTAAGGATATTAACATCATGACGGTACCTTGTCAATATATCTATGAAAACATCATGTACGTAAGAAAAAATTTACATCTTTTTAGCAAAAGAGGTGATAGACATAATTATAGTACAAGAAACAGGGACCTATTAGTTCAACCGGGTTTCAGACTGGCTAAAGTAGACTCATCTTTCATGGGGTACTGTTTAAAATGTTACAATAAAATTCCTCTCCACATACTTCAACTGAATGAGACGAAATTTAAATCTTGTATAAAACGCACACTATGCAGGCAGGCATATTATAAGTTGGCTGATTACATCGCTGATAAAAATGCTTGGGTCAATGCTGGTCCTGCTCCACAACCACAACTAATTGATTAACATTTGAAAATACTGTTGGGAGCTGCTGAAGATTGTAAGACCATCTTTGCATTGTGTAAACTCAATCTCCTTTGTATTATATAATTGCATAGCACATGTGTGAGTACTATGTACTACAGAGCTACCATTTACCGGGTAATATGTCTTTCATTGACTTGAATGTGCCCTGGCGGCTGAGAGTATGTCATGCTCACTCAGATGTCTCGCTGATGGTGGCGTGTGTGTTGGATCATTTAGCTCCCTTCAAAATGGTTGAGCTGAATGGTGCTAATACATGCGTCATGTTCGTGAACGGGCGCCGTCAGTTGGGACTGGTCATCTCTTAGCTGCCGTGGCTTATTTTAATTTATTTTAATCTTTGAATTGTTTTTGTTTTATCTTTTTATTACGGACGCTTTTAACGTGCGCATCTTTTTACATTGTTCTCACATGTATAATTTAAACATGAATGATGTAACCACTATTTTGTAACAATTATTTATTTAAAAGAGTGTCCGTGGAGTTTCTTGCCCGTTCTTCTCCATAGGTACCTACGCTTTGGAATGGGCAACTAGCTTCATATTTCTGACTGACCGACTCCTTGACAATTCAAAAGTGCCTGTATATGGTTTAATTGAAATAAATGCTTTGAGTTTGAGTTTGAGTTTGAGTTTTGAAGGAAATATCGGTACAATAACGACTTTATGACTTAAAAAGTTCTGCAGGACACTGAGGCTCCAGAATTCTTTTGGTTTATCCCAGGATCGCACTCATATTTCCGGTCACGCCCCGCGTTTTGACATTCACGCGCGCTTTACGTCACTTTTGACATTTTTCAGAATTATTCGGTGTTACCTGTAATTTTTTTTATTATTTTAGGTCTAATTGATGAGAATATCCGTCAGGCCATAGAGTGAATCAGCCCACAGACGTTATTAGCCATTATTTAGCAGTAAAAACAGGGGGCAGCGCTAAGCTAGCCAACGATACTTAGATTTTGATACGTTTTTTGCAATTTGCAGGACAGTGTCAGGTTGTATGTTGAGACGTTTGCTTCTCTTATCCTACCTATGCAAGAGCTATAAAACGATATTATGTGAGTTTTACTATATTATTCGAAGGTATCTACATCTTGCGGGAAAGTCCTAAAGGGTTACCGTGGCCCCTGGCAACGTACAGGCAACTGAAGGAACACGGTTGGGTTTTAGTCAGGGGAGAAGTTATTTGTTGATACACCACCCACAAAGAAAAAGAAAAGGTATCTACATCTAAGGTTCCTACATCTTGGAGAGTCAGACAAAGTATCTATTTGAGCCTACCTTATCAGCATACTCTCCCTAGCGTTTTCCCAACTATGTTGGGGCTTCCAGTCTAACCGGATGCAGGTGAATACCTGTATTTTACATGGAGCGACTGCCTATCTGACCTCCACAACCCAATTACTGGGTAACACTGGTAAGACTGGTTGTCAAACTTTCGGGATTCTAACGACCTGTAACAACTGTCAAAGATCTTCAAATGACAGCCGGGAGCAACAGCTTCTCGTGCTTTCCCAGGCACGGAGAGGTCTTGGTATGTAAGGATGGTCACCCATCCACGGACCAACCGTGGCAAGCGTAGCTTAACCTGATCGATCAACCCGTGCGGTTGTTATTACTTAGCCACAAGCCCCTCACTACCAGTAACATAATTATCGAGAACCTTCGAAACCTCTATTTAAACTCACAATAAACATTGAATCATGTTATAATTATAAATCCAAACATTCCATAATTAGTCCTAACACCACAAATGAATATATATCTGTCTAATTAAAGATAAACATGCTTTCGATAATTGTATCGTGATGGCTCAGAGGTTGAGGTCTCGCCTCTCATGCACGAAGTTGTGGGTTCAAATCCGAACAAGTACCAATGTGACTTGTACAATTCATATGTACTTTCTGAGTATATCTTGGACATCACTGATATGAAAAACATCATGAGGAAACCTGGACTTATCTTCACAAATTTAACCTATTCAGAGAAAAAAAAATGTATTATATGGGATGGTAAACCGATTCGTAAACGTAACGCGTTACGGCGCCAATCTCTCTGTATAGTTCAACTTAGATTAGTTTAAGTTATCACTTCTGTCGGGCGTCCCGAGACGCACACGTTTTTTGTTTGTAATTAATAAACTCAAAAACTACTAGACCGATTTTAAAAACTCTTTCACCAGTAGAATGCTATATTATCACTGAGTAACATAGGCTATGATTTATAAAGATATCACGAGGGCGAAGCCGCTGCTGAAAGACTGTGATAAATATAAGACTGAAATCACCAACCCGTCTTGACCAAGCGTGGTGATCAATGCTCGTGCCTTCTCTGTATGAGAAGAAGCTTTTGCCCAGCAGTGGGACAGTAATGGGGTGGTAAGGTATGCTTTCGTAGGAAAGCAATTCAACACCTGCCTTTTCCCAACTCTGTTGGGGTCGGCTTCCAGTCTAACCGGATACAGCTGATTACTAGTATTTTACATGGAGCGACTGCCTATCTGACCTCCACAACCCAGTAACTAGGTAATACGATACCCCTTGGTAAGACTGGTTGTCAGAATTTCGGGCTTCTGATGACTCGTAACAACTGTCAAAGATCCACGAATGTCAGCCAGGACCAACGGCTTAACGTGGTTTCCGAGGCATGGAGGAGTATCGGTATGTAAAGATGGTCACCCATCTATGAACCAAGCGCAGCTTAACCTGATGAATCCATCCTTCGTAAGAAAGCGATTATTAATTAAAATGGATACACAATAGATTGTGACAATTATTCAATTAGTGTTGCTAACAATAGGTGCAGTTTGTTAGGTGACACTATTGTTCTTGCAGCTTTGTCTGAGTCGGATGTAGTAGTTTAGCAGAATGATGCTGATAATTAATTGAATTCTGTCTTTGGATATGTATTTAAATTGGACCGGGACGTACTTAGGGCAGGCCCTGTAGGCGGCCGATGACATTTAAAGGAGAATTCATTCTTAAAGGGGTGATAGACGTGCGAGCAAGTACGCGTACTTATTGCTCGGCGACCTTACTCTGTGTCGCACTAAGTACGCGCACCTTAAAACCACCCAGTAAGTTCGTCGGTGATTCAACAGGTTTGAAATTTTGCTCGTAACCCGCCTTGGTTCGTAGTTTCGTACGTCTGTCAACGCCGCGAGTCGCCATTTCGTTTCGACATTTGTGTAATGTATGTTTAGTTTGATTTGGACAGTCTGAGCAAGCTTCACGTGTGTCACCGGCGGCGAGCCGAGTAAGTTAGCAAACCGCGGACTTTAAGTTCGAATGTCTATCACCCACCTTAAACCCACAACTACCTATTGAGAAGCTTGTTCCAAGCCGTCCAACTATTCTATTCTACAGTTCATTTTATTCGGATATCATTATGTTTACGCTCGTTTTCTGGAGTCTATTCGAGTCAATCAAATCAAAATCAATCAATCAGCCTATTAATGTTGCCACTGCTGGGACACAGGCCTCCTCTCTGTGAGAGGGAGTGGTCTGTAATCTACCACGCGGGCCCAGTGCGGGTTGGTAGATGTCACATGTCTTCGAATTTTTGGTTCTAAGACATGCCGGTTTCCTCACGATGTTTTCCTTCACCGTTTTAAGAGCAGTGGTGATGAAATTATTTACACAAAGTAAAGCGCCTGCTTGGGTTTGAACCCACGACCTACAACTCGTAAGTCGGGGCCGTTACCACTAGGCCACCACTGCTCTTACTACTAGGCCACCACTGCTCTTCTACTACTTTCTTCTTCTATTCGAGTATGGAAACTAAAATGAGAGTGGATTTTTCAGCGTTTCCTTGTGAATAATGTGACAAGGGCCTTCTTACTTAATACGGTTATAGTATTCAAATACTGGCCAATGGCTTTCAAACTCAATAACCAATGTTATGCTAATAGATGCGTGTGTTGCGTGACTGGAGCGAATATTTTACCCCAATTTGTTTTTTTATCCGACTTCAGAAAGGTTTTTTTTTGGTTTGGATGTTTGTTCCGCGATTACTCCGCCAATAAATGAATTGATTTTGATGTTTCTTTTTTGTTTGTTACGTCATACTTCAGGAGTAATTTTTGAGTAGTACAGTACCGGTTGGGTAGTACAGTATTAAAATTGTGAGGAAAATGGCGCTATTTGGCACTATTTAGTGCCACACAGGACTTGCCGTGTTAATAATACGTATTTTTCCCACTTAGCCTATATGTGGATGGTATGATGATAAGTTCCTGTCACTGTTAATAACAGTGTTGCAGTCTGCCATGTATACATGGCATGTATATTCGAATTAGTATCGGGTAACCACAACGAATACGTTAAAAATAAAAACTTACAAAAAAAAACAACCGACTTCCAAAAGACACTTGGTCAAAAATAACTTTATTTCCAATATCCATATTTTCCGTATCTTACTTCAAAGAACAAATTGCTACCTGATAATGGTTAACTTAATGATCACAACTAACTTGGTCGCAGTTTAAAACTTGGTATACTTGGTGCTAAGATAAGAGCACCCAATTCCAGCCACTAAGTACGGAACTACGGGTGGGCTGGTGGGCTATTAACTTGCACGGCGGTGGATTAACACACTCGTGGTGGATATTTTAATTTAATTAGCGTTTTGTATAGATATGAGGTTAAGGTGCGTTGTAGCCGAATTAATTGCAATGGCGGTTTCAGTGCCGTGGAATATAGCAATTTGAACCACAAAATGTGTATTCTTATGTAGCTTTACAAGTTTATTTTATTGAGAACTAGCTTTCGCCCGCGTAAAGGTCGGAAATTATCCCACAGGAACGTACTATCGGGATAAAAAGTATCCGATGTGTTAATCCAAGTTATAAACTGTCTGTTTGCCAAATTTCATCTAAATCCGTTTAGCCGTTTTTGCGTGATTGAGTAGCAAACATACAAACTTTCACATCTATATTTTAAATAAATATAAAATATAAATAAAATAGAATAATATAATATAGTAGGACTAGTAGGATACATACAAGGTGGTGCAAAAGTTTTGTCGTAAATAGTCATAATGTGAATTGGCTGCCATTTTATTAAAAGGAAAAAAAGCTCTGTTTTCAAAGTCGAAAAAATGGTATCGGTCAAATGACCACCTCCTGAGTTGATGCACATTTTTGTGCTCGTTGTACGGCGTTTTGAATTGTTATGCAAAACAACCTCCAAATAAGTAACTTTTTCTTCAATGTTAGCTTTTAAGACTGGCAAGAGTTGTGGTTTGTTTGGTAAATGTAAGATTTCAAAAAGAGTCTGAAGGCGCCAACATATCTGGCGATCGGACCGGCCAGTTGTAATCGCCAAAACGTGAGATCATTGCCTGAGCTGTGTGATTGTGTGTATTTCTCCATTGCATTGTATTACAGAATAAACAATTTTATTTCATTTCATTTCATCAATTACAATGATACTGCTACCGCACCGCCACCGCGCCGCCTCCGCGCCTCCAATCTGTGTAGAATGCAACGTTGCCGCGCCGCCACTGCGCCGCCTTTTGTTTAAACTGTTCACTCGGTCATTGTAATTAATCCGCTTGCAAAAATGCACGCGCTTTGCAAGTGATATAGCAAAATCAAGCGGAGACGGCGCCGGCGCGCGCGGCGATGGAGCGGCGACGGAGCGGCAACGGCAGATTGGCGGTGCTGTGTACACGAGCCCTAAATGTGATGTAGGTATAATGTGTCACTTAAAGCTGGAGAAGATCTGCCGTCTGACCTCAGCAATGAGAATGAATCGTATCGAGAAAAAGTCTAAATTAATATTGACGGGACCGATTAAGGTACGTAAACATTTGATTCGAAGACAATTTTCCTATTTCTCGAAAGTAAGCGTTTTTCTACTAATAACCCGTACAAATAAAGGTTCTGCGAACAGGCGCGACACGACATTGCGTCGTGACTTCTATTTGTAGTTCAATTCATGTGATAGCGCGATCTGCCGTGATGCGCCGTGATATGTCGTGAGGCGACGTGATATGTCGCGTCAAACGCGTCTGTGTGGGCGATACTATATAAAGGGATTACTCATTCAGTAAGAGATTACTGATTCTAGAATTGCGTGGGTTTTTTTGTGATTTTGAGCAAATAGACTTTTTTGTCTAGCTGTGATACAGTATAAATAAGTATCAGTATTATATCTTCATAGAAAACGGCCGAAAAGCCGCGCTTCGAAATCTCAGTATTTATCAGTACCCAACAGTATCGAGAGCGCGGCAGTTACGCACGGACGCGGAAGGTTTACCGAGAGGTCACTGCCAAGATATATTATTTATTTATTTATTTATTAAAACTTTATGCACAAGTAAAAAAAAAATACTGTACAAAGGCGGACTTAATGCCTGGGGCATTTTCTACCAGTCAACCTTAGGGTGATGCAGAGACAAAACATGGCAGGTGCAATATAAGGGATAGATAAATTGAAAATTAATACATACTAATACATAGATATATACATACATACATACATATAAACCGAATAAACTTTGTCAGGAGAAATAACGATAGGTAGAGGAGAAAACAAATCCAACAAATCAGCGCTGCAAAGATTCTGCCAATTTTTCACGAATATGTTCACGTGCCTTCACTTTGAATGATAACCGACTGGTTGCCATCCTGATGTTCAGAGGGAGCGAATTCCAAAGAAATACCGCCTGGACAAAGAACGAAGAGTGAATAAAACCAGAGCGGTGAGAAGGACATCGTAGAAGACGATTGTTGGTAGACCGTAGATTTTTACTATGGGCAGAGCATAGGTATTGCACATGGGAAGTCAGGTAAGAAGGAGAAGTGGGTTTGTCGAGTATAGAGAACAACATAGACAGAGCCCTCAACTCTCTGCGCTGACGTATGGGTAACCATTTTAAAAGCAGCCGATGCGCAGACACATGATCATACTTACGAAGATTGAAAACGAATCGAATGCAGTTATTTAGAAGGCGGTCAAGTTTATTGAGGAGATCTGCATTCAGGTCATAGTAACACACATCAGCATAGTCTATTATGGGAAAGATTAGGGACTGTACAAGCATTGCCTTTATGTGTGATGGCAGAAGGTTTTTCAACCGATAGAGCAGATATATTACTGTTACTTATGTATACTGTGGCTGTGAACTACTAAAGTTTGTGAAGAAAAGCTGGGAAGTCGTTCAGAAACTGCCCACAGATAAAACAAACCCATAAAATGAATGGGTTGAGTGAACGAAGAACATCCATAGTTCCTTGTTCGTTCTCATTCGATTATCACAGCCATTTGTGCTCCCAAACTACTGTTTAATGGTTTAAGTGGCAGAACGATGTTGATTGTTTTGACAACATGATTTACAATGACCGGGTGATAGATGGTAAACTATTTTGAGGTAGATGTTTACTAATACGTTGGGCTGGGTTGCAATCGTGAAAATGTTTATAGAAAATGATGACGGAAAGGACGATTTGTTTTGGATCTATGTATTACGCAATTAAAGAATATGGTACTAATTATTTTTCAGTTGATTTTTCAGTTGCGATAGGCTAAGCTGATGGACAGAGACATTGATTATGGGATTATCAATGTGTTTTTAGTATAATCTGTTTAATAATAATGGTAAAATAACAATTAAAGTCTTTGGCCAAAGAATTAGCATTGCCATTCAACGTGGCAATATTGCCAGTCTTCTGGGCACGTTTCCAGATGACAGCGATGCGGACGAATACTTCGACGTCAAAGAGTCCTTTTGTTTTGATATTTAGTTAGTTAGTGATTTAATTTAGTACCTAGTGTAAATAGTTAGTTAATGGTTTATTTATTATTAACAAACATACCTCTGTATCCCATTATTTCCATCAATAGAATTTTCAGCACAGTATTCTAAAAATTATGTATAAATAAACATTCCATATTTATCTTCTATGTTAAAATAATGGTATATTAATGGTCAATATAGACCACGACAATATTAACGTCATCAAAACCGACCACTTTGTACCAGGCAAACAGAGGCTGTTAGGAGCTTCTTAGAGACATATTCGCGGTGTCTTCCCGTCGATAAATCACGCTGTGCAACTGTGCCAACATCGCTCACTCATTATAAAAGCGATCAAGGTTGTAAGTAGGAAGGCCTCGATTTTTATAAAAAAATATATATAGGTAGATAGCCGTTTTGCGAGGATCATGATGGATTTGTAACTATTGGATTAATAATGTTGAGCTCATCATTCATCTTCCAACTTTGTCATCTTGTAGTGTCAGCTATTCATTGCCTTACTGCTCTAGGTATTATGAGGTTCTGGTACCACCATTAGGATTGACAGTGTTTAGAGGCCGAAAAACGGTTAAGGGTAGAAAAAAAGGTTTCGGTTTAGTGATCATAATGATGTTCGAGTAGAAAACGGCTCATTCTGATTACACTATTTGAAGGAATTTTTACTGGCGAAATCTTACACTATTTGAAGGACGATGTGGCTAACGACCATTTTGTCAATTGTTTCCATTGACAACGTCAACGTTTCAAGTAATCTTTTTTGCTTTTGACCAATGCATGTAATTTATTATCTAAAGTCGCCTTTATAAGAGTGCTATCTTCCAATGAAACCAAATATCTTAAAAATGGACTGGCAAAGAAAAAAAAGCTTAACTGCTGAACTATTAAGGGCTTCAGCTATCTAATTACGCAACACATTTTCGTAAACGATTCCGACTAATCTGTTTCATTTTGACAGTTCAACAATATTCATTGCGTTATTTACGTTGTTGAGCAGGTTTTTTTTTCGAACTTATTTGCAATCTGTTTCAAAACGATTCAAATTCTGATTGATCGTGTATTACGTGATTAGGGTACGGATTTGTCCAGTTGCACTACTGACGTCATCATGACATGACATCGAACTTTGCCAGTATTCTTCTTCTGAACATATCACAAAATCTATCACAAAGTCGTATCGTACCGATCGCGTTGAAACAATTGACGACCAACAAAGATTACTCCCAACGTAATCGGTAAACAACGCGTCCTAATGTTGGATACCCCTGTCCCCTACATTTACGACTTTTCGGCTCATATAACTAACGCGTCTTCATTAGTACATAGTTGACAACTCCGTACTCGAAGCTGTGACGTAATTGAGATTTGAGAATGTAGGGTACTTCGAGTATTTGATGTGGGTCGAACTGTGCAATAAATTAGAGTTTAGCCACATATTACGGTTTAGCGTCGACTTTGTGAGATACCCAGTAGGCAAAACAATTGAACCCCTTTTTGGGTTATATTGCATTCTTTTAATGTAAGCGTCCGCAACTCGAACATATTTTTATTCAAATATTTTACTATGTCCTCATTTCTACTTTACCTGGCCAACCAAATATCGCATCTTATACATAAACTTTTTAATTGTTTACGCATCGCCAAACTTTATGAACAAGTTCCTATGGACAGTCCTCGGTGTTCCGAAGTCTCGAACAATGTCGTTCGTATAATGAGGGCAGCAGAAGTTCAGGTCTATTGTGATCGAGCAGCAAGTTTGTGGCACCAAACTACGGCCTTCGTGATGGGGAAATTCATTTCGCAACTGTCTTTTGTCTAGTTCGTGTATTGTGAAGGACGCTTTGTACCTGTTCGATATTATGTTCTTGTGGCGTTATGCTAGCCTGGTACCTCTGTCCGCTTTCCATTTAGTTTCGACGTTTGCCTATTTCGGTTTGGTTCACTATGAATAAAAGGACCCTTTTGTTTTCAAAAGGAAACCTGCAAAGACTTTGACTGGCCCTTTAAGGATTGTGGAGGATCATCCTCCCTCCCTTTGATACTTCCGTCTTTAACCAGACAGACAGTCCGATTTTATCATAGAGAATGTTTACAAATCTTTGATGTATTGTCTGTGAGAAAAAAAACACACATTGTCTTTGATCTTGTCGATAGTCGAAGACTCAAATGGCAGATTGGCTACTTGCCAAGCTAATAAACGCAGGGTTCCGGGCTCGAATCCCGTTTCGGAACAACTGTACCTATGTTCCAAATCTGGATTCGAGGGTTCGTGTTTATTACCTACCACAACAGCATTTTAATGGGTTATTAGTTCACTTATGACCGTTTTAATGTGCATGGACTCATGCAAATATATATCATGGTTTTCATCAATTCGTTGCGCCTTGCACAAATTGGGTACAGCTCTTTCGATATCTGGCTTTGACAACCATTTGGTTGTCCAACATTTCCGACTATCCTCAAATGGTTTTTTTGTTGCACTGCAACCAATGACAAAAAAAAAAAGATAGGTTTTAAGCTCTGGTCAAACTGAAGCAAATGGATACGAACATGCGCACGTGCCGAATGTGTAAACTAACTTGTCTGGTATTGCGTAAAATAACTAAAATATCTGTTTTTTTAACGCGTTTTTATTCATTTTCTTGCATATTAGAAAGAAAGGTAATTTGCTGATTTTAAGAAAGATTCAATTACGAGTATATTAATATTATTGTATACGGTTTAGTGGGCAAATGAATTTGCCAGCAGCATTTTTTATAACTTTAACACTGTTTTTATAAAAAAATCCTAAAGATTGAAGGAATAGTAGATTGTTATACAAGGGTCGAAAGGAATCAATTCCCATACGAGGTATTTAGACTCTACGAGGTACATTCCCATACGAGATATTTGGTCTATAGCCGAGTAGGAATTGATGTCTTTCACCGTGTTAAACACTCTACTTTTCATTTCGATTAATAAGGAAAGTAAAAAAAAGTATTTCTAAAATATTTATTGATATTAATTAATAACATGAGTAGTACATTAAAATTAACTGAGAACTTAGAAAACTTTGTAACAATTTTTATTATGGAACGCACCGCGTCTCCTACTCCGCCGTCCCGCGTATTAGGTTTTTTTTTTTTATACACACTGTTTGTTTATACACTCACAAGACCGCAGCCTTTTTATTTTTATTCTATTCGATATTTTTCATATAAAATGTTTCGTAGCCGAGTACCTAACCAAAAGTTCTATTTTTAAAATTCATTCCCGCCCTAGGGAGGGAAGCAATTACTATGAGTCTTTCCCGCCCTAGAGAGGGAAGCAGCGTTTTCCAACCGCTACTCGGATCAAACAAACACTACTTTCCGAGAATGAGAAATTAAAATGAGGTTTCCATGAAGGAAGGATTTTTTTCCTGTAAATAGTACATTACTGTCGAGGCCAGCAATTAAGGCATTCATGGACGATCGTGAAAATGTGGGCCGAGGCGAAGCCGAGGCACACATACGTGAGTCCATCAATGCCTGGTGGCGGCCAAGGCTTGTATAGTACTTTTCTCATACAATGCGCGGAAATTGAAACCAAGTAAATTATTTATAAATTCCAGAATCAATGACGAACAAAGAAAATTTTTCACGCGCCAATATGGTCATTTGTTTCTTCACAGCTCTATTTGCTAAGCCACTTCGAAATTTAAATAAAATTTTTGATAAGTTACCTCCTTGGTTGCCATGTGAAAGTAAAAAGTTAGTTCCATTTTTAAATAACAGGACAGATATGAGTTTTTATAGTAATTTATTTGGCCGCTAAACACGAAAGATATGGATTTTCATACTAAGATTGCCGGCCTGATGCTCGCTTGTTTTTGACCAGTACAACAATTTCGATTTATCTCGAAGAAGGTTGTCAAAATAATGTTCGAATTTCCAAGCATGTTTGAGAAAAGAAAAATTTTCACGCGCCAATATGGTTAGTTGTTTCTTCACAGCTCTATTTACTAAGCCAGTTCGAAATTTAAATAAAATCTTTGATAAGTTACCTCCTTGGTTGCCATGTGGAAGTAAAAACTTAGTTCCATTTTTAAATAACAGGACAGATATGAGTTTTCATAGTAATTTATTTGGCCGCTAAACACGACAGTTAAGGATTTTCATACTAAGATTGCCGGCGCCTGATGCTCGCTGGTTTTTGACCAGTACAGCAATTGCGGTTTATCCCGAAGAAGGTTGTCAAAATAATGTTCGAATTTCCAAGCATGTTTGGGAAATTATTATTTTTCTTTTTACATACCATGGAATACCTAGATGAGACTCGCACAGACCAGGGAAGCATGGTACAATAGGGAGGGCCTATACTTAGCACTGGATGGACCAAGGCTGCTAATGATCATGATAAAGATGACGATACCATGTAAACCTTAGAACTGTTTGTTAATATTTTTATTAGAAAAAATTCCTGACCGTGTTGGTTTTAAGTAAGTACAGACTGAAAAAATATGAGAAGTTCATATTACCTACTTCCCCTTTTTGAACACAGCTCGTACAGTCGCGGAAAATGTTTTAATATCTTTGGAAACAAGTTTTTCCAAGTTATATTAAGTTCTGAGACGGTACGACTAAATGTCGTGCCGTTTTGTACTGCAGTCTGATTCCGTAACAAGAGTATTCTGCGAAACTTTTTAATTAGTAACCAATTCGTATGAATTATGTGCGTGTCGCAAAAGACGTATTTTATCATCAATTCTTGGATCACTTGTAGTGATTGTTGGTCATCGGCGATATCGTATCCAACCTGTTTTTTCTGTTCTGTGTATCCAACCATGGGGTAAAAATCTGCCTTGTTGGTCTTGAGCTACTAGGACTACATGTTAGACAAAGGGTGTAGTAAGCAGACATGAAAAAGCTATGCATTTTTCATGACTAGGTTGATGTTACTCGAACTTGAGTTCAATGTTCACGAGAATTGTATAAAATCAACTACCTTTAACATTAAAGTCTTCATAAAGTTTTTAAGACGCGAACGGCTGCACCAAATTCCACTCCATTGCAGTTTTAGGTTCTTTAATATTCATAAAAACACCGACGTGACTTCGAAAGCACACTAAAAAGACTGAACCGATATTATTTCATATACTTGGCACGTTATGTGCTACCTATTACAGGCTAAATTGAACTCTAGTACTAAGATGATACAGTGGATAAGCAGTGTAGTTTTAAACTTGGTTTTATCCGGCAAGTTTGCCTCGAGCTAATAGTTTTCCAACTAGCATCCGTGTTCGGAGATGATATCTTATATCGAGATAGTGGGGAATTGAATTGACTTTACGCTCTGAAGGTAGTTGAAAGAAAGGAATATTGGGGAGAAGTTAACCGTACAGTTTAGAGTTAGAAGCAGCTTTGTGTGGAAGAGGAGTATTAGTTATGTTAGTAGAACATGTTATTGGTATCAGCAGAAATTGAAATAGCGACAAGTAAGACTGTATCTTGACGCGTAGTGATTTCTTTCGCCCCGTTGTTCCTGATCTGCGTCAGATTTATCAATGGTAGATGTCCTGGCATTGGTAGCCATCTCACCGAGATACCAGGATATGAGAAACGGAAGGATATAATAAGTTCAATACGTGTTGTCTGTCTGCGAGGAGGAATAACCTCGGGGCTTGTATTAAAAACCCGTCAAGATTGTGATAAATCGGTCTTCCAAACTTCATCTGTGTTTCAGGTTCTGTGGGATGTTTTGAAGATAACCTAAATATAGGGCCTTCTATGTTATTGACGTGAAAATGTAAGTAAGTAAGTTCAATATTTCTGACCGTCAAGAACATGTAAGATTGCAATCGCTAATAACTATATGAGTTTTAATGATAGAGTTATAGTTGAGTACGCAAAAGATAGACCATATATATAAGAATTTTGAGGCTGGAAATAATTTGCCTATGACGTCACATTGCGAGGGCAGACGCATGCGCGCGACCCTCTATTTTTCACATGTCGAATTCGAATAGTGCAAAAACGTGTTCAGCTAGAACGGTGATTCTGAAGTCGTTCCCAATAGTTGACAAAAGAATACCAGGACCTAAAGAGATACAACAAAAATATTTCAAATAAAGATGGGGTGGGGTAAAAATGCAAATAAAGATGACAATAGCAAAATAATTTCATATATTATAGACTCATATCGGCCGTAAATCTGCTCAGACATATAAAAAAATCACAATCGATGAAAGCGCTCCCAACATAAGAAATTCCTAATGATGCAAAGAGAAATTGTACTTCATTTGTTAATAAAATAACATCGTTTAAGAACATCGTTTAGTTATTTCACCACACGTTTTCACGAAACTTTGCGGTGCGGGCCCGAACTGCGCCTAACCCTTTTTTTAATTTTTTATCGAAAACGCTAAATTGGCTATAACATACAAACATTTTAACTGAATAATAAACAATTCTGGTATATCCAAGAGCTGGTTGTACCAGGACATCAGAAGCGTAAAGTACTACGTTGTTGAACGTGAGGAATGGCATCGCTGCTTGTACTGAAAGCCTGTCAACCCGTCAAGTGCTTGATGAATGCTCTAAACTTCCTCTGCAAGTGAAGTATGGCTTTCTAGGCGGCCAATGTACCCACATATTATTTAGTAATTTTGCTAGTACATATTGGATACATTCGAAATGTTGATTTGGGGCAGCTTGATATTTTCTGCTGGTTGGTATAGAAACCATTTTTGTATTGTTATCAATAGTAAATTATACGACATTTTAGTCAATAAGCTATGTTAAATTAATCCTGATTTTAATACTAAAAGTATTGTTTTGACTATTGTAGTACCGACTGAGTTCGTGGATGGCACGACTAACCAATCACGGCGCATTACTTGGAACGGAGGTATAATGGTGGGGGAAAACGCCATCTTGTTTGTCGTGCCAGTCCGGCGAGCTCAGTCGTGGATAAGACGTCGAGATACGAGTACTTAGGCTTGTGCTGTGTTTTAAAGATACCTAGCGTTGATTGTGAGGTATATCTGATTCTGTGTGTTGGATGGAGGAATACAATATGTAAGTACATGATCAAGTGCCTATTATTTCTGAAACCTTATTTTCAAAAGCCATGAACTAGAATGATAGTTAATTTTCATATTTAAACTATTACTAGACTCTGTAAGAATACGGAGTCTACATCTCAGAAGTGGGTAAAGATTCCTGTTTTGGCTAGTTAAATATTTTTCTACCCTTAATTATTTATATGTGGGTTTATTTTATTTTTCCTCCTAATTTGTTGTTATATTTCTTCTACGTTATCAATTTGTTTTGGTTCTTGACTGTTCAAATCACATTGATATTCTTATTTAAAGTAAAAACAAAAATTAACGTTTTGTTTTATTGTGTTGTAATGAAACACGACCTAGCTACGCTTTTTTAAAAATTTGCTTAACACTTTGAGGGACACTAAACACCCCAGACCCCAGATGTAATAACAATAAAAAATTCTATTGTCTCGTTCAGTGCCCTTCAACTGATTAATACTCGTATAGACCTACATACAAATTTGATTTCTTTTAATATAATTTTATTATTTTATGTAATAAAACATCGTGGATCGAGCCGGGCGGACCGCCGAGCATCGAGCCGGATGGACCTCCGAGCATCGAGGCTGGCGGACCGCCGAGCATCGAGCCGGGCGGACCGCCGAGCATCGAGCCGAGCGGACCTCCGAGCATCGAGGCTGGCGGACCGCCGAGCAGCGAGCCGGCTGGACCGCCGAACATCGAGCCGGCTGGACCGCCGAAAATCGAGCCGGCTGGACCGCCGAACATCGAGCCGGCTGGACCGCCGTGCATCGAGCCGGCTGGACCGCCGTGCATCGAGCCGGCTGGACCGCCGAGCATCGAGCAGGCTGGACCGCCGAGCATCGAGCCGGCTGGACCGCCGAGCATCGAGCCGGCTGGACCGCCGAGCATCGAGCCGGCTGGACCGCCGAGCATCGAGCCGGGAGGACCGCCGAGCATCGAGCCGGCTGGACCGCCGAGCATCGAGCCGGCTAGACCGCCGAGTATCGAGCCGGCTAGACCGCCGAGCATCGAGCCGGCTGGACCGCCGAGCATCGAGCCGGGAGGACCGCCGAGCATCGAGCCGGCTGGACCGCCGAGCATCGAGCCGGCTAGACCGCCGAGTATCGAGCCGGCTAGACCGCCGAGCATCGAGCCGGCTGGACCGCCGAGCATCGAGCAGGCTGGACCGCCGAGCATCGAGCAGGCTGGACCGCCGAGTATCGAGCCGGCTGGACCGCCGAGCATCGAGCAGGCTGGACCGCCGAGCATCGAGCAGGCTGGACCGCCGAGCATCGAGCAGGCTGGACCGCCGAGTATCGAGCCGGCTGGACCGCCGAGCATCGAGCAGGCTGGACCGCCGAGCATCGAGCAGGCTGGACCGCCGAGCATCGAGCAGGCTGGACCGCCGAGCATCGAGCAGGCTGGACCGCCGAGTATCAGGACAACTCTCTCCTGGCCGTGCAAGCTGCAACTCGCCAAGAAGCTGTAAGAGCTGCCGTTCGCGTAGCTCAATAAGGCAGCCACAAGCTAGCGTGGTGAGAGACTTGCTAGCCGCAGACCACAGGTGAGTTGACTTCTCCATTTGGATTATCTATTTTTCGGAAGTTGTCAATGTTTTAAAATCTATGGCTAATAATGGTGCCGACAAATTAGGTTCCCTGAACATCTCGATTCCGGAATATGACCCAAGTAAACGGGAACAGACAATGACTATGTGGCTTCATAAAGTCAACGAGTGCGCAACCATTTATATGTGGTCGGAGAAGCAAGTAATTCATTTTACATTACCAAAACTAAAGGGTATTGCCCAAAGATGGTACAAGAGGCCTTCCGTCAGTCCTGTTTACTTGGGCTGAATGGCAGGAGAAACTTTTGGCAACTTTTCCATCACATGAAAATTATGGCCAAATGCTGAGCGATAATTATGTTGGCCGAGCGGGCTAAGTTCACGGACTCCTTAGAAGAGTATTATTATGACAAACCGTCCCTAATCAATAGATATGGTGTAATTGGGAAAAGGGCAGTCGAATGCACTTTGCATGGCATCGACGACCGGTCGGTTAGATTAAGTGCTGAGGTAGCTCAATTTTTCGACCCTAAAATAAAACTCCTTTCGTATTTGCATAATGCTCGAAATACTAAATTCAACAACGAGCATAAACTATATAGCTACCGGTCAACCTTAAAAATACCAAAACAGCTCAAACCCTAGGCGGCCTACACGTTGTTCAAATTGCATAAAGGAGGGTCATGTCACATTTCAGTGCACTCGTCCCGTTAAGAAGTGTAGTCCATGCAATAGAATAGGTCATGAGGTAGAAGAGTAGGGATTGATTCTTCAAAAATAACCACCCGGTGTCGAAACCCGGCTTTTGCATAACGTTTATAGATTTTGGGAGTTAATGCTCAATATTTAGGTTGTCAGCATTTCGAAATGAAAGTTCGAGTTTTAGTGCCAATAACTTTCCGTTTGAGTTATATACTCGTAGTACTACACTAGCGAAGCTACAACTTTCATTAGAGCCAATCAATCTTCAATCTTCTTAGCCTTTTCCCAACTGTCTTGGGGTTGGTTTCCGGTCTGGCCGGATGCGACTGAGTGCCAGTGTTTTGTATGGAGAGACTGCCTATCTGACCTCCACAACCCAGTAACTGGGTACTTAATACGATACCCCTTGGTAAGACTGGTGATACCTCAAAATTAAAGTTATCTCTTTACTTTTCTTACATAAACGCCATATATCTTAAGATCAAGTAGTAGACCCAAAGAGCTATCGCTATACAAACTAAATTATCAATGTTTTGCAGAAATAGAACTTTACTATAATAGGTATTTTCGGTCGTAGTATTGTTGCTGAAAAACAGTCTATTACAAATATTTAAATTCAAAAAGTATGTAATAAGTTGCTACTACACAAATGCAAAAGAAAATAAAATTACAGTTAATTTATCTATCAACACGTTGACACAATAAAATATTTGCAAATCTACGAAATTCAACAACACCTCATTCAATCTCATTCTCGCCTACGCATTTTTCTCCCGGTAACAATTTGCTCGAGAAGGGCTCGCCCCGCTGTAGGGAGTGCGGAAACCCCGATTGATCTGACCCACTATGCCACTGGCATAGTGGCACTGTTCTCCTCTGAATTCGTATTTAAAAAACCAAAAAAAACTATTGCGATTTAGGATAGACTCTATAGGTGTGCATTTTTGGGATGTTTTCTTATCTTATGAGGGATTTAATTCCTGAAAGAAGAATTAAATAAACCCAAGTAGAGTTAACTGGTAGGAATGGGGCTGCATCAGGGTCGTGAATCAAAGTTTGGTACTATAAAGGTCCTGAGAACGTTTTAGAACGTGCTAATTAGTATTAATGATTAGTACTGTAATGGTTTTGTAAAAGTTTGCAGAACCCCAAAGCGGCCCTAGTTTGATCACTCATTTGTTCAATAAACATGACATCAAGGCCGTCACGGTGATAAATCAGCTCTATAGTTGAAATGTAAAAGTGTCGAAAAACGCGTTTTGGTGCTAAGATGGTGCTGTCTGCGACGTTCGTGTTGCGAATTTACATTATAAAAGTAAACAAAACATGGTTGTGGTGCTATTATGCGACATAAACGATGCCAGTGATTTTTTTATCATATTTGTAAGTGTCATAGAACACAAAATATATCGGATAATTATTCTATATGACATTTGCCATTGTTCCTTAAAGTAAAATAAAAGGGACATGCTACAAAATATTCATGGACCGTAACTCTGTCATAACTTGCACTTAAATTATTGTATCGATAAAATCAATATGCTAATTTCAAATATGACAATTCGCCCTTCTTAATTTTCGTGTTTTAATTAAAAGTAAATTAATAAAATAAGGACTTGTCCCGACTATGGCTGCTATAGTACACATTGGCTCCAGCCATGGTGCTAATGTACTATCATGGCAGAAAACAGCAGCCATATTTTCACTAAAAATGAAACAGGGTTCATTGATTAAATATAAAATAGTGTACTCAAAATAAATTTGTATAGTTGCATTAAATGCACCCTGGGGCATACTTTGGGATTAGGTCGTAATAAAATATAAAAAAATACTACTGTTAAAATTGATACTGAAAATATAGTTTTAGTTTAGATCTAATTAGTCCATTACTTATAAATTTTAGTGCTTTTGTGTTACGCTTTGGTCTTAGCGATGACACAAACTCACTGAATAGAGCTGTTAACAATTTAATACTATGGCACTATTTAGTACTATGGAAAAGTTTTCATTACTTTTACAGAACTGGCCCCATAGCGATGTTGAGGGAGCTAAAAGGTTACGTAATGGTTGTGCAAGGTACTTTAGTAGTGCAGATTGATCCTGTAATTGCGTTTTCGATACCGCTACAATACTCGTGCTGTAGAAATTATTTTGACGCATTATTAATGCAAAATAGATGAGTACATTAATGTGTCAGTAAGGTCGTGTAGAAGTCTTAATGGTACCGTAATCGTGCAACACTTTAAAGATTCCTTTGTATGGATTTATAAGCGTTTTAAAAGCTTAATTATGGAACTTAAAAGCTCTTTAATCTTTTAGGACCAAAACGCTCTGTTAAAACCCTTTATAGTGCAAGCAGTCACAATAGGTACTATTATGGGCGTACTATATCACTGTCTGGTGATTAAACGCTTTGATTATAGAAGCATTTGTTACTTGGGTAGTGATTACGATTAGTTAACTCAGTTTACAGCTCAAGGTGCAGATAGTGAGATTCAAAGAATAGTTAGAATTCTACATATTAACATAGAAACGACATTAACATTTTATTGTTATTTCTACATTTATATCTGTGATCCGTATGGTTTACAGGTAAATACTTTTCTATTCTAACCTAAGGGGTCCTCGGTTTGATGACGTACTCAAATTATATGTTGAAGAATAATGAACTGTGTTGGCTGCTTGAAATTAAAATGCAATGATCTTCTAGCTGATGTTCAGTATGCATAGTAGCATAAATCGAACACCATAGAGGCTCTATTCGGCATTAGACTATCGGGTCCAAGTGACTAGAAGTGTTTCCGACCTGTCAGACGACTTATCTGGTCTTTTAAACCTACTTTTACTTATAAGCTGTTAGAAGCTTATCAGACAGGCTTATCACAAATTACAAATTTTACCCCATGTCAAATTGAGGATATTGCCCGAACATGAAAATCTTACTGGTCTTACTCGACAGTTTGTTTCAAGTGACAAAATTGAGGCGTGGTTCAATTTTAATACAACACATGACATTTCGTCTGGCAATGACAGCGAATAACCTAATTAGGTGTTCTTACAGCAAATGTCAATATTATTATTCAATTTGTGATTAAAAAACCTTTACCTGTTACAGTTTTATTTACAGGTTTACCTTTAAAGTTTCTGGGCCATGAAATAATGCCCGTGTATACATATTTGTGATTAACGAACCTTTATCTGTTTCAGTTTTACTTACAAAATTACATTTCAAGTTTTTGGGACATGAAATAATGCCCGTATAATATATACATCGAGCCATGAAATAATGCTCGTGGGCCATGAAATAATGCCCGTATATGTACTCCGAGCCATGAAATAATGCTCGTTTCTAATTATAGTGGGCTTGAAATACAGCCCGTATATACATATTTGTGACTAGAGCTTCTGCTCGCGACTTCGTCCGCGTGGAATAGTTACTTTGGGCTAACGCTAAAAAAACCCCGATTTTGAAACATCCTTCATTGGTACACCGCTCCTATTGGTCCTAGCGTGATGATATATAGCCTACAGCCTTACTCGATAAATGAGCTAACTACCACTGAAAAATTCTTCAAATCGGACCAGTAGTTTCGGAGCCTATTCGGTACAAACAAACAAACAAACAAACAAAAAATCTTTCCTTTTTATAATAGAAGTACCTATAGATTAACAAACTTTTATCTGTTTCAGTTTTACTTACAGGTTTACCCTTCATGTTTCTGGGCCATGAAATAATGCCCGTATATGTACATCGAGCCATGAAATAATGCTCGTGGGGCATGAAATAATGCCCGTATATCTACATCGAGCCATGAAATAATGCTCGTGGGCCATGAAATAATGCCCGTATATCTACATCGAGCCATGAAATAATGCTCGTGGGCCATGAAATAATTCCCGTATAATATGTACATCGAGCCGTGAAATAATGCTTGTTTCTAATTATAGTGGGCCATGAAATACTGCCCAAAATTGTGATTTGTAATTTGTAAATAAAATAATAATCAAATGTTTATAAAATAACAGTTGTACCTATAATAATTCGATCAGTTGTTTTCTTGGCACTTAATATAACAGTTGATATGCTGTATAATGTGATACGTGTGCATAAAATAATTACCGTACTATTTGGATGTATTAATTTGGTCGATAATTAATTGTCGTCGATAATATTTTGGCTAGGTATATTGAAGTTGTTTGTGTTCACGAATTTTACACGAGGACTTGTAATGTACCTTGGATGGCCGACTGTTATCAATAGTAAATTATACGACATTTTAGTCAATAAGCTATGTTAAATTAATCCTGATTTTAATACTAAAAGTATTGTTTTGACTATTGTAGTACCGACTGAGTTCGTGGATGGCACGACTAACCAATCACGGCGCATTACTTGGAACGGAGGTATAATGGTGGGGGAAAACGCCATCTTGTTTGTCGTGCCAGTCCGGCGAGCTCAGTCGTGGATAAGACGTCGAGATACGAGTACTTAGGCTTGTGCTGTGTTTTAAAGATACCTAGCGTTGATTGTGAGGTATATCTGATTTTGTGTGTTGGATGGAGGAATACAATATGTAAGTACATGATCAAGTGCCTATTATTTCTGAAACCTTATTTTCAAAAGCCATGAACTAGAATGATAGTTAATTTTCATATTTAAACTATTACTAGACTCTGTAAGAATACGGAGTCTACAGTATTAGTTACATTTTTTCAATTCTTCAGCAAATGAAGGAGTAGGAATCATATTAACAAAATGTGAACGGAAGAAACGCAAGCAAGGTCGATTTGACACACAAAACATGACATGCCTCTAATCGGAGTATGATGGTACCAGGATATCAGAAACGTTAGGAAATTGCAGTTGACTGCAGAAAAGCCCCGTCGCTTGTTCTGAGTTCTGACACTGTCCTCTCGCATTGATGAATCGCTTCCAACATAAGATTTGTTACACCATTTTACTAAAAGAAGGTTTTTTTAGTTCCATTTAATCTTTATAAAATGGGGCCGGTCCTTCGAGTCAGAATAACTACCTTAAATTAGTCTGAGTTCAAGATACATTCTGTAGTGTTTGAAAACAATTTCAGGTAAATTGTTTATCGAGGCGGTGCTCAAAGCTGTTTTGTAAATACTTATCTACATAATCTGAGCACAAGTTTCCTTCCTCTCCTCCTCTGTCATCGATGACCAAGTATCACTTGAGATAAGAGTGACAGACACTTCATTCAAGTTCGACTTCATAACTGTTGCTTCAGTCCCTCACTAGATTTCCCGCGACTGGGCTGATGTTTTGCATTTTCCGGATGGGCATAAAAAGATGGGCATAAGGTATCGAATAGTAACCAAGCTGCAATCCTGGTATTTTAATGGCTCCTTTGTAAAATGGATTCCTAGTTACAAAATCCATAAATTAAACAACAACACATCTTATATTGAGGCCACAGATCCACTAGCTTCAACCACTTAGATGTCTCGGTACTGACGTATCTCATCACCCTGTATTATTAAATCCAGTCATAATTAGATTATACAGGATGTCCCCAAACCGTTTGACGGCAAATAGCCAATAATTTTCATCCACTAATTTGATCGTTACAATCAATCTACCTACATAGGGTTGGTTATTATGTCTGATCTAGTAATTTGCAATCACGTCATCCACCAACCAACTGATTGGCTGTCATGTGCTCATGTTAGTCGTTATTGCTTTAGTGGTGTGTCGTGTATTGACGACTAGTGTTTGCTGTCACTTTGGGGCCAATCTACAATTGTTGGCCGTTTGGCTGTTGGTTCTGAATTCGATTGCGGACTTAAATTAATTTGTTGGAACGAAGTTCCCTATCGCACTTAGCTCTCTGCACACTAGTCGAATGACAGTTAGACCGAAAAAAGTGCAACACGACACTTTTGTTCTCTCAAACGATGTTAACTTATTTAATTGTGTCTGTTATACATAATATATATGTACAGCGAAAAGAACTTCGTTCCAACCGGGTGTGCCGCGACATCTCTCGACTTTTTTTATTAAATCTTTTGTTGTTAAGTTACGAGTATTAGGATGTTCGCTGAAGGCAACAAAACACCAAAGAAGAAGGTGTCTAGAGAGAGTGTAGCGCTGCAAAATAACTAATACAAACAGGCCAACTGTTTTATGCAAGTGTGCGTGACAGCTACGTCCTTCGCTCACGCCACGTCATTGAGCTGTCATTGTGCTTTTCTAGTGTGTGTGTATGTAGTGGCCAATAGTTGGACGCAATTTTTTTCGACTAGTTCACTGCTTTGACTGTTTATCTATATCTATATATTTATAACTTTGGTGCGGAAATATTTGTTAAAGACGGCGTATTGCTTTAATGCTGTGATCTGTCACTAAAGAGTTTCGTATTGAATCCGGATTTTTCCGGGCAGGCAAACATTTTACTCAGCCCCGCAACCGTAAAATGACCCACTGAACAAAAGATTTTGCCATATAATATTTTTAAACAAAAAACGTTCAACTTTTACCAAGAATTCAAACATAGCCGAAATTATATAACTAATCTCGTCCACAACGATTCCCGAAACAACAAAAATAAAATTTTTGCTCAAAGTTACTTAGTTTCATGTACCTACAGAATTAGTAGCGGCTATGTGATCGGTTTTTTTACACCCTGTATATGCAAGATCGTCACTTTCACCATCAGCCTAGCCTTTTCCCAACTATTTTGTGTGCTTCCAGTCTAACCAGATACAGTACAAGGAGCAATTGTCTATCTGACCTCCACGATACCCTTGGTAAGACTGGTCATCAGACTCTCGGGCTTCGACTACCCGTAACGACTGTCAAAGATCTACGAATGACAGCCGGGACCAACTCATTAACATGCTTTCCTAGTCACGCAGGGGTCTCGGTCATGGATGGTCACCCATCCACGGGCCGGCCTCGACAAGCGATGCTCAGCGTTGAAGATCGACTCGTGCGGCTGTAATTATTTAGCCACGACGTCCGACCCGTGAACAAGAAATGTGCAAGAAAAAAAAAGTACAGTCGGATCCATAAATTACTAACACAAACCCGTTGTACAAGCGCCAGAACTGGCGTCCTTAACGATAGGTATCCTTAAGGCTTTTTAATTAAATTTCTTTGTTCATAATCCTCAGCTTTGAGCAAACTCTCAAATTAATTTTGTCCTCATTTGTTTTAGGTTGGGGTTTTGAGAGCACGTTTTGATTGGTCGTTTTAATTTAATGTTTTATGGACGTATGAGCTGTGTTGGGTTAAGTAGGTTAAGAGTGTCTGTTTCTTTTAATAATATTGTTTTACAGTTTGACCAGCTTACGGTTACACCTGCTTTCAGTTCATGGACATCTCAAAATAACTGCTCAAAGTTACTTTTGTTTTTATCAAGTGGCTCATATTTTTTTTACAATTTGTTATTAATGCGCAAAAAAAACGCGCGTTTGTTTGCATATAAAACACTACAAAGTGTGTACTTGTTCGGTTTTTTTTGGAAATCTTTTGTTTTTTTTTTTGTTTTTTTTTTGGCTTCACTATTTGGAAATCTGTTGTTTTTTTTTGGAAACAGTTTTTTTTTTCACTATTTCGTTGTAGTACATACCCCACACAAATTCGTATTGCCACTTGCTATGTAAATAACAGTGACAGGAAGTTATTATTTCATCATCAACATACACAAAATGGAAAAAGTACGTATTATTAAATCTAACTCAAAAACTATCCAAGCGAAGTTAATCAAATTTATATGGGACCACTTCGCAAGCTTTCTCTACCAAACGAAAAAAATATCACGGAGAAAATAATGAAAATACTTTTTTTTTATACTTACAGTCCAACATAGAATCTCCTCCTTTTTTGAAATCGGTTAATTACAGTTAAAATAAAACCTTGTAACAAATTAATCGCCATTTAATCTCCGTCCCTAAAAACGTTGGTACAAATTAGAAGAAAAACAACCACTTGACAGGTCTACTTCCTTCTCTTTGATATCATTAAAACCCTTCGTTAATTTCTTAATTTCTAACTAATTGTATTTAGCTTTGAAAAACGGATTACCAAAATAAAAAATGAATGTTTCCGTTTTTTTTTAAGAAAATAAGTATCTCGTTTTTAGGGAATAATTTTACTGAATCTAAACTAATATTATAAAGAGAAAAGATTTCATTTTTTTGTATGTTTGTTTGTAATGAATAAACTCAAAAACTATTGAACTGATTTTAAAAATTCTTTCACCGGTGGAATGCTATAATATCACTGAGTAACTTAAGCTATAATTATAAAGACATTACGTGGGCGAAGCCGCTGGTGGGAGCTAGTTACGTTAGTGCTAGTTACGAGTCGTAAAAAATACAATTTTAATATCACGAATGACTGAAAAATACTAATTAAGTATAGTTTAGGTACCTTTAAAAAAAGCATAAAAATGATGGAAGAAAAATATTAAGAAAGAAACTCGGCAATTTTATATTATAATGAAAGTTAAAATGAAACAAAATATTAATAAACATCAATTTATGCGAGGTCTGAATACTTTTAATACTTACATAGAAACGAAACCGTGTCGGGCTGCTGAATAGAAGTAGGAATTTTCTTTATCAAAGCTTTTCGCAATAACTTTTAATCAACGACTAAGCTATTTTATTTTTGCGTTTCTTTTTTACTTAGGTTCATGTACTATCGCGAGTCACGCAAGTCTAACCGCTTTAAAAAAAAATCGTGTGCACACGATGACTACATCTATTTACCACCCCTGTTTTAAGGTAAGCTAAACTGTACCGGCCGAGCGCTGCAGGCAAGAATAGTCCTTTCGGAGTTCAGATATGAGTGTCCATGATAGTACGTATACCTAAACCAGTGCAATTAGTTGTTTAATAGATTAACACACGTCATTTATTTTTTCAACCCCACATCCTACTAGAAAGCGAACAATATAAATACTAAATGACACTTTTTGTTCGGCAAACCAGAAGACGCCCGGCCCTCTGTCGGCGCGACCACGCCTTCCGGTTCACCGACCAAAAAGTGACATATGAACTCGACGATCGCTTTCTATTAGAACGCGGCTTAATAGCCATTTTATGCAACTGTCAAAAAATGACAGTCCGAAAATTTTAAGTGATGCAATAAATTACCGCGTATTTACTCGTATATTGTACAGTCGTTAAAAAAAATATGCTACCTATGATTTGTATAACGAAACGAATGTTCATAAATAACTGCTAAATATGTTTTGACTCTCAAGAAATAAATGCTGCTGAGATGTAGGAACAAACATTATGCTATAGCTACTAAAAGTATTTTTATCTTCAACCTTCTGACGTTATCTTTCCATTGTTTCAGGAACATAAGTGTGGTGTGAATACAATGCTCCGTTGTATGTGACGTAAGTCTAGTGCGTGTGCGCAGTGCGTCAGTGACGTAGTGAGTGACAGTTAACACAAGATGGCGGACCCCGACGCGTTCGACGACGAGGTATGGTACCCTAGTCGTTTTATTTAGATACAATAATTGTTGATTGTGTTCTTTCTACTCGTTTTCCTGCAATAAAAAACTAAATCTATAAAAATCTAAGTATCCAAATGTGTGTTCGTGTATAGCGACGGAAGTATGTAACAGGAAGCTGGGGGAGAAGTGCGCGCTATTTGATCCGACAAATGAGCGCGCGCGGTGCTAGAGTTGGTCGTCTGAAACGACCTTGATGAGGGGCCCGTTTAATGTTTCTTATTACCTTAATGTTGCTTATTATCAAGGTGAGATGTTAGATGTTATACACAACATAATATGTGACTGCTGTAAGGCTCACTCGGTTTTTTTAAGTGAAAACTTTTTTTGGCTCGTTGAGCACTTTTTAGAAAGAAAAGAAAGAAAGAAAAATAGGTTTATTCATCACAGAAACACGTGCATACAAAAAGACATAAGTAAAAAAAAAAAAATAGAGAACAGAAATAGTGCACGTCATGACTGTGATAAGAAGGTTTTAGGTGAACCAAACTCGCGTCATCGTCACCGAAGGCGCGTTGACCACTTTTTTATTGACAGCGCCCTCTGTTTTATTTTTTTGGATTTTTTTAATGGAGCTACTGCTTTCACCACTGGGCTACCACTGCTCCTCAACAACAATACGGTAGAATATTATAACATTGGTGATACATCGCTCGCCTATGCGAAGGCTTGAACCTAATTCGGCCTTGTAAAACGAAAGTTATCTGTTTCGCCACAGGAACATAAGTGCAATTTCTCCACATTATTTAATAAAATTTTGGTTAAAACCTAATTATAACAGGAAATGCTGTAGTGTACTTATTGCGGTTTTGTGTCACGCTCTATAATTACTTCTTTACTAAGCGGATTTCCACCGCACCTGCGTATTCTTATTCTGCGTAATACTTTTAGCTCGGAAACTACCTCATTTTCGTACAGTGCAGTAATATTACCTTGATATTGCGGAAACTCTGCAGTTTCCTTGTTATGTTAAGTTAGATTAACCCGACAACTAGTTTCTGGGAATGTATGTAATGCGGTTTTGAGTCCAGATCGTACCGTATTGCTCCATCGCCGTTTGTTGGGCAGTATTCCAATTTTGAATGTCATTAACGATTTTTTTTTAAACATGAAGGAATTTATATGAAATTCTCCCATACTTGTTCTAAAAAATAATCAAGTTTATTTTTAAGAACAATTTTCCCACGAGGTGTGGCCAAGTTATAACAGCCGCATGGGTCGGTCGTTAATTTAAATCATTAATTTTGGAAAAGAATTAATCTTAAATATCGTATCGTAATGTTTACGATAGCGAATGATCGTAAAAACTTACAATAATCACCGATATATGATTATCGTATGGGTATCGTTGCCTCACTACATAAATTACATTAAGTTGAATCCTACAAGTACTACAACATAACATGACGCGGTTCTGCCTATGTGAAGTTGTTTAATGTGTTCAAAAAAAAAAACATAATTTAATCAACGCTTTTTGCGCTGAGTATAAAATACAATTTAAAAAATCAATACTCAATCGAACGCGGAACGGTTCAAGTTTGAAAATACGTCAATTAAAAGTATATTGGCAGCGGCCACTGGGTTCGAGGGTTTTTATTTTGCTGTATTTTTATTCTAACTGCGTTTTAACAACTTTTTTGGGATATGGATGAAATATATTCGAAAAATATAGCTTTATTTCCCAGTTGGGGTTTTATTCGAAACGAATTTTTAACAGTAAACAAGGAAAAGAAATCGAATGTTGCAGATTTTTTCGAATGCCATTTTAATTTGCTTGTGAATTTGCCAACTCATTTTTCGCCAGTATTTCTGGTGACGCTCTATTCTAAAAAAGAAATAAACAAATGAAAAAGTTATTTTCACAAAGCAAGAAAGAGATGAAAGATATTAATGCTACGGTTTAAATTGGAAAATCTACCAGGAAGTTACATGCAATCTCTGTTACTACCTACTTATACGTATATATGTTGATATATTCTACTACATATCTATAAAACTTAGATGAAGGGAGCTGTAATTCACCTGATGCTAGTAAATGACACTATTGACAGCTCAAATCAAGCTTACCTTATCTAAGTTTTCTTGGTGAGATTTTTTTATAGAATAGACCGAGAGGGCTCCCTAAATTTTATGTTTTTTGCATTAACATTCTGAAACAGTCACGCATACGATCAAAATGGAACTTTAGTCTATGATTTATTGGCTCTTTTTCACTTTACGTAATTGGAACATTTTCACTTGATTAATTTTTTATTCGAAACTCATGTCTTTTTTTTAAATTATTAAAAGCAAAAACAAAATTACTCGGCTTTTATGTCTAAAATAAGTATTGACAGTAAGAAAATATAGTTTATTAAATATTTTATAGTTATCCGACATCAATCGTTAGGCAGTTGCCCGCCAGACACAACACCCGTATGGTCGGAGGATCTTCTCTTTTCTCTAGGGTAAGAGTGAACTTTACATCCTGTTCCTCATACCTCTAAAATCACGTCCTTCATTACTGAAGGTCGTGTCCATGAAAGGACTTCGAGGCTTGAAATAAATCCAGGACTCCATGAAAGGGGTCTAGTGAGGGCGGTTACTTGGTCTGACCAGCGGTAAGGTGACCGGCCGCGAAGGTCTTTTCCCGTCTACCTTGCCCATCACCAACAGCTTTTCAAGGTATCCGACTCCCGACGGGAAATTGTAACCAAAGTAAACGAGAATCTTTTGGTAACAGATTGTGGATAGTTTATCTCTTATGCGTAGCAGCGTAGTTGTTTGAGAGTAGAACAAGTAGTAAACCCATAGCCCTAGATATTTTGTTTCCATTTTTTTCAATAGTCCTGCATCAACCGGGGGTTGTCCTTAGGTGCACTTGCATGTAGTGCGTTTAAGGATAATCGTCGGTTGGTGCCTCATTCCATTTTAAATTGTCTAAGCGACCTCTGCGAGTTGGCTTCGGCCCCTCGTACGCCTTCCAAAGGACCGGGACCCCATGTTCCCGAGATAATAATTATGTAAACATAGACAGCAATAATAGAAGATGCCAATAGTGCCCCACAGAACTAAACTCACTGTTCCATAAGAAAGCCAGATGCACATTTGTATTCACCAGGCTTGCATGAATGAATAGATGCATGAGTTCGGAATCCAAACAGGTGGATTGCATAGAGGCGTTCTATCACGTAGGTACTATAGATGTTTCAGCACCGCAATGGTAGAATTAGGTAAATATTATTTATTTATGTAAGAACCGAAGAGATGTGCAAGGATTTTGTGTTGTTTTCTGTCGTTTATGACCTTCTGAAGACTTCAATGGATAGTTACAGTAAAGTTATAAATTCTATTTTATTACTACTAGCTTTTGCCCGTAGTGTCGCCCCGTGGATGTCGGAAAATATCCCACGGGAATGTACTACTGGAATTAAAAGTATCTTATGTGTTAATCCAGATTATAAACTATCTGTGTACTAAATTTTATCTGAATCCGTACACATTAACATACAAATACACATTTATAACAGCGAAATGATTTTGTACCAAATATGCACAAAAAAACGAAATAGTTCAAAATGCTAGACATTGCTTCAATTTCTCGTTCTTTTATTGAAAGCCGGGGTATAAACCTACTTATAGAATATTATTGTGAAGACCTTTCAAAGTAGGCTTACAAGTCTCAATAAGGGATTAAAATACTAAGTATATCAAATAGGAGAACTAAATCTGGTGAGCCTTTTAAAAGCCTCTAAAATGACTCTAACAAATAAATTACAGTATCTACTACTTGGACCCCTTTTTCAACAAAAACCTTTCATCTATTTTACGATACAAAACACCAGCCTGTTAAATAGCGATATTTTGTTTTTCTAACCCTCAAATAACTGTATTTTGATCGCTCCAGTTTGGGAAAAAAATGGTGTAGGCGCCGAAACCTCAATATTTTATACTTCGGGAACTTAGCCATCTAAGTTCCCGAAGTATAAAACATTATTCTCCAGTAAAAAGTGTTAAAGAGTCCATACTCTTTAACACTTTTTACTGGAGAATAATGTTATGTTGTTAATGTTGTAGGCAAAGTGTTATTGGGTTTTTCTTTAAGGAATCTCTCAGTAGTAGCCCGGTGTCTGGATTTGTGCCCGGTGAATGGCAATAGACTCCCTATTACATGGGACTTAAACATAACTGGCGAAATGTGGGTGTACCTACTGGGTTACACGTCTGCCCAACCTTTCAGCGAAACAAGGCATGATTTTATGTTATGTAATTATTTTTTCATCATACCTATTCGAAAAACGACAATTGCATATAGAGGATAACGGGAGCAAAATTCAACTTTGCTCTCTAGGGAGTTTGAGGTTTCTCTCTTCTGATTGGTCCACTCCGTGCTTTTGATAGCGTACTGATTAGCGTAGTTAGGTTGGAGACGCTCGCGTGAAGGTTTAATGTAAAAAAAAAATCGAGTATAGTGTGTATCACTCGGGGACAAAATATTTTGTATCCGTTCGTATCCTTTCCGATCCGATGCGATGCGAGCCGTTTGGTGCAAATCATCCTTATGGTGGCTGGTATACATGGGTACCACTAGATGAGGATCAAGTACAGTGACCGCACATTGAGAAATATGTTAATCAGCAGTAAAATTTTAAGCAAATAATAATAAATAGACAGTGTATAGAATGCCACTAGCGGCACTCTATCCCTATCAGATAAAGTGCCACTACCGGCACTTTATTAACACCGCCTTGGCTCGGCTAAAGTGCCGTAAGCATTGCATTGTCATAGTCACTGTCACTAAGTCACGTCACTTGGTATTTTCTTTGATTTTTGAGCTTAGATCGCTGTAAAACACCACATTCCCTAAACATTACATTCTCTTGTGCCCAAACGGGCACTTGCCTGCCGCTGCCGCGGTACCGCTCGCTACGCTCGTTCGGCTCTTGCGTTGTGTGATCACAGTTCTAACCTAACCTAACTTACCTTTTAGCCATTTTCATTTGCTAAGCCAAGGGATTATGGCACTTAAGTTTAGTCGGCCATAGATGAAAGAAACTAACTTCAACAATCAAACAAAATAACAAGTGACAGTGACAATGCAGTGCTTACGACACTTTAGCCGGGCCGAGGCAGTGCCACTAGAATGCCGCAAGAATTCTTACGGCACTCTATACACTTCCTAATAAATAAAAGACGTGATTAAACCGTGTTGTTCAGAACAACTTTTTGTAGTTTAGTTACTGTTCAGTTCACGTTAAAACAGTCTAAAACTCCTGGAAATGTCATTTAAACTTTCCTGGGAAACAAACATTTTCGTTCATTTTATTTTAATTGTTCCTGTCAGAGGCACAATCCAATATCATAATACCCGGTTAAAAGGAGGTCCATTGTATATTTATTTCTAAAAGAAAGAAGAAATAATTAGTAAATTCTTTTTAAAATTGTGGAGAGCAGTATCTTTAGAACCTCATCCTTCTTTTCTCGAATCGGTCCGATCAGTATTAAAAATCTATACTTTTGTACTTCTTAGTACATTATTATCTATTTTTAATATTAGAAACGCGAAGTTTTGTGCGGATGGATGGATGGATGTTTTGCAAAAACGACTGAACGGATTTGGATGAAATTTGGCACATAGACAGTATATTTTATCCCAATATTCTTACGGAATCGAGATTTATGCGGGTGAAACCGCGGGAAGCTGATAGTATATGCCGCGAGGCTAGGTTTGAAAGTTTACTACAGGGGCCGTACCATGAACACTTTAAATACTTGCCAAGTACAGGACAGGTCAACTTGGCATTTTAACCTGACAGGTTTTCTATTTGTACCATGAGCATTTCAGTCTGACCTGCAATGTATCAACTTCAGACCTGCTACGTTGTCGTTGACCGGTACGTCATATTATAAACAAACGTTCGGAAATACTTTTTCGGAAAGTTACCGGTTTTACGGTTATATAAAATAATTAATTTGATAACAGTATAAAATGATGAAAAAAATCAAATAAAATAACTATGTTTCGTAGCAAAAAATCTTATGTAACACAATTGACGTGGAGGCCCTTTTAGATGTAAAATAAAGGTACCACCAACAACACCAACCTACTTGAAAACTTACGAAAGTTATATTGCTATTTTCGAACGACTATAGCGTGTCAAATAAATTGTCAACAAGACAAGAATATTTATTGAGGAGAGTTTTTAAATATAAAAATTGGAAACGTTAGATTTTTTTAATAATCACAAGGATTGCAATGGGGTACATAAAAAGGGCTCAAACTCGAGAAATGTCCCGCAGATTGTGGACGGAAGTGACGGAACATGATGTGAATTCTATTGTTGGTGGAGGCATGAGGAACAGAGTGTAAAGTTCACTCTTCTCATTAGAAAAGGGAGGCTCCTCCGACCAGACGGGTGTTATGTCTGGCGGGCAACTGCCCGAAAGTTGTTTTCGGATAATCTTATATATTTATCATGCAAGATTTTTGTAACGTCATGTCTTTGCTGCGTAGTTCGTATGTAACGGTATAACCGCTACAGTGCTATCGATGATTCAAGAGGCTGGGCAAGGCTGGGCAGCTGTAGTTTGTTTTTTTACTAAGACTAGGAATATTGTCTTTACCCAAAACATCTATTAAACATTAAATTGGTTTTTATTTATGTGTATTGTGTTCTTGATTTCTATTTCTTTCACGTCTACTCACTCGTACCATTTCTACAACGTAAGTAGACGACAAAGAGACTGTCTTTTTTGTAGTCTATAATTTTAAATAACGCCACAATAGTATCTAATACATTCACAAATTAACATATCAAATCAATCAATCAATCAGCCTATTAATGTTCCCACTGCTGGGACACAGGCCTCCTCTCTGTGAGAGGGAGTGGGCTGTAATCAACTACGCGGGCCCAGTGCGGGTTGGTAGATGTTACATGTCTTATAATGTTTGGTTCTAAGACATGCCGGTTTCCTCACGATGTTTTCCTTCACCGTTTTGAGAGCAGTGGTGATGAAATTATTTTACACAAAGTAAAGCGCCTGCTTGGGTTCGAACCCACAACTCATAAGTCGGGGCCGTTACCACTGGGCCACCACTGCTCAATTAACATATACGTTTACGTTTTGTATTTTAAATTAAAGAAAACAGTTCAATAAAAGTTAGTTTTACACGCCTGCTTAATATGACAGCAGGGCAGCTCAGTTTTCAAGGTTTCACATGTCAAAAATGACTTGATGATAGAGCCTATCGCAGGTCAGACCAGTGAAATGTTGTCACGTGACCACTGAGCGGCTTTAGTCACGTGATCGCTGGCTCGCCTGTTATTTGACGTGTTCATGGTACAAATTAGCCCGACAGTTCACTTTCCGTCGAAAATTAACCTGCTATAAGAGTGCATGGTAAGCCCCCTGATCATTCACCTTTTTACAAGACCTTTACCCTTAGTTTAAAAATACTTGATATTTATAAAGGCGCTATAAATAGAACGTGCCTTTGTCATTTTTATGTCGAAGAAACAAGAGGAAATTGACGAAAAAAAAATTGTTACTTAAAAAATCTACGAGTTAGGTTAGGCCCATTTGCACCAAAAACCACTTTATAGATACGTTTAGCGCTTAACGAATGAAAAAGATCCACTGTCAAACGATTGAGATTTTACTGTCAAAAGGCTTTTGCAGACCAGCGCGACTTGTCGTGCGACGCGACACGAACAATACAATTTCTAAGAAAACTTCACGGTATAACAATAATCGGTGACGCGTCGCGCGACAAGTCGCGCTGGTCTGCACAAAGCTTTAACGTTTGATTTAAAATATATTAAACAAAAAAAAAATTGTGATTGGCGGTGCAAGTGGGCCTTATAAAAGACGAACTGTGTCAAATGTTGCGACAATTATTTTGTTTCACAGCTTTATAGAATTGTTTTCTGGTTAACTGCATACAAAAAGTAGTCATTTACACCACATTTTCTTCGAAACTCCACACGCAAACACACACAATTAGTCATTTAAAAGATTTCATAAATCATTTAAAAGAAACCTAAATCCCAGAAAGATTTAATTAATTAAAGAAAACCAATTCAGTTTGGAAACAAACTAACAGTTTCATACAAAAACGGTTTGGTAAAAGGATTTCCAGCGTTCTTTTCGCATTCGTCGACTAATGCGCTATTGTAGTGAGCTGGCAACTTCTCTGCTCGTAATGAGCCCGTAATGAAGTCTTGGCAACCCTAGACGATCGTTAGGGTTGGCGAAGGATAATTTTTCGTTGAAATTTTTAAATTAAATCATCTACGTCTGTCTTCGCATGCTGTCGAAGATCTCGGGAAGACTTGGATGAGACTCACACATACCAGGGAAGCATGACACGGGAGAGCGAACTCAACAGTCATGAGTGGAACAAGCCAATGATGATGATGACGTCTCCGAATGAGAAATCTAGTAATCTATTTGTAGGAACTTAAATAAAAGTGTTTTTATAAAATATTCTATAGTATCAAACAATTGGCTACAGCGTACTGGAAGACGTAGCATTAGAGGGAGGCCTTCTACAAGGTAGACCGATGATCTTGTGAAGGCCGCAGGAATTCGCTGGATGCGAGAAGCACAGAACCGGTCGAAGTGACGATGCTTGGGGGAGGCCTATGTCCAGCAGTGGACGTCTTTCGGCTGAAATGATGATGATGAATATCAATCAATAGACGAACACAGTGATGAATTGAGGATTCGTCGAAATAGACCAAAGTTTTTTAAACATGGATTTATGACGACAATACGTCAGTAAATTAAACTTCGTATGTCTAATGACGTTCACAGTCTGCATACAAAAATTCAAGCAAACATCATACTAACCAAATTACATCCAATCGTTTTATAGCTAGTCAATGATTAGCCAAAACCATACTCGGCCCATCACTACTAACCTAACGTCCTAACTAATATTAGTAATATTATAAATGCGAAAGTGACTTTGTTTGTAAGTTTGTTACGCTTTCACGCAAAAACGGCTGAACGGATTTGGATGAAATTTGGCACATGGGTAGACCATGACGAGGGTTCCTAACATAGAAAACTTTTTTTCCCGATATTGCGCAGCTAGTTTAGTATTTTTATAAAAACACATTTTTATTTCGTTGTTAGGATTTTTTCGATAGTTTCTAAATATTCCTACGTATTAGTATTGCCAGTGTTTTCATTTCGATATTGACATCTCCACATTGTATATTTTTGTATCTTATCAGACCACCATTTGCCTACGTCATGCTTTTGTTAACGTTATGTACTATCTGCCAGCAGACATATATGTTAAGGTGAAAGCGTCAGGGTAGCCCGCGAAATTCAAATTTTCTTACGTTTTTTGCAATTTGCAGGTCACTATCAGGTTGTATGTCTGTCTGATCTAAATATGATTTGGCGCATCCTCCTTAAGTTTACGCACAAATTGTAAAGTAGTGTATAAATTGTTGAAGAGCCTAATAATAAAAAAAAAAAAATATTTTGAATTTTTTGTATGATCGTATTTTTGTTTGTGATGAATAAACTCAAAAACTACTGGACCGGTGTTAAAAACTCTTTCACCAGTAGAATGCTATATTATCACTGAGTAACATAGGTTATAATTTATAAAAGCGTCTTGCAAAAGCAAATGTGGAGAGAAAAAAAAAGGATTATACAAAAAAAAAACAGTTCCTAAAAAAAATACTATATAAAGTGAAAAATTACTTTAATATCGGTCGGGATTAAAACTAAAAGAAAGTAAGAAATAAAAGAAAGAAATGAAAGAAAAGAAAGAAAAGAAAGAAAGAAAAGAAAGCAACGAAAGCAAAGAAAGAAAAGAAAGAATTTTGTTTATTCTACACAAACTAAAGGCACATTCCAAAAAAATACATATAAGACTCCTTTACAAATTAGCCAAAAGCCTCGTATTCAAGATTCATAATTTAGAAAAGTGAATACAAAACCAAAGACACCGACTTCCGAAAATTAAAGTTATTTTTCAGTTTGTCGTGTTTCTGTGGAAGTCGTTTTTGGTTTCCACATTTGCTTGCACAAGACGCATGTCGCTTGAGCGTGTAGCTCGTGCCCACAGGGTAAAAACAGTTACTTTGGGTAATGAAGCAACATTTTCATTACCTACTTTCTTTTTTCTTAAGACTTTTCTTTAGAAGATATTATGTATAAATTCTCTCGTTTTTAAATTCGTAGATAAGCTGGGTCTTCCTCTAAATGCGAATGAATGGTTTTAATTTTGAAAGAGCTTAGCTCTCGCTCGCTCAGTGGTTTCTCGTTATTTTCCTATTAGTGTTTTCTTGTGGTGTAGATTTTCTTATAATAGGACATAAGGCTGGAAATGGGTTGGCAATTTATGTTGAGCTTTTTTATGTTATTGTATGGCAAACCAATGCCTTGTTTAGGGCTAGTGGTCACAAGCGCTACCACAGTATACATAAATAATTGTACAAGTACTGCAGATTCGGAAAAGACTCTGCAAAATCATTTAAATAAATAGTGACTTGCTACCACACAATAAAGTGCAATTCAGGTCGCACAGCGCTAATTACCTACAGTTATATTCACCTAGAAGTTGCCTCTCTTTCTATCGCGTAACTTTTATGTCTTCTGACTACGTTACACCCACTGTAGGCCTGACAAGACGAACCCGCCGCGTACTTGTAGCTTAATACCTAAAATGCGGAGTGCACCTGACCTGGCGCTACTACTGAGCATGATATCCTGGTTTCGATTCCCGAGTTGGGTAAAGTGTAATAGGACTTATCCATCTGGAATTTCTTAGTAGAAGAGCGGGTTCTGAATTTCTTAGTAGAAGAGCGGGTTCTGAATTTCTTAGTAGAAGAGCGGGTTCTGAATTTGTGCCCGGTTGATGGCGATAGGCTCGCCCCCGTTTTACATGGAACTTAAACATAACTGGCAAAATGTGGGGTGTACTATAGGTACACCTCTGCTTAACCCTTCGGGGATTACAAGCGTGATGTTTTGTTGGTTCGAAAACAAACCAGAATGGTAAATACTGTCCGATTTACCATACAAGAGGATCCGCAGGTGCGACGCCCTATCATAGAAAGAAAAGAAAAAAAAGAAAAAAAGGAAAAAAAGAAAATAAAGAAAATACAACTAAGTACAAGTAAAAAATAATATTTAAAAAAAGATCCATCTTAAAGCCAACTCCCACGGTGCGCCATATCGCGGACGCGCACCAGCCCGCACGAGGACGCACCGCCACGCACGCGTACAACGCGCGTCTGCGCTACCACGCACGCTAGGTTTCCCACGGTGCGTCGTGCGCGTGCATCCGCGATATGGCGCACCGTCGGAGGGCGGCTATAGAGACAAAGCTGAAAATATGTGTCACTAGCTTCTGCCCGCGACTTTATCCACGTGATATTTTTATAAAATAGTTTATGTTAGCTATAGTAAAGTAGCTTATGTTAGTAGTTGCTTAGTAATAACATAGTATCGTCAGCGTGGCCAGTTGTTTTAACCGCAAATCAATGCTGCGTGGGGGTTCACTAATCTTAGTTAAAAAGTCTATTAAATCTAAGACTCGTAAAGATATAGTTGATTTGTCGGTTGAACATAACATTGAGTTGTCCTGTGTTGAGCTAGATAAGTATGTCATAGTGTGCGTTTACAGACCCCCCAATTATCAAAACTACTCCATATTTGAGGCAGTAATGGAAGATGTTCTAGCAAAACTTGCAACGGGGAAAAAATCAATAATTATCTGTGGTGACTTCAATATTAATATCTTAGAAAATAGTTCAAATAGCAGTCGATTATTAAGTCTCTTTAAATCATTCAATCTGTCAAATGTGTTTTCAGAACCAACCCGCATAACTACAAATACTGCTACATGTATTGATAATGTTTTTTGTTGCTGCGACTATTTAGATAAAGCTATTGTAAATTATCTGCCTTCGGATCACAGTGGTCAAACTGTTGCTTTCAAGTGCAACACACCATTACAAAGATTTCAGATACAATCTAGACAAGTAACAACCAGCAATCTAAGTAAATTTAATAATAACTTAATAAGTAAGTTAAGTATACCGGGTCATATTATAAACAATGTAAATGAATTATATGAGGAATTCTTTTCGGTAGTGCGCACCGAGTTCGATAATACTTTAAAAAAGAAAACTAAAACGATTTGCCCAAATTTTCTGTTCAGTGACTGGGCAACTAAGGGTATTAGGAAAAGTAGGGAAACATTGTTTGAGCTGTATGGCCTTAAGCCTTTTATTAACTCTGACACTTTTAATAAATACGTTGCTACTTACTCTAAAACTTTCAAAAATACCTGCAAGGTAGCTAAAGCCTTGTACCTTAGCAACAAGATCAAATCAGCCGATAATAAAATAAAGACGGTTTGGAAAATTATCAATGACGAAACAAATAGGAATAAAAGACATAACAGTGATTTCACACTAGAAACTTCACGTGGTGTCATAAGCACTAACAAAGAAGTTGCTCAAGAATTTGTAAATTTCTTTACCAGTATCCCACTTAAAACTACTGAAACCTTAAATTCCTCGCCCTCGCGTTCTATTGATTTATTAAGAGCCAACGTTTCATCCTGCCCGATTGAATTTAAATTCAAGCATATAAACCCCATAACAGTATTAAAAGCTTTCAAGCAAATTAAGATCAAATTAACCGAAGATCTATGGGGAATGTCAATCAAAGTTTGTACCTCCATTATTGAGACTATAGCGCCGTACTTAGCCTTAATATTTAATTTGTGTGTGGATCAAGGAGTCTTCCCTGATCTAATGAAATATAGTAAGGTAATACCACTTTTCAAATCCGGGGACAGTAAAGATACCAATAATTATAGACCCGTGTCCGTGTTGCCAGTATTAAGCAAGGTGTTTGAAAAGGTAATGCTTAATCAAATGCTCAATCATTTTAATACCAATAAAATCTTACATGATCAACAGTATGGCTTCACCAAGGGACGTTGTACGACTGACGCCGGTGTCACCTTATTAAAACACATATTTACGGCGTGGGAAGAGGCCCAAGACGCCATAGGAATTTTCTGTGACCTCTCCAAGGCTTTTGACTGCGTCGACCATGAAACCTTAATCTTGAAACTTGAGCATTACGGACTTGGAAAACTTGCGCTCAGTTTAGTTAAATCTTATTTAAATGATAGACAACAGCAAGTTCAAATAAATGGTGTCAATTCACTCGGTTTAAAAGTAAAAATGGGTGTACCACAAGGATCAATATTGGGTCCTTTTCTCTTTTTAGTATATATTAATGATCTACCCCATTTGTTAAAAACTCAACCACAAATGGTGTTATTTGCTGATGATACTTCATTAATTTTTAAAATGAATAGACCTGCATCAAATCTTGACGACGTAAATAACGCCCTGCAGCAGGTCCAAAATTGGTTCACTGCTAATAATTTAGTATTAAATGAGAAAAAAACTAAGTGCATAAGATTTTCTTTACCAAATGTCAAAAGTAGTAATTGTGAGATAGTATTAAATCAAGAGAAACTAGAATTCGTCGATCAAACTGTTTTCCTGGGGATCACGCTCGACTCTAGGCTTCAATGGGGTCCTCATTTAACATCCCTTTCAGGACGACTAAGTTCGGCAGCATATGCTGTGAGAAAAATCCGTCAATTTACGGATGTAGATACCGCGAGGCTAGTCTATTTTAGTTACTTTCATAGTATTATGTCGTACGGTATTCTACTATGGGGACGGGCTGCAGACATCGAGTCTATTTTTATTCTGCAGAAAAGAGCCATCAGAGCGATATATGGCCTCCGCAGGCGCGACTCTCTAAGGGAACTGTTTAAAGATATTAACATCATGACGGTACCTTGTCAATATATCTATGAAAACATTATGTACGTAAGGAAAAATCTACATCTTTTTAGTAAAAGAGGTTCAAGACACAATTATATCACTAGGAATAGGGACCAATTAGTTCAACCGGGTTTCAGGCTGGCTAAAGTAGACTCATCATTCATGGGGTACTGTTTAAAATGCTACAATAAAATACCTCCCCACATACTTCAGCTGAATGAAACGAAATTTAAATCTTATATTAAACGCACACTATGCAGTCAGGCATATTATAAGTTGGGGGATTACATCGCTGATAAAAATGCTTGGGTCAACGCTGGTCCTGCTCCACAAGGGCACATAAACTAATTGTATAGCATCTGAAAATACTGTTGGAGCTGCGGAAGATTTTAAAAACTATCTTTGCATTGTATAAATTCAATCTCTTAGCATTGTATAATTGCATAGCACATGTGTGAGTACTATGTACAGACTATAAAGCTACCATTTAGGTACAGGGTATGTCTTTCATTGACTTGAATGTGCCCTGGCGGCTGAGAGTATGTCATGCTCACTCTAATGTCACGCTGACGGTGGCGTGTGTGTTGGATCATTTAGCTCCCTTCAAAATGGTTGAGCTGAATGGTGCTAATCCATGCGTCATGTTCGTGAACGGGCGCCGTCAGTTGTGACTGGTCATCTCATAGCTGCCATGGCTTATTTTAATTTGATTTAATTTTTTAATTGTTTTATTTTTGTTTTTATCTTTTATTACGGACGCTTTTAACGTTTTGCATCGTTCTCACATGTATAAGTTCAACATGAATGATGTAACCAATATTTTGTAACCAAATTTTTATTTAAAAGAGTGTCCGTGGAGTTTCTTGCCCGTTCTTCTCCATAGGTACCTACTACGCTTTGGAATGGGCATCTAGCTTCATCTTTTCTGACTGACCGACCCCTTGACAATTCAAAAGTGCCTGTAATTGGTTTATTTGAAATAAATGCTTTGAGTTTGAGTTTGAGTTTGAGTTTGAGTATTCTACAGCACGCGTAGCATGCCGCTTTCTATGTTTACGAAGAATAGACACAGCTCTTTCTATACAAAGTGACATTTCCTTTCTTCATTTTTGACATCGCACCGCCGTAGAAATCTTTCTACAATCTGTCATTTTGTCTGTATTTTCTAACTATCTTTGTCTAGGTCCTTTTATATGTAGACTATTTCAGAAGAAAGTTTTCTATCCCAAAATGTCAAAATCACACTGACAACTGACAGTTGTCTAAGATAGTGAAACTTTCTACTCGACAGTCACAAAGTAAGTACCATATATGATTATCTACAAAATCATGATTTTACAGAACAGCGTTTTAAACGCATAACACTTCGAAAAAAGAAGTTGTAGTTGTGTTTATATACGTGACTTACCTAATATCAGTAAAAATTGAGAATCAAACCGAAAAAAAATCCTATGACGAAACAAAGAATTCTGAGTTGTATTATGTAAAAGTTTGGATTTCGTAAAAAGTGCAGTTGACTTTGCTGCCGTCGTACTGTCTACACGGAACGTCATTTTTGTCTACTCTTCCGTCGACAAAGCGGTGCTCATGCTACGCGTGCTGGTGAAAGAATTTTAAACAGCGGTCCAGTAGTCTTTTAGTTTATTCATTACAAAAAAAATACAAACATAAATAAATACAAATCTTTTCTCTTTATAATATCAGTATAGAAAATACTTTTTTTATTTAGAGAGTTAAAAACAATAGTTTTAACAATTTGAATAGCCATACAATTAACGAGTGTTATAAAGAGCTTTTGAAAAGCTTCCGGGGACTAAATCTCTCTGCCAATGAGCTGCCAAGACCACGCTTGGCTTACAATGTACTTAATGAAATTTTGCCAAACGCGAAATTTTAACGTCCGGAAATTCATTAACGTCGGAAATTGTTAATGAGTAGATTTATTTAGTAACACGATTTTTGTTCAATATAATTTTGAAGTGAGTTAAGGAAGGTTTTTCTTTGCTATTGACTCTTACGTAGGCATATAATTTTCAGCAGATTTTTTTTGACAGTATTATATTTCAGCTATTTTAAAGATAAATAAGCAATAAGGCCACCCACTGTATATATTAGAGTGTTTGAATTTTTGTAGTGTACAAAAAAGTATATAAAAATAACTAGCTTTTACCAGCGGCATCGCTCGCGTGGTTGTCGGAAATTATCCCACGTGAACGTACTACCGAGATAAATTATCCTATGTGTTAATCCAGGTTATAAACTATCTGTGTGCCAAATTTTATCCAAATTCGTTCAGCCCTTTTTGCGCGATTGAGTAACAAACATCCAAACTTTCACATTTATAATATTTGTAGGATTGTAGGATTAGTAGGATAGGCTTAAATCCATAGCAAGGTTTAGTTTGCGAACAGAAATTGAAAATAATGTATAAAAAAAAAATATATAATTTCTTATCTTTTGATTCTACAGTATCATGTGCACACCTAACTATTTAGCGGTGTGTACTGTCAAAACAATTTTCTTCTCTCATTTATAACCCACTTCGGTTCCATTTAGCTCCTCACCAACACTCCGGGATCGTCCTATAACCGAACACCAGCAGAATAAAAAGACAGAAACAAGGCACTATCAATAAATGGCTACTTCTAATTGGTTTCAGTCCGACGGCTACCAATTACATAGCAGTAGGCTGTGCTTTATGGGGCCCTAGTACCAACGAGTATTGCTTCAAGTGTTTTTAATAATTCTTCTACTCTCAGTCCGAAAAAATTAAAACCTGTCTGTCCGAAAAAGATCCGAAAAAATCCGCGCTAATGCGCAGTCCTACTAGTATAGGTCACACCAGTAGAACAGCGTATTTTTAACCGACTTGAAAAAGGAGGAGGTTCTCAATTCGACTGTATGTTTGTTACTCGATTACTCCGCCAATTATGAATTGATTTTAATGTTTTTTTTTGTTTGGTAGATCATACTTCAGAGCTGGCCCCATATAAATTTTGTTAACTATGTTTGGGTAGTTTTTGAGTTAGCATCGATAATACGTATTTTTCTCACTTAGCCCATGTGGATGATTTGATCAGATTTATGGGCTTATGGATAAAAAGTAAAATAAGACCCATAAACTATAACTATGCAAAAAATGACGTAGGTCTGTCTGATCTGAAAGAATTACAAACAAATACACATAATACGAACAACCATACATGTTTATTAGTAGGATATTGTAGTTAAATGTTCAAGGTATGCAAGCAATATGCTCTGTTCATGTTATAGTATTTTTTTTAAACAATAGTTTAGAAATCATAGGTACCTATTATTATCTATTGCAAAGGCACCAGCTAGTGTCTAGCTAGAGGCTTGTAAAAAACGGAAATAATAGTATTCTGACTGACAGTTGGCAATTACTGCGAAGTTCTAGAATATGCTAAACGGAGCACTGACAGCGAAGAATAATTGTTTAAAAATTCAACGGAAAAATTCTCACATTTCTTTGAATAACTTTTGTTTTTCCAAGGTTGGATAATACAATGCGAATGAAATACAGTGCAGATGTTTTGCTTCATCAATTTGGTAGTTAGCAAAAATATCTGGTCACGTGTGAGTTGGATAAATTCGATAAAGGGAATAAATAAATTAACAGTATCTTATCATAGTATTAACTAAACGAAACTCTGCATGCAATGTGCCAACTTTTTGCCACTTCAGTCACAGTATAAATACGTAACAGTGTTATATTTTCATAGAAAACGGCCGAAACGTTTAAAACCAATATACTCAGTGTATATCAGTATGTAACACTCTCGAGCGCGCGGCAGTTACGCATGGACGCGGAAGGTTTATCTACCGAGCGGCCGCAGGTACCTAATTATTTCAAGGTCACTGCCGATACATAATACTGTTACTTTATTATACGTGCTTCAATTATGCAATTCTTCTGGCTATGTCGCTGGCAATTTTTTGTGGCTGCTTAAACTCTTTAGGTGGTACTGATGAAAATTCTGCAGGTCTGCAACTGAAATATGTATCATAGGTTCAATTAAATACGGCTCAAAATATGCTTTGTATTTGTCAGCTTGTCGCTGTTTCTCGGGCCACACATCACTAGAGTCGACACTTCAGACTAAAATAGGAAAGAATAGTGTCACTGTTATTGTCTTCTTGAAGTGATCCAGTTATTTTCATTTGTTTGTAGTTTTCTGTGTTGTGTTTATTAATTACTGGGTTTTTTTAAAAGAGCGAGTATTTTATTTGTGATTTTACTAAGTTCTTGTTCAAAGTCATTTTACATGCGTATATTGCGTAATTTTTTATCCGTTTACTGAAAATTCTAATATCCTGTAATGGCCCGTATAACACACGTAAAGCAGCGTAGAATTTAATATTAAAGAGAATTTAAAAATGTTTGTTCCATGCCAAGGATACTTAACTTATTATAAATGCGAAACTGAGTTTGTTTGTTTTGCTGTCACGCTAAAACGGCTGAACAGATTTGAATGAAATTTGGCACATGGGTAGACCAGGACCTAGATTAGGACATAGGATACTTGTAATCCCGATATTCCCACGGGATCGATATTTATGCGGGTGAAGCCGCGGGTCGCAGTTAGTTGGAAATAATAATAAATCCCGCTATTCAGTGCGAAACTTGTAGATGAGATTGTTCAATGGCTACAAGTTAAACAATACATGGCATTAAGTCCGTCTCTCTAGATTTGCTTGAAGTATTTTAATATTATTAATATAAATAATAATACGCATCTCATCAGTTTAAGAAGTAAAGCATTCACAAGAATTATTTATGTTTACTTAAGGTACTGAAACTGATACCTAAACTAAGTCAGGTACGCACCGTACGCATAGTAATGTCGTTAACTTTGACTTACTTGGTTTCCACTATGTATTTCCTTTACTCAAGAAGGTACGGCGCCCTAATAGTAGACTGGCAATATAATATTCAGTTATGAAATTGTTCAATGTAAGTTGCTACCCCAACTTTACCTTTACCGTAATAGCTATTTTAAATATGAATTGCTAATAGAATAGTACTAAATTGTACCGGGCTGTAGACGTTCGTGCATGTCAATTTCATAAACGAAAACAATAAAACCCTTTCATAATCATATTCAAAGAAAGATGTAAAAGATAAAGTATCAATTAGCCTTCCTATCTTTTGAGACACGCGAGGATCATAAATAAAATAGAATAAACGAAGGGATTTCACCCTACGTCGGGGGAAATAGTTTTTCCAAGTACCAGGCTGACATGCGGTGGTAAGAGGTTTTCTGTAAATCCGTCGCGGGTGATACACGTCACGGATAAATCCTAAAGCCTCGTTCACACGAGGAGAGTTTTTCCACTCGAATAGGTTATTATCGAAACCAGTTATATCATAAATGCAGATAACTCGAGTACCTAACCTGGAAGTCTTTAAATAGACTCCGGACACAGGTTGACCGAAGCAAAGAAAATCTGTTCAGGTGGAGATTCATAGATGACTCCGCCCTGAAATCTAAATGCTGTTTGAACTGATGCACGCCAAACTCCTAGCCGAATTCTGGGCCGACTCGATTTATATTGCCATCGGTGTCACCTTGTTTCGCAGACAGAAATTACATAGAATTTCGTTTCGCACCAAAATGTTTCATATTTATTTAGTTCTTATATTTTTATTTCGAATATTATTGTTTCAACAACTATTTACTTGGATGAAACATTATTTCACAGAAACACGATTCAATGAATTTTTAATCACATTTTTTTTATTTAACAAACTTATCAAACAGTAGAATTATTTTTTAATGAATATTGTTTGTTCAGTTATTTCAACGAAACTGTAAGAATAGACGTTATGCTATAAACAACAATAGTGTGTGTGTGTGTGTAGTGTAGTGTCTAGTAATAACTACCTATTAGGGCACTCCGACCATATAGGTTAGGTTAGGTTAGAACTGTGACCAACTACGCGCGAGCCGAGCGAGCGAAGCGAGCGGTGCCGCGGCAGCGGCCGGCGAGCGCTACATCGGATTTGGTCGCAGTATCAAGATTAGGGCACTCCAACAGATGAACCGCTTTCATATAACTATACTACGGTATATAGTGTGTGTGTGAGTGTGTAGTGTATTGTCTTTTAAGGTGATATATTGAAAAAAGGGGACTTTTTCTTTTTCGTGTACCTTATTAGGTTTAAGGAATAGGGATTCAATATTTCGGTGTATGTTTTTTGACTATATGGCCTAGTATCCTGGAAAAGGAATACACGATACAATGAAATTTTCTCGATACAAAAAAATTGCAAAATTTCATCTATTTTTATGTTTTTTTGAGTATCACAGCGTATCGCTTATGAGTTATTTAATGGAATTTACTTTATAACATAGAGAGTAATCATATCAAGGTTTAAGCAAAGCAGTTTTAGTTTTAATAATACTTTTAATTTATAAAATACGGCATTTGGTTTTGGCACATATGCTGTTTTATTCCGACCGAACACACAGTATCGTCATCTCTTCTTTCGCCTATAAAAAGTATTGTCATCACTTTCGTTCGTTCATAAATCAGTCGCTCGGTGGAGCTCTTCGACGATGAGTCTATGTCATTTTTTTCCAGATCGGTGCTGTCAGATGTACGTAATTTGAATAATTATATTTACAGGAAAAATCGAGTTCAGCAGATTTAAGTTATTTTAAAGTAAAATTACTGTCGAATAGGCATATAAACTGCGTATAATAGAATAAATTTACGTGACTGTGAACCAAAATACCAATTATTTTTGGCTATTTGTGACGTCATATATATAAATTATTTATTATATATGGGAAGAAAAACCAAAGGAAAACTAAATAAAGTACAACATTTGGAACACATGAGGGCGAGGGCTCAGCACATGATCCCAGTGTAAAAGGTAAGTAAACAATAATTGTTTCTATATACATACTTACAATATCTAATGGGCTCATGAGCTACTTTTGTTGTGGGATTGTTCTATTGTTGATAGATGCCCAATTCCCATCCAATCCATTCGTAACAATAGACTCATTTTACAGGGAATCAATAGAAATTCATGATGATAACGAATCGGAGTCACCACCTTTACTCATCAATTTGTACAACTGGCAACAATATATCCTACCATTGCAAAGTAATACTGGGTAAGCACTCAATTTTCTAGAACATATGTCTGTTTTATTTTTAGTAATTATAAAGAAACAGGATAAAACGTATTACTATTGATGTTACAAAAAGGTACTTCAAAATTGTGTTAATGCCAAATAATACTGTCGTTCTGAAGTTAGGTTGCGCATGCGTGCCGGCCATGCGCGCTACTGTTTTATAAGGCAGATTGACTACTGCGCAGTCATTTGTAATCTACGTCAGAGCGGCTTCAGGACGCACAGTGGGCTGAAAATCGATCTTCATAGACTTAGGGATCAACTTAGTAATTTTTTTCATTTTACGGCAGAAATGGGTTTAGGTATCGTATAATGATCAATTTAATGCTATTTCAGTTTTACAATAAATCTTTTCTTTTACTTTATAGCACTTGCTTGAAAAAAATGTATGGAGATATATATAAAAAAGCATAATCATTTTCTAGGACTGCATCAAGGTAAAAAACAAAAACTCGTTATTGTGAATTAAATTGGGGCAAAATAGTTAACAGGAAAAGAAAATCGAGTTGCACAACTAATGTCATATATTTGGATAGGGGACACTTATACAAACATAAAACTTCAAATAACATAACAGCATAAAGCGTCACGTTTCTGAGATATTCAAAGATAAAAATAACAATCGTTAATAACGAATTTATTTATTTATATTGTAGTTACTTCAAAACATAAGATTTTTTAATCATATTCGGTATAAATAATATCATCCAAGAAGGCAGCAGGAGGCTGAATAGGATTTTCTTGGTGTCGCGCCCATGCCATGCACCATATAATACATATTCCATATGTCACACGTCCTCATTCGGTGTGGAGTATACATATATTTTCGTCTCTTTCACTCTTAACTAAAATATTACCTATGAACAATCCTTGTTTCAGGGTTCAGTTTTCGACTTATATTTCGGTGAATAACTCCGAATCCTGACGCTTTAGGATATTATGTTACATGACATTTTTAAATTGTATACGTGTCCTCTATCTAAATATACAACTTTCCCGCGACTCTGAAAAAAAAAAAGCCGGCTTCACGTTAGGGCCACCCTCGATACAAAAATCTTCAAACCCCTTTTATTTATATTATGTTAAAAAAATTGTAAAACTAATATATTATTTCAGAACTAAACATTTTACAACAACAAAATCCAGACCCTGAGTATGATCTTCAACGCAGTCATCGTGCAACTACTTAGTCAACTATTCTAATAATATTTAAAAATCAAACATTTTCCAGGACTTTATCAAGGTAAAAAACAAAAACGCATTTTTGCGAACAAATTGAGGCAAAATAGTTAACAAGAAAATTCTGTTTATATTATGTTAAAAAAATTGTAAAACTAAATATTATTTCAGAACTAAACATTTTACACCAACAAAATCCAGACTTCAACGCAGCTTTCGTGCAACTACTTAGTGAACTCTAACATATTTAAAAATTAATTATTTTCCAGGACTGTAAAGTAAATTATAATTTGCTTCACAAGCAGTAAAAAATTATAAATTAAATAAGGATAAATTTATCCCAACTACGGAACCCTTCATGCCGTGCCGGTTTTTATATAAATAATACAGAAGATTAATTAACAATTTTTAATGTCATGTTGTATAACTATAATTAATAAATATTTTAGTTGATAATTAAATATTTTGTATTATTTGTGTACTCCATAGCTCGCTATGTGCAAAAGTTTCATAGACCGAGATAAACTAACGTTCCGTACTCAGCACGCACTATTTTCATAGATAAATGTTTCCGTCTTTATCTTGCACTTTTAGTTTGACAGTTGTGCGGTAGTGACAAGAATAATGCTAAGCATGCTAAATAAGTAATATTTGAAATTCCGGTCTGCGATTTCGTTAGTTCAACTTTTGGTCACTGGTTCAGATAAGTTTGTATCGGTGACGTGGCAGCCGACCACTAAAGATGGAACCGCCACTCCCCGCGTGCGGGGGAAATAAGCCACACCCTTCAAACTAATATTTATTTTCAGGGTAGGCCCTTAATATAACTATTAGGGCACTCCGACCATATAGGTTAGGTTAGGTTAGAACTGTGACCAACTACGCGCGAGCCGAGCGAGCGAAGCGAGCGGTGCCGCGGCAGCGGCCGGCGAGCGCCACATCGAAATTGGTTGCAGTATCAAAAATATAGGGCACTGGGGATTTTCTTGGTAATAAGCTTTATACTAACTAAACAGTATGAGAATAAAGAATATTTGATTTGTTATTCTATGATATGAATATCGAAACTTTTAATTTTATTTGTAACAAAAATCAATGATTAAAGTTTATTCAAAGTAACTATTCTGCGAATTGATTATTCTGTGAAATGATAATATATGAAAAATTTTATGTGAAACGAAATTCTATAAAACTATTTTCTATAATACAACGTACAACCATTGCCATCGACAAGCTAAGAAGTCTTCTTCTTAGCTTGTCGATGGCAATATAAATCGAATCGGAAGAAGACATCGATAGTTGTGAATAACCTCGCCTCTTAAAATTGATTAGGTTCGTGTATCCAAAAATCGTATATATCGAGTTCAAGAAAATGGCGTAGCGAGTGTTGTTTGACTTCCTTGAGTGTTTTCGTTTCTCGACTCACTGTAAAACACGAGTATGTTATATCATCAAACATAATTATGATGATAATATAGAATATCCAGGCGAGACTCGGAATCGATAATTATCGCTTCCGAGTCTCGCCTGGATATTCTCGCCCCTCGAAGGTCGAGAATATTTCTTCGTGTAATGGAGGCTTTATCCTGATCCATCGCGGTTTAGTTTCGCTGCTTCGCTTCATGTTGCCTTAGTAGATGGAAGAGAAATTTTATGGTGTGGTTTGTAGTTTTTTATGGGGACTTCCATGACACAATCTCTGTTATTTTGTCATGGTTATAAAATAGTGGAGTTATGGAAACTGTCATTGGTCGTTTTTCAGTGCGTTTACTTACTTAGCAGGTTATTAGAATCATGTTTTAGGTTGCAGTATTTACTTTCTTCATTTCTAGCACACCACTTCACACAAGGTTCATCTAAGTCTTTGGATTTGCCCCTCTAGTTTAAAAGCCGTCTAACTAACTCAGTAAGTATATTAAGGAACTTACAACGACGTCACTTACAACCAGAGCTAACTTCAACGTACAGTGTTGAACTTAAAGGTTTTATAGTGCAGGAGCTAACTTGCTCCTGCACTATGAAACCTTTAAGTTCAACACCGTACTACGACCGCGATTAAGTTGATTTAAAAAAAAACTACGGGAAAATATCCGCATTGAAGTCGGAAACTAATGTTACGTCAAGGGTTTTTGTAATTTATTGCTTGCCATCAAATCAGAGTAGTTCAAACTGAATCAACGAATTGAACCATGTGCTTGCGTACCAACGTGAAGTAATTAATTGTTCAACACAGTTGCTCGTAAAGTGGCTCTTATTTAACCGCTTTTAGGTTCATAATGCAGTGTATTATAGACACGTGCTTTTTTCTTTACATAATCGCACTAGTGCGGTAATGTGCGCCATAGACAACTATTTACTAGTTGGAGTAATGACATGGCAGTATGGAATTAGTAAGTACTATCAATCAAGGCACGACATGTCTTTCTTATTGCGACTTAATATAGTGTGACAAAGTAAACAGGTTTTTGGAACGAAGTTCTTTAACGCGGCTTCATTCTTGCGTCTGTCTTTTTCTAATTCGATAGAGAGAGAAAGAAAAAGTGTGAATTTCGTCAAAATGGAAATCTAATATGGCGGCTGCGAAAATTTTCTTATTTTTCGTCATGGGTATCGTTTCCGTAGTTTTCGATAGGTCTAAAACCGATAATGAGGTCAAAATGGAAATCCAAGATGGTGGCTCCGAAAATTTTCTAATTTTTCGTCATGGGTGTCCTTTTCGTAGGTTTCGATGGTTCTAAAGCCGATAGTGAGGTCAAAATGTAAATCCAAGATTGACCTCACTATCGGTTTTAGCATGATCGAAAATTACATAAAAGTATTAGTTTTTATTTCGATTTCCTATTTTACCCATACATAGTTTTTTTTTCACGTAAGTAATGTCACATGTCATTGGCTTCAAAGAGTATGTAAACAATAAAACCTTCTTGACTTACGCAAAATAATTTATTTACGCATCGAACTATTGAAATTATAGTTCAATAATTAGTAACAAAAGATATTAATAACAACTAATTATTATTATGACATTGTAATAATAATCTGTAGGTGTTAAAAGTACCTTATGGTTATGACAAAGGCAGAATGTATTGAGAGACCTTTGCCTGTTTCATTCATCAATAGAAACTCTTTCAAAATAGAACAAACGCGCGCCATAAGATTCTATGCGCGCGCATCCTGAGCAAAATATGCTGGCGTCCGGCGAGTTTTCTCTTTCTAGCATGTATGCACGTCCCATTCGTTTAGTTTTAAGTACAGTCTCGAACGGTAGGTCTTTAATAATAGTTTATTATTATTGTATAATTAATTTAATGATTTCATTTTATGTTTTGAATGACATAGGCCATTATTATTTTGCAATTTGGATTTAATTTAATAACTTATGTTATGTTTCTATGTCGCATAGATTATTTTTTAAGTGAAGACTGAAATTGTCCCAACACTTACTTACGGCAAATATAAATGTAGGTATACCTATATATAAAAATCAAAAAAAGAAAGTTAATATAATATAAGAATATTCTGATTCACTTTAACTTTTTGCTTGTCTCGATAGACAAGTAAATATTGTAAACCCATCCGGGTTTAATTAACCACTTAAAGAAATAAATAACGTGAACACATTTTGCATAAAGATAAGGTCTGGTCTGGATTATAGTGTATTTACATAAGCGTAAACAACTACCCATATCAATTAAAATAAAATGGGTGCGGGTGAATCTGCGGGCAGAAACCAATATGTGGTAGAAAAACATCCATTGCGCTTTTTATGCGACTGTACGTGCGCCAATTATTGGCGCCAATTTTTGAATGCGCAGGTTCTACTCTGTGACTTTTTGTATTCTTTCCACCGATTGTGCTTTTGTTTGTTTTTGTGAATATTTGAATTTTTTGATTAATTTCATTTTCTCGAGCAATAAAATAATCATTATAATTGCGTTACATTTGAAAGTTGCTCACTATGGGAGACTCAGTTCATCGGTGTATTAACTGTTCGATTCTTCTGCGGTATTTACGTTAGCAGTCATTGAGAGAAGTTAGTGACAATGTCTACAATACTCTGGCTTTTTGGATTTCTCCAACACTGGTAAGTCGACAATTCTCAAGTTTTTACTTACTTCTAAAGTCCCTAAATCAACCTTTATCTGTCGGAATTGAGGTCAGAATTGACGATCATTCAAAATACTAAAACGTCATTTTGTCAAATTCGTATTTTGAATTTACCAGCATACAATGACCAAAAGTCAGTAAGAGATTCGATACTAAACCTAGATTTTGAGACCTAATTACCGTGTAATTCCGAGATTTTATGATAAAATGGTAAATTACATTTGAAAGCCCTCAGATCATTCTCTAAATTAAACCATAAATCTTTGAGTCACAGCATGTTTCGTAGCGATACTAGGTTCCTTAGTCGCTTGGTCAATCTCTTTTGAAAATTTTCACAGTCGCCATACTGGATTTTCCATTTGACCAAATTCCCACTTTCTCTCTCGCTCTCGCTCGATAGAGAATAATTAGTAATAATTAGCAGCGAAATCAAATTTTTTCAAGTTTTAAATTTTGTCTCCACCTCCGACCGAACGTGATGGTAGGCTGATCAGCGGTTTTGTCAGTGCCTTTATTGACATTGCGAGCGCAGGCGCGCATCGCTACCAGAAAAAAAATCCAGCGCGCCATTTTTCATAAATATTTGTTATTGTTGTGTGGTTACATATTAAGAAAAATACGAAACTTAAAGTATCGTTACCCAAAATACCAACCGACGACGTAGAAACGTTTTTACAGGAAGTGGATAGTCACTACCTGGCAACAAAGGTCAGTTGAACTTTATAAAACTAAATGTATAATTTCTCTAAAGTTACGTTATTGTAGCATAAGTTCTTACAACAAGACGGTTTCTTTCCTCGCAAATGTGTTGAAAAACGTCGTATGAAACGCGTGTGCTTTGATCATTACCCACTCAGCTATATTATCGCGCTCTCTACCAATACAGCACACTCGTATCACAATGTACTATTATACGCGCGAAATTTGAAATTGGTGTCGAGGAGCTCTTGTACCGGTCAAGGGGATAATGTATCGTGCAATTACGCGGGTAAAATTGTAAAGAGTATTTGGGGCCATTACAATTTTCTAATAATATGATATGAATGAAAGCAAGCAACTGTTTCTTAAAACGTCTGACTTGCAACGTAGGTATCTTAACAATCATAATTGCCTTGAATTTCTCAGAAAGACCGCGTTATCTACTAGGTAATAGGAAAACCGTTAAATAATGTGAAATTATCATTAATTCCATTAGCATCATGCAAAACAAAGCTTTCACATTGCGTTCGGATATTATTAATTTCCGCAAACCATGCTGCGAACGTTTAGGGTTGGCAAAAGTTTGAGAATTTCTCCTTTGTTCCATGCTTCCCTGGTCTGTGCGAGTCTCATCCATATCATCCCATCGTTATTGTTATTAAAATAACGTTGATATTTTAAGGTGTTTTTGCCTAAAAGCTGCTTTTAGCTTTGATAGCGTTCATTTGTTCCATTCATTTTGATGGATGATTATAATAATAACTTTTTGTTGGCTTTTCATGTTATTTAACGAGTGTTTCGTTATTTCTGCTCTGTATACACGCAAAACGAGAACTGTGTAGGTAGGTATTATTAAATTTTGAGAATTTATGCAACAAACTTGAGATAACGATGTTTATTTTTACCTTCGAGTTCAATTCAAAGTAAAATCTTAAGATCATCACGCACATTATTAAATAAATGTTTTGTATCACTGAGTTGCACCAATCATCTTTTGATCATGACAATATAGCTCTAAGCGTTTCTGCCAGCCCTACCTATGAATAATAGCATGTTACAAGCAGGTATTTCTATATCCATTCATTACTACATTCAATTAAATGTTATTTGCGGCATAATCGTTTAATCTTATGTAGGTATTGTTACTAGAAGGTACTTACCTATCTATAATGTGTATATGTGGTTGATAAACATTTACTTCTCTGTCATATGGTTACCTGGTAGCATGAACTTTGTTCATTGATAGTTTCATTTGTCAATAGATAATTATTTTTTACACGTGAAGCTATCAATGAATGGCTGAGAACGAGCTATAAACAAAATATCTGTTTTTTTAGGGTTCCGTACCCGAAGGGTGCCAAACGGAACCCTATTACTAAGCCTCCGCTGTCCGTCTGTCTGTTCGTCCGTCCATCTGTCTGTTAGTGGGCTGTATATCATGAACCGTAATAGGTAGACAGTTGTTTTCACCGATTGGCTATTTCTATTGCCGCTATAACAACAAAATAAAAATCAAGAAACGTGTTTTTTTTCGGCGTTTTAAGCTCGATCCGGTACGGAACCCTTCGTGTGCGAGTCCGACTCGCACTTAACCGGTATTTTTTTTAATTTTCAGCTTTTGGTTTCATAATTAATACAAGTTTAGAACCCACAACCTTTGGCTTAAAATAAAAAAAAGGTATTATACATTTTCTTGCGCCATGAACCGTTCGCACCAAATAAAATATTATTTACTTCCACGAAAAGTTTATTGTAGGTACCACTCGTTATCGATACGCTGTAACTAACTAAAAGGAAGTATACTTATTAGGAAAAAGAAAAAAGAAAGGCAAAAATGTGAGGATATATTTTTATATCGAAATAATACCAATCTGTCACCCTGTAATGCTGAAGCCATGCCGAAGCTAAGAGGAAATGTGTGAGAGAAATTCCGACGCAAAAATATACGAAGAAAAACAGAAAATATGTATTATGTTTATCTATAAATTTGTATAAATCCAACAGTGTGTCTGTGTGGTTGTTACTTATTGACTCCATTGCTACTAAACTAAAAAATATCGTAAATGACATTCTCGTCGTATGATATTTTTCGTTCGGGTACATAGAATTTTTTAGGGGCTCGTAGCTAATGATAACCAGTGATCAGATAATCGGATGCATATTTACCTAAAGTGTAGGTGTTGGCTATACTCGTAATTATGGAATGAACTTTTGTACCGAAAAAATCCGTTTTGTATCGTGTACTTATGTGCAATAAAGTATAATTGTATTCATTTTTTTTAAATTAACACCTACTATTCCTCTTACACTCAACATAGTCATAAATTGATGGGGAGCTTAAAATTTACTTCAAGGAAATACACATTAATAATTATGTAACGCACCTGTTTTTTTTTTTTAATAAATACCACATGCTAAAGACGACGTTTCCTCACCATGTTACAGACTAGTTTCGTATTTTGTGGAATCCAAGGATTCCACAAAATTCGGGAAAAATTAACTTTAGGTAAATATGCATCCGATTATCCGATCACTGATGATAACAGCAGCTCGGGATGACTGAAAGTTATTAAGATAAGAACACTTACATAACGAGACCCCTCCGTGCCTTGGAAAGCACGTTATGCCGACGGCATAACGTGCTTTCCAAGGCACGGAGGGGTCTACAAATGACAGCCAGGACCAACGGCATAATGCCGTTGGTCCTGGCTGTCATTTGTAGATCTTTGACAGTCGTTATGGGTAGTCAGAAGCTCAAAACTCTGACAACCAGTCTTATCATTAAGCTGACTCCAAAATAGACATGACAGTTTTTCACAAAATTTTCCTGTAATTTCGCTGGCACTTTACATTTCAAAGGTGATTAGGTACAACAACACTGCTTAACAGCAAAAAAATTATGTTCTGCAACTTTCAGTTTTTGAAGTGAAAACTCTTTAGGCGCGTTGAGCTCTTTTTGGGTGAACAAAAATCATGGACTCGCGTCATCGTCACCTAACGTTCGAACGAAAAACATCTACGAAAGATTCAAAAAGTTACTTAACGAAAGACACGAGACTCAAAAAGTTACTTCGTTTTCACTTCTATCGGCAGTCCTCAAAGACTGCTTTTTTAATTGTGAGTATCCTATAATAATCGCTGGCTTCTTGACGCACAATGACAAAGAGCTCTATTACGACTAACACGGTTTTAATCCTACAGACATACTTAATCCCTTGCTCGAATTTTCAGCCACCTACGCCTACTTTACATACTAAACCAAGTAATCTTTTACCCTCAAATGACAAAGGGCTTACATTAAACTTTGACAACAATATATCCTATCATCCTTCTTATTTCTGTTTTCCTAGTAGATACTTGAAAGCGTGTATTCCCGCTGTCCCCATTTGGCGAATAACGAATCCTTTGATGTAAGCTTACGTTCGCACGGGCGCTTTTTTTAACGCGACGTTTCTTGCCTCACACTGATTTGTCAACGCTCGGATTAGCGCCGAGAGTTAAAAATCCAACTGTGTACTTTTTCAACGCGCTAGGCATGCACTCTGTTGGATTCTGAACGCTCGGTTCGACGCCGAGAGTTGAAAATCCATAGTACGGTCAAAAACTTCGCGTTAAAAAAACAGCTGTACGAATGTGGGCTTAGTCTATTGTTTTAAAGCTAAGAGTACACCGTGTTAGTGTATAAAAGGGAATGAAACATGATGGGTACGTACTAATCGTGTTAATGGTATATCGGTGTAGTGTAGTCGTGCAGATGTTTGAATAATATGGTAGTTAAAGAGCCAGTCGGAGATTTCCGGGTATTTCCTGGTTATGGGGATCGTAATCACTGCTCAAGATTCCAATAGGTTTATGTTAAGGCGCTGGACATACACAAAGGGCGAGTAGCAGTGGCATGGCGACGGTGTGGCTTGGGTGTTGTGCCGCCCGTTTCATATTTCATACAAAATGTATAGGAACGACGTGGCGCGGAACATACACACACCGCTCGCGCCACGCCTCTTGTGTATGTCCCGCGCCTAAGAAGTTAAATATATACGATTCACAAAACGTTCACACAGTACTGGAGCGAGCATATTGGATTTTGTCTTCCCATTCCAGCAAAGCTGTACCCACAAAAAAGGCCACAAATCCACGATCCCTGTTCACCCCATCTCAGTAGTAAGTCGATATCAATACACTGCATACCTAATATCCTCAGACCGAGGCACGCTGGCTCTCCTAATTTGCATACTGAGTAATTTCAAGCGTACGTTCGGATTGTACGCCGCCATATTGGTTTAGGGTCGCTATATCCTTCAAATTTACATGGGATAGGGCGTTTTATAGCAGTTTTTAGGGCTCTGGATTATTCAGGCAGGAACGTTAGAGGATTTGGTATTGTCGATTTAGTTTCTGAAATTATCTGGGAAAAGTACATTTGTGATGGTTTGGTAACTCACATAAAATGACAATTGATCGGAATGGGCTTCATTTTGACAGTTCATCCACGTTCATTGCGTTATTTACGTTGTTGAGCAAACGAATTGTTCATACCTATGAAGCAATGTCAAAATGAATGGCATTGCAATCGATTGCCATTTTATGTAGGTGGGGAGCAGTGGTGGCCCAGTGGTAACAGCCCCGACGACCGCTTTAAATTGTGTAAATAATTTCATCACTACTGATCTCAAAACGGTGAAGAAAAATATTCGTGAGGAAACCGGCATGGCTTAGAACAAAAAAAATTACGAAATGTGACATCTACCAACCCGCACTGGGCCCGCGTGGTAAATTACAGCCCACTCCCTCTCGAAAAGAAGAGGCCTGTGTCTCAGCAGTGGGAACATTAATAGGCTGATTATGTCATGTTATGTGTGTTATGCAATTACACCGTTGGATAGACAGACAAAAAAAAACCGACCGAAACCGGCTGGGTATTCGAAAACTAGTCTGCCGCAGTCCTTTAATAATAAGTGCTACTATTTCCCGGCACTTATAATAATTTATGACTTCTGGCACACTACCCAGAAGTTCGATAACAATCTACTATATTTAGGCACTTAATCACACTTGATATTTATAGTTAACTTTGCAGTACACTTTGACTAAATCATTATCTGCTCATCCTAATATCTTGGGATCGAATCTAAATTACGGTCGAAAATCACTATTTTATCTTCCTATCTAAAATGCAATTAATATCCCAACCGGCCCATAAAATAACCCATAGAGAAGCGAAACTCTATTAGTGTTGGGCATTAACTCCGTTCTAAATGTCCGATTTAAATCCTGATCCGGAATTCCGTCCGAAATTAACTTTAAGGCAGTTTTACAGTTCATCTTTGCCTTCTTTGTACATGACTTGGGTTGATGATCACCGGAATTCGTGACTCGTTTGGTGATTATGCCAATCACCTTTTATTATGTATTAGATAAGTAGATTGTTCAAAGTAATACGGGGGTAAGAAGCTGCTAACAAAAGCAAGGAAAAGATTATGATAATTTAATTAGTGTTTTAATTAATCTCATTTGCTTGCGATTTATGAAAATGTGTTTTGGTGTTAATTATTATTGAGCATTTTTCTCATTCAATGTGAATTATGAAGCCAAAAATATAGTCAGTCTCAGCCTCAATCCCGAACCTCTATCGCCATCAGAGTAGCATAACGTGTACGAATTTAGGGCATAATTCCATAGACATAATGATTTAATGTAGCGAATAAGTCTAACATTATACGGGGGTGTTCATTATGGAATCGTTATACATTATTGCTAACAGGAACAAATACTTCTTCCTATTTTCTGGATATAATCGTTTTATATCCTCCTACCGCAACAGGAGCACAGGAAGGAAAGAAGGTCGGTCTATTAATTCTCGGTTCCTATAAACAAAAACGATTCGTTTTCGGTACCAATTGTCGCATTATTTATTGGCAAACTGGGCATATAAATAGATTCGTAAGCTAGTTTTACCTGTAAGAGCTATTTCCTTATAGGTAGGGTCTACTATGCAAAGCTATGAGGTCTTTTCTTCATTATTGGTAAAGTTATAAACGCTTTTTTAAGTTATAAAGAAATTTTAATCAATAAAGGATCCGTAAATAGAACGACAGCCAATCAAATGACTAGGATAACAGATTCAATTGAAGGATTTCAGTAACGGAGGTTAGTCTATCCCTATTTTTTTTTATATTGTTTCGGAACTTGTAGTATTTCCACCAAACATTTTGAACTAACTTTCAAAGCCGAATTCAATAATTCAGCCAGTAATTCTGAAAACAAAGTTAGAAAGATGCTCAAACGCTTAAATATAAGACAAGTATTATGTTAAACAAGCCTTTAAATATTACAAGACCTTTTCAAGTATTTGAAGTCTAAGTATAACAAATGGAAAACATTAACATCTTTATGTACATTCATCTATTCTATTCTTTATGTTCATCTTTAGGTTGGACTGTCCTTATGTGCGACACTGCTGTGACAGACAAGTTACGTATAGAGTCGCACGTAAGAGACTATTGATATTATTTGTATGTGATTGTATTCTGTTATGGGTTATGATACCAGAAATAAATACATTTTAATTTTTTTTTTGTTTTTTTTTGTCTTAAAACAAAGTTTCCAGAAGTAGAATAATGTTGTTGTTTGTAATTCATGCAAACTATTCTATAAAAAATCTCACCGTAAAAGCTAGATGAAATGAGCTATCAATACTGTCAATACCTACCTGCCTATACCATTATGTGAAAGAAAAAAAATAAAGAAAATATGTTTATTTCCGGGAAATATGACGCAAAGAAAGAACACAAACACGAAAAAAACAAGTTGGGGGAAAATATGCGTCACATCCACGTAAAACGGCCATCGCTCAGCGTATTGCTGCGACCCTATGCGCGACAGCCCCAACCACACTAGTTTTCAGCGACAGCCGGCGTTGACGTGATTTCGTTGACCGGTGCAGCATATAAGATAAAAACCATACGCATTGCAGTAAAAGTCCCTAAATAAATTAGAAAAAAAAAATGATAAAAACAACAAAATATGAAATAATCGCTAGTCTCAAATAAGAGAATTAAGGAGATTAGGTAACTACCATGGCGAAAACCTTCAACTGACCTCGACAACTTTCATAAGTCGCTTCATTTGTTTTCCACAAGACCAGCAAAATAACTTTAGTCCCTCGCAAATAAGCGGTATATTTTTCGTTTCGACACGTCATCTCGTCGGGAAAGTTCGTGATAAATACTCTCCCGAAGTTGTGACGTATGCTAGAATTTGTGACGTATGGTGTAACTTCGAATGTTGTATCGTATCGGTGTATTAATCGAAGAGTTTATTGTGGTTATGTTATATTATAGGGTTTGGTTTCCGCACTTAGTCCTATAGGTAGACCATTGTGCGAATGTGCGTGGACTATGGCGGCCATCGGTGGTTTTCCAACCAGCTCACCGCCCTCCAGAAGTTGATTAAATCTCTTGGTCTATTCAGAACAGCTGTAAAAGTTCTGGGTGATCTGTACCCTAATTAAGTAATACACGACCAACCAGAATTTGAATCGATTTGAAACAGATTGTTTTGAAACATCCATTGCTTCATAAGTTCGAAAAACAAATCTGTTCAACAACGTAAATAACGCAATGAATGTTGTTGAACTGTCAAAATGAAACAGATTAGTCGGAATCGTTAAATAAAATAATAGTTTGGAAAATCCAAAAGTGCACGCCTCATACATAACACTCATTCATAAACGAAAAAGAAATTCAAAACATAGTTTTTAACAAAAATGAACAATTTATCACTTTTCATGAAGTCGTAATGTCAAAGACTGACAATAGTTATTTGTTATACAAGAGTGCAAAGTTGCTTTTTAACCGCGTGTTCAATTTTGATGACCGAGCAAGCGAAGGATTCTAAAATTGAATCACGAGCGCAGCGAGTGATTCAAAATTAGAAGCCTGAGCGTTAGCGAGGGAATCAAAAGAGCACGAGGTGAAAAATCTTTGCACTCGAGTGCAACACGTAACTTTTCATTCCACCTCAGCGAGGAAATGACTAAATGCAAAAAAAAAAACGTTTACAATCACAAGATAGGTACACTTTTATTTCAGTTTAGGTATTAATTACTACATTATAACAGGTAAGTATTACAGAATAATCTTTAAATTATAACAAAATAATACTAAGGTATAATTAAGAAAATTTTAAAGTAACGTTGCTACAGTTATTTAAATTGAGTGTAATATTTTTGTTTGGTACTGTAATATTGGTGTTAGTCACTTGTGTACTGTTTTTCGGTAAACTATCTGTCATACTTAATAGTTGTACCGATTCATCGGATTCCCTTGGCGTGAATGTTGGAGAGAGAGGGAGATGGTTAGGTGTTTCATAACGGCTTATTTTTGATGTAGAAGGGCCAGTCCAAGGATCCGATTGAGGCTCTTTCAGTGTAATGGCTCCTACGATGCCTTCACATATTTTAGACTTATTTTGGATGGAATCCTCTATGTATCCCTCTACAACTGCATTGGACTTCCAGCCTCCGTGGCGCTTAAGGGACAGGAGATCAGCTCCGGAATCAGCCAAAAGTGTGGCTGAAGGTCGTCGGAAACAATGACCCGTGTACAACAGGGGTTCTGGAAGTTCAAGAAATGTTGCTATTTCTCGTGGGATACTGCCAATTTTATTAGTACCCATAGGCTGTCTAACACACTTTCCATTGCGATACTGTAGAAAAAATCGATTGATTGGAGTGTTAGGCGGGCGTAAGGCTTGATATTTCTCAACAATCGTTACGTATTCCTTGCGAATGACGAAGTTGCGGTCTCTTTTTGTCTTTGTATTAGGTAAATTAATTAATAGTAAGTCATCTGAATGTTTCTCAATGTTTTTGACATTAAGTTGTGTTAGTTCATTAGTTCGACATGCTCCGTTTATTCCAATAATAAGAACAACCTGTAACGTAAAGAGTATTGTAGTAGATAAATGAATAAAATTGATATGAACGCATAATTATGCCTATCAACATCTACTAAGTATACTATTTAATTGAGATTAATATACTTAAGTAGATACTGAATGTGCAACTGACTTACTTTTGCCGCCAAATATACGGAATCGGGTGCTTCGTTAAGAAACTTTTCAATATCAGATACTGTGAAAACCTTCGATTTTTTTGGTTGATGACCAGATGAGGCTCTTTTTAAAAATGCCACTAATTTAGGATAGGTATCGATATGTTTGTCTTTTTTCATCTTTATTGTTGCTTTTAGCATCGAATACGTACTCCATAGAGTGCTTGCTTTCTTGTTCTCGGATAATTCTATAAAATATGCCAGCAAAACGTTTTCTGAGAAAGTTTTGGCTCCTTTTGCTAGTCGCCACGTGTTGAACATATCGTACTGTTTTAAATACTTCTCGCGTGATTGTTGAGGGAGAAAGCTCATTTGCGCATTATTAACAGTTTCAGTCAATTCTGTTGGCGTCAAGCAAACTTCCTCGTCGCTAGAATCACTCATTTTAGTTTTTTCACTTGTTTTCAAGTTTCTTGTTTTTAATAAAAGGTTTAACAATGACGTGAAAAAATGCCGCGTAAAGAACCGCGTACAAAGCAAATTGAAAAAAGAACACCAAGAAGGTTCCGAGTCTGAGTTTTTAAAAAAATTAAAAAAAAGTTGTATGATATATTCGGCACCATAGAGGTAGCAGTAAATAGGTTTAATTTTTTTTTTAATTCACAAACTTAGTGCACACGATGTTCTAAATTCAATTTACTTTATCCTCTAGCGAATAAAAACGGCTTTTCCACTCAGATATTGAAGATTAAAAATACTCTTTCCGAGATGGTGGGATGAAAAGATATTTACTTGGCGGTTGCTAAGCAACATTAAGACAAAGGTTGAAAATATTTACATAAAGATATTATATTTTAGTTAGTATTGCACGACTCGTAATGCGGAGCATTAGAGTGTGCTCTACGATCGAAAAATTATTTTTGCCCCATTTCTGTAACTGTTTTTATTGTTACACTCCTGCTAGTACACAGAACCTACTTAATTTATATACCATTGTATAGATGATTAAATGGAGATTAATACTGTACTTTTTAACAATTGATTTTATGCAGCAGAAATGGAAAAAGCATCAAAATAGTTGAAAAAAAAATCCTGTCCGTCAATTTATGAACCCTGAAAACATTGTAGCTTGCGATAAAATCAATTAATCGAGTCAACTTTTTTTTTATACATTCGTTTCAGCCGTAGAAGGAACCCTATTGAAAATGGCTCTTTTATTCAAAGTAGTTTAAAATAATTATAATTACGTACCTAAAGTACACCCAAATTTTGCCAGTTGCCAATTCAATGGATTATAACTATAAATAAACAAACAACTTTTCAATAATGGTGAAAACAAAATATGTGCGAGGTAAAATAAAAGAGTACTAAGTTCGTCTAATGTTTTTTTTTAATTGATCCTTCTTTTCCTTGACCGAAAGCGCTTTTGATCGATTAAATATATTAAAGTCCTTAACAATCACAATTTTCCTCCAAAAGGGAAGCGAATATAAGTTAAAAAAGGTATGCACGGCAAAATAATTACATCTTAACGAGTTTCCGCATCATGGCTGCTGACATTTTCAATTATTATTTTTCTTTTGAGGAAAAATGAAAAAAAATACTGTTTCGTTGTAAACGTCAATTTGGATAAGGTGACTTGGAAAAAAAAGTATTAACAATCAAAATTGTTAAAATTTTCTAAAGTTTTTAATTGACTGTTTTTCAAATAACATCAGATATCTTTTAAATTGACTGCTGTTTTATGAGGTCCTTCTTTTTATACTTGTACATATTATTATTTCTGTAAGTTTTTCAATTATGTAAGTAATAAGAAAACTACAATAATATTATTAAAATAAAAATAAACTTTACTGTTAGCTTGTATATTTTATTTAAGTTTTTTCATAAATCCTAACCGTACCGATTTGCCTAGCGACAAATAAGGGCTTAAGATTGTTAAAATAAGATATTTCTCGTTTATCACGAAATTGTGACGAGTTAAGTAAATAAGACTAAACTCGCGACAATCTGAGAACTCCGATTTGACAGCTATAAAAACTATTTGTGTAGTAATAGAAAAAAAATCGGTTGCTTTAAAGACCTCGAGACATATCGATTTATCATACTTAGAGGTAGGGTTTGTAATCGACGATTTATATACTTTGGTTAAAACTGACTCTCGAGGCAAATCGTCTTATTACACGAGTAGTCCTAGTAGTACGAGTACGAAACGTTAAATCGGACTTCTTAGATTGTCACAAGTGTACTAAAGTTTGTTAATTCCACAAGCTAGACAGTCAAACTAAAATTATTTCACTGGGCGCATTATAAGCGCTTCCTCGGAAACAATTTGCTCCCGCTTTGATAAAATATTCTAGTCTGGATCAATGAAAACATTTCAAACGGTATGAATTCATTTTCATATTGGATCGAGATGGTTTGGTTTGTTCGTCTGATATTATCATCCTCATTTTCGGGGGTAATATGGCCCATTTATTTGGCTGTTGTGATGATCCAGGATTATGGCCTAATCATCTCTCGTGAGGTTTCAAGGTTCTTCAGTCAGCGAAAAGCTTATTTCGTGGTGAAAAGATTAAGACGCAGATACATGCCAGTGTGACCTTGAGTGGTTAGCTTGCGTGTTCTGTACTGAGCTCACGCAACGCGTCGTACGTCCAGTCATTAAGGTGGAACTAGTCGCGGGCTCGAACTCAATGGTGGGCATGGCCAAAAACCACACTGTCTCACCTGGCATCGTGTCCGACAGAGATAGTATCAGTGATGAGCAGTTAGAAGCCGGTGTACATGGACAACGTATAGTTCGCACGCACAGAAACACCGTACCGAACGATTTTAGTAAAAAGAGTGCGTAAAAAATTACGAAAAGTCCTTTGGAAAATGGAGTTTTATGAAAAAACCACTGCATGAATCAATTAGAAATAAAATTAATTGAAATCTTCGATAATTTTGCTGTATCGGTACGGATTTTGTTTTCGAGATTTCACACTTCTTGTATTACTTATTTACGCCCAAAGTTGCGTTAAAATTAGCAAGAAAAACGAATCTTTGTTGGCTCATAACTTTTTAATAGCTTTTTATTTTACTATTCTGCTTCCGTACAGACAATATTAACAATGAGACCTAACGATATCATATTAAACTTTGAATTTACAATGTCAAACAGTGGAGTAAAACCCCTCCGAAGTTTGTATGGAAAAAATATCAAATTGTTTCACCTTAATAGGACTCGCTCATCAAGGAGCGCTGTCCCCAATTTGACGCATTATTAACTTATTATACATAAGACAAAAGGTATTTTAATAAAACACGTATACTAAAATATTAATATTTTAATTATTCTTGAAATGGTGAATGTTTCAGAAAAATACGTTTTCATTGATAGTTTTTGGGTAATTCTCAGTTTTTTATCTGTGTTAGACACAACTTTACAAATAAATTTCACTATGTAATGTAAACTTAATCTAAAATATGCATCTATTAAATTATTAAGAAAATGCTCTAATTTAACATATATTTTTTCTAAATCATTTACACTACTCCTTTAGACGTAATTTTCGGTATAAAATCATTAAAAGTAGCTTATCGTCACTTTAATTAGTCAGTACGGTTATTAGTTTTCATTGAGTTCCCAGGCTATACAGGACATACTTATTTATGTACGGTCAGTGTTCTCATCGCAAATTCTAAGTTTGAGTTGACAAAGGTCAGTTTTCAATTCAAACCAATTACAACTACGCAGCTCTTATTTTCAACTCAACTACCAGGCAAGCATGAACTTAAAAGAGCAACTAACAATGAATAATACGAACTAAACATTAACCTAATTCATTGACCTGACAGAGTTCAAACGGAGTCCTTTATTAATATGTCCATTACAGAGTCGATTCGTGAATAATTGATGGCCACTGCTAATAAAGTAACCATGTTTGTGGAAATATTTTGAGCTTTTGGCTCACTGTAATATTAAATAAACACTGCGTTGTTGCGTTGTTACAGGAACATGGCTGCTGCATGTTATTCTCGTGGAAACGTTTATTTTGTCCGATTTTTATACTGAAATAACCAGTCGGTTTGCGAAGCGTGGTGAATTTGGCATCACCGCTGATGGTGAGTAGATGATGATGTTCAGCAGTGATGATAACTTGAGTTCCTCCTTCATGTCATCATGTGAATCTAACTTGGCTTTTTACCCGACTACGGCAAAGCCAAAAGGAAGGGTTATGATTTAGAGACATCATGTGCTGAGAGACCATCTTTTCTATGGTCTTCATGACAGTCTACACTTTATCTTACTAGTTCCATCTCTATTTCTCATTGTATATAAGGTTTGTAGGAATCAATTAAAATCTTAGCCTCAAATCAAACTACGAAATACCGACGGCATTCCGTAGGGTTTCGTAAGATCCATTGTTGGAATTTTCCGGTTTCTAAATACCCCTAATGACTGTCATAGCAATGAATATAACAACAAACAATACCAGGAGATGAGAAGCAATACAGATATCAGCGAAATACTAGCCACATTGTTTATTTAAATTGACAAATATAAGCGTTGGTACACAACGTTTGGACCGTAGCCAATTGAGCAGCCGCGCGTTATACTAAATGTTAATGAGCTTCAACATTATCTGAATACCTACTAAACGCATATTGTTTTGCAGCTATGTGCTTACATTTACCTAGGTGGTAGGATTAAAATATAGGAGCAATTTTGATTTTTTTAAGTGGCTTTGTAGCATAACTTCGCAGTTAGCAGGACTGGAGGTAAAAAAGGTAATATTGTATAATTATTGTGGTTTGACTAGATATGACGACTTTCATGTTAACCAATATCAAGATGTTGTTTTATGAAGGTTACGATTGTTGAAACTGTTTTTGAAAAATCTTTTTAGTTAGGTACTTAGCTGAAATTCATCGGTGATTTCAAATTCCGTTTTAAAATAGAAGTAGGTACTAAACAGACAGTTGTGTACGCCCATCGTATTGATTTTACTACAAACTACTACGTACTGAAAAATTTATATAATTTTCTTTTATAAATTTTTAATGGCTGACGACAAATTGTTCACGATAATGGTCTCTTTGTAGCGACCTTCATTTTGACGGTAATTGATTATTACCGATGTTATTTTATTGTCAATGAAAATATTATTACTGAGCCTTGTCAAGTTTCAAGTTATTACGAAGTTAGTTTGTTTGATAAGTGTGGGTGGAAATGGGAATATCTTCAAGATAGATCGTTGTTGTGGGCGATTTGTGGATTTTGTCCAGTGTATGTTTATGGGATGGTTGTAGTTAGAAAAAAACTGGATGAAGCATACTGTTGTAGTGCAACTTTAATTTCTTATTTTTATAAAATACTAGCGACTGCCAGCGGCTTCGCCCGCAGGATATCTTTATAAATTATAGCCTATGTTACTCAGTGATAATATAGCATTCAACTGGTGAAAGAGTTTTTAAAATCGGTCTAGTAGTTTTTGAGTTTATTAATTACAAACAAACACACAAAAATCTAATCTTTTCTCTATAAAATATTAGTTTAGATAACGCATTATGCAATTCTCACGGTGTACATTATAAAGAGTGTTCTATATTCTATTCTACTCCAAAATATAAATAAACTAGTAGAAGGGAGGCGTTATGTCCACAGCAGCAGTTGACTGAGATGAGTCGTGTTGATTGATCATTTGTGTGTGGCCTAGAAGTATCAGGATAACATAAAATTTTGAGGTCACCTGAAACTGGGTACTGCCCCAAAACATTTGAGAGAAGAAAGTAAGGCGAGCATATTTTATATTGTTGCGCTCTTACTTACTTTGCCTAAAGTAAATACCGCACCATATTTGTAGACCTAGGACCAGAAATTAACGATGAACGACAGATTTTTACATTAATTAAGTACGTACCTATATAGTTCAACTTCAAAATATACATGAGCTTCACACATGAAATCTTGAAAATTATTTCCACAAAATGCACAAAGTAAAATGTCACTTTTGGCAAACGAAGCCGCGGGCTCGTTATACCCTGGTATTAATGAAAGCAATACACCTGGGACTCCTGGGAGCGAGCCCAAATAAACATCTGCGATATTAAATATTGATCTATAGCCAGAATAATGTGGAAATGGCTCCACTCCCACGAGGATGGCACATTGATGTAGGAAGCTTCATCTTGCAGAAGTACTAGGGCGTCATCAATTAAACGGAGGTGAAGTACCTACCTATCGAGTAAACTGCCATTCTGGTGCGGGAAGGGGTTCTGCATCCTCACCATTCTTAGGGAGAGTAGTAATAAAATGCATAGCTTATTTAGAAATTTATAGTATATATTTTATTAGTGTCTACTTTATTTCGATTTTATTTATTTACAATTTAATATTACACAATATTACCACATATTACATTCAATATTACAAAGGAATCCATTGTTAATTTTCATCAATATCCTGTGTTTTTATTGATTTAAATCAGCAGTGTACCTTCGTAAATATGGCAAGGATACAGATCTTGTGTTTAAAGCCTTCATGTCCATTCCTTTGGTTCTTTCACACTTTAGTACCAGACACTATAAAAAAGAAAAACAATGTAAAGAAAAAGAAAAAAAGCGCGAAGCGTCGCCGATAAGCCCCGACAAGTTTCTATCTGATTAGTCGGAGTCGATTTGCGCTGATTCGGCAAAAAGTATGAAAACGGTGGTCAACGCTGGTTGGTACTGCCTGTGCCAACCAGCGTTGACCACCAGGCTGGCATATCGGCGCCGGTTACCATTGTTCTACTACACAAATGCTGCTTATAACAGACAATTTAATAAATGTTCAGTGCCCGGCCGTAAATATGACACATGGAGCTTTAGATCGAGACGACGACCGACGCTCGAAGTCGAACTCTGAGGTATGATGACCTCGTTGGGGTCATGAATTTAGAGACCAGGCGACCAGACGAGGGTGTCGTGTCAAACTTTTTTCCAAAATTAAATGTTCCATATTTACGCTCTAAGGGCGTTTGTGCACTACACGGAATTTTACCGTCCGGCAGTTCGATTGTTTACGGTCCTATACAAATTTATATTAAGTATAGGACCATAAAAAATCAGACCGCCTGACGGTAAAATTCCGTGTAAGACGAATTTTTTATATTAAAAACGAATCCTACAAGGTAATCACCTAGGTAATTTCTTATGGTAATCATACCGGTCATATTTCTTAGGCATTCGTGCGTATCTGTTTTGGGAAATCATCACGGGTTGTTCGGAAGCCTTGGTGCCCTGGTGTTCCGTCTTCTGGTCAACGGTGGTTGTAGTCGCAGGGGTCGAAGTTCTGGCTCTAAATATACTTTGTAAGTACGACTCATAAAGACTCATTCCTGGCAGCACAGAGTTATCTTCCGACGGCTCTATTGGCACATTAATGGGGTCGTAAGGCAATGTTAACATGTATTTTTCGACGCCGTAGTAATTTCGAGTTTCAGATTCTTCTTTCGTTGTGTTTGGTGGCATTTTCGACGTTGATGTCGTGGTGGGTGATTCCGTAGTCGTCGACGGTTTAACGACCTCATCCCAGATGACAGAGTCGAGCCATCGGGCGAAGGTGGCGATTTTTGGGAAGGAGTGAGTCTTGGAGTAGAGAGCGCAAGAGTTGATAAAGGAGGATATGGCTACTAGGGTATTGTTCTGGATCACTGCGCCACCATTGTCTCTCTGAAATAGAAGTATGCATTTATAAACTAAAGTATATCTGTTAAGCAAGAGAACATACTCGTAAATATATTAGAATAGTATTTCTCAGGTTATAAGTGCTCTAACGGACATTGAAACTGAGAGACGTCACGTTTTATAGAATGCTAGCTTTTTTCCGCAACTTCGTCTGCGATCCCAAATAAAAAGTAGTTTGTGTTCTTTTCCAGTTCCCAGGTTACCTCTCTGTAAAATTTCATGACGATCGGTTTAGTGGTTTAGGCGTGAAAAGGTAATAGACGAACAACCAGAGTTACCTTTGCATCATAATATTTTCTTAATTTATTTTATAATATTACTAGCTGTTGTAGGATGAAAAGTAGCCTATGTCCTCACCCCGGTTATGGTGTACCCATGTGCCAAATTTTATCTAAATCCGTTTAGCCGTTTTAGCGTGAAAGCGTAACAAACAAACAAACTCACTTTCGCATTTAATTTAGGTAAGTTAGAATAAAGTATAAGGAAGAGTGACAGTAAGTATAGTCTACGCCAAACTTGACGGAAATTCCGTCGCGGATCTTCCGCGTCGGCACACTACTCGGAAGATCTGACGCTCCGTCGCGGACCGCCCGCCCTCTGCGTCTGTTCCGTCCTCCGCGCACCGATCGTTCGGCGTCGGAATTTCCGTCAAGTGTGTTGTAGGCCTTAGTCAATTGCAAAATGCAGTTTCGCCTCACAAAGTTCGCCTCACGTTTGATATTCCTTGTTCGCCCCACATTTTGTTCCATTAAAAAAGCTTCATCAAACTCAATATCGCTATCTCTCAGATTATGACAACATAAACAACTGCATGTTTTATCCCACCATTTGTTTTTATTCTTCGTCCCGATGACATTTATAAATGATCTCATAAAACAATGTAGCGGAACAATCCACATGATTTATATGTTTGTGCTTCCGTGAGCGTATCGAGTGCGTTTAATTTTATTGTGGCTATTAACACCTTACGTAATGATGTTTACTTTGCATTTTATTACTTCGCGATATTCGGAACGAAGGACACAGTAATCAGCAAAGTATGTTTGCATCTGTTGTAAATATGGGTCGGTTGTTTTTGATGCGGAACAGGTGTTCTTCTATAAACATAATCAGCCTATAATGTTCCCACTGCTGGGATACAGGCTTCCTCTCGGTCAGTCGGTCGTCTTAACGTGGTTTTTGCAGTGAGGCGAGGCGTTGATGGGATGGGCGAAAATTAAAATTTGTATGTCATCTATCCACGCCATGCCCACTTCTGCTGTTAGAAATGTTGTCATACAAAACAATTCTCGCCTGTCTCATCCACGCATCGAGAATTGAAATTTTTACGTTAAAATTTCTATCACGCCCTGCCCATCTTTGGTGTTACAAATTTCGCCATACACAATTCTCGCCCATCCCATCCACGCCTCGCTGGTGTAAAACCACCTTTAGGGGGCTCTTCGACAGGGAGTGGGCTGTAGTCCACCAAACACGCGGGCTCAGTGCGGGTTGGTAGATGTCACAAGTCTTAAAAATGATTGGTTCTAAGACATGGCGGTTTTCTCTCGAAGTGTTCCTTTACCGTTTTGAGAGCAATGGTGACAAAACAATGTACTCTAAGTAAATCGCCTGCCTGGGTTCGAACGACCTACAACTCGTCGAAGCCGTTACCACTGGGCCACCACTGTTCTATGTTTGGTAATGTGTGAGCACGAAATAGTTTGGCAAACATTGCCTAATGATTGAAATACTATCTTGAATTCATGCAAGCCCAGTACTTTTTGAGTAAAAGTTTCACTTAACTTTTAATTAACTCAAGGAATAAGGTTTTTTCATACAAATGAAATCTGTCTTTTCGCTCCCTTAAAGGTGGAATTTTCAAAAACCCCTTCTTAATGCTCCCCTACGTTATAAAAGGAAGTTGTGTGCAAAAGGGGTTCCGACATTTTTGTATGGGACCTGGCATACCTAACCGTCCGCCATTTGGAAAAAAACTGGTTTTGGCGGCCAGTGATGAAACAAGTGTCAATCGATAGAGTAAGTGATTGCAAACAAAAAATATTTAGTGATGAATATCGTAAGTGATATACTTCCTGAGATATTTAAAAAAAATATTACTGCTTTATTTTTTTTCTCATGTTTTAACTCAAATATCTCAGGAAGTATATCACTTACGATATTCATCACTAAATATTTTTTGTTTGCAATCACTTACTCTATCGATTGACACTTGTTTCATCACTGGCCGCCAAAACCAGTTTTTTTCATAATGGCGGTCGGTATAGGTATGCCAACGAAGTCGGATGTTCTTTCACGTCCCTAGTCCCAGTAGTTTCGGCTCTGTGTTGATAGGTCAGTCAGTCAGTTTCTCCTTTTATATACACAACAATATATTATACGAACTAGTTTGGCAAACATTGTTTTCCAGAAAATACAAGGCAATTTTCCCTTAAAACCCAAAAAAAGACATTGATTTACTAACTTCACGATTTTCTCCGTTAGTTTTTTCGATTCCACTGATTAAATTACCGGCCCGTCAAGCGATTGATCAACTGAAACGCCATCATATTTCACCCCTTACCCCATGGGAACGACATTCAAGTACAGATAAAAAATAACGTGTTTTCCCTTGACAGCGGCCCTTGACGGAGGATTCCTTATGGCGAAATTTATCGGTCCTTACTCGGGAATGATCCCGAATAAGGACCGATAAATTCCATACTGTCAATTTTACACATGTAAAATAAATAGACTTTCAAATTCGTTTTATTAGATAGGATTAAATCGACCAATGAGGTGGAAGAGTTTGGAGGAATCACTTTCATCTTAGTTAATTGACTCAGGCGTGACTTTTTGGAAATCCATTATAAAATACAATAGACGACGTGTATTTAGTAACCTAATCCGCTTTAGTGCTCTTAAAGAGTCATAAAGAACCCTGTAAGAAATCGACACGTGTTTCACCTCTCAACGAGGCATCCTCCGGATGACGATTGACTTATTGCAAACCGGGACACGACGACGCTTGGCGCTTGACGTGGCAACACGTTTTATTTCACATAAATCTAGGTACGGGCATGTAGGTTTATGTGTTTTTTTTTTTTACAATTAGATAATATTTAAATACAATCAATTGGTAGTAAAGGGCCATTTATACGTCGTAGGCACCGTCGTCGTAGGTATAATAAATCAAAAACTTTTAATGTGCAGTTTGCCCAAGCTTTCAAATACCAAATCTCTTCTTCAACCTTGAAATGACGAAGAGTTTCCCTAACTGAATGCCTACCAAAACATCTAGTTGGCAAAGCCATTAATCTGATTAAGATTAACTTGGAGAAAACATTAATTTTCTATTAAGAATGTTACTCAAGTATCGATCTTCCTGTATTTCGTGACCCAGTTCCAACCTTTCTAATAATTACTGTTTGATGTTGAAATTCTTTGTTTACTTTTGGTAAAGTTGAAGTTGTTTCGATTCCCGTGAAATTGTTTCCTAATGTAGCCTTCCTACCTTCTGTTGCCTTAGTAACAGGAGATGAAAGGGTTTGTTTTGTTCGATTTGTTTTGTTTGTCGTATTTCCGAAACAAAATAGCCTATAAATCGACGTGTATAATTCTGTGACGATTGATTTTGCATGTGTGATAAAATTCCTGTGCAATTGACACGATAAGAATTCGACAGTCAACATACCCTGCAGAAATGTCTGTTAGGATCCTGAACACCTCCTACACAAACATACTGTCCTGGTAGCATCTTCGTGTCGATCTCGCATATTGAAGGATCAATCATTGGGACGTTTACTACACGCATGTGCTGTGGAAACAAAAGAAAACATTATTTAGCTTTTATTTTAGGTAAATTCTAGTTTTTAAGAAATATTAGGTTATTCGGTTAGTGAACAGTCCGGTTATCCTCCTTATCCTTTTGATTGTTTACGTCCTATAAGTACATACAGTGCCTAACTCATGAGAGGTCTTTCTTTGCCCTCAAGTTGGCACGGGTGGTATTATATCGTCTACAAAGAATATATTTTTCATTTCGTAAAATATAAAAACTAAGCCGCATTATACGTTCTGCGGAAATTCATATGCCTAGAGTTTTGCTCACCATTCTATAACGCAGTCCAACCTTTTTCTTCACATAAGATTTTATCTGACTACATAATATAAATGGTTGGTCCCACAATCTTAGGACTCGTATTTTAATGGTGAAATCTTTATGATTTTTCTGATATTGATGAAGGCCTTAAAGTATTACCGACTTAGCTTTAATAATAGTGGCGAGGACCAGTTAAGCCATATTTAGAATGCTCTTCGTCTAAGAATAAGCCAGGACATTTCTTTGTGTGAAGTTTATATACTGGCGACATCTTAAATTGGGAAGGTTATCGAACAACATGATTGTCATTGAAATAGGAGCTGTTCAATAGCGCAGAAGTGGTTGCGTTGATTTTGTTGACAGAACGGATATTCAGTGTGATTATCCTTAGAATAAGATATATAAAATCTTAAAACTAAGTAAATATTTCGTGCTAAACAAGTTTTTCAAACGCGCGTTCTTGCTAGGCCCGCAGTAGTAACAATTTCGATGCTCACCCCACCAGGAGTCCATGCTACGATGGAGGCTAGGAATCCGAGCGTAATTTCGTCGTCAGCGCTCGGCAGTGTGACGCTCTGCACTCGAGAACTGAACACCATCGGGGTTTCTAGCTTGACTGCTGTCACGTGAAAATCGAAGTTGTTGATCATCATTTTTATCTGGAAACAAAATCTGTGGTGAAGGTTTTGTTTTTTAAATTACGCTAAACACGTACATGGTCAGCTTAAGAGGGTGCATCCTAAAAGTTGGCAACGTCGTAAATACCTGTCAAATAGTTACCTGTTTTGATTAATTTGGAAATAATACTGTATGGAAATAAGAATTGTGGCTAACTAACTAACTAGAATATTAATAATGAATTGCAATTATAACATTGAATCTGATGTTGTAACCGTTTTAGGTGTAAAAAAGGCATTTGGAAAGTTTCCAAATACTTTTTTTATATCTAAAACTAACTATTCGGTGTTACGATATTAATTGTTGCATTTCATAATCAATATTCTAGTTCGCTAGTTAGCCACATTTTTAATTTCCATACAGAAATATTATCAAATTAATCAAAACAGCGAAATATTTGACATCTATTTGCGACGTTGCCAACTTTCAGAATAAACCCTCTTAAAGTTAGTTAGAACTATAATGATTATAATCTAATCGTGTATGTGCATGCATTCTGTCATATCGATCTGGGGCGGATTTATCTATCTAGGTAGGTATAAGTTGATCTGTCCATGATAGTTAGGTAGCCTAAACTAAAGTGGGTTTTGCACTGAGCGTATGTCTTGTGTTCATCTTACGTTTACGCTACGCAAACGCTTTGTTGCATTTATTTTTACTAAAAGAGACAAAAAAGTAAATTAATTGTTTTTTTGTACACTGACAGCTCTTGAACGCGTTATGTGTTGAACGCGTTAAATTTCATTGGTGAAATCCGCACAGTCGAATTTGCGTAGGTTAATATTATTTCCCTTATGTATCTAATTATGCACCACGTAAAAAACGGATGGATGAGACTAGCACAGACCAGGAAAGCACGATGCAAAAGGGAGGACCTACCCAGTAGTGATTGCAACATGGCGGTCAATGATCATGATGACCTAGGTGTATTGTGGAGGTTAATTTATGGCTGTCGCTCGGTGAAAAACGCATCATATTAGACTGCAATGAATGCTTACCCCAAATAAAGCTAAGCAGATGATGACTTAGTGCTGTTAAAGGTGCGGGTGTAGGTGTGATGAAAATATATAAGTAATGCCTTAACTATAATTTGAAGTTAGTTATGTGAAGTTAGTTGAATGAATTGTATGTAGTTGTGAATAGTATATTGGGATTTGGTGCCTTAGTAAATAAATAAATAATGTCTACAACCTGTAAAGTTTATCTGCAAACAAATGTATATGACACAATAGACGGGTTCAACAAGCTCCAACACGAAATGTTTAATCACCACGCTTTTCAGCTATATCAGTTCAGTACCCGTAGTACGCAGACGCGACAGCATACGTAAATAAAATATGAATAGTGCTCAAATGGAACCTGCTGACGCTATCTGTTGTCCTAGTACATGACGTTCATTTTAGTTGGCTGGTCCTATTTGTATTTCGAGATTTGACCTGTTTTCATGACAAGATGAATTAATTAGTGTTTCATTAATTACTCTTTCTAAAGAAACGGATTTAGCCTGGTTTATAAAATAAAACCAGTGAGTTTTATTTCTTTCCTATTGTACTTTCATGTATAAAAGGCCATTAAGTTATCACCACAATGCCCACATTGACCTACATTCATTAAAATACTGCAGTGTGAATAAAATATTCTCTTGTTTGGCTACGATCAAAGGACCATGTTTTTAAATAGACTTGTGGATCCCAGCAATGTAGGCAAGGCAAGATAAGTAGATGAAAATCAACACAACTGTAAATGAAGCCACAAACGTAAGCTCTAACAAAAAAGAGCCCTACCTCGTAGTTCTCAATTCAAGTTTTTTACCTCACAATCCCCTAAAAAGTGCCGTTTAAACCAAATTCACTCGTTCAAAGATGCTCATACGCCGAACGACAATAAACGAATCCAGTAGCCGACTCATTACCAACCCCTCCGGTGTCGCAGTAAAGATTTTACGCTCGGAATAAAAACGTCTGATATCACCTCTCATTTGGTTACGTTATTACGTTTTCATGATACCGTTATTGCCTTTTGGTTTTGAGAATAACTTGGTGTTGTTATCTGCTGTAAATGCTTTTGTTTTTTTGATTGGGAAGTCTGGAGATTACATTTCCTGTGGGATCAATTCTTTTTAGGAATACCAAAAGTTTTTTTTTTGTTTTTTTTTGCGATTTCGAATGTCCCTTTCTTCTTGTAAATGAATATTTAAGAGAAACACGAGTAACATTAACGGCGAGAAAAGTAGTAGGAATTTTATTTTTACCGCTTCCTCAAGAACAAATTTTACATTTGGCGGCATTTAGTTAATCGCTGTTTTTGCAGATGTTGCATAACTTGTTCCACTGGTTCCAAGTTTAATTTTTTTAGACGTAGCAGTTGTATCACGAATAAAAAGTGAAGCGCCTAGTTGTAGTTCTATTGTATCCTGCATAGATACATGGTCAAGGAAATGCTGCCAAATCTAAAAATAGTTCTGCCGCGAAAATATTGGTCACAATCTACCAGTATCTTCGCGGAGCTCCCACAGAGGCTTTGCGGAGCCCAGGGGCTCCGCGGAGCACACCTTGAGTAACAATGATCTATACAAATTAAATCGTACATCAACACCAACATTGTCAAAACTGAGACGAGTCTATTTGTTTAGTTAGTGCATTTTTGGTCAACTACCCACCAAAATTGACGAATTTTGGTTGAGCGTTTGATATACGTAAAGGAGTATATAGAGTTATTTTAATTGTGAAAAGTCAATAGGAATGCAGCCTGGTTGAAAAAAAAAACAATTTAGTCCATCAGTCAGATAATAAAAAAAAATTAGACACGTAAGTATTTTTTGCTTTATAAAACGCATAAAAGTTGGGCAGTGGTCAATACGTCACAAGTGTCACAACTAAGTAATAAGTATAAAATCTACATGGGCGTAACGTCATGCCACATTTTAACTCAATCGCCGTATTCTTTTCATTACTAAAGTAAAAACAAAAAAATATTGTGTTCAATATTTTTTTTATAAAATAGGTGATGAACAAAAAAAAATTGTCATCAACCCTATTAGCTGATGAAAGCAATGCTTCTAAATAAAGACTGTAATTATCGATAATGACATTTTAATTTGAAAAAGATAACAAAAACAAAAGGCAATTCAAAGAGCATCAATTATAATTATATTTCACTTTATTATATTTCCTCAGAAGTCATTTTCATAAGTATAAATAGATCTAACCAGGCAAACAGAGGGAGCGAAAAGGATCAACAAGGAAAATCGCGTAAAACTCAGTTAAGTGGAAAAAGATAATGAAATGACAGGCCTGCGATAAATTAGTGGTGCGACATTTTATCGGCCCAGTAAGGGTAAGGGACCTTTCATAATATAATTATTTTGTTGGAACTTGGAAGTTAGATTACGAGCTTGTTAGAAATGTTAATAATTATTTGAAAACTCAATACACAGTTGTCAGTTTGGATTAATAATTCAGAATTTTAAAATAAGTTGCCATTGGAAGAGTTTTTATTTTTATTTAACAGGTACTATCACATCATTATTTTATCTGTTATACAAAAAATAAAAAATAATAAAAAATTGGTATTATTTTGGCATTTTGATATTATTTCAACAACTATTTGTTATTTTCAATATTTATGTTTAGTTACTTTGACAATAACTTATACTCAATTACCCAGCTTCCAAATAAAAACAATTTCCTTAACTAAACTTCCTTGCAACAGCTATGAAAAAAAACAAACAGGTAAAAAGAACGTCCATTCATCAACGAAGTCAATCTAATTATGTTAACAGCGTGGCATAAAATCAAACTTTACCTTATGGAGAGCTCCTGTTTTGTTGTTATAGGAACTGCCTACCCTCACTGTGATTTTGCTGATATTCTTGTGCGTCACATACGATGTTATGATGCTCCTGAAAACAAAAGAACGTTCCATTATATAAATTATGAAGAACAATGGGGTAACGAAATTGGGACTTGTATTTGGGCTGGGATGAAATGGGTGTTGAGTTTTGATAGAAATTAAAACGCGAATTTGTCACGATTTAATATCATTTAAGACTCATTTTCATTGGTCGATAAGGCTCGTATGCTTGAGATATTTCTGTCTGCCCGTATTCGGGGAACCGTCTTAGTCGATAGAGAACCTGCTCCACACGTTTGGCAGTTGCTTTGAAGGATCATTTTCATTGGGTGTGAATCTTCCCACGCTTTTTATCGACCTATGACTTTCATTTGTCATTATCCCGCCTGCGGGGAGTACCCGCATGCTGTATATCGACCTAGTTATTCAGTAATGAAATTGAGCTATGTAGTGGGTAAACATGACACAATAACTTTTTATTTAACGACAATTATACTATGACGACAATGCTAAGTAATAACAGCCGAGGGTCGATCCATGAGGTTAAGCTACGCTTGCTGGGGTTGGTCCATGGATTGGTGACCATCTTTACATACCGAGACTCCTCCATACCTCGGAATGCACGTTAAGCCGTGGTACCGGCTGTCATTCGTGGATCTTTGGCAGTCGTTACGGGTGGTCAGAAACCAGAATGTCTGACAACCAGTCTTACCGAAGGGTATCGTATTACCCAGTTACTGGGTTGTGGAGGTTAGATATGCAGTCGTTCCATATAAAATACTGGTATTCAGCTGCATCCGCTTAGACTGGAAGCCGACCCCAACATAGTAGAGAAAAGGCTAGGCAGATTGATTGATATTATGAACCAATAATATCAATCAATCTGCCTAGCCTTCTATGTTCTATGTTTCCGCACTTAGTCCGTCAAGTGGACCATTGTACGTGCCTAGCCTTCCTGCCTGCCTAGCCTTTTCTCTACCTTCTCTTTTCAGTACCTAAGACTGAGAAGGGATTAAGGTTTAGAATGTGATTGTAAGAGAACGAAGGTTTTGAAGGTCGATATTTTTGTAGCTAGTTTAACGTAAGTAGGTACCTAATTAAATCGGTATTGTCTTGTTGAAGACTGAAAAAGGTTTTTGAAGTGAAAACTTCGTTAGGCGCGTTGAGCACTTTTTGGGTTAACAAAAATTATGGAACTCGCGTCATCGTCACTTTTTTGTTTACAGCGCACTTTGTTTTATTTTTTCGGATTTTTTTTATTGGAGCTACTGCTTTGGTTTTTGTACTGACAGCAAGCCACATAAATTCCTGACATTTTCGTTCGATGGCGTCACTTAGTTTTCACTTCTGCAGTCCCCAGACTGCCCAGCATGTTTAGTTTTTCTACATGTTCCACAAATAATAAATGAAAATAAGGTTATCGGTAATATCTAAAGGATAAACAAATTAATAGCTCGGAAAAACTTTAAACAAATTACGATCACTATTATACCATTATATTGTCGGCTCATGTCCAAACATAATACCAGGGCACCATAAATAATAAAACAGCTATTAATACATCTACCATTAAGGGTTTACCTTGAGCATAACGTTATTATGGCTCCCTTTTTGGACTTTTATCCTACCTATTACTACTCGTCAGGTATGGGTTATGTCCAGAGGGTTGGCCTTTCAACGATTTGGGTATTGGCTTAGGGTTGGCATTGAAAGTTTTTTTTAGCTTATGTTGTGCTAACATTCATGAAGAGTTTTATTTAAAAGCTTGGGAGAGATGTTTGTCAAATTATTGTGAATAGCGTTCGAAGGGCTGAATTGATTGTTGTTTTGAATTTATAGGTTAGGTATAAATACTTGAATCAGGGGTTCTCATAAATATAAATCAAAGAAGACAGGGCTTCAGAGAGAGGAGGAAACTTATATGCGTATTCAGTATCAAATTATCAATAACACTTCCAATTACGTATGACTCCATTTAAAAATCGAGCTCAACAACTTCAAAAGAAAATCCATAACAAATACAAGTAAACATTTTGAAAATCCCTTTCATTTTCTGCTAACCTAGTACCATACACAAAACTACACATAGTATTCGGCGACCCTATACCGTATACTTTCCGTATAAAAGGACCACGGCGTATCTTTCCCACATTGTTGGTCCTTCCGAGGATATTACAGGGCTCTTACATAAACCGACTTGGATATTAGCGGATCCGAACATAAACCCTGATGTTTAGTAACACAGTAAAATAGGATGATTTATGTATCGTCAGACGTTTATTTTTGGAAGCTGGATTATTAGATAAAAGGTTTTCTATTTCCTGGAGATGCTTGTTGACAAGCACTTATTCATTTGATTTGGTTTGGTTTTGTTCTTTAGTTACAAGAATGGGGTCGTGATTTCCTGGTAGGTTCGCTTTTTGTACGCAAGGTTTCCTGGCTCATGTAGGTACACGTCATGGGACATTTTCGATTTTACAGTGACTTTCCCAGTAAGTAATTAATTTTGGACATAATTATAACGTTGAAGCTAAACATTGAAAGAAGGTGGACTGAAGTCGCCAGTACGTAGTGAATAGATACAGATCGTTCACTATATCTTGTCCCTTGCCGTCATGTTGGCACCATTGCTTGTCAAGCATAGTTACAATACTAATAGAGTTCAAAATGTAGACGGACAGAACAGTGTTACCAATCGCGTCGGACAAGTTATAATGATCGCACTGTACAATGCTCGTTCCATCTCTGAATGGCAAGAGTCCTTCGCATAAAATAAGGGCAGTTACAGACCGGTATTATTAGATAACATAATTGAAAGCTGATTTGCATTTAATTGAAACACGAGCAGAATAAATTCAAAAGGTCTTCCGTGTGAAGCCTTTGAAATGGGCTTTTGATATCCTACTCACGTGAAATCTAATCTATACTGGCAAATGCGCGCGGTTCCGCCCGCATGGAGTTCGAAAAGTATCCCGAGGGAATCAACTACCGGGATAAAAAGTATCCCAGTCACGATTTCATTCTGTATTTTGAGGTCACGGTCTACCCATGTGCCAAATTTTATCTAAATCTGTTCAGCTGTTTTAGCGTGAAAGCCAAACAAACTAACAAAGTCACTTTCGGTTTATAATATTAGATACTAGCTGCGCTCCGCGGTTTCACCAGCATAAGTCTCGCCCCGTAGGGATATCAAATTAAACCTATAATAAAAATTATTTTCACATAAACGTACAAGGGCACTATGGAACGTTAGAAGCTAGGTGCACGGTGCCAATTGGTCGTTTCTTATGGAGAAGAGCCGGCAAAAAACTCCACGTTTACTGTTTTAAAAATAAATTGCTATTACAATATTTAAAATAATAATAATAGATACGGGAGTATTGTAAGCCTTTCAACAAGTATCAGGTACTTAACAAAATAGAAAATGGTCAACAAATCTATATAGTCCACTAAGCCTATAACGTTCTCATATTCACAACATAGAAAATAATCTAAGTATATAAAAGATAAATAAATTAGTAAAAATAAAAACCTATTTCAAACGAAAATAAAACATGTAAGTATTATCATAAAATATTTGACAAGAATGTAAAAAAATAACAACTATTTACATTCACTGTGAATGTAAAACATGAATTTTACAAATGCCAAATAACAAAGGCTAAAATAATAACTTAAAAAAATGCCGAGCAAAAGTTAGCATCCAGACTTTCCACATAATAGACGAAGTAGATTTGCAAACATTTGTTTATCATGAGCAAAGGCAAAAAGGCTATACAGCCAACGCAATGCGTAATTTGAATGAATCAAACATGTTCATCTCTTTCTCTCCTACAAAATTTTAGATGTAAGAGCGAGATGGCAACATAACCCTTGGAGTGTTGACTGAATAAATGAGTATTTGCCATCGACTAAGGGTTTCGTAATCTTGTCTTAATTTAACGTAAACAGTATCCCTAATTTGCGCAATAACAGCTAAGATAAACGCTGTAATTGGTATTTATTGAAAGTCCTTGTTATTATTGTACGATAATTTGTTGGAATGGTGGATGGAAGAGGGTCGTTCGATTTTATAGTCCACTAGCTTCTGCTCGCGTCTTTTTCCGCCTGACATTCTTTGTTCCCCTGATCAATGGCGTCGCATCGCATCGCCCGCCCGAGCTTACATTAGCGTTCTTTCAGACTTTTATTGCTCAGCTCCTTAACGGTCGATGCCTGATGATAATGAATACCCTATAAACCTTCCTCAAAAATTGGGCAGTAGTACATTACTGTCGCGGCCTGCAACAAGGACATTGATGGATGATCTTGGAAATGCGGAGCGAGGCTCAGCCGAGGCACACATACGTGAGTCCATCAATGCCTGGTTGCTTCCAAGGCTTGTATAGTACATTTCTCAAATAATGCGCGGAAATTCAAAGTAAGTTAATTATTTTTTTATTATAATTTCCAGAATCAATGACGAACAACGATAATTATTTTTTCAGTAAATATATTTATTTGTTTTTTCTTTACTTTAAACAGCTCTATTTGTCAATAATAAATCTTTGATAAGTTGCCTCCTTGGTTGCCATGTATTGAAGTAAAAATAACACGACAGATATGAGTATCGTCCTAGCTAGTACTTACAAACAATAGACGTGTGGTAATAAAGACGTGACGACCTGCCCGCGTCGCGCAGAAACCTGTGCCGGCTACTACAACGAGACGCAGAGCAGGACATACACTTTGTCTGCGTAGCACGTGCCTGCGCCGCAGCGCGACAGCGTACGCAGCTCTCACTACGTTCATGCATTACAAAATCTGCTCTGCCCTGCGCTGCGTGGACCTGCGTCAACTGCGTCTCAGCATACGCTTAGCCAAACAAATAAGTATAGATCAGAACGCATAATAAGATTCCCGGTTAGGTATTTTTTTCAAGGAAAAGCTTAGTGACATGTTTGGATACGAGTATAAGTATAGATAACTTTATGTTCTGAGATAGAGAAGGTTGTAAACAACAAAATAAATATTATGTAATATAATTTATGTGTCTGGTAAAGTTTTGTTCCTCTTATCAACGTTTATTATCAGAGAATTGTGGACGAAAATAAATGGAATATTATCATAAACTAGGAAAAGTTAAATCTATTTACAAAATTACAATAAAATGGTAACGATGTTTTTTTGTCCGTTTGTCTGTTTGTCTGGATGTACATATGTTCCGGATTGTCAGTAGGGACTAGAAGGGACAGGTCATTTCTTAGCTGCTACGGCTTATTGCACGACTCGTAATGCGAAGCATTAGAGTGTGCTCTACGATCGAAAAAAATTTTTTGCCCCATTTCTGCAACTGTTTTTATTGTTTCACTCCTGCTAGTACACAGAACCTACTTAATTTATATACCATTGTATAGATGATTAAATGGAGATTAATACTGTACTTTTTAACAATTGATTTAATGCAGCAGAAATGGAAAAAGCATCAAAATAGTTGAAAAAAAATTCCTGTCCGTCAATTTATGATCCCTGAAAACATTGTAGCTTGCGATAAAATCAATTAATTGAGTCAATTTTTTTTTTATACATTCGTTTCAGCCGTAGAAGGAACCCTATTGAAAATGGCTCTTTTATTCATAGTAGTTTAATTATAATTAATAAAATACTAACTAAAATATAATATCAATATCTAAATATTTTCAACTTTGATCCGGTGCCGTTGCCTAGCAACTGCCAACGTAAATATCTTTGTCAGTCGTTGACATTACGACTTCATGAAAAGTGATAAAATTGTTCATTTTTAAACTATGTTTTGAATTTCTTTTTCGTTTATGAATGAGTGATAAGTATGAGGCGTGCACTTTTGGATTTTCCAAACTATTTTAATTTAATTTTTGAATTGTCTTTTTATTTTTTATTAGGGACGCTTTTAACGTTTTGTATCGTTCTCACATGTATAACTTCAACATAAATGATGTAACTAATGTTTTGTAACCATATTTTGATTTAAAAGAGTGTCCGTGGTGTTTCTTGCCCGTGCTTTTCCATAGATCTACGCTTTAGAATGGGCATCTAGATTCATCTTTCTGACTGACCGACCCCATAACAATTCAAAAGTGCCCGTAATTGGTTTATTTGAAATAAATGCTTTGAGTTTGAGTTTAATTGGCGCAAAAACGGCTGAGCAGATTTGGATTATTTGGCACACAGATAGTTTATAACCAGCTATCTAATTACGCAACACATTTTCGTAAACGATTCCGATTAATTTGTTTCATTTTGACAGTTCAACAACATTCATTGCGTTATTTACGTTGTTGAGCAGAATTTATTTTCGAACTTTTGAAGCAATGGATTAGAAATCTGTTTCAAAGCGAAGCAGATTCTAATTGATCGTGTATTACGTAATTAGGGTACTGGATTAACACATAGGGTACTTATAATCCCAGTAGAACGTTCCTGTGGGATATTTTCTGACATCCACATGGCCGTAGCAAAAGCTAATACCTACTATTATTTATAACGTATCTCTCGCTCTCTTTTTTATACTTCTCGATTAATCTAAAAAAAAAACATCAATTAGTTACCCATCAAACAAAATGACTCGGGAACGGACTTACACTTTCCTACAACCTGTAGCTGTAGATAGATAGGTAGGTACATATTTGATCTGTCAAACGGACTTGTTTGCACAGGTCCGGACCTTCAGGCAGGTACAAATTCAATAGACCTTAATAACAATGGTACAACCAATTACGAGGTTTACATTATTCTTACGCCTGAAGGCAGGTTCGGCTTTCGTACCTATTCTTGAAATCTAGTGCCATCTTCTTTTCGTGTGGTATGTGCCAGTTTTCAAGCCCTTAAACAATAAATGTGTCTAGATCCATGCCATAGACCTAGTGCCATAAAAGTCTAAGAACTGGATCTATCCCACTAGATGGGCACGACCACGAGTGGTCGCAGCGACCAGGTAAACTATAGAAACCGATACGAATCCTGCACTTGGTCGCAACGGCCAAATGGCCGCAGACCATACAAAACCACTAGACGGCCAAGTGACGAACTAAACTATTAAATTATGAAATGCAATTAATATCGTAACACCGAACAAGTTTTAGATGTAAAAAAAAGTATTTGAAAACTTTCCAAATACCTTTATTACACCTGAAACGGTTATAAATTCAAAGTCAGTGTTAAAATTGCAATTCATTACTAATGTTAAAGTTCGCTAGTTAGCCACATTTCATATTTCCATACAGTACTATTGCCAAATTAATTAAAACAGTGAAAGCCTCTTTAAAGAAATTTCAAAACGGCTATTTGACACTTCCCGTGACCCAAGGGCTGGTTTTTACCTCGGGCAGAGACTAAGCATTGCCATACAACGTGGCAATGCGGCCAGTCTCTTGGGTACATTACCAGTCGACAGCGATGCGGATGAATTTTTCGATGCTATATTTTAGTTTGTGAATAGTTTTAGTTAAGTTAATATATAATTTTGCTATTTTTTATTAAAATGTGTGTGTAAATAGTACTTAGCAAACAATAATAATAAAAAAACAGTGAAATATTTGACATTTATAAATTGCGACGTTGCCAACTTTCAGAATAAACGCTCTTAGGTGCGGATTTCATCAATGAAACTGAACGCTACCAGCACATCTAAACCACGTTCAAGAGCTGTCAGTGTCAATTTTCCATAACAATTTTGACACTGACAGCTCTTGATTGCGATTAAATATGCTGATCGCGTTCAGTTTCATTAGTGAAGTTCACTCAAGTCATGTAACAGAGGACGAGTCTGCAATGAACCGGGTACAAAATCAAACTCCGATATCACGTTACCATTAATTGCACTTTGCCATTTAATTTACGAATTTCAATCCACTAAAAACTTCAGCGCCATACTGACCTTTGCCCAAATTATACTGGAGTGAGCCAGATGCGTCCCAAACCAATATTTAATTAACATTTCCCATTCAATATGTCGATAGCTTTCATGAGAAACAGGCCAAATATTAAACACTAGCTGTTGCCCGCAGTTTCACTCGCGTTCTTGGGAAACTATTCATGTATCCGGATACAATCTACCCTTAGTTTTAATGCAAGTAATTGACTATCTGTGTACGAAACTTCATCCAAATCCGGCCGCCCACATACAGACGAAATATAACTCGAATTTCGAAAGCAACGAACGGAATTCCGAATCGGAGAAAATTTCGAACGGAGAACTACTAAACGTGTGTGATGGATTGTTGATTTTGTATTGATTAGCTGCTTGCGAAATTCCGAATCGATATTTCGAAACGGAGTTCCGAAAAGGAATTCCGAATTGTGGCCGCCTTAAGACTCCCGTAGACAAGACCGACAAGACACTGGTACAATTTCCGTGTAGTTTTCAAAGAAAATTTTCTACCAGAGTTGCGCCGCGCCGTCTCGTCGCGCCTGTCTGCGGGAGCCTTTAAGCAGTTAAGCGTGATAAAAGAATAAACTCACAAACATCCATCCATCTTTCACATTGAAAATATTAGAAGGAATAATTAACACATTACTGTCAGTAATGTCGGCTACATAACAAATTAGAGATAAATACCTGAAATCTGTATAAATTACGTTATTATGGTTTTAGATGAGTAACTCCTGTTATTAACAAGTTAAAGACAACAGGCCTTATCATGTTACAAATTACTTCAAATCGTTATTACGATAACTTTATTGTCTTGTTATCTGGTTATTTACACGATATTTTCTTCTGTGTTAATAGCTATTTTAAATAGCTGATTTTGTATTAGTACTTAAGAAATCCAGTGGCATTTGCTACCAAAAAGACCAAGAAGGTCCTACATGCCTAGTAGTACTAGGTAAACATAATGCATGTAGGACCTTTTTGTCAAGATAGACTGGGTACTAGGCTAGTATCGAAAATGTGCTGATTATGACAGTAAAATTCCATTATTATAAAGATGGAAGTGAAAATGAAAATATCTTTTCTCCTCCATGGTTTCCTGAATAATATTAAGTTGTTCCTGTCTCACATCTTCCGGGCCGACAGACAGAATAAAAATATTAGTACATAGATACTTACGGATCAAAGCATTTGGATAGGGTCAGCAGCCAGTATGTGTTGAGTACGACGGCGCTGCAGATGTAGGTGCCGTTATTGTTGAGGGAGGCCGCGTACGGGTGTTCGTACACCTGCGTCACGGTTGGACCTATCCTCTCCATACTATCGTCCAAGTCATGGTCTCCTGGTAGGGAAAAGTTTTGGTTAGTGAGTTTTCTTTGCAGTGACGAAGAAATTACTTAAAATAACGGACACTTTTTTAAGGCTTTTAGGGAAAATCTTACGTCCAATGTTGATTACCTGTACTAATTTTAATAACTAAAGATTTTCAAGGAAACCTATCTGACCCGTCAGATGTAGTCCTGTCAAAATTTCATTAATTTATACAAAAAAAGACGTTCAGTAGTTCCCGTTTTTTTAATTTCTCGGAGATTTATCAATTTTTTCTTGCCGTAAGTAAGAACCTGATTCAGACTATTGCGAACATTTTAAAACATAAAATAGACAAATCGGGCCCGCCATTTCATTTCAATTATCTATTTATACTCATAGAATATAATTAAGTATCAGAATCCATTTTGGGTCATGCTACTGGAATTGAGTTTTATGACGAATTATTATAAATTTATCACGATCACTGGAAATCTGGACGATGAGTTTCTAAGTCGAAATTCATGTTAATTGGTATAACGTTCTAGATATTAGCAGTTGAATTCAAAGTTATATGCATCACTTATCATCGTCGTTATTTGAATTGTTACCATTGAAGAAGCAATTATAATAAAGACGTGATCTTATCTTCCACAATTCAAGTAAAACTACACTTAAAATTCCAACTCTTCTATGAGAGCGATTTATTAATATGGGCTCCTAGTACCTTCAGCAATAAATACGACTTCAAACTATTTTGGGTCGAGCTTGGGTCCCCGTTAATCAGATAGCGATGATTTGAAATTGCAAAATTCAGTGTTAACTACGAAATTGCTAAAACTATTGCAATTTGACCCTTTAGTGTGGTCAATGACATTTTCTCCAACACTTATTTCATTATAAACCAACCATGACTAGCAAAACAAAACTAGCCCTTATTACAATAGCATAAGATTTATGGTTGCGTGATTTTCGTTCCTTAATATATTGTGTTGAACTGTTGAGATAATCGGACTCGGCAGGTAGCGGTCCAGAGATTTATGAAGAGGAACATTAGAAAAATAGGTCGATTATAAAAAGGACTGTGTCTATGGTTGGGTATGGATATCGACTACTTTGGTAGTCTACTAGTACTACTACTAGGTCTTTGCTGGTGTAATTCATCATATTTTTAATACACAATTTTTTGCGAGATAGATTCTTTTTATTTGATTCATATTAGAATTACATAAATTATTATATTGTTGGCCTTTTAGTCAGATCAATATTTTTATTTTCTGTCTTTTTTTTACCCTATATGTCGTTCTCAAAGGGGAGAAGAACATAATAGATACTATATTGTTGATAAAAACCAAATAAGTATCGCCATTATTCGTTTTGGTAGATTATCCGTGAAAACATACGAAAAGACCAAAAAAAAATACTGGAATTTGTGTCCGGAAACTAGTCAGGTAATATAGGAACATGCCCCATAAATAAATCCGTGACCAATAAATAAATATACACCTTTATTTTACGTCAAAAGACCCGCACGAAACAACTATGTATTTACATTGCACCCGCATTTAACACAAAATACAAACGCAAAACAAAACAAATTACTTTTGTTCGCTTTGTCTCAACTAAATTAAATGAAAACATTTTTATTATGTTATAACTTACTCCAGACAGATTTATGTTTATTATTGTTCGATATTCAAACTTACACAATGATTAAAACCGTAAACTTGTAACATTAATAATTTTGATAATGCTTTCCACAAACGTCTATTAAGACCTTGAAACTAACGACCTCCTACTGTCGCTGTCGCCTTAGTCCTTCAGGCTAGAACTATGCTTTATACAAGGCCCCTTTTTAATTAATTGGCAAAACTTCACAGACATGTGTCTTGGCATTTTAGCAAAAAAAAGATTTTAGAAACTCTTCGTGAACAGGTGTTTCAGCATCATCATCACCATTGGCAGCCTTGTTCCGCCCACTGCTGAGTATAGGCCTCCTCCCTCTTGCCATGCTTCCCTGGTCTATGCGAGTGTGATCAGTTGTTAAAGTATTTATTAGTATAGTGTTTATTACTTATTAAATAATGTAACTATGTCCTAGTGTTGCTGATATTGAATTCCTATTAGTATACACACAATATCAATATTCAGCCTGTTTTGATTAGCAGTTCAAATAGATTTCAACTAGGTACGTCCATTTCACTATGCTCATTATCATACTTTATTGAAATAGCACTGAACAGTAGATTAATACGGTTTTTATGATTTGACAAAACATTGAGATTTCTTTATTATTTGTAAGTAAATTTTAATATATTATACATATTAACCTTTCGAAATAATTAAACTATCTAAATGGTACTGAAATCCGTATCAAAATCAGTTGCATGGTTTAAAAGAATAACGCGGTCACACAGAGACAAAAAAAGCGACTTTAATTTATTATATGCATAGAATAGATATACTTAGATATAGATTGTGCATTAAGGTGTCCCTACACCTACAATACAGTCTAATATCGAAGAAATCTTTACCGCTAACATCAACACGTGTGAATACACGTACAAAGGGGATAGAGACCGACTGGTCTCTATCCCCTTTTGCCTCCAAGACTGCATCTAACGCCAACCTAACCTAAAATAATATATTTGCCGTACCACTATCGTCCCCTGCCAGCCACACTTGTTAGTCTAAGGATTTGGCAGCGCAGAGAGTTATGATAATCGATCAGTTTCAACTTCATCTTAGTGTTAGAGGGTCCTCTATCTGTTAGCGTAGTCGGAGTTAGGCCAAACAACTCTCAGATTTGATAAGGCTAAAACTATAAGACGAAACTTATACAGGGAGATGGGATTTAGATTAGTTAAGGCGAATTAAGGTGTCTCAAACAGCTTGTTCGCTTCAATTCTACATTGATTTGTTCAATAAAGAAAAGGTTACCGTAAAATGTGAGTCAAAAGAGATGTTCTTTATTACTGATTGATGTGTTCAGCACATTATTACGTGCGCCCTGCGGTTTTACCCGCTTATGTCTTGATTCCTTGGGAATATCGACATAAAAAGTATTCTACGTCCTAACCCAGGTCATGGTCTGCCAATCTGTTAGCGTGAAAGCGTAACGAACAAACATACAAAAAAAAACAAATCTTTTATCTTTATTATAATATTAGTTTAGATTTATTTTCGTGTTATAGCTGCTCTTAATACATGCTTGTGCTTGACTGAGTTCTATCTAGCAGTGAAAATATTTTTCATTCCTATTCTAGAGCATGAAATCTGAAACACAAGCTATCTCTCTCCTGATCGAACATCTCACTCACTCCATTACGTCTAATTCAATTACCTATTCCTGAAAATCACTGCCGAAATCTGTGAGTCACATCTACTAGCTAAATCTACCCTAGTTACCTTTGTTGGTACCAGGCAGGCGCACATACTCACCTAAGAGTGAATTGGGCGCCTAAATAGATTACTCGTGTACCGGTGATTGCCTAAAGTCGGTTGTATGAAGCAATGAGCGTTCACATAATGGGATAACAGGGAATGATTGAGCGAATTTTCGGTTTCCCCGAAGGGTAATTACAGAGTATGGAACAGGAAAGGTAACTAGTGACTACGGTAAAAGTCTAGCACAAGCATAATCAACCTATAAAGTTCTGGTACTGCTGGGACACAGGCCTCCTCTCGGTAAAAGGGAATGGGCCGTAACTCACCACGCAGACCCAGTGCGGGTTGGTAGATGTCACATGTCTTCAAATTTTTAGGTTTCTAGGACATGCCGGTTTCCTCACGATGTTTTCCTTCACCGTTTTGAGAGCAGGAGTGATGACAAATTATTTACACAAAGTAAAGCGCCTCTCTGGGTTCTACCCTACGACCTACAACTCGTAAGTTGCGGACGTTATCACTGGGCCACCACTGCTCATGGCCTAGACAAGACACAATAAAAATTCAAAGTACAAAGCAAAATACCGTCTTCGACTCGAAGGCCCTATAAAAATATGACATGAAAATAACATTCGGGAAATCATAGTATAAAAATAATATTCAACAATGAAATAAATGTCGAAGGTCATTACTTAGTTCTCTGTGTCCCATTTACTTTGTTCTGCAACATTTTACACTGTGCTGCGATAATTACAAACTCGTGCAAAAAACGTCACATGAGCACTGTTTAACAATTTCATTAAGCAGAACATTTACAACGAATAACAAAAAAACATTTAGCAGTCGCAGAACTCAAAAGCACTACTTTTCTTAACTCCACATTATACGCGGTCGTAACAGCTGTTCGGAGAACCGAAAACTCGCGAGACTACATTGTTTGATAAACGCTTCGGATTCTCCCTAAAGTGGGAAAACCGAGCAAATAAGTGGCGAAATTGTCCGAATTTTTTTCGCCTTGGAATAAAGTTTCGAACGAAAGTTTGACCGCACTTTGGAGTGGAGTGTCCGAAAGTTGCGAATTATATTAGATTTGGGGAATATTATTTTAACGCACTTAAAAATTAAAAATTAATTGAATGAACTATGAAAATAATGGTTTCCACTATAAATATGCTTCGCTTATTATACAGGGTGGCAGGGACATCGACACGAAGCTGGTTACCATGGAATCAGTACATGATTTAGAACCCCCCTGCGTTGAAATTTTTCGTCGGTTATTAAAAAAAAAATCTGCTGTTTCAAAGAAAAGTGCAATACCTACGCGGTCAAAATGTATGGAGCAGCAGATTTTTTTTTTAATTTGAAAAGGTTTCAGAACCATGTACTGAATCCATAGTAACCGGCTTCGCGTCGATGTCCCTGCCACCCCGTATATGTCGTAGGATTACCTAATTATCTAGTCGCAGGCAGATTGTATGATTCGTCATTTTGAACTGTGTGATAACTGTGACCAATCGTAAGCGAGCTGAGCGAGCGCAGCGAGCGGTGCCGCGGCAGCGGCCGTTGAGCGCTACTTCCAAGTTCTTAATATCAATTGTTTGGTACTTTTGCTAGCCAGCCCCTGCCTTATTTCATAATTAAAGATGCGGTTTATGTTTATTAAAGTGATAATAAATTATAGATGTAATTGTTGTATTAGTAATTATAGATGTTATTTTAAAGTGCTGAAATACAATTTTATAGCTGTTTTCTTCTATTAAATACATCTCATTATATTATGAGTAATTTTTAGTGACTGCCTCGTTGGTCTAGTGGTTGCAAGTGCTACTGCTGAGTATGAGGTCCCGGGTTCAAATGCCGGGTCGGGCAAAGTGTTCTTGGGTTTTCGATCTGGAATTTATCAGTAGCAGCCCGGAGTCTAGATTTGTGCCCGATTGATGGCAATATGCTCGCCCCCTAATACATGCGATTTAAAAATAATTGGCGAAATGTGAGTGTACTATAGGCACACCTCTGCCTACCCCTTCGGCGAAATACAGGCGTGAATCGTGATGTTATGTTATCTAATTTTTAGTTTTGGTGACTCTATTTTAGTTACTTTTGATCGAGAGTAACTTTGAAATCCGTGAATTATGGAACACTTTCATGATTTAAAAAAAAACAAATGACGCCAAGTCGAGCAATAAGAAACAAACAAAAGCACTACCGTACCATCCATTTCTCCATTCTAATTTATACTTTATAACAACGGTATAAGAGTCATATTGTAATGACTTACTATGGGTTATGTAAATAAAACAAAGCGAATGTGCCCCTTTAGCGTGTTCGCAGTGCTGCCTGCTAACTTTGACTACATTTCGCTAACTCATCACTAGCAACTAAAACCAGTCTGTTACAATGATACAGCCGTTGTTATCCTACATGGAGTTTTTGACACAAACTGTCACAGATATGAGTGACGTCAAACATACCAAACTTTCCTCCCTCAGCTCATCAACGCCTGGTACAGTATCTACTGCGCCATCTGCCATGTTTGAAGATTATATTTAAATAAAATCAATCAAGGTAGTTAATTGACTCAGGCGTCACTTTGCGGAAATCCATTATAAAATACAATAGACGACCTATATTTAGTAACGTAATCCGCTTCACTGCTCTTAAAGAGTCATAAAGAACCCTGTAAGAAATCGACACGTGTTTCAAGTCTCAACGAGGCATCCTCAGGATGACGATTGACTTGTTGCGAACTCGGACACGACGTGTTGCTTCGTCAAGCGCCGAACGGATAGACCGTGTTGAGGAGAGAGGTAAAACACGTGCTGATTTCTTACAAATTTAATTATTTTTTTATTTAAAATCAATCAATCAAACTCAGTCTATCCCAGTCCACTGCTGGACATAGGCCTCTCCTAGGCTGCGCCACAACACCCTATCCTCTGCCATCCGCACCTAGTCTGTCCCAACTGTCTTTATAAGGTCGTCGGTCCATCTAGCTGGTGGGCGGGGACACTACGCTTGCCGATACGCGGTCTCCACACCAGAACTCGTCTGCTCCACCGGCCATCGGTCCTTCTACATACATGGCCAGCCCACTACCACATCAGTTGGCTTACTCTGCAAGCTATGTCAGTAACTCCGGTTCTTTTCCGGATAATTTCATTTCTGATTTTATCCTTCAAAGAAACTCCGAACATAGCCCGCTTCATAGCGCGCTAAGCGACCTTGAATTTGTGAAATAAAATTCCAAAAGAAAATTCTTCAAGAGACATCTAGCCTTCATTTATAGCTATCAATAAAGATCTGTTCAAACTTATAACAAAAAGAGAGTAATTTAAAAAGTTAACCCTTTAAGATGAACAGCGTCTTCAGTTATATCCATCAATCAAAAGAAGTTGTTTTAAAATGTTTTAAACTAGAGCATTGTAAGTACTTGTCAGTCTTTAGAAAGTTTTAGACTATTTTACAAGACTTTGAAGAATGAGTTTCATCAAATATTGCAAAAATATGATGAGTCTATTCATGAAGATTTTGTGCTTGATTCGCTATTTTATTTTATTTTCTTTTCTTTATTTAGGCAACCCAGCGATATATTAGTTTGTTACAAAGTATGCGTGTTAGGTACTGTATTGTATGGCTAATAATAGGTTTCCCTCTATAACTAGGTTAAACATAAAACATGCAAACGGACTACTAAGAAATATTTAGGTACAACATAATATGCGCATTATCAGCCGATTATTATCGACTGTAAAGATGGTCACCCATCTACGGAGCGACCGCGGCAAGCGTAGCTTAACCGGATCGATCGACCCGTGCGTCTGTTATCATTCAGCCACGAGCTTTTATATCAAACAGCACATCAAAATGCTATTAACAACTGTTCTTAAATATTGTTACCGCACAATGAACTAACAATGTACTACAAACACATCTAACTCAACGAAGTTAACCGATTATTATCGAGAGCCTCGTTGATCTAGTGGTCGTAAGCGCTCCTGCTGAACATGAGGTCCTGGTCAGGCAAAGTGATATTGTATTGTACCATTTGTAAGTACATGTAAATGCTCTAGTGTATATTCCCAGCAGTTTCACCTACCTACCCAGTCCCAGCAGTAGGAACATTGCAGGATGATTATGTAACAAGAAAACATCGGGCAGTCTTTGGGGACTGCCGATAGAAGTGAAAACTAAGTAACATTTTGATTCTCGCGTTGATGTCTTTCGTTAAGTAACTTTTTGATTCCCACGTTGATGTCTTTCGTTCGAGCGTTAGGTGACGATGACGTGAGTTCCATGATTTTTGTTCACTCAAAAAGTGCTCAACGCGCCTAAAAAGTTTTTACTTCAAAAACTAAAAATATTGGTGAATTAGCAAAACCTTTGTTTACACTTAACGTGAACATAAGCGCCACTGCAAATCGTATTCGATAAAATCGTTACGAGACGCGGCGTCTTCGGTGGCAACTTTGTACGGATACGGGAAAAATATTTCTCGAACGCAATATTTTCCCGCATAGACTCCGTGTGAACAATGTAAAATGTTTTCGATAAAATCTCGGGTACGATATACGGGAAAAAAATCGCTGTTGTGAACGTAGCTTTACAGCGTTTTTCCAGATTTTGTTTTCATTTAACACACGCACACTGAAAACAGTATAGGACCACTTTCATCGAATTATCACTTTTTGCCAGCAGCGGCTTCGCCCGCTTAATATCTTTATAAATTATAGCCTATGTTACTCAGTGATAATATAGCATTCTACTGGTGAAAGAATTGTTTAAATTGGTCCTGAAATTTTTGAGTTTTTTCATTAGCAACAAAAATACAAATATTTTCTGTTTATAATATTAGTGTAGATTAATACCAATAAGCATTAATTACTACTACAATTCTATTCATAAGTATATAAGCCTTGAGAAAAAGGACTTTTTCTTTGGAGGTTTAGGTACGTTTGCAATGACACAATCATTCGCTACATCATTATCATCAAATAATACTTTACGTCTGCCATAAGCCGCCATGTTGGATTTTATGTGACGTCATAATAGCCTCTAAACCGCAGAACAACATGACGCTTCTAACGGCACCTTGTTTGTCTAAAAACGACTTCTTTGCTTTCTTTCTTTGCGTTCGGCGCTTGTCGTCGCAACACGTCAATCGTCATCCTGAGGATGCCTCGTTGAGAGGGGAAACCTTTCTAGAGGGTTCTTTATGACTCTATAAGAACAGTTAAACGGATTAGGTTGCTAAATAATATACGCCGTCTATTGTATTTTATTTATAATGGATTTCCGCAAAGTTATATGCCTGAGTCAATTAACTATCTTAAAGACGACTTTAGGAGTTATGAGGGAACAGATGAACATACCCTAACCATACCATATCCTTGGCTTTGTCGTGGTAGTTAGATAAACATCGTTTTAACCATGTTTACTTTATTCTACAATCGTTACCTTTGTGTTTCCAGTACCGTAATTACGTAATACACGATCAATCAGGATTTGAATCGTTTTGAAACAAATTGCTAATCCATTGCTTCATAATTTCAATAAAAAAACTACTTAACAACGTAATTAACGCGATGAATGTTGTTGTTGAACTGTCAAAATGAAACAGATTGGTCGAAGTCGTTTACGAAAATGTGTTGCGTAATTATATAGCTGGTTCTAAGATACAGACTTTTCTGTGGTCCTAAGGCTAAGACTACTAAGTTAGTAATAAGAACTTTTACGTACTTACTTATTTCTCAACCTACAAAATTATTTCCTGCTCTAAAATTTTTTTTTCTCTTTTTCTATTAACTAAAGTCTACATACCTGACGATCCTTGTCCATCTTCTTCATCCAATTTTCCATTTACGCCAAAAGCGCACAGGACGAACAGCAGCACCCACATATTCATAGCTACTGTTTGAAAATTCAACGAACGGTGATAAAGTTTGTTTCGATTAGGCAACGCAGACCTACGAACGGATAGAACCAGTAGTAAACCTCAAAAAACTACGAATAGCTGGCATTTATTTTCTTTTGGTTACGTTTATTTGTTCATGATTTGACGGGAGTGTCGGTTTTTGTTGATCTACGGTTAGTGAGTAACTGTGTTTGCTGATGGCCAGTGTTCGGAGGGGGTCAAAGAGTTAAGAAGATTGGTGGTAGATGCGTTAATACTAGACTTGTTACCTATTTTAAGGTGACAACTTCACTAATTAGCATTAAACTGTAATGTAATAGTTAATAAGCTATATCTCGCGGCTCTCTTTGTGTATACTTTCTTCGAATATAATGTTTTTTTCTTTTTTGCGGAAAACCGCGCTCGGCAAGTGTATTCAATTCGGTCGCAAAGCCGTCAAAACGTGCCATACAGACAGACGCTAGCTTCCGCATTCATAGTCATATTATTCCCAAGACTTGTAACGTCATGTGCATGAACATTTATGTAAGTTTTGTCATGATAAATATAAAGAAATGCGTACCCTCAGGACCACTTATAAGACAAAACGCCTTTTGTTTTGTTTGTCTATCTGAATACGCAATATGGATGGATCAAATAGTGAATAAAAATTTCTTAAAATAAAAAATCTACCAGTCCACTACTAAACTATTCATAGGTGTACCAGGGCGTCACAACTCGCAGGATGTTTTCATCTCGCAGCCAATGTTTGTGTCAACAGCGATAGTAGAACGGCAGTTTGGGGGAAATTGCTCTGCGAACGAGCTACAGTGTTCCTTTACGATGCCACACAGAAATCGGTGATACAACCAACTTTTTGTACGTATTGGTCTGTATTGCCTAACCACGTCAATTTGCTTAAGGCTCCGGTAAATGTTTATCGTTCGAAGGGAAGTCGCTATCGGTTTATTTTCTTAGGGAAGTGGTGAGTTTTCGTGGCGGAAATTCTGATTTTATGGTTTCGATCTTTTATGCTCTCCTGGTATTAAAAAGGAAATGGTACCAGTTTGTTAAGTGGCTATTCGTCTATATTTCCTTAAAACTTGTCTCGTTCAAAACATGAAAATGGTGTATGTAAATACTTAACTAAGTAGGTATTATTACTGAAATAAGTTTGCATGTAACAGATTTTCGTTTTGTTTTTTTTCTAAGGTAGAATAATGAACCTTGAGGTGATTTGCATAGCGTCGACTTTCTAGGTAAATTGTTTTTAGCGACGCAACATTTACTTCAAGTATGATTAACAAGATTGGCGTTTTACCCTTTGGATGTGCAGTGTCATTATATTTGCTAATTACAATTTGCCAGTCGATGTATATCTTAGTAGTAATTTGTTATACAAGATCAGTCAAGCTACACTGCATGAATAAATGATTCTATCACTTAGCTCTAATCACTTATGTAGCTCTAGTACAGGACGTTACCACATAGGTTTAGTTACGAACATGTTAATATTTCATATCCCTCGAGTTTTGAGCGCGGCAACTAAGTAATTAAATCTCTATATCCCGCGATACAGTTGTTAACTTGCTAAGCTTCAGGTGCTAGGTTCATTGCGCTGGTTGAGCAAAATTGTGATGCATTTTCAAATTTTTGGGATAGCTTAATTTTTAAGGGAAATCTACACTAAAATGAACGTAGTGAGTGAGTATTGAAGATTCGTAATCTGGGTCTTAATGAGTAAATTTTATGTAATCTTACATTTCAAGTTTTTTACATAGTCTAAGTTACTGGCATGGTAACCTTAAATTAATATAGGAAAACTTTAATGAACTAGATTCGTAATCTGGGTCTTTAATACCGAAACCTTGAATTTTCTGTAATCTTACTGTTCCAAGTTTCCTAGTCTAAGTTAAATTAAGTTGAAAGTTTTGGCCCAAAGAACATCCAACTATCATGAACTCCTAGTATCTTGTATCATAGACATGTCTGCCTTTTATATTACCTTTTGTAAAAAAGCGACTTCCAAAAAAAAACAAAGTGAAAAATATGTAATAATAAAGCTAACTCAAAAACGACAGAAGCAAAGAAGAAAAGAAACAAAATAAACTTATTTGACCCAGGCACACAATAATTATTCACAAAAAAAAAATAGAGAAAGCTTAAAATTGTGTGCCTCACGGCTGCGACAATGGGACCATCTAGGAAGTATATTATAACCTTTCATCTAAATCGGTCCAGCCTTTGAGTAATCAGGGAAAATACATAAAATAAAAATTCCACAAACTAAGGACCTCCTGAATGCGGTTAAAGAAAAACTTTAATAAAATGGCGAAAAGGATATACCCCTAATATTATCAAGCCAAAAAATAAAATACAATCGCTCCGCAGATCGGGTCTTTTGATACAAAATCTTTCACATTTGCCTCTCAGCTCTAAGGACCGGCCCAAGATAAACCGAAGGGATGTAATAGGTTGTCACCCGAGTAGGCACTTGTTAAGATAACGACCCATTAACGCCCAGAGTGGCTATTAAGGCCAGGGAGTCAGTTACGACCTATTGAGACTGATTTTGTTTTTGGTGTTATGTTTGGAGGTAACCAAGGTTATGGGTAGGTAATTGGTCTGGATGTATATACCTTTACGTCTTCTTTTCTCACGAGCCGTTGGAGATAGCTTTGGCAGTGGTAAAAAATTAAGCCAGACAGCAGGTCTGGCTTATTGTCCATGATGCCGCCAGACGAACATAATAGGATGTTGACAGAAAAAATATTTTTTGTCCGTCAGGTAGTTTATTATATAATGCTGGACACGTATAGATACCATGTATTTAATGTTTATTGTGGCGAGAAATAAAGCTTATTCTTATTTCCATGACATGACTTTTACCATGTCCACTGTGTGTGACTAATACCAAAATGATGAGCTGCTGATGTTTCAATCGGCAGTGGGGGATCCCTTGTACACTCGCACAAAAAATACAAAAATCTTAATAGATGGTGATAAATCGTGAGGCGAATCAGCCACATCAGCCTCTAGACAATAAACTACTTGAAGACCACGACCGCTCTGACAAGAGTGGTACGAAGAAAAAGACGACGTTCCATTTGAACCTTCGCAGAGTGGCTGGTAGCCACTAGATTAGAGTAGCAGGGGATATATAGGCTGATGATGATGAGCTCACGTAATGTTGGCATAGAGGATTTCTCGAATTCAAAACCTGGCGCTCTCAGCATCCTAAGTTCCTTTGCAGCATCCTAAGTTGGAGCAGTGGTAGCCCAGTGGTAACGGCCCCGACTTACGAGTTGTAGGTCGTGGGTTCGAACCCAAAGCAGGTGCTTTACTTTGTGTAAATAATTTCATCACCACTGCTCTCAAAACGGTGAAGGAAAACATCGTGAGGAAACTGGCATGTCTTAGAACCAAAAATTCGAAGACATGTGACATTATATACCAACCTGTACTGGGCCCGCATGGTGGATTACGGCCCACTCCCTCTCACAGGGAGGAGGCCTGTGTCCCAGCAGTGGGAACATTAATAGGCTGATGATGAAGTTCCTTTGCAATTCATCTTAGATTTACTTACGGCGAAGGAAAACATCGTGAAGCCTTAACCTAATGGTTTGGAACCACTAACGAGTGAGCACGCATGATAATTAATTGTCTTTCATTATCTGTAGAAGAAACAGCCTTGGGTCTGCAGTGAGACTAATAAACACTGGTATTTTTATAAATATAGGTATAACCACGTGATGATGTTTTTTTTGACCTTTTGTATTCTTGTTTGAAAAGTGCTACTTCCTGACTGCTGTTAGGTTTTCAATGCTGAATTTCTTAGTAGCAGCTGTGGGTCTGGATCTAGTTCCTGTTGAGGACAATAGGCTAGGCCTTTACGTGAGTCTTTTAGCATAACTATTGAAATGTGATAGAGATATTAGACTGACTGACCAAATGTGCATGTAGTTAATTGACTTAGGTGTGTCTTAGCGGGAATCCATTATAAAATACAATTGACGACGTATATTAAAGAGTCATAAAGAACCCTGTAAGAAATCGACACATCTTTCACCTCTCAACGAGTCATCTTCAGGATGACGATTGACCTGTTGCGAACCTGGACACGACGTGTAGCCACGTCAAGCGCCGAACGTTGAATCTCGGCTGTTGCCACGTCAAGCGCCGAACTTACTTATGACACTTTAAGAACAGTTAAGCGGATAAGGTTACTAAATATACGTTGTCTATTGTATTTTAAATTTATTTTTATTTATTTATCTTTTTCACTTATGGTAAGTATAACTAATAAACTAAGCCCCACAAAACCGTAGTAATGGTTGTGCATGTACCATACACCTCTGCCAACCCATTCAGGATTCAGGCTGTTATGTTAAGTTAAGACGGCGGCGACCCTTGAATTGTTCATACAAACGTAATACCTAAATCATTTGCAATTTGAGCATATTTCCATCATATTATGTTAATATTCGGATTTAGACAGTATTTATCTAGGCTTGTACATCTTTTTTTTTTCCAAAATCTTACCTAAAATGAAGTTTAAGCGAATTGAATTTCGCACATTTTTACAGCTAAATGACATGTTTTCATACTGTTTTTTCTGTATTATAAACAATAATATTTGGAATATTGTTTAGTCAGGAGCATAGCTTATATTATCAAGTTACAAAGTATAGAAAAAATTATGAAAGAATATTAAGTTTTCATTCATAATTTTTGGTATTACGAAACACCACAAATGTATCATAAATTCCGATAGCTCGTAACAACGCTAACAACACACAACACACATAACACACAACAGACACAGACAACAACAACAACACCACACACAACAGAACAGAGATAACAATATTCCAAATGCATTTTCCTCCATCTCGACTTGCAGTTGGGAGCCGTGTTCGCCGGACCCTTAAACGTGCAACACAAACCTTCTTATAAATAGAAGTTGAAACTTGTCACATTCTCAAACACTCCTCAACATGGATACTTATCTCCACATATCTCTGAAACTCTAGTATGTAACTATGCTCGAACAATTTGCCCGATAATCGCCAGTCGACCGTCCCTAAGAGGTGATTGAATCGATTCAGTTACATGACACCTGAGCTGTGCAAAGGTATGGGAACGGGGGCTTTTGTCTTCGTAATGGGGGTCAAAAGGACCAGGAAGACAGAGGAGAATGTTGATTCGTCTTGATTTTGATTTTAATAATGTGTCATACGGAATGTTTATGGGTAGTTTAGCGGGTATTTCTTTATGGAGAAGAAGAATAGAAAGAATAGTTTGGAAATTCCAAAAGTGCACGCCTCATAACACACATTCATAAACGAAAAAGAAATTCAAAACATAGTTTCTAACAAAAATTAACAATTTATCACTTTTCATGAAGTATGATTTGACTGCTGTTTTACCCATCAATATGGGTAAATTTCTAACCTCGCAATCCTTACGTAATGTCAAAGACTATTTATTTAGATATTTACGTTGTGGGTTGCTAGGCGACACAATAGGTCAAGGTTGAAAATATTTAGATAAAGATAATATATTTCAGTTAGTATTTTATTAATTATAATTAAACTACTTTGAATAAAAGACCCATTTTCAATAGGGTTCCTTTTATGGCCGAAACCAATGTATTAAAAAAAAATTGACTCAATTAATTGATTTTATCGCAAGCTACAATGTTTTCAAGCTTCATAAATTGACGGACAGGAATTTTTTTTCAACTATTTTGATGTTTTTTTCATTTCTCTTGTATTGAATCAATTGGTAAAAAATACCGTATTAATCTCCATTTAATCATCTATACAATGGTATATAAATTAAGTAGGGTCTGTGTACTAGCAGGAGTGTAACAATAATAACAGTTGCAGAAATGGGGCAAAAAATATTTTTCGATCGTAGAGCTCACTCTAATGCTTCGCATTACGAGTCGTGCAAAAAATAAAAATTGTTTATTCTGCACAAACTAAATGCACATTCCAAAAAAATTACATTTATGACTCTTTTACAAGTTAGCCAAAAACTTCATATTCAAGATTCGTATCATATAAAAGTTTAAAAAATTTTGGCTATTGCTTGCTGTCAGTACCAGAAGCCAAAGACAATTTACAATCTGTAATCTGTGATTTAATATATTACGTAATGCGTACTGTATTATGACAATAACAAATGAAAACAAGCAATTAAAACTTTACTTATTTATAACGAACTCGTTACTTATCCTTTTCTGTGTTATTCTTAAAACTTGAGATTGTTATAATAAAGGGCTCGTACAGACCAGCGCGACGCGACGGTTCGACGCGACTCGTACAATACAATTTCTAAGAAAACTTCACGGTATAAGCAGTGTCGAGTCGCGCTAGTCTCCGCGAAGCTTAAAACAATTACAGAGAAAACTTTCTTTCTCATTTTTAAATAGAAGGCAGTATCTCTAACTATAGATATGTAACACACTTTTTAAGTATCATAAAACGTTTGTGAAACTCGTCTGTGAAACTAGACCTTAGGCGATTCAACTAATATGGAATTTTGCCAGAAGTTTTTACTTTTAAACGTGCACCGCGTAAGTGTTGGGGGAAAAGACTTAATTTCCCAGAGGCCAAAAGAAAATTCGTATGTGCTTTGAAAGTTCTAGTCAGGAAAGTTCAACGTACCTACCCTTTCTCCTATAGATGTTCGTGGTGATATCCACATAACCAGAACGAAGAAAAAAAAAACATGCGGGGCAATCTTTGGAGACTGCCGATTGAAGTGAAAACTAAATAACGCCATCTAATGAAAATGTCAGGAATTTATGTGGCTTGCTGTCAGTACAAGAACGAAAGCTATAGCTCCAATAAAACAATTTCAAAAAAATAAAACAGAGTGCGCTGTCAACAAATTCTACTCTCCCTCCGTCTTACGAATTTTCAATCAGGTCACGTGTCCTGACGCCTGACGCCTGACGCGAGTTTAAAATTTTTTACCCATCCCAAAAAGTACTCAACGCGCTTATAGAAGTTTCACTTCAAAAAGAATGAAGAACTAACAACTAATCTAAGAAGTCACTAATTTCATTTTTAAATCATGTAAATATGAGTGTACAGTACGACACAACTTAGATGTAGCATCGGCAATATTCGTAAAACCGATCACCATCCGAACTGAGTGCACCTTCAAAATCACCAATCTTTATTACTGCTTTAGGTGAAAATGATCTTTCGAAAACGCAATAACTTGTAAACTCTTATAGCCAAATACATTCGTGAAATTGAAAAGAATGAATGAAAATTTTCAAATCTATGCTACATCTAAGTTGTGTCGTACTGTAGATAAGCTAAAAATTTATAACTTGTAACAAATAAAAAATTAAAAAGTAGTCGTTAATTACTAGCTAGATAATTACGCGTATCCTGTACTATTAAATGAACAAATGTTTGTTAAACGACGTTACGTTCTCGCTTCTATTCTACACAAATCACTACTATTATGCCATATTATTCCACTATGTAAGCTCATTGCAGCCGACTCTTGAACATAGTTCCTACCTAAACTTTAACTTACTCAACATAAAGAAACTTATACACAAGACGTACACACAATACACAGATGACAAATACACAGATGACAAATACTCAGATGACAAATACACAAATGACTCCTAGTAAATGCTTCAAGTTTGGTCTACTAAATGCGGGCTCTCTAGGTACTAATCAGGATGAATTTTTGATGGCCATGGGCAACCATGCTGTGGACATCATGGCTATTAACGAAACTTGGCTGCGTAAGGGTGAGGAGGACCGAGCACCTAGTGTACCTGGGTACAAGCTCAAGCACATACCGCGACCTATGTCTGTGCGTAGTGGGCGCGGCGGAGGGGTAGCTTTCTACATCAAAAATGGGGTGACTGCGCGGGTAAAGGCTCATCCTGATCAGTCCAATGTCGAACAGCTCTGGTTAACTCTTAACGTAAACAAGAAAAAGTTACTCATTGGTACTGCATACCGTCCGCCATGGTTAGACTTGGAGCTTTTTCTCGAGGCCTTGACTGCCAGTATTGTTGGCCTGGCCCCCTACGATAACGTAATATTATTAGGTGATTTTAACGTTAATATGCTGGATGTCAATAGCCCAAAAACGAAACAACTTTTAGATTTTTTGAGCTATTTAAACCTAAGTCAATTAGTCCAAACACCCACTCACTTTGTAGGTGATAGTAGTTCGCTTATTGACATAATCTGCACTGATGCTTCAATCCGTAACGTCGTGGTGAATCATATTAGTGAGCTTGGCCATCACTCGTTTATCACATGCGAGACGATCTTTAAGAAGCATAAGGCTATACCAAGATCGGTCGTTTTTCGTCCGCTCACCGACATATTGGACGACTTTTTTAACACCGATTTAAAAACTATTCCATGGTCGATTATTGGAGCCATGAGTGATGTTAACTCGATGGTGGAGACATTTAACTCATTTATGATCCAGTTATTCGATCTCCACGCTCCCCTTAAATCGAAGACTTTTAAAACCCGCCCTACTCCATGGATTACTGACAACATCAGACTGATGTCGAAACTGAGAGATGGAGCCAGGGACAGATTTCGCAAATCCAAATTACCGGGTCATAAAGTGTATTATCTGGATCTGAAGCACCAAGCAGTTACGGCACTGGTTAGCGAGAAGACGTCATATTTCAAAAAAAGCATCAATGACCAAATTAAGGACCCAAAGCTATTGTGGCGCAATTTAAAATTGGATGTGCTTCCGGATCATAAGGAAAGACTGCTGCCAAGTCACTTCAGCAATCCAGATGATATCAATGCGGCGTTTCTAGATGTCCCGGGTAGTTGTCATCATAACAGCTCACAAATGTCATACTTTGAGTCTCAAAAGTATGGCCCGGCCTCATTCACTCTTACAACGACCAGTCCTGAATCAATCCTGAAGATAATCCGGAGTCTAGGGTCTAATGCACAGGGGGTCGACGGTATAAGTCTCGATATGTTATCTCTTACTTTGCCAACTACCTTGCAAGCCATTACAGACATTATTAACCGGTCCATAGCCACGCGTACATTCCCCGAACTCTGGCGTTGCGCTATTGTACGCCCTATCCCTAAAAACAATAATCCTGTTAACATGAAGGACTTGAGACCAATAAGCATTCTACCTTGCCTGTCTAAGATCCTGGAACGTGTTGTATACTCGCAGGTTATCCAATACCTCGAAACGAATAATATTCTTCCTGACCTTCAGTCGGGTTTCAGAAAGGGTAGAGGTACTGCAACGGCTCTGGCCGACGTTGTAGGTAGTATTCTTGAAGCGCGTGACCGGGGAGAGGGAACAGTTTTGGCCCTGCTGGACTTTTCCCGGGCTTTTGATGCAATTAATACCACTCTACTGCTGTCAAAGTTAGCCTTCTATGGCTTCGACAGTGATGCGGTGGAGTGGTTTAAAAGCTACCTTACTAATAGGTCTCAATACGTAGAGATGCGTAGTGAGAGCGGTTCTATGGTGTCATCCTCCCCTCTCCAGGTGTCAAGGGGTGTCCCTCAGGGTTCGATTCTCGGGCCTTTGTTGTACATTCTGTACAGTGCGGACATCATAAAATCATTTGTTAACTGCAAGTACCATATGTATGCTGACGATATTCAATTGTACATATCGTTCAAGGGAGATGAAACAACGTTGGCAGTGCAGAAAATAAATGAGGACTTGCATAGAGTGGTTTTATGGTCAGAGGAGAACTCGCTGGTTCTGAACCCCCTCAAATCTAAATTTATGGTGCTGGGTTCAAAGAAACAAGTTAGTGCAATACTGTCTGCCAACCCTGAGATAGTTATCAAGGGAGAGAAGATTGAGAGAGTGGAGCAGGCATGCAATCTAGGACTAATTTTGGATCCAGAGCTGCGTTTTGAGGCCCATGTAACTAATGTTCTCCGAAATTGTTTTTATAGGCTTAAGGTCTTATACGGAATACGGAAATACCTTAGTATATCAGTTCGGAAACAACTTGTTGACAGCCTCATACTCTCCAAATTAAATTACTGTGACACAGTCTATGGACCATGCCTACTTTCTAGAACGGAGCGTGTAATCCAACGCATCCAGAATGCCTGTGTTCGTTTCTGTGTTAACGTCCCGCGGAGAAGTCATGTTACTCCGTATATTAACCAACTAAAATTATTAAAGATGGCAGCCAGGAGGAAGCTTCATTTAGCCAACTTGTTGTTTGGTGTTGTTACAACCCATAAACCACTCTATCTATATGAAAAGCTTACTTGGAAACAAAACCACCTAAACTATAGTCTTCGCTCCAAGGTAAGTCCACTGTCGGTGCCAATGCACAGAACTACAGCATTCCGGGGGTCTTTCAAGTTCGCAGCCACACGCTGTTGGAATGATCTCCCACCACCAATGTGTCGCCTGGAAAAAATACAATCCTTTAAATTCCTATACAAAAAGTTACTGATACAAGAACAAACCCTTCAATCCTAACAATGTATTTTTGTGTTGGTTCACTGTACCTCAGGGGTCATGGCATGCATTCGTTGGCGTAGGATCTCCTGGGGGTGGGCGTGGGCTGCTTGGAATTCCCTCTTCTGTCTGTGGGGCTTTAAGTCTGTTTTCGCTACTGCATTTCGCTACTGCATTCATTCCATAAGCTTTGAAACGCCACCGTTTCTCTGTAAATTACGGTTAATATTTAATTTAATTCATGTTAATCGAGTCATGTTAATTTATCAATTGGCACACTATGGCTTGTCAAGTTGGTATAATTCCATGACCTAATATATATAACTCCAATTGAATTTCATCTAACTCCAATCTAATTTTCATTTAATTTATTTCTAATTTCATTTATTCTAATAGCAATAAAATTCCTTATAATCTTGATGATAAATATAATTATTTTGCACTTACCATGCTTAATCTCGTACAAGTCACCGAGTTTGTCATCAACACCTTCTAACACTTTCACAAACACTGTTTTACAAAATCCCATAACTACACATACGCAATCACCCAATGCACTCAATACATCCTGTGTTATTATGCATTACATCATAACTCATTTCATTACTTAATGCGCCATGTTACAATTATTACATAACCGGTACCTACAACTCAATATGTCAAAAGTTCAAAACGCACAAACAAATATAGTCTTATGACAGCTGCGCGCACAGATAATTATAATAGTCTATGATCTGCGGCGCTTGAGTCGCTGACGGAACGAAATGTTGCCATTTTAAATAATATTTAAACTTTTGGGACTAAGTAATGTATTTATTTTATAATTTATTTTTATTTTTATTTCTGATAATGTATGTTATTTCACTATATGCTGCACCGGTCTGACGTCATCACGTCAACGCCGGCTGTCGCTGAAAACCAGCGCTGGGGCTCTGTCTCGTATGGAGTCGCAGCTTTATGCTGAGCGATGGCCGTTTTGCGTAGATGTGACGCATATTTTCCCCCAAATTGTTTTTATTCGTAATTTTTTTCTTTTTTGCGTCATGTTTGCCGCAAATAAACATATTTTCTTTCTTTCTTTTTCTTTCTTCTTTCAAAACGGCTCCAACGATTTCGATGAAAGTTGCAATATAGGGGTTTATGTGGGCACAAAATCGATCTAGCTAGATCTCATATCTGGGAAAATTCGTTTTCTCTATTTTCACCCGAGCAGAGTTCTGTCGCCTTGGTACTGAAACATAATTTGTGTAAAATAATGCGTCAGATATTATATCAAAAACTAATGCGATGCTGGTGAAGCGCTGAATAACGACAATATTGCTGTCCATCCATATTATAATATTACCGCACAAATAGGATCATCCCTCATCCATCCTGTCCCAATAAATCAGCCTATCTATTCATATCATTCCAGGTACATATTTCAGTCGTTTCAGGCTCATCACTCTCTTTGAACCTAGATTTACGTTACAGATTACTTGCTATTATCCCTAAATCTATTGCCTGGTAATCCTGAAACCCTGGTAGCACGTAGAGCATAGTGCTACATGACAGGCCAAAATAGAAGGTATACTCTACAAAAGATTAACTAGCTGTTCGTTGGACGCCACATTCGACCGAAACATCAAATGTTGAAATGTGGCATGACGTCACTCCCCGGTAGATTTTATACTGTCTTGTGACGTAGCGAGCCCCCACTCCCCCCAACTTTATTACGTTTTATCGAAACCATTTTTTATTAATAATATGCTAAAGCAAAAATTGGCGCTTTGAGCACTTTTTGGGTGAACAAAAATCATGAAACTCGCGTCATCGTCATCGAAGGCTATATGTATCGAACGAAAGACATCAACGCGAGAATCACCGAAGGCTATATGTATCGAACTAAAGACATCAACGCGAGAATCAAAAAGTTACTTAGTTTCAGTCCCCAAAGACTGTCCAATGTTATTTTTTTCCCTGTCAACATCCGCAAATATTTCGGCTACGAATATGGTAGTAAGACGAACACAGGGTCTGCTAAGGATATAAACAGGGAGCTAGGCCGCATTTCAACCAGTAACCTATTCAATTAATATGTGAGCTGACCCGCATCACCTGCCCATGTTATTCTTGTGACGATTCGCTTAATCTAAGCTAGTTCAATAATTGGGAAAAAGTAGCCCTATTATATGAGAGCGCTAATTTTAGTAGGCAAGTACAAGTTCTTAGTCAACACACCTTCTGGACCCTCTACCACGTGATAACTAACCCTGTAAACGCTTAGGTACGCGAATAGGTATCAGAGGTACGTGCGACCACGTTGTACGTGCCGGTCCGCTGTCAAAAGCAATTGATCATTTTACATCGACGCTGAAAACCGTTATTACAGAAACGTGACCAGCTAAATTTTATGCCCCGGTTACACCCGGGGGTTTTTATTGATTTGAAATTAGGGAAGTTTCTTGGGTATTCAAAATGTATGAGATATTTGTTGCGTGATCACGCTATTAGCGAAGGATTTGTGACTAGTTTTTGTCGAAATGACGTAGTGAATACACGTCAAGTTGACAGTAAAAGGCAAACCCACCGTATTCGCTTTCGACCGTTTTCAAATGTTATGCTGGTCATAAGAAGCAGCAATGTCTGTCAACGCTATAAATACAAGGTAGTGATGCAAAGAATATTACTTTTACGAATACTGATTGAAGTACTATTCGCCGAATACGAATACCTGATTATACTACAGATGCACGCAAATTTAAAAAACATAATAGTTGCAAGTTTAGCGACAAACGATTTATTTTTTCTGTCTGTACATTTCCTGTTGTTGAAAATAGCCTTTCTGAGGCCACTATGGGAGGTTTTTAACGTATATAATTATATATTGTATAATATCACTTTTCTCACGTTTGGGACGATATTATTTAACAATTTAAAACCACTAGGCTCAACTTTTAGTACCAAGTCGATAAAACACAATTAACACACAGAACAATTCTTTGTCCTTTTTTTTCTCTTCTTGATCCTTTTTATTAGCTTATTTTTTTGCCTTAACCTAAAAGGTCGCCACAATTGCTGACCATCAGTGGATACAAACAAAAGATAAGAGAGTTTTAGGATTTCATAAATGAATCTTTGTGTCTGTCAATTCTGTTGCAATGCAATATCTAAATGGGCTTTCTAGGTAGTCACTAATTATGAATATCATGAAAGTATTTGGCGAATACGAATATTCATATTCGTATTCGTTGCATCACTAATACAAGGTGTGATCACAGGAACGGCTAGCCTCTGTCTAAATAGAGATTTAGACAGAAGATACCCCAGAAGAAAGGTCTGTACCTTCTTTCTGGGGTATTCTGGTAGTCCGATAAAAAACAGAAGGGCAAACATTTTGAAGTAATACGAGACTACATCAGACCATGTAACGTTACATAGTTTAAACCTAGACTTACACGTAGGCTCACAAGAAACCTTAATTTATATGCAAAATACGAGAACCCTAATACATACATAAGAAGTTTTTATCCACAGAGGGCTCGCTTTTCAGAAGTTTTTGTTGCTCTAAAGCTGATGTTAATATGAGTAGAAGTTCTCTAGAATCTTGGTCCTTGGTTTTGTGTCATTGTACATTAGATTTTTTTATATAAACCAGTAGATACTTCGCTGGGAAATTCCGAGTTCGTAAAATGAATGTAATCTCACGCTTCAATGCTTATAATGCGCGTCTTTTTTCTTGTGTTTGCATTTGAGGGTTAGATGTTTAATAAAATACTGGTCATAAAGATTTTCTTAAGTATTTTTTCAAGAAGGTACTATGATTTCTTGTTTTAGTGAGAGGCGTGGTTTAAATAAAGCCTACAAGCTATCGATATGAAGAATTCCGATTTTGAATTTTACTTCAAACAGTTGTTATTTAATGCAAACGTAAAATACGAAGAATTTTTCCGGTTGTCTGTTTTTCTGGAAGTATGTTTCGGATTGGCGCAAAAACGGCTAAACAGATTCGCATGAAATGTCCGTTTGTCTGTATATATGTTCCGGATTGGCGCAAAAACGTCAGAATGGATTTGCATGAAATTTGGCTCACAGATAGTTTATAACACGGATTAATACCGGTATTTTTAATACCGGTAGCACGTTCCCGTGGGATATTTTCCGGAGTCCACGCGGGCGAAGCCGCGGGAAAAACCTAGTAGTTAATAGTTAGCTATCCTAAAAACCTAATAGTTAATAATCTCGTGTTTGTTTAGTGGTTAGTATTTCAATAAGGTATTATAATATCCATCGTGACGTGGACATAGCTGAAATCAATTTGAACTGCTAATCAAAGCAGATCGAATATTAATATTGTGTGTATATTAATTGGAATTCAATATCAGCAATACTAGGACATAGTTACACTATTGACTTAATCTATTAGCCTACTCTACAATTATATATATGTATGCAGTAGGCTTTTGCCGATAGTACTTGACAGACTTAGATAAGATGGTGGTACCTAGCCAGGTGGACTTAGAACAAGCCCTACCACCAACCAAACCGAGCAGAAAAACTCCTGTGAATGTTTATTTATTTATTTTATTATTTATTTACACACAGTAAAATACATAAAGATACCACATTGTTATAATTTAAGTACAAAGGAGCAGTGGTGGCCCAGTGGTAACGGCCCCGACTTACGAGTTTATAAGTCGTGTCGTGTAAATAATTTCATCACCACTGCTCTCAAAACGGTGAAGGAAAACATCGTGAGGAAACCGGCATGTCTTAGAACCAAAAACTTCGAAGACATGTGACATCTACCAACCCGCACTGGGACCGCGTGGTAGATTACAGCCCACTCCCTCTCACAGAGAGGAGGTCTGTGTCCCAGCAGTGGGAACATTAATAGATGATGATGATGAAGTACAAAGGTGCTGCTTATTTCTTAAGAAATTTCTTGCAGCAGACCTGCTAAAGGAGAAATGAAAAAGGCGAGATATAAAGGCATCAGAGATGTAACAACAGCCGCATTGCGAACGAATCTGCTGCCTATGGTCATGGCCTGGGATTTAGTTGTTGAATGTTCATTTTTGTTACACACCATGTTCACACGACACCGACAAAATTAAATAAGAATAGCTGCAATCATATAATTTTTAGATTATTTCGTAGGCGAGTGACGAAGTCCTACAACATTGGATTGCTAATTAATTCATTTTTCATTTTATTCATTTTGTTCACGTTTCACTTCAAGTGAAAGATGAAAGACAAATAGAACAAAAAGTGTTTCGTCTGATATCTGCTTTTTCAGCTACGCAGCTCAATTATACTTTGTTCAGAAATTAGCAGAAGTAAAACAAACTTTAGATTATATTTCGGGTGTTGTGACCTACTTCAATTCTCGAAGTGAAAGTGAAGAAGACAGACAAAACTAAAATTACACGAAACACAGTGCAATTACTTCAATTAATTTGGTACCAACCCGCACTGGACCCGCGTAATGGATTACGGCCCGCTCCCTCTCACAAAGACGACGCCTGTGTCCCAGCAGTGGGAACAGGCTTCCTCTTTGTTGATAAAGTACTCAATTGACTAGTATATTCTTTTTCTTTTCGTGTGGTTTGTGACTGGTGTCAGAGTTGCAAAGCCGCCCATAGGCCTCTGAGTTGACTTCACATCATCATCATCATCATCATCGGCCTATTAATGTTCCCACTGCTGGGACACAGGCCTCCTCTCGGTGAGAGGGAGTGGGCCGTAATCCACCACGCGGGCCCAGTGCGGGTTGGTAGATATCACATGTCTTCGAATTTTTGGTTCTAAGACATGCCGGTTTCCTCACGATGTTTTCCTTCACCGTTTGACTTCACATGCCGTCCAGAAATATCCCTCAGACATGCCGGTTTCCTCACGATGTTTTCCTTCACCGTTTGACTTCACATGCCGTCCAGAAATATCCCTCAGACAGGCCGGTTTCCTCACGATGTTTTCCTTCACCGTTTTAGAAGTAAGTGATAATTATATAATACGCACATGAATCCGAAAATTCAGAGGTGCGTGCCTTAGGTTCGTACTCGAGACCGTCACGCCACGCCAAAAATCCAATAGTAATTTCCTCATATAACCCTCGAAAGCCTACTAAAATTATAAAGTAAATACGGGTTTGAACAGTCACGCGGTATAAATCTCACAACGATTGGATCCGTGATGTTTTGGTTAGTAATCAGCTTTACCTGGATTTTTGATACGAGGGTTGTGCGTTTTGTTTGTTTCAAAGGTATTGTAGGCTGGGTTAGTTGATACTTACACACATAGTTTAGGCATATACCTAAAGTCTATTCAAGTCCTGTTTTGAATTGATGTTATTTTGACGGCACGGTTGGTGCGATTGACTTCTGCGCTGCGTGTCGCGGTTTCGATCCCCGCACGGAACAAATATATGATCTACAAGTTCCGGGTCTGGCTGTTTGTGTATGTGAATTAAAAGGTTAAAAATTCTTTAAAGTTGTAGCGCAAACTGAACTTTATGAATAGGAAGCTTAAAGCTGTTTTCCAAAAACACGTATTTGTTTACATGTTTGGAAACTAAATCGCGAACGCAGTGTAAATTTTTTGTTTAGCATGATTAGCTTATAACGTTCCCACTGCCAGGTCCAGATCCGTTCCAGGTCATGTTCTACGAATTTGCCAAATTTCATCCAAATCTGTACAGCCGTTATAGCGTGAAAGCAAAGCACAAACAAACTAACTTTGACATTTACAATATTAAAGTTAGGATTATAAGCGCATCTAATTTATACTCAAAAGCTAGTAGCTAGTAGGTACAGCACATGACACCCAAACACGATACCAAGAACACACTATAGAAACTCTTTTGGCGTTTAATATTCCTAGTTCACGTTACCCGTTTATACCCGTCATTTTGTAAGTGTCTCAAGAAAGCTAAGCTTGAAAGCCAAAGAAAAATTACCGAGTAGCTTCTCGTCTGGTATAATTTATCCATATCCGGCCATGAGGAACGATGAGCCGTATGACGCTAGACTTGGAAATAATGGCCAGGAAGATCCAAGTATCCAAGCGTAAGGCAAACGGTGGTTTTTAAAGTTATGGAAATAGTTGGTAATAGTTGTTTGGAGTTTTGGGCATTATGGCGTGTGTCCAACGTGTAGATTATGGCCAACTCTCACACACAGAGAGGAAGCCTGTGTCCCAGCAGTGGAACCATTGTAGCTTAATTATGCTATGACGTGTCTCATCAGCCTTTAAGCGAGAATTGCTAAACATGGCTTTATTTCAAGTAATGATCCTCTTTAACACACGAAACGAACAAGTGAGTTTCGAATTGTCTGTGGTTATTTAAGTAAGGTTCGGTTTTGTGACTCCATGTAAAATACTGGAATTCAGCTGCATTTGGTTAGACTGGAAGTCGACCCCAACATAGTTGGGAAAAGGCTAGGCAGGTTTATCTGTCATTTCGTCTATTCTTCCGTTGACAACACCCGTTTCTACGTTTCCCGTGGTCATGCTACGAGTGCAGATGATTTGAGTAAGGTTCAAAATATTCTTCACATTGTCTAGTAGTTCATTTTTATGAAGAGCACATAAAAAATGTATGTTCCCCCATTTTTTTCTTCTTGGGAAGTCATCAAATAACTTCTCCCGCTCTGGGCGGAGCGGTAGGGCGTGTCAGACTCTTACTGACTAAAACCTACTCGTGTTTCTTCAGTTGCCTGTACGTTGCCAGGACTTTCCCGCAACCCCGGCAAGCATTCCGGCAAGCGGCCCTAGCAGACCCCGTCAGTTGTACTGACATTTCTTAGAGGCGCGCGTGGAACACAACGTGCCGTCGACCCGGGCCTGGTCCTTATCGGACGGCGAGATACCCATCGCTCTCTGTCCATGAGCCTGCGTCTATGGTGGCCGAAAATCGGCTTGTGATTCCAGCGGTACACACAAAAAATAACAGCACATAAAAAATGTATGATCTCCCTCCATGATCATTCTTATTCCCAGTTACATGTAGCCAACAGTGGCTCATAAATGGGCCATTGTGTAGACGAGTCATTACAGCAATTTTCTACAAAATGAATACTCGTACATGTGGCGTAGCTAACGACGTCTTATGACGTCATCACTATGACGTGGCGACTTAATGACGCGGACGTTTAATGTTCAGGAGGTTCGCTTAAGATAAGCGGAGTTGAAGCTGTAGTCTAGATTTTAGATAGGTTCTATTAAGTACTTAACTAGTGCAACTTAAGAGCGCTTGTTCTGAAAGTGGGCAACGTCGCGAATCGATGTCAAATATTTGTCTGTTTTGATTAATTTGGCAATATTACTGTATGGAAATATGTAATGTGACTAACTAGCGAACTAGAATCTTAATAATGAATTGCAATTATTTTTATGTAGTAACCGTTTTAGGTGTGAAAAAGGCATTTGGAATGTTTCCAAATAAGTACTTTTTTTCTAAAACTAATTATTCGGTGTTACGTTTCATATTTCCATACAGTATTATTGCCAAATTAATCAAAACAGGTAAATATTTGACAGCTATTTGCGACGGTCGAAAATTTTAGGACAAGCCCTCATACGAGTAGTAATTTTTATGCAATGTGCGTCTTGTTTGTGAAGAACAGACAATTTTCCTTTCCTTTTTCTTTTTTTCTAATAGTAGGTATTTCTGGTTGAAGGTGGGACTAAAATAGCTTCGAGAAATTTCATTTGCGTTAAAATAGGTATTGATAAGTAGTGCTAATTGTTGGTTTTAAACGTACCGTTCAAAGTTAAATTAATTGATGGTCAAGTACACTGCGCATCACGTAAAAAGAACGCTGAGCGACAGTGCAGGGGATGTGTCTGCGCATGGGTACAGTCATATCCTAAAGTACTAGGCTATTGGTTTTATAATATAAGTGTAACTGTTTTATTGTAGATTCATAATAGGTACTTTATTAGCTACTTAGTACTATGGAATAGGCTGGAATCGATAAATTGCTCAGTGCGCAGGTAAACGGCTAGCGTTCTTTTTACGTGACGCGCAGTGTACTGCTAGTCTTTTGGATTTTGTATGTTTCAAATTATGTTTAAAAAGAATAAAAGCAAGCAAACCAAGCAGTGATAGCCTAGTGGTGTAACCCTCAGACTGTCAAATCATTGGTCTCGAGTTCGAACCCAAGGCGTACCCGCACCTCTGACCTTTCGGATTCATGTGCGTATTGTATAGTTATTAGTTGCTTCAAAAACGGTGAAGGAAAACATCGAAATGAAACCGGCTTGCCTGAGAGTTCTCTACGGCATATGAAGGCAAGTCAGAGGTCCTTTAAAATTCTGACACCAGGTTACTACACTAATCACACGAACAGAAGAAGAAAATAATAAATAAATAAATTCTTAATTGCCATAAACAGGTTACAGCAAAATTTGAGACTCTGGCTCCAGAGCTAAGTAAGAGTACCTGTATTTCAAAAGCTAAATAGTGTAATAAAGGACAGACATTCGTATACAATACAGCTATATTACAGCTACATTTTTACATTTATATCTTTTATCTAATTTATATGGCGAACATAATAAAGAGTATTTATTACAATTTTTGCCAAAGTTCCATTGTTTAGGGTCAGTCGGGCTAAAAATTCGAGCTTAAGGCTGCCTGTCCACTGGAGCGGAGAGCGGAGAGGAGCGGAGATTTGCCAAAATTAACCAATAGAATCGCACCTCTGGAGCGGAGTTTTGATTCTAATGGTTAATATTGACACATCTCCGCTCCTCTCCTCTCCTCTCCGCTCCGGTAGACAGGCAGCTTAAGGCCCCTATACAAAAAAATCTATTGAAAAAAACCCCGCGCTGGCGACCACTAGACCAACGTCTAAAACCTCTAATTTTAAGTGAAAAAGGAAGGAACAAAGAATCAACTTGTAAGACACTCAATCTTCTCAGAATGATCCCACAGATTACGCGATTTAATCCGGAGACCTTTGAGAAGTTTAATTGAAAAGATTAAAGTATTATCCGAACGTATTTTTAGCGCTACGAGAAAGCTTGCACGAGTTATCACGAGAAGTCTCTTGAGTCAATAAAATTCTTGTGTGGGTAGTTCTCAAAATTCTGCATGAAATTGACAATACAGTTTATTTTGACATTCAGTTTATAGAAGTTTAAAATTTTCGAAGCCATATTTTAGTTTGTTGTTAGGTTTAGTTCAGTTACAGCTCATTCACACGGGAACCGTCATTGGCGATTCGTAAAAAAAAAACGCTACGTCATGACGGATGCACGTTCACATTGCATACGGAAACAAGTTTTTTTCGCGGTTCGTCAAAATATTCGAATAGATGTTCACACTTGATTCGGGCAAGAGTTTTGTCTTGGACGAGCACTTCAGCGGATATGTCACAAAAAAATCACGATTCATGTTTTGACGTACGTGATTTTTAAAAAAGACGATACGTTTCCATGATTTTTCACGATTCGTGAGGGTGTGAACAAAAGCATTGCCGCCGTCAAAAAAAAACGAATCGTGATAAAAGACTATTCGTGTTAGAGCCCTTAGGATACGTTAGAGCCCTTAGGATATTTCATTCCCTTTATTTTTTATTTAATGTTTATAGTTGTTTTTTAGTGGCATGAGGAACAGGGTGTAAAGTTCACTCATCCACCATAGAAAAGGGAGGATCCTCCAACCAGACGGGTTGTTATGTCTGGCGGGCAACTGCCCATATGTTGATTTCGGATAGTCTTATCTATGTTATTCGCTCAGTAAACTCTAACTGCGAGATGTAGGAATTGTGTGACGTCATGTCTTTTTGTTTCGTAGTTTTTGTATGTGGCGGTCTAACCGCTACATCACTCCCCTCCGGAGACAGGAGGTCGATAGTGGGCTGAGTCTTGGATCTTGCGATGCTTCACAGTGCCAGCTGTGGTTTCAGTGAGTCGGAACCGGGTGCCGCATAGTTCACGGTGAGTCGGAACTGTCTGCGGTGATTCCCCAGTGAGTCGGGGAGGCGCTGCGTCGTCATCCAGTGAGTCGGATGTGGTACAGCGCCGGGTTTTTGGCTGACTGCTTGCGTCGACCAGGAGAGGGTAGAATAGGCTCTGCTTGTGAGACCGGCCGGAAGTGCAGGTGCTGTGCCAAGGTTGCTGATGAGGCTGAGGGTGATGACCAGGAATGCGCGTTCGCTGCATGCTGGTGGTCAGGATACCCGTTGAAGTCGTGGGTGCTGGCTGGCTGTGTGACTCGCCTCACGAAAGCTTGCGGGAGTGATGATGATGACGTCACGCTGAAGTAGTTGCACGAAGGCTGCGTTGACGTTCATACTCGGGGTCACCAATTTAGAAGTATGAGGAACAGGGTGTAAAGTTCACTCATCCCCCATAGAAAAGGGAGGATCCTCCAACCAGACGGGTATTATGTCTGGCGGGCAACTGCCCATATGTTGATTTCGGATAGTCTTATCTATGTTATTCGCTCAGTAAACTCTAACTGCGAGATGTAGGAATTGTGTGACGTCATGTCTTTTTGTTTCGTAGTTTTTGTATGTGGCGGTCTAACCGCTACAGTTTAATTAAGCATCAGTTATTATTAGGCATGCAAATTGAAAAAAAAACTAATGTAATTCCTCTAAATACGTTTTTACTAGTCTTAATTTCAAAATCAGACTTGTAGAAACATTTTTTGAAGCAATAAAAATCGTATAACTTATACGATTTTTATTGGTACAAAAAATGATTCTTTTGAAAAAATTAGGGCTAAATCGATGAGTGTTGCGGTCCTTCACCCCCGCGATCTATTGAACCACCTTCCGTGGTACATACACCCTGTCAGTAGGTATAATATGCCAATTAAATTAATAGGCATGTGGCAAGTGTAATCTTCTAATCTTCTGGGCACGCTCGTTCCATCAGAGACCTCATCCATCGCTTTTTATCAGAGGAGATCGAGGTCAAGCACAGACGTATCAGATCAAGCAATAATAAAACAAAACAGAACCTAAAAAAGGCCAGGTAAACTCAAAGATTATGTACCTACTTGGAATAGTGAGACTTTCAGGAATCAGAAGCTACTCTTAAAATAACGTATGTTCATGTATGTAGAATGCAGTCTTTTGCTAATAGTCTACAATCAATATAGAATAACAGAAACCATTTAGAAGTTTAATTGAAAAGTTCAAAGTATTATCTGAAGAGCTCAACGCTAAGTTGTATACCAGGAGGACATAAACGTAAGTTAGGTCCTAACTCTCATGTTACGAGGTCACGTAATTAAGTACAGGTATTAAGCTGATTGACACATAAAGTGAGTGGATTACCTGTGTCACTCGTGCTTAAGTTAGTCAAAGTGTTGATAACAGGACAGACTTCTATGGCTGTAAATTTTATGACACTGACCGCCAGTTGCAGAAACGAACTTTTTTAAGGCTGTCATTAAATGCTAGGCTTGATTTTAATGGTTCTTTGAACAAATTAATGAAATCATTAGCATTAATGATCCATTACGTAATGTTTGTCTTTGTGCAACTGGGTGTGTGAATTTTAGTGTGTTAAACAAAACGATTTTTTATATTAGACATTTCGTTGTTAAAGACAGAAAAAAGACTTCTGAAATTAAAGTTATTTTTCACTTTGTATTGTTTTTTTGGAAGTCGGTTGTTTTGTTTTTTTTCTGTAAAACGTTTTTATTTTTAACTGATAATAGTGACAGGAAGTTATCATCATATCATCCATATAAACTAAGTGGAAAAAATACGTATTCTTGAAGCTAACTCAAAAACTATCCTAGCAAAGTTAATGAAATTTATATGGGACTAACTTGGGAGCATACCCTTTCAAACAAAAAATAATTATAAAATCGGTCCACAATTGACGGAGATTATCGGTGGACATACTAATAAAAAGGTTTTAATTTAACTATTAATAGTCAAGGATCATTCGTCTAAGTAAATTTAAACTTTATTGTCAAACAGTTAAACATAATTTTCAATACAACACTCTCGTGTCATTCGTCTAAGTAAATTTGAACTTTGTTGTCAAACAATAAAACATAATTTTCAATACAAAACACAAAGAGTGTTTTGTTTCTTATGTAGTATATTTTCGTTACGAAATTTCTGGATTAGGTCTCCACGCTCAAGGCCCGCGATAGAAGCTATGCAATAGCTTAACATACGCGACGAACATATAACCTCCTCTTTTTTGGAAGTCGGTTAAAAATAACCAGTGATGAGCGATGGAGAGGCATATTTTAAACAATTGCGTAATCCACTATCACAGTACATTCACAATCTGAATGATTTTAAAAGATTTTGCTAATCCATGGCTTCATAATATTATACATATCGTCGAAACATTTGTCTGCTCAACTACGGAAATAACGCAATGAATGTTGTGGAACTGTCAAAATGAAAGCCATTGCTACTGTTAGTGCGTTAAGTAATTAACCTGCTGATTATGATGGTATTATTGTATACAATTATGAGACCCAATGGAAATGTTCCGCGTTCTAAACTCAAAAATAGAGGCTCCTTAAAAAAGTTTTTCTAAAAAACTGAAAAAGCAGCAGAAACATGCAACACCAACAAACCATATATTGTATCTTAAACTACCCACTTAACAGGTGAGCTTTCCACTCCACCTTCCATCCAAGATAGCCGTTAAAAAGTAACGTAGCGTTAAAACAAATTGTCTATGGGCGAACCATATAAAACTAAATAAGTACCTCCCTACGAAACCGTTATCGTTGGTACAACACTAACTCGCTGTAATGGCCGACATTTTGGCGGGAAAATGGGTCTGCGCCTCATATCCTCGAATGTGAGAATATTATTCTTTTATTTAATTAACTAGCGCCGCGCTCCCCCTTCGCACGGTTTTATACGACTTGACAAAACATTGAGATTTATTCATTTTGTATAAGTTTGATATTATTATATTATACACATAAACCTTCCGGAATAAATGCTCTAAATGATGGTGAAACCTGCATCAAAATCCTTTATGTCGTTTAGAAGAACGACGTGGTCACACAGACAGACACGAAAAGCGAATTCGATTTATAATATTACGTAGGTATGAGTATATAGTCGATTTGGTGATAAGATCGCGAGGACTAGGCGGACCACACGTTCTGGTGCATCAGGACAGATGCGCCAGGGTCGTCACGCAGTGGCTGCCTGAAGACGGGCGTAGTCACTGAGACAGGCCTAAGAAACACTGGCACGACGACCTAGACTCTTTCTTGACTGATTGGCAGCAAACAAAGATGAATGGCAAAGTATGATGGAGACCTTTGCCCAGCAGAGGGACACCATAGGATGAAAAAATAAATAAAACGAGTGTAGATGGATAATCTCTGCGTTTCAGAGATATGGTAATTTTGATGATTATGTAGTTCTCTTTCGTATATTTAGTGTCGGCGAAGAGCCTTCATTTTCATACGTATGGCCTTCAGGCTCCATAATCTTTTACTGTATGGAAATTAATGGTGTTTTTGCTTTACATTAATTTGGCAGTTTATTGCAGCAGCAATGTGCCCCACCCCTAAGGGTCGGGCCACACCTGCCGAACGTTCCGCGGCGGAACGTTCGGTTGAATACGCTCCTAATGTTTTTCAAGTTACCTATGACACGTCAGCCGAACGTTATGTCCATAGAAATATGACGCGACGGGGCGTTCAGCCGCGGAACGTTCGGCAGGTGTGGCCCGACCCTAAGGCTACCCACCGACCCAAGTTCTGGAAATAATTACGTTTGCCCGGTGAAAGACATCTTTTCATACCGACAATCTTCTTTTTCGTGTGGTTAATGACAAATCTAGGATCAGACCCGCCCATGGGCGACTTGGCTTCACATACCGTCGTGAAATATCTCTCAGGCATGCCGGTTTCCTCACGATGTTTTCCTTCACCGTTTTTGAAGCAACTGATAAATTATACAATACGCACATGAATCCGAAAAGTCAGAGGTGCGTGCCTTAGGTTCGTACTTGAGACCTGGACTTGGTACTTGAGACTTGGCAGCCTGACACCACTAGGCTATCACTGCTACCGAAAATGCCATTACTTAATGCGGTGCTCGCGATTTCCGATTACAAAGTCATGAATTCTGCAAGTCTGAGGTGCTAGTATGGTCTCACAAGAACAAATTGGTACCATTTAAGACACGAATCTTTAAAGCTTCACACCAAAACGACAGTCATCCCATGTTTCGTGATTTGCAAAGTTTCACAAAGTCAACCGCTCAATTCAAGCGTATTTTTAAACCGTCCACGGCTCCCTACAAATCGTTCTGTTATTCCAGTGATGGTTCCTGGACACTATTAATCCATCATGTTCTACAGCGAACGATATAAAACCCTTTTCCAACTTATCAACGAATGGGTATGACGTATCGAGGCTTATCGATGGCAGCGGGCAGCCATTTTGTTTTTTTATTGACAGATAAAATAATTCTTTGTTTGAAATTGTGTCGCTGTATTTTTGTGATTGACAGTGGTTTAAAATGTTTTCCTGTTTATTAACTTTAGTGCGGTTTTCTGTTGGTTTTGATATGAAACTTATCTATAACCTCTTAACACTAAATAACTATTTCCTCTTATAACTATCTTTACAGGTCTTAACCTGTCAAGATAGTTATAAGAGGAAAAATAAATAATAATAGTCCTTCCATCAAGACATGAGATGAAGAAAGAAAAAAAAAGACTCTATTACGTAAGAAACATATTTTTGCACAGATGATTGACACTATCTCATATAGTAACGAAATATCATTAGTACGTGTGTCGTACAGTTCATGTACAAAGTCGATTCTTGGATGAGAAAGGCTGTGTTCATTTACCAAGTACTTGACAAACTGATTCTATATTATGTCCCCTTGGATATAACTATACAATATTAAACAAAACCCTGTCCGATCCGAAAGGGGCACATAAGTACTGGAATAACATTACCGAAAAGTCTATTTTATTTTATTATTATTGAAAATAAAAACACTTGTTTAGTACCAAAATTACCCCAAATCCATGAATAATTAACAAATTTTCAACAGGGGTCAAAAGTTATGACTTTTATACACCCGCTTAACATCAGCCACCCGCGCCCCAACGTAATAACACGGTAAAATTCCCCATTGAAAAAAAATGTATTGACTCTTTTTTTTCTTTTTTCTGAAAATTTCCACTTATATATACTCTCAGTCTCCACATAAGTATAGCCTAACAACACCCTCACGAATCGGACAGGGTTTTTGTTACATGTTGTAGAGTCAATACTTGTACTATCGCATATCGACAAGAATCACGATCTTTCTCATCCCCCTTACTAACCATTCTAGAACCGTCTAAACATATCCCCATTGTTTTCAGAAGTTGGTTGTCGGAGGTCCGAACCAGCGCAACTGGCGCGGCATCCTCATAGCCCTGCTCGTGATAGTGGCAGTGCTGGCCCTGATCGTGACGTCAGTCGTGTTGCTAACGCCCCCTGATGAAGGGCCCAGGGTCAAGGGAAGAAGGCTGAGAATCCAGGACCTGTTGACGGAGGAACTGACGCCTGTGAGGTGGAATGGTTCTTGGATTTCGGGTGAGTAGTTTTTTGAAGTTTTCCTAAATTTAAGGCTGTACTTACTCTGATTGTTTTGGATGACCAGGAGAAAAGGAATTCTTGGTGATCTGACTGCTTACTGTGAAATCTGTAAATACACGGTGTTTTTAAGCTATTGAATAGCTTCTATCGCGGGCCTTGAGCGTGGAGACCTAATCCAGAAATTTCGTAACGAAAATACTACCTAAGAAACAAAACACTCTTTGTGTTTTGTATTGAAAATTATGTTTAACTGCTTGACAACAAAGTTCAAATTTACTTAAACGAATGATACGAGAGTGTTGTATTGAAAATTATGTTTAACTGTTTGACAACAAAGTTCAAATTTACTTAGACGAATGATACGAGAGTGTTGTATTGAAAATTATGTTTAACTGTTTGATAATAAAGTTCAAATTTACTTAGACGAATGATCCTTGACTATTAATAGTTAAATTAAAACCTTTTTATTAGTTTGATGTTCCCATTACGTTGTGTCAAGTTTGAAAAACTATAAATGTGAATAACAGTTCCTGTCAATGTCATCATTGCTATTTCTTGTATTCGGTTAATATTTTACAATTGCGTAAGTTGATAAAAAATGCTATGCAATAGCTTCGCCGGGGCAGTCCCCGAGTGCCACACGTCTTTTTTTTAATTAATAGACGAAAATTTTATGGATGTCGATATACCGATCCCCATAACCTGTAAAGTTTATATTTTTATAAATTCTAGGAGATACCGAACATACTGATATTTGTATTGAAGTTATCCACATTTATTGGTTTCAATCTCTTGGTGTTTCATACAAATTTTCTTCTCAGTCTGCGAAACCTCACGGATAGAGGAAAATCATAGTTTATTAAGCTATTGCATAGCTTCTATCGCGGGCCTTGAGCGTGGAGACCTAATCCAGAAATTTCGTAACGAAAATACTACATAAGAAATAAAACACTCTTTGTGTTTTGTATTGAAAATTATGTTTTACTGTTTGACAACAAAGTTCAAATTTACTTAGACGAATGATCAACGAGAGTGTTGTATTGAAAATTATGTTTTACTGTTTGACAACAAAGTTCAAATTTACTTAGACGAATGATACGAGAGTGTTGTATTGAAAATTATGTTTAACTGTTTGACAATAAAGTTCAAATTTACTTAGACGAATGATCCTTGACTATTAATAGTTAAATTAAAACCTTTTTATTAGTTTGATGTTCCCGGCCATTACGTTGTGTCAAGTTTTAAAAACTATAAATGTGAATAACAGTTCCTGTCAATGTCATCATTGTATATGTATTTCTTGTATTCGGGTTAATATTTTACAATTGCGTAAGTTGATAAAAAATGCTATGCAATAGCTTCGCCGGGGCAGTCCCCGAGTGCCACACGTCTTTTTTTTACAAAATGGTGTACTTATACGTTGGCCAAAGTCAAACCATTCGACCATTACTTATTCTCAAAATGTACAAAATAAATATCAACTCCATATTAGCTCTCCGTCCACAAAGAAGAGCCTTTTTATGTTTCTTTCGATATTTGTTTTATGAACAAACTTTTGCGATACAGATTTCGAAGGAACTAACAAAAATACTGAGAATCCTGTGAAAATAACAAAGGAAGATATAAGGATTTATCGTTTTTTCAGACCCAACTGGCATACTAAATCTCGTGTCTATGTATTTTGTACGGGAACCTTCATTATAATAATATTGATGCCCTGTTTTTGAGGGATAAAATAGCGTTAGTATACTGGAAGATAGGAACAAATTCCTATAGAATTCTTTGTAATGATTCTTTGTGACGACCTCGTTCGTCTAGTGACAAAAGACAGATCTACATAACAGACACATTGGCATTTACATTAGGTAGTTTGTTAGTAAGTCTGACAACCAGTCTTGCCAAGGCGTATCGTATTACTCAGTAACTCAGGTCAGATTGGCAGTCTCTTCATGTAAAATACTGGTATCAGTAACTTTTAGAGACCAATCGTAGGGCGGTGCTTTGGGGAGGCCTGTGGCGGCATCTACAACGGCTCAAGCGAACTACGCTTCAAAGACCTGACGTCACACAAATCCTGCATCGCGCAAGCAGATTTTACCGCATGACGAGTATATATACGACATCCTGACATCAATCATCTAGGAAATGGTGAAGGGTGGGCGTTTTGGAGGACTGTCTTATGTAATTTTGACGTTCGAAAAGTGCTGATTCGCAACCTAGTTTGAATAAAATGACTTTTGAATTTTGAATCGTTGGGCCATTGCCCGCCAGACACAACTTGTCTGGTCGGAGGATCCTCCCTTTTCTATGGAGGATGAGTGAACTTTACACCCTGTTCCTCATACCTCTATAGGCCTATGACCAGCAGTGGACGTTATTCGGCTTACTGATAACGAAGATGATGATAATGACAAAGTGTTCATGTACCAATGGCCGTAGGGATCATGTAAGTTCGTCAATTACCTTCTATTCGTAGTACAGGTAAATAATGTAAGCCGACTTTTTGCGCAACGAATAAATAAATAATGAACGGTTAAAGTAATAAATATTTATGCTTTCGAAATGAAATGAATAATTTTATGATAACGGAAATCAAAATAGGAGAAGCGGATTGCCGAATAAAATTAATTAACAATTTGATTTTTTATTCACTTACTTAATTTATTGGTGGAATTTTTTGTTTATTCATAGATTTTATACCCAAGAATCGCGATGACTAATAATGAATCTTTAATCGTTACAGATAATTTACACGATAATATTGCAGAATGTAAAATCACCATCTTAACATACCGAGACTCCTCCTTGCGTCGGAAAGTACGCTAGCCGTTGGTCCCGGCTGTCATTCTTGGATCTTTGACAGTCGTTACGGGTTGTCAAAAGCCCGAAAGTCTGAGAACCAGTCGTACCAAAGGGGTATCGTTACCCAGTTAGGCAGATAGGCTCCATGTAAAATACTGGTATTCAGCTGCATCCGGTTAGGACAAGACATAGTTGGGAAAAGGCTAGGCAGATTGGATTAGATAGCGCATATAGCGGATTGTAAAATTGCACTGTTCAACGCCTGGGATAACTTTTTACGGTTCTAATGATGCAAACTTTTTTAAATAATTGAGATTTTTTATCTTCTGGACCTGTGACAGTCCAGTGTCCAGTTCTAACTAACCTAACCCATTTGGGCACCCCAACCAAATGGGTTAGGTTAGAACTGTGAAAAAACGCGCGCGAGCTGAGAGAGCGAAGCTAGCGGTACCGCGACAGCGGCCGACGAGCGCTACTTCAAAGTTTGTCTCAGTAACTTGGCTATTTAGTATTTTAGGACCCCAAAATAGGAATTATTTGACGTTTACAAAAAGAGGCGCAATCATTTTATTAGAGTGTCTAATCACATTTTTAGGAGTACAAAATGGGAATTATTGCGCTTGTTCAATCGGTCCCTCATTGCTGAGGATCGTGGTCACTGAACCCCTTCAAGCGGACAATCTGCCTCCTTCGACTCCGGTCCAAAGTTGCCTTCACTACCTGCTGAAATTTGCTTGAGGACGTTAGTTCTTTTACTTGGTCGGACCATTGTGTTGGCGACCGACCTCGTGCTCTCCTTCCTTCGGTATTGCCAACAATGACCAGTTTTTCAAGGCAACCTCTTCTTCGCAATATGTGGCCGAAATAAGTCAAAATACGCCACGTTCGATTAAATACTTGCCTTTGGTAAAGCATGTAAAAAAATTGTTTACGTCATAACTTAAGTATTACTTTAGAACATTATTTTTAAGGACTCTCTGGGAAAACCTTACATTGTATTATCTAAAACTGTGAAAGTTGCTCTTCATACTTTATTATTTACGATAAAGATGACAACGAGATACTCCATAAATTCCTTTACACTGTAACATTCATCATACCTTATCGTCAGGTTTCTACCGAAATGTTCATCAAAACTTAAAGTGGTGTGCAGTATATAAGTACCTACCCACCTACTTATTCACTACATACGCAAACAGCGTTTTTTTTTGTTACATTCTTATATTTTGTCGGTTCATGGGCTTGCTTTTCATCTAATTTTACTGTCTTGAAGCCTATTTGCCTACACACATAAAAATACTATATACCTACATTTAGTTACAGTATTCTTGTGCAATTGAGTTACAGTGTTTTTGTGCAATTGAGTTACAGTGTTTTTGTGCAAATGAGTTACAGTATTTTTGTGCTTTAAATTACAGTATTTTTGTGCAATTGACTTACAGTATTTTTGTGCAGTTGAGTTACAGTATTTTTGTGCTTTAAGTAACATTATTTTTGTCCAATTGAGTTACAGTATATTTGTGCAATCGAGTTACAGTATTTTACACATCTTCTGTTTCAGAAAATGTCCCTAAAAATCAGAACAAAAGAATAAAAACCCAATAAAAGCAAATGTCCTGTTTTTAATACCGATTTTAGTCTGTTACAATCTTTGATTTTCAAACCAATCAGCGTGAGCGAAGTTCGTATTTAATTTCACGGAATCAATAACGTTATTGTGACCTGGTGGTTCTACGAAATTTATTGAAACTAATCAACTTTTTCCATGAACCGATACTAATTTATTAGCTTTTTCACCTACATCGGAAAAACGAAATAGTTTGGAAAATCCAAAAGTGCACGCCTCATACATAACACTCATTCATAAACGAAAAAGAATTTCAAAACATAGTTTCTAACAAAAATGAACAATTTATAACTTTTCATGAAGTCGTAATGTCAAAGACTGACAAAGATATTTACTTGGCGGTTGCTAGGCAACTTAAGTCAAAGGTTGGAAATATTTAGATAAAGATATTATATTTTAGTTAGTATTTTATTAATTATAATTAAACTACTTTGAATAAAAGAGCCATTTTCAATAGGGTTCCTTCTACGGCTGAAACAAAAGTATAAAAAAAAAATTGACTCAATTAATTGATTTTATCGCAAGCTACAATGTTTTCAGGGTTCATAAATTGACGGACAGGAATTTTTTTTCAACTATTTTGATGCTTTTTCCATTTCTGCTGCATTAAATCAATTGTTAAAAAGTACAGTATTAATCTCCATTTAATCATCTATACAATGGTATATAAATTAAGTAGGTTCTGTGTACTAGCAGGAGTGTAACAATAAAAACAGTTACAGAAATGGGGCAAAAAAAAAATTTCGATCATAGAGCACACTCTAATGCTTCGCATTAAGAGTCGTGCAATAAGCAATTTTCATTGAATTTCTAAACTTTTTTGAAGCTAAATGGTTCCCATGCTGATTAGGAAAACATAAAAATTAACTGGGTAACATATGTGTAAAGTTTTATGTATTTTATTATGTGTATCATTATGGCATAACATACTTTCATATTTATTAATTCAATGTATGAAACGAAAAAGGACGCACATTTTCAATCCTAGTTAACCTTAAAAATCCTTGGTATAAACTTGTTTTAAAACACTTTAAGTGGACCCCACATCGCAACCTCAAGATCTTTCAAGTATCCTACGTAAGATCTCTACCGCTCTGGCACAGAAACGTCATGAGTAAGTAGTGCACTACTCTAGTACTTGCCAGTCCTACACCCACCACCCTTTGAAAGTTCTACACCCCCATGCCAGCACTACAGTCCTAGTACTTTTGGAGAACTTTTAAGTGGACTTTAGTGTTGAAACCAAGGTGGAAATTCTTTTTTTTTCTTACAAAATGCTGTTATATCGTGAGCTACTTTCGGTGATTCTTTGGAAATAACTCGAAGGTGAATTTGGTGAGAAATTTAGGTAAGTAGAGCTAAATTTATTGAGGTAAAATAACTGTAGTAGATTTATTTGGCTTGTATGTATTCTGGAAATACAAATATAATTGAGCTGAGCACAATATGTGAATCATATGACTTGATTACAATTAAATTAATACTATTGCAATATGAATAATAGTTGTCTGATTGCCTCATGTTCTGCATAATGCTGATTTGTTTCGAAAATATTATGTCAGCAAGTTGAATTTAAATACCTGACCCTTTACTATTGCTAACCTATTACTTATTAAAACCTTCAGCTGTCACTAACGAGACACAATAGAATTTTAATTGTTATGCCCATCTGATGTCTACTTGAACAGTCGAGCGGATGACAAATCCTACATGAAAACAAACTAGATGTTTTTAAACAAACTAAAATATTTTTCTCGAAATCCCATATTTCGGCAAACATCGAATGCCAAATATTCGAAAATTCACTCCTTCACTGAGAAATCCTATTTTATTCAAGACTGCTTTTCCTTCCTTTGACTTTTGCTTACTGTAGAAGGAAAATATGTCGCACTCCTTTTGACGCCGTGCTTCGGAACTTTGAAAGGCAAAGGTATTAGTTTTATTTGAAAATTGGTACGGAAATTGGAAAGTTATAGGTATCTAAGTACAAAGTGCTTTCATTATAACTTGTCCCGGTGACGCGTCTGGTAGCACAGTTCTGTCAGTCGCCATTTGGAACTTTAATATTGAAACTAAACTTGACAAGCAATGATGCTAACATGACGGCAAGGGACCAGGGGGCCAAGTCTACTTATTTAGAAACGCCACAATGGTCTCTCGATGGTGAGTTTTTGACAGATTTTGTATGGCAAATCTGTCAAAAATTCACCATCGAGAGACCATTGTGCCGTTTGTAAATTAGTAGACTTGGCCACCAGTTTTAGTGTTAGTTTTCTATAGGTTCTGTCAACCCTCATGGAAATTTTATGGTTTTTGGATTGTTAAAAGTTAAAGTTGTAGGAAATAACATTGTGGAATTTTACTCAAGCCTTTAACATGGTGCGATTTCATTACCAGTGGCTTGCAATAAGTTGAACAACAATAAAGTCCGTCAGTTATTGCTTCAATTTTATTGTACGCCACAGGCTAGAAAGTTGCATCATTTATGGGGCCTTATTTCGTTTTGAATAACTCCTGTTAATGTTAAATTTTTTGAGCAAAATTTATAATTTATATAAATGATAAGTATTTTATTAATCAAAATTCATTCAAATTCTGATCTACATTTTGTGAAAACAAGGTAAGGCTGGTTTCCAATATTACAATTATTTTTGTTTAATATTTATGTTAAATTACCCGTGATAAAATTTTTAGATTTATAGCTAACCGTATTTATAATTAATTCGTTCACCTTAATACCTTTACAAACAATAAAACCGAACCTAAGTCGGCAAAACAATACCTAAATTACCTACTTTAACTTTTGTGTAAATACCTGAATTAATTGCTTTTAGGGCTGACTTTGTGACCTAAAGGCAAAATACACTAAAACAAGACTACAAATACTATTGGTTACAAACCTATTGTTTGACTAAAGGCTTTTGCAGACCGGCACGACTTGTCGCGCGACGCGACACGAACAATACAATTTCTAAGAAAACTTCACGGTATAACAATAAACGGTGTCGCGTCGCGCGACAAGTCGCGCTCGCCTGCACAAAGCTTAATTCGTTTATCTTTGTATATTTGAGCAGTACCTAGCAAAATAGTTCGTTCTTTAAAGCACTATCATCTATTTCTACCACAAAGCAGTAGGTAAGCATTGCTATAGGTAATGCTATTCCGGTTAAAACGATATCAGTTTGCTTTCAAGGCGTGTACGGCTTCAATGGCGTTCAAATCGAACTTGACATTTTACAGAAAAGCAGTAGGTACAGAGTCCTATTTAAAGCCGAGATTCCATTGGGCAAGTCTTGCATACAAGTATGACGTCACATTTGCGTACAAGTTGCTTGCATTGTAAACATGTTATCGAGAGTGTGCAAATTGCATACAGATTTTACTTGCATACAAGTGGAGATGTTCAACAATTAAGTTGGTTTTGGTTCGAATTTTTGGTTCTAGACTTGTTAATGTGCATCTAACGTTGGCGCGTTCAATTTGCACGTCACTTGAATTCAAAAACGTACAAGTTCAAACTACCTCGTACAAGTTTTAGCTTTTAAGCAGGTTTGTTCAACTTGTATGCAAATTGCATGCAATTTGCAACTTGCATACAAGTAACTTGCCTAATGGAATTGCGGCTTTATATTACTGAAAATGAGTAAACATTTGTAAATAAATGCTGTTTAATAATTCACAAAACAATGAAAAAGCCTTACAAAGAATTGAAATCTGACAACAGATTGTTGCCTCTCACCTATCACACGGTTTATATGAAACTATCTTTTGCCTGCGGCTTCGCCCGCGTGGCTGTCGAAAATAATCCCACAAGAACACACTACTGCGATAAGTCATAATATAAGTCATTTATTTCATAACAAAATACATTGTGTTGAAAATATTACAGTTATAATTAATAAAACAATAACAATAAATAAATACATTAGGTACAAAAGTACAAAAAAAATATTAAAATTAAAATTCATTACGCATTAAAAATTTTAAGTCAATAAATCAAATAATCACCAAAATTTTATTTAAATTCAAAATTCATTATCCAGTATTAATAAATAAAAATTAAACATATTATAAACACAATTAATAATAATAATAATTCCTGGGCCTGATTCAGAAGGCAGTACTCCTCGACACGGCTCGCATTGTGAGGAGGTTCCTGTCTCTGTAGCCCTAACCACCGGTAGCTTGGACCCTGCTCCCGACACCGGCGGAACACTATTTTTTATATTTTAAATGTTTCTAATATCTTTTTTTTTAAGAAATTTTTAAAATGTAAATTAATATGTATATAAATGAATAAACGAAATAATAATTCTATTATTTTTTATATTTTTAAATATTTTTTACATCTTTTTTTTAAGAAATCTTTAAAAATGTACCTAAATTATATGTATTTAAATGAAATAAAGAAAATAATAATTCAACAAAATAAATAAATGGTTAACAACACTAGAATATACAGACATGGAACTGTTAAAATGTTAAGTCTGATGAAGTGGTCCCTGCACCATTCAGTCTGTTTCATGCGGAGCATCGTCCTTAAGGCTCTTTTTTGAATGACAATAAAAAGTATGCTAAGTCCTACCCCATGTTATGATATACCTGTGTACCGTGTATTCGTTCAGCCATTTTAACGTGAAAGCATGTATAACAACAAACAAACTAACTCATTTTCGAATTTATAATATTAGACTTCAGGAGAACAAGCGCGTCCTGCCGGGGTTGCGGGTAGTCCCAAGGGGAAACCGTGGCCCCTGGCATGGCAAGGGAAGGAACACGGGCTCCGCCCAGAGCGGGAGAAGTCATTGGATGATTTCCCACCCAAAAAAAAAAAAAAAAAAAAGAGAACAAGCGTGAAAAATTCACGTACTTGTCTAGCAATGTGGTCAACATTGCTTGACAAGTACGTGATTTTTTAGTCTAGGAATCTCATTAGGACTTTGCGACCGAATTCTGTCGTAAAGCAATCGCTATCTATGTCGAGACTGCAGCTCCTGATCTGCATTATTTGCCTGCATAACTTTATGTTCCCGACTGTACAGAGATTCCAATGGTCAACCACTAGACATAGATCGATTGCATTCTGCGAACTCAACCAAATGAATTACAGCATCGTGTGAAATTGCGGTCAGTGCACAACAATGCTTAGTTATCCCGTTAATTTCGGTACCACTAACTACTGATCGCATGACTAGACGTACTGAATCGGGATGATGACAATTTTTGTTGTTGTCCGTCAGGTAGATTATTAAAAAATATTGTACACTTTCATTTTTTTTTACGTGAATATAGGTTTCCGGCAATAATTGTATAAGTACCAAATATTGTAAGACGAGCGCTAATCCTGCCGACAAACTGTCACGCAGTTTGGCCGGTTTATAAAAAGTGTACAAGTGTTTGGTCCAAAATAAATGATTTATTTATTTATTGAGTTAAAATGTAGCATGACGTCACTCCCCGGTAGATTTTATAGTGACGTAGCGAGCCCCTACTCCCCAACTTTAGTACGTTTTATTTAAACCATTTTTATTTATATGATAAACCAAAAAATACGTGTCTAATATTTTTTTATTATCAGACTGACGGACTAAATAGTTTTTTTTTCCCCAGTCAACATCCCTATTCTAACTACGAAATAAAGAAAAGAAAAACGACACCAGACCGTTCTAGGTGAACACGTTTTTGCACTATACAATTTGGAATATTGAAATTTTTTGTGAAAAATAGAGGGTCCCGATATACCTATAAATCTCTAAACTAGTTTAGCAGTATGTTTGAAAAGGTGCGGCTTTGTCGTATAGAAAAATAATGTACAAAATTAATGTTTTTCATTTTTTTATTAAAGCATCACCATTTAGGTAACTCCCGTCGTCAAATTCAAAGTTCAAATTTAATTAAAAACATGCTGATTTCACAGTTTCCGTCTTGCTAATAAAGCATTAATGAACCCAATAAACTATTTTTTACAAAACATTTTGCAATAAAAACAATCAATATAAATAAAACGAACGTAAAACCAGTTATAATGACGAATTATGTACCCGCTGCCGAATAGTCATACATAAATACCTGAACATATACGCTCCTTCCCGAAATTCCGACCATTCATTACGAACTTTAATCGCTCGTCCGTGTAACACCTCTACTCACATGATTTATGAACATCGGTAATTCGGTAATGTATCTCCGGTAATTTTAGACCATTTATCTTGGAACACATTAACGGCTCATACGTAAACATTCAAAGAATTTATTTCGGGAAATTCTTCGCTTTTCCGGTATTTGTTTTTCGGGAAAAATGCGAGGTGTTTTTTTAATTGGGACAAGTTCGGGTATTTGCATGGAGTTTCATTTTTTGTTAACTTAGAAATCTTATTCTTCTATTGTTATGAATTTCGTGATAAGCACAGATTTCTAGAAAATATTTAATTTATAAAATAGTTGACTAAGAATTTTCTATGATTATCCGTCATTGTCTAAGATTTCCGAAACTTCATTTCAAAATGGAAGACCTCTTGTCAAAGTGGCGCCAACTAGTGGCGTCAATGTTCATGAAAACCCTCATTGTGTGCGGTCGCTTGAGTAAGGCTCGAAGTGAATTTTACGGAATGTGTGATTTTGTAATTTGTAACGTAACGATATTTAAGAAATTACAGGGAAGTAAAATATGGAAATACTAGTACCGCCCCGCGGTTTCACCCACATAAGTCTCGATCCCGTGGGAGTATCGGGATAAAATATACTCTATGTGTAAATTCAGGTTATAAACTACCTGTGTGCCAAATTTCATCCAAATCCGTTCAGCAGTTTTTGCGTGAAAGAGTAACAAACATCCATCCGTCGATCCTCACAAACTATCGCGTTTATAATATTACTAGCTTTTACCCGCGGCTTCGCCCGCGTAAAGGTCGGAAAATATCCCACAGGACCGTACCACCGGGATTCAGATTATCCTCTATCCTAACCCAGATCATGGCCTATACGGATTTAGTTAAAAGACCATACGCCTATAAACTAAATCCGTTCAGCCCTTACGGCATGAAAAAGTAACAGGCACATTTTAGGGTTGCGTACCTCAAAATGAAAAAATGATCTCTTTCAGTCGTCAGTAATTTGACATTCGAAAGAAGAAGACAAAGCTTTGTAACTATACTATATGTTTAACTATACAGACGCTATACAACGTTTATTAGTAAGGAGGTAATGTTTGTAGCGGTTACACCGCCACATACGAACTACGGACGAAAGACATGATGTCACACAAATCCTGCATCGCGCAGTTAGAATTTACCACGCGAACGACATAGATAAGACTATCCGAAATCAACTTATGGGCAGTTGCCCGCCCGACATAACACCCGTCTTGTCGGAGGATCCTCCCTTTTCTATGGTGGATGAGTGAACTTTACACCCTGTTCCTCATACCACTAAATTGGTGACCCTGAGACTGAACGTCAACGCAGGATTCGTGCAACTACTTCAGCGTGACGTCATCATCATCAATCCCGCAAGCTTTCGTGAGGCGAGTTACACAGCCAGCCAGCACCCACGGCTCAGCGGGTATCCTGACCACCAGCATGCAGCGAACGCGCATTCCTGGTCATCACCCTTAGACTCGTCACCCCGACTCACTGGGGAATCACCGAAATCACCTCAATCACCGCAATCACCGCAATCACCTCAATCACCGCAGACAGTTCCAACTCACTGTGAACTGTGCGGCACCCGGTTCCGACTCACTGGTAGCACAATCACCACAATCGCCACAATCACCGCAGACAGTTCCGACTCACCGTGAACTGTGCCGCACCCGGTTCCGACTCACTGGAACCACACCTTAAATCTCTTAAAAATAAGAGAAAACAAAAATAATCACCGAAATCATCGCAATCACCTCAATCACCGAAAACACCAAAATCACCGCAATCACCGAAATCACCTCAATCACCGCAATCACCACAATCACCAAAATCGCCGCAATCACCGCAGACAGTTCCAACTCACTGTGAACTGTGCGGCACCCGGTTCCGACTTACTGGAACCACAATCACCACAATCGCCACAATCACCGCAGACAGTTCCGACTCACCGTGAACTGTGCCGCACCCGGTTCCGACTCACTGGAACCACACCTTAAATCTCTTAAAAATAAGAGACAACAAAAATAATCACCGATATCACCGAAATCACCGCAATCACCGAAAACACCGTTATCACCACAATCACCTCAATCACCACAATCAGCTCAATCACCGCAATCACCTCAATCAGCTCAATCACCGCAATCACCACAATCAACACAATCACCACAATCGCCGCAATCACTGCAGACAGTTCCAACTCACTGTGAACTGTGCGGCACTCGGTTCCGACTCACTGGAACCACAATCACCACAATCGCCACAATCACCGCAGACAGTTCCGACTCACCGTGAACTGTGCCGCATCCGGTTCCGACTCACTGGAACCACACCTTAAATCTCTTAAAAATAAGAGACAACAAAAATAATCAATAATACATGTGAATTTTAAAATGTACCCCTATTTTACCCCTTTGAGGGATGATTTTACAAAAACGCTGAAAAGCGTAATTCTTTATTTCTTACCAAAAGCATAAATTTGAATTTCCATATCCCCAACTTAGAAATATTGAGTTTCCCATGCAAACTTTCATCCCTTATATCACCCCCTTGGGGGTTATTTTTGAGACAAAAAGTACCCTATGTCCTTCTCTAGGATGCCATCTATCTCCTTGCCAAATTTCATCGAAATCCGTTCAGTGGTTTAGCCGTGAAAAGGTAACATACAGACAGACAGACAGACAGACAGAGTTACTTTCGAATTTATAATATTAGTATGGATAATAGGCAATGAAGACGCTTTTAATTTCCCTCCACGATAATGTTATAGCGTGCACGTATTTCCATAATATATTTTATGGATTTGAACGTCCAAGATAATATCTAGACTCAAAAGCCATAAGCACTTAAGTCATATGTAAAAACCATTGACTTAAGTGCTTATGGCTTTTGAGTCCTTAAGTGCTTATGGCTTTTGAGTCCTTAAGTGCTTATGGCTTTTGAGTTCTTAAGTGCTTATGGCTTTTGAGTCTAGATATCGTCTCGTTAGAAATTACAAAACCATACACTAGCTCTACAGTGCTGTTCTCATTATTTCCAGTATTACAATTTCACCAGCACGTACCAGCATGAAGGTAAACTTAGTAATTACCTTGCTTATTCATGCTAATGTAATTACAAAAAGTTTGTAATAGGTACAATACAAGCCAAGTTTAAGTACATAGGAGTGTCGAGTCTTGCGTTGTTTCTTTGGTCTCAGTTTGAAACTTGAGCATTTATGTTTTTAATTTATTTTCTTAATAGTTGGACGGACTCTTTCGGGATTTAGTAAGGTTAGGCAGGCAATATTTTGTAAGACAGGTCACCTTCTTTCGACGCTATTACCGATAAAGCCCTAGTATCAGCGACACTGCCAAATAGCCATAACCGTCAAGCTCCACTGTCGCCGAAAAGGCGACAATCGGTCACGTGACTCACCCAGCCTAAGATTCTTATTTATGCACCGATGGGGTATCATGCGACATTAAAGAATAAAATAATTAAAAAAATGATAGTTAAAACCGATATTTTTTTTAAATGTTGGTAGAACGTGCGCGCGCTTCTATGTCAAATCGCGGGACTTGACGGTTAAAAATTCAAAAAGGGGCGGGACTTCATAATACTGCCTCGTTGGTCGCTAGCGCTACTGCTGAGCCTGAGGTCCTGGGTTGGATACCAGGTCGGGAAAGGTGTTATTGAATTTTCCTATCTGGAATTTCTCAGTTGCAGGTGGAAGTCTGGATTTAGCCGGTTGATAGCCTATTAAATGAGACTCAAACATAACTGGTGACTCTGCAGGAACCCTGGACCCTTGGTGGAATACAGGCGTGGTGACGTTATGTTATCAGGTTATGTTAGTAAAGACTAATATTGAAAACCGCAAACAACAAATAGTACTGAATCACAAACAAAATACGAACGCATAAAGAATAATAAAACACTAACCGACACTACAATATTCATTCACCCAGAAAGTAACAAACCGAACCCAACAAAATTACCACAAACTGAATCCACTGAACTATTCCGTTCTTGTCAACAAACAAGTCTAAAACAAAATCGATAACCAATTGTTTACATCAAGAGTTTACCCTTATTACCGAACAAGTATTGAAACAAAAACGTGGCCGGATCCTCCATCTTTGACTTAGGCTGCCTGTCCATTGAAGTGGAGCGAGGCAGCGGAGCAGAGCGAGGCATCGGAGTGGAGGGGAGTTGAGGGCAGTGTCCGCCCATTGATGCGGAGCGACTCAGCAGAGCGGAGTTAAGGACTGTGCGGAGCGAGGTAGCGGAGCGGAGTTGCGGACTGTGTGGAGCTAGGCCGAGTTCACGCGGTGAGTAATTTAAGCCGGTCCGCTTAACCACTCCACTCTCGGCTTCTCCATTCCGCTTCCCCGCTCCGTTTCCCGGTTTTGTATGAATTTTTAAACAAGTTCACAAATCCCTGTCCACTGAAGCGGAGCGAAGATTTTATGCAATTCCATAGGTTAAAATTGGCACAGCTCCGCTCCGCTCCTCTCCTCTCCGCTCCAGTGGACAGGCAGCCTTAAGGCTCATATAAATAGATAAAGCTACTCGCTCGTTGAGAGACGAGAATGTTCATGCTAGACTCGTGGATCGTGAGAGTCCCGCACTAATGTTGACACTCGATCGAGAATAAAAACGCGCCTACGATTATGTCACGTACGACAATCGTCAGGCGATTGTTTTGAACTTTGATTTGACAAGTCGAAATTCAAATCACGCACGCTTCCAATTTTGAAAGGCGAAACATTCTTGCCTTTCAAAATGCAAAACAATATCGTCCATATGGATACTGGTTACGCGAGTCAACTATATATTTTTTTCTTTTCGATAATAAGCTGTTCGCGGCGAGAAATATTCTCGTCTATGCAAAGCAAAGGCATCGCTCGATCCCTCGACCATCCTCGACTTATTCCCAGCGAATTCAAATTCCACAATACAATATTTATTCATAGAATCGTCGATCGGGACAAAGTTCTGTTCTTTTTTTAAAAGGTTTTCGACTTTTTTGTTTTCTAACACTAATGGCTTCACAAAGTTCAACGTTGGAATAACTTAACGATTTTTTTAGAGTTCTGTACCTAAAAGGTGCGTACGGGACGCTAGTTAATTGACTCAGGCGTGACCTTGCGGAAATCCATCATAAAACACAATAGACGATGTATATCTAGTAACTTAATCCGCTTAACCGTTCTTAAAGAGTTAGAGAACCCTGTAAGAAATCGACACGTGTTTCGCCTCTCAACGAGGCATCCTCAGGACGACGATTGACCTGTTGCGAACTCGGACACGAAGTGTTATCAACACGAGCCGAACGCAAAGTGAGCTTCAACCGCTTTTTTTTTTTTTTTTTTTTTTTTTTTTGACTAGGGCATCTCGCAGTTTACCACTGAGGTAATGGCTGCTTAACCGGACTTTCCTGTGGCTGCCTTAAGCTCCTAAAAGAAACTCAAAGCCTCCAGCCAGGGGCATATAAACTAAGCTAATTAAAACTAGGCGAACGCTCGCTAAGGGCACCCCCTGTGGGGTACGAACCTCGGCTTAGGGCGTTCGCTGATGGGAGGACAGCAAGAGGGACAGGCTGGATCAAGGATGATTCATTATTATTAACAGGGGAGTTTAAAGCTACAGGCTCAGCAATAACGCGGGCTGGCGCATCGTTATCGAGCAAGGGTCGGGGGGGAGTATCATTTACTCGGGTGGGTCGCGGTCGCGGACCTCTACGGCGAGGTCTGAAGTTGTGTCGGTGTGTCTTTTTGTAAACTGTACTTGTGGCCCTACTGCTCTCCTGGAGGAGAGTTATGGGGTCATCTGGATCTGAGAGGACATGCTTAGGGCGACGGGCCTTACTAACTTGGTTATTTGACGGGACATAGCAAGCTGCTTTGACTATTAGGGGATTCCTATGTTTGACTGCGGAGTCAAAGTACCGCTTGGACATACGTTTAAGGAACTGTCGGATTGTGGGGATTTTAAGGTCGAGATGGAGGATCTCGTTCCTAACAAACCACGGGGCTCCCGTGGCCCTACGAAGGACACGGTTCTGTAATACTTGCATCCTATGGATCGTACTGGGACTCGCGTGAGCAAAGACGGCTCCCGCATAGGTCATGATTGGACGAATGCACGACGTATAAATGCGCAACTTGCACTTGAGTGACAATTTGCTGCGTGCATTCATAACATAAAAGAGTCTACTGAGCGCGAAGGCAGCTCGCGCGCGTACTGCCTTTACGTGTTCGGAAAAAGTGAGATGTTCGTCCAGGATTACACCTAAATATTTGGCTCGCTTCTCCCAAGGGATCGGCTTGTCAAACATGGTGACTGGACGGGGAAGGATGGGGATACGACGCGGCTTAGAGAAAAAGACCGCCTGACTTTTGTCGGGATTAACCTCGATTCTCCATAACTTAAACCAGGCGCCGAGCTTGTCGACGGCCTTTTGTAAGTTTAGGATCAACTGGTTGGAATTATACCCGCTGCAGTATATGGCCGTATCGTCTGCGAACAGAGCCAACTGACACTTTATACTCTTTGGGATGTCACTGGTAAACAGTGTGAAAATGAGGGGGGCAAGAACAGAGCCCTGAGGGACACCTGCGCGAATGAGACGGGGGGAGGATAACGCTCCTTCGATACGATAGCGAAAGGTACGATTTGTCAAATAGTCCCGTAAGATGAGTACGAGACGATCTGGCACACCGAGCTGGTATAGCTTGTATATTAAGCCATTGTGCCAGACTTTGTCAAACGCCTTTGCTATGTCGAAGAAGATAGCACCGGTCATGTAACCACGATAGAAACCAGCGCTAACGTGTTCAATGATTCGGTGGACCTGATGCACGCTAGAGTGCTGAGTTCGAAAGCCGAACTGCTCGTTGGGGATGAGGCCCTTGGTCTCAGCATAGTCTCTGAGTCGCTTATAAATAAGTCTCTCATAGATTTTTGCCATTACCTTGAGCAAACTAATGGGGCGATAACTGGACGGATCTGACTTTGGTTTACCGGGTTTAGGGATACCTATAACTACGGCTTCTTTCCACGATTGTGGAAAGATATTTTTACTAAGAGCAGCATTGAAGATGGTGCACATTAGAAGTATGAGATGAGTGGGGAAGAGCTGGACCACCCTATTGGTGATGCCATCTAAACCGGGGGCTTTACGAGTTTTAAGACCCTTTATGATATCTTGGACTTCGTCAGGTGTGACGGGAGCCAGAGGATTATCAGGGTCTTCTACGGGGGGTAGAGCGGTTCTACGTTCTACTTCCGCGTCGACCTTATTGAGTTGAGTTTGGTCTACGGGAAGGAGGCTAGGGGAGCATTGCGCTTCGAGACTATCGGCTAGGCATTCAGCTTTGTCGATGTCGTCGAAAGCGATCGATTTATCGGAACGAACTAACGGGGGCATGGTAGCCTCTTGTTTGGACCTAAGTTTCCTCTGGAGTTCCCAGAAGGCTAAGTGATTGGGAGTGAGTTCACTCAGAGTCTTGTCCCAGTTCGCATTACGCAGCTCCTCCACGCGTTTCTTTACAGATCTCTGTAAATAGCGCATGTGGGCTTTGTTAGAGGCGCAGGGAAAGTTATCGTAGGCACGAGTGGCCGCGTTCTTCTCAGTCATCAGGGCGCGTACATCGTCAGGGAGTTTAAAGCGAAGGGTATCCGTCGCTGGAACCTCCCTTGAACAGTTGTTCAAGACGGTTTGTACGTGCTCTGTGAGTGAGTCGATCGCGGTCGTCGTGTCTGCGACTGAGTCAAACTGGTCTGGGATTGATTCTAATAGGGGGGACATGGGTTTCAGCTGTTCGCCTACTTTCCTCCAGTCCGTGACCCTTCTAGTGGGTAGGGGTTGATTGGGGTCGTCCGGTTGACCTGTGCGGGATGCCATTTTTATAACTACTGGTCGGTGGTCAGAGGTAAGCTCTGACGCCGTTTCGATAGAGACTAACCTGAGTTGGACGTTCTTAAGGAGCGCCACGTCAAGGACATCGGGCGTCCAGGAATGATCGTGAGGGAAGTGAGTGGGTGACATCGGACCGATGATGTCAAAATTTAAAGAGGAGGAGAGGTCAAACAAGTGTCGACCTCTAGTATTTGTAACTAAACTATTCCACGCGGGGTGTTTGGCATTGAGATCTCCCGCTATGATAACGGAGTCACTCAAGCCCATAAGGATTTGAATATCGTCAGAGATGTGTTGGAAATTCTCTGCTACTTTACGGGGGGGGATATAAACCGAAATTAAGGTGATCGGCTGATGGCCTGTCATGCCTAAGCGGCAGATGGAGACTTCGAGTCTGGAAAGGGGGGGAGGATCCATAGGTATGCAATACAGTTCCTTTTTATAATAAATCAGGGTACCGCCCTGATGGCAACGCGTCCTATCATTTCTGATAATACGGTAGTTTGCTATCGAGGGGTTTCGGTGGTTAGGTTTTAGGAATGACTCCTGGATGAGGAGTACATCTATTTGGTGATCGCGAAGGAATTCCGCGATCTCGTCTTTTTGGCCTCTAATACCGTTTGCATTGAAGATGCCTAAGTTGAGGGATCGGGGTTTAAATCTAGCGATTACGGCGTTAGACATGTTGGGGGGTCATTAAGGAAACTAGGGCTTGCGAAATCTCTTGATTTTCGCTGTAAAGGCGTTGGATGCCGGCTAAGTCACCGACGCTCCTACATACCATAATATCGTGTACTAATTTAGTGGCACGGGGAGTACAGAAAACCTGAAAGGTTTGCGCGAGGAAGGGAAAGTTATTTTCCGGGTTAAGCAGTGTCATGGGAGGCATGTTCACTGGCCTGGGAGCGGATCGCGGCGCTTGAGGAGCAACAGGGGCGTTACGCGGTGCTTGAGGAGCAATAGGTACGGATCGCGGTGCTTGAGGAGCAGGAGCGGGTTTCGCGGGTGATGCGGTAGGGGGAGGAACGCGATTTCGGGGGTCCATAAGGCCGTAAAGGGGGGTGTTAGGGGGGGGGGGAGCTGGAGAGGCCAGCGTAGGGAAGGCCTTTTGGTGGTTGAGTTGATGCCAGGGACTAGGTCTCTGAGGACTTAGTCGCTCTGGCATTTGATTGGACGGGTATGGGAAGAAGTCCCTTTGTTTAGCCTGGCGTTCGTCGAGACGCTTGGCTGTTTTTAATGACGTGGCCTTAGGGGCCTTAGAGCAACCGCGGTAATTAGCCGTGTGGCCTTCTTGTCCACAAAGCACGCAGCTAGGTGGACTCAGGCATAAGTTACGATCCTTCGGGCGGGTGCACTCAGAAGTGCCATGGTCGCCCAGGCACTTTACGCACCTGGGTTTCGCATGGCAGTTCTTCTGAGAGTGCCCGTATAACTGGCAACGATGACATTGCCCTATGGTACTGTTTTTCCATGGTTTCTCTATTGAGAATCCCACGAGACTACAGATAGCCTTGACATTAAAGATGGGGTGATGCCCCTCGTAAGGGGAGCATATGACAAGAACCATGTCATATGCTTCCCTTCCGCGCGAGCGGTGCATCCGATGCACTTCATCCACGGGGATGTTTTGAGCCCTAAGATCGGCAAGGATTTCGGCGGACGGAATCTCTTTCGGGATTCGTTTAATGACTACGCGAGCCTGCTTATCCTCTGGGAGACAGAAAGAGTGGTATGACACTTTTCTGTCTTTCAGAAGATTAGTTAACTTTCTATAGTCTGACGAGGTCGGGACCTGAACTTTAATGCCCTGCTGGGTAGAGCGGGCATTTGTGTAGCCAATCTTTTGGTCTACACACCATTTCGAAATTGCCGTCCACTTCTCCTTGTCCTGAATGAACACGGGAGGTGGAGGCGCGACCTTTTTAGGGCCAGAGTTCGGGCTGTTTGAGGCACCCTGCGCGGAGGGTGACTCATCCGGACGCGGGGAGGTGGAGGGGGTATCTACCGGGGCGCAACTAGCGGGTGACGCGGGGCTATCGGGTGACGCGGGGCTATCCCTATCTATGAAAGTCGGAGGAATTACTTCCTCGACCGCGGCGACTTTGCTGGCCTGAGAAGACTTTTGCTTCTTCTTCTTCCTCTTGTTCCGCTTTCCGGCGACTGGCGTATAGCCATCGTCGTCCGAATGGGAACCAGAGGAAGGAGAATTAGCCTGAGCCTCTGAGTCAGAGCGATAAGGGTGGGGGGTGGGAGCGCGCTTTGAGGAAGCGGCAACTACGTCGTCCGTGTCCATAGACTCGGTCGGACTGAGGGGACTTTCCAACTCCGTAGTTGGACTAGCGGGAGAATCTAAGGCATCACTGAATTCAGTGATGGCTATACGGGCCTGCTGACGAGCAGACAGCGCGGCTAGTTCGTTACCGAACTTTTCTACCAGGGAAGGTTCTACCTTCATCATGCCATTAAGGACGTTTGATAGAGTTTGGAAGTCGCATTGCAACTTCCTGAACTCTACCAGGATGTCCCTGTTGTCCATGATGAAAAACAGACTAAAAAACTAACTTTTTTCACCTCATAAGGAGGCAAAACAAAATTACTACTGGGAAAAACTCCTACAATATTCCCTAATCCTATCTCCCCGGGGGAAAACCGGGGATGTGTAAAACCCTCCCTGCCGGGTGAGACAGGGAGGTTGTGTACCTCGGGTGAGCCCTAAGCTTGCTTTTGCCCGTTGCCTGTCTTATTGTGCAACGGGGTCCTACAAGTCTAGATCGAAGGGTGTAGACACACCCAACCGTTCTAGGTGAGTAGCTGGGGAAGGAAAACTGTCATCCAGTGCCGACTAGGAGATCCCCCAAGGCCGAACACTGGGACCCGTCCAATTAATTGCCTCGACCCTGAAGGGGCTTCGGCGGGTGTGTTGGGTCAACACCCCACTCGGCTTCGTTGGCACCGTAAGGTTTCAACCGAGGACCACGAAACTGTGGATTTTCCCTGAAGGGGGATGAAAAACGCGACGGGAGAGTGACAAGACTGATATAGAAACAGATGTTAATTGTGTCTTGAAAAAGACAGACAATTAACAGTCGACGATAGTCAAAGACTATAGCAGGCACGGTGTCTCAGGAACACTTGAACGCCAAACAGGAATCTCGAGCGCAGCAGCTGGGACAGCGAGCAGCGTGACCGTCCGCGTCCGATGCCAGGCGCAGAGTGAGCTTCAACCGCCCGTCACCCCCACTTATATAGGATCGCTTATCGGCCCACCTCGGCCGGGATCGTTATCAGTGCGATAAGCGAACAATCGCAACAATGGTGACCTCGGAATATTCGTATTTAATTCGTTCAACAGTGTAACGTTTCCTGTATTATTTTTTGCAATTTCTAAACTCTCTAAAACTGACATTTTGAAACCTTTATCACATGTGTGTAAAATTTTGAAAGTGTTATTGTTATTTAACGAATGACCAGAATCTATTAAGTGTTGAGCAAAATGGGATCTTTCTGGACAATTATTCCTGTACGCTGCAATATGTAAAAAAATGAAGAAATAATATAATAATAATATAATATGATAATATAAAACAATGAATGAATGAATATGAATGAATGAATAATATATAATATAATATGATGTAAGAAATGGCAATAGTTAGAGGTAAAAAAGATGAGACAGTAGCGCACCAGGTATCTGTTCATATTAAACAGTCTCTTAGCTCATCGAATTCATTGTCTCGATCAACAGACGAACGCATTTATAGATCTTTGAAAAGCAAAATTGATCAAAACAGTATAGTCATTACTAAGGCCGATAAAGGAAATACAGTGGTTATCTTAGACAGAAACAGTTACGTCCAAAAGGTAAATGACGTAATACAGGGTAGCGATTTTGAACAACTAGGTTCAGACCCCACTAAAGTTTTTACTTCCCAGTTAAAAAATCTTACCAAACACATATCTTACATCGATCAAAAGCCCTTAAAATATATTGTCCCTATGAACCCTAGGTCTCCTTTGCTATACGGTTTGCCTAAGATTCATAAGGATAATATCCCTATACGGCCAGTGGTTTCTTATATCGGTGCTCCAGCATATAAATTGTCAAAACATTTGAACTACTTATTGAAGTCGAGATCAAATTTTAAACCAAAGTTTACTCTTAAAAATAGTTTACAGTTAGTAGAGAAGGTTAAGGATATCAATTTGCCTACTGGTGCCAAATTATTATCATTGGATGTTGAAAGTTTATTTACAAACGTTCCTTATGAGGAATGTTTACTAATACTTGAAGATCTTTTTGAGAAACAGCGAATCCATCCTGGTGAGGTTAATGAATTGTTATCTTTGACCAAGATTTGTATGGAACAAAATTATTTTAGATTTAATAATCAATATTACAAACAAAAAGAAGGTTTAGCCATGGGTTCTCCACTCAGTCCTCTTATGGCAGATATTTTCATGGACCATTTTGAAAATAAATACATTGTTGGACAACCTCAAATTTTATATTATTACCGCTATGTTGACGACATAATTATGTGCTGGACCGGTACATTGCGTCAAATCGATGTTTTTGTTAATAAAATCAATAGTTTGCATCCTAAAATTAAGTTTAAATTAGAATTAGAAGTTGATGGATCTCTTAACTTTTTAGATTTAACTATTTCAAGAATAAATAATAAACACGATTTTCAGATTTATAGAAAACCAACATATACAGATGTTACGATTCCTGCGTCATCTTGTCATCCGATTCAACATAAATTAGCAGCTTATCGTAGTTTCACTCATAGATTAATGTCAGTACCACTTTCTCAAGATAATTATAACAGAGAACTTAACATTATTTATCATATAGCTGAGAGTAACGGATACAAAAAGAAAATGGTCGATGATTTGATTCAAACGAAACGTCGTAAAATAGTTCGTTCTCTTTTGTACCCATTGCCTCCAGAAAGACCACATGAATACATAGGTAGTTTGACATACTTAGGGTCAATAAGTGATAGGGTTTCAAAAACATTGTTTCGAAATGGAGTTAGGGTAGCCTTTAAAACAAATAATTCATTAAGGCAGATTTGCAATGGAAAAGATCAATTAGAAAACCATAAAAAATCAGGTGTTTACAAGTTACATTGCGATGATTGTAATGGTATTTACATAGGTCAAACTGGTCGTAATTTTCAAACTAGATATAAAGAACATATTGCAGCGTACAGGAATAATTGTCCAGAAAGATCCCATTTTGCTCAACACTTAATAGATTCTGGTCATTCGTTAAATAACAATAACACTTTCAAAATTTTACACACATGTGATAAAGGTTTCAAAATGTCAGTTTTAGAGAGTTTAGAAATTGCAAAAAATAATACAGGAAACGTTACACTGTTGAACGAATTAAATACGAATATTCCGAGGTCACCATTGTTGCGATTGTTCGCTTATCGCACTGATAACGATCCCGGCCGAGGTGGGCCGATAAGCGATCCTATATAAGTGGGGGTGACGGGCGGTTGAAGCTCACTTTGCGTTCGGCTCGTGTTGATAACACTTCGTGTCCGAGTTCGCAACAGGTCAATCGTCGTCCTGAGGATGCCTCGTTGAGAGGCGAAACACGTGTCGATTTCTTACAGGGTTCTCTAACTCTTTAAGAACGGTTAAGCGGATTAAGTTACTAGATATACATCGTCTATTGTGTTTTACGGGACGCTATTACTAAGCCGCTGTCTGTCTGTCTGTCACAGGGCTAGCTTTTTAACCTCAAAGGCATAGGTAGCCTGTTGAAATTTTCACAGAATGTAATAATATTTGTTTATATATACTTTATTGTACACCAGATAACACATTACAGAAAGAAAAAGTAATACCTACACTAGAAAATATACAATGGGCGGCCTTATCGCTTACTGCGATCTCTTCCAGGCAACCTTGGAATGGACAGTGAGTTTCTGGACATAAAATGGGGCTGTCTTTGGTGCAAATAAAAAGTATCAATCAATCTTCCTAGCCTTTTTCCCAACTATCTTGGGGTCGGCTTCCAGTCTTACCGGTTGCAGCTGAATACCAGTATTTTACATGGAGCGACTGCCTATCTGACCAAAAAAATTGCAAAAGCTTTTTATTTGCATCTTCTGCAAATTAAAGGTATATAAGTACAATATAATATAATAGATAAATGCTATATAATAGATACATAGAATCATAATAGCCAGCTATGGCAAGCAAGAAAATTGTTTAATTACCGCACACTCATAAAATTTTATTAATATTTAAGTAGATACATAATTAATTTAGGATGACGTATGTCGTCATTCTAGGGTCCACTTGGACCCACTATAGAGCCGCCGGAGGTTCGTGTGTTCGGGTCCAATCGGGGGCGCTTCCGAACTGTACGGTTAAAATCCTAAACCCAAAGTCGGTCCCGATACCTACAGTAAACTTCGAAAAAATGTTTACATTGAACGTCTTTTGTAAATGCGTGAATGCGAATCGCACTTGACAGGTTGTCTAGAAACTAATAATTGTAATAAAAGAATAAATTTCACACCTACTTTAAGTGAATGGATAAGGTACCTATGTCAATACTTTTTGTTTGAAGTAGGTACACACCATTCCGACCCTAAGTGGTACCGAGAATTGAGTTCTTGATTTAATATATCTTAATAAAGAAAAAAAAGGGTATGTACTTATGACCCACCGCTAGACCCGAAAACTTACGACTGGACCAGAGTACACACGATTCAGCGCCGAGTATACGCAATTCATCGTCACTGACCAACTGGAGCCGAGAATACTCGATTCACTAACCCGAGCGTGACGGTTCTGTTTCGTTCACTGTCCAGAAAGAGCGCAAATTGTGCCTAAAGAAATTTACCCTAAGTTCCTCTCTGTGAATAAAATAGTTTAGTATTCGTAAAAACAGTCAATAGAATATCTACATAAACAATGAGCGTTCTTTGTGAAGTCGCTTAATTATGATTTATCTCCACGAGATTGTGATTTGTGTGGCTTGCTGTGCGGTCATGCATCCAAATTTGATTACTTGTATGAATTAATATTCACATTACGTGCATTGATTAAATGATTGAGTATCTGTATACTTGATTATTTAATTAATGCTTTGATTCTGACTCGATTTTTATAATGTAAGCAGTAATTTTGGGTACTATTAACAGAATAACACTTATAAGAGTCCATTACTGAAAATGTGTTTTCTGCTAACATTTTAACCGTGGTTCTGAAAAAAATATACCTCTAATTTTTATTAGTATACGATTCTAAAATATAGCTAATAATAAGCCCAAAATCGTTATTCTCAATTAAGCTAATATTATGTGCAAAAAATAAAACGAACGTTATTTCTTTACGGATTAAAACGAAGAATAAATTAAAAATATTTTTTCTACGTTTTAATAAAGTTTCTTTCTCCTTTAATTTTGTGGTTGAATGAAAATGAAACCTTTAATCATGCCCCGCTGGTACCAGGATCTCATAATGACGCTGTACATAATTTATAGCAACACTACAAGCTTTGCGGGAAAGTAACTGGTGGCACAAATTATTTTTTTATTATCTCTATTTCTAAGAAAGTAACTTTTATGTTATTACACTAACTACACAGTATACTAAACTATGTGCATAATTAGATTAACAAAGAGTGAGTTTACTAGCTGAAGAAGAAGAAAACTATGAAATAAGTTACATTTTTGAAGACAGCTCTAGAATACCTTAACAATACAAAATGAGAGAGCATTGGATCAACAAAACAATTTACGGAAGTTTACACACAATAATGATTTTTCATAATATCAAGAAGTCCGGGTTTCACAGAGGCGAAGGTTATGCACGCAGTGGTCAATAATGCTTGTTCCTTCTTTATAATCTTCTTCTTTCTTTAATATATAAAATTCTCGTGTCACAGTGTTTGTTGCCAAACTCCTCCGAAACAGCTTGACCGATTTTTATGAAATTTTGTGTGTATATTCAGTAGGTCTGAGAATAGGACGTAAACCCATTTTTTAAACTCCTAAGTAATAAAATTAAGGTAGGTCGTGTTTTTATAAATTTTGCACTTATGATGTCCCGGTATAAATACCTTAAATCCTAACAAAAAGTAATAGGCTTGCATCATCGATATCCGTGGCTTGCATGAATTCAGTACAGTATTAAAATTTTTGGAAAATTCACTGTAAAAATAGATTTATCAAGACCGTTCTGAGCAGTAACCTATCAAAAAGTACTAGGCAGGTTAGGTATGTAGGGCTGGGTAGGTAGGTGCGCCGTAGATAAGTACTTAGTGCTACCCGTGCGAAGCCGGGGCGGGCAGCTAGTATTATATACAACGTTGATACGACAGAGGGGCTTTCCTTTGAACTGCCTATACTAGGTACCATTTTCAAGCTCTGTACCAAAAATCAATTAAATAGGAGCAGTAGTTTAGTCGCAAATGATTTTTTAAGTTTTTGCCCCGTTTGAACACGATGTATCTTTCCTAACAGCTGATTATGTCTATACGCTTAGGTCATGCACCTTAAAACGATAAATCTGAGTACAACCTACATGCGTTGTTGCCGCTCTGTGACGCAAATCACAAGTACATACAACCAAATATTTTCGCTATAAAGCACACACACTTGCACTTTCATTACGAGAGAGTGACAATCATAGCAAAACATCCCGCGCGTAAAAGAAATAGAAATAGGTCAGTGTGTTGCTAATGTGGCTTACATCCTAGATCCTTCCGACCGGTAAGGGGGTGGGGCCTCTAAAAAACGTGTTTCTTCAGTGCGCCGAGGCAATCCTTTTGGAACGTACGTACGTTACGTAACACGGAAGCTCCGCGAACTCACGCGCTGATAATATTGTGATTTTGTTTTGTTAGGTATTGTGGTATGATAGGGCACTAAATACCTACGTTTAACCGCTAAGGCCCCACCGTTACCACAGTAGACAGTATTTCTTTTTTTTATTGTGACAGGACACGTAACTTGGGATTATAATTATTTAGTGTTAGTTTTTTTTTTTATTGACTGCTTTACGACACGTAATTAAACTTTGGTTGTGTGTGTGTGTGTGTAATTAAAGTGTGCCTCAGAGTTAAATACAATTGTTGAACTAAAAACTAGGATTATTTTAGCATTTCACAAATTAAAGGGCTTAGCGACAGACAGTGATTTAATTAGAAAAATAAATAACAATATTCTCCGTCGGTTTAATTTGTGCATTAATGTGAATGGAGGACACAATTTATGTCATCGAGAATTTAAAAATTTTGTGTTTTTGCTGTGATCGTTGTAAGTACTTCAAAGCCGCCGCCCGCCGGCCGGGCGGCCGCCCGCTTTGAACATACGCCGCGCGACGGCGCGCGCGACGTTGCCGCTTTGTTACCTAGGTATCTAAGGTCAGTTAAATTTATTTACAAAGGGTGGTTGCGTTTTACTCTGATTTGTAAGCTATTTAGTTTGTTTGAAAAAAAGAAAAACTCATTTTTGGTGCTTTTTGTTTTTATACCGTATCGAATTAATACTAAACACTTATAGTATACGTAGTGTAATTTAATGCCCCTCTGTCATATCAACCCTGTATATAGGGAAGACCTACTACTAATAAATTGTGCTGCAAATGCCTGCAAACATTTAATCACACCCCGCACGGTACCAGGATGTCATAAGACTGCAGTGCATTTATTTATAGGGGCACTAGCGGTGCGGGAACGTCGCTCCGGAGTGATTTCAGAGTCGATTACTACCAACTTGGAATTTCATTGTAGAAGCTGTTGTATTCTATTCTAGTCTATTTTATTTACACTGCTATAAATTACTGTTTCTGTTGTATTAAATAACGGTGTTACCAGTTGTGGAAGTAACACCAATCTGTACCTACTGGGCCCGTGTGGTGGATTACGGCCCATCTCCTCTCACTGGCCTGTGTCCCAGCAGTTGGAACATTATATAGGCTGATTAAGTAGTGCATGCAAATTAATTTTAGATTAATACCTAGTAGTTTTTTTTAAGTTTAAATAAATATGTTACTTTAAAAGCTCGAACTGCGATAAATCTTAGGATTTACCGGTAAATCCTAAGATTTAACAAGTCTCACCGGTAAATGTTCGAATTGTTCTATAATAATCATCAATTTCTGACTTTTACCGGCGTTCAGTCGGTAAATCTTAGGTTTTACCACAGATGTTAGTTTTCAGAGTAAAAAAATACAGTTAATAATCAGAAACGATTTATTCAACATTACTATAATAAAATTATTATTGTTATTAGTCAAGTATTAAAACATGTTTAACATAAGAGTACTTTAGAAAAATAAAATGTTGAAAAAATTAGTCAAATAAAAATTACTTCTCACTAGTATAACACCGAGCCTCTCACAAATATAATATCTAGCCGAGTGGGTGGCGAGCGATACACGAGTTGAAACGACTATTAAGGTGGAACTAGTCGCGGGTTCGAACTCAATGGTGGGCATGGTCAAAAACCACGCTGTCTCACCTGGCATCGTGTCCGACAGAGATAGTATCAGTGATGAGCAGTTAGAAGCTGGTCTACATGGACAACGTATAGTTCGCACGCACAGAAACACCGTACCGAACGATTTTAGTAAAAAGAGCGCGTAAAAAATTACGAAAAGTCCTTTGGAAAATGGAATTTTATGAAAAAACCACTGCATGAATCAATTAGAAATAAAATTTATTGAAATCTTCGATAATTTTGCTGTGTCGGTACGGATTTTGTTTTCGAGATTTCACACTTCTTGTATTACTTATTTACGCCCAAAGTTGCGTTAAAATTAGCAAGAAAAACGAATCTTTGTTGGCTTATAACTTTTTAATGGCTTTTTATTTTACTATTCTGCTTCCGTACAGACAAAATTACTAATGAAACCTAACGATATCATGTTAAACTATGAATGTACGATATCAAACAGTGGAGTAAAACCGCCCAGAAATTTGTATGGAAAAAATATCAAATTGTTTCACCTTAATTATGCCCGAACTGCGGTAAATCTTAGGATTTACCGCAGTTCGGGCTTTTACAGTAACATAAACACATAACAAAACTTAAAACCCTAAAACAAGTTTCAAAAATTCTTGAAAAGTATAAAAACAATTTTACACCATCTACGCAATTTAATTTTAAAATATTTATATTAAAATGAAATTGCGCCGTATGTTCTTTAGTCATTTATTTTAAACACATACTGATAAATATTCTTTTTAATTAAACGGAAGTCATACCACGCCATGCCACGTCCGTCCATGTCCATAAAATATATGGAAATATTATAACGTTATCGTGGACGGAAATTTAATATTTCCATATATTTTACTTCCCTGTGTTACCGTGATGCCGCGGACATCCACGATAATATCGCCACGTTGAAAATTATAAAAACGCCCATTGTCACGATAACCGCGCACTCTGGTTGGTTTGGTTTCCATTTAGCACGCAGGCCCAGAACGGGTTGATAGATGTCACATGTCTTCGAATTTTTTGGTTCTAGGACATGCCGGTTTCCTCACGATGTTTTTCTTCACCGTTTTGAGAGCGGTTGTGAAGAAATTGTTCAAACAAAGTGAAGTGCTTGACTGAGTTCAAACCCACGACCTACAACTCGTAAGTCATGGCCGTTACCACTGGGCCACCAATACTCCTGCTTTCCAATTAAATTCTTTTTATTTTAAAATTTTATTTCTATAATAAAATCACACAATAAATATGAGAGTCAATAATATTATTTTACTTAAGCCGGATAAAACGCCATCACGCGATGAAAAATAACGAAGCGGCAAATATTGAAATTCACTTTTAATAAAAATGATAAATTGGTTTTTGTGATACGTCACTAGGCCTGCCGGGGTCTACAACATGATTAAGCTCTTAAGCTTTGTTTACACAGCGACAATATATGACAGGCACTCATATAATGAACTGTGTATATATAATCCTAATACCTTATGTGTTTGGCGCGTGTAGATACATAAATAATATGCTGGTACTTATTTTTCTTCTAGAATTTATAGATAATATTGTGAGTTTATAGCTTAGGAGTCCAAAATAGGTACCTCAACTCAAATTCACTCCTTATCTCGCTCAGCGGCGATGAGAAGGCTCCAAGGCGCCAATAGTTTAGGTAATTTCTTTTTACGGCGAAAGTAATAGTAATTTAAAAAAAATTGTATGTGCTTTAAAGTTAGTTGAGTTATTATGCAAAATCTCATGATCAATTTTATTGAATACCAGCTTTTTATTGTCCGGTTTTGAAACCTCCAAACCGAACACAACATGACATAACACACAGGGCGTCCTTCATCTGTAGCGACCTTGCCTTCTCACAAGTGACAGATCTGTTTCTGAACCTTAAGACGGAGGTATATACCAGTGACATTGAGTTAGCTTGCGTGTTCTGTACTGAGCTCACGCAACGCGTCGTACGTCCAGCCAGTAATAGGAATCTCCCATCAAGGAGCGCTGTCCCAAATTAGACACATTATTAATTTATTATACGTAAAACAAAATGTATTTTAATAAAACATGTATAGTAAAAGATCAATAATTAAATTATTTTGAAAATACAGAAGGTTACAGAAAAATACGCTTCATAGATTTTCCGTGATTCTCAGTTTTTTTACCCGCGTTAGACATAACTTTACAAATTAATTTCACCATGAAAATATTCCTTTAATTTTGTTATTAATAAACATTTTTTTTTTCCAAATCATTAACTCTACTCTTTAAGACGTCATATTCAGTATAAAATCATTAAAAGTCCGTTATCGTCGCCTTAAATAGCTCTTTTGTTTGTAAGGTCAAGGTCCCGTAGCTTTTGGGCCTTTTCACGTGGAACGAGATTCTCGTCTGCTGGTCAAGGCTGTGAGGCATTCATTAAAGTGCTCTCTTCAGACTTTTGGATTTATTAGTGTTTTGAAATTCAAATTGTGTAATAGTTTCGTGAGTTGTGTATTGCTTTTTAAAGCTTACTGTGAATCCTTCTACACGTGCAGCCTGTGGGTCAACTTCACTCTGGGCATACAGTGACCTACGCGTCCAATATAATAATGCACTGCAGTACTGCTGCGGCTGCCGTGGCGTTATAGTGCGTCAGGGATATTTACGGATAATAACATTGATGGTTTTGCCGTCTTTATTCGAAAAAGTTGTCCATCCCTGATGTCACGTGTTCGCGGCAGCACCAACAGTATTCTCACTGTGTTCGTAGATCGGTGGGATTACCCGATGCCGTGTATATACCTACTGACACTAGATTTTAAGTAAAATTGTTACTAACCCTATTGATTTTGTCCGAAATAAAAGTATTCTATTGTGTGTTTTACTTTGTTTTGGCCTCTGATTTTGTATCGGTCTTTCTTCTCTAAGTAGTCAGTTAGGAAACACCAAGCTCATTTAGTTTTAAAACATATTAAATTATTTTTGAGGTGTGAATGGTTTTTTTAAACCTATTTACAGAAATAAATTAATAATATTTGAAGGGATGTGTAGAAGAACCAAGGTAACTGACATATCCCTAAGAATTGCCAAACTTAAGTGGCAGTGTGCAGGGCACATTGCTCGCAGAACAGATGACCGATGGGCCGAAAGGTTCTGGAGTGGCGACCGCGTACTTGAAGACGTAGTGTTGGAAGGCACCCCACAAGGTGGACCGAATGACCTGGTGAAAGCCGCAGGAATCCGCTGGAGGCAAGAAGCACAGAACCGGTTGAAGTGGCGGTGCTTGGGGGAGGTCTATGTTCAGCAGTTGACGTCTTTCGGCTCAAGTGACGATGATGACAGAAATAAACATTATTTATCAAAATGATTAGTTTGGTGTCTTAGATTTTTAGAAAACCAATTATTTGTCGTTGTTTCTCTTACTGTTTTCTGTGTAACTACTGGTCATACTGGAGCTAAGCCTGTTTACAGGACATGATTGGCCGAGGGGCCACTTGTGGGAAAGATAGTCTCAGGGAGTGTGTTGGGTCTATTTAGTTAGTAATTCTAACGCAAGTTTGTCAGTAAAAAGTATATATTCGGCGTAAATCATGTCACAAACAAATAAAACAATGATTTTTTACGAAGGATGCGCACTTGTTAATTTTCATGTAGAATTTGTAAGAACTAACAAAAAAACACACATACAGACAAACAGACAGGCATGAGCATGACGAGTTTCTTGTTTAAATACAGAACCTTAGCTAAAAATACACTCTTTTAGATAGAAAACCTGTTGAAACTACCAGGAAACTAGGAAAACTAGGATGCAAGTTGTGTGCAATCACTCGCCTCGGCAATTTACGAGAAAGGCTTACACTTCAGGTATTGCTACTGGCAGAGGGAATGACGGGAGTCTGATTTATTCTAGTTTACATGACTTTGCATCTGTTTTCCTGATAAATTAGACATTTACTGTGCCGGACGGGCGTGATCGCTGGATACGGGTTCAGGTAGGTTGTAAGACTATCCTGGTCCAAGCGGCGCTGACGTCCTACACCGAATTTTTGCTGGATATTTTCAAATACTCACATAGCTATGTACTCGACCTTTTGAAGGAAAACGGGCTCGGCAGGAATGACAACACTGTTTATTGATAAGTCTTCATAACTGTTCAGGACACGATTTCAGGACTCCTCAGGACTACTGCATTACTTGGTTAGGTGGAACTAGTTTCCATGTTGATGACTACAATTTCTAGAGATGGCGTGTTAGCTTAGCTGGTAGCGCCCTTTACCTTATAGAGACCCATGAATCGCCTCCTGTTTTCAAAACTTTATTATTTTCTAAATTCTTATAAAATTACATTTCTTATAGCTAAACACACTTATTTCAATAGCTATATACATCATGAGATTTATAAAATTACGCCCTTTCTAATGAGGGTTCTTCCAGGATTCTGACTATTCCTGTTGAAAAGATATTTCAGGATTATCGGTATTAAAATGATTAATTAAATATTTAATTATTTGCAAGTGACTTTTCAGACAAAGTTCTGATCCGATTTCCACCATACCAAAAGAACACTCGGGCTAGTCTATTCCCCTAGAGAAATCTAGTATTTTATTTATTGTATCTAGATTTTTCAGCCAGTTATAGGCCTCTGAATACAGGTAGGGTAGCCTTTATTTTTACAAATCCGCTTTGCGGCATTCTAACTCGATTAAGTAGGTATCCTGAAGGGCTAGATTTCTAGAAGTTAGGTCCAGGGCTAGGTCTCGGTCTAGGTGACCTGGATGCCATAAATGATTTTACGTTATATCTGTCTAACCTACCTAATCAAGGAGTGCAAGGGCTTTGTTTACCTTTTTTAGTCAAAATTGACATTTGTGATGGTGTCTAGCTGCTAGATAGCATTACTAATACCTATACTATTTTCATATTTGAGTTAGTATAGGCGTTGCCCACAACTTGTATTATTTTGTTTTGCGTTATTGCAACTTTAGTTTTTCTTTTATAGGTGTGCAGATTTTTGGTATTTCAACATCCGGATAAATAGAAAAGTCTTTTCTAACAAAATATTTTGATGACGCATTATTGCGTATAACAAGGAATCTACATACTACATGCTATTATAACGTATATTGCGAAGAAATACTTATCCTATACATACAAGATTTTAAGCTAAGTTAAAATTAATGATTTTAAACAAGCTAAAATTGACGGTGACGCCTCGTCGCGAACATTTACTTTATCAGAAAAATTGATGCAAAGTGCAATACACCTGTATTGCAGTTGCCTTTTATCGGCTAGTATTATTTTGCAGTGCTACTGAAACTATTGTACAGAAAAATCCATATACAGAGCCCAAACTGCGAATCAAAGATATAATATATAATTATCTACTATTTTCGCACTAGAAGAAAACGTTAGTATAGTCCCCGAATAATCAAACACCACTTAGTTTTGGGACGTTTTAAAAGTATAAATGTAGCTACAAAACACAGTACTGACTCACTCAGTTTTGACTGCCCCGTTGATCTCGTAGTCGCAAGCGCGACTGCTGAGCGTGGGGTCCTGGGATCGACTCCCGGGTCGGGCAAAGTGTTATTGAGTATTTCCATTAGGAATTTCTTAGTAACAGCCCGGAGTGTGGAAGTTGGCGGTGTGTTACCCCCGTGCCTCGGAAAGCACGTTAAGCCGTTAGTCCTGCGTCAGATCTCTCTCTGGTCGTGTCGGGTTGCCGTCCCATCAGACTATGAGAGTGACGGAAGAGAGAGTGCACCTGTGTCTGCGCACACACTTGTGCACTATAATATCTCCGGTCCCGGCTAGTCTCCGTTGAGATTGGCCGCCATATCCGGAATACGGTCTGGAGAAGTATATACAGAGTGGCAGGGACATCGACGCGAAGCCGGTTACCATGGATTCAGTACATGATTCTGAACGCCCCTGCGTCGAAATTTTTCGTCGGTTATTTAAAAAAAAAACAGCTGTTTCATAGAAAAGTGCAATACCTACGCGGTCAAAATGTATGGAGCAGCAGATTTTTTTTTTAATAACCGACGAAAAATTTCAACGCATGGGGGTTCAGAATCATGTACTGAATCCATGGTAATCGGCTTCGCGTCGATGTCCCTGCCACCCCGTATACTATACTGACAAACCTAAATGTAGGTGAGGCAACAAGAGAGTTAACGGCAACTTAAAATTGACGTGTGTTTATGGAAATTAGCATAAGCATAATCGTTCACACACTGCTTGGCTGGGTCTGCTGGGACACAGGCCTCCTCTCTGTGAGACTAAGTGGGCTATATAATCCACCACGCGGGCCCAGAGCTTGTTGGTGGACGTCTTATGCCTTCGAATTTTAAGTTCTAGGACATGCCGGTTTCCTCATGATGTTTTCCTTCACCGTTTTGAAAGCAGTGGTGATGAATAATTTACACAAAGAGAATTGCCTGTCTGGGTTTGAACTTATGATCTACAACTCGTAAGTCGCTGTCGTTTCCTCTGGGCAACCACTGCTCCTCTTCCTCCTCCTATAGCTGTGTATTTGGCTGTAATTTCCTATCGCTGTAAAATAAATTGAATAGTGAATAGTGTTTAAACGAGCATAACAAAATAATGAATAGAAGTTTTTATTTCAATTACTCTTGTCGCAAAACATCTCGCCTATTTAATAGTACGTTAACCTTTCACAGCACAATATCACCCATTTCAAAGCTACATGAACAATATAATATTCCAAGCGTACAAAGACTTGTAAAACAATTACATCCATACGTTCATTCGAATGAATACATTCATACCGCACACCGCAGCGAAACAATGAAACTGCAACTTTATTTTCGAAGTCCGGCTTCAAATTGAAAGCCTTACAATGGCGGTGTCGGCCACACATTAACTAGAAAACCGGACGATGTGAATTATTGTAGTGGACTTATTTACGGAGATGTAAGACTTAAATTAGTATTATTTTTACTTGCTGCTGCCCGTCGCTTCTCCCGCGTAGATCCTAATTATTTTTCTAAAATAAAAGTATGTTACTCCTTATAACATAGCTATCTTCCAGTGAAAGCCCTGTCAAAATCGGTTCAGCTGTTTTGGAGATTAGCCGGAACAAACAGACAGGCAGAGAGGCATTGAAGCAGACCCAGGAGAAGATGGCGAAACGAGCTTGACGCCTACAGACAGGATTGGTTCACAATAGCCCAATACAGAGAGTAGTGGAAAAGAGAAAGGGGGGCCCCCCCTTGCCCTGCAGTGGGAAAACTCAGCCAATTTTTTTTTTTTTTTTAATAATCTGTGTCAGGCCCGCATTTTCTAAACGGCTGGACTGTAGTTCCAGTGTATTTACAGCCGCGTGAGACATTTAGGCTTTGTCTCTAGGATAACAATGCACCGGCGATGTCTCATTGCAGACGGTGGCAGTGACCACTTACAATCAAGTGGGCGTTTGCTTATTCACCAGTCAATGGCATAATACAGCTTGTAGTTTTATATTCTTAAAACCAACCAGTGGTCCCAGCACAGTAAAGGGGTGTAGGGATCCCTGCTACGTCTAGTATCTACCGGGAATTGTATAGCAGTTTTTCCTTACTAAAATCACTCCGTCCTTTAAAGACCAACTCAGTAAGTGCACTTATTGAATAAAGTAACGAACTCATAACCTCTACCTGACTTCAAAGCAGGTTGATTTAATACTACCTATAAAACTTCAGTATTGAAGCTTAATTTAAAAGCTTGTAAAAATGCTGTTGAACCAAGAATTTATATGAACAGTAAACGAAGCAAAACGAACTAAAGCCTAATCCACACTGAAACAGAAGATTTTTGTTTTATTTCTGATTCTTTGTTGACGCATATAATTTTGAATTTGTGCTGAATACTTGTGCAAAACGATGCTCAAAACGGTGAAGAAAAACATCGTGAAAAAATTTGAAAACATGTGACATATAGTTCGATTTAAACTTAATAGCGCCTCGGAAGTTAGCCACTCGCCGCGCAGTACCTACCCCACCCCTCACCCCCGCTGACACATTAATTCGTTACTGCGCAGTGACTCGCCTCCTGTTCCAGCCGCCATTAAGTTTCACTTGGGCTATACCAACCTATTGATTACGGCCTACTCCCTCTCATAGAGAGGAGGCCTTCGTCCCAGCAGTGGGAACATTAAAGGCTGATTATGCTACTTGTGCAAGTACAAAATGTGGATTAGTTTGGAAAAGGTTTTAAAGCCATACCCACTCATGCTAACTTTTAATTACTGTTCTTCAGTTTCTCTCGTAAAAACCCGTACCGTGTGAGTTAGTGACGTACTTGTTCGGTTTGGCATGATTCGGCACAGCCCGGAAAATCGAATATTATAATCATGTAGATATTATGTTTTGTAAAAAAGCGCTCTGCTGAGCTCAAATTGTGCCAAATCGACCTGAACATCGGCCGAGCCGATCGGAGTTTGCTGAATGATACGAGCCCGAATTAAAGCCGAATATGTGTAGTTACTTCTTCGGGTCGGCTTCGTTTGTTGTTCAACAAATGCTATCCGACTGAATGTGCCACGGCTACTGGCTGCTGAATGCCGGATCTAGGAAACCAGTGGCAAGCGGCGGAATAATTTTGTACCAATTGTGTCGCCCCGCTCGGCCATCACTCTTCGCCGCTGTTATCGTACCAGCAGCCTTAAGGTATTTTACAACGGCCGAAACAACAATTCGAAGCAAATCATTCAAACTAAATAGTCTTAGCGTGTTACTTATTCAGTCGGTCAAGCCAAACTGAAGCCCAACCTTCTAGCGAGTTTGGCTTTTCCATTTAAGAAACGCCTTTAACCTACGAACTCTTTCTTCAGAAAGGTCAGGTGCGTAGTACTCGCAACCGGCGTGCGTGTATGACCAGATGTATGAACGTAAGCAAAGCAAAAGGAGTTTGTAAGGATCGTACAGGTGGCGTTCTGTAGACTAGTTTCTGCCTATCCCTATGAGAAGGAGGTGCGAGTGTGTGTGTGTGTGTCTTTTAAAAAATCCCTCTTATTATATAACCTCAAAGCGAACGAAATAAATTACAATTACAGAGGTTTAACAATTTCTTTCACAAAGGAATAAGTTAAGAAGGAAGTTAAGTTCTTTATGGATTATGGTAATAAGAGACTGTTTGCACTCGCTCGTCGCTCGTACGAATTAGGTCATGTGTAGGTCGCGTTTGTTCGCGTATGACTTAATATTACCTATAATTATAGGAGATTCATAAAGAACCTTGTAAGAAATCGACACGTGTTTCACCTCTCAACGAGACATCTTCAGGATGACGATTGAATTGTTGCGAATCTGGACACGACGTGCTGCCACGACAAGAGCCGAACGCAAAGTTCTTTGCATTCGGCTCTTTTCACACTACGTTCGGCGCTTGCAGGGTTCTTTGTGACTCTTTGAGAATAGTTAAGCGGATTAAGTTACTAAATATACGTCGTCTATTGTGTTTAAGAGTACAGGGTGCTTATTTTAAAGGCGGAGAACTTTAATTTGAAATATAACACTTTTTTTTTACTTTATTTGACAGGTAATTTTACGGCATTAATGTTTGAATATTATTTCGGGCATGTGGCCGCCGCAGCTGTCTGTTATCATTTTCACTGCTGGACTTGATTTGACTGAGTTTTTGGAGTCCTCTCTGAGATTTTATTAAATCAAAAAAACGCTTCGTCAATTTGCCGAGTTTTAGTCATTTGCTACAACTGTCACAGAATGACAGTTGTGATTCAATTATACGGACAAATTAAGTAGGTAGTCAATTCGATAAACAATTACCCTGATTTTAAGATAGACTAAAAGGCACACAAATATACAGCAGATAAAAAGAATAAAATTAAAAATATTAAGTGTAATAAGAAATTAGCAGGGAGTGTGCCTCACGGCTGCGTCAAAAAAGCTAAAAAACATGCTAGACAACTTTAAGTGCCTGATGCTGGTATTCAACTGGAACTGAGTGTTCAGACGGATGGAAAAGATTTTTTTTTTTTAAACACAATGGTTATGGTGTCTGGTTTTCATCCTTGAAAACGTCACTTTTCTAAACATAACTGTAAAAGGCCGACTTAACAGTTATTTCACGAATCGAAAAATACTTGAATATGACTAATGACATTATCACACAGTAGGGGCAGTTGACCGCACCATTATTTACGTCTGGCTAGTTAACTATGTATGGCTCTCCAGTATGGCTAATCTACTGGACTGATTTTGACAAATGGGACTTTTATTGATCACACAATTGATGTATACAGGGTGGCAGGGACGTCGACGCGCAACCTGTTACCATGGATTTCGTACATGATTCTAAACCCCTGCGTTAAAAATAATCATCGGTTATTTAAAAAAAATGCTGGTCCATACATTTTGACCGGGGTTGGCCCGTGGACGGGTGACTATCTTTACATACCGAGACTCCCCGTGCCTCGCAAAGCATGTAAAGCCGTTGCTCCCGGCTGTCATTCGTTGTTATTTGACAGTTGTTACGGGTCGTCAGAAGTCCGAAAGTCTGACAACCAGTCTTACTGTAGCGGTTACACCGCGACATACAAACTACGCAGCAAAGACATGACGTCACACAATTCCTGCATCTCGCAGTTAGAGTTTACCAAGCGAAAAACATAGATAAGACTATCCGAAATCAACATATGGGCAGTTGCCCGCCAGACATAATACCCGTCTGGTTGGAGGATCCTCCCTTTTCTATGGGGGATGAGTGAACTTTACACCCTGTTCCTCATTACCCTAAATTGGTGACCCCGAGTATGAACGTCAACGCAGCCTTCGTGCAACTACTTCAGCGTGACGTCATCATCATCACTCCCGCAAAGCTTTCGTGAGGCGAGTCACACAGCCAGCCAGCACCCACGGCTTCAACGGGTATCCTGACCACCAGCATGCAGCGAACGCGCATTCCTGGTCATCACCCTCAGCCACATCACCCCGACTCACTGGGGAATCACCGCAATCACCTCAATCACCACAATCACCGCAATCACCTCAATCACCGCAATCACCACAATCGCCGCAATCACCGCAAACAGTTCCGACCCACCGTGAACTGTGCGGCACCCGGTTCCGACTCACTGGAACCACAATCACCATCGCCGCAATCACTGCAGACAGTTCCGACTCACCGTGAACTATGCGGCACCCGGTTCCTACTCACTGGAACCACAGCTGGCACTGTGAAGCATCGCAAGATCCAAGACTCAGCCCACTATCGACCTCCGGTCTCCGGAGGGGAGTGATGTAGCGGTTACACCGCGACATACAAACTACGCAGCAAAGACATGACGTCACACAATTCCTGCATCTCGCAGTTAGAGTTTACCAAGCGAAAAACATAGATAAGACTATCCGAAATCAACATATGGGCAGTTGCCCGCCAGACATAATACCCGTCTGGTTGGAGGATCCTCCCTTTTCTATGGGGGATGAGTGAACTTTACACCCTGTTCCTCATACCCCTAAATTACCAAGGTGTATCGTGTTACTCAGAAACTGGGTTGTGGAGGGCAGACAGACAGTCGCCGTAAATAGATTGTATTTTTCACAGGTTACGAATGAGACGCGAAAGCGAACGTTCTTAAAAATTTTGGTAATTGGCCCTCAGAGCTTAACAAAAAGAAGCAAGTTGTGATCATCGATACAATATTTTGTCTAGGTCCGAAACTAATTACTAACTAACTAAACAAATAATTACAAAACAAAAGGACTCTTGTCTTAGGCGTCGAAGTATTTGACCACATCGCTGTCATCCGGAAACGTGCCCAGAAGACATGACGGAGGTAAATAAGTATAAATAAAAAAGGGGAGGAACCTCGTCAAGTTCGTTTCTGACGGCCAACTCTAGCACCGCGCGCGCTCATTGGTCAAATCACATAGCGCGCGCTTCGCCGTGTGAGTCTATCTGGCAGGCCCCAACGAGATTTATCAACAGGTGATAGGTTTACATAAGGACATTATTTTGTACCTATAGAAAATAAATAAGATATATTTTGTACCTCGACAGTTTTTGATTAAATGACGTTTCTATGAAGTGTCTAGCTAGCGGGCCCCTTATGATTATTTTTATTGTTATTATACTTTCAGATCGCCCAGTAGTGCTCGGAGTTAGAAAATATTATGTACCTTACAAATCCGAAATTTCGACTTCCTGTGAGCTATACTTTAGGAGATATTCGTTACTTAGACAAACGTCCAGCCAGCGGGCCACTTTTTAAATACTATTCTTTTATATCATACAATAGCATTAGGAGCTTGATCCTATTATGTACCTTACAAATCCAAAATTTCGACTTTCTGTGACCTATACTTTAGAAGATATTCGTTACTTAGACAAACGTCCAGCCAGCGGGCCACTTTTTAAATACTACTCTTTTATATCATACAATAGCATTAGGAGCTTGATCCTATTATGTACCTTACAAATCCAAAATTTCGACTTTCTGTGAGTTATACTTTAGAATATATTCGTTACTCAGACAAACGTCCAGCCAGCGGGCCACTTTTTAAATACTACTCTTTTGTAACATACAATAGCATTAGGAGCTTGATCCTATTATGTACCTTACAAATCCAAAATTTCGACTTTCTGTGAGTTATACTTTAGAAGATATTCGTTACTTAGACAAAGGTCCAGCCAGTGGGTTTGTTTCTAAATACTACTCATTTATCCTTACATATTATAAAACAAAGTCGCCCGCCGCGTCTGTCTGTCTGTCTGTCTGTCTGAACGCGATAAACTCAAAAACTGCCGAACGGATTTTCAAACGGTTCTTACGTTAATAAAAAACTGTGATTTCATCAATTTCAGCTTAAAATACTAGCCGTGATCGCTTCGGAGGACTACAAGTCCCTCAGGATGATTTTGTGGATTACAAACAGAATTGATATCGATTTTTAATTTTTCTGGAAACAACATTGGGTCTAAATTGATTGAGCATTTGAGTCAAATAGAATTCAATACCAAACCATGTTCATGCTTCCCAATATTTTTTTTGTATTAGGATGAGGATTTTTTATATAATTAAGTTCAACAACAGAAATTTAAATAAATCTAGTAAATCTAATATTTCTCAGTCGCCCATTTATAAAGATACCTACAGTTTTATAGATGAGTGGCTGGTACACAAAAAGACGATCTTTTTGATAATTGTTAATTATTGTTTATAATAATGTTGATGCCCATGTTGATCTAAAATAAATATGGTTAACTTGGGACAACCCTAGCTGTCGTGACAATGCTTACACGTTGTCTGCATTTACCACGAGATCAAAGGCATCGTCCTACTGTATTTTTTTATACTGTGCTATTATGTACCTTCAATCTGCCTAGCCTTTTCCCAACCATGTTGGGGTCGGCTTCCAGTCTAACCGAATGCAGCTAAATACCAGTATTTTATATAGAGCGACTGCCTATCTCACCTCCACAACCCAGTAACTGGGTAATACTATTATGTACAGACGCCAGCACATCAACCTACTCCAATCTGTCAAATTTTCCCAATCAACATTGAACCTTATTCTTTAGCGATAAAGTTAAAAATCTATTAAAGAAATTTGACAGATTGTAGTAACTTGATATATGCTGGCGTCTGTACCTTACATATCCAAAATTTCAACTTCCTATGGACTTCATAAGGTATTCGTTAATAAAATAAGCGCCTAGCTGGTAAACCCGTTTTCAAACATTATACCTGCTTTCATAATCACTCAACAGTGCTACAACAAAACTGGGATTAAGAAAAATAGTAGTTCTTTTAAGTAGGGCGCTATGTAAATGATTAAAAGAGAAAACGTAATACCTAGTAATTATAATTTTTAATGAGTAAATGATAGCTTGAAGATTGACATGGGAGAATGGAATAACTTCTAAAGTATAGCTCACAGAAAGTCGAAATTTTGGATTTGTAAGGTACATAATAGGATCAAGTTCCTTATGCTATTGTATGATATAAAAGAGTAGTATTTAAAAAGGGGCCCGCTGGCTGGACGTTTGTCTAAGTAACGAATATCTTCTAAAGTATAGCTCACAGAAAGTTGAAATTTTGGATTTGTAAGGTACATAATAGGATCAAGCTCCTAATGCTATTGTATGTTACAAAAGAGTAGTATTTAAAAAGTGGCCCGCTGGCTGGACGTTTGTCTAAGTAACGAATATCTTCTAAAGTATAGGTCACAGAAAGTCGAAATTTTGGATTTGTAAGGTACATAATAGGATCAAGCTTCTACTGCTATTGTATGATATAAAAGAGTAGTATTTAAAAAGTGGCCCGCTGGCTGGACGTTTGTCTAAGTAACGAATATCTCCTAAAGTATAGCTCACAGGAAGTCGAAATTTCGGATTTGTAAGGTACATAATATTTTTTAACTCCGAGCACTACTGGGCGATCTGAAAGTATAATAACAATAAAAATAATCATAAGGGGCCCGCTAGCTAGACACTTCATAGAAACGTCATTTAATCAAAAACTGTCGAGGTACAAAATATATCTTATTTATTTTCTATAGGTACAAAATAATGTCCTTATGTAAACCTATCACCTGTTGATAAATCTCGTTGGGGCCTGCCAGATAGACTCACACCGCTTCGCCGGCTTCCTGTTACACACTTCCGTCGCTTTTCACGAAATCACACCCTCAGATTGCAGGAAAAAATAGAGCTAATTCACATATTTTCTCGATTTCTTGCTCAAAACAGTATTTTCTAAATCATCTAATATTATATAACATAATCAGCCTATTAATGTTCCCACTACTGGGACACAGGCTTCCTCTCTGTGAGAGGGAGTTGGGTGTAATCCACCACGCGGGCCCAGTGGGGGTTGGTAGATGTCATATGTCTTCGAATTTTTGGTTCTAAGACATGCCGGTTTCCTCCACCGTTTTGAGAGCTGTATGAAATTATTTACAAAAAGTAAAGCGCCTGCTCGGGTTCAAACCCATGACCTACAACTCGTAAGTCGGGGTCGATACCACTAGGCCACCACTGCTCTGCGAACCACCAATATCATATATCATATCTAAATGAATTGTAATATGAAAGCTAATAAACGTACTGTCTTGAAAAGCTGTCGTAGGACAGCCCAAAATAAAATTAATGTTGAAAACTGACGTTAAAATAATTAATGTTTGAAAAGAGACGGTGAAATTAGCGGCTTGGCTGACAGATGTGACTTATTATTTATTATTAAATTCTTTTTATATAAGATCCATTGTTGTTTATTTTAAAAAGCAGTATATCCGAGTCTTTGAGGTAAAAGAAAAGAATATTAGGACCTGTAGGAATTGTCAGTTTGTTTTTTTTTGTGTCAAGAGCGTTTATTCAAGTTGGCAACGTCCGTCGCAAACATCTGTCAAATATTTACCTATTTTGATTAATTTGGCAATAAAACTTTATGGAAATATGAAATATCGCTAACTAGTGAACTAGAATATTAATAATGAATTGCAATTATAACACTGAACTTGAAATTAATCAAAACAGCGAACATTTGACATCTTTTGGCGACGTTGTCTGCTTTCAGAATGCCCGCAGAAGCTACGGTTTCTTAGAAGAGCGGTGATCGCCATATAACGGCCACAGTGAAAGCTATCATGAAATGATTGCAGCAGGGTTTATTTTACGGTGTCAAAAAACGCGATTACCTTACGCCCACTGAATTTCGACAAGTCAAGCTCGTCGCGTACCTACTTGACACCTACGTAGTTACGTACGCGTACAACATCCATCTGTGACATTATGTCAACCATAACTGGATACAACTAGTAAAGTGAAAACTACTTTTTACAAAAAAAAAAAACTGACTCCCAAAAAAACACTACAGAGTGAAAAATTACTTTCATTTCGGAAGTCGGTGTCTTTTGTTTTGAATTTTCGTTTTTTTGCCACCGACTTCAGAAATGAAAGTTATTTTTCACTTTGTAGTGTTTTTTTTGAAGTCGGTTGTTTTTTCTTTTTTTTTTGTAAAAAGTTTTTATTTTTACATTTTTATTTGTGGTACCTACCCCACACAAATTCGAATACCACTGCCTGATATGCAAATAACAGGTGACAGGAAGCTATCATTATGTCATCCATATAAACTAAGTGAAAATACGTATTCTTGAAGCTAACTCAAAAACTATCCAAGCAAAGACAATAAAAATTATATGGGACCACTTTGGGAGCATACCCTTTCAAACACACTACTCTCTCTCTTTCTACTCTTATTTTACGAAATTGTTGTGCCCGACAGGGTCCATGTGAACTTTATCATTAGCATTAAGACCTTGTAAACGCATGTGATATGCAATAAATATTTGAATTTGAACAAAAAAACAATTTTCTAAATCGGTTCACAATAAAATTGACGTAGACATACATAAAAAAAACATACCTCCTCCTTTTTGGAAGTCGGTTAAAAACTACTTTCACCTTTCGATAAACTGACCCAATATACTTATTGCACTACCTTACAGCACCAATAAAGAGTCTCGCAAAAAAGGTATCCTACTAATATTATAAATGTGAAAGTTTGTATGTTTGTTACTCAATCACGCAAAAACGGCTTCGATGAACGTTGGAAACCATGACAGGATACTTTTTTATCGCGGTAGTACGTTCCCGTGGGATAATTTCCGACATGGGTGAAGCTGCGAGCGAAAGCTAGTAAGAAATACGGCTGTAAACATATTTACGACACTCGTATCTAAAGTAACAAGGGTAGGTTGTGACAGATATTTCCTGGGACATGTCATTTCTGTAGTGATGTGTCAGCTTCTAAATTGGCATTTGGAAGTTACAAAGGCAAGTTAGGAGTTGACAGGCGATCAAGTATCTTGAAATTCAATTTACCTTTATTTACGTCTTAGATGCTTTGGAGAATGAATACATCTTCGTCGTCATATGTTGTCTGTGTTTAAAAGATACTGTAGTCACAGTATATAGTAACAGTATCATAGTTAATTCACTCAGGCGTGACTTAGCGGAAATCCATAAAAAAATACGATAGACGACGTATATTTAGTAACCTAATCCGCTTAACTGTTCTTAAAGAGTCATAAAAAACCCTGTAAGAAATCGACACGTGTTTCATCTCTCAACGAAGCATCTTCAGGATGACGATTGACTTGTTGCGAACCCGGACACGACGTGATGCCACGACAAGAGCCGAACGCAAAGATATTATATCCTCATAAAAAACGGCCGAAACGACATGCTTCGAAATCTCAGTTTAAAGCAGCAACTGTATCGAGTGCGCGGGAAGTACGCACGGATATCTACCGAACGACCGTAGGTAATTATTTCAAGGTCACTGCCGAGATATAGTACTGTTACTTTGTTATACTGTGGTACAGTGTAAGACTTGTCTTTGATTTTCCACCGTCCGCATATTGTCATCTTTGTGTTCTTCTTTCAAATTGGTAGTAACTCATAATCAGACTATAATGTTCCCACTGCTGGCACACAGGCCTCCTCGCTGTGAGAGCAAGTGAAGCGTAATCCATCACGCGGACCCAGTGCAGGTTGGTGCATGTCACATGTCATAAAATGTTTGGTTCTAGCATACCGGTTTCCTCTCAATGTATTCCTCCACCGTTTTGAGAGCAGTAGTGATGAAATAATTTACATAAAGTAAAGTGCCCGTTTGGGTTCGAACTTATGACCTACAACTCGTAAGTCTCGGCCTTTTCCACTGGGTCACACTCGGCAGTAACTATTCTAGAACAACTCATCCTCGTAATAGGTAAATTGATAAGAAAGTCACCGAGTTTTTGAATTACTTTTTACCTATATCCTATCCTATTCCATTGAGATTCATCATTTTGATTGCGCTCTCCTAGAAGGAAATCTTGCAATGCAATGTTAAACCTAATATATGTCAATTAAGAAATTTTAAAAAAATCATCGATAACCCGACTTTTTTCTAAGTCGGTTAAAAATAAATTGCTATTTTAGCAACTATTTCCAATTTCCTCTATATTCAACTTGATAACTTGTTTTTTTAATTTATTTGTATAGTTAGTTAGTTACCCCCTTATTCATAAACGCTATTTAAAGTGAAGTAATGATTAGTGCCCGTTTAGCCACCATTTTTGACGTTTCAGCGTCACTTAACTTTAAGTAGCGTTTATGAATAAGAGGCTAGTCATTTAATACAGTACCTAGTTCAAATAAGTTCTTTTATATACCTATTGTTTAAAATCGGCCACGGCTCGACTCGGAGTGGCACACGAATGGTTCCGTTCCACCGTACAATATTCATCACTACATATTTCTTTAAATACGTTAGTAAAACTAATCACTATTCTCATATAAGAAACGTGATTATTTAAATACATTTTAATTATGTGTTATTGTAGCGGTAGTAGAAATACACAATCTGTGAACATTTCAACTGTCTACCTATTACGGTTCATGAGATACAGCCCGCTGACAGACAAACGGATGGACGGACGGACGGGCAGACGGACCGGCGGAGGCTTAGTAATAGGGTTCCGAAAGATTTACTTGATAAGCAATTTTCTTAAACACATCGATAAAATAAACCAACCTTGTAATGAAAATATAAACGAAGAAATTAAACGTTTATTTATTAGACTTTTACGTTGCGGATATCCGTGACCAGGGGCTGTAAACGTTTGGTAATGGCGAACGTAAAATAAACTTAATTTTATATTTCGTCTTTATTGTTTTTAAGCAGTAAACAATGGCAAGTACGTTACCTATTTAATTTACTGTGTAAAGTTTAGTTTATTTAACAGGCCGGTTTTTAAGCAGTAAACAATGGCAAGTACGTTACCTATTTAATTTACTGTGTAAAGTTTAGTTTATTTAACAGGCCGGTTTTTAAAAACGAGCCTTCAAATAAAAATATTTCTACTTAAAGTTTATAACTTAAAAAAATATCTACTTTTAAACAAGACTGCGTAAAAACTTTACAAGCTTCACGTTAATTTTCAAGGCAAGAAGAAATTTTAAGTTTGTCGGGCAACCGTCGGCAGTTTTAATAATAAAAATTTAAGAGTCTGAGTTATTTTCGAACTACCCTTTATAAACGGTCTACTCAAACACAAAGAGCTTTTAAAGAGTTTTTTTAAAAGCTCCAAAAAGTGCTTGAATTTTTCATGTAATTTCTAATAGATAAAAGCGATAAGTCTATTCGTTAACTTTGCATTTCATAATCAATATTTAGTTCACAGTATTTAACTGTGAACTAAATATTGATTATGAATAATTAATATAGTAAAACCGAATATTTGGTTTTAGATGTAAAAAAAGTATTTGGGAACTCTCCAAATGCCTTTTTTACACCTAAAACGGTAACAACATCAAATTCAGTGTTAGAAATACATAAATAATAAATAAATATAATTGCAATTCATTATTAATATTCTAGTTCGCTAGTTAACCACATTTCTTATTTCCATACAGTAATATTGCCAAATTAAACAAAACAGCAAAATATTTGACATCTATTTGTGAAGTTGTTTGTTGAATAAACGCTCCTACATGTCAATGATTTGAAATGTCACGACATTAGCTCATTGCACGATTGCAAAAGAAGCCTATTGCTAAAGAAGGATTTGACAAGTTCTCAACGTCAAATTCTCAATTCAAAAACCGTGTAACAAAACTCAAAACAGTACTCTCGCTAAAATTTTAAATCCTCGCCACCGAAATTCAAACGTTATCATAACCACCATATTTCCGCTCCACTTCAAATTCTTTTGACAAGCACCGCATATGTTCGCTCATGCACATAATCCACAACACTTAACATTAAGTTCGTCTTTTGTGCGGCTCCGTGCCGTATACGGTTCGTACGTACAACCGGACCGGTTCCTACTGAAATAAGGTCGAGCGGAAAATTACGGAGTTTTAAACGAGTCTGAATTTGCTGCGCCCGCAGAGTTTTTAGAGTTTGTATGTTATATAGACTATTATACATTCGTAGATGCTCGGGTTAACAACCTTTTTCATCAGCATCAAAGGCTTGGTTCTCACATTGCATACTGAACTTTATCTACTATGTAAAATATACTACACCTGCAGTATTCTCTCCTTCTTACTTTAATCCATCCAAAGGTTGTCTATAAAAGATCGCTATTAGCGATAAGACCGCCCATTGTGTCACCCTATGTAAAATTTATAAATCTATGTCTGTAATTTTTATGGTGTACATAATAAAGAGTATTCTATCTATCTATCTATATACTGTGAGAGTAGAAAATGGGACACGCTGTCTAGTCTAGCGGAAGAACGAAGATCCTTATGACCCGCCTATTCGAGTCTACTTTAAGCCAATATGCCATAAAACTAACGCGTTCTACGACTTTTACACATATGTAAAGATTCTTCTTGACCAAGAATCGCTTCGAAGAGAAAAAATCGTGGCTTCTCAGATGCAAAATTTAACGTCAATCTTGACGAACGAAATGGTCTTGTACATTTTAAAGGTCATGTGCAAACTTTTCATTTACTCTTAGTGAAGGCAATAAAAAAGAGAAAAGTATTTTTACGCAACTTTCAAAAAGGAAGAGGTTCTATTTTTGTGTGTTTGTATGTGTTTTCTTTTTATTTCGATATTTTTGTCAATTGTGGATCGATTTTGACAATATTTTTTCCTTTGGTAGAGGTAGCTTGCGCGGTGGTTCTTTTGGTGGTTGGGTAGTTTTGACTTAGCTTCAATAATACGTACTTTTTCCACTTAGTCTATATATACGTAGATGATATTATAATAACTTCTTGTCACTGTTATTTACATAGCATTAGCATGTAGTGGTATTCGAATTTTTGAGGGGTGAGTACCACGACTAAAAAGTGAAAAATAAGTTTCTTTTTTATTTCGGAAAACGGTGACAAAAAATGAAAATTCAAAAACAAGAACACCGACTTCCGAAATTAAAGTTATTTTTTACTTTGTAGTATTTTTTACTTTGTAGTATTTTTTTTTTATGAACCTCCGTTCTGTCGACTTGCTCTTTGCCTTTTATTTCTTTGTTTAGCTTTTACTACAAAAAATTTGAAAAAGTAACTTAAATAGTTAGTAAAACATGTGTAAATATAACGTGTTAGCAGGTTGGTTGTGACCCAAAAACGTACGTCGAACATTCGCTGATTAAATTGACCGACTGCCAACCGGAACCGAGACCTGATAGAGATGCAACTCCGTACTAAAACTTACTCGGAAATGTTTTGCGCGCAGTGCTACAGTAGAAACATTACTATTCTGTGTTAAGGTATGGTCTTATCACCTGGGGTTACTCAACAGAAAGTCAGAGAGTGTTCATTGCACAAAAAAAATGTATCCGCGCCATCGCGGGAATACGCCCATGGGAATCTTGCAAACCCTTTTTCAAAAAGTTCAAGATACTAACCCTTCCAAGTCTGTATATCTTTGAATGCGCTAAATTTGTCAAAATGCACCCGGAGTTATTTAAAAAAGCTCATGAAATGTTTCAAAAAAGTAATAGACACAGAAATAGAATAGTTTTGCCCATAATTCCTAGGACAGCATTATATAGTAAGAATAGCTATGCAATGTGTGGTCGCATATTTAATGCTATACCTGACAGTATTAAAATCTTACCAGCGAATAAATTTACAAGGTGTCTTAAAGTATGGTTAAGGGAAAAGAACTTCTACTCAGTAAGTGACATATTTAATAAGAAATTAAATAATAAATGATAATCATTTACCCTCTGACATTAATAGTATTCTGGAAAATTTATCTAATATTATAACAACTTTGGATGGGTAAAAAATGTTAATCTTGCATCAGAACGTGACCGTAAGATCCGTTGCCTAACAAACGACAAAATAAACATCAAAATAAATAGTCTTTGACATTACGTAAAGATTGCGAGAAGATTATAAAGATTGCGGGTAAAATAAAGAAGTCAAAACATACTTCATGAAAAGTGTTTATTCAAAATTGCACAACGTATGTTCAAGTTTTCACTTCTGCCAGCACTCCCGGAGTGCAACCCGTTGTTTTTTTTTAAATATAAAATTACACATAAATCATAGTGAACCACATAAAATTATACATAGATAACCGACTGACTGATTCACAGTAATTTAAATTCAACTTTTGTCTACGTACCCACTTTGAAAGACGTAACTACTTATTTACAGCCATTTTTTTCATTTATTTAGATAGATAATATTTAAAAGCTTACAGCCTTAAAATAAGAATATGTACTAGTATATAAAAAGGAAGGGGAATTAATCATATGGCACGTATGGCACCAAAAAAATTACTAACTAATGTTAGTATTTTTTTTAAATCATAGGATTATAAACACATTTTGAAAACCCGATTTTTTCAACAAGACGTAACATAACATTACGCCTGTATTCCCCGAAGGGTGAGGCAGAGGTGAAACCTATAGTACACCCACATTTTGCCAGTTATGTTTAAGTTTGTCAGTTTTGCCATGTATTAGAGGGCGACCCTATTGTCATCAATCGGGCACAAATCTAGTCTTCGGGCTTCTACTCCGGTCCTCGCGAGTCTCTTAGAAACAAATTCAAAGAAATTGATAAACTGACTCTGCCTTCTCTTTATATCTTAGAAAATATTTTGTATGTTCGGAAAAACTTAGGACTTTTCAAAATAAGAAGCGATTTCCATAATATAAATACACGTAGTAGACATGAAATTGTGATACCCAAATTTAGATTAACTAAAACAAGCAAGTCATTTCTTATAAACAGTATCCGATTTTATAACAAGTTGCCAAAGTCGGTTACAGAACTTAGCGATGGGAAGTTCAAAACCCACATCAAACGTGTTCTTATCAAGAAAGCATATTATAAAATTAAAGACTACGTTGAAGACAAAGAAGTTTGGCAATAATTCCCTCTGCACATGTGGCTTCCCTGGTACCTCATTAACGGTAAAATATGTAAGATTCTATTAACTGCTCTCAAATTACCATGTTTATATTTTTGTTTTATTTACATTCTTCCTTGACATAATCATAATTTTATTTGACATTATATACCTACTATTTAATTTTCAACTCTTTATTTGTGGCTTTTGTGGACATGTTAATTATTCAGATTTGTTACAGTTGTAATAGCAATCATGTCATTTCGTTTAAAATAGTTTTTATTTTTATTAATTTATTTATCTTTTATATAGATTCTTTTCTATTTTGTGAATGTGAGAACGCTGTAGGCTTAGTGGACTGTACACTTGTTGACCATCTTCTATTTTGTTAAGTACATACTTGGTACTTGTTGAAAGACCTACACTGTTCTCGCATACAGCAGTTTTGACAGCAGTGGTGATGAAGTTGAACAAAACAGTCAAATTCAATTACTTCAGTCCTTCTTCAATTACTCCAGGTGCACCAACAAGCCCTACATTTTAATTACGGGCACGTCTGGCTCTGGAGTTATTGGCTCCTCGTAGGAAAGTTCGCAGTCGTACGGAGCCAATGGAGCCAATATCGGCACAGTGATTGTCAATAAACCACAGCCGGTATTACTTCGGCTGGTCTGTACGAGGAGGGAGGACGCTGGATGTGGCTTGTGGCCGGGAGCTGGGAATTAACTAGTGCTTTTTCGGGGAATGTTAACGCAGTAGCGAATTCAAAAACAGTTTTTACTACGCTTTAGAATGGGTAACTAGCTTCATTTTTCTGACTGACCGACCTTGACAATTAAAAAATGCCTGTAATTAGTTTATTTGAAATACATGCTTTTAGTTTAAGTTTGAGTTTCAAAACACAAGAAGTTAAGAGAGATGTTTTTATTGGTCAGTTTTTTTTTTCTTTTATCTTTGATATGGTGGCATCTTAGTATAATTTGCGATAAGGATGTGTCTAATGGATACAAAATTTTATTATTACTAAATTTTAGTTGGTATAATAATAAAAATTACCTAATAGTCCTACAGAATTTCGGCCATGGCGACCGTAGCGGAGACCAGCCTTCAGCACGGGTGATATTATAGTGCACAAGTGTGTGCGTGGACACAGGTGCACTCTCTCTTCCATCACTCTTATAGTCCGACGAGACGGCAATCCGACATGACCGAAGAGAGATCAAGAGCAGGGCCAACGGCTTAACGTGCTTTTCGAGGCACAGGGGTATCAGGGGTTAGTTGGTATTCATGAGTTGTTTACCAAAGACAAAAACTTGCCAACGACCCACCAGTGAAATATCACTTCCACATCCTTTATATCCGTGATTCCAATTTTACAACTGGAAAAAAGGCAAGGATAAAATTTATTACTGACGTCGTGTGAGACTTTACGTGGTTTCACATATTTACACGGAACTGCATTCAAGTTGTACATACAAAGTATAGCTGTTTGATTGCATTTCACCTAGACCTAGAGTTGTAAAGATTTATAGTTTTCTATAACAGGTGGGTTATGTACGCCGTACGGTTCTGACTTCTGCCTATTTGGACATCAGAATAGTTGTACATTTGTTCAGTTGGATCAGTTTTGTAGTTTCTTTAAAATGTTTGAAGACAAATAAATAGAACCATTTCGATTTCAGATTGCATTTAAAGATAGCTGAATATACTGATAGCTAAATTAATTAGGAAAAATGTACCAATTTGAATTACTTTATAGCGATCATTTAAGTTACATAGATAAAGGAGCTTGTACTTCTGTAAGATAACTCACATTTTTTTCCAAAGAATTTGTCACTATTCTAATCCTATCCTAACTAATATTATAAATGCGAAAGTGAGTTTGTTTGTTACGCTTGCACACTAAAACGGTTCAACGGATTTGGATGAAATTTGGCACATGGGTAAACCATGACCTGGGTTAGGACATGTGATACTTTTTATCCCGATATTCCTACGGGATCGAGACTTATGCGGGTGAAACCGCAAGACGCAGCTAGTTCTTATATTTTCCACAACAATTTTCTATTTAACCAAAGCTTTGTCCACACACAAGTGGCGAATGTCGTAGCAATATTGCTACGGGCTACGGCGTAGCACCGGCGTAGCAATGCGCTACGAGATTTCTGATAAAAAGATTAATCTTTCTTTGTAGAAACACATTGTCGAGAAATTTCTCGGTAAGAATGGAGTAGTTTACTTTTTCCTGTTTTTTATCTAGCAAAGATAAGATCGTTAGCCGATGTAGTCGTTAATTTGACGTAAAAGACACAATCTCTGCCGATTTAATGGCATCTAACTTGTTATTTAGTTTTGTGAATACAACATTTTTGTTTTTATATAGCCTTCACCATATTTAGAGCACAAAAAATCTGTATAGAACTTTTTAATGATGTAAGGTAATTATTGATTATAGCACTACACTTAGTACACTAGTAGAGCAGTGGTGGCGCAGTGGTAACTGCCGCGGCTTGTAGGTCGTAGGTTCGAAAAATAGAAATATACTTTCTTATATCTATGGTTCGAACCCTGACCGGCGGTTTACTTTGTGTAAATTATTTCATCACCACTGCTCTCAAAGAGTTCATCTATAAATAAAAAGTTTGCCTGCTAGAACTGATTCTGCAATAATTAGGCTCCAATTTTACATACAATAAATACAACATACCTACGATTTCTTTAGAAAGAAACAACACCTTTGTACGTATTATTCAGTACATTTTTAGTTTTAAAAGTTTTACTCACTTTCTTGAGACAATAAAACATTCTATAAAGCATTTTATTTTGATGCGAACTAACAGAGCTAGTAGCGCCACCTAACTGAGTTTGAAAGCATTAATTTAATTGCCACTATTCCGGCCATCCTTCGAGTGCATCTGTTTCGCTCATGGTTGTTATCTGTCTCTCTACTAGGGCTGCCAGATGTCACTCTTTTTTATATTTATTTGTTGTTTCAAAATTGGAAATGAAATAAAAGGCTCAAAATTATATTGTCTCATTATTTGCATTGGCTTGTAGGGGCTTGTGGATAAGTAATGACAGCCGTACGGGTCAATCAATCCGGTTAAGCTACGCTTGCCGTGGATGAGTGACCATCTTACATACCGAGACTCCTCCGTGCCTCGGAAAGCACGTTAAGCCGTTGGTCCCGGCAGTCATTCGTGGATCTTTGACTGTCGTTACGGGTCGTCAGAAGCCCGAAAGTCTGACAACCAGTCTTACCAAAGGGTACCGTATTATTACCCAAAACTGGGTTCAAGAGGTCAGATAGGCAGACGCTCCATATGAAACACTGGTATTCAGCTGTATCCAGTTAGACTGGAAGCCGACCCCAACATAGTTGGAAAAAGGCTAAGCAGATGATGATGATATTTGTATTGGCACAGACGGGTCACAACTGTAACTGTACGGGCAAGAAATTTGTAGTTTATCAAAATTACATACATACCTCAATTTGCCGTGTTTATAGCTATTTCACACAATTGCAACGATTTAAGTTGAAAATCAATTTCCTTAATTATAATTTTTACTGATTTGAAGAAAATTTACATTTGCTATGTCTGCAGTAACTGCAAGTTAGTAATACAGCTTGCTTTAAAAAAAATGTAATGAAGTCCATGTGTCAAGTTTTCTGTCTGTGGCTACACCACTTTTTTGCACTGTAAAGACCGCTATCTGGCCACCGAACCATCATTATCGCATTATCGCTCTCATAATTGCAATCCTCTGCCGTAACAACGTAATTAAACGTATTACCCACCCGGGCATCAAACCCGGAACCTGGCCGCGCTAACTAATTTCCAATGTTGCGGCTTCTACCGGATGCAACTCCGGTCACAGTTACTATCTCTCTAGGAGTAGGGTTGGCACGGACTTCATTTGTTTTAATGCCTGCAGCATTGAAACAAATGAAGTGTATGTCTAGAATTTTGAGAATAGCGTGTAGTCTAAAAAAAAGTGCAGAATTTAAGAAAATTAAATAAATAACACTGCCTATTATTATGCTACTGTTGGACAAAGAGTTTTTCATACAGAGCTCACCACGCTTGTTCAAGACGGGTTGGCGATTTCAGACTTATGTTAACTTATAAGTCCAGTTTTCCTCACGATGTTTTTCCTTCACCGATTTCAGAAATGTTCATTTAATTTAAAAACATTGTATTATAAAATTATGAGTTTATTTGGCAGCGCAGAGAGCCAGTAGTTTAGTGGTAACAGTCGCGACTTACGAGTTGTAGGTCGCAGGTTCGAAACCACGCCGTCGCTTTACTTTGTGTAAATTATTTCATCACGACTGCTCTCAAAACGGTGAAGGGAAATATCGTGAGGAAACCGGCATGACCTAGAACCAAAAATTCGCAGACATGCGACATCTACCAACCCCCACTGGGCCTGCGGGGTGGATTACAGCCCACTCCCTCTCACCGAGAGGAAGCCTGTGTCCCAGCATTGGGAACATTATATGCTGATTATGAGTTTATTTTGATAACGTGTCTGTGCACATCATGCAACAAAAATCATCAGCAATATGTTGAACTTTAATGTAGTCGTTGCATTATGCTTAATTCAGATTGTTTTTTCATAAAGATCTTTTGTTAGGTTTTTAAGTAATACGAGTATAACCTTATCATACTACTAGCGTAGATTAAAGTGTATATCAAAAGAATGTGAAACAAAAAACATTTGAAAAACAATTGCACTGACTGTTCATCCAATACGGAACGCTCGCGAATACTTCGCATTTTTTACATCTCTTTCAAGTGCATCCATCCACCATTTTTAGAGTTCAGTAGTCAACAAGGAACCTTTATAGTATCGCCATGTCTGTCTGTCTGTCCGTCCGTCAGTCTGCCCGCGGCTTAACTCAGAGACTCTTAGTACTAGAAAACTATATTTTGGCATGGGTATACATATTAATCACTCCGACAAAGGGATAAAATAAAAGCAAGAAAAAAAAAATTTTTAGGGTACCTCTCCCTTACGTGTAAAGTGGGGATGCATGATGAAATGGTGGCGCTCTACAAGCTAACGAGTAATAATCGACCAACTTACATTTGCAGTTGCAAAAACATGTTCTCCCATACATTCCGTATACAAAGGTAACATGTTGTTCAACATAGCTAATTGACTCAGTCGTGACTTTGCGGAAATCCATTATAAAATACAATAGTCGACGTAGATTTAACTTATTTGCGACGTTTATTTATTTTACTTTGCGTTCGGCGCTTGTCGTGGCAACACTTCGTCTCCGGGTTTGCAACAAGTCAATCGTCATCCTGAGGATGCCTCGTTGAAAGGTGAAACACGTGTCGATTTCTTACAGGGTTCTTTAGGATTCTTTAAGAACAGTTAAGTGGATTGGGCTACTAAAAATAAATTCATCCCAACTAGAGAACCCTTCATTGTGCGTGGTCCACACGCACTTGGACAGTTTTTGTTTTGACAACCCTATCCTAGGGTTAGAGTAGCCAGTTATTTGTAATATATAGTTGGCTCGTAAATCCAAGTTTATCGCATAACTTCTTTTTTTATTATCACCTTCTGGGAAGGGTAGTCGCAGATGAGTTTAATGCTTTTTTTCCAAACTATAAGTTTTGAGGAGATTTTATTACTTTTTGATGAGTTTCAATAGGTTTCGCGAATTTAGTTTCCTAAGAAGATGCTGATGACCCTCGTCTTAAAAATCGATTTATTTTAGAATATGAGCTTAACTGTCACTAACGAGACACAATAGAATTTTTTATTGTTATCGACTTCTAAACGCAAAGCGACAGTTGAGCAGTGAATTTTGTGGCGCTCTGTTTATACTGCGTAGGTACCTATTTCATGTATTTATTTTATTTGTAGAGTCATTATTAATATATTATTTTTGACTATTTAAATTTTTTTCTACCTTTAATTCCGCCACTGCAACGCAAAAACCTCTTCTCTGAAACAGAAGGAACGATCATTCATCACCACGCTTACTCCCAGCTTGTTGTCCATTACGAGTACCTACAAGCCCAAGCACGTACAAACCAAAAATATCACCCCAAAAAAAGATTTAATAATACCATTATAAACCCTTTAAAAATTCTCGTTACCAACATTATAAAATTAGGTTTCCGACAGCGGGCAGAAAATAGCCCATGTTTAACGGAACCCAGTTGAATAATTAAAAGTGGTGAGCGCGCGAGGGATGGTTCATGCGTCGTTTACCCGCAGGGTTAGGCAGGGACCTCACTAGCGAAAAACGCGTGGGAATTTGAAACGCATTGCGGGGATTATGAGCTTTGTTTAAGAAAGGGTTAGGCGATTACAAGGTTTAAGGCAAAGGAGCCTGGGACACGCTTGGCACAGGAAATATTTTCGGCTTAATGACCTACGACAGTGTACAAGTTGCTTGTTATGGACATAGTCAGTAAACATACCAAGAATCTACGCACCCAGGACACCACTTCAATTTTGTGATCTTTGTTTTAATTTTTTAATTGTTTTTGTATTTTTATTACGGACGCTTTTAATGTGCACATCTTTCTACATGTACTCACATGTATAATTTCAACATGAATGATGTAACCAATATTTTGATTTAAAAGAGTGTCCGTGGAGTTTCTGGCCCGTTCTTCTCCATAGGAACCCGCTACGCTTTGGAATGGGCAACTAGCTTCATCTTTCTGACTGACCGACCCCTTGACAATTCAAAAATAAAACCTGTAATGAGAGCCTAAATTCCCATGATTTTTCTCAAGAACAAAATTTTTATGGTGTCCTTGTAAAACCTTTGCAATTCACCCTAAAAAGCCTCTTTAAGTTGTTCCCCAACGTTTTTGGAAAATGCCTTCTAGGCAATCATTTCACGCTTGCAAAGCCACTGATGGGGCTAACAGCTATATTATACTGCCTTATACATGTAGATGGTGCCACTCCAAAGGAAATACGTTCAATTGATTGAGATGGATCAATCAGGGTGAATCTTCCCCTTTTCTTCCACCATTCCATTTTGTTTCGCGTATTTGTTTCGGCATTCATCCTTCTTGCGTTGACAGAAACAATGGGAACCTCTTTTCATATTGACAGCTGTCGGCAAGGTTTAATTTGGCGTTTGTTTGGGTGAATGGTTTTGGGCGTTTCTTTGTTTTTAGAGGAAAAAGGGATGGTAGAATTTTGTTATTAATAGTGGCACCATTGATGTAAGATTTTCCCGATAGAACGTGCAAGCGTTTAAGAGTGTGCCCATCAGTTGACAGTTGTTAAGAATACGAATTTGAAGCGTCGAAGTATTCGTCTGCAGCGCTGTCATCCGGAAACGTGCGTTTAAAAATAATTTTATATATACGAGTAGAATATAGTATCACGTTCCTTTTTTACTTAGCTTATAGGTACCACACACTTTCATATTTGTTACTAAACTCCCCACAGATATTGTTTAATTAAATAATCCTAAGCTGCTTGTGAAACTCCTGAACTCTTAACTTGTCAAAAAACCTTCAAAGTAATATAAGCCAACAACACAATTTGACCACGATCCAGAACTTCTGACCACAACCGTTGGTCTCGTACCAAAGGGAGAAGCCAAACTAATCCCTTTTGACATCTCTACAAATATTTGAGGTTCGAAGTTAATGGAAACTTCTTGACACCTAAAGTCAATCCTAATTATTTTATTTCCGAGCGTTATATTGCGCGCTGCCCTTAATAACATTGACACCAATAATATAAATTAATGCTGAAAGTTACTTAGTTTAATGTCTACAGAATAAGTAGATGACAGCTAAGTCATCGGTTTTTTTACATCCTGTATATGCAAGATCGTCACTTCATGATCTGCCTAACCTTTTCCCTTTTTTTGTTGGGATCGGCTTCCAGTCTAATCAGATGCAGCTGAATACCAGTATTTTACATAGACCGACTGCCTATGTGACCTCTACAAGCTAGTTACTGGTTAGTACGATACCCCTTAGTTAGACTTTCGGGATACTGTCAAAGATCCACGAATGAAAGCCGGGACCAACGGCTTAACGTGCTTTCCGAAGCACGGAAGGGTCTCGGAGTGTAAAGATGGTCACCCATCCATGGACCAAGCGTGGCAAGCGAAACTTAACCTAATCGATCGACCAGTGTGCACTTAACCACGACTCCTCCCACATAAAAATTACAATGAAACTATCCGCGGTTTCACCAGCATAAGTCTCGATTCCGTAGGAATATCGGGATAAAAAGTACCCTATGTCCTAGGTCCTATGCGCCAAATTTCATCCAAATCAGTTCAGCCGTTTTAGCGTGAAAGCATAATAAACAAACTCACTTTCGCATTTTTTTTATTTTTTAGGATAAAAATAAAAACTATATTCAAAGACACTTGAACGTTCAGTAACCTTTTACTTACCTACAGTGAGTTTGTCATATTTTTTCCAGGTTTTTCAAGCCATATTAACCTCCTACGTATTTCACGATTCCTCTGTGGAGTCTCTCAACTCTTTCGACGCGCCGTCGTAACCTCTTTTGCTCCACTGAGCCGATGTGTTCGTCCGTGACGCGGCTTTCGCTTACTGGCTCTGAAATAACCGTTTTTTACAAAAATATATGTGTGGACAATTTTTTCCTGAAATAACCTTTGTGAGGTTTTATTTTAGAGCGGTTAATTTTAACAAAATTATATAGTGTGGCAGGGAATCGACACCCAACCTGTTACTCCATACTCCACCATGGTTTCAGTACATGATTCTGGACACCCCAGTGTAGAAACCTTTTTTCAGTTATTACAAAAAAAAACAGTTGTTTCCTACAAAAGCGCAATACCTACATGGTCAAAATGTATGGAACAGCATTTATTGAAGTGAAAACTTCTTTAGCGGCGTTGTGCACTTTTTTTGGGACACGTGACCTGATCGAAAATTCGTAAGCCGGAGGGGGAGTAGAATTTGTTGACAGCGCACTCTGTTTAATTTTTTTGGAATTGTTTTAATGGCGCTACAGCTTTGGTTCTTGTCCTGACAGCAAGCCACATAAATTCCTGACATTTTCTTTAGATGGCGTTACTTAGTTTTTACTTCCATCGGCAGTCTCCAAAGCCTGCCCCTCATGTTTTTCTTTTTTTTTAAGTGGCAGCAGGAACATCAATTTCGAGCATTGGACTAAGATATTCCCCAACAGAAGCATTGCCTTATCAAAATCAACAAGGCATCAAAAACCAAACACAAACTTCACGACTTCAAAAATAACCCCAACTTTGTAACGGCCATTAAAATAATATCCTCCGGTGTTTATTTTCATTCGAATACAGCTCCACAATCCTCTTCCGATTCCCTACATAATTGAATTGAACCCGTTAATATTTCCACGTATTTGAACGTACTGCCTTCCAATTCAATGGGAATCAATTGAAAATACTCGTTTCTTAATGAAATTCATGTTCATTTATTGTATTGTGAGCTTGTTGGAAAACACAGGGTGCTCCTGTGTAAGGCATCTTAATTTATTAATTCGGCGTCCAACGAAACCTTTTTGTTACTGAGTCTTTTTGAAATATGAGTTTATTGGGATACTCATAATATAGGGGAAATAATTGACTATTTTATTTAGTTCTGTATCCATTAGGTTAGGGTTTCTTACGACCCATGAAAGAATATACAACATGTGAAAAAAAACCCGGATCGAACAGGGTTTTTAATTTTTACACGTTTTTGGTACGATTACTGAGAGTCTATTTATGTGGTTATTTTCAGAAACGTCACTTTTTTTCAATGGGAAATTTTACCGGGTTATTACATGGGGTGCGGGCAGCCGTCGTTTAGCGGGTCTCTACAAGTCATAACTTATGAGTCTTTTCGTCCTTTCTGTCGTGAAATTTGCTCATTTCTTATGGATCTGGGGTAATTTTGATACTAGAAATTATATAATGTCTTTTTTATTTTCAATAATAATAAGATTTTTTATTACTTTTAGAAGTACCTATGAGCCGCTTTTGGATCGGACAGGGTTTTTTTAAGTCCTCTAACACTAAAACGAGGCTGTATAAAAGGAAGTGTTAACAGTTTTAAAGCCATACACAATTGCAAAAAGGAAAGTGACAAAATTCGTCCTGTATAGCTCAACCTCGTGATGTCATTGTTATGTTGTGTCAATGCAACACTGCATAACATAACATAACATAACATAACATCACGCCTGTATTCCCCGAAGGGTTAGGCAGAGGTGTACCTATACTCGTAGTACACCCACATTTCGCCAGTTTGTTTAAGTCCCACTTAATAGGGGGCGAACCTATAACCGGGCACAAATCCAGACTCCGGAGTACTACTGAGAAATTCCAGATGGAAAAACTCAATAACACTTTGCCCGACCCGAGAATCGAACCCAGGACCAGCAGTAGCACTTGCGACCACGAAACCAACGAGGCTGTCACATAGAAACAATGATTAGTTTAAAGCTGTAGCTAGCGACAGTTTGCAGTTACGGGCGAGCCACAGACGACACGTGTAGCCCGACCGCAAACCAGTAGTGCTGCCAACGCTCGAGCGATAACACGTTTTTCTATCTTCTAGATAGAAGCAACCAACTGGAAAACGGGCTACTGCCTCCTGCGGTCGGGTTCGAAAACATGACTGCAGCGACATGACGCGGCGATACGTCGCCTGCAGTGGCCGCCTGCGGTCGAGTACGGAATGGTACCTTTATACTTTCGTAGCATTATGTAGCCCGAAAATAAATACAAAATCATAACAACCACAACATTTTGATAAACAAAAGTACTATTAAACATTCATCTATACGTTTAGCCGGTTGTTCAAAACACGTTGTTAAACAACTCAACCGCAAACTAATTCAATATGCACTAACTTCTGGGAGAGTATAGCCTCAGGAAATATACGCGGTGTGTATTTTAGAACAATATGGGTGAGTGCTATAGATGTGTGTGTGTGTGTGGTTTATATATGGTTTTTAGAGCGGTTGGGGATGGAGTGAGAATTTGTTATGCCGCAACGGAGCTGTGTTTCAGTATGTATACCCGTGGCATACTTTTTTTAAATACCAATATTAAAGGAGAAATAAATAAAGAATCAGCAATACCTTAAGTTAAGGTCGCGGCACTTCTGCAGAACGACCAGCGCCGAACGTTCAGTTGAATACGTTCGTAGTGTTTTTCAAGTTCCATCAGCCGAAATTTACGTCACGTTCATGAGCAAGCGTCACATCACGCGACCGAAGCGATATGCGACCGAAAGTTCGACGCGCGTATTTGAACGTTCGCTTCGGTGGATCTCGGCGGCGCGGCAAGAGAAGAGCGGTAATTTTCCGTTGCGTAACGCGCTGAAGTAAACGCCGCCGACTGCTCGGCGTGTTTGGTGTGTTATGCCAACCGAATACTACAACCGATAATTCAGTCGCTGAAGTGTCGGCGCCGTACGTTTCGCAGATGTGTCGCGAACTCGCGACCCTTAGCATAATTCTCAAAATGTCATGATTTCATGAAATAGCCATTAAATAGGATTACATGAACTTAGAGAGTTGTATTGCTGATTCTAATGATTAAAATTCTGTAAAGCCATATTTGTTATGGTCGCAAATCATATTTTAATCAATATAGAACCTGACACTGACCTACAAATTGCAAAAAAACGTAAGAAAATTTTAATCTCGAGGGCTACCGTGCGCATACCCTTTATGCTACGGTTTTCTAAAAGAGCCGCAATTTACCAGTGAATGACGTCACCAAAACGATATATGAAAATAAGTTGGTGCGTTGGTCCTATAGAGCGTTTTTTGACACCTTGAAGTAAACCCCGCTGCCATAATTTTGATGACAGTCGTCACTGCGGTCGTTATGTGGTGGTCACCACTCTTGTAGGACACAGACACAAACTTTACTGTATTTGCCTTATCGTCCCTGTGGTTTCCTCATAGTCACCTTACGTTATCTATATCTATATTAATACTTAGTAATAATAAAACTGAAGACTTTGTTTTTTGTTTGTTTGTTTAAACGCGCTAATCTCTGGAACTGCCAGTCGGATTTGAATATTGCATTTGATAGCCCAATCCTTGAGGAAGGTTTATTATTATCTGCCTAGCCTTTTCCCAACTATCTTGGGGTTGGCTTTCAGTCTAACCGGCTGCAGCTGAATATCAGTATTTTACATGGAGCAACTGCCTATCTGACGTCCACAACCCAGTAACTAGGTCTTGGTATGTAAATATGGTCACCCATCCATGGACCAATTGCGGCAAGCGTAGCTTAAGCTGATCAATCGACCCGTGCGGCTGTTATCACTTAGACACAAGCCTCTTCAATCCTTGAGAAAGGCTCTTATTTAACATCACGCTAAGTCCCTTAGGAGCCGAGTAAAAATGAAAAAGTCGGAAAGAACGCTAAGCGAAAACCAAACCGCGGGCGGGCGATGGGATTCGACACGGTGAATCGGGGTCGAAGTTTCAGGCGGACGAATTCGCGGGCAGAAGCTAGTAAATAGATGTAGGAAAACTTAGCCAGAGAACAATATGTATTAAGTAAAAAAATACTTCTATTAAAACAGATGTGATAAATAATATAGATTGGACCAGTTTTCAGATTTAAAGATTTCTTCTGCCTTACAACGATTTAGGTACCTATCAACTTAGCCTATCGCAGTCCACTGCTGGACATAGGCCTCTCCCAGGATGCGGTACCCAGGACCTAGGTACGGGATTCCTAATTCAGATAGGTACATAGATTAGGATTGGATTAAAGGCTCGTGCAGGGTAGCGCGACTTGACGCGACACCGGTAATTGTTCTACCGTGAAGTTTTCTAAGAAATTGTTTTGTTAGGGCAGCGTAGCGCTGTCGCGTTGCGCCAGTCTGCAAGAGGCTTTAGGTGCCTAAATCCGACAAATTCCAATTCCAATTTTCAAAATATATTCAGCTCTATTGGACAAAAACTACAAAGTAATAAAAGTCAAATGACTAGAATTCCATATTTGTCGAAGCAATATTGAAAAAGCAAAGTTCTTGTTTGTGAACGATTGACGCGAAAACTTATACGAAAAGGGTTTGTTTTCTACATTGTCACAATATTATTCAGAATTTGTTGGTTTATTTTTGGCTTCCTACGATTTTGGTAGGATTTGCTTAGACGCCATCAAATCTGTCTGATCAAACAAAACAGAATATCACGCCTGTATTCCCCGAAGGGTTGGGCAGAGGTGTATCTAACTACCTATAGCACACCCGCATTTCGCCAGTTATGTTTAAGTCCCATGTAATAGGGGGCGAGCCTATTGTTATCAACCGGGCACAACTCCAGACTCCGGACCACTACTGAGAAATGCCAGATAGATAACCTCAATAACACTGTGCCCGACACGGGAATCGAACCCAGGACCTAACACATAGAGTCCACATAGAGTGTAGATCTAACACATAGGTTACTTTTCATCCTGGCAGTACGTTCCCGTGGAATAATTTCCGACTAGCACGACGAAACATAAAAAAACAATTTACTCATTCAATTGAATTTTTCGCAAGCAACAATGTTTTCACGTTTCACACTAGATTGACGCGAAAAAAATTAATACGATTTTGATCTATTTTTAGTTTCTGCGTCATTAAATGAATTTGAGAAAATTACAAGAATGAATCTCCCTTAAATTATGTATACAATGTATATAAATTAACCCTCTACCGCATGAATTATGAAGGAATTGACTTAAAAAATGTTTGATGGTTATTTTGGCTTTATTTAAGGATACAATTTATAACAAAAACGAAATTAAAAAAAAAACACTTACAGTAACTGAAAAAAAAAATTAACCCATATATGGGTTCATATGCATCCAAACAAATTTTAATTGAAATTACTACAGACATATATGTCTTCGTATGCCATAAAGAAAGATTTAGTACTTTATGTTTTAGTAATAAAATAACGGATCACAATCATTCTTATCATGAAATGCAGATAAACAGTTTATTTTGACATTGTAACAGAAGAAAACCATACATTTCCTATACTTTGTATAAGTTTTTTGGCCGCAAAATTAACAATATGTGGGGTTTTTTGCCATTCAGGAATATGGTCTGTTTTTGCGGTTCTCACAGTGTCCAATGGCATTTTCTTATTTTCTTTGGAAGAGTTGGTGTTCCTGGCTTGGGTAGAGCAGGACTTCCGTGGCTAATAAAACGTATTGGCGTTCCATCTCTAATGTGATTTACAGGACGCCCTCTTTTTGGTGCCATTACAGCTTTACCACTCCAGCTTTGCGTAAGTTTTCTGAAATGACTTGTTTGAAATCAAATAGACACATGTAAGTGTCTGGGTTGTTCTTGCGCCAAAGAATCCAAGCATTTACAGTAAGACATTACAAGCTATAGGATTAACGCGCTTTGTAGAACCATAAAAGCGAGCAGGATACATTTTGCAACCATAAAACACAATTCTATGCCTATCACAAAAGTGCATACGAAACCATATTTGGTTCCGTCGAAAATGGTTAGGTTAGGTTAGAATGCATACGAAACCATATATGGTTTCATAGAAAAAGCCCCCCAATATGATAGAAATACGTAAAAATGTAACAAACAAATAAATCATTCTTATAATAGAACAATAACAGCACTATATTTTAAGTTTAAAACAAGAAAAACTTACCTGTTTCAGGTAGAAAAACTTTTTTGAAAAACGAATTTACAGCCACTGTGTTGAACTTCACACCCGCGCTTGGAAAAGTGAGATTATAACCAAATTGATGTTAGATAATAAACAACAAAAAATGTTTTCCTATTGCCTACATACTTAAGATAATGTAAACAATTCGTTTAGTAGTTGTTAATGCATAACTACGCGAAAAAAAATTACTGAATCTGGCGAACCAGATATGGGTTTGTATGCGGTAGAGGGTTAAGTAGGTTCTGTGTATTAGCAGGAGTGTAACAATAAAAACAGTTGCAGAAAGCAGGCAAAACAAATTTTTCGATCGCAGAGCACTCTCAAAATGGTTGAGCTGAATAGTGCTAATCCATACGTCATGACTGACTGGTCATCTCTTAGCTGCCATGGCTTAATTTAATTAATTTAATTTTTTTTATTGTTTTTTTTTAAACGTTTGTAACGTGCACGTCTTTTTACATTGTTCTCACATGTATAATTTCAACATAAATGATGTAACCAATATTTTGTAACAATTTTTTATTTAAAAGAGTGTCCGTGGAGTTTTGGAATGGACTAGCTAACAAGCTTCATCTTTCTGACTGACTGACTCCTTGACAATTCAAAAGTGCCTGTATATATGGTTTAATTGAAATAAATGCTTTGAGTTTGAGTTCTAATGCTTCGCATTATGAGTCTGCAATACATACTGTATAAAGACACGTGAAATAGAAAATTTTGCGCCATCATGAAAGCAAGCACCAGTTAACAACGGCTCAATAAATTGGCGCTGATGCTTAATGTTCCATAAAATATGTTTATGTGACACTGCGCCGTTAAGAACGTGGGTGCCGACATGTTTTTTATTCAGTTTAATAGCAGATGCTCTTTTGTTTTGCATAGTGATGTCGGTACCAGGAAATCTTGTTATGGGTTTCGGATAAGTTTATTTAGAAAAGTCTGGCTAGCTGAAGAGTTTTTGAAAAATCTAATTGAGGATAAACCTTGTAGATAATTCAATCTGCCTAGCCTTTTCCCAACTATGTTGGGGTCGGCTTCCAGTCTAATCGGTTGCAGCTTTACATGGAGCGATTGCCTATCTGAGCTCCACAACCCAGTAACTGGGTAATACGATACGCCTACGATACGCCCCGTAAGACTGGTTGCCAGAGTTTTGGGCTTCTGACGACCCGTAATGGCTGTCAACGATCCATGAATGACAGCTACGGTTTAACGTGCTTTCCGAGGTACTGAGGAGTCTCGGTATGTAAAGATGGTTACCCATCTACAAACCAACCCCGGCAAGCGTCTTAACCTGACGGATCGAACCGAAAAGCCGTATTTTGATAACTTTTAAAACTCACCTACACGTGTACAAGGTAGCTTTAGCCCTAATAAATTCGGTCATGTCTTTGCCCATATTTTTGACAATCACTGCTGTAGTGGACAAACTCAATAAATATCTACTAGAGACTGTTTGGTAATGACTTAATGAATGCATCTGTTGGGTATATATTATCTTAGATGAACCGCGTTATCATTAAACGTTTACTACGATAGAAATATTTCATCTCGTTTTATTAAAGACTAGTTTTTGCCCGCGGCTTAGCCCGCGTGGAAAATATATCATGGGAACGTACTACCGGGAATTAAAGTACCTTATGTGTTAATCTAGGTTATAAACTATCTGTGTGCCAAATATCATCCACATCCGTTCTGCCGTTTTTGCGCCAAAACGGAAAAAAAATCAAAAAATCTTTTTTTGGGCATCAGCCTCGTTCCCACTCCTCATAATTTTTTTTTTTTTTTTAATATATTCAATGTAAAGTTCTGACTTCCTTACTATTTTATTATAATACATTTTATTTTTGCAATGTGGGTATGCTATCTGACAAGCTAACTTTCGCTAGAGTCTTCATGACTTACATTACTGCACCCTTCCATCACAAAACACACCCATGGTTAAAGCGTGGGTAGTTTGTTTTTCCACAGCACACAAACAGATATATAAACTTGAAAAAAGTTCATACTGCCAAGCAAAAAGGTCTATGAACTCCTTAGTCAATTGGTCGGCGACAAGTCCCTACAAATATGTAGGAGTAAATTCTGGCACCAGTCCAGCATAATGCTGAGTCAGTGTACAAGATTGGGTTGGTAACATTTTGCAGGGGAATGAACAAGACATACGCATTTTCATTAGTGGTCGTGTTGGTCTGATCATGTAGTTTTGTTACATGGGTTGTAATAGAAAAAGAGCTTGTAACAAAAATTCGAAGAGGAGGAGACAATTTTTATTGTGACAATAATTTATTTGCTTCTACACTCATTGTTCGTCACTTGATGTGCCCTTGACTTTAGCATAAGCATAATAGCTTATAATGTCCTCACTGCTGGGACGAAGGCCTCCTATCTTTGAGAGGTAGTGGGCCGTAATCCACCATGCGAGCCCAGTACGAGTTGGTGAATGTTTTAGAATTTTTGGATCGATGACATTTCGGTTTGACTTTAGCTTTGCCGGCGTAATATTATTTATAGGTCCCATGTATGAGTCTTTTGCCAACAAAGTGATCTTTAATCCAGAATCCGGGCTGCTTCTGAGAAAATTATGGATAAACCGAATAGTACTGCCATATTGATGATCCAACCCAGTATCCCACACTTAACAGTCGCGCATGCAGCTTATTCAGGCTATATTATATTTCACCTGGTTTCTGTTTTGATAATTTATAGTTGAGAACTTGTCAGCAACTTTAGCCTTACTTACTTTCTTTAAAATTGTCCGCGAATTCCAATTCTCGAAATATTTTAGACATTTTTTGCAAATAAATGAATGTCACGGGCGGTATCCCGCGAATTTCAAATTTCCTTACGTGTTTTTTTTGCAAGTTTCAGGTTATGATCAGGTTGTATGTTACTCAAAATACGATTTGATCGTAAACAATATGTTTTTACAGAATTATAATCATTAAAATCATCAATGCAACTCTAAGTTAGAATTGACCAAAAAACGTAAGAAAATATGAATTTCGCGCGCTAGCTTAGCGCTTCTCCCTTAAGCAAAATTCTCAATTCAGAAACCGGACCTTAGTTCTATTCTAAACAAGACACACTAACACACGAGGCACTAGCAGTAACTAACCTACAAAACAAGGACCTCTCTCTAAATTCACGTTCACAAAACTTGCAACTCGAAGTTCAATTTAAATGGATCCCCAGTTTTGAATGGCGACGAGTGTTTGAGCTTCAACTGTTTGAGTTGTCAGCTGCCCGCATGTGATAGGCACTGATATCAACTCTGATTGTTTGAAACTGTCGGGTGTCTGAAAGTAGGGTGACTGTGAAGATAAGTTTTCTGAACTAATATTACAAAATGAAAAGATTTTTTTTAAACGTTTATATGTTTGTTTGTAACTCAAGACAATGTTTATGTTCTTTCTCCAGAATTAGCTTACCTACTGACGGGTTCATAATCAGCCTATTAATTTACCCACTGCTGGGACACAGGCCTCCTCTCTGTAAGAGGGAGTGGGCCGTAATCTACCACGCGGGCCCAGTGCGGGTTGGTAGATGTCACATGTCTTCGAATTTTTGGTTCTAAGACATGCCGGTTTCCTCACGATGTTTTCCTTCACCGTTTTAAGAGCAGTGGTGATGAAATTATTGACACAAAGTAAAGCGCCTGCTTGGGTTCGAACTCACGACCTACAACTCGTAAGTCGGGGCCGTTACCACTGAGCCATGCTGCTCTACGCTCTGCACTGACGGGTTATATGAGTTATATAATTGTTTATTTTATTACCCGACTACGGCAAAGCCAAAAGGAAGGGTTATTTGACTGTATAAGTCAATTTATTTTCATTTATTATTGACATAATCGACTCATTACAATGATTTTGTTTAATGAGTTGTATTGCAATATGTGGTTAGGTAGCGACCTCGACAGTAGATCATTATATTATTCTTGCCTAACTGTTAATTTATTTTTACTTCGATGGTCCTAGTTTATCATAATTATGTGACTTCGAGTTACAGCTTTATTAGCTATATGTAAGCGGGCACGCACTTTATGCCTGGAGGCTTTATAATTCGGGTATTAAGTTCTGTTTACGTTTTTAGTTTTTATTTTCGCTTGAGTTTAGATTTCGATGATTTTTTGTTGGTATATTGGCGTGTGCTAGCTGTCATCAAATATATTTTATTTAATTGTGTTGAGTAATGTAAATTATTTGCATACTATTGTATAGAATCAAGTTTTTTTCTAACTGAACAGACAGCTGTGATGCTGGGGAGTTTGTTGCGCCACTTCTTCTTCCCAGCAAAAGCAATAGGAAGTGGTGAAGAGCGGGCGTTTTTGGGGGACTGTCTTATGTAATTTTGACGTTCAAAAAGTGCTGATTCTCAGCCTAGTTTGAATAAATGACTTTTGAATTTGAATTTGAATTTAACGCTTTTACGCTGAAACGGCTAAACGGCGACGTAACGGCGGGGTTCGGATTTAGTTGAAATTTGGCACATGGATAGACCATGGCCTAGGTTAGGACACCTACTTTTAGGGTACCTACTTTTTATTCTAATATTCCCACAAGATCAACACTTATGCGGGGAAAACCGCGGGGGCAGCTAGTATTCCACAATTTTAAAAACGTTGGCATTCAAATTCAGTTTCAATCTTTCAATAGAATCTCTACTCCCGATAAACTGTCCTGCATTTTGGCAGAAGATTTGTGAAATGACACGTACTTATAACTTTTTAAATTTTTTCATATTTTTTTTTTAAATACAGGATTATTTTTCCTGACCCTATCCTTTACAAACCCTAATCTCACTGACAAACGCCGAACGTTTGACCGTCCCTTACAGGAAGGTTTAATATAGGCTTATACCCTTCGAACAGGATCAAAGCAGTATGTACCCATTGCTTGACAGCAAAATCGTATGATGACATAACTCTCTGGATGAGCCCTTTTATAAGAAGCTTTATACTATAACAAGCGACCTGCCCCTGCTTCTCATGGTTTTAACGACTTGAAAAACAAATTGAGATTTCTTTCTTATATGTTAGTTTTATAGTAATGTATTATACACATAAACCTTTCGGAATAAATTCTCTAATTTAATGTTGCTATGAGACACTCTCACATATGGTGCTCAAACCTGGTCTTTGACACTTCAGCAGAGGTGCAGGCTCGAGGTTTGCCAGCGAGCCATGGAGTGCAATATACTAGGGGTCCGAATATCGGACCGTATAAGGAACACAACACTGCGCGCCAAAACCAAGATCACGGACGTTACCCAGAAAGCCGCTAAGCTTAAGTGGGACTGGGCCGGACATGTCTGCCGCATGTCAGATCACAAATGGGCTAAGAGAACCACCGATTGGGTCCCACTAAACGCACGACGACATCGTGGCAGGCCGAGACGAAGATGGCGGGACGAGCTTGACCCTTACCGAAAGGACTGACCGATACTAGCAACAGACAGACTTGTGTGGAAGAGGGAGAGGGAGGCCTTTGGCCTGCAGTGGGACAATACAGGCTAATTAATAATAATTTAATAAAAAATTTGCTATAGCCCGAAAACTTTTAGGATTCCACGCATTTTATGGTAACCTAAAAAATGTAATGTAAAAACTGGATTTTATTGCCATAATCAACATGCTTGGTTACTGTTGGCCTTTCACGAAGAGGTAATATTTTATTCTAACAATATAGGATTTCAGGTCAACACGAAACTCATTGCGTGATTATATGCCTATGTTCATGTTATGTATTCATTATCTTTCAGAAATAACGATAAAATATCAGAGTTTGCGGGCATGTAATTTTCATTTTTATTTTATTTTTACCCAAAATAATTTATACATTAGAGTATGAATCCATACTAATAATAATATAAATTCTAAAGTAACTCTGCCTGTCTGTCTATCAGTATACTTTTTCACGCCTTTACCAATTAACGGATTTCGAAGGTTCATGAGATATAGCGCGATTCAAACTTAATGGCGGCTCGGAACATGAGGTGAGTCGCTGCGCAGTAACAAATTCATGGGTCAACGGGGGTGAGGGGTGGGGTACTGCGCAGCGAGCAGCTAACTTCCGAGCCGCCCTTAACTTTGAATCGAACTATACAGTCTGCTGACAGACAGACGGACGGACGGACGACGGACAGCGGAGGCTTGATAATAGGGTTCCGTTTGGCACCCTTCAGGCACGGAACCCTAAAAATGAAATGCTGTTCGTTGGTACGCGTATCACTTGAGAACGGCTGCGCGGATTTGGTTTATTTTCTTTTTTAAATGTTTGTTATAGTCCGAATAAGGATGTTAAGGAAAGAGAAATCGGAAAAGTTGCCCCGAAAATTCGGAAATATTGAGAACGGTTTTTTTCTATGCGATTATTGTATGCATTATTGAAATCTTTATCTACTTTCCTATAGCAGTAAGCTGGAAGAGAATTCTTTAGAAACAAGCATCACCTTTGTACGTATGTATTTTTCTGTTCCTTTCTTATCTGTTTATACATATATTATGTGTGTACATAAACAGTGAAATAAAAAATAAAAGATTTGGACAGGACATAGTATATCGGATCTGCTAGTAATAATATTATTAATTTTATAAAGATAAAAGATTTGTTTGTATGTTTGTTTGTTACGCTTTTACGCTAAAACAGCTGAACGGATTTGGATGAAATTTGTCACATGGGTAGACCATGACCTGGGTTATGACATAGGATTTTTATCTTTTCCTTCCTTCCTATCCTGTTTATCCCGATATTCCCACGGGATCGAGACTTATGCGGGTGAAACCGCGGGGTACGCCTAGTGTATGGTAAAATTGCAAAGGATTTTAAAAGCAGTTACATTCCCGTCAACCATTGACAAGGGTCACAGTAACTCGGTATAACAGAAGTAATTGGACGTGTAAGCTTACATTTAACCGATCTTTATGTTTATTTGTTCTATTTAGGGCTGATTTTTTCTGAACTTCTTACAAACTAGCAAACAAAAAATATGCTGACAGAGAAATAAATATGAATCGAAAAATAATAGTTGCAAAGTCTATTGAAAATGGCAAACAAAAATAGTTTGGAAAATCCAAAAGTGCACGCCTCATAACACTCATTCATAAACGAAAAAGAAATTCAAAACATAGTTTCTAACAAAAATGAACAACAAGTATGTTTTGACTGCGTTTTTACCCATCAATACGGGTAAAATTATAATCTCGCAATCTTTACGTAATGTCAAAGACTATTTACAAAGATATTTACTTGGCGGTTGCTAGGCAACTTACGTACGTCAAGTCAAAGGTTGGAAATATTTAGTTATAGATATTATATTTTTAGTTATGGATAGGTCCGCTAGGCAAAAGGAGCGTGGGAAGACAAAGGAAAAGATGGACAGACGACATTATAGAGATTGCGGGAAAGAACTGGATCAATATTGCCACAGACAAGTGCAATTGGAAACAGATGGAGGAGGCTTTTACCCACAAGGGATCACACATAATAAAAACAACAACTTAAATGTAAAAAATATCAATTTATGTAATTTCAGTTGTGTGAGAAATAAAGCTGTAATAATAATAATAATTATCTCCGGGTGTTCTCGTCTAGCTAACGAAGAGTACTTGCATAGACACAACCTTGTAGCCAGGATTATCCACCAGCAACTTGCTCTGAAATACAGCCTTGTGGAATCTGAAGTGCCGTACTACAGGTATGTGCCCGACCCAGTTCTCGAAAATAGCAATATCACATTGTACTGGGATCGCTCCATCATCACTGACAGGACTATTGTTGCCAATAAACCTGATATAGTGGTGGTGGACCGAGTAGAGCGGCGCACAATGATCATTGACATAACGGTCCCGCATGACGGGAACCTCGTGAAAGCCGAGAAAGATAAACAAATCAAGTATCTTGACTTGGCTCGCGAGGTTGTCGACATGTGGGATGTGGACTCAGCGATCATTGTGCCGATAGTCGTATCAGCCAATGGCTTAATTGCTAAGAGCCTCGACCAACACCTAAGAAGGCTCTCGTTAGGCAGCTGGGTCAAGGGCTTGATTCAGAAAGCGGTACTCCTGGACACGGCTCGCATTGTCAGGAGGTTCCTCTCTCTGGAGCCCTGACCGCCGGTAGCTTGGACCCTGTTCCCGATACCGGTGGGCTACTATTTTTTATATTTTTAAATGTTTTTGTATTATTTTGTTTTTATAAAAATATTTAAAAATGTAAATTATATGTATATAAATGAAATAAAGGAGATAATAATTATATTTTAGTTAGTATTTTATTAATTATAATTAAACTACTTTGAATAAAAGAGCCATTTTCAATAGGGTTCCTTCTATGGCTGACACGAATGTATAAAAAAAAATTGACTCAATTAATTGATTTTATCGCAATTAGCTACAATGTTTTCAGGGTTCATAAATTGACAGACAGGAATTTTTTTTCAACTATTTTGATGCTTTCTCCATTTCTGCTGCATTAAATCAATTGTTAAAAAGTACAGTATTAATCTCCATTTAATCATCTATACAATGGTATATAAATTAAGTAGGTTCTGTGTACTAGCAGGAGTGTAACAATAAAAACAGTTGCAGAAATGGGGCAAAAAAAAATTTTCGATCGTAGAGCACACTCTAATGCTTTGCATTATGAGTCGTGCAAAAGAAGCAGAAGTATTTTGTATCCCGTCGAGGTGCAATGTAAATTAATATGGATAGTATGGAGACTAGGCCTTGTTGAAATAATTACCTACGCTCCATTTTTCAAAACATCGCGGCGACCACTCTTCTCGACAACCTGCAACTGATAGCGTGTCTGTGAGAGTGTGCCTTTACGAACGTTTACTACTTAGTTTCTGTACTGACCATATTTATACTGTAGTCTTTCGGTATGTCGTCCGATGTTTCTTGTCCATTTACATAGAGAAGAAAAAGGTAGGTACGTATACTAACTTAGTGGTATTTCACATCGAGTACCAAACTGCAAAAGCTCTTAACATAAATATATACAAACTTATTTACCTTTACCACATCTGGAACTACTAAACCATTTTGACAGCTCGACAAAAACCGCAACATTCTAAAATTCTGTATTCGAAATTCTGAATTCACCTTCCAAATTCAAACGACACGTAGCTCCTAGTGCCGTGCATCGAATATCAAAAACGTCGAAGGAACTTGTCCCGTCGCCAGCGATTAACGAATAGTGTGCGACGGCGACGAGCGATTACGCGCATATAGGTACCAAGCATGAGCCTCTCAGCGAGTGTTCTGCAAACGAGCGTCACTGAGCGAGTTCTCTCTTTGATAGCACTGTTGCTGCTATAAACGAGTACTCGCCGGCGGTGTGAACAGTCAGTGATCAATATAAGAGTGAGACTTGATTAGTACGTTGCATTGCGTTGAGTCGTCGCAGCGTCAACGCTGCGTCGTTTTCCATATGTTTTAAATGACATGCCACATTATAGCGTTGCGTCGTCGCACGCGACGTTTCAACGGATCAGTGGACGAGAGACTAAGCTGGGGGAGGTTGATGCGCTGTGCTGTTGGAGCTCCGGTGCGACGACGGACACCAACAATAGGACACGTAGAACTCGTTTGTTCCGATTCATTGTGGTGACTGACTGACGTGCGTCGTCCTCTTGCGCTGCGACATCGTGCGTCGTCGCAACGCAGGTGTGTCATACAATGCGTTGATCCGTTGCGACGACGCAATGCAACGCACGAATGAGGCCTCACTCTCAATGTATCTTTTTTACACTCGACCTATAATCTTTTGTACTTATCTTGAGCGAGAAAATCGATGACATCTAGTCGCTTCCTCGTCGAGCGGTGGGACAGGTGCTTAAAATTATCGATTAAAACAAAATCGTTTTTAATCATTTAATTATATCGTAAATTGGAATAATTACCATGATTGGTGCGATAATAACGTGAAATTGGCATCGGTCCGCTTGTCACACCGTAATCGATTTTAATCGCTTGGCTTGTGTGATTCGCATAATAAACAAAAATCGTCTGTGGCAGAACTAAGTACCTACGTAATAATATTTTATTGGTGACATTACCGCTTGCTTTTGGACGCCTGTTTGTGTTGATTCTATTTGAGGTTCACTGGGGACTGAATAGTTTCCGCAAGTTATTTTATATGTAAGTTTTATTGAAGTTTCGCAGAAGAGATGAAGATAAGTAAGGGAACTTTTTAGGGTTACGTACCCGAAGGGCGCCGTAAGCCTCCGCTGTCCGTTCATCTGTCTGTGTGTCAACGGGCTGTATCTCATGAACCGTAATAGGTAGACAGTTGAAATTTCACAAATTGTGTATTTCTATTGCCGCTCTAACAAGAAATGATAAAAATTAAATAAAGTTAATAATTAAAGGGGATACAAGAAACGTGTTTCTTTTCGGCGTTTTTTGCTGGATCTTACGAGTAATATGGTACGGAACCATTCGTGTGCAAGTCCGAGTCTGACTCACACTTGGTCGGCTTTAGCTGCTGTCTTTAATTGGCTTTACGCTGAAATTAAACCAAGCATCAAATTAATGTGTTAGATATTAATTTTTTACTTGGTTTAGATTTATTTTTTAAACAAGGCCTTTTGACTAGTTTTACAAACTATTAAATGCTTGTTTAATTTAAGATATTGTTTGTTTGTAGTTTTTGTTTCTTTTATTTTTATACTAACTTAGTGACTATTATTTTATACTTACATAAAGGTAAAAAAAGTTTGTTGGTTTATAAATAAAATTAATATAAGAAAAAAAAAGGTTCTAGCTTACTCACTTTTGTGTACTAGGGAACCAGGAATAGTGAAAAGTTATCTGATTCGAGCTTGTTCTCACGTCGCTATCCATGCGGATATTACGTTCGCCACATCGTCGACAGGGATTTGCTTACTTAGGGATGCTTGAAAACGATGTGAGAAATGGATTCTTTATCCATCTCTGGTTTTCTTGAAGAAGGAAATGTTTTGTAGAGGTTCGTATCGAATCTTGTAGAATTAACCTACTTGTTAATAATCAAAAATAGTTATCAACATAATACTGATTGAAAGTTATTTCGGGATTGACCTTGGCCCTTTTTATACAGTCAATGGTTATAATTTCGTCACGTTTCGAGGGAAGGTTTAATTAGGAAATAAACGAGGGAAAATAAAAAACCACAATCTTTATTACCTACTAACTTTTGTACGCAGTTTCGACCAAGTGGATGTCGGAAAATATGTTAAACTTTGTTATATGGATGAAAATATGTTTTTGAAACAATAAAAATTATTCAAACTCCAAACTCAAAGTCAAAGCATTTATTCCAATTAAATCATTTACAGGCACTTTTGAATTGTCAAAGAGTCGGTCAGTTAGTCAGAAAGTTGAAGCTAGTCGCCCATTCCAAAAAGTAGATCTCTGTGGAGAAGAACGGGCAAGAAACTCCAAAGACAATCTTTTAAATAAAGATATTACAAAATCCTGGGTACATTATTCTTGTTGCTTCTATATGTGAGAACAATGTGAAAAAAAATAGAAACAATAAAAAAATAGAAACAAAACAAAGACTGGTCATCTCTTTTCTGCCAAGGCTTATTTTAAATATTATTCAAAGTATAAGATTTAAAATAAGCCTTGGCAGAAAAGAGATGACCAGTCTCAACCGACGGCGCCCGTTCACGAACATGACGCGTGGATCAGCACCATCCAGCTCAACCATTTTGTAGCGAACCGAATGATCCAACACACTCGCCGCTATCGGCGAGACATTTAAGTAAGCATGACAAACTCTCAACGGCCATGCTCTTTCAAGTCAACATAAAACATAATATAATAACAGTATAATTAATATCCCACGGGAACGTACTACCGGGAAATATTCAGGTTATAGACTATTTGTGAAAGGTATCCAGGTTATAAACTACCTGTGTGCCAAATCTCATGTAAATCCGTTCAGCCGTTTTTGCGTGATTGAGTAACAAACATCGAAACATACAAACTTTCACATTTATGAACCAGTGAACTTCGTACCACGCGAGATAAAATTTTGTTTTATTTTTATTTTTCGACTGTGTGATTGTTTAATTTGCTTTAAAGGTAAAGAGGTGAACAAATAAAATAAAAAAAGACGTGTGGCACTCGGAGACTGCCGCGGTAAAGCTATTGCATAGCTGTTTTTATCAACTTATGCAATTATAATACAACCAATGCCACCTAGAGGCGAGTTGCTGAACTAAATAGACAGGGGTGTTAGGTTAGGTTATTTTCGTTACGGAATTTCTGGATTCGGTCTCCACGCTCAAGGCCCGCGATAGAAGCTATGCAATAGCTTAAAAAAAACAAATCGGTCGAGCCATTTTAGACTTTTTGCAAGACTAGCACGGCAATTGATTTTTATATCAATAGAAGATATAAATATAGTAGGATTTAATATTATTAGGATGAAACGACACGTTCCGCAACCAACTAAACTTTGGCAATAACATTCAACGTTATCCAAAGCATTTACCAAACGACAAATTAGGCGAACAGACGGAAATCTTTTGTGACTTTCCTTACCTCGTTTACTCATTAGGGACAATAAAGAAATCACGTTTTCCCTTACTTTTTCCTTTTACCGAAGACTTTACCGTAATTAGGGAATTACGCTTCGGTGTAACAGGAGGACGATGTACAATGGAGTGTAATTATATAGACATTCGGTGGACTGTCCGTGACGCTGTGAGGTAACCTGCCTGCGGGAAACTGAATAAGCCGCAAACAATAATAAAGCTCCATTTACACTTTGCATACTATATAAATATTGTACAGAATCTAGTTTTTCTAAGCCCTCGTTCCCACGGACGCGAAAAGCACGCGCGTGATAAAATCGCGTGGCGCGCTTGGAATGGAACAAATGCAAAGCGGTACATCTGTTCACACGGCCGCGATTTTTCCACGCCGAGATTTTAAATCGCGCAGTGTTCGATTTGCAACGCTCGGCGTTGAGCGTTGAATGAATGTGACATACGAAGTTCTGTACTTCTGTTCCCACGGACGCGTAAAAATCGCGCGCGTTGGTCAGTACGGCACGCCGGCTCGTAGAGTACGGACATGTCGCATGCTCAAGGCCGTAATAAAACATTGGAATAATCAGTCAGTTCTGGGCATAAGTAGGTATTTAGGTGGAGTTTATCATAAAGAAAGTAAGTAGGTATTAAACGGGTTTAATTTGATAAAAAAACAGTAGAAGAAACATGCTATTTATTATAATTTTCAGGATATTATTTCCAAATAATTTTATGGCTTAAAAAAATGGCTTTTTAAATATAGTTCATTATTCAAGGGCTGGACCGATGACCTTGTGAAGGCCGCAGGAAACCACTAGATACGGGAAGCACAGAATTGCTCGAAGTGCCGGTGCTTGGGGGAGGCCTATGTCCAGCAGTGGACGTCTTTCGGCTGAAATGATGATGATGATGATTCAAGGGATGCATCCAAATTTTTTTTTGCGGTTTTCTGGCCTCCTAACTAGCTACCGCTAATGATTTTGCGGAACCCATCGTACGTCCGCACTGCTCGCAGATTTAATTCCAAGTGATTTTTTCACGCTCGTTCGAACACTCTGTTGAAGGCGGGGAAAAATCGCGCTGGGCGATTTTATCCCGCCGCGATTTTATTACGTCCGTGGGAACGAGGGCTAACTGAATAGACAACTGTGCTGCTGGGGACCTTATTGAGCCACTTCTTCCCGGCTAAGGCGGTTCACACAAGTTTTGGCAAAGGGATTAGCACCGCTGGATCGCGCGGTCGGGCGCTGTACGTGTGTTAGGCATCAACGGATTTATTAGAGGCCAATGCGACATGAGATCCGCTTCACTGCCTGCCGCGGCGGTGCGCGGTGCCGTGTGTAAACCGCCTTAAAGCGCTAAGAAGTGGTGAATAGTTCGACATTTGGGGGACCGTTTTATGTAATACTAGCTGCGCTCCGCGGTTTCACCCGCATAAATCTCGTTCCCGTGGGAATATTGGTATAAAAAGTATTCTAAGTCCTAATCTTGTGCCGTCTCTATATATGTGCCAAATTTCATCCAAATCTGTTTAGACGTTTCAGCATGAAAGAGCAACAAACAAACTCACTTTCTCATTTAAAATATTAGTTAGGATAGAGTCACACACAATAAAGGATATAAACGAACCGATACCTCAAACATACTAAACAAGGCTAAAAGCCTGTGTTTTAAGAGTAAATATTCCTTATAATGGCATACAAACTGCTACTGACTATCATGCAAGTACTTACTTCAGTAAGTACTTGCATGATAGTCAGTAGCAGGTGTGCGGTTAGATTTTACTAAAAGGATCCCTATTTTATTTGATGCTGCATTCTATGCTCCGCGTATAACGGTTTAGAAGCTATTGTTGTCTAATAAAAAGAAAAAAAGAAATTAATTTTCGTGAACAGCTGTGTCTCATCTCAAACAAGAAGATTATCCTTTAAAACGGACTCATATTCAGTGTTTTCTAAATAACACTATACAATAGACAATCCGAGAAGCCATCAATCGTTCACAGATATCTAGTTTCTAAGCGAGCTAGAAGAACATACGATAAATCTATTGATGATTTATTTGAAAGAAAGAAAGTAAAAGGGACCACCTATACTTAGGATATTTAGGATTATTTGTCGTAGAAACACGTGCATAGGTACCAAGAGATAAGAGTTATCAGAAAATATAATACATTACTGTATCTATTGGTATTGACGGACAATCGTAGCCGAGGCACACATACGTGAGGCCATCAATGCCTGGTTAGGGCCAAGCCTTGTATAGTACTTTTCTTAAACAATGCGCGGAAATTCAAACTAAGTAAATTAATTATAAATTCCAGAATCAAAGACGAAGAAAATTTTTCAAGCGCCAATATGTTCATTTGTTTCTTTTTTACTTTAAACAGCTCTATTTGCTAAACCAGTTCGAAATTTGAATAAAAACTAACTTTTTACTTCAACTAATGGCAAATAATGGCAATGTGTTAAAATAAAAACTTAGTTCAGTTTTTAAATATCACGACAGTAAGAGTTTTCATAGACTTAACTAACATTGCTGGCCGGGCGCTCGCTTATTTTTGACCAGTACAGCAATTTCGATTTATCTCGAAGAAGTTTGTCAAAGTAATGTTCGAATTCGGTTTAAAAGAACTTTATTTCTCATAAGAACTAAACTAGTTCGCTTATAATGAGATACATTTATGTGGTTTTTAACCAATCTGCGTTCACAATTCATTTGCAAAACATGTAAACAAACACGAGCCTTAGGAAAAACAACTGCAATGCCTACACATAAGGTTCAGTTTGCGCTACAGCTTCATAATTTTTTTAACTTTTTTAACAGTACTAGTCGGTCTAAAATGAACCTTATTTACACTTACAAGCATGTTTGAAAAAAAACATACGAGTATTACCACACATTTTATATAATTATTAAATATTAACAAACACATAGCACACACTGGTCTTCTTATCCCTACCTCCGTTCTACCGTGAACCGTTAAGTGCGACAAGCTATTAGGCTAATGTCTGAAGTACCATTATCCAACACATTTACTTACCAGAACTGTTCGTATACAAATGTATGTAAATTGTATGTATAGCGACGTATTGTGTTGGTATACAGTCAAGGATAATAATTGTTAAGCAAATTGACAAACTTCGTAATTATTATTTTTTACCCTCAACCGGGAAGCTCTTGGCCTGCATCTCACCTGAAGATAAGTGATGATCAGGCCGAAGGTGGAAGCGAGCTTCACCCGGAATTCTCAACCACAGAGGAACTGGCTATCTTATCTCTAACTGCCGATTGCCGAAACACATTATGGCGACAGACTTAGATAAGATGGTGGTAGCTAGGCGGGCTTAGAACAAGCCCTACCACCAACCAAACCGAGCAGAATATTTTGGTCCCTCCCTTTAATGTTCCCACTTCTGGGACACAGGCCCCCTCTATGTTAAAGGGTGTGGGCTGTAATCTACCACGTGGGCCCAGTGCGGGTTGGTAGATGTCATATCTTCGAATTTTTGGTTCTAAGACATACCGGTTTCCTCACGATGTTTTCCTTCACCGTTTTGAGAGCAGTGGTGATGGAATTATTTACATAAAGTAAAGCGCCAGCTTGGGTTCGCACCCACGACCTACAACTCGTAAATCGGGGCCGTTACCACAGGGCCACCACTGCACTGCACTGCGATTTGAATATATCGACAGTTTAAAGTGATGGTCAACTTGCTTAGCGATTAGTTTTCCTGACATAACATAGATGTGCAATGGTGCAATCAATGTATGGTCAGAATACACGGAGCGTCGTAATGAGTTTATCTGCAAGTAGTTTGAGGGTCATCATCATTATCTTAGCGGTTCTAGCTAAAGAGCTACAGTAAGCAGTCATTTAATTTATGTAACATGTTCAGCCAGGAGCTCGTGGCTACATAATAACAGCTGCACGGGTCGATCGCAGCTTAACCTACGCTTGTCGCGGTCGGTTTGTGGAGGGGGACCATTCATTAGAAATCCAGACCACACTGTGCGTCCTAAAGCACGTTAAGCCGTAGGTCCCGGCTGTCATACGTAGATTTTTGGCAGTCGTTAAGAGCAGTCAGTTCTATTAATGTTCCCACTGCTGGGACACAGGCCTCCTCTCTGTGAGAGGAAGTGGGCTGTAATCTACCACGCGGGCCCAGTGCGGGTTGGTAGATGTCACATGTCTTCGAATTTTTTGGTTCTAAGACATACCGGTTTCCTCACGATGTTTTCCTTCGCCGTTTTTAGAGTAGTGGTGATGAAATTATTTACACAAAATAAAGCGCCTGCTTAAGTTCGAATCCACGACCTAAGACTCGTAAGTCGGGGCCGTTACCACAGGGCCACCACTGCTCTATCACAGATCTGATCTCCTCCTGTTTTATTTTTAAAAATTGCACTCGTCTTTCATCGTGTTTTTCATAAAATTTCACCAGTTTCGCAAACTTTATTAGGTATCCCACTAACAAAGTCACAAATATTCTGCTTTTCGTATTCAATCTTGACCATGACACTTCCCTTTAGTTAGACAACCCCACAGAAAAAATATCAGGACGAGTCTCGAAATCCTCAGTGATCAAAATGGTATTCGCTTCTCAACGATTTGTTTGAAAAATCATTTTCAAATTCATGTAAGAACTTCAAGACAAAATTTAATGAGAGTATTGCGGTAATTATAGTCATATAGACTGAGCATAACAAATCCGCATTTTAACTAAATAATAGACACCAAACAACTGCAAAATTTGGCGTCAAATCAGAATGGGGGCAAAAAAAGATTGGCCACCCTGTATTATATTATTACATACAGTATGTTACCGACCCGTCCCTGTATGTTATAACATACAAACTTTGGTATCAAGTAAAATAGTCGATAATCCTCTTACTCTGATTAGCCTGAATATTTTATTGAAACAATTCGATTAACGACTTAAAGGAGTTAGAGACATAAGTAGGAAAGGGTGAATATAAATATTAAGTCGGGTTTGTACTGGGCAGAATGAGCGGTTAACGTTAGTGCTTTTAGTTCAAGTAAATCCTGGTTTAATTTATACAGCGATTCGGATCAATAGTCGGTTTTGTAAAGGTTTATTTGAAATGAGATTCTGAATAATGTTTGAGTACCTACTGTTGTGTGTAATGTGGTTTGGCTAAAATATAACATAACTAGCTCCGCCCCGCGGTTTCACCCGCATAAGTCGCGTTCCCGTGGGAATATCGGGATGAAAGGTATCCTATGTCCTTTTCCAGGTCATGTTCTACCCATGTGCCAAATCTCATCCAAATCTGTTCAGCCATTTTAGCGTCAAAGCGTAACAAACAAACAAACTCACTTTTGCATTTATAATACTCAAACTCAACCTCAAAGCATTTATTTCAATTAAACCATACACAGGCAGGTTTTGAATTGTCAAGGTCAAATATTAGTTAGGATTAGGATAACATAACATCACGACTGTAATCGCCGTAGAACTAAACAGAGGTGTGTGTACCTACGAGTATAGTACGCCCACATTTCGCCAGTTATGTTTTAGTCCCATGTAATAGGGGGCGAGCCTGTTGCCATTAACCGGACACAAATTCAGACTCAGGGCTGCTACTGAGAAATTCTAGACAGTAAAACCAAAAAACCTTTGCCAGACCCGGGAATCGAACCCAGGACCTCATGCTCAGCTATGCAGGCAGTCAATAAAATATAACAATGTTTACAAAATAAATATTTCACGAAAATAGTTTTCATGTGCACATGTTTTCACCATTTTTTGTTATTTATGAAATTAAAACCACATTGTCAACTTCGTTTCACAAAACACTTGTGTTTTTATGTTATTACTAGCTTTTGCCCGCGGCTTCGCCCGCGTGGATGTCGGAAAATATCCCACAGGAACGTGCTACCGGGATTCAGAGTATCCTATGTCCTACCTAACTCAGGTCATGGCCTATCCTTATACCTTCTTTCTTCTTTTTCAATTGAAAAGTTAAGTATGTTCTCAATCCAGTTTGGAAATTCGGGCAGCCGAGCCGCTTACAGCTTTGAGACGGAAACCTTTTTTTTTTTTTTGAGATATCATCAATTAACTTCTCTCGCTCTGGGTGGAGCGGAAGGGCATGTCAGACTCTTACTGACTAAAACCCACCCGTGTTCCATCAGTTGCCTGTACGTCGCCTGGGGCCAAGCCCCTTAGGACTTTCCCGCAACCCCGGCAGGCATCGGCCCTAGCGGACCCCGTCAATTGTGCTGACATCTCTAAGAGGCGCGCGTAGAACACAACGCGCTGTCGACCCGGGCCTGGTCCTTATCGGACGGCGAGCTACCCATTGTGACAGGGCGCTAGTCCTACTCTTTTTTTCTTAACAACTTTTTTTCTTTCTTACAACGGGGAAGCTCTTGGCCTGCATCTCACCTGATGGTAAGTGATGATCAGGCCGAAGGTGGAAGCGAGCTTCACCCGGAATCTTCAACCATTAGGGGAACAGCTTATCTTATCTACTGCCGAAACACAAACATGCTGTTAACATTGTTGTTATACTCACACTATCGCCCGGTTAAAAAATAAAAAACAACTGGTTTATATGACTCTAAATGCCTTACTTAAAATACTAATTATTAATTTTCCTATTAATAATATCATTAATTTGTAAATCCTACTCTAGGGACGCCATTGAACACACAATACTTATGTACATGACGTTAGAAAGGTTAATTTATGAACTTTAATAACTTTTGACAGACTGGGAAAATTGTAATTAAATAAAGATTAAATAATAATTCAAGATAAGGACTATTAAAAGGACTATTAAAAGGGAGGATCCTCCAACCAGACAGGTATTATATCTGGCGGGCAACTGCCCATATGTTGATTTCGGATAGTCTTATCTATGTTATTCGCTCAGTAAACTCTAACTGCGAGATGTAGGAATTGTGTGACGTCATGTCTTTTTGTTTCGTAGTTTTTTTTGTATGTGGCGGTCTAACCGCTACAAGTATATTTCCAATACCTTAAATCTCTTTAAAATAAGACACAAAAAAATCAATATTACATGGAAATTTAAAATTCAACCCCTATTTTACCCCTTTGGGGGTTGATTTTACAAATACTCTGATACTTACGCGTATTTCCTTATTTTTTACAAAAAGCATAAATGCAAATTTTCATATCGCTAACATAAGAAATCCCACAAACCATACAAACTTTCATCCCTTATATCACCCCCTTAAGGGTTATTTTTACGACAAAAAGTACCCTATGTCTTTCTCCAGGATGTCATCTACCTCCTTGCCAAATTTTATTTTGAAAATAAGATAAAAAAATCAATTTTACATAGAAATTTTAAATTCAACCCTTATTTTACCCCTTTGAGGGTTGATTTTACAAAAACTCTGATACGCGTATTTCCTTATTTCTTTCCAAAAGCATAAATTTAAATTTTCATATCGCTAACATAAGAAATGCTGGGTTTCCCATACAAACTTTCATCCCTTATATCACCCCCTTAAGGGTTATTTTTGAGACAAAAAGTACCCTATGTCCTTCTCCAGGATGCCATCTATCTTCTTGCCAAATTTTATCGAAATCCGTTCAGTGGTTTAGCCGTGAAAAGGTAACATACAGACAGACAGACAGACAGAGTTACTTTCGAATTTATAATATTAGTATGGATTGAATAAAAGTATAAACTATATGTGTTAACATTTTTTTTCTGTTTGTTTCAGGCGATGAATTCATATTTCGCGACAAGTTCGGAGGCATCAGCCTCATGTTTGCAGCTAATCAAACCTCCAAAACACTTATGCCGAACACTACATTTGTAAGTACTACATTATTCAATAATTTATAATAATTTATGTAATTATACATATGTCGCAGGGAAATAAGGATATCAGAGGTTTCACTGTGTCGAATATTCTTCGTCGTTCCACCAAAAAAAAAAGTACTGTTTTGCAAGAAACTAAATGTTTTATGTAATTCAAGTTGCCAAAAATCGCTGCCTTGTTTAAATAAAAAATAAGGTATTCCGTTTATAATCGACTTCAAAAAAGAAGTTAGTTGTCGTCTTAAGTATTAGTCGAACCACGAATACATTTTGAAGTCGGTATTATTTTTTAGATTAGGTATTTTTATGACAAAAATAACAAGTAGAAGTACTTCTTTTACTTGTTATTTTTTTATGAACGAATTCGCATAATAGAAAAAGATAAAATGTCGCCGTCAGAATGTGTAAGTTGATTGAAACTTTAATATATAATAAAAATGCATCAGTTAATTTGTAATTTTGTTTTATTATTTTATCCATCAACAGTTTTCTCATTTTACTAGATTTAGTTTAGTGAAACGACATATCAATGACATTATGAGTTCACACATGCAGAGTTGGACTCCCATTTGGTGCAACCTTGAGACACACACCGCACTTTGTATGTTTCATTATTTTAAAGTGTCTTAGCCAATAGTGTCATCACAATGGTGCCGATTCTCTTGTACGCCGAACTAAACTATCACTAAAATTCCTTGCTTTTGGCTATGAAAATCTAATAGCTATTCTGACAAAAACAAAATCGCAAAATTAAAAAATAATTTTGACACACCTAAAATCGAGTTTGACAATCGCGTTGCGAGTCGACTCCACGTGGTACTTGTTTACTCTACACCGTGAAATTTTTTAGAGCCGGAGGCGCGGGGGTGGCAGCCTCGACGTGTTTTATATGGAATTTTTCACTTTTTGTATGGAAAATATGAAAAATTATTACCAACATGTTCAGTTATAGGGGTTTAAGGGTTTATATAGAGGGGGTCGAAATTTTCAATATTTTTGACCATTTTCGAGATACACTGCTTTTGCACCTGAAGTCGAAGTGTTGCTGTGAATTTTAGGTCATGCCAACTAATTTTATTCCATTCGTTTTTAATCGCGTAAAATAGTCAGATTTAGTTGGATACACCAAATTTTTAGGTGAAAAACGTCAAATTCAGAAAAGCAAAATTGCCATTTTCACTAAACTAATAACTCAGTGCAATCTTAGTGCTTTCAAACTAAAATATAGTTAAGTTGTGTCACTTTAGTCTATTTCAGAATGGGAAATCCTCGTTTGACAGGACTAAATAAAATTTTGGTGATTTTTAGTCTAGTTTAGAGGCATTTGTGACAAGAGAATCGGCACCATTGTCTTGCTTTTTTAGGGTTCCGTACCCGAAGGGTGACAAACGGAACCCTATTCATAAGCCTCCGCTGTCCGTCTGTCTGTCAGCGAGCTCTATCTCATGAACCGTAATAGGTAGGCAGTTGAAAATTTCACAGATTGAGCATTTCTATTGCCGCAAGAGCAACAAATAATAAAATTAAAAAATAAAGGGGGGTCGCCATACAATAAAATTAAATTTTGAAAAAAAAAATATCTGACTCTGGCATGTGAGGTATCATTTTCTAGAGCTCATCGAGTAGAGAATAAATATAATTTTTATTTGTTTTTATCTTCAAAATTGATGAATTAGGGGGCCGTAGAAGTTGTCTGTTTTAGACCATTTTTGTACGAGCTCTATCTCAACAACTAAACAAATTAGGAATTTGAAACTTGTGTGTATCATGTAACATATATATACTGTTTATAATCAACAAATACTAAAAACGCCGATTCATAACGTATTTTATATAATATGGGCGATTTTCTGCAACTTAAAGTAATAATTTTGTATTTCATGCTAATAATATGCGATATAAATTCCACAGATAACTATTTAATAGTCGGAGTAATGACATGGAATTAGTAAGTACCTACTATCATGGCAGCATATACTATTTCGATCATCCAAAAAGGTCTACAAAATAAACTTTCTTCACAAGATTATAAAACCGGCCAGTATTTTTTGAGTTTAAGAACTTTATCGACTTTTTTCAAAGTATCCCTAGACGGTGTTGATGTGTGTACCTCATGTTAAAACTACACTCCAATAGACAATATATTCAGTAACATTGAAATGAATGCTGGCACATACAGTGTACTATTCAGTTACCTAGCTTAAACCGTTGTGGATACAATTTCATATTGAGAAAAATTATTGGTGTAAAAATATTCGGTCATGGCGGCCAATCTCAACGGAGACTGGCCTTCGGCGCGGGAGATATTATAGTGCACAAGTGTGTGCGCAGACACGAGTGCACTCTCTCTTCCTTCACTCTCATAGTCCGATAGGATGTGTAAAAATAATAAGTAAGAAATAATAGATTTCTGTATGACTATCAAAAATAACGTAAATAAATACCTGTATTGACCCATGCGTTTGCACTGGCGAAACATCACGACAAAACATATTGAAATCTCTAGTTCCTGTCAAACATTGTATGAAAAATTGACAGAAAATAGAGATTCCAACATGTTTTGTCGTGAATGTTTCGCCAGTGCAAACGCACAGCTATAATTAAAATTTGGCGTACTACTTACATTCTATTTTGTACAATATAGTCTGATGTAGCAAGAGAAATCCTTTTATTTATAAGTAACTAGCTTTACCCGGCCTGGCTTCGCCCGGTTAGCACTAAGTACTTATCTACGGCGCATCTACCTTTCCTAATTACCTATTTCTACCTAATTACCTACCCTACCTACCTACCCTACCCTTCTTACCAGGGTAGGTAGGTACCTAACCTACCCTACATATCTACCTGCTTACCTACCATATATACCTATTTATACCTACTAATACTATGTTAGTAGCAAATAAATAACTTTGACTTTAGTTAATGCATGTTACTGGATAAAGTTAACTTAATATTTTTCTCTTAAAATAAATGAAATATACTCCACTACACCTATATTTTAACACAACAACATTTTCTCATTAAAATTAGACAATTTCTTTACAAATCTTTGTTTTTTTATAGCGCCTCTGTTGTTACCTTTACGAAAGTATTACAAAAATTCATAGTGTTAAATCTTGTACGACATGGTATGCCGCACTTGACAGATTTTATTCTTTATTAATTTCCTTGTAGCTATATTAATGTATTTAGTTATCATTAAATATTGTTTGTGTATGTTGTGCTATGTCTTGTGTGCAGCAAATAAACGACATATAAATATCTATCTATCTATAATATTAGCATTATGTCATATCACTACACATTTTAAGTAAGAATACGTAATAATCGAGAATATTCGACATCTACCGTGATTTCGTGGTGTTCCTAGGGATTTCGTGAAATTCCTTGTATCCTCATTTCCCTACGACATATACAAACATTATAGTCCTCTTCTGGAGGGTCCTATGGCTAAGTAAAAACAGTCGCAACGGTCGATTCATAAGGTTAAGCTATACGCTTGCTGCGGTCGGTCCGTGGATGGGCGACCATCTTTACATACCGAGACCTCTCCGTGCGTCGGAAAGCCGTTGGTCCCGGCTGTAATTTTTTAATCTTTGACCAGCACGCGTAGCATGAGCACCGCTTTGTCGACGGAAAAGAAGACAAAAATGACGTTTCGTGTAGACAGTACGACGGCAGCAAAGAAGAACGAGTCAACTGTACTTTTTACGAAATTCACTCTTTTACATAATTCGACTCAGAATTATTTGTTTCGTCATAGGATGTTTTTCCTGTCATTGAGCATTGTCTTCTGATATTGAGTCAAAGACAACTACAACTTTTTTTTCAGTGTGTCGAAGTAAGTACCGTGTTTTGGAATAAGAAAATATTACAGTAATATTGACCGTAACCATTTCCTTGGTAACTTATCTAAATGATGTAAAATAGGTGAAGATAGCTATGTTCTTATATTAGTTATCACAGTTTTGCGTTTAAACGCTTTTCTGTAAAATCATGATTTTGTAGATAACCGTTTATTATACTTTGCGACCGTCGAGTAGAAAGTTTCACTATTTTAGACAACTGTCAGTGTGACTTGACAATTTGGGATAGAAAACTTTCCTCTGTAATAGTCTACATATAGAAGGCCCTAGACAAAGATAGTTAGAAATGAAAGACAAAATGACAGATGGGATGTCAAAAATGGAGAAAGGAAATGTCACTTTGTATAGAAAGAGCTGTGTCTATTCTTCGTAGACATAAAAAGCGTCATGCTACGCGTGCAGGTCGTCGGAAACCCGAAAGCCTGAGAACCAGTCTTATCAAGTGGTATCGTATTACCCAGTAACCAGGGTTGTGGAGATCAGATAGGCAGTCGCTCCATGTAAAATACTGGTATTCAGCAGCATCCGGTTAGACTGGAAGTCGACCCCAACATAGTTGATCTCTTCACCGTATCTGGTGAAATTTCTGATCGCACAGCCAAATTTGCTTCCAGCTTAACTGGTAGTACCAATAATAAATCCCCGGTACTAACGGTTCGACCGATCGAAAGGCAGCAAATACAAAATAAAAAATAAATTCCCAACGTTTAAAAAAAAAATAACACAGCATAAAAAGCCAGTTCACACAAAAGAAAAATGAACCTTGTAGCAAGTCAAAACCAGCACTTCAGCTTAACGAGTCAATTATCGAACGAACAAAACACTCGATTTTAGTACAAAACTGTTTTCAATAGACTTAAAGTATACGAAAACGGCAAGGTCACTCAATATCCTAAGTGTCAGGGACAGGGCCACGAAATAAATTGATGTCCGGCCAACAAGTGGCTCCAGGGAGGGTGAGGAGTGAAGAGGGGACGGGAGGGAGAGGGTTCCGAACCATTGCCTCCTTGTGTATTCGATGGAAAACTTATTTTTGCAACGTACGCGCGATTGAGTTAACATATTGCGGTATTGGCGAGCGCTTGTTTATTTTTGGAAGAGGCCTTTTTTTGGAACATTGGTGTGATTGGTGTTTTTGTAAGAGAGTGCGGCTGTGAGGTCAGAGATGGTGCACAGTCAATCTGGCTAGCCTTTTCCCAACTCTGTAGAGGTCAGTCTAACCGAATGCAGCTGAATACGAGTATTTTACATGGAGAGACTGCCTAACTGACCACTACACTCCGGTAACTGGGTATTATTTATGATACTCCTTGGTAAGACTGGTTGTCAGACTTTCGGACTTCTTTCGACCCGTAACGACTGTCAAAGATCTAAATGTGTATTACCCATATAAAATCGAAAATTCTTTTACTGTATAAAAATTATTTTGGAGCAGCCATGTTTTTAGATTTCTTTTGTAGTAATTAAATGGTAGTTCTCTTATTACTTTTGGAATATGGTTTTAATTTTTTATGGACATAAGGTAGCTGTATCTGTAGTGGAGAGCGCTGTCGCGCTGTCTTTTATATAAGGTGTTCCAAAATCAACTTTACAAACTTTAAGGTGCTTTAGACCATCGAACTGAATAACTTTTTCTATGGAACCAACTAAGAAATCAAGAAAAAAAATGCAGCTTTCCCGTACAGTTCAGAACAGTAGGTACCTAGGTACTAAACTTTACGATAGAACAACAATTTTTTTTCTTGTGCGCCGGCCCGCTTGGACCACAAATCACTAGACAATATGTATAGCCAGCTTTTTTTTGTTTCTGTTAATCATTTGAAGATGACAGAGACATGATAATGTTTTAAATATGTTTAGCGCTAAACGCGTTTATAGCGAATTTCACCAATGAAACTGTACGCGATCAGCACTTTTAAACCGAGTTCAAGAGCTGTCAATGTCTATATTCCAAAGAAAAAAATGACAGTGACAGGTCTTAAACGTGGTTTATGTGCTGATAGCGATCAGTTTCATTGGTGAAATTCGCCCTAAGCTATTTGTGTTGCAAGCGTAAGCGGACCTAAAAGGGTTTCCTTTTAAAGTTTAAGTTGGTAGAATAAGAATATACACTCCACCCCTCCCACCTCTCTTCCAGAGGGTTCCATTATTACCACACACAAAAAAGATTAACAGACTTCGCAAAAAGGTATCGCAATGTAAATAAGCCTTTCGTAATTGAAAACAATTACTGCCAGCCCTACTATCCCAACGTATCTAAAACCACAGTATAATATAGTAACAGAATAATTTCTCGTCAGTGACGTTAAAATAATTGCCTATGGTCTGTGCGTAACTGCCGCACTCGATAAGTCGATTGTTGCGTACATCAATACAGAAACAAAAAAGAACAATCAATAAAGAACAGCATCCCTGATGCGAAGGATTCGGGGGAGCACCAACAGCATTCTAAAGGTGATAGTGAATAAGCCTGATTGCCCGTTCCTGGGGCACTGGACCCGTATGCACAGCTGCAGGTCTGGTGCAGCAGGAAGCGGAGGTAGTTATAGGTTTTTAAACTAGTTTATTTTTGTTTCTGTTTTGTTTTGGTTTGTTTTATTTATTTTAATTAGAAATGTTACTAACATAGTTTTAAAAGTATTACTAACAACAATATGAATCACATGTGTTCGATTTAAATAAATAAATACATTGAAATTTCGTAGCGAGTCGTTTCGCCCGTTTTCTATGAAGATATAAATACTGTTACTTATTTCTACTGTGCTAAAATAAACACATCCAAAAGGCTGAAAGCTAGCAACTATAATAGGGTTGTCACTAGTCAACCGACAGACGTAAACAAGCGGCGACAGTGGTCGTACTGGTCGCAATACAATTACACTGTAGAGCAAATGCCAGTGAAATGTCTCGGCAGTGTAATGGGTGGTTCCGCAGAAGTGTAATTTTGTATGTAAATGAAACTTTTTGGTAATATTGTGCAAATCTGGTCGTGTTTTATGTACCAACAGGTACTACTACTCGGGCTTTCTTCTTTATGAAGATTCCTGGGCATTTTTGAGAGATTCTTATATTAGTTTTTTTTTGCGGATTTCAACTCTTAGCGACATTTGGCCTGTGTGAAGCTTGAATCATCATTTGTTTTTTGTTGGGTGGATATTACTTCAGAACCAATTTTCATTGTTTTATAACAAGGAATAATTAAGATAGTTATGCCCATTTTCACCGACATCTAAGTGACACTTAAATGAATCCTTATACAACGTGAAATTTGAATCACAGTTTTGCTAGAACAAACGTTGTTCAGACCATGGTCTACTATCATTCTATAGCATCCAATATGTTATTAAAACAAACTAAACTAGGCGTTCTCAAATAAGTCTTATGTTGCTCAAACGTGTTCAGACATTAACCGTGACATGTAAGGACTCATCGCGGTAGCAATATGGCATTCAAAAGAGTTATGAGGAGTCCACGTGGACTACAAGGATGTCCGGCCAATGCGGGCCGAAATTTTAATAAATAAATCAGTCTTTTTTTGTGTTTTTTCAAATACCATTGACGTTTTTTTTTAAATTGATTGTTATAGAATGGTAGTAGACCATGGTCTGAACAACGTTTGTTCTAGCAAAACTGTGATTCAAATTTCACGTTGTATAAAAGTACACTGTTGGATTTTCAACTCTCAGCGCTAAGCCAGGCGTTGAAAATCCAAATGTGCGCTTTTACTTAGGGATTCATTTAAGTGTCACTTAGTGAAGGTGAAAATGGACATTAGTTGTTTAAAACTGTCCCCTAAAGGCTTATTATTATTATTATTTCGTTTATTGAAGTTTTTAACAAATATTAAAGATTTAAAAAACATTTAAAAATATATTATCATTATTTATTATTACTACTTATTCCTAGTGTGTCTTTGGAATGGTGGTGTTTCCAGAGCTAGTGATGCTCCAAAGAAATTGTTATATTATAATTTGGAGTTATCTATCTCCCTGGCTAATAGTGTCAGTATTTTAGGACATGGACAGTATTAATCTTACAAATGAGGTCTCACGGAAAAAAATCATGTTCCAAACAAAATGCATATCTACCAATTTATTCTTTTTTAGGCCAACTGAATGAAATTCACAAAACATTACAACTAACAAACGCTAAGTCCGAACTCACCCACTCAATAACATTTCCTTTACTTATTCGTCTGTTTTCTATTCTCACAGACCATTGAAGAAGTAAGTTATAGCGCTAACAGTCGCCGAGAAATTCATTGAAGTGAGTACTAAGACGCAGAGATATGTCAGTGAGAAAGAGAGCTTTAGTGGTTTGCGTGTTCTGTACTAAGCTCACGTAACGCGTCGTACGTCCAGCCAGAAAAAGGACTCGCCCATCAAGGAGCGCTGTCCCAAATTAAACGCATTATTAATTTATTATACGTAAAACAATTATCTTTAAAATGGTAAAACTTTCAGAAAAATACGCTTGATAGATATTGCGTGATTCTCGGTTTTTTTTCCGCGTTAGACATAACTTTACAAATTAATTTCACTATTGTAATATAAAATGTAATCTAAAATGTTCCTATATTAAGTTATTAAGAAAATGCTCTAATTTAAAATATATTTTTTCCAAATCATTACACCTGTTTAGACGTGATCTTCAATATAAAATCATTAAAAGTCCGTTATCCTCGCTTTAAGTTGGTGACGCGACCAGTTTCGGGTTCATCGGGTTGATCTTGTTTTGCCACATATTTAGTGGGAAATACTCAAAGTCAAAGCATTTATTTCAAATAAGCCCTTGAAGGCACTTACTGAACGACGGAATTTTTGGTCTGTTTTCAATTTATTTTTATTTTATCTTGATAGGGCTCTACCCTTATTTAATTAAGTATTCTATCCATTTTCAAACATTCTTTTTTTTTTTTTTTTTTTTTTTTCCTTTATAAAGTTTCACAATTGGTGATACTTTATTCACATTACAATCTAGCCTATTAGCTAATAAGTAATTTAAATATAACTTAAACTGCTAAGTAACTATAAAATTAAGAAATCGTCCAATAACGTCTTTCTTATTCACTATAAGTTAAGGGGAAGACACTTGATTCATGTGTTCTATAAAAAGTCAGCACTTGCACTACAGGTTAAGTTCACTTACACTGCTCTAAACTAACTCAAAAGGTTTTACCCTTTTTAGTCTTCGCACTAATTCAGTGGTGTCAAGGAGTTGGATCGCCTCAACATTCACGTGATGATGAAGTCTGTGTTCATGAGCTTCTGCATGTTTTTGTATAACTGTGTTTACGACATCCATTTTGAGGTCCCGGTGGAGGTCACTGTTCCTAATGTACCAGGGCGCGTTGACTATATCCCTTAGTACTTTGTTTTGAAAACGTTGTATGTTTTGACGATTGCTTGGGCTGGTGCAGCCCCATAGCTGAATACCATAGGTCCATACAGGCTTTAAAACTTGTTTATATAACAACAGTTTGTTAGGTATTGACAATGACGACTGTCTACCAAGTAGCCAATACATTTTTTTGTACCGAATATCTAATTCTGCTCTTTTCTTTTTGACATGCTCTTTCCAGCGCAGTTTTGCATCTAGGGTAATGCCGAGATACTTAGCAGTATTCGCGTATGGTATTTGTTGGTTATTGACATTCTGAAATAAAATTTAGGATAATGCCAAAAAGTCTCGAATTTTCTCAGGCCTCACTCAGACCCCCAAGAAACCGTGCCCAGTTCTGGGGACCACTGTTCAAATAACTAGGTTAAATATTCAAGTTACAGTAAGGATAGGTATTTTTTTTTATTGTTATAGACCAATAAATTATTCTTATTCTGTTAAATAAAAAAGGAAGACGGTAGTATTATCATCTAAGGAATATAGTATAGCAGAATCTAGCTAGAAGATCATTTCATAAGGTCTATTAAAACATCACTAAATCGTCGGTTTGCGGGAGCTTAGTCGAATTTCTTATGAATAAAACAATTTTAACTTAAATTTTATCATTAAAAAGAAAATGACAGCAAAGTATCGAGTAACAAAAAACTTTTCCCATCACTTCATCATTGTTAATTCGCTTAAAATCGTATAATTCTCTTTTGACGTTCGCCCATTCTTTGGAAGTCCATTAAAAATTATAATAATCCCGTTTTCCTCGAGTTTTTGATAGGCACTCCATTTTATTCGTAAAACAAATATTCTAAGAAATATTCTATGTATGTAAAAGGTATTTACAAGGCAGATGTGAGTGGAAACGCCGGGAGGGGACGCCCTAGGAGGACATAATATTTATAGTGCCTTTTTCTCATTTTAGTGATGTTCTTAAGAAAGGTCAGGTGCGTAGTACTCGCAGCCGGCGTACGTGTATGGCCAAATGTAAACGAGGCAAACGGAGTATGTAAGGAGTGTAGCAGATAGCGTTCTGTAGTTTTTGATTACCCCCTTGGGAAGGCAGTGTATGTATTTGTGTTTGTATCTATTCATGTAGCCAAGAATGTTTCAATATCTATACTTTATATCCTTAAGTTCAGAGTCGAGCTCCGCGATTACTGACAAATGCTTGCACTGACTGGACAGGCCCACTCAAATCTGTGTGGTTCTTTCCTCAAAAGACCATTTCAGACACTAGTCTACATGGTTCTCATATGGCTTGACCAAGATTATGTCTGGACTTTAAAAGAGACTGGTATCTCTGAGTTTGTTCCGGCCTTTCTTCTCAGAGTAGTCATCTAGCTTATTTTTAATATTTTTTAATACGACGTGTAAAAGTGATTCCGACATCCTATTTACAGAATAAACAATTTCATTTCATACCTATAGCTATGGTGGTAGTTCGTTTATTCCCTCTATGAGGCTAAAAACATTTTTAACCTTTTTAGTCACGTTCTTTTTGCCCCATCGGTCTGTTACTCCCATGTCAATTCTTCACCTCCATCAAAAATTGTCATCCCTATAAAAACACCCTGTAAATAAGTAGGTATAAGGAAACGTGCGACTTCTGAATCGTAGATGATTATCGTTTATTCTGAAAGTAGGCAACGTCGCCAATACCCTTTGGGCGCATTATGTCCAATTCGCAAAATGTCCAATTGTCAAATTCTCAATTGGTCCAGTTCGCAATTGGTCCAGTTCGTAATTCGTCCAGTTCGCAATTGGTCTAGTTCGCAGTTGGTCCAGTTCGCAATTAGTCCAATTCGCAATTGGTCCAGTTCGCAATTAGGGGGCGTCCTTCATTACGAGATACTTTACCTGATTTTACCGACATGTGTAATATTTCGCTGTTTTTAATTTGGCAATATTACTGTACGGGAATAAGAAATGTCGCTAACTGGCGAACTAGAATATTTGTTTATCAAATGCAATAATTAATATCGTAACGCCGAATATTTCGTTTTAGATGTAAAAAAGTGTTTGGTAACTTACCAAACGCCCTTTTTACACCTAAAACCGGTACAACATCAAATTCAGTGTTATAAATAATAAATAAATATAATTGCAATACTTTATTAATATTCTAGTTCGCTAGTTAGCCACATTTTTATTTCCATACAGTAATATCGCCAAATTAATCAAAACGGGTAAATTTTTGACAGGTATTTGCGATATTGCCAAATTTTGGGATAAACGCTCAATCGATATTCTCGTCAAAACTTTGTTTGGGTAGTTTTGAGTTAGCTTCGATAATATGTAGTTAATCCACTTTGTTTATCTTGATGATGTTATAATACAGAGAGACACATAATCCATAGTCCTTCATAATGAACAATATGGCTTTACAAAAGGTCGTTCGACTACAAATGCGGGTGTTGCTCTGCTGAAACACATATTTAACGCATGGGAGAACTCGCAAAATGCTATTGGGGTTTTCTGTGATCTCTCCAAAGCTTTTGATTGCGTGCACCATGACACGCTTTTGCGTAAACTGCGTCATTATGGTGTGCAAAACAAAGCTCTCGATGTTCTAAATTCTTATTTGGTTACCAGTTCAGTTAGGGGTACCTCAAGGCTCAATACTGGGTCCATTTTTGTTCTTAGTGTATATCAATGACTTACCATTCTTTTTAAAGGGTATCTGTGAAGTTGTACTGTTTGCAGATGATACCTCTCTTATTTTTAAAGTAGACAGGAATAGACATGATTTTGACGATGTAAACAGTGCACTCTCAATGGTTACGGATTGGTTTACAACAAATAACTTAGTTATCAATTCCAAGAAAACGAAATGTATAAAATTCGCTTTACCGAATGTTAGAAATCTAGGACCCAACATCGTCTTAGATAAAGAGGGGCTTGAAACTGTGGGCTCGGCAGTTTTCCTGGGCATAACAGTAGATGCTAAACTTCAGTGGGGCCCACATATTTCAAGTCTAGCGGGAAGGCTTAGCTCAGCCGCCTACGCTGTCAGGAAAGTAAGACAATACACTGACGTTGATACTGCTAGATTAGTCTATTTTAGTTATTTCCATAGCGTTATGTCCTATGGCATTCTGCTGTGGGGCAAAGCCGCTGACATTCAAAATATAATTGTTCTTCAAAAACGAGCTGTTCGAGCAATTTACCAGCTAGGTGCCAGAGTTTCTCTAAGAGATTTTTTCAAGGATATTGGTATTCTCACAGTGGCATCACAATTCATCTTTGCCAATATCTTATATATTAGGCAAAATATACACTTATACACAAAAAACAGTGATATTCACAATATTAACACCAGAAATAAGGACAAATTACGAGCTCCTTTTCACCGGCTTCATAAGGTTCATAACTCATTTGTTGGGCTTGGTATAACCTTTTATAACAAGCTACCCACTTATCTGCTAGACTTGCCTTTCAATGCGTTTAAAGCTAAAGTAAAATCCAACCTTTGTTCAAAGGCATACTATTCTATCAACGACTACTTAAACGATAAAAATAGTTGGTCGCTGTGATTAACTCAAGACAATGTTTATGTTCTTTCTCCAGAATTAGCTTACCTACTAATTGTACCTTGTAATTGTTTATTTTATTTGACTGTATAAGTCAAATTATTTTAATTTAATTTTCATTTATAATTGACATAATCGACTCTACAATGTTTTTGTTTAATGAGTTGTATTGCTATCTTTGGTTAGCTAGCGACCTCGACAGTAGATCATTATATTATTCTTGCCTAACTGTTGATTTATTTTTACTTCGATGGTCCTAGTTTATCATAATTATGTGACTTCGAGTCACAGCTTTATTAGCTATATGTAAACGGGCACGCCCTTTATGCCTGGAGGCTTTATAATTCGGTTACTAAGTTCTGTTTACGTTTTTAGTTTTTATTTTTGCTTGAGTTTAGATTTCGATATTTTTTTGTTGGTACATTGGCGCGTGCTAGCTGTCATTATGGCAAATATATTTTATTGAAAGTTTTGTGTTGAGTAATGTAAATTATTGTATAGAATCAAGTTTTTTTTTTTTTCTAACTGAACTGACAGCTGTGCTGTTGGGGAGTTTGTTGCGCCACATCTTCTCTCCAGCAAAAGCACTAGGAAGTGGTGAAGGGCGGGCGTTTTTGGGGGACTGCCTTATGTAATTTTGACGTTCGAAAAGTGCTGATTCTCAGCCTAGTTTGAATAAATGACTTTTGAATTTTTTAATTTTTTTTAATTTTGGCACAGGCCTCCTCTCTGTGAGAGGAGAGTGGGTCGTAATCTACCACGTAGGCTCAGTGCGGGTTGGTAGATGTCACATATCTTCGAATTTTTGGTTCTAAGACATGCCGGTTTCCTCACGATGTTTTCCGTCACCGTTTTGAGAGCAGTGGTGCTGAAATTATTTACACAAAGTAAAGAGCCTGGTTGGGTTCGAAACCACGACGTACAACTCGTAAATCGGGGCCGTTACCACTGGGCCACCACTGCTCAAGTCTATTGTCTGAAACATAGTGTTACCAGAAAAGTCCAAAATCCTAACCAAAACTAATATTATAAATGTGAAAGTGAGTTTGTTGTTTACGCTTTCACGTCTTAACTAATCAACCGATCATCATGAAATTTTGCATACACGATGACAGGGGTACAGAAAAGTATATATATATATATCTATATATAGTCCTCCAGACCGTAGTTCGGCCGCGGCGGCCAATCTCAACAGAGATTAGCCTTCGGCGCGAGAGATATTATAGTGCACAAGTGTGTGCGCAGACACAGGTGCACTCTCTCTTCCCTTACTCTCATAGTCCAATGGGACGGCAATTCGACACGACCGGAGAGAGATCAGGCGCAGGACCAACGGCTTAACGTGCTTTCCGAGCCACGGGGGTAACACACCGCCAACTTCCAAACTCCGGGCTGTTACTAAGAAATTCCTAATGGAAAAACCCAATAACACTTTGCCCGACCCGGGAATCGAACCCAGGACCCCACGCTCAGCAGTCGCGCTTGCGACCACGAGACCAAAAGGGCAGGGGACAGAAAAGTACATAAAGTACGGTACGTTTTCATCCAGAAAAAAGTATTGTTCTCGAGGGATAGAAGAATCTACAGTAACGCGAACGAAGCCGCGGGCAAAAGCTAGTCAAACAATATATATAATGAGCTTGAAAGTAATTTTATTACAAAGTTGTTAGATAACAGGTTAAATAACTAATAACTAAGCATTATTCAAAATTGTCATGACAGGCTTTTGTGAAGTGGGTACTAATTGGTACCTTCTTTGATATTATTATAATACGCAAGAAAATACGCAAGGCTGAACAATTTATGTAATTTAAAACAACAACAAACAACTGAAATCTGCGGCCTAAACATTAATTTGATTCAAAATAGATTTCCAAATAGATCTAAATTAATATTGTAAAGAAAAAGGAGACGATTATGTTTGTATGTTTGTTTTTTACGCTTTCACGCTAAAACGGCTGAACGAATTTGGATGAAATTTGGCACATGGGTAGACCATGACCTGAGTAAGGATATATGATACTTATCATCCGGATATTCCCACGGGATCGAGACTTATGCGGATTACAACGTGGGGTGCAACTAGTACTAAACATAATTATTTACTATCCCAAGCAACAAACGACACAAAGCTTGTCAAATATGCAGAATAATTATAACTCACCATCTCTGCTTACCCATAATAATTAATTCTCCTGCCCTTATCCCAATTTATTTGTGGTCGTCGCAACATGTGCCTTTCTTCCATACTTCTCTATTAGTCGTCATCTCAGTAGTCTCCCCCTTCCTAACGATATCATCTTTCACACAGTCCATCCATCGTTTCTTTGGTATTCTCTTCTTAAGACACAGATATGAGCCAGTGACCTTGAGTTAGCTTGCGTGTTCTGTACTGATCACATAACGCGTCGTTCGTTCAGCCATATGACTCGCCCATCAAGGAGCGCTGTCCCAAATTAGACGCATTATTAATTTATTATACATAACATAAAAAGTATTTTCAATAAACATGTATACTGAAAAATTAAAAATTTAATTATCTTCAAATTGGTAAAGGTTTCAGAAAAAATTACGCTTGATAGATTTTGCGTCATTCTCAGTTTTTATCTCCGTCAGACATAACTTTACAAATTAATTTCAGTTTGTAATATAATCATAATCTAACTTATTCCTAGATTAAGTTATTAAGTAAATGCTCTAATTTAACATATATTTTTTCCAAATCATTAGCACTACTCGTTTAGACGTGATCTTCAGTATAAAATCATCGAAGTGTATAAAGTGCCCCGAGTTTCTTGTGGCACTCTAGTGTCACTGCCTCGGCCCGGCTAGGGTGCCGTGAGCGTTGCATTGTCACTGTCACTTGTTATTTAGGTAAGGTTAGGTTAGAACTGTGACCACACAACGGACGAGCCGAGCGAGCGTAGCGAGCGGTGCCGCGGTAGCGGCCGGCGAAGTGCCAGGGTCCGTTTAGGCACTAGAGAATGTAATGTTTTGGGAATATGGTGTTTTACAGCGATTTAACCTCGACAATCAAACAAAATACCAAATGACGTGACTTAGTGACAGTGACAATGACAATCCAATGCTTGCGGCACTTTGGCCGGGCCGAGGCGGTGTTACTAGGGTGCCTGTAGTGGCACTTTATCCGATAGGGATAGAGTGCCACCAGTGGCACTCTATACACTGCCTCAAATCATTAAAAGTCGGTTATCGTTGCCTTAAAACCATCGCCATTCATACTCCAAACTTTCCTCACGCCATCTCTGCTTACCCCACGAAGTATAACAAGCCACTCCAACTTAAGTTTTTCGCATTAAAACTTATCTTGTTTGTTCCTAATTGAATATTTTCTGTTTGCTTAGGCCTTAAGCCGAGCACGGAGTTTGTTAACATTTTTAATTTTGTTCCCTCTCTCCGGGTTGTCAAGGAATAGTTGAGAAAGAATGGTAATGAGATGCCTAAGGAGAAAATTACTTTCACTTACTTCTTGTCGTTGGAATATTTTCCATATTGGGAGTTTGACAGTCTTGGCGCGGTGATGCATCGCTGAAGTCATATGAGTTTTCGTTTAATAGGCCGTATACTCGATACTGTAGCGATTACACCGCCACATACGAACTACGCATCAAAGACATGACGTTACGAAAATCCTGCATCGCGCAATTAGAATTTACCGCGCGATCGACATATACAATGTCGCCCATGCGCATGTGACCGCCCGTAATTTTCTGAATATTCATGAAAAAATATCGAAAATAAACTTCAAAAGGGGGGGTCTATCTATAACATTTTCACTAGTTTTTTTTAAATAAATACACAATTTTTTACCGAAAAAATTACTTCGATTCCGTTTTTTTTTTCGTAGTCGATAATTTTTTGTAAAAATTTTAATTAACCTGTTAAAATAACTCATAAGCTTTTGGAAATAATAAACAGAATCCAAATTGACCCATAAACTTCGGAGATGTGTCAAAAAACAGAAAGCAAATCTTTAAAAAATTAAAAATTGAATAACATGAAAAATGTTATAGATAGACAGCCTTTTGAAGTTTATTTTCGATATTTTTTCATGAATATTCAGAAAATTACGGGCGGTCACATGCGCATGGGCGACATTGTATACAAACTCCCGACATAAAGTTTCGAGCAGTTTCTCGCCAGACACAACACCCGTCTGCTCGAAGGATCCTCCCTTTTCTAATGAGGATGAGTGAACTTTACACCCTGTTACCCATTCCCTCTAAAACTATGAAAGTTTATACGCTGAATTGCTTCATATTCCTTTAATTCAAAGAAAAAGAAAGATAATATGTTTATTTGCGGTAAACATGACGTAAAGAAAGAACACAAAACAGAAAAAGAACAAGTTGGGGGAAAATATGCGTCACATCCACGCAAAACGGCCATCGCTAAGCATAATGCTGCGACCATATGCGAGACAGAGCCAGCGACAGCCGGCGCTGACATTGTTGAAACCTTCCAAATGGGTATAGAACAAACCAAGCATATCGTGGCGGTACTTTCCTGGACTTTTTCGAAAGATAACTTACCTATGTACTTTTGATTTTGTTATCATCTCCTGTGTTCTATATTAACTGTAGCTAGGCCATTTGAACCAGGCTTGATAAATCGAATGAACCCCAAGCTTTGCACTAGCCCCAGGAGCCTCATGTTGCATAGGGTTACAGAGGCCATTACATATCAGGGAGTAGACCGGCAGGCGCGGTAATGGTAAGGAAGAACGTGCCCTTAGGATATGGAAGGATTTGCGAGCCATACCGGATATGCATCCTTGAGTAGGCAATGGACTAGTGGAGCGACGGGTGATATTTATCTATCTTTTAACGACATCGCCGCCAAATTGTTCTATGTCCAGCCTGTGTCCAGCTTCACCGGTGCATCTTTTGGTGAGGTTAGCTGCTTTTTCGACTCTTTTCTATGTCACTGCTATGCTGTGTAGCACGTTGCTGTTTCCATTGTCTGGCTATTTATCTGTTCCGTGGTCTTGCTGCTATCTATTTCAGGTTTCTTGTAAATCTCACTAGCAGCCTTCTTAATCTTATCTTCAGCTGTCTTGAACTTCACAAATATTTAAATATGTTAACTTAAACACTTCGACTCCGTATCAAAGTAGCGACAAACAAATGTGCGACAAATGCTAGAGCGACAGTACGATAGGTCGACCATCAGCGGTGCGACAGAACATCAGCTCGACGAACGTTAGCGCGACAGATTGTTTTCACGACAAACGACGGCACGACGAAACTTTTGATCGACGAACGTTAGTGCGACTGATTGTTTTCACGATGGTCGTGGGACGATGAAACTTTTGATCGACGAACGATAGCGCGACACAATTTTCGCTCGACAAACTAAAGCACGACAAACATTTCTATAATATTTTGTTGCTAATAGCAGATAACAAAAAAATGTGAAGTACAAAGTACTTTCGTTTTTAATGTTTTTATTGGCAATTTTCTTTATTTTCAATGTTAAATGACTCCAGTGCGCGAGTGCAGTTACGAGCAAGGTAAGCGAAAACCATGTATTTGTAGCGGTTAGACCGCATATACCGGATGACTTTTTTTACCGTCTCGAAAAAAAATGGGTATAATAGGTGAGCGGAGTAGAAGCAAATGGCATACACAGTTATTTTTTTTTTTTTTCGAGAATTTTTTTTTTTCAAAAAATCTCGAAATAAAAAGCATACGCGACTTGTGTATGATTTGAAATTCAATATTTTTTATCAATAAATTGTTTTTTTTTCAAAATTTCTCTTTCTTTGTCCTAATATGAAAAGTTTACTTCAAAATTGTAGCGTTTTTTGATGATAGATATTTTTTTTCCAAGATGTGGAAAAAAAATAAAAAAAACTAGGTATGCCATAAGCTTCTACTCCGTTCACCTAACATACCATTTTTTTTTCGAGACGGTAAAAAAAGTCATCCGGTATACAAAAACTACGAAACAAAAAGACATGACGTCACACAATTCCTACATCGCGCAGTTAGAGTTTACCGAGCGAAAAACATAGATAAGACTATCCGAAATCAACATATGGGCAGTTGCCCGCCAGACATAACACCCGTCTGGTTGGAGGATCCTTCCTTTTCTATGGTGGATGAGTGAACTTTACACCCTGTTCCTCATGCCCCTAAATTGGTGACCCCGAGTATGAACGTCAACGCAGCCTTCGTGCAACAACTTCAGCGTGACGTCATCATCATCACTCCCGCAAGCTTTCGTGAGGCAAGTCACACAGCCAGCCAGCACCCACGGCTTCAACGGGTATCCTGACCACCAGCATGCAGCGAACGCGCATTCCTGGTCATCACCCTCAGCCACAACCCGGCGCTGTACCACATCCGACTCACTGGATGACGACGCAGCGCCACCCCGACTCACTGGGGAATCACCGCAGACAGTTCCGACTCACCGTGAACTATGCGGCACCCGGTTCCGACTCACTGGAACCACAGCTGGTACTGTGAAGCATCGCAAGATCCAAGACTCAGCCCACTATCGACCTCCGGTCTCCGGAGGGGAGTGATGTAGCGGTTAGACCGCATATATACAAAAACTACGAAACAAAAAGACATGACGTCACACAATTCCTACATCGCGCAGTTAGAGTTTACCGAGCGAAAAACATAGATAAGACTATCCGAAATCAACATTTATGGGCAGTTGCCCGCCAGACATAACACCCGTCTGGTTGGAGGATCCTCCCTTTTCTATGGTGGATGAGTGAACTTTACACCCTGTTCCTCATGCCCCTAAATATTAAAGAACCTAAAACTTAACATTTTTTTTCTTATCTGCTATTAGCAACGAAATATTATAGAAATGTTTGTCGTGCTTTAGTTTGTCGAGTAAAAGTTGTGTCGCGCTATTGTTCGTCGATCAAAAGTTTCGTCGTCCTATCGATAGTCGTGAAAACAATCGGTCGCAATAACGTTCGTCGATCAAAAGTTTCGTCATGCCATCGTTTGTCGTGAAAACAATCTGTCGCGCTAACGTTCGTCGAGCTGATGTGCTGTCGCACCGCTGATGGTCGACCTATCGTACTGTAGCTCCAGCATTTGTCGCGCATTTGTTTGTCGCAACTTTGATACGGAGTCAAACACTTCTTCACAAAAATATTTTTTCTATATTTGCTATTAGCTAGGCCATAGCAATATAAAATAATACATTATTCGCTAGTCACCTTTGACGAAAATCTGGAAAAGACCTGACTTCGATATTCTCAACATTCCTTTTAAAAAGTGACACAACTAAATCCAGAAATAACATTAACCCACATTTTCTGATAACATTCCCGAACCAATAAAAAAAATCCAATTACTAAAATACAGTTCTAAAACCTAAAAGAAATAAATGACTATCCAATGGAGTCCTCGTAAAAATACTAAAACCAATCTATTCGCTCTCTGTCGTAGTAAATTCGTGTTAGCTAAATTCCTCCAGATGGTGGCTAATGAAGATTTCTGCTTCAATTCTGTCTGTACCATTGGCAATAACAAATCGCACCTGGTCCTATTAGGTGGGACTGTGACGTAATAGGACTATTCTTTTTTATTACTTTTCATCTTATTTAGGTTTATAGCCAGTTACTCAGTTACTGTTCTGGTAGGATGAGGGTAGTCGCGGATCGATTTAAATCGGTAAACGACATGCAATTGGGGTTAATTATAATAACAGTCGCGCCGCGGTCGGTACGTGGATGGGTGATCATTCATTAGAAGGGATCCCTCCGTACCTCGGAAAGCACGTTAAGCCGTTGGTCCCGCTGTCATTCGTGGATCTGTGACAGACGGTACGGCTCGTCAGAAACCCAAGTCTAAGAACCAGTCTTACCAAGGGGTATCGTGTACCCAGTAACTAGGTTGTGGAGTTCAGATAGACAGTAGCTCCTTGTGAAATACCGGTATTCAGCTGCATCTGGTTAGACGGGAAGCCGGCCCCAACATAGTTGGGAAAAGCCTAGGCAGATTGATTGGCGTGCGACTATTTCGGGCAATTCGGGCAATGGACTGCTGGCTAATAATTATAAAGACAGCCTGTTTCACCTCCTTCTAATTCGGTTACCTTTTCTGACATAATATGTATTTTCATACAAATTAGGTTGAGTTATTAGTTTACTAGCTGCACCCCGCGGTTTCACCCGCATAAGTCTCGATCCCGTGGGAATATCGCGATAAAAATAATTATATGTCCTAACCTAGGTCATGGTCTACCCATGTACCAAATTTCATCCAAATCCGTCCTGCCATTTAGCGTGAAAGCGTAACAAACAAATAAACAACTCACTTTCGCATTTGTACTATTAGTTAGGAAGTTAGGATTTGGTAGACTGAGTAGGAGTATAATAAAAAAAATCTAAGCTTAGATGAAATAAAATAGACGACGACGTATATTTAGTAACATAATCCGCTTATCTGATCTTAAAGAGTCATAAAGAATCCTGCAAGAAATCGACACGTGTTTCACCTCTCAACGAGGCATCCTCAGGATGACGATTGACTTGTTGCGAACCCGAACACGACGTGTTGCCACGACAAGCACTGAATACAGAACACAAACCGAATGCTCTTTAAAAACAGTTAAGCGGATTAGGTTACAAAATACACGTCGTGTCTTGTATTTTATAAAGAATTTCAGCAAAGTCACGCTCAGTCAATTAACTAAGCTTGGATGAGTTACTTATGGTGGAGGAACTGCCCTCAATGGAGTTGAGGAGTCATATTAAGAAGCTGCATTACTGCCCTCTGATTACCTATAGACTTTATCAATCACAACATCAATAATAATCGGTCGTTTCTTGTTTAACCAGTCCCAAAAAACATACCAGGATGGCATAACCATAAAGGAGTCTACTCAGAACCGTCATAAAACAAAACAGCCTTCAAGACAAATAAATACCATAACAATATTACTGAACACGACCACGAGAATCGATTCAATCCAATTTGATAACATCGATACCTGTTTTACGATGCTCTTTATGGCGCAGGCATCGGTTCTCGTTTCCTGGTATCGAATATGGCGTATAATTCGATACTACTCTCTAATATGAGAATCGCGTGTCGAATGACATGCGAATTACGGTTGAATGTTGACACAGTGTAAGGAATTCAGTAGGGTAATGCTTTGTTGTCGACAGCGAATTTAAACTGTAATTATGAAGCTTTATTAGGCTTTGTAAAGAGGTTGTTTTATACTTCCAGTATTTTTTTTAAGGTTCATGAAAAAATATTTGATCGTCTGTCAATTTATGAGATTTTCTTCAATGACAATAAAGAATTTTTTCATTTCGTAGTTATTCCATAATCAAATTCTTGTTTCCTATTGATATTATTTCCACGTAAATAAATATCAACTTTATGCAGTGTAAATTAAATAGATTTTAGAATGACTAGTACTTTTGAAAAAGTCATAAACATTTTGTAAATTGTAGGGCAAACTGAAGTATATGAGGGGCTTTTAAAGTTATTTCTCCAAAAGCACATATTTGTTTACATGTTTGGAAATTAAATTGGGGACGCAGGATAGGTATCACGATATTAACCGACTTCGAAAAAAGTTCGAAGTCGACAATACCTACTATGAATTTAGCTTGTGTAATGGTCACTATATGACTTTGATATACCACAATTTATGCTTGAGATATAAGAAGTCTGTGTCAGATACAACGGTGTCTGACCCAAAGTCAAGTATACAGTGTGTCCGGACATGGACTAGCGATATTCTAAATACTTAAATATAAACTATTTTAAAGTACAATTACACTCTAGGCTTGGGTCCAATACACTTCCCCGCTATGTGGCAGCCATTTTGTTTTTTTTTACAAAAAATATCATATATCTCAGTTTTAGTCATACTGAGATAAAAATAGGCTTATTCGAAAGGCAATAATATTGTCTACCATCTGCATTACAAAGCAATGTGTTCACAATTCCATAACTTTTGAATAAAAATGTGAAAGTCGAAAAAAAAATAGAAAAATTATGCAATTCAACCAATAATTATTACATGCCTAGAGTGTAATTGTACTTTAAAATAGTTTATATTTAAGTATTTTGAATATCGCTAGTCCATGTCCGGACACACTGTATAACGATATATCTGGCTAACATAAAGTCGGGAATTATTGTAATGTTCTAACCTAGGTCATGGTCTACCCATGTGCCAAATTTCATCCAAATCCGGGCAGCCGTTTTAGCGTGAAAGCGTAACAAACAAATTCACTTTAGGTACAATACAGAATTATATTAGGCCGCCCATCGGGTCACCCTATGTACGTTTTTTCATTTATGTCTGTAATTTATAATACTATGGTGGACCTAATAAAGACTATTCTATTATATTCAATTTAATATTCACTGAAGCAACACTAAAAACACTAAGTCAATATTATAACAGTCTGAATATGTATTTTTAATATTACAACTTAAGATATTTTTACTTCGGCAAAACTTGGAAATTACAGTTGTGAAGCAACATCGTTATTTCTGATCTAATATTATTCGAATTGTTATTATTTTGCTGCGAGGCAGTGTTGTTGGATCGTGAAATTAAAATTATCCGAGGAAAACGTATTTTTTACATGTCTTTTTATCCTTTCAATATCCTTTAAAATAAAATGAGAAAATATGACGGAATGTACCGTCATATTTTCTCTGCACAAAAATGGCCATCTCTGCGCCCGCCGGCGACAACACACGTTCAAATGACGCGCGTCTTGCGACGGCAACTGCGGAGAAAACAAATGAAAAAGTTGTTTAGAGCATGTCACGAGGCTAAGGGTCGCGCCACACCTGCCGAACGTTCCGCGGCGGAATGATCCGTCGCATCATGTTTACTTGCATTTCTATGGACGTAACGTTCGGCTGATGTGTCATAGGCAACTTGAAAAACATTAGGAGCGTATTCAACCGAACCTTCCGCCGCGGAACGTTCGGCAGATGTGGCGCGACCCTAAGCGTATGCTCAGGCGCAGGTGACGCAGGTCAGCGGAGTACAGATTATGCAGGGTAGGGCAGGTGAGGCAGACATGGCGCCGCCGACCGCGAGCGCATGCTGTGACGCAGCTAAACAGACACATTTGAGTCCTAGCTAGTACAAACAGTAGTGTGGTAAAAAAACACGTGACGATCTGCACGCGTTGCGCAGAAATTCATGCCGGTACTACAACGAGACGCAGAGCAGGACAGACACATGTGTGCGTGGCACGTGCCTGCGCCGCAGCGTACGCACCTCTCAGTACATTCATGCATTACAAAATCTGCTCTGCCCTGCGCTGCGTGGATGTGCGTTATGCGTCTCAACATACGCTTAGCCCGGATGGAAACAGTGACGTGTGCGCGTGTCGGTTGACGCAAGTCGCATTGCAAGTCGAATCGCCCGAGACCGCGAAAACCCTAACTGCCATAATACCTACGAAAAAATGATCACATGATAACCTATACTAATTTCCTATCATTTGTTTCAGAGGGTGCTTGAGCCAGCCTCGTTCTCCGTGTCCGCTGACCGTCGGTTTCTACTGCTCGCTCAAAATGTGCGCAAGATTCACACGCACTCCTACCTCGCACGGTACACCGTTTACGATATACTGACCACGTGAGTACTTGATCTTATTTTTATTTATTTGACATCACACAGCACACACATACACAAACACACCACACACACCACACATACACACACGTGTATTCACATTGCTCTGAGTTCGACGCGTGTCGTGGCAACACGTCGTGACCGGGTTCGCAACAAGTCAATCGTCATCCTGAGGATGCCTCGTTGAGAGTTGAAACACGTGTCGATTTCTTACAGGGTTCTTTATGACTATTTAAGAACAGTAAAGCGGATTAGGCTAAATATACGTCGTCTATTGTATTTTACAAAACACACAATTAATTATGCTCTCTTTTTGACATAAAGTAAGAAGTTTAAATTGTATTCAATTTATTCCTAAAATATAATGAATTAAGCTAAATAATCTTGGTGAGGTTCTGAAACCTAAAAGTACAGGCTACCTACTGAAAAATATTTGCTCAAGTTGACAAATTAGATTAAACCACTATACCATAATTATTATGTAGTTCGACTCAGGTGGCATACCTCCGCCGCGAAATTTTGTAGCGAAACTGCAGTATTTCAATTGAACTGACTCGCGTCATGTTCCGCTACTCGCATCCGATTCGAGCGAAACCGCAGTAGTTCAATTGAACTGACTCGCATCATGTTCCACCAATGGAACTACTGCGGTTTCGCTACTATAGTTTCGTGGCGGAGGTGTGCTACCGGCGCGAATCTTTTTTAATTGGAGTAAATATTGATTTTCTTTACTGGTGGATATTCCGCCTAAAACACGTGTTAGGTAACTTTTTTATTTATTCCAAATATTTTTTGCCTTTTTCATGTAATCTCTCTCATATTAAAATTAGTACCTACCCATACATTTTAATACACTCATACCAACCAAAGAATGCTTATTATTTTTATTAAAATAACAAAATACATATAACGTAACGTACGTAACGTAGTAAAGTTATTTCTCTAGTCAAGCTATTACTTATGCATGACTAGTCCTCGTTAAATCGTATAAAGTTAAATTATTTTGGGTACCGCAAATAAAGATCTGGGTACACTGTGTCTACATTTTTAGAAGTTATAAAGCTTTTTTGCAGAACAAAAAATACGTAATTATTATCCTGCTTTATTTTTAGTTACTTTGAATAGTCAAAGGGAAATGAAATACCATTCTCAGCACAAAAAGCAAATAAAATAATCCGCTGCGTATCTTTTTGACGCCAATTTTTACTCACGTTTTACGACTCCCAAAGGTAACGAACCAAGTCTACAAATTTACAAACATTGCGATCTCTCCTATGAGAATTTTTGACAGATTTTGCCATACAAAATCTGTCAAAAATTGACATGTGCGAGACCATTGCAACGTTTGTAATTTAATAATAAGTAAGCCCCAGATTGTCTATTCCTTGAAATAACGACTCGAAAACTTATCTTGATAAATTACGATACAGAAGATGCTGGCTTTGACTGGATTGCCACAAACCCCTTTTCTAGAACCCGCTCTAATCCAATGGCCAACCTTTACCAGCTGATGGAGGCCGACCGATGCTCCGATTTTCAACATCGCAGGCCCCACAGTGTGCCCCATTCCTTACCCAAACATTATTACAGTATACACCACGTCTCAGTATTGTGGCATAATTAATTACTAAACAAAATTAACAACGACCTAACGAGCTCAAAGTTGAAGGGCGCGCTAAAACTCTCGTTAATTTGTTGTGCTATTAGTATTTTTGGAAGACTCACTTTTTGTTCTGCGGGTAGTTATTAACTGAAGCGACGCGTTATCGAAGTTGTTAATTATTGTTTGCTTAGTTAAGAGCGTATATTCTGAAAGTTGGCAACGTCGCAAAAAAATGTCAAATATTTCGCTGTTTTGATTAATTTGGTAATATTACTTTAAAGACTGGCGGTGCTTGGGGGAGGCCTATGTTCAGCAGTGGACGTCTTTTGGCTAAAAAGATGATGATAATGACTGTATGGAAATAAGACATGTGGCTAACTAGCGAACTAGAGTATTGATTATGAAATATAAAGTACAAGTTTCTAAAATTCTGAATCTAACCGATTCGGTAGACTATTATTAAGTTTGTCGAAGTATGTTGAAGTATGATGATTACGTCTTTAGGTACTTGAGTAGGTAGTCAACAAAGGTAGTTTTGTTAGGTAAGTCTGCATAAAGCTCGCTTCTGATTTTTAAAAACCTTTTATAGGCTTTTCATTATGGTTGTAAAGGGAAATCTGCGTATTTCCGCACTTAACGTTAAGGCCCTTTTTCAACTGAAACCCTAATGTTTTTAAAAAAGGTTTTGGGTCGTGAACAAATGGCTTCTTTTATTAAATATTAGAACAGCGCGCTTGATTCTTTTGATGACGATTTTTGAACTAAGCATTTTATTACAGAAAATCCATCAATTATTAATATACAAAAAGTTTATAGCTATGTTAGTAAACATGCAAGTTACACGATTTTCCCCAGATTTGAAACCTAGCTACCAGCACCAAAAAACGTTAAAACCTTTCTCACATGCCTTTATCTTTTAACATAGTTCCCTACTCGTTCCTCACCCCGCTCCCTCAGTATATCTAAGATTCTAAGCGAACTTCTTGTTCTCCGCGCCTACTGCTATAAAAACACTAATATTTCAAAATTCATTATCAATTCAAGAGTTCGCGAGCTCTCCCTTGAATTTTGTTTCGTACAAGTCTGTGAATTATGTAATGAAACATCTGTTCTTGAGTTCTGAAGAAAAGGGATGAGTAATGAGAATGTAGTGTTCGAATTTTATATTCAAATTTTTTTTTTGGAACGAAGTTCCCTTTTTTTTTAATGTTGAAGTCGGTGTTGTTATACCAAAAATCGCTTTAGCGTGGCAATTGCGGTCATTGCCCTTTCCCTAATATATCTCCGTAGGAACCCAAACAATTAACTATGTATGGTTTTTCATTATTGGAACATGTTGAAGATCACAATAGATATTGACTCAGGAGCATAGATTGCTCTAGTGCTGTAACTGAGACAGACTTTTGTGTCCTTCAATCGTGCTTTCGAACCCCGATTGAGATATGTAGCAATCTGAGCATTTTCCATCATCGGCACGTCACAAATTAAAAGTTAGTGCAATTGTAATTATCAATAATGAGAACATCATCACCATTTTCCTACCCTTATCCCAATTTATTTGTGGTCGGCGTAACATGTTTTTTTTCTGTCATACTTCTCTCTCGGTAAGCACTCTTTCTAGCCTTATCATAACACACCGTCCAAGAATGAGAACAGGTGAATAATATATTAAAAAATCGAAAAAGTTGCTGTGCTAAATGTTAGTGTTTGGATTTCAGCAAAAATAAAAACGCTTCCAGTGTACGATTGTGCTAATGATTGAATTTAATACCAATATTTCTGGAATTTTCAAACGAGACCAATCGTGATCTGATGAATTAAATTAAAATATTTCTTCGTTTCCATTGAATTTTAACCAACAAACCGCCAGCTTTTGCAACAATATTTAAGAACGGTTATAAATCCAATGTATAAATCAAAAATATTGGAGCGGCCTATAACCAATAAATCTCTTCCACATTTATGAAACCCTGGTACCTGGTTACAAATAGCCACCATTATGCACGGGGTAACCAATTGAAAAACGTGAAAAATTGAGTCCCTGTTCGAGGGAAAGCTTTGATAACTGAGTAACAAATTCGTTCCAATATGCTGTGTGGGGTGCAAGATTTATTTTAAAAGAAAAGTTACGTTCTGTTAACTTGCTAACTGGCATTATTTCAATGTTATTTGTTTCAGCCATTATTGTATTGTCTCTATCGATCAATCTGCTTAGCCTTTTCCTACCTGTGTTGTGGTCGGCTTCCAGTCTAACCGGAGGCAACTGAATTCCAGTATTTTACATGGAGCGACTGCCTATCTAACCTCCACAACTCAGTAACTGCGTAATACGATACTTCTCGGTAAAACTTGTTGTCAGACTTTCGGGCTTCTGACGACCCGTAACGACTGTCAAGGATCCACGAATGACAGCCAGGATCAACGGCTTAACGTGCTTTCCGAGGCACGGAGGAAGACTCCTCCGTGCCTCGGAAACCACGTTAAGCCGACATACTGAGACCGATATGTAAAGATAATCACCCATCCACGGACCAACCCCGGCTAGCGTAACTTAACCTGATAAATCGACCCGTGCGCCTGTTATTACTTAGCCATGGGTTCCTCACATTTGTATAGTACCTATATCGGGCTGGTGTCCGCAACTCCACGTCTGAGCGCATATTTTGCGTACGAGCCATTACGCCAGTAGTTCATCTCCGCGGCGAAACCATAGCAGTGAAACCGCAGTAGTTCAATTCAACTGGGTCGCGTCATGTAGCTCACTCGAGTAGCGGAACATGACGCGAGCCAGTTGAATTGAACTACTGCGGTTTCGCTGCTACGGTTTGTCGGCGGACATAATGCTGTACCAACGTTAAGTCGAGTAGCCATTCGATTCCTACTCGTTCCAAACTATTGCATGGATCCCGTTTCTGAGCATGTGTGAGAAGTAGAAATGGTAGTGCGGGTCAACAAGTGTTTCTTAAGCAGATTTCGTTTCCTGAGGTAGCTGCGCGGTCCAGAAGGGGTGTGTTGACGTGACCGAGAGCTCAGTGATTAGTCAACTTGTGACAACTGTCACCCCTCCCGCACCGCGCAGCTACCTCAGGAAACGTCTCAGTTAAGCGGTAGGCCTATATTACTCTTAAGCAAAATTGTGATATCAGACCTAGACTATTATAGATACTCTTGTTTCAATATTATTATAAACCCATCCACTTACTTCCGATGTTGTTAGAGTTCTTCGTCCTCGCTAAACCTGAAATAAATCAATTCATAGACAATAGCCATAAACTTTAAACATCACAAGCCGCAACAGACTACTCGATCCCAAATCGATCCCTACAAATCTCAACTCTAAATATTAATCTCACAAGTACCACAGTCGTTGATAGTCGGTTAGTTTGTGACTAAAACTTGATGGCGACAAAGACTTATTGTTTGCCGAATAGATTGTTCGAATTTGATTTAAACTTTGAATCGATTGTCGAAGTTAACCGTCCTTTGTGTATACACGAAATATATAGGTATAGACCGATGCAAACTTAATGGCGGCTCGGAACATGAGGCGAGTCGCTGCGCAGTAACGGATTCATGGGTCAGCGGGGGTGAGGACTGAGGTACTGCGCAGTGAGTGGCTAACTTCCGAGGGTGCACCAAGTTTGGAATGCACCCAAAGTATTCCTCCAATCCAAACGCACCAATCAGGTGCGGTAACCAAATGAAATTAAAAATAAGTATTATAATTTAATTCGTCGAAACGCACCAACGATGTAACATAGAGAAGAGCATGAAGGATTCATAATGAATGATATCAATTGACATTTTAAAATTCAACTATCCTAATTGTTTATATAAAACTTTCTCCTTTCCTCGTGGAAAGCAGAAAGTACCAGGGTGGCAGAAATGAGCGCCATTAAGTTTGAATCGAACTATAGTAGACTAGTCCGAGCCACCACTCAAGTCTAAATAGGATTTTTTTTCTTATTTTTATTATTACAGCATAACTGTTAATATCGATACTCATCACGTCTGCGGAGTTTCGCTAGCTAATTTAATTTGACTCTGCATGTGCGCGTGCTCTTGTGTTTGTTCATGGTATTGAACCTTCTGTACCAACCTCCTCTAACCTCCTTAAATCCTTGTTTCCTATTTATATTATTTCCACTTAAAAGAAACATCAACTTTGTGGTAGTGTAAATAAAGTTGATTTTAGACTGACTACTACTGTTGAAAAGGTCATAAAAAATATGAAGTTGTAGGAAACACTGAACCTTATGTGCAGGCATTACAGTTGATTTTCCTAAAACTCGTGTTTGTTTACATGTTTGGCAAATAAATTGCGAGTCTATTTATTCTGTGGTCTATATTTGATTGGTTATTCCTCTTCTCCATTGTGCCCCAACAAAAGAAACTTTTTTATGCTTTAAAAGTATTTCCAAGCCCGAGGTTTCGTGTTTTGCGAATTGCCTTTTTGTATCCGATTTGAGTCGATTGGTAAAAGGATGTTCTTTATCGATTTGGTTTGCGTTGTAGAAGGTAATTACTAAAGTTCTGTTGAATAAATGTTTTGGTTGAAAACGTTTGTGTTTCGTAATGTAGGTAAGGTTGTTCTTGTAATAGGGTAAAGAGTACTTTGTAAAATGTAATGAAAATGTTGCTCGACCATTATGTACTCAGAGCGTTTCGTGTTTTTAGAGTTCCGTAGCCAAATGGCAAAAAAAGAACCCTTATGGATTCGTCATGTGTGTCTGTTTATCTGTCCGTCCGTATGTCACAGCCACTTTTTCATGTACACTTAAAAATATATTTGATATACACTTCACACCATGTAAACTTCCACCGAAAATTGGTTTGAACGAGATCTAGTAAGTAGTTTTTTTTTAATACGTCATAAATCGTAAACCGCAATTTACCTTTAACGAACTACAAGAACTTTTATATTGTGTTACTTGCTGCTACGGAACCCTTCATGGGCGAGTCCGACTCGCACTTGGCCGCTTTTTATTTTATAAAATTTCCTCAGCAGTACCTACCACAGATGAATACAGATGGTGCATTTTAGATATGAAGCTACAAGTAAGCGGCGGGATCGACTTGTTGGTCCAATTCCGTGAGTGCAGTAGTAGTATGTAGTAGTAGTAAGAAGATCTAAGATTTACGCAATAGAAAGAGAGGCAACTTGTAGGTAATTAGCGCTGTGTGACCTGAATTGCACGTTATTGTGTCGTAGCAAGAGTCGCTTTTTATTTAAATGAATTTGCGAAGAGATCTATCTGTATTTATCTGTGCTAATACTTAACATTTTTTTTATGAATAGGTACCATAAAATTTCATTATTTCATAGAAAATCTCAACATTTCCACTTTGTTAACATAACCGAAGATCCAAAATTGATAGGTAAATTCTGATAAATAATAAAGTACACAAGTACCTAAACAAACATAACAGTACAACGCCCGTTATCGCAGGTACCAGGCAAGCATAAAACCTAATATGTTCATAAATCGGACCTTTAACACTACGTTCGGCGTACTAAGGTATTTCGCTAGAATATAGAAGACACGTAAAGGATTCTCTACTCTATTTCATAGAGATAAGGTTGGTTATATAGTGTGATAATTTATTTACTAGGTTGTCTGGATAAGTGGATACATACAAATCTTGTTGTTTGTAGGAAGGTGTATCGTAAGAGATCTTGTATGTTAACACACTAGTCTTCATATTTTAAAGTCTGGTTTCATGTTTTCAAATTTTTCAGTCTCATTTCTCTTTTTTGTTGAGAAAGTGCCATATTTAAGTGGTTTTTTCGAATGTCTGCGAACAGTTTAAAAAAGATAGTAATCTAGACGGAAGGATTGGTGATAGGCAATAATATAAGACCCAACAAAAATGGTTTCTATAAAAGTATTCTTCTGAGATCACCATTTTGTTAACTATGCTAATATTATTTCTTAGAAAACCTACAGGTAATTATGCAGACAGTCAACCCGAAATTAGTAATGGACATGGACAGGATTAATAACATAAAAGGCTCTGAAAACGATGTCTATTCATCCATTTTTTATTCACAAAGATTACCTAACATCTCTTTAACATTTTCGTGAAATCAATGCTGTGTTAAAACATGGCTGAGTAATGTATATTTAAAAAGTGAAAGAGACGCAAAGGCGAAGGCACAAAAGCCTTTGTCCGCCCTTCAGCCACTTCCCTTGGGTCCTTTGTTGAAAAAATAAAAAAATATTAGACCATTGCGCGGGAAAACACGGCTTTGTGACTAATGTCTTGGATGCTAGTGGATACAACTTCTTTATTGTAGCTCTTCGCGAACTTGTGAGCCTGGTACTTTTCATACCTTATTTAGGAGTATGTGCTTATATGAGGTATCATTGAACCAGTAAGTACAAACCAACATTTTGTGCATGGAAACTCTTTCATATACTCGTAATATTAGATTCTTTTAGATTCCAACCTTCTCACCCTTTCTAATAATTCACTGGAGAAAACTGACAGGTGCTACTTAGCTGTCACAAGGAAATAATTACCATAGATAATACACTTAAATCCATTATTACCATCAAAACTCTGCGTTGTTATTTTAAATATGCAATATATGTTACCATAAAAATCGGCTAAAAATAGTTTAGATAATTGACGACTTCTGGGTCACTGACGACTTACCTTACTTTACTTAGCTGTCACTAGGAAATAATTACCATCGTCTAGTCAGTCCGTCATTAACGGAACTATATTAGGTATTTGACTGCACAAAAGAGCTTGCAAAGAGTCGAGACCAAGTCAAACACAATTCAGCAACAATACTCAGATTTCCAATTGCATTCTAGAACCGATGCAAATATTTTTACATCATTCAAATTCATATATTCCGACGGAAGTGTCCCACCCAAGCTCAAGGAGTAATGGAGCGGGCGAGGTTTTCTCAAGTTTGTCATGAATGCTGTCTTGCTGGCTAGCGAATAGAATCTCTTTATGAACTTGTGAGCCTGGTACTTTCTGAGGCTTTTAAGTCATTGAAAATGGGAGAGCACCATTTGTGAAGTGCTATTCGTGGAACAGTTTACATATTATTATTTAATTTTATTCAACGAACGGCACAAACATTATTATTATTATTATAATAAATTAGAAGACTGATATATAAATATAAAAATATAATAAACAGAAACATGGGCATAGATCGATCCACTACATATTACGTTAGTCAAAACTCAGCAACAATACTCAAAATTAAAATTAGAAACGTTTTTCCATCACTCAAATTCATATATTCCCGTCAGACGGAATTCCGGGCTGAGCTCTAGAAGTAATGAAGCGAGTGAGGTTTCCTATCAAACTTGCCTAGCGGCGAAATCCGGCGTAACGAGATAGAACGGCGAATATTACCATTATTATATCCACTTTCTGTCTAGTTAGGGAGGGTCACGGAAAAGTCATTATTTGAGGAAGGTCAGGGATTTTAATAAATGTACCTAACATAACAAAGTGTTTGGTATTACGTGGCGTAACTTTAGGAAGGGTCAGGGCTAAGTTTGCGTTATGAAAATCATGTTTTATGTACTTAGATTGTTTGTCATCATGCATAGAAACCAGATTATTAATTATTACGTGTTGTTGTTAAGGTGCCATACCACCAAAACAAACCCCAGCAGTGCGCGTAGTTGAGCTGTAGATGTAGCTGTAGATTTGTCTGTCTACACCGGCAAAACTGTATGTCACTTTTGAAAATGTACTGAGCAGCACATTTGTAAACGAATATGTTATCTGCGGGAGCGCTCTGCTTTCAGTTCAGTTGGTAACATGGACGGGCAAATGAAAATCTGCCGGCGAGGCCGTAACAATAGTTTACCTGGTCGGTGGAACCACTGATCATGGCTAAGGCTGTCTAGTGCGCGAGATCCTTTAGTCAAAATAGTCCAGTCTTTTCACCACGACTTGATCTTCTTTGATAACTCTACCCAAAAAGACAGAAGAAGATCAAAACCAACAGTACTAATATTCTTCCTTCTTTTGTCCTCAGAGAATCCTACCCCCTAACTCCGTTACCAGACGAGGTCGGGGGTGGTGTCATCACAGAAGGACCCTCACTCCTCCTAGCCACCTGGACGCCAAAGGGTCACGGACTAATCACTGTCAAAGACTATGATATATACTACAGACCAGCCCCTCGGTCTTCTACGGGCTATCGAGTCACAGAATCGGGAGTTCCTGGGACCATACACAATGGTGTTCCAGATTGGTTGTATGAAGGTATGTGGTTTTTTTTTATGTGTAACATCTTCCCTCTCGCTTTTCTGCAATTTGTGGGAGTGATTTCGTGAAAAGGGACTGGGGTGTGTAACAGGAAACCGGGGAAGCGCGCGCTATTTGATTTGACCAATGAGCGCGCGCGGTGCTAGAGTTGGCCGTCAGATGGTACCAACTCATTTTCAGAGAGGTTGGTACTGTCAGCCAAGATGTCAGATGTTACACATCATATGCGCCGACTACTCGCTAGTTTTTTTTACCTAATAAATTTTATGTTTATTAGTATGTAGGCAGTATTCCTATGTATGTAGGTACGTATATGTTTCGATGTTGTCCGAATAGTTCCGAACTCGTAAGAACTTTTTAGACGGAAGGTAAATAAAAAAGTCTGTCCTGAAAATAGTTTTTTTTAAGTGATTCATTAATGGTTTTGTAAAGGTTTTACGATTAATGCCTAGACTCTAGGCATTAATCGTAATACCTTTACTCTAGGCCCTAGAGTATGATTAATCGTAACGATTATTACGATTCATGTCTAGATGATTATTATGATTAATGTCTAGATGATTATTACGATTAATGTCTAGATGATTATTACGATTCATGTCTAGATGATTATTACGATTAATGTCTAGATGATTATTACGATTAATGTCTAGATGATTATTACGATTCATGTCTAGATGATTATTATGATTAATGTCTAGATGATTATAACGATTAAGGTCTAGATGATTATTATGATTAATGTCTAGATGATTATTACGATTAATGTCTAGATGATTATTACGATTAATGTCTAGATGATTATTACGATTAATGTCTAGATGATTATTACGATTAATGTCTAGATGATTATTACGATTCATGTCTAGATGATTATTATGATTAATGTCTAGATGATTATTACGATTAATGTCTAGATGATTATTACGATTCATGTCTAGATGACATAATCTTTACTACTTTACTTTACTATTAATCAATCACATAAACAATCAAAAAAATTTGTTGCAAAACCCTAAAGCAAATAATCATTTGCTCTAGGCTTTTGCTACAAATTTTTGATTTAATAGTTAAAGATATTTGGGACGTCCCATCTCCTAAAGTTTTCTCGCTCATGAGAAAGCCACGACTCAACAATTTAATTTAATTGTCAACTCGCTCCATCAAAATACAAAAACAGCAATTTCTTCTCACCATAATCTCGACAAACAACAAAGCCTACCCACATTTTTATCGCTTCTACCACAGAATAGTCCCCGAAAATTTTCAAATATTTCCTCACAGCAAACAGACACTTCAATTTCATGGTTGGCAAGGCGTATCCGTGTAATGCTTACGTCATAACCGTTCGTTCTCACAAAGGAAAATCTGGAAGTGTTTTCGAACAGTGAAACCAGTGTTGCTAGTCAATTTTAATTTCTCGGAAGCCATTTTGTCATAGTGCAAAGGAAGTAGTAGAATAAATGCGGGTGCTCTCGAAATATTTTATTGTTTAAAATTTTAATTAGCACTTTGATACCAGGTTATTTAAAAAAAAACTAGAATAGTTTTCTTGCTGTTTTTTTATTAATATTGCATGTCTGAAAAGGTATATAATCAATACTAATCAAATGGTTATCAGGGTTGAACTGATGAATTCCCATTCTATTTGTAAAAAATCTAGATTTGATGACGTCAGTATACCTGAGGTAGGTCTGTTAATCAGACAGATAATACAGACTTTTTTGATGCAGTAAGTACCTGCCCGACCATATGTAAATATGTATAGATAATTTGCTGGTTTCAACAATGAAACTGAACGCGATCAGCTCATCTAAACTGCGTTCAAGAGCTGTCAGTGTTAAACTTAGAAAGAGACTGGCTTATAGGGAATAATAGGGATAACTGATAGACAGTTCCCCGAAACGATCAATTGCCATCAATTTGTATTGTAGTAATATTGTCAATAGTTTCAATTGCATTTGGTAGACGATCAATTTGCGCATCAATGTGTGTCACGTAAAAATTTTTAATTGATCTTTTCGGGGAACCAGTAAAAGAGTTTTTTGTTTTTGAAGTTGCTTCATGCTTAATGTACGGCCAGGTTCTGTACGAAAATCATGATACTTCAACAAAATATACTCAACACAACTTGTGCAATCAGACACCTTGCAATATCCAATGTCAATGTAAAGTTAAACCACTGCCTCTTGAACTGTGCGTCCATGAATTTCGATATTTTTATCGGACGATTCGCTTTTTCAATATGGCGGCCGCTCATTCTGCTCAATATTGTAATTCTAATAAAGTTTCGATCGGAACGCTTGTCGTTTGTTCCTTGAGAAAATTCAATTCAATTTTGAGGGTATCTAGTTGAACGAACTACGGTAAATGTAATTTTTATTGATATGAGGGTAGTTCCATGTTGGTGATAACGTTTGGCCAACGTTTGTGATTGTTGAAAAAGAATTTTATTGTTGTGAGCTGTCGATTTTGACTGGTGTTATGTGGGTTTTTTGTTTCACCATTTTTGCCTAGATCTTATTACTTTTCCCTTTGTACGAACGAGTATCTACTTAATAAAAGATGCATAATCAGGTTGTATTTTGATGCGGTTGATCTTGCATTTCTAATTAATTGACGGCACGGTTGGCGCCGTGGTTAAGCGATTGACTGCTGCGATGCAAGTCGCGGGTTATATTCCCGCACGCAACAAATATTTGTATGACCTACAAGTAGTTGTTCCGGGCCTGGCTGTTTGTGTATGTGAGTTTAAATGTTTGTAAACGAACCCACAATACAAAACAAATTCCTAGTGTGGATCAACGATAAAAAAAAAAAAAGTAATCTACCTGCGTTGCTGGAATATTGTATTGTTTATTTAATAGTTATTTACTGATACGATAAGCTCGTCTCCGTAATATCAGGCAAGGTATATATACATATATACACCTTACCTCACTGCCTCATTGATCTAGCGCTACTGCTGACCATGAGGCCCTGGGTTCCATTCCCGGGTCGGACAAAGTGTTATGGACTTTTTCCATCTGGATATACATGCCATGTGCCCGATGGGTTTTCCCATCGGCAAAAATGACGTACTTCCATTCAAACTTTCAACCCCGATTTAATTCGTTTGGAGAGTTAATTTTCGTAAGTGCTCACCGTCGTCGGAAGGTTCACTTGTGCTAAATTTCATGCTTTCTTTAGGCAGAGCGTTGTCTGTCAGTGAATTAATTAATTTAAGATTCTTAAGTAGTAATAGCCCAGCAGTGGGATACAATATGGGTTAACAAAATAAATCGGCCTAGTGCGAGTCGGTCTCGCACACGAAAGGTTCAGTACCAACGTACAATATAAACAATACATATTTTTAATTAATAAGTGTAACAAAAACCACGTTGCTTGAATAAATTAAAAAAAAAAATTATAGGGCCTTTAATTTTTTTTTTTTTTTATAGTACCTATCTATAATTGAAGGGGTTATTTTATTTTTATTATTTGTTGTTATAGCGGCAACAGAAATGCACAATCTATGAAAATTTCAACTGTCTACCTATTACGGTTCATGAGATACAGCCTGCTGACAGACAGACTGACGAACAGACAGCGGAGGTTTTGTAATAGGGTTACGTTTGGCACCCTTCGGGTACAGAACCCTAAAAAGTAGATAGACAGTTGTCAACAGTGTGTATAAAGTTATGAATGTAAAAATATGAATATATTTTCACATTTTCGATATTTCCCCACACTGCATGTCGACTCGCTCTTCACAAAGTGCACTTAGGAGAGCAACTTCGTCTAGCAAGTTTCTACAAGTTCTGTGCGTCTTTACTAACTTATAATTGTGGTAAGTTACTAATTATTAAACTTACTTGTAACTAATAGTCATAGTTTATACGTGAGAATATCCTTATTTTATAAGTTCTATAGAGGTATGAGGAACAGGGTGTAAAATTCACTCATCTTCTTTAGAAAAGGGAGGATCCACAGACCAGGGGGCCTACCACCACCTCTAAAAGCAGTATTATTTGAATGTTACTTTAGTGTGGAAAAGAGATGAAGCTCTACAGGACGTATAGCACCATCTCTTTCCCCCACTGAAGTAATACTAAAATAATACTGCTTTTAGTGGTTGTGGTAGGCCCCCAGACGGCTGTTGTCTCTAGTGGGCTACTAACTGCCCGAAGATTGATGTGGCTTGGGTAGTTTTTCAGTTAGCTTCAATTATACGTATTTTTGCCACTTAGTGTATGTTGATGATGTTACAATAAATTCCTGTCACTTATTTGCGTATCAGTCAGCCTTTTTTTTTTTTCAGATGTTATTTTGACGTTTAATGTCGCTGGGATGAGATTGTGACTAGATTTTGCATCTTTTTAATTATGGGAATAATATTTCTGTTATGATACCTACCTCTCTTGTTTCCGAACAACTGTGCAGTAATGAATTCATATAATAAGAATCCATTGTTAGAACAAAAGAGGAACACATTTCCTTTTGTGTTTCCATTGCACTTCAGAATAATTGCTTTTTACAAGTTGTAATATCAAGTAGTATAATTTTATATAATAATGTTCCTTTCTCAGTCCAGTCGTATTGTTTTTCCGCTTTTCCATAACGGTTAAAAAGTTCTTGTTTGTTTTAATTAGAAAGTATTGTTTAAACTCCTGTATGTGATGGGTTTTACTAACCGTTGCTTTTTTGGGAAAGCGGTTCCGTCTTTTTTTTGGGTGTCATGAAAATCGGTGTCATTTTCTCCAGTATTTAACAGTAACGTGTCAAAAAACGCTAAATTTGGACAGTCGTTATTGTGTGACCGTGTGGACGCATTTCTATAAAAGTTTTGTAGCATCAAGGACCGATTTCACTAAAGAAACTGAACGTGATCAACATAATATCTAAACCACGTTCAAGAGTTGTCACTGTCATTGTTATGCTATTTTGACACTGACAGCTCTTGAACGCAGTTTAGATGTCCTGATCGCGTTCAGCTTCATTGGTGAAATTGGCACTACATTTTTTATCCTTTTCAATTTCTGCACAACTTACAGTTCCGTGTAGTTCCTGGTAAATAATATAACACCCCAAATGACGGCTTAAAAAATGATGTTGGAGTTCCTTGCCCATTCTTCTCCAATTAATTCAATTTCTTTGTAAATTTTGACGTTCAAAAGTGCCTTTTATGTGCCTCAACTGAAATAAATTATTTGACTTTAACTTTAAAGGGACGACGTCAATAGGCACCAGCGTCCTCGTCTGGTTATTCAATCAATCAACTCGGCCTATCGCAGTCCACTGATGACCGCAGGCTGCGCTACAAAACCCTGTCCTCGGACTTCCCCATCCAGTCTGTCCAAGACATCTTTTTAAGGCCGTCGGACCATCTAGCTGGGGGGGTCCCACACTAAGCATGCATACGCAGTCTGCTTTTAACTACAAGCAACTGCAATCACTAATTGGTTTCGTTTGACAAGCGAGCGTGGTGATGAAAGAAAATCCTCTTGACATTTGTAGCAATTAACGAATAGCCCAATCTCAGCAATGCAAGTCATCCTTTTAACTCCAAATCCGAGCACACCTTCCCAACACCCATTCCATTCAGAAATAACTGCCGAAATTTCGCATAAAACACGTTTCACCCCTCCAAGCGCATCTCTAGTGGCAACCTGGCAGATGCCAAGGAATGTGGCGGACTGGGAACTGGCACAATCTGACAACTGGCACGCAAATGAGCCGAGTGCAAGTGCTCATTAAGATAAAGGTGGGCGCTCGTTTACAAGCCGGGTAACGAAATAAAATGATCATTCCCTTCCCTAGGGAGTGTAAAATTAGAACGTCTAGTGGTTTCAGGTTTTTAGGATTCTGTAGAGTGGTTTGTGTGTTAGTGGACGATCTTTAAGGCTGGTATGAACAGTAATGGAATGTGGTTCTTGTAAGTAAACTTTCTATTCTAAATAAATATTAGATTATAAAGCTGAAACCTCGGTTCAGTTGGGATTCTGGCGTTTTCTCTACTTTCATTAATAAAAAACTGGGTTCTTCATTCAATTTTTATTACAACAAATTATATTTATTAATTAAAGAAATTGGCCAGTATTTTATTTTATTTACGAAGATGACTGTGATTGTTCTACACATTTTCGAAAGCAACCGCGGATAGGTATTAGAACGTTCTTTCATTTCACATCGATAAAACACTGCCCGAAATAGAAAATTCTCCTTTTCATCCACCACCAACATCATAACAAATTTTAATGTTTGTTCAAACATTACGATACGATAAAGAACAGATTCACCCACACTGTTCCTAAACAGCGTAATAAAATCAAAATATCCCGCTCACTATCCGCCTCCCACAATACTGTGTGAAAGACGTAGGGTCCCGGCCGGCCGGGCGGGCATACGACGACACTAATTGACCTAGGCACACGTAAACCTTGACATTCGGGTCAGATAGATGAAAGGTTTTCGCTATATTTAAGTCTAAGCCTTGTTTGTTTGTTCAAGATCAACAGTACCTAATTTTTGTCCACATAACGAGGAGGTAGGTCATCATCATCTCATTGGCAGCCTTGTTCCTCCCACAGCTAAGTATAGGCCTCCCTACTGTGCTGTTTCCCTGGTCTGTGGGTGTCTCAGTGTAGCATAATCAGCCTATAATGTTCCCACTGCTGGGACAGGTCTCCTCTCTTCGAGATGTAGGCTGTTTCTTCGAATTTTTGGTTCTAATACATGCCGGTTTCCTCACAATGTTTTCCTTCACCGTTTTGAGAGCAGTGGTGATGAAATTATTTACACAAAGTAAAGCGCCTGCCTGTCGAGGCGGATACCACTAATCAGGAAATGTGTAAATAATTTATTTTACTTACGTTTTCAATTCTTGCCTAATTGCTATGTATTGTTTTCGTGTTTGGTTCCCAGGACAACCGGAACCGTAATTAAAATTAACTTGTGATAGTTCAGTGTATAAATGTCATCCTAACTCTTATGGAATCTTCAAATAAGTTAACTATGGAAACCAGGAATAATGGTTATTTCCGTTAGGTAACATTGTGATCTTGTAACATAATGGTCAAGCTTATACCATCCCCTTATCACACAAGATTTAGTGCGAAACTGAATGCGATCAGCGCATCTAAACCGCGTTGAAGACCTGTCAGTGTCATCATTATTGTGGAATATTGATACTGACAGGTGTTGAACGCCGTTTAGAAAGTATTAATCGCATTCAGTTTCATTGGTGAAATTCGTCCTTAATCTAGACTGGAGGAGCTGGCAAAAATTACTCCTATGTTATACATAGGAGTAATTTTTGCCAGCTCCTCCAGATTGCAGAAGCGACTCTATACCAAAACTGTCTTTTATCCTTAACGCATACGCATAAACAGCCTTTAACGTTCTCACTTCTGGGACACAGGCCTCCTACCTGCAAAAAGGTAGGCGACAATGCATTATGCGTCCCAGCGCAGATTGGTCCTCCTTTATATGACCAGGTTATCCTTACTGTTCTAAAAACTATCCTTTATATAAAGATTTAAATCGCTAGATTTGATCTCACCGTACTTTTGACACGTGAAAAGGTGTACATACTAGAAAACTGAACTCACACATTAATAATGTGTGAGTTCAGTTTTCTAGTATGTTAGCTTTTCCAAGACAATCAAGTCGAGTCACTTTGTTATTGTGTGTGTCAAGAGGTGTCAAAACGCAACAGAACCGCGACTATCTTTTGACGGTAAGGTGACTCTAACGATTTAAATATTTGCCTTTATATAGCTTTCCCAGCTATAGCATCTATAGCTATTTGACAGCTATGCAAAAATATTTCGGTCTAGGCACTAGGCACGTCAACCGTCTAGAAAATTAAACATGAAAATATATAGAAGCGGAGGTCCTACCATCAATGGAATGTCCTCACTAAATTCCCTAAGCTTCTCGACTATTTCATAGTTATTTTTCGCAAACACTCCCAAAAGGGTTCTCTGCCTTTTCTGTGAAAAGGTCTCAAAAAGCGGAAAGGTTTCAAATTCCTTTGGGAGTAACTGTGTTAAGTTATAGTTGTCGCCTTTAAGCGTGGCAACAGCGGTCATTGACCCTCCTACATTTTCTAGCATTTTTATTTGAAAAACTGAAATAAAGTCGCTCACGTCCTAAATCAATATCTTTCGTGACCATCAACATGTTCCAATAAGTAACGAAAAACTATACATAATTTATTATTGGGGTTCCTACGGGAGATATTAGGGAAAGGGCAATGACCGCCGTTGCCATGCGCAACGCAACCACTATAGTTTTATAATTGAAAAATTACTCAAATATTCTACTATTAATGGTACGGTCAACAACGAAAATCGATTAACACTGTTATTTTTCAAATATCATCTAAATTGTCACAAAATTATTCAATATACAGCTTTTCAACATTCATTCGTGTATGTATTTGCTTTTAGCATTTTAATGACTTTCGTCGCTGACTACTTATAATAAATATTAGATAAGCCAACAATCTAGAAATGTCAGGCGTTTCATAAAAAAACTAATTATAAACATGATTTATGTTTACATTTATAATTTTTCAATTTCCAGGCGTGTGAATATTTTAACAGCTATTATTTTTGATTTATTTCAAATAAGTTTGTCACTAAAATAAATAATTGCTCTCTGTATAATAAAGGTTGTTAAAACAAACATTATTTTTGTAAGTACACACCTAAATATTAGTTAGAAAGCTGATAATTATTTAAATTACATTTATACAGGCGAGCTTACTCTTGTTGTCTTTGATTCTTTATTTTGAACTGTATGTACAGAAATTACATAATATCTTTATTTTATAAAAATAACATAAACATAATATCACGCCTCGTTTCCTCGAAGGGTTGGGCAGAGGTGTACCCACATTTCGCCAGTTACGTTAAAGTCTCATGTAATAGGGGGCGAGCCTATTGCCATCAATCGGGCACAAATCCAGACTACGGGCTTCTACTGAGAAATTCCAGATAGTAAAATCCAATGAAACTTTCACCGACCTGAGAATCAAACCCAGGGCCTCATGTTCAGCAGTAGCGCTTGCGACCACTAGACCAACGAGGCATGAAAATAACTTTGTTACAAATAACTAATATAACGAATGGAAGTAAAACTGCTGCTTTAAAAATATTTGCGACTGAAAAATATCCATATTTTACGCAGAAAATTCTCCTCATTCTACATATTAAATCTTTTCAGTCCTACAGAACCATCACCATTTCGTTCCCGGTAACAATTTATTCAGCAGATGTCTTCGCGGCTTATCTTATCTGTGGAATGTCATCGAGACGTCTCGTGAGCGCGCACCTTAATGATGAAAACCTTAAACTTTTTAATAGAAAGACTTGGAATGAGGTGTGGCAGGGTTAATATTGTGTCTTTATAGTATACTGTACCTTGAGTTAATTCAATTTCGATGCAAAATGGAATAGCTAAATAATGATTATTTTAGGAAACATGCACTATTGGTAATTGACTTATTAAGGATGCAATAGGTACTACTGCTTAAAAGAATACCTGTGACAGGAACATAACCATATTTAACACAAATTATGCAAGATCCTAAACATAAATCATTTCAGTTCTGCAGAACCATCAGCATTTCGTTCCCTGTAACAATTTATTCGCGGATGTCTTCGCGACTTATCTTATCTGTGGAATGTCATCGGAGACGTCTCGTGAGTGCGTACCTTAATGAAAACCACAGAGTAACCTTAAACTTTTTAATAGAAAGACTTGGAATGAAGGAGGAATGAAGTGATGTGTACAGGGGTACAGGGTTTATGGGACTATAGAGTTCAATTTTAGAATTTATTCAATTTTGTCGCATAGTAATTCCTTAGTTTGAATTAGGAACTTGTGATGTTTTCAAGGTAGATTTTGCACGACTCGTAATGCGAAGCATTAGAGTGTGCTCTACGATCGAAAAAAAATTTTTGCCCCATTTTTGCAACTGTTTTTATTGCTACACTCCTGCTAGTACACAGAACCTACTTAATTTATATACCATTGCATAGATGATTAAATGGAGATTAATACTGTACTTTTTAACAATTGATTTAATGCAGCAGAAATGAAAAAAACATCAAAATAGTTGAAAAAAAAAATCCTGTCCGTCAATTTAAGAAGCTTGAAAACATTGTAGCTTGCGATAAAATCAATTAATTGAGTAATTTTTTTTTTTATACATTTGTTTCACCCATAGAAGGAACCCTATTGAAAATGGCTCTTTTATTCAAAGTAGTTTAATTATAATTAATAAAATACTAACTAAAATATAATATCTTTATCTAAATATTTCCAACCTTGTCATGGCGTGTTGCCTAGCAACCCACAACGTAAATATCTAAATAAATAGTCTTTGACATTACGTAAGGATTGCGAGGTTAGAATTTTACCCATATTGATGGGTAAAACAGCAGTCAAAACATACTTCATGAAAAGTGATAAATTGTAAATTTTTGTTAGAAACTATGTTGCACGACTCGTAATGCGAAGCATTAGAGTGTGCTCTACGATCGAAAAATATTTTTAGCCCCATTTCTGCAACTGTTATTATTGTTACACTCCTGCTAGTACACAGAACCTACTTAATTTATATACCATTGTATAGATGATTAAATGGAGATTAATACTGGTCTTTTTACCAATTGATTTAATGCAAGAGAAATGAAAAAAACATCAAAATAGTTGAAAAAAAATTCCTGTCCGTCAATTTATGAAGCTTGAAAACATTGTAGCTTGCGATAAAATCAATTAATTGAGTCAATTTTTTTTTAATACATTGGTTTCGGCCATAAAAGGAACCCTATTGAAAATGGCTCTTTTATTCAAAGTAGTTTAATTATAATTAATAAAATACTAACTAAAATATAATATCTTCATCTAAATAATTTCAACCTTGACCTATCGTGTTGCCTAGCAACCCACAACGTAAATATCTAAATAAATAGTCTTTGACATTACGTAAGTATTGCGAGGTTAGAAATTTACCCATATTGATGGGTAAAACAGCAGTCAAAACATAATTCATGAAAAGTGATAAATTGTTAATTTTTGTTATTAGAAACTATGTTTTGAATTTCTTTTTCGTTTATGAATGTGTGTTATGAGGCGTGCACTTTTGGAATTTCCAAACTATTTTGAATTTCTTTTTCGTTTATGAATGAGTGTTATGAGGCGTGCACTTTTGGATTTTCCAAACTATTTTCTATTGTGATATGAATATATTCTATACACTCTTGACTTGTGTAAAGTTTGTTCGTCGTGATTTTTTGCGGAGTTGGTTGAGTTGTTAAAAACTTGTTTTCTTTTAAACGTAAAATTTTGTGAAGATTTCGCATAAACGGCTAAAAGAATTTACATTGTATAAAGAACACAGACGGACTATGACCTCGATTTTCACTTAAAGTGAAAAATTAATTTATGAGTGTTTAGAGGTATTTGGAACCGGGTGTAAAGTTCACTCATCCTCATTAGAAGACAGAGGATCCCCGACCAAACTGGTGTTATGTCTGGTGGGCAAATGCCCAACGATTGATGTCAGATAGACTTATACAGGGTGGCAGGGACATCGACGCGAAGCCTGTTACCATGGATTCAGTACATGATTCTGAACTCCCATGCGTTGAAATTTTTCGGCAGTTATTTAAAAAAAAAACAGCTGTTCCATACATTTTGACCGAGTGGGTATTGCACTTTCCTATGAAACAGCTGATTTTTTTTTAAATAACCGACGAAACATTTCAACTCAAGGGGGTTCAGAATCATGTACTGAATCCATGGTAACAGGCTTCGCGTCGATGTCCCTGCCACCCTGTATATGTATGTCGTTCGCGCGATAAACTCTAATTTCGCGATGCATGATTTGTGTGACGTCAGGATTTTGTGTGACGTCAGGTCATGATGCGTAGTTCACAAATGGCGATGTAGATGCCGCCACAAGGAACCGATGTAACTATGTTGGATATCGGAACTCTTTCAGTCGCCAACTGAATGATCGAAAATTAAAATGAAAGGAGCAGATGGACGTTCATTCTTATGTAATTTTATCGGAATGGTGTGCACATGAGCAGTGGAGGCCCAGTGGTAACGGCCGTGACTTACGAGTTGTAGGTCGTAGGTTCGAGCCGAGACAGGCGCTTAACTTTGTGTAAATTATTTCATCACCACTACTCTCAAAACGGTGAAGGAAAACATCGTGAGGAAACCGACATGTCCTAGAACCAAAAATTTCGAAGACCATATGACATCTACCAACCCGCACTGGGCCCGCGTGGTGGATTACGGCCCACTCCCTCTCACAGAGAGGAGGCCTGTGTCCCAGTAGTGGCAAGTGACTATGCTGAGTGCATATGGAATGAAACAAAAATACACATTCACTCAAGTGAAGCATCTGATATCAGCTCATGTGAGTCAAACCGCGGGCAATATCTACATTGACATAAATTTGCTCCACTATGTTATAATACCCAACCCCTTGCTACCATAGACACATTTTCCACTCTATTATACAAGGCATCTCTCTGATAAATAATATTTATAGTTTCCCTACAATCTATGTAGGGTGGCCTGCTTACTGGGGTAAAATAAACAAGGTTGCCAAGATAGTGTTATAATAGCTCGTTGTGGGAAATTATTGTGTAATGTTGTGTGTATTTAGTAGTAAAGGTGGTATTGTGAGATGATGCGTTGGGTCTGTTTGAAGAAGAAGATCTTTAAGACGCAGATACTTATATGCCAACGGCCTTGAGTGGTTAATACTTAAGACGCAGATATATGCGAGTGACATTGAGTTATTAGCTTGCGTGTTCTATGCTGAGCTCACGAAACGCGTCGTACGTCCAGCCAGTAATAAAACTCGCCCATCAAGAAGTGCTGTCCCAAATTAAACGCATTATTAATTTATTAAACATAAATCAAAAGGTATTTTAATAAAACACGTATACTAAAAATAAACAATTAAATTATCTTTAAAGTGGTGAAGGTTTGAAAAAAATACGCTAGATAGTTTTTGCGTGATTCTCGGTTTTTTATCCGCGTTAGACATAACTTCACAAATGAATTTCACTATGTAATATAAACATAATCTAAAATATTCATAGACTGAGTTATTAAAAAAATGCTCTTATTAAACATCTATGTTTTCCAAATCATTAACACTACTCGTTTAGACGTAATTTCCGGTACAAAATCATTAAAAGTAGCTTGTCGTCGCCTTAATACAGAGCCACCTAACCTAATAACATGTCAAGTTTCAAGTGTCAAACGACAATAAACACCTTTGACACTCTTGAACTGACTTTCTTTTTGTTACATGACGATTTCTACCCGTCTACTACTACTCCTACCGCAAGCCGCGTTAGTGTCTTTTAATGATTTTATACTGAAGATCACGTCTTTAACGAGTAGTATTAATGATTTGGAAAACATAGATGTTTAGCTTGCGTGTACTAACCTCACGCAACGCGTCGTACGTCCAGCCAGTAATGCGACATCAAGGAGCGCTGTCCCAAATTAGACGTATTATTAATTTAATATACATAAATCAAAAGGTGATTTTAATAAAAAACGTATACTAAAATAATTAATTTGTCTTTAAAGTGGTGAAGGTTTCAGAAAAATACGCTTGAGAGTTTTTGCGTGGTTCTCAGTTTTTTATCCGCATTAGACATAACTTTACAAATTAATTACATTAGCTTTAGAATACTTTTAGAGCAGGCTGGAGGAACCCAGAGTATTTTATTTCGCGGGACATTTTGTTAATGCAGACCTGGCTTATCTAAAGAGAAACCTCTGTAAAAAGCCAGGTGAATAGCGCAATGCTTCTAGGAAGGCTTTTTAAGCCCAAATGAGGCACTTAGACGTAGATTTATTTATTTTCATACTTAGATGGTAAGTATAACTTTTTTGAAAAATGTCCATCTTTGACAAGGTTTATCTTCGCAACCAATAGACCTAGAGTGCTTGGGTTGGGCTCAAATTGTAGAAAATTTAGGTTGCTACAACAAAATTTTGCAACAAATATACCTAAAAACGCGTCCTTAAGGTATATTATTCAAAAATACTGAAACAAATGCCAGAATTTCGCAGTTTTTCAAGCACCATAGGAGTAGCACAATGTTTTCAGCGTATTTAAACTAACTCTCAAGAGACTTATCAATATATTTAAAAAAAAAAACGTAATTAAATAGGCGTTTGCACGAAAAAAAAATCCAATCTTTTTTCGTGTCGATATTGACTGGGCTAATACAAGGAATTCAAATCAGGCAATGGAATACAATATGGTTTTATTTATTCTTTATGCACAAGTAAAAAAATACTGTACAAAGGCGGACTTAATGCCTGCAGGATTTTCTACCAGTCAACCGGGTAATGCAAAGACAAAACATGGCAGGTGCAACATATAGGATAGATAACCCAAAACAAAACAATTCAGCAATACAGCGCTGGAATGATTCTGGCTGTCTTTTTAGGGTTCCGTATTTAATATATTCTATGTATGACAAAATCTTAAATTCAAATACAAAATTCAAATTCAAATTCAAAATCTAAACCCAAATTCCAAATTCAAACTCAAAATTCAAAAACAAATATCAAAATTCAAAATTCAAAATTTTTAAATTCATATTAACTATTCAAATTCAAAACTCACATTCAAATTCACATTCAAAATTCACATTGAAAATTCAAATTCGAAGTAGACATAGTATTTGCCATCGATGGTATTTGCTTGGTAATACTCGTCTAGTGGCAACCACTGATCCTTAAATTATGTCGTATCTGCGGATAATGCAGTGGACTGCAACATGGCTACTTAAAGTTTTGTTAACCTTATGTTTTATATATGTTGTAGTTGTTTATTATCCCGTATTAAATAAAATATAATGTGATATTTATAACTAAGCTGAGCTTAGGACAATAAGTTACCACCACAAGCTAACAACCTACTACTTTATACTCAAGAATATTTTTATTACGCAGGCCATTTTTGCAATCCTACACCTGTGGCACGAAGTAAACACATGTAGGCTTATTTATGTGTTAAATAACTGTGCTGGCCTTCAGACAACTTTAGGAACACCTGGCAAAACAGCCCAACCTGCCCCAGACCGAACACTGGGGCAGGTTGGGCTGTTTTTATTTACAAAGTTTTACTTTAAAAAAGGGTTTTTCAATCAGGAATTTCTCAATAACAACCCGATATCAGGACTTTTGTGATTAATGGCAATAGGCACGCCCCCTATTACATAGGACTTAATAATAACTGGTGAAGTGGGGGTCTACTAACATTTGAAAATACTGTTGAGCTGCTGAAGATTGTAAGACATCATATTTGCATTGTATAAACTCAATCTCAATTGTATTGTATAATTGCATAGCACAGGTGTGAGTACTATGTACTACAGAGCTACCATTTACCGGGTAATATGTCTTTCATTGACTTGAATGTGCCCTGGCGGCTGAGAGTATGTCATGCTCACTCAGATGTCTCGCTGATGGTGGCGTGTGTATTGGATCATTTAGCTCCCTTCAAAATGGTTGAGCTGAATGGCACTAATACATGCGTCATGTTCGTGAACGGGCGCCGTCAGTTGGGACTGGTCATCTCTTAGCTGCCATGGCTTATTTTAATTTATTTTAATCTTTGAATTGTTTTTGTTTTTATATTTTTATTACGGACGCTTTTAATGTGCACGTATTTTAACATTGTTCTCACATGTATAATTTCAACATGAATGATGTAACCAATTTTATGTAACAATTTTTTTATTTAAAAGAGTGTCCGTGGAGTTTCTTTGCCCGTTCTTCTCCATAGGTACCTACTACGTTTTGGAATGGGCAACTTGCTTCATTTTTTCTTACTGACTGACTCCCTGACAATTCAAAAGTGCCTGTATATGGTTTAATTGAAATAAATGCTTTGAGTTTGAGTTTGAGTTTGACTATAGGTACACCTCGGTCTTACCCTTCGGGGATTACATGCGTAATGTTAAAGTTGTTGTAAAAAAGTTTTTCGTGATGTTCTAAATGTGGTATTTTCAAATTCCAACAAAACGAGTAAGGTTTATTCAAATCCTTGTTTCCAATTGATGTTATTTCCACTTAAACAAACGTTGATTATGTTAAAGTTGATTTTAGACTCACTAGTACTGTTGAAAAAATCATAAAAAATATGAAGTTATAGCGCAAATTGAGCCTTATGTGTAGGCATTGCAAATGTTTTTCCTAAAACTCGTGTTTGTTTACATGTTTGGCAACTAAATTGCGAACGCAGATTAGGTCTAACAGTTTTTATTATTCGGGCAATGTTATTGAATATAATTTTGGGTACAAAAATGTGCTATAGACCTAATAAAACGAAACACAACAAAACTCCAGATTGTTTTTAGAATGCCGTCCCTAAAGCGTGCCAACGGGACTATTAAGCTGTTTTCAGACCAGTGCGATTTGTCGCGCGACGCGACACCGATTATTGTTATACCGTGAAGTTTTGTATTGTTCGTGTCGCGTCGTGCGACAAATCGCGCTGGTCTGAAAACAGCTTTACTCTGCTGTAAGTCTGTCCGTCTGCCACACACACACAGTGCTGTATCTTTTGAATGGTAATATAGACACTTGAGATTATCACAGAGTGTGTACTACTATGACAGCTCTATCATCAAATAATAAATTTAAAGTTTATTATTCAAGGATTTTTAAAATAAACTACTTAAAAATATATACAAGATGGCGACGACAATACAACAATAAATTAAACGGCGTGTCTCTAATGACGTTTCCATTCTGCATACAAAAATTCAATCGAATATATTCAATAGTTAGTCAATATAGCTAGTAGAAGATCGGCAAAATCCATAGTCGGCTCGGGTTATTCCGTTTATCCACCCCAAAAAATCCACCCTAGACCTAGTTGGATCAACGGAATTAATAGGCTTAGGGTGGATCGGCATACACTACTATTTAATTTGTTTGAAAAACTCATTTTTATAATTTCGATGAGATTTATTTGATAGTTTCAAAATATTCTTATGCATTAGTAGTGCCAGTATTGCACGACTCGTAATGCGCAGCATTAGAGTGTGCTCTACGATCGAAAAATATTTTTTGCCCCATTTCTGCAACTGTTTTTATTGTTTCACTCCTGCTAGTACACAGAACCTACTTAATTTATATACCATTGTATAGATGATTAAATGGAGATTAATACTGTACTTTTTAACAATTGATTTAATGCAGCAAAAATGGAAAAAGCATCAAAATAGTTGAAAAAAAATTCCTGTCCGTCAATTTATGTTCCCTGAAAACATTGTAGCTTGCGATAAAATCAATAAATTGAGTCAATTTTTTTTTTATACATTCGTTTCAACCGTAGAAGGAACCCTATTGAAAATGGCTCTTTTATTCATAGTAGTTTAATTATAATTAATAAAATACTAACTAAAATATAATATCAATATCTAAATATTTTCAACCTTGATCCGGTGCCGTTGCCTAGCAACTGCCAACGTAAATATCTTTGTCAGTCGTTGACATTACGACTTCATGAAAAGTGATAAATTGTTCATTTTTAAACTATGTTTTGAATTTCTTTTTCGTTTATGAATGAGTGATAAGTATGAGGCGTGCACTTTTGGATTTTCCAAACTATTTTAATTTATTGATGATTAAACGAACTCAAACTCAAACTCAAACTCAAAGCATTTATTTCAAATAAACCAATTACAGGCACTTTTGAATTGTCAAGGGGTCGGTCAGTCAGAAAAGATGAAGCTAGATGCCCATTCCAAAGCGTAGTAGGTACCTATGGAGAAGAACGGGCAAGAAACTCCACGGACACTCTTTTAAATAAAAATTTGGTTACAAAATATTGGTTACATCATTCATGTTGAACTTATACATGTGAGAACGATGCAAAACGTTAAAAGCGTCCGTAATAAAAGATAAAAACAAAAATAAAACAATTAAAAAATTAAATCAAATTAAAATAAGCCATGGCAGCTATGAGATGACCAGTCACAACTGACGGCGCCCGTTCACGAACATGACGCATGGATTAGCACCATTCAGCTCAACCATTTTGAAGGGAGCTAAATGATCCAACACACACGCCACCGTCAGCGTGACATTAGAGTGAGCATGACATACTCTCAGCCGCCAGGGCACATTCAAGTCAATGAAAGACATACCCAGTACCTAAATGGTAGCTTTATAGTCTGTACATAGTACTCACACATGAGTGAACTTACCTGTAAGTGAAGTTCTATCCCAATTATATGAGTACGTTTCATTCGAAGATAAATAATAGACACATGTAGTACTTTCATTGTACTGGCAACTTCGCACTTTTTAAAATATTAGGGTAGATTGAAAAACTTCCCTGCTTGCGCTCCGTCCGACCCGACGATCCTCATTCTTTAGAGTCCTATTACAAAATTTTAGATTTAGGGCTCTGGGAAGGGAGGGACCTTTATCTTCGAATGAAACGTACTCATATAATTGGGATAGAACTTCACTTACAGGTAAGTTCGTTTAATCATCAATTATATTTCGTACGTTTCATTCTTCAGATAAATAATAGACACATGTAGATGTTTAGAGATTAAAATTTTTGTAATTAGATAGTATTAAATGAATAAGATTAAAACTAGTGTTTTACTTCTTACTAGGAATCATTTAATTACTCAACCAAACTCCAACATTCTTAGATTTATACGAAACTACAAAAGAAGATGTTATTATTATGCTCTTATAGAAAACATTCATTTAGACACTTATTAAGGAAATTAAGAACATTTTTTATACTCTAACCCGGTTCTTAACCAGGAAGAAAGACTGATCTTGTGAAACAAGCATCATCGCTCACTGGACGATTATAGAATTTTTCAAACGTCTGCGATGATTGTGACCAACCAACAGTCTTCCTGATGACGTCAAGTGAGAGGCTTTGCGTGCGCGCCGTGGATGTGGCAGCGTGTCGGGTGCTGTGCGCACCAGACGTCGACACATCCACGCCGCCCTCCGTGAGCACCTGCTTTATCCATCGGCTGATGAGGTGGCCTTATAAGGTCGCCTGTATGTCATCAGAAGTTTTCAACTGTATTTGGCTTTAAATCTTTTGTAACCGACAAATAATCTTTCAGTTGTTGCTGGACAAATATTTATATTTTCTATGTAATAAGGCAGGAATAAAATTGGGTGATCACGGCCGGCGGCAGATGTTTTAATGATATTATAATGTTGACTCCGTTAGGACAAATATGGTTGTTTTTAATTTTAATTGATGTTATTATTTGCACTCTGTGAGCCGTGCATAACGCTAATGAGATTACAAGTTTCTGGGAAATCTTTTTTAAAGGTAATTCTATATTAGGGCACCATTGAACGATGTATTATAAAACTATTTGAGGGTTCCACGTAGATGCGTATTTTCGGATGTTTGGCCTTAATCCTTTAAATATAATCTGTTCATGAGATCCTAAATCATCGCCAAATAGTAAACCGAACAATAACTATTAAGGGAGCCATAAGCTGCACCTTTATCAAACTGTTCTGTTAAGAATTATAACACTGACGGTATACAAGATTTGTATGGATCTATTTTAAGGCAATACTGCCAGCAATTTTTTAACGCCACACCATATTGTATCAATGTGTTCTTGGCTAAAGATGATATCATTAAATCAGAAGAGGCCATAGGGACACCTCGTTTTATGAACGCGTTCCGGAGGGCTTCGCTGCACCCAGGGTAACTCTTTTTATTTGTGGGTTCCTAGAGGAAGACCATAAATATATTGTAATTTTCAGAATTTATAAATATAATATCGGAAGTGAGCTATTTTTGTTTGGGGAACCAGGGTTGCGAAGGCCAATAGGGAAAGACAGGTATGCCTTCAGCCGTATCTATTGTTAAGAAAAACGCTCTTTTCTTGCTAATACTTTTAATGCACACAACTGTACTACTTCACAATCAAACGAAGACTGACTATCCATTACATTTTACCATTTAAAACGACTTTCGACCCCACCCAGAAATAACGATAATATCATAACCGTTATTTCTAAGTGTTGTCAAAGTAAAATAATACATTCAGTTGCCATAATGGAAATACATTTAAAAGTTTCTTACAATATTAATCATTTGTGCTTTGACAGTGTTGCCACAGTGGATATTATAAATCGATATTAAAATCATACATAGTTTTTTCAAATTAAATTAAAGAAATCACGACACTCGGCCATCCGACGGCGTGCTAACTCCGAAGCACGCAATAATCACGACACTGAGGCAATACATCAAATAACAAATATAAGTAACTATACAAAAAATATAGAATCAAGATAATTATGTACAGAATACCTGCCCTGAGAATGTTACCAATTAATATTCCGTCAATAAATTTTCAAAACATAGCTTTTGATAATGTAATTAAAACCTTAATAATGACATTAGTACTTTGACATTATGAATTCTTGGACATTGTAATTTTTATTTTGACATTATGATTTATTCTTTGTTCCTTCCAATTCTGCACCAGCAATGGTAGTATATGTGAAACAGTATTTTAATGTAAGACCTTAATGTACCATGTACTCAGAAATAAATAAATACAATATAATATACTATACAATAGACATTTGTGACAGGCAGTACCTATGCCTAACCTATCTATACCTGATAAAAGAGAAACGAGTATGCACTTCACATCACATCACATCACTTCACTTCACTTGTATAAATCCTCTTGAACGAATCCTCCCGGCCACGAGGCGGCCAATCTCACCAGAGACCAGCCACGGGGCGGCCAATCTCAACAGTGACCAGCCAAGCAAGCAGGAGGCATAGTGCATAAGTGTGTGTGCGTAAACAGATGCACTCTGCTCTCCTGCTCTCCTACAGTCCGACGGGACAGCAACCCAACACGACCGGGTAGAGATCAGGCGCAGGACCACCAGCTTCACGTGCTTTGCGAGGCACGGGGTGTCCAACGTCCAATCGCCAGGCTGCTACTATGTAATTCCTAGTGGAAAAATCAAAGAACACCCTGCCCAACCTGGGAATCGAACCCAGGACCCCACGCTCAGCAACCGCACTCGCGACACGAAACCGACGGGGTTGAAACTAATTTTAACAACCATTTTATATTATAAATAAATTAACGATTTATTAAAAGTCTGACAAATCAATGAACCAGAGGATTTTTGAATTCCTAACGATTTGATGTTGATCCACGGTGTCAAGAAATGAAATGAATGAAACACCTATTTATTTAATTTAAGTCTGGCATATTACTTTATTCCATCTTTGTTGAAATAAATAATCTTTTATACGTCTTTGGTTTTTGTATATTTAACCGAATTGCAAAATGATTCAAATATAATTAGCATTAAACAAGATTTAATTACAGGCTTTAATTCTTATATTTCGTCAATATTTGAAGGAATGGGTACTAAATCTTCTACCTACAGATTAGGCTCATTATTCTGGAAATTGTTTTCAGACGACCCTTTAAACCTAATGTCGAATAAACAATTCTGATGCACTTTATTATTTATTTATTGTCGCGATAATGGCGTTGATGATGATGACCCATCGCACTTTAACCAGTTGCTGGTTCAAGATGCGAACGAACGCAAACTCAAACTTTTGAGTAGACAAGGTCGTCAGAATCGTCTGGTTGAACCTATAGGCTTGGCAATTTCCTCCAGGACAAGTAAGCGATTAAGCGTTTAGTAAATTTTTAACTTCCCTAGCACAAAGTCTTTAAGCTGTTTCGAAGGGAAAACTATGCCATGATCTGAAATTAAAATGATTCTAGTCGGTGCTTGTAAATTTTCGACACTTTTGAGTTGGTCTACCAATGAGATATTTTGTAAATGCATCAATAAATCAGTTTTACGTAAAATTTATTAGATAGTATTTATTGGTGACAAGGTAAATAGCCGGATATGCCATAAAGACACTCCAGTTCCCACCAATAAAATTATTTAAGAGAAATGTATACTGCATGTCTGTTATAATATCTATCCATTTACCAAATTCCGACAGTATTAATGTATTTGCACGCCATATCATGGCAGGATAAAATTACTGTAACATCTATTGTACCATATTCTAGCAAATAAATCTTTTTGACTCGATTTGATTTGACTATGGATAAATTATTATAATTGGAAAAGTAAATGGTCTAAGTATATGGCATGGACACATGATGCAATAAATAGCCCATTACGCGTTGTTGGCGCATTATCTTTGAAATATGCACCATCTCTACAAGATGTCACATAATTATTAGATATATTCATATTTTTACATAACGTCCTTTAGGAAACCAATATTGATTTTGAATTCGTTTAAAGGTTTGTCATAGATATAAGTTTATATTTCTTTTATATTTCTATGATTTGTGTAAAATAAAAGGTATTAGGTTATTTTTTATTAAAATAACCTAATATAATAATATTAGATTTAGTTCGGAAGATTGATGATAAGACTAAGACTATTTTGCTGTGCCCGACAGGGTCCATAATGATCACATATAATTTTAACTTACCACCTAAGTACACATTGTGGAATGCAATTAAAGTATTGAGTATTAATTATTTTATAAAAGCCTTGATGTAAACGACTTCAAGTCGAGATAATATTGCCCGAGTAATGCTCCTATGGTAGACTCTACCTCAACATAATTATAGACGTAAAGTTCCAATTGATATTAAATATATATCGGTCACTTTATTTGAAGGGTATAGAAAATTCATTATCCTTCATAACAGTAGTTCAATAAAATTCTGTCCCATTAATCACTGATTCAGTTTCAATATCAACTCTGAAATTTCGGTTTGGTAATAGAACTTCCAGAACCGTTTATGTTTGGCAGATCTTAATACAAAACAATGGCGAAATCTTATTTGAAACATCTGAAAAGTGACACTTATTCGAAAGAATTGACTATCTAGGTCTCTGTGTGTTCTTCCTTACCTAAGAATATTGCAAAAACTAGGAAAAATGTCAAAAATGTAATAATAATTTTGAAATAGGATTAGAGTCCTAAAAAAATATGTAGCTTGGTTCGACATTGTCAACCATTGACAGTTTACAACTCTTGACCAGATGCTTGTGTTACTAAATATTAATCTCTGCTTTCTCTAATAAAAATATTGCACAAACTAGTTCAGAAAATGACGCAGAGCTAAATAGGATATTTTTCATTTAAAGACGCAGTGATCTAATTTCAAATAATACAATGTGTGTAACAAGCTGCCATTGTTCTTTCTTCAAGACAGTTCTTTTGCTTTCTAGCATTCCATAATTTATACAATCTACTGCCTTTCGGCCATCATTTTCACACCTACATGACTTACTAACAGCACACATGGCTGCATAGAATAACATAAGTGCCTTCGTTAAACTTTGAACTACAGCTCACCTACATGGCTGCATAAGATTAAATAAGCAGGTGCTTATTGTAACCGAGTTTAACGTAGGTACGTTGAACTCTGAACTATAGCTCACCTATATGGTTGCACAAAATTACACAAGCGCCTACGTTAAACTCTGAACTACAGCTCACCTACATGGCTGCTTAAGATAACAAGGCTTTGCACTTCAGCTCACCTACATGGCTGCAATAAACTAAACGCGTACATCTCCATAAAGCTCACCTACATGGCTAAACTAGAGTGCAAGCCGTAAAGAACTATAAGTTATACTCGTACATCTTTATTTTTAAACTCTGAACTACAGCTCGCCTACATGACTAATAAACTATACGCATACATCTCTAAAGCTCACCTATATGACTGAACTAGAGTGTAAGCCGTAAGGAACTAGAAGTTATACTCGTACATCTTTATTTTTAAACTGAAGTACAGCTCGCCTACATGGCTGTAATAATCTGTACGCATACATCTCCATAAAGCTCACCTACATGGCTAAACTAGAGTGTAAGCCGTAAAGAACTATAAGTTATACTCGTACATCTTTATTTTTAAACTCTGAACTACAGCTCGCCTACATGACTGTAATAAACTATACGCATACATCTCTAAAGCTCACCTATATGGCTGAACTAGAGTGTAAGCCGTAAGGAACTAGAAGTTATACTCGTACATCTTTATTTTTAAACTGAAGTACAGCTCGCCTACATGGCTGTAATAATGAGTGCAAGCCGTAAAGAACTATAAGTTATACTCGTACATCTTTATTTTTAAATTCTGAACTACAGCTCGCCTACATGACTGTAATAAACTATACGCATACATCTCTAAAGCTCACCTATATGGCTGAACTAGAGTGTAAGCCGTAAGGAACTAGAAGTTATACTCGTTCATCTTTATTTTTAAACTGAAGTACAGCTCGCCTACATGGCTGTAATAATCTGTACGCATACATCTCCATAAAGCTCACCTACATGGCTAAACTAGAGTGTAAGCCGTAAAGAACTATAAGTCTTACTCGTACATCTTATTTTTAAACTCTGAACTACAGCTCGCCTACATGACTGTAATAAACTATACGCATACATCTCTAAAGCTCACCTACATGGCTGAACTAGAGTGTAAGCCGTAAGGAACTAGAAGTTATACTCGTACATCTTTATTTTTAAACTGAAGTACAGCTCGCCTACATGGCTGTAATAATCTGTACGCATACATCTCCATAAAGCTCACCTACATGGCTAAACTAGAGTGTAAGCCGTAAAGAACTCTTAAACTTTACAGGGTCTATCTACACTATACTCGTACATCATAGGTCGCCCACATGGCTAAACCACAGTGCACGCCGTATAGGGATCTACACTATACTCGAACATTTTTGAACAGCTCACCTACATGGCTGAACCCGAGTGCACCCCGCAAGGAGTCTACACCATACTCGTACATCTCTGAACAGCTCACCTACATGGCTGAACCCGAGTGCACGCCGCATGGGTCTACGCTATACTCGTACATCTCTGAACAGCTCACCTACACGGCTGAACCCGAGTGCACGCCGCATAACAGTCTACACTATACTCGTACATCTCTGAACAGATCACCTACATGTCTGAACCCGAGTGCACGCCGCATAGGAGTCTACACCATACTCGTACATCTCTGAACAGCTCACCTACATGGCTGAACCCGAGTGCACGCCGCATGGGTCTACTATACTCGTACATCTCTGAACAGCTCACCTACATGGCTGAACCCGAGTGCACGCCGCATAGGAATCTACACCATACTCGTACATCTCTGAACAGCTCACCTACATGGCTGAACCCGAGTGCACGCCGCATGGGTCTACTATACTCGTACATCTCTGAACAGCTCACCTACATGGCTGAACCCGAGTGCACGCCGCATAGGAATCTACACCATACTCGTACATCTCTGAACAGCTCACCTACATGGCTGAACCCGAGTGCACGCCGCATGGGTCTACTATACTCGTACATCTCTGAACAGCTCACCTACATGGCTGAACCCGAGTGCACGCCGCATAGGAATCTACACCATACTCGTACATCTCTGAACAGCTCACCTACATGGCTGAACCCGAGTGCACGCCGCATGGGACTACACTATACTCGTACATCTCTGAACAGCTCACCTACATGGCTGAACCCGAGTGCACGCCGCATAGGAGTCTATCTACACTATACTCGTACATCTCTGAACAGCTCACCTACATGGCTGAACCCGAGTGCACGCCGCATAGGAGACTACAGTATATTACATTTTATAATACAATATCTCATGCAGTCATTAGTCATAACCGCAATCAACAAAATCTAAGCTGCTGCTTAAACAAACCAGCAAACAAAACATAACCAAACTACCATACCACCGTACCATCAACAAACTATAAAGCTGCTCAGAAAATTCAGTGAACGGAGCAGACAGAGTTAAAATACTATTCAAAGTGAAATCCTGTGGCGAAATTCCCAACATTCACTCGTACAATTTTTAATTTATTTATTTTCCAAGTTGTCCAATGCAATGATAGATCTATCGAGGAGTTGCCTCGACCAAGAGTACCACGTGCACTGGTCCAACTATTTTACTTATTGTTTATAATTAGTCCAACGCAACGATAACCCTATCGAGGAGTTGCCTCGACCAAAGGTAGCACGTGCATCGGCCCAACCATTTACTCATTATATTATTTTAAATTAGTCCAACGCAACGATAACCTTATCGAGGAGTTGCCTCGACCAAAGGTAGCACGTGCATCGGCCCAATTACTTATAACTATGATTTAAATATTAACCATCAGGGAAATACGCCACAATGATTGCTACCGAATCATGAGACTACATAATAACCATACTTAATGCTCACTGAAAATAACTGGGATAAAAATAACGAATAATGTATATAGAATTCATAAAACTACTTACGATTTTACCAACAGCTAGCTCGTGGTTCTTGTCACTTCTGACTTGTTAAGAAAAACGCTCTTTTCTTGCTAATACTTTTAATGCACACAACTGTACTACTTCACAATCAAACGAAGACTGACTATCCATTACATTTTACCATTTAAAACGACTTTCGACCCCACCCAGAAATAACGATAATATCATAACCGTTATTTCTAAGTGTTGTCAAAGTAAAATAATACATTCAGTTGCCATAATGGAAATACATTTAAAAGTTTCTTACAATATTAATCATTTGTGCTTTGACAGTGTTGCCACAGTGGATATTATAAATCGATATTAAAATCATACATAGTTTTTTCAAATTAAATTAAAGAAATCACGACACTATTATGTCTTTTTCTAAACATTATGGGAAGGCATAGAAGAACATGTTATGTTATCCCATGAAATTGTGAACGCGTCTATCACTACGTCATCTAGGTCTGGTTTCCGTGATACGTAACACCTAATACGTATTGATGACATTTGGCATTGATGCGAGAAGCGAATAAATCGATAGGTATCTGGTTTGCCTAGTCTCGTCATAATTTTATCAAATGCCTCATCCGACAATTTTAGTTCTGTTTTTGTTAATCTTGCGAGATTCTTCATCAACTTCTTTATTATCTTGACTTTTAATTTAAGAAGCAGTTAAATATAAATTTCGCTCTTCACACCAACGCCAGATTTCTCGTGTTAAGTCGTTTAAATGGAGGTATTGGATACCACCCATGCGATTGATGCAGCTTAATGCTGTGGTATTATCGATACGTTATAGGATGGAACAGTTACATAGGTCGTTTGCAAAACATTTGAGACCAAAAAATACTGCCAGCAGCTCTAAATAGTTGATATGGAATTCTAACTCAGTTGACTTCCATTTACCGTTAACTCTTTCGTTATCACAAAATGCGCCCCAGCCAGACCTGGAGGCGTCTGTAAAAATTTCTAGTTGAAACTTTTTTCGAAATTTATCACGATTCCTAAACATTGTAACAGTTTAACAGTCTCATTTACGTTATTTAAGCATTCAGTATATGTACGGCCAATACATAACAAATCTTCGAGATGTATAACAGTTGAATAGCCGCGGTATCTGAGGTGAGCAACAACAACCTCTCTCATAACTTAAATTTTCCCCGACTTCATTACGAAATTGAAATCTTAAATATTTTCTGTGTGATGGATTAATTGGTATCAATAAATATGTTTCCTTTAAATCGATCGTGGCCATAAAGCCGTTATGAGGAATTAATTTGCAAGCTGTTCTATTATAGTCCTATTTTAAAATGATTTTGAGTTACGAATTTATTTAACAATTTTAAGTTTTAAATAAATCGTTGTCCGCTATTTGATTTGGAAAGTTAAAAACATTTTAGAAATAAATTGATTTGATTGTAGCTCACATTCATGTACCTATCGCCCCTATTATAATTGTAACAAGTTGTCGATCGCTACCGACATGTATAACTGTTCTTCACTCGTAAACGTGTTAGAGGGAAGATGTTGATAAACTTTTTTAGAAAATGGTATCGCGTAGCCATTTTTTATATAATCCAAGATTGTACTATTACTAGTGATGTTCATCCAACAATTGGAAAAGTATTGTAAACGGCCTGCGTGTACCAGTATCGCTAGCGTCGAGTCTGGGCACGGTACTTGCTCTGGCTGACGGAAGCTCGAGGTCGCGTCGTCGTCGGCTGCCGCCGGTATGCTGTCGCTGCTCGTGGATATCCTCCTCGCCCCCCCCCTGCTCGCCGAGACATAACGAGGGGGGCCAGTCCCGTTTCCCGAAAACTGAGTTCTCGTTGTCGATGGTCCAGCTGTGGGTGCGCGTAAAGACGTCGCCCTTTGAGCTGATTTGAGCTTTGAGCTTGTCGCTCAATAGCTTTAGAAGCTTTTATGGTTTCTGAGAGCTTTTCTCCGAAAAGCGTCTCGTCTCTTTCGTGGTCTTTTGTAAGTGGTGTAAAAGACTTGTCCAGACAGGGAGTTATGAGTTTTGTCCTCACCTAAGTTTTGGTATAATGTAGGTCGGTCAGGATCCTACAGCTATCAGAAAGAATCTTAAAAGCCTGAATTTTATCATGTCCTAGAAGAAGCTGGGTAATAGCCTTATTAAGCGCGCTTATATCGAGTGAAGCCTAGTTGATGTTGCTTCAACTGTATCGCAGCCTTAATTTCCGGATTCAAAGTTGGCGCTTTAAGGAGTTTGCAGTTCTCCGGTATCTGATACTCTTGCAGTGTTTTTTCCTTGACATCCTTAGCAAGAACATTTTTTTTTTTTTTTTTTTAGTAAATTAATCCAACGTTGTGCTAAAGTGTGGTGTATGTTTTCGCCGTAAATCGGCTGTTCATCCATGGTATCGCCCAGCGCTAATAGTAATTCCGGATCGAGCTGCGGAGAATCGTCCTGCACTAGTTGAATCGGCGCCTCTGGAGTGATTTCAATGTTTTCTTGAACGTCATGAGATTCAAGTGGAACGTGAAGCTGCATTGCCGTGATATCATCTTGTTTGGTTCCGTCTTCGGAAATGATCAACGCGCAACGGTTCAAATGTAAGCAAACTGGCCAAGCGTTTTTTTTTTTTTTTTGGACCCTTTTGTTGACCCGCAGTCAACCTCCAGATATTTTTTACACATCATGCTAAACCTTCGTGACACCCTCTCAAAGTTATATTCTCCATATTCTCCAGGCTAGCTTAGAGATGCATTTATTAGCAAACTGGCCAAATGTTGCTTAATTTTTAAACCCTCGTGTTGACCCGCAGTCAACCTCCAGGTTTATTTTACACATCATGCTAAACCTTCGTGATACCCTCAAAGTGATATCCTCCAGGCTAGCTTAGAGATGCAAATTTATTTATTACCAAACTGGCCAAGCGTTACTTAATTATTATTATTATTTTATTTTTTAACCCTCGTGTTGACCCGCTGTCAACCTCCAGGTTTATTTTACACATCATGCTAAACCTTCGTGATACCCTCAAAGTGATATCCTCCAGGCTAGCTTAGAGATGCAAATTTATTTGTTACCAAACTGGCCAAGCGTTACTTAATTATTATTATTATTTTATTTTTTAACCCTCGTGTTGACCCGCTGTCAACCTCCAGGTTTATTTTACACATCATGCTAAACGTTCGTGATACCCTCAAAGTGATATCCTCCAGGTTAGCTTAGAGATGCAAATTTATTTATTTTGAACCACATAAAAAGAGTATAAAAGGTATCGCGTACCTATACACAGTTGCTACTCGGTTGTAACTCGTACACGAAATCACTTAATAGAAAATACATCATACATAACTAACCTTGGTTTTTCTCGGAATCCGATGAAGATGAATAATAACACGACTTCGTCTATTGTTTGCACGTTCTTTAAGTCTTTTAATTTTATGTTCATAGTAACTAATTTCGTTGTCAGCACTACGCTTAGACATAATGAAAAGTAATTTTGAAGATAACTTTAACGAAATATCACTGATTAAATAAAAGTATTGAAGAGTGAGTGCTTGTTGCCGCGCACAAAGAAAGAATGAGGATCGTCGGGTCGGACGGAGCGCAAGCAGGGAAGTTTTTCAATCTACCCTAATATTTTAAAAAGTGCGAAGTTGCCAGTACAATGAAAGTACTACATGTGTCTATTATTTATCTGAAGAATGAAACGTACGAAATATAATTATTGTAGTCTCCACATTGTGTAATGTTAAATATTATACGGTGGTACATACAGAACCCTTCGTGTGCGGGCCCGAGTCGCACTTGGCAGCTTCATGGTATTTCAATTGACAAAATTTTTAATAGGATTTAGGATAACACCTACATAACGTCCGTATACTTGATACCAAAACCGTAAAATTTTATGAGTTTCGCAGCAGGCTATAAACGTGTCATCTTAAACACGAAACTTCTTGATATCTAGGAAGCCTTTGCGCTTAGTCAGGAACTAAGTCTGATGGGTATTTACGCAGTTTGATATAATTTATTGGTACACTGGCGAATGAGCTTTCCTTTTTAACTTCTGAGGGCCTAGACAAATGACATTCGCTTTTCGTTAGCAAGTTATCGTTCGAGGCTGTATGAATGGAATGATGTTAAATATTGTCTAGCTAATTTCTATTCGTTGAGCTATGATCACTTGACGTTTCGATAGCTTTTGTCAATCCCATACATTTTTGACTTTTCTACTAGCGTTGTCGCTAATCGAATGTTACTTTGTCTAGGCCCTCTGTTTCCCTTGTGATCGGTATAATCCTAACTAACTATTATAAATGCGAAAGTGAGTTTGTTTGTTTGTTACGCTTTCACGCTAAAACGACTGAGCAGATTTGGATGAAATTTGGCACATGGGTAGCCCTGAGCCCATGACCTGGGTTAGGACATAGGATAATTTTTATCCCGATATTGCCACTGGATCGAGACTTTTGAGAAACCGCGGGGTGCAGCTAGTAAATAATAAACATCGGGCAGTCTTTGGAGACTGCCGATAGAAGTGAAAACTAAATAACTTTTGATACACCGTAACGCCATCTAACGAAAATGTCAGGAATTTATGTGGCTTACTGTCAGTAGAAGAATGAAAGCTGTAGCTCCATTAAAAAATTCCAAAAAAATAAAACAGAGTCCGCTGTCAACAAAAAAGTGCTCAACGCGCCTTCGGTGACGATGACGCGAGCTCTATGATTTTTATTCACCTAAAAAGTGCTCAACGTGCCTAAAGAAGTTTTCACTTCAATAAACCACCCACTATCCCACTGTCCCACTGCAGAGCAGGCCTCTTCTCATACAGAGAAGGCACGAGCATTGATCACCACGCTTGCTCAAGACGGGATGGTGATTTCAGACTTATATTGACTATAAAGCCCAAGTTTCCTCACGATGTTTGTCATTTACAGAAAGTACATATGAATTGAAAAAGTCACATTGGTACTTGCCTGAATTTCGGTATTCTGCTTGCCATGGTTAAAATGTAGGTCTTTCTTTAACTAACTCAGGCAGATCCTACTAATATAATTCTACTATCCTACTAATGTGAATAAATAAGAGAAAAAAAAAAAAATTTTAGATTTTTGTGTTTGTTTTTTTTTTACTCAATCACGCAAAAACAGCTGCACGGATTTAGACGAAATTTTGCGCCTAGATAGTTTATTACCTTTTTAACACATATATTATACTTTTTATTCCGAAAGTACGTTCACGTGGGATAATTTCCGACAAATACGCGGGCAAAGCCGCTAACAAAAAGTGTTGGTTACTCGTAATAAAAACAAAAAATGTAATAAATAATATTTTATTTCAAGCAACTACGTGCCACACGAGGGCGTCGTTCTGTTGTTTACCTAAAGTTATGATTTAAGGCATATTATAATCAAGCCTATGTTCCCACTGCTGGGACACAGGCGTCCTCTCGGTTAGAGGGAGGGGGCCGTAATCCACCACGTGGGCGCAGTGCAGGTTGGTAGATGTCTTCGAAGTTTTGGTTCTAGAATAGAATAGAATAGAATAGAATAGAATAACTAGGACGTGCCCGTTTTCTCGCGATATTTTCCTTCACCGTTTTGAAAGCAGTGGTGATGAAACAATTTACACAAAGTGAAGCGCCTGTCTGGGTTCAAACCTACGACCTACAACTCGTAAGTCGCGGTCTTTACTATTGGGCCAACACTGCTCTCAGAATTTTGGTAATGGTTTATCTTTTGTTTTATAGCTATAAGTTGTCTATTAATACCTTCGCATCATGTCTATGAAGTTTCCCCAATTATTATAAAAAAAGCCAGACTGAAATATACTCGTAGAAACCATTTTAATTTTCATAATAAAATTAAGCTCTGCTAAAATATAGTCAAGTCTCTTTTTCGCAATGTTTGTATACAGCTACCAGGCTACCATGTACGGTAGAGAGCAAAGTAAACAGTGCTTCTGACCTTTACAAGACCCGTGTACGGTCGGCAAACTCATGGTAATGTTTTATTAATTTAACGAACTTTATGCACACATGTAGAATTTAAATGTGGAAGCTTTTTAGTCAAATGGCGACTGGGCAAGTCGATGAGTGAGGTACCATTTGGCATTTAGTGTCCCGGTCACGTTTTCGACGGCTACCAGTCCTTTTTATTCTGTACCTAGTCAATCTCACGTCCCTGGTTGCAATTTGACTTTAACAGCGGCTTTATTTCGTTGCCGTAAGTTCGGTTTTCGTTAAAGTGTTACAACTAATCGTATCTACGTTTGGTAGCACGTTTGTCTGCCACCCTGCAAGTTCTAGCTGTCATGTAAATGTGTATATTTACAATGTATTCATAGACTCATGTCTATGCATACATTTCAGTCGATTTGAGTCTTAATCATCTGACGTGTTTCTTGCTTCTGTAGGTGTAACGCTATATACCAAAACATTTATGCTGAGTTGTTAACTTTTGAAGGAACGTTGATTGGTGTATGTTAAAAATAATTTTAGTCGAACATTATAAGCACGCACTTGTACGGTAATTAAGGCATAGTCTTGGTTTGTCTTATTTTCTAGCATATAAGTAGACTTTTACAAGATGAATTAACAAAGCTATTTTCCAGTCAAATTCTCACAGGCTTACCCTCATTGTATTCGTTTTCAAACAAAAGTCCAAATATTAATTAACTTTCTGCTGACGCTACGTTCGTTTTTAGCAAACACCGGCCCATTCAAGTGGAACTTTTTATGCTGACGCTACAACATCTCTGTATAGTTCTAACGAGAGGTAGCGTCGGAAAAAAACATGGCTGACTGAAATTATACGCCTTTGCATTTACGCGAGCAGTATTAGGGCGTGAACAATGCAATCTTTTCTGCTAACCGTACACAGTGTGTTTTAACTTTATAGCATTTTTAGTATAATGAAGGAACTGGCGTGTTCCTTTACATATTGAGTGTAGGAGAATACTCTGGTATAATGAGGTCGAGTTCATATATACCCGGTTGTGTAGGATAATAGTAGGGTAATAGAAGTCTCTAGTGAGGTTCTCTTCTTTTCTTAGCGTGGTAATTTAAACAACGTAAAAAAACGTTGTCTGATCCGTGAGGGTGTTGTTAGGGATCGTACTCATAAGTGTCTTTTTTATGTGGTAAATTACAGGAAGATATAAAATTCGCCACATTTTTTTTTCAATGGGTATGCGTTGCTGGCGGCCGTCGTTTAGCGGGTGTCTACAAGTCATAACTTATGACTTCTGTTAAAATTTTACTAATTTTAAATTTTTTCAATAATAAAAAGATTGCTAGTCCATTGCTTCATAAGTTCGAAAAAAAAATCTTTTCAATTTTTTTTTTTGTCGAACTTTTGAAGCAATGGACTAGCAATCTGTTTCAATTCATTTCAATTTATTATTGATCGTGCATTACGTAATTAGGGTACCGGACAAAACGTGTTGCCACTCTGCATTCGGCTCGTGTCGTAGCAACGCGTCAATCGTCGTTTATTGTATTTTATAATGAATTTCCGCAGTCACGCCTGAATCAATTAACTTATCAAATAATTTACTGTATAATGTTTTTGTAAAGTCTCCTTTTTTTATTTGTGGGTTTTATATGAGCATTGTCGCAATCAACAGTGACAATAACACTCTTAGCTGTTTTAGGTAATAAAATAAGCCTGAATTTTCTTCCTTTTCTGTAAAAGTATTTAGTGAAACCGAAAACGCACAAACTTTTACTCAAGTTAAGATAAATTTATACCAAAGAGAACAATTTACATAAATAATTAACTTGGCGATTCCTCACGAACACCGTTACTTGTTACTGAGGCAAAAACTTCTGATAATAAATTGGGAAGGTCCATTAAAATCCAATGAAGTCTGCAGTACATAATCAGCCTATAATATTCCCACTGATGGGACACAGGCCTCCTCTTTTCGAGAGGGAGTGGGCTATAATCTACTACGTGGACCCAATGCGGATTGGCGGATTGGTAGATGTCTAGGTATGCAGTACTGTTTTGTAGTTCACCTCGAACCTTATTCAAGTGAATGATTCATTTGTCTTTACCTCATTCGTAGCGTTCGGATTTTGAAATGAAGTTAACAGAATAAGGAAGCGTCCTAACCAAAAGCGATCGTCGCGCAACGACTCGATTCTCGCACTCTTTTATATGAATATTAGTTGCTTCCCGCGGCTTCGCCCATTTATTTTTTTATAAGTATCGCTAAACTTTCGTGTACATTTCGTAAAAAAAATTTTTTGACATTATAATCGCGGAATCAATTAAAATTCATACAAACGATCCCGCGTACTCGCGCGACGATCGCTTTTGGTAAGGACACGGGGTAACACAATTCAAAATAAATACCTAAAGATTTTTGAATTCACTCAAATGTCCCGCCCCCATATGATTATATTTTTTGATCGTCGAAACATAGTAGGTGCCATTCGTGCAAAAAAAATATATATTTGTAAAATGATCCACAAATAGCAACAAAGAATTCGAATATCGCAAATGAGTGCTCCAAGTTGGTGAATATATGGACTATTGTAAAACTCTAAAATGACATAGACTTAACTTTTATGACATTTCAAAGTAACGATTACCTAATTTTAATAATACTAATTCATAATTATTGGACTTACCTACTGTAAATTGCAAATCCTATAATTCATTTTGTACTTAGTTAAGAATGACAAGTAAATATTTGTACACCATATATTTTGTGGTAGAATGTATAGAACTAACAAAAATATTATTAACACCATACTATGTAAAAATTCATTCTCACAAATAAATAAAATTCTAATTCTAATTCTAAGTGGAACCTCGATTAATCTAACAGAAGGTTATCTTTCAATTACCAGGTACTCATAGCATCTAGGCGTATCATAAATACATCTTAACAAAATTAAAATGTAGTCTGAGTAATTAATGTCAATGACTGAGAGTCGAGACTGCGCCCCGTTGCACCACATCTGTGCGGTATTATTAGATGCGGATATACAGTATGTTCGCATTAAATGAAGTCATAATTAGAACTGTTAACATTTTTACCAACATTTTTAATTAGTAAACCAAGTTATTTGAAGTGAAAACTTCTTTAGCGGCATTGTGCACTTTTTTTGGGATGGGTAAAAAATTTTAAACTCGCGTCAGGACACGTGACCTGATTGAAAATTCGTAAGAGGTTCAAGTTTTTGTTGACAGCGCACTCAGTTTTATTTTTTTGGATTATTTTAATGGAGCTACAGCTTTCCTTCTTGTACTGACAACAAGCCACATAAATTCCTGACATTTTCGATAGCTGGCGTTACTTAGTTTTCACTTCAATCGGCAGTCCCAGACAGCCTCGTTTAAAAAAAATTATTGATTGTATTTCGCTTGTATAAGCACGATGTCACAATTGTTTAAAGTGCTGGTGTACGCGCCTTTAGAACCATAGCAATTGAAATGAGATCATCTCACTTCCTAGTGTCTGAATAATGAACCGTAGTGACAACAATATTAGTTCGTACGTCTTACACGACAGCAAGATGTATTTTTGTGATTGTCGTTTTTTTAACAGCTTAATAAAGTATGATCTCTTTTAATGAAAGAGCCTTAAAACCCACTCTTGAAATTTATATCATATTTTCGAAAATCAAATAGGGTTCGCCACGCAGTTTTGCAGCCAATAGCTTAACCGCTACATCAACCGTTCCACTCTATTTCATTCTAAATATAAATCCCCCTGTATACACATGACATGAGCCACATTGGCACGCTGCAGTACGCACTGACGTAGAAAGCGTTGCATCGCTTCGTGACGGGACGGTTCGCTGACATAAGTACTTACTCATTTGATTAAATAATGTTGTTACCTTGCTTTTACCCTTTCTTTATTAGATTTTGTTTTTTTTTATAGCAGGTTATAAGGTATACCTGGTATTATCTCTATTTGTGGTCAATTAAGAGTGTCTATTTGATGCTAAATTTAAATCCCCCTGTACACACAAGATTTGGCCACATTGGCGCGGTGCAGTACGCACTGACGTAGAAGCGATGCATCGCTGTCAGCTGTAATGTGACGGTTCACTGCCACACTCGTCTCATTAGTTAAGACGTAAAATATAATAAAATCGTAGCGAAGTCAAAACTACACATTAAATATTTTTGAAAAAAAGTTATTAATAAGGTCTAGGAACTTTTTCCACTAGGAATTTATTAGTAGGAGTGCGGAGTCTGGTTTACGCCCGGTTGATGGCAATAGACTCGGCCCCTATTATATTCAACTTAAACTTTTTTTATCCACTACCGGGAAAAAGAAAAGAAAGAAAGAAAATACGTTTATTTGCGGTAAACATGACGCAAGAGCAGTGGTAGCCCAGTGGTAACGGCCCCGACTTACGAGTTGTAGGTCGTGGGTTCCAACCCAGGCAGGCGCTTTACTTTGTGTAAATAATTTCATCACCACTGCTCTCAAAACGGTAAAGGAAAACATCGTGAGGAAACCGTCATGTCGTAGAACCAAAAATTCGAAGACATATATTATGACATCCACCAACCCGCACTGGGCCCGCGTGGTAGATTACAGCCTACTCCCTCTAACAGAGAGGAGGCCTGTGTCCCAGCAGTGGGAACATTAATAGGCTGATGATGATGATGCAAAGAAAGAATAAAAACACGAAAAAAACAAGTTGAGGGAAAATATGCGTCACATCCACGCAAAACGGCAAGCAAGCTCTTGGCCAGCATCTCACCTGATAGTTAGTGATGATCAGGCCGAAGGTGGAAGCGAGCTTCACCCAAAATCCTCAGCCACAGAGGAACTGGCTATCTTACCTTTAACTGCCGAAACACAACAATGCTGTTAACATCTTTGCTATGGCGACAGACTTAGATAAGATGGTAATTGCTAGCCAGACGGTCTTACAAGCTCTACCTCTAACCAAACCGAGCAGAAAAATTTTCCCCCACTAGGAATTGAACCCGGGACATGTGGGTCTAAGACAAGGGGTCTACCCACTATTCCACAGAAGCGGTTTCATGTGTTTCGAAATGGAGTGTACTAGTACTAAACACCTCTACCGGCCCCTTCTGGAAACACAGCCGTGATGTATTTACGTTATTATATTTGAATGTCACTTTTATTAATATTTCAACATAATAAAAAATTCAAACAAAATTGGTCCTCCGTAGAAAATATTTTTGTATTGAACATTGCTTCAACGTGTTGCATATTTAATTTAAAAGTCATTTCCAATAGTGTTCCGCTACAAATAAATATTCAATACCGAAATGAAATGAAAAGAGGAAAATGTCACGCTTGTTATTTCACGTTCAGTTCAGAAATTCTGAAGGCTCTGTTTTATGTTTAATACAAAGTTCTAACAGAGTGACGTATCTGCTTCAAATTAATAGAAATAAATAAATATATACCTTAGGGCTTCAGGACAACTACTAACTGAAAGAGTAAGCCAAGAGCAATGTAAAACAGTTATTAATTCATTAATAAAGACAGCTAACGCAACTACAGTAGTACAGACGCCAGCACATCAACCTACTCCAATCTGTCAAATGTTCCCAATCAACATTGAACCTTATTCTTTAGAGATAAAGTTGAAAATTTATTATGTAAATTTGACAGATTGTAGTGACTTGATGTGCAGGCGTCTGTACATGATTGTAGCGCTCGACCGAAATATTGCCCTGGAAAAATATAAATTGCTGCTTTTTTTCCTTTCGTGTGGTTAGTGACTAACCTGATGGCGTCTGACTTGGCTACACATACCGTCGACAAATATCTCTCAGGCATGCCGGTTTCCTCACGATGTTTTCCTTCACCATTTTTGAAGCAAGTGATAATTATACCGAAAAGTCAGAGGTCCTTGGGCTCGAACCCGAGACATATGACTTGGCAGCCTAAATTGAATTGCTGCTTACGACAGATAGTGGGGGGGCGACGAGTAGGCGCCATTTCGTCACAGAAATTTCATGATTTTTGGACCCTTTTCACCGCCTGTGTTGCCGCCGCTGTTGTGTGCCTTGTCTTTTGGTGCTCATTTGTGTGTGGTGTGTCGTCACATATTTTTGTAATTTTAAATTAAACCTTATAATAACATTAATAGAGTTGGTAAGTTTTTCCTCAGAGTTGAAGTTAAGAGTTGTAATACTTTAGATTTATACATACACTAGCTTCCGCCAGCGGCTTCGCCCGCTTGATATCTTTATAAATAATAGCCTACGAGTATTACTTACTCCGTGATAATACAGCATTCTACTGGTGAAAGAATTTTTGAAACCGGTCCTGTTGTTTTTGATTTTATTCATTAAAATCAAAAATACAAATATTTTCTCTTTATAATACTAGTGTAGATGACGTCACGATGCTTATGAATCGTCCCCCTTGTCACACGATGTCACACTTTGTTGACCCCCTCCCCACGGTCCGGTCCCGAAGATAGCTGAAGCCTGTAAGAAAATATGCTTTGACCAATGACGATTATTTAAAATCTATATATTTGTTACAGAAGAAATCCTGGGCTCTCGAACAGCGCTATGGATGTCAGCAGACGGACACATGGTGCTGTACGCGACGTTCAACGACAGTCTGGTGCATGAACAGAAATACCCCTGGTATGGGGCAGCACTGGACACTGATGATCCTGCCAAGGTAATTTGAAACTTATTTGTAGATGAATGAAGGCAGTGTTAAATATTTGCTTGTTAGTGAGCAGAAGGGGCCGAGTGGTAACAGCCCCAGCTTACGTGTTATAGGTCGTGGATTCGAACCTACTCGGGCAAATTACTTTGTGTAATCTATGCCATTACCACTGCTCTCAAAACGGTGAAGGAAAACATCGTTAGGAAACCGGCATGTCTTAGAACCAAAAATTCGAAGACATGTGACATCCCCAACCCGCACTGGGCACGCGTGGTAGATAACGGCCCACTCCCTGTAACCGAGAGAAGGCCTGTGTCTCAGCAGTGGGAACATTATAGGCTGATTATGCTAGTGAGCAGAGGTGGCCCAGTGGTAACAGCCCCGACTTACGTGTCATAAGTCGTGGGTTAACCCAGACAGGCACTTTGTGTAATTTATTCCATCACCACTGCTCTCAAAACGGTGAAGAAAACATCGTGAGGAAACCGGCATGTCTTAGAACCAAAAATTTACGACATGTTACATCTACCAACACGCACTGGGCCCGCGTGGTGGATTACATCCCACTCCCTCTAACCAAGAGGCCTGTGTCCCAGCAGTGGGAACATTATAGGCTGATTATGCTATTTAGTGACCGCCACCGTTTCGATACTGTCGTACAAGAGTTATTTTTCCTCAGATTTCAGAGATTGAAGCTACTGTTAAAGTTAGTCATGTCTATATTTCAAAATTATTTCCTATAACAGACCTCAACAGTTCGAGAACTGTGAGGAATGCGTCCTCACCCCCTCACCGCACGCTCACCGTCTTGGTATCGAGTCGTACCCGACATATTTGGGAGTGACGTCACTACTGTCAGTTGTATTAGCTTGGCTGATTTTATACTATGTAAACTAGTAGTAATATCTATGCAGAGATATAGAATTAGAGCGATATTATACATTAAAGTCGCTTTTTGTGCTGTCAGTGAATAAAAATAACTTAAGATTTCCCAACTCAGGATCTGGTTTGGATGTACATTATGTCAGTTCAACTGATCAATTGATCAACTGACCGTGAATGCCCAGCTTTAGAATTTACCTAATTAAAAGTAAAGTGGACTTACTTTTGTAATTTTTCAACAATAAGAGGGTGCATCCTAAAAGTTAGCAACGTCGTAAATAGCTGTCAAATAGTTACCTGTTTTGATTAATTTGGAAATAATACTGTATGGAAATAATAAATGTGGCTAACTAAGTAGAATATTAATAATGAATTGCAATTATAACATTGAATTTGATGTTGTACCCGTTTTAGATGTAAATAAATCAGTCAAGTTCGAGTCGGACTCGCACACGAAGGGTTCCATACCATGTCGTACAAGATTTAACACTATGCATTTTTGTAATACTTTCGTAAAGGTAACAACAGAGGCGCTTTAAAAAAACATAAAAATTTGTAAAGAAATTGTCTAATTTTAATGAAAAAATGTTGTTGTGTTAAATTATAGGTGTAGAAGTTTATTTCATTTATTTTAGTAACATGCATTACAATTTGATATTTTTCCATACAAACTTCGGAGGGGTTTTACTCCACTGTTTGACATCGCACATTCAAAGTTTAACATGATATCGTTAGGTCTCATTATTAATTTTGTCTGTACGGAAGCAGAATAGTAAAATAAAAAGCCATTAAAAAGTTATAAGCCAACAAAGATTCGTTTTTCTTGCTAATTTTAACGCAACTTTGGGCGTAAATAAGTAATACAAGAAGTGTGAAATCTCGAAAACAAAATCCGTACCGACACATAAAATTATCGAAGATTTCAATAAATTTTATTTACATAATTGATTTATGCAGTGGTTTTTTCAGAAAAACCTTTTTTCCAAAGGTCTTTTCGTAATTTTTGACGCGCTCGTTTTACTAAAATTGGTCGGTACGGTAGACCAGCTTCTAACTGCTCATCACTGATACTATCTCTGTCGGACACGATGCCAGGTGAGACAGCGTGGTTTTTGGCCATGCCCACCATTGAGTTCGAGCCCGCGACTAGTTCCACCTTAACTAAAGTCAAAGTTATTTATTTGCTACTAACATAGTATTAGTAGGTATAAATAGGTATATGTGGTAGGTAAGCAGGTAGATATGTAGGGTAGGTAGGTTAGGTTAGGTAGCAGTTAGGGTAGGTAGGTAGGGTAGGTAATTAGGTAGAAATAGGTAATTAGGAAAGGTAGGTGCGCCGTAGAGTAAGTAAGTACTTAGTGCTAACCGTGCGAAGCCGGGCCGGGTAAAGCTAGTTACTTATAAATAAAAGGATTTCTCTTGCTACATCAGACTATATTGTACAAAATAGAATGTAAGTAGTACGCCAAATTTTAATTACAACATTCCGTCAATACAGGTATTTATTTACGTTATTTTTGATAGTCATAATTCAAATTCAAATTCAAAAGTCATTAATCAAACTAGGCTGAGAATCAGCACTTTTCGAACGTCAAACTTACATAAGACAGTCCCCCAAAAACGCCCGCCCTTCACCACTTCCTAGTGCTTTTGCTGGAAAGAAGAAGTGGCGCAACAAACTCCCCAGCAGCGCAGCTGTCTGTTCAGTTACGAAAAAAAACTTGATTCTATACAATAGTATGCAAATATTTTACATTACTCAACACAGAACATTAAAGAAAATATATTTGCCATAATGACAGATAGCACACGCCAATGTACCAACAAAAAAAAATATCGAAATCTAAACTCAAGCGAAAATAAAAATTATTTTTACACATCCCATCGGACTATGAGAGTGAGGGAAGAGAGAGTGCACTCGTGTCTGCGCATACACTTGTGCACTATAATATCTCCCACGCCGAAGGCTAGTCTCCATTGAGATTGGCCGCCGTGGCTGAATATTTTTACACAAATAAGTTTTCTCAATATGAAATTGTATCCACAACGGTTTAAGGTAACTGAATAGTACCCTGTATGTACCACCATTCATTTCAATGTTACTGAATATTATTGTGTATTGGAGTGTAGTTTTAACATGAGGTACACACATCAACACCGTCTAGGGATACTTTGAAAAAAGTTCTTAAACTCAAAAAATACTGGCCGGTTTTGAAATCTTTTGAAGAGAGCTTATTTTGTAGACCTTTTTGGATGATCGAAATTTAACTGATCGAAATAGTATATGCTGCCATGATAGTAGGTACTTACTAATTCCATGTCATTACTCCGACTAGTAAATAGTTATCTGTGGAATTTATATCGCATAATATTAGCATGAAATACAAAATATTATTTTTAAGTTGCAGTAAATCGCCCATATTATATGAAATACGTTATTAATCGGCGTTTTTTGTATTTGTTGATTATAAACAGTATATGGTACATGATACACACAAGTTTCAAATTCCTAATTTGTTTAGTTGTTGAGATAGAGCTCGTACAAAAATGGTCTAAAACAGACAACTTCTACGGCCCCCTAATTCATCATTTTTGAAGATAAAAACAAATAAAAATTATATTTATTTTCTACTTGATGAGCTCTAGACAATGATACCCCACATGCCAGGGTCAGATTATTTTTTTTTCAAAATTAAATTTTATTGAATGGCGACTCCCCTTTAATTTTTAATTTTATTATTTGTTGCTCTTGCGGCAATAGAAATGCTCAATCTGTGAAACTTTCAACTGCCTACCTATTACGGTTCATGAGATAGAGCTCGCTGACAGACAGACAGACAGCAGAGGCTTATGAATAGGGTTCCGTTTGTCACCCTTCGGGTACGGAACCCTAAAAAGGCATTTGGAAAGTTTCCAAATACTTTTTTTACATCTAAAAATAACTATTCGATGTTACGATATTAATTGTTGCATTTCATAATCAATATTCTAGTTCGCTAGTTAGCCACATTTTTTATTTCCATACAGAAATAGTATCAAATTAATCAAAACAGCGAAATATTTGACATCTATTTGCGACGTTGCCAACTTTCAGAATAAACCCTCTTAATGCTTTCCTTCTCTCCAACCAGACTTACCCGGAGATCAGAAGCGTGCGGTACCCAAAGCCAGGCACCAACAACCCGACGGTGACGCTGACGGTGGCTGACATTGCTGACCCGAAGCATATCCGCACACGACACCTCACGCCACCTAAAGTTATTCTTGAGGAGGGGTAAGTGGACTATCTGAGTAGTTGTAAGCGCTTCAAGCTTTCTTTATAACCAAAGGAAGAAGAAAAGAAACATTCTGCATATTCATCGTCCAGCACATTTATTTTTAAGATTTTGAATTGTAAATAATTAGGTTGCTGGCTGCACATCATCATCATTTCCGTTGTCCACTGCTGGAAATAGGCCTCTCCCAAGCACCACCACTTCAACTAGTTCTGTGCTTTCCGCATCCAGCAGATTCCTGCAGCCTTCACATGGTCATCGGTCTACCTTATGTGAGGCCTTCCATCAGTTTCCGGTACGCGATTGCCACTCCAAATCCTTTTGGCCCCATCGGCCATCTGTTCTGCAAGCAATGAACCCTGCCCACTGCCACTTAAGTTTGGCAATTCTTCGGGCAATGTTGGTTACCTTGGTTCTCCTGCAGATCTCTTCATTTCCGATTCGATCACATAGGGTAACTCCAAGCATAACTGGCTGCACACTACTACTAGTCCGCTACCTATAAATATTTGATTAAATATCAGTAGTATTGCAGTTCGTTGCCATAAAAGAGATAAATCTAAAAGCTCTCATGTGCTTCAACAACATACTTTACGACAGAAATGGATATATCACCGTATAATTATGAACTTCGTTAGTTTATAATCTATCGGTATTATAACCATTAGATCATAATTGTCGAAAAATTGTGAACAGGCAAAGTAGCGGGCGGAAGCTAGTGTTACTATAACAACAGCTCTTAACTCCTTTACTATACTTGAGAGAACCCTTCATAGTGTTCCAATATACAAAGTCCCTAGATCTCCATATAAAACAAAGACTCTAAACCGTACTCGACTGCTTTAAAGCGCTGTAAGCCATAAACCGATCTAGATAAATGAGCTCAACCCCATCAACTAGACAAAGTGGGCGGGCTTCGTATTAAAACTTCAATATTTCGAATCGACTTTCTTGTACATTGTGAGTTTATTGGTGAAAGAGCTCGATCATCTTGTTTTATTGTTTATTGGGAGTTCATGAAGGATATGGTTTGATTTCTTATTCTTTTGGTAAGAGATCATGAACTTTTGTGTAGATCAAAAATATTTTATGTGTTAGGCTGCCTGTCCACTGGAGCGGAGAGGAGAGGAGAGGAGCAGAGATGTGCTATTATTAACCAATCAAATCTAAACTCAGGGGCGGAGTCAAGTTTCTATTGGTTAATATTGGCACATCTCCTCTCCTCTTTTCTCCTCTCCGCTCCAGTGGACAGGCAGCCTTATGCTAGCTTGTGCTGAGTGCTAGCTTTCTTTCCAAATTTTGTTAAAACTATGTTAAATCAGGGAAATTAATTGTTAGGTAAATTGACCACAAACTGTATTGTTCGTATACAATTCACAACTGTCATCCTTTGACAGTTGTGATTTGTATTCGGGCTAGACTGTGCGCAAGATGAGTCTGCACTCGCCTGAAATCGGAATTAATCGTATGCCGCCGTCTTGTCGTTTATGTAAGGTCAAATTATTTGTTTAATATTATTATGAGATTAATAACATTATGATTAAATTATTACGAGTAATACAGATTTAATATTTTAAATATTACAGTATAGAATTAAGCACGCCAACGCCACCAGTCGACCGCAGACTTATCTTGCGCGCACTATAGAGTCCGCGCCGCCACTGAAGTCCTTTTCACACAAAAATGTAGTTCCACAATTTTCCGCCGGTCTTCTTTCGTGGCGCGCACTCTAGTCTTAGAACTTGATGTTTACTTGTTTTTCGATTCCTTCGTCCGTCTCTATTATTTTAGAAAACCAACTCTATCAGATTACACTTAAGACACATAGTTAATTGACTCAGGCGTGACCTTGCGGAAATCCATCATAAAACACAATAGACGATGTATATCTAGTAACTTAATCCGCTTAACCGTTCTTAAAGAGTTAGAGAACCCTGTAAGAAATCGACACGTGTTTCGCCTCTCAACGAGGCATCCTCAGGACGACGATTGACCTGTTGCGAACTCGGACACGAAGTGTTATCAACGCGAGCCGAACGCAAAGTGAGCTTCAACCGCCCGTCACCCCCACTTATATAGGATCGCTTATCGGCCCACCTCGGCCGGGATCGTTATCAGTGCGATAAGCGAACAATCGCAACAATGGTGACCTCGGAATATTCGTATTTAATTCGTTCAACAGTGTAACGTTTCCTGTATTATTTTTTGCAATTTCTAAACTCTCTAAAACTGACATTTTGAAACCTTTATCACATGTGTGTAAAATTTTGAAAGTGTTATTGTTATTTAACGAATGACCAGAATCTATTAAGTGTTGAGCAAAATGGGATCTTTCTGGACAATTATTCCTGTACGCTGCAATATGTTCTTTATATCTAGTTTGAAAATTACGACCAGTTTGACCTATGTAAATACCATTACAATCATCGCAATGTAACTTGTAAACACCTGATTTTTTATGGTTTTCTAATTGATCTTTTCCATTGCAAATCTGCCTTAATGAATTATTTGTTTTAAAGGCTACCCTAACTCCATTTCGAAACAATGTTTTTGAAACCCTATCACTTATTGACCCTAAGTATGTCAAACTACCTATGTATTCATGTGGTCTTTCCCATTTTGCTCAACACTTAATAGATTCTGGTCATTCGTTAAATAACAATAACACTTTCAAAATTTTACACACATGTGATAAAGGTTTCAAAATGTCAGTTTTAGAGAGTTTAGAAATTGCAAAAAATAATACAGGAAACGTTACACTGTTGAACGAATTAAATACGAATATTCCGAGGTCACCATTGTTGCGATTGTTCGCTTATCGCACTGATAACGATCCCGGCCGAGGTGGGCCGATAAGCGATCCTATATAAGTGGGGGTGACGGGCGGTTGAAGCTCGGAGGCTTTGAGTTTCTTTTAGGAGCTTAAGGCAGCCACAGGAAAGTCCGGTTAAGCAGCCATTACCTCAGTGGTAAACTGCGAGATGCCCTAGTCAAAAAAAAAAAAAAAAAAAAAAAAAAAGCGGTTGAAGCTCACTTTGCGTTCGGCTCGCGTTGATAACACTTCGTGTCCGAGTTCGCAACAGGTCAATCGTCGTCCTGAGGATGCCTCGTTGAGAGGCGAAACACGTGTCGATTTCTTACAGGGTTCTCTAACTCTTTAAGAACGGTTAAGCGGATTAAGTTACTAGATATACATCGTCTATTGTGCTTAAGACACATTTTTATTCATCACTACAACTTTACCATCTCTTGCAGTGACTACTACTTCACGAGCGCACAATGGGTGTCCCTCACAGAAGTATGCGTGGTCTGGCTGACCAGGATGCAGAACCTATCAGTGGTCTCCGTCTGCAAGAGTCCCATGTGGTACTGTCAGGAGGTAAGGAAGAACTTTAATAATTCACTGCCTTTTTAGCCCTTCCTTTGCCTGATGACTGTGACTTTGGTTGCCAAATTGAATTCTGTAGCGTCGTCTTATGGTTCAGTGGTCTATACCACCGGGGACGTGCGTTAATCCAGGATTAAAAATGCCTACCCGCCTATCTGAGACAAGCTCCTATTGAGTTCTGCCAGCCTGGTACTTTGACTGGAACACTGCTTACCCAGATGACATTTCATTCGAGTATGCTATAATGTATACCATAATAATTATAACAAGGTGAAGTTGCTACAACCTGCAGGTTGTATCTAATCCTGGTTGTAATTAATTTTGCAAGCAAGGTATGTTTATTAGCTAATCAGCCAGCAACCTGGAATGAAGCGATCATTAATAAGAGTAGAATGCTGATAAAGTATTAAACCGTTAATGTTCTTTCACCCTTTAGGTAAAACGGTAGGTAAGTTGGTAATGTATACCGTTTTATTTCCATTCAAAGTAAGGATAAATATCTACCAGTCAGGAAACCTAGTATCGATATCAAGAAAATATTCACAAAAAGCTTCCAACAGAATAGATATTATTGTCAAAGTTTTTACAATTCACAAAGTTACTGGTTTCTATTGTAACTTCGTATTATTTGGGAATTGTTGAGCTCGTTTTTGACGAATGGTGTACTAAAATTTTGTTTTGTCGTAGTTTTTAAATTTTAAAACCTTAATAAAATTTTATGTTAGGTTAGAGACTGCGGTCATAAGTTATTTTTAATGGCTTGCAAACTGTTGGATTAAGATGTTTTGTTTTAGCGTTCGTTTCAAACTTCGTTGCTAATAATAAATTCTTATAAATGTTTTAGAATGTTTTTCCCGGCTTGCCTAAAAAGTCTGATCGGATTAAATATTCACATGAATTCAGGTTCTCGACTAAGAACATAATTATAAGATTACACTTTTTCTTCTGTGGATCACATTTTTATTATCATGTGGTTTCGGCATTAGTTGCTAAACATGATACTTTTCTGTTGAAAAATTAAAATCATATAAAATCACAGAAAATATAAGTATTTGTCAATTAAAAATTAAACTTCCTCCACAGGTATACAGAATATCTTCAGGGTTGGACGGCTGGGTAGAATCGGCCCCTTCCCCCCTCTGGTCAGCCGGTGGCGGGGCCCTGGTCACTCTGGCCCCAGTCAGAGACGGCCCAGCCGGGTTGTTCCGTCATATAGTGAGAACGGAACATAACTCGCATGGGCCCAGGGCGTTGCCACTGACGCATGGGAGTTTTGATGTGGTCGAATTGTTGGCTTGGGATCATGCGAATCAGCATATGTGAGTATTTTTTCTTGTCTTTCCACATGCTAAATGCAACTCAGTTCAAGTTGCCATTGAGTCTCATGCTGTCCCTTTCACTTTAAGGTGTTTTTTTTGCGATAAAAATACTTTTAAGAACGTCCAAAACGATAAAGGTACTGTTAAATAAAACAGGAGATTTGATGAAACATGTGATTACCTGTTTCTATTTTCGTTCACTGGTTTCATCACGTTACTTCCGGGTAATATCCGGGTAACTTAACCAACAGATGATGTCACTTAAATTCAATTTATCTGCTGGATAGTGCCTATCTCAAGACTGAATATATTTTTGAAGTGAAAACTTCTCTAGCGGCGTTGTGCACTTTTTTGGGAAGGGTAAAAAATGTTAAACTGGCGTCAGATCGTGCCGTAAGATCCGTTGCCTGGCAACCGACACAGTAAATATCAAAATAAATAAATAGTCTTTGACATATTACGTAAAGATTGCGAGGTAAGAAATTTTACCCATATTGATAGGTAAAAAAAGCAGTCAAAACATAGTTCATGAAAAGTGTTTAAATAAATTGTTTATTTTTGTTAGACTATATTTTGAAAATAATAGTATATTATGCAACTAATGAATAAAGGACGGATTTAAAGCGAGGGCCATAGATGAATCACGATCAAGTGAAGGATTCTAACGACTGAGTCACGACCGTAGGGAGTGATTCAAGTGTTAGAATCCTGAGCGACGCGAGTGATTCATGGCCCTCGATATAAATCCGTTTTATTCAAGAGTTGCATACTATACTTTATACCATGACTACGAGAAAAAGAAAGATTTAAGCGCAAAAAGGACATTTAATAAAAGGTTAACACGTTCAGTGTCGGGAGCCCTCCTGGAGGGTTCACCTACTTCGATATGGGATGTCGGGAGCCCTCGCGGAGGGCTCATTTTAAATGTAGACGTTCAGTGTCGGGAGCCCTCCTGGAGGGTTCACCTACTTAGATATGGAATGCCGGGAACCCTCGCGGAGGGCTCATTTTAAATGTAGACGTTCAGTGTCGGGAGCCCTCCTGGAGGGTTCACCTACTTGGGTATGGGATGCCGGGAGCCCTCGTGGACGTTGAAAGTGAAACCTCCCGGAGGTTTCACTTCTACTACTACTACTACTACTACTACTAAGTACTACTAATGAATATTGTATTTTACCACCTCATCATCTACCTAGCCTTTTCCCAACTATCTTGGGGTCGGCTCCCAGTCTAACTGGATGCAGCTGAATACCAGTATTTTACATGGAGCGACTGCCTATCTGACCTCCACAACCCAGTAACTGGGTAATACGGTACCCCTTGGTAAGACTGGTGTCAGACTTTCGGGCTTCTGACGATTCGTAACGACTGTTAAAGATCCACAAATGACAGCCGGGACCAACGGCTTAACGTGCTTTCCGAGGCACGGAGGAGTCTAGGTATGTAAAGATGGTCACCCATCCACTGACCAACCCCGGCAAGCGTAGCTTAACCTGATGGATCGACCCGTGCGGCTTGTTATTACTTAGCCACGAGCTCCTCTACTTTGTATTGTATTTTACCACCTAAATTATAGTATCTTTATACTGATAAATAAAGCAATTCGTGCGAAATTATTCCCTATTCATTCCAAAATATTCAAAAATGCACAACGTTAATGTTCAAGTTTTCACTTCTGCTGGCACTCCCGGAGTGCAACCCGTTGTTTTATTTTTTTTACTCCGGTGTATATTGACTATAATTTTCTTACAGTTACTACTTGGGCATCCCAGAGGGTAAACCAGGGCAGCAGCATCTATACAGAGTATCGTCCGAGGCGCCGAGGCCGGGCTCCCCGCAGAAACTACCGTACTGTGTCACGTGTAACTCACAGGTCAGTACGAACTACATAGCATTTTACAACTATATGTAGTATACCAGGAGAGCAGAATCGGTATAGATCTATGGTATAGAGTATTGTCTCAAACGTCAAGATTCACCGTGCATGCCATGCAATATCAAGTCACAAGTAGGTAAGTCAAACTCGAAGCATTTTTATCAATTAGGAAACCAATTACAGGCACTTTTGAATTGTCAAGGTCTTTTTTATGGTGGTATTTAGTACAATCAACAAGATCGGAGATCAAGACGAAAAAACTTCGTTTTATGATTGTAATTTTATATAGCTGGGTGGTGATGAAATAATATTGCTAGGAACACAGCAGGAAAAAAGAGATTATTCCTTGGTATAACTGCAGTGATTCTTTATGTTTCAAAGAAAGTCGATAAATATCTATAAAACTTCTTTCATGTTATTAAGCTATTGCATAGCTTCTATCGCGGGCCTTGAGCGTGGAGGCCGAATCCATCCGTAACGAAAATAACCTAACACCCCTGTCTCTTTAGTTCAGCAACTCGCCTCTAGGTGACATTGGTTGTATTATAATTGCATAAGTTGATAAAATCAGCTATGCAATAGCTTTACCGCGGCAGTCTCCGAGTGCCACACGTCTTTTTTTTTTTTTAATGGTAAGTTAAAAACGAATAGTTCAGGTAAATTTAATAAATCTCCATGATCGCTATTAAATCATTTACCTCCATCTATTTCGATGCGCAGTGGCTCGGCGCCAGAATAGTGTAAGTACGGCTTTACCAACATCTGTTCTACATCGGCGACACACGCAGTCAGGACATGACATACTATGCACTTGCTTATGTTTATTTCGATTCAAAATTCTCAAAAAATACAGGACCGATAGAAAAATTCTTTCATCAGTATAATGCTATATTATCCCTGAATAATATAGGCTATAATTTAGAAAGATAACACGCTTGGGAAGTCTCTGGCGGAAGCTAGTTACACAAATAAACGACAACACCAGCACTCGTATTTCTAATTAGCATTCATTGTCCCAACGAAATTAGAGCTAATATCGCAAACAAACTTAATTAACAGCTTCCGGAAATAATAAGATTTCCTCTTCGGACAAACAGATTCTCAGATATGAAAGATAAGCGAATAAACCCACATAAAGTTGTGGAATGTTTTCTCCGTTTTTCTGGTCAAAGGTACTAGGATCGAAGTAACTTGACGAAGGTAATATGAACACAAATATGAGCAAACAATACGTGGAAGCGGCTTATATTGCAATCAGTTGTTTCACTGGTTTCTGATATTGAGACAACTTTAGATTTATAGTTGTTGGAGTACTAGGGCTTTAAGTTGTGAAGGAGGTCTTCCGTGCAAGTACTACTTGCATAGTAAAGTCCACCAACCACGCGTTCATAGAAACAATTTGACTTTGAAATGAATTCATTAGTCAACCGATCCAACGATGTTGGATTTCGGCACTCGGCTACAAATGATCGAAAACTGAAATAAAAGGAGCAGATAGTTCATTCCCATAAATTTTTGTCGGTGTCGTGTGATAGTGATGGAAAAATTAAAGGCATATTATATTGTGAAACCATTTCCTTCCACTTATTTCTCGAACCCATTTTCTTCAATTAATCAGCATTATCTCCATCCAGCCATCCCCTTCAATAAACCTGGAATACTACGGCAACCTCGCATCTTCTGGGGATAGCACGTGGGGTGACGGCGACTGGGATGAGGAGCTGCCTGCCACCTCGCCCTCGCCCAGCAAGAAGAAGAAGAAGAAGTACCCTGGTAAGAGAACATTTTATTTAATTAATCACTTTATTTTTAACAAGATCATCGTCATCATCATCATATCAGCCGAAAGACGTCCACTGCTGGACATAGGCCTCCCCCAAGCACCGCCACTTCGACCGATTCTGTGCTTCCCGCATCCACCGAACTCCTGCGGCCTTTACTAAGTCATCGGTCCATCTTGTGGGAGGCCTTCCGACGCTACGTCTTCCAGTACGTGGTCGCCACTCCAGAACCTTTCGACCCCATCGGCCATCTGTTCTGCGAGCAATATGTCCTGCCCATTGCCACTTAAGTTTGGCAATTCTTCGGGCTATGTCGGTTACCTTGGTTCTCTTCATTTCTGATTCGATCACGTAGGGAAACTCCAAGCATAGCCCTCTCCATTGCTCGCAGATACAGTGATTAAGCAAGATAATATTTACATAATATGACAAAGTGTTTTTTTGACGTGAAAACTTCTTTAGTTCAGTTGTGCACTTTTTGGGATGGTTAAAAAATGTTAAACTCGCGTCAGGACACGTGACGTGATCGAAAATTCGTAAGAAGGCTTGTACTGACAGCAAACCACATAAGCTTCTGGCATTTTCGTTAGATGTCGTTAGTTTTCACTTCTATCGGCAGTAACCAAAGACTGCCCCGCAATTTTTTTTTTTGTATCCCAGTACTTTATGGTGTGAATGAAACCATGTCAAAGAATCATAGCATATAAATTATTGTTCCACTTTCTTTTTTTTTCTACTCTCGATGTGTGTATCTAAGTTTCATTGATAAATACGAGTAAATCATTTGCATTCAAACCAATCATTCATATTAAAAGCGAGAACAACTGACATAAGGCTGCCTGACCACCGGAGCGGAGAGGAGAGGAGAGGAGCGGAGATGTGTCAATAGAATCAAAACTCCGCTCCAGAGGCGCGATTCTATTGGTTAATTTTGGCACATCTCCGCTCCTCTCCTCTCCTCTCCGCTCCAGTGGACAGGCAGCCTAGTCCTAGAACACAAAACGGATTTATATTTCGCAAATCTGCACAAGCACATATTTTGAAAAAAAATTAAACCTGGGGACACTCATTCTGTGATATATTCTGATTAAGTTTAAACATATCCCTATCCTACGTAATACGGAACTGGATCTCCTCAAATTGATACTGGTTCGATATAAATTATCGATCGATAATAATTATCTGAGAGCAATCCAAATCGTGAACATAAGGCCGGCCCTACGCTACATCGTCGCATTCCAAGACCCCATTTACTTTCTCTCCCCTCTCCCCAGATGGCGTGCCTCAGAACCTGCCGTGCCTCTATCACGAGGCTCACTTCAGTCCATCCTCTGCATACTTCGTGCTGGAGTGCCTCGGCCCGGGAGTACCTACCTTCAGTCTGCACAGGACTGCGCTGCCGGATCCAAGGCTGGTGGCACATTTGGAGAATAATACTATTGTTAAGGTAAACATATTGCACACAAATATATAGCAAGAGAAAGAACAGCAGGTAGATGTACAAAGAAAGTTCCCTTTATACCTGCTACGCTTCCTTGTAACATATTTTTTCTGCTAATTTCTTGAAACATATTTTTCTGCTATATTTCTTGTAACATTTTTGTCTGCAAATATTCTTAATGTAACATATTTTTGTGCTATATTTCTTGTTACTTTTAGCTAAGAAAAAGCATATTGTATTTTTGTTATGAACAAAAATAGTCTGTTTTTTTTTTTGTCACAAGGTCTCATTAAAGGGGGATGCGCTAAGGTAGCCCGCGAAATTCAAATTTTCTTTCGTTTTCTGGAATTTGCAGCTCAGTGTCATGTTGTATGTTGATTAAAATATGATTCGATTACGAGTACATCCTGTGATTACTTCCTCACACACTGACTTATTAATTGTAATTTTTTAGTAGATTCGTCTATTTTTACAATGTTTGTGAATATGTGAACACCATGTATCTACCACATAATTAATTTATCTGTCGTTTGCTCGACTTTAAATTCTTTTTACTTTATACAGTAATTTTATTCTAGGTGCATCGTCTTCACATATAATTATATAAATAATGTACCTATACAAAATATTGTAAAACATTTTAAAAAGAGTAACGGTGGAGTTTCTTGCCCATTCTTCTCCATACGAAAACTACCTTTTGGAAGGGGCGGTAGAATCAATACTTTATTTTGTAAATTTTGACGTTCAAAAGTGCCTTCAAGGGCCTATTTGAAATAAATGATTTGACTTTGACTTTGACTTTATAAAAGGTAAAAAAAAACGAAACACCCCTCTTTTTAAAGGACACGTAGTCATATTATGACAAAGGTAAACTTTCCGCCAGACGCTTTTATTTACAGTGTTTAAAGACCATTAGGTTTACAGCCTACTTTTTAAACATTCATGAACATAAAACTGCGTCACCCACTTTATTAAACACGTTTGCTCATTTTTTTTATTACTTTAAAAAGTCGTATACCGTACACAAAAAAGCAGACATTAAATTTTAACAACAGGTAACAGTCCCCTAGTTATACAAAACTCACGCCTGCTTGTCATAGGGGTAGGCAGAAACTACATTATTCTTCTTCTTCCCAGCTAAATCACTAGGAAGTGGTGAAGGGCTGGCGTTTTTGGGCGACAGCCTTATGTAATTTTGACGTTCAGCCTTGATAATGAATTTTGAATTCAATTCAATTCCAAATTTGAATTGAATTACAGAACGCCACCTGTTTTCACATTCTCTTTTTGCTTCGTTTACGTTCTACATCTGTACCGTAATTACGTAATACACGATCAATCGGAATTTGAATCGTTTTGAAACAGATTGCAAAACATAAGCTCGTAAAAAAAATCAGCTCAACAACGTAAATAACGCAATGAATGTTGTTGAACTGAACTGTCAAAATGAAACAGATTAGTCGGAATCGTTAACGAAAATGTGTTGCGTAATTAGATAGCTGGCACACGCATACACGCACGCCGGTTGCGAATACTACGCACCTGACCTTTCTGAAGAACATTACCAATATATTATGTCCTTTTAAAAGGTCCCGGCTGTTCCACTCACATCTGCCTTGTAAATACCTTATTCCCGAAGTTATTTCAGTAGAAAAGTTATTTTGAAATACGAGCATAAAATAGAAATGGTAGAAATCGACCAAGAGGAAAATCCAGCTTAGCTATGATCCCGGATAATCTTTGCTTTTGTCACGGATCGATGCTAAAACAACTTTTTGCTTCAAAAAGCTGAAATTCATTCTTTGACTTTTCCAATTTCACAACAAGAGACAATATTTTATACGTAAATGGCGAAAAATACATTTCTATTTTTCTATGCACTAAATAATTTCGATTTTAGGGCTGATTTCACCAATGAAACTGAAAGCGATCAGCATTTCTAAAACGCGTTCAATAGCTGTCAGTGTCAAAATTGATGGAATATTGACACTGACAGCTCTTGATCCCGCTTAAAAAATGCTGATCGCGTTTAGTTTCATTGGTGAAATCCGCACGAAATTGAAATTATTTAGTGTGGATTTCACCAATGAAACTGCCGTTTTCAGTCGAAAATAAGACTAAAGCCGAAGCTTCTTTTTACCCGACTGCCCCAGAAGAAGGGTAACGTTTTTCGAGATTATGTATGTATGTATGTATGTATGTCTATTTCTTTGGCACGCTCTGTAGCCTAAACGGCTTGATGGATTTTAACATATGAGGTGTCGTTAAATTCGTCTTAATCGTAGAAGTGACATAGGCTATATAATATTTATGTATTGCATCTGCAAATACAAAAAAAAGGGAGGGGAAAGTTTTTCTAAAAATAAATTACAACAATTATTATTGGTATCAAATAAAAGCTGGTAATGAGTCAATTCCAAATTAAGATATATTAATAGAACTAAAAAACTTGAAATAAAGAAAATTATTCAAAAAACAAAAAACCCGGCTGCAAAAGAGAAAAACAAGCATTATAATCTATAGAATTTTGGTATCGCAGGCGGGGACAATAATAATTTAACAATAATAACCGGAAATATGGTGTAACTTTTGTTTGTCCCCGCCTGCGATACCAAAATTCTATAGATTATAATGCTTGTTTTTCTCTTTTGCAGCCGGGTTTTTTGTTTTTTGAATAATTTTTCGTTTTCGTTTTCGAATGAAAATCCATTTTCGGGCGAACACTAGGAACAGTAGATTTTATTTGCGATTCCTTGGTTGTTCCCGTAGAACTTGTTTATAATGATGAGTACAAGAGGTTTTCAGTTCAATTACACCTTGTCTGTCCAAGCTAGGTCATACTTTGTTTTTGCTTCGTCACTGACATCTTATACCTTCATTTCTTTTTATCAGGAGAGACTAGCAGCCATAGCACTGCCGACGCCCCGAACATTCTCGGTGCAGCTATCCAGCGGCCACGCAGCCAGGGTGCGACTGCTCCTACCACCTGGCCTCAGAGAAGACGAGGTTACTAAATACCCTCTGGTGTTAAAAGTGTGAGTATACATACTTTCTTTTTATTTAAACATAATCTAGTTTTATAATAAGTCATATAGGTACTCAAATAGTTACTCTTCAACTCATTGAAAATGTTATGTCCTCTTTTTAATTTAGCTTCTAATAAACTTGTTGCCTTCTTTTTAAAATGTTTGATGTAAATTGACGTCTGAAACACAGGTTATCATAAACCTAGCTCAGGCAAGTCTACAATACAGTTAGAATTACATTTTCCTCGATTATAATTAATGTAAATCATAGCTATACTTTATACTTGAATAAATTTTTTTTTAATTTTTTTTAATTTTTCTTCTTTAATTCTTCTGTTTTTTTTTCACGTAACACTACGTCTGGCTCTGGTCGTCATGGCTTGCATCTATAGTACACCCACATTTCAGCAGTTATGTTTAAGTCCCATGTAATAGGGGGCGAGCCTGTTGCCATAAACCGGACACAAATCCACACTCCGACCTGCTACTGCGAAATTCCTGATAGAAAAACCCAGTAAAACTTTGCCCGACCTGGGAATCGAACCCAGGACCTCATGCTGACGACCACTTGACCAACGTAGCAATAATGTTTTCTGTGTTTATCAAAAGATGACCAACATGGGTCCCATATTGGCCCACATAGCCAATGAATATGATTTGTGGATATCAAATGCATCCATAGCAACGTAGCATGGCACATCTCTAACGGAAAATCATCCTAAGAATAATGGCATATGACAGCAATAAGGTAATAAAAATAACGCATCTAACTAATCTCGCGTTAAATATTAAATTAACGTTTAACACAAAATGCTCTGAGATAATTTGAAAACCTTTTGGCGAAAACCTCCGCAATATTTCGATAAAGTACCAAAGCGTTCTTACAAATAATCTGCGATCCTAATACGAACTGAAACAGTTATCGAAATTCTCAACCAAATTCGAAGATCAGAAAACCACAGAACATCTAAATTATTTGAATTCTCTCACAGAATGAAACTGTAAATGTAAAATTATAACCGCACTTACTTTTTACAAGACTGTTAGTCTATTCCTGACCGATAGCCGCGCTATTACAGTCATTGTTACAAAAGTAATAAGAGCCGTAATGGCCTGAGATCTCACAAATCATTGGGACTATAGACTCTGAAGATATATCTGATGCTTAACATTCCTTGTAAGTATTATGAGACAATTATGGACGGATTTATTACCGTCATTACTATTCTCAAATAATACGATTTTTTAAGCAATCTACATTGTAATTTTTTAATAAATATCCCGTTTATTTTAGCTTTAAATCTCTTTTAAGACTTTTTGTGCCTAATGGTGCTCCCACACTGCTGTTATAAAATGTTAACAAACATTTTCTAACATAGTTTTTTAAAGTACTAAGGTTCAGTTCTGTTTAAAAACTATGTTATATAACGTTATATAACTGCTGTGTGGGAGCACCTTCAAATAAAAGGAAAAATCTTCATGAAAACTTGAAAACTTACTTTTTTTCAGCCCAGTTTGAAAAAGTAAGCCAATCTCATAAAAAAAACACGATTCTCTATGTTAGAATACTAGCCAAGGGGATGGAAAAGCACAGAGTTTTAGACGTTGCTATCTCTGGAGTTTTGTCTGGGCCATTTGTGGTTATGCAGAGCTTTTGTTGAGGTAGGCTTTTGAAGAAACTAAGTGTTCTGCCGCTGGGCTTTTTTTTTTTTTTTTTTTTTTTTTTTTTTTTTTTTTTTTTTTTTTTTTTTTTTTTTTGGGTGGGAAATCATCCAATGACTTCTCCCGCTCTGGGCGGAGCGGAAGGGCGTGTCAGACTTTTACTGACTAAAACCCACCCGTGTTCCTTCCCTTGCCATGCCAGGGGCCACGGTTTCCCCTTGGGAGTACCCGCAACCCCGGCAGGCATCGGCCCTAACGGACCCCGTCAGTTTTGCTGACATCTCTTTGAGGCGCGCGTGGAACACGACGCGCCGTCGACCCGGGCCTGGTCCTTATCGGACGGCGAGCTGCCCTGCGAGCCGCTGGCCTGAGAGAAGCACCTGCTTCAATGATCTTTATAATTCATACTCACCTGGTAGTTTTATCTGCTTCGATATCATCTCATTTGTTTCTCCAACAGTCACGGAGCACCAGGGACGCAGCTGGTCACAGAGCGTTGGGCCCTAGACTGGGGCTCGCTAGCAGCTGGTGCGGGAGCTATCCTCGCTTCAGTAGACGCAAGGGGGGCGGGGGGCAGGGGGCTCGGAGCTCATCACTCGTTACATCGCCGGCTCGGGACTGTTGAGCTGCAGGACCAGTTGGAAGTTGCTGAGTAAGTAATACTGAAATGGTTTATTTTTCTAACATATTATAGATTTGCGCAAAAGAAGAGCCATAAAGGGGCATGAGCAGAAGAAGAAAAACTGAGCTTTTACCACTGAACTACGAATTACTTAATAATATTGTCTTTAGGACTCCGACCACAGTTGAAAGTTGAGCATTAGCCAGTCACTCTTCTATTCAATCGCTTCCAGACATCGAAAATGGTTAGTCATGAATGCAACCTGCTGCAAAATTCTGAAATTGGATCGTGGACCAGGGGTTTAAAAAAAGAGTGTGTCCTAAGACCGCACGGCAGAAGTGAAAACTTCATTGTATCTTTCTCGCTCGGGTACACTCGGCGGTCCCGAGTTCACCCGATCGAGCCTTTCACCTCAGAGCGTGACGGATCAGTCTAACTACCTACGGGAAAATCTGTGTACGATGCGCCAAGAAGTTTTCACTTTAAAAATAGACTTCCCATTTATCAGCCCTTAGCCTTTCCAAGACTCATGTATTCATAGCTTTACAATGCATTTTAATAAAATCCCATACTAAACTCGATTTTTTCGCAACCAGGTACCTCCGTGACTCCCTTCATTTCATAGACGCGCGTCGTGTGGCAGTATGGGGGCGCGCACACGGCGGCTTCCTAGCGGCCCTCGCGCTAGCTAGCACGCTGAACGTGTTCCATTGCGGGATCGCGTTGACACCCATCGTGCGCTGGCGGTACTACGGTCAGTAATGGATAGGGAAATACATATTAGCTTTATATAAGAGGTCGGTATTGAGTTCTATATGATTATTATATTTTTACTTACAATGCTTTGTGTTTGTTTCTTTTTCTTTAATAAGTAGTTCACATTTGCCAGAATCTTCGCATCATTACACGAACCAAGCAACCACAAAATTCCTTAATTAGAAGCCAGACAACAAAGGAACTTGAATAGTAATCGAAGGACGATAGTAATTGTTATAAATACAGTAATTCAGGGTCCTCATTCTAATGATCCTTAATGTTATTTTAATGGAGGGAACATGACAGGCACTGCTCGCTTAATCTATTTGAATTTGTAAGCTTTTGTTTTAAAGGGAATGTCGTTTGATAATCTTGGGTGATTAAAATACAGGGAATAGGACGGATACGCATGCGGGTGATTGCTTTGAAAAATTGTGTTAGATAATGATGCTAGCGAGGGCGCTGGCTGACCAGGGGAGCATGTTCCGACAGCAGGTGAGATCCCAGATTTGGTGCACGGAACTGCAGACAACAATATTATGATTATTCCTTTACAGGTTTCACTTTACTCTCGGTTATAATAAAAGACTATTCCCATTGGTCACTGGTCTGTTAAAACTTTAAAATCCTTTTCTCGCCTTTTCTTAAGGCTTTTATTTTATTTCACAGCTTCACAACAATTCATGAATTAATAATGTTATTTTATTACCTATTCCCTGAACCTTTTAAACTTAAAATGAAGAGGCTTTTTTAACTAAGTTTTATTGCCTCAATCAGAATTCAGAACCAGCTAGAAAAAAAATCTTAAAAAAAATGACTTTACCTTATTTTTTAAGGTTTTTAAAACCGTGTAAGTAGATCTATTTGGTATAGTTTGACCGATACCACTGTATACCGCGCCTTAGGTATGTGCGCGGCCGCTCATTCGTCAAAGCTCATGGCGTCCTGCCTCCCGCCTCGCCGTGCATTCCGGCGCGGTACAGCGGTATGGGTCAAACTTGTAGTACTTACACTATAGGTAATTTTTATCACATGGTGAACAACAAATGATGGAACACGGCATGCAAGCTGCTTTGCTGTGTTTTGGTTGGAAGCTAGTGTAAGCACATGACACAACTTGACCACTCACCATCAGGAAGTGGGCAGGCTACTTGCTTTCCACACAACTATTATTTAAGATTTTTTCCAGTTTAGTCCCACTGGACAAATCTATCCCTTTCTCTAACGAAAAATATTAAAAGTAACTTTCGATTCAACAGCCTCCGCCTACGCGGAACGCTACATGGGTTTCCCGAACGCGACCGGTAACTACCGAGGGTACGCCGACGCTGACGTCACCAAGCAAGCAGCAGCGCTGCACGACAAAATGCTGCTATTGGTGCACGGGACTGCAGACAATAATGTGCATGTGCAGCAGAGCATGGCGCTCGCGAGGGCGCTGGCTGACCAGGGGAGCATGTTCCGACAGCAGGTGAGTTCGAAATCAAAAAATATTCCTTTTTATTTAGGACTTTGACAATGAAGAGATGGCGATGGTGATGGCAAGAGTACTAGGACAACAGAAGATGTAAGGTGTAAAAGGCTGCTAGGAAGAAGACGTATGTCCAGATGACATTCGCAGTTATACCATATACTTTTAAATCTCTTTGTGACCATATTCAGCATTTCCCCACTACAAAATTATCATGATATTTAAAATAATTATGATAGCAATCAATCTTCCTAGCCTTTCCCAACTATCTTGGGGTCGGTTTCCAGTCTATCTAATGTAGCTGAATACCAGAATTTTACATGGAGCGATTGCATAACTGACCTCCATAACCCAGTAACTGTGTAATACGATACCCCTTGGTAAGACTGGTGTCAGACTTTCGGGCTTCTGACAACTCGTAACGACAATCAAAGATCCATGAATGATAGCCGGGACCAACTACTCGAGGCACCGAGGAGTCTCGGTCTGTGAAGATGGTCACCCATCCACTGACCAACCGCGGTAAGCGTAGCTTAACCTGATGGATCGACCCGTGAAATATGATAGCACGTAAAAGTAATGGATTCTACCTATCCCAATAAAGATCAGTAACAGGTGCATAGAAGTTTGCACGAAGAGAAACAAAGCTTATCTAATAATAAGTTCAGCGAAGATCCTGATATTGTTAGTGTCAGTGATTGTCTTGGATCTTCAAATTGTTATGTTGACGTTGTTTTATTGCCCGCTTATGTTATTGTACGAGTTATACTGAAATAAAACAAAATTAAATCCTCTACCCCGCAATGGGCCCGCGTGGTGGATTACGGCCCACTTTCTCTCACATAGAGGAGGCCTGTGTTCCACAGTGGGAACATTATAGGCTGACTATTTCTGGCTGGCTGGCTGTGTATGTTTTTAACCCCCGACGCAAAAAGATGTGTGTTATAAGTTTGACCGCTATGTATGTTTTGTCTGTGGCACCGTAGCTCTTAAACGGGTGAACCGATTTTAATGCGGTTTTTTTATTTAAAAGCAGGTTTTCTAGTGATGATTCTTAGACATGTTTTATCAAAATCGGTTCAGCCATTAAAAGATTATCAGCTCTTTTCTAGTTGATGAATGGATGTGAGCGTCTTCCACAGGTCTGACGATTTTAAATTTGGTATTCTGTTACTTCAATGATATTAGAAGAACATAGTAACCTTGAACTGATGCTGCAGCATCACCTGGAATTTGCAGGATACCCAACTCCCTTACCAACTTACAGCACAGGTATCGTGTTTGGGCTCATTGGAGTGGACTCAATTAATAGGTTATATAGTCTATAGATTATGAACAGACTCTGGTGATGGAATAGGAAACAGAAATGAGGAAATGTTAGGGTCGGGGTTTTAAATTATTTATGTAGCAGTATTTTTTTTTAACTTTTTTGTTATATTCACTATTCTAAATCCTCCTTTTCCCTCAGATCTACCCCGACGAGGGCCACAGCCTGGACGGAGTCAAGCGGCACCTGTACCGCACGATGTCGGCCTTCCTGGACGACTGCTTCCGCAAGCAGGTGCCGCCCGAGACCAAGGCGGGGCTGAGGAACGGGGGGAACCTAGACTGAGACACGTGGAAAGACGAGGAGTTGTGCTCTTGGTGAGATTTGTGTTGTTGTGACGTTATTACTGGCTTTAGGATATCCGACCTATTCTGTTAAAATCTCACTGTGTAAACGAAGGTGAAGTGATGTAGAAGTGAGTTGTCAATAGACGGAAGTGATGCCGCAGGTACCAACATCGACGGTGATGATTTCTATGCCGCTTGAGCACTTGATGGATAGTATGCTTACGCTGGGAGCAGCGAATACTGCCTTACCGTGCTTCGGGTGACAGATCTCAGCGATAAGCATAAGTCCAGGCACGTGTGGCCGGCTTTGGGTTTCATCGCGATGGGTCTCTTGGACGCAAAGAATGACGGTTTTTTGTGGTAGACATCAGAAAGAATTCCATATCATTATCTAGTGAGAACCCTTCCATGTTAATCGAGACTACGCACAAAGCCGGTTTTGTAAGTGAATTTTGGATTGCCATCAAGGATTATCCTATCGGCGTGGAAACTTGCTGATTGTCCAGGGTGCGCTGGGCTCCGCCTGGAGTTTAAATATGGTGCTGTTCCACAAACGAAGCAAAACTTAGGTCGTGTCCTGCGTGTTGACAGGACATTATAGGAACTGATGGACGCTACTGCTAGTGATGGCGTCAAACACGTAGCCGAATTTTTTGCCGTATCTAGATTTATTGCCATTTAGATTACGTATTTAGATTGCCATCGACACGCTAAGAAGAATCATGTCAATCCCTATGACAGCTCACTGCACCTATGTTTTAACGATGAGATTATTACAGAATACACCGGCTATTTTGGATAAGTCAGCTTTTTGTCATACGCTGATCATTGATATGATTGGCTAATCACAAAAAAATATTAGTATCTTGATGTGACTAACATCAGAGCACATGTTATGCTATGCAATCTATAGTCGTTGGAAACAGAAATAGCCACCGAAGCTAAAATAGGCATGGGTTTTAATTAATTATCTTGATCTCAAATCTCTTTAGCTAATCTTTTCTTTTCTATCTTCTGCATATGTTATCATGGTTTAACCGCATCATATTGTGCTTCCTAAACTTCAATGAAGTTGTCGTTTTGCAAGAGTATGGAGTAAGTAGCTTTTTCTCGACGTTTGTCCTTAAAAAACCGCAAACGATTCTTGAACGGCTCACAGAAGATGAAAATAAATCGTTTGAATAAGTGATTGTGTATTTGGTGCCGCATTAAGCGAAACGCATTTGTGCTGATTTGAAGATCATTCAATATAAGCACATAAAATATACTACGAGAAACTGGAGACTACAAATATAGGCAAACAGAACCTGCCCAAAAATCATTAATCATTAAGTACTTCAAAGCTTATAGGCCAACGCATACCGGTGGACGGCGGGGGATGGCATCGAAGAGGATTATCGAGGAACATTCCGCGGCCTCCTGCGGTATACCACGGGAGAAATGCGGGATGCTCCTCGGCAAACCCTCCTCGATGCCGCGATAGTATGCTAGCGGACTCCGGCGCATACCATCCCGCCGCGGTATCCTCTAGCACACTCTTCAATACCGCAGAGAGAAATCCCCTTGATGCTCAGTGGTCGGTCTCTGAGCTTTGGAATCTGTGTCTTGTTACCATTAGATACGTACGAATTTATGTTGGTAAATTTAAAATACTCTGCCCCGTCGTCCGCCGATGTACACTAGCCTTAAGCTTAACCGGACAATACGACAGCAATATTGTCACAAGTGGAATGGTACCAGGAATACATAAGTTACGAGAGGCCGGTAGTAGTCCCGCATCAATGCCTTGCGGTCCGGGCACAATGGCGAGATATACGTACTGCTCATACCTACATGTTGCAACTGCGGCTTGTTGTAATCCGGTCGGAAAATAATCCGAGCCTAAATATATGTCAGATGGTTCTTGTATGTAAATGATTATAGATTAAGTCTGCTGTCGTAACGAAGAATGCAGTAATCGTCATTCTGACGATTTGTAAACGCGTTGGTATTATTTTTTTTCGATGATAATGCAGAATTTGTCTTAAAATGTGTAGGAACACAATTTCTAGCTATACGTTTTTAAGTTTATGTTTTTTTTTTCAAATATGTTTTCTGAGTTTTGTGATTCCGGCGGTTTATTGAGAGATGTTAATCTTATACTTACCTACGTTTTCGGTTTCCCTAACTAAAATCACAACATTCTTAATTTTTAAATAAGTATATTTTGTTAAGCTTTTGATTAACTTGACATGTTTGTTATACTGTATGTATTTCCTCACAGCTCACCAATACGAGCAGAGGACAACTCTGAGCCAGAAGACTCCGACGAGAGGTATGTGAGAGCAAATTGTAATATTTTATGTTACCTTGGTACCTCAATAAAAATGGCTGCGTACCTCAAGGAGACCTCTTAGAGCCAACTCTTTTGTTAATGTTTACATCCTTTTATAAACATCTCTGTTTTGCTAAAATCTGCTTGATCTGAAATCAGACTTATTTGAAGTATTATGTTAATCTCTATACGTTTTTATACATATACCTATCTACATAGTTAAACCAACCACCATCTTTTAGAGGATTTCGATCGACATCTTGATTCTAATACTACTTACATGCTGTTTTACATTTTCTTATGACGATCAATTTAGTTATTATCTCTGTTCTCTGTTATTTATTTTATCAAAACAATAGATCTATAAAAACGTTCTCTTTTTTTCAGGTAATAATAAATCAAATGAGGACTAACACCCGAAGAGAGAGTGTAGTGATAATCAAATAACCCGTAGTACAATTAACTCCATATCCAACGCGTTCGACAACTGCCACCATCATATATTATATGTACAGGTTAAAAATGGACGAAGTCAGGATACCTTCACTTTGCAAATAACAAAAGAACGTAGATTTTCAACAATACAACTATTGAAGTATAAAAATCATTGAAATAATCTTGATCAGAGGAAATAATTTGGAAAAAGAGACAGATCTGGGCTTCGCTTGATCTTGACATACCACGATAGGGCAATATAACTCGAGATAAACCTAGCATAGACTCAAGCTTCGAGTGAGCTAGAGTGACGTTTAATAAAAACAACATTCAAAATTATTGTCCTATATCTACAGAGTGACTTATAATTTGGCGTATTCCGTCTAGCACGCTTAACAGGACTACAATAGAAACGGGTTTTGTCGACGGAAGAACAGACTATGTGACAGATAAATAATTACAATCTGTCATTTTGTCTATTCTACCGTCGACTAAACCCGTAAAAAACTTGTTTCTATGGTTGGCCTGTTACGCGTGCTTCACGTGAAAGTGTGACCCATTTGCAACAATTAAGCACCCCATAAAGCCCCCTTACTAATAAACGTTGTATAGCGTCTGTATAGTTACACAACGCTTTGTCTTCTTCTTTCGAATGTCAAATTACTGACGACTGAAAGAGAGCAATCGGTGTGTAACTATACAGGCGATATACAACGTTTATTAGTAAGGGATACTTAGCGAAAATTCATGTGATTCGAAAACCTAGGTAGCCTTGTTCATGAGATAGACTGCTCTAAGAGAACTAACGTTTAATGGTAAAATTAGCCATAAATAAAGAATTTTATTAACGAACCTAATAGAGAGTTATGACCTTGTATGGAGAGGAGTCCTGGCTACGTTCATAGAATCATGAAAAAGTATTGGGTCATTGATAAAAGCTCAGCCATTATTGTAACGGCGTATTATTATTCGTATGGAAATGTTGGTATAAATGAAAGCTCCGGTGAGTTTGAAACGTATTCAGTCATGATTGATGAATTGGAAAGGAAATTAAGATTGATGCTGATTGAATAATACATTTGTGTAAGGCACTTTTAATTAAACAATATTAAATAATTTGTAGTTTGATAATACGCCGTTGCAATACTGTGGTCGAAACATAACAGACAATCATGTGAAGTTTCTTATTACATTAAACAAACCATAATATAGCACTAATTTTTAACCTCAAATGAAAATAACGCCAACTATATTTAAGTACAAATAAACGATATTTACAGCAGTAATTTTACACAAACACATATCGGTAAATTCCAAGATTTCTTATTATTACTATTCAAAACTCAAAAATAATTATTCGGAAGTATTATCTATTTAAAAAAGTTTACTATGCGCTGCCTTATTTTCTGCACAAACACAAGATTCTTCCATTGTACCCTCTGTGCATGCATTATACGCGTCTTCTCAACATTTAGCTTATAAAACGCAATACTTCATCTAGTGACTAATAAAGGAATTGATAAATAGTTCTTTAGTCAATCAGTTTGTGATCTAGTAGTTAAATTGTTATAACTAGTGGTACCTTTTCATGTATTCATTGTCATGTACGCTCGAGGAAAAGTTCCTTGAAAAATGTAGAATTTTCGTTGATCGAAAATTTTTGAAAAAGCGGTCATTGGTTTTATGCGGCCATGGCCGGGTTTGTGCAATTGTAGGGAAATGAAGGTTTATTAATCGATGTGTGAGTATTTTCGAGTGAAAATCCTAGTAAATAGTTTAAAACAATACCAGTAGATATTTTAACAAGTAACTAATGTGTGGCTAACGCATTGTTATTTCAAAATAGTTTTGCAACTAAAGTTACCAGTTAGTTAAAAGTTAAATCTTCGATTTGCGGTCATTAGAACAGTTTTGAACTCATCCAGAACATGGATGGATGGACATTTGTTGAAGTAAAATATAACTAACTGCTTACTAGACTAAAGGTAGGTAAAACAAGTTTATTTTCCTTCTAAAAACTTGTTATTTGGAGAAAAAGAAATACATCTGAGTGAAATAAAAACCGACGTTATTTATGTCTTTGGTTCTTCAAATATCAAGTAACATGAGGCCATTTTCCTACTACTGCTACTCTAACCAGGCCAAGGCCTGAAATATACTCGAGTCCGCATGAATCATACTTAAAGCCATTGCAATATTTTGCAATGTGAATAATTTATTTCAAATAATAATTTAATCATTAATTTTAGTCGCATACGATGATGATGGTAAAGTGTAATTTCTAAATGACAAATAATTGTACAGATATTAATATAATATTTCCCATTTAGATAATATAATACGCTTCTTGTGTATTTTACTAAATGTATGGAAGAATTATGACCGACGAATATTTTCTTCATGTATGATTAATCATGATAAAAATAAATGGTATTTCCATATATTTGGTAGGATATATTAATTTAATAAAAAAATATCCAAACATTTGATCTTTAAGTATAAAATTGCTCACTCTCATCAAGTTTTGCATGTTTCTAGTCACTTCATTTATAGTATAATAGTATTTAATAATAAATTTTATTAAAGACCAATAGTACGTTAAAAATATTTTATTAAAGAAAATAAAAGTTTTAAAAACTAATTAGTGAAGATTTTGAAAAACTAGTAAGATTTAGTGCATTAGTTACCTTAGTGAAGTTTGAAATTAAAAAAAGTTTTATTGAAATGTAACTAATATAGCAATAATTTAATAGATAAAATACCTCCTTTGTATGTAAGCACTCTTCCGATAAAGCACTTGTATAAAAGGAATTTTGAAGCGTTAAAAATTATGAAGAAAACTATAGAAACGAACAATTAGTGCTGTTGTACATACGATTGGGTTCGCATGCAGACTCTGTGTCATTTCTATGCAAGAACACCAATCTTTCAATACTTTAGAAGGAGTGTGTGATCTAGATAAGGCATCGAGTTCTTATCTAGTCCCGTCGTTTGTACACAATTAAAGTAACGAGCGAATGCAATTCTTGCACAAAATCCTTGTGCAAATCCGGCCGTCTGTGCAAGTGCCCTAAATCAACAATTCTACACTGTAAAATAATATTTTGTTAGTGGCGAACTATCATGAAAATAATACGAACAAATAATAATACGCCACTAGAAAAATGGTTCTTTATTGTAGGTTGAATGTTCCAAATAATAAAGTTGAGTGAAGCAATGCTCGAAAAAGATTGTTCAAAAGAATAAAGGAAAAGACCTAAGTGCCAAAAGCGTCGTTTTATCTCGTACGTTTCCGTGTAAGTAATTATTGTAAGTACATTAGATTCATACGGAAAATTCGATTACATTCTCATGTTATTTTTTTCGGCATTAGATATTATTCCAGCCGAATACGCGTTTGTCGGTAAAAATCCTTTTATCAGATTTTGTTAAAACTTTTTTTCATTCTTTGTGATTTTATGTCTTTTCCTTTGTAATAAATTACGGTATTTTTTTTCGTGATTGTAGTTTTTGTTGTAAAAATAATTTTATTACGTATTTTATAGGCAAACTGTTTTATTTAATTGTAATATTTTGTATAATTACTTAAGTTGAATGTATAAATCCTATCGATCGAATGTATAATAAGTTAAATAATTCAAATTCATTTGTTTGAATGTGTATAAGGATGTCTTCACATCTGGCGTTGGTTGATGTCACATTAACGCTACGCTAGCGTCGTGTAGACGAACTTACGTTGCATTGATACGGCGTCAGCGTCACGATGATGCGGCGTCAGCTCACTATGATGCGGCGTCAGCGTCACGATGACGCAGCGTTAGCGTCATGTCGAACAGACGCGCTAGATGTAAAGAGGTGCCTTAGTCGAGTGTAAAATGTAAAAGGTTGGCATACACTAGCACGTTTGAGTAACACAAATTAAACGCACAGATTGTGATTTTTGCCTTATCGGTGTTCTCGCTGTTAACGTTTTTGTTTTTAAGCAACCAGTTTGTTTGTATTGCAGAAAATAATATAAAATAGATAATTATGACGGAATAACCACCATCTTTGGAAGTTAACATTAGTCAAAACTTTCGTGGATTAATGAAACACAACAAAAACCTGCTTTTATATATCATAATTTTATGGACTTCTTATATTTAAGGCAAATGCCTTAAAGTCCATAAAATTACCAAATACAGAAAAAACAGTGTTTTTTTCTGTTCTGTGGCAAATACGGCATGAACTGTAACAAAAAATGTAGGTACGTTTATACCGATAACTACACAAAACAAAACATTAACCAAAACACAAACATTTAAATGTTTTGTTTGTTGAAATAATATTTTGATAATTATATTCAGCAATACAAATGAATAAAAGGCAATGGTGCAATCGCTTTGTGATTACAATGTAATAACTTTAAACATAGTTTTAAGCTGTTTAATTCGAGGCATGGGCGTTGTTAAATGTAGTTATTTTTCAACCATTATCGTAAAATTTAATTAGGAAATAATTGAAATACAACGCTATATTTTTATTGAAATATCTCTGATTCTACTCTTATAGGTGAAGTGCGGTGTAATGTTGAAGAAACCAAAGAGCGTAGTACACTTTGTAGGTACGTTGGCTTGATGAGAAAATGTAGTCTTGCAAGATGAAATGTGACCAATCTAGATATAGTCAGCCTTAAAAATATGTAGGTAAACATCGTTACGTCACGTTACATAGTAGGTAGTGATCCTGTCGTTCAATTATTTACAGTCTCCCGAAGACGACTCGTAAGAATAGTGATGATGACTTAAAAATAACGTACACGCATTTTTTATTTTTTTACTTTATCAAAAGATTTCGGCAATACATTGAGTTAAAATGTGCTATGACGTCACGAGTATGTAGATTTTATACTTACTTGTGACGTAGCGACCCCCACTCCCCAACTTCAATTGCGTTTAATGAAGTAATTTTTTATTAATATGATAAAGCAAAAAATACGAGTCTAATATTTTTTATTATCTGACTGACGGACTAAATAGAATTTCTTTTTTTTTACCCAGGCATCATCTCTATTGTCTAAATAGCTGGCTAGATTTGTAACATTCAATAAGGCTTCACATGCTTAAAAATAATGAGCGCACAGCTATTCCGTGCATTTAAGGATCTTTAATTTATAGTAGAGGTCTTTATAGACAGCCTTGTATCATAAGGCCCGTCCTATTTAAAAGTAATCGTCGTCCGAATACGCGATCGGTGGCGTGAATAATTATGTCACTTTGTTCGGAAACTGGAAAGCGCCCTCTGGCGGCGCGACCAAGCGAATAGAAAAATAGGATACCGCAATCACTTTTACACGACATATAAAAAAAAAAATTGCTAGATGAAGTCGGCATTTCCTATCTGTCTACTCTGAGAACAAAGGCTGAAACAAACTCAAAGGTCACAGTCTTTTTTAAAGTCCAGACATAAATCTTGGTCAGATCATGTGAAGACCATGTAGATTAGTGTCTGAAATGGCCTTTAGAGGAAAGAGTCACACATCTTTGAGTAGAGCTGTCTAAGCATTTGTCAGTAATCATGGTTCACAGACAAAATTCGAACGAACGTGTATTTGCGTGACGATTGTTTTTTTAATAGGACGCGGGTTTAGAATTAATTTCTTAGTTTCTGTGAAGTTTACTAAAACTATGTAGTTCCATTCCTGAAACTCAAAGAATCTTTAACATTGCAACGCACTGCACCGTTCTATATACAATTCAAATCTAGACATAAATAATACTTCTCTATATAATTTCGCTTACCTGCAGATTTTAAATCGATGCCAAAATGATTTCTAGTATTTATAGCAGTATTGAATTTGTGTTATAATCATAGTTCGACTGTTATTTGATCAGATCAAAGTATTATTAGCTAATTAATGTATTGTAAAGTTAATTATTGTGGGTAGTGTCAGTCAGTGAGATAACTAAGTACGTGTAAAACTACTTTTTTTGTTTAAATTCGTCGGCAAATACAGTGCAAGTTGACGTCCTTAAGTGACTTGTACGTTGAAACATTGCAAGCAGGCTTACGGTAAGTTTTATAAACAAAAACGAACAAAAAGTAATATTGTGCAAAAAAAATCTACCGCATATCGTGCATTTTCTAAATCTTAAAGTAAGCACGCACGATGGTGTAGCATTGCGCATTAGTGAACAAGTGAAATAAATTGCTTCAAAAAGTGCTCTTGTGCTAGTTGTTACACCAAAAGCGCTACACAAGTGCTACGCCCCTACGAAGTTGTAGCTGCGTAGTGCTTGACACAACCAGTGTAATGTGCGCTTACCTTTAAGTGTATAACATTTTAAAATTAATACTAATGACTGTTATGACTGTTATTAGACTTTATATCACCATTACACGCTCTCGCCGAGAAACGAGCAGATTTAGACCAACTAACGAGCTCTCTATGATTAAGCCAATTCTTTAAATAAGTAAAAAAATATTTATAAATCAGTAATAAAGAAATTCCAATCCAATAATTTCAAAATGAAAACGCTCGTATTTTTTCGATAGCCACCTTTCCGGAGCAGATAAAAATTACATTTCCTTTTTCACTGATTTGTTATCTTTTGCGGAAATATTGACCTTCTGTCGAACTAATGAACAGGATACCAATAAAGGTAAAAACGGAATAAAACGAGAAAAAGGTAACATCTTTCAATATAAATTCTTTAGTCGGCAACTCGGCAACGAGTCGAATTCAACCCGTTGGAATAAAGAATGTGAAAAAAATGCAAATTATTTGAAATGAGAACCGGTTCTTTCCAGTTGATTTCACTTTTTTCGTTTTCCGATGTTAAAGGCAAAATTGCTGGTAAATGAATAACGTGCGTATACTGGTACCTTTTTGTCTTTCCTCTCGCTTTCCAAAATCAAAATTTAAATAAAGTGGGAGTAATTTCGTGAAAACGGACGGAAGTGTATCACAGGAAGCGCTATTTGATTTGACCAATGAGCGCGCGTGGTGCTAGTCGGCTATCAGAAACGACCTTGACGAGGCCCCGCCCCTTTAACCTTTTGAACGCCAGAGCGTAAACGCAAGCGCGAATATAGAAGAACGGTTGACGCCACATAACGGCCGCAGTGTCGACTGTCATGAAAATGATTGACTACGATGTCAAAAAACGCTGTCTAGGAAAACACACCAACTTACTTTCATAAATAACATTTCGTCAATAAATTGACACTAGGAAACCTTCAGCGTGTTTAGTTTATTAATTTTATTTCGAATATTTTTTATTAGCGAATTTTGGAACGAAATAATATGTATTAATTTATAAATTACCTACACTGCGATTAGAATCGTACATTACTGTAAAAGGTTCTTCGCAAAACGACAACTCGCACAATAGTGACAATACCTGTGCCGCTTTAGTACGTTTTCTCATACAATATGTAACGTAAAATCTGTGACACATTAAGGCTGGTTTCACAGCTGTCCGGGAGACCCGTACGGGCCGTCGTATCAGCTTATCTTGCTACGCGTGCTACGCCGCCTACGTAGTCTTACGTCAAGCTTCGTAGCTTGACGTAAGACTAACCTAAGATCCCCGCCGTAGCGGTGTCGTCACCGCTACGGCGGGGATCTTAGGTTACTGGGTTCTCCGTAGCATCGCATGAATTACAAAGCTTTGTAACTTACGCGCTAACATTTTTAGCATAATTTGACATCGTATTCAACTACGCCTATCACAAACTTCTAACATATAGGGTGGACATCGGCGCGAAAACTGATACCAAGACTTCAGTACATGATTCTGAACACCCCTGCGTTAAAAAATGAATCTGTGACGACACCAACAAAGATATTACGAAAAAAAATGCAACTTTCAGAAAAGACGTTAGCCGACTGTTCAAGTACTGACGATTTTAATGAGACAAAAATCAATCTGCCAAGCCTTTTCCCTATTACGTTGGGGTCGGCTTCCAGTCTAACCGGATGCAGCCGAATACCAGTATTTTACATGGAGTGACTGTCTATCTGACCTCCACAACCCAGTAACTGGGTAATACGATACTGGTGTCAGACTTTCGGGCTTCTGACGACTCGTAACAACTGTCAAAGATCCACGAATGACAGCCGGGACCAACGGCTTAACGTGCTTTAATGATTTTAATGAGATCTTGTTTAAAATAGTTATCTCGCTGACTGATACTGAGCACAAATCTCTCTACTTCTAAGTACGTTATTGCTGCAAATTTTATTTACTTACTGTTATCTAACTATTGGATGAACTCACTCACTTCATCGAGAATTATCTATTGTACTATGAAATCAATAAATAGATATCATAAATGCTTTGTGGTTTTATTTTTATACCGAGTTCCCTTCATTGGTCACGAGTGTTTGTCCTAAAAGTTGGCAACGTCGCAAATAGCTGTCAAAAATTTACCTGTTTTGAATGGCCGAGACGAAGATGGCGGGACGAGCTTGACTCTTACCGAAAGTACTGGCCGATACTAGCAACAGACAGAATTGTGTGGAAGAGGGAGATTCTTGCCCTGCAGTGCGACAATACGGGCTAATTAATTAGTTACTAATTAGTAGATTTATTTGGTCATATTACTGTTAGGAAATAAGAAATGTGGGTAACTAGTGACCTAGAATATAAATAATGAATTGCATTTATAACATTGAATCTGATGTTGTACCCGTTTAGGTCTAAAAAAGGCACTTGGAAAGTTTTCAAATACTTTTTTTACATCTAAACTAAATATTCCGTGTTACGATATTAATTATTGGATTTCACAATCAAGATTCTAGTTCGCAAGTTAGCCACGTTTCTTATTTCCATTTTTTATTGCCAAATTTATCAAAACAGCGAAATATGTGGCAGCTATTTGCAATGTTGCCCTCTTTCAGAATGCATGCTCTTAAATAAGTACCGGTCAACTGCCCTAATATTGCCTATAATGATAAAGCTGTAATATCTTTTTCATTTTATTTGTATGGCAATCAAAACTGAGTTTTCATAGAGAGCTTTAAGTTTCCATACAAGTAAAATGAGAAAGATATTACATCTTTTTCATTATAGGCAAACATATGATGCCAGGCAATGTTAGGGCAGTTGACGGTACTTAAGTGCTACTTCAACATACCTTTTTCTTTTTTTTTATCACAACAGGAAGCTCTTGACCTGTATCTCACCTGATGGTCGAAGGAGGCTGAAGGAGGAAGCGAGCTTCACCCGGAATCCTCAACCACAGGGACTTTTAAAACAATTCCAAAAAAATAAAACAGAGTGCGCTGTCAATTCTACCTACTCTCCCTCCGTCTTACGAATTTTCTATCAGGTCACGTGACGCCTGACGCGAGTTTAACATTTTTTACCCACCCCAAAAAGTGCTAAACGCGCCTAAAGAAATGTTCACTTCAAAAACACTACAAATTGAAAAATAACTTATTTAAAAAAAAGCAATACGAAAATTCAAAACCAAAAACACCGACATCCGAAATTGAAGTTATTTTTCACTTTGTAGTGTGTTTTTTTGGAAGTATGTTGTTTATTTTAACTACTACATAAAAAATAAACATAAATAAAGCTACTTTACCACTACATTATCGCCATATAAACTAGCTACACTCTCGTTGTCAGTCGCATGACAATTTCCGGCTCCTTTCTGCACTTTAAGTTATTTCCACGCGCAGTAGATACATACTGCTTTTATAAATGTATGTATGTTCTTTAGAAGTTGTAGTAATTTGTAGTTTTTATAGAGACATCAACGTGGCGGCTTTACTCTTTCTATTCACAACCATTCGATTGTTAACGATACAAAATGGTAAGTTTTATGGTAGAAATTTTATAAGTAGAACTTATACTTAATACTCACAACAAAACACGAAAGAAAACCCTTACAATCACTAAACTTTAGACCAAACAAAAACTAAGAACTACCTAGGTATCTAAAAACATTTGCTACCTACCTAAATACAACGACTACGAACAGTTCTAGACTGAAAAACTAGACAAATCACTTGCCCGTCCAATAGACGTACCAAATGAGTTCTACTAAGTCCGGGGACCAACTTAGTTAGGTTTTAATTTACTATGTTCTGAAAGCAATTTATCATTTTCACGGAGAAAATAAGATGAATCGCTTTATTTTATCACGATTAGGTAGGTTTACTGGGAGTTTGTTTGTTGAAATTCAATATGGCGCGGAGTTTCAGTAATTATCTTTAGCATGCCTACCTAATAATTATGTTTTAGTTAGTAAAGTAGGTTTGTAAGTTTGTTAAATGGTACCTATTGCGCCCATAACTGTCAAGAAAGTATAATTAGATATCTACTCGTTCAAAGTCAATTCTTTGAACGAGTAATTATATTTTTCTCAAACATTTTGAAAACCTTCTTCGAGATAAATCGAAATTGCTGTATCTGTACTGGTCAAAAACAAGTGAGCATCAGGCCGTCAATCTTAGTATGAAAATCCATATCTGTCGTGTTTAGCGGCCAAATAAATTACTATGAAAACTCATATCTGTCCTGTTATTTAAAAATGGAACTAACTTTTTACTTCCACATGGCAACCAAGGAGGTAACTTATCAAAGATTTTATTTAAATTTCGAACTGGCTTAGCAAATAGAGCTGTGAAGAAACAAATGACCTTATTGACGCGTGAAAATTTTTCTTTGTTCGTCATTGATTCTTGAATTTATAAATTATTTACTTGGTTTAAATTTTCGCGCATTGTTTGAGGAAAGTACTATACAAGCCTTGGCCGCAACCTGCAGGCATTGATGGACTCACGTATGTGTGATAGAGCTCACGTGACAAAATTGTATGTAATCTGTGGCAGTGGTTAAAGGGGCTAGCCACTAATGAGGAATTTTGGATAGCCACTTCACTTGTGACAAGGACAAGCGCACCATCGCCCAGTGTATGCCTGCGCGAGAAATCTATGCGTTTCGCCAAGTCTGTGTCCATAGGGCAGCTTCTGCCAAGGTGGTATACTTAGTATCCAGCGTCATCAGTCGAAAGACCGGTCGCTAGCGTCCTGCATCAGTGGATTCACGCAACCTTCACCAGGCCATCGCAGCGCTAAGATATTTAGGCCTTGACATTCAAGACTTACCAGTTGTAAAATCACTCATTCAAATTCTAATATAAAAAAATTAATAAAAATATTTATAATTATAATTTAAATAACGCTTTTATTAGAATGCCGCTTTGCATCGTAACAATCACGCAACACGTTTTGAGGCTCGTGCAGACTGGCGTGACAAGGTCGCGCGACGACACCGGTAATTGTTCTACCGTGAAATTTTCTTAGAAATTGTTTTGTTAGAGTCGCGTCGCGTCGTTGCGCCAAACGGCACGAGGCTTTACTGTCCCATCTCTTTGAACATACTTAATAGTACTGTATCTCATTATATCTTCCAGCAGTGTCATCACGTAAATATACTCACGCCTTTTTCCCGTGTGGAGTAGGCAGAAAATACAGAATACCACCTGCTACGGTCCTTTCATTCTCCTTTTGCTACCACACAGCTATGTACGGCTGCCAACCAATCAATCTTCCTAGCCTTTTCCCAACTATGTTGGGGTCGACTTCCAGTCTAACCGGATGCAGCTGAATACCGTACTTTACATGGAGCGACTGCCTATCTCACCTCCAGAACCCAGTAACTGGGTAAACCGATTCCCCTTGGTAAGATTGGTTGTCAGACTTTCGGGCTTCTGAAGAGCCGTAACGAATGTCAAAGATCCACGAATGACAGCTGGGGCCACAGCACAGCTGGGGCTGGGGGGGTTTAACGTGCTTTCCGAGGCACGGAGGAGTCTCGTTATGTTAAGATGGTCACCCATCGACAGACCAACCCCGGTAAGCGTAGCTTAACCTGATGGATCGAATCGTGCGGCTGTTATTACTTAGCCACGAGCTCCTCCAACCGGACGTGGTAGGGTTGCCAACCGTACTCTAATTTAGAGAATTACACTTTATTTCGCGTAGGCGTACTTTATAATCTACAAAAGCAATAGACTGCGCTAAAATACTCTATTTATATTTACTCTCACTTTGAATTGAATTAATTTAACATTCACTGAGAGAGTTTTCGGTTACGGCCGTCTTTTCCATTGGCCACTGGACAAGTACCCCTGGGCCCCTTATCCGTGTGGCCCGGTGGCCCCCTAGTTCCTGCCAGCGTAGTAGCTAAGGGCTGCCAAAAGAAAACCTAAACTATTCGAGGTGGGTGGCGATAGGTTTAGACGGTTTTCGGTCAAGATTGCAAAGTGGCGGGAAGACAGACATAGGGCTTCGTTGAAATTGGTAAAAACTGAGTACCTCATCAATTTGAACTAAGTAGCATTTTTTTGTACTTAATACCATAAAGTTTTGCTCTTTCTTAGAAGTCGGTACTTTATACTTAGCCTCTCTGAAATCAGAAATACTTTATTTCTTCTAAATAAAGTTGGCAGCCCTACATAGCACACACCCATGAATTCGTGTTAATAGTGTTTATGAATAATAATTGGTATGTTGTATAACTGGTTAAGATGTAAAATGCGTACCAAACAACGTTACTAAATTCAAAATATTTTATTTCACATATACCTACTTATAAAATAACAGAAGCTAGGTTCCAAATTGGTCGTTTCCTATGGAGAAGAGCCGGCAAGAAACTCCACGGTTAGGGCCTATTTCACGATGTCCGAATAGCCACTATTTACGGAATAAATTCAAAAATGGAACAGAATTTGTATAAAATTATCTGCCAAGTAAGTTAATAGGAACTTAATCGTAGGTGGTGAAATCGTTCCTTACTCTTCTAAAAATAATTGGCTTTTACAATATTTTCAAATAACAGTTTTACCTATAGGTATGGGAGGACAATATAAGTCTCTCAACAAGTACTGTCTAATCGTAATCTACCTCAAAAGGAAATACACGATTTTTATTCAATACACCATAGCTCTCTAGATGGCGTTGCTCTGTTTAAATGCAAGCTATGGTTTTGTTACCGCTAATAGTATATAAGACAGAAATATTTTCGAATAAATGAGTTCAATATACAAACAGTTTGGAGTTTCATTACGTGAACAGTGCTGACATATGGTGCCGAAACCAGGGAACTTCAGGGAAGTGCGTGAGTAAAGTGAACTAAAAGTGATATTTAATCTGACTAAAGTGATAACTGGGACTTATGAAAAAACATCGTGCGTGAACTTAAAAGAAGTTGTGATTCGTTTTGGACTAAGAAAAATTTTATGGCAAAACACTTAGAATAAATTATGTTAAAAAGTACTTAGAAAAATTTCGTGGCAAAAAAAACTTAATAATTAAAAAAAAAATGGAGAAGTTATTTTTGAAGCAAGAGGATATGTACGAACATATGAACAAGGCCTATTCAAATTATAAAAAATCACCTAAAGAGAGACTTAAAGTATCTTATATCGAAGCTAGACTAGAAAATTTAGAAAAACTATTTGAAAGTTTTGCGAACGTCCATAGTGAAATAGTCGGAAGTGTTAAAAGAGAAGATAAACCGAAAGTAGCTTATTTCACGGAAGATGTTTATTTTCAATTTGAAGAGATTTACACTGACTATAAGACAAGGATGAAAGAAGATCTCATGACTTATGGTGTAAAAACTAGTTCGTCTCAAATCAACAAATCTGATGAATTGAGTCTATCAAGTACTAAAGTTAAATTACCGCAAATTCAACTACCGAAATTTTCTGGATTATATGAAGAATGGCAAACCTTTTATGATATGTTCATATCATTAATTCATCAGAATACATCTTTGAGTGGTGTGCAAAAATTACACTATTTGAAGAGTAGTCTGACGGGTGAACCAGAGACCCTTCTCCAAAACTTCTCAACTACAAACTCAAATTATGAAGAAGCTTTTAATCAACTTACTCGCCGTTATAATAATAAACGTTACATTTGCAACGAGATTATGAAGCGCTTGTTTTCGCAACGTAATGCCACTGATTCAGCGAGTTCAATCAAACAACTTCTGGACACTACATCATCATCTCTCAAATCATTGGAAAACATTGGAATTAGTACCAATTCCAGTTCGTGTGAGGTCTTCATAAACTTCTTGGTTTTATCACGGCTTGATTTAGAGTCACGTAAATTATGGGAAATCCAAGTTAGTCAATTAGATCCGGATGAATTGCCATCTTGGGGACTACTCGTCAAGTTTTTAGAAACCAGATTCCGAACATTAGAGATGATAAGTGGCGACAAACCTACAATTAAGTCTCATAGCACGCACCCCAATGCAACTAAACCTAAAGTTTTTCACTCTACCACGCAAGATATTAATCAAAAATCAATTCCAAACTGTACGAGTTGTGAAGGTCAGCACTTGCTTTATCAATGCAAGCAATTCGGACAGCAGTCTCCTCAAGAGAGATCAGAGTTTATTCAATCAAAGAGACTGTGCTTCAATTGTTTTGCACCAACACATTCAGTAAAAGAATGCCGATCATCTACATGCTGCCGACGCTGCGGAAGACGTCATCACACATTGCTCCATTTTGAGAGAACTGATGCAGCTGAAAATTCAGCTTCCAGCATCGAGAAAACCAATACAACTAACCCAAAACCGAGCAAAGAGACTGAGGAAAGAGTGGTAGCCCATTTGATTACAGAAAAAGTTGAGAGAGAGATGCTATTGGCTACGGCTGTAGTCAAAGCATATTCAACAAATGGCTACTCACAAGTTGTGCGAGTTCTAATCGACCCATGCTCGGAAGGTTCGTTTATCACTGAGGCTACTGCACAATCATTAGGTTTGAAGAGTGTGTGCATAAATAGTCTAGTCTCTGGAATTGGAGATAGTCTAACCAGATCAAATAACATGGTGTCGCTTACTGTGGAGTCAATTCAAAATAAAAATGCAAAGTACTCGCTAAAAGTCGATGCATATGTATTGAGAAAACTGACATCATTTCTTCCTACTTGTCGAACGACAATAACAGACTGGCTAGATATAGATAAAGTTCATTTAGCTGATCCAAATTATGGATCACCTGCTAAAATCGACATGATTTTGGGGGTTGGAGTATATGAAGAAATAATTCTAGAAGGATTTATGAGACATCCATCAGGGAAAGGTCCAATAGCGCAAGAGACACGATTTGGATGGATTTTGTCAGGTCGAGTAAGACCTGAATCAGCTTCTGTGAACTCCCAGATTATCAACTGTCACATACGAGTAAGTGAAAACGAAGTTCTAAAACAATTTTGGGAAATAGAAAGAGAAACAGATGCAATTACGAAGAAAGTTACGAAGGAAGAAATTAAATGCGAACAAATTTTTAAAGCTACTACTATAAGGGACGATGAAGGACGATATGTACTTAAATTGCCACTTGAAGAAGATAATTCAAAATGTGTTGCAGGAAAATCAAAGGAGATAGCTTCACGCAGATTTCAATTTTTGGTGACGAAGTTGCTAAAAAATCCATTGTTGTGTGAAGAGTACAAAAAGGTGATCGACGGATATAAAATACCTCTTGATATCAACAATCCACTACGTACGCTATGCCCTATTATTGATGAGAAGGAAGTGTTAAGGGTTGGTGGTCGCATTAAAGAATCTAAAATCAAATTAGATACAAAACAGCCAGTTATTTTGCCTAGTAATAGCCACCTTACTAAACTATTAATAATTGACGCTGATTATAAAACTATACACGGAGGCCCACAAATTATGTTACATTATTTACGATACAAATATTGGGTAATACGAGCCAGAGAACGGATGAAGAAATTCTACCGAGAATGTATAAAATGTTTAAGATATTCGCGCCAAAATAATCAGCAGCTCATGGGTCAGTTACCAAAAACCAGACTTATGTCTTCAATACCTTTTGCGGCTTCTGGAGTTGATTTCATCGGATTTTTCAACATTCGATTTTCACCTGGAAGAGGTTCCAAATCGTATAAGGGATATATTATTATATGCTTGTCGACGCGAGATATACCTATCGAGACGGTACCGGATTTAACCTCTAAGGAGTTTATTGCCGCATTTCGTCGATTTGTATCACGACGAGGCCAGTGTGTGAATTTATATAGTGACAATGGGACCAATTTTGTGGGAGCCGACAGAAAGCTGAAGGAGATGTTAAATTACGCAAAATCGAAGCTTCCCACAGAAATTGCTCAAATATTAGCCAATGACGGAACCACTTGGTATTTTATTTCCCCACACGCCCCTAACTTCAGTGGACTATGGGAGGCGAGCGTGAAGTCGGCTAAATCACATTTGAACAGAGTGATCGGAGATTCTGCTTTTACTTTTGAGGAACTGTCAACAGTTTTGAGTCAGATAGAGGCGTGTCTTAATTCTCGCCCAATTTCATACATGAGTGACGATCCTACCGACCCACAGCCATGAACTCCTGGACATTTTTTAGTGGGAGACCAATTGGTAGCCATTCCAGATGAAAATCTATCAGACATTCATGTAACCACAGGTCAACGATGGAAGATGACACAGAAAATGGTGAATGACTTTTGGAAAAAATGGTCAGAAGAATATTTGGTTGGTCTAAACATTGGTCTAAACCAACGATACAAGTGGTCAAACAAAAAACCCGACATTGAGATGGACGACATTGTCGTTATTAGGGATCACAATCTACCGCCAACAAAGTGGCTGCTAGGTAGAGTTGTTCAGAAGCACCCGGGTCATGATGGAATCACGAGAGTACTTACACTAAAAACGAAGAATGGACTTATCAAACGTCCTTTAAATAAATTATCTATTTTGCGCATGACAGTTAATTCTTAAGTAATGTGTCAATTTCTTCTTATTATTTTGTTTTTATTCGTAACGCCTAGTCATGACGGTGGGCGGTCTATTTGAGTGAATGTTTTGTTCTAGTTTTTTAACACATAGATTTTAATTTAATCTTGTTTAGTATTAAAAGGACAAGTCCTTTGGTGGGCGGAATGTCTAATCGTAATCTACCTCAAAAGGAAATACACGATTTTTATTCAATACACCATAGCTCTCTAGATGGCGTTGCTCTGTTTAAATGCAAGCTATGGTTTTGTTACCGCTAATAGTATATAAGACAGAAATATTTTCGAATAAATGATCGGATTAGCTCGTGGCCGATCCACTGACGCTTGCCCACGCGAGTAAAGTTTTTCCGCGCGGACCGCTCAATTTTAATTCGTCTCTCTCTGTGTGTGTATAGGACACCGTCGGGTACCTGTACCTACACAGGGGGAGTCGCCCCGGGCTGCTCGGCGTGCATTCGCCGCCGCGGTCGCGGAGGCCACGCACAAATATGTCTAAACCCGGCTCGCGTGCCTCGTTGGGCCGCGATGCCGGGTCACCTGAAGGCCGACCGGTGTTGGACCGGACGACGTCGCTGCCAAATATTGGCGACGCGTCGTCCGGTGCACCATCCGCCGGACCCCCTAAAATGAAAAAGGGGAAGAAAGCTGCCGCAAGCAGAAAAGGGGAAGCGAGTGCCGCCGTTGCTACCGGCCCACCGACGTCATCGGCGCCTGCGCGCGTTGCGCCCACGCCGTCGTCGAGCCGGCCGCATGCGGTATCCGTTCGCCCACCCGCGTTCCGCCCGGTGCCGATTCAGGCCCCGGGGCCAGCCGCGAACCCGAGTCGCGCGCCGCAAGCGCGCGCCCAAGCGCCACCCGTGCGCGCACCCGCGCCCGGACCCACAGCCGCGTCTAATGTGCGTTCCGCCGTATCGCACGACTACCCCGCGCTACCCACACCGCGCGCACCCGTACCGACGGCACGCGCGCGTGCTCCGCCTACGCGTACCGCTGCTCCGCCGCCGCGTTTCGTGTCGCCGACCGCGCCTGCGGCGAAAGTGATGCAAACAGTGCCGCCAGTGGAGTCCCAGCCCAAGAAGACAGCCGCTCCGCGCCCCGCCATCCCCGGCCCCCGCTTCCCGCTGGGTGGGCCGGCGAAAGCTGAGCAGGAGCGTCCTGTAAGTGCTGGCTCTTTTTATAAAACAACACCGTCGACGTCACTGGTGCCCGCCTCGCCGGCACCACCACGAACGTCCGCCTGCGACTCGCCCGCCATGCTGTCGGCATGCTCCTCACGTGTGGGGTCGAGCATGTCGCTGGCATCTGTGGGCTCGGCCGCGTCGTCCGGTCGTGGAGACATGTCCCCGGACATGATTCAACGATCCGGTACGCGACCCACCGCAGGCGGAGCTGCCATCGGGCCGATGTCGCCTGCATCACCAACACCGTCGCTGGGCTTCAACTTCGAGTTCGAGCTCGAAACCAGAGCCCAGCGGCGCAGGAGAAGCTCAGGCGAGACCGCGTCGGAGGAGGCGAAGCGCTACTGCCTAGACCCGCCGCGGCCACAGCGCGATAGCGCGCCGCGAGGTCGGGGCACACCGCAGTCGCCTACTTTTTCTGACGCGGTCCGCCGTATACCGCCACAGTCACCGACTCCATCACCACCTAAAGTGACACCCGGGAGGGCGAATAAATCCCCCCCCCCCCCTATTAGTACAAACCCCCCTTCTGCTACCGTCCAGCCGACAAACGCGACGACGACGAAACAACAGAAGGGATTCAAAAAGCCGAGGTACCCGCCGCTGGTAGTCGAGACGCTGCCCAACTGGGCAATGCATTTCCGGGCCATCAGTGCCAAGCTGGGCCGGCCTCCGCATGCCCGTCCCTTCGGGTCCGGGGTTAGGTTTAACCCCGAGACCGAGGACGAGTACAGGCTGGTACAGAGGTACCTGACAGGCCTGGAAAAAGATAGCGGCGTTTCGTGGTTCGCTTATTCACTACCAGCGGAACGCAACTTAAAGATCGCCATACGGGGCCTACCGGCGGATACGGACCCGAAGGAGATCGAGGAGGAACTCCGGGCGTTGGGATACCAGCCGGAGTACGTGCGTCACATCAAGGGCGCACAAGGACGACCCGGCTGCGTGTTCCACGCGATACTTAAGAAAACCCCGGACGTCAGACAGATTTATGACACCACCGTGTTTATGTTCATGCGTGGTGTCAAAATCGAGGCTTGGCGTGGAAAACGTGGGCCCGCTCAGTGCCACCGGTGTCAGCGATTCAGACACAGCTCGCACCAGTGTCACCGACCGCTCGCTTGTGTGCGATGCGGAGGCGAGCACGCGGCACGTGACTGCCCGCGCCCGCGGGAGGAGCCGGCCACCTGCGTCAATTGCGGTGGCCCGCACCCCGCGAGCAACATCAAGTGCCCCGTATTCGAGCGAGAAACTCGAAACAAGCGGGCGGGGACCGTCGCCATTACGGCCACCAGCCGTCAAATGGCCAGGCCGCAACCACAAGCGGCCATGATAGAGGCACAAGGGCCGACGCTCATGGCGACGGCCAACGAGCCCACTCAGAGGACCCAAGCCTCCTCCTCCGGGCGGAGGAAGAGGAAAAGGAAGCGCGGGAAGAAGGGGGGAAAGAACCCCCCTGACCCCCCGGCGACACAGGAAGATCTCCCTACGGCCGCCCCTGCCTTAAAAATAGCGCAGGTTGCACCGAAGGAGGCACACAGAACACTAGTGGACGAACCTACTAGTAGCGACAATGTGTCGCAGCGGAAGAAGGTGAGAACTACTAGTAGGTTCGCACAAAATCCGCAACACAGTGCTGCCACTGTCGCGGCCAATCCGGTGAAGGGACCGCGGCCAATTACAGAGCAGGGAAAGTTCCCTGTCTCGAAGAGTGGTGGCGCTGTCGTCGCCCCTTCGCGTGTAGCATGTAACACCGAAACAGCTAAGAAAGAGTTCACAACCTGCGCTATTAAGCTCCTAATGGAGTTGATAAGAGCAATAAGGCAGGGCCGAGACATCGAGACGGTCATCCTCGATGGTCTGGCCACATTATTGTCGCTCTGTGATGGCTAGACCATTGAGGATTCTACACTGGAATTCTCGCGGCCTTAGGGATAAGGTCGCCCCCCTCCGCCATCTCCTTCGCGATCAAAACATCGACGTGGCGCTAATCAGCGAGACACACCTGGGACCCGAAGATAGGGTTAGGTTCCCAGGCTATCATGTCTATCGGAAGGACGAAAGGTCGGCTCTTCACACCCGGTACCGTGGTCTGGCGGTACTAGTGAGGCGAAGAGTCGTCCATCAAGAGCTCCCCTTGCCGTCGCTCGGCTCGTTTTACGCGCTGGGTGTGCAACTACTTGTTGCCGGCGAGGACGTCAACGTCTATGCGTGCTATAAGCCGCCCGCGAATCGTCTTGATATGACTGAGTTGCGGGCGCTTATTAGCGCGCAGGACGTCAACGCAGCTATCCTTGCCGGCGACTTAAATTGTAAGCACCCGGCGTGGAATTCGAGTAACACGAATACCGAGGGGAGGCGGCTCTTCGCGGACGCGGAAGCCTTCGGGTACACGGTGTCCGGCCCCGAGACGCCTACCCATTACCCAGACGCGGCCAGTTACATGCCGGACGTACTGGACATCGTGGTCCACAGAGGGCTACGCTGCCAGACCACCCAACATGTCATAGACGACGAGTTACAGTCGGATCATCAACCTGTACTCGTCGTCCTAGCGGGACAGCCGACCCAACTGAAACCATTAGCGCCACGTCGATTAATTGATTGGACGGCGTTCACAGAGAAGTTGGAGACCACCACGCCGACTCGGCCTATCGTCTCCTCCGCTGATGTGGAACAAGCGGCGGATGACGTCACTGCTTGCATTCAAAGCGCCCTAGAAACGGCGACGACGATACAGCCGCAAGGGAGAGGGCTATTGCCGCCCTTGCCGGCTCGTATTAGTGCGATGATCGCCGAGAAGAGGCGCCTTCGCAAGCAGTGGCAACAGTTAAGATGCCCCACTCTAAAGACGGAACTCAACCGTCTCGCGGAGAAGGTTAAGGCCGAGTTACAGGCCCATACCGCCGCGGGCTGGGAGGAACGAATAGACGCCACTGTAGACAGTTGGCCGTCTGTACACCGTCTCTGCCGCCAACTGACGAACACCCCAGCCCCGGTGCGCCCTCTACTCAATAGCGACGGGGCGCTTAAGTATAAAGCGGAGGACCGGGCGGAGGTCTTCGCCGAGCACCTGGAGCGTCAGTTTCGCCCGAACCCGACCAGCGACATCGAGCATGTCGCGGCGGTCGAGCAACACCTAGGAGACTACTTCGCAACGCCGATAGCTCCCGAGGAGAACCCTATTTTCTTCTCGCCTGGCGCAGTTAGACGCGCCATCCTAAGGACGAAGCCTAGGAAGGCCCCCGGGGCCGACGGTATCACCAATACAGCGCTGCGCCATCTGCCGTTCCGTTCGGTAGCGGCGCTGGCGCGCCTGTTTACGGCGATACTGCGCACGGGGGTCTTTCCCACCTCGTGGAAGGAGGGGCGCGTCATAATGCTGCCCAAGGCGGGGAAGAACGTAGCGAAGCCGGAGAGCTATCGGCCGATCACACTTCTGCCGACAGTCTCCAAGGTGTTCGAAGTGCTCCTGCTGCGACACCTCCTACAACATATTGTTCCGCGCCCAGAGCAATTTGGGTTCCGGGCGGAACATAGCACGACGCTTCAGTTGTCTAGGGTACTGCACCAGTTGACAACTGCTCTCAACAAGAAGGAATACTCGGTTGCAGTATTCCTGGACATGGAGAAGGCCTTCGACCGTGTGTGGCACGAGGGCCTAATATACAAGTTGGCCACGTCCGACGCGCCCCGTCGCGTTGTAAGGGTGGTCTCCTCTTTTCTGTCCCACAGGACCTTCAAGGTGGTGGTCGACGGGGCGCTATCCGGCGCCCGCCCGATACTGGCTGGCGTGCCGCAAGGCAGCTGCGTATCGCCGGCGTGTTACTCACGTTACACCGACGACATTCCCACCACTCCAGATGCGACGCTCGCGCTGTATGCCGACGACGCCGCGTACATCACTACATCGCTCAATGCGAAGTACGCGGCTGTCAAGATGCAGCGCGCCCTCGATCTTCTCCCCGACTGGCTGTCTAAGTGGCGGCTTTCGGTTAACGTGGGTAAAACGCAGGCGATTATCACCGGATTCGCCCCGCTCCCACCACCCTTGAAGCTACATGGAGTCGACGTCGATTGGTCGCCCCAGGTCAAGTACTTGGGTGTGACCATCGACCGCCGCCTCACGATGGGGCCCCATGTCCGTAAGGTCGCCGCGCAGGGTAAGGTCGCCCGCAACCTCCTCAGGCCCGTGCTCAAGTCCCGCATCCCGACGCGTGTCAAGCTGGGGATATATAAAGCATACATCCGCCCGGTACTGACATACGCCGCCCCAGCTTGGTTCGCCCTCACGTGCGAGTCGAGCCGCAAGCTGCTCCGCACGCAACAAAACCAAGCGTTGCGGACCATTGTAGACGCTCCTCGTTTCGTGAGGAACGATGTCATCACCCGGGATCTCGGGATCGAGAGCCTGGATGAATTTGTGAGGCGACTCGCTAAGTCGATGTTCGCGCGTGCCGACGCTTCTGCCTGGCCCCATGTCAAGCAGATAGCGCCATTGCACGCGCGCCCGCCTGACGCGAGACCCACGCCCCGCGACCTGGTAGCGGACAACTGACCCCATCGCACCGGATTGACGCCTCGAGTTAGCTGTACCCAGGTTACACGCAGCTGACTCGATATAATAAAACTCTACAGATGTACACCTACATCTGTTGCACGACGTGTACTAGGTTAATATAGGCATGTCGTGCAACTGAATTACAGACATTCACTAACTACACAGACGCCTATACACAACACACGCTGACGCAGCGCGGGCCGCGACGCGTGTCTACACTGGGTGGCGTTACACTACATAACTAGCCACCCATACATACATTACTGCTTACCCCTCGAATCGCTAACGGCTAGCTCTGTGAACGAGGAGAGGGACGCTTCATTTCGTCCTGTAGGTGCGTCAAGTCGGCACCCTAGTCGCTGGTCTGCCTCGTTGGGCTTCCCCCAGGGAACTGGGGGTTTCACCTGATGCGGTAAGACCGCCTGGGTGTCCGTGAAGATCGACGCCGTCGTTATAACGGCGTCGCGACGCCTCTACAGATACATTCAATGCAACCATTTACACAGATGCACATTGCGTGCATCACTTCCGCAGGCGCTTAGCCAAATCTTATGAGGGGCCCATATTGATGGGTCACCGTGACGCATCCGCGGGCGAGGGGCGAAGCCCTGACCCCGCTCGCCACGCCCCCTTGCGGGGGCGTCGCGACATCTCAAGATTTGAATAAATGATCACCCGGCAGGGAGGGTTTTACACATCCCCGGTTTTCCCCCGGGGAGATAGGATTAGGGAATATTGTAGGAGTTTTTCCCAGTAAAAATTTTGTTTTGCCTCCTTATGAGGTGAAAAAGTTAGTTAGTCTGTTTTCATCATGGACAACAGGGACATCCTGGTAGAGTTCAGGAAGTTGCAATGCGACTTCCAAACTCTATCAAACGTCCTTAATGGCATGATGAAGGTAGAACCTTCCCTGGTAGAAAAGTTCGGTAACGAACTAGCCGCGTTATCTGCTCGTCAGCAGGCCCGTATAGCCATCACTGAATTCAGTGATGCCCTAGATTCTCCCGCTAGTCCAACTACGGAGTTGGAAAGTCCCCTCAGTCCGACCGAGTCTATGGACACGGACGACGTAGTTGCCGCTTCCTCAAAGCGCGCTCCCACCCCCCACCCTTATCGCTCTGACTCAGAGGCTCAGGCTAATTCTCCTTCCTCTGGTTCCCATTCGGACGACGATGGCTATACGCCAGTCGCCGGAAAGCGGAACAAGAGGAAGAAGAAGAAGCAAAAGTCTTCTCAGGCTAGCAAAGTCGCCGCGGTCGAGGAAGTAATTCCTCCGACGTACGTAGATAGGGATAGCCCCGCGTCGCCCGATAGCCCCGCGTCACCCGCTAGTTGCGCCCCGGTAGATACCCCCTCCACCTCCCCCCGTCCGAATGAGTCACCCTCCGCGCAGGGTGCCTCAAACAGCCCGAACTCTGGCCCTAAAAAGGTCGCGCCTCCACCTCCCGTGTTCATTCAGGACAAGGAGAAGTGGACGGCAATTTCCAAATGGTGTGTAGACCAAAAGATTGGCTACACAAATGCCCGCTCTACCCAGCAGGGCATTAAAGTTCAGGTTCCGACCTCGTCAGACTATAGGAAACTGACTAATCTTCTGAAAGACAGAAAAGTGTCATACCACTCTTTCTGTCTCCCAGAAGACAAGCAGGCTCGCGTAGTCATTAAACGAATCCCGAAAGAGATTCCGTCCGCCGAAATCCTTGCCGATCTTAGGGCTCAAAACATCCCCGTGGATGAAGTGCATCGGATGCACCGCTCGCGCGGAAGGGAAGCATATGACATGGTTCTTGTCATATGCTCCCCTTACGAGGGGCATCACCCCATATTCAATGTTAAGGTAATCAGTAGTCTAGTAGGTTTCTCCATAGAGAAACCCTGGAAAAATAGTACTATAGGGCAATGTCATCGTTGCCAGTTATACGGGCACTCTCAGAAGAACTGCCATGCGAAACCCAGGTGCGTAAAGTGCCTGGGTGACCATGGCACTTCTGAGTGCACCCGCCCGAAGGACCGTAACCTTTGCCTGAGTCCACCTAGCTGCGTGCTTTGTGGACAAGAAGGCCACACGGCTAATTACCGCGGTTGCTCTAAGGCCCCTAAGGCCACTTCATTAAAAACAGCCAAGCGGCTCGACGCTCGCCAGGCTAAACAAAGGGACTTCATCCCATTCCCGTCCAACCAAATGCCAGAGCGACTAAGTCCTCAGAGACCTATTCCCTGGCATCAACTTAACCATCATAAGGCCTTCCCTACGCTGGCCTCTCCAGCTCCCCCCCCCCCTAACACCCCCCTTTACGGCCTTATGGACCCCCGAAATCGCGTTCCCCCCCCTCCCCCTACCGCACCACCCGCGAAACCCGCGACTGCTCCTCAAGCACCGCAATCCATACCTACTTCTGCTCCTCAAGCACCGCGTAACGCCCCTGTTGCTCCTCAAGCGCCGCGATCCGCTCCCAGGCCAGTGAACATGCCTCCCATGCCACTGATCAGCCCCGAGCATAATTTCGATTACCTTGCAGATACCTTTCAGGTTTTCTACACTCCCCGTGCCACTCAGTTGGTACATAACATTATAGCGTGTAGGAGAGTCGGCGACATAGCCGGCATCCAACGCCTTTACCGCGAAAATCGTGAGATTACGCAAGCCCTCTACTCTTTTATGACCCCCCAAAATGTCTAACGCCGTAATCGCTAGATTTAAACCCCGATCCCTTAACTTAGGCATCTTCAATGCAAATGGTATTAAAGGTCAAAAAGACGAGATCGCGGAATTCCTTCGCGAACACGAAATAGATGCACTCCTCATCCAGGAGTCATTTCTTAAACCTAGCCACCGAAACCCCTCTATTGCTAACTACCGTATTATCAGAAATGATAGGACGCGTTGCCATAAAGGCGGAACTCTTATTTATTACAAAAAGGAACTGTACTGCATACCTATGGATCCTCCCCCCCTTGCCAGACTCGAAGTCTCTATGTGCCGCCTAGGCATGACAGGCCATCAGCCGATTACTATAGTCTCGGTGTATATTCCACCGCGATCTCCTTCAGAGAGTTTTCAACCTATAGCTAACGACTTAAAAATCCTATTAGACATGAGTGACTCCGTTATCATAGCGGGCGATCTCAATGCAAAGCATCCCTCTTGGAATAGCGTTCAGACTAATAACAGAGGTCAACACTTGTTCGACCTCACCTCCTCCCTTAACTTTGACATCATCGGTCCGATGTCACCTACTCACTTCCCTCATGATCCTAACTGGACTCCGGATGTCCTAGACGTGGCGCTCCTTAAGAACGTCAATCTCAGACTAGTCTCTATTGAAACGGCGTCAGAGCTTACCTCTGACCACCGTCCCGTAGTAATTAAAATGGCTTCCCGCACAGGTCACCCTAACGACCCCAACCAACCCCCCGTTACCAAAAGGGTCACGGACTGGAGGAAAGTAGGCGAACAGCTGAAACCCATGTCCCCCCTATTAGAATCAATCCCAGACCAGTTTGACTCAGTCGCAGACACGACGGCCGCGATCGACTCACTCACGGAGCATGTGCAAACCGTCTTGAACAACTGTTCAAGGGAGGTTCCAGCGACGGATACCCTTCGCTTTAAACTCCCTGACGATGTGCGTGCTCTGATGACTGAGAAGAACGCGGCCACCCGTGCCTACGATAACTTTCCCTGCGCCTCTAACAAAGCCCACATGCGCTATTTACAGAGATCTGTAAAGACACGCGTGGAGGAGCTGCGTAATGCGAATTGGGACAAGACTCTGAGCGAACTCACTCCCAATCACTTAGCCTTCTGGGAACTCCAGAGGAAACTTAGGTCCAAACAAGAGGCTTCCATGCCCCCGTTAGTTCGCCCCGATAAATCAATCGCTTTCGACGACATCAACAAAGCAGAATGCCTAGCCGACAGTCTCGAAGCGCAATGCTCCCCGAGCCTCCTACCCGTAGACCAAACTCAACTCAATAAGGTCGATACGGAAGTAGAACGTAGAACCTCTCTACCCCCCGTAGAAGACCCTGATAATCCTCTGGCTCCCGTCACACCAGACGAAGTCCAAGATATCATTAAGGGTCTTAAAACTCGCAAAGCCCCCGGTTTAGATGGCATCACCAATAGGGTGGTCCAACTCTTCCCCACTCATCTCATACTACTAATGTGCACCATCTTCAATGCTGCTCTTAGTAAAAATATCTTTCCACAATCGTGGAAAGAAGCCGTAGTTATAGGTATCCCTAAACCCGGTAAACCAAAGTCAGATCCATCTAGTTATCGTCCCATTAGTTTGCTCAAGGTAATGGCAAAAATCTATGAGAGACTTATTTATAAGCGACTCAGAGACTATGCCGAGACCAAGGGCCTCATTCCAAACGAGCAGTTCGGTTTTCGAACTCAGCACTCTAGCGTGCATCAGGTCCACCGGATCGTGGAACACGTTAGCGCTGGTTTCTATCGTGGTTACGTGACCGGTGCTATCTTCTTCGACATAGCAAAGGCGTTTGACAAAGTCTGGCACAATGGCTTAATATACAAGCTATACCAGCTCGGTGTGCCAGATCGTCTCGTACTCATCTTACGGGACTTTTTGACAAATCGTACCTTTCGCTATCGTATCGAAGGAGCGTTATCCTCTCCCCGTCTCATTCGCGCAGGAGTCCCTCAGGGCTCTGTTCTTGCCCCCCTCATATTTACACTGTTCACCAGTGACATACCTAGAAGTATAACGGCGCAGTTGGCTCTGTTCGCAGACGATACGGCCATTTACTGTACCGGGTATAACTCCAACCGATTAATCCTTAACCTACAAAAGGCCGTCGACAAGCTCGGCGCCTGGTTTAGGTTATGGAGAATCGAGGTTAATCCCGACAAAAGTCAGGCGGTCTTTTTCTCTAAGCCGCAACATAGGCCCATCCTTCCTCGTCCAGTTACCATGTTTGACAAGCCGATCCCTTGGGAGAAGCGAGCCAAATATTTAGGTGTAATCCTGGATCATCATCTCACTTTTTCGGAACACGTAAAAGCGGTACGCGCGCGAGCCGCTTTCGCGCTTAGTAGACTTTATTTCGTTATGAATGCACGCAGCAAATTGTCACTCAAGTGCAAATTGCGCATCTATACGTCGTGCATTCGTCCAATCATGACCTATGCGGGAGCCGTCTTTGCTCACGCGAATCCCACTGCGATCCATAGGATGCAAGTACTACAGAACCGTGTCCTTCGTAGGGCCACGGGAGCCCCGTGGTTTGTTAGGAACGAGATCCTCCATCTCGACCTCAAAATTCCCACAATCCGTCAGTTCCTCAAACGAATGTCCAAGCGGTACTTTGACTCCGCAGTCAAACATAGGAATCCCCTAATAGTCAAAGCAGCTTGCTATGTCCCGTCTAATAACCAAGTTAGTAAGGCCCGTCGCCCTAGGCATGTCCTCTCAGACCCAGATGACCCCATAACTCTCCTCCAGGAGAGCAGTAGGGCCACAAGTACAGTATACAAAAAGACACACCGACACAACTTCAGACCTCGCCGTAGAGGTCCGCGACCGCGACCCACCCGAGTAAATGATACTCCCCCCCGACCCTTGCTCGATAACGATGCGCCAGCCCGCGTTTTTGCTGAGCCTGTAGCTTTAAATTCCCCTGATAATAATAATGATCCATCCTTGATCCAGCCTGTCCCTCTTGCTGTCCTCCCCCCAGCGAACGCCCTAAGCCGAGGTTCGTACCCCACAGGGGGTGCCCTTAGCGAGCGTTCGCCTAGTTTTAATTAGCTTAGTTTATATGCCCCTGGCTGGAGGCTTTGAGTTTCTTTTAGGAGCTTAAGGCAGCCACAGGAAAGTCCGGTTAAGCAGACGAATACCTCAGTGGTAACCTGCGAGATGCCCTAGTCAAAAAAAAAAAAAAAAAAAAAAAAAAAAAAAAATCGAATAAATGAGTTCAATATACAAACAGTTTGGAGTTTCATTACGTGAACAGTGCTGACAAGTACTACTTAACAAATAGAAGGTGGTCAATAAATCTACAGTCCACTAAGCCTACAGCGTTCTGACATTCACAAAAAATACGACCTACAACGAGCGATGCTATAACAACCAACGTGGATGCTATCAGTGAATCGCTCAAGGTGCTCTAAATCATCGATGAATTACTTAAATGGATGTAAAACTATTTTGTCTAAACCAAAAGGTAATACGATACCTTAGTGACACTGGTTGAGTCTGGTTGTCTAACTTTTAAGTTTCTGACTACCCGTAACGACTGTCAAAGGTCCAACGGCGGGGTCTTGGTATGTAAAGATGGTCACCCATCCACGGACAGACTGTGGCTTTACTTTAACTTTGACTAAAAATTTTTATAGTCCGTCTTGTAGATTATTAAAAAATATTGGACACGTATAATCACGTATTTTATGATGATATCTGATGATTAGATGATATGATATCATTTTTGATGTAATCTAAAGATAACGGAAATACATTGAGTAGGCAGTACGTTAAAATGTGGTATTACGTCACGTCACTGGCCGGTACGATACCGAGTTATGACGCGTGACGTAGCGAGCGGGACTCCTCAACTTTAATGCGTTTTATCTAAACCATTTTTTATTAATATGATAAAGCAAAAATACGTGTCTAATATTTTATTTATTATCTGACTGACGGACTTAATAGCTTTTTTTTTCCCCAGTCAACATCCGTTTTAATGATATTGCTTGACTTACTTCACTAAAAGCAGTTGAACCACGTAAATATTTACATCTGTGGAACATGGAATAGGGTGAAAATACGGGTCTCTGTCAGACATATTGATTTGTAGCTTTTCAGTTCTATAAAATCTTTGAGTATGTGTGTTCAAAGCACTTAATGCTCGTATAACCTACTACCTACACGAAGAAAGGAGAACAGCACCCTAAAAGATTGCCAGTCCATTGGTTCATAAGTTCGACAAAAAAAATTAAGCAGATTCTTTTTGTCGAACTTATGAAGCAATGGACTGACAATCTTTTTCAATTGGTTTCAATTTAAAATTGAGTTTGCGTTTCGTAATTAGGGTGCAGTCCTTGCACGTGGTCAGTCAATAATGTTGGTACCCATGTTTCACAGTGACCAGTACCCTAATTGCGTAATACACGATCAATTAGAATCTGAATCGTCTTGAAACAGATTGCTAATCCATTATTTCATAAGTTCGAAAAAAAAATCTGCTCAACAATGCAAATAACGCAATGAATGTTGTTGAACTGTCAAAATGAAACAGATTAGTCGTACTTATTCGTTTACGAAAATATGTTACGTAACTAACGTATCTACATTATTCTAAAAATCCGGTCCGATAGGTTCGTTAACCTTGATAATGTATAATGTTTTAAATAAAATTTACTTAAAACATAAATTAGTCTTGTTTTACCAATAGACATGTGAAGATCTATTCAAATACTCATACAATATTCAAAAACAAAAAGAAACATTTAATTCGCGCTAAGTTAGCAATGGTGATAAAAAATAAATAAAATGGTGTCGAAATCAGTTTCTTTGTTACTATTATTTATCGTGTTGTGTAAAGGTTACGTCGCGAACAACTTGAAACTGAAACAAGTGTTCATACTCAGTCGACATAACATACGGCTTCCGCTAGGAGAACAACTACATAGATTTTCACCGAAGCCCTGGCCCACACGAGCTGGCCCGCCGGGGCTCTTGACTCCGAAAGGAGCGCAGCAAGAAGGATACATGGGCGAATATTTCTCAGAATGGTTCAAAGAGGAACAGTTTCTTCCTGAAGGATGTCCCGATGAAGGTACAGTGTATGTGTACACGAACACAGTCAGCAGAACCAAGGCGACGGCGAGAGCTTTCATTAACTCAGCGTTCAAAAGTTGCAACGTGACTGTACATCACAAAAACATTACAGAGCCGGATCCCCTTTTTATACCTGCCATACACAACACCACTGAAGCATATAAAGAAATGGTGATCGAAGAGATTAATAGAAAATTACAAAATAATTCTAAACTGATGGCCGCTTTTTCAGAATTGAATAAAATATTGGAAATTGAAGGATCAGACATTTGCAAGCAGGATGGAATATGTGACTTGAATGGACCTTATAACACGATTTCGTATAAGGTCGGCGAAGAACTGTGGGTTGAAGGACCTTTGTTCATGGGAATCTCATCTATGGACTCATTTACTATGAGTTACTACGATGGCAGGCCGGTAGAAGACATTGCTTGGGGACTAATAACGACGCCGGAAAAATGGAACCTATTGACTGAAATAGGGCGACAAGACCATTACATAAGATATACAACATTAGCTGAAGACATTGGAGCACCATTATTGAATTATATAACCAAAACGTTTAAGAATTATGACGAAATGCCCAAGTTAATGTTGATAGTTGGTCATGATTACAACATGAACTCTATTCTGACTTCTATGGGATTTGAATCGATCGACTTACCAAATCAGTATGAGAAATTCCCGATTAGCGGGAAGGTTGTGTTTCAAAGGTGGGCAGATAGTAAAGGTGAATATTTGAAAGTGGAATATGTGTACCCAAGTTGGTCGCAGTTAAGAAATGGGTCAAAATACTCCTTAGAAAATCCTCCACAGAGAGTTGTGATGCGATTGAACTGGTGCAACACGGATGAACAAGGATTTTGTCCGTGGAACGAGTTTGTCAATAAACTTTAGGTTGATGTGATGAAATAATTTTATGATTAAAAACAGCCTAATCTAGTCGAAGTTTTTTTCTTAAACGACATTGACCTTTTATCGGATCATTGCTATTTTTTTTTACGCAGCTTCACTCACGCGATCAGCAGATAACTCTTCTGCGTGATATTCTATCTTATTTATAAAAAAAAAAACTTATACACTTTTTTGTGCTGTATTTTTAATCTTCTGTCTCTTGATTGCAAGGTCTTGGTTTTGTCTCCTTCGTCTTCTGTTTTTGGTACGTCTGCCAGTCTAAGGCTGCCTGTCCACTGGAGCGGAGCGGAGAGGAGACGAGCGGAGATGTGCCAATATTAACCAATAGAATCTAAGCGCAGGGGCGGAGTTTAGATTCTATCGGTTAATATTGATAAAACTCCGCTCCTCTCCTCTCCGCTCCGCCCCAGTGGACAGGCAGCCTTATCCGTAAAAAACACACAGTGTAAACTGGTGCGACATAAAACTCCTGGTAATCGTAGGAACTGTAGGGTTTTAGTCGGTAGGAGTTCGACATTACCCTCCGTTCTCCCAAAACAAAAAAAAAAAGTTTTTTCCAAAAAACATATTTTTTTAGTTCATGTCTTTGTATCCCGAAAATAAAATGTTCTTTTTATGACGTCTTGTTTCACTTTAATATCCCTACAAAATAACATATCAACGAAATTGTTCATAACAGCATTTTTTACATAAAAAAGTAATGAGTAATATATTTACATACCCCTGTCGTAATAAGTAACAATATACACGCACCCGTTTAGAGAAATATGAAAAAACATTGCTATAATTTTGTTAGTGACTGTATCTACCACACAAAAGAGCGTGTCTGCCGCTGTCTGTCTGCTGTACTCGCCTGTTCAGGTCGATTCACACTCATCGGACGAGATATTTTTGCTTTTAGGCTTATAAAATAATGTCCTTTAAGTCCATTACAGACAAACGCAAAGTTAAGAGTAGGTACCTTATTATTATAGAGGTAAATAAAAATAAAAACGTTTCTAAGTCAACAGCAGTACACACACAGTACCCTTACGAGCAGTACAAAATATTGTCGGTATGTAATAATATCTATCTAATATTAATAAGTATATCAGAATATATGATAGCTTATAAAATAAAAAAAATCATTTATATCAAGTCAACCCATATAAATAAGAACACAATACACAATTTTATAAATTTTATAAGTAAGCAAAATAAGTGAATACTTAAGTGATTAAATACATAAAATTAATTATATAACGTAAAAAAATATGAGTAACAGATAAATGTCAGATCAAATCAATGACAAAACACTAAGCAAAAAAAAATGGTTTAGGTCGATAATAACCGCTAGTCCTTTGTTTTCAAAATAAGCAGGTCAGGGTTCAAGCCCAAAAAGCTAAAAAACAAATAAATATTGGTGTCTAGTCTACTTGGTTTTCGGGAGAGACTAACTGTATTATAAGTATAGTTTTAAATTAGTCATCGTTGAAATGTGAGTTTTTGAGGAGTTTGTGGCTCAGTAGGACTGGCAGATACCGCAGGAGCAGGCCGGTTTTGTTAAGGGACGAGGAACTAGAGAGCAGATCCTGAACCTCCGCCTTATCGTAGAAAAGTGCTACAGTACAACACTGCAACGATAGTATGCTTTGTAGATTATCAGAAGGCTTTCGACTGCGTTAAATGGGAGAAGCTATGGGGGGTGCTTGCTGAAACAGGAGTTCCGGCCCATCTTATAATCCTGATTCGCAACCTTTATGAGTCAGGTTATGGCACTGTAACTGTAGGTGACGTTACATCAAGTCATTTCAGTTTTCACAAGGGAGTCAGACAGGGATGCGTGATCTCACCCACCCATCCTATATAACATATATGGCGAGTACATCATGCGCCAAACGCTCGAAGATTGGGAAGGAGGCGTTAAGGTGGTGGGGTTAAAATATCAAACCTCCGGTACGCAGATGATACCACTCTCTTTGCATCATCAGAAGATGAAATGACAGAGTTACTGAATAAGTTGGAGGTAACCAGCTTAAGAATGGGTCTCGCGATAAATAAAAGCAAGACCAAGCCCCTTGTCGTGGATCGCTTCAAAAGCATTCAGCGTGCCAACCTCCTAGCAGATTATGAAACCGTCGACCAGTTTCAGTATGTCGGCTCTGTAATCACAAATAAGGGTAGCTGCGAAATAGAAATTCGAAGACGAATTGGCATGGCTAAGACAGCGATGACTCAACTGAACAGAATATGGAGAGACAGAAATATCACCAATCGGACACTGGTCCGTACACTTGTCTTCTCCATCTTTCTCTATGGGGCAGAGACATGGACGATCAAGTCTACCGATAGGCGAAGAATTGACGCTTTCGAAATGTGGTGCTGGCGCCGCCTATTAAGGATACCATGGACAGCCCACCGCACAAATGTCTCGATCCTGAAGCAACTAAGATTAGAGAAAGCACAACAACTGTCCTCAACCTGCCTGCAACGTGTCGTGAGATACTTCGGCCACTTTGCTCGCAGAGGTACCAATAACATGGAACGGCTAATGGTGACTGGATAAATAGAGGGCAAAAGACCTAGAGGCCGAAGCCCAAAAAGGTGGTCGGATCAAATATCCGAGAATCAATACCCATCAGCGCCGCACTTCACCAGGCCACTGATCGTAACAGATGGAAAAAGACCGTTGACAATTTGATACGGAGTCACGATTCTCAGAAGTGAGAGAGCGATTGAAAAGAAAGAGTGGTCCAGTAATAACAACCGCACGGGTAGACCCATCAGGTTAAGCTACGCTTGCCGGGGTTGGTCCGTGGATGGGTGACCATCTTTACATACCGAAACTCCTACGTGCCACGGGAAGCACGTTAAGCCCTTGGTCCCGGATTTCATTGGTGAATCTTTGATAGTCGTTACGAGTCGTCATTGCAGAAGCCCGAAAGCCTGACAACCATTCCAAGTGGTATCGTATTACCTACCCAGTTATTGGGTTGTGGAGGTCAGATAGGCAGTCGCTCCATGTAAAATACTGTTATTCAGTTGCATCCGGTTAGACTGGAAGGCGACCCCAACATAGTTGGGAAAAGGCTAGACAGATTGATTGAGTACTTTTGAAATATCTATCTACTTTGAAACGTATAACCCAAATTCGAAGCATCTGGGAGATGCTTCTATCAATCAGAAAATTAACGAAATATCAAACTTTTGTATGTACCTACCTACCTACATAATATGACATAATATCTACGTAATATAATCACAAATGTAACAATATTACCAGAGGCTTTCAAGAAGCTTTTAACTCATTTCCTTCCATTTCTAGTGTAAATAAACACTACGTAAGATGTGTATTGATCTCCAACGTTTTGAGGATGATAAACAGACCCAAGGAGAAGGATCCCATTGAAAATCTACTAATAAAATTATTATCTCTGACAGACATCGCACAGACTGCTTTTGCACAAGTTTCTTATATAGCAAAGGTTAGCACTAAGGGCAGGGCGTTCTGCACTACACAGAATTTTACCGTCCGGCAGTCCGATTCCGACCAAACTAGTAGTACAAACATTTATATAGGACCGTAAAAAATCGGACTGCCGGACGGTAAAATTCCGTGTAGTGCACAAACGCCCTAAGGGTTTTTGAAAATTCCGGATGGTCGGCATAACGACGCGACGGCGAGCGATTACTATGGAAAACTAATCGATAAGGAGAAATGGACAGATTAGCCCGCGATACTTTTTTAAGGTAGGTAAGTAATAAGTTTGAATTTCGCGGACTGCTTTAGTGAATACCCGGAGGACCCGCAGTGGAAGCCCGCGAAATTCAAATTTTCTTACGAGTTTTGAAAGCAGATCAATGTCAGGTTGTATCTTGATCAAATTCGCGATCATAACAAATATGTATTGACAGAATTATAATCATTAGAATTAAGTTATTCTATTTGTTCCATAGTGATAGGTACCGGTTCTATTAAGATTGAAAAATCTCTCCATTCGTACCTCAACCAGATCCCTACCAACAATAATGTATTTTTTTTTTGTTATTTTTCTATGGGCCTGTGTCGCCTGAAATAAATGGTAATATAATATATATAAATAATAAAATAACTGTAGGTAGGTAATTACAAGCTAAGATCCAGCATCCCGTAGCCGCGGTATATTCAGTATTCCGAGACAGTGTGACTCGCCCGTAACCGCTTCGTCTCCCTAGTTCAAGGTCACTCCGCCGGAACACGGTGACGTCATCAGTCTTGTTCGCGCCATGTTTACCTTGTTTTCACCGATTTTAGGCTTGTATTGTGTTTTGGTAAAGGGTATGTAGAGGTCAGGACAGGAACAATTTTTATGTATGAATTGCTCAGAACTATTTTTCATTAGTACGTACGGATGTCTGAACTAATATTACAATTATTATAAAAAGAAAAGATTACATTTTTTGTATGTTTGTTTGTTACGCTTTCACACTAAAACGGCTGAACGGATTTGGATGAAATTTGGCACATGGGTATACCATGACCTAAGTTAGGACATAGGATAATTTTAGTCCTGATTAGGGCTTCCAAAAAAAACAAAAAATGACATGACAAAAAATGTCCGGGATCCCGGTATTAGCCAATACCGGGATCCCGGACATTTTTTGTCATTTTTCAATACCGGTATTGAAATGTCCAATACCGGGATACCGGTATTGGTGATTTTATTTTATTATCAGTAGACACCTATATTGAAACAATTTATATTTATCACACATTATATTTCCAACCAATTTTTTATCTGGGTCAGTTTTAAAAACCGCGTATTTTAATTATGTCGTGGTTTATTTCGACAGTTTACAGTTTACATTTTATTACTACTTGCCCCACTTTTGACGGCTGATGCTTGCCTTAAATTCATGCTGCAAAAACTAGATCAAGCAGACATCGTCATTAGCTGAAACCTTGCCTCAGCCCTCCGAATGCGCATAAACCAGCGACGGCTGTTAATATCTGGTGTTATCCAATACTTACACGATGCTGAAACTTTTTTTGCTGAAGAAGAGGGTTTTTTTTTTTATAAAGCCCACCTCAAATGAGATACACAATATCATCGAGAGATTAGAGCGAGTTACAATCTCAAAGAAACTTACAGAATGGGAATCCCTTTTTGGTGATAGTGATAGTGACTGTAGGAGAATTCTTTTGACACGCCTGCATCCCCATGTTGAATTTGAAAAACAACTGGTGGCAGAAATAGAAGCTAAAACTCTAAGGAAAGTTAAGAGTAAGACCCAAGCTTCTTCCAGCACTGATATAGTCTATTGCAAGAGTTGAAATGGGCATTTATGGTGGTACTGGTGACGGCCGAGAGATGTATATTGACATGGTGTATAATTATTTACTTAGCATTCCATTTACAAGCGTAGAGGCAGAGAAAACGTTATCCTCGGTTACATATTTGTGCAACCGTTTAACAAGCTCGCTCTCAGATAAAAGTTTAGAAGCTCTTTTCTTAATACGAAGTTACGAACTCATTTTCAGGAAGAAAGAACCGAAACAGTTCTGAATTTGTGACTAATTTATTTGATTTAAGTTTAAAAAAATATTATGTTATTATTATTATTTAATTGTTAATTTTAAAGATATTGTATGCGTCATATTACGTCATAGGTCAAAATACTATGTTCCACTTAGCAGTAACTTTAGTAAGTTAGGAAGAAAGAACCTTAAAAGCACCGGGCATAAAGGATTTTGACAGATTTTTATGTGATTTTAGTAAAAAATATTATATGTTTATTTTAAAGAGATATATTTTATAAAAACATAAAGATAAATAGATCACTAAATTGTAATTACTTAGATACTAATTATTCGAAGTTAAACGTTTTATTTAAAAAAATAACCTATAATTTTGTTATTTTTGTCAAGAATCCTGTTTGCAACTTACAAGTTAAATAAGTGATTTTATATTTAAAAAACAGTGTTTCATTATTTGTAGTGAAACTTATTAGCGGATAAATAAAAAAAATATATACATATTAAGTCAAAAAAAAAAATTGTCCAAAATTAATACCTTCCGTACCGGGATCCCGGGATCCCAGTATTGGAAATTTTCTATACGGTATTAATACCGGTATTGAAAAAATCCGGTATTCGAAACCCCTAGTCCTGATATTCCCACGGGATCGAGACCTATGCGGGTGCAACCGCGGGCCGCAACTAGTAATAGATAAAGATATAATATACAAAACAAAGTCGCTTATCGTGTTTTTCTGTGTCTTCGATCAACAATACGATCGAAGGTCTGTGTGACCGATAAGATCTTCTAAGGGTCGCGCCACACCTGCCGAACGTTCCGCGGCGGAACGCTCGGTTGAATACGCTCCTAGTGTTTTTCAAATTACCTATGACACATCAGCCGAACGTTACGTCCATAGAAATTTGACGAGACGGAGCGTTCCGCCGCGGAACGTTCGGCAGGTGTGGCGCTAGGCTTAGGGTCGCGCCACACCTGCCGAACGTTCCGCGGCGGAAAATTCCGTGGCGTCATGTTTGCTTGCATTTCTATGGACGTAACGTTCGGCTGATGTGGATGTGAAACATTAGGAGCGTATTCAACCGAACCTTCCGCCGCGGAACGTTCGGCAGGTGTGGCGCGACCCTAAACTGCATTGATGCGGTTTTCACCATCATTAAGAAAATTTATTCCGGGAGGAAAAAACTGGATGTTTTGTCAAATCGTAAAAATAAAAACCGTGCGAATCAGGGGCGGGTCGCTAGTTCTAAATAAAACACACGCAACATATTCATAATTTTATTAGTCCGACATTAAAATATCTATACAATAAACATTATCAATTTGTTCACATTCCTTTATAGTCCAGCCCATTCATATACGCAATATGAAAAATACTTGTAAAATTATATTAAAATCAATCATGATGTTGGGATATATCAGTATAAAAATAGTGTCTAGTTGTATTGTCGTTGAGTTCCCGGGTCCCGTCGATTATTACTTCAAAGATCATCTGCAAAAAAAGAAATGATGATGTTATTATTTTATAGAAAGGCAAACTAGAATTTTTTAAGTAGGTAGGTATTTATACGGAGAGTTGGAATCTTAGGGTCGCGCCACACCTGCCGAACGTTCCGCGGCGGAAGGTTCGGTTGAATACGCTCCTAATGTTTTTCAAGTTACCTATGACACATCAGCCGAACGTTACGTCCATAGAAATGCATGCAAACATGACGCGACGGAACGTTCCGCCGCGGAACGTTCGGCAGGTGTGGCGCGACCCTTAGGCTGCCTGTCCACTGGAGCGGAGCGGAGAAAAGAGGAGCGGAGATGTGCCAATATTAACCAATAGAATCTTGACTTAGGATCACTGATCTAAACTCAGGGGCGGAGTCAAGATTCTATTGGTTAATATTGGCACATCTCCGCTCCTCTTTTCTCCGCTCCGCTCCAGTTTACAGGCAGCCTTATAGCCGGTATATCTCTCGATAAGTTCTCGATAAATAATCTGGCAGATAAATACATGACATAAAAATTGATCCGTGTGAAACAGTTAGGCTGCCTGTCCACTGGAGCGGAGGAGCGGAGATGTGCCAATATTAACCAATAGAAACTAAACTCCGCTGCAGAGGTGCGATTCTATTGGTTAATATTAACACATCTCCGCTCCTCTCCTCTCCTCTCCGCTCCAGTGAACAGGCAGTCTAAAAGTTAGCGTTAGCCTAAAGTAACTAGCGTGCACAAAGAGCGTGCATTCTGAAAGCAACGTCGCAAATAGATGTCAAATATTTCGCTGTTTTGATTAATTTGGCAATATTACTGTATGGAAATATACAACATCATTTGGAAAGTTTCCAAATACTTTTTTTACATCTAAAACTAAATATTCAGTGTTACGATATAAATTATTGCACTTCATAATCAATATTTTAGTTCACTAGTTAGCCATATTCATATTTCTCGGTTTGTTAGACAATGAATTACTCTGTCAATATTCGAGTTACTGGCTCACTCCTCCAACTGTAAATTTCCTATAAACCATTACCATTCCTACATCCTTAAGAATAGAGCATATAATTGAACTCACTGTAATTGCTGTTAGCTAGATAAGCTGGTAGACGTGGTACTCTTGCTCATTAGTTTGGCGACCATCTCCTGCACACGTTTCATTTCTTCTAGTTGTGTCGTCAGCTGGTACAGGCGGTTCTCTCGCTCTAGCACTGTCTTCTCTAGCTGTTTTATTGTCTGTAGAAGAAAACTTATATTAATAAAATGTGTAACACAATGTCTAAGTGGGAAAGGGATCCCCTAACTCACACAACATATAAATACATGATGTATTTGTAGTGAGTTTAATAGTATAAGAGAATAGGAGAGCAGTGGTAGCACGGATTTACGAGTTGTCGTAGGGTAGAACCTAGACAGGCGCTTTACTTTGTGTAAATAATTTCATCACCACTGCTCTCAAAACGGTGAAGGAAAACATCGTGACGAAACCAACATGTCCTAGAAACAAAAATTCGAAGACATGTGATATCTACCAACCCGCACTGGGGCTGCTAGATAAGCGCCCAACCTTATGAATCAGCCTGTAATGTTCCCACTGCTGGGACACAGGCCTCCTCTCTGTGAGAGGGAGATCTCTTGTAGGCATTATTTATATACGAGACCAAGTAACGAAACGGAGAATGTATTAGCCAACCAATGTATAGGTATATGAATCGAATTAGTGGTGTCTACCGTTGTGATCTGAGTTTAACTTTGAAAGTTGTCATCATGACAATAAATCAATCAATCAAATCAGTTTATTGCAAACATGTTGCACAGAGGTTGGAATAAGAGTAAAAGTTTCAAAAATGCACCCTGTAAGAGCACTGCAAAACAAAACAAAACGAAATTCATAAATTACATTACAATACATTTAATTTTTCATCATGTGTCATTTTTACAAAAGTCATGCTATAGCAATCGAATTTTAATATTTATTGTGTGAAATAAAGAATATGAATAAGTTAAATCAAAATACAATAAGTTAATTGACGGATGCAGGTGTCTAAATCGCCACCCTGTGTGAGATAGGGCCCACTTTTACAGCAACTGGGAGTAAGTAATAAATGAAGTTGTTACCGTATCTCTTTGATCGATCTCCCTCCTGAGCGCAGTGTCGTTGGTCGCTGCCTCCTCCAGCTTCTTGTCTCGTTGTTTGACTCTCTCTTCGAACTTTATGAGTACGCCCGCCAACTCGCTGTTTTTACTGGTCTGTAAGTAAGATTAGGTAAGTGATAGTAAATATACCATAAAAACCGGCCAAGTGCGGGTCGAACTCGCACACGAACGGTTCCGTACCGTTTATGCTGCGGGACATTCACAAGAGACGTGGCGCGGGCGTGGCGACAGTATAGGAACGACGTGGCCCGGAACATACACAACGCCCGCGCCGCACCGTCGCTTCGCCCGCGCCACGCCTCTTGTGTATGTTCCGCACCACGTCGTCGTTCCTATACATTTTGTATGAGTTATGAAACGAGCGGCGCAACGCCCGCGCCCCTCGCCACTTGTGTATGTCCCGCGCCTAGGATTGCGCAAAAACTTCCGAAAAAAACACGTTTCTTGTATGGTTTATAATTCACTGTCCAGTTTGCTGACTCTGTCAGCGGCAGTAATTCGGCGGCTTAGTAATTCATTAATTTTCATATACTGTTGTTACCAGAATGGAAACAACATGTAAAGGGAATAGAGGTAAAGAAAAAATCTCACTTAACGCACAGAACAAGTCGAAAAAGAGCACCATCGAATAATAACCTAATTTTTATTATGTCGAAATAAAAGCCATCGAATCTTTCTTTGTAATTTGGTAATGACAAAATGATTTTTAGAGGTAACTTACCTGTTGTTCTAATTTCTTCTGTATCGCTCTATTGTCAGCTTCAGCCACTTTCAGACGTTCCTCAAACTCTCTGTCGCGAACTTTCATTTCATTTTCAAGACTCTGAAATGTAAATATGTTTTTTTATTTCTGCCCGAGTTAGTTCTCGATGTTTTTGGTTGGTATATTGGCCTGTGCTAGTTGACATATAAATAAAATTCATTTAATTCAGGCAAAACACCTATTACATAAAGTAAAATTTCACAATACTGCAACAAAATATACAGAATAAATCACAATAGAAAAATAGTAAAATGTCAATGCAATTAAAATAAACGAACGAGTAATAAATATGGCTATTAATTTAAATTATTTTGTGTTGCGTAATGGAAATTATTTAGCATACTATTATTTAAAATCCTTTTTTTTTTCAAACTGAACTGACAGCTGTGCTGCTGGCCAGTTTGTTGCGCAACTTCTTCTTCCAGCTAAAGCACTAGGATGGTGAAGGGCGGCCGTTTTTGGGGGACTGTCTTATGTAATTTTGCCTAGTTTGAATAAAAAATGTGTTGAAAATGATAGTATTCTGGCAAGAAGGCGGTGAATACGATGATAATCTTGGTACTTATCAGGAACAGATAAAAAAAATTAAAACATTAGGTAGTAAAAATAGAGGTAAACACAATTAATCTAAAAATAATTTTTGTTGTTTTAGTTTTAGTATTTGCAATTTTAATCGTCAGACTAAGAAAATAGGACGAACACTCGAAAATTCATCTTTTTTAATACATACAGCCATTTGCATGCGCATCTCTTTATGTAGATTCTCCTTCTGATTTTCTTTATCTAGTTTCTCAGCGGCTAACTTCGCTCGGAACCCTCGCAGAGTTGTTTCTGCATCTTCTAGTTGTTTGTGGAGGTCTTCTATAGTTTTTTTGTGCCTAAAAGTATTTAAAAAAACTATTTTAGTCACATTAAAAAGAAAAAAAAACTAAGTTACTGCATAAAACTTTATAAAAAAATATTTGAATTCACAAAAAGAATATTGCATCGACCGGGAATCGAACCCGGGCCGCCCGCGTGGCAGGCGAGCATTCTACCACTGAACCATCGATGCTCATACATATTTGTTTCAATTTACCGTTCACATTCGACATACGAACGGAATTTATAGTAAAAGTAGATTTAAACAAGCAGTATTGTGGACTTGCGGTCAATCACCTATTACGTCATAATCGTAAATCAAGCGATTCTAGGTATTCGTGATGTTAACATAATAATAATTATGTACGCTCGGACGTGCTAATGCTAATTCACAATTTTATATTATTGCTTTATATTCACGCTTTAATGATATGGATGGAGGATGAGCAGGTTATGTAGTCATTTTTATAAAATGTGACTTTTTGATATACGACTGCTTTTCAGCTGCATTTATTATACAACAGTAATGAAATTAGCCTGGTAATGAGACTAAAAAAAATAATAAAAAAAAAACATACAGTCGAATTGAGAGCCTTCTCCTTTTTCAAGTCGGTTAAAAATAAGTGTTTACCTTTCATTTTGCATCTGTGTGGTGTACAGTACATCTTGTTGCGATGAGTTGGTAGCTTGTAACATCGCGAGCGCGTGTTGTAAAGACGCCATGTGTTCGCTGGCACCCTGAAAAAATGTTATGGATTGTTTAAAATTAATATCCTATACTAAACCATTTTACATTACCTTCAACCGATTGTAACAAAATGTGGCATTAAAAGCAAAAAAGTGGTTATAATACCAACTGTTTACTGCAGCTGCCATTTGTCATGCCACCAACGCAATAAAAGTCAAAATCGGTTAAACGGACTGTAAAAAAGGTACAGTTCAATGTCTAATCTTATTTCAAATGTAGTAAAGGTCACATTTCTGGAAAAAATCGTTTTTTCAATTTTTTTTTTAGCCTAGCAGCGTTCGGTCGCTTAGATACTTAATTCTTAAATTAGTTACAATTTTCTAATATTGTGCCACTAAAAGCCATCAATAACATAATATCCATATATACCATCACGCCTTAGTTCCTTCAAGAGGTAAGCAGTACAGGCAATGATGTTTTGCTTGTCATGTATGTTGCTTAACTAATTCCGTGAAGTATGTGTAGTGTACTCATTGATATATAAAAAAGTGTACTATTATAATTATTTACGTACCTGTAAAGCCACGGAGTGTGAGTGAAGCCTCTGTTCTAAGCAAGTCATCTTGTACCCGTATAACTCCATCACGCTTGAGGTTGCGATGTCTGATATCTGAAAAACATTAAATAACACATGAAAAAAATAATTATTGTGTTGTTATTTCTGTATAACTTGTCATATGCAAATGCGAGGAGCTCGTGGCTAAGTAATAACAGCCGCACGGGTCGATCCATCAGGTTAAGCTACGCTTGCCAGGGTTGGTCAGTGGATAGGTGACCATCTTTACATACCGAGACTCCTCCGTGCCTCGGAAAGCACGTTATGCCGTTGGACCCAGCTGTCATTCGTGGATCTTTGACAGTCGTTACGGGTCGTCAGAAGCCCGAACGTCTTACACCAGTCTCTTACCAAGGGGTATCGTATTGCCCCTAGTTGGGGGGGGGGGGGGGGTTCTGGAGGTCAGATAGGCAGTGGCTCCATGTAAAATACTGGTATTCAGCTACATCCGGTTAGACTAGTTGGGAAAGGGCTAGCAGATTGATTGTTATATGCAAATGGCAAGTGAATTATAAATCAGTCAGAAATAACTAGCCAGCCTCGTTGGTTTAGTGGTCGCAAGCGCTACTGCTGAGCATGAAGTCCTAGGTTCGATTCCCGGGTCGGGTAATGTGTTATTGGGTTTTTACAACTGGAATTTCTCAGTAGCAGGCCAGTATCTAGATTTGTGACCGGTTGATGGCAATAGGCTCGCCCCCTATTACATGGGACATAAACATAACTGGAGAAATATGGGTGTACTATAGGTACACCTCTGCTCAACTCTTCGGGGAAACAAGCCGTGATGTTATGTTGTTAACAATTTTTTGAAAGGTAAGTAAGTTATTAGGTTTTGCAAAGAGCTATGCTAGAGGTATAAAGGAGTTCAGTATGTCCACATGAAGACCAGGGAAGCATCGCACAAAAGGGCAGAGTCCATACTCAGCAGTGGGTGGAACAAGGTTGCCAATGATGATGATGATTGCTACATGAAGATTTTTTGGATTGTTTCAAGTTTTTCTGTTTGTAAGAAAAAACGATACCTGCAATATACATAATGAGCTACTCCCTCTGAGCTGTCCCATTACCTTCCCGTCCCGCAGCTTGCCCGCGAGCGCGGCCACGAGCGCGTCCACGGCGTGCTCCTGCGCCGGCGCCAGGCGCGCGCCGCAGCACGCGCCCTCGCCGCACGCGCCCGCAGCCGCAGCAGACACGGATACGTCCGAGCGGGACTCGCATATGCCTTGCAAGGATTCGCCAAATACCTGCAATTCATTACTATAGTAATAACAAATACGCATTAAAATTATAGTGACGAGAATTTTAGGAAAATTCTACAACCTATTGAGAAAAAGAAAGAAAACCTACATGGGCACTTATGAAACATCAGAAGCTACGCAGGGTTCCAATTAGTCGTTTCCTATGGAGAAGAGCCGGCAAGAAACTCCACGGTTACACAACAAAAATGGCTGCCATTCAGGGGGGGTTGGGTTCCGACCCCCCATGTAGAATAATCTTATTGATAAAATAGAGCAAACTACCTTCCCTTTAAGTTTGTACAGTCCGAGACCAAACACATTGTATAGATAGATTTGTCATGTAACATGCTCTGATCTTCTTTTGAAGGCGCATGAAAGAAACATACTATGATAGATATAAAATATGTATTGTACCTGATTCATCTGGTCAGAAGGGAAGTAATGATGTTTGACTAGCTGCAGTATCTGTCGTCGCCGCGGTCCGTTACTGCTTGTTAGACCCACGCAGAGGAGCTTTCTGACCTGTGATATAACAAAAAAAACTATATCTATGTATGAAATGTAGAGACCGACCGAATCCTCCTTTACTTTTCGGCATAAATATAAATTTTCAGTCATTTTTTTTGAGCCGAAATCAAATATACCAGATTTTAGTGGTCTATAAGTGTTTCCTGCGACACTGAAACGTGTTCGCTCACAATGGGCCTTAGTAGAAGGCTAAAAGTTACCCAAAAGGCAATGGAGAGGCTATGGCTATACTTGGAGTTTCCCTGAAGAGATCTGCAGGAGATCTAAGGTAACCGACATAACCCGAAGAATTGCCAATCTTAACTGGCAGTGGGCAAGGCACATTGCTCTCAGAACCGATGACCGAAAGGTTCTGGAGAGGCGACCGCGTACCGGAAGACGTAGCGTTGGAAGGCACCCCACAAGATGGAATGATCTTGTAAAGGCCGCAGCAATCCGCTGGATACCACAGAACCGGTCGAAGTGGTGGTGCTTCGGAGAGGCCTATTTCCAGCAGTGGACGTCTTTCGACTGAAATGATGATGATGAAGTGTTTCACCATCTCGGGTCACGTGATATATCACGGCCTACTCCCTCTTACAGAGTAGACACCCAAGTCCCAACAAAGGGAACATTATAGGCTGATAATGTTGCACGCTTTACTAACCTGATGATGTGCTAGCATGCGCGCTAGGGCTGCCTCCCAGGGCCTGTCGAGCGGTGCTAGTGTCAGTGCAGTGCGGCATCCCACTACCACGGCTTGTTGGGATGCGTCAGCGCCTACTACGCCGGTCTGTAACATAAATAATAAAATGTTACCATTTTTTTTTTTATGAAGTTGAGGTAGTTAATTGACTCAATCGTGACTTATTGCGGAAATCCATTATAAAATACAATAGAACCTAATCCGCTTAACTGTTCTTAAAGAGTCATAAAGAACCGTGTGAGAAATCGACACGTGTTTCACCTCTCAACGAGACATAATCAGTGTTACACTGCATACCGTCGTACGCCGTCTATTGTATTTTATAAAGTTGAGGGTTATCTTAGGAACTTTTGTCACTCACTGTACGAAACAAGGCGAGACACCAGAAATTTATAGGTACTAGTTTTACCAAGACCGCCTTAGGAATGCGCGGCAAGGCGGGACGCCGTGAGCGTTAACGAATGAGCAGCCTGTACTGTCCCCCCGTCTCGCCACGCACTTACCTAAGGCACGGAACAGCGTTCTCGATAAAACTTTATCTAAAAAGGTCCTCTCGGATCAATACGAACGATGCCGATGTGAGAATATCTCACAAAAACAACCATTAGCCAATCAGCACGATGGTAACGCTGTCTACCCGGATACCTGGGTCTGCCGGAAATACAATGCAGTATGGCGTCGCGTGGAAGCTAATTTAGATTAGTATCCAGTATGATAATAAACTACAAGTACTACAACATCACAGAATGAAAGGCATATTAGATAGATGTTGTTAATTCACGATTAAAAATAAATTGGTATGTACCTGTGACGTATACTCCAGCACGCTATACAATGTATCTTCGAACGCGTCCGGTGTCACTTCTTGCAACACCCTCTCTTGTGTTTCTACTGACTCGCAGAGAGCACCAACTACTTGCAACTGTAAACAAAAGTTGTTCTTAACAAAAGTTTTTGTAGATAAATATGGTATGGGGGTATGTTAGGTAGTAAATGCATAAAGACACAGGCCTCCTCTATGTGATTATTTTGTTCTAGGACATGGCAGTTTCCTCACGATGTTTTCCTTCACCGTTTTGAGAGCAGTGGTGATGAAATTATTTAAACAAAGTTCACTCAGTGTCAGGGTTCGAACCTACGACCTTTACCTTGTAAGTCGCGGTCGTTACTACTGCGCCACCACTGCTCTAGGAAATAAATAATGAACGAACATAACGGAGTCTGTCTTCTACTACATAACATAGAAAGGAACATCTGATAATATGTTTTCAATGCTAATAAATCCAAAATTAAATCACGAATTAGTCTATGCAAACTTTATATTAATAATATAATTTTGACCTTTTACAAACATTACAAACAAACAATTTTACCTCTTTTTAATATTAGTTTAGATTACAAAATAGTGATTTATTATATGAGCGCAGTGCCAACTCACCCACTGCAATCCAGCTTTTCCTGGCTCCAATGAAGGTGGAACGAGTAGTCCGGGCAATCCGTCGCTTATCACTGATATCAACTCCTGAGGTAAACGACCCTCATCTGTAATACATACCATTTTGTTAAGGATTCTATTTTTGCAGGGGCATCGTCCGATAATTATGGCAAGGTTATGGCCTACTAAATTACATATTTAGATAAAATACAGAAAGAAACATTGCAAAACAATTCTATAAAATTACAAACAATGCTGGAGAGTTTATTGCGCCACTTCTTCCCTACTTAAACACTGGTTTTTATTTAAGACGTTCAAAAAGTGATGATTTTCAGGCTAATTTGAATATAACATTTTAAACTAGCTTCTGCTCGCGACCTGTTCCTTCCTTTCCTGTTCTCCCGTCGCATCGCATCGCCCGCCCGCACTATTACTTCGTTTTCGCTTAGCGTTCTTTTTTGCTCTGCTTCTAAGGGTCGTAGCGTGATTTTAAATAATAATCTTCCTCAAGAATTAGGCTATCAAACGAAAAAAGATTTTTTTACATCCGACTGATAGATCCCGAGGTTAGCGCGATCCAACAAACAAACAAAAAAAAAACTCTTCAGCTTTATAATAAAATTAGTATAGCTAACTCATATAGTCTTGCCATATTAATATTGCCTTTGTAGTAAAGACTACACGATTTGATAGGCAATTTACTTAATATACGTTATTTCAGTTACTAATTTAATACCGAATTATTCTAACTATACTGTTATCTTTCCAAGGCATCACCATCATGTTCGCCATTCTGGATAAAGATAAAAGAAATAATGTCCATTCCACGGTTGCCTGGAAGATATCGCAGAAAACAATAAGGCCGTCCATTGTATGTTTTGTAGTGTTCAATTTATGTTTCCCTATATATTTTCTGGTGTACAATAAAGTATATATGTATAAATAAATAATGTTACCTCTATATTGTGATACAATAGCGGCGAATAGTTCTAGAGACTCCGGCAGACATATGCAACTGGCTTTCATACACAGGCAGACTAAAGCACTGTGGTGACATCTCAGGGAATATAGATCTGTAAATAAAGTCATTAACAGTGATAAATTATTCACACAAGCATATTGGGACTGTGAGAAAAATGATTTTCTGTTCAATATAATATTGACATGAATATTTACTTTGTTAAGTATTTATTTGTATTCAATCTGCCTAGCCTTTTTCCAACTATGTTGGGTTCGGCTTACAGTCTAACGGGATGCAGCTGAATACCAGTATTTTACTTGAAGCGACTGCCTATCTGACCTCCACAACCCATTAACTGGGTAATACGATACCCGTTGGAGACTTCTGACGACCCGTAACGACTGTCAAAGATCCACGAATGACAGCCGGGACCAACGGCTTGCCGAGGCACGGAGTATCGGTAAGTAAACATGGTCACCCATCCACGGACCAACCCCGCAAGCGTAGCTTAACCTTTTTGATCGACCCGTCCGGCTGTCATTATTAAGTATTATTTGTATATTATTGTGACTCTGCAGACTATGTTGTTGTTTTTTTTCTCAGTTAGTTTTAACTGTTGGTCAAAGTTGGTAACTTGTTGGTCGAATCGTTGAGCTCCTTAAGTTCCGAGTTGAGCTGCACGATTACTGAAAAATGCGTGCACTGACTAGACAGGTCCACTCAATCTGTGTGTATGTCCTCAAAAGACCATTCCAGACACCAATCTACATAGTCTTCACTACTGATCTGAACAAGATTATGAAGAGAAGGTGACTTCTGAGTTTGTTTCGGCCTTTCTACTCAGAGTAGGTAACTAGGTAGTCAGATAGAAAACGCTGACCTCCTCTAGTTTTTAAATAAAATATGTCTGACGCGTAAAAGTGTCTGTACAAACCTACTTACAGAAATAAAATCATTTATCATAAATCTTATTTACAAGATTGACTAAATAGAGCTTAAAAAGAGTGATTCATTCGTATATGATTAATGTTGATAGCTGATCATTGGCCCATTATACAACCTTAATTTTTGTTTACCATAAACCTCTTATGGGGTCTTACTCATCATTATGAACAACTTTCACTGTAGGAGAACGCCGAAATCGCGAAAAAAATATCTGCTGTTCCCTACATTTATGTTCGCGTATCTCGTCAAAATGTAGGGAGGTTTTTTTTCGCGATTTTAGCGTTGGCCACATAGTGAAAGTTGTTCATAATGATGAGTACAATGAAACAAAAACTAGAGTCGGTTTTTATTTAAATGATTTAGCGGAGTGAACCATCTGTGGTACTAATCGGAACTCCCGTTCCGAACTACATTATGATAGTTTGGTATACTCATAGTGGATCTCACGTCACCCAAGTGTGGATCATTTTATACTGGGCGTAAAAATATGGCAAGTAATTAAACAGCGAATATATTAAATACATACCCAAGCTGACCAAAACTGTGAGGAACTTGAGCACATTGCGAAGACAATTGGACGCGTTCTCCGGCTCACCCATATCGTCAGGTGCCGCCTGACAAAGCTTCCTTACATCCTGGAAATAGCATTCAGTAAAATAAAAACTAGGATTTTGTTTAGAAAGTATAGTGATATTATTGCCACAGTTCAGTTTATTTATTGTTTTTATACAGTACCGAGTATGAACCACTCCTGTATAAAAAAATATTTATCTATACTCAATTTGAAATAAGAATAGACATTTAAATAAACCTTTTTTACAGTCCGTTCAACCGATTTTGACTTCTATTGCGTTGGTGGCATGACAAATGGCAGCTGCAGTAAACAGTTGGTATTGTACCACTTTTTTACTTTTAATGCCATCCTTATGCCTACGGTATAGAAGTCAAGATCGGTTGCACGGACTAAATACTAAAATGATAATGATAATGATGATAATATTATTTTAGATGAACCTTTTTCAGGACTCTTGGAAGCTGATATGAGCGCCTCTAGTGTAAAATGTCTCATCTTTCCTACCTTTAGTGCATCGTTGAGCGCATTAACGAAATGCGGGTACGTCAGCACGTAGCTTCGCAAGTTGCTGTCCGAACACAGATCGTTCACAAAGGTGTACGCGTGGAGTAACTGTGTCGCATCTCCTTCACTGAAACACACATTATCACGTATTTATCACGTGATTAGACCCCTGATGATGTGGGTTGACACATAACATAACATGACAGAGGTGTACCTATAGTACACCCACATTTCGCCAGTTATGTTTAAGTCCCATGTAATAGGGGGCGAGCCTATTGCCATCAACCGGGCAGAAATCCATACTCCGGGCTGCTACTGAGAAATTCCAGATAGAAAAACCCAATAACACTTTGCCCAACCTGGGGCTCCAACCCAGAACCACATGCTCAGCAGTAACGCTTGCGACCACTAGACCAATGAGGCAGTGGGATGCGGGTTGATTATTTTAATCTTGCTGTTAAACCCTGCAACTATGTTCAATCAATATTTATGTTTGCGTTAGGTAGGAGTTGGATCACTGCATATTATGTACAACATTTGAGCATCACTCAAGCCACTGAAGCACAGATTATTACAGATGGCACACTCCACAAAATCATTTAAATAAAAAGCAATTCTTGCTACGACACAATAAAGTGCAATTCAGGTCGCACAGCGCTAATAAGCACTGTGCGGCTGTGAATTGCACTTTTTTTTTTTTGAGATGCAGTAGAAGTTGCCTCTCTTTCAATCGCGTATGTCTTAGATCTTTTGACTGTTGATGTTACACTCACTGAATTGGCGCAGCAAGTCGAGCTCGCCGCGTACTAGTAGCTTCATACCTAAACTCCGGAGTGTCGTCTCTGTATTCAGCCGTGCCTGAAGCCTTTTTCTTTTGTGGAAATTGGATTGCGAAAGGCGATGGGGTGGAGTATTCAAAATTATTGGTATTTGTGTTTAGAAATATTGTTTTGTGTGCGTCGTATAAAGCCTCCCGTATATAGCCTTGCACATAAACAAATTTATTGCAATCTACGTTTTTTTTTCCAAGATTTGTATTTACGTGAGTAATTTTGGTGGTGGGGGGGGGCAGTCTTTTAGTGTGTATATTCGTACTGATTTATGGCGTAGCATTATGATTTATAATGCTGACATACCTGACTGCCTTACTGAAAGTGCGCATAGTGCAACACAGATAACTATGCACGTCGGGTTGTCGAGTCGCCGCCGCGCCTCTCGTCGCTCCAGACAGACATAACAGCAGTCTGCACACTTCCACACCACCATAACCACCATCCTGTAATGTTGAATAGTTGATTAGTGAAAGGTTCGCTTTTAAGCATACCTATCCTATGCTACCGGCCAGCTACCAGTCAACTACTAGCCAGCTACCAGCCAACTACTAGCTATCTACCATCAAACTACTAGCCAGCTACCAGTCAAGTACTAGCCAGATACCAGCCAACTCCTTGCTATACCAAGCGTTCTCAGACTAGGTATAGCAAGGAGTTGGCTGGTACCAGTTGGATATGGGTAGTGGAGAATCGAGTTGAATGGCGTGCGATTGGAGATATTAATGTTGCGCGCAGAAGATTGTAAAAGGTTGATGAAAAGAGTCTTGTATGTGTGATTGTTTTTTATTCTTTTACTAATTTTATCTTCTGGATGCAAATATCTTTACAATTTTTTTTTTTACAGCCTAGCATCTTTGTGCAATCAATTTGTGCAGTTTATTAGCGACTTCCCTAATATGTTATTGCAAGCATACTGTGAATTGTCAATAAAATAAGCATATTAAAAGAGTAACAGTGGAGTTTCTTGCCCATTCTTCTCTAAAGTACGTTTTGGAAGGGGCAACCAGAATCATTTTTATTTTTGTATATTTTGACGTTCAAAACTGCCTTACAAGGGCCTATTTGAAATAAATGTTTTGTCTTTGACTTTGAAACGACTAAAAACTATTTTTCATCAGCATAAAAATGATCCAATATGTTACCTTCAAACTAATAAGATGTACAACAAAATCCTTAGTATCAACAGTCCTCATCAGCGCATATATTGCGGGCAGGTTTCCATAGCATATATTGACTAGTACAGTCAGTGACTTGTGACCGATGGTGCGATGTTGGGGCTCTGCCATTGGCTGAGTGATCCATTCTGTTAATTGCTTCATTAGATTTGACAGGTAGGACTCTTGCCAACTTATTTTTATGCCGTAGGATATTTCCTGTAATAGAAAAGATAGATTTCATAATGTCCTAAAACTTTTTAGTTCCTGAGAAGGAAAAGGTGATATCATACAATTTTTCCTTCTTTTCTTCATCTTTACCCAAGGCCTTAGGGTAAAGATGGCCTAAGGGTCAAGTTGCTGCCTGAAAATACCCCGTGCCCTAGGAAATTTTAAGACAGCAACTTTAGGATTCTTTCAAGAAGATGGGCAACAATATTCTCTTTCTTAGGTTGATATGCTCTGTATTCATGGATTTTTTTAGTTTAAGTGCTGGTTATTCTATTATATGCTAGCATCATAAAGAATAATTAGGACTAAATAGGAGTAGATTACAAAAAAGAAATTGTAAACTTACTTGCATAACAGAGAGCAGTTTAATTTTCTTGTCATTCGATATTGAGTCAGATAATAATCTAGCCAGGATCGGCATGAACCTGAAAAGGTAAACAAATTAATAATTTAAAATCCATTAACTATACATATATAGAGAAACAAGCAATATATAATAATTGTAGCAGTAAGCTAAGTCCACTGGGTAACTATTAACCATGATAATTAAGTTCTTAGTCCTGGTCATTCTATCTATGACTTAGTACTGGCCAGCCTCAGCAACCATTGGTCAGAAAGTCATCTGGTTTAAACTAAAGCCAAATTATTTTGAATAAAGATCTTTACTAACTTGTAAGTATGAGTTAAAGCATGTCTCGCACTAGGCTCAATAGCAGCTCTCGCCAGAACGGCCACGCCAGCCCAGTGTGGACCACGTCCATCACACATCACGCGCCACAGCGAGCTGAAGAACGCGCACACTTCTGAACGACCCGGCGAGAATATTGAGAGGTCGCATGATGAAGCTATAAGCTGAAAAACAAAGTATTAGGACATCAGCCTGACCTGTTGGTATAAAGTATTGGCAAGTAACGAAAGAAGTCTCTCGGATCCTTGGTTTCATTTTTTCGTTCCAGTTTCAGGAGCCTTTTGTGGGGTTTGGTGTGCTAATTTCATGAGTGTGGTGCAATCTTCAACATAAACAAAGAATTGACTCACCCCAAGATATCGTGTCATCAAATTCACAGCAGACTCACTGTGTGTTGCCTCAAATTCGCGGGCAGCAGTCACAAATGCTTTTAAGTTGCAGAACTTTCCACCTTCAGATGGATTACTGAAATTTTCGAACCCGTCGACTTCCATGTCCATACCATACGGGTTGTAGGAAAGTTAAAATAAAAATCGTATTGATGTGAATTACAAAAGTTAATTTGTACGATGAACAACAATTCACGCCCAAATATATCAAAATATTACTGATAAAACTAATAAAAAAGTTAAAAAACTTATATTTTCACCGCAAAATTCAATTTCAACTGTTTTCTGTGTCAATCCCTGAGAACGACAGACATTTTGCTTGTTTATAAAATGGTGCTATGTGATTGGTCGGCAAGAGAAACCATAAATATTATGAATGAAGACAAAGACATTTATATTCGTCGGCCTCGGGTATGGATGGTATGTACTTACAAGCACAGAGTTGGGACACATCCGCCGCTAAAGAGGGTGATAGACATGCGTAGGTACAAGACCGTCGTTTTATTTTCCAATTCAAACTACACTAACTAAATACTAGCGGTGATGACAGACTTACGAAACTACAGACCACGGCGGGTGGGCTACGAGCAAAACAAATCTGTTGGATAGCCGGCGAACTTACTCGGTGGTTTTCAATTACGCGGACTTAGGGTGACACACGGGCAAGTAAGGTAAGGCATCATCACCCGTTTAAAAGAGGCACACGAATGAATACTTACATTTAGGTTCATGGTCATAAAATCTAACTTTTACAGGGTGAAAAAGGTGAAAATAAAAATTGTCGACCGCACTGTTTCATAGAAAAGTGCAATACATACGCGGTCAAAATGTATGAAACAGCAGATTTTTTTTTTAAATAACCGACGAAAAATTTCAACGCAGGAGTTGAAATTTTTTAAGTTACTACTTACTCTATATTAAAAAAATTATATAATATTATCAAATTCTCGACTAATTTGATGCCGTAACGCTTGAAGTCAAGCAGTGTCTTGATTTAAAGAACCAAACCAATCAATTGTAAAAATACAGTACAAACGGTACAAACTAAATGTTATCCCATATAACTGTACGCAGTCTGTGGTACTAACAGTACTACATAATTACAGTGCCTTTTGACACGTCCCGGTAGCCGGGTGGCTAAGTATAAGGGCTACGTATAAGGGCATGTTCGTTATCTGTCAACTCACAGGTACCAGCGAAGGATAACCTATAAAATTAGCCCCCGGCTAACCGGCAACCGGAACGTGTGAAAAGGCACTACTGAAGACGTAGTATTATATTATTATCTGTGCTTTGAAGTAACTCTGTGTTAGTCTGTGGTACAAACTGGCTTGACGGGCTTGACGTTTACGACTATATTGTTGTCGGTTGTTGTTTTTTTTCTAAACAATTTTTATTTGTTAAAAAAGTACAATCTTCTCTACATTTACTAAATTACATTTATTCTTAACTAACATGGGGGTAGAAATAGAAATTATTTCACCGGGGGATGGTACGTAATTTATCAAGAACTCGTACATAATACACCCTTTGTATAACCTCAAAAAGTATAATAAAATCATTTATTTTTAGGTTCTACATTCCCGAAACCTGGTCAAACTGTAGTGGTTCACTATACAGGAACGCTACAAGATGGCAAGAAGTTTGATTCTTCGCGGGATAGAGGACAACCATTTAAATTTACCCTGGGAAGAGGCGACGTTATTCAAGGATGGGACCAAGGTATTTGTAGGGTAAGCATACACCTAATAATAATAAATTAATTGCTATCCTTGGTATCATTCACTGTTGCACCATCCAGAGATTTTCATGGCCTAGTTTCTCACTGAATGTCGTGCACCCAAGTTATGTTCTAATAATTTAGCTAGCCTAAACTATCAAACATTCTTCTGTATTAGTGTTCTTTTTCAAATTTGCACTCCTGTCTAGACATTTTGCTACCTATACATTTACTACTTATTTTAATAGACTTTAAATAACAACCTAATAATACAAATCATATTTCCACTTTTAGATGTCTGTCGGTGAGCGTTCAAGATTAATCTGCTCTCCAGACTTTGCATATGGATCGAGAGGTCATCCCGGAGTCATACCACCAAACTCAACTTTAATATTTGACGTTGAACTAATACGTGTTGAATAATGTTTATAACCAACAGATAACCATAAGTTTGATAGTCATGTGTTTCATAATATTGTTGAAAAAATCTTATTAAATGTTTATAATAATTGTTTAGGAGCCATTGTTTATACTACAGTATTGGGTTTGTGACTTATTTGTGATGTTTATATTAGATCTTGTAACAAATACTCTGCTCATAGGGATTATTTAAGTGTAGTTTGCTAGAGTATTAAACAATATGGTATTGGGTGATGGAGTGGATTAGGAAACATGATGCTAAAAACCTGCTATTTAAAAAAAAAAATGAGTCCAGCATTCAACTCTGGGGTTCAAGCAAAACAGTGATGAGGTGAGGTGGTCCACTGGGGTAATTGCGTAACACACATAAAATGACAATTGATCGCATTTTCGTTGTTGAGCAAACGAATTTATTAAACATATGAAGCTATGTATTACAATATCATTCAAAACTCTCACGAGTGTGGTTGAAACTGTGTTAATTCGGGTGCTGGTTATTCATATCTTAATGGAGATCTATTGCATGCCCAATAGTGTGATGACTTGTTTTGATATGATAAAAGGCACAAGCGCAGATTTGAAAGCCAGATGGCAATTGCTGGAATTTACATCACGCCAGTAGCAGTAATCCCAGAATGGTTAGGCACAGGTGTGCCTCCTATAGTACAGATGTAACATAGGTACATTCCGCCAGTTATGTCCCATTTTATAAGGGGCGAGCCTGTAACCAGATTACAAATCCAGACTCCGTGCTGCTACTGAGAAATTTCTAACAGAAAAACCCAATAACAGTGCCTGACCTGGGAATCAAACCCAGGACCGTATGCTCAGCAGTAGTGTTTGCGACCACTAGACCTACGAGGCAGAACTGCTACTAAACTAGACTAAAACTTAAATAATATAATTTAAGCTAAGATGTCATGAGATCATTATTTGGAATACTTTTCTTTTGTTTTGTTATTTTCATGGCCTCTGTGAATTTAATATCAATTGAGGCTTCAATGTGGTCATGCTTTATGTTTCAGTCTCTCAAAAGTTTTTTAATGGTATAAAAATACTGGCCTAATATTGTATGCCATTCTACAGGGAAAGGACATCTTCTCATATAGAGAAGAACAGAAACAAGCATTGACCAAGCTTGTTCACTTACAAAGTGTTTTACAAATAATACTATGAATTTGTTGTGTCATGTACTCATGTCTATAAATTAATAATGTTGTATCTGTATTCTGTGCAATATTCTGTATAAATTATTATATAACTTTTTTTTTTTTCTGATTAATTTTGTGTTTGTTAGGTAGCCTATTGCCCACTCTGAAATGATGCTATACCTATGAATCATAATTGTATAATGGTATACCTAAAACAATATGTGATCACAGTCATGTAGGTATAATGGTTATATACCTAAAACAATATGTGATAATATTGTTTGCTTTTTAAAGGCTAAAGCAGATTGGGACAGGCCGCTCCGAAAGGATTTTTGTTACGGGTTGTGTTGAAAAATCCTCCATCACTTTCGTACATTTTTTGCGAATCAACGCACACACTACAATCGGGCTACACCGCAATTATTTGAACGAACAACTGTAAAAAAAAAATTATTAAGTACAAAATTTTAAAAATAACTTCATGTTCGGAAATCGAAGTCTTTGGTTTTGTATTTTCGTTTTTTTTGCAACCGCCTCCTTTTTTAGAAGTCTGTTAAAAACGCGCTGCGCTGCGGCCCATTGCTGCTGTAATGTGTGCTTCACATCTGTTGTGTCTCTGTCTTCCTCTTACATCACATTTAGGAATTGATGTTTTCAGTGCATTTTGTGATAGCTGTTAGGACTTGGGCTCTCAAACAGTTTTGACACTTGAACCCACCCACCATTTGTAATTTATCTGAATATTTCTTATATATTTTTTTGGAAGTTGTTTCATGTAAATTTTTATAAAATGCGTTTGTATCTACCCACAAAAGTTTCTTGTATTAAGAAATAATTTGCCATCTCTTGCATTGCTAAATGAATGAAGCCTTCTCCTTTGCTGAAATTGTTATCAAGTTAATTTATTAATATTTTATGTAATAAAAGATTTTATTAAACTGGAAAAATATATTTATTTTTATGACTATGCTGATAGCCAATCTCCCACCACCTTTATACACAGTACTACACAAGACAATCAAAATCATAACCCGCGGAGGTAGTTAGGTAAAAATAAAATAACATTGCACATCTTTTTTATCACAGAGAATAGTTATTATAAGATAACTATGAGGCAGTGCTTAGGTTAGGTACAATATAATAATAGTCCGTATTAGCTACATAAAAATTAGTACAAAAAATATATCTAAAGTTCTTAGAAGTGTTTTCCAAGATACTATTTTCTTTGGTTAAACATTTCCTAGCATACGCATTTAATTTCCCTTACCAAAGTAATGACTATAACAAGTAAAATTAATGTTAAACAATACACCTTGACCCTAATATAACTAATAATATTATTGTAAGACAAAAATGGCAACAATAATAAAGAAATTGTCTATGATCCCTCTGGAAAATAGTTCATCAATGGAACAACACAATTTTTTGTGAAAGGTGTGCGGCATAATGCGCAACTTTCCAGTGCCCCATAGGAGCAGTTCATACAAAATACATGACCACATGGTAAGACACAAGGCTGAACAATCTCTTCTAAGCAGGCTACACAAGATTTGCTACTGTCAACCTCATTAGGAATCTCTTTCATTTGATCCATATGGGTTTTTGCTCTATAAAGACTTTGCCCACAAGATACAAATGCATGTAACAGAGTAACTATACCAAGGAGTCTTAAATGTGCATAGTAAGCTGCAGCAGCTGGTCTAACATGCACATAGTCTATTCCAGTCACCGTTTTACCTAACTGCATTGGCCCTCCATTGATATAAGCTATTCCTCTGTGAATATTTTGAATCTGAGGCACAATACTGCTCAAAGTTTTCAGTCCAATTAAAAATATGTTTTGTGCTTCTACAGTTAGGGATGGATTTTCTTCAACACGCTTTTCTATGCATTGGAGTAGGTGTCTAGTGATGTTTTCTCCAAAAGTTGATAGAATAATGCTGAATAATCGGGTGTAGTATGATGGTAACTTATTATAACTTTCGTCGACTTGCACGATACCGGAGTATTCTTCTCCTAGAGTTTGAAGGTCCTTTAGTGTTGTGAGGGATCTGTACATCATAGAAGACATTGGTATTGCCTTAGATGCGTATCTTGCTGACATCAACTTAGATAAAGATTCAGCCAGCTGTTTCTCGTAAAGATCGTCTTTCTGCCACGCTCGAAGTACTTCGGCGGGTTGGGCAGTTGGTAAAGCCATGATTTTAATTAGAAAACACTCGCGTAAATTTAATAATTTCGTTCGGACTGGTTAAAAACAATCGAATTCGAATCGTGATTTCGTGAATTTCCGATGACAACTTTTGAGTTTTTGACATGTATGATGTAGGTATGTATGTAAACATGTCAGTGTCAGACGTGACACGTGTCAGTCAATAAGTATCATTCATTCATTTCGGTTGTCTGTAAATTGTTACTTTTTTATAGTTTTGACCATTTTGACCTATGGCATTATGAGCCATGCGAAAATTTATTTACGTACTAGCATAGCAGCGCCTTATACCCGTATTTTCATTGCTTCAAGTCCTCTAGCTCTAGTTTTATGGTTGGATGTTGGATAAGCACAATAAAGCCTCGAATACACTATGGGACAAATGGAGCGACATGTTGCGGAACATGGCGCTCGACAAGTCGACACAACTACGTGAATATCCTGAGAGAATGTCGCGTCGCGGACCATTCTGCAAGCCACACTCTAGTCAGTGTTTATAGAAATATCACCATTAGTGCTGCGTATATTATATACTTATTTCGAGCAGTTTAGCGAAACGTATGTAATCGAAATAGGAGGTGGTGGATGCGGAATTGTTACAATGAGAAAACAAAAAAAAACTTAGTACACTCATGCGATCGCTCTCGGAGCGAGAGTTAGCAACATGTTCCGCGTCACATAAATGCGTCTTAAGATATTGCGCCACACAGGGCAACAAACATTGCAGCGTCCCGTAGATTGAGCGTGGCCTTAAGTGTATTATCTATGAGCGTGGCGCATCAGTTTGGGGGACACTGTTCCCTAGTCTATTCGCGGCTTTAATCGCGTTAGCCCCACTGCTATCTTGCATTAATGAAAAAACTAAGGGGATTAAATAAAACTACAGATATAATATTACAAATTGTGTATTTCAACAATACTATTACAGATTACTTACACAGATACAGTAATCCTTAATCAGTATAACATCCAAGAATCACCACAAAGTCCACAATAAAGTTCAAATGCATTTCATTCGGAAAAACACTATCCATTTACACAAGTAGAGTCACCGTTTACTAGAAAAAATTGTTTACAGCGTGGGTTCTCCTACCGCGGCCTGTGTGGGAGCCCCACCCGGCACGTGGTTGTGATTGTCAGAAGAACTTGTTGTATTGATGTTTGTGCGTCTGTCAGGTGCGCCTACGTTTAGCGGGTGTCGTTGCTGGAGGAGTCGATGTGTTTGCTCTTCGGCGACCGCGACGGGATCCGCCGTCTTCGTCTATCAAAGGAGAGTCCCATGCTGTGGAAAATTTGTTCATTATCAGTACTTAAGTTGAAATGAAAACTGATTCTACTTTGGAATGCAATAATTCCAAATAAACATCAGAATCTAAAGGAGTTTTAGATGTACTGATGACAAAAAGACGCGTACATAACATAACTTTCAATTTTTTACAGAAATAAACTCAACTACGTTAGGTACATAAAAGGAATATAAAGAATCGAATAAAATACACTTGAACAAGTGAAAACTAAATAAAATGTGTAATATTCCTCCATCTCGTTCTCGCTGACTACAAACGCTCGTACGTGATCATGGTGTAGTATCACACCTTTCTTTGAAATTTTTAATGTAATATGAATCTTGTGCACTATATCTAGGTTTCTATGAGAACAAAAAATAAAATAAATTAGAAACAAATTCAGTATAAGCCTCCAAAAATCAGCTTTTTTGCACAAAACCCGAACTTTGGCCGGTCATGATTTGGAAAAGTAAAGAAAACGTATTCCTAGAAACCTTGCACTTGTAATGAAGATTCTAAATGACAAACATTTATTTCACAAATTTGCCAGGCTTACTCAAAAACACGTATGGCCTGAAACAAATCTTTACACACTATTCTTCATACAATATTATCGCGTTCTCACTTGCTTGTTAGTAGTTCTCACTTGCGCTGGATGAAACAACAAGCTTTTCGACTACGCTCGCGTTGACGATAGACGGACCGGGAAGGGCCCTCTTAACTGTCTCTATCGTAACCCGTTATAAACCGGCTTGCGGTGCCACGTGACCTAAAATGACGTCATGATGGGATCGTTGTATGAATTTTTAGTTCTATAATAGTGATCGATGATTTTTAGTTCCCGATTATGACGATTTGGCCGTGTTATTTTAGGACACTTTTTTACCTGACTAGGGCAAAACCAGCAAAGCAAAAGGAAGGGTTATGATTTCATTGTTGTTATGATTTCATTGTTGTTATGATTTCATTGTTGTTGTAATTCAAAGCTGTTTGAATGTTATGGTGAATTAAATACCCATAATATAACTATTTTTTTTGGCAATAGTACACTATTGACTGTGCCATCTTTTAATAGACTTGCTGATGCGAACCTCCGAAGGGATCGTGTTTTATGGCCATTGTGATTGATGTGGACACAGGTTAAGAAAAAAAAGTGTTTTTGAGCTTTTCCTTACCTGCCACTGAGCTAACTTTGGATTTCGACACTTTATCTCTCTGTGATGTAGACTTTCTACTGCTGGAGCTGTCTCGAGGGCCAGACGCGTTGGAGTCGCGAGAGTCTCTTCTTCGGTCTAGAAAGCATAAATAAAAACATAAAATATCTATAACATGTCATATCATTTTTTTTATCGTCGTGAGGAAAGTATAGAGTATGAATGTGGGTGGCAGGCACGTATCCAGACTTTTGGTTCGGGGGGGGACAAACATTGAAACAACCATGTGAACTGTGTGAAAATCGCTGTAATCACTGTACTATAATTTTCACTGTACTATACTATAATTATATAAGTATTTTTCTGTTTCCGCTGGCAGCCATTACGTCTAGTACCATATCAGGATCTGGCGCCAAAGCGGAATGAATAGACAATAGAGCGAGACCAGTAAGCCTCTCGCCCGCCATTCTATTCCTTAGGAAGGATTTTATTCTCTTTAGGCATGAAAATGACCGCTCCACAGATGCCGTTGAAACCGGAAGGGTGGCCAGAATATGTATTAGCCTGTTAATGGTAGGAAAGAAAACTTTGTCACACGTGTCTAAAATTTCCATAATTTCGACTGGTTTCTTATCTGTGTTTTTCCACTTGGCACACCACATACTGTACTCTGCTTTTATTAGTGATTCTCCAACACTTTCTTCCCAATAAATGTTCATATTTTCTAATTCACTTATTTTCCTCTCGTCCACATTTTTCGGAAGAATAATTTCTAAAGAAGAAAGCAGCTCTCTTTGATTCGCAAATCTATCATTCATGCCAGATATCAAATCGTCCAAGCACGGTATAAAAATAGTTCTTCTGAAGTATTCTTCAGCAGTATCGCTGGGAGGGTTGCTTCGTGCAGTTAGGTGGGCAGTAACTCGAGGACGCTGAATTTCTATTTGCAAGACATCTTCCGCTATTTTGCAGCATGCGTTATATATTTCTGAGAATACCGGGTTAACATCGTCACGTATCTCTTTTAGTTTTCCGATAATGTCATCGGAAAATTTCATAGCAGAGGCCAGGTCGTGTGTAGGGTTCTGCAAATATGCTGACAGTGGGAGAGTATAACTGAAAAATCTTTCACAGGTTTTTAGAGAAATCAAGAAACTACTCTTTTCCATCGCAGCTATGAGTGTAGAGTTTGGGCGACAGTTCTGTTTGTGTAGGATAGTTCTCTTAATGTAATGACAATAGGTTCGAGTAACTCACCAAATACATTTATAGAGTCGTGACGTTCTATAAATCTAGTGTCACACATGCCGACCAGTCTTTTTTTCTTACTTTCTGGTGTGAGCTTTTCCACATTTTCCTTGAACTGTTTCCCGGCCATTGCATTGTTGCGAAGTAAATTGCAGACTTCCTTCACAACGCCTATTGAATTTCTCACCTCGGGAACTGAAAGAGCTTTTGAAAGAACTAGGTTCAGACGATGTGCTGAGCAATGTACGTATGTACCTTAGGAAATTCTTTTCTGATTCTCGTCTGCACACCACTGATGTGTCCTCCCATGGTAGCAGCTCCGTCATACCCCTGACCAACCAGTTTATCGAGATTCAAACCAATCTCATGACATTTCTTTAAAATTTCTGCACTTATATTTTCGGCACTTAGGTCGTGTATTTCAATGAAACTGAGAAAGTCCTCCCTCAAAATACCTTTATAAACGTATCTCGCACATAAAGACAATTGCTCAGTTCCACTCACATCTAAAGTTTCATCGCCAAGAATCGCGAAACACTCTGAACTATTTATTTGTGTCACAACTTTTTTCTGAATTATCTTTCCGCAAGTATCTATTATTTCATTTTGAATAATAGGGCTAAAATACGTTGCATTTTTAGGGGTTGTAATGATATGATCTTTCAGGATATTATCATAGCTTGCTCGGTATCGTAGCAGAGCCCTGAATTTTCCATCTTTACTAAGTGGCTTTTCTAAAGTCAATGGTCCACTGTCTTTGTCTCCACGAAGCGGCAACTCTTGCTCTCCACAGAAGATGATAGTTGCGACTATAGGTTTTAGTGCTGTTCTATTTCTTTCCTTTTCTTTGAGCCTTTGATCATTAAGCAGCGATGCAACGTCTATAGCTGCTGAATCCATTACGCGTAAGAAATTTTCTGCGCATAACTTAGAAAACTGGTGATATTTAGCAGCAGAATGTTCGCGAAATCTCTCTGTTGCATCTTTCCAATTATCAAATGGTTTGCTGACAAAACTTCCAAGTGTTTGGTGGGAACCTTTTCCAGCGGTGCCTGATGAAAAGACAACGCAATATTTGCAGAACACACCATTCCTCCTCGGCGAATATGTTAACCATTCCCATGATCCCATCCATTCTCTTCGAAATCTAAGTTTCCTCTTTTCAAAGCTACTAGCCGGAAACGAAAATGACGCATCTGGGACAAACGGCTGTGTAATAATATTTTTTTTCTGTTCATCTATGAGTACAAGAGGAGGATACTGTGTGTTATATATGGCATTAGAAACCACGCCGATATCAGGAAAAGTTTCACTTATAATCATTGTATCTAAACTGCACGTTTTTGAAGTTGAACATTCTCCTTCATCTCTACATCTTCCAGCCGGTTCGGCTGAAATCACATTTTTTTCTGTAAATTTTGATGAAGTTGTTTCTAGTTGTCTACTATCAACAGCAGAAGCCATGCTTGGAGTAGTTTTTTCCTCGCTAGTAGTAACAATTTTTTTTGCCACTGGCTTGAAAAAGTTGTCAATTCTCTTCATTTTAGCAGCAGCAATTTATATACGTTCAAACAAGCACAAATCAAGAAGCACTCACATTTCACACATTACTTTACTTTATTTAAGTAATCTGTGATGGATAGGGCGAACGGTCCAACAAATTATGACGTCTGCAGGTCCAAAATTGTCCAACACTATCTCACGTACGTAACGGACTGGCGATTTGGCGAATCCAATGAAAACAGTGGTTTTGAAGTTTTTTTCCTTTATTTCACGGCACGGGCAAAGTATCAGGTGAACCAAGTCGGAAGGAATTTACTCTACTCTCTATGAAACTGAAACCAATATCAAAATAAACTGGTCTATTGCACTATACTGTCACTATTGCAGAGGTATTTCACTTTTCTTCTCGCTTGTCGCTCTCGATTCTCACTTGAATCGCTCTCGAAATAAACTGACATGCAGGTTCCCGGACTCCCGCCCCCGCCGTATTTATACTACATTTTCGTATTCTGGAACACTGTGGAATATTGCGCCATCTACTACCTGGTAGCAGAAAGTTATGGAAGCTTCTCGATATTTCGCTACTCAACGCGACGATCTTTCTACTATTAGTTTTTCTACTCGACGATAGATGTCGTTCATTACTGTTTTCGTTCTCGGTTTCTCTCTAAATAGGTTAGATGGCACTACTAGTAACGTCGCTTACATAATCAGATCAAGATCTATCTATTTTTATTTTACCTACTTATTGAAAGAACACGCAAGCGAATAAATAAACAGATGGCTTAAAACGTTTTGTTTTTCAGTCAGATTTCGGGGGGGGATAAATCCCAACTATCCCCCCCTCTGTATACGTGCCTGGGTGGCTAAAAGAGTAGGTGAAGACCAAAGAAACGATGGATGTACTGTGTGAAAGATGATACCTAAGGCTAGAAAGGGGGTGACTACTGATATGACAACTAATACAGAAGTATAATATAAGAGAAGTGCGCTGACCCTAAATAAATTGGGACAAGGTCAAGAGAATGATGAATAAGGTGATTTTTATTTTATTTTATGGGGCATAATTTTTATATATGTAATCTTGAGTTGTCTATACTCTATTTACAATAGCATTAGACAGAAGTTAAAAAAGGTTCTTTTTGATGTACACTTTGTAACAAAAGTACAAAAGTACTTGTTACAGTTACGATTATCGCCAAATTTATTATAATCTATTTTTATACCAGGCGGTCACACTTCATTGTAATCAGTTTAACCATTTAAATTATGAAATTATGTGGCTTTCATTTAAAATATATTATTTCATTCCAATTTAAAATAAAGTGTCAATCCTAAAAACCTAAAAGAAGCAGGAGTGAACAATACCGAGAACGTTTTTCGTTTTACTATAATTCTACCAAATCTAAAATGTCATCTAATCCCTTCATATGCGATGACAGCGGGGTATTTCTAATTTTACCGGTTTATGCCGTCCATGAAATTGACGTAAATGTTCTGTGATTGTCATGTCAAACAAATGTCATTCACTTCACTTGTAAGTTGTGAATACTTTTTGGTATTGTTTGTCGAAGTTTTGTGATTTTGTTGTTATTTGTTACCTATTTTTCCTTGGATTTTGGTTTGTTTTCGTTATTAGTGTTGTTATTTGGTTGTTTTATACAAAACGCTACGTTTTGTTGCGCTATGGATGATCCCGGTGCGGGTCCGGGTGACTTACAATCTATTAATATAAGTTCAAACTCTGACTAAAACCAAAGGCGAAATAAACGTGGCCATAAAGTTGACCACGACGACATAGTAATGTCTCCCAAGAAAAAGAGAATGAAGCAAACTGCACTTGGTGCTGTAGAAAAGCAAACAGTGATCAATATTTTAAGCAGTTGGAGTCCTGGCCTGCAGGTACTCCTTGTTATAAGACTGAGATGATAAACAAGACCGCAGAAGTTGCCGGTAAGAATGATTCATAAAATTATTACTATAAAAATATTTGAAAGTAACATGCATTGTGATAAAACATATATTTTGTTATTTATAGGCGTATCTCGGGCTACTGTGTACAACATACTCAAAGAGTACAACACAGAAGGTCCCCTGCAACCCTCCCACCAACGGAAGCACCTAAAACATGATGATTTTGATGATATGACATTTAGCGGAATACTTAGGAAAATTCATTCCTTCTTCTTTAATAATGAGTTAATTGCCACCTGGGATAAGATATTGGAAACAGTAAACAGTGATGAGTCTCTGCCAGATTTTAAGAGTAGCAGTCTGTATATAATAATTAAAGAAACATTAAAGTTCACATAATTATCAAACGGAGTAGAAAAAGTGCACTCATAGACAGGCAGGAGATCGTCCTATGTAGACTAAAATATCTTCATGAAATAATAAGGCAAAGAAGAAAAATATATTATTTAGATGAGACTTGGCTAAATGAAGGTACAGTGCTTCTAATATTTCTTAACAGTTTTTTATGAACCAAACAGTGTATGATCTCCTGTATTCAGTAGCATTATGATTTAATTACAGTTAAATTATTAGAATTTAATTAAAAGTATAACATAATTTCGTTCATTTGTTTAAATTAATATTAATTTATATTGTATTTAAATTAATAACCTTTTATCATACATACAGGTCTCATGAAAAGTTTAATATGGCAAGACAGCACTATTAAGTCCTCAAAAGAAGCACATCGGTCAGGTCTTTCCACTGGTTTAAAGAACCCAATGGGAAAAGGAAGGCGGCTTATCAATGGTCATATTGGTATGTACTTGATTTATTTTTAATATAGTATTTTGTTCACTGTCCTCACCATTAACATTATCATTGACTATTAATAAATAATATTATTGTATTATAAATTAAGAAATGCAAAGCGAACTAAAAGTAATAAATATTGTTGCTATATTGTTATAGTATTAAGATCTATTTCCAGCAATGAAATTATACATAAACAGGGTACGGAAAAAATTTACTTTTATTTATTTTATTTCACAGGATCAACTGAAGGGTTCTTAAAGGATGCTGCATTAATATTTGACGCAAAGAAAGGTGACGGAGATTACCACTCTGAAATGGATCTGCTTTTAATTTTGAAAAGTGGTTCAAGTTAATTTTGACCATTATTGAGAGTGGCGCTGTAATTGTTATGGACAATGTGCCATACCACTCCAGGAAACTGGAGAAGCAGCCGGCTACAGTCACACGAAATGCTGATATAGGTACAGGAGTGGTTCAAAAGCATAATGGATAATGTGGTAGAAAGATTTATTATTAACATCGGTGAAACTTTATCATCTTCATCATCTGATGATAGTGACTAAATTAGCTGATGAAGACGAAGAAGTTTCACCAACGTATTGTATGTTGTAAGTTGTTATTTGAAATAAAGTATTGTTAGTAAAATGTTGTTGCAAGTTTGTAATGTGTTGTGAAGATGGTAGTATAAATAAAGCATTATTTAAAATGAAATGCCTTTAATTCGTTTATTTTGCGTATTTAGTACTGTCTTCGATTTATGTAACAAAGTTATAACTTAACTTTAAAATAAAATGTTTTGCAGTCCTGCTTCTACGAGCCTCTTTTTTCTAATGCTATAATAAATGGAGTATAGGAATATTGGCACATTAATTGTATAATTTCTGCCCACATCACTGTTAGTTAAGCATACAAATCTCATTCTATAAATGCCATAACCCTGTATATGTATGTAAGATACACCTTGTATAATTAATATCAAAGACAATATTACTTACCATAATCTTTTTCAGACTTAATGCTGGGTGTGTCGGTAGATGCATGGGAACTGCCACTCTCCTTGCGGGTCTTAGTGGCCAGTGCGCTTACACTGTCCTTACGGCTGCCTGGTCAAGTAACTAACATGTTTAATGTGCATAAATATATTTACACAGGGTCAAATTAAATTATAGTTCGTTTTTAGTCCCAGAGACTAATTTGACATTTCAAGTGACCGTTGTTATTTTTTTTTTTTCAATTTTGAGTTTGTCATTTGCAACTGTCGAATTAGTTTCTGGGACTGAAAATCAAACTGTATTTAGCGAACCTCCGCAGACATGGCAGATTTTTTTTTGTTTTCTTGTTTATAATATCAATACCCGTTATGTCTGTGAAGTTTTAACTGATGTTTCTCGTCATTGTCGCCCAAAAAATAAACAATATACTTATTATTGTTTTTTTTTGTTTTATCATGGTAAGTTTAGATACCCTTCACATCTGCAGAGTTTGGCTAGCTTATTTAATTTGACCCTGTTTATACAGTTAATGTAAATGGTAACAATAAATTATTATCCGACAAAGTAAGAATAGGACTGACCTTTTATGTTATTAAAGTAACTTCACTTGAGACAGCTAACAGCGTGCTATGTTATATCTAACAGGGATCCAACATTTTGATATCTCAGTACCTATAGTGATTGTGAGAGGTCAATCCTAGTCTTATCTTTTCTGCAGAAAATAGTGAAATGATTATTCAATGAAACCTTAATTTTCAATCATAATGTAAAATGCAATACAATTTAGTGTTATCTGTCCTTCAATATACCACATCACTAGCTACAAACACCACAAACCACTAAAATAAAATAAAAACATACAATTGGTAATAGACAAGTTCTACCTTTGGGTGTACTATCTTTAGACGCAGTGCCCCTAGAACTGCTTCTAGGTGTCGAAGGCTTAGGTGAAGGACTCCTCCCATCTGGATGTTAACATTTTAATGCATTATAAGCGTAAACATGATGGACGTGCAGCTCATGCCACTGAAAATAGCAAGAGTAGACGGCAAAGTTTTTAAAATTTAGAACACCATAGATTACCTTCACTATCATCTGCTAATATAGCCTCCTTAAACTTCTGTTTCATGAGCGAACCGAACTCGGTTTCAGGCAAACTGAACGGCATTTCATGATTCGGAAACGGTACTTGTTCCGTCTCTTCCAACATATTCAAATCGTACAAACTTCCGATGTGCTTCCATATATCTTGGGTGGAAATCTCTTTAGTGATAGAGTTAGAGAGCTTCTCCCAAATGCATGCCATGTGAAAATGTTTGTTTATGCCAACCGGCTTGTGGTTAGCCATGGCGTAAAACAATTGAATCTCCATATCGACGTCCCATGTTAACGGGTCGCCAATTTTCACTTCCGGCTCTTCTTCGCTAGAAACCATTTTATTTCGACACACTAATCACATGAAAGTAATGAATTTCAGTAATTGCTTTAAAAATAATCGCACTTGATTGTACTGTTTACAATTTTACAGCATGACAGACCAGAGAGAGAGACGCCCCCCCCATTCAAAACAACTGACCAACCACAGACTACATCGACTACCACAGAACACTATTCGACTACATATAGATACTACGGATTACTGCGTATCAATATCATTACTGACATGAACTGACATCAGACATTCGTCAGAGACAGACTAAAGTGGGTGATAGACAGGCTACTGAAAAGACCGCGGTTTCTTATCTCGCCAACTTACCTACTTGGCTCGCCGTCGGTGACACACGTGATTTCTCACACTGTATCGCGATGTTTTCGACTTTTCTGTACCAAACTAAACAAAAATTACACAAAAATTACGAAACAAAATGCTGGCTCGCGACTCGCGGCAATGACAGACGTACGAAAGTACGAACCAATGCGGGCTACGAGCATTTCTAAAGTGCGCGCACTTAGGGTGACACACGGGCGAGTAAAGATGCCGAGCCTTATAACCACGTACTTGCTCGCACGTCTATCACCCGATTAAAGTTTACGCTCTATGAGACAGGCCACAGACTACAGATACGAGCACTCATGCTCTGTGCGAGCACTCAGAGCACTGACTGTTGTGCTCGGATCTTAGAATAATAAACTAAAGCTTATTAATCTAAGGCTCGGATCCTCCCTCAGACAGATCCTAGTGTGTTATCTACATATATGTTCTGTGATTATCTACTCGTAGAGTAATATATATTATGTTCTGTGATTATCTATGTCCTAAACTCTAGTCACAGAGTAATGGTACTGACAGACGTGCTCAAAAAAAAGTATGCTCATAAGCTTGCTTAAAATGAGCATACTCTGCAACTGTTCACATTTGCCAGCAATAAGCATTCTTTTCCTCAGGTAGCATGGTCGAAAATCAAACGTCGGTTGATTTTTGAGCATGCTCAAAATAAGCATGCTCATTACTAGCAATGGTGCGTCACACGTGCTATTAATGAGCACTTGCTCAATAAAAGCATGCTTTCATGCTAGTAATGAGCACGTCTGTCCGTATCTTTATGATGCGACACATGCGCTACTAATGAGCACTTTGCTCAATAAAAGCATGCTTCCGTGCTAATGAGCACGTCTGTCCGTACCATAACTCTAGTGTTCTGTGTATAATAATAAAATTGTAGTCTGTGGTTCGGTGCATCTCGTGAAGTAAGCCCACGTTCGCACGGACGTAATAAAATCGCGAACATTGATCGCGGCCGGGCGGCCGTGCGAACAGATATACCGCTTTCCATTTGTTCCATTCCAAGCGCGCCACGCGATTTGATTACGTCGCGCGCGATTTGATTACGTCGGCGTCGGTGCGTACGAGGGCTAATAGATTGGGAATTCTATCTCATCATTCTCATTGACTGTCATCAAATCATTCATTCGGATTCAAAGAATTCACACTTCACAATAGTTCACAAGTTCACAGATTCATTCCTACTTCAAAAATTTTTGGTCGACAGGTCGATTGAGCGAGCTCCGCTTATTTTATTGATATTTTTTATTGTTTCTGGGAATAATTCAACGGTAAGTGGTTATATTTACATTTACAAGTAGTAATTACATCGTTATATATTGTTTTGCATCATAAATTCTTATTATTGAACAGAGAAATGTTACGACAAAAACCGTTAGTAGGAGTCGTAATGATTTTATGATGAATTTTTACTGTTTTAGTGCGTAAATCGACAGCAAATAGATGAATAAGGCGGCCCACCAACCAATATTCATTATTAAGTGGTTGTAGATCAAAATTTCACGAATTACCTTCTTAAAAAGTTTTTGGTTATGTTTCACAAAAACCGTTACCCCAAATGGTAAGATTTTGGTTGTTTTGGTCGGTGGGTAGCCTTAGGTTTTGTCAATGATGTTATTAAATGTTTTGTGTGTAATCGACGATGAGTGTCTGAATATTCATATAAACGTAGTTATTACATCGTCGTAGATAACTTTGCACTAATACATGAACTCACGCCTTTTTCCCACGGGGGGGTAGGTAGGCAGAAACTATAGAACATTGAAAAAAACCCTTCAATCTTGATAAATTTTAACTAGGGGTGACAGACGGGCGAGCAAGTCCGCCGTCCGCGGTCTTAGGGCTCGGCGACCTTACTCGCCCGTGTGTCACCCTAAGTACGCGGACTTTAAAACCGCCCATTAAGCTCGCCGGGGATCGAACAGGGTTTGAAATGCTCGTAGCCCGCTTTGGTTCGTACAGTATACACACAGTATACAGTTCGTTCGTTGTAGTATCGTATTGTACGTCTGTCATTGCCGCCATTAGAATGTACTCTGTGATTGCCGCGAATCGCGAGCCAGCATTTTGTTTTCTGATTTGTGTAATATTTGTTTAGTTTGGTTCAGAAAAGTCGAAAACATCGCGATACCGTGTCACAGTGTTTTATGAAGCCCATTTTTCGGACATCCATCACACTTTTATTAAAAAAGCTGAGAGAAACAATCATTTAAATGTAAGATTTCGTATCCCCATTTAGCTAACATGTCTAGTTCTTGAGTAATTTATTTTTTTAAAACGTCCTATTTCCATCCGGATAGGTATTAAGAAAAAAATCAATTATGCTTTTATAAAGATGGCGTTTCTTATGCTTAGTATTTTAGAGCACAAATGAACCTCGTAACTTTGTTAGATCCACATACCTATATTTATACGAGATTTTTGATTTTTAGTTTTTATTTTTTTTCTCGAAAATTCCACCGTATTGGGAAAAGTTATATATACTGAAATAATTCTGTTTACTTCCCCAACACACCACAAAATTATGACCTCCCAAATCCATGGAAGTTAGAAGTTATACCAATTTGACTATTTTTATTAGGGTTGTCACATTTTTATCCGAATTAATAACACAAAATGCCAGACCATGCCAGACTTGGCTAAATAAGTTTTTTTTTTTGTTTCTTAGCATCGTGCATCAGATAATCCAAACCACTGATTTTACCAACAAGAATGCTACCAGGCAGATATAATTTTTTGGCAAAGTCAAATCAGATCAGCACCCTAATTACGTAATGCACGATCAATTTTAAATTGAAACCAATTGAAAAAGATTGCCAGTCCATTGCTTCATAAGTTCGACAAAAAAAATCTGCTCAATTTTTTTGTCGAACTTATGAAATCGTGACATCCGACGACGTAAAATCGGGATAAAACTTAAAAACGATGTGGTTTCTAACTTCCATGGATTTGGGCGGTCATAATTGTGTGGTGTGTTGGGTAAGTAAACAGAATTATTTCAGTATAAATAACTTTTCCCAATACGGCGGAATTTTCGAGAAAAAAACTAAAAACCAAAAAACGCGTTTAAATCTGGATCTAACTAACTTACGAGGTTCATTTGTACTCTAAAATACTCAACATAAGAGATGTCATCTATGTACATAACATCATTATTTCATTTCTTAAATTATGCATTTACATGCATAATTTAAGTGTACTTAATTTAAAAAAAAATCCAACCATTGAGATAAAAAATGATCGATTTTCAAAAAATTATTACTCAAAAACTAGACATGTTAGCTAAATGGGAATACAAAATCTTGCATAGAAATGATTATTTCTATCAGCTTTTTTAATAAAAATGTGATGTCCGAAAAATGGGCTTCATAAAACACTGTGCGTGTGAGAAAACTTCACGTGTGTCACCGACGGCGAGCCGCGCAAGACGGCGAGCTCAAAAACCGCGGTCTTTAAGTACGCATGTCTATCACCCGTTTAACAATTAATTTTATTCATTTTATAACACCCAGACCTTAGAATAATAACGCCAGACTTTGAAAATAAAGAAGGTTTTCAATTCGTTTGAATGCATTTCAAAATCGATGTGTTTGTGATTCATTGTTTCAAAATATTAAATACTAGCTTTCGCCCGCGGCTTTAGCTTTCGTTGTAAGTTCGTTCAAATGCTTTACTAACGTAAATAAAATTGATGAAATTGTTTTGCACATGTTGGTAAAGTTTGTAAACACATAATTATCACCCCTGTATTCCCCGAAGGGCAGGACTACTGGGACACAGACCTCCTCTCTGTGAGATAATTGTTTGCTGTCATGCCTGCCTGTTTCCATAAACATGTTATGCAAATGCAATGATTCGTTTGAATAATTTGACGACACGGTTAGCGCAGTGGTTAAGCGATTAAGGCTGCCTGTCCACTGGAGCGGAGAGGAGAAAAGAGGAGCGGAGATGTGCCAATAACAGAATCTTGACTCAGGATCACTGATCTAAACTCAGGGGCGGAGTCAAGATTCTATTGGTTAATATTGACACATCTCCGCTCCTCTTTTCTCCTCTCCGCTCTGATGGACAGGCAGCCTATCTGCTGCGCTGCGTGTCGCGGGTTCAATCCCCGCAAGGAACAAATATTTGTATGACAAGTAGTTGTTCCGGGTCTGGCTGTTTGTTTGTGTAGGGCCTATTTCACGATGTCCGAATAGCCACTACTTACCGAATAAATAAAAAAATGGAACAGAATTTGTATGAAATTATCTGCCAAGTAAGATAGGAACTTAATCGTAGGTGTGAAACAGGCCCTTAATGTTTGTAAACGCACCCACAATACAGGAGAAATTCCTAGTGTGGGGCAACGTTTTTTAAAGTTTGCAGTCCAGTTTTGGTGTGGATTATGTTTTGACTTTAGTCTAAAGTCAAAATTTAGATAATAACTATAGTCCGCGCGCGACTAGTTGATATGAAATGAAATTTATTTAATTGCCAGAATATAGGTAAGTATTTACATAATAGCATGATAAAATAATTTTAGTCTCATTATCAATGGCTTGGATAAAATAACTACATTTGAAAACATTAGATTCTTGGTCGCCATGCTTGTGGCTGATTATATTATAGTCCGCGCGCGACTCGCGACTAGTTGGCCGCTCATCTCGCTATTGCAATCTCATATGCGTTTTGTCTAAACTAGCCGGTACTTTCAACGCGTGTTGCCGTCGCGAAGTGAAAGTTAGTTAAGACAAAACGCACATGAGATTGCAATAGCGAGTATTAGCGAGATGGTTGGTGACGAGATGAGCGGCCAACTAGTCGCGCGCGGACTATAATCAGCCACAAGCATGGTGGCCAGAATCTAATGTTTTCAAATGTAGTTATTTTATCCAAGCCATTGATATATTAATACATCAATGATCCAAGCTCTTATTTTTCAGGACGACGAGTCGACACTCTGCGGCCTCCCCCTTCTACGTAATAACGTCAAAGTTTTACGAAGACTGCAATCCACTGCCCATGACGTGAGTAATAAAATAAAAACTTTTTACAAAAAAAGAACAACCGACTTCCAAAAAAGACACTACAAAGTCAAAAATAACTTTAATTTCGGAAGTCGGTGTGTTTGGTTTTGAACTTTCGTTTTGTGCCACCGACTTCCGAAATTAAAGTTATTTTTGACTTTGTAGTGTCTTTTTTGGAAGTCGGTTGTTCTTTTTTTGTAAAAAGTTTTTATTGCACGACTCATAATGCGAAGCATTAGAGTGTGCTCTACGATCGAAAAATATTTTTTGCCCCATTTCTGCAACTGTTTTTATTGTTACACTCCTGCTAGTACACATAACCTACTTAATTTATATGCCATTGTATAGATGATTAAATGGAGATTAATACTGTACTTTTTACTAATTGATTTAATGCAGCAGAAATTAAAAAAACATCAAAATAGTTGAAAAAAAATTCCTGTCCGTCAATTTATGAAGCTTGAAAACTTGCGATAAAATCAATTAATTGAGTCAATTTTTTTTTAATACATTGGTTTCGGCCATAGAAGGAACCCTATTGAAAATGGGTCTTTTATTCAAAGTAGTTTAATTATAATTAATAAAATACTAACAAAAATATAATATCTTTATCGAAATAATTTCAACCTTGACTGAACGAGTTGCCTAGCAACCCACAACGTAAATATCTAAATAAATAGTCTTTGACATTACGTAAGGATTGCGAGGTTAGAAATTTACCCATATTGATGGTAAAACAGCAGTCAAAACATACTTCATGAAAAGTGATAAATTGTTAATTTTTGTTAGAAACTATGTTTTGAATTTCTTTTTCGTTTATGAATGCGTGTTATGAGGCGTGCACTTTTGGAATTTCCAAACTATTTTGCACTTTTTAGTGGTGGTACCTACCCCATACAAATTCGAATACCACTAACCTGCTATGTAACTAACAGTGATTGGAAGTTATCATTATATCATCCATATAAACTAAGTGGGAAAAATACGTATTATTGAAGCTAACTCAAAAACTATCCAAGTAAAGTTAATAAAATTGATATGGGACCACCTCGGGAGCATAACCTTTCAAACAAAAAAAGAATTTTCAAAATCGGTCCACAATTGACGGAGAAATCGCGTAACAAACATACAAAAAAAAAAAACATACAGACGAATTGAGAACCTCCTCCTTTTGGAAGTCGGTTAAATAAATAGTTGTTTTTGAAATGAAAATTTCTTTAGTGGCGTTGTGCACTTTTTCTGGGATGGGTAAAAATTTTTAAACTCGCGTTAGGACACTTGACCTGATCGAAAATTCGTAAGACGGCTTGTACTTACAGCAAGCTACATAAATTCCTGACATTTTCGTTAGAAGGCGTTACTTAGTTTTCACTTCTATCGGCAGTACCCAAAGACTGCCCTGCATATTTTTTTTATATTTATGGTTTTTTGTATAATTAATGAAAACCTTTTATTTAAAAGGTCAAGATCATCCTCGTCATCGCCGCGGGCTTTGACCTCTGCTGCTGTTAGCACAGACATGCCGTACGTGCTTGTGCCGTAAGTGTGAAAACTTCATAGATATAAGATATTTCTATGGAAACCTTGTATTCATTGTACCTTTTCTTCGTGAATGACACGCAATAATATTTATTATTCTTTATCTTAGGTTCGATGTCCTCGACAACGCCCGCGCCGCCGCCGTAGGGTTCTTCCGCGCTGATGAACATCGGCTGTTCGAGCAGGTAGAGGACGTGGCGGCAGAGGAGCCGCAGCAGGAAAGTCGTCCACGGCGCGGCAGTGCAGTGCGGCGCAGCGGTGCAGTTCGGCGCGGCGGGCGAGCGAGGGGGCGCGGGGGGGCACGCGGCCGGGGGGCGAGCGGTGACCCCCAGTGGGTTGGAAGAGAATCAGTGATTGAGCTGAATGATTATGATTTGCCTGAGAGGGTGAGAGTTAATATCGTGAATGTAATGAATGCGAGAGAAGCAGCGAGAGAAGCAGCGAGAGCGCGTCTGATCAAGAGAGAAAGGAGAGCAAGTGAAGAGAGTGAGGAGGAATGGTTTGATGCGGAGGACGGCGAGGTCGAGTCCTATTTTGCTGCGTAAGGGACTTCCAACCACTTTGATTAGTCACCCATGGGGTGATTATCAAGGCGCGAGGGACCAATTTCTTCCGCAACAACTGGGGCGGTTGTCGCTTCCGAAAATGCGTATGAGGCGTTTAGGCAGTACTGGGATGACGCTGTCATGACGCACATCGAGACGAACCGCTATGCCGCAGGGCTTGTTGGTTCGTCCGCTGCGTTCGCCTGCGATTGGTGACGTGAATGACACGAACGTTCATGAACTTATTGTCCTATTTTCCTTCTGGATGATGCTCTGCGTCATTCGGATGCCCTCCATCAAGTTTTGTTTTCCCTCAATCCTCTTTTACAGACCAACATTTTTAGAGAGATGTTTCCCGTTCACGCTACGAAAATCTTTGTCGCGCGTTCCAATTGGTTGACAATAGTAGCAGACAGCAGACTCTACTAACCAATTATCTTCTTTAGGTCCGATCGTAGATCATCTAAATTCACGGTTTCTGGAACCTTTCATCCCATCCCAAGATGTTTGTATTGACGAATCCTTGACTTTATGGAAAGGTAACCTATCCTTCCGCCAGTACATTAAGGCAAAGGCAGTCCAGTATGGAGTCAAAGACTTTCGAGCTCTGTGAGTCCTCCACGGGCTACCTTTGGTCGTTCTTTGTGTACCTCGGTGCTGGCACTTCCTACACTGTGCTGAAAAGTACAACGACCGTCCTCAAACTCATCCGTCCTCCCGTTTGACAAAGATTATTATAAAGGCTCTTTATATGGATAACTGGTTCAATAGCCCCCTACTGGGTACTACTGGGTACTTATAGGTAGGTAGGTATTATCAGTTTTCATAGAAGAGTAGGTATACCTTCGTAGTTCTAAAGTAGAGTCACTCCTTTTCTCGGTCATACAATCTATTGTCTAAGCGCCGTGTTTGTGTGTGTAACGTGTGCTGGACTGGGGGTCATCAAAACATTAACTGCAGCTCACTGCGGCTTGTCAGAGGGTCGTTTCTGTTTCAAGTTACACACTGTATCATGTTTTGTTGGCATTTTTATCAAGATTCATGTGTATTTGTAATTTAAAAAAAATATAGCCTATTTTTTATAGCCTTTTTTCATGTATTTTTCTGTGTAATATCCTCTTGCAGATCTGCTAGCAGTTTTTTTTTTAAATTGGTTAGAAATAAGCGTACTTTAATATACAGGGTGGCAGGGACATCGACGCGAAGCCTGTTACCATGGATTCAGTACATGTTATGAAAAAACGCTGTTCCATACATTTTGACCGCGTAGGTATTGCACTTTTCTATGAAACAGCTGATGTCTTTTTTAATAACCGACGAAAAAGTTCAACACGGGGGTTCAGAATCATGTACTGAATCCATGACTTCGCGTCAATGTCCCTGCCACCCCGTATAAAATATGAATGTGTTATACTTAAAATGAATATTATATTGTACCTGTACCCTTTGTAATTTACCTTTCTATTTTGTATAACAGTTTTCATGTATTTCTCTGTGTATGTACATTGAGACCATAAATAATGTGGATGTAATGAACACATCTGCCTACTCCTTCGGGGTATAACAGGCGTGATGTTATGTGTTACGTGACGGTCTCAGTGGTCTCAGGCCTTCTCTGTGAGTAGTATTAAGTATTATTAAATTTGAGGTATTTAGGATCTGATGCCCAATTCTCGTACTTAAAAAACGTTCACATTCAAGTCGCAATCTGTCAAACTTGTCAAAAATTTTGGTAAATTGCGTAGACAGGCGTAGACAGAGAATTCTTCGGAATTCTTGATTGTATTTCTGACAGATTGCGAATGAGATTAGAATGCGAACGTTCTTAAAAATTACGGGAATTGCCCCTCTGATGTACTTAAAAAATAAAATAAAACCTATTTCAAGAATAATGTTTATTTTTCTAAACATAGTAGGTAGAATACATTTTTACAAAAAAATAATAGAATAAGGCTGCCTGTCCACTGGAGCGGAGCGGAGAAAAGAGGAGCGGAGATGTGCCAATATTAACCAGTAGAATCTTGACTCCGCCCCTGAGTTTAGATCAGTGATCCTAAGTCAAGATTCTATTGGTTAATATTGGCACATCTCCGCTCCTCTTTTCTCCTCTCCGCTCCAGTGGACAGGCAGCCTAAATAGAATGTAATTTTAATGTGTTATTATTTTTCTTACTGAACTCCTTTTCATACACCATAAGGCTGCCTGTCCACTGGAGCGGAGAGGAGAGGAACGGAGCGGAGATGTGCCATTATTAACCAATCAAATCTAAACTCGGGGGCGGAGTTAAGATTCTATTGGTTAATGGCACATCTCCGCTCCAGTGGACAGGCAGCCTTAGGCTGCCTGTCCACTAAAGCGGAGAGGAGAGGAGCGGAGATGTGCCAAAATTAACGAATAGAATCGCACTCGGGAGCGGAGTTTTTTAACATCTCCGCTCCTCCTCTCCTCTCCGGTGGACAGGCTGCCTGTCCACTGGAGTGGTGAGGTATCCCCCTTGGTAAGACTGGTTGCTACACTTTCTCGTTTCTGACGACCCGTAACGACTGTCTAAGATCCAAGAATGACAGCCGGGACCAACGGCTTAACGTGCTCTCCGAGGCACGGAGGGGTCTCGGTATGTTAAGATGGTTTTCCATCCACGGACTGACCGGCTTAACCTGATCAATGGACTGAACTGAATGAACAATGGATGGAATGTTATTACTTAGCCAAGAGCCTTCACTCTACCAAAACATGAGTTTTATAACACAGCGCCTTAATCTCCTTATTCACCATCCATCTTGCTGTACGTCCCGCCAAGGCCACGCATTGTATTTGCAGCAAATAAAATAATAATGCGTCGTGACTCGTGCGTGCACAATGCGTGGCCTTGGCGGGACGTACAGCAAGATGATTAGATGAATGATGAATAAAGCGCAAAGAGTAGAGATTAGTTAAAAATTTTGGAAGTTCTGCACATGATAATGCGAGGGCAGAGTAGATAAATGATACGGTAATAATAATTTGCTTTCGAATTCAGCAGTTCGTCTGAACGTACTTAGTGGTCAACGTGACGAGTATTTTCACGTATCTATTTAGTCTGTGTGTGAGTCTGTGCATTCTATTGTCTATGTATTGCCATTCTGAGCATTGGATCATTGGATTGGATGAATTTAGATGTCAAATTTGACAGCGAACGATTAAACTCAGCGTTGTGGTGCTTTCGATGTGTTGAAATTAATATAAAATTACATCCTAATGCCAATTAGCTCTGTTTTATAACAGCTCAGCTTCTAATATTAGCCATGGCTAATCACTATGAGGTGCCCAATTGGTAAGGGATATCTCCTTTCTTGTGATATCGGCACACTTTGAAGACCTAGTTCGCCGGTCATAAATTTTAATTTTCTTTTAGGGCTGGAAAACCACCTACTGGGCTTCACTTGGACGTTTTAAAGGGCGACAAATTGATACAGAAACTAATGCTTGATGAGAAGAAGTGTTATTTGTTTGGTCGGAACCCGCAGATGAATGATTTTTGTATCGACCATGCTAGCTGTTCACGAGTGCATGCTGCATTTGTTTATCATAAACACTTGAACAGGGCATTCTTGGTTGACTTAGGCAGCAGTGAGTATGAATTATTAGGACCACATACTACTCTGTTTTGACGAAACAGAATCACTTATGTGTGGTTATAAATTCACATTTTCTAGCTCATGGAACTTTTATCGGACAAATGCGTTTGGAGTCGAACAAACCGACGCAGCTACCCATAGATTCCAATTTCCACTTTGGAGCCTCTACAAGAAATTATATCATAAGGTAATATGGAAATATGAAACTGGTATGCATGTATCAGTAAGTAACCAAGATTTTAATTATTACTAAGAGACTGAAAACAATCTTACCAACTTATGCAAACATAGGCAGCATAATCAGTGTATAATGTTCCCACTGCTGGGACACAGGCCTCCTCACTTCGAGAGGGAGTGAGCTGTAATCTACCACGCGGGCCCAGTGCGGGTTGGAATATGTCTTAGAATTTTTGGGTTTTCCTTAACCATTATGAGAGCAGTGGTGATGAAATTACTTAGACAACATAAAGGGCCTGCCTGGGTTCCATCCCACAACCCAAGTAACATTTTTACGAAGCCAAAGTTTTGAAATATGCTTCTAAGTCCTAAAATAGTAATTTTCTGGTTTCTGATTTTACTTCAGGTCTTATTTTAGTTTTTTTTATCGCTAACAGCTCTTAGGTCTGAATAGTAATTTGAAAAACCAAATGGGCTTGCAGAGGAGGTTAACATAACGTTACGTTTACCTATTATAATTACTAAATTGTTCTGAGAGCTTCAGGTTCTAAAAAGTTTCTGTATAGGTTTTATTTTGGCACTCCATAGGCTAAAGCTTGGCCAGTTGGTCGTTCATGCAACCCAAGCAGGGCCTATTCAGAAACACATTTCGCTAAAACTTATGAGGATAATTCAAAACCTTTGCAGGGCTTTTAGGTTTTCGCGCTAACCAATCTCAGCCCTTTTGGCATAAAATGAGACTAATTTGAATTTTCATATTCTTTTTGATATTTATAAAGATAGTTTCTAGTCCTAAGGTATACGGAAGAGCATTGTAAGACTTTTTTAATGCTTTTTGATTTTTTGTTAACCTTTTGGCAACCTTGTCGGCTTCGCGTTTGCCTAATTAAAACTCCAACAATATCCATCAAAACTATACAGGATGTCCTGGCACAAAATGGGCAACAGTGGCAATCTGAAACGGAAAGTGTTTTTTTTTTTTGAGAAAATCATAAAAGAATATATATGCACATTCCAATATATTTTTAGTCTAATAACATTGTGTTGTGTAATATGCACAATTTTTCTAACATGAATAATCTTATTTAGATACTTATTTAAAATGAAGATCCTTACAGAAATGTCCCCAAATACCCAAGAACCTTTTTGTCTACTCCAGCGAAAATAACACACACGACATTTCATTTGATTTTTCATTATTTTTTATTTCATTTCATTTCATTTTTTCATTTATTCATTTCATGTCATTAACGACATACCTATCAGGGGGCAATATTGGCATCAAATGTATCGAAGATGTTTTTACTGTGACACAAAAACGAATCAAGATATTTCGATAAATATTAATATCCATGGATTGCCAAAAGTAAACAGCCTGTATGCAGAAATAAATCACTCACAATTTTATTTCTCACTGGATTCAGCAAGCTTTAGGTACTGGTTAGATTGTCTACAGAAAGTTCTTCATTGGGCCAATATAGCCCTCAAGTATACCAATAGCTCCTAGTTTAGCATAATGCAAGTCCTTTTGGTAATTTTCAAGTGTAAAAGGATTTAAGCCATGGCTTCTTTATCATAAATTAGTTAAATCCCAAACTTTTAAGTTCTAGTATCAAGTCGGCCATTTTATGATATAAGAATCAAATTTTTTAAGTAAATTTACTAATATTTCTACAATATGACAAGGTTTGAATTACATTTCAGTGTTATACGTAGATAATATGTAATATTCCAAGCATTACAACCTTTTCCGAAAAAAATTATTTTTATTTTATTTTATTTTTTTATTAATGTTATACTTAAATCATATAAAATCATGTATTTTAAAGGGCCCGTGAGTTTTACAGAATTATCGGGACCTATTTCATCAACAAAGAAACAGTCGCAATAGAACTGACAAATACTTTTAGTAATAACAGCACCTCAATAACTACCTGAAATAAATATCATTACGAAACATAAATCGCCATTATTTATTTATTCCATTGTCATTGAAAGCTTATTCAATCAGAGACATCTTAGAAAACCTAAATATAACTTTAAGAACCCCAAAATATCCTAATTTAGATTTTCGTAATCCTTTATGAACTCAGAATGGCCTATATTCAGAACTTGAATCTGATTAGCAAGACTTTTTCTATGCCAAATCCAGTCAAATTCAGGGCTTGCATGTAAGTTCTAATTTAGACTTAGCAAGGCCTATCAGGTCTTGAGAAGGTTAAGTTTAGGTTCTGGGATTTACTATTTCATCTTGACAACTTAAAGCTAAAACATGCGGAGGTTCTGTAGGTCGGGCCCTTTTGGGATACAGAACGCAATAATAAGGTTATTTTAGCGTTGTGAAAACTAATCACCCAGAACCTTGAGTAATTCTAGAAAGGTTCTAGAACCTTTGGTAAACCATTTCAGAACCTAAAATGTTACTTGGGAAGCTACTACTCGTAAGTCAGGGCCATTACCACTGAGCCACCACTGCTCTTACATTGGCAGACTAGATCGAAAAAAAACTGCCTACAACAAAAGACATTCTTAGTAGATTTATTAAGAGAAAAAGTAAAAATTTGTAAAGGATCACTTAAAACAAAATTAAAACACATTATACAGGATAGCAAATAGAATTAAAAACATTGTTAATATATAAGTAGTAGGTATGTGCGTAAGGTGGTGCATTGTCATGAAAAAGAGCGTCTCTCGCCATCAAATGTAAAAGTTGGCGAGTTTAGAATTAAGTAACACCTCTGTATTATAAAATCATTAAATAAAAAATAAATATTTTGTTGTCCAAGACCACAGTTTTATGAAGTACTTTAACTCTTCTCATCCCACTTAACATGATAAATGTGAAACTTTATGTTTGTTACTTAATCACACATAATGTCTGAACGGATATTTTTTTAATCTATCCAGTATTGTTAAGTTTATTCATTACAAGCAAAAAACTAATCTTTTCTTTTTATAATATTTGTGTAAATATTTTCCATATAGAGAGCGTCCTACAGGCAATTCTAGAGGCATAATGGAGGACTTGCCAAACACAGAACAAGAGGGTGCCTTACTGGGTCTGCCTGAGACACAAACTGAATTAGATGTGAGTATAAATAAAAGGGAAATTAATCATGGATTTCTGGATAGACTCAGGCGTGACTTTGCGGAAATCCATTATAAAATAAATTAGACGACGTTTATTTAGTAACCTAATCCGCTTACCTGTTCTTAAAGAGTTATAAAGAACCCTTTAAAAAATCGACACGTGTTTCACCTCTCAACGAGGCATCGTCAGGGCTTTGCGTTCGGTTTTTGTCGTGGCAACACGTCGTGTCCGGGCACGCAACAAGTCAATCGTCATCCTGAATATGCCTCGTTGAGAGATGAAACACAACGTGTCGATTTCTTACACGGTTCTTTCTAACTCTTGTAAGAAAAAAATCCAATACTATAGACGTATGTCGTCTATTGTATTGGATTTTTGGACATACACAAAAGGCAATACAAATTCTCTACAGGGTTTTTTGGTTGGCAAATTGGAGTAGAAGACAATTTTTTTTGTGACTAGGTTCACTGTTTGGCTTGATTAATCAATGAAACTGTTAATTTTAATGATATAACTGGATATAGCGGGTGAAAAGCCTCAGTTGTTTAACGATTTTAAGAAATCCTAGCACCAATACTTTTTTTTACTTGTAAATCGTATTTCTCAACTTTATCTTTTGTGGCGAATTACCAAGACCCGCCGTGCCTCGGAATGCACATTAAGCTGTTGGGCCCGGCTGTCAGTCATGGATCTCAGTGGTTACGGGTCGTCAGAAGCCCGAAAGTCTGACAAGCAGTCTTACCAAGGAGTACCGTATTATTACCCAGTGACTGGGTTGTGGAGGTCAGATAGGCAGTCGCTCCATGTAAAATACTGGTATTCAGCTGCATCTGGTTAGACTGGAAGCCTACCCCAACATAGTTGAGAATAGGCTAGGCAGATGATGATAATGAATTTGACCAATTTGTCCTGCCATAACTAAGTTTATTAAATTAAAGTTTATTGTATGCCCATTCTGGTATTCCATTAGAACAATAATATATATGTAAAGTTCTGAAAAATTCCAGAATCTAACAGAATTCAATACGGCACACAACAGAAGAATTTCCATGTTGGGTATATCAACTGATGATGGCAGCGACGTCATGAAGGTATTATCTTTTACCAAAAAGGTTTTATCACCAACTGACAATAAAACCTATTTATTAAAAATCTGCATTTTTAGCCTCCTACTGGCACAAAACGGTCAGCGTCAATGTCTGGTGGTATTGCCAAGAAAATGAAGAGAAATGTCTCATTCAATGAAGAGGTGGACATCATCAACCCTGAGGATATAGACCCAACTATCGGAAGGTTCAGGAACCTGGTGAAGTCTACTATAGTGCCAAATCCTAACATTCAGCCAAAGAAATTGAAGTTGCAGAGCGCTGATGATAGTAAGTAGTTTTCTCTGAATTATTGGGCAGTTTTTAATGTAATTACAGCTCGGCCCACCTAGTCATGGTGGTTACTATTGGCTATGGATATACTACCAGTAGCAACACAGAGAAAAATCGGAATTGGTTACCAGGTTACAGAAAAAAAAAAAGAATGTGATGTTTAAACTCTTGATTTTCATAATGAAGTCGTTCATTATGAAAATCAAAAGGACAACTGTACAAAAGCATTTAAATTAGAATGTTACTGAGATTATTAATATGATGCTAAAATTATGACGAAATGTTTCATCAGCATCACACAAGAATATTTCATTTTACCATCTTTTGTATTGCTATATTTAAAGGACATCAATGACTTTCGACTTATGATAATTGGTTAACTGTTAAGGATCTCGCGCACTTTGCGGCCACGAACGACCCGCAATCTCAAAGAAATTTGGGCCGTAACTGTTCGGACGACCAGTCGTGTGGCCAAATATATTCTTCTTTAGAGGTTCTGCGACCAAGACTGCTGATTGGGCGACAATACGTGGTCGTGGCCCCGTAGTGCGCAAGCTTTTACAGAACATTATATTTCTATCACTTGATTTCATTAATTTACATCTTTTTTTTTATACACAACCTTTCTCAAATCTTTTTCAACCACTCTCATTTTCGTTGACTGCTTCATATACTAAATTGTGAATTAAAAAACCAATCGGGCAGTCTTTGGGGTCTGCCGATAGAAGTGAAATCTAAGTAACTTACGTAACGCCATCTAGCGAAAATGTCAGGAATTTATGTGGGTTGCTGTCAGTACAAGAACGAAAGCTGTAGCTCCATTAGAAAAAATCCAAAATAATAAAACAGAGTGCGCTCTCACCCAAAAAGTGCTCAACGCGCCTATAGAACTTTTCGCTTAAAAATATTTACTTGTGCAGGTAATCACCACCATTCACTAAGGCTGCAGGAGATATCAAGAGGCAGCAACCTATACTCAGACCTGCCGGCGCCTAGCTCACATCTTAGTCTAATCGGAGCCAGGTTTGTACATAAAATTTTGCCCTAGCATCATCCAGCCCAACTAAATGATCCAAAATCCTACTGAAATAATCTGAAATTCTACCAAATGATCGTTAATCCTACTGAAATGGGTCCATAATCATTCTGAAATGGCAATCTTACCTTATCCTATTATGAGGAGCTCGTGGTTGGTCCGTAGATGGACATCTTTACATACCAAGATTCCTCCGTGCCTCGGAAAGCACGTTAAGCCGTTGGTCCCAGCTGTCATTCATGGATAACGTCATATGAAGAGCTCGTGGCTAAGTAATAACAGCCGCACGGGTCGATCCAACAGGTTAAGCTACGCTTGCTGGGGTTGGTACGTGGATGGCTGACCATCTTTACATACCGAGACTACCTCTGTGCCTCGGAAAGCACGTTAAGCCGTTGCCGGCTGTCACTTTGGCAGACATTACGGGTCGTCAGAAGTCCGAAAATCTAACAATCAGTTTACCAAGTTAGGGGTATTGTTTACCCAGTTACTGGGTTGTGGAGAACAGATAGGCAGTCGCTCCATGTAAAATTCATCCGGTTAGACTGGAAGCCGACCGCATCAAAGTTGGGTAAAGACTAGGCAGATTGTTTCTGACCTAATCCTAACCGATCATCTGTCGATTAGCCTTTAGAAGGCCATAACAATTAAAATTCAATTGTGTCTCGTTAATGACAGGTCTAATAGGATAGTCTCTTATTCTAGTATTTGGGACTTGATCATAACTGGCGAAATGTGGGTGTAATACACACCTTCCGGACCTCTTGGGATATTTATTTATTTAATACTTCAAGCACAGATATGTACAGAGGCGGATTTAATGCCATAGGCACACATGCATGGGATGTACGTGTGATGTTCATTTATCGGTTGTGATTTCAGACTGGGTCTATCGCTACCAAATCCTGCGCCTGATGTGGAACTGGAAGGTCCGGAGCCGCACCTCAACATACATCCACCTCTACCACATACAGGTAAAAAAAACTATGAAAAGTATTTACATAAACTGTTTTCAAGTATTTGGACCGTTCTGCGATTATGAAGGCACCCGCCTTCATAATCAACAAGTACACAAAGAGAGTTTCTCGATCATCGCTGTCGCGAGGCGAGATCGCTGTTACATAATAGGTGAAAGAAAAAAAACACTAGTAAATCATTTAATTTGAAAATCACAATTTTTCATTTTTTTTTTATCGTCACTAGAATGCTTACAATATTGAATTTCAAACTGTATTCTACAAAATGGTAATGACGAGACCTGCCCGACAATACAGACAGACGAGACTGGTCTCGAGTTCGAACCCAAGGCACGCACCTCAGACTTTTCGGATTCATGTGTGTATTGTATGATTATCACTTGCTTCAAAATCGCTGAAGGAAAGTATCGTGAGTAAACCGGAATGTAAACCGAATGCTTGAGAGATATATCTCGACGGCATGAGAAGTCAAGTCAGAGGGTCATGCGCGGTTTTAAAACTCTGACGCCAGGTTAGAACACTAAAGAAAAGAACAGGAAAAAACAGTCCTTACAGCCAGCATCTAACATATATTTACATTCAACATCGACTCGAAAAGTAGAAGTAGATACAGGTCAACAGAAAAACTAACACAAAATTATATCAATTTCTAGCTCCAGAAGAGGCGGGCCCGTCGAGCGAGCCAAGAAAGAAGAAGTACGCCAAAGAAGCCTGGCCTGGCCGGAAACCAGGCCTCATACCGGGAGTATGAGATTTATACTAAGCGTCAAATTATACTGGCGGCGAAACAAGCAAAAATGTTCGTTATATGGCGCTAATAAAGTCTAATATTTAAAATATTGTCACAGAATAGTACAGAAGGCGCACTCCGCATTTTTGGTATGAAGCTACAAGTACGTACACATAGTAGTACATACATCTAAGAGTTACGCGATAGAAAGAAAGGCAACTTCTAGATGGATATAATTGTAGGTAATTAGCGCTGTGCGACCTGATATGCACTTTATTGTGTTATAGCAAGAGTCGCTTTTTAATTAAATGACTTTGCGGAGTGAATCATCTCTATTTATCTGTGGTATCGTGGCTTGGCGTTATTACACCCCGCACCTAAATTGTGTAATACGATAATACACAATGAATTTATTTAAAAAAAACGTAAATGATGCAAAAGAAGTATGTAAGGATCGTAGCAGGTGGCGTTCTGTAGTTTCTGCCTACGCTCATTGGAAAATGGCGTGAGTTGTAGTAATTTGTATGTGTTTGTGTTGTCAATTAAAAAACATGTCGAGGTTGGTGACATTACAAAGAAATCCATTGCGTCATGTGTTTAAAAATTCGTCTACTCGACAACAAAAATAACGCAATGAATGTTGATGAATTGTCAATATAAAAGGGATCGTGCGCTTTTATAATTCCTAACGTGACGATACTATCTTTCTTCTTTCTTTTAAAAACGTTGCCCCACACTAAGAATTTCTCCTGTATTGTGGGTGCGTTTACAAACATTTAAACTCACATATCGCGTGCGGTATTATCGTGAACGTCACGCCTTTAAAATGTATGAAAATACCTACACGTTAAAATGTTATCAATCTGCCTAGCCTTTTCCCAACTATGTTGAGGTCGGCTGCCAGTCTAACTGGATGCAGCTGAATACCAGCATTTTACATGGACCGACTGTCCATCTGACCTCCACAAATTGTAACTGGGTAATACGATACCCCTTGGTAAGACGTGTCAGACTTTCGTGTTTCTGACGACTCGTAACGACTGTCAAAGATCCACGAATGACAGCCGGGACCAACGGCTTAACATGCTTTCCGAGGCACGGAGGAGTCTCGGTATGTAAAGATGGTCATCCATCCACGGACCAAACCCGGCAAGCGTAGTTTTAACTTGATGGATCGACCCGTGAGGCTGTTATTACTTAGCCACGAGCTCTGAGCTCGAGCTTATCGTGGACGGAAATTTAGAAGTGTCTTCACATAATATATTCCCATACATTTTACTTCGCTGTGTTATCATGACACAGTCGACGTCCTCTATAATATCGCAATGTTAGAAATGATCAAAGCGCACGTTGTCATGCCTAGGAGCAGTAGTGGCCATCGATCACTAATAAAAAACTAGATACACAATCAGCGGCAAAAAATGTCCTCACCGAATGAGCGCCCACTTGAACATTTGGGCGCTCTTTTGATTTAGTAGCATTCGAACGCTCCGACGGTAAACACGCGACATAGTATCGGTCGTAAAAAATTATTGCTTTTTAAACATATCTTTGTGAAATAAACGTCAAGCATTTCGTTTAAGGTTGAATTTACATTAATTTATATTTATTTCAACTATTATTACTTAAACACAATTTGGTGCCAGTTTTAAGAGAACTTTTGTTTGGGATTGTGTATCTAGTTTTTTATTAGTGATCGATGGTAGTGGCCCAGTTGTAACGGCGGTGACTTACAAGTTGTAGGTCGTAGGTTCGAACTCTGACAGGTTCTTTACTTTGTGTAAATTATTTCATCACCACTGCTCTCAAAATCGGTGAAGGAAAATATCGTGAGGAAACTGGCATGTCCTAGAACGAAAAATTCGAAGACATGTGACATCTACCAACCCGCACTGGGCCCGCGTGGTATATTACAGCCCACTCCCTCTCACAGAGAGGAGGCCTGTGTCCCAGCAGTGGGAACATTATACGCTGATTATGAGATGATGTTGTCATGCCTAGTGTTACGCAATTTGGGTGTTGTATTTTATTATTTATCGATAAATACACCGCCAGTGTAATTTGACCCTTATTTGACATAATAGTGACGCGAATGCGGCTAGTGATGTGCATACGATGTACAAAATATACAAGTACAGTCAGTGCCATTTACATGTTTATTTTAAGTTAATAGGTAAAAAACCGATGGTGTAAGATGGTTGTAATGGACAGTTTTTTATCGAAACGATGAGAATATAAATAAAATGCATGTAAAGAAATATTAAATAAAAATTGTTAATTAATGTTTTGGTATATTTAGGTAAATGTTATTCGGCGAAATGAAGTGTCAATTAAAATTTTACAAAGAGTCCCTTTAGATCGCTAGTAAAAAAAAACCGGCCAAGTGCGTCTCGGACCACGCACAATGAAGAGTTCCGTAGTTGGGATGAGTTTATCCCAAGAACAAACGTAACTTTGTTGAGAAACATGTTCTCCCATACATCGATAAACGTCACATTCATCAACTGCAAAAATTTAAGTTTGTAATCACAAAAAATTTTTTTTTTAATTGATAATACTACAAATTATCAATTTCGCACTTTTTACCATGACTTGCGCTGTGAGACCTTGCTTGCTGCCAAATTTCATGATTCTAGGTCAAAGGGAAGTACCCGGTTTTGATTTATTTGCGAATATCAAAATATGTTAGGCCGTATTTTTTTATTGCGTTGACTTAGAAGCTTGATTTTTTAGAGCTCCAAGGGAACATAGATCTACGTATTTGATATTAATTTCAACTTGTTGCCCCCACGCGTTCCCGAGAAAATGGTTCTTGACAAACTGACGGACGGAAAACGAAGTTATCCTATAAAGGTTTTCTTTTTTTTTTTTTTAGCTTTCTTTTTTTTCCTGGTTCCTTTGTACGGAACCCTAAAAATGCTATGTGACAAGTTTTTTGCCTCTTTTTAAAAAGGAAAATGATTTGCGGCGGTAAGACCGTTAGGGCCATAATATATCATACTGATCGATTTGCGAGCGAGTTTCCAGCGAGGCGACTGTTTAACGCGTTCGCCACACGCAGCGAAGGCGTTAAACAGTCGCCTGTCACGCCAGTCACGTGTTCGCCGCGTTTGATACGTAACGAAAGCGATTGACGTGAGCGTACAAGACAGAGCAAGACAAGCGAGTGTATAAAATTATGAAAACGAGGAGAACACGTCGCGTAGTCGCGGCTACTCCGCTTCGCACCCGCGGAGAGCAGGTCCACAATAAATTCGCTTCGCTGGTAACCCGTTTGCAAATCGTCAGTGTGATAACGCTCTTAAATTAGACAAATAAATAATTAAAGAGAAATAATTTCGAGGAGGCGACAAAAGCGTTGAATTCAAACACATTTTAATGCAAATTTTGCTCAAATAATAAAAGATGTCGGTATAAGTTAAGACAAAACGTACTTGCTTTAATAATGATAATAACTGAACAATACAAGTTTCTACTTTTCACAAGATTACATTACATCCGATAAATAATGTCCGGTCCGAACTTCGCGCAGAAGGCTGCGCAATAACATTTTTTAGGAACCAAATGGTAACATGAGGCGGTTGTGAGTGAGAGAACATGCGCGAAGGTTCGTAGTGTCTATGTTCAGACCGGTCATAATTCATCGGCCGTCCTGTACTTAGAGCAGGGACCGAAAACCTTTATAAATTACGGTACAGGTATCGAAGAACTTTAGTTACTTCTACGACTAAGGTTACCGCTATCTGGGTAACCAAGAAGAAGTTACATTTAGGTTACCGTTTTAATACCGGTTTCACACACACAGGCGATTCGCACCCTGTATTAATACTGGCTGTATTCAATTTAAGATAACCTTTAAAAATACCTGTATATATGTAACCGAAAAATACCCGTATTGATCATACCGGTTTCGGTCCCTGACTTAGGGTATTTAAGTTATTGTAGTATATGGCTAAACGCTTAGATCGATGCTAATGCCCGTCCATCTTATGCAGGGTCACATTCAATTAGCTAGCGAAACTCCGCAGACGTGATGATGATATCGAGATCTAAACACGACAAAATAAAAAGACTTGAGAATTTTTTTGGGGTCAATGACCGCTGGTAGTGTTGGTACTAGAAGTGAGTAGAGAAAATCTGTTTTATCTTGACCAGTTACAAAAAAAATAATTGATAATTTAATGACCACAAAAAAAACGTCATCAAATTGATTTCTCTTTGTTTTATCGTGTTTAGATAACGATATCCATCACATCTGCGGAGTTTCGCTAGCTAATTTATTTTGACTCTGTACTTCCATGATCGCTTCTACACACGTAGTAATAGTAAGGCCTATTCTAATTGGACTACACGGAATATAATTAAGTCACTAGTTACTAAAACGCTAGATAGAATTATCAAAATTTTATTTCCTAAATAATATCCTAAATTCTAAAATCATTAAGTATGTATTACTATTATTTAGTGTAGTAGGCAATAATAGTGACAACATATTTTTGGCGCTGACTGTACCTACTTACAAAAGTTGCTCATATTATGTATTATGGCAATCACATTTTTCACACTTTTTAAGTACATTTAATCTAATGTAATGATGTAGAAATAAGTTACTTTTAAGAAAATTGTGAATGAATTATAAGAGAAAGTAATATGTCAGTTTGTGTTTTATTGTCATCTGGTGCAGTGCACATACCCATCCATGTAAGGTCTATTTTACCTTTTGTACGCCACTCACATACAGGGTGGCAGGGACATCGACGCGAAGCCGGTTACCATGGATTCAGTACATGGTTCGGCGTTGAAATTTTTCGTCGGTTATTAAAAAAAATGCTGTTTCATAGAAAAGTGCAATACCTACGTGGTCAAAATGTATGGAACAGCTGTTTTTTTTTTTAAATAACCGACGAAAAATTTCAACGCCCCCTGCGTTGAAATTTTTCGGGTTCAGAACCATGTACTGAATCCATGGTAACCGGCTTCGCGTCGATGTCCCTGACACCCTGTATACGTGACAAGCACGCGCGTGCCCTGTACGCTAGCGATACAAATATATGAGCATTTTGGTCACATATTTGTGTCTTCGGCGTACAGGGCACGCGCTTACGTTTATGCTCTGGCGTTCAATAGGTTAATTAAATCCATGATTCCAATTGATGTTATTTCCACATTAACAAACATCAGCTTTATGCAAGTGTAATTAAAGTTGATTTTAGACCGACTAGTAATGTTGAAAATGTCATAAGAAATATGAAGTTGTAGCGCAAACTGAACCTTATGTGTAGGCATTACAGTTGTTTTTCCTAAAAATCGTGTTTGTTTACATGTTTTGCAAATAAATTGCGAACGCAGATTACATACATACGGTACCCATGCTTAAGTAAGCCTAATGACCTGAGGATTTTAAATTTACCAATTGAATTTAATACTTACCCGACCGAAGTAAGGTATATATTTCAATGCTCGATACCGAGGATCGCAGCGCACTTTTCTCTCGATTACCGAGCATTGAAATATATACCTTATTACGATTGGGTAAGTATTAAATTCAATTGATAAATTTAAAATCCTCTGCCGTCCCGTCCGCCACTGCAGAGGCCCTATGGCACATGTCCTACCGACGGCGATTAACGAGAAGCAGCAACAATAAACGAGTTGGTGATAACGAGCAATTACGCGTTGTGGTGCAGTTCGATTCAAAGTTAAGGCGGCTCGAAAGTTACTGCTCGCTGCGCAGTACCCCACCCCTCACCCCCGCTGACCCATGAATTTGTTACTGCACAGCGACTCGCCTCATGTTCCGAACCGTTTGAATCGGACTGTATGCGTATGAATGGACCAAGCGTGAGTCTCTCGGTCTCGGCTGTGTTCTGCCTGTCAAGCGCGCGTCGATGTGCGCGTACTCTATGGGCCTAGTCAAAAGTATTCTGTGGGACTAGTCATACATAACAAGCGCCCGAGGCGAGCGCCTTGTGTGCTGCGTTTTGTGCACTCAATCAAATTGTAGGTATGAATTTCTATGTAACGGATTATAACAAGCGTTGCTGTCAAACTTTGCATTTGATAAGCATTCAACGTGCGCCCGAAACGCAGCGTTCTGTGCTAACAAATAGGGACTACCTATTTGTTAGCTCTAGTCACTGCGACAAACCAGTACTTCATATTTATACGGGGTGGCAGAGACATCGACGCGAAAACTTACCATGGATTCAGTACGTGGTTCTGAACCACACGGTTGAAATTTTTCATCGGTTATAAAAAAATCTGTTCCTTTCATTTTGACCTTGATTTTTTTTTTGAATAACCGATGAAAAATTACAACGCAGAGGGCTTCAGAATCACGTACTGAATCCATGGTTAAAGTTATTGCGTCAATGTCCTTGCCACCCTGTATTAATTTTTTTTTTTTTTTTTTATCCTTAACACCTGATGGTAAGTGATGATCAGAGGAAGCGAGCTTCACCCGGAATCCTCAACCACAGAGGAACTGGCTATCTTATCTCTAACTGCCGAAACACAACAATACTGTTTACATTGTTGTTATGACGTCAGACTTAAGATAAGATGGTGGTAGCTAGCCAGGCGGACTTAGAACAAGCTACCACCAACCAAACCTAGCAGAAAATTTTGCCCCCACTGAGAATCGAACCTGGGACCTCTGGGTCTGATACAGGTGGTTTAACCACTAGACCACAGAGGCGTTTAATTTCGTAAACGAAGTGGTTTTTTTACACCTTTTACATTATTGTCCTTTAAATCCAATCGTTGACTGGTAGACAATGCCTGTGGCATTAAGTCACCATATGTACACCACTACCGTAACCTTACAGTAGTGGTACATAGAGGACTTGGTCTTGCTCTTGGTCTCTTGGTTAGCCTCTTGGTCTTATTGTTCATCGCTGGGATAAGACCGTACGAAGCAATTTCTGTATAAAAAAATCCTTGACCGCACCGACCGCTTGACCGTGAGGGCAGAATAAAATCGCGGTTATGTGTTGTACGCATTCAAAAATATTGCCAAATTATCCGGGAATTTGATTCGTACGGGCTTATCCCAGCGCCGATCGTACACCAACACACTCTACATGAAGTTTAAATTTTAGGCCTCATTCTATTGAGTAAATACAGTTTCGTATCGACTCTTTTCACACGAGTTTAACTCCGAATACCTACCCTCGGGAAAAAATATATTCGGATTTCACCTGACTTTTCAACGTTGAAAGCTGGCACCTACATACTCATTAATTTCACCACGGTTGAGAGCTTGTGAGGGTTTCGCGGCGGCTGAAGAGTCTTTTTCATGCTTTGTCTGTAAGTACCTACTTATACCTACTTTTTATACACCTCAAATCTTTTGACATAGCAGTCAGCACGTTAGAGACGCTCATTACTCGGTTTAAGGAAACCGTGTGGAACATAGAAATCTTCTTTCTTATATCTATGGTGTGGGATGTTCAAAAATACTTGGAAATTAGAGCATCATTTTGACAACCATCTTCGAGATAAATCAAAAATGCTGTAGTCGAATAGGTATATCAAATAGTACCTAGTCCCTCCCTATAATGTTGGGTCCACTATTCTAGGGCGAACACGAATACGCTTTGGAGATAGCTCCGTACCTACTCCATTGTTAAAGTTTAACAGAGGAGCCGACATTACGGCGCCGATACGAATTATTTGTTGAAACGCACTCTATGCGAGCAGAGCAGAAGGACGTCAATTTTACTTTTAGGTCGTGTTCAGCGGTCGAATAAATGGCTCTTTCGCAAAATGTCTACTGGTCGTAAAATGTCTCTTTCTCATAATGTCTCTTTCGCAGAAATGCAGAATGTTTCTTTCGCAGAATGTCGCGATAGAAGTTAGGAACAAAAATTTGTTAAATAAAATCATTTATTAAAGTAAACAAATCATAAATCTTAGAATAATAACGCATAGAAGCCGCGTCTAGTACAAAACACGAGCGATATCGTGTGTCCAGTTCATTTTGTTTGTGTGCGTGAGCCGAATGTGTCTACGTTCCGCAAACGCACACAAATATAGCTTTCAGTGATACCATTACCAGGCCTTTACCCACAAAAATATGGGAAAAGGACCAAACCAAGACAAGTATTTTATGTTACCAGGAACTGGAACTTCATTATTTTTCCGGAAGGTAAAATTCGATTTATCCTTACATATTATAAAACAAAGTCCCCCGCCGCGTCTGTCTGTCTGAACGCGATAAACTCAAAAACTACTAAACAGATTTTCAAACGGTTTTCACCATTGAACGGAGTGATCATGCGGAAGGTTTTAGTACCATAATAACATCCAAACGGGTGTTATAATGTTGTACTCATCGAACAGCCACATTCTCATGGTTTCTTTATAAATTTCAAAAAAGAACACTATAATTCATTAAAGTTTTGTGTAAATTAGCTGAAATATAACAATTATTATTGAAGATGTCGGAAAAAATCATATCTACTGGGAGCTTTACTGGCGTGCGCCGCGTAAGCCGTGAGAGATAAATCAAATGTATGTTCTAGAGTATTGTATACCTTAAAAACATCAACAAAAAAGTCCGCGATGGCATATATCTATCTTCTAAGGATGACCCACAGTAACCATTTTATCCCTTAAAATTTTATAATATTTTCATTGTTATTTCCGAAGCTATTTTGACCGGTATCATGTTAATCCTTATCCAATAAAATATGTTATTTAAATTGGGCATTCAATTTCGATTAAAATATGCCTTCACATCACATCATTTAAATTAATAGTTTCAAGAGATATCACAGTTTGAAAATTACGCGTAACAAGCCTCGGGTAAAAGCTAGTTTAAAATAAAAGGAAATAAATGAACCGTTAATCGCATGAAGAAAATGATTAGTTCAATGCGTTTAGAATGTGTGATGGGTTTTTAATATTAACATGTATTAATTGCTGACATGTAAAAAATCGGATATGATATCAAATAATAGTAAGTGTTGTAAGTTTCCAAATACCTATTTATATTTAAATAGGAAGATGACTGAGAAAATTACAAAAAATTAAAAAGTTTAAAAACACTAAGTAGCAGTGTCGATAACGACCATTTAAAGGCTGTAAATAGTTTAAATTGACGCACCCAGAATCGCCACCAGTATCCTATTTACAAAGACTTATATAAAATACCTAATGACAGGTTAGTTTCTCGAAACTGGCAAAATGTTTTATCGTATTCCATAAGGTAGGTAGTAAGGTACCTACATCTAAAACATTTTTTTTTGGTAAACCAAAATAAGAACAAAATTGAAAGCAATGTGGGTATTTTTTTCCTCACAAATAGCAACACTGTATTGTGATAAAGTAGGTTATTAGAATTTTTGTTTCATGATCGATTTACGTAAAAAGAATGTATAAAATGTAAGTATTTACTTATGAAATGTAATTTGATCACATTTTGTCTTGTTTTTCTAGTGCTATGACATCTCTTCACGCTACAAACTGTCATTTTCAATTATTTTAAATTATTTATTCGCGAGCTGTGTTCGACGGAACGTGACCTTGAGTACTGACGGCTCGCCGAGAGAAGTTAGCCACTATGGCTAAGTTTTAGTTGCCTCACTTTTTGCACTCGTACTAGGTTTCTATGCGTTATTATTCTAAGTCATAAATTACCTCGTTTTGGTACATAAATTAACTAACACAAAAAAAAAACCTAAGTATATATCATATAAGGGAGAACATGTTTAATTCATCCTAACTACGGAACCCTTCTTTGTGCGGGGTCCGACACGCACTTGGCCGGTTTTTTTTACTTTACTTTAATACTTACCTAAATGTTTCTTAAAACTACCTACATTTTTTTCCTAAGTTCTATCCCGACATTTTGCAAAAGAGATTCTGCGAAACAAACATTCTGTGAAAGTGACATTTTGCGAAAGAGACAATATGAGAAAGAGACATTTTACGACCAGTAGACATTTTGCAAATGAGCCGAATAAATTACTAGAATTAAAAGTCATAATCTGTCATGTATCTAATTTAAAAATGGAGCAAAGTTATCAATGCGATTTGGCTTGCAAATAAAACTGTTGAAAGTAAAGAAGAAACAAATGAACATACGAACGCGTGAATAGTTCTCTTTGTTCTTAATTTATTCTTAAATTCTGTACCTAATTAAAAGTAATTTCGAGATCGCTTCGCTCGATATACTATTTCTTAAACTTTTCAGCTTTCCTGGGCGGGGAATTTACCTAGTCGTTAGTTTTGCCGCCCCGAGCCCTCATCAGGCTTAGTCGCCGATGTGCTACCAGGCAAAGAAACTTGAATGGTGTAAACGGAGCTTTACAGTTTACTGTTCAATATTCTCGTCTTTAACAAATAAGTTAACCGCAGACTCTTGTGGGTAGTTGCAAGGCCGTCTTAACCATATTGGGCGCCGGGGTGCGAAAATCATCCTGCGCCCCCCTTGTCAACGAAAAAAAAGCTAAATTTTTGGGTTCCTTTTTAATTTAAGTAATACTTTATAAGGCTGTTTTCAAGAGTCATCACGAACCGTCTCGCGCGCATGTTTGGCGAGTTCCAGCCTCCCGAATAAGCTGGATTCCGTAAAGGCTTTAGCACCGTAGACCACATAAATACACTGCGGCAGGTTATACAGAAGCCTGAAGAGTATAACCTGACTCTCTGCTTAGCGTTTGTGGACGCCTACGACTCCTACGAGAAAGCCTTCGATTCGATTCTGACTTGGGCTGTACACGATAGTCAATCTGGCACCGTTGCAATCTTTCCAACGATGCCTGATCGACTATCGGTACATCGAGCTGCTGCACTGTTTGTATGAAAACGCTACTATGTCAGTCCAACTCCAGGACCAGATCTCGAAACTTATTTTTCTGCAGCGAGGGGTGAGACGGAGACGTTATCTCTCCGAAACTGTTCACCGCTGCACTGGAGAATATCTTTAAGGTTCTGGACTGGAAAGGGGTTGGCATCAACATCAATGGCAAGTAAATCACTCACCTTCGGTTTGCCGACGATATAGTAGTCAAGGCTGAGACTATGGAGGACGTCAGTATAATGCTCGATGAACTCAGTAGAGCTTTCGAAAGAGTAGGTCTTAAAATTAACATGGACAAAACGAAGGTCATGTCGAATGCCCATGTAACACTCTCACCCTAATAAAGATCGGAGTTGAGACACTTGAAGTTGTGGACATTATGTTTACCAGGAAAGACTGTCCAGTTAGGTAGTTCCAACTTCGAGAAAGAGGTCAATCATCGAATCCGACTCGGCTGGGCGACGTTCGGGAAACTGCGTACTATGTTCTCGTCTCAAATAGCAGTGTCTCAAGACAAAAGTTTTCTAAAACTTAAATGGTAGTGGGCAGGGCAAATTGCTCGTAAAACAGATGGCCGATGGGGCCGAAATCTTCTGGAGTGTTACCCGCGTACCAAAAGACGTAGCGTTGGAAGGCCTCCCACAAGGTGGACCGATGACCTGATGAAGGGCGCATGAATTCGCTGGATGCGAAAAGCACAGAACCGGTCGAATGAGCGGTGCTCGGGGGAGGCCTATGTCCAGCAGTGGACGTCTTTCGGCTGAAATCTTCCCTGTGACCCTGTCAATGTCCGATCTATTTTCACGTGTGAACTTTTCTTCTAAGTTTAGACATTGCGCTTTTTTTGGTCAGCACTCTTTGAATTTGCCGCGTGTGTTCGTTGGAATATAAATTTTATTCTCGTCGTAATAAGATCTAAATTGGCTTGCACAACGCAAGTCGCAAGGCTTATGTGCCGAAAGCTGTATTTGTGTATTTTTTGTAAACGATATTAGTGCCTATATTTTTATAGTTACTTATAATGAATATTAACTATGTAATTTTTTTTTACATTGTAATTACGCGTGGTATATGTCATAAGGCGATCGGCTTGCGCCCCCTAAGACCCTGCGCTCGGGTGCGACGCACCCCTTGCACCCCCGGGTAAAGACGGCCCTGGGTAGTTGGGCAGTATTTAATCAGTTGGTCGGTAAAGCTGAACTCCGTTGAGATTGAGATTGATGAAGTTTTGATCAGGGCATTATCTAAGTACTTTTAAGTATTAACTGAATTCTATATGAATGAAACTGTTGCTTGTTAAAGAATCGGAAGTTAAGATCAGTTATCAACTCAGCATCTCGCAGTCCACGGCTGGACATAGGCCTCTGCCAGGCTGCCACAACACCCTGTCCTCCGCCTTCCGTACCCGGTCTGTCCCAGGCAGGCAGGGGACACAATGAATGCGGAGGACTGGCGGTGGCTGGGACTCCCAGTCACCTTTTTAAGGTCGTCGGTCCATCAAGCTTGCCGATACGCGGTCTCCACTTAAGGACTCGTCTGCTTCACCAGTCATCGATCCTTCGCCAAACATGGCCAGCAAAATCATCATGGCCACCACACAGCAAAATCGGGAGTCCCACAGGGGTCTCACCTAGGCCCTATTCCTCCTATCAATATAAACTTTGTCAACGAACGGTACACTTTGTAATTGGAACGAAGTTCCTTATCATGCACGTCATACTCTGCACAAAAAAGTGTAAAGCTAGTGTGTTGAAATAATATTTATAAAAATATTATTGTAGTACGAGTACAGGTTATTTTAATTAAAGTTAATCATTTCCACTTATTGGTGCCGATTCTCTTGTACACCGAACTAAACTAACTAAACTATCACTAAAATGCCTTACTTTTGGCTATGAGAATCTTTAGCTATTCTGACAAAAAAAATCTCTAATTTAAAAAAAATATTTTGACGCATCTAAAATCGAATTTGACAATCGCGTGACGACTCCACACGTGGTACTTGTTTACTGTACCCCGTGATTTTTTTTAGAGCCGGTGGCGCGCAGGGCGGGCAGCCTCGACGTGTTTTATATTGAATTTTTCACTTTTTGTATGGAAAATATGAAAAATTATTACCAACAAGTTGGGATTTTAAAGGGAGTCGAAAGTTTTCATTATTTTTGCGATAGGACGCACCATTTTCGAGATATAAGCAAAACAAAAAAAAAAAACAGTACTGTTTTGCACTGAAGTCGAAGTGTTGGTGTGAATTTTAGTTCATGCCAACTAATTTTATTCCACTTGTTTTTAATCGCGTTTAAATAGTTAGATTTACTTGGATAGGTGCAATCTTAGTGCTGTCAAACTAAAATATAGTTAAGTTGTGTCACTGTAGTCTATTTCAGAATTGCAAATCCTCGTTTGACAGGACTAAACTAAATTTTGGTGATTTTTAGTCTAGTTTAGAGGCATTTGTGACAAGAGAATCGGCACCAATAATGGCATCTTATTGTCAGTCGTGACTAATGGCTTTTGCAGACCAGCGCGATTTGTCGCGACGCGACACGAACAATGCAATTTCTAAGAAAACTTCACGGTATAACAATAACCGATGTCGCGTCGCGCGACAAGTCGCGCTGGTCTGCACAAAGCTTAATGCTTTATCTTAATCATGGCATAACAAACAATTAAACGAGACATAGAATTTAAATTGAATATGAATAGTATGAAATCTATCATAATTTGCTATTTTCCAATTATAATAATAAAAGTCTATTATATTCCTTGAGCTGCAACTCAGTTCACCTAGTGCCAAGCCGTCTGTCGCATGTCGTTCGGTGCGAAATGATAACTGTCAAAACAAAAGCTCCGTGCAGCTATGAATCTGATATCACGTAAGACATATACCTATTTCTTAATTTTAAACTTTGCAGCCGTTCCTTTTCATTTACTTCTTTATTAAGCAACAAACTACCACAACAATATTCTGACCATAGAATATATACAGTATGTTAACTAACGTTCCCGTTAACCCGCAATAGTATAGCGTCCATACATGCCAGGAAAAATATTAATATTATTTATCGATTTTCATGTAGTTTTCACAGATAGATAGATATTAATTTGGAAGAGAATATAGGCTTTGTTTCATTAAAATCGGATGTCGCAAAAAAAAGTTATCGTCATACAACACGGTATTCTGTTCATGACAGGTATGCACAATTTATGAGAGTACCTAATAAAAAGTACTAGGCTTGCATGAATTCAAGACAGTATTACAATTATTAGTTTATCCCACTAATAGGATTTGGATGAAATATGGCACACAAATAGTTTTTAACTAAAAAAAGTACTAGGCTTGCATGAATTAACGATTAGTTTATTTGAGTAAATTAAAGAAAATTTTGGATATTCCACCGGAAAAGTCGGAAATACACCCGTACACTGTTATTTGAAAATATTGTAAAAGCCAATTGTTTTTAAAAGAGTAACCGTGGAGTTTCTTGCCGGCTCTTCTTCATAGGAATCGACCAATTGGAACCGTGCACCTAGCTTCTGACGTTTCATAAGTGCCCATGTAGGTTTATGTGAAATAAAATATTTTGAATTTTGAATTGTGTTCTGACACATAAAGGATGTACAAACTTGTACTCTCTCATTGTGGTAGTAAGGTGTATCTAAGTTTTATTGATAAGTACGACCACATAATTTTCATTCAAGCCAATAATTCATAATAACAAATAACACTTTCGCATTTTCTTAGCTTTAATTGTTATGAATGATTGGTTTGAATGAAAATGATGTGGTCGTACTTATAATCAAATTAATAAAACTTAGATACAGGGTGTATCTAAGTTTTACTTGATAAGTACGACCACCTAGTGGAAAGATATGTTAATTAAAAACAAATTGTTACATGCCAGTTAGATATGGTCTCATTAAATACCGTAGTTATGGGATATCAAAAAGAAAACTATCACAACTAAGAAGGCTTTACAAGTTAACGAGTAATAATCGAGCATACATTCCGTATGGGAGAACGTGTTATTCAACTACTTACAATGTTATGTTTGCTCTTAGGATATATTTGTCCCAACTACGGAACCCTTCATTGTGCGTGGTCCGACACACACAATTGAAAAATTGAATGTATTATAATTTCAATTGCTTTGAGAATAATAGGTACTTTTTTGTTTGTTAAAAATTTGAAACTTTTTCTAAAGGTTTTTTTCAATTTCTAACTTTTCCTCCGAAATGTATGGGAAAAGTGTTTTGAGATTTCTGACTGATTTAGTACTCAAACCTCAGTTGGTCCAATAGAGTATTTTGGTCCTTAGAAGAAACAGAGGGCCTAGACTAATGGCATTCGCTTCGGAGCGATTCTATTTCGACAATCGCTTCAACGATAACGAACTTCGATTAACAGACAAAGTACAGTGTGTCCTTCACCACACAATCCTCACTTTTTAAAACTTCATGAAATTAAATTATAAGAACGCCAAAAATTTTTCAAGAAATAGTCATAAATAGTCAATAAGATTTAAAAAAAAGTCGCATTGTGGTCCGAAGTTAGAGCTATAAGTTGGTGAAGATTGTGGGGTGAACGTCTCCACACAATCCTCACCTCAGTCACTCAGTGCAACCAAACGGCTGGGAGTATCGACTTGGTTTCAATTCCAAAAAATAGTCAATAAATAGTCGTAACGCTATGCCAAATTTCGAAAATAGTCATTAAGAGGTTCCAGAGATATAAAGGTGTCTTGGTGAGTATTACGTGGTGAGCCTTTCTCGCCACAATCCTCACCTGATTACTGTACGTTTTTTCATTTGAATTTGGTGTCAAAAAATAGTCAAGTCAAGACATAGTCGTCTCGATCCACGATAATTTCTACCTGGTTTATTATGTAGAAGTATGTCAAACTTCCATGTAAACTTCTACATACATTATGTTTTGGTACAGTCACGAATACTTAAATTACAAATCTATTTTAATATTGTTGTATATTAATATACGGTAATAAAATATTGTAGTTACTTACGTGTTGATTATTTCTGTCAAAGTTTAATAAACCTGTACTTACATAATATTCCTCCAATTTAAAATATGTTTCTTGCTATTTCATTTAGACATTTCCTTCCGGTTGGCTTGAGTTAACTGATTTCACCAATGAAACTGAACGCGATCAGCATTTCTAAAACGCGTTCAAGAGCTGTCAGTGTCAAAATTTTTATATATCAACGCGTTAAGATGTGCTGAACGCGTTCAATTTCATTGGTGAAATATGCACTAAGTCTTTATTTCAGATTAATTTTATTTTAGTATGAGTAATTAAGACTATCTACCTACTTACCTATTATTAAAATACCTTTAAAGATTCATTATAATATTATATTTTCTACTTTGTTTAAGTAAGCTCGGTAAGCACCTTATTACTTTTTTTAAATGAGGCAGAATGTACCTACGTCATTACTGTTGTACAAATGTGTGGATCGAAAAAGTGTATGAAAATTCATGGTTAACGTGCTGAGCAGGCTGAAAAAGTATATGAAAATCATTCATCGTTAACGAGCTGTTTTTTTTTTAATTTTGTGCAATTCAGTAACTTAGTATAATATAATGCCAAAAGACAAACAAGTTTTAAAAGTCCGCAAAATTATACTGGCCACCATAATTATTGTGTTACGAGTTTACGACCGAATAGTTTTGTAAGAAAAATTCTACATCTTATGTAGGTACTTAGTAACAGAAATAATGATATTCTGTAAAGTCAGATATACAGTATGTTAACTAACAGAAGGCGTTCCCGTTAACTCGCAATAGTATAGCGTCCATACATGCTAGAAAAAATATTAAAATCGAAAAAAAAAAAACTTTTTTTATTTTTTTATCATAAAATATTCACAAAAAATATTAATTTCATACGTAAAACAAACACTCTATACACGTGCACTTGTCGCACTTGTCTTTCAACGATGAAAGACAAGTGCCCGTGTACAGAGTGTTAGAATTAAGCATCAATTTAAAAAAAAGAGAAAACTTTATTTAAAAAAAATAAAAAAACATTTTTATTTTTAACTTTAATATTTTTTCTAGCATGTATTGACGCTATACTATTGCGGGTTAACGGGAACGCCCTCTGTTAGTTAACATACTGTATATACAAATACATAATTATATACTGGCAACTCATCCGGCTTCGCACGGGTAGCATAATTCTATACGACACACCTTCACACCTTCCTTATGAATCACTCCGTCAATTGGTGAAAACCGCATGAAAATCTTGTTTTTGAGTTTATCGCGTTCAGACAGACGCGGTGGCGGCGGAGGGATTTTTTTTAATAATATGTTATGATTATGTTATTCATTATTATATATAACACATACTTAAAATACCTACCTAAAATAGCTACATAACTAGCAATAACGCAAACAAAAAATTTGTTGACCACTAAAAATACGTACATAATAATTTTGTGCTCGACTGTACTCGACTCGAAAATGTATGTAGAAGTTTACGTGGAAGTTTTTTTTTTTTTTTTTTTTATAAAAAATGTTTATTTTTCTTCCACAAATAACACTTACTAACTAAAACTGGATGGAAAAAGAAAAATGATTATGATGCAGGACAATGTTCATTTGTGGGAGACTGGTGCCTAAACTAAGCCGTGACTTGTATTTCAGGACACCAGGAACTCCCCCCTACAGGTAACAATATCATCAAAAACATTACTAAAGACAATGCTTAACAAAAGTTACATTTTTATGTTATAAGGGCTAACTATTTGTTGGAAAAGAAGACAAAAAGAAAATAATAATAAAAAATAAAAAACAAATATTAATTTTGTATGAAGTGTAGTGGAGTTCAGGTGATGTGGGATGTGGGTGAGAGTGTGATGTATTTTGACTGTGTGTGTGTGTGTGTGTGTGTATGTGTGCGGGTGTAGTGTTGAAAGGGTGAGAGAGTATATGAGTGGGTTCATGTTCAACTAGACGAATGGTTCCTATTACGTTTTTATGACTAGTAGCTCCTCTGTTTTTGTGTAGTTCAATTTTAGTAGCCAATTAGTCAATATATTTTTACATTTAGATTTATTGTAATTAAAAATACCTAATTCTTTATTTAACTTATTGTAGAGTTCAGGTCCTCGGAAAGTATAAAATTTTTGGGCAAATCCTGTTTTAGATTTGATGGTGCTACATATTGCATAAGTTGCCTCCTCGTTGTTAATTTAGAAAGATCGAAAGAGGATGAATCTGAATGTTGCCGCAGAATAGTAAAAAGGATGTAAATTTGCCTGACAGTTAACACCTCAGCTTCCTGATACAGTGCTTCAGTAGGATAGAGCCGTGGTTTTGAAAGGCCAACTTTCAGAATCAACCTTTGGGCTCTCTCTATTTCCAACATTTTAGTTTTACCGGCACCTCCCCACGTTGTTACACAATATGTCAGTATAGACTGAACAAGGGCAAAATATACCATTTTAAGCGTTTCACCATTTGCTACCTGTCTAAGCTGTTTAAAAATATAAGTCAGTTTCCGTACTCTTTTACATAAGCTGTGAATGTGTTCATCAAAGGACAACCTTTTATCAATAGTTACACCCAAATAACGAATACTTTGTGTCGGCTGTATAGATGAGCAGCTACATTGATTCAAAGGAGGAAATGAACACTGATGAACGTATAAGAGAGGCTTATTTTGAAAGAAAGTTTCTGCGCTCCTGATTGCAAAAGGAATGTAGGTATTTGGTTTTATCTGCGTTAAGAGTGAGCGAGTTTGCAGCGAGCCAGTGGCAGACCGTGTTCAGACCTGATTGAGCTAAAGAATATACTTCTACATAATAAACAAATAAAAAAAATAACAAATACAAAATAAACTAGATCAAAATTATCGTGGTTGGAGACGACTATTTCTTGACTATTTTTTGACACCAAATTCAAATGAAAAAACCTAAACATTCCGCGGTAATCAGGTGAGAATTGTGGCGAGAAAAGCTCACCACGTAATCCTCACCAAGACATCTTTATATCTCTGGAACCTCTTAATGACTATTTTCGAGATTTGGCATAGCGTTACGACTATTTCTTGACAATTTTTTGGAATTGAAACCAAGTCGATACTCCCAGCCGTTTGATTGCACTGAGGTGAGGATTGTGTGGAGACGTTCACCCCACAATCTTCACCAACTTATAGCTCTAACTTCGGACCACAATGCGACTATTTTTTAAATCTTGGTGACTATTTATGACTATTTCTTGAAAAATTTTTGGCGTTCTCAAAATTGAATTTCATGAAGTTTTAAAAAGTGAGGATTGTGTGGTGAAGGACACACTGTACTTTGTCTGCTAATCGAAGTTCGTTATCGTTGAAGCGATAGCGATTGTCGAAATAGAATCGCTCCGAAGCGAATGCCATTAGTCTAGGCCCGCTGTTTCTTCTAAGGACCAAAATACTCTATTGGACCAACTGAGGTTTGAGTACTAAATGAGTCAGAAATCTCAAAACACTTTTCCCATACATTTCAGAGGAAAAGTTAGAAATTGAAAAAAACCTTTAGAAAAAGTTTCAAATTTTAAACAAACAAAAAAGTACCTATTATTCTCAAAGCAATTGAAATTATAATACATTCAATTTTTCAATTGTGTGTGTCGGACCACGCACAATGAAGGGTTCCTTAGTTGGGACAAATATATCCCAAGAGCAAACATAACATTGTAAGTAGTTGAATAACACGTTCTCCCATACGGAATGTATGCTCGATTATTACTCGTTAACTTGTAAAGCCTTCTTAGTTGTGATAGTTTTCTTTTTGATATCCCATAACTACGGTATTTAATGAGACCATATCTAACTGGCATGTAACTATTTGTTTTTAATTAACATATCTTTCCACTAGGTGGTCGTACTTATCAAGTAAAACTTAGATACACCCTGTATCTAAGTTTTATTAATTTGATTATAAGTACGACCACATCATTTTCATTCAAACCAATCATTCATAACAATTAAAGCTAAGAAAATGCGAAAGTGTTATTTGTTATTATGAATTATTGGTTTGAATGAAAATGATGTGGTCGTACTTATCAATAAAACTTAGATACACCTTATTACCACAATGAGAGAGTACAAGTGTTTGTACATCCTTTATCTGTCAGAACCCAATTCAAAATATTTTATTTCACATAAACCTATATGGGCACTTATGAAACGTCAGAAGCTAGGTGCACCGGTTGCACGGTTCCAATTAGTCGATTCCTATGAAGAAGAGCCGGCAAGAAACTCCACGGTTACTCTTTTAAAAACAATTGACTTTTACAATATTTTCAAATAACTGTTGGGGTTCTCATAATTGAATTTCATGAAGTTTTCAAAGGTGAGGATTGTGTGGTGAAGGACACAGTACAGTCACTACGTTTCGCTATCGTCTGATCCATTGGTTTCTTCGCAGCTTCGATAAAAACTACATTTTGTCTCTGGTCTTCCGTTAGCAAACGAAAAGCTGGGAACAAATTATCGGACGCGTCCGACGCGTCCGCGGACGTTTACTGTCAGTTCGAACATGAATTGATGTGATCGTAGGGAACTGACAGTAAACATCCGCGGACGCGTCCGATAATTTGTTCCCAGCTTTAAACTCCGCGCTGTCGCTGTCAATTCTTGTTGTCAGTTGAAATCTAATAGTACGAGAGCTCCCGAAAAAAACCATGTCGCATCGTTTACGGCCAGAACCATATAAAATTGTTAGTTTAGATGATGCTGAAGCTGACTCGGTGGGCAGTACCCGTCAAAAACGTTACAGTTTTATGGGAGCCCATTTCTACTATGTCAAAAAAATTAGACAGAAGGTTTCATTACAATAATAACTGATATTAAAAATAACTACACTAACGGGCACTACGTAGACTCTCTGGTTGTATTCCACACAAGATTAGAAACATGATTTATAATGCACTCGTGAAACCACCTAGAAATATTTGGTTGAAGTATGGGGCTGTGCTGGTAAAACATACATAAACCAGATACAAGTGATACAAAACAAATTAATGAAAACTCTATACAATTACCATCGCTACCGAACATAAACTAAACAAATATATAACGACACCAAGCTATACAAAATACAACAACTATATATATACAAAACATGTACTTTAGTAAGGAAAATTATAACCAAGGAAACACATTCTCAATTGACTTTTTAAAAAAAAACTTCACGGATACTACACAAGAAATCGTAATAAACTCGAACTCAGACCACCCAGGACCAATTACGGGAAGAAGAACATTCTATACGAAGGAGCGGTACTGTACAATAAGTTGCCAGATAATATTGTTGATGCAAACAATGTAAATATTTTTTTAAAATTGTTAAAAGTTTGTTTCTGAAACACAGTAAAATATAGAAAATGCCTGCATGAAAAATAACTAAAATAACCTTTTTGTATTTTTAGAAGCCTAGTTATTAAATATTTTCTGTCGTCATTTTATCGACTCACGGAGTTCTTTGTTACCTTATAACTGCATGATTTATTTGTTTATCTCATATTTAAGTGAACTGTATGTGTTCTTTATGAGAATAAACTCTTTAAACCGAAAAATGTACATAGGTTCCGTAATTTTATTACACAACAAATCCATATACAATCATATGCATTTGTTCGTAAAACGATGAGGCAAAAATTTTGGACATAGGCTCTCATACCACGACTCCGGGACGAAAATTCAAAAGTGATAAAATTCTGTTATAATGCATTTCGTCGAGAGTTTCCAGTAGGAATGATGACCAAAATTAGTTTTTTGTCCGTCAGGTGGATTATTATCAACTATTGGACACGTATTTTGTTTTTTTACGTAGATAACCAAAATATTACGACGTAGCGAGTAGCGAGCCCCACTCCCCAACTTTGATGCGTTTTATCTAAGTATTTTTTTATAAATATGATAAAGCAAGAAATGCATATTTAATACTTTCTTATTATCTGACTGACGGGCTTAATAGATTTTCTTTTTTTTACCCAGACTACGTCTATAACGTCAAACTGACCGGTATGTTCTCCTCTGTTACAGATATTTGCTGGTTACTTATACTGCATCTTCCTGTATATTCACCAGCATCAAACCACGCAGAAAGCTCTTTCAGGTTCGGACCAGATGACGAGTACAAGTATGGAACAGTTCCGAAACTAAAAGACAATCGTATATATCATCTTAGAGCACATCATACTGACCCGCCAATATGGAATTGGATACCCAATCATAAAATTACGGACCTACTATTCACCAAAACTCCTAAACATAAAGAAAAATACGACTCACATCGCCCAAGCCATCCAAAGACACCGAGAACTACTACTATTAAATCAAAAATAAATACTACACCTGAATCAACAACACGATCACATCCTCCGAAAATAAAAATCAAAAATATAAAAGAAATATTGGAAAAAGAAAGGCGGGAAAAAAACAAGGAAAAAGATAAGTTGGAAAATAAAAGGTGCGAAAAAGAATGGCGAGAAATAAAAAAAGAAAAAGAAAGGTTGGAAAAAGAAAGGTTGGAAAATAAAAGGTGGGAAAAAGAAAGGCGGGAAATAATAAAGGAAAAACAAAGGTTGGAAAAAGAAAGGTTGGAAAATAAAAGGTGGGAAAAAGAAATGCGGGAAAAAATAAAGGAAAAAGAAAGGATGGAAAAAGAAAGGTGGGAAAAAGTTAGGCGGGAAATAATAAAGGAAAAAGAAAGGTTGGATAAAGAAAGGTTGGAAAATAAAAGGTGGGAAAAAGAAAGCCGGGAAAAAATAAAGGAAAAAGAAACGTTGGATAAAGAAAGGTGGGAAAAAGAAAGGCGGGAAATAATAAAGGAAAAAGAAAGGTTGGAAAAAAGAAGGTTGGAAAATAAAAGGTGGGAAAAAGAAAGGCGGGAAATAATACAGGAAAAAGAAAGGTTAAAAAAAGAAAGGTTGGAAAATGAAAGGTGGGAAAAAGAAATGCGGAAAAAAATAAAGGAAAAAGAAAGGTTGGAAAAAGAAAGGTGGGAAAAAGTTAGGCAGGAAATAATAAAGGAAAAAGAAAGGTTGGAAAAAGAAAGGTTGGAAAATAAAAGGAGGGAAAAAGAAAGACGAGAAAAAATTAAGGAAAAAGAAAGGTTGGATAAAGAAAGGTGGGAAAAAGAAAGGCGGGGAATAATAAAGGAAAAAAAAAGGTTGGAAAAAGAAAGGTTGGAAAATGAAAGGTGGGAAAAAGAAAGACGGGAAAAAATAAAGGAAAAAGAAAGGTGGGAAAAAGAAAGGCGGGAAATAATAAAGGAAAAAGAAAGGTGGGAAAAAGAAAGACGGGAAATAATAAAGGAAAAAGAAAGGTTAGAAAAAGAAAGGTTGGAATATGAAAGGTCGGAAAAAGAAAGGTGGGAAAAAATAAAGGAAAAAGAAAGGTTGGATAAAGAAATGTGGGAAAAAGAAAGGCGGGAAATAATAAAGGAAAAAGAAAGGTTGGAAAAAAAAAGGTTGGAAAATGAAAGATGGGAAAAAGAAAGACGGGAAAAAATAAAGGAAAAAGAAAGGTGCGAAAAAGAAAGGCGGGAAATAATAAAGGAAAAAGAAAGGTTGGAAAATATAATGTTGGAAATAGAAAGGTGGGAAATAGAAAGGCAGGAAATATTAAACGAAAAAGAAAGGTGGGAAAAAGAAAGGCGGGAAATAATAAAGGAAAAAGAAAAGTTTGAAAAAGAAAGGTTGGAATATGAAAGGTGGGAAAAAGAAAGGCGGGAAAAAATAAAGGAAAATGAAAGGTTGGAAAAAGAAAGGTGGGAAAAAGAAAGGCGGGAAATAATGAAGGAAAAGGAAAGGTTGGAAAATGTAAGGTTTGAAATAGAAAGGTGGAAAATAGAAAGGCAGGAAATAATAAAGGAAAAAGAAAGGTGGGAAAAAGGAAGGCGGGAAATAATAAAGGAAAAAGAAAGGTTGGAAAAAGTAATGTTGGAAATAGAAAGGTGGGAAATAGAAAGGCAGGAAATAATAAACGAAAAAGAAAGGTGGGAAAAAGAAAGGCGGGAAATAATAAAGGAAAAAGAAAAGTTAGAAAAAGAAAGGTTGGAATATGAAAGGTGGGAAAATGAAAGGCGGGAAAAAATAAAGGAAAAAGAAAGGTTGGAAAAAGAAAGGTGGGAAAGAGAATGGCGGGAAATAATAAAGGAAAAGGAAAGGTTGGAAAATGTAAGGTTGGAAATAGAAAAGTGGGAAATAGAAAGGCAGGAAATAATAAACGAAAAAGAAAGGTTGGAAAATGAAAGGTTGGAAAAAGAAAGGTTGGAAAATGAAAGGTGGGAAAAAGAAAGGCGGGAAATAATAAAGGAAAAAGAAAGGTTGGAAAAAGTAAGGTTGGATAATGAAAGGTGGGAAAAAGAAAGGCGGGAAATAATAAAGGAAAAAGAAAGGTTGGAAAACGAAAGGTTGGAAAATGAAAGGTGGGAAAAAGAAAGACGGGAAAAAATAAAGGAAAATGAAAGGTTGAATAAAGAAAGGTGGGAAAAAGAAAGGCGGGAAATAATAAAGGAGAAAGAAAGGTTGGAAAATGTAATGTTGGAAATAGAAAAGTGGGAAATAGAAAGGCAGGAAATAATAAACGAAAAAGAAAGGTTGGAAAATGAAAGGCAGGAAATAATAAAGGAAAAAGAAAGGTTGAAAAATGAAAGGCAGGAAATAATAAAGGAAAAAGAAAGGTTGGAAAATGAAAGGCGGGTGAAAGAACAGGAAAATAAGGGAAAAAATAAAGGAGGATGGTGGATAAGTGTTGGGTAACTGGCGGGTGGGTGTAAAAATGGAACTACCATGTGGAAAAGAAATTTGGAAAAAAAAAAGAAAATCAAAGTGAAAAAGAAAGGTGGGAAAAGTCATAGATGGGATAATTCGTGGTGGCGTGAGTAAAAATAATTTCATTAAATCAGAAAACGTACCACTGTCTAAACATTGATTTAATATTCCTGTTAGGACAGGGGCAATTGTGTCAATAATCTCCAAGAACCTTAACGGAAATAAGTCTTCAGTGTCTTTTATGTTAAGACTTTTGGATGCTTTTTTTATTGTGACAATAGAAATGGGCTTGAATTCAAAACTTGGAATGTCCATAGTGAAGTTTTCTATTCTATATTAAAACTATTTTGTCATAATATCGAGTACTATGAGTATTACTACGAGTCTACGGGGTAATTCAGTGGACGTGGACAGAGCGTTTAAAGTACAAAAAAAGTGTATTCGAGCCATGAGTGGAGCAGAATATTTAGACCATTGCAAACCATTCAATCTTCCTAGCCTTTTTCCCAACTATCTTGGGGTCGGCTTCCAGTCCATTGCAGACCATTATTTAAAGAATTAAAAATTCTCCCACTCCCGTGTCTGTATATTTTTGAGGTTTGTTTATTTGTTAAAAAATCCCTCATTTATTTTCATTGAATGAACAAGTCTCGGAAAGATTGAATAAAAAAAATGCTGGCAAACTGTTAGTTCCTCCTCAGAGACTGCATCTCTATAGTAGAAATGCCAGTTGTATGACGATCAAAATTTATAATAAATTACCATCTGCGTTCAGAATGTTACCAATAGATTTTAAATGTAAAATGTTTGCTTGGCTATTAGAGATGAATTTTTAAATCATAATTTTTGACATTGTAATAAATATATGTTATTAGTATTTTGGCATAATATCTATAATTATTACTTTACTATAGAGCTTATATTTTGGACATAACATTGTTTATTTTGACATTTTAATTATATTTTCTGACATTGCAATTATTCTTAATATCACTGTATTACTTTGACTTTAGAACTTGTATTTTGGACATAACAAATTAACTTTTATTTTACTTTTTGACATTTTAATTAATTTAGTGATGATTTGAATGTGCTTAACTTTTTTTTTTTTTCTACGACAGCAATGGAACAATATTAGTGTAAGATCTCAAAATACCATATTATACTTGGAAATAAATACATTTTTTTTTTTACTAAAATTATTGAATCTCAAGCAAGGCCGGCAAAGCCGGCCAGCAAGACGAAATTGCGGTGGTGAGCGTTAAACCATCTGCGACGACAAGCTCGCGTGGGACCGCCCCGGAGCCCCGCGGGCGGACCTGTGACAGAAACCATGCCTGCTGCATGTTTGCTTGCATGCTGCATGACATGTTTCACGCTCGCTTGCATGCTGTATGCTTACTTGCATGCTCGCTTACATGCTGCATGGTTGCTGCATGTATGGTGTATGCTTGTTTGCATGCTTATTACAGGGAAATAAAAACCACATGTTCACAACCTATTATTATAAATAAACTGTAGCGGTTACACCGCGACATACGAACTACGCAGTAAAGACATGACGTCACACAATTCCTACATCGCGCAATTAGAGTTTACCGAGCGAATCACATAGATAAGACTATCCGAAATCAACATATGGGCAGTTGTCCGCCAGACATAACACCCGTCTGGTTGGAGGATCCTCCCTTTTCTATGGTGGATGAGTGAACTTTACACCCTGTTCCTTATACCCCTAAAAAACATTAAATAATTTGAATTTAGGACATAACTTTTATTTAAAACAGTTTTAAATATTTTGTATATATACAAAATAATTAAAAAAGTTAAAACATTTTTGTAAAATAAATATTTTTGTCATAATAATTAATTTGGGCATATTGTATTAAGGGATTTCAATTTTATGTTATATTATGTGACATTAAGTAATTATGATATAATATGTAATTTTATAATATAATGATAAATATAGTCGTGGTTTGTGCACCATCTCTTCTGACCAATTTGTACGCCACGATACGCGGCTGAACATGATAGAACATTTCTGTATTTTATATCTTGCATGCAGTTTATTTATTGTTGAAACATGGTGTCATGTTTCAACAAATAAATAAACTTACTTACTTACTTAAGTTCGGGCAAGTTATTATTCGGACAAATGATGAATAGAACAATAAAAATTATAGCAATTTAGATTATGGATATAAAAAGTTAGGTAACACAATAGAGAACCAGTGATATCCTTCCTTTCCCTAAGATGTCTGAAACAACCATAACGTAATATCAAGGCGCAGCGTGGTAACAACCCCACTCCAATCAGCTTCGGACTATCGGAAGAGCAACTTCACCTGGAGTACCAGGTGAAGTTTTCTGATACTCCGTGGCTTATCCTAAAATTGTTTGTCCGAAAATCATTATCCATAACACGATTGTTATAAACTTTAGTAACCATAATGTTCAAAATTCGATTTTTACGATTTGACTACGACAGACCAACTTAAAAATATAACTAGATAAATCAGTTTTTTTTACGAAATTGAAGTTTTATACCTAGGCCGACGGACCGAGGCCGGAAACGGACTAAAACCAAACAATGATAAAATTGAAGCGTTTATAAATTATCCTCTCCCTAGAACAATAGAAATAAATACTTGTAGTTTTCTTGGTTGGTCGGGTACTATAAAAAAATCATTAAAGATTCCGCTACGAAACTAAACAAAATTATCATAGACCAAAACTACATATATGCCTTCGAAAAATGAAAAGAAGTACTGACTAATATGAAAATGAAAAGAAAAGAAAAGAAAGAAAGAAGAAAGGAAAATACGTACCCTTCTATTACAATACCCTGACTCGACTAAATATTACATTTTGACAACGGATGCTTCTAATGTGGCACTCGGTGCCGTCCTATCCCAAGGACATATCGGAGCAGACAAACTAGTCGCATATACTAGTATTTGAACCCTTAGCAATACTGAAATGCGTTATGGCACAATAGAACGAGAGCTCTAAGATATTATTGGAACGAAGTTCCCTTTCGCGCGTTGCGTAAGGGAAGACGGAAAAAATTGGGACCAAAAGTTGTAACGACACTTTTTATTTTTTATTCGACATCTGTGAGCGACCACAGGTTCTAATTAGTGGCATGCCTTTGCGAGGTTCATTTTTTTTATTATAACGCCATCTGTGAGCGACCACAGGTACTAATTAGTGGCATGCCTTTGTGAGGTTCATTCCATAACTTCGTTCCATCCGGGTGTCCCTTGACACCTCTCAGTAGTACAACTCAATAGTAAATGATGCCTTAGTATAATAGTAAGTCTGTTATACTAAGGCATCACGAAGGAAAACATACCATAGTGGAATTAAAGAAACCATGGTTAGAATTCGCAGAAACTATTATTGGTAAAACATGCAAGATACGGTACCAGCACTTATAAATATGTGTGAGTCTTGCAAACTAATGAAATAGGTACGATAGAAAGCCCATAAAACCAATGTTACAATTAACACAAACACAGGATGCCCCTTTCCAAGAAATATTCATTGACTTATTTAATATAGAAAGCTAATATTACCTAATGGACAATGCTGGTAGACGCATTCAACAAATTAGGACAGGTTATTGAAACAAGTAGGCAAACGAAAGAAGTAGCACATTTTCCAATGTACGGTATTACCAGTAAAATGACCTGTGACCCTGGCACTGAATGTGTTTGATATTAATTTCAACTTGATACCTCCACGCGTTTCTCCGAAAATGGGTCTTGACAGACTGCCGGTCGGAACTGATCCTATAAGGGATCCATATTTCCTTTTGAGGTAGGTACAGAAGCCTAAAAATGCTATGTAACAATATAATAGACATCTTAAAAAAAAAATATGATTTGCGGCGCGGCGGTATGACCGTTAGGGCCGTATCACACTGAACGATTTGCGAGCGCGTTTCCAGCGATTCGACTGTTTAACACGTTCGCTGCGTGTACGCACACCTGGCGACCGCGACGATCACGCAAGTTTGTCACGTGTGCGCAACGTGTTCGCCGCGTTTGCGTAACAAGAGCGATTGACTTGAGCGTACAAGAGAGAGCGAGACAAGAAAGTGTATCAAATTACGAAAACGCGGAGAACACGTCGCGTCATAGCAGCTACTCCACTTCGCAGCAGCGGAGAGCACGTTCACAATTCACTTCGCTGGAAACACGGTGGCAAATCGTCAGTGTGATAACGCTCTTAAATAGAAAAATAAAAACGTATTGTGACATGATTTAGTCACTCTTTAAAAAAGTTTTTTTTAAGGGGCTACAAAAGCGTTGAATTCAAACACATTTTGCTCAAATAATGAAAGATGTAGGTATAAGTTTAGACAAAACGTACAAACTTGCTTTAATAATTTGCAAAAAAATTAAAAAAAAAAAATCTGCTGTTCCATCCATTTTGACCGCATTGCTGTTGCAGTTTTCTATGAATCAGTAGATTTTGTTTTAATAACCGACGATATAATTTAACGTGGAAAGCTGGCACCTACTCATTAATTTCACCACGGTTGAGAGGCTCTCGCGGGGGATGTTGAGACCTTTTCATGCAATGTCTGTAAGTACCTACTTACCTACTTTTTATACACCTCAAATCTTTTGACATAAGCAGTCGTCAGCTGACGTTAGAGACGCTCATTACTCGGTTTAAGGAAACCGTGTGGAATGTTCAAAAATGCTTGGAAATTAGAGCATCATTTTGACAACCTTCTTCGAGATAAATCAAAAATGCTGTAGTCAAATAGGTATATCAAATAGTACCTAGTCCCTCCCTATAATGTTGGCTCCACTGTTGTAGGGCGAACACGAATACGCTTTGGCGATAGCTCCGTACCTACTACTCCGTTGTTAAAGTTTAACAAAGGAGCCGACATTACGGCGCCGATACGAACTATGTATTTGTTGAAACGCACTCTATGCGAGCAGACGGACGTCAATTTTACTTAGGTCGTGTTTAGCGGCCGAATAAATGGCTCATTCGCAAAAGGTCTACTGGTCGTAAAATGTCTCTTTCTCATAATGTCTGTTCCGCCAAATGTCGCTTTCTCAGATTATCTCTTTCGCAGAATGTTTCTTTCGCAATAGGTCGCGATAGAAGTTCTTAGTTCTTAATTTTTCTGAAATTTTGTAATCGTTAAAAGTAATTTCGAGATCGCTTCGCTCGATATACTATTTCTTAAACTTTTCTGCATTCCTGGGCGCCAGTTTAGTAGCAGTGTTTTACCTAAAAATAAAACACATATTAAATACTTACCTTATTTGAAGCTTACTAGATTGAGAGTGGCACTACTGGTTTCCGCTATATTTCCCTCTCTTTTGCTCTTTCCTTTATTTGTATATATCCGTCTCTTTCGCACATCTAGTTTCCTCACCAGGTGTCGCTGCCACATGTGGGCTTAGCCATGGCAGTGAATCGCTGATCATTGTGTCGAAAATCTTCACCAGGTAGAAATTAAATGTAAGCTTCAAATAAGGTAAGTATTTAATATGTGTTTTATTTTTAGGTAAAACACTGCTATTAAACACTTGACCGTTATTTGAAGCTTACTAGATTGAGACGTGTTTGTTATCACCTGGTGGGAAATGACGCCTATGTGAACGTGGATATAGTTATTAATAAAACTAGATGCGCTTATAGAGAAATACACTTTAATTGAATGAATTATTCAATACATAGTACATCATAATTATCATAAACCAAAGAAAAATATAATTCTATTAAGTAATAGATACCTACTTTATATAGAAACTGATTAAAAACAAAGAACTATTCGTTAATTAAATTATAATCTACGAACTAAAGGTTTATACCTCAATTACTTTTTAATTAAGTAATCACATTATAGGATAGATTGAATGAAAGCTATCTTAATTTGTTTCTAGAATAATATGTAACATTGCAAACATTAAAACTTCTAACACTTCTTGAGAGGAATCATATACATACTTAAGAAAATAATACAAAAAAAGAAAAGATGACACCTCTATAACTTAATTAAGTAATAGGATTAAACGTTCTAGATACATTACAACTAGAACTGGGTATAATATAGGGCATCACTTCTCTACAGTAAAAACGGGTGAAGGTATTCTGCGATCGCCAATTACCTCTAGACAATATTTCATCTAAGGAATAGTTGTTAACCCAGTTCTTAGAGGCTACAGCAGACCTAAGACTGCCCGGCGAAGCACTTACTCCTGCTTCTAACAACAGAGATTTGACCCACCCCGCTATGACTGTACGAGAAGCGATCCTAGATTTTCCTCTAAAATTAAGAAACAGATTATTAAGACACGCTGCCTGCCGTTTATTTTTTAGTATAGCTATAGTTCGTTTCACCCAAAGGACAGGGTCTAAGTTCCCGTTAGTAGAATTAGGGGATAGTCTCCAACCAGACTGTCTGTAATCGGCAGTATCTGTTTTGGATCCAAATATTGGCCATAGGATTAGACAATCATTATTTTCTGACAGGTGTTTTGAATCTACAGCTAGTAAAGTCAGATCATGAACTCTTCTACCGGAACAAAGGAGTAACAAAGCTGCCGTGTACAAGTAGCAAATACATTATTCGCGTCTACAGAATAGCTTCCCATATATTCTACTAGTTTGTCGACGTTCCAGACTACAGATTTTCGACCTACTGGGTTTTTTAAAGCAATAGACTTTAGTATATGAGTAACTAAAGCGTGGGAACCTAATTTCGCAGATTCGTCAGGGTTGCTTAGCGTGCAAACCACCGATTTATGTAATAAAATAGTTTTATAAGCTAAATGCTCTGTAAGGCTCAAATCTGCAAGAAAACGTGCCAAAACTTGACCTGTTGGTTGGAAGGGGTTTAACCCATGCTTTTTTGTCCATGTGAGCCACCTATTCCATGCTACTTGATAAGTCTTTTTGGTTGATGACCGCCAAGAGGATTTTAAGAGCTGTAACTGAGCTTCAGTCCATTCACCTAAGGTCTGGGACCACCCCCACATTTCCATACTTCTAACGTCATCTCCCGGACTCTTGGAGGTGGGAGGCCTGTCACCGTATCTATCAGCTGTGATTGCAGTTTCATGATGGTGAATGGAGGTGCTAGCGCACGGGCTTTTAGGTCTGCTCTCCAAAAAACTCTCTCCCACCTCGGGACTACTATTAGAAAGACACCCGACGCGGAGTTGAGGTGAGCTAGTATCTTGGGCACTAGGTAAGGTGGAGGAAACACCCAAGCTAGTGGGTAAGTCCAGTTTTTGGAGAACGCATCGTGGTACATTGCTTGAACGTCGTTCTGATCCAGTGATACATAATTCATCACGACTTTTGCCCGTTCTGACGCAAATAGATCTATCACTGGAACTCCGAACTTTTTGAATATTTTCTCCGTACACTGAGGTAACAGATGCCATTCCGGAGGGAGCCGATGACGAGAAAGATGGTCTGCGTGACAGTTGTATTTTCCCGGAATATGCTGGATTTTCAGGCTGATTTGGTACTGATCTAGGATTTGAAAAATCTCTCTCGTGAGTTTTAATAATGAAGGAGACCTGGTCCCCCCTTCGTTCCTCAAAAAGGCTACGACAGTCCTGTTGTCGCACTGAACTAGGACGGTAGACTGGGACATGTTTGGACCTCGCTCTTCTATGGCCTTTAGTATTGCGAGCATCTCCTTTTGATTGCAATGGAGCTGTTGCTCTTTATCTGTCCAAGGTCCTGATAGTGTGTACCCATCGAGCTGAGCCCCCCAAGCTACATCCGACGCATCTGTGGTCAGAAAATGTGACGGAGGCAGGTTGTGAATCGGAGAGGCCTGATGACAATTTAGCAGCTACCAATTTAGGTCCTCTTTTACTTCTATAGGTAACATTACACTGACACAGTTCCCTTTTAGCATTTTGTTTAGAAACATTAGTGTGTCCCGAAAGTGAAGTCTGCCCTGTGGTACCACGAAACTGGCGAAGTTTAGAAGTCCTACCAGGCTTTGTAGTGCTTTCAACGTCGTTATGTGTTTTTGTAACAGATCCAGTACCTTTTCTCTTATTTTTGTGATCTTTTCGAGTGGTAATGATCTCTCGTTTGTCCATGGATTCCAAAGAACACCTAGAAATACGAGGCTTTTGCACGGAGTTGTGACGGATTTTTGATAATTCGTCTGCCACCCTAGGTAGTGTAGCCGATCCAATACTATTTGGATGTGCACTCGCAGGACCTGCTGGTCCTGGTGAACCACGCAAAAATCGTCTAAATAGACGAGCATTCGAATGCCCTCGTCTCTTAGTGTCTGTGCTACCCAATTTGTTAGACTCGCGAAGACTTTGGGCGCTGTGCTGAGGCCAAAAGGAAGACAGGTCATTTCTAGCAGTCTTCCTCTGTAAATTAGACGTAGGAATCGTCTGTGCGACTGGTGTATTGGCAAATTGAAGTAAGCCTGTGACAGGTCGATTTTGCAAAGCCAGTCGTTTGGTTGGAGGAAGTCTGGGACACGAAACACATTTATGAGTTTGAATGGCTCCGTGTAAACAAAATCGTTCAGATTCTTTAGGTTGAAAATAGGCCGATTGGTGCCATCGGCTTTGGGGACCAGAAACATTGAGGACAGGAAACTTGGAGAATGTGATACTTCTTCTAGCACCTCTTGCGTTATCATTTGAGATAATATGATAGTAGACATTGCCTCGGATACCTTTGTCTGAAATGGGCTTTGTGTATGGGGTATCATTAGAGGTGGTTTTTTGATGAAAGGTATGCGATAACCTTTTATTATGCGAAGAAGGGTTTTTGGTGCTCCGAGTTTCTTCCATCGATCGGCATAGAATGTTAACTGGCCCGCTCTGAAGTCCTGTCTGTCAAAACCTGCTTCTCTTTCCTCCTGGCGGATATTCGGTGGCTGAAGTCCGTTTTTTGTTATTTCTGTTTGTCTCTTGTCTGTAAGGCTGCTGGTGAGTTCCTCGTGAACGAAAGGGCCCATGATAGTTCTGGCTAGGCCCACGTGTTCCTTTATTGTTGTTGTTGCCGGTTCCCTGCGTGGGATGGCAATTACCCGACCTCTGTGAGGTATGGTTGTGTCCACAGCCCTGCGAGGGCTGGAAGCATGGCATTGTGCAGCACGCTTGGCGGGCACCCTGCGAGGGTGCCCTATAATAAGCTGACCCCTGCGGGGGGTAGCGAGTGGTCTTCTTAAATCCTACTTGCGAAGTAGGTTTGAAGCCACTGGTTTTATTTGAAGGTAGGAAGGTCTTCTTAACACCTCCGTTCTTTTCCAATGTTGATGAAAGCAGCTCAGGGCTAAAAACCAGCTGATTGGAAGGTGGAATTTTACGCAACGCAGACTTAACTAGAGGATCGCGAACATAATTTATTATTCCGTCCCTACGCATTTGAATGATTTCTGCGCGATGGATCATATCTGAAGACACTTTATAATATTCACCATCCGAAAATAATTCCGAGATTTTGTTATGCAACTGATCGGGTGTTAAACTACCTTTGACACGTGCCCAGGATAAAAGATCGGTCATGCTAGTGTGTAATACCTCTCGCTGTCTAAGTGCACAAAAGGTTAGAGCACCATAGGCTTTGTCAGCCAAGGCTAAATGTCTTGAGGAATCATATGGTTTGACTTCTTCGTTGATCTCCAACTCAGTAAAACCGGGACTGTGATTATATAATTTCTGCACTTCCGAATACCTAACTTCGCACCATTCATTTTTATTAAAATGCTGAATATCATTTAACAATTTGAGATAGTTTTCAGGAGCCTTAGGAACAGGCGGTTCCTTTAATTTGACTTGTAAATCAAATTTGAATTGGTGTGATTTGTTCGATTTTTCATCTACTACATCATAATCATACAAAGACCTATAATCATTATTATCTAATAAGGAAATTTCGTCATTACTGCCGACTGCCTGTATTTCTGCTGAACGCCGAGGGGAACATGCAGAGTTCTTATCGCTATAAAAAACACGTTCTCGTAGCTCGCTAATCTCTTGAGTTAATTGTTGCAATAAATCTGCTTTACGAGAATGGCGGCCCCCCCTTCTTTTTTTTATAGTGACGGCGACGTTTGTTTCTATTCGGCTTTGCTGATGACGAAGTGGAACAGCTAGAAGAACTAGACGAAGAGCTAGAAGACGACTCGTTTGTCCGACGTTCTCGACGCAATGTAGACCCCTTGGTTTGTAACCCAGATGCCCCGGAGCGTCCATCGTAATTGGATTACTTGAGCCCTCCATCCTAATTAAAACGAACAAAAGAAACTTCGATTTTTATGGTTCCTATCTTACGCACCAACGAGTATGTAAGCAATTAAAATATTCAACCGAAAATAAAATAAAAAACGAAGACTGTTAATCACGAACTTATTGTTTTAGAGTCATAAAAACGCTAACATAGCATTCCTAGAAATGATTGTCGAATCATTATTTCATAAAAATTGTTCCAACAATCTTTAGAGCAAATGAGGGTAGTTTGAAAATTAAAATCAAGTTTGCATTGCGAATATTATAAATTTATAACGCAATGCTGGCTAAGGGGCAAATTCGAACGGTAACACCGTTTTTAATTTACATAACTTTGCCCCATATACATAGTGTTCATGCATGTATTGCATCACTGAAAAGTTTTATGAAAATTTATTTCTACTTACAATTTCTTCCGATGGAATGCACTTGTAATCACTTTTTAGAAGAACAAATTAAATTTATTTTTAATTGTTGTCTCGACAACCTCTTTTCACGCGGAAAAAGACGCCAATGATCAGCGATTCACTGCCATGGCTAAGCCCACATGTGGCAGCGACACCTGGTGAGGAAACTAGATGTGCGAAAGAGACGGATATATACAAATAAAGGAAAGAGCAAAAGAGAGGGAAATATAGCGGAAACCAGTAGTGCCACTCTCAATCTAGTAAGCTTCAAATAACGGTCAAGTGTTTAATCGTTAGTTTTGCCGCCCCGAGCCCCATCAGGCTTAGTCGACACTGTACCACCAAGCACAGATATTTGAATCGTGTAGGTACCTCAATGGAGCTTTACAGTTCACAGTTCAATATTCTCGTCTTTGACAAATAAGTTAACCGAAGTCTCTTGTGGGTAGTTGGGCAGTATTTAATCAGTTGGTCGGTAAAGCTAAACTCTGACGAGAAAGATGAAGTTTTGATCAGGGCACTATCTAAATACCTACTTGTAACTAGTGAGTAGATTGTATTTGAATGAAACTTGCTTGTTAAAGAACGTGAAGTTAAGGTCAGTTATCAACTCAGCATCTCGCAGTCCACGGCTGGACATAGGCCTCTCCCAGGCTGCCACAACACCCTGTCCTCCGCCTTCCGTACCCGGTCTGTTCCAGGCAGGCAGGGGACAAAATGAATGCGGAGGACTGGCGGTGGCTGGGACTCCCAGTCACCTTTTTGTCATTGTCCATCAGCTTGCCGATACGCGGTCTCCACTTTAGGACTCGTCTGCTCCACCAGCCATCGATCCTTCGCCAAACATGGCCAGTCCACCACACAGCAAAATCGTTAGTCCCACAGGGGTCTCACCTAGGCCCTATTCCTCCTATCAATATAAACTTTGTCAAGAAACGGTACACTTTGTAATAGGGTATTTTACTCTATATGAGAAAAAATTTAAAAATATATTATTGAGATAGTTTAGGCAAAAAGCAGTCTGAAAACGTTAGTCTTAGTTCATAAAATATCAAACTAAATTTTTAAATTCAATTCAAAGGTTTCAGCTTTTTTAATCTGTTTCAAAACACCAAATAGTATTCGCCATGTTATTACGTCATACGGATATGTAAACTTAGAAGTGTCAACTGTCAACTATCAGTGTACCTCCAATCACTGCATTTGTTTACACAGCCAACTGACGTCATGACAACAGAGCAATATGGCGTCCACTGCGTTCAGCGTTTCCGTCAAATTACGCGCGAAATATGAAAATGAAAAATTTTAATGCATTTTTATGGCACTTAACGATTGAATAAAAATTTTGTGAATTTTTTAGTGGTACATTAGCACTACAGAATCCAATTGAGACACTTTTTAGAAATGGGTGTAATACCCTATTGGAACGAAGTTCCTTATTGCACGTCATACTTACTCTGCACAAAAAAGTGTAAAGCAAGTCTGTTGAAATAATATATAAAATATTATTGTAGTATAGATTATTTTAATTAAAGTTAAGGCTCCGTGCACGAAAAAAACCCATTTTCGTCAATAACTTCTCTAATTGTAAGAAAGCTTAGAATAATTGAAACATTAAGTCTGTGTAAGTATAAAAAACTACGAACGACTTCCGAAATTAAAGTTATTTTTGACTTTGTAGTGTCTTTTTTGGAAGTCGGTTGTTCTTTTTTTGTAAAAAGTTTTTATTTTGCACTTTTTAGTTGTGATACCTACCCCATACAAATTCGAATACCACTAACCTGCTATGTAAATAACAGTGAAATTACTGAACAGACCACATGATGACAAAGCACTAAAGGAAATGCAAAGATTAAGGCAACTAAATCAAGATTAAATATTTTATTTCTCCTCACCGACATCATTGAAGTTGAGGTTGTCAATTCGGGTGGTATGTTTTCTCTTCTTTTGGTTTTCATTTTATTACGTGTGTACCGATTTACGTGATGTTTTTTTGTTCGACGCGAAATATCTGTTGGTTCAGATGCACCAGGCGGAGAACGCACACCCATGTTACTCTGGGCAAAAGGGCTGTAGGCTATGATATGAAGTGTTCGCTTATTATTTATTTAACAATCACAGCACATCATTTAACACTATTAAACCTAAACGTTAATGATATTTACCTTCAAGGTCAACCTAATAGCCTCAAGGAATACTATTCTCTATCCATATGTACGTATAATTTTGAAAGAATTTTCTCTGAACTCCTAACCTTTGAGGAGTTGTACCTTCCATCATCAGCTCATCCATAGGAAATCATCATCAAACGCAAATAATTGAACAAACTGTATGATATTGTCTGAAACGTAACAGTTATATGCTTATAAATTGAGTGTTCTTCTCGATTTCCTTGGGATCCCATCATCATATGCTGACTAGATGACCAGGGTACCAACTTGAATATGTACCCTAACGAACAAAAAAAGAATTACGCAAATCGTATTAGAAATGTTAAAGTTATCGACATACTAATATACAAAGTATCGTCAAAATGACATCGTCCAAATAACAATAATGCTTATAAAATAAAAACTACGAAACCAAACTGAAAGAAATTTTTATGGAACCACCTGGCAGCTATTTCGCGTCGAAAAAAAAAAGAATCACGCGAATCGGTCCATTAACCGCGGCGTAATCGATGTACATACATAGAAAAAAAAAACATACCGGCCGAATTGAGAACCTCCTCCTTTTTGGGAAGTCGGTTAAAAAGTACAGTTTACGTAGTGCTAAACCATTCGTGTCAGTCACAGCACCTTTTAATAGTTGCATCACTTCTGCACTCTCGAAAATACGGTTTATTTCGCCTTTGATTTGCTTAATGAAGATATTGTATAATCATAAAATAAACTTTTGATTTTATTTCAAGGATAGCTGAAGACTAATGTGTGTTTTTTAAATTTCTTGATATGGTTTGCTAAATAATAGGAAAAAAAAACATTACTGAAATAACTTTTTTCAACATTATTTTTCTGCTATATTTTGTATCGAGGTTGAAAAAACTGGTTCCGCTACATGCAAGTAGACCATATAACGATGTTGACGATATTTTTAAATGTTCAAAATCAAAAGTAGTTTCTTGTAAAATAGTGATCAAACGTCAGTCTCGCGTCAAGTTTCGAAAAACTTGTTGCGAATATTTGTGATTTTCCATGAATACTTAATTTATTTGAAAAATCCCTTTCCACCACATGCTAAACAAAGAACTCAACTTTTCAAATCACAAATAGTTTTGTTTAAATTCTTTTTCCTTTTCTCAGAACGAATGAACAAAATTGATCAAAATCAGTCGATTTCGTGCACGGCCTCTTAATCATTTCCACTTATTGTTATAATCTTATTGTCATCAATGCTTTATCTTAATTATGGCATAGCAAACAATTAAACGAGACATAGAATTTAAATTGAATATGAATAGTATGAAATCTATCATAATTTGCTATTTTCCAATTATAATATCAGAGTCTATTATATTCCTTGAGCTGTTACTCAGTTCACCTAGTGCCAAGCCGTCTGACGCATGTCGTTCGGTGCGAAATGATAACTGTGAAAACAAAAGCTCCGTGCAACTATGAATCAGATATCACGTAAGACATATATTTCTTCATTTTAAACTTTGCAGCCGTTCCCTTAAATTTCATTTACTTCTTTATTTTCTTAGCAACAAACTACCTACCACAACAATACACTGTTTGACATTATATTTAAAACTGTTTGACATTATATTTAAAACTGTTTGACATTATATTTGAAACTGTAAAAAAGCTGGATACTAATTCATAATTTGTATATTCATAGTTCTATTTTTTGTATCTTGTATTTGTATGAAATTCAACACAATGTAAATTGTTTATGAATAAAACAAACAAACAAACAAACAAATATTCTGACCATAAATGAAGATCTATGATCGGGTGAGGGGCTTGTGTCTAAAATAACAGCCACACGGGTCAATCAATCTGGTTAAGCTGCGCTTGCCGCGCTCCGTGGATGGGTGACCATCTTTACATACCATGACCTAAGGGCGGATCCAGGATTTTTTTCTGGGGGGTGTAACGTTGTGCAACTGAATAGTGGAGTGTTGCTACTCGTATAATGATATTTAGTAAGTTACTAATCGCAACACTAAAAACATGTCACAACACTATTTACCTCGTATAGCTCTTGGCTCTGTCATTTGACTTCCGTTCTCTGTACCATTGACAGCTAACCTATAAGGTCTACTATGTGCCCCGAATCTAGGGTGAGTTCCTCATTATTCTTCTATGTATATATCTATTGAGTGTGCCTTCTGCCATCTGCCATCTGCTATGATCATGTTACCTTGTGTTTCATACTTAACCTAACTTATCATCTGCGAATGTGCCACGCTATCTCTGTACTATCTCTCTCTGCCTGTAAGCCGCTTCGATGTGTTAAGCTTCCGCCTACACCGCTTCCCATACCGTTCCTTGGTCGTACTCTCTCATTGTGGTAATAAGGTGTATCTAAGTTTTATTGATAAGTACGACCACATCATTTGCATTCAAACCAATAATTCATAATAAGAAATAAAACTTTCGCATTTTCTTAGCTTTAATTATTATGAACTAGCTTCTGCCCGCGACTTCGTACGCGTGGAAGTCATAAGACACCAGTTGACACCACAATATACTACAGTTTATAAAACTTTCGTGTATACTACGTTTGTAATATTGTTCTCAGCAGTTAAAATACACAGAGAGTCAGGACTGGTGACTCGGGAGCTAGCGACGTACAGTGTCCGTGCGAGAAGCAGCTCGTCCTGAGGTCGACACCCGCAGCCTTCAGCATTTTTTTTTACTTTTGCGTGGGGAATCATCAAATGACTTTTCCCGCGCTGGGCGGAGCGAAAGGGCGTGTCAGACTCTTACTGACTAAAACCCACCCGTGTTACTTCCCTTGCCTGTGCCAGGGGCCACGGTTTCCCCTTAGCAACCCCAGCAGGCACCGGCCCTAGCGGGCCCTTTCAGTTTTGCTGACATCTCTTTGAGGCGCACGTAGAACACGACGCGCCGTCGACCCGGGCCTGATCCTTATCGGACGGCGAGCTACCCATTGCTCTCCGTCCGCAGGCCCGCGCCTACGGTGGCCGGAAATTGGCTACCAATTCCCGACGCCCGGGGCGTCTCCTATGGCATCGGCTTGGGGCGTAAGGGCGCGACATTTTTCTGTCCCTCGCGCGCCCCGCCTCCTCCTTCGCGAGCATTACTGCTTCGCAGAAGGAGGTGACGGCTTGCCTTGCCCTCTCGCTCCGCACCATGGCCTTTACCAGGGTCGGACGCGAGAGGTCGCTGCCGCCGAGCGCCTCCACGAGGACACGGCGGTGCTTCGCCCAAGCCGGGCAGACATCCACCGTATGCTCCACAGTGTCCTCCGGGCGGTCCACACAGTGGTGACACCCGGGCGTTTCCTCCCGCCTTATGCGAAACAGGAACCTCCCGAAAAAACCATGTCCGGTGAGGACCTGCGTCAGGCGGAAGAAGAGGACGCCGTGGCACCTCTCTAGCCACTCCTCAAAGAGGAGACTTATTGTCACAATTGTGGCGTGCCCAAATCTGGGTTGCGACAATCACACACTCCAAGCCGCCATGCGATCCCGCCGGAGCTCTGTTCGCTGTACCGTGATTTCTCGCGGCAGTGGAGCCTTCAGCCTTCAGTGACGGTCCTTGTGACTTATTGATAATTAATCATCGCAAAGCATACGCTCACAGGGAACTGCACGCGCTTAAACTGGTAATTGTGGGGAATTAGTGGTATACGCGGTATATACACTGTCTCGCCAATGCCACAACCTATTCGAATTTCCGCCTTGATGTCGTTTCCTTGCAAAGACATGACTTTGAGCCGAATTCCGTTACAAAGCTTTGGCGGAGTTAAGTTCCGAAGGAGCATAATCGGGACACCGACCTTCAGCTGGATTTTCTGCGCCGGAAGTCCAGTTGTCATGAGCGAATTCAGAAGTTCTACGGGGTAATGTGTGGCATCGTCTTCCTCCACATCAGCATAAATGGAGGTTTATATCACTTCGCTCCCTACAATTTGCGAGAGAATACCGGGGTTTATCGCTGCTGCTTGATCATTTTTGACGTTAAAATTGAACACGCCCAAGAATTCTCTTGGTACGGAATTCGACTGATGTCTTCGTACGCCAGACGAATCGGATCTTCTAAAGTGGGAACTACTCTACTCTACCAAGAGTCTCTGGTAGGGCCACCTGACCACACTCCTCTGTTATAGTGCCTTCACCAACTTTTAGAAGAACATAGGAGAATTCTTGAGCATGTGGATTCCCGCCAAGCCGAGCTCGCATGTTGATGGTCAAGCGCAGTCTTAGAACTCTTGACCATAGAGTTGACCTTTTCAACAAAGCATTCACCTCGTCAGACAGAACTGTGGCACCACCCATAATGGCTTGGTTCCTGCGGATTTCCTGCAGGGTTCTGTTTATAGCTTCCACTGCTGTCTTATTTGCCATAATGCTTTCATCCCATACAATGAAGCGCTAACCCTAAGCACGCAGTTGCGTGACACCTCACAAACAGCGTTTCGTTGTTCTCTAAATTGATGGGAATCTTAAACATGAATGGCGCGCGCTGTTTTCTCACCAGAAAGCAGTGTGGCAGCGATTCCAGAACATATTGGCGATTACACACAGATTTTAAAATCGCTAGCAAAAATCTCCTGTCAAAATCTGTGTGTAAAGTCAAAAATTAAGCTAGTTTTTTTTTGTGCTGGTCAAGGCCTCCTCGAAGTCTTTCCAGGTAGGTACCTACTCTTGTCTCATGGGCCGTCTCAATAAAGAATCTTAAGCTACGCTGTCACAGCAGACCAAGCAAGGAATTAATACCTATGTACTATACATATATATAAACACCAGGTATAGTTAATTTATTTCGCAAAAGTCCTATCTTGTCGCCGTTATGACGTTAATCATAAGGTTTAAATTGCAATAAATATCAGGACTTCGTGAAATGGTTTAAAGCAAACTGTAAAAGGCGAACGTTTTTCGGCTTTTTTCAATATTTTTCGGCTTAATATTATCCTTGATACCAAAAGATGCATATTTTGCCATATTGAACTACTTTACAATATGCTTTAAAAGTAAAAAGCACATTTACATTCGGTTTATTCTATTATCCGTAAAAAATCATTTTATTCTTATAGTTTTTGGCACTAAAATGATCAGAAGACAACCTTGAATGTTTTGTGACTGTAAAGTGCTTGTGACGTAGCAGTTTCCCATAGATTACGAAGTTTTCCTTTTTTAGTGAATTTAATACATTCTACGAACTATTACAAACATAAAATAAAAACCGGTCAAGTGCGAGTTGAACTCGCGTGGAGAGGGTTCCGTACGATGAATATGTTATATATACAGGGTTATTTGTAAAACACCAGCAACCTCTTAAGGTGTTTTGTACTCATCATTATGAACAACTTTTACTATGGGACCAAACCTGAAATCGCGAAATAAAAATCAGCTGTTCCACACATTTTGCAAGATATGAGAACATAAATGTAGGGAACAGCTGATTTTTTTTTCGCAATTTTAACTTTGGTCCCATTGTGAAAGTTGTTCATAATGATGAGTACAATAACCCCGTAAGAGGTTGCTGGTGTTTTACAAATAACCCTGTATGTATATATAACATATTCATCATACGGAACCCTCTCCACGCGAGTTCAACTCGCACTCGACCGGTTTTTTTTTTTAACTAAGTACTATTTTATTTTGTACTTTTTAGTCTAGTTTATTCATTTAATTTAAAAACAAACAACGATGTTTTGACTTGCCCGGTTTACTATAAGTAGCCACTAAAGAAATCAACTATCCACCTCCTAGCTCCATCATCAGACCCTCGACACCAAGTGCAATATATTGGACTCATCAAACCGAATTATATGACTTAAAACTCGAGGGGTTTACTAGTAACCATTGAAGAGTTCCACTATCCACTTCCTGGCTCAATCATCAGGCCCTCGAGACCAAGTGCAATATATTGGACTCGACAAACCAAATCATATGAGGTCAAACTTGAAAGGTTAACTAGTAGCCACTGAAAAGTTCCAGTATCCACCTGCTGGCTCCATCATCAGACCCTCGAAACCAAATTGCAATATATTGGACTCGTCAAACCAAATCATATGAACCCAAACTCGAGGGGTTTACTATTATACTTATCCACCTCCTAGCTCTATCATCAGACCCTCGACACCAAGTGCAATATATTGGACTCGTCAAACCGAATTATATGACTTAAGACTCGAAGAGTTTACTAATAGCCACTTAAGAGTTCTAACTATCCGCCTCTTGGCTTCATCATCGGGCACTCGACCTATATTGGACTCTTCAAACCGAATCATACGAGCCCAAATTCCAGGGGTTTACTTATACCACTAAAGAGTTCCACTATACACCTCCTGGCTCCATCACCAGACCCTCGACACCAAGTGCAATATATAGGACTCGTCAAACCGAATCATTATGAGCTCAAACTGGAGGGGTTTACTAGTAACCATTGAAGAGTTCCACTATCCACTTCCTGGCTCAGTCATCAGGCCCTTGAGACCAAGTGCAATATATTGGACTCGACAAACCAAAGCATGTGAGGTCAAACTTGAAAGGTTAAGTAGTAGCCACTGAAGAGTTCCACTATCCACCTGCTGGCTCCATCATCAGACCCTCGAAACCTAATTGCAATATATTGGACTCGTCAAACCAAATCATATGAACCTAAACTCGAGGGGTTTACTAGAAGCCGCTGAAGAGTTCCACTATCCACCTTTTGGCTTCATAATCGTCAGCTCCAAGAGATACTTAATTATTGTATTGTCATCGAACCTCGATAAATCTATAAGTTTGAATGAAACGTTTACCTAGGACAAACTGTCCAGTGAGGTAGGTTCAATTTCGAGAATGGGGTCAATCGTGGAATCCGACTCCACTGGGCAGTGTTCGGGAAGCTACGCAATATCTTCTCGTCTCACATACCGCAGTCGGGACCAGTGCGTGTTGCCAGTGGTGACCTATGGAGCTGAAAAGTAATAGCTTGCAATGGGCCTCATTAGAAGGCTGAAAGTCGCCCAAAGGGAATGGTGCTGTGCTTAGAGTTTCCATGACGACGTGATCTAATCAGAAATTAAGAGATCGGCAGGAGAACCAAGGTAGCCGACATAACCCGAAGAATTGCCAAACTTATATGGCACTGCCGTCCTTTAACTAGAAGGCCGTTAACCCTCAAATGGCCAATTTTTACTTTTTAATAGTACGCGATAGAGTTCAAAATTCTCTATCTTTCTGTCTAAGAAACGTTCTTGTAATATAAATAGTTCCAGAGATATAAAAAATTTGTAGGCCGTTAAGTCACACAATTTATGATGATTCCATCAGTTGAAAGCGTCTAAGCCACACTTCTTCGCTTAATGTACGTTAAAATACTTTAACTGCCCGATGTGATGATTATTTTCTGGTCTTCTACTTAACTTCAAGTACGTTAACTGATTATTCTTGACTATAAAGACGCAAAAGGACTATAACTACTTTATAGTTAAGCATATAAAGAACCATTTCAATGAAAAACTTAACTTATTGGCAATTACCCGCCCTTAACGCTATTTTAGTTAAGCATTTAACTGGGTGATTTTTTTACAGTACTTTGCTTGAAAATAATTCTTGCCTGTTTGATGAAAAGGGACCCAAAGAAAACAAAAATGCTTATCTACAAAGCAGCTAACCCTCATTTCTTAGCTAAAAGGCAGTTTGCCGACTCTCGCGCTGCGTTCACTCCGAGGGTGAGCGGGGTGCGGCCGCCCCGCCCACGCCCGGCCGTCACCCCGCCCGTCATTCTTTCTTTCTACCCGGAGCGCCGGCTGCCACGGTCGTGTACAACGTCACTCCGTGTTCCCGCCAAAATTTTAATATGTCGGGGCACGACTTGAGGAGGTAAGTTTAAAATAAATAATAATTATTGTAGTACTTAAACATTATAATTATTCGCGGGAAATTTCATTATTCATTATAAATGCGAAAGCGAGTTTGTTTCTTTGTTTGTTACGCTTTCACACTTAAACGGCTGGACGGATTTAGATAAAATTTCGCGCATGGATAGACCATGACTTGGGTTAGGAACTTAGGACATAGCATACTTTTTATCCCACTATTTCTACGGGATCGAGATTTATGCGGGTGAAACCTCGGGGCGCAGTTAATGATTCAATAAATTCCTTCTGCTAGGGATTATTCAGATAGATATATACATACATAACCTCACACCTACAATCCGCGAAGGGGTAAGCAGAAGTGTTCTCTGTTTACTGGAGTCTGTGCTTCCACGTTTCGTCTTTGTTATTAAGTCCTATGTAAACATGTGGCGAGCCTATTGCCATGACGAGCACAATTTTCGTACAAGGTTCGACGCCTCTTACGACTAGCTCACCTGGCGAAAGAGAGGAAAGTATTCGTAATCCACGGATAAGTAGATAGATACAACATGTAAGGTTAGTGAATATAATTCATTGTTTGAAATCTCGATAACATCTAGTCTTATGGAGATTTCATACAATATAAAATATTCACTTACTTTAATTATTTTATTTCAGGCGATCCGGAATCCCTCAAAGGATCAAAAATATAATGTGCCTAGCGAATATTGAAAACCTAGACCAGCAGTTAAATGATCAAAATACAAACACGCGCAAGACTGGTCATACAGGTATCATAAAAAGTTCACAACCCAAACAAATCTTGTCATCCGCAGGTATGGTACATAAAACAATTCCAAAGAAAACGTACTCTTTTGTTGTCAGTCTCTACGTTAGAGATTATTCAATGACGTCTAAATTTTTCCAATACTTTTGTGAGACACAAACCACAGCAACCTCACATCATTTTAATAATATAAGAAATGTTATTTATACCTTGAAAGGATCATGTATATCGCATGTTTCACAGCCCGTAATGACAGAAGCTCAGCAACAGGCAGATTTGTTATGTGCAAATTCGATGCCAATTGATAGTCTTGCGATCGATACCCAACCCGTTGAGAGAGAAACTCATCAAGAGACGGGAATATTGTTTTGTGCAGAATCGATGCCAATTGATAGTCTTGCGATCGATACCCAACCCGTTGAGAGAGAAACTCATCAAGAGACGGGAATATTGTTTTGTGCAGAATCGATGCCAATTGATAGTCTTGCGATCGATACCCAACCCGTTGAGAGAGAAACTCATCAAGAGACGGGAATATTGTTTTGTGCAGAATCGATGCCAATTGATAGTCTTGCGATCGATACCCAACCCGTTGAGAGAGAAACTCATCAAGAGACGGGAATATTGTTTTGTGCAGAATCGATGCCAATTGATAGTCTTGCGATCGATACCCAACCCGTTGAGAGAGAAACTCATCAAGAGACGGGAATATTGTTTTGTGCAGAATCGATGCCAATTGATAGTCTTGCGATCGATACCCAACCCGTTGAGAGAGAAACTCATCAAGAGACGGGAATATTGTTTTGTGCAGAATCGATGCCAATTGATAGTTCTGCGATCGATACCCAACCAGTTGAGAGAGAAACTCATCAAGAGACGGGAATATTGTTTTGTGCAGAATCGATGCCAATTGATAGTTCTGCGATCGATACCCAACCCGTTGAGAGAGAAACTCATCAAGAGACGGGAATATTGTTTTGTGCAGAATCGATGCCAATTGATAGTTCTGCGATCGATACCCAACCCGTTGAGAGAGAAACTCATCAAGAGACGGGAATATTGTTTTGTGCAGAATCGATGCCAATTGATAGTTCTGCGATCGATACCCAACCAGTTGAGAGAGAAACTCATCAAGAGACGGGAATATTGTTTTGTGCAGAATCGATGCCAATTGATAGTTCTGCGATCGATACCCAACCAGTTGAGAGAGAAACTCATCAAGAGACGGGAATATTGTTTTGTGCAGAATCGATGCCAATTGATAGTTCTGCGATCGATACCCAACCCGTTGAGAGAGAAACTCAGCAAGAGACGGGAATATTGTTTTGTGCAGAATCGATGCCAGTTGATAGCCCTGCGATCGATACCCAACCAGTTGACAGAGAATCTCAGCAAGTGACGAGAATATTGTTTGGAAAAGAAACTGTCCCGATAGATAGTCCTGTGCAGGATTTGACATTATCCCCTACAAAATCGAACGATGGAGATTATGATTCTGATGACTCTGTCGCAGATAAAAACTATGAACCCATCGAAGATGACCAAATTAGTGTCGATACAGATACTGAAACTGAAAAAACCCAAAAGACAAGAAAACGTTCTAAAAAAATTCGACGTCATCACTCAATGGACACTAATAAATCAAATAGCCTGCCTTTACGACGACGTATGACAATAGATGCAAGCTTTTGTGTTTCTGCATCCACGCAAACTCCTTCAGAACAGGTCCAAGAATCAAACAACATACCATCTAAACGAAAAAAATATAGCACGAGCCTAAACCAACGAAAATTAGAGAAGCAACATCAAAAACAATGTCAGTATGAAATTAAAAATGGCTGTGACAACAAATGCCTTAAAAAATGTTCTTCTATTTTTACTACTGATGAACGTAAACAAGTACACAGAAAATATTGGAACATGACACGTTCAGAGATGAGGATGTTTGTAAGATCACATTATACAGTAGCAATTCCGAAAAGAAAATACACGTCGATTGAACCAAAAAGAAACCCGAAAAGGTGTTTTTCTTTACCGAAAATAGATGGCACTTTAGCCTCCGTATGTAAAATATTTTTTTTGACCACCTTGGGTTTCGAAAAGACCAATGATAAAATTTTATCTAGCTGCCTCGATGACAACAAAGATATAGACAAACGGGGCAAACACATTAAAACCCCAAAATTTGATCGTGAAGTTATTAGTAAACATGTTGAAAGTTTCAACCCAGCCGCACCGCATTATCGTCGTGAGCATGCCCCAAATCGTCGGTATTTGCCAAGCGAAATAAACATTAGTTTCATGTACAAAGACTTTTGTACCAAACATCCCGATGTTACAATTGGGTATGAATTGTATAGGACACATATAAAAAATATGAACATTTCCTTTGCTCGACTTGGTAATGAGGAATGTGAACTGTGCGAGACATACAAATTACACACTCGTGATACAAATCATGACGCTCGAAAAGAAATAATAGCCAATTGCACAGCTTGCGAAGCGTGGGCTGTTCATCACGAAAAATACACTAATGCCAGACAGTTATATGATTCCCATAAATCTAAAGAACAAAATGAAAACCAAATATATTATAGCAGTGACTTGGAGAAGGTAATAATGCTGCCAAGACTTGAATCATTTAAAGCGGTTATATTTTGTCCAAGACTAACAGCATTTAACCAAACCTTCGCTCCAGTTGGAAAAATCACTAAGGATTCTAAACCAGTTGCGGCTATTTGGCACGATGGTATTGCTGGTAGAAAGCAAGAAGACATAATGAGTGCATATTTCAACTTTTTTTTACGTTTCCGTGATGTCAAAACAATACATATTTGGATGGACAATTGCACGGCTCAGAATAAGAACTGGCTGTTCTTTTCCATGTTAGCTGACATTGTCAATAGTGACGTGATTGCCACAGAACGTATAGTATTATACTATTTTGAACCAGGACATACCTTTATGAGTTGCGACCAATTCCATCACCAAGTCGAACTTTCAATGAAAAAAAAAAGTAAAATTTACGACTTCACTGATTTCGAAGACGCCGTGGCATCGGCTAATAATGGCAAGGTAATTTTGAAATCTATGCAGCCTCAAGACTTTATCAACTATCCAAACAATATATCAGAGCGCGCCGCTCTGATATATTGTTTGGATAGTTGATATCCAAAACGCGAATCCAAGAGCATATCTCAGAAACATGACGGAGGTGTGTTTCATGAGATCGAGCTTCGACCTCCAGTATAAGAATAACTTTGCTGAAGATTATATAACTTTGAAGTTTTTAAACGATAAGTTTCTAAAGAATCCTCAACTGTCAGTTATATTTCGTGCACATCCTAAAGGGATTGAAAAAGAACGTAAATCAAATATTATTAAAACATTATCACCGATAATACCCAATCACAAAATGTTTTTCTGGCACAATTTACCGGTTATTTGTGATGAATCAGATGAACATCATCAAAAGACCAGTCACAGAAGAGTCACTAAGTAAAAAATGTTTTACTAAAGACTAAAACACTTATTACTTAGTGATATTATGTGCCTTTTCATACCTCGTACATGGTTGTGTTTAATTTAGATACTGTTAAGTTCCTATATACTATCAGCTTTTGCTTGTGGATCCGTCCGCGTGGAGGTCGAACATGTTAATATTAAATGTAGATTTAAAATGTCTTATTCCAGGATATTCTTTATCTACCAGTGAGTCAAATTTTAATTGAGGTAGTAATTTCTCGTAGGATAATTCCCGAACTCAACGCGGGCGAAGACACGGGCAAGACCTAGTTTATAATATTAGTAGGATTTGATACATTTAATTTGTTTTTGCACACTTGAAAACTGCTTTAAGAATTGTTTATGTTTGTTATGTTATGTTTGTTTGTTGTATTATTTTTTCAGAGTGTACTATTTTGTTTTATTTTATTTGTGACTCTTTTCCGCCAGTGGGTTAGCCCGCGTAATATCTATAAAAAATAATTATGGTAATAAGTATTCTATTGGTAAAATAATTTTAGAATCGGTCTAGTAGTTTTTGAATTCATTCATTACAAACAAAAATACAAATATTTTCTCTATATAACATTAGTGTAGATAATATTAAGATAAATTCAAGACTGAAGTTGCCTCATGACTGATATAACGTTACCTTCCTTTATTAAAGTAATTTAGTGAGAATTAATTCCATTAATTGTAAATCACATAGCTGTCTATGTGATTTACAATTAATGGAATGAAAAACATAGATTAAGTATAAATTGTCCAATTTGTCCGTGCCAAATAATGATCCAATGATCTATAAGATCTTATAACAAGTTATTAGTTGATTATTGCCTATTAGAATTATATTCATGTATAAGCTTTCATTTACCTAATTTTTATAATATCTTGAAATATACTTTTGATTTTTAAAGAACATTTCTTTAATTTCTCACATATTCCCTTATGAATGCTAAACTTTATAGAAGTTAACTACAAGCGAAACATTTTTAGCCACCTTTTAGTTAAGAAAAGTAGTTAATATTTTACAAGAGCTCCATGTAACATTGGCAACAATTAGCTTAAAAGCGTCTAAAGCCCCGTAACCGCTCATTAGGACAGTTATTGAAATTTAAATCGAAGCCAATGTCACGACTATAAAGCAGTTATGTCACTTAACAACTTTTTAGTTAAGTATTTCTGATCAAATTTAACAAACATTAAGAAGGTTAACATTTTAAATAAATTACTTCCCTAAAAAGCCGCTAAGGTATGGTTAACGGCCTTTTAGTACAGTAATAAGCTGTAATAACTAGGCTAAATGCTTAACAAAATAAGATAAATTAAATTTAAAAGTAATTAATAAGACTTTTTGGTCAGACAGGATTCTTTAAGATAAACAGAAAGAAATATCAATTGACGTGTCCAACAATCATTAACCTAAGTATCATAGTTTTTAAGAAACAACGTTTCCCACGTTTTTTGCCATTTTCTCGGAAACAACTTTTTGGGCTTAACGGCCTTCTAGTTAAAGGACGGCAGGGCAGTGGGCAGGGCACATTGCTCGCAGAACAGATGGCCGATAGGCCTGGGGCCGAAACGTTCTGGAGTGGCAACCGTGTACCGGAAGAGGAAGAGAAACTGATAACTGGAAATCTCTGTTTCTATGAAAATCGGTCTAATTTGGCTGTAACACTATTTTTCAAAAATGTTCTTAACAAAATTTTTAGACCTTTGTATCTTTGAAATAAAGGAAATAAAATAATTAAATGTCGAATGGATCATCCCTCTGACGCAATATTTTGCTCATTGGAAACAGGCTAAATGGTTCCCACAATGGTGCACGAGCTAAAACTGCCATCGGATTACGTCCTGTTTTAGGCTGAAAAATCCAGTTGTCTCCAACTGGCGGCAATTGGTTAAAATCTCCTACAGAAATAATAGATTTACCAGCAAATGGCATGTCTGTATGAATGAATGTCCTACTTCAAAACATAGATATTTCGTCTAAAATGATTAATTGAACTTTACATAGCTCACTGGCTAATGTGTTAGCAGTGCCTTCTGACAATGCCGGCTAGTACTAGCGCACCGTGAAATCGGCAAACAGAATACATCGCGGCAGGTACGAGAAGTGAAGGATGCCTCGCCTAAGTACACGTTGGGCGAGCAACGTGTACTGGTACCTTAGTCGAACTAGCAGTAGCAATAAATTATCCCAAGAACTAACTTAACATTGTAGTTGCAAAACATATTTTCCCATACATTCCAACCGCAAATACAATATTGAGAGATTTACCATGTTATTTTTAGACCATAGACTTCTTATAGGTTTTCCTGTAATCTATGAGTAAAGAACTATTATCTGTATTTTTTTCATAATTTTAGGCTCAGTAGTTTCGGAGATAAGGGGGGGGGAATGGTCAATTTTCATCTATTTTCATAAATATCTCTAAAAACATATATTTAATAATTATGAAAAAAATATATTTGAGATCCTTGTATTAATTCCTTTCATTTGATATGTCACACAGTACAATTTGCAAAACTTTTTTTTTAAATTTTCTTCTTTGCCCCACAAAAGTGAACCCCATATTCAAAATTATTTTATTTTCGTTACACGTCCGTGTTTGGGTCACAGAAATACATATGTGTACCAAATTTCAAGTTAATCGGTCCATTGGATTCGGAGCAAATTGGCTGTGACAGACGGACAGACAGACACACGAGTGATCCTATAAGGGTTCCGTTTTTACCTTTTGAGGTACGGAACCCTAAAAATAAAAATCGTATTACAAAATGTAAAAAAGAGAATTACAAAAAACAAAAAAAAACAATAGATGGGATTCGAACAAACAAACTCGGGATTGCAAAGCAACCGTCTAACCGCTTAGCTATTTGCTTACTTGAAAGTTAGTTAAAATAGCTGTTCCTATATATTTCATGATTGACTGCTTAGTTCCATAAAGGTATAGCGTGATGATAATCATTTAAAAAGTTAAATCGGTAACTAAACTATCTACAATATGCAAACCTTTTGGCACATCTTTTTACAATTTGCGGAAAAAAATACGAACATAATGTAATATTGCTCATCCCCCTAAGCAAATAGCGTGATAGTTTATACCCTACCATTTGACCAGACTTATAGGGAATATCTATGCAAAATTTCAACAGAATCTGTTCAGTAGTATTTGCGTGATGCTGGAACATACATACAGACAAACAGACAAACAGACAAAAATTCTAAAAACTATATTTTCGGCATTAGAATCGATCCCAGACCTCGTAGCAATTACTTTTTTTCAAAAATATTCAATGTACAGTTTTGACTTCGCTACGATTTTATTATATGTATAGATGGGTTAATGGTCATCTAGTGGAAAGATATGTTAATTAAAAACAAATTGTTACATGCCAGTTGATTCTTTGATATGGTCTCATTAAATACCGTAGTTATGGGATATCAAAAAGAAAACTATCACAACTAAGAAGGCTCTACAAGTTAACGAGTAATAATCGAGCATACATTCTGTATGGGAAAACGTGTTATTCAACTACTTACAATGTTATGTTTGCTCTTGGGATATATTTGTCCCAACTACGGAACCCTTCATTGTGCGTGGTCCGACACACACAATTGAAAAATTGAATGCATTATAATTTTAATTGCTTTGAGAATAATAGGTACCTACTGTTTTGTTTGTTTAAAATTTGAAACTTTTTCCATAAAAAGGTTTTTTTTCGATTTCTAACTTTTCCTCCGAAATGTATGGGAAAAGTGTTTTGAGATTTCTGACTGTTTTAGTACTCAAACCTCAGTTGGTCCAATAGAGTATTTTGGTCCTTAGAAGAAACAGAGGGCCTAGACAAATGGCATTCGCTTCGGAGCGATTCTATTTCGACAATCGCTTCAACGATAACGAACTTCGATTAACAGACAAAGTATAGTGTGTCCTTCACCACACAATCCTCACTTTTGAAAACTTCATGAAATTCAATTTTGAGAATGCCAAAATTTTTCAAGAAATAGTTATAAATAGTCACCAAGATTAAAAAAATTGTCGCATTGTGGTCCGAAGTTAGAGCTATAAGTTGGTGAGGATTGTGGGGTGAACGTCCCCACACAAGGTTCCAGAGATATAAAGGTGTCTTGGTGAGGATTACGTGGTGAGCCTTTCTCGCCACAATCCTCACCTGATTACCGCTGAATGCTTACGTTTTTTCATTTGAATTTGTTGTCAAAAAATAGTCAAGAAAGAGTGGTTTATTATGTAAGCAGAAGTATGTCAAAATTGGTGCAAACGAAACTAATTAGTCTCCTCTGCACCATTGATCGTGCAGGTCAATGGTGCATACGGTACAACGGGTAAACTTCTACATACATTATGTTTTGGTACAGTCGCGAATACTTAAATTACAAATCTATTTTAATATTGTTGTATATTAATATACGGTAATAAAATATTGTTGACCTATCTACCTGTACATAATATTCCCCCAATTTAAAATATGTTTCTTTCTATTTCATTTAGACATTTCCTTCCGGTTGGCTTAAGAGTTAACTGATTTCACCAATGAAACTGAACGCGATCAGCATTTCTAAAACGCGTTCAAGAGCTGTCAGTGTCAAAATTTTTATATAACAACTCGTTAAGATGTGCTGAACACGTTCAATTTAATTGGTGAAATCCGCACTAAGTCTTTATTTCAGATTAATTTTATTTTAGTATGAGTAATTAAGGCTAGCTACCTACTTACCTATTACTAAAATACCTACCGAGATTCATTATAATTTTATAATTTCTTCTTTGTTTAAGTAAGCTCGGTAAGTACCTTAATACTTTTTTTTAAATGAGGCAGAATGTACCTACGTCATTACTGTTCTACAAATGTGCGGATCGAAAAAGTGTAGGAAAATTCACGGTTAACGTGCTGAGCAGGCAGAAAAAGTATATGAAAATCATTCATTGTTAACGTGCTGTTTTTTTAAAATTTTGGGCAATTCAGTAACTAAGTATAGTATAATGCCAAAAGACAAACAAGTTTTTTTATATACTGGCAACTCATCCGGCTTCGCACGGGTAGCATAATTCTATACGACACACCTTCACACCTTCCTTATGAATCACTCCGTCAATTGGTGAAAACCGCATGAAAATCCGTTCGGTAGTTTTTGAGTTTATCGCGTTCAGACAGATTTTGTTTTATAATACGTTATGATTATGTTATTCATTATTATATATAACACATAGTTAAAATACCTACCTAAAATAACTACATAACTAGCAATAATGCAAACAAAGTTGACCACTAAAAATACGTACATAATAATTTTGTGCTCGACTGTACTCGACTCGAAAATGAATGTAGAAGTTTACATGGAAGCTTAATATACTTCTAACCAGATCAAAATTATCGTGGTTGGAGACGACTATTTCTTGACTATTTTTTGACACCCAATTCAAATGAAAAAAACGTAAGCATTCCGCGGTAATCAGGTGAGGATTGTGGCGAGAAAGGCTCACCACGTAATCCTCACCAAGACACCTTTATATCTCTGGAACATCGTAATGACTATTTTCGAGACTATTTCTTTAACTTTGGTGACTATTTATGACTATTTCTTGAAAAAAATCCCAGAAATTAAAAATAGATGGAAAGATGCAACAGGCAGGAAAAATTATTTATATTTCACAGGTCAATAACTTTTTGTTATCTTCAATAGGTATTTTAATTGTTGTTTTATGTTCTATAGTTGGATAGTTTTAATTTTATGTTAGAGAGAAACTGAATAAACTAATCTACTTAAATGTCATTTGTAAACAAATATGTTAAAGTATTCAAATTCAAATATTTATTGCAAAACACAGTACATATTATATGCATTTCCAGGTGTTAAGTGAATGCGCAGTTCACTGTATTTACCAATTCAGGCATGCAAAATTAAAAATTATAGTTAGACAGTTTCATAAAATCCAATTAATCGTTAGTTATATAATGTCATAAATCCGCAAGAATAGTAATACCCTGTGCAATAATATACATTCAAATTATTAAGTAAATAATGTCACAGATTCAAATTAAAAGTAATGTCAGAATAAATAATGTCAAAATAATTAATGAATTTACCAATTTATAATTATCATGCATTGTAATATTAAAATTATCATTGAAATTATAAATATATACTAAATACTCATTCAAATTTCATTATATAATTGCATTTAGATAGAATTAAGCTTAAATAAATCGGACATTTGACATATCTAATTATTATTTATTTAACTTATCTGTTAAGAATTCACCAATGGAATAGTACGCTTTTTTAACCATAAGGTCTGTTAACATTCTTTTGAACTTGTTAACATCCTTCTCAAGTCTTACAGTCGTGGGTAATCATATTATAAATTTTTGGAGCCATGCCCAGAAAACTTTTTGCCTAGAATGCTGTTTTATGAGGCACAGCGTGAATTTTGTCCTGGTGACGTTAATAGTCAGGGCTTCAAATAAGTACAAGTGTTTTTTAACGAACATTGCTACTTCAAACGCGCATAGGGCTGGGAAAGTCATTATTCTTAGGTCAATAAAGTGTGGTCTACAACTGTCAGTAGTTTTTATTTGGCACACAGCTCTTAAACACTTTTTTTGTGCCTTAAACTCCCATATAGCCAGCCTTAATATCCCTTAAGCTCCCATATCTGATGAATTTCCCCAGAATATTATGCCATAGCGTAATGTAGAAGACACGTATGCATGATATGCAGTCAGTACGGTTTCGCGGCTTGCTACTTTACTGAGTTTATGCAAAGCGTACTGGAACTGATTTAGTTTTTTTATTAAATGTTCAACATGATTACTCCATTTCATATTCTCGTCTATGTATAGAGTATCGTCGTATGTATAGAGTCCCAGGAACTTTGTGTGCTTTGCTTCTTCTAACGTTTTGTTAGCGTATTTTATATTAAGTTTATCTTGATTTAAGTACTCTTTGTTTAAATGACATAATATGAATTTTATCTAAATTTACTTTAAGATTGTTATTATTTAACCATGTTATTAACCTGTTTAGATTTATATTTATATCCATTTCATGACCCTGTGTCTCCCTATTTTGTGCTGTGAAAATAATTGTACTATCATCAGCGAACAAGGTCATTGCATGTTGAATAACTCTTGGCATATCGTTTATGTATACGAGGAACAATGGCGGGCCGAGGACGCTACCCTGAGGTACACCAAAGTTCGTTTTTCTTGGTTTTGAATGGTACGTTAGTTCTAATTTTGTCTTTTGGCAAATATTTGTTGTACTCGTTATTTGATACCTATTTTTTAAATACGATTCAATTAATTTTAATACGTTGCCCCTTACTACATATTTTGCTAATTTAGACAAAAGTATATTAAAATCTACAAAATCAAATGCCTTGGTCATATCCATGAACAAGGCAGTCGTCGGTATCCGTCTATCCATATTTGTTACCACTTTATTTACAAGACTATATATTGCCATATTAATATTTTTGCATTTTCTAAAGCCGTACTGTTCTTCCGCAAATATTTTATGTTTTTCAAGAAAAGGATACAGGTAAATAAATGACTTTTTCAAAAAAAATTGAGAAAATTGGAATTAACGCTACAGGTTTGTAATTCTTAGGATTTTGTCTGTCATCTTTCTTATATAGTGGTTTTATCACAGATATCTTTAATTCTTTAGGATATGTACCATTTTCTATGCATAATAATGAAACTGAGAACAGGAGATATTTCCACAGCTACACTTTTTATTACTTTAGTGATAATCTCGTCATAACCTGCACTATTGGTATTTTTTAGGGTTCCGATAATTTTGTGAATATCGATAGGTATTGTAGCAGGCATAAACATTAGACTTAGCTGTGTTGGTAATAGATGATAAGTCAGGATTTTTACTATTACTTAGCGGTTGAACTAAATCAATATAATAATTATTGAACGTTTCTGCAATTTCTAATGGATCCGTTATCTCTTTGTTATTGATAATTATTTTAGAAATATATTCCTTTGGACAGTTTAGTTTATTTTTATTTATGATCTGCCAGGTTGCTCTCATTTTATTGTTGGAGTTATTTATGTAAAAGTTATTTCTTGATTTTTGTGTGAGATAGATGATTTTTTTGAGCCGATTAGTGTATGACTTTAGTTTTTTTTAATTATCCGCAGTTTTATGTCTTCTTAATTGCCATAACATGTCTCGCTTGAGTTTACAGCACAATTTGATACCTTTTGTCACCCAGTTAAGTTTCTTTCTAATAGGGATCCCAATTTTAATTATGGGGAAATATAAATCATAGAAAAGTTTAAATAAATTGTTAAATTCGTTAAAGGCTTGCTGAAGCCTTTAACGAATTTACCAATTTATTTAGAGGGTCTGGACATTCATAAACGTTATTAAAGGTTAGGCTATGTATAGCATTTTTAAATTTGTTTATATTTTCCACGCTATAATCTCGCTTTAGTGAGTACCAATGAGTAATTGTATATGTTTTTTTTACTGGACATTTCACGATTTGTGCTGTATGATCAGATAAACCCAGCTCTAAAACCTCACCTTTACTGCCTCTAATATTATGTATAACATTATCAATACATACAAGTAAAACCCAATCTTTGTTCAAAGGCATTCTATTCTATCAACGACTACTAGAACGATAAGAATAGTTGGTCGCTGTGATTAACTCAGACAACGTTTGTGTTCTTTCTCCAGAATTAGCTTATCTACTGACAGGTTTGAGTTTATATAATTGTTTATTTTATTTCACTTTAGGAGTCAATTTATTGCACGACTCTTAATGCGAAGCATTAGAGTGTGCTCTACGATCGAAAAATTTAAATTTATATACTTACCATTGTATAGATGATTAAATGGAGATTAATACTATACTTTTTAACAATTGATTTAATGCAGCAGAAATGGAAAAAGCATCAAAATAGTTGAAAAAAAAATCCTGTCCGTCAATTTATGAACCCTGAAAACATTGTAGCTTGCGATAAAATCAATTAATTGAGTCAATTTTTTTTTTATACATTCGTTTCAGCCGTAGAAAGAACCCTATTGAAACAGGCTCTTTTATTCAAAGAAGTTTAATTATAATTAATAATATACTAACTAAAATATAATATCTTTATCTAAATATTTCCAACCTTTGACTTGATGTCCGTAAGTTGCCTAGCAACCGCCAAGTAAATATCTTTGTCAGTCTTTGACATTACGACTTCATGAAAAGTGATAAATTGTTAATTTTTGTTAAAAACTATGTTTTGAATTTCTTTTTCGTTTATGAATGAGTGTTATGTATGAGGCGTGCACTTTTGGATTTTCCAAACTATTTTATTTTTATTTTAATTCATTATTGACATAATCTACTCATTACTATGTTTATTTTAATGAGTTGTATTAAAATAATATAATTATGTGGTTAGCCATCGTCCTCGACATTTAATCATATTATTTATGCCTGGAGGCTTTTATTTCGTTATAAAGTTCTGTTTACGTTTAATCTTTATTTTTAATTTCTGCTTGAGTGTAGTTCTTGATGTTTGTGGTTGGTATATTGGCGTGTGCTATAGCTGACATAAATGGGTAATAATTTAAATTATGTTTGGTGTTGCCGAATGCAAATTATTATGCATACTATTGAATATAATCCTAACTGAACAGACAGTTGTACTACTGGGTTGCGCTACTTCTTCTTCCCAACTAAAGCACTAGGTGAAGCGTAGGTGTTTTAGGGGACTGTCTTATGTAATTTTGACGTTTGAAAAGTGCTGATTCACAGCTTATAATTTAATAAATGACTTTTGAATTATATTTTTATTTGATTTGGTTTTAATAACGTCAAAATACGCCCAAAAAATACTTCTCTTTTTTGCAGTCAGTTTTCATCGATATTTTTATCGATCAAATATTTATATCAACCCCTCATCCCTAGTTGAGGCTAGAGTTGCATGTGTGCCTTCAGTGACTGTATCTGTACTTTGTAGTGCCCGCCCCTTTTCAGCATGTGTGCTCAAAAGTGTTACGAATTTTTTCATGTGTGCGTACGAAAATGTATCACGTGTGCTGTATCTATTTCTTTTGTTTTTATGGGAGTGTCAGGAGTGGGAAAACGGTGGCGACACTTGAACTTGAACAAATATAGCTTGAAGGCATATCTCCGGATATCTATGATTACGACGTAGCGAGTAGCGAGCCGCCACTCCCCAACTTTGATGCGTTTTGTCTAAGTATTTTTTTATAAATATGATAAAGCAAGAAATGCGTATCTAATACTTTCTTACTGACGGACTTAATAGAATTTCTTTTTTTTACCCCGACTACGTCTATAACGTCAAACTGACCAATATGTTCTTCTCTGTTACAGATATTTGCTGGTTACTTATACTGCATCTTCCTGTATATTCACCAGCATCAAACCACGCAGAAAGCTCTTTCAGGTTCGGACCAGATGACGAGTTCAAGTATGGAACAGTTCCGAAACTAAAAGACAATCGTATATATCATCTTAGAGCACATCATACTGACCCGCCAATATGGAAGCCAAAAAATACCCATAATTTCTTATATTATAGGTCTGGACACCTGTTTATTACCACTAGAGCAAGACCGAGGTTACCGAAATTTACTGAGATACCCAATCATAAAATTACGGACATACTATTCACCAGAACTCGTAAACATAAAGAAAAATACGACTCGTATGGATCTGTGAAACGGACTACAACTTATAGAAGTAAACGTTCACATCGCCAAAGCCATCCAAAGACACCGAGAACTACTACTATTAAATCAAAAATAAATACAACACCTGAATCAACAACACGATCACATACTCCGAAAATAAAAATCAAAAATATAAAAGAAATATTGGAACATAAAAGGCGGGAAAAAAACAAGGAAAAAGATAAGTTGGAAAATAAAAGGTGCGAAAAAGAATTTCGAGAAATAATAAAGGAAAAAAAAAAGGTTGGAAAAAGAAATGTTGGAAAATAAAAGGTGGGAAAAAGAAAGGCGGGAAATAATAAAGAAAAAAGAAAGGTTGGAAAATGAAAGGTGGGAAAAAGAAATGCGGGAAAAAATAAAGGAAAAAGAAAGGTTGGAAAAAGAAAGGTGGGAAAAAGTTAGGCAGGAAATAATAAAGGAAAAAATAATGGAAAAAGAAAGGTGGGAAAAAGAAAGGCGGGAAATAATGAAGGAAAAAGAAAGGTTGGAAAAAGAAAGGTTGGAAAATAAAAGGTGCCAAAAAGAATGGCGAGAAATAATAAAGGAAAAAGAAAGGTTGGAAAAAGAAAGGTTGAAAAATAAAAGGTGGGAAAAAGAAAGGCGGGAAATAATAAAGATAAAAGAAAGGTTGGAAAAAGAAAGGTTGGAAAATGAAAGGTGGGAAAAAGAAATGCGGGAAAAAATAAAGGAAAAAGAAAGGTTGCAAAAAGAAAAGTGGGAAAAAGTTAGGCGGGAAATAATAAAGGAAAAAGAAAGGTTGGAAAATAAAAGGTGGGAAAAAGAAAGACGGGAAAAAATAAAGGAAAAAGAAAGGTTGGATAAAGAAAGGTGGGAAAAAGAAAGGCGAGAAATAATAAAGGAAAAAGAAAGGTTGGAAAAAAAAAGGTTGGAAAATGAAAGGTGGGAAAAAGAAAGACGGGAACAAATAAAGGAAAAAGAAAGGTTGGATAAAGAAAGGTGGGAAAAAGAAAGGCGGGAAATAATAAAGGAAAAAGAAAGGTTGGAAAATGTAATGTTGGAAATAGAAAGGTGGGAAATAGACAGGCAAGAAATAATAAACGAAAAAGAACGGTGGGAAAAAGAAAGGCGGGAAATAATAAAGGAAAAAGAAAGGTTAGAAAAAGAAAGGTTGGAATTTGAAAGGTGGGAAAAAGAAAGGCGGGAAAAAATAAAGGAAAAAGAAAGGTTGGATAAAGAAAGGTGGGAAAAAGAAAGGCAGGAAATAATAAACGAAAAAGAAAGGTTGGAAAATGAAAGGTTGGAAAAAGAAAGGTTGGCAAATGAAAGGTGGGAAAAAGAAAGGCGGGAAATAATAAAGGAAAAAGAGAGGTTTGATAAAGAAAGGTTGGAAAATGAAACGTGTGAAAAAGAAATGCGGGAAATAAAGGAAAAAGAAAGGCGGGAAATAAAGGAAAAAGAAAGGTTGGAAAAAGAAAGGTTGGAAACCGAAAGACGGGAAATAATAAAGGAAAAAGAAAGGTTGGAAAATGAAATGTTGGAAATAGATAAAAGGATAATGAAAAAGCAGGAAATGTTAAACGAAAACGATAAGTACGATATTTTCGAATATGAGGAAATAATAATGGTAATAGAAATGTTGAAAGAAGATAGGCAGCAAATGATAAAGGAAAAAGAAAGGTTGGAAAATCAAATGTTGGAAAATGAAAGGCGAGTGAAAGAACAGGAAAATAAGGGAAAAAAATAAATATATAATATGATAAGTGTTGGGTAAGTGGCGGGTGGGTGTAAAAATGGAACTACCAAGTGGAAAAGAAATTTGAAAAAAAAAAAGAAAAACAAAGTGAAAAAGAAAGGTGGGAAAAGTCATCGATGGGATAATTAAGTAATCAGCACCTTACATTAAATAATGTTAATATTTTGTATAATGAATTCTTTTCGGTAGTTCAAACCGAGTTCAATAATCATTTTAAGAAGAGTACTAAAATTATCAGCCCTAAGTTTTTATTTAGTGACTGGGCAACTAAAGGACTCAGGAAAAGTAGGGAAAGACTTTTCGAGCTGTATGGCCTTAAGCCTTGTATTAACACGGAAACTTTTAATAAGTATGTTGCTACTTACTCTAGAACTTTTAAAAACACTTGTAAGACAGCTAAAGCCCTATATATTAGCAACAAAGTTAAGTCAGCAGACAATAAAATAAAAACGGTTTGGAAAATTATTAATAATGAAACGAACAGAAACAAAAAGCATAATTCTGATTACACACTGAAGACCTCATGTGGTGGTCTTATTTGCGATACCAAAAAAGTTGCTCAAGAATTTGTAGATTTCTTTACCAGTATCCCACTTAAAAACTACGGAAACCTTCAATTCCTCGCCCTCGCTCTCTTTTGATTTAGTAAGGGCGAACGTTTCAGTCTGCCCGATTGAATTTAACTTTAAGCATATTAACTTCATAACAGTAATAAAAGCTTTTAAACAAAAATAGATCAATTTGACCGTAGATCTTTGGGGAATTTCCATTAAAGTTTGTACTTCCATAATTGAGACCATAGCTCCTTACTTAGCCTTAATATTTAATTTTTGTGTGGATCAAGGAGTCTTCCCGGATTTAGTGAAATACAGTAAGGTAATACCACTTTTCAAATCCGGGTACAGTAAAGACAGTAATAATTATAGACCCGTATCCGTGTTGCCGGTTTTCAGCAAGGTGTTTGAAAAGGTAATGCTTAATCAAATGCTCAATCATTTTAACACAAATAAAATCCTTCACGATCAACAGTATGGTTTCACCAAAGGACGTTGTACGACCGACGCCGGTGTAACCTTATTAAGACACATTTTTAACGCGTGGGAAGAGGCCCAAGACGCCATAGGGATCTTTTGTGACCTCTCTAAGGCATTTGATTGCGTTGATCACGAAACCTTGCTTTTGAAACTTGAGCATTACGGACTTGGCAAACTTGCGCTCAATTTAGTAAAATCTTATTTAAGTGATAGACAACAGCAAATCCAAATAAACGGTATCAATTCACTAGGTTTAACAGTAAAAATGGGTGTACCCAGAGCTGGGCAAAATACATGCTTTACTTTAATTAAATACAAATTACAAAATACTATCTCGCACTTATTTAAAATACAAATTACAAAATATTTTTAAGTCGTGTATTTGAAATATAAAATACAAAATACAGTATTTTGACTATTTTTATTTAAAATACAAATTACAAAATACAGTCTGGTGTTAGGTTAGGTATATAAATAGAATAGAACTAATCAAGCCCAGCCTAAGGCAAAGGGAATATATTCTTACCATCATATTTTACAAAATGGCGACCGCTAAATAAGTCACAGCATTCGCTCCATCGCCGAATGAAAATTACAATTGACCAGAAGGCCAATTCTCGTACAAAAAAAACGTTCAAATTCAAGTCGCAGTGCCGCAAAAGTTCCAAAATGTCGCAAAAGGTATTCTGCTAAACCAAAAAACTTAGTCAAACGTGAAGTTTTGTGATATGAGATTGCGACTAGAATGAAAATAAGAAATGTACTAAAACGGTATTCTGCTAAAGTTTTGACTTGACAAACAAAATAAAATTGGTATTCCCGTCAATATAAGAACGTCAAAACTGACGTAAGCATAAGATTATTTGTTGACTGAACTGTGACAGAAAATTTTAGCTTCTGCAGTTTCATATTTCTCATTTTATTTCGATTTTATCCATGAAATCATCTTGAAATCCAAGATTCATGAAGAAAAAACTTATTCAGTAACAGTGTTGTAAATAATTTTGTGTTTGTGTGGTGAAATAATACAAAACCAGTGGGTTCGGCCTGTAGGAGTAATTTTCATTCCTCGCAAAAAGTGCAGACGATGAATTGGCCGCAGAACAACGTAGAGAACACAGCAGCAGCTGTTCTCAGCATCGCCGGCCGTGGGGTCTCACATCAAAAACATTTTCAATACGATATGACCGTGTTTTTGTAAAAGCATACAGACTAACCAAGTCTTACGAACTGAAGCCGCATATCCCACATGATAAGCGAAGAAATTGACTGGGTGTTCCAGCCAAGGTTGGTCTACTAAGTTCACATTATAATATATCAAAATATTATTGATTAATATGCTAGAAGGCAGCTATTTTATTGTAAGCGTCTTCGTCATCACCGTATCTACTTTTTCTCGATTTTGATAACCCCTGCGTTTTGTGCGAGTAGCTAGTAGTTCCTGCAAGACTTTCGTAGCGGGTCAAAACTATATTCCTTCAGATTCACAGCCTTGTAGGAAGTCACGCTGGCCCTGAACCACCCACGTGTGTTCAAAACACATGTGCACTTCCCTGTGACAGAAAGATCCGAGAATAGGCTGGAACTTACCCCGTTATTAAAAAAAATATGCGTAGTGAATAAAGAATTTGTTTGTCGATTCACTATTATTGTACTTAATATTATGTCTCCTTTCTAGATTCCATACATTTAGATGAGATACGTACGTATTCCCGACCTATTTGCGGCCACGGCGGCCTATTTCAACGGAGACAGTCAAGTGTACAAGAGTTACTATAGAAAATAAGGCAAATGTTTGCGCATACACAGCACTTCCTCTTGCCTCACTCTCATAGTCCGATGGGACGGCAATACGACGTAACCGGGAAGAGATTAGTAGGTACCAATGGGTGTACGTGCTTTCCTAGGCACGGGGGTGCCACACTATTACATTACTCTTTGGAGAAATCACACGGAAGACAAACGGGGCGGGAAGAATGAGCAGGATGGTTTTACGGATTGCCAGATGTGTTGTACTTAGTACGAGTATGAGCGAAAAGCACGGTCCATGTCCGATGAAAAAAACGTTTACAAGCGCCCTAATACATAGTATTACTTGTGTTGTTATGTGTAATATTGTATATGTTTGTATCAATAAATAGTTGACTATTTAATAAAAAATATTCAGTTTGGTACCTAGTAACTTTATTTTTCTATAGTCACTACGCTTCTGTAAGGCACAGAGCCCGGCGACGCTTGGAGGCCTATGTTCAGCGGTGGACGTCTTTCAGCTAAAATGATGATGACTCCACTTCTATAGGGCTGACGTAATAGTCGGTATGCACTTAGCCTGCTACTATCACGGCACGCTTGCTCTTTCACTATGGTGGTTCCAAACTATACCAATAACGTCACGTATTTAGGACACACACTTATAAAAATCCACACGTGAGACCAGACAACAGACATGTATCACGTATGGATTTTTATAAATTTCATTAATTCATTTACCTCTTTCTCTTACTGTATACCCAAGCTTCTGAATAAAATAATATTACTTAATAGATTATGTACGAATTTTGGAAAAATATTCTATAAAGGTCGGGTCATCAAATAGGTTAATAAATCATCATCATCATCATTACTAGCAGCCTTGTTCCGCCCACTGCTGAGTTTATGCTATACCTACATTATCACGTTTTTTGTTATGGGGGGGAAGAGAAATATTGTATTATGATCCGGTTCTTCGATAGTATACTGCGGGATGGTAATAAGACAAGACAAAATTGCAATTTACGTATACGTATAAGCTCTGAAATGAAAATCATTACGCTGTATCTACAAGGAGCTATGTTAGAAAATAGTAAGTTAGGTACGCAAACAGCCTTTTGGAATCTTCTTAGCAAATGTTTGCTTCTTCATTACATATTGCCTGGCAGGCGTCAATAGGTGTTTGACATAGTAGTACGAGAGCCCACGACCAAAACAATGTTACATCGTTTTACGGCCAAAACTGTATAAAATCATTAGTTTAGATGATTCTGAACTCGACTCGGTGGGCAGTCTGTATTAGTCAGAAGGTTTTATCACGATATGTCTGATATAAAAAAATGTAGGTACATAAGTTTCGTCACTTTATTACGAAAAAGTTTGTGTTCAGACATTTTGCGCCTTAAAGCGTGAGCGCATAAAAAAAATGTCCAAATATATAACCAACTTGTCTCATAGCAACTTGGTTTACATGTTATTTAAATCTTTTGGATTGCTGCTGAGGTTACCAAAAACCTGTTTTCAGGCATTTTAAATGTCACCTATAATTCCATAAATAAAAAGAACGTAGTGGAGTATTCCGCAAACGCGCGGTACTTGTTACGCACCTATTCCTCACGACAACGATGATGAGCCCGACAATGATTAAAATCGATGCAATTTTTTCAATAAACAGTCTTTTCCAAACGATATTCCAGTTTCCTTTTGTCTAATTTATTATAAAAGTCCTTCAATTTCAGTTCAATCGTTTCGGGTAAGGTCTTTACAATCGTACGTACATACGTTTTTTTTTTATAATTTTTGACTATAGAAAATTTTTCTAATTAGTAAGGTGCTACACTAAACTTGTCTAACACAATTTTTTTCTATGTCTGGGCACCACCTGAAAATTGTATCGTTCAACTACATTCGGAAAATCTATGAAACAGTTCGGTAATTTTTTTCGCCATAAATATTTGAAAATGAGGTCAGGTCAGAGTCAGACGATACGCGGAAAATTCCTGAATTTAGGATTTTAGGATTCAAATCTATCGATCTTAACGGTTTTGGTCGTAAAACGATTAGGAAAATAATTTGGTCATGGGCTCTCTTACTACAATAGGAAGTGTCATGTGTCTTTTCGCAGTTAGCTTTTATTTTTTGACGTATAGGTTTATGAAAGGCTATTTTATTCATCTATACACCAACCGTATAGCCGGGGTTGTTCGAAGTCCGCCTTGCGTGACTTTGATTATAAGTTCGATCCCTGACTATTGTAATTTTTTTTTGTATGTTTTGTCATGTTTTGTAGTAATTTATTTTTGATTATTTTGATACAATAGGGTTTTCAAATTACTTTTAACAAAATAGATGTGCCAACGGACAAAATATACATGCAAATTCAAGCTACATTAACGAGTCTTTGTCAAGGGAAACAGAGACATAGAGTAAGCAAGCTGCAGAAGTAATCTATTTACCGAGCAGACCGATCGTTTTGTCTTGCGAGAACGAGCACAAATTCATAATAAAGAAATGAAAAAGGCGAATGAAAATTATACTTTTATTTATATTGTTACAGTAATAAGCAGAACCTTACTAGTACCTAATAGAAATAATTTTTACAATACAACCTTCTGTTTGTGCCAAATAGTTGGTATAGGTAGGCACCTTCCTTTGCAAATTATAATAAAATCCGCTGTAAAGCTGCATCTACCTTAAAGGTATCAAAGAATCTGCCATTGATGCTAACAACAAACCCTTGTTGTAGGGGCGGTACGCAGGTTTTACAGCATAGCATAGCGAAACTTCTGTATCTGTATGACTTTCCCTGCAACTCTTCACTCAACGAACAACAGTTGGTATTTATCCTGAACGATTATAACAATTGGTATTTATCCTGGATGCTATGCTCGGATTATGTTCCGAAATACAGTGATATTCCTCCTGGATAATATAGATAGGTACTGAAAAAAAATCTCATGGCTAGGTAGACACCATAATTATTCGAGAAATTTCTTCCTTCCTGTGATAGTGCTATAAATCATTACTTACAGTAATTTCAGCCATAAATCAACAATTTATTAAATGAAAATGATTTTAAATTATAGTTTGACATTAAATTTATTGACGTCTCTTGACATGTTAAATCATACGCATCGCGCTTGCGCGTCGCGATACCAATACGTTCCAACTTAGCTTTCTATCCGGTTATTTATTTTATTGGTTTTGTATTTTTAAAGTATTAAAATAATAAACGGAAAATGAAAATACTATAAGTATGCACATATCCAAGCGAACTAATCAAGACATTAAAAATATAATAAAATAAAGTTGCAAAAATTGTAAGTATCACTAATTATCACAATATCGTCTGCATAAAATGAACCAACATGATAATATGTTTATTTTTGTAATCGAAAACAAGGTTGAACGCCATGAGACTAGCCTGCGATGATATTGCGACCGGAATGTTCACAAACCGAATTTTAAGATTAGTAGAATACCATTTTTTGGTCTATCCACAATGTCATCGCATTCCGGTCTCATGTTTTTCACTTTGCACGTTAATTAGTAGAATTGACCTTCTGTTATGTAATTGACAATTTGACGTATGTACCTGCAGTACAGACTACAGTACAGTTTAAGTGCAGTGTTGCCAACTTTAAAGATATTACATATTTAGCGGTCGCCATTTTGCTTACGAAAGCTATCGAGCGCTATTTTCTGCAGATCGCACCCATTCATAAGATCGCTAAATGTAATTTGGAGCCATAAGTATTTGAAATACTAACTACAAAATACCTCAGCGTCAGGTATTTGAAATACTAATTACAAATTACATTTATAAGAAGTAATTGAATTACAAATACCAATTACGTATTTGTATTTCAATTACGTATTTCAATTATAAGTAATTCAAATACTGCCCAACACTGGGTGTACCACAAGGCTCGATATTAGGTCCATTCCTCTTTTTAGTGTATATTAATGATCTACTCCATTTATTAAAAAATCAACCACAAATGGTGTTATTTGCTGACGATACTTCCTTAATTTTTAAGGTAGATAGACGTGCTAAAAACGTACCCCATGTATGTTCCGCGATTCTTGATAGTTTTCGAGTTATAATAATTTTTTTGAACTTGAAAATTCCGTGGGAACCTTTAAAAAATTATGTCAAATTTTTTGCAATTTTTATCGTGGAATATTAATTCTTTTAGAAATGAAACGTAATAATCACCGTCCTTCTTTTTAGTTACTAGTTATTAAGGATTTAATTTTTGTGAGGCTTACCTGATACCTCACAAAAATTAAATCCTTGGTTTGATAATTATTACTTGTAATAACTTTATAATTTTAAGGAATTTTTAATTACATTTTTTTTTTGCTTGGGAAATCATCAAATGACTTATTCCGCTCTGGGTGGAGCGGAAGGACGTGTCAGACTCTTACTGACTAAACTTACCCACCCGTGTTCCTTCGCTTGCCTGTATGTTGCCAGAGGCCACGGTCACCCCTTAGGACCTTCCCGCAACCCCGGCAGGCATCGGCCCTAGCGGACCCCGTCAATTGTGCTGACATGTCTTTGAGGCGCACGTGAAACACGCGTCGTCGACCCGGGCCCAGTCCTTATCGGACGGCGAGCTACCCATTGCTCTCCGTCCGCAAGCTCGCGCCTACGGTGGCCGGAAATCGGCTACTTGTTCCCGACGCCCAGAGCGTCTCCTGCGGCGGCTAGGGGTGTGAAGGCGCGAATTTTGCCTCTCCCTCACGCGCTCCGCCTCCTCCTTCGAAGGAGGTGACGGCTTGCCATGCCCTCTCGCTCCGTACCATGGCCTGAACCAGGGCTAGACGCGAGAGGTCACCGCCGCCGATCGCCTCCATGAAGACGGCTTTACCCTGACCATTTTTGTACTTATGTCTTGATTTCTGTCTGAAGTATTTTCTTGTTTCGTACTTTTTAGATCACTTTTATTTTCCCGTAGCCGGGTTGCGTAATTAGAAAGGCGGATGCAACACAGAAAGGAGCTGCTCTGTAACGCAGCCGCATCCGTATGAATAAAGTATTACAAACACGATTACACCACAGACATTTGAAAACTGTCTGCAATGTAATCGGTTCCGAAAGATATTGTTTCAACAAAAGTGACTGCAGTACAGCTTATATGTAGGTAAGTACTCGCTCTGTCTACATTGTAGATCGCTAGGTAACTAGTGTCTGTACTATGATCGCGTTTGGAATGGTAACGTCGCACGAATGCGGTGGCTTTACAGACCGATCGCGGGAGACACTAACAAAAATTTTATGATTTTTGAAGTAAGTTTGCTCTTGACCTAGCGACGAGTCAGTGCGTGCGTACGTGAATAATCGCTTAAAAATTGTTTAACTAGTGAAAAATTATTAATAAAGACAAGTACTTAATGACTTTTTTGAATAAATACTCTGTGGAGTACACATAATTATTAGATTTCGAACAGACACAAGAAGAGACTTTAAAAGTCTTTTGAAAGGAAGAAATCACAATATTGGTGAAAATATAAAATTTAACCGTCCTAATGCTAAAAAACATGAAGTAATCTTGACTGCCATATTTTTTAAATGTATTCCTAAAACTACCAGTACGGTACGGTCCGTCATGAAAAATTTAATGTAATTTTAATGTTTTTTTCTTTTTTATTACATTCTTCTGATAAATATTTATGATTATACTACTTACTATAAAGATTACTGTATTGAAGCAGCATTCGGACAAACTAATAATACTTCAAGTGATTCGTAACATAATGCAACTATGGGTGTCACAAACACAATAAATTCGTTGCGCTGTGTTGCAGCTGGGTTCGGACAGACTATTGCTGCTTTAAGCCATTCACAAGATAATGCAGCACAGGTCTGTGTTGCATCCGCCTTTGTATTGCATTATACAAACAAATGCGGCTGCACTGCAGACCGCTCTGTGTTGCAGTTGGGTTTGGACGGACTATTACTGCTTCAAGCCATACGTAAATAAGAGTGATACAATAAGTCGGTAATAAACCTATTTTAACTTCAAATAGCAAGGAATTTGTTTGCAGTAACTTTTAATAGCGAGTTGTGATGAATATTGAAAATCGTAGTGTGAACCTCAGTTCTTAATTTGATTCTAGACATAATATCCCCATAAAAAAAGAACTAAAGATAATAATTGTTAATTAGGTGCTAACTTATGTAACCTGGTGCAATCTGGTGGACCTTTGAAGGCCGATTACAGCAAATAATAGAAGGTTAAGTACTAACTTTTTTGTGCTAACTTGCATAGTTTTTAAAGTCAACTAGAATCTATGGAACCTCATTTTTGTATTTTTAAATTGAAGTTGAAAATTTCAATCTTACGAATAAAAACTTAAATTCCTGTTATCGATACTTTTTTGAGTAACTTGCAAGAATGTTAGCAAGTTTATTATTTTACGTAAGTATGAAAGATACATTCAAGAAGATACTGTCGCAAAAAAAAACTGGAAAATACTCACTACAAAAAATGATATGAATATTTGAAGCAAGAAAACTCAAAAAAAATACAAAAAAAATTATAACTCAAAAACTACAAAAAATCGCGGAACATACATGGGGTATTTTTGGATATCCCAGGACATGAGGAATCTAATTTTATTTTTATGACGTGTATTTTTGGTACACCCTGTATAATGTTTATTAGGCTAGGTAAGTATTGTACAGTCGACCACACGTCGCGCGTCTGTGAAAAATGATAACACTATGACCTTGAGCTGGCCCAACGTATGGAAATTCATTAAAATAAGAGACCAGCTTACACTGGTCTTGTTTCCACTGACATGACGTGCGGCCTACTGTACGTGTTCCAATGACACGCAGGAGAAACTACCTATATAAACGAAGTCGATAGGTAATAAAACGGTACCGAGTGCCTGCGTAATATTTCGACAAGGCTACAAAGACCTAATAAAATCTCAATAAGTATAATAAGAGCCTTTGCCTAGTCTTGTATTATTTGTAAATTACATCTAAATAAATGCCTAAATAAAAGCGCTAATTTCCTCGAAATTCAGAATTTCAATCCACCTTATTCTTAAAAAACTATAAGTACCTACATATACCTATCTTTAACTATTATTCATTAGGTTCAAGTTTATATAATACCTATCTAATCTATTATATAACCTTAAAAAATACTGAATAGAAAAATAAAAGAAAATAAACTTATATTATATCAATACAAGTTGATACTACTGTATTTGTCTATTCTGTGACCCAACTTACTACCTACTCGAGTTCTATGTGAGTTTCTACTCGAGTGAACTCATGAGCGGTGCGCTTGGCGCGCGCGGCTCCCGCGCATCGGGATTTATTACGTATCGCTACTCGTTGCGGGGGCTGAGGTAAGCGTTGAATGCCTACTGCGCTCGGGCTATGCCCGCCTTAATGCAATACATGGGGGCTCATTAATTTTAGTAAGTAACCAGCTCAAATTTAAAGACCGTAAAGATATTGTGAGCCTATCTGTTGAGCGGACAGTAGAAATAGCCTGTATAGAATTGGAGCCCCTTCAGGATTGTATGACTGCTTTGAAAAGGTAATGGATGAAGTGTTACACAAGATTTGTAACACGAATAAATCCATTATCACTTGCGGGGATTTTAATGTTAATTTATTAGATAACTCACGTTCTTGTAGTAAAATAATTAGTCTGTTTCAGTCCTACAATCTTGTAAACCTATTTTTGGAGCCTACAAGAATAACCCCTACTAGTGCCACATGCCTAGATAATATTTATACAGATATTATACCAAGCCACAAAGAAATTATAAATTTACTAGACTCAGATCATTGCGGGCAGAGGATTACTATCCCAAACGAAACCAACAAAGTGGCTAAAAAGGATATCACTGTTAACCCCAAAACTGCAAGTCGCTTGGAAGCTTTTAAAGATAAACTCATTAATAAATTACCAGTTTTGTCAATTCATGCTGATCCTAATCATCTATATGATGATTTTTTTAATGTATACTGTAAACAATTTAATTCCACCTTTATTCCCAAGATTATCTCCGTTAATAGTAACGCATCTTTTAGTGATTGGGCTACCATTGGTATTCATAAAAGTAGAACACGGCTTTATGAGCTGTATAATGAAAGGACTTATGTAAACACAACTGAATTTAATTTATATGTTAGAAATTATTCAAAATTATTTAAAAAAGTTTGTTGTATGGCCAAGTCGCGTTATTTAAGTTCGAAGATTAAAACCAGTAAACAGTAGTAATGTTATTAAAACGACTTGGAATATTATTAATAGTGAAACGGGAAGGTCTGGTAACCGAAATATTGACTACAGCCTGTCGATCAATGACAATGTCATAAAATCAGACTCTCAAGTCGCCGCGGCCTTTAAAAAATTCTTTTCAGATATTCCCATTTCAACTACTAAATCCCTAAACTCATCACCTTCTGTTGCTGAGTCTTTGCTAAAGGAAAATGTTAATGTTTGTGATTCGGAATTTCTTTTTGAACATATTACCTGTAGAGACATAATTAAAACCTTTCACACTTTAAATGTAAAAAAGACTGCAGATCTGTGGGGTAATTCTGTAGAAGTTGCTAAGTCTATTATTGACATTGTAGCACCTAGTTTAGCTCTTATCTTTAATAACTGTTTCGACTGTGGGGAGTTTCCTGACCTTATGAAAAATAGTAAAATAATACCTTTGTTTAAATCAGGTAGTACAGACGCCAGCACATCAACCTACTCCAACCTGTCAAACTTTCCCAATCAACATTGTACCTTATTCTTTAGCGATAAAGTGGAAAATCTATTAAAGAAATTTGACAGATTGTAGTAACTTGATGTGCTGGCGTCTGTACATCAGACCCCACAAATTATAGACCTATTTCAGTACTACCTACCTTTAGTAAAATATTTGAGAAATTAATTTTAGAGCAATTGCAAAGATTTTTTAGTAAACATAAATTATTACATACCAAACAGTTCGGTTTTACAAGGGGTCGTTCAACTACTGATGCCGGTGTTGAACTTTTAGGACATATTTATAATGCATGGGAAGATAAATGCGATGCCTTGGGCAGCATTTTGTGATTTGTCCAAGGCATTTGATTGCGTTCTTCATGAAACGTTAATCAGGAAACTCCACCACTACGGGATCCGGAACAGCGCTCTGGATCTTCTTACTTCATACTTGAGTAATAGGATTCAGTGCGTTGACGTTAATGGAAAAAGATCTCCCGGATCTTTAGTAATAATGGGAGTCCCACAGGGCTCAATTCTTGATCCCTTCTTGTTTCTTATTTATATTAATGACTTGCCTTACCTCATAAAGAATAACCATGATATAGTGTTGTTTGCTGATGACACCTCACTTTTGTTTAAACTTAAACGTCAGCAGCTGGTTACTGACGACGTAAATAGCGCGATCTCAAAAGTAGTTCACTGGTTCAATGTTAACAATTTACTTCTTAATGAAAAAAAACCAAATGCATTAAGTTTACTCTACCACACGTTAGGCAGGTGAAAACTAAGGTTTTGATAAAGGGCGAAGAATTGAATCCTGAAGATAGCACAGTATTTTTAGGCTTAACTTTGGATGCTAAACTTCAGTGGGGCCCACATATAGATAAATTGTCAAAAAAGCTAAGCTCCGCAGCATATGCTGTTAGAAAAATTCGTAATTTAACTGACATAGAGACAGCTCGTTTAGTGTACTTTAGCTATTTTCATAGTGTAAAGTCGTACGGTATTCTGTTATGGGGAAATGCCGCAGACATTCAGACTATCTTTGTTTTGCAGAAAAGAGCTGTTCGATCAATTTATAAATTAAGTCCGAGACACTCTCTCAGAGAGAAATTTAAGGAGATTAATGTTATGACTGTGCCTTCTCAGTATATTTTTGAAAATCTTTTATATGCCCATAAAAACATAAAATTGTTTAAAAAATACAGTGATATCCATAACATAAATACTAGGAACAAACACAAATTTGTAGTACCTACAACAAGACTCAAGAAAATAGGTGGTTCGTTCAGATGTCAATGTATACGTTTTTATAATAAACTTCCAAGCCACGTACAAGAACTAAGCCTTAATAATTTCAAATTATTCATTAAACGTAAGTTGTGCCAGAAAGCGTTTTATACCGTGAAAGATTACGTTGAGGACAAAAAGGCTTGGGATTGAGCTGCTCCGATTTATTTGTTTTATTTTTATTTTTACAGTCAGAATTTAGTTTTATTTTTTCTCAAATCATATGCTCAATTATATGAATATTTACTTTGTGTAAAAATAAAAATATTTTTATATTTTTAAATTATTGTGAATGTGAGGACTATGTGGGCCATATTTTTATTTTCTCTTCTCAGTTACTTTTAATGATAATCTGGCAGTTTGAGTACTTTATGCGGCCTACCCAAATGTCCTTTCTTTGGTATTGTTCGTCGAGTCGTTGAGCTCCTAAAGCTCTGAGTTGAGCTACACGATTACTGACAAATGCGTGCATTGACTGGACAGGTCCACTCAAATCTGTATGGTTCTTTCCTCAAAAGACCATTTCAGATACAAATCTACATGGTCCTCAAATGATCTGACCAAGATTATTTCTGGGTTTTTATTGACATTAATGTATTTTATATACTATACAATGACATGAATATTTACTTTTTAAAGCATTATATTCTTTTAATTATTGTAAATGTGAAGACGATGTGGGTCATTCCTTTCATTTATAGTTTTTTTTTTCTTCTCAGTTAGCTTTTATCATGGTCTGGCAGCTTGAGTAACGGCCTATCCAAATGTCCTTTCTTTGGTCTTGTTCGTCGAATCATTGAGCTCCTTAAACTCTTAGTTGAGCTGCACGATTACTGACAAATGCGTGCACTGACTGAACAGGTCCACTCAATCTGTGTGGTTCTTTCCTCAAAAGACCATTTCAGACACCAATCTACATAGTCTTCACATGATCTGACCAAGATTATGTCTGGACTTTAAAAGAGACTGTGACCTCTGAGTTTGTTTCGGCCTTTCTTCTCAGAGTAGTCAGATAGGAAACGCCGACCACATCTAGTTTAAAAAATATGATTGACGTGTAAAAGTGTTTGTACAGACCTACTTACAGAAATAAAATCATTTATCATTTATCATATTATGCGAATAAACTTGATTGATTGATTGATCGTAAAACGGTCAAAATCAGGCAGTTAGTACAGTAACTGCGTTTAGCACTAAACTAGTTTAAAAATTGCTGGTGAAATGCCAAAGCAAACCTTAAACTTAGATTAAAACTAAAACGCCGTTTATGTTCAGTTAATCGCGTTTTATTTGACCGGTGAAATTGGCCCTTAATCTGACAATTTTTAAACGCGATTAAAAACGTGTGGGAAAAAATTAGTCGGCATGAACTAAAATTCACACCAATACTTCGACTTCAGTGCAAAAACAGTACTGTATTTTTTTTTCTTTTGCTTATATCTCAAAAATGGTGCGTCCTATCGCAAAAATAATGAAATTTTCGACCCCCTTAAGGAAACCCTTAAACCCCCTATATTACAACATGTTGGTAATCATTTTCATATTTTCCATACAAAAAGTGAAAACTTCCATAAAAAACACGTCGAGGCTGATGCGCGCAAGGGGTGCCCCCTTGCGCGCATCCGGCTTAAAATAAATTCACGGGGTAGAGCAAACAAGTACCACGTGGAGTCGTCACGCGATTGTCAAATTCGATTTAAGATGTGTCAAAATATTTTTTTAATTTAGAGAATTTTTTGTCAGAATTGCTTTAAAATTCTCATAGCCTAAAGTAAGGAATTTTAGTGTAGTTTAGTTAGTTTAGTTCGGTGTACAAGAGAATCGGCACCATTGTTAAACTCTTCGTCTGATATAAATTCTTCATTAGTGCCGATTCTCTGGTCACAAATGCGTTTAAACTAGACAAAAATCACCAACATTTAGTTTAGTCCTGTCAAACGAGGATTTGCCATTCTGAAATAGACTAAAGTGACACAACTTAACTATATTTTAGTTTGACAACATTAAAATTGCACTGAGTTATTAGTTTAGTGAAAATGGCAATTGTTCGTTCACGGATATTGCGATAAAAATAAAATTACGAAAGTTTTTAATTGTACTTCAAGCAAAAATGTTAACAGCAGTTTCTTTAATACGCTATCCAACAAAATTAAACATTTGTAGTAGCGCAAGATATTATTAAGTTTTTTTGCATAGCGGTTTAAACAAAAATGTATGTTCTGTGGATGGCTTTAGATATTGGATTTTTTTTTTTTTCTGTTCAGCTCTTGTCGACCGTGTAGAGATGTGGTTCCAACAAGATGGAGCCACAGCGCAAACGGCTAGAGCCTCAATTCGGCGAGCGTTTAATCTTGACATTTTCAACATTTCACTGGCCCGCATGTTACCCGTATTTAACAGCGCCAGATTATTTTCTCTGGGGTTATTTAAAAACCAAGGTGTACATTAACAAACCCAAGACAATCGAGTAGCTGAAGACGAAAATCCGAGTTGAAATACGGTTGCTAACTCCTCATGTTCTGAGGAAATTAATGAGAAGTCCTCTCGAAAAAGCCCGTCTTTGTGAGGCTAAAAATGATGATAATTTACGTGACGTAATATTTTCGAAAATATCTCCATGAGTTTTATTGCATTTTTTCATAACAATTGACTTATGTAAACAAAACTATACAAAGTTAAGTATATGTAGTTGCGACCCCTTCGTGATTTATGCGCCACCCTGTATTATGTAAGTACAGATTGTTTTAATTAAAGTTAATTATCTCCGCTTATTCGTGACTAATACTTTTCTTCATCTTAGGGGCCGCCTCTACGAGCGAGAGAATCGCAACGGATCCGCGCTTCTACGTCGGGCAATCTCCACGAACGAAGATTATTACGCCAGCGCATCGCAGCGACTCCTAACGGAATCGCCACGTTTGACGGGAGATGCCTCCGTTAAGACAGCGCGCTCGCCGCGCTTTCGCTGCGAGAGCGCCACGTTCCGCGGCGAGAGCGCGGCGTTGATGACGTTTCGCTTGCACTCAGCCACACATCGCATCGCCGCGATTCTCTCGCTCGTGGAGACGGGCCCTTAATCATAGCATGTCAAACAATTAAAAGAGACATAGAATTTAAATTATTTCATAATTATCAGTTTTCCAATTATAATCTACGGGTCTATTAGACTTATTTCTTGAGCTGTAACTCAGTTTACCTAGTGCCAACCCGTCCATCGCATGTCGTTCGGTGTGAAATGATAAATGTGAAAACAAAAGCTCCGTGTAGCTATGAATCTGATATCGCGTAAGATTTTTATTTTCATGTCAAATTTTCTTTTACTTCTTTATTATGTTCGCCACAAACCTACCACAAGCAATTTTCTGATCATAGATCTATGACAGGGTGAGGTGATTGTGGCATAATAACAGCCGCACGAGTCGATCGATCAGGTTAAGCTGCGCTGGCCGTGATTGGTCCGTGAATGAGTGACCATCTTTACATACCAAGACCTCTCTGTGCCTCGGAAAGCACGTTATGGCGTTGGTCCCGGCTGTCATTCGTGGGTCTATGACAGTTGCTCAGGGCCGTCAGAAGCCCGATACTCTGACAACCAGTTTTATTTACCAAGGAATATCGTATTAGTGGACGTCAGATAGGCAGTCGCCCGCTTTAAAATACTGGTATGCAGCCGCATCCGGTTAGACTGGACGCCGACTCTGACTTAGTTGGGATAAGGCTAGGCAGCTGATGCGATCTATGATAGGGTTCTGACACATAACGGGTGCACAACAACGCTTAACGAAGCCGAGAGTCACTGGAAACTTTCTATAGTGTGGCCATTAGTGCTGTGCACTCCCTGAGGTATGTACGGTGAGGTGGGAGGCGAAGCGCAGCAGCCGATCCTCCCCCCCCGTCTCGCCGCGCGCATACCTCAGGGACCGATTCTCCCCCCCGTCTCGCCGCGCGCATACCTCAGGGAGTGCACAGCACTAATGGCCACACTACTCGTATAGTTACCTCAAAGTTTCACGAAAACATATTTCAAATGTAACTTAACTTTACAAATCCCCACAACTTCTGTACCTAAAATGTAATCTCGGAGAACCATAAAGTCCAAGGCACACAGCTAGGAGCTTCGCTTGGTGAGTAGCGTAGCTAGTCATGCACCGTGGCACCAAGCGTCAAAGTAAGCGTTTTAAACGAATATGAACCTTACTCTCATGCCCATAATATTCATATACGTATAAGCGAATGTGAACAAGCGTATCATACGAACATGAACATTAGGAAAATTCAACCGGTTTTAGTACAAATGGGCCAGGTTAAAACCAGCGAGCCATTTTTGAATTTTAAACTTTATCCCGACCAAGTTCAAGTTTCTAATTACAAAAACGGATACAAATAATGTTTATGTTCGTTTAAGACGCTTATTTTATTTAGCAAAGTCAAAATACGTTCTCTCACTATTTCAACTTCTGCCACCAATCAGCATAGTTGGGTTCTAGCTTGAAGAAACATTTACTTGTTGATTTGGCACTACGAAAACGAGGTCTAGAGAGTATTGCTGCAGCAGAGATAAACATAAACCATCTGCTATCACTGACTCTTAGCGAGCTATGATTATTTTTACTACTTTTCTTTATTTCTCAGTCTCTATACAGCATTCTAAGTGTTGCCACATGCGATCTTCGCATCAAAGATCTGGCGCACAAAATCCTGACGTCACACAAATCCTGCACCACGTAACTAGAGTTTACCGCACAAACGACATTTAAATTACTATCCGACTTCAACCGTTGGGCAGTTGCCCGCCAGGCACTACACCCGTCGGTCGGAGTATCCTCACTTTTCTATAGAGAATGAGAGAACGTTACACCCTGATCCTCATAGGTCTAAACACACTTTCAATCACAATCCGTAAGATTTGAAGAAATTTTCTAATCTGTTGCTTCATAAACTCTTAATTTTATTTCTGGTACGAAGTTCTTTAACGCTGCTTGCGGTATAGGTAGGAATGAACTGGCAGAAATATTTCATCATGGCTATTGTTTTCATGGTTTTCGAGGGTGCTTAAGCCAATAGGTTTTTTTTTCTTTTCTGTCTTAGTACAAACTGACGTTCTTAGCAATTGATTACAATCTAGCCTCTAGGCCAATGTTATTACTTAGCCACGATCGATCCATCAGGTAAAGCTACGCTTGCCGGGGTTGGTCAGTGGATGGGTGACCATCTTTACATACTGAGACTCCTCGGAAAGCACGTTAAGCCGTTGGTCCCGGCTGTCATTTGTGGATCTTTGACAGTCGTTACGAGTCGTCAGAAGCCCGAAAGTCTGACACCAGTCTTACCAAGGGGTATCGTTACACAGTTACTGGGTTTTGGAGGTCAGATAGGCAGTCGCTCCATGTCAAATACTGGTATTCAGCTGCATCCGGTTAGACTGGAAGCCGACCCCAAGACAGTTGGGAAAAGGCTAGGAAGATTGACTTTGTTCATGGTTTACATGTAAAGTACAGCATTGTTACTATTTAATATTAATTCGCTATTTATACACTACATGTGTTGGTAGGCTTCAGCAAATTTTTGGATGATGGTGGTGACGAGTTCCATTTTAAGGTCACGGTGGGTTTCGTCATTTCTAATATAAAATGGTGCATTTACGGCATCCCTGAGTACTTTGTATTGGAATTGATGAATCATTTTGACATTGCTTTGCAAAGCCCTAAAGTTAGATGCCCTATATCCAAATTGGCATTTTTCCGAGTAATCAATACATACTTAACGTATGTCGAGTTCCTGTCTTTTCTTTTTGACGTGAGATTTCCAACGCAGATTGGCGTCAAGAGTTATGCCGAGGTATTTGGCTGTATTAGCATAAGACACTTGCTTGCCATTTATATAGATCGGGGGTAACCGTAATGTTTATTAGTGAAGTGAATACGAATTGATTTTGATTAATTCAGATTGATCTTCTTTTTCGACTGCTTTGTGGCTTGATCCGGTAGCCATACTAGCAGTGTCTTTTGCAAAGATGGTAATAGTGTGGTTTTCCAGCTCTGGAATATCGCATGTGTATAGCAAAAGTACAGGATTGGGCCTAATAAGCCGATAGTGAGGTCAAAATTTAAATCTCTTGGATTTACATTTTGACCTCGGTGTGAAAATTATAAAAAAAATATAATGGGTATCGTTTTCCTAGTTTTTAAGGGTGCTAAATTCGATAGTGAGGTCAAAATGTAAATCCGAAATCGTGGCTGCACACCGACCGCACACGATTTTTCCTTAATATTCGAATCAACTTATTCTTTTGCACACACGTGTTTCAATGATAAATAAAGATGTTTTTCTTATTTTTTTTATATGTATAGTAAAACATATTCTATCTGATTTTATATTATGTTTGAAAAATTTGTCTGATCAACAGCGTAAATAACGCAACAAAAATTAAAGTTGCACTGGCAAAATGAAAAGCATTGCCATTGCAAATGTGTAACGCAATTACCCCGCAGGTCTAATAACATACCCCACACACTACTTTTTAAGAGTTAGAGATGAAAAGAATGAAAATATAGTGAATTATAAAGTGACGGGTGATGGGGAAGAGCGGAAAGGATAACAATATGGCACCGACCCCAAATTAAAAACGGGACGAGAGCTCACAGAAGAAAAATAAACGTATTTCAATCATTTACTCCGTTAGAAACGGTAATGTAACGTCAAACTGACCTGTATGTTCTCCTCTGTTACAGATATTTGCTGGTTACTTATACTGCATCTTCCTGTATATTCACCAGCATCAAACCATGCAGAAAGCTCTTTCAGGTTCGGAACAGATGACGAGTTCAAGAACAGAATAGTTCCAAAAAGAAGAGACAATCGTATATTATTATATAACCCGTCAATATGGAAGCCGGCAACTTTACATAAATTTTTGACCACTAGACCAAGACAGAAGTTATCGAAATTTACTTGGACACGCAATTATAAATATACTACGAACCTAATATTCACCAGAACTCCTAAACATAATGAAAAAAAATACGACTTAAATGAATATCTGAAACGGATTATAACTAATAGAAAAAATCGACCACATCATCGTACCAAGACACCGAAAACTACTACTATGTCGAAAACAAATTCTAAATCTATAACACTGCCACATGCGGGGCAGGCTAGGAAAACCAGTCGACCACCAGAAAAAAACCAAATCGACCAAGAAATACAACTACAGAACATGAAGTTAAATCTCAATTCATGGTGGCATGAGATATTTATCTATTAAGACAGCAAATATATACCAGTGACTTTGAGTGCTTAGTTTGCATGTTCTGTACTGAGCTCACGTAATGCGTCGTACGTCCAGCCAGTAATAAGACTCGCCCATCCAGGAGCGCTGTCCCAAATCAGACGCATTATTAATTTATTAAACATAAAACAAGAAGTATTTTAATAAAATACGTATACTAAAAGATCAATAATTAAATTATCTTTATAATGGTCACAGATAATATAATACTAATGGTGAAGGTTTCAGAAAAATACGCTTGAGAGAGTTTGCGTGATTCTCAGTTTTTTATCTGCGTTAGACATAACTTTACAAATTAATTTCACTATATATAAATATTCTTATATTAAGTTATTAAAAAATGCTCTAATTTAACATGTTTTTTTTCAAATCATCAACACTTTTCGTTTAGACATGATCTTCAGTATAAAATCAATAAAAGTCGGTTATCGTCCCTTTACAATCGCACGTCTAGGATTTTGCTGGATAAGCTATTAATATTTAGACTCGACAAAAAAGAAGCATAATAAGAATATTATATCACCATATAATATTCTTATTATGCTTCTTTTTTGTCGAGTCTACAAGTTTAAAGAATCTATTATTAGAAATACTACATTATAAATAAATAAAGATATTTATTGCAGACTACATGAAACATAAAAAAAAACATAACATACATATAAAAAATTAAAATGATAAAATTAAAATTTTTATCAAAATTAGAATCACTACATAGTATAAAACAAAGTCGTTTAACGCTGTCTGTCCCTATGTATGCTTAGATCTTTAAAACTACGCAACGGATTTTGATGGGTGTTCTTTTTAATAGATAGAGTGATTCAAGAGGAAGGTTTATGTATAATAATACATATTATAGTACAGAAAGAAGTTCACGCGGGCGAAGCCGCTGGCAGCAGCTAGTTAAATATAAAAAGTTTGGAAAATCCAAAAGTGCACGCCTCATAACACTCATTCATAAACGAAAAACAAATTCAAAACATAGTTTTTAACAAAAATGAACAATTTATCACTTTTCATGAAGTATGTTTTGACTGATTCTTTACCCATCAATATGTGTAAAATTTCTAACCTCGCAATCCTTACGTAATGTCAAAGACTATTTATTTAGATATTTACTTTGTGGGTTGCTAGGCAACAACGTCAAGTCAAGGTTGGAAATATTTAGATATAGATATTATATTTTATAGTTAGTATTTTAATAATAATTATTAAACTACTTTGAATGAAAGAGCCATTTTCAATAGGGTTCCTTCTATGGCTGAAACGAATGTATAAAAAAAAAATTGACTCAATTAATTTTATCGCAAGCTACAATGTTTTCAGGTTTCATACATTGACGGACAGGTATTTTTTTTCAACTATTTTGATGCTTTTTTCATTTCTGCTGTATTAAATCAATTGTTAAAAAGTACAGTATTAATCTCCATTTAATCATCTATACAATGGTATATAAATTAAGTAGATTCTATGTACTAGCAGGAGTGTAACAATAAAAACAGTTGCAGAAATGGGGCAAAAATTTTTTTTTCGATCGTAGGGCACACTAATGCTTCGCATTATGAGTCGTGCAATACAAATACACATAACATTGTTCCGTCACATAACCTACATTACCAATTATCAATAATTGCATGAATATTTATGCTAACAAAGTAGCCATAAGCCAATACATGTAGACTGTTCTTGGAAAGAAGCATTATCTTTTCGAATTGATATAAATCACTAACAAAATTGCTAGTGTATAAATACAATAAACGGACATGTCAAAATATACATTAGGCTGTTTACACTACAAAATTAAATGTAATTGTTGTCTTCATCATGCAAATTATCTGAATATGGCAACGCACATAATATTAATATACCTCATTTTAATTTAAGTAGGGTGTCGACGCCATTAACTATGGCCCCATTAGTTAAGCTCAGACTGTTTCCAATTAAAAGAACTACAGTAGTCTGTTCTTTCATTTGTGTTTGTTTTATTTTATAAACTTGTTCATTAAAATGCAGGTTATGGTAACAACAGTTAAGGGTCCCCTAGTCGCCGGCTCGAACTCGTTAATGGGCGTAGTCAAGTTTCATCCAACATCGTGTGCGAAAGGGACAAGCACAGTGATGAGCGGTAAGAAAATAGTGCGCGCACGGATACACACTTTCATATTAGTATACCAACGCTAATGACGCACACATGCGAAATTTCATTGTAGGTCGGCCGGCGACGACATACTTACTTCGCATACAATAAAAAGGTATATTTATATGAGATTGTCTTGTCCTTTTTTTGGGCAGTCCTATAAAAAGGCGGCTTTCTTCATGATCAATGGAGTGAACATTCTATACGTAGTATTTTGGTGTGGTGATGATGACAGACATGCTTGAATGCAAACATAAACCTACCTAAGTATGACAAAATTACATGTTTATCACTGTATGCAACTCATATTTTTATGCTACAATTAGGCAGTGATTTTATAAGTTCAAACCCGTAGAAAAATTTGTGGGTAGGTGTGGTGTCTTGGTTTAGGTTAGGGATGTACAATAAAACACTGTTTCCAATATCACTGCGCTAGACGTGCTATCGCAATGACTGCTCATAGTAGACTGCCGAGCACGGTACAACGCTCTGCACTCCCTCTACTGTGCAGCCCCCACCATAGCACGCATAACTTATTTATTAGACGTCACATCTCTTCTTTACAAAATATAAAATAAACAATAATACAATTATTTACTTTTAGAATCAATGGCTGACAATATTAACACATTAACTAGTCATCAAGTTAATTTCTCACATATAGAAATCTGTTACATTCATACATTCTTTATGATCTAATCTATTGTCAACTATTCTGTAAACAGTTAGTATGTGAATCAAATTCATTACTGGGAATCACAGTTCCTGATTGATTTACCTTCTACTTTCATAAAATGAATAATGTTTCTACGTGATGTCTGCCCTGTACTTCTACATCACATTTTTTTATTAATTTTTTATTTGAAATACAATTTGTTTCCTTTAATCATATTTTTTTATTTTTTACAATATCCATCATTGACATATGATTTTACTAACCTGAGAATTAAATTGTCTAGTCTGTGTGCTCAAGTTTCAGGTAAATCTATCGTGATTTTTGCAATGAAAACCTTAGACAGGTCGCAGAAGATACCTATAGCGTTTCCAACGCGTTAAAAATGCGTTTAATTAAACAGGGTTACACCAACGTCAATCATACAACGTCTTTTGGTGAAACCATACTGTTGATTGCGAAGAACTTTATTCGTGTTAAATGATTAAGTTTTTTTTGGCTAATTATAGCGGTAATGACACAATTATAGACTATTAGCTACGACATTGTCTGCTGATTTAACCCTGGCTTTAGCTGTCTTACAAGTGTACTAAAAGTTTCAGAGTAAGTAGCTCATACCCACTTATTAAAAGTTTCAGTACACTATTGACCTTCAGCTAGTATTACTCCATTTAATCCTTTTCAATTTCTCTTATTAAATACAATTATTTGAATTAGTTGAGGAGTATCTATTACATGAGCTCATCATACTATTACAGAAATTGCAATTCTCAAATAACTCAAGGTATTTTTATTACTATCATTTTAGGAATTCATATCAGAATTTTTTAAGCTTATGAATATTTTGAAGCTCTTTTACTATTCAATCTGTCTAGCCTCCCCCTAACCATGTTGGGGTCAGCCTCCAGTCCAACCAGATGCAGCTGAATACCAGTATTTTACATTATTTCTTTTTATTTGCTTAATTCCTCATCTAAACAAGCATTTTTAAGAAAACATCATTTTAGGTTTTCAAGCAGCAGCTTGATATTGTCATTTTGTAGATGTTGTTTTATTCCTTTTTATTACTATTTATTGATGAGGAAATGAATTATTTATATAATATATTTAGTATATTGGTCTTCCAAACAAAAGTTTGATAAGTTTATTAGAAATCATTAATTTGATAACAAATATGTTCTTAATTATTATGCTAGTTTCTAGTATTATAATATTTTTATCTATTATTCTATCAAAACTTAGGACGACGTAATCGTTTATTTATCAAAAAATATAGATTTACGTACCATTTTTTAAATTATTATTATGAGACCTCTGAGTCTTGAGGCCTTTGAGTTCTTTGAGTCTTTTGAGTTCTATGTTCCATGTATATTATATATGACATGACATGTGCTCTGCATATTTATTATCAGACTCAAGTCTCCAAAAACTACTGTGCCTTCAAAAAGAACAAGTCTTTAAGCCTTTAGTTGTACTTTAGTAGTTTTAGCTTTCTTCTTAGAAGAATTATGTAACTCTCTGAATTCTTAATTTTAAATATTAACTCAGTATGTAAAGAATTCTACAAAATATTAACTTTGTTTATTGTAAGATCAGTTGACTTACAAATTAAAGTTCAAAATTAACATATTTGGTCTGGTTTGTATCTGTACATCTGTATTCCTCAAAGGGTCAGGCCTAGGCGCACTCAATGTACACACACATTTAACCAGTTAAGTTAAGTTATGTTATGTTATGTTTAGGTCCAATGTGATAGTGGGCGAGCCATCAATCAACCACAAATCCAAACTACGGGACGCCACCGAGAAATTCAAGATGGAAAACCCAACGACACTTTGCTCGACCCGGGACCCCATGCTCAGCAGTAGCGCTTGCGACCATTCAACGACGCAATCAAACTTTACTGATTTATTACCAGTTTCAAGTTTTCCAGTTTTGTTTTGTCTATTATCAACTCAAAATATAGAGTAGTTTTGATAATTTGGGGATCTGTTAACGCACACTATGACATGCTTATCTAGTCCAACACAGGACAGTTCAAGTTCAACAGATAGTTCAATTATGTTTTTACACCTTTTTGGGTATATTACGACTATATAATGGCTTATAGACTTAGTGCACCAGCACACAATATTATTTTCTTACAATTTAACTTCAATAGTTCGCTGATACTATCAGTTATTTATGTGACCAATGTCCTATTCGTGTGATGGGCCTTTTTGGCATAGCTGCAGCCGTGAGGCACATACTATTGTTGTTCAGTCATGCCTATTACTTTTTTTGTTTGTGTTTTGTGTTCACGTTCTGTGTCCACATAAACTTAATTATTTCTATATTTTCTCTTTTCTTTTGATATCATTATTATCACAGGTAACTGGTAACTACCGGGTGCGGCGATTGAACTGTCCGTATGTGAAAATGAATTATTTCTGTTAATTTTCGATGTTTGTTTATACACTTTTGCCATGTGAAAATAGAAAGTTCAAAGTTTTATTATGACTTATTCCGAAGGAATAAAACCGCCTTTAGCCTTTACTACAAGCTGAAGTCTCTTTCTGAAAGAAGCGCAGGCTGCTCGAACGACGTCGTCACTCAAACAATTCCATTCTCGCGTAAGAGTAACTTTGAGCGCTTCCACCGAAGTGTGTTTTTTAGCACAGGCCCTGGCCTGTAAAACACCCCAAATACAAAAGTCCAGCGGATTCAAGTCGAGCGATGACGACGGCCACATATCTCGGTCGATCAGCACTGGAACGTTTGCTTACAACCAATTTTGCGTTCCAATTGCTCTGTGCGATGGTGCCGAGTCTTACTGAAAAGTCCAACGCTCAGAACCGAATGTGTTGCGTGCCCACGGTATCAGCCCTGGTCGCAAGACTTGGTCTCGATAGATTTGTTGGTTTGTTTTGACTTGGTTGCGACCCATTGGAAGTAAAACGAGCGGAGAACGACCTTTTTTTGACACCACCGCCCAGACCATGATTTGGTCGGCTCCTTGGCATCGACTGACTTGCAATTCGTCTGAATGGTCGCTGACATGTCCCTTCAACCAAACACGGTCATTTTGTTTGTTTAAAAACTGTTCAACGTAAAAAGTTTTCTCATCTGAAAACACCTAATTGGGAAGTCCGCCAGAGTCGAGCAAGCGAATCAGTTCTTTCGTTCGATCCAACCGTTTGCTACGCTGTAAAGCAGCGAGTTCTAAATTCGAATGTGTTTTTTTTACAACAGAATCACTTCAAATGATGATAGAGAACATGTCAAAGACCAACATTTGAAATTTTGGCGGCGTTCGATTCAGTGGTTCGGTTTTAAAACAGTTAGATAGAGACGGACAGTTCAATCGCCGCACCCGGTATTACCTACTGGTATAATAATAGTGTCATTAGGATCATATTCCTAGTTATTTATGAAATTATATGTTTGTTTTGAGAAAAATTACTCAGTTTGTTGCAAAGTAATTCCTCTAACCCTTTACCAAACTATCAGGAAACATAATTTAGCGATAGAGTTGCACATGTCTTAAATTTGTTTTTCAGTAGGCCTAGCCAAGTTACAAACGTTTCGTATCGAATCTCTTTCTACAATCGTTAACGCCTCAGCGTAAGCGATTGTAGAAAACGATAACTTGGTAGCCAAGTTGACACGACTGAGTCGATCGCTCATTCTACAACGTCTTTAGAAAAAACCTATACTTTAGTCTATGGTGAGCGTTCCTACAAACGTCAAAGTCGCAGTTGTGTACTTGTACTTTGTGCGCGGGCAGATAATTATTGTTTCAAAGTGATAAAGTGATAAAAAATTAAGCGAAGTATACGATATTACGTGTGGACTGTAATTTTAAACATTACTGTGTCTTGAAATGTTATGATTATTATTCTGCATAATATGAATGAAAGATACTGATAACTTTTATAGGATGGAATCTAGATCTCGAGTAAGCTTGGAATTCATGGAAAGGTACATAAATTATTAGTTATTTCGTAAATATCTTCCTTTGTTATTTGTAAATCTATCATAGGTACTCAGGCGCTTGAAAGTTTGAAACATAAACAATGACGTGATACGCGCCATGAACTAATACGTAAGAAACAAACAAAAGAATTGTGTTTGACCCTTTACTTAATCAATAGACCCTTTGTTTCTCTGAAATAGTTTTAACTTATGTTCTAGACATGGCGATAATAATATAACGAGACCCCAGCAAGGTCCGCAAGGCCGAATAAAAGCTGACCGACTATATGCTAAATGGTAAATATAGTCCAATTTGGCGAATAAACAAAACACTTCTCGGTATCAACACAGCTGTATCATAAAGACGCCTTTTTTATCGTTTACTCTTGGGTCTCGGTGATCGCTTAGCTATCGTTCATAAACTTCGACATCGTTTCGTTAGCGCTTGTCAAAACTGTAACATGGCTACCATTTCTATGGGTGTAGCGATCAACGTTGTAGAAACGCTTACATTCATTCTAACATTTTGAACGATTGTAAACTTGTCTACGAATTTTCTATTCGATTGTTCTGACCACGTGACTTAACGTTGTGATGATGTCATTCCTATACATTTGATTAGTTTTCTACTAGCGATAACGATTGTAGATTGTCAACTTGGCTAAGCCTGCAGACCTCGCATACGTCTTAGTATGAAGTGAATGTATCGATTCTTCTAATACCTGAATTTCAGCCTGTAAGCGTTGAGTGCCAATCTCATAAATGTATTTACTATCTTTAAATTAATAAATTTATTTTGATAGGTATTTATTTTATTTATTGGCAAAACACGTCCTTTCCTGCTCTATTTCCAAAATGTTTTGCATTTATTTACGATTTTATTTAGTTAGGTATATTTTTCCGACTTACTTTTTATCTTTTTATTATTACGTTTCATTAAATAATCTTCAGTAAGGTCTTTTTTATTTTTTTATTAGGGAATGAGGGTTGTAATTTGTATCCAATAATATATAAATTATTCGTTTACTTAGCCTGAGTACTCTTTTTTTTCTTTAACTTGGTCATTAATGCATATTGCATTTGCATGAATTAATTCTTTTACTTACATGTATATTATCTACTTACATGTTTTTCCATTTATCTGGTACCTTTCAGAAATAACTAAATTACCACTTTAACAATAACTCATTTGCTATGACTAACATAACTAAATAATTGTTTAATTTCAAACAGAACAACAAGAAATTCTCAGTTTCCTTAGCCTGAGTATTATTTTTTTTCTTTAACTTGGTCATTTATGCATATTGCATTTGCATGAATTAATTCTTTTACTTACATGTATATTATCTACTTACATGTTTTCCATTTATCTGGTACCTTTCAGAAATAACTGAATTACTACTTTAACAATAACTCATTTGTTATGACTAACATAACTAAATAATTGTTTAATTTCAAACAGAACAACAAGAAATTCTTTGTTTCCTTAGCCTGAGTACTTTCTTTTTTTTCTTTAACTTGGTCATTAATGCATATTGCATTTGCATGAATTAATTCTTTTACTTACATGTATATTATCTACTTACATGATTTCCATTTATCTGGTACCTTTCAGAAATAACTGAATTACCACTTTAACAATAACTCATTTTATTAAACTTCATATTATTATATTGTTAGAAGTTTTTTGTTCTTTATAAAACAAAACAGAATTTATGAGTTACTGCCAACTTATTGGTACCAACCATTCATTGAACAGTTTACCTCAAATTACTTTCGTAACGTAATTGATACTGATTGCACATGTAATCTATCATATTCGCCATTTCCGCGATCCTTGCCTAATTTTAGACAATTTTGTTAGCCAGATATTAATGGCATAGTTTTTAGTTGGGTCTATCGTTTTTGTGCTCACCAGTTGGTTCCACTGGTGAATAAGGTTAGTTATTATTTATTCTATGCATACCGTATTAGTGGTTCACTTTTTTTTTTTTTTTTTTTTACCAATGAACCAGAAATGGTTTGTATGCCTACTCACATTCGCTATTAGAACACTCCTTAATCACTTAATATGACTCTTATTGACTGATTATGTATTATTCATGTATATTATCCACGTACGTACACTATTTAAGTCGTAAGCATCTATCAGTAAGTACATGAGTCACATACATGTAAAGTTTTGAATCAGAGCTGCCCGCTACTGGGTCAAGCGTGAAATTTTTATACATGTTGCTTCACTTTTATTTATTTTAATTAGTGTTTTAAATTTGAAAACGATTTTATAAAACTAAGTTCAATAATTAGTTGTATGTAACAGTATTTTTTCTTAGTTTTGTTTGAGTTTATTTCAGTTGATTAGGTAGGTTAGTACGATAGCCCTTATTGGCACCTATTAACAAATGAGGTCATTATTATTATTTGTTTTTTTCTTTTTTTTTTTGTGTACCCGTCGCTTCACGGTTGATGGAAATTAAATAGTGTATAAATGTACACTCATTTCTTTTCGACCTTGGATTGAATTCAATAATTAATCCGTCAAATGATCTTTCGATCGATTGAAATATAGAAGCCGTTTGCATGAAAGTGTAAGCATAAAACGGTTTTCTCGATCATACTTTTGGTATCGTTTCGATCGTATATTTCTTTTTCAATGAGCAATAGATGATTCATACGACATTTGTCGATTTAAATGAAAATAACACCATTGCTAAGTCTCGAGGTTTCCAATTTACAAATAATAATACTAAATTTTACCACAAATTATTAGGAAAACCATTTGTTAACTTTTAAAAACCTCATTCGTTAATTTGCCACTATATCTCGCAACCATTAGGTTGTTTTATATTTTAAGTCTTTTGCACGACATACCTTATATCCTCGTCGCCACTTGTGGTGTCTTGGTTTAGGTTAGGGATGTACAATAAAACACTGTTTCCAATATCACTGCGCTAGACGTGCTATCGCAATGACTGCTCATAGTAGACTGCCGAGCACGGTACAACGCTCTGCACTCCCTCTACTGTGCAGCCCCCACCATAGCACGCATAACTTATTTATTAGACGTCACAGTAGGTATTTCATAATGAAGTTTCAAAGTCAAAGTCAAAGTCTAAACGTTTATTGCAAAATAAGTGTACAAAGTTGGTGTTATGTTATGTTAGTACTTATGACTTAGCAGCCTTTTACAAGCATTGCAATTATTATTCGCTTGCCCTTATCCAAGTTATGCCAAGTTATTATTCTAATATATCGTCGCTCGGCATCCAATACCGCGAATGTGAAATTTTTGAGGAAAATCAGTTTTTTTTTAAATTTCGTTCTACCCATTGTGTAGAATGTAATAAAACCTATATAATACATATATATCGGGCGTTCTCTGCGAAAGAATCGTACAAACATACCTATATTTATGGATAGTAGAGGTAGCTTTGCTTTGTCGACAGCATGACTCGAGCGCCGTCGATCATCTGGCGAGGTGCAGCGCCGTGGCCCCTGGCAACGTACAGGCAACTGAAGGAATACGGGTGGGTTTTAGTCAGTAAGAGTCTGACACGCCCTTCCGCTCCGCCCAGAGCGGGAGAAGTTATTTGCTGATTTCCCACCAAAAAAAAAGGCGTTCCACAAGGAAGTGTTTCGGGCCCTCTGCTATTCATCATTTATATAAATGACCTTCCCAAAGTAACTAATCATTCCACTATAATTTTTGCTGATAATATTACCTACTATTGTTTTTACAAGTAAGGACAAGTTATCCCTAGAAAAAGATATAAACAGCACTCTAAGCGTAATTATAAAATGACTAACTAATAACAATTTAAAAATGAACTTTGACAAAACTAAAATTACGATATTTCGCAATCGTAAAGCCCAATTTACTGATGCTAATATAGATTATACAGGAAACAAAATAAATGAAATAGCAACTACAAAATTCTTAGGCATGTCAATTGATTATAACTTGAATTGGAAGACATGTTGATAGTTTGATACCTTAAATCAAAAATTAAATAAGCAATATACACATGCTGGCAGAAACGATGGACACCTCTGCTGTACTTGCAGCATACCATGGCTAAGTGGGATCCTTGATAAAGTATGGTATTATATTATTATGGGGTAATTCCACAAATAAGGACATAGCATTCAAGGAGCAAAAGCGGTGTATTAGGGGTATGTTTAATATCAACCAGACTGATGGTAGCAGACCACATTTTATCAAATACAATGTACATATTGACATTCCCGTGTGTCTACATTTATGAGATTGATAGCTTCGTAAGAACTAACAAACATCTTTTTGATCAGTACAGAAGTAAGCGGTATGGTGATATGTTGCAAATTTAACAAGACAGCCTTATATAACAAAAGCATTTAGAGGATGTAAGGACGTATTGTTCTCAGAAATATTGTTGTTGATGTGGCATGTGATTAATGCACTAATTAATTATCTATTATTATTATTTTAACATTTATTTACATAAATGACATTTAATTTTTTATTTCTGGTGAAATTATCATTTGCTTATGTTTCATTATTATTTTCCACTGTGAAATTACCCAAAATTGTGACATTAATATTTATCTATTATTATTACTTTAACATTAAAATTTATTTACAAATATATCTTGACATTCTTGTTTAATACATGACATTTAATTTTTAATTTCTGGTGAAATTATCATTTGCTTATGTGTTATTATTATGCATTATGTGGATCGCCCGGAGGACACGGTGGAGCATACGGTGGAGGTCTGCCCGGCTTGGGCGGAGCACCACCGTGTCCTCGTGGAGGCGATCGGCGGCGGTGACCTTTTGCGTCCGGCCCTGGTTCAGGCCATGGTAAGGAGCGAGAGGGCATGGCCAGCCGTCACATCCTTCTGCGAAGCAGTAATGCTCGCAAAGGAGGAGGCGGAGCGTGTGAGGGAGAGGCAAAATTTGCGCCCTCACGCCCCTAGCAGGAGACGCCCTGGGCGTCGGGAAGCGGTAGCCGATTTCCGGCCACCGTAGGTGCGGGCTTGCGGACAGAGAGCAATGGGTAGCTCGCCGTCTGATAACGACCAGGCCCGGGTGGACGGCGCGTTGTGTTCCACGCGCGCCTCAAGGAGATGTTAGTACAATTGACGGGGTCCGCTAGGCCCGATGCCTGCCAGGGTTGCGGGAAAGTCCTAAGGGGAGACCGTGGCCCCTGGTAACGTACAGGCAACTGAAGGAACACGGATGGGTTTTAGTCAGTAAGAGTCTGACACGCCCTGCCGCTCCGCCCAGAGCGGGAGAAGTTATTTGATAAGACACAAAAAAAAGGCTTTCATTCGCAACCTAGTTCCATTGCACAACTTGGGGCACATTACTGGAGCACCACATTGAGGATGTGTGTGAGACAGTAGACCAGGTGGGCTGAGTGCATTTCAGAACTTCACGGATTAAAAAACTTACAGCTTTCTAGGTCCAAGGGTAGGTTAGGCGTTGATGAGTCAAAACTCAAACTCTCAAACTCAAAGCATTTATTTCAAATAAACCAATTACAGGTACTTTTGAATTGTCAAGGGGTCGGTCAGTCAGAAAGATGAAGGTAGTTGCCCATTCCAAAGCGTAGTAGGTTCCTATGGAGAAGAACGGGCAAGAAACTTCACAGACACTCTTTTAAATCAGAATATTGTTACAAAATATTGGTTACATCATTCATGTTCAAATTATACACGTGAGAACAATGTAGAAAGACGTGCACGTTAAGAGCGTCCGTAATAAAAATAAAAAACGAAAACAATTTTAAAATTAACATAAGCCCTGGCAGCCAAGAAATGATCAGTCCCCACTGACGGCGCCCGTTCACGAACATGAGTCAGCCAGAATTAGAATTTTAGAATTTCTTTATTTTGCATAAAATATGGTACATAAAAGGTCTTAACTTAAATATAAGAAGGTCCACATATTTTGCTTACTTAGACATTTCAGCATGCAAAAAAATACCTTATAATAAAACGATATACAAAAACACTTCTATTGATACAATGAGGTAAAAAATTAAAAGCCTTAAAATTACGTTATTTATTTACATTATTACTAGTGAGATCATATCTCGAAAGCTTATAATTTTAGAACTCACTTATTGTATAGAACATATTATTATACAGCCATTTCTTAAGTTTATTTTTAAAATAGTTTAGTGTTAGTGGTAGCTAGAGTTACCATATGTTGAGTATCAAGCTCCAGGTGTGCTGCTGGTGGTCTTGAATGAAACTACTTGATTCAATTAATATAACAAGTACTGTATTTCTTATGCTGATTACAATATAATATTGAGACGACCGAATTGTGTGCGCACGCTCAAGGTGTCGGCGAGCGAGTGAAAAAGGTGGGGAGAAGCCCGCGATCGCGCGGTGTGGTATGTGGCCCGATGTGACGTCAGGAACATATTCCCCGCGTTGAAGAGAATTCTTCAAGATGATGTTGAAGAGACCGAAAGAGGGCATATGTTGTTGTATGCACGTGTTATGATGCCCTTCTTCGTCAGGATGTCAGCGACTCGACAATGTACGTCAGAGCCAGTCTTCACTGCAACCACTCTGCCCAGCAACCATAGGAGAGGAGGAAGATTTCTGTTTCTCACTAAGACCATGGTGCCTGTTTTCAGCTCATGCCCAGCTGTCTGCTATTTGGTTTTCTGCTGCAGGAGAGACACATACTCATTAGAGAAGCGCTGCCAAAAATGTTGTCGTAGTTTTTCGATGCGATCGAAGAATCTATAACCAAATACCCAAACAGATCAGAGGATCTGTTTGGGTATTTGGTTATAGATTTTGACAGACATATTGTAACACTGTTCTGAACTAGTGTGCTTCTACATCTTGTGACAGCCAGTCGGGTTGGATCTCTTGAACTGTAGCTATATTGATATCCTATGTGTAACTGAACATTGGTTAAAAGTCCATCAGTTCATGTTCAGCTTTAACAACCACCAGGTAGCCAGCTCATTCAGCAGAGTTAATATGATACGTGGCGGTTCTCTAATAATTGTTCGTAACAATATGAAATTTAAAGAACGTAAGGATATTGTGAGCCTCTCTGTTGAGCGAGTTATTGAAATAGCTTGCATTGAGCTTGAGCAGTTCATTGTATTGAGTGTGTACAGGCCTCCATGTGCTTCATATGATATTTTTGAGAAATATATGGAAGAAGTATTATTAAAGACTTGTAACAGTAATAAAACAGTTGTTGTCTGTGGAGATTTCAACATTAATATACTGGAAAAATCTGCTGTAGTAAATAAATTCATAACTTTTATTAAAGTCATATAATTTGTACAATATTTTCTTCGAGCCGACTAGAATAACTGCCACTAGTGCTACCTGTATTGAAGGTTTTAAGTTTGTAAAAATATTTTACAAACTTAAAACCTTCCAGCCATTTAATTATAAATGAGTTGGACTCTGATCACTGTGGCCAGTTAGTCACTTTCCCTCAGGGGGCAGTCAGAGCTCAAAGAAAACTTGTGAGTTTTGTTCCTGTAAATAAAAGTCGCTTAGGATAATTTAAAAATAATTTAATGGAAAAACTACCAGGTTTGCCTTATCATGACGACCCGGATAAAGCAAAACAACTTGGAATATTATTAATTCAGAAACGGGAAGAACGACAGTACGGAATCGTGACTTCCATCTAAAAATCAATGATGTAGATATTAAGGCAGACGTGGAGGTGGCAACTGAGTTTGAAAATTTCTTCACAAATATTCCCATTTTAACAACCAAAACTCTGTCATTGTCATCCTCCACTTCTGCTTACTCGATACTAAAAGAATGTGTACCAGAATGCGAAAAACTTTTTGAATTCAAAATTGCTACTGCTAAAGACATTATAGAATCTTTTAAGGATCTTGATGTGAAAAAAACTGCTGACCTTTGGGGATTATCAGTACATACCATGTCTTCAATAATTGATGTTATATCACCCTTTTTAGCAATTGTTTTTAACTCTTGTATTGCATGTGGTGTATTTCCTGATCTGATGAAACTTAGCAGAGTGATTCCACTGTTCAAGTCTGGCAGCCCAACTGATCCCATAAATTTTCGGCCTATTTCGATATTACATACTTTGAGTAAAATCTTTGAAAAATTTATTTTGAAACAAATGTTAGGACATTTCAATGCACTTAATTTACTACATCTGAAACAGTTTGGTTTTACAAAAGGTCGTTCAACTACAGACGAGGGCGTGGAGTTACTGAAGAGCATATTTGAGGCCTGGGAGGAATCGCAAGATGCTCTTGGCATTTTTTGCGACTTGTCCAAGGCCTTCGATTGCGTCCATCATGATACACTCATCAGGAAACTGTACCACTATGGTATGAGGGACAAGGCTCTCGACCTTTTGACTTCCTATCTGAACAACAGAATTCAAAGGGTCGATATTAATGGCAAGAGATCTTCAGGATCCGCGGTCACCATGGGCGTTCCGAAGGGTTCAATTCTAGGTCCTTTCTTATTTTTGATTTATATAAATGACCTTACCATATAAGGGATAACCACAAGATCGTATTATTCATAGATGACACTTCCCTTATTTTTTAAATCAAACGTCAGTTAGTCAACTTTGAGCAAGTTAACGATGCACTCTCTAAAGTGGTGCATTGGTTTAATGTAAATAATCTTCTCCTGAATGAAAAAAAGACTAAACTCATTAAATTTTCAACGCCAAATGTCAGGCAGCTAACTACCAATGTTCAAGTTAATGGAATAGAGCTGAACCCTGTTGAGTCGACAGTTTTTCTTGGAATCACTATTGACGGTAAATTGCAATGGGGCCCACACATAGAAAAATTGTCAGGAAGGCTAAGTTCGGCCGCCTATGCTGTTAAAAAAATTAGACAGATAACGGACGTAGATACAGCCAGAATTGTTTATTTTAGTTATTTTCATAGTCTTATGTCATATGGGATTTTTCTCTGGGGAACCTGTTCGGACATTAATACTATCTTTGTTCTACAGAAAAGGGCTGTTCAAGCCAATTTTAAGAAAATGTCCGATATTCATAGTTTAAATACCAGGAATAAACACAACCTTGCTGTACATCACACTCGTCTCCACAGAGTAAGCAACTCGTTCATTGGTCAATGTATACGCTTTTACAACAAACTTCCCATTGACATTCGAAACTTACCCATTAAACGATTTAAAAACTGCATAGAAAACAAACTTTGTAAAAAAGGGTATTATAGAATTTCCGATTATTTAAAAGATAAAAAAGCATGGGATTGAGCTGCTCGCCCTGCTAAACCTTGTAATAAAACCTTGAAACTTGACATTATAATTATTCAGTAAAATCATCAAATTATACCAGTTTTTTATAAACATTGACATTGTTGAATATTACATACAAAATGACATGATTACTTTGTAAAGTATTATATTATTTTAATTATTGTGAATGTGAGGACTATGTGGATATTTTTTCTTCTCTATTTTCTTTTCTTTCATTATTTTCTTTTTTCTTTCACAGTTAGTTTTAATGATGGTCTGGCAGTGTGAGTAGTTTTTTAACTAATTTATAACATAAATTTTAATATGACGTGTAAAAGTGATTCCAATATCCTATTTACAGAATAAACAATTTCATTTCATTTCATTTCTTGAAAGGAATTTTTTCAGTCAGTCAGGACTTAACTTTTTATTTATATGTATAGATTGGTTTAGATTAATAGCTTGTTTTAATTAAAATTAATCATTGCCACTTATTGCTATCCGTCATTCGTGGCTAATGGGTCCCTACTTCATCTTAATCAAAACTTAACAAACAATTATAAGAGACATAGAATTTTAATTGAATAATTAATAATATGAAATCTTTCATAATTTGCTATTTTCCAATTATAGTCTACAATTATACCTATTTCTTGAGCTGTAACTCAGTTAACCTAGTGCCAACCCGTCCGTCGCATGTCGTTCGGTGCGAAAACAAAAGCTGCCGTGCAGCTATGAATCTGATATCAAGTAAGATATTTTTATATTTTAAACAAACCTACCACATCAATATTCTGATCATAGATCTATGACAGGGTGAGGGGCTTGTGGCTAAGTAATAACAGCCGCACGGGTCTATCGAACAGGTTAAGCTGCGCTCGCCGTGGTTGGTCCGTGAATGGGTGATCTTTGCATACCAAGACCCCTCCGTGCCTCGGAAAGCACTCTAAGGCGGCTGTTACCCGTGGATCTATGACTGTCCGTGTGTTCTGACACATAAAGGGTGTACAAAGACGCTTAATGAAGCCGAGCGTTACTTGTACTCTCATTGTGGCATTTTTTAAGTGAAAACTTCTTTAGCAATGTTGTGCACTTTTTTTGGGATGGGTTAAAAATGTTAAACTCGCGTCAGGACATGTGACCGTATGATCCGTTGCCTAGCAACCGACAAAGAAAATATCAAAATAAATAGTCTTTGACATTACGTAAAGATTGCGAGGTAAGAAATTTTACCCATATTGATGGGTAAAAAAAAAGCAGCCATGAAAAGTGTTTAAATAAATTGTTTATTTTTGTTAGACTATGTTTTGTAAATAAATAAATACATATACTACTGCTACTAATGAATATTGTATTTGACCACATAAATTATAGTACTTTTATACTGATAAATAAAGCAATTTAATTATTCCCTAACCATTCCAAAATATTCAAAAATGCACAACGTTAATGTTCAAGTTTTTACTTCTGCCGGCACTCCCGGAGTGCAACCCGTTGTTTTTTTTATATCGGACCATACCTACCTTCTGAATCTGATGACAGAAATATTGAGGGTCGAAGTTTTACGGAATCATTAGAATATATACAAAAAAAATATTCAATATATTACAAAAAAAAAAAAAAACCACCGACTTCCAAAAAAGACACTACAAAGTGAAAAATAACTTTAATTTCGGAAGTCAATGTATCTATTTGATTTTGAAAATGTCGTATTTTGCAAAAGTTTTTATTAGAAGTTATTTTTTAATTTGTTTATTATTAGAAGCTAACACCAAAACCATCCAAGCAAAGTTAATGAAATTTATAATGGGACCACGTCTGAAGTATAACCTGCCAAACAAAAAAAGAGTCATTAAAATCAATTCATTAACTATTACCGGTATAAAAATAACTGATAGCTGCAAACAATGAGGTTATACAATACTAGAGGAGCAGTGGACGGCACATAAGCGTCACCACCACTTAGGTGTCCGCAGGCATATCTGAATTCAGTTGTCAGCTTGACGTCAAGTGAGCAATTACTTAGCGATAAAAAATAAAAAATGGTGGAATTTGCGGTTAAAATTAGTATGTCACGGTCTGAAAGGATTAATAAAGCAAGTGGTGTTACATTTCACAATCAAGTCACATCAAATTCATTTCACATCAAATATTCAGATTATCTAAAAAAACATTACAAAACGAAATAAATTTAGCAAACATTGTTTTTGCGATCAATGTTACCAGGAAAAACGATGTTGATTTTGCCAGACTGTTGGGAGTTTAGTGAATGACGACATGTAAAAATATTTCGTACTCTTTTAACTTTTATCATTTATTTAGTAGGGATAGATGTAGTAGTGTGTTTAAAACTGCACATAACTAGGTATTAAAACGCTCGTGTTTTAATACCCCTCCAACAGTTTCATAAACTACTACTAACTATTTTTTAATTGATGTTATTGTTCTAAGAAATTTGAACTGGAGGAGGAGCTCGTGGCTAAGTAATAACAGCCGCACAGGTCGATCCATCAGGTTAAGCTACGCTTGCCGGGATTGGTCTGTGGATGGGTGACCATCTTTAAATACCGAGACTAATCCATGCCTCGAAAGCACGTTAAGCTGTTGGTCCCAGCTGTCATTCGTGGATCTTGTGACAGTCGTTACCTACGGGTCGTCAGAAGCTCGTAAGTCTGACAACCAGTTTTACAGGTATAGGTCTGATAAGCAGTTGCTCCATGTAAAATACTGGTATTCAGCTGCATCCGGTTAGACTGGAAGCCGATCCCAACATAGTTGGGAAAAGGCTAGACAGATTGTTTTAGATTATTCTAAAAAAAGTGAATGTCGCTGGTTAGTGCGTTACATCACTTTAATTAATTTAATCGATTGTCATGAATATAGAAATTATATATTCCATTATGAACAATATTATTTGTCACAAATCTTAAAACTTTTGAAAAATTTTTTTTTTTGCCTATGTTTTGTAAGTATACCGTAATCCTTGTAAATTAAAAAAAAAATTGTCTACACCCATGCTATAAATCCTCTATAAAAATTCCTGAAACAGCTTATTGCCAAAATTAAAACAGCCAGTGTCATAGTAACCCTAATGACATCCAAACGGGTGTTATAATTTTTTATTTTTTTTTCCCTTTTCTTAGGGTTCAACAAATACGATGGACCCTAATCTTATTACAATCTAGCCTTATAAATAGACTAATAAGTAATTTAATTATAACCTAAACTATTAAATTGTCTTTACTAAGAATGTGTCCAATAGCACTTTTCTTATTGTCTCTATTAAGGCGAATACACTTCGTTCTTGTGTTTGTTTGGCACTTTTGTACTTTACACTATTCACTAACACTAAACACTAGCTCGAACGGTTTTGTTCTTTTTAGTCTTCTAACTATGTGTGTGTGGTCGAGAAGCTGGATTGCCTCAACGTTCACATGCTGATGAAGTCTCGTTTCGTGAGCTTCTGCAAGTTTCTGGATCACTGTTTCGATGAACTCAACTTTTAAGTCCCGGTGGTGGGTGTTATAATGTTGTACTAAATTTCATAATGCAACTCGTTTTTTATTCATCGAACAGCCACATTCTCGTGGTATGTTTATGAATTGCAAAAAAAGAACATTGTCATGCACGCGCGTTTCACAATTAGAAAAGGTTGGGTAGGTTCTTCGAATTCACGTCGTATCCCGCCATTTTTGTTAGATATTAGTATTGCAAAAATTTATTACTTTGTTGTTTATAGAGGATTCATATCATGGGTGTAGATAAAGTCTTGAATGCAACTGTTATAATTAGGTATTAAAACACTCATGTGATACAATTTTTTACAAACCCACATTCGTGTTTTAATACCCCTTATTATACAACAGTTGCATAAGTAACTATTATCTATTGAAAGTTCCATAACACAACCTTTCATAGTACCTACCTAATTGATTCAATAAAACCTTCATTCATTCTGGGCAAATTATGTTGATAATTGGCAACTCTGGTCGTTTTTTCGATAGCAATGTCGTGTCTCATTCCAACGTCATTAGTTTGACGGTAGAAGAAATGAGACAAACATAGATTATTTTGACAGATTGACATTTTATGTATCCGTTTCAAAGCTACGTCTTTAAACTCGTAAGTGGTGACGTTTTTCAGAAATTGTTTGTAGGACGCTGCTCCTCTAGTATTGTATAACCTCATTGGCTGCAAACCTTATTTTGTATTGTTAAAAATAATGACTTTACCTTACATTTGAGACTGCTTCATTTGTTAAAAAGAACATGTATCTATTCAGAAAACCATCTGAACATCGCTTTATAATTATTCTATTCGACAAGTTTATAGACATGAATTATGCGTTCGACCATCAAAGACCGCCTTGATGCACAAAAGCATACTTTGCATGGCCCCAAAAATATTTAATAAGTTACCTATTGGAATTAAGGACTTAAATATTATTCAATTTAAAAACAAATTAAGGCATCTATTATTAATTTTTTTTTATTAAGTATACCATTGACGAATTCCTTAATGATAAATTGTAATTTATTTTATTAATTTATATTTATTTAATTTTGACAATGTATTATTTTGTTTATTTACATTCATTATTTAAATGTATACTCAATTGTTAAGGTTTTTTGTTTGTTTTTTCTGTCTTAAAAGTTATGTTGTGTTTCATTGTAATTTTTTTATTTTAACATGTTGATTATTCTTTTCTAAAATAATTACTAATATGTTAAAGTGTGTTTAAGGTAGTTTTTTGAGGAACGAATTATTTATTATTAAGATCTAAAATGTAAAATATACCAAAAATCACATCAATAAATTAATTTGAATTTTGAATTTGAAATTTGAAATAATTGGCAGAGTAATCGCGTAAAAACATACAAAAAAAACATACAGTCGAATTGAGAACCTTCTCCTTTTTAAAGTCGGTTAAAAATGCATTAAAATAAGCATATTTTTCACTGCATTTTTCATCACAAAGGCGCCTGATAAATCCTTTGTGGGAGCCTGGTTTTGCTTAGGAAAACTTGTCACACAGATTACCAGCCCCCCCCCCCCCCCCCATTAAAACAAATAAGAAAAAACCGGTCAAGTGCGAGTTGAACTCGCGTGGAGAGGGTTCCGTACGATGAATATGTTATATACACAGGGTTATTTGTAAAACACCAGCAACCTCTTAAGGTGTTTTGTACTCATCATTATGAACAACTTTTACTATGGGACCAAACCTGAAATCGCGAAATAAAAATCAGCTGTTCCACACATTTTGCAAGATATGAGAACATAAATGTAGGGAACAGCTGATTTTTTTTTCGCGATTTTAACTTTGGTCCCATTGTGAAAGTTGTTCATAATGATGAGTACAATAACCCCGTAAGAGGTTGCTGGTGTTTTACAAATAACCCTGTATATATAACATATTCATCATACGGAACCCTCTCCACGCGAGTTCAACTCGCACTCGACCGGTTTTTTTTTAAACTAAGAACTGTTTTATTTTGTACTTTTTAGTCTAGTATATTCATTTAATTTAAAAACAAACAATGAAGTTTTGACTTGCCCGGTTTACTATAAGTAGCCACTAAAGAAATCAACTATCCACCTCCTAGCTCCATCATCAGACCCTCGACACCAAGTGCACTATATTGGACTCTTCAAACCAAATCATACGAGCCCAAATTCCAGGGGTTTACTAATACCACTAAAGAGTTCCACTAAACACCTCCTGGCTCCATCACCAGACCCTCGACACCAAGTGCAATATATAGGACTCGTCAAACCGAGTCATATGAGCTCAAACTCGAGGGGTTTACTAGTAACCATTGAAGAGTTCCACTATCCACTTCCTGGCTCAGTCATCAGGCCCTCGAGACCAAGTGCAATATATTGGACTCGACAAACCAAAGCATATGAGGTCAAACTTGAAAGGTTAACTAGTAGCCACTGAAAAGTTCCACTATCCACCTGCTGGCTCCATCATCAGACCCTCGAAACCAAATTGCAATATATTGGACTCGTCAAACCAAATCATATGAACCTAAACTCGAGGGGTTTACTAGAAGCCGCTGAAGAGTTCCACTATCCACCTTTTGGCTTCATAATCGTCAGCTCCAAGAGATACTTAATTATTGTATTGTCATCGAACCTCGATAAATCTATAAGTTTGAATGAAACGTTTACCTAGGACAAACTGTCCAGTGAGGTAGGTTCAATTTCGAGAATGGGGTCAATCGTGGAATCCGACTCTACTGGGCAGTGTTCGGGAAGCTACGCAATATCTTCTCGTCTCACATACCGCAGTCGGGACCAGTGCGTGTTGCCAGTGATGACCTGTGGAGCTGAAAAGTAATAGCTTGCAATGGGCCTCATTAGAAGGCTGAAAGTCGCCCAAAGGGCAATGGTGCTGTGCTTAGAGTTTCCATGACGACGTGATCTAATCAGAAATTAAGAGATCGGCAGTAGAACCAAGGTAGCCGACATAACCCGAAGAATTGCCAAACTTATATGGCAGTGGGCAGGGCACATTGCTCGCAGAACAGATGGCCGATAGGCCTGGGGCCGAAACGTTCTGGAGCGGCAACCGTGTACCGGAAGAGGAAGAGGAACTGATAACTGGAAATCTCTGTTTCTATGAAAATCGGTCTAATTTGGCTGTAACACTATTTTTCAAAAATGTTCTTAACAAAATTTTTAGACCTTTGTATCTTTGAAATAAAGGAAATAAAATAATTAAATGTCGAATGGATCATCCCTCTGACGCAATATTTTGCTCATTGGAAACAGGCTAAATGGTTCCCACAATGGTGCACGAGCTAAAACTGCCATCGGATTACGTCCTGTTTTAGGCTGAAAAATCCAGTTGTCTCCAACTGGCGGCAATTGGTTAAAATCTCCTACAGAAATAATAGATTTACCAGCAAATGGGATGTCTGTATGAATGAATGTACTACTTCAAAACATAGATATTTCGTCTAAAATGATTAATTGAACTTTACATAGCTCACTGGCTAATGTGTTAGCAGTGCCTACCGACAATGCCGGCTAGTACTAGTGCACCGTGAAATCGGCAAACAGAATGCATCGCGGAAGGTACGAGAAGTGAAGGATGCCTCGCCTAAGTACACGTTGGGCGAGCAACGTGTACTGTGGCCTTAGTCGAACTAGCAGTAGCAATAAATTATCCCAAGAACTAACTTAACATTGTAGTTGCAAAACATATTTTCCCTTACAGTCCAACCGCAAATACAATATTGAGAGATTTACCATGGTATATTTAGACCATAGACTTCGTATAGGTTTTCCTGTAATCTATGAGTAAAGAACTATTCTCTGTATTTTTTTCATAATTTTAGGCTCAGTAGTTTCGGAGATAAGGGGGGGGGGGGGGAATGGTCAATTTTCATCTATTTTCATAAATATCTCTAAAAACATATATTTAATAATTATGAAAAAATTATATTTGAGATCCTTGTAACAATTCCTTTCATTTGATGTGTCACACAGTACAATTTGCAAAACTTTTTTTTTTAATTTTCTTCTTTGCCCCACAAAAGTGAACCCCATATTCAAAATTATTTTATTTTCGTTACACGTCCGTGTTTGGGTCACAGAAATACATATGTGTACCAAATTTCAAGTTAATCGGTCCATTAGATTCGGAGCAAATTGGCTGTGACAGACGGACAGACAGACACACGAGTGATCCTATAAGGGTTCCGTTTTTACCTTTTGAGGTACGGAACCCTAAAAAAGATAGTAAAGTTAGTTATTATTGAAGAGTGTGGCTACCAGTGAAGTGTGGTGCGGTGTGCTATGGTATACTGTAGTGTCGTGCGGTGTGGTGTAGTGTGGTGCAGTGTGGTGCAGTATAGTGTGGTGTGGTGTAGTGTCGTGTGGTGCGGTGTGGTGTAGTGTGGTGTGGCGGACAGGCTGAAAACACATTTATCTAAAAAAATAAGAAGGCTTTCAGTGCTATCGTAATCAAGGATCAGTAATTATGTGGTGAGAAAGTATTTTATTGTATTTAATCAATAACTGCCAAGGAAACAAAAGTTGCGGTGCGATAGACTACTTTTACACAGTTGAGTTGACATTTGTTATAATGCGTTTATGAGCGTTTAAGGATGAGTTGTAGTTCAAAGTAGAATGCCCAACTGTAAGAACCTTGCAATTATCGTAGAGTTCAGGGGTAGGGTGAAAAAACGGTAAAGCATGAGCCACCTTTAGCACTGCTCTTTGTACGATTTAGGGCCCTCACCCCAAACAGAGATGCAATATAGTTTAGTACTGATTGACAAACTACAAAGGTTGAACAAGTTGCGGGCTCGAACTCGCTGGTGGGCATGGCCAAATAGCACGCTGTCTCACCAGGCATGGTGTCCGACAGAGATAGTATCAGTGATGAGCAGTAAGACGCTGCAGCGGTGGTCTACATGGACAACGTTTAGTTCGCATGCACACAAACACCGTTCCAAACTTTTTATTATTATCTCCTTTATTTCATATATATACATATTATTTACATTTTTAAATATTTTTATTATTATTTCGTTTATTCATTTTATATACATATTGATTACATTTTGAAATATTTCTATAAAAAACAAAAAAGAAACAAAAACATTTAAAAATATAAAAAATAGTAGCCCACCGGTATCGGGAACAGGGTCCAGGCTACCGGCGGTCAGGGCTTCTGAGAGAGGAATCTCCTAACGATACGCGCCGTGTCCAGAAGTACCGCTTTCTGGATCAAGCCCTTGATCCAGCTGCCTAACGAGAGCCTCCTCAGGTGTTGATCGAGGCTCTTGGCTATTATGCCATTATTATTATTTTTATATGTCTACATATCTCGGGACCCTGGGGTCCCGGACCTTTGGAAGGCGTACGAGGGGCCAAAGCCAACTCGCAGAGGCCCATTAGACGTGCTTAATGAAATGAGGCACCAACCGGCGATTATCCCTATAAGCACTATGCAAGTGCACCCAAGGGCAACCCCCGATTGGTGTAGGACTATTGCAGGAAATGGAAACAAATTTAATGGACTATGGGTTTGGGTGGCTAAAGTTGACTGGTGACCTGGAACTATGGAAGGACTATGGCCCCTGCCTGATCAATGTTTTATATATACACGGATAAAATGGCAGGGGGTGACTTGCACACTCAATAATGGGCCCCCGAAAACGGTCGTTTGCACAAAGTGTCGTAGCGACAAGGGGGCAACATGTCCTGAGGTGCTTATGAGGAGTGGAGCGGTATTCCACGGCTATCAGGACAATCCCGGAAGTACGGTCAAGATCCCTACCAGCATCTTACTGGAATACTTCCTTCCTCCGAGCACATTTGCTCTTGCGAATCTCCACTCAAGCCGGCCAATTAAGGCAAGAATGAGGTGGGAGCTCTGTTCCTCGTCAGTGTTCACTCCAGCCGGCCAATAAAGGCAAGCCAGAGATGAGGAACAAGATTTCTCCCGGGAGATAGGGTCCGTGGGGTCGCTACTGCCCAACAGCTCGCCACATGCTGCCCTGCGGTTTTCTGTATCTCTCTTGGTTTGGCTCCTCATTCTAGACCTGTTCCGGCAAAGTAAACTATACCGGCACAGACCTAGAGTTTGGAGCGCGCAAGCCCCACCACGACGGCAACGTAGAAATACGGCGGTGGGGTTATTATTATTATTATTAAACTATGTATTTTAGTAAAGCCAGCGCGTAAAATATACGCAAAGTCCTTTGGAAAATTGAGTTTTATGAATAAACCACTGCATGAATCAATTACAAATAAAGTTTATTGAACTCTTCGATAATTTTATTGAGCTTTGTCGGTGCCAACTTTGTTTTGGAGATTTTACTCTTGTTTTATTACTTATTAAATTAGCAAGAAAAGCAAATCTTTGTTGGCTCCTAAGTTTTTAATGGCTTTATTATTTTAGTATTCAGTTTCCGCACAGACAAAATTAATATTAATATTGAGACAAAACGATTGTCATTCGTGGATCTTTGACAGTCGTTACGAGTTGTCAGAAGCCCGAAAGTCTGACACCAGTCTTACCAAGGGGTATCGTATTACCCAGTTACTGGGTTGTGGAGGTCAGATAGGCAGTCGCTCCATGTAAAATACTGGTATTCAGCTGCATCCGGTTAGACTGGAAGCCGACCCCAAGATAGTTGGGAAAAGGCTAGGAAGGAAGAAGAATTGAGACAAAACGATGTCATGTGTAACTGTAGAGTAAAACTCCCCTGAATTAGTTCCACCTTAAGAACTTTCGCATCTGCACACGTCGTACGTGTTGCAGATGCGAAAGTTCTTAAGGTTCTGAGCTTCCTAATTGTCTTGGACAACAGATCGATGTGGGAATTAAAGTTTAGGCTTTTGTCTATAGTCACACCGAGGTACTTGAGAGAGTCTACTTTTTCGAGTTTTGGGCAGAGTAGGAAGAGCTGTTGTTACATGAGTGGGCCGTGATATTTAAAAAGGGGTTGAGTGAGGTGAGTGATTGTTAGTGTTAATGTTATGTATTTAGTCTTGCCTGTATTTAATGAGAGTATGTTTTTGAGGTAATAACTAGCGAGAAACCCATCCGAGCAAAGTGGTACACTTCGTCCCAAGTATCTATACAACGTGTTTTTTTTTTATAACCATTAACTCTAGGGTATTAATGAGATCATGTCAAAGAATCAACTAGCAATTTTATTTTTAATTTTTTAATGATAATTTACCACTAGACTCTCGATTTGTGTGTATCTAAGTTTCATTGATAAGTACGAGTAAATCATTTTCATTCAAACCAATTATTCATATTTAAAGCTAAGAAAATGCAATGTTGACATAATTATTTTCTTTTTATAAACAAGATTAGTCTGAATTAAGTGATATTGCACCTAAGGTTGTTTACATAAATAATCGTGAATTGTCGAACGTGAATAAAAAAATATTATACGCCAATTGATTCTTTGATATGGTCTCATTCATATCCTAGAGTTATAGGATATTAAAAGAAAACACCTTGTATAGAATTATAGAAAAAAAGAGCCGTGTCGTCCGCGAATGTAATAATCTTGCAGTTGGTAGGGTTTAACTGGCACTGGAGTCTATTGATGAAAATTAAAAAGAGGTTGTGATGATGTTTTAAATGTTAACTGAACTTTAAAAATCCTCACAACTTCTGTACTGTTGCATACACCTAGAAACACAATGTTTTTTTGCACCAAAAGTCGTTTCCCAGCAATAATTTTTGCTCAATGTTACTTAGTTTGATGGCAAGACTGTGTTGATAACGGCTGTGATGTGTCTTTTCACCCTGCGTAAACCAATTTTGAAGTGAAAACTTCTTTAGCGACGTTGTTCACTTTTTTTGGGATGGGTAAGAAATGTTAAACTCGCGTCAGATTGTGCCGTAAGATCCGTTGCCTAGCAACCGACTTAGTAAATATTAAAATAAATAGTCTTTAACATTACGTAAATATTGCGAGGTAATTTTACCCATACTGATGGGTAAATAAAAAGCAGTCAAAACATACTTCATGAAAAGCGTTTAAATAAATTGTTTATTTTTGTTACACTATATTTTGAAAATAAATAAATATACTTACTACTACTACTACTACTAATGAATATTGTATTTAACCACATAAATTATGTACTTTTATAGTACTTTTATACTGATAAATAAAGCAATTCGTGCGAAATTATTCCCTAACCATTCCAAAATATTCAAAAATTCACAACGTTAATGTTCAAGTTTTCACTTCTGCCGGAGTGCAACCAGTGGTGTTTTTTTTTCATTAATTTAATCTGGGGGAACCATAAAGTCCAAGGCACACAGCTAACAATTGGTGAGTAACGTAGCTCGAACGTCATGCAACGTGGCATTTAAACGGATATGAACCTTATTCTTATGGTCATAATATTCATATACGTTTAAGGGAATGTGAGCAAGCGTTTCATACGAACAGTTTAAACAATTAATAATGTGCATATTCGTATTGGGTCTACCCTTTATAGCAGAACTTTTTATGTAATAATATTATTTTGCATAACAGCGGATGTCATAAACTTCATTTCACAGAAAATCGCTTGGCATACACTCATTTATCATACATTCAAAACTCATAATTTTGTAAGTCAGAATCATCTTTAGGCTTAAATTTGATATCCTTAATAATTAAATAATAGAACCACCATATCGTAGAAAGATCACAGTCAGAATCGTCTTTTGGCATACATTTCGTATCCATATTAATAGAAAGACTATGACTATCACAATCTAGAAAATTAATAATAAATTGTAGCGGTTAGACCGCCACATACAAAAAACTACGAAACAAAAAGACATGACGTCACACAATTCCTAGATCGCGCAGTTAGAGTTTACCGAGCGAAAAACATAGATAAGACTATCCGAAATCAACATATGGGCAGTTGCCCGCCAGACACAACACCCGTCTGGTTGGAGGATCCTCCCTTTTCTATGGTGGATGAGTGAACTTTACACCCTGTTCCTCATGCCTCTAAATTGGTGACCCCGAGAATGAACGTCAACGCAGCCTTCGTGCAACTACTTCAGCGTGACGTCATCATCATCACTCCCGCAAGCTTTCGTGAGGCGAGTGACACAGCCAGCCAGCACCCACGGCTTCAACGGGTATCCTGACCACCAGCATGCAGTGAACGCGCATTCCTGGTCATCACCCTAACTAAGCCACATCACCCCGACTCACTGGGGAATCACCGCAATCACCTCAATCACCTCAATCACCGCAATCACCGCAATCACCGCAATCACCTCAATCACCGCAATCACCTCAATCACCACAATCGCCGCCATCACCGCAAACAGTTCCGACCCACCGTGAACTGTGCGGCACCCGGTTCCGACTCACTGGAACCACAATCACCATCGCCGCAATCACTGCAGACAGTTCCGACCCACTGTGAACTGAGCGGCACCCGGTTCCGACTCACTGGAACCACAGCTGGCACTGTGAAGCATCGCAAGATCCAAGACTCAGCCCACTATCGACCTCCGGTCTCCGGAGGGGAGTGATGTAGCGGTTAGACCGCCACATACAAAAAACTACGAAACAAAAAGACATGACGTCACACAATTCCTAGATCGCGCAGTTAGAGTTTACCGAGCGAAAAACATAGATAAGACTATCCGAAATCAACATATGGGCAGTTGCCCGCCAGACACAACACCCGTCTGGTTGGAGGATCCTCCCTTTTCTATAGTGGATGAGTGAACTTTACACCCTGTTCCTCATACCCCTAAAAAGTAATAAATAATTTATTTTTTCCAAAAGTAATGAAAATAGTAGTTATGCGCAGCATTTACAACGTAGGACTTACAAGTGCATAGAGATTTGATCAATGACCCCCATGCTAGGTGGGACCTGTGTTACAGGGGTCATCTGTCCGTCCATTATATTTAAATAATTTATTATTTTATCTAATAATTTATTATTTTATCTAATAATTAATTAATTTATTATTTTATCTTTTTTTAGAATAGAATAGAATAGTTCTTTATTTGCACAGAAAGTAGGTACAAGTTACAGATGTTAAGTGCATGTATTATCAGTTATCACCAGTGATCGGATATTCAGATGCATATTTACCTAAAGTTGAGATGTTGGCTATTATGGAAAGCACTTTTGTATGCAAAAAAAACCAGGTACTTACGTGCAGTTGTTGGCTAATATGAAATGCTCTTTTGTATCGATCGCAAAAATCTCGCGATTCCGGAATTGGTTTATTTAGTTCTTTTTGATTATAGAAATGTAGCTAATGTTGTAAAATTGATTGCCAAATTGGCATAGCACATAGCCATAAACAATTCGGAGCAATTACTATGAGTCTTTCCCACAAGCAATTACTATGAGTCTTTCCCACAAGCAATTACTATGAGTCTTTCCCGCCCTAGAGAGGGCTCTAGGGCGGGAAAAACTCATAGTAATTGCTTCCCGCCCTAGGGCGGGAATGAATTTAAAAAAAACCGGTCAAGTGCGAGTTGAACTCGCGTGGAGAGGGTTCCGTACGATGAATATGTTATATATACAGGGTTATTTGTAAAACACCAGCAACCTCTTAAGGTGTTTTGTACTCATCATTATGAACAACTTTTACTATGGGACCAAACCTGAAATCGCGAAATAAAAATCAGCTGTTCCACACATTTTGCAAGATATGAGAACATAAATGTAGGGAACAGCTGATTTTTTTTTCGCAATTTTAACTTTGGTCCCATTGTGAAAGTTGTTCATAATGATGAGTACAATAACCCCGTAAGAGGTTGCTGGTGTTTTACAAATAACCCTGTATATATAACATATTCATCATACGGAACCCTCTCCACGCGAGTTCAACTCGCACTCGACCGGTTTTTTTTTTTAACTAAGTACTATTTTATTTTGTACTTTTTAGTCTAGTTTATTCATTTAATTTTAAAACAAACAACGATGTTTTGACTTGCCCGGTTTACTATAAGTAGCCACTAAAGAAATCAACTATCCACCTCCTAGCTCCATCATCAGACCCTCGACACCAAGTGCAATATATTGGACTCATCAAACCGAATTATATGACTTAAAACTCGAGGGGTTTACTAGTAACCATTGAAGAGTTCCACTATCCACTTCCTGGCTCAATCATCAGGCCCTCGAGACCAAGTGCAATATATTGGACTCGACAAACCAAATCATATGAGGTCAAACTTGAAAGGTTAACTAGTAGCCACTGAAAAGTTCCAGTATCCACCTGCTGGCTCCATCATCAGACCCTCGAAACCAAATTGCAATATATTGGACTCGTCAAACCAAATCATATGAACCCAAACTCGAGGGGTTTACTATTATACTTATCCACCTCCTAGCTCTATCATCAGACCCTCGACACCAAGTGCAATATATTGGACTCGTCAAACCGAATTATATGACTTAAAACTCGAAGAGTTTACTAATAGCCACTTAAGAGTTCTAACTATCCGCCTCTTGGCTTCATCATCGGGCACTCGACCTATATTGGACTCTTCAAACCGAATCATACGAGCCCAAATTCCAGGGGTTTACTTATACCACTAAAGAGTTCCACTATACACCTCCTGGCTCCATCACCAGACCCTCGACACCAAGTGCAATATATAGGACTCGTCAAACCGAATCATTATGAGCTCAAACTGGAGGGGTTTACTAGTAACCATTGAAGAGTTCCACTATCCACTTCCTGGCTCAGTCATCAGGCCTTCGAGACCAAGTGCAATATATTGGACTCGACAAACCAAAGCATATGAGGTCAAACTTGAAAGGTTAAGTAGTAGCCACTGAAGAGTTCCACTATCCACCTGCTGGCTCCATCATCAGACCCTCGAAACCTAATTGCAATATATTGGACTCGTCAAACCAAATCATATGAACCTAAACTCGAGGGGTTTACTAGAAGCCGCTGAAGAGTTCCACTATCCACCTTTTGGCTTCATAATCGTCAGCTCCAAGAGATACTTAATTATTGTATTGTCATCGAACCTCGATAAATCTATAATTTTGAATGAAACGTTTACCTAGGACAAACTGTCCAGTGAGTTAGGTTCAATTTCGAGAATGGGGTCAATCGTGGAATCCGACTCCACTGGGCAGTGTTCGGGAAGCTACGCAATATCTTCTCGTCTCACATACCGCAGTCGGGACCAGTGCGTGTTGCCAGTGATGACCTATGGAGCTGAAAAGTAATAGCTTGCAATGGGCCTCATTAGAAGGCTGAAAGTCGCCCAAAAGGAATGGTGCTGTGCTTAGAGTTTCCATGACGACGTGATCTAATCAGAAATTAAGAGATCGGCAGGAGAACCAAGGTAGCCGACATAACCCGAAGAATTGCCAAACTTATATGGCAGTGGGCAGGGCACATTGCTCGCAGAACAGATGGCCGATAGGCCTGGGGCCGAAACGTTCTGGAGTGGCAACCGTGTACCGGAAGAGGAAGAGAAACTGATAACTGGAAATCTCTGTTTCTATGAAAATCGGTCTAATTTGGCTGTAACACTATTTTTCAAAAATGTTCTTAACAAAATTTTTAGACCTTTGTATCTTTGAAATAAAGGAAATAAAATAATTAAATGTCGAATGGATCATCCCTCTGACGCAATATTTTGCTCATTGGAAACAGGCTAAATTCCCACAATGGTGCACGAGCTAAAACTGCCATCGGATTACGTCCTGTTTTAGGCTGAAAAATCCAGTTGTCTCCAACTGGCGGCAATTGGTTAAAATCTCCTACAGAAATAATAGATTTACCAGCAAATGGCATGTCTGTATGAATGAATGTCCTACTTCAAAACATAGATATTTCGTCTAAAATGATTAATTGAACTTTACATAGCTCACTGGCTAATGTGTTAGCAGTGCCTACTGACAATGCCGGCTAGTACTAGCGCACCGTGAAATCGGCAAACAGAATACATCGCGGCAGGTACGAGAAGTGAAGGATGCCTCGCCTAAGTACACGTTGGGCGAGCAACGTGTACTGGGGCCTTAGTCGAACTAGCAGTAGCAATAAATTATCCCAAGAACTAACTTAACATTGTAGTTGCAAAACATATTTTCCCATACATTCCAACCGCAAATACAATATTGAGAGATTTACCATGTTATTTTTAGACCATAGACTTCTTATAGGTTTTCCTGTAATCTATGAGTAAAGAACTATTATCTGTATTTTTTTCATAATTTTAGGCTCAGTAGTTTCGGAGATAAGGGGGGGGAATGGTCAATTTTCATCTATTTTCATAAATATCTCTAAAAACATATATTTAATAATTATGAAAAAATTATATTTGAGATCCTTGTAACAATTCCTTTCATTTGATATGTCACACAGTACAATTTGCAAAACTTTTTTTTTAAATTTTCTTCTTTGCCCCACAAAAGTGAACCCCATATTCAAAATTATTTTATTTTCGTTACACGTCCGTGTTTGGGTCACAGAAATACATATGTGTACCAAATTTCAAGTTAATCGGTCCATTGGATTCGGAGCAAATTGGCTGTGACAGACGGACAGACAGACACACGAGTGATCCTATAAGGGTTCCGTTTTTACCTTTTGAAGTACGGAACCCTAAAAAATAGAACTTTTAGTTAGGTAGTCTGCTACGAAACTTTTTACATGAAAAATATCGAATAGAATAAAAACAAAAAAGCTGCGGCAGTGTTTCCACTTACGTTTTTGGTTTTTCCCCAGTTTTCTAATGAATTATCCCTAAAATTCCCTAAAATATATAAAAAATCCTTGGTTTGGGGAATTTTTCATTTTTATGGCATAAATACCTAGAAAACATTCATTATAAATCGAGAGAGACTAAACAAACCAACTCCAGGTATAATGCGAATTATTTACGATGTCGTCTTTAGCCACAGAAATAGTACTATTAACAATACCAATTATTTTTTTTTTTGTTATTTTTCATGCAATCTGTGATTATTTAGCATAAGGTTTGGAATTTATTCATTGTGTTGAAGTGCAGTCAGTCCAGCGACGTACGCCCTTTACGTATCATATTCCCATAGATTTCTAGGGGACTTTCGTTTTAGCCTTTTGAATGTTGAGTCATTATTCATTAAGTGCGTAACCAGTAAGTTTGGATAAATGTCTAGTCTGTTCCTGTACGATTTCATTGAGTGTTTAATCTCTTCTTGAACTGTTCTCATTTCAAGGTCGTGGTGTAATTGTTGGTTAGTTATGAACCAAGGAGCATTAGTAATTATCCTCAGCATTTTGGATTGGAACCTCTGGAGTATTTCTAGGTTTGAGTTGGAGGCTGTTCCCCAGAGTTGGATTCCGTAAGTCCAGATAGGTTTTAAAATACATTTGTATAACAGCAGTTTGTTTCCTAGTGACATCTGTGATTTTTTGCCGAGTAGCCAGTACATCTTCCTTAGTTAGATCTCCAATGCTTTTCGTTTTGTGAAAATATGTTTTTTCCAGGTAAGACGACGATCCAAATAATGCGAATTATTTCCGATGTCGTCTTTAGACACAGAAATAGTACTATTAACAATAACATGGTAAACTAAAATTAGACGTATTACAATTATTACAAGTTTCAGGGAATATTATTATTATTATTATTTATTTATTTTCTAAAACACTTAACCTATATTACACTGTAGTTTTAGCCACACAACGAAAACCTCTCAGGGTTTATCTGTGTGTCGGCGAGCCGTTCATTTATATTTTACTAAGAAAGTTATTACATACTACGCAATATAATAGTTTTCAAGTAATTATAATACTTTGTAGGTACTTACATTAAATTTATACATTAGGAGAAATTTTGAGTAAGGAAACGTTTTGATTTGTACTTATAACTTTTCGAATTTGCTTTGTATAACGTTTGTAAGTCTTCTGGAAGTTTATTAAGAAAAAAAGGTACTAAATATTCTGCAACCCTCATCCCGTACACATTGTTAAACTTTGGTAGGATGTATTTATTTTTGAGTGTTATCGTTCTCAGAAAGTCAGGTCTTGTTTTTTCGGTTAGCAGCTCAGGTCTATTGGCTTCCGCAAGAGTAAAAAATTCCACTTTATTGAACACATTCATAACATTACAGTATTTAAAGAGATCGTTGTCATTGTTTTTGAATTTTTTGTTTATATGTTTTGGTGTAATTACTATATAACCTTTATTATATATTATTTATATAATAACCTTTATTCAATCGGTGGTGCCATAGAGTAAAGTAGTACATCGGGTGCTGCCTAGTATAAACAATAGGGCTACCAACTCAAGTTCAATTTTTCCTTAAAATTCCCTAAATCCCTGCCAAAATAAAATATCCCTAAACCATGCCTATTATTGGCCATTTTTCCCAAAAAAAGGGAGAAATCCCTAAAAGTGGAAACACTGGGCTCCGGTCTTGTTAGGTATTTTTTTTTAATTCACACTGGTTGTTTATATAAAACAGCCAGTGTGAATTAAAAAAAATACATAATGCGCGGGACGGCCCGCAGTGGTGACGCGGTTTGTTCCATATTAAAAAAAAACACAAATTGTTCTAACTTCTCAGTTCATTTTGAATAGGTACTAATCATGTTATTTAATATCAATAACTATTTTAAACACTATGTTTTGAAAAGTAGACGGGTGAAAGACATCAATTCCTACTCGGACTATAGCCGCCCTCGCTACGGTCGGGCGTCTAAATACCTCGTATGGGAATTGATTTCTTTCGACCCTTGTATAACAATCTACTATTCCATACCATATATCTGATCCCGCAATTCAATCAAATCCGGGATTTATATAAAGAATAAATATATATTTAAAGCCACTTCCATAATTTCTTAGCCAAAACGTAACTTTAGGTAAATATGTATCCGAAAATCCGATCACTAGTTATCACTCAATAAAACAGTTGATTGTGAACATAATTGTGTGTTTTTTCTTCTCAGTAATTGAATTAGTAAAAGTTAAGTCTATAAAGTCAAACTGACCGGTATGTTCTCCTCTGTTACAGATATTTGCTGGTTACTTATACTGCATCTTCCTCTATATTCACCGGCATCAAACCATGCAGAAAGCTCTTTCAGGTTCGGACCAGATGACGAGTTCAAGTACGGAATAGTTCCAAACAGAAAAGATTATCGTATATATCATCTTCGAGCATATTACACTGACCCATCAATATGGAAGCCGAAGCCGAGTGAACTCACCAGAACTCATAAACATGAAGAAAAATACGACTCAAGTGAATCTGTAAAACGGTCTAGACGTCTAGATAGAAGACAGCCAAATCGCCCAAGCCGTCCAAAGACACCGACAAATACTAGTATTAAATCAAAAACGAATAACAATAATTTTTCGGGATGTAAAGACAATAAGGAAATGGAAAGGTTGGAAAGAGTAAGGCTGAAAAAAATAAAGGAAAAAGAAAGGTTGAAAGAATGGCTGAGAGAATGGCTGAAAAATAAGGAAAAAGAAAAGTTGGAAAACAAAAACCCGGAAAGAGAAAGGAGCAAGGAAATTGAGGAAATGTTATATGCGGAAGGTAGATATTGGAAACGAAAAGATTGGAGAGAACACCTGGAAAAAAGAAGGTTGGAAAATAAAAAGTTGGAAAAAGAAAGGTTGGAAAAAATAAAGAAAAAAGAAAGGTTGGAAAAAGAAAGGTTAGAAAAAGAAAGGTTGGAAAAAGAAAGGTTAGAAAAAGAAAAGTTAGAAAAAGAAAGGTTGGAAAAAGAAAGGTTAGAAAAAGAAAGGTTGGAAAAAGAAAAGTTAGAAAAAGAAAGGTTGGAAAAAGAAAGGTTAGAAAAAGAAAGGTTGGAAAAAGAAACGTTGGAAAAAGAAAGGTTAGAAAAAGAAAGGTTGGCAAAAGAAAAGGCTGAAATGGAGGAACTGCTGAAGTCAAAAGTTCGTCGCCTTGGAGGGTAATTTAGCAATTCTACAGAACTACACTTCTAGGTTATGGACGTTTAAAAAAGAAATGATTCGCGTAAGAAAAGTTATTTTAACACAAATCAACGTCATATTTTAGTAGAGAGTTCAAATTTTTACACTAGATTATTAAAACATGTAACCATAAATGAATGCTATAATTAAAAAATACCAGGTTAACATGGTTTTTAAGTTACGTGGCTTAGGCCTGTTGACCACTATTTTATGTACAATGTAATACTCTTATTACGGGGTGTAAGTCACATAACTCTCTTGTCTTGTTGACTTTTTAATCTGATGACTATTAATCTTAATAATAGTTATAAAGTCCGAAGCGGAGTGAAGACTTTGAAAATAAATACAAAATAATATTTTTTTCATTTATTTATTTTAAAGGGAAATGAATCAAATTAACAATAAAAAAAGTATGTAGAAAAATGAGGAAGTTAAAAAAACATATTGACTTTCTGAGTTATCACTAATTGTTCCTTCTTAAAGATTTTTATAAAAATCATGATACACCGAAGGTATGGTACCTTTTGCGCAGAGATCTTTCTGATCTTTCAATTCAATTCAATAATCATTTATTCTCTCTTCACAAAATGCGTACAAAAAATGTCTAAACTGTATTCCACCTTTGTGAGAGACTGATCTTTCGAGTTTATTTGCAGGGATTTTAAGCTTTTTGTTATAGTGCTCCTGTAAATCGCAACAAGGGGTAAGTGTTATGCTCTGCGCTGTATAGGTAATGATTTAAAATGTTCTTCAAATCGTGGTTTTTTGAAAAATATCGTTTTAGGACTTCCTTTTCGATATTGAAACCATTTTAATAACAGCTAGTTCATATTGTCACCTGTAGGTGTCATCTGTGTTATTTTTATTTGTGATAACTGTGTTACTGTCCGAGTACGACTTATAGGGGTTTATTTTATAAACGTTGCTTAAAGTTAAGTGACGTTCAAACGACCAAAATGTATGGCTAAACAGTCGCTAATCATTACTTAACTTTAAGCAACGTTTACGAATAAACCCCAAAGTCAATAAAATGTGAATATGTCTACTCTTTGATCTTGTAATAGGTCTTTGTTGTTTAAGCCGTACGTGCCACAGTGTACCACCCCTCTGGTGTGTAGGTATCCACACGTTTCGCTCTGTTTTCTACTGCACTCCATCGCACTCCATCTGTGACTGTTCTGACTCCATATACTTTTGATGGTTTCGATTGGCAAAACTGTTGTTGTATGCCAAAATATTGCGGCAGTAAATGTGTTTCGGTTCTGGCCAGAAACAGTATCAGAAAAGAAAGTTATTTCTTTTACCTCAGGAGCCAATGACGATAAATGCATCCACGTGCGAGTGGCAATCTCCGATGCACCTTTAGTACCCACTCCTTAATGTCAGATGGCATAATTATTGCCCTAGAATATGCTAAATAATTATACACTGTAAAATTGTAAGTCTTTATTTTATTTTATTTTATTTATTAGGGACAAAAAAACAGTTACATGTTAAGGCAATACAATAAGAATCTTAAAATAAATAGTTAAACATATAACCCACACTATTGTCCACGGATTAATCAAATAAGTGAAAAACGGAAGCTGACGTTAAGAATATTGATCTAAGTTATTTGAATTAAAGTCCAATTTGAAGTTAAAGTTTTGATGTTAATGAAGCTATAGCGAGAGTTTTGAATTTTTGATTAGAGAAAAAGAAGATGTCTATGTCCATGAAGTGTGTGTTATAAGTTTCCACAAGGCGACGAAGAGGTACTCGCGCCCCGGCATTGGTCTTACATGAAATCACGTGGAATAGGCGGGGCACGCGAGTCCCACGTCTAATTACATTTCTGGGTACCGTGTAACATACTTTATTTGTAATTTCAGTACAGTCAAATCTGTTGTGGCACAAACCATGCAGCATCATTGCATCCAAAAGTAATCGTCTAGATTGTAAACTTAGCATGTTGTACTTACGTAATAATTGTGTGTAGTGAATCTTCGAATGAAAACATTTGTAGTTCATGCCGCGCAAGAATTTTTTCTGTATCATTTCTAATTTGTCACTGTATTTGTGGTAATATGGATTCCAAATCGGTACGGCGTATTCAAGTTGAGAGCGTATTAAAGACCTATACAACATCAAAAAAGTAGAGGGTCGCACAAAGTCTTTTGAGGATCTCATGACGAAGCCATACATTTGAAAAGCCTTATTTACTATGCTATCAATGTGCAGGTTGAAATGCAAACACGAGTCCATAATAACACCAAGGTCGCGAACGGAACCTACTACATTTAAGTGATGATTATTAATGGAGTAAATAAAATTTATTTTATTCTTATTCTTTGTAAATGATACACTATGACATTTGGGGAGACTAAGAAAGAGCTTGTTCTCTTTGCAATAGTTGTTAAGTCTGGTAAGATCCTCTTGGAGGAGTTGGCAGTCTTCGATATTTTTGCATGATTTATATATTTTTATATCATCTGCATACATTAAGAAACGAGCATTAATGAAACATGCTTTAATGACATTTATGAATATAATAAAAAGAAAAGGTCCTAAAATGGATCCTTGAGGAACTCCAGAATTTACAATAATGGCTTGAGATTCGTATCCATTAATAACGACCTTTTGAGTCCTGTTAAAAATATATGAGACAAACCAACGCAGCAAGTTCCCACGAATTCCGTTAAAGGCCAGCTTTTCCAAAAGGAGCTTGTGATCCACCTTGTCAAACGCCTTCTGAAAATCAGTGTACACGGCGTCAACTTGGACACGGTGATCCATGCTTTCAAATAGGAAGTTGGTAAATATCATAAGGTTTGTAATTGTAGAACGCCGTTTAACAAATCCATGTTGCTCGGGTATAATCAGTCGATGAAATTGAGGATATAAAGCACCATGCACAAGCTTCTCAAATAGTTTGGACAAGGTAGAGAGGATTGAAATTGGGCGGTAATTTTCGACGTTTTCTTTGTCTCCATTTTTGTAAATAGGCGTAATAAACGCTCGTTTCCATGCAGCCGGGAAAACCCCCTCACCTAAACATTTATTAAAAATTAAATATAGAACACCATGAATGCTATCAGCAGTTTTGATGAAAAAGGCAGGTGGCAATCCGTCTGGGCCAGCCCCTTTAGAAGGATCAAGTGATTTGAGTGTCGTAAGTATAACATCTTTAGAAATATAGATATCACATATACAAGATGAGTTATCGCCGCAGTTGTTCGAAGGTTGCCATTTCTCAGGGTCAAAAGTAGATGGTTCGTAAACAGAAGCAAAGAAGGTCGAAAACAAGTTACATATATCCATAGGGTTGTCGGAAGAGGAGTTGTTGAGGTGCATGTTGGCTGGGAAACTAGCCTTGCTCTTCCTATTCGATACGTAACTCCAGAAATACTTAACATTCTTCGGGATACTGTCTTCAACCGAATTAATGTAATTGCCGAAACAGGTGTCGCACTCTCTTCGAAATAATTTGCGATAGTTAGAGAAGTGTTCATAGTCGGATAGATTATGATATTTTTTCCAGTTAATCCATGCAAGTTCTTTGTTTTTAAAAATACGGATTAAGGATGGAGAGAACCAGACAGGAAAGTGCGAATTTTTAACTCGAGTTAATGGAGCATTTAATCTGATTATCCCGTATAAAATATCGTAAAACGTGTTGACGGCCTGTTCAGCGGGCAGACCGGAGAGTTCCTTCTCCCAATCTACTGTAGTAATTTGCTCATTAATGTCAGGATAGTTAGCCTTATGATAGTTATACCTTGGAACTGAGCGGCATTTCATAGGAACAAATTGCATATTGAGAATAGTCATTATAGAAAAAACAGGGTGATGGGAGTCCGGCTGCAGTAGCGAGCTACAAGGTATAGTCTGACAGTCTGCGTTGGATATAAACAAATCAAGTGTTCGCCCTAGATTGTTTTTACACTTGTTATATTGTAAACCGTTAATGGAAGACATAAAGTTTAAAAGAAGCTGGCCACTGGAAGTCGTTGCATACACCTCTGAGTGATTACCCTGGTCTGACCAATAGATATCAGGCAAGTTAAAATCTCCTGCAATGTAGAATGACTCGGTAGTGGAATCGTTAGCAATGCACTGAAGCATGTCTAGGTAATGCTCGTATACATATGTCGTCAGGGGTTCGCGGTGGAATATACGCTACACTTATGAAATGGCGTTTTCCTTTCTTTAACTTTCTTTAGTTTAACTTTCTTTTATAGTACACCTGACCACCTTACGAGTTGTAGGTCGTGGGTTCGAACCTAAGCAGGCGCTTTACTTTGTGTAAATAATTTCATCACCACTGCTCTCAAAACGATGCAGGAAAACATCGTGAGGAAACGGGCATGTCTTAGACCCAAAAAATTTGAAGACATGTGACATCTACCTGATCTACCAACCCGCACTGGGCCCGCGTGGTAGTTTATGGCCCACTCCTTCTGACAGAGAGGAGGTCTGTGTCCCAGCAGTGGGAACAGTAATAGGCTGATGATGATGATGATGATGATGATGATGATGACACTTGACCAGCTTGTAAATTTGGAGCTAATAGTATTTTTTCCAGGTCCTTAGCAAAGAAAAAGTCAGGATTTACTTTGCTACGATTTTTGTCACAAACTTTATGATCTCTCGCTTCGTTTTTACGAACAATATGTAAATCATATACTGTTCTTTATGAAGTTGCTGTTGATGCTCTGGCCTATTCTTAAATCGAATACAAACATCACATTGATCCTTCTTAGGGCAATGGAAACTGCAATTAAATTCGTTTGTAAAAATGAACTTAAAAAAAACTGGAATAGGAACAACTTGACGTTCTTCACAATGCTCTAGGTACGGCACCGGCCGCCGTGTAACGGCACGACGCCGCTACCGGGAGATGGCATGGCGTCGTGCCGCTGCATGGTGCCGTGTATGGTGAACCGCGGTGGCAAACAGCGAACCGTTTGTACCTTAGGCTCAACAGGTTTTCTGAACACGTATTGCTTGTGTATACGAGGTGCAATCTTGATAAGTAGTTCTTCAAAACTTGATATAGACATTCTACAATATTCGTAAAATTTTTATAACCACATATTTTCTAGCGCTTCATATTTCATCTCAAAATAATCTCCATCATGGTTCATTATATATTATGTAGAAATATATGGATTCACCCCAATATCTTCTTTGATTCTGTTTTTTCTTCATCGTCGCCTTGGTAATAGGAGCAGAATAATACGTCTTTCGCGGGCCAAGCCAAAAACTGAACGATGGTTGCTGCCTTGTGCCTGCGGTGCACCGTACACGGCACCGTGCCGCGGCACGACGCCGTGCCGTCTCCCGGCAGCGGCGTCGTGCCGTTTCACGGTGGCCGGTGCCGTACCGTAGACATGGGTCCACGCCCTAAGTATAAACGGTTTTAGTTTAAACCTGAAGGCAAATAATGTGATGACACAGTAGGTAAAGACTTAATGTGGTCTCTAATTGTGATTATCTCCTACGGATTTCTTATTAAAGAGGTAAGAGAGGTACCTAAGAAAAACCCAGTTATTTCTCAGGTAACTCCAGATGATGTCAACTTACTTAAAGCTGTCTCAACTTTCTTCGCAGATAATTTATGATAAAAGTACTTGAAAAAAACAAAAAAACGGCCAAGTGCGCGTTGGACCACGCACAATGAAAGGTTTCGTAGTTGGTTAAATTTATCCCAAAAACTAACTTAATATTGTAGTTGAAAAACATGTTCTCCCATACATCGGTATACGTCACGGTCAATTCTCCAACTGCAAATAAAAGTTTGTAAAAAATTGTTGTGAAACTACAATACAAATTAATGATTTTCGGATTTTTTCCTATACTTGTGCAGTGTGCTGTGAGATCTTGCTTCTTGCCAAATTTCATGATTCTAGGTCAACGGGAAGATCCCTTAAGGGCCAAGCCACACGGTGCGGTGCGGCGCCGCACCGCAGGTCATATAGTATGACCACAGATAATATAAGTATGGCGCACCGGACGGCGCCTTACGGCGCCGTGTGCCATACCATACATTTTTGTATGTAGGACGCCGCAGCGACACCACTCCGACCGGCGGCGCGCCACCGTCGTGTGGCCTGGCCCTCAGGTTTTGATTTATTTGCGAGTATAAAAATATGTATGTCTCATAAATAGCAGTATTTTTTTAAATTTCATTCGGTACCTCTAATCGTTCCTGAGAAAAAAGGTCTTGACAGACTGAACAGACGGACAATGAAGTGATCCTATAAGGCTACCTGTCCACCGGAGCGGAGAGGAGCGGAGATGTGCCAAAATTAACCAATAGAATCGCACCTTCGGTGCGGAGTTTTGATTCTATTGGTTAATATTGACACATCTCCACTCCTCTCCTCTCTTCTCCGCTCCTGTGGACAGGCAGCCTAAGTGTTCCGTTTTTTAAACGACTTCAAAAAAAGGAGCAGGTTCTCAGTTCGTCGGATTTTTTAAATATATTTTTGTAATGTATTTTTCCCGATTACTCGAAGATGGCTGGACCGATTACGAAAATAATTTTTTTGTTTGAAAGGGTATACTTCCGAGGTAGTCCAATTGTCATCAAGTCAGGATTGAATGATGGAATCCCGGGGAAGTCGAGGGAACTCTTGAAATATTATAGGCAAACCTATAGCGATTTAGGTATTTTTTATAGTAACTCTTGAATTTGCTCTCAAAAACCACCATTTAGTGAAGTGGAACTGATGATGAAGACCACAGATGGCCACCAGAACTATTCTATAATAATTATGTATTTCACGGGTTGCGATTCGATTACTTTTTGGTTGCCAAGCAATTTATGCCCGTCACAATGCATAAGATGAGAATGGTGACGTGGAGCTGCTGGTGAAGTACCAGGAGAACTCCTCAATAATGAACATCCCTGCATCGAGGAAAGCAATATTTTGTAAAAGGTGATGATGAGCAGTTGCAAATAACTAAAATTTCGGAAGTCGGTGGCAAATAACGAATATCTGTATCTTTGGTTGTGTATTTTCGTTTTTGCCACCGACTTCCGAAATATTAGTTATTTTTCACATTATAGTAGAAGTCGGTTGTTCCTTTTGAGGTAGGTACGGAACCCTAAAATGACTTTCATACTTGGAAACTTTGGGTATCTCTAATTAGAACTCTTGACCACCAATATATTAACTTCAGAATAACATTATGACGTTATAATTTTGGTGGTCAAGAGTTCTATGAGATCTTACAACTATTGACCACTGAATAATTATGTTCTTTGACTTGAAATTACAATGAATTAAAGCGGCATAGAATTTTTGACTCTTATTGAAAATTGGCAAATTTCAAAAGTTGCTTACAGTCACGATATCTGTTAGATTTATTTACTACTATCTTCTGCCCGCGACTTCGTTCACTTGGAAGTCGTAAGACACCACAATATACTACAATAACACCCGCATTTTTATAAAACATCCCTGTATACTACGTTTGTAGTTTTTTTCTCAACAGCCAAAATATGACAGACTGGTGACTCGAGATAGTTATCAATTTATATATGGAACTAAACAGTCAATCATGAAATATATACGAACAGCTATTTTAGCTAACTTTCAATAAAGCAAATAACTAAGCGGTTATATGATTGCTTTGGAAACCTGAGGCTTTATCTATTATCTATATCTTTTGTTTATTTTATCTTTTGTTTATTCGATCTATTGTTTTTTTTGTTTTTACTCTTTTTTAACATTTTGCAATAGGTACGATTTTTTTGTTATTTTATTTTTTGCTATGTTTATGTTCGTAGAATGTATTAATTCACTAAAAAAGGAAAAGATCGTAATCTAAGGAAAACTGCAACGTCACAAGTACTTTTATTCAAGGCAATGGCACGTAAAATTTTATCAGACAGGCAACCGGATGGCGAGTGGTAATCTGGGTCTTGAAGTGATACCGAACCCCCCCGTACCGTTCGAATGGACCCCAAATAAGCGGGGGCGGAGATATGGGGGGGGGGGCATAGCATAAAAGTTATTGGAGAGGCAACCGGATGACAATGCGGTAGCTTTTATGTCTTATTTATATAGTAAAAATTTTTTGCCATCCCAAACACGCGGGCCGTTTTTGTACCCACGAATTGCAAAATTAAATAAAAAAAGTTATGATGCAACCGCTTCAAAATTGGTGAGCTTATTTATTGGTACTACCACTTTATGTTGTAAAAAAAATGCCATCTGATCCTGCTGGGCACTTCATTCCCACTTTTTAAACAAAAATTGAAAAAAAATAGTAGAAATAGTTTAAATCGGATTTCATTCGAAACTTAACTGTTCATCGTTTAGGGGTATGAGGAACAGGGTGTAAAGTTCACTCATCCACCATAGAAAAGGGAGGATCTTCCAACCAGACGGGTATTATGTCTGGCGGGCAACTGCCCATATGTTGATTTCGGATAGTCTTATCTATGTTTTTCGCTCAGTAAACTCTAACTGCGAGATGTAGGAATTGTGTGACGTCATGTCTTTTTGTTTCGTAATTTTTGTATGTGGCGGTCTAACCGCTACATCACTCCCCTCCGGAGACCGGAGGTCGATAGTGGTCTGAGTCTTGGATCTTGCGATGCTTCACAGTGCCAGCTGTGGTTCCAGTGAGTCGGAACCGGGTGCCGCTCAGTTCACAGTGGGTCGGAACTGTCTGCAGTGATTGCGGCGATGGTGATTGTGGTTCCAGTGAGTCGGAACCGGGTGCCGCACAGTTCACGGTGGGTCGGAACTGTTTGCGGTGATTGCGGCGATTGTGGTGATTGCGGTGATTGCGGTGATTCCCCAGTGAGTCGGGGTGATGTGGCTGAGAATGCGCGTTCGCTGCATGCTGGTGGTCAGGATACCCGTTGAAGCCGTGGGTGCTGGCTGGCTGTGTGACTCGCCTCACGAAAGCTTGCGGGAGTGATGATGATGACGTCACGCTGAAGTAGTTGCACGAAGGCTGCGTTGACGTTCATTCTCGGGGTCACCAATTTAGGGGTATGAGGAACAGGGTGTAAAGTTCACTCATCCACCATAGAAAAGGGAGGATCCTCCAACCAGACGGGTATTATGTCTGGCGGGCAACTGCCCATATGTTGATTTCGGATAGTCTTATCTATGTTTTTCGCTCAGTAAACTCTAACTGCGAGATGTAGGAATTGTGTGACGTCATGTCTTTATGTTTCTTAATTTTTGTATGTGGCGGTCTAACCGCTACAATCGCTTGGGAATCTGTGTCCTGGCTTTCTTGAGGAGCACAAAGGCACAACACAACACTGAGGCATTTTTATTTCATGAAAAGTAAATATCCTTGGTGAAAACTTCGTCGTTCCAAAGGAATAACCAATAATTGACAGTTCGCATGACCTCCAGAACAGCCAGCGCCATCTGTTTTGAGCTTTTCAGATTACCTGCCTAGTGAGTGCGTCTTCCACCCGATACTCGGATCAAACAAACACTACTTTCCGAGTATGAGAAATGAAATAATAGATTGTTACATAAGGGTCGAAAGGACTTTCACCCTTGTTAATCACTCTACTTTTCATTTCGAAAATTAGGAAAGTACAAAATAGTAAAATTTTTAAAATATTTATTGATATCGTAACATGAATAGTACGTATTTAAAATTAATTGTGACGTTTTTTTTTAAATATGGAACTCACCGCGTCACCGCCGTGCGCCGCCACACAAATCAAATAAAAAAAAAACAAAAATAAAAAACGTTAAAATTCTTAACAAGCCTCGAGATGATTGGATCAATAAAAATGTGCTAAATGTTTTACAAAAACGTAACGAGGCGTGGAGCGCTCACAAGGAGAACATTGCCAACAATGAAATCGAATTAAATTCAAAGAAATAAGAGATAACGCCAATATAGCAATAAGAAACACAAAAAGGAAGTATTATGGCTGCTACACACAGTGCCGGCGGCATGGCCGCCGACACTGCCCGCCGGCCTTGCCGCCGGCCATGCCGCACAAAGCCGCAGAAAGAAACGCAAAGAAAATGAAAGTGCTAAAGCCCAAGGCACGTGCCGCGCGGCAAAAACTGGCGCGCATGCCGCCGGCACTGTGTGTAGCCATTACCTCGACAGTTTTAAGAAGTGTCAGAAACAACTGAAGAAAATTTGGAACTTGATTAATACAAATACAAAAATAGGAGCATCTTTAAAGCTAAAAACTGAAACTGACGAAATAACAGATGGTCAACAAATCTGCCAACATTTCAACGTTTTCTTTTCCACAGTTGGATATAACAACTCACACACAAACTAATACCACATTGAATAAAACACAATTATAAACTCATACACTGCAATCATTAGAACCATGCACGAAAAAAGAAATAAGTACAATCATCGATAATTTAGATATTAATACAAGTAGCGGAATTGATGGAATTACTGATAAAGAAATAAAATGCATTAAAAACCTAACACTAGACAATTTACTGACTGTATAAATAAATGCCTCGAACAAGGGATATTTCCCGATAGCCTGAAGGTTAAATGATAAATGATTTTATTTCTGTAAGTAGGTCTGTACAAACATTTTTACACGTCAATGCTATTGCAATTGGTTGCTAGGGTAACCCCCGTTTTAAAATCTGGAAGTAAGACTGATCCGGGCAATTATCGTCTTATATCCGTACTGCCGGTGCTCTCCAAAATTTTTGAAAGAATAATTTACCTTCGTCTTTTACACGTACCTGACAGACATAGACTTCTTTTTTGAGCAACAGTATGGATTTCGGCCGAAATCAAATGCCTTATCAGCAACCATGGATCTAACTACTAAAATAAAAAATGATATAGACCTAAGAAAATATGCCCTAGGTGTCTTTATAGACCTAAAAAGCATTTGACACGATTAGTCATAATTTGCTTTTAAGTAAACTGATAACGTAGGGATATCAAGGCCCGCACATAAAATTCTTACATCGTACATAGAAAATCGGTCACAAACAGTATACATAACATACATAATATGTATACTATTATAATACACAAATAGTAAAAATTGAAAATTTTGAAAGTTTACCTGCCAAATTAACATACGGAATCCCACAGGGATCTATTCTCGAACCGTTGTTATTTTCGGGCAGTTTCACACTCTATGCAGTTTGTTCACTTGTTTATTTTACTTTGGTCACAACTTAACTGATATCGTGAAAGAAAAAACAACGAAAACATAAAAAAAATCACTTTATAACTATGACTACTTAACACCAACCACAAAAATTTACAATGATACAAAAATAATTAAGATTAGCCAATTATACATACTATTAAAACATGCAGTCTAATACATAAAATTATAACACAAGGTACACATTCACAATTAAACTTTAAAAAGAAAACTTACACATACAACGCAAGACGACGAGAGAAACTAGAATTAAGACAACCTAGAACTGGGCTCGCCACAATTGCGGCGATAAGTCCCCTCTTTGAGGAGTGGCTTGAGAGGTGCCACGGCGTCCTCACCTTCCGCCTGACGCAGGTCCTCACCGGACACGGTTGTTTCGGGAGGTTCCTGTTTCGCATAAGGCGGGAGGAAACGCCCGGGTGTCACCACTATGTGGAGCGCCCGGAGACCACGGTGGAATATACGGTGGAGGTCTGCCCGGCTTGGGCGGAGCACCGCCGTGTCCTCGTGGGGGCGATCGGCGGCAGTGACCTCTCGCGTCCGGCCCTGGTCCAGGCCATGGTGCGGAGCGAGAGGGCATGGCAAGCCGTGACCTCCTTCTGCGAAGCAGTAATGCTTGCGAAGGAGGAGGCGGAGCGCGCGAGGGAGAGGCAAAGGCCACGCCCCAGCAGCCCTAGCCGCCGCCGCCGTAGGAGACGCCCCGGGCGTCGGGAATTGGTAGCCGATTTCCGGCCACCGTAGGCGCGGGCCTGCGGACGGAGAGCAACGGGCAGCTCGCCGTCCGATAAGAACCAGGCCCGGGTCGACGGCACGTCGTGTTCATCCAAAAAAAAACAAAGACAACCCAGAACTAGCTATGGAAGAAAAAATATACTGTACGAGGGAGCAAAACTGTGTAATAAACTACCTGATGATGTAACTAATAGGGACACCATGTATACATTTAAAAAGCCCTACATTTAAGAAGAACACGTTAGAAACCAACATTAATACCCAATACCGATTGTCACCTTTAACTCAATTTTGTCAATTTTCGTATTGTGAACACAGAGAATCGTATTAACTTGTATCTGTACTTTTCTCAATATGTTAAGTGAACTGTAACGTTCTTTTTTTTATTGAGAACCAAATGTCTTCAAACCGAATGTGAACCGTTTTTTAAGTGCGTGAATTGGCTTTCTGACTTGAAGGAGGACATCAATAGATTTTAATGTTGCCATGAAAGCTATATTCTCTAAAAAGAAAATTATTCAAAAAACAAAAACCCGACTGCAAAAACACATAACTGAAAAGAGAAAAACAAGCATTATAATCTATAGAATTTTGGTATCGCAGGCGGGGACAAACAAAAGTTAGGTACACCATATTTCCGGTTATTATTGTTATATTATTATTGTCCCCGCCTGCGATACCAAAATTCTATAGATGCTCATGCTTGTTTTTCTCTTTTCAGTTATGTGTTTTTGCAGTCGGGTTTTTGTTTTTTGAATAATTTTCTTTATTTCAAGTTTTTTAGTTTTATTAATATATCTTAATTTGGAATTGACTCATTACCAGCTTTTATTTGATACCAATATTGTTGAAATATATTAAAAAAAAAACCTTCCCCTCCCTTTTTGTAGTACTTGCAGATGCAATACATAAATATTATATAGCCTATGTCACTTCTACGATTAAGACGAATCTAACGACACCTCCTATGTTAAAATCCATCAAGCCGTTTAGGCTACAGAGCGTGCCAAAGAAATAGACATACATACATACATACATACATACATACTCTCGAAAAACATTACCCTCCTTCTGGGGCAGTCGGGTAAAAAATGATTTAGGCGCAGTTCAAGCCCGCGCCGCAGAGTTTCGTGAAAACGTGTGGTGAAATAGTAACGAATTCGTTCATTTTGTATTTACTCGTACATCGGATTACAAAAACATATATTTATTGCATTCCTAATGATGCAAGCTTTCATTGATTGTGATACTTTTCAGTTCTGAGCAGAGAGAGAGAGTAAGACCGCCCAGAGAAGGTTGTAGAACACGCTGTTCTACAACCTTCTCTGGGCGGTCTAACTGCAACATTTTTTTTGTGGTTTCTGATGCAGACGCAGCTCTCGGTTTCACTCTTTATTCGATTTGGTGGTCTTGTTATATTGCTTACGATGCAAACTGAACACCATATTCTTCATTTGTTTATTTATTTTTGTAAATCAGTGTAGATAATTACGTTTGCTGCGATCAGAGGATTGAAGAAAAACCGAAATGATCTTAAATGAATTTAATTACTACTTAATATTACAAAATTAACCCTATGAGTGATGATTCCACCTCGAAGTAGGAGAATAGAATGATCCTTCTTACAATTTCATTGAACAATTTAAGCAGACACTTGCGGAAGCGATTGATGTCATAGACCGCATCAGCGGTGTTAGAAATGAGCAAGGTCGGCACGGATGCAACATCAGCAACCTTCATTATAGTGGCGCTATGCAATTAAGGTCGACGCGGATGCGACGTCAGCGACCTTCACATAGTAGCGCTACGTAATTAGATTTACGAATTATATGAAACGACATCTTGAAGTTTTTGCTCATTTACAACAGATTTTCTTAAGGTACCGATACTGCCGTAGCTATTGTATTTGCTCGGCACTAGACTTTTTAGGCTCATTCTATTCCTAATAATGCAAGCTTTCTTCGATAGTGATATTTTTCAGTTCTGAGCAGATTTACGGCCGCTATGAGACGACAACTTTAATTTGCAACAGATTTTCTTACGGTTTCTGATACTGCAGTTGTAATTTTTTTTTGGTCTTCTCTAGATTTTTTTTGGCTCATTGCATTTGTTATAATAGAAGCGTTCTTCGGTTGGGATTTTTTTCATTTCTGAGCCTATTTACGGCCGTTATGAGACGATATATGAAATTATTTTACTATTGTCAACTTCATATGCATTGTTAACCCTATTTTGCGAAATATTTTGGTTGTATCTCTTTAGGTCCTGGTAGTCCTTTATACGTCCTCACCAACGACATAAGAATTACCGGTCTAACTGAACACGTTTTTGAACTATGCGATTTGGAATTTCGACATATAGTGAAAAATAGAGGGTCGCGCGCATGCGCCTGTCCTTGCGATGTGACGTCATAGGTAAATTATTTCCTTCCTAAAAATTTGTTATAAATATAACCTACCTTTAATGTACTCAACCATTACTCTAGCATTAAAATTCTCGAGTTATTAGCGATTGAAATCTTACATGTTTTTGACGGTCAGAAATATTGAACATACCACCAGCACTCCGAGCGGAAAGACGTTTTCACGTCAAAAAAACGTATGAAATAGTGGATTCATTTAACTGTCTTTAACAATAATCTACGTGATACGTGCATTCCGAGGCACCGCGGGGTATCGCACCGCCAACTTTCAAACTCTGGGCTGCTGAGAAACCTTGTTCTTTACTTGCCTACCTTGTATACCGCCACATCCATATAATATTGAGATTCACAATTGAACTTACAATATTTGCTCTCTCTCTTTATAATAATACTAGCTTCTGCCCGCGACTTCGTCAGCGTTTAGTTTAAAATATATCCTATGGCACTCGGCAATATTATAGCCTAACATTAGTAAAATAATTTTTGGAATAAGATCTATATCTCGTTTCAAAGATTACCCCCTTAAATTCAAACAAACAAACTTACAAACAAACTCCTTATAATATTATTATTCATTATTAATTATATTATATAATTAGTATAGATTGTTAATTATTTCCGCCTATTGTAATTCGTCATTCGTGACTAACACGTGGCTTTATCTTAATTATAACATATCAAACAATTAAAAGAGACATAGAATTTAAATTGAATAATGACAAAAATAACATTGAAAAATTAGCAAATATGACATTTTTCATAATTCGCTATTTTCCAATTATAATCTACGGGTCTGTAAGACTTATTTCTTGAGCTGTTCAGTTCACCTAGTGCCAACCCGTCCGTCGCATGTCGGTGCGAAATGATAACTGTGTGTAAAACAAAAGCTTCCTGCAGCTATGAATCTGATATCACGTAAGATATTTTTTTAAATTTTAAACTTTCATTTACGTCTTTATTATTTTCGCAACAAACCTACCACATCAATATTCTGACCATAGATCTATGACAGGGTGAGGAGCTTGTGGCTAAGTAATAACAGCCGCACGAGTCGATCGATCAGGTTAAGCTGCGCTTGGCGCGGTTGGTCCGTGAATGGGTGATCTTTGCATACAAAGACCCCTCCGTGCCTCGGAAAGCACGTTAAGGCGTTGGTCCCGGCTGTCATTCGTGGATCTATGACAGTCACCACGGGCCGCCAGAAGCCCGAAACTCTGACAACCAGTCTTACCAAGGGGTAGCGTATTACCCAATAAGTGGGTTGTGGAGGTCAGATAGGCAGTCGCTCCATATAAAATACTGGTATTCAGCTGCGTCTGGCTAGACTGGAAGCCGACCCCAACTTAGTTGGGATAAGGCTAGGCAGATGATGAGATAGTATGATAGGGTTGCTGCTGGCACATAACGGGTACACCCGTTATAAAGACACTTAACGAAGTCGAGAGTCACTTGTACTCTCTCATTGTGGTAATTGTTTATAACGGACCTTATGAAAAATGTAGTGGGTAGTATTTTTGTTAAAGGGGTTAGAAGATTTTTGTATGGAGGGTGGCCCTAACATGATGCCGCCATTTTTTTTTTTTTCAGAATCGCGGTGAACATCAAAAGTTATATACTTAGATAGAGGACACTTATACAAACAAAAAATGTCATATAACATAATAATGCTAAAGCGTCAGGTTTCGGAGTTATTCACCGAAATATAAGTCGAAAACTGAACCTTGAAACAAGGATTTTTTTGTTTTTTTCCCTTCAGGTAAGTATATTGAACTATGAAAACATAATTGCATCATGTATGGGTAATATTTTAGTTAAGAGCGAAAGAGACAAAAATATATTATGTATACCCGCCGCCGAATGAGGACGTGTGTTATATGGTATATGTCTTATATGGTGCATGGCATGGGCGCGACACCCAAGAAAATCCTATTCCGCCTCCTGCTGCCTTCTTGAATGATATTATTTATACCGAATATGATTTCAAAATCGTATGTTTTATCCACTAAGTGTAGTCAATTAATTAATGTGTAAATAACTTAATCAACATGAAGTAACTACAACATAAATAAATAAATTCGTTATAATAATTGTTATTTTTATCTTTGAATAACTCAGAAACGTGACGCTTTATGATGTTATGTTATAAGAAGTTTTATGTTTGTGTAAGTGTATAAGTATCCAATTATATGACATTTATTGTTCACCACGATTTTGAAAAAAAAAACAAAATGGAGGCTGATTTTAGGGCCAAAATCTTCAAACCCCCTTATTATTAAGTTAATTCTGTTTATTTTTAATGTAAGTATTACTGTTTGCTTTTCCTTACCAAAATAAAATAAAATAACAAAACCTATGAACCTTCTAGTTACGGAGATATTGAAGCGCAAAGTTTCACGAAAACATATTTTAATAGTTGTAATAATATTAAAACAAGAATTCGAATAACCAAAAAAAAAAAGTTTTTTTTTATTACGGCGCTGTGCTAGTCAAACGCGCATGCATGGTAATGCTTTTAAAAAAAAAACATAAAGTTACCACGAATTGAGTAGTACGAAGTTTGTTAGTTTAGTTTAGTTTATTTATTTATTTATTTGTTAACATAGGTAATGCATTACCGATCGTATGTTTAGCGAACAGAGCGCTATGTTATGCCAGGAGGCGTACAAATATGTTGAGCAGATCTAGCCATTTTTTTTTTTTTTTTTTTTTTGGGTGGGAAATCATCCAATGACTTCTCCCGCTCTGGGCGGAGCGGAAGGGCGTGTCAGACTTTTACTGACTAAAACCCACCCGTGTTCCTTCCCTTACCTAGACCAGGGCCACGGTTTCCCCTTAGGACTTATCCGCAACCCCGGTGGTAGGCATCGGCCCTGACGGACCCCTTCAGGTTCGCTGACAACTCTTTGAGGCGCGCGTGGAACACTACGCGCCGTCGACCCGGGCTTGGTCCTGATCGGACGGAGAGCTACCCATCACTCTCCGTCCGCAAGCCCGCGCCTACGGTGGCCGGAAATCGGCGATCGATTCCCGACGCCCGGGGCGTCTACTACCGCGGCGGCTAGGGGCTCGAGGGAGCGACCTTAGTCTCTGCCTCTCGCGCCCCGCCTCCTCCTTTACGAGCATTACTGCTTCGCAGAAGGAGGTGACAGCCTGCCATGCCCTCTCACTCCGCACCATGGCCTGGACCAGGGCCGGACGTGAGAGGTCACTGCCGCCGATTGCCTGCACGAGGACACGGCGGTGCTCCACCCAAGCCGGGCAGACCTCCACCGTATGCTCCACCGTGTCCTCCAGGCGATCCACGCAGTGGTGACACCCGGGCGTTTCCTCCTGCCTGATCTGAAACAGGAACCTCCCGAAACTACCGTGTCCGGTGAGGACCTGCGTCAGGCGGTAGGTGAGGGCGCCGTGGCGCCTCTCTAGCCACTCCTCAAAGAGGGGACTTATCGCCGCAATTGTGGCGTGCCCAGATCTGGGTTGCGACAATCGCACTCTCCAAGCCGCCATGAGATCTTGCCGGAGCTCTGTCCGCTGTGCCGTGACTTGTCGCGGCAGCGGAGTTACACCCCGGCGCTTCATCTCCTCGCGCCACTCCCAGATGTGGGCGAGGACTTTCGCCTCCAGATCCCATGGCGGCGTTCCGGCAAGGAGGCTCGCTGCCTCGCCAGAGATCGTGCGGTATCCCCGCACTATCCGGGTGGCCATGACCCTTTGGGCCGCGTGCAACCGGCGGGTTGGCTGCAGCCTCAAGGTTGGCGCCCACACCGGTGCCCCGTAAAGGGCCATGGACCGCACGACCCCCGCGTAGAGCCTCCGGCAGGAGGCGTTTGGACCCCTTAGATTGGGCAGAAGCCGCTTCAAAGCAGCCCCGGCCCGCTCCAGTTTGGGTGCCAAACGTCGGAAATGCTCCACGAAGTTCCACCGACTGTCGAGGACGAGTCCCAGGTACCTCATCGTCACCTCGACGTCGATGTGAACCCCTCCTGCCGTTATTTGGGAACCCGACGGTGGCGCGTTCCGAGGGCCATGAAAGCACATGACCTCGGACTTGTGCAGTGCCACCTCGAGTCCCAATTGCCGGATCCTGTCGACGATTGTCGCAACCCCGCGTGTCGCCAATTCGGCCGCCGCCTCGTGCGACCTCCCTTGCGCCAGGACCAGCGTGTCGTCAGCGTAGCACACTACGCTGACGCCGCTAGGGAGGTCGGCGCGCAGCACCCAGTCGTATCCGATGTCCCACAGATATGGCCCCAGGACCGATCCCTGTGGGACACCGCACGACATCTCTCGCCGGTTCCATTCCCCCTGGTGACCGGGGTAGATGACGGCCCTGTCCGTCAAATAGGCCTCGACCAAACGACAGAGGTAGGTCGGCATCCGGTGATACCGGAGTGCCTCCTTGATGCAACTCCAGGGCAGGGTGTTGAAGGCGTTGGCGATGTCTAGAGACACCGCCAAGACGACCCGACCCCGGGCAACAGCATCCCCCGTCGTGAGGGCCCGCACGCGCATGATGGCGTCCACCGTAGAGCGCCCTTGGCGGAAGCCAAACTGGCCATCCGCCAAATCCGGCCCCACCCGCACCAGCTGCCCGACGAGGCGGTTTGCAATTACTCTTTCAAAGAGCTTGCCCACCTCGTCGAGCAGCACGATGGGCCGGTAAGCGGACGGAGAGTCCGCAGGGCGCCCCGGCTTCTTGATGAGGACCAGTTTCCCGGTCTTCCAACGAAGTGGGAACTGGCCCCTCTCCATGCATGCGCTAAGGAGCCCCCTTAGTCGAGGCCCGAGAGCCTCCATGGCCAGGACCCAGGCTTTCCCAGGTAAGCCGTCGGGTCCTGGGGCGGTATTTTTGGCACTCAGCCTACGTACCGCCACTCTCATCTCTGCCTCGGTCACCTCTGGGGCATCGTCGTCGTCGTCGGCGGTGTGGTCCGCATCGGGCACCGCAGCAGGCGGAGCCATAGGCGGGGCGGGATGTTCCCCTCTCGAGGGGAACAGAGCGCTCACCACGTCCTCAACAAGCTCGGGTCGGAGACTCTGTGTCAGCGGGGGAGCCCATGGGCGGAGTTTCTCCCGCACCATCTTATATGGGCGTCCCCACGGGTCCCCGTCCAGAGTCCCCAGAAACTCCTCGCGAGCCAGTCCCCTGGCCCGCAGGATCCCTGCTTGGAGGACGTTCTTCGCCTCTCTGTACCTCTCGTACAGCTCCGCCTGAATGGCCTCCGTATCCGGAGGGCGGATACGGAGCCTGCGGTGCCTGGCGTACCGGCGTCGCGCCGCAACGCACGCTTTGCGCAGAGTCGTCAGCTCTGGCGACCACCAGTACACCTGGCGCCTAGCACGTCCGGGCTGGACCCGGGGCATTGCCACGTCGCAAATTGCGGACATGGCCTCCCGGAACCACTCTGCCTCATCGTTGATGTCGGCAGGCCTGTCCGGTGATGACACCCAGGCCTGCACGATCGAGGCTTCCAGGAGGAGCTCCCAGTCCAGCTGCTTCAGCGCCCATCGCGGACCACTCCGGGCCTGTCGGACCGGCGCGCTCGAGGTCTGGGCGGAGACGTCAAACCGGATGTACCGGTGGTCGGAATACGTCTCCACCCCCTCCATGACGCGCCAGTCGACGACACGTGGCGACAGAGCAGGGCTGGCGAACGAGATGTCCACCACTGATTCGCCCTGCATCCGCACACACGTGGGGACAGAACCCCGGTTTAGGAGGACCAGGCCTGTCTCCAGTGCCCAGTCCTCCACCATCCTGCCTCGTCTGTCCGTAAGCCGGGAACCCCAAGCCACATTCTTGGCATTGAAGTCCCCGAGAACGAGCACAGGAGGGAACCGTATCCGACGACGACGTCTCTCAACTCCGCAAGGGAGTTGTGGAACTCGGCGAGAGTTCGGTTCGGGGAGAAGTATACCCCTACCACGACAATCTCCCCGAACCGTGCTGCCACGCAACCCCGTCCTCTCTTGACAGCCTCGAGGGACGGAGTACCGGCGGCGGCCGCCGAAATTAGGGTCACTGAGCCGTTCAGGTCCTCCACCCGGTCATCCCTGGGCGGGACAAAGTACGGCTCAGCGACCACGGCGATGTTAATCGACCACTGCGCCATGCTCTGGAACAATAGGTCCTGAGCTGCAGCGCAGTGGTTGATGTTCGCCTGGAGGAGGCGTAATGGGGCCATTATTGGCAGTCCATTTCAGCCCCCTCCCTTGCCCCCTGTGAGGGCCCTGCCGTGGCGACAACGGCGGCGACGACGACGGTGGAAGCGGCAGCGGCGGCGCCAGTAGTGGCGGTGGCTGCGGCGGTGACGGCGGTGGCGGCGGTGGCGGAGGGCTTGCCCCTGCCTCCGGCTTTGGCGGGTTTGGCGCAGGCCTTGCCCCCAATCCGGTGGTCGGCCGGCTTGCCAGCAGCCGCACATACGACGCAGTGCGGCGCGGCAGTGCACGAGCCAGCCTCGTGACCGGACTGACCGCAGCGGTAGCAGTTACCGCTGCGGTCCACCTCCGAAGTGCACTTCACTCCCACGTGGTGACCCACGTGGCAGCGGAAGCACCTCAGAGGTCTGGGCTCCAGCAGTTTGACCTGCGCGGACACCCAGCCCACCAACAACCTTTGGCCCTCCTCGGAAATCTTCTTGGCCGCCGACACGGGGCAGCTCACCGTCACGGCTCGCATGCCCTTGAAGCCAGGACGGATGGTGCCCGCCTTAACCTGCTCGGCAGAGCACCCCCCCGTCCTAGCGACAGCGGCCACGATAATTTCCTCCGTCACCGAGTCGTCCAGGCCCGAGATGCGCATGTCAGCGCACATGGTCGGCCTGGACACTCTGGCCTCGTCCGCATCTATGGACGCCCTTATCTTTTCAGCCAGAGCGTCAGCGGCCGGGCCACTGGCCGCGCCGGGGACCTCCAGCATCCGGGCCCCAGTCGCGGTGACTTTGAATTTGAGGCCATTTTTGGCCCCGAGCGCTTCAAGGTTCCCTGCCACAACCTGCCCCACCTTGGCGAGCACGCTTTGGTAGGTCGCGCCCTTCTTCTCCGCCTCCGGCTGTAGTGTGATAACTACAGCTGCGGACTTCGGGGCGCGGAGCCTAGCCGCGACGCCTCGCTCCTTGCGCCGCTGCCGCCTCGCCTTCCTTTTAGCCGCCCTTGCGGCCTTACCCGCGTTCCGCCTTTCCCCGGCGACTTGCCATTCGGCGTCGGCCGGAGAAGAAGCGGGAGGCGGGGACGGCTGTTGGGCCGGGGCCCTCGCCGCCTGGGCCGAGGCCCTCACCGCCGGGGCCGGGGCCCTCGCTGCCTGGGCCGGTGCCCTCGCTGCCTGGGCCGGTGCCTTCGCCGCCTGGGCAGGTGCCCTCGCCGCATGGGCTGGTGCCCTCGCCGCCTCTGTAGCTGCCCTGCCCTTGGTCTGCCCCGACGACCCTGGTTTGGTCGGGGCAGCTGCGGTGGTGGCATATGATGCCGCCTTCCGCTGGCCTGAAGCCGGCTGGCTCGCCGCTAATGGGGGGCGCAGGACGATGGCCTCCAGGGCGGAAAACCGCGCCCGAAAGGCATCCATCTCCTGCCGCACCAAGGACAGGACCCGGTCCTCAGCAGGCACGGGCCGTCCCTGCCCATGCTGCTCTCCCCCCTGCGGCACTTCGCGAGGGCCGGCTCCTCGGAGCCTGGCCAGGTCCGCTCGGAGCTCCTCGTTCTCCTTTCGGAGAAGCTCCATGGCGGCTACCAAGCGGGCGACCTCCGCCCGCATTCCGGACATTTCGTCCGGCGGAGGCCTGAGGAAACAGGCCCTCGCTGCCGCCAAGATAGAGGCCGTGGCCTCAGGTATGGCCCCCTCCCTGGAGGCCTTGAGTTTCTTTAAGGCCGCTCCCTTGAAAGCGGCCTCCACGGCCTCCTCGAACTTTGCCGCTGCGGCGTCCGGCTCGCCACAGGGAGACTCTGAGAGGACCGCGCTGGTCCCTTCAGGGTGGTGTTCCACTGTGGCGAGCCTCGTCAGTTCGACCGAGCAGGGCTGGCTCGGCTCACCGACCTCTTTGATGAGCCCCCTACCCGCGCCCTTTTTTCGGGCCCCACCTCTCCGGCTGGAATGTATTTTCCGCCTCTCGTCGGACGACCCCTGGCCGTCCGATTTCGACCGCTTCAGGAAGAGTTCCCGTCTCCTCTCGGCAGTCTCCTTCACCACGCGCTCCGAGCTCTGAGAAGAGCTCTCCGCGCCCGATCCGGGGTCGGAATCCGACCCCGTATCACTCTCCACCACACTTCGATTTTTAAATTTGTTTTTAACCATTTTTGTTCCCACGAGTAATAAAATATTTCCAACCAACCATCCAATAAACTAGTGGTTCGCACTAGCGACTAATTAAGCTACCCATTAGTCAAGCTTTCAACCTCCCTCACGGTGCGCCGCCGCTTGGAGGTTTGGGGTGATTTTTTATAGAGGTTTTCTTCCTCGCGGCCCGGGCAATTAAGCCAAGACCCTCGACCCCCGTCAAATGCCAGAGACATGACCTACACACTCTTCGGGGCTACGAGACCAACGGTGGCAGAAGAAAAGGCTTCCTTCTGCCTGCCCGACGGCAGGGTTAGTGCACGCCGAGCCCGTTCCTACCCGAACGCTGCTTAACGTGTACTCTCTCCGAGTACATGTTAGAGCGTTCCTGTGACAGGATATTAGCATACGGACAACGAGACCCCATTAGGCACAAAGTACCTAATGGCGAGTCATTGTCCGCATCCCAGGGTGCACCGACCCGTAGACTGATCTTCCCCCCGGACGGATCCGTAAGGGAACTCCAGTCCACAGGCACACGGGGAGGTTTCCTGTCAACGCACCCCAGCAGATCTAGCCATGGATTACAAATTAAAATTTATTATACATACTTGAAAATCATGCATATATGATATTAAATTAGGAAATAAAATGAACAATTACATAAATACTCTCATTATGTCAAACCTAAATGAGGAATTAATAAAATGTCAAAAAAAATCTATGTCAAGTAATTAAAATGTCAAAATTATTTAATGTCAATATTAAAATAATGTGAAATCAAATTCTTATATGGCGTCTGTTATTTTATTATAAAGCGTGGAGCCATAATCAGGAAATTTTTTTTTACTAACGCAGTTTTACATTTTTAATTACTTAAACAATTTTTGTACTGATTACGAATTGGAACATTTCGTACCTACCATTGTCATTTTTTCAAAAAGGTTGGGATTTGTTTTGACGAAGATACAAAGGAGATGTTTCAAAATGGGCCAGGTCTATGTAATCTCAAAAAAAAGAGAAAAATCCGTAGAATTCAGGAAAAATACAGATAATTCAATTAAATGTTTACTGTTGTGGTAGTAAATTGATATTTATTATCAATTTTTATCGACTTTCAACATGGCGTCTCACGGATTTAGTTACTCTATGCTTAAAAACATTGACAGTAAACCATAGATCATAGAAACAGAACTGTCAGCTGTCACAACAGTGTGAAATAAACATGTCAAACGTGACAAACGTCAATCAAAATGACAGCAGATTATAGAAACAGAACTGTCAGCTGTCACAACAGTGTGAAATAAACATGTCAAACGTGACAAACGTCAATCAAAATGACAGCTTACCGCCATGACGGGTTTTTGTTGTGTTGCAATTTCAAGTGTAATTTCTTGTGTTTACCAGCAAACCAAGCCATTTTAAAGTAATTGGACAATTAAGAACTGTTTTAAATGAATTTCCCTATTTTTTTGTATAGTGTACAAGGACCTGGCCCAGGCTCCATACATTTTGAAACATCTCCTTTCTAATATCTATAATGCCGGTAGCGGAATGTTTAATGATTTAAAGTATGGTGCACTGCTGTCATCTGTTTTCAGACCACACATGGCTCTAATGCACCTTTTTTGTGCTTTGAAAATTAATCCCTTATCCGAGGAATTACCCCAAAAAATTATTCCGTATCGCAGAAGTGAGGCTACTAGACCATGATAGGCAACAAGTAATGCGTCTATATTAACTTTTCTAGCCAATTGAAAAAGTGCATAGGCAGTTTTTTTTTTTACATAGCTGTTCGACGAGTATATGAGCTTTCCAATTAAAGTTGTTGTCAATATGGATACCTAAAAACAAACTTACCTTCACTTCTTCTATATCGTTTAATAGTAAAATTAAAGGAGATTACGGCCCACTCCCTCTCACCGAGAGGAGGTCTGTGTCCCAGCAGTGGGAACATTAATAGGCTGATGATGATGATATCCATGGTGATAGAAAACTAACACCCCTTTCAAGCCCGACCGTATCCAAATTCTGAAATGTCAAAAGTGACGTAATGGGGCGTGTCAGTGTCAAACCGCGGGGATAAACGTAAATAGTAGATTGCTTGCCAAGGGAGCAAACAACTATTTTTAAGGCGAGAGTGTTTCTTTGAATCCAAAGTGGAGCGAAGGATTCAAAGTACATCACTTGAGCATAAAATAGTGTTTCTCCCAAGGTGAACACTCTACTTTTTATCACCCTCTATGAGAAAACAAACGTGTGCGGTCCGACCCCCATCAGGGACGAATTTCCTACTCACGAATGATTTAAAACACAAAATAAAAAAATTATGAAAAAAAAAATCGCAGCAGCCATGTTGGATTCACATTTTGACCTCACTATCGACTTTACCACCCTCGAAAACTATGAAACGATACCCATGACGCAAAATTTTAAAATTTTCGCATCCGCCATCTTGGATTTAAATTTTGACCGCACTATCGCCTTACTACCCTCATAAACTATGAAAACGATACCCATGACGCAACGATACGAAAATTTTCGCATCCGCCATCTTGGATTTACATTTTGACCTCACTATCGGCTTTACCAAACTCGAAAACTATAAAAACGATACCCATAACGAAACATTTAATAATTTTCGCATCCGCCATCTTGGATTTACATTTTTACCTCATTATCGGCTTTACCACCGTCGAAAACTTAGAAAACGATAGCATGACGAAAAATTTAAAAAAATTCGCATCCGCCATCTTGGATTTTAATTTTGATCAAATTCACACTTTCTCTCTCTCTCGCCAGCCTGTTACTTTTTCATACAATGTTCGTGATCGATCTCTTTGGTGAATAGAACTTTTACTAACAATATCCACGTTCCAAATTCAAAACAATTTTAGTCTCTAGGGATTAAACAGCTATTTTGGTCCTTGTTTACGAGGATTAGACTACGTCTTTTTGAATAGATGTGATAAAAATAGTATATTAAGCAATTAGTGAATAAAGGACGGATTTAAAGCGAGGGCTATAGATGAATCACGATCAAGTGAAGGATTCTAACGACTGAGACACGACCGTAGGGAGTGATTCAAGTGTTAGAATCCTGAGCGACGCGAGTGATTCATGGCCCTCGATATAAATCCGTTTTATTCAAGAGTTGCATACTATACTTTATACCATGACTACGAGAAAAAGAAAGATTTAAGCTAAAATAGACATAATGAAGAAAAAAGGAAGGTTAACAAGTTCAGTGCTGAGAGCCCTCCTGGAGGGTTCACCTAGTCGCATATGGGATGCCGGGAGTCCTTGTGGAGGGCTCATTTTAAATGTAGGTTTTTCTTAGCGAATACAGATTATAAACCGTGAAAATAAAATTTGATGTATATTTTAACAAGATTTATTTGATAAATATTACTAGTTCACGGTTCAAATATTCACAAAATAAAAACACGGTTTTAAACCTGACCGTCCGTGATGGTTTACTTTAGTGCAAATGTAATGCCGTCAACCCTCCTGGAGGTTTCACTTCCAACTATACGAATAATAAAAGTCGTTGACTTCCAATATATATGGCGGCATGGCGTATGAGTTCTATGAAAATGGGTGGAGTCGAAAGTGTAAATGAGGTTGTATAGCATTGAGATGGAGGTCGAATATATTGATTTGATTGATTTTAAAAATTTCTTTATTTAAACATAAACAATCGGTCGAATACATTGGTGTGTTCTAAATTCAAACACCAAAACAGTGATTAAAAGTGCTTTTTATTCACTGTTTTCAGTGAAAAAAATATCCCACGGGAACGTACCTACTACCGGGATTAGATACATAGTAACCGAGGAAAACGTCATTGACTACCTACCGCTGTGCCCGCGTTGTCGTCAATAGTATATTATGCAACTAATGAATAAAGGACGGATTTAAAGCGAGGGCCATAGATGAATCACGATCAAGTGAAGGATTCTAACGACTGAATCACGACCGTAGGGAGTGATTCAAGTGTTAGAATCCTGAGCGACGCGAGTGATTCATGGCCCTCGATATAAATCCCATTTATTCAAGAGTTGCATACTATACTTTATACCATGACTACGAGAAAAACGAAAATAGACATTTAATAAAAGGTTAACACGTTCAGTGTCGGGAGCCCTCCTGGAGGATTCACCTAATTGGATATGGGATGCCGGGAGCCCTCGCGGAGGGCTCATTTTAAATGTAGACGTTCAGTGTCGGGAGCCCTCCTGGAGGGTTCACCTAATTGGATATGGGATGCCGAGAGCCCTCACGGAGGGCTCATTTTAAATGTAGACGTTCAGTGTCGGGAACCCTCCTGGAGGGTTCCCGACACTGAACGGGATCTTCGGCATGGTGAGCAGAATACCTCCTCAAATGTAGTAAATTGCTCGCTATTTATTCAAACCTGTTTGTTAATTTTTGTAGCCGGCCTACAAATTTTTTACTCATAATGTATCTGGTTTTTAGGGTTCTGTAGTCAACAAGGAAGTGATATAGTTTTGCCATGTCCGTCTGCCTGTCTTTCTGTTTATCAGCGGCTTATCTCAGAGAATCTTAGTACTAAAAATCTGTAATTTGGTATGGTCTATATCTATACATTGTATATTCATCACGCCGACAAATACGTAAAATAAAATCATGTTTTTTTTTAGGGTATTTCCCCTTTTTCTTGTCTGTCCCGTTTTATGGGGTGTCGTGTGGGTGTGTGAAAACTTTCTTCGATTCAGGGATACATTTGCGAAATTAAAAGGGAAACTAGCACAGCTATGTATGCTTTACAAGTGAACGAGTACTAATCGACAAACTTACATTTGCGGTTGGAATGTTTGGGAAAACATGTTTTTCAACCACAATGTTAAAGTTTGTTCTTGGGATAATAATTATTCATTACAACTACGGACCCCTTATTTGTGCATGCTCCACGCCCTAGGCCAGTTTTTTTGAATTTGACGTGTTGATGTCATATTTTTTAATAGGAAAAAGTGTGTCATCGCCATAGATGTATAAATATTATGGTCATCGCGATGAATTCATAGAAGATTGGTAGCATAAAATATTTTCGAACGCTACAACTACAAGATATCGTTCATGGTTTGTTCCTGCAGGTCTAATCCCTAAATACGAAGATACGGCCCAAGTTACGTGTGATTCTTATTTCATATCAGCTACAGAGAGAAGATTAGTTTAGGGCCCGATTTAAGAATTAATGGTAGTGTTCAGGGTCTGATGATGGAGCCTGAAAGTGGCCATAGGAACTCCTCAACCAAACAAGGTAGAACCATCGCCATCGTTTTTAGACTGACTTGACAAGTGTTCTTACACTAGGTGCTGTCCAGGTCCATAAGAACTCCTCAACTAAACAAGATAGCCCTGTTATTTTTGCGGTCGTCGGTTTTCCAGGGTGTAGTCCAGGCCTCATGATGGATGTGGAAGGTCACTATACTGAACTCCTTAACTGGACAAGGTAGCCCCGTTGTGTTTAGGCCATTTCGATTTGTTTTGACAAGTAGGTACGTTAGCCCAAGGTGTCGTTTAGGGTCTGAAGAAAGTGCTGGAAGGTTGCCACAGGAATACCTCAACTTTACACGATAGCTCACACAAGGTGATAAGATGATAGAACACATAAATTTTATCAAAGTCAAGATCAAAAGTCAAAGTCAACAAGTTTTATTGAACTAAAAGTACTAAATAAAACCTACGTAGAAACACATAGGTAAACATAGAACTCTAATATTATCTTAAAAGCTTGAGGCGTGAAAGTTGCTCTTTCACTTTAAGATAAAGTACCTGCTTCACGGTTGCCAACCGCGTCCCCGACAGAGGTGACCTTAGTTGGCGACCGACAAAGTTGTTTCAACATTTGGTCGTAAACTATCATCTACACGGTTGTAAACCACCAAGGCCATCTCTATCAGAACGCGGTTGGCGACCGTGTAGCAGGCTTTTAAGCCTCAAATTAAGCGGTTAATTGTTGCCAAAAAGTTTGTGCTCGCGAAGTCTACTGTTCGCAGAACTACTAGTGATTATGTTTGAAAGATTCGTCTGCTCAACAACGTACATAACGCTACCTGTGAAAAATTTTGAACTGAAAAAATTAAAGGCATTGCCATTGCAAGTGTGTTACGCAATTACCCCGTAGTTCTAATAACGCAGCGCACACACTTCTATTTCAATGGATACAGGAGCAGATACAGACCAAGGACTCGTTGCAGGGTTATGTTAGAGATGAAATGAATGAAAATATAGTGAATTATAAAGGGACGGGTGATAGGGAAAAACGCAAGGTATGAAAATATTGCACAGACCCCAAATAAAAAACAGGACGAGAGCATACAGAAGAAAAATAAACCTATTTCAATCATTTACCCCGTTAGAAACGGTAATGTATATAACGTCAAACTGACCGGTATGTTCTCCTCAGTTACAGATATTTGCTGGTTACTTATACTGCATCTTCCTGTATATTCACCGGCATCAAACCATGCAGAAAGCTCTTTCAGGTTCGGACCAGATTACGAGTACAAGTATGGAATAGTTCCGAAACGAAAAGACAATCGTATAAATCATCTTAGAGCACTTTATACTGACCCGCCAATATGGAAGCCAAAAAATACCTGTTTATTACCACTAGACCAAGACCGAGTTTACCGAAATTTACTTGGATACCCAATCATAAATCTATTACGGACCTACTATTAACCAGAACTTCTAAACAAAGAAAAATACGACTCGTATGAATCTGTGAAACGGACTAAAACTTATAGAAGTTAACGTCCACATCACCCAAGCCATCCCACACATACTACACCTGAATCAATTAAAAACAAAAAGGAAAAAGAAAAGCAGGAAAAAGAAAGGCGGGAAAAAAAACAAGAAAAAGAAGGGCGGGAAAAAATAAAGGAAAAAGAAAGGCGGGAAAAAATAAAGGAAAAAGAAAGGCGGGAAAAAATAAAGGAAAAAGAAAGGTTGGAAAAAGAAAGGCGAGAAAGAATAAAGGAAAAAGAAAGGTTGGAAAAAGAAAAGTTGGAAAAAGAATGGATGGATCATGATTATTATCAATATTATCATGACATAATGTGGAAAACACAAGACGTAGAAGAAGTGTTTGGGTAGGACAGAGAACTGGTCGAAAAAAAGGATCCCTCCTTAATTTTTCGAGCAAAAAAAATTGAAAGAATAACTTTTCCTGATGATGATACTCGTAATAATTACTACGAAGTCTCTAACAAAATTGTTAGTATCAAAATACAATAAACGGTTGCTATCACGATATGTCAAAATATGCATTTGGTTGACTACAAATGTAATCGTTTCTTCATCATACAAATTATCTGATAGTTTCTATAGAATGAGTTAAAATGGGTGAACTGGGAGGAGCAACTTGCTGTGACATGAGAGGTGGTGGATTGGGAGTATAACTAAAGGTGAGATTGAGTGCACTGAGATGACAACGACCGAAAGCGGACAACGGCCGAAAGCGGACAACGGCCGAAAGCGGAGTTCATTCCTTCCGATCCCAATAAAACAGGTATGTCGGGTCTAGAGTTATGTTATGAAAAAGAACGAAATCGCCTGAGAAGTCTGATAAATCACTCTTATAATGATTTGGTAGGCCATGCCGGCACGACCCAGCGCTATCCATCGCGACCGAGTGCGAGCCAGCGCAACTCAGAGCGAGCAGACGCAAACCAGAGCTAGCCGGCCTGATTAAGTGCAGCGAAACTACGCGACCACGCCTCGCCTCGCCGTGAGAGTATAAAACCACCTTTATATTAGTACTAAAAATAAAGCCACCTAGCATGTTTTATTTTAAGATAAAACTCCTCACTAAAATGTATAAAATTAAAATAAATAATTAAAAAATTATTTTATTTTATTTTATTTTATTTAATTAAGGTTCACCAACAGTTGTTACAGATATTATATAGATAGGAACATACAAGTAATTGTGTCTTAAATCTAACTGCACAACCAATTACAGGCAAACACCACATGCAAAGTGCTTTTTGTAATTATACATTTAATTTTAAAGACTTAATGTAGGTACTTAAATTCTAGATAATTATATTATAATTATGAAACACGACTGCCAAAAAACAAAATATAAAGTAAAAAACAAGCTGTACAAGTTAATCTGTATATAAAGCGAAAAGTCACTCATTTACTCGCTGACTAAGGAAGCCCGCAGACAAACAATTTTGTTGTTGGCCGACTAAATCGCAGAGTATACCAATAGGTATAGCGACATAATTATATGCTAGCCCGCACATCTTGTCCAACTAAATCGGAATCTGTATCTTAGTAAGTTACAATAGTTGGCCGACTTATATTGTATGTCTGCGGGAGCTCTAAACAGATAAATAAAATTGTTATTGCAGTCGGGGGACCATTCTGTGACTTTTTAATCTAAGAGTTCCCCCGACTGCAATAATAATTTTATTTATCTGTTTAGTCAGCGAGTAAATGAGTGACTTTTCACTTTGTATAAAAAGATTAATTAGTACAGCTTGTTTTTATTTACTTTTTAGTTCGCTTTTTGGCAGTCGTGTTTTATAATTTTTTTTTTTTTAAATAGGATCATTATCTAAAAATCAATAAAAAAAACTATTGTTATTTAGTGAGTAGGTGTTGGCTTCACCGGTATTATAATTTAGTAAAATAGTGCACTGTTCAGTGGTAAATAGAAGGAATATAGGTGTTTTGAACGGTTCGTGAAATCAAAAATCACTTAAGTAACCAAGCATTTTTCTTGCTGTAAGTACCTATAGTAGAGTTAATAAAATAACTTAGACTTATTTTTTAACATGCATGTGTTTCCGTACCAAATAAACCTATTTTTCTTTTTTTTATAATGTACTTACAATTAAGCATGTTTCAACTATCTGTCTTTATATTATGTTTGAAAGATTTGTCTGCTCAACAACGTAAATAACGCTACCTATGAAAACATTTGAACTGGAAAAATGAAAGGCATTGCCAAATGCAGACCAAATGTGTGAGGCTAGGAAAGTTTTTAAATCGCATTTGAAATGGTGTCAGGATAGGCAAGATCAAATTAAAATGGACATTCTTACCTCACACCATTCAAAGCGCGATTTTCGGGGATTTTGGAAAAACACGAATAAGTTACACAGCAAGCCGAGTCTCCCTGTGAGCGTCGGCGGCGTAAGTGAACCTAAGGAGATTTGCAACCTCTTTAAGGAACACTTTTTTGTGAAGTCTCCACTAGGGTCTTCTCAGTCGGTGCTGAATGTTGAGCCTGGTAAGGAACTAGAATTAAAGTGCAAGTCGAAAGAGATTAGGCAAATAATAAATTCCATGTCGCGTGGCAAATCTCCCGGACACGACGGGCTCAGCATTGAGCACCTCAAATATGCTGGTCCTCATCTACCCAGAGTTTTGGCTATGTTGTATAGTTTTTGCGTGTCACATGGTTACATGCCTGGGGAGATGATACGGACTGTGGTGGTGCCTATAGCGAAAAATAAGTCGGGCGATCTTGCTGATAGAAATAACTACAGACCTATCTCATTAGCAACTGTTATATCTAAGGTATTTGACAGCATGCTTAATAGGCAATTAAATAAGTATATAACACCTCATGATAATCAGTTCGGGTTCAGACATGGACTATCAACGGAAAGCGCTGTGTTGTCTTTTAAGCATGCTGTCACGTACTACACCGACCGCAGCACTCCTATTTACGCATGCTTCCTGGACCTGTCCAAAGCTTTTGACCTGGTTTCTTATGATATCCTATGGGATAAACTTGAAAAAGCTCATATTCCACCTGAAATAATCAACATCTTTAAATTTTGGTATAGAAACCAGGTCAACAGTGTGCGATGGGCAGGGGCTTTGTCTGATTCGTATGGGTTGGAGTGCGGGGTGAGACAGGGGGGTTTGAGCTCACCAACGCTCTTTAACCTATATGTCGATGGGTTGATTGGCAGGCTCAGCAGCGTCAAGATCGGTTGTCATATAGACGGAGTCTGCGTTAATAATATCAGCTACGCAGACGACATGGTGCTGCTGAGTGCGTCAGTCTGTGGCCTCAGACAGCTGGTTGCCATTTGTGAGGAGTATGCCGACTCACATGGGTTAACTTATAATCATAAAAAGAGTGTATTCATGGTCTTTGGGGCCGGGGGTAGGTATCCAGTGTATGTACCACCAGTTTACCTTAATGGTATGCCATTAGAGAGGGCATACAAGTTTAAATATCTTGGCCACATACTTACCCCTGACCTCCGGGACGATGAAGACATAGAACGGGCGCGTAGGGCCTTGTCGGTTAGAGCGAACATGCTGGCTCGCAGGTTTGCGCGTTGTTCAGTAAACGTTAAAATTACTCTTTTCAGAGCGTACTGCACTTCGTTTTACATGAGCAGCCTGTGGGCTAGATATACTCAAAGATCGTACAATGCCCTACGCGTGCAATACAACAGCGCGTTCAGGGTGCTGTTGAGGCTGCCCCGCTACTGCAGCGCTTCGGGGATGTTCGCGGATGCACATGTGGACTGTTTCTTTGCCACAATGCGTAAGCGCTGTGCGTCTCTGGTGCGTGGGGTGTGGGGCAGCAACAACAGTATCCTGTCCCTAATTTCGAGCAGGCTCGACTGTCCGTACGTGAATCGCTGCTGCGCCATTTCCCATGGAATGGTACAGCCGCGGTGAAGCGTCGGAAAGTGCTGCTTGCACAGCAATCTGTGTAGGTATTTTATACATAGAATAGAATTACATTTATTACTAACATAGGATAAGTTTACTAACAGATGAGTCATGGTTACTTGTTAATAAAATAAAAATAAAAATAAATTGAATTGCCATTGCAAGTTTGTTACGCAATTACCCCGCAGTCCTAATAACGCAGTGCACACACTTCTATTAAAAAAAATCAATGGATGCAGGAGCAGACACAGACCAAGAAATCGTTGCAGGGTTGTGTTAGAGATGAAATGAATGAAAATAGAGTGAATGATACAGTAAGGACTGATAGGGAAGAACGGAAGGGATGAAAATATTGCACCGACCCCAAATTAAAAACAGGACGAGAGCATACAGAAGAAAAATAAACCTATTTCAATCATTTGCCCCGTTAGAGACGGTAATGTATATACCGTCAAACTGACCTGTATGTTCTCCTCTGTTACAGATATTTGCTGGTTACTTATACTGCATCTTCCTGTATATTCAACAGCATCAAACCATGCAGAAAGCTCTTTCAGGTTCGGACCAGATAACGAGTACAAGTACGGTATAGTTCCGAAACGAAAAGACAATCGTATAAATCATCTTAGAGTACATCATACAGACCCGCCAATATGGAAGCCAAAAAATAAACATAATTTCTTATATTATAGTTCTGAACACCTGTTTATTACCACTAGAGCAAGACCGAGGTTACCGAAATTTACTGGGATACCCAATCATAAAATTACGGACATACTATTCACCAGAACTCCTAAACATAAAAAAAAATACGACTCGTATGAATCTGTGAAACGGACTACAACTTATAGAAGTAAACGTCCACATCACTCAAGCCATCCCACACATACTACACCTGAATCAACAGCACGATCACGTCCTCCGAAAATTCAAAACAAAGAGGATAAAGAAAGGCAAAAAAAAGAAAGGCGGAAAAAAAGAAAGGAAAAAGAAAGGTTGAAAAAAGAAAGGCGGGAAAAAAGAAAGGAAGAAGAAAGGTTGGAAAAAGAAAGGCTGGAAAAAGAAAGGCTGGAAAAAGAAAGGCTGGAAAAAGAAAGGTTGGAAAAAGAAAGGGAAATAATAAAGGAAAAAGAAAGATTGGAAAAAGAAAGGTTGGAAAAAGAAAGGCTGAAAAAAATTAAGGAAAAAGAAAAGTTGGAAAAAGAAAGGCGGGAAAAAGAATGGCGGGATGAATTTTATTATGAAATATTGTGGGAACGAGAACACAGGGACAGATACCCGGCAGTGGCTGGGTAGGACAGAGAACTGCTCGAAAAATAGGATCCCTCCTTGTTTTTTTGAGCAAAATAAATTGAAATAAATAACTTTTCCTGGGAAGAAACATTATGTTCCCGAAAATAATTAATACAAAGTCTCTTACAAAATTGTAAGTATCAAAATATAATAAACAGTCGGCTATGACGACATGTCAAAATATGTATTTGGTTGTTTAAACTACAAAAATGTAATCGTTTTCTTCATCATACAAATTATCTGAATATCGACGGTGATTTTTGAGTCAAAAACATCACATCGCTGTTCCATGCCTGTGGCGTTTGACCGTCGAGTATGACGGAATCGAACAGCTTCTGGAGGGTCATAAGAACGGATTTTCTACTGGCTTTCAGAAGTTCGACCGTAATTCCATCATCACTCGGCGCCTTGTTTGTTTTTAAGCTGCTTCAGAGCCATCCTTATCTCGTATAAGCTGTCGTCCGGGATGTCTGCGTTATAGTGTCGGGCTAATCTAGCTCTTGGGTAATTTGACAGATTCGTAAGGGCATTACTGGTTAACGTGTATAACTGTCCAAAGACTCTCGATCTTTATCAATAGTTCAGGTTTGGCTGATACGATTCTGCCATCGGTCTTCAGTTTCGCAGGCTGGCTCTGCCCAATAGACATTTATTATTTTTCATCTAGGTAATCTCAGGAAAAATAATTATTTTAAATCGACGAGTAACTTATAAGTCATGAACCTAATGCTATTGTTTTAAACTTTAACTATTATGGAATTTTTAAAGTTATCAAAAAGATGTTAAATAATACTTGTATCGTTCAACACCAGTGCATTTTGTTTAATTTATAACATTATACACATAGGAACTTAAGTATGGATATAAGATGTGGTGGGATATAAGTCTAGTTTTGTTTAATTATCTCAAATTCTAATATTTTTTAACACAGTCAAAGAATATCCGATATAATAAAAACAATTTTGCATTGATAAAAGTCAAAACGTCAAAAAAAAAACTCAGTAATAAAACCTTGTAGCCATTTAAAAAATGCAAAACTTTTTATTTAAATTTCTCAAAAGCCCATTTCTATTGTCACAATCAAAAAGAATTCAAAATAAGACATACATATTTCCGCGCGAGTAGCGATTTGGCGCCATCGGTTAAGGTTCTTGGAGTATCATTGACACAATTGCCCCTATCCTAACAGGCATATTTAGACAGTGGTACGTTTCCTGATTTAATGAAATCATTTTTACTCACGCTACCACAAATTATCACTAAAGAGAACAATACAAATATTTGTTAGAATACGCTTATTTTCTAACACAAATCTTCGATTTCTAACACTAGAGCTACTCTTGCTGAATACTGTTGCAACTGTTTGGCAGACGTTGGTGTTGTTGGTTGTGTACTAATGTGTACCGACCAACGGTGAGCGTGCGGTATTTAAGTATATTCATCTTGGACACGGTATCAAGATGGGAGGTGGAGCGACTTGCATCTTTTTAGATGATATACTATCTACTTCACGTCATCTGACGTTTAAATTGATATACTTACAGTAATAAAAATGCTTTGTTTTCTACTTATGTGATTTTTTATTTCATGAACCGTCAAAAAACCTATATTCCTACTATTTACTACTGAACAGTGCATAATTTTACTAAATTTTAATACCGGTGAAGCCAATCTATTAACTAAATAACAATAGCTCTTTTAGTGAATTTTTGGGTTATGATCCTATTTCACAGTATTCCCACTAGACAAACTATAATTAGTACTACCACTATAATCTAGAGATCATAAGGAACAAATCAACCATACGTTTCATTGATAGACACCACAATCTTTGGAGGGCCTAATCGCCGAACAAAAAAAAAAATCTCCTTAGTAATTGTTTCGTGTGTTGAGTTTATTTGCGGGAATTTCGAGGTTACTGATACAAAATGACTAATACATACAGTAATTGGAGTGTAAAAGACTTGAAGAATGAATTTCGTAATAGAAACGCAAAATTATTTGGAAAAAAGAAAGATTTGATAGAGAGGTAAATAACCACTGCCAGTTGTTTTTTTTCCTATAAAATAGTCTTTAAAATGTATCTAAACATACATCTGATATGATAAGTATGTGAATAAATTTAATATCTATGTTAAAAGTAACACGTAATGTTTTATTTCTGATTGGCAGCGTATGATAGAAATGTTTTGTATTTGTCTCTTAATGGCTATAATCCACTTTTTCTTAACTGTTCATCGCTTAATAACCTGTGTCCTGGCTTTCTTGAGGAGCACAAAGGCACAACACAACACTGAGGCATTTTTATTTCATGAAAAGTAAATATCCTTGGTGAAAACTTCGTCGTTCCAAAGGAATAACCAATAATTGATAGTTCGCATGACCTCCAGAACAGCCAGCGCCATCTATTTTGAGCTTTTCAGATTACCTGCCTAGTGAGTGCGTCTTCCACCCGATACTCGGATCAAACAAACACTACTTTCCGAGTATGAGAAATGAAATAATAGATTGTTACATAAGGGTCGAAAGGAATTGATGTCTTTCACCCTTGTTAAACACTCTACTTTTCATTTCGAAAATTAGGAAAGTACAAAATAGTAAAATTTTTAAAATATTTTTGATATCGTAACATGAGTAGTACGTATTTAAAATTAATTGCGACGTTATAAAAATGTCTGTTTTTTTTAAATATGGAACTCACCGCGTCACCGCCGTTCGCCGTCACACAAATCAAATAAAAAAAAAACAAAAATAAAAATCGTTAAAATTCTTAACAAGCCTCGAGATGATTGGATCAATAAAAATGTGCTAAATGTTTTACAAAAACGTAACGAGGCGTGGAGAACTCACAAGGAAAACATTGGCAACAATGAAATCGAATTAAATTCAAAGAAATAAGAGATAACGCCAATATAGCAATAAGAAACACAAAAAGGAAGTATTATGGCTGCTACACACAGTGCCGGCGGCATGGCCGCCGACACTGCCCGCCGGCCTTGCCGCCGGCCATGCCGCACAAAGCCGCAGAAAGAAACGCAAAGAAAATGAAGGTGCTAAAGCCCGAGGCACGTGCCGCGGGGCAAAAACTGGCGCGCATGCCGCCGGCACTGTGTGTAGGAGCCATTACCTCGACAGTTTTAAGAAGTGTCAGAAACAACTGAAGAAAATTTGGAACTTGATTAATACAAATACAAAAATAAGAGCATCTTTAAAGCTAAAAACTGAAACTGACGAAATAACAGATGGTCAACAAATCTGCCAACATTTCAACGATTTCTTTTCCACAGTTGGTTATAATAACTCACACACAAACTAATACCACATTGAATAAAACAAAATTACAAACTCATACACTGCAAACATTAGAATCATGCACGAAAAAAGAAATAAGTACAATCATCGATAATTTAGATATTAATACAAGTAGCGGAATTGATGGAATTACTGATAAAGAAATAAAATGCATTAAAAACCTAATACTAGACAATTTACTGACTATAAATAAATGCCTCGAACAAGGGATATTTCCCGATAGCCTGAACGTTAAATGATAAATGATTTTATTTCTGTAAGTAGGTCTGTACAAACATTTTTACTCGTCAATGCTATTGCAATTGGTTGCTAGGGTAACCCCCGTTTTAAAATCTGGAAGCAAGACTGATCCGGGCAATTATCGTCTGATATCCGTACTGCCGGTGCTCTCCAAAATTTTTGAAAGAATAATTTACCTTCGTCTTTTACACGTACCTGACAGACATAGACTTCTTTTTTGAGCAACAGTATGGATTTCGGCCAAAATCAAATGCCTTATCAGCAACCATGGATCTAACTACTAAAATAAAAAATGCTATAGACCAAAGACAATATGCCCTAGGTGTCTTTCAATCAATCTTCCTAGCCTTTTTCCCAACAATCTTGGGGTCGGCTTCTAGCCGGCTTCTTCGGCCCTAGGTGTCTTTATGGACCTAAAAAGCATTTGACACGATTAGTCATAATTTGCTTTTAAGTAAACTAACTAACGTAGGGATATCAAGGCCCGCACATAAAATTCTTACATCGTACATAGAAAATCGGTCACAAACAGTATACATAACATACATAATATGTATACTATTATAATACACGTAAAAATTGAAAATTTTGAAAGTTTACCTGCCAAATTAACGTACGGAATCCCACAGGGATCTATTCTCGAACCGTTGTTATTTTCGGGCAGTATCACACTCTATGCAGTTTGTTCACTTGTTTATTGTACTTTGGTCACAACTTAAGTAAGTAAGTAAGTAAGTAAGTAAGTAAGTATTTATTTGCATAAAACATGGTATACATGGTGTTACAATAATTTACAATAAAGATCTTACATGTTTTGCCAGAATTGTACTTAGCATGCTTAACTGATATCGTGAAAGAACAAACAACGAAAACATAAAAAAATCAAACAGCGGAAGATATTTGGGTCTCATTTTAAATACAAAGTTAACTTGGAGACCCCATATTGCTCATATTAAATCTACAATATATTCTCTGATAGGAGCGATACGCCGAATGTCTATTTGCATTCCTAAAAAAGTTCACGCAATGGTCTACAACTCTCTTGTTAGACCCCATATAGAATATCTCGTTGAGATATGGGGAACTGCAGCAAAATCAAACGTCCAAGAAATACAAGTTCTGCAAAAAAAGCAATAAAAACACTTTATAACTATGACTACTTAACACCAACCACAAAAATGTACAATGATACAAAAATAATTAAGATTAGCCAATTATACATACTATTAAAACATGCACTCTAATACATAAAATTATAACACAAGGTACACATTCACAATTAAACTTTAAAAAGAAAACTTACACATACAACGCAAGACGACGAGAGAAACTAGAATTAAGACCACCCAGAACTGGGCTCGCCACAATTGCGGCGATAAGTCCCCTCTTTGAGGAGTGGCTTGAGAGGCGCCATGGCGGCTTCACTTTCCGCCTGACGCAGGTCCTCACCGGACACGGTCGTTTCGGGAGGTTCCTGTTTCGCATAAGGCGGGAGGAAACGCCCGGGTGTCACCACTGTGTGGATCGCCCGGAGGACACGGTGGAGCATAAGGTGGAGGTCTGCGATCGGCGGCAGTGACCTCTCGCGTCCGGCCCTGGTCCAGGCCATGGTGCGGAGCGAGAGGCCATGGCAAGCCGTCACCTCCTTCTGCGAAGCAGTAATGCTTGCGAAGGAGGAGGCGGAGCGCGCGAGCGAGAGGCAAAGGCCACGCCCCAGCAGCCCTAGCCGCCGCTGCCGTAGGAGACGCCCCAGGCGTCGGGAATTGGTAGCCGATTTCCGGCCACCGTAGGCGCGGGCCTGCGGACGGAGAGCAACGGGCAGCTCGCCGTCCGATAAGGACCAGGCCCGGGTCGACGGCACGTCGTGTTCACCCAAAAAAAAAAGAAAAGACAACCCAGAACTAACTATGGAAGAAAAAATATACTGTACGAGGGAGCAAAACTGTATAATAAACTACCTGATGATGTAACTAACAGGGACACCATGTATACATTTAAAAAGCCCTACATTTAACAAGAACACGTTAGAAACCAACATTAATACCCAATACCGATTGTCACCTTTAACTCAATTTTGTCAATTTTCGTATTGTGAACACAGAGAATCGTATTTACTTGTATCTGTACTTTTCTCAATATGTTAAGTGAACTGTAACGTTCTTTTTTTTATTGAGAACCAAATGTCTTCAAACCGAATGTGAACCGTTTTTTAAGTGCGTGAATTGGCCTTCTGATTTGAAGGAGGACATCAATAGATTTTAATGTTGCCATGAAAGCTATGTTCTCTAAAAAAAACGTATGAAATCGTGGATTCATTTAACTGTCTTTAACAATAATCTACGTGATACGTGCATTCCGAGGCACCGCGGGGTATCGCACCGCCAACTTTCAAACTCTGGGCTGCTGAGAAACCTTGTTTTTTACTTGCCTACCTTGTATACCGCCACATCCACATCATATTGAGATTCACAATTGAACTTACAATATTTGCTCTCTCTCTTTATAATAATACTAGCTTCTGCCCGCGACTTCGTCAGCGTTTAGTTTAAAATATATCCTATGGCACTCGGCAATATTATAGCCTAACATTAGTAAAATAATTTTTGGAATAAGATCTATATCTCGTTTCAAAGATTACCCCCTTAAATTCAAACAAACTTACAAACAAACTCCTTATAATATTATTATTCATTATTAATTATATTATATAAGTATAGATTGTTAATTATTTCCGCCTATTGTAATTCGTCATTCGTGACTAACACGTGGCTTTATCTTAATTATAACATATGAAACAATTAAAACAGACATAGAATTTAAATTGAATAATGACAAAAATAACATTAAAAAATTAGCAAATATAACATTTTTCATAATTCGCTATTTTCCAATTATAATCTACGGGTCTGTAAGACTTATTTCTTGAGCTGTTCAGTTCACCTAGTGCCAACCCGTCCGTCGCATGTCGGTGCGAAATGATAACTGTGTGTAAAACAAAAGCTTCCTGCAGCTATGAATCTGATATCACGTAAGATATTTTATTTTTATTTAAAATTTTCATTTACGTCTTTATTATTTTCGCAACAAACCTACCACATCAATATTCTGACCATAGATCTATGACAGGGTGAGGAGCTTGTGGCTAAGTAATAACCGCCGCTCGAGTCTATGGATCAGGGTAAGCTGCGCTTGGCGCGGTTGGTCCGTGAATGGGTGATCTTTGCATACCCAGATCTCTCCGTGCCTCGGAAAGCACGTTAAGGCGTTGGTCCCGGCTGTCATTCGTGGATCTATGACAGTCACCACGGGCCGTCAGATGCCCGAAACTCTGACAACCAGTCTTGCCAAGGGGTAGCGTATTACCCAATAAGTGGGTTGTGGAGGTCAGATAGGCAGTCGCTCCATATAAAATACTGGTATTCAGCTGCGTCTGGCTAGACTGGAAGCCGACCCCAACTTAGTTGGGATAAGGCTAGGCAGATGATGAGATAGTATGATAGGGTTGCTGCTGGCACATAACGGGTACACCCGTTATAAAGACACTTAACGAAGTCGAGAGTCACTTGTCTCTCATTGTGGTAATTGTTTATAACGGACCTTATGAAAAATGTAGTGGGTAGTATTTTTGTTAAAGGGGTTAGAAGATTTTTGTATGGAGGGTGGCCCTAACATGATGCCGCCATTTTGATTTTTTTTCAGAATCGCGGTGAACATCAAAAGTTATATACTTAGATAGAGGACACTTATACAAACAAAAAATGTCATATAACATAATAATGCTAAAGCGTCAGGTTTCGGAGTTATTCACCGAAATATAAGTCGAAAACTGAACCTTGAAACAAGGATTTTTTTGTTTTTTTCCCTTCAGGTAAGTATATTGAACTATGAAAATTTAGGGGTATGAGGAACAGGGTGTAAAGTTCACTCATCCACCATAGAAAAGGGAGGATCCTCCAACCAGACGGGTATTATGTCTGGCGGGCAACTGCCCATATGTTGATTTCGGATAGTCTTATCTATGTTATTCGCTCAGTAAACTCTAACTGCGAGATGTAGGAATTGTGTGACGTCATGTCTTTTTGTTTCGTAGTTTTTGTATGTGGCGGTCTAACCGCTACAAAAACATAATTGCATCATGTATGGGTAATATTTTAGTTAAGAGCGAAAGAGACAAAAATATATGTATACCCTCCGCCGAATGAGGACGTGTGTTATATGGTATATGTCTTATATGGTGCATGGCATGGGCGCGACACCCAAGAAAATCCTATTCAGCCTCCTGCTGCCTTCTTGAATGATATTATTTATACCGAATATGATTTCAAAATCGTATGTTTTATCCACTAAGTGTAGTCAATTAATTAATGTGTAAATAACTTAATCAACATGAAGTAACTACAACATAAATAAATAAATTCGTTATAATAATTGTTATTTTTATCTTTGAATAACTCAGAAACGTGACGCTTTATGATGTTATGTTATAAGAAGTTTTATGTTTGTGTAAGTGTCTTATTATTAAGTTAATTCTGTTTATTTTTAATGTAAGTATTACTGTTGGTTTTTCCTTACCAAAATAAAATAAAAAAACCTATGAACCTTCTAGTTACGGAGATATTGAAGCGCAAAGTTTCACGAAAACATGTTTTAATAGTTGTAATAATATAAAAACAAGAATTCGAATAACCAAAAAAAAAAAAATTTTTTTTTATTACGGCGCTGTGCTAGTCAAACGCGCGTGCATGGTAATGCTTTTAAAAAAAAAAACATAAAGTAACCACGAATTGAGTAGTACGAAATTTGTTAGTTTAGTTTAGTTTAGTTTATTTATTTATTTGTTAACATAGGTAATGCATTACAGATCGTATGTTTAGCGAACAGAGCGCTATGTTATGCCTGAAAATCATGCATAAATGATAATTAAATTAGGAAATAAAATGAACAATTACATAAATACTCTTGTAGGGACACACCTGAGACCTGAGATTCATCAGCGAATTTACAACCGACATTAGGTACATACAAGGCGAAAACAATCCGGTTGCAGACGCCTTATCGCGTATTGAAACAATATATTGCCCAACGGAACTCGAGTTCGCGGAATTAGCGCTAGCACAGAAAAATGACACCGAGCTTGCGCATATGTTAGACAAAACAAATAGCAACGTTCGATTAAAGAAATACTTTGTGCCTAACAGTAATGAACAAATATATTGCGAAACCTCAACTAACACGTGTAGACCGTACTTAACCGAAAACTACAGAAACATTGCATTTAATTCGGTACATGGCATCAGTCATCCAGGTGTCCGAGCAACGCGTAAATTAGTCGCACAACGATTTTTCTGGCCAGGATTAAATCGGGATGTTGGACGATGGGCGAAAACATGCATTCAATGCCAAAGGTCAAAGGTCAACAGACATACGATATCAGACTTACAACATTTTCCAGACAGCAATCGCTTTGAACATGTGCATATAGACATCGTAGGGCCCCTACCAACATCGCAAGAAGGGTATAAATACCTTGTCACGATGATCGACCGATATACGCGTTGGCCGGAAGCCATTCCAGTAAAGGACATCACCGCGGAAGTCGTAGCTAAGGCATTTTACGAAGCTTGGATTAGCAGATTCGGCTGCCCAGTCAGATTGACGAGCGATCAAGGTCGTCAGTTCGAAAGCGCATTATTTACACAGCTAATGAAGTATATGGGTATAAATAAATTGCGCACTACACCATACCACCCTCAAAGTAATGGTATGGTAGAGCGCTGGCATAGGTCACTAAAATCAGCATTAACAGCTCGCCTTATTAATAACTCGTCCTGGTGTGATGAACTGTCTACGGTGCTGCTAGGATTGCGTTCAGTAGGCAGAAACGACAATGGCATTAGTCCCACAGAGTACGTGTACGGTCAAATACTTCGTTTACCGGGAGATTTCTACAACATCCTCAATGAACGAAGCCGCGACGATCATGATTTTTAAAAAAACTTAAAGCATACAATCGAGCAATTAAAACCAGTACCACGGGATCTGCGGGACTCACGCACATTGTTCATACAAGGTGACCTAGAAAAATGTGATCACGTATTCATTCGCAACGACGCAATACGAAAACCATTAACACCCACTTACGAAGGTCCGTACCGTGTTTTAGAGCGGAAAAATAAAGTGTTTGTGGTACAGTTACACAATAGAAAAATTCACATATCCATTGATAGATTAAAACCAGCATACTTGTTAAACGAAGAAAACAATGAAAATACACCTGACACTAGGTCAGAGTGGCCACAAAGTAACAAATCCATTGTAAACCCATCTAAAATAAACGAGAGAACACCTGTATTAAAGAAAAGCCGCAGTGGTCGCACTATCAGACCACCATCAAAATTGAACATGTAGTACATACTATATAGTGTCACAGTGACAGCAGAATCCCTAAACTCTCATTATGTCAAACCTAAATGAGGAATTAATAAAATGTCAAAAAAAATCTATGTCAAGTAATTAAAATGTCATAATTATTTAATGTCAATATTAAATGTGAAATCAAATTCTTTTATGGCGTCTGTAATTTTATTATAAAGCGTGGAGCCATAATCAGGAATTTTTTTTTTACTAACGCAGTTTTACATTTATAATTACTTAAACAATTTTTGTACTGATTACGAATTGGAACATTTCGTGCCTACCATTGTCATTTTTTCAAAAAGGTTGGGATTTGTTTTGACGAAGATACAAATTTCTAATATCTATAATGCCGGTAGCGGAATGTTTAATGATTTAAAGTATGGTGCACTGCTGTCATCTGTTTTCAGACCACACATGGCTCTAATGCACCTTTTTTGTGCTTTGAAAATTAATCCCTTATCCGAGGAATTACCCCAAAAAATGATTCCGTATCGCAGAAGTGAGGCTACTAGACCATGATAGGCAATAAGTAATGCGTCTATATTAACTTTTCTAGCCAATTGAAAAAGTGCATAGGCAGTTTTTTTTTTTTACATAGCTGTACTACGAGTATATGAGCTTTCCAATTAAAGTTGTTGTCAATATGGATACCTAAAAACAAACTTACCTACCTTCACTTCTTCTATATCGTTTAATAGTAAAATTAAAGGAGATAGTTTTTTTTCTGAGAGACAGAGAGCAGTGGTGGCCCAGTGGAATCGGCCCCGATTTACGAGTTGGAGGTCGTGGGTTCGAACCCAAGCAGGCGCTTTACTTTGTGTAAATAATTTCATCACCACTGCTGTCAAAAACGGTGAAGGAAAACATCGTGAGGAAACCGGCATGTCTTAGAACCAAAAAATTCGAAGACATGTGACATCTACCAACCCGCAATGGGCCCGCGTGGTGGATTACGGCCCACTCCCTCTCACCGAGAGGAGGTCTGTGTCCCAGCAGTGGGAACATTAATAGGCTGATGATGATGATATCCATGGTGATAGAAAACTAACAAGCCCGACCGTATCCAAATTCTGAAATGTCAAAAGTGACGTAATGGGGCGTGTCAGTGTCAAACTGCGGGGATAAACGTAAATAGTAGATTGTTTGCCAAGGGAGCAAACAACTATTTTTAAGGCGAGAGTGTTTCTTGGAATCCAAAGTGGAGCGAAGGATTCAAAGTACATCACTTGAGCTTAAAATAGTGTTTCTCCCAAGGTGAACACTCTACTTTTTATCACCCTCTATGAGAAAACAAACGTGTGCGGTCCGACCTCCATCAGGGACGAATTTCCTACTCACGAATGATTTAAAACACAAAATAAAAAAATTATGAAAAAAAAAAATCGCAGCAGCCATGTTGGATTCACATTTTGACATCACTATCGACTTTACCACCCTCGAAAACTATGAAACGATACCCATGACGCAAAATTTTAAAATTTTCGCATCCGCCATCTTGGATTTACATTTTTACCTCATTATCGGCTTTACCACCGTCGAAAACTTAGAAAACGATAGCATGACGAAAAATTTAAAAAAATTGCATCCGCCATCTTGGATTTTAATTTTGATCAAATTCACACTTTCTCTCTCTCTCGCCAGCCTGTTACTTATTCATACAATGTTCGTGATCGATCTTTTTGGTGAATAGAACTTTTACTAACAATATCCACATTCCAAATTCAAAACACTTTTAGTTTCTAGGGATTAAACAGCTATTTTGGTCCCTGTTTACGAGGATTGAACTACGTCTATTTGAATAGATGTGATAAAAATAGTATATTAAGCAATTAGTGAATAAAGGACGGATTTAAAGCGAGGGCTATAGATGAATCACGATCAAGTGAAGGATTCTAACGACTGAGTCACGACCGTAGGGAGTGATTCAAGTGTTAGAATCCTGAGCGACGCGAGTGATTCATGGCCCTCGATATAAATCCGTTTTATTCAAGAGTTGCATACTATACTTTATACCATGACTACGAGAAAAAGAAAGATTTAAGCTAAAATAGACATAATGAAGAAAAAAGGAAGGTTAACAAGTTCAGTGCCGAGAGCCCTCCTGGAGGGTTCACCTAGTCGCATATGGGATGCCGGGAGTTCTCGTGGAGGACTCATTTTAAATGTAGGTTTTTCTTAGCGAATACAGATTATAAACCGTGAAAATAAAATCTGATGTATGTTTTAACAAGATTTATTAGATAAATATTACTAGTTCACGGTTCAAATATTCACAAAATAAAAACACGGTTTTAAACCTGACCGTCCGTGATGGTTTACTTTAGTGCAAATGTAATGCCGTCAACCCTCCTGGAGGTTTCACTTCCAACTATACGAATAATTAAAGTCGTTGACTTCCAATATATATGGCGGCATGGCGTATGAGTTCTATGAAAATGGGTGGAGTCGAAAGTGTAAATGAGGTTGTATAGCATTGAGATGACGGTCGAATATATTGACGTATTCTAAATTAAACACCAAAATAGTGATTAAAAGAGCTTTTTATTCACTGTTTTCAGTGAATACAATAAGCTTTTTAGAAGGGGAATGGTATAAACATAATTATTTTTTATCACATCTATTCAAAAAGACGTAGTTTAATTCTCGTAAACAGGGACCAAAATAGCGTTTTAATCCCTAGGGACTAAAAGTGATTTGAATTTGGAATGTGGAAATTGTTAGTAAAAGTTCTATTCACCAGAGATCGATCACGAACATTGTATGAATAAGTAACAGGCTGGCCAGAGAGAAAGTGTGAATTTGATCAAAATTAAAATCCAAGATGGCAGATTCGTTTTTTTTTTTTTTCATCGTTTTCGTCTGTGGTAAAGCAGATAGTGAGGTCAAAATTAAAATACAAGATGGCAATGCGAAAATTTTAAAATTTTTGTCATGGGTATCGTTCTCGTAGTTTTTGACGGTGGCAAAGCCGATAGTGAGGTCAAAATTTAAATCCAAGATGGTGGATGCGAAAATTTAAAAAAAAATCGTCATGGCTATCGTTTTCATAGTTTTCGAGGGTGGCAAACCCGATAGTTAGGTCAAAATGTGAATCCAACATGGCGACTGCGTTTTTTTTTATTTTCATAATTTTTTTATTTTGTGTAAATCAGTGAGTAGGAAATTCGTTCCTGATGGGGGTCGGACCGCACACGTTTGTTTTCTCATAGAGGGTGATAAAAAGTAGAGTGTTCACCTCGGGAGCAAAACTATTTTAAGCTCGAGTGATGTACTTTGAATCCCTCGCTGTGCTCAGGATTCTACTTTAGAATCCCTCGCTACGCTCGGGATTCTACTCTAGAATCCTTTGCTCTGCTTTGGTTCAAAGAAACACTGTCGCCTTAAAAATAGTTGTTTGCTCCCTTAGTAAACAATCTACTATTGTTACGTGTAATTTTGAATCTGCGATATCTTTTAAAGTATTAATTTTAATGATATGATGTCAAGGCATATTTTAAATCTTAATTAAATGCCCGATTTAAATAACATATTATTTTATTGGATAAGGATTAATATAATACCGGTCATAATTGCTTCGGAAATAACAATGAAATTTTTATTAAATTCTGAAAGATAAAAATGGTTACTACTAGGTCATCTTTAGAAGATAGACATATGCTGACTATCGTAGACTTTTTTGTTGAACATTTTAAGGTGTACAATACTGCACTACATTACTTTGATCTATCTGCAGGGTTCAGCCAGCGTTTGCAATGTAAGCGCAAAAAAATTAGTTTATTTGCGACATCACATTCGAAACCTGTAAAATTATCAGTGTTTCTCTACTATATTATGCATGTATTATACATTAAACCTTCCTCTTGAATCACTCTATCTATTAAAAACAAAACACATCAAAATCCGTTGCGTAGTTTTAAAGATCTAAGCATACATAGGGACAGACAGCGGAAAGTGACTTTGTTTTATATACTATGTAGTTGACCGAGCGAGCGTAGTGAGCGAAGCGTCTCTGCATCAACTGGCAAAATTTGCTTTCGTGTGTCAGTTTGTACGAACTCCTCTACAGGTCGTATTTTACAACCGATCTGGATGAAACTTGGCATACAGGTATTGTGAATTTTTTGAAATTTATTGTCGTCGGGGATTTTTGATTGGAGGAGTACTTTCTCCAAAATGGGGCAAAAAGGGGGTTACTAGATATCTCCGCCTTATGAGATCCGGTTTCGATGGTTCTGTTTTCATTTGAAAGGTAGTAACTATAAGATGGTCTCAAAAAAAATTTGGTGAAGATCTGATGAGGATCTTCGGCATGGTGAGCCCGCACATCTTGTCCAACTAAATCGGAATTTGTATCTTAGTAAGGTACAATAGTTGACCGATTTACATTGTATGTCTGCGGGAGCTCTAAACAGATAAATAAAATTGTTATTGCAGTCGGGGGACCATTCTGTGGAATACTTTTTAATCTAAGAGTTCCCCCGACTGCAATAATAATTTTATTTATCTGTTTAGTCAGCGAGTAAATGAGTGACTTTTCACTTTGATTAATTAGTACAGCTTGTTTTTTATTTACTTTTTAGTTCGCTTTTTGGCAGTCGTGTTTTATAATTTTTTTTTTTTTAAATAGGATCATTATCCAAAAATCAATAAAAAAAACTATTGTTATTTAGTGAGTAGGTGTTGGCATCACCGGTATTATAATTTAGTAAAATAGTGCACTGTTCAGTGGTAAATAGAAGGAATGTAGGTGTTTTGAACGGTTCGTGAAATCAAAAATCACTTAAGTAACCAAGCATTTTTCTTACTGTAAGTACCTATAGTAGAGTTAATAAAATAACTTAGACTTATTTTTTAACATGCATGTGTTTCAGTACCAAATAAACCTATTTTTCTTTTTTTTATATGTACTTACAATTAAGCATGTTTCAACTATCTGTCTTTATATTATGTTTGAAATATTTGTCTGCTCAACAACGTAAATAACGCTACCTATGAAAAAATTTGAACTGGAAAAATTAAAGGCATTGCCATTGCAAGTGTGTTACGCAATGACCCCGCAGTTCTAATAACGCAGTGCACACACTTCTATTTAAAAAATTCAATGGATGCAGGAGCAGACACAGATCAAGGAATCGTTACAGGGTTGTGTTAGAGATGAAATGAATGAAAATAGAGTGAATTATACAGTAAGGACTGATAGGGAATAACGGAAGGGATGAAAATATTGCACCGACCCCAAATTAAAAACAGGACGAGAGCATACAGAAGAAAAATAAACCTATTGCAATCATTTGCCCCGTTAGAAACGGTAATGTATATATAACGTCAAACTGACCTGTATGTTCTCCTCTGTTACAGATATTTGCTGGTTATTTATACTGCATCTTCCTGTATATTCAACAGCATCAAACCATGCAGAAAGCTCTTTCAGGTTCGGACCAGATTACGAGTACAAGTACGGAATAGTTCCGAAACGAAAAGACAATCGTATAAATCAGCTTAGAGTACATCTTACTGACCCGCCAATATGGAAGCCAAAAAATACACATAATTTCTTATATTATAGGTCTGGACACCTGTTTATTACCACTAGAGCAAGACCGAGGTTACCGAAATTTACTGAGATACCCAATCATAAATTTATTACGGACATACTATTCACCAGAACTCCAAAACATAAAGAACTCGTAAACATAAAGAAAATTAAAAACAAAAAGGAAAAAGAAAGGCAGGAAAAAGAAAGGCGGAAAAAAATTAAGGAAAAAATTAAGAAAAAAATTAAGGAACAAAAAAGGTTGGAAAAAGAAAGGCAAAAAAAAGAAAGGCGGGAAAAAAAAAAAGAAAAAGAAAGGTTGGAAAAAGAAAGGTTGGCAAAAGAGAGACGGAAAAAAATAAAAGAAAGGTGGAAAAATGAAAATCAGGAAAAAATAAAGAGAAAAGAAAGATTGGAAAAAGAAAGGCGGGAAAAAATTAAGGAAAAAGAAAGGTTGGAAAAAGAAAGGCGAGCAAAAATTAAGGAAAAAGAAATGTTGGAAAAAGAAAGGTTGGAAAAAGAAAAGTTGGAAAAAGAATGGATGGATCATGATTATTTTCAATATGATCCTGACATGATGTGGGAAGACATACATATTGTGCATGGGTAGGACAGAGAACTGCTCGAAAAAAAAGGATCCCTCCTTGTTTTTTCGAGCCAAATTAATTGAAAAAAATAACTTTTCCTGATGATGATAATTAATACTAAGTCTCTAACAAAATTGTTAGGATCAAAATACAATAAACGGTCGCTATTACGACTTGATTGTCAAAATATGCATTTGGTTGACTACAAATGTAATCGTTTTCTTCATCTTACAAATTATCTGACAACGCACATAATATTACTTTAAGTAGGGTGTCGACACCATTAACTATGTCCCTATTAGTCGCTCACACAAGCTCACACTATTTCTAATTAAAAGAACTACAGTAGTCTGCTCTTTCATTTGTGTATGTTTTATTTTATGAACATGCTCATTAAAATGAATTAAGTTCAGGGGCCGTACCCTGAACATTTTAAATACTTGCCAAGTACAGGGCAGGTCAACTTGGCATTTTAACCTGACAGGTTTTCTATTTGTACCATGAGCATTTCAGACTGACCTGCAATGTATCAACTTCAGACCTGCTACAATATCGTTGACCGGTACGCTCAGGTTATTACTCTGAGCCGGTACGCCATATTATAAACAAACGTTCGGAAATACTTTTTCGGAATGTTACCGGTTTTACGGGTATATAAAATATATAAAATTAATTTGATAACAGTTTAAAATGATCAAAAAAATAAAATAAAATAACTATGTTTCGTAGCAAAAAATCTTATGTAACACGATTATGACGTTGGAGGCCCTTTTAGATGTAAAATAAAGGTACCAGCAACAACACCAACCTACTTGAAGAAAACTTACCAAAGTTATTGCTATTTTCGAACGACTATAGCGTGTCAAATAAATTGTCAACAAGACAAGAAGTAATTATTGATGACATAAAAATTGCAAACATTAAAGGATATGGCCGGATTTTGTAGAGAGCTATGCCCTAACAAAAAAAATGCATGTACATTGACATATAGTACGTCATATTAAAGCTTACAGGTATGTCTTCACAATAGTTAAAGTTTTATGATCAGAGAACAGGCGAGAGATACTGTAAATAGGTTTTTTTTAAGCGCCTAGATATTTTGAATAGCAATTATAGTTAATTCCTAAATAGGATTATTTTTAAGCGCCTAGATATTTTGAATAGCAATGATCGTTAATTCAGAGTTTTAGAGACGAAACAATACAATATTATCAATGGATATAAAGACCGTTTCTTCACTAGCCGACACGACATTCATTCTCATAGTTATCAGTGTGTTCCATACATTTTCATAGAATTACGCGTCAAGTCAGCTAGTGCAAAAGAGCCAAAAATCCATTAAATACCAAGTAAAACTTATTCGTAATCATATTGATGTATTATATATTGGTAATAGTCTCTGGCTAGACCTTTCTATAATCATCGCAGGCCACGACAGCGAAGAGCTCGTCGTATATTAGATATTTCTGACTAGCGACTTGGCAAAAAAAAATACAATTGGATAGGCAATAAAACACTAGTATCACTTGAATTTTTATTTGGAACTAATTAAGTAGGTTGGATCACATTTGCTTTACAGACATTTTAAGAAAAACGTCATTGCAATTACTAAGACAAGACACATTCAATATGTTCATCCATTCTGAATCAAGGAATGAGGCTGGTGCCGTTATATTTGTTTTCCTCTAGTTCTTCAAACTGTTTATATTCAGTCATAAGTGGCGCTTAGCTCGCATCGAACAGGGATGACATGCTTGCAGATTTGTCCTCCGTCCTGTAACAATGTTTGCCATATTTTATATAAAATCTTCACCTTTACCTTTTAAAGTAAATAGTAAAAGTAGCGCCGCGGGCCCGCCGCGCTCTCGCCGCGGAACGTGGCGCTCTCGCAACGAGAGCGCGGCGAGTGCGCTGTCTTAACGCAGGCGTCCCCAGTCAAACACGGCGATTCCGTTACGAGTCACGATGATAAGCTGGCGGATTAATCTTCGTTGGTGGAGATTACCCAACGTAGAAACGCGGATTCGTTGCGATTCTCTCGTTCGTCGAGGCGGCCCCCTGAGCCAAATCCGTGGTTTCGGCCGACGTTACAGGCACTTCGTTCTCCGTCTAACGGGTGTGTCCGTAAGTGAGACGAAGCACGAAGCGTCCGTATATACGGCCGAAACTACAGATTTCGCTTAGAGTACTCCCTAAGCGAAATCTCCCCCTGCACCCTATTTACGGAAACGCGGGGCGTTGAGCATCGCGTGCGGCGTGGTTCGCGGCGCGTCGGACGTTTTTTCAGTTTGCAGACAGGCGGCGCGTGCAGGGGGCCGCGTCATCACACGCTTTAACACAAACATATGGCAATGTACGATGTTTTTTATAAGGACGAGGAGCGTGGCGCGACGCGTGGTGCTGGGGGTGAAAAGTAGCGTTGCCTGCCGCTGCGCCCGGGTATCGCCGATGTTTGTAATGGCGCGTATGACGCCGCGGGCCTTGCCGCGGTTGTCGCTACGTTTTACCGTGAATGGAGAATTATACCATAACAATTTACAGCAGCCACCACGGTAAGATAGTAGACAAAAAATATACGTTCAACAGGGGCCGTACCATGAACATTTTAAATACTTGCCAAGTACAGGACAGGTCAACTTGGCATTTTAACCTGACAGGTTTTCTATTTGTACCATGAGCATTTCAGTCTGACCTGCAATGTATCAACTTCAGACCTGCTACGCTACCGTTGACCGGTATGTCATATATAAACAAACGTTCGGAAATACTTTTTCGGAATGTTACCGGTTTTACGGTTATATAAAATTAATTTGATAACAGTATAAAATGATCAAAAAAATTAAATAAAATATAATGTATAAATAAAACTATGTTTCGCAGCAAAAAATCTTATGTAACACGATTATGACGTGGAGGCCTTTTAGATGTAAAATAAAGGTACCACCAACAACACCAACCTACTTGAATGAAAACTTACCAAAGCTATTGCTATTTTCGAACGACTATAGCGTGTCAAATAAATTGTCAACAAGACAAGAATATTTATTGATGACATATAAAAATTGGAAATATAAAAATATTAGATTTTTTTAATACTTAATCACAAGGATTGCAATGGGGTACATAAAAAGGGCTCAAACTCGAGAAATGTCCCGCAGATTGTGGACGGAAGTGACGGAACATTGGAACATGATGTGAATTCTATTGTTGGTGGAGGCATGAGGAACAGGGTGTAAAGTTCACTCTTCTCATGAGAAATGGGAGGCTCCTCCGACCAGACGGGTGTTATGTCTGACGGGCAACTGCCCGAAAGTTGTTTTCGGATAATCTTATATATTTATCATGCAAGATTTTTGTAACGTCATGTCTTTACTGCGTAGTTCGTATGTAACGGTGTAACCGCTACAGTGCTATCGATGATTCAAGAAGCTGGGCAGCTGTAGTTTGTTTTTTTACTAAGACTACGAATATTGTTTTTACCCAAAACATCTATTAAACATTAAATTGGTTTTTATTTATGTGTATTGTGTTCTTTATTTCTATTTCTTTCACATCTACTCACTCGTACCATTTCTACAACATAAGTAGACGACAAAGAGACGTGTTTTTTTGTGGTCTATAATTTTAAATAACGCCACAATAGTATTATATTCACAAATTAACATATACTTACGTTTTTTATTTTAAATTAAAGAAAACAGTTCAATAAAAGTAAGTTTTACACGCCTGCTTAATATGACAGCAGGGCAGCTCAGTTTTCAAGGTTTTACATGTCAAAAATGACTTGATGGTAGAGCCCTCAGAGTAATAACTAAAGTACTCTGAGGTAGAGCCTATCGCAGGTCAGACCAGTGAAATGTTGTCACGTGACCACTGAGCGGCTTTAGTCACGTGATCGCTGGCTCGCCTGTTATTTGACGTGTTCATGGTACAAAATAGCCCGACAGTTCACTTTCCGTCGAAAATTGACCTGCTATAAGAGTGCATGGTAAGCCCCCTGCACACACTAACCTGATTGTGGGTATTCCATGAGAAGAAAATTCAGACTGAAAGAAGATTCATGGACTGTTTTCTTCTACGGTGGTGTCGCACTGAGTAACGCCTCCCCATAACAGAACATCCACAACCAATACACAACATTGGGTAGACCAGTACTCTGCTATATGTACCTTCGGTCGGTGGGTCGTCTTAAGGGCTCTTCACCGCGTTTGTTGAGTAATACATAACATGCATTGCAAATAAATCCATTCAAAAGAAGCTGAAAAATATGAAATATTGTACTCAGTAAAGTAAAACTTTGTTTAAAAGGCAGGTGAAGTTGGTAAAATATGTAAATAATTACTACGTGGGTACATACCTCTTGTACAAATAACCATTTGGTGAATATAATTATTTTGTACAGATCACAGGGCATAGAGTGACAGATTGTGACAGACATCGCAGCGTGAACGCGCGCAGTTCGTACGTCAAAATAACTAGGACATTTGGATACACACTCTTGAATATATTGTCGATTCTATAGCATTATTTACTCTGGATCTAAAACAACTAATACCTCAGATAGATACTAATCCCCAAATGAATCCTAAATTCGTTACCCCAATATCATTATCTAAACTGTCTAATAAGACTACATATTTACAATATTTCAGGGATAAGGAAAATTATATGAAACACCAAGATACTGTAGAAAAACACTACCCTGACTATCACCAAGCATTCTATGCCAATCCATCTTTTTAAACTGACACAGCACGTTGTTATCACGAGCACTACCCTCCGAGCACTATCTCGAAACCGTTGTTCCGCCATTTTTATATATCGAATATTTCGATGTTACCAGTACAAATCCAACAATTATCTCTTAATAAAATGAAACCCAACACTCGACCATCCTGACATCGTGCATGTCCTCATGCACACAAGTGTATTTGCATCTAAAACCTAACACTCGGCTCGCATATACTTACACGTTATTTCTAAACCTTATACCTACACTATTTGAGAACCATTCTTCTCGCCAGAATATAAAATATAATACAGATAAGAGAAACATTATTGAAATTTCACTAGTCATGATATGACGTAAACTCAAGCTCAAAACTCTCATTTCTATTTAACCATTTATAGGTAATTTACAATTTTTTTACAGTTTAATCTCATAATTCCATTAGCACACTGTCTCGTTACGAATTAACATTAACTGGCAAATCAATCACATGGTTGCTAAACTGGGAAACCAATCACATGGATCAACAATTAATTAATCTACTTTAACTTAAAATCTGATCTGAGATCTGAACTTAAAACTAAACTAAACTTTTGTTTAAGTTTAGCTTTAGTTACTAAAGCATAATTTATCACTTCATATTAATAGTATATTTTATTCGACTGTTAATAATAAATCTAAAACTGTAAACTAAAGCTTAACTTCTCACTTATCCAACTGTTAATAATAAATCTAAAACTGTAAACTAAAGCTTAACTTCTCACTTCATAATAATAGTGTATTTAATCTAAATGTAAATTGTAAATAATTCTTAAAATAGAAACTAAAACTTAACTTATAATACTACTTCAATAGGCTCTGATATTTTTGAGAAAAACGTAGGTCTATGATCTCTAACCTTTGTCCCATCGTATGTCGCTGAAATTTTGGCGGCGTTCGATTCAGTGGTTCGGTTTTAAAACAGTTAGATAGAGACGGACAGTTCAATCGCCGCACCCGGTAGTACATGCTGTTATGATAGTACTTACTAATTCCATGTCATTACTCCGACTAGTAAATAGTTATCTGTGGAATTTGTATTGCATAATAATAGTATGAATTACAAAATATTTTTTTTATATTGCAGAAAATCGCCCATTTTTTAATAAAATACCTTATGAATCCGCGTTTTTAGTATTTGTTGATTATAAACAGTTTATGGTTTATGATATACAGGAGTTTTAAATTCCTAACTTGTTTAGTTGTTGAGATAGAGCTCGTACAAAAATGGTCTAAAACTGACAAATTCTAGCGCTGAGTTGCCGGCGCAATTCAGCGCGAGCAGACGCAATCCAGAGCTAGCCGGCCTGATTAACTGCAGCGAACCGACGCGACCACGCCTCGCCTCGACGTGGGAGTATAAAACCACCTTTATATTAGTGCTAAAAATAAAGCCACCTAGCATGTTTTATTTTAAGATAAAACTCCTCACTAAAATGTATAAAATAAAAATAAATAATTAAAAAATTATGAAACACGACTGCCAAAAAACAAAATAAAAAGTTAAAAACAAGCTGTACAAGTTAATCTGTATATAAAGCGAAAAGTCATTCATTTACTCGCTGACTAAGGGAGCCCGCAGACATACAATTTTGTTGTTGGCCGACTAAATCGCAGAGTATACCGATAGGTATAGCGACATATGCTAGCCCGCACATCTTGTCCAACTAAATCGGAAACTGTATCTTAGTAAGTTACAATAGTTGGCCGACTTACATTGTATGTCTGCGGGGGGTCCATATTGGCTCACCTAAAGTTCTTTACCCGAAATTGTTCTTCCTAACGATTTGTAATCCGAATGATCACGCTTCCTAAAATTTTTCATCCTAAAGTTTTCATTCATACTATTTGTAGTGCTACCGGCGATGTCCATAACACTCATGTTTCCGAAAATTGTAATTAATAATATCATTAACGTAAATATATTTAAACTCCTACAGTTTTTTATCATAAAACGCTTTTATCCTACTGAGAGAACATAATCATGTACCAGATGCTTTGAAGGAAAAGGTTTGTTTTTAAACTATTTCTTGTGATTACAAAACAACTGTTTTTACATTTAGCCATTTTATTTTTGGTTATTGTTGTTACATATTTATTACTTTAACTATACCTGACATAATTATGTCTAAAATCCAACTGTTTAGAATGATTAAAGGTCGTTTCACTGATTTTTGTCTTAAATGAATGAAATTCAGGTCAAAGTGTCGTCTTGGGGGCACTATGAAAAAAATACTTAGAAAAATCCACGACCAATGTCGAGGTAGCGCTCGCCGGCCGCTGCCGCGGCACCGCTCGCTTCGCTCGCTCGGCTCGCGCGTAGTTGGTCACAGTTCTAACCTAACCTAACCTAATCCTAATCTAAACAAAAAAGATATGACTTTGAATAATAGTTTTAGCTTTTTCGCGGGTAGGTGTTAAAAAAGTTAAGACGTTTTTTAAATTTGGAATTTTAATTAAAATATAATCAATTGAAAATATTGATTAAGTTTACATCAGTACTTAGTCCACAATAGATAAATAACTAGTACTCACGTTTGTGGCACATTTATGTGACATACACACATTTTAAACACCACCTGCCAGCTGATCTACTGCACTATCTCAAAACATTTGTCACCACTTCACATCACAGAATGTCGCAATTTGCCGAAGTACTAGCTGCACAAAAAACGCTGGAGGAAAACTTTTTAAAGAAGATGGGTGAACTCGAAGCGCAAATCCAGTGTGCCGGGCCAGCCAAGGACACAGTCGCTAAGATAGCAGAAGAGTTCCGTACTTTCCGGGAGCTCATATTCTCTATGCTTGGTCTGCTTCGGAGCCAGATCAGCGAGTGTGCCAAGCAAATTGATGGTTTGGAGACCAGGCAGCGGAGGAAAGCATTGGTTTTCCAGGGACTTGCTGAAGTGGAGAACGAAGACAGCACAGCAGTCATTCTCGATGTTCTCAATGCCAAACTTGCCCTCAAGACTCTCTCAGCGTCTTCAATTAAAGCCTGTCACAGGCTTGGAGCCAAAAGCAAGGAGCATCACAGGCCTATCCTGGTTAGGTTCACCAGTGTGGACATCAAGGCTGCAGTTTGGAGGGCGAAGACAGGGTTGAAGGGCTCCAAAATATCTGTCAAGGAGTTTCTGACCAGAGCCAGGCAAGCTGTCTTCGGAAAGGCGCGTGAGCACTTTGGTATGCGGTCGTGCTGGACTCAAGACGGCATCATTTGTTTAAAGGCATCGGACGGAAGTCGGCACAAGGTGACTGCCATCGACGAGCTGAAGCCCTTGGTAACCAAATATCCAAAGGCGCCGGGTGCGACTCCTTCGACGAGATGATGAAGTGTCACGTTGCCGGGAGCCTGAAAAACACCAAAACATAATTTATAGGTGAATGTTTACTTTGATATCTTGTTGTTTGTAATTTCCTAGATTTGAAATCTTTACTCACTTTACTGTAGTTGTCCCGTCTCATAGTTTTCTTCTGATCTGTGCCCCAACTGTTTACGTTATTTCTGTTATTGCCTATTGAGGACTATTGGTTTTTCGATACCCTCAACAGTGTTTATCCTTCATTTCTTCAACATAACTTCTTTCTTTTTGTTTTTTGATGTAATGTCAGCTTGTCAAATTGACATTGGTAACGTTAATTTGACGTTGACGTTTCAAGTAAACGTTCTGAAATTACGTTTGCCGCATTGTGTTTGCGTTTGAACGTTTCGTTCCACGATGCGTTTCATTGACTAAATCTGCTGTTGAGTGTGTCATTGTGTTTTCTTATTTTTAATTGTGTCTTTGCCTTTTTATATTTTTGGGAACGCTGGTTTTTGTCTTGCGTCTAGTATTGTACAAAAAAGTGAACTCAGGTTTTGTTATAATGTTTTGTGTGCTGAATACCATGTTTGTCAATTGCTTTTAGTGTTTGTGTTAGCTGGCGGGCGGTGTAGTGCCCTGCACGTGTTTGTTGCTCTGTTTTTAGCAATACCATAATTTATTTTATATATAATTTATTTATTATTTATGTCAACATAACTACATACTTACATATATGTCAGAAAATGAGTCTTATTTTTCTGCCAACCAATCTACTGCTTCTTCTAGCGATGAAAGCTTTTCTTCTTTCAGCTATACCCTTGGTGACTATTTACAACAAAATTTCAATGGTCAGTCAAATCGGTTGGTGAATGTGTGTCACATTAATGCTCAAAGTGTTCCAAGCCACTACAGCGAGTTGTACGATGCTTTTAATAACAGCAATGTTCACGCCATCCTGATCTCTGAAACTTGGCTCAAACCGCATCTCCTATCCACCACCTACCCTCTTACTGGTTTCGTTCTTATACGGAACGATCGGATGGGTAAAGGAGGGGGTGGTGTGGCCATATATCTTCGCAGTGACTTTCCTTATAAAGTACTAGCCGCTTCCTCTTCTCATTATTCTGCTTCTGCTGAGTTTATTTTCCTTGAAGTTTGTGTCAAAGGAGCCAAAACCATTATTGGTGTTGTCTACTGTCCTCCCACTGTTGATTACTTCACTGAATTCGAATCAGTACTTGAATCCTTGGGTTCAGAGTATGCACATCACATCATCATGGGCGATTTCAACACAAACCTTCTTGCCCAAAACTCCCCTCGATCCCGTAAGCTCCTCCATCTTATCGAGTCAGCTAGTCTACACGTCTTACCGCTCAAACCTACTCATCATAATACTGTTGGCGATGACAGCTGGCTCGATCTGATCCTCACCTCGAATCCTTCCCTCGTTTCCTCCCACGGTCAACATGACGCTCCTGGCTTTTCTCATCACGACATGATTTTCCTTTCCTATATCCTGAAACCTCCCAAACCTAAACCCAAGGTTCTGTACAGGCGCTGTTTTGCTCGGATGAATGTCGATAAGCTCAAGGAGGATGCATCGGTGGTCGATTGGGAGCCTATGAAGGAAGCCACTTCCGTTGACGATAAGGTTGCCATCTTCAATGATGTAGTAATCAATCTTTATAACATCCATGCTCCTGTCAAAAAAATAAAGTTAAAACGCCCACCAGCTCCATGGATGACAAGAGGCATACAGATGGCAATGCGACGTAGAGACCGCGCGTTCCGTAAGTTTAAAAGGGATCGTACTGATGAGAACTGGACATTATTCAAAGCTGCAAGGAATAGGTGCAATCAGATGATACGGAATGCTAAACGCCGCCACATTCTCGATACTATTAGTTCGTCTTCTTCTGCCGATATTTGGAAATTTCTTGGAACTCTGGGTATTGGCAAATCGCGACATTTAGACCTTCCTAACACAATTGACTTAGACGATCTCAACCGGCATTTCTCCACTGTTTCTACCATGGATCGTCTAACCAAGCAACAAACTCTGTCTCTTATTTCTGGTCTAACGCGTCCTCATATTAATCCTTTCAGTTTCATTCCAGTTGAACCGGGAGAGATCAGAAAGATAATTCTCTCCATCAAATCAAAAGCGGTGGGATGTGACAATATCACCCGTGGCATGATCATCACTATTCTGGATCATCTCCTACCTGCAATTACCCATATTATAAACTTCTCCCTATACACCGGAGTATTTCCTTTCCTGTGGCGTAAAGCCTATGTTCGCCCACTACCTAAGGTTTCCAATCCCGCTCTTCCTACCGACTTCCGTCCGATTTCTATCCTTCCCTTCCTATCCAAAGTGCTTGAGGCCTGTGTCCACAAACAATTCTCAAACTTTGTTCATCGAAACTCACTCATTAGCCCTTTTCAATCTGGGTTCAGACCTGGGCACAGCACTACTTCCGCCCTTCTTAAAGTGACTGGCGATATAAGGGCAGGAATGGAAGACACCAAAGTTACGGCTTTAGTGTTGGTTGATTTCTCGAATGCCTTTAATACCGTCAGTCACGACATCCTGTTAGCCATTCTGTCATATCTTATGGTCTCTCCCAAAGCGCTGGAATGGTTCTCTTCTTACCTTCAGGAACGTCAGCAATCTATTCATGTTGGGGATTCTTCTTCATGCTGGTATGATTTGGAAACTGGCGTTCCTCAAGGCGGTATACTTTCTCCTCTTCTGTTTTCTATTTTTATTAATCTTATAACTTCCGAACTTCAGTGTGCGTATCATCTGTATGCAGACGACTTGCAATTGTACTGTCAGGCAAGGGTTGATGAATTGCCTGACGCTATCGACAAACTAAACAGGGACTTGAAAGCCATAAAAACCTGGGCTGACAAATTTGGTGTAGCCGTAAACCCTAAAAAGTGTCAGGCGATCATCATTGGCAGTTCTCGGGGTATTAGCAAGGTGGACAGTACAACCTTGCCACCGGTTCTCTTCAATGGTACGATCGTTCCTTTTAGTACTGACGTGAAGGACTTAGGCTTGCACATTGATAGTACCCTAAACTGGCGTACTCAAGTCGCTAGGGTAAGCCAGAAGGTTACTGGAACGCTGCGGGCTCTGTACCGATTGAAAAATTTATTACCATCGAGTACGAAGACAATGCTTGTGCAGTCCTTAATCTTCCCTATCATCGATTATGGTGATGTGTGCTACTATGACCTGAATGCAGATCTACTCGACAAACTTGACCGTCTTCTCAATAACTGCATTCGATTCGTCTTCAATCTGCGTAAATATGATCATGTCTCTGCGCAACGGTCGCTTCTAAAGTGGTTGCCTATACGCCAGCGCAGAGAGCAAAGGGCGTTGACCACCTTGTTTTCATTTCTTGACTCTCCCTCTTCTCCTATTTATCTAGCCCCCCACTTTCAGTACATTTGCGCCAACCACAATAGAAATCTACGTTCATCTCACAATCGTCTTCTTCAATGCCCCGCTCACCGCACAGACTTCATTCACTCTTCCTTCTTCGTTCAGTCTATATCTCTGTGGAATGCGCTCCCCCAGGAAATCAGGATGGCGACCAACCGATTATCTTTTAAAATTAAAGTTCGCGAGCACATTCTCAAGAAGCTGGCAGTATCAGCACAACGGTAATGTTTCCCATTGACTGTCTTAGTAGTTTTAGTATATATGTATTTATTTGTATTTATATTTATATATAATTACGTGTATATATTATATTTATAGTTTTTAAAATTTAAATAAATATACTTATTCCTCAATTCTCGCTATCGCACCTACCACTGTTTGTCTCTGCACCACCCAAAGGTTGACTGGTAGAAAATGCCTATGGCATTAAGTCCGCCTCTGTACATTTGTGTGCTTGAAGTATTAAATAAATAAATAAATAAATAGTGTAAAAGATGGTTATGTTGAGAAAATATAGGAAAAAAAATTATTCAAAAAACAAAAAACCCGACTGCAAAAACGCATAACTGAAAAGAGAAAAAACAAGCATTATAAATTAATCTATAGAATTTTGGTATCGCAGGCGGGGACAAACTAATAACCGGATGTATGGTGTAAGTTTTGTTTGTCCCCGCCTGCGATACCAAAATTCTATAGATTAATTTATAATGCTTGTTTTTTCTCTTTTCAGTTATGCGTTTTTGCAGTCGGGTTTTTTGTTTTTTGAATAATTTTCTTTATTTCAAGCTTTTTAGTTTTATTAATATATCTAAATTTGGCATTGACTCGTTAATAGCTTTTATTTGATACCAATATTGTTATAATTTATTTTTAAAAAAACCTTCCCCTCCCTTTTTTTTGTATTTGCAGATGCAATATATAAATATTATATAGCCTATGACACTTCAACAATTAAGACGAATCTAACGACACCTCATATGTTAAAATCCATCACGCCGTTTAGGCTACAGAGCGTGCCAAAGAAATAGACATACATACATACATACATACATACATACATACTCTCGAAAAACATTACCCTCCTTCTGGGGCAGTCGGGTAACAAATAAAAGTATAATAGATGATTATTGCTACTGACATTATGAAGTTGAATGCTTCGGAATTATGAACATTAGAGACAGAGTAGTTAGGAATTGTGATTGTTAGGATGAAAAATGTTAGGAAGAACATTTTCGGATTTCCAATTATCGGAGTTGAAAATTTAGGTGAACTTTGGCGCACCCGTCTGCGGGAGCTCTAAACAGATAAATAAAATTGTTATTGCAGTCGGGGGACCATTCTGTGGAATACTTTTTAATCTAAGAGTTCCTCCGACTGCAATAATAATAGAGTAGTAGAGTTAATAAAATAACTTAGACTTATTTTTTAAGATGCATGTGTTTCAGTACCAAATAAACCTATTTTTCATTTTTTTATATGTACTTACAATTAAGCATGTTTCAACTATCTGTCTTTATATTATGTTTGAAAGATTTGTCTGCTCAACGTAAATAACGCTACCTATGAAAAAATTTGAACTGGAAAAATGAAAGGCATTGCCATTGCAAGTGTGTTACGCCATTACCCCGCAGTTCTAATAACGCAGTGCACACACTTCTATTAAAAAAAAATCAATGGATGCAGGAGCAGACACAGACCAAGGAATCGTTGCAGGGTTGTGTTAGAGATGAAATGAATGAAAATAGAGTGAATGATACAGTAAGGACTGATAGGGAAGAACGGAAGGTATGAAAATATTGCACCGACCCCAAATTAAAAACAGGACGAGAGCATACAGAAGAAAAATAAACCTATTTCAATCATTTGCCCCGTTAGGGACGGTAATGTATATACCGTCAAACTGACCTGTATGTTCTCCTCTGTTACAGATATTTGCTGGCTACTTATACTGCATCTTCCTGTATATTCAACAGCATCAAACCATGCAGAAAGCTCTTTCAGGTTTGGACCAGATTACGAGTACAAGTACGGAATAGTTCCGAAACGAAAAGACAATCGTATAAATCAGCTTAGAGTACATCATACAGACCCGCCAATATGGAAGCCAAAAAATACACATAATTTCTTATATTATAGGTCTGGACACCTGTTTATTACCACTAGAGCAAGACCGAGGTTACCGAAATTTACTGGGATACCCAATCATAAATTTATTACGGACATACTATTCACCAGAACTCGTAAACATAAAGAACTCGTAAACATAAATAAAATTAAAAACAAAAAGGAAAAAGAAAGGCAGGAACAAGAAAGGCGGGAAAAAATTAAGGAAAAAATTAAGGAAAAAAAAAGGCGGGAAAAAATTAAGGAAAAAAAAAGGTTGGAAAAAGAAAGGCAAAAAAAAGAAAGGCGGGAAAAAAAAAAAGAAAAAGAAAGGCGGGAAAAAATAAAGGAAAAAGAAAGGTTGGAAAAGGAAAGGTTGGCAAAAGAAAGACGGGAAAAAATAAAAGAAAGGTGGAAAAATGAAAGGCAGGAAAAAATAAAGAGAAAAGAAAGATTGGAAAAAGAAAGGCGGGAAAAAAAAAAGGAAAAAGAAAGGTTGGAAAAAGAAAGGTTGGAAAAAGAAAGGCGAGAAAAAATTAAGGAAAAAGAAATGTTGGAAAAAGAAGATAAAGAAAAGTTGGAAAACGAATGGATGGATCATGATTATCTCAAACCTCATGATTATTATCAATATGATCCTGACATGATGTGGGACCAACCACAAGACATACATATATATGGGTAGGACAGAGAACTGCTCGAAAAAAAAGGATCCCTCCTTGTTATTTCGAGCCAAATTAATTGAAAAAAATAACTTTTCCTGATGATGATTTTCACCATACTCTGTTAGTTAGTTTTAACGTCCCATTACGTAGATAACGGCCCGTTAGGCGTAGTGAGTGTTTCACCACGTACTAACGAATGGTTAGTTCTCTTAACATTGCGTTAAACTTAATCACTGCTCCAATGGTCTGCTAATGCTTGTAACGGGCCGTCAACTGGTTGTGAGTTGGTGATAATTTTATTTTTTAATACGAATTAGGTGGTATAAAAAAAAATAGAACTTGTAATATTATTCGACGTCCTAGAACATACAAAGAGCGACGACGTCACTATTTTGAAGAATATGACGATGTAGATTTCAGGACAAGGTTTCATTTATCGATAGATTTTTGTAGCTATGGATGTTTTGCGATGAATGATTGAAGATAAACTTGAATATTCATCAAATCGGCATTTCCTTACGATGTGAATTGTAATAAAAATATGCCTGTTCTGTTATTTAGTACAACTTCTTACGTAAGGTGTTAGGTACTTAATATAAATATTTGGATGCTAATTTGTAACGTAGTTTAAAAGCTCACACATTAGTTCCCACTAGTAATAGGACGTCCCCATCATCTCTGCCGTGAATGTTACGCAAAGCGTCTACGAGATGGGCATGGATGAAGCAAACCTGAAATTTTGTTTGTTTACAGAAACAAGTCGATTTCGCTAATAAGCCAACTTCTATTTAGTTGGTATTTCGGACATTGAAGTTTCAGAAGAATTCAACTGTTGAATTCTTCTGTGAGCATCTTCCAACCCTCTTTTTCATGAGCAATTGTCACTGCAATATTTTTATGTTTTGTAATGAGTCTTATTGAAATTTCTTTTTTACTGCGCAGAAATTGGGACCGCGATTTCTTTTCGACATATTACAACACACAACATTTTAAAAATACTGTACATAGTAATAATCACTGAACCGTTGGTCTAGTGGTCGCAAACGCTACTGCTGAGCATGAGGTCCTGGTTTCGATTCCCAGGGGGCCATATAGATTTGGTTATTCTGAATTCAACAAATCCTAATTTCCTAAATGTTCCGCATCACGTCTGACCTGACCGCATTTTTAAATATTATGTCAAAAAAAAATACCAAACTGTTTCATAGCAATCTGTCTGATTTTCAAAATGTAGTTGAACGATAGCTGATCTAAAGTGGGTGATAGACATGCGTACTTGGCCCGCCGTCACGTCGGTGACACACGTGAAACACGCTTTCTGACACTGTATCGGGATGTTTTAGAATTTTCTGAACCAAACTAAACATACATTACACAAATGGCGAAACAAAAAGCTGGCTCGCGACTCGCGGGCATGACAGACGTACGAAACTACGAACCAAGGCCGGTTACGAGCAAAATTTTAAACCTGTTGGATCGCCGGCGAACTTACTCGGCGGTTTTAAAGTGCGTGTGACACACGGGCGAGTAAGGTCGCCAAACTATAAGACGGAGACCGCGTGCTTACTCACACGTCTATCACCTCTTTTATATGTAGAAAACACAATTTTTAGAAACATTTTATGCGCAAAATGTCTAAAAACAAACTTTGTCGTAATAAAATTACGAAATCTATGTATATTCTTAAAGCTTATTATTTTCCGAGTGACTAATAACTTAAAAGTCGACTAAATGTTTGCAACAAATAAAATAACTTGCCAGCGATTAAATATTTTCGCGACTATTATATAATGTAAGGTTCAAAATTAAAGGTGTTATAAAAACTAGCAGCTGCGTTTAGGTAGCAAATAAACTAGTAGTAGGTTATTTTTTTTTTTTATGGTTAGGTTAGGTTAGGTTAAAACTGTGACTTCCTACGCACGAGCCGAGCGTGCCAGAAACGACTAGATTATATAGAAAATCTAAACCTGCCCTAATAATACACAATAATAATATTTATTTTTTTATTTAGTTTTTTTTTTTTAATCTGATTTATATTATTTATGAATGCCCATTTTCTATTTTATTTCGCCATTAAGTTTCCGCTTAGATATTAATTCTGTTCCCAAAAGAAAAACTTGATGCTAGTTTAAATTAAAACGGAGTTTATTACTGATATATTAATATGCTACCTATTACTTATTACGATACTCCTTATTAGCTGCCAACCCATTATATATGGTACCCACTCTATTTTTTTTTTAAACCTATATTCATTTTACTTAGTTGCCGCATTAAATACATGCCTATTTTTAATATCAGTCAGTGATGAAACCGTCTGCCTATTTTATTTTGACATAGCAGAAATGGGTTTCCATAACTGTGTCGTTTCTGACCAGTACTGCCCACCGAGTCGGGTTCAGAATCATCTAAACTAACGATTTTATACGGTTTTGGCCGTCAAACGATGTGGTATGATTTTGGTCGTGGGCTCTCGTACTAACGAGAGTGAATGACAAGTCAGACCGGTCATATTTGTTCAATCGATGACAGATTCCACAGAGTACTTTATAATATACTGACAGATACTTCTACTTGATGTTTGATTTAGCAACGCCTTGGTAAGATCCCTCCGTAGAACGTAAACCTTTTTGACGTCTTCGTCAATTTTAACAGAACATTTCATAATGGCTCATTAAGAATAGTTTAGTGAAATCAGGTCTAACAAAATTGTTAGGATCAAAATACAATAAACGGTCGCTATTACGACATGATTGTCAAAATATGCATTTGGTTGACTACAAATGTAATCGTTTTCTTCATCTTACAAATTAATACAACGCACATAATATAACTTTAAGTAGGGTGTCGACACCATTAACTACGTCCCTATTAGTTAAGCTCACACTGTTTCCAATTAAAAGAACTACAGTACAGTCTGCTCTTTCATTTGTGTATGTTTTATTTTATGAACATGCTCATTAAAATGAATTAAGTTCAGGGGCCGTACCATGAACATTTTAAATACTTGCCAAGTACAGGGCAGGTCAACTTGGCATTTTAACCTGACAGGTTTTCTATTTGTACCATGAGCATTTCAGACTGACCTGCAATGTATCAACTTCAGACCTGCTACAATATCGTTGACCGGTACGCTCAGACCGGTACGCCATATTATAAACAAACGTTCGGAAATACTTTTTCGGAATGTTACCGGTTTTACGGTTATATAAAATATATAAAATTAATTTGATAACAGTATAAAATGATCAAAAAAATAAAATAAAATAACTATGTTTCGTAGCAAAAAATCTTATGTAACACGATTATGACGTTGGAGGCCCTTTTAGATGTAAAATAAAGGTAGGTAAGGTAAGGCAACAACACCAACCTACTTGAAGAAAACTTACCAAAGTTATTGCTATTTTCGAACGACTATAGCGTGTCAAATAAATTGTCAACAAGACAAGAAGTAATTATTGATGACATAAAAATTGGAAACATTTTTTTTTTTTAATAATCACAAGGGTTGCAATTAGGTACATAAAAAGGGTTCAAACTCGAGAAATGTCCCGCAGATTGTGGACGGACGTGACGGAACATGATGAGAATTCTATTATTGGTGGTGCTTTAAAGGCATGAGGAACAGGGTGTAAAGTTCACTCATCTCATAAAAAAGGGAGGCTCCTCCGACCAGACGGGTATGTCTGGCGGGCAACTGATCGAAAGTTGTTTTCGGATAGTCTTATATATTTATCATGCATGATTTGTGTAACGTCATGTCTTTAGTTACTGCGTAGTTCGTATGTAACGGTAACCGCTAGTGCTATCGATGATTCAAGAGGCTGGGCAAGGCTGGGCAGCTGTAGTTTGTTTTTTTACTAAGACTACGAATATTGTCTTTACCTAAAACATCTATTAAACATTAAATTGGTTTTTATTTATATGTATTGTGTTCTTGATTTCTATTTCTTTCACATCTACTTACTCGTACCATTTCTACAACATAAGTAGACGACAAAGAGACTGTTTTTTTCGTGGTCTATAATTTTAAATAACGCCACAATAGTATTATATTCACAAATTAACATGTACTTACGTTTTTTATTTTAAATTAAAGAAAACAGTTCAATAATAGTTAGTTTTACACGCCTGCTTAATATGACAGCAGGGCAGCTCAGTTTTCAAGGTTTTACATGTCAAAAATGACTTGATGGTAGAGCCTATCGCAGGTCAGACCAGTGAAATGTTGTCACGTGACCACTGAGCGGCTTTAGTCACGTGATCGCTGGCTCGCCTGTTATTTGACGTGTTCATGGTACAAAATAGCCGGACAGTTCACTTTCCGTCGAAAATTGACCTGCTATAAGAGTGCATGGTAACATACCATAGTTAACTGTTGTAAACAGGGGGCCTGTTTACAACGGTTAACTATGGTATGTTTAGAGCGGTTATTAAAAAATTGATCCAAAACCTGCTCCTAATCTATCAGAATATGCCAAAACATTACGTTCAGTGAGACTGATAGTTTCTATAGAATGAGTTAAAATGGGTGAAGTGGGAGGAGCAACATGCTGTGACATGAGAGGTGGTGGATTGGGAGCATAACTAAAGGTGAGATTGAGTGCACGGAGACGACAACGGCCGAAAGCAGACAACGGCCGAAAGCGGAGTTCATTCCTTCCGATCCCAATAAAACAGGTCTGTCGGGTCTAGAGTTATGTTATGAAAAAGAACGAAATCGCCTGAGAATAGTTCCATACCATGTCGTATAAGATTTAACACTATGAATTTTTGAAATACTTTCGTAAAGGTAACAACAGAGGCGCTATAAAAAAACATAAAGATTTGTAAAGAAATTGTCTAATTTTAATGAAAATATGTTGTTGTGTTAAAATATAGGTGCAGATGTATATTTCATTTATTTTAAGAGAAAATATTAAGTTAACATTATCCGGTAATATGCAACTACAGTCAAAGTCATAGTTATTTGTTATACAAGAGTGCAAAGTTGCTTTTTAACCGCGTGTTCAATTTTGATGACCGAGCAAGCGAAGGATTCTAAAATTGAATCACGAGCGCAGCGAGTGATTCAAAATTAGAAGCCTGAGCGTTAGCGAGGGAATCAAAAGAGCACGAGGTGAAAAATCTTTGCACTCGAGTGCAACACGTAACTTTTCATTCCACCTCAGCGAGGAAATGACTAAATGCAAAAAAAAAAAACGTTTACAATCACAAGATAGGTACACTTTTATTTCAGTTTAGGTATTAATTACTACATTATAACAGGTAAGTATTACAGAATAATCTTTAAATTATAACAAAATAATACTAAGGTATAATTAAGAAAATTTTAAAGTAACGTTGCTACAGTTATTTAAATTGAGTGTAATATTTTTGTTTGGTACTGTAATATTGGTGTTAGTCACTTGTGTACTGTTTTTCGGTAAACTATCTGTCATACTTAATAGTTGTACCGATTCATCGGATTCCCTTGGCGTGAATGTTGGAGAGAGAGGGAGATGGTTAGGTGTTTCATAACGGCTTATTTTTGATGTAGAAGGGCCAGTCCAAGGATCCGATTGAGGCTCTTTCAGTGTAATGGCTCCTACGATGCCTTCACATATTTTAGACTTATTTTGGATGGAATCCTCTATGTATCCCTCTACAACTGCATTGGACTTCCAGCCTCCGTGGCGCTTAAGGGACAGGAGGTCAGCTCCGGAATCAGCCAAAAGTGTGGCTGAAGTTTGTCGGAAACAATGACCCGTGTACAATAGGGGTTCTGGAAGTTCAAGAAATGTTGCTATTTCTCGTGGGATACTGCCAATTTTATTAGTACCCATAGGCTGTCTAACACACTTTCCATTGCGATACTGTAGAAAAAATCGATTGATTGGAGTGTTAGGCGGGCGTAAGGCTTGATATTTCTCAACAATCGTTACGTATTCCTTGCGAATGACGAAGTTGCGGTCTCTTTTTGTCTTTGTATTAGGTAAATTAATTAATAGTAAGTCATCTGAATGTTTCTCAATGTTTTTGACATTAAGTTGTGTTAGTTCATTAGTTCGACATGCTCCGTTTATTCCAATAATAAGAACAACCTGTAACGTAAAGAGTATTGTAGTAGATAAATGAATAAAATTGATATGAACGCATAATTATGCCTATCAACATCTACTAAGTATACTATTTAATTGAGATTAATATACTTAAGTAGATACTGAATGTGCAACTGACTTACTTTTGCCGCCAAATATACGGAATCGGGTGCTTCGTTAAGAAACTTTTCAATATCAGATACTGTGAAAACCTTCGATTTTTTTGGTTGATGACCAGATGAGGCTCTTTTTAAAAATGCCACTAATTTAGGATAGGTATCGATATGTTTGTCTTTTTTCATCTTTATTGTTGCTTTTAGCATCGAATACGTACTCCATAGAGTGCTTGCTTTCTTGTTCTCGGATAATTCTATAAAATATGCCAGCAAAACGTTTTCTGAGAAAGTTTTGGCTCCTTTTGCTAGTCGCCACGTGTTGAACATATCGTACTGTTTTAAATACTTCTCGCGTGATTGTTGAGGGAGAAAGCTCATTTGCGCATTATTAACAGTTTCAGTCAATTCTGTTGGCGTCAAGCAAACTTCCTCGTCGCTAGAATCACTCATTTTAGTTTTTTCACTTGTTTTCAAGTTTCTTGTTTTTAATAAAAGGTTTAACAATGACGTGAAAAAATGCCGCGTAAAGAACCGCGTACAAAGCAAATTGAAAAAAGAACACCAAGAAGGTTCCGAGTCTGAGTTTTTAAAAAAATTAAAAAAAAGTTGTATGATATATTCGGCACCATAGAGGTAGCAGTAAATAGGTTTAATGTTTTTTTTAATTCACAAACTTAGTGCACACGATGTTCTAAATTCAATTTACTTTATCCTCTAGCGAATAAAAACGGCTTTTCCACTCAGATATTGAAGATTAAAAATACTCTTTCCGAGATGGTGGGATGAAAAAGTTATTTATTTGCTACTAACATAGTATTAGTAGGTATAAATAGGTATATAGGGTAGGTAAGCAGGTAGATATATATGTAGGGTAGGTAGGTAGGGTAGGGTAGGTAATTAGGTAGAAATAGGTATTTAGGAAAGGTAGGTGCGCCGTAGATAAGTCCGTGCGAAGCCGGGCCGGGTAAAGCTAGAACAGTTACTTATAAATAAATACAAGGATTTTGCTTGCTACATCAGACTATATTGTACAAAATAAAATGTAAGTAGTACGCCAAATTTTAATTATAACATTCCGTCAATACAGGTATTTATTAACGTTATTTTTGATAGTCATACAGAAATCTATTATTTCTTACTTATTATTTTTACACATCCCATCGGAGTATGAGAGTGAGGGAAGAGAGAGTGCACTCGTGTCTGCGCACACACGCCTGCACTATAATATCTCCGGCGCCGAAGGCTAGTCTCCGTTGAGATTGGCCGCCTTGGCCGAATATTTTTACACAAATATGTTTTCTCAATATGAAATTGTATCCACAACGGTTTAAGATAACTGAATAGTGCATCGTATGTGCCAACATTCATTTCAATGTTACTGAATATATTGTCTATTGGAGTGTAACCCGTTCTGGTTGTAACATGAGGTACACACATCAACACCGTCTAGGGATACTTTGGAAAAAGTCGATAAAGTTCTTAAACTTTAACGAAATACTGGCCGGTTTTTAAATCTTTTGAAGAAAGATTATTTTGTAGACCTTTTGAAAAAAATAAAATTCCATGTATACCGGGTGCGGCGATTGAACTGTCCGTATGTGAAAATGAATTATTTCCTTTCCTTTAGCCTTTACTACAAGCTGAAGTCTCTTTCTGAAAGAAGCGCAGGCTGCTCGAACGACGTCGTCACTCAAACAATTCCATTCTCGCGTAAGAGTAACTTTGAGCGCTTCCACCGAAGTGTGTTTTTTAGCACAGGCCCTGGCCTGTAAAACACCCCAAATACAAAAGTCCAGCGGATTCAAGTCGCGCGATGACGACGGCCACATATCTCGGTCGATCAGCACTGGAACGTTTGCTTACAACCAATTTTGCGTTCCAATTGCTCTGTGCGATGGTGCCGAGTCTTACTGAAAAGTCCAACGCTCAGAACCGAATGTGTTGCGTGCCCACGGTATCAGCCCTGGTCGCAAGACTTGGTCTCGATAGATTTGTTGGTTTGTTTTGACTTGGTTGCGACCCATTGGAAGTAAAACGAGCGGAGAACGGCCTTTTTCAGACACCACCGCCCAGACCATGATTTGGTCGGCTCCTTGGCGTCGACTGACTTGCAATTCGTCTGAATGGTCGCTGACATATCCCTTCAACCAAACACGGTCATTTTGTTTGTTTAAAAACTGTTCAACGTAAAAAGTTTTCTCATCTGAAAACACCTAATTGCCGATAGTATTGAGTAAGCAGAAGTGGAGGACGACGATGACAGAGTTTTGGTTGTTAAAATGGGAATATTAGCGAAGAAATTTTCAAACTCAGTTGCCACCTCCACGTCTGTCTTAATATCTACATCATTGATTTTTAGATGGAAGTCACGATTCCATACCTACCGTCGTTCTTCCCGTTTCTGAATTAATAATATTCCAAGTTGTTTTAATTTTATTTCCAGAAAATATTATTTTATTTTTAATGTGTATGGCTTTTGCTGAGGCATAGGCTCTTTTAAAAGTTTTAGAATATTATACATAGGGAAGGATGCAACATGCAAGCATGCATACAGCATGCAAGCAGGCATGCAGCATGTAAGCAGGCAAACAAGCATGCAACATGCAAGCAGGCATGCAACATGCAGCAAGCATTGTTTCTGTCCCGGCTCCGGCGCTGCGGCGCTTAGGCGGCCCCACGCGAGCTTATCGTCGCAGATGGTTTTAACGCTCACCACCACAGCTTCGACTTGCTGGCCGGCCTAACCAGCCAGCCTCAGCCGCGGCGGCGGGCCTTCAAACCACCTGTTCTTCAGCTCGCGGGTCGCCCCACCCCTTAAATTACACTCTAGGGCAGACAAGACTGCGTGAAGACGGTTTTGCAGCGATTCGTTTCTGTTATATTTAAAATAATAATTGTGTTTTTATTTGCAACTTCGGGCTTTTAAGCTTCGGGATTTTAAGCTTTCAGGATTTAAAACTTTCGACCAAACAATCATTCGGCGTTTAAATTTTCGGGATTTCATCCATAGGTCTTTTAAACTTCGGCATTGTAATACGTACCTTATTGAGGTGGTGGAGGAATACAAGTTTAGTTATAGATAGTAGTTTCTCGTGGAAAATACACATAACATACCTATGTGACAAACTCAGGTTAATGCTTGTAAAGTTCCACCACCTTGGTTCTATAATAGAGCGGGCCACTTTGTACACGGTCTACTACTTCCATAATATATGGACTTGCATCAGCGTTGCCAGATTTTGTTTTTGCCAAGTCGCGATTCTGAAACGTTTTGAGTGAGAAAAACGGGATTCTTTCGTCGCAAGCGGGACGTATTAAAAATGTGTATATAGGTCATCAGAAGTTTTTAAATATTTATCTTATTGTTTGAGTTTTAAGTTAGGTTTACGTGACAATAGATAGCAAAAGCCAAAAAAATGATATTTTAAATCACCCTATCGTTAGGTAGTTGAGTGTTCTTAGGGTCGGGCCACACCTGCCGAACGTTCCGCGGCGGAACGCCTCCGTCGCGTCATTTTTCTATGGACGTAACGTTCGGCTGATGTGTCATAGGTAACTTGAAAAACATTAGGAGCTTATTCAACCGAACGTTCCGCCGCGGAACATTCGGCAGGTGTGGCCCGACCCTTAGTCTTACGCGCCGGGTACCTGGCTAGTCCACACTTGTCTGTGCCACCCCGCCGCGCTTCCTCAGCATACTGCACTGAGTTATTCCCGAAAAGCGGGACTGGGCCTGTCACGCGCGGGAAATTTAATTTTGATTAAAAAATCGGGACGTCCCGCCAAAATCGGGCCGTCTGGCAACGCTGACTGGCATGCTAAACATATATTATTTAGATAAAATAAAAATAAAACATTTTCATTCATGAGTAAACTCCAAATATGAAAATGTTTGCAGTCGCCATCTTGGATTTACATTTGAACGTCACTATCGGCTTTAAGACTCTCGAAAACCATGAAAACGACACCCATGATGAAAATTTTCTGCCAGTTTACTCCTACCGCGGTCAGTTGGTTCCCGTTTTCAAAATTTTATTCGTGTAATTGTGTTACGTCACATTTATTAGAAAGAAAAGAAGAAAGAATAATGAAAAGATGATGTTGATACTCATCGAAACGTACTTCACAGGTCTCTTCACAGGGATCTTGTCGAAGCTCGTACGTCACAGGGGCCGACACTGAAGGCTGAATGCTGCGGGTGTCGACCTCAGGACAAGCTGCTTCTCACACGAATAACTGAACGTCGCTTGCTCCCGAGTCACCAGTCCTGACTCTCTGTATATTTTGGCTGCTGAGAACAAAATTACAAACGTTGTTTAAAGGGAAGTTTTATAAAAATGTGGGTGTTACTGTAGTATAGTGCTTCTCTTTTTTGCGCAGTTTTACCACTTTAGTATCAGTGAAAAATAAACATATTTAGAAGTGAATAATAGGTGTTTCTCTTTTTAGCTCGGATCATTCTTTAATGAGGAAGAGAGATACATAGATAACCTTGCTATATTCCTTCCTTTGTGTGAGTGTGTACATAAGTAAAAGCCGTGGTAATAGTCTGTGTGGGGATTGTTACAACAGATTTGAGGGTCTGTTCTTTTAAGTAACATATAGGATTTCTATCTGTTACGATAAATTCGCCTCACCCCTAATTCACTCACTTGTTAATGTTTGCCATAGAAACCAACTGTTACGTTCAAACGTCACGCTCTTAGCGTGTATTATTGTTTGTTTATTAAACACTTAAGGTATCTGCACACAGCTTACGGGACAGCGACCGCGACGTGACGCTGAGCAGTTGTAATGTACTAGATACTACGGACGACTCCACACAGACCCGTCCCGCTCGGCGCGACGGTAACCGTCACGCCACGCCGCCGCCCCGCCGGGCGTGAATACAAGTCAGAAGCGGCGGGGCGGGGCGTGATGGTTACATTCAGAATTGAGAGATTGTATTAAAGCTTAAAACTTTAACTTATAACGGTAACTAATAAATTATAAGTTACTTTAACTAACTTAGTTACTTTGAACGTATATCTGTTTACTTTATTTATATTCTTTCTCTCCCAATTCGCGGTGGAACGGGACGTGATCGCGCCCGCAGTGTGACCGCTCCCGTCACGCCAGTACCCCGTCGCCGCCACGCCACGCCGCGCCCCGCCCCGCCCCACCCGCTGTGTGCAGATACCTTATACCGCACTTTTATTGTATTTTAAGCTCGATATACATATTCTTGAAACTCTTGAAAGCGATATCTCATAGACGATTTTGGTTTCCCTGGACTTACGATACGATATGATGTGTTGGATCATCCAGTCCCTCTCAAAATGGTTAAGCTAAATGGTGCTGATCCATAGCCATAGCAGTGAAGAGACGGCACGTCCCAGCAAGATGCGTGATCTTGCTGGGACGGGCCGTCTTTTCACTGCTATAGCTTATATTTATTTAATTTTTTAAATAAATTAAAGATTGAATAAAAAAGGGTATCTTGTTTGTGAGAGATTTGTTTTGTTTTCCTTTATACTAGTTGTGGTATTCTCCGATAGGTTATAAGCAGTTTTTTGATAATAGCTTTTTGCTTTTAGCAATTAATCGTTGTTTGAAGTGAATGAGCTGTTGGCCAGGAAAAGTATTTAAATTGTTATGAAATATTCAAAAAACTGCTAATTTAATTAAAATAGAAATTCTTTATATTCTAATCTAAATTAGTAAGGGGAAGAATTAAGTCACGACATGTTAGCAGTGGGTAATCGGACATTGGGATGCTGTGCTCACGTTATGATCATTTTGTGGTATCTTAGTTGGGCTCGACTAGGTCTGTTGAACCTCTAGCTCCGTTTTTGACGTCATATTTCATGAATTCGACGATATGTTGTACCAATAAAACTAATTCATTCCTATATTAAAAAATATATATTTTCGACTTCCTATAGTATCTACAAACCTACATTTATGTAATATTATTTATTTGGGATCCTTCATTGGTTTGTTGGAACTATTTTCTGTTTCATAAGTGAATTCAAATCATATGGTTGTAAAAGATTGCTTTCTTTGGTGGAAGGTTTGTAACAAAACTAACCTCAAAACTGAACAGAAAATCAAAGAACAACAACAACCCCACAAAATAAACGGATAATTTTTGTTGCCTTTGAAAGTTAAATTGACTCTCTTTAAACTAACTCTCTTTTACATCTTCTCTCTCTCTTTTACATCCAATTTATGCTATCTTAAAACATTTTTTGAAGCGCAACGGGCGGTCCATAGAAAAATGGTCATTTTCCTTTACCTCTTTATAATATTAATATTTGTTTTCCCTTTATTACATTTTCATACTTATGCATTACATTTTAAAATATTTTCGTCAAAAAACTATTAAAAAAAACAATAAAAAAATAAAAAAACTGTGGCCCATCGGCATCAGGAACAGGATCCAAGCTGCCGGTGGTCAGGGCTCTAGAGAGAGAAACCTCCTCACTATGCGTGCCGTGTCTAGGAGTACTGCTTTCTGAATCAAGCCCTTGATCCAGTCGCGCAATGAGAGCCTCCTGAGGTGTTTGTCGAGGCTCTCCGCTATTAGGCCATTAACCGTTACGATTATCGGTACAATGATTGCAGAGTCCTCGTCCCACATGTCAACAACCTCGTGTGCTAAGTCACGATACTTGATTTTTTTATCTTTCTCAGCTTTCACGAGATTCTCGTCATGAGGGACAGCGATATCAAAAATCGCTCTCGTCGATCTATCACCACAATATCAGTATCAATACAATAGTCCTGTCAGTGATGATAGATCGATCCCAATACAATGAGATGTGACCATTCTCGAGAACTGGGTCGGGCCCATACCTGTAGTATGGTACTTCGGACTCCTCAAGGTTGTATTGCAAGGCAAGTTGCTGGTGGATAATCCTAGCCACTAGATTGTGTCTGTGCAAGTAGTCGCCGTTAGCAAGACGAGAACAAACGGAAACAATATGTCTGATTAATTCACCGGGACAGTGGCATGCCCAACAGATGTCAACCGTACCATCCTTGACAATGTATTTCCGATAATTATTCGTCATGATAACTTCATCCATAATCACACAGACAAAACCTTCGGTTTCCCCGAAGAGGTCACCGAAGCGCAGCCAGGATATAGACGCCAGAAAGTCTACGTTAGGCCCATGGATGGCCCGGAAAAAGCGTCCGTGAAGCTCTTTGCCTTGCCATACTTCCTTACGATCGTTAGTATCAAGTACTACAGATTTGCGCCAGTTCTCTTTCGCCAAGGAGATCGAGGTGAGGCCTTTGTCCACTGCGACCACATCTTGGTGCATCCCCACGTCAGTTTGAAGGAAATGTTCCCTGAGACTGTAAATCTCGCGGTTGTGGAGGGTTTTAGCATTAGAAACCTCGACCCCCACACTTTCGCGGGATGTACAGTCTCATCACTGATGATCGTGGGTGATGCATCCGATTTGCCGTCAGCAATATAAGGACCTTCCTATCCAGGGCGTCAAGTTCCGTCTGAGTAGTCCATTTGAGTATGCCGAAAGAATACATCAAACACGTTAATAATTAATTATATTATTTATGTATATATTGTTAATTATTTCCGCCTCTTGTTATCCGTCATTCGTGACTAACACTTCCCTTTATCTTAATCATAACATATCAAACCATTAAAAGATACATAGAATTTAAATTGAATAATGAATAATATGACATTTTTCTTAATTCGCTATTTTGCTATTATAATCTACGGGTCTATAAAACTTATTTCTTGAGCTGCCACTCTGTTCACTCTGTGCCAAGCCGTTTGTCGCATGTCGTTCGGTGCGAAATGATAACTGTGAAAACAAAAGCTTCCTGCAGCTATGAATCTGATATCACGTAAGATATTTTATTTTTATTTTTAACTTTCATTTACGTCTTTATTATTTTCGCAACAAACCTACCACAAAAATATTCTGACCATAGATCTATGACAGGGTAAGGAGCTTGTGGCTAAGTAATATCTTTTTTAGTCAATGATTGTGATCCTGTGAGCGATCACATCATTGACCAACAACATCTTGTCCAATAGTCAGTCCTCACCGGCTTGTTTGGCACCGGCATTTGATATTTCATTACTGTAACAAAGTTATCCCACTGATGGTTCCCCTACAAAAACTAAAGTTATTGTAAAACCTCATACACTGTGTATAAACCCAAATAAATAATGATATTGTTATATTTAGTGATGAAATTGGGAAAGACATGGGCCAGTTAGTATCAAATATTTGCAAGGGAAAGTCAGTTACTAATTATTGTATGTCTGGCATAAGTTATGTTGACATAGTGACAAAGATTATTAGTTTAAATATTCACCAGGATACAAGTTTGATATTATTGATTAATAACAGAGGAAATGTGAATCAGCACAGTCTGCTTCATTACTATAACAAACTTTGTGAGCTAGACTTAAGACAGATTGTTATGTTTACGGGTATTTCTCATCAAATTTTGAAATTTCATTATGAATTTCATTACAAAAATATATAAATATTATATAATTTTTTTGCAGAAATACAATGTTTTACTATAGTGAGGTTTATCAAAAATGAAGGTCCTCCATATTTTTGTGTATAACATTTAGAAAAATTACTTTCATTCAGAAATCGAATATTCGTAATAGGGTGAGGGAATGATTTTTTTTGGCGGGACATATTTAAAATCGAATTCTCGTTTTTATAAATTCGTCGTTGTAAGATAGAAGCTTTTATAGACAATAACAAACATGTTTCTAATATTTTAAATTTAATGGAAGATGAATATAATATAGTAGGTAATTTATAAACCCAAATGTTTGCATGTCACATTATTATGACTAAGTGTTATGGATCTGTATTTGTATTTATGTTAAGATCTAAATTGTACCAATACTTATGGCAAATAAATTGATTTGATTTGATTTAGCATAATTTTATTATTAAGGATATTGATATATTTGAGATGTAGGTAAGGTAGGCATTTTAGTAATGTTTTTGAACTAAGGGATAAGGTGAGGGAATGACTTTCACGGTAACAAAGTAGCCATATCTTTTTTTTCTTTAGAGGTAATACGTTTTCTTTTCAAATAATAGTGGTGTAGACAGTGAGCATTGAAATAAAAAAAATACTTATGTAGTTAATGCATATGACTCGGTACTTATGACTCGGGACTCAAATTTCGAAATTTGATGAGAAATACCCTTACATTTCCTTATAGTAACAGTTTGCCACAGAGAGAAAATAATTTTAGGCAAAAATAAAAATATAATGTTAAATAATATGTCAACTAATAATTAATTTTCATGTAATTGACACTAACAATATGTTAGTAAATATTTTTATGTGACAAAATACAAATTGTATTTAGCAACATGTTTAAATCGACAAATAGCTTTATCGCTATACTTTTTTTTTAACTGATTTATCAGCCAACAAATTGGCTAATAAAACTGTTGCTTCTATTGGGCAATTATCTGACATTATCAGTGATTCAGCCAATAACTTGGCTACACAAGCTGACATTAATTTAAATTAGAAATTAAGACAATAGAGAAAACCTGTTGCATAATTAATGGAGTTAATTTAAATTTAAATACTAGTCTAAATCATCAAAATATCAGAATAAGTTGTAAAACAGTTCACCTGGTGCACCAAAATATTCAAGGTATGTTGGGAAAAGACCTTATAACGCGAACTCTTTCACTTCGCTCTCACCACAAACCGCCCGTCCAAGGAGGATGGGCTAATATGTCAGATTCTTCTAGAGTCGTATGACATCCGTCAGCTTAGCTACGCACGTAGGTACATTTTTTACGAAGATGTGTGTTTAATAATGTGTGTTTACTAATTATATATATCTACATAATTATTAAAACCTTGAAATTGAATTATTCATAAACTGTAACAACATTGATATTTTATGTATTACAGAACATTGGTTAAAAAGCCATCAGTTCATGATTAATTTCAGTAATGACCAGGTTGGTAGTTCATTCAGCAGAGAGAATGCAATACATGGTGGCTCATTGATACTGTTAACTAAACAATTTAAATTCAAAGAACGTAAGGATATTGTAAGCCTCTCTGTTGAGCGGACTATAGAAATAGCTTGTGTGGAGTTGGAGCAGCTTGTTGTATTGAGCGTGTACCGGCCGCCGTCATCAATTTATGATTGCTTTGAGAGTATCATGGATGATGTGTTACAAAAACTTGGTAAATTAGGCAAAAATATAGTTGTATGTGGTAATTTTAATGTTAATTTATTAGAGGACTCCACGAAGAGCCCAAAAATTAAAAAAAATCGGTCATATAACCTTAATCATTTATTTTTGGAGCCTACTAGAATAACCGCCACCTCATGTTTAGATAATATATTTACTGACATATTGCCTACTAATAAAAAAGTTATAAGTCAACTAGATTCTGACCACTGTGGACAGCTGATTACTTTTAATACAAGATAAAAAAGTGGCTAAGAGAGATTATATCACTGTAATGCCAAAAACTGCAGGTAGCTTGGAGAGTTTTAAAAATAAACTTATTAGTAAATTACCCTACTTGCCTTATTGTGATAATCCTAATGAACTGTACAATTCCTTCTTTGTCATGTATTGTACAGAATTTAACTCAACATTTATACCGAAGCAGATCTCAGTTAATGGGTCTGCAACTTTCAGTGAATGGGCAACTAATGGGATATTTAAGAGTAGAATCAAACTCTTTGAACTGTACGAAGAAAGAAATTATAATAATAGTAAAGAATTTTATCAATATATAAATAACTATTCCAAATTATTCAAACAAGTTTGTAGCGAAGCTAAGTGTCGATATTTAAGCTCATAAATAAAAAATTATCAACATAAAATAAAAATGACATGGGAAATTATAAATAATGAGACTGGAAGAGACAGAAAGCGTAGTGCAGCCTTAATATTAAAAAAAAAGTTATTAAAAAGGATTTATAGTGGCGAAATTTGTTGAAAATTTCTTTGCAGATATTCCAGTCTCCACCACTAAATCTTTAAATTCTTCACCCACTGTTGCCGAGTCCCTATTGAAAGAAAATGTTGAGAATTGTAACCATGAATTTAATTTTGCCAATGTTATTGTTAGAGATATTATTAAAACTTTCAATACAGTTACACAATTCTTCTTTCGAATGTCAAATTACTGACGACTGAAAGAGAGAAATCGGTGTGTAACTATACAGACGATATACAACGTTTATAAGTAAGGAGGTAAATGTTAAAAAAAACTGCTGATCTATGGGGAAATTCCGTAGAGGTTGCAAAATGCATAATCAACACTGTAGCGCCAGAATTAGCAATTATCTTTAATAAATGTATTGACTGTGGTGTAATTCCTGACTTAATGAAGAGTAGTAAAATAAAGGGAATTAAAAACGATCGAATAAAAAAACACTTTGCGACTGATGATGAGATACTGTTTTAATAACTTGAGCAGTATGAATTTGAGTATGCGAAAAATTTACTAAACTAACGACGAATTAATAATAAAATCCAGAACGAGCTTACAAAAAGTGGGTTGTGATTAATCCATTTCAGATATTAAAATTCTAGCCGTGCGACTAAATTACTAAGATAGCGACTAGAAATACAGAGACGACAACTTTAATAATATGATAGAGATGATTTTTCCAATTGAGGTTTTACATAACGAACTACTAAAAAGTTCACTTTAAGCAACGTTTGGAAGCTGCTTTATTAATGATTATTGGTTACTGATATTCTATTTGGGGTCTTATGTTTTTTATTTTTTTTATTTTGATACGATTGTTTAATGAAAACTACAGACTGATGCGCGCGAATTCGAATGGGGGTGGAGCGACGAATCGATGCAGTCAGGTGAGTTGGGCTGCGGACCAATAGTGTTGCGTGTTTACGATGGGTATCCCTCTATCTGACAGAATCTTGATGCTCCGAAAGGATAGTGGGCAAAAATGTATGGGCGGCACACCCACGTCCGCCACAGTTGAAACTACTGTAGTTTTGAAGGCATTGCTTCTCCCTCTGTTCACGCCGAAGCGCATCAAAATCGGTCCCAGGGTTCTTCAGTTGCGACGATGTTAGGGTAGGTTAGGTTAAGTAAAATACACGCAGCTCCGCCACTACACCCCGCTCTGCCACAGTTGAAACCACTGTAGTTTTGAAGACATTGCTTCTCCCTCTGCTCAAGCCGAAGCGCATCAAAATCGGTCCCGGGGTTCTTCAGTTCCGACAATGTTACGTTAGGTTAGGTTGGATTAGGATTGGTGCTCGAGGGGGACCCCCCACAGTGCTTGCGTCCACGTCGCGTCCCCTGGGCAACGACCCGGTTCTGACCACCGTAACGGAGTGGCAGACCGGGCTCGGCTAAAGTGCACTGTGAATCGTAGGCATTCATGCGGTCGTCTACGAACACTGAGGTTTTAAATTTTAAAGAAAAGATGGGTAAGCCAACGCGGGATGCGTCTGGCCGATTCGTTGGGAATCGCTCCTCCCAGGGCGATTCAAACGGCCCTTCTCAGGGCCAACCCAACGGCCCTTCTCAGGGCCAACCCGACGGCCCTTCTCAGGGCCCCGCCGGCGGCGCTTTGGCGCCGGAAGCTGACCGCGCATCATCTGCGGCCAGCTTATTCTGCAGGCCAGACGAGTTCTCGGACACCGACGACTCCAATATGGACACGTCGGCGGCCGAGAGCGACTGCTTCAAGCGGAAGCGGTCTGAGGGCTCCTCGGGGTCAACTGGTGGCAAGTCGAAGAAGAAGTCGAAGTCGAAGAAGGCTTCGACTTCCGCTTTGGCTTCAACCCACGATGTGGGCCTGGTGGACGCCGAGCGCCAGCTGAATCTGGCTAAGAAAAACCAACTCCAGTTGGATCTGGAGGAGAGGGTCGCCGCCAAAGAAAAGCAGGCGCAAGCTGCCAGGGCGAGGGCTGGCTACGGTGCATCAAATGTGCTGTATGCTGACCACTCCCTGGCAGAATTGGAGCGCATGGCGGCGGAAGACAGGGAAGAGGTCGTGGAGGTCGCCTCCAAGTCGTCAAACCTGAAGGGGACCTTCCAGAAGGCCCTCAAATGCCGTGCCGCCAGCATGCACGGCATTATTGCGGAGCTGGTTAGGCGGACGGCCACGGAGGAGACGCGGCAGCTGCAGGCGAAGGTGGATCGCCTGCAGGCGGAGGTCAGCCAGCTGCACCAGAAGCTGGCTGAGGCCACGGCGAGGCCTGCCCAATCTGCCCCGGGGCCGGTGGCGACAGGTCCCTCCTCCTCCCACGCCAGCCTTGAGGAAATGTTCCGCAGGGTTGTCATGGAAGAGAGGGCCTTCACCAGGGCCTGCATCGCAGGCATTGAGGACCGGCTCCTGCCGGAAAAGCGGCTCCGCCCGCCGCTAGCGGCAGACACGAGGCCACCACCGAAGGAGCTGGTACCGGCGCCTATTGCAGGCCCGGTATCAGGCGCAAAGCCCTCCAAGGGCAAGGGTAAGGGCAAGAGGACCAAGGCGGGTCCTCATGCCCCCACCACAAGCACGGAGGCAGCGTCTGGGTCGACTGCCACTCCAGCAGCCCCCCAGAACCCGCAGGAGGAAGACGCCCTTCTTCCCTCCACCACCCCGGCCAACCAGTCGTGGACGAAGGTGGTCAAGAAGGGCAAACGGGGGAAAAAGGGGAAAAAGCAGGCCCCCAAGCCCTCTGCGACTGCTCCTGCAGCCAAAAGGGCTCCAGCCGGCGGGAGGAAGTTGGTTCCTCCCAAGACCGCAGCCGTAGTGGTGACGCTCACCGCTGAGGCTGTGGAGCGGGGGGAGACGTACGCGTCTATTATGACGCGTGCGCGTACCAATGCCGATCCCAAAACACTGGGGATCGGCACACTCTCCTGCCGCCGGACCCAGGCTGGGGCTCGAATCTTCGAGTTCCCGGGGGCTAAGGGCGGCGCTGACGCGGACCTCTTCGCAACCAAGTTGCAGGAGGTCATCGCGGACGCGGCCAGTGTAGCCAGGCCCTCGAAGTCTGTGGCCTTGGAGGTGACCGAGCTCGACGACTCGGTCACCAAAGAGGAGGTGGAGGCGGCGATCGCAGCAATTGGGGGCTGCGGGGTCGCAGAAATAAAAGGTTGGGCCATCAGGCCTGGCCGCGGCGGCATGGGCACCATCCGCCTCGAGTGCCCAGTCGCCACAGCTGTGGCCGTCCTTGCCAAGGGACGGGTTGCCGTCGGCTTTAGCTCGGGTGTAGTCCGGGCACTTGCAGCAAGGCGTCTGCGCTGCTACAAGTGCCACGGAGTCGGACACACTCGGCCCCTCTGTCCGTCCGGGGTCGACAGAGGGAACACATGTTACCGCTGTGGCAAGGACGGGCACAAGTCCGCCTCCTGCGAGGCCACCACGCCGCACTGCGCAGTGTGTGCCGCCAGTGGCTGCCCGGCGGACCACGTCACGATGGGGAGGAACTGCAATCCTCCCCCAAAGAAGGGCAAGGAGCAGGCGCCGATCCGGCCTGTCGCTGCCGCCGCCGTCCCTGAGGCTGGGACATCGGCGGATGTGGAGGGGGGTGCGATGTCTGATTGATGGATAGTCAGATCAAACATCGCATCCTCCAGGCGAACACCAACCACTGCAGAGCAGCCCAGGATCTGCTGATGCAGAGCATGGCTGAGTGGTTGGTGGACGTGGCGGTGGTTGCCGAGCCGTACTCGATCCCTGGCCGTTGGCTGGGTGATCGGGATGGTTCGGTGGCATTAGTGTCGCGGTCTTTCACGGACTCCCCTTCCCTCTCGCTCTTAGAGAGGGGACCGGGATACGTGGCCGCCGCGTGGGGAGACTTGGCCCTTGTGGGCGTTTATTTCTCCCCAAACCGCCCTCTTTCGGATTTCGAGAACTTTCTCGAAATCCTCACAGCAGTGCTGGGGAGGGCGGCGCCACGCCAGGTCGCCATTATGGGTGACCTGAACGCCAAGTCGACGGCCTGGGGCAACCCGGCCGCCTCTTGCAACGTCCGGGGACGCGCCGCAGAATTTTGGGCGGCGTCGTGCGGGGTGTCCCTCCTGAACAGAGGGACTGTTCACACGTGTGTGCGGCAACGGGGAGGATCGGTGGTCGACGTATCGTTTGCCACCCCCGTGCTAGCCGCCCGCGTCGTGAACTGGCGGGTGGAGATGGCGGAGACCTTTTCGGACCACCGATATGTGCGCTTCGACATCTCCACCCAGAGCTCCCAGGGGATGGTCCGCTCGGGCCAATCTGCGTTCCCCCGGTGGGCTCTCACCCGCCTGGACCGAGAGGCCGCCGAGGAGGCGGCGTTCGTCCAGGACTGGCTCACGCCTCCTGTCGAGGTCCTGGACGTGGACGCCGCAGCGCTCCAGCTGAGGGGGTCCCTGACAGAGGTGTGCAACTCCAGCATGCCCCTGTCTCGCGGCGTACCTCCCAGACGCGCCGTCTATTGGTGGTCGGAGGAATTGGCGGGGCTCCGGACCGCCTGCGTAGCGGCCAGGAGGGCCTACACGCGGAGTCGGAGGCGCAGGCCCCGAGACCTAGCCGGCGAGGGGGCCCTCTATGCGTCGTACGTCGATGCAAAGAGAGTCCTCAAGTTGGCAATGTGCGAGGCCGAAGACTCGGCGAGAGCCGAGATGCTGGAGGGTCTCGACAGAGACGAGAAGCAATGCGATAGCGATCATTTGTTTCATTTTGACAGTTCAACAACATTCAATGCGATAATTACGTTGCAGTGCAGAATTAAATTTCGAACTTATGAAGTAATGGATTAGTAATCTGTTTCAAAACGAATTGATTGTGTATTACGTAATTGGGGTACCGTTCGGGAGACCGTACAAGGCGGCGCGGAGTAAACTGCGCCCCTGTGGTCCTCCGCTGACGGAGACCCTCGAGCCGGCATTGCTGGATGGGGTGGTCCGGTCCCTGTTTCCGTCCAGGACCAACTTCACGCCGCCAGTGATGGACCCCCCCCCGCGGGAGGCGGTTCCGTCGGAGGAGGAGGTTCTCCCGGTGACAGCGTCGGAGCTCTACGCGGGCACTCTGCGCCTCCGCGCGAAGAACACGGCCCCAGGGCCGGACGGTGTTCCCGCAAGGGTGGTGGCCATAGCCGCCTCTCAGATGGAGGAGAGGCTTCGGGACCTCTTTAGCGCGTGTTTCACGACTGGGAGGTTCCCGAAACCTTGGAAGGAGGGGCGGTTGTGCCTCCTCCGAAAAGAGGGACGCCCGGCGGACTCCCCCTCGGCTTACCGGCCCATCGTTTTGCTCGATGAGGTCGGTAAGATGTTCGAGGGGATTATCGCCGAACGGCTGTATAGTCTGCTGGGAACGGTGGGGCCGGACCTGTCGGACGCCCAATTCGGTTTCCGACGGGGTCGTTCGACAGTGGATGCGCTGGCCCTGCTCAAGGGCCAGGTGAAGGAGGCCGTGGAGGCGGGGGACGGAGTGCTGGCGGTGTCATTCGACATTGCCAACGCCTTCAACTCTGTCCCCCACTCGACAATATTGGAGGCGCTCCGGTATCACGGAGTGCCTCAATACCTGCGCACACTCTTGGCCAGCTACTTGGAGGACCGGGTGGTCCTCCTCGCGGACAAGACGGCCAGAGTGAGGCAGTATGGTGCAGAGTCCGGTGTTCCACAGGGATCGGTCCTAGGACCACCGCTGTGGAACATTGGATTCGACTGGCTCCTGCGGGGGACCCTCCTCCAGGGCACGAGCATCATCTGCTACGCAGATGATACCCTCCTCGTTGCCCGGGGGAGGAACTTCAGGGAGGCGGCCATTCTGGCCTCTGCTGGCGGATCCTTAGTGGCTGGAAGGATCCGCCGCCTAGGGCTGAAGGTGGCGCTGCACAAGACGGAGGCCGTGTATTTTCACGGTCCTCGGCAGCGCATCCCACCCGACGGACACATTGTCGTGGAGGGCGTCAGGATCGTTGTCAAGGCCCAGATGAAGTACTTGGGCCTTGTACTCGACAGCAGGTGGCGCTTCGGCCCACACTTCAGCGGGCTGTCGACGCACCTGCTGAAGGCTGCGAATGCCCTTTCCTGGCTCCTCCCGAACCTGGGAGGTCCGAAGGCGCGATGCCGGCTTTTGTATGCCGGCATCCTCAGGAGCATGGCCCTTTACGGGGCCCCGATTTGGGCGGACTCCCTCCACAGGAGGGAGAACGCCACTACCATCCGTAGGCCCCAAAGGGCCATTGCACTGCGGGTGGCGAGGGCCTACCGGTCGGTGGGCTTCTCGGCGGCGTGCGCCCTGGCCGGCACCCCTCCTTGGGAGCTCGAGGCGTGGGTGCTGACCAGAGTGTACGAATGGACGGCGCGGTGTAAGGCGCTCGGGGAGCCCCCCGCCGCACAAGAGCGGGAGGCCGTGCGGCAAGAGGTGAGGGACGCAATCGTCCATCACTGGACGGAGGACCTCGCCAATGCCGTTTTCGGCCGCCGAACTCTGGACGCGCTCGGGCCAGTCCTGAAGGATTGGCTCGAGCGGTCCCACGGTTTCCTCTCTTTCCGTCTGGTGCAGGTGTTGTCCGGCCATGGGTGTTTCGGAACGTACCTGCACCGGATCCAAAGGGAGGAGACCCCGTCGTGCCACGACTGTGGCGCGGCGGAGGACACGGCTCAGCACACCCTTGAGGTGTGCCCAGCCTGGTCCGAGCTGCGCCGCAGTCTGAGCGCAGCGGTCGGGCAGGACCTCTCGCTTCCCGGCGTCGTCAACTCGATGCTGGAAAGCGAGGGGGCCTGGACAGCGGTCGCCTCCTTCTGCGAGGACGTAATGTCGCAGAAGGAGGACGCGGAGCGCGCGCGGGAGGACGACCCTCTCGCAGCGCCGCTCCGCAGGCGAAGACGGGGCATGAGAAGGCGATTGTACGATCGTCGTCTTATGCCCCCTGGTGGTGAACAGCGGGAGACGGGTGCGGGGGCGCCTTCTCCTGCATTGCACAGTTCACCATCCATGTCGGGCGGGAATGACAGAGCGCTCGCGGTCATTCCTGGGCCCCTCCCCGATGGGGGGGGCGTGTCGGGCTCGCCTGCAAGGCGGGCGGTCGTCAGCGGGGGACTGGATGTTATGGCTCTGCCGGATTCCCAGTCCTCCTCTTTGCAGACGAGGTAGGAGCGCCGCTGGGTCGTTTAGTGGGTATACCGGATTTTCCAGGGAGTCCCACATACCCCTCCCATCCCCCGATGGGTGGGCATGCGTAATGCATTTTTCCCAGCGTCAAAAAAAAAAAAAAAAAAACGATTGGTGCTCGACAGCCGGTGGGACTTTGGGCCCCACTTCCGACGGTTGGCGCCCAAGTTGCTGGGCGCTGCTGGGGCGCTGTCAACGCTGCTTCCCAATCTGGGGGGTCCGAGCGCCGCTTGTAGGCGGCTCTACGTGGGGATCGTGCGGTCGATGGCCCTTTATGGGGCCCCGATCTGGGCGGCTGACCTGACGGCCGGTAGCATCGCAGTATTGCGCAAACCGCAGAGGGCGATGGCCGTCAGAGTCATCAGGGGGTATCGCACGATCTCCTACGAGGCGGCTTGTGCACTGGCCGGATCCCCGCCCTGGGACCTGGAGGCGAAGGTGCTCGCGTCACTTCATCGGTGGCGTGAGGAAGCCACAGCGCGGGGCGAGCGACCGATACAGCGACACATGGAGCTGCGTCGGTCTCAGCTTCGCGAGGTCCTGGTGGCGGAATGGCGGGAAAGGCTTTCACGCCCCACCGCCGGTCTCGACACCATCGAGGCGGTCCGGCCGGTGCTCGACGACTGGCTCGGGAGGAGGCACGGCTCCCTGTCGTTTCGGGTGACGCAGGTGCTCTCGGGGCATGGCTGCTTCGGGAAGTACCTGTGTCGCATAAACAGGGAGCCGGACGCTCGGTGTCACCACTGCGTCCATTGTCGGGAGGACACGGCGCGGCATACATTGGCAGAGTGTACCGCGTGGGAGGAGCCGCGCCGTGCCCTCGTTTCAGAAGTTGGAGCCGACTTGTCACTACCGGCCGTCGTTCGTTCGATGGTCGGGAGTGCCGAGTCGTGGGACGCGGTGGTTTCCTTCTGCGAGACAGTCATCTCGCAGAAGGAGGCTGCGGAAAGGGAGAGGGAGATCTCGTCCACTCACCCGGCCCGCAGCAGGCGCACCGGGCTTCGGCGGAGGGCGGATAACGCCCTCTTCCAGCCCCCCTAAATGGGTCCAGGGGCGACGGATTCGGGGACATCCATCGCCCCCCATCACACAGGACCCGAGATGGCGGCGCAGAGTGTTCCACGCGCGCCACTCTGAGACGTAACGGGGGGAGTTTGAACGCCTCACTCCCCCTACGGGACGGGGCCCGCAGAGTGCGGGCCGTCACCAGTCCGGGGCAGCGGAAGTCGCAATTTGCTTCCGCAGCCCCCGACGCAAGTGTGCGAGGGAACACCGGGGTGGTTTTAGTCAGTAAGAGTCTGACAGACCCCATCGCCCACCCCAGGGCGGAGGACATCCATGAGGATTTCCACCACGAGAAAAAAAAAAAAAAAGGTTAGGTTAGGTCAGATAAAATACACGCAGCTCCGCTACTACACCCAGCTCGGCCACGGTTAACACCACTGTAGTTTTGAAGACATTGCTTCTCCCTTTACTCATGCCAAAGCGCATCAAAATCTGTCCCGGGGTTCTTCATTTCCAACAATGTTAGGTTAGGTTAGATAAAATACACGCAGCTCCGCTACTACACCCAGCACGGCCACGGTTAACACCACTGTAGTTTTAAAGACATTGCTTATCCCTTTACTCATGCCAAAGTGCATCAAAATCTGTCCCGGGGTTCTTCTGTTCCGACAATGACAACAACTAAATATCCTATTACACGAGCCGAAGTTAAAGTTTTGACAATACCTACCATCTGGTATTCAGGGAAAAACTCTTGATAATATTATCTTTCTGGGTCAAGTACCTAAAAGATGTATAGTTGGGTTTGTAAGTAATGCTGCATTTAATGGTAGCCTTGTTCAAAATCCATTCAACTTTGAAAATTATGGTATCAATACATTCAGCTTGTACATTGATGGTCATCAAATACCTTCAAAAGCTTTACAGCCATCTTTTAATAAAAACATTTTTACATCAGCCTATCATACTCTATTCTCGGGAACTGGTAAACTGTATTGTCAATGCATAGTTTGATAATATTATTGAAATAGATAAAAACAGAAATGTTACTGTTGACTATAGTAGGTAGTTAGACTAAGAGAAAGTTATCTAGATATAAGGAGAAAATAGTATCAACAACATGTTTTAAAATAAATATTATGTAAAAAAAAAAAAAACTTATTTTCATTTACCCTCTGATTTCCCTTGTATAAAATATTACATATATGGAAATAATTGTAAAATAAATGAAAAACATAGGAACTTTATATCATTGATTTTATTATCATATTTTATCATACACATAACACTTACTTATTTTTCATTAAACCATACAGTTGAGTTGATAGGAAAAGAAAGTTAGGATAACTTACAATGCATTTTTAGGGGCATCAGGAACAGGGTGGAAAGTTCACTCATCCACCATAGGAAAATGAGGATCCTCCAACCAGACGGTTGGTATGTCTGGCGGGCAACTGCCCATATGTTGATTTCGGATAGTCTTATCTATGTTTTTCGCTCGGTAAACTCTAACTGCGCGATGCAGGAATTGAGTGACGTCATGACTTCGCTGCGTAGTTCGTATGTGGCGGTGTAACCACTACACATTAATTAGCAATAGACACAATGGTTATCCATTAAGCTACCAATTAGGTGAATTGTTAACCTATTTGTCACTATTAAAAAAATACTTTTTCACGTTATCACTCTCGGCAATTTCTTTCGTAATGCTATACGGGGTGGCAGGGACATCGACGCGAAGCCGATTACCATAGATTCAGTACACGATTCTGAACCCCCTTGCGTTGAAATTATTCGTCGGTTATTAAAAAAAAAATCTGCTGCTCCATTCATTTTGACCGCGTAGGTATAGCAGTTTTCTATGAAACAGCTGTTTTTTTTTTAAATAACCGACGAAAAATTTCAACGTAGGGGAGTTCAGAATCATGTACTGAATCCATGGTAACCGGCTTCGCTTCGATGTCCCTGCCACCCTGTATATTACTTTGTTGGTGTTATCGAAAATTTTGCTGTCGTTTTCTTTAACATAGTACTTAATCCTTATATTGGCATGTTTCCAATGCTCCGTTATTGGAATTTTCGCCAGTTTTTTCATGTCGTAAACTTCGACTTTGATTAGGTGCGTTGACTGGTTCCCGTCATCTGTATTGGTTGTTATATAAGACACTCCTCCGGCTACAGCTCGAGCCACTGTTGATGATAGTGTCTTTTTCTTTTTGCTTTTCGGTTGCACTTCGAAAAATTCTTCTAAATTGCCCACTGACTTCCTTTTCCTTGTATCACTATTCGTTTTAATCACCATTTCTCCACTGTCTTCTTCATCGCGAGGGGAGAGTGGATAGTAATAATGTTTGTAAGTATTATCATCACCGAGGTTGAATGAATTCTGTAACAACAAGATGATCATTTTAGTCAAAGTCAAAGTCAAAGTTATTTGTTTGCTTTAAATGCGGTTATACAAAGGTGTTATACGAGTATTCTTGAACGATGACACATTTCGCCATATTTTGGCATGCAAATATTAATAGTTAGACTCGTAAGTATAATAGACATCAGGTAAACAGTTATTTACATATTTAGTTAGAAATATAAAAGTAAAAGAATCGCTTACCTTCATTGCTATTGCTGTATGTTGAGAATTATAATTGACTGCTGCACTGTAAGTAATCCAAACTGTCGTCTTCCGCCGACTCACCTATATGGTTTTAGCGATTGCAGGACTTTATTTATACCATGTAATAAGTGCTTTTAAATGGTAGGTCAACATCTTTAGCAAAATTATTGTTAATGTTGTTTAAAGTACTTTTAAATGATAGGACACCATCGTTAGCTTAATTATTTTTAATGTTATTTAGCCTTAACCACATTCCTTTATGATCCACTGGATAGATAGGTACTGTAATTGGTGCATACCAATGACATAACATGAATACAACAGAATTACAGAAACATTTAAAACAAATTCATCCAAGTCTAGTAAGTAATGTATAGTGCTGCAAACAGATTTCCAGTAGATACTCAGGTACCAACGTATATGATAAGCAATTTGGGTACCGATGATAAACCAGGGTCACATTGGGTAGCCATACATATTGATGAGCATGGTGTTGGCCAGTATTTCGATTCACATGGACGAGCACCTAAAGGATATTATCAAATATTTTTTTAAAGGAATTGTAAAAAATAAAAATAAAATAAAATAAATTTAATTCAGGCAAAACCCATATTACACAAAATAAAATTACACAAAACACATAAATCACAATAGAAAAATAGTAAAATGTCAATGCAATATAATTATATTAATAACAGAATCTAAATTAAAATGATTATGTCAAATTATATAATAGTAAAATGTCAATGTAGGTACAAATTATAATGGTCACAGAATTAAAATTAAATGTCAAATTCAATTAAAATAAACGATTGAGTTATACAAATTATAATTATAACAGAATTTAATTTAAAATTATATGTCAAGTTATAAGAGTCAGTGGTAAAACAATAATCTCTTAATAAATGGTGACGAACTGGCATGCAGGTGCATCCACCTCTCCAACAGCACCGAGTCCCACCGTTCAGACAATACGCTTAGGATACTGTTAGTGCTGCGTCGTAAGCGACTTAGTAGCGAGGCACTCCGCTTCCTAATAATAGCATAAAAGTCATCAGTTTGCGCCTGCGCGAACAAGCGTAAAAGATGGGACTGGAATACGAACAGCGTAAAAGATGGGACTGGAATACGGATAGAATCCAAAATAATTTTACATCAGTTTGTGGCGAGTACTGTGTAATGTATTTATTACATAGATATTATGGATGTACAATGCATAATTTTGTAAAATTATTTACAAGGGATACTGTCTATAATGATATTTTAATAGATGAAATGTTTCATACATATTTTAGGAAATAACACTGAAATGTTATAAAAGAAACGAATACAGAAATATGTAGTTTTATTGTGGATAACTTATAAACAATTGGCCCTCATTAGCAAACCATTGTAAAGATGAGGTATCAATTAGTAATGAGTTGCGGATGGTGAGGTGACTGTAATGGTAATATTGCTAATGAGGGGTAGGTACCTCATTAATGAATGCAGAACAATACAGCGCATCTAGATCCCTAATTGATTTCTGTATAAAAGGACCGCAGATTTGGAATCAGCGCACCCCAAAACCTATTTTTTTTTTTTTTTTTTATGTTTGGTTGACCAAGCCCACTCTAAGTCCCGTGTTCTGGAACCGGTGAATCCCCACTACTTTGGCTTCACCAGTATTATAATTTAGTAAAATAGTGCACTGTTCAGTGGTAAATAGTATGAATATAGGTGTGTTAAACGGTTCGTGAAATCAAAAATCACTTTACTTAAGTGATTTTTGATTTCACGAATCGAAGCATTTTTATTACTGTAAGTAAGTATAGTAGAGTAAATAAAATAAGTTACACTTAATTTTTTACATACATGTGTTTCAGTGACAAATAAACATATTTTTCTTTTTTATATTTGTTTGAAACATTCGTCTGCTCAACAACACTACGAAAAATGAAAGGCTTTGCCATTGCAAGTGTGTTACGCAATTACCCCGCAGTTCTAATAACGCAGCGCACACACTTCTATTTAAAAATTTCAATGAATGCAGGAGCAGATACAGACCAAGGACTCGTTGCAGGGTTGTGTTAGAGATGAGATGAATGAAAACATTGTGAATTATAAAGTGACGGGTGATAGGGTTAGACCAGGGTCGATAATTTTTAAAACCAAAAAAAATAATAGTAGGATGAAAACCATTAGAAAAGGAGGGGAATATTATAAAAATAAAAGGAAAAATAATTTACGGGCGATCTGAGGTCGGGAAGGGGATGGGGGTGAGTTTTTAAGGGTAAAAAACGTTTTTTCTCGATTTCCGGCAAAACTAAAAGTCCTATGGAAAAAAGTTTGTTGAAGTACCTATTAGGTATCCAATGGAATAGTATTGAAGGCCATTCAATTTGAGAGATAGGAGAAAAATGATATTTAGTGACGAATTCTGGGAAAATATAAAAAATTCTTTGTATTTTCTCGAATCCCATGTATTTTCGCCTAGGCTTTATGGGGTGCTTTATTGTTGCAAATGGGTCACACTTTGACGTCCTGGAAGGAATACGTCTAATTACAAGTCACCCTGTATAACGTCAAACTGACCGGTATGTTCTCCTGTGTTACAGATATTTGCTGGTTACTTATACTGCATCTTCCTGTATATTCACCAGCATCAAACCATGCAGAAAGCTCTTTCAGGTTCGGACCAGATAACGAATACAAGTACGGAATAGTTCCGAAACGAAAAGACAATCGATTAAATCATCTTAGAGCACATTATACTGACCCGCCAATATGGAAGCCAAAAAATACCCATAATTTCTTATATAATAGTTCTGAATCTGTGAAACGGACTACAACTTATAGAAGTAAACGTCCACATCACTCAAGCCATCCCACACATACTACACCTGAATCAATAGCACGATCACGTCCTCCGAAAATTAAAAACAAAAAGGAAAAAGAAAGGCAGGAAAAAATTAAGGAAAAAATTAAGGAAAAAATTAAGGAAAAAAAAAGGTTGGAAAAAGAAAGGCAGGAAAAAAAAAGGTTGGAAATAGAAAAGCAGGAAAAAGAAATGCGGGAAAAAATAAAGGAAAATAAATATTTCTGGGAACAAACGGAAATAATTAAAAAGCCTCTAACAACAGAAAAGTAAGTATCAAAATACAATAAACGGTAGCTATGACGACATGTCAAAATATGCATTTGTTTGTTTAAACTACAAATGTTATCGTTTTCTTCATCTTACAAATTATCTGAATATGGCAACGCACATAATATTAATTTAAGTAGGGTGTCGACACCATTTACAATGTCCCTTTAAGTTAAGCTCAGACTGTTTCCAATTATAAGAACTACAGTAGTCTGCTCTTTCATTTGTGTATGTGTCGTGGCCAGATCTTAGAATTGATCATATCATGAAGTGTTCGGCCATTTCATGAAATGGTTGCATTTCATGAAACAGAACATATACCGCTGGTCACATCATGATGTGGTCTGGCCAAATCATTGAATACTGAACGTTTGACGATATGAACAGTTAAACGCACGACTACTTCATGATGTGGCTAAAAATTATTGATCATATCGTAAAATAGTTTGATTATATCCACCGGTAGAGGCGTTGATGTCGCTTTGTTTTTGTTGTGCATCATGGCGGCGGCATACAACAAATCAAACAAAGTAGGGTGACCACGCAAAAAAACCGATGGACTTTGCAAATGCGATATTTATTATGGAAAACGACCAACTTGGAAGTCACTAACCTAACCGAGATCCGAGAGATTCCACAACCGGTGTGCAGAGCAACACAGTTTGAAAAAATTAAAGTTTACGCCGCTCATGGCGGCCCGAGTCCCCGACGAAATGGGTTAAGTAAGGTTAGAATTGTGACAAACCGCGCGCAGCGAGCGATGCCTCACTCTGCAGCGGCCGGCGAGCGCTACTTCCAATTTGGTCGCAGTTAGTAATTTTTACTACTTACACCTTACACCATTGGTACCCTACATTAATGATATGGCCAAACGTCAACTGAAATATCATTAAACGTTGACGTTTAAACGATATGGCCAATTTTTGCTGGCCATTTCATGAAACACAGTCATTTCATGAAATGATCGAACACTTCATGAAATAATCAATTCTAAGATCTGGCCACGACATATGTTTTATTTTATGAACTTGCTCATTTAAATTAAAGTTCTTTTTACAACAGTTAACTATGGTATGTTTAGAGCGATTATAAAAAAATGATGCAATCAGAATATATTATACCAAAACATTACGTTGAGTGAGAATGATAGTTTCTATCAATCAATCAATCAGCCTATTAATGTTCCCACTGCTGGGACACAGGCTTCCTCTGTGTGAGAGGGAGTGGGCTGTAATCCAGCAGGCGGGCCCAGTGCGTATTGGAAGATGTCACATGCCGGCTGTCGCTGAAAACCAGCGCTGGGGCTCTGTCTCGCATAGGGTCGCAGCATTATGCTGAGCGATGGCCGTTTTGCGTGGATGTGACGCATATTTTCCCTCAACTTGTGTACTTCTTTTTATTTTGTGTTCTTTCTATGCGTCATGTTTGCCGCAAATAAACGTATTTTCTTTCTTTCTTTCTTTCTTACATGTCTTCGAATTTTTGGTTCTAAGGCACAAAGTGTACACACGGCCGACGACTACGCACCGCGCACCAGCGGCAACGCCCTTCATTGTTCGGTGCGAGTTATAGCGGACGCACGCGCACCAGCTTACACGGCCGACGACCACGGACGCTACAAACCACACACGAAGCCTCTTCCAACAACGGCGCGACGCAACACGGGTAATTGTTATACCGTGAAGTTTTCTTATAAATTGTTTTGGTTTTGTGTCAACAACAAAATAACAAATCCTTATCCTTACATATTATAAAACAAAGTCCCCCGCCGCGTCTGTCTGTCTGTCTATCTGTCTGAACGCGATAAACTCAAAAACTACCGAACAAATTTTCAAACGGTTTTCACCTATGGATGGAGTGATTCATGCGAAAGGTTTGAATATATAATTCATTAGGGTTTTGTGTAAATTGGCTGAAATTCAAATTCAAAAGTCATTTATTCAAATTAGGCTGAGAATCAGCACTTTTCGAACGTCAAAATTACATAAGACAGTCCCCCAAAAACGCCCGCCCTTCACCACTTCCTAGTGCTTTTGCTGGAGAGAAGAAGTGGCGCAACAAACTCCCCAGCAGCACAGCTGTCTGTTCAGTTAGAAAAAAAAACTTGATTCTATACAATAGTATGCAAATAATTTACATTACTCAACACAAAACATTCAAAAAAAAATATATGCCATAATGACAGCTAGCACGCGCCAATGTACCGACAAAAAAAAAAAAAAAAAAATCGAAATCTAAACTCAAGCAAAAATAAAAACTAAAATGGTTAACAGAACTTAATACCCGAATTATAAAGCCTCCAGGCATAAAGGGCGTGCCCGCTTACATATAGCTAATAAAGCTGTAACTCGAAGTCACATAATTAGATATGATAAACTAGGACCATTGAAGTAAAAATAAATCAACAAAAATAGATCAACAGTTAGGCAAGAATAATATATAATCTACTGTCGAGGTCGCTAGCTAATCACATATTGCAATACAACTCATACGAAAACATTGTAATGAGTAGATCATGTCAACAATAAATAAAAATAAAATAAATTGTATAATAAAGTCAAATAAATTAAACATTCTATAAACTCATATAACCTGTCAGTAGGTAAGCTAATTCTGGAGAAAGAACATAAACATTGTCTTGAGTTAATCACAGCGACCAACAATTTTTATCGCTTAAGTAGTCATTGATAGAATAGTATGCCTTTGAACAAAGGTTGGATTTTACTTTAGCTTTAAACGCATTAAAAGGCAAATCTAGCAGAGAAGTGGGTAGCTTGTTATAAAAGGTTATACCAAGCCCAACAAATGAGTTATGAACCTTATGAAGCCGGTGAAAAGGAGCTCGTAATTTGTCTTTATTTCTGGTGTTAATATTGTGGATATCACTGTTTTTAGTGTATACGTGTATATTTTGCCTAATATATAAGATATTGGCGAAGATGAATTGTGATGCCACTGTAAGAATACCAATATCTTTAAAAAAATCTCTCAGAGAGACTCTGGTACCTAGTTGGTAAATTGCTCGGACAGCTCGTTTTTGAAGAACAAATATATTTTGAATGTCAGCGGCTTTGCCCCACAGCAGAATACCATAGGACATAACGCTATGGAAATAACTAAAATAGACTAATCGAGCTGTATCAACGTCAGTGTATTGTCTTACTTTCCTGACAGCGTAGGCGGCCGAGCTGAGCCTTCCCGCTAGACTTGAAATATGTGGGCCCCACTGAAGTTTGGCATCTACTGTTATGCCCAGAAAAACTGCCGAGCCCACAGTTTCAAGCACTTCTTTATCTAAGACGATGTTGGGTCCTAGATTTCTAACATTCGGTAAAGCGAACTTTATACATTTCGTTTTCTTGGAGTTGAGAACTAAGTTATTTGTTGTAAACCAATCCGTAACCATTGAGAGTGCACTGTTTACATCGTCAAAATCTTGTCTGTTCCTGTCTACTTTAAAAATAAGAGAGGTATCATCTGCAAACAGTACAACTTCACAGATACCCTTTAAAAAGAATGGTAAGTCATTGATATACACTAAGAACAAGAATGGACCCAGTATTGAGCCTTGAGGTACACCTAACTGAACTGGTAACCCGGAAGATTTCACACCATTAATATCTACACATTGGGACCTATTACTTAAATAAGAATTTATAACATCGAGAGCTTCGTTTTGCACACCGTAATGACGCAGTTTACGCAATAGCGTGTCATGGTGCACGCAATCAAAGGCTTTGGAGAGATCACAGAAAACCCCAATAGCATTTTGCGAGTTCTCCCATGCGCTAAATATGTGTTTCAGCAGAGCAACACCCGCATCTGTAGTCGAACGACCTTTTGTAAAGCCATATTGTTCATTATGAAGGAGGCTATTTAAATTAAAATGTCTTAGTGAATAAAATGTCTTAGTGAAAATATGACAATTATGGTGGAAGGTGTCGGAAAAAATCATGCCGACTGGGAACTTTACTGGCGTGCGCCGCGTCAACCGTAAAAGATACGAATAAATAATGTTATAGATAATGGTTCATCTTAAAAAGTTAAACAAAAAGTCCACGACGTCATACGTCTAACTTCTAAGGATGACCCACAGTAACCATTTTTATCTTTTAGAATTTGATAAAATTTCATTGTTATTTCCGAAGCTATTATGAAAGTTATTATAATAATCCTTATCCGATAAAATATGTTATTTAAATTGGGCATTTAGTTTAGATTAAAATATGCCTTGACATCATATCATTTAAATGAATAGTTTAAAAGATATCGCAGATTCAAAATTACGCGTAACTAAATAATTATCGAGACGCGAACGCGGGCGCAGCGGTAGGTAGGTCTATGACTTCCTCGGCTTTTAGGTATTGTAACGGTTATCCGCCCGCTGTGCATCTGTGAGCCCAGTGACCATCTCATCTCAACAAACAACCAACGCCATCTAACGGTATTGAAATCAACTAGTATAACAGCAACCGCGAGGATCTGCTGATTCAATCTACTTATCAGACTTACTAGCGCCATCTATCAACTCATAGAGACACTAAACTTTGTGGTCATTATAAATAACTATGTAAACGTGTCCTTAATCTCTGAGCATCCTTTTATTATCTTGAAAATAGTACTGTAAATCGTATTAAATAATAAAAATGTAGGTAGTTTATAAACCTATCTACCTAGCTTTCATTCTTATGATTTTTGTTATAAGTATGTCAATTTATGTAAGTGCTTCGAATATTTGACAATAATAAAAAGGGGATGGTAGTTTGACTTCCGGCGGCGAGGGTACTTTTTGTTGGTGAGACGTTTGGGCGAGAGATTGTGCTGTGTTTTTTGGACTTGTAAATTCTGAATTATAATCATCTAAGTGAGTGTGTATTGTTTCATTTCCACTTCTGAACACCCATTACAGTATGTAATCTCGGTGGTATGTTCCCGTGGGATATTTTGCGACATCAACGCGGGCGAAGCCGCGGGTAAAAGCTAGTAAATTATAATATGATAAGGTTGAATTAAAATAAATATCTTCTTACCTCAGAACTCTGTTTTCTTGGTTTATAAACACGGTCCAAAAAAGTAGACGTTACATTATAAAAGGGCCATTAAGGTTTGTGTATTTCGTCAGCACCACTACCAGTTCCTCTATACGTCAACATTAAATGATCTCGCTTTTTTTATTTTCGTAATTGTAGTATAGTTGTCAAAATATAATAGGCCCGTTTTGTTAATAGGCCTATTATATATTGACAACTTTAGTATCATCCTTTAGTTTTGTTCCATGCATCATATGAATCATTTTTGTTTTTACCCAAATACGGTAAACCCAAAAGGAAGGGTTATGATTTTAGCAGTCTTTGTATGTTAGTATGTATTGCAGCATTGCGCTGCCGTTCAAGCCTCTTTTGTAGTTGTAAAAGTTTCATAAACTATTATTTCTTTTAAAAATTTTGAATGAGCACATTTTCAAATTTTGAATTCTATATCGTTCGAAGAAAAACAATTTTTTTGACTTGAGTCATTCAATTGTGAGTCGCGCTGGATAAAACGACATGTCAATAAAATAATTTTTCTTTCTGCTTCAAGCGGCCAGTTTTCAAACGCTCCAGATTTATAATTATATTCTAATCGTGGTAGTATCGTTGTTCTAGCTGGTCGCAGTTATTATTATATCGAGTTCGAGGTGGTGTCTAGCCCTCAAGCTAAATCTATAGTTCGTTCCAGTCTAGTGAACGTCTAGGACCAGTATTATAGGTGAAGTATTTACTGTACAAACATAAAGCAAGGCCGCAAGGCCTTTCCTGGGACCCCGATCCGTCGCGCGGACAGGATCCTGGAGTTCTCTAGTCCCAGTCTGCGTCAACGCAGACCCACACCGCCCAACCACGTCGGGCCCCTCCGGCAACTGAGGCGGCATCGTACCAGTCGGCAGCAGGACGGCGCTCGGTGTTCAGGACTCATCGGCTTAAAATCTTCATCGGATTAGTCTTAACTTTATTTTCAAATCTTAAGCTAGGCAATCCATCGACCGCGCTGAACTCAGATTTATTACTGGTTTAAATGCTCTGTTCGACCTCGCGTCTCCGGGATTAACTTAGTAAAGGCCTATACTTATTTAACCCGCGTGCGATTTTACACGTAACTCTCAACCACATAACTCTCCGTTCGGTAATAAAAAAAACCAACCATAGTTATAGGCGGCTCACATATAAAATTTTATCCTTTTTTTTATATGAAATTGTTTGTTTTTAAAAGCTTTTATTCAACTTGCAATGTTTGTTTGTTTGTATGTAAGTTAGTATGTTTGTTTAGGTGGATTCTTGCAAGCTGAATTAAGACCACTTCCTCTAACTCCACGGAGTTGATATTTTACATGTTGGTTCGATTCCGATGACAATACGTTTTTATGACAAACATGACCTGATTGGCTACCCAGGATTGGCTCCAGACGAGGGAACTCCTCAACGGCCAACAGTACAGACAGGAAATTTTATATACGCTTTAATTATAATGGTTTGTTCTAAATTCCATTATGACCTGGCTGCTGCACCCAGGATTGACTCCAGACGAGGGAACTCCTCAACGGTTAACAGTACAAACAGGAAATTTTATATACGCTTTAATTATAATGGTTTGTTCTAAATTCCATTATGACCTGGCTGCTGCACCCAGGATTGACTCCAGACGAGGGAACTCCTCAACTGTTAACAGTACAAACAGAAAATTTTATATATACGCTTTAATTATCACGGTCCGATCAAAATTCCACCATGATTTGGCTGTTGCACCTAGGATTGACTCCAGACGAGGGAACTCCTCAACGGTTAACAGTACAAACAGAAAATTTTATATAGGCTTTAATTATCATGATCCGATCTAAATTCCATCATGATTTCGCTGTTGCTCCTAGGATTGGCTTCAGGCGAGGGAACTCTTCAACGGCCAACAGTACAGACACGAAATATTAGATACGCTTGAATTATGATGATCCGTTCTAAAGTCCATTATGACCTGGTTGCTGCACCCAGGATTGACTCCAGACGAGGGAACTCCTCAACGGCCAACAGTACAGACACGAAACATTATATACGCTTTAATTATGATAGACCATTCTAAAGTCCACCATAATCTGACTGCTGCATCTAGAATTGGCTTCAGACGAGGGAACTCCTCAACGGCCAACAGTACAGACACGAAACATTATATACGCTATAATTATGATAGACCATTCTAAAGTCCATCATGATCTGACTGCTGCACCCAGGATTGGCTCCAGACGAGGTAACTCCTCAACGGTCAACAGTACAAGCAGGAAATTTTATATACGCATTAATTATGATATTCCGTTCTAAATTCCTACATGACCTGGCTGCTGCATCCGGGATTGGCTCCAGACGACGAGATTCCTCAATTATCAACAGGACAAACACGACATTTTATACATGGGTATGTATTGTGCTATTATACTTCAATGGAATTCAGGGTCTGATGATGGAGCCGGAAGATGAACATAGGAACTTCTAAAAAAAACTAGACTTCCGTTGAGTTTTAACTGGTTGGTTTTGTCTTGACTAGAACTATAGCCCAAAATAGTATCCAGTGTCTGATGATAGAGCTGAAAAGAGATGACACATAGAAAGTGGTCATAGAAAATCCTCAACTAAATAAGATCTTTTGACAAAAACTATTTGGGAAATAGTTTTTGTCAAAAGATCTTATTTAGTTGTAGGTATAGTCTAAGGTCTGATGATAGTGCCGGAAGGTAGCCACAGGAAAACCTCAACTTCACAAGGTAGCCCTGTTGTGTTGAACTCGTTGGATTTGTTTAGACAAGTGAAAGTGACAGAACAGATATTTTATCAAAATTCTAATGCTAAAAAACACAAAATAAAATATTAGTAAAAACCTTTTTAAAACAAGCTTTTATTGAACTAAAAAGTACAAAATAAAACTTACGTAAACAGATAACTTTAATGTTTTCTTAAAAGCTTGAGGCTTATCTTTATGTTTAAGAAGGATGTTCACGCCTCAAGCTTTTAAGAAAACATTAAAGTTATCTGTTTACGTAAGTTTTATTTTGTACTTTTTAGTTCAATAAAAGCTTGTTTTAAAAAGGTTTTTACTAATATTTTATTTTATTTTAAAGTTGTAATACAATTATACCAATCAATATTTCCTGTTCTTTCTCTTCATACGTAGTTTGACTAATGCAAAGGTGAGTTCGATTCTCACCAAGCATTCTCAACAAGTGGCAGAAGCAGATCTCTTATGCTACAGTATGTATGTTTGCTTTTACGTGTGATTCTAAACTATTGAACCGATTTTGATGAATGAGGTATCAATTAGGGTGGAGCGTTTTTGTTTTTTAAGATTTTTGTAATGGCGGATAGCGGAAAAGTTGCCTGTTGGTATCAGGATTAAAACTTATTATGGGGACAATAAAATAAAATTAGCGGAAGTACTGCCCCATGCACTTTGAATTTTCCAAAAAAAAAAGGGAAAAACTAGGTCAATAGAAAAATAAAATAAAACTTCCACGCAATATTTTTTAATTAATATAGTAAAGTTTACTGTTTGATAAGATGTGAGGAAACTAAAATAAACAAAAAAATATAATAATTCGAATTAGTTCTTACGACATGGAAATGACAATAAAACGATTTTTTTTCAGTTTTGTACTCTTTTTTTGTATTGAACGAAGGCAGCATACGACACGTCTCCAACTTCTTCCTAATCCAGCCTTCCCTTCTTACCGGTTCACAGACTACTGAGCAAGTTTCTCTCTCTTATTTTAGTGTCCTATTGGGCCACTAAAACTTTTTGGACCCCTGGTAGTGCCGTCTAAATGTTAGAAAAGATGTCTTAAAGTCAATTCGTTTGCATGCAATTGACATACCAGCCATTGTTGTGGATGTTGCAGCTTGCTTTCAAGCAATTTAATTATTCCAGCTTTGGTTCCAGTGTTGACGGCGGTTCCGTCACAACCAATAGCCACTATTTTTGTCGAACTAATTGAGTTTTCCACAAAAAAACGAATAGAACTTATTGGCTATTGTTCTAGCATTCCCAGACTTTGAGGAGATGTGACCCAAGTATCTGGACCCCGGCTCTTTTAAAACGGTTATGTGTTCTTGACTTGATTTGATTGAGACTTGATTGAGAGCAGTGGTGGCCCAGTGGAATCGGCCCCGACTTACGAGTTGTAGGTCGTGGGTTCAAACCCAAGCAGGCGCTTTACTTTGTGTAAATAATTTCATCACCACTGCTCTCAAAAACGGTGAAGGAAAACATCGTGAGGAAACCGGCATGTCTTAGAACCAAAAATTCGAAGACATGTGACATCTACCAACCCGCACTGGGCCCGCGTGGTGGATTACGGCCCACTCCTCTCACCGAGAGGAGGCCTGTGTCCCAGCAGTGGGAACATTAATAGGCTGATGATGATGATGTGTTCTTGAACTATGACTCCCCTTCTAGCAACTTCTTGAACCTTTCTGCCATCAGACGAAATATCAATATCATCTTGAAAGTCAGTCAAACTTATCTCTATTAGAGATTTTCTTGTCTTCGATCTAACTCAGCGAATTTTGGACCGATCAACAATATTATCCGTGTTTTCATTTGTCACTAAACCTCTTCTTGGAAAAAGACAAATCAGTTAAATCCAAGGCCTGGTCACCCTGTGAGTGTGGCTGGCGTGCATGAACCACGAGAAATTGTAAATCGTTTCCAACAGCTTTTTCAAGTTGATTCGCTTTTGGATGCGGCACCGCAGATGCTTGATGTTGAGTCAGCCGTTGGAGATCTCAAAGTCAGGTTTTCAGCCAAGATGTGGTAGGAATATGAGAAGAGGTAAATCTCCTGGAAACGACAGTCTCAGCATCGAGCATCTGCAAAATGCAGGAGTTCACTTGCCAAGGGTGCTGGCCATGTTTTTTAATCTGTGCGTCTGCCATTTATACCTACCTGATAGACTGATGTACACTGTTGTTGTACCAATTCCTAAAAATAAAACCGGTGATACTTCGGATTTATTAAATTATAGACCGATTTCATTAGCCACGGTTACTGCCAAAGTACTGGACAGTCTGCTTGACCAACAACTGGGCATATTAAGCTCCATGACGCACAATTTGGATTTCGATCTGGTTTGTCAACGGAAAGTGCTATCATGTGTCTCAAGCAGACTGATCAATATTATAGTGATCGGAAAATACCCGTTTTTGCATGCTTTCTCGATCTCTCAAAAGCTTTCGACTCGGTGTCATATGACAAACTATGGCGCAAGCTCGAAGGTGAGACAGACTGCAGTCTGGAAGTTACATCTATTTTTAGGTATTGGTACAATAACCAGAAAAATAGTGTCAGATGGGCAGGCTCTTTCTCAGATGTGTACAGGTTGCAGTGCGGGGTGAGACAGGGTGGACTGACTTCACCGAAGCTCTTCAACCTGTACATTAACCAACTTGTCGGTGAACTCAGCAGTGCCAGTGTCGGGTGCTACATAGACGGCGTTTGTCTCAACAATATTAGTTACTCAGATGACATGGTAGTACTCTGAGTCCATCGATCGGGGGTTTGCGTAAGCTGGTACGGATTTGTGAGTCCTATGCGGAGGCCCATGGGCTCAGATACAACGCAAAGAAAAGTGAACTCCTAGTATTGAAGGGGCGGGGCAAAAATTACGTGACTGTACCTACAGTCTTAGCTGGGTCCCCCTTAATCAGAGTCGCTCAGTTCAAGTATCTGGGCCACTGGGTTTCCGAGGAACTAAAAGATAACGTGGATGTGGAAAGGGCGTTGGCTGTCCGGTGTAATATGTTGGCCCGCAGGTTCGCGCGTAGCAGTAATCATGTGAAAGTGACTCTTTTCAAGTCTTACTGCCAAACACTGTACACGTGCAGCCTGTGGGTTAACTACACACTCGGGTCATATAACGCTCTACGTGTTCAATACAACAACGCGTTTAGGGTGCTGCTGGGGCTACCACGATTGTGCTTCGACTATGTTCGCAGAAGCGCACACTGATGGGTTTCATGCTTTTAAAAGGAAGCAGTGTACGTCGCTGCTGAGGCGTGTTAGGTCCAGTAGCAACAGTGTTATACGATAAGCGTGTTTGCGGACAGGTGGGACTCTCCACTGCTGCGTCACTGGATACGTTTGTATACTGCTCGGTGAGCAGTGGACAGTTCCTCCCGGTCCAATTGTGAGTAATTATGTTCTTTAACGGTTTTTTTTATTTTGTGTTGTTTTGTTTTGATTTTTAGTTGTTCTTAAAATGTGTGTTAAATATGGATGATTTTCTGAAATAAATGTTTACTTTACTTTACTTTAAACCAATATCTTGGAGTGTGGCAGAGACTATGGCAGCACCAGCTCTATCACAAACTCCGAAACGAACCAAAGTTCTAGCAACCGCCACATACGACGTTTCTGGTAGCACGGAGATACTTGGCGTGGATACAATAGATAGAAAATGTCGATGGCATGTCATTTATAGTTTCACAGCTTCTATCAATAAATATCTCCATAGAAGAACTTGATCGTTCAATGTTGCTTCTATGTTGATTGTCGCAGCCTGTTTAAGTTAGTTTTCGCACGGTTTGCATTTTGTTTGCCTTTCATTTTTTTTCTCAATTTTCTTGGTAGTTACTAAATATATTGACCCAATGATCATTTTTCTTTCGCTTCTTTGATCAGTCAGGAAATGTATTTCTTTTATCATTTCGATATTTTTCGTTACTCCGACGTTTCATTTGGTCGAAAAACTTTTTACCGAAGTTACACTTCGCCGAAATAACATTTGTTCGAAGTATTATGTTTCCGAACATTCATTATACCACTGTTTTAATTACCATAATATATTTTCATTTCACACAACGCCTAGAAAGTTTGTGCACGTTATTATTTTCATCTCTAATCTTTGCTGTTACTTTTTATCAGGCACCATTCTAAGCGTAGGTAGACAAAAAAAATTGTGAATGTCGGTATTCCATTATCATAATGCTAATCATAATGCTTTAATGGTCAATGTTCTAACCTAACCCAACCCAAATAATTCACCAACAATAGAGGGCATCTGCCACTCGGCGGCCGCTGCCGCGGCACGCTGCCTACCATCGCTCGCCTTCGCGCGTTAATGGTCACTGTTCTAACCTAACCTAACCTAATCCAAATGATTCACCAACAATAGAGGGGATCTGGCACACGGCGGCCGCTGCCGCGTCACGCTGCCTACGGTCGCTTGCCTTCGCGCGTTAATGGTCACTGTTCTAACCTAACCTAACCTAATCCAAATGATTCACCAACAATAGAGGGGATCTGGCACTTGGCGGCCGCTGCCGCAGCACGCTGCCTACGGTCGCTCGCCTTCGCGCGTTAATGGTCACTGTTCTAACCTAACATAACCTAATCCAAATGATTCACCAACAATAGAGGGCATCTGGCGCTCGACGGCCGCTCCCGCCTTAGCTTCTAACCTAACCTATCCGAGTCGGATTTCTTTGAATCGGGGTGTACTGTTTGTTAAGCATAATGATGGTATCAATATATATTTTAAACGATAGGCCTAATGACTTTCGATTATATAAACGTTATATCCAATACAGGTATACGAAATAAGTTTTAGAGTATATAAATGTTATATGTAAAGAAATTATATCAACAGTCGGTATACCTTTATTATATCTCGTGAACGTTATTGAAAAGAAAATATACCAAATAACTTTATATGATATGAGACGCACCGTAAAATGTTGTTTCGGTGTGGTGAAAATATGGCAAATAAATCATTTGGCAAATGAAAAAAGTTCAAAAGAGGCTTCGGCCAATAGCAAAAAGTTATTTTGTAAATCGGCGAAATATAGTTCGGTAAAATAATACCTATGACACAATGATACTTCGATGATCCAAAAATATGTCAAATAATGGATATAGCAAAAAAGACGTCGTCAATAGTTTTCGGTAAAATGAAAATCGATCAAAAAATTCGGAATAGTGATCGGTTCCCCTTTTTCACACTAACATTAGCAAAGGACAAACATTTGCAGGAAGCAATGTCAAATAACTTTTTACTGTCGTTTTTGAATTGTTCTACTTTACGTACAGTCACGGACTTTAATTGATGAGTCACTTGCCACTGTTCTTATTTTAGACGTGTAATGCAAATCGGGTTTAGTCGGTTACACTCGTACATCCAGACACGGAAAGTCATACGTCTTCGTAAGAAGATTTTTTTTTCTAACATCTTTGTCATCGAGTGTTTGACAGGCGTGTCATTTGGGTTAGGATAGCTTGTTAATAATTTTACACTTTCATGCAATATTTACGGTTGGATACCTGTGAGCCAGAACTACAAACATTACAGCAGAGTCACTACCCATATTCAACCAATTGCAGGTCTAGCAACCGTAACCTAGCGACAATTGTTTTAGCTTACCGATAGTAACGTTAGCGTACGGATAAATTATAATTGGTAATTTCGACATCGGAAAAACTCGGATCCACGAACGCTTAGCGTCCAAGATGACTTCCATGACAATTATGATAACTGTTCTAAAGTTATTATACTCTTTGGTCTTCAGATAGGTTTTCAGAAATAACCAGTATTTTATGAGCTCTAATTCAAAGGAGGCCAGTATCAAATAGGTTGGATAAACGTATGCAACATTGTTTTGATTTATCACTAGAGTCTGGCTAACGAAAGTTGGCCCCAGAATATTGGCGGCAAATTTAAAAAATACATGCATGACAACACTAAATACACCAGAGATACCGAACGACAACCTTGTCAAATTGACGTTCACGTTCATACAGAGTTGCTATATAAAAAGTTCGCAAATAATTCCAGGGCCAACTTTCGTTAGCCAGACTCTAATAACTTTTTAGTCAACGTTCAACCTCTATGGATAAGACTATTTTCGATAATTTGTCATCTTGTTGACGAGCATGCGCTTTGCGTTCGTGTTTGATCGTGTAATATCGTGAATATATAAAACTGCAAAATTTTAAAGTTTGAAAGTGGCTCATCAATTAAAGTCCGTGACTTTACCTATATTATTTTCATAATTTTTTCTACCTTGGTAAGGTTTTAAAATTAAGCGGTATTTGTCGTGAAATGCTCTTATCCGAGCTGTTATAGTAGTACGATGTTCTATAATGGGAATAGAAGCTTTCCTCCAAATCGTCTCGATTTCGGTACCTAGCAACAATTGCCGATGTGTTTTTGACAAAATCTTGACGTTTTTGTGTACTTTGGGTAAGCAATATGAAGTACCTTATGACATCTTCGTAAGTAGGCGTCGTATTATTGGGTAATTCCCTTCCTGATGTAAATAAAGGACACTTATTTCCACTGCGTAAACTCTTTATTTAAGAGTACGAAATATTCACCAAACCACAGACCAAACTCCGAACTTTAGCAAAAGAAAGTGACGTGCAATCAATTACAGATCTTAATTTTCACTAAAAACAATAAGTTGACACTTTAGCACTTTAGCTAGGTCGGGGTTTTGCTTCCCCGCCCCACGCCCCGCACTTATGCGGGAATCTAGTGGGCATAAAGTGCATCGCATGAAGTGATTTATCGCGCCAAATATCGAGATTTTAGATTTTTTTTTAGAGGCTCTTCGCAATCATAATGTGGCGTTTGCTGTTTTATGTTGGTTTTTGTGTCTGTTTACTAATGATTTTACACAAAAAAATTACAGTAAGTCAATTACTTTGCTTTGTAATGAATGACCCTATAAAAACTTCAAAATTTTTGAATTTTCTTGAAAGTCTGATGGCCTGGGGGCAGTACTTCTAATGGCTTGTTCCAGGAAATATTTTACATACGTAATGCTTAACGGCATCTGCCCCTAACACTGTCTCCGTCACAAGGTGTGTTAGAGGAGATACAAACATGAGACTAATTATAACAAGCTCAAAGTCGCTTGTGAGGATTCGTGAGATGAACGCTTAACAACGTTTAGCTCAATCGTATTTAAATGACCTATTATGGTTGTGCTCCTACAAGGAATATAGCGTTTGGGGCAAAGCACCCAGAGACACAACCTAACACATTGATTTTACAACAACTGGTCTTATTACCTAGTTCTCAACATAAAGGCCTATGAATATCACTCTCCCTAAGGTTCTATTACAATTAAACGTTAGCTAGTAGTATGATTTCCGTTTGTAACCCTCTCTCAGTTTGTGGAATCAAGAACCCTTGGCTTGGAACAACAGAGAAATCTGTGTGTTCCCACGCTCACGCGTGGCTTACGCGTCGACCGTTGGAAAATGGTGACGCTAATCGATACCTGGATGCGGCGACAATTTCCTCCACGAGGAACCGGATAGGTAAGGCCTTCCAATAGAAGTGGATGGCCACACTGCCAGCACTCGAACTCGTTGGGTCAAACCTCTTAACTGTTAACGCCCGTGGTCAAACCAGCACCTGCCCGCCACTAGTCGGGAGCGGGACTGACTGCAAATTCGTCTCTACACATTCGTACCAGTTTCAGGCCAGCTTAAACAGCCAGACAGGTTCAGCTATAACTGAAACAACATCACTGATATATTTCCAATCAGATTATTGATCGGACACAGTCTGATCATCACAGAACTGGTGCCTGTCTAATAGCATACCTGTTAAATCTCCATCATCGCGTAGCGTCACCAGGATCGAAAGGATCAACCTTCTCGTCAGAGTCGCAGAACCAAAGACCTGACCCCCATCTATCAAGCTTCGAGATCCTTCTAACCACAGACTAAACAGAATAGTTTGACATAAGTGACTGTCCACTTTTGTTATTCTATGATTTATTCTATTTTAATTTATCAGACCTTGCATGACTATAAAATGTGGGTGATTAAATTATGTACGTTAATTAATTTGGAATACATCAAATTATTTATTGAAACCCTACAACAGCGCCATATCTACAATATTGAACCACTTGTGACTGCAGGTCACTTTCTCTAGTTTAATAACAACTATAATTATTGATTTTAAAAACGACAAATCAAACAAACTATTGACGCGTCCCGCGAAAAGGTCGGATGCAATAACATAATGAATACTAAAGAAACTAGTAAAATATCCAATTTCTAATCTCAACTCACAATGCTGGTGCCGCATCTGGAAGGCATTTAGTTGCGCTCAGGCAGTTCAAACAGACCCTTTTAAAACAATTGAGATGTTGTACACAAAAACAGTCATAAATGTATTTATTCTGCGAAACTGGAAGAAACCCAGCGTAGCAGACAATGGTAGCGCCGCCCAATGTTGACGGGCTTAGACCGCGCGGGGGTGACGCTGAAAATGGTATTTGTTAAGGAATTTGGAGAGACGGAGATTTTAAAGGACAGTGGGTTTTAGGCCTTGAGAGTAGGCGGACGTCTGAATCTAGGAGGGTTAAGTTAGAAGACGGAACACGAGGCCATGTAAAAGTGGGCTGTCGTAAGATAGCTAGTGTTATTTATTAAGTTAAACATAGTTGGGTTGAAGCCCAGATTAGTCTTATGTAGTATTAGTAACTAGTATTAGTGATTAGTCTGACGCAGTATGTGTGTGTGTTTGTTGGCGCGACTGGGTGAGTCTTTCAGGTTAATAATTATCCTTGGCTGATAAGTTCTTGTAACTAAACAGACAGAACCGTGTGGCTGGAGAGTTTGTTGCGCCACTTCTTCTCCCCAGCTCAAACACTAGGAAGTGGTGAAGGGTGGGCGCTTTGGGGGCTGTCTATAGTCTTTTAAGAGAGTTGATCCACAACTCTATTAATGAATGATTCTTGAATAAATTTAATTTCTTTCTTCTTCTTTCTTCTTTGAATTATCATTCTCTACTCTATTATCTAGTACCTAAATATTGAATTTTGTATTCTTTGCCTCAGATCGATAACAGGACTTTAAGAGAGAGTATCCGAAACTCTATTAAATAAATAAGGATTGTGAGCATCGATTCTCAACTCTCTTACCTAGTAAGTGTTGAATATTGTATTGATTATCTCAGACCAATAATTCGGTCAGACATGAACACGTGTCTTGCAGATATGCTTGTTGTGCAAAGGGTGAACTTCCAGGGGTTTGGGTGACCACATATATCTTTTATTCAGTCCATGGACTGATAGGGACCATGTCTCCTAAAGAGCATGATGCCGACGTATTGCCGCCGGAACTAGCCGGCCGTTGCTTGAACAAGGACAGTCGCACGTTGCCGCAGGGAAAGCCGATTGCGTCACGTTTTATTCAGTTCGAAACAACTGCTAGGGACCATGTTTCGAAAGAACGTGATACCGACGCAACGCCGCTGGAAAGCCGCTTGCGTCACTTTATGGAAGTGTTGCTCTGAGTACTCCGAGTGCAGATGTGAGGTATCGTGTGAGTAATGAATGACTGACCAAATACCTGTTACGCTAACCTAAAGGTTACTCACAGATTTATGTGATAATATACTTTCCATCTTGCTTTTATTTATTAGTTTTCTAAAACCACAATGTAATTTCATAACTATGAATTCTTAAGCCTTATTTACAATCGCATTCAATCCTTTTCTTGCCTTATTTGACAAGGCATCGGACTTCTTATTTGAGAATTCATTTCATATTCGGTGGAAGAGTGTCCAGTCTGGAGACGAGCTCTACAGGGTCGTACGGAATGCGGCCCGTCCGCTAAAAGGGGGAACGAATCTAAACACTAATATTAACATAATTAGGAAAAACGAAAATTTTATCAGCCTAGGGTAATTTAGATACAGTCACAAACTCTTGAGCTACAAGGTTCTACCGCTAGATGTCGCCTAAGATGTCATTCTGCAACGTCACAATATCATATTTTCAAAGTAAATAAATATGTTTATATTATTGAAAACTAGCTAAAGTGAGACTAAGCTACGTACGGCGTGAGATAATACCAACACGTAGTTAATCAAATCTTAAAATAGTAATGATTTGTAATGCCACTCTTAAGATGGATATTTTACTAGTTTCTTTAGAATTCATTAAGTTATTGCATCCGACCTTTTCGCGGGAAGCGTCAATAGTTTGTTTGATATGTCGGTTTTAAAATCAATAATAATATTTGTTATTAAACTAGAGAAAGTGACCTGCAGAGGAATTGGAAACATAGTCATAGTCCGTATCTTGAACTAACATTAAGTGGTATGAGGAACAGGGTGTAAAGTTGCGCGATGCAGGATTTGTGTGACGTCATGTCTTTGATGCGTTGTTCGTATGTGGTGGTGTAACCGCTACATCACTCCCCTCCGGAGACCGGAGGTCGATAGTGGGCTGAGTCTTGGATCTTGCGATGCTTCACAGTGCCAGATGTTGTTCCAGTGAGTCGGAACCGGATGCCGCACAGTTCACGGTGAGTCGGAACTATCTGCGGTGATTGTGGCGATTGTGATGATTGTGGTTCCAGTGAGTCGGAACCGGGGGCCCCACAGTTCACGGTGAGTCGGAACTGTCAGCGGTGATTGTGGCGATTATGATGATTGTGCTTCCAGTGAGTCGGAACCGGGTGCCGCACAGTTCACGGTGGGTCAGAACTGTCTGCGGTGATTGCGGACGCATATCTGAACTAGAACGGGAATTAAGCAGGGCCCACAACACAATAACCCATTTGGAATCTCTCAAAGCCGGTGAAGAGTCTGCGATCACCTGCAGTCTTTATGATGAGTTGGTTGGTAGCGGGTCCGGACCCACATGTATTGAGCCAATTGTAACAATAGATTTAACTGATGATACTATCAATAAAACCAAATTGTTTACTAGTCACAATAAGATTAAAAAATATATTAAAATTAATAAATTCATTAGGAAAACTCAGAAATCATTAAAACGCCTAAAAGTTAATAAATTAAATACAAAACTAAGGCAAAAAAATATAAATTTAAAACAAGACTTAAAGCAGTGTACTAATGAATTACAACTATGTAATACTATGTATGACACTGACACTCAGCATCTACAGGATGAATTGTTTGTTAGGGAATATGCTCTAAAGGACATATTTAGTAAATATGAGGCTTGTCAACAAGATCTAAGTAAGCGCATGCAGGAGGCCAATGAGTTGGCAGACTTGGTCAAGCACAATGCGGAGAGGTATGAGTCTCTGACAAATAACCTCTCTTTTAGCTGTGCCTGTTCCCTGGCAACTCAGCCTCAACTTGTTACACCCACACCCTCAGTGGCTCAGCCAGTAGGTAGCTGTATTAATGAAGTTAATAATAGTATGAATAATTTGGTTAACCCAACATATGTATTTTCTGACAAATTTGGTCAAGGTTTTGGTAGAATATTTAATCAGTGTTCACAACAGTATGTTATAAATAATTGTTTACCCGGTGCCAGTGTTAGCCAATTAATTTGTAATATTAAATTGACAAAAATAAACCCCGGTTCAACTGTTATATTATTATATGGGGATAGTTTATCTGTAAGAAAAAAAGAAATAATTGAATGTGTCCATTTGATGTTACATCTCAATGCGACCAATAGTTGTAAATTTATTTTCTGTGCCTTGCCTTATTCTCATTATTTGTCTGATGAGCAAAATAGGCATATTTATAATCTAAATATGTTAATTTATAATAGGACATGTCGTCACAGCGATGCTATTTTATATTTTGATTGTAATCAATTTATCACTGATTACAAACTGACAGAATATACAATGTATTTGCCACCTAGTTGTAGGAGACAAATTGCTAATCTTTTAGCATACAGTATACACAGTGACACTGGTACTTGTAGTGTACCATCGATTACTGTTAGTAGTGATACTAACACTACTTTTGATACGCCTAGTAGTTTAAACTATTAGGTGCGACAACGGGTGAGCCCCATATATTGAATGTTGTTCATCAAAATATGCAGGGTCTGTCCGGCAAAGAGCTAGAGTTAAGTTTATTTATGGAGAACTATGATGTTCAGGTGTTATGTTTGACTGAACACTGGTTGAAAGAACATGAAGTAGTGTTTATCAATGATGATAATTTTACTGTACAAAGTGCATTTGTAAGAAAAAACGCCATTCGCGGTGGATCTTTAGTTCTTGTTTCAAACAAGTTGAAATGTAAACAACGTTTAGATTTAGTTAATCTTTCTATCGAGCGCACTATTGAGTTGTCTTGTGTTGAACTCGAGCGGTACGTTATAATTTGCGTTTATCGACCCCCTTCTGGTGATTTTATTAGTTTTGAATCGGTAATGGAGGATTCACTCAATAGGTTAAAATCAAGTAATAAAAGTATAATTTTATGTGGAGATTTTAATATTAATATTTTAGATGTTACTCCATTAAGTATTAGACTTCTTAATCTGTTTAGGTCTTATAATTTAATTAACTTGTTTTTTGAACCTACTAGGATCACGGCATCTTCGTCAACTTGTCTTGATAATATACATATTTAGTGATTGTGATGCCAAAAATAAATGTGTGTTAAGTGACTTAACTTCTGACCACTGTGGTTTATTAGCTAGCTTCCCCATGCCATTACATAAAAAGCCGCGTAAAATAGAATGCAGGCCCTATACAGCTAGTCGTTGCAATAAGTTTAAAAATAATATAGCTCATAGAATTACACCATCTATAGTAGAACTCGAGAGCCCTAATGAAATCTATGGAGCCCTTTTTGATGTCGTGCAAAAAGAGTACCAATCTACATTCAAGACCAAAACTATTAAAATTAATGGCACCAGCGCTGGCTTTAACCAATGGGCCACTCCAGGTATTTATAAAAGTAGAGCGAGACTATACGAGTTATATGGTTTGAAAAAATACAGGTTTGATACTCCTTTCCTAGAGTATGTTAAAAATTATTCAAAATTATTTAAAAAGGTTAGTGTTTATGCTAAATCGAAATTTTTGAGCGATACAATTAAAAATTCCAATAATAAAGTAAAAACCACTTGGAAAATTATTAACAATGAAACGGGTAAGTCGGTTAAACAAGATAAAGAACTTGAGGTTATAGTCGACAGTAAATTAGTTACTAAAGCAGCTGACGTAGCTGAGGCGTTTAATGAGTTTTTTGCCAACATACCTTTAACTACGACTCGCTCCTTAACTTCGTCCCCGTCTAAAGCTGAAAACCTTTTGCTTAGTAGTGTGTCTAAAAGTAGTCGTTTATTTAGCTTCGAACATGTAACACCTCGTGATGTAGTTAATGTTTTTAACACACTCAAATCCAAAAACACTGGTGATTACTGGGGCATCTCCATTAAACTTTTAAGTAATATAATAGACATCGTAGCCCCCTATCTAGCTGTTACTTTTAATAAATGTGTTGACTCAGGAACTTTTCCTGACCTCATGAAGAGTAGTAAAGTCATTCCATTATTTAAATCAGGTAATAAAAATGACGTTGGCAATTTCAGGCCTATTTCTATCTTACCTGCATTTAGTAAAATATTTGAAAAGTTAATACTCAAGCAGTTACTAAGACATTTTAATTTAAATAGCCTCCTTCATAATGAACAATATGGCTTTACAAAAGGTCGTTCGACTACAGATGCGGGTGTTGCTCTGCTGAAACACATATTTAGCGCATGGGAGAACTCGCAAAATGCTATTGGGGTTTTCTGTGATCTCTCCAAAGCCTTTGATTGCGTGCACCATGACACGCTATTGCGTAAACTGCGTCATTACGGTGTGCAAAACGAAGCTCTCGATGTTATAAATTCTTATTTAAGTAATAGGTCCCAATGTGTAGATATTAATGGTGTGAAATCTTCCGGGTTACCAGTTCAGTTAGGTGTACCTCAAGGCTCAATACTGGGTCCATTCTTGTTCTTAGTGTATATCAATGACTTACCATTCTTTTTAAAGGGTATCTGTGAAGTTGTACTGTTTGCAGATGATACCTCTCTTATTTTTAAAGTAGACAGGAACAGACAAGATTTTGACGATGTAAACAGTGCACTCTCAATGGTTACGGATTGGTTTACAACAAATAACTTAGTTCTCAACTCCAAGAAAACGAAATGTATAAAGTTCGCTTTACCGAATGTTAGAAATCTAGGACCCAACATCGTCTTAGATAAAGAAGTGCTTGAAACTGTGGGCTCGGCAGTTTTTCTGGGCATAACAGTAGATGCCAAACTTCAGTGGAGCCCACATATTTCAAGTCTAGCGGGAAGGCTCAGCTCGGCCGCCTACGCTGTCAGGAAAGTAAGACAATACACTGACGTTGATACAGCTCGATTAGTCTATTTTAGTTATTTCCATAGCGTTATGTCCTATGGTATTCTGCTGTGGGGCAAAGCCGCTGACATTCAAAATATATTTGTTCTTCAAAAACGAGCTGTCCGAGCAATTTACCAACTAGGTACCAGAGTCTCTCTGAGAGATTTTTTTAAAGATATTGGTATTCTTACAGTGGCATCACAATTCATCTTCGCCAATATCTTATATATTAGGCAAAATATACACGTATACACTAAAAACAGTGATATCCACAATATCAACACCAGAAATAAAGACAAATTACGAGCTCCTTTTCACCGGCTTCATAAGGTTCATAACTCATTTGTTGGGCTTGGTATAACCTTTTATAACAAGCTACCCACTTCTCTGCTAGATTTGCCTTTTAATGCGTTTAAAGCTAAAGTAAAATCCAACCTTTGTTCAAAGGCATACTATTCTATCAATGACTACTTAAGCGATAAAAATAGTTGGTCGCTGTGATTAACTCAAGACAATGTTTATGTTCTTTCTCCAGTTTTAGCTTACCTACTGACAGGTTATATGTTTATAGAATGTTTAATTTATTTGACTTTATTATACAATTTTTTTTATTTTTATTTATTGTTGACATGATCTACTCATTACAATGTTTTCGTATGAGTTGTATTGCAATATGTGATTAGCTAGCGACCTCGACAGTAGATTATATATTATTCTTGACTAACTGTTGATCTATTTTTGATTTATTTTTACTTCAATGGTCCTAGTTTATCATATCTAATTATGTGACTTCGAGTTACAGCTTTATTAGCTATATGTAAGCGGGCACGCCCTTTATGCCTGGAGGCTTTATAATTCGGGTATTAAGTTCTGTTTACGTTTTTAGTTTTTATTTTTGCTTGAGTTTAGATTTCGATATTTTTTTTTTTTTGTTGGTAGATTGGCGCGTGCTAGCTGTCATTATGGCATATATTTTATTGAATGTTTTGTGTTGAGTAATGTAAATTATTTGCATACTATTGTATAGAATCAAGTTATTTTTTCTAACTGAACAGACAGCTGTGCTGCTGGGGAGTTTGTTGCGCCACTTCTTCTCTCCAGCAAAGGCACTAGGAAGTGGTGAAGGGCGGGCGTTTTTGGGGGACTGTCTTATGTAATTTTGACGTTCGAAAAGTGCTGATTCTCAGCCTAATTTGAATAAATGACTTTTGAATTTTTTTTTGCGGCCATTGTGGTGATTATGGTGATTTCGGTGATTTCGGTAATTCCCCAGTGAGTTAGGGTGATGAGTCTGAGGGTGATGACCAGGAATGCGCGTTCGCAACATGCTAGTGGTCCGGATACCCGTTGAGCCGTGGGTGCTGGCTGGCTGTGTGACTCGCTTCACGAAAGCTTGCGGGATTGATGATGATGACGTCAAGCTGAAGTAGTTGCACGAAGGCTGCGTTGACGTTCAGTCTCGGGGTCACCAATTTAGTGGTATGAGAAACAGGATGTAAAGTTCACTTATCCACCATAGAAAAGAGAGGATCCTCCGACCAGACGGGTGTTATGTCTGGCGGGCAACTGCCCGTAAGTCAATTTCGGATAGTGTTATCTATGTCGCTCGCGCGGTAAACTATAACTGCTCGATGCAGGATTTGTGTGACGTCATGTCTTTGATGAGTAGTTCGTATGTGGCGGCGTAACCGCTACAAACACTTTAATTAAAATCGGCCCGTTCTGTCAAAAGATATTACAATTTAAAATCTTAAACTAACCTTAAAATTAACCTTAAAATCTAACCTTAAAATCTTAAATTAACCCTAATATGTACCTACATAGGTATTACGTGACCGAAATAGGCTTTGGTTTATTTGCGAGTTTCAATATAATAATTATGCATTAATGGCCGTTTTTTTTATTGTGTTGACTTGGAAGTTTGATTTTCGTTAAAAGTTCAAGGGGACCGTACATCTATGTTTTTAATGACTCCATATCAAAGTTGCGACAAACAAATGCGCGACAAATGCTGGAGCGACAGTACGATAGGTTGACCATCAGCGGTGCGACAGCACATCAGCTCGACGAACGTTAGCGCGACAGATTGTTTTCACGACAAACTATGGCACGACGTAACTTTTGATCGACGAACGTTATTGCGACCGATTGTTTTCACGACCATCGATGGGACGACGAAACTTTTGATCGACGAACGATTTCAACTTGATGCATTCACGCGTTCCTGAAAAAAATTGTCTTGCCAGACAATTTATCATTTTGAGGTATGCAACCCTAAAATCTGCCTGTTATCGTTTCATGCCGTAATGGCTGAACGAATTTAGTTGAAAGGCGTATGGTCTTTAATATTAATAATGAATTGCTGAATATCGTGGAAAAGTCGTTCATTTAGTGAACCTTATCCCCTTTACGTCTGCTAAAAATAGCTTTCTTAATTGACTTTGAATTAAGATTCATCTTGTTTCACAACTTACAAATATTAGTTATTTCCAGAGGGTTTAATCGATCTTTCAATAAAAAGCTGAAACGATAATATTTTCAGTCAAGGACAACAACAAACTGCTGCAAGGTTCTTCACCTATATTCAATTTGAAATAAGATTAAACATTTAACTAAACCTTTTTTACAATTCATTCAACCGATTCTGACTTCTATTGCGTTGGTGACATGACAAATGGCAGCTGCGGTAAGCAGTTGGTATTGGAACCACTTTTTTGCTTTTAATGCCTTCGTCTTCCTTCCTTATGCCTTCGGCACAAAAGTCAGAATCGGTTGAACGGACTGTAAAAAGGTTTGTTTATGTCAAATCTTATTTCAAATAAAGTATAGTTGTCTGTAAATACTTTCGTCTTCATAATAATATGTATGTAGTTGATTAAGTTTCGCAAAAGTAATAATATAATTATTATTACTTACAAGTAGAATAGCTGTTTCCAGCGACTTCGTCTGCGTGTATTTTGTTTTTAATTATTTTTAAATACAAAAAGTCAGGTATAAAAGTAGCCTATGTCCTACCATCCAGGTACCAAGCTATCTGTCAATTTCATAACGATCGGTTTGGTAGCGTGAAAAGGTGACAGACAGACAGGCAGAGTTTTTTTCGCATTTATAATACGAGGAGTTCCAATTCACAGTGCCATAAAGTCAACTTGAAAAATAAAAACAACGGGTTGCACTCCGGGAGTGCCAGCAGAAGTGAAAACTTGAACATTAACGTTGTGCATTTTTGAATAAACACTTTTCATGAAGTATGTTTTGACTGCTTTTTTTACCCATCATTATGGGTAAAATTTCTTACTTCGCAATCTTTACGTAATGTCAAAGACTATTTATTTTGATATTTACTATGTCGGTTGCTAGGCAACGGATCTTACTGTCACGTGACCTGACGCGAGTTTAACATTTTTTACCCATCCCAAAAAAGTGCACAACGCCGCTATAGAAGTTTTCATTTAAAAAAAAAACAGAACTCATTTAATCACTATTCAGATGACAAAAGAAAGGGCCCTTATTGAGGTCATAAGATTAATCATGAACTCGCTCAACAAACAAATAGAATAAAATGCCGAATAAACAAAAACAACATCAATATTGGGCATTCGATGGCAATTAACAGCGCTCATTTCGCTACAAATAATAAACACACATTGTATAATATTTCATTCTATAATTATATAATAACTCACAGTTTTGTAAATTGAAAGGGGTTCCGACATTTTTGTATGGGACCTGGCATACCTAACCGTCCGCCATTTGGAAAAAAACTGGTTTTGGCGGCCAGTGATGAAACAAGTGTCAATCGATAGAGTAAGTGATTGCAAACAAAAAATATTTAGTGATGAATATCGTAAGTGATATACTTCCTGAGATATTTAAAAAAAATATTACTTTTTTATTTTTTTTCTCATGTTTTAACTCAAATATCTCAGGAAGTATATCACTTACGATATTCATCACTAAATATTTTTTGTTTGCAATCATTTACTCTATCGATTGACACTTGTTTCATCACTGGCCGCCAAAACCAGTTTTTTTCATAATGGCCGTCGGTATAGGTATGCCAACGAAGTCGGATGTTCTTTAAAAATAGTTTGGAAAATCCAAAAGTGCACGCCTCATACATATTACTCATTCATAAACGAAAAAGAAATTCAAAACATAGTTTTTAACAAAAATGAACAATTTATCACTTTTCGTGAAGTCGTAATGTCAAAGACTGACAAAGATATTTACTTGGCGGTTGCTAGGCAACATCAATTCAAAGGTTGGAAATATTTAGATAAAGATATTATATTTTAGTTAGTATTTTATTAATTATAATTAAACTACTTTGAATAAAAGTGCCATTTTCAATAGGGTTCGTTCTACGGCTGAAGCGAATGTATAAAAAAAAAATTGACTCAATTAATTGATTTTATCGCAAGCTACAATGTTTTCAGGGTTCATAAATTGACGGACAGGAAAATTTTTTCAACTATTTTGATGCCGTTTCCATTTCTGCTGCATTAAATCAATTGTTAAAAAGTACAGTATTAATCTACATTTAATCATCTATACAATGGTATATAAATTAAGTAGGTTCTGTGTACTAGCAGGAGTGTAACAATAAAAACAGTTACAGAAATGGGGCAAAAAAAATTTTTCGATCGTAGAGCACACTCTAATGCTTCGCATTATGAGTCGTGCAAAATGTAGAGCCGTAGGGTGTACCTTAAGAAATAATTAAAAAAATATAGTCTTCGGACCACGTCTGTACACGCGCGTTTGTCACGTTTGTACACAAAACTGCGAATCGACGCGATACTAATTCGCTTTCGCATTTTTTTTTCATTGCTGGTTTGTTCGATTTTACGATGCGACGTCGCATCGCGTGCGTTATGTGTACAAGCCCTAAGGACGCGCTCCGGCTATCAACAGCCAGCATCAAAATCAAAAGGATTCGCTTTTCCTTCACAATTTTCTCAGCGCCACAAGTCCACACAATTTTCTCCCCAGTCGGTCCCAGACCGTCGCGCTGAACGGTCGCGTCCCGTGTTCCCGTGTTTACCAAAAACAGTATTGTGTATTAAACATAAATATTGTGTGAAATAACTGTGTTTATTGTGAAATTCTATTACTGTTTATTGGATTTTCTTATCGGTAAGTTGCATTTTAGCTATATTTTTTTATAATATCGTGTTTTTGTAGGGGTACCTGTTGATTTTCGGAGAGCATCATGATGGAAATTGGGGATTGAAAACAATACAATAAGATAAACCAGTTTATAATATTTCGTTCCATTTTTTTATTTGTTGACATTATGGTTCAATATTTTTGTAATCTGTGATTTATTACGAGATAACTTTTTAATTATAGCGATGCAAGTATCTGCTGATATTGATTCATTTAGTTGTATGTTATTCTTTTAAGTGGTATGTAGTGATTCTGAGGAACATTAAATCATTATTAAAAAAAACTTACGAATTATTTCATAAATTCTAATATTATAAAGAGATAAGTATAATGAAGAAACTTAAAAACTTTTGGACATTTCTTTCACCAGTAGAATGCTATATTATTACTGAGTAACATAAGCTATAATTTACAAAAATATCATGCGGGCGAAGCCACTGCGGGAAGCTAGTTCTAAAAGTTTGATGACAGTTCCTACATACATATAATTATATTTTTACCTTTAAATTTTCGCGATAATTTTTATTAGGTAGGTAGGTCGGTCTTCTTAACAAAAAGATCCGTCATTGGAGGTCAGAAATTGTAATTATTGTTTGAACTTTAAGAGCGTGTATCCTAAAAGTTGGCAACATCACAAGTAGCTGTCAAATATTTACCTGTTTTGATGAAATTGTTTATTCTGTAAATAGGATATTGGAATCACTTTTACACGTCATATTAAAATTTATGTTAAAAATTAGCTAGATGAGTTCGGCGTTTCCTATCTGACTACTCTGAGAAGAAAGGCCGAAACAAACTCAGAGGTCACAGTCTCTTTTAAAGTCCAGACATAATCTTGGTCAGGCCATATGAGGACCATGTAGACTAGTGTCTGTCCAGTCAGTGCAAGCATTTGTCAGTAATCGCGGAGCTCAACCCTGAACTTAAGGAGCTCAACTCGACGAACAGTACCAAAGAAAGGACATGATTAAACCTTCAGCTGTCTTTGACGAGACACAATAGAATTTTAATTGTTATGCCCACCTGATGTCCACTGTAACGGTCAAGCGGATAATTTGGTAACATAACAGTACGGAAATAAGAAATGTGGCTGAATAGCGAACTAGAACATTAATAATGAGTTGCAATTATAACACAGAATTTGATGTTGTAACCGTTTTAGGTGTAAAAAAGGCAAAGTCTCCAAATACTTTTTTTTACATTTAAAACTAAGTATTCGGTGTTACGATATTAATTATTGCATTTCATAATCAATATTACAGTTCACTAGTAAGCCATATTTCATATTCATATTTACGCAGTTTTATTTTTACTAACACAGAATAGGAGAACATTTTACGATACAAGACCCAAGCCAGGTTTTTCTAGATTATTTCATTTACTCCGAGCATGACCTTGAATTTCTAGACCAGTCCAATTGTCAGTGTCCACGTTTCGGCAAGACGCACTAGTTGAAGACCTTAGTTAGTCATTACTTTTATTGAATAAAAAACGGCATTCCTTCGTCTGATAAACATACCTACACAAGGAAAAGTATGTCTAAGTAGTTAGTAATCAATTGATGGAGCTTTTTATGATCAACACAAGCCATAAAACTGAGGGAAAATGGATTAGTGTGTTGTAACACGACTACTACCGAACGCTGCCTGTAGGGAGGGATAACACCTTAGCGAATGGGAAAATGAATGCCTTTTCGGTCAAAAATATGAACGAATTGTAGATTTCTAGGCGGAGCGTTGACGGGAAATTTGTAGCCGGGTGTCCCTCTGCCCTCTTGCTAGCTCAGATGAGGGAGACTCGTTTGTTAGTGTAAGGTGACAGAACAATGAAAAACAGACGGGAGTTCGGACTGGAGTGAACTGTTTAATTATTCAGCTTATTACATAACACATGTTAATATAAAAACTTGCTTAAATATAAAAAGCACATTATAAAATAAGTATAAATTATAGAAAAGTAAGAAGGTATAACTTTCAAAATAATATCTGATGGGTGTGCAGCTTGCGCAAGCTCTGAGATGGTAATGGCGAATGGTGAAAAATTAGATGAGAGTACATGAAAGTATGTGTCGTTCTGAATTTGAATTGAAAATAGAATGATGAAGTGGCCAGACATAAAACGGTTGCCTACTTAATAAGTGATCGGATGAGAAAGAAGGAAGGACCTCGTCACAAATTTAGGGATTTCGAGCACTGGATGGCCACGACCAGTGACAGACCGTCTTACGAATTTTCGATCAGGTCACGTGTCCTGACGCGAGTTTAACATTTATTACCCACCCCAAAAATAGTGCACATCGCCGCTAAAGAAGTTTTCACTTCCAAAGTACGTAGTTTACTCTTAAGCAGCACTGTTGTCAGATCTAGAAAATAATTCTGATAATATTTAAACAAAATTTAGGATCACACAGCACAGAATAAAAGTCCGAAATAATCAGCGTCTTTTATCGCTGAGTTTACAAAGACAAGCGAGAACTTTGTTCCTCGGTTATCTGTGCAAGTGCCACAGGTGTTCCAGAAGATATGGATACAGAAGGTTAATAGCGCTGAACACTTTCTACATCGCTGCATTTTGTCACGTCAGCATTTTTCACTTACCCGTTTTATCGTTGTAGGGTGGCAAAATGAGTTCTGTTTTTTTTAAGTGAAAACTTCTTTAGCGTGTGCACTTTTTTTGGGATGGGTAAAAATGTTTAACTCGCGTCAGGACACGTGACCGTAAGATCCGTTGCCTAGCAAGCGACAAAGTCAATATATATTATAATTATTACTTTTTCGAAACTAATTCAACTACATACATATTATTATGACGACGAAAGTATTTACAGACAACTATACTTTATTTGAAATAAGATTTGACACAAACAAACCTATTTACAGTCCGTTCAACCGATTCTGACTTTTGTGCCGAAGGCATAAGGAAGGAAGGCGAAGGCATTAAAAGCAAAAAAGTGGTTACAATACCAACTGCTTACTGCAGCTGCCATTTGTCATGCCACCAACGCAATAGAAGTCAAAATCGGTTGAACGGACTGTAAAAAGGTTTAGTTAAATGTGTAATCTTATTTCAAATTGAATATAGGTGAAGAACCTTGCAGCGGTTTGTTGTTGTCCTTGACTGAAAATATTATATTTTCAGCTTCAATTTATTGTAAGATCGATTAAACCCTCTGGAAATAACTAATCTTTGTAAGTTGTGAAACAAGATGAATCATAATTCAAAGTCAATTAAGAAAGTTATTTGTAGCCGACGTAAAGAGGATAAGGTTCACTAAATGAACGACTTTTCCACGATATTCAGCAATTCATTATTATTCTAGTTAGTTAGCCACATTTCTTATTTCCATACAGTATTATTTCCAAATTAATCAAAACAGGTAAATATTTGACAGCTATTTACGACGTTGCCAACTTTTAGGATGCACGCTCTTAACTAAACCTTTTTTACAATTCATTCAACCGATTTTGACTTCTATTGCGTTGGTGGCATGACAAATGGCAGCTGCAGTAAACAGTTGGTATTGTAACCACTTTTTTGCTTTTAATGCCATCCTAATGCCTACGGTGTAGAAGTCAGAATCGGTTGAATGTAAAAACGGTTTGTTTAAATCTTATTTCAAATGGAGTACCTACTCGAATCTCGTTAATCGCCGGCGCGGGCGGTGGGAGGCGTAAAAAACTAGTTTTTCACAACTCAAGTCATAACCTAACATCGTATAGAAGTTCCCCTAGCATAGCAGGCTCAAAATATGTATTTGCTTACGTTTGACGACCCATAATAAGATAAATATTGACTGACTATGTTTTCACAACTCTTGTCGACGTATGAAAGGTTTTTGTGAAGTACCTGCGATGTGTGCTGTTTTGGCATACACTTATTTAAATTCGGATTTTTAATTTGCTGGGCTGTAACACACAGACACCTACGATCGACCTTTTCTAGAAAAAAAAACTAATTATAAGTGACAACAGTGAAGGGCCTTTCTCATACTCAACGGGGAAGCCCTGGGTCTGCATCTCACCTGATGGTAAGTGATGATCAGGCCGAAGGTGGAAGCGAGCTTCACCCGGAATCCTCAACCACAGAAGAACTGGCTATCTTACTCGTAACTCCAACTGCCGAAACATAACAATGCTGTTAACATACGTTATCGCGACAGACTTAAATACTCGTAAGATGGTGGTAGCTAGCTAGGCGGACTTAGAACATGCCCTACCATCAACTAAACCGAACAGAGAATTTTGCCTTCACTGGGATTCGAACCCAGGACCTCTAGGTCTGAGACCACTAGACCACAGAGGCGGTTTAGCATCGTGATCACTATTAAGGCTCGTGCAGACCAGCGCGAAACGAACAATACAATTTCTAAGAAAACTTCACGGTATAACAATAACCGGTGTCGCGTCGCCCGACAAGTCGCGCTGGTCTGCACAACCCTTTAGTCTATCTATTACGCTGGTCCTCCTAATTTGGTCCTTTGAGACGAATTATTTGGTCCTGAATTTGCTACAGAATATTAATGTCTTACTCCATCACTGTATTGGTGAAAGCATTAGCGTTATTTATTATTCAGAACTAAAGTGAAACGTTTATAAGTTTTGTAACTGAAAAAATATATTGAGATACCTACTTAGGCAGAGCTTACAGCCTTTAGAGCTTTTGAAGAGTTTTCAATAAGAGTTTCGTAATATGTTTTGTAATATAAAACGTTATGTAATAAATTATTGTTTAAATATCTTTTAAAACTAAAAATATGTTTCACAAAATAATGTAAGGTATTGCTAAAGCAGCAAAGCTCTTTTCATGATGACACTATCTTACGCAGTTTTATAATTCCAGGTTTTTCAACATGTTTTTCGAAGTGAAAACTTCTTTAGCGGTCGTTGTGCACTTTTTTGGGATGGGCAAAAAATTTTAAACTCACGTCAGAACGTGCCGTAAGATCCGTTGCCTAGCAACCATCAAAGTAAATATCAAAATAAATAGTCTTTGACATTACGTAAAGATTGCGAGGTAAGAAATTTTACCCATATTGATGGGTAAAAAAAAGCAGTCAAAACATACTTCATGAAAAGTGTTTAAATAAATTGTTTATTTTTGTTAGACTATTCCCTAACCATTCAAAAATGCACAACGTTAATGTTCAAGTTTTCACTTCTGCCGGAGTGCAACCGGTTGTTTTTTTTTTCAGCATTGTTAATCATCTAGTGTCCAGTAATTTACCTGCCTACAAGTTATGTAAAGGGTGGCCAATTAGGAATTATACAACTTTAAATTAAGATTATTTTAATTTCAAACGATAATTACCGGATATTTTTCTGTAAGTATATTATTCAAACTTGGCAACTTTATACGATGAATAAGATTTGCCTAATCTGATCCTGTTTTATTCTTAAAAATGCGATTATTTTTCATCGTTTTTTTAATTAAATTTATTCATTTTCGCATACTTTATTAGGTATTCCACTTATATAGTCACAAATATTCTACTTTTCATATTCAAGCTTGACCACGACACGTCCCTTTAGGTAACCCCACAGAAAAATATTCTGGACATGGCTCGAAATCCTCAGTGATCAAAATGGTATTCGTTACTATTAAGTTTTTTTATTTTTTTTAAATTTGGTCGTCTACACCAAACTACTGAAAAATTGGCGTCAAATCAAAATGGAGGCTAACAAAAGATGTCTACTTCTTATTTGGCCACATTGTACTTAAAATAATTGATATGAAAAAGCATAATGCTTTTATTTATTTTATTATTTATGTACACACAGTAAAATACATTCAGATACGACAATCACAATCTTGAGTACAAAGGTACTGCTTATTTCTTAAGAAATTTCTTCCAGCAGACCTGCGAAAGGAGAAATGAGAAAGAAACTAGACAATAGTGTGTGAGAACAAGAAGAGAAGAATATAAAATATGCGGAATTTTAAACTAAAATATTAAAATAAACCTACACGTATAACATAACAAATTAACATATACCTAAATAAATACATAAAGCTTAAAATAAACATAATATTATAGGTATATAAATAGTCACAGTTGAGAGGAAAGATAATGCTCTTTTACTCGAAATTTAAATTGAGAAACAGTTTTTAAATCGCGAATGCTAGGCGGAAGTGAGTTCCACAATCTTACTGCACTTTTACAAAAAAAACCAGCATTAAATTACCTAGGCACTCCCCTAGCTAAAAACTTTTAAGGTTAGGGATTGCAGACATTTTGTTAGATAATTGATTTCTCCGCTAATCACGATTGTTGAAGGCTAGACATTGAACCTAATGTTTATTACGATCCAGTTCATAACATTACATAAAAAGAAAACAATGGAAAAAAAGAAAAAAAGGTTATTCTGCACAAACTAAACGCACATTACAAAAAAAAAATACATTAGGAAATAATTTTAAAATACATTTAGGACTCCTTGACAACTGAGCCAAACGCCTCGTATTCAATATTCAAATAATTAAAAAGTTTGACAAATTTTGTCTATTGCTTGATGTCAGGGCTAGAGGCCAAAGACATAACATAACATCACGCCTGAAATCCCCGTAGGGTTAGGCAGAAGTGTACCTACATTACACCCACATTTCGCCGGTAATGTTAAAAGTCTCATTTAATAGGGGGCGACCCTATTGCTATCAACCGGTTACAAATCCAGACTCCGGGCTGCTACTGAGAAATTCCAGATGGAAAAACCCAATCAAATATTGCTCGCCCGGGAATCGAAACCAGGACTTCATGCTCAACAGTAGCGCTAGTGGCAACTAGACTAATGAGGCAGCAAACCAATAGGTTTAGTAGTCTTATATGTATGTACTTATAGCTCCAGATAAAAGGGCTAGTCTAGGCAAATATGGTGGGTAAACTTACCACGTTTTACAGCATAAATTGGTAAATAGCGCCATTTCTAGGAAGAGGATCTTTTAATAAAATTTAAGTTCTGGGAGGTGGTCCTTCTGGGAAGTTGCCATTTTCGGAATTAGATAATCTTTTTAGTAGATGGTCCTTTACACCTGAAAAGTCTTTAGCAAACCTAATCTAGCTACCGTCATATCTTTATAAATTATAGCCTACTAGCTTTCGCCCACGGCTTTGCCCGCGTGGAGGTCGGAAATTGCTCCGAGGGAATATACTACCGGGATAAAAAGTATCCTATGTATTAATTAGGTTATAAACTATCTGTGTGCCAAATTTCATCTAAATCCGTTCTGCCGGTTTTGCGTGATTGAGTAACAAACATCCAAACATTCAAACTTTCATATTTATAAAATTAGTAGGATAGTAGGCTAGAAGGATAGTAGGATAGTAGGATTAGTAGGATAGAAGGATAGTAGCATAGTAGGATAGTAGGATTAGTAGGGTAGTAGGGTAGTAGGATAGTAGGATAGTAGGGTAGTAGGGTAGTAGGGTAGTAGGATAGTAGGATAGTAAGAATCAGGATAGTAGGATGGAAAAAAACGAGCGACTCTTACAGCAGTCGCATATGATGTGTTACATCTCAACAGTACCAACCTCTCGGAAAATGTGTTGGTACCATCTAACGGCCAATTCTAGCACCGCGCGCGCTCATTGGTCAAATCATATAGCGTGCGCTTCCCCGGCTTCCTGTTACACACTACCGTCCCCTTTCACGAACTCACTCCCACAGATTGCAGGAAAGAGAGAGGAAATACGTTACACATCAATAAGATAGTATGAATGACGTTTCGCGATCACGGATGCGATTATATAAATTGGTAGATCACTGCAGTTATATCCTAAGGATACACGGCTGGCAATTGGATGATTGACTATTACCCATTCTGTTCTCGCATTCAAATTTAGCACAATGTATTTCTATCTATAAAAGTACGTCCAGATATGTTATTTTGTCCGTACCATGCCTCCGTTCCGTATCACCGTCGCGATCCGAAAGCTCGGGGGGCCAAGTCTACTAATTTACAAACGTCACAATGGTCTCTCGATGGTGAGTTTTTGACAGATTTGCCATATAAAATCTGTCAAAAACTCACCATCGAGAGGCCATTGTGACGTTTGTAAATTAGTAGACTTGGCCCCCAGGACGTTGTATTATGTCACCTTTGAACTTGGCTGACACACGATGGATAAGAGCGTACCTATCCGTATCGAGACGCCGCCGCCGTACCACCACGCACCGTACCGAACGGTACCCTAATTACGTAATACACAATCAATTCGTTTTGCAACAGATTACTAATCCATTGTTTCATAAGTTCGAAATTTAATTCTGCTCTGCAACGTAATTATCGCATTGAATGTTGTTGAACTGTCAAAATGAAACAAATGATCGCTATCGCATTGCTTCTGCAAGATAGGTAATAGCCCTGCGGGTGTCCAAACTAGCGTTCTTCGATCGCGACGCTGATACGGAACGGGGATCGCTACGGACAAAAGAACATATCTGGACGCAGCTTTACAATCTATACTTACTTCCATTGACATCTGAATGATTGCGAGTTCCGTCCAAAATTTTCCAATAATATTGGGCCTCCGCTTCCACGAAATATCCATTGCCGGAAATATCTAGCTAGATAAGACTTGCTATCTGTGACTTACGATGGAAAAAAAATATGTTGGTGCTGAAATTGTTTATTCTGTAAATAGGATATCGGAACCACTTTTACAACTAAAAAAAATAAAAAAAAGAATAAGCTAGATGAGGTCGGCGTTTCCTAACTGACTACTCTGACAAGAAAGGCCGAAACAAACTCATTGGTCACAGTCTCTTTTAAAGTCCAGATGTAATCTTGGTCAAGCCATTATGAGAACCATGTAGATTAGTGTCTGAAATGGTCTTTTGAGGAAAGAACCACACAGATTTGAGTGGAGCTCAACTACAATGGTTGGCTTTTAGAATGAGAAAATGTAATGGTGACCTTCTTCATCATCATCATCTTTGCAGCCTTGTTCCACCCACTGCTGTGTATTGTATAGACCTCATCCCTTTTGTGTTATACTTCCCTAGTCTATGAACTTCCTTAGTGCTAAATATTGAGATTCTGAAATATTTCCACTCATAAAAAAGGGGTGCACTTGCGCCTCCCTGGCTTCTAAGTAAAATATAGATGTAAAAACATTCAGAACTAAAGAGATATCTTTTTTTTTTCTATGCACTTTTTATTTATGCAATAAAAATATTCAACGTGCAATTTTGGCTTACCTTCGTTACTACCTATTTTATTTTAGGTATAGATTGTATCTATTAATAAGACAAAGAGAGGTATTTTCTACAAAACGAACCGAAGCGGTACAGAACAGACGTTTTGACACCCTTGGAGAGTAAAATAATTCGGCAAAGAGAGGTCCATTTCTAAATATCGATGTTATTTTTTATAATATCGTACCGGGTTAGTCAATAAACAAACGAAAAAAAATATCGTAACCAGGTATTTTCTTGATAATTACATTAAATGAAAAGGACATTTCCTTGCATGCCAGAAAAACCTTTTATAGTTTAATATTCTTAATTTAAATTACCATTAAATTGAAGATCATTGTATTATTTAATTTATTGATAGTCTTCCATTCATTTATTTATTTGTGTACACACAATTATATAAACAGACAAGAAAAAAGAAACAGAAAAATACCTATAAAGGTGATGTTTATTTATAAAGAAATCTCTTCCAGTATACCTGCGATAGGATAGTAAATAAAAAGAGATGTAAACAACCTGTGAAAGAGAAGAAGAGAAAATAAAAGGCAGTGTATAGAGTGCCACCAGTGGCACTCTATCCCTATCGGATAAAGTGCCACTACAGACTTGGTGACCCTGGCAGGCATCGGCCCTAGCTGTGCTGACATCTCTATTCCTGTTAACCCCTTCAATTCATCTATGCAAGATATATTTTTGTTACTGTATATTTATAGTTTAATTAGTGAATTGTTTTTTAATTTTATGTATTTTATTTTCGAAGTGTATAGAGTGCCGCGAGTTTCTTGTGGCACTCTAGTAACACCGCCTCGGCCCGGCCAAAGTGCCACAAGCATTGGATTGTCATTATCACTGTCACTAAGTCACGTCACTTGGTATTTTGTTTGATTGTCGAGGTTAAATCGCTATAAAACACCACATTCCCAAAACATTACATTCTCTTGTGCCTAAACGGACCCTGGCACTTCGCCGGCCGCTACCGCGGCACCGCTCGCTATGCTCGCTCGGCTCGTGCGTTGTGTGGTCACAGTTCTAACCTAACCTAACCTAAATAACAAGTGACAGTGACAATGCAACGCTCACGGCACTCTAGCCGGGCCGAGGCAGTGACACTAGAGTGCCACAAGAAACTCGCGGCACTCTATACACTTCGAAAATAAAATACATAAAATTAAAAAACAATTCACTAATTAAACTATAAATATACAGTATGAGAATATACTTACATTGAGGCTTCTGGTGGAGCTCGTGGCTAAGTAATAACAGCCGCACGGGTCGATCCATCAGGTTAAGCTACGCTTGCCGGGGTTGGTCGGTGCATGGGTGAGCATCTTTACATACCAAGACTCCTCCGTGTCTCGGAAAGCAAGTTAAGCCGTTGGTTTTGGCTGTCATTCGTGGAGCTTCGAAAGTCGTTACCGGTCGTCAGAAGCCCGAAAGTCTTACCAAGGGGTATAGTATTGCCCAGTTATTGGGTAGTGGAGGTCAGATAGGCAGTCACTCCATGTAAAATACTGGTATTCAGCTGCATCCAGTTAGACTGGAAGCCGACCCCAACATAGTTGGGAAAAGGCTAGGCAGATTTATAGTTTGTCTGTTTGATTTAGGCTTCTGTATCTCAGTCTCAGTGCTGTAGGCTTACCTACAGCACAGCTTAGGTAGGTACTTATACCTACCTAAACAAAGTGGCCTAGTGGTCCAAATCCATTATCATGTTTAATTATGGGTTAAACGATATATAAATTTAAATATTGATTTAAACAATCAGGCCAATGCATATAACAATTATTTTATTCTTATCGTACGAATAGAACAAATTAATTTAGCTAGATCGTACAAACTAGCATTGTTTACATTGATATTAGATATTATCGAAATAAAGGGGGGAGAAATACCGATATTGTTTCCGGCCTCCCTAATTTTATTACCTCTCTCTGAAATTCTCCATTTATAGCGATTCAATGAGTAATTAGTGATTCCATCCCAATCATGGCGGCTAGAGGTGCACCCTTTGTGCCGGACGAAATCATGTAACTAATTAGGTAACAAATTAGCCGTTTTATATTTTTGGCAGCATCATTTATAATCTCTGACAAGCTTTGTTTAATAAAAGGGTTAGGTAATTTTCGGGACTTAGTAATCAGTGAATTTTGTGAAAAGAGTGTTACTGTAGAGGTCGGCCAAAGTGTTATTGGGTTCTGCAATCAGAAATTTCTCAGTAGCAGCCCGGAGTCTGGATTTGTGCCCGGTTGATGGTAATAGAATCCCCCCCTATTATATGGGACTTAAACATTACTGGCGAAATGTGGGTGTTAACTATGCGAACGGTACACCTCTGCCTAATCCTTTGGGGATTACACGCGTGATGTTATGGTATATTTATGTAATGTTGTTGGAAATGTACTCTGCAAATTTTGTAGCTCCTCAACCTTTGTTATGAAGATAATAAGCACTGCATTGCAAGTCAGATACAGTCAGGACAATGAATTAATTATTAAGCAAATTGACAGCCTGCGTCAATTGGCCGTATTATATTATAGCCACTTACAACTGTCAAAGAATGACAGTTGTGAATAATATGTTAGAATATACGAACAGTTTAAGTTAGAAGTTTAATTTGTTTTTTTATTAATTATTCCTGTAAACACCTTTTTTTTTGGATGGGATATCATCAAATAACTTCTCCTGCTCTGGGCGCAGCGAGAGGGCGTGTCAGCCTCTTACTGACTAAAACCCACCTGTGTTCCTTCAGTTGCCTGTACGTTGCCAGGGGCCGCGGTAACCCTTTCAGACTTGGTGACCCTGGCAGGCATCGGCCCTAGCTGTGCTGACATCTCTATTCCTGTTAACCCCTTCAATTCATCTATGCAAGATATATTTTTGTTACGATTGTTTTCATTAGTTCCCTTTTATTGCATTAAACAAAAGTTTCGCATTGTAGCGGTGGCGTTCTGTGATCAGATCTTTCTGCCTACCCCCATGGGGTAAAGATGCGTGTTTAGTGTATTTATGCATGTATGTTCTGATCATTATGGAAGCTTCTTCGTCTTCTTTTCGTCAAACTTCGTTTCCTACTCTCGCATAATATGAGATTGCTCTCGATCAATCGCCATATACACTCGAGAGCAATGAATCCGGGTCACTTAAAGAATCCTAAAAATCTCGGAAACTAAAAATGCTAGGTTAATGCAATAAATTGTATTTAATAGACAATGTAATACTCCTTAAATGAAGGTATTAAAACTTCTTAGTTATTGTAAAGTTATATCATAAAAAAATCAAATTTGAAAAAGGGCCACTTTCGAAGATGGAACTACGAAATTACAGCATTTGGTTTTGCTTTTGTTTGTAATCTGTCATTTATGTGGGTACATAAACCATGTTGATAGTGCTCTATATTCATTATTCAAGCTGAAATTATGTCGCTTACGCCTGAAGAATGCACCAAAATACTTACAATGCTGGAAACCGGCCGGAGTCAGCGCGATACAGCCAGGACTGTCGGTGTGTCGCTGTCAACAGTACAAAGAGTTCTCCGACGTTACGAAGAAACTGGTTCTAACCTACGCAGACCAGGAACGGGCAGAACCAGGTGTACCACAGCACGAGAAGACCGATACTTGGTGAACACCATGCTTCGAAATCGCTTTCTCACAGGAACTGAACTCACAAATCAGTTTCGACGCCTCGGAGGAAGTAACCCAAGTGCATGGACAGTAAGACGTCGGCTTGCTGAATCTAACTTAAAACCCCTTAGACCTGCAAACGGCCCTAAACTGGAGCGTGGGCATCGTATTTCAAGACTAAGATATGCCCAGAGCCACGTAAATTGGAGTATTGAAGATTGGTCAAAAGTTATGTTCTCCGACGAATCAAAATTTATGCTCTACAAGCACGATGGAAGACACAGAGTGTATCGAAGACCAGGGGAAAGATTCAAGCAAGCATGCATCGAAGAAAAAGTAGCCTACGGTGGTGGGTCTGTACTTGTGTGGGCCGGAATTTCTTCTGAAAGTCGCACAGAGCTGGTGATCATAGAAAACGGCTCTTTAACTAGCGTAAGATATGTGGAAGAAATCCTCAATGATCACGTTGGTCCATTTATGGTCAATTTAGGTGAGGATGCTATATTTATGCATGACAATGCCCGACCTCATACAGGTAGGATTGTGAATGACTACCTTCAAGAGATGAACATTACTCGTATGGAGTGGCCAGCGCGCAGCCCGGATATCAACCCGATCGAGCATGCTTGGGACGAGCTAGGCAGATGCGTAAAACAACGAAACCCTCCCCCAATCACGCTTCGTGAGCTCAAAATTGCTCTCACAGAGGAATGGGAGAATATTCCCCAAAATCGTATAAGGAACTTGGTGTACAGCATGCCAAACCGCGTAAACGCAGTAATGGAAGCACGAGGAGGCAATACGAAGTATTAAAATTCAAGAAAATCGTAATAAAGTTCAAAAATTTCATGTTTCCTATTTTTGTTTTAAGGAGAGATCAGCAGTTTTTTTCTTTATGTAATTTTGTGTTAATAAAATGTATGGTGACTCATATTTTTTTTACTTTCATTTAAGGAGTATTACATTGTCTATTAAATACAATTTATTGCATTAACCTATCATTTTTAGTTTCCGAGATTTTTAACATTCTTTAAGTGACCCGGATTCATTGCTCTTGCAAAATAAGCATTTGAATATCCTTATTTTGCGAAATGACTTACTTGGTACTAAAGTTAAGAGGCGTAGAGTTACCAGCAAGCAAATTAACATTCTAAGTTATGTGCACAGTGGCAGTGTAACTACACTTCCACCGCTTATAACTTAATTGGGTGTATCTTCGGCAGCGTTAAGCACGCTTTAGTCTACAAGAGCCGACCGCAAAAATACGCTTTGCGTTCCGCTCTTGTCGTGGCAACACGTCGTGTCCCGTTGCGAACCCGGTTCGCAACAAGTGACTCGGCATCCTGAAGATGCCTCGTTGAGAGGTGAAACATGTGTCGATTTCTTACAGGGTTCTTTATGACTCTTTATGAACAGTTAAGCGGATTAAGTTACTAAATATACGTCGTCTATTGTATTTTATAATGGATTTCCGCAGTCACGCCTGAGTCAATTAACTATCTTGCTTGTTAATTTGTAATGAATGAACTCAAAAACTACTGGACCTATTTAAAAAATATTTCACCAATAGAATGCTTATCACTGAGTAATATGCTATAATTAAAGATATTTCGCGGGCGAAGCCGCTGGCGGAAGCTATTTGGTTATATTTTGACAACGGTTTTTTCTGTCTTAACCTACTTCAAAAGAGGAGTAGGTTATATTTTCGTCTCTATGTTTTTTTAATAGATAATTTTGTCATTAATTGTAGATCAATTTTGAAAATAAAAGTCGGTGGTTAAAAATTTTAATACAGAAAAATAACCTTTAATTCCCGTAATTAAAAGTAATTTTTCACTTAGTAGCGTTTTTTTTTGGAAATTGGTTGATTTTCTTTGTTTATGATTTTGGGATGTTAAAAAAGGAATGGTCCTTTTCTTCTAAAGAAGGACCAACAATAGAAACAAAATGGATCATTGGTTTTTCCTCTTTAATGGTCCTCTGACTTGGCTTCAGATGCCATCGAGAAATATTTCTAAGGCATACTGGATGGCTTTGTTAGGATGATGCTATGACTGGTTTATTAGAATCATCATCGTCATCATTTCAGCCAAAAGACGTCCACTGCTGGACACAGACCTTCCCCAAGCACCGCCACTTCGACCGATTCTGTGCTTCCCGCATCCAGCGGATTCCTGCGGCCTTCACAAGGTCATCGGTCCATTATTAGGACGAAATGAAAATGAAATATTATTATACTAAAACCATGAATAATGGATTCCTGTCATAGTCTTATGCTCGCCTTTTAGTTTAAAGACACCCACGCGGAGACAGTCATTGATTAATGAAAATTCTTTGATCTGATAAATTGAGGGAACAGGGAGATACACAACTTTTTCGTCAGTAACTTCCGCCGATTGCGAAATAATGTAATACCTTGTAGATCACGTTCGTTTATACTACCTAAAGACAAACTTCAAAAAGTCTCAGGTTTTGAAGTTTTAGGCTAAGAACTCACGGAGCGGTTTTCAGCCGCGCCCGCCGCGGCGGCGGCGGGTGCAAAACAATGGCGCAAGCCGCGGTCATAAACCGCGTCGTGAAAATTAATATCTAAATTTCCATGAACTACGTGTTCGTACGAGTGTTTGCGGTGCCGCCACCGCGGCGGGCGCGGGTGAAAATCGCTCCGTGAGTTCTTAGCCTCACTCGTTAAATCAATCCATAAGTCAATCTATAGGTCGCTGGTTCAGATTCGGCTCGAAAAACCAATATGGCGAGCAAGAAAAGAGTGGACTGTATGAAATACGCAATGGTTTAATGTTGTGCTTTTTCTCTTGTGGGTGCTTTCCCGGATAAACAGTTAATAAATAGATTAGGAGATAGTCGTCGGCCCAAACCGTGCCGCTCAGCTCAGCTAGCCGATGACGCGTTGATCGCGATCAAGGTGTTTGATTCCCAACACATTACATGCCCATACCACGACAACAGTATGTACTGTTGCGACAGATGCATTTTTTCTGCGCACTCGCAAAGTAATTATGTTTGCACTCTCTATATCCAAATTCGTCAGCTGTTTACTTTTCTCGTTTTCATCGTTCGAATGTTCGTTAATAGCCTTTCATAAACGTACAGTAATAGGATCCTAAGTCTATATTTACCGATTTTATTGCAATTGACGTAAACTTTGACGTAAGTAGTTAGTGTAACTACTTAAATAGTTGCATGAGTTGTGTGGGCTTACAAAGTATTTCGCCTAATCAATGTTTGCGGAAGAAAGTATGTCGGAAAATGTGATTTTGTGGAATGATTTACGAAATATAGGATCATCATAATCATATCATAATCAGCCTATTAATGTTCCCACTGCTGGGACACAGGCCTCCTCTGTGTGAGAGAGAGTGGGCTGTAATCTACCACGGTTGGTAGATGTTACATATTGTCTTCGAATTTTAAATTCTAGGACATGCCGGTTTCCTCACGATGTTTTCCTTCACCGTTTTAAGCGCAGTGGTGATGAAATTATTTCCACAAAATAAAGCGCCTGCTTGGGTTCGAACCCAAATATCCAAATATAGGATAGGTACAGTGAAACCTCAATAGCTGGAACATTATGGGCCCTGCAAATTAGTGTCACTTAAAGAGGTATTCCACTTACCCAGTGTCTCAGATTAGAGAGAGGAGAGAGGTTATTTCAGTTATAGAGGTGCAATTTTTAAATAAAATAAAGTATTTTGCGGCTAGACTAAGAAGAAGAGTCCGAATTAGAGAGGTAATTAATTGACGTCAATAGTTACTGAGATCAATACCTATACATTTAAAGAAAAACTGGGCAAAGTATTCTTAAAAATATAGTCTCAGTAAAACAGATAAAATACACTCGCTTTCTCAATTATAGAGGTAATTATGACGACAAAATCGAAGGAACTAATCCCAGATATAGAGGTTTGTTTTGCCCGCCTAACAGAGGTAATTCAGTGCTAAAGTGTCGGAACCTCAGCGTGAGTTCCAGCTTAGTATGGATGTTTCTCACTTATCCAGGTCCCACTTAACCAAGTTTTACTGTATATACTATTTTGTAATAGTAGTAGTAGAGAAGGTCCTCGTGGCTAAATGGTAACAGCTACACGGGTCGGTTGAAGGTTAAGCTGCGCTTGCCGCGGTCGGTTTTTCGATGGATGACCATCCATTACATCATAGTGCCTCAGAAAGCACGTTAAGCCGTTGGTCCTGGCTGTCAATCGTAGATATTTGACAGTCGTTACGGGTAGTCAGATGTCTAAAAGTCAGGTGTTGTTGCTGCAGGTAACACGATACTCCTGTATCGTGTTTGGGTTTTAGAGGTCAGATAGGCAGTCGCTCTGTGTAAAATACTGGTATTCAGCTGCATCCGGTTAGACTGGGAGCCGACCCCAACTGAGTTAGGAAAAGGCTAGGCAATTGATGATCTGGGATGGCAACGGCATCGTAAATCGATGCCGTTGGTATTGCAGACGTCTAGGGACGACGGTGCCCAGGCCTACTTACCATTAGCATGCTTAACATGACTACAATAGAAACGGGTTTTGTCTATTAAACAGGGTGGATTTTTGAGATGCAAGGATAGCTACCCTAGCCGTTGTAGCTACAGGAAAACGGTCTTAGTGCTCGATAACGTTGAACTACGCGAGCGCGGTGGCGGGCGCGGTCACGAAATATCAAACACAGAATAATATGCAAGTGTTCACGTACAAACGCAGGTGCGGTGAAAGAAGCCGCGCTCGCTCCCGCGCCCGCCACCGCGCCCGCGAGTTCAACGTGATCGAGCACTTAGGAGACTGTCCTTAATTTTTTGAGACATTTTAACCGCATTCACAGATTTTGAAAGAAATGTACAGTGAGCAAGAAAATGGGCAGTTTTCACAAAAACTTCTTTTGATGCCAATCGATCTGGTCTCATATTAGGATCAAAAACCTCTATCGGACCAACTGAGGTTTGAGTACTAGAAAAGTCAGAAATCACAAAAAACTTTTCCCATACATTTCGTAGGCAATGAGACTCCAACAATGACATTATCTGTCATTTTGTCTATTCTTCCGTCGACAAAACCCGTACAAAACCCGTTTCTAAGGTTATCATGCTACGCGTGTTGGAGAGTCCTCGGCTGGTTTGCCAGCCAATAATATAAAAAAGAATACTTCAGTTAACACGAGATTTGACGACTAATCTGCGGCTAGCTAAACAGAGTTTTCTGAAACCATAAGATGTGTTGCCAGCTCTTACATACAGATTTTGGTATTAGTACTAAAATCTGCCTATTAATATTGTTATGTAACGCGGTGTATTGTTGTGTGGTGTGCTTACGTATACTGCATTTATCTGCTTATCTCGACAGTCTACTACTTATTCATATTCTAATAATAGCTTGCCCGATACGGAGCTTAAGGCAAGATAGCCCGTCATGTTTGATTAATCGGCTCATCATTCTACTTTATAAATATTTTTATATTTTATTATTTCCAATATGTAAATATGAATGATTCAGTTTGATAGATTGATGTATTATTTAGATATACGAGACGCTATTTGAGAATAATATGGCGATAAATTGCCATTTATAAAAACAAAACAAAATTCAGTGTGACAAAAATGATGCTTTATAAAGTTGCATCTAAAGAAAGACAAAAGAGAGAACGAAAGAAAATACATTTATTTAACACAGACCAAAAAAGCATCAAATAAAAAAGTTTAAAAATTAAAATTAAATAAAAAGTGTAAAATGCGATGTAAGAAATTAGGGCGTGAGGCTGCGCTGGCTGCGCTCAGCAATAAATGCCAGACAACTATAAATGCCTGACGCTGGTTTTCAACTGGACCTGACATTGTGATGAGACAGTTTAATAATGTAACTTGTGCATCTCTGCATGGCGAGCATACGAATGCTCACGATACGAGCACACTAGTCACGTTACGAGTGCTAACGATAGCGAGTAGGTGTTCGAAAGCCGCCTCTTGATCACACATTAATAAAATGTATTGAAATACAAGCACTTTGTGACGTTATCGAGGACGGTCTTTATTTCCATACATTTTTCTTCCATCTGCTATCGTGATGCCGCGGACGTCTACGATAATATCGTCACATTAGAAATTATAAAAGCGCACTATCGTTATTGTGCACGGCCTTTAAAAAATACCTGAAATTGAAACCTTTAATGGTGTTTCCAGGACATGACGATCACATCACAAGGTCACTTTACGACAAGATACATCAAAGAAATTGTGATTAAAAAATCCTTTTACAGCAAAAGTAATTAAGCCAAGGAAAAAACGCGGGATGAAGTTGTTTTTTGCAGTCAACGCCCGATTAGCTTCGGAGCGAAAGTAAATTATCTCCCTACGTTTCTGTCGTGTTCTTTAGTAGATAGGTACTTGACATAGAATAAGAATTTATAGAAGAGAAACTCCTCCAACCGCATAATGAAATTCTTGCGTACATTACCGACTAATTATTGAGTAACAGACACGGAATTTAACAAAGGTGAATAATTATATGGTTCGAAAGGAGGTGATTACCGAGATGACGACTTATAGGGAAGTATGGAAGAAACAGGTATGTTGCGTCAACCCCAAATAAAGCTGTTTTCAGACCAGCGCGATTTGTCGCGCGTCGCGACACCGGTTATTGTTATACCGTGAAGTTTTGTATTGTTCGTGTCGCGTCGCGCGACAAATCGCGCTGGTCTGAAAACAGCTTAAAGCTTTGTTCAGACCAGCGTGACTTGTCGCGCGACGCGACACCGGTTATTGTTATACCGTGAAGTTTTCTTAGAAATGGTTTTGTTCGTGTCGCGTCGTCTGGTCATGGTCTGCAAAAGCCTTTAATTGAGTTATGGGCAAGAGAATCATGAAATGACATGTATACAGTAATATTGCCAAATTAATAAAAACAGCGAAATATTTGACATTTTGCAGTTTTTTTTTTTTCAGTTAAACGCTCTTAAAATAAGACTGAACCGTCAACCCGTCTTGGGCAAGCGTGGTGATCAATGGTCGAGCCTTCTCTGTATGAGAAGAGCCTGCAGTGGGGCAATAATAGGCTGGTATAATTGGTGTGTATCGTGCTGCAATTACTACAGGGAGCATTCGGTAGGTGATTGATGAACGCAGAAAAGTACATTTAAAACGCTTCTATACAGTATTCTTATTCTACGGCACTTACCCGCTTCGTCTCCCCCTTGCATTCCGGGTGGGCGCCACAGGTAGCTGTGATGTCACTGACAAACATACGAAGGTAACGTACTCGTACGTGGTACACGGGTCGTAAGCGGTCCCGTTTGTGTGAGAACTCGGAGTTATGTTGTTGTTGTCACCTGTTGGCAGAGTTTAGTGGTGGTAAAGCTGTTGTTCGATAAGTCATTCATTAGATTACATCCGATAGGGGTACACGGAAGTAAAAGGAACACTGTTAGATTTATCTAATAGAAATTACAACTGTCGCCGATGAACGAGGATCTGCAACGATTTGATATACACTTCCTTTTTTGAAATGAAACCTTCTTAAGCGGTGTTGTGCACTTTTTTTAGGATGGGTAAAAAATGTTAAATTCGCGTCAGGACGTGACCGTAAGATCCGTTGCCTAGCAACCGACAAAGTAAATATCAAAATAAATAGTCTTTGACATTACGTAAATATTGCAAGGTAAGAAATTTTACCCATATTGATGGGTAAAAAAAGTGCTTTCCGAGTCACGACGATGGTCACCCATCCACCAATCTACCGCACTAAGCGTAGCTTAACCATCGATCGAACCATGCGACTGTAACTTATGTTTTATTTAAAGAATACGTCTCTACACCGTCCAGCCTTCAGTTCGCACGTGCAGTGTTGTGGGAGCTGGATATATAGCGTTCCCTAGTTGCGTTCCAACCAGTTTCTGTGATTTATAGTGCTAATATCGAACCCATACATTTATAGTGCCTGTTAGAATACCTATGTGGGTTTAGATGGAATTCGTTATCATGGTTGTTTTTAAAGTAACACATATTTCACATAACATTTTGCTTTAGCTATGGTTTTGTAGAAAAGCGGAGGCCTGTGTATTGGAACCACGCCCATGACGCATGCTATACCTAGTTTGGGACCAACGCTATCTCAATATCGTAATTTAACGCCAGTAGCACACCTCCGCTGCGAAACCGTAGCAGCGAAACCGTAGTAGTTCAATTCAACTGGCTCGCCTCATTCAAATTCAAATAGCGAAACATGATGCGAGCCAGTTGAATTGAACTACTGCGGTTTCGCTGCTACGGTTTCGCGGCGGAGGTGTACTATTGGGGTCAATGTTGAAACAAACGATTTTTACTTTACTTACAGCGCCCGTTCACGAACATGCTGCTACCATTCAGCTCTACCGTTTTGCGAAAGCTACATGATCCAACACACGCGCTACCGTCAGCGAGACATTAGAGTGAACTTGACATACTCTCAGCCGCCATAATTAAAGTAATAATTATTGTCTTGAAGGTGCCCCTTCAAGTCAATGAAAGACAATAATTATGTTAACTGGATCTTGGAGGTGGACGCGTAGGCAGGGCTCGGTAACCTGGTTAATATTTTTAACAGGCTCATAAAAAACGCCATATATTTTAAAAATAGTTTCGATTCTGCCCGATCAGAATCGATATTATTTCGGTTCAAATCAAAGAACAAATAAAACTGTTCCGGCTCGAAATACCGGTTAATTTCTGCTCTGCACATCTCTTTAATATGAAATCCCGTCCGTTGCGAGTATTATGCAATAGAAAACGTATGCTGCCCATAATTAAATTAAAATTAATAATTATGTGACAAATTGTTGATGATCCAAAATGTACCAACTTGTTCGAATTCGAATCAATCAATGACTTGAAGCTCCCTCCGACCCTGTGTTACTTGGAATTATCCAGGTTAATCCCAGCGATACTTATAACCACTCGCGAATAGATTACGCTCCGAGCGAGAGTTTCTGAAAACCTTGGTTAAAACCGGTATAAGATTATAAGATTTTTTAATACTTTTAATGAAATAAATGTTGTATACCTAATAATGTATAGAAAAAAAAATGATTATGTTATATTGTTCTATAATTTTAGCTTTATGTTTTGGTTTTAAAGATTGAATAAAGAATAATTTGTATTTATGTAAATAATTTAAATAATGCTCGTAGGTGGGGAAACAGACTCTAAATTAAAGAAACAGATGGCAAAGTCATATTTTTACACAAAGGTTATCCCTATCCTGTTATCGTAGGCGTTATAAGATAAATAAGTATAAAAGCAATGGGAAGGGCAGACGCCCACTCACATCCTACAGTAAGTGATAATAATAAATAAGGCAGTGTATAGAGTGCCACCATTGGCACTCTATCCCTATCGGATAAAGTGCCACTACAGGCACCCTAGTAACACCGCCTCGGCCCGGCTAAAGTGCCGCAAGCATTGGATTGTCATTGTCACTGTCACTAAGTCACGTCACTTGGTATTTTGTTTGATTGTCGAGGTTAGATCGCTGTAAAACTCCACATTCCCAAAACATTACATTCTCTTGTGCCTAAACGGACCCTGGCACTTCGCCGGCCGCTACCGCGGCACCGCTCGCTACGCTCGCTCGGCTCGTGCGTTGTGTGGTCACAGTTCTAACCTAACCTAACCTAAATAACAAGTGACAGTGACAATGCAACGCTCACGGCACCCTAGCCGGGCCGAGGCAGTGACACTAGAGTGCCACAAGAAACTCGCGGCACTCTATACACTTCGAATAAATAATACCAGGCTAGCATATTAATAAAATTATTACGATGTTATTATACAGTAGGTGGGCGACGGAGGCCTGCTCTGGTGAAAATAGAGAATGCTCATTTAATAGTACAGAATAGTTCATACTAATTCTATGCTGCCATGTCATGATATTCTAGGGTAGACTTAGGGCGACCGAGCTCTCCTCGGGTGAAAATACGGAGAAAACGAATTTTCCGAGTCAACTGTACTGCTAGGGAGATTGTTGCGCCTTTTCTTTATCGCAGCTAAAGCACAAGGAAGTATTGAAGGGGTCAATCAAAGGGGACAATCTTATTGTATAATTTTGACGTTCGAAAAGTGCTAATTGTCAGCCTGGTTTCAATATATGACTTTTGATTTGATTTTATTTAGGTAAGATAAAACAAAAAACAAGCGACCCTTTCAGTAGTCGCATATGATGATTGATGTGTAACATATGAAATTTTGGCTGACAGTACCAACTTCTCGGAAAATGGATTGGTAGCATCTTACGGACAACTCCAGCACCGCGCGCGCTCATTCGTCAAATCAAACAGCGCGTGCTTCTCCAGTTTCCTGTTACACACTTCCGTCCCTTTTCACGAGATCACTCCCACAGATAGCAGGAAAGTGAGAAGAAAGATGTTACACATAAAAATGATGTTTTGTTTTGGAGTGGTTGTGTAGTTTACTTATAAATCCCACACGTCTGCGCAGTTTCGCTAACTTATTTAAAATGGAATCCTCCCACAATTTGGAAGGCCTCCCACAAGATGGACCGATGACCTAGTAAAGGCCGCAGGAATTCGCTGGATGCGGGAAGCACAGAATCGGTCGAAGTGGCGGTGCTTGGGGGAGGCCTATGTCCAGCAGTGGACGTCTTTCGGCTGATATGATGATGATGATGATTTAAAATGACCCTGATTCTTTTTGGGTCACCACAGAATTATAAAGGATGTTTACGTCCTGTATTCCATATTATATTTGAATAAGAATTTACCACCTAAGTACCTATTTAAATAATTATGGAATTATAATATTTATTTCTTTTATACCTGAATAATTTTCACACATAGCACAGCACAGACACATATACGTTACATACACACGTTACACACACTCACACACACATTATTACACATGCGTTATTTTAACTCCTCTTTGTAATAATGCTAATGTTATGAAAAGAACGTTGGTGTTATATGTGAAGGTAATATGACGCGAGGTTTGAAATGGTTAAAATCTTAATAATTTGAAAATTTTTAGAAGTACGCATGTTTATTATTTATTTTATTTTATTTATTAATTTTTTGCATAAATGCTCTTTGCGATTTGCATATTTTATTTTATTATTCTTAAAACGTAAGGATTTTCGACAGTTTCTAACCTAATCTATCCTATACCAGCCATAAAAAAAAAAATCGGCAGTTTATTATCTAACGAAAATAATCAATCTTCTTAGCCTTTTTCCCAACTATCTTGGGGTCGGCTTCCAGTCTTACCGGTTGCAGCTGAATACCAGTATTATCTAACGACAATAATACCAATAGATTATAAACTAACGGTTCTCATAATCTTGACATAAATGTATTAAAAATTAAATTATACAGGTCAATATCCTTAAGAAGCCATACGTGAAATTGCTCGACACCTTATTTTATATTTTGTTTTAGATACACGTTATATTTTCAGATAATTAATCTCGGTGAACTGTATTCTACCGACAAATAGGTTCGTTTTAATGAATACTGATCACAATATCGATCGGCATATAATTAAAATGGTTTGAAAAGGAATTATTCATAGCAGCGCTTTGACGCGAAGGGGTAATCTGTTAATATGTATGGATAACAGGTTTATTTTACATACCGTTGTATATTTTTGAGTCATACATAAAAATATCAAAGAAAGAAAGAAAGAAAATGTTATTATTGAATCAAATTAAACTAAAACACACTCATAAATACATATTATAAAATAAAAAAAATAAAAAAAAATTATAAAAATATAAAAAAAATGCGTGTTGGCCGAGAAAATGCTGTGAATAAAGACAAATAATAATAACTTGAATCAATTCTATTTCTTGTTTTTGGCGTTAATACTTGTGCCTATTTAACCGACTTCAAAAAAGGAGGAGCTTATTATTATGTTCATCTTTATTATTTTTTGTCTTTATTTTTATCAATTGTGGATTTGCGCCCGGTTGAAGGCAATAGGCTCGCCCCCTATTATATAGGACTTTACTGGTGAAATGTGGGTGTACTTGTACACCTCTGCCCAACCCTTTGGGGATTACACGCGTGATGTTATATTAGCTTCAAAATGTCGTTTGTATGTCACAGTCAGACTGCAAGCTTCCCCTATTTAACTTTAACCTACAGTTTGACAGTCAACCGTCAGTAAGGTAATACCTTTTTCAACCAAAAACTACATTTAAATCGTGTTTGAATACATTGAAACATCTATGTGTCTGTCCGTTTATTCCTATAAACTTGGCAAAGGATTTTGATTCTGTTTTTACCACCATTTAGAGAATTTATTCCGAAAGGTTTAGGTTTATAATATGTATAGGTACTAGTTTTCGTGTAGGTTGAAATAAGCCCACGGGGATGTATTAATTGTAATAATAAAATCTGTCAAGTGCGAGTCGGACTCGCACACGAAGGGTTCCATACCATGTCGTACAAGATTTAACACTATGAATTTTTGTAATACTTTCGTAAAGGTAACAACAGAGGCGCTATAAAAAAAACAAAGATTCAAGTAAAGAAATTGTCCAATTTTAATGAAAAAATGTTGTTGTGTTAAAATATAGGTGTAGGAGTAGGTATATTTCATTTATTTTAAGAGAAAAATATTAAGTTAACTTTATCCAGTAACATGCATTAACTAAAGTCAAAGTTATTTATTTGCTACTAACATAGTATTAGTAGGTATAAATAGGTATAATATAATTATGGTAGGTAAGCAGGTAGATATGTAGGGTAGGTAGGGTAGGTTAGGTACCTACCTACCCTGGTAAGAAGCGTAGGGTAGGTAGGTAGGGTAGGTAATTAGGAAAGGTAGATGCGCCGTAGATAAGTACTTAGTGCTAACCGTGCGAAGCCAGGCCTGGTAAAGCTAGTTACTTATAAATAAAAGGATTTCTCTTGCTACATCAGACTATATTGTACAAAATAGAATGTAAGTAGTACGCCAAATTTTAATTATAACTGTGCGTTTGCACTGGCGAAACATTCACAACAAAACATGTTGGAATCTCTATTTTCTGTCAATTTTTCATACAATGTTTGACAGTAACTAGAGATTTCAACATGTTTTGTCGTGATGTTTCGCCAGTGCAAACGCACGGGTCAATACAGGTATTTATTTACGTTATGTTTGATAGTCTATTATTTCTTACTTATTATTTTTACACATCCCATCGGACTATGAGAGTGAGGGAAGAGAGAGTGCACTCGTGTCTGCGCACACACTTATGCACTATAATATATCCCGCGCCGAAGGCCAGTCTTCGTTGAGATTGGCCGCCGAATATTTTTACACCAATAATTTTTCTCAATATGAAATTGTATCCACAACGGTTTAAGGTAACTGAATAGTACACTGTATGTGCCAGCATTTCAATGTTACTGAATATATTGTCTATTGGAGTGTAGTTTTATTTAACATGAGGTACACACACTAGGGATACTTTGAAAAAAGTCGATAAAGTTCCTAAACTCAAAAAATACTGGCCGGTTTTAAAATCTTGTGAAGAAAGTTTATTTTGTAGACCTTTTTGGATGATCGAAATTTAAATGATTGAAATAGTATATGCTGCCAGGATAGTAGGTACTTACTAATTCCATGTCATTACTCCAACTATTAAATAGTTATCTGTGGAATTTATATCGCATAATATTAGCATGAAATACAAAATTATTACTTTAAGTTGCAGAAAATCGCCCATATTATATAAAATACGTTGTAAATCGGCGTTTTTAGTATTTGTTGATTATAAACAGTATATGTTACATGATACACACAAGTTTCAAATTCCTAATTTGTTTAGTTGTTGAGATAGAGCTCGTACAAAAATGGTCTAAAACAGACAACTTCTACGGCCCCCTAATTCATCATTTTTGAAGATAAAAACAAATAAAAATTATATTTATTCTCTACTCGATGAGCTCTAGAAAATGATACCCCACATGCCAGGGTCAGATTATAATTTTTTTCAAAATTTAATTTTATTGTATGGCGACCCCCTTTAATTTTTAATTTTATTATTTGTTGCTCTTGCGGCAATAGAAATGCTCAATCTGTGAAATTTTCAACTGCCTACCTATTACGGTTCATGAGATAGAGCTCGCTGACAGACAGACGGACAGCGGAGGCTTATGAATAGGGTTCCGTTTGTCACCCTTCGGGTACGGAACCCTAAAAAGTATCTTAAATGTTAATCCAGGTTATAAACTATCTGTGTGCCAAATTTAATCCAAATCAGTTCAGCCGTTTTTCCGTGATTGTGTAACAGACATCCACACTTTCACATTATTTTTTTTAATTTTTTTGTTGCTCCTGTGCTGTTCTACTGCTGGACAAAGGCCTTTCCTAACCTACAAATTATTATTACGAGTATAACAAAGAAATCTTGATGTTTTATCTTGTCGTAAAAATCCGTGCGAAGCAGGGGCGTGTCACTAGTGTTAAGACTGCGTAAACCCAAAACTAGCTTCAAATCTGCAAAGCGCAGTTAATCAAAATGCCGCAAAATCGAAATACGGAGTACTTAACAATGTGAAATGAATACCCACCGCACGGTACCTCGTAAACCTCGTAGCATCACATACCGCGTAGCAGCGTAGCGGTCACTACCGCAAATGCTCGGCGTAGCAACGTAGCGGTAACAAAATGGCCTTACCTTTGCACATGGATAAGGATGGTACAGACGAGGACCCTAAATAGACTGCTGCTGCATTAAGATGTTGTAATTAGGTATTTAAGTTAAAATTATTTCGACAGACGAATTTAAATGCAACAAACTTGAATAGTGCAAGTAAAATGCTACGCTTAGATGGTCTTAGTATGAAAGTAATTCTGAAATGAGATTTTGAAGTTTAAAGCATTACTTCAGGTGATTCCTTCAATATAGCATATATATATAATATAGAAATACATAAATTCTTACGATTTTTGCAAATAAATTTTGTATTTCGCGAACTTAGGTAATGCTAAAGAGTGTGTGCAGTGTAACGGCCGCGACTTCCGAGTTGTAGGTCGGTTGGGACCCAGACAGGCGCTTTACTTTGTGTAACTTATTTCATCATCCCTGCTCTCAAAACGGAGAAGGAAAACATTGTGAGGAAACCGGCTTGTCCTAGAACAAAAATTCGAAAACACACTTACCAACATCTACCAACCCGCACTGGGCCCGGAGTGTACTACGTGAGTGCGACAATCGGAAGTGCGATTCACGCTTGTGCGACAAAACTGTAATGCGACTCACTGTAGTTCGAATGCACGCTAGTGCGACACACTGAACCTCGACATCACGCTAGTGCGACATTGAAGACTCAAATTTTGTATTAATCGAAGGAGGAAGTTCCAAATGTCGTGAGGGACAGGGATTTAAATGTGCCATAAGTTGTTGTCGTTAGAAAATTACCACATTTTTGACAGTTTATTTTTTATTATGTCTTTAGATAAAGAATTGAATTATTTCTGCCATTTTTGTGCGGCTGACGGCTATACCCGGTTGATATATAGCCTTTTTTTCTTTTTGACGGTAGCTTTCAAATGAATTGTCAATTTCTATATAAATATATAATCTATGGTCAATGTTTTTTCTAAAATATCTACCGAGCAGATTTCGATGGTTATAAATTATATCTGATCTTTATTAAAACGTCCAAAAATGAATACGCCCATCATAAATAATTTAAAATCAAGAACTGGAAAGGACATTTTGGAAATAGATGGCTATATTTATTACAAAAACAAACAACGTGGCGATCTATACTATTGGTGTTGCAGTCAAAAGAATCGGTTGCAATGTCATGTGTATATTAGAACAACGAAAAAACAAGGTAAATATGTTCTTTTCAGTTCAGTCATTGATCAACATACCCATGAACCAAACCCAGACAAAAAAGAAGAATTGAATTTGAAAACCATCTTGAAAAGAAAAGCTACTGAAAGCATGGATTCTCCGGGGCAAATTATCCAAGCATGCATTCAAAATATACCATCTACTAGCGCACACAGTCTGCCAAATGACAATGCAAAGCGGATGATTATAAATCGAGCCAGGACAAAGGATTTTCCAGATTTGCCAAAGCGACTAGCAGACATAAACGTACCTTCTAAATATACGAAGTTTAGAGATGAGCAATTTTTAATCGGTCATTATATTGATGGAGAAGAATGTGTAATAGTATTCAGTACTAATAGTAATTTAAAATGTCTTCACCGTTCTCCATATTGGCTAATGGACGGAACTTTTATCACATGTCCAGCGATGTTTGGTCAGTTATATACCATCCATGCAGTGATAGGACACACTGAAACCTCTGATAAAACAGCGCCGTTAATATATGGATTACTATCACATAAGTCTCGTCATTGTTATGTAATCTTGTTAGAAATTATTCGCACCTACGTTTTAAACGAAATGAATATTGTACTTCAGCCTAAAATTATATTGACAGATTTTGAAATCGCTGCCATAAAAGCGGTTAAGACAGTTTTCCCGGAAACCTTACATAAAGGATGTTTTTTTCATTTAACCCAGAATATTTGGAAACATGTGCAGGCTGCTGGTCTTGCACAAAAATATGGACAGTGCAATGATTTTGCAAACAAAATAAGGCACTTAGCTGCACTGGCTTATTTAAGCCCCGAGGAAATTCCAGCAGCTTTTTGCCTTATTGAAGAACAGGTACTACCAAAAGATGCTGAAAAGGTAAGTGCGTGGTTTCGGAAGTATTATGTCGAAGGACATTACACAAAAAAACGAGCCGCACCTGGTTATTTGAAGCTGAAAAAAATACCACCAACATTTCCACCGCAATTATGGTCTGTAGCTACCAGCATCGAAATGGGGGTACCTACTACACAAAATAGTGTTGAAATTTGGCACCATAGATGGAATGCACTTTTAGGTCGCAAAAAATGGAATGTTTATAAAACCTTTGAGGAAATATTAAAAGAACAAAAAACAACAACGGACACAATAGAGAAAATTATAGGTGAATCAGTAACTGAACCAAGAAGAACAAAAAAACAAAAAGATAAAGAAGAACAAATTAAAAAGCATTTACAAAAAAAAGATACAATGGATTTACTAACATTTTTGCGTGGTCTGTCATATATTTGTTATTTAAAAAAAAAGTAAGAATGTGCTGTGGTTTTTCTTTGTTATTTTACTATTTAAGTACGCAAAAATGTTAGTAAATCCATTGTACCTTTTTTTTGTAAATGCTTTTTGTTCTTCTTTAACTTGTTGGTTTTTTTTGTTCTTCTTGGTTCAGTTACTGATTCACCTATAATTTTCTCTATTGTGTCCGTTGTTGTTTTTTGTTCTTTTAATATTTCCTCAAAGGTTTTATAAACATTCCATTTTTTGCGACCTAAAAGTGCATTCCACAGGCTTTTGTCAGGAACCCGTAATGTGTTACTGACATACATTTCCGAAAAGTATTGAATTTGGCGGACTAGAGGTAGTAGCAAATTATAGAATTATTATATCGAATGATAAATGTTTTTTTAGCAAATGTAGTTTAGAGTAGATCCCTTAAGACTATTAGTACCGCTAAAAGCGCCACCATAGAGAAAAAAATTGTAACTCAGTAGATATGGAACATTTTGAAATTTCCTACGTTCTAATTTATAGTCAGGTGTTGTAGGATTTTTAGACTAGAAAATAAACAGCAATTTTTGGCGTTAATCAATATTTCTTCTAAACAATAAACTCTAGCGTTGATGTTTTGTACTCTAAAAACCTACAACCCCTGACTTTAAATTACAACGTAAGAAATTTCAAAATGTTCCGTACCTGAGTTACCAATTTTTTTTTAAATTCAATGGTGACGCTAGTTTGACATTCTAATCGCCTTAAAGGCGCTCCCTCACCGGGAGCCTTTGCTTGTAGTGGAATCGGTCGTTTTTACAAATTGTACAACGTATAGTGTAACAAATTGCATCACGGGTGCTCCCACTCACTACTATAATGTAAAATGTTATAAATTGTATCATTAGCTGCGCACTGTAATGCTCGGTTTTCCTCACTCACTGATGTAATGATCGAATCTGAACCGTTATATTACAGGCGAAAGCTCTCGGTGAGCCGTGAGGGATTCACGCGTACGCGCGTGTTTAATTATAAGTTTTTGTTTAATTATAAGTTTTTGTTTAATTATAAGTTTTTGTTTAATTATAAGTTTTTGTTTAATTATAAGTTTTTGTTTAATTATAAGTTTTTGTTTAATTATAAGTTTTTGTTTAGTTATAAGTATAATTCATTTTTGTACGATCATAAATAAATTTGATTATATTGAATAAAGTTTGTTTTATTTATAAACTTAAGTTATTGCTTTCTTTATTTTTCATTTAAAATCTATAGACGCAGTATCGCATTAATGTTTGTTGCACTTGGGTAGTTATAGACTGCTGTGATACTGCAGGTCGAATTACAATACTGTCGCACAATCGTTTGTCGCACTACCGTAGTGTCGAACTATTGTCGGACAATCGTGTGTCGCACTAGCGTGATGTCGAGGTTCAGTGTGTCGCACTAGCGTGCATTCGAACTACAGTGAGTCGCATTACAGTTTTGTCGCACAAGCGTGAATCGCACTTCCGATTGTCGCACTCACGTAGTACACTCGCGCGTGGTAGATTACAGCCAACTCCCTCTCACAGAGAGGAGGCCTGTGTCCCAGCAGTGGGAACATTATAGACTGATTAATGATTATTCTTACATATCGTGGAATGCAATAAATGCTCGTATTGAGTATTGAAACAGTTCACCAACGTCTTGCGGTGATCAAGTTACATTTAATTATTAATCATTTATTTTTTGTATGATAAAAAATCAAAGAAATGAGGTTTTTCCTGAAAATTCACGCCACCAGTTGACTCGAATTTGACAAGAGGTCTTCCATTTCGACAATGAATATAAAATTTATGATGACTTTCATCATTCGTTTCATTCATTCGTTAATCAATCAGTCACGACTAAGGCACTAGTCTTAACAAGCGCCCGACGCGCGCGTCTGGTACACTGCGTTTTGGGCGCTCAATAAAATTGTATGAATTTCTATGTAACGAATTATAACAAACGCTATCGTCAAAGGGCGCGAGTAATACGCGCGTAGGACGCGCGTATAACGTGCGCCCCTCCCGGATCCTCTTAGCGCACCCTCTACGCGTGGACGCAAGTTCCTTTTTTTTATTTTTCCTTGTCATTTCTCTGCATCAGTAATACACTTAAAAGAAACACAGTTGTACTGAGCATGTTGAGGGTTCACAGTTATAAATTTTGTTTTTATTAGCCTGTATTTATTTAAACTTTTCGCACTAAAGGTACAAAGGCGGACTTAATGCCTTAGGCATTCTTTACCAGTCAACCAAGGGTGGTTAAGAGATAAGATGGCAGGAGCTCTGTTTGAGAAGAACAAAGAAAAAAATAATTTAAAAATATATCATAAATCATAATTGTGTCCCACTGCTAAAGCTTTGCTGGGCAAAGGCCTCCTTCCTTCCAAATCTCTGTTTTGTGCGATTTAGGCCATGTTGGCCCCGCAAACATGATTAGATCGTCACACCACAGTTACAATAAAATGTGGAAATCTTGTTGCGTTTGACAAGCGCCGGCGCGCACCCGAAACGCAGCGTACTGTGCGCGCGCCTCGGGTGCTTGTTATAACTAGTCCCTAAAGACAATACAGGCGCTTCTAACACTTTTGACAAGTGCCCGGACCTGCCGTCTCAGTGCTGCCAAAAAACCTTAATTAATTCTAAGCATCGCAGTGTGAACACACACTCAAACGATTCGCACTACCGCGTCCACAATTTCTGGCCACGACAACGATTTGTTACACTTCTTTGTCTGAAATTACGTTTCCATTTGAATAAATGCTGGAAAAATGGCGTCGGCGGGAAAGTTCTCGAGGTTATGTCGATCGTTTCAAGTGACAGATTCGATTTATTGTGACCTGAAACTATTACACGTAAATCGAGGTGAAGGGAATTTATTGGACAAATATGGACATTGTTTTCTGAGAATAGATTTTATATTGCGGTATAGTTTTAAAAGTAAGGTTTTACAAATCTATAAGGGCCTGTCCACATCTCCATGTCACGACGTCGTTAACGTGGAACGGTGTGGTAACGTGGCACGGTACGTTGACGTGACGTGCAAATTTACGACAAATGCTATTATTAAACACTTCCGAAATCGAGGGAGTCCAAAAAAAAAATGTTTCCTTTCAATATAAATAAACTAGGAGTGGCTATAAAAATAATTTCAAATATAAACGAACCACGTATGAAGTCTTTTATTTATATTTTAGTCAATGCCGTACCGTGCACTAACACGACGCGGTAACGTATCGTGCCACGTCACCACACCGTTCCACGTTGACGACGCTGTGACGTGGAGATGGTGAACAGGCTCTAAGTTCTCTAATGCTGCGGCTGCATCCACGCGTATTGTGATGAACCTTCGCACAGTGATACGATATACGCAGATGTGACCAACCATTATCGGTTATCGTCGCGATAGTTCAGGCTGTGTAGCACTTATCGCCCGGGTGGCGGCACATAATAAACGTGGCAAAGCCGCTAATGAAACCACCGCATTAGCGCGATAACTTTTTAGCGAGTAAAACATACAAAGGTTCAGCACGCATTGCTTTGTCATGATAGACGCAGACGCCGCCGCAACGGCTTAACGTGCTTTCCGAGGGACGCGGACGGAGGGGTCTTTGTATGTAAAAGATGGTCATCCATCCACGGACGAACCGCGGCAAGCGTAGCTTAACCTGATCGATCGACCCATGCAGCTGTTATTACTTAACCACAAACCCCTCTTCCTTAAGTCTAACAGCAAAAGAGTTCGTGGATGGGTGACCATCTTTACATATCGAGACGCCTCCATGCCTCGGAAACCACGTTAAGCCGTTGGTCCCGGCTGACATTTGTGGATCTTTGACAGTTGTTACGGGTAGACAGAACAGGTACAGCACGCAAGAAAAAAATGGAAGGTAGCCATGCGGTTATCGTCCTTAGAACATTTTGTACGAAACTTCCTATTTTTACTCTTATCTACTCAACAACTGAAAAACGTTCTTACTTATTTCTCACAACAGAATAACACAAAAATAATTTTAATAACAGTGTGGCAGCTAGGGCTGCACAGGGTAGGCTGCGCAGGCTGCCAAGAGATAGGTAGGTAGATTAGGTAGAAGATAATGAAACATCAAGGAAGGTTAATACATATATTTAGATACTTAGATAGATAGGAAGAAGTAACACGGCTAGGTCGCGGATAGGTCCTAAACACTGTGTCTGAGCTCTCGCACTTATAGGTAGAGGAAGGGTACCGTCCTTGGCAGCACGTGGTAGACGTGGGGGCCTGTCAGCACAGGCTCCGCAGTAGTAGGGCGGACGGCCCTCGTAGGACGACAGATGGTGTGCGTCGGTAGCAGGTGGAGGCTGCCTGTCAGCACAGGCTCCGCAGGTAGATTGCGGCAGTAGGCCCTAGGTAGGCGAGGCCTCGGTAGCGTGCGTAGGGAGCTACGCATCCGTGGCAGGCAGGCATGCAGGTATGGGTAAGAGGTCCTGCCCTCAGCCCGTACGGTGAGCCCTGCAAGGCGCGTGAGAAAGCGCATGTTAGCGGTGCAGTGCGAGTAGAAGCAGGCCGCATGCGGTGTGTTAGCTTCATCCCCCATTTAGCGACCAAGAACGGTATGGGTAGCGGAGTAGGCGGAAGCTTAACACATCGCAGCGGCTTACAGGCAGAGAGAGATATGCAGAGACAGCGTGGCACATTCGCAGATGGTAAGTTAGGTTAAGTATAGAAGATAGGGTAACGTGATCATAGCAGATAGCAGAAAGGAAGATAACAAAGATCACAGCAGATGGCACACTCAATAGTTTATAGTACACAGTAGAATAATGAGGAACTCACCCTAGATTCGGGGCTCATAGCTGACCTTAGAGGTTAGCTGTCACCAGTACAGTAAACGGAAGTCAAATGACAGAGCCAAGAGCTATACTGAGACAGATAGTGTTGTGACATGTGTTTTAGTGTTGTGATTAGTAACTTACTAAATATCATTATAGCAACACTCGACTATTCAGTTGCACAACGTTACAACAGACTAACAGCAATGTAAAATATTGCAACAGCAATTCTGTGGAAAACACTGAAGATTTTCACAATTTCCTATTCCAATTGAATGAAATAAAAGTGTTCCGGATCATGTTTCTTATTCCAACTACATAGATATAATAATTTATCTAGTTTTGTAATCATATTGAATAGCAAAAAGTATATCGGATTCCAGGTATGAAGACAAGATTAAATATAACAATTGACTTAGAAATACAGAAGATACCATAGAGGATTTCCATAGGGGCCTAAGGCAGAAATTACGGAACGCCACCTGCTACGATCCTTGCATATACCTTTTACCTCATTTACGTTCATAAATTTGGTGATACACGCTCGCCATGTTGCGAGTAGCGTAGTACTCGCAACATGGCGAGCGTGTAACCCAACCTTTCTGAAGAACATCACCAATGAGATCAGCATTATGTCCTCCTATGGCGTCCCCTTTCGGCGTTTCCACTCACCTCTGCCTTGTGACCTTTTGTTAGTCACCTTTCATTTATCCTCTCAACATGACCAAACCATAAGCATACTCTTCTCTGAATATGCATTAAGTGTCACGGAAAAGCAGATGCTGAATTGTCCTTTGTTTAAAATCTGTAGAACGCATTGTTCAGAGATTATTTATTTCATAACTAACCTAACTTAACTAAAACTATTAGCAAACAAACAATAAGGCATCGAAAAATTCCTCCGCATCGCTGTCGACTGGTAATGTACCCAAGAGACTGGTGGCATTGCCACGTTGTATGACAATGCTTAGCCTCTGGCCCAGGTAAAAGCCAGCCCTTGGGTCACGGGAAGTGTCAACCAGTCGTTTGGAAATGTCATTGAACAGATCATGAGCACTCGGACCCCTTGGGTACATTACCAGTAGGTTAGTTATTTTTAGTTTTGGAAGAAGATTATGTTAGTTGTTAATTTAAAATACAGATTTTCATAACATTCTTACTAGGAAACTTATAATAAGTAGACTTCTGAGTTGTTACATACATAAGTACGACATTGTACCAAAAAGTACCCATCTTTGCGTTAACTGCCGCTTAACCTTACGTAACACGTAACTTTATCCGCGTGTTTACGCAGAAATCCTATCCGTCAAAACAGTACATCAAAATAAACAAAACAAGAAAAAAAAAAACAATTTATCAACCACCCACTACCCTTTCAAGTGCTCTCTGACACTGCAGGTGCCCTTCGCCCCTAAAGTACCATCGAACACCCACAAATGCTCATTAAAGGCTCTTCGTAGGGTTAAGAGCCGTTAGCGCTATAGTTGCTCGATTCAAGAGCACGGGATACCTCAGGAATGCTCTTACAGCTTCCCTAATGAGAACAGGAATGCTTAGTTGGTACCTATTGTCTGGATTTACTTTTTGTCTTTTGATTAAGTCGAGTGGTACTTGGGTAGTCAAAATAATGAAGGGAAAACAAAAGTTTTTGTTGTATAACTCAGAATAATATTTCTGTGGGTACCTAAATTAAATCAAACGCATTTTCTACAAAGCTTGTGTATGATGGTTAGAAGTGTAAATTAATTGGGTTCTGCCGGCACAGTCTGTGCGAGGTAATCCTAACAAAAATTATAAATTCGAAAGTAAGTTTGTTTTTTTGTTACGCTTTCACGCGAAAACGGCTGAACGGATTTCGATAAAATTTGGCACACATGTAGACTATGTCCTGGGTTAGTACATAGAATAATTTTCGACCTCCACTCGAGCAAAGATGCGGCCACAAGCTAGTATTGAAATAAAAACAGAGTTTGAGGGCACCCCAAGCAAAAAAGCAGTACATAGGCAAAACATAATCTAATGATCTCACTGGACGCAGGCGCAGCGAAGACATGACGTCACACAATTCCTGCATCGCGCAGTTAGAGTTTACCGAGCGAAAAACATAGATAAGACTATCCGAAATCAACTTACGGGCAGTTGCCCGCCAGACACAACACCCGTCTGGTTGGAGGATCCTCCCTTTTCAAATGAGGATGAGTGAACTTTACACCCTGTTCCTCATACCTCTAAAAGGACATGCCGGTTTCCTCACGATGTTTTCCTTTACCGTTTGTGAGCAGCAGGGATCAAATTATTTACACAAAGTAAAGCGCCTGCCTGGGTTCGAACCTACGACCTAAAAGTCGTAAGTCTACTCTGCCGTGCTAATTAGAAACGCAGTAAGGAAGGATTTTTGGAAAATTGAGTTACTTATAGTGAACCTTCTTACTGCAATTCTAAGCGTGGCAGTATAAGTAATTCAATTTTCTAAAAATCCGTCCTTACTGCGTTTCTAATTAGCATGGCAGCACTGCTCACGTACTACAGCACTAGATATTACACTACAATCCATCAAACCTGACCTATTCGTGTTTTACATATAATATAACATAGCTACACAGCGAAATTATTTAGCAACGGATGGCCGGGTCGATATGGCAGGACAAGGTCAACTAGGGTCCGTAAAGGGTTATTCAAAAGGGCCCAACGTAACTACGAGTTGCTACAGACAATCAAATTGACTGCTTAATCAAATTATGTAGTTTCTTGAGCTACATTTTGTATTGAAAGAAAGAAAGAAAATGCGTTTATTGCAGTACACGTGATGCAAGGAAAGAACAGAACACGAAAATAACAATTTTGGGCAAAATATGCGTCACATCCACGCAAAACGGCCATCGCTCAGGATAATGCTGCGACCCTATGCGAGATAGAGCCCCAGCGCTGGTGTTCAGCTACAGCCGGCGTTGACGTGATGAAGTCAACCGGCGCAGCATGTAGTGAAAAAACAAAATAAGACAATAATAAAATAAATACAATGCTTTTATATCAATATAATCTAATATTTAAAATGGCAACATTTCGTACCGTCGCGCGGCAACTCACGTCTCGCAGCTGTCATAAAACTATTTGTTTGACATTTTGACATTGTATTCGATGTTTCATTGGACAGCTTTTAAAGCAGCCGGTCTTTCCTGTAAAAATCTTACCGTGAAAACTTAGATGAGCTTGAAGTTAGAAGTGAGCTGCCATTCCACCTGATGCTAAGATGCTTATTTCCAATTGATGTTATTTTAACTTAAACAAATTTCAACTTTATGCAAGTGTAATTAAGTTGATTTTATACTGACTAATACTGTTTAAAAAGTTATAAAAAATATGAAGTTGTAGCGCAAACTGAACCTTATGTGTAGGCATTACAGTTTGTTTTTCCTAAAAGTCGTGTTTGTTTACATGTTTGGCAAATAACTTGCGGACGCAGATTAGGGATTGACACTATTAACAGCTCACTTCAAGCTTACCTTAAGTTTGGAATATTCCGATTATCCACCCCAAAAAATCCACCCTAAGGATATTCGGAAACGTATTTCCGAGAATCCACCCCAGACGGGGTGGAGAATCGGAATTCGTATATTATTTTCTTCCGATTTTCTCCCTCAACTGTGTCTTCAACAGAAACATGATAGAAAAAATGGCCAAAGATACTTAGTAGACATTAACATACCTATAAAAATACATACATACCTTCTTCTTTAAAGCTGAAACCGTCTTTAATTACCTAACATTCAATGTGATAATTACTGCACTTGGGGTAAAAAGTCGGAAGAACAATCAAAAGTGATTTCATTAGAAAACCAGCGGCAGACAGCATTTGTCTGTCAAAAGATTATTTTCACTTGTTTATGTTTAATCCAATAAAAATTTCACAAACTGTGTAATCCAATAAACGTCTTCTTTCTTTCTTTTCACCCCGTCTGGCGTGGACACATAAACACGCGTTTCCTTGTATCCACCCTAGGGTGGCTGTTTTAGGGTGCACCAACGGAATTACCGCTGAGTTTTTTACGGAATAAATCGGCAGTTTACAAAAGGATGGTTAATTTCTAGCTATTGTCCTAATCCCGGAAATTTGGGAATATTCGGAATTTCATTTGCCTAAGCGAAATTCCCTTTGAACTCAATATTTTCCAGTTTCCCGGGAACGATTCATCAGTGTATGATTTTCTTTTTCGTGTTATTTCACGTCAACAATGAAGAATTTTATGTCTGAATTTTTGTTTTCATAACTTATACTTGTAATGAGAACAAAACTACAAACGTAGTAAACAGGGAAGTTTAATAAAAATGTGGCTGTTGTTGTAGTATATTGTGGTGTCTTACGACTTCCACGCTAATGAAGTCGCGAGCAGAAGCAGTAATTAATAGAAACGAATATTTATTGGAAGCAGGGAAAGTAGTAAATAGTTGTATTTGCAGAGATTGAAGACAAGTAATTAATAACCAACCTTTCTGTAATTTTAAACATCAAACTAGCTAGCGTCAATAGTAAGATTATAATCACGACGCAATTTTAAAATGAAATTTAATTGTTTAAAATTCGAACGCATGTCACATGTCGATAACTCGATAAGCTGCTGCACGTGTCACTACGAGCTTTTGAAAACGATGAAATGAATGGAGCGCCGGGGAACGTCGATATTTTTTTATAAAAGCACTAGCTTCTGCCCGCGGCTTCGCCCGCGTTTGTCCGAAATTATCCCACAGGAACGTGTAACATGTCCTAAATCAGCGGGGTAATTGCGTATCGCACTTACAATCAATGGGTTTCATTTTGACAGTTCAACAACACTAATCGCAATTAGTGTTGTTGAACTGTTATTTACGTTATTTCTCGAACATAATTATGAAGCAATAGCTTCCACTCGGCGATGCACGATGGCGCGTCATTTCCTGGCTGGCTCGCCCCTCCACCCTCGTTCTGCGCGCCATTGACTCAATATCGCAGGTCATTCATATCGTTCTAACTTTCAAACTATTTGTCCAAATTACTTAGTGTAAGGCTAGGAACTCACGGAGCGATTTTCACCCGCGGTTTTTCCGCGGTGGCGGCACCGCAAATACTCGTACGAACACGTAGTACATGGAAATTTAGATATTAATTTTCACGACGCGGTTTATGACCGCGGCGGACGCGGCTGAAAATTAACCTTAGCCTGCCCGCGCAAATCACCGGTCTCGTGAGTTTTGAAATAAAACCGCAGATCCACGACCGCAGCGGGCGCGGGTGAAAACCGCATGGTGAGTTCTTAGCCTTAAAGACAAACTTTATCTACATTAATTAAATACCGATAGCGATGAAGGTACTTATTTTGATAAGAATTAACTAAATAGTCTAAAATATACAATGTAAAAAAAGTATTAAATTTAAATGTATTTATAGCTCACTATTTTGGTTATAAAGGCTTCCACATAAAAGGTAGATATATGCTGTCTCGGACTTTTATTAAGAACTCTTTAAGACAAACAATCCCACAATACATTTTCTTCATGTAACTCTAACGGTTTAGGCAGCGCACGCAAAGATAGATCTCAGAGGGCAGGATTTTTTCCAACTTACTTCATACTTATCATTATATTATGACCAAATCACATAAAATCTATATAAATTGTAGCCTATTTGTTATTCTGATGTATAAGCTACATTACTGTAAAGTTTCATCAAAATCCGTTTAGTAGTTTTTGCGTGAAAGAGTGACATCCATCCATCCATCAATCCATCCTCACAAACTTTCGCATTTATAATATTATACTAGTAGGATGTGTCTGCCATGCATGTCCAAAAAAAACCTTCAAATTCAAATTTTGTTTCTAAGGAATTAATCTGAATTAGGTATGGGTTTTTGAAGTGAAAACTTCTTTAGCCGCGTTGTGCACTTTTTTTTTAAAGTCGCGTCAGGAAACTTGCGTCAGGACACGTGACCTGATCGAAAATTCGTAAGATGGAGGGAGAGTAGAAATGCACAACGTTAATGTTCAAGTTTTTGTTGACAGCGCACTACTCTGTTAAATTTTTTTTTATGGATCTACATCTTTCATTCTTGTACTGACAGCAAGCCACATTACTGACATTTTCCTTAGATGGCGTTACTTAGTTTTCAGTTCAATCGGCAGTCCCAGACTGCCCCGTTTTTTTTACGTTGGGTTTCACCTATGGGTTTTATTATGTCTTTTAGGTAGGTATAGCATCAACTGCTGAACCTATTGGATATTAATCGGTCATACAGTACACTACCTAGCTACAAAAGGTTTTCATAAAGATTTACAAGGCTCAGACCAAATAAAAAACTAAAAGACTATAATACTAAGATAGCGTTGTGAACAATACAGTGAAGCATGCCAAAACTACACCCCCACACGCACACACCCACACCTTTAAAACCATTTACAATCAAACTTCACCTCACTGCACATATATTTACGAAACCGGCCTCATGTCACTGATGACAGCGCTGTCTTCGTTTTCTATTTGGTCTGAGTTACAAGGTAACAGGAAAGAACGGTGGTGAACTGGTGGATGTGAGTGAAAAAGCCGACAAAGGTCGTCCTAGAAGGACGTTGACGGCAGTTAGAAGGACATTGGGGCGTTGGGTCGTGATGTTCTTCAGAAATGTCAAGTGCGTAGTACTCGCTACCAGCGCGGCGTGCGTGAAAGATCTGATAATGCACGTAAATGAAGCAAAAGGAGTATGTTAGGATCGTAGCAGGAATCGATGTGTAGTTTATGCCTACCCCTGTCCGAAAATGGCGTGAGTGTATGTGGAACCAAACTATGCTTGGCAGACATGTTTTGGTATGTACCAATCTAGCCGTTTGCTGGTCAATGGTCAAACGCCTCTACCAAGTTGCGCCCAACACCAGGTTCTGTTTGTTCCTACCGCATTTAAAGTCGTTGGGCCATCTTTTCGATCTCTTGACATCCTTAATAGGAGACGCAAACACACAGTATGTAAATCAAGGTCCTTCAAAACTAGCTTTAGCCGTAGATTCTTTTGTTTCTTAGGAGACTACCTTTACAACAAAGTCAATAAAGAAATTTCCATTTACTCATTATCAAAATTCAACCTCAAAAATGTATTAAAAAATTGGCTTTTAAATCATGATTATGAAGTAACAGAGAGACTCTTAGAAGTCATTTCATAAAAACCGTTCCACATGTCCTACCTATACGACATTAGAAGACCAGTTTGAAGTATCACACTCACTACACACCCACACCCACACACCCTACTTTGCTGTATAATTAATTATTAGTTTTTTAGTCTTTTTGTTTTAATTTTTCTTCCCAACATTATAAGCTGATATGTTTGTATACTGTGACTTGTCCGGGTAGTTTGGAGGCCTGGAGACCTGTAACACAGGTATTCCTAGTACAGGCTCCAGTCTCCACAACATCAATGTATTTTTGTATACACATTTATGTATTGTACTGATTGTTATTTGTGGTGGAGAAAATAAACGTTTTTATTATTATATTATTATTATTATTAGTTTAATATCCCCCGAATCCTAGAACGATACTTAACTTTAAGTGTACGGCCTGAGTGAAAAAGCGGCCAGCAGAGCGTTCAGCGTTGCGTGCAAGCGGCGAAAGAGCGTTCGTTCAGTGGCCTTAGTGCACGCTTATTTCTATAACAATATCTTCGAACGAAATGGCGCGCACGCTCCCGTCACCGCTGCAAACACACTGGTTTGAACGTGCATGCGACGCCACGCTCGACGCCCCGCTCACCGCAAAGAATCACGCTCCCTCGCCGCGCTGCTCAACCGCCACTCAGGACACTTGTGAGTGTTTGCATGTCCTTAACACGGAGGCCACACGCCCCGCCCCGCCCTGCCGGTCGCTCAGTTCGTACACTGACATTCAAATAAATTGTTTCTGTCGTTCCAATTCACTTAAAAGAGACATAGACAGCATGAACATTTGACCATTAAACCCTTAACCCGACAAAATGTGTCGGGTTAAGGGGTTAACGGCAAAATTTCAGCAGTCTCTCTCTCTTGTATTAACCAGCGATTGTTTATGAGACAAATACACTCAAAAAGACAATGAATATAATCGTGAAAACCGTTGACCGCTTATATGCCAACGGCTTCTAGTGCCTCGATTGTTTCACGGGTTAATCTCTTTTTAACACGTGTGGCGAAATTAGTAATTCTTTTTCCTTGGTATTCTCACGGAACAATAAACCCACATATATTTTCGTAGCATCTAATTTTATTTGAACACTGTTTTGTATCACCCGTTTTAATCGATCTTTGTATCCGGATTTAGAATATTTATTTCTACCTTTCGACGTTATATCCCTAGGCGATTTTTGGGTTAAAGATTAGAAACATGCCGCCTTGATGTTGGGAGGGGGGAGGAGGAAAAACGGGAGGGTAAATAAGCCCCCATTCCCCCCGCTGGAGATACATAGTATTTTTTTTTAAACTGTCCGAGCCGGGCTGCCCCATGTCTCTAACTAGGCTCGCTCTTACATTCGTAAATAAGTAGTTTTTATAAAAAATCTAAAAAAAGGACTCCGGCAAAATAAAAAAAATATGGGGGGTTCAGAAGACCCTCTGGAATCCCCAAAAAACCTCACATTCTTTCTAGCGACGCGGCACGATTCTAATCCCAGCTCTATTACAAATATAGCGTACCTAGTGTAAATTCAAATTCAAGAGTCATTTATTAAAATTAGGTTGAGAATCAGCACTTTTCGAACGTCAAACTTACACACAGTCCCCCAAAAAGCCCACCCTTCACCACTTCCAGTGCTTTATTTGGGAAGAAGAAGTGGCGCAACAAACTCCCCAGCAGCACTATTATGTATTCGGTTAGACAAAAAATATTTTATATCTATACTACATGTAAAAAAGACCCTGTAGATCCGTGGGGGCGTTTTTAGGTATCGACGTACTGAGAGTCTGTAAGTGTAAGTATGTATATTACACGGGGCGCGGGGGGTCGTTTTTAGCGGGTGTCTACAAATCATAACTTATGACCCCTGTTGAAAATTTTGGTACTATAAATATGAATTTTAAATAGTAATAGGTAACTTTTTTATTTTCAATAATAATAATTTATAAAAATACTTTTGGTTATGTTCAAAGTCAAAGTCAAAGCATTTATTTCAAATAGGCCCTTGAAGGCATTTTTGAACGTCAAAATTTACAAAATATAGTATTGATTCTACCGCTCCTTCCAAAAGGTAGTTTTCGTATGGAGAAGAATGGGCAAGAAACTCCACCGTTACTCTTTTAAAATGTTTTACAATATTTTGTATAAGTACATTATTTATATAATTAGGTATATGTGAAGACGATGCACCTAGAATGAAATTACTGTATAAAGTAAAAAGAATTTAAAGTGGAGCAAACGACAGATAAATTAATTGTGTGGTAGATACTCGTACATGGTGTTCACATATTCACAAACATTGTAAAAATAGGCGATTCTACTAAAAATTTACAATACCTAGGTATTGCAATAACATTGCAATACCTAGGTATATGCCCCTTTTGGATAATAGTATGGAAAATAATTTACATGTAGTGTTCAGTTATGGTGATCTGGGTGTCTGGCGGCCCTCCTAAGCCAGGAATAAAATTATCGGACGCGTCCGTGAGTCGCGATTGACAGTCACCTAAAGTCACGTCCGCAACTTACGACTGATAGTTTGCACAGTGTAGCGAACTATCCAGTATGCGACTGTCAGCCGCGGCTTACAGACGCATCCGATAATTTATGGGGCTTAAGAAGGCAACCAACCAACCATCAACGCAACCATCGATGTGTGAGTGACAGTCACCAGCCAGTGTCACTCTTATCCGACTTTTTCGGTGATTACTAGTAACTTTGTAACAAAACTATATGGCGCCGTTACATATTTTGGGACAAACAAATCATTATAGGTAGGGAAGAAAGTGCCGGGGATAAGTTGTACCGGCACGAATAGGTTCGTTAAGAAAAGAGATAGTATTAAATGTTATACGTGTCGCTAAACGTTGTAACATCTCGATGTTTTGACAGCCATTTTAGTGACGCTATGAACACGAGTTAGTTTGGTTACTGCTTTGTGGTGTTTATTTGAAACGTAGGTTATCACGAATCGGTGCATTGCAATTGTCGGTCGCGGGGTCATTTGACAAATAGGACTCCTACCCATATACCCATATGTAGGACAATTCATTAGCATCCAACTCATTTTCTGTACTAACTTGTTTTAAAAAGGCAATTCCATAAAGTACTCGAAAATTAACTTCGTTCGTAAAACAGGTAAAAAATTCCGAGCGTTACATTATTTAATCATGTTAAAGATAATGAACCAACATCGGCACCTATTGAAACATTTTTATTTTTGCTTTCGGAACAGTAATTTAATTCGGGTATGTGTACATGTATGTTCTGTTCAGTTTTTGAAATAAAAACTACATTATCGAGCATTTTTTATTTCAAAGCGGTCATCGAGCTACCAAGGTCAGTGACCGCTAATGCCACGCTAAAGCGTGACAACTATAGGCTCTCACTCCAGTATGTACTCTCCCTTAAAGTAAGTAGTGTTAGTAAAGTTGTAGAACATCAAACTGAAGATAATTCCACCTGAACGGCGCCTCTCGTGTTTACAACGTTGTTAATTACTTGAACATTGTTTTAAGACGTGCGCCATCTTGTGAACGGCTTATGAACAATGATAGCTTATAGTTTGTAGGCTTGCGATAAGAAGTACCTAAGGTCTATTTAAATCCTTGTTTCTAACTGATGTTATTTCCATTTAAACAAACATCAACTTTATAAAAGTGTAAATATAGTTGATTTTAGACTGACTATAAGCACTGTTGAAAAACTTATAAAAATAGGAAGTTGTTGCGCAAACTAAACCTTATTATGTTGGCATTACAGTTGTTTTTCCTAAAACTCGAGTTTGTTTACATGTTTGGCAAATACATTGCGAACGCAGATTATCTACATAATGCACGACTCATAATGCGAAGCATTAGAGTGTGCTCTACGATCGAAAATTAATTATATAATAATAAATAATACCAAAAAAAATTTTTTTGCCCCATTTCTGCAACTGTTGTTATTGTTACACTCCTGCTAGTACACAGAACCTACTTAAAGGATGGATGAAGCAAAAAGTTCATTTTGAGCCAGTCAACACCACAGAAGAGCTGCTCGGCGTATTCGCGTTGCTGCAGAAGAAATTATGAGTGATCCGAGCTACTGCCTGCCTTTCACAGTCCGAGACCAAACACATTGTATAAATATGAAAACAAAATATCGTCGAATGCATAACCTTCTCCTATTTTTAAGTTAGTAAGTCGGTTACAAAAACCTTAAAAGTAGCAGCGCACTTTTACTCATTCAATCCAGCGCATACAGGATTATCTGCGCTGACCTCATTATAGTCCTTAATTATGACTCACAAGATACAAGCGACTCTTAGTTTGTGGCTCACGGAACATATCTCATAGTGTGTTCTTAATGAATAAACGTTATTATTTATTATTCAAAGACGCAAAGCCATCCCTAGCCTTCCTTTTTTAAACGTAAGCTTCCACGTGGAAAATTGTTTGAATAAATTCTAGAACTGCCATTTTAAAAAAAGAATTTATAAAATAAACTACGCAGTTCTTTATAAACCTTTCCTTGAATGTAAACAACTCAATGTATTGTTTTTTACGTTGCAAACAAGTAGTAAGTTATGTTGGACTTCTTGTTTGACACTTTGAGAGTTTCGAACAAAGCTTTTCTTTTGTATCAAAGTGGTTTGTGTAAGTTTTCGCTAGATAACAGCGTCAAAACTTTCGGATCATCGTTTAAAAAGTAACCTGCTCTAGTTTTCTGAAACCCTAGTCTCTTTTCAAATTCTATTGTGAAACTAATATTGACTTGCGAATATGATTGTTCGGTGATCGCTATTTTGTGTAAGTTTTCGCTAGATAACAGCGTCAAAACTTTCAGATCATCGTTTAAAAAATAACCTTCTCTAGTTTTCTGGAACCCTAGTCTCTTTTCAAATTCTATTGTGAAACTAATATTGACTTGCGAATATGATTGTTCGGTGATCGCTATTTTGGTAGATGTATCACACACAAATTCTGACATTTGATTTGCCAGTGATTTACAAATCTGAGACATGATCACTTTGATCAACCGGGCATTTAGACAACGGAGTGATTCATAAATCATAATCATGCCATCCCTTGCTTGATGATTTCTTGGCTTAACATATTGAATGCCAGACTACAAGATAAGCCCTCGACCCAACGGGTGATTTTTTAACGTGGCGATTTTCAACGCACAGCTTACCGCCGTGAGTTGAAAATCAAACGTATTTCTTTAAAGCGCTGGGATGCGTTCTCATGGCTTCTCAACTCTTGGCTCAAAACCGAGAGTTGAAAACCCAGTACACGACAAAAATTGTCGCAGTAAAAATCGCCCGTTTGAACGTACCGATAGTTTTTCTATTATGTCTGCTTCGTGGCACTTAGGCTGAGGCTACAGTAGGCAGCGATTTGCGATGCGACTGGAAGAGCGAAACGAGATAAACATGGTATGGCTACATTATAAGCGAAAATCCGGCGTACATTCGGCGATGGCGTGGCTACAGTATACTTGCAATGAATGCGATCAAATCATTCATCGCGGTTTACTATACGCATAATGTAGCCACACGCATATTTAATAGCACTATTGAACTAGTCGTGCAAATAAGAAAGTTTCTAATAAATCGCTTCAATTTCGCTGATATGTGGATGTAGCCGATGCCGTGATTACAGTAATATTGTTCCTATCGCATAAAGAAATCAAAAATCGCTAGTAATATTTGATGTACGGTGTAGCCATATTCGTGAGCAATCATTTATTTGTTTTAATCGCTCATGTGTCGCAGGTCGCGTCGCGGCCTAATGTAGCCTCAGCCTTAAAGAGTCAAATTGCCAGCAGAACTTGTCGCGTTATGTGCTTGTAATATCCAGATTAAATCAACATAAATTATTCACGAAATGTAAAAGCGTCATGTGATTGTATTTAGAACTAGGTCTTGACAAATGTATATGTAGCGAGACAGAATCTTCCATGCAATTCTGACGGACAAAATCTCGATGAAAGGTAGATGGACACATATTGTACCTAGAGCATTCACAGCTAACTTTTTGTAATTGTGCTTTAAACTTACTAAAGGTTGAGTATGGCTGTGAGTAGGGACTCTTTGTTTCCTTGTAACCTGACGCTTTGTTAATCTTTCAAAAAGGAGGAGATACAAAAAAATGTATATCCGTCGATATTTTCGTCAGTAAAATTATGGACCGATTTTGAAAATTCTTTTTTCATTTGGTAGAAGAAGCTTGCGATGATCCTATATTTTTTAAATTAAGTTTGCTTGGGTAGTTTTTGAGTTAGCTTCAATAATACGTATTATTTTATTCTCATTGGCCTATATTTATGTGAATGTCTTATAATAACTTCTTGTCATTGTTGTTTACATAGGAGGTAGAAGTATACGAATTTGTGTGTAGTTAGGTTTATACCACGTCCACAATTAAAAAGTGTAAAATAAAACCAAAACAAAACAACACTATAAAATGAAAAATTACTTTAATTTGGGAAGTCGGTGGCAAAAAACGAATATTCAAAATTGGTAGTTTTTTTTGGAAAATATTTTTCACGTGTAACAACCTGTACAACATAAGTACGAATACAACACAAGTTACTTAATGTACCTTACAAAGATCCAGACCATTCGAACTCAAGGTACAAAAATAACCAAAGAAATGATCAGGCATATACCGCAGTGTTTACAATTCCCCTGGAAGCGTCCTAAAATACATAAAGTTGGCTTTACCGCGTTGGCAATAATCAATAATTTTATCAGTAAGTAGATAAGTTCGCTCGGCGATACGGGCGAAATTAAGGCGTCCGCATTATGCCCACTAAATAAACGATGTGCTCGTATAAAATGAGGTTGGTGTGTATTTAGAACTTGTTTTAGTCTGCTGGCTAAAATATGACTTTCTTACTTTTTGGATAACATAATCAGCCTATAATGTTCCGCTGGGTCTGCTGGGAGACAGGACTACTCCTCTCTGTGAGAGGGACTGGGCCATAATTCACCACGCGGGCCCAGTGCGGAATTATAAGTGTCTCATGTCTTCGAATGTTTATCTCTAGGACATGCCGGTTTCTTCACGATGTTTTGATGAAGTAATGTACACAAAGTGAAGCGCCTGTCTGGGTTCGAACCTACGACTTACAACTTGTAAGTCACGGTCGTTACCACTGGGTCACCACTGGGACCCCATAAATTACCCCATCAGATTCTATCTAGAATATACAAAGTCCCATAAAAATAGATGGACAAATTTTAACACAGCGTTCAGTACGTCTAACCAAAGATATCCAAGCAAAAAAAAATGTGATTTTATTTTGACAAAAATAATAAAGGCAGTGTATAGAGTGCCACCATTGGCACTCTATCCCTATCGGATAAAGTGCCACTACAGGCACCCTAGTAACACCGCCTCGGCCCGGCTCAAGTGCCGCAAGCATTGGATTGTCATTGTCACTGTCACTAAGTCACGTCACTTGGTATTTTGTTTGATTGTCGAGGTTAGATCGCTGTAAAACACCACATTCCCAAAACATTACATTCTCTTGTGCCTAAACGGACCCTGGCACTTTGCCGGCCGCTACCGCGGCGTCACAGTTCTAACCTAACCTAACCTAAATAACAAGTGACAGTGACAATGCAACGCTCACGGCACCCTAGCCGGGCCGAGGCAGTGACACTAGAGTGCCACAAGAAACTCGCGGCACTCTATACACTTCGAATAATAAATAGCATTGGGTAACTAACATTTTTGGTGTCTTTTCGTTAGCTGATTTATTTTTCTTGTAAGTATCTAATGCGTTTTTCTTATTTTTTTTTTACCATTGTCCTTATTTTGGTGGTCTGAATCATTACTAAAAGTTTGTCCATCTATTTTAATGGGACCTTATATATATATATATATATATATATATAAGTTTTTACCCTTGAGTACTTTACATCTAAAAGTACCTATTTATCAAGATTTTTCCTTCCCTAAGATAATCGATCACTTAGAACCAAGAAGTCGTCTCAATCAGTCACATTAGCTGTAACTTAAGCCCGACAACGTTGTCTAACGAAGTAAAAAGACTGCGACACTTTGCTTGATGGTCTCTTACTAGAACCATTACCGTAATTAATTTATCTACTAAGTACTAACCCTGGTTCTATCTTGTTACTTACTGTTCAGTAGAACATTAGAAAAAAAAAACAATTACGTTGATTGGGACTTGTATTTCTGGTTCAATGATGTAAGTATATGTATAATTCTTATGGGATATATAGAAGCGGATACGGGTGATAAAGGAGCATATTGATGTTCTTAATTAGTAACATCAATATGCTCGTTTATCACCCAGAGCTCAAATGTCCGAAAGAATTGGCTACAAGTAATGTATGTTTTCTTATAAATTTTTGAAGCTAGATTAAATTATTATTGTGTTGTATACTTTGCCGTCACTTTTCCGTCTTCGATAAGCTATTTCAAGGTTATTCATTCTTTACCGGACACACTTTTTTTTTGTCCTGTTCTCTTAATTATTTTTCTTTAATAAAAGTAGCCTTAGTTACTCCTTATAACATCAGCTATCTGCCAGTGAAAGTCCCGTCAAAAACGGTCCGGCTGTTTCGGAGATTAGCCGGAACAAACAGATAGACAAAGAAATTCAAAATAGTTTTTTTGCTATAAGTAGGTACCGTATCTTATGCATTTAGTAAAAAACTGTTATTTTTATATAATAAACAGACACTTCAATTTTATTTATTTCTAATGTGTACTATGTATGTATTAATTTTTATTTATTTGTATAGATAGACAAGTACGTACACTAAAATATATGTGAGTATCTAGTAACCCTGGGTTCGCCGATAATAGCGATACAAATCGGCTTAAAACATTTTTCATGTTTTCATAGAGTGAGACGAAAGTCGATAAATAGTTAACACAGTTCAAACCACAGCCGACTAGACTTACGAACCACTACGCCAAAGTATAGACTTCGCCTTATAGTTTGTTAGTCTGTGGCCCAAAGCAGATTATCGATATTTGAAACTACAGAACTACCTACTTTGATATCCTGCGGGTTAACTAACAGTTTACATGGTAGGCGGAGTCAAACTTACGATGCAATTAAAATTTCGTTTCCGATCGATACAAAGAAATATTTTTTTTCCCGTGGGCTATGCAAAAACTAAACGACATTGCAGTTGCTGCGATACTTACATACTCCTTTTGCCTCGTTTACGTTCATACATCTGGTCATACCCACACGCCGGTTGCGAGTACTACGCACCTGTCCTTTCTGAAGGACATCACCAATAAGGTCAGTATGTCCTTCTAGGGCGTCCCCTCCTGCGCGTTTCCACTCACATCTGCCTTGTAAACCTTTTGTCTGTCGCCTTTCATTCATCCTCTGAACATGACTAAACCAGAGAAATATTGCAAAAAAAACGAAGCTATTTTCCTTAGAAAAATCAAATTGTTCATTGGCACCCAAAAATAAATCCCATCTTACCATAAGAGAAGCATTTTTTGTTGTTTGTTTTTATTTTGTAATAAATATATTTTGTGTGCGTTATTTTCTGTGCCGAATAAATGTAATTTCTTTCTTATAATATACTCTATATCTATCTATATATTATAAAATAAAATCACTTTTCGTGTCTGTCTGTGTGACCGCGTTGTGGATGGATTTGGATGCGGTATTCAACATCGTTTAGATTTATTCCGAAAGGTTTATTTGTATAATACATTAATATTAAATTAAGGTACACGTAACAAAGAAATATTGATGCTATGTCAATCCGTAAAAACCGGACGAAGCCGAGGCGGGTGGCTGGTTATAGTATAAGATAAGTGGTCTTACAATCTATGGACCCAGAATATACTAGAATTGCCTACATAAGATTCTGTGGAAATTTCAATTTTCAAACTCAAACATGGCTTAGTGATTGGTTAATATAAGGTACCTATATACCTATACTACAGTATGTCTATTTCGTTTAGACCTTCTTATAGATAGGACAGTATATATCTTTTGGTTTCTAAGAACCCGACGTAATAACTTGCTTATTGGATATGTCCATTAAGTAATGAATAGCCATTACATATTTTTATTATAATAATATAAGGAATATTAGAATTCTGTCCGATGCACGTAGAAAAACTTTCATATCTTATTATTAGAATGAGCATCTATACCTAACCTTGACTTTTTATGAGAATTTAATAGATTTTGACTAATATTTTTTAGTCCGTCATCTAGATTATTAAAAAACATTGGATACGTATTTTTTCTTTTTTTACGTAGCTATAAGATAACGGCAATACATTGAATTAAAATGGTGCATGACGTCACTGCCCGGTAGATTTTATACTGATCTTTGACGCGCGGTCACCAGACACGCGAAATTTGTCAATCGCGTTCTGGTGCCTGCTTGACGGACGAGAGGATAAAGTAAAAAAATACGTGTCTAATATTTTTTTATTATCTGAATGATGGACTAAATAGTTTTTTTTTCCCAGTCAACATCCCTATTATTCAGTTTTCATGTATAATTTTATTTAAATTTTTAGCTTTCTACGACTTAGATTTTGACTTTAAGTACCTAATAGCTACGAGTATGTATGTTACAAAAAAAATTGCAGTGCCTTGACAGGGTCTACAACGGCTCTTGCTCCAAGCCTATTGTTAACATCTTGTTTTACCTTGTGAAACGCAAATAAATGAATATGAATACCTTACAGTATGAATTAGATAAGCTCTAGAACAAGTCTGTCAAATGTATGGATTTTCTGCCAGTAACTGCAAGTCATTGTTTATTAATAGAAAAACCGTTTGCCCGATGGCATTTCTCATCTGCATCGGCTAAAAAGATGAATTTCCATACAAAGTTTCATACCTATTTAACCACTGTGGTGGCATCACATCGCTACATGCAAACTACGCATCACACTGACGTCACGCGAGATTCTGCATCGCGCAAGCAGAGTTTACCGCGAGATCCTGCATCGCGCAAGCAGAGTATACCACGCGATCAGCATAATAATAATAGGTATAACTTCCCGACATCAATCCTCGGGCACCAGGCCCAACACCCGTCAGGTCGCACTTTTATATAGGGATGAGTGAATTTTACACCCTGTTTCTCAGAACTTTGAATTGAAATTTAACAGTGCTCACTTTCGCTATGCACTTATGCAGAATTTCATGGTTCTACACCCAGAGGTTTAGCTGTGCATTGACTGTCATTGAATGTATGAATGTAAGACTTAATCGAACACTTCGAGTTCGAGTCCGAATGATCGAAAATACATATAATAACGTTCATTCGTAGGTATATAATTTTGTCGATTTCGTGTAAACGTGGAATGAACCATCTAATACTTATTAGCGCTCCTTATATCCGTTCATACTCCCCCGCGTGCCTATTCTCGTATTTACTAGCGGATAGAGCAACCGTACATCCCCTGGGAGCCATGGCAACGATCAAGGCAGGCTGTCAGGAGAACTGGCGTAGTTCCTGTTTACTCACAGGACGGACCCTCGGCCACCCTCGGGAGTCGTGAAACGCTATTATAGTAGCAGGTACAAATATAATTCTGGGAAGATTGGTAGCGTTTTGTGTAATGTATGTTTTCTGTGTTAACAGTGAACGGCCCCGACTTACGATTTAGGCTATGTTCACACGGCGACTATACGATTCGATTTTTTCCCGTATACGACGCAGTCGTTCACACGGCGAACATTTCCATTCGATTTTGACGTTACGATAAAATCGAATTTTAGTTTACTCACGCGCGATCTCGATCGCGCATCACCACACACACATGCCAGTTTCATCACGATGTTTTTCTTCACCGTTTTGAGAGCAGTGGTGATGAAATTATTTACATAAAGTAAAGCGCCTGCTTGGGTTCGAGTCCACGACCTACAACTACAACTCGTAAGTCGCCGTTACCACTGGGCCACCACTGCTCATAACTGCTCATCGAAGGTACCAATCGGAATCCTATTACTAAGTTTCCGCTGTCCGTCCGTCCGTCTGTCTCTCAGCGGAATGTATCTCATGAACCGTATTAGGTAGACAGTTGAAATTTTCCACAGATTGTGTATTTATATTGCCGCTTTAACAAAAAAAAAAAAAAAAGTTATGAAAATAGGGTCTCCATACGAACGTCCTTTTTTCGGCGTTTTTTGCTACATACATCCCACCTCTGCCTAACCCTACGGCCTCCGGGGAATACAAGCGTGATGTTATGATATGTGTGTTTTGCTAAATATTGTACGGGTTACGGAACCCATCGAACCCATCACATGCACTTACACACCCCATCTTTCCCACTAGAATTAAACACATGATTGTAACTACCCCTAAAAATAAATAATACTTACATACCTGTAGCCTAATACCGACCCCGGTTCAAATGCTGTACCCACTGGCAGGAATAGCGCCACCAGTGGTTCGCAGAGCGGTGGCAAGCTCCAGCGAAAGATCCAAAATGATCTCCGACAAACGGCACCCTTTGCACGACAATATCCTTGTGCCACAAAGGCTGAAAAGCCGAAACAGTTTTTTAAAGTGTGTCGTCCCACTCACTGGCGAACGACCAAAAAAGAGACTGAAGCTGTGGCGAGACAGTGCTTCCTTACCCAAACCATTCGTTCCACCTGCTGAAAGTCTCCTGCCTGGACATGAGTTGCCTTGGGTAGCCTGGAAGTCTTTAAACAGACTCCGGACCCAGGTTGGCCGAAGCAAGGACAATCTGTTCAGGTGGAGATTCATAGACGACTCCGCATTGGAGTGTAAATGTGGTGCTGTTCCACAAACGATGGGACACTTAATTTCATGTCCTGCGTGTCCTGTCAGCTGCACTTTACAGGAACTGATGGACGCTAGTGATGGCGCCAAACACGTAGCCGAATTCTGGGCCGAGTCCATTTAGAATGCCATCGACACGCTAAGAAGATACCTGTAACCTTGTATAAATATAATTGTTCGAATGGATGACCCCTGTAACACAGGTTCCACCTAGCATGGGGGTCAGTGATCAAATCTCTTTGCACTTGTAAGTCCTACGTTGTAAATGCTGCGTATCTATTTTGTATATTACTTTTGGGAAATAGTATATTATGCAACTAATAAATAAAGGACGGATTTAAAGCGAGGGCCATAGATGAATCACGATCAAGTGAAGGATTCTAACGACTGAATCACGACCGTAGGGAGTGATTCAAGTGTCACGCTTGAATTATGATGGTCCGTTCTAGAGTCCATTATGACCTGACTGCTGCACCCAGGATTGGCTCCAGATGAGGGAACTTCTCAACAGTCAACAGTACAAGCAGGAAATTTTATATACGCATTTAATTATGATATTCCGTTCTAAATTACAATATGACCTGGCTGCTGCACCCGGGATTGGCTCCAGACGACGAGATTCCTCAATAATTATCAGGATAAACACGACATTTTATACATGGATATGTACAATGTGCTATTATACTTCAATGGAATTCAGGGTCTGATGATGGAGCCGGAAGATTAACATAGGAACTTAAAAAAAAAACTAGACTACCATCGAGTTTGAACTGGTTGGTTTTGTCTTGACTAGAACTATAGCCCAAAGTAGTATCCAGGGTCTGATGATAGAGCTGAAAAGAGATGACACATAGAAAGTGGTCATAGAAAATCCTCAACTAAATAAGATCTTTTGTCAAAAACTATTTCCCGAGGTGTAGTCTAGGGTGTGATGATAGTGCCGGAAGGTAGCCACAGGAAAACCTCAACTTTACAAGGTAGCCCTCTCTCGTTGGATTTGTTTAGACAAGTGAAAGTGACAGAACAGATATTTTATCAAAATACTAATGCTAAAAAACACAAAATAAAATATTAGTAAAAACCTTTTTAAAACAAGCTTTTATTGAACTAAAAAGTACAAAATAAACCTTACGTAAACAGATAACTTTAATGTTTTCTTAAAAGCTTGAGGCGTGAACGTCCTTCTTAAACATAAAGATAAGCCTCAAGCTTTTAAGAAAACATTAAAGTTATCTGTTTACGTAAGGTTTATTTTGTACTTTTTAGTTCAATAAAAGCTTGTTTTAAAAAGATTTTTACTAATATTTTATTTTAATTGTTTTTATGAGCTTTCAAGTCAACGCTACCATGATGTTTTTTAGCAGGGCCGACTGGTTCTAAACAAGAAAGGGCTCGTCCATCGCATTCCATCAAGCGATATCTAGGCCAAGGGCGGACCCCTTAATGAATGAAAAAGGGTATATTTTCAGTAACAGCTCTTTCATTTTTGCACGGCTCATAATGCGAAGCATTAGAGTGCTTTGCGATCGAAAAATTTGTTTTGCCTCCTTTTTGCGACTGTTTTTATTCTTAAACTCCTGCTAGAAGGTCATCATCATCATCATCAGCCTATCAATGTTCCCACTGCTGGGACACAGGCCTCCTCTCTGTGAGAGGGAGTGGGCTGTAATCTACCACGCGGGCCCTGTGCGGGTTGGTAGATGTCACATGTCTTCGAATTTTTTGGTTCTAAGACATGCCGTACCCTAATTACGTAATACACAATCAATTTATTTTGAAACAGATTACTAATCCATTGCTTGATAAGTTCGAAATTTAATTCTGCTCTGCAACGTAATTATCGCATTGAATGTTGTTGAACTGTCAAAATGAAACAAATGATCGCTGTCGCATTGCTTCTGCAAGATAGGTAATAGCCCTGCCGGTTCCCTCACGATGTTTTCCTTCACTGTTTTGAGAGTAGTGGTGATGAAATTATTTACACAAAGTAAAGCGCCTGCTTGGGTTCGAACCCACGACCTACAACTCGTACGTCGGGGCCGTTACCACTGGGCCTCCACTGCTCTGCAGTAGGTACACAGAACATACTTAATTTATATACCATTGTATAGATAATATAATAGAAAATAATTCAACACTTTTAAAAATTTTTTTGCAGCAGAAAAGAAATAAACATCAAGAATTTAAAAAAAATCCCGTCAATGAAGTATGAAACCTGAAAACATTGAAGCTTGCGAAAAAATCAATTAATTGAAACATAATAGATTTGTTTCAGCCATAGGAGAAACCCTGTTGAAAATGGCTCTTTTATTCATAAATATAATAAATGTTTTACAAAATATTGGGCAAGAATTTAAATACCTTATATTACCAGCCTATTGAGGGGCTTGTGGCTAAGTTATAACAGCCGCACGGGTCGATCGATTTGGTTAAGCTACGCTTGCCGCGGTTGGTCCATGGATAGGTGACCATTTACATACCAAGACCCCTCCGTGCCTTGGAAAGCACGTTATGCCGTTGGTCCCAGCTGTCATTTGTAGATCTTTGACAGTTGTCACGGGTAAGACTTAGAAGCCCAAAAGTCTGACAACAGGTCTTACCAAGGGGTATCGTATTACCCAATTACTAGGTTGTAGAGGTAAGATAGGCAATCGCTCCATGTAAAATACGGGTATTCAGCTGCATCCGGTTAGACTGAAAGCCGACTCCAGCATGGTTGGGAATAGGCTAGGCAGATGATGAATAATACCAGCCTATTGTTGTCCCACTGCAGAACAAAGGCCTCTTCTCATACAGAGAAGGCACGAGCATTGATCACCACGCTTGCTCAAGACGGGTTGGTGATTTCAGACTTATAAACTCCTAGCTCCGGTTCGCGGTTTCACCCGCCTATGTCTTGATCCTTTAAGAAAATTACGGATAAAAGTATCCTATGTTCTAATGCAGGTCATGGTCTACCCATGTGTCAAATTTCATCCAAATCTGTTCAGCTGTTTAAGCGTGAAAGTGTAAAAAAGAAACAAACTCACTTTCACATTTATAATATTAGTTCTGAATAAGTCCAGCTATCTAATTACGCAACACATTTTCGTAAACGATTCCGACTAGTCTGTTTCATTTTGACAGTTCAACAACATTCATTGCGTTATTTACGTTGTTGAGCAGATTTTTTTTCGAACTTTGAAGCAATGGATTAGCAGTCTGTTTCAAAACGATTCAGATTCTGGTTGATCGTGTATTACGTAATTAGGGTACAGGTTTCTTCACGATGTTTTATGTCACGGATGTCAGCAATGTCCGTGACAAACTTAGAAAGGAAAGTACATAATTATGAGTTGAAAAAGTCACATTGGTACTTGCCCGGTTTGAACCCACAACCTCGTGCATGAGAGCCATCACGGCATTTGATTTCAATACTAACTGGATCTACAATTACTAGATATGATAAATTCTCAGTTTTATTTCACGTAGTTCTAATGTAACATTCTTTTGATCTATAGAATATGAATCAAAAGCCGTCAACAAAGAGGCAATAAGCCTAAATTGACAAATAAATCATGCTCGTACGAGCATGATTTACTTGTCAATTTTGTTTCAACAAAAGAGTTTGACACTTGACGACAGCTCCGGAGTTCGCGAGAAACGAAAACGACGTGCATGATATCAATTTGTGGAATCAAACAATTCTTATTATTTTACCGACCGGAGTAAACTTCAGAATATTGTGTCTTTCACAATATACGTAAAATTTTCAAATCACTGAATATGATTTGATTTTTCGTACGTCTCTTGTTGGTGACCACTGAAATTCAGCGCTGTGCTGTGAGTCCTCTATAGCACAGCATCATGCTGAGTAAAAACCGTGCCGACTATTCCTATTTTATTTATGCTTGTGATTTCATATGTACTTTATTTTGTGTGGTCGGCACAACATGTGCCTTTCTTCCATACTTCTCTAGTAGTCCTCATCTCGGTAGTCAGCCCCTTTCTAGCCATAATCATCTTTCACACAGTCCATCCATCTTTTGTTTGATCTTCCCCTACTCGTATAGAAATGTTACCTATGGGTTCCAAAACTTCTTCAGGTGGAGTTTCTTGCCGGCTCTTCTTCATAGGAAACGACCAATCGGAACCGTGCACCTAGCTTCTGACGTTTCTTAAGTGCCCATGTATGTGAAATAAAATATTTAGAATTTGAATTCGTTAATTAAATTATTTGAATTTAAAACCACCAACACATATTTTTGGAGTCGAATAATCAATTTTATGCCGGAAATATACAGAAACTTCATCTATATTAATTCATTGATACAATGTTAATACAGATAACATCACGGCTGTATTCCCCGAAGGGTTAGGCAGAGGTGTACCTATAGTACACCCACATTTCGCCAGTTATGTTTAAGTCCCATGTAATAGGGGGCAAGCCAATTGCCATCAACCGGACACAAATCCAGACTCCGTGCTACTACTGAGAAATTCCAGATTGAAACCTAATATCACTTTTCCAAACCCGGGAATCGAATCCAGGACCTCATGATCAGCAGTAGCGCTTGCCACCACTGAACAAAAGAGGCAGTCTACTCAGTTCGAACAATATTAATTTAACCCATAATTAGCCTCTTAACAAACAGGCTTGTGGCCATCTAAAAGGGTGCAAATAGCCGGTCTTTATATTAACGTCGTCTAGATATCCAGGGATAGCCGTAGGCGTTATTACAGTGAGGCGGAATACTACATTAATAGACCTTGCCCTGCCTTAGACTAATTTTAGACTAGGTCTAGACTAATTCGGGCTTTTATCGAAGGGAAAATAACTTAAGTTCTAATGTTCAAGGAATGCTTAATGTTTGTTAAATGTTTTAGTACCTTTTTAATGTATCACTACATCTATATATCTTCTTCTTCTTATATATAAAAATCATTTGCTGTTCGTTAGTCTGGCTAAAACTCGAGAACGGCTGGACCGATTTTGCTGATTTTGGTTTTGAAATGTTTGTCGTAGTCCAGGGAAGGTTTAAACGTTGAGTAGATAAGTACTTAGTGCCACCCGTGCGAAGCCGGGGCGGGCAGCTAGTTATTATATAAAAATCAATTGCCGTGCATTAGTCTCACAAAAAGTCGAAAATGGCTAAAAATCATTTGCTGTTCGTTAGTCTGGCTAAAACTCGAGAACGGCCGGACCGATTTTGCTGATTTTGGTTTTGAAATGTTTGTCGTAGTCCAGGGAAGGTTTAAACGTTGAGTAGATAAGTACTTAGTGCCACCCGTGCGAAGCCGGGGCGGGCAGCTAGTTATTATATAAAAATCAATTGCCGTGCATTAGTCTCACAAAAAGTCGAAAATGGCTCGACCGATATTTTTTTTTTGTTTTGTTCGCCTTAATACAGTGGTGGTATAGGAAAAAAATAATTGTGAAAACCCAAAGGACCAACCGAAAATTCAAAATTGGAATTTTGATGGGATAACGTTTGACGGGTCATCTAGTATATAATTATTCTATCTTCTATCTATATTTATATAAAAATTAATCCTTATTTCCTTGGTCGCGTGAACAAATGGACCAATTACGCTAATTCTTTTTTTGTTGTGTTTGTTATACTAAGGAGAATGTTCTTAGGATGGGTAGGTAAAGGTAGGGTAGGTAGATAGGTAGGTATGTAAGTAGCTAGGTAGGTAGGTAGTTAGGGTAGGTAGGTAGGTGTGCCGTAGATAAGTACTTAGTGCTACCCTTGCGAAGCCGGGGAGGGCAGCTAGTAGTTTATAAGTCGCCAACCCGTCTCGGTAATGCATTACCTTGTAACCCGCGCCTTTCTGCGGGAGTCTATATTTAGTAGTGTTTTATGACGTCGATTAAATAGGTAGACTGGAAACGACCATTTGATAATACAAGTCCTAACAAAAAGTCCTCGAACATGACACTTGAGTGTCACGATAAAACGTAACGGGTACAGTCAACAGCAACCATATGTAAAACATTTATGAAATTCAACAACGATTTCCTCCTAAATTATAGAGAAATTATTAAATTATGAGCTTGGCACACATAAGGTAATTCGATGAAATGTATTCTATCACATTACAGCAACTGTACGGGTAGTCAGAAACACGAAAGTGTGACAGCCAGTCTTACAAAGGGGTATCGTATTACTCAGTTACTGGGTTGTGGAGGTCAGAAAAGCAGTCGGTCATTGTTAAATACTGGTATTCAGCTTGGTTAGACTGGAACCCAATCCCAACATAGTTGGCTGAGCATTCGATGATTATGACATCATAACAGCGACTGAACAGAGAATCTAAATCACTTTGCAAAATTCAAAAATGAGTTTTGTTTGCAAAATCTAAAAACGGCCCAGTTCGTGTCGGATCACGCGCAATGAAAGGTTCCGTAGTTGGGATGAGTGTATCCCAAGAACCAACTTAACATTGTATGGGAAAACATGTTTTTGCAATTGCAAATGTTAAGTTGGTCGATTACTACTCGTTAACTTATAGGGCCTACTTTCCCTTTAATTTCGTTATACTACTGCCATGGATTTTTTCACATATCCAAATCAACCATTTACCTGGCGGAGGGCTGGGGGGCGGCACGCGGCGGGGGTTATACTAGACTCTAAGAAAAACTGAACCCTGAATAAAAAAATGGTTTCCACACACTCACAATATTTTTATATGACCTTTTCAACGAGCCCTCAACATGGGATAGATGAGAAAAAAAAAACATCCCCACTTTTCGTGTAGGGGAGGTAACTAACAAAAAAAAATGTATTTTCATGATTTTATTAGTAAACCACTTTGTCGGCGTGATTAAATGTATACCCATGCCAAATTACAGCTTTCTAGTACTAAGAGTCTCTGAGCTAAGTCGCAGACAGACATACAGACGGATATAGCGACACTATAAGGGTTCTTTGTTGACTACGGAACCCTAAAAACGAAACTCGTTTTAGAATTTGTCAAAGTGACTACATATTTTTGCCCTGCACTGTATCAACGTCATAAAAAGTTTACACCCTAATGGCTTTGATGAGATACAAGTAGGGGGTGGAAGGGAGGGGGTGGAGTTTGACGTAAGAGGAAGAAAGTATCGAGGTTGAATGAGATCGTTTAAAAGTGTTGTTTCTTCTTGTTCGTTGCACTTTGTTTGAGTTTACTGTTTTGGTTTAACAAACAGCCTACTTTGGGGTTATCTTTAAAGGCGCCAGAAAGGTGTGGTCATAATGTTAAGGGTGTGGTACAGACCACGTATCGGACCAACTATAGAAATATAAATAACAGGAGAAGTGGCATGGGGGCGTGTCTGTGTCCGCGCGTCGTGATCACGATGCTCATGTCTCAGGCAAACGGCCGTCTACGCTAACTAGTGCGCTTTCGAACGCGATCGTGACAACATTTAAGAATGCCGTGTTGTTCAGTGGTTTTTTGTAAAAGTCGAAGCCAAACATCAGCACAAGTATTAATATTTGTGCTGAAAATCATGAAAAACAACAAATCGTAAAACATTTCTTGCCTTTACTACTTTATTTTTGTTTTTATATATCACAGCGACTGTACTATTTTTACAGTAAATACTTCTTAACCACTACCTCAGTATGTCGCTAAGTGACTGGACAAGCCATGTTAGTTAGGATTTACTATGAAGTTAAGATTTAAGTTAGGATGTGACAATTCCAACTTATAATTTAATAGTTCTCGTCGTACACAGTCTAACTCCACCAACCCTGCCATTTTAACTAACTCCAAAGGCATAACTTTAAATGCAACTACGAGGAATAAAACTAACTAAAGTAAGGGCCATATCACACAGACTATTTACCAGCGTATTACCGGTGGGTGGCGAGTCAATTGTTTACCACGCTTGCTGCGTTTACGTAGCATTCACACAATACTGAAGTGTAAAAGAGAGAGCGAGACAAGCGAGTATACAATATTTTGAAAACACAGAAAAACGTCGCGTGATCGCAGCTAGTTCGCTTCGCACCCGCAGAGAGCACGTTCACAAATCGACTCGCTGAATACACGCTGGTAAATCGCCAGTATGATAACGCTCTAAGTTCTTTCCAAGCAGAGTTTCTGCAGTTCTTAAATAAAATAAAACTCCGTTGTATACTGACCACTAGAATTGTTTTCTGCAACTAGTCTATGAGAGAAAAGAGGGGAAATGTTGAAGACTTTTGAAATAAGAGGATTTGGAGCAGAAACAATACTATTTTGTTGTTAGACTTAGGTACAGCTTATATTTTCCTAATATCGGAAAGGTATTGAAGAAATAATTTATTGAGGCAATCGTCTTTAGCGTTATCACTAGGTTTATGTAGTTAAATAGGATTATGATCATTAGGATTGGATTCATAAAATCCAATTGAATTATTTCATGTAATCATGACATTTGAGGATTATGCTAACTTAAGGAGTGGTATTGCTGATTCCAATGATTATAAATCTGTAAAGCCATATTTGTTACGGTCGTAAATCATATTTTAATCAAGTTACAACCTAACACTGACCTACATATTGCAAAAAACGTAAGAAAATTTGAATTTTGCGGGCTACCTCGGCGCATTCCCCTTAAACAATACTAGCGTTGGGCGCGGCGGGGGCGCGGTGGCGGCGGCGTCGGCGGCGCGGTGGCGGCGCGGTGGCGGCGCGGTGGCGGCGCTGTGGCGACGCGGTGGCGATGCAGTGTACACGAGCACTAACCCTTTGGGGAATAGAGGCATGATGTTATGTGTGTGAGGAAAAGAAAAACTAAAACAAACTACTAGACAAATCATATTAACATAGAAAAACAATACAGTTATTTAGTTAAACTCAGAACAATACAATAAAAATTGTGTCCGTGTGGATTGAGGAGCCAGTCTCTTATTTGAACGGGGTACTACCAATATTTAGTAGTAAATTAGCCGATTTTATATGCCTGATCCTAGAATTTGTAGTAAGCTCTTCAAAAGTTACATGACTTTTAAGGTGGCTCCTCAATTCGCACGTGTGGATTGAGGAGCTACCTTAGAACTCGGAAACTAGCCGACGGACATTTTTGAAAATTTGGTAGGATTTAATTTAGTAGTTGTTAATTTGTTATGCGTAATCTCTACAAAAAAAAAGGGTTTTGTACGGCTGGATTTGAGATAGCTACAATGTTTTGATTTTTCATAAAAACCATATATTTCATCGCACTATTTCTCGGAAAGTAATCAACCAATTATAACATATTTTTAGTATAATTTAGTAGTAAACGGGCCTACAAAATCGGCAAAAAATATTGGTAGTGCGTTTAAATATGAGACTGGCTCCTCAATCCACACGAACACATAAAAATTAAACACCAGCAAATTGAACACACCTGCAAACATAGAGTAATGAAAGAATTTCTTCCGTTTATTTAACTATACAAACAAACTTAATTTTACAGCGGTTTAGGAAGGAAAATAATTCCTTTGTTAAACAGAAAGAGAAATATCAAATTCAGGAAATGTTGGCATTTCTTGTTGAGTTTTCAGTGAATGACGTCATATTTCTTTTTACGCGGAGTTGCCAGTTAGTAAAGTGAGTCTGTAAAAGTTGTTTACAAACTGTAGAGCTAAATTAGCTAAAGTGAAGTATTTTCTATAAAGACTTGTTACTATGATTACAGCTAATATCTCACTTAGGACACCATGGTTTTAATTCGATAAATACACATTTGTTAGGAATCGTATTTTAACACGTTTAGTGCCGGGAGCCCTCCTGGAGGGTTCACCTAGTGGCATATGGGATACCGGGAGCCCTCGCGGCGGGGTCATTTTAAATGTAGGTTTTTCTTCGCGAATACAGCATTATAAACCGTGAAAATAAAATCAGATGTATATCAGTATATGCGTTGGTTTTCAAATAAAAAACTTAAATTTTTTTTAAATTTTTTTTCACTGCTACGAATATTCAAAAAAAAAATTAAAGTTTGGAAACTACGTATAGCGAGAAGACCCTCAGAAAACACTATTTCACTTCGTTTTACAGTGTTTTATAACACGGTTTTAAACCTAATGCCGTTAGCCATCTGCGATGGTTAACTTTAGCGCTTCGGGAACCCTCCCGGAGGGTCCACTTACAATATGTATGGCGGCATGGCGTATGAGGAAAATGGGTGGAGCCAAACTGTTTATCAACATACAACCAGACACGGACTTGCAAATTGCACAAAACGTAAAAAAAATTGAATTTCGCGGGTTACCTCAGTGCATACCCCTTGAATCCCTCGAATCAAGTCGAATCCACTGTATATTACTACATCAAACAGTTTATACTACATCCCAACTGGTACCTGTAATTAGAATAATATTTGCCTAAGAAGGTTAAAATAACAATGGTAAATCCACTAGTGAGATCGTTGACTTTGCAGAGCAATTTCGACGAGGACCTACTTCAACTCGATCTTGAACTGTCAAGTTCATGAACGAACCCTTGAACTAGTGAATGATGAATGAATGATCTGAATGCGATCGCCGATCGATCTACCTATGAACCTGCTGACGCTAACAATAGCTTTGTTTTGCTTTGGGTAGATGATCAAGAAGGTTATTAATAGCTACGGTCGATTCGATGGATGAAAATAAATGCACGAAGACGAGCTTATTTTAAAATTAAATTAGATTTTTGTTTAAACCTTAGAGAGATAAAGTGAATTGGGACAGATAAAGACCAATCTTGCCATTAATAAAAATAAATAAAGACAAAAACCAAAAGTCAATTGCATGTATTATTTTTATAATATAAACATTATTGTTTTTTTTGGACATGTCTGCCACATGTCAGATGAGAATTGGCCTAAAAGAACCAATGATTAGGTCCCAATTAAAGGTGCATTTAAATCTGAACAACAAGTGGTGAATTTGTGGAAAGCCACACTGTTGCCGTTTGTTGAATGACTCTTGTAACAGAGCTTCGACCGTTCTACAAAATACGACTTGTTGACACTTGTTGCTTTTGTACCCACAGCTGATGCGTTTATTCAACAATATTGTTTCTACAAACTATATTTTTTGGTCGTTTTGTGTTCAAATGGAAATTCAGTGGAATAATGAAGTAGTTATTCAGTGTTTCGTGATCGACACTCTGTTGCAAGAATCATTCAACAAACGGCAACAGTGTTGCTAACCACATGTTGCTTTCCACAAAATTGCCAGTTGTAGAACAGACTGACATAAATGCACCTTCTTCTTTTTTTTTTTGGGTGCGTAATTATCAAATAACTTCTCCCGCTCTGGGCGGAGCGGGACGGTATGTCAGACTCTTACTGACTAAATCCAACCGATGTTCCTTCAGTTGCACACAGTCATCTGGGGCCCAGGGGCCACGGTATCCCTTTCGGACTTTCTCGCGACCCTAACAGGCATTGACCCTTGCGGACCCCGTCAGTTGTGCTGACATCTCTACGTAAATGCACCTTAACGCACGATGACATCGCGGCAGGCCAAGGCGAAGATGACGGGACATGCTTGACTCCTACCGGAAGGACTGGCATTAGCAAAACACAGAATTATTTGGAAAAGGGAGAGGTAGGCCTTTCTTTGCCCTGTAGAGGGGACAATACGGTCTAGTGAGATTGGTTTCAAACTCAAACTCCAAGAATTTATTTCATTCGGTTCGGTCAATTAGATTCTCTTTCCCATTGAACATCAGAGTCATCAGACCCCTTTCAATCTATTCTATCGTTTAAGACCGAGCATCATTGAAAACAATCGTTTCAAGAAATTCGAGATTAATACAGACAATTCGAGAGCAATCCACACAGGATTGCACAATTGAATGCTCTTTTCCAAGACCCTTAAAATCACATCGAACTACTTCAAAATACCAACAATACGACGCTCAATAAATCGTAGTTGGCTATAACCGTATCTAAATATTGCCAGCACCGAACCGTATCGAACGTAAATAAACTGCGTACGTCTCGAGCCAGTGAAACGCGTCCGTTTCGATCAATCACGACGTTTGTGCTGTTTTACGCAATTCTCTTGAGATGTTAAGGCTAGAGTATATTAAGTAGATAATCGTAATAAGTAGTTCATTGACTGTATTGTATATTATTAGTAGTAAAAGTAGCTTTCAAAGAGATCAAACAGCTTTATATCAAAGTCAAACACCGATTTGTTTCAATAGCCCGTCAGCTTTCAAAGTAAGAGTGAACAGGCATCTTCTCGGCTCGCTCGCTCCATTGTAGACCTCCACCATCGCTTTCCAACAAGCAAGATCGAAGTCAAGAGCAGGCCTAGTTCGCAAAAAACTTTAATAATTGCAATTTTCTTAAAACCTATTTAGGCGTGTATACTTTACACCTTACAATAATCTTGCATCACACAGGCACCTAACACAAGTGTCAGGGACTTCACACAGCTTGTAACCACTTTTTGTGTAATAAAGATGTATAATATTTATTTATTTATCATCAGCACTATCGCTAGTTCCAAATTCCCCGATATGCACACATCTTTACCTAACATTATTTCCGCCAATGTTAAACCTATCCATCTCTCCCCTGATTTATAGACTCCAACTTGACAGAGTGTTCCCTAACTTTCTGGCCCACTATTTGACACTATTGATAGGCTATTTCGTAACGTTTAAAAGGGTCAGAGTTACGTTAATATGGCTATTTACACGTCAGCCAGATTTGTGTCTGGCATTTCGAGTATTTAGGTCAAACTTGTGGAGTGAGGAATGTGATCACAGGTGACATTTCGTAACGAATGGGATTTAGTGTTACATGTGTTGATATTTAACAGAAATCAAGCTTCATGCAATCGAATTGTTGTGATTGGTGCATTCGTAAATATCACATCGACGCGTTTGCGTACGTGCCGCGAGAAGCCGATTACATCAAGCTTTGTCTGTGTAATCTTATTATGTCACTGTGTGTTGCATAGAAAATCAAGAACCAATCACTGTGTGATTTTCCTCTTTACAAGTGTATGATGCAATAAATCTGCCTAGCCTTTGCCCAACTAAGTTGGGGTCGGCTTCCAGTTTAACCGGATGCAGCTGAATACCAGTATTATACATGGAGCGACTGCCTATTTACAATACCCCTTGGTAAGACTGGTTGTCAGACTTTCGGGCTTCTGACGACTCGTAACGACTGTCAAAGATCCACGAATGACAACCGGGACCAACGGCTTAACGTGCCTTCCGAGGCACGGAGGAGTCTCTGTATGTAAAGATGGTCACCCATCCACGGACCAACCTCTAGCTTAACCTTATGTACCGACCCGTTCGGTTATTACTTAGCCACGAGTTCCTCCAAGTGCATGATGATAAATAATATAAGCATAGCATAATCAGTCTACAATTGAGGGGTTCGTAGCTAAATGACATAATGAATTGCTCCATGTAATATACCTACTGGTATTTTACTGCATCCGGATATACTGGAAGTTGACCCCAACTTAATTGAGAAAAAGGTAGGCAGACTAATTTCATTTCATTCAGAATCAGCTTATAATTTTTCCTCTACTGGGACACAGGGCTCCTCTCCAGTAGAGAGAGTGGGCTGTAAGCTATGATCTTCTTAGCGGGCCCAGTGCAGATTGATAGATGTCACATGCTTTCTAATTTTTCGACCAGGACATGTCCTAGTCGAAAAATTTGAAGGCAATTCCTCACGATGTTTCCCTTACTGGTGGAGAAAAACATACCACTTAACCTACACATAATTTCATTACCATAATCAGCCTATTAATGTTCCCACTGCTTGGACACAGGCCTCCTCTCTGTGAGAGGGAGTGGGCTGTAATCTACCACGCGGGCCCAGTGCGGGTTGGTAGATGTCACATGTGTTTGAATTTTTGGTTTTAAGACTTGCCGGTTTCCTCACGATGTTTTCCTCCATCGTTTGAGAGCAGTGGTGATGAAATAAATGACACAAAGTAAAACGCCTGTCTTGGTTCGAACCCACGACCTTCAACTCACAAGTGGGGGCAGTTATCAGGCGACCACTTGTCTATTGCTCTCTGATGGTAAATGTTTTAGAGCAAGCATTTCTGTATTTGGTCTGCAAAAAAATAAACTCCATATATTCTCGAGTCTCCAATCAAATCTGCGTATCTACTTAGATGTTCACTTACTAGCTTCCAATAAAATCTAAGCCAACCCTTCGAAGCTAACAAATTGAAGTTTATACGAGTAAAAATACATGCTGCATTGGTAGGTACCTACTTACATATATAGCAGATAGCACTCATGACAGTTCGATGTATTATGCCCGATGTCTCATCTCAGGGCTGCCACTAAAAATAGCAAGGGCAATAAACTAGCTTTTAACGGAGAATCTTGACTGGAGACAGATAACGTAAGTATGATTAATGGCCCCGAATTACGAGTTGTAGGTCGTAGGTTCGAACCCTTTACTTTTTGTTAATAATTTCATCACCACTGCTCTCAAAACGGTGAAGGAAAACATCGTGTGGTAACCGGCATGGCTAGAACCAAAAATTTGGAGACATGTGACAACTACCAACCAACCCACACTGGGCCCGCGTGGTAGATTACAGCCCACTCCCTCTTGAAAAGAGGAGGCCTGTGTCCCAGCAGTCGGAAAATTATAGGCTGATTATGAGTAACATGCATATTTAACTACAAGAAATCAATCTGTGTAGGTTTTTCCCAACTATGTTGGAGCCAGCTTCCAGTCTAACCAGATGCAGCTGAATACCAATTTTTTACATGGAGCGACTGCCTATCTAACCTCCACAACCTAGTCATGGTTAAGACGATACCCCGTGGAATGCTTAGTTAACTACCTACATTTAAATTGTAACCAAAGCCAGATAAAAGCCAAACTCGGTTTATGTAAACTAAAAATAGCCAAGCTATAAAATTGCTTTTCCCAGTATCCTGCAGCTAACAATAACTTTTATTGTAATATTTTTGACATCAGTCGTCCACAAAAGGTTAAGGTATAAAAATAGCCTTATCCCCTCAGGATAAAATAACATAATCCAAGTCAAATCACAGGAATACGACAACTTAGATATTCAGTTATTCTATGAAACTAAAATGTCGTTTTTGTAGGAAAATATGTCTATTTATGTTGGAATAAGGTATGATTTCCGTTTCTATTGCCTTTCAGCGTTTGCTTTCACTTTCAAGAGCAAAGCATACACACAATAAATTGAAGCGAACTCCTATTGATAATACGAAGGTTAAAACCAATATATAGAAAATGCAATATGTCTGAAAAGTTTGCACTATCATTGACTTATTTGCTGACATCTGGGGCAGCCAAACAGACAAGGCCCAAGGGGTTTGGTCTTGTCAAAAATCTACACAGTGAAAACGCCGCGATAACGCAACGAATTTACGATACAGTGACACTAGAGCAGAGTAAACATTACAGCAGAGTCAATTTGACGTTCTATTGCTGTAGCGTACTCTCTACGCACTTACGTCGATAAAATGCATGAATTATTTACTGTGCGTCTACACGGCGTCAACGCGACGACAACGCGACGTCAACGCATTGTTTCCTACTCCGGACAAACGCTCAGTACAAAGATACTCTTAGCGAAATCACTGCGAATACTGTGTCTGAACGTCCAACTAGAGAAAATTCTAAAATTAATTTGGACACAACCATAACCTTCACAAGATTTGCAGCCTCATAAAATCGTGAGTTAAATGAAAATAGACAAATGCGAGAAGCAGCCCTGACCTCTATTACCTTTCAGCGCGCCCCATTCGCTTTCACAGTCAAGTGCATTGCACACATATTGCTGTGGCGTACTTTCTACGCTCTTAAATCGATAAAATGCATAAAATGTTTGCTTACGAGAAACGTTTTTAAAACCAATTTTTGATTATTTTGAAAATGGAAGTAGTTTATCTTTTGTTTTTGTGGTTAAATGTATCGTTTGTTTTTGTTTATAGTTGTAAAATGTTAATTGAGGTCATGGTTACGTTGAAAAGTTTGTAGTATTTGTTTTTCCATCTTGGCTTATTGTATTCTTTACGTTTTTAAGCTATAGTCATTTGTTTTATGCCTTGTTTTTTGGATCATCTTAATTTTATTAATTACTGTTTTCTTAGCAACATTAGAATATGTTTACGAAGTGTATAGAGTGCCGCGAGTATTTTTGTGGTACTCTAGTGTCGCTGCCTTGGCCCAGCTAGGGTGCCGTGAGCGTTGCATTGTCACTGTCACTGTTTTGGGAATGTGGTGTTTTACAGCGATCTAACCTCGACAATCAAACAAAATACCAAGTGACGTGACTTAGTGACAGTGACAATGACAATCCAATGCTTGCGGCACTTTGGCTGGGCTGAGGCGGTGTTACTAGGGTGCCTGTAGTGGTACTTTATCCGATAGGGATAGAGTGCCACTGGTGGCACTCTATACACTGCCATATGTTTATTATGGTCTCGATCGTCATACGAATATCTATGACAGTCTATACGAGCGAGCAGTCAGACACCCGGCATTACCGACGACTACTCGTCCAACCTTCTAATAACGGTGTTAAGTATATACTGATGATGTAGATGTCTGATGGCAGTCGCTTCATGTAAAATCGTCTACATCCGCATCTTGTTAGTCTAAAAGCTACTTCTAACCTTAATTTTCTACAAGTACTTCACTGGTTGTTTAGAGTTGTGTATAATGTGCCTTAACCTAATTGGATTAGGGGTTACCAAAGCGAGTGAATATTATTTATTACTATTTGCCTGTTAGCTGAGAGCAGTGGTGGCCCAGTGGTAAATGCCAAACTTATGAGTGGTGGGTCGTGGGTTTCGCTTTACTTTGTGTAAATTATTTCATCACCACTGCTCTCAAAACGGTGAAGGAAAACATCGTGAGGAAACCGGTATGTCCTAGAACAAAAAATTTGAAGATATGTGACATCTAAGTACCCGCGCTGGGCTCGCGTGGTGGATTACGGCCCACTCCCTCTCACAGCAAGGAGGCCTGTGTCCCAGCAGTGGGAAAATTATAGACTGATTATGCTTTGCCTGTTAGCTGTATAGCTTCACCATCCTTTAATCCGTTGGTCCTTCGTTCCAACGCAGTTCAAGGACATGTTTCCAACCATTCCCTTGACGTAATCCCTTAGCGTACTTCCCATCTGACGCCCGAGGGGTGGCTGGGGCGCAGTTCGACAGTGTTTCTATTTATAGTGAAGGACGACAGGACCACGTGGCTGACGGGTTGCTCGGTTGTCTGGTACCAGGAATGTAGCTATGTATTCTGTTCATTAAATTAGCTTTTAGCTGTTGCTAAAATTGGGATAAAAATAAATATGCTTTTTCCCAGTTTGGGATTCAGAGGCTTCGTATGATTACTGTTACCACATAATTATTATGTCAATAAAAAATGATTATAATTTTTTATGATTCCGTACGCGAAGGGTTTCTAACGGAACCCTATTACAAGCCTCCGCTGTCCGTCTGTCTGTCAGTGAGCTGTATTGTATTGATATATGATTGAAAATTCCACAGATTATGCATTTCTATTGCTGATATAACAACAAATAATAAAATAAAAAATTAAAGGCCTCCCTTTAATTTTTTAATTCAATACAATAAAAGTTCGATTTTGAAAAAAGGAATTCTAGCCCTGGCATGTGGGTGTCATTGTCTAGAGCTCATCGAGTAGAGAGCAAATAATTATATTTTTTTATTCTTTCCTTCCTTCGTGTGCGAGTCCGACACGCACATGGCCGGCATTTATTTTTATTACCTTTGTCGGTTTGGTGTATATGTATTTATATTAGAAAATTTTGATCATCTCGCCTTAAAGTAGATATATCTATGTGGGCCTTCGTGTCGCAAACAGTCTGTGTACCTAATAACATTTAGACGCTGACTTGCACTGACCATGAAAATTAGTTGAGGCGTTTGTGGAGGTGTAAGCGCAAGACATATAAACTAACTTGCACATTTAAGATATCCCAGAACTTTGCTCTACGTGTCACTATACAATGTCGCCAATGCGCATGTGACCGCCCGTAATTTTCTGAATATTCATGAAAAAATATCGAAAATAAACTTCAAAAGTTTCAAAACTTGAAAAAATGACTTCGATTCCGTTTTTTCATTCGTAGTCGATAATTTTTTGTAAAAAATTTAATTAACCTGTTAAAATAACTCATAAGCTTTTGGAAATAATAAACAGAATCCAAATCGACCCATAAACTTCGGAGATGTGTCAAAAAACAGAAAGCAAATCTTTAAAAAATTCAAAATTGAATAACATGAAAAATGTTATAGATAGACCCCCCCTTTTGAAGTTTATTTTCGATATTTTTTCATGAATATTCAGAAAATTACGGGCGGTCACATGCGCATGGGCGAAATTGTATAAAACCGAACCAGATATAGTTTTAACTCAAAGTTTATGTCTGAGCGTCTTCTATAAAATAATGCCAGCCTATTGTTGTCCCACTGCAGAACAAAGGCCTCTTCTCATACAGAGAAGGCACGAGCATTGATCACCACGCATGTTCAAGACGGGTTGGCGATTTCAGACTTATATTAACTACAAGTCCAGGTTTCATAGGCAAGGTCTTACATAATAATGATAACCTTTTATTCCTAAACATAGGGTTACAAGAGGTCCCTAAGTTCGGTGTGCCTTTTGGCATAGGCCTCCTCCAATTCCTTCCAATGGGTCCTGTCCCTTGCTACTCTCAACCAGAATGGTCCCGCTGTCTTACATAATTATTTATAAAAAAAAAAAATTCACTTACTGACAGACGCGCCGCTATGTCTAGAAGCCTGATATTTTGAAAATCTAAATTTGAATTTCGCGGCCTACGCTAACGCTTTTGCGTTAAATGCAGAATCGTCAAAGCTAAGTAGGTACACCGTTTGAAATCGGAATGTCCGCATTTCATTAATCTTTTATTCATTCATCCAGGTGGATATTGCAGCTCGTTGATATTCAATTGAATCATTAGCTATCAACAAGTAGCACTCTATTGGAGTATTGCCGTGACTTCCAATATTGGCTGTTGGCTGCAATCATTTGTGATCAAAGGTCCTTTGATGTTGTATCATCTGATACTTATCAGCTTTTACTTTAGGGGAGATCAAATGGAAGTATACGGTGATATATATATCTATCTATTTTTATTTTCGTGTTTTTTTCTTTTTTGCGTCATGTTTACCGTAACTAAACGATTTTTTCTTTCTTCTTTCTATTTGAAAAGGTAAACCGGCCAATTGCGAGTTGGACTCGCGCATGATGTTTCTTATAAGGAGACTTCCTTTAATTATTAACTTTACTTAAAAAAAAAAATGTTGCTGTGGCGGCATCTAACTCGCCACATGTGAACTACGCATCAAAAACCTGATGTCACACAAATCCTGCATCGCGCACTTAGAGTTTACCGCGCGAACACGATATATTTAACTTCACCGACATCCATCGTTGGGCAGTTGCCCGATACGATACTCGTCTGGCGAAAGATTCTCCTTTTTCTATAGGGAAAGAGTGAATTTTATGCCCTGTGTGTATATTTGTGTGTGTGTGTGTGTTTTATTTCATGCCTTAAACAGTTATAGCGGCAATAGAAATATACAATCTGTGAAAATTTCAACTGTCTGCCCATTACAGTTCATGAGATCAGCCCGCTGACAAACTTTGTAATAGGGTTAAAAATGGAAATTTAGTAGGTACCACAACTGTTTTATTTTATTTTGTGTTTGGTATTGGCCCAATTTTATATTTTCATTTCATATGCCGAATTATTTTCACAGGCTCTACCACCATTTTATTACCATTTCCTCTCTAGACCTAATCAAATACATATTATATCATTGCCAAATCTTACCCATTCATAACTTAATCTAATCACGAAAATGATATCCATCCATATTGACTTACATGCTTACGTCACGACACGCCAACTGAATAGGCGCCGATTACTTTGATGCGGGTGACTCCATTGAAAAGTAACGACGCGGCTCAAAGGACAAATTATGAGACACCCTCCGGCCTTCAGAGGCTTCAGTTTACGATGGATAGACAAAACTGGTCCCTTTGGTATAGTGAGAGAAGGTTCAGAAGGTTAGTTAGTAATTAGAGTATGTAAGGTGTATTTCTCTTAAGGTGCTCCTCACCGGGAGCATTCGCCTGTAATGTAATGTTACAGATTCGATTTTGAGCATCATCATCAGCGTATCAATGTTCCCACTGCTGGGACACAGGTCTCCTCTCAGTGAGAGGGAGTGGGCTGTAATCTACCACGCGGGCCCAGTGCGGGTTGGTTGATGTCACATGTCTTCGAATTTTTGGTTCTATGACATGCCGGTTTCCTTACGATGTTTTCCTTCACTGTTTTGAGAGCAGTGGTGATGAAATTATTGACACAAAGTAAAGCGCCTGCTTGGGTTCGAACCCACGACCTACAACTCGTAGTAAGTCGGGGCCGTTACCACTGGGCCACCACTGATTTTGAGCATTACGTTACAATACTGCCTCCCTGACCAACGAGCATTTGCCTGTAATGTTTGTAAACATTTCAGATTAAATATTACAGATATTGTGCACTGTAATGCTTCGTTCTCCTCCCTCACTGATGTAATGCTCGAATTGTATCATTACAGGTTGCACACTGTAATGCTCAGTTTTCCTCCCTCACTGTTGTAATGTTCGAATTGTATCATTACAGGTTGCACACTGTAATGCTCGGTTCTCCTCCCTCACTGTTGTAATGTTCGAATTGTATCATTACAGGTAGCACACTGTAATGCTCGGTTCTCCTCCCTCACTGTTGTAATGTTCGAATTGTATCATTACAGGTAGCACACTGTAATGCTCGGTTCTCCTCCCTCACTGTTGTAATGTTCGAATTGTATCATTACAGGTTGCACACTGTAATGCTCGGTTCTCCTCCCTCACTGTTGTAATGTTCGAATTGTATCATTACAGGTAGCACACTGTAATGCTCGGTTCTCCTCCCTCACTGTTGTAATGTTCGAATTGTATCATTACAGGTAGCACACTGTAATGCTTGGTTCTCCTCCCTCACTGTTGTAATGTTCAAATTGTATCATTACAGGTTGCACACTGTAATGCTCGGTTCTCCCCCCTCACTGATGTAATGCTCGAATTGTGTCATTACAGGTTGCGCACTGTAATGCTCCGTTCTCCTCCCTCACTGACGTAATGCTCGAATTGCATCATTACAGGTTGCACACTGTAATGCTCGGTTCTCCTCCCTCACTGATGTAATGCTCGACTCTGAACGTGACCCCGGTGAGGGTGCATCTTCAAATGGCTTATTTAGTAAATAAAAACGTTATTATTTTCATGAGTTTTCAGGGGGTCTATCCTTACAGACACCCCAAAACTCATGGAAATCGATAAATGAACGTCTTTTGTTTATCGTCTCACATCACACACAGGATGTTATTAACCGCTAAAGATTCGTGACTCCAGCGCCACGCGCGTGCGGAAATCCAGCGAACTACCCACCGGCGCAGCGGAGATAAGAGCTCGCTAACATAAACAAATACTGAGATCTTTTTGTTACGTAAATAGTCTTATCGTTAATGGTTTTGGGTTCCTGATTAGACAAAGGATTTTTTATAATACTTAGAATCTTTGTAAGCGAACGCTAGTATTGATAAATAAACATTCTTATCAGATTCTTATAAGAAATTCCTTTGTTCACTGTTTTGATTATTTATAATAAAACTACTGGTTCGATTCACATGAAACTTCGCAGGATACATTATGAATACATATACTATCGGTCAAAACCATTTTTTACGAACAAACACAATAAATAAAAACACCAATAATTAAAAAAGTTCAATAATAGGTATCCGTATCATTACGTAACATTACTTAGTTGATAAAAAATATTGAACTCCTATTTTTTTCTGAAAAATGGCATATATAGTATGCAATAACTAATAAATAATATAAAATAAATGACTTACCAGCGATTACATGCACAAAACACACACAAAACTCAAAATTTCACATCAACACATTTTTTCACTACCGAGTTTGTTTACATTTTTTGATGGGTCCGTAATAGGTAATTACGATGTTATTTTGTGCAAATTTTATCTATATACGATGACGACACTACTTAATTATTGAAATAACACCATTTCCCGTCGATTTACACTTAAAAAACAATAGAAAATGAATAAATAGAACGCGGAGTGCAGTGCACGGCACGCATGCGCGGACGCCATTTTGCCGTACCAAAAATGTTCAATTTTTACTTTTTTTTAGAGTTGTTTCTGCATATTTTGACGTTTTAGTCGATTTATTTGACAGGTATATTATCCTACCATAAATTAAAGCCAAGAACAGACTAGATCTGCCCATACATAGAGTAAAATCGGCCGTTGCATCGATGCCTATACACTGACGCAGTACTGCCTCGTCGGGGCTTTACGGTTTTGGGTGCGCGTAACAGATCTGTCAACGTGAGACTTTATCGGTTAAATTAAGAACTGATTTAAATAACCTTTACCTAATACCGTAAAATATCTCATAATTAAAATCATAGTATGCCAGATTTTTTTACTAAAAAAAAAAAAAAAAAAAAAAAAAAAAAAAAAAAAAAAAAAAATGCCTTTTATTTCCATATCCGTGAGTTACATCGCAAATTTTGTTAGTAGTTAATTGTTAGTAGTTTTACTTATTTTCTAGATGTTAGTACAGATTAGTTATTTTGTCGGATATGGACCCCTCCTCGGGTGAAGGCCTCCTCCAACTTCTTCCATGTATCTCTGTGTTTGCCAGTAGTCTGCCAGTCTTTCCCTGCTGTTTCTATTATGTCATCAGCCCACCTTCTTTTCGGCCTGCCTACTCTTCTATTTCCTGATGGTCCCTTCCATCGCGTAGTTTTCAATGTCCACCTGTTGTCTTTATAGCGTGTAATATGACCGTCCCATTGCCATTTCAGTTTTAGGGCTTGTGTGAGTGCATCAGTTACCTTGGTTTTTTGTCTTATATCCTTACTATTAACTCTGTGTATTTTCCTTATATTTAATATGCTTCTCTCCATCGCTCTTTGTGTTGATCTGATCTTTTGTTTAGCTCTTGTCGTGAATACCCATGTCTGACAGCCATACAACAAACAGGGCAGTATACAAGTATCAAGTACGACTTTTTTCAAGTTTACCGAGTAATCTCCTTTTAAAATTTCCTTGAGTGACCAAAATTTTTTCCAGGTTATATTTGTTCGTCTTTCAACTTCATCTTCGTTATTTGATTTGCTAAATGATATCTGTTTGCCCAGGTAGGTGTACGTGTCAACATATTCTATTATGTTTTCTTTTACGTTGATAGGTAATTTTAAACTGTTTGTCATTATCTTGGTTTTAGTAGCATTCATTTTTAATCCTACCTTCGAGCTTGCTCGACCAAGTGCGCATAACATTTCTTGTAGTTCTTCGGGTTTTTCGGATAATATAACTATGTCGTCAGCGAATCTGAGATGATTTAAATAACAGTTGTTTATCTTTATACCTCTCGTTTTCCAGTCTATGTTTTGGAATATGTTTTCTAGCACAGCAATAAACAGTTTGGGTGACAGGGGGTCTCCCTGTCTAACTCCTCTTTCAATACTTATTGCTTCACCTCTAGATTCCAGTCTAACATTACTTGTGCTGTTGTTGTATATATATTTTAAAATATTTATATATTTTAAATTGATGTTGAGATTACTTAGTGACTTCCATATAGAACTGTGGCTTATACTGTCGAATGCTTTGCTATAATCGATAAAACCTAAGTATAGAGGTTTGTTAAATTCTTCATATTTTTCAATAACTTGTCCCAATGCATGTATGTGGTCAGTCGTACTAAAGCCAGAGCGAAAGCCTGCTTGTTCCATTGGTTGCGCATTGTCAATTTCATAAGTTATGCGTTTAAGGATTATTGATGCAAAAAGTTTATACATACTTGCCAGTAAACTAATTGGTCTGTAATTTCCAATGTCGAGTGGGTTTCCTTTTTTATACAACAGTATAATATCCGAATTACACCATTGTTTCGGGACAGTTTCGGCTTCGAGTATCTAATTAAAGAGCTCTGTGAGATGGCTAAGGAAAATTGGTGCACCTAGTTTCAAGGCTTCATTTGTTATTCCATCGGGACCTGGGCTTTTATCTGATTTTAATTGTTTCAACTGTTCGTATATTTCTTTCCCATCTATAGGTTCAATTATTTTTGTGCTGCAAGTTTGGTATATTTCTTTAGCTTCTTCTATTCTTTCTTCCTTTCTTTTGTATAGTTCTTGATAAAAAGTAGTTGCCTGATGTATAATATCTTGTCTTGATTTGGTTTCTTTAGATTGGCCTTCTAGTTTCTGTATCCACGTTTTACGTAGATTCAATTCCTTGAATGCTCTTTGCTTCTAAATTTGATTAAGTTTTTTGTTATTATCCCTTGCCTGTGTTTACTATAATCTCTCTTAATTGCTTTGCTTGTTTCTTTATATAATTTACTTAATTCTTTCTTTGTGTTTTTGTCTTTATTCTTTTTCATTGCTAGTTCTTTTCGTCTATTTATTAATGCTAATGTTTCTTCGCTAAATATTTTGTGTCGTTTTTTCTTTTCAGGGTTGTTTCTATTGGTTAAGCTGAATATTATGGCTTCTTCTAGCACATCATAGTAGGGTTGAACACTTGTGATATTTTCTAGTTTGCCTTCGATACGTAATTTGAGGTTATCTGTATAATGTTTTAGTTCATCATCTGTCTTGGGGATTTTTGGTAGTAGTTTGAAATTTCTTCCACTCTTTTTCGGCTGGTTTAGGAGGAGTGTTGCTCTTAGTAGTCTATGATCTGATATAAACTTTACGTTGTTAAGGACTTCATAGTTTTGGATAAGTTTCGGAACATTTGTCATGATGTAGTCGATTTCATTCTTGACTCTTTCGTCCGGCGATTTCCAAGTCCATTTTCGACTGGGTCTTTTTTTGAAGTAGGTATTGATTATTGCTAACCTGTATTCAAATGCATAGTCTATAAGCCGTTCTCCTCTTTCGTTTCTCTGGCCTAGCCCATAGTTCCCTGTGATTAAGCTTTCTTCTTTTCTGGGTTGCCCTATTTTTGTATTAAAATCCCCCAAAACGGGAACTTTCTCATGGGCAAATGCATGTGCTCTTTTTAGATCATCGTAGAATTTTTGGATTTCAGCCTCACTGGATCTTTCTGTTGGTGCATATGCCTGAATTATAGAGATATTTAATTTTTCAAATTTTAATTGCAATAATGCTACTCTTTCTGAAATACCAGTGAAATTCGTGATGTTATTTTTCCATGCCTTTTTTATTAGGAATCCTACTCCGTATAAGCCTTTTGTTTCTCCGATGTAGCAGAAAATGTAGTCTGGATATTCTTCTATCTGGCATCCCATTCTTCTGATTTCTGAAAGTCCTAGTATGTCACAGTTTATACTTTCCAGTGCATAAGTAAGTTCTAGGTATCGATGTGTTGATGCCAGGGACCTCACATTATAGGTTCCCACTTTTATTGAACTATCATATTGTTTGTTTAATTTGGTGATTTTACTTTTAAGTGAAGGGTGTTGGTCTGATTTCCCACGATGACCAGTCGGCTTGGGAAATTGTTTATTTCTAGTTTGGTACGGTAGTTCATGCTTGCTTGTTTTCCGGTGGCTGATGACGTTGTCCTAGGTGCTATGCTCTGATGCAGGGGTGTGGGCTGACATTGAGTTTCTTCCGGCTCTCATAATATCAAATGCGTTAATTCTATTGGTTTTTGATATTGTTTGTTGTTTCCGGGGTTGGGTTGCAGTTCCAGGAGATGTTGATACCCCTCTTTTGCGTTTTTCTTGCGAAGCATTTGCCTCTTTGATAATCAGCTTATCATGTTTTAGGAATGCGAGGTTACCTTTGTTCTTTTCTTCTTTAAGTTTTCCCATTAATTCCTTTCTCCTAGCCATGACCTCTTTTGGGTAGTCATCAGAGGCATACACGTCCTTTAGTTTCTTTTTGTTTCTCATTATTTCGTTCTTCTGCCAGCCATTAACAAAGGTAATTAATACCGGCCTTGGTTTTTCACTTTTATCTTCTTTCTTTCCAATTCTGTAAATAAAATCAATGTCTTTTTTCTCTAGAGCAATTTTTAAGTCACTTTTAATTTTGTTTGTGGTTTTTTCCAAGAGATCGGACGCAGTTTCTTCGTTTTCTCTAAGCCCATAGAGAATTATGTTATTTTTCCTTTTGTGTGTATCTAATTGTGTTATTTTATCTTTTAAGTATAAGTTTTCTGTTTTTAATTCGGCTATTTCTTCCTTTAAAGGGGCCAGTTTTTCGTCCATTTGCGATATAATATCTTTAGTTTGATTTGCCATTTCGATTTTCATTTGATCAAGAAAAACTTGAAGATTCTCCATTGTTACGCTTGTGAGTGTGACGGAACGTAAATGCGTGAACGCAGCTTTTTGCACCGTCGGGTTGGCACTGCGTAAGTATATCTGTCACTGATATTGTCTGTGGTTTAGGTCGGATAACCTCAAAACTCCTCACTCGGTATTATAGAATCACACAATAACTTATTTTGCCACTTATTTCACTTGTTTCTTAGTTATATTAACACTTTGTAACTTTGTTTTCGTGATTATAGTGGTTTCTAGTTATTACGGTCGGTAGATGAGGTCGAGGTAGATGGCAATTATGGGTTCGATATTGACACAAGTCTTTGTTTTGTTAACACAATTTTAAATTTCCAACTGTTACTTGTTTTTCTTTAAATGTTCTGTTTAGCACTGGCCTTTATGTTTTTGTCCTGGAGCACTAAGTGTTCTCAAATTAAGTTAGGAAACGCTGCCTATTAGTAGAAATCACTTCGTAATGTTTATTTTCTTCTTCACACTTTGGTTTTGTACACTTTTCTCGTAGCTGTTTTAGGCGTGATGTTTTTGTTGGATAACGATATCACGGCAATAACAGACACTTTACTTTGTTTTTACACTGTTCTCTCTCTGATTTTTTTACTAAACAAGGCATTAATCAATCAATTTGCCGCTAGTCTTCCTATTTTTGGTCAGCTTCCAGTCTAGTCTATATGATTTCCAGCATTTTACATGGAGCGACTGCCTATCCGACCTCCACAACGCGATACCCCTTGGCAAGACTGGTTGTCAGACTTTTGGGCTTCTGTCTACCCGTCACGACTCTCAAAGATCTAGGAATGACAGCCGGGACCTTCGGCCCGGATCAATCATGCTTCAACGAACCGTCCTCGTCAAGCGTATCCTTAGATCAACCTAGGCGGCTGTTATCATTTAGCCACGAACCTTAAGGAGCCCTACTATAACCTCCTTCTGCGAAGCAGTTATGCTCGCGAAGGAGGAGGCGGAGCGCGCAAGGGAGAGGCAAATGCCGCGCCCTAGCAGCCCTAGCCACCGCCGCCGTAGTAGCCGATTCCGGCCACCGTAGGCGCGGGCTTGCGGATGGAGAGCAATAGGCAGCTCACCGTCTGATAAGGACCAGGCCCGGGTCGACGGCGCTTCGTGTTCCACGCGCGCTTCAATGAGATGTCAGCAAAACTGACGGGGTCCGCTAGGGCCGATGCCTACCGGGGTTGCGGGTAGTCCTAAGAGGAAACTGAGGCCCCTGGCAAGGCAAGGAAAGGAACACGGGTGGGTTTTAGTCAGTAATAGTCTGACACGCCCTTACGCTCCGCCCAGAGCGGGAGAAGTCATTTGATGAGTCCCCACCCAAAAAAAAAAGGAGCCCTACTATACAGCGTTATTGGTTCTAATAATGGCAATCCATTGAGGGGATGTAGGAGAATTCATTTACAACCAAATTACCCCTTTTGACTCCTGCAAAAGTCAAAAAAATTCGAGTCATTTGACTTTTTGATGCTATTTCATTCATTTTAAAATATAAAATGTCAAATTACTCGAAAATGGTTGACATTGGCTCTTCTACATCCCCCTAACGGATTGCCGACATATAACCAATAACCCCAGTATATTAGTAAACTAGAGTTGTAGAGCGTAGTCTCTCTTACTCATATCTTTGTCACATAGGTATGAGTGAGACAGACGACGCTCGAAACTGACATAATTATGCTATTTGGCAGTTTCGTTATATTAACGGTGTCTCAAATTACGATACAATATTTATTCAACTATAAAGTTTTTGTATGTCTTTCAAAGTGTCCCTTTTGTATGTTCCTATTGTGTGTAAGCGATTTCAGGGCCCAGCCGTAAACAGGCCGGTGATAAAAATTGTATAATAAATGTATTGTATGAGCCGACGATGTAAAGAGTAAAGAAAAGAAAGAAAGAAAAATTGTTTATTCTGCACAAACAAAACGCACTTTTAAAATAAAACATAAAATACACAGATACAAAAGTAGCCAAAAGCCTCGTATTCAACCAGTAAAATATAATAAAAAAAGTTGTACAATGTTGCTCATTGGTTGATATCAAGGCCACAGATCAAAGGCAATATTGCGTAATTACAAGCTAAATAGTGATTAGGATAGTCTGTGGTAATTACTGTTGCGACATTGGCAAATGACAACAACAACATCACAAAACAAAACAAAATGCCGATTGCAGAGTTATACTACTTTTGTAACAAAATAATAGTATGAAAAATCTGCGCGCCGTATCTGTGCATGAACAGGTTATTGCTCAGCGAATTGCCGTGACTTCGGACGAACCTAACGTCAACAGCGCTGGTTTTCAGCAATCACCTATGGAATGACATATTGACGTCCCCTGCGTGAACAATAAAATCTGGTAAGTAACTAAGTATTATTCTTCACTGAAATATGAAGGTAATTAGTCTGTGGAAATATGCGTGATTCAGCTGAACATAGTATGTACATACATAATGTAATAAAAATATATATCTGTATTTGTGCGTAACATAAATTTAAGAAATAATAATAAACTAAAAACTAAGTAAGACCATATTTCTATGAGTTCATAAAATATTTACTATAATAAGTGTGCTATGGTAGTAAGTACGTAATTATTAGAAACGTTGTGTAGTGTGGTGTGTTTGAGTAATTATAATAAGTTCATTAATAGACTAACAATAGAGTATGGCTTCCTTTATTTTGAAGTTGTTAAACCTTGCTCAAAGGGCAATGTAATTTTAAGAGCGTTGTCGTTACGTGGGATAATAACCTGTTACGCTCTTGCGTTTTGAGGGATAACACAGAGGGGCTGGAGAAGGTACTGTTAAAAATTGAATTGGTCCAGTTAGTTTTTGAGTCCTATTTTTTAGGTATGTATCAATGAAATAGATACCGCTGCTGTTTTTCAAATGGAACAACACTGCTTTTTGTCCTCCAAGCTGAAAGCTTCCGAAGGCGCATTAAAAAGCTAGCCTTTCTTCGTCCTGGTACCCACAGGTCTTCCGGTCTGTTTGCTTAGTGTGGAATAGCGTTTTACAGATGACTGCAAGCCACTTCATTTGTTTTGTTGAAATCGTTCAGAGACGTGAATACGATGCTGTATAGAAAAAATACTAGTTAATCACCGCTTTAGGTATAAGCAGTTCTACCTATCTTCTTACTAATATCGCTTAGACATCTTTGATAACATCCGAACTATCACAACTAACTGGATACTGACTGGACTGGACTGCTAGAAAATGTCTATGGCATAAATCAATAAATAAACAATAACATAATCAGCCTATTAATATTCCCACTGCTGGGACACAGGCCTCCTCTCTGTGAGAGGGAGTGGGCCGTAATCCACCACGCGGGCCCAGTTAGGGTTGGTGGATGTCACATGTCTTCAATTTTTGGTTCTAGGACATGCCGGTTTCCTCACGATGTTTTCCTTCACCGTTTTGTGAGTATTGGTGACGAAATTATTTACACAAAGTGAAACGACGAACCCATGACCTACAATTTGTTAGTCGGGGCCGTTACCACTTGGCCACCTACAATAAATTGCAATCATATTTCTTAGGGCACTGACCTTCTTAACATGAAATACCTACATACAAAAAATGATTTACACAGAACAAAATCTGCGTTCAACAATCTACGTTTTATAATCCTTCATGTTTCGAGCAATTGGAGTAACTAATGGCCGCTCGGGGACTATTATAACCTCTGTCTGACGTTTATGGCTGCTAAACTATGTGTTATAACTGGCATAGAATAAGCCATATATATTCAAGTTTGTATTTCTAGAAGACAAGCAGACGTGTACTCTCATAGTTCCGTGTGCTTAGTCTTTTTTTTGTTTTTCGATGGTGACCCGTCAGTGAAGTTTCCTGAAACCGCGGGGCGCATTTAGTAATATTATAAATGTGAAAGTGAAAATAAATCGGTCAAGAAATTGTCTAATTTTAATGAAACTAACGTAAATAAATACTTGTATTGACACAAGTATTTATTTACGTTAGTTTTGATAGTCATACAGAAATCTATTATTTCTTACTTATTATTTTTACACATCCCATCGGACTATGAGAGTGAGGGAAGAGAGAGTGCACTCGTGTCTGCGCACACACTTGTGCACTATAATATGTATCTCTCACGCCGAAGGCTAGTCTCCGTTGAGATTGGCCGCCGTGGCCGAATATTTTTATACAAATAAGTTTTCTCAATATGAAATTGTATCCACAACGGTTTAAGGTAACTGAATAGTGCACCGTATGTGCCAGCATTCATTCCAATGTTACTGAATATATTGTCTATTGGAGTGTAACCCGTTCTGGTTGTAATATGAGGTACACACATCAACACCGTCTAGGGACACTTTGGAAAAAGTCGATAAAGTTCTTAAACTCAAAAAATACTGGCCGGTTTTAAAATCTTTTGAAGAAAGCTTATTTTGTAGACCTTTTTGGATGATTCAAATTTGAAAAAATTAAAATTCCATGTATAGTACATGCTGCCATGATAGTACTTACTAATTCCATGTCATTACTCCGACTAGTAAATAGTTATCTGTGGAATTTGTATTGCATAATAATAGTATGAATTACATAATACTTTTTTTATATTGCAGAAAATCGCCCTTTTTTAAATAAAATACCTTATGAATCGGCGTTTTTAGTATTTGTTGATTATGAACAGTATATGGTACATAATATACAGGAATTTTATATTCCGAACTTGTTTAGTTGTTGAGATAGAGCTCGTACAAAAATGGTCTAAAATTGACAACGAACTTTGAAATTGAAATGAACGGGACCGTCCCTTTTTTTGGTTCTTCGTTCCGGTGTCCCCTGCAAAAACCTGAAGACGCGAAATTGTCGCGTTTTCAAAAACTGTCGCCGTTGGGTGGAAGTTTTCAAACACTTCCACACGAACAACCATAACCGTGAAAACTTTTGTATTTTAATGGAATTATAACATTTATATCTGCCCGTCACAAATGCAGCAAGAGAACGAGTATATTTTAATTTATAAAATGTGGGTGATTGAAAGAACCCAGTTATAGGTTCCGGTCCATATGGCGCTATTAATAACTAAGATATTTATTCTTACCTAGGTACAGAGCTGGGCAAAATACATGCTTTGCTTTAATTAAAATACAAATTACAAAATACTGTCTCGCACTTATTTAAAATACAAATTACAAAATATTTTTAAGTCGTGTATTTGAAACATAAAATACAAAATACAGTATTTTGACTATTTTTATTTAAAATACAAATTACAAAATACAGTCTGGTGTTAGGTTAGGTATATAAATAGAATAGAACTAATCCAGCCCAGCCTAAGGCAAAGGGAATATTCTTACCATCATATTTTACAAAATGCGACCGCTAAATATGTCACAGCATTCACAGGATTCACTCCATCGCCGAATGAAAATTACAATTGAAAAGTTATGTAATTGACAATTTGACGTATCTGTCAATCTGCAGTACTGACTACAGTACAGTTTAAGTGCAGTGTTGCCAACTTTAAAGATATTACATATTTAGCGGTCGCCATTTTGCTTACGAAAGCTATCGAACGCTATTTTCTGCAGATCGCACCCATTCATAAGATCGCTAAATGTATTTATGTTCAAATGTATTTTGGACCCATAAGTATTTGAAATACTAACTACAAAATACCTCAGCGTCAGGTATTTGAAATACTAATTACAAATTACATTTTTAAGAAGTAATTGAATTACAAATACCAATTACGTATTTGTATTTCAATTACGTATTTCAATTACAAGTAATTCAAATACTGCCCAACTCTGCCTAGGTACTTAAAATCATTACCATTTGTTCTGCTGACAAATATCAAAATTACTGAAAAAAATACTTGCTTAGCTTTCAATTTTGTAGTAAGTAACTAATGAATAATATTTTTTTCATTGAGCTTTTAATGAAAACAATTCTCAAAATTGAGTTTCTTTTTTTCACCAAAACACAAAAACCAATGGCTTAGGAGATTCTTTTTTAAGAATTTCATAATGTGACATGTTGGTCCCTTTATATTATTTTGTCCTGGTAATATAGGCAGTGTAACTAACTTTACAAAATTATAGCTTTAAGCACGAGGAAACTCAATAATTGACTTATCTTTGGTTTCCAACCCCAAGCTGTAATTTATTCCAAAGCGTGTGGGCGATGGTTCGAGGCGTTGAGAGATGTGGGTGAACTTTACGCTCATAACCTCTGGTTAGTGGCATCAAGCCACGTCCAGTATTACCACAGTCTACCTAATATTAACTCCTAGCAGTCTGACACCGCGAAGGTGTTCGTAAAGCAATTCTGCAGAACATGAGGGCACAATTACCTGTATATCAAACTGTTATGTAGTTTGGACATAATTTATTCTATTTTTTTTATGGCAATGGTGCCGATGTCGACAATTCTGCCAATGTCAGAAGAAGGAAATAAAAAAAAATTGATAGCTAGGAACATAATTTTGATATTGTGTCATACATTACGATGCTTTTCAATTCCGTATGTCACTACATTGAAGTTTTTCTTATCCTAATGTTATAATTTTGACGTTTTTTAAATCCTGGCAAATGGACGATGAACCTCTATACAGTCCGGCCGCTGTGAGAATGCGTTCCTGACACCTGTCAGTTGGGCAATTTCTAGTAGTAATAAGGAGCAAATACGCATAACACATATTTGTTAGTATGAAAATTACAGGTGTTAAGAACTTATGCTCTCGTCGGTTGGACTCTAAGACTGGAACATACTTCGAGCTTCACTCAAGGGCTGCTAATATTGGGGTTGCGGGAAGTTCTAAGGGGAAAACCTGGCCCCTGGCACAGGCAAGGGAAAGAACACGGGTGGGTTTTAGTCTAGTTAAGAACTAGTCTGACACGCCCTTCCGCTCCATCCAGGGCGGGAGAAGACAAAAAGGGCTGCTAAAATGTGAACTCAGTGGTTTTTCTAAATACTTACCACGGGTCCTCATTATAGAATTTCGTAGTGACTTTTAGATAATAGCGCTACAAGTTAGTTAAATAATCTAGCCATCATTATGAAAGTCTGTAATATAAGACTCTTAAAGGATATCAATTTTCTCGATCGTGTTGTTTTACTTGGTGCTAACAACGGGAAGTTACAGTTTTCATTGTTTAGTTGATACTTTGGGTTAGTAAAGCTTCGTAGACAGCAATCTAGCCTCCTTGTGTGTGTGTGACATCTATAAGGCTAATTTTACCTACAAAATTTTATTTCACATCTCTGGCACACTTTTTGGACTATCCGGCTCGAAGGACCATTAAAGGAAGATTCTTCAAAGTTATCATAATTTGTGTTACATTCTCCAAATTGTATGTAACTTACAAGGTTAATGTGTACATAAATATGTGAACTATGTTCTATTTTAAATAATAAGTAACACTACTTTAATGACTATTTAATATATTTCTAAAATCGTACTGTGGTCTCAAATTGTACCTAACCTTTTAAATACTTAATTAATGTATTCCTGACCAAGTTCCTTACCTACAAAATCTTTAAAGTACCATAATCTCATATTAAATCTGAATTTAAATGAAAATTATGCCGTGATGTGTACAACACATGATATTAACGTACCAAAAAGTTAACTGGATCATTCATAAACATCTTATTGCATGCTTCGGTGATCCTAGTATAAACGCGAAGAATATAATGAAATGATTTTATAAATTCAGCTTCGATCATCCTGTATGAATGCCTTTAACACGTTCAGTGCCGGGAACCCTCCTGGAGGCTTCACCTAGTCGCATATGGGATGCCGGGAGCCATCGCGGAGGGATAATTTTAAATGTAAGTTTTTCTTTTCGAATACAGCATTATAAACCGTGAAAATAAAATCTGATGTATATTTAAAAAGATTTATTGGTATATGCGTTGGTTTTTAAATCCAATTTTTTTTAATGTATTTTACAGGGTACAAATATATTCACAAAATATTTAAAAGGTTGGAAACTACTTACAGCGACAAGACCCCCAAAACACTATCAGTCTTACCACAAAAAATAAATTAAACAACGTGTAAACACGTGTTTAGTTAAACAGTGTCTCAGGGATAAACACTGCTTAAACAAGTGTTTAAACCTCGTTACCACAAATACATGTTTAACATCTATTTAGCAAAACACTGTTTAAAATGACATATCCTTGTTTTAACTTGGCAACCCTTAGAAACGTTTCGTTTGAAGCAGATTTCATTTGTTGAGCCTTGCTTTTTTCTATCGAAATTTATTTGTTTCAGTTGTTATTACGGAGTAACTAAATTGGATAATTGAATATAAGTCCTATTTATTTTAATAATTCGTTGCATTGGTCACCATACGGCTGGTGTAGACATAAATGTAAAAAGTGTTTTGTGCGTTAACAACGGAATGGAACGAAACCGAAAATGCAAAAATGCACACAGCTGTACATTGTACAATGACAACCGTTAATGGCGACAAAAACTAAAGACAATAACAAAAGGACGCTTATCTACCTGATGGCGGGCCCGGTTCCGTAAGACACAGGCAACTTGAATTTGAGAATCTAAGCACCTACCACGAGAATAATGTGGAATATAATATTTTATTAGGTCAACAATTTTTGTTTTTCAAAATCTTTTTTGAACCAGTACCGTTTTCTAAAGTTATATTAATTTTAATGTTCGAAATGATTCATTCGCACTCGGTATATTTTTTGATCACGATAGTTATCCATAAATTCTATGTCGTTCAAATCATTAAAATCAGCATAATCGAAGATATCAATTGCAATTGATGTATTGAGAGAAAGCAATATGGCGACTGGCGAGGGTTAAACACGTGTTAAACAAGGGGTTGTTGTTGTTTAAATTTAAACAATGTCTAAAGCATGTCTAACCCTAAACAACGGCTAAACATGGTTTTGTGGTATCACTTTTACTAAACGACTGCTAAACACGTGTCTAAGACGCGTCTATGTTTTTTGTGGTAAGACAGTATGTTTCTTCGTCTTACAGTGTTTTATAACACGGTTTTAAACCTAATGCCGTTGACCGTCCGCGATGGTTAACTTTACCACGAACGCAATGCCGGCAATCCTCCCGGAGGGTTCACTTCCAATATGTATGGCGGCATGGCGTATGAGTTCTTTGTAAAGTGGGTGGAGTCGAAAGTGTTAAAGCTTTTACAGACACCAGCTAGAGTAGCATAACTTGTTGTGTCAATTTAAAGAAAAAACTCCATGGGTAATCATTGAATGATAAATGATCTTATTTCTTTAAATATTAAATTTAAGTTAACGCAAACATGTTACGAATAATTTATGATGACGCAACTCAGGCCCCCAAGATACAGGCGCTGCCTAGTTTGGGGACCACTGTTTATTGCTATGTTAAATTAAATATTCTAGTTACAGTAAGCTTACAATGTCATTATTTTATGAAACTTTTTGTAACAATGGACCAATAAATTTATTCCTATTCTAAATAGTTTTGTATTATACAAACACTTTTACACATCAATCATATTTTAAAAACCTATTGTATTTGGAGCTATACTAAATATACTAACAGGGTTTGTTTTGGTGTAAAAGCAAAGCTGAAATCCCCAAAACCGTACAAATCCGACGAGGGGATTTTAACAGCGCCTCTGGCAAGTTCCATTTTTGTTCATGTTGTTTTTCGTGCCGCTGATGTAACGAGTATCGATGAAATCTGGATTGGAAGTCGTGTTGGTTTAAATTTTGGGTCTATCCTGTTTTGTGTATATACATAATTATCAATATTTACTAATATAATAAAGCAGAAGAGTTTTTTTTTTGACGGAGCTTATCCTTACCAATTGGATTTGAAAAATGTTTTTGTATTTGACAGCCCAATAGGGATGACTAAAAAAAAATTTAATGACCGTCATTTAGATTATGAAAAAATAACGTATAGGTATATGTATTTTCTCTTTTCTTACATTATCAAAAGATTACAGCGATACATTGAGTTAAGAGTTTGGAGCAGTGGTGGCCCAGTGGTAACGGCCCCGACTTACGAGTTGTGAGTCGTGGGTTCGAACCCAAGCAGGCGCTTTACTTTGTGTAAATAATTTCATCACCACTGCTCTCAAAACGGTGAAGGAAAAACATCGTGAGGAAACCGGCATGTCTTAGAACCAAAAATTCGAAGACATGTGACATCCACCAACCCGCACTGGGCCCGCGTGGTGGATTACGGCCCACTCCCTCTCACAGAGAGGAGGCCTGTGTCCCAGCAGTGGGAACATTAATAGGCTGATGATGATGTGACGTAGCGACCCCCAACTTTAATGCGTTGTATCTAAGTATTTTTTTATTAATACGATAACTAAAAAATACGAGTCTAATATTTTATGTTTATCTGACTGACGGACTAAATAGAATTTTTTTTTTTGACCCAGGCATCATCTCATTATCTCTGTGTGAACTATTTTACTAACATATTTTGTAAGTTTTTTGTTACTAACACTATGAGTCTTGTTGCTTGATAATTAAATAAATAATAGCAAACGTGCTCGGAGGAAGGAAGTATTCCAGTAAGATGCTGGTAGGGATCTTGACCGTACTTCCGGGATTGTCCTGATAGCCGTGGAATACCGCTCCACTCCTCATAAGCACCTCAGGACATGTTGCCTCCTTGTCACTACGACACTTTGTGCTAGCGACCGTTTTCGGGGGCCCATTATTGAGTGTGCAAGTCACCCCCTGCCATTTTATCTGTGTACATTTTAAAACATTGATCAGGCAGGGGCCATAGACCTTCCATAGTTCTAGGTAACCAATCCACTATAGCCACCCAAACCCATAGCCCTATATTTTTTGTTTCCATATCTTGCAATAGTTCTGCACCAACCGGGGGTTGTCCTTGGGTGCACTAGCATAGTGCATACAGGGATAATCGTCGGTTGGTGCCTCGTTTCATTTAACACGTCTAACGGGCCTCTGCGAGTTGGCTTCGGCCCCTCGTATGCCTTCCAGGTCCGAGACCTAGGGTCCCGAGAAATTTCAAAGACGTAAAAATAATAATAAGCTGTTCCCGATACTGGTGGGCTACTATATTTTATATTTTTTAATGTTTTTGTTTTTTTTCTTGTTTTTATAAAAATAAATTAAAAAATGTAAATAATATGTTTATAAAATTAAATAAAGGAAATAATAATAATCATCCCTATTCCTAATTAAAGTTAAAGCATTAGCTTTAACCCAATACGCTACGACCCTTGGGAGTCGAGAAGTAAAAAAAAGACACTACAAAGTCAAAAATAACTTTAATTTCGGAAGTCGGTGCATTTGGTTTTGAACTTTCGTTTTTTGCCACCGACTTCCGAAATTAAAGTTATTTTTGACTTTGTAGTGTCTTTTTTGGAAGTCGGTTGTTCTTTTTTTGTAAAAAGTTTTTATTTTGCACTTTTAAGTTGTGGTACCTATTCCATACAAATTCGAATACCACTAACCTGCTATGTAAATAACAGTGATTGGAAGTATCATTATATCATCCATATAAACTAAGTGGGAAAAAATACGTATTATTGAAGCTAACTCAAAAACTATCCAAGTAAAGTTAATAAAATTTATATGGGACCACCTCGGGAGCATACCCTTTCAAACAAAAAAACAATTTTCAAAATCGGTCCACAATTGTCGGAGATATCGCGTAACAAACATACAAAAAAAAAAAAAAACTTACAGACGAATTGAGAACCTCCTCCTTTTGGAAGTCGGTTAAAAAGTTGTAGATCGTAGGATTGAACCCAGATAGGCGAATTTACTTTATCTAAATTATTTCATCACCACTACTCTCAAAATGGTGAAGGAAAACATCGTGAGGAAACTGGGATGTCTTAGAACCAAAAATTTTAATACGGCCCACTCCCTCTCACAGAGCGGCCTTTATCCTAGCACTGGAAACATTATAGGCTGATTATGTTATAGTAACTGAAATTTATGGGTTCGTTTTGCTCAAGACGTAGGTGCCTTTTGTTGCGTAGGTAGCAGATATTATTATCTACAACTAAACCAACTTTCAGTAAATATCCCGCACTATCCGCAAAAGGTTATTTCTGGTGCGACAAATAGAAAATACCGATTGCCCAACATTATGGACGAAGCGTGAAATGAAAATCGCTAGTTTAGTGCGAATGCGAACTTCACTAGTGTTTGCCTCAAGGTCAATATTTTTCCGAACGCCGACGCCGAAACCCGCCGACCCCAACATTTTAGTTTCGGCCGAAACCAAACTTCGTGTATATGTTTTCGTGCTAAATGAACCTAAATAAGTAATAATATTATGAAGGGGTTTCTGTTTGCAAGGGATCGTGCAAATATTCGTTATTGAATAGGTTTTAATAACTAGTTTACACAGACATGGGAATTGGGTCATGGACTATTTATGTTTGTTTAAATAATTAAAGAGAGATTTAATTAAGTATTATTTCTCATATGCCAATTTAATTCATCAAAAAGCATCTCATATTAACAAAATAAATAAGATAATACTTGCATAGGTCATAAATAGGTACTATTCTAACAGCTATACATAAATTATGGTCAAAATAAACTGAAATAAATAAAATATTAGATTGACTCAGCCATCAAGAAATCATAATATTCTAATGACAATACCTATTCGGTATCGGCATGTTTTTTTTCAAAAGCCGAAACTCCGAAGCGCTTTTCGCCGACACAGAGACTACAGTCGGACACTAGACATCATAAATACCAAGTTAACCTAGCGTGAAGTAATGACACCCGTCATACTCGTAAACATAAACGGATGTCAAGATCACTGATATTAGTCAACTAGGGCGTGTACTTGTGACGATAAAAACGTCTGAATAGTATTTTTTATCTGTAATTTGCTGGTAAACATTTAAGTCAGGTCGGGGTTCAAAGAGCCAGGGGTATATTGTTCCGGCACGAATAGCATCGTTAAGTAAAGAGATTACTACATATCTCTCTACTTAATTTATCATATTTGTTAAAGAGATTTTATCCTTATAATTAAACCTATCGATGGATGCCATAAAATTACAGGTTGCTATTTTTTCTGATTTTAGCGAATGCAGAAAAAAAGCAGATTAGTTTCTTAAAAAAAATAAAGGATCGTTTTCTTAGAGTAAAATTTACTATGTCCAGTATTTAGAGTACTTTCCCTCCAGGAGAGGTTAACAAATACCACCTTGTATACTACTAGGAAAGCGTAGTTCAAACCTTTCGTTTGTGTTAGGTTCAATGGATAACCTGAAGAAATAAAGAAATTATTTGAGATACCTAAAGTAACTTTCTAATATTATTAGGTACCAACATCCACATTAACAACACAAAGATCAAAGCTCTTCACCACTCGAATACAGCAAACACAAATGTGGGTATTTACGATAACTATCTCGTACTACCGCGGTGGTGGGGGTAGCGACCGTATTAATGGCATTAACGACCGAGACGTGCGGGCGAGCGGTCGCGTCGCATGTGTGGGGATTATCGCGTAGATTAGCTGCAACACTCGACAGCTGACGTTTATTTAATCAGAATGAGGAAACTAATGCTACTGGAATTTACGACGTGTAATAGAAAAAGAATGGTTCTGTTTTTCTTTGGTAGAATCGGTTAGATTGCGAGGTTTAATTTTTTTAAATAAATTGGAACTTACCTACTAAATAACTGTAAAAATAGCCTTAACGAAACCGAGAGTCACTTGTTCTTCCTGTTATGATGTTTTGCACGACTCATAATGCGAAGCATTAGAGTGTGCTCTACGATCGAAAAATATTTTTTGCCCCATTTCTGCAACTATTTTTATTGTTACACTCCTGCTAGTACACAGAACCTACTTAATTTATATACCATTGTATAGATGATTAAATGGAAATTAATACTGTACTTTTTACCAATTGATTTAATGCAGCAGAAATGAAAAAACATCAAAATAGTTGAAAAAAAATTCCTGTCCGTCAATTTATGAAACTTGAAAACTTTGTATCTTGCGATAAAATCAATTAATTGAGTCAATTTTTAATACATTCCTTTCGGCCATTGAAGGAACCCTATTGAAAATGGCTCTTTTATTCAAAGTAGTTTAATTATAATTAATAAAATACTAACTAAAATATTATATCTTTATCTAAATATATTTCCAACCTTGACTTAACTGTTAACTTAACGTTGTGTGTTGCCTAGCAACCCACAACGTAAATGTCTAAATAAATAGTCTTTGACATAACGTATGGATTGCGAGGTTAGAAATTTACCCATATTGATGGGTAAAACAGCAGTCAAAACATACTTCATGAAAACTGATAAATTGTTAATTTTTGTTAGAAACTATGTTTTGAATTTCTTTTTCGTTTATGAATGTGTGTTATGAGGCGTGCACTTTTGGAATTTCCAAACTACACTTCTCATCAGAAAATACGAAACACTTCCGTTTTTTTGGTTTCTGTCCCAATTTAACACAAAAGAGATCATTTCATGAAAATAAATCACATGATTGTATAGCTGACAGTTTGGCCATTACAGTGATAAGCGAAAATTCTAAATTCTAACTTAGAATTTCATTTGTTTATCCTATAAATGAAATGATTCACTGTTTTGAGACAAATGTGTGTTAAGAGTTGGAGTATATTTCACATGTGAAAACTAAAAATTTGCGTTTATCTTAAAACTTTTGGTTTTGTGTTCTGTATACTGTGTGTGTACTGTGACTTTGGGACGTCTGAAAAAGTTTTTTTTTCTAAAACATATGGATACTTCGCCCGCAGAAGCCGCCCAAGTTGTGGCATTGCTGGATTCTGGCCTTAGTCAGCGTGTTGTGGCTGAAAGATTGCATCTAAGCCTGTCGTCTGTTCATAGAGTTTACAAACGCTATCGGGAGACTGGTTTGTTCACGCGCCGTTCAGGATCGTGCAGGAATCGGGTCACTTCTGAGCGAGATGATCGATTTATTGTAACAACTTCTTTACGAAATCGACGCCTTAATGATTTTCAACTGCAGCAGCAGCTTCATGTTGTACGTAGGGTGGCTGTAAGTGACTCTACAATTAGAAGAAGGTTGAAGGAACGTGGACTAGTACCGCACAAGCCAGAAAATGGGCCGAAATTAACTGCAGACCATCGAAGAGCGCGCCTTAACTTTGCACGTGAGCACCTAAATTGGTCATACCTCCAGTGGAACAAAGTCCTCTTTTCTGATGAGTGTAAAATTATGCTGTATGGTAACGACGGAAGGAACAAGGTCTACAGAAGAGATGGAGAACGCTTCGCACAATGCTGCATTGCAGAAAAGGTAAGCTATGGTAGCGGTTCGTGGACGGTTTGGGGAGTAATCAGCGCTGACGGTAAGACAGAGCTTGTCTTTGTGTCCGGGCCACGTCTGCCTGCACTAAACAGTCATCGGTACATCAAACAGAGTCTTGAGCCTCACGTGATGCCCTATGCACATTTCATTGGCAACCGTTTCATATTCATGCACGACAATGCTAGGGCTCACACCGCGAGCGTTGTACGAGATTATGTTACCGAAGTCGGTATCTCCATTATGGAATGGCCAGCAAGAAGCCTGGACATGAATCCGATTGAACATCTATGGGATGAATTAAAGAGACGAATTCGTGCAAGAGATCCTGCCCCAGAAACACGAGAGCACAAGAGCCATGGAATGGAATGCCACAACATTTGATCGTGACTCTCATCCGATCGATGAATAACCGTATGGAAGCAGTAATAAGAGCTCGGGGAGGGAATACAAGTCATTAAATAAACGTTTCCTAGCTTCTTTTTTCATTTACGTGTGTTGTTTTATCAATTTCCTTCATACTCCTTAAAGGTTAAAAATGACTTGTTAAACAAAATACGAAACCTATGAAAATTTAATTTGAATTTAGAACATTAACATTAGTATTTGAAAACCTCGTATTATTCTAAACTAAATATACACATTTTTCTGATAATCCTTACAAAACAAAAACTTGCAAGGTGTTTCGATTTTTCTGATGAGAAGTGTATTTTTGTAATATTGTGTGAATATTCACATAATATTATTGTGACGTTTTTAATGATTATACTGTTTTCAAAGCTAGTATTTATTACGTTGTAATCCATCATAACTTCATAAGATACAGATTTCCAAATAAAATATACTTAAAGAGAATATCGAGCAAAGTTTATTCGCCTAATCCATCATGCGTGTGCAAATATCAGATTGGCTTTCAGTCTCGCCACAATAGAAAATAAACGTTATAAATGAAGGTTACTTTATTACTTAACTACTTCAGAGACTTCAAGTTATTACTTTTAAAAGTCCATAAAAAAAAATAAGAAAATTTTCTACATGTTTTTACAAAACTAATGTAAACAAATAACTCAGCTTAAACAGAAACAAGATAACAAGAAACAAAACAAAAAACAATGATCTTGTAAAACTTCCTCTTTGAAATAAGTTTTATTTCATCATTCGGGTCCCTTCGGAAGTTCTGGCGAAATTCCCGGAGAGACGGTCCGGAAAAGTTTAAATACGGTTCGCTGTTTGACAGGCAAGTTCTATATATATTGACGGACACACGGTTACGGTTTGCGTTTGCTATGGTTTACGTTTGATTTCCAATTGGGTTTGTTTGTGAATCTACGATAAATATCGAAAGAATAATACTTTCGCTCGTAATAAATAATAATGTGATAGCTAGATAGTCGATTAAAACACGTTACTACGCAGTGAACTCAATAATAACATCTACGTCTCTTTCTTTCCAGATCAACAGTGACATGGTGACGGAGTGATAATTCAAGTGACCAAGATGGCGGTGAACAGCCCCGGAGGTTATCCACCTCTTTCTCCCAAGCCACACACGCCCAAAAGTCCTCGCCACTTCATATTCCCCCAGAAAAGTCCTTCCATTGCATCCAGCACTTCTTCATCAGGCTACTACACGCCCCAGTCTGGCTGCAGCTATGACAAGCATAACCAACCCCCAAAGTCACCAATAGCCCACGGCCACAGAAGCCCAATGTCTCCAAGACACTTTAATTTCCCCCAGAAATCCCCATCAGGGCGATCTAGTCCTTGCGTGGACCGAACCAGCTTGCAGTACACTACGTCTCTAAAGCACAGTCGCCGGGAGAAGTCCAGATCACCAAAACCGCCCCCTGTGCACATTCACACGAACCCCGGCTATGTGTCCCCTAAGCATACCAGGAAATTATACGGTTCTACTTCCACAGTGAGCTCGCCACGACTGGCGACGTCACCAAGCATAGTGTCTAGTCACACTGATGACTCTACAGATGCGATGCCGGGGACACCGTCTGCGATCCTTCACGATGCAGACGATGAGTGCACGACTATTTCCTCGAAGATATGTCGAAAATCGACATCAGATTTGACAGATATGACGGATGATACTCCTCATACCCGCTCCACAAGCATCAGTAGACCATGTTCTCCGATGCGTAGAGGGTCCATGAAGGGCGGTTTGGCGTACTTGGCGAGCAGACGAGGGTCGAGGGAATCTACCATGTCGAACTGTGACTCAGTCGAAGACATTGGGCCGCTCAACTTTCAGAATACTATGAGAGGCCGGCAGAGGAGGACGTCAAACTTTTTGGAGCTACCTGGTGAGTACTTTAATCTAATCTCTTGGTGTTTGATCGATCGATGAACGAAAGTTGGCTGTGACGCACCGATATGACTTTGACGAGGGTACGCATTGATTCAAACTGATTAATTATTCATTTTTATCCCTAATGCGGATTTTGTTAACTTCCCAAGTAGCAAAATTTGGTCATGTGAATATCCTAGGAGCATGTATTTTTTTGTCCTATTGAAATCCTACAAACATTTATAAAGCCGCATTTGGGCGCAATTTATAGGACCATTACGCACTAAAGTCGTTTTTTTACAGTCATGTAAAATGCAATTCAATTTTATAATTATCTTATTAGATGCTTTTACATGATATAAATGTAAAAAAAAAAATCCGTATGTGTGATATAAAGATCCGGTAAACGCACTGAATAAGCGGGATTTGGACCTCCAATGATCTGACTAGTGCCGCTACTGGTTTAATTCATCCAACAATTGGCAGCGCGATGCTATTACTAGAGCATTCGTTCGATCATCTCTTTGTAACGATGCCGTGCTGGTAACTTAAGAAAAAAATAAAATATTTTCAAAGAGGAAGTATTCCACATTCTAATAATCTATTTGCAATAGGTAACTTTTGTCTTTTGACTGTTGTGTATAGAATGCCTACTCAACTTGCGAAATTAATTTTATTGATGAAGTGTTCGATGCTAATAAACATATCTTGACGCCCCTTCAAAACTAAATATATTTGTTATTATTTTATTCGATAATAATTAACAAATACTTAAGCCGCCATGGGATCTGGATTACGTGTCATAATATTGCATTATCAAAACTTTTATAAAACAATTTAGTCAAATAAAGACTACTACAGGATATACCTACTTCGCCACCATATTTAAGTTTTAAGGTTCTTAGTAATACAACAGAAAGAACTCCGCATGTCAGTACATTTAAGATAATATTTTAAACAGAACTAATATTTTCAGAATAGTGTCAAAATTACTTTAAAACGATTTTATATTTATCTATAAAATTGAATACGAAATAGATGAAGAGTGGGCTGTGTAGGGATGCAAACCGGTAATAGCAAATGTAGGACACTAATAAGTAGAATCTTACCTATAAAAATCGGAGAGCATGCTAGTTTGGTGCTCACAATCCATTAAAAGTAACGATTTAGACAAATCAATCCTATAATATACTTGACCTATAGCACAGATTATTACAGATGGGACTCTCCGCAAAATCATTTAAATAAAAAGCGATTCTTGCTACGACACAATAAAGTGCGATTCAGGTCGCACAACGCTAATTACCTACAGTTATATTCACCTACAAGTTGCCTCTCTTTCTAGCGCGTAACTCTTATACCTTCTGACCACGTCAGGGTTGTCATCTTTTAAAGAATAATTAGATAATTAAGTAGGTACCAGCTCTTGGTGTATTTTTAAATGTACCACCAATCCGTAACCGACCGCAGGCGACTTCATAAAAATGCGATTCGATTTCTTAAAAATACAATAGACACCAGTGTCGCGGTGGCGTCACGTCACCTGCTGCTGCCGCCTGCGGTAAATGGAGACTAAACAAATTAAAGTACGTCGGTACTTTAATTTGTTTAGTCTCCATTATTTATTAATATGTACCTACCTATGTAACTGGGCAAATAAAAAAGTATGTACGAATACCCTGTTGTCTACATAATAAAAAATTTACTAAGTACATAATATTTAGTTATGGTTACACTAAGTCCGTGGTGTACCTACCACGGATACGACCAAAAAAATATTTAATTATGTACTTTCCTACCTATACTTATCGAAGCCTGAAACTGACCTTGTAAACAGAACTTGTAAGTACCTAACTATACTAAGTATAATAATAATAAGCTCTATGGCGTCTGTCACTGTCACTATAACAAAAATTTTGCTCAACATTTTTTATATAAAAACGATAGATTTTCACAGTCCAGATTAAAATGAAACAGTTCTTAACCACAACAAAAATACTAGATACAAATTAAAATGAAAAACCACAGAAAAACGGACTATAAAAATACTCATAAAAATAGACGATATAATATTACCTACAATGTGAATGTGAGCATGTAAATAATGCAGACGAGAGCCAGAGCACGACAACAGGCACACCCACCATCTCCGGACTTGTCGCTCAGCTCCGCCTCGCAGCCACCGGTACGCGCCTCAACCGTGAGTGCCGTGTCATCGGTCGCTGCAGTTGCGTCGAGCTCGAGCGACGAGTTTTTCTCCCCGCCGTCGTCACCAACACCACCACAACGGCGAGGAAGAGGACGGCCACCAGCGGGCTTGGGACCTCGAGGCCAACAGGCCGCGAACAGGGTCCCCGCTGCCGGTGGAAATGTGTCGCGCATGCGATGGACCCAGTCCATTAATGAAAACGTCATGCGCGCATATTATGGGGCTACCGAGGGAGGAATTAACCTTACAGCGTACCGAGGTCGGATGCTCTCTCTGTTTCAGGTGCTTGAACCAGCCGTCAACGTCTCGGCCCAACGATTGTCGGATCAAGTGCGCGTCATTCAAAATAATCACAGATTGGATAACGCCACACTTGATCGGCTACGCTCAGAAATGCAGAATAGCTCTGCTAGTAACCCCCCCCATCCCAGAATGTCGTGCATGTGCCTGCCGAAATTCCATTGCAGGCAAACCAGCATGATGAGGAGGAGGACGCCAGGGCTATATCTGCAGACAACCTATGCAATGTGGAATTAAGGAGCGCACTGGAAGATGCGATTCGTGAGTACCGGTTCACATTACCTGACCTTAGACCACGGCTACCACGTTTGCCCATGAATAAAAGAAACAGGGCGCTGGTGTGTGCCCTGGATGCGTTGTTACCGAATTTTATGGAAAGCAGCGCAGACCTCTGCGATACACACTCAATCTTGTATTGCACGGCTGTTGCGGCATGCCGTATAGCTCGTGTCAAATTTCCAAACACTGACCGAGCTGTACAGCCAAAACCTGCCGCGCCAGCTTGGCAATGCAGGATTGAGCGTCGTATTAATGAGGCCAGGGTACTCATCGGGAAGCTCATCTGCTTCAGGGAGGGTAATACACGCCCGAGGGTGATGCGCTTTGTGAGGCGGGCGTTCTCGGGGACTAGTATTAGTCCTCGAGAATATGTTTCCTGTGTCACAGAGCGCATCGACTTCCTGAAGCAGAAAGTTTATGCATGGGCAAACCGTATCCGTCGGTATAGGCGAAGAGTGGATCGATACGCTCAGAACCGCATGTTCCAGAGCGATGAAAGGTGGGTATACAGAGCATGGGAGCGACCCATTCCCACTCAAGGTGTGACTGACGCGCGTCCACCGGAAAATGAGGCCATGAGTGCTTTTTGGCGAAGCATCTGGTCGGTGCCCGTCAGTCACACTGAAGGTGATTGGATGCGTGTTGTTGAGCGGACGTGTGATTCAATACCAGATATGGAAGCTATTAACATCAGCCCTCTGGATGTAGCCCGTGCAGTTCGTCCGTTGCCTAACTGGAAATCTCCAGGACCGGACGGACTGCACAATTTCTGGCTTAAATGGCTACAAAGATCACACGCCTGCTTAGCCTCACAATTCCAGTCATCTCTAGAGACTGGGTCGCTACCTGTGTTCTTTACGACAGGAGTTACCCACCTGCTCTATAAATCGGGTAGTACTGCGGAACCTAAAAACTATAGACCAATCACATGTTTACCTACGGTCTATAAAGTTCTTACATCCATTCTTAGAGCAAAAATTGTACAACATATTGACTCCAACTCCATTATGTCTGTGTCTCAGAATGGATGTAAGAATGGGTCCCGCGGTACTAAAGAGCTGCTCCTTATAGACATGACCATAAACCAACAGGTCCGTAGATCCCGGAAGGATTTGTCGACATGTTGGATAGATTATAAGAAGGCCTATGATTCGGTGCCACATACATGGCTCATGAGGGTGCTGGAGTTGTACAAGATAGATGCAACTCTGCGCACCTTCCTGATGTCATGTATGGGGCAATGGAGGACGGTTCTTCTCTACCCAGGATGTCGACAAATCCGGAGGACCGATGAACCAATCAGGATTGAGCGGGGAATATTTCAGGGCGATAGTCTGAGCCCACTTTGGTTTTGCTTAGCCTTGAATCCTCTAAGCACACTGCTGGAGGATTCAGGTCTAGGCTATCGGTTGAGAAGAGGTGGTCAGGTAATATCTCACCTCCTTTACATGGATGACTTGAAACTCTTTGCCCCCAACAATTTGCGACTGATGGAGCTACTGAAGGTAACAGAAACGTTCAGTAGCGCCATCAGGATGGAATTTGGTGTGGACAAATGTGCAGTCATGCATGTAAAGCGAGGAGGGATTATGGAATCCGTGGGAACCCAACTCTCGGATTCCATACACCTTAGATCCCTCTCCTCAACTGAAACCTACAAGTATTTGGGTATGTCGGAAGCATTAGGCATCAATGTTGCCGACATGAAACAATCGTTGAGGGAGCGTTTCTTTGGCCGCCTGAATAAGGTACTAAATAGTCTTTTATCAGGCGGAAACAAGGTGCGCGCCTTCAACGGTTGGGTCATGCCGGTTTTGATGTACTCTTTCGGCATACTCAAATGGACTCAGACGGAACTTGACGCTCTGGATAGGAAGGTCCGTACATTGCTGACAGCAAATCGGATGCATCACCCACGATCATCAGTGATGAGACTGTACATCCCGCGGAAGTGTGGGGGTCGAGGTTTCTTGAATGCCAAAACCCTCCACAACCGCGAGATTTACAGTCTCAGGGAATATTTCCTTCAAACTGACGTGGGGATGCACCGAGATGTGGTCGCAGTGGACAAGGGCCTCACCCCGCTCTCCTTGGCGAAAGAGAACTGGCGCAAACCTGCAGTACTGGATACTAACGATCGTAAGGAAGTATGGCAAGGCAAAGAGCTTCACGGACGCTTTTTCCGGGCCCTTCATGGGCCTGACGTAGACTTTTTGGCGTCTATATCCTGGCTGCGCTTCGGCGACCTCTTCGGAGAAACCGAAGGTTTTGTCTGTGCGATTATGGATGAAGTTATCATGACGAATAATTATCGGAAATACATTGTCAAGGATGGTACGGTTGACATTTGTCGGGCATGCCACCGTCCCGGTGAATCAATCCGACATATTGTTTCCGGTTGTTCTCGTCTTGCTAACGGCGAGTACTTGCACAGACACAATCTAGTAGCTAGGATTATCCACCAGCAACTTGCCTTGCAATACAACCTTGTGGAGTCAGAAGTACCATACTACAGGTATGTGCCCGACCCAGTTCTCGAGAATGGTCAGGTAGCTAATAAGCCTGATATTGTGGTGATAGATCGACGAGAACGCCGTGCAATGATTGTTGATATTGCTGTCCCTCATGACGAGAATCTCGTGAAAGCTGAGAAAGATAAAAAAATCAAGTATCTTGACTTAGCACACGAGGTTGTCGACATGTGGGACGTGGACTCTGCAATCATTGTACCGATAATCGTAACGGTTAATGGCCTAATAGCGGAGAGCCTCGACCAACACCTCAGGAGGCTCTCATTGCGCGGCTGGGTCAAGGGCTTGATTCAGAAAGCAGTACTCCTAGACACGGCACGCATAGTGAGGAGGTTCCTCTCTCTAGAGCCCTGACCACCGGCAGCTTGGACCCTGTTCCTGATGCCGATGGGCGACTATTTTTTATATTTTTAAATGTTTTTTATATCTTTTTTTAAAGAAATATTTAAAAATGTAATTTAAATATGTATTAAAATGAAATAAAAGAAATAATAATGAATATTTAAGAACTACGTAAATACGTGTGCCTTATATAAGAATAACCATTAATGTAAACGTTTGGTACCTATACTACCTACCAAACGTTTACATTAATTGCTATTCATAGGTCATTACTAATTACTTAAAGGTAGACGTGCATTTCTTTACCTTTTCGTGTCCTTTGGAAGTGAGAAAAACGTGAGGTTCGGATTATTATATAAGCAGCCAAATGGGATGCAATAAACTGCTGCCTTCATTTTAGTATTATTAGTTTTAATATCTTGCGACAAACGGCGCGCGGCAGCCCTACTAAATAGGCACAGTGAGACGAGCCCGCCGGGTACTTGTAGCTTCATACCTAAACTGCGGAGTGTCCCATCCCGATATCCCTGCCTATAGCAGCTATATCTAAGACGTTTATAAAAGTGCATGTCTTATAGAAGAATGAAACAAGACGTTAACAAGAGCAAATAAGATCACGACTAAATCAAATCAATCCTATAATATCCTTGACCTATAGCAGCTATATCTAAGACATTTATAAAACTGCATGTCTTATAGAAGAATGAAACAAGACATTAACAAGAGCAAATAATTATATTAAATGCATTTATAGGATCAAAAGCGACACTTTCCTAGTTAGTTTTATAAAATGCTCTTATAAGACTGCTCGCTCTAGTAAGAATCTTATAAAGTAATCCTGTAAACGTTTATAAAACTAATTATAGGAGCGTATGTACTAGTAGCGCAAATCGTCTTGTAAGATGCTGTTGTAAGATCACTGCCTTAGTCAAAGCGTTTATTAGATTCCTATATGACGTTTATTCTTATAAGTCGATTACTTTAAGAAAATTTTGCTACTTGGGTTTGTATTAGATTTTAACCGCTTTGAGTTAGAGGATAAAATTTATCTTAACGAAAATAGAAAATGAAAGGGACCTCATGTTTTTGGTTGAATATTTTTGCATAATATTTTGTAACAGCACTTAAAAGCAATGTGAGTGATAAAGAGAGATAATGTTATGTGATTCACACATGCTAAAAAGAGATAAGACGTAATTTAAGGTTTACCCTTGTTTGGTATAACAACGATTCGTCGAAAATCACTTCAGCTAATTTTGGTTGCAATAAAGTCATTTCGTATAATTATTCATTTGACCGAATAATTAATTGGTAGATTTTTATTTAGCATATTTATTTCTTTGAAATAATGTAATTTGACCGAATTTTCAAATGCACTAATTTCATTTAAACTAATGTTTCACTAGACTAATAATGATTTAGTCGAAAGATATACGGGTTGGCAGGGACATCGACGCGAAGCCGGTTACCATGGATTCAGTACATGATTCTGAATCCCCCTGGGTTGAAATTTTTCGTCGGTTATTTAAAAAAAAATCTGCTGTCTCATAGAAAAGTGCAATACCTACGCGGTCAAAATGTATGGAACAGCTGATTTTTATTTTAATAACCGACGAAAAATTTCAACGTACGGCGGTTCAGAATCATGTACTGAATCCATGGTAACCGGCTTCGCGTCGATGTCCCTGCCACCCTGTATGAAAGCGGTTCATCTGTTGGAGTGCCCTAATTTTGATACTGCAAACAATTTCGATGTAGCGCTCGCCGGCCGCTGCCGCGGCACCGCTCGCTTCGCTCGCTCGGCTCGCGCGTAGTTGGTCACAGTTCTAACCTAACCTAACCTATATGGTCGGAGTGCCCTAATAGTTATATTGAATAAAACACCAATTGAATATTCGATAAAATACATGTTATACCACCTGAACACTACATCAAATGAACATTATACCTTTTGATCAATAGCGCAAATGTTGTTATCGCAAATAAATATTCGATGAAATGAAAATTATGTTAATCGATATTATACAAATTGATTATTTTCTTAAACGTTGTTCGAATTAGTAACATTCGACGAAACGTTGTTATACTAAACGAGGGTAACCCGTAATTTAACTGTCATGAATCATTATGTAAGTCCTGTTTAATCTAACTGTAGGTAGATAGATGTTATTCCGATATTATAAACCACGAAACAGGCAAAAGTTATGTTTAAGTCCCATAAATATAATAGAGGGCGAGCCTATGGCCAATAACCGGGCGCGAATCCAGCCTCCGGGCTGCTACTAGGATTTCCCTATAAGAAAAACCCAATAACACTATTTCCGAATGCGTAACGAACCCAGGACCACTGTATGCTCAGGAGTTACGCTTGAGACCACTATGGTGTATTTATTTTATTTATTCAATACTTTCGACGAACCTTTGGGTGATGCAGAGACAAACAGAGGTAGGTGCAAGTTCGAAAATTTTGAAATAAATATTTGTATGTAAAGACATTTGTATATGTAGTTATGCACAAGGTAGGGAAGGGAGAAATAATCCGCTTTTCACAACTTGGGATAATAATACCAAATGTACAAACAAATCTGAGTTGATAAGAATATCTTACTTAATGTAAATCGGAACCATTCTTCAATGTAAATCAATATCAAATCAGCTCTACGATTCAAATTGGATTACAGATTTACTGAGAATCTCATTACTGATACATTTATACTGTTGTTGTTTTAGAAAATTATTGAGAAATGTAAATCCTCATATTTCAGTGATCATTTTCAGGATGCTGATGTAATAAGATAAGTTTTTTCATCTATTTTTAGAATTTTTGCGTTTGTAGAAGGAAACTTTATAGGTATCTGTACCTACTTATGAGGACAGAGCAATAGGTTTTTTAATGTCTCAAACATGGTGTGAAGAAAAAGTCGCTAATGTTTGTATAGTTGACCTCATAATTGCTTTCTTATTTTTAGCAACAATTCTCAGTAAATTGAAACTCAATTCAATTCTTGATTGCATATCACTTAAGAGGAGGCTCCCTAAATTGTATGTTAATTTGCATTAATATTCTGAAATAGTCACGCATACAATCAAAATGGAACTTTAGTATATGATTTATTGGATCTTTTTCTTTCCATGTACAAGACAGTTACGTAATTGTAACATTTTCGCTCGATTCATTTCGTATTCGAAAACCATATCTTGTTTTAAAGATTATTTAAATAAAATGAAAATTACTCGGCTTTTATGTCTAAAATAAGTATAACAGTCATAAAGTATATACTTTATTATCCAGCCACAAGATATTTTTTCTCAAGATCTATTACTTTAGTTATAAACGAAATAAGAATTGAGACGCCATTTAGTTCCGTGCTCGAACACAATCAAAGAGCGCACGTGATATTCAACTTTATTACTGATGTGTTAGCGTTTAGCACATAGTTGAGTGGCGGGGTGCATGGGGGCGGAGCTTGGAAATTGTCTTTAGAGTGCCTGGTCTTAACTGCCCTAGGGTTGAAACTACTTAACTGTCACAAAGACATATAGACCATGTCGTTTTATGAAGTACCATAAGGCTGCCTGTCCATCGAAGCGGAGCGAGGCTGTGGAGCGGGGCGAGGCAGCGGAGTGAAGCGGAGTTGCGGACAGTGTCTGTCCATTGATGCGGAGCGAATTAGCGGAGCGAAGTTACGGACTGTGTGGAGCGAGGTAGCGGGGCGGAGTTGCGGACTGTGCGGAGCTAGGCCGAGTTCACACGACGAGTAATGACGACGGTTTCCCCGCTCCGCTACCCCACTCCGCTTCCCCGGGCCGCTTTTCCACTCCGCTTCCCCACTCGGCTTTGCGGTTTTGTATGAATTTTTAAACTAGTTCGCAAATCCTTGTCCACTGAAGCGGGTCGGAGATTTTATGCAACTCCATTGGTTAATATTGGCACAGCTCCGCTCCACTCCTCTCCTGTCCGCTCCAGTAGGCAGGCAGCCTTAGGATTGAGTTTAAAGTAACAGTTTTAAAGGACCATTACAGCCGAACTTCTTCACCAATCAAATCGGATTCCTTGTACCGTAGTGTTATTCTATGTTCAAAAAATGGTTCCCTCATTATTTTCTGCAACAAACGAAATAGCATGTTACTTAGTTTGTTCTATTCCATTTTAAAGGTTAAAACATATCGTAATTGGGCATAGCTAGCACTGTACGCTTGGACATCTTCAAGGATGAAACAAAGATTTAAATCGTTAGATTTGCTATCACCGTAATAGGTCAAGCTAAAAATGTGAACATACTGATACTGAGACGAGTGAGCATAGAAGTTTTAATGAAAATTAAGGTAAGTATTTGCGACTTTGTGTGTGTAGGAGGTGTCAAAACGAAACAGTAAACGGCAGCATCTGTGAAAGTGAATCTACGATTTAAATCTTTGGGTTGAAATTGTTTTTTCTGCCTATCAGTTACTTATATTGAAATCTAGGCATGAATAGGAACGAGTTTTTTTAATATTGTTATGATATCCGTGTTGTAGTGAGAAAGAAGTGAATGGTTTAAAATAAAGCACTTTATTTCAGTTAGTTACACAGACTGAAGTTGCGACATTACTCCGAAATACTCGAACACTATGTTCTACATCAGAAAGCAACAAGATCCAACGTGGCAACGCTGCCAGCTTTTTGGGCACTTTTCCCATTGTCAGCGATGCGGACGTATTTTTTGATGCCCAATGAACTCTTCCCTTTATTTTTATTGACAATAAATTAAAATTCTTTATTTCAGACACAGATGAGTCCATAGTGTTATCATCAACAAAATAACTTTCTTTTTTTTCAATTTTGAAGTGAACTTCATTAGCGGCGTTGTGCACTTTTTTTGGGATGGGTAAAAAATTTTAAACTCGCGTCAGGACACGTGACCTGATCGAAAATTCGTAAGACGTTCAAGTTTTTGTTGACAGCGGACTCTGTTTTTTTTGGAACTTTTTTAATGGAGCTACAGCTTTCGTTCTTGTACTGACAGTAAGCCACATAAATTCCTGACATTTTCGTTAGATAGCGTTACTTAGCTTTCACTTCAATCGGAAGTCCAAGACTGCCACGTTTTTTTTTTCTTTCATTTATACTTTTGGCAATGCTGATTCTCTGACCTTATACTAAGCTTAGCTCATGTGTACACAGTGTGAGATCTACACACAGTGTGAAATACACACAGATTGAAATTCACACAGTCTCAAATCCCTACACTACCGGCGCTTGTTCTCTCATATTTATTTCACGTCGTTAGTGTCACGACAAGCAACAAGTCGTCCCCAGGTGATGTCTCTTAGCGCGGCCATTACTCGTTATTATGGGTTCAGGTGTGAAATAAAAGTGCCACTAAAAATATCATATACTGAGGGAGACAGTAATCCGTTGTAAAAGCTTGTTGAGTGGTATTATGTCCTAGGATATTAGTTATTTTAGAAGTAAAACATTGGCACGGGATGAAAGATAATAAGAAATTAAATAAAGATCGATTTTTGTGTTTTTTTTTTTATAATTTACCGCCTCTGTGGTCTAGTGGTAAAGCCACCTGTGTCAGATCCAGATGTCCCGGGTTCAATTGCCAGTGCGAGCAAAATTTTCTGCTCGGTTTGGTTGGTGGTAGGGTTTGTTCTAAGGCTTGGCTAGCTACCACCATCTTATCTAAGTCTGTCACCATAACAACAATCTTAAAAGCACTGTTGTGGTTCGGCAGTTAGAGGTAAGATAGCCAGTTCCTCTGTGGTTGGGGATTCCGGGTGAAGCTCGCTTCCACCTTCGGCCTGATCATCACTTACTATCAGGTGAGATGCAGGCCAAGACCTTCCCCGAAGTGGGTAAAAAAAAAAATTGATCGTTTGATGGTAATCGCTTAATTTTAGTGTTTTCATTGGCTAATCAATCTGCCAAGCCTTTTCCTAACTCTGTTGGGGCCGGCTTTCAGTCTACCCAGATGCAGCTGAATACCAGTATTTGTTCTTGTTCTTCTTTTTACATCTCAAAGTAGTCGGATAGGATTCGCCGACCAAATTTCGTTTTTAATTAAAACCTATGGCCAATGAACAAACAATCAAGTTAAGCTACACTTGCCGGAGTTGGTCCGTCGATGGGTGACCATCTTTACGTACTAAGACCTCTCCGTGCTTCGGAAACTACGTTAAGCCATTGGCAAGCGACCACGACGCCACCATGCACAAGCGGTGCGCGTCCTTGGTGCGCAGGGTGCGGGCTAGCTCCAACACTGTCCTGGACATGATTGCTCAGCGACTGGATTGCCCCTACGTTGGGCATTGTTGTAGCAGGCATATTACGGGTGCTTGATTTTTATTAATTATAATTTTTTATTATTATTATTATTATTTTTTTTTTTTTTTTATATAACTATGTACATTTAAACTGAATTTAATTTAATTTTAATTTTAATTGTATTTCATTTTTGATGTGATTTTATGTGTAAATGTGTCTTTTCTAATATGACTGTTTTTTTTTTTTTTTTTTTTTTTTTTTTTTTATTGGTCCCGGTTGTCATTTGTAGATCTTTGACAGTCGTTGCGGGTAGTTAGAAGTCAAAAAGCCAAGGGGTATCTATCATGTTACCTTGTAACAAGGTTGTGGAAGTTAGATAAGCAGTCGCTCCATGTGAAATACTGGTATTCAGCTGCATCGGATTTGACTGGAAGCCGACCCCAACATAGTTGGGAAAAGGCTAGGCAGATGATGAGTCATTTTTGATGGTCTGGCAGTTTGAGTAGTTTATGCGTCCTTCCCAAATGTCCTTTCATTGGTATTGTTCGTCGAATCATTGAACTTCATAGTTAAGTTAGTATTTATATTATGAATATTACTGTATTTTTTAAACAGATTAAGATTGTTATGGGCACAAAAGATTGTCTTAAATATACTGAGGAGGCACAGTCATTATATTAATCTCTTTAAGTCTCTCAGGAGTGTCTGGGACTTAATTTATAAATTGCACGAATTGCCCTATTTTGTAAAACAATAATTGTCTGAATATCGGCGGCATTATTCTACAACAAAATACCGTACGACACGTATCACTATGAAAATAACAAAAGTAAACTAGACGGGTTGATTCTGAACCATTCAAATCATGAATTTATTTATCGGCGTATGCTGTAGAGCTAAGCTAACATGAGTTAAGCCTAATTTACATTACGAAACTTAGTTATTCATTGACAGTTTCACGTGTAAATAGATAATTATGTACACGTGAAACTATCAATGAATTACAAAGTTATGTAATGTAAAGTAACTATCAATGCGTAACTAAGTTTTTGTGCAACTAGTTTCGTAATGTAAATTCAGCATATGACGCAAACATAAAGTAAAATAATTCAAGACATGCCAACATTTTATTACGGCTCGAACACAGCTGCCATTTGACTTCAAGCAATCTAAATTAGCCAAGTTCTGTTTGGACTAACTTCGACGTACAAACGCATGTGCCCAAGTTACAAGGTAAGCTGTCTTCATATACAGGAAGTTGTGTTTATACAGGACGATGTTTATTATGAAGTTTTATTAAAGTTTAACTTGGCAGTCTGAGACGAAGTACTTATTAACTTAGATTTAGGTTCTTGTTTATAAAAATAAGTAGCGTGTTTGCATCAATACGAGAAAAAAAACAAATTATAACTTTACTGTGGAAAAATGCTCGTGGGAAAGAAAAAAAAAATCTGGCTGGGACATCGACGCGCATACTGTTACCATGGATTCAGTACACGATTTTCTTTCTTATTCGTAGTGAAATGATATTAATCTCTCAAAAACATTGCAAACTATAGTTAAAAATAACTTAGAGGCATTTAAAAAAAAAATTACCATCGAGCTGGTTACTATATTAGTATGTTATTATGTTGATGATCATAAGTTTATTTTGCATCATACCCATAAACAAATGCATACCCATAGCAAAAGTCAAATAACTTAAGTACAGCTTTAATTAATTGTTGCAACCCCAAACCTTCCTTGTACCCACTAAAATGTTTCCTAAGCTAAACAATAACCGTGCTATGTTACAACTTAAGTGGATAACTTTACAGCCCATTTTACAATTTGATTGGACGTAGGGTACGTCCAATCAATTAAAATTGTTAAACACTGTGATACTTTGAAACCGAAGTTTTCCAATCATTTAACTTAACTCTAACTTAGTAGACTGTGTAACTTTTACTTACTTGTGTCGTGTTTTTTATTCGCTTTTGTGAAATGAGAAGCGCTGTAGAGTTTTGCTCTAAAGAAAGTCATGTTTTGTTTATGTAAAAAATATATTAACTTATAAGTAATTGGTCGGGTAAAATGCAAAAATTCCAGATGGAAAAATCCAATATAAACTTATTTCATATTTGTATTTGATTTATTTCGACGTCTGACTCAGTACTTTTTGCCAATAAACCAACTTTGTTGACGTTAATATTTACGTTTATTGAAACTTTAATTTTATTAAGTAATTTTATTATCTGGCTAGACGGCTTTTTGAATATTAAAAAAATACCGACTGGCTGGAAAAATATGAAACAGCGATCAACAATAAAAATAAATTGCAGGTGAAAGCAGTCTGATCTTAGATTTTATGTAGATCATAGGATCAGCGCTAAGGGATACTATCCATATGTTCGAATCGGCATGATTCGGCACGGTTAGGCAGCAAAATCAAATTTTTGTAGATTATGTTCTAAAAAAAAATGCCCTTTGCCGCTCGGCTTAGCTCGAATAGTGTCAAATAGTGCCGAGCTATACCCATGAATAAGTGAGGGTAGATGCCGAAGGAAGTTTGTCGATCGGTACTAGCCCAATTAAAGCCAAAAATGTGTAGGAATTGCTTCTGGTCGACTGCGTTGTTCATACATACATAATTAGCCTATTAATGTTCCCACTGCTGGGACACAGGCCTCCTCTCTGTGAGAGGGAGTGGGCTGTAATCTACCACGCGGGCCCAGTGCGGGTTGCCACTATCAGTAGCAATTGGCTTTCATTTTGAAAGTTCAACAACATTCATTGCGTTATTTACGTTGTTGAGCAGACAAATTTTTTCAACATACGTGCATTCCATTTTCAACTCAAAGAACTAGAATAAAATAGTCACCTTATAAAATATCCCTCCTCCAGCTGCCGACAGATTAGAGGACGAAGTCCCAGTCGTATTCGGTTCCTTTCGTAATCCATTCATACTTCCCGAAGATATTGATCGAATTTATTCAATGGCGCATTACTGCTATTGTTATTTGAATGTAGAAGGTGATTGCTGGGTTTTTGAGTAAATGGTTGCTAACCAAAGCTGTTGATTAAAAAATGTTGAATAAGTCGTTTGGCGTCTGGACAATTTACTTTTTATCACAATCTATTCAAAAAGAGCTAGTTTATTATTCATAAACAGGGACCAAAATAGCTCTCTAATCTCTTGGGACTAAAAGTGTTTTGAATTTGGAATGAGGATATTGTTTGTTCCAATTGCTAACGAGATCAATCGCGAACATTGTATGAACAAGTAACAGGCTGTATGATTCGCTTCAAAGTAAATGTTGAAGTCAGCACACATCTTCAGACATACTTAATACTTAAATACTTTTTAATTTTAGGAAGAAACTGATGTTGTCATAAAGCAATGTGTCCAAACATACTGGTATTGATATAACGTTTTGAGTGTCGTGGGCCATTATACGATTTCTAGACAGATTTCGATACATTGACTGACAACAGATAAAGACTAATTTGATGACTTGGTATAGAATATTGAGAGATACTAGTACTGGCTATCAAACGAACATTCATTGAGTCTTGGACAGTAGCCATAGGTCTCGAGTTCGAACCCAAGGACCCACCTCTGACTTTTCGGATTCATGTGCGTATTGTTTAAAATTATTTGCTTCAAAAACGGCGAAGGATAACGTCGTGAGGAAAACGGCATGCCTGAGCGATATTTCTCGACGGCATGTCAAGCCATGTCAGAGTCCCATTGGCCGCGTAAAAACTTTGACACCACGTTAGTGCGAACGCAAAAGAAAGAAAGAAAGACCATATAAAATTCTTCCGCTACTCATTCTCTTCACAAGTTAAGTCAAAGTCAAATCATTTATTTCAAATAGGCCCTTGAAGGCACTTTTGAACGTCAAAATTTACAAAATAAAGTATTGATTCTACCGCCCCTTCCAAAAGGTAGTTTTCGTATGGAGAAGAATGGGCAAGAAACTCCACCGTTACTCTTTTAAAATGTTTTACAATATTTTGTATAGGTACATTATTTGTATAATTATATGTGAAGACGATGCACCTAGAATAAAATTACTGTATAAAGTAAAAAGAATTTAAAGTGGAGCAAACGACAGATAAATTAATTATGTGGTAGATACATGGTGTTCACATATTCACAAACATTGTAAAAATAGACGAATCTACTAAAAAAATACAATTAATAAATCAGTGTGTGAGGAAGTAATCACAGGATGTACTCGTAAAATCAATGTCTTATAATAAAAAATAAATACTACATAATAACGACATACTTAATTACTACCTCTCAACCCTCTTAGATCATTCTTACAGATTGACTGCGAGATGAAGACAGACAGACAGACGCTAAGAAAAAAGAAAATTAATCATTCTTTTGTTCTTAATTTATAAGGCCGCCCATTGTATATTTTATAGTGTCTTTATCTTTTTTGTTATGTATTTACTGTGGTGTACAATAAAGTATATATAAATAAATACTAAATATTTTTCTCGGAAAACCCGATATTAGGTACTGTTACGCCGGTAGCACACCTCCACCGCGAAACCGTAGCAGCGAAACCGCAGTAGCTCAATTCAACTGGCTCGCGGCATGTTCCGCTACTTGAAATTCGGGTAGCGGGTCATGACGCGAGCCAGTTGAATTAAACTACTGCGGTTTCACTGCTACGGTTTCCCGGCGGAGGTGCGCCACTGGCGTTAAACCGGTTCGTGGGAGGAATGTAGGTGTTACAAAGATCACTGTGGATTAATATTAACTTGCTGTTTATTTTCGCATTTGTTGTTTGTTTTTTTCTGATTAGGCAGTCTGTGAAATCTGCTATTACACTACGTTGGGAATATCAGTGGTAGTGATTTGCTCGGAATCCGGTCCAGAGATTGTTCCCACAGCAGCACTGGTAGGACAGCCCAGGCATCCTCTCCTCCTCTATATAATAGAAGGAGACAGAGAGAGAGAAAGTCGCATAGAGAGGGCGTATAGCTTTTTTCGACGATTTCTACAAGTCAACTCCTACCTCAACCCGCGTTAAAGAACTTCTTTCCAAAAACACAACTATGTGCTATCGAAGAACTGCATATTAAAGCACCTTAAAGACTATTTCTGCTTGCAGCGCTCGGCCGCTATAGAAATCTCATCAACCAATAGCATCGTAGCATAAGATTTTTGATGAGTCTCTTGTTTTTGTAAGTGATATCTATATCTATATCTATATCTATCTATATCTATATCTTCTATATCTATACATATAATAAAATTGTAGAAAAGTGGTGTCTGTACAATGGAAATATATTAAAAAAAAGTAGCAGGGGTTGTTATTATATCGATGCCGCACCCGAGATTGTAATTAATTTTTTTTTTGTCTGTTTGTCTGTTTATCTGTTTGTCTGTTTGTCGGTTTGTCTGTTTGTCTGTGTGTTTGTGCACGCTAATATCAGAAACGGCTTATTCGATTTAGATGCGGTTTTCACATATATATTGTAGTAAGCTTCACTTAACATTTAGTGTTTATTTCATGTCAATCGGTTCATAAATAAAAAAGTTATGTCAATTTAAAGAATCACGGCGAACATTTGTTATAGGTTAGGCATTTCTTTTCTTGATTTTCGGTATACCTACATAATATCTTAATTTTTATTTAGGGTTTGTATATAAATATTATAAGTAGTTGGTATAGGTTAGGCATTTCTTTTCTTGATTTTCTTTATTAAGTATAAGTTTATTAGCTCAGGTTAGTAATTAATATTTCTAGCAATTCTTTTGTTTTATCAAGTTAGTACGTTTGGTTTACACGTCTTAACACTTATTACTTAAACTGTGATAATTTTAGACTGTATAATAATCTGTAAGTATTTATAATTTAATTGTTTACGATAGTACGTGTTTACTAAATAACTGTGTGTTAAGTAGTAAGTACTATTTTATTGTAAGAATGCCTCGAAGAAGATCCAACCTCTCCCAATGTAGCAGAAATGCTAAAAAGATGAGATTAGTTCCATCACAGGAATCTGAGGAAGGTTGTGAGGCTAGGCTCTCTGCAACTCGGGAACATCAGGCTAGGTTTCGTGCTGCAGAAACTTCGACTCAGCGTAAATCTCGACTGAGTTCAAATCGTTCTCGAATGGTCGAGGCCGCGAAAATTTTTTTCATACTAAGGGGGTCGAGTCATGAAAAATGTTGAAAAACACTGCCCTACATTAATCCTATCCTACTTATATAATATTATAAATGCGAAAGTTTGTGAGGATGGATGGATGGATGGACGGATGTTTGTTACTCTTTCACACAAAAACTACTGAACGGATTTTGATGAAACTTTACAATAATGTAGCTTATATATCAGAATAACACATAGGCTAAAATTTATAAAGATTTTATGTGATTTGGCCATAATATAACGATAAGTATCAAGTAAGTCGGAAAAATTCCTGCCCTCTGAGATCTATCTTTGCGTGCGCTGCCTTTTTTTTTTTTTGGGTGGGAAATCATCCAATGGCTTCTTCCGCTCTGGGCGGAGCGGAAGGACGTGTCAGACTCTTACTGACTAAAACCCACCCGTGTTCCTTCCCTTGCCTTGCCAGAGGCCACGGTTTCCCCTTGGGACTACTCGCAACCCCGGCAGGCATCGACCCTAGCGGACCCCGTCAGTTTTGCTGACATCTCTTTGAGGCGCGCGTAGAACACGACGCGCCGTCGACCCGGGCTTGGTCCTTATCGGACGGCGAGCTGCCCGTTGCTCTCCGTCCGCAGGCCCGCGCCTACGGTGGCCGGAAATCGGCTATCAATTCCCGACGCCCGGGACGTCTCCTACGGCGGCGGCGCGGCGGCTAGGGCTGGTAAGGCGCGGCCTTTGCCACTCCCTCGCGCTCCGCCTCCTCCTTCGCGAGCATTACTGCTTCGTAGAAGGAGGTGACTGCTTGCCATGCCCTCTCGCTCCGCACCATGGCCTGAACCAGGGCCGGACGCGAGAGGTCACCGCTGCCGATCGCCTCCACGAGGACACGGCGGTGGTCCACCCAAGCCGGGCAGACCTCCACCGTATGCTGCGTGCGCTGCCTAAACCGTTAGAGTTACATGAAGAAAATGTATTGTGGAATTGTTTGTCCTAAAGAGTTCTAAATAAAAGTCCGCGACAGCATATATCTACCTTTTATGTGCAATAAATACATTTAAATTGAATACTGTTTTTACATTGCATATTTTAGAGTATTTAGTTAATTCTTATCAAAATAAATACCTTCATCGCTTTTGGTATTTAATGTACATAAAGTTTGTCTTTTACACTAAGTAATTTGGACAAATATTTTAAAAGTTAGAACGATAAGAATGACCTGCGATATTGAGTCGACGGCGCGCAGAACGAGGGTGGAGGGGCGGGCCAGCCAGGGGATGACGCGCCAGAGCGCCAAGTGGAAGGAAGCTATTGCTTAGTAATTATGTTCGAGAAATAACGTAATTAACGCAATTAATGTTGTTGAACTGTCAAAATGAAAGCCATTGCTATTGTAAGTGCTACACAATTACCCCGCTGATTTAGGACACGTTACACGTTCCTGTGGGATAATTTCCGACATCCACGCGGGCGAAGCCGCGGGCAGAAGCTAGTTAATAATATATCTGAAGTGCCGTACTACAGGTATGTGCCCGACCCTGTTCTCGAAAATGGCAATTTCACATTGTACTGGGACAGGACTATTGTTGCCAATAAACCTGGGGGCCAAGTCTACTAATTTACAAACGTCATAATGGTGTCACGATGGTGAGTTTTTGACAGATTTTGTATGGCAAATCTGTCAAAAACTTTGAAAAGACCATTGTGACGTTTGTAAATTAGTAGACTTGGCCCCCTGATATAGTGGTGGTAGACCGAGTAGAGCGGCGCACAATGATCATTGACATAACGGTCGCGCATGACGGGAACCTCGTGAAAGCCTAGAAAGATAAACAAATCAAGTATCTTGACTTGGCTCGCGAGGTTGTCGACATGTGGGATGTGGACTCGCGATCATTGTGCCGATAGTCGTATCAGCCAATGGCTTAATTGCCAAGAGCCTCGACCAACACTTAAGGAGCCTCTCTTTGGGCAGCTGGATCAAGGGCTTGATTCAGAAAGCGGTACTCCTGGACACGGCTCGCATTGTCAGGAGGTTCCTCTCTCAGGAGCTCTGACCGCCGGTAACTTGGACCTTGCTCCCGATACCGGTGGGCTACAATTTTTTTATATTTTTAAATGTTTTTTAAATATATATTTTTTTAAGAAATATTTAAAAATGTAAAATATATAAAAAATTAAATAAAAGAATTTTTTTCTTTCAGTAAGTAGCTACGCTTTTTTCTATTGACCATTATTTTGCTAAAACTGTCACAAACACGCACGATAAGGTGGAAGTACGGAATATGATCGCAGGAAATGAAATCTCCCAATACTTCCTATTGACTTTGGCTTTGTTTCGTATGGCAATAAATCTAAGCGAAAATAAAATAAATAAATCAAAAACAGTTACCGTACATTTTCAATGGTACCTTATATTGATAGGTTTATTTCCTGTAGGGAAAATAAATGTTCTGATTATCAAAATTTCAGCGGAAATAGATCCCAGGCAATAGTCATTGGTTGCGGGAAAGTCCTAAGGGGTGACCACTGACCGTGGCCCTGGCAACGTACAGGCAACTGAAGGGACACGGGTGGGCTTTAGTCAGTAAGAGGCTGACATGCCCTACCGTTCCGCGCAGAGCGGGAGTAGTTATTTAATGATTTTCCACCCAAAAAAAAAAGGCAGTGGTCATGTAATTGTATGGATTAATTTTTTATCTGAAATAAACTGATTAATAATAATTACCTACCCCCCGCGTCCTTTCCAAAAGCGATCAAATTCAAATAATTTATTTTCTCTTTACAAACAAAACAATGGCATTTTATAAGTGCGGTATTTAGTGTCGTCAACCTTGCCAATCTTCAACAAAGGAAGCCGCTTGGCACAGGAATACCTAGTGGTCATCTGAGCTGATTTAGCTCTGTACCCACGTGGTACCACCCTGCAGGTAGGTGGGGGAGGGGCGGGGGAAATCCCATCTACCACGCGCGCGAGCGACGATTGCTTTTGGTTCGATTGCGGCCTACCCAAAACATGAAAATTATGTTTTAGGCTAACAATAATAAGAGGTATTCGTGCCCATTCATTTTGTGTTTGGAGACCAAACAAAGTACTTAATGGTAATGTAGGTTATCAAAATAACTTCATTCCCACTGAAGACGGACATAGGTATTCTAGACAACCAAGAAAAACAGGATGGCGAAATTCTATTTAGAAAATATTTCTTGGGTACAAAATGTATGAAAGGTAAATATATTATACCAGTCAGTCGACTTTTGGCCATATCATTAATGTAGGTTATCCATGGTGTAAAGTGTAGTAAAAATAGCCAAGTAACTGCGACCAACTTGGAAGTAGCATTTGGTCACAGTTCTAACCTAACCTAACCTAACCGACCAAATGGTCGGGGTGACACATAAGCGGCGTTTTTTGTTTTGGAACGTAGTTCCCTTCTGCGCGTTGCGAAAGGGGGCTAGACGGAAAAAATTGGGTTCAAAAGTTGTAACGACACTTTTCATTTTTTATTATACCGCCATCTGTGGGCAACCACAGGTACTAATTAGTAGCATGTCTTTGTGAGGTTCATTTTTTATTATAACGCCATCTGTGAGCGACCACAGGTACTAATTAGTGGCATGCCTTTGTGAGGTTCATTCCATAACTTCCACTTCCATCCGGGTGTCCCTTGACACCTCTCAGCTTTTTTTTATACTAACTAAGGCTACTTTTTTATTTTACGTGCTATGTTGCATTTCACGCTGCGGCCGGCGAGCGCTACTTCCAAGCTGATCGCTTTCCATAATTTCATATTTGGAAACCCAATAAAAGTCCATCGACTCTTTTGCGTGGTCATCCTAATTTGTTTGATTTGTTGTATGCCGCCGCCATGATGCACAACAAAGACAAAGCGACATCAATGCCTCTACCGGTGGATATAAATAATCTAACTATTTTACGATATGATATGAAATGAAATGAAATTGAAATGAAATGAAAAGGATCAATAATGTTTGGCCACATCATGATGTAGTCGTGCGTTTAACCGTTCATATCGTTAAACGTTGAAACAGATAATATAATACTACGTACAGATACTCAATCCCATACAAAGAAATGACACCTCCCTAAGTCGGGCTATTGGCTGGCTAAAGCGAAAATGTGGTACAGTTATGACAAATTGAGTAAAACGCCATCTATTGCAAAGAGCCCTAAACAAAAAGGTTTTATCTTTTTTTGTTGAAAATACGATATTTTATGAGTTACAATAGATAAATCAGCATTAAACAAGGAAATTTTGATTTTTACTAATCTTACTTCAGCTAAAATCTTCCGTTTATCGCTTTTTAGTGACTGTTAATTTCATAATGTTACCTATGCTGCCATCTATGATCTTCTTTCAAGACTAATTATAATTTGTTCGAATTGAGACCCCATGACGTTGAGTAGGTATTCAATGATCTGGCCAGGCCACATCATGATGTGAACAGTGGTCTGAAACTGACCTGAAAACTGCAAAAAACGTAAGAAAATTTGAATTTCGCGGGCTTCCTTGGCGCATCCCCCTTAAGTGTATGGATTATTAAGTAACATTAGTGTGGTTGTGTGCCTCCAATCAATGCAAATCTATCAAAGCAAAGGATCCATTCATGCATTCTACAGCCGCATTAGCATCACAATGAAGTCATCAAGACATTATGTCATTAACGTACAAGACTTGCTATTAAGTGCATTGAAGCTGCTGATTAGATCTTGTCTAAGACTCTATGGTCATTACACACCACGAGAGCGTGAACTGACGTGGATTACAATACCTTCCACGAGTGGTAGACGATAGTCCAATGTATAAATCGATCTCGTAACTCAGATTTTATGCTTCTGCACCTTTCTACTTTAGAGTTATAAGGAACAGGATGTAAAGTTCACTCTCTAAAAAAGGAAGAATCCTCCGGCCAGACGGGTGTTGTGTCTGGCGGGCAACTGCCCATAGGTTGATTTCGGATAGTCTTATATAAATGTCGTTCGCGCGGTAAACTCTAGCTGCGCGATGCAGGTCTTGTGTGACGTCATGTCTTAGTTGCGTAGGTCGTATGTGGTGGTGTAACCGCTACACTACCAATTTTATTAATGTTTGTGAATGGCAACACATTCTTGGTAATATTTTGTACAATATTAATGGTAACACTGACCTGAATAGTTTAATGACGTCAAGCAATAGTGTTTAAATTCACGTTCTTAGTACAAATCTACCGGGCTCTGATACAATTGGCCCCAATTTTTTTTGTATTATTGGTTATTAACGATTATATTAATTTGACAAAAAAGAAATCCTCTCAAAATTATTCTCAATTTTGAAAGCTGTCATTAAATACATTAACTTGTTGCAGAAAGCAATATTAGACTCGATTTTAATGGTTATTTGAACAAATTAATGAAATCATTTGCGTTAATGATCCATTACGTAGTGTTTTTCTTTGTGCAACTGGGTGTAAGTCTACTAGTTTTAATATAGCAGACCAAAGTCAGCGAAATTGAGAACTCCACGGTTACTGGGCCCTTTACCTTGTTTTATCACTTTTGAGAACAACATTCACGCACAATTTTTCTTCAATACGCATTGCTCAATTAGAAACCATTCTCAAGTTCTCGTTAGAAAATCTTTTGAAGATTTTCTCGATCATAATGTTAATGACCTTAATGAATTGTCATTAAGGTCATTAATATAATGATCGACTAGCTTCGCCCGTGCGATACCTTCATAAATTATAGCCTATGTTACTCAGTGATAAAATAGCATTATAATGGTGAAAGAATTTTTGAAATCGGTCCAATAGTCTTTGAGTTTATTTATTACAAACAAAAATACTTTTTCTTTATAATATTAGTGTAGATGTACTCAAGTGGTTCATTAAATGAAGAAGAATGCCTGAATGTCAAGTATATATCTTGTGACATTTATACTCGTTTTCAATAGACGACACGTGAATGAATGCGCGCTGTTGGATTTTCAACGTTCGTCTCAGCGCCGAAAGTTTAAAATTCAACAGCATACTAGCCTGGTTGGGCAAAATGGGCACCATTATCTTTGATAAGGTTATTGTCTTGAGGTCTATGTTGATATTGCAAGAGATTATTGAAGTTTGGAATTTCAAAATATCTTTGTTTTGTGAACTATCTTTGTTTGTTTGTATGTTAGTTTGTCTTTGTTGTTATTTGTCTTCTCCTACTCTGTCCTTCTCATACTTCTGACTTTGTTCATTCTTCCTTTCATATTCAGTCCATTCTTCTTTGGAATGCGCTATCTCTTGATATCAGAACGGCCACCAGTCGGTATGCCTTTAAGCGGAAATTGCGGAGTTATTTTCAAAATAAGTAGAGTAGAGTCATCTCAACATCTCTCACTGGAATTCGTATATATATATATTTATATATATAACTAGCTTCTGCCCGCGGCTTCGCCCGCGTGGATGTCGGAAATTATCCCACAGGAACGTGTAACATGTCCTAAATCAGCGGGGTAATTGCGTAGCACTTACAATAGCAATGGGTTTCATTTTGACAGTTCAACAATTAATTGCGTTATTTACGTTATTTCTCGAACATAATTATTAAGCAATTATAGCTTCTACTTGGCGCTCTGGCGCGTCATCCCCTGGCTGGCCCGCCCCTCCACCCTCGTTCTGTGCGCCGTCGACTCAATATCGCAGGTCATTCTTATCGTTCTAACTTTTAAACTATTTGTCCAAATTACTTAGTGTAAAAGACAAACTTTATCTACATTAAATACCAAAAGCGATGAAGGTAAATTAAGAATTAACTAAATACTCTAAAATATGCAATGTAAAAAAAGTATTCAATTTAACTGTATTTATTGCTCACTATTTTGGTTATAAAGGCTTCCACATAAAAGGTAGATATATGCTGTCGCGGACTTTTATTTAGAACTCTTTAAGACAAACAATCCCACAATACATTTTCTTCATGTAACTCTAACGGTTTAGGCAGCGCACGCAGCATACGGTGGAGGTCTGCCCGGCTTGGGTGGACCACCGTCGCGCGTCGTGTCCTCGTGGAGGCGATCGGCGGCGGTGACCTCTCGCGTACGGCCCTGGTTCAGGCCATGGTGCGGAGCGAGAGGGCATGGCAAGCCGTCACCTCCTTCTGAAAAAATTTTTTCGCGACCTCGACCATTCGAGAACGATTTGAACTCAGTCGAGATTCCCGCTGAGTCGAAGTTTCTGCAGCACAAAACCTAGCCTGATGTTCCCGAGTTGCAGAGAGCCTTGCCTCACGACCTTCCTCAGATTCCTGTGATCGAACTTATCTCATCCTTTTAGCATTTCTGCTACATTGGGAGAGGTTGGATCTTCTTCAAGGCATTCTTACAATAAAATAGTACTTACTACTTAACACACAGTTATTTAGTAAACACGTACTATCGTAAACAATTAAATTAGAAATACTTACAGATTATTATACAGTCTAAAATTGTCACAGTTTAAGTAATAAGTGTTAAGACGTGTAAACCAAACGTACTAATAACTTTATAAAACAAAAGAATTGCTAGAAAAATTAATTACTAACCTGAGCTAATAAACTTATACTTAATAAAGAAAATCTAGAAAAGAAATGCCTAACCTATACCAAATACTTATAATATTTATATACAAACCCTAAATAAAAATTAAGATAAGTATACCGAAAATCAAGGAAAGAAATGCCTAACCTATAACAAATGTTCGATGTGATTCTTTAAATTGACATAACTTTTTTATTTATGAACCGATTGACATGAAATAAACACTAAATGTTAAGTGAAGCTTACTACAATATATTAGTGAAAACCGCATCTAAATCGAATAAGCCGTTTCTGATATTAGCGTGCACAAACACACAGACAAACAGACAAACCGACAAACAGACAAACAGACAAACAGACAAACAGACAAACAGACAAAAAAAAATCTAATTACAATCTCGGGTTCAGCATCGATATAATAACAACCCCTGCTATTTTTTTTTCATATATTTCCATTGTACAGACACCACTTTTCTACAATTTTATTATATGTATATAGAAGAATAGAAGAAGATAGATAGATAGATATAGATGTGTTATGTTTTTTTAATAAAAATTTTTTCTTTGTTCCTCTCAAACAGAGCACCTGCCATCAAATCTCTTCGCCACCCTTGGTTGACCGGTAGAGAATGCCTAAGGCATTAAGTCCGCCTTTGTACCTTTTTTTTGTGTGCGAAAAGTTTAAATAAATAAATAAACTATGTGAGGTATTTGCAATAACAACGATGAGTTATCGACGTTATCATGCTAGGTAAAGCGTACAGAGTTGCAATTTTTAACCGAGTTCCAAAAAGGAGAAGGTTCTATGTTCGTAGCGTATGTATTTTTTTTTAAATGTAATGTCACCGATTTCTCTGTCAATTGTGACCGATTTTGAAAACTTTTTTTTGTTTGAAAGGGTAAGGTCCCGTATAAAGTTTATTAACTATGCCTGGATAGGTTTTGAGTAGTGTGAATTTATTTAAATTATTTATTTTTACTGCGATGGTCCTAGTTTATCATTTGTGACTTCGAGTTACAGCATTAATAGCTATATGTAAACGGGCACGCCCTTTATGCCTGGAAGTTTTCATTCGGGTTTACTTTTTATTTTCGCTTGAGTATAGATTTCAATGATTTTTGTTAGTGTATTGGCGTGTGCTAGCTGACATATTGAAAATAATTTAATTTAACGTTTTGCGTTGCGTAATGTAAATTATCTTGCATAAATACTATTGTATAGAATCAAGTTTTTCTAACTGAATAGACAGCTTCAGCTTTGGAACTGATAGCAGAAACCAGCATAATAGTTATTAACCATTACAGTATACTCCCAAATTCGATACAAATGTACATAATAACGTTCTTTCGTCATCATTAAGCCTATTTGTTATAACCACGGTCAACATAATAAATAACTTTGTCGTTCAAGACGAAAGTACCGACAAAATTCCTGGCCATTCAGGGCCATTCGGGGCTATTCGGGGCTGTTCGGTTATTTTCGGCAGTCATCAATAAAACATTATGATGGAACGCCTACACTGAGATTGAAGGTTGTGATTTAAGATTACCTACTGTTTTTCTTGTAAATTACTTATGACCCGCCTTATGTAGTGTATTTTTTTAATATGCGCTACTGCTAAACGTGAGGTCCTGGGTTCGATTCCCGGGTCAGGCAAAATGTTATTAGGTTTTTCCATCAGGAATCCGTAGCAGCCCAAAGTCTGGATTTGTGCCCGGGCAATAGGCTCGCTCCCTATTACATGGGGCTTAAACATAACTTTTGAAATGTGGGTGTACCTAATAGGTATAGAGACACCTGTGCCTAACCCTTCGGGAAATATGGGCGTGATGTCCCGATGGGATTTTTCATCGACATAAACGACGACCTTGCATTCAAACTTTCATCCTGTATTTAATTAACACATGTGGGGATGAATTTTCAATAATCCTTCCTTAGTGGTCACCTCCAATATTTAAGGAACTCTTGTGCAAATTTTTATGCTTCTAGACCCAGCAGCTTAGGCTGTGCATTGTCTGTCAGTGCATGAATTTAAGAATTTGATTAAGTTCAATAATTGTGGAATAATAGTCGTAGCAGCTACGGCGTAGGGTAATGCTACGGCGTAGCTGCCGTAGCATTGGCCTGCGCCTAGGGCTGAGCGCTGTCATAAAAATTCAAACTATCCGTCCGTTCAAACAAAACAAGCTCAAACCTAAAATAAGGTAGGTCTATAAGCAAACTAGTTCTGCTACTAACAATGCTCGCTAGCCTATTAACCGTTGCAGACACGCCTACACCTGTAATAAAAACCAAAAAGAAAATAGTGTTACTAATAAAAACAAATCGCGTAGTCGCTACGGCGTAGGCGCCGTCAAAGTTACGACTGCTACGTGGTCGTAGCAAATCACTGATTGCTTCTTCAAATGCTAAGTGAAAAACGACCATCGAATTTTGTTTCTTCGTGTCTCAATATGAAACTTTATAAAAGGTATTAGAAAATTCTAGACACACTTACCAAGGGTTCTTATTAGCCGTTATTCATAATTTCTTCTCAGTTACGAGATATTATTTTTGAAGTGAAAACTTCTTTAGCAGCGTTGTGCACTTTTTAAGCTATTGCATAGCTTCTATCGCAGGCCTTGAGCGTGGAGACCTAATCCAGAAATTCCGTAACGAAAATACGACTAGGTACCTAAGAAAGAGTGTTTTGTATTGAAAATTATGTTTAACTGCTTGACAACAAAGTTCAAATTTACTTAAACGAATGATACGAGAGTGTTGTATTGAAAATTATGTTTAACTGTTTGACAACAAAGTTCAAATTTACTTAGACGAATGATACGAGAGTGTTGTATTGAAAATTATGTTTAACTGTTTGACAATAAAGTTCAAATTTACTTAGACGAATGATCCTTGACTATTAAGAGTTAAATTAAAACCTTTTTATTAGTTTGATGTTCCCATTACGTTGTGTCAAGTTTTAAAAACTATAAATGTGAATGACAGTTCCTGTCAATGTCATCATTGCTATTTCTTGTATTCGGGTTAATATTTTACAATTGCGTAAGTTGATAAAATATGCTGCTATGCAATACCTTCGCCGCGGCAGTCCCCGAGTGCCACACGTCTTTTTTTTTTGGGATGGGTAAAAAATGTTAAACTCGCGTCAGAAGTGGGACCGAGAGATCCGTTGCCTAGCAGCTGACAAATTAAATATCAAAAGAAATAGTTTTGACATTACGATTGCGAGAAATTTTACCCATATTAATGGGTAAAAAAAGCAGTCAAAACATACTTCATGAAAAGTGTTTAAATAAATTATTTATTTTTGTTAGAATATATTTTGATAATAAATAAATATAATGAAAATTGTATTTAACCACATAAATTATAGTACTTTTAAACTGATAAATAAAGCAATTAGTGTCAAGTCAAGTTCAAGTTTCCACTTCTGCCGGCACTCCCGGAGTGCAATACGTTGTTTTTGGACGGGAAGGAGGCGTTGGACCCCCTCTTAAGAGAAATAGTGGTGTCGTAGAATCTTACTTTGTAGGGTTTTAAAATTTGGATGATGGCACGTGGCTAGTCCATGATCTGGGTTACGACATAGGATACTTTCAAGGCCGGTAGTACGTTCTCATGGGATATTTTTCGACATTAACGTGCGCAAAGCCACAGGCAAAAGCTAGTTTCATATAAATTCTGCTTCAATGTGATTCGACCCTTACACGACTACTAAATACGTGCCTAAGTTCAAAGTATGTACTTACTTAAACGTAATTGGATGGAAATATTATATTATTATAATTATTAATACTCTAACATGAAATTGAAAACTTTTGTTGACTATAGGTATCTTCCATCTTTCCATTGAACACGTACTGAACTTAGTTATAATTAAATTAACTAAGTTATACGTGGTTAAAGTATCAAAATAATATGAAGGGTTCGGGTAATTCAAATACACACACAGGCACACTTTCCTGTTGATTTATAATTTTACAATTTTTATTTGTTTCCTTTTATATTTATTTTATTTTATTTGTGTTATAATTATGTTGTGTTGTGTGCCTTTTCGTCTGTGCTAAATAACTGTATTTTTTTTTCTTTCAAATATTAGTGATGAGAACTGTTTTAAAAAGTTGTGTTAGGCCGTTTCCTCATTGGTCGGTGCGGAATCGTTTCGGTATAGCATCCTCGGTTTAATGAAACGATACCACACTGCTTGCATTTTTCCTTATTAGTCGGTAAGTAGCAGTGCGGTATAGTATGCTCTGTATACCGAAACGTAATTAATAAAAAAATAGGCGTTCGGTAAGCTTTCGGTACCGAGCATGCTGTAAAAAACGTGAAGTGAGCGGATATCGCACTGGATGTTTCTACCGAGAGGCGGTAAACTGAAACGATTATGCCCTACTCTTGCGTATATCGAGCCAATCAGGAAATGCTCAATGAAATATAGGCGCTCAGTAAGCTTTCGGTACCTAGTATACCGAGCATGCTGATCCCGCACCGTTGACGTACCGACCAGTGAGGATAGGGCCTTAAATTTATTTGGATTTTGTTATCCGAATATGGCAAAACATATGATGGAATGAAATGATTTTATTTTCTGTAAATAGATTTGAACCAATACTTTTACACATCAATAATATTTAAGAAACTAGATGAGGTTGGTGTTTCCTATCTCATTCTCGACTCTGGGAATAAAGGCCAAAACAAATTCAGAGGTCACAGTCTCTTTTAAAGTTCGGACATAATCTTGGTCAGATCATGTGAAGACCATATAGATTTGTGTCTGAAATGGTCTTTTGAGGAAATAACCACACAGATTGAGTGGACCTCTCCAGTCAGTGTTATCAGTAATCGTGCCGCTTAACTCAGAACTTATAAGGATCTCAACTAATCGATGAACATAAAGAAGAAAGGACATAAAATATGAGTTGTGAATTTGACAGAAGGCCTAACGAACGTAAATTCGAACGATTATGAAATTGAAAATACCCGTTTCGCGCGTTTCGAATATTAATTATTGGGTAATATTTTTTAAACTGTTATTTTAACATTAGGGAGGTTATGATGATCAGTTGAAAAAAATAATCGGCGGTTGGTAAATTAGTTTGTGACAGTAAAACATGGACAATAATAAAGCGAAAATTGGTCGATTATTACATCCTACAATGTGCAAAAAATACTCAATTACTGTAATTAATGAATGAGCAGTAAAAATAATGGAATAGGCGGTTAGATAAATAGTTCGGTGTTCATAGGTTAGGTTGGAACTGTGACCTACCACTTGCGAGCCGAATTGGTCGCAGTAACTGGGTTAGGTTAGGTTAAAACTGTGACCAATCGCGCGGGAGCCGAGCGAGCGCTACTTCAAAATTATACTTCTTACCGATTTAATGATTAAATATTACGCTGTGTTACTACATACGTTAACTATCAAAGTAACTCACTGGTTAACAGCTAAAACACGATTCATATATCTTATGTTATTTATAGTCAAATAACGAATCGTTTTTGAACCACTCGTAAGATTTTGTTAAAAGTATGTGGTCAATACTGCATAACGGCAAGCGTACGCTACGCCCCCCCCCCCTAGGTGAAAAAAAAGAATGAAATGAAGTACGTTAATTTGCGGTAAATATGACGCACAAAAAGAACACAAACACAAAACAGACAAGCTGGGGAAATATGCGACACATCCTTGCAAACGGCCATGCATAAAACTTTTTTCAGACCAGCGCGATTTGTCGCGCGACGTGACACGAACAATACAAAACTTCACGGTATAACAATAACCGGTGTCGCGTCGCGCCACAAATCACGCTGGTCTGAAAACAGCTTAATGCTGCGACCCTACGCGAGACAGAGCCTGCCGGCTGTCGCTGAAATCCAGCGCAGCCGGCACGCGCGGCGGCGTTGTAACATGATGACGTCGACCGGTGCAGAATACAATTAGAAATAACTAAGAAATAAAAAAAAATAGTTTGGAAAATCCAAAAGTGCACGCCTCATACTTATCACATGCTTATCACTCATTCATAAACGAAAAAGAAATTCAAAACATAGTTTAAAAATGAACAATTTATCACTTTTCATGAAGTCGTAATGTCAACGCCTGACAAAGATATTTACTTGGCGGTTGCTAGGCAACTTCAAGTCAAAGGATGGAAATATTTAGTTAAAGATATTATATTTTAGTTAGTATTTTATTAATTATAATTAAACAACTTTGAATAAAAGAGCCATTTTCAATAGGGTTCCTTCTACGGCTGAAACGAATGTATAAAAAAAATATTGACTCAATTAGTTGATTTTATCGCAAGCTACAATGTTTTCAGGGTTCATAAATTGACGGACACGAATTTTTTTTCAACAATTTTTATGCTTTTTCCATTTCTGCTGCATTAAATCAATTGTTAAAAAGTACAGTATTAATCTCCATTTAATCATCTATACAATGGTATATAAATTAAGTAGGTTCTGTGTACTAGCAGGAGTGTAACAATAAAAACAGTCTGTTACAGAAATGGGGCAAAAAAATTTTTCGATCGTAGAGCACACTCTAATGCTTCGCATTACGAGTCGTGCAAAAATTATAAATAAACAATGAATCAACAACCTTAAAAACGTGGCTGGGACAGACTGACTTCGGAAGGCAGAGGGCCGATCGGGTGTTGTGGCGCAGTTTAGGAAAGGCATATATCCAGCAGTAGAACGCGATAGGATCAGTTTGTTGTTTATTGAGGTCGTCTTTAAAGAGAGCCATTTTCCCCTGTTAATGACCTGTAAATGTCAATAGGGTGCGTAAGGTAAGAATTTTTTTTAAATCTTTTAAGGCTTCAATAACTTTTGAGGGTCAAAACAGTAGGCTGGATACACCATGGTGTCTAGACCAAGACAATTTATTGTATCTCTTACGACATACATATAAATAGAAAAGACGACTTAAAAGAGAAGTTGGACGTGTAAACAAATTAACTTTCACAAAGAAGCGTCGAAGACTCACACAAAAGAATATCATATTCTATTTAATTTAGTATAAGAAGAGTGAATCCTTTCTAAAGTTACTTCTTATGCTTTTTGACAAAGCCTTAGAAAATAAATTAATATAAAGATTCGAGACACCTGGGCAATTTAAAACCACTGTTGTTGCTTTACCACAAATGTGAATTGTTACAGCTATCCTAATCCATGAGTGTTTGTAAACGCACATACGGAAAAACTTCTAGATCAGAAATATCTGCCTACTGAGATAAGTTAGCCTAAGATCTTTTAGTAACGGGTTTAATAATTGGATATTTAAATGGATATGACCCGTTTAAATATCCGGTTTAAAGAGTTTATTCTCATAAAGAACACATACAGTTCACTTAAATATGAGATATACAAATAAATCATGCAGTTATAAGGTAACAAAGAACTCCGTGAGTCGATAAAATGACGATAGAAAATATTCAAAAACTAGGCTTTTAAAAATACAATAAGGTTATTTCAGTTATTTTTCATGCAGGCATTTTCTATATTTTACTGTGTTTCAGAAACATAAACTTTTAACAATTTTTTAAAAATATTTATATTTTTTGCAACAGTAATATTATCTGGCAACTTATTGTAATATCCAATTATTAAAACCGTTTCTTCTGTAGGAAACGGTTTCTTAAGTAATCATTTGGGTTATCTTAGAGCGGCTACCTACATCCAAACAGTGAAGTAGAATAATTGATATTCTTTCGGATTATATGCTTTAAAATGATGGCGAAAACCATCGTATGCCGCCGACCTCTACGCGAGCGAACAAACAGGCAGAAGCTAGTAAGTACTGTATACAGAGTGGCACAGACATCGATGCGCAACCTATTATTACCATTGCATGATTCTGACATTTTTCGTCAGTTATTAAAATCCGGATTTATAATCGATGATGTAGATTTTCAGCATCCAGATTTTCTGTCGCCCGATCACAATTGATCCATCTTCCGTGGTACATCCAGCATACTGCCTTAATGTTATTCTCATGCTTTATCTTTCTTTCACAGTGGTAGAACACTCCCGTCCCCGCGTCTGCTCGTTACCAGAGAAGCCGTACAACCCTCGGGTGTCAGACGACCTGTACCGTCTGCGGACTTTCAGCATCACAACCAAAGGTGGCGTGGTCAACTGCGGTGACTCCATCTGCAATCGCCGAAGTCGCTCCAATACCTCGGTTAATTCTACTAATAGCAGGTAAGACTTTTAAGCCCAGCGCATATTAGAAGGCATAAAGGGAAGGAAGAAAGATATTTTATTTGAGACACGCACAGAAAATAATAGACGATAAAAATAGGAACATTTAAAACTAACAAAATAAAAGCCGTGCAAGGCCAAAAAGGCTCCTACTATACTATAACTATAATCAGTCTATAATGTTCCCACTGCTGGGACACAGGCCTCCTCTCTGTGAGCCTGGGCTGTAATCTACCACGCGGGCCCAGTGCGAGTTGGTAGATGTCACATGTCTTAGAATTTTTGGTTCTTGGACATGCCGGTTTCCTCACGATGTTTTCCTTCACCGTTTTGAGAGCAGTGGTGGTGAAATTATTTACACAAAGTAAAGCGCCTGCGTGGGTTCGAACCTAAGACCGTTCGTAACTCGGGCCCGTTACCATTGAGCCACCACTGTTCCAAAAAAGCTCCTATCTCAGCATAAGGCTGTGATATTTAGAAAAAAAATACCGCAGTGCTGGTATTCTGATAGGGCACGCTGTGCTAAGGCAACACCTACGGTTAGTACATATATACCCACTAGGTGAATACAACATAATACAACAATTTATTAAAATTTACATAAATATAAATATGTATTCCTTAAAATTACATAAATATTAAGTACAATGAATATTACGATCGACGCACGCACGCCCGACATTTTTCGATCGTAGAGCACTCTCTAATGCCGCGCATTATGAGTCGTGCAAAATCATTTATTTGAACCCATTTAAGATCATTTATGTTGTACATTTGAAATAAAATTAAAACTTTAAACACAATAATTTTATTAAAAGAGTTCATGCAGAAAATGAAATAATGAAAACTTATAAAGTTATACGCTAATTCTGTCCCGAGTTGTGAACAAAAAAGAATATTGAAATATCAATTTGGTAATGTGATTAAAAATCTACTGAACCTGAAAAAAAAACTACTTTGAGGCTTACATTGTACATACTAAAAATAACATTGTTTACCGCAAAGAGCAAATGCGTGTAGTCATACTTTGTACAGAGATGTTTACAACAACAAAAATGGTTTGGTATGGTGATTGGAAACAAATTTTAAATTATTAAGTAAACTTCACAAACGTAAATTGAACCATAGACATATTTTTTACATAAGGTAGTCTTACTATAGACATATTATAGTCATAGACATATTTTTTACGTAAGGTAGTCGTAGTCTTAGTCTCTATAAGTAGAAAACCAATAAAAACATGTCTCGTGAATTCATAGACAATATTCCCCATAATATTATAATTATGAAAACCTTAAAGATTGATCATTCAAACCGAAACACATAATATACAGTATGTATCAGAAATAGGTGGTAGGTAATATTATATTTACATCAAATTGAACCATTTTCTCCATAGGATCAACATCGTAAAACGTGAAAAAAATGTCATCTATCCCATAAATTCGCGTGGATAATCAGCTCTCCGGTAAAAAATAATCAGCTCCCCGGTAAAAAACTGCAATACCTACTATTGCAGTTTTTTATCGGGGAGCTGATTATTTTTCGGCATCCCAATATATGTATAATTTATTTTGTTTTCTCTTCTATTCTTACACACTTTATCTACTTTCCTATCGCAGGTATGCTGGAAGAGATTTCTTTATAAATAAGCATCACCTTTGTACGTATTTTTAGGGTTCCGTACCTCAAAAGGTAAAAACGGAACCCTTATAGGATCACTCGTGTGTCTGTCTGTCCGTCTGTCACAGCCAATTTGCTCCGAATCCAATGGACCGATTAACTTGAAATTTGGTACACATATGTATTTCTGTGACCCAAACACGGACGTGTAACGAAAATAAAATAATTTTGAATATGGGGTTCACTTTTGTGGGGCAAAGAAGAAAATTTAAAAAAAAAGTTTTGCAAATTGTACTGTGTGACATATCAAATGAAAGGAATTGTTACAAGGATCTTAAATATAATTTTTTCATAATTATTAAATATATGTTTTTAGAGATATTTATGAAAATAGATGAAAATTGACCATTCCCCCCCCCTTATCTCCGAAACTACTGAGCCTAAAATTATGAAAAAAATACAGATAATAGTTCTTTACTCATAGATTACAGGAAAACCTATAAGAAGTCTATGGTCTAAAAATAACATGGTAAATCTCTCAATATTGTATTTGCGGTTGGAATGTATGGGAAAATATGTTTTGCAACTATAATGTTAAGTTAGTTCTTGGGATAATTTATTGCTACTGCTAGTTCGACTAAGGCCCCAGTACACGTTGCTCGCCCAACGTGTACTTAGGCGAGGCATCCTTCACTTCTCGTACCTGCCGCGATGTATTCTGTTTGCCGATTTCACGGTGCGCTAGTACTAGCCGGCATTGTCGGTAGGCACTGCTAACACATTAGCCAGTGAGCTATGTAAAGTTCAATTAATCATTTTAGACGAAATATCTATGTTTTGAAGTAGGACATTCATTCATACAGACATGCCATTTGCTGGTAAATCTATTATTTCTGTAGGAGATTTTAACCAATTGCCGCCAGTTGGAGACAACTGGATTTTTCAGCCTAAAACAGGACGTAATCCGATGGCAGTTTTAGCTCGTGCACCATTGTGGGAACCATTTAGCCTGTTTCCAATGAGCAAAATATGGCGTCAGAGGGATGATCCATTCGACATTTAATTATTTTATTTCCTTTATTTCAAAGATACAAAGGTCTAAAAATTTTGTTAAGAACATTTTTGAAAAATAGTGTTACAGCCAAATTAGACCGATTTTCATAGAAACATAGATTTCCAGTTATCAGTTCCTCTTCCTCTTCCGGTACACGGTTGCCACTCCAGAACGTTTCGGCCCCAGGCCTATCGGCCATCTGTTCTGCGAGCAATGTGCCCTGCCCACTGCCATATAAGTTTGGCAATTCTTCGGGTTATGTCGGCTACCTTGGTTCTCCTGCCGATCTCTTAATTTCTGATTAGATCACGTCGTCATGGAAACTCTAAGCACAGCACCATTGCCCTTTGGGCGACTTTCAGCCTTCTAATGAGGCCCATTGCAAGCTATTACTTTTCAGCTCCATAGGTCATCACTGGCAACACGCACTGGTCCCGACTGCGGTATGTGAGACGAGAAGATATTGCGTAGCTTCCCGAACACTGCCCAGTGGAGTCGGATTCCACGATTGACCCCATTCTCGAAATTGAACCTACCTCACTGGACAGTTTGTCCTAGGTAAACGTTTCATTCAGGTTCGATGACAATACAATAATAAAGTATCTCTTGGAGCTGACGATTATGAAGCCAAAAGGTGGATAGTGGAACTCTTCAGCGGCTTCTAGTAAACCCCTCGAGTTTAGGTTCATATGATTTGGTTTGAGGAGTCCAATATATTGCAATTTGGTTTCGAGGGTCTGATGATGGAGCCAGCAGGTGGATAGTGGAACTCTTCAGTGGCTACTACTTAACCTTTCAAGTTTGACCTCATATGCTTTGGTTTGTCGAGTCCAATATATTGCACTTGGTCTCGAGGGCCTGATGACTGAGCCAGGAAGTGGATAGTGGAACTCTTCAATGGTTACTAGTAAACCCCTCGAGTTTGAGCTCATAATGATTCGGTTTGACGAGTCCTATATATTGCACTTGGTGTCGAGGGTCTAGTGATGGAGCCAGGAGGTGTATAGTGGAACTATACACCTCCTAGGGGTATTAGTAAACCCCTAGAATTTGGGCTCGTATGATTCGGTTTGAAGAGTCCAATATAGGTCGAGTGCCCGATGATGAAGCCAAGAGGCGGATAGTTAGAACTCTTAAGTGGCTATTAGTAAACTCTTCGAGTTTTAAGTCATATAATTCGGTTTGACGAGTCCAATATATTGCACTTGGTGTCGAGGGTCTGATGATAGAGCTAGGAGGTGGATAAGTATAATAGTAAACCCCTCGAGTTTGGGTTCATATGATTTGGTTTGACGAGTCCAATATATTGCAATTTGGTTTCGAGGGTCTGATGATGGAGCCAGCAGGTGGATACTGGAACTTTTCAGTGGCTACTAGTTAACCTTTCAAGTTTGACCTCAAATGATTTGGTTTGTCGAGTCCAATATATTGCACTTGGTCTCGAGGGCCTGATGATTGAGCCAGGAAGTGGATAGTGGAACTCTTCAATGGTTACTAGTAAACCCCTCGAGTTTTAAGTCATATAATTCGGTTTGATGAGTCCAATATATTGCACTTGGTGTCGAGGGTCTGATGATGGAGCTAGGAGGTGGATAGTTGATTTCTTTAGTGGCTACTTATAGTAAACCGGGCAAGTCAAAACATCGTTGTTTGTTTTTAAATTAAATGAATAAACTAGACTAAAAAGTACAAAATAAAATAGTACTTAGTTAAAAAAAAAAAACCGGTCGAGTGCGAGTTGAACTCGCGTGGAGAGGGTTCCGTATGATGAATATGTTATATATACAGGGTTATTTGTAAAACACCAGCAACCTCTTACGGGGTTATTGTACTCATCATTATGAACAACTTTCACAATGGGACCAAAGTTAAAATTGCGAAAAAAAAATCTGCTGTTCCCTACATTTATGTTCTCATATCTTGCAAAATGTGTGGAACAGCTGATTTTTATTTCGCGATTTCAGGTTTGGTCCCATAGTAAAAGTTGTTCATAATGATGAGTACAAAACACCTTAAGAGGTTGCTGGTGTTTTACAAATAACCCTGTATATATAACATATTCATCGTACGGAACCCTCTCCACGCGAGTTCAACTCGCACTTGACCGGTTTTTCTGTTCCTTTCCTCTTATGTGTTTCTATGGGCCGCCTCCACGAGCGAGAGAACCGCGGCGATATTATCGTTGTGCCACGTATTTCTATACACTCTCTTAGGGGCCGTCTCCACGAGCGAGAGAATCGCCGCGATGCGACGAGTGGCTGAGTACGAGCGAAACGTCATCGTATCGCCGCATGCTCGTCGCTACTGGCAGCGCGCCCGCCGCGCTCTCGCCGCGGAACGTGGCGCTCTCGCAGTGAGAGCACGGCGAGGCGTCCGCCCGCTGTCAAACGCGGTGATTCCGATAAGAATTGTCGCGGACACGCGGCGATTCCGTTACGAGTCGCGACAATACGCTGACGGAATAATCGCTCGTTCGTGGAGATTACCCGACGTAGAAGCACGGATCCGTCGCGATTCTTTCACTCGTGGAGGCGGCCCCTAAACTGTTAAATAAATAAATAAATAACCACAGTCGGCAATCGTCCGGTCGCGTGTTTGAAACTATCATGACTTGCTTCCGGCAAAGGAAAACATTCTCAGTAATGAATGACACTTATTTCATGGATTATACCGCGTTTTAAGTAAACCTATTTCTTTGTAATGAACACTTAAGATCACGAGGAGACTTCATCAATAACAGAAATGGTGGGGGCGGCCAACCATATAGATTAGACAACTGTGCGTCGTAACTTTATCTGCAAATGGACGGAAATTAACGGTAAACCTATAGTCTATTCTGAAATGACGCGGAACCGCTACCGCATTTTTCGCACACGGTAATACAGTAGTGGAGCGCGTCATTTCAGAGTGGACAATCTTTACTTATTTTTTATTGCCAAATGGGCCAGCTCAAGACCTTGATCTCACCTGATGGAAAGCGATGAATGAGGTCTACTAAGGAACGAGCGTCCTCAGAAGATGCATTGTTCACTCTTGCTTTTGGGCGGGGTAGGGAGAAGTTTATAGTAATACCCAGATTGTGCTTGTTTTGTTATAAGTCCCAAATATTGAGGGGCCAGTCTTTTGCCAGTAACCCGTCACATTAATTCATCAAATTCTCAGTATCATTTCAGAGACTCCGCTCTGGTACTGAGAATTTGATGATTGAATTTTCTCATGGGCATAATTATAGTCATTTAATTATAGTCATTTGTAAGGATGCAATAACATTCTGGCTAACCCGCGGTTGAATTCCAGGATTACATGCTTAGCAGTTGCTCTTGTGACATGCATTATTGTTAACTTAAAAAAATCTCTAACTAAACGAAACATGATTTATAGATCCATAGTTCATACCATTGCTAATAAAGCTACATTTACCATCGTCTTCAATAAATTGTCCACTAAGAGATGTACTGTTCAACATCACGCCATGTTGGGGCAAACCAAAGACAATGCAGTAGTCACCCGACATCCACAAAGACCAGACGGACGATGTCTAATCAGATTAAAAGAGATTTGTAACTGATTACCGTGTTGCGTGACCGGGGTAGGGTTGACACTGCTGGTCTTCCAACTGAACCAAGACGAGGTGATCCGATAGAAAACTATATTAGTCAACATAGCGTAGAATGAGTTTGCTGAAGTAGTAATAGGTGGGCAATAGAAACAAAGAACCGATTACCGTTGGGTTCGACATGTTCTTACATACAGACCGCGAATCGGCAAACAAGGAGTAGAAGGAACTGTTAAGGTCAGGTGAAGGGATAATTTTAGATGAGTTAGGCTAAAACAGAATATAATAGAATAAATATTTTACTTGGGAGGTCATAATTAGAGAATGTCCAAGTGTCTGTCTAGCAGTCCAGTGGACTTCTTTATACAGACATTACATAGTTGTAGAATACTTTTTTTTTCTAAACCTGCCACCCCTATCCGCGACCTACTTACTCGTTCGCACCCCTCACTGATTAACGCGCGGTCACAGAGCAGAGCGTCTTATTCTATGACGAGTAATAATGGACTACATTAGTATAGAACTATTACTTAGCTTACTAATAGACGTGTTTAATAGGTAACATCTGCAAGTCATAGATTAACAATAATAGAGGTTAACGTGGTTGAAGCTCGATCAATTTACATCTCTGCGTGTAGAGAAAAGTCACTAGCCATATATGCATTCTTGGCACGAATGTTTTCTCCGGAGCGACATACAGAGCTACAACTACAGACCATTCACTATAACTTGTCCCTTGCCGTCATGTTGGAACCATTGCTTGTCAAGCTTAGTTTCAATACAAATAGAGTTCAAAATGGCCAGTGACAGATCAGCACTACCAATTGAGTCATGGGACAAGTTATAATGAACGCACAGAACAAGGTTTTTGTGTTGCTTGAATGAAATTGCCCTGTCAATGTCATTCAAGCCCCAAAATATCTTTGTCGTGGTTGGTAAACATTTGTAAAATCATTCGAGAAATTTTATTGCAAAAAAAAACCGGTCAAGAGCGAGTCGGACTCGCGCACCGAGGGTTCAGTAAGGAGCTTCATTCGTATAGGTACCTAAATAGTTCTGTGCCCAAAAACTAGTCCTCTAAATTGTATGAGCGCCCATACAACTCAGAGGACTATCTTAATTGGCGGCAACTATGTATGTATGGGGACACCCTTTCATTTTTAACTTTAAAATTTCCGGAATTTTCTCTTTACTTGTGCTGTAAGACCTTGTATTTTATCACATTTCGTGATTCTAGGTCAAGGGGAACTACCATATAGGTTTTCGACCCAAAAAAATATAGGGTACTTCCGGTTGACCTAGACTAGAAGTGACAATTTCGGTTAAAAACAAGGTCTTACAGTACAAGTAAAGGGAAGATTCCGAAAAATAAATAAGTTGAGCATACTCTCTCCAACAAAAAAAAAAATTCAAAATTCGTCCACAATATTGACGGAGAAATCGGCGGACATACAAAAAAAAAACATACGCGACAAACATTGTAAGCTCCTCCTTTTTGGAAGTCGGTTGAAAATTAAAAAATTCCCTGTTCATACTGCTTTTTATTCTATAGCAGATGTTTGAATTTTTTTATTATTGGTCTTCTTATAAAAATAATCCTCCCACCTTAACCGTAATGCCAGCCACACACGTAAATCGTTACGTGTGTGGGTGAAATTTGCGCAAACTTCTTTGAAAACACGTCAAGTTAGATTTGCGCAAGCCTAAGTTTGCGCAAACAAATCGTTACGTGTGTGTGGCTGGCATTAAACGTATAAAACAGGGAAAACAAAATATTAATCATGTCAGGTGGCTATACCAATTACGTTGGTACACCAATTGGATTGTAATGAGAAAATCTAATTATTGTGGAAGTAGCAAGGATAGGTATTAATAATTTTCCATAAAAAGACCCTTTTTTTAAATTTTAAGGGGTATTTTGTAAGATCATAAGAAACCATTTTCAGTCATTTTGTTGCTAAGTTGATATGGCAAATGAACCATGTTATACCTACTCTTGTAGATACAGTAACATCCAAAATATTTAAAATCTAGTTCTACTACAGCTCTATTTTCACATAATACATATTTAGAACCGTTTGTTTCCCCAACAAAATACTACCTAATTATATCGTTCTACAGTGACCGTATATAATGGACATACGCCACGACCCAATTCTGGCCAACCAAATTGGTTCACAACCTTCAAAATCGTTTAAAACAATTCACACCTGAACATAATTCCCAATTCAAACTTGCACAATGAATAAGAAGTTCGAAATTCAAACTGGAGCCATTCATTCAGTAAGAGTGTACGTAAGACTGGTCGTTCTTCGTTCAAAGGTCACCGGTCATTATTGGCTTTAAGTGCGAACAAGGGATGGCGCTATAACTTTTGTGTAGCTCCATCTCGTTTTTGCACTGAAACAATTTATGTCTTTGACACTTCCCTGTAAAGGTCCTTGTGGGAGCTAAGCGGAGTCATTACTAGCTCCGCTCTGTGGTTAGGACGGAAATGTGCGGTTTTGGTTGTGATGTAGTCGTTTGATCTTGTGTAGGTGTTTGTTAATTTTGTATTTAGTTATTTGTATCTACGTACTGCTGTTTGTAATCAACCCATGTAATTTGTTTAAACAGGTCAAGTAGTACCAAGGTAACATAGATCAAAGGTTTCGTGAGTGTGTACATCCCGATTTTTATAACTGTGCCTGTCAACGTCAAAATATTACAGTAAAAGTGGTTTAAATGCCAAATTAAAGCTTCGATCAAACCTGAACACCACAACGCGGGAGGCGGGAAGCGAAGCGGGAGCATCTACCGCGCGGCGGAGGCTGCTCGTGTTATCGCGCCATGCACACCTAAGCGACCGTAAAGCGGGAATACCGCGTTCGGGACGCACGCGTCTTGTGGTCAAACGTGTGTACGAATAATCATTCATTATTTTAACCTGTGATTTTGATATGACACAGATTTTTATAGAAAGAGTGAGAGAACATCTTATTTTGTACGATGTGAAAAATCCAGGATATAAGAATCAACGTAAAAAGGATAAAGTAAGCACGCACACTCAAGAGGAAGCAATAAAATTTCTTCTTCATCAGAGTCAGACTATGTTAAATATGAGACTGACATAGCACAACAATTTATATGTTACACTAGTTTATAGCCGTGCGGCTGTGACTATTCACTAAACAAAATGAAGTTCGCGGTTCGCGCAGTAGTCGCGCATCGCAGCGAGCATGGCCTACTGTGAGATAGCTTATAAATCACACATTTTATCACAATTTGGGCGATAAAATAGTTTTATCACAAATGCAAGCACGGCGGCGTGAGACAATCTCTTGACTTGTGACATAACTTCTTGACGTTTATTTGGGACTCAAAATGTCTTATTTGCTACTATGGGCGCACCAATTTTGTCACAAATGCCACATATAACTGTCGTCCGTACGTCAAAAGTGAATTAGTTCACAACAAAATTAAAAAGTTGTAAAACTGTATTAACCTGCATTAAAAAAAACGTATTATTTTATTTGGTCGCTTATTCAGATGATCATAGACATTTTAATTTTTTAAATTTACTGTGTCGCACTATGAAGTTAGCAACAAGAAAGGCAGGTCGCACCTCAGATTTTATCACTTGGTTGACCCGTACTAGCATTTAAGACAAATTGTAAGACATGACAAAATTTATCATGTCTTGTCACAAATGTCTTGGGTACACCCTGTGCTAGACTCGCAGGTGTGCACGTTAATTCCCGTGATAGTTTCGCGTTGTTGACGCTCCCACTTCGCTCCCGCGTCCCGCGTTGTGGTCGCGCAGGTTTGGCCGAAGCTTATGGAATAATAAGACAGAACTGTGGAGACTACACGAGTTGTGTAAACCTTATTAAGAGGCGTCGGGGCACTGAGGAGGTAACCGGGCAGATGGATTCAATACCAACAACCTACGATTTTGGCAGTTCCAAGCGCAGAGTTATAAAAATCGAGTTAGGATATGAAACATGTTGCTTACTGGTACAAGGAGTCGAAACGTCTTTCGGCTCTGTAATGATGATGAGGAAAGTTTGTTAACTTTCTCATTTTAATACTAAGCCATGTTCACCAGGGTCGAAACAAATCATCTTCTTCCAACTACTATCATGTTGGGGTCGACTTTTATTCTAACTAGATGCAGCTGAATTCAAGTATTTTGCATGGAGCGACTGCCTATCTCCACAACCCAGTTACTGGAGAACACGGTACCACTGTATACGGAGTCCTTGTCCTTTCAGGTTTCTGACTACCCGTAACGACTGTAAAAGAACTGGGAATGACAGCCAGGACCAACGGCTTCTTGTTCTTTCCGAGACACGGTGGGGTCTCGGTATGAATAGTCAACCATCAACTGACCGACCTTGACAAGCGTAGGCTAACATATACCATAACATCACGCATGCAATCCCCGAAGGGTTAGGCATAGGTGTACCTTATAGTACACCCACGTTGCTTAACCTTCTATAAAATATCACCTACATTCTCTCTATAATGTTTTTTAATCAGAGAAAAATCTAGGTCTTCTTAAAAAAAGTTCCGCTCGCAAACTGACCCCTAAAACCTTTCCTCTACATCCCACGCACTTGATACCCGGTAAATCTTTGCTAATTCTACAAGAAATTCAGATTTATTAGAACATTCACCTGAGTTGCTCATTATTATAATTACCTACGGGAGTAATTATTTTGACGTGGGCGTTGACTTTGATTTTGAACTTCGTTTGAATGTTGCGGTGGCTCGGAGATTGTTCCGACTAAATTATTTATACTTACATTTATTAAGTTTGCCTCATTGGTCTAGGTGTCGCAAGCGTTACTGCTGAGCATGAGGTTCTGGGTTCGATTCCCGGGTCGGGCAAAGTTTTATAGACTTTTTCTATCTGGAATTTCTCAGTAATAGCCCGGATTCTGGATTTGTGCCCGGTTGATGACAATAAGCTCGCCATCTATTACATGGGAATTAAACATGACTGGCAAAATGTGAGTGTACCTGATAAAGGTACAATTCTGCCCAATCCTTCGGGGAAACAAGGCGTGATGTTATGTTATTATATTCTTGTCTTAAATACCTCGAAAAGTCTCTAAAAATAAACCCTTGTGCTCAAAAACGTCAATATTACAAAACGATCATCTGACAGCGTCTTAGTGATGATTAAAAGAACATGGAAAAACATCTCTTCTTCATCTTTTCTTTTAATTCGCTGCGTAGACGCTAAACGTTAGGCTTCCTTCACACAGCGATGATCAAAACAATTGAGCATAATCAGGCCTGCTGTCTGGTACTGTATACTCTGACTGACACGTCTGTAGTCGTCTGTAACCTTACTATTAAAAAAACACGATTGTAAAGCTTTCCACTTGTAAGTTACAAACACTAATGGAATAAAAAATGTGGTAAAATAAAGTGTTGCCTGAAGACTCAAGAGTATTTGGTAGAAATGGTAGAAATGGGTCACAAGTAGAGAGGCACTAGTATTTACTATTTGTATCTGTAGCTGCCGGTTTAAAGTGTTATTGCTTGTATGAAACGGAACAAATTCTACATATAGGTTGTGCAATTTTTCGATATTGGAATGAACGTATTTGTATTTAAGGATTTTTTTAAACTAAGTTCATGTATTCGGTACTACCTAGAATATACATATAGAATACTCTATAATATGTACACCATACGAATTACAGATATAAATGTATAGAAATTTTACATAGAGTGTCATATAAATGGGTGGTTTTATTCTAAAGGCGTGAGCCACTTCTTTTGTGTCTTAAAGGATTTTTTTTATGGATGGGATTACGTAGGATTCCTTGTATAGTCCGTTTGATCATGGTTTCGACGCAGTGTCTCACTCCGAAACGAGACATAATTTTACGTTACTGCTGGACATAGGTCTCCCTCAATACATGCCCTTGTGAAGGCCGCAGGAATCCGCTGGAAGCGGGAATCACAGAACCGGTCGAAGTGGCGGTGCTTGGGGGAGGCCTAATTGTGCGTAAGTGAACATAATTCTAACTTCGTTTCAGCACGAGATAAGGAGGCGACGTTCGTATTTCTGCGACGACTTTCAACAGGATTGAAAATATTTTAACTTTTCGGTAACTTATGTCATATTTTTGACATTTCTATCTTCATTATCACTGATAGAATGTCACTCTGTCTAAGACAGAGTGACTACGATGGGTCTACACATAGTTTAATCAAAAACGCTGCGCATCGTAGGTAATATTATAAATGCGAAAGTTTGTTTGTTTGTTACGCTAAAATGGTCGAACGGATTTGGACCATAACCTGGGTCAGCACATAGGATACTACTTTTTATCGCAGGATCGAGACTTATGCGGGTGAAACCGCCAACCAACGAAACTTTACCCACAGCACAAGAGAAAGAAGAATGAAGAAAGAAAATATGTTTATTACCCGACTGCCCCAGAAGGAGGGTAATGTTTTTCGAGAGTATGTATGTATGTATGTATGTATGTAGGTATGTATGTATGTATGTCTATTTCTTTGGCACGCTCTGTAGCCTAAACGGCTTGATGGATTTTAACAAATGAGGTGTCGTTAGATTCGTCTTAATTGTAGGAGTGTCATAGGCTATATAATATTTATATATTGCATCTGCAAATACAAAAAAAAGGGAGGGAAAGGTTTAAAAAAAAAAAAAATTACAATATTGGTATCAAATAAAAGCTAGTAATGAGTCAATTCCAAATTTAGATATATGAATAAAACTAAAAAGCTTGAAATAAAGAAAATTATTCAAAAAACAAAAAACCCGACTGCAGAAACATATACAACTAAAAAGAGAAAAACAAGCAATCTATAGAATTTTGGTATCGCAGGCGGGGGACAAACAAAACTTACACCATATATCCGGTTATAAGTGTGTCCCCGCCTGCGATACCAAAATTCTATAGATTATAATGCTTGTTTTTCTGTTTTCATTTGTATGTTTTTGCAGTCGGGTTTTTGTTTTTTGAATAATTTTCTTTATTTGCAGTAAACATGAAGCAAAGAAAGAACAAAAACACGAAAATAACAATTAGAGGGATAACATGCGTCAAGAGAAATCTAATTTCAAAACACCCAACAAAATAAACAATTTAATTTATCAAATAAATAAAAACGATAGCTCTTCACATTTTCTATAGAAAGTTCTTAAGAAAACTAATCTTGAAGTACTCAATTAACTCACCCAATCGATTTCAGATTTCATTAGGTTTTGCTAGAAAATACGTTTTTCTTTAGAAGGGGTTTTCTCCCTTTCATAAACCCTTTTAGATCAGATTAAGTCTAGCTAGACTTAATCTGATCTAAGTGGGTTTATTGAAAATAAACTGCTTAGGAGAAACGTATAGTCGGATCATTTCGTTGGTTATTACGGTCTTCTTCTTTTGGTGTGGTTAGTGACTCACCTGGTGTCAGAGTTTTAAGCTGGTTTTAGAGTCACGCTGACCGCACGCTGACCGCCGGCGCTGACAGCCGAAACGTATGAACTTCAGATGTCAGTGCTGAGCGGTTGGCGTAATTTCATAAGAATACAAAACTTTATATACGAGTATGTCGCAGGTTTTTTATAAAATTTGGTTTTTGATCAAAAACCCAGGTTTTTGATGAAAAACCGGAAGATGACACATTTTAAACTCAATTTCATCATAAACCTGTAACAATCCAGATTTTTGATCAAAAACCTGATTTAGTTTAGGTTTATGATAAAGTGTCAAAATCACGGGTTTGCTTTGTTTTATGACAAATAAATATATTTAAATGAAATAAATAAAACAATCCATCATCATTTGCAACATATACATTGCGACATATACATTGTCTTGTCAGCGCCGACGACGGTCACCGTGAGAGGAAAACCAACCTGAACTTCAGATGTCAGCGCTGAGCGGTTGGCGTAATTTCATAGAATACTAAACTTTATAAACATTGTCTTGTCAGCGCCGACGACGGTCAGCGTGAGAGGAAAACCAGCCATAAAGCCACCCATGGGCCTCTAGCATGGCTTCATATGCCGTTGAGAAATATTTCTCAAGCATGCCGGTTTCCTCACGATGTTTTCCTTCACCGTTTTGAAGCAATACGTACAAGATTCACGCTCACGGTCGGTTCACGGTCTGATGATAAGTCAGGGGATATTAGGACGTTTATTTGTAAACTTGCTTTAAGTTAAGGTGACGATAACCGACGTTTAATGATTTTATACTGAAAATTACGTCTAAACGAGTAGTGTTAATAATTTGGAAAACATACATGTTAAATAAGAGCATTTTCTTAATAACCTAATATACGAATACTTTAGATTAAATATGTTTATATTACCTAATGAAATTAATTTGTAAAGTTATGTCTAACGCGGATAAAAAACTGAGAATTTCGCAAAACCTATCAAGCGAATTTTTCAGAAACCTTCACCATTTTAAGGATAATTAAAATATTAATCTTTTAGTATACGTGTTTTATTAAAATACCTTTTGTTTTATGGATAATAAATTAATAATGCGTCAAATTGGTGATGGCGCTCCTTGATGGGCGATTCCTATTACTGGCTGGACGTACGACGACGCGTTGCAAGAGCTCAGTGCTGAACACGCAAGCTAACCACTCAAGGTCAATGGCATGTACCTGCGTCTTAATTGACGTTCAAACGTCAAAAATTTATGGTTAATAAATAGTCGCCAATCATTACTTAACTTTAAGCAACGTTTAGGCTGCCTGTCCACTGGAGCGGAGAGGAGAGGACAGGAGAGGAGATGTGCCAATAATAACCAATAGAATCTAAACTCCGCTGCAGAGGTGCGATTCTATTGGTTAATATTGGCACATCTCCGCTCCTCACTTCTCCTCTCCACTCCGGACAGGCAGCTTTATAATGGGTGACTGGTAATTAGTGACCGATACTTAAACACATGAAATTGTTGGGGTCTGTTAAACAAATTTTAATGTAAGTGGTAATCCTAATTATTAATCATATCGAAGTGTACCTATAGAGTGCCGCGAGTATTCTTGTGGCACTCTAGTGTCGCTGCCTCGGCCCAGCTAGGGTGCCGTGAGCGTTGCATTGTCACTGTCACTTGTTATTTAGGTTAGGTTAGATTAGAACTGTGACCACACAACGCACGAGCCGAGCGAGCGTAGCGAGCGGTGCCGCGGTAGCGGCCGGCGAAGTGCCAGGGTTCGTTTAGGCACAAGAGAATGTAATGTTTTGGGAATGTGGTGTTTTACAGCGATCTAACCTCAACAATCAAACAAAATACCAAGTGACGTGACTTAGTGACAGTGACAATGACAATCCAATGCTTGCGGCACTTTGGCCGGGCCGAGGCGGTGTTACTAGGGTGCCTGTAGTGGCACTTTATCCGATAGGGATAGAGTGCCACTGGTGGCACTCTATACACTGCCTAATAATATCATACATGTGAAAGTGAGGTTGTTTGTTACGCTTTCACGCTAAAACGGCTGAACAGATTTAAATGAAATTTGGCACATGGGTAGACTACGACGATCGCAAAATCTTGACGACGTGAATAGCTCTATTCTTCAGGTCCAAGATTGGTTTACGGTAAATAATTTGGTACTGAATAAAAATAAAACCAAATGCATTAGATTTAAATTACCTAATGTTAGAAGTAGCGAATGTGACATAATATTGAATGGAGAAAAACTGGAATTTATTAATCAAACGGTTTTCCTGGGAATCACGCTAGAAATTACAATGGGGACCTCATATAACATCTCTTGCGGGGCGGCTAAGCTCGGCCGCTTATGCTGTTAGAAAGATCAGACAGTTAACAGATGTAGAAACCGCGCGTTTGGTCTATTTTAGCTACTTCCACAGCATTATGTCGTATGGCATTTTACTGTGGGGTCGGGCTGCTGACATTGAATCTATCTTTATTTTGCAAAAGAGAGCTGTCAGAGCCATTTATGATCTCCGTCGTCGCGAATCTCTCAGGGAACTATTTAAAAGGATTAATATTATGACCGTTCCTTGCCAATTCATTTATGAAAATATTATGTATGTAAGGAAAAATCTACATCTTTTTAATAAAATAAGTGATAGACATAATTTTAATACTAGAAATAAAGATAAACTAGATCAACCATTTTTCAGATTATCTAAAGTACATACATCTTTTATGGGGTACTGTGTTAAATGTTACAACAAAATACCTTGTGATATATTACAATTAAATGAAAGAAAATTTAAAACTCATGTAAAAAGTACACTTTGTAAACAAGCATATTACAGATTAGAGGATTATATCCAAGATAAGAATGCTTAGAAACATGCTGGTCCTGCTCCATAGGACAATTTAGAGTCTAGACAAAATCAAACTGGTTGCTTACTTAATTGTATTTGTTTTTTATTATATGACATTGATTTTACGAGTACATCCTGTGATTACTTCCTCACACACTGACTTATTAATTGTAATTTTTTAGTAGATTCGTCTATTTTTTACAATGTTTGTGAATATGTGAACACCATGTATCTACCACATAATTAATTTATCTGTCGTTTGCTCGACTTTAAATTCTTTTTACTTTATACAGTAATTTTATTCTAGGTGCATCGTCTTCACATATAATTATATAAATAATGTACCTATACAAAATATTGTAAAACATTTTAAAAAGAGTAACGGTGGAGTTTCTTGCCCATTCTTCTCCATACGAAAACTACCTTTTGGAAGGGGCGGTAGAATCAATACTTTATTTTGTAAATTTTGACGTTCAAAAGTGCCTTCAAGGGCCTATTTGAAATAAATGATTTGACTTTGACTTGACTTTGACTTTATGAATTTTGTTAGGACATGAAATACTTTTTATCCCGATATTCCGACGGGTGCGAGATTTACGCGGGTGAAACCGCGGGACAAAGTTAGTAAAACTAAATAAATCACTCGGTTTTCTTTTGTCAAAGTTTTTTCTCTAATGTTTTAATTCTGTGGTTAAATATCTGAAAAATAACATGGATACATGTTTAAAAGTATTCCTTTTTAAATGGCATTCTAAACCGTGTCAGTTAAAAATAAAACCGATTCAGTGTTTCCGCCTGAATGCCTTATTAATTATTCAAGTACGCCTGACTTCAGGCCTTTTTTTTAAACACAGTCTGCCTGTTTTATAAGCCTATTTTTAAATAACCCAACGGCTTGCGTTTTAATGTCCTTCAGTGTAGACATTAGGATTATACCTTGAAAATACATTAATAGGCAGTTTTACTTTGAATTTCTTCATGTTGGAATTTCAGTGGACATACCTATCAAACTCATCATATACATACTACCCCTTGTATTTTTATTACCCTTTGGGGTCTCCAGGGTAGTCTCCGAAGGGCTAACCTTTCGGGGACTACCTGGAGACCCCAGAGGGGCAGTGGCAGAGGTCTACTTACAGTACACCCACTTAAACCTATCAAACTCAAGGCATTTAATTCTTAATTGAAATAAATGCTTTTATGACCAATTACAAGCACTTTTAAATCGTCAAAGAGTCAGTCAGAAATATGAGGCTAGAAGGTCCATTCCAAAGCGTGGTAGGTTTCTATAGAGAAGAACAGCAACAAACTCCATGGATACTCTTTTATTTAAATCAGTATTTATCCTAGGGGAGCTCGTGGCTAAGTAATAATAAGCCGCACGGGTCGATCCATCAGGTTAAGCTACGCTTGCCGGGAATGGTCAGTGTATGGGTGACCATATTCACATACCGAGACTCCTCCGTGCCTCGGAAAGCACGTTAAACCGTTGATCCTGGCTGTCATTTGTGGATCTTTGACAGTCGTTACGAGTCGTCAGAAGCCCGAAAGTCTGACACCAGTCTTGCCAAGGGGTATCGTATTACCCAGTTACTGGGTTTTGGAGGTCAGATAGGCAGTCGCTCCATGTAAAATACTGGTATTCAGCTACATCTGGTTAGACTGGAAGCCGACCCCAAGATAGTTGGGAAAAGGCTAGGAAGATTGAGTATTTATCCTATTTGGCTCTCGGAAAAACATAGCCACTTTTGTCATTAAATCATTATAATAGAGATAAACAAAGATCAGAAGTATTAATGTACTGCAGAGTGGCCATAGTCTCTCTAACACAACAATCAGCGATCACCAAGAATTCTAAGAGGGGTTGTGTGGTGTTACGCGAACGGATTGAATAAGAAATGAGTATCTAAGAGGAAGTCTGAAAGAGGCACCGGTGACTAAAACTTGTGTAGAAATTATTTGTTATGGTATGGGTATGTGATGCGGAGGAATGAGGAAAATGTCGTGTTATAAGTTTTGAGTATGAATGTGGAAGGCTATAAGAGTAGGGGAAGATCAAAGAAACGATGGATGGAATGTGTGAAAGATAATATGGCTAGAAAGGGAGTGACTACAGAGATGACAACAAATAGAGAAGTATGTAAAAAAAAGACATGTTGCACCGACCGTTTTAACGTTCAAAAGTGTATATGTGCCTACTTGAAATCAATTATTTCACTTTGAATTTGAACCCCAATAAATTGGGATAAAGGCAGGAGAAGGTCCTGCCTTTATCACCTAAGCGATCACCAATGAGACTGGCAAGTCAGGTGATAATTATAATTTCTATCATTTGGAGGCCAATTTTCACCAGTGGACATTATAGTATGTACCTACTAACCTAATATTTCACCGAAGAAAGTTAAAATCAAAGGAAACCTAACCTACAAAACTAATCTATGGCACCTAAAAGATAAGCAGTAACAAACGACTTGCCTAAAAGGTGCCACGTAAACCAGGTCAGTTCATTTACCTACTAAATGTCGCGAATGCTAATGCTAATCACTATGAAGGTGATCGATGGTGTATAAACCATGGTACGGCAGATATTCAGAGAGGGCATTTATGAAATAGTAGGTATAGTCACTGGCACGTAACTTCGCAAGAATCGTAGATGCGCAGAATGCGTTTTCGCTTGTTTATCTTAACAGACATGTTCAAAAATAAATTAAGGCAATCTTCTCCTTCGTTTCATGTGGTTAGTGACTAACCTGGTGTCAGACTTTTAAAGCCACCCATGGACTTCTGACTTGGCTTCACATGCCGATGGGAAATATCTCTCAGGCATGCCGGTTTCCTCACGTTGTTTTCCTTCTTAAATAAATTATACAATACGCACATGAAGTCGAAAAGTCAGAGGTGCGTGCCTTGGATTCGTACTCGAGACCTATGATTTGGCAGTCTGACGGTCATACCACTAAGCTATCACTGCTACAATTATGGCAATACCCATAGAATAATGGCATGGAATAGTATGGCATAGTTACGTGCCGGCGACTGTACTGCCGTGACTTCGTTCCCATTGGAAGACTGGAAGTCGTAAGACATACGGATTTATACTAATAAAATAAAGCGTCTGAGCCGCGCGGGTTGGCACCTCGTTGACATAGGTATGTACAGTTCGGCTCTTCTCAGTAATTTTCGGTCCTTGACGGTCGACCCCCAACCTACCGTGTTGCTTCGGATCGCCCGCCCGCGCTTTTACTTGGTTTTTGGTTAGCGTTCTTACGGTTTTTCTTTTCTTTTTGGTCAGCTTTTAAGGGTCCTAGCGTGATGTTAAATAGCCAGAACATTCCTCGAAAATTGATCTATCAAATGCAAAAAGAATTTTACAAAATTGACTGAAAGTTCCAGAGATTAGCGAATAACAAACAACCTCTTAAGCTTTATTATAAAAAAAAGTATGTAGTATAGATAAACTGGCCAAGTACGAGAAGCATATTAGTGTAAGATGGGTTTTGTACAATAAGATAGAGACTGAGGATATGCGTATGTATAGGTCACCTCTGTCTAACCCTTTGAGGAATAAGTTAGATGCGATGAACATAAACGAATCAAAAGAAGTATGTAAGGATCGTAGCGGGTAGCGTTCTGTAGTTTCTGCCTACCCCGATGGGAAGGTGTGAGTTAGTTTGTGCAGAATAAAAATATTTTTTTATTTATGTTATGTTAGATAGAAAAAACAAAAAAAAAAATTTAAAGAATACCTTATTTTTTTAAGTTTCTTGGTCGTATTTTTACAGTCTTGTTGCCTTTCAAATTCAAACAGAGTACAGGCCGTACATCAGGGATTAAATAGCCGGCCTAGTGTGAGTGTGAGTCCGACTTACGCACGAAGTGTTCCGTACCACCGTACAATATTTAGCAAAAAAGGCTGACATAAAGACGTTTTTAGTATGGGGGTCCTTTAATATTTAATTTGTTTATTCTTTTTTGATAAAGCGGCAATAGAAATACATAATCTGTGAAATTTTCAACTGTCCCCACATTACGGTTCATGAGATATAGCCCGCTGACAGACAGATGGACGAACAAACAGCGGAGGCTTAATAATTAGGTTCCGTTTGGCACCCTCCGGGTACGGAACACTAAAAACCAGTATAAGCTGACCTCTTATTGTAATTAAATCTCCATACTAAGCTAGGCAAGGGCAAGGTCAAAGTGTTATCACCAAGGCGCCGTCGACTGCACATCAAATAGTTTTAGTTTTGGGAGAAAATCGCACGTGACAGGTAGGCGGTCAGACTCCGAAATGATTCCATAAATCTTCAGTTTTTCAGATTTGGTACTGAACTTTAAATATACAGTTCTGTGACAGCCAGATACGGTGAGGACTAAGTATTAATATGGGTCCTTGGCACCCTTTGCGTACGGAACCCTAATAGGTGTCCCCTACAAAATTCACGAAGTCATCCACCCTGTATATAGACTTTTACCTTGACTGACGCCTTTCATGGTTCATCGACCCGTGACTTGCGAAATAGATGACGAGTCTTTTAAGGAAATATTTCCTTATTTTTGTTGTATGAAGGTTTATTTTCTGCAGGTGTCGATTGAAACTGTCTTACACAGGGAAAAGATTTTTGCAATTTCTGACTTTTGTAGTACTCAAACTTCAGCTGCTCCAATAGAGTCTTTTGATCCTTTTAAGAAACAGGATCGATTGGCATCAAAAAATGTTTTTGTTGCCATTTTGTGCCCATTTTCTTGCTGACTGTATTTTTTTTTCAAAATTTGTGAATGTAGATCAAAATGTCTCAAAAAGTTAAGGACAGTCTCCTAAGACCGTTTTCTTGTAGCGACAACGGTTAACGTACCTGTTCTTACTGCTCTATCTCAAAAATCAACCCTGCATACTCGTAGTATAGTTATAAAAAGCAAATTAATTTCACACTAACAAATTCTCGGGCAAAAGCAATTAATGAAGGTACCATACGAACCTACAGGTATATTTGAATAGAGTACTACTTCACTACCCGCCGGGGTCTCGCCGAAATTAGTTGAAACGCAAATTAACTAACCTGAACACGCAGTAAGCGTCCCTAATTGAATTAGATTCAATGTCTAACACAATTCCACAGCTGTGTCTGATATTATAAAAGGAAGGATATTCTAACTGTTTGGGGATTCGGTATAAACGCTTTGTGTTGAATGTATGAGAATTGTATATCGGTAATTGGTAATCTTGAGAGATTTGGGTACCTAGTTATGTATTTGTTAGTTGTGTATAGTTTGGTTCTATCAAGTTAATTGATAGATAAACAAAATATTGTTTTACGCAGACAAATAAACGGAAGTGGTGGTGCAGATACCATCATTGACGGTGATAATTTCTATGCCGTTCTCGTTTGAAAAGGTAATTTCAACCGAGCCAAACAAATGTGGTGAACTGTAAAAGGATTCCGGTAGCCTGCACTAAGACGTGATCAACTAGAAGAAGGAGAGTTGCCTAATGCTGTGCTAATTCTATTCGATGACGCTCCAATCGCTAAGAAATCAAAAGATGCAGATGTTTATGTGCCAATATCTCCAATCACCGTAACATTTGACTTTTTTAGGGTTTCATATCTCAAAAGAAAATAACTGAACCCTTATAGGATCACTTAGTTGCCCGTCCGTCAGTCTGTCAACACCCATTTTCTCAGGAACGCGTGGAGGTATCAAGTTAAAATTAATATCCCGGGAGCAACAAACACTGCGTTACCATGCTTCGGGTATCAGATCTCGGCGATAAGCGTACCTAAGTCCTGGGTTATGTGGCCGGCTTTGAGTTTCATCTCGATGGATCTCCTGGACGCAAAGAATGTCGCAGTGAGTTTTGCGGTAATCATATGAAAGAGTGTAAATGTGGTGTGCTGTTCCACAAACGATGGGACATTTAATGTCGTGTCTTGCGTGGCCTGTCAGCTGCACGTTACAAGAATTGATGGACTCTAGTGATGACGCCAAACATCTAGCCAAATTCTGGGTCGAGTCCATTTAGATTGCCGTCGAAACTAAGAAGAAGACCCAGACAAATCATAGGTAGGTACTATTAAACGTCCGATTTTGAATCTCACACATATAAGCCAACATGTTATTGGCTTTTTCTGTTCGTATAAACGTTTATTTACTCCCGGTAAGTAGCTGAAATAGGATTGTACTTGTGAGTCCTTAGAGTTATTAACACGATGAGACAGTTCAGCTCGACATGGATACCGCAAAAATGGCCTTGTGGCTAAATGTTACAAAAAGCCGAATTCTTTTGAACCCTACCTGCGCTCACAAATAAAAATATCTTTATTTCTAGTTTTCCAATTTAACACAAAGAAAAGAAAAAAAAAACTATCTACCTTATTTTAATAATATACTACTAAATTAACGCGTTGCGGGACACTAAGACTGCCTGTCCACTGGAGCGGAGAGGAGAGGAGAGGAGAGGAGCGGAGATGTGCCAAAATGAACCAATAGAATTGCACCTCTGGAGCGGAGTTTTGATTCTATTGGTTAATATTGACACATCTCCGCTCCTCTCCTCTCCTCTCCGCTCCGGTGGACAGGCAGCCTAAACGCCCCCAAGCGTAATAACAATAAAAGTTCTATTGCGTCTCGTTTAGTCTCTTTCAACCGATTAATTACTAGGTATATAATATTTACACATAGCATTCTCAACGGATATCGTTCATAAATATGAAAACAAACGCAATAACACCAACGACATGAAACACACCAAGTTTGGCTAACTTCAGAATTATTCATGTTTCTCAAAATATTGTTTCAGAACACCTATTTGAACTTGGAGTACTGTTTTATGTCTAAAAGGATAGGTTATAAGGGTATTGTTGAGACCTATAACTGGCTGATATTAGTGCGTCACGGGGTTTCACCTGTATGGAGATTTGCACAGGAACCATGCATTTTTCTGGCATAAAAATATTCTATGTCACTCGGGAATATTGCAGCTTATAAATTGAAGAATTTTTGAGTTGATGATTAAAAAAGTGCTGGTCCAAGGCCTCCCCCAACCACCGTCATTTGGACCGGTTCTGTGCTTTTCGCATTCAGCGGATTTCTGCGGCCTTCACCAGGTCCTATTGTGGGGGGCATTCCAACGCTACGCCTTCTAGTACGCGGTCGGCACTCCAGAACCTTTCGGTCCTATCGGCCATCTGTTCTGCGAGCAATATGTCATGCCCACTGCCACTTAAGGCCAACATAGCTCTCAGAATCACCAATTTTGTAATAACTCTTTATAATTTTAAATGTATAAGAGATGGGACACACCGCAAAATCATTTAAATAAAAAGCGACTCTTGCTACGACACAATAAAGGGTAATTCAGGTCGCGTAGCGCTAATAACCTACAGTGATATTCACCTAGAAGTTGCCTCTGCTTCTATCGTGTAACTCTTAGATCTGACTACGTCACACTCACTGAATTGGCCCAACAAGTCAAACCCGCCGCGTACTTGTAGCTTCATACCTAAACTGCCAAGTGTCCCGTCTGTATAAATCTGTGTTGTTATGTTTTACACCAAGGCCATATAGCGGCTTAGTATGATTTCACACATAATATCTGAACTCGACAAAACTTCAGAAGAATGTTCTGTGTTGATAAACAATGAACCGTGGCTACATACTTTTACGACAAGACTATATGCTAACGCTGAATATTATAAAGTTATTCCATTAGGGAAATTCAGCAGGCCGATTTGGTTAGAAGTTGAAATAAGTAGGTAAAGTAGGTAAATTCTGTCTATTCACAACACATTTTGTGGAGTAAATGATATTTTGGGAAAATGGGTTTATGCTGAAATGAGAGATTTTAATTCTCGACTGTGGGTATATTTTTATTATACATAGTTTACTTAGCATAATTAAGTTGTACTAGGCTTGCATGAATGAAAGACAGTTTTCCATTAGTATTATAGTACTTCTTTTTGTATAATATTATTCGCATAATATACAGGGTGTCAAGGACATCGACGCGAAGCCTGTTACCATAGATTCAGTACATGATTTTGAACCCCCCTGCGTTGACATTTTTCGTCAGTTATTAAAAAAAAATCTGCTGTTTCATAGAAAAGTGAAATAACCTAACCTAACCTACGCGGTCAAAATGTATGGAACGGATGTTTTTTTTTTTAAATAACCAAATGCAAGGGAGTTCAGAAGTTGCGGGAAGTCCTAAGGTTGCGGGAAGTCCCAAGGGTAAACCGTTGCCCCTGGCACAGGCAAAGGAAGGAACACGGGTGGGTTTTAGTCAGTAAGAGTCTGACACGCCCTTCCGCTCCACCCAGAGCGGGAGAAGTCATTTGAAGAATTCCTACCTAAAAAAAAAAAGGGGCTTCAGAATCATGTACTGAATACATGGTAACAGGCTTCGCGTTGATGTCCCTGACACCCTGTTTAGTCTATGGCCATCTGGAACAATTTGCCTTTCAAATGGTCAATAACAACAAAAATTTCATTGCCATATCCACAAATAGTCTGGAAGCAAAAATAAGTTAAGAAGGCGCAGTTCAAATCCACTCCGAGTGACGTCATAGGTGCCTAAATGAAATCTTGAATCAAAATAGGTAAAGACATCACCTATCTTTGGCATGCACAAGCATCACTCTATAAAAGGTCTTGTAGTTAATAGCAATTGGTATCTTACAACATTTTGTCGGTCAGTAATATTGAACTTAACATCGGTACACCGAGCAAAATAACGTATTCACGTCAAAAATTCTAGCAAAAATTGTAAAAAATTATCTTAGGGTCGGGCCACACCTGCCAAACGTTCCGCGGCGAAACGTTCGGTTGAATACGCTCCTAATGTTTTTCAAGTTACCTATGACACATCAGCCGAACGTTACGTCTATAGAAATATGACGCGACGGAGCGTTCCGCCGCGGAACGTTCGGCAGGTGTGTCCCGACCCAACTGCATTCTACCTCAAAAAGGCTAACTAATTACTTACCCTTAGATATATGAGGCTTACACCCACAAAGACAAAAATTACGTAATGGGTCATTAACGCTAATGATTTCATTATTTTGTTAAAAAAACCGAGTCTTCTGCAACAAGTTAATGGTCGATTAGCATTTTAAAAGTTAAGAGCTAGTTTCACCATACTCTGTTAGTTAGTTTTAACGTCCCATTAGGTAGATAACGGCCCGTTAGGCGTAGTGAGTGTTTCACCACGTACTAACGAATGGTTAATTCTCTTAACATGGCGTTAAACTTAATCACTGCTCCAATGGTCTGCTAATGCTTGTAACGGGTCGTCAACTGGTTGTGAGTTGGTGATAATTTTATTTTTTAACACGAATTAGGTGATATAAAAAAAAAATAGAACTTGTAATATTATTCGACGTCCTAAAACATACAAAGAGCGACGACGTCACTATTTTGAAGAATATGACGATGTAGATTTCAGGACAAGGTTTCATTTATCGATAGATTTTTGTAGCTATGGATGTTTTGCGATGAATGATTGAAGATAAACTTGAATATTTATCAAATCGGTGTACTGTACCAATGGTCTTACGATGTGAATTGTAATAAAAATATGCCTGTTTTGCTATTTAGTACAACTTCTTTCGTAAGGTGTTAGGTACTTAATGTAAATATTTGGATGCTAATTTGTAACCTTGTTTGTAATGGGTTTTTCCATCTGGAATTTCTTAGTAGCAGCCTGGAGTCTGGATTTGTGCCCAGTCGATGGCAATAGGCTCGCCGTCTATTACATGGGCCTTAAAAACATAACTGGCGAAACGTGGGTGTACTGTAGGTATACCTCTGCCTAACCCATCGGGGAATACGGGCGTGATGTTATGTAGGTATATATGTGTAATTTGTAACCTAGTTTAAAAGCTCACACATTAGTTCCCACTAGTAATAGGACCACCCCATCATCTACCGTGAATGTTACACAAAGCGTCTACGAGATGTCGTATAAGATGGGCATGGATGAAGCAAACCTGAAATTTTGTTTGCTTACAGAAACAAGTCGACTTCGCTAATAAACCAACTTCTATTTAGTTGGTATATCGGACATTGAAACTGCTCAGGGAGTTGAATTCTTCTGTGAGCATCTTTCAACCCTCTTTTTTCATGAGCAATCATCACTGCAATATTCTTATGTTTTCTAATGAGTTATATTGAAATTTCTTTTTCACTGCGCAGAAATTGGGACCGCGATTTCTTTTCGACATAATTATTACAACACACAAAATTTTAAAAATTACAAAGTTATAATCACTGACTCGTTGGTCTAGTGGTCGCAAGCGCTACTGCTGAGCATGAGGTCCTGGTTTCGATTCCCAGGTCATGCGTGTTATTGGGTTTTTCCACCAGGAATATCTCAGTAGCAGCCCGGAGTCAAGATTTGTGCCCGGTTGATGGCTATAGGCTCGGCCCCTATTAAATGGGACTTAAACATAACTGGCGAAATGTGGATGTACTAAATGTACATCTTTGCCCAACCCTTCGGGGAACCAAGGTGAAATGTTATTAAAAACCACCACAATTCAAATTCCACAAGCGCGACACCGAAAACATAAAACATATGGTATGACAGTACATTATATAATATGCGTATGACGTTTAAACCGACAAATAAAGAATTACACAGACGCTCTTTCGATTTTAACACAAATTATGACATTTCAATTCAGTGGCATAACATTATTATACGGCTAGTTCCAATGAGGTATGTTTAGATAATTATTTGTTTAGACGCCATGACATTTTGTTTTGGTTGCTTATAAACATGGTACGAGAGCCCATGACCAAAATTTATGATTCATCGTTTTACGAACAAAAACGTATAAAATCGATAGATTTGGTTATTCTGAATTCAACAAATCCTAATTTCCTCAATTTTCCGCATCACGTCTGACCTGACCGCATTTTTAAATATTATGTTAAAAAAATAAAACAAACTGTTTTATAGCAATCTGTCTGATTTTTAGAATGTAGTTCAACGATAGATCTAAAGTGGGTGATAGACATGCGTTCTTGGCCCGACGTCGTTGGTGACACACGTGAAACACGCTTTCTCACACGGTATCGCGATGTTTTAGAATTTTCTGAACCAAACTAAACATACATTACACAAATGACGAAACAAAATGCCGGCTCGCGACTCGCGGCTATGACAGACGTATGAAACTACAAACCAAGGCGGGCTACGAGCAAAATTTCAAACCTGTTGGATCGCCGGCGAACTCACTCGGCGGTTTACACACGGGCGAGTAAGGTCGCCGAGCCATAAGTCGGAGACCGTGTGCTTGCTCGCACGTCTATCACCCCTTTTAGATAGCTACAGAAAACACAATTTTCAGAAACATTTTATGCGCATGATGTCTAAAAACAAACTTTTTCGTAATAAAATTACGAAACCTATGTACATTTTTAATATCAGACAGTGATGAAACTGTCTGCCTATTTTTTTTGACATAGCAGAAATGGGTTCCCATAACTGTGTCGTTTCTGACCGGTACTGCCCACCGAGTCGGGTTCAGAATCATCTAAACTAACGATTTTATACGGTTTTGGCCGTAAAACGATGTGGTATGGATGTGGTCGTGGGCTCTCTTACTAACGAGAGTGAATGACAAGTCAGACCGCTCATATTTGTTCAATCGATGACAGATACCACAGAGTACTTTATAACATACTGACAGACACTTCTACTTGATATTTGATTTAGCAACGCCTTGTTATGATCCCTCCGTAGAACGTAAACCTTTTTGACGTCTTCGTCAATTTTAACAGAACATTTCATAATTGCTCATTAAGAATAGTTTGGTGAAATTAGGTCTAAAGTTCGTTTCTGCAACTGGCGGATAATCCCTTTAATGATATTGTCTGTAACAGCCACTACATACGTCCAATAGCCTGCTGTATCGTACGCCCGAAACCTAATATTGATTATAGCCGTCCTTTGACGGGTAGAGTGAATCATTACACAATCTACATGCTCAATATACATAGGCAAAGGTTCAAAGGTTCAAACTACGGAATGTTATCTGAGTGTAGTTAATTAGACACCTGTTACTGTTTTATGTATAAGTAATAACCGAGATATCTTATCATCACCCGTGAACTACTTATCATTGAGGAGACGCGGTGGCCATCTCTGGTCTTTTTCATCAGTTCCATTTCACCAAATGACACTTTCTGAATGCAAATGCTTGACTAGTTGATGAAAATTTAAAAATCGCTTTATGTATGCTTATAATATTTAAGGAGTTTCTTTCGTTGATTCCATCATCAGAACTGGATTTTGATAAAAATAGGACCACTCTGGAAGTAAATCCTTTAAAAAAATCCTTTAAAAATATTTTCAAATCGGTTTATAAACGACGGAGTTCTGAGAGAATCATCAAAATCAATTCATTATTGTATTATTATTTATTGTATTATATGGATTATTATGAATCTGAAATAAATCAATTAATAATAATTATTATTGGCGGAGTAATCGCATAACAAACATACAAAAAGAAACGTGCAGTCGAATTGAGAACCTCCTCCTTTCCTTTTTAAAGTCGGTTAAAAATGAAATGCTGTTCGGTGGTAAGCACGCATCTCTCTAGAGATTTAAAACAAAAAATAGCGAAATCGGTCCGGCCGAATCGGACCGATTTCGCTATTTATTTTTGTAAAAGTTATTAAATTGTTTGTAAAAGTCCGCATGTAGTAATAGGTTTCTCTGGAAAGAAAAATTGGAAAGTTTCCCGGAAAATCTTCAAATTCGAAGAAAACTGAACGTCTTTTTTTCTATGGGATTTTTGTATGAACCCGATACTTAGGACAGGAAAACGTCTGTCAGCTAGTCATCAATTGAACTTGTATAAGCCGACGTTCGCACGGACATAACAATTTACGGCGATTCTTTTTCGCGTATTGGATTTTCGACGCTCTGCTCAGCGCCGAGAGTTGAATATCCAACAGTGTAGGTTCTTGATGCGCTGGGAACTTATTATCGGCTTACTGGAGAACTTACAATCTGCCTAGCCTTTTCCCAACTACATAAATGTTGGGGTCAGCTTCCAGTATAACCGGATGCAGCTCAAACAACCCAGTAACTGTGTAACACTATACCCCTAGGTAAGCCTGGTTGTCAGACATTCAAAGCAACTGTAAGTCTTGAGTTATAAAAATCGTATTCGTTGTTAGACTGTATCCGTCTGTATGTGTCTGTGTCTGTGTGTGTGTATGTGTGTTCGGTGTGTCTGTGTCTGTATCTGTCTGTGTACCTTTGTAGTCCAAAAGTCTCGGCAGTGTAACGCACTTTCCCAAGCACTTCCAAGGAAAGGTTTTGAATGTAAACAGTAATAATTACCTTGCCTCGAGCAGATTGTGAAACCATTTCGGGTTTTCAATTACCCCCAATCTTTTTGACCAATGAGACAATAGTAATGACCATTCAATTCATTCTTTATTACATCCTCTTTCATATTAAAAGCATTTTAAAGACATGTGATTGGTTTATTGTGTGTATCAAGCGGGTGTGTGGCCTCCAGTCATGTTGTTTATCTGTACACGGTTCACTGGGTTTTAAAGGTCATGAATATGTTTCTATATTATCTATGTGTAGATTGAAGAAGCTTCGAGAAATTACTGAAATTTATATTGCCAAAGGAGTGATACACAATTGCTTTATTGAATTTTCATAGTGTAAGAATTACAATGACAGCAACGGTCAGCAGGATAGTTGCTATTATGATCACGCTTATCAAATATGTTGTATGAAATAAAATATTAGTAAAAATCTTTTTAAAACAAGCTTTTATTGAACTAAAAAGTACAAAATAAAACTTACGTAAACAGATAACTTTAATGTTTTCTTAAAAGCTTGAGGCTTATCTTTATGTTTAAGAAGGACGTTCACGCCTCAAGCTTTTAAGAAAACATTAAAGTTATCTGTTTACGTAAGTTTTATTTTGTACTTTTTAGTTCAATAAAAGCTTGTTTTAAAAAGATTTTTACTAATATTTTATTTTGTGTTTTTTAGCATTAGTATTTTGATAAAATATCTGTTCTATCACTTTCACTTGTCTAAACAAATCCAACGAGTTCAACACAACAGGGCTACCTTGTAAAGTTGAGTTTTTCCTGTTACTACCTTCCGGCACTATCATCAGACCTTAGACTACACCTCGGGAAATAGTTTTTGTCAAAAGATCTTATTTAGTTCAGGATTTTCTGTGACCACTTACTATGTGTCATCTCTTTTCAGCTCTATTATCAGACCCTGGATACTACTTTGGGCTATAGTTCTAGTCAAGACAAAACCAACCAGTTCAAACTCGATGGTAGTCTAGTTTTTTTTAGAAGTTCCTATGTTAATCTTTCGGCTCCATCACCAGACCCTGAATTCCATTGAAGTATAATAGCACAATACATATCCATGTATAAAATGTCGTGTTTATCCTGTTGATTATTGAGAAATCTCGTCGTCTGGAGCCAATCCCGGGTGCAGCAGCCAGGTCATGTTGGAATTTAGAACGGAATATCATAATTAAATGCGTATATAAAATTTCCTGGTTGTACTGTTGACCGTTGAGGAGTTACCTCGTCTGGAGCCAATCCTGGGTGCAGCAGTCAGATCATGGTGGACTTTAGAATGGTCTATCATAATTAAAGCGTATATAATGTTTCGTGTCTGTACTGTTGGCCGTTGAGGAGTTCCCTCGTCTGGAGTACATCTTGGGTGTAGCAGTCAGGTCATAATGGACTTTAGAGCGGACCATCATAATTCAATCGTATATTCAATTTCGTGTCTGTACTGTTGATCGTTCAGGACTTCCCTCGTCAGGAGCCAATCCTAGGTGCAGCAGTCAGATCATGGTGGACTTTAGAACAGTCTATCATAATTAAAGCGTATATAATATTTCGTGTCTGTACTATTGGCCGTTGAGGAGTTCCCTCGTCTGAAGCCAGTCCTGGGTGCAGCAGCCAGATCATGGTGTAATTTAGAACGGACTATCATAATTGAAGGATATATAAAATTTTGTGTCTGCGCTGTTGATCGTTGAGGAGTTCCCTCACCTGAAGCCAATCATGGGTACAACAGCCAAATCATGGTGGAATTCAGATCGGACCGTGATAATTAAATCGTATATAAAATTTCCTGTTTGTACTGTTAACCGTTGAGGAGTTCCCTCGTCTGAAGCCAATCCTGGATGCAGTAGCCAGATCGTGGTGGAATTTAAAACAGATCATTATAATAAAAGCGTATATAAAATTTCGTGTCTGTACTATTGGCCGTTGAGGAGTTCCCTCGTCTGGAGCCAATCCTGGGTAGCCAATCAGGTCATGTTTGTCATAAAAATGTATTGTCATCGGAATCGAACCAACATGTAAAATATCAACTCCGTGGAGTTAGAGGAAGTGGTCTTAATTCAGCTTGCAAGAATCCACCTAAACAAACATACTAACTTACATACAAACAAACAAACAAACAAACATTGCAAGTTGAATAAAAGCTTTTAAAAATGTAAAAAATTATAAAAGTTTATTTGCGGTACACGACGCAAAGAAAGAAGGTTTAAAAAAAAAACAAGTTGGAGGAAAAATAATATTGCGTCATATCCACGCAAAACGGCGCAACTTCGGGTTGATTGGCCTGCATCTCACCTGATGGTAAGCGATGATCAGGCCGAAGGTGGAAGCGACCTTCATCCGGAATCCTCAACCACAGAGGAACGGTCATCTTACCTCTAACTACCGAAACACAATGCTGTTAACATTGTTGTTATGGCGACAGTCTTAGATAAGATGGTGGTAGCTAGCCAGGCGGGCTAAGAACAAGCCCTACCACCAACCATACCGAGCAGAAAATTTTGCTCCCACTGGGAATCGAATCCGGGACCTCTGGGTCTGAGACATGTGGTTGGTCCACGCGGTCTTAGGGATTTTTATTCGCCACCAACTACAAAAAGATTATAAGTAATAATTAAAAATAAACGTGATCCGTGTCACATTCGTGGACTGTCCTCCAAAATTTAAAAAAAAAATTGTGTGCAATTTTGCAGGGTAACCTAGGAGGTTGCCGGTTGCTTAACCGAACTTTTCTGAGGGTGCCTCAATAAATTAAAGCTTCCAGCCAGGACCCTCATGTCGTCCTTTACTTGTTGCGCCGTCTTATAAAAGTCGGTTCCTTCCACAATACGGCTGATTCACTGAGTTGATGATGTCACTAAACGTTGCGTTCCATTTTACGTTATATTTTGCTCATGCCGACTGACATGATTGGCGTGGTTGCTGCTACTCTTATATAAATCCTAATGTTCATTGTCCACCCATGGATAAGGAAGATTGACTTTTCTTTGCAGGAAACAGAAAATAGAAGTAAGTTGAAAGTTATGGTTTGGAGTTCAGCAGGACTTGCTGTAGATATCAGTCCAGTAACATTTGCTCAGCCATGACATTAAGTTCCTGCGAAACCTTTCTCTCAAATAAAGAGGAATTAACTTTGATTATTTCCTTGTCCACAGAGCATCAGACCGGTCTCCGTTCGATGGCTCCTGCTGCTCGGGCTACCGGCCCGTGGACTCCGCGAGCCTTGACACTCCTGATGAGGATGAAATGGATCCGGTGAGTTTTATAGTTTCTAGGCAACGCATGTGTTCTAATTTTCCTTACGTGTCCTATTTGGTATAAAAAAAGCTGCCTAGCCTTTTCGGGGTCGGTTTCCAGTCCAACCGAATGCAACTGAATATCAGTATTTTACATGGCGCGACGCCTTAAGAAAGCGGCCGGGACAGACTGGATGCGGAAGGCGGAGAACAGGGTGTTGTGGCGCAGCTTGGGAAAGGCTTATGTCCAGCAGTGGACTGCGATAGGCTGAGTTGACTGATTGATTGACATGGCGCGACTGCCTACCAGACCTCCACAACCCAGTAATTGGGTAATACGATACCTCTTGGTAAGACTGGTTGTCAGACTTTCGGGCTTCTGACGACCCGCGAATGACAACTGGGACCAATGGCTTAATGTGCTTTTCATGGCACGGAAGTCTCGGTATGTAAAGATTTACCAACCCCGGTAAGCGTAGCTTAACGTGATGAAGCGACCCGTGTGGCTGTTATTACACACGGTATGAAAATTAGTTTTCGTGCCATACCTTACTTACTGTCATGTATAGATATCGATATCCATCACGTCTGCAGAGTTTTGCTAACTAATTTAATTCGACCCTTTACATTCGTTTTTACAAAATCTTAGACAAGTAAATATAGCATCACTCGCGTAGCAGCGACGTGCGTAGCACAGACACGTAGCGTTCGTCTACGTAGCGCGGTGCTACGAAGCGTAGCGTTTGCGTAGCAAATAAATAGGTTTTGTAACAGTAGCTGTTTTCTAGGTTTGGATAGCATTAACATTGTTTACGTTTGTTAGGTAGTAAATATTTGTGTTAAAGTGGATTTTAATGAGTATTCCGTAGCGCAAAATTGCGTAGGCGTAGACTATGTAGTATAAGTAAATTAATATTTTCTCATATAAAATATTGGACAGTTAGATTTAGTTTTCACAGTAGTGTAATGTAATAAAACAAGTCGTGGAGACTGTAAAAATATAATTCATTCTTCTAAACAGTCGCAAAAGTTACAAAAAAGAATTCTGCTTAAAATATGTCTGATTGAATGATAAATAATGCAAAGCGATATTTAGGGCATAATATTATGTTTGATAAAAATAATAAAAATATTTGCCTTATAAGAAGAAAACAAAATTAAATATTCCTACAATTTCATGCATTATATGAAACCTAATAACGACATCAAACAATATAACACCATAATTCCTTACACGAACACGACGTAAATCCAATATACATGCCGCGAACCTCTTTCAAGCGAATTTCAATCTTAATCCACAGCTTTGTGTGCCAAAATTATTTGTTGCATATTTCCATGTCAGCGAAGAAGCTAATTTAAATTTATATTGAAGCAAAAGGCCTATTTATTCCTCTGTTTAAAAATCTGGAGAGAATTATTATAGAAAAAAGAAAATTGTTTTACCTCAACTTTGTGATTTAATAAAAATCTTTCTTGCGTTTTTATTAATTTTTTGTAAATTCTAGTTTGAATTTCGCAATACAATAATTAATTCGTTACGCTAGAATCGATTGACATTTAGAGTACGTTTCATCAAATAGTTCCTTTGCCGCAAAGTTGGCTCCACTGCTGTACCGCTGCTGCGGTGCTGTTTAACCGCCTCTGTGGTCTACTGGTTAAGCCACCTGACCCAGGTGGGTGCAAAATTTTCTGCTCGGTTTGGTTGTGGTAGGGCTTGTTCTAATTCCGCCTGGCTAGCTACTACCATCTTATCTAAGTCTGTCACCATAACAACAATCTTAACAGCATTGTTGCGTTTCGGCAGTTAGAGATAAGATAGCCAGTTCCTCTGTGGTTGAAGATTCCGCTTGAAGTTCGCTTCCACCTTCGGCCTGATCATCACTTGCGGTGAGGTGAGATGCAGGCCAAGAGCTTCCCCGTTGTGGGTTAAAAAAAAATAAAAAAAAGTACAGCGAACACGAATAAAGGCTACCTAATACGTCCGTTGTTAAAATTCAACAGTGAAGCCAACATTACTGTAAAGGAACTAGCTTTTACTGGTAATTTAATTCGTATACAAATTTTAAAGCCCTCTCCAAAGTTTTGAAAAACGAAAGCTAAAAAAAAAGAATAACGTTTATTTGAACTCAGTTCGTGAAACAAGATAAAAAGCAAACCAACCAGTCACCAAGTTCTTAGTGCACCTCAACGCCCTCAAAGTTGTAAGATGAACAGCGATGAAGACATCAAACGATTTCTCAGTCATCGACGATCATACAATTTTGCACTCTGAGACAGTGTAAATAAAATGTATTATTCAATGCCATCAGAAAATCCTCTGCGTCACGATGATCTCGATCGGTGGCTGGCATAATTTTTTCACATGTCTTCACTGGATAAGCTATGCATTATGTTGTTTGTCAGGAATTTGGTTGCAAAAAAAGGTGGTGCTATTCTTTTTGTTTATGAAACGTAAGAAAGTCGGTACACAGTTCCAATTGGTCGTTTCCTATGGAGAAGAGCCGGCAAGAAACTCCAACAAACTACGGTTTTTTAGAAGAGCGGTTCTGTCATGATGTAACGGCCGTCATGAAAGTCTGTCATTTTCATCAGTATTTAACATTAGTGTGTTAAAAAACGTATTGTAACGTCGTGTATTTCGAAAGCTGTTATTGTATGACCGCGCAACGGCTTTCTTAGAAACAGAAGCTTAAGGCTGCATTTTTACCAGAGATGAGCGAGGATGCGTAGCAACAGATGTGTAAAACGAACCAATGACATATCTTCACTGTCATAGCTTCAGCTAATCTAGCGATATTATTGGTTAGTTTTACGGACATTCTTCGCTACACATCCTTATCACTTTGGGTGGAAACGCAGCCTTACTCTTTTAAAAATAATTAACTTTGAGGGATGTCGCGCACTAGACCGCCATAACCACGACCAGGGGTCGCAGCGATCAGGTTAACTATAGAAACCGATACAATGGAATACAATGAAGCGATACGATGCACTTGGTAGCAAGTCACAACGGCCAACTAGCCACAGACCGGCCACGGACCACGACTGGCCAGTGTGATAACAGTCTAGTGCGCGACATCCCTTAAAATGTTTTCAAATTAGAGTGTTATAGGTATGAGAGGACAGTGTAGACCTGTCAACGAGTACATGTAGGGTAATACACATATAAACTGATAGTTGATCACAATTCCTTTCATTTTGACAGTCAAACCACATTCATTGCGTTATTTACGTTGCTGATTAGACGATTTTTTCAGATCTATGATGCCCACCAATGACGTAGCTGTAATATACCTAAATTATAGCAAGACATATTACGATATTATTTTCCATAGTAATCTTCGAGTGACGGAGCTTATAATATATATTTCTAGTACGCACCAAAAACTACGCAAAAAAAAGCAACAGCAAAGTATATTAATAATTATTATAGCTAGGTACGTCTGTGACAGCCTTGAAGCAATGGATTTGGTACTCCCATCAAAACCTTCGGACTGTGATTGAAAATGTGTTACGAAATTCAAAGTCAAAAGTCAAAACCAAATCAGTACCAAACTAGTAATACATCACAAAGGTAGCTAGGAAGGTGGCTAGGTAGGTGGCTAGGTTTGGGTGTAGTGGTTTTACATCAAAGCAAGCTTTATTTAGCACTTTTGAACATCAAAATATACAAAAAATTTGAATGAATTCTAGTCAATAAAATAAATTAGGGTGTAGGTACTAAACCAAATAAAAAATAGTCTTTGTCCTGTCTACATCTACGAGTATCTCTCCTTAACTGTTACAATAAATGGCTATACTTCGGCTAGTTTAGACGTATAGATGAAACAGTTTCATTATTATATTGATCCATTAAGTTAATTGAAATCGGTTTGATTGTTTAACAATATCGAACAGAGAGATTCTATCAAACACATTGTTTGATAAATTAACAAATAACGAATATGGCTTTTATCAAAATGTTTAATGGGAGTGTTATTGATTAGATACCTATTTTGTTAGACTCGAAGAGAGACTTTTAGACTTGAAGAGCTCGTGGCTAAGTAATAACAGCCGCACGGGGAAATCCATCAGCCCCCCAATTACGCAATGAAAGATCAATTCAAAAAAAATCTGCTCAATTTTTTTTGTCGAACTTATGAACTGAAGCAATGGACTGGCAATCTTTTTCAATTGGTTTCAATTTAAAATTGATTGTGCTAAACACGTTGAACTCCATGACGCGCAATTTGGCTTTAAATCTGGTTTATCCACGGAAAGTGCCATTCTGTGCCTCAAGCAAACTGTTCAATATTATACTTCCCGAAAAACACCTGTCTTTGCTTGTTTTTTGGACCTGTCAAAAGCGTTCGACCTGGTGTCGTACGAGGTACTGTGGGATAAGCTGCGGAGTGATACAACACTACCGAATGAAATTACATCCTTGTTTCATTACTGGTACTACCACCAGAGGAATAGTGTCAAATGGGCAGAGGCTCAGTCGGATGTGTACGAGCTGGAGTGTGGGGTGAGGCAGGGGGGGTTAAGTTCACCACGCCTCTTCAATTTGTACATAAACCGGCTAATCGGTGAGCTTAGCAGCACCAAAGTTGGATGCCATATTGACAACGTTTGTTTGAATAATATTAGTTATGCGGATGACATGGTGCTGCTGAGCCCATCGATAGGCGGGTTGAGGAAACTGGTGGCTATTTGTGAGGCCTATGCAGTGTCCCATGGGTTCAAGTACAATGTCAAGAAGAGCGAACTTATTATGTTTAAAACGAGTGCCGTAAATTATTCGGATATTCCCGGTGTCTCGCTCTGTGGCACTCCTTTAGCTTGGGTCTCTAAGTTTAAGTACTTTGGTCATTGGGTCACTGATGATCTTAAGGACAATATGGACATTGAGAGGGAGCGCAGGTCGTTGGCTGTTCGATGTAACATTAATAATAATAATAAATAATAACTTTATTTCACAAAAAAAAAAAAAAAAAAAAAATATAGATTTAACGTTTTTTAAAAACACAATTTAAATGAGCTTTGGTAGTAACACAATGCAATCTAAGAGCTAAAATCTGTACACAAAATGGAAAACCCTGCCTCTCAAACTAGGAAACCTGTATCTTGAGAGACAGTGATTCAGCTTAAAAGTGATGCTATAGGTATAAAAGTAGACTGTGTCGATCTACCTGAGCGACTATGAATATAAAGCTAATTTACGTACTTAATAGTTTAATTTTATATAATTTCCTATAATTTACGTGTTGTGTGTGTCTGTTTATCTGTGTGCGTGTGTGTGTGTGTTAGTGTGTGTGTATGAGTGTGTTGTGTGTGATTGGGGATAATAGGTAGTTAGGAGACGAACTTAAGTAAGGATTCTGTTCGTACATAGTCCTGTTCCAGTAGCCATTCCATTAATTTTGATTTTATTTCATATTTATTTAGATCGACAATGTTAAGATTTTTGTGACCTTGTTTGTATATGTATGTACTTAGTGTGTAGTATTGATGTTGAGCGAAGGCGGTTTTGTGAGGGGTACTTAGGGGTAGTTTCTTTCTTTTTTTAGGGTCCGTTGGGGGAACGCTAGCATGTCTTCTAATAGTAGACTGCAGTACAAAAAGCTGGCGCACTGAAAGTACTTTAGAATCAGCGTATAATTGCGTGGTGGGATAGCGATAAGGTTTGCGCGACATCACCTTCAGTACGGCTCTCTGCGCTCTTTCAATCCTCAGAAGACTGGTTTTATTTGCACCACCCCATACTGTAATGCAATATCCAATGATGGATTGGCATAATGCATAGTACACCATCTTCAAGGTATCAGGCGCAGCCGAGTCTCTAAGGGATTTGAAAATATGCAAAAGTTTCAAACATCTAGTGGTAATGGCGTCAACCTGTTTGTCCCATCGTAATCCTCCGTCTATTTGGACACCCAGATATTTCACATTGTCAGTTCTTACAAGCGTCGGACATATGCATTGTGGGGATTGTTTGGAGCAGGTGTGCGCTGTAATGGAGAAGTATTTGTCGGGCAAGGTGTTACGTCGGATAGCAAAGGGAATGTACGATGTTTTGTCGCAGTTTAGGGTAAGCAAGTTTAGGTTGAGCCATTTCATTATAGTTGACATTGCCGCTTCTGCGTAGCACTTAACGCTATCCCAAGTTGGTCCGTGAACTATGACTGCTGTGTCGTCTGCATACGCAAAAATCTTGGAGTTGGGGATGGTCATTCTGCACAATTCATTGACGTATAATAAACATGCTGGTTCGAAGATTTGCACGCTGTACAAATCAAGCTAAAGTAACTCTTTTCAAAGCTTTCTGTCAGTCTTTCTACACGTGCAGTCTTTGGACCCGTTTTACGCAGAGGACATACAGCGATCTGCGAGTCCAATATAATAATGCGTTTAGGATATTGTTGGGGTTGTCGTGGCGTTGTAGTGCATCCACAATGTTTGCGGAGGCGCGCACAGACGATTTTTACGCGATAATAAGGAAAAGGACCGCTTCCATAGTCGGCCGGCTACGCGCCACCACCAACGGTCTCCTGAGCGTGTTCTCAGATCGGTGGGATTCCCCTCTGTTGCGCCACTGGGTAAGAATCCATACTAGTTAATATTTGTAGCATTATCTCTTATTACTAACACTAGTTATTAAGTTATTTTGTTGATACTAACACTATGGACTCAATGTCTGAAATAAAGAATTTGAATTTGAATTACGTAATTAGGGTGCAGTTTAAGCTACGCTTGCCGGGTTTGGTCCTTGGATGGATGACTATCTTTACTTACCGAGACCCGTCCGTGCCTCGGAAAATACGTAAGGCGTGGTCACGGCTATCACTCGTGGATCTTTGACAGTCGTTACGGGTCGTCAAAAGCCCGAAAGTCCGACAACCAGTGTTACCATGGGGTATCGTAATACCCAGTTACTGGGTAGTGGAGGTTAGAGCAGTGGTGGTCCAGTGGTAACGGCCCCGACTTACGAGTTGTAGGTCGTGGGTTCGAACCCAAGCAGGCGCTTTACTGTCACTGCTCTCAAAACGGTGAAGGAAAACATCGTGAGGAAACCGGCATGTCGTAGAACCAAAAATTCGAAGACATGTGACATCTACCAACCCGCACTGGGCCCGCGTGGTAGATTACGGCCCACTCCCTCTCACAGAGAGGAGGCCTGTGTCCCAGCAGTGGGAACATTAATAGGCTGATGATGATGGAGGTTACATAGTCAGTCGCTCCATGTAAAATACTGGTATTTAGCTGCATCCGGTTAGACTGGAAGCCGATCCCAAGATGGCATGGAGGAAAAAGCGAGGCAGATTGATTGACCTATTTTTTGAGACTCTTTGGTCTAGTGGTCACAAGCGCTACAGCTGAGCATGAAGTTCTAGGCTTGATTTCCAGGACGGGTAAAGTGTTATTGAGGTTTTCTATCAGTAACAGTTCGGAGTCTGAATTTGTGCCCGGTTGATGGCAATAGGCTCGCCCCCTATTACATGGGACTTAAACATAACGTGCGAAATGTGGGTGTACTATAGGTACACCTCTGCCTAACCCTTCGCGAATTTCAGGCGTGATGTTTGTGTTGATGGCAAGCATTTATTGGTGTATGCTGTTACGGAGTTTAAAATTGCATGTGTAGTTTCACTGAATTTAAAAAACTTTCGACCTTTAAGGTGAAACAATTTGATATTTTTTCCATACAAACTTCGGAGGGGTTTTACTCCACTGTTTGACATCGTACATTCAAAGTTAAACATGATATCGTTAGGTCTCATTATTAAAATTGTCTGTACGGAAGCAGAATAGTAAAATAAAAAGCCATTAAAAAGTTATGAGCCAACAAAGATTCGTTTTTCTTGCTAATTTTAACGCAACTTTGGGCGTAAATAAGTAACACAAGAAGTGTGAAATCTCGAAAACAAAATCCGTACCGACACAGAAAAATTATCGAAGATTTCAATAAATTTTATTTGTAATTGATTTTTGCAGTGGTTTTTTCAGAAAAACCTTTTTTCCAAAGGTCTTTTCAAAAATTTTGACGCACTCGTTTTACTAAAATTGGTCGGTACGGTGTTTCTGTGCGTGCGAACTACACGTTGTCCATGTAGACCAGCTTCTAACTGCTCATCACTGATACTATCTCGGTCGGACACGATGCCAGGTGAGACAGTGTGGTTTTTGGCCATGCCCACCATTGAGTTCGAGCCCGCGACTAGTTCCACCTTAAGTAACTTTTTTCATCAATCGAATTACCATAGGCCACTGCTGGACTTAGTCTTCTACCAAGTTGCTAAAACAAATTTACATACGTAATATAACATCAGGCCTATACTCCTTCATCGACTCACCTGGTGCCGACAAATTCAGATAGGAACTTGTACTAGTTCCTATCTGAATTAGTCGGCGCCCTAGTTCGTGCTCATTTGGCAAACAGTCTGAAACTGCCTGCGCCAACCAGCGTTGACAACAAACTCTTGTCTGCGCCAACAAGCGCTGGTATACCGGTGCTGGGTACCAGCTTTCTACGTGAATACACCTTTAAGCCGTATTCACGTAGAACGCTGGTAACTGGCGCCGATATGCCACTGCTAGCTTGTGAAAGCTGGTCGGCGCCTAGTTTTCATACTTTTTGCCGAATCAGCACGAACCGGCCGCCGACTCAGATAGGAACTTATCGGCGCTTATTGGCGACGGTTCGCGCTGATTCTCGACAAGTGCGTCATCGGTACCGGCTACCAGCGTTCTACATGAATGCGGCCTTAGATAACACATTATTATTTACTTTCGGTAAAATCTTCAGACGTCTCTTCAAGTTGATTTATTTGTGGCTTTTGTGAACAGGATATTAATTCAGATTTGTTACTGTTGTAATGGCAATAATATTATTTGGTTTAAATAGGTTTTTATTTTTATTATTTTGTTCGTCTTTTATATATTCTTTTATATTTTGTGAATGTGAGAACGTTGTAGGCTAAATAGACTGTAGATTTGTAGACCATTTTCTATTTTATTAAATACCTGGTACTCGTTGACAGGCTTACAATGTCTAACCATACCTGTATACAATAATTATAATTATTTTTAAAGGAGTAACCTTGGAGTTTCTTGCACGCTCTTCTCCCTATCAAACTATCAATTAGCACTGTGCACCTTCTGACGTTTCATGAGTGCCCATGTAGATTTATCCTTACATATTATAAAACAAAATCCGACGCCGCATCTGTCTCTGAAAGTAATAAACGCAAAAACTATCAAAAGGATTTTCGTATAGTTTATTTATTCACAATGTTACAGGCTATGACTAGTCTAAACTTAAGAGTACATTACCCTGTGAAGGCGCAGCAATTAGATACATTTAACTTAATGTAGCTAGGTTATACTTAACGTTAACATAAATAACACATAGGACCAAATATATCCTTGTTATTAAAACATTAGCGGGAATGGTTCATCTGGAGCACCCTATAAACATGAGGAAGCCACTGACAAAAGCATATTAATTACAACAATTTTCTCCCATGTACGGAGAGAATTTTCCAGCCAAGCAAGCGAAACTATTTGACAAGCAGGTGATCGCAGATAATGAAGAATTGGTCGTCAAATCTCCCGGACTCTTAAAATGTCAAGTCACTAAACTACTAATGGTCCTAGAGAAAGTAGTATCAACTTGGGTACTACTCATGCGCGTTTGCGATGGTTTGATGTTGTTATTGACTGGGCTAATTTTTAATGGTCGTGAATTTAAATTCAGAACAATGATGACATCAAACTGATGCCCAGTATGTCAGCTTCAAAACTGAATAGAAACTTTTTCTTTGATTCATTGTTTTCAAGTTTTAGGCCTTTATACCTTACATGGAAATGCACGGTTGCTAGATTTGGGAGTCCGGGAGTGGATGTCTATTTTTATAACGTAATCCAGACCGAATTCTCTTCCTAAAGTGTCCTATCATTCACTCCACAAATGCATCTATTTTAACATATTTTTTTGTTACAGATACCGAAATATAGGGTGGTATTACTTGGTGACGCCGGCGTGGGAAAGACAGCTCTAGTGTCACAATTTATGACGTCAGAATACATGAATACATACGACGCCAGTTTAGGTGAGCCACTCATTCTGAACATTAAAAAACATTCTCCAACACTCCCGAGAAATTTTCCTCCTATTTTTATTTTGTAAGATACAGCTCCTCCAGTTTATGCAGCCCTGGTACATCACATTTTAGAGATGTTTCCTAACTTTTGAGATCATCAATTACCTTTATAATTGTTGTTTTCTTGTCCCGAAAATTAGGTTGACAGTTTTTGAATTACTTACGTTTTCAGAATTACTCGAGTTTTTTTTTGTTTGTCTTGTTTTTCATCCCTATAACACTGTACCAGTCCAATAAATTAAAATGCCATTACCAGTTTTTAATCCTAAATTATAATAAATTATTAAGCCAGCATGAAAACTAGAAATCGCTTTGAAAATAAGAGTAGCATGTGCGAATTTCCAAACTCCGAAGCATGAGCCAGCATTTTTAGCATGAAAACTTAAAATTCCTAATTTCCTCTTCGATTTAATCAAATATTTTTACTATAAATTCTCCATAGAATGAAATAGTTAACTAACTGATATTTTGTTTTAGATAAGAGGGACAGTAGCAAAAATAAAAATGGTTTGTAATACATTTTAAAATATTTATCTACTTCTTTCCTTTTTAAAGCATTAGTATTAGTGTAGTAGTTTCTATGTATGTAGGTGTTACTTTTGTTTCGTTTATGTAACTTTCAAGATGAATACAAATTATTCGTTTTATGTTCTTTAATTAAACCACATTACTGAATTAATGCATAATTTTAGGGCGATTTACACATAACGAGATTGAATATTATAAAAAAATGATATCTTTTGTGTTTTTCGTCATTTAACGTAACCAGAGTTTCATAAAATATACTGCATCCTTTTTGAGTAACACATTTATGTCCGTTTTCATAAAAGTGCACTGTTGGATTTTCAACCGTAGGCTAAGCGCTGAGAGTTGGAAATCCAACAGTGCACTTTTATTTAGGGAGTCATTTAAGTGTCACTTAGTGAAGGTAAAAACGGTCATTACAATCACAATCCGAGAGTTTTGAAGGATATTGCTAATCCATTGCTTCATAGGTTTGAAAGATTCGTCTGCTTAACAACGTGCATGAACTGTCAAAATCACAATTTTACGCGCGGTACGCAATTACCCCGCTAGTTATTATGATGCTTTTAAGCTACGAATATCTACGTAGTAATCGTATTTCTAATGCCACCTAATGAGCCAAAACAGTAGTAGTACAACATTCTTCGCTAAAATGTGTTTTGTAAATCCATTAAACCCTAAAATCAGACAATTTCCCTATACACATTTCTACTGTCGATACCAATTTGAGTAAGTTTTATTGAATCTAATCCTTTAAAACCCTATTTTTGCATCTGGACCTGTATTTTAAAATAACATCAAGATTTTCGAATTAAAATAAAATATGAAATGTAAAAGTTTTGAACCAACATTAATTACCTATTAATTAATCATCTTTCTCGAATATAGTCTTAAAACTAGCTCAATATAATGAATATTATAAAGCAAATGCGTCAAAATCAGGGTTGGCCTTACTAGTGTCTCGTCATTACAACGAAATAAGTTGTCGGTGACAGCTGTCAGATGCATAGAGCGCGCCATGTTGTGACGTGCGACGCGTCATATTCGCGACTATTATTGTTAAATTAATCCAGTAATTTATAAAATACCACCCATTTCATTACAATCCTAGAAAAACTATTTATTTTAGTAAATCCACGAAATATAAAGCAAACACGTCAAAATCAGCGTTGTCCTTAAATCCGTTAACAGTGTGTCGTCAATAAAGCGTTACTAGGGGTGTCGGTGACAGCTGTCAGACGCAAGCCGCGTGCGATAGATGTGACGTACGACGCGACATATCCGTGACTATTGTAGTGTAAAATTGAATTAATTAAAACATTTTAATAAAAAATAATACGAGTATATATATGCTCAATATCTGAAAATTTGTGGCAGTGTTTCAGATTATAATATGATGTTTTGTAGACCGTTACAATAATTCTTAGTTGATTTTATGAGAAAATATTTACTTAGATTAAAAATTTCAGAAATAGAAGTTAATATTTTGGAAATCACTCCTCACAGATAGGTGCTGGAAACGGTAGTGGTTGTCCTTAATCTCACCGAAAACATTTCAAACAAAATTTTAGCTCAAATTCACTTAAAACCACAAGCAGTTTCATAACTTTACTCATCATTGTTATTAACCACTTGAACACTCAATAAACAAAGCCTAATCTAATCTATCAAATCGATAGTCCCGCCGGCTATTTTAGTTTTCCTTTCACTAAATGAAAACAGACATAAATAATCAACACTTTCAGGACTTATCACAGCCTTTTCACTACACAAAAGCCGTGAGAGGATCTAAATAGGCCAAATAACTGATTTTATCTCCCTTTTATCAACTATAAGTGTTTAGTAAGTGGTTTTGCCGAAGTACCACCATTAAGGCGGTTTCTGTTGAAAAATTTATGATGTTGGCAGTACTTACCTATGTTTGGTTCATAAGGTTTTTGGGTTAAGTGCGGTCGGAATACAGTTTCTTTAGGATGGTCGTTCATGTTTTAGTGTGTAAATAAATGTTTTTGGTAGGTTTTCTTGAGATGTTTTCGATAAAATGTTGAGTAGACGGTCTTGGATGTCATCTAAAGGGTATTTCATCAATGGAGAGTGGCATAAAAAGTGTCCCATATTGTAGATGTTTTAGCTGGCTTTTACCACATAAAAACGAACATTAAAGAATATATTATTTGAAAAATAGAGGGAGGATGAGGGGCTTGTGGCTAAGTAATAACAGCCGCACAGGTCGATCGTTCAGGTTAAGCTACGCTTGCCGCGGTTGGTCCGTGGATGGGTGGCCATCTTTACATACCAAGACCTTACCAAGGGGTATCGTATTACCCAGTAACTGAGTTATGGAGGTCAGTTAGGCAGTCGCTCCATATCAAATACAGGACATTCGGTTAGACTTGTTCGGAAATGGGTAGGTAGACGATGATGATTTGAAAAACAGACACATTACCTAGAAAACGTATCGAACATGTTGTGACAGGCACAAAACCGGATATGACGTCGCCCTTGCGTCACCGCCCGAGTACCGGAAAGGACGTGCTATCGACAGCCACGGCCTAAAAGTAATGACGTTCACTAATATTGTGATAACGAGGGTGATAATAAATTAATGGTTTTGGCTTTTATAATACTTTTAATAAAGGACGAGCCGACGACGAGCTATCAATCAAAATTGACACGAGCTGTAACAAAAAAGAATGGAATTTCAAAATTGATTAAGTGTTATCAGTAAAGGTACAAATTACAACTCCGTAGCCAACTGTTGCCAAGTGGTTTCTAGTATTTCTATGAAATACCGTGTCAGAAAGAGGTGTTCGTCAGGGTCACAGTTTAGGGGTATGAGGAACAGGGTGTAAAGTTCACTCATCCACCATAGAAAAGGGAGGATCCTCCAACCAGACGGGTTGTTATGTCTGGCGGGCAACTGCCCATATGTTGATTTCGGATAGTCTTATCTATGTTATTCGCTCAGTAAACTCTAACTGCGAGATGTAGGAATTGTGTGACGTCATGTCTTTTTGTTTCGTAATTTTTGTATGTGGCGGTCTAACCGCTACAACAGAACAGAAAAAACATTAGAAGTCGCAAGTAGGCGGGGCCGCAGATGTTTGCTTCCGCGCACACACCACTCACATCAGTTCTTACAACCGTTACGGAGATAAGAACTTGAAAAAAAATTACAAAGATGCCTTATTGTGTTGTTTTAGAATGTAAACACGGTAGCAGAATTATACTTTCTATAAATCGTAAGTATATATTAGAATAAAATATTAACACTTTATTAAATCAAGTGTTAATATTTTATTCTAATATATACGTCGATAAATATTATTGTTTGAAATCAAGTTGATTTCAAACAATAATATTTATCGACTCATATGTCTCTTGACTATTTTGTTTGAAAATAAAACGGAATGTCGATAAATCAGTCAGCATCAGTGGTACATCCCTAAAGGAGGACTAATAGTAATGACCTCGTTACTCAAATATAAATCTTATTTGTAACGAAATACAGCTTTAAATTGAATGCATTTATTATAGTGACATCTAGATGTCACTGTCAAGTTACGCTTAACTTGCTCATTAAACTATTCCGTGTGCGCTTTAAACGGATAAAGCAATAAATACGTAAAATAAAAAGAGTAGACAATAAACAACTCTATCTTCATATTACTGTGGTTTATTTTCAAATAAGCGACGACTGACATTATTTCCTACTTTCATTCAGTATTAAAACTACCAATCACACCAATAATTTCTTAGTGTTACGAAATAAAATGAACCTGTATGTTTGAGTTGGGGTACGCTGGTTCCGATACTAATGAAGCGATATACGACTCTACTGTTTTTTCTGTTCTGTGGTCAGGGTGATCCTGTATAACCTGTACTTTTTACCGCCGACTAGATTGGGAGAAGCGTGGATTGTCCATCAACAGAGAGAATTTGTCGGACCTACGATTCGCCGACGACTTGATAATCCTCTCGCCATCAAAAGATGGACTACAGGCGATGACAAACGGGCTAGACTGAGAAAGCCGCAAAGCAACCTCATCACCTAATCACAAAATTATAAAAGCGCCCTAAAGACATCGCACAGGTTCTCGACTTTCCGTGTTCCGTAATGACCCGACATACCTTCGGTCATCTTCGGTTACCAACCGCGCTCTTCGGCTAATTGAGTGATTACCACGTAATTGTTAGCTCGAGACCATCAATTTGCGTAGGTACTGTGTAAGGTGCTTTGTACACAGCACGGCGTATAAACCGCGCCGTAGAAAAAACGTGTATTTCAACAAGTTTCCATAGTGATCCATACAACACTGACGACTGTGCCTACACACGACGAATCTACCGTAGTTTTTCACGGCAAAAAACGTGTATGTACAAAGGGCCTAACCGCAGCATATTCGCTTGCGTTAACTGAGTTAATTAATTGCTTAATGTGCTTTGTGGTTGTGGTCACGGGATAGTGTGAGGCTCATTTTAAAGTTGAAGCTCTGCCCAAATTGAGGCGAAACCAGCGCAGGATGCGGGACGATATTCGCTCGAGCCGATTATGTGAAGTAACTTTTAAGGAGGTGTTCAAACTGATGCGAAAATTCGCGAGATTTCTTTAGGTGAACTTAGACCAAACGAACACAGAAAGCAAGAGCATTCTTTTGTTGATATCCTTGACATTTTATTAAAGATAGCGCAATGAAGGAAGGTTTGTTCCTGTTTACTTACACAAAAAGAATTTGATAGAGTGGGATAGAATGTGCGTTCGTACCTTTAATCAATAAAACTATCGATGCATGTAGTCGCATCCCGCATCCCGCGCGGTATTCGAATCAGTGTAGCCAGAGCTTAAATGCAACAAGTAGGTAAAGAGAAATATTATAATTAAATATAATTATAATATAATTAAATAGGTAAACCATTCGTGAATCGACAACTACGTCGATTCACGAATGGTTTATTTAATCACCAATGTCTCAGAAAAAGATTAGAATATATTTTTCATATTCCATTATGTCCTGATAAGAAATAAGTTCTTGCTTATCAAATATTTTCAAAATACATTTTTCAGTCACATTATAAGGTAAACTGCAGCAATAATTCAACTTTGTTTGGGCTAACGCCAAATTAATGTTGATCTCTCGAGTAGTCAGATTCATCGATTACGTCTTTAAAACAAAATTATCGCCCTGTTTGTCACTTTCATAATAAAAAGGAAACCTTACAAGAAAAAACAAAGGAACAATAAACTCTCCCGTAAATTAAGTTTATTGCGACCCAAATCAGCCATTTTGTAGAAAACTTTTAAATCTATTACTTATTTCTTTATCCATTTGCAAAATAATCGTTTCCGACCTTTTTATACAAATGGATCCACGAAAATGTCGATTTGTTTTTAGTAAATTACATTGTAAATTTTTCTAAGGGAGCGTACAGACTTACTTGATTGTTATCGATCGGTAAATTAAATTACACACATAAACTCATGCCCTGTTCCCATGGGGGTAGGCAGACATTTCAGAACGCCACCGGCTACGATCCTTACAACTAAATTGTAGAACTACATTTTCGTTTTATAAAATAAATATAATTTCTACTGCTCTATACACGACTAAGTAAACTCATGCCAGTGGATGAATACATATCTAAAATTGCAACGAGATTGTAAGGAACTTAAATGCTCTTTGCTAATTAGCAGCATTTCCTAGACATTGAAATGAGTAAGACGTAGCATTTCAATGGAATGAGTACCGACTTACCAGGTATTCAGTTAATTAGGTTGAAAGCACTTATTCTCTGCTTTAGTATGAAATAACGTTGATGTTTCTCGCGTAACTCAGGTTTTTGTTCCCGTCTGAAAAGCATCATAAGTACTATGGTTTGCCTAATTAAAATCTAAACCAGCGGGGTAAAATAATTACGTACAAACAAATTAATAGCATTTGAATTGTGAGTGCAATTCATTTTGACAATTCAACATTATTTATTGCGATATTTACGTTGTCGAACAGACGAAGTATTCAAACAAATAGGGCAATGGATTACGAATTTTCTTCAAATGTGATAGAAAGAGTGTTTCGAAATTGAGGTGTAGTAACAAAAGCAACACTATTTTACTCAATATTTTTAATCGGAATTTAACTACTTTATTCAATATCGAAACAGCAAGTGTGTGCTCACCTTATTTTATGTTATTTTTGTGAATAATTGGATCAACTTATAATTAGTAGAATAGGTACAATTGTAAATCATAATTTACGATGACATAGGTTTTATTAAAAAGGAGTGTTCATTAATTATTTATATAATAATTATAATTTTTGTAGCGGCTGGTCATGTATAAGCTTTATTTAGTATGATGTGGATGAGAGCAGATTTCATTTTAAATTGTTACAAAAGACTGCTGCAGTCTGCCCACCGGTCGAGAGAACTTCATCAAATGTTTCGGGATATCGTCACGCAGTTGGTTGACTCTTCACGTGACCAAAGGCTGGCCAATTTTAGGTCAAATAATCAGCATTGACATCCAACATGGCAATGCTGTCAGCCTTTTGGGCACTTTTCCTACTGATAGCGGTGCGGACGAATTTTTTTATGCCCAATGAACTCTTTTCTTTTTTAATATACTTGTATATAATATATAAATAATATATTTAAGTGTTATCTTGTATGCTGTATGCTGTAGATTTGTCAAAATAAATTTAAACCCAAATTAAAACAAGAAAACTTATGCTTAGTTCAATTATTTCTTGCTGAAATTGTACATACCCTGCTAATACAAATTGAGATCAGCGAATTAAACAAAGATTGAACAGAGAATTAGCGATACTAATTAACGAAATTCTAAACGCCTCGCTAATTACAATCTGTCTGGTACTTAGTTTATTTACGTTGGGCGTATATTGATGTCTATCAAAATACGGCAGTGCTTTTTGCACATTATAAGTGTTTTTAACATTTAGGTATATACAAGTTTTATCCTTAATCCGATTTTTTCATGGGGAAACTCTTGAGCTAGCCAGAATCCATGAGATTTTTCCCTACCAGAAATCGGTCAACGCAGCTAAAGAAGTTTTTAGTAAAAAAATGTGGACAGCCTTTTGTGCTCAACTCATCTCTTATAGCCTTTTGTGCTCAACTCATCTTCTTTAGCCTTTTGTGCTTAACTCATCTCTTATAGCCTTTTGTGCTCAACTCATCTCCTATAGCCTTTTGTGCTCAACTCATCTTCTTTAGCCTTTTGTGCTCGACTCATCTCGTCATCTCCTATTGTAGTCATAAAGTTCTTTTCGAAATAGCTCGTCTAGACATTTCAGCTTAGTTTATAGGACGGTAACGTATGTAACTTGACAGGGCAGTGTGTCAAGCCAAGTGCGGTCGGAGAAGGACGGGGGGAAGCACCCGTGAGTTATCATACATGAACCATTATGAGCTATTTTCGACCATCGCCTAAACCAAAAACTTTTAAAATTATAGGGCTGCAATTTTACGCGCCTGTTAAGGTCTTCCTAATCACCTACTATGCAAAATTTCATAAATGTAAATCTTTTACAGTTGTTACGGGTAGTCAGTAGCTCGATAGCCTGACAACAAGTCTTACTGGGTATCATGTTACCCAATAACTAGGTTTTACAGACAGGCACTGGCTCTATGGAAAATAACGGTATTCAGCTGCATCCGTTTAGACTGGAGACCCCAACATAGTTGGACTAAGACAGATTTTTTTTTTTTTTTTTTTTTTTATTAAAAAGAACCATGTTCTTAATAATGAATTGCAATCTAGCCTACAAGACTAATAAGCAATTTTAATCTAACTTAATTTTCTACGTGATAATTATTTTAAAACTTAGAATAGTGCTGATTGTACTTTACACAAGTCCGTTCCACTTTCTTAGAGTCTGATATAATATTATAAACACTTTGTTCATGTGTTTTATGTGTGTCATTGTCACTATTATTTCTACACTTTTTACACTACACTAACTCAAAAGGTTTTGTTCGTTTTAGTCTTCGCACTATATTTGTTTGGTCTAACAGCTGAATTGCCTCGATGTTCACATGTCGGTGGAGTCTGTGTTCATGGGCCTCAGCAAATTTTTGGATTATTTTGGTGACGGGTTCCATTTTTAGGTCACGATGGAGGTCGTCATTTCTTATATACCAGGGCGCATTAACAATACTCCTGAGTACCTTATTCTGGAATGTTTGTATAACTTTGATGTTGGTTGGTTTGGTACAGCCCCACAGTTGGATGCCATATGTCCATATTGGCATAAGAATATGCTTATATAATAAAATTTTGTTGGACAGGAGCTAGACATACGTTTTAAAAACATGTATTGGTTGATTGGACGGGGTTCCTGCCTATCTATACACAACAACATTTTATTATATAAGCATATTCTTATGCCAATATGGACATATGGCATCCAACTGTGGGGCTGTACCAAACCAACTAAGACAGATGATGATGATATTAAGAACTGTTAAACTTTGGTAAAAGAACGAATGCAACTTGCCAAGTTTTCAAAGTCAATTATTTATTAGTTACTGTCAATTTGCTTAGTTTCATTCAGAAGCAGGGAACCAATTAAACTTTGTTTCACCTCCATAGAACTTGACACCCATCTCGATCTCAATTTTTTTATCGGCGAACTTGGCCCCTTTTTTGCATGCAAGTTTTTGGGAATTAGGTATTATAAAAAATTATGTTAATAGGTGGCTCTTACCCCTGTGTACGCAGAGAGAGAAGAGTCACCTTTATTCAGAAAATAAGCTCTAAATAATTGAAAGAGACAAACAAACCCTAAAACCCATTTAAATAGTACTATTAACCTTAACAAATATTTACAAATAAGTTCAATTTTCTATCTCAGACAGCCAAATTAATTTGCTTGTATTTACAAAATGTAATTAGATTTGGAAAACCGAACGCCTAATTGAATGGCTAATGAAATCGAATTCTAATAAATTCTGTGTTTATCAAGCAAGGCTTTTTATTTTTAGCCCAGATACGCACAAGCGTCTTTCTAACGCATCGTTTTTTTTATAGTAGGTATAATACAGAACTGTATTTTCAACTCTCGGCGGAGTGCGTCGAAAAAATACACTGTTGGATTTTCAACTCTCGGCGCTAACCAGTGCGTTGATATCGATAAAAAATCAAACCAGTGTGCGATAAAAAATCGCTCGTGGCACGAAGGCTTCATAGACTTTTTAGATAGGTTTTTTTTTTTTGAATAATGGCACATCATCTTCTAAATAAAATAAGAGTTTCAGAGAGATTTGATAGGACTGCATATTCGATCTATGAAAGGTAGTAGACAGAATGATCGAACTGAACAGTTAGTCTGTATTGCAAAATCTACGAGTATTTCCTTAAACCTAAAGAGGTCCCATAAAGAATATGACATAATTCTTTATGGCGAGTATTCTGGTACTATAGTCCGCGCGCGACTAGTTGGCTGGTCATCTCATCACAAGTCATCTCGCTATTGCAATCTCATGTGCGTTTTGTCTAAACTAGCCGGAACGACTTTCACTTCGCGACGGCAACACGCGTTGTAAGTGCGTGACGCGACTAGGGGCGTGAGAGCGCGAAATTCGCCTCTTCCTCCCGCGTTCCGCCTCCTCCTTCGCGAGCATTACTGCCGGCCGTGCAGTACGAGGTGATGGCTTCCCATACCCTCTCACTCCGTATTATAGCCTGGACCAGGGCCGGACGCGAGAGGTCACCGCCACCGATCGCCGCCACGAGATGCTACGACCCTTAGAGGAGCAACAATCAGAAGGAAGCGAAAACGAAGTAACGGAGCACAGCTATAGGATTATTTTATGTTAAAATAAGATATTTCTCGCGACTTATAAAATCTGCGCCGAATTAATTTGGATTAACGTAGAATAAATAAATCAAGTTCGGCTGGAATGAAATTAAACCTGGTTTATTAGTATGGCAGGTCACGGTCAATATATATATAATAGGGTCAGTATAACAGTCTGACCCTGATATTTAACGAACAAGTTACAATAATAATTTCTTAATACTGATAAGCCTTGTTCGTTCTACGGTACACTTACCTGAAACTTTTTTGTTCCATTTTTGGAACTGTCGGCCATTTTGATTGTAGATTTTTAGGCCGAAATCATACGCCGTTATAAATTACCAGTTTTACTATACATAATTGAGAGTGTAGATTTATTACGAATTTACCGCCCTGACGGAGTAGGTACATCTGACTGATCAATAAACTGAATTCATGTATATTATGAAAGTAGTTTGTTCTGAATCGATTTTCGGTCATTTTTAATATAGGATATTTTTTTGTATCCCAAAACAATTAAAACTATGTAAATTACAGTCACACTTCCACTGTACAGTCAAAACAAAATAGACGAAGTATCAACTACGCTAGACCCTTAAGCTTCGTGCAGACTAGCGCGACGCGACACCGGTTATTGTTATACCGTGAAGTTTTCTTAGAAATTGTATTGTTCAAGTCGCGTCGCGCGACAAGTCGCGCTGGTCTGTACAAGCCTACGTGCGCGACTGCGTGCGTGCGTAGATTTGTAATGTGACCACAATTTTCTCCCATAATCAGTATAACTAATTTTATAAATAAATAATGTTTAATACATAATAGTAAAAATTCAGTGTATCTATTATGATTATATCATAATATTCTAATTGGGGTGTTTGGTGCTGTGTATTAATTCCGGGACATGTTGTATTGGTACAATATTTTGTTTACTATAATAACCGTTTTTGGTAAAGAAAATCTGCTCTCATGTTCAATCAATAGCAATTTTATAATAAGCACAAGCGTGGCTGCTAGCACTTCTGTAAATAACATAACTTCTTTTTGCTGCTTGCATCTGAAGAAGCTAAACGTGGTAAGTGTGTGTCACCCCTTTTTGTAGTAGGTATGTAACCTTGCCTTTACACCCCGCTGTCAGCGTTTGTGTGTTGTGTATGTAGCCTTAGTAAAAAAAATAAAATAATGTTGAGTAAAAAATGACATTAATTTTTGGGTATATTTTCATGACTTATTTTCAATACATTTCTGTTTTCATTTGTTTGGAGAGCAATGACCTCAAGGCTCCCCGAATCATTAATATTCAAATGTTATTTATCATATACTCATGATTTATTACGTCAAACTTAATAGTCTGATAGTGGCTCACTGCCTACCATGACCCATTTAATAGATTGATTACAATGTACTTCGTCATAACACTACCACCACGGTAATTTACCGTGCTACTACACTATCGTTTCTGTGGTCCTAGTACATTTAATAAACAACTTTAGGTTTAACACAGTCGTCCTCACAAGACGTAAGTACTTAATTATTATGTTATGTGTATGTCGTAGGATGATTTTGCGAAAACACAGATACTTAGAAAATGGTGAAAACATTTCTGCGAGGAACTGGGTGAAATAGGTTAGGTTAGGTTAATACAACAATAAATTAAACGGGCGTGTCTCTTATGACGTTCCCATTCTGCATATAAAAATTAAATCGAATATATTCAATAGTTTAGTCAATATAGCTAGCAGAGGGCTTAGTCACTAAGCCCTCTGCTAGCTTTTAAAATTAAACTCACACTAAGCCTTAGTGTGAGTTTCATTTTACCATCTCGATCAAACACATCGACCGCGTTTGGCGCTCCGATTGGCAGCCGGCCGGCCTTCACCGGTGAAGCGACGCGCTCGGTGCGTTTGATCGAGATGGTAAAATGAAACTCGCACTAGGCCCTCTGAAGATCGGCAAAATCCATAGTCGGCTGGGGTTATTTCGTTTATCCACCCTAAAAAATCCACCCTGAGTAGGATATTCGGAAACTTATGTCCGAGAATCCACCCTAGGCCTAGTTGGATAAACCAAATTTATAGGCTCAGGGTGGATTGGCAATATTGGCATACACTACTATTTAATTTGTTTGAAAAACTTATTTTTTAATTTCGATGCTAAGATTTATTAGATACTTCCAAAATACTCTTATGCATTGTAATGCCAGTATTTTCATTTATTGTTTTATTGTACTCTCCACATTGTATTATAAATGTATAGATAAAAACATGTATACACGTAATGTAAATTATGTATAGATTTCTTTGTCCGAAATCGAAATTTAATTATAAGTATCCTACCTTGCACGTTTTGTGCACACATATGACATAAGCCATAATGTTAATTTTATGCAACAATGTTGCTGCTGTTTACATTATAGCAAAATGAGTCTTGACTGCAAGATGTATAACGTTACGTGGTAGTGTTCTAAGATCCGACCTAGAGACAACCTTCACCCATCTGCTTAATGGATACAAAGTATTTTATATCAGTATCATAAAAAAAAAAAACAATCGACTTCCAAAAAAGACACTACAAATTCAAAAATAACTTTAATTTCGGAAGTCGGTGTATTTGGTTTTGAACTTTCGTTTTTAGCCACCGACTTCCGAGAAAAAGTTATTTTTGTATTTGTAGTGTCTTTTTTGGAAGTCGGTTGTTCTTTTTTTTGTAAAAAGTTTTTTTTGCACTTTTTAGTTGTGGTACCTACCACACACAAATTCGCTAACCTGCTATGTAAATAACAGTGATTGGAAGTTATCATCATTATCATCCATATAAACTAAGTGGGAAAAATATGTATTATTGAAGCTAACTCAAAAACTATCCAAGAAAATTTAAATGGGACCACCTCGGGACCCTTTCAAAACAAAAAAAACAATTTTCAAAATCAGTCCGCAATTGACTGAGAAATCGCTTAAAAAATATACAAAAAAAAAACATACAGACGAATTGAGAACCTCCCTTTTGGAAGGCGGTTAATAAGATTAGACATCGAAATAAGATTGGACAACCGATTTTGACTTCTATTGCGTTGGTGGCATGATAAATGGCAGCTGCAGTAAACAGTTGGTATTGTAACCACTTTTTTGCTTTTAAAGCCATCATTATGTCTACGGTATAGAAGTCAAAATCGGTTGAACGGACTGTAAAAAAGGTTTGCTTAAGGTGAAAGCGTCAGGGTAGCCCGCGAAATTAAAATTTTCTTACGTTTTTTGCAATTTGCTCGTCAGTATCAGTTTGTATGTTGATATAAATATGATTTGCGACCGTATCAAAATTTTAATGTTTATTTATAAAATTATAATCATACAAATCATCAATACAACTCTTTAGGTTCATGTAATCCCTTTGAATGACTATTTCATGAAATCACGACATTTGGGGATTATGCTAACCTAAGGAATTGTATTGCTGATTCTAATGATTATAATTCTGTAAACCTATATTGGTTACGCTCGCAAATCATATTTTAATCAAGATACAACCTGACGCTGACCTGCCAATTGCAAAAAACCTAAGAAAATTTGAATTTCGCGAGCTACCTTGGCGCATCCCCCTTAAATGTATAATATTATTTCAAATGAAGAATAGGTATCTGTAATAGTACTGGTTGACTATTATTTTACTAACAATGACCGTGGAAAATACCGTTCTATTTGGATATTGCATATTTAATGTGTACCTTAACGTTGAAATATTAATCTATAAATGTCACAGTTTATTGCAAACGCCACATGTTTAGAATATTTTAAAATAGACTATTGTTACGTTCTAGAGCTTCTGAAACAATAAAACATAATATACAGGAAGCTTTATAATTCGTGTGTCAAGTTCGGATAGTATCATAATGACCCATATTGTTGTGTTAGAACCTATTTTAGGGTTCCGTATCCTGGTTGCCAAACGGAACCCTATTACTATATCTTGCCACTGGGGTTGCGGATAAGTCCTAAGGGGAAACCGCGGCCCCGGTCTAGGTAAGGGAAGGAACACGGGTGGGTTTTAGTCAGTAAAAGTCTGACACGCCCTTCCGCTCCGCCCAGAGCGGGAGAATCATTGGATGATTTCCCACCCAAAAAAAAAAAAAAAAAATTACTATATCTTGGTTATTTCAAACTTATCAGGTAGTAATATTTTTATATTGCCATCAAGCGGGCATAAATCCAGACTCCGGGCCGCTACTGAGAAATTCCAGATAGTAAAACCCAAGAACACTTTACCCGACCTGGGAATCGAACCCAGGCCTTCATGCTCAGTAGTAAGAAAGAAAGAAAGAAAGAAAAATAAGTTTATTTGTCACAGAAACACGTGCATAGAAAAATAAAAAGATAATAAGTTCGAGCAGAACAAGAAAATAAAACAATAGGTAGATTTAAATATAATCACGAACTCAAAACAGAAATAGTCGGCAGCTGCTGGCACGTCATGACTGACAAGAAGGCTACCACTCAGCATGATGCTATGCTATGGGGACCCACAGCACAGCGCTGATTTTCAGTGGTCACCCGAAAAAGACGTACGGAAACCAAGTCTGACATAAATAGAAAATAGTAGCGCTTGTGACCACTAGACCAATGAGGCTATATAAATAGGTATCTAATCAATAAATAATGTGAATGAAATCCCTTGTTCATCCTTACTTATTATAAAACAAAGTCCCCCGCCGTGTCTGCCTGTCTGTCTGTCTGAACGCGATAAACTCAAAAACTACCGAACGGATTATTAAACGGTTTTCCCCAATGGACGGAGTGATTCATGCGGAAGGTTTTAGCGTATGTAAATTGGCTGAAATATGACGATTATTGTTGAAGATGTCGGAAAAAATCATGCCGACTGGGAGCTTTACCTACTGACGTAAACCGTAAAAATACAAAAAAAAAATGTTTTACAGAATGGTTTATCTTAAAAAGTTCAAAAAAATCCGCGATGGGATACGTCTATCTTCTAAGGATGACCGGTATTATATTAATCCTTATCCAATAAAATATGTTATTTAAATTATGCATTTAATTTAGATTAAAACATGGCTTGACATCATATCATTTAGATGAATAGTTTAAAAGATATCGCAGATTCAAAATTACGCGTAACAAAATAATTATCGTTGACGGCAACGCGGGCGCAGCGGTAAGAGTCAATGACCTTTTTCTCGGCTATTAGTTAAGCAATCCCGGTAGTACGTTCCCGTGGGATATTTTTCGATATCCACGCGGGCGAAGCCGCGGGTAAAAGCTAGTTTAAAGTAAAATTAGAATCAACCTGTATTTATTATTAGTAGCAATGACAATAGTTAACTAGGAAAATAAGACTTGGTGCCAAATTCTGTATATAAAATTAAAATACAATGTCCTTCCTACGCAGATTGTCAAATGCAATGCTGGCTGTTATTAATTTTGTTGACGTATACGAAATGTACGTACGTACGTATGTATGTACGAAACTTACCCGTTGTGCTGTCATTTGTGTGCACTAAATAAATGATTTATCTATCAACCTATCTAAGTATAGTAAAATTATGAGATAACATTTCGTATCATCATCATCATCATCATCATCAGCCTATTAATGTTCCCACTGCTGGGACATAGGCCTCCTCTTTGTGAGAGGGAGTGGGCTGTAATCTACCACACGGGCCCAGTGCGGGTTGATAGATGTCACATGTCTTCGATTTTTTGGTTCTAAGACATGCCGGTTTCCTCACGATGTTTTCCTTCACCGTTTTGAGAGCAGTGGTGATGAAATTATTTACACAAAGTAAAGCGCCTGCTTGGGTTCGAACCCACGCCCTACAACTCGTAAGTCGGGGCCGTTACCACTGGATCACCACTGCTCTCAATTCTATGTATTGTCAATTCTATGGGTTCTATGTATTTCTATGAAGGCGACAACGTGTCGCTAGCTACGGAAGGTATTTCATAGAAGTTCAGTTAGACACCAAGTCGTGTCGCCGCGACATGTCGCCTGCAATTGTCGCCTGCGGTCGGGTACGGAATTGAACTTTAACCCTTTGGGGAATACAGGCGTGATTTTATGATATGTTAAATGAAAAACCGTAACTACCTGTAGTGATTGTTACTGGTTACCCAAGTCTTACAATTCATTGTTAGTACAACTATTTTCTTAATGTCCCTCGCTAAAAACCAGCACTGGGGCACTGTCTCGCATAGGGTCGCAGACACGCAGCATTATCCAGAGCGATGACCTTTTTGAGTGGACGTGACGCGTATTTTCCCTTAAATTGTTATTTTCTATTTTGTTATTTCTTTACCGCTAATAAACTTATTTTGTTTCTTTCAAACGACGTGTTTCGTCAGTCGTTTTAATCGACTTGCAAATATATTCCAAGTTGATTGAGAGCGTCCGGTCTGCACCAAGTGCAAAGGGCAACTGATAGAAATCCAATGACTTACGAAACACGAAGTTTGCCGAGCGACATAAAGAAAATAATTGTACTGTAGATAGGCATTCAAAGAAACCTTACTGTATACGGTTCCAAATCGTACCCAGTGATACTTAACGTTCTGCATCTGGTTTCAAAACAAATTGAAAATTCTTAAGCGTTAGTGCGTATCAATTTTGTTGCAAGTGGAGTTTATAATGGAAAGTCTCAGATATTGAATATACTGTTGTTTATTGGAAATATTATGGACACACAATTATAACGCGTACATGATGGCGGCGCTCCCGGAGAGAAAAGGGAAGAGGAAGTCAGTGTTGCCATACACCAAACCAAAATACTATTTTTAACATTGCAATACAATTATTTCACAACACCCTCCCTCAATGTTAAAACTCTATAGAAATTATACAATATTACTTTCGAACAATAAAGAAACTAACACAATCCTAAACAATGTTTAAATTTTTCAAACTTTACTTTACCCAGTGGTTTAGTTAAAATATCAGCCACTTGATCATCTGTACTAATGTAATCAACACTTACAATATTATTATTTACCATATCACATACAAAACTTACTTTAATATCAATGTGTTTAATTTTATGATGAAATTGCGGATTTTTACAAAGTTTAATTACAGACTGGTTGTCTTCAAACAACTTCACACACTCAGTTTTATCTTCAAAAAATTCAAATAGGTTTTTCAACCAACAAGCTTCACTAACAGCTAAACTTAAAGCTACATATTCGGATTCGGTGGATGACAGAGCAACTGTAGTCTGTTTGCGAGAAACCCAAGAAATAGTACAACCATAAATTTGAAACACATAACCACCAGTTGACCGTCTATCAACTTTGTCACCGGCCCAATCTGAATCAACAAAACCAATGATATGTCTAATATTACCTCTTTTAAAAACTAATCCTATCTGTAAGCTCCCTTTTACATATCGTAGCACTCTTGAGAGCTACCCATAAATCATTACTAGCACAGGTCTGATACCTACTTAGAATACTTATGGAAAGACATAAGTCAGGTCTGGAACACAACATTGCATACATCAGTGAACCAATTACCTTTCTACATCTATGTTCTATTTCTGGACTTTCTGACTTATCTCTTTTTAACAAACTGTGATCAAAATTTTCTTCCATGGGGGTCACAGCCGCTTTACAATCTAACATATTACAAGAACTAAGCAATTTCTTAAGGTAATTACTCTGATTTATTATTATAGTACCCTCCCTTAAATTTTGCATTATATGCATTCCCAAATAGTGACTAATTTGACCCAAATCTTTCATTTTAAAGTGTTCATTTAATAATTGCTTTACATTTTCTATCTCTTTGACAACACTAGATGCTAACAACAAATCATCAATATAGAGGAGTAAGTACACTTTACATTCTGCATTTATTTTCATATACAAACAATATTCATAGTCGCATCTCAGAAATCCTAATTTAGTTATAACATCATGAAATTTTTTATTCCAATTTTTGGGTGAGTCTTTTAAACCATACAAAGATCTTTTTAACTTATACACATTATTATTTTTCTTCTCATTAAAACACCCTTTAGGCAAAGAAACATAAACATCACCATCAATGTCCCCATACAAAAAGGCACTACAAACATCTAATTGATGTATAGGTAGGTTATATTCATTACAGAATGCTAAAAATAACCTAACAGAGGTTAACCTTGCTACAGGACTATAAATTTCTGACAAAGACAAATCTTGTTTAAAACCCCTAGCTACTAACCTAGCTTTATGTGACACTATGTTCCCTTTTTCATCTTTCTTACATTTAAAAACCCATTTACAGTCAATAATATCACAATTCTCTGGCTTCTCTACACTTATCCATGTTTCATTCTCAGCAAGTGCTTTCATCTCTAACTCCATTGCCTGTTTCCATTTATTACTGTCACTACTCGATACAGCCTCCTCATAAGTTACAGGATCTTCATCACAAACTGTCAACAAACCCAAATCATACTCAACTAACTTATCTGGTATTTTTATTTTACTTCTGTCCCTAAGCTGCATTCTACCATCTGCTTCATTATGACTTATGTCATCACTGCTCTGATCCTCATTTATTACATGCACACTTTCATTTGTGTCTACCTCCTGCTCATCTTATAAAGCTTACCAGATCTATTTGCTGTTGCACAAACTTCCCCATCTTTATTTATAAATTCACAAACACTACTATTTGACACTAAACGCATACCCTTATCCAAAACATATCCAGCAGAAAACAAATTGAATTTTAAGTCTGGTATGTACAACACATTTGACAATATAGTTTTAATATACTTACAATTATTCCAGGCATAAACTACTACATTCCCAACACCACAAACTTCTAACAGGCTACCATTACCAACCTTTACTTTAGAGGAACAAGACTTATCAACTAAGGACTCAAATAAGTTTTTATCACAACACATATGCTCACTAGCTCCGGTGTCCATGTACCAAATGCCACGTTCCATACCACTTGTGCTCGAGCACATAAATGCATTTACTTCGCTATTCTTTGAATCTTTATTTTCCTTTGTATTTGTGTGGTTTCCTTTCCTATTCTTCAGCTTATAACAATTTTCCATGATGTGACCTCTCTTCTTACAGTAATTGCACGTCCTAGTTTCCTTTTGTGTGATTTTATTTCTGCATAATTTTGCAATATGTCCTTCTTTACCGCAACTGTAACATTTCTTTATACTAGCCAATGCCACTATTTCCTTATTTTCAGAGCCCAATCTTTCTTCTTCCAAAAACAATCTTGAAGTTAATTCTCCCAACTTTTGACTCTCAAGAGGAACTGACTCCCACGCAGAACGAAAATGTTTGTACTGCTCCGGCAAACTCATGAGAATCTTTGTGATTGTCATCTTCTCCGACACAGGTTCACCAGCTTGTTTAAGTTTGCTACTTACATCCTCCAATTTAGATAGAAAAACAGACATGGAACTGTCTTCGAACTGAAGCATAAAAAACTTTTGCTGCAGTAGGTGCACACTGACAACAGACTCCTTATCATAGACCGACCTTAATTTGCTCCACATGGAACTAGCAGTAGAACAGGTCAACAAATGTGTCAGTGGCCCTGGCTCCATCCTCATAACAATAATCTCCTGAGCTTTTGCATCCTGGCTCCTCCATTCTGTAAGGGCTTTCACTTCTTCTGGCATAACTCGCTCTCCTGTAATTATCTCATACAATCCCTTGCCTCTTAAAAGAACTTCCGTCTGAAAACGCCAGACCGCCCAATTCTCACCACCTTTTAATCTCAAACTGTGCTGTGTGCTGTCCATCTTGACAAAAAGGATAATTACTCAAATTCACTACAACGACGACGGTTTTTTCATAACCTCGAAATTTTTCCAATACCCCAATATTGGTCTTCTCAAAAATACAGTAAATCAATACCTGGAGACTGCGGATCCTGGGCCCATAACCTGTTGCAAGTGGAGTTTATAATGGAAAGTCTCAGATATTGAATATACTGTTGTTTATTGGAAATATTATGGACACACAATTATAACGCGTACATGATGGCGGCGCTCCCGGAGAGAAAAGGGAAGAGGAAGTCAGTGTTGCCATACACCAAACCAAAATACTATTTTTAACATTGCAATACAATTATTTCACAACAAATTTAAGAGCGTTTCCACATTTAGCCTCCTCTCGGTGAGAGGGAGTGGGCCCAAATCCACCTCGCGGGCCCAGTGCGGGTTGGTAGATGTTAAATGTCTTTGAATTTTTGGTTCGAAGACATACCGGTTTCCTCACGATGTTTTCCTTCACCGATTTGAGAGCAGTGGTGATGAAATAATTTACAAAGCTCTTGCCTGGATTCGAGCCTACGACATTTCAACTCGTATGTCGCCGCCGTTTCCACTGGGCCACAACTGCTCTCGAAGTACTAAGTTAAGTTGACATGAATTCAACGACATGATGAATGGTTGTAAATTGCTTGTCTTATACGACTTCGGAACTAGGAGTAACAGCTAGCAATAACTTCTGAATGTGCCTTTGATGTTCCTACGTCATAGAGTCTAGGAGTTACATCCTTTGTAGGATATGTTGTCGCTTCAGTGAACTCAATATTTCTGAGGCTTTTCCATTCACTACGTTAGATAATTTTAGTGAAATTGTTATGGTTTTCTCAGACCTGATGAAATATTTTTATCAAATAAGGCTTGTGGTTAAATAATAGAAGAAGTAAAGGCAAAAAGGTAAAATGTTGGAAATTTTATTTCTATAGCTACAATTTAATGTTTTGATTGGTGATTTTGATGTTACAATTTGCTCTACCGACATTATTACATACATACATACATAAACTCACGCCTTGTTCCCATGGGGGTAGGCAGAAACTACAGAACGCCACTTGCTACCGACATTATTCTTATATTTATATACATATTTACCTTATAAACATAATTATTTAAAATTGGAACAAGTTCCTCATCGCACGATATACTCAGCACACTTGGCGAATGAGAACTTGACCGAAAAAAGTGTAGCATTTTGACCAACACTTGTTTTTGGCGAATGAGAGTAAGACCGAAAAAAGTGCAACATTTTAACCATCACGACAGTTTTGTTACGCAACAAAAGTATGCAAAAGCGAAAGTAACTTCATTCCAGCCAAACACCCGATACCTCTGAACTGTTTCTTTATTACATGTATGGTTTTAATAACATTATGGTCGAATAAAATTCAGTTGTATACTATTTCTGCAGCACTTTTGGGGTGATACTGTGGCGCTATCATAGAGCATGAAATCGCCGTCAAAGCCGTCAGTTTTATACGTCATTTGTATCGTAGTGCGTGTGAACAGTAATAATTATGCTTGGTTTGAATGGAAAATGTTGACAATGCTGCCTCTAACGCAGCCGCTGAAGCAGTGTGCGTGCTCTGCACCTTGTTTTTAACCTTGTCTCTTTGGCCTCGCAAAGGTCTTTTTTTTTAATTGTTTTTTCGAAATTATTTGTTCGTTTTGTTCGTTTCAAATGCTCCTTTTTTACCAGATTACGGCAAAACCCAAAGGAAGGATTGTGATGTGATATGTTTGTGTTTACGTGTGTTCCACCGTAGCGCCTAAACTACTGAACCGATTTTTATTGTTTGTATTTCCTGTGCGTGTCCGAAATAAAATATGTTTCTATCTTTTTTTCAGTATGGGCTATTATAGCATGGCTGCTCGCTTTATTTTTATGCAATCTGTAGTGCTATGCTGTAAAAATTTCATCGTGAAAACTAAGCTCAAGAGAGCTTGAAATGACCCTAATTAGCATTTGAGGGGTAATTCCCGTATTTTTTATGAACGTTCGCATTCAAATATCTCATTCGCTATCTGTCAAAAATACAATCTATTTACCAAAATTTTTGACAACTTTGACAGATTGCGACAAACTCAAACTCAAACTCAAAGCATTTATTTCAATTAAACCATTTACAGGCACTTTTGAATTGTCAAAGAGTCGGTCAGTTAGTCAGAAAGTTGAAGCTAGTCGCCCATTCCAAAAAGTAGATCTCTGTGGAGAAGAACGGGCAAGAAACTCCCAGGACACTCTTTTAAATAAAGACATTACAAAATCCTGGGTACATTATTCTTGTTGCTTCTATATGTGAGAACAATGTGAAAAAAAGAAATAGAGACAATTCAAAGTATAAGATTTAAAATAAGCCTTGGCAGAAAAGACATGACCAGTCTCAACCGACGGCGCCCGTTCACGAACATGACGCGTGGATCAGCACCATCCAGCTCAACCATTTTGTAGGGAACCGAATGATCCAACACACTCGCCACCATCGGCGAGACATTTAAGTAAGCATGACAAAGTCTCAACTGCCATGCTCTTTCAAGTCAACATAAAACATAATATAATAACAGAATCTTAGAATAATAACGCATAGAAACCTAGTACGAGTGCAAAAAGTGAGGCAACTAAAACTTAGCCATAGTGGCTAACTTCTCTCGGCGAGCCGTCAGTACTCAAGGTCACGTTCCGTCGAACACAGCTCGCGAATAAATAATTTAAAATAATTGAAAATGACAGTTTGTAGCGTGAAGAGATGTCATAGCACTAGGAAAACAAGACGAAATGTGATCAAATTACATTTCATAAGTAAATACTTACATTTTATACATTCTTTTTACGTAAATCGATCATCAAACAAAAATTCTAATAACCTACTTTATCACAATACAGTGTTGCTATTTGTGAGGAAAAAAATACCCACATTGCTTTCAATTTTGTTCTTATTTTGGTTTAGCAAAAAAAAATGTTTTTGATGTAGGTACCTTACTACCTACCTTAGGGAATACGATAAAACATTTTGCCAGTTTCGAGAAACTAACTTGTCATTAGGTATTTTATATTAGTCTTTGTAAATAGGATACTGGTGGCGATTCTGGGTGCGTCAATTTAAACTATTTACAGCCTCTAAATTTTGGTCGTTATCGACACTGCTACTTAGTGTTTTTAAACTTTTGAATTTTTTGTAATTTTCTCAGTCATCCTCCTATTTAAATATAAATAAGTATTTGGAAACTTACAACACTTACTATTATTTGATATCATATCCGATTTTTTACATGTCAGCAATTAATACATGTTAATATTAAAAACCCATCACACATTCTAAACGCATTGAACATCATTTTCTTCATGCGATTAACGGTTCATTTATTTTATTTTAAACTAGCTTTTACCCGAGGCTTGTTACGCGTAATTTTCAAACTGTGATATCTCTTAAACTATTAATTTAAATGATGTGATGTGAAGGCATATTTTAATCGAAATTGAATGCCCAATTTAAATAACATATTTTATTGGATAAGGATTAACATGATACCGGTCAAAATAGCTTCGGAAATAACAATGAAAATATTATAAAATTTTAAGGGATAAAATGGTTACTGTGGGTCATCCTTAGAAGATAGATATAATATGCCATCGCGGACTTTTTTGTTGATGTTTTTAAGGTATACAATACTCTAGAACATAAATTTGATTTATCTCTCACGGCTTACGCGGCGCACGCCAGTAAAGCTCCCAGTCGACATGATTTTTTCCGACATCTTCAATAATAATTGTTATATTTCAGCAAATTTATACAAAACCTTAATGAATTATATACTAAAACCTTCCGCATGATCACTCCGTCCAATGGTGAAACCGTTTGAAAATCTGTTCAGTAGTTTTTGAGTTTATCGCGTTCAGACAGACAGACGCGGCGAGGGACTTTGTTTTATAATATGTAAGGATAAATCGAATTTTACCTTCCGGAAAAATAATGAAGTTCCAGTTCCTGATAACATAAAATACTTGTCTTGGTTTGGTCCTTTTCCCATATTTTTGTGGGTAAAGGCCTGGTAATGGTATCACTGAAAGCTATATTTGTGTGCGTTTGCGGAACGTAGACACATTCGGCTCACGCACACAAACAAAATGAACTGGACACACGATATCGCTCGTGTTTTGTACTAGACACGGCTTCTATGCGTTATTATTCTAAGAACAGAATAAACAGCCCCATGGTACTCACATTTACAAAAACTGAAAAAATGCTTCTAAATTATACAAAACTATAGTTTGCAATGTATTATACTATTAAAAAGAAAGATAATCATTATCAAATATTGGAATATTCAACAATAAAAAATTGGTTAATTAAAAATAAAAATAAAATAAACATGTTGACAGGTGAAGTGACAGCTCACTTCACATGAAGTTTTCACGTTGACATTTGTAGAGAATAGATCCTTCTTGTTATGGTTTCTTCAAGTAGTATTTATAGTACATTTGTTTATTTCATGGCTAAAAGCTTATACCCAGTTTTCTAGCATAATACCAACATAGTTAGTACTTCAGAGTGTTTTTTAATTAAACGCCTGCTACACGGTCGCCAATCTAGTCCCGACAGAGGTGACCTTGGTGGTTTACAACCGTGTAGATGATGTTTACGACCAAACGTTGAAACGATTTTGCCGGTCGCCAACCAAGGTCACCTCTGTCGGGGACACTGTTGGCGACCGTGTAGCAGGCGTTTTAATATGCTAACATTTTTAAAGCCTATTAACCCATCGTATAGGTACTATAATAAACCCGGTTCGGTTAATTTATAATTTACATGATATTTTTTGGTGCCTACTTCGAAAGTATGAAACAGGCTTTAAGTTTTATTTAAAATCGAAAAAATTACTCCATACATTATTCCCAGTGTGTTTGAATATTTGTGTTAACACCCAATCTAGTATCTATTAATCACTTTGTACTAGTTAATTCCTTGATATTAAACTATAATATTGTTTCAGATGACGAGTTCGGTGAGAAGTCTGTTTCCGTGTTACTGGATGGCGAGGAGTCCGAAATGATATTCATTGATCACCCAAGCGCTGAGATGTCTGTAAGTTTAGATTTATTTTTACGAAAAAAATTACAATAGCCAATAGCTGCAAATTGGCTGTGACAGACGGACAGACATACGAGTGGTCCTATAGTAATCCTGGTTCCGTTTTTTTCATTCCGACGTACATAACTCTAAGCATAGGTTTATTTTTCACAGTATCACTTGTACATAAAGAGATAAGTAAATTAATTCGAATAACGACTTCCAAAAAATACTCATCATCATCATATCAGCCGAAAGACATCCACTGCTGGACTTAGGCCTCCCCCAAGCACCGCCACTTCGACCGATTCTGTGCTTCCCGCATCCAGCGGATTCGTGACAGGAACTATCATCATATCGACATAGACTAAGTGCGAAAAATACGTATTATTGAAGCTAACTCAATAACAATCCAAGCAAAGTTATTAAACTTTATATGGGACCAACTCGAGAGTAAATCCGTTAAAAAATAAGATTTTCAAAATCGGTCCACAACTTTATCAACGTAGAAATTGGTAGGCATTCATTAAACAAAAACGAACATAGAACTTCCTCCTTTTTGGAAGCCGGTTAAAAAAACAAGACAGATTTACAATCACACAACATCAGAAGCTGCACGTCGTGACTTGAAAAGTCTCATAATCCTGGTCCCATAGTAACACCGCTCATTTCTCCACCACAGGTCGAGAACTGCCTCTCAACCTACGAGCCTCACGCATGCGTAGTGGTCTACTCCGTAGTCGCCAAGAGTTCGTTCACCCGCTCAGCAGAACTACTGGCTTACCTCGCCAGGGAACAGTTCACTGTCGAGAGAACTGTGGTGCTGGTCGGGAATAAGGCTGACCTGGCCAGGGCTCGTCAGGTGTCTACTAATGGTAAGTGAACTAGGAGGAAGAACCTTGCTTCACTTAATCTGCATTCGCGTTTTCGGAAAAATAACTTTAATACATGCACATAGAGTTCAGTTTGTGAAATACTCTACACTTTTGATTACATAAATTCAATATTGCTAGTCATTCTAAAATCAACTTAATTTACGCTAAGATAGAGTATAACATAAATTGGAAACAAGTATTTGATTGATTAAGCCATCTTTTACGTTTCAAAGAAGTGGATGTTAAAAGCTAAATTTTTAGAAACATTTCGTTTCTAAAAAATATCAATAGGTTTTAAGATCCACTTCTACGCTACTTCAATAATAATTAGGTTTGGTTCTGGGAGCAATCTTTCATTTGAATAATTCAATGGAGTAGCTGAAATACTAATTAATCAATTAACTGTGTGTACAAACACACAATTATTTGATGAATCAGTAATTCATGGCTTAAACTCATGGTACATGATGAGGCAGTTAGAGTAAAATTCTTTGGATAATTTCCGTATTACAATAACATTATTATCTACATCATTTAAAGCTAAGATAAACCTAAGTAGAACTCTATCTAGAAACTACATCTTCTTTTAAACCGTAACGGTGCCTAATAATATCGTTCACACCACATCTAGGGGTCTACTCTATAAGTCCGTCAATGAAGATACGGGACCGCCTGAAAGTAGTTGATCAGTGAAAACAAGTGTAAAATTCTATTTTTCAGACGGTAAAAACACATCAGGATCTCTCAAATCATGTTGTCATCCAGTCTTTGTTCGGGCTCCGTTCTAATTTTATGTCCTTATGTGATACGGTTTACGAAACGCTCGTAAGTTTAGCCGAAACTATGGATAAGTAGACCCCCCCTGGGTCTACTCATCTATAGTTTTGGCTAAAGTGTGTGCTGTGAATATTCACAGCACACACTTTAGCCAAAACTATGGTGATTATAATATTTTTTTCTGTTCAGAGGGCAAAACCCTGGCCACATCAAGAGACTGCAAGTTCATAGAGACGTCATCAGGGATCCAGCACAATGTGGACGAGCTGCTGGTGGGGATCCTCAAGCAGATCCGACTGAAGGAGAGCAGAGACAAGAAGCATGCCAAGAAAGTTGGGAAGCAGGTATGCAATCAATTTATATCTTGAAAATGTTAGAGATATCGGAAGTAATCTCCTTTAGACTTTTAGTTATAGAAACTGTAACACACAATAATAATAAGAGTGTGATATTATTATTTATAAACTTAAATTAAAACGGTTAACCACGATAGTAAAAGACACATAGGTACAATATAAAAGAGAAAATAGAAAATTATAAAGATATGGTTAAAACATAATTTTTTTACAATACTTTTTTGGAATGCCTCTCACAATATCTATACTGAATTTGAAATAAGATGAGACGTTTAACTAAACCTTTTTTACAGTCCGTTCAACCGATTGTGACTTCTATTGCGTTGGTGGCATGACAAATGGCAGCTGCAGTAAACAGTTGGTATTGTAAACACTTTTTTTCTTTTAATGCCATCCTTATGCCTACCGTATAGAAGTCAGAATCCGTTGAACTGACTGTAAAAAAGGTTTGTTTAAATGTCTAATCTTATTTCAAATGGAGTATACGTCTGACATATCAATAAAATCCTTGTCAATTCATCCGCAAACTGATCGTTTGTTGGTGATTTGCAGTTTCCATTGAAAATAGTGTCATAGAATTTCTGGGTGGGATTTGAAAAGGCAACGACTTAGCTGATGTACGCACGGACGTAATAAAATCGCGGCGATATTTTTTTCGCGTATTGGATTTTCGACGCTGTGCTTAGCGCCGAAAGTTGAATATCCAACAGTGTATTTTCTTGACGCGCTTGGATACGCGCTGAATGCGCTCTGTTCGATATTCAACTCTCGGCGCTAAGCAGAGCGTCGAAAATCCAATACGTGAGATAAAATTGCCGCGATTTTATTACGTCCGTGCAAACGACGGCTTCTGGCTCAATTTACATTGCCGCGGAACGAAATGGAAGCGATTTTTTTCTGTACAAAGCACAATGAACTTTATGTCAATAGTGTAACTTACAAACTAGATACAAGACAAATAAAAGGTCGCGCGTTTTCCGGAGAATTGTCGCGTATTCTCGGTAATTCCCGCAGTTACAAATTCGAATCTAATTTGTAGGTTATACAATTGACATAAAGTTCATTTTGCTATGTTCAACATTGTTACAAAAACTCGCTTCCATTCCTTTCTGTGGTAATGTAATTTGAGCCTAAGTTTTCTCAAGGCTTAATTATATAAATATTGAGGCTATGTAATTTCCCTTAATGTGTTTTCATACTGTGGTAGTGCTGTCAAAAATTTTTTCGAATAAAACTAGACGACATTTTAATGGTTTGAATAACATGATTGACACATTTGTACCTACTTCGATACAAAACTTATTCGCTGTCTAGTGATTTTATGATACCTAATAAAATTTAGCGTGACTGAAATGGTATAAATATCAAATTGAAATACATAACTCAGAAAATAATAAAATATGAAGAAACGAATAATTCAGATCTTGAATAGCAAATCTAGGCATTCATTAGTAATAACTTAGCAATTACGAGTTCAAGTACTGAAATATGTATCATTTTCGTCTTCAATAAAACGAGACAGTGTAAGGGAAAATTAATGAGAAATTGTCGATAGCTTCAGGGTGAAAAAACACAAAATGTTCCTTAAAAGATGAAGACGAAAATAAGTTCGCATGTAACATGTCTGAATATTTGCGTAATTATTGTCAAAGTAAAGATAAAAGACGAGATAAAAATGGGATCCAAGTTTGAGATCAAACGGAAGAATTCATGTTTCCCTTCAAATTGAAAGAAAATGTTTTTACTCGAAGCCGTTTTTGTATTTAGAAGTATGTTTTAGATTAATTATTTTGTTTTAGGAAGCGAAGCAGCCTAAACTCGCGAGCTCTCGTACGCACATATCGCTTAGCATCGCTCGGGAGCTTCTACAGAAGATATGTATCAATGACATTTCCAAATCAAAGTCTTGCGAGAATTTACACGTCCTGTAAACTTCTGGGCTCCTGGTAACTTATGAATATCTATAGATGTTTTTCTTATTGTTAATGTATAGAGGATTCTTCCTTCTAATTTTAATGTCTTGATTGTTTTTTTAATCGATGTTTGACTGGATATAATGTTAAGGTTAATTTTGTTGAGTATACGATAAGCGCTATAAGTATCAAAAACCTGCTTTGTTACTGGAATTTTCATATCATATTTATTAAAATTTCTCGAATCCATTTATTGCTGAATTTACGAAATTCTTTAAGACTCTTTCATTTCTTTGATTTCGTCCCTTTTCAATTTTCTAAACATCAACCAAAATTCTTTATTCACCATAATTACATTTAACTTTTACAAATCCTTTATTGTACCGCAAAAATAGCTGGTTTTTCCCCAATCGTTTACGTCAAAAGTATATCACGGGGAATAATTTTATGAAAAATATTCGTGGAAAAATTGTTTGAATCCGAGGGCTCTTGAAAAGAGCGTTGATTTTCTCGAAAAATATTCTTATTTAGTAAGAAAAATGGCTGTTCAAGGTCGATTGAATATAGGATGGTAACAATGGCTTAATAATATCCAGATCGGACATCAATATTCCCATACACAAGACATTCGAGAAACTCATATAAATCACCCTTCAGATTTATTGTATTCCATCCATTAATTCTTATAACAAGGTTTCGTCATTATTTCGTAACTTGATATATTTTTGTCCTTCTTTCTTTGTCCGAGATTATAATGCTGTTATATTGTTTACTTTGTTCGTTTTTTGCTCTTGTTCGCTCATAATTTTCAACGCACCTGCGTCACGTTCATCATTTTGTATTTGATTCATAATTATATAATAGTGACCTTTTATATTATATGTTATATGTGTTAAATTTTGATCATCTGTTTTTGTAATTGGATCATTATTTCTACAAATGAACGCGCTAATAAATTCTGAGAATTTCTCGTAAGAAAATTCATTATTGAAGCACTTGAAATAACTTCTAGAATTAATGATCGAACTTAAGTGGTTTCTAACGTTTGTCGGGCAACATTCTGATTGTTTGTAGCTCCTGGTAATTGTCAAAGACAATTTCGTCAACAGCCACATTATGTGTATAAACTATATATAAATAATTTGTTACAAAAACCCTTCCTACAGTTATTAATGTTAAACTATGGTTAAGTATGTAGTTATAACAATTTTGGATGTTTAAAGATATCATTGGAATTCATATCTTTAGCATTATGTTGGTCCTGATTCCTCTATGTTTATTCGTCTATCTTTTTTGGCAATTATGAAGAGACAATCATTAACTTGAAATCTCACAAGAATTCCATGAGGACAGTTAACTTGATAGTTAAGTGTCCTTTAATATTTAGATTGCTTTAATAACGAAATAGCGGTGGCTTGGGTAGCTTGCTTTCGTCAAGGGAAAACCTAACTTTGGTCTCAATTTGAATAATAGATGACCTTGATAAAGTCTGGGAATATTAAGTAAATCTATCTTTAGAATAATATACATTATACTTTGAAATCAAAACAGAATAAAAAACGAGACTATATTCAGCGGAAAATGAGACTAATAAAAGATGAGACTAAATAAGGGAGGGATAAGTCACTCTTTGCTTTAGTCTCATCTTTTAATTGTGTTTTTTTTTAAAGTAACAATCCGATGCTAATCTCCAAACTAAGTATTGATTCGACATTCAATACTCTATATTATTTCATAAGAAGTAATAAATGTTGTTCATACGTGTATCAAAATATGGAGAATATCGTTAACATAATGAGAATTTTCCATTAGAGTACTTGTTACATTTAGTGTTTACCCGCGACTCATGTTTCAAGTAATTACTTAGTTTGTTTGAGGTATCAGATGAGCAGAACGGCGTCGAGTGTGTCTGATGTAATGTTTTACTTCTGCACTTGTATTAGCTAAGTAGGTACAGCGGTGGTTAAAAGTGGAAATTCAATTGGTACGTATATTTTACCTTTATCTTTAGACAAGAGGTTTTTAGTTAATTTACTCTTAACAGTGTCTTTGTAAGTATGCTTTTGAGTATCACGAGGACATTTCATTTGATTAAAACGTCTTTGTAGGTCATCTGTAGCTTGATTGAGTAGAAAACCTTTTGGTGAGACTACCAAATATAGTACTAGAGACCGCCCTGAGGGCCCAGACAGTGACATGCTATCAGCGATAACGATGATGGAGAGGTCAAAAATGTATTGGATAGAAAAGTAAAGAAAAGTTTACGTCAATCCTGTTGAAATTCGACGAAATACGAAAGGCTTTGAAAGCGATAGCCCTCTGGCTTCGCTCGCGTAGTTAAGGAGTACAAAGGGGTATATTTTATCTTTTATTTTTTTTTGGGTTATTGACTATCTTGATTTCAGAGTTTTAAAGCCGCCCATGGGCCTCTCGACTTGGCTTCACTTGCCGTCGAGAAATATCTCTCAGGCAAGCCGGTTTCCTCACGATGTTTTCCTTCACCGTTTTTGAAGCAAGTGATAATTATACAAACCGCACATGAATCCGAAAAGTTAGAGGTGCGTGCCTTGGGTTTGAACTCGAGACCTATGACTCGGCAGTCCACAGACGATCACACCACTAGGCTATCACTGCTGGTATTTTATCAACCTGGAATAAATAAAAGAACAATTTCGCAATTTGAGTTAAACGAGTTCTTTATATCACTCTTCAAACGATCAATCTCAATCTTGATTCATTGATTCTGAATTTTCCTTTAACAATATTATTAAAAGTATCTTTGATACTATCTTGTAAAGGCAAAGTCTTTGACAAAGAAAATGTACCTACTATGTCAATATATTGAAGCCAGGCCTCGCCTTGTAAAACATCTACAGTGACTGCTCCATCGTTTACTTATTAATGGCCGTCATTTGCGCGTGCTATTAGTAACCAATACCTTGAAGTGATGGCTAACCATGATTAATTGAATGAACTATTACTTGAAACATGAGTTATATTCCCTAGTCTTGTTGAGGAGCGGTCAGGCTAACGTGAATTTAAATTATCATCTGTTTTTGTTATCTAAAGGGAATAGAATTATTTATGTTTGTATGTAAAAGGTTTTCTCTGGAAATAAAGATCAGATTTTTTTTAAACATTATTTTTAGAAAACTACATTATTTTTCAGTGTTATAAGGTACTTTTTATCCCGAATAAATGTATAGTTCCTGTAGAATAGGCCACGTAAGTGAAGACAGCGTGAGCATGACACTTTAATATAATGATTGCGTCTCTTTTTTCTCAAATAACTCCTATTTTCTTTCCACGTTGAAAGATAAGTGCGCGTATACTGTATAGAGTGTTTCTTTTACGTATCAAATTAATATTTTTTGAGAAAATTCTAGTAATTTAATTAAAAAAATTGCATAAGGGAGCGATGCTATACTATTGCGAATTAGCAGGAACGCCCTCTGTTAGTTAACATGCTGTATTTTTATATATTTTTTATATTTCGACTTTTTGTTAGCCCTTATTATCGTTAGCTTGGCCATTCCTGTAAGCTCTAAAGCATCTAATATTATTTGAATCGATGCACTGTGTCTTGTATCGCTGCAAATAATATCCGAGGTTCGAGCTTTAGTGGTAAGATACCCCGCAAGCAATCTCCTGTTGTGAGCGCTATATTTTCAATGTAAAGTTTAACTTAGCGTGCGGGGTACACAGTATAAAAAGGTTCAGTAATTCCACGACGTGTTGTGCAAAATATACAACATCGAAGATGGCTCTATATCCTGGAAATCACACTTGGATTTTTACATTCACCTGTTTGAGATGTCGTGGCTTGTTCATAAAAAAGAGACATAGATATATCTTTTATTAAACAATGCGTGATGCCAGAACTGTTTGGTCAACAAAAAAAAACAAAAGACGTGCTGGACCTTCTGCTCCTTTTTATACCGTGGCAAAATCAGTATTAATAATATTCATAAAATAAAAATTCATGCGCTTGTCTATACATAGCGTAAGTTAATAAGTAAAGCTACGTGTTACTATTAGAATACTAATTATATTTTTCTATACGAAACTTTCTACGACTTTTGAAATGACGAGAGTTGTTTTTTACCTTTTTTATTTGTGCCAATGAAAAACTTTACCACTATTCCCATAAAAATCCCATAAACCATCGATTGACTTTTATGTTTTTTGAATTAAGTATTTATTATTCGAAGGTTAACAACAGGGGTCTTTACCTTTTATAGCATCACGGAGTTTGCTATGATCAATGTATCAGCGGGCGTGGTGAATGCACCAATTACGTCCCGTAGAGTCTATATCAGCAAATTGCGCAGCGGTCGCCTTGTTTGTCGGTAATTTAAGCTTCATTAAGCTCTTTCATCAAAATGTAGATCCAATTTCTCTTATTATGCAAAAGTTTTATATTTAAGATTAAGGTCGTATTTGAAAACGATGTTTATGTATGAATCTTGATTGTAATATACAAGGTGGCCCATGAAAACGACGTTCAAAGAAACATTTTAAAAGCCTTTTGCCTTCCCGAAACACCCCAATGTATGTTCAGCGATTATTTATAGTTTAGAAGATTGACGGTTTTTAATATTCAACTTTGGTGGCAAAGCAAAAATATGGTATCTTGGAGGTCGTCTGATGATGCAGCCGGAAGGTGGCCATAGGAGTTCCTCATCAAATCTACATCTGTAATACCGGAGGCATCGCATAGCATTGCCATCCTACCAGCATAAAACAAAATTCATGCTTTATTGTTCTAGAAAGCGGGCCAAAGTTTGAAGTATTTTCAAGGCTTCTTTCTGTATGTTATTCATTTGGTTTTCAACCCCTTTTTTTGTACTTGTAAACCTCATTTAAAGTCTCGTGACGTCACAAATGAGGAATTAAAAATAGCTTTTCCATTTTCGTAGCAAAATACTGGGGTGACGTGTTTTTATTTCGTAAGGGCTAACATGGCTGACGTTTACCAACTGGTGTGACGGTTTAGAAACGATAATATGTTCGAAAACGCTTAGTTTATTTACTGTTCTATTTTTAAATGTGTGACAATATTTTCATTGGCACAAAATAAAAATGTCTTCATATACTTTTTGTAAAACAAAAAATGTGTCTTCTTTGTAACTAGTCTATGATTTAGATTCTTATTTCTTTACCTATAATATAGTTGTTAGTACATAGAACTTATTTCAAACTATCTTTTAGTTTCTTACATTTGTCTCCGAGAGAGTTTCTAAGTAATTAGATAGGAAACAAATGGTTTTGGAGTTTGTGCGAATTTTTACTGAAAATAATGCTTTTTTTTTTAAAGCAGCTGTTAACTTTCATGTTTGATTTGAACCTATATTTGTGGCTAAAGTACCTGTTCCACTGCTAGTGATAAACGAGAAGGGAGTAGAGTTAGCAACTAAATATGAGTTAGCGAGCAACGAGCAGTGAGTGCGCGACGCCGACGAGTGACTACTCGCTAGTCGCATCACCAGTATGCGACCATGTACCAAGCGTGAGTCTCTCGACGAGTGCTCTGCCCGACATACGAGCGTCGCTGAGCAAGTACTCTCTTTGTTGGCTCTTGATACTGCAACAAACGAGAACTGGCCAGCGCGGTGTGAACAGTTAATTTTCGGCCAGTCTATCCATCATAAAGATAATTGCAACTTACTGTTGCAATTATTTTCCTACCTCCTTCCTTTTTTCCTTTTTTTTATTTTTTTTTATTTTCCGTATGGTAAAACTTTTTTGAGATTTTACTTTCCGAGTATACAAACCTCAGTTGGTCATTAAGTCATTATAATTCATAATTATAAGATCAGATCATTATAAGAAACAGGATGGATTGGCATTAAAAAAAGTTTTTGTGAAAACTGCCCATTTTCTTGCTGCCTGTAATTTTTTTCAAATCTGTAAAAGCAGATCAAAATATCTCAAAAAGATAGAGACAGTCTTCTAAGACCGTTTTCCTTGAGCTACAACGGTAGACTGCCCTTACTGCCCCTTCTCAAAAATCCACCCTGTATATGTATCTCTTTTACTTAACCGAGGCCTTGAATCTATTGTAAGTTTCTAGAGTGAGATTCTATCTTTGATAGACGCTTCCTTGTCGGCAGTGAGACTATGAAAATAAATTGCGTTTCCCGCCCAATTTCTTTTGCCAACATTGATAAACAATAATACCATTTCGTTTTGTCCTAGTCATTAAAAATTAATGTCGTGGTCGATCCGTGGATGGGTGACCATTCATTATATACCGAGACCTCTCCGTGCCTCGAAAAACACGTTAAGCCGTTGGTCCCGGCTGTCATTTGTAGATCTTTGACAGTCGCTACGGGTAGTCGGAAGCCCGAAAGTCTGAAAAACATGAGAGATAATGCGTTAACCAGGGGTTAGAAGGTCAGATAGGCAGTCGTTCCATGTAAAATACTGGTATTCAGCTGCATACGGTTAGACTGGAAACCGACCCCAACATAATGTCAGGGATGTCCGCCATTGCTCCCGCGAGGTGGCGCTAGCGAGTTTGGAGGTCATAATCAGTCTATTATCTATGGTCATAATTTGAAGTTCTGGCGGTCTAATTTGAAATATTTTCGTATATTGAGTTTATTACTCTATGGAAATAACCAATGTTTGACAGTTGTTGACAGTTCGTATGACCCCCAACACAGCCAGTGCCATCTGTTCTGAGCTTTTCAGATTACCTGCCATTGGGAAAAGGCTAGGCATAATAATGATTTCATTTTTCTGGCCAGTATTTAATTTCATATGACGCGACTGCTATCAAGCCAAATAATCCACTAATTAAACACGAAATAATTCCTAATTAGCAACATACTTCACTAACTAAGTAGGTCACTAACTAATGTAGGAAACGTCGAGAATGCTCGATAAAACAGAAATTCTTGGCAAAAATGTTTTTAATCATAGCTCAAATTTCGCAAGAGCAGAAACAGTGAAATATTTAACACGGGAGAAAATTAAGTCTTCTTGAAACCCGCACCGAACGTAATTAGAGGTAAATAGTAGGTAGGAAACACAATTTGTAAATTCTTCGTTGGAACTGATTTTTTTTAATTACTCTGTAAACAGCCTTGGGGGATGGAGGATCGGGATTAGAAAATTGTGCGCGTAATTAGAACATTTTGAGGGGTAGCTACTTTACTACTGACTGTTTTTTCAATCATCTGATGATTTAAAAAACGCATATCATCACGCCATTAACCCCTAAAGGGTTAGGCAGAGGTGTACCTATAGTTCACCCATATGTCACCAGTTAGCCTAGCGCCACACCTGCCGAACGTTCCGCGGCGGAACGCTCCGTCGCGTCAAATTTCTATGGACGTAACGTTCGGCTGATGTGTCATAGGTAACTTGAAAAACATTAGGAGCGTATTCAACCGAACGTTCCGCCGCGGAACGTTCGGCAGGTGTGGCCCGACCCTTATGTTTAAGTCCCATGTAATAGGGGACGAGTCTTTTGACAAAAACCGGGCACAAATTCATACTCCATGCCGCTAAAGGAACCCAATAACACTTTACCCGACTTGGGAACCGAACCCAGCACCTACCTCATGCACGGCAAAATTGAGAACCTTTTTTTAAGAAGACGGTTAAAAATACATCTGAATGAAATCACAACGAAAGCAAACAACAAGTGAATGAATGAAAGAGATAAATAAACGGTATAAAAGAATGAACGAATTGTTTGTGGAGCAGTGAATGAGTAAATGCGCTTACTTATGTTTTTCTTGTTGTTCAAGATTTTCATTTTCTCGTGCGAATGAATTGTAAAGTAAGTAAGGGTAGCTAAATAATATATGATTCTATTTGCAAGAGATTTTTAATTAACTTTTCTGTATCTTTTATTTCTACGTTCGCGTTTCTGTGGTTATTTTTTGTTTTTGTTCTGTCTCAAATCTGCTTCGTCTTTTCCCTACTATGTTAGGGTCGGCTTTCAGTCTAACCGGATGCAGATGAATATCAGTATTTTACATGGAGCGTCTGCCCAACTGTTCTTTACAACTTACACGGTAGCACGGTACCCTTTGGTAAGACCGTTTGTCAGACTTTTGGGGTTCTGACTACCCGTAACGACTGTCAAAGATCTTTGAATGACAGCCGGGATCAACGGCTTAACATGCTTTCTGAAGATTTTCGTTCTGTACCGCCAATAGGGGCTTCCGATTCTTCGAAAATTAATCCTTTCACATTAATCTCTTTTATCCTCTTAAATGCATGGAAAACGAAACGTTTTTTAAGGATAAAAAGTACCGCTAAATGATTTAAAAACACGTTGGATTATGGATACCAGGAAATTCTAACATCCTTTAATATTTTCTTTGCTCTTCATTTTAATCCATTTCATTATCAAACATTATACCATTTTTCCATATTTTCATCCTATTTAATCTCTTACTTCAGAAAAATGACCTCTAGAAGGTTTTTCTCTAGTTTCACAGGCTAGGATTAATTTAACACACATGCTATGTAGTAGCATAAAAGCACGCTAATTTCGAACAGATCCTACCTAGTAGCACACAATCAGCATGTGTTTACGAAACACAAGGAGAGCATGCTGTAAATGAGCATACGAGCAAATAAGCATGCTTTTTAAAAGGAATGTGTATTTTCAGCTTTTAATCCTCGTTATTTTCAAAATCAAGACATTCATGCTGAGAATCAGCACTTTTTGAACGTCAATTACATAAGACAGTCCCCCAAAACGCCCGCCCTTCATTCATCTTCGTTTTCTTACTAATTGTTACCAATGTTTTTGTTCAACCTTAAGTTTTATACCGACTATAAAATGACAATTCTTCTAAAATGTTATAAATGTGAACGTTTGTATGTTTGTTACTCAATCACGCAAAAACTGCTTAACTAATTTGGTTATAATTTTATAACCTGGATGAACACATGATACTTCTGAAGTTCACACAGACGAAGTCACGGGCAGAAGCTAGTGTAAAATAATAAGTACAGTACGACACAACTTAGATGTAGCATAGATTTGAAAATTTTCATTCATTTATTTCAATTTTACGAATGTATTTGGCTATAAGACTTTACAAGTTATTGCGTTTTCGAAAGATCATTTTCATCTAAAGCAGTAATAGCGATTGATGATTTTGAAGGCGCACTCAGTTCGGATGGTCATCGGTTTTACGAATTTTGCCGATGCTACATCTAAGTTGTGTCGTACTGTACCTATGAAAATATGATAAAAGTTGCACACAGTATAAAAAAGCCAGCAGTAAGCCAATAAATTTTTCGCTAAAATTCGCACAAACCCCAACGTTCCCTCGAAGGGAGATCGAGCTTTAAAAGTACCTATAGTAGATGGAGCGTGTGCTCTGTGCACGTATGTTTCTTGTTGTGATATGTGTGATTGTGCATTTTTTCATTAAGACATCTAAGAACCCCTCTTTTCGTGAACATGTCGTAAAATTGCTGTGGCTCGGATGATTTGAATTCTGGTTTTAATGAACTACAACCGATTGAGGGCTTATATGCTTGTCATTTCCTACTGAAGTACACACCCACGCCTACGAGAAACCAGATTTTTTTATTCACAAAAGATCGCCAAATGTTTCCAGAATATATCAAAAATTCAGTTACGGTATAGCTTCCGTTATCATTCGTAAAGAGGGAGGGGTTCAAAATCCATCAAAATGCACAAATTCACTTACCTAAATGTATTAAATTAATTTATACTAAGTGACTTTTCTGCTGTATTTCCTGGCGTCGGTGAGTGATGATCTTAGTGCTAAACTGCTAAATATCAAAGTAGATAAGTAAAGAGGATACAGTCAACTTCCTTTATACCTGCCACCTGTCCCCGACTTTTTAGTCACAGTGTAGAGAAAACAGTAGGACAACTTTTTTTATAACTTTTTTAAAGGAAACTGAGCTGTGGTTTTCTTTGTAAACTTTGTAGTAAAAAGGTTGAAGCTATTTAATAGTTGTAACTAACTTTTAATTTGGAACTATAAGTTTAAAGTGTGTGTATATTTCAGTAATACAAAGTTGCTGGTCAACAGTGTACTTATGTGAAACGATACTAGCGATTCTTTCTATATTTCGAAAATTAAACAAAGTTGTCTTACTGTTTTTCTGTATAACATCTTACAATATTTTTAGCACTAACATCGTCAGCTACCCACGTATTTTGTATAAATATTCTCAAAGTCTGAACATTTCTTCTGTAAACTAAATAAATACAAATTGTTGTGTTTAACAAATAAAAAATATAAATCCGTGTAGTTCATGTAGATTACTTTGTATACGTTTGTTCGATGTTTTTGGTGATTTTTAAACTATTTATGTGATTATAATAGTTGCAAAATAAAATATGATAAATTGGACTTTTTGTATTATTTATTTGTTTACCTTACTCTATCTTCCGGGATTGGAGAACTCGTATCGGCAAGCGTAGTATGAGACGCTTCCAGCTTTCATCTAAGATGAACCGACGACCATATAAAAATGTCTGGGACAGACTGGATGCGGAAGGCGGAGGACAGGGTGTTGTGGCACAGCCTATGTCCAGCAGTGGACTGTGATAGGCTAAGTTGATTGTTGACATCATCTTCAATAAAGGGATCCTCGAAATGATCAATCGTAATTGATCAATTGCCATCAATTTGTATTGTAGTAATATTGTCGATCCATTCAATTGCATTTGGTAGACGATCAATTTGCGCATCAATGTGTATCAATCACGTAAAAATTGACAATTGCAATTGATCGTTTCGGGGACCCTTAACTCGATATACCGACCTACGTCTTCAAGACGTCACATTCTCACAAGATGTCGTCACATTCCAAACTGAACAAAATAAATAATAAATGAATACGAACGAACAGAAAAAAAAGGTTGACTCGTCATTTATTAGCCACGAGCCCCCTCGTTTTCAATAAAGCCATTTCAGGTTAAAAAACTGCCAAGTAATAGGTCAGATGTGCATCCTTGGGTTCGAACTCGAGAACCCAAGGACGCACGTCTGACTTTTCGGATTCATGTGTGTATTGTATAATTATCACTTGCTGCAAAAACGGTAAAGGAAAATATCGTAAGAAAATGGCATACTTGTGAGATATTATTCTCGACAGCATATGACCTCGGTCACACGCAGCTCGTATTGGCATTCGCAGCGAGAACTCGCTGTGTGTGACAGGTTATTCGCTGCGACTAGATTCATTCGCCGCGATTAGAATTGAGCCCGTTCAATTTTACTCGCGGCAAATTCAACTCGCCGCAAGCATTCGCTGTGTGTGACAGGGTATTCGCTGCGAGTAGCCATTCCGCTCAGTCCGCCGCTCTGTATTCGCGAGTAGAAATCACTGTTTGACAGGCAGGCAGCGAATTCACTCGCAGCAAGTATTTGCTGTGTGACCGAGGCTTTAGTCACTAACTACACGAAAAAGAGCGAAAGGTTAAAAAAAATTGTTGTACCTACACTTGTACTTTGTCGTCAGCTAGTTTATGACAAGTTCTGTAGTGACAATCATACCAATAACTCAATAGGTTGTTTACTCCTAAATGTCACAGCCATCCCCCGCAGATGTCTCATAAAATTTTATATGTTTTTGATGATATTATAGCGCAGTGGGACTGCTCGTAATTGAGACCATTCATAGAAAATTATGGCTTCGTTATGTGTCTTATTTCTGCTGTGACGTCAGAAGACATTTTTATGACTCTATTCCGCAAAAAGACTGGCTCAGGTGTACTACCTATAGGTACATAAGCAAGGGTTTCTTAAGAAGTTAAGAATGCGGGGGCCGCCACGCCTCAATGAATGACGTCACTGAAACTTTTTTTATGGAATTAAGTTGGTGTGTTTTCCTAGAGAGCGTTTTCTGATACCGTAAAGTTAAACCCCGCTGCCATCATTTTTATGATAGCCGTCGCTGTGGCAGCCACTGATTTTTAACCGACTTCCAAAAAGGAGGTGGTTATATGTTCGTCGCGTATGTTTGTTTTTTTTTTATGTATGTCTACCGATATCTCCGTCAATTGTGAACCGATTTTGAAAATTGTTTTTTTTTGTTTGAAAGGGTATGCTCCCAAGTTGATCCCTTATTAATTTTATTAACTTTGCTAGGATCGTTTTTGAGTTAGCTTCAAGAATACGTATTTTTCATCACCGAAAAATACGTATTCTTGAAGCTAACTCAAAAACAATGATATCTTCCTGTCACTGTTATTTGCATATCAGCTAGTGGTATTTGAATTTGTGTGGGGTAGGTACCACAACTAAAAGGTGAACAATTAAAACATTTTACAAAAAAATAACAACCGACTTCCGAAAAATAAACACTACAAAGTGAAAAATAACTTTAATTTCGGAAGTCGGTGGCAAAAAACGAAAATTCAAAACTAAAGACACCGACTTCCGAAATTAATGTTATTTTTGACTTTGTAGTGTTTTTTTGGAAGTCGGTTGTTTTTTTTTTGTAAAAAGTTTTTATCTAAGATACTGTTGCTTTTGGTATCTAATAAACACATGGCCCGGATAACGGTTTATTTTTCGAAACGCTTTCGTCTTAAATCGTACATTCTCCAAATGTGTTGGGTGCGTACCTATCCTATCCTGCTGTGTGTTGACCTTATTGCCATCACTTTTGGTATTTTTATGAATATTTAAAACAATTTTTACTTTGGTTCGGATACAAGAGCGTCAGATTTTTATGGGTTCTTTATTTTATAGCCGATTTCTAAGCAGTCTGAGTAAGGGCGATTGTCCACCGCAGCCGTCACCCCCTCACCAAGAGCGAGATGACGGCGCCGAAGTAGCAATACACAACATTTACTATGGTCGCGTGTCCACCGCACATCTGTCACCCGAGCGCAGTGACCCTGTCCGCCAAAGTTTCGAGTAGTCCAGCACGACCGCAAGAACTCAGCTCGACAGTGTGACGACCCAATGTGCCGGTACTACAAAACATGTTTGATACAGTGTAGTTTTCCACACACTACCATCGCACCGCGCCGTTTGCCCGATTTTTGTTTAGTCTATTTATTTATTTAACAGTTTATGTACACGTACAAACAGATAAAAAGAAAAGAACAGAAAAATACGTACAAAGGTGATGCTTATTTCTAAAGAAATCTCAATCTTTCTTAGTTAATTGACTCAGGCGAGACTTTGCGGAAATCACTACATAGTATAAAACAAAGTCGCTTCCCGCTGTCTGTCCCTATGTATGCTTAGATCTTTAAAACTACGCAACGGATTTATTTAAATAGATAGATTCAAGAGGAAGGTTTATATGTATAATACATGAATAATATAGTAAGCTATAATTTATAAATTTATCACGCGTGCAAAGCCGCTGGCGGAAGCTAGTCCATTATAAAATACAATTGACGATGTATATTTAAAACGTACGTAACGTATTTAGTTTTTTTTTTTTTTTTTCTTCAATCTATCTTGGAGAGTTTGGTCGTGGTGACACACGATCGCCGTAACCGGGACGACACGTTCTCGTTCGGTTCGAATAATCGTTTCTCGGTGACGGCGGCGGTGGACAAACACCCTCAGACTGCTTAGAAATCGGCTATACAATGTGTTTGGTCTCGGACTGTACAAACTTTAAGGGAAGGTAGTTTGCTCTATTTTATCAAAAAAAATATTCTACAGGGGGGGTCGGAACCCAACCCCCCCTCAATGGCAGCCATTTTTGTATTTTGATCGCATTTTATGAAGCGTGCCTACTAAAAGTACTTTAACTTTGGAATTAAATGTCCAATTATCGTTAAAAAAATACTTTTAATAAGCGAAAAGTGTTAACAATGGGTTAAATAACTCAAATACTGACAGTAAATACAGCATCATATTGAAATAAATGCTAAAAGATCAATATCACGTTAAAATTAACATTGTTTTTTTAGTTTATTAACGTTATTACAAAATTGACCCCCGGGAACTATCTGTTTTTATCTAGTCGTCTAACAGATGTGTAGTTTACCTAAATAATGATACCAAAAACTCGATTCTATGACAATTGGTTTAAGAGATATTGGTGTTGGAACATAGGCTTGCGTAGGTAGTGAGTTCATAACGATTTGGTATTTCTGTAGACATTTACAGTGATGATCAATGATAAACAAAGAACAAGTATTAACTATTATTTAATATTTACAAAAGTAGAAAATTAGCCCCCCCCCACCATTTTGAAGGCACGCAGTAGCTCAGATCAGCCATAGTTTCTGCTGCAGCAACGCAAGTCGCCCAGCAGCTTTTCTCTGGTGTTGACTGGCTCAAAATGAACTTTTTGATTCATCCCCCACCCCAAAGAGCCACGGCGGCTCAAAATGAACTTTTTGATTCATCCCCCACCCCAAAGAGCCTAACTTTGGCTCAAAATTAACTTTTTGCTTCATCCAAGCCCAAAGATAGTCCAGTGGCGGTAAGTCTGGTGAATGCGGTGGCTCTTTGGGGTGGGGGTGGTCTTTGGGGTTAGATATAATAGTTTGTGAAATACTCTACACTTTTGATTACATAAATTCAATATTGCTAGTCATTCTAAAATCAACTTAATTTACGCTAAGATAGAGTATAACATAAATTGGAAACAAGTATTTGATTGATTAAGCCATCTTTTACGTTTCAAAGAAGTGGATGTTAAAAGCTAAATTTTTAGAAACATTTCGTTTCTAAAAAATATCAATAGGTTTTAAGATCCACTTCTACGCTACTTCAATAATAATTAGGTTTGGTTCTGGGAGCAATCTTTCATTTGAATAATTCAATGGAGTAGCTGAAATACTAATTAATCAATTAACTGTGTGTACAAACACACAATTATTTGATGAATCAGTAATTCATGGCTTAAACTCATGGTACATGATGAGGCAGTTAGAGTAAAATTCTTTGGATAATTTCCGTATTACAATAACATTATTATCTACATCATTTAAAGCTAAGATAAACCTAAGTAGAACTCTATCTAGAAACTACATCTTCTTTTAAACCGTAACGGTGCCTAATAATATCGTTCACACCACATCTAGGGGTCTACTCTATAAGTCCGTCAATGAAGATACGGGACCGCCTGAAAGTAGTTGATCAGTGAAAACAAGTGTAAAATTCTATTTTTCAGACGGTAAAAACACATCAGGATCTCTCAAATCATGTTGTCATCCAGTCTTTGTTCGGGCTCCGTTCTAATTTTATGTCCTTATGTGATACGGTTTACGAAACGCTCGTAAGTTTAGCCGAAACTATGGATAAGTAGACCCCCCCTGGGTCTACTCATCTATAGTTTTGGCTAAAGTGTGTGCTGTGAATATTCACAGCACACACTTTAGCCAAAACTATGGTGATTATAATATTTTTTTCTGTTCAGAGGGCAAAACCCTGGCCACATCAAGAGACTGCAAGTTCATAGAGACGTCATCAGGGATCCAGCACAATGTGGACGAGCTGCTGGTGGGGATCCTCAAGCAGATCCGACTGAAGGAGAGCAGAGACAAGAAGCATGCCAAGAAAGTTGGGAAGCAGGTATGCAATCAATTTATATCTTGAAAATGTTAGAGATATCGGAAGTAATCTCCTTTAGACTTTTAGTTATAGAAACTGTAACACACAATAATAATAAGAGTGTGATATTATTATTTATAAACTTAAATTAAAACGGTTAACCACGATAGTAAAAGACACATAGGTACAATATAAAAGAGAAAATAGAAAATTATAAAGATATGGTTAAAACATAATTTTTTTACAATACTTTTTTGGAATGCCTCTCACAATATCTATACTGAATTTGAAATAAGATGAGACGTTTAACTAAACCTTTTTTACAGTCCGTTCAACCGATTGTGACTTCTATTGCGTTGGTGGCATGACAAATGGCAGCTGCAGTAAACAGTTGGTATTGTAAACACTTTTTTTCTTTTAATGCCATCCTTATGCCTACCGTATAGAAGTCAGAATCCGTTGAACTGACTGTAAAAAAGGTTTGTTTAAATGTCTAATCTTATTTCAAATGGAGTATACGTCTGACATATCAATAAAATCCTTGTCAATTCATCCGCAAACTGATCGTTTGTTGGTGATTTGCAGTTTCCATTGAAAATAGTGTCATAGAATTTCTGGGTGGGATTTGAAAAGGCAACGACTTAGCTGATGTACGCACGGACGTAATAAAATCGCGGCGATATTTTTTTCGCGTATTGGATTTTCGACGCTGTGCTTAGCGCCGAAAGTTGAATATCCAACAGTGTATTTTCTTGACGCGCTTGGATACGCGCTGAATGCGCTCTGTTCGATATTCAACTCTCGGCGCTAAGCAGAGCGTCGAAAATCCAATACGTGAGATAAAATTGCCGCGATTTTATTACGTCCGTGCAAACGACGGCTTCTGGCTCAATTTACATTGCCGCGGAACGAAATGGAAGCGATTTTTTTCTGTACAAAGCACAATGAACTTTATGTCAATAGTGTAACTTACAAACTAGATACAAGACAAATAAAAGGTCGCGCGTTTTCCGGAGAATTGTCGCGTATTCTCGGTAATTCCCGCAGTTACAAATTCGAATCTAATTTGTAGGTTATACAATTGACATAAAGTTCATTTTGCTATGTTCAACATTGTTACAAAAACTCGCTTCCATTCCTTTCTGTGGTAATGTAATTTGAGCCTAAGTTTTCTCAAGGCTTAATTATATAAATATTGAGGCTATGTAATTTCCCTTAATGTGTTTTCATACTGTGGTAGTGCTGTCAAAAATTTTTTCGAATAAAACTAGACGACATTTTAATGGTTTGAATAACATGATTGACACATTTGTACCTACTTCGATACAAAACTTATTCGCTGTCTAGTGATTTTATGATACCTAATAAAATTTAGCGTGACTGAAATGGTATAAATATCAAATTGAAATACATAACTCAGAAAATAATAAAATATGAAGAAACGAATAATTCAGATCTTGAATAGCAAATCTAGGCATTCATTAGTAATAACTTAGCAATTACGAGTTCAAGTACTGAAATATGTATCATTTTCGTCTTCAATAAAACGAGACAGTGTAAGGGAAAATTAATGAGAAATTGTCGATAGCTTCAGGGTGAAAAAACACAAAATGTTCCTTAAAAGATAAAGACGAAAATAAGTTCGCATGTAACATGTCTGAATATTTGCGTAATTATTGTCAAAGTAAAGATAAAAGACGAGATAAAAATGGGATCCAAGTTTGAGATCAAACGGAAGAATTCATGTTTCCCTTCAAATTGAAAGAAAATGTTTTTACTCGAAGCCGTTTTTGTATTTAGAAGTATGTTTTAGATTAATTATTTTGTTTTAGGAAGCGAAGCAGCCTAAACTCGCGAGCTCTCGTACGCACATATCGCTTAGCATCGCTCGGGAGCTTCTACAGAAGATATGTATCAATGACATTTCCAAATCAAAGTCTTGCGAGAATTTACACGTCCTGTAAACTTCTGGGCTCCTGGTAACTTATGAATATCTATAGATGTTTTTCTTATTGTTAATGTATAGAGGATTCTTCCTTCTAATTTTAATGTCTTGATTGTTTTTTTAATCGATGTTTGACTGGATATAATGTTAAGGTTAATTTTGTTGAGTATACGATAAGCGCTATAAGTATCAAAAACCTGCTTTGTTACTGGAATTTTCATATCATATTTATTAAAATTTCTCGAATCCATTTATTGCTGAATTTACGAAATTCTTTAAGACTCTTTCATTTCTTTGATTTCGTCCCTTTTCAATTTTCTAAACATCAACCAAAATTCTTTATTCACCATAATTACATTTAACTTTTACAAATCCTTTATTGTACCGCAAAAATAGCTGGTTTTTCCCCAATCGTTTACGTCAAAAGTATATCACGGGGAATAATTTTATGAAAAATATTCGTGGAAAAATTGTTTGAATCCGAGGGCTCTTGAAAAGAGCGTTGATTTTCTCGAAAAATATTCTTATTTAGTAAGAAAAATGGCTGTTCAAGGTCGATTGAATATAGGATGGTAACAATGGCTTAATAATATCCAGATCGGACATCAATATTCCCATACACAAGACATTCGAGAAACTCATATAAATCACCCTTCAGATTTATTGTATTCCATCCATTAATTCTTATAACAAGGTTTCGTCATTATTTCGTAACTTGATATATTTTTGTCCTTCTTTCTTTGTCCGAGATTATAATGCTGTTATATTGTTTACTTTGTTCGTTTTTTGCTCTTGTTCGCTCATAATTTTCAACGCACCTGCGTCACGTTCATCATTTTGTATTTGATTCATAATTATATAATAGTGACCTTTTATATTATATGTTATATGTGTTAAATTTTGATCATCTGTTTTTGTAATTGGATCATTATTTCTACAAATGAACGCGCTAATAAATTCTGAGAATTTCTCGTAAGAAAATTCATTATTGAAGCACTTGAAATAACTTCTAGAATTAATGATCGAACTTAAGTGGTTTCTAACGTTTGTCGGGCAACATTCTGATTGTTTGTAGCTCCTGGTAATTGTCAAAGACAATTTCGTCAACAGCCACATTATGTGTATAAACTATATATAAATAATTTGTTACAAAAACCCTTCCTACAGTTATTAATGTTAAACTATGGTTAAGTATGTAGTTATAACAATTTTGGATGTTTAAAGATATCATTGGAATTCATATCTTTAGCATTATGTTGGTCCTGATTCCTCTATGTTTATTCGTCTATCTTTTTTGGCAATTATGAAGAGACAATCATTAACTTGAAATCTCACAAGAATTCCATGAGGACAGTTAACTTGATAGTTAAGTGTCCTTTAATATTTAGATTGCTTTAATAACGAAATAGCGGTGGCTTGGGTAGCTTGCTTTCGTCAAGGGAAAACCTAACTTTGGTCTCAATTTGAATAATAGATGACCTTGATAAAGTCTGGGAATATTAAGTAAATCTATCTTTAGAATAATATACATTATACTTTGAAATCAAAACAGAATAAAAAACGAGACTATATTCAGCGGAAAATGAGACTAATAAAAGATGAGACTAAATAAGGGAGGGATAAGTCACTCTTTGCTTTAGTCTCATCTTTTAATTGTGTTTTTTTTTAAAGTAACAATCCGATGCTAATCTCCAAACTAAGTATTGATTCGACATTCAATACTCTATATTATTTCATAAGAAGTAATAAATGTTGTTCATACGTGTATCAAAATATGGAGAATATCGTTAACATAATGAGAATTTTCCATTAGAGTACTTGTTACATTTAGTGTTTACCCGCGACTCATGTTTCAAGTAATTACTTAGTTTGTTTGAGGTATCAGATGAGCAGAACGGCGTCGAGTGTGTCTGATGTAATGTTTTACTTCTGCACTTGTATTAGCTAAGTAGGTACAGCGGTGGTTAAAAGTGGAAATTCAATTGGTACGTATATTTTACCTTTATCTTTAGACAAGAGGTTTTTAGTTAATTTACTCTTAACAGTGTCTTTGTAAGTATGCTTTTGAGTATCACGAGGACATTTCATTTGATTAAAACGTCTTTGTAGGTCATCTGTAGCTTGATTGAGTAGAAAACCTTTTGGTGAGACTACCAAATATAGTACTAGAGACCGCCCTGAGGGCCCAGACAGTGACATGCTATCAGCGATAACGATGATGGAGAGGTCAAAAATGTATTGGATAGAAAAGTAAAGAAAAGTTTACGTCAATCCTGTTGAAATTCGACGAAATACGAAAGGCTTTGAAAGCGATAGCCCTCTGGCTTCGCTCGCGTAGTTAAGGAGTACAAAGGGGTATATTTTATCTTTTATTTTTTTTTGGGTTATTGACTATCTTGATTTCAGAGTTTTAAAGCCGCCCATGGGCCTCTCGACTTGGCTTCACTTGCCGTCGAGAAATATCTCTCAGGCAAGCCGGTTTCCTCACGATGTTTTCCTTCACCGTTTTTGAAGCAAGTGATAATTATACAAACCGCACATGAATCCGAAAAGTTAGAGGTGCGTGCCTTGGGTTTGAACTCGAGACCTATGACTCGGCAGTCCACAGACGATCACACCACTAGGCTATCACTGCTGGTATTTTATCAACCTGGAATAAATAAAAGAACAATTTCGCAATTTGAGTTAAACGAGTTCTTTATATCACTCTTCAAACGATCAATCTCAATCTTGATTCATTGATTCTGAATTTTCCTTTAACAATATTATTAAAAGTATCTTTGATACTATCTTGTAAAGGCAAAGTCTTTGACAAAGAAAATGTACCTACTATGTCAATATATTGAAGCCAGGCCTCGCCTTGTAAAACATCTACAGTGACTGCTCCATCGTTTACTTATTAATGGCCGTCATTTGCGCGTGCTATTAGTAACCAATACCTTGAAGTGATGGCTAACCATGATTAATTGAATGAACTATTACTTGAAACATGAGTTATATTCCCTAGTCTTGTTGAGGAGCGGTCAGGCTAACGTGAATTTAAATTATCATCTGTTTTTGTTATCTAAAGGGAATAGAATTATTTATGTTTGTATGTAAAAGGTTTTCTCTGGAAATAAAGATCAGATTTTTTTTAAACATTATTTTTAGAAAACTACATTATTTTTCAGTGTTATAAGGTACTTTTTATCCCGAATAAATGTATAGTTCCTGTAGAATAGGCCACGTAAGTGAAGACAGCGTGAGCATGACACTTTAATATAATGATTGCGTCTCTTTTTTCTCAAATAACTCCTATTTTCTTTCCACGTTGAAAGATAAGTGCGCGTATACTGTATAGAGTGTTTCTTTTACGTATCAAATTAATATTTTTTGAGAAAATTCTAGTAATTTAATTAAAAAAATTGCATAAGGGAGCGATGCTATACTATTGCGAATTAGCAGGAACGCCCTCTGTTAGTTAACATGCTGTATTTTTATATATTTTTTATATTTCGACTTTTTGTTAGCCCTTATTATCGTTAGCTTGGCCATTCCTGTAAGCTCTAAAGCATCTAATATTATTTGAATCGATGCACTGTGTCTTGTATCGCTGCAAATAATATCCGAGGTTCGAGCTTTAGTGGTAAGATACCCCGCAAGCAATCTCCTGTTGTGAGCGCTATATTTTCAATGTAAAGTTTAACTTAGCGTGCGGGGTACACAGTATAAAAAGGTTCAGTAATTCCACGACGTGTTGTGCAAAATATACAACATCGAAGATGGCTCTATATCCTGGAAATCACACTTGGATTTTTACATTCACCTGTTTGAGATGTCGTGGCTTGTTCATAAAAAAGAGACATAGATATATCTTTTATTAAACAATGCGTGATGCCAGAACTGTTTGGTCAACAAAAAAAAACAAAAGACGTGCTGGACCTTCTGCTCCTTTTTATACCGTGGCAAAATCAGTATTAATAATATTCATAAAATAAAAATTCATGCGCTTGTCTATACATAGCGTAAGTTAATAAGTAAAGCTACGTGTTACTATTAGAATACTAATTATATTTTTCTATACGAAACTTTCTACGACTTTTGAAATGACGAGAGTTGTTTTTTACCTTTTTTATTTGTGCCAATGAAAAACTTTACCACTATTCCCATAAAAATCCCATAAACCATCGATTGACTTTTATGTTTTTTGAATTAAGTATTTATTATTCGAAGGTTAACAACAGGGGTCTTTACCTTTTATAGCATCACGGAGTTTGCTATGATCAATGTATCAGCGGGCGTGGTGAATGCACCAATTACGTCCCGTAGAGTCTATATCAGCAAATTGCGCAGCGGTCGCCTTGTTTGTCGGTAATTTAAGCTTCATTAAGCTCTTTCATCAAAATGTAGATCCAATTTCTCTTATTATGCAAAAGTTTTATATTTAAGATTAAGGTCGTATTTGAAAACGATGTTTATGTATGAATCTTGATTGTAATATACAAGGTGGCCCATGAAAACGACGTTCAAAGAAACATTTTAAAAGCCTTTTGCCTTCCCGAAACACCCCAATGTATGTTCAGCGATTATTTATAGTTTAGAAGATTGACGGTTTTTAATATTCAACTTTGGTGGCAAAGCAAAAATATGGTATCTTGGAGGTCGTCTGATGATGCAGCCGGAAGGTGGCCATAGGAGTTCCTCATCAAATCTACATCTGTAATACCGGAGGCATCGCATAGCATTGCCATCCTACCAGCATAAAACAAAATTCATGCTTTATTGTTCTAGAAAGCGGGCCAAAGTTTGAAGTATTTTCAAGGCTTCTTTCTGTATGTTATTCATTTGGTTTTCAACCCCTTTTTTTGTACTTGTAAACCTCATTTAAAGTCTCGTGACGTCACAAATGAGGAATTAAAAATAGCTTTTCCATTTTCGTAGCAAAATACTGGGGTGACGTGTTTTTATTTCGTAAGGGCTAACATGGCTGACGTTTACCAACTGGTGTGACGGTTTAGAAACGATAATATGTTCGAAAACGCTTAGTTTATTTACTGTTCTATTTTTAAATGTGTGACAATATTTTCATTGGCACAAAATAAAAATGTCTTCATATACTTTTTGTAAAACAAAAAATGTGTCTTCTTTGTAACTAGTCTATGATTTAGATTCTTATTTCTTTACCTATAATATAGTTGTTAGTACATAGAACTTATTTCAAACTATCTTTTAGTTTCTTACATTTGTCTCCGAGAGAGTTTCTAAGTAATTAGATAGGAAACAAATGGTTTTGGAGTTTGTGCGAATTTTTACTGAAAATAATGCTTTTTTTTTTAAAGCAGCTGTTAACTTTCATGTTTGATTTGAACCTATATTTGTGGCTAAAGTACCTGTTCCACTGCTAGTGATAAACGAGAAGGGAGTAGAGTTAGCAACTAAATATGAGTTAGCGAGCAACGAGCAGTGAGTGCGCGACGCCGACGAGTGACTACTCGCTAGTCGCATCACCAGTATGCGACCATGTACCAAGCGTGAGTCTCTCGACGAGTGCTCTGCCCGACATACGAGCGTCGCTGAGCAAGTACTCTCTTTGTTGGCTCTTGATACTGCAACAAACGAGAACTGGCCAGCGCGGTGTGAACAGTTAATTTTCGGCCAGTCTATCCATCATAAAGATAATTGCAACTTACTGTTGCAATTATTTTCCTACCTCCTTCCTTTTTTCCTTTTTTTTATTTTTTTTTATTTTCCGTATGGTAAAACTTTTTTGAGATTTTACTTTCCGAGTATACAAACCTCAGTTGGTCATTAAGTCATTATAATTCATAATTATAAGATCAGATCATTATAAGAAACAGGATGGATTGGCATTAAAAAAAGTTTTTGTGAAAACTGCCCATTTTCTTGCTGCCTGTAATTTTTTTCAAATCTGTAAAAGCAGATCAAAATATCTCAAAAAGATAGAGACAGTCTTCTAAGACCGTTTTCCTTGAGCTACAACGGTAGACTGCCCTTACTGCCCCTTCTCAAAAATCCACCCTGTATATGTATCTCTTTTACTTAACCGAGGCCTTGAATCTATTGTAAGTTTCTAGAGTGAGATTCTATCTTTGATAGACGCTTCCTTGTCGGCAGTGAGACTATGAAAATAAATTGCGTTTCCCGCCCAATTTCTTTTGCCAACATTGATAAACAATAATACCATTTCGTTTTGTCCTAGTCATTAAAAATTAATGTCGTGGTCGATCCGTGGATGGGTGACCATTCATTATATACCGAGACCTCTCCGTGCCTCGAAAAACACGTTAAGCCGTTGGTCCCGGCTGTCATTTGTAGATCTTTGACAGTCGCTACGGGTAGTCGGAAGCCCGAAAGTCTGAAAAACATGAGAGATAATGCGTTAACCAGGGGTTAGAAGGTCAGATAGGCAGTCGTTCCATGTAAAATACTGGTATTCAGCTGCATACGGTTAGACTGGAAACCGACCCCAACATAATGTCAGGGATGTCCGCCATTGCTCCCGCGAGGTGGCGCTAGCGAGTTTGGAGGTCATAATCAGTCTATTATCTATGGTCATAATTTGAAGTTCTGGCGGTCTAATTTGAAATATTTTCGTATATTGAGTTTATTACTCTATGGAAATAACCAATGTTTGACAGTTGTTGACAGTTCGTATGACCCCCAACACAGCCAGTGCCATCTGTTCTGAGCTTTTCAGATTACCTGCCATTGGGAAAAGGCTAGGCATAATAATGATTTCATTTTTCTGGCCAGTATTTAATTTCATATGACGCGACTGCTATCAAGCCAAATAATCCACTAATTAAACACGAAATAATTCCTAATTAGCAACATACTTCACTAACTAAGTAGGTCACTAACTAATGTAGGAAACGTCGAGAATGCTCGATAAAACAGAAATTCTTGGCAAAAATGTTTTTAATCATAGCTCAAATTTCGCAAGAGCAGAAACAGTGAAATATTTAACACGGGAGAAAATTAAGTCTTCTTGAAACCCGCACCGAACGTAATTAGAGGTAAATAGTAGGTAGGAAACACAATTTGTAAATTCTTCGTTGGAACTGATTTTTTTTAATTACTCTGTAAACAGCCTTGGGGGATGGAGGATCGGGATTAGAAAATTGTGCGCGTAATTAGAACATTTTGAGGGGTAGCTACTTTACTACTGACTGTTTTTTCAATCATCTGATGATTTAAAAAACGCATATCATCACGCCATTAACCCCTAAAGGGTTAGGCAGAGGTGTACCTATAGTTCACCCATATGTCACCAGTTAGCCTAGCGCCACACCTGCCGAACGTTCCGCGGCGGAACGCTCCGTCGCGTCAAATTTCTATGGACGTAACGTTCGGCTGATGTGTCATAGGTAACTTGAAAAACATTAGGAGCGTATTCAACCGAACGTTCCGCCGCGGAACGTTCGGCAGGTGTGGCCCGACCCTTATGTTTAAGTCCCATGTAATAGGGGACGAGTCTTTTGACAAAAACCGGGCACAAATTCATACTCCATGCCGCTAAAGGAACCCAATAACACTTTACCCGACTTGGGAACCGAACCCAGCACCTACCTCATGCACGGCAAAATTGAGAACCTTTTTTTAAGAAGACGGTTAAAAATACATCTGAATGAAATCACAACGAAAGCAAACAACAAGTGAATGAATGAAAGAGATAAATAAACGGTATAAAAGAATGAACGAATTGTTTGTGGAGCAGTGAATGAGTAAATGCGCTTACTTATGTTTTTCTTGTTGTTCAAGATTTTCATTTTCTCGTGCGAATGAATTGTAAAGTAAGTAAGGGTAGCTAAATAATATATGATTCTATTTGCAAGAGATTTTTAATTAACTTTTCTGTATCTTTTATTTCTACGTTCGCGTTTCTGTGGTTATTTTTTGTTTTTGTTCTGTCTCAAATCTGCTTCGTCTTTTCCCTACTATGTTAGGGTCGGCTTTCAGTCTAACCGGATGCAGATGAATATCAGTATTTTACATGGAGCGTCTGCCCAACTGTTCTTTACAACTTACACGGTAGCACGGTACCCTTTGGTAAGACCGTTTGTCAGACTTTTGGGGTTCTGACTACCCGTAACGACTGTCAAAGATCTTTGAATGACAGCCGGGATCAACGGCTTAACATGCTTTCTGAAGATTTTCGTTCTGTACCGCCAATAGGGGCTTCCGATTCTTCGAAAATTAATCCTTTCACATTAATCTCTTTTATCCTCTTAAATGCATGGAAAACGAAACGTTTTTTAAGGATAAAAAGTACCGCTAAATGATTTAAAAACACGTTGGATTATGGATACCAGGAAATTCTAACATCCTTTAATATTTTCTTTGCTCTTCATTTTAATCCATTTCATTATCAAACATTATACCATTTTTCCATATTTTCATCCTATTTAATCTCTTACTTCAGAAAAATTACCTCTAGAAGGTTTTTCTCTAGTTTCACAGGCTAGGATTAATTTAACACACATGCTATGTAGTAGCATAAAAGCACGCTAATTTCGAACAGATCCTACCTAGTAGCACACAATCAGCATGTGTTTACGAAACACAAGGAGAGCATGCTGTAAATGAGCATACGAGCAAATAAGCATGCTTTTTAAAAGGAATGTGTATTTTCAGCTTTTAATCCTCGTTATTTTCAAAATCAAGACATTCATGCTGAGAATCAGCACTTTTTGAACGTCAATTACATAAGACAGTCCCCCAAAACGCCCGCCCTTCATTCATCTTCGTTTTCTTACTAATTGTTACCAATGTTTTTGTTCAACCTTAAGTTTTATACCGACTATAAAATGACAATTCTTCTAAAATGTTATAAATGTGAACGTTTGTATGTTTGTTACTCAATCACGCAAAAACTGCTTAACTAATTTGGTTATAATTTTATAACCTGGATGAACACATGATACTTCTGAAGTTCACACAGACGAAGTCACGGGCAGAAGCTAGTGTAAAATAATAAGTACAGTACGACACAACTTAGATGTAGCATAGATTTGAAAATTTTCATTCATTTATTTCAATTTTACGAATGTATTTGGCTATAAGACTTTACAAGTTATTGCGTTTTCGAAAGATCATTTTCATCTAAAGCAGTAATAGCGATTGATGATTTTGAAGGCGCACTCAGTTCGGATGGTCATCGGTTTTACGAATTTTGCCGATGCTACATCTAAGTTGTGTCGTACTGTACCTATGAAAATATGATAAAAGTTGCACACAGTATAAAAAAGCCAGCAGTAAGCCAATAAATTTTTCGCTAAAATTCGCACAAACCCCAACGTTCCCTCGAAGGGAGATCGAGCTTTAAAAGTACCTATAGTAGATGGAGCGTGTGCTCTGTGCACGTATGTTTCTTGTTGTGATATGTGTGATTGTGCATTTTTTCATTAAGACATCTAAGAACCCCTCTTTTCGTGAACATGTCGTAAAATTGCTGTGGCTCGGATGATTTGAATTCTGGTTTTAATGAACTACAACCGATTGAGGGCTTATATGCTTGTCATTTCCTACTGAAGTACACACCCACGCCTACGAGAAACCAGATTTTTTTATTCACAAAAGATCGCCAAATGTTTCCAGAATATATCAAAAATTCAGTTACGGTATAGCTTCCGTTATCATTCGTAAAGAGGGAGGGGTTCAAAATCCATCAAAATGCACAAATTCACTTACCTAAATGTATTAAATTAATTTATACTAAGTGACTTTTCTGCTGTATTTCCTGGCGTCGGTGAGTGATGATCTTAGTGCTAAACTGCTAAATATCAAAGTAGATAAGTAAAGAGGATACAGTCAACTTCCTTTATACCTGCCACCTGTCCCCGACTTTTTAGTCACAGTGTAGAGAAAACAGTAGGACAACTTTTTTTATAACTTTTTTAAAGGAAACTGAGCTGTGGTTTTCTTTGTAAACTTTGTAGTAAAAAGGTTGAAGCTATTTAATAGTTGTAACTAACTTTTAATTTGGAACTATAAGTTTAAAGTGTGTGTATATTTCAGTAATACAAAGTTGCTGGTCAACAGTGTACTTATGTGAAACGATACTAGCGATTCTTTCTATATTTCGAAAATTAAACAAAGTTGTCTTACTGTTTTTCTGTATAACATCTTACAATATTTTTAGCACTAACATCGTCAGCTACCCACGTATTTTGTATAAATATTCTCAAAGTCTGAACATTTCTTCTGTAAACTAAATAAATACAAATTGTTGTGTTTAACAAATAAAAAATATAAATCCGTGTAGTTCATGTAGATTACTTTGTATACGTTTGTTCGATGTTTTTGGTGATTTTTAAACTATTTATGTGATTATAATAGTTGCAAAATAAAATATGATAAATTGGACTTTTTGTATTATTTATTTGTTTACCTTACTCTATCTTCCGGGATTGGAGAACTCGTATCGGCAAGCGTAGTATGAGACGCTTCCAGCTTTCATCTAAGATGAACCGACGACCATATAAAAATGTCTGGGACAGACTGGATGCGGAAGGCGGAGGACAGGGTGTTGTGGCACAGCCTATGTCCAGCAGTGGACTGTGATAGGCTAAGTTGATTGTTGACATCATCTTCAATAAAGGGATCCTCGAAATGATCAATCGTAATTGATCAATTGCCATCAATTTGTATTGTAGTAATATTGTCGATCCATTCAATTGCATTTGGTAGACGATCAATTTGCGCATCAATGTGTATCAATCACGTAAAAATTGACAATTGCAATTGATCGTTTCGGGGACCCTTAACTCGATATACCGACCTACGTCTTCAAGACGTCACATTCTCACAAGATGTCGTCACATTCCAAACTGAACAAAATAAATAATAAATGAATACGAACGAACAGAAAAAAAAGGTTGACTCGTCATTTATTAGCCACGAGCCCCCTCGTTTTCAATAAAGCCATTTCAGGTTAAAAAACTGCCAAGTAATAGGTCAGATGTGCATCCTTGGGTTCGAACTCGAGAACCCAAGGACGCACGTCTGACTTTTCGGATTCATGTGTGTATTGTATAATTATCACTTGCTGCAAAAACGGTAAAGGAAAATATCGTAAGAAAATGGCATACTTGTGAGATATTATTCTCGACAGCATATGACCTCGGTCACACGCAGCTCGTATTGGCATTCGCAGCGAGAACTCGCTGTGTGTGACAGGTTATTCGCTGCGACTAGATTCATTCGCCGCGATTAGAATTGAGCCCGTTCAATTTTACTCGCGGCAAATTCAACTCGCCGCAAGCATTCGCTGTGTGTGACAGGGTATTCGCTGCGAGTAGCCATTCCGCTCAGTCCGCCGCTCTGTATTCGCGAGTAGAAATCACTGTTTGACAGGCAGGCAGCGAATTCACTCGCAGCAAGTATTTGCTGTGTGACCGAGGCTTTAGTCACTAACTACACGAAAAAGAGCGAAAGGTTAAAAAAAATTGTTGTACCTACACTTGTACTTTGTCGTCAGCTAGTTTATGACAAGTTCTGTAGTGACAATCATACCAATAACTCAATAGGTTGTTTACTCCTAAATGTCACAGCCATCCCCCGCAGATGTCTCATAAAATTTTATATGTTTTTGATGATATTATAGCGCAGTGGGACTGCTCGTAATTGAGACCATTCATAGAAAATTATGGCTTCGTTATGTGTCTTATTTCTGCTGTGACGTCAGAAGACATTTTTATGACTCTATTCCGCAAAAAGACTGGCTCAGGTGTACTACCTATAGGTACATAAGCAAGGGTTTCTTAAGAAGTTAAGAATGCGGGGGCCGCCACGCCTCAATGAATGACGTCACTGAAACTTTTTTTATGGAATTAAGTTGGTGTGTTTTCCTAGAGAGCGTTTTCTGATACCGTAAAGTTAAACCCCGCTGCCATCATTTTTATGATAGCCGTCGCTGTGGCAGCCACTGATTTTTAACCGACTTCCAAAAAGGAGGTGGTTATATGTTCGTCGCGTATGTTTGTTTTTTTTTTATGTATGTCTACCGATATCTCCGTCAATTGTGAACCGATTTTGAAAATTGTTTTTTTTTGTTTGAAAGGGTATGCTCCCAAGTTGATCCCTTATTAATTTTATTAACTTTGCTAGGATCGTTTTTGAGTTAGCTTCAAGAATACGTATTTTTCATCACCGAAAAATACGTATTCTTGAAGCTAACTCAAAAACAATGATATCTTCCTGTCACTGTTATTTGCATATCAGCTAGTGGTATTTGAATTTGTGTGGGGTAGGTACCACAACTAAAAGGTGAACAATTAAAACATTTTACAAAAAAATAACAACCGACTTCCGAAAAATAAACACTACAAAGTGAAAAATAACTTTAATTTCGGAAGTCGGTGGCAAAAAACGAAAATTCAAAACTAAAGACACCGACTTCCGAAATTAATGTTATTTTTGACTTTGTAGTGTTTTTTTGGAAGTCGGTTGTTTTTTTTTTGTAAAAAGTTTTTATCTAAGATACTGTTGCTTTTGGTATCTAATAAACACATGGCCCGGATAACGGTTTATTTTTCGAAACGCTTTCGTCTTAAATCGTACATTCTCCAAATGTGTTGGGTGCGTACCTATCCTATCCTGCTGTGTGTTGACCTTATTGCCATCACTTTTGGTATTTTTATGAATATTTAAAACAATTTTTACTTTGGTTCGGATACAAGAGCGTCAGATTTTTATGGGTTCTTTATTTTATAGCCGATTTCTAAGCAGTCTGAGTAAGGGCGATTGTCCACCGCAGCCGTCACCCCCTCACCAAGAGCGAGATGACGGCGCCGAAGTAGCAATACACAACATTTACTATGGTCGCGTGTCCACCGCACATCTGTCACCCGAGCGCAGTGACCCTGTCCGCCAAAGTTTCGAGTAGTCCAGCACGACCGCAAGAACTCAGCTCGACAGTGTGACGACCCAATGTGCCGGTACTACAAAACATGTTTGATACAGTGTAGTTTTCCACACGGTATTATATTGTTTTCCATAATATTATTTGTCCTATTATTGTTTTCCATAATCGTCCCCACTCATAATATTTACTTGCACTATTATCATTTATACTAATAACGCTTGCCATATCAACTTATTTGTCATAACTTTTATTTGCTATAATATTAGTTTCCATAATAACATGTGTCATAATCATTAGTTTCTATAAGTAACACATTACATAATCGACACTTGACAAACATAATTTAGAAACGTTACAGACAGATGTCCTCAGTATTGTATTATATGATATGTATTATTCCGAATGTTCATTTAAATACATACATACGTACATTTGCAAAATAGGATAGGTTAGGTTAGGTTTTCTTGTTCAGACAATAAACAGTTTGTCAAATTCGAAACGGGTAGGTTAGGTTAGGTTAGAACTGTGACCAAACAACGCGCGAAGGCGAGCGAGCGTAGCGAGCGTGCCGCGGCAGCGGCCGCCGAGTGCTAGATTTCCTCTTTTGCAAAGCAAGCATGGTACTACATGGTATACTGAACTAGCATTGTTGTGCTAGTATGGGCAAATGAATATTAATAAATGTTATGGAAAACGACATTATTGAAAATAAAAAATATAGCTAATGAATTTATGGATTAAAATTATTATGACACTTGATCGATTATGACCAATGAAATTAGTGAAAACGATTTTATGTCATTTCACGATTATGGCAACTGAAGCGTTATTTCTAATGAAATTATGGCAAATAAAAGTATGGCATATAAAATTATGGCATTTTAAATTATGGCAAACATTAGTAAACCGTAACAAACATGACACCACTTCTCATCCTTTCTTGTGTGCTTTCAACCACCACGCTACGAATACAATCTCTTTGTAAGCATTAAAATTAATTGTCTCTACAAATGGCAGCCATCCTCGCTTCGTGCCCTTTCTTTGTTTGTATTAATCATTAATTATGAAGAAAGGGATGACGAAGGTAGTTTTATTTCAGTGGCTGTTGAATTTTAACGCGTTTTTGGTCCTTTGGTACGCAGATAGTGTCGCAGAAATGTTAAGTAGAAGTTTCATTAATATTTATGTTTATTTAATGATGCTTAACGGACTGACGGTACATAGCTAATGCCTGGAGTTTGACCTTTATGACTACCCACCTAACCTTAACATATAAATAACGGAAATTTGGTATTATTCCAGGACAACTACTTTCACGGCGAGCTCTATACTAATCCTAAAGACCAAAAGTAATAAGTTTTCAGATAAATGAAACAAGTTTCAATTCAACAGCATGCGTAGCATGATCACCGTAGAAAAGGAAGAAACAAAACGACAGACTGTTGAAACATTTCTAAGCCTCGATGTCAAAAATAAAGAAATGAAATGTCACTGTATCTATAGAGTAGAGATAGAAATGGTGTTTGCAAAGATTGTGATAACGGCTAAACATAATATAGGAATAGCAAAAGATGATTATCATTTCAACTCTTGGCAAATGTGTTGTTGATATAGTAAAGGTGCAGCGCAGCGAGCATGGCCTACTGTGAGATAGCTTGAGTCACACATTTTATCACAATTTGGGCGATAAAACAGTTTTGTCACAAATGCTAGCACGGCGGCGTGAGATAATCTCTTGACTTGTGACATAACTTCTTGACGTTTATTTGGGATTCTATGTCTTATTTGCTACTATGGGCGCACCAATTTTGTCACAAATGCCACATAATGACTGTCGTCCGTACGTCAAAAGTGAATTAGTTCACAACAAAATTAAAAAGTTGTAAAACTGTATAAACCTGCACTATAAAAACGTATTATTTTATTTGGTCGCATATTCACTGATCATAAACATTTTAATTTTTTTAATTTACTGTGTCACACTATGAAGTTAGCAATAAGAAAGGCATGTCGCGCCTGAGATTTTATCACATGGTTGAACCGTGCTAGCATTTAAGACAAATTATAAGACATGATAAAATTTATCGTGTCTTGTCACAAACGTCTTGGGTACGCCTGTGTTAGCCCCGCTCTGCTGCGTCTTATGCACGTAATGTTTTCGTCACATTCAAATTTTCAAAAGGCGGTTGCGGCAATTAAAACCAATAGATAAATTCGACCAACCATTAACTTCTCTGTTGCCACTCTCCAACATACAATACCGTTACCAAAATGGTATACTATCGTGTCAGCACTGCTCTATGCACTGTGCTTCAAATTGATTATCAGGAAATATTTAGAAATAGTCCTCGTGGCTAAGTAGTAACAGCCACATGAGTCGATCTATCAGGTTAAGCTACGGTTTCCGGGGTTGGTCCGTGGATCGGTGATCATCTTTACATATCGAGACTCCTTTGTGCCTCTTAAAGTACGTTAAACCGTTGGTCGCCTGCCATTCGTGGATCTTTGACAGTCGTTACGGGTCGTCAAAGTCCGAAAGTCTGACACCCAGTCTTACCAAAGGGGTATCGTATTACCTAGTACTAACTGGGTTGTGCAGGTCACATAGGTTCACTCCAGTAACATTGTCACCTTAGTTTTGGCATCAGTTGACCTATTTCAATATCTACTCTAGAGACACGCCTGGTTCCGAGGCGATCGTGTGGATTGATATGTATTAGAGTGGCAGTTCAAATCCAACACAGAACAGCTCTTTTTGGAAGTTCTTTTTTATGGTTTTCTACTATTTTTTGTAGAAAAATAACATAATTTTTCAAAGAGCTTTGTATTATAATAAAACGCAAGAGCATTTAATACGTTTCCGGTGCAATGTCAGTGCAACGCTCTCCCCCGAGCACACCTCAGCTTAATCCTCCAACCAAGATCATACATTACAACTCAGACTCAGCCCTTAATATGTCCAATACACTGACAATTATTTTAATGTTACTCAGCGACAGAAACACATTTTTGATAATATAAGGGAACCATCTGGCCACTCATCTGAATTAAAAACAATGCTCGACCAAATCAGGAATCAGCAAGACACCAAGTTCGAACTATTAAATAATGCCTTAGCTACTATAATTACTCAAAACCAGGGTATACAGAGATCAGTGGAATCGTTAACCCTTAAGCACGATGATCTTGTTGCTAAAATCAATCTGCTGGAACAGGAAAATAAGGAGTACAAGAAGCGAGTGTTGACTCTGGAACATACGCTGGAACATCTGGATAAGAATGCGCACTGTTCAACAATTGAAATTCGTAACATACCTAAACAGGAAAACGAAAATAAGAAAGTGCTTATCGATACAATCCAACGGCTCGGGTCGACATTAGGCCTTGAAACACCTATACACCAGTCCGAGATTAGGGACATTTTTCGCTCCAAATCAGAAGCAGTATTCGTGGATTTCACCACTACTCTCAGAAAGGAATCACTGATTTCAGAATACAAGACATACAATAAATTCAAACGCGAAATCAAACAGCCGCAATTGAACTCAGAGCATATTAAATTACCGGGAACGCCATGTACATTATACATCTCGGAGTACTTAACAGCTAAGGCGAGATATCTTTTCTACATTGCGCGCTCAAACGTTAAAAACAAAAAGCTTCTAGCGGCCTGGACTTCCTACGGGAAAGTTTATGTTAAGAAGGAAGAGGACTCGACACCAGTTCGCATTGATGAAGAAACTAAACTTCACAAACTTATTATGTGACTAGCTTTGATTCAATACTCTTTTTTCTGTTTTATTGTCTTAGCATGCCGTTCTCTCTTATTTTTAGGTGCATTAGTTATTTGTTATGGCCTCATGCTCACGTTTATATTATTATTAAGTTTTCATTGTTATTGCAGAAATACACACACACATATTCCTCATCACGCTCATCCTTCACTAAACTCAAGACACACGTTATTCAAGCGAGTCGAAGCCCTTTGCTATGGTGTTTACTCTAGCACACTACCTCCTGCACTATGTCAAATCCTTGTTTATAAAGCTACTAAAGTTCCAGAACTGAGTTTGTTCGACTTCACCTTCAGCATTACGTCACGTATTAGGCGTGACTGTATTTTTCTTACTGTACAATCAAATGACTGCTATGCAAACCATTAACGAAATAAACTCTGATCTGGACGCTATTCAAGTAGCTAAAACTATAACCTGTGACATTGAACATGCAAAACATTATATGAAAACGAATAAAAATACCATCAATATCCTGTCACAAAATATCCGTAGCATTAACTGTAATATGCCCAATTTCGTTACGCTTCTCCAAAGATCGGAAATACCTTGGGATATTTTAGTACTTACAGAATGCTGGCTCCCGTCAGCAAAGTTCATCCCTTGTCTCGACAACTACAATCATATAGCAACCACCTCACACAAAACTCAAAATGAAGGAGTTGTCATCTACTATAACAAGCTTCTTAATGTTATATCTGAAGAACCCACAGTTGATGACGCTAATTGCCTTGTATTAAAACTCGATCGAGATACTTGCATCGTAGGATTATATCGCCCGCCTAGTCAAACAAACACTGTAAAATTTATCGACTCAATTAACACGCTACTAAATAATCTAAAAACATTTAAAAACATTTTCTTTTGTGGTGATATAAATATCAATATAGTTCCAAACAGTTCCGATAAACGATCATACAACTACCTGAACAACTTAGCTAGCCATGGCTTGCTCCCGGCTCATACTCTGCCAACGCATGGCTTAACATGTTTAGACCACATGATGGTGAAAACTAAAATGGACGCTTGCTGTTTTGTTTTCGAAACATCTATCACTGACCACGAGAGTGTAGCTATTAGTTGTAGACCTAAAACGCGTCTGAAGTATCTTAATAAAACATATTGTTCCGTTAACTTCGACAATCTGGACAAAACAATACAAAACATGGATTACCAGCCTATCCTTGACTGTCAAGACGCTAATGTATCAACCGATCTCCTCGTAGCTCACCTATCTTCAGCAATAAAAAATAATACCAGCATAGCAAAAACTTCAAAAAGAAAACTAATAACCAAACCATGGGTAACTAAAGGACTACTTCGCTGCATGAGAAACCGGGATAACTTGCACAAAAAATTAAAACGGAACCCTGACGACGAGATACTAAGATTAACATACAAGCGCTATAGAAATTTTTGCTCATCTTTGCTAAAAAAAGCAAAGAAGAGGTATGAAAAACAGGAAATTGAAAATGCAAAGGGTAACAAAAAACAGTTATGGGATGTCATTAAAAAAATTAGCGGTTCTGACAAAAGGGCAGACTTCTCGTCATCCCTCTTGTCATCTAATAGTCCCCAGGTGGACATAAACTTCGTCAACAGCTTCTTTGTGAACGTTGGAGCAAAGTTGGCAAATAAAATCCCCACTTCAAAATCTACAACACCTTCCCACACCAGTGATCCTACATCGGTAACTCCTTTAAACTCGCTTGTCCTTCTTCCTACCGATGAACAAGAAATTTGCAACCTCATTGAAGGCCTGAAGGAAAATTGTGCAGTGGGAATCGATCAAATTAGCAGCAAAATCATTAAAAGATACACAAACTACCTGTCTTCTCCCATAACACATATCTGCAATCTGTCGATCTCAACGGGGATTTTTCCACAAGCTTTTAAAATAGCTGTTATCAAGCCCATCCATAAGGCGGGGAAGAGAGACTGTGTCAATAACTACCGGCCCATCTCCATTCTACCTGCTCTGTCCAAAATATTGGAAAGACTTATAAATCAACGTCTTGTTAAGTTCTTGGAAGCAAATAATCTACTCTCGTCTTCACAATTTGGTTTTAGAACTGGCAAAAGTACCAATGATGCAGTTCACGAGTTGGTAAACTCTATTGTGGTCAGCTTGGATGACAGAAAAAGATGCCTCACGGTGTTCCTCGACCTTGCAAAAGCGTTTGACACAGTCTCTATTCCGCACCTTTTAAAAAAGCTTGAACGGTTCGGTATCAGAGGAATCTCCCTGAAACTGATGGAGGACTATCTTACTGGTAGGAAACAACGAGTAAGGATAAATGACTTGCTCAGTGACGAACTCTTGGTCAATTTTGGTGTACCACAGGGTAGTATAATTGGCCCAACACTATTCCTGCTGTACATTAATGACCTCTGCCAGCTTTCACTTCTGAAGGGAAAGATCGTCACCTTTGCTGACGATACTGCACTGTTCTTTAGTGGTGACGGATGGGAGGAGGTTTTCGATATTGCACAACTGGGTCTAAATCATGTTAGTAACTGGCTGCAAGACAATGTTTTGACTCTTAACGTCTCTAAAACAAAGTACATAGCATTTGCTCAAAGATCTAACTTGCTCCCACCCTCAACTCTAACGATTACTGCTCACACCTGTGGCATTGAAAATGCTCAGTGCTCTTGTTCTTCCCTTGAAATGACCGAGAATATTAAATACCTTGGAGTTACTATTGACCAATTTCTCTCCTTTAAACCACATATCGAAACCCTTGTGACCAGGTTACGTAAACTAATTTACATTTTCAAAACCCTAAGACACTCGGCCGACCGAAAGACTATTAAGATGGTCTACTATGCATTATGCCAATCACTTATTGATTACTGCATCACATCATGGGGAGGTGCCGCAAAAACTCACCTCATCGAAGTTGAAAGGGCACAGCGAGCCATACTCAAGGTTGGAGCTGGTCTTCCCTTTTGTTTTTCAACTATCGACCTATACAAAGAATGGGACACCCTCACCGTCAGACAAACGTTCATACTACGTGTATTACTTAAAAAACACTCTCAAATGCAGTTTGACGCTAAGCTACTCAAAGACAACCGACGAAAGGGTAGGGTATGTCCCACGGCTCAATTCAAATCCACGCTCCCTAAAAGATTCTATTGCTTCCTTGGGCACTATCTTTACAATAAATTGAATAAATTCCTAAACCTATATCCAAAAACTCGATCAAGCTGTATCATAGAAATAAAAAAATACTTAAAAACCCTAGACTATCATAAAACCGAGAATCTTTTGTCCGTTCTGAAATAAATCTAATTTTGACCAACCCAACACATACATAGCTGTTCCTCGACTCCTTGAAAAATAACTCTCGCTTCACTCACTCCACAATAGTCACGTTCACTCACACACTGCTCATCTGAATTACTCACATCCATCTCCTACCAGTCTAACACTTCACACAAGATAAACACTCACTCACACATCTGGTCTCGTCTCACAACATGACTCAATAAGCTCTGCAGAATTTTAATTGTTATTGCTTCTTCTTCTTTTATTTGTCTTAAGCATATTATTGTTTTAACTCCTACTTAGTTCTTATTTTTGTTATGCAATTGTTTAATTTACACTCTTGCACGGTATCTAGTTAAAGCTAATTCTAGCCGTGGAGGGGGCCTGGTGACCTGTAACACAGGTTTTCCCAAAAACCTATATCAGGCACCAGTCTCTCACAAAGGTGGAATACAGCCGAGACATTTTTGTACGCATTACCTTTAAGTCAGCTTTGTGAAGAGAAAATAAATGATTATTGAATTGAATTATTACCTTAAGGTGAAACAATTTGATATTTTTTCCATACATAGAATACTGATATTCAGCTGCATCCAGTTGGACTGGAAGTCGATCCCGAGCTGACCTTCACAATCAAGATAGGCTAAATTATCTACATAAGCGGGCAGCCGACAAAAACAGAAATGGTAGCCGTGGCCAAAATCGGCATCGGAATAATACGACTCTTCTGTCGAGGATCGAAATTCAAAGCTCAATCGTTTTCACTGCCTATTATTTCGCCCATTCAATGGGGATGTTTACTGCCATTTTATCACGATAGGTGCCGCATCGTCGACATGGCCATTGAAAACTGTCAATTCCATACATTTTATAACCTATTATTCAGTAAATTCAAATTTTCTCGAAATATGCATAAGTGTGCTGTACCACGATGTACTAAAATACTTACGCCGGTGTTCATTTATTACCCAAAGATACTACGCAAATAGAAAGTGGGAAACTAAAAGAGTAAAACTAAAAGTAACTTTGAGTATGTTGATTGGTAATTTTCGGCAATATGGTGGAGCTCTGGTGGAGCTATTAACGTCTTAGTAAAGTTCTACAGCAGGAACGTCAATTGCTTGGCTTTCGGAAGCTTGAGGGCTTTGATTGCTGAATTAAAAATTTCGGTCATAGATAACCTAAAAAATTAAGAATATCATTTATTATTAAAGTAAATGATCTCTCATTTTTCTTAAATTTTCCTACCATGAGTCAAGTAAGAATTAACACGTTACAACAAAAAAAATACCCAAATCTAGAGCCTAGCACTAATGAAAAATAAACCTAACCTAAACAATAAAGAATACCATTTATTATTAAAGTACGGTTCTCTCAATTTTTGTAAATTTTCCTACCATGAACCAAGTAATAATTAACATGTTACAACAAAAAAATGATCCAAATCTAGACCCTAGCACTGATTAAAAATATTTTATTAAATAGAAGTCTACCTCGTAATAATATCTCATTTCTTTCCAGTAATCCTTGCTCCTGGTTTGTTTAGGTCGTCTTTCAATTCTATAAGCTTCCAGGAACAATACATGTTAGCAATAACCATGGTGGATCGGTTTCAACACAAAAAATAGCAAAAACCACTAATGTAAACAATGCGAAAATGATTTGACAGCGGCCATCCCGCCGCTGGCGACATCTACGCTGAGCTTTGCGCGTGCATCCCCATTCATGTCAATTTCCTTTGCTTTAATGACAAGAGTTATCAGGCGAACACGACACTGCCCGAATTAACCCGACGCCGAGGTATTTTGATTAATTATAGCCCTTCTGCTTTAATTAATTACTCTGTTCTTAGGCTTTTATGGATTATGTAATAAAAGTCGTGTTTATTGGTAGAATTTAGGTTTGCTTAAGTTAGGTAGAATATATTTTGCTTATAAGAGGTGTTTTAGAGTCAAAAACATTGTGTAAATCTGAACACCTTGGTTTAACATTTGCCCGTTTAGTCGGATTAAATGAATAAATGTAACATTTGAAATAAGATTAGACATTTAAATAAACCTTTTTTACAGTCAATTCAACAGATTTTGACTTCTATTGCGTTGATGGCATGACAAATGGCAGCTGCAGTAAACAGTTGGTATTGTAACCACTTTTTTGCTTTTAATGCCACCCTTATACCTACGGTATAGAATTCAGAATCGGTTGTACGGACTGTAAAAAAGATTGTTTTAATGTCTAATCTTATTTCAAATGGATTACCTATAGGAAGTTTACATTTTCATTGTTATTACGCGTTGTGCCACAAAAAACTTATTATTTCTTTTCATTATTGCTTTTGAGTTGGGAAAATTGCAGTTCAATCGATATGAAATCCAACCAAAAATTAATGAACGAACAACAAACGGAAATTATAAACCCATCATTACGATACAGTATATAGTACTTTCTGATCTTTTAATTTTATAACATGTAATTTGAATCATTTTGTATGTGGTTTCCATGGATATTTAGTTTATTGATTGACGAAAACATAAGATAAAGAAAATATTGTTTTAAGTTTTTATGTATTTATTATTTATGTAAAGTGCATGAATAATTGCTGATCGAACAACATAAAATACAAAATAAGTTATCAGCGGTAACTCATAACTTCAACTTATTTTGACGTTACTATCACTAAGGGTCGGGCCACACCTGCCGAACGTTCCGAGGCGGAACGCTCGGTTGAATACGCTCCTAATGTTTTTCAAGTTACCTATGACACATCAGCCGAACGTTACGTCCATAGAAATTTGACGCGACGGAGCGTTCCGCCGCGGAACGTTCGGCAGGTGTGGCGCTAGGCTAACCCAGAGTTTACGTAACTCTCCCACATCGGTATGTTAAATATTTAAAAGTTTTACCCTAGTTTTACCTCTAACTTTTGGTGGCGCAAGATGAATTATTTGATTACCCCTGTATTTAGGATAACCAATGAACGTGCAAGTGGGCCTTAGAGAATAAGACTGAGTCTTTATTTGTGCCCGGGCGATGGCAATAGGCCCGCTCTCTGTTACATTGGACTCTTTTACTGAAAAAATGTGAGTGTACTACCTGCAGAAACCTACTTATCACTAACCCTTCGGCAGGTGTTAAATAAAAGCCTGTCGATATTATGTCTTAGAGACAAATAATTTAAGATCGCAATAACGAAATAAATATTAAATTACATACACCGCTGACGCCCGACCGTGGAGAGCCTTCAAGCCCCACCGTGTAACCGGCCACACGGCATGTACGCGCGGTTTAAATCACTATTTGTACTGCTAAATAATGACTAATATCGTCTGTGGGCTGTATGTTTCTATGGCTTGACGGATATTCTCGGCAATCTATCTTATATATATATATTTATATAAAAATGAATCCCTATTTCCTTGGTCACGGCATCACGCGTGAACGGCTGGACCAATTTCGCTAATTCTTTTTTTGTTGTGTTTGTTAAAGTAAGGAGATGGTTCTTAGGATAGGTAGGTGGAGGTAGGGTAGGTAGGTAGGTAGTTAGTTAGGGTAGGTAGGTACGCCGTAGATAAGTGCTTACCCGTGCGAAGCCGGGGCGGGCAGCTAGTTAGAAATAAAAATCACAGGTGACACCGAAAAATTCTGAATGATGTCAAAAGTGACATAATGCGAGCGTCAGTGTTCCACGGGGCTTGAACGTAACAATGTGTATTATCATCTGACTGAAACCGGTTAAATACACCTCATCATCAACATTGACGCCACGGTTGGCGCAGTGGTTAAGCGATTGTCTGCTGCGCTGCATGTCGCGGGTTAGAAGCCTGCACGGAACAAATATTTGTATGACCTACAAGTAGTTGTTGCAGGTCTGGCTGTTTGTGTATGTGAGTTCAAATGTTTTAAACGCACCCACAATACAGGAGAAATTCCTAGTGGAGGCAAAATTAAAAAGAAAAAGAAAAAAAAAGCGTCATAATCATTTCAGTCGAAAGACGGCCACTGCTGGACTTAGGCCTCCCCCAAAAAGTAGCCTTGACCGCTACCGTAGACAGGACGCTGGGTACTAGGCGCCGTTTCTTCTAAGTGCTTGTTATACTGGGGAGGGTAATCGCCATGCTTGGCAGGCGGGTTGGCGATCTCGGTATGATGATAAAATGCTTAGAGAACGCTGCTGCCCATTCTCTAGTAAGTCCCTTAGTCGCCTTTTGCGACATCCATGGGAATAAAAAAAAGGAAAAAAAAAGTATAAAGTAATATAACTTACATTAATTACAATCGAGGAAAATTTATTTATAACCGTTATGTAGAACTGCCTGATCTGGTTTATGAAAACCTGTGTTTCAGGCCTATAGGATAGGGCAATAGGATAGCGCTATTCTTTACGTCCACCTAGATACCCTGTAGTTATACCTCTACGATCTTTGCCATGCGCCCAAGTAACTACCCCGTGAACACGAATCCGAAATACAATTTATAGCTTCTGACCGCGACTTTTTTGGCCCCCGACCTACCGCGTGGCATTCCATCGCTGATACTTCGTTTTCGCTAAGCGTTTTTTTATCTTTGAAGTAAAACTTATTTAGCGGCGTTGTGCATTCTTTTGGGATGGGTAAAAAATGTTAAACTCGCGTCAGGACACGTGACCGTAAGATCCGTTGCCTAGCAACCGACAAAGTAAATATCAAAATACCTAAATAGTCTTTGATATTACGTAAAGATTGGGAGGTAAGAAATTTTACCCATATTGATGGGTAAAAAAAAAGCAATCAAAACAATATAGGGTCATTGCGCCGGTTTCTCGACCACTTCTGGTAAGCGACCACTTGGCTCACTAGGTTTCTTTAATTAAAGATAATAACCTTTCTTTAGAAAAAATAAATAAATAGAATGCTTTAAATATTATTTGAATAGATACGTAATAAGAATTTACTCAATTTTATACCAACCGCTTGACCCAAAGCAAAGAAAAACGACATTCAATTCACGCGTTGACTCAGTGGTGTGGATGTGGCTGCCCTAGAGCAAAAAAAATAGCGGGGCGCGCGGCGTTATGTAGTGATTTCAATTGTTTAATTGCATTTAAGTATCTTTTTACCTTTTATTAAACTAAAACCCAGTGGTCGCTTACTGAAACGCATATTTTAATAATGCGTTAGAAAGCGACCAGGTGGTCGTATTCTGACTCGCACAGTTTTATTTTATTTTGCTTATTATGTTCTCAAAGTTTTATTTATGGTTACACAATTTAGGGTTTGGCGTTGTAAAAGCCTAAACATGCAATTCTTCAGTAAACGACCACATGTTTTCTTGATTTAACTTGCTTAATTCATCCACAAATATGGTGGTCTCTAAGTGATGCAGTTCGGAAATTACAATGTAGTAGTTTGCGACCACCAAGATTTAGTACGAATAGAACGAAAGCCGCAAACTAAAATATCGATCACATGTGATTATTTGATTTAGTATAAGTAAAAGTAGTTTTTTCCCAAATCTAAATTTGAACCAGGTTAAAACGGGAAACGAAAAAGATTTATTTTATTAATTTAATAAAAACGTTAAATCAGATGATTAAATACTATTTGTGTTCATGGTTATTTTATATTTAATTATGTTTGATTTAAAGTGAATAATAAAAAATGTTTTTTATCCATAAAAGTTGTTTTATTACTTTATTTTTATGTTTTTTAATAGTGGTCGTAATCTAGCATACTAGTGGTCGCCAACTGAATAAAGTGGTCGTTATCTAGCATTTCGGCTATTTTTGCACTTTTCCCATAATATTTCATAATTTATGAATGGAAGCGCGATATTTTATATTTTGTATCACAACTAGACTATATTTAGGACCTATTTACATGGTCGCCAACTATTCTGCTTGTAAATGGCGTATATTTTGATTCGTCTAAAGTTAGCAACTCAACTAATCGGTCGCTAACCGGCGCAACCACCCTACTTCATGAAAGGATTGAATAGATAAAAAAAAAAAGTTTATTTTTGTTAGACTATAACTATTTTGAAAATAAATAAATATACTACTACTTAATACTAGTGAATATTGTATTTAACCACATAAATTATAGTACTTTTATACTGATAAATAAAGCAATTCGTACGAAATTATTCCCTAACCATTCCAAAATATTCAAAAATGCACAACGCTAATGTTCAAGTTTTCACTGCCAGCAGCACTCCCGGAGTGCAACCCGTTATTTTACATTATGTATTATGCTATATCGTAGCGTGATGTTACATAGCCAATAACCTTCCTCAAGAGTTGGCCTGTCCAATACAAAAAGAATTTTTCAAATCCGACGTGTAGTTCCGGATATTACCCCCTACATACAAATAAAAAAACATATTTTACCTCTTTAAGTCTTTATCATAAACTGGAGACCGACTCCTGCTTCGCACGGTTTTTCGACTTGACAAAACATCGAGATTTCTCAGGTAAACGAAACTTTAATATTAACGTATTATACACATAACCTTCCGGAATAAATTCTCTAAAAGTCTAAACGATGGTGAAATCCTCATCAAAATCTGTTGCGTTGCGTGGTTTAGAAGAGCAACCCGGACATACAGACGAAAGCAAAAAACGACTTTGTTTTATTATATGTATATGTAGATTAGTAGTAAATAGATAGCATAGAACAGTGGTGGCCCAGTGGTATCGGCCCCGACTTACGAGTTGTAGTAAGCAGGCGCTTTACTTTGTGTAAATAATTTCATCATCACTGCTCTGAAAACGGTGAAGGAAAACATCGTGAGGAAACCGGCGTGTCCAAGAACCAAAAATTCGAAGACATGTGATATCTACCAACCCGCACTGGGCCCGCGTGGTAGATTACGGCCCACTCTCTCTCACAGAGAGGAGGCTTGTGTCCCAGCAGTGGGAACATTAATAGGCTGATTATGTTATGTATGTAGATGGCATGCATAGATATAGATGATACGCCACACAAATAGAAGTAAGTACATTTAATTTTCAAACGAAAGCTGCAAAATACTTTATGTATAATTCAAAATACCAAAACGGTTTATGTGGTAGTCTCAGCAGTTTAACATAATCAAGTAAAATTAATGAAGTGAATCGAAAATCGTAGTTGTATGAACAAAATTCAAAGTTCATGATGAATTTCAGTGGAAATTTCATTCAATGTTGGAATCAGGTTTCTATAAATAATTAGGTAAATGTGCATGTATTTTATGCTGAAAATATTAAGTTCTAAGTATTATCAATGTACATTCAATTGAAATGGGTTTATATTTTGCACAGTTAATTATAATTTATTTACAATCAATGCTTGAATAGAAGCCATTTCAATCAATCTGCCTGCGTTTTTCCCCAACTATGTTGAGGTCGACTTCCAGTCTAACCGGATGCAGCTGAATACCAGTATTTTACAAGGAGTGACTGCCGATCTGACCTCCACAACCCAGTTACTGGTTACCTGATACTCCTTGGTGAGACTGGTTGTCGGACTTTTTTGAATTCTAAGTATCCGTAACGACTGTCAAACATCTACGAATGACAGCCGGGACCAACGACTTAACGCGCTTTCCAAGGCATGGAGGCACAAATTAGATTCGACCTGGTAGCTGCGGGAACTCCCGAGAATGCGCGAGAATTCTCCGGAAGACGCGTGACCTTTTTTTCCACTCATATCTAGTTTGTACGTTACATAAATTAACACAAAGTTCATTATGCTTTGACCGAATTTCGTGACAAATATTCGCTTCGATTCGAACCTAAGGTCCAGACTCTACGGACCAGAAAATAAAATGATAAGGTTCTCATATAAACTGTTTGTAACACACCATTGATGAATAGACATAATAATAGTTTAGATTTACTACTATTTTTATGCCCAAATGTACCTATTGGATGACAAAAATGTATAGGTAGGTTTTATTAGTATATCTCTTAATTTTATTGTTTTACCTGTGTTCTGTGATTACATAACATATCGTCGAAAAACAACTAAAATGAGCGTGTACAAAATTGGAACACGTCTGCCTACCCCATTGTGAAATATAGGCGTGGTGTTATGTGGTATGTCTATAAAATCTCTCACGACACAAGATCATCTTCGTATTGTATCTAACTATGAATTATACAGAGCAGTGTTACCCCTTCATAAAACTCTCTCTCCATACTTACTGCGTATATATTAAGCCACAGCTGTATCCAGATTAATGTCAAGGACGCCGCCATGATATTTGTAGTGTCAAGGAGGCATGCACCGCAGCCCGGTCCCGATAGCTTCGGGAATTATCGAAGGTATTCGGGACTGTCGGGTTTTCGTGGTATTTGGTGCAAGTGAATGTGGCACGCGCACGGTGCCTCGTTTGCATTGCGGGGGAAAATGGAAATTATGTTTCACAGGTTCTTTTGGTGCAGTTTTTTATTGTTTATCTTTTATTGATTGAGTGATGAAAGTAAAAAGTATTGCTTTTTTTGCTATGTTGTATTTTTTCACAGAATATTATTTCAAATGATTGATTTCCAAATAGTACGTTGATTATTTTCATTCATGAAAACATCCATTTTAAACAAAAACCGTCTAGCTTTTTCCTAACTGTCTTAGTCTCTTTCCAGTCCAACCGGATGCAGTGTATTGTCCAATATTTTACAAGTGAACTCCACAACCGAGTCACTGGGTAACATGATACCCTTTGGTAAGACTGGTTGTCAGACTTTTGGGTTTCTAACTACCCGTAACAACTGTTGAAGATCTACGAATGACAGCCGGGACCAGCGGCTTAACGTAATTTCCGAATAAAAAAAAAACAACAAAATTCAAAATATTTTATTTCACTTAAACCTACATGGGCACTTAAGAAACGTCAGAGGCTAGGTGCACGGTTCCAATTGGTCGTTTCCTATTGAAATTGAAATTGTTTATTGAAATAATTGATTTAAATAAATATTTAAAAAATAGGGCCTTAAACTAGAGGTTGGTCTTATATAATTATTGGATTCTACCTGAACTAGGAATAAACCTGTATCTCAGGTATCTCACTCACCGCCGGGCTGCGGGTAGTCCCAAGGGGAAACCGTGGCCTCTGGCAAGGCAAGGGAAGGAACACGGGTGAGTTTTAGTCAGTCTCCCACTCTTTTTTCCACACAGAGTGGGAGAAATCATTTGATGATCACCCAAAAAAAAAAAAGGTATCTCACTCAAGTATTTATACATAAGTATTATCTAAAATTCTATAAACAATTAGTAAATAATTTACTACTTTAAATTACGGTTTAATTCAAATTAAGAAAAATTGTATGCTACTTTTTTGCATCATCGTAAGACATTCTTGTAACCACGTTCTATTATGATTTTTGCAATGCTATCATTAAGGGGAAGACCTGGCAACAAACTCCACATTCGAGGCACGGAGGTCTCGATTATATAGAATAGGTACGAATCGATCACGACAAGCGTAGTTTAACCTTTGATCGACCCCCCCCCGTGGCTGTTATCATTTAGCCACGAGCACCTCTCTCCCCTATTTTAACCACCACGATGTAAAAGTCTACCACGCTACGCCTTGTAGACGTCACAATAACTATAAGACGGTCGATAAAATATAGGAATCCGACTATTTATTGTGTCGTACAATAGTGACAGCCAACACCAATATTCATAACAAAGCGTGCCAAATTTCATTATCCTGACTACATATTATTATTGGTACCTAGTAATTTAAGGGCCTACCTCGAAAATAAATAGTAGTTTGACGGATGTGGCTTATTTCCCCCGCACGCGGGGAGTGGCGGTTCCATCTTTAATGGTCAGTCACCACGTCCTGTCACCGCAACATCCCCCGGCCAAACCACAGAACTTTGACAAGATAGAAATGACAACTTTTAATCATTGACCGTTTTCATACAGGATACCAACATCCAAATTGTATGAAACTACCAATCCGACCAGATTGGTAGTTTCATACAATAGCAATGTTGACTAAAATTCTTTTTTTTTGTCCGTCAAGTAGATTATTAAAAAATCTTAGAATTGTTTAATTTTTTTGTCCGTCAAGTAGATTATTAAAAAATATTAGAATTGTTTAATTTTTTTACGTAATAAAAGATTACGGCAATACATTGAGTTAAAACGTGGCGTGAAGTCAGTCCCCTGTAGATTTTATACTGACTTAGTGACGTAGCGAGCCCCACTCTCTAACTTCAAAGCGTTTTATCTTAAGCAAAAAATATGTGTCTAATATTTTTTTATTATCGGACTGACGGACTACTAAATAGATTATTTTATTTTTCCTCATTCAATATCCCTATTACTACTGAACGCTTTCACACTATGTCGGTGTAGTCAACGGTATCGTCGCCGACATTGATTGTCGTGCTGATATCGGCGGACGACACAGTGCACTTGTTCACTGCTGCCATTATTACCTCGAATAAACTATTACACTTTTGGAATCGCGTCGGAATTTGCATCACGGGTTTGACTTGACCATTTTTCTGCCTGTCTTGAACTCTTGATGTCTCAGTCAAAATCGGTTCAGTAGTTTAGGCGCTACGGTGGAACCCGTGGAAAACACGTAAAAGCAAACATACATACATAGAATGCTAAAATCATAACCTTTTGGCTTTGCCGTAGTCGGGCAATAAGGTGCTTGACTGTTTTGACAGTTGCCCGGACCTGACGCCAGTGCTGCCACCTAGTGGACGCCATTTCAGAAAACCCTCATTCATCTCGTATAAGATAAACTATAACTTGAATACATATTTGAAATGGAATTCCAATTTCCTGCATGAAACAACATTGTGTTTCGACATCCATATTTGTAAATCAAATACCGTTTATATTAATCCAGAATTCAGTAAAGGGTTACCGGGTTTATGGGATTATAACGAAATTATGAATAAGCAAATGGATCGAGTCACTTGTCGTATATTGATTTATATACCTAAATGGGTTTCGTAGTGCGGGAGTCAGACATTAACATATTTATTTTAGGCATGTATATAGGGTGACTTGTAATTAGTGACTTCAACACGTGACTTTACTTATTTATGAACTACTTTTACTATGGCACCAAATCTTATCGCGAAAAAAATTTGCTGTTCCCTACATTTTGACGAGTTATGTGAACATAACTCGACACTCTACTCGATGACTCTGTGTAGGGAACAGCAGATTTTTTTTTCGCGATTTCATGTTTGGTGCCATAGTTGTTCATAATGATGAGTAAAGTCACGTGTTGAAGTATCGGTTACTATAATTACTAGTCACCCTATATAGTCGAATCTTTATATAAAAATGAATCCCTATTTCTTTGGTCACGTCATCACGCATGAACGGCTGGACCAATTGCGCTAATTCTTTTTTTGTTGTGTTTGTTATAGTAAGGAGATGGTTCTTATGATAGGGAGGTTAAGGTAGGGTAGGTAGGTAGGTATTCAGTATGTAGGTAGGTAAGTAGGTAGATAGGTATGTATGTAGGTAGGTAGTTAGGGTAGGTAGGTGCGCCGTAGATAAGTGTTTACCCGTGCGAAGCCGGGGCGGGCAGCTAATATCTAATAATTCCCATTTTACGCTCCTAAAAATATATTTCTAATATAATGATTGTGCCTCTTTTTGTGAACCACAAATAATTCCTATTTTGGGCTCCTAAAAACTTCTTTATCTAGCCAAGTAACTGCGACCAACTAGGTTAGTAGGTCGGGGTACCTTTAGCTTAGTTTCTGCAGCCAAATGTGAGAAAAAGCTAAAAGGTTATAAAGAAGCTCAGAAACTAAAAATAAGTGTACAACATTAGAACCGCAAAAAGTTTTAGAGGTTCATTAATTTAAAAAAGTGTCCATCTTTAGAAGGACAATATCTTTTAAGGAAATTAGTTAATATGTGCCTTTAGTTTGCAAGCACTAATATTACAAAGGGGTATCGTGGTACCCAGTAAAAGGGTTGTGGATGTCAGCTAGGCAGCCGCTCTATGTAAAATACTGGTATTCAGCTGCATTCGGTTACTGGAAGCTGCCCCAAAATAGTTGGGAAGACGCTAGGTAGATGATGAGCACTATTCCATCTGTAAATATTGTTCCAGTAAGTAACCCACACAGATATTATTTTAAATAATTCTAGAAATTTCAACTCGCAACGAATGAATTAGAAATTTAATAATACGTACATTATGACGGCTTTTCCCGAATGCGTGGGGTAAGAAAAACATTGCGAGGAAACCCACTCTTTCGTTATAAATTCTCTTACACGTGGTATTCTGATAATATAATATAATATAATATAATATAATATAATATAATATAATATAATATAATATAATATAATATAATATAATATAATATAATATAATATAATATAATATAATATAATATAATATAATATAATATAATATAATATAATATAATATAATATAATATAATATAATATAATATAATATAATATTATATTATATTATGTTAATATTATTGGGTCCTGAGATATGTCAAAGAATTTTGGCAGGCGTACGAGGGGCCGAGGCAAGCTCAAATAGTCCCCTTAGACATTTTGAAGTGTTGTGACCAATCGAAAATTTATCCCTTTAGGCACTATGCAAGGCACTGAGGGCACCCCAAGGACAACCCCTAGTGGTGGTGCGTGGTGGTTGGTGCAGAGCTATTGCAGAACATGGAAACTATTATTATATTATTTATTTATTTATTTTATTATTTATGTACACACAGTAAAATACATAAAGATACCACATATAATTTAAGTGCAAAGGTACTGCTTATTTCTTAAGAAATTTTACGTGTATTATATTCAATCAATCTTCCTAGCCTTTTTCCCAACTATCTTGGGGTCGGCTTCCAGTCTAACCGGATGCAGCTGAATACCAGTATTTTACATGGAGCGACTGCCTATCTGACCTCCACAACCCAGTAACTGGGTAATACGATACCCCTTGGTAAGACTGGTGTCAGACTTTCGGGCTTCTGACGACTCGTAACGACTGTCAAAGATCCACAAATGACAGCCGGGACCAACGGCTTAACGTGCTTTCCGAGGCACGGAGGAGTCTCGGTATGTAAAGATGGTCACCCATCCACTGACCAACCCCGGCAAGCGTAGCTTAACCTGATGGATCGACCTGTGCGGCTTGTTATTACTTAGCCACGAGTTCCTCTACGTGTACGTGTATTATATTATATTACCTATATTATATTTAGGCTGAACACGTAAAACCGCTCATTTTCTTGATCCTCGATAATTAGAGTTATTGGTTATATCTCAGCAATCCTTTATGGGGATGTAAGAGAGGTCATTTACAGCCAAATTACCCCTTTTGACTCCTATGCAAATATCAACAACTTTCGACTCATTTCACGTTTTATACTTTTATTTCATTCATTTTAAAATATAATGTAGGTACCTACTTATTTTTTTTAAATATAGTCTAGTAAATAAAATAATCATTTTTAAATAACTTACAGTAGCAGAATACCACGTGTAAGAGAATTTATAACGAAAGAGTGGGTTTCCTCGCAATGTTTTTCTTACCCCACGCATTCGGGAAAAGCCGTCATAATGTACGTATTATTAAATTTCTAATTCATTCGTTGCGAGTTGAAATTTCTAGAATTATTTAAAATAATATCTGTGTGGGTTACTTACTGGAACAATATTTACAGATGGAATAGTGCTCATCATCTACCTAGCGTCTTCCCAACTATTTTGGGGCAGCTTCCAGTAACCGAATGCAGCTCTGAATACCAGTATTTTACATAGAGCGGCTGCCTAGCTGACATCCACAACCCTTTTACTGGGTACCACGATACCCCTTTGTAATATTAGTGCTTGCAAACTAAAGGCACATATTAACTAATTTCCTTAAAAGATATTGTCCTTCTAAAGATGGACACTTTTTTAAATTAATGAACCTCTAAAACTTTTTGCGGTTCTAATGTTGTACACTTATTTTTAATTTCTGAGCTTCTTTATAACCTTTTAGCTTTTTCTCACATTTGGCTGCAGAAACTAAGCTAAAGGTACCCCGACCTACTAACCTAGTTGGTCGCAGTTACTTGGCTAGATAAAGAAGTTTTTAGGAGCCCAAAATAGGAATTATTTGTGGTTCACAAAAAGAGGCACAATCATTATATTAGAAATATATTTTTAGGAGCGTAAAATGGGAATTATTAGATACTAGCTGCCCGCCCCGGCTTCGCACGGGTAAACACTTATCTACGGCGCACCTACCTACCCTAACTACCTAAGTACCTACCTACATACATACCTATCTACCTACTTACCTACATACATACTGAATACCTACCTACCTACCCTACCTTCACCTCCCTATCATAAGAACCATCTCCTTACTATAACAAACACAACAAAAAAAGAATTAGCGCAATTGGTCCAGCCGTTCATGCGTGATGACGTGACCAAAGAAATAGGGATTCATTTTTATATAAAGATTCGACTATATAGGGTGACTAGTAATTATAGTAACCGATACTTCAACACGTGACTTTACTCATCATTATGAACAACTATGGCACCAAACATGAAATCGCGAAAAAAAAATCTGCTGTTCCCTACATTTATGTTCACATAACTCGTCATAATGTAGGGAACAGCTAATTTATATCGCGATAAGATTTGGTGCCATAGTAAAAGTTGTTCATAAATGAGTAAAGTCACGTGTTGAAGTCACTAATTACAAGTCACCCTATATACATGCCTAAAATAAATATGTTAATGTCTGTCTCCCGGCCTACGAAACCCATTTAGGTATATAAATCAATATACGACAAGTGACTCGATCCATTTGCTTATTCATAATTTCGTTATAATCCCATAAACCCGGTAACCCTTTACTGAATTCTGGATTAATATAAACGGTATTTGATTTACAAATATGGATGTCGAAACACAATGTTGTTTCATGCAGGAAATTGGAATTCCATTTCAAATATGTATTCAAGTCATAGTTTATCTTTTATGAGATGAATGAGGGTTTTCTGAAATGGCGTCCACTAGGTGGCAGCACTGAGACGTCAGGTCCGGGCACCTGTCAAAACAATCAAAGCACTTTAATGCCCGACAACGGCAAAGCCAAAAGGTTATGATTTTAGCAGTCTATGTACGTATGTTTGCTTTTACGTGTGTTCCACGATAGCGCCTAAACTACTGAACCGATTTTGACTAAGACATCAAGAGTTCAAGACAGGCAGAAAAATGGTCAAGTCAAACCCGTGATGCAAATTCCGACGCGATTCCAAAAGTGTAATAGTTTATTCGAGGTAATAATGGCAGCAGTGAACAAGTGCACTGTGTCGTCCGCCGATATCAGCACGACAATCAATGTCGGCGACGATACCGTTGACTACACCGACATAGTGTGAAAGCGTTCAGTAGTAATAGGGATATTGAATGAGGAAAAATAAAATAATCTATTTAGTAGTCCGTCAGTCCGATAATAAAAAAATATTAGACACATATTTTTTGCTTAAGATAAAACGCTTTGAAGTTAGAGAGTGGGGCTCGCTACGTCACTAAGTCAGTATAAAATCTACAGGGGACTGACTTCACGCCACGTTTTAACTCAATGTATTGCCGTAATCTTTTATTACGTAAAAAAATTAAACAATTCTAATATTTTTTAATAATCTACTTGACGGACAAAAAAATTAAACAATTCTAAGATTTTTTAATAATCTACTTGACGGACAAAAAAAAAGAATTTTAGTCAACATCGCTATTGTATGAAACTACCAATCTGGTCGGATTGGTAGTTTCATACAATTTGGATGTTGGTATCCTGTATGAAAACGGTCAATGATTAAAAGTTGTCATTTCTATCTTGTCAAAGTTCTGTGGTTTGGCCGGGGGATGTTGCGGTGACAGGACGTGGTGACTGACCATTAAAGATGGAACCGCCACTCCCCGCGTGCGGGGGAAATAAGCCACATCCGTCAAACTACTATTTATTTTCGAGGTAGGCCCTTAAATTACTAGGTACCAATAATAATATGTAGTCAGGATAATGAAATTTGGCACGCTTTGTTATGAATATTGGTGTTGGCTGTCACTATTGTACGACACAATAAATAGTCGGATTCCTATATTTTATCGACCGTCTTATAGTTATTGTGACGTCTACAAGGCGTAGCGTGGTAGACTTTTACATCGTGGTGGTTAAAATATGCTCGTGGCTAAAAAAATTCTTTGACATATCTCAGGACCCAATAATATTAACATAATATAATATAATATAATATAATATAATATAATATAATATAATATAATATAATATAATATAATATAATATAATATAATATAATATAATATAATATAATATAATATAATATAATATAATATAATATAATATAATATAATATAATATAAAATAATATAATATAATATTTATTATAAATGCGAAAGTGAGTGTTTGTTTGATTGTTAATCTTTCACGCTAAAACGGCTGAACGGATTTACACGATGCATTTTCTTGCCCGCGGCATGCAATGCAATTAAAGCAACGAATGACGTAGACGCAAGTGGAGCATGAGGTCCTGGGCTCGATACCCTGGTCGGGCAAAGTGTTATTAGGGTTTTCCATCTACAATTTCTCAGTAGCAGCCCGGAGTCTGGAATTTGTGCCCTATGGTATGGTAGCAAAAGGGCTCGCCCCCTTTTACATGGGACTTAAACATAACTGGCGAAACGTGGGTGTACTATAGCTACATCTCTGACTAACTCGTCGGGGAAACAAGGCGTGATGTTATGTTAGAGGTATTTACAACGCCTACCTATATTTATCTTTGCTTTACAAAAAAATCTTTCCAACTTTGACTTGGATTTTTACGTTGCTACGGCCAAGTATTGTTTGAGGATTCATATTTTATTTATCGTCAATTAGCTAGTCAGATTTATTATAATTTTTTATTATAAATAAAACTCTCAGAATAAATTATTTTTAAGGCTTCTGATCTTTGCGGTTTTTGTATCACTGCACCAACTAACCACTCAAAATAAATATGTAAGAATTTTAACAACTTTCAAAGCATTTTTACAACTTCGTTCAGTAACCCTAGTGGTCTAAGATCCGACCTAGAGACGACCTGCACCCATCTGTTAAATGGATAAAAGTATTTTATATCAGTATGTTAAAAAATATATCGCGAGCGGGTTTGCAAAAAAAAAATCTTGGCCAGATTATGATTAATATTAAAATATAGTTAATATATATTATATTATAATACTAGCTTCTGCCCGCGACTTCGTCCGCGTGGAATAGTTACTTTGGGCTAACGCTAACTTTAACCCGCGACTGAATTACCCTAAAATACTACAAAATGAAATTAGTATCTATTTAGATAAGGAAATTAACAAAAACAAAAAAATTAAAACAAAACTTATTATTACTAACTTATTCATCTAAAAAGTATTTATACGATGATATTTTGGAAAAACAAATTTAAAAAGTAGCGTGAGAGGAAAACCGGCCTAAGGAGCCGACTCAGCCAACCGCGCGTCTGAGCTGCGCGGCATGGTATTTCGCAGAGCTAATTGGGGCCACAGCCCTTCCCCCTCATGACTGCCTTACATAACATACATAATCAGCCTATTACCCACTGTTCCCACTGCTGGGACACAGGGCTCCTCTCTATGAGAGGGAGTGGGCTGTAATCCACCACGCGGGCCCAGTGCACGCCGGTTTCCTCACGATGTTTTCCTTCACCGTTTTGAGAGCAGTGGTGATGAAATTATTTACACAAAGTAAAGCGCCTGCTGGGGTTCGAACCCACGACCTACAACTCGTAAGTCGAGGCTGATACCACTGAGCCACCACTGCTCCTGTTGCCATCATAAATGCGCGCGTAGTAGGTACTTGATGATTATTTTGCTGCGATGTTATTTTAAAACTGCGATATCTCCTAAGATATTCATTGAAATCGAATGATGTAAAGAGTAATTTTGTTTTAAATTAAATACTTGTCATGAATAAGGTATTAATTTGGATAAGGATTAATGTCATGTTTATAAAAACACCTCCGCAAATAATGCATTATTTTAGAACAAATTTGGTTAGCATAAAAACGGTTATGGTGAGCCAACCTTAAAAGATAGACATATGCTATTGCGGATTTTTTTTTAGAACTTTTTAAGGGTGAACAATTCTGTCATACATGATTTTTGCGAAACTTTCACAGTTTACGCAGCGCACGCAGCGGAAGCTCTCAAAATGAAAACAAAAACCCCGATTTTTAAACATTCTTCATTGGTGCTCCGCTCCTATTGGTCTTAGCGTGATGATATATAGCCTATAGCCTTCCTCGATAAATGGACTAAGTAACACTGAAAGATTTTTTCAAATCGGACCAGTAGTTCCTGAGATTAGCACGTTCAAGTAAACAAACAAACAAACTCTTCAGCTTTATAATATTAGTATAGATATTATTATAAGTTATTAGTAAAAAATGTTTCTCTTAAAAAGCACTATATCCAGTGATATATCAGTTATGGTTATTGGGCCAAGTAGTCACCTATTTAGGTCATTAACTCCGAATTGACTAACAATTGGCAAAGGTCGAGTTAGTAGCAAAGGTTCTCCTTGAAAAGTTCTTTCCATTGGTGTATATCTTGCAATGGAAAAAATTTATTTTTTTATAAATCGCAGCGTAGCCAACCCGCTCGCGATATATTTTCTAATAAACTAAAAATTTCAAATACTTTTCAACCATTAAAGAGACGGGTGAAGGTAGTATATAGGTCAGATAATCCTCTTCTATAGGAAATCTGAGAAAATAGCTATTATTTGGTACTTATTGTATAATACCGAAAAAGGTATTTTAAACGATGGCATCATGGCAGTATAATTATTCAACCCAGCTCCCCGATTTACGTAGTCATGCTTTGGTTCATGTTGGCTTGTATTGGCGAATGGGATTCATTCATTGCTCTATCGTTTTCGAGAAGGAAGAATTTCTTAGCCAGTCAACTTCGAAAGTAAAACGAGGGATTTTTTTTATGACAGTGGTCACCAACACTAAGTGACATCTAAATAAATCCCTAAATAAAAGTGCACTGTTGGATTTTCAACGCTAGGCTTAGAGCTGAGAGTTGAAAATGCAACAGTGCACTTCTATTTAGGGATTCATGTAACCATGTTTATTGTTTCACTTGTTCATTGCTTATTCTTATCTCAAACTCAAAGCATTTATGTAAATTGAACCATTTACCGGCACTTTTGAATAATGTCAAGGAATCGGTCAAAAAGTCAGAAATATGAAGCTAGCCCATTCCAATGCGTAGGACGCACCTACCTATATAGAAGAACAGGTAAGAAACTCCATGGACACTCTTTTAAATTATTACATCAAATGAAGAATTTATAACTATGTGAGGGAGCGATGTAAAAACGACTTTCACGTTGAAAGTGTCCCGGGGACAGACAAAACAAAAATAAAAAAATAAGCCGGGGCAGCTAAGAGGTGACCAGTCCCAACTGAAGGCGTCCACAAACATGACGCATGGATTAGTTAGTACTTACCATTCAGCTAAACCATTATGAAGGGAGCTACATGATCCAACACACGCACCTCCACCAGGGCGACATAATTATGAGTGAGCATGACATACCCTCAGCTGCCAGGGTACCTGATCCTGTATAATTATGCTGATCTTAATACGAAGCGAAATAAATAGCTGTTTTTTATATATTAGTATGAATAGTGCAAGTTTTGGCTTCGTTTGACTATTCAAACCGAGGTAAATGTTGCACCATTCGGATTCAGGCCAAGGGCCAAGGTTGGCTGTGTGTTCCAATATTGGTCATGTTTGTTCAACATGTAAGCTGGCAGGGAACATCCAGACCCTTGTAATATTTATTGATGTCAGTATCTGTAATGGATTTCGTAAGATTTGACCGCTTTCACAGCTCAATGAGATTCACTTTCAAATTACACAGTTGTTTTTTTTATGTTTTGAGTAAGTTTGTTAAGGCTTAGTGGGGAAAACGATTAATATTTTTTGTAATAGGTACATTTCATAACTGTTTAACAAACGAAATCCAGTCAATATGATATCTAACATCTTTACGTACGATTTTCTTGAATTTTTGTGATGTGTCTTCAATGGGCTAACTTAGCAGATACCCTACCTATATTACACCGCAACCAGGTGACGCACGGCGGGATTTACTGTAGCCATGCCGCTGAGACAGCCTGTGGTCTTCGCGCCGTCAGGGGTGCCGCGAGTTATTGAAAAAAGAAGTCTAGAACAGTAATCGAATGGCGGACGTATCGCTTTTCATATTATTCAGAAAAATAAAACAGATTCATCAAATACCAGGCCTAGTTCATTATTTTCGAAGATTCACAGCGGCAACAGCCGGAACAACCTATATTTACTTGACGTGACGCAGTAACATTCATCTTTTTTGCCTGTATAATCTTAAAAGTATTAACGAATAAAACGAGACCCAAAAATTTGTGTGTGAGACAGAGAGAGATCTTTCTTCCCTCTCATGTAACAAAATGAGCTTAAACGAGACGCGACCTTAAAATTTCATTCTCAAATCTCGTCCTTCGGCCGCGGAAGTTACACTTAAAAAAAAAACTCATTTGGCTGTAGATTTTCAGGCACTCATAACATTTTTTTTTAAGCATAACATTGACAGACATAAAATTATTACAATTACAGCGAAGTACTACCAATAAAAAAAATACATTCAAAAAACGAACCCACTAAATTCAACAAACAATTGAACGCAAAAATATTTCAATAGCCGCGCTACCATTGACAATTTTCATAGCGATTTTCATCGTTTATTAAGCCAATTATTTCGTGGAAAAGGAAAATTCATGCATGATAGGACTACTAACAATATGACAAAAGAATGGCCCTATTGTGTTAAGAATGGAGTTTCGAAAACAAAAAAGGTATGATTAATTAAAAACTCAGTGTCATTTTTGCTTGAATACTTTTAACTTTTGAAAAATGAAAAATAATAGGGATATGCAAAATATTTAATAACAGATTAATTAACCGGGGTCCTCCTAGGGCATCCCCTAGGGGGACATATAGACCTAATTGGTGATGTTCTTAAGAAAGGTAAGGTGCGTAGTACTCGCACGCGGCGTGCATGTATTATTTGGTAATTGAATAAAGCACTTTTTATTATATTATTACATTCTAATCTTAGAAGAACTTTTTCGAATAACTGAGTAGCCGGCGCGGTCTTCATGCTTGTCGTCAGCATCACCATACAATGCTCAGCACACATACTAGCATCAACTGTAACCTATGGCATTGCATTAGACCCGATCATCTCTACACATCTGGATTACTTAAAATCCTCATATTCTATACTTCACCACATAACAAATAAAACTAGAAGGTAAGCAAACTAATGCACAAATCAAAGATCAAGAAAAAACAGAGTAATGACCCAGGGGACCCAGGGGTCTGCAAAACCTCTGTTGGGGCTCCGCAAAGCCTCTGTTGGGGCTCTGCGAAAATATTTTCCTATGGCATATGTCCAGCAGTGGACTTCATTAGTGTGTGGTATTTTAGCTGCTTCAGAATTATCCTAATCTCGTACAAATATTTTCAATTTTTATGATAAAAGCTGTTTTTATAAAGCATATTACAGTGTTTCTGAATATTGCAGGATAAAATACAGTATCCTATAAATATTTTTAAACTACTAGTTTGACTGATTTTATTCTGTTAAGAATTTTTAGTTTTTATTTATTTTATGTTTTCTTTTTACGTACCTACTTTAAGATAAGATAAGATAATATTTATTTGCATAAACCTGATACATGCTTTGCATGCCGAAAGATGAAATATGGTGGTACTAAGACTGTGAAATAAATATTAATACATGAATGTAAAACATCTGCACATTTGCAAATAAATGATTTGAATTTTGTATTTTATTAAATCCATCAGTGCCAGTGCCAGCCCTAGTGGGAAAAAGTGAACTCGAGATTCAAAATCAATTAGTGGGACACAGTGGACGACAAAACTTTCAACAATCCACTTTTTCCCACTTCTGGGACAGATTGGTATGGGACAAAGTGGAATAATCCATTAAGCGCAGTTTTTGATAATTTTACGGTTGGGCTCCGTCAAATATTTCGTTTTACAAAAGCGTTCCGTCGCCAAAAACGTTTGAGGACCGCTGCTTTATACCTAAAGTCTCATTTACCTCCATAAGCTTAAAATCTAAAATGGAAGTAAAAACACAGTTTTAATTACTTTAAAAACATACCCATTTAACGTTATATTCAACGTTAAAACGGTTTTGTGAACGTGCGCTACGAAAATTTAATTTATACTCGTTTGAAAGCAGCGTCTGATTCTGCGCCATAAAGTATGCCGTAATCTGAGCACAATGAATTTTAATTACTTTTCGTATACATGTATGTTTATTTTATTGGTTTTAAATACCTACTGAAAAGAGGGCTCTTTTCTCGTTTTCAGTAAGTTACCTTATTTGGTGAAGTAATATCGAATCGACGATGATTAGCTCGTGGCTAAGTAATAACAGCCGCACGGGTCGATCCATCAGGTTAAGCTACGCTTGCCGGGGTTGGTCACTGACCAACAATATCGAGACTCCTCCGTGCCTCGGAAAGCACGTTAAGCCGTTGGTCCCGGCTGTCATTAGTAGATCTTTGACAGTCTTTACGAGTCGTCAGAAGCCCGAAAGTCTGACACCAGTCTTACTGGGTTGTGGAGATCAGATAGGCAGTCGCTCCATTTAAAATACTGGTATTCAGCTGCATCCAGTTAAACTTGAAGCCGACCCCAAAATAGTTAGGAAAAGGCTTGGCAGATCGATTGAATATCAAATCGACGATAGGTTCCTTTGATAATAGTCATTACTACCAAGTTGATCTAGTGCTAGCTTGAGGTCCTACAGGTTCGATTTACACGTCAGACAAAATGTTATTGGGTTTTTTCCATCAAGAATGTCTCAGTAGCAGCCCTGAGTCTGAATTCGTGCCCGATTGATGGCAATAGGCTCGCCCCCTATTACATGGGACTTGAACATAACTGGCGAAATTAGGATGCAGGGACCTCTACCAAAACCTTCGGGGAAACAAGCCATGATGTTATGTTATATGGTCATTAATAAAGGTTTTTAACCTTTTAAACCAAATAAATGAATCAAATATTGACAAAATTACAATTGAATATTATTAAGGTAAGTAGCTAAACATTCCTGTTTCTGAAATTTTCAAAAAACATCTTGCCTTATGTAAACAAAAATCCTTTGAATTTTTTAATCTCTAATTAATTTTTTCGTAATATTTCTCTCTCTCCAAAATAATTTAGTTTTCATTTCAAAAGCATTGACATTTAAATTAAAATACAAGAAACAAGACACTCGCCTCATTAGTTATAACAAAGGTTTAGGGTTCCTTTGTTAATTGGAACCCTTTTCAAATCTTTGTTTTTATACGGCTGAAGTTTTTTTCCTAAAAACTTTAGATTTTTATTGATATCATGATCATTATCACGATATCATGATTACTTAGACTAATCTGAAGTTTCACACATGATTTCAAGTTATTAGGTAAGTCTTCCGCTAATTTTGCCTCATTAGTCTAGTAGTCGCAAGCGCAGCTCCTGAGCATGAGGTCTTGGGTTCGATTCCCAACTCGGGCAAAGTGTTGTAGCGGTTAGACCGCCACATACAAAAACTACGAAACAAAAAAAAAAAAAAAATAAGAGACATGACGTCACACAATTCCTACATCTCGCAGTTAGAGTTTACTGAGCGAATAACATAGATAAGACTATCCGAAATCAACATATGGGCAGTTGCCCGCCAGACACAACACCCGTCTGGTTGGAGGATTCTCCCTTTTCTATGGTGGATGAGTGAACTTTACACACTGTTCCTCATACCCCTAAAGTGTTATTGGGTATTTCCATCTGGAATTTTTCAGTGAACATTATCCGCTCAAAGTCTATTTTTAGGTGTTGTACTAAAGGTACACCTCTGCCTGATCCTTCGTGAATACAAGCTTGATGTTATGTTATAAATTTTCCAAGATGATAAATAAAAATTAAAAATTTTAACAGCTAAAAGACCAGAAATCCATCCAAGTAATGATCTGGCATTTTGGGGACCTACAAAACTTTTATGACGCAAACACTTAAGACATTTAAAAGATGTTTATTTTTACACCAAGGCTGAATGTTTAGTAATATAATTAGATGTTTTATAAGATTAACAATCAATCAGAACTTGATTAAAGTTTAATTAGAAAAACACCGAATATTATCAATTATGCCTAGGGTTGGCACTCACAAGGAGCTGGAAATATTCAAAAGATAAGTCTTTTCAAATGGCATTTCAAGGGAATTTTCAATGCGTTTTCCTATGTCGTGTATAGACAAAAATCTCAGATGCCAAAACACCCAAACCAGGAACAACTTTATGTACGTCATTCAAAAATTTTAGAGCACAGGCACTAGATACTACGTATTTTATTTTATATACTCGTAGGGCTGTACCAAAGCAAGTGCAGGCAGGTCAAGTTACTTTGGGTTACTAATTTCGTTACCACTGCTCTTAAAACGGTGAAGGAAAACATCGTGAGGAATCCGGCAACCAAATCCGGCAAAAAAATCCGGAAACCAAAAAATCGAAGACATGTGACATCTACCAACCCGCACTGGGCCTGGTAGATTACAGCCCACTCCCTCTCTTAGAGAGGAGGCCTGTGTCCCAGCAGTAGTAACAGTAACATTATAGGCTGATTTTGATGACGATCTGAGCAAAGATCTGAGCAAATGCCGCACATAATACGTTGTTGTGGTTAATTCCAAAAAAATAAGTTGTTCGTATAAATCCGCTAATAATTCCATGTTTGTTTGGGTGTGGTATATTATTCAAGATCTCCTTTTGCAAATGTTGATGATGCTGACGGGACGGTGTATACGGGGTGGTAAATTTTTCGTCGGTTATTTTTAAAAAAATCTGCTGTTTCATAGAAAAGTGCAATACCTAAGCGGTCAAAATGTATGGAGCAGCAGATTTTTTTTTTAATAACCGACGAAAAATTTCAACGCAGGGGGGTTCAGAATCATGTACTGAATCCATGGTAACCGGCTTCGCGTCGATGTCCCTGCCACCCTGTATATGCTAGTCGCGCGGTAAACTCTGCTTGCGCGATGTAGCATTTTGCGTGTCGTCGATGTGGCGCGGACTTCGACGACATGTGTCGTTTGTAGATCCCGCCACAGTTGTGTGACTTACAATTTTGTGTCGACTCGTCAGCCACCTTTTTATTTCGTCTGACATCCATAACTTATGAATAACATTGAACTTTCAACACCACGTTAACTTTATGATTATGTAGTAATATTTTTCTTTTCAAAACGTGAAAGGTCAGAAATCTTTAATACGAAAATTTCTTAGTAATAAGCAATCGAAGTTCTTTCAATGTATTGATGAAATACTTTAATAAGTTTTGTATGAAAGCTAATTTATTTCTTAATTGCCTGTTTTGGGAAAATCTGCTAAAGTTTATAATTATAATTTTAATAGCAGCGCCTCGCGGGTTCACCCGCATAATTCTCGATCCCGTGAGAATATCGGGATAAAAAATATCCTATGTGTTAATTCAGGTTATAAACTATGTATATCTGTGTCAAATTTCACCCATATCCGCTCAGTAGATTTTGCGTGAAAGAGTAACAAAAATCCATCCATACTCACAGACGCGTTTATAATATTAGTAGCATGTTGAATTTCTTGATTTGCTTCAAAGCGATTGGTCGGCAACAAGTTAAATTTGAGGCTAAATACATTATTAGTGAATTGTCATAATTTATACCTCGACATCATTCTCCAGCTCTTATCCCAAATCATTTGGGGTCGGCGCAACATGTCCCTTTCTTCAATACTTCTCTATTAGTCGTCATCTCGGTAGTCACCCCCTTTCTAAATATATCATCTTTCACACAGTCCATCCATCGTTTCTTTGGTCTTTCCCTACTCTTACACCCATCCACATTCATACTCAAAACATTCCTCACTTTTGGCAATTTAATTTTGCGCTAGATATCATTTTTAGCTTCAGCGTTGAATAACGTACAGGAAAAAATGTAGGTAATATGTGAACGCGTGAGATTGGTGTTTGCAAACACCAATGTCAGTACGTTTACGTATGGGCAAGCTCCTAGTGATGGACAAATGTTTGGTTAAGAAAAACATTGCAGTTTATCCTGGACGTGGCAAAAGTTTACGGACTATTAAAGGTGACAATGTCAGCAATGACAACTTATGTACTGTCATGAAGCAGGAGTTTGGCCGAATAAAATTCTTGAATACTGTTAACACAACGGTATGTTTTTTAACAGTTCTTTAACAATGTCTTTTCCAAGACTAACTGCGACAATTGTGTTCTACCCTATGAATACCTACTTTTACAATTTTAGTCGAAATAATAATTATTGGATGTTTTTTATATAATTAAAGATTACTTATTATTAAATCGTTATAATCGTATCTCGTTAATCGTTATATTTACCGAAATACTTAAATAACGATTACAGTCCAAACGTAACTGTAAAATAATAAAATATAGAGCATTTCTTAATTTGAATTCTAGATACGTCATACCCGGCGGATGCCTACTTGGTGTTGCCAGCAGTCATTAATCAGCCTCTTTGTGTACAAATTTTCTATGGGTTCATTATTCAGCTTCTTCGGCTCGGCATTATTCGGTACAGCCGAGCGGCAAAATCAAATACTTATGTGTAGTTGCTTCGGGTTTTATTGATCAACAAATACCTACTGCCAAATCAACCCAAATAATAGTGAAGCATGCCTTAGTAGATAGAAATTTATAAATAATGATAACAAAAAGCCATACACATTAGATATTTTCATTTCATCTACACAAAATACGAAATCCTATGAAAAACTTATAAATGCCAATGCTGGACATAAGCCTCGCCAGCACATCAACCTATTCCAATCTGTCAAATTTTTCCAATTAACTTTGAACCTTATTCTTTGGCGATAAAGTTGAAAATCTATTAAAGAAATTTGACAGATTGTAGTAACTGGATGTGCTGGCGTCTGTACATAGGCCTCTCCCAGGCTGCACCAAAATACTCTATCCTTCGCCTTCTGCATCCAATATGTCCCAGTCAATGATATTCTTAAATATCAATTCATAAGCGGGCAGCTCGATGCCAGCCGGTTTGCTTCTGGAAATGGAAAAAAATCTAACAATTTCCTCCGTTATTAAGTCTTGATGATGCTTCAAGGACACAGAGTAAAAATTTTAGTTAGAGATTTTCAGTATGTTAACGCATCATCTTGATGTATTGTAACTCAACGATTGTTGCTCCTCTATAACAAGATCAGAAAATTATACTGCAAACACACTACCAATTCAGTCAAAGCATTTATTAGATATTACCATTACAGGAACAACGAGTCAAAATTCCAGCTCAGTGGTAACGGCCCCTTACAAGTCGTAGGTCGTGGGTTCGAAACTAGGCGCTTTACTTTGTGTAAATAATTTCATCACCACTGCTCTCAAAACGGTGAAATAAAACATAGTGATGAAAAATTCTAAGACATGTGATCTATCAACCCGCACTGGGCCCGCGCAGATTACAGCCTTCTCCCTCTCGAAGAGAGAAGGCGTGTGTCCCATCAGTGGGAACATTATAGGCTGTTTATGCTATGCTATGCGATTAGTCAGTCAGACAGTAGAAGCTTGCTTGTGTCGCGGAGGGTCGTATCCACCAGAAAATTTATAAAAACACCTTGATTCTCACCTCACCACTTATGAAAAATGAATTTATCCATGCAATTGGAGTGAGGGACTTAAAACGAACATTATCGAAGATATACATTATTTTTTTATTCTACCATATTTGAGTGTAGTATAACTATAATACGATAATAGTTATCGTCATCTACCTAGCTTTCTCCCAACTATGTTACAATGAGCTTCCAGTCTAACCGGATGTAGCTGAATACCAGTATTTTACATGGAGCGAGTGCCTATCTGACCTTCACAACCCAGTTACTGGGTAACACGGTAACTCTTTGGAAAGACTGGTTGTCAAACCTTGGGCTTCTGACTACCCGTAACGACTGTCAAAGATCAACAAATGACAGTCGCGACCAACAGCTTAACGTGCTTGCTGAACATGGCATGGCTAAACTCAACTGACAGTTGTCGCGCTGCATATTTTTACTCTATGTCAGACGTAAACCAACACGGAGGTCGTCGTGGAAATAAATGTTAATTTTTATGATTCTTTTTATTTGATGCGCTTCGTGAAGTAGGCTGCATGTATCGTTTGAAAATTATGTCAAGGTTTTTATGGAGATCTGCTATTAAAATTCGTGTTCTTTATTCATTACATACTTTTCTTTTTACAGCCTCGACAGGCGGGCATTATACGGTGGACCCTTTAACTGCCCTGTATGTGTAGATGGTGGGGTCTAACCCAGCCAGGCGCTTACTGTCATGTCTTTACTATCATTTCATCACCACTAATCTCAAAACGGTGAAAGAAAACATCGTGAGGAACCCGGCATGTCCTAGAACCAAAAGTTCGAAGACATGTGACATCTACCAACCGCACTGGGCCCACGTGGTGGATGACAGCCCACTCACTCTCGAAGAGAGGAGATCGGTCCCAGAGGTGGGAATTTTATAGGCTTATTATGCATATTGACGTACTACGTCAATTTGCAATGTTATAGCCATTTCATACAACGCTCAAAGAATGGCAGTTGTGATTTGAATAAACGGACAATTATAGTTGGTATAGTAAATATGATAAGCAATCAATCGACGGTTCGTTGGTCTAGTGGTCGCAAGCGCTACAGCTGAGCAGGAGGTCTTGGGTTTGAGTTTGGGCACGGGTAAAGTGTTATTGAGTTTTTCTAGCTGGAATTTCTCAGGGTCAGCCCGAAGTCCCCGGGTTTGTGCCCGGCTGATGGCAATAGGCTCGCCCCCACGCCATAGGACTTAAACATAACTGGCGAAATCTAGGTTACTATAGGTACACCTCTGCCTAATCCTTCGCGAAAATAAGGCGTGAAGTATGACTTTACCTAAATAAAGATACATTCAAAGATAAATTAGAAGAATAACTTCTGAACATAAAAGTAACGTTACCTACAAGTACACTACACGTAGTTTCTATTTCAGTAAATTAATCTGTTAAAAGAAATTAAGAGCAAGATGTACAGTATAATAAAACAGTAACACAATACCCTAAAACAGAATCCCCAGCCCACTTAATTCTCAAACACTTGCTAATTATAACAATTACTTAATTTACGCTTTCGCAAACAGTTTTAGTTTCTGAGTGAAAATGGCATGTGATGAAGTTTAATGGACTTTTTGCGGTTATGTATAGTGATGGGACACCCCGTAATCGAGTTTCAAAAAGGTAATTGACATAATACATACATACATAAACCCACGCCTTCATCCCATGGGGGTAGGCAGAAGGCACAGAACGCCACCTGCTACGATCCTTACAATCATACTCCTTTTGCCTCGACACGCACGCCGGTTGCGAGTACTACGCACCTGTTCGCCTCCTAGGGCGTCCCCTCCCGGCGTTTTGCCTTGTAAATACATTTAAATTGAAATAATGTTACCTGAATGAATACATGAAAACCGGGTTTTGGATTATATAAACCGCGCCATAGAAAAAACGTCTCTGGCGACAAGCTACCATAGTGATCCATACAACATTGACGGCGAATAAACCTTCGTTTTTCACGGCAAGGAAAACCTGTGTGTACATAAGGCTTTCGGCTGAGGGCCTACAATACAATATGGGTGAAATCTGCGAGGCAATTCTAGTATTTTTAAGAACATTTGCAATCTAATCTCAGTATCGATTTGTCAAAAATAGTATGGCGTTGACATTTGATTCCCGCTGACATAAGATAGCGGCTAGATTTATTTTAACATTTTTAATAAAATTGGCCTTCTGGCGTCAGCGAAAACGTCATGTTGATTTTAACTGCAACGAACATTTCAACGAAACCATCTCAGTACTTACATTTTCATAGCAACCTTCTTGACGCGACCTTCTTGGACTATTATAACGTATAAAGGAGACTAGCTCTTGCCTACGGCTTCGCTCGCGTAGAAGTCGTAAATTATTCCACGGGAACGTACTTCCAGGATAAAAAGTACTCTATGTCCTAGAACAGATCATGGTCCACCGTGTGCCAAATTTTATTGAAATCCATTCAAAAAGTTTCGTCGTAAAAAGCTAACAGACAGACTGACAGACCTAGTTACTTTCGTATTAATAATATTAAGTACTAGCCTATTGCCCGTGACTTCGTCTGTGATCCAGGAAAAAAAATAGCCTATATCCTTTTTCAGGTCATGGTCTACCCATGTGCCAAATTTCATCCAAATCCGTTCAGCCGTTTCAGCGTGAAAGCGTAACAAACAAACAAACTCATTTTCACATTTTTTATAATTCGCGGTTTCACCAGAATAAATCTCGATCCCGTAAGAATATCGGGATAAAAAATATCCTATGTTCTATCCCAGGCCTCCGATTTCCGGCCACCGTAGGCGCGGGCTTGCGGACGGAGAGTGATGGGTAGCTCTCCGTCCGATCAGGACCAAGCCCGGGTCGACGGCGCGTAGTGTTCCACGCGCGCCTCAAAGAGTCGTCAGCGAAGCTGAAGGGGTCCTTTAGGGCCGATGCCTACCACTGGGGTTGCGGATAAGTCCTTAGGGGAAACCGTGGCCCCGGTCTAGGCAAGGGAAGGAACACGGGTGGGTTTTAGTCAGTAAAAGTCTGACACGCCCTTCCGCTCCGCCCAGAGCCGAAGAAGTCATTTGATGATTTCCCAACCAAAAAAAAAAAAAAAAAAAGGTCATGGTCTGCCCATGTGCTAAATTTCATCCAAATTCGTTTAGCCGTCTTAGCGTGAAATCGTAACAAACATACTCACTTTCGTTAGACTATGAAAGTAAGGATTTCACCTCAAAGCTTGGGCTTTCTCAGACCTTATTGAAATCCAAGCCGCTACCAATGAGATACTGCGCTGGCAATGTGAAGGATTTCAAGAACGTAGTTCTACGACATTGTTTGAAGCCGCAATCCCTTTATCTGCTCGCGACCTTAAGTTACTAAGTCAATGCGGTTTTGAGTGTTATTCTGATACCTTTGAGCATTTAGTTGGATTGTAATAACTTATTACAGAACTGTCTTGTTGCATACACTTTCAGATGTTTACACTGAGTTCTGTTGGAATTCGTTCCTGAGAAGTGTTTGGTCATTGGTTTTTGGTATAAATATTCTTAAGAAGTTATTTTTCTTATGAAGTATTTGCAATTTCTATTTGGGAAGTGGAGATTTTCCCCAGTTCCCCATTACTCCCCTAGATTGTGCTTATAAAAAATTGTACATGATTAAAATTTATTTGTTATATCACAATATTCATATCTAATAATATGTAATACAAGCTGCGCCCCGCGGTTTCACCTACAAAAGTCTCAATTCCGTAGGAATATTCGGGATAAAAGATATCCTATATCCTTCTCGAGGTCATGGTCTACTCATGTGCCAAATTTCATCCAAATCCGTTATGCTATTTTAGAGTGAAACCGTAACAAACAAACACAAAACTCATTTTGGCATTTATATTAAGTTAGGATTATGAAGCAATAGTAATAACTTCTTTTACTGCGGCTCTATGATTAGCCTATGCCCAAATAATATAAAATCTACTTTATTTATTAAAAACATATTGTACAGTAATATTTATATTGTAATTCCCAGAACGTGTCGCATCACTAGTGTCACGCCAATTACTCCAACGTTTACACTGACACTCAGCGGTCATTGAACCGCGGGCTTTTTAACCAGAAGTCCTTAACGTAAGGTGGGAAATTAGTAAAAATTTGTCCTGGTGATCCCGACAAATGCTGAAGCAGCCTGAAAAAAAAAAAAATTAGGACTACACTCAGTCTTAAAGATTAAGTTTTAAGGGTTTGGCTTTTTTGTTTCCTTAGATGTTCTTAAGTGTGAGTATGGCTCTAGTAGGTTAAATGGTAGGAATGTGTACAGCAGTGGTGGCCCAGCGGTAATGGCCCCGACTTATGAGTTGTAGGTTGTGGGTTCGAACCCAGGCTGGCGCTATAAATACTTTGCGCTAGAGCTAATAATACGCTAGAATCAAAAATTCGAAGACATTTGACATCTACCAACCCGTACTCGGCCTGCGTGGTAGATTACCGTCCACTTCCTCTCACAGAGAGGAGGCCTATGTCCGAGCAGTGGGAACATTATAAGCTGATTATGTATGGAGCATCTTTGTTCTTTAATTCGAATGAACCATAGAAGTAGTTAACGGAACAGTCGTATATGTTGATTTCTACGAGCCATAGCTATAAGATTTCTAGAAACCAATCAAATGAAAACAAAGTAATACTTCAGACCAGGAATACATTCAGTAAAAATTAAGTAGGTACAGTACGAGTTACGACACAACTTAGATGTAGCATAGATTTGAAAATTTTCATTCATTCATTTGAATTTCACCAATGTCTTTGGCTATAAGGCTTTACAATTTATTGCGTTTTCGAAAGATCATTTTCACCTAAAGCAGTAATAAAGATTGGTGATTTTGAAGGCGCACTCAGTTCGGATGGTGATCGGTTTTACGAATTTTGCCGATGCTACATCTAAGTTGTGTCGTACTGTACCATGAACCTAATTATTTCGTAAATATATTTCATTATAATAATATATATAATTATTTTTGTCTAAGTATTCTTCCAAAACTAAAAATATAATATATCTTAACCTAACAAAAACCAAAACGACGTGGCAATGTCGCCAGTCTCTTGGGTATATTACCAGTCAATAGCGATGCGGAGGAATTTTTTGTCATATTGTTTGTTAATAGTTTTCGTAAATTGAACTTGCAACTTGTGCCAAGTCACCAACCAGCCCGTATTATTGTTTATAGCATAGCCTTACAACTGTTGACTATTCCTAACTTAACCATTTTGTTCTTGTAACCTGTTTAAATACGGTATAAAAGTGCGGCCATAAAATATAATTGAGTCTTGTTCAGAGAACAGCCGTCATAATGTTATATGGCAGTGATATTGTTTGCGAGATACAATTTAAAATTTATCATTTAGCTTTGAACTGCCTCTTCACAGCGAATGATTTTTACTTTAAATATTTTGGACTAATTTAATTTATGAACTTTGAGAGACAGGTTCTTTTTTCAGGTTAATCGACAGTCTAATTTATGGAAATCCTGCATATCTAAGTAACCAAAATTACTTACAAAGGCACTAGCCAAATGCCTCTAAACTTCAATTTCTCATGTAGCTATTTTTGCTCGTAGCACAGTGCGCTAGGCGTAGCTAACTTCGTAGCCGAGCTACGATTGCGTGGTCTCGCTTTCAAAGTTTTCTTGAATTCATAAATTCACGGCAGTTAAGGAATACTTTCAACATATGGATCAGTTTTTAATGTAGTATAGAGTCTGTATTTCATTTAATCGGCAAGTATACTTCATTTGAAATAAGATTAAACATTTATAACTAAATCTTTTTTACAGTCCGTTCAACCGACTTTTACTTCTATTGCGTTGGCGGCATGACAAATGGCAGCTGCAGTAAACAGTTGGTATTATAGCCACTTTTTTGCTTTAATGCCATCCTTATGCCTACGGCATAGAAGTCAGAATCAGCTGAACGGACTGTAAAAAAGGTTTGTTTAAATGTGTAATCTTATTTCAAATGCAATATAAAAATAATAATTATAGTGTGTTATGAACTTAGTTTCGAAAAGACCCATGTAAAGTCTGGAGTATAATTATAACTATAATTCCATGTGTCCAAAACAAAAGGGTTCCAACATGAAAATAATAAGTTTTCGCTACGTATCGCGTTACTGATGACTGACGTATACTATGTATTATTGTACGGACTGAACCCTTGCCCTAATTAAATAATAATTACGATACTATACCCTCTAGCAATTACGTGAAAATGATAATTATAAATGTAGAAATAGGTAGGTACACTGCTATAACGATCTTTTGGCCCTCGAAAGACGTACTTTTTGTAATTGTGTAAATAATTTCATCACCACTGATCTCAAAATGGTGAAGGAAAACATCGTGAGGAAACTGGCATGTCCTAGAACCAAAAAAATCGAAGACATGTGACATCTACCAACTCGCACTGGGTCCGCGTGGTAGATTACAGCCCACTCCCTCTCACAGAGAGGAGGCCTGTGTCCCAGCAGTGGGAACATTAATAGGCTGATGATGAACTTGGAACGAATTAAAAAAGGAAGGGAATAGAGTGCCACTAAGGGCTTTCTATCCCCATAGGATAAAGTGCCGCTATCCGCGGCATAATAGTGGCGTTTCCTAGGCCGTAAGCTGAGAGTTACTGTCACTTGTTATTTTGCTTGATTGCTGATGTTAGTTCACTGCCCTTTGTATTGATTGATCGTATTTGTTTTAAATAGTTATTTCAAAAGTCACTACAATGACTGAATTTACGAAAAATGGAGTAGCAAATGATGGAATAGCTGATGCAGCGCCACTATAATGCTGCTAGCCGCAGTTTATCCGATAGGGCTAGAGTGCCCTAGTGGCACTCTAAACACTGCCGTTAAAAAAACTATATGGCATTAGTTCAGATTTCGGCCACGCGCCAAAATAACCTTGCACCATAATAATTATATATACGACTAGCTTCCGCCAGCGACTACGCCCGCGTGATATATTTCTAAATTATAGCTTCCTGTATTATGCATGTATAACTTCCTCTTGAATCACTCTACTTAGTGAAAAAAAACCGCATCAAAATCCGTAGTGACTGACTACCTACTTCGTTGATCTCAGGCGCAACAACTGGACCCGTAAAAGGACCCTATACTTTTACGGGTTAACGGGAACGTCTTTCCTTAATTAACATACTGTATTATATTCAACTAACTACTCACACAAATAACTATAAATTATTTTATTAATAATACTTTTAACAAAATAAATCCATGAGAGGTAATCTGGGTTATGTTTGTGTTATAAAATACATATAATATGGGACCGTCAGAGAATACACTATTATACCCTGTCAAAGTTTGCACCAACCTGGCTCCCTTGGTTAACCCGACCCTGGTACCCCAATTAAATAATAATTACGGTGTGACCCTTTACCACTGTTTCGAGTTACGTTTGTAGGGTATGTGAGAAACATAAGGTACCTTCGAATAGAAGTGTGGGTTTGTTATTGGAACGTTAACTTCCGCTTCTATACAATGTGGAGACTACAATACAACAATAAATGAAAATACTAGTTCTACTAATGCCTAAGAGTATTTTGGAACTGTCAAATAAATCCTAGATTCGAAATAAAAAAATGAGTTGTTCAAACAAATTAAATGTAGTATATGCCGGGATCCAGAGCAGCGGTGGCCCTGTGGTAATGGCCCCGACTTACGAGTTGTAGGTCGTGGGTTCGAACCCAAGCAGGCGCTTTACTTTGTGTAAATAATTTCATCACCACTGCTCTCAAAACGGTGAAGGAAAACATCGTGAGGAAACCGGTATGTCTTAGGACCAAATATTCGAAGACATGTGACATCTACCAACCCGCACTGGGCCCGTGTGGTAGATTATGGCCCACTCCCTTTCACAGAGAGGAGGCCTGTGTAATGGGACCATTAATAGGCTGACTAAGCCTATAAATTCCGTTTATCCAACTAGGCCTAGGGTGGATTCTCGGGCATACGTTTCCGAATATCCATCTTAGGGTAAATTTTTGGGGTGGATAAACGGAATAACCCGAGCCGACTATGGATTTTGCCGAGTTATATTGACTAAACTATTGAATATATTCAATTGAATTTATGTACGCAGATTGGGAACGTCATTAGGGAGACGCCGTTTAATTTTTTGTTGTAATGTCGTCTCCACCTTGTATATAAGGTGTCAAAAAATAACTTTAGAAACTTTAAGAGGTGCTTTAGACCATGAAACTTAATAACTTTTACCATGGAACCAATATTGAAATCACGAAAAAAAAAAACAGCTATCCCATGCATTTAGAGCAGTAGGTATTAAACTTTACTATGGAACAGCTGATTTATTTTTCGCAATTTCAATGTTGGTCCCATAGTAAAAGTTATTCAGATTGATGGTCTAAAGCACCTCTGAAAGTTTTTAAATAACATTTTTTAACACCTTATATACGGGGTGTCCGGGACATCGACGCGAAGCCGGTTACCATGGATTGAGTACATGATTCTGAACCCCCCTGCGTTGAAATTTTTCGTCGGTTATTAAAAAAAAAAAACAGCTGTTCCATACATTTTGACCGCGTAGGTATTGCACTTTTCTATGAAACAGCTGATTTTTTTTTTAATAACCGACGAAAAATTTCAACACAGAGGGGTTCAGAATCATGTACTGAATCCATGGTAACCGGCTTCGCGTCGATGCCACCCTGTATACGTATGTCGGAAATACGTCATGATTTGACTAATCGGAGCGCCACTTGTCCCTGCCACCCTGTATAAAACTTCCGCCACCGCACCGGGTTCGCCCGCGTGATAAATTTCTAAACCATTGGTTCATGTGTTTCAAAAATTCATCTCCTCGACAACGCAAATGGCGCAATTAATATTGGTAATTATTGTCACAATGAAAGGCATTACAATTGTTAGTTTGTAACGCAATTACTTCGCAGCGCTTTCGAAAAACCCAATCTAAAAGTTATTTCAGAAACAGCTGTATATTTATAATGGAACCCAGTCAGATCCTGGAAAATAGGGCTTATACAACAATGCTTGACGACTCGTCATTGAGTCGAGTCATTCTGCCTAGCCTTTTCCCAACTATGTTGGTGTCGGCTTCCAGTCTAACCAGATGCAGCTGAATACCATAATTTACATGGAGCTGTTAATTTACTGCCTGCTTGACCTCCACAACCCTGTAACTGGGTAATACGATACTCCTAAGTAAGTCTGGTGATAAGTCGTAACGAATGTCAAAGATCTACGAATGACAGCCGGGAACAATAACTGTAAAATAATCGTAAAATAACGATTATACACGTATTATAATCGTATATAAATATTTTCGGTACTTATAGTAACAAAACAGAAGATGGTCAACAAGTCTACCGGTCTAACGGTTCATGAGATACAGCCCTCCGACAAACAGATGGACGGACGAACGGATGGACAGCGGACGCTAAGTCATAGGGTACCGTTTGACAGCCTTCGGGTACGTAACCCTAAAAAATACTTACGAAGGCTAAAATCCAGGTTCACAAGAATTCGCGTGGCGTAGTAACAGAAATTAGAAATAAATGCAAATTGTAATCTATTTTCGTTTCATTTATTTCACTGGCACGTTTTTCAGATTATGAAATTCCAAGAAAATGTCGTCGTCAAAATCATTTTTATTTGAAATGAGAACAAAACATAATATTAAACTTTTTTGGCTGACTTTTATTAGGAGAAATTGGAATTTATTTTCCTGCCTTTTATTATTTTTTAATAAAGAAGCATGACGTCACGTCATATGGTCTGTTCCAAATGTATGTGAAGTGTTACAAGAACACCATCTTGTCTCAAGACGAACGCACGCTCGACTCTGCTCCAAGATCTAGACTTTCTCAAAGCCTCGATCTCTTTATGTTAATTGCTATCCTTCGTGTAATATCTGTTTAAAAAAATACAATAGACGATGTATATTTAGTAACCCAATCCGCTTAACTGTTCTTATAGAGTCTTAGAGAACCCTGTAAGAAATCGACACGTGTTTCGCCTCTCAACGAGGCATCCTCAGGATGACGGTTGACCTGTTGCGAACTCGGGCACGCAGTGTTGCCACGACACGAGCCGAACGCCAAGTGAGCTTCAACCGCCCGTCAACCCCACTTATATAGGATCACTTATCGGCCCACCTCGGCTAGTATCGTTATCAGTGCGATAAGCAAACAATCGCAACAATGATGACCTCGGAATACTCGTATTTAATTCGTTCAACAGTGTAACGATTCCTGTATTATTTTTTGCAATTTCTAAACTCTCTAGTACTGACATTTTGAAACCTTTATCACATGTGTGTAAAATTTTGAAAGTGTTATTACTATTTAAAGAATGACCGGAATCTATTAAGTGTTGAGCAAAATGGGATCTTTCTGGACAATTATTCCTGTACGCTGCAATATGTTCTATAAATCTAGTTTGAAAATTACGACCAGTTTGACCTATGTAAATACCATTACAATCATCGCAATGTAACTTGTAAACACCTGATTTTTTATGGCAACCTATATATATCTGCGCTCCCTAAGAGGACGTGAGGAATCGGTATTAGGGCTTTATGGCCCCTTACCCGAGGGATTTTTCTCTCAAATGCCTAAATTCGGTCAGGAGGTCAGGGGTCACTCATTGGGTTGTTGGGTGGGGCGTGCTGTAATTTACACCTAGTTGCCGAGGGGTTTGCCCCCTCACAGTTCTGGAGTGTTTTTCTGAGGTGTAGCTGTAGGAGCTCCCGAAATTATTCATGACACCCATGCAACCAAGCCAGACCTGCCGGGTGAGATCCCTAGTTCTCTAAGGTAGGGTCAGAATGACCGCTCCAGGAACTGTGGAAGCTATCCCCGCCCCCAACAATGATCTAGGTAGTAGCGTGTATCTTATGGCCTCGCTCGTTCCATCGTAAACCTTATACATCGCTTTCCATCAGGTGAGAACCAGGTCAAAAGTACGTACATGAGGCAATAAAAAAAACACAGCCCTCTCTGGGCAGTAAGCCCCGCTACTTATCTTTCTGTCTGCCGAATCCGTCTACCACAGCATAATTTGTGACAATAAAGCCCGTAAAAAGACATGCCAAAATAAAGAAAATTTACCGAATCACTTGGTCCTGACAAGCGATCCATCACAAATTTGCTGATTTTTAATAAGGGAACTTGACAAATCCCTGGACGTTTCCTTCATTTCACGTTTCTTGATTTGCATGCTATGTTTAGACGCACCTTTACAAGAACACGTCTGTCAAATGCGTCGTAAATTATGAACGCTAAAAGCAGAACATTTTCGCCTTCAAACAAAAAATATTACGTTTTTCTATTCTTTGGATAAAATAAATGTTATGTTAGCGTGAAGGTCTTAATTGAAAAACGTTTGCTCTGAAATATTAATGAGAATAAAGTGCTAATGGGTTGTTCTGAAGCCGATGATAAAAAGGTAAAGTTGAACTTTATGTTGTGTTAGGGACACACGAGTAAGACAGCCTTCGAACTCGTATTATTTTGGTGGTAAAAGTTATTTGGTGGAAAGCTGCAGCTAATCTTAAGTGCAATAGTGCCGGAACTGTCCGCCCCATGTCAGAAGAGCGGTGGGCTAAAAGAACTACTGATTGGGTCCCATTAAATGGAACTTGGCTTCTACCGAATGGATTGGCCTGGTAGAGGTTTTTGCCTGGATGTAGCATGACGGATTAGATATTATAGATTTGGTGGTTAGCAAATTCGCGAGTCGAACTGGCTCATTCACTGAACATATACCCATTATAGCTAAGTAATTAGAAACTACAAAAACAAACTTGTTAAAAACTAAAGATTAATATTATGTATGAGGAACTCTTGTGCAAAATTTCATACTTCCTGACCTAGTGGTTTAGGCAGTGCGTTGTCTGTCAGTGAATGAATGAATGAATTTAAGATTTTTACTAAGTCGATTTTAGAGGCATGAGGAACAGAGTGTAAAGTTCACTCATCCTCTATAGAAAAGGGAGGATCCTCCAGATGGGTGTCGTGTCTGGCGGACAACTGCCCGATGATTGAAGTCGAATAGTCTTATATACTTATGTCGTTCGTGTGGTAAACTCTAATTGCGCGATGCAGGATTTGTGTCGTCAGTATTTTTGTGTGACGTCAGGTCTTTGATGCGTTGTTTACATGTGGCGATGTAGATGCTGCTACAAAAGAATGCTGCCTTATCTTAAATTCATCAATCATATGCGGAGTCCTAAAGGTCGTTTTGCCTGTCCGTAGGTATCAGCACTCACCCTCGTGGACTAAACGGTCTGCCACAAGATGAATACATTACCAACACTCACTTGCTTTGTTTTAATAATACAATCTATTAGCGCCGCGTCAAATACGGCTCTGTTAATTTGAGATGACTCTTATTTCTAACAGACTTCAAAAAAGGAGGAATTTTTTGTTAGCCTACGAATAATAAAACTCTTCTTAACTGAGTACGGTGAAAGCTAAATCTAGCGATTTAAATCTTTCGCTGAGACCAGTTCCTTCACAAAGACCTCTATTACAACGTAATAAAATTGCAATTACACACTACAGTGACACTGAACACGACTCCTACTGCCGTGTCACGCTCCATTAGGTACCAATGCCACGAACTCGTATAAATTTCATATTCTGGCAAAGAATGGATCCGCTGAAATCCTTTTTCCGGTTTAAGCCAATAGTCCAAAAGGTCAGGCGTATATTCTAGCCGCTAAATCACATGTGACGGGCATTCAGGCTTTATGTCAACGAGATTTAGCGTACATGTAGGATTTACGTAAGCTTTTTTTGACGTGTGTACTGGGAAGCTGTGATTAGTATGGATGTTTCGTATTTAACCTAATTGGCGTTCTGTGATTTTGTGAAGGTTTTATTGTCAATGAGATTATCCTAACAAATATTACAAAAATTTAAAAATGATTTATTAAATTCGAAAGTGAGTTTGTTTGTTACGCTTTCTCGCTAAAACGGCTAAACGGATTTGGATGAAATTTGGCATATCGGTAGACCATGACCTGTGTTAGGACATATAATACTTTTTATCCCGATATTCCTACGGCTTCGAGACTTATGCGGGTGAAACCGCGGGGTGCAACTAGTCATTTCATTTCACAATTTCATTTCATTTCATTCATAATTTCAGTTAGATAATTTATGGTGATAAATATTATGGTAGGTAATTATAACTAAGTAATAGGTAATTATTTTAATCATTTATTGCACGACTCATAATGCGAAAGCATTAGAGTGTGCTCTACGATCGAAAAAAATTTTTTGCCCCATTTCTGCAACTGTTTTTATTGTTACACTCCTGCTAGTACACAGAACCTACTTAATTTATATACCATTGTATAAATGGTTAAATGGAGATTAATACTGTATTTTTTAACAATTGATTCAATGCAGCAGAAATGGAAAAAGCAGCAAAATAGTTGAAAAAAAATTCCTGTCCGTCAATTTATGAACCCTGAAAACACTGTAGCTTGCGATAAAATCAATTAATTGAGTAATTTTTTTTTTAATACATTCGTTTTAGCCGTAGAAGGAACCCTATTGAAAATGGCTCTTTTATTCAAAGTAGTTTAATTATAATTAATAAAATACTAATTAAAATATACTATCAGAGAAGACACCGCGAACAAAAAATGTGTCCCTTGGATGTTTTGACGTTTGACTACTGCGGTGCATGCGCGGTGCGAGGAGATTCTCATAGAGTAATGCACCCGCAGATGCGACACAGTCTGCTTCTTCTGCCTACTTGATACCTAACACAGTTTTAACTGCAGAACATTATTCTAATTTCCATTGTATTAATGATGAACAATATGTGAGATTGTTCACTTGGCAACCACGTTTGCTCATGTGTTATTGCGCACAAATGTTATTACTATGTATGTGTAATTGTATTAATACAATTTGTGGCATTTTTCCCTTGTTTCCTGGAGCTCGGACGTGGAAATCTTAAAGGGAAAAAATTTCACAAATTGTTATAATTATTTGATGACAAATAACCTTAATATAATAAGACAAACATTAATATTAGCGTTCAAAATATTAGCTACTTAATATAAAAAAAATCCGCCATAAAAACAAACGGCAGCTATTTGTACCTACACTTCACTTCTGAATGTTTTAGTCTATGGCGAATGGCGCCGTAAAATATTTTGTTCGTATTTCAGTTTAAAACTTTAGAGGTATGAGGAACAGGGTGTAAAGTTCACTCATCCTAATTTGAAAAGGGAGGATCCTCCAGCCAGACGGGTATTTGTGTCTGGCGGGCAACTGCCCGTAAGTTGATTTCGGATAGTCTTATCTATGTCGGTCGCGCGGTAAATTCTAACTGCGTGATGCAGGATCTGTGTGACGTCATGTCTTTGCTGCGTAGCTCGTATGTGGCGGTGTAACCGCTACATTACTCCCCTCCGGAGACCGGAGGTCGATAGTGAGCGGAGTCTTGGATCTTGCGATGCTTCACAGTGCCAGCTGTGGTTCCAATGAGTCGGAACCGGGTGCCGCATAGTTCGCGGTGAGTCGGAACTGTCTGCGGCAATTCCCCGTGAGTCGGGGTGGCACTGCGACGTCATCTAGTCAGTCGGATGTGGTACAGCGCCGGGTTGTGGCTGAGGGTGATGACCAGGAATGCGCGTTCGCTGCATGCTGGTGGTCAGGATACCCGTTGAAGCCGTGGGTGCTGGCTGGCTGTGTGATTCACCTCACGAAAGCTTGCGGGAGTGACGATGATAATGACGTCACGCTGAAGTAGTTGGACGAAGGCTGCGTAGACGATCACGTCGGGGTCACACATTTAGAGGTATGAGGAACAGGGTGTAAAATTCACTCATCCTCATTTGATGTCCGTTGCCTAACAATCGACAAAGTAAATATAAAAAAAAAAAATAGTACCTACTTAAAAGGTCTTTGACATTACGTAAGGAATGCGAGGTTAGAAATTTTACCCATATTGAAGGGTAAAAAAGCAGTCAAAACATACTTCATGAAAAGTGATAAATTGTTAATTTTTGTTAGAAACTATGTTTTGAATTTCTTTTTCGTTTATTAATGAGAGTTATGAGGCGTGCACTTTTGGATTTTCCAAACCTCCTTTTTATTTTTACTTCAGATACACAAACATCTGTGTAGCCCTGGTTCTTGTACTAGGAGTTCCTGTATTACAAGAGCCAGAAAACACAAATAACTAAAACTAAAAGTTAAATAATCTTGCCTAACGGTCAACAAAAGTAATCCCATCTTTAGGCAATAGTGCGCGAAAAAATCAGGGGGTTTCTTTCAAGAAGTGTCGCATTTATAATTGTGTCTCAATATGTCAAAAATATTAGGTACAAGATTTTTGACATTAAGGGCCTGTTTCACCACCTACGATTAAATTCCTATTAACTTACTTGGCAGATAATTTCAAACAAATTCTGTTCCATTTTTTTATTTATTCGGACATCGTGAATAGGTCCTACTGACACTGAATTGAGATTGCAATTTTTTTATTGAACGTTTCTAATTACGGAAATTGGTCTTTTTATGCATTTTTAGAATCTCTTACTTGCTATTATTAAAACAAACATAAAGTATAGAAAATAATTATGACTCACATCAAAAACAGCGTCTTCGTTCAAAGAGCAACAACGTAGTGATTTCTTTCAAGAACTGTCGCATTTATAATTGTGACAAAATCTGTCAAAAATGTATATTAAATAAGATTTATACCATTCCCCCTCTAAAAAGCTTATTTTATTCACTGAAAACAGTGAATAAAAAGCTCTTTTAATCACTATTTTGGTGTTTGAATTTAGAACACACCAATGTATTCGACCTCTATCTCAATGCTATACAACCTCCTTAACACTTTCGACTCCACCCATTTTCATAGAACTCATAACTCATCATTCCGCCAAAAAAGTCTATGACTTTTATTATTCGTAGTTGGAAGTGAAACCTCCGGGAGGTTTCACTTCCAACGTCCACGAGGGCTCCCGGCATCCCATACCCAAGTAGGTGAACCCTCCAGGAGGGCTCCCGACACTGAACGTCTACAATTAAAATGAGCCCTCCGCGAGGGTTCCCGGCATTCCATATCCAAGTAGGTGAACCCTCCAGGAGGGCTCCCGACACTGAACGTCTACATTTTAAATGAGCCCTCCGCGAGGGCTCCCGACATCCCATATCCAAGTAGGTGAACCCTCCAGGAGGGCTCCCGACACTGAATGTCTACATTTAAAATGAGCCCTCCGCGAGGGCTCCCGACATCCCATATCCAAGTGGGTGAACCCTCTAAGAGGGCTCCCGACCCTGAATGTCTACATTTAAAATGAGCCCTCCGCGAGGGCTCCCGACATCCCATATCCAAGTAGGTGAACCCTCCAGGAGGGCTCCCGACACTGAATGTCTACATTTAAAATGAGCCCTCCGCGAGGGCTCCCGACATCCCATATCCAAGTAGGTGAACCCTCCAGGAGGGCTCCCGACACTGAATGTCTACATTTAAAATGAGCCCTCCGCGAGGGCTCCCGACATCCCATATCCAAGTAGGTGAACCCTCCAGGAGGGCTCCCGACACTGAACGTGTTAACCTTTTATTAAATGTCCTTTTTGCGCTTATATCTTTCTTTTTCTCGTAGTCATGGTATAAAGTATAGTATGCAACTCTTGAATAAAACGGATTTATATCGAGGGCCATGAATCACTCGCGTCGCTCAGGATTCTAACACTTGAATCACTCGCTGCGCTCGTGATTCAATCATCATGAATCACTCCCTACGGTCGTGATTCAGTCGTTAGAATCCTTCACTTGATCGTGATTCATCTATGGCCCTCGCTTTAAATCCGTCCTTTATTCATTAGTTGCATAATATACTATTTTGACATTAACTGTCACTAAATTGAGATTGCAAATTTTTTATTGAACCTTTCTAATTACGGAAATTGGTCTTTTTATGCATTTTTACTTCCTAATATTAAAACAAACATAAAGTATAGAAAATAATTATACTCACATCAAAAACAGCGTCTTTGTTCAAAGAGCAACAACATAATCAATTAAAGACATAATTAGTTTGCCCCGAAGTACACTCTCAGTTAACAAAGTATATCAATTAAAATGCTAAACAGCGCCGGTTCACGGTAAATTCAATTAATTCAATTATTTTGGCCCGTCATTGAATTCTCTTGGAGGTTTTGTGTCGATAGGCTGTATTCATGAAGGTATGAACTGGCAATTGATGAAAATGCTCTTGTCAATAAGTATTACAGCCTTCTTTGGAGAAGATATTATGAAGAATACTGGAATTAGGTGGTTCTAGCTTGTGGCTAAGTAATAATAGCCGCACGGGTTGATTCATCAGGTTAAGCTACGCTTGGCGGGGTTGGTCCGAGGATGGGTGACCAACTTTACACACCGAGACTCCTTCGTAAATTAAGTACGTACCTCGGAAATTAAGTTGTTGGCCCGGTTTGTCATTCGTGGATCTTTAACAGTCGTTACGGGTCGTCAGAAGCCCGAAAGTCTGACAACCAGTCTTACCAAGGGGTATCGTATTACCTAGTTACTGGGTTGTGGAGGTCAGATAGGCAGTCGTTCCATGTAAAATTCTGGTATTTAGCTGCATCGACTGGAATTTAGTACAAGAAACGATGGTACGATATTAGATGTTATTTGATCATCATCATCTTATTATTATTAGGTATAATGACCGCCCTTTTTAGGGTTCCGCACCCGAAGAGTGCCACACGGAACCCTATTACTCTAAGCCTTATCCATGCAGCCGTTAGGACGCTTCGAGAGTATAAAGAATACCACATTCAAAGATACAAAATTCAATAAAGATACGCACTGCTTTAACCACCGCTTTAACCGCCTCAGTCTGTGGTCTAGTGGTTAAACCACCTGTCTCAGACCCAGAGTTCTCGGGTCTGAATCACAGTGGGAACAAAATTTATGCTCAGTTTGGTTGGTACTTGTTCTAAGTCCACCTGGCTAGCTCCCACCATCTTATCTAAGTCTGTTTGCATAACAACAATGTTAACATCATTGCTGTGTTTCGGTAGTTAAAGGTAAGATAGCCAGTTCGTCTGTGGTTGAGGATTCTGGGTGAAGCTCGCTTCCACCTTCGGCCTGATCATTACTTACCATTAGGTGAGATGAGCGCCACAAAAGCTTCCCCGTTGTGGTTAAAAGAACAAAAAAAGGCATGAGTAAAAATGACTCTGTCTTTACTGTAGACGTATGCAACACAAGTATAAATGGGTAGAATAAATTTCCCGAAACTGTTCCAACATTTCATATCACTGTTTCAGAATCGAACTTTACCAATATCAGTAACGGTTTATCTTATAACGATATCAATAAAACGAGAATTGAATATATATAGGAACATGAGAATATCACATAGTTTACGAGTTCTTCGATAATATCATAGCTATTGATATAAAGTTTTACAACTTATCTAATATTAACATACATACACGCTATTGTTTTATATAGGTAGGTATACAAAAACTAAAAGAACAATCACACGTACGTACCACAACCACACCACAACGACCACACGTAGACAGGCGCAAATTTCTATAAAAATGAATAGTTTATTAACACGGACTACATTTGACCGTGAAAATCCACCTCGTGAGCGATGGGAGTGATATGAAGATTCGAATGACGTTGAATCTTAGACAAATTAACGCAACAGTGTATTTCGATACTAGCTTAAGTACCATTCAGAAAGTTTTTCTCATCAGCGTGTTCGAGATAACGTCTTTCGTAATAGCGGTTTTCGATTCAATGTGTTTTCGAACTAGCGTACCACTCGTAAATTTTTTTCGAAATAGCGTGCGTGGAAACAACCTTATTCGAATCTTCATATCACTCCCGTGAATAGCTCACTGACCACATGAAGGCCACGTCGCAGCCATAACGCACAAGCGAGACCGTGCACTATCACACGAGTGAATCTGTTCTATCTGCTAAAATGACCACAAATGTAATCACATCGCAACTACTAATGGCAACGCAACCACATCGAGGCAAAAAGCTGAAGCGACACTATTCACACGACCAATGCTTGCCCACATTTTTGTCGTTGCGATATGGTGTGGTAGTGGTAAGTGTGATCGGGCCCTAAGTACTAATATTCTGTTAAGTTCACTTCGAGCCTCATTCGCATACAAATTCAGAGCGAACTCATTTGTTTTTAAATGACACTTGAGTCTGTCTGTCGACCCAAAATAATTAGGCAAGAAAACAAATGAATGTCTTTAGTTTCTAACAGGACAAGCAAGCTATACTTGTGAAGACACCAGAGGCAATTCCCATATATTTAAGAATGATCTACACATCATCTCTAATAGATCCAGCGTAATAATGTTCCCACTGCTGGGACACAGGCCTCCTCTCTGTGAGCCCTCTCACAGAGAGGAGGCCTGTGTCCCAGCAGTGGGAACATTATTACGCTATAGTGTGCTGTAATCTACCACGCGGGCTCAGTGCGGGTTGGGAGATGTCACATGTCTTCCAATTTTTGAATCGACTTAATCCGTTTTTAGGGTTCCGAAACCGGAGGGCGTTTTATATGCATTTTTCTCTCGATCTTAGTACAGTACAGAACCCTTCGTGTACGAGTCCGAATCGCACTTGGTTGTTTATTTTCTCGTCACTGATCTCTAAATAACAAAATATTAAACCAAAGCTTCCTTTGATTCCTTTGTTCTTGACTTAACTGCAATGTTACCTTGTTGTAAGCCCTCGTTCCCACGGACGCGAAAACCACGCGCGTCATAAAATCGCGTGGCGCGCTTGGAATGGAACAAATGCAAAGCGGTACATCTGTTCACACGGCCGCGATTTTTCCACGCCGAGATTTTAAATCGCGCAGTGTTCGCCCTCGTTCCCACGGACGCGGAAACCACGCGCGTGATAAAATCGCGTGGCGCGCTTGGAATGGAACAAATGCAAAGCGGTACATCTGTTCACACGGCCGCGATTTTTCCACGCCGAGATTTTAAATCGCGCAGTGTTCGATTTTCAACGCTCGGCGTTGAGCGTTGAATGAATGCGACATACGAAGTTCTGTACTTCTGTTCCCACGGACGCGTAAAAATCGCGCGCGTTGGTCAGTACGACTCAGTACGGCACGCCGGCTCGTAGAGTGCGGACATGTCGCATGCTCAAGGCCGTAATAAAACATTGGAATAATCAGTCAGTTCTGGGCATAAGTAGGTATTTAGGTGGAGTTTATCATAAAGAAAGTAAGTAGGTATTAAACGGGTTTAGTGATGGGCAGAGGATAAATACTCTGAGGATAAATACTCGAGTATTTATCCGAAGCGGATAAATACTCGTTTTTACTCATTTTTATCTGATATTTACTCAAAATGATGGATAAATATATTTTTTGCGCTTCCGATGGTTATTTTTTTTAATTTTTATGTTTAGTATTGCTGTTTGGGCCTTCCAAAATACTACATTATTTGCCGTAGCCTACAATAGAGCCGGAGGCGTACAGGGGCCAGCCACGACGTGTTTTATATGGAATTTTTCACTTTTTGTATGGAAATCATGAAAAATTATTACCAACATGTTGAGTTATAGGGGTTTAAGGGTTTCATAAAGGGGGTCGAAATTTTCATTATTTTTGCGATAGGACGCACCATTTTCGAGATATAAGCAAAATAAAAAAAAAGATAAAGTACTGTTTTTTCACCTGAAGTCGAAGAATTGGTGGGAATAAAATTTGTTGTCATGAACTAATTCCACTCCTTTTGAATCGCGTTTAAAAATATTCTGGTCTAATGGGATCTGGGAGGCAAAAGACCTCGCGCACATTCGGGAGTGGCGCAAGGAGGCGAAACGCCAGTGCGTACCTCCGCTGCCGCGAGTGTGATTGTCGCAACCTTGTGCTGGGTACGCCACAATTGCGGCGATAAGTCCCCTGTTTGAAGAGTGGCTAGAGAGGCGCCACGGCGTCTTCACCTTCCGCCTGACGCAGGTCCTCACCGGACACGGTTGTTTCGGGAGGTGCCTGTTCCGGATAAGGCGGGAAGAAACGCCCGGGTGTCACCATTGTGTGGATCGCCCGCAGTACACGGTGGAGCATACGGTGGAGGTCTGCCCGGCTTGGGCGATGCACTGCCGTGTCCTCGTGGAGGCGATCGGCGGTGGTGATCTCTCGCGTCCAACCCTGGTCCAGACCATGGTACGGAGCGAGAGGGCATGGGAAGCCGTAGCCTCCTTCTAGAAAGCAGTAATGCTCGCGAAGGAGGAGGCGGAACGTGTGAGGGAGAGACAAATTTCGCGACCTCACGGCCCTAGTTGCCGCAGGAGATGCCCTGGGCGTCGGGAATCCTAGGCCGATTCCCTGCCACCGTAGGCGCGGGCCTGCGGACAGTGTGCAATCGGTAGCTGGCCATCCGATAAGGACCAGGCCCAGGTCAACGGCGCGTTGTGTTCCACGCGCGCCTCTGAGAGATGTCAACTGACTTGGTCCGCTAGGGCCGATGCCTTCCGGGGTCGCGGAAAAATCTGAAAGGGATACCGTGGCCCCTGGCAATATACAGGCAAATGAAGGAACACGGGTGAAGTTATTCGATGATTTCCCAACCAAAAACAAAAAAAAAGGCATGCCGGTTTCCTCACGATGTTTTCTTTCACGGTTTTTGAAGCAAGTGATAAATACAATATGCACATGAATCCAATAAGTCAGAGCTGCGTGCCTATTTTTTTTTTTGGTTGGGGAATTGCCGAATAACTTCTCCCGCTCTGGGCGGTGTGGGAGGGCGTGTCAGACTCTTACTGACTGTATAAAACCCATCCGTGTTCCTTGAGTTGCCTGTACGTTGCCAGAGGCCACGGTCTCCCTTTAGGACTTTCCCGCAACCCCGGCAGGCATCGGCCCTAGCGGACCCCGTCAATTGTGCTGACATCTCTTTGTAGCACGCGTGGAACACAACGCGCCGTCGACCCGGGCCTGGTCCTTATCGAACGGCGAGCTACCCATTGCTCTCCGTCCGCATGCCCGCGCCTACGGTGACCGGAAATCGGCTACCGATTCCCGACGCCCAGGGCGTCTGCGGCGGCTAGGGGCATGAGGGCGTGAAATTTGCCTCTCCCTGACGCGCTCCGCCTCCTCCTTCGCGAGCATTACTGCTTCGCAAAAGGAGGTGACGGGTTGCCATGTCCTCTCGCTCCGTACCATGGCCTGGACCAGGGCCCGACGCGAAAGGTCACTGCCGCCGATCGCCTCCGCGAGGACTGGACGGTGCTCCGCCCAAGCCGGGCAGTCCTCCACCGCATGCTCCACCATGTCCTCCGGGCGATCCACACAGTGGTGACACCCGAGTGTTTCCTCCTGCCTTATGCGAAACAAGAACCTCCCGAAACAACCGTGTCCGGTGAGCACCTGCGTCAGGCGGAAGGTGAGGATGCCATGGCGCCTCTCAAGCCACTCCTCAAAGAGGGGACTTATCGCCACAATCGTGGCGTGCCCAGCACTGGGTTGCGACAATCGCACTCTCCATGACGCCATGAGATCCCACCGGAGCTCTGTCCGCTGTGCCGTAATTTCTCGCGGCAGCAGAGTTTTACCTCCTCGCGCCACTCGCGACGACTTTCGCCTCCAGATCCCATGGTGGCACTCCGGCAAGGAGGGTCACCGCCTCACCGGAGACCGTACGGTATCCCCGGACCATCTGGATGGCCATGACCCTTTGAAACGCGTTCAACCGGCGGGCTGGCCGCAACCTCAAGGAACGCGTCCACACCGAAACTGGCATGCCTGAGAGATATTCCTCGACGGCATGTGAAGCCAAGTTATAGACCCATGGGCGGCTTTTAAACTCTAACACCAGCACGCGTAGCATGACCTCCGTAGAAACGGGTTTTGTCTACGGAAGAATAGACAAAATGACAGATTGTGATTGTTTAACTGTCATTTTGTCTATTCTTCCGTCGACAAAACTTGTTTCTACGGTGGTCATGCTACGCGTGCTGGTTAGACACTAACCGCACGAAAAGAAGAAGAAGTAACGCACAAATGTGTAAATTTAACTAACTTTGAGAGTGATTGATGAAAATATTCAAGAAATCATTGTTAATATAGGCTTTTTGTTATGGTTAAAGTGATTAATAAAGTACGGTACAAATGTATATTTTCAGATTGTCATTTATTTCAGTCTTTTTGTTCGTAAAATTGCAAAATTTACGGTTCATAACGTTACGAAAACTGTAGATAGTATTTATCCGCTGTTTTGGATAAATACTCGAGTAAAAACGGATATTTATGAGTATTTATCCGTTTTGAGTATTTATCCGGATAAAATCCCAACACTAAACGGGTTTAATTTGATAAAAAAAAGTAGAAGAAACATGCTATTTATTATAATTTTTAGGATATTATTTCCAAATAATTGTATGGCTTAAAAAAATGGCCTTTTAAATATAGTTCATTATTCAAGGGCTGGACCGATGACCTTGTGAAGGCCGCAGGAAACCACTAGATACGGGAAGCAGAGAATTGCTCGAAGTGCCTGTGCTTGGGGGAGGCCTATGTCCAGCTGCAGTGGACGTCTTTCGGCTGAAATGATGATGATGATGATTCAAGGGATGCATCCAAATCTTTTTTGCGGTTTTCTGGCCTCCTAACTAGCTACCGCTAATGATTTTGCGGAACCTATCGCACGTCCGCACTGCTCGCAGATTTAATTCCAAGTGATTTTTTCACGCTCGTTCGAACACTCTGTTGAAGGCGGGGAAAAATCGCGCTGGGCGATTTTATCCCGCCGCGATTTTATTACGTCCGTGGGAACGAGGGCTTCGATTTTCAACGCTCGGCGTTGAGCGTTGAATGAATGCGACATACGAAGTTCTGTACTTCTGTTCCCACGGACGCGTAAAAATCGCGCGCGTTGGTCAGTACGGCACGCCGGCTGGTAGAGTGCGGACATGTCGCATGCTCAAGGCCGTAATAAAACATTGGATTAATCAGTCAGTTCTGGGCATAAGTAGGTATTTAGGTGGAGTTTATCATAAAGAAAGTAAGTAGGTATTAAACGGGTTTAATTTGATAAAAAACAGTAGAAGAAACATGCTATCTATTATAATTTTCAGGATATTATTTCCAAATAATTGTATGGCTTAAAAAAATGGCTTTTTAAATATAGTTCATTATTCAAGGGCTGGACCGATGACCTTGTGAAGGCCGCAGGAAACCACTAGATACGGGAAGCACAGAATTGCTCGAAGTGCCGGTGCTTGGGGGAGGCCTATGTCCAGCAGTGGACGTCTTTTGGATGAAATGATGATGATGATAATTCAAGGGATGCATCCAAATTTTTTTTGCGGTTTTCTGGCCTCCTAACTAGCTACCGCTAATGATTTTGCGGAACCCATCGTACGTCCGCACTGCTCGCAGATTTAATTCCAAGTGATTTTTTCACGCTCGTTTGAACACTCTGTTGAAGGCGGGGAAAAATCGCGCTGGGCGATTTTATCCCGCCGCGATTTTATTACGTCCGTGGGAACGAGGGCTAAGCCCTCGTTCCCACGGACGCGAAAACCACGCGCGTGATAAAATCGCGTGGCGCGCTTGGAATGGAACAAATGCAAAGCGGTACATCTGTTCACACGGCCGCGATTTTTCCACGCCGAGATTTTAAATCGCGCAGTGTTCGATTTTCAACGCTCGGCGTTGAGCGTTGAATGAATGCGACATACGAAGTTCTGTACTTCTGTTCCCATGGACGCGTAAAAATCGCGCGCGTTGGTCAGTACGGCACGCCGGCTCGTGGAGTGCGGACATGTCGCATGCTCAAGGCCGTAATAAAACATTGGAATAATCAGTCAGTTCTGGGCATAAGTAGGTATTTAGGTGGAGTTTATCATAAAGAAAGTAAGTAGGTATTAAACGGGTTTAATTTGATAAAAAACAGTAGAAGAAACATGCTATTTATTATAATTTTCAGGATAATATTTCCAAATAATTGTATGGCTTAAAAAATGGCTTTAATATAGTTCATTATTCAAGGGCTGGACCGATGACCTTGTGAAGGCCGCAGGAAACCACTAGATACGGGAAGCACAGAATTGGTCGAAGTGCCTGTGCTTGGGGGAAGCCTATGTCCAGCAGTGGACGTCTTTCGGCTGAAATGATGATGATGATGATTCAAGGGATGCATCCAAATTTTTTTTTGCGGTTTTCTGGCCTCCTAACTAGCTACCGCTAATGATTTTGCGGAACCCATCGTACGTCCGCACTGCTCGCAGATTTAATTCCAAGTGATTTTTTCACGCTCGTTTGAACACTCTGTTGAAGGCGGGGAAAAATCGCGCTGGGCGATTTTATCCCGCCGCGATTTTATTACGTCCGTGGGAACGAGGGCTTCGTAGCCAGGAATTCATTTCGGGAGGGGGGGGGGGGGGGGGGGTGTTAGGATTGCCAACTTTTTTTTATATGAAAGTGTTATTTATTGTTATTTATAAACTGCAAATTTAGTTCACTTGGAAAAAATATGATGTTACGATATTTAGCCCTCGTTCCCACGAACGTAATAAAATCGCGGCGGGATAAAATCGCCCAGCGCGATTTTTCCCCGCCTTCAACAGAGTGTTCGAACGAGCGTGAAAAAATCACTTGGAATTAAATCTGCGAGCAGTGCGGACGTACGATGGGTTCCGCAAAATCATTAGCGGTAGCTAGTTAGGAGGCCAGAAAACCGCAAAAAAATATTTGGATGCATCCCTTGAATCATCATCATCATCATTTCAGCCGAAAGATGTCCACTGCTGGACATAGGCCTCCCCCAAGCACAGGCACTTCGAGCAATTCTCTGCTTCCCGTATCTAGTGGTTTCCTGCGGCCTTCACAAGGTCATCGGTCCAGCCCTTGAATAATGAACTACTTATATAAAAGGCCATTTTTTTAAGCCATACAATTATTTGGAAATAATATCCTAAAAATTATAATAAATAGCATGTTTCTTCTACTTTTTTTTATCAAATTAAACCCGTTTAATACCTACTTAATTTCTTTATGATAAACTCCACCTAAATAACTACTTATGCCCAGAACTGACTGATTATTCCAATGTTTTATTACGGCCTTGAGCATGCGACATGTCCGCACTCTACGAGCCGGCGTGCCGTACTGACCAACGCGCGCGATTTTTACGCGTCCGTGGGAACAGAAGTACAGAACTTCGTATGTCGCATTCATTCAACGCTCAACGCCGAGCGTTGAAAATCGAACACTGCGCGATTTAAAATCTCGGCGTGGAAAAATCGCGGCCGTGTGAACAGATGTACCGCTTTGCATTTGTTCCATTCCAAGCGCGCCACGCGATTTAATCACGCGCGTGGTTTCCGCGTCCGTGGGAACGAGGGCTTAGACATTCTAGCTTAGTTATTATCAATATTAAGCCCTCGTTCCCACGGACGTAATAAAATCGCGGCGGGATAAAATCGCCCAGCGCGATTTTTCCCCGCCTTCAACAGAGTGTTCGAACGAGCGTGAAAAAATCACTTGGAATTAAATCTGCGAGCAGTGCGGACGTACGATGGGTTCCGCAAAATCATTAGCGGTAGCTAGTTAGGAGGCCAGAAAACCGCAAAAAAAAATTTGGATGCATCCCTTGAATCATCATCATCATCATTTCAGCCGAAAGACGTCCACTGCTGGACATAGGCCTCCCCCAAGCACCGGCACTTCGAGCAATTCTGTGCTTCCCGTATCTAATGGTTTCCTGTGGCCTTCACAAGGTCATCGGTCCAGCCCTTGAATAATGAACTATATTTAAAAAGCCATTTTTTTAAGCCATACAATTATTTGGAAATAATATCCTGAAAATTATAATAAATAGCAAGTTTCTTCTACTGTTTTTTATCAAATTAAACCCGTTTAATACCTACTTACTTTCTTTATGATAAACTCCACCTAAATACCTACTTATGCCCAGAACTGACTGATTATTCCAATGTTTTATTACGGCCTTGAGCATGCGACATGTTCGCACTCTACGAGCCGGCGTGCCGTACTGACCAACGCGCGCGATTTTTACGCGTCCGTGGGAACAGAAGTACAGAACTTCGTATGTCGCATTCATTCAACGCTCAACGCCGAGCGTTGAAAATCGAACACTGCGCGATTTAAAATCTCGGCGTGGAAAAATCGCGGCCGTGTGAACAGATGTACCGCTTTGCATTTGTTCCATTCCAAGCGCGCCACGCGATTTTATCACGCGCGTGGTTTTCGCGTCCGTGGGAACGAGGGCTAAGCGTACCTACCTTACAAGGTAAAATTTTAAGGTAACTGCCAGCAATTTCCTCGGTTATATCGTATTAAGCAATTCTCCTTGCCAGTACGCCCCTTGAGAAGCCTTTGAGTGCTGACGGGGGAACTAAGACCTTTAGACTTGCTTCATTTTCTTGGTGTATAAGACTTAGTAAAGCCTGAGATTGCTCAGTTTTTGACAGCTTGGTTTATTCATTAATCTATACAGGATGGAAGGGTAAACACCGTTGTCACTCAAACTATGGGTAGATGGCTTAAATATAAACATAAAAAACCGAGTAAAAAAAAATTACGTTATTTTCTTTAACAAATATTAAAAAGCTTAGGTCCGACACCGTTCGCAAATTCATGGATATGCGCCCGCCCGAGTGACGTAATCGATCGCCGCCCGTCCTACCTACCTACACAACACATGAATAAATACAATACTACCTTTTCCTGGCTTAAGACAGGCAAAAATACCTACCTTAGGAATTGCGTGACGATTCTAAATGTACATCTTTAAAAAAAAAAGTTGTGATTTTCCATTGAATTTATGTTCTATAAACGAAACCAAACCACTGGTTTGAAGGATAACGGTGTTTACCCTAACACCCTGTATATACCGAATAAATAAAATTGAAGTATCATTGGTAGCTATATTTTTGAGCCGTTTGGGGTTGTAACACTGGGGCCGTGGGGTCTGAGTGCTCATCGAGTATTTCGGGACATCGCCAAGCGGCTGGTCGACTCCTCACGTGACCAGAGGGCTGGCCTATTCTTTGGCCAAAGAATCAGCATTGCCATACAACGTGGCAATGCTGCCAGCCTTTTGGGCACTTTTCCTGTTGACAGCGATGCGGACGAATTTTTTGATGCCCTATGATCGTTTCCCCCCTTTTTTATACACTTGTACATATTACTATTATTATTTTAATTCTGTTAATTTTTAAATCATGTAAATACTCGAGTAAATAGTATCTGTTTGTAATGTCAAAATAAAGTTTGACTACATTCATGAAGACACTACAACAAAAATACAATTTAATTATTTTTTTGTTGACTGTCTGTTTGTTCCCACTTATCTCGGAAACGGTTGGATCAATTTTATCGGGACTTTCACTGGCAGATAGCTGATGTTATATAGAGTAATTACTATAAGGGTACTTTTGTTTTGGAAAAATAATTCAAGTCTACGCGGGCAAAACCGCGGGCAGCAGCTAGTTAGTACATAAATCCATTGCCGGGTTTTTGCGAAGGGCTCATAGCTAAGTAATAACGGCCGCACAGGTCGATCGATCAGGTTAAGCTACGCTTGCCACGGTCATTCCGTGATGGGTAACCATCTTAACATACCGAGACCCCTCCGTGCCTCGGAAAGTACGTTAAGCCGTTGGTCCCGGCTGTCATTCTTGGATCTTTGACAATCGTTACGGGTCGTCAGAAGACTGCATGTGGTGTTTGCCTGTAATTGGTTGTGCAGTTAGATTTAAGACACAATTTTTACTTATATGTTCCTATCTATATAATATCTGTAACAACTGTTGGTGAACCTTAATTAAATAAATAAATAAAAGACCAAATGTCTGACAACCAGTCTTACCAAGGGTTGTGGAGGTCAGATAGGCAGTCGCTCCATGTAAAATACTGGTATGCAGCTGCATCCGGTTAGACTGAAAGCCGACCCCAACATATTTGGGAAAAGTCTAGGCAGATTAATTGACCCTGAAACAATGGAAATCCGACTCCAACGCAATCATTTTGAAAAGCTCAATCGATGTTTTTCAGTATTTCACAAAATCCATTTCATTCTCGTTACTGGGTATTATGATTTACGCTTTCTGTTCCTGACAGTCTATTAATATTTCGTGGAAAACTGCCTGTATCTATCTATATACCTATTATTCTACCACTAGGGAAATATGTTGGACTTTTCACTACCAAAATCTCACTATTGCTGTGCTAGCAGTCTCCAGTTAATAATAAATCCTCCCGGAGGAAAAATGTGGTCATCCGTTAAATACATTTTTAATTCTGTGTAAGTCACTACGCTGCGATCCAAAACGAGGATCCTAGACAGGCTGTCAAGTTGAAATAGTATTGGGTGGGTCATGTCAGCCGCATGCATAGGGACCGCTGGGCAAGTCACCACGGATTTGGGGGAGGCCTTTGCAGCATTGGGACAATGTAGACTAAAAGAAAAAAAAGCAAGCCAAAAATGTTGCTGCTTTTTTTTTCTGTCATTCGTAAATGTTCGACAGTCGTTACGAGTAGTTATAAGCCGGAAAGTCTGAAAACCAGTCTTCCCAAGGGATATTATATTATCCATTAACTGCGGGTTGTGGATTTCAGATAGGCAGTTAGTACCATGTAAATATTGGTAATCAGCTGCCTCTGGTTAGACTGGAAGCCGACCCCAACATAGTTGGGAAAAGGCTAGGCAGATAATTTAATATCATGCCTTGTTTCCCCGAAGGGTTGGGCAGAGGTCTACCTATAGTACACCCACATTTCGCCAGTTATGTTTAAGTCCCATGTAATAGGGGGCGAGCCTATTGTCATCAACCGGGCACAATTCCAGGCTCCAAGCTGCTACTGAGAAATTCCAGATAGAAAAACCCAGTAACACTTTGCCCGACCCGGGAATCGAACCCAGGACCTCATGCTCAGCAGTAGCGCTTGCGACCACTAGACCAAGGAAGCAGTCATGATGATGATATCAATAATTCTACAGAAAATCGTGAAAATCGTGATCTTACTGTGTTGGTTTTCTTATCATTCCCTATAAAAAGTTCCACTAAATGGCCATTTTATTTCTTTATTTATGTCGGACATAATAATGTCATATTAAGTACGATACAGTTGGGTCACGGTCACGTACTCAGCTGTCGCCATGCTCAGGGATTTGTGGTCTTAGTCCTAAGAAAAGGACCAAAATAAGAAAAATAATGGACCACGCTTTATTTTTATTGTTATAAATATAGGTAATGTAGCATTTTTATTCCTTTTTTCTGACATCTAACTGCCATTTTAAGAACGAACACAGTTTTCGAATTCATTTGTACAGAATTAACGGCGCGCTATGGAGTGGGTTATGCATAGAGTTTCTTTGAAGTATAAGAAACGAAGTTATCTGGAAAAGAACCGGAGTTACCGACATAGCCTGCAGAGTAAGCAAGCTAAAGTGGCAGTGGGCTGGCCAGGATTGTCGAAGGACCGATGGCCAGTGGAGCAGACGAGTTCTGAAGTGGAGACCGCGTATCGGGAAGCGTAGTGTTGGACGCCTTCAGATGGACCGAAGACCTTAAAAAGGCGGCTGGGACAGACTGGATGGGGCAGGCAGAGGACAGGGTGCTATGGCGCAGCCTGGGAGAGGCCTTTATCCAGAAGTGTATTGACTTCCTTCCTAGCCAAACATCTTTCACACAATCCTTCCTTTATTTTCTGGTCCTACCCAAACTCAAGGCATTTATTTCAATTAAACCATTTTCAGGCACTTTTGAATAGTCAAGGAGTTGGTGAGTCAAAAATTTTGAGGCGGCGCCAAACGAACATTACAAACTTTTTTGAAAAAAATTAAACCGACGAAAAAATACTGAAAAGCGAAAAATAAAAAAAATTACTATTTAGTGACAAATTGATGACCTTCAAATAACAAATTTTGAGGCGGTGCCTAACGTTAGCCTATATGCCTAACGTGTTAGCTTGATAGATCTTCGTTGAATGTGTTAGGCACCGCCTCAAAATTTGTTATTTGAAGGTCATCAATTTGTCACTAAATAGTTATTTTTTTAGGGTTCCGTACCCGAAGGGTGACAAACGGAACCCTATTCATAAGCCTCCGCTGTCCGTCTGTCTGTCAGCGAGCTCTATCTCATGAACCGTAATAATTAGGTAGTTGAAAATTTCACAGATTGAGCATTTCTATTGCCGCAAGAGCAACAAATAATAAAATTAAAAATTAAAGGAGGGTCGCCATACAATAAAATTAAATTTTGAAAAAAAAAAAAACTGACCCTGGCATGTGGGGTATCATTTTCTAGAGCTCATTGAGTAGAGAATAAATATAATTTTTATTTGTTTTTATCTTCAAAAATTATGAATTAGGGGGCCGTAGAAGTTGTCTGTTTTAGACCATTTTTGTACGAGCTCTATCTCAACAACTAAACAAATTAGGAATTTGAAACTTGTGTGTATCATGTAACATATACTGTTTATAATCAACAAATACTAAAAACGCCGATTCATAACGTATTTTATATAATATGGGCGATTTTCTGCAACTTAAAGTAATAATTTTGTATTTCATGCTAATATTATGCGATATAAATTCCACAGATAACTATTTAATAGTCGGAGTAATGACATGGAATTAGTAAGTACCTACTATCATGGCAGCATATACTATTTCGATCAAAAAGGTCTACAAAATAAACTTTCTTCACAAGATTTTAAAACCGGCCAGTATTTTTTGAGTTTAAGAACTTTATCGACTTTTTTCAAAGTATCCCTACCTCATGTTAAAACTACACTCCAATAGACAATAATACACACATCAAAAGTGTCTAGGGATCAAGTATTTTTATGCGGATTTCTTGAGATTGAGATGTGGCTTTGTAATAAATTTATGATTTTATAAATTTATATGGATCCTTTTTGGTGCATTTCATAATTTGAATCAGGAACTGTGAATCAAATTCGAGTAAAAGATGAAAATCAGCTGTCAATATTTTCCCTATAAAAACATACAACGCATTGAAGACATTATTAGTGCTACTGTTTCCCTACTACTGATTAAAACCAACGTTATTATGGAGCAGCGACGTCATTTAAGCAGGGAAGAAATGCTCAGAGCCGTGGGAATGATAGAAGCTGGTTCCCGGCAACGTACTGTGGCTTTAGCTCTGAATACAAGTCAGAGTGTTATCAGTCGACTTTGGACACGTTACCGAAGCACTGGTACCGTGGCTGAGCGCCATGGAGGACGGTATCGCTGCACCACACGGAGACAAGACCGATACATTCAAATCTTAGCTCGAAGAGCTCCAACAATAACCGCCATGATGTTAGCCGTGAGGCTTCATCACTCTTCAGGGAACTTAATTAGCGACCAAACAGTCAGAAACCGCTTGCATGAAGTGAACCTTCATTCCCGAAGACCGCTACGGGTACCACCTATAGCAATGCACAATCGTAGGATTCGATATCAATGGGCTCTTGAACACAGAAATTGGGCAGAAGAACAATGGCGTTTCGTGTGCTTTTCTGATGAGTCTCGTTTTGGTATGAGACCGGATACAAGACGTATACGACACTGGAGAACCCCTGGACGCCAACAGCGATTAAAATCCTGCCAGGAAGTCCATCCTTATAGTGGTGGAACCATCATGGTATGGGCGGGTATTTGGATCGGCGGAAGAACTGAGTTGATTTGGATCAGAGGCAACCTCAACGCTCAAATTTATGCTGAGACGATTGTATCAGACGTCATCGTTCCTCTACAAGTGCAAATCGGTCCCTTATTTCAGTTAATGCATGATAATGCACGACCGCACACCGCAAGAGTTGTAAGACAGACTCTCGCCGCAGCTAACATCAATGTCCTGCCCTGGCCTGCTCAGTCGCCAGACTTGAACCCGATTGAGCATGCATGGGATATGCTACAGAGAAGAGCTCTGCCGAATATGGAGGGTATCCAGTCGCAAGAAGACCTTTTTTTGTTGTTGCAACGAACATGGGCGGCCATTCCACAGCGTGATTTGGATGAACTCATTTTGAGTATGCCAAACCGATGTTCTTGTGTTGTTAGTGTTCGCGGTAGAAACACGGATTATTAATTGTTTAAGTTACCCAATAAAATTTTAAAGAAAACTGTTATTTCAGTCTTTTTTTCGAACTTTAATGTTAGTGGTTCAAATGTCAAAAATCCCTTTATTAGGAAAATGGCAAATTTCTTTATTAATGCAAAGGTGACTTGGTTTATCGTTACTGTGACAAACGAAAACACTTTATTTGATGAATCCTTAAAGAAAATTTTAATTAATATCAATCAGGAGAAAAGTTATTGCAAAAATATATGTTGATCCCTAGACACTTTTGATGTGTGTATATTCAGTAACATTGAAATGAATGCTGGCACATACAGTGTACTATTCAGGTATCTTAAACCGTTGTGGATACAATTTCATATTAAGAAAAATTATTGGTGTAAAAATATTCGGTCACGGCGGCCAATCTCAACGGAGACTGGCCTTCGGCGCGGGAGATATTATAGTGCACAAGTGTGTGCGCAGACACGAGTGCACTCTCTCTTCCCTCACTCTCATAGTCCGATGGGATGTTTAAAAATAATAAGTAAGAAATAATAGATTTCTGTATGACTATCAAAAATAACGTAAATAAATACCTGTATTGACCCGTGCGTTTGCACTGGCGAAACATCACGACAAAACATGTTGAAATCTCTAATTCCTGTCAAACATTGTATGAAAAATTGACAGAAAATAGAGATTCCAACATGTTTTGTTGTGAATGTTTCGCCAGTGCAAACGCACAGTTATAATTAAAATTTGGCTACTTACATTCTATTTTGTACAATATAGTCTGATGTAGCAAGAGAAATCCTTTTATTTATAAGTAACTAGCTTAACCCGGCCTGGCTTCGCACGGTTAGCACTAAGTACTTATCTACGGCGCATCTACCTTTCCTAATTACCAATTTCTACCTAATTACCTAACCTACCTACCTACCCTACCCTTCTTACCAGGGTAGGTAGGTACCTAACCTACCCTACCTACCCTACATATCTACCTGCTTACCTACCATATATACCTATTTATACCTACTAATACTATGTTAGTAGCAAATAAATAACTTTGACTTTAGTTAATGCATGTTACTGGATAAAGTTAACTTAATATTTTTCTCTTAAAATAAATGAAATATACTCCTACACCTATATTTTAACACAACAACATTTTTTCATTAAAATTAGACAATTTCTTTACAAATCTTTGTTTTTTTATAGCGCCTCTGTTGTTACCTTTACGATAGTATTACAAAAATTCATAGTGTTAAATCTTGTACGACACGGTATGGAACCCTTCGTGTGCGAGTCCGACTCGCACTTGACAGATTTTATTTATTTTTCGCTTTTCAGTTTTTTTTCGTCGGTTTAATTTTTTTCAAAAAAGTTTTTTATTTTTCGCTTTTGAGTTACCATTAAATTTAATGTTTGCCTCAACCTCAGACCGTTGATGACAGTCATACCCCAGCTAGGTTTAGAGTTCTCATCAGGGGAAATGAAATAAGCCCAAACACGATGTAGCTGCTGTAAACTGGTGAGGAGCTCTCGCGACTGTCTTTTGACTCCATCATCAGATCAACTCCAGGTCTTTATTGTGTAGTTGTGTTATCAGAACTACATATGTGTGCGAAATTACAACAGAATCGGTTCACAGTTGAAAATTCAGTACGTGAAACATCAATCAACCCCAATTTTTTTACACTTAGGGGTGGGTTTCAATTTTAATTTTTTTATGGGACCAATTTCGAGGTATACCCTTCCCAATAAAAAAAGAATCGTTCAAATCGGACCACTCAGTAAAAAGTTATGCGTGGTCATACATAAAAAAAAATATACGTGTCGAATTGAGAACCTCCTCCTTTTTTTTCGTCGTTTATAAAGAAAAAACAATTCGAAAATTAAATTAACCTATGGCAGCTTAATTAAATGCTCTTCTATCCACCTTTAAAAGCAATATTTAACTTTTTAACGGACTTGTAATTAATAACAAAACCATTCATTATTATTTTCTCTCCAAAACAACATTTATCAAAGGAGTAATTTTGACGTTATGACAGTGTTTTTAATTTGTGAAAATGTCAAAGTCATTCCTTTGATAAAATCAAAGCCAGAACTTACCGAGGTTATCTGAAAAATTAAAACTCCAGTCGAAAGTAATTTTACATGAAATAATTAAACAAGAAAAGTAACACCTCAATTGTTTTGTAGAAAACTTTTATTTTTAACTAGAGCTAGCCTCTGCTTCATACGGTTATTACTTGACAAAACATCGAAATTTCTTTATTATAATATGTTAGTTTAATATCAGTGAATTGAATAAATAGTAATAGTAATTTATTTCCAAACTTCAGTACACGTTACATTCGAGGTCTCGACCCCTGAACTAGGACCACCGATTCACCGATTTGACCCCTGTCATAGAGGATGCTCTATGACAGGGGCAAATCGGTGAACTCATTCTCCTCATTAGTCTTCTCATTAATGCCGTTTCGGTGATTAACCGGAACAAACATTAAAACGGAAAAAAAAAATTATGTACTTTTAATTATATATAATTAAGTACCGTACAGTTGAGCAGTGATAGCTTAGCCTAAGTAGGTCTCGAGTTCGAAGCCAAGACACGCAGCTCTGACTTTTCGTGTACGTATTGTATAATTATCATTTGATTAAAAAACGGTAAAGGAAACCGGCATGTCTGAGAGATATTTCTCGACGGCATGTGAAACCTAGTCGGGGGCCCATGGGCGGATTTAAAACTCTGACACCAGGTTAGTCACATACCACACGAAAAACTCCACACGGAAGATATGCATTTAGTAAAAAGCTGTTATTTTGATATTACAAACAGACACTTCAATTTTATTTATTTGTATGTTTAATAGATAGAATATTCCAGACTCAAGTTCACAAGATCCGACTTCAATTGTTTCGATAGTCTTACAATGGATAATCCTCCGGGGCATTAAAAAGGGTATAAATATCGAGGGTAGTTCTGATCTCAAGTGGTATGTCGTAAATCTAATCTCTGTTCCGTGCCACTGTTTTTGAAAGAGGTCCCTGTAATCTGAGCTAGATTTTTTGAAGAGATATAAAGATGCTTACCTACTTACATAACGTAATTGGTGAAACACACATTTATTAAAGAAATATTGATTTATTTATTCAACCCTTATGTGCCCAGAACAACGTAAAGTTTTAGGCCCGGCGCCCACTATCGGTGGGCATCGGTGCGGCTCGGTACAACCGACGAATAAAAATATAACTTATGTGTATGACAATAAAATTGAAATCAGCGATGCGCCGCAGTGTCCTTAGGCATGCTTCGGCATGCATCGACGTCTTTAGGCATCATAATTGAATTTCAATTTTATTGTCATACACATAAGTTATATTTCTATTCGTCGGCTGTACCGAGCCGCACCGATGCCCACCGATAGTGGGCGCCGGGCCTTAAGGGTCAAGCCCCGCGGTTTGATATTGACGCGCGCAAAACGTTACTTTCGAAATTTTTCAGAATTTTTCATGGTAATCTGTAATTTTTTGGTAATTTTACTTCTAATTGACGACTATCTATTTATTTATTTATATTTATTTATATATACTTTATTGTACACCAGATAATATATTACAAGAAAAAAAAGTAATACACTACAAAATATACAATGGGCGGCCTTATCGCTTACTGCAATCTATTCCAGGCAACCTTGGAATGGACAGTGATATTATGGACATAAAATGGGGTTGTCTTTGGTGCAAATAAAAAGTATAATATTACAATATACTATAATAGATATATAGATAAATGCTATATAATAGATAGATACATAGATACATACATATTAACTATATAAGCAACGAAAATAAATGACGATTATTATTACAGCTAACGACGAGAACAAAATTATAACGACAAGTAATGTTCCTTCACTAGTCTTTTAAACACAGGCAACGATTGCGCGCGCTTTATTGGAACTGGTTAACTATCCGTCAGGCCCTAGAGAGAATCAGCCGCCAGACGATTATAGTAATTATTTAGCAGTAAGAATAGTGACGCAAGCCGCATGAGTCACCCGTTACCAATTGGTAACGGTGGGGCTTACACGTAAACTTCTCGTACACAATAAGGTACAAAAACGGACATAAGGTCTTAGGCATTCTCTACCAGTCAACCAAGGATGGTGAAGAGATAATGATGACAGGTGCTCTGATTGAGAGGAGAATAATAAATATTTTCCCGTGTGGTGTATTACGGCCCATTTCCTCTCACAGAGAGGAGGCCTGTGTGTGTGCAGTGGGAACATTACAGACAGAGTTACTGTAGCATTTATAATATTAGTATGGATTATGCTTTTGCATAATAAATGGCAACAATAACCGACTTTTGATGATTTTATACTAAAGATAAAAAAATATATGTTAAATAAGAGCATTTTTTTAATAACTTAATAAAGGAATATTTTAGATTATGTTTATAATACAAAGTGAAATAAATTTTTAAGATATGTCAAATGACGATAAAAAACTGAGAATCACACAAATCTTTCAAGCGTTCTGTTTCTGAAACTTTTACCATTTTAAAGATAATTTAATTATTGACCTTTTAGTGTCCGTGTTTTATGAAAATACCATTTATTTATGTATAATAAATTAATGATGCGTCTAATTTGGGACAGCGCTCCTTGGATGGGCGAGTCCTATTACTGGCTGGACGTACGACGCATTGCGTGAGCTCAGTACAAAATTCGAAAATTAACCACTCAAGGTCGCTAGCATTAAATCTGCGTCTTAATACAATTTATCTAAACGAACCTTACATTATAGAAATATTTTTGGAACGAAGCTCCTTAATGCGGCTTGCGGTAGGAGTTGACTGGTAGAAATCGTCACGAAAAGAAAAAGCGTTATACCCCCTCCATGTGAGTTTCTATCTGTTGCGGTAGGAGTTGACTGGTAGAAATCGTCACGAAAAGAAAAAGCGTTATACCCCCTCCATGTGAGTTTCTATCTCTCTCTCTGTTTCTTTCTATTATATGTATAAAAGATTGTGTATATGTGTTTGTGTGTGAGTAGAAGTTCCTAACGGAGCTCCCTCGACCGCACACGTTTTTTTATCTACCAATACTCAAATACATATAGCCATTAAGAATTCTCAAATTATATCCATAATGTGGCTTTTCATGTGGCCTAACGTGACATAGTATTTAGCCAAGTCACGTTAGGCCGGCTACAAACATGGCTACTAAACTGTTTCCGAATTCCGCAATAAACTCCATCAAGTTGAACAGGACGCATCACGAAAAATTAAAGACATAATCACACAGTCAAACCATTACTACGGTTTTGTGGGGCTTAGTTATACTTACCATATCAGTGCCTCCAGTCAAAAACGGCATAAGTCGAGTTATGCCCTTTTGTTTTTATAGCACCATTGTAATCTACGTGTTCTGTTACATAACATATCAAAAGGACATAACTCTAGCTGCATCCTAACATACTTTTTTGTAATATATCAAAGGCATAACTCGACTGCGTCTAAAGGCACATCTCTAGATATCAAGTAAATTTCATTGCTTAATAGACATAACTACAAGAAACCCCAAAACACAATCGAACTAAAAGGCATAAATACAGTTAACTTAATGACAAAAAGACACAACTCATGTAGTTCCAAAGTTTTATAAATATAGTAAGAAATAAATGTAGATAATCCATTTGGTAAGCATGTTTGAAAGGGAACAACTGCATTTGTTGCGTTTGCTTCAGGAAGTCTCAAGCGGTATATCCCCACTAAACACTTTATCGCTATTGGTGGATTAGCGTGTGGTGTACTGTTTTTAGAAATAAGTCGTTTTATTCCTTAATTTGTAATTTGCTAATTTATTTTGTAATAATTAAATCAGTGTTACGCGTATTAATTTTCAAGCTTTTAAAAGTGATATAACATCATTAAGCTAGTATTCAAATATATAATGACAGTTCTACCATCTTTATACACAGAATATCTCGATTTCTATAAGAATTTGCTGACTTCAGAACCGCAAAGAGCAGAAGACGATCCTGACTTAAGTTTTGTACCGGGCAATGAAGAGGACAGCGAGGACAATTGAAATTATTTATTTAAATTTTTATATGTATATACATATATAAACTTACTTAGCTTTACATACTCCTTTTGTTTCGTTTACGTTCATACATCTGGTCATACACGCACGAGTTACGAGTACGTGAGCATTCTGAAGAACATCACCAATTAGGTCACTATGTGGCCTTCTAGGGCGTCCCCTCCCGGTATTTCCACTCACATCTGCTTTGTAAATACCTTTTGTTACTCGCCCTTCATTCATCCTCTCAACATGACCAAACCATCTAAGCATACTCTTTTAAATTTTTGTCGCTACATCTTTTTTTCTTCTTTTAAGCCGCACCGTTGCCTTATCACACCATTTTACAGCCTATCATTCATAGTCACGCCACACATGCTTTGCAAGGAACGCATTTCCACAGCATTTATTCTACTTTCATGCTTCTTCTGCCACACCCAACATTCACTTCATACATAAACGTAGGCACCAGTACTCCAGCACCCCATTGTGAACAGCTAGTCGAGCCTTTTTGGGCATCGACTGGTTGATCACAATCGCATGTATACACTACTACTACCACTACTACTATTCACTTTATTTCCCGCATTTACTTTCCTTTCCACATCTTCATCATTCCACTTTCCATCCTTTGTAAACTGACTCTCCAAATACATTATTACACTTACTTTCTCCATACTCTTATCATTTATGTTTACATCACACACCGATACATCTTCTTCTCTTTCAAATACCATAAGCTTCGTCTTATTCAATGTGAATAAGTTCTGAATAATAATATATTCATCCCTTTCAAATTATATGCTTCATCCCTCACAGTCACCATGTCTTGCAACCGTTCAGCTTACGATGCAAGTAGAACTTGATCATCTGCGTAGAGAAAGTATTTGACAGGCAACTCATTCATGCTCAATCCGCACTCACCCCCTTTCAAATTTAGCAAAAAGCTATCCGTGTGCATGTTGAACATCCACGGTGACGTGACAGCCCTGCCTAACACCCCTTGAGATGCAAAACCAGTCTGTGCATACCCCATTTATCATAACACAAGCATTGGTATCCTTGTGGAAATATTAAAGTGCCCGTACCAAGCGCCAGTCCACACCGTACCCGGATAGTGTTGACCACAGTTCGTCCCTCCACACCATGTAATAGGCCTTCTCTAAGCCAAAGAAAACACACTAGACTTTCTTGTTCTTTGTCAGATGTTTTTCGCCTATGCACCTTAAAGAGATCTGATCCATACAGCCCATTTTCTATCTAAATCCCGCCTGCACACCCAATATTTTGTCATCTATCGCTCTTATTACTCTATTTATTAAAACCTTCGCATAGAGTCTGCGGACAACACTCAAAAGACTAATGCCGTGACAGTTTTTGGACTGCTGCTGAGTCTTTTCCCTTATAAAGTGGTACGATTACAGCCTTGCACCAAAAAAACCACCTTGCATCCGGCGCACGGCCATTTCTCCAATACATATTAAAGATCCGTCACTACAGGTTTGCTCCCACCCCGTCACCTGCCTTCAGTATTTCAGCAGACACTCTGCCATTTCTTGAGCTTCCCAATTTTCATTCCTTTGAACACTCTAACAATCTCATCTATTTCTATTTCATTTCCATCACGTGCATCTGAGCTAGAGTGTTCAAAACTTGCTTCTGTCCAGTTACCCACTCCTTGCACACTATCCTGACAACTGAATAAACTTCCAAAGTATCCCTTCTAGTGTCCAAGACCATTCATTCTTCGTTTAGTAAACATCCATCTTCTTCTCTTATAATAATCCTTCTCGATGGTCCTGTTACTCCGTGACCCAATCTTATCTGTTTCCAGAACAGCTTAACACATTGGCCCTGTAGTTATCAGAGAATTTCCTGTTATAGACACTTTTCTTCCTTTTCATCCTTTTTCATTTTTACAATCTCTTTTACTGTTAGATGTTTTATTTAAAGTGTAGACTTAATAAATAAATAAAAGATTTTCTAGACTATTGTTTAATTATACATTTTTTGTTTGATCGATAGCAGAAGGAAATAAGTCGTTACTATATTTGTCTTAGGGCCTGTTTCACCACCTACGATTAAGTTCCTATTAACTTACTTGGCAGATAATTTCATACAAATTCTGTTCCATTTTTGAATTTATTCGGTAAGTAGTGGCTATTCGGACATCGTGAAATAGGCCCTTAGGCATTTATAAAATAAGGGAATAACTCGCAATATTACTTTAAATACAACCAACCTGACTAGTATAAGTAACGTTATTCCCTTAACACTTCGTTAACAAGGGAACAACTCGAGAAAAACTAAAAAAAAATATAGTAGGAGTGACTGAATGTGGAAGTGATTACTATTAAATGAAAGGGCAATTTTTTATCTACAATACAAATTCGAAAAAAGTTATGATTTTAATTGCGAAATACTAAAAAACATTAAAAGTGTTGTTTTTTGCCTCTCCTGAAAAGTGACGAATTTGAGTTGTGCCCTTTTTTACTGGAGACACTGATATATAAGTGAATAAAGATAAATAAATAAAATAATAAATAATAACACCTGTCTTGAAGAGGTGAGCAGTACTGTAAAGTCCACATAATATATATTTTAACAGGAATTATGAGCCTAACGGACTACTGAGAAATCCATTAAAATAACACTATCACAAAAAGGAAAACTATCACTAAAGCTTTAGTAACAAAATAATGAAAACTAAATCCCTCTCAAATTCATAGCTTACTTAAAGTTTATAAAATCTCAGAAATGGAGGCCAAAATAGGTGCCTACAGTCGAACAAACTATTTGGTATACAGTCAAAAATACATCTTTCCACTAAACTGTCGACATATATTTTTATAGATACTTATTTATTTACTAGCACCCCGATCCCCGAGCCTGCTTCGCACTGTTTTTACGACTTGACAAAAAATCGAGATTTCTTTATTGTGTGTTAGTTTAATACATATTAATTAATTAATACACACAAACCTTCGGAATAAATAGTCTAAATGATGGTGAAAACCACATCAAAATCCGTTGAGTAGTTTAGAAAGACAGCGCGGTCACACAGGCAGACACGAAGAGCGACTTTAATTTATAATATGTGTATAATGTGCGTAATTACAAGAGAGTGATATTAAATACCTAATTACTACTCAGAACTCTACCAATTATTTCGAAGAATTTGCAATTTAGCTGCCTGTATATCAAATAAGAGCAGTGGTGGCCCAGTGGTAACTGCCGCGATTTACGAGTTACAGGTTCGAACCCAGACAGGCGCTTTACTTTATATAAATTATTTCATCACCTCTGCTCTCTAAACCGTGAAGGAAAACATTGTGAGGAAACTGGCATGTCCTTGAACAAAATTCGAAGACATGTGACATCTACCAACCCGCACTTTGCCCGCGTGGTGGATTACGGCCCACTTCCTCTCACAGAGAGGAGGCCTGTGTCCCAGCAGTGGGAACATTATAGGCTGATTATGCTATGCTGTACCAAATAAATTGTTCGACTGTACATGAAACCCAAACCAAACCCTCGCTTTGACTATTTCCACAGCAAAGAATTACTATTTCTGTCTAGACTAATAGTTGTCTCGCAAGTCTAGACGCAGATCAGACGCGACGGTTTGATGTATATCATATTTCAGGGACGTGTTTTTTCATTGAGATGTCTCTTTGTCAGGTTTCTGGAGAAAGATATTGCTTGATATATTTTTGTAATAACGTCACATCAGATTCATTCATAGTTTGTCGTCTGTTCGTACTTATTCTGTTCTTAATATTTCTATTAATCCATTTAAACTAATCCTAATAATATTATCATATTATAATATTATTATCTATATACAGGGTGACAGGGACATCGACACGAAAACAGTTACCATGGATTCAGTACGTGATTCTGAACGCCTCTGCGTTGAAAATTTTCGTCGGTTATTAAAAAAAAAATCTGCTGTTTCATAATTTAGACCGCGTAGTATTGCACTTTTCTATGAAACAGCAGTTTTTTTTAAATAACCGACGAAAAATTTCAATGCAGCGGGGTTCAGAAGCACGTACTGAAGCCATGGTTACAGCTTTCGTGTCGATGTCCCTTGGCACCCTGTAGGTATAGAGTATTATAAATGTGAAAGTTAATTGTTTGGATGTTTTTTATTCAATCACGCAAAAACGGCTGAACGGACTTAGATGAAATTTGGCAAACACATAGTTTATAGCCTGGATTAACACATAGAATACTTTTATCCCGGTAGTACGTTCCCGTGGGATAATTTCCGATATCAGCGCGGGCGAAGCCGCTGGTGAAAGCTATAGTATTACATATATAATGCGAAAGTAACTTTGTCTGTCTGTCGATTGTTCCTTTTTCACTCCTAAACGACTGAACGGATTTGGATGAAAGACACGGATTGACCATGACTTGGTGTAGAACAAAGGATAAATTTTTATGCCAGTAGTACGTGTTTTCCTGACGGATAATTTCCGATCTCCACGCTGGTGGATTCTCGGACTAAAGCTGGTTTTTAATAGGTGGTAATATTCTGACAGATGGGCATCTACAGGATAAGAAAAAGTACGAAGCATTACTGACCTATAGCTAATGATACCTAATGAGAAAAGTAAACAAAGTATTTTCTTTCTTTCTTTTTATTTTCAAAGAAAAAATCTAAACTTTAGGGGATTTATTTATTAACGTTGCTTAAAGTTAAGAAGTGACATTCAAACGTCAAAAATGTATGGTTAAACAGTCGCTAATCATTGCTTAACTTTAATCAACGCTTATAATAAACCCCTATTTTGACATCCCACTTTCTTAGCAACATTTAAGTTACTAATAATTTTTTCCCACTCTGCAACCAGCCTAAGAATGACACAACATTAATAACTTTGTCAGTTCACGCTAAGTTACAATAGAAGCGCATGACATGAAACAGGGGACATCCATTTACGATCCAAGTCAACCTTAAGTTAATGGCCGTTTACATTATGCCAGTAGTATTCCAGCCCAGTGTCAGATCGCAGCTGGAATACTCTGAACAGTGTTCTGATTCCCGTACCATGCACTGAATCCAGCCAGATAACCAGTCCAATAACAAAATCGTCTTTTTTTTTTCAATCCAGTGCTATTGGAATCGTCTAGAGAGAGCTAATCCAGCGGCATGCTAGTTCATTTTATTAATCGCTTCCATATTAAAATCATTAAAATTACTTAAGTGTTTACAAATCAACGGTTTTTGTGGCTGGAATAGTGTAGGTGACGTCATAAAAGTCATGAAATGTAAGAAAAGGGAGTAAATCATAGCGTGATGATTGGCAGTGTCAAAGAAAACCGTCTCTTGAAACGTCATCTCTTTCGAGTGACCACTGTAAATCAGTGCTGTGCTGTGGGTCCCCCATAGTACAGCAACATGTTGAGCGGAAGCCTTCTCGTCACAGTCATGATGTGCAGCTGCCGACTATTTCTGTTTTATACTCGTGACTTCATTGTACTTAATTACACTCTATTTGAAATGAGATTAGACATTTAACTCCTTTTTTACAATCCGTTTAACCAATTCTGACTTCTATACTGTAGGCATAAGGCATGAAAAGCAAAAAAGTTGTTATAAAACCAACTGTTTACCGCTGCTATTTGTCATGCCACCCACGCAATAGAAGTCAAAATCAGTTGAACGAACTGTAAAAAAAAATCTAATCTTATTTCAAATGGAGTCTAGATCTATTTTGTTTTGTTTTCTGATTACTCTTGTTTTTCTGTACTCGTATGCACGTGTTTCTGTGACAATTAGGGCCTATTTCACGATGTCCGAATAGCCACTACTTACCGAATAAATTCAAAAATGGAATAGAATTTGTATGAAATTATCTGTCAAGTAAGTTAATAGGAACTTAATCGTAGGTGGTGAAACAGGCCCTAAGTAAACCAATTGTCCTTTCTTTATTTTTTCTTTCTTTCTTGCGCCGATCCCAAGTCATTATTCTCTTGCCTTTATCCCAATCTATTTGGGTTCGGCGCAACAATGTAATTTTCTTCCATACTTCTCTATTAGTCGTCATTTCGGTAGTCACCCCCTCTCTAGCTATATCATCCTGCACACAGTCCATCCATCGTTCCTTTGGTCTTCCTCTACTGTTATAGCCATCTACATCCATAGTCACATATTTTCTCACGACCTCCCTAATGAGACAAGGGCAGGAAATTAGTAAGTTTAGATGACGATATCCAGTCCAGTCCAGTGGACTGAATTTACTGGATCTGCCGACTGGAATAATGTGAACCGGCCATACAGTTAAGTTAAAGTCACTGCCCTGTTTACTTGGCACAGTTTGGTCACTTATTGCCATTAAATATTAGTTCGAAACGTTATTAATCTTTGGAAAGGATAGAAACTTGAAAGTCATTGGTTTTGGTATTAGTTTCAGAGTGTATTGTTATAGATGTGGTTGGGAGATGGATATTATGGAAGTCAAATTCGAAAGTCATTTTGGGTTCATGTTATTAGGTGCCTAACAAGCAGACGGGCATCCTGGAGCCTATTTAATAAAACCAACAGGCGACATTTAACAGGTGACAATTCAACAATCCGTTGACGTATTTTTATTGTTTTTATTTTCATTTTGTGTCTAAGTGTGTTTAGTTAAATTTTTGATCTTCCTGTGCGAGTCTCATTAAATCCGTTTTGTTTGTTTCTGCTTCCCTGCAGACATTGTTATGATGCTGGAGTTCATCTAGGCAAATGCATGACCTCCAGAAGGTCTAGGAAAGTGGCTATCGCTTTCAAAGCGTTTCGTATTTCTACAACCACTTTCAACAGGATTAACAGAAGTTTTTCGGTAGCATATACAAATACATTTTTGACTTTTCAGAATGTCACAAACGACATTATCACACTGGCGCTTTGCGAGCGAGTTTTCAGCGAGGCCATTGTTCAACGTACTCGCTGCGTGTGCGTAGCGAGCGCGCTACGTGTGCGCAACGTTTTCGCCGCGTTTGTGTAACGAGAGCGATTGACATTAGTGTACAATATTTTGGAAATGCAGAGAACACGTCGCGTTGTCGCGGTTAGCACGCTTCGCACCCGCGGAGAGCACGTTCTCAGATCGCCTCGCTAGAAACACGCTGGCAAATCGTCAGCATGATAACCCTCTTAGTCTAAGCTCTCTGGGGACGCATTCATGTGAAGCCTGTAGGTTCTACAAAAAATTAGAAAACTTTTTAGAAGTCCTACAAAAATTCAGGTCTTTTCCAGTGAATGTAATTCTAGCAGGATTAGAGCCGACTTTCAGAGCAGCCTACTTTCATGTCTAGGATTAAATTGCGTCGGCGGCGGTCGGCTTAGCAAAGATAAACTTTATAAGAAACTGGTTTATTGAGTTGTGATATGAAAGCTGCAGTAAAATGGATCCACAGGAGCATAGAGCTGGCCTATAGCCGGTAGATTCTGATTCGCTGAGTTAAGGGAGATGCGCTAAGGTAGCCCGCGGAGATTTTTGGCCTCGCACGCACAGGTCATCATTATTAATTTTTACTTTTTGTTTATTCGAAATTTTTTGTTAGTTTTAGATGCTCCTTTTTATTTTTTATTACTGTTTGCATTTCTTATAATACCATAATCCCAAATAAAATATTTTTCGTGCTTTCTTTCTTTCCTTCTCTTTCTTCTCTATAGTAAATCTTGATGCAAAAACCGTACGAAGCAGGGTTAGGTGGTCGCCAGTGTGTAATAATCAGAAGTTATAAGGACTGAATTCTGGTTAGAATCAAATTCAAAATTCAAATTATTTATTAATGTTCATAATGAGGTTGTACAAGAACAGATTGGACGGTGACCCCCAAACTAGGCATTTGCCTGTATCTTGGGGGTCGAACTTGCGACATTTTCACAGCTATGGATAGTACACAGTGATTATTGCATAACCAGTAAACATAAACTCAACAATCAATTAAACATCAGCGTGAGATCAATCGGAGCGAGATAAAATAATCAGATAGAGGTACTAGATATAACCTACTCAAATGAACAGCTCCACAAGACAGCACTCAATAATATTAGCTCAGTTATTAACTAAATGTACCAGGCAAACATGACTCCGAAGCGTCCAGGCCACAATCGAATTAGCAAACGGCAGTGCCACTTACCGTCCACTTTAAGTCGGACCACCCTGCGCCGTACGGACCACTAAATTGCTTCTTAATGGGTACCCGCATAAATTATTATGGGTCTTCATTGGATGGTTGGGTCCCGCAAATGTCAAGGGTGCGTTTTGTTTGTTTACTTTTGGCAGCTGTTTTTAGGTACGTATATCGTTGAATGTTTGACCTTTTTTGGTGTGTTTTGAAAGGACGGATTGTGGGGATAAGGGCATAATACGAATAAGGGCTACACGATTGGATTGGGGATGAAAGTAACAGAGTCTTGTTGTATCAATTTTTTTATACCCCCTCTAATTTTTTTTCAGAGAATAAAAACATTTATAGGGATATTTACGTTGCTGAGCACATGAATTTTCCAAAAATATGAATCAGTGGATTAGGAATTTCCTCAAAACCCTTCGGATTGCGCTTGAAAGTGCATTACAGAATTGGGGTGCTGCATGCTCTATGCAAGTTGGTAGTTTTAATCTTTAAGTTATTACAAGTTCTGACTTTAAGCCTTAAATATTTTTGGAACGGTGCTCGGAGGCGACGACTGACGCCGCCGCGACGACGCCGCGCCGCCGCGCCGTCGCGCTTCTAAGCTGTGTGTATGCAACGTTGCCAGCCCGCTGTCCCGGCTGCCGCGCTTATACCTTCTATTTGACTTCTGCTACTTTGATTTTGCCTCTTTCTATAGGATACAATATGCAAGCACAAACTTCTTTTTGATATGTAACAAATCTTACCTCTCGCTTTCCTGCAATCAAAATCAAAACGAAAATCTAAAGAAAGAAGAAAGAAAATACGTTTATTTGCGGTAAACATGACGCATAAAAAGAATACAAACTAAAAAAATAAACAAGTTGAGGGAAAATATGCGTCACATCCACGCAAAACGGCCATCGCTCAGCATAATGCTGCGAGACAAAGCCCCAGCGCTGGTTTTCAGCGCCAGCGACATCTAAATACCAAATCAAATCTGTGACAGTGATTTCGTGAAAAGGGACGGAAGTGTGTAACAGGAAGCCGGGGAAGTGCGCGCTATTTCATTTGACCAATGAGCGCGCTCGGTGCTTGAGTTGGCCGTCAGATAGTGTCATGATGATAATGACGATTACGATGACGATGACGGTGGGTGACGGTGATGGTGATGATGAAGAATATTGTTTAATCATATTATGTCAGATGTTACAAATCATTATGCGAGTACTGTTAGGCTCGCTCGTTTTTTTAGTTTTACTCAACATGTTCATCATTGATACAGGTGTGATGTTTGTGGCTATATGTATTACAAAAAATGTACGTAGAGAGATATGGCAAAATCAAGAGGAGACGGTGCAGCGACGGTGCTTCGGCGGTGCGGGCGCGGCGGCGGCGGCGGTTCAGCGTTCAGTCTGCATGGTTACGCGAAGCGATGTCGGCGCATCTGCGGTGCCGTCTACACGACTTGCGGGCTTGAAATAGGAATTGACTGGTAGAAATCGTCGCGTAAGCCCACGCTCGCACGGACGTAAATCTATCGCGGCGGGATTTTATCGCTCACTGAATTTTCGACTGTGGGTGTTGAGCCGAGCGATGAGAATCTAACGTGCTGGGTAGCAAGATTGCTTCAGAACGAGATCGTTCCAGCGCGTTGAAAAAACACAATGTTGGATTTTCAACTCTCGGCGCTAAGCTGAGCGTTGAAAATCCAGTGTACGAAAAATCTTCGCCGCGGGAAAAAATTGCCCGTGCAAACCTGGGCTAAGAAAAAGCGTTATGCCCCCTCCATGTGACTTTCTCTCTTTCAATTATATACGAGTGTGAGTCTGTGCGTACGAGTATAGCTAGCGTAAGGAACTTCGTTCCTGTCGGGTGTCCCCCGACCGCACACGTTTTTTTTTCTAGCATTACATGTGAGATCTTTTTTTTTTCTTTTGTGCCAAATAAACGTCTCTCCTCACATCCCTTACAAAAGCGGATAAAGTACAAAGAGACAGAAATAACTGCAAACTGAAAGAAAACAAACTCATTGCCGAAGTTAGTCGAATTTATTCCAAGTTTAGGTGTCCATAAATTTTCATGGTCCTTCGTGATCCCCACCCCTTTTTACTTTTCTGTGGTTCAATAACAACCGAGTTTCACTACTTTGTTATAGACGTAGGGTTGCCAGTAGACAGGAGTATTAAATAAAGGAATTATTCAGAAAATATACAAATGACTGTTATGTTCATTTTTCAAAAACCCGACTGCAAAATCACACACACAAATGGTCAAAGTGCCATTATAATTTTGTAGCCGACAGGCATGCGACTACGGCTTTACTTTGACCATTTTTGTACCTATGCTATGTCTTGATTTCTGTCCGAAATATTTTCTAGTTTTATACTTTTTAGAGCGTGATTTTTCAGTAGTCGGGTTTTCGTTTTTAAACTTGCTTTTTATTTAATTTGTTTTGGGGTTATGTTTTCGTAATAAAGTGTTTGCAGAGCCGCTTTATTCTTTTTTGTATAGGTTAAATTGTATAACAAGTATTAATTTTACAGCCGCGCCGCCGTACGTAGCACAGTCTTACTTTTGCATGTTTTCAACAATTTAAACATACTCGTATTTATGTACTTTAAAAATATAATATATATACAAATTTGTAATGTGCTCGTCAAGCCCTTTCATTTGATACCAAACATGGTATGATTAAAAATTTTTTTTTTTTTCGTTCGTGACTTTATGTCCTCTAGAGGGCGCCATATTGAATTTAATGTAATTTCATATAGCCTATAACCAGCGGACAATCAGGACGCTTCTAACGATACCTCATTTGTCAAATTATGATCAGTGGTTATGAGGTTACAGATGAACATACATACATACATACGAGTACATACATACATACATACCAGTCAAAATCATAACCCTCCTTTTTGCTTCGCCGAAGTCGGGTAAAAACAAGCATTATAATCTATAGAATTTTCCGGTTTCGCAGGCGACAAACAAAAAGTTACACCATATTTTCAGGTTATTGGTTTGTCCACAACCTGCAATGCTATAAAATATTACGGATAGACACAAAAAAAATAAAATTGCGGGGCGGTCTTCTCTGGAGACTGCCGATGGAAGTGAAAACTAAGTAACGCCATCTCACGAAAATGTCAGGAATGTATGTGGCTTGTGGTCAGTACAGGAACGAAACTGTAGCTCCATTGAAACAATTCCAAAAAAATAAAACAGAGTGCGCTGTCAATTCCACTCTCCCTCCATCTAACGAATTTTCGAGCAGGTCATGTGACGCCTGATGCGAGTTTAACATTTTTACCCATCCCAAAAAGTGCTGAACGCGCCTAAAAAAGTTAAAACTTCAAAAAAAAAAAACATACATAAAGTCGTACATTATAACCTCCTCCTTTTTGGAAGTCGGTTAAAAACTGGCCTGACACAAACATGGCCCATTTTTACGCTATCAAAAACTTTTTAAACCAAGTTATTATTCCTAATTAATTAAACTTAAACATATAAGTTATACTATATTTTTGTAATCCTTAAACTTACGTAGCCCGATTACGGAAAATTAAAAATGATCTAAGAAGTACGAAACAAGAAAATATTTCAGACAGCAAACAAGACATAGGTACAAAAATGGTCAAGCTAAAGCCGTCATCGCATTCCATTAAAATTTTCTAGGTGTTCCTGGCACCCACATGGTATACTACATGGTAGGTTTTTTGTTTCTTACTTTTTAAATCACTTTTATTTTTCCGTATAGTCGGGTTACAGTTTTACTTAATTTTTTATATTAGTGTCGTCCCTAAACGCAACCGGCATGGCGATTCTATGCTCTGCGATCGAGCTGGAAGTAGCCAGCGCGGCAGTTACACCCAAAAAAAAGTTTTTCACAAGTTCCTTTACTAATTTCACCAAAATCTATATTTTCTCAAGTTTCCACCGTGGTTCGTTAGTCGTCGTTCACGATGTAATAACGAACGGTCGAATGTTCTGGAATTTTATGACGTCATAAAATTCAAAGCCCACATTATAGCATCGTCGTACCTACAATCTCACATTTCAGTACTAGGACGGTATGTAACAGCGGAGGTTGGCGAATATTACGAATAGCCATACTAAAGTAAAGTAGAGAAATTATTTTGTTTGAAATGCTGCCCTTTTTGGATTCGTTCATGAATTTGATGAGGAATTTACAATGAAACATTGTTTCTCTGTATTTATAAAGATAACTGTCATATTTAAAATTAAGTACGTATGTCCTTTTGAATAACAATGGTCAACGCAGACTTACGAATCACCAACTTAGTTTTAACCGATTTCAAAAGAAACATTATAATTATCTACTTTTTTATCCGGTTTCCGTACCCAAAAGGAGAACGCTATTAGATTCCTACGCCTATGTAATCTGTCTGTCCGTCTGTCTGACACAGGGTCTATATTTTAAACATTAATCGTTACAGAATCTGCAGAGCATGGATTTAAATCCTTTTTATTTTATTTACCCGCAACGTTAAGCGATAAGATTGCTCATTATGTCGTCTTAGATAAATATCTGGCTCAGTGGTATTGACATCGACTTACGAGTTGTAGATCGTGGGTTCGAACCCAAGCAGGCGCTATAAATTCTGTGAATAATTTCGTCACCACTGCTCGTTAGTGCAACTTATGTGTTTTTGCAGTCGGGTTTTTTTATAACTTTTTCTCAGCCTGTCACCCCTTGCAACGAAATAATCTAGACTGTTCCAAGTTTCCACAAAGTATGAACGAAGAAGTTTATAATTTTATTTCGTCGTCTGTTGCACTTTCCACAATTCAATCGAATGCAGTAAATAAAAGTTGATTCACACGTTTCATTGAGTGTAGTCGGTCTCCTGAGATTTTCGATTACTGGTGACATCGAACTTTGCACTGCGCACAGTATATTTTTTCTTTCAATTGAAAGAAAGAAAGAAAGAAAACGTTTATTTGGACACAGTTCGTGAAACACAAATTACAAAAAAATAAAAACAACAAAATAATCTATAAACAATAAGTGTGTGCCTCACGGCTGCCAAAAAGAATTAACCATCAGATGAAGAGTACGTGGCGTCATCTTCATCGTCACAAGCGAACTACGCATCACATTGACGGCACACAATCCTGGATCGCAGAGTTTACCGCGCGACTAGCATATAAACAACGTCCCGATACCAATCGTTGGGCAGTAGCCCACCAGACACAACACCCGTCTAGTCAGAGGATCCTCCCTTTTCTATTTAACTTTACACTCTGTTCCTCATTCCTCTAGCAGTGTCTAGATAAGCCCTTTTCGTAACATCCCCGACAAGGTCGTGGTTTCGAACCCAGGCAGCCGCTTTAAATTGTGAAAATAACCCACTGCTCTCAAACCGGTGAAGGAAAACATCGTGAGGGAACCGGCATGTGTTAGAACCAAAAATTCAAAAACATGTGACATCTACCAACCCGCACTGGGCCCGCGTGGTAGATTACAGCCCACTCCCTCTCACAGAGAGGAGGCCTCTGACCCAGCAGTGGGCTGATTATGCTTAGTACTTTTCTATGAATTTAAAATAGAACAGAATTCATATTTTTATCTGCATGATAAAGTTACCTTGGCTCTCATACGGTCTCAGTTTTAATTCTACATCAAAATTGCATCAAAGCAAGTTTATTTGTACAAATAATCAAATAAAAGTCCGTTAACTGTAGAAAAGAAAATCTTTTCTAGACTTGAAATTATTCAATTTGTAAGTCGGGACGTAGGTACTTAAGTCTGGAATTGCGGCTTCAGACTAGCATTAAAAAGCGTGATTTTCTTTACAGAGAGACCTTTTAACATTGTTCTATTATATTGATTAATTAAACCCTTTTGTTACTACTTGAAAGAGAAAAAACCGAAAAAATTGGCAGAGTATAGAGTGCCACCAGTGGCACTCTATCCCTATCGGATAAAGTGCCACTACAGGCACCCTAGTAACACCGCCTCGGCCCGGCCAAAGTGCCGCAAGCATTGGATTGTCATTGTCACTGTTACTAAGTCACGTCACTTTTGTTTGATTGTCGAGATTAGATCGCTGTAAAACACCACATTCCCAAAACATTACATTCTCTTGTGCCTAAACGGACCCTGGCACTTCGCCGGCCGCTGCCGCGGCACCGCTCGCTACGCTCGCTCGGCTCGTGCGTTGTGTGGTCACAGTTCTAACCTAACCTAACCTAAATAACAAGTGACAGTGACAATGCAACGCTCATGGCACCCTAGCCGGGCCGAGGCAGTGACACTAGAGTGCCACAAGAATACTCGCGGCACTCTATACACTTCGGAAAAAATATTGATAAGTTACTTTATAAAAAGAAAAAGATTACCAAAGCTTACTGAACATTATCAACCAGTCAATGATTTCCAATACACGACCATTTCCATTCGTAGCCAATGTGCTACGTGCTACGGTTTGGCTACGGCGTAGCCGCGATGTAGCACCTAGCACCACGGTTCACAATTGGGATGTTTTTAGCACTTTAAATTTGATGAAAACAGCAATAAACTTGTTTGTCAGCACTTTAAAATAATAATACATCTATAATTTGATATTATCACTTTATTAAACATGAACTACACAGTTCTAACCTAACCTAACCTATATACACCCTGTTCAAAATGACGAATCATGCAATCTGCCTGCGACTAGATAATTAGACAATCCTACGACATAGTAATAAGCTAAGCATATTTATAGTGGAAACCATTATTTTTATAGTTCATTTAATTAATTTTTAACCGACTTCAAAAAAAGGAGGAGGAGGTTCTCAATTCGTCGGAATGTTTTTTTTTTTTTTTTTATGTATGTTCCCCGATTACTCGGAGACGGCTGGACCGATTTCGAAAATTCTTTTTTTATTTGAAAGGATATACTTTCTATTTGGTCCCATTGTCATCAAGTCAGGATTGGATGATGGAATCCTGGAGAAGTCGAGGGAACTCTTGAAATATTATAGGCACACCTATAGCGATTTAGGTATTTTTTATAGTAACTCTTGAATTTGCTCTCGAAAAGCACCATTTAGTGAAGTGGAACTGATGATGAAGACCACAGATGGCCACCGGAACAACTCAATAATACGTATTTCACGGGTTGCGAACTTGCGATTCGATTACTTTAATATGGTTGCCAAGCAATTTATGCCCGTCACAATACGTAGGGTGAAAAGGAGCTGATGGCGAAGTACCAGAAGAACTCCTCAACAATGAACGTCCCTGCATCGGGAAAAGCAATATTTTGTAAAGGGTGATGAGCAGTTGACATTAGGCTATTGTCACTTAGATAAATTACAAACCGACCCACTAAAAAGCGAGAAAAAAAACTTTTTTACAAAAAAAACAACCGACTTCCACTATAAAGTAAAAAATAACTAAAATTTCGGAAGTCGGTGGCATGTAACGAATATCCGTGTCTTTGGTTTTGAATTTTCGTTTTTGCCACCGACTTCCGAAATTTTAGTTATTTTTTACTTTATAGTGGAAGTCGGTTGTTTTTTTTGTAAAAAAGTTTTTTATAAAATAATAAAGATTCTTGTTTCAGTCTATATTTCGGCCGCCCAGAGAACGCGTTCTTGACATCTGTCAGTTGAGTACAGAAGTATAGATACCTACGTGTTTTACGAATTTATACTTTATAATATCTGAGAGGTGTTAGGAACGTATTCCCTCGGTGGCCGGAGTTAAGTTGAATTGTTAAAAGTTTATCTGAATGCTAGTATTTTACAAGGAGATAAACTAAAAGTTGGCTGGCTCGAAAGTCTGAAAGTTATCAGACTGGCTTCAGATTTAAAAACGGATACCACTAGGTACACAACAAACAGCATTTTTTTTTACTCTTGAAAGATTTACTATCAATTCAAAGACAGTCTGAATAGCAAGGTAAAAGCTAACTCCAATTAGTAACGAGAAACCTTTGCTAAAATCCATATTGAACGGATGAACCACTCACATTTCATTCAATATAATTCCAGTATTTTACATTTAGTATTTTCATGGAACATGGAATTTTAGATATTTCTGAATTCTGGGAACCACTCAGAGTAAATATTCGTCTGCACTGGTTGATCTCGTGGCTAAATAATAATAACAGCCGCACAGGTCGATGCATCAGGTTAAGCTACGCTTGTCGGGGTTGGTCTGTGGATGGGTGACCATTTTTACATATTGAGACTCCTCCGTGCCTCGGAAAGCACGTTAAGCCGTTGGTCCCGGCTGTCATTCGAGGATCTTTGACACTCGCTTCGGGTTGTCAGAAGCCCGAAAGTCTGACAACAAGCTATCTAATTACGCAACACATTTTCGTAAACGATTCCGATTAATCTATTTCATTTTGACAGTTCAACAATATTCATTGCGCTATTTGCGTTGTTGAGCAGATTTTTTTTTCGAACTTATGAAGCAATGGATTAGCAATCTGTTTTAAAACGATTCAAATTCTGGTTGATCGTGTATTACGTAATTAGGGTACTGTCTTACCAAAGGGTATCGTATTACCCAGTTACTGGGTTGTGGAGGGCAAATAGGCGCTCCAAGTAAAATACTGTATCCAAGTATAACAACAATGTTAACAGCATTGTTGTGTTTCGGCAGCTAGAGATAAGATAGCCAGTTCCTCTGTCGTTGAGGATACCGGGTGAAGCTCGGTTCCACCTTTGGCCTGATCATCACTTACCATCAAGTGAAATGCAGGCCAAGAGCTTCCCCGTAGAGGGTAAAAAAAGGTGATGATGATGATTACATCATCATTTTAGGGTTCCTTACCCGAAAGTTGCCAAACGGAACCCTATTACGAAGCTTAATCCATCCATTCGTTAGGACGCTTCGAGTGTTGGTCCGGTTAGACTGGAAGCTGACCCCAACATAGTTGGGTAAAGGCTAGGCAGATTGAACTGGTGGATTCAATTTTTTTTTTCTTAGGTAAACGAAACTTTAATATTAATGTATTATACACATAAACCTTCCGGAATAAATTCTCTAAACGATGGTGAAAACCTTATCAAAATGTGTTGCGTGGTTTAGAAGAACAACGCGGACATACAGACTAACGCGAAAAGCGACTTTGTTTTATAATACGAATGAAGTGTATAGAGTGCCGCGAGTATTCTTGTGGCACTCTAGTGTCGCTGCCTCGGCCCGGCTAGGGTGCCGTGAGCGTTGCATTGTCACTGTCACTTGGTATTTAGGTTAGGTTAGGTTAGAACTGTGACCACACAACGCACAAGCCGAGTGAGCGTAGCGAGCGGTGCCGCGGTAGCGGCCGGCGAAGTGCCAGGGTCCTTTTAGGCACAAGAGAATGTAATGTTTTGGGAATGTGGTGTTTTACAGCGATCTAACATCGACAATCAAACAAAATACCAAGCGACGTGACTTAGTGACAGTGACAATGACAATCCAATGCTAGCGGCACTTTGGCCGGGCCGAGGCGGTGTTACTAGGGTGCCTGTAGTGGCACTTTACTAAAGTTGCCACTGCCTTTATAATATGTAATGACTTATCTATACATCTACATAGTATTGATAATTCATACAGCCAGGCAGCATTTACATTTTCAGCATTTGCAGCTTCAGTTTACATAAAATGCTATGAAATGTCCGACGTGCATAATATTGTTTGCGCGTAAACATGGTAACATTATTGCTGTCTGATTAAATGGGTATTTCCAATAACCGGGTTTTGGAAACAAACATTGTGAGGATGAATGTGTGACATAAAATCGAATAGAGTAGGTACCTACTCTATTCGTTAGGTATTAGGCAGGTACTGTCGACATCAAAACGATGCATATTATAGCCTCGACAAAAATCTTTGTTTCACAATATTATAGTATCAATGTATGCCCACAAAACATATTACACACTAGTTTCGCTATAATCGCCCTTACTCTTTATATCATCAGCTATCTTGTGCGCCCATTGTGTCACCCTATGTAAAACTTCTAAACCTATGTCTGTAATTTTTATGGTGTACATAATAAAGAGTATTCTATTCTATTCTATCTGCCAATGAAAGTCCCGACAAAATCGGTCCAGCCGTTTCGGAGATAAGAAGTGGCGTATTTACCCTAGGGCCAAAAGGGCCATGGCCCGGGGCGGTAGGCTGCGAGGGGCGGAGCAGTCTAACCTGTCCGAGTCAGGGTGCCCCAAGCTCAAGTCCCAAGCTCGATTCGCTCGCTCTTGCATCAAAAGTGTTCCTAGTAACAGTAGTAACATCGCCTTTTGTCCATACACAAAATGTTTTATTGCGCTAACCTCAACACTCAACCAAAACACCAAATGACAATGCAATGCTTTTTTTTTGCGGTGGGGAATTATGGAATTACTTCTCCTGCTTTGGGCGGAGCGGGAGGGCGTGTCAGACTTTTACTGACTAAAAGCCACCCGTGTTCCCGGTGTGTCACCAGGGGCCACGGTATCCCTTTCGGACTTTCCCGCGACCCTGGCATCGGCCCTAGCGGACCCCGTCAGTTGTGCTGCCATTTCTTAGAGGCGCACGTGGAACAAAATGCACCGTCGACCCCTGGTCCTTATCGGCAGCGAGCATTGCTCACTGTCCGCAAGCCTGCACCTACGGTTGTTGGAAATCGGCTATGGATTCCCGACGCCCAGGGGCGTCACCAGCGGCGACTAGAAGCATGAGGGCGCCTTATTTGCCTTTCCCTCACGTGCTCCGCCTCCTCTTTCGCGAGCATTACTGCTTCGCAGAAGAAAGTGATGACTTCCAATGCCCTCTCGTTCCGCATCATGGCCTGGACCAGGGCCGGACGCGAGAGGTCACTGCCGCCGATCGCCTCCACAAGGACACGGCGGTGCTCCGCCCAAGCCGAGCAGACGTCCACCGTATGCTCCACCGTGTCCTCCGGGCGATCCACATAATGGTGACCTGGGCGTTTCCTCCCGCCTTATCTGGAACAGGAACCCCCCGAAGCAACCGTGTACGGTGAGGACCTGCGTCAGGCGGAAGGTGAGGACGCCGTGGCGCCTCTCTACCCACTCCTCAAAGAGGGCCGCAATTGTGGCGTGCCAAGCACTAGGTTGCGACAATCGCACTCTCCATGTCGCTATGAGATCCCGCCGGAACTATGTCCTGCTGTACCGTGATTTCTCGCGGCAGCGGAGTTACGCCCCAGCGTTTTGCCTCCTCGCGCTACTCCAATATGTGCGCGAGGACTTTGACCCCATAGGGCAGAAGCCGCTTCAAGGCAGCCCCAGCCCGCTCCAGTCTGGGAGCCAAACGTCGGAAATGCTCCACGAAGTTCCACCGGCTGTCGAAGACGAGCCCCAAGCGATGTCTAGAGACCCCTCCCGCACCAGCCGCCCAACGAGGCGGTCTGCAATGACTCTTTCAAAGAACTTGCCCATCTCGTACAATGCAAAGTTGCGGCTGACACAGACGGCTTTGCGGCCATCATGCGCAAACGGTGCGCTTCTATCATGCGCCGCACGCGCGACAGTCCCAACACCATCCTGCGCGCGCTGGCGGACCGGTGGGGCTCTCCGATGCTGGCTCGCTGGATACGGCTGCACGCAGTCGTATAGTGATCTATCACCACCATCGGGGTGTCCACCCGGATCCGCCACTTGTGTACTGTTTTCATTGTAGAATAGGATAAAATAATTTGCTATTTTTATATGTTATTTTATTAAATTATTTTATTTTATTTCAATCAATTATTATTACTTAATTAAATTAATTTCTACTAACACTACTAATTAGTACAATTGCGAGCTTACACACTAGTGTAAGCTCGCAATTGTACTAACAAATATGGATGTAATCGTAAGATGAGTCTGAAATAAATGATTAATTATTAATTATTATTATTATAAACGGGTCTAGGTAGCGCCACTACTGTGGCACTTTATCTGATAGTGAGGAATGTTGCTAGAATGTAGCTAGCTATACGCTTCCTAACAAATATGTTTGTACAAAATTAAAATCGTTAAAATCATTTTATCTCTCTATGTTATATTTGTTCTCAAAAGTCATGATTTCATGAAAAAGTCATTCAATGGACACACACTGGGGTTTTATACTAGAATAGTAAAATTTTTTGTTTTTTTTTTTCGTTAACTTATATACCTTATAGGCCCAGGGCGCCGAATCTTAAAATACGCCACTGAAATAGGTAATTTGTATTTTTTTGTGTATTTGTCTGTTTGTTCTGGCTTATCTCAGATAAGCCAGAACAAACAGACAGATACACAAAAAAATACAAATTATTTTTGGTTTTATGTCAGTTAGTAGGTACCGTTTAAAGTTTCGTATGCATTCAGTAAAAAGCTGTTACTTTGACGTTACAAATATACACTTCAATTTCATTTATTTGATGGTGATGATTTTTATAAATTCAAATTATTTTATTTCACATAAACCTATATGGGCACGTCTTATGAAACGTCAGAAGCTATGCACGGCTCCAATTGGTCGTTTCTTATGGAAAAGAGCCGGCAAGAAACTCCACGGTTATTCTTTTAAAAATAATTGGATTAATGTAGGTATATACTTAGATTGGGTACCTACTTCATTGTAGCTCACACAGTTTTATGGAACATAAATAATTGTAGACAGTCAAATTAATTCTTGGCGATGTATGGATAATCGTTTTGTGGTCAGTTATGTTGGCAATAGGTTACAGTACGACACAACTTAGATGTAGCATCGGCAAAATTCGTAAAACCGATCACCATCCGAATTGAGTGCGCCTTCGCCATCACCAATCTGTATTACTGCTTCAGCTGAATATGATCTTTCGAAAACGCAATAAATTGTAAAGTCTTATAGCCAAATACATTCGTAAAATTGAAATGAATGAATGAAAATTTTAAAATCTATGCTACATCTAAGTTGTGTCGTACTGTACAAGGCTAGCGAAGTTTTAAGTACTGAATGTTGAGTGTAGACTCATGTTGGCAATGGGTTACAAGGCTAGCGAATTTTTAGGTACAGACGCCAGCACATCAACCTACTTCAATCTGTCAAATTTTCCCAATCAACAATAAACCTTATTCTTTAGCGATAAAGTTGAAAATCTATTAAAGAAATTTGACAGATTGTAGTAACTTGATGTGCTGGCGTCTGTACCTACTTAAGCGGGCTGACTGAATGGCGAGGGTAGGAAGGCCAAGGTAGAGATTGTCATCATTCACAGATCAATTTTACCCACTATATTGGCCTTGCCAAGCTCCACACTCCTGTGCGAGTCTCATCTGCGGTCCTACCCGCGACAGCAATAATGTCATCTGTCATGCGTCTACACATCTCGCCGCCGGTTCTTTCCTTTATTTTATGTCAATTTGAATTCTACCATTATGATCCCGGAGCGGGCTGGTGGATGTCGCGTGTCTTCGAAGTTTAAATAGGTACCATTTATGTTAGACATGCCGGTTTCCTTACGGTGTTTTTCTTCACCGTTTTAAAACCAGTGATAATAAAATCGAAAAGTGCTCTGAGTTCGAGAGTTTGAAAAGTCTCTGGGTTCAAATTCTAACCCATGGAAAACGTACCTAATTGAAATGGATTAAATACCAACGAATTCACATAATAAAATCTCGGGACGATGCGACGTACCGAGTTCCACAAACAAGGTAGATACTTACCTAAAACAATTAGCCAGCGGCACACTGTTGAAACTCAATTATGTCTTAATGAATGCCAATTTGTGACTGGAATAGTCACATAGTCACACGGCTTAGTGGATTGTCTCGGGGATTGGCCCCGTCTAAATGGTTATTTACTCAGTGGCGCCTATAAGATAAGCAAAGCAAAATCATTGTGACCGCAAAAACGTCCCTATGAAAAATTTTAACAAAAAAATTAAAACCGACTTCCAAAAAAAATACTACAAAGTGAAAAATAACTTTAATTTCGGAAGTCGGTGTCTTTAGTTTTTAATTTTCGTTTTTTGCCACCGACTTCCGAAATTAAAGTTATTTTTCACTTTGTAGTATTTTTTTTGGAAGTCGGTTTTAATTTTTTTGTTAAAATTTTTTATTTTTCACTTTTTAGTTGTGGTTCCTACCCCACATAAATTTGAATACCACTACCTGCTATGCAAATAACAGTGACAGGAAGTTATCATCATATCATCCATATAAACTAAGTCCGAAAAATATGTATTATTGAAGCTAAGTCAAAAACTATCCAAGCAAAGTTGATACAATTTATATGGGACCACCTCGGGAGCTTACCCTTTCAAACAAAAAAAAAATTTCAAAATCGGTCCTCAATTGACGGAGAAATCGGTGAACATACATAAAAAAAAAAACATAGGACATAAAGTTGAACATAGAACCTCCTCCTTTTTGGAAGTCGGTTAAAAAAAGAAATAACATAGAAAAATTATTTATTCTACACAAACAAGACGAAACATACAAAAAAATAGACAAGATACACACACGAGTCCCGTTAAGAGTAACGGGGTTTAAGTATATTATACCCTCCAGGCCTCCATTTTAATTTATTTTTCCCGACTCCCGTTACTCGAGTTCAAAAACCTCCCGATACCCTTATCGAGAGGTTTTTGAACTTGCCATCAAGCCAGGATAATTTTAACCTAATGTAGATAGATGTTTACAACCCTCTTGAAGATGTTCACTTTGTGAAATCCACGCCATTTATATTCAGGGCTTACCAATCTGGTTGTCCATAGCAACCAACGGCTCAAAGGATTAGGTACGCCTACAACATCTAAAACACGGCTAAAACATGTTTATTCATAATAATTTTCCGGATTATAAATATGATAATAATTTGTAATCTACGTAAAGGGCAAATATGATTCGTTAGGCTCTTCTCTAGGTAGATTTTACCAAGAATCGTAGGCTTAACACCTACTTTAATTTCGAAATAAACCTACACCGTGATATGGATTCCGCAGATCAGATAGAAAAGTTGAGTGTGAGCACACCAAACAATTCCAAGAATATCTGTCAGCTTCATCAACTGCTGCTATTCGGACGCATTACGCATTCGATACTCTTCACTATTATTCACGATACGTTATCGATTTTGTAGTGAATGGACGTAACATACGATACGCGACTGTGTATCCTTCGCCGGTCACGTCATGTTGTGCCAACATGCAGTGTATTGGCACAACAAATTCGAAGTGTATAGAGAGCCGCGAGTTTCTTGTGGCACTCTAGTGTCACTGCCTCGGCCCGGCTAGGGTGCCGTGAGCGTTGCATTGTCACTGTCACTTGTTATTTAGGTTAGGTTAGGTTAGAACTGTGACCACACAACGCACGAGCCGAGCGAGCGTAGCGAGCGGTGCCGCGGTAGCGGCCGGCGAAGTGCCAGGGTCCGTTTAGGCACAAGAGAATGTAATGTTTTGGGAATGTGGTGTTTTACAGCGATTTAACCTTGACAATCAAACAAAATACCAAGTGACGTGACTTAGTGACAGTGACAATGACAATCCAATGCTTGCGGCACTTTGGCCGGGCCGAGGCGGTGTTACTAGAGTGCCTGTAGTGGCACCTTATCCGATAGGGACTCACACACTGGGCACTCTATACACTGCCCAACAAATTTGTGTTTATTGATGTCCAATGTACCTATGTCGCTAAAAGTACGTGGTTCAAACAGTATCCAATTGTGAAACTACAGTCCTACTTAAATAGTTGTACGATGATACAAATCTACCTCATCATCTGTCTGCCTAGCCTATGTTGGGGTTGGCTTCCAGTCTAACCTATCCACCCCAGGCCGATCTGATTTCCACAACCCAGTGACTGGATAACACGATAGCGATACCCCTTAAGATTGGTTGTCAGACTTTCGGGCTTCTGACGACCCGTAACAACTGTCAAAGATCAACAAATGACAGCCGGGCGGGTCCTGGAAACACTGGTTGTCAGACTTTCGGGCTTCTGACGACCTCTAACGACTGTCAAAGATCAACAAATGACAGCCGGGACCAACGGCTGATCGTACTTTCCGAGGCACAGACGGGTCTTGGTATGTAAAGATGGTCACCCATCAACAGACTAACCGTTGCAAGCGTAGCTTAACCTGATCGATCAACCCCTGTAGCAGATGATACGTTATGATTATGGTGTAGGTACGCTTGTCTATGTCACTCGATGAGCGAACGGAATCCTCTAGGTGACAATGAGAAGACCTACCGAGGGGAATCAGTTCGCTCATCGAGTGACCTCAGAGAAGACGGTGGCACAGGGGTTACGTGCTGCCGTGCACAGCGAAACTCGGGACAGACTCATTACAGTCACCCAAGGTATATGGTCTCTCAGGCACTGGAGGTTGTTTTGGAGTTGGTCTCTTATGAAGACCAGGAACCACCTTTGCTGATGGTGCCCACCAGGGTGGTTTTTGTGGGGTAACAAACCGCAGACCAGTACACTAATTACGTAATACACGATCAATCGGAATTAGAATCCTTTTGAAACAGATTGCTAATCCATTGCTTCATAAGTTCGTAAATAGTAGATTGTTATACAAGGGTCGAAAAAAATCAGGGTATTTAGACTTACTTTTCATTTCGAATATAAGGAAAGTAAAACATAGTGTTTAAAATAGTTATTGATATTAAATAACAAATGATTAGTACCCATTGAGTTATATAACTAGAGAAGCAAACCTCATTAAAATGTGTCAAAAAAGTGTAGCCACTATTTAAACGCGACGACGTAGCTTTGAAACCACTAAACATTTAAAAGTAAACATATATCTGTCTCACTCACACAAGTCGCAAGAATAATACCGACGCTTAGATTAGACAAAGACCGCAATATAAACATGCAATGGCAGTAACTGGCGGGATGGGGTTGCCTACCCATGCGAAATTTTGCCCAACTTTTTAAGCCATAAAAACGTTTAAAAAAACGGTAACGTTTTTTTAACGTAAAGTTAAATTATATAAAAAAACATTTGAATTATTGTATTTCCTATCGGATGTGTATTAGAGTTCGCGTATCACTGGTCAGTTTCGCTGAATCGTCAGTTTATTTAATTCGCCAGTTTCGTTGATTAGTCAGTTTCACTGATTCGTCAGTTTTGCCAATTAGACAGTTACGTTAACTTGACACTGTCAAGTTGACTGCGAACACTGGAAACTGTCAAGTTTCACAGTTTCCAGTGTTGTTTTCACCATGGTACCAGGAATACGTTAGAAGTTTATCACTAATGAAAATAATTAAGACATTTTCTTTTTGAATATTTTTTATTTATTAATTATTAATGAAATCATACTCCGCTATGTAACATTAATTTTGTATACAATTGCCTTTTAGACTCTTTTTTATAAGTTTGAGTGAATAATTTGCTTTCATGATACAATCTTATTTTTAAGTATTTATAAATAATGGCATTTATTAATAAAAGGGAATGATCCACTTCTATTGACGATAAATGATCTCCCGGGTGTATCGCAAATTCTTTTAGGATATACGGATTTTTTTAAGAGGGTTTACGTCGTTCGGCATTTCATACAAACTTACAAGCCCTTATTTTTCGAAATGACTGAACCGATTTTAATGAAACTTCATACGCATATGCAAGATACAAAGGTCTAAAAACTTAGTTAAGAACATTTTCGAAATGTCTTATTTCAAAGCAGATAACTGGAAATCTCTGTTTCTATGGAAAATTAAAAATCGGTCTAATTTGGCTGTAACACTATTTTTCGTAAATGTTCCTAACTGATATGTTTCCTGTAATATGTGTGTACATCCACCCTCAACAAACGTCACGTAAGGCCGCAATACTGCTAAGGGTGTGATGATACATGAAAATATATGATAAGTTAAACGAGCCTACTAAGACCTACAAGCCTAACAGTCCCTACAACTCTAAGCCCTACAGCCCTAACCTATCATATACCTAGTATGTGATAAATAAATATATAAATAAGTTCAGGATGTCTGCACCATGCGACCTAAGGTTACAGACGGATAGTAGGCAAGATTCCAGGTTCGGGAAGGGTACACTCACTGCCAGTCCCGCAAACTCACGAGACTGATCAGAGATGGCTAAAGGTGTCTTGGCCACAGTGAGGGGTAATGAGACGAGAATATAAAATTCAAATCTGATTTATTTACAATATATTACTGTTTATATACTACTTTTTCTTAACACACACTAATGTAGAAAATCTTTGTATCCTATGCGTGTAAGATGCAACCAAATCAATATTTTAACTGGGCCGCGCGTAAGCCGGGCCGAATGCTGAGTCAATGTCCAAAGGTAACATTGAACAATGTGTATGTGTTCCTGTGATATGTTTTTAATTTTTCTTAGTCTTCCAGCCGATACATTTTTCAAACGGTGAATTATTTTCCTCATTTTGTGCTTTCGGGGCCTTTCAGTTAGTTCGTCTATCTCTTCATCGATTTCCACAGCATCCACATCCATATTTTCTTCTACTGAAAGCTCCACCTGCTCTTTAGAATAACGGTTGTCCTGAAAAATTAAAAAAAAATTGTAACCAAAGCAGCTTTTTACAATCTAAAAATCAAGTTGAAAAAAGCATCCAGTACACAATGTAGTTTGAATTCAATGGGAAGGCATTTTTTGTTGACCTTTACCATCACCAATAATTTAATAATATTAATTACCGCATAAATTATTACTTACATACCGATGGCGCCAAATCGCTACTCGCCGTGTAACAAGTCGTCCATATCCGTCAAGCCCCGGTGACGCACCTGGTGTAACACCCTCTCGCGCGGCACTTTTTTCTATTTTTACTGCCAAATAAAGGCTAGTCTCCAATAAGGATGGTTTTACTCTATGGTCGGATAAATATTCTACTCGATTATATCATTCAAAAATAAAAATATACGGAACGCAACATTTAAAAAAAAAGTCAAACTGACATTACTCATACTTCAGAAAACGATCGGCGCAGTGCGGGTGACGGTGTCTGTTTTGTGTTGTTTTGTGCAATAAAGTGTGATAATTAAAAGGTAAGTGGCTATATTATCATTTATTAGTAGTTATTACACCGTTGTAGATAATAGTTTCACGAAATAGCATCATAAAATCACATTTTTGAGCAAAGTAATTTTACGCGCCAAAACCGTTGTGACGCGTTATCATTCTATGATGAATTTCGACTTTTTTGTGTGTAATTGACAGCAAATAGATGAATATTCATTTAGAAGTACATAATGCATCGTTGTAGATAATATTATCAAGAAATACCATCATAAAATTTTATTTTTGAACAAAGAAATGTTCCCCGTAAAACAAAAGACAAAGTCGGCACCGCGCGCTATGAAGTTTCAGTTTCAATAATATGAAAATATTACGTAGGACTATCAAACAAATGCTTTTGTTAGATTACATAACTATTCATAATGTAATTTGCAAAATTTCTTGTAAATTGATACAGTAGTTTTATCAGAAATAGACATGAAACCGGAATAAACACGTTTTTTCCCCCGTATCTCATAATTACATTTTGTTTATAAATACAATTCTCGTCTTACGAGAATCTTAACATGATGCTCTGTGTATTCAAGAACACAACAAAGTATTCATATTGTGCCGAGAGCCACTTCAAACAGCGGGAGAGCGTTTTTTGTTATCAAGGTCATTAACATCCGGCGCGCTCGGAATGCGCTTCGGGGCTTAAGCGTTTTTGACGTCATCGGCGGACGGCGTGCAATCGGTTAAGCATTGGAATTGCTTCATTGGACAAATAAACACGGCCGCATTCGCTTTTTAGACCTATTCTGTCTTGTTCACGGAAGTGCTTTGAACAGAAATTACAGTAGATTTTGTTGGTAGCCAGTCAGTCTCTTTTCTCAGCAATCGGATTATTTTCACCCATTTATCACGGCGTGCTTCATCTTTAGGCACCCTGCAACGGTTTTTTTTTTTTTTTTTTTTTATTAAAATCACTTATTCCATAAATTAACTAATTTAAAAAATTCTACATTTAATTTATTTTATTGCGTTTTTACGTTGATATAAACACAAACTAAATAAACTTACGTGAGGGAAGTAATTCCGGTTAATTTATTGTGTTTTTGTGATCTTGAATCGCACGCATTTACCCATTTTGGCGATATTTTTTGTCGCGTGTCACTCGGTTCACTTCGTTTGGCGCCACACAGACCACTGAACTGACGTTAGCTACTCTATTGGCTGTGGCCTTATGTCCAGTGACAACGCCTTGGCGCGGTAATTACTAATCTAGTGTAACATATGTAAAGAAAATCACGACACTGATATACTTGTGTCGTCGCTCTTCTTAAATTGAATTTGCCGCGTTATTGATTGATGCTACCACAGACGTGGAGGTGACTGACACGTAGTATTATATTATCTGTGCTGACACTGACATTTGACACATTCAATGGAAGACTACAGAGTGTTAGCGAATAAAAGCTTTTCCTAAAGAAATAACAAGACTTGAAATAACGGCTTTAAATGTTGTTTCTTTCGTTTTTACAGGTAGGTAATTAAATCTATAAAGGATGATGTAATTATGTTGTGGGAACATCTTTTAAATAAAACTTTCGTTTTTACAGAGAAACGCAATTACGCCTTTGTTTCATTGTTCCTAGTCATTGAAGTTCAAGGAAGAAATATCATTATAAAACAACATTTTCTGCGAATATTTCGATTAACATGGAAAAGTTAAGGTTTGATTTCGTTGTGAAACCAGCAGCAGATGCAAAATCAAATATTCTGTGCATAACATCAATCGCAACACCTGATGGACAGATCTTTGAAATACCGGCCGAATATCCACCTGCGAGTTTACATTTAACAATTATAAATACTTCCAACTATGCCAAAGTAAAAAAATCATTAAATAAAAGACATCAAACCAGGAAAATATGGATAACTTTGACGGATGAAATATCTAAAACATATTTGGATGAAGAACAGAACTTGCAGTTTCATGATTTTTACCTAGAAGAAATTTTGGAAAAACCTGCTGCAGCAGAATCTGTACCTACTGGCTCAAATCAAACATTAGAAAAATTATTGGAAAAGTTACTCGAAGAAAAACACCAAAAATCAGAAACTCAAAACTTAGGGAAAATAGCAAAGGAATTCATGATAGAGAAATTTAATGGAAAAAACTCAAATGCTTACCAGTGGATTAAGGATTTCAATAAGGAATGTGAACGTTTCCAAATTAATGAAGATAGGAAGAAAATAGAAATTTTAAAAAACTTTTTGGAACAACCCAGTGTAGATTGGTACAGCTGCATGCTAATGAAACTTACAGTGGAATCAGAATGGAACAAATGGGAGAAAAACTTTTGTGAGACGTTTGCAAACAAAGGATGGTCTCCCATTAGATATGCTCTTGCCTATAAATATCAAGCAGGTTCCTTGCTTGAGTATGCTTTAAAAAAAGAAAAACTATTACTGCAAGTAAGAAAAACTATTGATACTGGGACACTTATAGACCTCATAGCAGCGGGCTTACCTAACTATGTGGCTGATAAAATTGACAGAGCAACTTTACAAGGAACGGAAGATCTCTACAATGACATAGGGAAGATGGAGCATTTTGTTGAGAGGAACAAATACGAAAAAAAAAAATTCCAGAACTGCTGAAACAAAAATAAAGAAATATGAAGAAAAAAAGCCATGTCAAATCTGTGCTAATGAGAAGAAAGGGAAACGTTACCATCCCGAGGAAGATTGCTGGTTTAAAGAAAAAAATCAAAAAGCAGTTGTAAAAACTGTAAATAACTCAGAATTGGAAGTCGAACTAAATGAAAAGAATCCAAAAAACTAGAAGTGCCGCCATTAATAAAAATAAATTTACTATTAAATGACACTTTAAACATTTCAGGAATTTATGACTCAGGCTCAAATGTGTCATTAATAAATGTTAAACTATTGAATATACAGCAAAAAAATACAAGTGCTATGCAAATGGTAAACTTAAAGACTATTAATGGTGTGAAGAAAACAAAAGGTATGGTAACACTTAATATTAAAATCTATAATATTGAAAGAAAAATGGATGTCTTTGTTGTAGATAATGAAAACTTTAATTACGACTTTCTCATTGGTTTGGATTGTATAAAAAAATTTAAACTCATACAAAATGAAGAATTAAAAATCATACAGTGTAACAAACCAATAAAAAAGAAAATAAACATAAATGAAGAATATTCCAATGATAAAAATCAGTCCAAAAACGATATTTCAAATATCAGAACTGTCAAAATTCCTGATGTACTAGGTGACAAAAATGAAGAGGGAAGATTTTTAAACTCAGAGGTATTAAAACAAGAAAAAAATAAATGTGAAATTAATTTCAATGAACATATAAATTCAGATAAATTTGAAATATTAGTAAACCATTTAGATTTATATCAACAATCAGAAATTGAAAAGTTGATAGAAAAAAACAAAACGGTTTTTGCTAAAGACAAATATGACATTGGCACTGTACGAGATTATGAAGCTCATATAGACTTAATGGTAGATAAATACTGTTCCAAACGCCCATACAGATGCACAACTGAAGACCGAAGAGAGATAGAAAATCAAATATCAAAACTATTAAATAAAAATTTGATTGAAGAATCATACAGCCCATTTGCTGCTCCAGTTACTCTAGCATATAAAAAAGAAGATGAAAAAAAAACAAGGTTATGTATTGATTTTAGAGAATTGAACAAAATAGTTGTCCCTCAATCACAACCATTTCCATTGATTGAGGACTTAATGGTAAAAACTGTAAACTGCAAATATTTCTCAACTTTGGACGTAAATTCAGCATTTTGGTCAATACCTTTGAAAATACAAGATAGGCACAAAACTGCTTTTGTAACACAAGAAGGCCATTTTCAATGGACTTGCCTCCCATTTGGATTAAAGACGGCTCCAGCAATTTTTCAAAGAATATTGAGCAACATCATAAGAAAATACAAACTCACTAGTTTTGCAGTAAATTTCATAGACGATATCATAATATTTTCAAAAACTTTTGAAGAACATATAGCACATTTATCAAGACTACTGGAGGCAATATTGACAGAAGGCTTTAGACTAAAATTTTCGAAATGTACTTTTGCAAATACATATGCCAAATATTTAGGTCACATAATAGAAAACAATTCTGTAAGACCACTGAAAGACTATTTAACTGCTGTCAATAACTTTCCAGTTCCAGAAACAAAAAAAAATGTACGTCAATTCTTAGGAAAAATAAACTTTCATCATAAGTTCGTACCACACAGCGCAATTATCCTGGACCCATTACACAATTTATTAAGGAAAGATGTGAAATTCATCTGGTCCGCAGAATGTCAAGAATCATTTGATAAAATAAAAGCATTGCTATGTTCAAAACCAATTCTGAAAATCTTTGATCCAGAACTACCAATAAACATTTACACGGATGCTAGTATCAAAGGAGTGGGAGCAGTGTTGAAACAAAAAGATCAAAACGGAGACTATAAGCCGGTTGCTTATTTTTCAAAAAAACTAACTGAACCACAAAAGAAGAAAAAAGCAATTTATCTAGAATGTCTTGCAATTAAAGAAGCAGTCAAATATTGGCAACACTGGCTTATGGGAAAAGAATTTATAGTATACTCAGATCATAAACCCTTAGAAAATATGAACATCAAGGCTAGACCTGATGAAGAACTAGGTGATTTGACGTATTACTTATCCCAATATAATTTTAAAATAAAATATAACCCAGGAAAATTAAATCAAGAAGCAGACTGCCTAAGCAGAAATCCAGTCCTAGAACCTCATGAAAATAATGACGACTTCCTAAAAGTAGTAAATTTAATAAACCTAGAAGATATAAAAAACGACCAAGACACAAATCAAGAAATACAAAATGGGAAAACCAAACTTACATTGGAGAATGAAATTTACTATAAAAAGAATAAAACAAGGAAAAAAATTATACTATCAGAAGAACTTAGCAAAAAGCTAATAAAAGATGTCCACTATACTTACTGCCACATTGGAATAACTCAGATGACAAATAAAATAACACCATTCTACACAGCAAAGAATATCATCGCAAATATTAAACAAATATGTGAAAAGTGTGAAACTTGTATAAAAAACAAGTCAAGAAGGAAGCCAAAATACGGCTTAATGTCACATTTGGGCCCAGCAACACGGCCATTTGAAATTGTATCCATTGATACCATTGGAGGCTTCGGAGGATCCCGGTCGACAAAAAAGTACTTACATCTTCTAGTAGACCATTTTACAAGATATGCTTATATTTACACATCAAAAAATCAAAATTCTAATGATTTTATAAAACTAACACAAAATGTAACACACAGCTATAAGATTGATATGGTATTAACGGACCAATACCCAGGCATAAATTCCAAAGAATATAAAGAATTTTTGAAGAAGAAAAATATAAAAATAGTTTTCACTGCTGTTGATGCACCATTTTCAAATGGCCTTAATGAAAGGCTAAATCAAACTTTAGTGAATAAAATAAGATGTAAAATAAATGAAAACGAGAAGAAAATAGCATGGACAACTATTGCACAGAAATGTGTAGAAAAATATAATCAAACAGAACATACAGTCACGAGGTTTGCTCCAAAATACCTTCTGGAAGGCGAAAATGTAAATATACTACCTCTAGAATTGAAAACAAGATGCTCAAAAGAAGATCTGAAAAGAGATAGAAAACTAGCCTTTAAAAACACAATAAAATCACACAATTATAATAAAAAAATGTTCGACCAGCATAGGGATGAATATAAATTAAAAGTGGGAGACCGAGTCTACGTGGAAAATGGAAATCGATTAAACAGAAAGAAAATGGATGAATTAAGGATTGGACCGTACAAAATTCTGAAGAAGATCTCCAATACAATCTATGAAGTTGACACCGGTCACAAGAAAACTGAATCAAACCTCTACCACATTACAAAACTATCTCCAGTGTTAGTTGGTTAGTGAACAATCGCTTGCGATTGTTTCTTCCCGAGGGGGGGAGATGTAAAGAAAATCACGACTTGTGTCGTCGCTCTTCTTAAATTGAATTTGCCGCGTTATTGATTGATGCTACCACAGACGTGGAGGTGACTGACACGTAGTATTATATTAAAGCGCCTACACACGGCCCTAAAATCAGAGGCAATATCAGGGAAGTGGTGGGGAGCGCCCTAGATCGCTCCATTGATCGCCTCGTGAGTAGGCAAATCGTAATCAGTATTATTATTATTACCCCTAACTCAAAAATTGGTTCGGGCGAGCTCACGATTTAGGGCCGATTATCGTCTAGGGAGCATTGTCCGTGCGTGTGTAGCGAAATCGGAACCGATTTCACCGCACTGTGCGTGCGACTGTAGTGGCAACAAGACGTGTTTTTGTAAATATTTTTTTATATTATGCGGAGATATGGCGAAGGAGAAGGAGCGAGAGTCCTGGACGAAAATAATTGATCTTTTCAAGGAGTTTTCGTATTTATGGGATAATAAACATAAAGAGTATTTTAACCGTGATATGAGGCAGCAGGAGGCCTTTAAAATGCTATTAAAAGTGTACAATGAAGAGGTCGGTAAAGACACTGCGATGGCTACTTTAAGAAAAAACTTGAAAATATGGGTACTACGGGTGGCATCTCGGATCGACGAGCACTTTGCTGCGCAGTGGGTTACGTACTAACTGGCAGGGACGTGTGTAGAGTAGTAGCCGATTTCATCCCCACCAACACTCTCCCGATATTGCCTCTGATTTTAGGGCCGTGTGTAGGCGCTTTTATCTGTGCTGACACTGACATTTGACACATTCAATGGAAGACTACAGAGTGTTAGCGAATAAAAGCTTTTCCTAAAGAAATAACAAGACTTGAAATAACGGCTTTAAATGTTGTTTCTTTCGTTTTTACAGGTAGGTAATTAAATCTATAAAGGATGATGTAATTATGTTGTGGGAACATCTTTTAAATAAAACTTTCGTTTTTACAGAGAAACGCAATTACGCCTTTGTTTCATTGTTCCTAGTCATTGAAGTTCAAGGAAGAAATATCATTATACATATATATCAATGTTAGTACCTATTCAAAATGAACTGAGAACTTCGATCAATGAAGACTGAGAAGTTAGAACAATTTGTGTTTTTTTTTAAATATGGAACACACCGCGTCACCGCTGCGGGCCGTCCAGCGCATTATGTATTTTTTTTAATTCACACTGGCTGTTTTATATAAACAGCCAGTGTGAATTTAAAAAAAATACTTCACAAGATCGGAGCCCAGTGTTTCCACTTTTAGGGATTTCTCCCTTTTTTTGGGAAAAATGGATGGGATATTTTATTTTAGCAGGGATTTAGGGAAAAATTGAACTTGAGTTGGTAGCCCTATTGTTTATACCTCAGAGTAATAACTAAAGCATAGAGGGAGTCTAAAGATTAGAAAAATGGACGCACCGAAATTGTCAAAACGGTCACAGTTGATCTCTTTTTACACGACCAATTTAAAAAGCACAATAGTTGCCTAGTAAACGGTTAACCGTACAAGTATTTGATCTAGCCGTATATTACGTCGTGAATGTCAGTACGTGTGCTGGTTGAGGTGCTGGTCATTTTTTATTAAAAACCAATAGATTTTTGAAAATTTTTGTAAAAACTAAAGGTGCAAAGGACTTATCAATAGTCTGTTAACATGGCTTGTTTTGTGATAACGTGTAAATCACATTCGTCACGGAAAAAAAACAATGAATTTGTAAGCTTTCATCGGTAAGTGTTTTTTTACATTTTTCGTATAAAATCACCCAAAATATTTGGATGTGATCACTGATAACATACATATTAGATTGATAATGATACCTTCAAACTATCTTTATTACAAATTATGTTGTGATCGCGAATTTATTTTCAAAAAATAAATTCGTTAAATTGTGAGGTTATGTTAAGCTAGTAATGTAGGTAATGTAGATACTTTTTATCGATACGATAATTACATGCTAATAAATTGGAGAAGATATCGTTTTCTTTTCGAGCCATTGCAAATTATACGAATTGATCACAATTCTCCTACAACAAATCATGCTGAAAGTCAAGTTCGGTATCTTTACAAGCTGTCCATTTAACATTGTGTCAACTTCAAACTGTAGCTGAAAATCAGACAGTAGGTTCTAAAATATATTATTTGTATTGCACTATCGGAGAAAAAATCAAAAGTATATACTTTTTCAGGGTTCTTCAGATGCTATGGAAATAGATGAAAATTAAATGCCAATTTCGATGTCATTCATGAAGAATGAAGAATCGCTGTTGGAAACAAATGAACATGAGTACATTTATGATCCGTGTGCTCTTTCAGAATACGCCAGAGATATTATAAATTATATAGCAGGGAGTGTTGTGCGATTTTCAATTTATTTTATTTTTATCCACAATCTGTATAATACAAATAAATAAAATTGTAGTGTCTAAATAACAGCTTTTTACTAAATGCATATGAAAGTATATGATCCATACAACAAAAATACATTTATACATACATACAAATAAATAAAATTGAAGTGTCTGTTTATAATGTCAAAATAACAGCTTTTTACTAAATGCTTAAGAAAGTATATAGTTACGATCCATTACAAAAAAGAACACTTTTTTTTTGTCTATCTGTCTGTCTGTCTGTTTGTCCGGAACAAACAGACAGACAGATAGACAAAAAAAAAGTGTTTTTGTTGTAATGGATCGTGAAAGTATAGATGATCCATACTACGAAATTCAATTTTTCGTCCCTCGGGGTCTGTCTGTCTGTTTGTTCCGGCTAATCTCAGAAACGGCTGTACCGATTTTGACGGGACTTCCACTGGAAGATAGCTTATGACATAAGGAGTAAAATATATAACATTTGTTTTAGAAACAAACTTAGGGTTTCGCGCAAAAAACTAATACCCATGAAATCTTTTGATAAACTTCGTACTGTTCCCTAAGTTGAGAATACATAATCCAATAAAAAAAAATAAAAAAAATGATCTCGATCCGATTACGAGTTTCGGAGAAATGTGTGGACAAAGGAGGATGGCGATGGCGGTCGGCGGTTGGTCGACCCAGACCCGTAGACAGCTCGACGCGGCCACGCGGGTTATGTACACGGCGCGGAGCTCGTCGGCAATCGGATACACCGGAAGTTAGTTTGCCGTAACATAAAGTACGGATGCCAGTGATGGTTCTCGATGTGAGTAACCTGGGTGGTTAGCCGCAAATTTGGAGATATTGGTAAGCTGGAACTTTGAACCCCAATATGGGGATTTAACACTGAGTTAAGGAGTAGGATTCATGACTATATACGTAGTCAATTATAAAATAAGGAAACCGTTGCAAACTGAGACAACCGCGGCTGTAGGGGAGGTCTCACTGGTCACGGGCAAGTGTAGTGGAGCTGAGAATGAGCGACGACGGGAGCGTAAACCTCCCTAGCCAGCAATGGCCAGCATGTGACGGTGTGTCGAGCCGGCGCGCACAGATTGACGGCCGGGCTTGCCAGGACGGTGACGGGGGAGAGGGAACAGATAATCGCTAACCCAAATGGGTTCTTTTGCGACCCAAGGTCACGCATTGCGTTGAGTAGGAGCATTGGCAATTTGCTTTTATTAAAGTAACGTTTGTTTAATAAAACCAAATTGCCAATGCTTAAAAGAAGCCTAGAATTAAAGCTCTAACAAATATTTAATGCATTCCACTATATACCTTACGAAACGGCACGTTACAACGTTACATCATCCATGGAATATACGACATGTACATCCAATACATTATATAAATTATCTGTCAAAAATAAATTAATATCGATACCTCTGCACCTCTCTGCACATCACTACCGAGACCAAAAAAGTGGACAGTGGTGGTCCTTATAACTATATACCTGTCCTTTTTTTTCACACGGAATGTGTCATAAGTATAAAGAGTATGACTAGACTGAGAAATTTCACCCTCCCTCTATGCTTTAGTTATTACTCTGAGGTTTATACTAGGCAGCACCCGATGTACTACTTTACTCTATGGCACCACCGATTGAATAAAGGGGATTCCCTGAAACTTGTATGTAATACGTCTAATTTTAGTTTACCATGTTATTGTTAATAGTACTCTTTCTGTGGCTAAAGACGACATCGGAAATAAGTCGCATTATACCTAGAGTTGGTTTGTTTCGTCTTATATTTATAATGAATGTTTTCTAGGTACCTATTTATGCTATAAAAATAAAAAATTCCCTAAACCAAGGAATTTTTATATTTTTTAGGGAATTTTAGGGATAATTCATTAGAAAACTGGGGAAAAATCAAAAACGTAAGTGGAAACACTGCCGCAGCTTTTTTTGTTTTTATTCTATTCGATATTTTTCATGTAAAAAGTTTCGTAGCAGACTACCTAACCAAAAGTTCTATTTTTTTAATTCATTCCCGCCCTAGGGCGGGAAGCAATTACTATGAGTCTTTCCCGCCCTAGAGAGGGAAGCAGCGTTTTCCACCCGCTACTAGGATCCAACAAACACTATTTTCCGAGCATGAGAGATGAATAAAAAATTGCTGAACAACGTAAATAACGCAATAAATGTTGTTGAACTGTCAAAATGAAACAAATTAGTCGGAATCGTTTACGAAAATGTTTGTAATTAGATAGTGGGTCTATAGCGGATCCCCCCAAATGTATCTAGGTACAAGCTCCTCCTAAACGACAATCCTGGATTCGCCACTGCCGGGTCTTATCTCCGAAGACCATTGAACCGGTGAACAACTGCAAAGATTCAGATTGCCAAGATGCGCCACTTTTGATTGTGAGAAGTAGGCATAAGAAAAAAACTTTAGACTTTGAAATTGTAACTCTAAAAAGAGTGACAAGAGAGTTTATAATTATGAAAAACGAAGTAGGTAACAACGGTTTGATGCTAACTTTTCTAACTGTGATTTATAAGCTGCTAATAAATAATTGATTCACTCCAAACACTTATTTATAGACCAACAATAGTATTCATAAAATATAATAAAGGGAAAATATACGAAACTTATTTTTTTTTACTGCTCAAATACCATTTTCCCCCAGCTTATGACGCTGACATTGTGTGACATGACATTTCATTCATTGACTTTGACAGCTGTCAATCTGTGATTGACATTCAGAAAACTGACGTGTTTTTGTGTACGCCTAAAAAAACTTGTTTGTTGTAGACAAAAAAATATTATAAATTATATTTAGGCTGTAAAGCATATATAACCTTTATTTATTCAAGCTCAAAAAGAGTTTACAATGCTGAAAGCCGTCATTCTTATTGGAGGGCCGCAAAAAGGTAAGAATTTCTGCTTCCGTCGACGTCACCGGCTTTTCTTATCAATAAATTGTAATAAAAAATAATAAAGACGTGTTATAGCTAATTATATTATAACTAGCGACTAACTAAGTATAATAAGTGATGCTTCAAAGTAGACTACAGAATCGATTTATCTTCAGAAGTGGATTTTTCTTAGTGTGAAGGTTATGTAAATAAAATAACAATTATCGACTATTTACTCACTTACTATTTATGTACAGATATGACCTCATTTTAATCAACATTGATAAGGATCTATTATTATTAGAATCAATTACCTTTAAGAGCTTATTCTTGTAGAAATTATCTTGGATTTTCTTCCTATTTCAACACCTAATGCATTAGAAGTTCCTCAAAATAACGTTTTTTTATTGACTATATAAATACTTCAAGTAATCCTGCTGCTATATGCAGCAGGATTATTTACAACACACATTGGACATTTACAAGACACTCTCTGGTACCCCAGAGAGTGTCTTGTTATTTCCCCAGTAAAAGATAAAATTGAAAACAAAAGGTAGAATATAATAGAACAGAAATAGAATATCTTTTACCAATTTGTCCAGTGCCTAAACATTAGTATCCAATATGGCAATGCCACCAGTGTTTTGGACAAACTGCCAGTCTACAACAATTTGGAGGAATATTTTCATGCCATATTTTAGTCTATTACCATTATCATTTTCAGGCACCCGCTTCCGCCCCCTTTCTCTAGACACACCAAAGCCCCTATTCCCAATAGCAGGCCTGCCCCTAATCCAGCACCATGTGGAGGCCTGTGCCAAGCTGGAGGCCTGCAAGGAGATCCTTATCATTGGCGCATACACCACCAACACAATGGCACAGTTCGTCATTGATATGCAGAAGGAATATCATGTTATTATCAGGTGAATTGGTTTTAGGGTCCGTACCCATCCGTCAGTCTGTCAGCGGGCTGTATGTCATGAACCATAATAGGTAGACAGTTGAATTTTTTGCCCAATTATAGATACTTTCAGCCATTTAGAGATTTCAAGTATTATTATGTATATAATTATGTATTTCAAGTCTTCTTCTTTTCGTGTAGTCAGTGACTAACCTGGTGTCAGAGTTTTAATGCTCCCAATGCGCACTTGACTTGACTTCACTTGCCATCGAGAAATATCTCTGTTTCCTCACCATGTTTTCCTTCACTGTTTTTGGAGCGAGTGATAATTATAAAATACACACATGTACCCGAAAAGTCAGAGGTGCGTGCCTTGGGTTTAAACTCAAGACCTATGACTTGGTAGTCCGACAGACACCACTAAGCAATCAGTGTTCTCTTCAAGGCTTCACTTCTATTTCAGGTAGTATTATAAATCAATATTAGAAAAAAAAAATTGAGACATTGCAAACATATCATACCAGCCATTGCAAATATCCATTGTGATTAACAGCTGTGTTTTTTATTTGATATATTTTCATAGATAAAATGTCAACATAGTTAAGCATCCTGTTTGAGTGTCACCATAGTTTGAGTTAGAAATACTTCCTGATCTTGTCATACATTGCAGAACTTTAACTGTTAAAATTATCTAACGCCCTGCGTTACAAATTACAGGTACCTACAAGAGTTCACAGCCCTTGGTACTGGTGGTGGTCTCTACCACTTCAGGGATCAGGTCCGGGCCGGAAATCCGTCTGCGTTTTTCTTGCTGAATGGAGATGTGTGTGCTGACTTCCCTCTCAAGGAGCTGTGGAACTTCCATGAAGAGAGGAAGAATGCTTTGGTAAATTCAAAGACATGTTATTGTTAATTGGTACCTTTTAGCTTAAGGTGTTTCCTTCAATATAGCTCTCACAGTTATAATGACACAAATCATCCTATTTTCAGGAAATAGTCCAAGTATTTCTAATTTTATTTCTAAAACATAACTGGTGAAATGTGGGGGTACTATAGGTACACCTCTGACTTTCAAGTGATTATAATTTTATCATAATTGCCACGTATTTTGCAAAACATTGTAGACATTTTGAATGTCGCGGGCTATTTTGACGGATTCACCGTAACTTAAAAGTTAAATCTGCTTTAGGTATCTACTAAGCGATATTTGAGAAAACCAATTATCAATCGTTACTTGTCCTAAAACTCTAGGGCCACAGTATAAATAAATAACAGTATTACGTCTTCATAGAAAACGGTTGTTATGATGCGCTTCGAAATCTCAGTGCACAACAGTCTCGAGTGCGCGGCATTTATGCACGGACGTGGAAGGTTTATCTACCGAGCGGCCGTAGGTAATTATTTTAAAGTCACTGCCGAGACGTAATACTGTTACTTTATTATTCTGTGCTAGAGCCCAGACCAAAGGGTCAGTTACTTGCTTGTCAAAATTGCGTCTTTAAACAACTGAAACAGCTAGCCTAGTATGGACACTAAATCTTTTGGATCGCATCTTTAATATTTTGTATATGAATTAGTATGTATGGGAATTGAAAACTAATCCGAATTGCAAAAGTCGACCACCAATCAAGATATTATCATCTAAAATTCTAAACAGTACTTACCAATATTATTATTAAATAAATTATTATTGAATTTATTAAGCTATTGCATAGCTTCTATCGCGGGCCTTGAGCGTGGAGACCTAATCCAGAAATTCCGTAACGAAAATACTACCTAAGAAAAGAGTGTTTTGTATTGAAAATTATGTTTAACTGCTTGACAACAAAGTTCAAATTTACTTAAACGAATGATACGAGAGTGTTGTATTGAAAATTATGTTTAACTGCTTGACAACAAAGTTCAAATTTACTTAAACGAATGATACGAGAGTGTTGTATTGAGAATTATGTTTAACTGTTTGACAACAAAGTTCAAATTTACTTAGACCACAGATAATATAATACTACGTACAGATAGGTACCCAATCCCATACAAAGAAATGATACCACCCTAAATCGGGCTATTTTACTGGTTATCTTTCGTTCTCCATTTTTTTTAACAGGTGGCAGCATCAGCGACTCACTAGATGCCAGAGCCTGTAGTTTTACAACGCCATCTAGGAGTTATCTTAGATAATAGGTGGCATCGATGATATGTGGCATCGATACTACTAGATGGCGTTGTTGATAGAATCTATACATCGCACCGTGCGTTCAAGTTCAAGGACAAGTAATAAAAATACAACAAAAAAGATTATCTCGAGACCTTGAGTTGGCGGAATAGTTTCAATAGTTTTTCAAAACAAGTATTATAGTAGAATTTTGGTATCGCATGCGGGGACTAATAAAAATTTCTCCATATTTCCGGTTATTAATTTATTTGTGGGCCTGCGATACGAAAATTCTTTATTATGCTTGTTTTTCTCTTTTTTTGGTTGTTTTTTTTTTTTTTTTTGGTATGATAAATATTCATGTTGTTAATTAATTTGAGTACATACTCAAATTAATCAAAACTAGAAAATTGCTTGTAATATAACGGTAAGTAGGTAGGTTTAAAAATGTATAGGTAGGTACTCCATTTGAAATAAGATTAGACAATGAACTAAACCTTTTTACAGTCCGTTCAACCGATTTTGAGTTCTATTGCGTTGATGGCATGACAAATGGCAGCTGCAGTAAACAGTTGGTATTGTAACCACTTTTTAAAAGCTTTTATTCAACTTGCAATGTTTGTTTGCAAGTAGGTATATTACCTATTTTGTTGTGGATTCTTGCGAGCAGAATTAAGAGTGTTTATTCTGAAAGTTGGCAACGTCGCAAATAGATGTCAATTATTTCGCTGTTTTGATTAATTTGATAATATTTCTGTATGGAAATAAAAAATGTGGCTAACCAATTGACTAGAATATTGATTATGAAATGCAATGATTAATATCGTAACACCGAATAGTTAGTTTTAGATGTAAAAAAAGTATTTGGAAACTTTCCAAATGCCTTTTTTTCACCTAAAACGGGTACAACATCAAATTCAATGTTATAATTGCAATTCATTATTAATATTCTAGTCAATTGGTTAGCCACATTTCTTATTTCCATACAGTATTATTTCCAAATTAATCGAAACAGGTAAATATTTGACAGCTATTTACGACGTTGCCAACTTTTAGGATGCACCCTCTTAAGACCACTTCCTCATCCCACGGAGTTGACGTAGTATTTTAATATCTGTGACATTATACATGTTGATTCAATTCCGATGACAATACATATTTATTTTATCTGTTCTAATAGTACGCAACGCATTTTCGTAAAGGATTCCGATAAATCTGTTTCATTTAGACAGTTCAACAACATTCATTGCGTAATTTACGTTGCTGAGCAGAAATTATTTTCGAACTTTTGAAGCAATGGATTAGCAATCTTTTTGAAAGCGATTCAGATTCTGATTGATCTTGTATTACGTAATTAGGGTATTGATTGGCTACCCAGGATTGGCTCCAGACGAGGAAACTCCTCAACTGTCACCAGTACAGACACGAAATTTTATGTACGCTTTAATTATCACGGTCCGATCTAAATTCCACCATGACCTGGCTGCTGCACCCAGGACTAGCTTCAGACGAGGGAACTCCTCAACGGCCAACAGTACAGACACGAAACATTGTATACGCTTTAATTGTCTAGTGTCTAGTCATAGGGGGGTGTCTTTCCAAAAATCCGTAATTCGAAGCCAGGTCGGTTAGAAGAAATCAAAAACGTATTCGATGCAGAGAAAAGAAAGCAAACAATTTTATTACAGACAACAATATTTAGGATTCAGATTTTAGACAATGACGGAAACAGACAGAACAGAATTGACAATTTGACATTGACAGACAATAAATAGCTTTTACGTTTCGTGCAATCCTTTTTTTACAGTTCCAGGTTCAGTAAAAAGAAAATAAGGATAATTTACTTAGTACCAAAAACATGCTAATAGATTTCTTTTCATTATATAAATTTTTATGTAAAGTGCTGGCTTTAAAAAAAATTACATTTGATTTCAATGAAATGTAAAATTAGTTTATGATTGTTGCTTCTATGAAAGTATTTACAGTACAATGACAGGACAAATTGAGTTGAACGCCATCTATGTTGAACAACAACTAAACAAAATGATTGACAAATGGCGACTTTCATCATTCTATAGGTTCGAATTGAAGTAAAGGGCTTCATTTATACTTTTTGTTGAAAATACGTTATTTATGAGTGTAAATAGATAAATCAACAATTAGAAAAGCGAGTTTTGATTTTTACTAATCTTACTTCAGACAAAATCTGCCGTTTAACGCTTTTTAGTGATTGTTAATTTTATAATGGCTACCTATGCTGCCATCTATGATTTTTTTTTCAACACTAATTATAATTTGTTCGAGTTGAGACCCCATGCTTAGACGAATGATACGAGAGTGCTGTATTGAAAATTATGTTTAACTGTTTGACAATAAAGTTCAAATTTACTTAGACGAATGATCCTTGACTATTAATAGTTAAATTAAAACCTTTTTATTAGTTTGATGTTCCCATTACGTTGTGTCAAGTTTTAAAAACTATAAATGTGAATAACAGTTCCTGTCAATGTCATCATTGCTATTTCTTGTATTCGGGTTAATATTTTACAATTGCGTAAGTTGATAAAAAATGCTATGCAATAGCTTCGCCGGGGCAGTCCCCGAGTGCCACACGTCTTTTTTTTTTTATTAAAGAGAGGAGCTTGTGGCTAAGTAATAACAACCGCACGGGTCGATACATCTGGTTAAGCTACCCTAGCCGGGGTTGGCCCGTAGATGGGTGACCATCCCTACATTTTTTCCTCCGTGCCTCGGAAAGCCCTTAAGCCTTTGATCCCGGCTGTCTTTCGTGGATCTTTAACAGTCGTTACGGGTCGTCAGAAGCCCGAAAATTTGACAACCAGTCTTACCAACGGGTATCGTATTACCCAGTTACTGAGTTGTGCAGGTCAGATATGCGGACGCTCCGAGTAAAATACTGATATTCAGCTGCATCCGGTTGGACTGGACGCCAACGTTGGGGTTGGCGTAGTTATATAATAGTTGGAAAAAGGCTAGGCAGATTTTATTAAATGATGCTAATTCATTTCCATTTTTCCATTTTCTCAGGTAACAATAATGGGCACAGAAGCGACCCGCCAACAATCAGTGCACTACGGCTGCATGGTCCGCGAGCCGGCCACTAAGTCAGTCACCCATTACGTCGAGAAACCCAACAGTTATGTGTCCACGCTCATCAACTGTGGAGTCTACATGTGTTCGCTACAAGTGTTCCAAACTATGGCCGAGTCGTTTCAGAGGAAACAGGATGGGTTCTACAGGTAAACTATATTTTTTTTGCAATGTTTCTGGAAAATACTAGTTTTTTTCCGCGGCTTCGCCCTCGTGGAAGTCGGAAATTATCCCAAGGGATTTTACGTCTGGGATCATGGTCATGGCCATGGGTTATCACCTACATCCATTGAGCCGTTAAGGCGTGAAAAAGTAACAGACAGAGTTATTTTCTAATTAGTAGTAGTTTGTGTGTAGTAGCACAGATTAATACAGATGGGACACTGCAAAATCATTTAAAATAAACGCGACTCTTGCTACGACCCAATAAAGTGCAATTCAGGTCGCACTGCGCTAATCACCTACAGTTATATTCACGTAACGAAGTTGTCTCTCTTTCTACCGCGTGACTCTTAGATCTTCTGACTACGTTACACTCACTGAATTGGCCCAGCAAGACGGGCCCGCCTCGTACTTGTAGCTTCATACCTAAACTGCGGAGTGTCCCATCTGTATTAATCTATCGTAGTAGTAGTTAGTAGTACTGACGCGTTTAGTTGTAGTAGTGTGTAGTATTAGTATTCGGAGGTTAATAGTAAAACGAAGCGAAACGAACGAAATTAAACTTTATCTCAATAACTCAAGTATCCAATTGAGATTTACTCTGTTTATGTTTTAGTGGTAATGGCCAGACCAACCCTGGATACATGTCTTTTGAGCAAGACGTACTGATGCAGCTAGCAGGAACTAACAAATTGTATGCTATGCAAGTGAGTACATTACAAACATAAATAGCTACTTACTATTTTATTTGCAAATCATAGATTTTTTTAACTAAGGGCTGATTTTTCAATCATTATTTATCTGAAGAAAAAATGTGACGTTTTGACAGATTGTCCATACAAAAACTGTCAAAATGACAAACTTATTCGTCGGATAAAAGTTAACTGGCGATTGAAAAACCGGCCCTAAAACAATGAAAGAAAGTTAGATCCCAAACAAAAATCAATAGGTGTCTCGAACAAGGTGGCTTTTATGCTAATTCTTCCACTTTTAGGCTCATTTTTTCCACTGTTCGGTTCATTCTTCTACTTTAGTCTTTTTACCTTGCGTTTTAAATTGTAATTTTTGGTGTGCAACAAATAGTATGTAATCTGCGTTCGCAATTTATTTGCCAAACATGTGAATGAAGTGTTTTAGGAAAAACAACCGTAATGTTGTCGTATGTCTGCACTTAAGGTTCAGTTTGCGCTACAACTTCATATTTTTTTATGACTTCAACAGTACTAGTCAGTCTAAAATTAACTTTATTTACACTTGCATAAAGTTGATGTTTGTTTAAGTGTAAATAACATAAATTGGAAAAAAGATTATAAATAAACCTTATATAAATTCTACCTGTCCTTGTCATTTTAATTTTAATGAAATAAGAAAAAAATACCTACAAACTTTTTAAATTACAAGTTGATACTCCCAGGTCACAAACTGGTGGTCACAAGTAAAGACGGCCGGCTCCGCGATCTACGCGAATCGCCACTATTTGGAGCTGCATAGAGACCGCGTGTCTAAGGACAACCCCTGCACAATACTGCCCGATGTTTTTGTTCACCCTACTGCTAATGTTGACTCTACTGCTGTGGTAAGTACTATTACCTAGTAAAAGGTCTATGAATATGGACCTCCTGACAATCTTTAAGCTCTTGTTTGGTTTTTACAACAATCAAAAAAGGGAAGGGCGTGGTTATTTTGATTATTACCGTTCTTTGGCTGCGTTCCGAGTTACGCTGTAATCGATTTGAGCGTGCTAGCACCCGTTCCGAGTTAAGGTAATCGCCCATTATAACAGCACCGTTCCAGCACGGTAGCGCCCGGCACCGCCTCGAAAAATCTAGTCGTCAACGCGCTGTAAGCCAGGCGACTGCTAGTCGCCAACGCGCAGGAAGCAAGGCGACGGCTAGTCGCCAACGCGCCGTCAGCAAGGCGACCGCTCGCTGCCGGCACGCCACCGGCGAGGTAACAGTTTATCGTTTATTCACAAGCAAGGCGTCACCGTGCGGCCGGCGAGACGTCACCGCGTGGACGGCGAGGCGCTGGCGAGCGGTCTCCTCGCTTGAAGCGCGCTGTCGGCCCGACGTGTGACGGCTCGTGGGCCGCTCACTGCCTGCGAGAAGTCCACTATTCTGTATAGCCATCGTAAAATAGACTAATGGATTGGACTTAAAATCCTAACTTGAATGACAAGGTATTTGCCGTGTCGGAGCCGTACTGCTATAATGAGCGATGACCTTTAAAGTGAGCGAGATAACGATGTCCCGTGAATCGTCATAGATGCCACCATGACTGGCGCCCTCTTGCGATAACGCCGACCATGCCCTAAATTTATACCTTCGTGAGCGCTGTCAAAAATGACAGTTGTGCTGTTTTGTTTTAAATCGCATTATAACTTTAAACTGCATTTTCGAATTAGTGCTTCTGGCTACAGTCGCCACTAAACCAAAAAGAAGAAGAAATTCGTGGTGTATACACAAAGAAATACTGATAACCAACCACCTTGTGCAAGGTTTTGGGTTGTGTTATAAATTTTGAAGTTGAGCGAGCACTCTGAGCGCGTTCACGAGCGTTCCGAATTGTTGACAGCTCTCTGCTGTCATAATCGCGATATCTAAATCGGAACCATGATTGATGTGAGCACTGTGAGCGATTACGGCGTAATACGGAATGCAGCCTTAGTGTTTCCAACGGTCATGCTGGGTTATAATATTACGCGCTATGCTCCATCGATGCTTGATGAATAATTTAGTGACTAGCGCCACCACAGAAGTCAATTTGACGGGGCGCTAGTGTCTATGCTATTGCATCATATTGCTTAAAAAAAATGTTGTTCCACAATTTTCCGCGGGCCTTCTTTCGTGGCGCGCACTCTACATGATTTATTTTGCATACGAACTTCCGATAACGTTTGCGAATTTGTACAGCCCTAGCGCTTATTTTGTTTTGGGACTTTGTCTTTTATAACCGGACATTTATTATAGTAGAAAATTGTAACAATTAATTTATCTTCTTCACAGATCGGTCCGAACGTGTCGATCGGCGCAGGAGTGACAATCAAGGCCGGCGTCAGGATCAAAGAGTCCATTGTTCTCAACAACGCCACAGTACACGAACATGCTCTCGTCATGTATTCTGTTGGTAAGTGCGCCAATATTTAATACACTCTCACTTGTGGCCGTCTCGCACCGAAGCAACTCAACATCAACTCGATTCAAAGTAAACCATTGAAATTACGGCTTTATAGTGTGTGTCGTATGGTTGTATTTCTAATAAACGTCGACAACTACTGGCACCAAATTCTGAAAATGCTACTCGAGTTGCTGTTGAGTTGTTTATGCTATGATCTCCTATAAACGCCGTCGGCCGCTTAAAGCGTCACGCCATACGCCGCGTCACAATGCTTACTACAGAAATGTACTGTTGTGTTCTCTTTCACACGCCGACGTTGGCATCTTAACGTCGTACGCAGCACTCAAACGCTTTGCGTCGCGTCTCTATACTCCATTTGAAATAAGATTAGACAAACCTTTTTTACAGTCCGTTCAACCGATTTTGACTTCTATTGCGTTGGTGGCATGTTGGCAACAAACGGCAGCTGCAGTAAACAGTTGGCATTGTAACCACTTATTTTGTTTTTAATGCCATCCTTATGCTTACGGTATAGAAGTTAAAATGGGTTGACCGGAAAGTAAAAAAGGTTTGTTTAAATGTCAAATGGAGTATTGTTATTTCGAACCATTGCATCGTCAGGTCGCGTCAAGTGTCACACGACCACTTTCAAGCAACGACTGAAGCGGCGTCGTCCACTGCGGACGTATTGACCGCCGACGCTGTGCATAGCGTTCAGACGTCGATCGGGACGTTGACGCTGAAGTCAGACGTCGAATATAGCATAAAATAGGACACCAAAGCCTTAAATGTACGACAGCCACAGCGGCTTTTAGAAGATTCGTCTTTCTGGAAACTATAGTCAACACGGATCAGTTCCCCTTGAACTACTAATGAATAGAATTCTAATTTAAGATTTTTTTTTAATGAAACAAATTATGTCTTCCCTCGTATTTTTTTTTTCTTCTATCTGTGGGCTGTACAAGCATTTAATAACTATACAGGGTGGCAGGGACATCGACTCGAAAACTGTTACCATGGATTCAGTACGTGATTCTGAACGCCTCTGCGTTGAAACATTACGACGGTTATAAAAAAAAATCTGCTGTTCCATACATTTTGACCGCGTAGGTATTGCACTTTTCTATGAAACATCAGATTTTTTTTTAAATAACCTATGAAAAATTTCTATTTATTATTCCCCCCCATACGCGCGTAGAAATTTTTCGTCGGTTATTTAAAAAAAAATCTGTTGTAATGTTCAGAATCATGTACTGAATCCATGGTAACAGGCTTCGCGTCGATGTCCCTGCCACCCTGTACAAGGTGGAGACGGCAATACAACAAAAAAATTAACGGCGTGTGCGTGACGTTCCCATTCTGTATACCAAAATTCAATTGAATATATTCAATAGTTTAGTCAATATAGCTCGGCAAAATCCATAGTCGGCTCGAGTTATTCCGTTTATCCACCCCAAAAATTCACCCTAAGCTGGATATTTGGAAATGTATGCCCGAGAATTCACCCTAGGCCTAGTTGGATAAACGGAATTTATAGGCTTAGGGTGGACATTTAATTTGTTTGAAAAACTAATTTTTTTGTTTCGAAGCTAAGATTTATTTGACAGTTCCAAAATACTCTTAAGCATTAGTAGTTGCAGTATTTTAATTTTTTGTTGTATGGTAGTCTCCACATTGTGTATACAAAGGAAGAATGTATAAAAAAAACACTATTTTTATATTATTCAGTGGGTCAAGAAGCGTCAGTAGGAGAATGGTCCAGGGTCGAAGGCACTCCTTCAGATCCCGACCCGAACAAGCCGTTTGCGAAGATGGACAACACACCGCTGTTCAACACCGACGGAAGACTCAACCCGTCTATCACTATATTGGGTATACTAATTAATTATTTATTTATTTCGACCAATCAACCAAGGTTATGTCAACCTTTTTCCCGTTTCCCAATATTATGAAAATCAGCGCTTTTTGCTCTTCAAAATTATAAAAGACAGCTCCAAAACACCTGCCCTTTCACAAAATCTTAGTCTTCGTGTTTAGATAAAGATGTGACTTATCAAACTGCTATAAAATAATCAATTTTATCCCTTACAGTCCGAGAGAATGCGTCCTTGACACCTGTCAGTTTCATACTACCGAATATGTGTGTTTTGTGAATTTGATCCTTATTACTACTAGAAATTTTGCAACTGACAGGCGTGTAGTTGTCCTTCATTCTAAGTACCAAAGTTACCTAGTTTAGAAAATTTTAATTGCTACGTTTTTGCAAATTACAGCGCTGTTTTACGTTTTATGTTTGCAGCCAAAATTATTTCGAAAGCTATACAGGGAGGCAAGAAAACAATTTTTCGTTAGTTATTAAAAAAAACTTCTGTTTTATAGAAAAGTGCAATACCATCGCGGACAAAATGTATGGAACAGCACATTTTTTTTAAATAGCTGACGAAACTTTTTAAGCAGGGGTTTTAGAATCATGTACTGAAATCCATGGTATCAGTTCTCGCGTCGATGTCCCTGCCACCCTGTATTGATATTTTAAATTATTGTTATTTTGTTATTTAATTTGATCTTAATGATAGATAGATAGATAAAACATTTATTTAGTGCACACAAAAGACAAAAACACGATTAATGATAACTAATTAGCTATTAGGAAATAGCCGCAAGGTGCCAATAAAAAAACAAACAAAAAAAAAGGGAGAAAACATGACATTGTGATGACACTATTGGCTATGACATGACACACTTTAAAATAATTAATCAACGAACATAAAAGGTGCGGTGTGCGTCTCAAGGTTGCACCAAATGGGAGTCCAGCTCAGCATGTGCCAGGCAGATATACCTGACGCTGATATTCTGCTGAATCCCTGCAGTGACATAATGAGGGTTTTCATGAAAATTCACGCCACCAATTGGAGCCCGTTTAACAAGAGGTCTTCCATTTTGAATTTATTAACTCCGGACTGACAAAGAATTGGCAAAATTCGTGTTAGTGGGAAAGGTTCCTTTTGAAAAGCTCTTTTAATTGGTATATATCTCATTTCTATTGGGCTTCAGGCAAGAAACCCATATGTAGGTGCTAGGTGCCTATTCTCCGGTGTCAATATTTAGAATTTCACGGGCTACTTTGTAGAAATCATCAGAACACGTTATGCTCTTAAAAGTCTGACATCTCTAGTTATAAGACATTTTAGAGACTTATATGTACATAATTTTGTTAACAGGTGCAGGTGTAGTGGTGCCAGCCGAGACGATCCTTCTCAACTCAATAGTGCTGCCACACAAACATCTAACAAGGAGTTTCAAACACGAGATAATTTTATAGTCCTTTAAATGGCAACATTCAGCGGTATGTAATAGAAAATTATAACACAGATACAAAAGAGTTTTTATGTAGTTATCTGTGGACAGACAACAAAATATTTGAGACCTAAGATTTTTTTATACATTTTTAATTTCATATAACATCTTGAAAGTGTGTAGAGTGCCGCTAGCGGCACTTTATGCCCGTCGGATAAATGGCCGCTATTTGTGGCATAATAGTGGGGCTACCTCGACCCGGCTAAAGTGCCGTGTATTGCATTATCGTTGTCACTGGCACTTTTTCTTTTAAAATAAACAAAATAACAAGTGACAGTGACAATGCAATGCTTACGGCACTTTAGCCGGGCCAAGGCAGCGCCACTATTTTGCCCCTAGCGGCACTTTATCCGATAATAGAGAACCTTTAGCGGCACTCTATACACCGCCTAGTATTTTATTAGTTTTTTTAGAAAATAAATTGAAATGTAAGGATTTTTATATATATATTTATGCGATCTAATATTTGTACTACTTCACCGCTGTAACCGCTGTACGTGCGTGCGCGCGTGTTGTGTGTCGTTTTCGAGCGGTCATTGACCTTGTAATGTGACAATGACGAGTAAAACAGTAAAGTGTAATAGCTGCAATGTCGTGATAAATGAGGTGCTTGCTTTTATTCAAAACAAAGCGGGAATCAGGGACGAAGACAGCTTAATTAGACTATGTGTAACTGCGTTTAATAGTGAGGAAATAACACTTGCGAAAAAGCTATTGTTCGAGTCGGCGGATACATCCCGCCGAAAAGTTAATAGAAGGAAAGAAGGAAAAAGTCAAAGAGATATGGAGGATATAATTGCCTTGGTAAAAGAAACAGATCCTGAGCTGTTGCCAGTTTTTGTAGCCAGGTATCTCCATAAACTTCCTCCGGTCACGTTTGACCACCTGGATGCGACGAGGTTGCTGAGGGATATAATTAAACTTCAGGAGGATGTGACAATAATTAAGGAAAAGTATGTTACTGTGGATGACCTGACTCGTTTAAAACCACCTGATCATCATTATAGAAATATCAATATTAATCGCAGGAGAGGAGGGTATCTACTAGATAATAGCTTTGAGTGTGAAAGTGGTCCGGCTGGCTTTTTGTCACATATAATACCGGAGGGGTCATCGAACGCTGTGAGTGACAAGCGCGCAGGTATGTACGAGAGGCATGATGACACCATCGTAAATGTTAGTAGTGTCGTCTCGCCGCCGCCGCCGCAGGCGCGAGATGCAAGTTGCGGTAGGTCGGACAGTCCTGGACGAGTGCAGGCGAGCGCCGTGGTTTCGTCAATGTTACCTGCCTGTGCGACGGATACAGCGACACCGGTGAAGGCGAGCGAAAGAGAAGGAGCATTGGGGCCCAGTGCGGAATCAGATATTGAGTCGTCGGCGTCGGCGCATTTGGCTCATGTGAATGGCTCAAGGACACCGACCGCGGACTGTGGCGGTGGTCAGCGTAAACAACTAATGTCAGATGTTTTAAAACAAGACGGTGAATGGAATAAGGTCGTGCCGAGTGACGGATGGATTCAAGTTCAGCGTAAAAGGGTGCGAAATCGTTTTATTGGTTTAAAAGGCAGGGCCGATACCTCGCCTCAGTGTTCTTTTAAGGCGGCGGATGTCAGTGTTCCTTTTTATATCTATAATGTAGACAGTGAAACGAAGTCCATAGACATTGTTTCGTACATTAAAAGGAAGACAAATGTGGAAATTTCGTTGAAAAAAATGGATATGAAAAGGAACAAGGGCTATGCGGCCTATAGGTTTATGATACCTAAACGGAGTTTGAATGTTTTTATGGATGAAAACTTATGGCCTGCGGGGGTATCATATCGTAGGTTTGTTTATTATAGGGGCTTAACAGAGGGTAGGCAGGGTGATCTGCGGCCGAGTGACAGTATAAACATCGTTAATGGATAAGTCTCAATGCAATCGTTTTGCTAACTTTGTGAGTTATAATTGTAAATCTCTAAAGAGGTCGACTGTATGTGTACAGGATTTGTGTAAAACTATGGATGTCATTGCTTTGCAAGAAACCTGGTTGTTGCCACATGAAATTTGTTTACTTGGTAACCTAGATATGAATTTTGATTATGTTGGGAAATCTTCGGTCGATATGTCGGCAGGAGTGTTGAGGGGTAGACCATACGGTGGTGTGGCACTGTTGTGGAGAAAGTCTATGTTTACATCCGTGACGGTTTTATCCTGTACCAGTGATCGCATCGTGGCTGTTAAAGTGACTTGCGCTGACCGTATTTTGTTATTGTTTAGTTTGTATATGCCGACGGACTCGTTGGATAATTTAAATGAGTTTTGTGAATGTTTAGGTGAAATAGCTGCTATTGTTGAAGGTGTAAATGCAGAATATGTATATATCTTGGGCGATTATAATGCTCACCCTGGTGAATTATTTAATAGAGAGTTGATGAGTTTTTGTGAGGAACAAAATTGGTTTTGTGCTGACTACAAATACTTGGGTATGTATTCTGACACTTACACCTTTGTCAGTGATGCATGTGGAAGCAGACGGTGGCTTGACCATTGCCTGGTATCTGAAGCTGCGTGGAGGTCACTCGTAAAGGTTGAAGTTAATCATGACATCTACTGGTCAGACCACTATCCACTTGTCTGTCAAGTTAATTTGGGTTTGGTGAAGCCAACGGATGCATCAGTACAACAAGTGACTAAGAATATTGATAAGGCTGTATGGGCTGAGAGGAATGACTCACAAATAGATCACTATCATAGGTTATGTATGGAGAAGCTTAGAGATATTGACTTTCCCTCTGATTTAGGTATCTGCTGTGATCATTTTTGTGTAGATGAAAATCATAGAGTAGTGATTGATAAACTGTATAGTGTTATAGTGACTTCCCTTCGGGAAGCGGCAGAGGGCAGTTCTGGCCTGGTGCGAGATGGTAGGAGACGGCGTCCCGTAATCGGATGGAATAGGTACGTCAAAGACGCTCACGGAAACGCCAGGAGAGTTTTTCTAAATTGGGTGTGGCATAATAAACCTCGTACCGGGTTGTTATTTGAGGAAATGAATGAGACGCGAAAGGTATTTAAGCAAAGATTAAAATATTGTCAAGATCATGAGGATCAAATAAAGATGGACAGGCTGGCAACAGAGCACGGGCGTAAGAATTTTCGGAATTTCTGGAAATCGACTAAAAGGTTGAATCCAAAACCGGCGGTTCCGATGAGCGTTGATGGCGTTACTGGACCTGGTGAGATTGCGGACAAGTTTAGGAGGCAATTTGCAGTAGCTTCACGGCAAGTGGAGAGGCAGAATCTTGTTGCTGGGGGCATCATGTCTGGAGAGCCAATAAACATTACAGCTAAGGAAATAAGAAACATTATTAAAGGTATGACCAGAGGCAAATCTCCGGGGCATGATGGCCTTAGCATTGAGCACTTTGAGTATGCTGGTCCGCACCTCCCTAGGGTCTTATCCATGCTGTTCAACTTTTGTGTGAGGCACTCCTATCTACCTGCTGAGCTGATGAGGACAATAGTGGTGCCTATTGTCAAAAACAAGACTGGGGATACGTCGGTTAGCGATAACTATAGGCCTATTTCTTTGGCCACCATAGCGGCTAAGGTTCTTGACGGTGTGCTTGAGCGTAGAATGGCAGGACAGCTCATTCCACATGATTCACAGTTTGGTTTTAGAGCTGGGTTGTCCACGGAAACTGCTATTCTGGCGCTCAAGCATACGGTTAGGTACTATACCGACAGAAATACTCCGGTGTATGCTGCATTTCTGGACCTCTCCAGGGCGTTTGATCTGGTTGACTACAAGATCTTATGGTCAAAATTGCGGGAGAAAGCCGTGTCTCATGAGCTAGTTAACCTCCTCGAATATTGGTACGACCACCAGTTAAACCAGGTCAGATGGTCGGGTGCATTATCTGGTGAGTATGGACTGGACTGTGGTGTGAGGCAGGGAGGTTTGACTTCCCCAGCGCTCTTCAGTTTATACATCAATCAGCTGGTTGAGGAGCTTGGTTGCACTGGTGTCGGATGCTCTATTGATGGTAAGACTATCAATAGTATAAGCTATGCTGATGACATGGTGCTGCTGAGTCCCTCGGTTGATGCGCTCAGACAGTTACTGGGAGTGTGTGAACGATTTGCCACGGCTCATGGTCTCTTGTATAATGTCAAGAAAAGTGAGGTTATGGTGTTTCGTGTGGGTGCCAGAAAACCGACGTCGGTTCCTCCCGTTTATTTGTATGGGGTGGCACTAAAGAGAGTGTCTCGTTTTAAATACCTTGGGCACATCTTGACTGAGAACCTTTTTGATGACGAGGATATACAGAGAGAGCGAAGGGCGTTGTCGGTTCGATGTAATATGCTGGCCCGCAGGTTTGCTAGGTGTACTAGAAGCGTGAAAATTACGCTGTTTAAGGCATACTGCCAGACGTTTTACACCTGCAGTCTGTGGGTTAGGTATACGCAGAGAGCCTACAGCGCCCTTCGTGTTCAGTACAATAATGCTTTTCGGGTGTTGCTGGGGCTTCCGCGGTTCTGTAGTGCGTCGGGCATGTTTGCCGAGGCTGGCATAGATAGTTTTGAGGCTATCATGCGCAAAAGAACGGCATCCCTAATGCGTAGGATACGTGGAAGCTCCAATAGTATCCTGAAGATTATTGTGGAGAGGCCAGACTGCCCTTTTCTGATGCACTGGTCTCGTAGACATAGCTGCGGGCCCGGTGCGGAGGAAAGATATATGAATTGACATTTTATGTAAAATTTAAGCTGTGGTCATTTAAAAATTTTATATTCATTTTTATTTAATTTTGACATCATTTTAATGTTAATGTTATTTTAATAAATTCGTATTTTGTTTTGATTGTAATTATTTAATGTTGTTATAATTTTAATTTAATTTGATTATAATGTTGATTTTAGTTTTGATTTTATTTTAATTATTTGGTTGTGATTGTAATATTGTTTTTTGATTTTATTTAATACTACTAACATATTTTTCTAAGTGCAAATACTAATACAATATGGATGTTTTTCCGAAATAAATGGTTGAATTGAATTGAATTGAACTACTTAATTGCGATACCTTTATTCTGATTAGGTAGATGTAGATAAAATATAATCTTGAAATGCTTTGCTTTTTAGCATGCATTGCTTTAAAATGAGCTTGACAGATGGATGGGTCAGCGACGACATTAATATTCTGGCATCTTCAGAAATATCCAAATCGTAGTAAAACAGGGGAATGGTCAATTTTCGTCAATTATCTATTCTATATTCTTAAATAACTGTAATACTATTTAATTTAAAATTATAAAAAAAAAAATAGTTTTTTTCAACATTATTTTTCTGCTATATATTGTATCAAAGTTGAAAAAAGTGGTTCAGCCACAAGCAAATAGGTCATATAACAAAGTTGATGATATTTTTAAATGTTCAAAATAAAACGTTATTTCTTATAAAAAAGTGATCAAACGTCAGTCTCGCGTCATTTTTCGGAAAACTTTGTTGCGATTATTTGTGATTTTCCATGAACACTTAACTTATTTGAAAAATCCCTTTTAGCCGCATGCAAAACAAAGAAATCGACTTTTCAAATCACAAATAGGTTTTGAATTTTTTTTTCCTTTTCTCACAACTAATGAACAAAATTGGTCAAAATCAGTCGATTATGTACAGACGCCAGCACATCAAGTTGCTAAAATCTGTCAAATTTCTGTAATAGATTTTCAACTTTATCTCTAAAGACTAAGGTTCAATGTTGATTGGGTTTGACTGACTGGAGTAGGTTGATGTGCTGGCGTCTGTACACGGCCCCTTAAACAAAACTGGCAAAATGGGAATGTACACCTCTGCCTTACCTTTCGCTGAAAACAGGCGTATTATTATGTGATGAATGACATAACATAAACAATCAAAATTCCAGTCATTAATTTATCAAAAAACCTTTATTGTAATACATAAAAAATCACAATCATGTAAACCTTCCTATATTAAAATGACATAATTTATTAATATCACTTTTCGTTGACATTGACGTTACTTGCGTTCACTTTCGAACATTTTAATTTTAGCTTAGCAACGTTTGTACCAAGTGCACCAACTCTTGTTTAAAGCTATCTTTTGCAGAAAAAAACCTTCGTTTCCGATATTTCCTTTTTCCGGCCTCCTTCCTCTTAGGAACTGTCGGTCTGCAGCTAAACAAAATACAATCAATCACTTTATACAGGGTGTTAAAGAAATTGCGTGCCATAGCTTCAGGGTCAGTTCAGTATCGATAAAGAAACCCGTAAAAAACGAAAATTATCATTAACCTAAGGTAAGCCTACTAATTAAATAGCAATCGTTTAGAATTGATTAAAAAAATGCCTGAAATAGGTTTTTATTTTGTTTAAATGCTAATTTCCTAGAGCTACCTACCTACTATCGAACGCAATGATACCTACGCCCAAACACTTCGATAACGCCAGGTGAAGGATAGACCACTACAACTAGGTGCGTAAATTACAATTCCAAGTATTTCTTCTTCCTACTTTAGCGTTCTTATCTCCTTCAAAATTAAAACCTACAAATTAAAAAATAATGTTTAACTAGTAAGTATTCAGCAGCAGTAGAAGAACGAGTGGGTATTTTAAAATGGAATCAATTAAATAGGTATTTATAATGAATTAAAATCAACATAAGGTATGGAAGGGATGAGATGACGACTAATAGAGAAGTATGGAAAAAAGGGACATGTTGCGCCGACCCCAAATAAAATTGGGATAAGGGCAAGAGAATGATGATGATAAGGTATGGAAGGATCGTAGCAAGTGGCGTTCTGTAGTTTCTGCCTACCCCCATGGGAAGAAGGCGTGAGTTTATGTATGTATGTGTATGTAAAATAAACTTATTTACTCACTTGAAGTTATCACAACTGAAAAAAATTCTCTTTACTTAGGTACTCTATAAATATCACAGATAGTTTCGCGGTACACAACACAACATTGTTTAAAATTGAAACAACGCGTTCTATAGTAGGTAAGTAATTAAAGCATTTAAACAAATAAAATAATTTTAATTTTAAACGATTGCTATTCTAAGTTAGTAGGTACTAAATTAGATTGATCTTGCATTTTTTATTTATTTATTTTTTTCCTCGGTTGCTTTATCGATACTGGACCTACCCCTAAGCTATGGCACGCAATTTCTTTAACACCCTGTATTGGATAGGCTCGCGTTTAGAAGTACCATTTTTGTTATTTGAATAGTTCTCAAAAAGCCGGACATTTGCAAAAAAGACCGGTTATTTTACTCTTAAGGCTGATTTCACAGCTGTCCTGGAGACCCGTACGGGCTTCCGGAACGGAGGCACACGTGAGGCGCTAGAACATTGTTTCACAGTGACGCGGATTGGTCCGTACGCGACCCGCTCCGGGTAGAGCCCGCACAACGTATCGTACTACTCCCTCGTTTCAGAGCACAGCGGGCGCTATCCGTACGGGTCTCCCGTGTACGGACGGCCCGTACGGGTCTCCCGGACAGCTGGGAAACCAGCCTTAATCAGTCTTTTTCAATTCATTTCTTTTTTAATTTTCCGTCAAAATCTAGGCAGAATCACAATACGAAAGATTCTTATGGAAATCTAATCCATGGCTTCATGTGCTTGAAAAATTCGTCTGCTCAACAAAGTATGTAACGCAATGAATGTTGTTGACCTGTCAAGTGTATTACGCAATTAGGTACTCCGCAAATTATAGCCATCGGGAAACACAGACTCCAGCAAGGAGTTCCATTCCTTAGTGGTAAACATATAATGTAGGTATTAGCGTGCTTAGTTATGTAGATACAATTTAATCATGTAAAGTCGAAATTAATTGTTTATCCAATTGACTATGAACTTGTATTGTCCGTATATTCAAATCACTACCTACTCACCACACACCTCTGCCTAGCCTTTCGCGAAATACAGGTGTGATGTGATATTATGTGCGCAAAATCATTTAAATAAAAAGCGACTCTTGGTTCGACACAATAAAGTGCAATTCAGGTCGCATAGCGCTAGTCACCTACAGTTATATTTACCTATAGAAGTTTCCTCTGTCTATCGCGTAACTCTTAGATCTTCTGACTACGTGACACTCACTGAATTAGCCCAATAAGACGGGCCCGCCGCGTACTTGCAGCTTCATACCTAAACTGCAGTGTCCCATTTTTGTATTAATATGTGGTACAACTACCATTCTTTGACTTTTGTAAGAAATGGCTATAACACGTCACAGTGACGTAACGTGTCAATTTGATAAACAGTTAAATGACTGGACTATAATAATATTTTTTAAATAAATGTATACAAATATGTGTGAAAGTGGCCTCGCATAATAAAGTTAGCATAAGGCTGGACCACAAAACGTATATTCTAAACCAAAGCTTCCAATAAAATATACAATAGGAATAAGAAACTGTTGCATAATTAATTCACTCATTTTTTCTTGCGGCGCTTACCATAATTTGTGTATCTCCTTCTGTTCTGTATCTGTCGTGCGTGTCGACTCGAGATACAGAATACTTGCATAAAGCAGCGGGAAGGTCTCTGCAGGTTGATCTACGCCTCTACGGGAAGAAACGGTCTATTTTTACAATACCCGACCGCCTCCCGCGCGTTTTCCGCGCCGCCCCGATGACACGGACGCCCTGGCCCAGACCACCTCATACCGCTAAGGAGACCCATAAATCGTCTACTGCACAAGTCAAACTACGTGGTGTGTTAATTCTCATCTTTAGTGGCACGAACTGTACCGTTTTCTATAACGTGTGAGCGCATTTGTTAATATGGGAATATTTTACCCGCAACGATAGGTACGGACCTGTCTTTACAGGGAACCCGCGTCTTTATGCAAGCTCCTATAGGCACGAGATACTTTTACTCGTGTCCTGGTGTAAAAATGAGCCAGTCATCAAGATTTCATGCATAATAAATGAACAAGCTCCTGCAGGCAGCTGCGCCGTTCGCATGAATGTACGAATTTACGGATGACTTTTTTTTAACAAGGAGTTTAGTAAAAAGCTGCCATAATGTGCGTAGGTTTGCTCGATTTTTGACAATCAACACGTGTGTTCAAAGAAAATAGAGTAAATGTATAAGTGACAGACGATTGACGTCGTATTTTTTGTCGAGCGCCATTGTGGATCGTTTTTGTCGATCGATAAATCAACAAGTGGTGCTCGATTTTAACCTGGGCCCCATACCACAAAACTTTACAAGTCTAGCATTCTACAAATTTATTAAATTATAGAAAAAATACGTAACACAAAAATTCAAAATACATACACATACTTAATATTGTAACTCATACATATGTATGTATGAGTTACAATATTGTAGACTTGTCACTACAATTTACATATTTGTAAGGTTTTGTCGATTACAATTGTGTGGCTTAGTTTTGTGGAACACGCACTTGTACGATTTCATCATCATCAGCCTATTAATGTTCCCACTGCTGGGACACAGGCCTCCTCTCTGTGAGAGGGAGTGGGCCGTAATCCACCACGCGGGCCCAGTGCGGGTTGGTAGATGTCACATGTCTTCGAATGTTTGGTTCTTAGACATGCCGGTTTCCTCACGATGTTTTCCTTCACCGTTTTGAGAGCAGTGGTGATGAAATTATTTACACAAAGTAAAGCGCCTGCTTGGGTTCGAACCCACGACCCACAACTCGTAAGTCGGGGCCGTTACCACTGGGCCACCACTGCTCACAAAGATTGAAGAAGACTTGTAAGATTTACAAATCAGTAATTTGTAAAATGTAATTTGTAAATTGTATATTTGTGATATAGGGCCCTGGTATAAATGATAATGATAAATTATGTTTATTTCTGTTACTACAGTTTATAACAGTTTTAAACGTTAATATTATTTTAAAATCTACATGAGGTCGATGTTTCCTAGCTACTCTGAGAAGAAACACCTCCACCGTAACAAACTCAGAGGTCACAGTCTCTTTTAAAGTCTAGACATAATCTTGGTCAGATCATGTGATATCTATCGATCGATATCAGGTGACAGTAACGATCAATAAAATCGAGCAAATCTGTAAGAAGCTGACAGATCTAATTGATCATCACGAAACAGCTTATCGAGCGACAATAATGATTATCAAAAACTAGCAAGTGGCATATTACTGTTTAAAAAATCACCCTGTTTATTATATATATTTTGTATTCGAGCTTTTTTAATTTACAAAGACAACACAATTAAGCACATAATATAAATAATAATATTATTATTTTTAATAAAATATTTGTATTTTCATAGTATCTGTTATGTAAATAAAATGTAAATAGGTTTAAGATACACGGTGCTGCGAATAAATGGAATGAGCACATTTTTGAGGTTTATTTTTCTTACCCATAATAAGTAGAAACAGCTACATATTAAACTATACATTTCCAGTCTCCACGCAACTACATGCTCGATGAGCATCAGAGCATGTTTCATCCGAGCATGGCTATCTACAAACATGCTCGACCCTGCGTCTACACGTAAAAAGTTGAGACGTTTTTGAGCCATCAAGATGTTCGAGTCGACCATTTTGGTTGGCTTCGAGCATTCGTCTTTAGATTCCCTAGCGACAAGTAGGATGACAGTTCACTTCGAGCTCAGCACTGAAATGGTTTTGACGCGGTACTAGTGTCTATGTCATTGCATCACATTGCATTAAAAAATATTATTTCCAAATTTTTTCCTCCCCTTCCCTTCCCCTTCCCTTCTTTTGTGGCGCGCACTCTACGAAAACAAGTCACCGTCAAAGTATGGTTGACTATGGTTGGACTGTATAATACCTACATATAGTCAGACAGACTTACCAACGCGCACTGGGCCCGCGTGGTAGGTAACAGCCCACTCTCACTCACATAGAGGAGGCCTGTGTCCCAGCAAAGGGAACATTAATAGGCTGATGATGATGTATATAGTCAAATCTCGTTTTTACCATTCTATTGGACCATTTAGACGGGGTCAATCCCCGAGACAAACCACTAAGCCAATCCAATAATAGCCTCGTGTAAATATAGAGACATTCCACTGCACTGGATTGTCCTCAAGCCATTTTGCCTCTTAGTGGATTGTGTCAGGGATTGGCCTCCTCTAAATGGACCATAAGTTTGAATCTTACTTGCACTTCATAAAACGACAAGGTTTACCTATTAGTCTATGTGATAGATAGTTTCAAACCTTAGTAAAGTTTTTGCAGTGGTGGCCCAGTGGTAACGACCGCGACTTAGGAGTTGTAGGTAGGTATTCGTAGGTTCCAACCCAGACAGGTCCTTAACTTTGTGAAAATGATTTCATCACCGATGCTCTCACCACGGTGAAGGAAAACATCGTGAGGAAACCGAAATGTCTTAGAACCAAGAATTCGAAGACATGTGACATTACCAACCCGCACTGGGCCTGCGTGGTGAATTATGGCCCACTCCCTCCCACCGAGAGGCGGCCTGTGTCCCAGCAGTGGGAACATTATACACTGATTATGATGTCAAAAATGGTAAAACAAGTTACAAGGTCGACAATACCTACATTTTTGCAGAGTAGTAATGTCTGTACCTTCCTTTTTTCTGTTTAGCAGGTATACCAACCAGTTCCTACTGCATAGTAATTACCGGTATGTGACGATCGTGCAGAAATGAGGTCACAAAACCTTATAATTGGCCAGTCTCGATGCGCCAAAAGGTTTGGTCACGACCCACGTGAGATTATTTCGGAAAAGCCACGATTTTCTCATGACGTAATATTTGCTAATTTCATTCAAATCTCTAAAAGATTTTAGGTAAGAAAGTAACATGATATAACTTCTCGCCTGTAATAATAGGCAGAGGTGTAGTTCCCTATAGTACGACCACATTTCGCCAGTTATATTTAAGTCCCATGTACCAAATACCTGTAATAGGGGGCGAGGCTAATGCCATCAACCGGGCATAAATCCAGACTCCGGGCTGTTCCTATAGAATTTCTAAAGAAGAAACTCAAAAATACTTTGCCGGACCTGGGAATCTAACCCAGGACCACATGCTCAGTAGAAACGCTAACACTCCCCACTGTTTTGTTTTTGTTTGTTTTGTTTTTCGTTCTGGTTTGGAAAGTCCTCATGGATGTCCTCCGCCCTGGGGCGGGCGAAGGGGTTTTGTCAGACTCCTACTGACTAAAAACCACCCCAGTGTTCCCTTCCCACACTTGGACCGGGGATTATGAGATCTTGTGCGCCTTCCATGATCCCCGACTGGTGCCGACCCGCTTTTGCAGGTCACCTCATGCCCGCGCGGGGAGTGAGGTGTGAGACTCCCTCCGCGACGTCAAATAGGAGCGCGCGAGGAACACTACGCGCCGCCACCTCGGGTCCTGCTGGATGGGGGGCGGCGGCCGTTCCCGAGACCGCCGTCCGTCCGGACCTGTTTATGGGGGCTGGAAGAGGGGGCGTTGCCCGCCCTCCGCCGACGCCCGGTCCGCCTGCTACGGATCAGGAGAGTGGTCTCGATCGCTCTCCCTTTCTACGGAAAGGTGGTTGGCGGTACCGTCTAAGCACTAGACCAACTTTGACAGGTAAGAAAGTACCTATGTTACATACATAAACTCACGCGATCTTCCCATGGGGGTAGGCATAAACTACAGAACGCCACCTGCTACGATCCTTACATACTCCTTTTGCCTCGTAAAAATGTATTTTAATTGAATTATAATTTATATCTATAGCCAATCGGTTTAGCAGAAAAACATTAATTTGCACACTTGCCTGATCATGCGATTGCCGTAGGGGAGAGCAGGTAGGATTCGTACAGAAGGAGCATTCGTACAGTGTAGATATCTACACTGTCTAATACATTGGAGAGTTCGCATTTGCGTGTGTGACTCCTGCTCATACGTACAGGGTACTCGCGGGGCGGGGCGACACTACGGCCGCTGGCTTCGAGGTAACAATTCGATACGTGTTTTCGCTCTACGTAAGTATTTTTTGTATTCATCTTTGAACATGCTTGGCTGGTATAAGTAATGCTCGAATTATAAAAGTGATTTATTACAGTTTATGCACAAATATCATGGTTTATTATGCAAATAGTTATTTGTAACCTAACTATAACGGTTGTTTTTATTTCAAATTAATTTGTCGATTTCTTGGGTTGGGGTACCTTCGTACAGTATCGAGTGGGGTAGATTCGTACTGTACGAACCCTCCCCAAACTGGCTGTGATAAGTTTGTTCACCAAAAATATTACTGTTACAGAATCATGCCGCGAATATATGTGGAAAAGGGGACACGAACGGGAGAGGTAGATGAAGACGCAATGAAGTCTTCGATGTAAGAAGTCTTGAATAAAAGTTTATCTATTAGAAAATCCGCACAAGAGTATGGCGTCAAACCAACGACACTTGAATCTTGCTATGACCTATAACTTCGACGACATCTTCACCAGCTATCGGATGAATAATTCCAGAAATGATCCCACCCTATCCTAAAGCAGATAAGACATTTCAAAACTCAAAGAAAGGTGAACTGCCAGGAAAATCGAGCATATACACATATACTCCAGAAAAAAATTGACTAGAACAAACAGAAAAGCAAAAACGTTAAAGAACCAAGACCAATAGAGGAAACAAAAGGCTTAGGAGATGAATCGAGCGTTAATACTATGTGAACTATATAATTAGATTAACTTTGATTAGTTTCTTAATTAAAAAAGAGAAAAATATTAATTTAATATAATGTTTTATATTTTTATGTTTAAATAAACAAAAGTAGTTTACTACACAGATCAAAGTAATCAGATAATCAGCCTTCGATTCTCTGTTAACTTTGATCTCAATAAATTATTTTAATGTATTGAATAAATTGAATTTTCTTTGACTGTACGGAGGCTCCCCACTATGTACGAATGTGCCCCACACTATGTACGAAGGTACCCCAGGCGTGGGGTAGTTTCGTACGATTTCAATTTTTTTCTTAAGTAACCGTATCTTTGGCATGCTTATGTGTATCGAAACTGTACTTCCATATTATTAAAGCCAGATATGTAGGGTATATAGCAGGATTAAAGTTAATTTAAAACAGGTTATATTTTCTCTTAGAAACGGCTTAGAGTAAAAACTGTACGAATCCTACCTGCTCTCCCCTATCTCGGTGAAGGAATTTTTCATTTTTCATTTTCAAGTGTACCTACCTACACATATCAATTTATTTAATGTTGGTACTCTCAATAAGTAGGGCACCGTGCGTACCTAGTTACGTACTGCCAAGGGCGTTGCCAGCCTATCGCCCAGGGGGGGGGGGGCAAGTTAATATATGGAGGATAGGAAAAGCATGATGCGAGTTTGAGAATTGGCTCTATATATAATGTTTTTGAATCTCTAGGGGGGGCACCGGCCCCCCCTGTCCCCCCATGGCGACGCCCATGCGCCTACTGCGGAAAAGAAAATATTTTTCATAAAGTCAAAGTCAATATTGAAAGTAAAAAAAAAAAACAATCTCCTAGCCTTTTTCCAAAATATCTTGGAGTCGGAGCTTCCAGTCTAACCGGATGCAGCTGAATACCAGTATTTTACATGGAGCGACTGCCTATCTGACCTCCACAACCCAGTAACTGGCTAATACGATACCCCTTGGTAAGGCTGCCTGTCCACTGGAGCGGAGAGGAGAAAAGAGGAGCGGAGATGTGTCAATATTGACCAATAGAAACTTGACTCAGGTTCACTGATCTAAACTCAGGGGCGGAGTCAAGATTAGCCACGAGCTTCTCTCCTTTGAACGTCAAAATTTACACAAAAATTGGCGCACCCTAATGGCGCGTAACACACTACCGTCAATCACAATCTGAATTATTTAAAAGCATAATATTGCTAATCCATTGCTTCATTATGTTCGAAAAATTTGTCTGCTAAACAACGTAAACAACGCAATGAATGTTGTTGAACTGTCAAAAATTCCTATTTGAAAAAAAACCGGTCAAGAGCGAGTCGGACTCGCGCACCGAGGGTTCCGTACCTTGTGAACCGTGAAATGATTTTAAATCATCGGCCTATAATCGTCAGAGAATTACACTGCGGTGTAGAATATTGCAGCGCAATCTCTTGACCGATAGTGGAACTAATGTAATTTTTATTGATGATTTCTGAAAAAAGTGCGCTATTTAGAGACATCTTTTATGTATAAACTTCTATCACATAGTATAATTTCAGATTTTCCTCTATGCAAACTTCGGAGATAAGGGGGGAACGGTATTTTTTTTGTACATTTTTCGTCATCAGTCGAAAACTATGCGGCCTAATAAAAACAAAATATTTGAGAATGTGCAAATAGCGCTCTTTCATATGATACCCCACATCCCTAGTAGCCCCTCTTTGAATTTCTAAGACACCCGTTCAGTCCCTGTTGCAAAATAAAATACTTACTTACATATATTTTTATTTCTTTCTTACTTGCAAAATAGTTGGGCAAACGTCATCTAAAACTATTTCAAGTTGATAGCATTAGCAGTTCATGAGATATCCAGGTGTGACAGACAGACGCACGGACAGACAGACTGACTGAGTCACACGGTCATGGTCCTCATATGGCCTGACCAAGATTATGTCTGGACTTTAAAAGAGACTGTGACCTCTGAGTTTGTTTCGGCCTTTCTTCTCAGAGTAGGTAGTCAGATAGGAAACGCCGAACTCATCTAGCTAATTTTTAACATAAATTTTAATATGACGTGTAAAAGTGATTCCAATATCCTATTTACAGTATTACACATAAGTGTTCCTTTTTACTATTTTGCTACGAAACCCTAAAAACACCACCTAAATATCGGGTTCTAAATATCGTGTTCTAAATATCGTATTCTATTAGGGGAAATAGGGGTTATAATATTGAAACTCCGTACTAAGCTAGGCCAGTTCAAGGTCAAGTGCTACCACTGAGATATGCGGCCTACGGTACCTCACAATTGAGTCTGCATGATAATTTGATGTTATGTTAATAAATTCTAACAAAACTACACTTTCAAAATTATAAAGGACATACGTCCTAAATTATTATTATTAGTCAGAATTACAAAATTCTGACACAAAAGATCGAAAAATCAAGGACGAAAAAAAGATTCCCATGCTAACTATTAGCATATTAATTTGTATAGAATTAAATTAATTATTTAAGCACATAAATAAAACTGGAATAATAATGTGTTGGGCAAGCAAGGCTGACTTAGAATTACGAAGTGTACGTGACGCATCTGCAAAGTATTATCTAGTACAATAAACATTTATAACATCACGGCTAAATTCTCGAAGGGTTAGGCAGAGGTGTACCTATATCCACATTTCGCTAGTTATGTTTAAGTTCCATGTAATAGGGGGTGAACCTATTGCCAAACTCCGGGCTGCTACTGAGACATTCCTGATGGCATAAGCCCAATAACACTTTGCCCGACCCGGGATCCGGGAATCGAACCCGGGACCTCATGCTCAGCAGTAGCGCTTGCGACCACTAGACTAACAAGGAAGTTAACTAGAACTAGAACAAAAAATCACGTGTTTTGTTTCGCAATGTTTTTATCATGAAACGTCGCCCATTCAATAAACATGAAATACGAACAAAAAAAAACAACAAATTGTTTAAGGTTGGTAGATGCAATATTTACTTTTTTTTATTCGTCACCCGCCAAACGCAAAAATGACGCTATTCCATTTTTAAATCAACAATTATACAAAATTATTTACTTACGATTTTATGACGAAAGTTACGTTTCACAAAGAATTGTAGATATCAAAATCTAGTTTGAGACGTATAGTGTAAATAAACGATTGATTTGTTGTGAATGCGATCGCACGCAAGCGGCAGTTCGTTCGAAGCCACCATCGTGCTTGGCTGTATGCGTTTTTAACTGTGACAGACGGTGTGTTTATAAAAAAATGAATTTCTTGATAACGAGAATAACATGGGCGAATGGGACGCGGATAAATCAATATCTTTTTGCGATTATTAGTGAGTACCTTTTTTGTATTTAATTTTGTGTATTTTAGGCATTTTTATTTTATTATGTTTTTTATTTTTTGTTTTTTACTGAATCACAATATTTATAAATAATTTTCTGCATGTGGTGACACTTTAAAATTGAAAAAAACAAAATTAAACTTAAAAAAATTATAAGTTTTATTTACTTATTTAAGTAAGTACATAAATGTTTTTTTTACTGTATTTTTTAACAATACAATGCAGTTTAGTTTATTAAAAACTTTTCAAAGAATACTTCTAATGCTAATGACATCTACGTATTTTTTATTGGATATTTTTAACGGTGTCATAATCACACAAAACTCATGCAAGATTTAAATTCAATTGACATTTTAGTGAATTTACATTATGCATTTGTCTACTTTAAAAAGAATACTAATCAGATGTTCTCTTATAACGAAACATAAAGTATAGAATTAAGTGCCTTCTGTCTTAAAATAGAAACTAAACATTTAAATTACAAATGCGGGTAGAGGATACTTTTGTCAAAATTTTATGATTTTTCGAAGATTTTTGTTTTTAAGGTTTACTTTGTACCAGCCACGAAATATATTACACACTAGCTGCTGCACGCGGCTTTGCTCGCATAAGCCCTTATTCTTTTGCTTAAATAAAAGTAAGCTCAATTAAGAGGGTTTATTCTGAAAGTTGGCAACGTCGCAAATAGATGTCAAATATTTCGCTGTTTTGATTAATTTGTTAATATTTCTATAAGGAAATTAAAAATGTGGCTACTACTACTACACTAGACTGTATTTTAAAATTTATGGTGTCTTTCAATCTTTCCCCTGCAAAATTTAACGAGTTAAGACGGTAATATAAAACATTCCATCTTACCCCGTTTACGAATCTCCTAGAAAAGGTCAGAGGTTCTCAAACTGAAATACTCGGTGGAATCCTTTCCCCAACATCGTAACAAAAACTTTAACCATGGAATAAGTATAGAATAGCACTTATACACGACTGATTTTCTTTAACTGTGATGTTTAGGTTACATTATAATTATTTTTCAAAAAAAAAACACGCATGCAAAACAAAAATCTTGACTACAAATGAAAACGTGTGTTTTATTTATCGACCCGACAGTCGTAGTCAGACATGAGTGGGGTAGGATATTAAAAAAATAAAATAATCATAGCGGAAAAAATATTAAAAAAATAAAATAATAATAGCGGATAAGATATTAAAAAAATAAAATAATCATTTTAATAATCTACCATAACAATTTGAGAACCTTAGACTGCCTGCCATTGCAACGGGGTAAGATCGATATTTTATTTGATAAATTATTTTTCCTTGCATTTAGAAAGCGATTTTTAAATGTAACTGATTTTCAAGCTATTTAGGATATTGGAGCAGAGGGTTTATTGATCACCACATGTGCATAATGTCCATGAATACGATTCTAGTCATTATATCAATCTTACCCTTCGGCATTTCATCTTTCCCCTACATACTTATTGTTTTTCTGAAGACCAATTTTATTAACCTTTTTTTACATAAAATATTGTTTCAAAAAGATGTCTGTCAACATTATAGAAACAAGTTGACTATACTTTTTTACCCAAAACATCATTTTATGCATTTCACTTGAATCCCTTTGTTTCACAACAGTTTCAAATCAACATTGTTTATCTAATCAAAAATCCATTCCGACTTACCCCCACTCTCCTTACTTTCTTATGCATTTAGTAAAAAGCTATTATTTTGACATTAAAAACACACACTTCAATTATGATAAGTAAATAGGTTTATAATTGGGTACGTACTTTGTAGTTATACATTGATACGGTATTATGGAATACAAATTGTAGACCCTCAAATGAATTCTTATCGATCTACGAGTATCATCATTTTGAGGCTGGCTGTACCTAAAAACTATGTAAACGTCTTTATTAGGTCGTCTTTATTAATTTAACCATAAAATCAATGTCATTTATTCAAACTAGGATGAGAATCAGCACTTTTCGAACGTCAAAATTACAAAAGACAGTCCCCCAAAACACCCGCCCTTCACCACTTCCTAGTGCTTTAGCTGGGTGGGAACAAGAAGTGAAACAAACTCCCCAGCAGCACAGCTGTCTTTCTCTGTTCAGTTAGAAAAACTTGAGTCTATACAATAGTATGCAAAATAATTTACATTACGCAACACAAAACATTAAATTAAATTATTTGCCATATGTCAGCTAGCACACGCTAATATACTCGTACCAACAAAAAACCTTCGAAATCTATACTCAAGTGAAAATAAAAACTAAAATCGTAAATAAAGGTCGTGCACGCTTACATACGGGGTGGCAGGGACATCGACGCGAAGCCTGTTACCATTGATTCAGTACATGATTTTGAAATTATTATAAATTTTTCGTCAGTTATTTAAAAAAAAAACCTGCTGTTCCATACATTTTGACCGCGTAGGTATTGCACTTTTCTGAATTCATGGTAACAGGCTTCGCGTCGATGTCCCTGCCACCCTGTATAGCTATTAAAGTTGTAAGTAACTCGAAGTCACAAATATTAAAATCAAAGTAAAATAACTACACAGTTAATTACTACTTAATAGCAATGACAAAACCATGGTCAGCAAGACGACCAGTCACCACAAGCAGCACCCGTTCACGAGCATATCGCAAAGATCAGCCATGACCGCCATATTTGAGGGATCGAACCGAACTCCCGACGCTACCGCAAGCAGTGACATCTAAGGGAGCATGACGAATTTGCTGCTGGTTGCTCAGGAAAAAATAATATGATCAATTGTTGTGTTAGATAACGACCTCGTCGCTATCTAACCACTTATTGCAAAAAAACATTGTAATGAGAAGATAATGTCAATAATAAATGAAAATAAAATTAACATCAATTGACTTATGCAGTCAAATAAAATAAACATAAAGAATTATAATATGAACTCACATAACCTTTCAGTAGGTAAGCTAATAGGGATGATGTCTGGGTCAAAAAAAAGGAATTCTATTTAGTCCGTCAGTCAGATAGTAAAAAAATATTAGACTCGTATTTTTGCTTTTTCATATTAATAAAAAACTACTTGGATAAAACGCAATTGAAGTTGGGGAGTGGGGGTCGCTACGTCACAAGTAAGTATAATATCTATATACTCGTGACGTCATAGCATATTTTTAACTCAATGTATCGCCGTAATCTTGTGATAAAGTAAAAAAGAAAAAATACATACGTTATTTTTACATAATCTACATTCCGAACAAAAAAAAATTATTTGTCATCATCTCTATTCTCTGGAGAAAGAACATAAAAATTGTCTTGAGGGTTTATTCTGAAAGTTGGCAACGTCGCAAATAGATGTCAAATATTTCGCTGTTTTGATTAATTTGATAATATTTCTGTATGGAAAAAAAAATGTGGCTAACTAGCGAACTAGAACAGCTCGTTATTGAATCTATACATACAAATAAATAAAATTGAAGTGTCTGTTTGTAATGTCGAAACAGATTTTTACTAAATGCATATGAAAGTAAGTATACGATTCATACAACAAAAACACATTTTTTTTTTGTCTTCCTGTTTGTTCCGGCTAATCTCCGAAATAGCTAGACCGATTTGGTTGGAACTTTCAATAGTAGATAGCTGAAGCCACTGGGCGTAAAATAGGCTACTTTTCATAGGGATTAAAACGAAAAATTACTTTACGCGGCTGAAACCGCGGGACGCATAGTAACAAATATATTTTGAATGGCACAGCAGATTACTGTATGGGCATAACGCTATGAAAATAACTAAAATAGATTGTTCGAAGCTACATAAGCTACTTTATAAGCAGCCTACTATGCAAAAGGTTTTCAGCTTTAGACGGGGACGAATTCTCAGCCTTTGTATCAGATTAATAAAACTTCCAATACTTAGTTGTTTTTATAATATTTGAACAAGAGACATCTGTACCGGTAATTGTTTACAATATTTTTTGCAAACAATCGCAACCACACACAGGAATTGATGAAAAAACAAATAAACAAACAATTCCCAATGACTTACTATTTAAAATCGAACGTTTTCAAGTTTGTAAAACAAATACTTGTTTTTAAATAAACAATAAAATATTTATCGTAGGAAACGTCAGCGATTCGAACGATGGCGATTTCCTGAATGGGGCAATACAAGTTGTGGATTATTACGGTAATCTACATGGTCCTCATAATCTGAAAATTAAAAAATCAAAACATTATATTTCACATTAAACCTACATGGGCACTTAAGAGCACGGTTCTAATTGGTCGTTTCCTAGGATGAAAAGCGATTTCAGACATGTATATTAAAATATTACGTTACCTAATTACGTAATACACGATCAATCAGAATTTGAATGGTTTTGAAACAGATAATCTGCTCTAAAAGCTAATCCATTGTTTCATAAGTTCGAAAAAACATCTGCTCAACAACGTAAGTAAGGCAATGAATGTTGTTGAACTGTCAAAATGAAACAGATTAGTCGGAATCGTTTACGAAAATGTGTTGCGTAATTACTAATTAGATAGCAGGTTTCCTCTTGATGGTTTTCCTTCACACACTGTCAGGAATGTCCAAGATGAATTCAAAAAGTCACATTAATACTTGCCTGGATTCGAACCCACAACCTCGTGCATGAAAGGTGGGGCCTTAATCATTATACTTAATGACAGATGTCCATTCCCAACAATTGCATGAAGACTTCGTTCACGAATATTAATTCTTACATAATGCAATAATTTTGTAGGGAATTTTGGCAAGCCTTTTCTGTGCCGGCCAAAAAATGCTTGATTGTTTACCTAGAATGACAGCTCACTTCATCCAAGTTTTCATGGTGAGATTTTTACAGAAAGAAAGACCGAAACCGAAAAGTTGTGTGAGGTCGTGTGAAAGTTGTGTGGTATGTTGTTGTGGAGATTTTTTACAGAAAGACCGGCTGAACGCAATGGGTTTCATTTTGACAGGTCACCCACGTTCATTACGCTTTTTTATGTTGTTGACCTGACTCCGCTCTTCTCCGCTTCAGTGAAAATGCACCCTAAAGCGGTAGCGGCACGTCATTTCGAGAGAGTGGACAAACTAAACCTATAGGTTATTTTAAAAAAAAACACAAAAGTAGAAACATAATCTATGTATCTCAATCTTCCTAGCCTTTTTCCCAACTATCTTGGGGTCGGCTTCCAGTCTAACCGGATGCAGCTGAATACTAGTATTGTACATGGAGCGACTGCCTATCTGACCTCCACAACCCAGTAACTGGGTAATACGATACCCCTTGGTAAGACTGATGTCAGACTTTCGGGCTTCTGACGACTCGTAACGACTGTCAAAGATCCACAAATGACAGCCGGGACCAACGGCTTAACGTGCTTTCCGAGGCACGGAGGAGTCTCGGTATGTAAAGATGGTCACCCATCCACTGACCAACCCCGGCAAGCGTAGCTTAACCTGATGGATCGACCTGTGCGGCTTGTTATTACTTAGCCACGAGCTCCTCCATAATCTATGTATCTATACTAATATAGGTAATTATAAAACTGAAGAGTTTGCTTGAACGCGCTAATCTCAGGAACTACTGGTCCGATTTGAAAAATTATTTCAATGTTACCATCATATCATCACGCTAAGACTAATAGGAGCGGAGCACCAATAAAGAATGTTTCAAAATCAGGGGTTTTTTTTTAACGTTAGCTCAAAGTACTATTCCACGCGGACCAAGTCGCGGGCAGAAGCTAGTATACCTAATACTATTAATGCAATCTTTGTATATAGGTTAGGTATACAGTATGTTAACTAACAGAGGGCATTCCCCTTAACCCGCAATAGTATAGCGTCCATACATGCTAGAAGTAATATTAAAATCGAAAATAAAAAAACTTTTTTATTTTTTTATGGCAGTGTATAGAGTACCACCATTGGCACTCTATCCCTATCGGATAAAGTGCCACTACAGGCACCCTAGTAACACCGCCTCGGCCCGGCTAAAGTGCCGCAAGCATTGGATTGTCATTGTCACTGTCACTAAGTCACGTCACTTGGTATTTTGTTTGATTGTCGAGGTTAGATATAAACACCACATTCCCAAAACATTACATTCTCTTGTGCCTAAACGGACCCTGGCACTTCGCCGGCCGCTACCGCGGCACCGCTCGCTACGCTCGCTCGGCTCGTGCGTTGTGTGGTCACAGTTCTAACCTAACCTAACCTAAATAACAAGTGACAGTGACAATGCAACGCTCACGGCACCCTAGCCGGGCCGAGACAGTGACACTAGAGTGCCACAAGAAACTCGCGGCACTCTATACACTTCGTTTTTTTATCATAAAATATTCACAAAAAATATTAATTTCATACGTAAAACCAACACTCTAGACACGCGCACTTGTCGCACTTGTCTTTCCACGTTGAAAGACAAGTGCCCGTGTACAGAGTGTTACGTATCAATTTAAAAAAAAAAATTGATAATTTTATTAAAAAAATAATTTAAAAACTTTTTTTTTTTAATGTTAATATTTTTCTGGCATGTATGGACGCTATACAATTGCGGGTTAACGGGAACGCCCTCTGTTAGTTAACATACTGAACTTATTTGTAATCACGTTCTCGAAAACGGCTAACGATTTCGATGAAAGTTGCATTAGGCTGCCTGTCCACCGGAGCGGAGAGGAGAAGAGCGGAGCGGAGATGTGTCAATATTAACCAATAGAATCAAAACTCCGCTTCAGAGGTGCGACTCTATTGGCTAATTTTGGCACATCTCCGCTCCTCTCCTCTCCTCTCCGCTCCAGTGGACAGGCAGCCTTAAAGGGGTTTACGGGGGCGATAAATCGATCTAGCTAGGTTTCATATCTGGGAAAATTGGTTTTCTCCGTATTTTCTTTCATGGCAGCATGGAATTAGTATATGAACTTTCCTATAGGTACTATAAATGAGCATTCTCTATTTTCACTAGAGCAGAGCTCTGTCGAGCAGGAACTGTATCTAATACAAGCATTAAACATAAATAAAATATGAAACAAAACCAGCAATTTTTGCTACTAACAGTTGTTTTGAATATAATAAAACAGTACTAAGAATATAATTTAAAATTATTTTCTTAGTACTCGTTTTAAATAGGTAAAACATTTAAATGATGTAATAATGATGTAAGTAATAAAATATACCTGCTCGACAGAATAATATAAAATAAATTAACATTTTTGTTTCAAAATGTCATTAAATTTAATTGCCAAGATTAGGTACCTTGTTCATGTAGAATCAAGAAGTTAAAATTCCGCCGAATGCATAACCTCCTTCTTTTTTGAAGTCGGTAAAAAAATCACATCGGTCTTAAAATGAACATGGACAAGACAAAAGTCATGTCAAATGCCCATGTAACACCCGCCCTCATAAAGATCGGAGAAGCTACGCTCGAAGTTGTAGACGAGTATGTTTACCTAGGACAAACTGTCCAGCTAGGTAGGTCCAACTTCGAGAAAGAGGTCAATCGTCGAATCCGACTCGGCTGGGCAGCGTTCGGGAAGCTACGCAATATCTTCTCGTCCCACATACCACAGTGTCTCAAGACGAAAGTCTTTGACCAGTGCGTGTTGCCAGTGATGACTTATGGCACTGAAACGTGGTCGCTCACAATGGGCCTAATCAGATGGACCGATGACCTAGTAAAGGCCGCAGGAATTCGCTGGATGCGGGAAGCACAGAATCGGTCGAAGTGGCGGTGCTTGGGGGAGGCCTATGTCCAGCAGTGGACGTCTTTCGGCTGATATGATGAAAAAAATCACACTCTCCGATATCCCAAAAGTGGTAGGTATATTATGTAATGTTCAAATGACACAATGTCAATTGTTTTGTGAATAAATATTTATTTAAAGTAGTGCAGCGCAGCGCGCGCACTACACGCGCGCGTAGTGTAGTGCAGTGTGTGTGTGTGTGTAGTGTAGTGTGTGTGTGTGTGTGTGTGTGTGTGTGTGTGTGTAGTGTGTAGTGTGTGTGTGTGTTGTTTTTTTTCGGTTTAAAGTTGTTTATGCTCAGGTCCCCACCCTCGTAGCACTTTAAAACCTATGTTAATCGAAGAGCCATAGCCATCTCATCATTATATTGTATGACAACGACACTGAAATGTCCAACCGAAAAAATTATAGCAACATGAAGAACCCGGAATTGGTCACAATTATGTTGCCGTTAATGTTTCTGTTCCAACTATGTCACAGCCTAAACACATTACCACTGCCGGAGCAGAGGCACACTTTTTTTTTGTTTTTTTTTTAGTTTGGGCAGAGCGGAAGGTCGTGCGTGTCAGACTCTTACTGACTAAAACCCTGCACCCGTGTTCCTTCAGTTACCTGTACGTTGCCAGGGGCCACGGTCACCCCTTAGGACTTTCCCGCAATACCGGCAGCAGTGACACCCTCATATTAGCAACTGAGTCTTATTCACGACGCGAACATAGGTAGATTGTTGATTTCCATTTATTTTAATAACTTACAAGATGTCTGCAGTATTCATGCACGCCACGCAGAAAACCTTTCGTAGTCGTAATCCTTTAATAGAATGACGGCAAAAGAATTTGCCTCCCAGACATGACGTTTTTGTCGAAGTCGGGTGACTTCGACAAAAACGGTATTTAACAGAAGGAAGCACCTATTCTGATAAATATTGAACTTTTTTTCTAGCTGCCCCGGGAGTTCTATCCCGTGCGAGAATCACCATTTTTCGAGCGAGAACGAAAGTACATATTTTCATCCCACAGTAATAATAATTATTTATGTTTGTCATTAAAAGAAGAAAAGCATAGTGAGGCATTGTTTCTGGAACACATATCTTCGATATTGTGTATTGCCATATTTTTAATAACAAAGAACATTAAACGACAACATAACTGTGACTGATTCCGGTTTTTCAAGTCGATATAACTTTTTTCAGATGGACATTTCAGTGTCGGTGTCGAAATGTCGTATTTAAAAACAGATAACGGGAAATCTCTGTTTCTATGGACAATTTAAAATCTGTCTAATTTGGCTGTAACACAATTTTTCGAAAATGTTCTTAACTAAGTTTTTAGACATGTATCCTGCATATGCGTATGAAGTTTCATTAAAATCGGTTAAGTCATTTCGAAAAATAAGGACTTGACAGTTTGTATGAAATGCCGTACGACGTAAACCCTCTTTAAAATAAAATTGACGCCGACTAAGTCGCAAACGAGTACCTACTTAAATAATTACACATGTGTTTTAATTGCTTGCAAAACACAAACTACTCGTAAGTTCAAGTTCAAGAGAGTTCATGGTTGGACGATTACTGTTCTAACTTCTAACCTCATACGAGTAGATTTAAATCCAACACTGAGGAATCTTCATTAAAATACCATAGGATCCACTTTGTGGCAGTTAAGGTAAATGGATTGTGATGAATCCGGAAGTAAGGCCTATGACCTTATGGAGTAGGTATTTAAATCCTAGTATCAACGAGATTATTTCTATGCAAATGTTGTAGATTACGGAAGGCCTATGGGTGTTTTTATGTAGCTTTTTGCCTTGAAGATGCTCCGCAGAGTCGTCGCTTTAGTGCAGCTAGCCTCTGTGTTCCTTTACCATCTGTTGGGAGTTTGGGAGTGCCTCATTGGTTAAGTGATTCTTCTTCTTTCGTATACCTAAGTATACAGGGTGGCAGGTACCTACATTACCATGTTACCATGGATACAGTACATGATTCTGAATCCCTCTGCGTTTAATTATTTTTATGGTTACTTTTTTTTTTAACAGCTATTTCATAGTAAAGTGCAATACCTACGAGGTCAAAATGTATGGAACGGCTGTTTTTTTTTAAATAACCGACCAAAAATTTGGAAGGATGTTCCTGACACCCTGTATGGAACTATAGTTCCTATAACAATCGTTCATATCTTACCTAAAGTAGTTAACATAATATATTATTTCTGTTAAATTATTTTTTTACACTTTTATTTTTGTTTCCTTTTTATTTTCTCTTTTTTTTTACTTGTGTTATAATTATGTTGTGTTATGTGCCTCTTTGTCTGTGCTAAATAAATGTATTTTCTTTCTTTCTTTCTATATTATTTATTTATTCGCTCTAATGCACATCACACATTTTATAATTTAGATTGTCTGTAAGGTGGTAGTCGAGTTATCCGTCATATAAGCATACAATTCCCTGACATTAAGTATGTACTTTTAAGAGCGTTTATTCTGAAAGTTGGCAACGTCGCAAATAGATGTCAAATATTTCGCTGTTTTGATTAATTTGATAATTTTTCTGTATGGAAATAAAAAATGTGGCTAACTAACGAACTAGAATATTGATTATGAAATGCAATAATTAATATTGTAACACCGAATAGTTAGTTTTAGATGTAAAAAAAGTATTTGGAAACTTTCCAAATGCCTTTTTTTTACCTAAAACGGGTACAACATCAAATTCAATGTTATAATTGCAATTCATTATTAATATTCTAGTCAATTGGTTAGCCACATTTCTTATTTCCATACAGTATTATTTCCAAATTAATCAAAACAGGTAAATATTTGACAGATATTTACGACGTTGCCAACTTTTAGGATGTACCCTCTTAAGAGCGTTTATCCTAAAAGTTGCCAAGGTCACAAATAACTGTCAAATATTTACCTGTTTTGATTAATATGTCAATATTACTTACTCTATGGAAATATGAAATGTAGCTACTTAAATATACTTAATTATAAAAAAGGCATTTGGAAAATTTCTAAATACTTGTTTTCCATCTAAAACTAAATATTAGATGATAATATATATTAATTATTGCATGTAATCATCAATATTTTAGTTCGCTAGTTAGCCACAATTTCTTATTTCCATACATTAATATTGTCAAATTAATCAAAACGGAAATATTTGACATCTATTTGCGACTTTGCCCACTTTCAGAATAGCAGCAGCTTCGTGCTGATTTAACGGTTTTTTGTATTCTAAAGGCCTTATTTTTTTTTAATAAGTTGTCAACAAAAGAGTAATCATTACAAACCATAACTCTTTGTATATAAGTACATACATATACAACAATAACTGCTCAAGTTCAACCGCACGTAAGTCAAGGAATAAATATATTATGTTAAGCACCCATAGGTAATGTTTTACTAGCACCTTATAATTTTTCCGACTATACGTCATTGCCAACATTTTCAATGAAAATTACAGTTCGAAAAGGTTACATTACGTCCGCAATGTGGAAATTGGATTTGTTTGATGGTAGATCCAATCAATTAGACTATAAATTATTAGGTACCTACCTTTCTTTTCGGTGTTGAAATCCACATGGAACTCCTCCGCCCTGGGGTGGGCAGAGGGGTCCGTCTGTCAGACTCTGACCCCGGTGTTCCGTCGGGTGCAATTGCGACTTCCGCTGCCCCGGACTGGTGACGGCCCGCGTTCTGCGGGCCCCGTCTCGTAGTGGGAGTGAGGTGTTGAAACTCTCCCTGCTAGGCGCTGCCATTTCGGGTCCTGTGTGATGGGGGCGACGGATGTCCCCGTGTCCGTCAACACTGGACCAATTTAGGGGGATGCCCTCCGCCGACGCCCAGTACGCTTGCTGCGGGACGGGAGAGCACTTGTGATCTCCCTTTCTGCAGACACCTACCTGATGTAATTCACGGGATTGCAAGAACAACTGAATTCAAAACTCAAACTCAAAGCATTTTACAGTCATTTTTGAATTGTAAAAGAGTAAGCTAGGCTAGTTAGAAAGTTGAAGTTGCCTATTCGAAAACGTAGATATGCATGGAGAAGAACGGGCAAGAAACTCCAAGAAATCAAGATATATTATTACAAAATCCTGAGTTGAGTGGCTTCTACATTGTGAGAGCAAAAAAAAACAAAATATTAGAGATGACCAGTTTCAACTGACGGCGCCCATTCACGAACATGCCGCGTGGATTAGCACCATCCAGCTTAAAACCGAAGGGAACCAAATGATTCAACGCACGCAAGAACGCACTCACGAAGGTTCTCAGTTACATTTCCTTAAATCAAGTTCACGGCATGTCTCTGACCAACAATAGGTAATCACATGAATGATATCCAACTCCAATTTCATTCATATCACATGAACACGTAATTTGTCGTTGCTTTTTGTAAGTGATGCATAAATGCATGAAGGTCATTGTCCTAAATACTTACGTCACGTTTTGTGTTTCCTAGAGTTCTGTCTAGATCTTCTTTGCTTAATTGGTTCATTAGGATTTGAAAGAAATTTATTGTATAGCGAATTTTTACACGACTGCCCAAAAAGGAGTGTAATGTGTTCAGGGTTCATATATGTATGTGCGTTTCTTTGTTCCACCATAACTTTTAAATGCCTGAACAGATTTTTAATAAATGAGTAAACTCGTACAGCACCCTAATTACGAAACGCAAACTCAATTTTAAATTGAAACCAATTGAAAAAGATTGTCAGTCCATTGCTTCATAAGTTCGACAAAAAGAAACTGCTTAATTTTTTTTGTCGAACTTATGAAGCAATGGACTGGCAATCTTTTTCAATTGGTTTCAATTTAAAATTGAGTTTGCGTTTCGTAATTAGGGTGCGGGTCTACGTATTTCTAGATCGTTTTGTTCGGCTAGATTCTGTAATAACTGTATCAGTAATGTGATCTTCTTTTGTTATACACACCCACATAATTTCACGCCTTATTCCCCAAAGGGTTGGGCAGAGGTGTCCTATAGTAGGTAGACCCACATTTCGCCAGATATGTTCGAGTTCCATTTAATACGGGGCGAGCCTATTGCCATTAACCGGGCACAAATCAATCCGGGCTGCTAGTGAGAAATTCCTGATTGAAAACTGGATAACATTTTGCCCTACCCGGGAAACGAACTCAGGTCCTCATACTCAGCAGTAGCGCTTGCGACCACTAGACTATACAGTATATTGTTATCAATTGTGTCTGTGTCTCACTCACTGCAGGACTAAGGTCTCCATTTCATCTTTCCACCATTTTTCTGTCTTGTTTTGCCATCTTGGGCCCACTGCGCAGCGAGCATGGCGTACTGTGAGATAGCTTGAGTCACACATTTTATCACAATTTGGGCGATAAAACAGTTTTGTCACAAATGCTATCACGGCGGCGTGAGATCTCTTGACTTGTGACATAACTTCTTGACGTTTATTTGGGATTCTATGTCTTATTTGCTGCTATGGGCGCACCAATTTTGTCACAAATGCCACATAATGACTGTCGTCCGTACGTCAAAAGTGAATTAGTTCACAACAAAATTAAAAAGTTGTAAAACTGTATGAACCTGCACTATAAAACGTATTATTTTATTTGGTCGCATATTCACTGATCATAGACATTTTAATTTTTTTAATTTACTGTGTCACACTATGAACTCAGATTTTATCACATGGTTGAACCGTGCTAGCATTTAAGACAAATTGTAAGGCATGATAAAATTTATCAAAATTTTTTTTTATCTTGTCATAAACGTCTTGGGTACGCCCGTGTTAGCCCCGCTGTTATGAGTCCAGTTTTCTCACGCTAGGGATCCAAGGACTCCCTTGGAAACAACCCCTCACTACTTTGAATGATGGGTTGTTCTAGCCCAAAACTACTAGCATTTCCGTAGGTTCTAAACTTAATCGACTTAAGCTGGTTAACTAATGGTACCCCTATTCATAAAACTCCATGCTGTAGTTATTTTAGAGACGGGGGGTCTCTCCGGACCGAATTTCGGCCACCATGGGTGTCAATCTCAGCGGAGACTAACCATCGACGACTAGTCATCGAAGAGTATGCGCCGACACAGGTGCACTCAGGCTAAGAACTCACGGAGCGGTTTTCAGCCGCGCCCGCCGCGGCGGCGGGTGCAAAACAATGGCGCAAGTCGCGGTCTTAAACCGCGTCGTGAAAATATATAATATCTAAATTTCCATGTACTCCGTGTTCGTACGAGTGTTTGCGGTACCGCCATAGCGGCGGGCGCGGTTGAAAATCGCTCCGTGAGTTCTTAGCCTCAGTCTTCCCTCACTCTCATAATCCAATTCAGGCGCAGAACCAACGGTTAAGCGTGCTTTCCGAGGCACTACGAGAGGGTGCCACACCGCGTTTCTGCTGGCTGGTACTGAGAAATCCTAATGGAAAAAGTCAATAACATATTTTCCGACCAGGAAATCAAAACCAGGACGAAAAATATAATGTACCTATGCCATATGGCGTGTTTTAAGTTATAAGTATAATAGGTACGAAGGCACTCATAAGACAGTCGCCAGAGATATTACGAATTCAAGCAAAAAAAGCGAAAATATTTAATAAGACCCCAATTTTAAGATCTAGGTCAAAAATTAACAGGTTTCGTCTAAAATCATATGGCGCCGCCGTCTACAAATTTCTTCGCATTGGTCTTTAACAATCTCGATGCCGTACAATCTCCTATTGAGTGAAAGTTGGTGATAACGAAAGATAGTTTTTTTTATAAAAAATTCTTCAAATTCTTGGTACGGTGTCATCAATATGTATAATATAATAATATATAATATTTTTAAACAAATGTCCGGGGTCAGTGAACTTGCTCTGTCGCATTGCCAATGTCTTGATATTGCGTATTTAGTTTTCTCTTTTCTCTACCTGTAGTGGGTATCTTAGAAATGTAGGTATTTTAGAAAGAAATCAACGCAGATTCAAAAGAGCCTCCACATGCGGCGCAGGAGCAGTGGTGGCCCACCGGTAACAGAAAGTCGCGGCTTTCGAGTTGTAAGTTCGAAACCAGACAGGCGCTTTTTGTGTTAATTATTTCATCACCACTGCTCTCAAAACGGTGAAGAAAAACATCGTGAGGAAACCGGCATATCCTAGAACCATAAACTCGAAGACATGTGACATCTACCAACAAGTTTTGGGCCCGCGTGGTGGATTACGGCCCAATCCCTCTTAACTGGGTCCGCATGATGAATGCCGCGTGCTGGCCCACACCCTCCCATCGAGAGGAGCATTGAAAACATTATAGGCTGATTATGAAGTGGCGGTACACCTAGTCTGGTGCAGGCTGCTGTCAGCCCCACTACCACCACTTGCTGGCTGGCCAATATGTTTACCAAGCCTAATTTATTCTCATTTAGTTCTTGCCAGTATGAAAGAAGGGACCTCAGGTTTGCGCACTACTAGCGACTGGACCCTGCTTCGCGCAGTTTTTGCAACTTGACAAAACATCGAGATTTCATTATTCTATGTAACTTTAATGTGTTTATCTTGGACATTACTGATATCGGTGAAGGAAAACATCGTGAGGAAACCTGAACTTATGGTCAATATAAGTTTGAAATCACCAACCCGTCTTGAACAATTTAGGCGTGGTTAAGCTTGGTGATCAATGCCCGTGCCTTCTTAGAAGCCTTTGCCCTGCAGTGGGACAGTAATATACTGGTATTATTATAATTATATTTTAATATTAATGTATTGTACACATAAACCTTGCAGATTAAATTTTCTTAATGATGCTGGAAACCGCATCAAAATCCGTTCCGTAGTTTAGAAGAACAAGGCGGTCACCACAGACAGACAAGAAAAGCGAGTTTAATTAAAAATTTATAGGTATATAGATTACACAAAATTGCTTTACCTGGGTAGTCTAGGTAGCCATAGATAAAGGTTGAAATGATCATCAAATCAGGTGAAAATATCTTAAAGTAAGTACTGTAATGGGTGCGTGTTTGTGTGGGGCGGCGAGACGCTCTTAGTGTGGGATAAATACGTTATTTGTAGCTATGTTTGTGATATGTGGGTTCTCTTTAATGACACAGCGATATGTTATATTTATAATAGGTATTTAATTAGATATTTGAAGTTAAAATATATTACAACATGAATGCGCGCCTACGAAGTGACGGATACGCCTCTGTCTATTTTTTATATAAAAACAAATACCACGTTCCTATTCTAAAAAAGTACAGACCGTTCGAATGATATATTTATACTAGCCAGTACAACATAAGGTTGTTAATAGCATAAAACCTTACAGTGCTGTTGTACAAGGAACCCATAATCATAATTACTACGAAGCCAAAGGGGGTTAATTTATTTATACAGGGAGTCAGGGACATCGACGCGAAGCCTGTTGTTACCATGGATTCAGTATGTACATGATTCTGAACCCCCCTGAGTTGAAATTTATCGTCGGTTATTTAAAAAAACAATCAGCTGTTCCATACATTTTAACCGCGTAGGTATTGCACTTTTCTATGGAACAGCAGATTTTTTTTAAATAGCCGACGAAAAATTTCAACGCAGGGGGTTCAGAATGATGTACTGAATCCATGGTAACAGGCTTCGCGTCGATGTCCCTGACGCGTGAAGCCAATATCTGTGTATGAACCAACGCTCTAGGCGTTGAGCCGCAACATTATGCGTCCCCGTTTTGAAGTATATTATGAATTTTCTAATGGACAAAGCTGTTACGAATTAACTCATGGTTACTAATGATATTATTTATAGAGTGTCGGCGCGTGTCAGCTGCATTTCCTATCTGATATAAGAAAGTAAGTAGTATGCTTTTCAGAAGTACGTACGTTTGTTTGTACATAAATGTATGTAAGTAAGTATTTTCAAATATAAATAATTTAAAATAATCAAAAAATTTCAATTTTGTGTATTCTTTGCATCTCAGTAAATTGTAGGCTTTGGCTCCTTCAGTTTTGTGGCAATGTATAAAATGATTTTTTACGATCACATTTAGTCCATGTTGTAAATTCTCGTCGTTTCGAATTGTATCTTTATTTATTTTTTTATACGTGAAATCAACGTAAGCCTTACACCCCAAATTTCGAGGTGTGTTTGTTTTTCCATGAGAGGACAGCTGACATAGTACGTTTTTCTAAATTTTAATCTTTCAGTCACTCTTTACAATCCAATTAGTACAAGTAACAGAAGACAAATATTCAATGAAGTACTTGCAATCACGCAGCGGCGATCCTTTGTTTTCTTTCCATTTGCACGCCAAAACTATCGATATTCCTTGATTCGTAGTTCTTATTACGATATTCTTTACACACCACACTTAAAAAGTCTTTCAAAGTCATTTTCCTCCATCAATTTCATCTTTTTTTCACGAAATAACGGAAACAAACACTAATATTGTGATAGTTTATCAGAAAGAAATTAATTCAACAAGCGCCGAGGTCAATGTCATAGTTCAACTGACCGAAATAATAACAAACGAGAGTAAATTATGATGCAATACACTTGTCTTGCTCTAACTCACTCCATATTCGGCACAGAGTTTTTCCTAGACGCCTTACTTTCTAAATGGGACAATCATGTTGCGGTATCGCGCGTAGCTTTAGAAAAGTGTTGAGAGCGAACATGATTGTCCTTCTCCTGTTGCAAAGTTATGAGGGCCAACTCGGTGCGTTAAAAACCAATCAACTAAGGTGCTGGCTCGAAACAGATTTGTATTATTGTTTTCAAAATTGTGCACAACAATGTCTGTGTACTATTCAACACCATCCAGTGTTGGCTCATATACAGGGATTGGCTTTACGCGTCCCTGACACCCTAATGAACAAGTAACAAGACTCAATAATGTTATTAAAAAACAACATATTACACAAAACTATGTTAGTAAATTTAACCTCTGACCTCTCTCTCTGACCTCTGTGTTGAGCGTGTAGCAGCGATTCATACACAAACAAAGTACATCACCCTGAAAAGACTGCTCGCCAATATGAGAATCTGGGAAGAAGCTGCAACCGAAGAGCAAACTTAATTTTGAAATACGGGGAAACGGATGTGACTAAAAAATTGATGAGTATAAATGTTGATGGATGGGGAGGGAGAGGAAGGCCAATGAAAAGATGGATAGATTGTGTCAGGAATGATAATGATAGAGAAGAGTAAAATAGCATGACGGTTGAGAGAGGAGAGTGGAAGAGGAGAGCGTGTTGCGATTGACCTCAAGTTACATGGGACATGGGCAGGAACATGTTGATGGTATTCTGAACGACGCATTGAAACGAGTTTATTAGTCCCCAAATACTTAAGGGTGCACAAGTCGACGGCTCGAATTCGTTGGTGGGCGTGACTAATATGCATGCTAATTAGTTAACTATTTATTTATCTAAGTAGTTATTATCGATTAATTTATACAACGTTATTTTTTGTTTATACTAAACCTCTTAAGGGGTAATTGTACTCATTATTATGAACAACTTTCACTATGCAAAGGTGAAATCGCAAAAAAAAAGTCTGCGATTTCAGCGTTCAGAATATCATCAACATGTTCCTGCCCTTGTCCGATATCACTTGGTTGTATATTTATTCAATTATTTAGTTGCCTCGTTGGTCGCCCAAAGACGAGTTAAAATTAAACCTTACAAACCAATTTTTTTTTTTTCAAATTCTGCTTCCATACAGGGCTAGATAATGACAAGACAAATTGATATAATTTTTCGTTTTGAACGGTACACCTTCAAACAGACGAGTTACTACGTTTGTATGGAACAATGACCGAATAGCGTACCTACCCTTAAGGTCCCCATTTCAAAATACATTATATCATAAATTAACAGGTCTCAATTTGCACGAAACTTATCAAACAAGTTCTTAAGCTAAGGTTTCGTATTGTGACGTCATTAAGCGCCAGCGCATAATCTTTGCTCCATGTAAGAAACACATTTTTTGCACGTGTGAAAATCAAATAAAAATTGCTAAATGTCTAAAAAGATTATACAATTATCTTTCTTTGGTGATTTCTGTCACATTCAAGCAAATACTCGTATTGTAGTATGCATTGACACTCCTTTTAAATGGATTAATAAGTAGATGTGAAAATTGATAACAGCTTCATTATTGCTAAGCTAAATATGACGTAGCCGGTCAACGACGGTCATAATCATTATGTAAACTAGAGAAGCTCTTACAAACAAAATAATATGTGTCCCCGCGGAATTCAAATGTGACACTGACAACCGCGGTGTATTATTAAGTAAAGGCAGTGCCACTAGTGGCACTCTATCCCTATCGGATAAAGTGCCGCTACCGGCACTTTATTAACACCGCCTCGGCCCGGCTAGAGTGTCGTAAGCATTGCATTGTCATTGTCACTGTCACTAAGTCACGTCACTTGGTATTTTGTTTGATTGTTGAGGTTAGCTCGCTGTAAAACACCACATTCCCAAAACATTACATTCTCTTGTGCCTAAACGGACCATGGCACTTGCCGGCCGCTGCCGCTGCACCGCTCGCTACGATCGCTCGATCGCTCGGCTCGTGCGTTGTGTGGTCACAGTTCTAACCTAACCTAACCTATATTTCAGCCATTGTCATTTGCTAAGCCAAGGGATTATGGCACTTAAGTTTAGCTGGCTATAGATGAAAGTAACTAAACTCAACAATCAAACAAAATAACAAGTGACAATGACAATGCAATGCTTACAGTACTTTAGCCGAGCCGAAGTAGCACCACTAGAATGCCGCAAGAATTCTTGTGGCACTCTATACACTTCCTTTAGTAAAATTCCAGAGCCTAAGTTGACAGGTGCAAGTGTCAAACTCCAAATTGAAAAAAAAAAACAAACATTTTTTTAGGTTCTTACCTCTTTATTAAATCGGTTTTTTACACAGATAAAATGGCAAACAAAGATGTAAGAATACTTCGAGGCATAAGTAAGTTATGATTATTCGTTGTTTGTTATTGGAAATGCGGGAAATGCATTCCATGAATAGTTACACAAAAGTAGGACGTACCTACTGTGAACGTACTGACTTTTTTAAACTTTAATAATGAGAATGATTTGACATACATAGGGTAATGAAGTTAACTAATCTAGAGATAGAGATTCTAGTAGCTAAAAGGTACTTTATTAAAAACAAAAATAATAAAGGATAACAAGAGCAAGATGACAAGAATAATTTATCAAGTATGAATATGTAAAAGAGGCAGGTTAAAGATAGATGGATTGTGTGGAAGATAATGTCGGTAGAGAGGAAGAAAACTCTGAAATAACGGTTAATAAAGTAGGAGAAAAAAGACATGCTCAGGCAGGAAAATTTATTTCATCAATGCTCTCAAAACGGTGAAGGACTCCTAGAACCAAAAGTTCGAACACAATGTGACATCCACCAACCCGCATTGGGCCCGCGTGGTGAATTACTATCCGGTCCCTCTCACAGAGAGGAGGCCTGTGTCACAGCAGTGGGAACATTATCTAAGGCTGATTATGCCCTTTTAACTCATACTTACACCATTAAATCCCTTTTATCTCTTGTATTTATCGTAATATCGCGTGTTTCATTAAGTGCTAAATCCACTCAGCGTTCGTGCTCTCGGACAATTTCTACTTGTTCACAAGCAGTATTTACATCATTATCTCCATTTACTCATTATTTACTACAGAATCCTACTGTGATGTTTTAATGGGGGAAATTAATGGTATTACATTACACGAACGACCCTAATGTCAAATTTATGCCGTTGACAATTTTGCGTCTGATTGACTGGGCTATACATAAATGTACAGGGTATAGTACCCAGTTAATAGCTAGGTTATGATTTAATGAAGAGCAATTCATCAATGAATTAATGATTGACGTGACCCTGATTTACTAATCATTTTGATGATGATAAGAAGATCATAGTCTTGTTGATCTTTGGAGTTTTACGTATCGGACACGCACGGTGGATTGTCTTTGGGGCTTCACACGCATCTAAATGGCTCACGGATGGCTCACGTATCTAAATACGCAAAGCCCCAACGACTGACACGACGACAGTTCAAATCTTTGACAGCAAAATCTGCCACATCGAATAATTTGTTGTGATTGATTGATTAGCGTTAGAGATTTGTAATACTAATTTTATCTCAAGATATGACAGCAGGCCAATCACGTGAGGCTTGAAAAAAATCACGATTAATCACGATGGAATAATGTGACAATCACGTGTACTTATTCGTGCGACGAGAAATTTTAATTTAATATGAGACTTGTAAAAAAAATATTTTATACCAATATTAATAAAGCAGATTCTAAAAATTACAAGATTAAAAATTTATAGAATCTGTTTTATAAAAAAAACAGCTATTTAATAAAACATAAAAAAAAAATCGAATCTCTTCAAATACTCGTGATGCTGGGAGGAGGGCAGGAGGGGGCAGCCTAAATAAAACCTTACGACGTAATCACCAAGGGGGAGAGGGGTTTAAAACTGGTCAAAAAATACCTCACGTGGTAGACAGGTAGGCCACAGAACAGAATGTAGTGTAAGGCTCCCAGCTAACAGGCGCGATGCGACTCTTAAACAATTTCTAAGAAAACTACACGGTAGAACAATTACCGGTGTCGGTGTCTGCACAAGCCATAAAACGTCTGAAAGAAGTGAATCAACTTAATATCAGCTTGTAATTGTAATTAATAGGTACGTTTAGTTTCTTTTTTTGAGGGGTTGATGATTTAATCAAATCCTCATCGGCCTAGTCTTTTCCCAGTTATGTTGGGGTCAGCCTCCAGTCTAACCGGAAGCAGCTGAATACCAGTATTTTACATGGAGCCACTGCTTATCTGACCTCCACAACCCAGTTACGATACCCCTTGGTAAGACTGGTTGTCAGACTTCTGACTACCCGTAACAATGATTTAATCAAATATCTTTTTTTTTTTTTATACAATACCATGAGCACAGATAATAATAATATAATACTACGTAGACATGAGTATCGAACGATTTGCATTTTCCTTATGGTCCCAAATACAAGTTTCAGTACAAGGGACAGGTTTGGAGATGCGTCATATGATTCAAGTTATCGATTATACGATTAAACCCCTTATTAAAAACATACAAAAAATTTGTTGCAAACAAAGTTTTTTTGGTCTCTAAAATGTAGAGACAGGTAATGCAATTTAAGGAAAATTCTGCAATATCATCATGTAAACATTTTCGTTACTTAATTAACGTGCAATGTAACGCACCGTCTTATCTTTCATTAATTTAAAACTTAGCCTCAATCATTATCTCAACATTATTTTTAATCAACCCTGTATGACCAGTATGAATGAATTGTGTTCATGTTGAAACATCGTTTCTTCCACAAGCGTCGTTATTACCTTCCCATTCATTAATATCAGGTTGGACAGCATTACAGGTCTGTATCGGATGTGTCAGGTTGTGCACAGCATTCCTAGGTTCAGTTTATTTTTAGCTTTGAACATAATCGACCGATTGAAACGAGATGAGACTAAAATAGTTTGAACTTAGTACGAGGTAGATGGCGTACAGTCTAAGCAGCTGCTTGCATTAGTCGGTGAGCGGTCGCATAGTCCGAGAAACATAGATATATAAAGAAAAAGAAAGATAAAGAGGTCATAGAGTATTATAATACTATCTATTATGTACACCATGAATTACCTACAGATATAAAAGTGGACATTTTTCATAAGGTGACACAATGAGCGGTCTTATCGATAAAAGTGAACTTTTAAAGACAACCTTTGGATGGATTTAGAGAGAAAGAGAGACAGTACAGCACTGTACATATTTATAAATGTAGGTATCTCTAAATATAAAAGGAGGAACTGACTGACTGACGGACATATCAACGCAGAGCCGAAACTACGAACAGGGAACGTGAAATTTTGCACACAGCTGCCTTTTATAATGTACGGGAGTACCTACTAAGAAGGGGTTTTTGAAAATTCTAAAAGGGGGATTTCGTTTGTAGGAAAGATCTTATTCCTTGAGTTAATAAACTTGAAACTTGGTACAAAAAGTACTAGGCTTGCATGAATTCACGATAGTATTCAATCATAAAGCTGTTTTCAGACCAGCGCGGTTTGTCACGAACAATACAAAACTTCACGGTATAACAATAACCAGTGTCGTGTCGCACGACAAATCGCGCTGGTCTGAAAACAGCTTTATGCTATGCTACTAATAGGATTTAGATGAGTCAGACAGATAATTTATAACCTGGAATACTTTTTATCCCGGTAGTAGTTTCCATGGGATAATTTCAGACTTCCAAATGATACTTGTACAGCTGTACAGCCGCTCACCGGCTTGCATACTTGCCGGCAAGCGGCTGTATATTCCGAAAATCATCTGTGCGAATAACAAGTGTGAATGTTCAGTAGCGCTGTTTGTAAAGGGAAAATGTCAAATTGCTGTCAAATCCAGTACCCCTACCCTAGACCATTCATTAATTTGTCCCTTGCCGTCATGTTGGCACCATTGCTTGTCAAGCTAATCATGTCACGGTACAAGTTATACTGAACCTGAACACACTGTACCTAGTATAATTCGTAACGGGTATAAAAAAGTGTGTCACAGAATGTTTCCTTTTTCAAATGTTGGTTGTAAAAATCCATGTGCAACATGGATTTTTACAACCAACAATCTTTAATTAATGTTTTTTTTTTCAACGTTTAATCGACGGAACTCAGCATTATAAACCTGTATTTTCGAAGTATAGGTAGGTAGTTATTTTTTTGTGTAGGTCTATGTAGTTATTAAAATGGTTCTTTATTTTGGAGGGGTTTTTCCCGCTACGTAAAAACCTCTAAAATTAAAACTGATTACCTTGTTTTCTAGTTAAAAGATTAATTGGATAAGTAAAAACATTTAGGTACCTACTCAATTGGAATTACTCAAAAGTCGTACTTTGCTCGCGTATACATCGGACTATGGTCTAGTACCGCAAGTACTACTGCGCACCGAGCATGGCCTACTGTGAGATAGCTTAAATCACACATTATATCACAATTTGGACGATAAAATAGTTATGTCACAAATGCTAGCACGGCGGCGTGAGATAATCTCTTGACTTGTGACATAACTTCTTGACGTTTATTTGAGATTCTATGTCTTATTTGCTACTATGGGCGCACCAATTTTGTCACAAATGCCACATAATGAATGTCGTTCGTACATCAAAAGTGAATTAGTTCACAACAAAATTAAAAAGTTGTAAAACTGTATGAACCTGCACTATAAAAACGTATTATTTCATTTGGTCGCATATTCACTGATCATAGACATTTAAATTTTTTAAATTTATTGTGTCACACTATGAAGTTAGCAACAAGAAAGGCATGTCGCGCCTCAGATTTTATCACATGGTTGAACCGTGCTAGCATTTAAGACAAATTATAAGACATGATAAAATTTATCATGTCTTGTCACAAACGTCTTGGGTACGCCTGTGTTAGCCCCGCTGCTGACCATGAGGTCCAGGGTTCAATTACCGGGTCGGGCAAAGTGTTTTTGGGTTTTTCTTTCTGGAATTTCTCAGTAGCAGCCCGGATTCTGGATTTGTGCCGGGTTGATGTCTATAGGCCCCCAATTATATGGGACATTAACATAACTGGCAAAATGTGGGTGCACTATAGGTACTGTTCTGCCCAACCCTGTGGGGAAGCAAGGCGTGGTATTTATCTTTTGATATTTATTATAAATATCGGATTTTTACGAACCTCTAACTAGCAGACCTCATTAACATTATAGAACAGTCTTGGTTAGTGTGTTATCTTCGTCAGAAGCAGCATTTAGCATTGAACTTGAACCGGTGCCAACTTACAAGTACTTAATGTAGGTATGTGTATATTTCTAGGCTGCACTACATTTCCTGTGTGATCTATTTTATCTTATGCGGGTATGTATGATTTACTATAGGTACTATAGGTCTACCGGAATCTCATGGTATAAAAACAAAAATTGTGATTTTCATATGGCAATGTCAATTATTGTCATATGAAAATCACATTTTTTTTATGCCATGACATTATGGTTGACCTTTTATTTAACCACTTATTTAACCACTTATTTAACCACTTATTTAACTTTTGATATATATACCTACACGGAAGTTCCGTAGTGTAATAAAAACTTTTTACAAAAAAAGAACAACCGACTTCCAAAAAAGACACTACAAAGTCAAAAATAACTTTAATTTCGGAAGTCGGTGTGTTTGGTTTTGAACTTTCGTTTTTTGCCACCGACTGCCGAAATTAAAGTTATTTTTGACTTTGTAGTGTCTTTTTTGGAAGTCGGTTGTTCTTTTTTTGTAAAAAGTTTTTATTTTGCACTTTTTAGTGGTGGGACCTACCCCATACAAATTCGAATACCACTAACCTGCTATGTAAATAACAGTGATTGGAAGTTATCATTATATCATCCATATAAACGGGTGGGAAAAATACGTATTATTGAAGCTAACTCAAAAACTATCCAGGTTAAGTTAATAAAATTTATATGGGACCACCTCGGAAGCATACTCTTTCAAACCAAAAAACAATTTTCAAAATCGGTCCACAATTGACGGAGAAATCGCGTAAATAACATACAAAAAAAAAAAAAAAAACACAGACGAATTGAGCACCTCCTCCTTTTGGAAGTCGGTTAAAAATGCAATGCTTTATGAGCACTTTGTATATTATTTCAATTATTTAATTTTAATTATTATTTAAATTCATCATGAATTTCAAAATCAATTTAGAAATGCAATTTAGACATTACTTCTTTAGCTGTCAAAAGTTAAATAAATGGTTGTAAAAATTATAGTGACACACCTGCTTCAAATGGTTTTTACTCTATTTGACAAAATTGAGATACAGGGCAATGAAAAGGGCGACATGCTGGCAAAATATGCAACTAAAAATGGAAAGGAAACTAATATAACGCTAGATTATAAAGATGCTATCTAAATTTAAAAACAAGGTGTTACAACTTACGATTATTGGTAGGAGTATTTTGATAAACGTTCATTGGAAATTTTCGTGTGCCCTGGTTTATTTAAGTAATTTCAGTAGAAAATTTGTTGTTACAGCTCATAGACTCAGATATAATACAATTAACAGACTGATGCAACTAGTAGTTTCAAGTAGTATCACTTAACTAAGTCGTTATCTTTGATAAAAAAAAATTGTTCTTGACTTTATGTCCTCTAGATAGAGGGCGCCATATTAATGTGACGTCACGCAGCTTATAACCAGCGGACGATCAAGACGATTCCAACAATACCTCATATGTCAAATTATGATAAGTAGGTAGTTTAGAAATTATGAGGGAACAGATTAACATACATACCCACATACATACCGTAACCCTGCTTTTTGCTTTGCCGTTGTCGGGTAAAAAAAACCACTTAAACCTTCGTCAATTTGCCGGGTTATAACCATTTCATGTAACTATCGAAGAAAACCAGTTACGATTTAAATACAAGGACAATTTAAGTTGGTAGCCAACTTGATTAACAATTTAATGTCCCTGACCGTATGTTACTTCGTTTTGTTTGTGGATGTCATGTCTGGCGAACAAAACGTACTATGCGAGCCAACTAAGAATGGGATCGCGCTTGTTGCCAACTTCATTCCTGACAGATATAGTACTGCAAAACTGTCAAAATGGCAACAAAATGGCGTCTTGACAGGCGCATTCTTAGTTGGCTCGCATAGTAAATAATATTGTTATTGTACGAATATATCTATCTCAAAATAGTCTAGTATGACTCACAGTCTCCTGTTTGCCTTGACCTCTCATCTCCTGGACCACAAATAAATCTAAATACATATGCGCCGGCGGCGGCGGCGGCGCCACAGTTCGAAACTTAAAGTTAACAAGACTTATATAACACAGCACAGTTTTATTAATAGTGCATATTGTGTGTTATTTTAGTTTTTTTTTTGTTTTTTGTTTTTTTTTGTTATTTTGGTTTTATTAAAGGTTATTGAAGTGAAAACTTCTAAAATTAGGCACGTTGAGCACTTTTTGGGTGAAAAAAAATCATGGAACTCGCGTCATCGTCACCGAAGGCGCGTTGAGCACTTTTTTGTTGACAGCGCACTCTGTTTATATTTTTGGTTTTTTTTTTAATGGAGCTACAGCTTTCGTTCTTGTACTGACAGCAAGCCACATAAATTCCTAACATTTTTATTAGATGGCGTTACTTAGTTTTCAGTTCTATCGGCAGTTCCCAGACTGCCCCGCATGTTTTTATCCTTACATATTATAAAACAAAGTCGCCCGCCGCGTCTGTCTGTCTGTCTGTCTGTCTGTCTGAACGCGATAAACTCAAAAATTGCCGAACGGATTTTCAAATGGTTTTCACCATTGGACGGAGTGATTCATGCGGAAGGTTTTAGTGTATAATTCATTAAGGTTTTGTGTAAATTGGCTGAAATATGACGATTATTGTTGAAGATGTCGGAAAAAATCATGCCGACTGGGAGCTTTACTGGCGTGCGCTGCGTAAGCCGTGAGAGATAAATCAAATTTATGTTCTAGATTATTGTATATCTTAAAAATTGCAACAAAAAAGTCCGCGATGGCATATGTCTATCTTCTAAGGGTGACCCACAATAACCATTTTTATCTTTCAAAATTGTATAAAATTTTCATTGTTATTTCCGAAGCTATTTTGACCGGTATCTTATTAATCCTTATCCAATTAAATAGGTTATTTAAATTGGGCATTCAATTTCAATTAAAATATGCCTTTACATCACATCATTTAAATGAATAGTTTAAGAGATATCACAGTTTCAAAATTACGCGTAACAAAATAATTATGGTTGACAACGCGGGCGCTGTAGCCTACCACTGCGTCTGAAAGTTAGTCAATGATCTTTTCCTTGGCTATTAGGTATGTATTCCCGGTAGAACGTTCCCGTGGGATATTTTGCGACATCCACGCGGGCGAAGCCGCGGGTAAAAGCTAGTTAAGTATATAAATGGAGGTACCTACTACCAGATACACGCGAGAAAAAGCCGCAGAAGCTCTATTCTGATAAAAACTCTTTATCTGATAAAAACGAAAATATCTTACAGACCATAATTAGATTTTTTTGTTGCTATAAGAAGAGACAGGTAGATAGGTAGAAATGATATTTCTATTAATTTAGGTTGAAAAACGAGGTGGAAGAGGGGCTCGGGGCTTAGTAATTACAGCCGTACGGGTCAATCGAAAGTTAAGCTACGCTTGCAGAGTTCGGTCCGTAGATGGGTGACCAACATTACATATAGAGGCCCCTCCGCGCCTCGGAAAGCACGTTAGGCAGTTGGCCCCTTAGTTCTTTGAGAGTTGTCACGGGTATTCAGAAGCCCGAAAGTCCTGTTACCCCAGTAACTGGGTTGTGGAGGTCAGGTAGTCGCTCCATGTAAAATACTGGTATCAGCTGCATCCGGTTAGACTGGAAGCCGACCCCGGGCAACGGGCAACTAAGAGATCCATAAATTGTTAGTAACAGGTCTGCACTTAAAACACTATTGTTAGTCAAATTCAACTAAAGACGAATTAATGAGAAGACCACCCAACAACTAGATAACGAGAAATGGAAAGTAGAATAAAAGACTTCTCACAAATTGCCTTATTATGGCCGAGGAAGTATCTACCGCCACATGCAGCCTTCAGGATGCGAGGATATTGTGACTGCTTCTTATTCATATCTGGAGTGAGGCCGGTTTTTTGCGGATGATGGTGTAGCGGTTACACCGCGACATACAAACTACGCAGCAAAAGACATGACGTCACACAATTCCTGCATCGCGCAGTTAGAGTTTACCGAGCGAAAAACATAGATAAGACTATCCAAAATCAACATATGGGCAGTTGCCCGCCAGACATAACAACCCGTCTGGTTGGAGGATCTTCCCTTTTCTATGGTGGATGAGTGAACTTTACACCCTGTTCCTCATACCCCTAAAATGGCATGAAATCCATTGCATGGTTTACCGCGAACATTTCTAAGACACTGCAATAACGAGGTAGTCGCAACAGCATTCTAAAAACATTGTTGTATTGGACGCATAGAACATAGGAAATTCAATGAAACGAGGTGGAACTTACGAAGTATTTTTTACTTGGTGTCAGAATGCAACCTTGCGCGACACTCTGTACTTGATTTGAATTCTGGTTCCATTGCATTCATAACAAAAATAAGATAAACATGCTTTTTTATTTTATTTTCTTAGATTTAAGTAGTTTGATTTAACCTTTGCTGCGGTTAATTTTTTTGGCAATGTTCTAAGTATATTTAGTTTTATTTTAACTATTTGGATTAACAGTGAAGTTGATTTGTAATACAAAAGATACAAATGAAATAAACAATGTTTTATTCATCCCTAGACTGCACGAAATAAGTCATTCAAAAGAATAAAACTAAACAGTCCGTATAAAACCGTATGTGGCACAACACGTCAATTTACCGTGTTACACAATGGGCCTTATTAGAATGCTCAAAGTCACCCAAAGGGCAATAGCGAGGGAGTTTCCTTACGTGATCGAATCAGAGATGAGGGGATCCGCAGGAGAACCAGGGTAACCGACATAGCCCGAAGAATTGGCAAACTTAGCAATGAGCAGGGCACATTGCTCGCAGAACAGATGGCCGATGGGGATCTTGTGAAGGCTGCGGGAATCCACTGGATGCGGGAAGCACAGAACCGGTTGAAGTGGCGGTGTTTGCGGGAGGCCTATGTCCAGTAGTGGACGTCTTTCGGCTGAAATTATAGCCATTTCTTACAACTGAATTTGGAATGTACGGACAATTTAAATTGGTCGTTAATCGATTTGATAATCAATTAATTTCCCTGACTGTGCCTAATACCTATAAAAATACAATGTGTCACTCAATTAATGCACATTATGTAAGTATTTTGTATAATTAGACAATAGTGAAAACATTTGTTTGCGCAACTTGGAAGTAGCGCTCGCCGGCCGCTGTCGCAGCACCGCTCGCTTTGCTCGCTCGGCTCGCGCGCGGCTGGTCACAGTTCTAACCTAATCTAACATATTTCACTGCACACTGCTCTCAAAACGGTAAAGGAAAACATCGTGACGAAACCGCCATGTCCTAGAACCGAAATTTCGAAGATATGTGACATCCACCAACCTGCGAGTGTATGCGCACTATGGATTACGGACCACTCCCGCTCACTGAGAGGCGGCTTGTGTGCAGTGTCCCAGCCGTGGGAAAATTATAGGCTGATTATGATATGCTGCCCCTACTAACTCAACCCTTTCTTCTCCACAGTCACAATACCGCTGCTAAGCTTCGGCATGGTGCAAGGCTGGCTGTCCCCCATGATATCAGTCCTGCAGTCAGACGACGGGCCCTCACCGGAGCCCTACACCAGTTCTGACATATCCTGGATGGCGTCGGTGACCTACATCACGGCCATCATCTTTGGAGCGCCTATGGGTTATCTGACTGATAGATACGGCAGGAAACTCATGACCTTGGTTACTACGCTATCGCTAATAGTAAGTAATTATTTTTAAGTTATTTTTTACTGCTTCGCAGTTGCGCAAAGTTTTTACGTCTTGACAAAATTTCGAGTATTCTTTTTGTATGTAAGTTTAATAATAATGCATTACACACATAAACCTTTGTACTTAAATTATAACTAGGTATGTGGTATCTTTATGTATTTTCTTTGTACAAAAAAAAATTAATTAGAGAAATAAGCAGTATATTTGTACTCAAATTATAACTAATATGTCTTATCTATTACTGTGTGTACATCACTACATATTATAAAACAAAGTCGCTTCCCGTTGTTTGTCCCTATGTATGCTTAGATCTTTCAAACTACGCAACGGAAATGCGGTTTTTTTAAATCGATAGAATGATTCAAGAAGAAGGTTAGAAAATTTCACGGTATAACAATAACCTGTGTCGCCTCGCGCGACAAGTCGCGCTGGTCTGCACAAAGCTTCAAGCTAGAACATTATCGGGATTCTTTCTACGTGTTTTTTTATGAGGGGTGACCCAAGTACCTAATGATAGGGCATGGTAGTCACCGGCTCTTACGGACATCTCAATTGGTTTCCCTTCATCCTAATCCTAATATCTCTATCACTTTACTATCACTACATAATTATTATAAAACAAAGTCACTTCCCGTTGTCTGTCCCTATGTATGCTTAGATCTTTAAAACTACGCAACGGATTTTGATGCGGTTTTTTTTAAATCGATAGAGTGATTCAAGAGGAAGGTTTATATGTAATAACACATACATATTATAGTACAGAGCAGCTAGTATAATATATAGTATATTAATATAATATATATTATAGCTACGTCTGTGATGGGCTTTAAAAGCGGTAACAAATTGTCTAGGCCTTCTTCCTCATAATAAAAATATGTATCTCGTTAATATCGAGAAGAATACGGAATCTGCTAAGTACCCAAGTTCTATATAAACTCCTGCAACACAAGAAACTGCGTAGCCTCCCTCAGTGTGACGGCACACGAGTTGTTTACCTCATCCAATCAAATTGTAATATCAAAGAATCGAACACATGACAGACCGTTACTAGTTCACCTTGACAAATTACTAATTACTAGATTATAAAACTTAGCTGCGTTTATAAAACTTAGCTGCGATATCAGCCACAGCAGTTTCATTAATTCAGAATGCACTGATAAGGGCCAATAACGTGAATGAAATAAAATTATACGGTCCTCGATAAAAATCGAGTTTGCTTAACAAACCTGTTAATTTCTGCACGGTAAAGCTAATCTTGCAATTAAATACATCCGTTGCTTCAAATCGGGCCCAAGTTGAAGGCGATGAAGTTCGTTAAATAATTGAATGGGGAAGGTCGGGCAAAGCTAATTGTACATAGATGGCGTTACCATAGCTCGGTCCGTACGGCCAACAACAAATTTGACATTTCGTTCATTCATTTCATTTCGTGTTCATTCACGAGTTTGGTTTTAATTCATTAATTCGTTATTTTCATTGCACCTCTGACTTTTCGGATTCATGTGCGTATTGTATAATTATCAGTTGCTTCAAAAACGGTGAAGGAAAACATCGTGAGGAAACCGCCATGCTTGAGGGATATTTCTCGACGGCATGTGAAACCAAGTCAGATGCCTATGGGCGGCTTTAAAACTCTGACACCTGGTTAGTCACTAACCACCCGAAAAGCAGAAGTTATAAATCAAGTATTTGACATGGAAAGTGTCTGAATTAAAATACTTAAATTAAATTTTCTTGGAACCAATTTCTTCAAAATGTTTCGGACATAATAAACTCGATCTATGTTAATTTTTTCCTTTAATTTTAAAGGTCTATCGGGAAATGGTGGACTCCAGTTTCGAAGTATAGGAACACAACATCGCATATTTTCCCAAAGATAAAATAAAACCATCTCACTTATAGAATTGGTTTGTTTTGGTAACCAGCTTCAACAGTTATTTTGACAGTTGCCTTCCCCATATCTATGTTCTATGTTATGGGGTTTAGTTACCGCACTTTATTATATTCCATTATGCGTGAGCCATGACGGCCGTTGGTGGTTATACCAACCAGCCCACCCTCCAGAAGTTAATTAAATCTCCTGGTCTGTTCAGAACATCTGTCAAAGATCTCCGTGACCCGAGGGTTTCTGTTCTAATCTGGGTGGCGCCTGTGCATTCAAAGAGCACGTGCGTGACGGTCTCCTCAGCCTCCATGCACGCCCTGCACAGAGGATTGTCCGTTATGCCTATTGTGTGGAAGTATTTGTTTAGCGATTCCTTCCCCATTAAAACGCGGATGACTGGGAGTAAAATGATTCAAGATGGTAAACCTTCTGTAAGAACACCATCATCATTATCTTGCGGTCCTGCACTTACTTCGGGTCGTTGCAATACGTTTTTTTCTTCTTCTTCTTCCACGGTATCCTGTCAACCGACACTCTACAAGGTGTTTTTTTTATATCCCATAACTCTAGGATATGAATGAGACCATATCAAAGAATCAACAGGCGTATTTTTTTTTTTTAATTATTCAATTAATTCGACAATTCACGATTATTTATGTAAAAAACCCTTAGGTGAAATATTACCTACTTAATTCAGACTATTTTTTTTTCATAAAAAGAAAATATGTCAACCTCGCATTTTCTTAGTTTTAAATATGAATAATTGGTTTGAATGAAAATTATTTACTCGTACTTATCAACTGAATGATACTTAGATACACACAAATCGAGAGTCTAGTAGTAAAATATAATTAAAAAAAAATATATATATGCTAATTGATTCTTTGACATGGTCTCATTAATACCCTAGAGTTATGGGATATAAAAAAACACCTTGTATAATTCACTCCCTTCTCTTTCATATCATTCCTCTCACAATCCTTTTCAATCCTTTTCTCTTTAGCCTTCCTCTCCATCTCTATCCATCCACATTACCATCAAGAGTCACATCGCTTTCATTGTATCCGTTTCACTATTCCGTGTTCTGAATCACTGAGGTGTGTCCGTATTAGTGAAACAGTGTCCGGACTTAGAAGTGAGATTCGTTCAATACCCAGTAGTAAATGAAATAAAGATCGAAGTATGGAAGGAGACGGGCGTATGAGAGTTTCTCACTCATCACTCTTGGCAGATAAGAACATAAATCCAGGGGATAAAATGATAGTCTATACAGAGACAAAACTAAAGCATTTATACGGTACAATTTAATTGCCTATGGTTCTTCAGCTGTCATTAACGAGACACAATAGAATTTTAATTGTTATGCCCACCTGATGTCCACTGTAACGGTCAAGCGGTCATGATTTAAAACAATTAATAAAAATTGTCGATGCAAGTTGTTGTTTCTATTTGATTCTATGCCACAGGCAAGGGACATGCGGGGCGTAAAACAAGACTTACGCTTCGATCTGTCAAAATCATGGTAAATTTCGTCTTTGTATCTTACCCTAGAGCAGTGGTGGCCCAGTCGCGACTGACGAGTTGTAGGTCGTAGGTTCGAACCCCGACAGGCGCTTTACTTTGTGCAAATTTACACTGCTCTCGTTCTCAAAACGGTGAAGGAATACATCGTGAGGAAACCGGCATGTCCTAGAACAAAAAAAATTAAGATATCCAGGTGACTGCGCACTGCGCAGTGGATAACGACCCACTCCCTTTCTCAGAGAAGAGGCCTGTGTCCCAGCAGTGGGAAAATTATAGGCTGATTAGGCTGTCTTACCCCTAACCGACATCGATTTCATAGTGTGTAGACACAACACTGATGCAGTCACCAATTAGCGGGCTGATCATATAAGCTTGTGGTCCACGACGGGCTTATGAAAACTAAGCCAGTGTAAAAAAAAACGAAAGCCGTACAAGGATATAGTAAAACGCTGAAATTAAATCAAGACATATGTTTTACATTTTGCGCACAATGTTAATACTTAATAGTGTGGTTTTTCCTCACACGTCCACAAGAGGTTAATTATACATTTTTGCACGCAAATGTAGTTAGACTATAAGAAAATAACACAATTACGGTCAAATTAACTACGTATAATTTGAACATCTCACGACCGTTCTCGACTCCAGTTCCTTCAAATGCAGAAAGTTTTATTTTTCTTTGCTTTGAAGCGTCTATTAATAAAAACCGTTTAAAAACAGTTCGTTCTCTAATTCGTTTCTGATTGTGTGGTAATTATATTTATTTCCTTTATGACCAACTAGCTTCTGCCCACGACTTCCTCGTCCATGTGAAATTTCGGTCCCCGATCCTCCGCGTCGCATCGCGTCGCCCGCCCGAACTTTTACTTCGTTTTCGCTTGCGTGCTTTCAAACTTTTTTATTTTTGTTCGGCTCTTAAGAAGGGTTGTGGCGCGATGTTAAATTAGCCTATACTTAAACCTGCTGTGCAGCTGTCATTAACGAGACACAATAGAATTTTAATTGTTATGCCCACCTGATGTCCACTTGAACGGTCAAGCGTAGCTAACCTTCTTCAAGAATTGGGTTATCAAATGCAAGAAGAATTTTTCAAATACAACTCCGTTCCAAAGATCAGCGAGTTTAAACAAAAAAAACAAACAAACTTCAGCTTTATTATTAGTATACCATAGATTAGTATAGATTAGTGAATCCTATTTTTTTTAAGAATGACTCATGGTACATTTATTATTACTAGAGTACCCATTCCTATTTTTAGGAAATCAAAATTATTCAAAATGTGCATTATTTGAATGACTGAATGAATGAATGACATATTTATAAATTGCAAGAATATATAAAGGTAGCTAACATAATTTCTTAGGGTTTCACTATATTCGGTATTTCAGCCGTGCAAATATTCAAATTGCAAGAATATAGATAGGTAGCTAACATAATTTCTTAAGATCTATGGGTTTCACTATTTTACTATATTCGGTATTTCAGCCGTGCAAATACTCAGATTTTTCATCGGGTTTTTGGGTTTCGATTAAATTATAATGTAATGTACTCGTAATTATAAGTATGATGTATGTAAGTAAGTATTATAATCTCATATTATTTGTTTTATTTTAATAAGTGAATTGTTTTGATAATATATATTTTACTTTCTCTCTACTCTTACACACGGTGTGTATCTCTTTGTATCGTCTGTCCAGGGGGCCAAGTCTACTAATTTACACATTGGTGAGTTTTTGACAGATTTTGTATGGCAAATCTGTCAAAAACTAAAAATCGAGAGACCATTGTGACGTTTGTAAATTAGTAGACTTGGCCCCCTGTCCTATCGCAGGTAGGTATGCTGGAAGAGATTTCTTTAGAAATAAACGTCACCTTTGTACGTATTTCTATTCTTTTCTTCTTCTGTTTTTAAATGTGTGTACATAAATGGTTAAATAAATAAATAATTACTAATTAGGTAGATATATTTTCTACCCTTACAGTAATTCTCGCCATTGACCTCTGCCTGTATCACCTTGACTATCCGTTTGTAATACACACATAATCTCCCATTATTTACGGATATAGTCATACTATTATTACGATTTCTGTTTTTCTCCGCCAACTAATTAGTTATCGTAATTAGTCATATAATCATAAACACGTGACACGTTTTCAGGCTATTACGAGTATATACTTAAACGAGTCATTTTAGCTTTTATTTAAGACTAGCTTCTGCCCGCGACTTCGTCCGCGTGGAATAGTTACTTTGGGCTAACGCTAACTTTAACCCGCGACTGAATTACCCTAAAAGACTACAAAAACAATACCCTAAAGAAAATTTAATACTACAAAACCAAATAATGTATCTATTCAGCTATGGAAATTAACAAAAATAACTAAACTACTTAATACAAAACTTTGACTTTGACCAATTACTAACTTATTCATCTAAAAAGTATTATACGATGATATTTTGGAAAAACCAAAAAAAGTAGTTCGCTAAGCACAACCGTTCCTAAGAATACTAAACTTACATACATTGTCTTATCAGCGCCGACGACGGTCAGCGTGAGAGGAAAACCAGCCTAAGGAGCTGACTCAGCCAACCACGCGTCTGAGCCGCGCGAAATGATATTTCACAGAGCTAACTGGGGCCACCGCCCTTCCCCCTCATGACTGCCTTAGATAACATACATAATCAGCCTATTACCTACTGTTCCCACTGCTGGGGCACAGGTCTTCTCTATGAGAGGGAGTGGGCCGTAATCCACCACGCGGGCCCAGTGCGGGTTGGTAGATGTCGCATGTCTTCGAATTTTTGGTTCTAAGACATGCCGGTTTCCTCACGATGTTTTCCTTCACCGTTTTGAGAGCAGTGGTGATGAAATTATTTACACAAAGTAAAGCGCCTGCTGGGGTTCGAACCCACGACCTACAACTCGTAAGTCACGGCCGATACCTTGGGCCACCACTGCTCCTATTGCCATCATAAATGCGCGCGTAGTACTTGATCATTATTTTGCTGCGATGTTATTTTAAAACTGCGATATCTATTGAAATCGAATGATGTAAAGGCCAATTTTTTTTTAAATGAAATACTTGCGATGAATAACGTATTTATTTGGATAAGGATTAATATCATGTTTATAAAAACACGTTCACAAATAATGCATTATTTTAGAACAAATTTGGTTAGCATAAAAAAGGTTATAGTGAGCCAACCTTAAAAGATAGACATGTGCTGTCACGGACTTTTTATTGAAAGAGAAACAATTCTTTCATACATGATTTTTGCGAAACTTTAACCGTTTACGCAGCGCACGCAGCGGAAGCTCTCAAAAGGAAAAAGAAAACCCCGATTTTGAAACATTCTTCGTTGGTGCTCCGCTCCTATTGGTCTTAGCGTGGTGATGCCTATAGCCTTCATCTATAAATGGACTATCTAACACTGAAAGAATTTTTCAAATCGTACCAGTAGTTCCTGAGATTAGCGCGTTCAAGTAAACAAACAAACATACAAACAAACTCTTCAGCCTTATAATATTAGTATAGATGTACGTGCGGACAGACTTGATGGTTCAGATTAGAGATGCTTTAAATATAGAGACGTAGACAGTGATTAAGAGGGAACAGGGCCTGCGAGGAAATTGAAAAATAGGTATTTGAAGAAACTATCTCAACAATGTTGGGGTCGGCTTCCAGTCTAACCGGATGCAGCTGAATACGAGTACCAGTATTTTACATGGAGCGACTGCCTATTTGACCTCCACAACTGGGTAATACGATACCCCTTGGTAAGACTGGTGTCAGACTTTCGGGTTTCTGACGACTCGTAATGACCGTCAAAGATACACGAATGACAGCCGGGACCAATAGCTTATCGTGCTTTCCGAGGCACGTCGGAGTCTCGGTATGTAAAGATAGTCACCCATCCACTGACCACCCGGCAAGCATAGCTTAACCTGATGGATCGACCCGAGTGGCTGTTATTACTTTAGCCATAAGCTCCTCCGCTGAGCCGATTCAATTATTTTTTACATTACAATTTTAAGAAAGAGTATGTCTAGGTTTCTATCATTTTCTTTTATGTAAAAACTTTTCGAATTTGTCTGGTAGTCCTGTAATCACGGCGGTAAAAATGGGGCATTTTTGTAATTTTTGGAGTCATATATTCTTTACCAATAAATTGCTGAAAAAAAGGAAATAACAGGGACGTGTCTTCAGTAAACCTTGATATTATGAAAAAAATAATGATTACTCTAGAGGCATTATTCAGGAAGAAAAAGGGGAATACATTGTATGGAGAAGCGCACGCACTGTTCCCTCTTAAATAGTTATTCTTTTACATATATCTGCCAACAAACCGTACTGCAGTTTGGCAGAAGATTTGTGTATTACCAATTTTTAATACTTCTTTGATTAACGACAAAAAAGTAATAGATGTTAAGTATATCAAGAAAAGGAACATAAAAAAAAATACAAACAACATTAAAAGGTAGATGCTTATAGTTTGTTTTTGTGACTCTTAGGTCATTGGTTCCACAAAAGTACATCGATAGGACTCAGGTAGTAAACAGGTTACAGTGTGTTGTTGTAGATATAACCTACTACAGGTACCTACTTTTGTACATGTTTATATATGTTTTTCTTTCATTAGAGATAAAGGATAAACATTAAACCTGCGTTAACGCCGCCTTTATTCATATACTTTGTGTTTCTCACGTAATTGATATTGTTATTCAAATTATGAGCATTAAAACAGGTACTGTTGATAACACTAATTAACTTATTGAGTGGGTCGAACTTGAGGGAAAAACAAAAGATTTCAAGGTACCTATTATATTCTAATATTAGCGGAGCAGTGGTGACCCAGTGGTAACAGCCCCGACTTACGAGTTGTAGGTCGTGGGTTTGAACCCAAGCAGGCGCTTTACTTTGTGTAAATTATTTCATCACCACTGCTCTCAAAACGGTGAAGGAAAACATCGTGAGGAAACCGGCATGTCTTAGAACCAAAAATTCGAAGACATGTGACATCTACTAACCCGCACTGGGCCCGCGTGGTAGATTACAGCCCGTTCCCTCTCACAGAGAGGAGGCCTGTGTCCCAACAGTGGGAACATTAATAGGCTGATGATGATGATGATTATGGCTAGCTGACAAGGCAGTCGTTGTCCTATCCAATTTTCAATAATTCTTAAAAAAAATCCCATAGTAAATGCATTTTCCATTTTCCCGGTTTTTTTTTCTTTCCGTAAAAACCTGATTCGGTCTATGACCATTATAAACAAAAATTGCCCAAATCGGTTCAGCCGTTCTGAAGTGATGCACTTACCAACGAACAGCACTTCATTTTTATTTATATAGATTTAGACATGCAATGAAAAAAGCCATGGCCCACCTGGAAATCCCTATACCGACTACGAAGCCAGTTGGGCCGCTACCATAGATATATATTTCTATGGCCGCTACAGACAAAACTTAGTCAGATGGGCATTGGCATATATTTATTACTGCATATTTAAAATCAATGCAGATGGGGGTACTCCAATGAGCCGCAATGCGATTGTTGAGCTACATCTCATGCGATGCCTCACCACTTGTCGTAAAAGACCTTGCGAGGCCAATGCTAGGACTGTCGACGTGGCTGAATTCTAGTCAAAACCCATATAATTTGTAATCATCGATACAACGAAGAATATGAAAATAGTTCTTCTAACAGTTAGGACTATTTCCATTACATATCATAATAATTATTTAAAACTCCTACATTAGATCAAATTGACTTTTTTCATTTTTTTAATTAAATAAAACACGTCTAGTTGAGTTAACAGAAGAAAATAAAAGTTATTTATAAACAAAAGAAAACCCTGTTTCTAATTTGACATCATTAACGTAAAATTAGACCCTTTGTTAGTAGCTATGTAGCCACATAGCCACACTATCATGAATGTAAGCCCCAAGGTGAGGTTGAACGAACAACTAGAAAAAAACATTGTAGGTAAATATACTTCCAATAAAAAAAATAAAAAAATAATAATATAATAATAAAAAAAAAAATAATAAAATAATAATATAAAAAAATATAAAAAAATAAAAAAATAATAAAAAAATAATAATAAAAAAATAAAAAAATAAAAAAATAATAATAAAATATAAAAAAATAATATTATTTTTTTGTAATTCTATCAGCAAGAAATAAAAGGCTATTTTATTTTATTTTTATTTTATTTTATTTTATTTTATTTATTTTATTTATACTTCCAATAATACGGGTGAACATGTTAAAGGTAATCAGGTAAATATAGAAATCTAAAATTAGCTTGTTTTCTCTTGAACTCGAAGCTTGAACTGCAATGACATGCATTGAATAAAGTTGAATACCTCTACTTAAAATATGCAAAAGATGATTGAGGAAATTTTAGAAAATAATAACCCTAGATAATCATTAAAGTTTTGGATTAGTTAATGAAAGTTTAATAGGAAATGTTTCTGTTTATGTTGTAGTTAAAAAATAAGCTGCGGTAATCGCGTAACACACTCACAATTCCAATGCTTGTCATTTTGACTATTCAACAACATTGATTACGTTATTTACGTTGTTGAGCTGACAAATCTTTCAAACTTATGAAGCAATGGTTTACGAATTTCCTTCAGATTGTTATAGATAGTATGTTACGCAATTGGGTTGCGGAAATATATGAATTTGCTTCTACAGAAATTCTTTTGTTTTACCTACTAGTAAAAACTTTGTATTTACAACTCACTACGTCGCGGACGCCGCGGTTCGAGTGGTAATCACAACCTCTACTAGTCTAAAACGTAGCATATGTAGGATAGTATCACGTCATTATTAAGTATATTATATCATAGTATCCGTATTTACCTTAATAAGGTGCTAAACAAATATGACATTATACTCGTATAAAAAATTGTAAGCAATGGACAAAGCTGAATGTGCTAATTCATCTGATTTGGTATGCACTATACACATTGTAGTTAATATGCAGAAATTTCATTTGGATATTGTTAAGTAATGATGTAAGCTTTAATCTGTTCCAGGTTTTCCCAATGAATTCTTGTTTGGACTTGTTTGGATGAACCTAGAAATTACACTTCAAAGTGAATCTATTTTTGACATTGCGGTACCAGCCACGAGTAAACCCGACAAGATCTTTTTATAAAATTAAATAATCTGATTAATTATTTATTCACCTTGACCTACGCAATTATGTAAATGACTCAAAATAATGTAGTAGGTACTTACCTGGCTGGAATCTGCAACAGTTTTCCTCAATAAACTGCTCTTGATATGTTAAATTCTTTCTTATGTTATTTTGACTAACAAAATGAAAATCAAAACGTTAAAAAAACTTTCTGACTGACTTGAAAAACAATATTTGCCTTCAGAAACTCCGAAGCCCAAAAGTCTGACAACAAATCTGTGGTATCGATTGTGTTGCCCAGTAACTGGGTTGTGGAAGTCAGGAAGACAATCGGTCCAACTCAAATACTAGAAACCGAATTTAACCCAACATCCTACATTTATAGGTGGGAAAGGTTAGGCACATGATGATTAACAGCAAGAAACTTCTTGTGTGATCATATTACCATACACTGTGAACATACTCGTATGTGTATAAAATAATAGCAATATACAGAAATATCCAAAGGATTTCCCAGTGAAATAACACTCACTCACCCACAAATGAAATGAAGAGCACTCTTTTTTTATGCAATCAGTTGAAAACAATAATACACCTTACAGTGTCAAACGCTTTTATTAATTTAAACGCGGAACGACAAAATCAGATGCTTGTTTACTTTGACAGTCTTTTTGTTTACAAATAATAGGTGTCGCCATTCAAATGCCTTCAAGCGTGAACTCGAGTGCAGAAAAAAGTAAGGAGTATTGAACTCGGTAGCTTCCTTCCTTCCTGTGATTTGTAGTATTGTTTGTTTTCTTGTGTTATCTTTATTTTGTCTTATATTTCTTGTGTGGCTGTTCCGTTGTTACCTGCCTACTTTTTTTTGTTGCGATTGTCATTTCTTTTTAGTTTTTCTTTTACCATTTTCATCTTCTTTTCTTGATTAGGAATGTAAAGGAAGGAATGTAATGTATCCGATGTAAGTTTTTCGTCAGAGAATTTTATACTGAATCAATACTGGGAATTTTCCTTATACATCTTGGGTTATTGTTATTGATTCTTATATAATAAAATTGTAGTAGAATTTAAGCTAATATAGGTAGTTCTGCTTCAGATCATATGTAACAATAAAGGTACCTATAGCATGTTTTTTAAGAAGTACTACAATACTATTGTGCCAAAAGCTTACGTCATTCTGCATTCTTAATTGAGGAATTTATGCGATTTTTGATACAATCGATTTTTGTTTTCCAAAACTAATAACAGATATGAATATAAATAATAACTTTCGAACAATGGGTTCACACGTATTAGAGTGGACAATAGATGAACACGCGTGAATCATAAGTGTTTAAACTTTATAAGCCAAAAATCGTAAAGAACTAAAACAGGCGGCATCATCTTTATCTCCTTTGCGCTCTTATGGCTAGTTTACACAGTGCTAGCTAGCGTGCGAGTCGGCCTACCGGAACTTCGTCCTTTGTGGACGTATCATACGAGATACTCGCACTTGCGAGTTGGAAAGTAGCCTGCAGCCGAGTAACTTCATTTTTTTTTTATTCACTCGCCTGCTCGCCTTCCCCCATCACTCGTATGGCAGCAGCTCGCACATCACTCGCATCGTTCGGATGCTTTCGGCTGTAGATCGTCAATCAGTGGCAAGAGATCCTGTATAATCTTTCCAACCACTTATTTTACTTCCAGTATTGATTTTTTCGTCTCTCGCAGGAGACTAGGCAGCTACTCTCATACTGAAAGCAGCCATGGCAAACCGAGCTACTGACATGCGAGTATGCGATACAGTACGAGCAGCTATCTACTGTCTAGTCAGCAGCTCGCACTGTGTAAACCAGCCAGTACTAATCAGCATTCAATAAGAAGATCCTCGAAAGTATCCGTACATCTTCTGACTCGAATTCCCGACACCCATCAGGTTTCGTCACGGTTACTGCATTCACTCATGAAAAACCGAAGTAGATGACAGATTATATAACGCGCCTGCACTCCTCAACGAGGTAGGTAGAGGTGTATTGTACACCCACATTTCTCCAGTTATGTTTTGGGCATGAATGTTCGTGCAAGTGCCGTTGGTCCCGGCTGAGATTCGAAGATCTTTGGCAGTCGTTACGGGTCATCAGAAGTCCGAAAGTCTGACAACCAATCTTACCAAGGGATATCGTATATTACCCAGTAACTGGGTTGTGAAAGTTAGATAGGCAATCGATATATGTAAAATACTGGTATTCAGATGCATGCGGTTAGACTGGAAGCCGACCCCAACATATTAGTTAGGGATGGATGATGTGATAGACATGGTAGATTATTGATAAATATTTTCTCCTTTTCTCAGATTTACTGGCAGATCAAGCTGCTATGCCTGGAGCCATGGGCCCTGATCCTGGCGCGTGCAGTGGCTGGTATTCCCTGCTCCTCCTGCTACATAGTCCTGCCGATATACTTGAAGGAAATCAGCGATATCGACCTTAGAGGAGCACTGGGTTCTCTCCTTATTTTGAATAGGTGAGTTTACTTTATTACTATCGGAAGTCGATTAGTTTTTGCAAACGCCAGCCAGTCTTTTCTTATGATCGTCATCATACTTTAAAAAACTAAACGAGCGAGCCTTAAAGTAGCCGCATATGATGCGTCTTACAACTCACTTTGTGCCTTAGTAATAAGCAACATTAAAGGGGCGGGGCCTCGTCAAGGTTGTTTCTGACGGCTCAAGCACCGAGCGCGCTCATTGGTCAAACCAAATAGCACGCGCTGCCTTGGCTTCCTGTTACACACTTCCGTCTCTTTTCACGAAATCACATATTGCAGGAAAGCGAGAGAAAAGATGTTATACATCAAAAACTAATAAAGTATAGTATTTAAAAAATCCAAATCGGTTCAGCCGTCTTCGAGTAATCTGGGAAAATAAACAAAAAAATTAAAAAGATTTCGACAAACTGAGAATCTCCTACGTTTTTTGAAGTCGGTTAATAAGGGATTGTTTCATGAATATCGGCTATCTAATCATGCTTTTTGGTTTTTTTTATGGTCATATCCATCATTACAATAAGATTGGGTGCAATTAAAATATAGCCTCTAAGAGTATCCTCGTAGGGCGCACTCTTGGCAACCAGCCCGACAAACAACTTGCTGACAAGCTAATTACAGCCACAGGTTTTCACGTATTTCTAAGTCCAACTCATACTATACGAGGAATATAAATCTAGAACATTTTCTATCTAACTATAGATGAAGGATACATGAGTCGATAACATATTGATTGATCATAGGAAAAATTTTGTGCTGCATATTAAATTAATTCATCACATGATTAAATAAATTACTTTATCAAGGGTTTACCCGGGCCATTTGTTACGTAACCTTCGACTATAATTTATGTGTAATCCTTCAAACATCGGTACTGGAATGATTGTCTGATCTAAACATAAATATTGTCATGCTTTAGGGTCTTCATTTCTTCAAACTTTTTGAAGTCAAGGGCCGAGAACACTTTTGGGCAGCACCTTTGGTTCGGCGGGCCGCAACACAGGGAATTTGATTATATTTCATTATAAACCTGAGTAGGTACACATAGCTTCTGACGTTTCATAAGTGCCCTTGTATGTGAAATAAAATATTTTGAATTTGAATTTGGTAAGTAGGTAGGTATACCTTGCAGTTATTTATTAAAAAAACAAGGCTAGAAATGGCAAGTTATACTAATAAAATTTAATCAATGAGATGATTGACATTGGTGCCGATTCTCTTGTCAAAAATGCCTCTAAACTAAACTAAAAATCACTAAAATTTAGTTTAGTCCTGTCAAACAAGGATTTCCCATTCTGAAATAGACTAAAGTGACACAACACTATATTTTAGTTTGACAGCACTAAGATTGTACTGAGTTATTAGTTTAGTGAAAATGGCAATTTTGCTATTCTGAATTTGATGTTTTTCACTTAAAAATTTGGTGTATCCAACTAAATCTGACTATTTTTAAACGCTATTAAAAAGGAGTGGAATAAAATTAGTTGTCATGAACTAAAATTCACACCAACACTTCGACTTCAGGTGCAAAAACAGTACTGTATTTTTTTTCGTCTTTTGCTGATATCTCGAAAATGGCGCGTCCTATCGCAAAAATTATGAAAATTTAGACCCCCCTTTAGGAAACCCTTTAACCCCTGTAACTGAACATGTTGGTAATAATTTTTAATATTTTCCGTACAAAAAGTGAAAAATTCGATATAAAACACGTCGAGACTGCCACCACTGCGCGCCTCCGGCTCTAAAAAAATTCACGGGGTAGAGTAAACAAGTACCACGTGAAGTCGCAACGTGATTGTCAAATTCGATTTTAGATGTGTCAAAATTATTTTTTAATTTAGAGAATATTTTTGTCAGAATAGCTTTAAGATTTTCATAGCCAAAAGTAAGGAATTTTAGAGATAGTTTAGTTAGTTTAGTTCAGTGTACAAGAGAATCGGCACCATTGTTTACTTTTAACTAATTTATCAATATCTGCCCCAATAGTGGTTGTTGCAATTCTCACCGTTTTCAAGGTTCTGGTCCTACCCCTGGACTTTACGTTTTACATTCGAGAAAATAACTGCTCGCATAGATGATGTAGAGCCAAAAAGTGATGTAATTTTCAGTCCATACATTCTGATTTTAGGAAAAAAATCTGTAGTGGGGATGTATTTTGATGGATTTTTGCTGGTCTATTTTGTTTTAATTTCTAGACGTGAATTATTATTTTTATTTACCCAAGCGGGTTGAAGACCTTAGCTTTAGGCCTTGCTTATCATAAACATAACATAACATAACGCCTTGTTTCCCCCAAAGAGTTCGGCAGACGTGTACCTATCGTACACCCACCTTTCGCCTCATTGGTCTAGTGAACGCAAGCGCTAGAGTTATTGAGTTTTTCTAACTGGAATTTCTCAGTCTGGATTTGTGTCTGGATGGCAATAGGCTCGCCCCCAATTACATGGGATAAACATAACTGGTGAAATGTGGGTGTACTCTAAATAGGTGCACCTCTGGTGAACCTTTATAATAAAACCCTAAGATATGTTGGAGCTTCAAGGCTAAACGTTCAAATTCAAAGCACGGCGTGCGGCGGCAGTGCACAGAGGCGTATGTTCTCATATACGCCTCTAACGTTATAAGAGCACCTGGAGTCATTGGTGCAGAATGGTGCAGTTATTAAAACTAAAGGCAAATAGGTAGGAGCTTATGAAGGAAGTGGAAAATGGAAACTATGATAAAATGGATCCACAGTAGTAGACGGCGAAATAAAAAAAATCTTAATTTTTTTTCAATTTGCAGGTCAGTGCCAGGTTGTATCTTGATCAAAATATGATTGACGACCATAACAAATATGTATTACAGAATTATAATCATAAGAGGAGTTCGTGGCTAAGTAATAACAGCTGCACGGGTTGAACCAACAGGTTAAGCTACGCTTGCCGGGGTTGGTCCGTGGGTGACCATCTTATACGGGGTGTCCGGGACATCGACGCGAAGCCGGTTACCATGGATTCAGTACATGATTCTGAACCCCCCTACGTTGAAAATTTTCGTCGGTTATATAAAACAAAAATCTGCTGTTCCATACATTTTGACCGCGTAGGTATTGCACTTTTCTATGAAACAGCAGATTTTTTTTTAAATAACCGACGAAAATTTCAACGCAGGGGTGTTCAGAACCCATGGTAACCGGCTTCGCGTCGATGTCCCTGCCACCCTGTATACCGAGACTCCTCCGTGCCTCGGAAAGCACGTTAAGCTGTTGGTCCCGGCTGTCATTCGTGGATCTTTGACAGTTGTTACGAGTCGTCAGAATCCCAAGTCTGACAACCAGTCTTACCTAGGGGTATCATATTACCCAGTTACTGGTCAGATAGGCACTCGCTCCATGTAAAATACTGTTACTCAGCTGCATCCGGATAGACTAGAAGCCTTAGGGTCGGCTTAGTCGGGAAAAGGATAGGCAGATTGATTGAGAATTGTAAACATAAGAATCATAAAAGTACCTACATCTCTACAAAATAGTCAGATTTTTAAGGAACAGTCCATAAGGAACAAATCTTATAATTTGAAATTTCGTGTAATACTGATTATGTTGGTTGCGGAAGTGGCGTTTTTTAGACCACTAGTATACCCCCTCCCCCCTTGATTATACCTACGTCGTAAGGTTTCAGGCTGGCCCTCCTCCCAGCACCACGTGTACTTTTTACTATTTCTTGAATTTTAAATATTTTACACGTCGACGTCGCACATTAAATAACATTTTTTGTCGCATAAAACACGTGATTTTCAGTCACATTAACCTGAAAAAAATCACGATTAAATTACGATGGGGCCGTGATTTAATCGTGTTTTTTTCGACCATACGTGCTGTAAAATCTTGAGATAAAAATAAGTATAACAAATCTCGTACGCCGCTGATCAATCAATCACAACAAATTATTCGATGTGGCAGATTTTTCTGTCAAAGATTTGAACTGTCGTGTCAGTCTTTGGAGCTTTGCGTATTAGATACGTGAGCCATCCGTGAGCCATTTAGATGCGTGAGAAGCCCCAAAGAGTCTCCGCCGTGCGTATACGATACGTAAAACTCCAAAGATCAACAAGACTAATCTTCTTATCATCATCAAAATGATTCATAAATCAGGGTCACGTCAATCATTCTAATCCACTCTTCATTAAACGATGATGAGTAAAGTAAATGAAATTCATTGACTTTACAACACAGTGGTACAATAGCAGTGATATCCAAGTGGTGTGACCGTCGAACTGTCAAGTCACAGGTCCCTAGTTCGAACCCAAGGCACACGGCTCTGGTAAAACAAATCTGGCAATTAAATATATCCGTTGCTTCAAAGCGGGCCCAAGTTGAAGGCGATGAAGTTCATTAAATATTTGAATTGGGAAGGTCGGGCAAAGCTAATTGTAGATGGCGTGACCATAGCTCGGTCCTTACGGCCTGCAATAAAGATATCTCGTTCATTCATTCCATTGCGTGTTCATTCATGAGTTTGGTTTTATTTCACTATTTTAAATAGGTCTCTAGTTCGAACCCACGGCACGCACCTCTGGCTTTTCGGATTCATATTGAAAGAGCGAAGGGATGATTTCTCCGTTGCGCGGGCGCGCGCGCGGGAGAGGGGTGAGGGACGCGCCCACTTCGACGCAGCCGCACAGCGCCTTCGTTCGGGCCGCCAGTCAGGAAACGCGATTTGTGTCAAGGGCACGTCTCTTCCGTTCAGGACGGTCCGCCTCGCGAGTGCAATAATTTACCTTGTTGTATTTATCCTGATTAAAACGCGATATTTATAATTTGACTTTGATTACTGAGTGTCCCTTTCAGCTCAGTAAGTGGGATTAGATTCCATAAACGTCCACTAATTAATCAATGTGAACTCGAATAAATCTAAACGTGAGTGTTTTTATTGTGTGAATTGTGTAAAACGTGCGTGTGCGCGAAAATGAGTGCGGATAACACAATAAAAGAAGAAATTAGCCGCATTCGTCGCGAGCTTTTAACAAATTTAGAAGAACAATTAAAACACCGCGTGCGTAAACTGGAAACAGAAGTTTACGGCGCGCCGGCTTCGCGTGATATCGATGAAGCGGGCTCTTTGACACCACCAATACCTACATCATTGACCATCGGACATGTGACACCGGCCGGGCGAGGCTGTGGTCATCAAGCAGCGCATGGGAGTGCATCCTGTACCTCTGTTCCTGCCACGACGTACCAACATGGCTACTTCACGAGTTCGTGGACGCCTCCCACTACCGGTAACGGTCACCGGGCGGTTTCGCAAACCGCTGGACCAGTCGCGTCATTGCCGGCGCAGCCGACACCGAATATGTCAGCCCCACAACTGGATTCAGGTATTTCTCAGTTAGCGATGCCGAGCGCCCCGTCGATTGGCGTCCATAGCACGGTCGCCGATGAGCTTTCACGTGTTATTAACACGTTACCTGCCGCCGGTACGCCGTCGCAACTGAATTTCACGACTTTGACGCCTACAAATACGGGGTATGTTGCACCTTCATCATCATTGCGATATGTAGGTCGTAGCGACCCTATACCGGAATTTGACCCCCAGAAAACTTTGGTTACAATGGAACTTTGGATTCGTAAAATCGAAGGTATAGCTAACATGTATGGCTGGGACGAAAAGACCACTATTTTCAATACTTCGTCAAAACTAAAGGGCTACGCTCGTCAGTGGTTTGATAATTTAATAGACGTGAATGTGACTTGGTCGGATTTTAAGTCAAAGTTAATGGTGGCTTTTCCGTCCCAGAAAAGTAAATTGAATATGTTACGTGATTTAGTTAATGTCGTACGGAAACCCGACGATGACTACATGCAATTTTATTATGATAAACTGGCTTTGGGGAATGCTTGTGGCCTTCCGCCATCGCTCACCACGGAAATTATAATTGGCACGATTGGTAGTCAGATCGTAGAGGTCGGCGCGGTTTCCGCGGCTTGTAATGACCCCACTAAGTTGTTGAAATACCTATCCGCACTTCGTACAGCCGAAGGAATAAGTCATATCGTGCCAAGTGTAAATTCCTCTTTTAAAAAGATAAGATGCAATCTTTGTAAAAGGCGCGGTCATATTGCAACGAATTGCAATTACAAGGCGCGTGATAAGGCAACTATTTGCGCTTTTTGCCGTAAATCGGGCCATACGGAAGATAAATGTTTCCGTAAAGCAAAAAAATGTACGTATTGTGGTAAATCGGGCCATAATAAGGATGAATGTTTGAAACTTAAGGCTCGAAAGTCGCACATCAATAATAATAATAATAATTCGAACGCTGGCGCATCCCAGGCGGTACATGCTATAAATGACCAGTCATCAAGCTCGAAATATTATTTAAACGCAAGGGTCAATGACCACCCCGTGAAAGCTTTTATTGACTTTGGTAGTTCGTGTATAACTATTACTAACTCTATGTCACAAAAATTAAACCTCGAAGTGCAGCCCTGTCAATCGAATAGCGTCATTAGTGGTTTTGGTGGTTCGAAGATAATACCTATTGGTGAAGCGTATGTAAAGGTGTGTGCAGACGAAGCTTCGTGCGACACGAGCGCTTATATTGTGCCAGACAGCGCACAAGACATCGGTGTGATTATAGGTCAACCGTTCACGGATTATCCAGACGTGTACGTCATTAAGACACCTACGTGTTTAAAAATGTATAACGCTAATAATTTACGCGAGTTACCCGCCGTTTGTGAGGATGTCGAACATGTGAAGTTGGTCACGGATAGTTCAGTCGCGTTGTCGCCAGGAGTAAACAAAATAATAGTTTCATGCGACCAACTACTATTCGGACATGCGTCCGTACGTCACACCGAACATCAAGCTCCGAGGGCTGAGTGCGTTATTCCACAGAGCGATATCGAATTTATTGACGGAAGGGCCGTCATGAATATAATAAATACGAGTAATAATTCATTTGACTTACCTGTTAATCGATGCGTAGCACGAGCCGCGATAAACGATAGTGGGAATACGTACAAAATAGGTACCGATCTTGAATCGGACGTGTTAACGAAACTCGAGTCGATTTTACAAGAATACTCGGAATGTTTCTCGGGAGTAGACGACAGTAGAATAGGCAAATGCTCTGTTAAGATGCATATTGAGTTGACGGATAAAGAAAAGGTCGTATATTACCGACCATATCGCATGTCCGCGAGTGATCGTGACAAGGTCCGCAATATTGTTAGTGATTTAAGGAATAAAGGTATTGTAGAGGAGTCCACTTCACCATACGCGAGTCCTGTCATTCTCGTGACCAAAAAGACGGGAGAGCCGCGCATGGTCGTCGATTACCGCGCGCTTAATAAAATTACCAAAAAGGAGCGCTACCCTTTACCGCTGATACAGGACCAACTAGATCGACTTTCGAATGCGCGTGTTTTCTCGTGTTTAGACATTTTATCAGCTTACCATTGCATTCAAATCGATGACGAGAGTAAACACTATACCGCGTTCATCACACCGGACGGTCTTTATCAGTACACTCGCATGAGCTTCGGGTTAGTTAATGCACCAGCGGTGTTTCAACGCGCTATAGACGAAATCCTCGGGCCGTTAAAATTTGAATTTAGCACGGCTTACTTAGACGATATTTTAATTTACTCGAACTCGAAAATTGACGCGTTAGACCATTTAAGAGCAATTTTAGAGCGGATTCGAGAAGCCAACGTTACACTGAGACTCGATAAGTGCTCATTTTTAGTGTCTCGTGTCGAGTATTTGGGCCACGAAGTGTGTAATGGCGAAGTAAAACCGGCTCAACATAAACTTAATGCTGTGCACGATTTTAAGCAACCCGAGAACGTACACCACGCAAGACAATTCATGGGTCTAGCGAGCTACTTTCGTAAGTACGTACGTAACTTTGCTTCGCTAGCTCGACCTATCACGCTATTGACTAAAAAAGACCAACCATGGGTCTGGGGCGCTGCACAACAGCAGGCCTTTGATAGCGTTAAGAACATACTAGTAAGTCGTCCGGTACTACTATTATTTCACCCGGAGTATGAAACACAAGTGCATACCGATGCCTCTAAAATCGGTCTGGGAGGTATTCTGCTTCAAAAACCGCCTAATGGTACTTACCAACCAGTCGCTTACGCTAGCCGCCAAACGACCACCGCGGAGCAACACTACCATAGTTTCGAACTTGAGACATTAGCTGTTGTCATGTCATTACAGAAGTTCAAGGTCTACATAACGGGTTTAAAATTCACCATTGTAACTGATTGCAATGCTCTGCGGTGGACGTGGTCAAAGCGGGACCTGAACCCGCGCATCGCTAGATGGTGGCTCGAAGTTCAGGGATTTAACTTTGACGTGGAATATCGACCGGGCAAGGCCATGGCTCACGTGGATGCATTGAGTCGTAATCCAGTTGAATCCGTTATGCGTTGCACAGACGGAGATCTTATTGAAAGCATGCAGCACGCTGACGACTCAATCCGATCCACTATAGGGCAGTTGAAGGACGAAACATCTGTGGGTAATAACAACGGCCTAGGACGGGACTACGTTTTAGAGAATAACGTCTTATTTAGAAAAGTGAACGGTCAAAACAAAGTTGTAGTACCACGTCAGTCTCGCTGGTCAATCATGCAAACTTTTCACGATAACAACGGTCATGCCAACCATAATAAGACCTATGACGCCATGAAGGAAAAGTATTGGTTTAGTGGTATGAGACGGTTTGTGCAGAAGTACGTCGGTGGTTGCATATCATGTCAGTACGCAAAGAAACCGACCGGTCGTAAAATAGGGTTATTACATCCTATAGAGAAGGTAGCTGTACCGTTTCACACCGTTCACGTGGACCACCTCGGCCCATTCTGTAAAAGCCCATCAGGCAAAATGTACATACTCGCCATTATAGACGCGTTCACGCGTTTCATCTGGATTGAGGCGGTACGCGATGCTGGTTGTGACAACGTATTAAAGACATTCGATCAGTACATTAAAACGTTCGGATTGCCGAGCCGTATAATCAGCGATCGCGGTAAAGCCTTTGACTGTCATGAGTTCAAAAGGTATTGTCGCGATAGGCAAATCAAACACGTACTAACCGCGGTGGCAAGTCCAAGGGCCAATGGGCAAATTGAGCGGTTCAATCGCACAATATTGGATGCTCTGGTCGCCTACCTCGGAGAAGAGAATCAGAACCGTTGGGAGGAATTTTTGCCCAAGGTACAGCTCGGGATTAATTCCAATACCAATAATAGTACAGGGAAGTCACCACTGGAGCTACTATACGGTTTCCGACCACGACTGTCGGGAGACATTGTTGTACCTACGAGGTCTGATATCAGCTCGCTTCGGGCTGGCGCTATCACTCGCTCTCGAGAGGCTGCCCGGAGGTCAAAGATCAATTTTGATAAAAAGAGACGTGAGGGTGCTCCATTTAAGGAAGGCGATCTCGTCCTGGCTGAACGTAAGGTATTTAAGAAAGGGTTGCGTAGCGGCAAGCTTATGCCTCGTTTCGATGGTCCTTTTGTCGTGTGTAAGGTTTTACCTCATGACCGCTATTTAATCAAAAGTACCACCCCTCGTGGTCGTCCTTACGAAAATGTTCTTGCCAGAGATAAGCTCAAGCCTTTACAATATCCTAACGAATTAACCTCCGATACTGATTGATAACAGAATGGAAGTTATTTAGATTATAGTATGTTTTATTATTATTGCCTTAATGTCACTGTAACAGGCAGTTGATTAATTGTTACTATTAAACGCACTTATGTGTGTAAAATGTGTACTGACAGTTGTTGGTGATGGATGTCGAAGTGTTTACAGTACTTATTTTCAATTATTACTTATTATTATAATAAGCAACTAAATTAACGACAAACATACTTCTTAAGTATTGATGTTAATGTTGTGAGCCACTACTCTGTGGCCGCTGCAACTGTTCACTTAATATAATAATATTCATTTACTTAATGGAACACTGTTAATGTTGTGAGCCACTACTCTGTGGCCGCTGCAACTGTTCACTTAATATAATAATATTCATTTACTTAATGGAACACTGTTAATGTTGTGAGCCACTACTCTGTGGCCGCTGCAACTGTTCACTTAATATAATATATTATTCATTTGTTTAATGTGAATATTGTTATTAATTGTGATTGTGAGCCACTAAACTGTGGCCACTACAATCGATGATCTACTTATAACACAAGGGTACCCTACTAAATATTAAGCGCTAAGATGCATGACATGAACATGCATGAAAGACAGATACCGTATTGGTGTCGTCGTTTGAACGAAGGCCTTCTCAGACTGGTGGTAGATACAGGGTGTCGTTCTTGTCGACGGGCGCATTTATAAAGTGTCAGTCACTTGCAACAGACACGCAGTGTCGTCACCGTCGATAGACACATTGGTAAAGTGTCATCCGCAGATGATAGACAACAGGGACGGCACATCCAGTGTCATCATCTGATAGACACATTCATAAGGTGTCGTCTGATATAATCACGATAGATGCTCAGCTCGTCGTCGTCTGACAGACACATTCATAAGTGTCCTCATTATTTTATGGTGCCAGACACATTCAGAAGTGTCACGACAGTGTATCATGGTCTGGCTGTCTAACAGACGTATCGATATACCTACACTCCCCGATTCTTTTTCGTGAGATTAAGAACTCACCTAGTTGACCTCGAGAGTCGGTATTGTTAGTTCCAGGATAGGCTACCCGGGGCGGGCAGCTTCGTCAGGAAAGGCCGACTGAAAGAGCGAAGGGATGATTTCTCCGTTGCGCGGGCGCGCGCGCGGGAGAGGGGTGAGGGACGCGCCCACTTCGACGCAGCCGCACAGCGCCTTCGTTCGGGCCGCCAGTCAGGAAACGCGATTTGTGTCAAGGGCACGTCTCTTCCGTTCAGGACGGTCCGCCTCGCGAGTGCAATAATTTACCTTGTTGTATTTATCCTGATTAAAACGCGATATTTATAATTTGACTTTGATTACTGAGTGTCCCTTTCAATATGCGTTTTTTTTTTGGGTGGGAAATCATCAAATGACTTCTCTCGCTCTGGGCGGAGCGGAAGGGCGTGTCAGACTCTTACTCACTAAAACCCACCCGTGTTCCCTCCCTTGCCTTGCCAGGGGCCACGGTCTCCCCTTGGGACTACCCGCAATCCCGGTAGGCATCGGCCCTAGCGGACCCCGTCAGTTTTGCTAACATCTCTTTGAGGCGCGCGTGGAACACGTCGCGCCGTCGACCGGGCCTGGTATAAATGTTTTGTTAATTATTATTATCTTGGGGATACTTCGTGATGATTTGATAGAGATACGTAAATAAGTACATAATAAATTATGCATATAATAGTTCAACGAACAGACTTGACCAGATTATTATGTAACGTAATGACCTCTGCGCACCGCTTTTAGAATAATCATTAGATTGCTGGTACTTTGTTAGAGAAGTAGGTATATTATTGATTGTATCCATAATTTAAACTACAGTTTTTACAAACAAGAACAATAGCGAAAAGAGCAAACAAGAACAAAAGGTAAAGGTCTGCAGTCATGATTCTGAACCCCACCGCAGGCGGCAGTAAAAAAAAAAAAAAAAAAAAAAAAGGCGGCAGTAGCCCGTATTCCAGTCGGTAGATAGAAGATAGAAAAACGTGACTATCTCTCGAGCGTTGGCGGCACTACTGTACCCTAATTACGTAATGCACGATCAATAAGAAATTGAAATGAATTGAAACAAATTGCTAGTCCATTGCTTCAAAATTTCGAAAATAAATTCTGCTCAGCAACGTAAATGTTGTTGAACTGTCAAAATGAAACAAATTAATTGGAATCGTTTATGAAAAAGTGTTGCGTAATGGTTTGCAGTCGGGCTACACGTCACTCGCCCGTAGTTGCCAACGACGTGTTGCTAGCTACGGAAGGTATTTCATAGAAATTCTTAAAACACAGCACGCGTAGCATGACCGCCATAGAAACGGTTTTTGTCGACGGAAGAATAGACAAACTGACAGATTGTGATTGTTTATCTGTCATTTTGTCTATTCTTCCGTCGACAAAACCCGTTTCTACGGCGGTCATACTACGCGTGCAGTCGTGTCGCGGCGACACGTCGCCTGCAGTTGTCTCCTACGGTCGGGTACGAAATAGTACCTTAAATTAAATTAGAGCGGTGCTGGCCCAGAGGTAAAGGCCGTGACTAACGAGTTCTAGGTCGTAGGCTTGAACTCTGACAAGCGCTTTAGTTTATATACATTATTTCATCACCCCTACCCTCAAAACAGTGAAGGAAAACAGCGCGAGGAAACCGGCATGTCTGAGAGATATTTCTCGACGGCATGTGGAGTCAAGTCCGAGGCCCATGGGCAGTTTTAAAACTCTCACACCAGGATAGTCACTAGCCACACGAAAAGCAGAAGAAGGGAATGAAGACAACGTATTACACAAGACTTTTGACTATAGATAGACTCACTGATAATTTTAAATTCATCATCATCATCAGCCTATTAATGTTCCCACTGCTGGTACACAGGCATCCTCTCGGTGAGAGGGAGTGGACCGTAATCCACCACGCGGGCCCAGTGCGGGTTGGTAGAAGATGTCACATGTCTTCAAATGTTTGGTTCTAGGACATGCCGGTTTCCTCACGATGTTTTCCTTCACCGTTTTGAAAGCAGGGTGATGAAATAATTCACACAAAGTAAAACGCCTGTTAGGGTTCGAACCTACGACCTACAACTCGCGGCAATTCCACTGGGCCATTGTCATTGTCATGAACATTTGTCATCAATTTACTTCACGAAATCGTGCTCGGCTGGTGCACCGCTCGTGCTCGGCTCGTCAAGCGTAGACCCACCTTAAACACACACTGCTCTTGAACAATTCCGAATGCAACCGCTGAACCACTGTCATTTGTTTAATCTTCCAGAAACATCGGCTACTTGATGAGCTACGTCTGTGCAGACATCCTGAGCGTGAACACGATGCTGTGGCTCGGGCTCCTGGTACCCACTGTTACCTTCTTCATCTTCCTCGCGATGCCTGAGACTCCTGAGTACCTGGTCAAGCAGGGGAAAGTTGATGTGAGTAATAATAATACCATTATATTTCTTAAGGTCTATCTATGGCAATGAATGCGCATGCATATCGATAACGCTATAATATTTATGCGCGTTCTTTGGGTAAGCATATCAAGAAAAAGTTCTGTATTAGTCCTAGAATAGACTTGTTATTAATTTTGACATTTTGACCAGTTTTCTACAAGTGTTGTATACAACTTTACTAGTGTACACAACTTTTTTTTGGTGTAAACAATAAACGAAAAGAGTACTCTACTACTACTCTTTTCGTTTATTGTTTACACCACATAAATACATATACACATAGATACACGGCAGGTCGGATTTTAGAGATGGGGCAGTAAGAGCAGCTACCTTAACCGTTGTAGCTACAGGAAAACGGTCTTAGGAGACTTCCTTAACATTTTGATTTACATTGACCAATTAAAAAAAAAATTTACAGTCAGCAAGAAAATAAGCAGATAACACAAAAACTTTTTTTGAACCCTATCGATCCTGTTTCTTATAAGGATCAAAAGCCTGTTCTGGACCAACTGAGGTTTGAGTACTACAAAAGTCACAAATCGCTAAAAACTTTTCCCATACATTTTGTGGGAAATGAGACTCCAACCTACTTTTCGGCATAGGTAGGTAGGTTATGCATGTCCCGTTGCACAAACAGATAACCATCGAAAGAATAAAATTGGTTATCACACTAGTGTTTTTCTGGCTGTGTACATTAGCAAATACTGAAAGCCAGAACTCCCTCAAGTTGGAAGCGAGCGTTAAGCTAAGCGCACACTAGTGCTATATTGCAACTTGCAAGATTAGCATAGATACACCAAGCTAGAATCAGTCATACGTCATACCTACTGCTACATACCTACAATTATAATGTTTCTTCGTAAATGACTCTTGAATAAATCGATTGTTTCTTTTTTTTATACCTTTTATAAAATCCTGGTTTGACATTAAAAAAAAAATCGCAGTACTTTTGTAGGTACTCAAATGGATGTATCTGAATGTTGTACATAATGAAATAAATAAATAAAAGTAGGACAGAATCTACTTATTCCGAAAGACAGTGAAATAGTTATATCGGTAAAATTAATTTCTTAAGAATTGAATACAGACAAAAGATATAATAAATGAATGAATAAAAAGATACCGTTGAGTGATCATTTAACACCAAAAATATGTAAAGAGACCAAAATCACATGCAAAAAAGAAGAATGGCAGGAATTATATTAAACAAATTAAATATTTTTACTACAAAAACACCATTTTATTGAGGTCAACAGTCAACACAGCATATAAATTTCCATTAGAATATAATATAACAATAACTAATATAAAAACACTTTGCATCGATCTCTTCCTAGATATATCGGAAACTAGCGTCATCAATACACTCCATTTATGTGTAATTTAAATTCATTTTAATTCATTTCCGTAAGAATTATAGCATTATTGTTTGTTCTTATGTTAATAATACTATGTTAACACTGTCATTGCAACAATAGTAATATCGATATTCTTGCGGATAAAGTTTACAAAATGATTTATAATAAAATATTAAGGACGCGAGGTTTCAATATATTGCTTCAGATATACTTACCTCGGTTTATCAATCAATATGCCTATACTTTTCCCAATTATGTTGGGGTCAGCCTCCAGTCTAAAAGAATGCAGCTGAATACCAGTACTTTCCATGTCTGACCTCCATAACCCAGTTACTGGGTAACACGATACACCTTGGTAAGACTGGTTGTCCATCCAGCCCAAAACGGCTCGTAATGACTGTCAAAGAACTAGAATGACAGCCGAGGTCAACGGTTTAACGTGCATTCCGATATATAATAGATGTTCACCCATCTACGAACAGACCCCGGCAAGTATAGCTTAATCCTAGATCGACCCATACGGCTTATTTAGCAACGGTAAGTATATTCCGTCAGGCAGGGGCTGCCTGACGGAATATACTTACCTTGGTAAGGCTGCCTGTCCACTGGAGCGGAGAGGAGAAAAGAGGAGCGGAGATGTGCCATTATTAACCAATAGAATCTTGACTCCGCCCCTGAGTTTAGATTTGATTGGTTAATAATGGCACATCTCCGCTCCTCTCCTCTCCTCTCCGCTCCAGTGGACAGGCAGCCTAATGGAACCGAAATATTTATGAGTCACTTCGTGTATCGTGCTACAATTACTGTATTACTGGAAACTGGCAATCCTTAGACGTCCACAATTAATGCTTCTTTGATCTCATACCAACCTTTTTATTACAATGTTTGTGTTTTGCCTTGCCAAGATAGCAACAAAGAAATAAGTATTACAGACGCTTGATCGGGCAGAACCACATGATATTTTTAAAAACATCACCAAACAATAACCAACTAAACCAGTAAATGGTTACATTACAGGAAGCCAAGACAGTCCTGGCGTGGCTACGGGGTGTCACCGTGATGGATCGTGGAGTTGAACAAGATATTGAGAGCATCGTGAGGGTTGACAAGCAAACGCAAGCTGACACGCAGTCTGTCTGGAAGATAATAAGTAAGTATTCCATTAATATCAATTACGTAAGTTGAATCTGTTTCTATCTGCTTTGATAGGAGAAGTGCTGAATTGAATATGTCTGGCAAGATCCAAGATAGAAGAAGATCCTTCCTTTGATTTCCAAAGTATTTCCTCCTTAGCGAGCATTACTGCTTCGCAGAAGGAGGTGACGGCTTCGCATGCCCTCTCGCTCCGTACCATGGCCTGGACCAGGGCCGGACGCGAGTGATCACCGCCACCGAAACCCTGATTGAGTATTGTCTTGGCACAGAGCCGAAGTGAAAACGTATATAAACGCAACCGTATTACCTACCATATAGTACTGCTGACCCCAATTCTATACATTACTTCGATACTACTAGCATAAAGTCTCTTGAACTAATCAAAATTGCAGACTTACCAATTGATCTTAGTCAATCGAAGATGCAAAATTCTACCGATCGCGATATTTCACCTTTTATACATTACGTTTCGCCTATAATATAATGCTCTAACATAATCCTCATCTCTCTTCTTCCACAGTGCAAGACAAACCAACCTTTAAAGCGTTCATCATAACCCTCATAATCAAGATCACACAACAGTTCGACGGCTACCTCATCGTGCTCATCTACGCTGGCTTCGTCTTCGAGAAAGCTTCGGAGTCCATCAGTCTGAAGCTCAGTCCCAACAAGCAGGTCATGATGATCGGAGTAGTGCAGCTGTTGGGGTCTATTGTAGCTACTTGCTTTGTTGAGAAGACTGGCAGAAAGGTGAGAGTATTTTTGATCTGTTAGAAGCTTTACAATCTTCTACAAGTTAGCTTGATTAAAGTCAGTGTTAGTAGAAAATATATCAAGATTTCACAGCAATGTCGGGAATATCTTTAGTGGGAAAGAGATATTCCCGAAAATATTTGGAATATCTGAAATCTATTGGTATACTGATAGCTATGTAAGTGATGCAGATAGTTTCAGGATTATAATCGGTAGAAGTCCGACACAATTCCCCAGATCAACAAGTGCTGATATCAGATTTCACCACGAAATTAAATTCTCCGTCTAAGGAATTGATACCTAATATTCAGTCTATCTATTTCAGCTACTCCTTGTAACAACATCGTTCGCCGTCGGCGTGGGCATGGTGATCTTATCGGCGTGGTTCTACATGACGTCAACAGGCATCTGGCTGCCCGGTTGGCTGCCCGTCCTGGCCATGTGTCTCTGTATCTTCGCGGATGCTGCAGGGTTCCAGCCTATTTCATATATTATTATCACGGATCTGTTTACGTTCCAGGTAATTTCGGTTTTCAATAGAAATCGCCCGACTTATGCTGAGCAATAACAAGGTTACTTGGCTTTCGATTGAATCCAATAGCTCATTGCGATCACGTGTGGATCTTGGACGATTTTGCGTGCTTTGATATAAATAACTAAGTCTTGCACTAAATGCACACCAGTTCTTGTTTTATTCATATTGAATTTGGGTGTACTCTTTTTGTACACTAAAACGTAGTTGTTTTCTTGATTAAAACATCCTTCTGTTACTGGCCTATCAAATTCTTAGACAACTATTTAAGAAAACTCTTATTTTCATTTCAGCTCCGTGGCACCGTATCAGCCTTCGCGAACGTCTGCGCGAAAATGAGCAACTTCGTCCAAACGAAATGGTTCACCATCCTCTGTGAGCTTATCGGTATCCACTGGACCTTCCTATTCTTCGCCATCGTCTGCTTCATCGCCTGCTTCTATACCGTCATCTACTTCCCTGAGACCAGGCAGAAGAGCATTGATGAAATATACTCCAAGCTCTCAGGTAAGGTCAAGAAAGATGATAATAGGATCGTGTCTGTACCTTAAGATATTGGCCAATACATTATGTAGTTTTTGTCTATCATTGTTCAAATCAGACGAAGGCCTCTCAGATGTTGCCGCACTGCTTGGATCTTCGTAGATTTTTTATTGCATTTGTAAATGTTGATACTTTCTAATTTATTAAAAACTAATCTGAATTTATTAAAATGACATCATCAGTATTGTCATATTCTATATAAGGTCAATGAAATGGTTTTACTTACACTACTTGGTTGTAGTAATATTATACTCGTAGATTTACCGTTCACCAAAAGGTTCCATATATCGTGAAAGTCGACGTCATTCCAATCTATAAGTCCCAGTGATACACAAAAATTTTCCTCGAATAAATACCATTTGTACCATATCAGGTGGCTAAAATCGTATCATATTCGTTCCAATAATTTTAAATGTGAACCCAAATATGCAGATAGATGTCTTCGGGAGATTTTGTTTTAGTTTTTAAATGTTGTGATTATGTGTGAAGTTATTTATAATTGTGTATTTAATTTTTAATTTAATTTATGTATTTTAATTTTACTGTGTGAAAGTGTGACACTTGAATACACTGAGTGTATTTAGTGTTTGTTAGTGTCGAAAAATGGGTACGAGACCGTAGGTTAAGTTTGTTCAAGCATAGTGGGTTGTGTGTGGGTGAAATTAGGTCTAATTGTACCACAAATCACTAAATAGTAAACCCATTATAAAACTCGCTAAGAGTTCATGTACAAACATCAGCCACGTCAACTTCAAGTCGCTGATCAGTAACTTCAATTTCAGGGACGTGTGTGATAGTCAGTTATAGCAACGCCTGTTTCGTTTGAAAACAAATTAGCAATACAAGTGACTGATGTGTGTAGCCAACGTCCTAAAACTTCTACGTAACTATATTTTTTGACGTCACTGATCGGCCACTTGACGTTGACGTGACTGACGTGTTTGCATTAACGTTATTTATCCCGAAGGTTGGCAACATCGCAAACAGCTGTAAAAAATTTACCTATTTTGATTAATTTGGCAATATTAATGTATGGAAATAAAAAATGTGCCTAACTAGCGAACTAGAATATTAATAATCAATTGCAATTTTATTATAACATTGAATTTGATGCTGTACCCGTTTTAGGTTTATAAAAGGCGTTTGAAAAGTTTCCAAATACTTCTTTAAATCTAAATAAAAAACTAAATAAATTCGGTGTTACGATATTAATTATTGCATTTCAACTTTTAGGATGCACGTTCTTAGATATTTCTTTAAAACATAATTTTGTGTCTATAATTTTCAAATGATTGACAGAAACAGAACGATGTATTAAATTTTGTTAGCGCTAAACGTAATTATCGTAACTCAAAACGGTGAAGGAGCATCGAGGGAAATCGGCATGTCCTAGAATCGGAAAAATCCAAGTTGACGGATGTCACATGACATCCGCCAACCCGCACTGGGCCCGCGTGGTAGATTCAGGCCCACTCCCTCTCACAAAGAGGATGCCTGTGTCCTAGCAGTGGGAACATTATAGGTAGGCTTATTATACTATAGGTAATTTGTTATTATTGGTGCAAGCGAGACTAAATGATGTCTGAACGATTTTTGCAATTGGTTCATGTCAGATGAGATAAGATGTTGAATCGTGTGTGAACTTCTTTTTTTTGTCTTTGTAATAGTTTAACTCTACAAGAAAGGTCTCAGAGTATATGTTCATCTTCTTATGTACCTAAGCTGGTTTTATGTTCATGACAATCGTTTGGAATGTTAGGTAGCTTAGGTAATAAAGGAACCTTCGTTCTTTGGCGTTGAATGGGTTTTAAATCAAAGCACTTAAAGTTCGTTTTTACGAACATTAAGTGCAAAGGTCAATGGTCAATCTCCAAATTGAAAAAACAAAAATAATTATTTGAAATGTCAAATTAAGTACTATCTGAGATTAAAAAACGAACTTAATGATAAAACTGTTAAAAAATATTAAACATTTCGATTCAAGTCGCATTTTCGTGTTGCCTGAAGATGCTTAGCTGACTGCTTTGAGTTCATGTCCATAAAATGTAGAATTTGATTTCTGCATTAGTAATATTGGAGAATGCTTTTGATAGAAAAATATCGGTTTTGAATTGTTTTTCGGATAATGAACGCTCTTAGGGCTAACTTCATTTTGTAAGTCATTTATCATTATATATGTATCATTAAATAATCATTATGCATGTATATCATGATATAGATAAGATATTTCAAATATTATTATGTGGTTGAGATAAATACCTACCATTTCATTTGTTAGTGAACGTGAGTGTGTAAGAGCCTGCTTGTGTGTTGTAAAAATATTTTAGAGCATCATTTTGAGTTCTACAATGATGTAAAGAGTTCTGCATTCTTATGAATTAATATGCTAACGTAAGTTCCAAATAAGTTATTCACTGTTATAAATAATATATTATGAATTATAATAATTATAATGTCTTCCGTATTAATAAAATATTTGAAGGACATTTTAGTCAAATGTCAATTCAAAGAACAATACTGTAACGTTTATTTATTTTTGATTTAATTATAACATTTTATGTAGAAAATTATTAAAATAAATATTATAATATTTTAACAGTAAACGAAGAATCCAATAACAATAACCAGGGGTATTAGAACAGTATCAGATAATCCAATTTATAAGGAGTTGTTTACTGCATATTTAAATGTAAAAAAATTAAATCCTTGACATCGTATCATTTCCGTGAGGCAACATAACTTTTCGATGGAAAATTAACATCGGATTTAAAATTAAATTTATGAACCACGAAATGACGTGATTGCAAGAATGGCCATAAACTTAGATACATCTATTACCGATGGTGTACCTTTATTGGTGTAGCAGATATAAAATAGCAATCGATCGTAATGCCTTTTATTTTGATATCTATTGCTTTATAGATTAGAAAAATTCGTCTGCTCAGCAACGTAATGAACGTGCCTGAACTGTCAATATTAAAGGCATCGCAATTGATTGCCATTTTATGTGAGTTACGCACCAACCCGCTGCTTCTCATACTCATCTTGACGGTGATGATGGATGACCCCATCTGCTCTACCGCACCATTGTCTTATTCCGCTGTCTATGAGATATTTCCTTCATGCTGCGGTCGCATCTGCATCTATTAGTGACAAAGGAATGCGTGCCGAAGCTGCGTATGTTTTGCCCGCTAAAAGTTATCGCGCTAAAGCGGTGGTCACATTAGTGGCGTTGCCACGTTTATTATGTACCGCCTCCCGGTCGATAAGTGCTACGCAGCCCGAACTATCGCGGCGATAATGGTTGGTCACATCTGTGTGTATCGTATCACGGAGCGAAGCTTCGTCACGATAGACGCAGCATTATAGGTATTTACAGAAAAGTACAGTTAATTATTTCAGTAATGAATTAACGACGAACTGTACCAACAGTAGTAGGTAGTTAGTTACCTACAACTTTTCTTGATTCAAGCACTTTTTATAACACCCGGTTGTTACTGTAGGAGTTGACTGTACTTTTTGTTCTTTTACGTACTTACTTACATATTTTATTTTATTTGTGTATAAACATTTTTAGTTATAGTTAACGAGCCATGATATTGCATAATTATTAGTTAGTAACTAACAATTATTGTTTGTTAAATAATTGTTAAAAATATTGTAAATATTCTTAATAAATTGATGTGCCTTATGTAAAAGGTAATCCTAAAAGGATATTAGTTCATAAAAACGCCACCAGTGTTGTGATTGGCAGTAGTGAGACCGTTATAAAAATGGTGCTAATTATTGAAATCATACAAATAAATAATGTATTTTATAATTTATTTCAAATGAAAATAGATTATTGATTACAAATATGTTTTGTCATTTTGCCAGAACTTTTTGATATTTATCTATATCAAATTATTGACATGCATTAATTTTACATTTTTTATTGAAACAAAATGTTTTAAAATGACTGACGCAACTGCTTGACCTACTTATTAGTTCCATAATCTCCTGACAGAGTTGGTGCCTGTAATGTCACCACTGTCGCTGCCAAACAAAACAAAATGACAACTTAAAATCACATCTTCCCTCACTAGATGGCGTTAGTCACTTTAGTAAATAATATTTAACTCTGACCGGCCCTTTACCGGGATGCCGTCGTGATGGTGCGTTTTGAAAACGCATAAAATTAGAAGTAAAATGTAAATATGTGATAGAAATAATAATAATTTTAAAATAATACATTGTAAGATGAAGACTTGTTAATAATAAACACTTGAACAGATATCAATTTTATTTTTATTTTTATGATGAACTTTTTACTTACCTCCTTTAACACGTTCAGTGCCGGGAGCCCTCCTGGAGGGTTCATCTAGTCGCATATGGGATGCCGGGAGCCCTCGCGGAGGGCTCATTTTAAATGTAGGTTTTTCTTAGCAAATACAGCATTATAAACCGTGGAAATAAAATCAGATGTATATTTCAACACGATTTATTAGTATAAGTATGCGTTTGTTTTCAAATCAAAGACTTCGATTTTTTTTTAATTTTTTGTTCACGGTTACAAATATTCACAAAAAATGTAAAAGATTGGAAACTACGTATAGCGAGAAGACCCCCAGAAAACACTATGTCACTTCGTTTTACAGTGTTTTATAACACGGTTTTAAACCTAATGCCGTTGACCATCCGTGATGGTTAACTTTAGCGCAAACGTAATGCCGGGAACCCTCCCGGAGGGTCCACTTACAATATGTATGGCGGCATGGCGTATGGGGTCGACGAAAATGGGTGGAGTCGAAAGTGTTAAACTTTAACAGACACGAGTTTTTTTTTTTGTGTAACCATTTGCAATGCCGCCCGTATTTTCAGAATATTCATGAGAAATGATCGAAATTAAACTTTAATAAAAAGGGGGGTCTATCTTATTTTTTTTTCTCTTGTTATAAAAAAAATTAGAACTGTTTTTTTTAATGTCGTCACCTGCGTTTTTCTTTCATAGTCGACAAATTTTAATAAAAAATGTTAGTTAATCTGAAAAATAACTCTAAGCTTTTCTAAAAACAGAATCCAAATCGAGCCAATAACATCGGAGATGTGCAAACGCTACTCAAAAAATAAAAAATAGAATAACGTGAAAAATATTAAAGATAGACCCCCCCCCCCGCTTTTTAAAGCAAATTTTTCGAAAAAAAAATGGATTCGGACGAATTGAGAAACCTCCTTTTCATTAAGTCAGTTAAAAAAAACAAGAATTTTCAGACAATACGGGCAGTCACATGCCCATGGGCGAGATTGTATAAATTCAATATCTAAACATGTACGTGCAGATTGTTGCTATGTACAATATTATAGGCGTATTTCTAGTCCCTATTACCTGCCAGCGGGGTAATTGCTTAACACCCTTAAGGATGATTTCCACCAAACGGCTCGCATTGCATCGGATGGGAAAGGATACGAACGGATGCGGCGACAGCCACTCGCGTCCGGCAGGATGTCGACGCATACGATCGGCTCCGTATCTGCGCCTAGTCAAATAGTTTAAATTCCTACAGTGTAGACGTGTTAAAATTTTTGAAAATGGTTGCAGTTTTAGTATACCTACTTACCTACTTAGTTGGCTATTGCATCAGATGAAGAAAAGAATCATAACACAATCGTATATCATAATATATAATGTAGTATGTAGTAGTAGTGCCTATAGTTACCTACCAATTTTTTGTGCTTCGCAAATTTATCGCCCGCGGGTTCGCCCGCGTGGTATTTTATCAAAATCGGTTCAGCCGTTTAGCCGTGAAAGCGTAACAAAGTCACATTCGCATTTATATTATTATATATAGCTGCGCCCCGCGGTTTCACCCGCATAAGTCTCGATCCCGTGGGAACATCTGGATAAAAAGTATTCTATGTGCTAATGCAGGTCATGGTCTACCCATGTACCAAATTTCATCCAAATCAGTTCAGCCGTTTTAGCGTGAAACCGTAACAAACAAACAAACAAACTCACTTTTTCATTTGTAATTTATAATAGGATAGGATATTATGTATATTATTCGGATAGTTAGGATTCTATAAAGTACCAACACAAAGTTGAATGTTAACAAAGTCTTTAAATCAAAGTTGCACAATGTTGGTAGGTCAAATGTCATTGACACTATTATATGTATAGGTAGGGAGGTAGGTATTGCTTGCTATATTATTAGCTTACATCACTATTGATCTCACAAGTACGTGCTAAAGGTAATCTATGTGATCATCATATCACTTTGTAACAGTTTCGTAACAGCAGGTACCAGTGAACTGAAGAGTGAAGCTACTTTGTCTCGGTAAGTAGCTTAAAGTTTGTTTTTAAGCATTATAATTATTCTCTCTTAGTCATAAAGACAGGACTTGATTTACCTCCACCTCCGCCGCGAAACCATAGCAGCGAAACCGCAGTAGTTCAATCAATTCAACTAGCTGGCATCATGTTTCCTACTCGAATTTCGAGTAGCGGAACATGCCGCGAGCCAGTTGAATTGAAGTACCTACTCGTACTGCGGTTTCGCTTCTATATACGGTTTCGCGGCGCTTCTACGGTTTCGCGGCGGAGAATGCTACCGGCGGCGCAAAGGTCTAATATGTGAGCGAGCCACTTGCACTCCGCGCTCCTGCAGATGCTTTCAATGGATACGGGATACACGCCCCAAGTTCGCGAACATAGTAGACCTTAATAATTAAATTGCCCTTTTCGAACGGTTTCGCACTAAAGCGAGCCACACAGACGAGATGGAACGTGAGACGAGGGCGGGGCGCAGACGCGGCACGAACGAGATGGGGATGCGACTTTTAAAATTATTAGCGTTGTATTGCTGATTCTAATGATTATAATTCTACAAAGCCATATTTATTACAGCCGCGAATCATATTTAGATCAACATACAACCTGATACTGACCTGTAAATTGCAAAAAAAAAACGTAAATTTTTTTGAACAATATGCAAAATATACTGATATAGAAGAAACATTGATAAATCGCATAACGTACCGCTGTATTTACTCAAAATCAGCTTTTGTGTACATTTACCATCCAGACTCAACTTGGCTGACACTAGCATTAGTTTGACAGACAGTTCATAAGCCATCTCAAATGAGTGAATCCAGACAACATTTTCTAAGTCTAGATAAGATAATAAATTAAAATTACAATCAACTGATGAAAAATTATTCAAAAAACAAAAAACCCGACTGCAAAAACACATAACTGAAAAGAGAAAAACAAGCATTATAAATTAATCTATAGAATTTTGGTATCGCAGGCGGGGACAAACTTATAACCGGATATATGGTGTAAGTTTTTTTTGTCCCCGCCTGCGATACCAAAATTCTATAGATTAATTTATAATGCTTGTTTTTCTCTTTTCAGTTATGTGTTTTTGCAGTCGGGTTTTTTGTTTTTTGAATAATTTTCTTTATTTCAAGCTTTTTAGTTTTATTAATATATCTAAATTTGGCATTGACTCGTTAATAGCTTTTATTTGATACCAATATTATTATTATTTATTTTAAAAAAAACCTTCCCCTCCTTTTTTTTGTATTTGCAGATGCAATAAATAAATATTATATAGCCTATGATACTTCTACAATTAAGACGAATCTAACGACACCTCATATGTTAAAATCCATCAAGCCGTTTAGGCTACAGAGCGTGCCAAAGAAATAGACATACATACATACATACATACTCTCGAAAAACATTACCCTCCTTCTGGGGCAGTCGGCTAAAAATAGGTGCTGAAGCGATTATGTACCCTTCGTGTGCAAGTCAGACTCGCAATTGACCGAGAGTACTCAAGCGTTCTGAACGCGTTATAAAATGAATTCACACTTCTTGTTTATCAAGAGGAAATCATGCAGGAAGGAAGGAAGTAACTATGCTATTATCATAGTGCCCACCTAAAGCATACCTTCTTATTTGAATATTATCCTACAAGGTAAAAGTAAAATAATTTGATGCTGGTATGACTTTAAGTTCATACCGTAGGTACATTTGCTGCAACAGTAGTTTCTTCGATAATCAAGTCATCAATTTACTACACTTTACAGAGGTAATATAATTATATTATGGTCCTAGTCCAAATCGTGAGTACTTTCTTTTTTTTGGTGAATATTATCAAATAATGTTGGTGGTGCAAAAATAAACATTAATTAACGTCACTGAATAATTAATAAATGAACGAAATTGAGCTAGAACCGTGCCTGCATTTTCATTTCATTTCATGAAGTGTCAATGATGTATTATGTGGGCCGATCCCGGCGGCACTGCAATGCCGGGCCGACCCGCGACGGGAGTGGAGCGAGCCCCGAACATCCCGTCAGCTTACAAAAATCAGTTTAATATACTGGTCCCTCAGTGAGGGAACTTTCAGATATTAAGCTGAAAAGAACAGATACTACACTTTGATCTTAGCCAAAAGGCCGAGAAGCGATACTAAAAAACTGGAAAATCGGGGTGGTCATTCACTCGCGGAGAATCTTAACACCGCGATTCAGGATTTCACTACAAACGTACAGCGCCATCTATTGGTGTTTTTTGGAACTATTTACCGGCCTCGCTCGGCTGGTTTCAACAAAACTTCAGTAGGGACCTGCCATAGAAAAGAAGAAAGAAAATAGAAAGAAAATACATTTATTTTACATAATAAATAATATATACATAATATATTTTTTTAAATACATAGATAATACACGTAAGGACCTGCATAGTTTTTAAAGTCAGCTAAAATCTATGGAACCTCATTTTTTATTTGATACGTTCTTTCTTACCACAAAAAACTTAAATCCCTGCTATCGATACTTTTTGAGTAACTTGCAAGAATTTTACGTATGAAAGTACCATTCAAGAAGATACTATCGCAAAAAAAACCGGAAAATACCTACTTACTATAAAAAAAAGATAATTTTTGAAGCGCCACCGGCAGAAAACTCAAAAAAATTACATAAAAAATAAGACCTCAAAACTACAAAAAATCGCGGAACATTTTCGAATATCCCTGGACATGAAAAATCTAATTCTTTTTTTATGACTCCTCTTTTTGGTCCACCCTGTATAGGTACAGCGAGACATTATTTCAATATTAGAAAGAGGTTGGGGGGTGGCAAATTTATTTACTATACATATACTATATACTATGGTATTTAAAGCAACCGCATTTCCATCCGATTGCCTCGTAAAAAAGATTTTTTTTTCGCCCGGGATTGAAGGGGGGAGCCCTCCATATCGCCGCCTCCGTCCATTTGAGGTTCATTCGGACGGTACGGGGGGGCTCGGTATCACTTCAAGACCCAGATTACCATCGGCATCCGTTTGCCTCTTGCTCTATAAGATTCAAACCTATCTATTACGTATTTGATGACGCAATAACAAACTTCCAGCTGGGATAGGAAAGCATTAAAGATAGGGGATCAGCTCTAATTCTTACAGATAGACTGACACTGAAGATAGATCAAAAGTGTTTGAGATGTAAAAGCATTTTGAAAAGCAACACTTCATCTGAGTTTTATCAAACTCACAGATAGTTACGTTAGCTATTGAGTTTAGTCTTGTGAACCATTTAAATCAGTGATTCCCAAACTGGTCCAAGTGGACCCCCAGCGGCGACGGGAGACGCGACGGGGGCCTACGTTGGCGTGAAAATAAAATGGGGGTTCACAAGTTGTAACTGGGGGTCCACGAAAATTTATCTGGTTTAGATAGGTAAATAACAAAAATGTTGGCTTGGCTTTACTTAACAATGTAGGAAGATAACAAATTACTTACACAAAAAATTAAGGGAGCATAAAAAAATTCCATTCGGTGATTTTTGACAGGCTGTATTTCGGAGAAAAACAGTCGTATTGAAACTTAAAAAAAAGCATTTTGAAGCTTTATGATTCTAATTTTCAGATTGGTGGCAAACTCTTTTTAGGAGCTATGGTTTACATGCAGTCCTAACAGAAAGCGCAAAAAAATATTGCGAATAGATCAAATCTTCACATTTTTTGACGAGTTTTGGGAATATGGTAAAATTTAGCAGCAGGTGGTCCACCGAAACCAGGAAAATTAAGTACGAAAGGGTCTACGAGAAAAAAAGAATTGGGAACCTCTGATTTAAATAAATAAGAGAGACCTAGATAATGGATAAGTACGAGAATACCTCACCGACAGAATAGCCTAGGGGTGAGTCAGGTTGCAAAGTGTACGACACTGTTTTGCAAATTCAAGAAAGATATTATAGCAATATTTAACGATTATTGTTATACATAGATGTGTATCAAAAATCTACCTTCGGACAAACAATCATCAACAAAACATCCCTCTCTAACACTCTCATCCTCACAGACACAAAGACACACACAACAGGCTTTACTAAACTAGCCTTGTAAACCGACATACTTCTTTCCGCTCAATCGCATTCCGACCCCCAAATACAATCCCTGCTTAGTTCGGGGGTCAACGGTCAAATCAAAACTTTGTGATGTACAGTCAGCTGCAGAGAAATCTCACCCCCTAGCAATGTATTAATAAATTGCTGTATTTATAAATTGGTGAGCTTTCTCTGCAGCAGACTGTACAAACGTAATAGAGATGTAGACGATTTTTTTTTGTTCTTCAGATAGATTATTAAAAAATATTGGACACACATTTTTCTATACTAAGTAATCAAAATGTGACATGACGTCTCTCCCCGGTAGAATTTATACTGACTTGTGACGTAGCGACCCCCACTTGCCAACTTTAATACGTTTTATCTACTTAAACCATTTTTTATTATTATGTTAAAGCAAAAAACACGTGACCAATATTTTTTATTATCTGACTGACGGACTAAATAGTTTCTGTTTTCCCTGTCAATATCCCTATTGTGTTAAATGTAAGCATTCTGTCTGCCATCACCTTTTCTTAGCTTTTTGTTATTATTTATTTTATTTTGTACTTCGTGGGAGTTTACAATCAAAATTTCATCTAAAACAAACAATAAAACAGTCACAAATATGCAAACCGGAAACAATTACTATCTACACTATTGTCTTCTCCCGTGTTCGTCATCCGTATTATGTAGCGTACGATCATCTGAGTCATCGAGACTTGCCCTAAATGATTCGGGAAGTATTCGGTTCGTGGAACTGATTATCATAATAAGGTTATGTGGTCGAAGATGTGATGGTTTTGGAATTATCAATGTGCGATGATTAATAATACGCAGGGCCGGATTTAGGGGAGGGCAACCGGGGCGAAAGCCCCGGGGCCTCCACAAACGGGGGGCCCCCACAATAGAGACTTCGGAAAAAAAAATCTTTCAAATTCCAACTAGTTAACACTAGTAAGCATCTTTTCCTTTGATATTTGTTCTGTTTTGCTCTTTCACCTTTACCTACAGCCTACAGTACTTTATACATACATGATTATTTGATTATATTAATCTTAAATAACAGAAATCATTGATCTATATTTGTTCACTCCAATCAGGCAATCAGATCAGTGAAATATCAAAATCTCAAATGGCCCTGATAAGCACTTCCAATTCACTACCCATCTTGAGGGAGTACCCCAATCGCTTAATGGCTGAGTAGGGTGGTACTTGCCCGCAACCTCGGAGATTGGGTATTCGATTCCGTGTCTCGACAATTTTTTTTTTCTTATATATGTATGTACATATAAATTAATTGCAGTATATCAAGTATATGAACAATCGGTGTTCTTCAATTCTTAAATAAATCAATTATTATTGACTAATTGGTAATTTTTTTCATATTTCTTTATGCAGCAATGATGCAGTTTGATAGGCAAATAATTATTATTGTGACACAATTAAATGCCATCAATTATTCACGAACTTTACTGTACGCAAGAAATTGAAAAAAATCATAGTCGGTCAATAATAATTTATTTGTATAATTATTGAAGAATATTGATTCCGATTGTCATACAAAACCCACCTCATTGTGACAAGCAGTCAAAAGCTAATATTAATAATCGACTCGTGAATCATGATCGAGAAAAGAATGTGTCCATTGAAGTTTCCGTGCGTAATTTTGTCGTCTATTCTTTTATTGATATATTTTTCCAAAAGCATAATTTTCTTCAACCAGCGAGCGAGTGTGAGTTTTTTTTTGCCCTCTGCCTGTCCATGTGAATCCACAGTAGAATAAAAATTGCCAGTTCGGATGGGGAATTTATAGTATATTCTGCGAATTTTACAAGCCTATTCAGCCCATTTTTCGTATTGCGTGTCGATACGAGATACGACGGCAACGACGGTACCTGTTTTCCCCGTTTTTTGTCTGTACTAGACATGTGTAAGTAATGCTTCTAATATTACAAACGTAATATCACTCGACCGCGTGATGCCATATTACACATCACGCGGAAGAAATAAGCATCACACATCACACTAAACATCACTCGCGACTCAGGCGTCCCAGGCGCGTCATGAATATGTACAATCGCGCACCCGCACCAAAACGAGAAATGTGAGGTTGAATCCGCTCGATTACGGGAAAGCACAAGACGCAATTCTGCCAAGGAGAAATACAAAGTATCCGCCTTCATCCCAGTGGTTGACCAGCTATCTGTTTCTCTTACTGAAAGATTGCATGCCTATGAAGCTGTTCGTTCGAGATTTGGATTCCTGAATCACATCGAGAAGATGGATTCTGAAAATTTGCACGCTGCAGCAGAGGCATTGGTGAAAGTGTATCCGGATGATTTAGAGCCTAGTCTTGGTAATGAGTTTGTTCAATTTGTGTCTTTGATTGACTCATACAAAAAGGAAAAGGACTATGGAACAGATCAATCGCCGGAACTTTTTTACTACCAAATTCTCGAAAATCAAAATTTCAGAGCTACATTCCCAAACCTCGAAATTACATTGAGAATGTATTTGGTTTTGATGGTAACAAATTGCACTGGAGAGCGCTCATTTTCAAAACTGAAAATTATAAAAAATAGGCTTCGAACCACGATGGGACAAAACCGTCTATCGAAGCTTTCTCTCCTGAGCATTGAAAGCAATTTACTCCGAGAAGTGGATTTCAACTAAATCATCAACGATTTTTCGGCGAAAAAAGCTCGAAAGGTTCCATTCGTTAAACCTAAAATTTAATTTCAGATAATTCTTGTTTCCGTTTATATTTATATGTATTTGTTCAATACTAAGGGAATCTACTTGGTTCCACAATAAATTATTTATTGAAAATCTCGACTGAAAAATTTTTTTTTACTTTATTTGGAAAATAATTTGGGGCGAGGGGGCCTCCGCTCCTTTGTTGCCCCGAGGCCTCTGGACCTCTAAATCCGGCCCTGATAATACGTGCTTCTACGAAATTAGGAACCTATAGTGCATGAAGGTTGGTATAATCTTTTATATTTAAATGCGTCGTCTTGTAGATTCTTGCTGGTTCTTTTCCCTAAGATCCACTATATGGAACCGAGAAAGTTTAATTATATGACTTTCTAGTGTCTGGGAAGAATGTTCGCAAATACAAGGTTTAAGAGCCCTATTACATTTCGACCGATTTCGTCGGTGATTTTTGCGTTAAATGGGCAACTTTGGCGTTCTTATTCTGAGTAACTGAAAGACTTCGACAACTATGACTTATTGAGTGGTGGAGAATAGTTAATACATAGTATAGTTCATAGCGGCCTCGCTTTTTGCAATTTTTTCTTAATTATTTATATAAAGCCAATATTCTGAAGCAAATTTTACAAAAAATGCGCGACGGCACTTTTTTGAGCTCGTGGGTAGAACTATTGTACATAGCAAATGAAATGAATAATTTAAAATAGGTAAGTTCTCTTAAAAAGTGTTGTAGTTCATAACGTCCTCAGAATTTTGAAATATGTAAGGGATATTTAAAAAAAAAACCAATTCAAAATCATAAAAAACACTCAGAATTAACTGTATATTTCTCCTTAGTACATTTAAATTTTTACGTAAAATTTATACCAAAATAAACGTTGATTCATAGGCAATTAAAATTGCATACTTAAAAAACGAAAACTTAATTCTATAACTCAAAATAAGCATAATTACAACTGCCAAATTGCTACTTAATGCGATGCATCGGATGTTCGAACTGTCAAAAGGCCATTTTGTGATAGGCCTCTTAAGGCAAAGTTTTTTATTCACACTTCATTTAACTATAATTGGAGGTAAATTATTGTCCATGTCCGTCGAAGTACCGATGACTATTGAAGCAGACGAGATCATTGATGACGTGGGTTGTAGCTGTTGGCCTAAGGCCGCAGGAGCATAGACTACTATATGCGCAGGAGCAGGTGGATCAATTTGTCATAACGATGTTGGAGTCCGGTGTGCAACAGTCCCAAAGGCTGAGGTAATAGATAGATTCATTTGAGTGCTAAGGTAATCAAACACAGCGTCATATTTTTAGTCATGAGACTATTTTACTGATATGAGAAACTGGTTGTTTGTACATCATTAAACTCCTTTTTAAATCAAATTAGTTCATGTAATATTCCACAAGCATTGAGACAACAATATAAATCAATGTGTTTTTCGTAAAATTGTAAGTTTTACGTAAAAACATTGTTTATTCAAGTGTTCATGTTATACATGTTAAACACAAATGGAGTAGACATAGTTGGCCGTAAAAATGTTACGAGCCAGTGGGAACAATACGCCATGCCCATGAGTGACATAAGCGACAATATCAAAACACGACGAGAATACGAAGCTCGAAGATCACCTATAAATTCTAAATATATTTAAAAAAGATTAAGTCACTTTTCGTGTCTGTAAGTGTATATTATTGCAACGGCTTTTGATGCGAATTTCACCGTCATTTAGAAAATTTATTCCGGAAACTGTAATATTAATGTTATATCTTTTTCAAACTCAAACTCAAAACTCAAACTCAAAGCATTTATATTTCAAACTAGCTGCCCGCCCCGGCTTCGCACGGGTGGCACTAAGTACTTATCTACTCAACGTTTAAACCTTCCCTGGACTACGACAAACATTTCAAAACTAAAATCAGCAAAATCGGTCCAGCCGTTCTCGAGTTTTAGCCAGACTAACGAACAGCAAATGATTTTTATATATAAGAAGATAAACCAATTACAGGTACTTTTGAATTGTCAAGCGGTAGGTCAGTCAGAAAGATGAAGCTAGTTGCCCATTCCAAAGCGTAGTAGGTACCTATGGAGAAGAAGGGCAAGAAACTCCACGGACACTCTTTTAAATCAGAATATTGTTGCAAAATATTTATATTTACAAATATGTATTTGTGTATTAATATTTTTTGGCACAGCATAGCTGTAGTTGTGCATTTATTACTTTACTAGTGACCCGTCTCTGCTTCACATGATTTTTACGACGCGGTAACACAGTCAGACACGAAAAGCGACTTTAATTTATAATATGTGTATTATAGAAGTATGATAAATGTTTTCAGACTAGCGAGCACTGAAACGTGGTCGCTCACAATGGGCCTTATCAGAAGGCTAAAAGTGACCCAAAGAGCACTGGAGAGGGATATGCTTGGAGTTTCCCTACGTGATCGAATCAGAGATTAAGAGATCCGCAGGAGAACCAAGGTAACCGACATAGCCCGAAGATTTGCAAAACTTAAGTGGCAATGGGCAGGACACATTGCAGAACAGATGGCCGACGGGGCCGAAAGGTTCTGGAGTGGCGACCACGTACCGGAAGACGTAGCGTTGGAAGGCGTCCCACTCCCACAAGATGGACCGATGACCTTGTAAAGGCCGCAGAAATCCGCTGGATGCGGGAAGCACAGAATCGGTCGAAGTAGCGGTGCTTGGGGGAGGCCTATGCCTATGTCCAACAGTGGACGTATTTCGGCTGATATGATGAGCACAGCCTTGTGACATGGCTCAAGTCACACGTTTTATCACAGTTTATTCATATAAAATGTGTGACTCGAGTTAAGTCACAGTATGCCGTGCTCGGTAGTCAGCTTCTTAACATTAGCTTGACATGTGAAAGCAGAATGATCTTCTTCCCAGAATTTCAGTTAAATCCCTTGCATATCCATGTAAATAAACAGCAAGAGTTTCATGACTCAATTCATAGGAGTATGCGGCTATCTTTTCTGAGTAAACTATTGAAACAATATTTGTTTTGTACTCATTATAATTTATTACTTCTTTGTTGGGCATAATAAATAGTATAGGTGCTGGTTAAAAGTACAGGGTGTAAGAAACTTAATATTTATTTATTTATTTAATACTTTAAGCACACAATTAATGTACAGACGTTTTCTACCAGTCAACCTTTGGGTGATGCAGAGACAGTGGTAGGTGTAATATCGAAAATTGGATATAAAAATATACATATACCTATTAAAACTATATAATTATGTAATATACCTAAAAAAATATATAAATATAAGAAAAAATTAATACACAAATAAGTATACTTAAAACAAATAAGACAAACAATGGGAAAATATTACCGTTGTGATGAAACTTACAGTTTAACAAGTATGTTTTGCATCAATGTTTTGCATCACTGCACACCAGGGTTGTTGCGAACATCAGCATCAGAAGTTCCGTGGATGCTGATAGCTTCAGCATAATTTTCAACATCAACATCAAAATCCGCATTGATCGATACCGATTATTATAATAGGTAGTGCTGAAGTTCGAGTCGTGAGTGACATGACCGCGGTGCGGGGCCCGTGTTGTTTTCACCAACACGCGTAGCACCGTTTTGTCGGCTTATTGGTGACTCGCCCGAATTAACTCGTACGAATCCGGACGAATCAACCATTTTAATAAATATTTGTTTTTTTAGGCGATTCGTACGAATTCAATTAAAACGCCTGCTACACGGTCACCAACAAAATGGCTGTGGTAGGTAACCAGTAAGAACATACACAACCAAACATGTCACTCGACGGAAGAGTAGACAAAAATGACAATGAAAGCAAATTGTCTTCACTACTTATGACAACTATCAGTTGTTAGTGTGATTTTGACAGCTTGGGATAGAAAATTTTCTTCGGAAATAGTGTACGTAAAAAAGGACCTAGACAAAGATCATTAGAAACGAAAGACATAATGACAGATTACAAAAGGATTTTACACGGTGCGATGTCAAAAATTGAGAAAAGAAATGTCACTTTGTGTACCTATAAAGAACAGTGTCTATTCTTCGTAGAAAAAGAAAGCGTCATGCTAAGCCTGCTGATAGTTTTGACCAATGCTGGATATTCAATCCAAAATTATTGAAACAATCTTTTATTTCCATACCAAGGAAAACTGCAACTTTCTTTTAGATAAAAATTCTTAGTGGTCACTACTTTCTGCCTGCTTTTTTAAGAAAATAATTAAATTCAGCATTGGCTGATGTCAATGATAAAACAACAGTATCAGCACAGTATAAGAACCCATGATGGACTGTGGTATCAGCATCCGTTGATGAGAAAAAAATATGCATCAGCAATAATCGTGCTGCACACCTATCAAAATCAAAGTGATTTTTAGTCTCATTGCAATAAGGTTGCCTGTGGATTGCAGCTTGAGTTGTCAAGGGTAAAATAATACCTAGTGAAAGGAGTATATCTGTTATATTATCGCCACCATCCTATTCATCATATCTATCGTAGGCCACTGCTGGGCATACACACATATTCTAATTGTACGCCATTTAGCAGCTTATACCGGACGGGCGTGATCGCTGGATACGGGTTCAGGTAGGTTGTAAGGCTATCCTGGTCCAAGCGGCGCTGACGTCCTGTACCGAAGTTTTTGCTAGCTATTTTCGAATACTCACATGGATATGCACTCGACCTTTTGAAGGAAAACGGGCTCGGCAGGAATGATTACACTGTTTATTGATAAGTCTTCATAACTATTCAGGACACGATTTCAGGACTCCTCAGGACTACTGCTTTACTTGTTAGGTGGAACTAGTTTCCATGTTGATGACTACAATTTCTAGAGATGGCGTGTTAGCTTAGCTGGTAGCGCCCTTTACCCTATAGAGACCCATGAATCGCCTCCTGTTTTCGTAACTTTATTATTTTCAAAATTCTTATAAAATTACATTTCTTATAGCTAAACACACTTATTTCAATAGCTATATACATCATGTTATACATCATGAGATTCACAAAATTGCCCCCTTTCTAATGAGGGTTCTTCCAGGATTCTGACTATTCCTGTTGAAAAGATATTTCAGGATTATCGGTATTAAAATGATTAAATAAATATTTAATTATTTGCAAGTGACTTTTCAGACAAAGTTCTGATCCGATTTCCACCATACCAAAAGAACACTCGGGCTAGTCTATTCCCCTAGAGAAATCTAGTATTTTATTTATTGTATCTAGATTTTTCAGCCAGTTATAGGCCTCTGAATACAGGTAGGGTAACCTTTATTTTTACAAATCCGCTTTGCGGCATTCTAACTCGATTAAGTAGGTATCCTGAAGGGCTAGATTTCTAGAAGTTAGGTCCAGGGCTAGGTCTCGGTCTAGGTGACCTGGATGCCATAAATGATTTTACGTTATATCTGTCTAACCTACCTAATCAAGGAGTGCAAGGGCTTTGTTTACCTTTTTTAGTCAAATTTTGATATTTGGATGGTGTCTAGCTGCTAGATAGCATTACTAATACCTATACTATTTTCATATTTGAGTTAGTATAGGCGTTGCCCACAACTTGTATTATTTTGTTTTGCGTTATTGCAACTTTAGTTTTTCTTTTATAGGTGTGCAGATTTTTGGTATTTCAACATCCGGATAAATAGAAAGGTCTTTTCTAACAAAATATTTTGATGACGCATTATTGCGTATAACAAGGAATCTACATACTACATGCTATTATTACGCATATTGCGAAGAAATACTTATCCTATACATACAAGTTTTTAAGCTAAGTTAAAATTAATGATTTTAAACAAGCTAAAATTGACGGTGACGCCTCGTCGCGAACATCTCTCCCGCCATGCAGTGCAGTGGCGACTAGTAGCGACGTCGGCACGGCGCTGCATCACACCGGTGAGCGACGACCGTAGTCGCGACGCTCGCCGCCGCGACGCTCGCCGTCTCGACGCCTCGTTACTTCGGTAAGGGGACGAGTTTCTTCACCGGACGCTTCAGGGTGCCGCCGGCAGTGCGCACCTCAGCAGTCCGGACTTCACCATCAGCCCCGGGGAACACGGCGATTATGCGGCCTCGCGGCCATGTGTTGCGAGGCAGCTGGCCGTCAGCAATGAGAACAGGGTCGCCCACCTGCAGGTCTGGTCCGCGGCTATGCGGCTCCCGCCGGTTTTGTAACTCCGGCAGGTACTCCCGGACCCAGCGGCGCCAGAACATATCGGCTAGTATCTGTGAGCGCCGCCATAGTTTCTTGCTGTCTATGTCTTGATCGGTGAATACCCCGGGTGTTGGGAGTCTGGCCGACCCACCAAGTAGGAAGTGGTTCGGTGTTATCGACTCGTCGTCTTCACTGTCCACTGAAACGTGTGTCAGTGGACGGCTATTCACTGTGTACTCTGCCTCACACAATAGTGTGGACAACACCTCTTCATGTGGGTGTTTCTCAAGTAACACAGTGTACAATGCGGACTTCACGCAGCGTACGAGACGCTCCCAGGCGCCTCCCATGAATGGCGCCGATGGCGTTATAAAGCGCCACACGATGCCTCTTCGACTTGCCTCTTTTTGAAACGCGTCTCGGAGCTCCTTGTCGGCACCGTGCATGTTGGTGCCGTTGTCGGAGTGCAGCTCGGTCGGGCAACCTCGGCGAGAAGCGAATCGTCGCAGCGCCAGTATGGCGGAGTCTGCGCTGAGGCTGGCGGCGATCTCAAGGTGGACGGCTCTGGTGGTTAGACAAGTGAATAGTGCTACGTACCTTTTTTGATGCTGGCGTCCGACAGTAACGGACAGCGGGCCGAAATAGTCAAGCCCCGTATAGGTAAACGGCCTCTGGTGATGCGCGAGGCGCGTCTTCGGATGGTCGCCGGTCGCAGGCACGGGTGGTTGTGCCTTGCGAATGCGACATTGTAGGCATCTGGCTAGCACCATTTTCGTGGTCGGCCGCATCTTGACAACCCAATAGTGTTGTCTCACCTCGTTGATAGTGAGTTCTACTCCACTATGTTGTAGGCTGCGGTGTGTCCAGTCTATATATAACTGGGTGATGTGATGGTCGCCGTGTAATATCGGCGGATGTCTCACGTCATCTGATATTTCGTCTGTTGCGGCTATCCGGCTTCTTAGCCGTAGGATATTGTCCACTACTTCGATCTGCAGTGGCCGCAAACGACTATCTTTCTCCAACTTTTTCTCTTCTCGCAGTTTCGCTATCTCATGAGCGAAAGACTGCTGTTGCACGACTTGAATGAGTATTTTCTCCGCTTCGTGGAGATACTCTGCTTCTAAGGTTTGCTTCACGATTTGAATTTCAGACGTCTTTGCTGTCTGTTTCGGAGGACTTGGGGTCGTCTTCTTTTTCCGCCAATCTGGATCTTTCTCTGCGTTTTTCCTCGTTCTTTTGTAGAACGTTTTCTCTGTTCTTCCTCGGCAGAGAGCAATGAAGCGAAGAACACTCGCTGTCGCACGGAGTAACCGTTCCCATCTCGAGAATCTGGCCGGATCTGGTATGGCTTCTGCTAGCTTTCGCGTGTTAGCTTCTTCGACGGCAACGAGGGTCCTTTCTTCCCCTGTCTCCTCTTTGATGGGAGGTTTTTCTGCAGGCCATGACGACGGTTCTTCGTATAGGAAGCTAGGGCCGGAATACCACGCATGCTGTGAGTCAAAGTCACGCGGTACATCACGGGTAGCGATGTCCGCGATATTCAATTTGGTGGGTACCCAACGCCAATCTTCTACTTTGCTGTTTTCCTCTATGGCGGCTATGCGATGAGCAACAAATGGTTTGTATACCCGTGCTCCTCTCCTGATCCATGTCAAGACGGTCTTACTGTCTGACCAGTATGTCACCGATGCGGGTTTGATGTCGTGCTCACGTATCACGGCTGCAGCCACGCGGGTTCCCATCACCGCGGCTTGCAGTTCGAGGCGTGGTATAGATTGCAGCTTCAGTGGTGCCACCTTCGCCTTTGCCATGACGAGGCTGACTTGCTGCTTGCCTTCCATCGATGTGGCCCGCCAATATACTGCTGTTGCGTATGCCATCTCGCTTGCGTCGGTGAACACATGGATTTGTGTCTCCACAGCATCACTATGTCCAGGGTAACATCTTGGTATGCTGATATTTTTGAGTTGCTGCAGGTGCTGTATCCAACTTCTCCACTGAGTTGCCAGGTCCTTATCTAGTGGATGATCCCAGTCGACTCCTCGCCTCCATGCCTCTTGCAGTATTTGCTTGGCTCTAATTGTGACTGGTGAGGCGAGTCCGAGCGGGTCGTACAGCGACATCACAATTTTCAGTGCCTCTCTCTTTGTGGGCGCTTCCTTCTCTAGAACACCTTTCGGTAGGCGCGCGAGCGTTAGATTGAAGCCCAGCGCGTCTTCACCCGGTCTCCATATTAGACCAAGTATCTTTTCGGTGTTTTCTGCATCTCCGATACTGATAACTTCAGTTCGGATCTGTGACGGATCTATATTTTGTATGACTTGCGCACTGTTCGATACCCATTTCCTGAGCTCGAACTTCGCTTTCAGGTGTATGTCCTTCACCGTTGTTGCGATGCGCGTTGCGTCTTCGACCGTCTTGTAGCTATCGAGGTAGTCGTCCATGTAATGGTTATGGATGATAGCTTTCACTGCCTCGGGTTGCTCCTCGAAGTGCCTTTTCGCATTCCAGTTCTTTGCGAATATGGCTGTGCACGGCGAACTTGCCGCACCGAATATGATGGACGTCATACGGTATTCTTCCGGCGCTCCCTCTCTCTTGTTGCCTCTCCATAGGTACCGGAGTGCGTCTCGGTCTTGAGCTCGCACCTTTACCTGCATAAACATCTCCTTTATGTCACCGGAAATGGCTATGCAGTGTCGGCGAAATCTCATCATGACGCCGGGCAGTGACTGCAGCAGGTCTGGTCCTGTGAGAAGGAAGTCGTTGAGCGACAGTCCTCTCGACTTAGCGGCAGCGTCATGTACTATACGGAGCTTGTCTGGCTTCATGGGGTTGAATACGTCGAAGTGTGGTAGGTACCATGTTCTACCTGGTGTGCTCGTGGTGGGGGCTTTCTCTGCGTATCCCTTCTGCATGAGCGAGTCCATCTGTTCTGTATATCTGTCTCGAAGAGCAGGGTTGCTGTCGAGCTTCTTCTCGATTGAGACTAGCCGCTTGAGCGCTGTCCCGTAACTATCGGGCATCTCTATGCTTTCATTATTCCAAAGCATAGCGGTTTCTATATGTCCATCTTCTAGCTGCTGAGTGTGACGATTTAAAATGTCTTCCGCTCTTTTCTCGGGATCTGAGCTTGGTCGCTTCGGATTGATAGTTAGCGATTCTAAGGCGAAGAACTCACGAAGTCGCTCGTTCAGCTCTTCATCACTCGTTGTCAGTCGGTTGACGTAGTGTACCTGTTGACCTAAGATTCTGGTGTGCGCGCCATGCAGGGTCCAGCCCATTGCGGTAAGTGATGCGATAGGCTGGTGCCTCGGACCTCTGCGTATCTCACTGGCCAACAGCAGATGCCAGTTGTCTTGGCCAATGAGGATCTTCGGTGCGCCAACGTCGTACGTCAGCTGTTCCTTCAAATCGCTCAGGTGTTTGCACTGGGCGATGTCTTCTTCGCTGACTGACTGCGGTGCTAGGTTGAGCTTCGGTATCGTGCGCGCTCTGAAGGGCACTTTGCTTCTCAGCTGGCTTGCAAGGTCGACTGTTACTCGACGCGAACAAGGAGTGTCAATCGTAGTGTTGCCAATCGCACCTATCTTCAGAGGGTCGATGCGGCCCTCTGCCCCGATTTCCTTTGCGATGTCTTCGTCTATCAGCGAAACGGTTGACCCATCGTCGAGCAGCGCAAATGTTGCTGCTTCTCCCGCCGGTCCGATTACCCGGACCGGTACTATTTTCAAGTACGTCTGGTCTGACGTTGATCTCGAGCTGGCTACCGTTTCCTGAGGCTCCTTCTTTACTGGGGCATCAGGCTTCTCGGTACTTTCTGCAGCAGGCTTCTTCTTTTCTTTATGAAGAAGCTGATGGTGAGTGCCTATACACTCCTTGATCCCACACATTTTCTTTTTGCATGGTTTATCCGACCGATGGACTCGCAAACAACGGAAACACAGTCTCAGTTTCCTTGCAAGTTCCCATCTTTCATCTGTGGATGCTTCTTTGAACTTCTTGCAGTCATAAGCATCGTGCCCTTCTTTCTGGCAGACACGGCATTTCCAAGCCGTCTTGTCTGTTGCTGTGTGTGTCCTTTGAGTGACACGCCTAGTCGCTGTCGCTTCGCCGGGATTTATATTTTCGGGCGGAGCGAAAGCACTGCAGAAACGGGCTTGTTCGGTGATGAAGTCGCTGAGCAGAGATAAATCTGGCAGCGATTGGTACTTCTCGGTATAGGTTCTATACCACTGTACCCTTAGGGAGTTTGGCAACTTCTCAGTCAACAATCGCATTAACTCGGCGTTGATTAAGTAATGTTCTTTTTTCAACGCACGTAGCGTGACTATACCACTCCTTACTCGGCTGGCGAACGTGCAGATATCCTTCGGAGATTCACTGCAGCGCGGCAGCCCACGGAGCCTGTCCGTTTCAGCTTGAGCTATCGAGTCTGGACGGCCGAACTGCAGCTCGAGTTCTCTCATGATGTCATCTGGTTTGGCATTTCCGATGAGTTCTGAACTCACTGTTTCCAGTGCTCGTCCGCGCAGGCTCCTTCTCAGCCTAGCTGTATTCTCAACATCGTTGAAGTATCGACGAGTTGTTTCATAGATGGCACGGAACGATAACCATTCCGTGTGAGCCCCACTGTAATTTGGCAGGGTCATGATGACCTTCGACGCCGAGGGATTATTTACTGTCCACTGATCTGTTTTCTTGTCGGCTAGCGACGCTATAGCAGACGTCAAGTCCGTTATAAATGAACGGAGTTGACCTTCCCCCGAATCCTTCGATGGTACTACATTTTTCACTTCTTTTTCTATAGGATGATGTAACACGGGTACTTGCTTTTGATGGAAGTCTACTATAGGTTCAACATCCTTGGAGGGGCGTGGAGCAGCAACGGCGTCCCGTCTTCTATTGCTCCCGTTCTCTTCAGCGGCGTTGTCTACAGAAAGTGCTTGATCGCTTATCTCGCAATCATGGTTCTCCACCTCTGCAGAAGGGACTTCCTTCAATGGCTCAGGCGCTGGTGCGTCTTCTAGCCACGATCTCACGTACTCGTCGTTGGAATCTCTGTCATCCATGTATCCGTCGGAATTTTCTTCCTCGGCATTCTGAAGTGCTATCTCAGCAAGTTCTAACCTAATTTTCAATAGGTCTTCACGAGCTTTCATTACTTTTAGATGGGACCGCGTCGTCTTAATTGTCGACGGCGGTCTACGTGGGTAACGGGCGTCTCCCCGGCTAGTCATCGGAATAATTCCTCTATAAGTTCCATCCCGTTTGTCAGCTGATGGCTTCACTATTTTGTTCGGATTCACTGATTTATTTGAAGGTTTTAATGTTCTATCTGAAGTTCCTTCCAGTCTGGTTTCCTTCCTGGAAGTCGTTGGTTGTTCGATTTGTTCTGTTTCCTTCGTTTGTGTTGGTATAGGTACGTCTTCACCCCCGGTTAGGGCTTGTGGTGGTGGTGGCACTTGCTCAGTCCCTTCCGTAGTGGACGGCGAACGTGGAGGTAACTCATGACGTATAGCTGTAGAGGTACGCGTTCTGTCCAGCTCCACCGTCCATGCTTCAGGCGCTTTGCCTTGTGACCTTGTGATCGGCATGTTGGTTTAGATTCGGGGACGTCACTTCACTATAAACGCACTATACTGTAATCCTCAACACAAATCTTCAAAGTTCCAAGTTGTTTCTTCTATCTTCAAAACAAATCTTCAAACGTCAAACTATTTTCTCTATGTTAAATGTTAATTCTTCAAAGTCCAAAAATAATCCTTCAGGAAATAAGTCTTCAGGATCCAAAATAATTCTTCAGGAAAAAAGTTTTCAGGATCCGAAATTAATCCTTCAGGAAAAAATTTCAGGAAAAAGTTTTCAGGAACCGAAAATAATCCTTCAGGAAAAAATTTCAGGAAATAAGTTTTCAGGATCCAAAAATAGTTCTTCAGTCTTCAAAACAATCCTTCAGGAAAAATAACCCTTCAGTTATAAGTCTTCAGGATTCGAAAATAATTCTTCAGTCTTCAAAATAATCCTTCAGGAAAAAATAACTCTTCAGTCTTCAAAATAATCCTTCAGGAAAAAATAACTCTTCAGTCTTCAAAATAATCCTTCAGGAAAAAATAACTCTTCAGTTATAAGTCTTCAGGTTCCAAAATAATCCTTCAGCCGTAAGTCTTCAGGTTCCAAAAATAATTCTTCAGCCGTAAGTCTTCAGGTTTCAAAATAATCCTTCAGCCGTAAGTCTTCAGGTTCCAAAAATCCTTCAGCCGTAAGTCTTCAGGTTCCAAAAATAATTCTTCAGGAACCGATTTTCTTATTCCAGGAATCTTCCTTCTTCGGTAATCCTTCAGTCTTCAATTGAGCTCTCCAGGATTTCGAAAATAATCCGGCTTTCGAAGGACCAGCAGATATACCGGACGGGCGTGATCGCTGGATACGGGTTCAGGTAGGTTGTAAGGCTATCCTGGTCCAAGCGGCGCTGACGTCCTGTACCGAAGTTTTTGCTAGCTATTTTCGAATACTCACATGGATATGCACTCGACCTTTTGAAGGAAAACGGGCTCGGCAGGAATGATTACACTGTTTATTGATAAGTCTTCATAACTATTCAGGACACGATTTCAGGACTCCTCAGGACTACTGCTTTACTTGTTAGGTGGAACTAGTTTCCATGTTGATGACTACAATTTCTAGAGATGGCGTGTTAGCTTAGCTGGTAGCGCCCTTTACCCTATAGAGACCCATGAATCGCCTCCTGTTTTCGTAACTTTATTATTTTCAAAATTCTTATAAAATTACATTTCTTATAGCTAAACACACTTATTTCAATAGCTATATACATCATGTTATACATCATGAGATTCACAAAATTGCCCCCTTTCTAATGAGGGTTCTTCCAGGATTCTGACTATTCCTGTTGAAAAGATATTTCAGGATTATCGGTATTAAAATGATTAAATAAATATTTAATTATTTGCAAGTGACTTTTCAGACAAAGTTCTGATCCGATTTCCACCATACCAAAAGAACACTCGGGCTAGTCTATTCCCCTAGAGAAATCTAGTATTTTATTTATTGTATCTAGATTTTTCAGCCAGTTATAGGCCTCTGAATACAGGTAGGGTAACCTTTATTTTTACAAATCCGCTTTGCGGCATTCTAACTCGATTAAGTAGGTATCCTGAAGGGCTAGATTTCTAGAAGTTAGGTCCAGGGCTAGGTCTCGGTCTAGGTGACCTGGATGCCATAAATGATTTTACGTTATATCTGTCTAACCTACCTAATCAAGGAGTGCAAGGGCTTTGTTTACCTTTTTTAGTCAAATTTTGATATTTGGATGGTGTCTAGCTGCTAGATAGCATTACTAATACCTATACTATTTTCATATTTGAGTTAGTATAGGCGTTGCCCACAACTTGTATTATTTTGTTTTGCGTTATTGCAACTTTAGTTTTTCTTTTATAGGTGTGCAGATTTTTGGTATTTCAACATCCGGATAAATAGAAAGGTTTTTTCTAACAAAATATTTTGATGACGCATTATTGCGTATAACAAGGAATCTACATACTACATGCTATTATTACGCATATTGCGAAGAAATACTTATCCTATACATACAAGTTTTTAAGCTAAGTTAAAATTAATGATTTTAAACAAGCTAAAATTGACGGTGACGCCTCGTCGCGAACACAGCTACTATGTGCTTAACAGTTATATCTGCCTTGTTTATTTTTTGTATTTTGTAATTGAAATAAACATTTAAAAAAAATATTGTATATAGACCCTTTTAGGGCATTGCCCTACAGACCCACGCCTTCAAGTAACACCTCGATGAAAAATTAGGAACATCTAAAATGTATTCAGAAACGTCCTTAATGTTACTCAATGACTTCTCACTATAAGCCTTAGCTGAGGAAACAAAAATCGTGGAATAACCAAGTATGTAACCAATAAACTTGAGTAATTGTTATGTCGTCAGTGACAGGAATCACCGCTTCCATTTTGGACAAAGGTGAGCCTTTGGTTTGTTGGTGAACAGCACATAGATTGAGAGTTGGGTCAGTTGCAAGAAGGGAAACAGCTTTTAATAATAAAAAATGGACCTAGTATTAAACCCTGGGGAACCCCTTGTTGTCCCTTGTGTAAAACACATTATTTATCGAAACATAATGTTGCATGTTTCTTTGTGTAAATTATTTCATTACCACTGCTCTCAAAACAGTGAAGGAAAACATCTGTGGTGAAGGGTGGGCATTTTTGGGGGACTGTCTTATGTAATTTTGACGTTCGAAAAGTGCTGATTCTCAGCCTAGTTTGAATAAATGACTTTTGAATTTGAATTCTTGAGGAAACCGGCATGTCCGAGAACCAAAAACTTTGAAGACATGTGACATCTACCAACCCGCACTGGGCCCGCGTGGTAGATTATGGCCCACTCCCTCTCACAGAGAGTAGGCCTGTGTCCCAGCAGTGGGAACATTATAGACTGATTATGCAATGTAAAATGTTGCATGACTAGTAGCACTAATGTTAAATAATGGTCACACGGGGGAAAAATGAGGGTTGCTAACTAACTAACAGCGCTTACTAATGAGATATTAACAAATTATAATGAGCTGGAGAGAAGGTGAATTCTGTACATTAATTAATTAATTTAATCAGCGCACAGGAACAAAAAACGCACGTGCTTCCTAATTTGGCAAACATGAAACAACCTGTACTATTTACTACTATTTAAATAATAGCCTCACCATTGCCCGTAGGCGTTTATTATATTTAATTAAACCTGTTATATTTAAGTGCAGCTTTTGCCTTATGTGCTCAAGTTTTTTTAATTTGTTTACATTACTTTAGTTAAAACTTTAAAAGCGATCAAACGGAGCGTTTTGTTCAGTGCGTGGAGAATGTTCGTCACGGACGCACGTACTCCGCGACCGTGTTTTAAATATCGAACTCAGTAACGGGAAGCGGATTTTTAAAACTTTTAATATAAGAATCTCAGTTTTAAATAACCTTTTATTGTGATACTTTTAAGTGTTGTGTTGCTGGTACTTAATTTTATTTAACTTACATTTTAATTTTATTGTGATAATTTACTTAAAAATCGTACTTATTTTACAACATTTTGGTAAAAGTGACTTAGGAACAAATTAATATTGAATCTCAATTTACACAAAAAACTGAAAATACTATAAAATACATTAAACAGTGACAAAAAGTGATATTAGAAAAAAAACATACTGTGATCCAATATATAAGTGATTAAAAAAAAAGTTTTTTTTTTTTTTAAAGTGTAAATGTGCTCATAACCTGCAGAACTTTCGTGAACCCGTAGTGAAATCGTAAGTGGACGCTTGTACTTAATTTCAACGTTGTCATTATAAATCACTTTTATACGTTTCTTGAATAGAGAGCGCCTTTAATGAACAATCTCCGTCAGACGATAGTACTACATAATGACCAATTTTGTATGTACTAAATTAGGATCGTTCATTCATGAATACTTTTCTTAAACATGTGGTTCGGAAAGTTCTAATACGTACTTAAGGCTGGTTAGGAATGTTTAAAAAATTTAAATACGTCACGTACGTATTTAAAACTTTTAAAACAGGGATATAAGACTAGGATTAGGCCAAAAAGCGTTTTTTTTTAATGCCTTTTAGGTCATCGTATGAGGTTGTCGGCTGCTTAACTGGACTTTCCTGTAGCTGCCTCAATAATTTAAGGCCTCCAGCCAGGGCATAAAACTTAGGCGACCCCTGACTGTGGGGTACGGACCTCGGCTTAGGGCGTCGCTGGGGGAGGACAGCAAGGGACGGGCTGGATCGGATTAATGAATTGTGTGAAAGATTATAATGGCTATAAAAGGGGTGACTACTGCAACGACAGCTGATAGAGATAACATTGTATGGGACATGAGAGATGCTGAGCCGACCGCAAATGAATTGGGATAACTTTAATGTTCATTCATACTTTACTACTTATATTGTATAGGTTTTGTCCGCGGTATCGCCCGCGTGGAAGTCGGAAATTATTCCACAGAAGGAATTAAGGGGATAAAAGGTATCCTAACCTAACCCGGGTCATGATCTATTCGTGTGCCAAAATGCAACGAAATCCGTTTAACCGATAATGTGTAAAAAATGTAAAAATCATCAAATTCGGGAAAAACTGATCTTTTATTTTGAATGAATTATTGAAATTTTTGACAGGACTACGACAGTCGGGTCATCTAATTGACTATAAAATTGTTATGTGTCTTTAGTCGATCAATAGAGTTTATAATTTTTATGCCCTGGCTGGAGGCCTTAATTTATTGAGGCACCCACCGGAAAGTCCGGTTAAGCAGACGACAACCTCTTAGGTTGACCTACCGAGATACGACAAAAAAAAAACAAAAAAAAAAGTCGACCAATAGAATTGTAGTTTTTTAAAAGTAGTTACCTACCATTGACTACAAAATATGTGTCTAGTCGACCGTTGTATCTGCAGTTTTTTGTTCCTTTGATAGAATATACTATTTAGAACTAGCGTTTTATCTATGGTTCGCTCACTAGATTGCTGTCATGAACGACATGATTAATTGAACGAGGTACTCAACAATTTTGTAGTGTAAGAACAATGTCAAAGTTTGCATGCATAGGATATTTTATGGAAAATTCTTCCTCAATTGTTTTATCGAGTTTTTATATAACCCGCTGTAAAACATATCGTATGTACTTGTTGTTGTTGTTGTGGTCTTGTTGTGGTCTTGTTGTTCGTTGGTAAGTTATTGTTTTTTTTAATATTTTTTTACTGTTTTTGAGTAGATATCAAATTATAGTCGGTAGTTAATTTTTTATGTCATTTTATTATTTATAAGGTACTTAAGTGGGTATTTGAGAAAATCATAAAAAAAAACAATTTTATTTAAGTACAATGTTACAAGCAACAAATTTATTTTTAAACAAGTACCTATTTGATTTAGTTTTACTACATAAAAATATACCTACCTTAGCAATTCTAAACTATAAAAAAATCGATTTAATTTATGTAGCAAAAGCAATTTCACAATTTACCTAGGTAACTCAATGTACTCATAAAGATGTTTTATATGTTTTTATTTCTTCTTTTTATTATACTTATACGTATTTCAATATTATTGTTCACAATATTTCAATTCCATATTTAAAACCCATTTAGGTATAGCTGCTATAAAATTATAATAGCTGAACGTGAACTATAAACAACTCTAACAAAAACAGCAACTAAAGTATAAAAATATCACCCTGTTTAAATTATTAATGAATTCATAGACACGTCTATTTTATCATCAAAAAATTTAAATTCAAAATCATTTATTTGCATAAATAAGGTACATCATCTCTAATTATGCCTTTAATTTCGCCGTGCTTTTACATATACTTTAGATATTACATTATTTTAGTAAATTAATTAATTAAGTACTTTAATCATTAGCAGCCTATTAATGTTTCCACTGCTGGGACACAGGCCTCCTCTTTGTGAAAGGAAGTGGGCTGTAAACCAACACGCGGGCCCAGTGTGGGTTGGTAGATGTCACATGTCTTCGAATTTTTGGCTAAGACATGCCGGTTTCCTCACGATGTTTTCCTTCACCGGTTTGAGAGCAGTGGTGATGAAATTATTTACACAAAGTAAAGCGCCTGCTTGGGTTCGAACCCACGACCTACAACATGTAATTCGGGACCGCTACCACTGGGCCACCACTGCAATTACTTACTTGAATAATGCATGCGATTAGTAAATTATGTTATATCAATCATTATTAATAAAAAATCATCATTATTAGCTACATATTTTAGACCGGTATGGATAGAAAAACAATCAAAATAATCTTCGCTTTTTATTTACTAAGTACACTAAATATTAAAAATCATCAATCTGCCTAGTCCTTTCCCAACTATATTGTGGTCAGCTTCCAGTCTAACCAGATGCAGCTGAATACCAGGATCTTACATGGAGCGACTGCCTATCTGACCTCCACAACCCAGTTACAGGGTAAAGCTTTGTGCAGACCAGCGCGACACCGGTTATTGTTATACCGTGAAGTATAGCAATAGCCGTAATGACTGTCTTATATACGTCAGTCATAATTATCTACAAATGACAGCCGGAACCAACGGTCTTGATATGGAATTGATGGTCACCCATCTACAAACCGACTGCGGCAAGCATGGCCTAGTCGTGTGGCTGCTATTATTTAACCAATAAAAAACATAAGTACCCAGTTATATTCCAATAAAATAAAAACTAACGAACATTATTTATTTAATTGGCAATTATATTTGAGGGCAACATTGAGCGGTTTATGACCACTGTGCAAGTCTGCACTAAACCTTTTTTATATTTTTCTACCTTTTTGTCTATGTTTTTGATACCTATTGTCTATTATTTTGATTGATTTGAATAATTATACCTTTTGTTTTACTACCAGAACCAGCGCCTTTTATATTTCGGTAGTTAATATTGGTCCTATCATCGGAAAAATGGTAGAAACACGTTCTAAACGTGCAAAGGTGGATGCGCTGTGTGCAGGAGACGGCACCCAAGTTGCGGAGAGGGAGACTGCCCCGCCCGCGCAGCAGAGCGCGGACCTGCCCCCTCACGCCGCGGCTCCGGCGCCTTCCCGCCCGGCCAGTGCCGCTACCTCGCGCTCATCCGCCACCATCGTGGCGCGTCAGCTCGCGGCACAGGCGCAGCACGCGCGCCACCTGGCTGATTTGGAAGCTGAATTGGAGCGCCAAGCTTCGGAGCGGGAGCGCCAAGCTTCGGAGCGGGAGCGCCAAGCTTTGAAGCGAGAGCGACAGGTCGCTAAGCTCCAATTACAAGCTGAGCTCGCCGCCATAGAGGCGGACGCCAGCCAGCACGGCAGCCACGGCATGCGTAGCCGTGCTAGTGTTCAAGATTGGGTAACAAATGTAGTGCCTAATCCCGAAGAGCGAGAATTTTTAAGTGCCAACCCACATTTCAGGTACGGTGATGCAGGGGCCCGGTGTGAGACACCGGGCATGAGAGTGTCGCACGGCCAAGATGCTGTGGCGACTACGCATGCTCTCAACCAAGATCGTGTCGAAGACGGAGGAGTGACGCGCTTAATCAACTCGCTCGGAACACTATTAAACAAAGTTAACAGGCAAACTGCTACGAGGACGGATTTGCCTACGTTCGACGGCAAGTCCTATTTAGATTGGCTAGCTTTAAAACGTGCGTACGAAAATACATCTCAAAGTTTTTCGGCAACTGATAATTTAGCGAGGCTGTCGTGCGCCCTACGCGGAGCGGCGCGCGACGCAGTAGCGGGCCTGCTGGCGGCGGCGCGCGCCCCCGGTGTGGTGCTAGCTGCACTCGACGCGCGCTACGGTCGCCCCGAGCTCGTAGTGATGCATGAAGTGTCTGTGATACGTGCGCTGCCTAAGGTAAGCTACGATAGTAAAGACCTCGTAATTTTTGCCAGCCGTGTACGAAACTGTGTGGAAGTAATCCGCCTGTTAAATCAGCCGGACTACTTACGCTCACCAGAGCTGTTTCAGGCACTGTGGAGCAAGCTGCCACCGCTGTTGCGACCGCGGTGGCTGGATTACGCTCATTCGTGCGATGGCAGCTTGTCCAAAATAGAAATGTTTGCCGATTTCCTTTCCCGTGAGGCAAACTTACAGTGTAGGTTCGGTGGCATTACTGACTGCACCATGCCTGCTATATCACGTCCTAACCTGGATATTAGAGGCCTTAGGGATAGGGTGAACGTTGTAGCTGAAATTGATCATCAAAATCGTAACGTTTCGTCAGAAACGTTATCAACTACAAATAATTCAACAAATAATATTTGTCAATTGTGTCAACAAAATCATGAGTTGACGTCTTGTGATAGGTTTGTCAAAATGACAGTAAATAATCGTTGGCGATTTATTAAAAAACATAAAATTTGCCATAGATGTCTAAAAAAGGGTTGGCACAAAAATAAAACTTCTTGCATTAAAAAAATATGTACCGTAGAAGGTTGTGACATGCGTCACCATGCGTTGTTGCACGGGTCGAAACTCGAGCGTGCTGTCACCGCGCACGTCGACGTGGAAGACGACGCTGAACCCGAACCATCGACATCCAGCGCGGCCCCCTCGTCGTTCAGCACGCCGTCGCCGTGCAGGGCGCCCGCTGCCTGCGACGAGACCGCTGTACCACCACCTGATGACTCGGATCACGAAGTCTTGGCTCATGCATCCTCCTCATCAGCCGCGGAATCTTTTGTTCGGCCATTGTTGAAAATAGTTCGCGTGATCGTGTCGGGACCTTCTGGTAGCGTTGATACCTACGCTTTGCTGGACGACGGTTCCACAGGCACATTCATCGATTCTAAGCTAGCAGCTCAAATTGGTTGCAAGGGCCAAGAGAAACGTATTCATTTGGACTGTGTAGGTGGTCTAGGAATGGACGTGAACATTCAGTACGTTGATTTCAACATAAAAGGCCGTCATTCAAACGAAATTCACTGCGTTAAGCGAGCCAGGTCGATGAGCGGTTTGAGTGCTGCGCGACAGTCTGCGCATCTTGAGAGCGTGCGTAAGTATCCATACCTGGTAGACATTGCTAATGAATTTTGCTATGAAGACGTTAAGCCTATGCTGATTATAGGTATCGACAACTGGCACTTATCTCTCGCGAAAGCTACGCGCAAGGGAACCAAAACACAACCCGTAGCTATTTTAACTGCTTTAGGCTGGGTTTTGTACGGTTTCGGTTGTAGCAAAACGAAACTGGTCGACGTTGTCAACCACGCCGCTGTTAGCGAACCTGATATAGCGAACGATCAGTTGATTCTGGAAGGTCTTATTAGGGAGCAGTTTAAAATTGATTCAATCGGCATCTCTAAACAGGAAGCTCGTAGTGCAGACGACGAACGCGCCGTGCAAGTTCTCGAGCACACCGCGCGCCGCCTGCCCGGTGGCCGCTTTGAAGTAGGCTTGTTGTGGAAGGCTGATAAACTAGATATTCCCGATAGTTACAAGTTAGCTGTGTCTAGGTTCCTTAGTTTAGAAAAAAAAATGGTGAAAGATCCTGCCTATGCTGAACGCTACCGTCGGAATATCCATGATATGCTCTCAAAGGGATATGCTGAACCGTGTTCAGCTAGTCCTCCTGACTTGGAGTCTCCGTTGTGGTACCTCCCTCACTTTGGCGTAATTAACGTAAATAAGCCCAACAAGTTGAGAACGGTACACGACGCAGCCGCCAAGTCCCACGGCGTGTCATTAAATTCGATGTTATTAACTGGTCCAGACCTTTTGCAACCCTTACTAAGTATTCTGATGCGTTTCCGTGAGGGTAAAGTCGCTCTGACAGCCGACATTCGTGAAATGTTCCCTCAGATTAAAGTTATTGAAAAAGATAGGGATGCTCAAAGATTTCTATGGCGCGACGGCCCGAATGAGCCTATACGTACATACCGCATGTCATCCATGATTTTTGGCGCTGCATCCAGCCCCTTTACTGCAATCTATATAAAAAACAAGAATGCATTAGAGTGGCAGGATGCATACCCTGATGCAGCTCGAGTAATCATACACGATCACTACATGGATGACTGCATCACTAGTTTAGACAACGTTCAGGAAGCGGCCAAACTGGCTGCCGATATCTATAACGTACATTCTCGTGCTGGCTTTGAGATGCGAGGCTGGACGTCTAATGATCTTATGGCGCTCTCGTTGCTACCCAAAGAATCCTTACTAGAGACGCCCGTTGTTAAAGATATAGATTTAGGCTACTTGGCTACGCATGTGCGCACGCTTGGCCTTATCTGGCAACCCGCCCGTGACGTGATTGGTTTTAACACAGGAGTCCATAAGGGTGTGTTGCCACAGAAGCTCACCAAGCGAGAGGTCTTAGCCCACGTGATGCGAGTCTATGATCCTCTTGGAATCATTGCGCCAATTGTCGTTCGAGGCCGCATCATGTTTCAAGGTGCTTGGCGTAAAGGCTTGGAATGGGATGAGAAGCTCTCTCAAGGTGATAGCGCTGCGTGGAAATCGTGGTTTCAGGATTTATCCTCGGTTTCTAGTTTACGAATTCCACGTCGCTATAACTTGAATGATCTCGATCTAGCAGGCTGCGAACTTCATGTCTTTTCAGACGCCAGCGAGTCTGCCTTTGCCGCTGTCGCTTATTGGCGGTTTTTGTACGTTAACGGTGACGTTAGACTCTCCCTTATCTGCAGCAAAGCTCGGGTATCACCCCTTAAGCCTGTTTCAATCCCCCGTTTAGAGCTCCAAGGTGCTCTGATGGCTGCACGTCTTGCTACGTCTGTATGCGAAGCCCACCGACTTAAACCGACGAGACGCGTTTTTTGGTGTGACTCAATGACGACCTTAGGTTGGCTTCGCAGCGACGCTCGCACTCTTAAGCCATTCGTGTCTCATAGAGTAGGTGAGATACTGGAACTCACGGACGTTGGTGAGTGGCGTTGGATTCCGAGTGATTTAAACGTGGCAGATGATGCAACTCGGGTCAAACGATTTAAGTTAACTCCAGAATCTCGTTGGATCTCAGGTCCTACCTTCCTGCTCTCCTCGGACTGGCCCACTGAACCCGTGATCGATGTCAGTGGACTAGGCCGCGAAGAATTCAAACATCACGTTCATCTCATCACTGATACTGACCTGCCCGCACCAATCTCCGCGGATCCACTGCGTTTCAGCTCATGGTTGAGAATGGTGCGAGCAACAGCAAAAGCGCATCAATTTATTTCTTTACTGCGTATGCGTAGTCTACAAAGACGAGGCGTTGATGCCAATTTAACTCGTCTGGAAGGAAGTTTATGTACATTTATTCCCTCTTGCACATCCTCTCCTAATGTCCCCAATAATCTTAATGTATCAGCGAGAATAACAGCAAACGATTTACGCCTGGCCGAAACCCACATCTTACGGCAGTCTCAATTCGATTCCTTTAAAGAAGATTTTTTGCGGATTAAGAACCAACAGCCGTTGCCTCGTAATAGCCGCCTGTTCAAACTGTCGCCATTCATAGATGAAGATAATCAGCTACGAATGTCAAGCCGCATTGTTGCTGCCTCAACCGTCACAGATGATGTTAAGCGTCCGCTCATTTTGGATGGAAAACACCCAGCAGTTCGTCTTTTGATCCAAAGATATCATCAGAAGGCCGCACATTCACACCTAGATTTGGTAATGAACGAGCTTCACCAACGTTACTGGATTATTGGACTCAGAAACGCTGTTCGATTCGTGGCCCATACCTGTCAGCTGTGCAAATTGCGCCGTGCTAGACCGTTCCAACCACCTATGGGAAATCTGCCAGAAGCTCGCCTAGCTCATCATCAAAGGCCTTTCTCTTTCACCGGTCTCGATTATTATGGCCCCATTCACGTCACGGTTGGCAGAAGAAAGCAAAAGCGCTACGTGGCCCTATTTACATGCTTGGTCGTCCGGGCCGTACATCTGGATGTGGTGCACAGCTTATCGACTGACTCGGCCATCATGTGCCTACGCCGCTTTGTGTCGCACCGAGGGACCCCAGTGGAGATATGGTCCGACAACGGCACTGCCTTTGTTGGAGCCAGCCGAGAACTGCGAGAGTTGTACGGTGATGCGGTTGAAGACTACGCTGCCAGTGAGTTCATAAGCTGGCGTTTTATTCCCCCCTCGGCACCATTTATGGGTGGAGCCTGGGAGCGCCTTATCCGAAGTGTCAAAGGAGCGCTGAAAGTGTCACTCCACGAGCGGGCTCCCTCTGATGAGGTACTCAGAACTTTGCAGGCTCACTAGAAGCTAATGCAGAAGAAGCACTAACGCCAGCTCACTTTCTCCTAAACGGATCACCAGGGCGTCCCATCCCAGCCACGCTTCAGGAGTCGGACCTCTCGAGCAGAAGTCATTGGCGGAGGGCACTCAGACTAGCCGATCATTTCTGGCAGCGATGGGTTCGAGAATACCTGCCTTCGTTGTCACCCAGAAGGGGTGGAGGCTCCGCGCCCTCAATTACGGAAGGAGATGTGGTCATAATATGCGATTCAAATTTACCGCGTGGTTCATGGCCCAAAGGCCGTGTCGAGAGGTTGTTCCCCGGTAGAGATGGAATAGTGCGGGTGGCCGATGTTGCCACTGTAGCTGGCACGATCAGGAGGCCCCTCCGAAAGCTGATTAAGCTGCCCATTTCTTAATTAAAAAAGGGGAGAATGTGCAAGTCTGCACTAAACCTTTTTTATATTTTTCTACCTTTTTGTCTATGTTTTTGATACCTATTGTCTATTATTTTGATTGATTTGAATAATTATACCTTTTGTTTTACTACCAGAACCAGCGCCTTTTATATTTCGGTAGTTAATAACCACAATTTATTTTCCATAACTAGGAACATTAATAAAAAAATTACAGAAAGAAAAAGAAAAGAAAGAAAATATGTTTATATGAGGTAAACATGACGCAAAGAAAGAATATACACAAAACAAAAAGAACAAGTTGGGGGAAAATATGCGTCACATCCACTCAAAACGGCCATTGCTCAGCATAATGCTGCGACCCTATGCGAGACAGAGCCCCAGCGCTGATTTTCAGCGACAGCCGGCGCGGTGGCGTTGACGTTATGACGTCGACTGGTGCAGCTTACAATGAGATATAAATAAGATAAGTATTAAAATAAAATAAATATACTCGTACAATAAGGAATAGGGATTTTGAATCAAATTATTTTTTTAGATTATTAAAAATATTGGACACGTAATCAAAAGATTACGGCAATAAATTGAGTTAAAATGTAGTATGCCGTCACTCTCCGGTAGAATTAAGGCTCGTGCAGACCAGCGCGACTTATCACGCGGCGCGACTTCGTGTCGCGCATATACCAATACAATTTCTAACAAAACTTCACGGTATAACAAAAATCGGTGTCACGGCGCGCGACAAGTCGCGCTGGTCTGTACGAGCCTTTAATACTGACGTAGCGAGCCCCCACTGGAACTTTAATGCGTTTTATCTAAACAATTTTTATTAAGTAGGTAATATGATAAACAAAAAATACGGTCTAATATTTTTTATTATCTGACTGACAGACTAAATTAGTATAGTACCTGGAGTATTTTTTTTCCCCAGTCAAAATCCCTATTAATCTAGATCTACATGTTGAAAATATTGAACTTCAATGTATTGATACACACAATACCAGCAATGTATGCAATATATTCGATTATCGATACGCAAGGATTGTACGACTTGACAAAACATCAAGATTTCCTTCATGTATGTTAGTTTAACATTAATGTATTATACACATAAACATTCTGAAATAAATTCTCTAAGTGATGGTGAAATCCGAATCAAAATCTGTTGCCTGGTTTAGTAGAACAACGCGGTTACACAGACAGAAATGATAAGCAACTACCATTTATAATATGTATAGATAACGCATGAATAGGGCTCTAGCACACGGAAACTTTTAACTATTTGTACATAACTGAAGTATCAGCAAAAAAAGTTGCATAACTTGGTCTCTCGGAACGAGCCATAAACGTGAGGAAAGAATGACGTAACGATCGATAATAGAGTGAGAAAATAATGAATGAAAAATAATTGGTTATTAGGCAAACGGATTTAACGAAAAAGAAATCACTTAAGGCTCCGCAGGCAGGCGCGACGTTACGCGACGCGATGCGATACCGGTAAAGAAAGAAAGAAAAGAAAGAAAAGAAAGAAAGAAAAGAAAGAAAAGAAAGAAAAGAAAGAAAAAATATTTATTGAGACAAGCACAGGAGATCTTAAATTAAACTAAAATATACTCACATAATCAGCCTATTAATGTTCCCACTACTAGGACACAGGCCTCCGCTCTGTAAGAGGGAGTGGGCTATAATCTACCTGGTACTTGGTAGATGTCACATGTCTTCGATTTTTTGGTTCTAAGACATGCCGGTTTCCTCACGATGTTTTTCTTCACTGTTTTGAGAGCAGTGGTGATGAAATTATTTACACAAAGTAAAGCGCCTGCTTGGGTTCGAACTCACGACCTACAACTCGTAAGTCGTCACTGAGCCACCACTGCTCTATTAAAACATAAATAAAAACAATAAAAATAAAACAAAATAAAATAAAAGCAGAAAGTCCTGTAGAACAATTTCCGTGAAGTTTTCATAGGCTCCACCAGAGTCACGTCGTGCCTCTGCCTTTATGTAAATGGAATTTGATGGCCATCATTCTCCCATGATTTGGGGTCGGTGTCGACATCTTCTCCCTGTATTAACTGCCATCTAAAAAGTCACCCCCTTTCTTGACAAATAATCTTTCACACAGTTCACTCTCCACACAGTCCACTAGAGCAGTCAAGTGGTGGTCCAGTGCCCCAGTGGTAACGGCCCAAGAGTTGTAGGTCGTGGGTCTGAACCCAGGTAGGCGCATTACTTTGTGTAATTTATTTCTCTCAATCGGTAAAGGAAAATATCGTTAGGAATCGTTCATCGTTCATGTCCTAGAATCAATTAAATAAGAATGAAAAGACCTAGTTTTAGGTTAAGGCAGGTAAACTAAGTACCTATGTAATTAATTATGTAAGTATGCAGAAAATGGCTTCCCATTCTCATTGCCCATACAAACAAACATACATAATTATATACTTACAACAAACATAGTACCTATTTAATATAACAAATTAAAATAAAATGCTTAAAACCTATCTTGTTACTGTAATTATGGAATTTTTAGAACAGCAATTTTCTGTTAAATACTTACTCCCGTTTTCGAACGTTAAATTACTATTATTAATGCAATTAGAACATGTTCAGTAATTAACAATACTTAGTACGTTTTTGTACTTCCCAGGCGGAATTTTTAATGATAGTTCTACGGAACAAACTCATTGAAAAATGTCAAGGTCTTCTAATAACCTACGCTCAGATAGATAAGCGTTTAGATAAATTGCGAAGCTTCGTGTACATACCTACTTATAATTATTATAAATTAAATCAATGATTCTGTATCATTAAGTATGTTCTAGTTTATCATAATTATCACAAAAATGCAAAAAAATTAAGGATACGCATTTTGTTTCTGAGGAAAGCCAGGTACTACTTGGATAAAGTACTTTTTTGCATTTTTTTATAGCGGCCATAACGGACTATTCTATTAATAATATAATTATATTTTATATATATATTTTATATATTTATATTATTTTATCAATATAATATATTTTTGCTTATTTAGTTATATTTTGAGTTGAGTATTTGTCTGTGCAATCAATAATTTTGATTGGAATTCGGATCTTTGACTGTCTATCTAGACATATTTATATCTTTGCTTATAGGGTTAACCACCAAAGTTCTATTAATACTTCGTTTATTCTATCAATTAAATTGTCTAAAAGTCGTGTAATAACAGTTATTTTAAGAACTGTGTTGCCCCAAAACGTATGAGGTTACACGATGATAAATTATTTTTATCACGAGTAGGTATTGTCTGATTCAATGAGCGTCTCGTTTTTTTATCAACCGACTCATAGTGGACGTCAGTAGCCTCATACAACGAACTAATATCTAAGTAACTAACGGAAACCAGTCAATCTACCTATTCATAGGTACTATCGTGAATTCATGCAAGCCTAGTACTTTTGTTAGTTAGGATTTATGGCAACGAGACGCTATTAGGAACAGTTTGTATGGGAAAATAAAATTGTTGTTTTTACATAATATTCGTGCCCCGCGTCGCCCAGGTATTTAATTTTTCGACTTTTACGGCGGTTTTCCAAAAAAATTTTTTTTTCAAATTATATTAAAAAAAAAACTACCTTATCCGTCGAGCCGTTCTCAAGTGATGATCTTTCATACATGCGGCCATAGATTTTTATTTATAGATTTCAAAGAGACTGGTTGCATTTTTCAGATATCATACATTACAAAGCACAGCCGAATATAGCCCACCTTTTACCATTTCCATTTGATAGCCATGAGTATCTAAAAAAATATCATCAGGAAACAAATGCCGCACAGAATTCAAAGAAACTCGAAGTCTGTCACTCACTCATCTTGATCGCAATTTGATTGAAGTTTCTAGTTTTCTACATCAACTTGTCGGAGTCTGACGGTATCTGCAGTTTGTGTCCGGTTCCTTCCACGTTGTCGGACTACGTTATTAAGAAATCATTTTATCAGTGGTCCTATGGTACGCAGAATTTTTTTTACGGTCGAATGATCTTCTGTCCTTTTGCTTTAGTCCGTTCACCCATGATTTCAATTCAACAATGTATATATCGAAGCCGAAAAGGCGACATCGTACAACCCCATGTTTGGACTGATTCCAGTTTCGGAGACCTCCCTGACAGACTTTATGATCACAGACAGACGTCGCACTGTGAAGGGAGCATAAAAAAAGACCCTATTGTAATATTTACAAAGCAAAATTCAAAGCATTCAAACTATAAGAAAAGAATCCGTATATTTATATAAAAAAATGCAGGTGATACCTGCTTTGGAAAGAATTCTTCCCGCGTTGTTTTTTTGAACAAACCTGTTTTTAGTCTATGGATTAATAAGCTTATACATATAAGCTAGTAAAAACCCGTTTAATTTTTTCTTAAAATATAATAAGTACTCACATAAACGCCTTATTTCAAAAGCCGCAGGCAGAAACTACAGAACGCCACCTGCTACGTTCCTTACTTAATCCTTTCCATATTTTTTTTCTTTTCTTAAAATATGTGGTTAACTTTTTTAAGCTTCGATTGTAATTTAAATCTGTCACACCCTTTATGCATTTTGTCCCTTAAAAGAGATTATATAGAATACATCCAATAACTTGTAATTATGTATACAGGGTGTCAGGGACATCGACGCGAAGCCTGATACCATGGATTCAGTACATGATTCTGAACCATCCTGCATTGAAATCTTTCTTCGGTTATTTAAAAAAATATCAGCTGTTCCATACATTTTGACCACGTAGGCCGTAGGTATTGCACTTTTCTATTTATTTATTTATTTATTTAAATTTATTAAAGTAACAGAGACTCAATTGTGTTAATAAACTTAAAAACTATGTTATTTCATTATATTAACATTAAAATCTATTTCACCCCATGGGAGATGGCACTGCAATGATTTATTTATATATAAGCAATCGAGCCTGCTAGCGATTATTTTCAGGATATTGTTGGAGCACTAGTGTAGTTAGTCTATGAAACAGCTGATTTTTTTTTAAATAACCGACGAAAAATTTCAACGCTGGGAGGTTCAGAATCATATACTGAATCCATGGTTCAGGCTTCGCGTCGATGTCCCTGCCACCCTGTATAAAGAACAAAGCTAGCTTTTTACCTGATTAAGGAAAAGTCAAGGTTTAATGCATCTAGTTTGCAGAGAAACTTAATGGCTAAAATGTTTACCAAAAATGGTTTGTTAAACCTATAGATTTTTTAAAATTTTTGTTCTTTCCTTTTTCCTGTGGATGCTGCTATACAATATTTTATTAATTATTTATGTACACTTTTCAAAAATGTTAACATAATTATATTTTTTTGTATGTTAACATCATAATAGCTGTTTACAAAAAAATACATTTTGTGACAAATTAACTAATTTGTACATAATAGGTAAGTAACATTTTTATGATGCATGCACCAAATTCAACATGACGAATTATGTAGGTATGTCAAATCGATTTGAAATCTCAAATTATGACTGACAGGCAAACTGTTTTTCTTTTTGCCCTTTCGTTGCTAAATTGTTTTTTTTTTTAGTTATAGGGTACTATCGCTAACACCACTCTGTCTGTACATTCACAGATTAATACAGATGGGACACTCCGCAGTTTAAGTATGAAGCTATAAGTACGCGGCGGGTCCGTCTTGCTGGGCCAATTCAGTGAGTGTATAGTAGTCAGAAGATCAAAGAGTCACGCGATAGAAAGAGAGGCAACTTCTAGGTGAATATAACTGTAGGTGATTAGCGCTGCGCGACTTGAATTGCACTTTATTGTGTCGTATCAAGAGTAGCTAGGTATTTTATTTAAATGATTTTGCGGAGTGTCCCATCTGTATTAATCTGTGATACATCATAATGAACTGCTTGCAGTGCTCGGGCGCTATAGTAACGATTACCTACGAAAAGAAAACAGGATTTTGTTTTCAAAGTGGTTAGATATGCGTGACCGCAATAGTACCTCTACTGAACATGATAGTCAGTCAAAGTAGTCAGACCCATTAGTTAAGTACAGGAAATACAGAAATAAATAAATAATCTTAGCATAAGCTACGAAGTAGTTGCTTGAACAACTTTTCCAAGTTGTCACAGACTTGAATGCAGGTTGTCGGCAATAGTCATTAGCCCCATACAGTTGCATATACTGTACTCGTACAGTCTAGAGAAAAGATAAGTTACCGGCCAAAAAAATTAATACGCCATTAAAAAGTTAGGAGCCAACAAAGATTACTTGATTATTTGATTAGATTTTATGTATTTTACTTTCTTTCTACTCTTACACACGGTGTCTACATCTCTTTTTATCCCCCTGTCCTATCGCAGGTATGCTGGAAGAGATTTCTTTAGAAATAAGCATCACCTTTGTACGTATTTTTCTGTTCTTTTCTTCTTGTCTGTTGTTAAATGTGTGTACATAAATGGTTAAATAAAATAAATAAATAAATAAGATTCGTTTTTCTTGCTAATTTTAACGTAACTTTGGGCGTAAATAAGTAATAAAAGAAGTGTGAAATCTCCAAAACATAATCCGTACCTGACACTGCACAATTTATTATCGACTAGCTTCTGCCCGCGGCTTCGCCCGCGTGGATGTCGGACTTACAATAGCAATGGGTTTCATTTTGACAGTTAAACAATTAATTGCGTTATTTACGTTATTTCTCGAACATAATTATTCCACTCGGCGCTCTGGCGCGTCATCCCCTGGCTGGCCCGCCCCTCCACCCTCGTTCTGAGCGCCGTCGACTCAATATCGCAGGTCATTCTTATCGTTCTAACTTTTAAACTATTTGTCCAAATTACTTAGTGTAAAAGACAAACTTTATCTAAATTAAATACCAAAAGCGATGAAGGTATTTATTTTGATAAGAATTAACTAAATACTCTAAAATATGCAATGTAAAAAAAGTATTCAATGTAACTGTATTTATTGCTGACTATTTTGGTTATAAAGGCTTCCACATAAAAGGTGTCGCGGATATGCTGTCGCGGACTTTTATTTAGAACTCTTTAAGACAAACAATCCCACAATACATTTTCTTCATGTAACTCTAACGGTTTAGGCAGCGCACGCAGCAAACGGTGGAGGTCTGCCCGGCTTAGGTGGACCACCGCCGTGTCCTCGTGGAGGCGATCGGCGGCGGTGACCTCTCGCGTACGGCCCTGGTTCAGGCCATGGTGCGGAGCGAGAGGGCATGGCAAGCCGTCACCTCCTTCTGCAAAGCAGTAATGCTCGCGAAGGAGAAGGTGGAGCGCGCGAGGGAGTGGCAAAGGCCGCGCCCTACCAGCCCTAGCCGCCGCCGCCGTAGGAGACGTCCCGGGCGTCGGGAATTGATAGCCGATTTCCGGCCACCGTAGGCGCGGGCCTGCGGACGGAGAGCAACGGGCAGCTCACCGTCCGATAAGGACCAGGCCCGGGTCGACGGCGCATCGTGTTCCACGCGCACCTCAAAGAGATATCAGCAAAACTGACGGGGTCCGCTAGGGCCGATGCCTGCCGGGGTTGCGGGTAGTCCCAAGGGGAAAGCGTGGCATCTGGCAAGGCAAGGGAACGAACACGGGTGGGTTTTAGTCAGTAAGAGACTGAAACGCCCAGAAATCATTGGATGACTTCCCAACCAAAAAAAAAAAAAATGGCAGCGCACGCAAAGATAGATCTCAGAGGGCAGGAATTTTTCCGACTTACTTGATACTTATCGTTATGTTATGGTCAAATCACATAAAATCTTTACAAATTGTAGCCTATGTGTTATTCTAATGTATAAGCTACATTATTGTAAAGTTTCATCAAAATCCGTTCAGTAGTTTTTGTGTGAAAGAGTAACAAACATCCATCCATCCATCCATCCATCCTCACAAACTTTCGCATTTATAATATTAGTAGGATTAGTAGGATTAATGTAGGGCAGTGTTTTTCAACCTTTTTCATGACTCGAACCCCTTAGTATAAAAAGTTTTTCGCGACCTCGACCATTCGAGAACGATTTGAACTCAGTCGAGATTCCCGCTGAGTCGAAGTTTCTGCAGCACGAAACCTAGCCTGATGTTCCCGAGTTGCAGAGAGCCTTGCCTCACGACCTTCCTCAGATTCCTGTGATCGAACTAATCTCATCCTTTAAGCATTTCTGCTACATTGGGAGAGGTTGGATCTTCTTCGAAGCATTCTTACAATAAAATAGTACTTACTAACACACAGTTATTTAGTAAACACGTACTATCGTAAACAATTAAATTATAAATACTTACAGATTATTATACAGTCTAAAATTATCACAGTTTAAGTAATAAGTGTTAAGACGTGTAAACCAAACGTTTAGTACGTTTGGTTTAACGTCTTATCTAATCTAACTTTATAAAACAAAAGAATTGTTAGAAAAATTAATTACTAACCTGGGCTAATAAACTTATACTTAATAAAGAAAATCAAGAAAAGAAATGCCTAACCTATACCAAATACTTATAATATTTATATACAAACCCTAAATAAAAATTAAGATAAGTATACCGAAAATCAAGGAAAGAAATGCCTAACCTATAACAAATGTTCGCCGTGATTCTTTAAATTGACATAACTTTTTTATTTATGAACCGATTGACATGAAATAAACACTAAATGTTAAGTTAAGCTTACTACAATATATTAGTGAAAACCGCATCTAAATCGAATAAGCCGTTTCTGATATTAGCGTGCACAAACACACAGACAAACAGACAAACAGACAAAAAAAGTTTTAATTACAATCTCGGGTTCAGCATCGATATAATAACAACCCCTGCTACTTTTTTTTCATATATTTCCATTGTACAGACACCACTTTTCTTGACTTTTCTACAATTTTATTATATGTATAGATTTTCTACAATTTTATTATATGTATAGATAGAAGATTTCAATAAATTTTATTTGTAAGTAATTGGTTTATGTAGTGGTTTTGGTAGTGTAGTGGGTGTAGTGGTGGTCATAAAACTCGATTTTCCAAAGGACTTTTCGTAATTTTTTACGCGCTCGTTTCACTAAAACAGTTCGGAACGGTGTTTGTGTGCGTGCGAACTAGACGTTGTCCATGTAGACCAGCTTCTAACTGCTCATTACTGATACTATCTCTGTCAGACACGAGACAGCGTGCTTTTGACCATTTAGTTCGAGCCCGCGACTAGTTCCATCTTAAGTGTGGATTTCACCAATGAAATTGAACGCGTTCAGCACATCTAAACGCGTTCAAGAGCTGTCAGTGTACAATATTCCATAACAATTTTGACACTGACAGCTCTTGAACGCGTTTTAGAAATGCTGATACATACATATATGCCGTTTTTCAGAAGCTTAATGTCTTCAAGTTTATATCCTTTTTTACCCGACTGCCCCAGAAGGAGGGTAATGTTTTTCGAGAGTATGTATGTATGTATGTCTATTTCTTTGGCACGCTGTGTAGCCTAAACGGCTTGATGGATTTTAACATATGAGGTGTCGTTAATTAGATTCGTCTTAATCGTAGAAGTGATATAGGCTATATAATATTTATGTATTGCATCTGTAAATACAAAAAAAAGGGAAGGGAAGGTTTTTCTAAAAATAAATTACAACAATATTGGTATCAAATAAAAGCTGGTAATGAGTCAATTCTAAATTAAGATATATTAAATAAAACTAAAAAACTTGAAATAAAGAAAATTATTCAAAAAACAAAAAACCTGACTGCAAAAACACTTAACTGAAAAGAGAAAAACAAGCATTATAATCTATAGAATTTTGGTATCGCAGGTGGGGACAATAATAATTTAGCAATAATAACAATAACCGGAAATATGGTATAACTTTTGTTTGTCGGGGGCCTGCGATACCAAAATTCTATAGATTATAATGCTTGTTTTTCTCTTTTCAGTTAAGTGTTTTTGCAGTCGGGTTTTTTGTTTTTTGAATAATTTTCTTTATTGTTTTCTCCATTTCTTCGTACCATCTTTTATGGTCTTCCGTGACGCCCACGCCGCCGTCTGGAAGTGTCAGGGCCCCCACATACCTTCATACCTAGTGGTTATTTTGGCCCACAGCAACTCATTGTAAATCGAGGTCAACCCAGTCTCATTTAAACTATGAGACTTATGTAATAATGACGCTGTAACAAAAATACACTTCTTTTAACGCCAGACAGATGTAAAAATATACTTCCCTGTTCCCTGGTTCTTGTTTCTAAGTAATTAGATACAATAGTATGCCAACGTTCGTGGCAGCCGAGGTCATGAAACGCGGGGGCGAGATGACATGAGACAGCTCGAGTTTAAGGCGAAAGTAGGGTAGCCCGCGAAATTCAAATTTTCTTACGTTTTTTGCAATTTGCAGGTCAGTATCAAGTGATATGTTGATTTAAATATGATTCGCGGCCGTATCAAATATTTGTTTATAGAATAAAAATCATAAAAATCATCGATTCAACTCTCTAAGTTCATTCATAATCCTATTGAATGACTATTTCATGAAATCATGACATTTTAGAATTATTCTAACAAATGGAGTTATATTGCTGATTCTAATGATTTAAATACAAAACATCTCCTCTCCTCTCCGCTTTGGTGGAACCGGCAATTTCCTAGTCTCGCTAAGACCCTATTGTGTCTCACTCATTAACCTAACCTCTGAGTGACTAAGTTATCTGTGATATTATTGGGAAGCTGCTTCTGTGTACCTACTGATAACACCTAACTAACTGTCTCTTAATACCTGCCACCGTGATAAGGCGACGTTAACTGATAAGGCTCATAAATTAGAACGTTCAAGGTGAAGATTAAGGTTCGTGCACACACGTTAGTTACATCAACGTCAAGTCACCGATCAGTCATGTCAAAAATATAGTTACGTAGAAGTTGTAGGACGTTGGCTCCTCACATCAGTCAATCAGTCACGTCACTATGGCTTGTCTCTCTAATGACGCACCCCACTACTGCATTTTACGCACATGGCACCGCGCCTTGTGAACGGATTTGGATGAAATTTGGCAAATAGGTAGATCATGACCTGTGTTATGACATTATGATACTTTTTATCCCGTTAGTACGTTCCCGTGGGACAATTTCTGACCTCCACGCGGGCTAGTATATTCATAATTAAACCCACAGACAGTTGTTCCTTGTTCCAAAAATGTTCCTTTTCACGCATTTTAGCACGGAACATGCTAAATAACCGTCTTCTTGGCACGTTTTTATACCAACCAGTCTGTATATACTTAGTTGAATCCGAAAAGAACTAGTTACAATTGACTGTACATAGATAGTTAAGCGAATCACTGGATTTATTAATATTCCATTTGTTGGGTGTGGATTTAACTGGTCTTTGAAGCTTTTAGAAATACAACTACCAACAACTACTTATCTTTTTTAGAATCAATGACTTGATTTCTCATATTGAATCATAATTGCTGTATAAGGGAAAAAAAAAATCCGCGTTCAAGAACTTCCAGTGTCAATATTCCACAACAGTGCTGACACTGACAGCTCTTGAACGCGATTTAGATGTATTGATCGCTTTTAGTTTAATTGGTGAAATTGGTCCTTAATCTGTAAATTGTAGAGAAATGACTGCTATCTTGCCTATCTCAATATACAGCATGTATAAGAAAGGCGTGTTCATATATAAGAGCATCAAACTGAACAACATTATCTATGGAACCAACATCGTAATCGCGACAAAATAATAAAGAAAAAAAGAAACAAAATACGTTTATTCGCGGTAGACATGATGCAAAGAAATAACACAAAATAAAAAAATAAACAAGTTAAGGGAAAAATGCGTCATATCCACGCAAAACGCCCATCGCTTAGCATAATGCTGCGACCCTATTCGAGACAGAGCCCCAGCGATGATTTTCAGCGACAGCCGGCGTTGACGTTATAATTATAACGTTGACCGGTGCAGCATACAATGAGATAGTATTATGATATAAAAATAAAATAAATATACAATAATTAATTCTACATGTCTAAATGGCAACATTTATCATCCGTCCCATAGATTTGGGTCGAGTAGGTATTGAAGTTTACCTACCAGCTGATAATTTTCTGACACATGCTGTAAAACAGTATTAACCCATATAGCTGCAGTAAGTTAGTAATGGCATGTTGCACTAGTTGAACTATACGAATGAAATGAATGAAACATTCTGATGGTCTTTGTCACGCACATTTTGTCGTTACACGTGTTTCTATTTTAGTTTATAATACTAGGTGCTCATAAGTTCATAACATAGTATTTAGTAGGTTTTATATACCCGTGTTTACACCAAGGAATAAAACATAGCTTCTGCCCGCGACTTCTTCCGAAATTTCTTGTTTTAACATAATACGACACTTGGCTATAGTCTAGCTTCCCATTAGTGAAAGATTTTTTTTATATCGAATCAGTAGTTTCGAAGATTACCACCTATATACAAAGTCAACAACCCACCGGCACCGCGTCGAAGACCATCGCCCGCTCGCGCTATTACTTCATTTTCGCTTAGTGTTCTTGGGATATCCAATGCAAAAACATTTTTTCAAATCCGACGGGTAGATCCGGAAATTACCCCTACCTACATACAAACTTACAAACAAACAAATTATATAATATTATAATTATATTAAGTATAGATTTATCTTTAAATATCATCAGAGCATCACATAATAACATTTTTTATCACATAGTTCTTTGTAATTGCAATCAAATAATAATAATTATATTCCACCATGCGACAACAGTTACATTATTTTTTGTAGACACGAACAACAACAACGAGAAACAAAAAATAATATCGCCACTTAACACAGAAATAAATCATTCGATACTTACGATCAATACATTCATTAAATTGTACTCAATCGATTATGACCGTATCGGGCGGACTACTAAATATGTACGCTGGGTCCTGGGTGTAACCGGTATGTTTTCATGTTCTTTTGTTTTTATTCAATACTTGGTAACATAATTATGCGGAGGAATGAGGAAAATGTCGTGAAGAAAGTTTTGAGTATGAATGTCGATGGCTATAAGAGTAGAGGAAGACCAAAGAAACGATGGATGGACTGTGGAAGATGATATGGCTAGAAGGGGGTGACTACTGAGATGACGACTAATAGAGAAGTATGGAAAAAAGGGACATGTTGCGCCGACCCCAAATAAAATTGGGATAAGGGCAGGAGAATGATGATGATGAATGATAACTTGGTAACATATTATCGAGCCCTAAATGCCGATTTATCGTAAGCGACATCTTTACGAAAATGCGATCGTAAACGACAATTCGCTTACGATCAAAATCGCATTTTCGTGCATGCATGCATGCATGAAGTTGGGTGCGTTAGGTACCTATATACCATCGATAATTAATCGATTACCTATCGAAATAATTAAGCACCTACTTACCTACTGTTACCTACCTACATATAAAACCAAGTCCCCCCACCACGTCTGTTTTCACCACCACAGATTTTCAGATGGTTTTTACCAATGAACGGACTGATTCATGAGGAAGGTTAAAGCTTTGTGCAAACCAGCGCGACTTGTTATTATTATACCGTGAAGTTTTCTTAGAAATTGTATTGTTCGTGTCCGTCGTGTCAAACCGCGCTGATCTGCAAAAGCTTTTAGGTGGTGAAGAAAGTTTTGAGTATGAATGTGGAGTTGCTATAAGAGTAGGGGAAGACCAAAAAAACTATGGATGGACTGTGTGTAAGATAATTTATATAGCAAGAAAAAACTGATAAATTCTATTTATTTAATTAAATAACAATTAGCGATTCGCATATGCTCTTAATCGCTGTACCACCTCGAGCATTTATTTTTTTCGGTATGAGGAAAATAACAAAATATAATCCATGAGCTAATGATAGAGCATAGTCTATGTATGCGTACCTTTAGTTATTATATTAATACTATTTTATATACTTAATATATATTATTTTTCCTTCCTCATTCTGATACCACGATGAACCACGTTAATAATACGCAAATCCTGACAACTTATTTGTTAAAAGACTGCAAAATTGACGTCAGCATTATTTTTGTAATCGTATTTCTTGGTATATTTGTTAGCTAAGGATCATTACATGCATAATCATCCTATAATGTTTCCACTGCTGGGACATAGGCCGCCTCCTTTCAATAGAGACTAGGCTATATAATCCACAAGCAGGCCGGGTTGGTGGTTGTCACATATCTTCAAATTTTTGGTTCTAAGACATGCCGGTTTCCGTTTACCGTTTTGAGAGCAGTGGCGGTGAAATTATTTACACAAACCAAAGCACCTGTTGTCTGGGTTCGAACCCATGACCTACAACTCGTAAGTCGGGGCCGTTGCCACTGGGCCACCACTGCTCCACAATGGTTCGATTCGTTCAGTAATACTCGTGTTTATGTTTTTTATTATATTTAAAGTCCTGAAAATCGCTTAGTACAGTGGTTAATGCAACTATGCCTTCATTGATATCCCGTTGATCCAGTGACCGCAAACAGGTCCTGGGTTCGATTCGAGTCGGGCCAAGTCTTATTGGGATTTTCCATCAAGAATTTTTCAGTAGCAGCCCGGAGTCTTTATTTGTGCCCGGTTGATGGCAATAGGCTCGCCCCCTATTACATGGGACTTAAACATAACTGGCGAAATATGGGTGTACTATAGGTACATCTCTGCCTAACCCTTCGGGGAATACAGGCATGATGTTATATTATTTAGTTACCTCTTTTATTTTTATAAATCGAACATTTTATTTCGCAAATCATTGCTATCTTCATGATATGAGATACAGGATGTAAAACAAATGAACTCCACACAAAACCGTCTCACATTGCGTGCAGTCATGCATCAAATGTCAATGTCAAAGGTGCAGCCTGACGTATGTGACGTATCATGTTTAAGAAGTCGCACGCTCCGTATATATAACACAAATATTTCCACTGTTAATACTATAACATTAATACTTTAACACCTGTGAGACTACTGTTCAAATATGATAATTTTTACTATAGGTAAACTTAACTCAATAAAGTAATCGTGGATGTGACGCATATTTCCCCCCAAATTGTTATTTTCCTGTATTTGTTCTTTCTTGGCGTCAAGTTTACCGCAATAAAACGTATTTTCATTCTTCTTTCTTTCTTTTATAGTATACAGGATGTTTTTTTTAATTTGCATGGTACATTGACCCTTCCCAATAAAATTCTTTGTTTAAAAACCCCTTTTATTTAGTCTACATATTATGCATACCTACGTCACAGACTTACACCGCACACGTGATTGACGCATGTCATAGAGTTACAAATTATGATAAACTTAGTACTGTTATCTAGCCAGCATGCTGTAAGCAAATGATGAGAAAACCTCCATGACTAATAGACTCACAAAGTGCTGTGGAATGCTGAAAACAACGATTGACATTGATTTGTACTACGCGCGTGCGATTGACTCTTGTTTAGGAACTCTTGCGCGTCTTTTACAATTAAGTACGCATCGAAATGTGTTGTAATTTGTAGGTACCCAATGACAAGCAACAATGTAATTCTACTTTATATAGTACTTCGAGAGCTATTTCTTCCTGTATTGTGTATACTTTTTTTTTTTTTTTTTACTAGCCTGTTCTGTCCCCCTCCTGGGCAAAGGCGTCCCTCCACTTCTTCCATCGTTCGCGAGCCCGCGCGTCCACCTCCCAATTTTGACGGAACCTATGTATACGGTTCACCTCCTCATTCCTTCGTATCACATACCAATAGAAACAATAAAACTACCACATTTAAATCCCACTCACTCCAGCACGCGTCGCTTGACCACCGTTTTGTCGACGGAAGAATAGAAGAAATGCAGTTTGTCTATTCTTCCGTCGACAAAGCTGTGGAGGTCATGCTACGCGTGCAGCACGTGTCCAATAACATGATAGACCACAAGATCTAGTATCAATTTACCCTATGATATAATCTGACATGACCTGTGACATCGACTGCACGCTCAGACGGATACGCTGATAGCGTGATCATCATATTGACTTGAACGTTAATCGTACTAAACATTATGTTATGTGATTCACGCGTCAATAGATATTGGATACTACATTACATTATAGTTTTATATGTAAGATAAAGTTATGTCTTGGGATCTTTCCAAAATATACAACCAATTAACTGATCAGCTATCTAATTACGTAACACATTACCGTAAATGATTAAGAATAATCTGTTTCATTTTGACAGTTCAACAACATTGCGTTTACGCTATTGAGCAGATTTTTCTTTCAAACTTTTGAAGCAATGGATTAGCTATCTGTTTCAGATTATGATTGATTGATCGTGTATGTCGCAATTAGGGTGCTGAAATTCTGGACGACCACATCAAATTCCAACAAGATGTTTGAAAGCGGTATGAGAATTTACGGACTGTCTTGAGCGAGAAACAATGATTAATATTAAATTCTAAAATTCTTCTTATTTAAAATTAGTCAATCCACGTCGTTTGGTGATCTTGTTTTCACCCCAGCCAGCATTCCAATTTCGTAACACGCTTTTCTATCATCATAATTATATTCGATGGATTTAGCCTTTAAAATCCTTAAATTCGTAATCCATCTTTTCATCAGCTTTATATCCTTGAAAAATTCATCTGCACGCATTACAACCATAGAAACGGGTTCTCTACGGGTTTTGTCGACGGAAGAATAGACAATAAACAGATTGTGATTGTTTCTGTCATTTTGTCTATTCTTCTGTCGACAAAACCCGTTTTTATTGTGGTAATGCTAAGCGTGCTGGCCGACCAGGGGAAGACTCATGGATATGTCGTACTCAGGTCCTTACTTGAGTGGATGCCTACGCCAGCTAGCTAGTTATTGTTTAATAACTATACTAAGTATTGTAACCTTACGGTGATCCTTCTTCTATAATTTTGTATCATTAACGAAATATCTCCAGTAAAATAATATCTTGAAGATCCGTGCTTGCTTGCGGTATTCTCCGCGACCCAGATGTTGTACCATTCCATTTCCAAACCTTTCCAGGACTTCTCTATACGTAAATAATCCATTATCTTTCATAGTTCTTCGTAAATGGTTTTTCCTAGTATTTTGCGGTCAGCTTGTAATTCAATCCATGTAAGGTCTATTTTTAACTTCTGAGCAGCATTTCATAGAAATTATTTATCTCTTTCTATTTCATGATGCCTTGGTACCGAAGTGTCAACCTTTCTAGAATTGAGGGCCTCCTTTGTGACGTCAGTTCAGCCTATCCCTTCTTAATCCAGTTTCTAACGGCTTGACATTATAATCTCAAGTACTGTATAAAATATAATGGTTTATCGTCAAGTGAACGGTGTTCTGACGTTATAAAACCTTGATCAAATTGGCTTGGCAAGGATTTATGTATCCCGCATTACTGCATACTTCCTTTGACAGCTACGGTATTTAATCACAACTTAGCAGTTGACAAGATAAAAATGTTTGCTTGCTTACTTAGTTTAATAGGTACCTACCTATCTATTAGCAGTTCTGAACAAGTGTACAGGTTGCTTACAGAGGTTTAACTTTACATCTTGCCTGTGTGTGACTTTCTCAATTTCTAAATGTCTTCCTTTTCCACGGTTCTGTATTGCCTATTTAACGCCTATTTCAACCTTTTGTCAATTCATTAAAAAAATTACTTATTTTTTATCAACATATATGACAATAGCTAACTTATCATGAAATCTGACCTCAAATCTGACGCAGATCAACTGCTTTGTAGAAAGAGGCTTGAAGTTTTTAGTAAAAAGCTTAAGGTACGTAGTATTATATTATCCCCTGATCCTCTGACCCTTCGGGGAAACAAGGCGTGATGGGGTGTTTTCTCGTGGACCTACTTTTTTGTCCTACCAGTAGGTCCACGAGGGTATGTTATTTCTGTTGGTCCTACTGAACTGTTGCAACCAACATGAACCTTCCTATAAAAATAATTTTAGGGGTCACTAGGTGTGACTAGGTGGCTTGTAGACGTTTCTTCGCCGGAGAACGGTCTGCTGTGTCGAAACGGTGTTGTTATGAGTGATTATACAATGTATAATCACTCATAACGGTCTGCTGTGTCGAAACGGTGTTGTTATGAGTGATTATACATTGTATAATCACTCATAACATTCGACACAGCAGACCGTTCTCCGGCGAAGAAACGTCTACAAGCCACCTAGTCACACCTAGTGACCCCTAAAATTATTTTTATAGGAAGGTTCATGTTGGTTGCAACAGTTCAGTAGGACCAACAGAAATAACATACCCTCGTGGACCTACTGGTAGGACAAAAAAGTAGGTCCACGAGAAAACACCCGCGTGATGTTATGTTATGTTATTATATTATCTGGTGCTTGAGTCGTGAACGTTCTTCTTTCACTTAAATTAAATTATTTTAAGAAAATTTTAAATCACAATATTATAATACTCATCGACGGTGATGACAAGTGATGAGGATGACCAGTCACATGTCTACACAAATACTAAACACAAATAATAAAATATTAAAATTCTATGTTTACGTTACCTAAATAGTAGGTTTTAGTTCATTAAAAGCTTTTTATATTACAGTATTTTATGTGTAGTATTTTATATCTCGATATCTCGGGTGTCGTCTTGTACCTAGTTATACCTATTGTGTTTTTAAAATCCCCCTGGCAAGACGGCCTGAGTTTATGTATCTATGTGTAATAGATATACCTAACTAACCAGCTATAAGTACGGAACTCTGTTTAAAGCTAATGTAAAATGTATGCCATATTTTTTTTTAGTTCATATAATGTTCCACAATAGCAATGCTGTTAGCGTAGATAAAGATAAAGTTTCTAAAACCAGCTGCGTTTTGAAACATGTTTAACATTAACAAACTCCACACTATTCACAAATTAGTGGGTTGATATCAACACAAAGAGCACATTGTTCTCATGATCTAATTGCACGAGCCGCTGACCGCTTGCTCATTCAATTTTGGCAAACCATAATGGCCAGAGGAAGTGGAATATTATCAATTTAGTCATCTAGCTACGTTTTGTTCTAATTGTTCGTGGTTTTAAGCAGTGACGTTATTCAATATGACAAGGCCAAATATACACCGTGAAATTTGAATCACAGTTTTGCTAGAACAAACGTTGTTCAGATTATGGTCTACTACCATACTATACCGTCCAATATGTTATTAAAACAAACTAAACTAGGCGTTCTCAAATAAGTCTTATGTTGCTCAAACGTGTTCAAACATTAACTGTAACATCAAAGGACTCATCGCGGTAGCAATATGGCATTCAAAAGATTTATGAGGAGTCCACGTGGACTACAAGGATGTCCGGCCAATGCGGGCCGAAAAGCAAATAAATAAATCAGTCTTTTTTGTGTTTTATCAAATACCATTGACGTTTTTTTTTTTTTATTGAATGGTATAGAGTGGTAGTAGACCATGGTCTGAACAACGTTTGTTTTTGCAAAACTGTGATTCAAATTTCACGGTGTATAAATACTATGTCTAGATAGACAGTCAACTGAGGAGCTCATGGCTAAGGTTACTTAGCCATGAGCTCTTCAGTTGGCTGTTGTTAAACAGCTGCACGGGTCGATCCACCAGGTTAAGCTTGCCGGGGTTGGCCAGTGGATGGGCGACCATCTTTACATACCGAGACTCCTCCGTGCCTCAGAAAGCACGTTAGGATGATGAGTGAGACACAATACGATCTTAAAGCCAACTCCCACGGTGCGCCATATCGCGGACGCGCACCAGCCCGCACGAGGACGCACCGCCACGCACGCGTACAACGCGCGTCTGCGCTACCACGCACGCTAGGTTTCCCACGGTGCGTCGTGCGCGTGCGTCCGCGATATGGCGCACCGTCGGAGGGCGGCTTTAGAGAGACTAGCAAATTACCATGAAGTATGAACCATGTAGTAGAAATGCTTCATAGTTTTTTGTTCACTGCTTTCTTTATTCAAGGCTCCTAGAGCTGATATTAGATGCTCCAGTCTTTTGTTTCATTCGACATCAATTAGAATTAATGTTCATCTGCTCTTTTCATTTCATTTTTCGATCATTTAGTAGGCGAATGAATAATGGTTCACTTTTTTTTCGGTTTTGATTCATTTTGTATGTTGTGTTCAACTTCGAATGTAAGCCACAAAAGTGAAGCGTCTGTAATGTTTTTAAAATTCCGTATTTTTTCTTCCACAGAATTTCTTCCCCAGACCATGCGCCACTAAGCGGCGCGCACACACGCGATACCGGAAGTAGCGCAGCGGCGCGCGCGCGACATGCTCGGGGTACTTCCGGTGCGGTGGGTCGCGCGCCTCAAGCATGGCGGAGTCGTCAACCAATTTATTATGGCCACCATGGGTGAGTTACCGCTTGTTTTTTTTTAACTTAAGGCGACGATAACCGACTTTTAATGATTTTAATTGTATAGGTACTGAAGATCACGTCTAAACGAGTAGTATTAATGATTTTGAATATAATATGTTAAATTAGAGCATTTTCTTAATAACTGGAATATTTTTTAATATGATTATTTATATACATTGTGAAATTAATTTATAAAGTTATGTCTAACGCGGATAAAAATCTGAAAATCCCGCAAAATCTATCAAGCATATTTTTCTGAATCCTTCACCATTTTAAACATAATTTAATTATTGATCTTTTAGTACCCGTACGTGTTTTATTAAAATTCCTTTTGTTTTATATAGAATAAATTAATAATGCGTCTAATTTGGGACAGCGCTCCTTGATGGGCGAGTCCTATAACTGGCTGGACGCACGACGCGTTGCGTGAGCTCAGTACAGAACATGCAAACCTGAAGGTCACTGTCATATATCTGCGTCTTAACATAACTTATGATCACGCCTGTAATCCCCGAAGGGTTAGGCAGAGGTACCTACCAAAAGTGTGGGTTTTTTTAAACTGGGTTAAATATACCAAAACATTCAGTAGCAATAAAGGTATTCAAAGTAACGTAGTACACAAAGATATGATCAGCTGTATTGACATAGGCGCGACAATAACAACGGGCATTCTCCTTACTCGACAAATTCCGTCAGTATGTAGGTGTATACACCACACGAACATAGCACCTATGTAATCATGTTAGGTAGGTATATGTAGGTTGGTAGGTATCATTCACTCGAACTTTATTGTCACGTCTGTTGCGATTGTGATAATGTTTTTTTACCCGACTGCCCCAGGAGGGTAATGTTTTTCGAGAGTATGTATGTATGTACATAGATACATACTCTCGAAAAACTCTCTGTCTCTGTATGTATGTATGTATGTATGTCTAATGTCTATTTCTTTGGCACGCTCTGTAACCTAAACGGCTTGATGGATTTTAACATAATATGAGGTGTCGTTAGATTTGTCTTAGTACTATTTAGCCCCATTTTTTATCCTTATTCCCCTCAGTTTTTCTTGTAAGTATACAAATTAATGCTTATAAAGTAGGTACTCCCAGGTACGGTAATGAAAAATCACTACAATAATAATTCATGACTAGCGAATGAATGAACTATCCGTCAAAACAAAACTGTTTACGCGGAAGGTTTAGATCACAAGCATTTATGTAGAATTTTGTATGGAGCATTGAAACCCATCACTGAACTGCACTCAGCTACACTCGGTCACATGCACATAATTGTCTCGCTGTTGTTTACAAACGTAAGCTGTTGTCGTTTAATTGGCTTTTACCCGCGGCTCCATCTATCAAACATAATCAGTTAGAGCCTAATGGACTGTAAAACGTCACTTTTCCGTTCAACAAGAACTGAGGAAAAAACAACTGTGCAAATAAATTGCTTCGAAAATTCATTCACTTTGTGTGTTCATTCATTCAATTCGTTCGTGGCAATGCTGCCAGCCTTTTAGGCACTTTTCCTGTTGACAGCGATGCGGACGAATTTTTTGATGCCCCAATTGCCCCATAATATGATTGTTCCCCCCCCCCCCTCTTTTATATACTTGTACATATTATTATTATTTTAGGTCTGTTAGTTTTTAATTCGTTCATTGACATTAGTGTCCTCGCGTTGAATTTTGGTACTTAGTGACTTTTCGCAGTGCATCCAACCAAAACAGCGCTTTATAAGTACAATCAGTGCATATAAATTTTTTATTGCTAATATTGTAATGATTTAAAAATTTAATTGAATAGTTGTTCACCTTACCTTCCGACCTTTTTCAGGTCATAGTCTACCCATTTGCCAAATTTTATCAAAATCTGTCCAGCCGTTTTAGCGTGAAAGCGTAACAAACAAATAAACAAACTCACTTTTGCCCGCGACTTCGTCCGCGTGGAATAGAAGAGTTACTTTGGGCTAACGCTAAAAAAACCACCAATTTTGAAACATTCTTCATTGGTGCTCCGCTCCTATTAGTCTTAGCGTGATGATATATATAGCCTATAGCCTTTTACTACTGGCTATCTAACACTGAAATAATTTTTCAAATCGGACCAGTAGTTCCTGAGATTAGCGCGTTGAAGCAAACAAACAAACAAACTCTTCAGCTTGTATATTAGTCTATGTTAGATAGAATTAACCTTCCGGAATAAATTCCGGAATTATGCTGAAAACCGCATCATAATCCGTTGCATATTTTACTCAAGTATTATTATTAGTATAGATTAAAAAGAAGTAAACTTCCGGAATAAATTCCGGAATTATGGTGAAAACCGCATCATAATTCATTGCATATTTTAGAAGTATATCGCGGTCACAAACAGACACAAAAAACGACTATGTTTCATAATATTTAGAGATGTGGGTAACTATCTTAGATTGTAATGAGCTGTGCAATCGCCCGAGTTTTATTCAAATTGGGTCTGTAGTTTTTGAGATGCAATCACACAAACAAACTTTCTCTTTTTACTACGGTTACACGTGGGCACGTGGTGTTGTGTAATATTTAAAGCCAATTAAATGTTACGCACTATAAGGTTCTTTATACCTTGAAAGATTAGGATTATTGAGGTTTCAGTACGTTTTGAAGTAATAGCAGCAGTAACTTAAGCTATGGTAGGAAAGAGTAGTAGCTAAACTACTACTCTTTCCTTCGGCCTGATCATCACTTACCATCAAGTGAGATGCAGGCAAAGAGCTTCCCCGTCGAGGGTAAAAAAAAAAAAAAAACTGCATAAAAAAACTGCCAATTTTCCTCAATATTACAATTAAATTTTTTTTTGCGACTTATGAATTCTATTTTCGAAGGATTCGGAGTATTTTAAGCGAAATTGTCGTTAGTAACTTAAATTACCATAATACTCATGCCTGTATTTCTCCGAAAGGGAAGGCAGAGATGTATGATACTCCCACATTTCACCTGCAAGCGTAGCGTGACAACCATAGAAACGGGTTTTGTCGACGGAAGAATAGACGAAATGACAGATTGTGATTGTTTATCTGTCATTTTGTCTATTCCTCCGTCGACAAAACCCGTTTTTTTTAAGCGTGCAGTTGTGTTTATGACCTAAGTCCCAAGTAACAGGGGACGACTGGGCACAGCAGACATATTATTATACAGTACTTCAACTAAACACAATTGTCGAATTGACTCACTCATGCAAACTCGTTTGCACAAAATTTAAGCCTGCGTCAGGTAATCAGTTAGTCGGGGCTGTCGCTTCCGAAACAAGTGTTTTCGTTTTATAGATTTAGTGCATTTTATTTAAAAAGTTTGGCTGACAACCCTAACACGTAGCGTAGCTTTTGTTTTCACAAAAAACACCTAGTTGAGGGACTGGGGCCGTATTATGACGTGTTAAATCCATTATTGTTCCGCTGTGAAAATGAGATGGTGCTATTTATGCAGTATAGCTCCGTCTCTCTCTCACACTGGAACAATAATGGATTTAACACGTCATAATACGGCCCCAGGTCATCTTTATACTGGGCGAGTCTATTGCCTACGCCTAGCCTTCCTACATTGTCACTCCAACTAGCCTTATAAATATACACGACAAGTTATTGTCGTAACCACTTGACAATCTTTTCAGCTGCATGGACCCATGTACCCATGAACCCTTACCAACAGGCCAATAGAACGCTAAAATGATGCATTGCAAGGGTAATTAAATTATGACGCAACAGTAATCAAATGTGACGTAATTATGAAAGAATGACGTTGATGTCTGACATTTGACTTGTCACTTTAATTTGCGATAATTTATGAGTAATAGGAGATACTTAATATGAATATGTACACGCGTCGCTTCTGTTAATATACCTAATTAAATTAATGGTGAGATAAAATATAATTGTCCGCATTATTTTAATTATCATAATACTTAACTGAACCGTTTTGCGGAGATTGCCCAGATTCATTAAAACTGAATGATTAATCTATATAAAAACCAGTAAATATCTAGTTTTTATGCGAAATATTGGCCACTAGTCAACAGATAAACTAGTTGCATCTTTGTCCATTTGTTAAACTGGATATAAACTTTCCTGTTAGAACAGGACGGCAGGACAAATCACTGAAAAGTATCGAGTCTGGCACCTTGCCATCCAAGTAAATCTCAATTCAAAGGTGTCTAAAAAAAAAGACGTGTGGCACTCGGAGACTGCCTCGGTAAAGCTATTGCATAGCTGTTTTTATCAACTTGCAATTATAATTATTTATTTATTTTATTTATACAACCAATGCCACCTAGAGGCGAGTTGCTGAACTAAAGAGACAAGCGTGATATTTAAAAAAGTCATTAAAAGTTCTGCTATTCATCGATAGATGGCAAAACTAAAAAGTATCACCACTGTGCCGGTCGGAGTGGGGGGTGTTAGGTTATTTTCGTTACGGAATTTCTGGATTCGGTCTCCACGCTCAAGGCCCGCGATAGAAGCTATGCAATAGCTTAAAACTAACGTTACTTTATAGTCGACCAGCAATTACGGCACTTCAGTCGGAATCTAAATGATTTTGAAGGATATTGCTAATCCATTGCTGCATATGTTCGAAAAATGAATCTGCTCAACAACGTCCATAACGCAATGAATGTTGTTGAACTGTCAAAATGAAAGCCAATTGCTACTGTAACTGTTACGCAATTACCCCGGTGTTTGTAAGTACTAGAAATTAAAAGACTAACGTTACTTTGTAGTCGGTCAGTTTGTGCTAGAAAATAGCAAAGAGCGTGCATCCTAAAGCCGCCCTCCGACGGTGCGCCATATCGCGGACGCACGCGCACGACGCACCGTGGGAAACCTAGCGTGCGTGGTAGCGCAGACGCGCGTTGTACGCGTGCGTGGCGGTGCGTCCTCGTGCGGGCTGGTGCGCGTCCGCGATATGGCGCACCGTGGGAGTTGGCTTTAAAAGTGGCAACGTCGCAAATAGCTGTCAAATGTTTCGCTGATTTGATTAATTTGGCAATATTACTGTATGGGAATAAGAAATATGACTAACTAGCGAACTAAAATATTGATTATGAAATGCAATAATATCAACCGAACATTTAGTTTTAGTTTTTTCACACCTAAAACACAAAAACAAATCAACACAACATCAAATTCAGTGTTATAATTGCAATTCATTAATAGTATTCTAGTTCACTAGTTATCCATATTTCTTATTTCCATACAGTAATATTGCCAAATTAATCAAAACAAGTAAATATTTGACAGACATTTGCGACGTTGCCAACTTTTTAGATGAACGCTCTGAAAGAACTCGTCATTACCTTTGAAAGCGCAATAACTGACGCCCATATAGGACACCCACGGGAACGCTGGGGCTGACCTGTTTTCTCAGCATGCTAATGCAAGACTCAGATATTCAAATAATAATTAAGTACCTCCCACAAAGCAACAGTACACAAAGTGTTGCAAAACCTGTGCATGAGTCAGTGGCGTTCTCTCGAAAGCTCGGAACTGGTTCCGTCCGTATTACACACAAGCGCGGTGACATCCACGAGGTTAAACAAGTTCAAACGAGCCAGTTAAATTACTATCTAACTGTCGCAAACATTGGCGACCAATGCATAATTATGAGATGGCCAATGGAGAAGTAAGGGAATTGGCTGGATCTTCGTGCAATACCGGTGTTTCGAGATCTGTATATTCAAATCGAATTGCTCCCAGTCGAAGTAGCCAGAAATTGCCTAATAGGTATTCGATAGACTATTTATTTGGCAAGAAAATTGTAATTTTACTACGAACGAAACATGGATATCTCAGAAGGCGTTGCTGGGCGAATCCGTGAAAAATTGCACGTACGAAAAAAGTACTGTCACAATATTTTACAAACAGTTTACAAGACCATCTCATACTCTATTGAATGCAGTTTTTTTTAATGTACAGTATAGCTCATTAACCTTCAGAAAAAAATATACTGGTGTCAATTGTTGTTAATTCAACTGATTAAAAATTAAAAATAAGAAGCAAAATACGTCATTTTTGCGTGTCACACATCCTGTCGCTAACTTTAACTAACTGAGGTTCATGGTTTTTTAAGATATATTTCAGTGTTTTTTGGGAGCTTTTACAGATTATTGTTTTTTTTTAAATTATAACATTAATTTTAATCATAAATCTTACTGTATTACAAAAAAATTCATGAAATATGATAATCAAATTAGCACCAAGGTGGACATTCCACTTTAGTCACTGCTGTTTTATTTGCTTTCAATAGTAAAAAAACTACCAAAACAAGTTATTTTATTATCATGGTAATATTATTGTGGTAGATCAGCCATTTCTTTTTACCCATCGGGCAGTTGTGACGCAGTGATCGGTGACGAAAGCCGTACTAACTACACGTAGTCGATTAAGAAGTCCACTATAGTCACAGCAATAACGTGATACCGATAAGTTCTTAAAACATTATTTTATTTGCGAATTATACTTAATGTATCTGCGAATGTCGTAAAATAATGATTTCCTCTAAAAGAACAAGGAACATTGAGTGTTGTCGTCATTATTTATATGAAGCGGAGTTCGTCACGTCCATTTAGTGTCGTGACTTATTAGTAAAAAAAAGAAAATTGTCCATATTGTCCCCTTAGTAACGGTACAATTTTTCACGGATTACGAGTGCTATATCTGACTGATTATCTGTTTACACACGTCCCTGAAATTGACGTGACTGATTGGCGACTTGACGTTGACGTGACTGACATACGTGTAGCCAACGTCCTACAACTTCTACGTAACTTTATTTTTTGACGTGACTGATCGGCAAGCTCAATGTTGCCCTTGGGCCGTTATTATTTTGATGTCTCGAAAAGTTTTGCATTAACGACCAATAAAACTCTTTACGTCTGTCTTGTTCGCTTCGAAACATTTCCTTATTGTTAGATGTAACTTTTTGACCCCATAACCTCGGTTAAGAGGTTAAAAATGTATAAACAAGACGTTAATCTTTTAAACCAATCTGTTATCTTCATGTTACGTAGGTACGGCCCATTTATGGACACAATCTTACAATCTTTGTACAGGTTATTTACCTGTTACTGATCCTACTGCCTTTCTAATTTATCATCATCATTTTGTAGCGGTTACGCCGCCACATACGAACTACGCAGCAAAGACATGACGTCACACAATTCCTGCATCGCACAGTTAGAGTTTACCGAGCGAAAAACATAGATAAGACTTTCCGAAATCAACTTACGGGCAGTTGCCCGCCAGACACAACACCCGTCTGGTTGGAGGATCCTCCCTTTTCTATGGTGGATGAGTGAACTTTACACCCTGTTCCTCATACCCCTAAAATTTTATTATCCCTAAGTCGCTTTTTTCTACCAATACCTAGGGGCCGTTCAAGTATTACGTAAGCAGATTTATTACAATTATTTACAACCCCCCCTCCCCCTTGTCAGCAAAAGTAAGCAAAGCTCTTACCCGCCCCCCTCCCATGCTTACGTAAACATTGGTATATATCGCACCTTTAAAGTAAAACCGTTACTAAACGAAAATTTTCATGAATTGAGTTATCAATGCCATCTATCTAAAATACACGTAAACTGCAAGATAAACTTGTCATTTTTGTAAAATGTAGTATTTTACGCCATTTAGCGGTAAATTAAAGCGTTACTAAACCGAGTTATGATCGGCTCACGAAATACAATATTGTGTCTATATCAATAAGAACATGTTCGTAGAAGAGTGATGACGAAAGTTTAAAGTAATAGTGTTATTATTTGGATAAACACGGCTGTACCTCACAAAAAAGGTAAGTTGTTGATTTGTTTTAATAGGAAAAGTGTTTCAATTTGTTTAAACACAGTTTTTGTGTTATGAAATTACGCAATTCATAATAAAATTTTATTGATAAAATGGTACAGTTTATATTTTATATAACATTTTATAAGGCAATAGGTTTGCCTCATTATTCTAATTAAGTTATATTATTTATTTATTATTTATTAAACATTTATTTCAGACCAGGTCCATATTTTTGTTAGTAATACCTACTTAAAAACGAATGTTAGTATTCGAACACAACACAGTTAAATTACGACATGAAGCCGCACCCATCTTCGCAGCATGGGGGAGTCCCCCCGTAATACAAGTCAACATAACTTGGAACACAATAGACGATGTATATCTAGTAATCGTTATGATGGATTTCCGCAAGGTCACGCCTGAGTCAATTAACTAACATAACTTGGGTTAGCCCTGAGTAGCTTTCGTGGATAGGGAAAAAATGCTGTGATTGAAACTTTGATAAACTAAAAAAAAATGCTATTTCCAGTTGGTTTGTTCCTAGACGAACTGATTGTAAATGTAATAAGATACTTAATAAGTAGTTAATATAGTAAGATACGTACCTACATGCTGTGATTTAAAGGTACAAACTCAAGACTGATTGATAAATAACTATGCAAAATGATTGTATGAATCTCTCTTTAATTTGTAATAAAACATTATTAATTTCGAATGTTTTTTTTATTTGTTAATATTATAACACCATAACGAATGCCAACTTTATGATTTTTAATTTAAATGTTGAATAATATTATTGTATTTATGAAATTTTAATAGTTTTCTATTTAGTAACATCAATTGCACTGTAATTTCATAGTAATATACCATAATGAACAAATTATTAATGGTAAAGTGTTACTATAATAATATAAATCAAAATAAATAATACTTTTAATTAAAAAAAATAACTTTCCTAAATCACGTGTCATAATGTAAACTGAGATCTATAATATGACCTCATTAAATGTCTTAAAGAACCCTGCACTCAGATTTTATTGACAAAAAACAGTGTCATTTTTCTAATTTTGGCTCTCCTGTAAAATTGTATAATTTCGTTTAGGTTTTACTTTAAAGGTGCGATATGCATTTGTGGGAATCCCCGAATATGCGTTTCGTTTTCAAGCATAGACAATGTGTGGGTAGCCGTATGTGTAAAAAAGTAAATAATTACTGCTGATGTAATCACCATCTAGACCCCCCCACCCCCCATGTCATCAAAAATAAGCAAAGCATAGACCCCCCCGCCCCCCTACAGTGCTAACGTAATACATGAACGGCCCCCTACAAAAAACATTTATGAAAATACTAGCTGCGCCCCGCGTTTTCACCCGCATAATTCCCGTGGGAATATCGGGATAAAAGGTGTCCTATTTCTTTCTCCTGGTCTAAATTTCTTCCAAGTCCTTTCAGCAGTTAAAGAGTAACAAACCAACCAGCAATCTCACTTTCGCATTTAAACTAGTTAGAATCCTCCTTTTGGATGTTGATTAAAAGTCTTCCGTATCAGAATATTTTTGGCAAATCATATACCAACTTTTTCGAATAAAGTACCTAGTCATTTTCAAAAAAATAATAGGGCTCAGCCAACACTCTGTCTACCCTAAACCAGCATCGTAAACAACAAAATAATACAACACTATATAAACATCTGGTTGTTCATTAATGATTACCAGTCATCTTAAAAGTCGTATTAATTAATATAGCGCGGGTTCTAATCAGCAGACCACAGATAACCATGATCTTCTTGAACGCAAGTCTAAAGGTATGCGCACATTACTGTGTAGGCCTGAGAATCGATATCGATGATCGTAGTTCTGTTGAAAACCCATTAAAATATTGCCAAAAAAAACTTAATGCCAGTTGATTCTTTGATATGGTCTCATACTATACTCTAGTATGAGATTAAAAAAATACACCTTTTGTATATTTATTTACACGCACGGGTTGAACCACAAGAAAATTCTGATTTTTTTTGAGACAGGATTGAAATTATAACTATCTAATATACACAATTTATCTGATGCTTAAGTTAACCTTGCTCCATAATTTTGTTTGTCCTTGGCAAAATTAAAGAAAACAGAATCGTATTTTTTGTTTAGCTGAGGAAAACATGTGCTAAACACATAATTTTTTCATATCATCACTAACCTCATTCTCTTTAATATCCTTAGACAATTTATCACATGGCTATAGTCTCCTCCATTTTGTATAATTGAGGTAACAATGAACGTACTTAACTTCTGATATTTATCTTACCTACTAGGAAAATTTGCCTTAAATTATTTATGAAGTTATTTTCCTTTTACGTGTTCTGGTTTGCCAAGCTGTGTCATGTTGCTGCAGTTTTAGCAATGACAGTTATTTTTTGTAAATGCCTTATTTGTAAAGGTGCGTCCAAATTGAGCGACAAGAGCGCGGCAGCAACTCGCGGCATTTGCAGGACACATTTCTGGCGCGCTCTAGTTAGGAATAAACCGACGAATGCCTGTGCGGCAGTACTTCGCGGCACATCCGAGACACGCCGCGCTCTTTAGCTGGCAATATCAAATATGCCTAGCATTTAACACGTCCGCAGAAATACGTCCATACACTGAGTGACGAATGTTTCCTAAAAATGTTTGTGCGCGGCAGGTAGGCAGAAAAGTTCGCGCGCGGCAGTCAGTCGTCCAAACACAGCGCGGCATGCCTCGCGAGGCAGACGCGCTCGATTGCCGCTCAATATTTGGAGTTTTGGACACAGCTTAACATGAACTTAACTTCTCTTTAGGTAATAATAGTTGCTGGCCGCGCCTTCACCCGCGTGGAGCCAAATTTTTTTCAAAAATAAAAGTAGCCTTAGGGTCACGCCACACCTGCCGAACGTTCGGCGCGGAAGGTTCGGTTGAATACGCTCCTAATGTTTTTCAAGTTACCTATGACACATCAGCCGAACGTTACGTCGGTTCATGAGCAAGCGTCACATGACGTGACGGAACGGAACGTTCCGCAGGTGTGCCGCTACACTAACTTACTCCTTATAACATCACCTATCTGCCAGTGAAAGCTCCGTCAAAATCAGTCCAGCTGTTTAGGAGATTTGCCGGAACAACAAACAGACTATGCAGATGATGATATGGAACAAAGAGAATTTCTGACACTACAATAATGTGTCCACAGCCTAACAGTCAGAGTCAATAACACAGCTCAAAGTTAGCGGTTGAAACTCGCCACAAATCTGACCGACCTTGCTAGGACTCGATCGTACCAGTCGTCTTGATTGAAGCTAACTCATATCATAAGTACTTGTCACTGTTTATTGATTGATACATCGATATTTTTTGTGAGAACTTTTGACCTTGTTGCTAGGTGCTGTTGATCCGCCTAAAAATCTAAATGGGAGTTATCAACATCATCGTCAGCTCATAGCAGTCCACTTTTGGACATACGCCTCTCCAATTACATTACATAAATACATAAATAACTAGCTGCGTCCCGCGGTATCACCCGCGTAAATGAGTTTTTCCTTTTAATCCCAATGTTCCCGTGGTAATATCGGAATAAAAAGTACCTATTTTACGCTCAGTGATCTTAGCTATCTACTAATGAAAGTTCCATCAAAATCAGTCCAACCATTTCGGAGGTTACCTGGAACAAACAGACAGACAGACAGACAAAAAAAAATAAAAAAATGTGTTTTTGTTGTGGGGATCGAATATACTTTCATATCGACGCTTGAAAGGCAAGATTGACTAAGCGACATTTTGGGCCATATTGAGTTACATACATAGTTCAAACCGCCTGATTTTTCTGCGTCGCTTGGTCGCACTTACGTCTTCCTACGACGACTTTTGATGTCGCTTCAGCATTTTGGATTTTACGAATTTTCACTTTTTTTTGTTTACTTAGCGACGAAATCTTTTACTTCTTTTTAAAAAATGGTGGTTGTCCTAATCGTAATATGCAATTTTAGCCCTTGGTCAATTTTTACCCTGCCCTTGGCAATATATTTTTATGCGTATGGTATGTTTTTTCCTGACAAAGAAGATTTTTAGTTATCATCTAGGTCATTTTAACTCATTTAGTATATTTTTGCGGTTTCAATTTTTTACTAACCGACACTTAACTTTTGAAATAATAGTATTTTTTAATAGTTGCATATACCACAATGTAGATGATAAAATAAGATTTCCAAAACAGTAAAAATTACGCCTGTGGTTACAAGAATTTACACGATTTTATTTCTGAAAAGTGAAACTTTAAACTGTTCTCCTGTAAAATTAGCCCTATGTCGCTTTGTCAATGTCGCCTTTCAAGCGTCGATATGCATTTACTTAAAAGCTGTTATTTTGACATTACAAACAGACACTTCAATTTTATTTATTTGTATAAGTAGATAAAGATGTATACATAAATAAATATGGGGCCGCCCAAAGTTTTTTTTTGTGCTTGGGAAATCATCTAATAACTTCTCCCGTTCTGGGCGAAGGGCGTGTCAGACTCTTACTGACTAAAACCCACCCGTGTTCCTTCAGTTGCCTGTACGTTGCCAGGGGCCACGGTCTCCCCTTAGGACTTTCCCGCTACCTTTGCAGGATTCGCGGTCTCCACTCACGAACACGGCTGCCCCCAAGTCCCCAACGGTCATGGGTTCTACGAGTAATAGATAAGTACTAAATTACAACTTCAACTTGCTTATTCTGTTAAGACTATAGAACAAAAACTGTAAAACCAAAATTAACGTCTGTATTTTTACTTGTAGCCTCTTGTAGCGTTGTGAATAAAAACCAAAACTGATTGTAGACAATCATTGACTCCGTTCATTGATGAAATCAATTGTTTTATATCGCACATAGTGCAATTGCTCAACGCTAAAGTGTCTGCACATTATGTGCACACATTTATGTCAATTCACATCGTATTTAACAATAAGCTATCTAATTAAATTACTTGTATTCAAGATCTCATATCACTAGAATATTAATCTCATTTTATGACCGCTTATTACTAATGATCGCCTGGGAGGCTATTTCACAAATAAATCGAAATTTTGGCAAACACATCCACCACCTTTCCTTCCTTTCCTTTTTTTTATGTCATCATCATCATCATATCAGCTGAAAGATGTCCACTGCTGGACATAGGCCTCCCCCAAGCACCGCCACTTCGACCGATTCTGTGCTTCCCGCATCCAGCGGATTCCTGCGGCCTTTACAAGGTCATCGGTCCATCTTGTGCGAGGCCTACCAACGTCACGTCTCGCGTTTTTTAATGTATTTAAACCGTAATTTCTTCAGAAAATCTCTAATTAGTTTATAAATTAACCTTAAATACCTATAGCATTAGGTACCTACATCTTCTGAGTTCTGACACAGCCTATACGGCAATCATTTATAAAAAAAACTACTATACGTCTGAGAGTGCTGATTTTCCACCTCATCTATTATATATTCTTCTTCTTATATACTCTTTTTAATTTTTAGTTTTTATTTTTGTCCTCTATAAAAAATCAGCACTCTCAATCAGCTATTTGCTATGTATTCGATAGTTCACACATTATTATTAAATAATGTGGGAACTATCGAATACATAGCAAATAGCTTTTCTAGCTCACAAACATAAAATAAAATCTACAAATGTTCATTAAAAAATTTACCATTTATATTACAAATTATCTCCCAGGCGATTGCTTGGTCTATACTCTATATGTCGGTAACGGTGTAAGGTAGCCCGACGCGGAATCACCCTCTAACTCATTGCAAGATAGCCTGAGTTGGCACGAACGTAAGACCCGCACCCTAACTACGTAATGCACGATCAATTTTAAATTGAAACCAATTGAAAAAGATTACCAGTCCATTGCTTCATAAGTTCGACAAAAAAGATCTGCTCAATTTTTTTTTGTCGAACCAAAAATGGTTTCAATTTAAAATTGATCGTGCATTGCGTAATTGGGGGGCCGATGCATCCCCGCAATTTCAAAATTACCAAAAAAAAACACAACTGCAGGAGGCCTCTCAGGCGATGATTACTATTACATAGTCTAGAGCCCTAGCTAACTTGTAATTGTAACAACGATTACCAAAACATTAACATTTTTCGCTAGCAATCCCTTTGCTGAGTAGGTACAGTAAATAATTAAAGATTTTTGCATGTTCTACACCATATATTAGATACAAAAGAATACTAATAAAAAAAAAAAAAAAAAAAACATACATAAAGTCGAACATAGAACCTCCTCCTTTTTGGAAGTCGGTTAAAAATGGTGGGTACTAAATACAAAATCATTCATTCATCAGGATAATTTTCTACGTATTACGTATAAAATGTATGTAATGTACATAATTAAATTGTATTGTGTATCCTTCATGGTACTGACACATGGTTATAGAAAAGCAAGCTTAAAAAAAACTAGCATGCTCTACATCTGTTCACATTTACTAACAATAAGCATACTAGTTTTATACATACAACTAAATAAGTGTGCTCAAAGCAAACAATTGGGCGGCACACGTCTGGATCAAATCGATACTAGCATGCTCATAAAGTCATAAGCATATCTGTTCAGTCGCGCTTATAGGAGCATGCTCGAATATTTGACTGTTGATTTTTGAGTATACTCGAAATAAGTATGCTCATTACTAGCAATGTTTCGACACACATGCTACTAAGTAGCAATTGCTCAATAATGGCATGCTTTCGTGCTAGTAATGAGCATGTCTGTTCGTACCCTAATGATTTGACTGCAATTATATACCACTTAGAGTACCTACTCACAGATTTATCACATAGGTGATAATTACATGTCTGTGCGCAAATATTTACACACTTCAATGAGAATGGATATACCATAGTCAATTTATGATCGACTCTTAAATACTATATCGCGATCAACTGTGTCCTCTGATAACCATGAACCTTCTTGAACAGTACGCAACAGTTGTTAGAGACGTTTATTGTAGGAATACTTTACACACCTAGAATTATTACCATTTTAAATATTGTAATCCTTTTTTTCTTTTCTTAAAATTGTTGTTTTATGAGTTGAATAAGTTATACATTCATACATAGGATCATTGCATTCTCATAATCATCATCATCATCATATCAGCCGAAAGACGTCCACTGCTGGACATAGGCCTCCCCCAAGCACCGCCACTTCGACCGATTCTGTGCTTCCCGCATCCACCGAACTCCTGCGGCCTTTACTAAGTCATCGGTCCATCTTGTGGGAGGCCTTCCGACGCTACGTCTTCCAGTACGTGGTCGCCACTCCAGAACCTTTCGGCCCCCCTTCTCCCCCCCATTCTCATAATACAAATACTAAATTTGTAACCCAGGGGGATCGGCGTTCAGGTATTTAATCTGTGGTTGAGACCTGAAATACAGGTTCTGCCTAGTTCGGCCCCAAATACTTTTGTGTACTTTAAAGTTAGATTAAGCAAACTACTTGTTAAAAATTTACATTTATGTGTATATTTATGTGAATAAACATTATCATTATCATCATTATCACTTTTACCAAACATAAATAAGTAGATAATTTGTATCTAAATACCACTGAAATGTAAACTGAAAAGCTACCTAGGCTGAACCTATAAACTAAGCAGGCATATTGCGTCAAAATAAAATATTGTTACAGTAAGCAACAAAATGGAAAATAGGTTCGTTGTCTGGATTTGAGCCCGGTTGATGGCAATAGGCTCGCCCCGGATTGCATGGAACTTAAACATAACTGGCGAAATGAGGGTGTCTTGTCTAGATGTACCTAGTAAGCCACACCTTGGCCTCGCCCTTTGGGGAATACAATGTTTTGCGTTAAATAATAGAAAACAAAATATTTATTCTTTTTGTCACACCAAGTAAGCACTGATTAAACCCGTGGATTAAACCAAATAACCTGTGTTAATAGGGTGTCACTTATATGATTTTTTTTCGAATTTTATCCTTTTTTAATTACAAAACCATACTTAAATATGAAATTTTACTTTTCTAGCATGATTGCAACCGTGTTTTGTCCTAATATTTGGTTAGTCCTACAAAATTAATAAAAATGCAATAAATGAAGTGAATAAAAGACAAAATGAAATAAGAGAAATATTTATCTTTATTTAAACATAAAATAACAATAACCACCAACTCATTAAACGTGATGATGACAAGCAAAAAGTAGGTAACAATTTTCTTTATAAATTCTGTTTCAAAGGAACACAAGCTCCATCGAAATGGCGAGTATTCGAAGCTGTTGTGTCGCACTCGCAATACACTAGGGACAGTAAAAACAAAATTGGGTACATTATACTATCTGTGGTAAACCACATTAAGTTGATATTGTCTCTATTTGTAACAAACACTAACGAATTGACTTTAAAAATAATATCTCCAATTCTACACCTTATAAAATGCTCGTGTATGCAATAATTTAAAAAATAAGTGACCCACTTTCAGTATTTTACGTTGTAAGTAAACTCCAAAGTTTGCATTTGATAACCTATGACCCGGAAGTAAATATTGTAGGAATAATGTGATTCATAAAGTTACGAAATAATCACTGTGTTTAAATCCCAACTAATAATATAAATGCGAAAGTGAGTTTGTTGAGCTTTCACGCTAAAACGGCTGAACATATTTGGATGAAATTTGGCACATGGATTAGGACATAGGATACTTTTGAAGTGAAAACTTCTTTAGGCGCGTTGAACACTTTTTGGGTGAACAAAAATCATGAAACTCACGTCATCGTCACCGAAGGCTATATGTATCGAACGAAAGACATCAATGCGAGAATCAAAAAGTTACTTAGTTTTCATTTCTATCGGCAGTCCCCAAAGACCGATTTTATTCCGATCGAGACTTAAGGCCTGTGCAGACCAACGCGACGCGACGGCGCGACACAACTCGAACAATACAATTTCTAAGAAAACTCCTCGGTATAACAATAGCCAGTGTCGCGTCGCACTGACACGTCGCGTCTGACTGCACGAAGCATTATGCGGCGGAAACCTAGGGGCGCAGCTAGTCAAATTATAAATAGGTAGGCACAATCATACTGATGTTATTTTGGCTTATTGGTGACTCGCCCGAATAAACTGGTACGAATCCGGACGAATCGACCATTTGAATAAATATTAGTTTTTCTTGAGGCGATTCGTACGAATTTTTATCGTGTGGACGAATCGACAACTCCAGCAATACGTAGTAGTAAAGTACACTAGTGCACAGAAGTGGTTAGAGTAAAATATAATATATTGAAATAAACAAGATGAAAAATTAATAAATTATTATTCAGATTAAAGGTAGCATAATTAACTTGAAACTGTGAAAATAATACAGGATGGCAATTTATTCAATTGCATCCGTCAAGCGGGCCATCTACCCGTCATACTGAACAACTTTCGCTATGAAATTCATAACAGACAAAAAAAAACAAATTTGTCGATTTATACACAAATAAATTGGATTCGTACGAATCGCCTCAAGAAAAACTAATATATTTTATTAAAATGGTCGATTCGTCCGGATTCGGACGAGTTAATTCGGGCGAGTCACCAATAAGCCGTTATTTTAGTCAGTATACCTAACACATTTAAAACTGTATCCTCTGAAAAAGTAGTAACTCTTTTTTACGACCGGAATTGATTACATAATAAAGTCTTTAACAAACAACAAGATAACCATCGTACAATGCCTCTCAACTAAGATTTCACTAGGCAAATCGTTTGCATGTCTTATTAGGCAACATCATCACGATTCGAATCACGGCTGTCATTGCAAGGAGACCTAATTTAAATTCAGTGACGGACGGACACGGCACACAAACTTGAGTTGATTAGACGGAATTGATGTATTGATATTTTAGGCACTGGTGCGTCTTAATTTAGTGGTTTTTCGAACATTTGTAATTTCTGGCTTAGTATAAAATATAAAACACATTTGTGACTAGATTGTCAATATGCCTGTGATAGTAGGTTCTTCAGGGTCTGTTGTATATCTTGGTTTTCCTGCGAATTCGATCACGCAAGGAAGCTTCATAAATAACCCTTTCTATTTTCCTTTGAGTGGCTTTCAGCCTTACCTATCATCTTTTGCCGGTGGTTAATGACTAACCTGGTGGCTTCGCTTAACATGCTGCCGTCGAGAAATATCTCACGATGTTTTGCTTCACCTTCACCGTTTTGAAGCAAGTGATAATTATACAATACTAGCGGACCTGGCAGACTTTGTTCTGCTCGAACAGCGCCACCTACCGGGTCCAATTGTATTTTTAAACCATTCAGAGACCCACTCAAATATACACAAAAAAATTCATCCATATCGGTCCAGCCGTTTAGGTGACAAACACACGTACCGAAGAATTATCTTATTTTAGAGCTTTATTATATGGCATTTAGTCAGCAAACACGTTTTAATCATTACTGGCAACACACACCAGACAGACTTTCGACTCGAAAAGATGGAGGCATCGGTAATTTGAGAACTGCCCAATCGCATCCCAAACACCGATTCGCCTCTTTTCGAACTTGGACCTATCTAACTGGTTAGTTTGTCTTAGGCATTCAGTATCTTCAAAACCTTTAAGCGTAGGCTCCAATATTTAAGACTTGTTGTTATTTTGGTTAGAACTAACCTGTAGCACCTGAGCTGAGTTAGGCAATCAACGCAATAACCTTGACCGTCTCGGGCCAATCAGTGAACCGGCTTCCACGTTAATCAAATTATAGAAAGCAGTAAAGCCTTATCTTTCTGCGTTAATTGAAATAATTGACTGCAACAGTTAACTTGCTCCATGGCTGAATAGTGAAGAATAGCATGAATTTAGATTTTAGATGATATGTATAGTCCGTGTCGCTTTAGCATGGCTATATCGGTCATTGCCCTTTCCCTAATATCTCTCCCAGAAACCCAAACAATAAACTATGTTTATTTTTTCGTTATTGGAACATGTTGAAGATCACGATAAATATTGATTCAAAACGCTAACGGACTTTTTTTTGTTATTTGAAATAAAGAATGCTAGAAAACGTAGGGGTTCAATAGGGGTGCCGATTCTCTTGTACACCGAACTAAACTAACTAAACTACGACTAAAATACCTTACTTTTGGCTATGAGAATCTAAAAGCTATTCTGCGGAAAAATATCTCTAAATTAAAAAATAATTTTGACACAATATCTAAAATTGAATTTGACAGTCACGTCGCGACCCACGTGGTACTTGTTTGCTCTACCCCGTGATTTTTTTTAGAGTCAGAGGCGCGCGGGGGGGGCAGCCTTGACGTATTTTGTATGGAATTTTAAACTTTTTTTATGGAAAATATGAAAAAATATTACCTGTGAGTAGGGGCATATGAGGTTACGAGTGGCAGAGGGGGTCGAAATTTCCATTATTTTTGCGCTAGGACGCACCGTTTTCGAGATATAAGCAAAATAAAAAAAAAGATAAAGTTTTTGCAGCCGAAGTGTGTGAATTTTAGTTCATGCCAACTAATTTTATTCCACTCCTTTTTAATCGCGTTTAAAAATAGACTGATTTAGTTGGATAATCTAAATTTTTAGGTGAAAAACGTCAAATTCAGAATAGAAAAATTGCCATTTTCACTAAACTAATAACTCAGTGCAATCTTAGTGCTGTCAAACTAAAATATAGTTAAGTTGTGTCACTTTAGACTATTTCAGAATGGGAAATGCTCGTTTGACAGGACTAAACTAAATTTTAGTGATTTTTAGTCTAGTTTAGAGGCATTTGTGACAAGAGAATCGGCACCAATGACCACTATTGCCACGCTAAAGCGACTGGGTATAGAACAGAAGTGAATTGTGAGATACCGGCAAATACAGATGCATGGAAGAAGAAGCCGTATTGTACTGATACCAAAGTATAAATTTGAATATCATCATCATCATTTCTATGAAAAGAGTTCCACTGCTGGACATAGGCCTCCTACAAGCATTGCCACTTCACTTCTGTACTTCTCGCATCCAGCTGATTCCTGCGGCCAACACAAGGTCATCGATTCACCTTGTGGGAGGCCTTTCGATGCTACGTCTTCCGGTACGCGGCCGGCACTTCAAAACCTTTCCGCCCCATCGGCCATCTGTTCTACGAGCAATGTGCCCTGCCCACTGTCACATAAGTTTATACTGTGGTTTAGCTATTCTTTGGGCTATGCCGGTTGACCTTGGTTCTCCTGCGGATCTCAGCATGCAATGTATACAGGATGGAAGGGTAAACACCGTTGTCACTCAAACTATGGGTAGTTGGCTTAAATATAAACATAAAAAACCGAGTAAAAAAAAATTACGTTATTTTCTTTAACAAATATTAAAAAGGTTATTGTCCGACACCGTCCGCAAATTCATGGATATGCACCCGCCCGAGTGACGTAATCGATCGCCGCTCGTCCTACCTACCTACACAACACATGAATACAATACCTACAACCTTTTCCTGGCTTAAGACAGGCAAAAATTACCTTAGGAATTGTGTGACGATTCTAAATGTACATCTTTAAAAAAAAAAGTTGTGATTTTCCATTGAATTTATGTTCTCTAAACGAAACCAAACCAGTGGTTTGAAGGATAACGGTGTTTACCCTAACACCCTGTATATATTGAAAGGCAAATGCAAGCAACTGAGATGAGTACATAGCTATCTTCTTTTTCGAGTTCCACGACAACAGTCTTTTGTGTAACGGGAGTGAGCACAGGCCTTAGTACCTACTTTTCAAAAACACTTAGGATAATAATGAAATACAAATCCAAATGATTAAATGTATCAGACGAGATAGAAAGATCTCTATCGAAGACCATGAAACTGTTGGTCCGGCAGCACATCAATTTACTACAATCTGTCAAATTTCTTTAATAGATTGTCAACTTTATCGCTAAAGAATAAGGTTCAATGTTGGTTGGGAAAATTTGACAGATCTCTATCGAAGACCATGAAACCGTTGGTCCAGCTTAAGTACCTTTCAAAGACAATAAAGAATTAAATGCAAATCTTCGAACTAACAATACAATACTACGTCAGACAGCCCAAAACATTGTGCTCGTTAAATTTTATTAGCTTTTTATCAATGTCCGCTATTTCCTATTGTGCTTTCTGATATGGAATGTAATTTATTCCTTATTCGATCGTTAATAGGAGTTTGTTTAGCTCGTAAGGATTAATTTTACAATGTTATGGATTGAAGAATAAGAAACTGTTACAAGGTTTCTTGAAAGTGTCTTATAAATCAATTGTTTAGCAGTGATTATGCTATACGGAATGACAAAGTAAATTGTCATTCTCACAAAAACAAGCATGTGATTTGATTTGCTGATCAGTTACTTGATCAGCCTGTCCAAAAAGGCTACCTACTACTAAATGTACAATTAGCCTTATGGCTACTACACACAGTGTAGCGGCATTGCCGCCGGCACTGCCGCCGGCCTGGCCGCCGGGCGCGCCCGGCACTGCCGCACAAAGCCGCACAAAGTAACGCAAAGGAAATGAAGGCGCAAAAGCCGGAGGCACGTGCCGCGCGGCATAAGCCGGCGTACATGCCGCCGGCATGTGTGTAGCCATTACAGCGTTTGCGCACTGCATTATATCCGAAATACCAAATTTGAATTCGAAATCAGACTTCCATCCGGATTGGAAATGTTCTAAATTCAAAAGAGTGCGCAAACCCTATACAAATAATACCATAGCTTACCACAAGTGGATACATTGCTAGGCCGTAGTATTATATTATCTGTGGCTAGGCCTAACACCACTTGAAGAGTGTCTGTCGAGTTCTTGCCCGTTCTTCTCCATAGGAGAACTACTACGAGTACGCTTTGGAATGGGCAACTAGCTTCATCTTTCTGACTGACAATTCAAAAGTACCTGTAGTAGTTTGTGTTTGAGTTCTATGTCCATTAATCCATTTTCAAAAGTATTTTCTTTAATTCTATTCTTCTTCTTCTTCTTCTAAGCTTAATGATGGCAATCTATGGAACTGGCCCAGAATTTGGCTTGTGTTCTTATAGACCCACCTTGTCTGCCATGATTTCATTCAATCACAACAATATTCGTGTATGCAATTTTAGATATCTGTTCACCAGGTGCAGGACACGACATTGCAAACTGTATAGTCATTATAATTTTAAACTAACAGTAATATTTATAAGTTTAGCGAATGACATAGTTAGCTTAGTTATACTTACAGCTTAGCTGGTAAAATAATGGCTGTCTGGAATTCTCAATGCACTTGCTGGCTTAATTATTGAGTAGGACTTGCTTTAGCACGCGGTGCCTCTCGCGTTGTAGAGTCACCTATATCTTGGACATATGCGTTGCTGGGGAGTTCTCTAGCGCCACTTGTTTTTCTAGAACACTAGGCAGTGGAGAAGACATTCTCCGGGGGTAAAATTAAATGATATTTTATTTAGACTACTGTCATCGAATTGTATATCAACAACTAAAAGAGAAAAGGATAATTATTGTCATCCTAACTAATTGTAAATGCGAAAGTGAATTTGTTTGTTTGTTTTTTACGCTTTTACGCTAAAATGGCTGAACGGATTTGGGTGAAATTTGGCACACGGGTAGACCATAACCTGGAATTGGACATAGTATAGTTTTATCCCGATATTCCTTTAGAATCGAAACTTATGCAGGTGAAACCGCGGAGCTCAGCTAGTACTTAATCAAATCGCAATGCTTGGTAGTCTGATTGGTGATAGCAGTTTGGTATTTTTACCAGATACTCCAAAGAAGACTGCATCATATTTTTATACTTTGTGGTAACTATTAAGGGGATTTATAGTATTTATAGCAGCAATTAATACAATGTAATTGCTCAGCTCTAGTATTTATTTAATCGCTTACTGATTAGCAGCAGTATTATCATATTCATAACATATTCTATGAACTATTAATGATTGCACGGATTGAATAGATGTAATCTAATGCTTGACCACTTTATTAACTTGTACCAGTAGAATGCATACTTTCAAATTCATCACTATTCATAAGCAAATTGCATTTTATTGTGTGTGAAGCTTTTACAACGACCCTGCAGAGGCTTCAGTTATAAAGTTTAAATAGCACATATTGTGATAAAATATGTAATTTTAATTATGTTCCTTTGCCCTCAAAACGTTGAAGGAAAACATCGTGGGGAAACCGATATATCCAAAAACCAAAAATTCTATGACCTATGGTGAGGTGACAGTACCAACGAGCATCTGGGCCCGCGTGGTGGATTACGGTCTACAGCCTCTCACAGAGAGGAGATCTGTGTCCGAAACCCCAGCAGTAGGAAGGTCATACGCTGATTATGCTGTTTATCTTTAGTACTTAGTAGACCACCACTTTGGTGATGATGCTCGAATGAGCATTCAAACGAATGTTTGAATAATTTAAGAACTAATGGGACTTAAAATGATTTTAAGAGGAGAGCGTCAGCGCTCTGTTTTTATGCTAATAGGAATGACATCGACTGCTGTCAACTCCGCTACCAGATTAGTGACTTAGTTTTCCTCTGTCGCTTAAAAACAGCGCTGGGACTCAGTCTCACATAGGGTCGTAGCATTATGCTGAGCGATGGCTGTTTTGCTTGTATGTGACGCATAATTTCCCACAACTTAAAAGATAAAGAATTCTTTGTTCTCAGCAATGACAAAGCGTCTAATATGTATAATGAATTAATGAGAAATGCTAATTACAAAATGATTAAATGAACTCTGATTAACAAATGATTATGTAAGTAAGAGTAATAATGATGATTAATAGTTTATTGATACAGGTGCTAACACTGCACGAGGCTGCATGCGCTACTTTCTATTATAAACAATATTGTTTACATACACATTCTAGTAAGGAGACATCGATCACTAAGGAGATTGTTTACACGATAGATACACGGTGTAGTTATGTTGTTTAGAAATGCTAAATGTTTGACAACATGATGCAAGTTAAAATGATGAATTGAACAATTTACTTAGTTTGAATTTCCGAGCGTTAATTGAGAAATGTACTATACAAGCCTTGGCCGCAACAAGGCATTGTTGACTCAAGTACACACTTTTCACGTTCTGCCATCAATGCCCCTTTTGCAGGCCGCGGCAGTAATGTAGGTACTATAGTAATAGTAATTTATTTCCAAACTTCATACACGTTACATCAATGAGGTTCATCATTACCTCTGAACTAGGACATCCTGTATGACAGGGGTCGAGGTTTCTCCAGTTACATGGATTAACATAAGAAGGCTTAGACTAAATACAATTTATAGTTATTTTTATAATAATTAAAAGAAAATTGAGATACAATAAAAACATTTAAAAGAAGGCAAAAATTTAAAGTTAGTAAATGTTACTAATTCTAAAGCATAGGTATTCTCGGGTAGTATGAGTGTGGGATGTTGGATGCACTATATCAGAGATTCCATTAGGAATTTCTCATGTGACATCCCCTCGCAGTCTGGAGTTGGTGGTGTGATACCCCCCCGTACCTCGTAAAGCACGTAAACTCGTTGGCTCTGATCTCTCCGTGATCATGACAGATGGTTGTCACATCGGACTATGAGAGATAAGGAACAGAGAGATATTGCACCTGTGTTTGCGCACACACAATGTGCATTTTAATATTTCCTGCGTGTCTGGCTAATCTCCGTTGAGATTGGCGACCGTGACAGAAATCGGTCGGGAGGATTTTTATGTGCCATAAAGATGTCGGCAGTCTTTGGAGATTGCCGATAGAAGTGAAAATTAAGTAACCTTTTGATACAACGTAACGCCATCTAACGAAAATGTCAGGAATTTATGTGGCTTGCTGTCAGTACAAGAACGAAAGCTGTAGCTCCATTAAAAAAAATCCAAAAATATAAAACAGAGTGCGCTGTCGACAAAATTTCTACTCTCCTTCCGTCTTACGAATTTTCGATTAGCTCACGTGTCCTGACGCGAGTTTAACATTTTTTACCCATAACAAAAAAAGTGCACAACGCCGCTAAAGAAGTTTTCGCTTCAAAAAAAGTTTAGCATAGCAAACTACAAACATACTATTACCATTTGAAATAAGATTAGACATTGAACTAAACGTTTTTTACAGTCCGTTCAACCGATTTTGTTCTTCTATTGCGTTGGTGGCATGACAAATGGCAGCTGCAGTTAACAGTTGGTATTGTAACCACTTTTTTGCTTTTAATGCCATCCTTATGCCTACGTTATAGAAATCAGAATCGGTAAAAAGGTTTGTTCTTATTTCAAATGAGTTTATGTGAACATAAGCCCTTACAATAAATTTGCCCTAGAATTCTATAACTAGCGTGCGAATTACGTCGTCAGCATGCAATTTTATAAATTGCTGCGGAGTCATTAAATGACGATAAAACAAATATAAATGTTCTATAAATCAATATACTTAAATGAATCAGCATGACTTATATTTACCAGCTCTATAAATTAAAATCTATATCATTTTCTTTAGTCTATTCTGCAATTACAATTTGCTATAGTGCGTCAATCATTAGCAGATTTAAATACGTAATTAGGTACTTGTAAATATGGTTGTTAACTCATTAGCAAACCGCCTGAGGCGCTGCAGGCGTCTATAAGCATAGGTTTCCAATTAAATTGGGTGGGTCGTCAATTTATTTGCCAACTTATTCACACAAATACATTCTTGGGTAGCCAATAACTGATCCTACTCTTTCCTTCATTTTACGTCTACACATCCTTTCATCACATGCGCGTCATCAAAAATCCGTATTGCTTGCTGTCGCTTACAGCCTGCAGATTATTATTTTTTTAAAGAAATCTATAAACTAAACAGTTCGATCGTTTCGTGTATGTATTAAAACCATTTAGGCCTAGCCCGCACTGCGATGAAAAATCGCGCGCAATTTTTATCACAAGTTTGTAACACGCCATGTTTTTCTACACACACTGGCGATTCAAAATTCGCACTCGTTGCAATTCCGTACACTGAATAATATAAACCGCGCGAATAAAATTTACAGAGCTAGTCCGTAATTCTGCAGTCCTTTGCCTGCGTTTGTTTTGCGTCAATTTCAAAATTACAATGACCTTTATTCTAGTAGCAATAAGGTTGCTGTTGCGTTGCCTCTTGGGTTACTCTCAGATGTTAAATACATAACTATAAAGGACTGTAAGGCGTAACCTTCCACATCTCCTCTTGCCTTTCAATAACTCTAAAACTCTATCTCTCCTTTGTTACAGTCACAATCCCAGCCCTAAACTTCGGGATGCTGATGGGCTGGCAGTCTCCAATGACGCCAATCCTGCAGTCACCCGACGGGCCGGCGCCGGAGCCAATCAGCGATGAGACCATATCGTGGATGGCAGCTATTACCTTCATGCCCCCCATCTTCTGCGGGTTCATGGTTGGCGACCTCGCTGATCGGTGGGGCAGGAAGCTTACTACTCTTTTGACGGCGTTGATGCTTGTGGTAAGTTTTTAATTTATATTTTTTGACTTTTAATGCTGAGCGCACGCTGTAAACGCGGTAAGCCGCATTGCAAAAAGGCGCCAAAGCACATTTGTAACCGTGGTGGACCGAACCGCAACGCAATGATTGTTTTAAACAGATTCTTCGAATTAGAATTTGAACTGTGTCCAGTCCAGTGAAATAAAACTGCGCACATATTGGTGCGGGTCTTACCAAAAAACCTCTTCTCCTCTTTTGTATATTAACCGTTGCACACGACAATCGGGCCGCATCGCATAACAGCGACTGCAAAAATACGCCTGGCGGTGGCGAGCAATCCGCCAGTGCATTGCGCTACACGGCCCGATGTGGCTCGCCTGGTGGTTCATACAAAATGTACTAAAGTGATGAAGGAGGATTTTTGCAAAGCGTTGCGATGCGGTGCGACCCGCCCAAATGTGCGCGAGCCTATTCTCATCACACACATTGAAGATAAAATATAATATTATATTATAGCTAAATCCTTTAAAAATCCTTTAAGGTAAATAATTATACATTAACTTCACTGTGTGTGGTGCCGGTCCATTAAATTGTACGGTGAGCGATATGTTGATTATTTTAAATTTTATGTTATCTTCAAAGTGTGTGACGACCTTAAATATTGTATAAGTTCAGACACTGTGTCCTGTAATTTGAAGGTTTAGGTGGACTTTATAAGCACGAAGGCGTTCGTAACATAACGTAGCTAGATTATTTATAATCTGCAATCGCCAACTCGCAGTACTTGCCTAGGCGGAGTGATCTTCTATTCAATATTTTTCTGTACGAGAAAGAGGTTGATCATCATAGTTTCAGCCAAAAGACACAGCCCTCTCCACCCAAATATCGCCTTAACGACCGAAAAACGCTTGCAATCGCCTAATATTAATATACAGGGTCAAACCAAATTAGCTAACGAAACTCCGGCGACGACGTGATGGGTATCGAACTATCGATATCTGAACATGATAAAACAAAACAGAAATTAAGAGGGTTTATTCTGAAAGTTGGCAACGTCGCAAATAGATGTCAAATATTTCGCTGTTTTGATTAATTTGATAATATTTCTGTATGGAAATAAAAAATGTGGCTAACTAGCGAACTAGAATATTGATTATGAAATGCCATAAATTATTATCGTAACACCGAATAGTTAGTTTTAGATATAAAAAAAGAATTTACAAACTTTACAAATGCCTTTTTTTCACCTAAATCGGGTTCAACATCAAATTCAATGTTATAATTGCAATTCATTATTAATATTCTAGTTAGTTAGTTAGCCACATTTCTTATTTCCATACAGTATAATTTTCAAATTAATCGAAACAGGTAAATATTTGACAGCTATTTACGACGTTGCCAACTTTGGATGCACCCTCTTAATTTGATGATGTTTTTTGTGGTGTCGTAGACCGCAGTAGGCGTAGACACTGCTACGCCGTAGCAGTGATAGCCTAGTGGTGTCACCATTGGACTATCATTCAAGTCATAAGAAGGTCTCGATTTCGAACCCAAGGACTTTTCGGATTCACTGTATATATAAATATCACTTGCTTCAAAAACGGTGAAGGAAAACATCGTGAGGAAACCTGAGCCTGCCTGAGCGATATTTCTCGACGACAAGTCAGTCAAATGACGTCTGCAGAGTTTCGCTACCTATTTTTATTTGACCTTATCTATTGCTCTATCTCATGGAAATGGACAGGACACATAATTAGGGGAATAGAAAAATGGAGCAAAACATTATTGTTCATTGGTATCCTAAAAGTAAAATAAGGAAACGAGGCAGACCATCTAAGCGCTGGGCCGATGAAATCATGACAATGGCAGGAAGTTTGTGGACTAGGACAGTCAGGAATAGGAGTAGGTGGAGACAACTGGGAGAGGCCTTTGCCAAAGGGCAAACAGTCTAAGAGTGTATAGTAGCATTAGGTTAAGCAAATATTGTAACAGAAAAAAAAACTGAATAAAGGCTATTATTATTATTGCTCTATCATAGATCAAGCGCCATTGCCCTCCAAAACACAGCGACCCCACAAATTAATCAAGAGTTTGTATCCACTCGTCGCATACATTACTAGTAGTTATTTACTGGAAGATATTGTTTACTAGCAGCTGTATCAATTATCGTTTATTGATCTGTTGTTTTGGCTAGATCACTTTGATCAACTATGATAAGCAATCAATTAATATTGATCTGGAGTAAGTATTATGCAATAATTTATGCTACCAAAATAAACAAGAGAGGAGCTCGTGGGGTCGATCAATCAGGTTAAGCTAAGCTTGCCGGGTTTGGTCCGTGGATGGGTGACCTTTACATACCGAGACTCCGCAGTGCCTCGGAAAGCACGTTAAGCCGTTGGTTCCAGCTGTATTCCTGAATCTTTGACAGTCGTTACGGGTCGTCAGAAGCCCGAAAGTCTGACAGCCAGTCTTACCAAGGGGTATCGTATTACCCAGTTTACTGGATTGTGGAGTTAGTTAGGCAGTCCCTCCATTTAAAATACAGGAATTCAGCTGCATCCGGTTAGACTGGAAGCCGATCCCAACTTAGTTGGAAAAAAGCTAGGAGCACGGTTCCAATGGGTCGTTTCCTATAGACAAGAGCCAGCAAGAAAATCCACGGTTACTCTTTTAAAAATAATTGACTTTTAAATTACAATGTTTTCAAATTGTTTAATAGGTATTGGAGGACAGTGTAGGCCTTTCAAAAAGTAGAATGATTAACAAATCTAGTCTGCTAGGCTTACAATGTTCTCACATTCACAAAATAGAAAAGAATCTATAATAAAAGATAAATAAAATAATAAAAATCTAGTTAAACCAAGTGACATGATTACCATTAAAACTGTAACAAATCTGAATATCATGTCCACAAAAGCCAAAAATAAAGAGTTGAAACTCAATTGTAGGTAGGTACATAATATAATGTCAAATAATGATTTGATTGTGTGACACGATCACTTACAAGAATAAATAAATAATATTAATAGAATAATAAAAATTATTGAATTATATGTAAAGAATTATTTTCAAGAATGTAAATCACTAACGAATCCTTATTCCACAGATAAGCTGGACTATAACCCTGTGCTCTCTCCGTCCATGGGCGCTGATCGCGTCGCGAGCCGTCGCGGGGCTCGCCTGCGCAGGCTGCTATGTCGTCATACCGTTATATTTAAAGGAGGTAAGTAGTACGCATTACCCTCAGACTTTGTTTGAGACGGTCGATTACTATAATTTACGGACCGTTTTTGGTTAATATTAAGTGCCACTAGCGGCACTCTATCCCTATCGGATAAAGTGCCACTACCGGCACCCCGCCTCGGCCCGGCTAAAGTGCCGTAAGCATTGCATACTCATTGTCACTGGCACTAAGTCACGTCACTTGGTATTTTGTTTGATAGTTGAGGTTAGATCGCTGTAAAACACCACATTCCCAAAACATTACATTCTCTTGTGACTAAACGGACCATGGCACTCGCCGGCCGCTACCGCGGCACCGCTCGCTACGCTCGTTCGGCTCGTGCGTTGTGTGGTCACAGTTCTAACTTACCTTTCAGCCATTTTCATTTGCTAAGCCAAGGGATTATGGCAATTAGATTTAGCCGGCTATAAATGAAAGCCTAACCTCAACAATCAAACAAAATAAAAAGTGACAGTGATAATGCAATCCTTACGGCACTTTAGCCGGGCCTAGGCAGCGCCACTAGAGTGCCGCAAGAAATCTTGCGGCACTCTGTATACTTCCTAGATATTATTCTATTCTTCAGTCGACAAAACCCGTAGAATACCCGTTTCTATAGTTGTCATTCTACGCGTGCTGATGGAAAAAAGTCTTTATGAGAATATTATGACACTTCCTGGAACTAAAACGTCAGGGATTGTCCGATATCGTCGCCCGGTGACCACAAAGTAATAGTCATTTTTTTTGGGAAAGTTCGATGGCCCATACATTCTGACAAGTAGGTGTATATTAATAATAATTCATCATGAAACACAATGGTAGATATTTCATAACGTAAAAAATTTCAGGAATTACCTACCATTGTTAATTTGTTACCTGTTTAATCACCTTTACTACGCATGAGGAGTACCTAAGATACATTATTTTCCAATTATTTTTGTGGTTTTAACTACGTCATAGCATTTTAGTCATAGGAAGATTAATTAAAAACCAGGTAAATGGGAAGTTTTCCTATGATTTCAGAAGAGAGAACGATGTCATAGTCTTGTGGTGGGTGTGCTTGTAACGTGTACCTGTTGTACTTCCTTGTTGTATGACGTGCGAGGAAACTTAGGAGTCGTCATAAATTCATAATCGGTGTTTTTACCTTACTATTGACAATGAGAATCTTTTCTTTTTCGTGTGGTTATAATAGTGACTAACCTGGTATCAGAGTTTTAATGGGACCTTTAACTTGGCTTCACATGCCGTCAAGAAATATCTCTCAGGCATGCCGGTTTCCTCACGATGTTTTCCTTCACCGATTTGAAGGAAGTGATAATTATACAATACGCACATGAATCCGAAAAGTCAGAGTTGCGTGCCTTGGGTTCGAACTTGAGACTTATGACTTGGCAGTCTGACGAACCACTAGGATATCACTGCTATACAATGATAGGTTAATGTCGGTTTCTGAAGTTAAGTCAGAGTTAGACTTGTTCTCAACTCCAAACTCTCAAATCAAAACCGGGTGTTAGGACTTAGATAAAATAATATATTCAAACAAAGAGCAGTGGTGGCCCAGTGGTATCGGCCCCGACTTACGAGTTGTAGGTCGTGGGTTCGAACCCAAGCAGGCGCTTTACTTTGTGCAAATAATTTCATCAACTGCTCTCAAAAACGGTGAAGGAAAACATCGTGAGGAAACCGGCATGTCTTAGAACCATAAATTCGAAGACATGTGACATCTACCAACCCGCACTGGGCCCGCGTGGTGGATTATGGCCCACTCCCTCTCACCGAGAGGAGGCCTGTGTCCCAGCAGTGGGAACATTAATAGGCTGATGATGATGATGATGATGATTCAAACAAAAGACTTCAACGCCAATCATTTACAAATTTACCCAAACTAACCTCCCATTTTCTCCACAGATAGCTTCAGACAACATCCGAGGCGCGCTAGGGTCCCTCTTCATCCTGTCTCAGAACCTAGGCTATCTGGTGGTCTACGTGGCAGGCGATATGTTTTCCTTCGACGCAGTGCTATGGCTCTGCACTGCTGTGCCGGCCATCTTTCTGGTTGCTTTCATTTTTATGCCGGAGACACCGGTGTTTTTGGTTAAACAGGGGAAGATAAAGGTAAGAATATTAATTAATAGTAGTTATATTTATTATATTATTATTTATCTATGCATATTATAAATTAAAGCTCGTTAAAAGGAGCTCGTAGCTAAGTTTTAACAGCCGCACGGGCCATCACATTAAGCTACGCTTACCGTTGTTGGTCAATGGATGGGTGACCATCTCTACATACCGAGACTCCTCCGTGCCTGCCGTTGGTCCCGGCTGTCATTCGTGGATCTTTGACAGTCGTTACGGTTCTTCAGAAGCCCGAAAGCCTGACAACCAGTCTTACCAAGGGATATCGTATTACCCAGTTACTGGGTAGTGGACATCAGATAGGCAGTCGCTCAATGTAAAATACTGGTATTCAGCTGCATCTGGTGAGACTAGAAGCCGACCCCAAAACATAATTATGTAGTTGGGAAAAGGCTAGGCATATTATAAATTGAAGTCACTTTTCGTGTCTGTCTGTGTGAAAGCGTTGTTCTTCTAAACTACGCAACGGATTTTGATGTGGTTTTCACCATCGTTTAGAGAATTTAATCCGAAAGGTTTATGTATACAGGGTCAGGGTAAGCAACCATATGAGCGTGCATTCTGAAAGTTGGCATAGCTGTCAAATATTTACCTGTTTTGATTAATTTGGAAATAATACTGTATGGAAATTAGAAATGTGGCTAACTAACTAACTAGAATATTAATAATGAATTGCAATAATTATAAAATTGAATTTGCTGTTGTACCCGTTTTAGGTGTAAAAAAGGCATTTGAAAAGCTGAAAGCTTTACAAAAAAAACAACCGACTTCCAAAAAAGACACTACAAAGTGAAAAATAACTTTAATTTTGGAAATCGGTGTGTTTGGTTTTAAATTTTCGTTTTTTGCCACCGACTTCCGATAGTACCTAAGTTATTTTTCACTTTGTAGTGTCTGTTTTGGAAGTCGGTTGCTTTTTTTTTGCAAATTATATTTAATTATTTGGCTCATCAACAATTGAATGTCACCCTTACAAAGATATGAGATACATCCAATAGACTTATTAGTGTACCAATTTCTTACAGGTAAGCACATCATGCATTACGAATTTTCAAATTGCTTTATTTATTTATTTTATTAGTTGAGAATATTGTTTTCTTGTGACAGTATGAACTGGATTGTGTTTCGTCAAAGGGTCAGTCAGTTGAACCCTAGTTAGTTAAAAATGATGATGCGGAATCGCTTGCAGGGGGGATTCAATGAATTCCAATTGTAATAAATTGACTGCGTGTCCAATAAAATGAAGATCTTATTAGGGTATCAACAACAATCAATAGGTTCAGATGGTCCCGTCTGTTTTGGCGGAAATCTACCTTAAAAGAAGAACGTATCAAAGTCTATCGTAATTAGGTTCTATTGAGCCCGATAGGATCTAACGACCATAGACTTATGTTCCGGGACCCTATTACTAAGGTTCTGCTGTCCGTTCGTCTGTCACAGGGCTGTATCTATTGAACCGTAACAGGTAGACACTTGAATTTTTTACAGACTGCGTATTATGATTCCCGCTATAAAAAAAACATATTTTCTTGCCCAAGACAAGATAGTATGTGTTTATATTTTTTTTTTTAAACAATGTAATGTTAATTGTAGGGTATTTTTTATTTAAATGCTATAGGATTAAAATGCCTTACTATTGAAGCGTTGAAAAATTCAATACGAGACTTAAATTGTGTGTATGATAAGATAAGGTAGGATATAGTACACAATAATTCGAACAACTTTAATTGACTAGCGATCATATTATTACCTACTTAATTGAATTCCGTAATTTGGATAAGTTCACAAACAGCTTTTTATCTATAACAACTACCTACCTAGCTATCTTCGAGTCACACAGATCGACCCGGACGATGTTATGAAGTGGTATTTCCCACCGAGCTGCTTTCCCCCGTATACTAAGGAAAGACCAGATGATAATTACATACTTTGCTTGTAAAACATGTAAAAGTTGTTGCAAAAGAGGTAAAGAGGCGCCACAGTAAAGCCTTAGAATGAGCTTGCAATCATAACTACACTAATACGAGTATTACAAAAAGAAAAGTATTGTATCTCAAACTCAAAAGCTTCTGGACCGATTTAAAAAAATATTTTACCAGTAGAATGCTAAATTATGCTGAGTAACGTAGGCTATAATTTATAAAGATGACATCTTTATAAATTATAGCCTACGGGCGAAGCCGCTGTAGCAATTCCTCTAAAAGTAATTCATTTTCTGAATTCAATTCCTCTATCTATGGTGTGTGATTGAGATGTGTGATGTGTGTAATGTGTAATCGCAGATAATTATTATGAATTGTCAGTTTGCGACAGTTTCTATGATTCATAATTTTTATCATAATTATGATTCTGCCAAAGCGGCGGTTTTAAGCACAGAACAGATATGACATGTGGTTTTAAGCCCCTAGTGCAAAATAAATATATTTTCTTTCGTTCTTTTCTTTGTATGTATCTTACACAATTTCTTATTTATTACTTGCTTGGGTTTTCCACAGAAATGTAGTTTTTTACTGAATGAACTAAACTAAAAAAGTGTATAATTAATTATACACTTTTTTAGTTTTTTTTTAAATTCATTTATCAAATTTTGATAACTATCCTATTTTATTTTTTAAAACAACCTAAGTTATTCTTCGTTCAGTAATTAATGTGTTGGGAATTATTTATGACAGACTAAGTTAAATTAATATTGCTCGAAAATCTTTATCTATAAAACATAAATATCCTTTAAAAAAAATAATTGTATAAGTTATCTATCACCCGTGGGGATTCCCATCAAAGATACCTATACCTAACAGACTATGTTTATGTTTTTATGAAAAACCACTCAGGTTTCTTAAGATTTTACCTTATTTTAAAGTGATCTATAATTGAGTAGGTAATATCTTCGACTTCACTTAATAACAACCTGTACACAATATCAAGAGTACTTACCTACCTAGCAATGCTACAGTATTTTTATCTCACGAAACGTCGCGCGCTTTACTTGTGGTAACCAAGTGTACAAACACGCTGTGAATGTGTGCGTGAAGATGAGTAGCGTCAGCACATAACACACACGCAGACTACGCCATTGTCTCAGACGGTACCGAGAGCTCCTGCGCTTACACAAGCATTCCTAGTGTTTGGACGCCTGGTACTCGTAACCACAAGTAAAGCGCGCATCGCTTCGTTCCTTAAAAAACTTCTTGAGTTCTTAAGGATACACTAGTCGACGACTCGAACTCGTTGGTGGGCTTAACTAATATGCTGCATGCTAATTAGTCTAATATTTATTTATTAATTTGGTATGAAGTATTTATTAATCTATTTTTTTATTTATTTAGTGAAATAGACAATGATTTATAACGAAAACGAGCGCGAATTTACGCGCTTTTTTCGTTATAAATCATTGTATATTCATTCATTCTTTTGTTTTCCCTTTCTTGTCCATAAAACCTACAACAGATACTTTTTATTAAAGTTATTTAGTTTTATCATATATATAAATGACCTACCCAAAACCATAGACGGGCCATGTGTACTCTTTGCGGATGATATCTCTATCCTGACTTCATGTCAAACAAATGCTAATTTAAATGAAAAACTTACGACTATTCTTATAAAAACTGTAAACTGGATGAGTGACCATAATCTCGAAATAAATTTTACCAAAACCAAACTAATAGCGTTTCACCCCTGGCAGAAAAAGCAAATAAATATAGATTTTACTTTTAATCAAAATAAATTAGAAACAGTTAACAATTTCACTCTCCTTGGTTTAACAATTGACACTCATTTAAACTGGAAAACTCATATACAGACAGTAAAATCAAAAATTTCAAAGTTTTCATATGCACTCCGCGAAATAAAAAAGACCACAAACCTACAAACCGCACTAGCCACATACTACGCTTATGCCCACGCTTTGTTTAACTATGGCATCATCTTATGGGGAAATAGCACAGACGCTCCCTCCCTATTTACCCTCCAAAAAAAGCTAATACGTATAATTACCAATATAGAACCAACAGATAGTTGCAAGCCTTACTTTCAGAAACACAAGATTCTCACCTTGGTTGGTATTTATGTCTTAGAATTATGTAAACTGGTCCGTAAATATCCAGATTCTTACAGCACACGGGGAGACATACAAACAAATTATTCGTTGCGCCATAAAAATAGACTTAATTTGCCCCCCTCCCGCCTTAAATTACATTCATCTAGTCCATATTCAATGTCAATAAGAATATACAATAAATTACCAGAAGACATTAAACAACAAAATAAAACCAGTATATTTTTAAATAAACTAAAGCAATACTTAATTAAAAAAAGCTATTACACAGTACAAGAATATCTTACGGATAAATTCAATATTAATGATACAAACAACTATGAATAACAGATACCTATATTTGACAACTAAAATAACAAAAATAAATTTTCCTCTAATATATAATTAATTAATTATATTACATTAATAATAATGAACTATTTTTAAGCGAGTAAAGAAATAAGCAATATTAAATATAATTAAATAAATAATAAATGAACAGATAGACCTCCATATAAAATATTAATAGAATAAGTAAATGAATGAAGGAAATATAAATAGGTACTTATATAATAGGATATAGAATAATATTAACAGATAAATTCAACAACAATAATACATAGTCATGAACAACAGATATATTTTAATAAGTACTTTTAATAAGTAAAATAATAAAAATAAATGATACTATAATCCTTAATAATTATACTACTTTAATAATAATAAACAAAATTTTAAGTGAGTAAACAAATAAGCAATATTAAATATAATTAAATAAATAATAAATGAACAGATAGACCTGCATATAAAATATTATAGAATAATCGAATGAATGGAAATATAAATACATAGCTAATAGGATATAAATAATTTATGAAAATTAATAAAGCGCTCTTCCTCTCTCAACCTATTTATTTTGCTGTGCCCGACAGGGTCCATAATTGTTTCTATTATTTTTTTATTTACCACCTGTAATTGTACATTATGGTTTGCAATAAACGATTTGATTTGATTTGATTTATTGATTGGCTCATTTTTGACCACTACCTTATGGTAATGGAAGGTTTGGTCGTCAATGGAACACGTCCACAAGTAACCTATTCACTCTCAACTTAAAGACAGCCATCAGTAGATGGCTGACTTCAACAGACAGTCTCCAACTGCAAACAATTAAACAAATCTTTGATGTCCTCACAGGAAGCTCGCGCAGCCCTAGCGTGGCTTCGAAACACAACCACAGACGACAAGGACCTGGAGGAAGCCATACAGCAGCTAGAGAGGGAAGAGGAACACGCCAGGAGTATGAAGAAAGCCACCTGGAAGAGTATAGGTAAGCAGTTCCTTCATAATTAAGGTTCTTCATAGTAGGGAAGAATATGAATGATGTTAGTAATGTTCAAGATAAACTCGAAGAAGGCTGTCGGAAGGAAGGACGTTAATCAATCGACCGCCGCTGAGTCCTTTTGGCAATCAGAACGACAATCCTGCTTTTTCCTTGTATACAACATGTAAAAAAAACTCACATACATACATGAACCCTGAACACATTACACTCCTTTTTGGGCAGTCGTGTAAAAATAAACCCTGTCTGATCCGTGACGGCGTTGAGAGTCTATTTATGTGGTAACTATCAGAAAAAAAAATAAAACATTTTTTCTTTTCTATGTGGAATATTACCGAGTTAGTACTTGAGGCGCGGGCGGTGATCGTTTAGCGGGTATCTACAAGTCATAACTTATGAAGTTATAACCGCTGTTTAAATTTTGCAATTTTGTTATGGTTTTACTCCAAATCCAGTACTTACACATTTTTAGTACTTATTAAAAATGTGAATTTTAATAGTTTTTTTTTTTGCAGTAAGTAATAATAAGATTTTTTTATTACATTGGTAATAAATAATAATATTGCTGTACCTATGTCATGTGCCCTTTCGGTTTGGACAGGGTTTTTTTTACATTATTTTTTAATATTACTTATCGCATACAATTCAAACTACCTACGTAAAGTAACAGTCTCATAAAAAATATATACTGGTCGCTGTCACTGACGTCACCCACAGAAAGAGATTAAGTAGTCACCTGCAAGTCCTGCAACCACACGACATTTACGAGAATTTTATGACATTCCAAGAAAAGCTTAACCACAAAAAGTTCCCCGACCACGTGACGACAACAATGTTTCTTTCTGAACAATAAAATTGTAACAGATACTTAACCACTTACATTGTTAAGACGCAGATAAATGCCAGTGACCTTCAGTGGTTAGCTGGCGTGTTCTGTACTGAGCTCAGGCAACGCGTCGTACGTCCAGCCAACAATAGGACTCGCCCATTAAAAGAAAGAAAGAAAAGTATAAAATATTCATTTATTTTATCCAAATCATTAACACTACTCGTTTAGACGTGATCTTCAATATAAAATCGCGAGCGAGAGAATATAAGAGCGACTTTCCGTGCATCGTTATATACGGAAACTCGCTGCAGGTGACACATACATAGCCTTGTCGTGAAGATCACTTTGTGATTTGTTAATGAATGTGTGGTATAACTCACCTCGAGCATTCGCTTCGCGAATTTGTTTTGCTAACATTCGTTGTGTGAGCGATTCGTGAAATGAACAGTTTAGTGAGAACGTCAACCCAAACACGAAATTGGTAGCTATACTTGCGTACGAATGTTCGTTGCACAACAAAGGCTCGTGCAACGAATGGTCGCAAAACAAATTCGCGAAGCGAATGCTCGCGGTGAGTACCGTTCATTAAACAACTTTTAGGAGTATGATTTCCAGTGTATGAAACCCCGATTTTGACTTAATGATGAGACTTGATACTTCAACGGAACCAAATCGAAGCTCCAACGTTAAGCTAAGATTCCACGTTGACAAAGACAAATGACTTAAATGAGAGGGCAGTCACTTGTGCGAGGTTCGAAGAGAACTTTAGAGGATCCAAAAAATCCAACAAAAATCGGGAAGAATCAGGATTTAAGATCCTTAAAGATGAGTCATGCTGAACTTAACATAAACCAAAAACTCCCTACAATTTAGTCAAGCCGGTTCCCAGATGACTTGTCAAGATCTTGCACCTCAGTTCCACGAACTGCTCTCACTCGTTGAGATATATTTACCGTCAACTATAATGAGGCTTGGCACGCGACGAAAACACAGGCTGCACTTATAATTATGTGAAACCTTTCTTGTATCAATATGGCTGTTCGAAACCCCGTTTAGTTTAGAATTGGACAACTGCGTTTAGCTACAGAGCTTTACAAACCCGTAAATCTTGGCTACAGAAATGATAACATCGAATAATTTAATTTAATTATTACCATTAAGTACCTATTCTTATGGAGCTGTTGTATTAAATAAAATAATTAGTAGCTGCCAAATCAAAAAGGGCTCCCTCAAACAGGCTTGACGCTACATCGCGACGCGACTCTAATAAAACAATTTCTAAGAAAAGTTCACAGTAGAACAATTACCGGTGTCGAGTCTCGCCTGTTTGCTTTAACGTGCTTCAAGAATTTCACCCTCAGAACATCAAATTGAAATCTGCTTCTCAACTAAAAAGTAAAAGTAAAAAAGATTTATTTAGTTCAGAAAAACACAGTACAATATAAAAAACCAAGTAACAGAACACATAGGAGCCTTAAGTGCTACATTTTTACAAATTCTCTGTACCCCACACTAGGGTTCCCTGTGTCGTGGGGTCCATCAATTGATCATCAAAGTAGATACTATAGTTGCCTAGTCAGGAGATCATCTCTTTTATAATACAATCCCTTTATCCAATAGATATTCCATTAATTTTAAAACTTTTCCAATATCAAGTTCCTCCAATTAAGTCCAAGAGACGAAATTCGTCGGTGTCTGTACCAAGACCACATCAGCACGTAACAGGATATTGATAAAACAACATCCTGTACACTCTCAAAACCTGATACCAATCAAGGCACAGTCGAATAATTCCAAAAGGGTACATTCACATTTTGCAGTGAGGCTTGCATCAATTTATAACTGCTGACCGCATAATATTTCATTGGGAACCCTAGCCATCTGAATAAAGCAAGGCTTCTTACTAAACCGGTTAATAATCTGTTACTAACCGAATATGGATAAGGACTATAAAAATACTACAGCTACGTTATAATTAAAAGTAAAGGGAGACACACACTAAACTTGTGCACTGCAATATCTCCAACGCCAAAGGCTGGTCTCCACTAAGATTGGTCGCCATGCCCGAAATTCGGTGAAATAAATGGACAAAGTTACATAGGTACATTTGGAAGAAATTACCCATCTTTCGAAGCAGTTGTGTCGGGTAGACATTTTATGATTTGGACTAAGAGCGACGTGGTCAATTTGCGATCCAGTCATTCGGATACCAACCCATACATTGAGGCCAATTTAGGGTTCAGATCAATTTATTGTTAACCACTAAACAATTTACTTAGTAAGTACAAAACACAGCGTGGGAAATAACTGGCAAGTTCTAACTTTCTGACGGACAGACAGTGACAAGACAATAGTAGGGAAAGCACTCCTACATAGAGGGGATAATGAGGCTGTATATACATATACAAGAACATTGAACGCATAGTTGCGATCGGAGATCGCACCAGAGAACGTAAAATAAGAATAAGAATTATCTTTATTCAAGTATCAAGACTCAAAGATGATTAGTAAGACTTACAACTATATTAGTAAGAACTAACTAACAACTAACTAACACTTCACAAAAACAAACAAATAGTAGTGGATCACCGTTGTAGCAAACCATGTGAGTTGGCACAACAGCGACCCACGAAAACACAGGCTAGGCGACTTGAAATCGTGCTTAGGATACTGTTGGAGCTGTTCCACACCCTGCGCACCATGGAAGCGCACCTTTTGCGCATGGTTATGTAGAAACAATCTACATGCGCATCCGTGAACATACCCGACGCACTACAGAGGCGGGGCAGCCCCACCAGCATCACCAGTCATCTACTATACTTGAGCATCAAAATCACAAAAAGTCTTGCCAAGAGACAGAAGATAAAACCGAAGAGCTACAATAAAAATGTCTTCTGACCATCTCCTACCGTTACTCTTTTTTTTTCGTGTGGTTAGTGACTAACCTGCACCCTAATTACGTAATGCACGATCAATTTTAAATTGAAACCAATTGAAAAAGATTGCCAGTCCATTGCTTCATAAGTTCGACCAAAAAAATCTGCTCAATATTTTTGTCGAACTTATGAAGCAATGGACTGGCAATCTTTTTCAATTGGTTTCAATTTAAAATTGATCGTGCATTGCGTAATTGGGGGGCTGGTGTCAGAGTTTTTATGCCGCCCATGGGCCTCTAACTTAACTTCACATGCGGTCAAGAAATATCTCTCAGGCATTTCGGTTTCCTCACGATGTTTTCCTTCACCGTTTTTGAAGGAAGTGATAATAAAATTATACAATACGCACATGAATCCGAAAAGTCAGAACCGTGTCTTGGATACATTCTGAGATACATTCTTGTGACAGACGGACATGCAGTGTAGTGGTCCCAATTGGCACCCTAGCGGTAAATATTTCCATAGTGTAAGATAATCAATCTTCGTTTACAACGGCCTCATGAATCAGACACTACATCGCAGGATTTCATTTGCTTTCAAGACATAAATGCAAATGACTTTAAAACGGTTTCTGCAACTGGTTAATGGTTAACAATCTGGCTTTTCCCTGGCGTTTACTTGGTAACTAAATAGGTGATTAATAATGTAGTTAATACGTAGATTATGTAAACGATGGGAGAACTCTTCTATACAGTTTCTTTGCTTATAAGGAAGGAAAGCGAAATATTTAAATGCGTGGATGATCTAATGGAAATCTTAATGACTAGGGATAAGTGCAAGAGAAATACGATGACTTGTTTTAAGCCCCAAGTTATTGGTTACCTACCTTTTATATAAAAATGTTAGTAAGTGACCATAATATAAGAACCCATTAAAATAGATGGACAAACTTTTAGTAATTATTCAGACTACCAAAATAAGGACAATGGTAAAAAAAATTAAGAAAAACGCATTATCCAGTTGAAAACCAGCGTCAGGCACTAGTTGTCTGTCATTTTTGCTGAACTGGGCCTTTTTGGCGCAGCCGGGAGGCACACATTCCTGCCAAATCTTACAACGCACTTTACACTTTTAACTTGTTTTTTATTTTTTTTTATTTGAATATCTTTTACTTGTAGTACAATATGTTTTGTTGTGTGCCTTGGTCTTTGTCTGTGCTAAATAAATTTAATTTCTTTCTTTCTTTCTTTCATTAGATACTTACAAGAAAAATAAATCAGCTAACGAAAATACACTAAAAATGTTGGTTACCCAATACCATTTATTATTTCTGGTCAAAATAAAATCACTTTGTCTTTGCTTGGATATCTTTGGTAAGACGTACTGAACACTGTGTTAAAGTCCATCTACACACATCAAAAGTGTCTAGGGATCAACATATATTTTTGCAATAACTTTTCTCCTGATTGATATTAATTAAAATTTTCTTTAAGGATTCATCAAATAAAGTGTTTTCGTTTGTCACAGTAACGATAAACCAAGTAACCTTTGCATTAATAAAGAAATTTGCCATTTTCCTAATAAAGGGATTTTTGACATTTGAACCACTAACATTAAAGTTCGAAAAAAAGACTGAAATAACAGTTTTCTTTAAAATTTTATTGGGTAACTTAAACAATTAATAATCCGTGTTTCTACCGCGAACACTAACAACACAAGAACATCGGTTTGGCATACTCAAAATGAGTTCATCCAAATCACGCTGTGGAATGGCCGCCCATGTTCGTTGCAACAACAAAAAAAGGTCTTCTTGCGACTGGATACCCTCCATATTCGGCAGAGCTCTTCTCTGTAGCATATCCCATGCATGCTCAATCGGGTTCAAGTCTGGCGACTGAGCAGGCCAGGGCAGGACATTGATGTTAGCTGCGGCGAGAGTCTGTCTTACAACTCTTGCGGTGTGCGGTCGTGCATTATCATGCATTAACTGAAATAAGGGACCGATTTGCACTTGTAGAGGAACGATGACGTCTGATACAATCGTCTCAGCATAAATTTGAGCGTTGAGGTTGCCTCTGATCCAAATCAACTCAGTTCTTCCGCCGATCCAAATACCCGCCCATACCATGATGGTTCCACCACTATAAGGATGGACTTCCTGGCAGGATTTTAATCGCTGTTGGCGTCCAGGGGTTCTCCAGTGTCGTATACGTCTTGTATCCGGTCTCATACCAAAACGAGACTCATCAGAAAAGCACACGAAACGCCATTGTTCTTCTGCCCAATTTCTGTGTTCAAGAGCCCATTGATATCGAATCCTACGATTGTGCATTGCTATAGGTGGTACCCGTAGCGGTCTTCGGGAATGAAGGTTCACTTCATGCAAGCGGTTTCTGACTGTTTGGTCGCTAATTAAGTTCCCTGAAGAGTGATGAAGCCTCACGGCTAACATCATGGCGGTTATTGTTGGAGCTCTTCGAGCTAAGATTTGAATGTATCGGTCTTGTCTCCGTGTGGTGCAGCGATACCGTCCTCCATGGCGCTCAGCCACGGTACCAGTGCTTCGGTAACGTGTCCAAAGTCGACTGATAACACTCTGACTTGTATTCAGAGCTAAAGCCACAGTACGTTGCCGGGAACCAGCTTCTATCATTCCCACGGCTCTGAGCATTTCTTCCCTGCTTAAATGACGTCGCTGCTCCATAATAACGTTGGTTTTAATCAGTAGTAGGGAAACAGTAGCACTAATAATGTCTTCAATGCGTTGTATGTTTTTATAGGGAAAATATTGACAGCTGATTTTCATCTTTTACTCGAATTTGATTCACAGTTCCTGATTCAAATTATGAAATGCACCAAAAAGGATCCATATAAATTTATAAAATCATAAATTTATTACAAAGCCACATCTCAATCTCAAGAAATCCGCATAAAAATGCTTGATCCCTAGACACTTTTGATGTGTGTATTTTAATGGGGCCTTGTATACGATACAAGTTCATTTTATCATCTTTCTATAAAATTCTCAATCCAATTAAAATAATTAATAACCTCCTTTTTTTAATTGTCGGTTAAAACAAAACACTTTATATTTTAGCCGAAACCAGTTTTTAAACGGTAGAAGCTTTCGCGATGTTCCATTTTGAAAACCTGTATGTTTCTGCAAAAAAAGAAACAATATTTTTATCCCCAACTTGCTTCTGCCCGCGACTTCGTTCGCGTGGAAGTCGTAAGATACCACAATGTACTAAAATAACAGCCAGATTTGTATAAAACTTAACCTTTACGCAACGTTTGTAGTTTTGGTCTCGGGAGCCCTCAGCCCCCTCAGTCAATCAATAGGGATTTAAGAAAATAATTTTTTTTTTTGGTCGTTAGGTAGATTATTTAAAAATATTGTACAAGTTTTTTTTTCATTTTTTACGTAATCAAAATTTTTCGGCGATACATTGAGTTAATGTCACAAGTATGTGTATCTAAGTATGTAATTTTTTTAAAGCAAAAAATACGTGTCTCATATTTTTTTATTATCTGACTGACGGCCTAAATTGAGTTTCTTTTTTTTTAACCAGGTACCATCTCTACTGAAAAGCTCTCAAAACCAGTCACACTGTTTTATAATGAGGTGTAGTGATCTGTCGGTCATCTCGGATCTCGGACTGTTTGTCCACCGCACCGTGAACGGGACGTCAAAAAGAACGAAATGACGACGCCATAAGTAGGGACAGTACATTTAGGTAGTATGACGTCCCGTTCACGGTACCTACGGTGGATAAACGGCTTTACACTACTTTTGTTTGTCCACCGCACCGTGAACGGGACGTCAAAGAAAAACGAGATGATGACGCCGAAGTAGCGACAGTACAATTATTATTGCTGGAATTTTTCCATCACACCTTTAAAATATATTTGTATCCTACATCATAAATAAGAATTTATTAGCAATTAACGACACAATTCTAAAGCGGCACTGGAAATGGTAAAACTAAAATTAATTCAAAGGAAAGACTTCATGTTTTTCCAACATATGTAAATCATTCCTAGAAACAAGCTTTATGCAACTCGTTATTTTTATACTTCACCTTATCGTGGATTTGCCTGCACTAAAATTGAGTTATCCATGATCATTATTTATAGTGGTTCGGGCCTAGGCCCTCTCATGCACCAGGTAGTGGGGTTAAGGGTTTATTCGCATGAGGCTTGAAAGGGGGGGGTTCGGCAAAATCACGAAATATCACAAGCGGGAGGGTAGTGAGATATCACGTGTATATTTTTTTTGGATTAACACGCATTTGTAAACCGAAAAGCGACCCCTAAATAAAATATTTTTCTTTCTTTCTATTTAAAGATTAAATATTCTGTAATTTTTTAAGATACTTGCACCAAAATATAGGAGTGACTTTGGGGGTCAGGGAAAACCTAGCTAGAGAAAGAAAAATTTAATAATATGTAAATCGGACAAGGCGTTTTCGAGTTAGAAGCACTAACCGACAGACATAGAAACTCTCTATAACACGTGCGGCACGTGTTTAGGAAATACGTTATAAATATCCAGTTTATATTCAAAGAAAACATTATGCAAAAAAATACCCAAAAACCAGTTCTAGCAATAACAATATTCTTTGCGTACGATAATTTCTTAGAAATACCAGAGGTCATTTTTGCATCTGTCTCAAGTAATCGGTTTGAAGACGAACTTTGGGACTTACCCAGATGTAAGATATGCTGCAATAATTTTGATATTCTATGCTTTTGTGAGGTTTACAATTATGTATTTATTTTGTCTGAAAATAGACAAGGTTTTAGACACTATTTCACCCAAAAAAAAAACTACAGAAAACCGAGGCCTACAATCCACACTTTAATACATACATTTTCTTTCTTTTCTTTTTAAGAAAGAAAGAAGAAGAAAGAATACTTAAATTATAAACGCGACAGTTACTCTGTCTGTCGGAAGGATTGAGATAAAATTTGGCACACAGGAAAACCATAACCTGCCCCCCAATTACGCAATGCACGATCAATTTTAAATTGAAACCAAAATCTGCTCAATTTTTTTTGTCGAATTATGGAGCAATGGACTGGCAATCTTGTTCAATTGGTTTCAATTTAAAATTGATCGTGCATTACGTAATTAGGGTGCTGGGTTAGGACATAGGATACTCTTATCCCGGTATTACGTTCTCGTGGGATAATTTCCAAACGTTGGCAAAGCCGCGGGCAGAAGCTAGTCCTAATTTAATCATTTTGCTTCATCCATGTAACCATGTTTGTTCATACTCCTATTAAAAACAAGGCACCTAACCTTCTAAAAATATTTTTCCAGTACAAGACAAGACGACCTTCAAGGCGTTCCGGATCTCCCTCAACGTGATGCTGTCCCAAGAGACCTGCGGTTACCTGGTCGTCCTCATGTATGCTGGCTCCATCTTCGAACAGGCTTCGGAGTCCATCAGTCTGAAGCTGTCTCCGAACAAACAGACGATCGTGGTGGGAGCTATCCAGCTGCTAGGCAGCATAGTGGCGAGTTGTATTGTGGAGCAGACTGGGAGAAAGGTAAGATATTTAAATGAATTTTAATGTACAGAACCTCAGGCAATTTTCCTGTGAGAGAAGGCAAAAACTACTGAGCACAAGGTGTTCAATTGGAGTCACTGCGTACAAAGATAATAAACGCTTGCTTGATGCTAAACAAGGATATGCCAGCTTATCACAGACTTCGTTAATGTCTTTTTGGGCCTATCGCATGTGTATTTTGGCCTGCTTGCTATGGAAGAAGGTATGATGATGTCATTTTCTGATTACTTCGTAGTGGTTTCTAAGACAACTTGAATCATTCCCCGCGAACTGGTCGAGCTTCATTGCGTCGGTACTTTCGCTAGATGTTTGCTAACACACGCTTAATTCCTATCAATATTTGTCTGCCGAGGAAATAGAAGATAACCATACACGCGCCAATGCGTTATCCCATACTTAAAATTTATCATCAAACATTGTCGTGTTGAACTAACCACTGCTAAGTATGAGCATAGGCTTCCAAATGACGGCTATAATTACGGCGCTCGGCAGACGGATACGAAATCGGAGTAGGCATTTTTTATGAGCATGTTGTGGCTTCGCGAGACACGACAAATGATTCGAAGAATGCCTTTAGTACAAGTTGTTTGTATGCATTCACGGACAGAAATCTAAAGATACAAGGAATCAGGATCAGGTAGTCAAACATGAGTAGGTAATAGTAATAACACATATTGGCATGCATCATGTTATATGCACTATTTGCACACCATTTCCGCTCAGCGCATCTCCTTTGTGTTTAGATAGAAACGCCAGAACCAAGTAAATGCACTGAGCACAGTTATTTCACGAGGAAAGTATATATACTATATTATACTTGTGGCGGCATCAACAACGCGACATGCGAACTACACACCACAATGACGTCACACAAAATTCTGAATCGCACAAGCAAAGTTTTCCGCGCGACTAGCAGCATATTTATACAGGGTGGCCAACTAAGAAGTATACAAGTTTTTTCAGCCCCATTCTGATTTGATGCTAAATATTGCAGTTGTTTGGTGTCTCTTATTTTATTAAAATGCGGCAAATTTTTCATCCACAGTCTATAAGACCAAAATCACCGAGGATTTCGAGACACGTTCTGACTTTTTTCTGTGAGGTTATCTAAAGGGAGGTGTCGTGGTCAAGCTTGAATACGAAAAGCAGAATTTGTGTGTTTTTTTTAGCGGGATTCCTAATAACGTACTTATTCAAAAATGATGAAATTTAATGAAAAACACGATACCACGCATTTTTTTTTTATAAAACAGGAGTAGATTCGGCAGATCTTATTCACCGTATATAAATCGCCAAGCCTGAATAAATATTTATAAAAAAATATCCGATAATATTCGTTTGTAATAAAAATAATCTTAATTTTAAAATTGTATACTTCCTAATTGGCCACCCTGTACAACATACCGCATACATAACATCCGTCTGATCGGAGGATTGTTCCTTCTCCATTGACGATGGGAAATTTTTACCCTGTTCCTCAATACCTCTTTCTTCTTTCCTTCCAGTGGCTACTAGCGGGCACCTCCCTAGCAACCGGATTGTCAATGCTGGCATTAGGAGCCTGGTTCTACATCACCTCGATGAACATTTGGCTGCCTGGCTGGTTGCCGGTCCTGGCCATGTGTCTGTGCATCTTCGCGGATGCTGCAGGGTACCAGCCTGTGCCTTATGTTATTACTTCAGAGCTGTTTTCGTTTCAGGTAAGAATACATAATTTTTAAACATAACATCACGCCTTGTTTCCCCGAAGGATTGGGCAGAGGTGTACATATAGTACACCCATATTTCACCGTAATGGGGGCGAGCCTATTGCCATCAACCAGGCACAAATCCAGCCTCCGTCTGACGGGTCAGCTAGTCTATATCAATCTTCCTAGCCTTTTTACTATCTTGGGGTCGGCTTCCAGTCTAACCGGATGCAGCTGAATACCAGTATTTCGTATAATTATTGTCAGCTAGTCTATACAACGTTATTTTACCCAATATAAAAATCAATTGCTGTGCATTGGTCTCGCAAAAACTCGGAAATGGCTTGACCGATTGTAATGAAACTTTGGTAAGTGGTTGTGTGCGCCCCTAAATAAAATAATAATAAGTAGGTAGCTAGATCTTCTTCTTTGAAATTGCCCCAGAACGTATCTTATACAAGGTGGAGACGATTAATACAACAATAAATTAAACGCCGTGCCTCTAATGACGTTCCCATTCTGATACAAAAATTCAATCAAATATATTCAATAATTTAGTCAATATAGCTACTAGGAGATTGCCAAAATCCATAGTCGGCTCCGGTTATTCCGTTTATCCACCGCAAAAAATCCACACTAAGGTGGATACTCGATACTCGGAAACGTATGTCCGAAAAGGCCTAGTTGGATAAACGGAATTTCAGAGGCTTAGAGTGGATCGACACACACTAACTACTACGAGTATTTAAGTTGTTTGAAAAACTATTTTTTTCTAATATTGATGCTAGGTTATTTGATACTTCCAAAATACTCTTTGTTTTCATTTATTTTTGTATTGTAGTCTCCACATTGTATATAGTTTACATCCAACCAACTAATAAATCTTTTCTTTATCCAGCATCGTGGCATGGTGACGTCCTTCGTCAGCTCCGTAGACGCTCTCAGCGACTTCATCCAAACGAAGGCCTACGACCCCCTCCTCAAACTGCTGGGGATCCACTGGGTCTTCATCATGTTCTCCATGGTCTGCTTCCTTGGTACCTTCTACACCGTTATGTGGGTCCCAGAGACGAAAGACAAGACCGTAGAAGAAATATACGCTCTTCTAGAAGATAGTAGAAAGAAAGAGAAGAGGAAAGCAGTAAGGGGAGATGTGGAGAATGGGAAAGAGATGAGTAGATTATAAGTGATATTGTTGGAACTTGTCGGATTGAGAGGGTTCTAATAGGACTTGAATAAAAAATATTTCTTTTAATATTTCGTATGAACTATTGGATGAAATTGGTACAGTCAGCAACGACAGTCCATATTTTAATGCAGTCCCTAGACGATCATGCAGCATGACATACGTTAAGTGTTGTCATGCATGACCTTGGAAGTTGATTGTAAATTTTTCATCATGCAATAAATTTATTATGCATAACGCATGATCGTGACGCATGATGCCACAGAGTCCTTCATTTAGCATGATAATTCACGGCAATTGCATGTCATGCCGCATGATGGACCCACAATGTCCTTCATGCAGCATGATAATTCACGTAGTCTAATTCAAAGAATTGAATGTCATGCCGCATGATCGTCTAGGAACCGCTTAAAACGTTACTGAGTACAATAACTGTAGTAATTACAATATTCAGCTGTTGACATTTCCGTTTTTATTAAATAATTTAAATGAATTCGATAATTTTAAAAACGGAACAGTTATAACATTAAAATAACAGAATCTCTAAATGAAATCTCAAAAGCAATGCGTCAAATAATTTTGTATCCATTCGGACAGACCTGTCAGTTTTACCCAACTTTTGTAGTGGACCATACCATCGTGTCTTTTCCAAAGCTTTAATTTGTTCTAAAAAAAAAAGATGACACATTGTCTGTGGAATGTTTTGTTTAACTGCCAGGGTCAGGTTCATACCTGAGTCATAGCAAAAAAAGGTCAAAATAAAAAATAGAAACAACATGTGCCATGCTTGTGCTATTATGAAACCTTGGAATAATAATTTTTATCATTATGACTAAGAAACTTTTGACAGATAAACTTTATATGCGAGTTTATCATAAAGCTCCGTTCTCACAAGGCGGTTTAGGGTGCGTTTCCACCAAAGATGAGCGAGGATGCGTAGCGAGGGATGGACTACCCAATAACGACGCTAGCTTAGCTCAAACTATGACAGTGACGCGATGTCATTGGTTAGTTTCACACACATCCCTCGCTACGCATCCTCCCTCATCTCTGGTGGAAACGCAGCCTTAAGGAATTTATTGACAATCGTATTATAAGCAGAATTCCAAAAAAAAAAAAATATTCACCTTTGTCTACCCCTTCGCAATGCAGGCGTCTTTTTCACCATCCTTTGTCCCACATTACATTGGGTGTGGAATATTTTTACTCTCAATCGTATATTATCCCTTACACATTCCATTCACCTTTTCCTTAAAATCAGCCCTCATCCCTCACACAATCCAAGCACACCTTTTCTGTGGTCTCCCATCTCTCCCTTGAGCCAAAAAACGTTTAAATAATTGTGACATAAATCATATAAAAGTTCAACTGACTCGCCTCGTGAGAACTCTGCTTTAGGGATTGGAATTTGTATTTCTTCCGATCTAACCATATTATTATGAGCCTTATTTATGAATCTTTTTTTATTAATTCATCAAACAGATTATTATGACTTTAATTTAAAAACTTAATCTCTTTTACCATAGAAACCAGCAGTGCTTTAATAATATTCTTTTACTATTTATTTTTTTACTATTTATTTCTTTTATATGGATTTGTTTTGTATAAAACCCACAATATATTGTGTCTCCGATGTAACTTCCATTTTATAACATTTGTAAAACAGTTGAACAATTAAAATTAATGGCTAAGTATGACATCATCTCAATTCGACAAGTTTTTACAACCAACCAAAGTGTACAGAAAATTCATTAAAAGCTAAGTGACATACAAAGACAAAAACAGTGAATTTTCTGTACATCCTAATTCTGTAACAACCAATCTTTCTGCACACCGATTTTGTACCTTAAACTCATATAAATAACGTACTTTATCGAATGTGTGGGAAGGTCGTGATATGTGCCTCCCGACTACCGATTGTGATATTATGACGAATTAATAATGTTTAGTATTTTGGTATTATTAGATTAAGATGTCTAAACGACGTTAAAAAAATAATTTATATCAAATGAAGCTTTTGTTTTATTTTATACTAACTTCTTTACCTAAAATGAATTGAGTTAAGACCTAATTGGAACGACTAATATCTACTATTGGCAGACAAAACCTTCAATATTATTCTAAAACATAGGTGCCCCATAAATCGCGGCGCACAGCAACGCATTGCAAAAATCCTCTTTCATGCCATTCGTACATTTTCTATGAACCAACGCACACTACAGGCCCCATGGCGGCTCGGAACATGAGGCGAGTTGCTGCGCAGTAACAAATTCATGTGTCAGCGGGGGTGAGGGGTGGGGTACTGCGCAGCGAGCAGCTAGCTTCCGAGCCGCCATTAACTTTGAATCGAACAATATACATGCGGGCCGCACCACACCTTTTTGTATGAAAATGTGTTGACCTGATGCCTGTTGCGGTTGTAAGGTGCGCTGGGCTTGAGGCACCGTCTTCTATACCTTGCTGTACCATCGCCTTATCGGCCATCGGCTTATCTAACAGTGACATGAGCTATTCGTAGGTACAACAAGTAAGCACGGACGTGTTTTTATCACGAAGATTTTTTTTCGTACACTGTATTTTCAACTCGGCCCTGCGACACGAGCATTGAGAATCCAACAGAGCGCATCCAGCGCGTATACCAGCGCGTCAAGAAAACACACTGTTGAATATTCAACTCTCGGCGCTAAGCAGAGCGTCGAAAACCCAATACGCGAAAAAAAAACCTGGTCTGAGATAAGAAGGAATGCTAAAGACTATGAAGCAGAGCAAAAATTGAATTGAAGAATAACAAGATTTGACCAAAACTAACATTAGTATCTCTATCTCAGTCTTTTAGCGACAAATCAAGTTACCTACCTAAATATTAGTCACTGAGGCCTTTAAAAAAATAGGGGCCCGTGGCAAAATAATAACAGCCGCTCGGGTCGATCTTCAAGATCGCTACGCCGAGGTTGGTTCGCATAGATAGGTGACCATCCATAATATACCCTCCGGACTTTCGTGCTTCGGAGAGCACCTTAAGTAGTTGGTCCCCCCGAGGTGTCATTCGAAATTATTTACGTTAGGGGCCAAAAGCCCGAAAGTCTTGACAACCAGTCATACCAAGGGGTATCGTGTTACCCAGTAACCATGGTTTGTGGAGGTCAGATAGGCAGTCGCTCCATGTAAAATCCTGGTATTCAGCTGCATCCGGTTAGACTGGACCGACCCCAACATAGTTAGGAAAAAGCTAGGCAGACCTTTTAAAAAAAATACCAACTTAAGTATACACGTAACTGCGTATCCATCTTGGTACCACAGTGTACATTCTAATATACGTACTGAAACTTGGTATTCAACGTTAACTGGATAATTCTATATACTTATAACAAATAAAACAATGTACCTATATGCATCCGGCACTCTACTCAAATATTTCGTAATTTCAAATAAAACATAAAAGAAGCAATCCAATAAAAACAGCTCCAAAATAATAAAATACATTACAAATACCTACCATGTACACACACGTTCACATATTCTTTTAGTTCTAAGATGTGGAATATTTTGTATGTAGTATTATTAAGTTTAAGTTTAAGTTATGCTAGAAACTCTCATAACAACCGTGATTTTTCAGCTAGTAAGTTTAACTACATCGTGAATTTCTGTCTGTACTGAACGGTCAACAAAATCAACATAATCATCATTCTCCTGTCCTTATCCCAATTTATTTGCAGTCGGCACAACATGTCTTTTCTTCCATACTTCTGTATTAGTCGGTAGTCACCCCCTTTCTAGCCATATCATCTGTCACACAGTCCATCCATCTTTTCCCTCTTCTCTCCCTCCTTCCTCTTATAGTCATCTACATTCATAAACAATGCCGCCCATGGGTACGTGACCACCCGTATTTTTCATGTAAATTATACATTATAAAAAAGGGGTCTGTGACCTTTACATTTTTATATTTTTTGCCATATCTTCGGAGATGTTATGTGCTCGATTTGGATTCGCGCACAAACGCTACAATAAAAATTTAAATAACATGAAAAATATTGTAGTATTAGTATTGTATACTCAAAACTGGTGTACGTTACCCCAGCAAGAAAGTTTCTCCTAGAGTTATATGAGTAGAACGTATAATTTGTGCCTTATGTGCTGTAAATGTGCCCCCACATAAAAAATGTGTGCCCCCTGTCGTTTTGGAAAAAAACGGAAAAAACGATTCTTGCTGGGGTAACGTTTTTCTAGCAGGAAAATTCTAAACGAATGATCGGAGAGAGAAAAATTAGGCATGGCCATAGAGCTTATTTGTGTGCCAAAATGTGCCCCCAAAAATAAAATCTGTGCCCCTTCAGGTTTTCGAGATATTGCATTTCCTGCTGGAGTAACGTTTTGATGAATCGGATATCTCTAAAACCATTGCATGTGCCCCTGTAGAATAAACATACACGAGTAGCTCTTAATGTGTGCCCCTTAGTGCCCCAATTAGATTTAAGAAAATATTTATAGTTCTTGACGCTAATAATAACCATGCAAAGTTTCAAAACTTCACATGCATGCGTTTTTGAATAATCTTGCTAAAAGTCAAAACGATGGTGTCATAACTTTGACGGCAAAATACAAGGAACCGGCTCAATCCCAGATGTGTAGGTGTAAACCAAAATCTTGTGCCTTTAGTCAAAAACATATGGTGAAAATATTCAGCTTGGAATGTTTCGCATTAAGTAAATATTAACAAAAAACCAAAATATGTAAGCAACGGCTGGCTATCCGACCAAATATGAATGACTACTAAAAAGCGATGGATTCATACATATCGATGACCTTCTTTATTGGACGTATTATACCTAAGCTGTTGTCCGTACAGTCGCGTTCAAAAGTTTTAGGGCTAATTAAAATATATATTAAATGCACCTTGTGACTATAATAAATGAAACAGCTTGTTGATGTGGAAATTATTATTTTTATTCCCTTAATTTTAATTCTTAAAGTAATTATTGCATCAACACAGATCAAATTTCCTACCTATAAATGTTAGAAATTATTTGCACGTTGTGTAGTCATTATTATTTAAATCACAGATCAGTTTTTCATCTAAGTATATATATCGTCGGCTTATTGCAAGAAGTCATTATACGACATATTCACTATTCTGAGATAAACGGTATTTTAGTTCGAATTAGTTAGTGGTTATGTTGATTTGCCCATATTATCCTAAATATAATTACGTTGGTGAAAAATTTAATGTTTTCAATTATCTTAATATGTATATTAATAAAAACGAGTGAGATTCGCTAGTCCTATAAAGTTATGTATTTTTTAAACAAAAAATAAAAGTTAATGACTTCTGGCTACTGTAAGTCTGTTCGGTAAGTGAATTAATTATTTCCCTCAATTGTAAAAAAAACAACGAAACTCAATCAAAAGTTTATTTAAAAAAAGGGATAACCAGTATTATAATAAACAAAACAGTGCTAGTCATTAAAACAAATTAAATTCTTCAAAACAAACAAAATAACAATTTTTTATCAAAAAAAACTTTCCATGTAAGTCAGTCTTCGAATAAACCGGTAATTAACAGAGCTCTTGCATAAGTAGTTTACGTATAGACCAATTCAAATAAATAAGCAATTGGAATTTTAATAAACAAAACGAAATAAATTCGGAAAAATAAACAAAAACAATTCTCGATCTTAACAGTTGTCGTAAGCACTTGCAATAGCTAGTAGGTACCTATTGCAAATACTGACGACAACTTACTTAGTCTCAAAAGTTATCCATAGTAAAATAAAATATTTTTCTTCTCCCTATTGCTATCAGTCATTTTTTTTAAATAAAAAGTAGGAACTGAGGTAAAAACCGTCCAAAAATATAAAAACATTAGATACTAAACATTTTCTGTATCAGAGATTTCTTCTTCAGGAAGATAATCCGGGCCTTCTTTGTCAGGTAAATTATTATACCAATGGTGTACCTAGTTCTGCAGGTATAATTCTTTCGTTGCACATTTTTATTAAATCTTTTTTCTTTGTTTTTGTAATTAGAAGCTTCCTGGTATATGCTTTTTTAAGGGAATAGCTATTGTAGTCAAATACACTTTCAGTTTCTTGAGGAAACTGAAAGTGTATTTTCACTGAAAATGAGTTCTGTATAACATGTATGTTATTTTTTAAATAATTATGTATTTAATAAAAATAACTAGTGCAGCTTAGTGATTTTTTGTAAATACAAGACTTCCAAAGTTGCAGTTATGAATTTTATGGCAAGGCCGTAACGCCTAAAATTGACTGGATAGAAATTAGTGAGTTTTGGCATTTTGTAGAATGTGTCAAAAGGAGTGCATTATACAGGTTGAAATTTAATTAATGCGACACCTCTTAAGGGGTCATTTTACTCATCATTATGACCAACTTTCACTATGGGACCAACTCTCAAATCGCGAAAAAAAAAACAGCTGTTCCCTACATTTATGTTCGCATATCTCGTCAAAATGTAGGGAACAGCTGTTTTTTTTTTTGCTATTTCTGGGTTGGTCTCATAGTGAAAGTTGTTCATAATGATGAGTACAATGACCCCTTAAGAGGTGTCGCATGAATTCAATTTCATCCTGTAGTGATTTTTTGCAATTAATGAGTTCTTGCAATAACCCGATGATATATATAAAGACAAATAGGGGCTTTTTATTTATATACAAAAAAGAGCTACCTATTTTTTGTAGTTTTATTTTCATCATTTTCACATTCATCACACATTTCATGAACTATATTTTTTTTTAAACATCGGGACCAATCAAATTTTTAGTCAAAGACCTGGCAAATGGCAAATATCTGGATGTATTTCTTTCGTTCATAAATAAATTACTGGATGTATTTTAATGAAATTTAGAATGGAGAAGATAGCTTACCTTGGAATATAGCACTTAGGCTACTATTTATAATGTACTTAATCATGTGTAAGGTCATAGAAACAGCTATTATATTTATAGTAGGATATAATCCAATAACAACTTTATTTTGTTACTATTACTTTTCTACTTCATTGTACTCAGGCACAACACGTGTGAACCGGTTAGTGAGTAAAGTAAAGAAGGTCATCGATATGTATGAATCCGTCGCTTTTTAGTAGTCATTCATATTTGGTCGGATAGCCAGCCGTTGCTTACATATTTTGATTTTTTGTTAATATTTACTTAATGCGAAACATTCCAAGCTGAATATTTTCACCATATATTTTTGACTAAAGGCACAAGATTTTGGTTTACACCTACACATCTGGGATTGAGCCGGTTCCTTGTATTTTGCCGTCAAAGTTATGACACCATCGTTTTGACTTTTAGCAAGATTATTCAAAAACGCATGCATGTGAAGTTTTGAAACTTTGTATGGTTATTATTAGCATCAAGAAGGACCGAATACAGTTTTCAGCGAACTTATACCTTGTCTCATTTAAGCGCTGCGATGTTTTTTTGGGTTTTCATAAAACCGCGATAACTTGAAAACTATAAATATTTTCTTAAATCTAATTGGGGCACTAAGGGGCACACATTAAGAGCTACTCGTGTATGTTTATTCTACAGGGGCACATGCAATGGTTTTAGAGATATACGATTCATCAAAACGTTACTCCAGCAGGAAATGCAATATCTCGAAAACCTGAAGGGGCACAGATTTTATTTTTGGGGGCACATTTTGGCACACAAATAAGCTCTATGGCCATGCATAATTTTTCTCTCTCCGATCATTCGTTTAGAATTTTCCTGCTAGAAAAACGTTACCCCAGCAAGAATCGTTTTTTCCGTTTTTTTCCAAAACGACAGGGGGCACACATTTTTTATGTGGGGGCACATTTACAGCAAATAAGGCACAAATTATACGTTCTACTCATATAACTCTAGGAGACACTTTCTTGCTGGGGTAACGTACACGGTCCAGGGGGGGGCAAGTTGATATGTGGAGGATGGAAAAACTAAAGGTAAAGTCAAGAGCGCGAAGCTTTACATTTGTAGTGCGACTCTTACCTCCACGGCGCATAATGGGGCAAAATCGACGCTGGTGGACATTTGATTTTTAACTTGGTAGTCCCGATAGGAACTGAGAAAAATAATTTATTATTTAATATCTAATCTCTAAATCTACATAACAATATATTAAAACTATTTACACTACGTATTAAAAAACTATACTAACTATACAAATAAATATAAAAAATAATAATAAAAACAAGCGGACACTTAGGCGTCGAAGTATTCGTCCGCATCGCTGTCATTGGGAAACGTGCCCAGAAGACTGGCAGCATTGCCACGTTGAATGGCAATGCTAATTCTTTGGCCAAAGAACGAGCCAGCCCTCTGGTCACGTGAGGTGTCGACCAGTCGGCGAGAAATGTCCTTAAAAAGGGCACGCGCACTCGGGCCCCATGACCCGAGCGTTTCGACCCCAAACGGCTCAAAACTGTAGTTACCTATAAGATTACAGTATTTGCGCCGCTTGAGGGCCTCAGCAGCCGCAGCAGCGGCGCCAGCACAGCCCGCCGTGCTTGGAACATGAGATGGCGCAAGGGTGTCGACACAGGTTGCGTCCCACACCAGAGGCCTACCCACCTTCCAAGGCAACAACGTCATGCCGTCTGGTCTCTTCCCATCGTCACGTACCAGGCCGTTTGGTTCTAATACAGCTGGTACGCCGGCGGTGACAAGGGCTCGACGAATAATGTCGTTGATGCTGGCGTGCCGTGCAATGCGACCTGCGCTCCTGTAGCAGGACAGGCCATGGTGCCCGAGACTGTCTACAGCTTCGCCGCAGTGACACCGATGCGGAGCAACACAAGGTGCGCCCAAGCGGAGACACGTAGCGAGCAAAAATAATAATTTCCATTTTCAATGTATGGATTGGAAACGAACCTTTCGGTCATTTTTCCCAAAACTATTCAGAACTTTAGAAGTGAACCCTAATAGGTATTATGGCTGAGCATACCTCCAACACATAGATACGAATATTACGTCCCCGGACTCCGTATTAGATCCCGTTTAGGAGATATGGAACGTCCAAATTAACAAAACTGTCTTTATAGATATGGTAGGTAGTTTCTTTACATTAAAATGCCTTGTATTTTCGACTAAATGTTTTTGAATCTCTGGGGGGGGGGCAGCTGCCCCCCCTGCCCCCCCTTGGTGACGCCCATGCACACAACATGTCAGTTAACAGTGCCACTTTCAGACTAACACACAATAACATCAGTATATATCACCAAGCCAATATCATCATATCAACTGCAATACGTTATGTCCACGGCTGTCATAGGCCTCCCGCAAGCATCTCCAACAGAACTAAGGATGCCGTTGCTACCGTACCCATCATTTTGAAATAGAAAGTATTGGAACTTTTAAGCAGGCATCGGTGGAGAGAGATTGAAATTATTCGCCGGGAACTTACCTAGCGTTTCGATGGAAATCTAAATTGAATCTGCCCAGAATTTGGGTACGAGTTTTACCTTCAGTAGCGTCCATCAATTCCTGTAACGTGCAGACAGACAATGGGACACATTGGACAGCATATTAAGAATCCCATCGATTATGGAACAGCACCGCATTTACATTCAGGGTGTTATTTGTGAATCATCACCTGATCAGGGTTTTCCTTGCTTCAGTCACTCTACGTCCGGAGTCTGTTTAAAGACTTCCAAGTTAGCCAAGGCAACTTATGTCCAGGTGGGACATTTTCATCAGGTGTAACAAATGGTTTGGGTAGGGAAGCACTAACTCAGCACAGCTTTATTCTTTCCTTAGACCTTTAAATTGCGGGGAACTGCTCAAATGCTTGACCAGTATATAGTCTGTAACACTGATCTGTAACTTAATTATTTCTGTCCAAAGAAAACATGAGAAATTTTGATGAAAACCAGCCTCGTCTATTCGGGGGAATGCGTCGCAGTGGACATCACCACAAAAAACAAGGCCTTCGAATCAGGAACGAGCACCAGGTCTTTATCACGGACCCGAAGACCAACTTGAGGATCCGAGGGGGTAACGCCACGGACACAAAGAACTTTCCGTATATGGCAGCCATCATTATTAATGGAAGGCTGTGGTGTGCTGGCACCATTGTAGATGTTAATTGGGTGGTCACAGCTGCACATTGTTTGAATTAGTAAGTAACATGAGTCATTGATTAGGTGGTAGCTGGCTGCTGAATGGATTAGGAGTTTTATTAAGGCTTACAAGACGAGACGAACCTGAGCCAGCCCGATAGCTCTGGGTGCGTACACAAACTTTAACGAAATAAGCTCATCAGGGCACCAGACCTGTTCTGTACTATTTGTGACCACAGTTTTTCAGGCGTGCGTCAGACATGCCCTGCCCAGTCCCATTTAAATTAGGCATCCTTTTGAACCACGTCAGCTATATTAGTAAAGAACTGATGCCATGAGACAGTCGAAAGATAGTCTTGCAGACCGAATTTCGGCCATGGCGACCAATCTCAACGGCCGGCGCGGGAGATAAGGCTGATCAGGTGCAGGGCCAAAGGCTTAACGTGCTTTCCGAGTCACGTGGGTATCACACCGCCAACTTCCAAAGTCCGGGCTGTTACTAAGTAAATGTTTATACTCTGTATCTGAATTGGTGACGAATGATAGTAGATAGTTTTAATATTTACTAATTAACTTATGACATTAAATGCAATACTGACTTTATTTTTATTTGACACAATAATATTTACAATCATTTGACCAGTAATATTTACAATCATTTATTTAATACTATTTTAAAATTTACATATTATCGGTTTACGATTTGACATACCTAATTGCTTAATATTTATCACATGTTGTTGGTTTTTTTTTTCACATTTTCTGTTTTGGTGAAACTATTGTTTGAAATTCATAATTTATTAAATTTTTTGTTGCTATATCTAATAAGTTAATTAATGTACAAATATTTCAGACACAATGCGAATTGTTATATGAATAAATAAATAAATAAAATAACACTTTGCCCAGCCCAGGACCCCACGCTAAGCAGTTATAGCGCTAGCGACCATGAGATCAACAGGGCAGTCAAAAAGACAGAGACAGTAAGACGGGGTCGGAGCTCATCAGTTTTAACTTTAGATGATTCGATTCGGGATCACTCTGGCTGTCTTAGGCGTGGGCTTCAGGCAGTAACAGTCACACGGAACGGAGTTTATTCAGATTTCATATAACTGAATGTAGAACTGAGGGCCTAGTGTGAGTTTTATTTAACCTTCTCGATCACACGCATCGAGCGCGTTCGGCGTTCCTATTGGCCCTTCACCGGTGAAGGCCGGCCGGCTGCCAATCGGAGCGCCAAACACGGTCCATGCGTTTGATCGAGATGGTAAAATGAAACTCACACTAAGCCCTCAGAACATTTCCATTTTCCTTGACGATGACAGTCTGTTGCTCTTGCTAATTGAAGCAAAGGAGTGTGCCTATGCGTTGCCAATTTTTTTCTGGTTCCCTACCTTTCAGAAAAGGTTGACACAAGTCCGGGAAATTTTGCTTCTTATATTCCATTTTTCGATGTTGAGCTGATAGCTAATAAATAATTTTCTCCAACAGCGTCCTCAGTGTCTCCCCTCTAAAAACTCTGGGGCAGTTCGTGAAGGTTCGCGTGGGTAGTGCGCGGCCCCACGAAGGTGGTAACCTGATCGACGTGGCAGGAGCTGTTCGACACCCCAAGTTTGAAGAGGAGCCCGTACCGCATGCTGATGTGGCGCTGCTGAAACTTGCCGAGAATCTCGGTCAGTAATTTTTAGTACCACCTTAAACCACCACCTTACCTCATAGACGGTGTTTCTTTACCCTGAGTTGCGCGATTTAAATACCTGGGCCACTGGGTCTCGGATGACCTCTCAGACTAGACAAAATCAAACTGGTTGCTTACTTAATTGTATTTATTTTTTATTATATGACATTGATTTTACGAGTACATCCTGTGATTACTTCCTCACACACTGACTTATTAATTGCAATTTTTTAGTAGATTCGTCTATTTTTACAATGTTTGTGAATATGTGAACACCATGTATCTACCACATAATTAATTTATCTGTCGTTTGCTCCACTTTAAATTCTTTTTACTTTATACAGTAATTTTATTCTAGGTGCATCGTATTCACATATAATTATATAAATAATGTACCTATACAGAATATTGTAAAACATTTTAAAAGAGTAACGGTGGAGTTTCTTGCCCATTCTTCTCCATACGAAAACTACCTTTTGGAAGGGGCGGTAGAATCAATACTTTATTTTGTAAAATTTTGACGTTCAAAAGTGCCTTCAAGGGCCTATTTGAAATAAATGATTTGACTTTGACTTTGACTTTGACTACGAGGATATTGAGAGGGAGCGCCGGGCGTAGGCTGTCCGATGCAATATGTTGGCTCGTAGATTTGCGCGCTGCAGTAAAGCAGTTAAAGTTACATTGTTTCGGGCGTTTTGTCAATCTTTCTATACGTGCAGTCTATGGGTCAAATATACGCAAAAGGCAATCAACGCCCTGCGCATTCAGTACAATAATGCCTTCAGGATGTTGATGCGGCTGCCTAGGCACTGCAGCGCTTCGGGCATGTTTGCCGACGCTCGTATCGATGGCTTCCATGCCATCCTCAGGAAGAGAGCTGCATCGTTGCTAAGTCGTGCCCGCGGCAGTGGCAACAGCATTCTTAGCGTTGTGGCTGGTAGAATTGACTGCCCAATATTGTGGCATTGCATACAATTGCATGTCGGAAAGACCAGGAACTGACTGTTATATATATTTATTTTGTTGTTGTAGGACTGTAATGAATTTAATCTTTTTTAATGAAGTTAATGTTTTTTTTTTATGATGATTTTAATAGTTTTGATGATTTTGATGTTTTTAATGTTCTTAGTGATTTTCTTGATATTAATGAATTTCCTGAATTTTTAATTATTTTGACGAATTTGAACAGTTTTATAAGTTAAAGATGATTGTGATTTTGTGATTTTATGTGAATTATGTATTTCTGATATTTAATGTGTAGATAGATAGTATGATTGTTGTGTATATTTGAATTATATGGATTGCTAACATAGTTATTAAGTATACCTACTAACAAATTATAGATAATTTTGTCTGAAGCAAATAAATAAATTAAATATATTTTTTTTTTTAACCATTAGTGCAATACATTATTTATTTATTAAAATTTTATGTCTAAATCTACATAACAATATATTAAAACTATTTACACTACTTACGTATTAAAAAATATACGTATTTAATTTAATATAAATTAAATTAAAACTACACTCACCAAAATACTTGGTTAGGTATGAAGGGATTATTTGTAGCTCAAGACTCGAACTTGAATATTTTAATTAAACAATATCCAGGTATAGCTTCCAGTCTGAAATGACGCGCGCCACACCGCATTTTACGTACCCGGCGGCGCGGCTTGTACGTAATATGCGGTAGTGGGCTTAAGTTTCTGAGTAAACCAAATTTTTGACGATTCCAAAGTATAGCTTGTCCAGTTTGAAATGACGCGCCCCGCTACCACATTTTACGTGTGTTAGCGGGGCGCGTCATTTCACACATTACTTTATTCGTCGAGCTCCTTCACCAAGACTTCCAATACTACTACTACCTTTGTCGTTATTACACAGACAACTAACAGTAACTGTTTGTTTTAGAATTCCATAGGCACGTGAACTTGATCAAGATCTACGAGGGTATCAAGGAGCCGTACGCGCAGAGCTTCATCGTGGTCACTGGGTGGGGCGCAACCAGGGTAATAATCGAGTTCCTTCATCATCTACCTATCCTTTTTCCAACTTTACTGGGGTCGGCTTCCAGTCTAACCAGATGCAGCTGAATACCAGTATTTTACATGGAGCGACTGCTTCCAAAACCCGGTTACTGGGTATTACGATACCCCTTGGTGAGATTGGTGGCCAGACTTTTGGGTTTCTGACGACCCGGAACGTCTGTCAAAGATCCAAGAATGACAGCCAGGACCAGTATGGTCCAGTATGTCTCGGTATGTAAAGATGGTCACCCATCCGCGGACAGACCGTGGTAAGCGTAGTTTAACCTGATCAATCGACCCGTGCCACTGTTATTACTTAGCCACGATCCAGTGTCTGTTTCTCGCGCGTTTTCTGATGGGCTAAAGTACACAAAACTTGCATACATACTTTTAAACTACTGCGAAGTGATTTAATTGGCTGTTCCAGTCACACAATCATTGGTTTAATTTCCGTTAACACCAGCTTGGCAGTTTGTTAGATTCACAGTGCACGGAGACACCTCGGCTGCCGCTGTTAGAAGCGGCATTGCCAACACTTTCCAAAAGCGTATTACTAGGCGTTACCGTTTACTTGCATAGCGCACTACGACATAAATGAATTATTGAAACTGACGGTGGTTTAGCGGCCTATGAGATACACTCGCGCTCGACGCACTTTCGACGCCACGACATATTGATAGGTACAGCTGTCTCTAGATGCTACTGGCGAGACGATTCTGTGCTCGGTGGTTAGCTAAGGTTCGGCGCAAACGAGCCACTGACCATAGCCACCGGTATAAGCCCAGCAACAAGCATTTAGGGGTATGAGGAACAGGGTGTAAAGTTCACTCATCCTCTATTAAAAATGGAGGATCCTCCGGCCAGACTGGCAACTGCCCGTAAGTTGATTTCGGATAGTCTTATCTATGTTTTTCGCTCGGTAAACTCTAACTGCGCGATGCAGGAATTGTGTGACGTCATGTCTTTGCTGCGTAGTTTGTATGTAGCGGTGTAACCGCTACATCACTCCCCTCCGGAGACCGGAGGTCGATAGTGGGCTGAGTCTTGGATCTTGCGATGGTTCACAGTGCCAGCTGTGGTTCCAGTGAGTCGGAACCGGGTGCCGCATAGTTCACGGTGAGTCGGAACTGTCTGCGGTGATTCCCCAGTGAGTCGGGGTGGCGCTATGTCGTCATCCAGTGAGTCGGATGTAGTACAGCGTTGTGGCTGACTGCTTGCGTCGACCAGGAGAGGGTAGAATAGGCTCTGCTTGTGAGACCGGCCGGAAGTGCAGGTGCTGTGCCAAGGTTGCTGATGAGGCTGAAGGTGATGACCAGGAATGCGCGTTCGCTGCATGCTGGTGGTCAGGATACCCGTTGAAGCCGTGGGTGCTGGCTGGCTGTGTGACTCGCCTCACGAAAGCTTGCGGGAGTGACGATGATGATGCTGCGTTGTTCGTATGTGGCGGTCTAACTGCTACAAGCAGTTCACATGCTTTTTCATATGTTTTGTATGGATTCGTCGCACACGTGTGGTCGGTAGCGGCCACCCACTACCCAGCAGTTACTCAACACTGCAGCAAGAGGCGACGGTCACCGGTGGCTGTGGTATATCTAGATCAATCGGAAAGAAGATCCACGTAGCAAATACTTGAAATTTCTAATATTTGTACAGGGCACAGACACGTCGTTCAGGGAGCACACTCCTGACCTGATGACAGCCCGGCTGAAGGTGCGCTCGCAGCACTACTGCATGGACGCCTACCAGCTCGTCAACGGCTTCCAGTTCACTCGTGACTTCTTCTGTGCCTCGCTGAGGAACGGCACCAGGGATGCCTGCTTGGTAAATTTTGTTGCTGCTATTTTCAAATAAGCACGGAAACTAGAACAGGGAGACGGTTCCGATGTCTTCACCTAAGCGCACATTACAGCCGTAGCGGGCCGCACCGAAACGCGTGTAAATGTAAAACACAGATTCCAATTTCGAATTTGATTTTAAACTGTTTCCACTCCTGTGCAAGATGCTCGCGCACATTTGTGCGGGCCGGGCTGCAACGCAACCCATTGCAAAATTACTCCTAAAACACTTTTGTTGCGATGGGCCTCTCAAATATTAGGAAACCTAAACGTTAGTCAGAGGACTCGGATTACTGGTGACGTCACTTTCATGACAGCCGTCATTGTGGCCAGTAATTACCGTTTGTCCTACGCCACGTCACCGGGACCGGCCGTCAAGGAGAACGAGGTGATGACGCCGAAGTAGGATTCTGGTGGTCACACCACCACCGGAATGTCAGGTTTGGTTCGAATAATCTCGTTTCTCGTTGATGTCGTTGAAATTGTGCGGTGGACAAACAGTGTTAGATAGAATGTATGAAAAACTAGCTTCGGTGTTTCTACCTATACATAATATTAAGTCTATCTATACCCTGCAGTACCTACAAACTAAATTCATAAACAAATTCTTAGCATAACTTTATTACAGCATCGATAACAATCATGAAACACATCATTGACTCTGATTGCTCTGAACAAAGACGAGATTAGAATCATGTCTATTGAAATGTATCTTATTCAAGGTAGAAACGACAATACGACAATAAATTAAACTGCGTATATATCTAATGACGTTCCCAGTCTGCATAGAAAAATTGCAGTGGTGGCCCAGTGAGCAGTCCTGCATTCAAGGTTTTTTTTTTTTGGTTGGGAAATCCTGAAATAACTTCTCCCGCTCGGCGTAGCGGAAAGTCGTGTCAGACTGTTACTAACTAAAACCCACCCGAGTTACTTCAGTTGCCAGTACGTTGCCAGGGGCCACGGTCTCCCCTTATTTATATGCGCAGTTTGGCCTTAGAAAAAGCTAACATTGTAAGCATAACGATTCGTTTTTGTTTATAGGAATCGAGCACAAAATTCCCAGCTTATAATACTAGTTATAATTACTACTGACTTGTCGCCTACAGCACAGTACATCTCGTTCACTCAACACATTGCTTCCAGTTCGACGCAGGCGCACCGGCTGTGCAGCAAAACACACTCGTGGGCATCATGAGTTTCGGACCTGAACGCTGCGGCCATGAGTACCAGCCCGCGGTCTTCGTCAAGGCTTTCTACTTCAGGTGAGCTACCGAGTGCATCATTATCATTATCTAACACCGAAGGGGAGCAGAGGTGTACCTATAGCAGGTTCATCCACATTTCGCCAGTTATCTTCAAGTCCCATGTAATAGGGGGCGAGCTTATTGCCATCAGCCGGGCACAAATCCGTACTCCGGGCTACTGAGAAATTCAAGTTAGAAAAACCCAATAACACTTTGCCTGACCCAGGAATCGAACCTAGGACGTCATGCTCAGCAGTAGCGCTTGCGACCACTAGACCAACGAGGCAGTCATCATCATACATTTATATAAAAAAATAGTAACGAAGAGTTTTTGTCAGTTTGTCTGGATGTACCTATATTTGAGATTGGCGCCAAAATGGCTGAACGGATATGGAAGAAAGGCTCACATATAGTTTATAACCTGGATTAATAGAAAGGGTACTTTTAATCCCGGTAGCACGTTCCCGTGGGATATTTTCCGACATCCACGCGGTCGAAGCGAGTAAAAAGAGTAAAAGTTAGAAATTCAGTCGAAACACTCCCCTAATTTCCGCAATGACGTAAAGGCTCGTGCAGACTAGCGTGAAGGTTTCTTAGAAATTGTTTTGTTAGAGTCGCGTCGCGCCGGTCTGCACGACCATCTTAGGCCCTTGTATGATTTTGGTGAAAAGCGACTTTGTTTTATAATATATTGACTCTAAAAAAATATTGTTATTAATTTCGAAGCTATTTTGACCATGGTCAAAATAGCTTCGGTAATAACAATATTTGTTTATGACATTGTGAAAGATAAAAATGGGTACTGTGGGTCATCCTTAGAAGATAGACATATGCTATCGAGGACTTTTCTGTTGATTTTGTTAAGATATCATTATATCTTAACAAAATCCTCCTCCTGGTCTCCTTTTATCCTGTTTTTATTAGCTGTAAGTCCTCCATGCATTAAATAAATAAATAAAATCAACAGAAAAGTCCTAATTATTTTAAATAAAAATTATGTTCTACTGGATTGAATGCAATCCAGTAGAACATAATTTTTATTTATCTGTAACGATAAAGTCAGCGCAGGCACGGTAGACGGTAGGCCAACTTCATAGAAACGGACGAAGCGCGAGCTGTACCTACGCGCCTCGATCGAGGTATGCGCGAGGTACGCAGACAGTCGCGACTCGCGTCTGTGCCGCAGTGACGAACGAACGGTGTGTTGTTTTTTTAACAATAACCGCGCGATTTTTACACTAAAAATAAATTTAAGTACATATTTAATATGATGAGTAGGATATATTGTTGCTGTTTTTGGTTGCATGAATTTGGCAATAACGCATCCAGAGATAACTTTTTTTAGATTACCTGGAAACTTTGAAAGGTATTATTATTAACAAACAACAACAACAAAATTATTTTATAGTCTTACTATAAAATAATTTTACTTACTGGTAGGTAGGTACATATTGTGTGTATTTTTAATGGATAAGTATTTCCTTTTATCTCCCGAAAAAAAGATGTCTGGATTAATAAATAAAGTGAATAGAGTAAAGGAAAGTGATAGACACGAGTGAAATAGGTAGTTATAGGCGGTTCATGAATTAATACGGTAGGTACGCTTGCTTTAAAACCTCGGGCATTTGTGTTTTGTTTTGTTATTCAATTCACAAAGTATTTTATTTATTTGTGTAGATAAAAAAAGTATATTTACAATCACAAAACTAAATGGAAACACAAAGTAGGCAAATGTAATTAAAATACTGGAGGCGGGCAGCCCTATCGCATGTTTACGTACCGCGCGGCTGTAGGCACTTATTTCTAAGATATGGCTTAGTTATTCTACCGTCTACCGTGGCGCAGGCCATTTAAGCGCTCAAAAAGTGCCTTTTTCACGACTTGAGAAAACGTCAAGTTTCAGTAAGTACTTACTACGTTTACGTTTAATATAAAAGAAATAATTATATTCCTTTTATATTAAATATTTTATTTTAATTACTTTCCGGAATACATTATCTCAATGATGTTGAAAACCTCATCAATATCTGTTGTATGGTTTAGAAGAACATCGCGGACATACAGACAAACGCGAAAAACGACTTTGTCTTATAATATTTAGAGATTAGAGATAGAAGATAGAATAAAGCTTCGTACAGACAAGTGCGACGCGACAGCGCGACGCGACACCGGCTATTCCTATATCCTTGAAGTTTTCTTTAGAAATTCTATTGTTCGTGTCGTGTCGCGACTCGCGAGACAAGTCACGCTGGTCTGCACAAGCCTTAAAGATTAGAGATAGTGAAAAGATAGTGGTTTTTCGTTTTTATAATATAATGTTGTTTTTATTTATTTATATTTTTCTAGTCTGTGTTCTTCCTGTGCGAGTCCCAATAAACACATTTTTTTTGTTTCAGAGATTTCGTAAAAACAACAATTGCATCATACAAAACCACTGCCGAGTTGATCTCAGCGGTCCAGGAGATAGACCCCAGCGCACTCCCCGGCCACGAACCGCCTAAAGAACAGCTCTTGATGGGCGTCAATCCACCAATACCCGAGCAACTGAAGGACGACCTGCAAGGAATATGGGACAACATCGTGCCTGATGAGAAGCACGAGTGATTATAGACCTTATTCTTAATTCAATAAAGGATATTTACGTAAGCTTAAATTACGCTTTAATTCTCCAAACAAACAATAGGAGTGTTGGCAGACCAACACCCAGATGACCATCTTACAAAGGACCAGAGGTCCCAGAGGTTACATCAATCAATCTGCCTAGCCTTTTCCCAACTATGGTGGAGTCGGTTTCAAGTCTAACCGGATGCAGCTGAATACCGAAAAAAGGGTGCCAAACGAAACCCTATAACTAAGGGACTATTCCCACTTATTCAGCTCCATTCAGCTTATGGCCATAGAAAACAACGATTTTGTATGGAGACGCGCACGCATCCGTTCGGCTTTCCGCGTCTATTCAGCTTTCGCGGCAAACAAGTATAAAATGAGGACAAAATATGTGTTTTATCATGCGAGTGCTTAGATATAATAGAGTTCAGCGCTGTTCTGCCGCGTTCGCCACGGTTTTGTTCAGTGCTGTACGCGGCTGATAGAAGCAGAACTGTCTATGTGTGACCAAAATCGTACAGCGAAACGTGAATGAAGCTGAATAAGTGTGAGTAATCCCTTAGCGTCCGCTCCGCTGTCCGTCCGTCAGTCTGTCTGTCAGCGGGCTGCATCTCATAAACCGTAATAGGTAGACAGTTGAAATTATTACAGTTAATTAATTTCACAGATCGTGCATTTCTATTGCCGCTATAACAACAAATAAAATAAAGTTAAAAATAAAAGGGGGTCCTGATACTAGAAACGTGTTTTTGTCGGCGTTTTTTGCAAAATATTGTACAGACGCCAGCACATCAAGTTACTACAATCTGTCAAATTAATAGATTTTCAACTTTATCGCTAAAGAATAAGATTCAATGTTGATTGGGAAAATTTGACAGATTGGAATAGGTTGATGTGCTGGCGATGGTACGGAACTGTTCGTGTGTTAGTCCGACTTGCACTTAGCTGGTTGTTTGTGTTATCAGATGGGAAACAAACCGAACGGCCCACCTGATGATAACTGGTCACTGCCACCACCTATGGCAATTTCCAATACCAGAGACTCCGTTGATGCGTGTGGCCATCATAGAGAAAAACCTGAAATTCTTCTGCCCTACTCATACTCTTCAAACCACAACACAGCGTACACCCAGACGATCTCCTTCACAAAGTGCTTTCAAATCAATCTGCCTAGCCTTTTCCCAACTATGTTGGGGTCGGCTTCCAGCCTAACCAGATGCAGCTGAATACCAGTATTTTACATGGAGCGACTGCCTATCTGCCCTCCACAGCCCAGTAACTGGGTAATACGATACCCCTTGGTAAGAGTGGTTGTCATGACTTTCGGGCTTCTGACGACCCGTAACGACTGTCAAAATCCACGAATGACAGCCGGAAATCGATTTTAGCGGTTCCGGCGGCAGCGCCTCCGGCTCGCAGTTTCGATCGTCTCTATGATTCGGTTCAAAGTGCATCGATCAAAACTATCTAAACATAAACCAATACTTGCTTATGCAAATCTAGGTACCCTTGCCGTGGTTTAATCAAATCAAATTTATTTATTTCCAGATCATACAATCCAATTTGTTAGTATATAATCATCTTAAACACTAGTGTTAGTACATAAAAATATTTGGGAAATTCTGGTCATGATTACTAGTAATGTCAAAACTATCAATAATAATGTCAAAATCATAACATCATCATTAATGAAATCGGTTTGTCTAATTCGGTTTATCGATAATTATGATCCGATTTGTGATTAAAATCAGTCACACAGAACCCTTATAAATCTGGTCATAGTGGTCATGAACAGTTGGATACTTTTAATTCAACTGTTCATGTGCATTTAAATGCTATAATTAATATCGTATTTTGTTTAAGATGTAAAAAAAAGTATTTGGAAACTCTCCTAATGCCTTTTTTACACCTAAAATGGTTACAACATTAAATTCACTGTTATAATAATTGCAATTCATTATTAATATTGTAGTTCGCTAGTTAGCCACATTTCATATTTCATAGTATATTGCCAAACTAATTAAAACAGCGAAGTATTTGACATAATATATGTATATTTGCGACGTTGCCAGCTTTCAGAATACTTAAACGTTCTTAAAATTAACAAACCGGCGAGGTAATTGCATAACACTCATAAAATGACAATTGATCGCATTTTCTTTCATTTTGACAGTTCAGCCACGTTCATTGCGTTATTTACGTCGCCGTCGTTGAGCAGACGAATGTATTAATCCTATGAAGCAATTAGTCTCAGTCCAGGCGAGACAAGAAAAAGAAGTTACCGAAAATGCCTAGAAGAGCTATTGGTCGATGAAAAACCTGATGAAAGGAGACCTACCAATTTGCCATAAACGCAAATTAATGGACATGTGCATACTCCTCACATACGACGCTCAAACCTGGTCTTTGACGGTCCAGCAGAGGTCCAAGCTTGAGATTTGTCAGCGAGCAATGGCGAGCATTCTTGGAGTCAGATTAACGGACCATGTTAGGAACACAGTGCTGCGCTCCAAAACACAAATCGCCGACGTCACCCAAAAAGCAGTGAAGCTGAAGTGGGACTGGGCCGGACGCGTCTGCCGCATGTCGAATGAGTCATGGGCCGAATCTACCACCATGTGGGTTCCAGAAAACGTCCGTCGACATCGAGGCAGACCTAAGAGAAGATGGCGAGACGAGCTTGACGCCTACAGACAGGATTGGTCCACATTAGCTCAAGACAGAGAGGAGTGGAAAGGAGAAAGGGCAGTATTTGCCCTGCAGTGGGATAACACAGGCTAAAAATTAAATAAGTAATAATAATGAAGCATTTGATAAGAAGTATCTGTTGGATTGCGATTAAAACTGTGGCACGCAATTAGGATGCGGTTCTTTAGACATTTCAATATTTTACATAGCTCAACATGTAACTAATCTTAGCAGAACCTACGTTGTAGAAACATTAAGCCAAGAACATCTATTTATAATTTATTTGTATGTCTAATGCGCTAACCACAGCATCATAACTCCTCTTGTCAATATTTAATCTAATTATCACAAAGAGATAGTCACGCTTGGAGCTACATAAGCCGTAGTTAAGTATTACAGCAAAGATAATATTTTAGATACTTATCAACAGTCGTTCACGACTCTTTAAAAAAATGTTACAGTGATTCTGCACTGCATCCTATCCGATTTCGAAAAATGTCAATCAGCCAATCAGCTATAGTACTATTTGTATGGGGTTTGCGAACTAGATCCGCTATCTAAATAAATAATACATTTTCGTCATAGATATCCGTGATTTTCGTAAATAATTAAGACTTATCTGTTTCATTTTGACAGTTCAACAACATTATTTACGTTTTTTACGTTCAAAAGTCAAATTATTTATTTGCATGACATGTTAAAAAGGTGTTACAGGTATCTAAAGTACATTGTATTATAACCTAATGAGGTGTGCAAATTAATATATTAGGAACTAATCGTAACATTAAATATACAGAATAAAATTTTAATTAATTTACATTAAAAATAGAATGGCAAAATAAAAAATACATAAGTCAAATAGAATTTTAATAATAATTATTAGATATTCGTGGTCATTTCAGATAAAATCAGTCATCTTTCATTTAAATAATCATTAATAGAATAGTAACATTTTTCTACTAGGAATTCGTGCAAACCTAATTTGAATTGGTCTATTTTGTGTAGGTACGTTGTTGAGCAGATCTTTTTCACGAACTTATGAAGCAATGGATTAGCAAATTGAAAATGATTCAGATTGAGATTGATCGTGTTTTACACAATTAGGGTGATGGAATTTTTTCAAAAATGTTTGGGGACATAGGTTGAAGGTATTCTACCTGTCTCCCTTTACGCGTGGTGAAGTGTGGAAGTGAAACTCCAACTTGCGGTAAATAATAATATAATCGTCACACACGTATCATAGTCTAATGTTAGATACACTATTAGCAGTTTAAATATAACTAATTAAACTAGTAAGGACAAAATAAACTAGCGACTTAAAATCTAGTCTAAGTCCCGCGACGGTTGACGAGCAAGCTGGCGACGCCACTTGACACTTCTAAGGAACGCTATTGGTAACACCCCGGATCGTGTTGCCACTTAAGGGCCTACGTCTCGTTTAGTACCGTAAAACGGTCACTTTAAAAAGCTATCTTCTCCTTAACGGCTTAGTTAAATGATTTGAAAAAAATATATGTTTGCTATAGATTCATCTACAACATATCTGAAACCGGGTTTTTTCGTATGACTAATACTTTTGCCTTAAAAAAATATTTACCATAACGCTATTTTTGGTTAATATTCGTAACTACTTCTAAACGGCTTTGACGATTGGAAAAAAAATTACACTGAAAAATTGTTGATTAAAGGTACTACAAATTTGAAACTGCATTTGTAAATCAATCAATATTTGTTAAACAAAATGTCCCCATTTAGAGATAGAGGTTCAGAGGGGCTCTGCGCGGGACGCGGGCGGCAGTCGCCCGTGAGCATTGAGACGGGATGGCTGTGTCGCTCGCTGGTCCGCTCCGGCTATCGACCGAGTATGCGCATACGTATGTGTTAGTGCGAATATTTATGAACTTATTGTATTAGTGTGCGTTTATAGACGAGCTTGCTGCAGAGAGTCCAAATCGATTGTGCGCGTAGGCGCTTTATTGTTGAGTTGTTCTTTGATGTACAATTATTAATACTTTTTTACATTGACAATTACATACAAATTAACAATTTACAATATAAACTAAAAAAAATGTAAATGTAAAATATAACATAACATCACGACTGTATTCCCCGAAGGGTTAGGCAGAGGTGTACCTATATAAGGTGTTAAAAAATTTACTTTAGAAACTTTAAGAGGTGTTTTAGACCATCGAACTGAATAACTTTTACTTTGGGACATACAATGATATCGCGAAAAAAAAATTCTGTTGTTCCATAGTAAAGTTTAATACCTACTGTTCTAAACTGTATGGGACAGCTGTTTTTTTTTTTCGCGATTTCAAAATTAAATTATTATATTATTCAGTTTGATGGTCCAAAGCACCTCTTAAAGTTTCTAAAATTATTTTTTTTTAAATCACTAAAATTCGTTTAGTCCTGTCAAACGAGCATTTCCCATTCTGAAATAGACTAAGGTGACACAACTTAACTATATTTTAGTTTGACAGCACTAAGATTGCACTGAGTTATTAGTTTAGTGAAAATGGCAGTTTTGCTATTCTGAATTTGACGTTTTTCACCTAAAAATTTACATTATCCAACTAAATCAGTCTATTTTTAAACGCGATTAAAAAGGAGTGGAATAAAATTAGTTGGCATGAACACACACTTCACACACTTCAGCTGCAAAAACTGTATCTTTTTTTTTATTTAGCTTATATCTCGAAAACGGTGCGTCCTAGCGCAAAAATAATGGAAATTTCGACCCCCTCTGCGACCCGTAAACCCATATGCCCCTACTCATAGGTAATATTTAATCATATTTTCTATACAAAAAGTTTAAAATTCCATACAAAACACGTCAAGGCTGCCCCGCCCGCGCGCCTGTCTCTAAAAAAATTCACGGGGTAGAGCAAACAAGTACCACGTCGGTCGCGACGTGACTGTCAAATTCAATTTTAGATGTGTCAAAATTATTTTTTAATTTAGAGATATTTTTCCGCAGAATAGCTTTTAGATTCTCATAGCCAAAAGTAAGGAATTTTAGTCGTAGTTTAGTTAGTTTAGTTCGGTGTACAAGAGAATCGGCACCAAATATTTTCTTAAGTTACGTAGGTAAGAAGGTTAAGAAATAAATCTTGATTGGTGCCGATTCTCTTGTGCACCGAACTAAACTATCACTAAAATTACTTGGAATCTGAGATTCTGCAAAAAAATATCTCTAAATTAAAAAATAACTTTGACACATCTAAAATCGAATTTGCGTCGCGAACTCGCGACTCCACGTGGTACTTGTTTGCTCTACTCTGTGAATTTTTTTAGGTCCAGAGGCGCGCAGGGGGGCAGCGTCGACGTGTTTTGTATGGAATTTTTAACTTTTTGTATGGAAAATACGAAAATTTGTTACCTTTGTGTTGGGGTAAAGGGGTTTAAGGGTTTCCTAAAGGGAGTCGAAATTTTCATTGTTTTTGCGATAGGACGCACCGTTTTCGAGTTATAAGCAAAATAAAAAAAAAGATACAGTACTGTTTTTGCACCTGAAGTGTTGGTGTGAAGTTTAGTTCATGACAACTAATTTTTATATTCCATTCCTTTTTAATCGCGTAAAAAAAAAATAGTCAAATTTAGTTTGAATAATCAAAATTTTTAGGTGTAAATCGTCAAATTCAGAATAACAAAATTCCCTGTTTCACTAAACTACTAAGTTAATAACTCATTGCAATCTTAGTGCTGTCAAACTTCGGTGGCAGTGACCTCTCGCGTCCGGCCCTGGTCCAGGCCATGGTGCGGAGCGAGAGGGCATGGCAAGCCGTCACCTCCTTCTGTCTGCGAAGCAGTAATGCTCGCGAAAGAGGAGGCGGAGTGCGCGAGGGAGTGGCAAAGGCCGCGCCCTACCAGCCCTAGCCGCCGCCGCCGTAGGAGACGTCCCGGGCGTCGGGAATTGACTGCGACTGGACTGGAAAGGGCTAGGCATCAACATCAATGGCGAGTATATCACTAACCTTCGGTTTGCCGACGATATAGTTATCATGGCTGAGACCATGGAGGACCTCAGTATAATGCTCGATGACCGCAGTAGAGCCTCCAAAAGAGTGGGTCTTAAAATGAACATGGACAAGACAAAGGTCATGTCAAATGCCCATGTAACACCCGCCCTCATAAAGATCGGTGACGCTACGCTCGAAGTTGTAGACGAGTATGTTTACCTAGGACAAACTGTCCAGCTAGGTAGGTCCAACTTCGAGAAAGAGGTCAATCGTCGAATCCGACTCGGCTGGGAGCGTTCGGGAAACTATGCAATATCTTCTCGTCCCACATACCACAGTGTTTCAAGACGAAAGTCTTTGACCAGTGCGTGTTGCCAATGATGACTTATGGCACTGAAACGTGGTCGCTCACAATGGGTCTTATCAGAAGGCTAAAAGTCACCCAAAGAGCAATGGAGAGGGCTATGCTTGGAGTTTCCCTACGTGATCGAATCAGAAATGAAGAGATCCGCAGGAGAACCAAGGTAACCGACATAGCCCGAACAATTGCCAAACTTAAGTGGCAATGGGCAGGATATATTGCTCGCAGAACAGATGGCCGATGGGGCCGAAAGGTTCTGGAGTGGCGACCACGTACCGGAAGACGTAGCGTTGGAAGGCCTCCCACAAGATGGACCGATGACCTAGTAAAGGCCGCAGGAATTCGCTGGATGCGGGAAGCACAGAATCGGTCGAGGTGGCGGTGCTTGAGGGAGGCCTATGTCCAGCAGTGGGCGTCTTTCGGCTGATATGATGATGATAATGATGATATGCTGAGTTATAGGGGTTTATGGATTTCATAAAGGGGGACGAAATTCACATTATTTTTGCGATAGGACGCACCATTTTGCGATAAGAAAAACTTTCTCCCATCACACATAAAGGCAATGCTTGTACAGTCCCTAATATTTCCCATAATTGACTATGATGATGTGTGTTACTATGACCTGAATGCAGATCTTCTCAATAACTAGACCGCCTTCTTAATAACTGCATTCTGCATGTTTCGTTTTCTCCTCTTCTGATCGTTATTTCTCCTCTACCGATCGTTATGTCTCCTGACAAAGTTTATTCTGTTTATTATGTATAATATGTATTTATTAATTATAATTTATTCTTGTATTTTTTTAGTTATTTTCGTGTTATCAATTGATTGATTGTGTATTACGTAATTAGGGTACGGGGCACGTGTCCCGGGCGACACCGTTAGGGGGCGCCAAATTCGAGCATGACAGACAAGTGCACCACCCAGCGCACCGCAACTTTGCAACAAATGAGACGCGCAACAATTATAATCTTTCTCTGAGGGTGGTGCACTGAGGAAATTACTGATTAGCGTAGGTTTAGGTCGTCAAACGGTCTGAGCGGGTTGTGAGTACTTGTGAGCGGGCGCAGTTGTATTCTACCAGGAACTCGATGAGCGTTTCTGTGGTCTATTTTTTAAGTTTTGCGGTGCCGGGCGTCTTGCTTCAACGCCGACGACGCCTGTGACACGACTTACTTTAACTTTTACCACAGTTTTGGCGCCCCTGTTGGATTGGCGCATTTTCGATCGATTTTTGATTAATATGTTTATTATGCCTAAATCGAGCTCGCTTCGCTCGCTCTTGCAACCTAGTAAAGTAACTCCTAAAGCAAAAATCCAACTTATCTCAGGCAGAGTGAATAAGGCTAATCAAAATAAATGTCCGACACGTACTAGTATATTTAAAAAAAAAACGGTTTTTTTTTAAGAAAAAAAAAACGATTCGGGGTCAGGCGATAGGTTTTGCCCCGCCTTGAAAGATCCGTTCCGTTCTAGATCCGGGGCTGCCCCTACCAAATATCACTCAACGCGCTTAAAGAACTTTTTCCTAAAAAAAAAAACTATGATACCTACAAAAAATTTCTACAGTCAAAGGCCGATTCTCTTGTACACCGAACTAAACTAACTACAATCACTAAAATTCCTTACTTTTGGCTATGAGAATCTTAAAGCCATTCTGACAAAAAAATCTCTAAATGAAAAAAATATTTTGACACATCTAAAATCGAATTTGACAATCGCGTGACGACTCCACGTAGTACTTGTTTGCTCTACCCCGTGAATTTTTTTAGAGCCGGAGGCGCGCAGGGGTTGGCAGCCTCGACGTGTTTTATATGGAATTTTCCACTTTTTGTATGGAAAATATGAAAAATTATTACCAACATGTTGGGATATAGGGGTTTAAGGGTTTCCTAAAGGGGGTCGAAAATTTCATTATTTTTGCGATAGGACACACCATTTTCGAGATATAAGCAAAAGAAAAAAAAATACAATACTGTTTTTGGACTGAGGTCGAAGTGTTGGGGTTTTAGTTCATGCCAACTTACTTTATTCCACACGTTTTTAATCGCGTTTAAAAATAGTCAGATTTAGTTGGATACACCAAATTTTTAGGTGAAAAACGTCAAACTCAGAATAGCAAAATTGCCATTTTCACTAAACTAATAACTCAGTGCAATCTATTATTAGTCTAGTTTAGAGGCATTTGTGACAAGAGAATCGGCACCAAAATATAACTAGCAGACCCGGTAGGCAGACGTTGTCATGCGACAACAGCGCCTCCCAACAGCGCGTCCAACTATAGCTAAGAACCATCCAAGTGACACAAAAAGAATTGAAAAAAAAACATCTAAATCAGTCAAGCCATTTAGCATAAGAAGAATTACAAACACACGCACACCGATATTTTATTTATTGCCAGGAATGTTCTTAAAAAACAAACAAAGTATTTAAAATAATATGCGGGTCAAAATATGGTAGTCGGCGTACAATTTCAGATTTTCCTACGATAATACGATTCCTTCTCTTAGGACTAGGAATCTTAGGCAAAAATGCGACATACGTGCGCATGTCTGCGCCTTTGTCTAGTCTTTGATCGTCGTTTTAGTGTAGTGCGCCACCGTTGCACGTTTTACGTATTGGAGAGTAGGGCGTTTAGCTCCGCCCACATGCACAAGGTCAGTGAGCCTACTATACACCTGTTTCTTACTAACTTATGAATACAGAACTAAACATATACAGGCGACGCCACGTATACTAATGTGCGTTCTCAAATGCGTAATACGTGACGCCACAAATGTTAGTAGTTCTGCAACTCCACTGCATCCGATCCGAATCCGAGAAATGTCAATCCTAAGTATCCATACTACTATTTGTATGGAGGTTGCGAACTAGATTCCATTTTGTCCGTCCATTTGTAATTCAGATCTTGAATTCGTATCGGATGCAGTGCGAAAACGCTCTTTTACGACCAATAATAACAGGAGACATAGCAAGAAAAGACAATTTCAGAAAAAAAATAAAAAAAGTAAAAAATCCCTTTTGTCATGTTACACAATAGAAGTGAAAACTTACAACTGGAGCCAAGTAGGTATACGCGATTCAGCGTCGAGTATACGCAATTCAGCGTCGAGTATACGCAATTCAGCCTCGAGTATACGCGATTCAGCGTCACGGACCCGAAGGAGACTGTCCATTCACTTTCGTTCACAGTTCAGAAAAAGCGCAGTGCGTTTAAAGAAGTTTTTACTTCAAAAAGAACAAAATCATAACAGTATTGTTATACGTTGCATGTAGAAATGCGCTCCAATTTAGGGCATGCATGCCAGCATGCCCAGTTACGTCGCACTCGGCATGCATCCGTAATTGGTCTAATGGTAGCCACACACGTTACGATTTGCTTGCGCAAATTTAGGCTTGCGCAAGCAAATCGTTACGTGTGTGGGAAGAAATTTGCGCAAATTTCTAGGCTTGTGTGATTTTAAATTTTCGATTCCAAGCTTGTGCAAATTTGAGTTTGCGCAAATTTGCTTGAGCGTGTGTGGGGCATGTGTTCAAATTTCAGTAGATTTCTTTAACCTACCGAACGGATTTTCATACGGTTTTCACCTATGGATGGAGTGATTCATGAGGAAGTTTTATTGGCTGAAATATGACGATGAAGACGATTGAAGGTGTCGAAAAAAATCTTGTCGACTGGGAGGTTTACTGGCGTGCGCCGGGTACAATTCCGTAGTTGATCACAGGCGGCAACTGCAGGCGACGTGTCGCCGGGACAGGACTGGTTTCTATGTATTTTTAAGAAGGCGACGTGCCGACGACGTGTCGACGTGTCGCTAGCATCGGAAGGTACTTCATAGAAATTCATTGAAATCAGTCGTGTCGCGGCGCACATGGTTCGGTTTATTGTACCTACGTATATATTTTTTTTGTAGCGATTTTTTGGTGACCACACACGTAACGATTTGCTTGCGCAAACTTAGGCTTGCGCAAGCAAATCGTTACGTGTGTGGGAGGTTTGCGCAAATTTCTAGGCTTGTGTGATTTTCAATTTTCGATTCCAACCTTGTGCAAATTTGAGTTTGCGCAAATTTGCTTGAGCGTGTGTGGGGCATGTGTTCCAATTTCAGTAGTTTTTTGAAGCAAAAACTTCTTTGGCGGCGTTGTGCACTTTTTTTGGGATGGGTAAAAAATGTTAAACTTGCGTCAGGACACGTAACCTGATCGAAAATTCGTAAGACGGAGGGAGAGTAGAATTTGTTAGTAACCTAACAAAAAGTACTAGGCTTGCATGAATTCAAGATAGTATTTCAATCATTAGACGTTGTGCACAATATCTGAGCAGAAACCTAACAAACAGTACCTACTAGACATGCATGAAAATCAATCATATGCTACTAATAGGATTTGGATGAGGCAGATAGATAGTTTATTACCTGGATTAACATAATATTATAGGATACTGTTTTCACTTCCATCTGCAGTCCCCAAAGACTGCCCCTCATGTTTTTTTTAATCAACAATCGAGCTACCCATTGCTCTCCGTCCGCAAGCCCGCGCCTATGGTGGCCGGAAATCGGCTCGCGATTCCCGACGCCCAGGGCGTCTCCTACGGCGGCGGCTAGGGGCGCGAGGTCGCAACATTTGTCTCTCCCTCGCGCGCTCCGCCTCCTCCAACTATTACCAAAGCGTCATCAATTGACGCCATTACCGCGTAACACACCTGGACGGTCTCTAAACAGAAATGATATCACAAGCAAATTTGAGCCGTGTGTGGTCAATACCGGCGTCAAGCAAATTTGCGCAAGCAAATCGTAACGTGTGTGGTCAATACCGACGTCAAGCAAATTTGCGCAAGCCTAAGTTTGCGCAAGCAAATCGTAACGTGTGTGGCTACCATAACTAAACCGATGATACTTATCGTGCAACTTCCAATTAGAAAATCTCACGTACATTATAGGCATGACTCCAGGGCAGCACGTGACTTTAATAATGAACTTTTATACGTATATAATAAGACCGATGAGGTTTCGATATACAATGGGTGACCATCCACATGGGTATCGAGGCTGCTCCGTGCCTCGGAAAGCACGCAAAGCCGTTGGTCCCGGCTGTCATTTGTAGATCTTTGACAGTCGTTACGGGTTGTCAGTAGAAGCCCGAAAGTCTGGCAACCAGTCATACCAAGGGGTATCGTATTACCCAGTTACTGGATTGTGGAGGGCCGATAGGCAGTCGCTCCATGTAAAATACTGGGATTCAGCTGCATCCGGTTAGACCAGAAGCCGACCGCAATGTACCTGATAAAAGGCATTTAACGGGTTGCCTTTAGATCTTAAAAGCACGGTCCACACTAGTTATTTTCAAACAAAACTCAAAAAAATCCTTTTGATCTACTTAAGTAAGTAGGTAGGTACTTAGGTCATTGAACATTTGTAATTCTGATCTGATTAAAATGTTTGTATGATGTGTGTAAAAAATAATAGTTATTTTGAGTGATAAGCAATTTTAAAATTTCGTGTGAATACTAATTATCTAATACAATAAAAAGAAAAGCTGTTCGTTGGTAAGCGGCCGCATCACGAGAGAACGGGTGGACCGTTAAGATTTTCCGGGAAGCTTTTCAAATTTTTCTTTCCGTAGGTAATATCTGACTCGGAATATAACGAACATTTTAAAATAAAATATTTTATTTTAAAATGTTCGTTATACTCGAAAGCTTCTGGAAAATCTTAAAATTCTGGAAAAACTGAACGTGCATTTTCTACGGAAATTTTGTGGACAACGTCAGTTAGGTCAGCTAGTTATTACTAGAAATGACTAATGACTACTCACTATGGATATCAATTCCACATGGATGCCACTCCGCAATTCGTAAAGGTAAAACGGGTAGGTTAGTGCAGCGCCTGAGCGAAATCTTGCGGCAATGCGTACCACGTCGGGGGATCCGTTCGATTCCTGCACACTACTAATAAAGTACCGATTGATGGGTTGACTTATCTGGTTTTTCTAGGTCTGTTTGATACCCATATCAAATGTATGTTTGAAAGCTAAATCCCAATTTGGCTTAGTAGGTACAAGCATCCAAGATACAGGAAATTCCTAGAGTGAAGCAACGCTTTTGATCTGTTTTGGTTAAATAATTAAATGTACCGCTGCCGCCTTTCAACCGCCTCTATGGTCTAATGGTTAAACCACCTGTCTCAGACCCAGAGGTTCTGGGTTCGATTCCCAGTAGGAGCAAAATTTTCTGCTCAGTTTGGTTGGTTGACTAGCTACCACCATCTTATCTAAGTCTGTCGCCATAACAACAATGTTAACAGCATTTTTGTGTTTCAGCAGTTAGAGATAAGATTAGTCAGTTCCTCAGTGGTTGAGGATTCCGGGTGAAGCTCGCTTCCACCTTCAGCCTGATCATCACTTAAGATCAGGTGAGATGTAGGCCAAGAGCATCACCGTGGTGGGTAAAAAAAAAATGTAGAGAATACCCTCTCCCCCTTATTCAATCACATTTTAGAGTTAATAAAAAAATACTTAACATACAAGTATCTCTGTCTCTGATTTGATGAAGCAGTGTCTAAAAGGCGCTCCTGTTCCTGGAACCGGCAAATTAATTCCACTAACAGGAAAACTGTCCATTGATTTCAATGAAGACACAAACAACTACAAATGTAACACTACTACATATCAGTATGAAATCATTGATGCTTTCTTTGAATACGGAGGGAAACCCAATGACTGAATGTACGACCACCATTTTTAGGCTACCCCCACGTTAGTACATAATTGCACCTAATATTAAGGCATCAAGGTCTTCATTCGCTTAACACATTACTGAAGAACGGTCAACGAAATCGGTCAGCCAGTACGCCGCCAAAACTCCACAGCACTTGATCAAATGCATTCCATTTAATTTTAAACTCTATCGCTGTATGATAAAGATCATTTGAGGAAAACTGGAGAGAATGACATAACATTGTGTTTGCATAACTGTTAGCTAGTACACATGCTCAACTCAAATGATTATAGGTTATAAAAAGCAGTTGCTTGACAGACGTCAGTTGGAACGCAAGCGCATAAAATAATCGCGGAATTTTGACATTTTAAATGAAAACGTAAACCGCGAAGTACGAAAAGTGATAAGCGAATAGTGATTTCTGTCATGAATCTATTTATAGTGTTAGTGTCTTGTTGAAAAATAACCTACAACGACTTTGTTTTTTTTTTTCTTAATTTCGTATTCGAAGAACGGATTTATTCTGCCAGTATGGACCGGCGAAAAAACGAAAGTAGTTCTAAGAGGCAGATTTTGACCGCTTTAGCAGGTGAGTACTTTTCAAGGGTGTATTATGATAATATTACGATTTTTTTTGTTTGAAGAATTCTTAACTTGTTGTTATGATTGTCACGTTCAACTGACGTACCCTTTGGATGCTAATACTTGTGTACATTTGCTTACAAAGTCAGAATTAAGGCGGTCAAGTGCAGAACGAAGCGTGCAGTAGAGTCACAATATTTATTACTAGGTTTTTACAGCAGCTTCTCCCGCGTGCATACCGGATATTATCCCACGGGAACGTACTACCGGGATAAAAAGTATACTATGTCTTAATCCAGGTCATGGTCTTCCCATGGGCCAAATTTCATCCAAATCTGCTCAGCCGTTTTAGCGTGAAAACGTAACAAACAAACAAACAAACTCACTTTCACAATTAGGATTACAATAGTAGGTAAATTACGCAGCCGGAATGCATTTAAAATGCAGTTAGATGCGCTATATAAATTGTTCTTTCAATATGCTTACAATACTATGGAGTATTGTAAGCATAGCAACAGCATATTGAAAGAACAATTTCATGAATTGAATCAAATTAGAGTTCAAAAGAATACAATTAAGTATGTAAGTTGCCTCACATATTGCGAATTGTTTTTATGAAGTTTTAAATTAAAATATGGTCCATCTTTACAAACTCGAAGACATATGGCAATTTTATTCCCGTAATAAATTTTCAGATAAAAAATTGTAGTATTAATAATAATTATTATTTATTTATTTACTAGCAGCGTCCCGCGGTTTCACCCGCATCATTCTCGATGTCGTGGGAATATTGGGATAAAAAGTAGTGATAATAGCAGTAAAAGTAGAAGTACTTTCGTTTATAAATGTTTTTATTGGCAATATTCTTTATTGTCAATGTCAAATGACTGCAGTGTGCGAGTGCAGTTACGAGCAAGGTAGGCAAAAACCATGTATTAAAGAACCTAAAACATTTAAAAAAAATCTTATCTGGTATTAGCAACAAAATATTATAGAAATGTTTGGTCGTGCTTTAGTTTGTCGAGCGAAAATTGTGTCGCGCTATCGTTCGTCGATCAAAAGTTTCGTCGTGCCATCGTTTGTCGTGAAAACAATCTGTCGCACTAACGTTCGTCGAGATGATGTGCTGTCGCACCGCTGATGGCCGACCTATCGTACTGTCGCCCTAGCATTTGTCGCGCATTTGTTTGTCGCAACTTTGATACGGAGTCTGGTTACCCAATGTTATTTATTATTTTTGTCAAAATAAAATCACTTTTATTTTGCATATACTGAACGCTGTGTTTGTCCATCTATTTAATGGGACATTATATTTTAAGTAGAGTTTCTCATAAGCCTTAGCATACATAAGGAGAGTCAAAGGGTTAACAATGAATTTTATATAGATCCTTATAGAAATTAAACTAAGCACATGCTCGATTTTGTGAAACTCCTGACACCCAAACTAGGTCATGGTAGGTCGTAGGTCTCAGTTGTCAGTGTTCCTTCCTACCAGGCGGCTTATTGGTGACTCGCCCGAATTTTGCCTGAGAGGTTTTCGTTGTGGGGCTAAAACCACAGTGTAATATAGATTAAGTGTTTTAGAAATAAATAAATAATAATTAACTCGTACGAATCCGGACGAATCGACCATTTTAATAAATATTAGTTTTTCTTGAGGCGATTTGTACGAATTCAATTATAATAATATCAAATATAAAATTATACTACACCGTATGTATTTTCGCTCAAAAAATAGCAGTGGTAGGTAACCAGTAAGAACAAAGGTAGATACACCACCAAACATGTTAATGCGACTGCAGCAATACCCAAACAGTTAATGTCAATTAAAAGTTGTTGATTTTCTTAATTTTTCATTTTTATATTTTGTTTGAATTAGAGATGGGCCAACTATGACTTTGGCCGACTAACCGACTAGTCGGCTGGATTCGGACGAGTCACCAATAAACCTGCCAGGCACATTGTGAAACCTAACTTATTGTTTAAATGTAGGTGAGCTTAACATGTTCAGTGCTGGGAGCCCTCCTGGAGGGTTCACCTCGTCGCATATGGGATGTCGGGAGCCCTCGCGGAGGGATAATTTTAAATATAGGTTTTTCTTAGCGAATACAGCATTATAAACCGTGAAAATTAAATTTGATGTATATTTTAACAAGGTTTATTCATATATGCGTTGGTTTTAAAATACGAGCATTATAATGTTGTTAATTTTTTTTTATCACGGTTACAAATATTCACAAAATAAATTAAAGGTGGCGAAAGTACGTATAGCAGCAAGACCCCCTGAAAACACTATTTTACTTCGTTTTACAGTGTTTTTTAGGTCACGGTTTTAAACCTAAAGCCGTTGATCGTCCGCGATGGTTAACTTGGCTCCAACGATTTCGATGAAATTTGCAATTTAGGGGTTTACGGAGGTGAAAAATCGATCTAGCTAGGTCTCATATCTGGGAAAAATTGTTTTCTTTATTTTCACAGCCCCGGAAATCCGATAAATCGTTAATGTACCTGGATGATATGTTTATATTTTCACCCCGAGCAGAGCTATATTAATTTCTAATGTGACGCTATTAACGTGGAAGTCCATGTTCATAGAATGTATAAAAATTTGTGTCCGACCGAAAATGGATTTTTATCCGAAAACGAAAAAGTAGCTACGACTTTAGTCTTATTTTCGGCTGAAAACGAAACCAAAAACGAAAATGATTTAGACATTAAAAAATATTAATATTTCCGCTGTAACGGCACTAAAATCTTGATTGATTTTACTACATCAAAGGAGAAATTAAAGAAATAAAACATGATAATTCCATTAGAGGATACAAAATTTCGTAAATTTCTTCTTGTTTGGCTTGTTAATGCCGAGCTCTAGGAAGTAGGCCGAATGACGCGTGACAATTCACGAAGTTTTGATTTTCGCTTTAGCCGAAGGTTCAGCTGGTTTTTGGCCGAAAACGAAAATGAAAAGCATCATGATTTTTTGGCCGAAAATGGCCGAAGACGAAGCTTCGATCGGTCACGTGCACGTTATAACGTTATCGTGAGCGGAAATATAAAAGCGTGTTCTGATATTTCCATACAATTTATTTCCCTGTGTTATCGTGATGCTGTGAGTCCGTGACGTGGACGTCCACGGTAATATCTTCACGTTACAAATAATAGAAGCGGATAAAGTGAATAATGTTCAGCGAAGGGCAGGAATGTAGCGTCAGCAACGTCACAACCGCAATGTTTATTTAAGTAACTTTCTAACTAAATATCTCAACAAGAAACCTAAAACGGCCACATTAAACAATTCCTCTATTAAGGGCACACTAGTCGATGCACGACGGCTCGAACTCGTTGGTGGGCGTGACTAATATGCATTAGACTAATGAGTCAAATTATTTATTTAGTATTTATTTATCTATTTTTATTGATTTTTTATATATTTACTCATTTATTTAGTGAAATAGACAATGATTTATAACGAAAACGAGCGCGTAAAATGTCATACCTTTGGGCGTAAACAAGTAGATATTATGAAAAAACTGCTGAATGTTTATACAATACATAGATAAATAAATTATCTATCCCCGTACGGTTTCTATTTACACGAGTTAAAATAAGTTTCGACGCTCCTAACTTCCAAACCATTTTTTTTTCTGTTCTGCTTCCTCTAGGGCTAGATAATGACAAGACAAATTGATATAATTTTTAGTTTTGAACGTACACCATCAAACAGAGGAGTAATCACCATACTACGTTTGGAAGAATGACCGCCTACCGTTCATTTTCTGAATTCCCAGCAAATCCTCTATGGTGACACATATTTTAGCTGAATCATATTCAATTCAATTCATATCAGAATAATATTTGGTGTAAATATTGCCGCATAAAAAAAATAAAGACTGTAGTTTTTTACCGGATAATTTTTATTTACAGTTTTTATTAATCAATTGAATGAGATTTTTATTTTTTATGTCTACAGTTTAAATGTTATTTCAATATAATATAAAACTGTAAAACAGATGAACTGCGTAATATGAATTGAACGCAGATAATATTATGAATTGTCAGTTTGTGACAGTTTGTAAGATAATATTATCATATTATGATTCTGCCAAAGCGGCAGTTTTAAGCCCCCAGCACTTCCCATTGTAATACTTTCTGTTTTTTCTGAGAACAATGCGTTTCAATAAGATGTGAATTACTAACATTCTTACTCAAAACACAGGTTTGAATCTAGATCGGGCGGATCGCTACCTAACATTGTAATTCCGAACCATCATTACTTGCACCTGTAATAAAAATATTTAGTTTATTTTTAGGCACTATTATAAAGCTATAAGGCGGTGCGTACTTTGGGCGCGTTTTCGTACGAATTTTACTCGTGCGAACACATACGAACCCGCACAAACGATCCCGACCTACCAAGTACTAAGGGAGCGCGCAGTCTGAGTCCGAGTTAGTCGTACGTATGCGTACATAAAGTTCCGATGTCCGAAAACAATCCGAACTTGTTGAGATTTTTCGTGCGTTCAATGTGATATCACTGGACTAACCTATTTGACGGAGAAAAACGTATTCAGTGTGCGAACTCAATTCGTACGACCACGATCATACGTTTACGTACGACTGCGCGCGGCCTTATACTCCAGGTCTTCTTCCAGATTGTCAAGTAGGTATATCTAATGCATCATTTGGTTGGTGGTAGGGCTTTTTCTAAGTCCGCCTGGCTAGCTACCACCATCTTATCTAAGTCTGTCGCCATAACAACAATGTTAACAGCATTGTTGTATTTCGGCAGTTAAAGATAAGATAGCCAGTTCCTCTGTGGTTGAGGATTCCGGGTGAAGTTCGCTTCCACCTTCGGCCTGATCATCACTTACCATCAGGTGAGATGCAGGCCACGTAGAAGGTAAAAAAAAAAATTATTCGCGACTGGGTATTGAACGAATCTTACTTAAAATGTTACATAATCTAAAATATTCAGAGATTAAGTTATTTAGAAAATGCTCATAAAATTATAACACTACTCGTTTAGACGTGATCTTCAGTACAAAATAATTAAAAGTCGGTTATGAGCGTGATTTATTAATACAGGCCCGAGTTATTTGTTGCACGCAGGTATTCGCTTGCATACCCACGTAATGTTTGGTTCATTAACTTCACTAAATAGGTCTAATTAAAACAACAAATAATAATAAGGATTTGTATAGTTGATAAATTACGGCGCGAACGATTACGAGGATTACCTGCACTATCTACGGTCCGTTTTCCGGATAGGGGGACATTCTTTACTTTTAAATCATTAATTTTTTACTCAAAAAGGGACATCGCGATGTCCCGTTTTGATTAAAAAATAAATGGTTGTCGGTTTATTTACTTGTATCTCAATATCAATAGGGCCGATTCATAAAGGAAACTCAATTATAATATGAGAATACCGATCATCCTTGGTTATCAATGAAAAAAAGAAGCCCAATTTTTCATATTTTTTTATTTATCTTTATTTATTACAGACAAGTTAAGCAAGATAAATCAGTCATTTTTATATGTGTTAGCAAAACAAAGGGGTTAGAAGATTTTTGTATGGAGGGTGGCCCTAACATGATGCCGCCATTTTGATTTTTTTTCAAAATTGCGGTGAAAATCGAAAGTTATATATTTAGATAGAGGACACTTATACAAACAAAAAATGTCATATGACATAATATGCTAAAGCGTCAGGTTTCGGAGTTATTCACCGAAATATAAGTCGAAAACTGAACCCTGAAACAAGGATTTTTTGTTTTTTTTCCCTTCAGGTAAGTATATTGAACTATGAAAACATAATTGCATTATGTATAGGTAATATTTTAGTTAAGAGCGAAAGAGACAAAAATATATTATGTATACCCTCCGCCGAATGAGGACGTGTGTTATATGGTATATGTCTTATATGGTGCATGGCATGGGCGCGACACCCCAAGAAAATCCTATTCAGCCTCCCGCTGCCTTCTTGGATGATATTATTTATACTGAAGATGATTAAAAAGTCTTATGTTTTATCCACTAGGTGTAGTAAAATAATTAATGTGTAAATAAGTTAATCAACATGAAGTAACTACAACATAAATAAATAAATTCGTTATATTAATTGTTATTTTTATCTTTGAATATCTCAGAAACGTGACGCTTTATGATGTTATGTTAGTGAAGTTTTACGTTTGTATAAGTGTCCCCTATCCAAATATATGACATTTATTGTGCACCTAAATTTTGAAAAAAAATCAAAATTGTGGCTGATTTTAGGGCCAAAATCTTCAAACCCCTTTCTTTCGCGGTTTCTGAAAACGGGACAATTTAGCGTCACAGGTGTTTTTGGGGACACCGGGACAAAAAACCCAAAAAAGGGACGGTCATGAGTTTCGAAACATCTACATCTTTAAGCGCAGGCCACACCGCCAGCTAGCGGGCGGGCGGGCTAGGCGGGTGGGCGAAGCGAACGAAGGAAACTACGCGAAATATTGGCGAGCTAAACTATGGGGTTCACACCGAAAACTACAGCGACGGGCGGAGCGCGCGGAGCGGGCGAAGCGGGCTAAGCAAATCAACTGACGAGCGTCGGTCGACTAGTCTACTCGAAACGGGGAGGACGGGCGAACGAACCGGGCGAGCGGGCTGGCGGGCGAGCTAAGCTAGCGAAGCGCGGGCGCGCCAATGAGGTGAACGAGTAGGTTCGCTGGAATCATCGGATATTTCGTTAGCTTAGCTCGTTAGGTTAGTCTGTAGCTCGCGGTGTGAACCGAAGTATGTAAAGAGGTGAAACGATGTTCGCCCGCCTAGCCCGCCCGCCCGCTAGCTGGCGGTGTGGCCTGCACTTTAATGTTTTCTGGTACTATTGACAATTTCACAAATGCCAACAACCCCTATCAATGTCATTTCGGCGTCGGAATTCGCGCTACGAAAGAAGGTGGTGCGTGTGTTGGATCATTTAGCTCCCTTCAAAATGGTTGAGCTGAATGGTGCTGATGCTGGGTCATGTTCGTGCACGAGCGCCGTCAGTTGGGACTGGACTTAGCTGCCACGACTTATTTTAATTTTATTTTATTTTTTAATTGTTTTTAGAATCTTTTTATTACGGATGCTTTTAACGTTCCGCATCGTTCTCACATGCATAATTACAACATGAATGATGTTACCAATATTTTGTAACCATATTTTGATTTAAAAGAGCCAGAAATAGCCCGAAAACAATAAAGCCAATTAAGACTCCAACATGAGTAAATGCTAGAATAATAAAATGATCAGTTTAGTTCGTCATCGTCACTCGTAAAAATGTCAACAATTAAACAGCGACCTCCAAAATATAAACTATGAAATATAATAAATAATAATGTATTTATGTATATATAATATTTTCAGAAAAAACCTAAAAACTTCTACACTTTTACACCAACAACATTATTGTCATTAATCACTGCTATTTAATTATAAATTACTGCTATTTGTTTTTTATTATTTCCAACATTAGGTGTCTATTTAGAAAAAAATATACATATTTCATCAAACTGAAAACGATATGTCACAATGAGATAGAGGTGCAAAGATCGCGTAATATTTTCAATTATGACGTACATTGTTACAGTCGATTTCCTAGTAATTTATCTTGACTAAGATAAACACACAGTTCTGTTGTTAGACAAGCAAACAAATAAGGAAACATTATAAAATAATTTATTTCGTTTTTGTGCATACATTAGACGTCACATAGAAGTAAAAACAAAAAAAGAAGATGTAAAATATTAAAAATTAAGAATAAATTAAAGGAAATATAAAAAGATGTTTTATTGGCTCTAATAAAATTACCATGATTTTATTAATTTAATATATTATAGTACTTTCAGCTAGATGATAATAAAACGAAATAATTTCGACACATAAATATAGTTAATCTAATACGTATAATATACAGGGTGGATTTTTGAGATGGGGCAGCTACCTTAACCGTTGTAGCTACAGGAAAACAGTAAGAGCTGTGTGACTCGGTCGTCAAACTCGCCAGAGTCAGGGTATTGCTGTTAAGATTTTCGTAATTGTTCCTGGCGAAAGGCGACGTATTCATAGTCCAGCTCCTCAATGGAAGCATTAATTTGCTTTTTTTTTGCTTGCAAGTATTTTTCAAGACGCGTTATGGCACAATTGACGAAAATATCGAGGGGGTAAAACATCATACGCTACGAGCTTAAAATCTCCTCCTTTTTATAGAATCGGTTAAAAACGGTTTCATAACTTCTTGTGGGCTCCTATAACACAACATGTTAGAAATGTTGATTGTAAGTACTGAAAATAACTAGATAAAAGTTTTGTAGTTCGTTGATCTTGTTGATTTTACTTAATATTGATATCAGATTTAGCATCTACTGTCAATTTACAGCGAATTATATTACCTAAGTAAAGGTAAGGTAAGGTTTGAGAAACACTTTTTGAAGTATTTTTTTTTAAGTTCATGGATTTAAACATAACTGGCGAAATGTGGGGTACACTGTACTATAGGTGCACGTCTGCCTAACCCTTCGGGGATTACATGCGTGATATTATGTGTTATGTTATGTAATTTTTTTGTTTTACAATTTTTTTTATTTTTTATTGCTACTAAATCTTGATAGGATTGGTTTTTCAATTCACAGTTATGGCCCTCAATCCCTATGTACATAATCATATAAAATAATGTTGTTTAGGTTCGAATTCTGAGAAACTCATGTGATGCAAATTTACCTATGTACGCTTCTTTGCCTGATTAGCCAAGCCTTACCAATACAGGAAAAAATACCTACTTATGTAGGTACTCGAACGCCTGCAATAATAACCTTAATAAGCTAGTATCGAGCAAAAAATGCCGAAAAAACACGTATCTTGTATGGGGATTTCCTCCTCCTCATCCTCCTTAATTATTATTTGCTGATAAACCGGCAATAGAAATACAAAATATGAAGGAAGAAGAAGAAGGAGATGAAGGAGTACGTACGTAAGGATCGTAGTAGGTGGCGTTCTGTAGTTTCTGCCTACCCCCGTGGGAAGAAGACGTGAGTTTAGTATGATACAAAATCTGCGAGAATTTCAACTGTCCACCTAATTACGGCTCATGAGATACAGCCCGCTGACAGACAGACGGACAGCGGAGGCTTAGTAATAGGGTTCAGTTTGAATAGAATAGAATAATTATTTTATTTATTTGCATAGAATTTAGATACAAAAAAATCAGATGTTTTATAATAATTACAGATCCTTATACATTCTACCTGCAAACATTTAGTACAAGTGTTTAATAGTCTAATTATACTGTCAATATGAAAATTCTAATAATATGGTCAATTAAATAAAATAAAGATAAAAAAATGTCAGGATCAATTAGGTAATTCAAAATTTTTATCATTTAGAAATTCAGTTTGGTAGCCTTCGGGTACGGTACTCTAAAAAGTGAGTTTTTCTATCAAACTAAATAGTAGTGATGGGGTGACTATGGATTTTGCCGTGCAACCAACTGGTTATAGTGACTAAACAATTAAATATATTTGATTAAAGATTTGTATGCAGACCGGGAACGTTTTGATCTACGAAGTTTAATTTATTGTCGTATTGTCTTCTCCACCTTGTACGCACGGTTACACATCAAGCTATAATTTCCAGTATAAGCTGAGCTCGCATTGTACGAAAATCCTATACGATGCAAGATCAGCATGAACTGGAAATGTATAGCTTGATGTGTTGCCGTGTGTACAGTGTGGTTATACAACGACTTCCCTCGATGTCTGTTTATTGTTATGTATGAAGTTTCATTGATAAGTACAAGTAAATCATTTTCATTCAAACCCATAATTCATATTTAAAGAAAATGCGACGTTGTAATTTTATTCAGCTTCAGTGCATTACACCACCAACTAGGGTTGCCAACCGTCCCGCTGTACACGGGACGTCCCGTTTCTGAGACCCTTAATGAGACGTCCCACTCATGGTGTGTGCGGGACGCTAAATATCCCGCTTTTTGGAATAAGCTACTCACGAACATACATCAACTGCGCACGACATAGATTCTGTGAAGTCAGAACTACAAGTTAAAGTTAATTTTTCCTATACATGCATTTTTTTACAATTTTGTACTAAAAAATAAATAAAAAATTCTTAAAAGTACCAAATCACAAAAAAAAAATCAATTAAAAAGTAATTTATAGTTCTCTTAATAAAGTGTTTGTAAATTACACTATAACTTATTGTAGTCTATAAGGTTAAAGTCTAAACCGTTTTCTTTTTTGTAAATATGGACTGCTTTTTATCTAACCAGGTGTTTTATTTACGTTTCATCCTGATTTGCGAAGAAAAGTTTACGTTTTTTTGTATTTTTAACAAAATTTGTTGTATCCCGCTTTTTGTATCTTCATCCCGCATTTTTAATCTTCATTTCCAACGCACGCACCAATTCCTAACGATAATTTCCTTTACTTCTTTTCAGCAACCATCCCAACCTTCACATATGGCATCCAGATCGGCTGGCTGTCCCCCATGGGGCCACTCCTCAAGTCTGCTGCCACGCCTGCGCAGGAGCCACTCACAGACAACGACATCTCGTGGATGGCGGCGGCACTGCCACTGGCTGCTATATGTGGGATACCCTTCTTCAGTTACTCGTCAGATCGATTCGGCAGGAAGATCTGCGTGATTCTTGTGTCTTTGTTGTCTTGTGTAAGTATTTTAAACAAAATAATTTGTATATCTATCCTTTTCGTCAATAATTCATCATCTCTTTGGTAATAAAGAATAAAAACCCGGACCAGACCAGAGAATAAGGTTAATGCCTAGTCCGCAATGCGAAAATCACCGCGCGAATAAAAATCGAATTTATATAAAAAAATATTAATTTAAATCAATACATCGGCAGACTAAAGCACATAAATCAGTTCGCTTGTTCGAGCTTGAATCTCAAGTGGCGTCCTTTTTCAACCTCTTGATTAGCATGATATGAATCTTGCGACATTATAAAACACTTACCTATGTTGAGATTTAAGCTCGAACAAGGGAACTGACTTATATGCTTTAGTCCGCCGACCCGACATTGGTGTAGGTAGGGAGTTCGTTTCAGCGCGAATTTTAAATCTCCAGTGCGTTATTGTGTTTTTTTTTATTGCAATGACGCACTAATGTTCTCTATCTCAGCAGCCGCAACTCTTTAAAAAGCTGCAGAGCTAGTACAACACAACTCCACCATTGTAGTTCCTATAGGGTCCTACTAGACCAAATACTACTTGGACTTTTAAATTCCGCCAAGCAGCATCCTCGACCCAACTGCTTTTTACCAACCCCTCTGTCCAATCCAATCTGCCTGCCTTTTTCCAACTATGTTGGGGTCGGCTTCTAGTCTAACCAGATGCAGCTGAATACCAGTATTTTACATGGAGCGACTGCCCATCTGACCTCCACAACCCAGTACCTATTTAACTGGGTAAAACGATACCCCTTGGTAAGACTGGTTGTCAGACTTTCGGGCTTCTGACGACTCGTAACGACTGTCAAAGATCCACGAATGCCAGCCGGAACCAACGGCTTAACGTGCTTTCTGAGGTATGGAGGAGTCTCGGTATAAAGATGGTCACCCATAGACCGACCAACCCCGGCAAGCGTAGCGTAACCGGTCCATCAGGACCGACCCGTGCGGCTGTTATTACTTAGCCACGAGCTCCTCTCACCAACCCCTCTGTCCAAGGGTGGTTATTATGGCAATTCACTCTTCGACAGATCATTGGTAAACCCGTACCCTAATTACGTACTACACGATCAATCAGAATTTGAATCGTTTTGAAACAGATTGCTTATCCATTGCTTCATAAGTTAGAAAAAAAATCTGCTAAACAACGTAAATAACGCAATGAATATTGTTGAACTGTCAAAATTAAATAGATTAGTCGGAAGCGCTTACGAAAATGTGTTGCGTAATTAGATAGATGGTTTAGTCACAGAGGTTTCGATGATGAGTGATTTGTGCTGCAAGCGGGCCTTAGTGGTAATATAATTAGGTACTAGCTGTATTTTGCCACTTTAGCTACAAGGATGTTTTTCTGCATAAGCATTATGCAAACTGTTTTTCCACAATGTTCAACAAACAACTTCTTACGAAGCAGCGCCCAAATCTTTGCAGATATTGTGTCAAAGTAAATAAGTAGGTAGGTATATCTGCTCACGTGCAAAGGAGTTAGAAGATAATATTTGTTTTACATACTAATTATTATTGTGTTCAACAAACCGTTGATACGGATTAGGGTGCTTGGAAGGTCACATTCTTGGAGGCTAATGCATAATAAAACATAATTAATGAAATTAGTTAAATGGTACCTATTATAGCGTACTCATTGCATGAGAGTGATTATGTTAAATTAGTCTGTATGTAGGTGCTGTGCTCTGCTGCAAACGTGTTTAAAGTGAAATAACATAAGGTCATGAGATGCGATAGGCATTGCTGGCCTACTTGGAGGAGCTGGGGTGGATCGAATAACCGATTTCCCACCCGTACGCAAAATACTTACCTACGCGCTTTGACTTGGAGTTGCGGATACCACCCCGTATTACCTATTATTAAGGTCATGTGATAGTGACTCGTTAGGTTATAACAGCCGCACAGGTCGATCCATCAGGTTAAGCTACGCTTGCCGGGGTTGGTCAGTGGATGGGTGACCATTTTCACATACCGAGACTCCTCCGTGCCTCGGAAAGCACGTTAAGCCGTTTGTCCCGGCTGTCATTCGTGGATCTTTGACAGTCGTTACGAGTCGTCAGAAGCCCGAAAGCCTGATACTATTCTTACCAAGGGGTATCGTATTACCCAGTTACTGGGTTGTGGAGGACAGATAGGTGGTCGCTCCATGTAAAATACTGGTATTCAGCTACATCCGGTTAGACTGAAAGCCGACCCCAAGATAGTTGGGAAAAGGCTAGGCAGATTGTTTTTTTTTTTGTGATAGTGAGACCATGAGACCATATATTACCATCACACCGTCACTACACTCGATTTGATCAACTTATACCAGCACCCTAATTACGTAACACACGATCAATCACAATCTGTTTCATTTTGACAGTTACACAACATTCATTGCGTTATTTACATTGTTGAGCGGATACATTTTTCGAACATATAAAACAATGGATATGCAATATCCTTCAGATTGTGAAAATCATTCAGATTGTGATTGATCGTGGGTTACGCAATTATGGTGCAGTTTGTGTGCTTATCAACAACTTAATGCTTTTAAGGACACTAAACGCCTATAGACGTCATAACAATAAAACTTTTATTGTGTCTCGTTCACTATCCTTGAAGGCGTTAAATTCTTACTCCGTCTTTAGACATAAGTAAGACCTATTCATACTTACTCATTTACCTGCCTATACCTACCTATAAATCTAAAAGAAAAACAAGCGTATCCTGCTTATCTAGTACTCGTAACCGGCTCTTATGTTATGTATCCGATGTATAAAACGTAAGTAATGCAAAAAAAGTGTGTAAGGGCAGGCGCACATCTGGCGAGGCGCAGCGCAGCGCAGTTGTCACTGCCAAATATCAACATTACCTCACTTAAAATAAAGTCGAAAATAAATAACCTGAGACGCACTTCTTGATACGCTCTCGAACTAATAGAAGTTTATTAATTCTCAACTTTATTTCAACTGCTGCAAGGTCGATATTTGTTTGGTAGTGACAACCGCACGGTGCGCCTCGCCAAGTGAGCGCCGCGCGCCGGCCCTAAGGATCGTAGCCGGTGGCATTCTGTAGTTTCTGCCTACCCCCATGCGTGAGTTATGTTGTATAAATATGCCTAATTTTAGAGACCTTGACCTTAGGTACTGATACAATCTCCTTTCAAATTCCAGATATCCTGGACAATAAAGCTGTCGGCGATCATGCCCTCGTCTCTCATAGCTGCCAGGGCGATAGCAGGCCTTGCTGCCGGCGGCTGCTTCGTGGTAGTGCCAGTCTACGTCAAGGAAATCTCCGAAGACACCCTCAGAGGAGCACTGGGGTCCCTGAACATGACTGTTTGTAAATTAGGTAAGGTAATTAGCAATGTTGAGAGAGGTATCGGCAATGGTAGTATAAACAAAAATAACGTAGTTTATAACGTAATTTTTTGTTTATACTAAACCTCTTAAAGGGTCACTGTACACAACTTTCACTCAATAGATCGCGAAAAAAAAGTCGGCTGTTCCATACATTTATGTTCGCTTATGTCGTCAAAATGTATGGAATAGCTGTTTTTTTTTCGCGATTTAAGTTTTGGTCCCATAGTGAAAGTTATTCATAATGATGAGTACAATGACCCCTTAAGAGGTTTGGTATAGAAAAAATACTTTTTTTTTTCTGTTACCACCTAAACCAGGATATTTACCATGTGTTTCATTAGTTTCTGTTTTTAAAAAAACGTGATCCTACCACAATAAATTAATAACCCTTTCTTCATTCTTTTTAGGCGTCATCTTCGTGTACGCTGTCGGCATGGCGGTCTCGTACCGTGTGAACCAGGCGGTGTACCTGGCTGTTGCGTGCGCGCATGTGGTCGTGTTCTGTTTCATGCCGGAGTCGCCGAACTATTTGTTGAAAATCGGACAGGAGAAGGTTGGTATTTGGTATGTTTTCGTTGTACTAAAATCGAATTAGACTTCGCGCCCGCCCGGAAAAGTCTAGCATAAAAAATCGCTAGTACTGAGTATCAGTTACAGACCTATTATTAAATGAATGTATATTACTGATTGGAGGAGCTCGTGGCTAAGTAATAATAGCCGCGGGTCGATCCATCAGGTTAAGCTACGCTGGCCGGGGTTGGTCAGTGGATGGGTGACCATCTTTACATACCAAGATTCCTCCGTGCTTCGGGAAGCACGTTAAGCCGTTGGTCCCGGCTGTCATTAGTGGATCTTTAACAGTCGTTACGAGTCGTCAGAAGCCCGAAAGTCTGACACCAGTCTTACCAAGAGGTATCGTATTACCCAGCTACTGGGTTGTGGAGGTCAGATAGGCAGTCGCTCCATGTAAAATACTGGTATTCAGCTGCATTCGGTTAGACTGGAAGCCGACCCCAACATAGTTGAGAAAAGGCTAGGCAGATTGATTGTATATGTATATATATTACTGATCGGATTGAATTGTTTAAAAAACGGTGTAGTATCGTAATGAAACAAACAAATCGTAATAAAATTCCGTATTTTCCGTATTCACCTTCCTGCACGCAAGTTAGGGTAACTACTAATGTTTTATACTTCCTCCAAAAAAACATTGTCGATACCATTTCGATATCATCCTTCCTTGTCTACGTTAAAACAATAAATGTAGAACATTCTCGAGATTCTTTCTACCTGTTTTTTTATGATGAAGGTGACCCAAGTAATGATAGGGCATGGTAGTTACCGGCTCTTACGGACATCTCAATCATAATCAGCCTATTAATGTTCCCACTGCTGGGACAGGCCTCCTCTCTGTGAGAGGGAGTGGGCCTACGGGTTGGTAGATGTCACGTCATGTCTTCGAATTTTTGGTTCTAAGACATGCGGCGTTTTCTCACGATGTTTTCCTTCACCGTTTTGAGAGCAGTGGTGATGAAATTATTTACACAAAGTAAAGCGCCTGCTTGGTTTCGAACCTACGACCTACAACTCGTAAGTCGGGGCCGTTACCACTGGGCCACCACTGTTTTCAATCTGGACATCTCAATACTGAAGTGAAGTTGACAGTACTCTGGACGCTCACCTCCTTCAGAAAGAGTTCTACTTCTCTACATAGATCAATAAAGCTTGCAACATTGCATAACAATGCATTTTAATTAGGTACCTTATGGCATACTATAAGTTGAAACAACAATAAAAATTGCAATGTCTAAGCTCAGACGATTCAAGTCATTTACTGCTTAAATTTTACTGTAGAAGACACTTGCATCGTGTAAATGAGGTTTTATAAATATGTTGACTTCAATACATATTAATTTGTTTCAGAAAGCTGTGAAAACAATATCCTGGTTGAGGAGCTTGAATTCGAACCACAAGGTGGTGGTTGAGGAGATGATGAGGTTGAAAGAGGAACAGCGACAATTCGAGGAGACGACCAGGCTGTCACTGCTCAGTGTGGGTAAAGTACGAACCATTCAGCAATCAAGATAGTATTTTTAATTAGCACAATGTCGCTATTAATTTTTACTTTAGAGGTATGAGGAACACGGTGTAAAGTTCACTCATCCTCATTAGAAAAGGGAGGATCCTACGACCACCAGACTGTTGTGTCTGGCGGGCAGCTGCCCAACGATTGATGTCGGATAGTTTTATATATGTCGTTCCGCGGTAAACTCTAATTGCGCGATGCAGGATTTGTGTAACATCAGGTCTTTGATGCGTAGCTCGCATGTGGCGATGTAGATGTCGCCACAGTACCTAAAAATGGTTGAAAATCATTCAACTCAGCAAATCACAGTTGGCTGCTGGGCTCCCAGGTCTCTCAGAAGTTGCACCACATTACCTAGTTATCCGCCTTCCATTGGTTGAACGTACGGTCAGAGCTCTGCATTACCTGACCCCTCTTACAAAGAAGAAGACGAAAAGAGGGAGTCACCTCGGATAAGAACAGATTCTTCCTAAACGCTTGCTAGTAAATTAACAAATCATCATCACCATCATTCTCCTGCCTTTATTCCAATTTATTTGGGGTCAGCGCAACATGTCTTACAAATCTAATTAAAAAACAAAAGTAATTTATTTAAATTAGGCTAAGGGCCTATTTCACGATGTCCAAATAGCCACTACTTACCGAATAAATTGAAAAAATGGAACAGAAGTTGTATGAAATTATCTGCCAAGTAAGCTAAAAGGAACTTAATCGTAGGTGTTGAAACAGGCCCTAAGAATCAGTACTTTTTGCACGTCATAATTCATAAGACCGTCCCCCAAAACGCCCGCCCTTCACCATTTCCTAGTGCTTTAGCTGGGAAGAAGTGCCGCAACGAACTCCCCAGCCTATACATCTGTCAAAATAGACAAAATATTCAACAACAAAAACATAACCCAACACAGTATATTAAAGTAACAGTATTATGTCTCGGCAGTGACCTTGAAATAATTACCTACAGAGCGGCTCGGTACATAAACCTTCCGCGTCCATGCGTAACTACTGCGTACTGATATACACTAAGATTTCGAAGCGCATCGTTTCGGCCGTTTTCTATGAAGATACAATACTGTTACTTATTTATACTACGCCCATATTTACAATTAGCTTAATTATTAAGAACAGTTAATACCCTTCCAACAAAGCCCGCAAAGCTAATTATCTTAAAACAAAGAAGATAATGTAGGATTGGGCAAAACAAATTTTCTGCTCTCAAATGAAAGCCTATTATAAAACCAGCTAATATTAAATACTCACGGCTTTAACAAACTACGAGAGCTGTTATCAAAGTAAATGGCATATAAGTAATTAGTTCCATATTATGTAACGTACTGTAATAAAACCATTGTTTACTTTAATAAAACTAAATATTCTAAATTTTTTGCAATATAACTAAGTAGACAGGTATTTAGTAAGCAAATATTATAAAATTATGACAATTAACACCTACTCAGATTATTCATCTAACAGTGCGTTGTTAGCACGATGATATTTGCATATTCATATAGCACAGTGTTTGCCAAGTTATATTAAAATGTGGCTCTAAGATTCTAAGAATTAAATCTACCCAGGTAGATATTTCATAGTCTAGAAAATTCCTAGTATCATGATGAGAGAAAATGACATAATCAGAGATCTTGTTTACTACCATTCTGTTGAGATAATTCTATAGATATTTTAGGGCATTAAGGCTGCCATTCCACTGGAGCGGAGAGGAGAGGAGCGGAGCGGAGATGTGCCAATATTAACCAATAGAACCTAAACTCCGCTCCAGAGGTGCGATTCTATTGGTTAATATTGGCACATCTCCGCTCCGCTCCTCTCCTCTCCGCTTCAGTGGACAGACAGCCTAAAGCCTCGGTCACACACAGCGAATACTCGCTGCAAGTGTATTCGCTGCAAATAATACTTGCAGTGACAATGCACTGCCTGCCTGTCTCACACAGCGAGTTCTACAGTGACGAAACGACCTTTGGCATGGGCGTATAGTCTGGAGCGGTGCGCTGAGTGGAATGGCTCCTCGCAGCGAGTACGGTTGTCACACACAGCGAATTCTCGCGGCGAGTAATATTGAACATGCTCAATTCAACTCACAGCGAATAGCCTGTCACACACAGCGAGTTCTCGCTACGAGTGCCTATGCCTAATCGCAGCGAGTATTTGCTGTGTGTGACAGAAGCTTTGAAGATACAATTCCGTAGTGAACGGTACCTTCAGAGAGCACTATAGACTACCTCGTTGGTCTAGTAGTCGCAAACACTACTGCTAAGCAGGAGGTCGTGGGTTCGACTCCCAGGTTGATCAAAGTGTTCCTGGGTTCTTCCATCAGGAATTTATAAGTAGCAACCCGGAGTACAAATGAATACAAGTGGGACACTCCACAATTTATATAAGAAGCTACAAGAACGCGGCGGGCCCGTCTTGTTGGGTGTTGGGCCAATTCAGTGAGTGTAACGTAGTCAGAAGATATAAGAGTTACGCGATAGAAAGAGAGGCAACTTCTAGGTGATTAAGATTTTGCAGAGTGTCCCATCTCTATTAATCTGTTCCCGGAGTCAGGATTTCTGCGCAGTTGATTACAATAGGCTCGCCCCCTATTACATGCGACTGGCGAAATATGGTTGTACTGGGTAGTGGTACACCTCTGACTAACCCTTCGGGTATTACATGCGTGATGTTATGTACAAAGCCCTACGATCCTCCAATCTCTAGAACTTCCTGTTGGCTATCCAGGAAGCACCTGGGCTTATTGACATCCGGAAAACACAATATTACGATGTATAAAATTAAAAGTAGTCTCTCTATCTCTGTAACTGGTATACGCAGTTCAAAATCCATCTTTGAACAGGGAGACCTACCACGTTCATCATCAGCCTATTAATGTTCCCACTGCTGGGACACAGGCCTCCTCTCTGTGAGAGGGAGTGGGCCGTAATCCACCTCGCGGGCCCAGTGCTGGTTGGTAGATGTCACATGGCTTCGAATTTTTGGTTCTAAGACATGCCGGTTTCCTCACAATGTTTTCCTTCACCGTTTTGAGAGCAGTGGTGATAAAATTATTTACACAAAGTAAAGCGCCTCTTGAGTTCGAACCCACGACCACTCGTAAGTCGAGGCCGATACCACTGGGCCACCACTGCACCACCACGTTATAAAGCAGTATTAATATAATCTTACTTCAGTGTGGAAAGAGATGGAGCTAAACAGGACGTATGGCTCCATCTCTTTCACACACTATCAAGATGTCAAAAAAGGTATACATCATGGGTACCTATACATCTAAACAGCTAGATCATAGGTACCATGCAGCAGCCCAACTGTGTCACACATTTTGTTTCACCATCCGAAGGATTTTGAAAGAAATTCTTAATTCAATGATTCATATGTTTGAAAAATTTGTCCGCTCGACAAAATAATTTAACGCAATGAATCTTGTCGAAATGTCAAAATGATAGGCATTGCAATTGTTAGTGTGTTACGCAGTTACCCCGTAAACCGAACATCCAAGTAATCCAAATGCAATCTCCACAGTTCGCGACCACACGACATTTTCGGCGCTTCGGATGACGTTGATCTTGATGGCGATGCAGACGCTGTCAGGGTGCTTCGCCCTCATGAACTATGCAGCCGACGTGTTCCATCGCGCAGGCACTGAGTGGAGCCCTAACACGCTCGCGCTTGCCGTGGGGTCCTTGCAACTGGCTGGATCGTTCTTCACTACAGTTTCGATTGAGAAGTTTGGGCGAAAGGTGAGTTTTTTAAAATAATACTATATACATATAGAAGCCAGCAGAGGCTGCAGGCTGGTGCTAGGAGCCCGATTGTGTTCAATCAAGACCCGTCGCAGACAAAAACAGGTTTACTTAGATGGAAAAGATCAGGCTAAGCGTATGCTGAGAGCCTGAGAAGCAGGTGACGCAGGTCAGCACAGTACAGATTTTGCAGGGTAGGGCAGGCGAGGCAGACACAGGCCGCGAGCGCATGCTGCGACGCAGCTACACAGACACATTCGTGTCCTAGCCACTACAAACGATGGACCAGTGGTAAAAAACACGTGACGACCTGCACACGTCGCGCAGACATCTGTACCGGCACTACAACGAGACACAGAGCAGGACAGACTCATGTCTGCGTGGCACGTGCCTGCGCCGCAGCAACGCACCTCTCAGTACGTTCATGGTACAAAACCTGCTCTGCCCTGCGCTGTGTGGACCTGCGTCAATGCGTCTCAGCGTACGCCTGGCCTCATGGTAGTTGAAAGTTAGAAAAATACCTTATGAAATTTGTATCATAGAATGGTCGTGAGCGTAAAACTATTTCGTAGAAGTATTCATATATTGAGGTAAATAAACCACAAGGAACATTACTAACTGGTTTCTCAAAAACTGTCGAGTAGCTTATTGTCAAAAGCTTTACCTTTTTTGCACTGGTACAACATAGTATTGCGGAATTGCACTACACCACACATTTTGCCAAAGCTATACAGATTATATAGATTTCCTCATGGATACCGTCCGTCTCGGGAGAACAGAAGGTAATGTCGGACTCCCTACTACAACCCCCACTGTTCCTACTATTATCAGGAGTTGGGGGCCCGGGAGATACTTATACATTCGCCGCACCCCCGACTCACCTTAGTTCGGTGAGATTTTTATAGAAGTCTGGCAGACGTACCAAAAACAGAAGACTTAAAAGCACAGCACAAAAAACTGCAGAATGTACCTATTTTTAATAATGGTACCTATTATAAATTAAATAGAATATCACGCAGAAAAGTAGTCTGATGATCGCGTGAGCGAACCTGCGCAAAAAAATTAAGCGATGACCCGATAAAAGGTCAATGTCGTTGTAGAAAAAAGACTTCGAGTAGGTTAGGTTGAATCACAAAATTATTTCATCACATCGACCTAAAGTTTATTGACAAACTCGTTCCACGGACAAAAACCTTGTTTATCCATGTTGCACCAGTTCAATCGCATCACAACTCTCTGCGGAGGATTTGCTAAGGAATATTTTGACCCATTTCTTAACTGTGACCAACTTGGGTACACATATTCCACTTTCAAATATTCACTTTTACTATCTGACCACCTTTGAAACACCATCTTCCCGCCAATTGGGTATTTCTCAAACTGATTTGGTAAGTCGATCGATTTAAATCCCATAGAAGTCGAAATAGAGTTGATATTATAATCATGACCAACTAATAACATTAACTTGGGCATTTCGTCATAATTCTTAAACGTTTTAGTTATATAATTCATTAATGGTGCCCCGATGTCTTCAGCTACTGTTGTATATCTTATGTCATGGTCTTGTCGCCCTATTTCAGTTAATAGGTTCCATTTTTCCGGTGTCGTTATTAGTCCCCAAGCAATGTCTTCTATCGTTCTGCCATCGTAGTAACCCATAATAAATGAGTCCATAGATGACAATCCCATGAACAAAGGTCCTTCAACCCACAGTTCTTCGCCGACCCTATACGAAATCGTGTTATAAGGTCCATTCAAATCACATATTCCATCCTGCTTGCAAATATCTGACCCTTCAATTTCCAATATTTTATTCAATTCTGAAAAAGCGGGCATCAGTTTACTATTATTTTGTAATTTTCTATTGATTTCCTCGATCACCATTTCTTTATATGCTGCAGTGGTGTTGTGTATGACAGGTTTAAAAAGGGGATCCGGCTCTGTAATGTTTTTGTGATGTACAGTCACGCTACAACCTTTGAACGCCGAGTCAATGAAAGCTCTCGCCGTCGCCTTGGTTCTGCTGACTGTGTTCGCGTACACATACACTGTATCTTCATCGGGACATCCTACAGGAAGAAACTCTTCCTTTTTTAACCATTCTGAGAAATAGTCGCCCATGTATCCTTCTTGCTGCGCTCCTTTCGGAGTCAAGAGCCCCGGCGGGTCAGCTCGTCTGGGCCAGGGCTTCGGTGAATATCTATGTAGTTGTTGTCCTAACGGAAACCGTATGTTATGTCGACTGAGTATGAACACTTGTTTCAGTTTCAAGTTGTTCGCGACGTAACCTTTACACAACACGATAAATAATAGTAATAAAGAAATCGATTTCGATACCATTTTATTAATTTTTTATCACTATTGCTAACTTAGCGTTTAATGCACTTTAAATGTTTATTTAGGTTTTTGAATATTTTACGAATATTTGAATAGATCTTCACATGTCTGTTGGTAAAACAAGACTAATTTATGTTTTAAGTAAATTCGTACTATATGGCCACTTTGTTTAAATAGCGTAACTTTTTATATTAAACTTTATCAAGGTAACAACGGACCTATTGGACCGGATCTTTAGAATAATGTTGAAGATTTGATTCAGAATTTGATAACAAGATGCAAACGTTAAGTACTAAATAAAACTATTCCTAAAAAATATATTAAAATCAAACGTAGTAAACGGAAACCTTACTTAACTGTAAGGCCGTTTTCTTATTGGTCGGTACGGTACCGCACAGTACTGCTTACGTTTCCTCATTGGTCGGTAAGCACTCTGTACCGAAACGGTATTGCACTACTTTCATTTAGAATTCCAAATTCAAATGAATTCTATTGGTACGACAGCCCATGACCAACATTTTTGCCTTATCGTTTTACGAACAAAACCGTATAAAATCGATAGATTTATATCTCATTTGAAATAAGATTAGACATTGAACTAAACCTTTTTTACAGACCGTTTAACCGATTGTGTTGGTGGCATGACAAATGGCAGCTGCAGTAAAAAGTTGGTATTGTAATCACTTTTTGCTTTACGGTATAGAAGTCAGAATCAGTTTGTATGTCGCGGTGTAACCGCTACAAGTTGAACGGACTGTAAAAAAGGTTTGTTTAAATGTCTAATCTTATTTCAAATGAAGAATAGTTATTCTGAAATTCAAAAATCCTAATTTCAGATGAAATGAAATTGTTTATTCTGTAAATAGGATATCGGAATCACTATTACATATCATATTAAAAAAGAGGACTTCAACATACTACAAAAAAGAGGTTTTCAAAAATATATTGTGAGGCTACAGTCAGAATATTTATTTCTTTGAGTTTTTCTTGAAGGAAATCTCTTGGACCTAGGTTGTAAATGACTCGAACAGCTCTTTTCTGTAGAACAAAGATACTATTAATGTCCGCACAGGTTCCCCAGAGAAGAATCCCATGTGTCTTAAGACCATGAAAATAACTAAAATAAACAATTCTGGCTGTATGCACGTCAGATATCTGTAATTTTTTTTTTAACAGCATAAATTTGCGGCCGAACCGCCGAACTTATCCTTCCTGACAATTGTTCTATGTGTGGGCCCCATTCTAATTTACCGTTAATAGTGATTCCAAGAAAAACTGTTAACTCCACAGGGTCCAACTCTATTCCATTAACTTGAATATAGGTAGATAGCTGCCTAACATTTGGCAAAATTTACTGAGTTTAGTCTTTTTTTCGTTCAGGAGAAGATTATTTACATTAAACCAATGCACAACTTTAGAGAGTGCATCGTTAACTTGTTCATAGTTGACTAACTGACGTTTGATTTTAAAAAATGAGGGAGGTGTCATCTGCGAATAGTACGATCTTGTGATTATCCTTTATGTGGTAAGATAGGTCATTTATATAAATTAAAAATAAGAAAGGACCTAGAATTGAACCCTGCGGAACGCCCATGGTGACCGCAGATCCTGCAGATCTCTTGCCATTAACATCGACCCTCTGAATTCTGTTGTTCAGATAAGAAGTCAGAAGGTCGAGAGCCCTGTCCCTCATATCATAGTGGTACAGTTTCCTGATGAGTATATCATGATGAATGCAATCGAAAGCCTGGGAGGAGTCGCAAGATGCTCTTGGCATTTTCTGCGACTTTTCCAAGCGAGTTTCTCATATACTCTTCAATAATTCCACGCCCGCGTCTGTAGTTGAACGACCCTTTGTAAAACCAAACTGTTTCAAATGAAGTAAATTATGTGTATAACACCCCCTAACACCCAACGTCATGCGAAAGACGCGGATTTTGCGAAATCCGTCAACACCCATTGTGCTGCGAAAGACGCAGTCCGCGCATGCTGATTCAAGCTCTATTTGTACTATGGATAGGGGCTAATATGGTCTGTGGTTAATTTTATTCTATGGAATTGGTAATATACTTGTCAAATAAATCGACTAAAACATCAAAATATGCAGGAACAACTCTAAAAAAAAGTAAAAATTGAACATTTTGGCACGACAAAATGGCGTCCGCGCAGGCGTGCAGCGCACTGCACTCCGCGTTCTATTTATTTGTTTTCTATTGTTTTTTAAGTGTTAATCGACGGGAAATGTTGTTTTTTAAATAATTAAGTAGTGTCGTCATCGTATATAGATAATATTTGCACTAAATAACATCGTAATTACCTATTACGGACCCATCAAAAAATGTAAACAAACTCGGTAATGAAAAAACGTGTTGTTGTGTAATTTTGAGTTTTGTGTGTGTTTTGTGTATGTAATCGCTGGTAAGTAATTTATTTTATATTCTATATTAGTTATTGCATAATAAAAATGCAATTTTTCAGAAAAAAATAAGAGTTCAATATTTTTTATCAACTAAGTAATGTTACGTAATGATACGGATACCTATTATTGAACTTTTTTAATTATTGGTGTTTTTATTTATTGTGTTTGTTCGTAAATAATGGTTTTGACCGATAGTATATGTATTCATAATGTATCCTGCGAAATTTCATGTGAATCGAACCAGTAGTTTTATTATAAATAATCAAAACAATGAACAAAGGAATTTCTGATAAGAATGTTTATTTATCAATACTAGCGTTCGCTTACAAAGATTCTAAGTATTATAAAAAATCCTTTGTCTAATCAGGTACCCAAAACCATTAACGATAAGACTATTTACGTAACAAAAAGCTCTCAGATTTTGTTTATGTTAGCGCGCTCTTATCTCCGACGCGCCGCGGGCGATCTCCGGTACTTAATGGTTTTTGCGGGCGGGAACGTTCGATGCTAGGGGGTTAAATGTCCTAACATTTGTTTTAAAATTAAATTTTCAAACATTTTGCTCAATGTAGGTAATATCGAAATAGGCCGAAAATTCGTGTGCTGCCAGACTTGAACAGTGGATTGCCAGACTTGAACAGTGGATTCACTTTGCTAAGTTTCATCAGATCAGGGATTACACCAGATGCAATACAAGAGTTAAAAACAATTGCTAAAAACGGTGAAATAACATCAAATTAATATCAAAGAGATGGTATGCACTGATAATCCCCAAAGGTCAGCACTTTTTTTTACATCAAGATCCTTAAATGTCTTTAGCAGGAGCAATTGTGAATTCAAAAAGTTTGTCACATTCTGGTAGACATTCTTTAAGTATTGAGTAAGCAGAAGTAATGGACGACGATGACAGAGTTTTGGTTGTTAAAATGGGAATATTAGTGAAGACATTTTTAATCTCAGTTGCCACCTCCAGGTCTGCCTTAAGAGGGTTTACGTCGTATGGCTTTTCATACAAACTTTGAAGTCCTCATTTTTCGAAATGACTGAACCGATTTTAATGAAACTTCATACGCATATGCAGGATACAAAGGTCTAAAAACTTAGTTAAGATTATTTCCGAAAAATAGTGTTACAGCCAAATTAGACCGTTTTTTAATTTTCCATAGAAACAGAGATTTCCAGTTATCTGCTTTTAAATAAAACATTTCGAAAATGTTCTTAACTAAGTTTTTAGACCTTTGTATCCTGCTTATGCGTATAAAGTTCCATTAAAATCGGTTCAGTCATTTCGAAAAATAAGGGCTTGAAAGTTTGTATGAAATGCCGTTTGACGTAAACCCTCTTAATATCTACATCATTGATATTTAGACGGAAGTCACGATTCCGTACTGTCGCTCTTCCCATTTCTGAGTTAATGATATTCAAAGTTGTTTTAAATTTCCAGAAGTTATTATTTTATTTTTAATGTGTATGGCTTTTGGTGAGGAGCAGACTCTTTTAAAAGTTTTAGAATATTTCTTAACAAATTCTTTAAAAGTTTTATCATGGCTATATGTTTTTTCCTGATACTATTCAAATAACCTCTGCCTACTTTTATAAATGCCACACCTGGTGTTGCCCAATCACTAAATATAACGCGGTCACAAACAGACAATGCTTTTGAGGTGAAAACCTTACTAAACTCACCATTGATGAGATTAAATAATGAAGTATAAGCTTGATCTGAGTCGTTGTGATAAGGCAAACCCTTTTATTTCCAGGAACAGAATAGAAATACAGTTCTTTTTTTTTCTAAGCGACTTATTTACAGGAATAAAACACAAGTTTTCTTTGAGCTCCGACTGTTTTCTGAGGGAAAGTGACTAACTGGCCACAGTAATAAGAGTCCAACTCATTTATAATTAAATGCCTAGGTCTTAAGTTTGTAATAATATTGTCAATACAGGTAGCACTAGTTGCAGTTATTCTAGCCGGCTCAAAGAATGTATTGTACAATATTATTAATTGTACAAGATATTTTCCGCGTCACGTCTGACCTGACCGCATTTTTAAATAAGTTAAAAGAAAAATTGTTTCAATCTATCTGATTTTCAGAATGTAGTTGAACGATAGATTTTAGATACCCTTTTGTACCTTTTTTACCTTTTGAGATACGAAACCCTAACAACATACAAATATTCACTTACCCGAAATTTGAACCACGTAAATTGTTTTACACCCCAAACGATCCACATTAACCCAAAAGAGAATTGTTAAATAATCAATACACAACAAAAAAGTCGAAACGTCACAAAATTTAAATAAAACGATAGACGACCGCGTGCTGCTTGCGCTACTAGATCATAAAGGTTACGCGTTTTTACGAAGCTGACGGGTACATCCGCGCAGTAAATTCATTTTAAGAGTTCTAAATTAAAATCTGAAAATTGCAGAAAGAAAATGTAAAAAAGCCGTTTTTTTACATGCTCTTTTAGCAATTTTCACTGTTATGAATTATTCTTTCAGGCATAAAATAATCATCTTCCTATCATTAATTCAAGATACAAAAATTTTGATCCAAAAGGAGGAATTTAAGTTCGAGTGATACAGAGTTGGGGATTTCCGGATTGTCGGGTCAGTCAGGAGGATAGGGTATGAGGGCACGCCACAATTGCGGCGATAAGTCCCCTCTTGGAGAAGTGTCTATCCGTGAGCGGACTAACTCGCATTCTCGCCCAGTGTATACCTGCGCGCAAAATCTCTGTGCTTCGCCAAGTCTGTGTCCTTGGGCAGTTTCTGCCTAGTTAGTATAGTATCCAGCATCATCAGTCGAAAGGTATCACCAGCTAGACATAGGCGTCCCTGACTCAAACATCGTCATAACAACCGGTCGCGAGCGTCCTGCATCAGCGGATTCACGCAACCTTCACCAGGCCATCGGAGCGCTAGATTTGCAGAATTAATTCAAACGGGCCTTGACATTCAAGACTTACCAGCTGTTTTACTTAATTGGATTCTAATATAACGTGACTGAATAAAAATAAAAATAAATTATAACAAGCTTTTATTATTGAAAAGCCGCTGTGCATCGTAACAATCATGTAACACGTTTTGCTGTCTCGTCGATTTGAATATACGTAATTGTTAGTATCTATTATATAAAAATCTTAAATTCGTTCACTGACAGACAACGAACACCCTTAACCGCTGCGTCTAGGAGCATAAAATAGGGCACAAAAGTTCCTTTTATAACGAATGTGAGCATTAAGGAAGGATTTTTGAAAATTTATCCCCTAAACTTCGAACGTCAGATTTGACGTGGTATTTAGACTTGTTTGTTTATAAGTAGATAAAAGTTAGTTGTATCATCGTATTTTTTTAATTTCATCCTTTTAGGCTCTTCCATAAACTCATGCATTTTTTGTAATGGGGGTAGGCAGAAAGTACAAAACACCAACTGCTATACGATCCTTACATACTCCTTTTGCTACCACACACCCATAAATACCTATAGTTTATTGACAAACTCGTTCCAAGAACAAAAGCCATGCTCATCCGTCTTGCACCAGTTTAATCGCATCACAACTCTCTGCGGAGGATTTTCCAAAGTATATTTTGACCCATCCCTTAACTGTGACCAACTTGGATACACATATTCTACTTTCAAATATTCACTTTTACTATCTGCCCACCTTTGAAACACAAACTTCCCGCCAATTGGAAATTTCTCATATTGATTTGGTAAGTCGATCGATTGAAAACCCAAAGCATTTCCAACAGAGTTCATATTAGTATCGTGGCCAACTAACAACATCAACTTTGGTTTGTCGTCATAGTTCTTAAATGTTGTAGTTAAATACTCCAGTAATGGTGCCCCGATGTCTTCAGCTACAGTTGTATATCTTATGTCTTGATTTTGTCTTCCCATTTCAGTCAATAAATTCCATTTTTCCGGTGTTGTTATTTGTCCCCATGCAATGTCTTGTATCGGCACGCCGTCATAGTAACTCATTTCAAATGCGTCCACAACTGAGTGTGCTATGGAAAACGGTCCATCGATCAACACATTTGCGCCGACCTTATACAATATTGTGTCATTAGCTTCAGTCAAGTCACATATTCCATCCTGCTTGCAAATGTCTGAATCTTCAATTTCCAATATTTTATTCAATTCCGAATATACTGCCTTCAATTTAGAATTATTTTCTAATTTTCTGTTTATTTTTTTGAACACCATATCTTTATATGCTTCAGTGGTGTTGGTTATGGCAACTTTAAAAACAGGATCCGACTGTGCAGTGTTTTTGTGATGTACAGTCACGTTGCAAGTTTTGAACGCTGCGTCAATGAAAGCTTTCGCCGTTGCCTTGGTTCTGCTGATTGTGTTGGCGTACACATACACTGTATCTTCATCGGGACATCCTTCAGGAAGAAACTGTTCCTTTTTGAACCATTCTGAGAAATATTCGCCAATGTATCCTTCTTGCTGCGCTCCTTTCGGAGTCAAGAGTCCCGGCGGGCCAGCTCGTGTAGGCCAGGTCTTCGGTGAATATCTATTTAGTTGTGCTCCTAACGGAAACCGTATGTTATGTCGACCGAGTATGAACACTTGTTTCAGTTTCAGGTTGTTCGCGAAATAGCCTTTACACAACACTATCAATATTAGTAAAAAAACTAATAACAACGCCATTTTTTTTCTGTTTATCATTTTTTGCACGAACTTCAACTTTTGTTTTTGTCTATTTTACGAGTATTTGAATAGATCTACACTAGTGTGTTAGTAAAGCGAGACTAGTTTATTATTGCATAAAGTATGGTACGGAAACTCGTTGTTTAAACAATCAAGATATTTGCTAGATATTACTCAGTACCGGTTTTAATAGGTACTACCGGTGCCCTTGGCAAGATTTATGAGGCGCTTATTCTGGAGAGTAAAGAAGCGAACATTTTTGCACTCCGCCTCGGAAAAATAGATTTTCTTTTGTCCCTGTACATTGATACAGTTTAATAGAAGATAATGAGCAGTGGTGGCCCAGTGGTAACGGCCCGGACTTACGAGTGGTAGGTCGTGGGTTCGAACCCAAGCAGGCGCTTTACTATGTGTAAAATAATTGCATCACCACTGCTCTCAAAACGGTGAAGGAAAACATCGTGAGGAAACCGACATGTCTTAGAACCAAAAAATTCGAAGACATGTGACATCTACCAACCCGCACTGGCCCGCGTGGTAGATTACAGCCCACTCCCTCTCACAGAGAGGAGGCCTGTGTCCCAGCAGTGGGAACATTAATAGGCTGATGATGATGATGATGAATAGAATATAATTATACTTTGTCGACTTATGTCGAAAAGGTAGAATGGAGCTCGAACTTTTTTGGATCCCTCTTCCGTTGTGTCCTTTGAACATTCATACAGAAATAGCACGTACTTTGTCGGCTCATCGTTACTTGACAAGATGGTCTGAAAATGGTTGGGAAGAAGTCCTCTAGGACGGTAGACCCGGGGTGAATCACCCTCTCTTCTCTCATCTTAGTCCACTGACAGACAGCACAGTTCATGAAGGCATAGTTTGTATACAGCAGGCGCCAGAAATGAATGCCTATACTTATGTTACCCTGATATTACGAACCAGCGTTGCCAGATTTTTTTTCCGCCAAAGCTGGATTTTGAATCCTTTTGAGTAAAAAAAAGCGGGATTCTTTTGTCGAAATCGGGATATAATAAGAACGTACGTACCGTAAATAATCAGTACCAAATTTAAATTTTTTACTGCTTATGCTTTTATTTGAGTTTCAAATTAAGTTTACAATGATTATAAATACCTATAGAAATAGAAAAGAAAATACATTCCTTTACTATAACTTATAACAATCACTGTGTGGTTTACCGTGTAAGGCATTTAAGTCTTTAGAGGGATATAAAACGAGTAATACATTACTTACAAATTGCCGAAAAGCGGGACTGAGCCTGTCCCGCGTGAGACGTTTTTCGAATTTTGAACAAAAAATCGGGACAGCCCGCCAAAATCGGGACGTCTGGCAACGCTGTTACGAACTGTTGAGATGACAACAAGCCACCCAACACTTATTAAATATTCATCGTGCAATCCGGTCAGGTTGATTAATAGTGTTTATGAATACTAATTGGTACATAACTGGTTAGGCTGCCTGTCCACTGGAGCGGAGAGGCGAGGAGAGGAGCGGAGATGTGTCAATATTAACCAATAGAATCGCACCTCTGGAGCGGAGTTTGGATTCTATTGGTTAATATTGGCACATCTCCGCTCCTCTCCTCTCCTCTCCGCTCCAGTGGACAGGCAGCGTTAAGGTGTAAAATGAGTACCTAACAACATTATTAACTGACCACGTTTATTATCTTTATGGCAGGTCACGGAACAATCTGCGACTCCCATATTCTCCTATAACGTACTCGTAAATGGAAGATCTATCTTAACAATGGTTAGACTAGACTAGACCACAGATAATATAATACTACGTACAGATACCCAATCCCATACAAAGAAATGAGACCTCCCTAGTCGGGATATTGACTGGCTAAATGTACTACAGTTATGAAAAATTGAGTAAAACGCCATCTATTGCAAAGAGCCCTAAACAAAAAGGTTTTATCTTTTTTTGTTGAAAATACGAGATTTATGAGTTACAATAGATAAATCAGCATTAAACAAGGAAGTTTTGATTTTTACTAATCTTACTTCAGCCAAAATCTTCCGTTTATCGCTTTTTAGTGACTGTTAATTTCATAATTGTTACCTATGCTGCCATCTATAATCTTTTTTCAAGACTAATTATATTTTGTTCCAATTGAGACCCCATGGTAACTAGACCAATAGGAATGTTGCCAAAATTTTTATTTGTCCGTCGTGTTGATTAAAAAAAGATTGGATACGGTTTTTTCTTTTTTTACGTAATAAAAAGATTACTGCAATACATTGAGTTAAAATGTGTCATGCATGACGTCACTCCGCGGAAAATTTTAAACTGACTTGTAACCTACGACTTGTGACGTAGCGAGCCCCTACTCCCCAACTTTATTGCGTTTTATCTAAACCATTTTTTAGATAAAGCAAAAAATACTTGTTTAATATTTTTTTTATTATCTGACTGACGGACTAAATTGTTTTTTTTTTCCCAGTCGACATCCCTATTGCATGCAGCTGAGAAGAGAATGCTAAAAGAGCTGTGTCACATCTGTGTGCTGTTACGTAAAAGTATGGAATTTGAAATGAGTATGTAAGAGTCTTAAAGTAGCACTGCGTAGTAATCAAAAAGTTGTGTTGAAATCAGTTGTATGCATGTTAAGCGAAGAACTGAGGAAAATGTCGTATAGAAAGTTTTGATTATGAATGTGGATATTAATAGAGTAAAGAGGAAGGAAAACCAAAAAAAACCGGCCAAGTGCGCGTCGGACCATGCACAATGAAGGTTCCGTAGTTAGGATGAATTTTAAATCCCAAGAACAAACTTAACTTTGTAGTTGAAAGAATGTTCTCCTGTACATCGAAAAATATTTTAAAATGTCGTGGACCCGTTGGGAAGTAAAGTATGAATTTTCTTTTTTCGAAAACAATAGTTTCGTGGACCTCTGGGAACAACCCATCGATAAGTATACGTTTCGTCACGGTCAATTCTCCTACAAGTTTGTAATCGTTTTTTTTTATGTTATAAAACTACAAATTAACAATTTTCATAATTTTTCCCTACTTGTACTGTTAGACCTTGCTTCTTGCCAAATTTCATGAAACTAGGTCAACGGGAAAAACACACTATAAGCACAGTATAAAAACCTACAGTAGGACATCGCCTTTGATCTCGTTGTAAATGCCGACAACGTCGCGACAGCTAGCAGTTCGGGAACGCGTCTCGCCCCTCACGCCCCGCAACGTAAGCAGTTCGGTACCCGTCTCGCCCCGCACGATTGGTCTGTCTAGACGTCTTCGTGAAACGACTGTATGATGTTTATATCTTGTATAGGTCTTGATTTATTTGCGAGTATTAAAATATGTCGCATACATGGCCGTATTGTTTTATTACATTGACTTGAAGCTTGATTTTTTTAGAGCTGCAAGGGACTGTACACCTACATATAATTTGATATTAATTTCAAGTTGACACCTCCACGCGTTCCCTAAAAAACGGTCTTGACAGACAGACAGACGGACAACAAGGTAATTCTATAAGGGTTCCGATTTTCCTTTTGACGTACCGCACCCTAAAAAGAGAAGAAAAAAGTATGGAGTGTTGGAAAGATGATAAGGCTCGAAAGGGTATGACAACTGAGATAAAGGCTAGGTTATTGATAAATAGGAAGGGTGGAAGCAGTAGGTTCAACTGAAAAAGGGTAGGAGACCGATGATGACGTTGAGTACCTACCTACTCTTTTTTTCTGTTTCGTGTCGCAGGGTTTCCTACAAAATACAATATAATATAATATGCTAACGCCAAGGTTAAAAAGCTACTCGTTATTTACGGTCTTTCCACAGCCGTATCAGTATTTCTAATGCAAACACCCGTGCAATCGCGTTACGTGACTATGTGCCCAAAAGCATAGTACCTAGGTATTGATTTTTTTGCTGGGAGGAAATAAATTGCAGATGGGGGATAAAATGATTGATTTAAACATCTATCACGCTTTAATTTATCGACAATCGGAGTATTATATATCATCCAAAGCATTCCTAAAGTTTATCGACGAACTCTTTCCAGAGACAAAAGCCTTGTTCATCCGTGTTGCACCAGTTCAGTCGCATCACAACTCTCTGCGGAGGATTTGCTAAGGAATATTTTGACCCATTCCTTAACTGCGACCAACTTGGGTACACATATTCTACTTTCAAATATTCACTTTTACTATCTGTCCACCTTTGAAACACAAACTTACCGCCAATTGGGAATTCCTCATATTGATTTGGTAAGTCCATCGATTGAAAACCCAAAGCAGTCGCAAGAGGGTTCATATTAATATCGTGGCCAACTAACAACATTAACTTGGGCATATTGTCATAGTTCTTAAATGTTTTAGTTAAATACTTCACTAATGGCGAAGCGACGTCTTCAGCCACTGTTGTAAATGTTATGTTTTGGCTTTGTTGTAGTATTTCAATCAATATATTCCATTTTTCCGGTGTTGTGATTTGTCCCCATGCAATGTCTTGTATCGGCATGCCGTCGTAGTAACTCATTATAAATGAGTCAACAACTATGCTTGCTACGACCAGTGGTCCATGGATCGACACTGCTCGACCGACCTTATACGAAATCGTGTTGTTATCTTTAGTCAAGTCACATATTCCATCCTGCTTGCAAACGTCTGATCCTTCAATTTCCAATATTTTGTTCAATGCTGAAAATCCGGCCAACAGTTTAGAATTATTATGTAATTTTCTATTCATTTCTTCGATCACCATATCTTTATATGCTTCACTGGTGTTGTGAATAACAGACCTAAAAAGGGGATCCGGTTTTCCATTATTTTGGAAATGTACAGTCACGTTGCAAGTTTTGAACGCTGCATTAACGAAAGCTCTTGCCGTCGCCTTCGTTCTTTGCGCCCTGTTGGCATATACATACACTGTATCTTCATCGGGACATCCTTCGGGAAAAAACTCTTCCTTTTTGAACCATTCTGAGAAATATTCGCCCATGTATCCTTCTAGCTGCGCTCCTTTCGGAGTCAAAAATCCCGCCGGGCCAGCACGTAGGGGCCAGGGCTTCGGCGAATATCTATATGTTTCATCTCCTAATGGATACCGTATGTTATGTCGACTGAATATGAAGACTTGTTTCAGTTTCAAGTTGTTCGCAACATACCCTTGACACAACACTACCACTAAAAGTAAATATACTAATATCGACGCCATTTTTTTTACTTTATATTCCGGTATTCGAATAGATGTTATGTACACATGTCTAATGGTAAAACAAGACTAATATACTTCTTATAAGTACAGAATCTTTTTGTTTAAATAGTGTGACATTTTAATTTTTTATTATGTATTGTTAACGTTAATTATGTTGAAGGACTTTATGTATAGTTTCAGTTAAAAGATTAGTAACCATGCGTAAGTAGGTCTCTTGATTTTCGCGAGACAGCATGAGCTACGTTTACTAGCAAGCTTACTACGTGGCGTGGTCATATGAATCAGACACAGACAGCATAGTTGGTAGCGAGGCTGCCTGCTAAATCTACGAGTACGTCAGACGCATTCATTAAAACCGCAGTAGTCTCCGGCTACTGAATTATCTATATCAGACCTCAGGTTATTGATTTCGCAATTTTTCACACCAGATAACATTAATGAGATTTGCTAGTAGATTTGTTAATAAGAGACGTGATCAGGTTTGATGAGAAACATTTCGCTCATGGGGCTATAAATTACATCTTTTCACTCATCATATCAGCCGAAAGACGTCCACTGCTGGACATAGGCCTCCCCCAAGCACCGCCACTTCGACCGATTCTGTGCTTCCCGCATCCAGCGAATTCCTGCGGCCTTTACTAGGTCATCGGTCCATCTTGTGGGAGGCCTTCCAACGCTACGTCTTCCGGTACGTGGTCGCCACTCCAGAACCTTTCGGCCCCATCGGCCATCTGTTCTGCGAGCAATATGTCCTGCCCATTGCCACTTAAGTTTGGCAATTCTTCGGGCTATGTCGGTTACCTTGGTTCTCCTGCGGATCTCTTCATTTCTGATTCGATCACGTAGGGAAACTCCAAGCATAGCCCTCTCCATTGCTCTTTGGGTGACTTTTAGCCTTCTAATTAGGCCCATTGTGAGCGACCACGTTTCAGTGCCATAAGTCATCACTGGCAACACGCACTGGTCAAAGACTTTCGTCTTGAGACACTGTGGTATGTGGGACGAGAAGATATTGCGTAGCTTCCCGAACGCTGCCCAACCGAGTCGGATTCGACGATTGACCTCTTTCTCGAAGTTGGACCTACCTAGCTGAACAGTTTGTCCTAGGTAAACATACTCGTCTACAACTTCGAGCGTAGCGTCTCCGATCTTTATGAGGGCGGGTGTTACATGGGCATTTGACATGACCTTTGTCTTGTCCATGTTCATTTTAAGACCCACTCTTTTGGAGGCTCTACTGAGGTCATCGAGCATTATACTGAGGTCCTCCATGGTCTCAGCCATGATAACTATATCGTCGGCAAACCGAAGGTCAGTGATATAATCGCCATTGATGTTGATGCCTAGCCCTTTCCAGTCCAGAATCTTGAAGACATCCTCCAGTGCAGCGGTGAACAGTTTCGGAGAGATAACGTCTCCTTGTCTCACACCTCGCTGCAGAAGGATAGGTTTCGAGGTCTGGTCGTGGAGTCGGACTGACATAGTGGCGTCTTTGTATAGGCACTTTAACACCTCGATGTACCGATAGTCGATCTGGCACCGTTGAAGAGACTGCAGTACAGCCCATGTCTCGATCGAATCGAAGGCTTTCTCGTAATCCACGAACGCTAAGCAGAGAGGCAGGTTATACTCTTCGGTCTTCTGTATAACCTGCCGCAGCGTATGTATGTGGTCCACGGTGCTAAAGCCTTTACGGAATCCGGCTTGTTCGGGAGGCTGGAAGTCGTCAAACCTGCGCGCGAGACGGTTCGTGATGACTCTTGAAAACAGCTTGTAGACATGGGTCAGAAGTGTGATGGGCCTATAGTTCTTAAGCAGGGCATTGTCGCCCTTTTTAAAAAAGAGTACCACCACACCTCTGCTCCATGCCTGTGGCGTTTTACCCTCGAGTATGACGGAATTGAACAGCTTCTGGAGGGCCTTTAGAACGGGTTTCCCACCGGCCTTTAAGAGTTCGGCCGTAATTCCGTCATCACCCGGCGCCTTGTTGTTTTTAAGTTGCTTTAGAGCCATCCTAATCTCGTACAAGCTGACGTCCGGGATATCTTCGGTATAATGTCGGGTTAATCTAGCTCTTGGGTCGTTTGCCAGATTCGTAACGGGGTTACTGGATGACGTGTATAACTGTCCATAGAACCTCTCGATCTCTCTCAATACTTCAGGTTTGGCGGATACGATCCTGCCATCATCGGTCTTCAGCTTTGCAAGCTGGCTCTGCCCAATAGACAGATCTCTTGCAAAGACCTTGGAGCCCTTATTCCGCTCTATCGCGTCCTTAATGCGGTCCGTACTAAAGCGACGAAGGTCGCTTTTTAAGGACTTAGAGATCCGTCTATTGAGCTGCCGGTACTTGAACGCATCGTCTGAAGACTGGAGGATCATCTCGCGCCTCTCCTTCATGAGCTGTATAGTAGGATCAGAGAGCCTCTTGTTTCTATTTGTACGACGGGTCTTAAAGATCTTGGACCCGACCGTATGGACAGTTTCCACGAACCCATCGTTAAAATCGTCCACGGAGCTCCCTAGGCACTCGAAACGATTCTGAAGTTCTTTTCACTCATCTAGTGTAAACTTCCCCTATAAGAAATTAAGGTGTCACACACTTTCACAAGACATTGGAAACATACAAAAAACAATTTTCTCATTCCAGATACCTCTAGCCTGCAGTTCCTTGGTCGTGTCAATATGTATGACGACCTTAGCAACATGCTTCCTCCTTGGTACCGGCGTGGCAAGCTGGCTCCCAGTAGTGGCCGTATGTGTGTGCATACTGGCTTATGGCGCTGGCCTGGCCCCTGTACCAATGGTCATCATGGCTGAGGTGTTCACATTTCAGGTGAGATTTGAATTAACCTCAAGAATATTTTGTTCGAATTGTATAGAGTGCCGCGAGTTTCTTGTGGCACTCTAGTGTCACTGCCTCGGCCCGGCTAGGGTGCCGTGAACGTTGCATTGTCACTGGCACTTGTTATTTAGGTTAGGTTAGGTTAGAACTGTGACCACACAACGCACGAGCCGAGCGAGCGTAGCGAGCGGTGCCGCGGTAGCGGCCGGCGAAGTGCCAGGGTCCGTTTAGGCACAAGAGAATGTAATGTTTTGGGAATGTGGTGTTTTACAGCGATCTAACCTCGACAATCAAACAAAATACCAAGTGACGTGACTTAGTGACAGTGACAATGACAATCCAATGCTTGCGGCACTTTAGCCGGGCCGAGGCGGTGTTACTAGGGTGCCTGTAGTGGGCACTTTATCCGATAGGGATAGAGTGCCAATGGTGGCACTCTATACACTGCCTATTTTGTTTTAGATGCTCTTTGCCTTTTTGTTTCGTGAAAACAATTGCAAATAAAGAACGTGATTTATTTAGGTCTGTGTGATTTGGTTTACGTTAGTTGCAAACAAGCAGTCTGTCTGTCTAAATTAGTATCCTACAACCCGTTTTGCGATAACTCCACTATTCCATTGCCCACTCTAGCTCTATGGGTCGGGCCACACCTGCCGAACGTTCCGCGGCGGAACGTTCGGTTGAATACGCTCCTAATGTTTTTCAAGTTACCTATGACACATCAGCCGAACGTTACGTCCATAGAAATATGACGCGACGGAGCGTTCCACCGCGGAACGTTCGGCAGGTGTGGCCCGACCCTAAGATGTATATCCGGTACGGCTCGCAAATTCTTCCATATCCTAGGGGCACGTCTTCCCTACCATTACCGCGCCCCCCGATCTACTCCTTGATATGCAATGATCTCTGTAGCGCCATGAAATTTGTGGCTCCAGGGGCTAGTGCAGATCTTCATCATGTGGGGTTGTGGGGTTCATTCGATTTATCGCGTCTGGTTTTAACTACGATAACCCTCGGTGCATTTCATTAATTCATGATTCTTTGAATTACTATATTATTCGTAAATATTCTAATTTCATAAGCAAAACCGATAAGAGGGGCGTATTTATTTAGCATAAGTTTTCCACTCTACAGTTACAATAAATTCTGTGGCTAATTGCTGACATAAAACATCAATAAGAGTTAGGTGCCTATTGTTCATATTTTCCATAAATATTGATCCTTATTATTGCAATTAGGTACGCCATTCAGTGAGCAGTTCATTTGTGCAGTGGTGGCCCAGTGGTAACGGCCGCGATTCAGTTGTAGGTCGTCGGTTCGAACCCTGACAGTCGCTTTACTTTGTGTAAATTATTTCATCACCACTGCTCTCAAAACGGTGAAGGAAAATATCGTGAGGAAACCGGCATGTCCTAGAACCAAAACTTCGAAGACAGGTGACATCTACCAACCCGCACTGGGCCCGCGTGGTAGATTACGGCCCACTTCCTCTTACTGAGAGGTCTGTGTCCCAGCAGTGGGAACATTACCTATAGGTTGATTATGCATGACACGCCATCTGCCATAGCAACTCATAAAAAGGATGGTTCATACCTATATATCTTGATAAACATAATTCATCTTTCTCCTGCCCTTCTTTCAATTTATTTGGGGTCGGCGCAACATGACCCATTCTTCCATACTTCTCTATTAGTCATCATCTCCGTAGTCACCCCCTTTCTAGCCATATCATCTTTCACACAGTCCATCCATCGTTTCTTTGGTCTGCCCCTACTCTTATAGCCATCGACATTCATACTCAAAACTTTCCTCACGACATTTTTATCATTCCTCCGCATCACATGCCCATACCACCAACCGATTTCCGCGCCACTTTTCAGTCACCGGTGCCACTTTCAGACTTCCTCTTATGAACTCATTTCTTATTCTATCCATTCGTGTAACACCAGACAACCCTCTTAGCATTCTCATCTCAACTGCATACAGTTGTCTTTTTTGTGTCCCAACATTCTGATCCATACAAGACAAAATACATTGTTGTAACAAACATATAAACTTTCTCTCCGAGAGTAATGTTCAGCAGAATGTCTGACGGTGATGGTCTTGTGGAGCAATGTGTGATAAATTATGTTTCTCCAGCCCAAAGGGAGGATCTACCAACCAGATGGGTGATCTTACACAATGCACAATGTTTGATACCATATAGATATCCAGCATCCGTATAATATACAGTCGGGAAACTTTGCTCATGTAATTCAGTCTTATGTGGCTTCGGTGGTACAGTAGCGGCAGTTTTGGGTCAACAATGGCGCCACTGTTCTACTGTTGGCCCTTGTTGTCCGTTTGCAGACTCTATTATGGATATTACTATGCATAAGTATAGTTTCCGTTCCGTTCCGCTTCCTAGCTTAAATAACAATATCATTAAAAACTCACCCTCATTCCTCAGGTTCGTGCACGCATGGCGGGAGCTTCGATGGCATTCTCATTCTTCTGCAGTTCAATGACAGTACTCTTCTACACGCCCATAGCCAACCAATTCGGTGCGTTCGTCGTGTTCTATAGCTTCGCAGCAGTCACATTATTCGGAGTAGTCTACACTGTTCTATGGGTACCTGAGACTAAAGGGAAAAGCTTGGAAGAGATCCAGAAGTACTGGAAGAAGACTGAGCCTGTGTTTGTATAGATAAGGCCTTACTTGACTGTGTATTGTATTAGAGACTGTAATAAAAAGGTGTATGGTCCACATTCCTTTAAAAAAAATGCTACCTCCTTGGATGTCGATCTAAGGTTAAAGGCTACAGAAGCCTTCAGTAAAGATGCTTGAAAAAATACTTGAGAAATGATGTACTTAAAGATTTTTTCGGTTAACTTTAGCTTCCATATAAAATTGTAAAAATATGTATATTTTGGGTCAGGTTTTATATTCCTAGACTAAAAATACATCGAAATGGTAATGTATTATATACTTAATTAGTGTGTTAAAATATTTATTTTCGTACCTAACTAAATTAACGATTTTTATCAGTATTTTTTAAGTATAAAGTACCTATATTGATTAATTAAATAAAATATATGAATATAAAATTGGTAAGTACCTGTTACTTTTTTAATAAGCAAAATGATGAATGAAATCTCATCTATAATATCATTTTTTTTAAATTAAACTAATACCTCTACGATTGAGGTTCAATGTGTTAGAAACTTAGAAAATAATAATGAACATGATTGACAGAAAAATACAATAGGCTAGTTGACAGTTTTTGAGAAACCAATTAATAATGGTCCTTATGTTTTATTTTCCTCAAAATATGAATACTTCAGCGAAATACTTCGACTTTTTTTGGGATGAATAAAAAATGTTAAACTCGCGTCAAGACACGTGACCTGAGGGCCAAGTCTACTAATTTACAAACGTCATAATGGTGTCACGATGGTGAGTTTTTGACAGATTTTGTATGGCAAATCTGTCAAAAACTCACCATCGTGACACCAATGACGTTTGTGAACTAGTAGACTTGGCCCCCTGATCGAAAATTCGAAAGACGTTCAAGTTTTTGTTGACAGCACACTGTTTTATTTTTTTGGATTTTTTTTAATGGAGTTATTTCGTTCTTGTACTGACAGCAAGCCACATAAATTCCTGACATTTTCGTTAGATGGCGTTACTTAGTTTTCACTTCAATCGGCAATCCCAGTGCCTCGTTTTTTTTTTACTGCTGTCGGAATATTTTATTATTCGGTAGTCTTGATTGACAATGTTTTTTTTAATATTTAATCATATACTTGATAGTCGTAGGTAGACGATTTACATATCCAAATTTTTTATGTGTCTGCACAATTTATGACTAAATACTACTAATCATCATTTATTATATGGATAATGAACACTGCCACTTGGAACTGTCCTGTCGTCGGAAAGTTGTGACAAGTCACGTTCTAATTCGCGTTCAATGTCACATGATGAACAATGGCTTTACTTTTTTACGGAATTATTTCTCACAAATATTAATTAATCTAAAGAAATTTACAAAATAAAGTTGTTTTTTGATCATTTTAGCTCACACCCAATTTAAAATACAAAAATTATAAACAAAAAAAGAATAAACAAAGAAACAAAATTAATTTATTTGACCCAGATTTAGGTCACAAAGAGGGGTATTTTTCTTACTGTCAACTAGGCATATTGTATACCTTAGGCAACAAAGACATCGAAATAAATTATACTTACGACACATTAAATGTGGTATTTACTTTTGAAGGCATGTTAAATTCAATTTGGATGTCTTTAATGTAACACAATGTTAAAATTACCATATTTGAAATCGTTGAATCGCTGTTGAAACGATGAATTAATTTAATTAATACGAGCCGGTTTTTTGAATAGTCAGATATTTTTTACCTGAGGAATTAATATGGCGGTTTGACATATTTTCCATACAAAAGCGCCAGAAGGCCAATTTTATTTCTCCGGTAGAAGTTATCTGACGATTGTAAATTCGGGTCTAACACTGTTTGTCCACTGCCACCGTCAACGATATGTCAACGAGAAACGAGATTATTCGAAACGAGCGTGACGTCCCGGAGCAGCGGTGGTGGTGCGCGCTGGACACGCGGCTATAGTAAATGTATGTATTGCCACTTCGGCGCTATCATCTCGTTCTCGTGGACGTCCCGGTGGCAGTATCGGTGGACAAACGGCATATATATATATAAATTGAATGAAGGCACTCTGGTCATGAGCTTTGTATAAATATGTAAGTGACAATGGGTTTACTATTAAATGAAAAACTAAAGTATGACAAATGTAAGTCTATTTATTGTTATCAGTGAATGAACAAAACCTCTTAGCATAAAGGTTGTGATAAGGTATTTAACCAAATGGAATAAAATGGAAAACTACCAAGAAATGTGTTTATTATTTATTTTTAATACATAGCTACAGAGAATCACTGCGACAGTGGAGCGAGCGCTGTGTCGCTAATATTTCCTTTTTTTGGTACACCTTAAATAAAATGTTTATCAATAAAAAAGTTATTACTTAATGCCGGGCTTGTACGAATGTTCTGGACATCGAAGCGGGGCAGGGGAACCCTATAGTAAAGACTAATGAAACAAATGGTAGCGATGTCATTACTTAGAATAAATAATCTATATAACCTTATAATGTATTACCGTCAGATCATACAGGGTATGTATTTAGAAATCTGTGACCTTATTGATCTCTTAGCGAACCAACTTAGTGCTTGTGAAAACTACAGGGTTCAATCCCCGTTAAAAACCTACATTGATATTTAGAATAATATCACGTGAAATTAAATTATTTTAGTTGACGAATACCTAAATTTAGAGGCCAGTATCTGAGATACGTCGCACGATGAATAATAATTAGAAATATGCATAAAATTGTCCAAAACATTTGATTAAGTTTTGTGTCCACAAGTAACAAGGTTGTGAATATAAATTCGCTTAAGATTACATAATTTTAGTATTTGTTTGATTTACAAAACGTGTTTTTCTGTCGTATCTCAGAAACAGGTCAAAATATCGACAACACACATAATAATAAACTTACAATTAGCCGCTACGATGACCACAGACTAACCAAATATGTCCATCCAACATTATAACAGAACTGCAGTCAACATTCGTGGTGTCCTCAATGGAGGTCCAAACTATACAATAATAAAATAAAAATAAGGAGACGCTTATCGACCAGCCGAAATGAAATTATAACTAAAATAAAACAACGATAAAACAAACATTAAGATAGGTAAACTTATCGATTAAACTCTATAATACAGACTCATTATCTCTATTCTTAGATCGTTTTTTTTTTTCAATCCTGGAGATGTCCAATCAATATTTTTTTTCAAGACCATTTTTTTTTTCTTAACCCGACTTGGCCTGGTTGCGGTATTTGTGACGGCAGACTGTGAAAGGCCAGTTATATCTATAGCTCAATTTACAATGCCGCGGAACAGAATGGAAACGTTTTTTTTTTGTACAAAGCATTATGAACTTTATGTCAATAATGTAACGTACAAACTAGATACGATACGATTTTCTGGAGTATTCTCGCGTATTCTCAGTAATTCCCGCAGTTAAAAACTCGTATCTAGTTTGAACGTTACACAATTGACATACAGTTCATTTTGTTATGTACAATATCGTTACAAAAATTCGCTTCCATTTCGTTCCGTGGTAATGTAAATTGGGCCTTTGGGCTTTTACACTCACTGCTGACAACTAGGTTTTATTTATACTGCATTGTGAAAATATCAATGTATGTTCTATGATAAGCATTTAACATTTGATTTACAAATTACTTTGACAATGTAGTGTAAATAGGCCTATTAAAAGCGATATTTGAACCTTTTAATTTTGGATTTCAATAACAGGCCCATTCTAGAGTTTACCTCCAACATTCTAGATCGTCTTTTTGAAAATATAACCTAAGTATCTATGTATATCTTCGCACGAAGAACGAAACGCGAGAACGCCAGAGAAATGTGTAAAATAATCAATATTATTGAAGACAAATAAATTAACACAATATAATTTATGATAAACTAAAATATTAGTTACGCACGAAGTAGTAATATTATGCGAAGGTCAAAAGAAATTAATGTTGAGCAATTCTTTATGAAAACTAGCAATTAATAAGGATAATATACATAAACACTTAGGTATATTTTTAATAACCTCTCATTTTCGAATATTATCTTCAATTATTTAATTAGTATAGAGTTCGGCCTATGAATCATGGCCGGTCGGAACATAGGCACTTACGAACCTTCGCGCATGTTCTCTAACTCATACTCGCCTCAAGTCACCATTTGGTTCCAACAAAATGTTACTGCGCAGCCTTCCGCGCAAATTTCGGACCGGACATTATTCATCAGCCGTACTATACCTTTATTTGTCATTATTTGTAAAATATAATTCGATTGTATTAATTGCACGATTTATGTTATACCAATGCTTTTTTTAAATTAGTCATTATGCTAAGCCCGATTTACATTAGACCCTTTTTTATATTGTGGGAGAAAAAAAATAATATTGTCCTTTGACTTTTATTTCATCTGCCATGAATCAATATTGTCACAATGACCGCTTTTATAATTTCTAACGTGACGATATTATCGCCGGACGCCCACCGCATCACGATAGCACAGGGAACAAAAATGTATGGAAATATAATTGAAGACGGGGTTTTCCGTCCACGATACCGTTATAACGTGCCCGTCGACGTTATAACGGGCACTAGACGTTATAACGAGCACGTCAACGTTATAACGCGCACGTCGACGTTATATTTCTATTCATTTTGTTTCCCTGTGTTATCGTGACCGTGGACGTCAACGATAATATCGTCACGTTAAGAATTATAATTGCGTCCAATGATTAAAAAGTTATTTGTGGAAACACGACTTATCTTAAAAAGGTACGCGAAGGCTTGTTCTCTCATTGTTATCGACCGTTTGCGTTTTTTGCTAGCTTTTTTGAACTAATACAGTCTAGCCCAACTGTGTCGACTGTTCTGATAGAACTTAAGGTGTTTAGTATGAATTATTTTGTTTGCTATAGTCCATTCGCGTTAATAAAATAGTGAGTCATCGGCCTAGCCCCGCCCCCGCCCAATATGGTTGCAAAAGACAAGCGTTTCGTACGAGGACCTGCCGTCAATAGTCGGCTTTCTAATTTGTTGCGACCCGATTGGTCGAGGGGCGATGGACTCACTATCTTGTTAACGCGAATGGACGATAGTCTGCTTCAGGGCTAGAAAGGGATTGACTATCGAGGTGAAGACTAATAGAGAAGTGTGGAAGAACAAGACATGTTGCTCTGACCCCAAATGAATAGGTAGGAGAATGATGATGATGAGTCTGCTTCAGGGCTAAGTATGTATGTAAATCGAGCCTAACTTACGAGACTTGTTCATCAAATAATATAATAAAATTGAATTCACTTAGAGACATAGTCGACTTGACAATAGAATAATAATCATTTTTTTAATTCGCGTGACAATGATTCATCAATGATTTTCGACCAATTTTAGTCCTTAATAGAACATAATTAATATAAATCTGATTATTTACATTTCCATATGATTTGTTTTTTTTTTCAATTTTTCTTTCAAATGGTCGTGGCATGAGATTTTAAAGAAAATAGGTTGTTTGAGTACTAAAAACTAACTTATAATACATTGGCAAATAGATAATGGTCAGCATTTGATACCAACTTTGGCGCCAATGTTGGTAGACTGTGGCAAATATGTTGGTAGAAAATTCGCTATTGAACTAGACGAATATTTAGCACATAACGTCATAATCAGCCTATTAATGTTCCCACTGCTGGGACACAGGCCTCCTCTCTCTGAGAGGGAGTGGGCCGTAATCCACCACGCTTGCCCAGTGCGGGTTGGTAGATGTCACATGTCTTCGAATTTTTGGTTCTAGGACATGCCGGTTTCCACACGATATTGTCCTTCACCGTTATGAGAACATTGGTGATGAAATTAAATACACACAGTAAAGTGCCAGAGACCTTACAAATCGGCTAGTTCAATAGTGTATTCTCTAATTCTAGGTTATAAAACTTAATAGTCTAACAGTGGAACTGGCAGTTATAATAATAATTATGATAGCGTAATAAAAAAAGCCAGTTTTATTAGAGGAGCAGACATAGGTACTTGAAAACTTAAAATTATTTTTACGACTCATTTTTACAATTTATCTCACGCCAAGACCAACACATGAAAGTTTAGGCAAAGTTCAAGTTACCGAAGTAACGAATACATTCAGTGAAGAATGAATGAAATGCTTCAATTCACTCGTTCGTTCAATAGTTAGGAGTACATACTAGTAGCCAGTCTTCATAGGGTTAAGCTTATAAATACATGACTGAGTTTTGTCCTAGTTTTTAGTCTGAACACACAGATATTTTTGGTTCCGATTAATGTTACCATTCTTGATATTTTGTAAATCCTAAAAATAGATTTACCATAAATGAAAAGTTACATTTCGAATTATAAAAATATCTATGTGTAAAGGCTTTCTAAGATAGCAGTTGATTGACCAGAAAACAGAAATAAAGAGCTGCAAGATTGAAATCTAAACAAATGAGAGTTGCGATTTAAAGGACACATACAAAGCGGGTGCGTGTCGGGCGCGGGTCGGGACGGGAGTACGGCGGGCTTGTATAAACTGTAATTCCTAGTATAATATGTATGTCAGCCATCGATCACTAATAAAGAACTAGATACACAATCAGCGGCAAAAAACGGCACTTGAACATTTGGGTGCGCTTGATTTAGTAGCATTCGAACGCTCCGACGGTAAACATGCCACATAGTATCGGTCGTAAAAATTTATTACGTTTTGAACATAGCTTTGTGAAATAAACTTTAAGCATTGCGTTTAAGGTTGAATTTACATTAATGTATATTTATTTCAAGTATTATTACTTAAACACAATTTGGTGACAGTTTTAAGAGAACTTTTGTTTGGGATTGTGTATCTAGTTCTATATTAGTGATCGATGATGTCAGCACATAAACGTGCGCAGGTCGGGCGCGGAGCGGGTCGGGAGCGGGAGCCTCGCACGCAGGAATTACAATATATCAAGCCCGCCGTACTGTCGTCCCGACTCGCACCCGACACGCACCCGCTTTCTGTGTGTTGAGCTAATCTTCACTGGAACAGACAAAAGATTTGATCTTGATGTGAAACATCTAACCCCGCGTCCTATTTAAAAGCGATCGTCACGCAAATACACGATCGTTCGAACTTTTTGTTCGGTGAACCTGAACGTGTGGTCGCGCCGAAAGAGCGCTTTCCGGTTTTCCGAACAAAAAGCGACATAATATGGCGATAGATGGCGTATTCGCGCGGCCTATTGCGGCGGGTCAGACCGGCTTTTGGCGTGGTGAAGCTGGCCGCTTCACTACGCCAACAGCCGGCAGCCAACATCCAAACGAATTTTTAATAAAGAATGATTTTTTTATCTTTACAAAGAATCGGAATATTTTGTTTTTGATTATGCCATTTATCCTTTAATAATAGATTCAATGTTTCACATCTGCCAGGCGTCCCGCGATGGCTCGACTTTTTTTTTACTTTGTCTGTGGAATCAAGTTTATACAATTTGTAACCTACTTGTACAGGTCAATGCAACTGCTACCTCTTTTTAGTATTCTCGATATAATAAAACGTCCGATCAACTTCTTTCATGAGATTTGTATATTTTATGAGTTATGTAAAATATTAAAGTGCCAACATTGACGATAGATAACCGTGACGAAGAGTTCAAATTGAAATTATTATAATTCTTACTGAAACTTTATACAAAATGTAATTCTTTAATAGTTATAATTACTGTGGGGTGCTAAAGTATTTATTTTTAATATACGTTTTTAGTTCGGCTTATAGACCTCATAGTTCTATTTACCGTTAAAATACATTCTCATCAATATCTTATACATTTTGTTGGAGATATTGTATGACACGTACTTATTTTAATACAGTTTTCGTAATATCAAACTAGCCTAACATCCTCTGTCATACAAACATCAAAATTTAAACAAAACATTTTAGAAAAATCCCAAAATTAAAGACATCGTTCCAACAAAAGAGCAATTGACGGCATATTTTCAATTGTCATACAAACTCTACAGCTTATTTAAAGTCATACAAATGTAACTGACAGTTTATTACCCGAAATCCATACAAATTCGACAGCAAATTTTTCAAAAGACATTCTCATTCAAATGTCAAAATTATGTCATTTCAATCTGACAGCTGTCATCACCTGTCATTCGAGTACATTGTCGTTACTACGACGTCATAAACACAGTGGTCACGTTATCTATCGCTATGCTAGTACTTACTCGCTGGGCTCGTGCGACGGTCCAGCGGAGGGTCGTTCTCAGTCACTGACCGCGCGCTTCGCTTGAGGCTCTTCTAGTTCCGTTTCCGGGGGATTGTCTATGCCGGGCAGCTGTATCTGTGTGTCTGATGCTTCTGAAGGCTGGAGGAAAATGAGAGGCATGGTTGAGTCGTAATATTCAGAGTGTTAATAGTAAAATGAATGGTGAAAATGATTGGATATAAAAAGGGGATCTAATATTAATAAAAAACTTTTACGTTTTTTTATACTAAAAGCGGAATGATAAACAAGTTAATTCAGAAAAGTGACCTTTTCTTCAAGAAAATGCATAAGCCTTCATTCATTACTTATTCATAAAAAGGGTTTATCGCACTAGCATTCATTCAATGCAGGCGTTTTCCTAACGCCTACCGTCCTTAAAGTGAACGCTCTGTTTACGCAAAGTTTACGTCGCGCACACGATCTGGTCACGCAAGAATTACGCTGTATAAAGACTATTTTTATGTTGCCAGTAATTGTGACATACGAAATAGGGCGTCATGCAAACAGACGGCCAATACTCGTAATTTAAACGTTCAAAAAGTAGTCGCCATCTCATCTCAACGACAAATTAATTAATCTTTTTCTTTTAATTTTATAACTCGAGAACGGCTGGGCCGATTTGGCTGATTATGGTCTTGAAATGTTTGTCGTAGTCCAGGGAAGGTAGGGTAGGTAGGGTCGCGACACGACTGGTTTTCTTTGTATTTCTATGAAACCGCCGTGTAGCTCGCTACGGAAGGTATTTTATAGAAATACATTTATTGTATTTTAAAGTAGTGTATTTTTTACAGATTGAGACAGAGTTCTAAATGCGAAAGTTTTAGTTAGTTTGAAATACGAGAATTGCCCCTCTGGCTTTGAAAAGGATTTTTCCATCGGAATGATTGTGAGTGTGCATGAATGAATAATTTCAGTTCAAAATACTTACATCAGTTATCATTAATGAGATATTTAAAATACTATGTTCTAATGGGTTTACCTTGACGTCAATACTCCCGCGTCCCAGAGTATGCTTGGAAAACATCGTTCAAGTAAATACATATACTATTTAGTTCAAGCGTTTTGTATGACAGGTGATATAGGTTAGCAAGATACATAGTTGAGTTAGTAATATTATATAAATATAATAAAATATTCATTTAGTTTTAGCAACACATGGTGTATATTTGAACCCAAGTGCATTTAACAAATATTTTGTAACCAAATTTTGATTTTAAAGAGTGTCTGTGGAGTCTCTTGCCCGTTCTTCTCCATAGGTACCTACTACGCTTTGGAATGGGCAACTAGCTTCATCTTTCTGACTGACCTACCCCTGACAATTCAAAAGTGCCTGTAATTGGTTTATTTGAAATAAATTCTTTGAGTTTGAGTGCTATAAAGACTGACCAAATGTTTTTGAGTTCATTATGATAAGTTATAGTGCAAAGTTGTGCAAAAGTAAACACAGATTTCAAACGACCGTGTGTGCGCTCTTTTGCACTGAAATTTTCTAGCGTTACTTTTTACTGTCAAATTCACAGGGAATAGAAAAACACTACCGGTATAGCCAATGATATTATAAGTAAATAGTGGTAGTTTGGTGGTATGAGGAACAGGGTGTAAAGTTCACTCATCCACCATAGAAAAGGGAGGATCCTCCGACCAGACGGGTGTCGTATCTGGCGGGCAACTGTCCGAAAGTTGATGTCGGATAGTCTTATAATATGTCGTTAGCGCGGTAAACTCTAATAGCGCGATGCAGGATTTGTGTGACGTCAGGTCTTTTGATGCGTAGTTCGTATGTGGCGGTGTAACCGCTACACTAGATAGGTTATACGCGCTCTGCAAGTGACACGTCAAAACTTGGCTTTAAGCCTTTAAGAAAAAGAGACAACATGAAGAATACTTTTCTTCGTGTTGTCTCTTTTTCGCTCTCGATAATTACGACATGCCGTCCTACTTCCACGTGTCTTCTAATAGTGTGACATTGAGCAGTTTTTGAAGATCGAATGTTGAGTAACCTATCTACCTTTTTTTGCATATAATATCATTGGGGAAAGCCCCTGTCATGTTTATCAAGTTCATGTAAATTTAGTAGACTCGGTTAGCAAAAAACCTTAAGACATAATATTGCTTGGCAACTTTCTCTGGTTGAATTCTAGAATGGGTTGAAATAAGCACCATGGATCACACAAACAAAGCTATATCAACACAAAACCGAGCATATGCCAATATGACCCTTAAGAACAAGAAACCCGTGCTCACCTCAACATCGTTAGCGTTCTCCCTCTCGGGCAGCGCGCGCGGTCGCTTCTTGCTGCGCGGGTTGTTGCCCTCTGTCGTCGCCTGCCTCTTGGGTTGGAACTGTTTGAAAAATAACACATATTTAGTAAGATATTTTGAAAATTTCTGTTTCTATAGTTCATTTTTTAATCCCTTATGCGTAGACTAATTTCACAGGTGCAAATATCAAATTCCAAATTTCATCTCAGTTATTTTGACCGCCTCTGTGGTCTAGTGGCTAAGCCACCTGTCTCAGACCCAGACGTCCAGGGTTCGGTTCCCAGTGGGAGCAAAATTTTCTGCTCGGTTTGGTTGGTGTTAGGGCTTGTTAGGGCTTGTTCTAAGTCCGCCTGGCTAGCTACCACCATCTTATCTAAGTCTGTCGCCTTATCAACAGCATTGTTGTGTCTCGGCAGTTAAGAGATAAGATAGCCAGTTCTTCTGTGGTTGAGGATTCCGGGTGAAGCTCTCTTCCACCTTCGGCTTGATCATCACTTACCATCAGGTGAGATGCAGGCAAAGAGCTTCCCCATAGTGGGTAAAAAAAAACTGACATGTCAAATTAGTCTACGGGAATAAAAAAACGAACATTAAAAGAAAAGAAAGATAATGTTACAATTGGCACAAATGAATACAGAAGGGACACTCTGCATTTTAGGTAAGAAGCTACGAGTAGAAACGCGGCGGGCACGTCTTGTCGAATACAGTGAGCGTAACACAGTCAGAAGATATAAGAGTTACGCGAAAGAAAGAGAGGCAACTTCTAGGTGAATATAACTGTAGGTAAGTAGCGCTGTGCGACCTCAATTGCATTTTATTGTGTCGTAGCAAGAGTCGCTTTTTATTTAAATGATTTTGAGAAGTGTCCCATCTGTACTAATCTGTGAAATTGGAGAAATTGGAGTGTCGCTAATACTCAGTTATCCTTTTACACTACACGCTAACGACTCTTAAAAAAACTAAATAAATAAATAGTAAATAAATAAAACTAAATAATTAGACTAATTAGCAACATATTAGTCACGCCCACCAACGAGTTCTAACCGTCGACTAGTGCACCCTTAATTTTAATGTATTTGAAGACTATGTCGCTATAAGACACATCCAGTGATAACTATTGCAGCCAGAAACTTGAAAAAATTGACCCAAAGTAGACGTTCTGTCAACGTAGTTGATGCGCATACGCATATGTTCACGTCACTGTGACGTTTTTTCGATACAACGCTAGCACCGGTTATACATTCACGCAGCGTCTACATTGCTTTATCGCCTACGTCAGAAATACTTATACAGTGCGAAAACACTCTCAGTCCTTCAGCTGTTAAACTTTACAGTCGAGCTTAAAAGCAATAATCTACTTGAACCCTAATCCTAACTTCCTAACCAATATTATAAATGCGAAGTGAGTCTGTTCGTTAGTCTTTACGCATACATACATACATAAACTCACGCCTTCTTCCCATGGGGGTAGGCACAAACTACAGAACGTCACCTGCTACGATCCTTAGTGTAGCGGCACACCTGCGGAACGTTCGGCACCGACACTGCAGCGACGGAATTATCGGTCGTAGTATTCGGTTGGCATGACACACCAAATGCGCCGAACGGTCGGCGGCGTTTACTTCAGCGCGTTACGCGACGTAACTTTCGGCTGATGTGTCATAGGTAACTTGAAAAACACTACGAGCGTATTCAACCGAACCTTCAGCGCCGTACGTTCGGCAGGTGTGTCGCGACCCTTACATACTCGTTTTGCTTCGTTTACGTTCATACATCTGGTCATACACGCTTTCACGCTAAAACGGCTGAACGGATTTGGATGAAATTTGGCACAAGGGTAAACCATAACCTGTGTTTAGGACATAGGATACTTTTTATCCCGATATTCCCACGGGATCTAAGGTCTATTCAATTCTTCTCCATACGAAAACTACCTTTTGGAAGGGGCGAAATTTTGACGTTCAAAAGTGCCTTACAAGGGCCTATTTGAAATAAATGATTTGACTTGACTTGACTTGACCAATTGATGTTATTTCCACATACACAAACATAAACTTTATGCATGTGTAAATAAAGTTGATTTTAGACTGACTAGTACTATTGAAAAAGTTAAAAAAATATGAAGTCGTAACGCAAACTGAACCTTATGTGTAGGCATTTCAGTTTTTTTTCCTAAAACTCAGTAAATAAATTGCGAACATAGATTAATTTTATATGGGTGAATCCGCGGGGCGCAGCTAGTATATTATATTATCTATTATCTAATTAAAAATTCGCCGACACACACCCCGTCCACACATAGCCTCAGACCGACCTGTAACTCGGGCGGCAGGAACACGCGCGTGTTGGCGAAGTACTCGCCCTGCGGCGCGAAGTACATGCGCGGGATGCGCGCGTCCGACGGGAAGTCGCGCAGCTCGAAGCTCTGCGACCGCGACCAGATCACCGACATGGCTAGGTCGCACACGGCCCATAGTTTCTGTGAACAAAAATGGAGGATAAATTAGTTATAATATATGGCGGTATCCTGCCTAAAGCGTTACCCAGTCACTGGGATGTGTAGGTGTAAATCTGAAAAATACCCATTACAAAATTTTTTTTGAATTTTGAAGCTCCACCGGCAGAAAATTCAGAAAAAAAACATAAAAGAAATCGCGGAACATACATGGGATATTTTCGGATACCCCTGACATGGAAAACATTTTTTTTATGACGTCCCTGTGGACCACCCCATATATATATAATGGGTGGTTCACCTGTCGTCCGCTTGTTAGCGACGCGACCTGGTCGCCGCATGGTGTCCCGGTGAGATATGGCTCTTACGCTGACCTAACAAAATAAAGAGTCTACTTACATAGTTGACGGCGTCGTCCGTCTCGTTGAGTGCATCCTTGTGCAACTTCATGCGCTCCACGAGGCTCTTGTAGAAGCCGTAACAGTAGAAGTCGTTGCGAGTGATCAGCGGCTCCAGGATGAACCACAGGCAGTTCTTGATAACCTGCGAATATTAAATAGATTATAATAATGGTCAAGAAACCACGACGGAAGACATGACTTCGTAGACGGAAGAACTACGGATTAGTCGGACTTCTATACGGAACCAAGCAAAGTTTGACGATAGTAACAAACTACAATTTTTCAACATGAAACTAAATTCAATACAAAATTAAATAATAATTCTTTTGAACGAGTGAACTAAGGACTCACACGGTCTTAGAGAAGAAAGAATAAAATGATGACGCATATTCGTTCGAAATTCGAAGTTTTTTTTTTTTTTGTTTAACAAAAATTAGGTAAGTTCGAGTCTCATTTCCTAGAAAATGTATGTGGAAAGATTTCTGACTTAAGAGCTTGTACACAAACCTGCGATGCGACGGCGCATCGCAAAAATCAGCGACGGCTCCCTGAGATTTTTCTTTCGAAACTTCTGCGTTGCGAATTCGCATCGCGCCGATTCGCAGTTTTGTGTACAAACCCTTATCTGGTACTCAAACCTCAGTTGGTCTGATAGATTTTTGATCCTAAGAAACAGGATCGATTGGCATCAAAAAAGTTTTTGTGAAAATTGCCCATTTTCTTGGTGACTGTACTTTTCAAAATCTGTGAATGCAATTTTTTTCAAAAAGTTAAGGTTACTCTCCTAAGACCATTTTCGTGTAGCTACCCTGTACAACAAGAACCGCCGCCATACCTTGAGCTGCACCACGTTGTCGTACGCGCTGAAGGCGGGGTCGTGCGTGAGGATGGGCACCGCGAACACCAGCATGTAGTCGGGCAGGATGTGCGGCAGCTGCGACACGGCGCGCTCCACTGTGCATACAACAACACACGTTATTACACTGTAGTTACTGGATATTATCGTTTGACGTCTACTACAATAGCCGTCGGTAGCGTTAAAAATGTTCGTTTTGATGCCTAGATTGGACGTCAAATGAAACACTAACGATGTCAATAGTTGACAAGGATATGGTTTAGAAGAGCGATTCATTAAATAGTTCCTATGCCAAAATGTTGGCTCTACTATTGTAGGACGAACACGAATACGCTACGGCGCTACCTAATTGGTCCGTTGTTAAAGCTTATCAGTGGAGCGAACATTACATGCACAGCAAAGGAACTATTTGATGAAAGGCACTCAACTAAAACAATAACTATTGAATTACATAAAAAAGTTACGTACAAAGTGACTTTTTTTAGAATGACTGAAATAAAAACTTTCTTTTAAAACTCTAATTTTTGCTGTCTTTAAAATCAATGTTGTGTTCATCGCAAACGAAGAGTTCCGCCCCTGTGCGTGGTCTGGCACGCATTTGGCCGGTTTTTTTAATTTATATACCGTACAAACTTAAATACACAAGAGAAGAGGTCGTGGTTTAGTAATGGGTTGATCAGACAAGTTAAGCTATGCTTGCCGGGGTTGGTTCGTGGATGTGTGACCATCTTTACATACCAAGACTCCTCCGTGCCTCGGAAAGCACGTTAAACCGTTGGTCCCGGCTGTCATTCGTAGATCTTTGTCAGTCGTTACGGGTGGTCAGAAGCCCGAAAGCCTAACAACCAGTCTTAGCAAGGGGTATCGTGTTACCTAGTACCTGGGTTGTGGAGGTCAGATAGGCAGTCGCTCCATGCAGTGGCGTTCCTTTCATATAAGCCAAAAAGCCAGACTTGCCTAAAAACATGAGCCCACCAAAAAAAAAAAAAAACTTCACCTGTAAACTTGTAAAACAAACCAAGTCAATCATTCAATAATCATGTCGCAAGAATTTATAAGAATAATATCAGCCGCGCGCTATAAAATCTACGATGCCAGGTTTACGTACCTACTCAAAGTATAATATTTAAATTCCGCGCCGTTTTGCATTACGCACTGTTGCCAAACTTTCTCGTATACCGCAGTTGCGATCTCGCTCTAACACTACAGCGATAAGCAGGACGCGAGATCACATCGATGAATGAAGACGTGCATAGCTTTCTCGCTCGCACCAATTGGCTTAAACCGGGCTTCTGGACCTCTCAACTTTCGCATAGAAATTGTGAACTTTGTTGATACCATTTGTATGTACTTATTTCGCAAATTGTTCTAATTTTTAAGCCAGGCTTTTGATTTTTTATGAATGGAACGAATCTTGTGTTTGATTATGAATAGTAGGAGCGTATGTCATGCGTGGTATGTCGTTGCAAGGCGCTGCGCAAGTCTTTGCGCAGTGCGTGAATTTCTATAGAACGATACAAGTTCAATTTTTGTTTTTGTTTTGAGCGGCTACTGGCACTTTTTCGCTTAGATAATTTTTTTTTTCTGTGAATTAAGTGTTGTGATTAATTTTTACTGTAATTATGTTTGTTTTGGAGTGATTAAAAAGTTTCTTATCATCAAATGAATTCGGAAACGCATTGTGAAGTACTAAAGTGTGTGCAATCCTTACTCGGAAAGGTAAATACTTTGAGTTTTACAGACAAAATATTACAATCTCGTTACTTCACAGATTAAAATAAAATAGGCATTCGATTGTTTATTAGACCAACTTAGGTAGGTAGCTGGTGCCTTGAAACTCATGAAAGCACATGAATAGTGTTGTTTATAATTATGGCATTTGTAGTTTTGGTAAACCACTGAAAAACGTAGGTACATCTCATTGACATCACAAAACACAATAATGTTCGTATCGAAGAGATTCTTCATAGGTGTTTTGAAATAAAGATTGAGAGTGTTGACTATTGTCATTGTATTAGATTATTAAAAACTTTGGTAATATCTCATAATTAATTTTCAATCAACTAATTCGACAAATCGATATTTTGGGAGCCATCTAGTGCCTTTGATTGAAAGCAAATTATGCATGTGACAAGCGAATATTGCGGTGAAAAGGTTCGGCTAAACGGTGTGATTACGCGCATTCAATAATATAGATGGCGCTTATGACAATTACGTACGAATGCTTGAAATAATTATGTAGAACTCTGCGCATTTTTCTAACCAAAATTATATTATAATAATGTTGTACATGATAATCATTCAATCCCTCACTTAGCTGTTTTTTTTATAGTAAAAAATATGTTGGCTTGCCCTAAGTTTGACCCCTAGGCACGCCACTGGCTCCATGTAAAGTACTCGTATCCAGCTGGATCCGGTTAGATTGGAAGCCGATCCCAAAATAGTTGAGAAAAGGCAGGCAGATTGATTGACAAACTTAAATCTATCTTTACATTTTTCTTCTTTTCTTTTATCTGGCGTGCATACAGTGTACAAGTAGTGACGTCACTCACATGAATTACCTTTACCACATGAATACAGATGGTTCACTCCGCATTTTAGGTATGAAGCTACAAGTACGCGGCGGGCTCCACTTGTTGGGCCAATTCAGTGAGCGTAACGTAGTCAGAAGATGTAAGAGTTACGCGATAGAAAGAGAGGCAACTTCTAGGTGAATATCAGCGTAGGTAATACAACAAGCTGTGACGTCACTCACATAGGTTACCTTTAGTGCCTACAGTGATGTTCCGCACGTACTCGCGGCGCCGCACCACGTCGGCCAGCATGTACTGGCGCACCAGGCTGCGGATGCGACGCTCGGGCTCGCGCCCGGCCAGTGCGTACATGCCCATGAAGTCGAGGGGTAGGCATTTGTTGGGGATGCCCTGTGAACAAAAACAGTTTTTGGAGTAAACCTAACAGAACGGGGCGTAAGACTTTTCATGCATATTTTGTCGCACGGTCCTTGCGACTGAGCAGAAGAAACTCATAAGTAGCGCGCTCTCGGTTGTAGCGTCTTTGAACAAACTCAGTAGAGACCGATCGATCTTTCTTTAGTAAATCATTGCGCTTGCATCCTGGAGTAGATGTTGAACCATCAGGAATAAGATTAAAAAATGTTGGCAACAATTATGTTACATTATTATTACATTTTTGTTTAGGGGCCGCCTCCACGAGCAAGAGAATCGCAATGGATCCACGCTTCTACGTCGGGTAATCCCCACGAAAGAGGATTATTCCGCCAGCATATCGTCGCGACTCGTAACGGAATCGCCGCGTTTGTTTTGTTTTAACGCAGGCTTCCCCCGCGGACGCCTGCGTTAAGCCTCTCGCCGCTCAGCGCCACGTCCCGCTACGAGAGCGCGGCGGGCGCGCAACCACGAGCGACGAGCGTGCGGCGACACGTAGACGTTAAGCCAGCGCTCGCCGCGCTCTCGCCGCTCAGCGCCACGTCCCGCTACGAGAGCGCGGCGGGCGCGCAACCACGAGCGACGAGCGTGCGGCGACACGTAGACGTTAAGCCAGCGCTCGCCGCGCTCTCGCCGCTCAGCGCCACGTCCCGCTGCGAGAGCGCGGCGGGCGCGCAACCACGAGCGACGAGCGTGCGGCGACACGTAGACGTTAAGCCAGCGCTCGCCGCGCTCTCGCCGCTCAGCGCCACGTCCCGCTGCGAGAGCGCGGCGGGCGCGCAACCACGAGCGACGAGCGTGCGGCGACACGTAGACGTTAAGCCAGCGCTCGCCGCGCTCTCGCCGCTCAGCGCCACGTCCCGCTGCGAGAGCGCGGCGGGCGCGCAACCACGAGCGACGAGCGTGCGGCGACACGTAGACGTTAAGCCAGCGCTCGCCGCGCTCTCGCCGCTCAGCGCCACGTCCCGCTGCGAGAGCGCGGCGGGCGCGCAACCACGAGCGACGAGCGTGCGGCGACACGTAGACGTTAAGCCAGCGCTCGCCGCGCTCTCGCCGCTCAGCGCCACGTCCCGCTGCGAGAGCGCGGCGGGCGCGCAACCACGAGCGACGAGCGTGCGGCGACACGTAGACGTTAAGCCAGCGCTCGCCGCGCTCTCGCCGCTCAGCGCCACGTCCCGCTGCGAGAGCGCGGCGGGCGCGCAACCACGAGCGACGAGCGTGCGGCGACACGCAGACGTTAAGCCAGCGCTCGCCGCGCTCTCGCCGCTCAGCGCCACGTCCCGCTGCGAGAGCGCGGCGGGCGCGCAACCACGAGCGACGAGCGTGCGGCGACACGTAGACGTTAAGCCAGCGCTCGCCGCGCTCTCGCCGCTCAGCGCCACGTCCCGCTGCGAGAGCGCGGCGGGCGCGCAACCACGAGCGACGAGCGTGCGGCGACACGTAGACGTTAAGCCAGCGCTCGCCGCGCTCTCGCCGCTCAGCGCCACGTCCCGCTGCGAGAGCGCGGCGGGCGCGCAACCACGAGCGACGAGCGTGCGGCGACACGTAGACGTTAAGCCAGCGCTCGCCGCGCTCTCGCCGCTCAGCGCCACGTCCCGCTGCGAGAGCGCGGCGGGCGCGCAACCACGAGCGACGAGCGTGCGGCGACACGTAGACGTTAAGCCAGCGCTCGCCGCGCTCTCGCCGCTCAGCGCCACGTCCCGCTGCGAGAGCGCGGCGGGCGCGCAACCACGAGCGACGAGCGTGCGGCGACACGTAGACGTTAAGCCAGCGCTCGCCGCGCTCTCGCCGCTCAGCGCCACGTCCCGCTGCGAGAGCGCGGCGGGCGCGCAACCACGAGCGACGAGCGTGCGGCGACACGTAGACGTTAAGCCAGCGCTCGCCGCGCTCTCGCCGCTCAGCGCCACGTCCCGCTGCGAGAGCGCGGCGGGCGCGCAACCACGAGCGACGAGCGTGCGGCGACACGTAGACGTTAAGCCAGCGCTCGCCGCGCTCTCGCCGCTCAGCGCCACGTCCCGCTGCGAGAGCGCGGCGGGCGCGCAACCACGAGCGACGAGCGTGCGGCGACACGTAGACGTTAAGCCAGCGCTCGCCGCGCTCTCGCCGCTCAGCGCCACGTCCCGCTGCGAGAGCGCGGCGGGCGCGCAACCACGAGCGACGAGCGTGCGGCGACACGTAGACGTTAAGCCAGCGCTCGCCGCGCTCTCGCCGCTCAGCGCCACGTCCCGCTGCGAGAGCGCGGCGGGCGCGCAACCACGAGCGACGAGCGTGCGGCGACACGTAGACGTTAAGCCAGCGCTCGCCGCGCTCTCGCCGCTCAGCGCCACGTCCCGCTGCGAGAGCGCGGCGGGCGCGCAACCACGAGCGACGAGCGTGCGGCGACACGTAGACGTTTCGCTCACACTCAGTCACTCGTCGCATCGCCGCGATTCTCTCGCTCGTGGATGCGGCCCCGCGATTCTCTCCCTCGTGGAGGCGGCCCCGCGATTCTCTCCCTCGTGGAGGCGGCATTACGTTAATATTCACTTGTTCTATATTTTATTATCAGATAAATATAAATTACCTTTGACAATCCCTTGTGTAGTTTTGTGGCAAAAGCTTCTCTGACTTGAGGTACGTCATCCTGAAATAATTGTTAATAAAAAGCCGCATTAGATCGATCGAACGCATTGATAGTTTGAGGACACATGCGAAATATCGCGAGTAACTAAAAGGTCAAGAAAAATCAGATGCGTCTACCTACACTCGCAACCAGCGTGCGTGTATGACCGTATGTATGAACGTAAACGAAGCAAAAAGAGAATGTAAGGAGTGTAGCAGGTGGCATTCTGTGATTTCTGCCTAACACCGTGGGAAGAAGGCGTGAGTTTTATATATCGCGAGTGGGGACAATTTTAAGTCCTTTGCTTGGAGCACAAACAACTATATTATTATTATTTTTATTTACAACGGGGAAGCTCTTGACTTGCTTCCCACCTGATGGTAAGTGATGATCAAGCCGAAGGTGAAAGCGAGCTTCACCCGGAATCCTCAACCACAGAGGGAAACGAAACCTCTAACCACCGAAACACAATACTGTATTGTTAACATTGTTGTCATCGCGACAGACTTAGATAAGATGGTGGTGTCTAGCCAGGTAGACTTAACACACGCCCTACCGAACCAAGCAGAAAATGTTGCCCTCACTGGGAATCGAAACCCATGACCTCTGGGTCTGACACAGGTCTAACCACTAGACCAGAGGCGGTTAAACGGTTATTCTACACTGTAGAATGAAGATATTTGTGCCATTCTGCTGTAGAATCTACAGCAGAATGACACAAATATGTTTGTATGAAGAGGTCCTCACAATCATGAGATGCGACAGGTTGTAGAACTGCTCGGCGGTGAACTGGTCGCCGACGCCCTTCTGCTCGCAGATCTTCAGCATGGCCGCGCCCGCCGCCAGCCGCAGGTGCGCCATCTCCGCTTTCGAGAGACGGTTTTGCTGGAATAGAGGAACTTACTGTTAGTAGATGTAAGGCAATGACATACTGGCATCAATCGGGACTCGTCAGTTGAGAACTGCTATGACTGCCATACTGGTTTAGCATAGCATACAAGAAAATGCTGGTTAGTGCTGACCCTCCCAGAGTCATCGTGAATTTATCCAACATTGTCTGTACTAAACTATTACAAAGAGGTAAAATTTGTGTGTTTGTAAATTTGTATGTAGGGATATAATCTCCAAACTCCCAGTCGGATTTGAAAAATTATTTTGCATTGTATAGCCCAATTCTTTAAGAAGGTTATAGGCGGACGACGTCGCGGGCAGACGCTAGTAGAGTATATGTCTGTCCAATGGCATGCCTTAAATACTAGTTAAATAATACTCACAGTTAAAAAAACATTGGATATAAAAACTCATTCCGAAACACAATCTGACATCAAGTTAATAATCAATCAATTAAAATAGCTAACACGAGAATTGACAACATAATTATATATCGATCAAGTATTTCATAAAACGAACTATAATAGTCTCTGTGATTTTTAAGTAAAGAGGAAGAGCTCGTGGCTAAGTAATAACAGCCGCACGACACGTCAATCCATCAAGATAAGCTACGCTTGCCGCGGTTGGTTCGTGGATGGTCGTGCTGTCATTCGTGGATCTTTTACAGTCGTTGCGGGTCGTCAGAAGTCCGAAAGTCTGACAACCAGTCTTACCGAGGGGTATCGTATTATCTAGTAACTGGGTTGTGGAAGTCAGATAGGCAGTCACTCCATGTAAAATACTGGTGTTCAATTGTACCCGGTTGGATTGGAAGCCGACCCCAACATACTTGTGAAAAGGCTAAGCAGATAGATTAATTTCTAAGTAAAGACAAAATAAATTCTATACCTGTAACAAATCCCCCTTGTGCACTATAAACGCATTCAGCATCCTGAAGGTCTTCTGCGCAGACAGCTCATCCTTCTTGAGTCCCAGCAGCCAGCGCGCCATACACTTGAGTCCCTCCAGCTTGCAGCGCGTTTCCTCGGGCAGCTGGTCCTCAGGGCACCACGGCTCGTCGGGCACTGAAGAGCTGGCTCCTCCTTCGCGGACTAGTAACTCTTTTACGATCTGTGGACGATAAAAGGAAATGATGTAATAAGGGAATGTTTTTGGTAAAATTTTTGATTTTTTCGGGGTTCAATCAAAATAAGGATCCCTAAAAAAGGGGTGTGCCTGTCCTGTGTTAAGATTATAGTGTTTGTTTCTAGTGATGAGCAATACCCGAGATAAACTATGTATCGTAATACAAGAAAAATAAGCAGTATTTCTTTTTTACTCTGCGTCCGGCGCTCGGCGTGGCAACACGCCGTGTTCGGATTCGCAATAAGTCCATCGTTACCCTGAGAATGCCTCGATGAGAGGTGAAACACGTGTCGATTTCTTACAGGGATTTTTATGACTCTTCAGAAATAGTTAAGCGGAATAGGTTACGTCTATAGTATTTTTTAAGCAGTATTTCTTCAACGATAAGTAACAAGACCCAAAGCGGCCAATGAATTCCCTATCCTGCAGTCCGCTGAAATGTGTTAGCTTTTACCTTTCTGAGCAGTAGAATGGTATTTCGAATGGCGAATGAACCACAAACATTCCAACGTATACCTAATTATATCTTGTAGTTATACCGATTTTGGAACTCACCTTCCTAGAGACAATATTCTTGATGTGCACAGGGAAGTTGTCAGGAAGATTGTGTGCTATGTGTCCGAGTGTCACGATGGCCGTGCGGTAGTGTTCGGAGTGCGGCGAGAGAGTCGCCTTTAGTGTCTCCAAGATTTCTGTGAAGATCTGCGTCCTTTGTTCTGGTACGTTCATGAATAGGCATCTGGGGAACGATGAATATAAAATGTAATATTGTTACTGTATACTTTTGACTGCAGACCAGTCCTATGGATACAAAAACAGCAGACTATGTGACAACAAACCAGTCAGTTGTACTCAGCCAGAAGTTGGACTAAAGGAATAACCAGAATATTTAGTTTATATGTATATCGTGGCTAAGTAATAACCGCCGCACGGGTCGTTCCATCAGGTCAAGCTACGTTTGCCGGGGTTGGTCAGTGGACGGGTGATCATCTTTACATACCGAGACTCCAACGTACCTCGGAAAGCACGATAAGCCGTTGGTCCTGGCTGTCATTCGTGAATCTTTGACAGTCGTTACGAGTCATCACAAGGCCGAAAGTCTGACACCAGTCTTACCAAGGCGTATTACCTAGTTACTAGGTTGCGGCGGTCACATAGGCAGTCGCTACAAACAATAAGTCTTACCTGACAGCATTCTTGGCTTGTTTCGGTGTGCCGACCTCGGCGTACGCTTTACAGAGCGTTATCAGCCGCGGGAACAGGGCTGGGCACGCGTCACCTGAGAACAAAGCAATTTTGTCAAGGGCGCTATATTGGATCCCGACCATAACGAAGGATTCTAGTGCTCCATCGCATCACTCCGGAGTTAACTCCCCCGCTTCGCTCAGACTGAGACTAGGTTAGAATACTGAGCGCAGCGAGGGATTCAAGCTCGTAAAGTATCTTCATTCTTGGGAATGAAGATACTTTTATCCCCGAGTAGAATACTCTACTTTTCACACCTGCAAGGTAATACAATGCTTTTCCAAGTTCAAATATTATTATTGAACAGCGGGTTATATTGAACTTCAGTACAATATTATTACACGGCTTGCTGTGCCTCGGAAAGCACGTTAAGCCGTTGGTCCTACGCCTAATCTCTCTCCGGTCGTGTCGGATTGCCGTCCCATCAGCGCACCGAGCATGGCCTACTGTGAGATAGCTTAAGTCACACATTTTATCACAATTTGGGCGATAAAAAACTTTTATCACAAATGCTAGCACGGCGGCGTGAGATAATCTCTTGACTTGTGACATAACTTCTTGACGTTTATTTGGGATTCTATGTCTTATTTGCTACTATGGGCGCACCAATTTTGTCACAAATGCCACATAGTGACTGTCGTCCGTACGTCAAAAGTGAATTAGTTCACAACAAAATTCAAAAGTTGTAAAACTGTATGAACCTGCACTATAAAAACGTATTATTTCATTTGGTCGCATATTCACTGATCATAGACATTTTAATTTTTTAAAGTTACTGTGTCACACTATGAAGTTAGCAACAAGAAAGGCATGTCGCGCCTCAGATTTTATCACATGGTTGAACTGTGCTAGCATTTAAGACAATTTATAAGACATGATAAAATTTATCATATCTTGTCACAAACGTCTTGGGTACGCCCGTGTTAGCCCCGCAGACTATGAGAGTGAGGGAAGAGAGAGTGCACCTGTGTCTGCAACACACTTGTGCGCTATAATAACTCCCGCGCCGAAGGCTAGTCTCCGTTGAGATTGGTCGCCGTGACCGAAATACGGTCTGGAGGACTATATCATACGGCCAGACCCCGGGCTATTATGACTTACTTTAGGATAGGTTTGCATAACATAATATATAATTTGACATTATAGAGCAGGTGGTGTGAACAAATTATTATATCACATGTTTACACTCACTGAGGGGCTTGTATTTGCCTAGGAAGGTGAGCGCGGCGAGTATGTGCGGCGCGACGGACTCGTCGTCCAGTTCTAGCAGTGACGTCAACCGGTTCAAGATGTCTTCGTGTATGAAATGAGAGGGAAACACGAAGGAGAGCATCACGAGGAGCTTGAGACCACGCTCGGCTGCTTTCTTCTCGTCGATTCCTGAGGAGAATAGAAGAACATTAGTAAGAACATTACGTTGTTTTATACAGAGTTTTAAGTTCGTGGCTAAGTAATAACAGCCGCACGGGTCGATCCATCAGGTTAAGCTACGCTTGCCAGGGTTGGTAAGTGGATGGGTGCCCATCTTTACATATCGAGACTCCTCCGTGTCTCGGGAAGCACGTTAAGCCGTTGGTCCCGGCTGTCACTCGTGGAACTTTGACAGTCCTTGCGAGTCGACAGGAGCCCGAAGGTCTGACATCAATTTTACCAAGGGGTATCGTATTACCCTGTTACTGGGTTGTGGAGGTCAGATAGCCAGTCGCTCCATGTAAAATACTGGTGTTCAGCTGCATCCGGTTAGACTGGAAGCCGACCCCAACATAGTTGGGAAAAGGCTAGACAGATGGATTTTTACACAGAGTTTTAAGTTGTAGTTAGCACATTCGCACATTTCTAAACTTCAATTCAGAATCTGATTTAGTCTAATCGAACAAAAACCAAAAAAAAACGTTAATAGTGCTAAGTCGAGACTGTATGTTTGAATTCAGAATCTGAGATAATCATCAAGTTTTGGAACCGCAAGTCAATATCATACATGACGACGACGTGTTCAAATTCTATTACAGCCAAATTTTATTTATTTAGTTATTAAATGAACTAGCGAAACTTAACAAACGTGAAGGATATCAGATATCCATACCCGGTTCCCTTCACAGTGCCCTCCATGTAGCCGACGAGTATGAGCAGCTTGTCGAGGTCAATCATTTCCAGTGATAGAATATTCGGATGCATATTTACCTAAAGTTGAGGTGTTAGGTAATACGGAATGCTGTTTTGTATCGATCGTATAAATCTCGCGATTCCGGAATTGATAAATTTAATACTTTTTGACAATTGAAATGCTAACTTATGTTGTAAAGTAGGTTGCCAAACTGGCATAGCACATAACGACAGACAAGTCGGTGCCTTCAGTTTCGTTAAAAATGTTTACAGTATATTAAATCAAATCATTTTTTTTTTATTTACCACCGTAGCACCTTCATAAGAGGGTTGATAAGTTTATTTCGATATGTATCCGATCAGTTGTGCATTCCCAGATTTTCTGGAATTCCGGGATTTATAATTAAGAAAAAAAAAATTAAGAAGGCGGTTCCATAATTTCTTAGGTAAATAAGCATCCGATTATCCGATCTCTGATCATCACTGAGCTCCCCTCGTTCTAACGACATCTTCACTGTGTTGTAGTATACTCCAATATTACTAGACTATAGTATAATATACGAGGGGTGTTCAATAAATAGTGAGAATGCTATACATTCTCTTTGGAAAGAACAAAAATAAATACTGGCAGGCATAGCCCAGACATTAGTTAAGATGATAATAAAAAAGCAATTAATTCTCTTTTGTTCTTTAAAAGTAGAAGTCTATTGTTTGCGTCGTTTCGGAACGTGTTCTTAAAAATGGATAAAATTGAAGTTCGCGCGGTAATAAAATATCTCTGCTTGAAAAATTTTACTACGGAGCAGGTAAATCAAGACTTGAGAGCAACATTAGGGGTTCATGCTCCTCCATATTCTACGGTTGCGCGTTGGTGTGCTGAGTTCAAGCGAGGAAGAACTTCCACTAACGACGACCCACGAACGGGACGCCCCATATCGGCAGTGACTGAACAAATGATTAAAAAAGTTGAAAATATTGTCTTGGCGGATCGTCGTGTTACTGTTCGTTTTATAGCTGAAGAAGTAAAGATTTCGATAGGAAGTGTCCATAATATTATAAACGACCATTTGGGTACCTTGCTCCTAGTGATTTCTACCTATTTCCGCGCTTAAAGGAACATCTCAGGGGCAGAAATTCGAAGATGATGACGGGGTAGTCGCCGCCGTAAATGATTTTTTAAGGGATCAGGAAGAAGATTTTTTTAGAAAGGGAATTTAAGGATAAGAGAAAAGATATACAAAGTGTATAAACCTGAAAGGTGACTACGTCGAAAAATAAAATAACATATAATAAAAGATAATTGCGTCTTACTCATTCTCACTATTTATTGAACACCCCTCGTACTAGTACATACCGCACTCCTCCGCCATAGAGGCGTCGGTCCCCTTCACAGTACCCTCCACGTAGCCGACGAGTATGAGCAGCGAGTCGTGGTCGATCATCACTGAGCTCACTCGTTCTAACAACATCTTCACTGTGTTGTAGTATAGGTTTGTCATCACTGGCTGGCCTAGCTTCTTTAGGACGCTTGACTGAAAGGTTTAAGAACTAAATTAGTATCTATACAAATAAATAAAATTGAGTAAATGCATATAAAATTTTCCTTCTTTTTTTTGGAACAGCAGATGATTTTTTTCGCAATTTCAGCTTTCGTCCCACGGTGAAAGTTGTTCATTATGATGAGTACAATGACCCCTGTCATTGTACTCATCATAATGAACAACTTTACAACTTTACAACTAAGAGGTTTAGTATAAACAAAAAATAACGTTGTATTTTTTACTTATAACATAAACCATTTTTTCTTTTTCTATCTGTTTGTTCCGGCTAATCTCCGAAACGGCTGGACCGATTTTGACAGAACTTTCACTGGCTAGCTGATGTTATAAGGAGTAACTTATGCTACTTTTATTTCAGAAAAATATTGTTTTTTAATAATGACGACACTGAGATTATTTGGGAAGATTTTTATTGTATTGGCATAGTTGCCCCGGATTTTGAGTAGGTTCATTTACGTCCGCTAAGTTTGCAAACCGTTGACTGCTGTGCAGATTATGCCATCCACGAAGGCGCGCCCCACTCCGCGATTACTGTACTGTAAGCTGTACTTTAGTACAGAGCGGAGCGGAGTGGGGCGCGTCTTCGTGGACGACACTATCTAAGGTCTATTTAAATCCTTGTTTCCAATTAAACAAACATAACTTTATATAAGTGTAAATAAAGTTGATTTTAGACTGACTAGTACTGTTGATAAACTCATAAAAATATGAAGTAGTAGCTCAATCTGAACCTTACATGTAGGCATTACTGTTGTTTTTCCTAAAACTCGTGTTTGTTTACATGTTTGGCAAATAAATTGCGAACGCCGATTATATTGACCAAACATTATGGCGGGCCATGAGTAAAACAACATTATTCGATTTACTAGTCTATGATTCGAAAACCAAAAATCTGCGTTACAAACAGCCAATGCCACTAAATATTTCGCCGATGGCTGTACACACGGCTACACATCAAGCTATACATTTCCAGTTTATGCTGATCTCGCATTGTATAGGATTTCATTACAATACGAGGTCAGCTTATACTGGAAATGTATGGCTTGATGTGTAGCCGTGTGTACATATTTATTTGCATAGGAACTATATCAATACTAAGCAAATCATTAAGACCACAACCTACCTGTAGCTTAACAGGTTAGTGGGTCAGACTCAGTAGGTCGCCTTTCAGATAATACTTAAAGCAGCTTAGCGCTACGCTTAATTACATTACTCAAGAGCGTGCATTCTGAAAGTGGGCAACGTTGCAAATAGCTGTCACATATTGTTTGTTTTGATTAATTTGGCATTATTACTGTATGGAAATAAGAAATGTGGCTAACTAGCGAACTAGAATATTAATAATGAATTGCAATTGTAACATTGAACTTGATGTTGTACCCGTTTTTGGTGGAAAAAAGGCATTTGGAAATTTTCAAAATACTTTTTTTACATCTAAAACTAAATATTCGGTGTTACGATATTAAAGATTGCATTTCGTAATCAAAATTCCAGTTCGCTAGGTAACCACATTTCTTATTTCCAAATGAATCAAAACAGGTAAATATTTGACAGCTATTTACGACGTTGCCAACTTTTAGGATGTACGCTCTTAACCATAGTCTATAATAACATGTATACTCACAGTAGTACGAACGCAGACCTCACAGCTCACATTCGGATTCAAAATGGTCTCCATTCCTTGCAACAACTCAGGAGCCTGTTTCATATGATGAGAGAACTTATTCAAAAACTCCTGAGACTTGACAGACTCTGGCAAGAACTTCGAACTTATGTGTAGCACTTTAGCTATCATTTCTTTTTGTACAGCCGGCGTCGGAGGTTTTCGGTGGAGCTCGATCCATTCGCCGACAGTACGACGAACGACCAACTGGTGTTTTTGTAACTCTATGAACGCTTTCGTCGCATTATCGTCAACGTTTGACATTAAATAAAAAAGCTTCTTCATACGAATTGGAGCTGGCAATGTGTATGGAACGAGAGAAGTATTTAGGAGGCGTTCTACCAATAAACGGTCTTCTAAAGCTGTCATATAGTATCCATGAAGGATTTTATCTTTGATCCATTGGACTGCCTTCTCTGTGGCGGGAGGTACGCTCTCTTCTGTTAGAAACTTTTTGTAGATCAGTGCTAAACCGGACATAGCCTCTTTTCGAATTTTGAATTTCTTGTCGAGCGTTCTTTCGCGTACGAAGTGTAGGAGATCTTCTGATTCAGCGACTGCTTGGAAGTCTCTTTGAGCTGTTGCTATGATGGCCATGACTACTTCGTAGCGCACTTGTTCATGTGCATCATGTTGCCTCAATTTTAATGTCTCAGTTATGTCTTTTCTCAAGTCTGGGTGATGGACTAGGAAGTGCATGCAGTATTGCACGCATTTGATTCTGATAGGTACTGATATATCGTTGAATCTGCCGAGGAAGGCTCGCCATAATGCTGGGTACTGTTTCGCGAGTTCCGATCCCGGTTCAGAGAACATTCTCGCCAGTAATGCGACGCCACTGAGCCGCTCTGGAAACTGTGCGGACTTGAGTTTGCATTCTAACTGCGGTAGTACTGACAGAAGGATGGCGGGGCAGCATTGATATAACTCGTAGATAAGCTCGTACACTTTTGAGTATATGAGAAGATTCTTCTCTTCTTTGCCGAGAATTAGCACGTGGTTGAAGAACTGTGGAAGATACAAGGAATTAAGTATGTATTACAATTTTAAAATATCGATACAGAATAAATTATTTAAGACAATATAAATTAATAATAATTAATTTATATTGTTATCTTTGTTGTGAGAGCAGTGGTGGCCCAGTGGTAACGGCCCCGACTTACGAGTTGTAGGTCGTGGGTTCGAACCCCAGCAGGCGCTTTACTTTGTGTAAATAATTTCATCACCACTGCTCTCAAAACGGTGAAGGAAAACATCGTGAGGAAACCGGCATGTCTTAGAACCAAAAATTCGAAGACATGTGACATCTACCAACCCGCACTGGGCCCGCGTGGTAGATTACAGCCCACTCCCTCTCACAGAGAGGAGGCCTGTGTCCCAGCAGTGGGAACATTAATAGGCTGATGATGATGATGGATGATGATTGTTATCTAGCAACGCCCCGCGGTTTCATCCACATTAAGTCTCGATTCCGTGAAAATATTGAGATAAAAAGTATCCTTTAATCCAGGTTATAAACTAACTATGTGCCAAATTTCATCCAAATCCGTTCAGTAGTTTGTGCTTAAAAGAGTAACAAACATGCATCCATCCATTAATCCTCACAAACTTGTAGGATTCCCACTGCATTGAGCAATAAATATAAAAAAGTAGACACGACATGACATCAAAATCTATCAATACACGTAATTCATCCCAACATGCGGTCCTAATATTAGCTTGTACACAAATTAATCTATTTTTATAAGAGTGTACCAACATGAGTTTCATCTAAGGAAACGTCATATTACGCCCACCGCTATACATTTACGTGAGTGGTAGTCGTAAGGGATTGCTATGTAAGTATTTAATTGAGTTGGCTGTTACACCCATATCCGATACTATTAAATTAAATGAGCAATATTAGTATATCTAAACTAATATTATAAAAAGAAAATAATAGTTTTTTTGCATGTTTGTTTGTTTGTTTGTTTGTAATGAATAAACTGAAAACTACTGGACCGATTTAAAAAAATATTTCTCCTGTGGAATGCTATATTATCACTGAGTAAGATATAATATAATTTATAAAGATATCACGCGGGAGAGCCAGCGGTGGAAGCTATACATAATTCTACATATATAGGGTTATTTGTAAAACACCAACAACCTCTTAAGGGGTCATTACACTCATCATTATGAACAACTTTCACTATGAGACCAACGATGAAATCGCGAAACAAAAATCAGCTGTTCCCTACGTTTATATTAGCATTATCTCGTCAAAATGTAGGGAACAGCTGATTTTTTTTTCGCGATTTCATCGTTGGTCCCATAGTAAAAGCTGTTCATAATTATGACTACAATGACCCCTTAAGAGGTTGTTGGTGTTTTACCAATAACCCTGTATATTTGTAATCACGTTCTCGAAAATGGCTCTAACGATTTCGATGAAAGTCGCAATAAAAGGGTTTACGAAAAAATTTGCTTTCTCTATTTTCACCCGAGCAGACTTCGGTCGCCCAGGTACTGCAAGTTAATACTATATTATTTAGAATACCGCAAATTCTATATCTGGTGAGCAGTGGTGGCCCAGTGGTAACGGCCCCGACTTACGAGTTGTGAGTCGTGGGTTCGAACCCAAGCAGGCGCTTTACTTTGTGTAAATAATTTCATCACCACTGCTCTCAAAACGGTGAAGGAAAACATCGTGAGGAAACCGGCATGTCTTAGAACCAAAAATTCGAAGACATGTGACATCCACCAACCCGCACTGGGCCCGCGTGGTGGACTACGGCCCACTCCCTCTCACAGAGAGGAGGCCTGTGTCCCAGCAGTGGGAACATTAATAGGCTGATGATGATGATGATGATGAAATTCTATAATAATTCATCAGACAGCTAATAAAAAAATTATTATAAAATATTTGACACGTATTTTTTGCTTTATCATAATAAAAAAATGGCTTAGATAAAACGCATTAAAGTTTGGGAATAGGGGCTCGCTACGTCACAACGAAGTATAAATCTACATAGGCGTGACGTCATCCTATATTGTAACTCAATGTATCGCCATAATCTTTTGATAACGTAAAAAAATAAAAAACACGTATTCAATATTTTTTAATAACCTAAAACATTTTTTATACCATTCCCCCTCTAAAAAGCTTATTTTATTCACTGAAAACAGTGAATAAAAAGCTCTTTTAATCACTATTTTGGTGTTTGAATTTAGAACACACCAATGTATTCGACCTCTATCTCAATGCTATACAACCTCCTTAACACTTTCGACTCCACCCATTTTCATAGAACTCATAACTCATCATTCCGCCATAAAAGTCTATGACTTTTATTATTCGTAGTTGGAAGTGAAACCTCCGGGAGGTTTCACTTCCAACGTCCACGAGGGCTCCCGGCATCCCATACCCAAGTAGGTGAACCCTCCAGGAGGGCTCCCGACACTGAACGTCTACATTTAAAATGAGCCCTCCGCGAGGGTTTCCGGCATTCCATATCCAAGTAGGTGAACCCTCCAGGAGGGCTCCCGACACTGAACGTCTACATTTAAAATGAGCCCTCCGTGAGGGCTCCCGACATCCCATATCCAAGTAGGTGAACCCTCCAGGAGGGCTCCCGACACTGAATGTCTACATTTAAAATGAGCCCTCCGCGAGGGCTCCCGACATCCCATATCCAAGTAGGTGAACCCTCTAGGAGGGCTCCCGACCCTGAATGTCTTCATTTTAAATGAGCCCTCCGCGAGGGCTCCCGACATCCCATATCCAAGTAGGTGAACCCTCCAGGAGGGCTCCCGACACTGAATATCTACATTTAAAATGAGCCCTCCGCGAGGGCTCCCGACATCCCATATAGGTGAACCCTCCAGGAGAGCTCCCGACACTGAACGTGTTAACCTTTTATTAAATGTCTATTTTCGCTTGAATCTTTCTATTGACTTTTTCTCGTAGTCATGGTATAAAGTATAGTATGCAACTCTTGAATAAAACGGATTTATATCGAGGGCCATGAATCACTCGCGTCGCTCAGGATTCTAACACTTGAATCACTCGCTGCGCTCGTGATTCAATCATCATGAATCACTCCCTACGGTCGTGATTCAGTCGTTAGAATCCTTCACTTGATCGTGATTCATCTATGGCCCTCGCTTTAAATCCGTCCTTTATTCATTAGTTACATAATATACTATTAGTCATTATTCCTATTGTAAAATCCAATACCTAAACAATTGAGTTTTGCGTGTATACATAGAGACTCTTTATGCCAACCGTTTCTAAAACTCGCAGTGAAATTACATTCGTGTACCGTTTGTTGCTCCAATATACAGATATGTACCTGCATTTAAAGTGTGAGTCTATCTGGCAGGCCCCAACGAGATTTATCAACAGGTGATAGGTTTACATAAGGACGTTATTTTGTACCTATAGAAAATAAATAAGATATATTTTGTACCTCGACAGTTTTTGATTAAATGACGTTTATATGAAGTGTCTAGCTAGCGGGCCCCTTATGATTATTTTTATTGTTATATATACTTACAGATCGCCCAGTAGTGTTCGGAGTTAGAAAATATTATGTACCTTACAAATCCGAAATTTCGACTTTCTGTGAGCTATACTTTAGGAGATATTCGTTACTTAGACAAACGTCCAGCCAGCGGGCCACTTTTTAAATACTACTCTTTTGTAACATACAATAGCATTAGGAGCTTGATCCTATTATGTACCTTACAAATCCAAAATTTCGACTTTCTGTGAGCTATACTTTAGAAGATATTCGTTACTTAGACAAACGTCCAGCCAGCGGGCCCCTTTTTAAATACTACTCTTTTATATCATACAATAGCATAAGGAACTTGATACTATTATGTACCTTACAAATCCAAAATTTCGACTTTCTGTGAGCTATACTTTAGAAGTTATTCCATTCTCCCATTGACATGGGAGAATGGAATAACTTCTAAAGTATCTTCAAGCTCTCATTTACTCATTAAAGATTATAATTACTAGGCATTACATTTTCTCTTTTAATCATTTACATAGCGCCCTACTTAAAAGAACTACTCTTTTTCTTAATCCCAGTTTTGTTGTAGCACTGTTGAGTGATTATGAAAGCAGGTATAATGTTTGAAAACGGGTTTGCCAGCTAGGCGCTTATTTTATTAACGAATACCTTATGAAGTCCATAGGAAGTTGAAATTTTGGATATGTAAGGTACAGACGCCAGCATATCAAGTTACTACAATCTGTCATATTTCTTTAATCGATTTTTAACTTTATCGCTAAAGAATAAGGTTCAATGTTGATTGGGAAAATTTGACAGATTGGAGTAGGTTGATGTGCTGGCTTCTGTACATAATAGTATTACCCAGTTACTGGGTTGTGGAGGTGAAATAGGCAGTCGCTCTATATAAAATACTGGTATTTAGCTGCATTCGGTTAGACTGGAAGCCGACCCCAAGATAGTTGGGAAAAGGCTAGGCAGATTGAAGGTACATAATAGCACAGTATAAAAAGATACAGTAGGACGATGCCTTTGATCTCGTGGTAAATGCAGACAACGTGTAGGCATTGTCACGACAGCTAGGGTTGTCCCAAGTTAACAATATTTATTTTATTAATTTATTATAGATCAACATGGGCATCAACATTATTATAAACAATAATTAACAATTATCTATAAAACTGTAGGTATCTTTATAAATGGGCGACTGAGAAATATTAGATTTACTAGATTTATAATTTATTAGATTTTTGGTTTTTCGATTTACTGGATTTGAAATTTCTGTTGTTGAACTTAATTATATAAAAAATCCTCATCCTAACACAAAAAAAATATTGGGAAGCATGAACATGGTTTGGTATTGAATTCTATTTGACTCAAATGCTCAAACAATTTAGACCCAATGTTGTTTCCAGAAAAATAAAAAATCGACATCAATTTTGTTTCCAAGCTATGGATGTAATCCACAAAATCATCCTGAGGGACTTGTAGTCCTCCGAAGTGATCACGGCTAGTATTTTAAGCTGAAATTGATGAAATCGCAGTTTTTTATTAACGTAAGATGACGACTTGCACTCTTCACAACACACGTCGTATGCACCATTATAATATTACACATAAATTAAAACAATATTAAATTCAACACGATAGCCCTGAAAGTTATTTCCCGAACTACTAACACGGTAGCGTAAGCAGTCCGGGAGCGCGCTTCCCCCGTCTCGCCCCTCACGCCCCGCAAGATTACCCTGTCTTAGACGTCTTCATCAGACGACTGTATGATGTATAGACTGATGGGTGATAATAATATCAAGCTTCTTATTCTATGTATGATATAAATGAGTAGTATTTAGAAACAAACCCACTGGCTGGACCTTTGTCTAAGTAACGAATATCTTCTACAGTATAACCCACAGAAAGTCGAAATTTTGGATTTGTAAGGTACATAATAGGACCAAGCTCCTAATGCTATTGTATGTTACAAAAGAGTAGTATTTAAAAAGTGGCCCGCTGGCTGGACGTTTGTCTAAGTAACGAATATCTTCTAAAGTATAGCTCACAGAAAGTCGAAATTTTGGATTTGTAAGGTACATAATAGGATCAAACTCCTAATGCTATTGTATGATATAAAAGAGTAGTATTTAAAAAGTGGCCCGCTGGCTGGACGTTTGTCTAAGTAACGAATATCTTCTAAAGTATAGGTCACAGAAAGTCGAAATTTTGGATTTGTAAGGTACATAATAGGATTAAGCTCCTAGAGCTATTGTATGATATAAAACAGTAGTATTTAAAAAGTGGCCCGCTGGCTGGACGTTTGTCTAAGTAACGAATATCTCCTAAAGTATAGCTCTCAGAAAGTCGAAATTTCGGATTTGTAAGGTACATAATATTTTCTAACTCCGAGCACTACTGGGCGATCTGAAAGTATAATAACAATAAAAATAATCATAAGCGGCCCGCTAGCTAGACACTTCATAGAAACGTCATTTAATCAAAAACTGTCGAGGTACAAAATATATCTTATTTATTTTCTATAGGTACAAAATAATGTCCTTATGTAAACCTATCACCTGTTGATAAATCTCGTTGGGGCCTGCCAGATAGACTCACACGCATTTAAATAGTTTAGAAAAGGGGGAACGTAATGATTGCAGGTGTCCGTACCTAAGCATATAATGTATATGCAGTATCTAAACGTGATGCAGTTATATGGAGCAACAATCGTGCTTCTACATTCAATCGTTTGAATAATAAGATACGTCCACGGTCTGAATTCCGATGACAAAAATTTTAAGCGTTTTTGAAGTGTGTCCATTATAACCACACAACACTGCAGATCTGTGTAAAAATACTTTGATTGGGTGTTGCTTCTGAAGTTCAGATGCAACGCTGTGTGTTTTCACACTGCGTCCGGGTTCTTTTTCACTCTTTAAGAACAGTTAAGCGGATTAGGTTACTAAATATACGTTGCCTATTGTATTTTTTTACAATGGATGTCTGCAAAGTCACGCCTGAGTCAATTAACTATTTTACATAAACTACTTACCGCCTGTATATAAGGTTCTAGCGTCTCACTAGTCTTGATAATCAGTTCCTTAGCGAGCGAGTACGCGTACTTGTGATCGCGTTTGTTGGGCTCCACTAGGTTCATCAGGATCACGTTCAGGAGCTCGTTGGAGACCACGTCCGACTCCGTGATGAGCGGGCACAGGACATCCAGCATGAAGGATTTGACCTTTGTTGAGTGTTCCGTGCTGCGGAGAGAAATAGTGGTTAAAAAGTTGGATTAGGTGTAACTTAAATGATGCAACCAATATTTTGTAACAATATTGTTTAAAAAAGAGCCTATGGAGTTTCTTGCCCAGTCTTCTCCATAGGAACCTATTGCGCTTTGGAATGGGCAACTTATACCCTATAGCTTCATTTTTCTGACAGATCGACTCCGACAATTCAAAAGTGACTGCAAATGGTTTTAACGACTGCTACACGGTCGCGAACCGCGTCGCGACAGGGGTAACCTTGGTGGTTTGCAAACGTGGAGTGATGGTTTACTACCAAACGTTGAAATAACTTTGCCGGTCGCCAACCAAGGTCACCTCTGTCGGGGACGCGGTTGGCAACCGTGTAGCAGGCATTTTAATTACCATAAAACCCTTGAATGTTGAGTATCCTTGTCGTTTGTTGATTCTTCATAATTTAAGCTGTAAATACTTCATTCAGGCTAGTTGAACTTGAATGTAAATACCACTTATGCCTTAAATTGTTATAAAATTACCTCTATTGATTAGACGACAGTTCTCGACACACTAAATAATTCGGTATAATAAAGAGACTTAAGTAGTGACTATAATTTGGTTGACATCAAGTCTTTTACTTTGTTGAATGTAGTAAAAAAAGGATTTAAGTACATAGTAATTTAATTATAGTGTTCGTACAACGCACTTTTGAAGAACATTATTTAAGACTGTTTTAGAACAAAAATATCGTTTAAACAATAGTTATAGTGCTCTAGACCGAATTTAGGCCATGGCGACCAATCTTAGCGGAGACCAGTCTTCGACGCGGGAGATATTAAGGTCCACACGTGTGTGCGCAGACACAGGTGCACCGTGTGCCACCGTGCACCGTCACTCTAATCCGACGGCAAATCGACACGATCGGAGAGACATCAGGCGCAGGACCAACGGCTTAACGTGCTTTCCGAGGCACGGGGTATCACACCGCCAGCTTCCAAACTCCGGGCTGTTACTAACAAATTCCTTACGGGAAAACCCACTGTGTTGCACAACATCTTACTTGATTTGATTAAGACCTCTCTTTATTTTATTGCATGCCGTAGGTAGAGTAAGAGATCGAGGTCAAGAGCAGACCCAATAAAAATTAAAATAAATATTGGGACTCGAAAAAATCCATCTTACCTGTATACATTAAAGCGATACACAATATGTAAATAAAACCCTGTCCGATCCGAAAGGGGCGCATAATAACATTACCAAAAAGTAATAAAAACATCTTATTGTTATTGAAAACAAAAAACTTATTGGTATTTCAAAATAACATTTTTTGTACCAAAATTAACCCAAATCTATAAAAATGAGCAAATTTTCAACAGGGGTCATAAATACAGTGCCTCCAGTCAAAAACGGCATAAGTCGAGTTATGCCCTTTTGTTTTTATAGCACCATTGTAATCTACGTGTTCTGTTACATAACATATCAAAAGGACATAACTCTAGCTGCATCCTAACATACTTTTTTGTAATATATCAAAGGCATAACTCGACTGCGTCTAAAGGCACATCTCTAGATATCAAGAAAATTTCACTGCTTAATAGACATAACTACAAGAAACCCCAAAACACAATCGAACTAAAAGGCATAAATACAGTTAACTTAATTACAAAAAGACACAACTCATGTAGTTCCAAAGTTTATTAAATATAGTAAGAAATAAATGTAGATAATCCATTTGGTAAGCATGTTTGAAAGGGAACAACTGCATTTATTGCGTTTGCTTCAGGAAGTCTCAAGCGGTATACCCCACTAAACACTTTATCGCTATTGGTGGATTAGCGTGTGGTGTACTGTTTTTAAAAATAAGTCGTTTTATTCCTTAATTTGTAATTTGCTAATTTATTTTGTAATAATTAAATCAGTGTTACGCGTATTAATTTTCAAGCTTTTAAAAGTGATATAATATCATTATGCTAGTATTCAAGTATATAATGACAGACAAACAAATACACAGGATATCTCGATTTCTATAAGAATTTGCTGACTTCAGAACCGCAAAGAGCAGAAGACGATCCTGACTTAAGTTTTGTACCGGGCAATGAAGAGGACAGCGAGGACAATTGAAATTATTTATTTAAACATAGTATATACGTATAAACTTACTTGGCTTTACATACTCCTTTTGTTTCGTTTACGTTCATACATCTGGTCATACACGCACAAGTTACGAGTACCTGAGCATTCTGAAGAATATCACCAATTAGGTCACTATGTGTCCTTCTAGGGCGTCCCCTCCCGGTATTTCCACTCACATCTGCTTTGTAAATACCTTTTGTTACTCGCCTTTCATTCATCCTCTCAACATGACCAAACCATCTAAGCATACACTTTTCAATTTTTGTCACTACATCTTCTTTTAAACCGCACCGTTGCCTTATCACACCATTTTACAGCCTATCATTCATAGTCACGCCACACATGCTCTGCTCTGCTTTCATGCTTCTTCTGCCACACCCAACATTCACTTCATACATAAACGTAGGCACCAGCACTCCAGCACCCCATTGTGAACAGCTAGTCGAGCCTTTTTGGGCATCGACTGGTTGATCACAATTTCATGTACACACCTACTACCACTACTACTATTCACTTTATTTCCCGCATTTACTTTCCTTTCCACATCTTCATCATTCCACTTTCCATCCCTTGTAAACTGACTCTCCAAATACATTATTACACTTACTTTCTCCATACTCTTATCATTTATGTTTACATCACACACCGATACATCTTCTTCTCTTTCAAATACCATAAGCTTCGTCTTATTCAATGTGAATAAGTTCTGAATAATAATATATTCATCCCTTTCAAATTATATGCTTCATCCATCACAGTCACCATGTCTTGCAACCGTTCAGCTTACGATGCAAGTAAACTTGATCATCTGCGTAGAGAAGGTATTTGACAGGCAACTCATTCAAGCTCAATCCACACTCACCCCCTTTCAAATTTAGCAAAGCTATCCGTGTGCATGTTGAACATCCACGGTGACGTGACAACTGACAGCCCTGCCTAACACCCCTTGAGATGCAAAACCAGTCTATGCATACCCCATTTATCATAACACAAGCATTGGTATCCTTGTGGAAATATTAAAGTGCCCGTACCAAGCGCCAGTCCACACCGTACACGGATAGTGTTGACCACAGTTCTTCCCTCCACACCATGTAATAGGCCTTCTCTAAGCCAAAGAAAACACACTAGACTTTCTTGTTCTTTGTCAGATGTTTTTTGCCTATGTACCTTAAAGAGATCTGATCCATACAGCCCATTTTCTATCTAAATCCCGCCTGCACACCCAATATTTTCTCATCTATCGCTCTTATTACTCTATTTATTAAAACCTTCGCATAGAGTCTGCGGACAACACTCAAAAGCCTAATGCCGTGACAGTTTTTGGACTGCTGCTGAGAGTCTTTTCCCTTATAAAGTGGTACGATTACAGCCTTGTACCAAAAAAACCACCTTGCATCCGGCGCACGGCCATTTCTCCAATACATATTAAAGATCCGTCACAACAGGCTTGCTCCCATCCCGTCACCTGCCTTCAGTATTTCAGCAGACACTCTGCCATTCCCTGAGCTTCCCAATTTTCATTCCTTTCAACACTCTAACAATCTCATCTATTTCTTTTCATTTCCATCACGTGCATCTGAGCTAGAATCTTCAAAACTTGCTTCTGTCCAGTTACCCACTCCTTGCACACTATCCTGACAACTGAATAAACTTCCAAAGTATCTCTTCTAGTGTCCAAGACCTTTCATTCTTCGTTTAGTAAACATCCATCTTCTTCTCTTATAATAATCCTTCTCGATGGTCCTTTCACTCCGTGACCCAATCTTATCTGTTTCCAGAACAGCTTAAAACATTGGCCCTGTAGTTATCAGAGAATTTCCTGTTATAGGCACTTTTCTTCCTTTTCATCGTTTTTCATTTTTACAATCTCTTTTACTGTTAGATGTTTTATTTAAAGTGTAGACTTAATAAATAAATAAAAGATTTTCTAGACTATTGTTTAATTATAGATATTTTGTTTGATCGATAGCAGAAGGAAATAAGTCGTTACAGCTATATTTGTCTTAGGGCCTGTTTCACCACCTACGATTAAGTTCCTATTAACTTACTTGGCAGATAATTTCATACAAATTCTGTTCCATTTTTGAATTTATTCGGTAAGTAGTGGCTATTCGGACATCGTGAAATAGACCCTTAGGCATTTATAAAATAAGGGAATAACTCGCAATATTACTTTAAATACGACCAACCTGACTAGTATAAGTAACGTTATTCCCTTATCACTTCGTTAACAAGGGAACAACTCGAGAAAAACTAAAAAAAAATATAGTAGGAGTGACTGAATATGGAAGTGATTACTATTAAATGAAAGTGCAATTTTTTATCTACAATACAAATTCGAAAGAAGTTATGATTTTAATTGCGAAATACTAAAAAACATTAAAAGTGTTGTTTTTTGCCTCTCCTGAAAAGTGACGAATTTGAGTTGTGCCCTTTTTTACTGGAGACACTGAATAATGACCCGCTAAATCACGGCCGCCCGCGCCCCATGTAACAACCCGGTAAAATTCTCCATTGAACAAAATGTGACGATTTTTTTTCCTGTAAATTTCTACATAAATAGACTCTCAGTATGATACCTAACAATATTCTCACGGACCGGACAGGGTCTTTTTACATGTTGTATGATTTTTATTTATCTACCTTTTTATTTATCTATTGACCTTTTATTGTCATACAATAAAACTGGCCACTAAACCATTGCGTATAAAAGCAGTATGTACCTAATTTTTTTGCATTTCTACTCCGTATTAAATTCTCAACTTCAAACCCGCCATTTTTACATGAAAACCTTATTAAGTTGAAAAGGAATGTTCTTAGAATTCGGAATAGTGAACAAGCTCTGGGATAAAGGTCTTGTTCTGAGAACTTGGATCGATTCAACTTACTGGAGTATATACAGGGTGGGTTTTCGAACCAGGATTAATATGGCTGATATGCTTATCGTTAAAGATAGGATTGATAGGAAGAATGAATGAATTCCATCATTTTTTAAGCGTTTTAAAACAGTAACTAAGCATTTTTGAAAAAAAAATCATGACAAAGTAACAAATTGATTAAAATTGTAATATTCATATTACAAGTTTAATCAATTTGTTAGCTTAGCATAATGAGGAGCACGTGGCTAATAACAGCCGCACGGGTCGATCTATCAGGTTAAGCTACGCTTGCCGGGGTTGGTCCATGGGTGGGTGACCATCTTCACATACCGAGTCTACTCCGTGCCTCGGAAGGCACGTTAAGCCTGTCATTCGTGGAGCAGTCGTTTCGAGTCGTCAGAAGCCCGAAGTTTTACCAAGGGGTATCGTATTACCCAGTTACTGAATTGTGGAAGTCAGATAGCAGTCGCTCCATGTAAAATATTGGTATTCAGCTGCATCCGGTTAGACTGAAAGTCGACCCCAACATAGTTGGGAAAAGGCTAGGCAGATTGATATAAACTTTACCTACATAATGTCCGGTTAACCGCACATCAGTGGTACTGCTATCTAATTGCGTAACACATTTTCGTAAATGATAACGGACTAATCTGTTTCAATTCAACAACATTCATTGCGTTATTAACGTTGTTATGTAGTTTTTTTTTCGAACTTATGAAGCAATGGATTAGGAGTAATCTCTTTCAAAATGATTCAGATTATGATTGATCGTGTATACGTAATTGGGGTGCTGAATTGCTGATAACAATTTGACATTCATAGCACATTTGTGTTGTTAGCAGTAAGTGCGATTTTCGTAGTGCTGGTGACACGTACGGTTGACCATACTTAGGTTCATATTTAATTAACAACTTCTTGTTCTTTAATCAAATGAAGCAAGATTAAGAAAATGGTTTTTATTCCTCCATCAATAAACCTCACCCTGTACAGCCGTTATCAAACAAAAGCCTTTCAGTTACTTATTAAATAAATTTAACTTTTTATCAATTTTACGAGATCAGCCGAAGGTCAAAACTTAAGTAAGTAATGTAAAAGTGGTTAGAGAATGAAAAAGAGTATCGATTCCAAAGTTGTTCAAATACAACTCGGTGTTAATTGATCTGTAGCGGTTAGACCGCCACATACAAAAATGACGAAACAAAAAGACATGACGTCACACAATTCCTACATCTCGCAGTTAGAGTTTACTGAGCGAATAACATAGATAAGACTATCCGAAATCAACATAATGGGCAGTTGCCCGCCAGACATAACAACCCGTCTGGTTGGAGGATCCTCCCTTTTCTATGGGGGATGAGTGAACTTTACACCCTGTTCCTCATACCCCTAAATTGGTGACCCCGAGAATGAACGTCAACGCAGCCTTCGTGCAACTACTTCAGCGTGACGTCATCATCATCACTCCTGCAAGCTTTCGTGAGGCGAGTCACACAGCCAGCCAGCACCCACGGCTTCAACGGGTATCCTGACCACCAGCATGCAGCGAACGCGCATTCCTGGTCATCACCCTCAGCCACATCACCCCGACTCACTGGGGAATCACCGCAATCAGCTCAATCACCGCAATCACCTCAATCACCGCAATCACCACAATCGCCGCAATCACCGCATACAGTTCCGACCCACCGTGAACTGTGCGGCACCCGGTTCCGACTCACTGGAACCACAATCACCATCGCCGCAATCACTGCAGACAGTTCCGACCCACTGTGAACTGAGCGGCACCCGGTTCCGACTCACTGGAACCACAGCTGGCACTGTGAAGCATCGCAAGATCCAAGACTCAGCCCACTATCGACCTCCGGTCTCCGGAGGGGAGTGATGTAGCGGTTAGACCGCCACATACAAAAATGACGAAACAAAAAGACATGACGTCACACAATTCCTACATCTCGCAGTTAGAGTTTACTGAGCGAATAACATAGATAAGACTATCCGAAATCAACATATGGGGCAGTTGCCCGCCAGACATAATACCCGTCTGGTTGGAGGATCCTCCCTTTTCTATGGTGGATGAGTGAACTTTACACCCTGTTCCTCATACCACTAAAGATCACTATTTTAAATAGTGCAGCATAGAATAAAAAGAATATGTTTATTTGAATTAAAACATGATACATTACTTTTATTAATATACGTAGTTCTAAGTTTTGCCCATTGATCATCTGACATACGGCAGATGTCCAGCCCAAATCCATTTAAACGTAGCAGCTTTCCGAGAGAAACATCAGTTATTTTAGTGATGGAACAGATTTTTGTATAAAATACAATAGACGACGTATATTTAGTAACCTAATCCGCTTAACGCAAAGCTCTGCGTTCGGCGCTTGACGTGGCAACACGATTTGTTACAAGGTTTTTGTATGACTCTTTAAGAACAGGTAAGCGGATTAGGTTACTAAATATACGTCGTCTATTGTATTTTATTTTATAATGGATTTTCGCAAAGTCACGCTTGTGTCAATTAACTAGATTGTTGTATTCTTAACCCGGTCCACAAATTTAATACTCCTTTCATGGCTCTCTGGCAAACCTCGAGGGTGGACCTCAGCTAAATTGTCAAAGACCATGTTTGAGAACCATACGTGAGGATAAGAAGAATACATAAGTCGCATGGGTCAAACTTACGACCCAGGTAAATGACATCGCGGCAGGCCCAAACGGAGATGGTGGGATGAGTTGGACTCCTTTAATAAAGATTGGTCTTTGGCAGCTCTGCACGCGTAGCAGGACTGCCATAGAAACGTGTTTTGACAATAATGGCTGATAAAAAAAACACATGCGGGGCAGTCTTTGTGGACTGCCGATAGAAGTGAAAACTAAGTAACGCCATCTAACGAAAATGTCAGGAATTTATGAGGCTTGCTGTCAGTACAAGAACGAAAGCTGTAGCTCCATTAAAAAAAAAAAAACAAAAAAATTAAAACAGAGTGCGCTGTCAACAAAAAAGTGCTCAACGTGCCTTCGGTGACAATGACGCCTTCGGTGACGATGACGCGAGTTCCCTGATTTTTGTTCACCCAAAAAGTGCTCAACGTGTTCTGATCTTACATGTTTCGCCATGGACTGGCATACGATGCATTTTAACTGCAAAGCAAACAACGATAACGTATTTCATTTTAAATCTTATCACTCCATAATTAGATTATCTCTGGACAGCATCGCAATGTTAATATTGTCTACTCTAATTGATACTTGTATATTATGTGTACTTTGTGATAGTGTCCTTTCTTTTTAGGGTTCCGTACTCGAAGGATGCCAAACGAAACCCTATTACTAAGCCTCCGCTATCCGTCCGTCTGCCTGTCAGAGGCCTGTATCTCATGAACCGTAATAGATAGACAGTTCAAAATTTCACAGATTGTGTATTTCTATTACAGCGATAACAACAAATAATCAAAATAAAATAAAGTTCATAATTAAAGGGGGAAGCTTTTCTTATAGTGGTTTTTTTCTGCGTTTTTTTGCGAGTCTGACTCTTAGGCTGCCTGTCCACTGGAGCGGAGCGGAGAGGAGAGGAGTGTAGATGTGCCTTATTAACCAATCAAATCTAAACTCAGGGGCGGAGTCAAGATTCTATTATTTAATATTGACACATTTCCGCTCCTCTTTTCTCCTCTCCGCTCCAGTGGACAGGCAGCCTTACTGTGTCGGTTTTGCTCATTTCGGAAATCAATATGAAGAATTTTATAAAATAAATCCCTCCGATATCGGTGAAGGAAACCTGGAGTTATTTTATGATTATGTGTCTGAAATCAGCAACCCGTCTTGATCAAGCGTAGTCTTTGATGATCAATGCTCGTGCATTCTCTGTATGAGAACAGGCCTTTGCCCTGCAAAATAATTTTACTTCTTCGAAAATAAAGAAACATGACCTAATATGTATACTTTGACAGTTATAAGCATTTGCTCTAAGCATCTGCTAATGCCAACATAATCAAAAATTTCGATTATGTTGGCATTTGTATTTCTGTAGTCGGTGTCTTTAGACCAGTTTTTTTGTTTTTTGCCATAGACTTCCGAAGTCAAAGTTATTTTGCACTTTGTAGAATTTTTTTTGGTAGTCTGTTGTTTTTTTTTTTGTTGTAAAAACAGATTGTTGTTTTCACTTTTTTTTAGGAACATTATCTACAATTCTACAAACAACAAAATAAAACTTAGTACTTACTTGACAATCTTAAACATAAGCGAGAAGAGTGCGCAGAAGATCTCCTGGCAGTCTTCCAACTCGAAACACATGTTGAAGGACTTCACATACGCCAGGTTCTCCAGCAGATAGAAGTAGCGCTTGAACGCTGGGTCCTTTGGGTCGCGGAGACCTTGCAGCTGGTTGATCAGGAACAGGAATATTGTCTTGACCTGTTGAAGAGGAAGAACATTATTATAAATTATGTTTATTTCTTAAATTACTCAAAAAAAAAAAAAACACTTCGATTCGGATTTCGGTGTTTCTAATTCGACTACTCTGAGAAGAAAGACCGAAACAAACTCAGAGGTCAGAGTCTCTTTTAAAGTCCAGACATAATCTTCGTCAGGCCATATGAGGACTGTGCAGATAAGTAAGAATCTGAGATGGTCTTTTAAGGAAAGAACCACATAGATTTAAGTGGATCTGTCCAGTTAGTGCAGTCATTTGTCAGTAAACGCATCGTCATGCATGAAGTCCCGTTGTTCAAAAACCTGTTCCTCATCATCATCATCTCAGTCAAAAGATGTCCACACTCCACTGCGACATTAGACTCTGTATATCGCTACAACCGGTACTATGCCTCACGCATTCAGAAATTTCCGCGACCATCATTTACCCATGATTATTGTGTTATGTTCATACAGCTAACAATTTAAAAAAAAAATGAGGCAGTCTGGGACTGCCGATTGAAGTGAAAACTAAGTAACGCCATGTAACGAAAATGTCAGGAATTTATATGGCTTGCTGTCAGTACAAGAACAAAAGCTGTACCCCCATAAAAAAAAAACAGAGTGCGCTGTCAACAAAAACTTAAACGTCTTACGATTTTTTGTTCAGGTCACGTGTCCTGAACTCCTGACGCGAGTTTAAAATTGTTTACCCATCCCAAAAAAGTGTACAACGCCGCTAAAGAAGTTTTCACTTCAAATAATTATGTCTTATTATAAGCTTTGAAAAGTTAATCGCTAGCTTTATAAAGTGTCTTAATTATAATAAGTTAATGTGGCTTAGGACAAGTGCATTTTGTTCATTGTACCGATGTTAATAAAGATATTTGAAAATGAATTAAATGACTTAGGTCGCAGGTCTTGTGGCATCTACCTACGCTGATACTTTCGGTGTACATTCTTCCTACCTTGTATTTATCACTTTTGGGAGATTAAAAGCAAATAATTACGACTTGGCGAGCCAATAGATTGTTAGATGAATATGAAATGGTAAAGTCAGTATCAAATGCCGACGGGCGGACAATCCGATTGTGAGTTGATAACATTAACAACATCCTGCGAATTAATCCATGCATCCGCGTTGCAAACTAAGTAGAAGCGGCATATGGAGGGAACCCACCAAGTATAGTGATGGGTTTGAGAAGACACCCACATATCGCCAGCCATAGCTATACTAATATTATAAAGAAGTTTGTGAGCTTGTAGGTAATCCATCAGGTTAAGCTACACTTGCCGGGGTTGGTCCGTGGATGGATGACCATCTTTACATACCGAGACTCCGCCGTGTCTCGGAAAGCACGTTAAGCCGTTGGTCCCGGCTGTCATTCGTGGATTTTTGTACAGTCATTACGGGTCGTCAGAAGCCCGAATGTCTGACAACCAGTCTTACCAAGGGGTATCGTATTACCCAGTAACTGGGTTGTGGAGGTCACATACGCGGTCTCTCCAGGTAAAATACTGGTATTCAGCTGCATCCGGTTAGACTGGAAACCGATCCCAATATAATTGGGAAAAGGCTAGGAAGATAGATTCAAACCAGCAAGATTACTGCAATATAGCGAAACAGTGAATTCAGCACATATTCCATCCATATTATCTTCCAACTGACATAATCCGTATCGACAAATTAGACACTTGAGTGGTTGCACAACATCGATTTAATCATAACTGCTGCGGACAAAGGCAGCGGTATGCATTCCGCGAATGCTTTTAACATTTTGAATCATTCACAACATTTGACGAATCTAAATAGACCGTTTTGGAAACAGCTTTAATTTATAAAATAAAATAGAATATCAGCAGAGTTTGGTGTCCTGCACGCTTAGCATGACAACCATAGAGACGGATTTTGTCGACGGAAGAATAGACAAGATGACAAATTGTGATTGTTTATCTGTCATTTTGTCTATTCTTCCGTCGACAAAACCTGTTTCTATTCTGGAAATGCGTGCTGCAGGGTAATGGCGTAACACACAATACCAATGTAATTTATTTCTCCATTCAACAAATTAATTGGTTTATTTATGTTGATGAATTTTTGAATCAATTGAAGCAATGGGTTACCAGTTTCCTAGAAAATCCTTAGGTTTGTAATAGTGGTTACACCGAAACATACAAACTACGCAACGAAGACATGACGTCAGTCAATTCCTGCATCGCGCAGTTAGAGTTTACCGAGCGAAAAACATAGATAGATATCCGAAATCAACTTACGGGCAGTTGCCCGCCAGACATAACACCCGTCTGGTTGGAGGATCCTCTCTTTTCTATGGTGGATGAGTGAACTTTACACCCTGTTCCTCATACCTCTAAAATAGAAAGTGCGTTACGCAATTGCGGTGCTGATCCTAATTTCGGGCAAGTTATTGGTGGTTTTTTCAGTAGGAATAATCAATAGCCCGATTCAAAGAAATAGGCTCATTCCTATTACATGGAAATAGACGGCGGCGACCCTTGAATTGTCCATACAAACGTAATACCTAAATCATTTGCAATTTGAGCATATTTCCATCATATTATGTTAATATTCGGATTTAGACAGTATTTATCTAGGCTTGTACATCTTTTTTTTTTCCAAAATCTTACCTAAAATGAAGTTTAAGCGAATTGAATTTCGCACATTTTTACAGCTAAATGACATGTTTTCATACTGTTTTTTCTGTATTATAAACAATAATATTTGGAATATTGTTTAGTCAGGAGCATAGCTTATATTCTCAAGTTACAAAGTATAGGAAAAATTATGAAAGAATATTAAGTTTTCATTCATAATTTTTGGTATTACGAAACACATCCAAATTTATCATAAATTCCGATAGCTCATAACAACGCTAACAACACACAACACACATAACACACAACAGACACAGACAACAACAACAACACCACAACACAACAGAACAGAGATAACAATATTCCAAACGCATTTTCCTCCATCTCGACTTGCAGTTGCGAGCCGTGTTCGCCGGACCCTTATTTCGTTATAACTAAAGTAATAATTGATGTAGAGAAAAAATATCTTGTGGCTGGATTACAAAGTAAGTATATTTTCTTACTGTGACTACTTATTTTAGACATAGGTAAAAGCCGTGCAATCTTGACAATAAAAAAAAACTTGATCTTCGAATAATAAATGAATCGAGCGAAAATGTTACAAGTATGTAACTGTCTTGTACATGGAAAGAAAAAGATCCAATAAATCATGTACTAAAGTTATATTTTCATTGTATGCGTAATTGTTTCAGAATATGAATGCAAATTAACATAAATTTAGGGAGTCTGCTCTTAATTTACTTAGAATTTACGGCACCTATACGCTGAGAAACCCATAGTAAAAACATGCTAGGTAAACATAAAAGTTTAAGCACTAACTTGCAATATCCAATTAAACTTGGAAAGTTTTTCCTTTAGTCGTGTTAAGAGATTCCCCGAGTTTACCGTACATATTCATGAACATGAATAAATATCAAGGAATTCTAAGCAGACGACATGTCTTGTTCTTTTTCGATGAAAAAATATGTAATAGTTTTGAAGTGCCTTGTTGCTACCTCATGTTTAAAATGTATTGATTTTAGCTCCGATGGCATTAATATTGAGCAACATAAGTAATTGATAGCTGTGTATATTAAAGAGTAATTATTGGTCGTAAAGCTTGTTAATTATCGCTATTGGTTTTACTAAAAGACGATGATATTATACAATAATATGTACAAAAGCTTTTAAAATGGACACTACGGTTAAAAGTTATGCAAAAGCACTAAAGTTCTCGTTTGTATTTTGAAATAAAACAGTGCAAACTGTCGTCTACAAAGTTCAGGGGGCCATCCGGCCACCACCGCATCCAAATCAGTATTATTTTAATATTACTTTAGTGTGGGAAAGAGATGAAGCTCTACAGGACGTATAGCTCCATCTTTTTCCCCCACTGAAGTAAGATAAAAATAATACTGCTTTAAGGGTGTAGGTAGGCCCCCAAATTAGTTTCGGTAAAAGATCGCCTTTAGCGATAGCATAGAAGAGATTGTCACTTTGTATGAAACTCTTCAATTGTAATCTTTGACGTGAGTAATATGGAATTGTGGCGGCATCTACATCACCACATAAGAACTACGCATCACACTTACATCGCGCGAAGTCCTGCATCGCGCAAGCAGTGTTCACCGCGCGATCGGCGTATAATTATACAATGTTATTTTTTGTTTATACCAAACTTCTTAAGGGGTCATTGTACTCATCATTATGAACAACTTTCGCTATGGGACCAAAGCTAAAATCGCGAAAAAAAATATAAGCTAGTCCCTACATTTTGACGAGATATGTGAACATAAATCAACCTTGGTCCCATAGTGAAAGTTGTTCATAATGATGAGTACAATGACCCCTTAAAAGGTTTAGTATAAACAAAAAATAACGTTGTATAATTTCCCGACGTCAACAGTCGGGCAGTTGGCCTCCAGACACGACACGGGTCTGGTCGGTCGGAGAATCCACCGTTTTATATAGTGGACGAGTGAACTTTACACCCTGTTCCGCATACCTCTATAGAGTATTTATCCTGCTTATAACAAAACCTCTCTTCTTCATCTTCCAAAACTCACCTGTTCCTGATCTTTATAAGGCGCCTCCGGGGCATACACCCGGAGCACATCAGCGATGCAGCACGCGATGAGCAGCTGAACATCTCTGGAGGGGTGTGTGAGGAAGAACTCGTCGGCCAGGTGGATCGCCAGCGGTATGTACTGCTGGTACATGCCCTCATCTTGCCCGAGACCTTGTAATGTGTGGGCTAGGACCTGTGAAAGAAAAATGAGGACAAGATTAGCGCCATGAATAGGGAAAATCGAGCTGATGTGAATGGAGTTTCGAATTTATAGTTAAGTTTATGGTAGCCTCAAGTTTAACCTAAACTTAAACCTCATAAATAAGCTCTGAGAAATCCCATGATAGATAATTTTTTATTGTATTCTGTCTGAGGAACAATCAGCCTTTAATGTTCCCACTGTTGGGACACAGGCCTTCTCTGGGACTGGACCGTAACCCACGCGGGCCCAGTGCGGGTTGGTAGATGTCACATATAATGTCTTCGAATTTTTGGTTTTAGAACATGTCGGTATCCTCAGGACCTTGTAGGTAATATAAGTTTTAGGCGGCAAGATGACGAGGCACTGGCCCTTCGCAAATAGTTCCCAAGGACTAGAGTGCAAAGGTGTGCTAAAGCAGCTAAATTATGACCCAATTAGACGCAATTTATTAAGGTAGACGTTTCGACTGAAACACCCTAGGTTAGGTTGTATTTGCCCTAAACCAGTAACGTATGCCTTTACAAAGATTGCTTCAAATCCAGACAAAAAGACTGCACTTAGCCAGAATCGACCCCAAACATAATGCCCTGAGGACATAAATAGAAAGAAAGAAATATAGTTTTTTTGTTATTTTTTTTCTACATATAGTTTTTGAAAACCTTTTTTACTTTCATTAACGAACATGTTTTTAAAATAAATGATTAAACCCTTCATAATATTGGTGTTCAAGATACGGGCTTAGTTCGGGTAATATGTGGTTCGGGGCCAACGGAAACCCCTTGTAATATTTTTTTGCAATAAATATTTATTCATATTTGTTCTGCACAAACAAATTGCAAAATACAAAAGACATAAAATGCAAACATACAAAGTCGCCAAAAGCCTCGTATTCAACAAATAAAAGTTTGACAATTTTGTCCTGTGTCCATTGCTTGATGTCAGGGCCAGCCAGGAACCAAAAACAATTCACATTGCGAAATTATTCCTCTGTGTTGCGACACTAGCAAATGACAACAAACAAACGATCAAAACAAAACAAAATACCGATTGCAGAGTGGAAAAATAACTACTAAAATAAAGTCTTAATCACCTTGATTGAGACAGGCTAGTGCAGTATTCTGGCCCATAGCACCGACCCAATCTAGGCCAGGTGTCATGTAGACAATAGAACAATTTGTTCGGAGATTACATCTAGATTCCTGTCAACTCTAATGTGACCTAACAATGTATGAATGTGGGTGAGCCACGGATAATGAAAATTAAAATAGGTTTTTGGGATACCTACTGCGATCATAACAAATAATTACTATAATTCTTTTGGACAGTGTAAAAATATTACGTTCCGAATAACAAAAAAGAGATGAACAGAAATTATGGCGTTTGTCCACTTATCCGTATTCGGTGCGTATTCGATTCGTGAAAAAGACGGACGGGAAATTCACGTCCTAGCGTTTGCTTATTAGTATCTGATTCGTTTTGTTTGATAGGTATAGGTATTTGGTTTTGATCCGTCAGATAGCGACTCGAAGTAAGAATTTACGAACAGAATACGAAACGTATACCTACGCCTGAGTGCACAAACGTACATAAATTACTAGGATGGCCACACCGGATCAAAAACGAATACGGATAAGTGGGCAAACGCCCTTAGGGATTCAGTTTAACCAAAACTGGCCGCCTAAAACTATATTAACTAAGACTAACATGGTCTTAGTCTTTTCCGTCTCTTTGTAATACTGCTGTAAATAAAAGATAACAGGATTCAACCATCAGCACCTATCTAATTATCCAGCCAATGGATTGTTCATCTTACCCTAGTGCTGGACAAGGCTTGTCCTATAATAGAGGTATTACCAGTCACTACGCTCAGTGGATTTGTGACCGCAAAGTCAGCTCGCTCGCACCACTGACGTTGTCATTATCCGCGCCCTGTGTCTACTATATTGGGGTCAGCTCCCAGACTAACTAGTAGCGGTTTAATGGAAGTGGTGTGTACCGTAAATAATTACTTTTTATTTTGTTTTTCTAGCCACTTTATATTTGACACGGATTCATGTGCTTTTCATAATGTAGAGGGAACTGATTCGGTGTTAATAGTCACCTAGTTCCGGTCTGACTGCAATAAGAGAAGAGAAGCATAAGTAACCGTAATGGTGCTTGTACACGATGCATGTTAAAAAATAGGGCCCCTTTGAATTTTAAAAAAGGTTCTGCGGAGTAGAGCGTCGATGCAGTCACGCACCTGCAGCTCAAAGTGTCAATTTACGTCCCTGGGTAGGTACTGTAAAAAGATGCACGGGTCCATTGATATCGCATCTCTAAGCTCAAGTTACTTGCACCGTGTACAAGCGCTTTTTGTCCTCGTGTACAGGTGATTTTTAATCGCGGCCATTATTTTTTGCACACTGGATTTTCGCAACGCCCTATTTAGCGCCGAGAGTTGAAAAGTCAACCGTGTTTTTTAAAGAGTTGGGATGCGCTCTGATGGATTCTCAGTCGCAATACCGTGAGTTGAAAATCCAGGGCGCCATAAAAAATCGTCGCGTTAAAACATCGCCCGTCTGTACCTGGACTTACGGATCGAGCGCTCCACACAATAGATTAATACAGATGGTTCACTCCCTAAAATCATTTAAATGAAAAGCTACTCTTGTAACCACACAATACAGTGCAACTCAAGTCGCACAGCGCTAATGACCAACAGTTATATTCACCTAGAAGTTGCTCTCTTTCTATCGCGTAACTCTTAGATCTTCTGACTACGTTACACTCACTGAATTCGCCCAACAAGTCGAGCCTACCGCGTACTTGTAGCTTCATACCTAAAATAGGGAGTGAACCATCTGAATCTGTGTCCAGGTCCACACAATAATTTAGCGACGGGTCCCTCTTTACGTACTATATTATAATATATAACAAAAGACCTTATTTAATCGATTGATTGTAATTGAAAGTTACACAAATATGGTCTCCGAAGCACACTCACATATGCAAACAGAAAGTATCGTCGTTTCTTTATAAATAAAACATTGATACCACTGCAGATAAAATACGAATATTTGTAACTATCTCGAATTCACGACGGAACTAATTTATCTGGCGCTATATTTAGATGTTCACTGAAATTACATGCAACATATCACACATCATTATTTGTGGTAATTTATTACTGAGAAACCAGGAAAACATTACCACGAAAATATTATGAATGTTTAGAGGCATGAGGAACAGGGTGTAAAGTTCACTGAACCTCTATAGAAAAGGGAGGATCCTCCGTCGTGTCTGGCGGGCAACTGCCCAACGATTGATGTCGGATTGTCGGATAGTCATATACAACGTTAGTTTTTGTTTATACTAAACCTCTTAAGGGGTCATTGTACTCATCATTATGAACAAGTTTTACTAAGGGACCAAGGCGGAAAACGCGAAAAAAAACTGCAGTTCCAGACATGTTTCGCATAATCTCGTCAAAATGTAGGGAACAGCTGATTTTTTTTTGCGTTTTCAGCGTTGGTCCCATAGTGAAAGTTGTTCATAATAATGAGTACAATGACCCCTTAAAAGGTTTAGTATAAACAAAAACTAAGGTTGTATTATGTCGTACGCGCGGTAAACTCTAATTGCGCGATGCAGGATTTTTGTGACGTCAGGATATTGTGTCAGGTCTTTGATACGTAGTTCGCATGTGGCGATGAAGATGCCACCACATAATTATGTATTATAGCGTTCTTTAGTTTCTGCCTACTGACATGGGAAGAAGGAGTGAGTTTATTTGTATGTATGTAAAGCAGGAAAACCTCTTTAATTTCGAGTGATATCAAACATGACATGATCCCATGACACATAGGCTTACGACGAACCAGTATATCCCCAAAGATGCTTGCTATCATATCTTATCATATTACACGGAACACCCATACCTTAACGATGACGTCATCAATTCTTGATAGAAGAGGTGAGCCTATTGCCCCAAGGCACGGCACGGGGCACAAAGGATAGCCTTGGGTTTAGCTCGACGAAAAGCCGATAGAAAGGCGGAGATGCAAAACTGAACAGACGAAGATGCGCTAGTTTGGCCTGACCGGATGTTTTGTGCACATACAAGAAACATACAACATACCAAAGATAAGACTGTTTAGATTCGAATCTGAGATTTCTTAGCAGAATTGTATCTCAAAGGTTCATGCAGACTAGCGCGACTTGTCGCGCGACGTGACACAACTTGACACAAGTAATTGTTCTACCGTGACTTTTCTTTGAAATTGTTTTGTTAGATTCGCGTCGCGTTGTCGCGTCGCGCCCGTCTGCGGACCGCAGGCGGCAGCAGCAGACGACGTGTCGCCCGCTGCTGCTGCCTGGAGTCGGCTACGGACTTGTACCTTGAACATCCAATACACCTCAGCAATATCAGCTGTTCAAATCAAGATAATGAGCAAACCAATGAATCGCAGTTGCGTAAATTAATAAGTGAAACTGGTTACATTGGTCCTCGTTTACGAAAGGCTATACCGATCAAAATTGATTCACAATTATGACCTTTAATGCAAGGTGAATAGGAACCTCATTTTCATACTATAGTACTATTAATCTTCCTTCATTATGTTACCCTGTGTAATTAATTGCTTTAAGAACTTGGGGCAGTAGTAAAACTAGCAATTGATTAGTAAATCTTAGATTTATGAATAATTCAAGGCAAAAAGTTAAGATTAAAATGCAATAAGGGAAACAAAATTCAATTAAACAGAAGTTTTAATTTACGACTGTAACTTTGTTTCAATATAATAATAGTGCCAAGGCTTGGTAAAATGGCAGCTATGCCAAAGTGGAGTTTTTCGGCGAATTCTGAAAGCCCAGAATTTGTGGCTGCATTTTTGCGGCTCTGAAAGTCAGTAATTTGACATTGTTTCTTTTGTATGTACATAGTATCTTTCTAAAAGCTAGGATCATAAATATAACATAATATCACGCTATTTCCCCAAAGGGTTGGACAGAGGTGTAACTATAGCAGGTACACCTACATTTCGCCAGTTATGTTTAAGTCCCATGTGATAGGGAGCGAGCTCGTGGCTAAGTAATAACAAGCCGCACGGATCTTCACATACCGAGACTCCTCCGTGCCTCGGAAAGCACGTTAAGCCGTTGGTCCCGGCTGTCATTTGTGGATCTTTGACAGTCGTTACGAGTCGTCAGAAGCCCAAAAGTCTGACACCAGTCTTACCAAGGGGTATCGTATTACCCAGTTACTGGGTTGTGGAGGTCAGATAGGCAGTCGCTCCATGTAAAATACTGGTATTCAGCTGCAACCGGTAAGACTGGAAGCCGACCCCAAGATGGGAAAAAGGCTAGGAAGATCGTGATAGGGAGCGAGCCTATTGCAGTCAACCAGGCACAAATTCAGACTCCGCACCGTTACTGAGAAACAAATGGAAAAACCCAATAACAGTTTACCCGACCCGGGAATCGAAACCAGGACCTCATGCTCTGCAGTAGCGCTTGCGACCACTAGACCAACGAGGCGAACGAAGCTAGGATCATGTCGGTAGATAATCATCATAATTAATTATTATGAAGAGAGATCAACGGCATATCGTCGAGTAGACAAGACAATTTTAAGGCTTGAAATCTGACGCAACCTAGATCTAATCCCAAAAATGTGATACTTTACAGTTTATACGAACATTTCTTTTTATATCATAACGAGACATTTCTAAATCCCAGCGGGATCATAAAAACCCGGGACAGATGACTTATGAGTTATAACGAAGTCCCGGGGCGTTCCCGAGTAATCGATAAAAACTACGTAATAACGCCATCAAACAGCCTGTAGCAAAATCCTAGAGCTTTCAAGACGTTACAAGGCCTTGACTTGGTGTAATTTATTACATCACCACTGCTCTCAAAACGGTGAAGGAAAACATCGTAAGGAAACCGGCATGTCCGCAACCCAACTGGGCCTTCGTGATGGCTTATGGCCCACTCCCTCTTACAGAGAGGAGCCCTGTGTCCCAGCAGTGGGAGCATTAAGAGCTGATTATGCTGTATACATCATTTTTATTAAATACTGCAGTAAAAACAACCAGATTCTTGTATGGGGACCCCCTTTAATTTTTAACTTTATTTATAGCGGCCATAGGTAGCACACACTCTGATATTTACAAGGATCTGCCTATTACGGTTCAAAAGATATAGCCTTATGACAGACGGACGGACAGGCGGAGCCTTAGTAATAATCCCCCTGTTGGGTACGGAACCCACCCCGAGTGAACGTTACAAAACGGATGTAAGAGAGGATATTGCTATTAGTACTGTATGTTGTTATTTGCACACTTGATGCTCCCTACCTTTTCTCCTCGAGTCTCAATACTTAAAGTTGTAAGGAATAAGTATTCATTTCTGTAGCGGTATTTTGGACCGTGATAAAACACAAACACAACTGGCAATGTGGGTGTACTATAGGTACAGTACGACACAACTTAGATGTAGCATAGATTTGAAAATTTTCATTCATTCATTTCAATTTCACGAATGTATTTGGCTATATGACTTTACAAGTTATTGTGTTTTCGAAAGATCATTTTCACCTAAAGCAGTAATAAAGATTGGTGATTTTGAAGGCGCACTCAGTTCGGATGGTGATCGGTTTTACGAATTTTGCCGATGCTACATCTAAGTTGTGTCGTACTGTACACCTCTGCCTAACCCTTCGGGGAATACAGGCGTGATGTTATGTAACATTTGTTTGGGATCTGTCATTTCCTCCTATATTTGTTTTAAACAAACAAATACATTACATAACAACGGTAGCTGAATACTTCCTTTCATAGTCGTAAAATGGGTAAACAATAATACCACAGAATTATAACTTTCAGAAGGACAAGATCGAACAAGGCATTTTGACGAAGTATTACGGGAGAAACAGACAGATCTCGGACAAGTGTCGAAGTCAGCACTCGCTGCAGAATGGAAATGTAAAATAGGACAGTCACGTTATCGTGTGCATTTTGTGAGTTTTTCTGAAACTGAACAAGTATATTGATGAGAATGACCAGCGTTAAGGAGACGACAAGCTACTTTTAATGATTTTATACCGGAAATTACGTCTAAACGAGTGGTGTTAATGATTTGGAAAAAAAATATGTTAAATTAGAGCATTTTCTTAATAATTTAATCTACGAATATTTTAGATTATGTTTACATTATATAGTGAAATTAATTTGTAAAGTTGTGTCTAACGCGGATAAAAAACTAATAATTACTCAAAAGCTGTCAAGCGTATTATTCTGAAACCTTCACCATTTAAAGGATAATTAAAATATTAATCTTTTAATCTAAGAGTTTTATTAAAATACCTTCTGTTTTTTGTATAATTAATTAATAATGCGTCAAATTGGTGACAGCGCTCCTTGATGCGCGAGTTCTATTACTGGCTGGCGCAACAACAAACACGCAAGCTAACCACTCAAGGTCACTAGCATGTATCTGTCTCTTAAATACGTTACTATAACAATCTTAGCACTCCTTGCCTCAAAATAGCCTTGACCGTTACCGTAGCCAAGGGTAGGCGGGCCGGCCGGCACTAGGGACCGTTTTATTTTGGTGTTTTCTTTTTATTCGGGCTTAATCACCATGCTTGGCCGACGGGTTGTCGATCGCATTAAGGTGTTAAAATGCATAGAGAACGCTGCTGCCTATTATCTAGTAAATCCCTTAGTCGCCTTTTACGAAAGAAATAGGATGGTGCTATTCTTTACGTCCGGTACCACACGGTACTTAGATCCATTTGTTCAGAGAGGCAGTTTGTTATTGATCTTCTGTACTTGCCTATTCTGTGGTCATGTCGTATGTGGAAATCGCAACACTTGCTGTATAACTGTTCGCATTGATTACAAGTTGGGACTATTAATAGTAGTACACAATATGCAAGTAGATGTATGACAAGTTAGTTAACAAACCGTACGCTAGTGTTTTCACTTCTATAACATGCTTAGTCTTAGGAGCTCCTGGCTAAGTAATAACAGCCGCACAGGTCGATCCATCAGGTTAAGCTCTGCTTGGCGGGGTTGGCCCATGGATGGGTGACCATCTTTACATATCGAGACCCGGCTGGCATTCGTGGATCTTTGACACTCGTAACGGGTCGTCCGAAGCCCGAAAGTCTGACAACCAGTCTTACCAAAGGGTATCGTATTACCCAGTAAGGTACCTACAGGGTTGTGGACGTCAGATAGGCAGTTGCTCAATGTAAAATACTGGTATTCAGCTGTATCCGGTTAGACTGGAAGGCTACCCCAATATACTTGGGAAAAGGCTAGGCAGATTGCGTCACCGAACATGGTTTACTCGTACGTTAAGTGAGTACATAATAATAATTATACAGTTCTACGGGTATAACGATTGATTAAACATAACATCACCTCTGTAATTCGCGAAGGGTTAGGCAGAAGAATTCCTATAGTACACCCAAATTTCGCCAGTTATGTTTAAGTCCCATGTAATAGAGGGCCAGTCTATTGGCTCAAAGCGTTTTATTTACAGGTTCATGAGCGTAAAGAGTTAAGGAACTTTAAAAATGTTTTATTTACAGGTTCGCGGAAGTAAGGACAAATTTTCTCAACATGTTTTGCATCGGAAGCACTGCTAGTTCAACCTCGGATTAGAAATGCAGTGCAGAGTGGGGCGCTTCAGTGGTTTCAGGATAGGATTACATTTTCCTGTAACAAAATTTTTTTTACAGGCTATTGTGACTCCAGACCTTTTTTTGACCATAGCAGAGCAGATAACTGAAGAAATATTTGTGAAAAACTTGACATTATACGTATCTATGTATCTAAATAGCTAATCTATATTTATTTATGCATATTATAAATTGAAGTCGCTATGTTCTGGCCTCCCACAAGATGGACTGATGACTTAGTAAAGGCCGCAGGAGTTCGCTGGATGCGGGAAGCACAGAATCGGTCGAAGTGGCGGTGCTTGGGGGAGGCCTATGTCCAGCAGTGGACGTCTTTCGGCTGATATGATGATGATGATGATGATGATGTTCTGGCGTTGTTCTCTTAAACTACGCAATAGATTTTGATACGGTTTTCATCATCATTTAGAGAATTTATTTCGGAAAGTTTTTTATGTGTATAAGTAATACATTAATATTTAACTTAGATTTAGCATAGAAGCCGAAGTCGCGAAAAAAAAATCAGCTTTTCCCTACATTTTTACGAGTTATGCGAACATAAAAATGTAGAGAACAACTGATTTTTTTTTCGCGATTTCTCTTTGGTCCCATACCGAGTATCTAGCATAGAAGCCGAAGTCGCGAAAAAAAATCAGCTTTTCGCTACATTTTGACGAGTTATGCGAACATAAAAATGTAGGGAACAACTGATTTTTTTTTCGCGATTTCACTTTGGTCCCATAGCGAGTTGTTCATAATGATGAGTACAATCTGATTTTTTTTTCGCGATTTCACTTTGGTCTCATAGCGAGTTGTTCATAATGATGAGTAGGTACAATCTGATTTTTTTTTCGCGATTTCAGCTTTGGTCCCATAGCGAGTTGTTCATAATGATGAGTACAATGTCCTCGAGGTTTAGTATACTTAAACAAAAAAAATTACGTTGAATAAATTTTTTTGAAGTGAAGAGTGAAGGCTTCTTTAGGCGCGTTGAGCACTTTTTGGGTGAACAAAAATCATAGAACCGCGTCACCGTCACCTAACGCTCCATGAGCTAACGAAAGACATCAACGCGAGAATCAAAAAGTTACTTAACGAAAGACATCAACGCGAGCATCTAAAATTTACTTAGTTTTCACTTCTATCTGCAGTCTCTAAAGACTGGCCGTTTTTATTTATTTTTTAAACCGCGGGTGCGTTTACAAGCAATTAAACGCACATACACAAACAGCCAGACCCGGAACAACTACTTGTAGGTCATACAAAATATATTTGTTCCGTGCGGAAATCGAACCCGCGACACGCAGCGCAGCAGTCAATCGATTATAACCACTGTGCCAACCGTGCCGTCATATTGTCCCGTTGGCAGCTTTTGGGTACAGAACCCAAAAAAGCACGAGGTAGGTACGGTACGACACAATTTAGATGTAGCATCGGCAAAATTCGTAAAACCGATCACCATCCGAACTGAGTGCGCCTACAAAATCACTAATCTTTATTACTACTTTAGGTGAAAATTATCTTTACGAAAACGCAATAAATAACTTATAAAGTCCAAATACATTCGAAAATTAAAATGAATAAATGGAAAACTTCAAATTTATGCTACGTCTAAGTTGTGTCGTACTGGAACCAGTTTGAACTAAGCTCAGCTAGTCGATATCAGTATAATGCTGGACTCTCGGCCCTTCTATTTACAGCCCCTTTCCATGACCATTCACAAGAAAAAGCTTTTAGTTTTAGTTATTATATTTCTCTCTTCTCTAAAAGAAATTAAAATGACGACGAAATGGAAATGCAAAAGATTTATACAAGAGATGATACAAAGATTTTATTATTCTAGTTTGTTTAGAAATTTCATTCGTGTTTACAGAACTGTGGTAAAAATATGCACGTTTTTCAGCGAGTTTTAGAAAATTTACATAATTGATAGCGGAAAACCTTCACGTGTAATGTTTTAAAAGACAATGGCGAGCTACTGGTTATTGTTTACAATTATGTAAATATTTAGTCGACCAAAAGGTTAAAATGTGACCTTGGAAAGTACTAAGAAATTGGTTTGGAACCTCTTTGGATTTCGTTCCTAATTTTCTACTCAATAGTACGAACATAGTTCAATAAAATAGAAATACAGGGTGGTGATTTAGTCACCTGCAGCCGTCAAGGGGGTGATTCTACCCGTCATACTAAACAACTTTCGCTATGACACTCATATCCGACTCGGGATAAAAATAACAAATTCCTATACAACTAGACAGACTATTTCGATACATGTTTTTATTTTTCGAATCAGGAGTTTCATAGCGAATGTTGTTCATTATGACAGGTAGAATCACCCTTGACGGATGCAGATGATGACTAAATCGCCACCCTGTATATTGATTTGCAGGTAAGTAAAACATACACAGCAGTGGCGAAGGGTGCCGTAATAGAAAAGGTAAGCCGGAGACAAAACAAAAGGAAAAAAAAAAAAAAAAAACCCAGGGGCTGCAGCCGTGCGTGAAGTCCAGTTACTTACAATTTGTGGCTAGCTTTCTGGCTCTTCAGTCTTGTACAGGCAGATGTTACTATTTACTATATGATAAGATGATACTATTTACGTGTCCAAAAAACGTTTTCATTTCCTGAATATTTTCAAGGGAACGGCTCAGTACTAAATTTAATATATGAGCGTAACATGGGACAAACATTGCCATATGGACATGCATCACGAATTTTCGCTTGTACTCCACCGTGGCTCGCCAGACATAACTGCCGCGCTGTCGTAAGATTGACCAACTAACTTATTTCTACAACGATACTGGTCAAGTATTTCTAACAACTGTTTGGATAAAACTTCAGCAGTTCGACTTTCGCTAACATCGTAAAAACCCAGGAATCGTTCTTCAATTCCAGTTTCTGATAAATATCGAAAAATTACAGTTAATTGCTCCCTATGACTGACATCTGGAGTTTCGTCAATCATTACAGACAGAAATTGAGCTTTATCTATCTCTAATCTAATGTGGTCTCGTAAAACGGATGCAATACAATGTATTAAATCATTTTGAATATCACTAGAGAGACCAGAAAACACGGGGTTCTGAACTGAAGATCATAGTTCTAAATGCGAGTTCATTACGGATCATATTTCCTCAGATATAACAAAGTTTTGATATAGTTACCGCGGTTATTGGAATTCAGACCTTCATCGTGGCCGCGAAAAGCTACTTCTTGTGTATCTAACAAAATAATGGTGTCAATAACCCGTTTCTTAAATTCCTATTTCGATTTACTTTTCTAATAGGAGCTTCATACGAATTAGCGAAAAATAATCAAGTTGTTCTGTGATTCGTTTAACGACATCTGTCGGCGAGTAGAAATACTATTTTGAGATTTGTGAAGCTAGTTTGGCGTTTCAACACAAGATGACAGCACATCTGATTTTACTCTAAGAGTGAAATCAAATGTAATTATAATACAAAAAGTATTTTTAATTAAGGAATTTGTTTCATAATGTAGGTATTAATAAAGAATTCAGTATTAATTATGTGTTTCTTATTTTCAAACCTTGAAAAGCATGTTTCCTCACAAAGTAAATAATTCGTCAAGCAACAATCAAAACTATTTGCCGCCATCCTAATCCTACTGATAGTACTAATCATTTTTCAAATCTACTCTAATGATGTAAGTTCAACTTATTAAACTTTCTACTTACCCCAAATACCTAATTACAACGTAGTTCAATCAACGTACGTTTCTTTCACTAAACTCATAACACAAACACTATCTTAATCACTTTTCTATACCTGAAAACAAATATTACTCGTACTAGTAATGATAAACTAATGAATACAATGAATACAAAATGCAAATTAACTACTGTAAACAAATTATATGGTTGCGATTACGACAAAAACCAACACATTGTCAATCGAATGATGAAATAATGTTTTGATGTCCGAACACCGAGCCGAACGCATTACGATACTCAACGACAACAACCGAATATCAAATGCGAGAACGAGTGAGTAATAGCAATACATAGTTCTTTCTCGTTCACACGAGCGCGTTTTCGCCTACTGTCCCTATAGTAACTCGTTGCAAACCGGCTTACTCGGCTGCTAAGAAAGGGCGGTGTCACGTGACCGAGTGACGTCAAGACGGACTATATTTTCTATAGAAATTAAATTCACGATAACCCGTACGCGCCTACGAGTTATTTTAGAGCGAAATGTTTTGTTGTTGGGATATAAAGACAAAAATTTTTATGTAGGCGTTTTGTAATGTTTTAATTGTATTCAAATACTTATAGTGTGATTATTCAATGACGATAGAGTGGTTGTGTTCCGAATTACCGAAGGGAAGCCGATAGGAATCGGCTTGTACGGAGTCTACGCCCCTGATACACAGGTACAGTACGACACAACTTAGATGTAGCATCGGCAAAATTCGTAAAACCGATCACCATGTGAACTGAGTACGCCTTCAAAATCACCAATATTTATTACTGTTTTAGGTGAAAATGATCTTTACTTTGTTTGGATCAACCAAATACATTCTTAAAATTTAAATTAATGAATGCAAATTTTCAATGTGTCGTCTCTACTGTACGTGGATGAATAATATTATTATAGTTAACACATAACAGCCATACCTACAGCCATTACACACAATAAATATATCAGAGAAAAAGATCCGTAATTATTACCAGCCTAACAAGATCCTCCACATGTTCTAGAGTTTCTTAAAAAACAAGTGCCCTTCATTTTCTCCTGGCACAAGGCTGTTGCCTCACACAATACACTAAGTTATAACAAGCCGTTACATAGTGTGCTTACTACGTCACGATCGAACGATCAATCATACCGACGCCATAGGTCTTTTAAAGCTGTGGTACTACACCCGATACTACGCTTCATTTAATTCTGGTCCTTATATCCCAGAAATATCTAGCATATTTCACAAGTTTCACATTAAAATTTAAAATATTTTACTTCACATAAACCTACATGGGCACTTATGAAACGTACGAAGCTAGGTGCACGGGTCCAATTGGTCGTTTCCTATGGAGAAGAGCCGGCAAGATACTTCACAATTTTTTTAAAGGCATTTTGCAGGTCGGCCTAGGAGGTTGTTGGCTGCTTAATCGGACATTCCTTGGGGTCCATCAATAAATTAAGGCCTCCAGCTAGGGCATAAAACTCAAGAACTAAGCGACTACACGGTAAGAACACCCCCTGTGGGGTACGGACCTCATTACATATCAAGACCATCCAGTGCCTTGGAAAACAAACAGCCGTTGGTCCTGCCTTTCATTCGTAGATCTTTGACAGTCGTTACGTGTAGTCAGTGTCACAAACCCAAGTCTGACAACCAGCACCCTAATTACGCAATGCACGATCAATTTTAAATTGAAACCAATTGAAAAAGATTGCCAGTCCATTGCTCCATAAGTTCGACAAAAAAAAATTGAGCAGATTTTTTTTGTCGAACTTTGTAATTGGGGGGCAGTCTTAGGGCTATCAAGGCTAGGCAGATGATGATGTCGCTGAGATGAGAATGAGACTAGATTTTAAACGTTTTTAGACACGAGAATCGGCCTTCTGATATTACGATTAATTTCAATTTGGTCCTTAAATCCCAGAAATATGTTACTTAAATAATAACATCACGCCTGTTTCTTTTCGAAGGGTTCGGCAGAGGCTTATGTACGTATAGAACCTATACCCACATTTCGCCAGTTATGTTTAAGTCCCATGTAATAGGGGGCGAGCCTATTACCATCAACCGGGAACCACACTCCAAGCTGCTACTGAGAAATTCCTGGTGGAAAATCCAATAACACTTTGACATTAAAAATTAAAATCATGCTAATTTCTAAAAACTGTAGATTTTCTTTTTCCGACGAAATATGTATCAGATTACTTTCGAAAAAATTACGTATATCCGTCTTTTAATAAAATCAATCTTTAGAGCGATTGCTACCAAGCAAGTGGTGGCCCAGTGGTATCGGCCCCGACTTACGAGTTGTAGGTCGTGGGTTCGAACCCAAGCAGGCGCTTTACTTTGTGTAAATAATTTCATCACCACTGCTCTCAAAACGGTGTAGCAAAACATCGTGAGGAAACCGGCATGTCTTAGAACCAAAAATTCGAAGACATGTGACATCTATCAACCCGCACTGGACCCGCGTGGTAGATTACAGCCCACTCCCTCTCACGGAGAGGAGGCCTGTGTCCCAGCAGTGGGAACATTAATAGGCTGATTATGTTAGAGCAATACGATAGGCCCCCGAAGCGATATTACACAATAAATAATAAAATAGGTCACATACACTATTAATATGTATTCTGCATGTCCATGTTATGCTACAGTTATTCTTTCAGCACTGTTTAAAAATAAACCATGTTTATTTTGGCACTTTACTGTGTTACTAAAATTACATTTCAGTTGTCGTTTACGCTATTTCAGTGCGTTCTGCGAAGTGATTGAAGTCATATTAGTGTGGAGTGTTCTCTGTGATCTTTCACTACATTTATCACTGGCTTGTCACGATCCTACATGTTATTGGCGTTTGTGAAAGAAATATGTATTTCATTTCTACTTTACTATGGGATATATTAGTTTCTGAACTGCTTTTGACGTTTAGAGCTTGCATTATTGCGTTGCACGAAAAATGTAGACAAGAGGAATGTTTGAAGTCGGGTAAAAAGTAAGGAAGTGCCACTTTCATCAATGAAACTGAAAGCGTTCAGCACATCTAAACGCGTTCAAGAGCTGTCAGTGTACAATATTCAATAACAATTTTGACAGTGACAGCTCTTGAACGCTGTTTAGATAAATGCTGATCGCCTCCAGTTTCATTGGTGAAATCTGCTCTAAGTAGTTCATAATATATTTCTGTAATAATACCTATCAAAAGAGACTGGATCCTGCGAACTTCGACTTAATTAGTGCAGAATCTAATGTCACATTTAAATATTGTAACAATGTTATGGAAAAATAAAATAATTACTATTTACTATATTTAATAAATATTTTTATACGAAACAAAAATAGACTTTAAAATAGTAGTCCACCGGCATCGGAATTTCGGGAACAGGGTCCAAGCTAACGGTGGTTAGGGCTCCTGAGAGAAACCTCCTTAATTTATATTATAAATAAATAAAAATAAATTATTACATTTATAGTTTCCCGTCTCGGTCTTTTCCTATTTATTTATTTAACACTTAAAGCACACAAAATGTACAGAGGTGGACCTATTATGCCTCCTGGCCACCACTAAGAGTGCAGTAATTTTAAGCAAGTAGGTTTACGGAATGCTACTTAAGTACTAGTCTAGGTATCTACTATAAGCACGTTCTTTATACATTCAAAAGTGTTCAGTCGTGAGATTCACTGGGAGATGAGATCAAAAACATTGTGACAGTTACTTTAAATCTAGAAAACTACGTATATGAGAAGCAACGCGGACCGCAGCACCACAAACAAAAACAGTTCTAATTCAGTTATTGAGAACCCTCAATAACATTTAAGACCAATTAAACGCACAGATCCGATTTAATGGCGATAAAACATTAAAGGTGACAACTCGGTAGTCCGCCGTCTGCTAGCATTTGAAAGGAACCCGTTTACGAGAGGGACTCACACCTTGCGGGATGAGCAGATGTTTGTTTTTTATTCAAATTCACATGGTGAGACTTAATACAATCTGTCTACAAGTATTGTATTTAGTATCTAAATGTATTATTAACCATTGCTTGCTAAACAAGGAGCTTGCTTCATTGGATGTCAAGCTAGACAATCTCGTCTCCAGAAAAATTTGTGGAATGCCACCATATACCACCTCGTTAAAATATAAAGCGATCAGAAGGCCAATTCTCGTAGTTAAAAAACGTTCACATTCAAGTCGCAATCTGTCAAACTTGTCAAAAATGTTGGTAAAATGATTGTATTTTTGACAGATTGCGAATGAGATTAGAATGCGAACGTTCTTAAAATTACGAGAATTGCTCCTCAGATAGACTATATCGCGCACTGAATTTTCATCTGTTGGTGTTGAGCCGAGCATTGAGAATCCAACAGTGTATCCTAGCGCGTCAAAACAAACGCCGTTGGATTTTCAACTCTCGGCGCTAAGGACTGCGTGGAAAATTAAGTACGCGAAAAAAGACCGCCGCAGATAAAAATCGCCCGTGCGAACCCTGTGGTCTAGCGCACGAGACACCATGTACTGAAATTCTATTCCACAGTTCCACTGAGCTTCGAGTAAATCCACTGCTGAGTGCTGACACAATCTAATTAAAGCTTTGCAGGACGTGTCAAAGAGAATATAACAAAGTGCATCAAACAGTTAATATTCTACAACGTATTTTATCATTTATGCAAACAAAACATACAAGAAAAGTACATTTTATTAAATAAAACTGTTCAATGTTATTTACGTTTCCGTTTTCCAAGAAACGAGGCAGCCTGAAAGCTTTTGTATTTCACGTTGAACGGAGGAATACTCGTCTTCGCGTGATTCCAAGAAATCGGGATCAATAATGCACTGGATGTGCCGGTAAATAAACTATTTACGTAGTATACCGATCAACAAATATCAGCTTTCAACGTAAAATCAATAAGCTTCGGAGTACCATCAGCAGTACTTGTTATACCTGTGAATAAGTAGGTCAATATGACGCTACTGTGCCCTTGGGAATAGATGTTATTTAGCTTGGAGAAGACTATTATACAAAGATGGAAACCTTTAAAGCATCTGAGGATGTTAAGGCTGCTTTTCCACCAGAGATTAGCGAGGATGCGTAGCGAGAGATGTGTGTGATTTATGTGAAACTAACCAATAACATCGCTTCACGGTCGTAGCTTAAGCTAAGCTAGCGTTGTTATTGGTTAGGTTACACACATCCCTCGCTACGCACGCATCCTCGCTCATCTCTGGTAAAAACGCAGCCTAAGCTTTGTAATATATCAATCCGCCTAGCCTTTTCCCAACTGGGGTCGGCTTCCAGTCTAACAGGATGCAGCTGAATACCAGCCTTTTACATGGAGCGACCGCCTATCTGCACTCCACAACCCAGTAACTGAGTAACACGATACCACTAAGTAAGGACTGGTTGTCAGACTTTCGGGCTTCTGACTACCCGTAACGACTGTCAAAGATCTACAAATGACAGCCGGGACCAACGGCTTATCGTGCTTTCCGAGGCACGGAAGGGTCTCGATATGTAATGGATGGTCACCTATCCACGAACCGACCGCAGCAAGCGTCACGTTTGTTGTTATTTAGTCACGAGTCCCACTAACCTTGTAATACATATTAGACTATTAGTTAACTATGCTAAGTTCTGAACACAAAGAGGCTAAATCACAAGTCACAGCACACTTCGATTCACCTTTTCTCCGTCAGCCTAGTCAATCTTCGCTGTTTCATTACTGACTAGACGAGACGCAGTTCGATGGTACCATATGTCTAGTCCCTAAGTAGGAAATCTGACACCGACGGGATGGTGTGAAAGTTGATATAGGCGTCGACAAACTGTCGAGGATGCACAGCACAAAGTCGAACAAAAGCAAAGACTCGCTTCGTTCCAATTATTCCAGGCCAACGAAGTTAGCGTGCTAAAGGCAAACAAATTATATTGAAATGTCCATGTTTCTGAAAACAAACAACAACAAACGGTGAATCGACTTAACATCTAGAGCGGTTTACTAATGCCGCCGAGACCCGAGTAGATACGTCCAAACATGGTCCCTTAGGGCCTTTAGCTAAATAGAGACAGGACTAAAAATGGACCAAACACCAGCATTGTTTCGGGAGAAGATAATCTTTACTTATACATATGACAAGCAAAATTCCGATTAGCCCCAAGGCACATGTGGCAACAATATGCAGTACCTTTATTGTTTATATTCACCACCGTTGCAAACGTCATGTCATAAAAAACCATATCCACATAAAAATATACGAAAAACATAAACATCTCTCGTACATTAGGACCACATTCGGTCACACTTTTCTGTCCAGATCTTAGGTGTTTTCGAAGTTTTAGAAGTGCTAAGTTAGGAAGATACTCCTTAGCACTGGGACGAATATTGAATATACTTTTCTGTCCATAATCGTAGCTTGGAAGGAACTCCGGAAAGACTTAGGAGCTCAAACTTTGGAAGTATCTTTAACTTACGGTAATCAGCAAACCGACAGTTTCAAAGTTATGTGTCGATGTGAATTGAATATTATGTTAAGAAACCCAAACGATGAATGTCTTATTTGGTCTTCGAAGTGTAAACAAGAAGTTTCATTAAACGAAATGAGTTTGTATTGTGATATGAATAAACCTGCTTCGTTGCAGAGAATAACACATTTTAAAATCTCATGGTGAAATAAATTCTTTATAACAAATCTACTACACTATAAAGGATCGGAAGAGCTTACAAACGATTTATGAAGCAACGTGCGCTCAGAGGAACGGTGACGGTTCATGACGGTTGGTATGGCGCAGCGTTGAAACTTGAAGATGTCTAGGCATTGGATTAGTTGCACATGCTTGGTCCTTATCGACTGTTGGTTTAAACAAAGACTCAAATTATCTTTTCAAATAACGAAACGTATATTTTTATAATCTTCTATCCAGTTTAACAGCTAACAGCTAACTCAGGGTTAATCCAATATTCTCTTTGGATTAACCCTGAGTTAGCTATTGATTCAGAGTTATTTAGCTAACCCATGAACGCGCAAGTGGGCCTTAGTAGTGTTTTGTTTATCGCATCGTTAATGATATAGCAACCCGGCTTCATTACATTAAGCTTGATGATTCGGAAATATAGTAGAGAAGTTCTTCTCTGCAATCAAACGCTAACTTTAAAACTATGGGACGAATTAATAGAGAAACTTTATCGATTTCTCACAGAGTATCGTCGTTGCGATGTTCGTTCATGTATAAATTGCGATACAATACTGCGTAGTTGCATCACTGGACACCTGTTCATTGCATCCAACGCAAATTACTCAAGCCATACGATATCTGTCACACTGTGAGCTTATTATTACAGTGTAAACATTCACATGTTGTGATATTGCTTTCGAAGTGATGTAAAGCTTCGCGTGATGAACACGGCTCAAACTGAGCCTATTTCATTTTATAAAAATAGTATACAACGATTTTCCAAATTGATGCAGCAGCGGTTCTTGGTATCGGGTCCAAATCAAAGCGGATATGGGTGAGTTTCGCACTTCAATATCCGAATGAGGTAAGTAAGGCCAATGTAAATGTTTTTCATTCTTGACCTTGTCTTCGTCTGACATTTATGACACATGACCCGGGAAACGGTGTCTTTCGAGCCTTGTTGATATAAAATAACAAAATCATAAACAGGGAAGGATTTTTTGTTGTCTAGTGATTTTCCGTCCGATACGGGCCGCAAATAAAATTGCTCGATCGTTGGACAAATTAAATCCGCGGTTGGAGGCCCTATTAGGCCAGGGCCACGACATCGGGCGTCTTGCGGTGCGTTTTGCATCTTAGGAACGTTCGAGTGCCGCCCTGCGCACCAAGACGCACTGCAAGAACCACCGCCCGATAAATTTTAACATTTTGTTCTCGCATCGGTCGAAAACTCGAAAGACGCAAGTCGCGCGAGCGGTGATGTCGTAGCAGAGGGGTATGAATGCGCCAGACTGTCATGTAACAGAACCAGATGGCGAGAGATCGTGAGGTGGGCAACGGTTACACCTGCGATTGGAGCACAGTTCAGTGTGACCACGACCGCTCTGTCAAGAGCGAAGCGAAGAAGACCTGGGCCGCAAAGGTAGGTCATTATTTCTGGGTCCTTGGCACGCAGAGGTAACCTTTGGAAAGCATAGCATGATGAATATGATGATAGATGTCGGCAATTAAAAGAAATGGTTTCTTCTAACAATATTGGGGTAGACCAGATAAAGGCTAAAACTTACAGTAAGTATACAATATTATAAAGAGGTATTGTTTGTTTGTGTGTTTGTTTGTAAGTTTGTATGTAGGTCGTTATCTCCGGAACTACCAGTCGGATTAGATTTTTTTTTTTGCATTGATACCCTATTCTTGAGGAAGTTTATTGGCTCGCGGATTAGATTATATAATTTTGGGCCTGTTTCACTATGTCTGGCACTATCCACCAGATAAAAACTGGAACTGGATTTCTGCGTGAAATCGAGTGACTGCTATAGAAGTTAACTGCAACAAACCAGCTAAGTTAACAGGAGATAGAATAGACGGGCGGCATTTATAAACAGATCGTCAGTTTTGGAAACTTTTCTAACAAAGTGTGAAAATTCAAGGCAGTTCTTTACAAAATCCAGACTTCAAGAGTTTCAGGTATCCTAGCTAAAAAGCACTGCAAGAAAAAATCAACCGACTTCTAAAAAAGGCACTACAAAGACAATTACAAAAACAATCGACTTCCAAAAAAGACACTACAAAGTCAAAAAAAGCTTTAATTTCGGAAGTCTGGTTTTGAAATTTCATTATTTGCCACCGACTTCCGAAATTAAAGTTATTTTTAACTGTGCTCTACAATGGTTTTTTTTTTTTTTTTTTAATATAATTATGAAACCCACTGAAGCAACTAGGTAGCTCATTCCTAACGACATCGACAAGCTGAAAACACTTTATTACTATAAATAAAATTAATCAATGATGAAAGCGCGTGGCGTGGGACTTAGTTATTACAAACTTGTTCAAGCTTTTAATAAGTATTGATTACAGAAGCGAACGTATTAATTGTATTGCTCTATGGTCGCGTGAAGGTTCAGGTTTCATTCCCAAGTTAGTAATAAACCTACTTCAAAAAAGGAGGAGGTTATATGTTCGTCTGTATGTATTTTTTTTAAATGTATGTTCAGTGTTATATGAAATTAGAATTGAATTAATTTCGGAAGTCGGTGGCAAAACACTTAAATACAGATCCAAAGACGTTGCAGTGTTTGTTTTCGAAGTTGGATGTTTAAAAAAAAAAAAAAATCTAAATATATAAAAAAACTTTTTACAAAAAAAATTAAAACCGACTTCCAAAAAAACCACTACAAAGTGAAAAATAACTTTAATTTCGAAAGTCGGTGTCTTTGTTTTTTAATTTTCGTTTTTTGCCAAGTCGGTTTAAATTTTTTTTGTAAAAAGTTTTTATTTTTCACTTTTTAGTTGTGGTACTTACCCCACACAATATCCAATACCACTAACTGCAATAAATAACAGTGACAGGAAGTTATCATCATATCGTCCATATAAACTAAGTGGGAAAAATATGTATTATTGAAGCTAACTCAAAAACTATCTAAGCAAAGTCAATAAAATTTATATGGGACCACCTCGGGAGCTTACCCTTTCAAACAAAAAAATAATTTTTAAAATCGGTCCACTATTGGCGGAGATATCGGTGAACATACATAAAAAAAAAAAAAAAAAAAAACATAAAGTCGAACATAGAACCTCCTCCTTTTTGGAAGTCGGTTAAAAAATCAATGCCACTTTTCGTTGTAATTTTATAACTCGAGAACGGCTGGGCCGATTTGGCTGATTTTGGTCTTGAAATGTTTGTCGTAGTCCAGGGAAGGTTTATAGGGAGGTAGGGTAGGGTAGGTAGGGTAGGTAGGGCAGTAATCTTCCTCATGAATCGGGCTATCCAATGCAAAAAGATTTTTTCAAATCCGACTGGTAGTTTCAGAGATTACCCCTTACATAAAAACTTACAAAAAAACAAATGTAACCTCTTTATAATATTACTAGCTTCTGCGTGTGTGTCTTTGTCGCGTGAAAGCTTACTATAGGTACCTACGTCAAAACATCCTCGGCAAAAAATTATCTTACAGTCAGTGAAAGATTTTTCTAATCTCCAGAGATTACCTCTTACAAACCAACAAACAATTTGACCTCTTTATAATATTAGTTACAAGAGGAAATTCTCAGAAGCACACAGTGCACAGGTAATACACCTACATTCACCGGAAACCATAATAATATGTAGGGATAACCTCTTTGAATTGCAACAAATACTGGGCGGCGCACTGTAGATCGAAAAAGGGTCTCGAAGACATAGGAGCTTAAATTTTAATGTGTCGGTTTTTTACCCGACTGCCCCAGAAGGAAGGTAATGTTTTTTTACCCGACTGCCCCAGAAGGAGGGTAATGTTTTTTTACCCGACTGCCCCAGAAGGAGGGTAATGTTTTTCGAGAGTATGTATGTATGTATGTATGTCTATTTCTTTGGTACGCTCTGTAGCCTAAACGGCTTGATGGATTTTAACATAGAAGGTGTCGTTAGATTCGTCTTAATCGTAGAAGTGACATAGGCTATATAATAGGTATTAATGTATTGCATCTGCAAATACAAAAAAAAGGGAGGGGGAGGTTTTTTTTAAAATAAATTACAACAATATTGGTATCAAATAAAAGCTGGTAATGAGTCAATTCCAAATTAAGATTATATTAATAAAACTAAAAAACTTGAAATAAAGAAAATTATTCAAAAAACAAAAAACCCGACTGCAAAAACACATAACTGAAAAGAGAAAAACAAGCATTATAATCTATAGAATTTTGGTAGCGCAGGCGGGGACAATAATAATATAACAATAATAACCGGAAATATAGTGTACCTAACTTTTATTTGTCCCCGCCTGCGATACCAAAATTCTATAGATTATAATGCTTGTTTTTCTCTTTTCAGTTAAGTGTTTTTGCAGTCGGGTTTTTGTTTTTTGAATAATTTTTGCTTGAAATGAATAGTACAAAATAATACACACAGACGAAATCGCGGTAAACAGTACGAGATAGACAGAGGGAAAGCCCACATGAGATAACGGGTCACGATTAATAACGAAGTGACACAAGTTATCTGTAATGCATGAACCACGGACGTAGGTATTAATCCGGATCAGATAACTTCAAACAGTAGGTCTGCAGAACATTTTCAGCTTGATAAACATAATTATTTCAAAAGACTCCCAACAATGAAATGTGTTGGGCTGTTATCTGGAATTTCTCAGTAGCAGGTGGCAGCCCGGAGTCTGAATTTGTGCACAGTTGATGGTAATAAGCTCGCCCCCTATAGCATAACTGGCGAAATGTGGGTGTACTTTAGGTACACCTCTGCACCCTTAGGGGAATACAAGCGTGATGATAATGTCCAAAACAAAGGTGTGTCATTTCAAGTGTGTTACGAAATTAAGGTGCTATTTAGCAGCAATTTCAACATTTCGTGCAAAATAATCATATGTAACGTAAACTCCACAAAATAGATGACACAAACAATAAAGTTTCAAAGGACCAAATAGCCCGCTAAGCTCGTCAGTGCATTTGACATGACGGCTAGGGTTGCCAGACCTCGAAAGTTTTTTTTTTTTATTCTTCAAAGAAACATGTGCTCTTGAAATAAACAAAAAATTTAAATTGATCTATAATCCCGAGCACAGAATAGAATTAGTCAACAGCAGCACTTCGTGACTGTGAGGCTTTCACTCAGCATGATGCGGTGCTATGAGGGACACACAGCACAGCGCTGATTTTCAGTGGTCACATAAAAATGATGTTCAGAAACCAAGTCAGGTTTAAATATTGGTACAGATTAAACAAATAGGTAATAAAATAGAATAAATGCAATTATTTAACCATTATAAGATGTTTTTTTTAAATAAAATAACATAAAAAGTATTTCTGCAGGCATCACCGGGCATAAATCACGGCGAGCCTGGCTTCTGTATTCTATTCTGTGGGACGCGATTTGAAGTGTAGAGTACTGTTTATTGTGATTTGACAGCTTTTGTACAGAAACATTATGCTTTTAGCTTTTGCCCACGGTTTCACCCTCGTGGTGGTCGGAAATTATCCCACGGAAAAGTACTCGCGCACGCCAGTAAATCTGCCATGCCAGTAAAGCATGCATGCCAGGTCGGCATGACTTCCATCTTCAATAATCATCCTCATATTTAGGCCAATTTACACCATGACCAAAACCATGAATTATACACCTAAACCTTCCTTATGAATCACTCCGTACATTGGTGAAAACCGTATGAAAATCCGTTCGGAACTTATTGAGTTTATCGTGTTCAGACAGACAGACGCGGCGGCGCACACTGGTCCCGAATGATAAAAAAGTGGACATTAAGAAATTTTTGACAGAAGGTCAACGGATTCGGCTGATTTTTTTTTTGTAGACAGCTGATGCAATTACAAATCACTTTTATAGATTGAGTTTTTGCCAAATAAGCCGTATTTTCAGAGAAAAAAAATATTGAAATATTTTTTGTATGAAAGAAATCCTAATTTTGTCTTTATCTTCCAAGATTCAAACGTATTCAAAATAAAACTTAGCGCAGCTTGTAGAGGTGCTAATTGCTCACCACTTTGTCATAGACACTCTTCTGCGATTTTGTGCTCCTTTTGAGTTACAGGCACTTTAAATATTTTTTGTATAAAAAAATTCTAATTTTGTCTTTATCTTCCAAGATTCAAACGTATTCAAAATAAAACTTAGCGCAGCTTGTAGAGTAACTCTTACAAATATATGAAATTATCAGTATCAAATAAACAAACAAGGAAATCTCAAAACGTGTTCAGACATGTTTATGTACAGGTAAGTTATTGTGTGACTCGTATGTAAATTTTTTTTTGTATAGAGTCATTGCTTAATTACCCTATAAGTGACGATTTCGGCTCTATTTGGTCATCTAGTCGAACGCGTCGAAAACGCTGAATGATGAATAGGTATATAAATTGCAATTAAAAATTCCCTTTGTAGTTTTGCGGTATTTATGTAGGAGCACATCTTAGTATGTTTTATTTTCTCGTGACTCATCCAAATTGCAAGAATATTTGGCTCATTATCTAACTACCCCATTAAGTAATGAGGTAGTTAGGTAATGAGCCATTATCTAACTACCCCATTAAGTAACGGGATAGTTGGGTAATGAGTCATATATCAATAGTATAAGGGCAAGCGGAACCCGTTTTTGTTCATTACGCGTCTTGTGCTCGTAAAAACAACACAATTTTTTATCAACTATCACCACATTGTAACTTTTATTTATTTGCCTGTAACATTTTTGTATCAAAATGACTACATTTGTGACTAATTTAGACATTTTTTCTTTTTTGAGTAATAGTGGGTGCCTTAAAAATAGTGATTTACTGTGTCAAACCATTATAAATCGTATTTCAAGTGAAATTCCAAACGAAGAGCTCAGTATTATCAAAAAGTTTTGCCAAAATTATACGTCAAACCTAGCTAGAAGATGGGACAATTCAGGTAGAAACGAAAGATTTGGTGTTAAAAACAAGGAGTGGTTGGAGTCTAAAATTTTGTGGCCAACTTTAACTTCTGTGAATTTTCCTATGTTGTTTGATCCAGAATATACCATAGAGGACATTTCAGTAGACGTAGAAGAGCATAATTTATCGTACGAAGAGGAAGCGGGTGCATCTACATCAGAAGCTACCACAAATACTCCCAGAACTAGAAATAAACGACCATTTGAAGATTTAACAAATAAGCAGAAGAAAAGACGTTCTTTGTCTCTTTTGGAGCATTCCGAAGAAGAGCTGTTCTATGCTCTTATTGCTAAACTTAATGAAAACGGGCGCACTGTTTGTTCTAAAGTTATTAAGTGCCTCTCAAATAAGCCAGAAAAGGTGCAAGAAGTAAGTGACTTTTTATATAAAGCTTCTGATAAATCGATTTCCGAGGAAGACACCTTAGCTCTTGCCACAGCATTGAGTTTATCAAAATGGCAATATCTAACTTTGAGGTCCATTTTAAGTACAAATGGCACAGCGGCTTTTCCATCTTACCAGAAGTTACTGTTGAAGAAGAAAGAATGCTATCCAGCAAAAGAAGATATTGTGATATCGGAGTCAGGAGCTAAAATTAAGTTACAGGCAGTTCTAGATTTAACTGCCGAGAAGATTTTGAAAGTGACTGGTTCAAATATTAATGGTGGTGTTTTGAAGCTAGTTAGTAAATGGGGCTGTGACGGAGCTTCTTCACAAAGTTGTTACAAACAAAAACCAACTGGTGACATATTTTCAGAATCTTCTGTATTTATGGTTAGTTTTGTGCCACTTCGCCTTATGAGTGACAACGATGTGATAGTATGGGAAAATCCGCGCCCTTCTTCAACAAACTATTGCAGACCAATATGTTCGAATTCAAACAAGAAACAAAAGAATATATTCAGCAAGTAGAAGCAACATTACAAGAAGAAATTCAGAACCTTCTACCAACAAAGTTATTTGATGGCGAATTTGAAGTATTTCATGAATTGCATATGACGATGATCGACGGCAAAGTATGCACGGCACTTTCACAGACACAGTCTGCAGCCAATTGCAACATTTGCTTAACAAATCCGAAAGATATGAACAACTTGAACCTCGTTTTTAACAAACCAGAAAACCATGATATGTACAAATATGGTTTATCTTCACTTCACATGTGGTTGCGATGCATGGAATGTATTTTGCACATATCTTACAACTTAGATTTCAAAAAATGGGCGGCTCGGGGTGAGGACAAACTGCTCCGAAAATCAAGAAAAGAGTTAACGCAGCATGAGTTTTTTGTTGTAACTGGCTTAATGATTGATATCGTCAAACAAGGCTTTGGGACAACAAACGATGGCAATACAGCTCGACGGTTTTTCAATGATTACGAAAGGTCAGCTGAGATAACAGGAGTTAATGCTAATTTGATTAAGAGATTTGCTGTAATTTTGCAGGCAATATCTTCTGGGAGAAATGTAGATATTGAAAAATTTAGAATTTATTGCAGAGAAACAGCAGAACTTTATGTCAGCGAGTACTCGTGGTATTACATGCCTTCGAGTGTACATAAACTTTTAGTGCATGGTGCAGATATTTGCCAGCATTTTTCTTTTATTCCAATTGGTATGATGTCCGAAGAAGCCTCAGAAGCAAGAAACAAAGATTTTCGTTCAATCAGAGAAAAGCATACTAGAAAGATAGGCAGAATGCAAACAAATGAAGATATTTTACACCAGTTACTTATCAGCTCCGATCCGTACATTACGAACATAAGACCGAAGTTCACCAAAATTCAAAAGCAGCAGAGGTTTGAAGAAGCCGAAAATCTTCTAAAGGATGACGTTTCACCCAATGAACTCGATTTAGAAGTTGCTGATGAGGAAGAAGTAAACGTCGACATTGAGAATAATCCCCCACAAGATCCGCTAGCATAATTCACATTGTAACATACGCACGTTCATGTTAGTTGATCAACAGATAAGCACGCCAAGATCCCTGCCCTAAATCAAATACATATTAAGTGATAAAGTATAAAATAAATAAATAAACAAAACATGCATGTAAAGATAAATTAAGCGTTAGGGTTACAGGTAGTTCAAATTTTTTAAGTACGCCGTATTACAATACCTATATTATTATATAGGTTTGTATTTTGACGGTCCTAAGCCCGTTAAAGTACGAAGGAAAAGTTTTAATTGCAATTTAGGTATACCTTTTTATCATTCAGCGTTTCCGACGCATTCACTAGCGTTAGATGACCAAATATAGCCCAAATTGTAAGTAATCGGCTAATTAAGCAATGACTCATTACCAAAAAATGCTTATAATCTGAATATGAGTCACACAATAAATTACCTGTACCTGAACATGTCTGTACACGTTTTGAGATATCCAAGTTGTTTATTTGATATATTTAAAATAAGACTTTTTTTAATAGAAAGACATTTATAAGAGTTACTTATTAATGAAGAAAATGTTATTACATCTTAGTCTATCTTTAACAAGATTATTTCTAATCCGCCTGAATTAATTTTTTAACTCTGAAAATACGGCTTATTTAACAAAAAATACATCTTTAAAAGTTACTTGTAATTGTATCAGCTGTCTACAAAAAACTAGTAAAGCTCATCCGACAACGAAAAATTTAAAGTGCCTGTAACTGAAAAGGAGCACAAAATCGCAATTGAGTGTCTATGGCAAAGTGATGAACAATTAACCCCTCTACAAGCTGCGCTAAGTTTTATTTTGAATACGTTTGAATCTTGGAAGATAAAGACAAAATTAGGATTTTTTCATACAAAAAATATTTAAAGTGCATGTAACTCAAAAGGAGCACAAAATCGCAGTTGAGTGTCTATGACAAAGTAGTGAGAAATTAGCCCCTCTACAAGCTGCGCTAAGTTTTATTTTGAATACGTTTGAATCTTGGAAGATGAAAGACAAAATTAGGATTTTTTCATACAAAAAATATTTAAAGTGCATGTAACTCAAAAGGAGCACAAAATCGCAGAAGAGTGTCTATGACAAAGTAGTGAGCAATTAGCATCTCTACAAGCTGCTTTAAGTTTTATTTTGAATACGTTTGAATCTTGGAAGATAAAGACAAAATTAGGATTTCTTTCATACAAAAAATATTTGAATATTTTTTTTCTCTGAAAATACGGCTTTTTTGGCAAAAACTCAATGTACAAAAGTGATTTGTAATTGCATCAGCTGTCTACAAAAAAAAAATAAGCTGAATCGGTTGACCTTTTGTCAAAAATTTCTTAATGTCCCCTTTTTTATCATTTGGGACCAGTGTGCGGCGGGGGGTTCTACAGAAAGGTCAGGTACGTAGTACTCGCAACCGGCGTGCGTGTATGACCAGATGTATGAACCGAAGTAAAATGATATACCTACTCCCCTCAGACCAATTTATTGGTCTGAGCTACTCCCTTTGCTTCGTTTACTTTGGATCAGTAGTTAAGGATCGTGGCAGGTGGCGTTTAGTTTCTACCCCAAAGGAAGAATTTTTCAGATAAAAGTTATCTGACTATTGAATAATCAGCCGTAAAGCAATACATTATGTTAAATTTGACATAAATTGAATGAAAACATTTTGTATAACATCCATGGTTATGACTAAAGCCCTAATAACTCTATTGTCCTCATTCTGCCTGAAAAGGCAGTGACTGATAAGATGTTATCATGCGAATGTCAAGTTTTATATATGACAGCGTTTTAGTTTTGTTTGGGAGTTATATCAGACAAGTGCAATGGCACAATCCCCAAGAGCTCCATCACACGCAAGCTAAAGAACTAAAGGAAAAATATTTATGTAATAGGAAAAATCACACCTGAAGACCGTGTCACCTAGAGAAACTCGATTCCAATTATTTAAAATACGTTTTTTAAAATAAAACCTGCTTTTTTTGTTTTGCTCTATCATAATGAAGCTTTTATTGCCACATTGTCATTCCAGAATGGACTGCCAGCTATGCAGCAGGGTGGCTGGCGATAATATGTATAATATCAATAGATATATAATGATAACTACCCTTTTAACCATCGCACAATTTATTGTTTGGTAGAATAGAATCAAGTGACCTACTGCATGACAAGAAACTTTTATGAAAGTAGGGCAGTCTCCCGTTTACTTAGCTACAATGGTAGCTATAATAATATGCAAGACGTCGTAGATTTGAACCCAGACAGGTGCTTTACTTAGTGTAAATGATTTCATCACCACTGTTCTCAAAACGGTGAACGAGAGGAAACCGACATGTCCTAGGACAAAAAATTTGAAGATATTGTGACATCTACCAACCCGCACTGGGCCGGCGTGGTAGATTACGGCTCACTCCCTCTCTGAACACGGGTGGGTTTTAGTCAGTAAGAGTCTGACACGCCCTTCCGCTCCGCCCAGAGCGGGAGAAGTCATTTGATGATTTCCCACCCAAAAAACAAAAAAAGAAAGAGGCTTGTGTTGTAATATACAAGACATACCTTTAGTCTCCTCACAAGCTCATCTGGACCGAGGTCATCGGTGATTGGACGGCAGCCTTGCGGGTACACTATTTCCGCCATGCTGCCAATCTGGAATAAAGAGAGGATTGTGTGTAAGTTTAGCAGAATTATAAGAAAATCAAACCAACCTGCACCGGGCCTGCATGGTGACTATGGCCCAGTCCCTCTCACAGAGTGGATGCTTGACCTAGCAGTGGGAATATTGCCGTTGTAGGCTGATTATGCTTATTGCTATATAGGATCTACCAAATTCCTTCTTCGAATGACTCCTTGACAATTCAAAAGTGCCTGAAGATAGTTACTAATCTATTAAGTAAATGCGAGAAGATAACTATACAAACTCATTTGCAAATATGGTCCACTACTATCAACATTTTAGGATCGACACTGATTTAGAAAACATTGGTTTAGATGCTCCAAAAACTTTCATTTATCTAATTAAGTCTTTTTATTATGTGTTATGTTGTTGATGTCTTTGGTAAATGTGATGAAGAAGGCAAAGCAAACCTTTATACTATTCTGTGATATTGGATGATCTTAAAACATCCATGCATTTTGTCATTTGGATACCACTTAGTCTAGCCTAGTCTGGAGCCAGAATGTTTAGGTTTACAACAAATACTGAGAACATGGCTGAAAGAGATGTGTGTTTAATATTACATTCCTAAGTTTTATCATTTCAAATCTACTAGCAAATCACCCAAATTGACAAAACATCATTTTTTTTTTAAATTATCTATACTAATATTATAAAGAGGAAAGAATTTTTGTTTGTTTGTTTGTACCAAATAGGCTCCGAAACTACTGGTCCGATTTGAAGAACTCTTTCAGTGTTAGATAGCCCATTTATCGAGTAAGGCTATAGGCTATATATCATCACGCTAAGACCAATAGGAGCAGAGTAGCAATGAATAATGTTTCAAAATCGGGGGTTTTTTTAGCGTTAGCCCAAAGTAACTATTCCACGCAGACGAAGTCGCGGGCAGAAGCTCTAGTAATGTATACACATAAACTTTCCAGAATGAATTGTCTGACTGAATGGTGGTGAAAACTGCATCAAAATCCATTGCATACTTTAGATATAGAAGAACACACAGACAGACACAAATAAAAACTTTATTTTATAACATGTATAGATGAAACTTTATTATGTATGAAACATAGTTTCCATATTTCAAAATAAACAAAATATTTTGTATACGGATTACTTTGCCTAAATCAAAATATAACTAAGAAATTGTATAAATAAAATAGAGGTCATTCAACCCAGTATACAGTTGGAAGTAATATTTAACTCATATTTTACTGGTAACCATAAAATCATTTTTAACAGTTGTTAATACTGTCCCTATTTGTGGCTTAAACACATTTTTATGTGTGGATTTGACATGGAAATCAGACACAGTTTAACAAGGCTTCAAAATTAGGAGGAACCACAAAAAATTAAGATTTCGAGTGAAGTTTAATTAGAGCCAATTCCTTGTACTGAATACTTGACAGCAGTTTCTATTGTTACATAGCATAAGATTACATCTGTATTCTGATAAGGGTAACAAAGAGGTCTTAGCATAATCAGATTATAATTTCCAACTGCTGGGACATAGGCCTACTCTCTTTAGGAGGGAAATGGGCTGTAATCCACCAGGCTTAACCAATGCAGGTCTGCAGTTTCTGCATACCCCCATTGGCAATATGGCGAGTTTATCTGGGTAAGGAGTTAACACTTGCTATTTTTACCTACATAGCTATCCAATGTTTCACTTATAGTACATCCACTTGTTTAAGTTCAACAGGAAACAGACCCTGATCCAGACTACTACTGAATAATGGGCCTGTAGATTCAAACCCTTGTTACAGTTCCTTGCCTTGATGTCAATGACCAATGACGCTTGTTGGGGTTGGTCAGTGGATGGGTAACCATCTTTACACACTGAGAGTCCTCAGTGCCTCGGAAAACACATTAAGCTGTTGTTCCCGGCTGTCATTCTGGATCGATTCTGTATTGTATTACCTACCTAGATACTGGGTTGTGGAGACAGTCGCTCTATGTAAAATACTGATAATCAGCATTAGACTGGAAGCCGACTCCAACATAGTTGGGAAAAGGTTAGGCAGATTGATTGAATTTTGCCATGATGCCAATGCCGATAGTTTTGTCTGTAACCTGATGATAAGTACACAAAGATAGCAAAACATTGTGTTGCATAAAGAATAGAGATGATTGCCTCCCGGTGATACAAAATTGTGTACAAAATTGGAACAGAAACAAAAAACAGTCACACTTAGGGCCCCATTATCAAAACGAATGCACTCAATAACATGTTAAAAGCATAAGCATAATATCGAGTTACTTTGTACTAGAGTGCGCAAATTAATATATGTCTTTAAGAATTTACGCAACGTAGCAGACTATAAATTAATTAAACAAGTTTATTTAGCTTTGTGTCAATCCATTCTTACCTATTGCATAACTTCGTGGGGTGGCGCTGCAAAAACAATTTTACTCCCTCTAGAGCGTGCTCAAAGAGCAATTCTAAAGGTTGCTACCTTTCGCCCTTTTAGATTTCCTTCGCACGTGCTCTACACAGCATGTAATGTTCTAACAGTACGACAATTATTTATACTAAGTATAGTACTACACCAGCACACTGCAGTTCCTTTTGAGCCAGTACCTTCTGACAAGAGAAGGAAGGACTTGGTTTGCATAAAGCCTCAAACTAGACATGCGTTTGCTAATAGATTTTATGTGTTTTTAGGACCTTTTCTGTACAATAGGCTCAACAAGTTACTTAGCTTATATAGTGTAAGTTATAAAAAATGTAGTAAAATATTATCTGAACATTTAGCCATACTCAATTACACAGACACAGAAAAACTTCTAGAAATATTGTCATGATCATAATTTATTCCCTCGTGAGTATTTACTTTTGTATACCTATTTACATAGGTTTAGTTTTAGATATAAATGTGTATATTTACATAGGTTTAGTTTTAGATATTAATGTACCAATGTGCTTTTTCTCATATTTTGTTAATAGATTATTCTATATTAGTTCTTCAAAAATTGTGGTCCAATCAAATTGAAATGTAAAGTGATTGCCTGAAACACAGGTTTCAATTAACCTAGTTCGGGCGGGTCGCTACCTAACATTGTAATGCCGAACCATCATTACCTACTTGCATCTGTTCTAACATATTTTAGTTTTAGTTTATCTTATTTTTTAGGCACTATCATTATTATTTGGGAAATTCTACTGTTGACTAAGTGTACACTTTTTGTAACGTTTTTATTCAATAAAATATTATTCAATTATTATTCAATAAGTTTGACTGTAAAAGTAGGTCAAGGCATTGAAATAGGGATGCTAACCAGATGATCAGAATTACAGTGGAAGTATGTAGAAGCATCTAGAAAGTCAGGGTTATTGCAGCCCTATGACAATCATGTAGTAAACTTACATCAAAAACTTGTTAAAGATTTAGTCAGAAACTTAGTTTCTATAGTGTTTACCCAGTAAGCTGCATACTGTGATATATTGATTAGAGACAAAAGTTGGTCATGACCAAAATGTGCATTCACTAACATTATTAACTGTATACAAACAGCTTATGTCCACATTGTAGTATCTGTTCTTGACCTAACACGATTCTGGTGGCTTATCACGCAAATCTTTATTGATTGTGAGCGATCGAGAAAATAAAGGACATCGTCCTCAAAACAACACCAAATTATGATGTTTAGAAACATAAAATGACGTGTCGCTCAAAGTAAGTCATAACATTTAGTTTTCTCATAGAAATATCATCGTAAACGTGATATTTACCCTACCCTGTTGCTGTGCTCGTGGTTTATACAACAATCAAATTACGCTAGACTATGGCAGACCCCGTTTTTACGACCAAGCAAACAACACAAACCTAAGAGGTTAATCCATCTTAACTGCACCAAATTATACCAAAATATATCGAATTTGCATCGTGATTACACATAAACAGACAACTAAAAACTATAATGGCTAGAATACGTACAAGAATTCATAGACGTGGGCCTGCGTTCACGTCCCGATGTTTACAAAATCCACCACAATATAACAACTCAAACAAAGTGTTCACTGTTATAGCATTATAGTTTCATGAAAACGTCACTGGAAAACAAATCATAGGGGTTGAAAAATGTCCTATTGATCTAAATACATAGAAAATTCGTGCTAATAATTTTTTTATCAATATATGTGGACGCCAAACTGCGGGAAAAACTACAGCGAAGTTGGCATCATATCGCTCGCAATTCAAGGCCGTCTAGAATCTATGATATTGGGAAGGAAGTTGTCTATGCACTCTGCGCTGTTTTCGTTTGTGGAAATTGTCTATGGTGAAGGCTATGCGTCCACAGAGTAGGTAGGTACCTACAGTATTGCTGAGTACATTCGGGTTCAAAACTGATAAAGTTTCTGGATTTTTGACAATAATACCAACCATTTATAACATAATCAACAAAGTGAAATTATTTAACCTCACCAGAAGGTAAAGTACTCTAAATACTGGAGATAGCAAAGGGGTTTGAAGATTTTGGCCCTAAAATCAGCCACCATTTTGTTTTTTTTTCAAAATCGAGGTGTCCAATAAATGTCATATATTTGGATAGGGGATACTTATACAAACATAAAAGTTCATATAACATAACATCATAAAGCGTCACGTTTCTGAGATATTCAAAGATAAAAATAACAATTATTATAATGAATTAATTTATTTATGTTGTAGTTACTTCATGTTGATTAAGTTATTTACACATTAATTAATTGACTACACCTAGTGGATAAAAAATAAGATTTTTTAATCATTTTCGGTATAAATAATATCATCCAAGAAGGCAGCGGGAGGCTGAATAGGATTTTCTTGGGTGTCGCGCCCATGCCATGCACCATATAAGACATATACCATATAACACACGTCCTCATTCGGCGGAGGGTATACATATATTATTGTCTCTTTCGCTCTTAACTAAAATATTACCTAAACATGATGCAATTATGTTTTCATAGGTCAATATACTTACCTGAAGGGAAAAAAAACAAAAAAATCCTTGTTTCAGGGTTCAGTTTTCGACTTATATTTCGGTGAATAACTCCGAAACCTGACGCTTTAGGATATCATGTCATTTGACATTTTTTGTTTGTATAAGTGTCCTCTATCTAAATATATAACTTTCGATTTTCACCGCGATTCTAAAAAAAAATCAAAATGGCGGCATCATGTTAGGGCCACCCTCCATACAAAAATCTTCTAACCCCTTTTACTAAAGGAAACATTCCTTTATTTATAAAAAGAAACAAATCTGTATTTAAAAGACTTTCGAAAACTCGCTTGCCACTTGCCACATTCGGAAATCGAACCGGCTAAAATTCGAAAAAATAATACCCTGTACTTTTACGGCATCAATCATAAGGATCTAATCTCTCTAACAAACATGATAAATGAAATGAAAGGAAAACCATAAAACCTTAACTTATTTATAAGAATTGAACAAAAAAAAAAAAAGGTATACTAACTAAGTAATTAGTTGCTCGAAATGAGCTCTATTTTGTTGGATACACAAAATTCATTAAACGAGTCGTGATGAATATTGAAAATCGTAGTGTAAAATCAATTCTTAACTCGTTCACAGTTGCATACGATTTTTGGTTTTGACTTTAACATATCCCCGTTTAAAAAATCTAAGGAGGGGAGGTCTGGTGATCTCGCAAGCCATCTGCTTGTGGCATCTGTACCAATCCAGCAGCCTAATTTCGAACTTGAAGCAATGGATTAGCAATTTGTTTCAATTTGTTTCAATTTAAAATTGATCGTGCATTACGTAATTAGGGGGCAGGTATTGAAATGGTTATTTACATATGCATAGACTGTGGTGATTACTGTTTAGGGGTCTTAGTACTTTCCCTCCAGGTTAGGTTAAAAAATTACACCATAATATATGAGATCCACATCACCTAAGTCGAATTTGATTACCAAATTTGTTTCTGTAATCCCCCACAGTTTGTAAAAGTTAAGACGGCGCTCCAGACCACCCACTTTTGTTGCCAGTACATCGTCAGCATGACAACCGCTCGCTGCTGGCACGCCACCGGTGAGGTGACAGCTTGTTATTCACGCCGCCGCTTACTAGTTGGTAGCTCATCGTCCATGCGCCAACGCCAACAGCTAGTTTTCTGCTTACAGACCGGTCTGAGAACATTAGCGAGTGATCTCGCTTGAGAAGCACGCGTTTCTACGTTATAGCTCAGTTTACTTTACTCGAATTGGAAATCATAGCTATTGCACTCGACGAAGAAGAGAATCATTCGCAATAATAATAAAAAAAGGAGTATTGGGTGCTTAAAATGTTAAAGAAAAACGAGCAGAACGCGAATATTGAAAGAATCAGACATCATTAGACATAAGATCACGCACGGGCGCGGGGCGGCGCCCGGTGAGGGGTCTCCGCGTGCACCACGAGGCGCCCGGCATGCATATAGCTTGCTTGGAGGAGTTTCTTCGCCGGGGAGCGAGCTGTTTGCTTGAAGCACCCGGTCCGCGCGACATGATTCTATTGACTCGCGCTGTTCACTATTCTGTACCTATTGTCATCGTAAAATTTACTTTAATGCATTTGATTTAAAATCCTAATTTGAATGACAAGCTGTTTCATTGGGTTTTCTTAGGTTTTTTTAGTAAGTGGCAGGAAAAAACAAATCAGCATACATATTTTAATTAATTTAATTTTTACATCTTTTATCATAATGTACCCAAAATATTTCGGATGACTTATAAAACCGATGATAAATCATACAACAGTTACTACACTTAGAAGCGCTGTTACAAAATAGCCCTTTCTCATTATAAAAGGTGATTAATTTAATGCAGCAGTCAGTTTGTCATGTTGGCAGTTATCTTAATTAAACGAGAATTCTAATTGATAAACACACATTGCAACTGATGGCAATGACAATATTTTTCAGAACCTTCCGTTATGAATGGTAACGTGACACCACCGACGGCTGCCACAAACTCTCTATAATAGTTAGGTACTAAATAAAAAATAATAATGTAGGCCTATAATTATAATGTGATCTGCCATAAATGTAGTCTCAGTAAGATTATATTATAACTTCTCAAGCATATATTTTATAAATTGTTTATAGCTTTGTTTACTAAATGCTTACCTAATAACAGTGAATGAGATCTATTTGCATTATATATTTTATGCTATTGAGTACTTACATTTGATGATATTTAATAATAATAGCCATCACAAAATGATTAAGTATCTACTAATTCATTATTAATCCTAATTTAGGTGTCCTGAAAGCAAAGCAAGATATGAAAACGTACATGTTAATTATAAAAATATGTCTAAATTATTAATTTAGACAAAACTTGCCCAGCAAACTTCCAAATAATTAGAGAAGTTTCACTTCTTTTAGTCAAAAACAATAATGATTTATTTTAGAGTCTACAATATACTTAATCTAATTCAAGTTTTCTGAAGGATCCTGCCGTCGAATGTATATCTTGAGTTAAATCGTTCTTCTCCAACGCATGCAAGTCCACCGACATTCCATCTAATGACAGCAAGTCATCTCTCTGCTTCAAGAGGTTGCGTTTGAGTTCTTCAATCATGTCTCTGAGAGGAACAGTTCCTCCGTATTCTTTCGGCAAAATTGCTGGATCAACATGTTTCATCAAATCTTCGCTCGTTCGGTGGAACTGTGAATGGAGATAAATAAAATTAAAAAACATATGAAAAGTGAGAAACTTAGCACTAGATTAATAAGGAAAGGAGTAACTAAGGCTACTATTATTAACCGACTTCTTTTATAAAAATAATTAGTGTACACGCTGGCAAATCCGCGGGTAGCAGCTAGAACGAAAGAAAACTGCTGTCGCTATAATTTTTCCAAAATGTATAAATAATTATTCAAATAACATACAATGGTTTCTCAAAAAATTGTTTTATCATAGTCAGCTTAAAACACATTTGCATAGCATTATAATTTTAGTATGTTCAGAAAAAAATATAGTAACACATTATTTTAACAATAATTTATCATGACAAACAAAGATTTTTCGAGCATTAATATTTTTATGTGATACTCGTTTTGTTGTAGAAAGTAGTTATCAGTATTATAAAAAAAAGCTGCGAGAATTAATAATTGTGAAAATTCTGGTTTTTATGAGTTTTAATTTTTGGAGTGTGCTTTTTAGTAGTACGATTTATCGGCATTTTACAATGCATCCGATTATTTCGTGTCCCGAAGTTAAAACTCTTCTCCCTGATTGTACTACAGGGAAAAGTTCAATATAAAGTGCCTGTTACACGGTTGCCAACCGCGTCCCCGACAGTGATGACCTTGGTTGGCGACCGGCAAAGTTGTTTCAATGTTTGGTCGTAAACCATCATCAACACGGTTGTAAACCACCGCGATTGGCGACCGTTTAGCAGGCGTTTAAGGCGAAAGCGTCAGAATAGCCCGCGAAATTTAAATTTTCTTACGTTTTTGCAATTTGCAGGTTAGTATCAGGTTTTATGTTGATCTCAATATGATTTGCGACCGTATCAAATGTTTATTTATAGAATTATAATCATAGAAATCATCAATACAACTCTATAAGTTCATGTAATCCCATTGAATGACTATTTCATGAAATCATGACATTTGGGGATTAAGCTATCTTATGGACTTGTATTCCTTATTCTAATTATTATAATTCTAAAAAGCCATATTTGTTACGGTCGCAAATCATATTGTAATCAACATACAACCTGACACTGACCTGCAAATTGCATAAAACGAAAGAAATTTTGATTTCGCGGGCTACCTTAGCGCATCCCCCTGTATGTGAAATGCTGCAGAAAAGTCTGCAGTTCATTGCGACGCAAACTTACTAGAGTCCGCGCCACCACTAAATTCCGGTGGAGAATTGTGGAACTACATTTTATTAAATATTATTCGATGCAATGACATAGATAATAGCGCCGCGCCGCCGCAGCCGCCGCCCGCGTCAAAAGGACTTCGGGCTTGTACACAAAACTGCGATGCGACGTCGCATCGCAAAAATCAGCGAGGACTCCCTGAAGAATCCCAGATTTTCTTCCGAAGTTTCTGCGTTGCGAATTCGCATCGCACCGATTCGCAGTTTTGTATACAAGCTCTTCAGTGGTAGCGTGGACTTACATGTTGAGATGAGATTGGAAACATTTTTATTGATTGCTGATTCATTTTGAATAATACCTACTTTTTTGCCTCCTTACTCGGGGACTACGACTTACTATCGGTGGGAGTGGTTGGTATGTAGATTATAATACGAAAATAGTGTTGAAATTACCATCACACGATCCTTCAGTTTATCGTTGAGCAAAGATACAGCGAACTCGAAGAACTTAACTCCGTAGTGTGGAATGTTCACGAAGTGAGTGCACTTGTGCCTCATTGGGGTAGAGTTCTGAAAAAAAAATTAAAGCTTTTGTTGAGATATTCCGAATTTTGAATTTCGCGGGCTATCTTAGCGCGTAACTAAGATATCTGTCTGGGGGATAGCATAATAGTAGATTGTTTGCCAAGGGAGCAAAGAACTATTTTTAAGGCGAGAGTGTTTCTTTGAATCCAAAGCGGAGCGAAGGATTCTAAAGTAGAATCCTGAGCGTGGCGAGGGATTCAAAGTACATCACTCGAGCTTAAAATAGTGTTGCTCCCGAGGTGAACACTCTTCTTTTTATCACCCTCTATGAGAAAACAAACGTGTGCGGTCCGACCCCCATCAGGAACGAATTTCCTACTCACGTATGATTTTAAATAGGGATGCATCGATACGCCTTTTTGCCGATACGATACCGATACCCTTATAAAAATATCGGCGATACCGATACCGATACGCTTATTGAAATGAAAAATGAAGGTAAAATAAATAAAACACAAGTCACGTTATTTTTTTAATTAATATAAAAAGAACAAATAACAGGATAAACTAAATAAAACCATAGACAGATTGAGATTAGACGCACGACAACAGTCAACCTATCTAAATGGGATAGCAAAGTAGGCGGGCGAAACAAGACACTGAATAAAGCGCGGGGTTTCCCCGAGCATAGTTAGTTCGTGCCTCGTTTGCAACGAAATAGACGAGACAACACGCGCGTTTACATTACATTTTTAAAGCGCGAATTTTGAAAAGTATCATTGTATCGGCCATAAAAATATCGCCGATGCCGATATATCGGCAAACTTCGAGTATCGCCGATATATCGGTATCGGTATCGGATGCATCCCTAATTTTAAACAAAAATAAAAAAAATATGTAAAATATGAAAAAAAAGTCGCAACCGCCATGTTGGATTCACATTTTGACCTCACTATCAGCTTTACCACCCTCGAAAACTATGAAAACGATACCCATGACGAAATTTTTTTAAATTTTCTCATCCGCCATCTTGGATGTAAATTTTGACCTCATTATCGGCTTTACCACCCTCGAAAACTATGTAAACGATACCCATGACGAAAAGTTTGAAAATTTTGGCATCCACTATCTTGGATTTACATTTTGACCTCACTATCGGCTTTACCACCCTCGAAAACTATGAAAACGATACCCATGACGAAAAATTTTAAAATTTTCGCATCCGCTATCTTGGATTTACATTTTGACCTCTTGGATTTTTATTTTTAATGCACGTGTAGCGGTTACACCGCCACATACGAAATACGGATCAAAGACATGACGTCACACAAATACTGCATCGCGCAATTAGACTTTACTGCGCGATCGACATTTATACAAACTCCCGACATCAACTTTCGTGCAGTTGCCTCCCTTTTCTATGGTGGATGAATGAACTTTGCACCCTGAGGGCCTAGTGTGAGTTTCTTTTAACCATCTCGATTTGACGCATCGACCGCATTCGGCGTTCCAATTGGCTCTTCCTTCACCGGTGAAGGCCGGCCGGCTGCCAATTGGAGCGCCGAACGCGGTCGATGCGTAAGATTGAGATGGTTAAATGAAACTCACACTAAACCCGAGGTTCCTCATACAACACGTGTGTGTGACAAAAAAAAAAAAAAAAACGATGGTCTCAGTTCTCACCTGTATACAATTAAGCACAAGCCTGACATCTGTAAGTGACCACAGGCTGACGTGCGGCATCTGCATGCCAGCCTCGTCGTTCACGTGGGTGTACCCCAGCAGCTGTGACCTTGGCTCGTCCAGCAGCAGTTCCACGATCATGGAGTGGACGCGGGCCATCACACAGTTGTCGAATTGGTGGGGGTCGAAGCGACCTGGTGGGGGAAGAAAACTTTAATGCTTGGCAAGTAGGTACTTATACAATATTTTCGTGAACAAGGTTTCTTATGACCGAGACCCTGAACCTCTCAGTCTCCAAGAGTTTTGGTTAAGACGTGTCTTCTGCAATGTGGAAGGTTTCTATAGTGTTTGGTCTAGTAACCTATGATAGCTTTGAAAGAAAACATTTCTAAAACTGTAAGTATATTGACAAAGAAAGACTTGGACCTTCTTATGTCCGCGGAACGCTGATATTGGCACCACCCAGTTTTGTTTCATGTCTTAAAGCTTAATAAGAATGTTATAAGGTTAACTTTAAGAATGCACTGGGGGAACATTTGAAGTTCTCCCAGTAAACGAGATGTTACCTAAAATTACCTACATGCGGATGAGTCAGTAGATAAGTAAGTACATACCTACCAACACATACAAATAATAACCTATATGCAGGGTGGCAGAGACATCGACGCGAAGCCTGTTACCATGGATTCAGTACATGATTCTGAAACATGCGTTGAAATTTTTTGTCGGTTATTAAAAAAAACAGCTGTTCCATACATTTTGACCGCGTAGGTCACAATCCACACACTACACTAACTCTGTTACTTTTCTATGAAACAGCAGATATTTTATGTAATAACCGACGAAAAATTTCAACACAGGGGGGTTCAGAATCATGTACTAAATCCATGGTAACAGGCTTCGCGTCGATGTCCCTGCCACCCTGTATAAGGGAAACAAAACTGGTTACTAAAACACCTACTACACGGTTGCCTACCGCGTCCCGATAGAGGTGACCTTGGTGGTTTACAACCGTGTAGATGATAGTTTACAACCAAATGTTGAACAACTTTGCCGGTCGCCAACCAAAGTCACCTCTGTCGGGGACGCGGTTGGCAACCGTGTAGCAACCACCACACACAAGTTACAATAAAGCAGCTTCAACCGCTTCACCAAAACTTACCCATACAAGACAGCACAACTCGCCGTCCTTCGGCGTCCCTCTTGGGTAAGGGTACCAGGTACCCTGCATCAATCACTGCAGCGAGCTTAGGGTCCAACGGGTCAAGCTTCTGGAACCATTGAGGGTACATCTCCCGGATGGTGAGGTACCGCTCCAGCATGGAACAAGCTTGCGGGATTGAGTACTTCTTCGTCCGGAGAAAGCGGAGGAGGAAGGGCGCGTCTGTAAGGATAATGTTGGTTATTGATTGACTAACATGAATAGGTACCTACTGATTGTGGCCAAAAGCCTTTTAGATAACAATCTGGTTGCTATGCAGGTCTTAGACTTTGAAGGAGACTCCAGATTGTATAAAAACCACGCAAACGATCAAACTAGGTTCATTCTTGTGTTTATTGATGGTCACCAAAACATAGATGGATCCAGTAACGGATCCAGGGGGAGGGGGCTAAGGGGCTCAGCACCCCCCCCCCCAAATTGCAAAATTGAAAAGCATATGAGTTCTTCTGTGAGAAATTTTAAAGTGAACTTGATATTATTCTAATTAAACTTTTTAGCAAGCATTACTCTACATAAGGTACAATTGTGATCTTAAGTGTTATGTTTTCAAGTTTTTTTTGTGTTTACTTTAGCAAAACCTACCCTCAGCGGGGTCAAACCACCCCAAACGACAATCTTGGATCCGCCACTGGCTGGGTCTAGCTTATTTTCCTATTCGAAGTGCGTAATTTCCGAATAGCTATTCATGATGGATCCAAGGCATGTCTTCCGAAATTGGGCCATCTGGCACACTCGCCCTAAGTCCTAGCACAAGATGGCTACTAGATAATCATTGTGCATTCAATAGCTGCACTCAAAGGGCTTCAGCATGAATTAACGGACGGATACAATATTTACATATCACGTCATCTGAATTACAAATGGATTTACACTCATCTGGCCTTAGGACCAATTTACCTTAAATTTTATTGTCGTCTTTGAAATTGGGTTCAAGAACCTTGACGTTACGTACGATTCAAACGAAACATAAACGAGATTTTGAAGATCCTATAAATGTTATATGGCGAGAATAATTTAGGATTACAGTCTGCATTCTTACTAAGTAGTCCGCTTTGTCTGCATGTCATCAGCGTATAAGCCTTGAACTTATGTATTCTTTTGGATTGAGTTGTTGAATGCCGTCGATGAATAGACAAGTTTGTACAATCAATGACGCATGGTGCCTCCTTAATTTGTAATACAGCACCTCCACCATAAATCCGTGCAATTTTACGACGGGCAAATTGTTATAGGGCCAAAAAACCAATCATACCAAGCGAGACTTTTTAACAAGAGGTCTTTGGGAATTCTTTCTTACCAGTTCTACATTTCTTGATTGCAGGGTGTTTCTCAATAAAATGTCTCATTTGTGCCAGAGCCTGTTCTCTTAACGCTGGTTCTTCTCTCAGCTCTGTTCTGGCCCTCTCTCTGAGTTCTGGAGGCAGTTCTCCAGACTCCCGCTCCTTAGCTTCAAGGATGTACATCCGGTCATCATCGGTCAACCTCGGCGCTTCGATGATGTCATGCTTCGGTTCGTGCTCCCTTCGGCAATCTTCGGGCTGCAGTACTGATGTCGCCATATTGGTTTATCTGGATCGAAGAAAAAATAAAATAAATTAGAAGACAGCTGTATCCGGATGGAAGAACAAATAAGGCACATGACGACAAGGCGGCTTAATTTAATATTCATATTTACTATCAAACAAATCAACTGATAGATTTAGTATAATATCCAATAATTAGGTTCAAAGTAAATATCGTACGACCTTCTAAGTTTCTCAGTGTGCTGTGATGTGTGTAGACACGCAAATGTAAAGATTTGCTAAACAAATACTTCTAAAAGTAGGTTGTAGTTAACTCTTAATTATACCTTTACATTATTTTCATTTATATAGCTCCTGATTTTAATTACTCCACACCTAGAAATCTGCCAACTGCATTTACCTACTAATTCTAGGGCCAAGCTAAATTTAAATCCTCTGGTCATGGACAACTGGACAAGGAGTCAAGAATTCGGGACTAACCGATGACGTAAACGTTTTTTTTTCAGTTAAATATTTTTGGAACAGGAGTCTCTCGTAGTGATAGTCATTTGTAGTACAGTCACGGCGAGTCTGATTAATAGCGATGGCCGATGGGCTTATGTTGTGAGTCAACAGTAATTGTTGTTGTGGATTGATGGATTTAAAGCCTCGTAGACCGTATAATTGTACTTAAGTATGCCTGTTTAAACCTTATATGAACCTACATTAATAAGAAGGAAGCTATCGTTTTCATTACAATGAAGACAAGCTTCTGGCCTTCAGCCCCAGACACGCGACAGGTGCGGGAAAAAGAGTTCAATAAAAATAACACTTGTCAGACTTGATATTTCCTTCCTTTCTGCGTCGGAAATCAACGTCTTACATTGCAGACTACCTTGTCCCTACACGCGATTGTATCATGCATGTATAGGTACGTGTGTTTTATAAATAACATTATAATTATTAGCTTAGCGAAACAAAGCCATTTCCACATAATGTGTTGTTTTAAGACAAGCTGCTCGAATCATCATCGATTTTGGATCTACCCTTTGTGGTCCTCAGTCTTGTCAGTCATGCTCGGACTGAATTGAAAATCAATGCACATAACTCATCATAACTTAGGTACTTAATACTTTATTTTATAATTGTTGTAGTTATTATAGCCGCGAAATCCGAAACCGTGTTAAATTCGATTGTTCAAAGTGTTATTAACGTTGATGCAGTGCGTGTAACGTGCATAATTATTTTGTAAGTGATTGTCAATAATGTACTATTGGGTGGTCAAGGCTTTGTGCAGGCTGTACTGTACGCTGGACGCTGGAAAAGTAGAACCTTGGGGGGCGCTGATTGCCATCCTTTTGCAAGACCTAGTTCATAAGTTCATTAAAATCTATCGGAGAAACAATTTTTCGAACTAAAAAATTTGGTCCTTCGAGCCGGATCATATTAGTCTTTGATTATTCACTCGTATCTTCAAACTTTTATTTACCCCAATCAATATTCAAAATAAATAATTGCTTTAGTAATTTATTAAAAACGTAGGTATACAAAGTAAAAAAAGTTTGCTTTCAGAGCAAGAAATAAACTTTTAACACGCGACCAACAAAAACTAGTCACGCCATTGTCAAACATTGACAGATCAAACAGCCTTTATTTATATTACATAACTACAATTCTTGTGGTGCACTTGACTTAGTTACCTACAACTAAGTTTTAAGATGTTCTACAAGCCTATATGTTATGCATAGAATAGTTCAAGTAAAGTAAAGTTGAAGAGCGTACGTGAGTAGCTTTCATAATGCAAATGATGCAAGGCTTGGTCCTTGTAAAGAGGACTACACACACAGCATACTTATTTATGAAGTGTTGATGAGGCTTTTCCTCCACTGAAAGTAGAGCTAATGCCTTGGATCATGATTAAAAATTGCAATGATTTTTTTAAAGCTAGCTAGCGGCGTCGTTTGGGCGGATCGATAGCAGGTAGATGATAAGATAAGTAAGTCTTGAAAGGAAAGCAGTGCTCAATAATAATTATCTTGACGCGTAGATGTCGCACCTTAGTTCAGTTTAAACATTTATTAGGTACATACAAGTCATCGATCACTAATAAAGAACTACAAGTTTAATTAAAATTAAGTTGTGTTCTTAAAAATTATGTAACAAGTCCTTTTAAAAGGTGAAAGTAAAAGTTATTTCGCAGTCATTTATTGGCGAATTACTCATATCCGGGCGAGTCATATATAGTCATATTTGACCGAGCTTTTTGTCTCTTAGACATCAATCATAAATAGAGCTTTCATAATGATTTTTAGTTACCAAAGTGCAAAAGAAAGAAAAACAGTGTCTTTCAGCTCATAAAGAATAAAATTGACAGTGCAAAAACTTTATATAATATGGTGTATTATTCCTACACGAAATCGTACTCATCATTTGGAAACTTTCCAAATGCCTTTTTAACACATAAAACAGTTACAACATCAAATTCAGTTTGATAATTGCAATTCATTATTGATATTCTAGTTAGTTAGCCACATTTCTTATTTCAATTCAGTAATATTGCCAAATTAAAAAAAAAAAGCGAAATATTTGACATTATTTGCGTTGCTAACTTTCAGAATAAACGCTTTTGTTAGAGACAAGTGTCCCCTCCCCCCCCCTGCTAGCTAAGAGGTTGGTTTTGGATATGTGAAAAAAATCACGGCAGTAGTGCATAATAACGAAATTAAAGGGAAAACTATCACAGCTAAGTAGGGTTTACAAGTTAAGTATTCATAATCGGGTTATGGGACATCTTACATTTGCGGTTGCAAAAACAAGCTAAGTATCCCATACATTCCGTATGGGAGAAAATGTTTTTCAACTACAAAGTTAAGTTTGTTCTTGCGATAAATTCACCCCAACTACGGAACCCTTCATTGTGCGTGGTCTAACACGCACGTGGCCGGGTTTTCTAAAATATTTATACTACTTATGCTTAAACCGGGCGCTTTAACATCAGCATCACTCATACCGTAGTAATGCCTGTTAAGATTACGATGACAGACGCCAAATTCAATAGCATTATAAATAACTATTCTAATTTTAAATTTTCTATTCCGTTCGCGGTCGTCGTCATCACTGACCTTCAAACTGGTTTGCTAAAACCAAACTTTCACTTGCTACTTTCCCCTTTAGTCTATTACAACGTCGTCGTCGTTATTTAGTGTTTATCATAAAATGAGAACGCAGTACTTTGCATCTGTCAAAACTTGGCTTAAATAAATATCATTGGTATCTATATTTTTTTCTCAATTTATTTTGTCGGTGAATGTACCCACCTACATAATGGTTTATGATGACGATTAATTAAAAAAAAAAAACTAGAAACGAATGTTAATATAAAAAATACGAATGCATTTTTAACTAATTTAAGAAATTGAAGCACTCTAATTAAGTTAGAGAACCTCTCAGTCGCCAATAATTGCCGCAACCGGTCTTTGGTTGGCGAAAGAATGGCTGTATTTCACGTAAGTTATCATAAATTGCATCATAGCTAACAAATCATGTAATGGATGAGGGACCAAAATCGATAACAGTTCTACTAGTACTTGACATTGTCTCTACTTTTGGCTAGTCGACCCCGGCCTACATTAGGAACATCCATTGCTCCGTTAGTAAGAGTATGCAATAGTTAAAGTCTGATACACACAGCAATGGACTTCATAAGGGTCGGTGGACCAACCGCACCAGCTGCTTATTGCTTCATCTTGTTTTTAGCGATGTCGCATCAGTATTGTTGCAATACACTGATTTCAAAACACCAACAGAAGATTTTGCCATTTAGAACTTGCAACATCCATTAAACAAACGAACGTTTTTTTAAACGTAGAGTTCTTTTTTTTCTTTAAATAATAGGCGCCAAAGTTCACACACGCATTGAGTAAATTTTTTTTGCAATGGTAACTTTATGATCTGTCAAATTTAAAATACTGCAGGGTAAAAGACCCAATTGTCGTCTTTTATGTTAGAGTACATTTCCATGTCTGTATCGAGATACAAAGCGCTGTTTGATATGCCATTGACTGTTGTATCGTTATTATCAATAAACCCATTTGGAGTCGACAAACGTACGTACTCATGTCTAACGTCATTGTTTTCAATTTCACAAGTTGTTTTAGACCGTAAGTAGTTTTCTTTATGGTTTATTTTGCTTTGTTTTCGTTTTATGGACTGTCCGAAGTAGACTTATAAAAGACATGGCTATGTACTTAGTCGTGATCCCAGGATAAGAGTTTCCTGCCGTTTGTTTTAAGCCTATTGTATTTTATTTATTTTAGATCTTAAATATTAGTTTTATATTTTTTAAGTCAGTGCTTAGACATTACCTTCTTGTATAATCTGAACCGTTTTATTTTCCTTTTATCCCATTTTAACCTTATGTTTGTCGTCATTCTATAGTTGGTTTTGTTTAGAGTGGTGGTTTACTTAACATCGTTTTTATCGCGCTTCATTCTGATACATGATTACACAGAATGATTTGATGGGACGCAACAGATACACGCTGATACAATCAAAATTTTCCATTGTTTTCAAAAACGGTTCACACAATTTTACTCAGATAACATAACAGATGCCTAATAAAATCATTAATTGCTTACCTAGTTCACATAGAAAATACTTTTCAACACAGTTGCTCGTAAAGTGGCTCTTATTTAACCGCTCTTAGGTTCATAATGCAGTGTATTATAGACACGTGCTTTTTTCTTTACATAATCGCACTAGTGCGGTAATGTGCGCCATAGATAACTATTTACTAGTCGGAGTAATGACATGGCAGTCTGGCAGTATGGAATTAGTAAGTACTATCAAGGCACGACATGTCTTTCTTATTGCGACTTAATATAGTGTGACAAAGTAAACAGGTTTTTGGAACGAAGTTCTTTAACGCGGCTTCATTCTTGCGTCTGTCTTTTTCTAATTCGATAGAGAGAGAAAGAGAAAGTGTGAATTTCGTCAAAATGGAAATCTAAGATGGCGGCTGCGAAAATTTTCTCATTTTTCGTCATGGGTATCGTTTTCATAGTTTTCGATGGTTCTAAAGCCGATAGTGAGGTCAAAATGGAAATCCAAGATGGCGGCTCCGAAATTTTTCTCATTTTTCGTCATGGGTGTCGTTTTCGTAGGTTTCGATGGTTCTAAAGCCGATAGTGAGGTCAAAATGGAAATCCAAGATGGCGGCTCCGAAAATTTTCTCATTTTTCGTCATGGGTATCGTTTTCGTAGTTTTCGATTACGCTTACGCTTTTTCGTTTACGCTAGATGGCGCTGATAGTGTAAACATCTAAAGTTTAGCTCTCTATTTATTAAATTACTTTAAAATTGTTAAATTACCTAAAACAACATTTAAATGGTGTTTAATATATCGGTTACGTGGTGAAGTACGTGCACAAACGTTATCTACGTAAACTATGTGGTATTTACTAAATAAGTGAAGACAAGTTATGTGAAGTGCTAAAACTGAATAAAAGACTAAAAATCATTGTTTACAGTAACAAACCAATTTTGTTGACATAAAAACGCTATTAACTAAGTGACAAAGTGTTTACAAACAAACAAAAACTTTTGTGATAAATAAAAATGAACTTGTGATGTGAAGAAAAAATTCCACTCTGATGAATCATGTTTAACGACTCCTTGACCATTTGAAATAAGTACTAGCTTGCAGTCACATTTTTCGTCATTATACATATCGTTCCTATGGCCTGTCTATCTTAAGTTGGATTGACGAACGACTGAGTGCCGGTTCGGAACTCACGAGCTGGGATTCTTTTTGTGTTTTAATAACATAATTTAAATTGCGAGTACTCCTTTATAACTAAAGAGTACTGGTGTTGCCACCAAAAAAACAGGTCTGACAAAGTTAAACTAGTGTTGTACACGCAAAAAAATTACCCCGATTTGGGGAAAACAAAAATTAAATAAAAATAGTTGCAGACATTATGGGGCCGAAAATTAAATGCACTAACAGTGGCCGCAAGGAGCCGCTATGTGTTACTTGTTTTAGATGCAAAAAACAAGTTGATCACAAAAGCACATTATTATGCACTACATGTAACAATCATTTTGAATTTGATTGTGCTGGCTATCCGGAGAAAGTGTATCGCTTAAAAAATATAGAAGAAAGGAAGAAATTTAAATGGGTATGCAGATCATGCATTCAGAAAGCAAAAGAGCAGAATACGATCAGTCCCGGAGTATCCAATGTGACTTTCAGGAAAAGGCACTCGTCACCTAAACCAACCGGATATGTCACACCTAGCGTGTCAGAGGAGTCAACACCCTGGTCCACTCCAAAGAGTACAAACTCGGAAACACATGACTCACACATACTGACAATGGAAATGGATCATATATACGATGAGTCAACTGCCATGGCCATGACTGATAAAACATTGTCAAGAAGTATGGACCATACAATACTCGACTCAATGCAAAGCAATGATCTCAGGGAATCCATTGAACACCTTCAGATGGAACTAAAAAGTTCGCAGAACGAACTTGAAAATGTCATACTTGATAACAATGAGCTCCGTAAACAGAATGATAAATTATTAAAAGATAACATGACCTTAAAAGGATTCTTACGCCAATCTCCACAAAAAGAATATTACGTCGACGAAGGGGCAAAAAAAGCAAATGCATATTCTTTGCTGCACTCAAATATGCAGGTGTTCTTTACGCCTCCTAGAAACGTATTGACACGTACATGTAACGCTTCAGATACAAAGTTACAGCTAAGTGAGAGTATTGTAAACCTCCACAAAAATGTCGAATATTTGGAGAATCAGCTAGAACTAGCTAGAAACGAAATTGCAAACCTCAATAATCAAATTCGAAAGCTTCAAATACAATTAGAATCAAGCGGAAGAGATTTACAACTTCAGAAAAATATGACTACATCTGACGTACTGAATGATGAGCACACGAACAAGGTTTTCATCTTTGGCACACAACAAAGTGTCGGACTTTCATCTGTGTTGATGCGGTCAAGAGCGGCTACGTCGTATGTTAAATACGTTGTGACGTCAGAAACGAAGCCACACGCGCTCGCTAGTGAAGTAGTTAAGAATTGCAAAAATAGTTCAATATCAAGTACCTAGTGATAAACTCATCCTTTGTGTGGGTGAAAATGACTATGACATCAAGATCTTATCTTCACAACTACGTCAAATTCTTAATATTTTCAGTGATAATCATGTAATAGTTTTGAGCCCATTACAGAATATGTATCTGGATATTTATACCTTGAACCAAACTATACGTAATATTTGCAATGAATACAAACATTGTAACTTTATTGACTCTGAACATAAATTGTACAATACATGTAAATTAATAAACCATGTTATTGACTATTATGACTACGAAAAGAAGTATTTGAATGTTAAGGAACTAAAGAAATTAATATTGCGGAATCAATTAAATTGTAAGAAATCTGACGTCAAGGGAAAAAGTACTCTAAGGGGTACAATCCCTTATTACTTTGCACGACGCCAGGCAGAATGCGATGCTGCAAATGGTCCTGATATTGTTTCTACTAAAGCAAAAAAAGGTACTATTCCACATTATTTTAAAGTTTTAAACAAAAAACAGCTTTTTCGTGAATAACAACGGTGCTACAGGCAAACAAAAAACTTTCAAAATAATGCATCAAAATATCGCTAGTATTCAATCAAAAAAGGAAATACTGGAACTAACTTTGCTAGAATTACGAGACGAGAATAAAGAACCAGACATATTATGTTTGTCTGAAACCTTTATGCGTGCGGGGAATGAAAAATATTTAAAACTTAATAATTACGCCTTAGCAGCAGCATTTAGTAGAGACAAACAAAGAGGGGGAACTTGTATTCTCGCCAAACAGGGTATAATATATAATGAGCCTCCTTATATAAAAAAATATTCAACACAAAATTCATTCGAAGCATGTGGTATTGAAGTCCCTTTGTACAAATTGCTGATAGTGTGTCTATATAGAACGCCAAAGTCTGACCCCAATATATTTTTAGAAAAGTTCGACCAATTAATGTGCGAAACCTCTAAAAGATATGGGCCACGTACAAAAATAGCGGTTACTGGGGATTTTAACATAAATACCTTGAAACCAAGTAAGGTCACTAACTATTTAAAAGATTTATGTAGTAACTATAACTTAAAGATGCATATTAATGTTCCCACTCGAAAAGATTCTTGTATAGACCACATATTTAGTAACATAAAAACTACATCTGCTGATGTTCTACCTTTGTACTTATCAGACCACGATACAGCACAGTTCTTAGAGTTTCCAATAAAAGAACAAAGTCCAAGAACCATATCATATTTTATTTATAAAAAGGATTACTGCAACGAAAACTTGAAAAAATTCAAAGACTGCCTTGCAAGCATATCGTGGTCAGAAACGCACCTCGAAACGGACTTAAACAGGGCATTCAATAAATTTCACGAGTTTTTATGCCTATTATATAATTTATGCTTCCCTAAAATTAAAATTAAAATTAATAACTCTATTGCAAATAAACAAAAATGGATCAGTAAGGGTCTTAGAAATAGTTGCAAAACTAAACGATCGTTACGGTATCTATATTACAAAAATAAAAGTCGGTCGTACTTAATAAGATATAAAAAATATTCATCGATTCTCAAAAAATGCATTATGAAATCAAAAGTGAATTCAAACATTAATTATATACAAAATAGTCAAAACAAATGCAGAGCAACGTGGTCTGTCATTAACCATGAAATTGGGAACATAAAATGCGACACTAATATTTCAGAAATAGAAGTAGATAAGAAAATACTGACTGATCCCACTGACATAGCGAATACGTTTAATGATTATTTTATTGACTCGACTAACATTGTGACATTTAAAAACTTACAAGTTAATAATAAGTTTAATAACGCTTTAGTTCCTAATTCTATGTTTCTTAGTGCTATGACTGAAGATGAAATAAAAAAAGAGATTATGGCTTTAAATAATACTAACTCGGAAGGATATGATGGACTTAGTACAAGAATAATTAAAGCGTGCAGAGAAGAATTAAGTCCTATATTGACATATCTAATTAATCTTTCATTTTCGACTGGAACTTTTCCTGATGCTTTAAAGTTATCAGTTGTAAAACCCTTGTACAAGAAAAGCGACAAAAAAGACGTTAAAAATTATCGTCCAATTACCCTTATACCTATCTTGTCCAAACTGTTTGAGAAATGTATGCACAAAAGGCTTATCGACTTTTGTAGCAAATACAATATTATAGCAAAGGGACAGTTTGGATTTCAAAGGCACAAGTCAACAACATTAGCCATATATAATCTTTTGAGCCGTACCCTGAAGTCTTTAAATAACAATCACTTCACGACAGGACTTTTTTTTGACCTATCTCAAGCATTTGACTTTGTGGCACATGATATATTATTGGGAAAATTAGAAAGAAATGGAATAAGAGGTGTAGCACTGCAGTGGATTGCATCTTATTTAAGTAACCGCAATCAATACGTTGCTATTAGTAAAGTAAATGAAGATTTACTAACCTCATACTCCTCTGAGCTCAAAGTAAAAAATTGCGGTGTACCACAAGGGAGTGTATTAGGCCCTTTATTATTTCTATTATACGTAAATGATTTACCACAGCAGGTCAATCATAAATGTATATTATTTGCAGATGACATTTCAATCATAGTGACATCTGATAAAAAGTATAAATCAAAATTTGATCACGAAATTGACATAAATAATACTATTGACAACATTTTAGAATGGCTACAGGTAAATAAATTAAAAATCAATCTAGATAAATCTATGTACATACAATTTAATAAATCTAAACATGCCAAATACAATTTCAAACTTAATATTGATCGATTGAAAGAAGTTTCACATACAAAATTTCTGGGTATACTCATAGACCAAGATTTAAATTGGAAAATACATGTAGATAATTTGTGCAACAAGTCTAATAAGTTCGTTTATGCTCTCAGGCAAGTCAAGAATGTGACGAATAAAAAAACCGCCATTATAACCTACCATGCTTACATAGAATCGATTTTGCGATATGGACTTATTTTTTGGGGTAACAGTACAGATAAAAACAGAGTGTTTATCGCGCAAAAGAAATGCATCAGAGCCATTTGTGGGATCCGTACTGACGAGTCCTGTAAACCGCATTTTAAAAGGCTTGGTTTATTACCACTTCCTTCACTGTACATCTACGAGATATGTAATTTTGTATATAATAATAAGGAATTATTCAAGAAAGTCGATCAAATATACTCTCGTAATAGGGATCCATGTAGACTTGTATTGCAGGATACTCCTAAATCAGCCAAGTACTCTAAAAGTTTTCTGGTGATGTGTGTACGCATTTATAATAAAATTCCAAAAGAAATTAAATTGTTATTTAATATTAATTCTTTTAAAAACAGACTCTTTAAATGGCTGAATGAACATAATTTTTATGACATTAAGGATTTTTTTGACATTAAATTATAATTCACAAATAATGACGTCGATAATGTTTATAATTTTGACATTTTTAATTTTATAATGATTGATTTTATTGATTTCCTTTTTTTTACTTTAAGTTATGTTATGTAATGTTATGGAACTGTTGCGAATAATGTTTACTTTTATAATGTTTTCTTTTATTGTGACTTTTTGATTTTGTTCGTGGAGATTAATTTCTGACATTAAATAATATTATGTTATGATGATTGTATTGTGGAGAATGTTTTATAGCTTTGACATTTTATTTCTACTTACTAATTAATTCTAAGTATTTTGCATGCAATTGATACACGATGTTGTATAGCTAAACATGTGGACTATATTATATTACCAAACTGTAACACCTTTTATACCATGTTTAAGGCAAATAAAGACTTACTTACTTACTTACTTACTTACTCGATGGTTTTAAAGCCGATAGTGATGTCAAAATGTAAATCAAAGATGGCGGCTGTGAAAATTTTCTCATATTTCGTCATGGGTGTCGTTTTCGTAGGTTTCGATGGTTCTAAAGCCGATAGTGATGTCAAAATGTAAATCCAAGATGGCGGCTGTAATTTTTTTTTTCATTTCTCGTCATGGGTGAGAAAAATGCGAAATGAGAAATTTTTACAGCCGCCATCTTGGATTTACATTTTGACCTCACTGTTGGCTTTAGAATCATCAAAAACTACGAAAACGAAACCCATGATGAAACATGAGAAAATTTTCACAATCGCCATACTGTATTTTCCATTTGACCAAATTCGCACTTTCTCTCTCACTCTCTCTCGATAGAGAATAATTAGTAATAATTAGCAGCGAAATCTAATTTTTTCAAGTTTCAAATTTTGTCTCCACCTCCGACCGAACGTGATGGTAGGCTGTTCAGCGGTTTTGTCAGTGCCTTGCGCGCGCATCGTTACCCGAAAAAAAATCCAGCGCGCCATTTTTCATAAATATTATTTTGTTATCGTATATGTTGTGTGGTTACTGCAGGTTACATATTAAGAAAAATACGAACCGACGTAGAAACATTTTTACAGGAAGTGGATAGTCAGTACCTGGTAACAAAGGTCAGTTGAACTTTATAAATCTAAATGTATCATTTCTCTAAAGTTACGTTATTGTAGCATAAGTTCTTACAACAAGACGGTTTCTTTCCTCGCAAATGTGTTGAAAAACGTCGTACGAAACGCGTGCGCATTGTTCATTACCCACTCGGCTAAATTATCGCGCTCGCCTTTGGCTCGCGCGAATAATACCGCCTCATGGGTAATGACCAATACAGCACACTCGTATCATAATGTACTATTAGACTAAATTAATTTTCAAAATAATGTGATTATTTTAATTATGATTCATAATACAATCGAAGGCATATTGTCTGACTGCAAAGATCCCAACACTATAGTGTGAGATGAAATTATCATGAAATTAATAAAACATATGAAGTCTTTAAATCTTAAAGTGCGTAAAGTTAATCTCGTTAGCATGACTTACATCAGCAAAGGTATTAAATAATAAGTAAACTTCAAACCGCATTCTTCTTGCTAATTAAACATCCATTAGAATAGTTGAATGATTATTTTTACGTGTTCCTTAGTTAACGTATTCATTACATATGCACGATAATTGTTCGCATGCTCGTTATACTTATTTGGATCAATGCAACATGAATTAAATATTATCTAAGTTGTTACTGGATGTAAAACAATGAATTTTACGTACATATTTATTCTACTAAAATAACACAAAAAGTAATCAATTCTTTTTACAAATTCTAAAACAATAGTGGCTACCCCCGGTTCTGCATGTGCAACCTTTAAAAAGTTTAATACACGCAAAACAACTTTTAAAATGTCAAATCTGTGAATCTTCGCCACGCTAGAGCAAAACGCATCACTCAAATCGCGATTAGTAGCAACAACACTACAAAAAGAGCGCAGTAACTAACTGGTTGCTAAACTTGCTAACCTATCGCCTGCGGGCATCCTATTAACTTTTTACACTTAAAAAAAAAAAAATATTTTGATGTTCTATTACTTTACAAAACAAAGAAAAGTATAAGTTTTCTCACTCAAATTCGCACTAAAAATTTATTTCTTTTTATTTTAATTATGCCGTCCTCAATCAAGATTAATTGCTATTAAAAATAATTAATTAGTGTTGATCTTAAAAGTCAAAACCGTAAAAAAAACCTGCGTGAAAACAACGCTCACTAAACTACGAATAGGTAAACGCACCAATTACCGTCCATGCGATCACATTTTCAATAATTCAAGGGTGAACACCACTGTTGTAGGCACGTCACACGATAAACGTAGGCCAAGTCGTACTGGCTGTGCTCGGTCGATGCACCCGGTCCTCACCGTTAGCTCCCGAAATATTGCGACATACGGCAAGCCCTCCGTGATTCACAGAATAAAGTACCTTTATTATGGTATTTTTATATGTAGGGTATTGCCCTTTACCTATAGTAAACATGGCAAACAGAAATTAATATAGATTTAATCTACTGAGGTCAGACTGCTCATGTATGTATGTGTTATGTTTAGTTGGAGCTGGAGCATTACTACTGTTATGATTGCATATTCGTGTTTTTGACAAAACTGTAGCAGAATACGAATAGTTGATGACGTAATTGAAACTTGTACACAAAATTTTGTCTTCATCATAGTGGCCATTCAAAAAGCCTGTTACTAAACTACTTTTAGAATTCACCGCAAACCGAACTTCTTGGCTCTATTAACAATAGACATTAAAGGTCACAAACGTAGAGTGCCAGTGACCAGCGACTCAATAAAATCATCTTCATCACCTCCACTACAGTGAGCCATGACACTTGAACTGCACCAATTAATTTAAAAGCGTAAGGCTGTACCTATTCTTACTAATAGATGAAATCTCTTTTAAATAACATAAAACTCTGCGTTGATATTTTAAGGCTATTAATTTAATGGATAGAGCTGTCAATTGAATACACAGGGAAAAGATAAAGTAGCTGTTGGCTTTTTTATAGAATGAGTGTAGTGCTATAAATTGTCTTAGCACACACAAGAGGAAGTGAAGCGACGATTTATTGAGTTAAATTACTTATTTGTTTAAATAAAATGTTTATATTCGCGACGAGCACTGAAGAGTTTACCAGCAACTAGAAAATCATCTAACAATAACCCATTTCCCTCAATCGACAACCGTAAACTCATAACTTCCGCAATAACTTTATTATTATTAATTCTAGCATAAAAACAATAAACGCAGTTTATTCACTGTTACTCACTGTTGTCGTGTGTGTTGCTATCATTGTTTGTTTTTTTTTTCAGTCATACATTATTTTTATTCAATAAATAATGAAAAGAAGAATATCGGTTAATGTTGCTGTATAAGCTTAAGTTTTAAGCAATATTAATTGCATAATGTGTGTTCGTAACAACGTTATGTAAACATAAGCTTGTCGGTGTTTCTGTAATGTAGAGTATATGGTTTTTGTAACATTCACCCACTGTGTAATGTGTCAGCGAAGACACATCAGCGTCATTATTTAGAATCGTACGCTAACCAGTAGCTTTTAAAGTTCCCACGCATCGAATTATTTTTATTTTACGATCGACTATTCTCTATTCTCCGCCCTTTTGTGAATTACAGAAATAATGCTATACAGATAGGTAAGTATTAAAATAATTCATGTCTGTTCATAAACATACTGTTTACTTCTCGATATTACCATGAAAATAAGGAAACATTTTCAGAGAAAAAGAAACAAGTAGCATAGATGCATAGAGCGTAAGTATAATTTATTTGTTTATATCTACATTTTCTTCCCATTTCCCTATACCACCGACCACCGTCATAGATATGAAAATGAATAGATAAGCCATGAATACGTAAATAGCCTAGTGTTATTGGAAAATCAGGTACCTTTCTGAAGATATAACTTGAACAGGTTATTAAAATACAAAGGAAAAAAAAAAAGCAGGAAGCGAAACACTTGTTATTGTTATGTACAGATAATTGGGTCTGTCACCCTAATTTTAAAGCGTAGAGATTGAGTTTGCTATTTGTGCACTTTCATTCGAATGTCATCGCTAATAACTTTGGAACTTATAACCCTGGAACCCTTTATCTCTAGCTCTAGCACATAATATTATAGATCCGTACCTTTTTGCAGCATTACAAATCCTATTATCCCACTGAATGCACTGCACAACTCCCATTAATAACATCATAATATACCATACAGTTCCTGTATTCATCGATTCTATAGCTTAGTAGCTTACTAGTACCAACGAGATTGCTTCTAAGCACATAGCAAAATCTTTTATCACCTTGATAATTATGTGCTTCCCATATTCGCAATTATAACTAACTAGCTGCTGCCAGTGGCTTCGCCCGCGCGCGTGGACTATTTTCTGTACTATAATAATTAGTATGTATTATTCGCTTGACTGTTCAAGTGGACATCAGATTCTGATGTGCCTACCAATTAAAATTCTATTGTGTCTCGTTAATGACAGCTGAAGGTTTATACATAATATAAAACTTCCTCTTGAATCACTCTATCTATTAAAAAAAACCGCCTCAAAATCCGTAGCGTAGTTTTAAAGATCTAAGCATACATAGGGACAGACAGCGCTAAGCGACTTTGTTTTATACTATGTAGTGATAGTGATAAGCGGTATTAGGGTTAGTTTTTCGGGTTTCGGGATCTCATCGTAAAAATAGTGTCTATACCTAGCATGACAGCTCACTTCACCATAGTTTTCACGGTAATATTTAATTACAGAACGTAACGGCTGTTTTTATTACTGGTTTTCCTATAATTGACGTCATTTGTATCGCGAAAAATCCACGTAGTCCTTACAAATAAGGATGCTTAAAAGGACCTTACTTTTAAGGAACACTCCCCAAATATAAAATTAAGTATCGTTTGTTCTAGAATAAAACACTGCAGATTTATTGACTCATCATTTCATTAAATATGGAAGCATGGAAACTTTACAATGACATTTTTATTACTTAATTGCAGTTTCCTCGTCGTGGAAAAAGCTCGTTACAAAAGACTTTTTGTGAAAAAAGTAACCTATGTTTGGAAAGTGGAGCTCGCGGTCGATGCACTTGGCTGGGTCCCGTTAGTGCCGAATCGCGACGTCCCGTGGGACATTATACCTGTTTTGGGTTCCTCAGCATTATCACCCGTATGGAAACCCCCAGTACGGCAGATGGTGAAGCTGCGTGCTACTAATAAGGAAGCTTTTTTGCGCAAGTGACAAGCCAGAATTTTATTTCGCTTATACCTTTTTTATGGTTCGTTTCAGACAGATGAAAGTCCGGAAGGCGTTCGTTCCATCTTATTCACATAAATACATAATAATCTTCGATCATTTCTTTTGTATTGGGTTTTGACAAGATGTTCATGAACAGTGTTTTTAGGTTACGAACAAAAGTTTTCTATCACCAACAAATATCTACCTATTCAAAATCGTACACATGGAACGCTCACCTACTATTAAATAGGTTTAAATATTTTTTTAGCTACGTGATCGACATATTAACCGTAGCAAGCGTTGTCACAGGTACTAATCCATTTATTTACATGTCCGCCCTTTTGTCATGCCGTGCTAAACACATTAGCCGCCATGTAGGGAGCCAATTATATAAAACAATGTGTAGTTATCAGCATCTGTCAGGAAAACTCGTAAATAATATGTTTTGTTTGCAACTTCTGTTATTTGGTGATGATGAGTTCCTGATTGCTTGGCAGTTATGAGATTATGGGTTGCAGAACAGCATTTATATTTTTCTATGTTGAATGCTGTCTCTGTGTGATTGATTAAACTGTGAATTTTACAGTGATGATGCAGAATTTCTGAGTATAAATCTCCGATCACGGGTTCATGACTTCTATGACTAGATATTGGAACTCTGCCCGACAAATGATTATAAACTTGCCTTCGAGAGTTTGAGGTACCATCATTAGCAGGACTATAGGGCCGATGTGTTTGAAAATCATTAGGCAATAGAATGCACCGTGTTATTGACTTATTGTGAACACTTATTTAGACGGCACACTCATTATTACTACATGCCTCTAACGGCGCACAACACAATGCACTCAAACTCATTTCTCCATTTGTAGCTCCATTTATTGAGCGATGAAAAATCCACACTCACTGTTCATATTCTTTTCATTGTGTTCTATTCAAAATAATGTAACACAAAAATTACTCAACATTCTTTGTCAATTCTGGCCGAAAAATGGACCAAGTGATTATGTGCCTCATTTTTAGCACTAAAACCGCAACTCGTTTAAAATACATCACGATTGAATTCGTACGTAATCAATAAAAACTCCGAGATTCGTCTCAAAGCAACATCTTAAACAAGCACGCAGTGAAAGTCTTGGCCAGTAGAGCAGAATGGGGACAAATGACTCAGCCATTTTAACTGAGCTACTGCACACGTATGAGCATGGAGGACGCATGGTGGAGCTTGTATCCGCCAGTATGTTGCACCAAAAAAAACAACGTGTGAAACATTTCCGAATCTTGACAAGATAAAACAATGATTTAGCGAAATTCTATTGGTAATTGAGTACGAGAAGCTCTGTCTACTCTACTTCGTAGGTCGTTGGTGTAAGAACAAAAAAAAATAGAATATAATTTATTAAAACTTTCCTTTATACAAAAATAACTCTTTGTTAAAATATTTTGAGCTTTTCAGTAATTTTTCAGATACCCCACCATTGACGTTTAATTATTTTTACTAACGTGTAACTAAACAAACAGATACATACGTCTAGCCTATAAAAGATCAGCAATATTGATATAAATTGGTTTAATTTTATGAGAGCGAATTTTCATCGTTTTCAATGAAAGATAATAATTATCTCACCGAAAAATAAATACACACAGGTAAATAATTTATAGGTAATTTTCGTATGTTCGTATACGATAAAATCCCATTTTCTAAAACATGTATTATCTCTATATATACCGAGCCCCGGAAGGCTGTTAGTTGTTGAATTTATCCGCACTGCCTCTACTTTGTCAGTAATTTACGCCAAGTATCTAACATCAGCGCGTCTACAACGTTGTCTAGATACTAACACGTTGGGTTAAAGTAATAAATTACTACACCTTGGTTCACACGGTAAATACTGGCTTTCGCCTATAAAGCCTTCCATTGACGTCTTTAGAATTATTTGGAAAAAAAAAAATCTGCTGATTTAACACTTTTTCATTTTTCACAGTTTTTATCAGCGGCTCGTCAGGATCACTGCAATGGTACTTACTACTATACTTATCTGTTAGCTTATCCAAAGTATTCATAGAATTTTTTATGTAACACAATATACATTACGCCTGTATTCCACGCAGGATTAGGCAGAGGTGCACCTATAGACCCTATAGTAGGTACACCTACATCTCGCCAGTTATTAAACATAACTGGCGAGTGTCCCATTTGTGTTATTAATTATTTAACTGTTAACTAATATCCGTAGAAATGTGCTAAGGTCACGGTCCTTATAGTTATTAACTAGCTTTTACCCGCGGCTTCGCCCGCGTGGATGTCGCAAAATATCCCACGGGAACGTTCTACCGGGAATACATACCTAATAGGCAAGGAAAAGATCATTGACTAACTTTCAGCGGACGCAGTGGTAGGCTACTACCATAATTATTTTGTTACGCGTAATTTTGAAACTGTGATATCTCTTAAACTATTCATTTAAATGATGTGATGTAAAGGCATATTTTAATCGAAATTGAATGCCCAATTTAAATAACCTATTTAATTGGATAAGGATTAATAAGATACCGGTCAAAATAGCTTCGGAAATAACAATGAAAATTTTTAAATACAATTTTGAAAGATAAAAATGGTTATTGTGGGTCACCCTTAAAAGATAGACATATGCCATCGCAGACTTTTTTGTTGCAATTTTTAAGATATACAATACTCTAGAACATAAATTTGATTTATCTCTCACGACTTACGCAGCGCACGCCAGTAAAGCTCCCAGTCGGCATGATTTTTTCCGACATCTTCAACAATAATAGTCATATTTCAGCCAATTTACACAAAACCTTAATGAATTATACACTAAAACCTTCCACATGAATCACTCCGTCCAATGGTGAAAACCGTTTGAAAATCCGTTCGGCAGTTTTTGAGTTTATCGCGTTCAGACAGACAGACAGACAGACAGACAGACGCGGCGGGCGACTTTGTTTTATAATATGTAAGGATATGAACCATTAGGTATCTACATTATACTTATTTTTCAAATATTTTAATCAGAAGATCACAAAACAGTAGTGCAGATTCTGATGAACAACGAATGGTAGCGCAAAAAATCGATGCAGAAAGAAATTACCGTGATCTTATTTTTTTAAATAAGATTCCAATTCGAACTCTATAAACGTTAACTACCTATGCCAATTTATTTACTTACTACATATTTCTGCAATTTATTATTATGTCACATAATGTAATCGAAGGTACATAGGTAGGTACTAGAACCTAACAGGTAGTAAGTGAACACCAAATGTTTTGCGAAACACCCTTGCCGAGTAACTGCAGTTACGTAAATATTCGCCGACTAACCGACTTAGGTCGATTTTATCGTTTTTACCGACAACTGAACTGCTGTAGACTTTCACCCCTTTTTTGTCTTAAAAAGTTTTGCTGACATAATGGACGTTACTTTATTGTTTTTAGTAAAAAAAAAGAAACCTGATACATTTTGAAACATTAAATTAATGTTAGCACTTATGAATTTGTCGCGGCAGTCTTTTGTACAAGCTTCGTAGGCGTGAATAGTATCCACGTAAAGCATTTTCATTTTGGAAAGTAAATCTAAAATCACACGGACGGCTAATATGAACTTTACCCTATTATTTTGAAAAAGTAATAATGGACTCATTCATATATAATGTTACCAGTTACAAAAAGTTATAACGGTTTGGGAGATGCTCTACGTAAAAAGTAGAACCAGACACTAACAAGGGACAAAATATTGAATAGACTACACAAATACAAAAAAGTTGCATTAGGTATACGTTGAACGTTGGGCCAGTTGCCTCATGCATATTCACTTTTAACATATATTTATTGGTAGAGTAACCCCTAACAATAAGCTTGGCAAGTGAAATGAAGGTGTAGGATTTAAAAATGCAATACTGACGGTTGACTCTCATACCAGAGATCTCGTAGAGTATTTAAGTTATGTGCCAGAGATTGACGGCATTGCACCGACTAAACTTTAAGAAAAACAAGGATTAGCTGCTGAGACCTAAATAAAAGGGCACATACTTACGTCTACGATTTAGGAAATCCTAATAATTGTTAAAAGGGCATACACTAGCTGGACCCACGTCTACAAAATGCTTGCCTCCTATGTCTTACTTGGCTCAGAATCTTATGACACGTCTTTTATTCAAAAATAACAATAGCCGGATACATTTAGCAAACACTGACAGACCTAATAATATAAACCCTAGAACAGAACAAATAAATTGTCCTTCACTTCACATGTCACTGATCCAGTATATCTTGACCGCTCGTGGCGGCGCCACTTGCAAAGGCGAAAATAATGTCAAAATTATGTCAAATTCAGTACATTTTCGGTTTAGTTCTCATTTCCACCGCGTGTCAAGATTTCTGGTCTGGTCATAATAAATGGTATAACACATTGTTGACACATACCATCAACACCATTACGCTAATATCATTGGGTAAGAGCAGGTTTCCATTAGAAGCCTTGGAGTTCACCGTTTTGGCGCTAGAGCATAAAATTGAGCAATATTCAATGACAAATTGCATAGCATAATTGACAGTTTAAATTAGTTAATTGCTTACTAAATTCATTTTAATGTTGTTGTGTGCAATCTCGTGCTGTAATTAAAAAGTTTTGATTCCGATTGTGTGTGATTTACAAACAAAACTACCTATTCTAAACACAATATCTGCACAAGAGCATGACAAAAGAAAGCCTCGAAAAATTCTACTTTAAAAACACTAGGTATTCTCTTTGATGTTAACGTAAACAATTCTAACAAAAAAATGTAAACAGTTATGATTTTGTGATGTAAAACAGACTAATACTCGTACCAAGTAGAACCAACTCATCACTCATGAATTTTTAAAGATTTTGTAGAAAGTACCTATAATCGTTTCACTCGTTTGTTGATCTGATAGCTTAGAATAATATGCGTTATTATTCTAAGTCTGATAGTTTATCTGGTCATCATGGTACAGTTCTCTTCATTGATGCAGGTCAAAGGCGTCATCTCGTGTCGAAAATGACCGAGATAAATCCAGACTTCGATTTCCTCTCGATTATTCCAAGGATCAACTGCCGCAGGGTTACGGAGATAGTCAGTTTCATAGGTAGGTATAGAATCTATATAACCAAGACTGCTGCAGTACAACAGTCTGCTTTCTACAAAAACCTAAACTATTTTTAGTTGTGGCATTCACAAACATTGCTTATACAATAAAAATAGCTCCCACGAACGAAAGTAACCTAGTGAAAGAGGTTTCACTCTCAAGCCTCAGTTTTTAACAATAAGATGAATCTGGACCTAGTTTACAAGAATCAGAACGGCAGGTGGTTTTTTACACTTTTTAAAGACATGCTTGGTGCACACTGGCGGAATTCGCTGATAGAATACGGATTTGGACTTTTTTCTGGCGGTGCACTTTTCAATTAAAGTAAGTATTCTTTTTTTAAGTAGGTAGAGCGTGGATATGCAGTTGGCGCGAATGATGCGTCTAGTAAAATATAACCTTATGGGTTATTAGTTTAGGACACATTTTCTTAAAACGTACAAACAACATTTTAAAACGTACGAATTTATTCTCATAAAGAGCAATTCAATTCAATGCATCGCAGATAAATGTTTGTTTTGACCTTTTCACCAAAAAGGTCAAAACAAAATACCATCGAGCAGGAAGTTAACTTAATAAAAAGTTAAAAGCTTTACCTGAACTTTCCTACAAGGGTCAGTACCTACGTACTTTTTTGGAACGTATTTCGTAGGTACCGCAAGTGGTAAACCTTGATCGTTCACTTTTACATCAAGTTTACTTTACGGTTTACTTTTATTTCGAATTTCGAAGGTCTGCGCGCGCGCAATCAGTTGCGACATGATGAAATCTCATTATACTATACAAAACATGTAATAATGGACCCAATAGCCTTTGGACCACTCGTTATAAATTTTAATGAAGCAGACCTACCTATACTAAATACCTATAATATGTGCTCCAATCGTGGTGTTCGGGTCAAGTTCTACAACGATACCTACCTGAATAGTGGGATCCATGGCCAGCCGTAATGGGCCATGCATGGATAACATGGTTGATGAGATGTGCTAGGCTAGTAGGTACTTAATTAAAGTGGGTTCAAAGCAAACAGTGATTTTATTTCCTGCGTTCATATATCCCCGATTAAGTATGGTACTTATGAACTTTGTTGAATTTCTGATAGAGTGGTTCAAAAGACTTTTCCCATAAAATGACTCCCTCGGTCGTGAAGGCGTTGGGTTACTTAAGGGGTAGATACACAGATCTCACATGCCCAAACACCACTGGTCAGACTAGGGAGAGACCACATAAAAATCACCTATTGTGCCATAACTGGTATTGTTGTACCCATAGAAATACAAATTCTTATATCTATGGTTGTACCTAATAGTATTTAAAGGTACAAACCAGAACTTCCAGCCACTTACCCTATGTGGTAAAAATGCAAATGGTACCATCGATCATATTTTTTTTTTCTAAACTTTTTTATAAAACAAAGGTGTGTCATACAACATGGAGTAATAAAAAAAATACATACCTGAAATATGGAGAGCAAAGGAAATTCCAACAAAAACCAAGCGTCGATTATCCCACTAAGGATCTTTCACTGATAAATCAATTGAATTGAATGTCTTCACTGAATTTAACACTAAAGTTAAGAAAAACAAAAAAATATACTTAATTCGAAATTTAAAAATCGTGCGATGGCTGTACCCACCGCACCGAGTGTCGCTTCAACACTGAGATAGGTACAACAATGTACCCGATGTTTACTGTGCGAACCAGTCGATCTAGTCGAAATAAACGCGAACGCTACCTATAGAAAACCTAGTCAAAATTTACAGCTCCTTCAAGCATAAAAGCCTTTTTTGGAACCATGAACTGGGATCAGTGTCCCATTTTCAAAAGGATGGCGCGATTTCTCTGATTGGTTGAGCGTTGCGACCGGTTCTCATCGATTGGTCATCTCGACGCGACGGTTTCCCTAACTTTCTTTGACCCCGATTTAATCGTGTCGGTACATTTTTTTCGTGATTGCATTTTGATAGAATTTTATTGCAAGAATTCAATCGTTAGTGTTCCGATTGCTGGGTACGTCGCAATAAAAGGCTGTTTGGATGTTTCATTTTATATTTCTTTCTTTTTTTCCTCCTTATTGCACAGTGGCGGAAAGTCTGACTTTTGTTGATATTATCTTACTGGGTTCAATAAAAAAAAATAGCAGCAGATCAATTTTGTTTGTTTGACCTACTTAATTATGACGACTGATTGAAATATCATTCTTTTCATTCTACAAATTCTCAATTTATTATTGTGTTAGGTAGATACCAAAATTACTCGGTAGGTGTGTATCTACATTATTTTCTACAAAGTTCTCTGGAACTTGCACTTTGCATATTTTATTACAATTTAAAATAATCTTCTTCAAGGCCACTATGATTGCAACAGCACCAGTAAAGGCCATCCAGTAGCAGCAGAACTGTTAATTTAATGGTCGGTATTTATTATGCCGATGACTGGCAAGAATCAAGATCCTGTCAATTTCTTTCCCGTATTTTTTACTTGTTATTGAACGCTCTCATGTGTGTACAACGAGACTTCTTTTTTAAAAATAAAATGCTATCACAGAAATACAGGGGGCTACCGTTTTTGTGCTCACCACATGGGCGTACCCAGGGGGAGGGCAGGGGAGGGCAGCTGCCCCCCCCCCCTGGTTTTTGTATGCCTAAGAACTTTTGTCGATAAAAGTTAAGTTAGAGTCACGTTACGACTTCCTTTACAACTACAATATATCGCACACCTAGATCTAAACTGAAACAACTCAAAAAAGGTCATTTTTCAGGAGACGAAAAAAACGTATATCTGCATTTTTTGTTAGGGAAGTTATACAATTTAATTTGAATCTAGATAATAAATAGCTTGTAAAATGTCACTGCATGTAAACTGGGGCTAAGATTAAATCCTTTTTATTGATAATTGCTGTTTTTTGTGTTATTACACTTTAGGGTGGTGACTATGTATAAAAATTAAACACTATTTAGACTTGTAACAGTTTTATTGAATCATTTTGAGTTGTACTTACATTAGTACAAGAATTATATTAACAATTATTCAAACAAAATTGATCCAAACGAGTGGTGTAATATAAATTAATAATGAAACATTAATAAAAACCACACACTAGAAGTTATACATTAATGTACAGTTACTACCGATTAAAAAAGGAATCTCAAAGATAAAAGGGTGTTCCCTTTTAACTTTGGAGATTCCTTTTTTCTCTAAAAATGTATGTAGATATTTTTCTCTCATAATCAAAAATGCTATCTTAAACAAATAAATAAAAATAAAACTTTCATGTAATGCGGTGCTAATAATATAATCGCTAACTTCATTGACAATATGACTCTGAGGCTGTGCAATAGTATCAATCAGTAACATCTAACATCCCTGGACGAATCCAGTTCTTGATATTGAACTATCAACAACATTTTGGGTCTAAGGCTCTAGAGCCGTGGTTTCAATTTCAAAACTTCTCGGCTTCGAGGCTGTGCTACAGTGTCAGTAATAGCCCTGGTTTCAGTTTCAGAATCAGAACTACTGCTATTAAACTATCGCTAGAATTCGAAGAGTTTGATGACGTATTGACACTTGAAGAAGATGAAGAAGGAATTACTTTACGGGAAAGAATCTTCTTCACAGTATCAGAGTCATCTACGAAACTTTCTTCACTTGGCGAAATAATAAAATCAATTTGTCTGCTATGGCCTGCCCCCCAATTACGCAATGCACGATCAATTTTAAATTGAAACCAATTGAAAAAGATTGCCAGTCCGTTGCTTCATAAGTTCGACAAAAAATATTGAGCAGATTTTTTTTGTCGAACTTAAGGAGTGGCAATCTTTGTCAATTGGTTTCAATTTAAAATTGATCGTGCATTACGTAATTAGGGTGCTGGTTTAGTCATCACACTAGTGTTTATTGGAATATTTTGTTTATTTTTTTGTACTTCTCTATTTATAGTTGTAGTTAAGTCTTCTTCATTAGCAGTTAAAGGGTTTTCTTTATATCTTTCATTGATAATATCGACAAGTAAACGGCTTCGCTTCATTTTTCTCTGAAATAGAAAAAGCAGTTATTGTAAATTATAATTATCCAGCAATAGTGAGTTAACTCAAAAAAATCTTTAAATACAAAGCGGTAAATAGTTTTATTAAAAACAGTGAATTAATATACATTCAATTTATAATACTGTACACGATATTTATGTGACACATGTAAAATGTCACATTGTATATAGAAAAAACATTAAAATAAATTTGATTCAACAATAGTAGGATAACTAGAAATTTACATGTTGATTCATCAAAACAAATTCAAATCAAAATAGTAACTAAATATTTTCGTACCTTATCAAACAAAACTGGAACAAGTCAAAATATCCTTAAGTAATATGGCAGAACAATTCGCCAACACCATAACAACTTTTATTAACTTACGTCTACGATTCATCAAAACTGTAACAATTTGAAATGTCCGCGTTTTCGTTCTTGTTAATACGTGCACTCCTTATGACTAGTGAAGGTCAACTCACAATATACTTGTTTGTTTAGCTGGGAGGACCCTGACAGACGTTGATTCAACAAAATAAAGTTAACGCCATCTAGCGATTCATTTTATAAGCATTTATTGAATCTGTTATGTTGGATAGTTGCGTATGAACGCCGAACATTCGAATACAAGCATAACTCAAAATTGTCAATTTTTGAGTTGTCTCAGTTTAGATCTAGGTGTGCGATATTATTTTAAATTAAGTTTAGAAAAACACCGCGCTGCACGGCTTTTCATTTTGTATACATTATGCATAACCGACTTTAAAAAAGGAGGACGTTCTATGTTTCACTGTTTTTTTTATATTTTTTTATTAAGTACATGGTTAACGATATTTTCGTCATATGTGAAGCAATTTTGAAAATTCGTGTACTTATTATTTAAAAAAAGAAAATTATATGCGGTCCACAATTGCCCAAAATATCGATAATCAATCAATCTTCCTAGCCTTTTTCCCAATTATCTTGGGGTCGGCTTCCAGTCTAACCGGATGCAGCTGAATACCAGTATTTTACATTGAGCGACTGCCTATCTGACCTCCACAACCCAGTAACTGGGTAATACGGTACCCCTTGGTAAGACTGGTGTCAGACTTTCGGGCTTCTGACGACTCGTAACGACTGTCAAAGATCCACAAATGACAGCCGGGACCAACGGCTTAACGTGCTTTCCGAGGCACGGAGGAGTCTCGGTATGTAAAGATGGTCACCCATCCACTGACCAACCCCGGCAAGCGTAGCTTAACCTGATGGATCGACCCGTGCGGCTTGTTATTACTTAGCCACGAGCTCCTCAAAAAGCTCAAAATATCGATAAACATAATATAAAAAAGCTTAAACGTCCTTTTTTGAAGTCGGTTAAAAATACACGAACGCAGCAGCAATATCAAATTACGTAAAATATGTGGCGGGGGGGGATTTTGATTTGCCTCCCCCTGGGCCAAAACCTGGGTACGCCCATGGCTCACCAGTTGGCGCCACTAACGAGTAAGGTCCTGCCAGTACTTCTATTTGATATGTTTTGGATATACAATGTCGCCCATGCGCATGTGACCGCCCGTAATTTTCTGAATATTCATGAAAAAATATCGAAAATAAACTTCAAAAGGGGGGGTCTATCTATAACATTTTTCACTAGTTTTTTTAAAATAAATACACAATTTTTTACCGAAAAAATGACTTCGATTCCGTTTTTTCTTTCGTAGTCGATAATTTTTTGTAAAAATTTTAATTAACCTGTTAAAATAACTCATAAGCTTTTGGAAATAATAAACAGAATCCAAATCGACCCATAAACTTCAGAGATGTGTCAAAAAACAGAAAGCAAATCTTTAAAAAATTAAAAATTGAATAACATGAAAAATGTTATAGATAGACCCCCCCTTTTGAAGTTTATTTTCGATATTTTTTCATGAATATTCAGAAAATTACGGGCGGTCACATGCGCATGTGCGACATTGTATATAAGTAAAGTAAACATTATTTATAGTAGGTAATGGGTACTTTATACAATGTTTATTTTGTTCAATGTTAATGTTTGTTTGTTAATGTTAATGTTTCACAAGGGGGAGAGGAGAGTGCAGTGAACTGCAGTGAGATATCACGTGTACTTAGAATAATAACGCATATTCTAAGCACGTGTATTAATTTTTTCGTTGAACGCGCATTTCTAAACCAAAAAGCGGACCCCCAATAAAATGTTTATCTTTCTTTCTTTTTAAAGATAAAATATTCTGTAATTTTTTAAGATACCTACTTTGCACCAAAAAAAATCCAAATCTCACCACGTATACCAGGGGGGCGTCTGAAAGTTGGCAACGTCGCAAATAAATGTCAAATATTTCGCTGTGTTGATTAATTTGATAATATTTCTGTATGGAAATAAAAAATGTGGCTAACTAGCGAACTAGAATATTGATTATGAAATGCAACAATTAATATAGTAACACCGAATAGTTAGCTTTAGATGTAAAAAAAGTATTTAGAAACTTTCCAAATGCCTTTTTTACACCTAAACCGGGTACAACTTCAAATTCAATGTCATAATTGGAATTCATTATTAATATTCTAATTAGATAGTTAGCCACATTTCATATTTTCATACAGTATTATTTCCAAATTTTAATCAAAACAGGTAAGTATTTGACAGCTATTTACGACGTTGCCAACTTTTAGGATGCACACTCTAAAAAGTTGCTAAAAAAATCACGTGGTTTATGCCCACATAGCTAGATCGTCTACTAGTTAACTTTCTAAGGTATAAAAATAATATTAATTTTACTCCAATAGTTAGGTACAGTCTTCGTATTCTTGGGTTAGCTAGCCTATTAGTTTGCTCAACCGTATAAACACATAGCCATTTGAATTCGCATACCCACCTATTGGCTATTGCGTATTAAGACTTGCATTTCGTAAGACAGGTCTATGGGTTAAGTGAGTCTCCTTATGTGTAGGCAGGAAGACACAGACATAACTGGAAAAACTCGGTATTTAGGACACTTGTGATGTGAACAAAAAAACTCCACGGATATACGCGGTCTTCTTCACCATCCATCTTGCTGTACGTCCCGCCAAGGCCACGCATTGCATTTGCATTGTACAGCAATTATAATACCTAATAATAATGGTACGGACATACGTGCTCAAAAAAAAGCATGCTCTTAAGCTTTCTTAAAATGAGCATGCTCTGCAACTGTTCACATTTGCCAGCAATAAGCATTCTTGTTTGCAGGGAGCATGCTCGAAAATCAAACGTCGGTTGATTTTTGAGCACGCTCAAAATAAGCATGCTCATTACTAGCAATGAAGGTACGGTCAGACGTGCTCATTACTAGCACGAAAGCATGCTTATATTGAGCAAGAGCTCATTAGTAGCACGTGTGTCGCATCATTGCTAGTAATGAGCATACTTATTTTGAGCGTGCTCAAAAATCAACCGACGTTTGATCTTCGAACTTGGTCCCTGCAAACAAGAATGCTTATTACTGGCAAATGTAAACAGTTGCAGAGCATGCTCATTTTAGGTAAGCTTATGAGCATGCTTTTTTTTAGCACGTTTGTCCGTACCGTGATGCGATGCGACACACGTGCTACTAATGAGCACTTGCTCAATATAAGCATGCTTTCGTGCTAGTAATGAGCACGTCTGTCCGTACCTTAATGGTAGCAACTGTTCACATTTGCCAGCAATAAGCATTCTCTTTTGCAGGGAGCATGGTCGAAAATCAAACGTCAGTTGATTTTTGAGCATGCTCAAAATAAGCATGCTCATTACTAGCAATGATGCGAGTGATGCGACACACGTGCTACTAATGAGCACTTGCTCAATATAAGCATGCTTTCGTGCTAATAATGAGCACGTCTGTCCGTACCTTAAATGCATCGTGTATAATGCGTGGCCTTGGAGGCGCTAGGCGGGATGTACAGCGAGATGGAAGGTGAATAAGGCGCTTAATAATGCTGTTTTCAGCTCTTGGCCATTTCTGAAGCATATTATGTCACTGAGTTGGCCGCAGTCTTTCCCGCTGTAGCTGAACCCGAAGAAGCCTATGCACTGCAAGTTTATTAATCATCAAGCTTTGAAAGATCCAGTTGAATTTTTGAAATCAAAGATTCTACACAAGCTTTTTTAGAATTACTACGGTAGATAATGTGATGTGGCACATTATCTACGGTAGTGGGCAGTTAAATAATGCAATATCTCCTTCGGAGGTTTGAGGATGGTGTAAAAGTTGTTTTTTTTTGCTATGAACATCCAAAGCCTCATAATGTTTATCAAAAGTTAACACAATGGGCCTGAGAAGAGAATATTTTAACAACAGTAATAGCATAGAACGCTGGTCCCTCTTTTCACATGGTGCTCGTTGGCTTATTGGGTACGTGCATGGCATGCGTAACTACCATATGACGACGATTTTAAGTATCTGAAAAGTCGATGACAATACAGACAAGTGATGTTGCAACCACAAACATAAAATTACGAAAAACCTTCAGCGCTAAATTGTTTGCAATTTTCAAGTGACAGATTATTCAGCGGATGCGTTTTATTACAAGCAGATAGTTGTTGCATGTGATGAGGCGTGCATGCGGCCTTGTAACAGATGTGAACGAATCACAGAGTACTTTATATGAACGAATCTTTGATGTCCACGGTTCAAGGCTCTTCAGATATTGTTCTACGGATTGTAATAATGTTTTCTATATATTTTTTAAAGAAATATTAGAAATGTAAATTATACGTACCTATTTAAATGAAATAAAAGAAAATATTGCGATACCTTACCTACCTCCCAATAATAGAAGATCTGTTTCAGAGATTTGAAAATTACTGAGGTTTCGTTTCGTTTCTTTATTTTCATTGAAAAAGGTCGTTAGTAAGTAATCCATAAATAAAATAACATATGTTGCAGTTTCCTTGGTCTAGTAGTCTAAGCGCTTGATTGAAGAAAAGTTGTCTTCTAGTTTGTGGATTTCTGACATTGACAATTCACAGCTGTCATTGTAGCCAAACAACGAAAATGGCGAACGTTCCATTTGTTGCGGTAAAAACACACTCTCAAAAAGTTTGCTCCCTTTACAAAAGAGCTCTACGCAATTTGGAGGCGTATTACGATAGACGGTAAAGTTAACTACATATTTAAATGGATAACTTCCCTTTCTTTGCTTTTGTTTACCCCATTACGTAATTCTTACAAACATAACCACAATTTATCCCTTTTTTTCAGATACCTTTTGATTTTTAAATCCTTTCCTTGAGAAAATCCTACACCAGAAGTATTTTTCATGTGTCCATACATAAAAGGTTATTAAATTATTGTTTTAAAATAACTTTAAAAACCATTGCAATTCGAATTGTATTGGTTTGTTAAAATTAGTTTGTTTAATATGTGTTTAGTTCAAATCTTGGTCAAATATATTTAGATAAGTTGTGAGTTCTTTTTAGAGAGTAATTAAGTAGAAGAAAGCATAAAGTAGAGAAAACAAATTAGAATTTGATTACTTTTCATGTATTTGAATTCATATCCAATCTACTACTGTCATCCTTCAATTTAAATTTCCTCTTTGATCCCATTTTCCATTCCTATAATAGAGAAGACACAAAAAGGGTCTAACTACACCTTTTTCTAGTTAAGTAGGTATCAGGATTTGTTTATCAACAATATCAGTTCTGCCTGCCACCACTAAATATGCTTGTGTATTTAAATAATAACCAAGATATTATCTGCTGTCAAACAGCTGAATGATTCAGAATGAAACCTAGGATTTACCAATTGAATGCCGGTAAAAGTCTGAAATTAAGGATTATTATAGAACAATTTGGACTTTTACCGGTGAGACTTGGTAAATCTTAGAATTTAGCGGTAAATCCTAAGATTTACCGCAGTTCGGGCTTTTACAGTAACATATATAAGTACTATGATGTTTTTATTATTATTTCTATATATTTTATATTTAATTACAATGTATTTTTTTATGTGTATGAAAGTACATCAAATGTGAAGTCACAAAATAAAATTAACAATTCTGTATATTCCAGCAATGTATACCGGTATCAGGCGGTACTCCTTCGGGAGAGGTTCAACAAGCATGCCAAGGAGGTTGATCTGATTAAAGCAGGAGAGTTGCTCAAGGAAGGAGAGCAGGAATTGTTCTTAGTTCAGCATCCTCTTCCAAGAGTTTGTAAGTTGGATATTTTATTTTACATTGGTTATTTTAATATATTTTATTTAGTGCACTGTAAAGCACTGTGCACACCACTATAGTTGCCGCTCTACGAACTGAGTTGTCAGGCCATAAATATTGTTATTAGGCTGTCTTGCTCGCACTTACGAGGTTTATGTATGAAGCAGGTAGCAAACTATTGATAACACACGATAAAAAGGAATTCTGTTGTATGCTGCCTTTGCCTTTGACGAGCTCAGGCGGGTGTCTGTAAAAGAGATCTTGAAATTCTGTAGCCTTTTCCCAACAATTTTTGAGGTTGGCTTCTAGTCTGACCGGATGCAGCTGAATACCATTATTTTACATGGAGCAACTGCCTATCCTCCAGAACCCACAACAACCTCTTGGTAAGACTGATTGTCAGACTTTCGGGCTTCTGACGACTTGTAACGACTGTCAAAGATCCACGAATGACAGCCGGGACCGCCAACTGCTTAACGTGTTTTCAGAGGCACGGAAATGGTTTCTATCAAATGAATAAAAATAAAACTCCATCTCATGTAGAGATAGATGGCCCCGTGGGCTTTGATTGGCTTATCTTTACATACAAAAGATATTTATTATCAATTCACTTAGGTTCTATCTAATCTCCTATTGAAAAAAATATAATGAAAAGCAGCTAGGTATTTTGTAATAATGAAAATGCATCAAGATCATTTGCAACAATTTGTATTTCCCAGATTTTTTGTCAGACTGCAATGCAATGCAAAATTATTATAAATAAATTCAATTTATCTTACAAATTGCTTGCAGTGAAAAATTAACTGCAGGTGGGGTGTTCAATAAATAGTGAGAATGCGATACATTCTCTTTGGAAAGAACAAAAATAAATACTGGCAGGCATAGCCCAGACATTAGTTAAGATGATAATAAAAAAAGCAATTAATTCTCTTTTGTTTTTTAAAAGTAGAAGTCTATTGTTTGCGTCGTTTCGGAACGTGTTCTTAAAAATGGATAAAATTGAAGTTCGCGCGGTAATAAAATATCTCTGCTTGAAAAATTTTACTACGGAGCAGGTAAATCAAGACTTGAGAGCAACATAAGGGGTTCATGCTCCTCCATATTCTACGGTTGCGCGTTGGTGTGCTGAGTTCAAGCGAGGAAGAACTTCCACTAACGACGACCCACGAACGGGACGCCCCATATCGGCAGTGACTGAACAAATGATTAAAAAAGTTGAAAATATTGTCTTGGCGGATCGTCGTGTTACTGTTCGTTTTATAGCTGAAGATGTAAAGATTTCGATAGGAAGTGTCCATAATATTATAAACGACCATTTGGGTATGAAAAAAGTGTCAGCGCGCTGGGTGCCCAGAATGCTTTCTGACGCGCAGAAACAAACTCGACTGAGAATTTCACAAAGCTGTTTGGATTTGTTACAACAAGATCCTGACCGATTTTTGGCTCGATTCATAACTATGGACGAAACATGGCTTCACCATTATGACCCGGAAACGAAACAACAGTCCATGACTTGGAAGCGACCGTCATCTCCAACTCCAAAGAAATTTAAGGCGATTGCATCCGCCGGAAAGATCATGGACGCTCTTTTCTGGGACAGCCAAGGGGTGGTAATGATCGAATATCTTAATCATGGTCCATGGAGCCACTATTACGGGGACTATGTACGCAGGACAAGTAACAAAGTTACGTGACGAAATACACAAGAAACGGCGTGGCAAACTCGCTAAAGTTGTTTTGTTTCACCAAGATAACGCCCCTGCGCACAAGTCCAGAGTTGCGATGGCTGCCATTCAAGAAGCTGGCTTCGAATTGATGGAACATCCTCCATATTCACCGGACCTTGCTCCTAGTGATTTCTACCTATTTCCGCGCTTAAAGGAACATCTCAGGGGCCAGAAATTCGAAGATGATGACGGAGTAGTCGCCGCCGTAAATGTTTTTTTATGGGATCAATAAGAAGATTTTTTTAGAAAGGGAATTTTAGGATTAGAGAAAAGATATACAAAGTGTATAAACCTGAAAGGTGACTACGTCGAAAAATAAAATAACATAATTATAATAAAAGATAATTGCGTCTTACTCATTCTCACTATTTATTGAACACCCCTCGTTTATTGTTGTTACTTTCCTATTGGTAATAGATACAAATGATCATATTCACAAATATGTCACTTGCTCAAGAAACACAATAGATGTAGGTCCTGTGCTGTTATTTATATTTCTATGGTCCTGAGTCAGTAAAAGAGATACATATCATATATACAGGATCCAAGCATTAATCAAATAGATGCTGTAATATTATGACTGCCTGCAGTTAAGTAACTGACTGCAAGTATTTTGTGGGACCGGTGCCTTAGTGATCAAAAATGCTCACAACAGAACTAAAAGCAGCTTCTTTTGATTTGTTCCCCTAAAAGTACAGTTCCGTTACCGATCGCAGGCCGCAGGCAAACCGACATGTCGCTGGGGGAAGGTATTTCATAGAAATACATAAAAACCAGTCGTTTCGCAGCGACACGTCGCCTGCTGCTGCAGCCTGCGGTCGACTACGGAATGGTACCCTACCGCCTGAACTAATCCTAACAACCCATCTTCTCTCCCCAGTCGCAACAAGCTTGGGAGGCGTTGCCCACGAGCGTGTAGTGACTCCTCCCGACTGGGTCATAGACTACTGGCACCCTCTCGAGAAAGCCCATTACCCCGAGTACTTCAAGCGTCGTGAACAACGAAAGAAGGAATTCATTGCCATGTGGGAAAAAGAACATGGCCCCGCCGACAAACAGCAAGAGAAGCATTAAAGTTTTATTGTATAGTTGTGTAATATAGTGAATTGCGTTTATTTAGTTTGGTGTTTTATTTAACGCCTATTAACCTTTTGAAGAGCAGGGTGGCCCAGTGGTAACGGCCCCGACTTACAAGTTGTAGGTTGTGGGTTTAAACCCAAGCAGGCGCTTTACTTTGTGCAAATAATTTCATCACCACTGCTCTCGAAACAGTGAAGGAAAACATCGTGATGAAACCGGCATGTCTTAGTGTAGCGGCACACCTGCGGAACGTTCGGCACGGAACGTTCCGTCGTCCGTCGCGTCATGTTACGCTTGCTCATGAACGCGACGTAACGTTCGACTGATGTGTCATTGTAACTTGAAAAACATTAGGAGCGTATTCAACCGAACTTTCCGCGCCGTACGTTCGGCAGGTGTGGTGCGACCCTTAGAACCAAAAATTCGAAGACATGTGACATCTACCAACCCGCACTGGGCCCGCGTGGTAGATTACAGCATTTACAGCCCACTCCCTCTCACAGAGGGGAGATCTGTGTCCCAGCAGTGGGAACATTAATAGGCTTATAGTGTAGTGTAGTGTAGTGTCACCTTTTATGATTTTTGCTGGTGGTTTTTTTTATTACCACCTCTATTATAATGAAGGTTTAAGGTCGCGTCTTAAAAAAAAGCTGCCTTCGCACAAATCCGCGCTCATACTAGAATCAGCGTCGTCGCGCGCCTACAGAATTATTTATAGCAACATTCACAGACACATAAACCGCGTCATTACCTCATGCCGTTTAGCGGGTCACGGGTCACGGTATAACCTTCGTAGGCGAGGAGCGAAGCCCCAACCTCGCTCGCCACGCCCCCTTGCGGGGGCGTCGCGACATCTCTTTATAATGTGCAGTAACTTATTGAATGTGAGTATGTTTAGGAGATGAGGTATACCTTGAAGCTTATCTTCTAGTTTAGTGTAAAAAGGACATTTACGTCTCAAGCTTTTAAGAAAATATTAAAGTTCTATGTTTACGTAAGTTTTATTTAGTACTTTTTAGCATTAGGATTTGTTAAAATATCTGTTCTATCACCAAATATCCAACAAATCCAACACTCTTTTTAGTTCCACAGTTTATTTATCAAGAATTAGAACGTATTTTTGAGTTTATTATATTTTATACTTTTTATTTATTATGTCTCTGTTAATAAGTACGATACTTTAGCAAAGAAATCTTATGGCATTCTTACGGCTGCAGCATCAGATACTAGACACACCTTGAGCTATAATAGTTGCCATGACAGAACCAACGAGCTCAAAGACGACACTATCTTATTTAGTTGAGGAGTTTAATTTTTTTTAAAGTGTTTCTTTAATATTCGAGTTATCTGTTTCTACACACTGTTTCTGTGACAAATAAATCAATTTGTCCTTTTTTTTTGTATTTCCTCCTTTCGGCTCCATCATCAGTTCCTGAACACCAGCTAGTGTCAATACATATCCAATGAGAACAAACACGATGGTGCTATCTTTTTTGGTTGAGGTTTTCCCATGGCCGCCTCCCGGATCCATCATCAGACCCTGAACACCACTTAGTATCAAAGCACTTGTTAATACATAACCAATGAGGTCAAACACGATGGTGCTATCTTGTTTGATTGAGGAGTTCCTATGGCCACCTTGTGGCTTCATCATCAGACCCTGAACATCACCTGGTGTCAAAGAACTTGTTAATATATAACCAATGAGACCAAACACGATGGTGCTATCTTGTTATATACCTTCCGGATCCATCATCAGACCCTGAACACCGCCTAGTGTCAATGCACTTGTTAATACATAACCAATGAGTCCAAACACGATGGTACCTACTGTCTTTTTTGATTGAGGAGTTCCTATGACTAACTTTCAGCTCCATCATCAGACCAGCTCTATGATATCATCATCAGCCTCAAGTTCCTTTGCCAGTCTGTGCTCCTGCTCTTGCTACTGTGAATATTTCTATGGGTGACAAGGAAAACAACTTGAACGGGCGGACGAATGATGAAGGGTGGGTTGAAGTTCGACACAGGCGTTCGGGTGTCCTTCACCACACAATCCTCACTTTTGAAAAGTTCATGAAATTGAATTTTGAAAACGCCAAAAAATAGTCAAGAAATAGTCATAAATAGTCACCAAAGTTAAAAAAATAGTCGCATTAAGATTCCGAAGTTATAGCTATAAGTTGGTGAGGATTGTGGGGTGAACGTCTCCACACAATCCTCACCTCAGTGCAAGCAAACGGCTGGGAGTATCGACTTGGTTTCAATTCCAAAAAATAGTCAATAAATAGTCGTAACGCTATGCCAAATCTCGAAAATAGTCATTAAGAGGTTCCAGAGATATAAAGGTGTCTTGGTGAGGATTACGTGGTGAGCCTTTCTCGCCACAATCCTCACCTGATTACCGCGGAATGCTTACGTTTTTTCATTTGAAATTGGTGTCAAAAAATAGTCAAGAAATAGTCGTCTCCAATCACCATAATTTCGACCTGGTTTAATATGTAGAAGTATGTTAAATTTCCATCTAAACTTCTACATACATTATGTTTTGGTACAGTCGCGAATACTTAAATTGCAAATTTATTTTAATATTGTTGTATATTAATATACGGTAATAAAATATTGTAGTTACTTACGTTTTTATTATTTCTGTCAGAGTTTAATAAATACCAATCTACCTGTACATGATATTCCTCCAATTTTAAATAAGTATGTTTCTTGCTATTATTTCATTTAGACATTTCCTTCCGGTTGGCTTTGAGTTAACTGATTTCACAAATGAAATTGAACGCGATCAGCATTTCTAAAACGCGTTCAAGAGCTGTCAGTGTCAAAATTGTTATAATTGAACGCGTTTAGATGTGCTGAACGCGTTTAATTTCACTGGTGAAATCCGCACTAAGTCTTTATTTCAGATTAATTTTATTGTAGTATGAGAAATTAAGACTTCTACCTACTTACCTATTATTAAAATAACTACAGATATTCATTATAATTTTATATTCTCTACTTTGTTTAAGTAGGATGGTATAATATTTACTTTATACGTGCTCGGTAAGCACCATTATACTTTTTTTTAAATGAGGCAGAATGTACGTCATCATTATTGTTGTACAGACGCCAGCACATCAAGTTACTACAATCTGTCAAATTTCTTTAATAGATTTTCAACTTTATCGCTAAAGAATAAGGTTCAATGTTGATTGGGAAATTTTGACAGATTGGAGTAGGTTGATGTGCTGGCGTCTGTACAAATGTGCGGATAGAAAAAATTTATGAAAATTCATGGTTAACGTGCTGAGTAGGCAGAAAAGGTATATGAAAATCCATTGTTAACGTGCTTTTTTTTAATTTTGGGCAATTCAGTAACTAAATATAGTATAATGCCAAAAGACAAACAAGTTTTTAAAGTCCGCAAAATGATACTGGCCATCTTAATTATTGTTTTACGAGTTTACGATCGAATAGTTTTGTTAGGAAAATAAAACATGTTACACAGTTTAACAGGTATGTGTATGTAGGTACTTAGTAACAGAAATCATGAATTCTGTAGATTCAGATATATAAAGATAATTATATACCCGGCTTCGCAATAATTCTATACTACACTTAAACCTTCCTTATGAATCACTCCGTCAATTGGTGAAAACTGCAGGAAAACCCGTTCGGTAGTTTTTGAGTTTATCGCGTTCAGACAGACGCGGCGCCGGCGGAGGGATTTTGTTTTATAATATGTTATGATTATGTTATTCATTATTATATATAAAACATAGTTAAAATACCTACCTAAAATAGCTACATAACTAACAATAATGCAAACAAAAAATTTGTTGACCACTACAAATACGAACATAATAATTTTGTGCTCGGCTGTACTCGACTCGAAAATGTATGTAGAAGTTTAGATGGAAATTTAACATACTTCTACATATTAAACCAGGTCGAAATTATGGTGGTTGGAGACGACTATTTTCAAGAAATAGTCGTCTCCAACCACCATAATTTACACCAATTTCAAATTTCTATTTTTTGACACCAATTTCAAATGAAAAAACGTAAGCATTCCGCGGTAATCAGGTGAGGATTGTGGCGAGAAAGGCTCACCACGTAATCCTCACCAAGACACCTTTATATCTCTGGAACCTCTTAATGACTATTTTCGAGATTTGGCATAGCGTTACGACTATTTATTGACTATTTTTTGGAATTGAAACCAAGTCGATACTCCCAGCCGTTTGCTTGCACTGAGGTGAGGATTGTGTGGAGACGTTCACCCCACAATCCTCACCAACTTATAGCTATAACTTCGAAATCTTAATGCGACTATTTTTTTAACTTTGGTGACTATTTATGACTATTTCTTGACTATTTTTTGGCGTTTTCAAAATTCAATTTCATGAACTTTTCAAAAGTGAGGATTGTGTGGTGAAGGACACGCGTTCGGGTCGTTCGCTTGGTAATGTTATGCGGGGGACAGCTGCGCCTGGCACCACTAAGTTAGAGGCTTCTGAACGATGGAGATATCTACACCTTTTCTACGTAAAGCAGGGCACTACTGATAGCCAGGTGCGGGAGCACCTTCTTACCATCTGCGGAAAGGATATCTGCACAGTTGAATTGCTAAAATCCCGTGGCAACTATGCATCTTTTAAGTTGGGGGTGCCCTCGAAACTAGCCGATCAAGTATCTGCGGTTCATAATTGGGCAGAGGATATTTGTGTAAAACCGTGGCGCCACAACTTTCGTGCCCGAGTAGTGAACAATTATCCCACTAACATTCTCGCCACCGGTCCGCCCATCCTCAGTAATCGTAACAACTGCCTACGTGTATTATACCAAAATGTCCGTGGCCTCAAAACAAAATTACCTACATGGAGATCGAGTTTGTTATTATCTGAGCATGATTTAGTAGCAGTCACAGAAACAAACCTAGATAACTCAGTGGAAGACTCAGAATTGACGGACGGGGATTGGCGTATCCTACGTAGAGATAGAGTGACTCTGGGAGGCGGTGTGTTGCTAGCAGCACGCGATGGCGTTACCATGAGCAGGCAATATGACCTAGAAACGGATTGCGGTGAAGACCTGTGGGCAAGGATCCAAATGAATGGCCGAAATATGTATATGTGTGTTGTCTACATCAAGCCCTCTGCCACTGACGAAGACTACATGACGTGGTTTTGTAAAGTTGAGAGCATTATTACAAATCTAAATGGAAGAGTTATGATTTTAGGAGACCTTAACTTAAAAAGTGCGTCCGTGAATGTTAACAATTATTACTGTTACTTTTTAAACTTTTGTAATCTGGTAGAGACGAATGAAGTGATGAATGTGCGTGGGAGTAAGTTAGATGTTGTGTTGGCTCAGGAAGGTGCCGAGGTGTACTGCGAGTACGTTGTGGGTTCGGAGCTAGTCCCTATCGACCTGTATCATCTTCCCTTAGATATTGCCGTACAAATGTCAAAACATCAGGTTAGTGAAATATTATACCCTAGCAACATTGACCGAAGTAGAGATTGGAACTTCAGCAAAGGAGACTACATACTCTTATATGATCGAATTCGTGCCGCCCCTTGGCAGGACCTCTTGTGTGGCCTGGATGCAGGCGCGGCTACTAGTCAGCTTTATACCATATTTTATGACCTCTTCGATTCATGTATCCCAAAAAAAACTGAGGAAAATCTCTGGCAACAGACGATATCCGGTTTGGTTTTCAAGAGATTTAATCAACGACACTCAGCGTAAAAACAAATTGCATCACAAATGGAAACTTTCTCGCTGTAACCTTATATATGCTCAATTTAGTGCTCTACGTTCGGATCTGAAACTCAGAACTCTAGAGGCCTATAAATCATACTGTGATACTGTGGGGAACACTATAGGAAGTAATCCACGACAGTTCTGGCACCATGTCTCGAGCCTGCGATCGAAGGGTGGTTTCGAGCCTAACGTTGTGCACAACGATATCGCTTACTCGGGTATCAAAGCTGCGGAAGCGTTCGCTCAGTACTTTTCCAGCGTTTTCTTAAAGGATTCTCCTGAGTTAAACCCAAATAATATCAGGCCGACCTACTGCTTAGGAAATAACATTCCTATCCCCCTTTTGACCCCACTAGACGTAGTTAAAGGTATTGCTAAATTGAAACCACATAGCTCGATCGGCACTGACTCCATCCCTGCTTTTATCCTCAAGGGATGCCACGATATGCTGGCAACTCCACTCTGCCATATCTTTAATCTAGCTCTTCAGTCCGGCGTCTATCCTGAACAATGGAAAATCTCGCGTGTCATTCCCATCCCAAAAAACAGAGACAAATCATCTGTGGTGGAACACAGGCCTATTGCTGTACTGCCAACTCTTGCAAAGGTTTTTGAGCACATACTCCACACGTACATCTATAAACGTATAAATGCGTTTCTATCTGATGCCCAGCACGGCTTTCGCCAAGGTCGCTCAGTCGATTCGAATCTGATGACTCACGTTGATTATGTTTCTGGTGTTTTGGACAGTGGGGGGCAAGTGGATGTCCTCTATTTCGATTTCCGAAAAGCGTTCGACAGTGTTGACAATGACGTGCTCTTGATGAAATTGGAGGCGGCAGGTTTCTCGTCTGAGTTTCTGAACTTCTTTGCGGACTATCTGCGAGGCCGTAGGCAGTTTGTTAGGCATGGTTGCTTTGAGTCTGAACCTTATAATACCCGCTCAGGTGTGAGTCAAGGATCCGTGCTAGGCCCACTGCTTTTCCTTATCATGATCAATGATCTTATAAATAAGGTTAGGTTCGCTAAATGCTTGCTCTACGCCGATGACCTAAAACTAGTAGTTCAAATTGATAAGGTCTCGGATTGCATACTCCTACAAAGGGACATTGATGCTATATTTGAGTGGAGCATGGTCAATAAACTCTTTTTTAATACGAGTAAGTGTTACGTCATGACGTACAGTCGAAAACGTCAACCACTCCACTATAACTAGAAATAGTGTAAGTAGTAAACACTATAAGTAGTGAAGAAATAAGTCGTGTCACCAAAATAAAGGACCTGGGTGTGACCTTTGACACTGGTCTGACATTTAGAGATCATGTCTCCACTCTAGCCAAGGAATCTTTTAGGCGTTTGGGTTTTGTTTTGCGAAATTCCCGTGATTTTCACAACCCAAATGTAATTAAACTTCTCTACAACACTTTGGTTCGTAGTAAACTTGAGGCTGGTGCCTGTATCTGGCATCCCTATACAGCGACTCATACATTAACGCTGGAAAAGGTACAGAAAACTTTCCTGAGATTTCTGTACAAAAAGACGCTTCATTTCTTCCCTTTCATGTACCCTACTAATTACCTTCTAGGAGTTTTGGGCTTCAATTCGTTGGAGGTTAGACGAGGCTTTCTACAGCTCACAGTCGGCTGTTCAGAATCAAAACCTAGTAACTAATAATTTCAAAAATGTCCAGGAAAAGCCAAAAACATGTCTGCATCTTTAATCGTCTGCCCTATTTGAACCATTAGAGTTAGGGTTATGAATGTTAGACCAAAATGTGCGTAATAAAATCAGCTACACTTTTCAATTGTCTTTTACTCAAGAAGGCGTTCAGTACAGCTTAGAACCTCCTTACTATTTAATAATTTGATCAAATACAGGGTGTTTGGCAGAACGTTGAACATACGAAAATGGTGGATAGGTGGGGTCATCTGCTACTTACTCAGCCCTAATTTATTTGACCCTGGGCCCCGGATATTTAAAAAAAAAACATTTTTTGCTTTGTTCCTTTTTCACCACTTTAAAGTGTAATTTTTATTAAAAATGTTTTTTTTTTTAATCTTTAATGTTGGCAGATTCTTATAAAATTATTGCTTTATTCAGATGTTAGCTAGAAACTCTCTAAAACGCTCAAACTTACAGAAAGATGTAAAAAATACTTAAATTAATTTCAACTTATTAAAAAAAAAAAAAACCAGGGGCAGTTAAATTAGGGCTGAGTAAGTAGCAGATGATCCCACCTATCCACCATTTTCGTATGTTCAACGTTCTGCCAAACACCCTGTATACCAATTATTCAATAAGGAACCAAATCATAACACAGTAAGTATACTTATATAGGTACTCAGTACTTTTAAAACACTGGATACCAGGGTTTCAAGCTAATGAAATGCTAATAAAAAGAAAGAAGATGCGTATGTAAGTGGATTTCAGTAATAACTGGGCATTATAAAGCTTTACTTATTAACAGAATCCCATAAAAGAACCAACAATTAAAAACATTGAAATATTCATTTTTCATAGCATTAAAAATGAGTTTGGACCGGTAAAACTGTTGACGTCTCATTTTAAACAATATTGAACACTGTGTAAAAAGTTTTTGCACTCGCGTAAACTGACTTACTGGAACGAATGACCGACGAACGAATGAATGGCACAATTTCAAAACAAAGTAACAGTGAGTATCAAAATTAAAACCTAGTAACTGTTACTAGTTACTAGGTTTTTGAAATTGTTTTCTGAGTTACTACGTAATGAATTTGTTATTTTAGGGAAACTAGACATGGATTACAAATTAGCTTGACTTGCTCAATATTTTTTTAAATTTATCTTATGAAAATGGCTGTTTTAAGCACCTGGTCACAAGGACCTATACCTAGTAAGTCAGAAAATTGAATAAAACGAATTTCCCAAAAATCTGAGATACTAGGTTTTGATTCTGAACAGCCGCAGTAGCCTGCAAAACTCTTAGAGGACGCATCGACAGTCCCGAACTCCACGATCTTTTCTGTCGGCTATTTGTTCCCGATAAATACATCGGACATCGCCAAAGCCGTCGGCGCAATCTGTTTGTGCCGCCGTTAACTAAAACTGTCGCCAGAGCTGAGTCCCCTGTGTGTCGTACCTTAGACCAACTATCCTGAATGTGATCTGTTTGCTGATGAATGGAGCAGAATAATGCGTGTATGTCTGATGTTTTGCGAGAGCAAGTATGCTAGGTTGTCCTCTATTATATGTTAGTTTTAGAAAAGTTTTTGTTACCCACTCAATTCTCTATGTTAATTAATGTAATTGGTGTTACCGTTTTAATTAACAATAAATAAATAAATAATAAAAATAAATAATAATCATTTTTTCAAAATGTCTTGGTAGTTGTATAAGTATGCCAAGTTTCAGCTCAATCGGATGCCAGGAAGTGCTTGAAAAATGAATGATAATTGGAGTAATTAGCAACACATATGGCCACCTTCTGGCTCCATTATCAGACCCTGACCACCACCTAGTGTCAGCCCAAACACGATGGTGCTATTCATTTATTGAGGAGTTCCTATGGCCAACTTCTGGCTCCATCATCAGACCTGCTCCATGATATAATTTTTTCAAAATGTCTCGGTAGTTATATGTTTAAGTATGCTAAATTTCAGCTCAATCGGATGCCAAGAAGTGCTTGAAAAATTAATGTCAATTGGAGTAACCGGAAACATATCAGTGGCGTATCCAGGGGGGGGTCATGGGGGTCATGACCCCCCCCCCCCTGGGCTGTGTCTAGGTCCATCACGGATATTTTTTCTAATCACATTGATAAATTTTATCAAATAAATACTGTATGATGTTGGCGCCTTGCCGCGTGATGTGTTTGCCACATTATGACGTATGGTTATGAGTGAACGACACGCATAATAAGACTATTGTCCTGTTATTATAATTATGCTGATGGACCATGGAGTTTTCTGCGGCTCTTCTTTATAGGAAATGACCAAATGAAACCGTGCTCCTAAGCTTCTGACGTTTCATAAGTGCCCATGTAGGTTTATCTGAAACTAGCAACTAGACGTAGAAATTAAATACCCCAGAATAGTATCAAGACAAACCCCCCAGGCCCACGGTCCTGGCGGCCCCTTAGATCTTAAGAAGTACTTTCTAATGATATCCCAAACATGGTCTAAACATATTCAGTAAGCCGACGTTCGCACGGACGCGACGTGTGAAAAAAATCGCCGTGATACAAATTACGGCGATTTTTTTCGCGTACTTATTGGATTTTCGACGCTCCGCGTAGCGCCGAGAGTTGAATATCCAACAGTGTGTTTTCTTGCCGCGCTGGGATACGCGGTGAATGCACGCTGTTGGATTCTCAATGCTCGGCTCAATACCGAGGGTTGTAAGTCCAGTGTACGAAAAAAAATCACCGCGATAAAAACACGTCCCTGCGAACGTCGGCTAAGAAGCAGTTTAAAGTTGGAGGCTGAGGATGAAAATTTTCGAGCTCGCTTCGCTCGCTGCATCCTCGGACTTTCTGCATATGTCGACAAAAGATAACAAAGACGAAGAGAAGAGACGTGTCCTATTTCTGTATGACTTTTCAAAAAAAAACCTTCCCTACACGCTTCGCTCGCTCGCTTTTTAACCGACTTCCCAAAAAGGAGGAGGTTCTCTATTCGGCCGGTATATTTTTTTTTTTCTATGTTGAACTCTATATTCTTCTAACTCTCATACTTTTCTGCATATGTCGACAAAGTAACTCCTATTTCTTTTTGTTGTTCAATACGTTGTTCAATACATAAATAACCTAGAATTCAGAGACGAGGTGCAAAAAATGTCAACCTCGCGCGCGTGGCTCGCTCCCCTACATTCTTGTTTTCGTTGAGGAGATAAAAATGCAACTCCCTAAAAAAAAAATCCTGCGGGTTGCGAATTTGCGATATCCATGGTGTAGGTGGATTAAAAATTACGCACGGGCATGCAATTATCCGCCCATTTTACTATTCGGATATTTCGGATACTGCCAGACAACTATTCGAATAATATCCGGATAATATGGATATTTTGGATACCACTGTAAAAGAGGTAAGTAAATCAAAGTTATTTAGTTTACAATCGACATTTTTATTACAAAAACTCTCCAAAAATCGTATTCTAAAGTATTTCAGTTCGCGCTAAAAGCAAAATCTGTCCGATCTGTCATTGACAGATACGAGAAAAGCTATCATCCACGGGTTATCTACCAATGGTAGATATAATAGATCGTGAGCTGGTCAAATGCTATCTTTGTTGAGATGGCTAGAACAATTTAAAGCACATTAGATGAAGACTGGAAGTCTTACAAAGTAGTGCTTGGTAATAAATGAGACAAAATCACACCATTGACATTGCTAGATGTCAAAGTATCTCATGTATAAGTTGGATCAGCACAAACTAGTAGCCGCGAATGGCATGTACTTTCATCGATTCCCTGAATATGAACTATCTTCTGTGCGGTTCGGGTCATTCAGTTCTCGTTATCGCGATTGTGCAGTCCTATCTTCCGTTGGACATATATGTGAAACTTTTACGGTCCAGGCAGGAAACGAATTAATGCAAATCATGAATGCCGAGAATCATGATGAGGCCTCTGCTCCACATTCCTACTTCCCATATCAATCTGATTTTGGGTTGGTTACCAAAACAGCTTATTCAAGTATAGCAAATCCTAACCTTTTCTTTATGTTGCATTTAGCAGGAACTCTATTTCGGTTTTGTGAGATCTCGTCAAGCAAGACACAATACCGAGATGAATCTAGAGAACAACACTACTAATCAAAGCCTTCTTGACAATGCCTTTAAAGTAAATGCCATGCTTGTCAAAGCATTCACTGTTGATGGTCCACCTGCAGAGTCCTTTCGATCTCTTTGCTTGTTTTCTCTGTTAAAGTAAATGATATTTCAATTTCTGCTGCTTGTAATCACTGAGTACTACGTCATCACCATCGCTGTCGTCAACTGAAGTCGAGCTCTGTGCAATGCACTTTTAAGTTTTCTCTATGAAGAATCTACCTACATAGTAATTATGTCATTAGGTGGACTTTTGAAGATATAGTATGAATTGTCACGATTGCGAATACCAATTTTATTAAAACACAACGTTAAATATTATATAATCAAAAGGAAAATCGAACAAAAGTAACTATCCGTATTATCCGTTTTATCCGGATAGTAAAACAAATAATATTCGAATAATATTTTCGACGGATATCCGGATAATTCGGATATCCGGATATCCGGATAGCATGCCCTACGCACGATATACTCGTTTTTTTTGCAAAATTTTACTAATAATACCTACATTACTACATAAACTGAGAAGACAGGGGGGCCTCATTTTTTTTTGCCACTCCGGGTCCCTGACAGACTTGTTCCTCCACTGATTGGGCCTGTCCTGAGTTCCTGACTGGACCCCGACTATGTGACCCCCCCTGACTCGAAGGCTGGATCCGCCCTTGAAACATATACGAACAGAGCAAGCTAATATAAAGCTTGTAAAAACAAGTAGACCATGGTGATAAGAAATATACCTACCTACCATGAAGTAGACAAAGACGATTCATTGCGTATCTGTCCAACTGTCCAAGTGTCCACCAGTGTTTCCACTTACGTTTTTGGTTTTTCCCCAGTTTCTGAATGAATTATCCCTAGAACTAGTAACAATGGGAGTCTGTCAATGGGGAATTGAGTCACAGGGTTCAATTCTTGGTCCTTTCTTGTTTATTATTTTAATGACTTGCCTTACCTCATAATCGACAACCATGGTGTTGTTTGCTGATGATACTTCACTTTTGTTTAAACAAGTCAGCAGCTGGTTACTGACGACGTAAATAGCGCGATCTCAAAAGTAGTTCACTGGTTTAATGTTAACAATTTACTTCAAAAAACCTTTTACCGAAAAAAAAAACCAAATGCATTAAGTTTAGGTGCTCTACCATGAAAACTAAGGTATTGATAAAGGGCGAAGAATTGAATCATGAAGATAGCTCAGTATTCTTATGGCTACTACACGCATGCCGGCGGCATGGCCGCCGGCTTTCGCCGCGCGGCACGTGCCTCCGGCTTTTGCGTCTTCATTTCCTTTGCGTTTGTTTGTGCGGCTTTGTGCGGCAGTGCCGGGCGCGCCCGGCAGCCAGGCGGCTATGCCGCCGGCACTGTGTGTAGAGTAGCCATTACGGTTAACTTTGAATGCTAAGCTTCAGTGGGGCCCACATATAGATAAATTGTCAAGAAAGCTAAGCTCCGCAGCAAATGCTGTTAGAAAAAATCGTACTTTAACTAATATAAAGACAGCCCGTTAGTGTAGGTACCTACTATTTTCATAATGTAATCACAGATATGGGGAAATGCCGCAGACATTCAGACTATCTTTGTTTTGCAAAAAAAGAGCTGTTCGATCAATTTATAAATTAAGTCCGAGACTCTCTCAGAGAGAAATTTAATTAAGGGGATTAATGACTATGCCTTTTCAGTATATTTTTGAAAATCTTTCATATGCCCCAAAAAACTTAAATTGTATAAAAAATACAGTGATATCCATAATATAAATACTAGGAACAAACGATACTAAAACAAGGTTCAAGAAAATAGATGGCTCGTTTAGATGTCAATGCTATACGCTTTTATAACTTCCAAGCCACTTACAAGATCTAAGCCTAAGGTGTGGTTTACACACGGCACCGCGCACCGCCGCGGAGGGCGGTGGTGGTAAAGGAGATTAGCACTGCTCGACCGCGCGGTCGGGCAGTGTATTAGAAGCCAATACGACATGAGATCCGCTTCACCGCCTGCCGTGGCGGTGCGCGGTGCCGTGTAAACCGCCTTAATAAATTCAAATCATTCATTAAACGTAAGTTGTGCCAGAAAGCGTTTTATACCATGTCATGGCCTATCCATATGCCTTTCAAGTTCAACTAAATCCATTCAGCCGTTACGGCATGGAAAGCAGGCAGATTTTAGGGTTGCGTACCTCAAAATAAAAAATAGAAGCCCTTAAGGCTGCCTGTCCACTAAAGCGGAGAGGAGAGGAGCGGATCGGAGATGTGCCAATATTAACCAATACAATCTAAACTCCGCACCGGAGGTGCGATTCTCTTGGTTAATTTTGTAACATCTCCGCTCCGCTCCTCTCCTCTCCGCTTCTGGCTAAGAACTCACGGCGCGGTTTTCAACCGCGCCCGCCACGGTCGTGGATCTGCGGTTTTATTTCAAAACTCACGAGCCCGGTGATTTGCGCGGGCAGGCTAAGGTTAATTTTCAGCCGCGCCCGCCGCGGTCATAAATCGCGTCGTGAAAATGAATATCTCCATGTACTACGTGTTCGTACGAGTATTTGCGGTGCCGCCACCGCGGCGGGCGCGGGTGAATATCGCTCCGTGCTTAGCCTGAACGCAGCCATCGTGGTTGAAAGACCCGCAAACTTGGCGGGCGATAATCGCAAGACGGGCGCAAAAATGGCGTCGGATTTCTGTACCTCCCGCCCCGCCAGCTACTGCCGCCCGCACGATTCTACAAGTTGCCCGCCGGTGCCGCGGGACCAGCAAACAACCGCGCGCGCCACGGGTGAAAAACGCGTCGTGAAATGTGCTCTTACTTTTTGCATATAAATCTACATCCTACAGTAGCTGCGGGCCCGCAAACGCGGCGGGCGCGGTTGAAAACCGGTCCGTGAGTTCTTAGCTTTGATTCTACAAGTTGCCCGCCGGTGCCGCGGGACCCGCAAACAACCGCGCGCGCCACGGGTGAAAAACGCGTCGTGAAATGTGCTCTTACTTTTTGCATATAAATTTACATCCTACAGAAGCTGCGGGCCCACAACCGCGGCGGGCGCGGGTGAAAACCGCTCCGTAAGTTCCTAGCCTCAGTGGACAGGCAGTCTTAAGGATGACAAAGTTGTCTGTCAAGACCCTTTTTCTCAGGAACGCATGGAGGCATCAAGTTGAAATAGATATCAAAAACATAGATTTCCGGTCTCTTGAATCTTGTTACGAAAAATCAAACTTCCAAGAAGGACCAAAATAGGCTTTGGTTTATTTACGAGTGTTCAATATAATGCGGCATAATTTTGAAGTGAAATCTTCTTTAGTGGCGTTGTGCACTTTTTTTGGGATGGGTAAAAAATGTTAAACTCGCAGATTGTGCCGTGAGATCCGTTGCCTGACTAGTGTAAATACATGTATAGTACAACTATCAAAATAAATAGTCTTTAACATTACGTAAAGATAGCGAGATAAGAAATTTTACCCATATTGATGGGTAAATAAAAAGCAGTCAAAACATACTTCATGAAAAGTGTTTTTAAATAAATTGTTTTTTTTTTTCGTTAGACTATACTTTGAAAATATTTAACTAATGAATATTGTATTTAACCACATAAATTATAGTACTTTTATACTGATAAATAAAGCAATTCGTGCGAAATTATTCCCTAACCATTCCAAAATATTCAAAAATGCACAACGTTAATGTTCAAGTTTTCACTTCTGCCGGTACTCCCGTCTTTACAATAAAAATGTATAAAATCCTCTTTTTAGTTAGCCTTTTTTTGGCATTTAATTGACGACATAGGTAATTTTCCCACAGTTTGCAAAAATTGCAAACTGTGGGACAAACAACTTATCCCTATAGTTTTACAAAATATAGGGATAAGTTGTTAACTTACATAGGAATTAAAGCAAGAAGTCAGTCTGGAAGACTGGCTTCTGTAAATATTAATTTGACTGACTTTGGTAAATATTAATTGCATCATTTTTTGTAGTTAAAAATGTACTTGATCCCTAGACAGTTGATTTGTGTTTTTAATTATTAATCGAGAGAGACGAAACAAACCATTTCCGGGAATAGACTACAATTGGACGGATTACATTCATTTCGAGTTGAGGAAATCCCGTTTACTATATCGGTGGGAGTAAAGTAATACATTGAGTACTGCCTACTATAAACAATAGGGTTAGCAACTCATGTTTCCCAAAAAAAGGGAGAAATCCATACAAGTGGAAACACTTGCGTCTGCGTATCAACAGACTTATTGAGTCAGCATGTTCCGGTTCCGGGTTATATTTTCTATTCAAACTACACCTTTCCTGCTCTAACGTACACAGAGTGTGGGGAAAAGAACAGGAAAGGCATATAATTCGCGCCGGAATGTTGAATTGATTTCTCTGTAGTCTATGAATTCTATGATCAATGATGAAGACGCGTTCTCTGTGGGTGCGCGGGCGCGACCGCGTTCACGTTCAGCCAGGGGGGTGAAAGTCCCATACATGGCCAAAGCAATTTTTTTAGGGGCGCCATCTATTACCGGTGTTCCGAATTAAAGGCAAATAACTCTCATAAGGCGTACTAGATGTCTCTACAAAACGACTTAGTTATAATAGTTGTTGTAAAACTGCTATTTTATATTTCTAATTTATTTTCATTGCTTTAGTTTAATTTTAAAGACTTAAATTGCGGGTTAACATATTTTTTTGGTATACTGTTTTTTATTATTGATTATCGATATTTGCGAAATCACAAATGTCAAAATTCAAAATTGAAGAAAATCAAAGAAAATGGCCGATACGTTTTCCAATTTGCATGTGCGCTAAATTGTTGTTTTCGTGTTGTAATGCTGTTTTCTTTGCTGCAAATACGTTGAGTTGAGCTTCTGATCCTCTGTAAGGCTTGAAGAGACTCCATCAGATTCGTTAGTCCGCCCTTGGGTTGAGTTTATCCACGGGGCGAAGGCCGACTGAATTCGGTGTCCGTTTGCGCTATTTGGACGCTATTAGTTAAGTATTCAGTGTTTTTAATATGCCTTAGACGATGTGTATTTGGATGCGACACAACAGGTAAGATTTCTCGCCTACCCCCAAAACCCCTTTTCTGTAGGTACCTACTTATATCTCAAAATTGGGTCAGTGGGTTATCTTGTTATCCGAGAATGTATTGCTAATATGAACATAATTATAGCAATACATAAATACGGCAAAAGTCCCAACTAGAGTAAAGTTACATGCTCTGTGCTAGAGAGCACTGTATAGTACGGTCCCAGGGGGCCCGCTCGGATCGTACTATACAGTGCCCGCTAGGGGATCAACACTGAAATCGCAAAACAACCTGTGCCCTGCATTTTGACGAGATATGCGAATATAAATTTAGGGAACAGCTGATTTTTTTTCGCGATTGCACCTTTGGTCTCGTAGTAAAAGTTGTATGATGTACAACAAGAGATTCCGTGTATGAATAGATATACCTTATATACTTAATTGATTGTACACCAGAACATACATAGCAAAAAAAAATACAAAATACTTGGTACTAAGTTATTTAACACTAAATTATTTTCAGGTGTCAATCCACAAGTTTCCCCACCCTAGAATCTTCCAAGAGCGCTTCCGGATATGGGTTGAGTTAGCTGGTGCCTCAGTTAGTGGACTGACTGATGCTCAGAACTTTAAAAATAAAAAAATCTGTGACAGGCATTTTGCAGTAAAAGACAAGAATCGCAATAGTCGGTTGAATGCCCTAGCAATTCCTCACTGGCATATATCAAGTAAGTACCTTATGTAAATGATTGATGCATAATGCATTATTAGGAATATCTATTTTCTAAACTTGATCACATTCTTCTATTATTCTGTACTAGCAACAACCAGCTCTCAAATAAATAATATAGGCAGGAATGTATCAGGAAAAAATATTGTTTTAGATTATAATACCTATTTCATGTTACTATTTCCAGCGGCATTGACACCAGTTGGATTGAACGGAAGTGTGAACCTGCTATCATGTACATCGGTTCAACTTTCAGGTAAATAAGAAAATTCAATTTTTAACTTTTGTTTAGAAAGATCAAATCATCTTGCCTTTTATTATTGCATGGCACTGTAATTGAGATTGGGTTATTGAGTTGTTTTTGTTGGAATTGACTTCTTTGATGAGGAGCTTGTGGCTAAGTAATAACAAGCCGCACGGGTCGATCCATCAGGTTAATCTACGCTTGCCGGGGTTGGTCAGTGGATGGGTGACCATCTTTACATACCGAGACTCCTCCGTGCCTCGGTAAGCACGTTAAGCCGTTGGTCCCGGCTGTCATTTGTGGATCTTTGACAGTCGTTACGAGTCATCAGAAGCCCGAAAGTCTGACACCAGTCTTACCAAGGGGTATTGTATTACCCAGTAACTGGGTTGTGGAGGTCAGATAGGCAGTTGCTCCGTGTAAAATACTGGTATTCAGCAGCATCCGGTAAGACTGGAAGCCGACCCCAAGATAGTTCTGTTGGGAAAAGGCTAGGAAGATTTTGACTTCTTTGATGATTTTCACGTGGAAAGAAATTCAAACAATATTAATGTTTTTTTTCTATTTTACTTTGTAGCCTGGTAAGAATAATTTTATTATTTTGCAAAATCATTCAGAAACATAAAAAAAAAATTAATTATAACTTTTCAGGAGCAACTACTCCTTCGTCCCGGAAGGAATTTTATGTTTGCGACGATTCTGTGCCTACAACCTCTAAAGCATCACTTGTCTCAAGCAAGTAGTTTTTGGTAGTAGACAGACACCTAGACATACTTAGTTGGTGCTGCCTCACTGAATGATGTTTTTAAATCAATTTTTACACCTATTTCATATTATTATTTCCAGTGCCGCACCTAAAGCAAGCTGTTGCATCTAAAGCAAGTCTCAACCGCTGTGCTCAACCCACAATCAGAATTCCCGAGTACATCAGTTCAAATTTCAGGTAAATAAGTATTTTGTTCTATTTTAATTTGCAGCCTAGATAAAATATTTTTTAATGCACTGTCATATAGAAATATTTTTGAAAATCTATATTTATATAAATATGAATCACTATTTCCTTGCGGTCACGGCATCTCTCGTGAACGGCTGGAACAATTTCGCTAATTCTTTTTTTGTTGTGTTTGTTAAAGTAAGGAGATGGTTCTTAGGATAAGTAGGTGAAGTTAGGGTAGGTAGGTATGCAAGTTGGTATGTATGTATGTTGGTAAAGTAGGTATGTAGGTAGGGTAGGTAGGTAGGTATGTATGTAGGGTAGGTAGGGTAAGTAGGCAGGTTGGTATGTATATAGGTAGGTAGTTAGGGTAGGTAGTTGCGCCGTAGATAAGTGCTTACCCGTGTGAAGCCGGGGTGGGCAGCTAGTATAAAGCAAGTATAAAAATGAATCCGTATTTCCTTGGTCACGGCATCATGAACGGGTGGACCAATTTTGCTAATTCTTTTGTTGTTGTGTTGTAAGGAGAAGGTGCTTAGGATAGGTAGGTGAAGGTAGGGTAGGTAGGTATGTAGGTAGATAAGTAGGTGGCGCTAAAACGGCCGAACAGATTTGGATGAAATTGGGCACATGAATAGAATATAATATTCATTTATTTGCTCAGAACGTAGCTGTAGGTATTTACAATAAGGTGGTTACAATAATATTTAAGCATGAACACATGGGTAGACAGTGATCTGCATTAGGACATAGGTTACTTTTTATCTCGATATTTCCACGGGATCGAGACTTATTCGGTTAAAACCGCGGGGCGCAGCTAGTGTTATATAAAATCTTTTCTGGAGCAACAACTCCTTCGACCCAGTAGGAATTTTATGTTTTCGACGATCCTTTGCCTACAACCTGTAAAGCATCACTTGTCTAAAGCAAGTAGATTTTGGTATTAGACAGACACCTAGACCTACTTAGTTGGTGCTGTCTCACTGAATGATATTTTTAAATCAATTTTTACACCAATTTCATATTATTATTTCCAGTGCCGCACCCGCCTGTTGCATCTAAAGCTAGTCTCGACCCACAATCAGATTTCCCGAGTACATCAGTTAAAATTGCAGGTAAATAAGTATTTTGTTCTATTTTACTTTGCCGCCTAAATAAAATGCTTTTTAAAGCAGTATCATATAGAAATATTTTTTTAAATGCAATTTTAAATCGTTTCAGGAGCAACTACTCCTTCGACCCAGAATAAATTTTATGTTTGCGACGATCCTGGCCATACAACCTCTAAACTAAAGCAACATCACTTATCTCACGTAAGTAGTTTTTGGTATTAGAAGTTAACACAACATCACGTCATGGTTTATTAAAGGAAGTAAATATGGCAATCAAAAAGAAAATACTCAGAATTTTTTCAAAGGAAAAAAAATATTTCTTAGTTTAAATTTCGTTTGGATGTTGGCTTTAGGCCGCGTTGCCATATTTGAGATCCTCACAACTCATAACAAGTATTTTCATTTGATATGTCAAACATACAGTTCGTAAAACTTTTTTTTAATATTTGCTAGTTGCCGCCCAAATGTGACCCCCATATTCGAAATTCGTTTATTTACGTTACACGTCTGTGTTTGGGTCACAGAAATTCATGTGTACCAAATTTCAACTAAATTGGTCCAGTAGATTTGGAGCAAATTGGCTGTGACAGACAGACAGACAGACACACGAGTGACATACGGAACCTTAAAAAGGAATCAACTTAGCGGAAAAAGCTTTTGCATATTATTTATAACTTGCTTTTGTCCGCAACCTGGTCCATGTAGGTTGATTTCGATCCCCAGGGGAAGTGATGGTATCAAGAGTATGGGTACTCTACATAATAATGATACAAATAAATCATCTCATCATCATCTGACATTGCAAACCTACCCTTAAGGTCACAGTACACTATATTAACTTGGTTAGTATAGTGTACGACATTGATGTGAAAGAGCGGAGCCTTCTAATACAGGCATTGTTTGCTTAAAAGGAGGCTCCAAACACGTTTTGCAATGTTATTTTCTTTTGGCACAATAAACTTTTTTGTATTTTTTTTAAATCATAGCATTCAGTTCAGTAGCTCCTGAGATTATGCCTTGCCAACTAACAACTTTACCTCAATTACCCATATTAGTGTATACATATTTTATATGGTGTATTTTTAAATTTTCCAGGTTCAAGAACCAAATTATCATCAGTGCAGGTGCAGTTTTATCAAAATACTCGAAAACAGTTACGAAACCTCAGAAGGGAAATAGGATGTCGGTTACGGAAAGGGCGAAAAATTGTTAAAGAAGGTCGTCGTCGAAGTCATTCAGCTGTTTGCAGACTGCAAACAGCTGAATTTTTGTCTAAAGTTATGCTGCAAACATTAGTTAAAAGTGTGCATCCTAAAAGTTGGCAATGTCGTAAATAGCTGTCAAATATTTACCTGTTTTGATTAATTTGTAAATAATACTGTATGGAAATAAGAAATATGGCTAACTAGCGAACTTTTATTCTATATTAATTATGAAATGCAATAATTAATATCGTAACACCGAATATTTAGTTTTAGATATAAAAAAAGTATTTTGAAACTTTCCATATGCCTATTTTACACCTAAAACGAGTACAACATCAAATTCATTGTTACTATTGCAATTCATTTTTAATATTCTAGTTCGCTAGTTAGCGACATTTCTTACTTCCATACAATAATATTGCCAAATAAATCAAAACAGCGAAATATGTGGCAGCTATTTGCAACGTTGCCCAGTTTCGGAATGCACGCTCATAACATTAGTTTTTAAGTTTTTTACAGCCAGTTGCAGAAGTGAAGTTTAACTTTTAAAGCTGACCTTTCATTAACTTGTTGCAGAAAGCAAAATGTTACTTTCTGCAACAAGGATTCTTTGATGGAATTTTATCTTTGTGCAACTGGCTGTAAGTAAGTAAGTAACATTAGTTTTGTAGTTTAGGGAATGCGGTAAAAAACTGAACGACTTTACTGTCTATAGAAACCCGAAAGTACGTCGATTTCTCAAGGAAGAAAAGTATTGGCACTTTCTTTTTACAAAAGAAGCCCGAAATGCTATGCTTTGCTGTCTAAGTGTTTTACATTGCCATCAGCAAAATCATTAAAAAATCTTCTTGCCAAAGTAATTATAAAAAAATGGATTAATCCTATTATATTTAAAAAATTAGCATCAAATGTTAAAGATCTTCCAAATGACGAAAGGTGGTGCATTATGTTTGACGAAATGTATAATTATAAATTTTGAAAAGAAAGTAGTTGGCAAGAACGTTATAATGGTTGAGAAAAAAAAATACATCAGTTAAATTTTTTATTAAAACCATAGAGGGTATGCAGGCCATTTGGAAGGTTTTAAACAAAAAATATGGTTTTTATGTCGGGTTTTGTAGAAATTTTAATCAAGACCCCATTGAAAACTTTTTTGGCAGAATAAGAGGTGTAGGCGCTCGAAATGTGTCCCCTAACAGCATTTTCTTTGAAGGTGCCTTTATATCACTTTTGCTTAACAATTTTTCGTCCTCACATTCCATAAAATCGAATTGTGAGGACGACGTGGGTTCGTACTTCCAGTCCCTAGATTTCATGATTGACGAAAAAAATTATGTGGAGCAGGATAAAGATCTGCCAAGTCATGAAATTATTCTAAATGAAGATTTATTGTTAGATGCTCCAAATGTTCAACCTATGGAAGGAGCTGGACAAAGAGGTTATGTTTGTGGATGGGTTATCACAAAGTGTTTAAAATATGTATGCAAAACATGTAAAAAAGACTTTCTCGACGATAAAAATATTGAAAGCAATGCTTTAATAAGAGCAAAAGAATATAATTGTGATAAGAAATGGCTTATACAGGTGAAATTGAATTTATGAACATCATCTTAAGGTCATTGTGCTCGTCATTATCAACAACTTTCACATCAACCCAGAAATCGCGAAAAAGAAATCAGCTGTTCCCTACATCTATGTTCGCATATCTCGTTAAAATGTAGGTAGGGACAAGCTGTTTTTTTTTTTCGGTTCTGTGTTGATCCCATAGTGAAAGTGTTGATGCCCATGAATTCAATTTCACCCTGTAGATATATCCCTCGATAGAGAGGTGACCAATTTATTTACGGAAATTCAGAAAATAACAAAAATAATGTTCCAATATGAGATGTAAGGAATAATATAATAATGCTTGTTGACATGTTTGTCACTTGACCTTTTAAATGTGAAAAACTTAATAGCGTTTATTCTGAAACTTGGTAACGATGCAAATAAATAAATAGATGTCAAATATATCGCCGTTTTGATTAATTTGGCAATATTACTCTATGGGTCAATATTCACCTATAGAAATAAGAAATGTGACTAAAAAGCGAATTAGAATATTAATAATGAATTACAATTATAAAAATTTGATGTTGTAACCGTTTTCATTGTAAATATGGCATTTGGAAATCTAAAATTTTATATTAAGTATTGCATTTCATAATCAATATTTTAGTTAGCTAGTTAGGCACATTTCATATTTCCGTACAGTAATATTAACAAATTAATCAAAACAGGTAAATATTTGACAGCTATTTGCGACGCTGCCAACTTTTAGGATAAACGCTCTTAAAACAGCAGTTCAACAATATTTCGTCTCTAAAACAATTAATGTTTTGATTTATAGTTGGTCCCGAATAATTAATAGAATATTAAACGGCAAAATAAAATATGATGGTGATGATGAAATGAAAAAACATTCTCAAAAATATTATAGTACTTAAACGAAAAAATTATGGAATTGAAAATAAAAAATACTATAGTATTCTAACCACCATCGTATTTAATTTTTTCAGTATGTATGTAATTTAAACTTAATTGTACTTAAATAATATTTTCGACATCAATTGAAGTGAAAAATGTGCACAAATGTGTAAACGTAAGCAATACAGAACCGAAAATAAATCTATGTTTTGAGTATTCAACAACAAGCTTGTTTCATTAAAAATTATTAACTTCTACAAACTAATAAGAGAATAAATGTGCACATTTTCCATGGTTGTAGATTGATTAAAATTCATGTGGAGCGTTTTTGATTTTACAGTCTATTGAAAGTAAAAACTTACTTTCAAACGACTGTAAAATTAATGACACGCTGCATGGGTTTATATCAATCTATAGCTATGGAATATATATGCACCAAATGAAAATATGGATATATATAGGTATGTATAGTATGGTTAGTTAGGAACACATTTTCCAGAGGGCGCTGCTCACGAGGCCGCGAGGGTGACATTAAAACTCCTAAAGATGGCACTCTATACCAGTATTATATAGTGCTCTGTGCGTTCAGCGTTCTTTCCGTATTTGCAGCCGTTGCATGCGTAGCTCGTGTGCGTAAATTATTTAATATCTGGTGAAAGTGTCGTCCTTAATTATGGAAAGGTAAATTAAATCGTTTTTAATTGGTGAATTGTGTATTGGATAAAGATTTTTTACAGAATTTGTTATTTCATAGAAAATACCTAGGCAGCAATTTCGCTCGTAGGTAATGGTCGTAGGTACATTTCAAATTGTTGTGAGTAGAAAATACACTAGTGACAGCAAAATTTAACATGATTTAGATACGATACTACATAATTACGTACTAGGCATTTCATACGGTGGAGGTCTGCCCGGCTTGGGCGGAGCACCGCCGTGTCCTCGTGGAGGCGATCGGCGGCAGTGACCTCTCGCGTCCGGCCCTGGTCCAGGCCATGGTGCGGAGCGAGAGGGCATGGCAAGCCACCTCCTTCTGCGAAGCAGTAATGCTCGCGAAGGAGGAGGCGGAGCGCCATAGGGAGTGGCAAAGGCCGCGCCCTAGCAGCCCTAGCCGCCGCCGCCGTAGGAGACGCCCCGGGCGCCGGGAATTGGTAGCCGATTTCCGGCCACCGTAGGCGCGGGCCCGCGGACGGATAGCAACGGGCAGCTCGTCGTCCGATAAGGACCAGGCCCGGGTCGACGGCGCGTCGTGTTCCACGCGCGACTCAAAGAGATGTCAGCAAAACTGACGGGGTCCGCTAGGAGTCCACCGGTCCTAGCTTAGGACTTAGGACCGATGCCCAAGGGGTCCCAAGGGGAGACCGTGGCCCCTGGCAAGGCAAGGGTGGGTTTTAGTCAGTAAGAGTCTGACACGCCCTTCCGCTCCGCCCAGAGCGGGAGAAGTCATTGGATGATTTCCCACCCAAAGGTAGTGTATCGCCAATCACGTAATTTTACGGCCTACCTAGGGATGGGCGAATTCAATAAATAAATAACAGTAGCGTGCATGGCACCAGTATTATATTGTGATTATATTAGTGCTCTGTGCCAGCACGCATGCGCAACCTAACTTCAGAGCGGCAAACGGGCAAAGTTATTTGACGCGAACTGTAGTCACATGCCAAGCACGCATGCGCAACCTGACTTCCAGAGCACAGACTACAATTGCTTCAGAGCAGCGGCAAAGTCATTTGACGCGAACAATACAATAAGTAATACCGTTCTGTTTTTTGTGTTGTACACAGTAAGCCGACGTGCGCACGGACGTGTTCGCGGCGATTTTGAAATGAAAACTTCGTTAGGGGTGTTATGCTCTTTTTGGGATGGGTACAAAATGTTGAACTCACGTCAGGCGTCTCGTGCGTGACTTGATCGAAAATTCGTAAGACGGAGGGAGAGTAGAATTGACATCGGAATCTAGTTTTATTTTTTTGGAATTGCTTTCGTTCTTGTACTGACAGCAAGCCACATAAATTCCTGACATTTTCGTTAGATGGCGTTACTTAGTTTTCACTTCCGTCGGCAGTTTCCAAAGACTGCCCCGCATGTTTTTTTTTCGTAGGTACATTGGATTTTTAACTCTCTGTATTGAGCCGAGCATTGATAATCCAACAGCGCATTCAGCGCGTCAAGAAAAAACACACTGTTCGATATTCAACTCTCGGCGCTAAGCGGAACGTCGAAAATTCAATACGCGAAAAAAAATCGTCGCGACAAAAACACGTCCGTGTCGGCTCAGTAGGTATTGAATTTGTAGTCGGTAATATTTTTACCGACTTCAAAGAAAAGCGAGCTATATTATTTTAATGTTGTTGTTTTTTGTTTTGGATTTTGTTGCTGCTTCTGTACAGTTGTGCATGATGTGTTTTTGCTTTTTTTAACTAGTGCAAAAAGCCCTGGTGCACGCGCACCGCGATGTGGGCGAGGGCGGCCCCGTGTGCGAGTCGGGTCTACCGCACCTATGCTAGCTGCGCTACCAGCTCCAAAGCCGGAAGTTGCAGTGGTGGTTCCGCGAGGCGGCAGCACGCAACCACGTGGGCGCGTGCGTGTGTACGCCGGCTCTAGCGGAGCTAGCGTAGCTTTAGAGCTGGGTGAAGGTGCAGTGGTGGTACCGCGAGGCGGCACGGGACGTGGTCGAGGCCGGGACAAGCCTGGGCCTCGGACGATTGAAAAGTAAACAGCTTTTTTAACGTTTTTTGTTTACTAAATCATATTGGTTATGATTTTTGAATATTACAATTGAATTTTGCATTTCAGACAAACTATTCATGAAGTTGAAGACCTGCCGGCGAGTCAGGGCCTGAAGACACCTCTGAACCCTAGCCGGAAGCGCCAGTGGCGACCGTAAGTAGTTCTACATTGGTTGTATTACACTATTAGCAAGAATAATTGAAGTGAGAACTTCTTTACACGCGTTGAGCACTTTTTGGGTGAACAAAAATCATGGAACTCGCGTCATCCTTACCGAACGTCATCGTCACCGCACGCTTGCCAAATTTCGTGTTGACAGTGCACTCAATTTTTTCGTTCTTGTCAATTACTGACAGCAAGCCACATACATTCCTGACATTTTCGTTAAATGTTAGAGGCATAATAAATATTGTAGTTGTGGTAACAAAGTATATATATATATTACCATGGATTCAGTACATGATTCTGAACCCCCATGCGTTGAAATTTTCGTCGGTTATTAAAAAAAAAATCAGCTGCTCCATACATGTTGACCGCGTAGGTATTGCACTTTTCTATGAAACAGCTGTTTTTTTTTAAATAACCGACGAAAAATTTCAACGCAGGGGGGTTCAGAATCATGTACTGAATCCATGGTAACCGGCTTCGCGTCGATGTCCCTGCCACCCTGTATACATTACTAGCTTTTGCCCGCGGCTTCGCCCGCGTAAAGGTCGGAATATATCCCACAGGATCGAACTGAGTGTATGTCATTAGTGCGACATGTCATACGTTCGACAGGTCGTAAGGTCGACAGGTCGTTAGTGCAACAAGCAATGTATGACTGCTCAATACCGACGGGGATACTACTTTTTATATTTTCTGGAGCGAAGTTTCTTAACGCGACTTGCGGTAGGAGTAAACTGGTAGAAATCATCAAAAAAGGAAAAATCGTTCATACTTGCGACTGTCTTCTTCTAGTTCGATAGAGAGCGTGAGAGAGAAAGTGTGCATTTAGTCAAAATTAAAATCCAAGATGGCGGCTCTGAAAATTATAACATTTTTCGTCATGGATTTTGTTTTCATAGTTTTCGAGGGTGCTAAAGTCGATAGTGAGGTCAAAATGTAAATCCAAGATGGCGGAATTTTTTATTTTATTTTAAATCATACGTGAGAAGGAACTTCGTTTCTAACGGGGGTTCCCGGACCAAACAGGTTTTTTTTATACCTAAATCTTTCTTTCTTTCTGATTTTTTAAATCTGTGCTAGTTAGATACATGTTACGCTACGGGGACGGCAGGGATAGACAGTAGACCGCGACGCCGGCGTGGCCGTTGACAATAAAAGCAGGCGATAATTCCCCTGCCGTATTGATTTCGAACGTGATGTAACAACAAGGACGGCAGCGGCAAAAAATAAAGTTTTGTTGCTGTGCTAGTGACGGCGCTACCTACTGGTATTCCGTTTGCAGTCATCGTTCGATTGCATCAACAGGCGGTACTGTCACCATCTACGAAAGTATTTCCATAGAAATATCTACATAGAAACCTAAGTATAACTTGGACATCACTGACATGTTGATGAAAAACATCGTGAGAGAGCTTGGACTTATAATAGATATAATTCTGGTATCACCAATCCGCCTTGAGTACCTAAACGTGGTGATCAATGCTCTGCCGTCGTCGCTTGCGGAATCGTTCCTAGTGTCCACTGGAGCGGAGAGGAGAAAAGAGGAGCGGAGATGTGCCAATATTAACCAATAGAATCTTGACTCAGGATCACTGATCTGAACTCAGGGGCGGAGTCAAGATTCTATTGGTTATATATGGCACATCTCCGCTCCTCTTTTCTCCTCTCCGCTCCAGTGGACAGGCAGGCTAAAGGTACGATTCATAATAATTTTCCACTATAACCTGATTCTTACTTATAGGATCAAGTCGTCTATTATACATAATAATATCTATTTAAATTTCTATCTAAATAATATCAAAAGTAGAAATCATATTTGTTCAACGTACATTGCTTGTCGAAGTAACGACCTGTCGAACAAACGACTTGTCGAGCATATGACATGTCGCACACCAGGCACGTATCCAGACTTTTGGTTCGGGGGGGGACAAACATTGAAACAACCATGTGAACTGTGTGAAAATCGCTGTAATCACTGTACTATAATTTTCACTGTACTATACTATAATTATATAAGTATTTTTCTGTTTCCGCTGGCAGCCATTACGTCTAGTACCATATCAGGATCTGGCGCCAAAGCGGAATGAATAGACAATAGAGCGAGACCAGTAAGCCTCTCGCCCGCCATTCTATTCCTTAGGAAGGATTTTATTCTCTTTAGGCATGAAAATAACCGCTCCACAGATGCCGTTGAAACCGGAAGGGTGGCCAGAATATGTATTAGCCTGTTAATGGTAGGAAAGAAAACTTTGTCACACGTGTCTAAAATTTCCATAATTTCGACTGGTTTCTTATCTGTGTTTTTCCACTTGGCACACCACATACTGTACTCTGCTTTTATTAGTGATTCTCCAACACTTTCTTCCCAATAAATTTTCATATTTTCTATTTCACTTATTTTCCTCTCGTCCACATTTTTCGGAAGAATAATTTCTAAAGAAGAAAGCAGCTCTCTTTGATTCGCAAATCTATCATTCATGCCAGATATCAAATCGTCCAAGCACGGTATAAAAATAGTTCTTCTGAAGTATTCTTCAGCAGTATCGCTGGGAGGGTTGCTTCGTGCAGTTTGGTGGGCAGTAACTCGAGGACGCTGAATTTCTATTTGCAAGACATCTTCCGCTATTTTGCAGCATGCGTTATATATTTCTGAGAATACCGGGTTAACATCGTCACGTATCTCTTTTAGTTTTCCGATAATGTCATCGGAAAATTTCATAGCAGAGGCCAGGTCGTGTGTAGGGTTCTGCAAATATGCTGACAGTGGGAGAGTATAACTGAAAAATCTTTCACAGGTTTTTAGAGAAATCAAGAAACTACTCTTTTCCATCGCAGCTATGAGTGTAGAGGCAGTTTGGGCGACAGTTCTGTTTGTGTAGGATAGTTCTCTTAATGTAATGACAATAGGTTCGAGGGGTTCGAGTATTTCACCAAATACATTTTTATTAATTATATTAAGTTTTCGATGCGCAAGCAAACATCAACAAGCACTACCTCGTCATTATATGCTCATTATTGCACAGTTCCTACAGATAACCAATGTGTTTGTCCCAACATTAAAATGACAAATACTACAAAATACCTTGGCGTTATAATAGATGAAACACTTTCGTTCAAACAACATATACAAGCTTTAAATAATAGAATTCGCAAGTTGATATTTGTTTTTAAAAAGCTACGCTATATTGCTGACCCAAAACTAGTTAGACAAGTTTACTTTGCTCTATGTCAATCAATATTAACTTACTGTATTACCACATGGGGTGGAGCGGGTAAAACAATGTTACTAACCATCGAGAGAGCTCAAAGGGCGATTCTCAAAGTGTCTACTTTCCGCCCTTTCTTATTTCCTACTAACCTCCTATACAAAGCTTGTGAAGTATTAACAGTTCGACAGCTATTTATAATGGGTATTGTATTAAAACAACACACAGCTCTACCCTACAGCACTGCATATACTAATAAAAGACGTAAAGATATAGTTTGTCCACAAAATACAACAAAACATGCTTTTGTATCAAAATTTTATCTATACCTCGGTCCTCTTCTCTATAATAAACTAAACGCGAAAGCAAATATATATTCCATGAACCACGCAAATTGTAAGAGAATTCTCAAGGATGTTCTCCTAAGTATGTCCTACGAAGATACAGAGAATTTACTAACTGTGTTAAAATGAATTTATGTACTCTCACCTACGTTATGTATTTATTAAATTTAGAAACTAAGAGTTAAGCTACTCAACATTAATTAGTGATCTATTGTCTACCTGTTAATTATTTATTTATTTTATAAGTTTATTTTAGTTCTTCTCGCCTGAAACACAGGATTACCTAGTTCAGGCACGTAAGTCTTAGGATTATAATTTACACATAAGCAAAACTGTACACTTTTTATACCTTGTAATTTATTGAATAAAGATTATTATTATTATTATTTATAGAGTCGTGACGTTCTATAAATCTAGTGTCACACATGCCGACCAGTCTTTTTTTCTTACTTTCTGGTGTGAGCTTTTTCACATTTTCCTTGAACTGTTTCCCGGCCATTGCATTGTTGCGAAGTAAATTGCAGACTTCCTTCACAACGCCTATTGAATTTCTCACCTCGGGAACTGAAAGAGCTTTTGAAAGAACTAGGTTCAGACGATGTGCTGAGCAATGTACGTATGTGGCCTTAGGAAATTCTTTTCTGATTCTCGTCTGCACACCACTGATGTGTCCTCCTATGGTAGCAGCTCCGTCATACCCCTGACCAACTAGTTTATCGAGATTCAAACCAATCTCATGACATTTCTTTAAAATTTCTGCACTTATATTTTCGGCACTTAGGTCGTGTATTTCAATGAAACTGAGAAAGTCCTCCCTCAAAATACCTTTATAAACGTATCTCGCACATAAAGACAATTGCTCAGTTCCACTCACATCTAAAGTTTCATCGCCAAGAATCGCGAAACACTCTGAACTATTTATTTGTGTCACAACTTTTTTCTGAATTATCTTTCCGCAAGTATCTATTATTTCATTTTGAATAATAGGGCTAAAATACGTTGCATTTTTAGGGGTTGTAATGATATGATCTTTCAGGATATTATCATAGCTTGCTCGGTATCGTAGCAGAGCCCTGAATTTTCCATCTTTACTAAGTGGCTTTTCTAAAGTCAATGGTCCACTGTCTTTGTCTCCACGAAGCGGCAACTCTTGCTCTCCACAGAAGATGATAGTTGCGATTATAGGTTTTAGTGCTGTTTTATTTCTTTCCTTTTCTTTGAGCCTTTGATCATTAAGCAGCGATGCAACGTCTATAGCTGCTGAATCCATTACGCGTAAGAAATTTTCTGCGCATAACTTAGAAAACTGGTGATATTTAGCAGCAGAATGTTCGCGAAATCTCTCTGTTGCATCTTTCCAATTATCAAATGGTTTGCTGACAAAACTTCCAAGTGTTTGGTGGGAACCTTTTCCAGCGGTGCCTGATGAAAAGACAACGCAATATTTGCAGAACACACCATTCCTCCTCGGCGAATATGTTAACCATTCCCATGATCCCATCCATTCTCTTCGAAATCTAAGTTTCCTCTTTCCAAAGCTACTAGCCGGAAACGAAAATGACGCATCTGGGACAAACGGCTGTGTAATAATATTTTTTTTCTGTTCATCTGTGAGTACAAGAGGAGGATACTGTGTGTTATATATGGCATTAGAAACCACGCCGATATCAGGAAAAGTTTCACTTATAATCATTGTATCTAAACTGCACGTTTTTGAAGTTGAACATTCTCGTTCATCTCTACATCTTCCAGCCGGTTCGGCTGAAATCACATTTTTTTCAGTAAATTTTGACGAAGTTGTTTCTAGTTGTCTACTATCAACAGCAGAAGCCATGCTTGGAGTAGTTTTTTCCTCGCTAGTAGTAACAATTTTTTTTGCCACTGGCTTGAAAAAGTTTTCAATTCTCTTCATTTTAGCAGCAGCAATTTATATACGTTCAAACAAGCACAAATCAAGAAGCACTCACATTCCACACATTACTTTACTTTATTTAAGTAATCTGTGATGGATAGGGCGAACGGTCCAACAAATTATGACGTCTGCAGGTCCAAAATTGTCCAACACTATCTCACGTACGTAACGGACTGGCGATTTGGCGAATCCAATGAAAACAGTGGTTTTGAAGTTTTTTTCCTTTATTTCACGGCACGGGCAAAGTATCAGGTGAACCAAGTCGGAAGGAATTTACTCTACTCTCTATGAAACTGAAACCAATATCAAAATAAACTGGTCTATTGCACTATACTGTCACTATTGCAGAGGTATTTCACTTTTCTTCTCGCTTGTCGCTCTCGATTCTCACTTGAATCGCTCTCGAAATAAACTGACATGCAGGTTCCCGGACTCCCGCCCCCGCCGTATTTATACTACATTTTCGTATTCTGGAACACTGTGGAATATTGCGCCATCTACTACCTGGTAGCAGAAAGTTATGGAAGCTTCTCGATATTTCGCTACTCAACGCGACGATCTTTCTACTATTAGTTTTTCTACTCGACGATAGATGTCGTTCATTACTGTTTTCGTTCTCGGTTTCTCTCTAAATAGGTTAGATGGCACTACTAGTAACGTTGCTTACATAATCAGATCAAGATCTATCTATTTTTATTTTACCTACTTATTGAAAGAACACGCAAGCGAATAAATAAACAGATGGCTTAAAACGTTTTTTTTTTCAGTCAGATTACGGGGGGGGATAAATCCCAACTATCCCCCCCTCTGTATACGTGCCTGTCGCACACCTGTTGATCGAACTAATGACATACACTCGATCGAACTACCGCGATTCAGAGTATCCTATGTCCTAACCTAGATCATGGCCTACCCGTATGCCTTTCAACTAAATCCGTTCAGCCGGCCGTTACGGTATGAAAAGATAACAGGCAGATTTTAGGGTTGCGTACCTCAAAATGAAAAATTGAAAGCCGTAAAGAATGACTTCGTTGACTGTCAAGACCCTTTTTTAACCGACTTCCAAAAGGAGGAGGTTCTCAATTCGTCTGTATGTTTTTTTTTTGTATGTTTGTTACGCGATTTCTCCGTCAATTGTGGACCGATTTTGAAAATTGTTTTTTTGTTTGAAAGAGTATGCTTCCGAGGTGGTCCCATATAAATTTTATTAACTTTACTTGGATAGTTTTTGAGTTAGCTTCAATAATACGTATTTTTCCCACTTAGTTTATATGGATGATATAATGATAACTTCCAATCACTGTTATTTACATAGCAGGTTAGTGGTATTCGAATTTGTATGGGGTAGGTACCACCACTAAAAAGTGCAAAATAAAAACTTTTTACAAAAAAAAACTTTTAACAAAAAAAAAACAACCGACTTCCAAAAAAAACACTACAAATTGAAAAATAATTTTAATTTCGGAAGTCGGTGTCTTTGGTTTTGAATTTTCGTTTTTTTGCCACCGACTTCCGAAATTAAAATAATTTTTCAATTTGTAGTGTTTTTTTTGGAAGTCGGTTGTTTTTTTTTTGTTAAAAGTTTTTATTTATCACTTTTTAGTTTTGGTACCTAAGTTCGAATAACACTACCAGCGACACAATTAACAGTGACAGGAAGTTATCATCTTATCATCCTTAAAATGAATTAAGTCCGAACACAAGGTGGCTACTAAAGCACTACTATTTAATGAAGGTCTGGAGTCAATCTGGTGATGGAACCGAAAGACAGTTGAGGGAACTCCTCAACGATTTACAGCAATTACCTGGTGTTTGGGCTTGATTAATTTGTATTGATGAGAACTTTACACTTAGATGGGTTGTGACTGTCATTAGGGGTTTGATGATGAAGACGAAGGACAGTCAAGGGAACTCCTCAACGTTTTACCGTTTACCGTTTACAGATTGACTCCAGACCTTCATTAAATAGTAGTGCTTTAAAATACTTAATGAAAAAAAATTACAAACGCACTAGTCGCCACTACGATTTTGAAGGTTCGCCTCGATTTGTCTGGGATGCCATCAACAGATCCTGGTTTCCTTATAATTTTTTTTGAGGATTTCCCGCAAGTCGTCATGAATTTCATCATCAGAACTGAATTTTGATCAAAATAGGACCAATCTGAAAGTATACCTTTCAGATAAGAAAATAATTTTCTAAATCGGTTCATATATGACGCCACCCGTGAAATACTTATCATTGAGAAGGTCTGGTGGCCATCTGTGGACTTCTTCATCAGTTCCACTTCACCAAATGATACTTTCTGAATGCAAATGCTTAACTGGTTGCTGAAAATACCGAAATCGCTATGTGTATGCCTATAATATTTGAGGAGTTCCCTCAATTTGTCATGGATTCCATCATCAGAACTAAATTTTGATAAAAATGGGACCAATCGGGAAGTATATCCTTTCAAATAAAAAAAGAATTTTCCAAATCGGTTCATAAATGACGGAGATATGAGGTAACACACATTAAAAACACACTATAACATTATAACATGTAACTGTTTTTTGTCCCTAATAAATAAAAAAAAAAAAAAAAAAAAAAAAAAAAAAAAAAAAAAAAAAAAAAAAAAAAAACATACAACCGAATTGAGAACCTCCTCCTTTTGGGGAAGTCGGTTAAAAAGAACAACCGACTTCCAAAAAAGACACTACAAAGTCAAAAATAACTTGAATTTCGGAAGTCGGTGGCAAAAAACGAAAGTTCAAAACCAAACACACCGACTTCCGAAATTAAAGTTATTTTTGACTTTGTAGTGTCTTTTTTGGAAGTCGGTTGTTCTTTTTTACCCGACTTCGGCGAAGCAAAAAGGAGGGTTATGATTTTGACCGGTATGTATGTATGTATATATGTATGTATGTATGTATGTATGTTCATCTGTAACCTCATAACTTCTAAACCACTGATCATAATTTGACAAATGAGGTATCGTTGGAAGCGTTTTGATCGTCCGCTGGTTATAGGCTATAAGACGTTACATTAAATTCAATATGGCGCCCTCTAGAGGACATAAAGTGACGAACGAAAAAAAATTTTTTTTTTAATCATACCATGTTTGGTATCAAATGAAAGGGCTTGACGAGCACAATACAAATATGTATATATATCATATTTTCAAAGTAAATAAATATGTTTAAATTGTTAAAAACATGCAAAAGTGAGACTGTGCTACGTACGGCGCAACTGTAAAATTAATACCTATTATACAATTAAACCTATACAAAAAAAAAAATAAGCGGGTCTGCAAATACTTTATTACTCAAACTCAAAACTCAAACTCACAGCATTTATTTCAATTAAACCATATACAGGCACTTTTGAATTGTCAAGGAGTCGGTCAGTCAGAAATATGAAGCTAGTTGCCCATTCCAAAGCGTATTAGGTACCTATGGAGAAAATCGGGCTAGAAACTCCACGGACACTCTTTTAAATAAATAATTGTTACAAAATAGTGGTTACATCATTCATGTTTAAATTATACATGTGAGAACAATGTACAACGATGCGCACGTTAAAAGCGTCCGTAATAAAAAGATAAAAACAATTCAAAGATTAAAGTAAATTAAAATAAGTCACGGCAGCTAAGAGATGACCAGTCCCAACTGACGGCGCCCGTTCACGAACATGACGCATGTATTAGCACCATTCAGCTCAACTATTTTGAAGGGAGCTAAATGATCCAACACACACGCCACCATCAGCGAGACATCTGAGTGAGCATGACATACTCTCAGCTGTCAGGGCACATTCAAGTCAATGAAAGACATAATACGAAATTATAACCCCAAAACAAATGAAATAAAAAGCAAGTTTAAAAACTAAAACCCGACTTCTGAAAAATCACGCTCTAAAAAGTATGAAACAAGAAAATATTTCGGACAGAAATCAAGACATAGGTACAAAAATGGTCAAAGTAAAGCCGTAGTCGCATGCCTGTCGGCTACAAAATTATAATGGCATGCGACTACGGCTTTACTTTGACCATAATTGTACCTATGTCTTGATTTCTGTCCGAAATATTTTCTTGTTTCATACTTTTTAGAGCGTGATTTTTCAGAAGTCGGGTTTTAGTTTTTAAACTTGCTTTTTTTGTAAAAAGTTTTTTCTCAGGAACGCGTGGAGACTGATAAATTGAAATAAATATCAAAAATTTAGATTTACGGTTCCTTGAATCTTATAACAAAAATCAAACTTCCAAGTCAACACAATAAAAAAATACGGCCATTTATGCCGCATAAATATTGAACACTTGCAAATAAACCAAAGCCTATTTGGTACTTCCCGTCGGGCCAGCATGGCAGCAGTATGAAGTTTGGCGAGAAGCAAGCTCAAGTAAAGAATAAATCCGAAAATTGGTAATTATTTGTTCTACAATACGTTAAAAAATACCCTGCCCGATCCGAAAGGGGCACATAGGTAGGTACTCAATCTCTCTCGTCTTCAATCGGTCCTTCATTAGTGGAGGAACATTTCCGAAAAGTAATAAAAAGTCTTATTAATATTGAAAAAAAAAATTTTGTTAAGTATTTATAATTCACATTTTTAATACCATAATTAACCAAAATCTATTAAAAATTTGCAAATTTTCAACAGGGTTCATAAATAAGTTATGTTATGACTTGTAGACACCCGCTAAACGACGACCGCCCGCGCCCGCGCCCCCTGTACTAACCAGCAGCCTAATTACGTAATGCACGATCAATAATAAATTGAAACCGATTGCAAAATTTTTATTTCGAACTTATGAAGCAATGGACTACCAATCTGTTTCAATTCATTTCAATTTATTATTGACTAGCTTTTACCCGCGGCTTCGCCCGCGTGGATGTCGCAAAATATCCCACGGGAACGTTCTACCAGGAATACATACCTAATAGCCAAGGAAAAGATCATTGACTAACTTTCAGCGGACGCAGTGGTAGGCTACTACAGCGCCCGCGTGGTCAACCATAATTATTTTGTTACGCGTAATTTTGAAACTGTGATATCTCTTAAACTATTCATTTAAATGATGTGATGTAAAGGCATATTTTAATCGAAATTGAATGCCCAATTTAAATAACCTATTTAATTGGATAAGGATTAATAAGATACCGGTCAAAATAGCATCGGAAATAACAATGAAAATTTTATACAATTTTGAAAGATAAAAATGGTTATTGTGGGTCACCCTTAAAAGATAGACATATGCCATCGCGGACTTTTTTGTTGCAATTTTTAACATATACAATACTCTAGAACATAAATTTGATTTATCTCTCACGACTTACGCAGCGCACGCCAGTAAAGCTCCCAGTCGGCATGATTTTTTCCGACATCTTCAACAATAATCGTCATATTTCAGCCAATTTACACAAAACCTTAATGAATTATACACTAAAACCTTCCACATGAATCACTCCGTCCAATGGTGAAAACCGTTTGAAAATCCGTTCGGCAGTTTTTGAGTTTATCGCGTTCAGACAGACAGACGCGGCGGGCGACTTTGTTTTATAATATGTAAGGATCGTGCATTACGTAATTAGGGTACCGGTAAAAAATAGTTGAAAAAAAAAAACCATTGAAAAATAGTTATTTGTTTTACAAGGGGACAAAGTAATATTTTGTTCTTCCAGGGCGTTATTTTGAATTCAGAGCTAAGCGAAGGATTCTATAGTAGAATCCCGAGCGTAGCGAGGGTTTCTAAAGTAGAATCCTGAGCTTAGCGAGGAATTCAATATCCGCCGACCGAGAACAAAATATTTTGTCCCCGAGTGATACACACTATTTTTCATCACTACCTATGAGAAAAATAAAACGCTACTTTCTCGATTTTTTTTTACAAACGTTCACGCGAGCGCCTCTAACCTAACTACGCAAATCAGTACGCTATCAAAAGCACGGAGTGGACCAATCAGAAAAGAGAAACCTTAAACTACCTAGGGAGCAAAGTTGAATTTTGCTCCCGCCATCCTCTATAGGCAATTGTCGTTTTTCGAATAGGTGTGATAAAAAATTTTTTTTTTTCTTTTTCCCTAAAATTACCCTATAAATGGACTCTCAGTACGATACCTAACAACACGGATCGGACAGGGTTTTTACATATTGTACCTATATGAATTGTGAAGTTTATTCTTCAATCCGAGATCAAAAATTCATAGGCCGTGTCTTGAAGTAACATTTAGTCTATTTCATTCAAGTTGGTACTCTCCAATCTACTAAAAGTTCTTTTTCAATTGAAGAGTTAAGTTTGTCCTTCAATCCGGGTTTGGGAATTCGGGCAGCCGAACAAGCACAGCTTTGAGAAGGAACCCTCAGGGCGCTAGTCCGACTCACACCTAGTCTCAAATAAATAAAACAGGTTATTTTTGAGACAAAAAGTACCCTATTAACTCCAGGATGCCATCTATCTCCTTGCCAAATTTTATCGAAATCCGTTCAGTGGTTTAGCCGTGAAAAGGCAACATACAGACAGACAGTTACTTTCGAATTTATATTTTTAGTATGGATTTACTTAGTTTTCACTTCTGTCGGCAGTTCCCAAAGATTGCCCCGCATGTTTTTATTTTAATTTTAAAATGTTTATCTAGATCTGATCCTGCACCTCGACCGCCACCGCCACCACCACCACCACCACCACCACCACCACCACCTCACCTTCCACCAAGCCCAGCACCACCAGCTTCCCCGTCAAATTCGGTGCTCTCGCCAGCGTTGTAAGTATCTTACAGACTTTTATATTTATCACTAAAGAGATGGGTAGGGTAGGTACTACAAAACTGGTCTTTTTTTTCAGGTCTGTGAAGTGTGTGTCGGCACCATCATCATCTAAGAAGTGTCCTCGTCCTCGCAAGAATCGGCGAGATAATTATAATTTCAAACCGGTCTATAATTACGGTAAGTAGCTGCTGATTTTATCTCGGGATGGGGCTAAGGGCAAACTTCTTGTTTTTATCAGATGTTGTACCTACTAATCTTTACACAGGAAGCGGACCATCAGACTACGAGACAGATGACAGCGACGATGAGGAATTGGACCGTTTCCGATACGTCTTCCCAAGGACGCGAAAGATTGCCTGCGGACCCAGCTCCAGCTCCCGCCGCTACGGCCGCAGAAAGATCTGAATATCTGATGTTCCACCAACGGCGACGGACCAGCCTATTATAAGTTTGAGTTTTTATGATTTCGTTTGGGATGACTTTCCGAATGTTCCGATTCCACCTGAATCGAGACAGGAATGTTTTTCGTACATTAATGTAGGTCCGACAGCTCCATGTGTCGACCCGTATGATATTTTCGTTAGCATATGGGATCGGCAATTTATGGAGTACATTGCATTACAGGCTGCTCGAAACCAACAACCTCCATCCCAATAGCCGCATCAGCCGGTGGCGGGGCTCCACGGCTGATGAGTTGTTCATATACTTCGGCATTGTTATTGCGATGGGGGTTGTGGTCAAGTCGCGGATCGAGGAGTACTGGAATGCCGCCCAGAGGTGGTGGTCTTGAATTTTTTTACTGAAATTGTTTATTATTTGAAACTATACCTATTGATTTTTAACAGACTTCAAAAAAAGGAGGAGGTTCTCAGTTCATCGGGATATTATTATTATTATATTTCTTTTTTTAATGTATGTTCCTCGAAGACGGCTGGACCGATTTAAAAATTTGTTTTTTTGTTTGAAAGGGTATATTTTCCAGGTGGTCCTATATTTTCCATTGTCATCAAGTCAGGATTGGATGATGGAATCCTGGTGAAGTCGAGGGAACTCTCGAAATATTATAGGCACACCTGTAGCGATTTATGTATTTTTTATAGTACTTAACTGTTGAATTTGCAAAGACACGGATATTCGTTATTTGCCACCGACTTCCGTTTGAGTTATTTTTCACTTTTGTTGTTTTTTTTTTGTGGTTCAAGTTGGTTGTTTTTTTTTTGTGAAAAAGTTTTTATTTCTCATATTTTTGTGGGTCGGTTTGTAATTTATCTAAGTTACAATAGCCTAATGTCAACTGCTCATCACCTTTTACAAAATATTGCTTTTCCCGATGCAGGGACGTTCATCCTTGAGGAGTTCTCCTGGTACTTCGCCATCAGCTCAACTTCACCCTATGCATTGTGACGGGCATAAATTGCTTGGCAACCATACAACGTTATTTTTTATTCATTACAAACCTCTTAAGGGGTCATTGTACTCATCATTATGAACAACTTTTACTATGGGACACAAAGCTGAAATCGCGAAAAAAAACGGCTGTTCCCAGTTCCATACATTTATGTTCGCATATCTCGTCAAAATGTATGGAACAGCTGATTTTTTTTCGCGATTTCAGCTTTGGTCCTTGGTCCCATAGTAAAAGTTGTTCATAATGATGAGTACAATGACCCCTTAAGAGGTTTATAATGAATAAAAAATAACGTTGTATTAAAGTAACCGAATCGCAACCCGTGAAATATGTATTATTGAGTAGTTCCAGTGGCCATCTGTGGTCTTCGTCATCAGTTGCACTTCACTAAATGGTGCTTTCCGAGAGCAAATTCAAGAGTTACTATAGGTAATAGGTAAAACGGGCTGGTATCCGCAACTCCACGTCAAAGCGCGTATTTTGCGTACGGGTGGGAAAATAGGTTATTCGATCCACCCCAGCTCCTCAAAGAAGGCCAGCAACGCCTTGGTGTCACTGACAATCTCACGTAGGGTACCTGGGTTACCGAAGTACTTTGCCCTGTAATCGGCGACCACCGGGCAGTTTAACAGCACATGAGCTGCTGTCTCGTCGTCCTCCATGCAGGCTCTGCACAGCGGACTGTCTGTGACTCCTATGACATAGAGGTGTTTATTAAATGACCCGTGGCCAGTTACAGCTGTTGTGACTGTGCGCAGCTGTTGTTTCGATAGTCGGAGAACCTTTTTCGTGAGGCGGCCATCGCATCAAGAGTTACTATAAAAAATACCTAAATCGCTATAGGTGTGCCTATAATATTTCAAGAGTTCCCTCGACTTCTCCAGGATTCCATCATCCAATCCTGACCCATTTCACATACAGATTATTTGATGTTTTGTCTTAATTTGCTGGTTGAAGTTTTTTTTACTCACTACGGGGAAGCTCTTGGCCTGTATCTCACCTGATGGTAAGTGATTATCAGGCCCAAGGTGGAAGCGAGCTTCACCCGGAATCCTCAACCACAGAGGAACTGGCTATCTTATCTCTAACTGCCGAAACACAACAATGCTGTTAACATTGTTGTTATGGCGACAGACTTAGATAAGATGGTGGTAGCTAGCCAGGCGGACCTAGAACAAGCCCTACCACCAACCAAACCGAGCAGAAAATTTTGCTCCCACTGGGAATCGAACTCGGGACCTCTGGGTCTGAGACAGGTGGCTTAACCACTAGACCACAGAGGCGGATAAAACCGAGCACAGAGGCGTTGACTTGATGACAATGGACCATCTGGGAAGTATAATACCCTTTCAAACAAAAACAGAATTTTCGAAATCGGTCCAGCCGTCTTCGAGTAATCGGCGAACATATATTAAAAAAAAACAACCGACGAACTGAGAACCTCCTCCTTTTTTGAAGTCGGTTAAAAATTTACTGAGAAGTAGAGTAGAGAACAATTTGCAAATTTTTAAATAACGGAACGGCACGCACCGCGTCACCTTCGCGGGCCGTCCCGCCGTCCGGTTTTTTTTATTCACACTGGCTGTATAGACACTCACAGCCTTTTTATTTTTATTCTATTTGATATTTTACAAACTATCACCGGAAATATGGTGCAACTTTTGTTAGTCCCGCCTGCGATACCAAAATTCTTGAGATGCTTGTTTTTATGTGTTTTTGCAGTTGGGTTTTTTGTTTTTTAAATAATTTTCTTTATTTAGTACATTTTGTGATTTATACCTAAGACAGATTGTGAAACATATACATAGGTGAAGTTATAAATCCTCAAAGTACCAAATGTTAATTAGTTTGTACCTACAAACTGTTTTTTATTTTTTACTTAACAATATAAAGTTTTAAATACTTCTCAAACTTATTTAAGGTTTTTAATAACTGTTAAAAATTTAGTTTTATGTCTGATTGCGTGGTTTTTATGTAACCTGAAACGTAATAAATACCTATTGAAACTTACAACTGTTTTATTTTAAGTATTTATTGGTTTATCTATTACCTACCTGTGTACCTACCACATGGATCATAGATTCCCACCCCCCGGTTCATCGTGTACCTACGCTTGGGCGTATAAATATTAACCATTTCCCATGTTTAAAAAAAAAACCTGTATTAATCGGGCAATAGCAAATATTTTCCAAAATATTGAACGCAGTCTGGTAGCTTATTAAATAACCTATTTGCTCAGATAAAAATATTTTCTTAGACTGCAATAACAACCGTGCTAGAGAGGTCTTTGGTGGTTCAATGGCGAGTGGTAGCCATTGAACCACCAAAAGTTTGAAGACCCTACAGGATAGTGATAATATAAATAAAACACTAGGTACACAATCTTCAACCGCATGTTTTATTGTTAAAACCATTTTGTTATAGAAATATAATGTCTCCTGATATCTTCACGTCTTGGTCAATATAACAAAGACTAGGTATTTATAATTATGTAAATAAATAAAATATTACTGTAGTATATATTCAGGCGCTATGGTTATACTGCAAGCCAATCCCAAAACAGAAAAAGGAATATTTTGTATTGATGCGAAACCGCGCCCTGAAGATGAGTTCCTCTTCAGGGTCAATCGTACCAAGAGTTCTTGGTACGATAAGGTTAAAATCAAGATCTAGAATTCTACTTGTAAAAAATTGGACTTGTTCCAAAATCATTCACCCGAAAACTGAAAATAATATAAATAGCGTACACTTTTGTACTTGAACGCGTTTATAGCGGTCTTCGCGCGAATACACGATCGTTCGAACTTTTTGTTTGGTGAACCTGAAGGCGTGGTCGCGCCGACAGAGGGCGCTTTCCGGTTTTTTTAACAATGCCTATGACGATCGCGTACTATAGTATATTCACGGAGACGAGTTAGTAGAGCGCTATCTCACTCACACAATTTTTTAACTGCGATTGGTCAGTGATAAACGCTAAGGCGGTGTACACAGTACGAGTACTTTTTAGTCTACTCATACTTCCCGTACTGTACAGACGTGTCTTACTTGTGACTATATGCTTAACTTGTGAACCGGCTTGTGTATTGGATTTTATGATTGATTGAAAACCCCGTCAGGTGTGTATTTTTTTTTATTTAATGGTCAATGAAAATTTTTAATCCCAATGTGGCGCAGGTGTGCTAATGACCCGTTTATTGTTCTTTTGTCATAAATGAGCATTATCATAATAAAATACTTTTTCCCAATTTTTGTATAGTAAACTGCCCCAGGTGCGCTAGATCCATTCTTATTATTATCAGTTATTGTTATATTCTCATTGTTGAAAAACGTGTTTTATAGCATGTTTTATATTCTCGCATATAATATAATAAAGAAAATTTAATCATTAACTCTCAATTTTATTTCTTTCCTTCATATCCATCAGATATATAAAAAAGTAGGTAGGTACCCATAAAAAAAATCTATCAAATAAATGTCTCAATTTATACGACAGACGAAGCCGCAGGAATAAACTAAGCGAACTTTTAAGAAGCGCAGTGTGAACGCACATTTACATTTCTAAGGTATTGTTAACGCCCACTGACCATAAAAAACTTTTTTTTGTCTTTGTCATTTGTATGATAATGAGCGATAGAGAAGACGCTATACTAACTCGTCTCTGTGAATACACTATAGTTCTATTCATGACGATCGCTTTTTAATAGGACGCGGGGTTAGAGGGCCGAAGAGACAATGCAATGGTCTACTGGCCCATTATTGATGTCACTCAGGATGGCTGGACAAATCTTCAAAATAGCTCGCATTTAAGTAGGTCAACGGGGCACTTTATGTGACGGCTAAACACCCTTATTTCAGAATTTGTGACGCTACAGAATCTTAGATAATCGATCGAAAACGTGTCCAGCCAGCTTGAAAAACCACTTTTCGCTGGTCTCTCAATCTCGGTAACGGAAGTGATTTTGACGACTTTTTGCATATCAACGGGCGTCACATTTTGTGACAGGCATGGAGCTAAAAGTTTTGAGATACGTACAGTGGTTTAGTAGAAAAATGCAAAAATCTGTGTCCAGCCATCTTGAATTTACGTATAAAACTTTTGGCTGGCACTTACGAATCTCAATAACGGTAGCGTTTGCGAATATGACTCCTTTACTAATATTTAGTGACGCAATTTGTGACAGTAATAACGTTTGATTTATGGCGGCACATGTAAGGGTTTACGAGAAATCAATAAAAACTAATGTCCAGCCAACCTGAAGTTCAAGATGGCTGGACACCTGTATCTCCGCTGCCTGATGATCTACGACCTTCAAAATGTGTTCAAAATTTTGTGACGGGGACGATAATGATAACCTGAATTTGTGACGGAGAAACTTTGCGTAGTTTCAAAGATATTGAACATTTAAACTTTCCCATACAAACATCCACTAATATTGTGAGATGACCATATTTTTTACTTAAATAAAGGATTTCTTTTTAATCGACTAATCGGCCGGTAGCAGCTACTGATGCTGTGATTGTTTTTGTGTAATAATTGTCTTTTATAAATAGGTATTGAAGAATATTTAAGTATATTCAGCTAGGTATTATGATTAAAATGACGACCACCGACTTCATTTGCGCTTCAAGCACATAAATCATATTTTAAAGTGGGTATCTTTAAAATATGATTTTAGGATAGGCCCTCGCGATTTACGCCCGATAATTATATAAAAAATTATAGTCTTTTATCTACCTCGAAATAAATGCAAGGCTCTAGTCGAGTTAAAATATGTAATAAAAAGTGAAAAATTAAAACTAAATTAAAATTATCTATAAGTTCAAAATGGGAAACAGGACTGACGGCAAAATGTAACTGATTAACACTTTTATTTTTCACTAATTCTTTTGTATTTGTTTCCTAATCGGTTCAGTAGTACCCGACATTTCGTGCACAACAACAGATGTTATTACCCGACTGCCCCAGAAGGAGGGTAGGAGGTATTTAGCTTCCCATTTTCAACCGATTCGTTGATCAATTATAATAATATATTGTAGATAATGCAATTATTTGGTGTAAGTAAATGTTACTTCATTGAAAAAAAAAAAGAACAACGGGTTGCACTCCGGGATTGCCGGCAGAAGTGAAAATTTGAACATCAACGTAGTGCACTTTTGAATATTTTTCAGGGAATAATTTCGCACGAATTGCTTTATTTGTCAGTATAAAAGTACTATCATTTATGTTGTTAAATACAATATTCATTAGTAGTAGGTAGTAGTTTATTTATTAATTTTCAAAATATAGTCTAACAAAAATAAACAATTTATAACCCATCAATATGGGTAAAATTTCTTACCTCGCAGCCTTTACGTAATGTCAGACTATTTATTTTGATATTTACTTTGTCGGTTGCTAGGCAACGGATCTGACGGTCACGTCCTGACGCGAGCTTAACATTTTTTACCCATCCTAAAAAAGTGCACAACGCCGCTAAAGAAGTTTTCACTTCAAAAATATATTTATTAGCATTGCAGTAAAATATACACTGTTCATGATACAATTGTAGAGGTAATTTTCGTATAATAAATTGTAAATGCTATATTCACATTGTGCACCATCCGTAGAATACCGATACGTCATATGACAATGCAAGCTGATACTAAATATTAATTAATAAAAGTTATCTGGGCATATGTTATAGTCCGAGCGCGACTGCTAGTTCCAAACACGCGGTGAGACGGGGGAGAGCTCGCCATCGACAAAACTAGCCGACTGAGTTAGCTTGGCCTTCGTCTACCTCCTCTGTCTCACATACCTCAGGCGGTGACTAGCAGTCGCGCGCGGACTATAGCCACTAATTTCCCACAATATTAAACATAGGCTATCTTCTTATTCAGCATGTCTAGAATGTGTTGTTCTAAGGCTTCTTAGGAGATCCGAATTAACAATACAGCTGTACAAGAATCATTTCGCGTGGCTAAAGTGTCGGAACTAATGCCGCCAATTTGCTTTTCCAATTAATTCCACAAAACAATATTGCACTAAAGTGCGTTTTATCAAATAGTTCCTTTGCCGTTAAATTTAAAAAACGGACTTTTTAGCTAGCGCCGTAGCGTATTCTTAGGCTGCCTGTCCACCGGAGCGGAGAGGAGAGGAGCGGAGATGTGTCAATATTAACCAATAGAATCAAAACTCCGCTCCAGAGGTGCGATTCTATTGGTTAATTTTGGCACATCTCCGCTCCTCTCCGCTCCGGTGGACAGGCAGCTTTATTGGTCCTACAACAATGGAGCCAACATTACGGTATAGGAACTATTTGATTAAACGTACACTAATGTTTATCAAAAGCTTGTCAACGCCATTCAAGCGCCAAAAGATCCTTGTAGCAGTGTAGTTGCAAGAAGGTTCACTACCTCTTTCGTGAGGATATCTTCATGGATGCCCTTCGTCTGGATACCCCGCTTCCTATTTAAAAGCGATCGCGCGAGTACACGATCGTTAGAACTTTTTGTTCGGTAAATCTGAACGCGTTGGTCGCGCCGACAGAGGGCGCTTTCCGGTTTTCCGAACATAAAGTGACATACACGCGACCTACGACCTATCGCGTATTCGCGCAACGTTCTTTTTTAAATAGGACGCGACTGTAGACAGTAAACCGATCGGTTAGATTGGACTCCTACCTAAAACTTACTATTTTGTAAGCAGTAAGTTTTGTGAAGGTATATTTATTTAGGGGCCGTTCAAGTATCACGTAAGCATCTTTATTACAATTATTTAACCCCCCCCTCCTCCCCCATGTCAGCAAAAGTAAGCAAAGCTTACGTAAACATTGGTATTTGTGGGAATCTCCGAATATGCGTTTCGTTTTCAAGCATAGACAATGTATGGGTTGCCATGTGTAAGAAAGTAAATAATTACTGCTGACGTAATCACCATCTAGACCCCCCCGCCCACGTACAATGCTAACGTAATACTTGAACGGCCCCTTATCATGCAACAATTGTATTACTTTGTTCAAGTGTAAATAAAAGTCACATGTGTTGTAAAAACTTATGTAAATATAGCATTCAGCATGACTTTATTTGACCTATTACAATAATTCGTCTTTGTTAAAAATAGTTTAATTCATTTCACAGTCACGATAAAGGTATAAACGAAACCTGTTCATACTTCAATATTGGGTTCATATTCATTCATTGACCAATTAAAAGGAGTACACGGCAGATTATTACATTCAAATTACTACTAAAGCGACAAATTATGCTACAGTAGCAATACTGGTGTTGCCATGTGTCAATTCCGGTTGGCTGTTAAACTCAACCTAAGTGATAGCCCTCAAACTAAGCTTCTCCCAACCATAGACACGATGGTCACCATCCCAGTGGGCTGGTGGGTGACTAACGTGTCTGTCTGAGACTTATCCTAGTTTTTATATTTTGATGCATTTTATTATTGGTCAATGGACTGGTAGGAGCGTTCAACGAGTGTTTTCATTTTCATTCAAACGCAATTCAATGAGCACAAATCCTATTCAACCACGTATTATTTATAGAATACCACTATAAAGTTAATACAAAATGCCACCACAAAAGAAAACCAATGTTTTCCCATTAGAAAAAAACCCATCAATACAATTAACTTTATAGTAAACATTCATTCGCATCACTAATTTTCAAGTTGTGATCAGAGGTGCACTTACAAAAAAAACATATTTCAAACTTGAACAACAGTCTACAAAATCAAATACAATAAAAAAAAAAGCAAAAACTGTATACACATTACCTACAAAACTGTCAGTAGTAACACCACAATCACATCTTAAAAACTGGGACACCGTGTGTACAGCGCTATGCGGTTATTTTGGCGCATGACCAATATCGGAACTAATTTCGCTATCTTGTTCTGTCAATACAACGCCCACCTGTCAATGTTATTCAGGCGCCAAAATATCCATGTAGCACTCTATAACTAACATCAAAGTCTCTCACTAAAGAGGTTGTTTGGATCAGTTGCCTCCTAGAGCTTGTCCGCGGCCCCAGTTGTGTCCTCCGAACACTGTCCCGGCGGGTCTCGTGGGGACCCTCGCTTGGGGCGCTGTGCCGAAACCACCGACGTATCTCGTGTCAGGGAATAATTGTTTTCTGGAGACAGAATAATGAAATGCATGATTACGTAAAGTACCTCCACAACCCAGTAACTGGGTAATACGATCCCCTTGGTAAGGCTGATTGTCAGACTATCGGGCTTCTGAAGACCCGTAACGACTGTCAAAGATCCACAAATGACAGCCGGGACCAACGGCTTAACGTGCTTTCTGAGGCACGGAGCAGTCTCGGTAAGTAAAGATGGTCACCAATTCACAGACCAACCCCGGCAAGCGTAGCTTAACCTGATGGATCAACTCGTGCGGCTGTTATTACTTAGCCAAATGCTCCTTACTAGATCGCCAGTCTGATACAAATAAGAGTAGATACTTACATGAAATTAGGCGGCGTCAGTAGGGCAGGGCCGCCGAATTCTTGAGGGTATTTGAACAGCAGGAAGAACGCCAAGTGACCGATGAGGATGCCAATCAGCTCCATGACACCGCTGCAACAAAGGTCAATTTATTTATTTTTTACATAGGCTTGAGGGAAGACAAAAAATGACAATTCTTCTCAAAGGTGCGTCTCTTGGAGCATTAAAAAAAAAAGTTTATATTCAATGCATAAAAAAAAAATGGCCATTTATGGATACTGGCAAATAAATTTAAACCTTTAGGGTACTTCCCGTTGCCCTAGAATCATGAAATTTGGCAAGAACTAGGGCTAAGGCACAAGTAAAGGAAAAAGTCTGAAAACCGTTAATTTGTAGAACAGTTTTATCAATACATATGGATTACAAACTTACATCGGCAGTTGGAGAATTGACCGTGATGTATATATCGATGTATGGGAGAACATGTTTTTGAACGGCAATATTAAGTTTGTTCTTGGGATAAATTCATCCCAACTACAGAACCATTCATTGTGCGTGGTCCGACACGAACATGGGCGGTTTTTTTTTTGTCATAGCTTTGTGGAAGAATGTTGTTGTAAGTACCTATGTAGTTCTTATTACTTTACAGAGTAGTGGGATAATTGGGGTAAGACCATAATCAGAAAGGGGCATGAACAATTTTACGATCCAATGTCCGAGCGTGAAGGGTGAAGGTGTTGATAAAACATCGCAATTCTGTATTAATTGCACACTATTTTATGTGAATTGTTAATCTAATCCGTAAATACACCATGAAGCATATTGATTGACAGATTTATCGCTAGTAAGTGAATCAATTCACTTTTATTAGCCATAAAATTTACTCGCAATGATTGCATGTAAAGAATACAATCTACAACACACGATAGACAATATACATTGACATGCATGAATAATTTTCTCCATGGTACTAAAAGTTTGATCGATCTAGTAGCGATTTTACAGGCACTCATGCTACTTCGTGCGACTCAATGTTTCAAGAGTGTGTCACAAGTTCAAAGTTTGAACTTCAAACACACGTCACAAGTATCAAGACTATTCAGGACAGATACGAGTTCACACGACACGCGTCACAAGTATCAGGACAGATACGAGTTCACACAACAGACGTCACCACTATCAGGACAGATACGAGTTCACACGTCACAAATATCAGGACAGATACGAGTTCACACGACACACGTCACAAGTATCAAGACTCATGCCACAGAGTTCACACAGCACAATAAAGCCAGGTATTCATTGAAAACAATGTTGAGCAACAGTTGTGTAACATTGTTTCCCGGCAACATTTGATATCATGAATACCACTGACTGAACAGGTCCACTCTGTGTGGTTCTTTCTTCAAAAGACTATCTTAGACAGTAATCTGCACGGACCTATGGCCTGGCCTGACCAAGATTATGTCTGGAATCTGGACTTCAAAAGAGACTGTGACTTCCGAGATTTTTTCGGTCTTTGTTCTCAGAGTAGGTAGTCGGATATAGATGATATATAAAATTAGATGAGATCGATGCAGAAAGCATCGACCTCATCTTATTTTAAAACATAATTAAAATGTTAGTTTAGTTGTGCATAAACACTTCTACGTCTAAAATAACATTTAAAACACAACGAGATAACTTTTTTTTTTTTATTAACAGTAATTTATATTTAATATTATAATTTACGGAATATAAGCACATTGCCAGCAACACTGCCAAGTGTTGTATTTTTTTTTTCCACCAGCTTCGTGCCTCTAGGCAGCTGCCGGATCGCCCCGCCCCGCGCCGTTCCGCTGTCGCCATCTACTTTCGTGCCCGCAGACTAAAACCCTTCCCAGCGAAAGTTACTTTAAATAAGTAAAAAAATAACTCACCCTCCGCTAATAACGAGGTTGAAAGCGAGCAGTACCCATGGCAGGTACATCGCCTTGAACCGCGTGCCGAACCAGAACGATACGATGACGTCTTTGTTGAGCTGACACCACACGTACAGCACTGAGAGGACCATTGGGTCCATGAGGATCTGGAAGAGACAAGCGAAAAATAAGTATGTAATATTCTCTTCTAGTAATCTCATATAACACAGCACAAACACCGAATTCCAAAAAAAAATACTAAACTTCGGAAGTATGGTTTTGAATTTTTGTTTTTTGCCGCCGATTTCCGAAATTAAAGTTATTTTTCACATTGTAGTGATTTTTTGGAAGTCGGTTGTTTTTTTTTTCACTTTCTAGTTGTGGTACCTTTTGCCACACAAATTGAATACCACTACCTGATAAGTAAATAACAGTGACAGAAAATGTATAACCTCAAAGCTGACACTAGAATGTCACAATGCCCTAGAACAAATAACGTTATCTAGCCGCAACACGGTGACACTGCAATGGATAAAAGGACACAGCGGATCGCTAGGCAACGACGCAGCAGACGAGCTTGCTAGACGAGGTTCCAGCACAACAGTCTGTGGACCCGAGCCTATCGTACCCATCCCCTTCAACCAAATACGCAGGTGGCTACAGGAGTTCACCCATACACAAGCGGAATATTGGTGGACCTCGACACCGGGCTGAAGACAGTCCAAGGAAGCTATGCCATCCTTGGATAGCGGACTAACCAGACGTTTACTACGCCTGGACAGGAACGGCCTGCGTCTGGTGACAGGGACCATCACGGGACACTGCTCGCTCAACAAACACTTCCACACAATTGGCATAACGGACAGTCCTCTGTGCAGGGCGTGCATGAAGGCTGAGGAAACCGTCGCGCACGTGCTCTTTGAATGCACAGGCGTCACCCAGATTAGAACATAAACCCTCGGGTCACCCAGATCTTTCACAGACGTTCTAAACAGACCGGGAGTTTTAATTAACTTCTGGAGGGAGGTGGGCTGGTTGGAATAACCCCCCAAACGGCCGCCATGGCCCACGCACAACGGTCCATTCGAAGGACTAAGTGCGGAAACCAAACCCGTTAACATAGAACATAGAGACAAGCGAAAAATAAGTATGTAATATTCTCTTCTAGTAATCTCACATAACACAGCACAAAGGCCGAATTCCAAAAAAAAAAAACTAAACTTCGGAAGTATGGTTTTGAATTTTTGTTTTTTGCCGCCGACTTCCCAAATTAAAGTTATTTTTCACTTTGTAGTGATTTTTTTGAAGTCGGTTGTTTTTTTTTTCACTTTGTAGTGATTTTTTGGAAGTCGGTTGTTTTTTTTTTTCACTTTGTAGTGATTTTTTGGAAGTCGGTTGTTTTTTTTTTTTCACTTTTTAGTTGTGGTACCTTTGCCACACAAATTGAATACCACTACCTGCTATGTAAATAACAGTGACAGAAACTATAACATCATCCAATGATTCAAATAGACTTAAGTGGCAAAAATACATATTATTGAAGCTAATTTAAAACTACCCAAGCAAAGTTAATTATATATGGGCCCACCATGGGAAAATGATGTTGACATTTTTTGTTAAACTGCTTATCAATTGATTTTTCTGACTGTACATGGTGCAATAAAGCAACAAATGCACAGTTTGGACACCATCATAATGGGCTGAGTAACTTGTGTAATTAGTTTACTTTGAACTGTTTTCTGCTGTGGCATTTTTTGTTCGTTCTTTTATTACTAACAAATATTGATATATTAAAAGGAGGCTAACAAACAATATTCTGTTTATTTATTTTTTAGAATATAAAGATAAGCTACTTACAAATTCAGTGATTTCGTTTTGATTATTTGAATAATTAAGTTAAAACAATTCGAAATTCTAATTTTTAAAGTTGGAACCTTCTAAACACTGGTGAATGTGTTACTAACTCACACTTGGGAGTGATTGCGTTAAAATTTAACCAGAAAAGATTTGTTTACATTCTTTCAAAAATTTTTTCAACTGATTATAGGGGGTATATTTATAAACATTGATTAAAGTAAAGTAATGATCAACCATACATTTTTGACATTTGATTGTCACTTACCTTTGCATCATCATCATCTGCGATCTGCCTAACCTTTTCCCAACTATGTTGGAGTCGGCTTCCAGTCGAACCGGATGCAGCTGAATACCAGTATTTTACTTGGAGCGACTGCCTATCGGACCTCCACAACCTAGTTACTAGGCAACACAATACCCCTTGGTAAAACTGGTTGTCAGACTTTTGGGCTTCTAACTACCAGTAACAACTAATGACAGGCGGGACAATGGCTTAATGTGCTTTCCGAGGCACGAAGGGGTCTTGTTATGTAAAGATGGCCACCCATCCACGGATCAACCGCGGAAAGCGTAGCTTAATCTGATTGATCGACCCGTGTGTCTTTTATTACTTAGCCACAAACCCCTCTGTCACTTAACTTTAAGCATGTTTATAAATAAGCCCTGATGTTGCATTTATCTGCTTGACTGTTCAAGTGGACCTCAGACGGGCATAACAATTAAAATTCTATTGTGTCTCGTTAATGACAGCTGAAGGTATAATTTTATCTTATTTCTAGATAATACTCACCGGCAAACTAACAAGCAGGCCAATAATCACACAGCATGCCCAGTTAAACAACAACATATAGAAGTAGTCTGCAGGCTTGCCAGCAAACATGCCTGTCTCAAGTCTTTGCGAGTAGTTGTACAGGAAGTAACAGTTGATGAGGAAGTGGAACCCTGTGCTCGGACTTATTGGGTAGAAGAATAACGCTGTCAGCGGTCGCCATATCTGTAAAAAGAGGAAAAATTATTAGAGTGAGATGGAGAGGGGGTGTTGCTTGTTTCTTTTTACTGACTTCAAAAAAGGAAGAGGTTATGCATTCAGTGAGTTTTTTTTGTTTTGCTGTTTGTGTACAATGTAAGAGTTTGTCATTTTAATTCTATGGATACTTATGCCTATAAATGATTATTTTAGTTGTAGTATTTTACTGTTTTTGCCTTGCTTGACTTTTACTGTAACTCGGCCAGTCACATAAAATAGAGGTAACTTAAAAAAAATAGTCTGACAAATAAAAATAAATGTTTTTTTTTAGATTGCTTGTGTTGCATCTGAAAGCTGTTAAAATTAACTATTATAATGATTGATATTCATTTAAATTATAATAATTATATGGCTTGCGTGTGTCCGCAGTAGGAACATTATAGTCTGATTATGGCCAGGGGAATGAAATTGAATAACTGCACTAATTAGGTGCAGTGTAGATTTGCTTCAATAGTGTCAGGCCATTTAAAAACAAAGGATGCATTATTTCTTTATCTCTTTATCAGTCTCCCACATTTTATGAGGCAATGGCAGGCATGCAGTGGTATTCATTGTCTCTTTATGATTATTTACTACAATGGAATGTGTATTATTATAACACAACACATAGGTACTTAAGTTGTTGGTATAGCTAGCAGACAGCCTAGTATTTTTTGTACTAAATTTATTAAATTGGTAAGGTCAAGGAATTAACTCTATGCATTTATGATAACTTTGTTGGAACTTTGGTATATGATAAGGTCTAGGATGTACTTTTTGATAAGAGCGTATTTTATTAAGTTACTTTAGATAATGTTTTAGTGGCAGTATAGGGTTTTAAGTTGGTATTGTTTAGTGAAATTTTGTTATTTATGGTGCAATGGACAAATATTCTTGAATAATTTAGTGATTTTTTAGGGACATAGAGAACATACTACAGGCCTATTTCACGATGTCCGAATAGCCACTACTTACCGAATAAATTAAAAAATGGTACAGAAATTTTATGAAATGATCTGCCAAGTAAGTTAATAGGAACCTAATCGTAGGTGGTGAAACAGGCCCTTATTCAAATACAATTATAATCATGATTTCTTACCTGGAACTGGTTAACTATCGGGTAGAAGTCGAGCACTAAGTAGTAAAAGTTTAACAGTCCGAACCGGCCCAATATACTAAACACCATCGTCAGAGTCAGCCAATACCGGGTGAAAAACGGTACACTGTTGTACCATTCCCGAAATTCGGACATTTTTAACTTTTTTGGCTCTTTTCTAGAATGTAAACACAAACAACTGGGTCACGAGGACAACAGGTTACAAGGAGTTTGCACAATACACAGCGATCGTTCAACCATGTATAGATACTAATGATGAAATTATTAACATTAAATTGTAGGTACACGTGTACTATGAGAATTTGTCGAGAAAATCCAACCAACAAGAGGATGATTTTGTTGTTTTTGACAGTTTATTTTTAGTGTTGCCAATTTGCCAGTCTTGCCAACCACAGAGCACTATATAATACTGGACCTTATTCCATGGACTTATACTGGCCACGCAATAATTATTGTAGTCTGTGGCCACGCACGACGATTCACGACAATCACGACAATACGACATAAAACGACAGTGTTTGATCTTGAAACACCTGCTACACGGTCGCCAACCGCGTCCCCGACAGGGGCCGTACTGTCACATATTATAGCCATTATTGTTCCACTGTGAAAATGGGATAGTGCTGTATAGTTCCGTCTCTCTCTCACACCGGAACAATGATGGCTTTAACACGTCATAGTACAGCCCCTAAGGTGACCTTGGTTGGCGACCGGCAAAGTTGTTCAACGTTTGGTCGTAAACCATCATCTTACACGGTTGTAAACCACTAAGGTTACCGCTGACCGTGTAGCAAGCGTGTTACATAGTTGACATAAGTTAATTCTTATTATTACGTGACGTACGTCACGAGTATTCACTGTCGTTTTGCGTCAGTCATGCTCGTGCATCGTGGTGCGTGCGTGGCATTGGCGGGACGGGACATAATTGTACATAAAGTACTCTGTGTTGTACAGTAAGATGGATGGTTTTGGTGAAATAAGGCGCTTTACTTTAGCGTTGTTTTGAATTTTTCAAGCAAGTTGTAGTATTGTTGGGAGCAGTGGTGGCCCAGTGGTAACGGCCCCGACTTACGAGTTGTAGGTCGTGGGTTCGAACCCAAGCAGGCGCTTTACTTTGTGTAAATAATTTCATCACCACTGCTCTCAAAAACGGTGAAGGAAAACATCGTGAGGAAACCGGCATGTCTTAGAACCAAAAATTCGAAGACATGCGACATCTACCAACCCGCACTGGGCCCGCGTGGTAGATTACGGCCCACTCCCTCTCACAGAGAGGAGGCCTGTGTCCCAGCAGTGGGAACATTAATAGGCTGATGATGATGTAGTATTTTCATAAATTATAGCTTTTGTATTAGTTTTTCTAATTACTTATAATGAAAATATTTTATTTTATTTGATATGGAGGTAAACGTTTGTAAAGCGTTTCAGAACCGATGGGAAAGAAAAACTATTAACTGCGTTATTTGATTTTTAACTCGCTCACATATGAATGGAGCTTACTGATTGGCCGGAGAGACCGGAGAGAGGATTGAGACTCATATTCATGAACAAACTACCAAACTACATGCTCCATTGGCTCTGTCCCGTCGAGGTCCCGTCTGTCGGCGATCATACTGAACGCAGCACTTGATTTGAATGATTCGATTTTATTTGACAGTTGTGAGTTGTCAGACGTCAGAGTATCTGACTGACCTGAGTACCTGATGGTTGACAATGACATTTCATGTTATAACCTATCACGCCTGCTTGAAAATCTTTGTTTTGATTTGAATTTAAAAAAATGAGTGTTATTCTGAATAGATTAATTACTGCTACTTATTTTCCTTTAAGACGATATGCAGTACGATTTAGTTCCAGCGATAATCAACCCGCTGAAAAAGAAAAAAAAGTGGAACAAGAACAAAAAGAACCGGAGAAAATAGAAGTAATAAAAAAAAGTAAGGTTTGCTACGGTTTGCTATCAAACAAAATACATTAAAATCAATTTTATTTTTATTATTTACGTGTACAAATAAAATGTTTTTTCCTATACTTCCGCATCTGGACACTATGCTATTGTTCTATTGCACTAAAAACATTCCAACACAAGACTTATTTTTGTAGACCGAGTCTAAAGGCCAACAAAAATAAACAATGTTTATGCGTAACGTGACCATTAATTTGTTTAATCAAAACGGGACTCAATTAATAGGGCCGATTCATAAAGGAAACTCAATTTTGAGATTACCAGTCGAGCATGTCGAGGTTCTCAATGAAAAAAAATCTAAATGAAATGAAATCTAAATGAATGTAAATCTAAATGATTTATTACAAATTAAAATATTTAAGCAAGATAAATTTTCAGTCATTTTTATAATTGACAGCAGAAAAAAGAAATTTTACACAGCTAGAGATGATTTTAAATAAGAATAAAGCTCTTGGCATGTTTTCTTAACATTCACCCTAGTAATCAACATCGTCATAAGAACCGAAACCTGTAACTGGGTTTTTTGAGACGTCCACAATTAACTAATTAAAGAAAGACTTTGAAAACGGGTCAATTTTGCGTCCCCAGCTGTTTTTCGGGGACACCGGGACGAAGAACCGAATAAAGGGATGGTCCCGCTCAAAACGGGACGTATGGTCACGTTATTTATGCGTGAACTTTGTAGATTTTCTAATAAAATGTAAAATCCGCCCGTAAGGCGACCCACCGACCAAATATCTACCCACACATCAGTAAATAATATGAAAAAAAAACACTTTCAGATATTGTTGTTGAAAAATTTGGACCGGTAATGACACTGAACATAGACCGCCAAACAACACGTAACAGCCTAGATATTCCCACTCTTAGAGAAATGGCCGCAGCCATTGACGCATTTGATAAAGATACAGAAGCCAAAGTCCTTGTGTTCAACGGAGAAGGTGGAACATTCTGTTCAGGGTTTAACATGTATGATATAGGCAAGGAAGGATATCAAAACCTAAAGGATGCTGCGGTAAGAAAACACTTAATTTATAAACATTATTTTACTCTATAAAACTGTACAAGAAGCTTAATAATAATAAGCCTTTATTCAGACATGGTTTCAAATTCTAACCATGTATATGTTGTAACCAGGAACCGAAAAACTTTATAAATTACAGTACAGGTATAGAAGAATTTTGGTAGCTATAACTAAGGTTACCGCTATCTGGGTAACCAAGAAGAAGAAACATGTTAAGTACCTCTATGAAGGTTACCGTTTTAATACCAGTTATCTAAAAATGACCGTGATTACGAGGAACTGAATATCGCAATGCCGGTATAGAAAATAAGGCCCTGATTGGTTGGTGTTCGCTGGCACGCGGGTAAATTCTTTGACACACACACAGGCTATGAGAGCGCCCTTGACTAATGCCAACGGCCCGTGTAAGATAGAGGTAATTTTTATTTCGGTAAACGGTCTTAATACTAACAGTATTCAATTTAAGAATTAAGGTAACCTTTAAAAATACCTGCGTTAAAAAAGTTGTAACTGAAAAAATATCCTTATTGACCATACAGGTTTCGGTCCCTGGTTGTAATTTACAAAAATATAGGTTACACACATTTATTTTACATTTTCACCGTCACTGTTCTCTTTGGTTTAGTTTAGTCTCTAGTTTAGTAAGTAGTCATTTTGATTTATATTTTTTTCACATCAACAGCTTTGTCTGTTTGCCTATCACTGGCAAAAGCCTTTCTTCAACTGCCGTCTGTCACCAGCGGTTTTTGTCCATGTGCCACCGGCTATAACTTTAATTTCATCTACCCATCTTTGCAAATGTTTATGTTGTTTAGGACTGATCGATTTGTGTTGATAAATCGCTTAAATAAAAAATAAAAACTCTTGTTTAAAACATTTTAAACTGTTTGTTTTTATAATATTTCAAAAACTGTTATTTGTCCAACCCTGGTTGTTTCATGTCTTGTGTTCTGTATACCATGCATTCATGCTTTGTTCCTTTTTTGCTTTCCCCTGATTGCATGTATGCCTGGCCCATTTCCATTTGAGCTTATTAATGGTGACTGTGATGTCTTTTGTTTTTGTATAATTCTTTATTGCTGTTGTTCTTATGGCTCATTTTCATTGGTTCATCATCATCATCAGCCTATTAATGTTCCCACTGTTGGGACACAGGCCTCCTCTCTGTGAGAGGGAGTGGGCTGTAATCTACCACGTGGGCCCAGTGCGGGTTGGTAGATGTCACATGTCTTTGAATTTTTTGGTTCTAAGACATGCCGGTTTCCTCACGATGTTTTCCTTCACCGTTTTGAGAGCAGTGGGGTTGAAATTATTTACACAAAGTAAAGCGCCTGCTTGGGTTCGAACCCACGACCTACAACTCGTAAGTCTCTCTAGTCGGGGCTGTTACCACTGGGCCACCACTGCTCTTATTTTCATTGGTTGATAGGGCTAATATGCGGGGAGCGGCAGATTTCTGTAACGCATGCCATAGGGCCCGCATGTGTGGTGCTGGAGATTTCTGTACATCATGCCATAGAGCTCGTATTCAGGGAACCGTTTTCATTAGTTGATAGGAGGGAACAATTGCAGTATACCGCATGTTTGGCAGTAGCTTTGAAGGCTTATTTTCATTTTTTTACCGACCGATTAATTTAATTGGTCGCTACACTCGCTACACCCACCACAGGGATTCCCCGCAGACGGTGTACCGACCGCGGTATGAATATTATATAACTTATGACTTTCATTATTCATTGTCATTGCCCCGCATGCGGGGAGTCCCGAATAGTCCCGATATACAGCGTTGTCAGCATTATATCGACCGAGTTATTGACTAGTAGAAATGAGCCATTATTCTATCCGAAAGTTTTTACCCCATCATGTTCCTCTCCATAGCGTTCCGGCAAGTTTCAATTGTTTTGTTATGGGAACACGTTTGGCAACCATGTAAGGACTGGTAATATAGGGGTGATGAATAGTTTTCGTTTTATGGCCGTATTTACTTCTTTTTTTTTCAATATTTGTTTTAGGCTTCAGAATCGTTTTAGTAGGTACTTCCTGTCTTTCACTTTATGTCGTTGTTAGATCTTGTATTGATATTATTTGGCCAATAATATTCATCAACATAATCAATAGTCTTGACCTCGATGCAGATCCTTTGCTCCGGCTCCTTTGAACTAATTGTTATGACCTTTGTTTTCTGTGGGCTCATAATTAAACCAAGTTTTCGACTTCTATTATCCACTTCATTTAGCATTTCCTTTGTTGGAGAAAATATTACTATGTCGTCTGTGACTGTGACTCTCAAATGAGTTAGATTTTCCTCGTTTATATTTAGACCACGTCATTCTCCGCTGCATATAGTATAGATGACAAAGGATCGCCCTGAAGGACACTTTCTATAGGTATTTATTTCTTCACTTTCTTCATCGAATTTTATGTATGCTTTACTATACCTGTAGATGTTCTTCAATAATCGAATGTAGGTACTGGTTTTCGAACCTTACGACCTATGAATTGTGTTACGGATGGCTTGAACCGATGCCCGGGAGTAGTAGATTATAATATTCCACAGAAGAACCACATATAGTATGATCCGAGCGCTGAGCGGTAAATTATCATGAACCTCGTCTATTTCCGGATTTTCATTTGTCACAATACAACTGTTTAGTGTGTATTTTATAACTTTGCGCAAAGGATTATATAAAAGAATTTTCAGCTTACTTGCCATGACTAATAGCTGTGTTTTCACAACAGTGCTTTGCGAGCAACTGAGGGAATAACTGTATTATTCTATGGGTGCTTACTCAGCGCTCATTATCACTTGCGTTGCCATGCCTCGAAAAGTCGAAACTGTATTTCCTGTTGTTATCATTTGTTTTATCAGCTGCTGTGGCCAGATGAATTGTGATAACGACTTCATTTAGTGTGCTTTTATACCATAATAAGGATGATGACAAAGTAAGTAGTTAGGTAGTTAAAGTAAGTAGTAAAGGACTTTAACATGTTTTTGTACTTAAATAATTCAAGATAAATGCTTCTAATTATATAAGCATTTGTATCTGGGGGCACGGTAGTGTTGGCCAAGACGAGCCAAAAACAGAACGCACTGGCCATGGCACTAGGGGTCTACCTTTTCTCGAAACGTTTCGTCCTATTTTCAAACCCTCATAGCTTCGGCTTGGATAATGCTAGAGAGCTCAAATTCTCAGGATAAGATGTAGTTAGCAGCCTTATGAAACACTCTATTTTTTATATCTAGTTTTTATAGTTTAGATTTTGTTAATACCTAAAATATGTAGGCTTAGGTACGTAGATTTCGTCACTGACTGACTGACTCACTCACTCACTTCACTTTCACACCTCTTGGGCACTTCCCGACGTCCAAGAAAGCTGAAGCTTTTGTTGTATGTGTACAAACAATATTTTTTTTTATCTGAATCTCTCACCCTCCAACCCTCGCAAGGAGGGTGCAGATATGTGTATAAAATAAAACCTCTTAGGGGCTCTTTCCTCTCGCACAGACACTACTATGAGCTTGGTAAGAAATGAAGTCACTCGTATTTAATGTTGTGTCATGCAATAGTTCAATGGAACGACCAAGCCGTACGTTTTGACCAAGATTTGTAGAGCTGCCAGGGACTTGGCTCTACATTAGATCTGATAACTTTTTAACAGTGAACAGTAGAGAGCTACCTGCTTGTCTGGTTTAGCACCTAGTAACTTCAAAAAACCTCTTACAGAATACTTAGCAATAATATTTACTTTGCCAAAGACAACAGTAAGTTACAAAAATCTAATGCTATACAAAACTGGTTACGTCCACAAACGTTTAAGCCTCTGAAGTTAAACTAGGCATAGCCTGTATTCAGCTTTCGGCGCGTATCCCTCGAGTAACAGAATATACATGATGTATGGAAGCAGTGTGCAAAGCCTCAAGGGGGGTGATAGTTGACAGTGACACCATTTAAGAGCATTTTGAGGTTAGATTTTTAGGCGTTCCTTGCCTATTAGCGTGGAGTGTGTGTGTAAGTAGGTACTCTGGCGTAAAATAAAAACAACTAGTCTTTACTGTACCACGAATCGAATTCTGTTTTATTTCCAAAACACCCTACTTAAATATACATATATTCCTACTTTTACGCACTAGCCCGTTAGTATAAATTCTATCGACCAATAGCGATGCGCCACCGGGCGCGCCTCGCGGGGGGCGCGGGGTGCTGTGTTGCGTGCGCACGGCACTATTCGCTGCGAAGTTATAAATAGGACTCGCGCGCCGAGCGCGGTCGTGAAGCGCGGAGGTGAAGGACATCATTCAAGGTCTAAAAATTCGCAAAGCCCCCGGTTCTGATGGTATCACCAATAGGGTGTTCCAACTATTCCCCACTCATCTCATACTACTACTGTGCACCATCTTCAATGGCGCCCTTAGGAATAATATTTTTCCACAAGCGTGGAAAGAGGCCATAGTTATAGGTATCCCAAAGCCTGGCAAGCCAAAAACCGACCCCTCTAGTTACCGTCCTATTAGTTTGCTCAAAGTCTTGGCAAAAATCTATGAGAGGCTTATTTATAAGCGCCTCAGAGACTATGCCGAGACCAAGGGCCTCATCCCCAACGAACAGTTTGGGTTTAGATCGCAGCACTCTAGCGTGCATCAGGCCCACCGGATCATCGAACACATAAGCCTTGGTTTCCAACGCAGTTTGATGACCGGCGGGGTATTTTTCGATATTGCGAAAGCGTTCGACAAAGTCTGGTACAACGGCTTATTGTATAAGCTTTACAAACTCGGTGTGCCAGATCGTCTCGTGCTTATCTTACGGGACTTTTTGTCGAACCGCACCTTCCGCTATCGAATCGAAGGAGCAATCTCCTCCCCTCGTACTATTCGCGCCGGAGTCCCTCAGGGCTCCGTGATCTCGCCTCTTATATTCACCCTTTTCACCAGCGATATCCCAAAGAGTAGAAAAGCGCAGTTGGCTCTGTTCGCAGACGATACGGCCATCTACTACAAGGGAGCAGGCACTGACGCGATCCGCCGCACTCTGCAAACCGAAGTCGACAAGCTCGGCGCTTGGTTCAGAAAGTGGCGGTTCGAGGTTAACCCTGACAAGAGCCAAGCGGTTCTCTTTGTGAGAAAGCGCTCAAGGTGGAAAACCCCACTCCCCCGACCAATCACTATGTTCGGCAAGCCTATCCCTTGGGAGAAGCAAGCCAAATACTTAGGCGTGGTTCTAGACCAACATCTCTCCTTCGGTGAGCACATAAAGCAAGCTCGTTCGCGAGCCGTTTTCGTTCTCGGTAGACTCCATTTGATCCTTAACAATAAGAGCAAAATGTCACTTAAGTGCAAATTGCGTACGTATACGGCGTGTATTCGCCCCATCATGACATATGCGGGAGCCGCGTTCGCACACGCGAAACCCCATCATATCCATCGGTTCCAAAATCGATTCCTTCGTAAGGCCACCGGTGCGCCATGGTATGTTAGGAACGTCAACCTTCATGTCGACCTTAGAACCCCCACAATCCACCAGTTTCTCAAACGCAACTCCAAGCGTTTCTTTGATAGGGCCGTCACTCACCGCAACCATCTGGTTGTCGAGGCGGCTAGTTACGTCCCCAGTCAGTTAAGCTCGAACCGCCGCCCTAGGCAGATTCTTTAAGATCCAGACGATCCCACAACTCTCCTCCAGGAGAGCCGTAGGGAGACCAGTAGAGTGAAAACACGCACAAACCGACACACTTTCCGACCTCACCGCAGAGGTCCGCGATCGCGTCCCACCTGAGTAAATGTTACTCCCCCCCGACCCTTGCTCGATAACGATGCGCCAGCCCGCGTTGTTGCTGAGCCTGTAGCTTTAAATTCCCCAGATAATAATAATGTTCTGAATTTGATCCAGCCTGTCCCTCTTGCTGTCCTCCCGTTAGCGAACGCCCTAAGCCGAGGTTCGTACCCCACAGGGGGTGCCCTTAGCGAGCGTTCGCCTAGTTTGTAATTAGAATACTTTATGCCCCTGGCTGGAGGCTTTAAGTTTTTAGGAGCTTAAAGCAGCCGCAGGAATGACCGGTTAAGTAGTCATGGCCTCAGAGGCCAGCTACGAGATGCCCAAGTAAAAAAAAAAAAGAGCGCGGTCCTTTTCCCCAGATGCCGCCGTCGAGTGAAGACTTGTGTCAACGTGTCCATCTGTTGATCTGCATGCTGGCGCTGGCTACTTGTGCTTGCTTTGCCTGCGCTTACAAACCGCTTCTGTCGAAGCGAAACGGCGAACGTGTGCGACGTGGTGATAACGCTCGAGCCGTGTCGGCGTTATTCTTGCTCCTTTACGGACTGTCAAAAACGTGATCTTGTTTCTTTACGGACTGTCAAAAACGTTTTCTTGTTTCTTAACAGACAAAGTCAAAAACGTGGCAAGGCAACTGTGTGACAGGCACTGTGTCACTACAGATTTATATCTGTGGTTTTGAGTCATACGTGTCTTAGACGAAGACGACGTATTTTCTATGTTCCACTGAAAACTTTTTTATTATTAACCTTAGCTTTGCACCCGGCTTCCAAACACCCTAATTTACCTTACAAATAGAAATTATACATATTTCGCAGATGCGTCTCGAGCGTCGTCCTCTCTGCGACAAGATCACGATAGCTGCGGTGTCAGGGTACGCTGTGGCCGAAGGTTTCGAGCTGGCGCTGTCTTGTGATCTGCGGGTTATTGAGGATACGGCGGTCCTGGGCTGTCTCGGGAGGAGGTTTGGTATGTCATCAGAATATCTTATTTCTACTATCCAGAAAATAAGCCAGATTTGCTTGAAGTGAGTCGCGAATTGTCTCTGGTATTCGGTTTCATACAGTATTGCGATTTGCGCAACACTAGATTGAAAAAGTCCCCGTAAAATTGGTAAATCTCGTTGAATGAAAGTGTGAACATTTATTTTAAGTGACGCAAACAACGGTGGTGCCGAGCTCGCCCCGATTTATTGGCAATATTATTAATATCTTATCTACAGGCATAAGAGTCTATAATAACTCAAATTGTTTAGCGTTATACCTATCGAAAATACTACTGCATTAATTTTGAAATAAATATAAGGCAAAGTTGAGTAGACGAAAACACGATTCTATAAAATATAAAAATCCAAAGTTCCGAAGTTAAGCTCCGCCGCACTGGTATTAAAAAGATACTTCAAATTAGATCATGAAACTTTGCATAATAACGTAACTAACTTTATAGCAGACAGGTCGTGTTTAAAAAAAAAATAGTATCTATGTAGTATGTACTATTATTTTCGCCGTAAAAAATTACTTATACCTACCTACTATTGGCGCCTTGGAGCCTTCTCCCCGCCGCTCAGTATCTCTCACACTCAGTCTGCGAGCAGTATCGTGCGAGCGATATAAGGGGTGAAATTGAGCTGAGGTACATATGGACTCTTAATTATTTCTTCGAACTCCCATGGTCGTTGCGTGGACTCGACACGATTCCGTCAGGAATCTACTACTCTTGCCATAACAGTCAGATACAAAATGGTTATATCTACGTATAATGACTGCCTCGTTGGTCAAGTGGTCGCAAGCGCTACTGCTGAGCATGAGGTCGTGGGTTCGATTCCCAGGTTATTCAAAGTGTTATTGAGTTTTTTCCGTTTTAAAACAAAGCATACGAAAACATCTGGTAATGTAGCGGCCGCCATTGTATTACTCTCGGATAACTTGTTTACTCGCTGCATTTTGGCGGTATAACGATTTACTCTCAGATAGACAGTTTTTTCCAGGGTTAAGATTTGGTAAAACGAAAAGTTGTCTAACTCTAGAGTAATTAGTGATTTATACCCAGGATAAAGTTTGGTCAAATCCGCCCTTAGGAATTTCTCAGTAGCAGTATTGCGAACACCGGAGATTGAATTTGTGCACGATTCATGGCAATAGGTTGGGCCTTACGGGATGGCCCTTTAGGGATTAACGGCATGATGTTATATAATAAATAATATAATTTACAGGAGTCCCACAGTCTATCTACGGCGCTCGCAAGCTGACGGCACTGATTGGGCTGTCTCCCGCACTGGACCTGCTACTCACCGGCCGGCTGATCACGGGAGTAGACGCCCATCGATGGGGACTGGCTTGTAAAGTTACTTCTACGGGCACTGGTAAGGGATTAGATTAAGTTTCTATATGATTCGCTCCTGTGGACGAAGCCGCGAAATGTAGACTTACTGTACACGAAGTCGGGGCGATGTTTGAGTATACGAATGAATATCGCCAGTGCGCCGCACCAACCCCCGGCGTGGCGCCGCGTGTTTTACATTTTCATTCTGATTTTTTTATCTTGCGGTGCGGCACCGGTGCGGCTCCGGCGCGCGGCGTCATGTACAGGACGGCTAATAGTCAATTCTTAATCTAACCGTCGATATTTTTGTTTCATATTTTTTCTCCGGCAATTAAAAGTTTCTATCGTTATTTGCAATTTGCACGACAGGTGCATAATGTCATGGGTTTGCGGGAATGTCCATATTCATATTCATATTCATTCATATTCATATTCATTCATATTCATATTCATTTATGAATGAATGTCCTAAGGGGAGACCGTGGCCCTGGCAAAATACAGGCAACTGAAGGTACACGGGTGGGTTTTAGTCAAAAAGCGTCTGACACGCCCTTCCACTCCGCCCAGAGCGGGAGAAGTCACTTGATGATTTCCCACCCAAAAAAAAAAGGTGCAATAATTCATGAATCATATTTTGATCAACAACATAGAGTTGGTCAAAATAATTATGATAGTGAAATAATGACATTTGAGGCCAATTCTGATTGATGTTTCTAATTCTGTAAATACATACGTGATAATTATGGTTGACAACTTACAATAATTTAAGTTGTCAAGTTATACTATTGCTATTGAATTATGTTAGGCGTATTCTACCTGAAAAATTGAGGTGACTATTAAATAGATTTGAAAGGTTTTCTTTTAAATAAAAGTAGGTCTATTTTACAGACACAAATCATCCATTAAAGTTGTGGATTTCAGCCGATCTAAGCGTGGCCGTGCTAGGACGGATACGCTGTAGCCCGGCCACTGAAAATGGTGTATAAGTCATGAAATAATGTGGTAATAATTATTTCTCTTTCTAGTACGAAAAGGTACATATCCATACTACTGCCATAACCATGACCTTGTTTGGTATCGTGGCCGGGCCAGAACGGAACACAATGTTACGGTCGCGAATTATATTTTGATCATCATACAACCTGACACTGAACTGCAAATAACGTAAAACAATTATTTCACGGGCAGGCAACCTAGGCGCTTTCGCCTTAACCCCTAGTGCTGCCAGCGCAGTGGTGTTTCTTCCACATCTTTTTAAAAACTATAATTACTTTCCAGCTTTAGGCGAATCAATAAAGCTAGCCAAATCTTTGGCGAAGTTCCCTGAAAACGCCATGATAATGGACAAAATGGCCGCCATCAACTCCCAGCTGAATCCCAACAGTGAAGACAGTATGAGGGACGAGGCTATCATGTCCAGTCTACTCGGAAACGCGATCGAAGATATGAAGGAAGGCGTCAAGAAGTTCCAAGCAGGTTTGTGTGATATTCATACTCCTTTGTTGGGTTAAAATTGAAAATGGCCAGACCATAGCCAATATAGATGGAAAATAAATAGGTTAGATTGTAGCTCGCATTTGAAAAATAGAACTATTTCTGACATTCACAATGAATAAGTAGGTAGTTGTTTGTTTGTATAGAACAGCAGACTTTTGCTATTTCAGAGTTCAGTAAAAGACGTAATCACGAAAAAAAAACAAATGTCCTTTAGAGGTATGAGGAACAGGGTGTAAAGTTCACTCATTCTCTATACAAAAGGGAGGACCCCGACCACACGGGTGTCGTGTCAAAATTACATAAGACAGTCCCTAAAAACGTCCACCCAACAAACTCCCCAGCAGCACTGCTGTCAGTTCAGTTAGAAAAAACTTGATTCTATACGTATGCAAAATAATTTACATTACTCAACATAAACATTAAATAAAATATATTTGCCATAATGACAGCTAGCACACACCAATATACCAACAAAAAAAACTCTAGCGAAAATAAAAACTAAAAATAGTTTGGAAATTCCAAAAGTGCACGCCTCATAACACACATTCATAAACGAAAAATAAATTCAAAACATAGTTTCTAACAAAAATGACCAATTTATCACTTTTCATGAAGTATGTTTTGACTGCTGTTTTACCCATCAATATGGGTAAATTTCTAACCTCGCAACCCTTACCTAATGTCAAAGACTATTTATTTAGATATTTACGTTGTGGGTTGCTAGTCAAGGTTGAAAATATTTAGATAAAGATATTATATTTTAGTTAGTATTTTATCCTTACATATTATAAAACAAAGTCGCCCGCCGCGTCTGTCTGTCTGTCTGTCTGTCTGAACGCGATAAACTCAAAAACTGCCGAACGGATTTTCAAACGGTTTTCACCATTGGACGGAGTGATTCATGTGGAAGGTTTTAGTGTATAATTCATTAAGGTTCTGTGTAAATTGGCTGAAATATGACGATTATTGTTGAAGATGTCGGAAAAAATCATGCCGACTGGGAGCTTTACTGGCGTGCGCTGCGTAAGTCGTGAGAGATAAATCAAATTTATGTTCTAGAGTATTGTATATCTTAAAAATTGCAACAAAAAAGTCCGCGATGGCATATGTCTATCTTTTAATGGTGACCCACAATAACCATTTTTATCTTTCAAAATTGTATAAAATTTTCATTGTTATTTCCGAAGCTATTTTGACCGGTATCTTATTAATCCTTATCCAATTAAATAGGTTATTTAAATTGGGCATTTAATTTCGATTAAAATATGCCTTTACATCACATCATTTAAATGAATAGTTTAAGAGATATCACAGTTTCAAAATTACGCGTAACAAAATAAATATGGTTGACCACGCGGGAGCTGTAGTAGCCTACCACTGCGTCCGCTGAAAGTTAGTCAATGATCTTTTCCTTGGCTATTAGGTATGTATTCACGGTAGAACGTTCCCGTGGGATATTTTGCGACATCCACGCGGGCGAAGCCGCGGGTAAAAGCTAGTACATACATAATTATAATAAAAGAAAGTCTTAGTTAGTTACACTATTTATAACTCAAGGAAGGCTGTACCAATTTTTATGATTTTAGTGTTTTTGGATTTATCTTCGTCCGGAATAGGGTAGGTAGGGTAGGTAGGTTAGATAACTACTTAGAGCTACCCGTGCGAAGCTGGGACGGGCAGCTAGTTAATTATAATTAAACTACTATGAATAAAAGAGCCATTTTCAATAGGGTTCCTTCTATGGCCGAAACAAATGTATAAAAAAAAATTGACTCAATTAATTGATTTTATCGCAAGCTACAATGTTTTCAAGGTTCATAAATTGACGGACAGGATTTTTTTTTCAACTATTTTGATGTTTTTTTCATTTCTGCTGCATTAAATCAATTAGTAAAAAGTACAGTATTAATCTCCATTTAATCATCTATACAATGGTATATAAAGCAGGTTCTGTGTACTAGCAGGAGTGTAACAATAAAAACAGTTGCAGAAATGGGGCAAAAAATATTTTTCGATCGTAGAGCACACTCTAATGCTTCGCATTAAGAGTCGTGCAATAAATTGTGCGTATTTCATAGTAACTATTTCTTTTCTACCCAGGTATAGGCAAACACGGCAAATTCTACAAACTCAAAGAAGTACCGCTAGAAGATTGGGAGCTAGAAGAAACAGTAGATGAAGTGACCATCAAAATAAAAGAGGAAGAGAAAAAACTGACCTAGTGTTAGATGTTAAAGAGAAATGGACTTGTAAGGGCCAACGCAGATCTGACAAACAAATAGCAACCTTGATACGATTGAAATTAAGTTGAAAATAAATAAACTTCCATCAGGTCGTGAGAGTATTAACGCAGTTATTTATTTTCGACTTTATGTAAAGAGACGCAAGGTTGATATTTCTTTGGCAAGGAAAACCGCGCTTTACTGCGCTTGGCCAGGTCTGCGCCGGGCCTATAGATGCATTTCCACTGAACGGAGCTGAGCCGAGACGTATAGGAATTCTCCCAATCACAGACGAGACGAGAGTCGCGAAGAGGATTTCAACCATTGTGATTGGTCGATTCCTGCAGGTGTCTGCTTCAGTGAAAATGCACCCCAAAACTCGTGTGAATTGTTGTTCCGTTTGTAAGGCATTTAAGTTTTAAAATAAAATAAGTAATAAACTAGTCATTTTCGAGGTTCTTTTTTTGTTGTTTATGCAATCGAAATAAATATAGGGTTGTGCTAATTTAATTTGTTTTCTTTTTTAACTCAAGGGCCAAAGTACTTAGATATATTATAGTATCTTTAGGCTGCCTGTCCACTGGAGCGGAGAAAAGAGGAGCGGAGATGTGCCAATATTCACCAATAGAATCTAAACTCAGGGGCGGAGTCAAGATTCTATTGGTAAATAATGGCACATCTCCGCTCCAGTGGACAGGCAGCCTTAGCCTCCGACGCAAAAAGAACGTGACCGCTATGTGATTGTGCATGTCTGTCTGTGCACCGTAGCTCTTAAATGGGTGAACCGATTTGAATGCGGTTTTTTTCAATTTGAAAGCAGTCTTTCTAGACGTTGTTTTATCAAAAGCGTCTTCCACAGGTCTGAATGATTTGAAATTTGGTATTGTGTTGTGTTACTTCAATGATGGTTGAAGAACGTAGTAACATTGAACTGATGCTGCAGCATCACCTGGAATTTGCAGGATACCCAACTCCCTTACCAACTTACAGCACAGGTATAGTGTTTGTGCTCATTTTAATGGTCTCAATGAATAGGTTATAGATAGATAATGAACAACATTGGTGATGGAGAAAGAGAAATGAGGAAATGTTTGTGTCGGGTGTTTTTTAAATTTGAATATAATTTCACTTGTTACATGAACATCGTCTTCTATCACGAGGGGTTGTGCTGCGAGTGTCAAAACCCCATTGCGAAAAAGGGATCGTGTTAGTCCCTATAAAGGTCCATAGCACACAATATCAACTCGGGAAAGGGATCAGCACCGTATCGTCTTTCACTCACCTCGCCGTCAAACTTACGTAAGCACGTTAACAAAGTGGATCAGCGGCTCCGATACGTCGTCTCGGCTACGGCTAGGCGACGCCGCGCTTATGGCTCGCCGACCGCTCATTGCTATTCTGTAAGAGACGTAAGCTCAGGTACGGAGACGTAAGCGCGGGGACGACGAGCCGTACATAGATAATACACTTAAAAAGCCGTAAGCGCAGCGTCACCTAGTCGTAGCCGTTGACCACGCATGGCACCGCGGTTCGTGAGCTTGTCCCACAGAGTACTTTTTAATATGCTTGTTCCGAGGCGAGGCGATTACGTTACGTTTCCGATTAGTGTGCAGATGTGTGTAGATGAAGTAGAGTTTCATACAAAGAATACTGAACGGCTCGAGTTGATACGGTGACGATCCCTTTCCGACTTGATATGTGTGCTGTGTCCTTAAAGCTCCATCTCTTTCTAACACTAAAGTAAAATTCAAACATATGACTGTTGGAAGAGGTCGTACCCAAGTGCACAATAAAACAACCGCTTACAAATAGCAAAACTTTATTACATTATAACCGTAAACCTAAGCGTCAGTATTGCCCTTCTCGGCGGCATACTTGTAATGCAGGTCGGAACAGTCTTCGTTGGAGATGTTGACCCAGCCCGTCTCGCTGATGTGGTACACGCGCACGATGCCGCCCGAGTACGCGTCGCGGTGGGTCGCGTGGTAGATGGCGCGGCGCCCGAGCTCTGGAAATATGTGATGAAGATTAAAGTAGGGATTATTTCTTTAATGTTACGCAGACGGCGGCCATTTTTTCCGGGAGAAACATCATCAGGCAAGCATCGTTTTGCGGCGCGGTCGTTTTGTCGTCTATGTGGTTATGAAATAGATTTCCAAATGTTCTATCGTCGCGTATAGTATGATTCAAAGTGAATGGCGGCTCGGAAGTTAGCTGCTCGCTGCGCAGTACCCCACCCCTCAACCCGCTGACCGATGAATTTGTTACTGCGCAGCGACTCGCCTCATGTTCCGAGCCCCTATTAAGTTTGTATCGGGCTGTACAAATATTGTCCATTGTTTACTCAGCATCTGAGAATCAGGCATCGTCATCTTGCCAGCAATTTGGTGGCAAGGCTAGACCGCAAGGGAAGTTATGCTAGAGATTCAAGACTAGATAAAGTAGATCAAAATAATTATATACCGGCCCTTTATTAGTCAATTTTTTTGGCGCCACCTTTCGTCTTAAACGTCTGGAACGATTGTTTCGTTCGCCCTACTTGCCAGCAGTATTAATAACGGGATAACTGGATAAAATGTGCGATTTTGACGATAGTCAGTGTTTATCAGTATCTCAAGTTGCCAGCTAGTCCTCGGAAAGATACCTTGTGCATCCTTATCAGACAGGTCCCAGCTGTAGCCGCTATCAAGTACACCGAACGCGTACACGGAGCCCGAGCCCACGGAGAACACCTTGCCGGGTGTGCGCGTGCCTTCAGAGTCTACGTAGTACAGTTGAGCTCCCTGAAATAATAGTGAATTAGCATTTAAGAAGCAGTGGTGGCCCAGTGGTAACGGCCCCGACTTACGAGTTTAGGTCGTGGGTTCGAACCCAAGGAGGCGCTTTACTTTGTGTAAATAATTTCATCACCACTGCTCTCAAAACGGTGAAGGAAAACATCGTGAGGAAACCGGCATGTCCTAGAACCAAAAATTCGAAGACATGTGACATCTACCAAACCGCACTGGGCCCGCGTGGTAGATTACGGCCCACTCCCTCTCACAGAGAGGAGACCTGTGTCGCAGCAGTGGGAACATTTATAGGCTGATTATGATATATGATAGCATATATCATAATCAGCCTATAAATGTGTAGCACTAAGAATGTGTGCACCAAATTAATTTTTTTTGAGTGATAATGTCAGAGTCGAGGTGGATGAGCAGTGGTGTCCTGCTCACAGGTCTTGCATAAGTGTCTACTACTAAACTAATAACAACAAACTGCTATCAATATTAAAACAACAGTAATATGAAACATTATCAAACTATGTTTCTTTTAATGAAAGCCTGAATTTTATGCCAATCATTAACTTGACCTGTTGTATGCAAGCTAAGTTCTGTCAGACCTGGCCTTGTGTCTGGCCTGGTGTTAGCAATCTGGCAAAAAAAATTGTCATAAGCATGTTGATATTATGTAGAAAATAAATGAATTCAGCATGCCAATAACCAGTTTGATGGTCTTGCCATTTTTTGCCAGTAAAAGCTACTGCACTTTGCCAGCTCATGACTAGCCCTTACTAGAACATATAACATATCAACACGCCTTGTTTCCTCAAAGGGTTAGAAGAGATGTACACATAGTAAGTATTGTAAGTAGTAATTGCCATCACCCAGGGTTTTTAAAGAAGTCTATGTGATATCTTTTATAGTTTATTTGATAAACTCACCCTCTTATCGACACCAGCCAGCATCATTCCCATGCTGAGCCCCATGCCCTTGTAGTTGTACACCATGTTAGCCATCAGCTTGCTGGCGGCGGCCACTGATATACGTTCCCTGTTGCGCAGCTCGTACAGGCGGCACTGCTTGGCTAGTACGCGGTCCCAGTAAACACAATCTGCGGCACCTCCGGCGAGTGTGCCTGGAGAATGATGGTGGTAAGAATAGTATGGTGAATTTATAGAATAGTTACAATACAGGAGAGAGATGGTAAGGTGATAATTGGCAAGTTAATTTACATATTTCCTAAATATTAACGAAAATACAGCATTTATCAGTACAGTACCAATAATGATACAGTCAGTTTAATAAATTCTCAGTGAATAAGCCCAGGTTCGCAGGGACGTTTTTTCATTGCAGCGGCTTTCCTCGTACACTGGATTTTAACTCTCGGTATTGAGCTAAGCATTGAGAATCCAACAGAGGGCATTTAGCGTGTATTCCAGCGGGTCTAGAAAACACACTGTTGGATATTCAACTCTGAGTGCTAAGCTGAGCAGCGCAAATCCAAAACGCGAAATAAAAAATCGGGGCAATAAGAATACGCCCGTGCCAACCAAGGCTAAATGAGTCTCTAAAAGTGAAAAATCACTGCCTAACTCACTGAGTCATGGAGTTTACTTGCTAAACATAAGCCTTTCATATCAGAGATTCATGCTAATAGCAATTAATTTGTTTAACCTTAATTACACAATGGGGTTAAAAATAGGGGTTCATAAATGTTATAATGCAGTTTCACAAAACATTTAGGATGGGTTGAATCCAGTAGCAACATTGCAACTTACCAAGTAAGTAGTCATTGATCTCCACAATCTTCTTCATGGACTGAGATCCAATGAACTGACCACCAGTGGCTCGGGAGTCCACAGCCAGGAGTACTCCACCCTGTATGTAGCATAGAAGATTATAAGTAAGAACTGTTTGTTTACAACAAACACTTTTTAATCTTGACGAGACAAGTATAGAGATCAGAAATAAATAGAATGATTACTGGATAATTTGAATGTGTTTTAATTAGTTAAAAATAAAAAAAAATGTCTTAGACTGACGTAATGCTACTACAAACTGTTAGTTACATTCAACCACTGAAACATTTCTTATTATGGTGAAATGGACCTAGATGGATCAGCAAATGGTGTAAGTGGGGCTCAGTAACCGGCCATATAAAAAAAAATTACATCTTATAAAAAAAATATTTGACATTGACATACTTACTTAAAAGAAGGTGGTAAAAAGGTGATACACTGAGTGCTTAACCCTTAACCACCTGACATACGTCTCTCAGACGCAAGGAAATTAAAAACGTTAATAATTTGGCGCGCAAAACGCGTATCAACTTGCTCGTCCCTGTACCTTCCCGCCGCGTCCCTCAGTGCCGCCATATATAATGTACTCTGTGGTGCCGCCCAAGCGCTCGTCGTGGTCGGAGGTGCGCGCGTTTGTCACTGGTAAGTAAAAAATGCTCGTGTTCCGTCTGTGAGACGTATGGTAGGTGGTTACGTGACTTTTTTGAAATTGTGTTTTTATTCTGTTTCAGTTGAAAATGGCTTCTAGTGATAGTGTTATTGAGCGTTGGTTAGAACAAGATCAATCTGACGACGAAAACCTACCAAATGATGAAGGCAGCGATGTCGATTTGGACATTGGCATACAGCATGTGTTGCAGGATAGCTGCGAATCAAATTCTGAAGGTGAAGAATCAAATGCTGAGGAAAACCATGACATTATTGTATCTCAACCTCCGGTTTTACCTGCAGAGCAAGAATTTTCGTCTGAAGATGAAGAGCCTTTGATACAAATGCGTTCGAGACCTCGAAAAAAAAAACTATTTTGGTAAGAATCGCTTTCGGTGGTCTTCTGCTCCACCTACATTACGATCAAGAACATTGCAACGTAATATAGTTGAAGAAAGAGAAGGTATAAAGCCACCATACCGGAATGTACTGAATGCTTCCTCTTCACCGCTGGATATTTGGCAGAAATTTTTCACAGACGAAATGCTTGAAAAAATTGTTCGTAACACAAATGTGAAGATCCAAGAAATAAGACCCAATTACCAAAAATCAACCTGTCTTCACGACATGGATCTTATGGAATTGAAAGCTTTTATAGGGCTTCTGTTCTATACAGCTATATTCAAAGAAAACCATGAACACTATACATCGTGGTATAGTAGTGACGGCACTGGACGGGAAATATATAGCTGCATCATGAGCAAAAACCGATTGGAAGTATTACTGATAACTCTTCGGTTTGATGATTTTGAGACCAGATTAGCACGCCGAGAAACCGATCCCTCTGCGCCTATTGTCGAGCTCTTTAGCTCATTTATTGAACAATGCCAAGCTGTTTATGCGATTGGCAGCTATGCATGTATCGATGAAATGTTGCTGGCATTTAGAGGAAGATGCAGGTTCAAAATGTATATGCCGAAGAAACCTGCCAAATACGGCATAAAAATACAATGCCTTACAGATGCAAGATCGGGGTACCTTTTGAATGCCTACATTTACCTAGGAAAAGACTCTGATGGACTGAATTTACCAACAGAATATCAGCGACTGAAAAAACCAAGTCAAGCTGTATTGCGACTTATTTCTCCGATAGAAGGATCAAACCGGAATGTTACAACTGATAAGACAAAAGGTCGTTCGACTACAGATGCGGGTGTTGCTCTGCTAAAACACATATTTAGCGCATGGGAGAACTCGCAAAATGCTATTGGGGTTTTCTGTGATCTCTCCAAAGCCTTTGATTGCGTGCACCATGACACGCTATTGCGTAAACTGCGTCATTACGGTGTGCAAAACGAAGCTCTCGATGTTATAAATTCTTATTTAAGTAATAGGTCCCAATGTGTAGATATTAATGGTGTGAAATCTTCCGGGTTACCAGTTCAGTTAGGTGTACCTCAAGGCTCAATACTGGGTCCATTCTTGTTCTTAGTGTATATCAATGACTTACCATTATTTTTAAAGGGTATCTGTGAAGTTGTACTGTTTGCAGATGATACCTCTCTTATTTTTAAAGTAGACAGGAACAGACAAGATTTTGACGATGTAAACAGTGCACTCTCAATGGTTACGGATTGGTTTACAACAAATAAGTTAGTTCTCAACTCCAAGAAAACGAAATGTATAAAGTTCGCTTTACCGAATGTTAGAAATCTAGGACCCAACATCGTCTTAGATAAAGAAGTGCTTGAAACTGTGGGCTCGGCAGTTTTTCTGGGCATAACAGTAGATGCCAAACTTCAGTGGGGCCCACATATTTCAAGTCTAGCGGGAAGGCTCAGCTCGGCCGCCTACGCTGTCAGGAAAGTAAGACAATACACTGACGTTGATACAGCTCGATTAGTCTATTTTAGTTATTTCCATAGCGTTATGTCCTATGGTATTCTGCTGTGGGGCAAAGCCGCTGACATTCAAAATATATTTGTTCTTCAAAAACGAGCTGTCCGAGCAATTTACCAACTAGGTACCAGAGTCTCTCTGAGAGATTTTTTTAAAGATATTGGTATTCTTACAGTGGCATCACAATTCATCTTCGCCAATATCTTATATATTAGGCAAAATATACACGTATACACTAAAAACAGTGATATCCACAATATTAACACCAGAAATAAAGACAAATTACGAGCTCCTTTTCACCGGCTTCATAAGGTTCATAACTCATTTGTTGGGCTTGGTATAACCTTTTATAACAAGCTACCCACTTCTCTGCTAGATTTGCCTTTTAATGCGTTTAAAGCTAAAGTAAAATCCAACCTTTGTTCAAAGGCATACTATTCTATCAATGACTACTTAAGCGATAAAAATAGTTGGTCGCTGTGATTAACTCAAGACAATGTTTATGTTCTTTCTCCAGAATTAGCTTACCTACTGACAGGTTATATGAGTTTATAGAATGTTTAATTTATTTGACTTTATTATACAATTTATTCTATTTTTATTTATTGTTGACATGATCTACTCATTACAATGTTTTCGTATGAGTTGTATTGCAATATGTGATTAGCTAGCGACCTCGACAGTAGATTATATATTATTCTTGCCTAACTGTTGATCTATTTTTGATTTATTTTTACTTCAATGGTCCTAGTTTATCATATCTAATTATGTGACTTCGAGTTACAGCTTTATTAGCTATATGTAAGCGGGCACGCCCTTTATGCCTGGAGGCTTTATAATTCGGGTATTAAGTTCTGTTTACGTTTTTAGTTTTTATTTTTGCTTGAGTTTAGATTTCGATATTTTTTTTTGTTGGTACATTGGCGCGTGCTAGCTGTCATTATGGCATATATTTTATTGAATGTTTTGTGTTGAGTAATGTAAATTATTTGCATACTATTGTATAGAATCAAGTTTTTTTTTTTTTTTCTAACTGAACAGACAGCTGTGCTGCTGGGGAGTTTGTTGCGCCACTTCTTCTCTCCAGCAAAAGCACTAGGAAGTGGTGAAGGGCGGGCGTTTTTGGGGGACTGTCTTATGTAATTTTGACGTTCGAAAAGTGCTGATTCTCAGCCTAATTTGAATAAATGACTTTTGAATTTTGAATTTTTTTTTTGAATTTGAAATTTTGATAATTGGTATACTTCTATTGAGCTTTTAGATGTACTCAAAGAGAAACATCTAACCGTTGTGGGAACGATGAGGAAAAACCAAAGAGAAATACCTCAAGAATTCTTACCAGCCCGTCACCGACCTGTTGATTCAACGATCTTTGGGTTTACAAAGGATATAACTATATCATCTTACGTCCCTAAGCCAAATAAAGCAGTGATCACCGTGTCAAGTATGCATCATATGCCAGACGTAGATGAAGTTACCAAGAAACCGGAAATCATCCTTTTCTACAATCGAACCAAGATCGGAGTGGACCTACTCGACCAAAGGTGTTCCAATTATACCACAGGTCGTCGAACGCGTAGGTGGCCATTGGCAGTATTTTACAGGCTGCTCGATATTTCGGCGTCAAACAGCTACGTCGTCAGTTTATCTGCTCAAGCCCAAGGACAAAAAATTGAGAGCAGGTTCAAATTTATGAAGAGGCTAGCTGAACAGCTCACCAGACCGCATATGGAGCGTCGAGAAAACAATGTGAAGATTCAACGAGATATTCGACTCGCACTTCGGCGCATACTTCACCGCGGCAATGACTCGACCCCACCAGCTCTACCAGGTGGAAGCAGTTCCGAAGACAGATTGGCTTCTCGAAAAAATAGTTCAACTTGCGACCCTAAAAAGAAACGTAGGACACAATACATGTGTTTTCAGTGCAAAAAGCCGATTTGTATCGAATGCTCCCAAAAAATATGCATTCACTGTCGGGAAAATCTATAAGATTGATGCTTTGCAATTTTGCAAAAGATATGATTATAATGAAAAAGTTTTGATTTTATATTACTTACTGATTATTATATTTTTATAAACAGAAAGAAATAAGTTCCTATGTCTTGTGATAATTTTTGTAGATCTCGTTTTTTGAATAAGATATTTTTTACTTTAGAATTAAGAGTTGTTCCAAACAAATTCAGATTTTAAGAAAATCTGTTAATTTTTATGTGCCTTGTTTGCTTTAATAAAGACCTTGATATGTATTTTAATTGCTTTTAATTAAAAAACAAACCTTTCACGTTTAGGTTTTACATACGAAAGTCTTTGTACTCGCCCGTCTGTGAGACGTATGGTAGGTGGTTGTGTAACAAGATTAGGTGGTAGGTGGTAGAGGGTTAAAGGGAAGCTTAGTATCCATGGCTCCAATACACTAGTCATTGGTAGAAAAATTATAATGGGTATTCAGTTAGACAGCCATATTTACTACAGCCAGAAACAATGACTTAGTATTTTGAACAATTTACAGTATCTGGAGATGTGGTAACTTTTAACAGTTTAGTTAATTAACAATATATGTAGCAAACGGACGATCTTACCTGGTAACGGAATCCAAGAGTTGTGGTACCATGGTCGAACTGGATTTTAATCGCTTTGCCAGTCTCATCGTGCTGGTTGAACTGCGATAGGGTTTCTATAGGCTGTAAAGATAATAACGACACAGTTATGCACAAGTTTTAAGGTGATTATTAAAGTATTTAGGGCATTATAACCTTTACTTACGTTAGCAAAAGGCGGCGTCGCGAGTTGTGTGCTGTGTAGGAAGTTTTCACTGTACCCGACAATGTCATTTGGGAATGAAGCAAGCGCATCAACGGGTTTCAAGTTAATTTTCTCGTTTAAATTACAATAATCGAGTAAAGCCATTTTTGTTTTGTGATTTCAAATAAACTTTTCTGTGTTGGATGAATGACAAGCGATTTCTTCAAAAACGCCGATTTGTCAAGTTTGACATTTGCCGTTGATATTGCAAGAAGCGAAATATTTATTACTAGATTATTTTTACCTTTTCTTAACACTCAGAAACATATGGAACAAATAATTTTATTTTAAAACAGCGTTTTGGATCTAAAATTACGTTATATTGCTAATTTATATTTTTAATTACGTGATACAAACAAAATGGATGAAACAGCGCCATCTAGTGTACGGATGATGAAAACAATAAACTTGAAAATGTAGTTGCTGCTACTCAACAAGAGATGTCGTTACTCACTTCAAAAATTAACCCACACATTGCCATCTATGCGGAGCAGTTAAATTTTTAAAAACAAGAATCGGAAATTTTTGAACAAATGTTGTCGAAAGTCAAAACTGGTCGTCAGGTCGTCGATCATTAAACCCAAGAAACACAAATTAGGAATTGTATCTATCGCATAATTTGATAATGAATAGTTCGGCCGCCAAAAATTATCAGTTGTAAATAAATTCAAAGAATCGTTCAGAGGAAACATTATAAAATTCACCGAACAAAAACTGTGCCTAATAAATAGCGGGGAAGTTAGCAAACCTATCATTACGCTATGAGTCAGGGTCTCGATAAGATCTGCTTGTCGATATTATTCGAAGCTCCTCAGTTTAAAGTCTGTCATTATATCTAAGATATAGATAGCGTTTGTATAATTTATATATTAGTCATTAGTTGTTGGTCATTTTGGAAAGCTCGCTATCAAGATGTTATTGTTACGTCGTTGTAAGGAATGTGCATCGTTCGGAGTGTTTTATGAATGACTTCTGATCATTTCTTTCTTTTTATTCACAGCCACTGGGGTCACCTACTGGCCAGTTTTATGGAGAAGGAAGGCCTCTTTATGATGAACTCCTTCTTCAGAAAACGCGAGCACAGAAAGTGGACCTGGCAGAGCCCTGATGGTGCAACAAAAAATGAGATTGACTTCATTATGTCGACGAAGAAGCAAGTGTTCAATGATGTCTCTGTGATCAACGCGGTGAAAACCGGAAGCGATCACCGCATGGTAAGAGGCACATTGAACTTAAATATTAAGCTGGAAAGATCTCGACTGGTGAAGTCTACGCTCCGTCCAGCACCGATCCAAGTCCAAAACCCCGAGAGCTTTCAGCTCGAACTTCAGAATCGTTTCGAGTGCCTAGGGAGCTCCGTGGACGATTTTAACGATGGGTTCGTGGAAACTGTCCATACGGTCGGGTCCAAGATCTTTAAGACCCGTCGTACAAGTAGAAACAAGAAGCTCTCTGATCCTACTATACAGCTCATGAAGGAGAGGCGCGAGATGATCCTCCAGTCTTCAGACGATGCGTTCAAGTACCGGCAGCTCAATAGACGGATCTCCAAGTCCTTGAAAAGCGACCTTCGTCGCTTTAGTACGGACCGCATTAAGGACGCGATAGAGCGGAATAAGGGCTCCAAGGTCTTTGCAAGAGATCTGTCTATTGGGCAGAGCCAGATTGCAAAGCTGAAGACCGATGATGGCAGGATCGTATCCGCCAAACCTGAAGTATTGAGAGAGATCGAGAGGTTCTATGGACAGTTATACACGTCATCCAGTAACCCCGTTACGAATCTGGCAAACGACCCAAGAGCTAGATTAACCCGACATTATACCGAAGATATCCTGGACGTCAGCTTGTACGAGATTAGGATGGCTCTAAAGCAACTTAAAAACAACAAGGCGCCAGGTGATGACGGAATTACGGCCGAACTCTTAAAGGCCGGTGGGAAACCCGTTCTGAAGGCCCTCCAGAAGCTGTTCGATTCCGTCATACTCGAGGGTAAAACGCCACAGGCATGGAACAGAGGTGTGGTGGTACTCTTCTTTAAAAAGGGCGACAATGCCCTGCTTAAGAACTATAGGCCCATCACACTTCTGACCCATGTCTACAAGCTGTTTTCAAGAGCCATCACGAACCGTCTCGCGCGCAGGTTTGACGACTTCCAGCCTCCCGAACAAGCCGGATTCCGTAAAGGCTTTAGCACCGTGGACCACATACATACGCTGCGGCAGGTTATACAGAAGACCGAAGAGTATAACCTGCCTCTCTGCTTAGCGTTCGTGGATTACGAGAAAGCCTTCGATTCGATCGAGACATGGGCTGTACTGCAGTCTTCTCAACGGTGCCAGATCGACTATCGGTACATCGAGGTGTTAAAGTGCCTATACAAAGACGCCACTATGTCAGTCTGACTCCACGACCAGACCTCGAAACCTATCCTTCTGCAGCGAGGTGTGAGACAAGGAGACGTTATCTCTCCGAAACTGTTCACCGCTGCACTGGAGGACGTCTTCAAGGTTCTGGACTGGAAAGGGCTAGGCATCAACATCAATGGCGAGTATATCACTAACCTTCGGTTTGCCGACGATATAGTTATCATGGCTGAGACCATGGAGGACCTCAGTATAATGCTCGATGACCTCAGTAGAGCCTCCAAAAGAGTGGGTCTTAAAATGAACATGGACAAGACAACAGGGGCGTAGACTCCGTACAAGCCGATTCCTATCGGCTTCCCTTCGGTAATTCGGAACACAACCACTCTATCGTCATTGAATAATCACACTATAAGTATTTGAATACAATTAAAACATTACAAAACGCCTACATAAAAATTTTTGTCTTTATATCCCAACAACAAAACATTTCGCTCTAAAATAACTCGTAGGCGCGTACGGGTTATCGTGAATTTAATTTCTATAGAAAAAATAGTCCGTCTTGACGTCACTCGGTCACGTGACACCGCCCCTTCTTAGCAGCCGAGTAAGCCGGTTTGCAACGAGTTACTATAGGGACAGTAGGCGAAAACGCGCTCGTGTGAACGAGAAAGAACTATGTATTGCTATTACTCACTCGTTCTCGCATTTGATATTCGGTTGTTGTCGTTGAGTATCGTAATGCGTTCGGCTCGGTGTTCGGACATCAAAACATTATTTCATCATTCGATTGACAATGTGTTGGTTTTTGTCGTAATCGCAACCATATAATTTGTTTACAGTAGTTAATTTGCATTTTGTATTCATTGTATTCATTAGTTTATCATTACTAGTACGAGTAATATTTGTTTTCAGGTATAGAAAAGTGATTAAGATAGTGTTTGTGTTATGAGTTTAGTGAAAGAAACGTACGTTGATTGAACTACGTTGTAATTAGGTATTTGGGGTAAGTAGAAAGTTTAATAAGTTGAACTTACATCATTAGAGTAGATTTGAAAAATGATTAGTATTATCAGTAGGATTAGGATGGCGGCAAATAGTTTTGATTGTTGCTTGACGAATTATTTACTTTGTGAGGAAACATGCTTTTCAAGGTTTGAAAATAAGAAACACATAATTAATACTGAATTCTTTATTAATACCTACATTATGAAACAAATTCCTTAATTAAAAATACTTTTTTATAATTACATTTGATTTCACTCTTAGAGTAAAATCAGATGTGCTGTCATCTTGTGTTGAAACGCCAAACTAGCTTCACAAATCTCAAAATAGTATTTCTACTCGCCGACAGATGTCGTTAAACGAATCACAGAACAACTTGATTATTTTTCGCTAATTCGTATGAAGCTCCTATTAGAAAAGTAAATCGAAATAGGAATTTAAGAAACGGTTTATTGACACCATTATTTTGTTAGATACACAAGAAGTAGCTTTTCGCGGCCACGATGAAGGTCTGAATTCCAATAACCGCGGTAACTATATCAAAACTTTGTTATATCTGAGGAAATATGATCCGTAATGAACTCGCATTTAGAACTATGATCTTCAGTTCAGAACCCCGTGTTTTCTGGTCTCTCTAGTGATATTCAAAATGATTTAATACATTGTATTGCATCCGTTTTACGAGACCACATTAGATTAGAGATAGATAAAGCTCAATTTCTGTCTGTAATGATTGACGAAACTCCAGATGTCAGTCATAGGGAGCAATTAACTGTAATTTTTCGATATTTATCAGAAACTGGAATTGAAGAACGATTCCTGGGTTTTTACGATGTTAGCGAAAGTCGAACTGCTGAAGTTTTATCCAAACAGTTGTTAGAAATACTTGACCAGTATCGTTGTAGAAATAAGTTAGTTGGTCAATCTTACGACGGCGCGGCAGTTATGTCTGGCGAGCCACGGTGGAGTACAAGCGAAAATTCGTGATGCATGTCCATATGGCAATGTTTGTCCCATGTTACGCACGGCTGCAGCCCCTGGTTTTTTTTTTTTTTTTATTTTTTTTTTATTTTTTTTTTTTTTCCTTTTGTTTTGGCTCCGGCTTACCTTTTCTATTACGGCACCCTTCGCCACTGCAAGACAAAGGTCATGTGAAATGCCCATGTAACACCCGCCCTCATAAAGATCGGAGACGCTACGCTCGAAGTTGTAGACGAGTATGTTTACCTAGGACAAAGAACAAGCTTTAATAATTAATTTCATGAGTATTGTCTCTTAATTATATCCTTCAGATATTTTATTTAACAATAATAGTTTCTCATAACCTCAAAATCACAATGACAGATGACATCACAGAATATTTATATACTCTGGATTGGGATGACATGCACAGTGTAAATATTTTTAGTTAAGTACTCTGTGGTAAATGTGTATAATGTCTGTTCACCAAAGTCATTCATTCATTCCTGCCACGATCTATCTTATCGGTGATTTTCACTCGCGTTTGAATGAGCGCGGGTAAATTAAAATTATAGAAACGATAGATAGAATATAATACATAAAATCTGTGATTGTAGATATTATTTTATTCTATTAATTTTTACGTTGTGCCAAATGTTTATATAATTAGGTATGTTGTGTAAATTGAAGATTGATTTAAATAATTTCATGTTTAGTCAATATTTTCAACCATAAGTAAAGATAATCCTTACTATTATATTAATATTTGCATGCCAAAATATGGCGAAATGTGTCATCGTTCAAGAATACTCGTATAACACCTTTGTATAACCGCATATAAAGCAAATAAATAACTTTGACTTTGACTTTGACTTTGAAACTGTCCAGCTAGGTAGGTCCAACTTCGAGAAAGAGGTCAATCGTCGAATCCGACTCGGCTGGGCAGCGTTCGGGAAGCTACGCAATATCTTCTCTTCCCACATACCACAGTGTCTCAAGACGAAAGTCTTTGACCAGTGCGTGTTGCCAGTGATGACTTATGGCACTGAAACGTGGTCGCTCACAATGGGCCTTATCAGAAGGCTAAAAGTCACCCAAAGAGCAATGGAGAGGGCTATGCTTGGAGTTTCCCTACGTGATCGAATCAGAAATGAAGAGATCCGCAGGAGAACCAAGGTAACCGACATAGCCCGAAGAATTGCCAAACTTAAGTGGCAATGGGCAGGACATATTGCTCGCAGAACAGATGGCCGATGGGGCCGAAAGGTTCTGGAGTGGCGACCACGTACTGGAAGACGTAGCGTCGGAAGGCCTCCCACAAGATGGACCGATGACTTAGTAAAGGCCGCAGGAGTTCGGTGGATGCGGGAAGCACAGAATCGGTCGAAGTGGCGGTGCTTGGGGGAGGCCTATGTCCAGCAGTGGACGTCTTTCGGCTGATATGATGATGATGATGATGATTCACAGCAGGCACATAAGAACAGCTGCTTGTCTGTAAACTATAGCTAACAGTAATACTTGACACCACAATGAATGCCTTAATAAAAGCACGCTGTTGGATTTTAGGCATTAATTTTAAGTGTCGCCTATTGTTAGTGAAAACCGGGATAAACGTTCCTAAGTTTATTCATCACCGAAAAAGAACGTATCATAATTATTTTAGTTTCAGGTTGTTTTCCATTGCACTGAACATCAAACGTACAGACTTCTAATGTCTTGCGAAAATTAGCTTTTTCTGAGAGTCATCGTGTCCATAGCCCTTACAAATACTCACCTCTAATTCACAATTACTAGAGTTTGAAGTTAGTGGCGTGCAATTCGAGAGAACGTCCAGCTGCAGACTTCTGCAGGCTGATGCCTTGCCACGGGCGTTTTATTGAATCCCGAGCATAACGAAGGATTCTTAGTGCTCCCAATCGCAGCGAGGATACAGAGCGAAGCGAGGGATAGACTAGAATCCTGAGTGCAACGTCGGCTCGCACAAGACGAACTACCCCTTTACCTCCGAGGCGAAACCCTCTACCACAGATAATATAATACTACATACCTACCTCTCCTTTTCACACCTTCCGCGGCGAAGTAATAAAAACCAATTCTTTGTTTTTTTTTTTTGTAAAGGTTTTCAACTAATTTTCAGTTGAGGGCTTGTATGTAAAACTGCGATGCGACGTCGCATCGCAAAAATCAGCGACAGCACTTTAAGATTTTGTTACGAAGCTTCTGTGTTGCGAATTCGTATAGCGCCGATTCGCAGTTTTGTGTAGGTATAAGCCATAAGCCAGCGATTGAAATTCAGTAGGTACCTACAATAATTTGACATTATCGAGCAGGTGGTGTGAAATATATCTACGAAGTGTATAGAGTGCCGCGAGTTTCTTGTGGCACTCTAGTGTCACTGCCTCGGCCCGGCTAGGGTGCCGTGAGCGTTGCATTGTCACTGTCACTTGTTATTTAGGTTAGGTTAGGTTAGAACTGTGACCACACGACGCATGAGCCGAGCGAGCGTAGCGAGCGGTGCCGCGGTAGCGGCCGGCGAAGTGCCAGGGTCCGTTTAGGCACAAGAGAATGTAATGTTTTGGTTTTGGGAATGTGGTGTTGTACAGCGATCTAACCTCGACAATCAAACAAAATACCAAGTGACGTGACTTAGTGACAGTGACAATGACAATCCAATGCTTGCGGCACTTTAGCCAGGCCGAGGCGGTGTTACTAGGGTGCCTGTAGTGGCACTTTATCCGATAGGGATAGAGTGCCAATGGTGGCACTCTATACACTGCCATATATCTAAGCCTCTCTGATTCTACTCAATCGAAACCGGCTCTACCATAGTGCTGTGGGATCAAGATGCAGTACCTATTTAGTTAATTGTGTGAATACTGGGATCAATTACTGCTAGTTTCTCGTCTGAAATTGATCATTTCAACCTACAAACGTTCACTTCTGAAAATCCAACGATCACCCTGTTTAACAGTCGTGATTATGGCATTATAATTTAAACATTTCAAGGCTTCAACTTTGCCTTCATCCTAAGTTGAAAGGGCGGTAACAGCTAAAGAAATCATATCTTACAAACATACATTTATCTTAAATCCTAACGAAAATTATGAGTTTCTCAAAACTGTGGCGCCATCACCCACATCAAAGGTTTGCGTCAAATAAATTCAGAAATCGTGTAGTGTATCGCGGGAGAGTCACGACTAACAGGCAGAGACGAGAGACGCACCTAGCGCACAAATGATAGCCCCAAACTCGTAATTGCGAGTTTTAGGGAACGACCAACGACTATCACACCGTTGTGTTATGGGTGGCGAAAGATCGTGGAAATTCTACAGTTTCGAATAATACTCATTAATACTCGTACATACAGTGCTTCTACTCTCCTCACTGCTGAAGTTTGACCGTCAGGTTCGAATATATATTTTGATGTGATTTTCACAATGTTCTTTTGCATTACTACAGATATGGTAGAGGTTTTGGATAGAGTTTTGGATTTTCGGCGTTTGTGCACTATTCGGAATTTTAACGCCCGGCAGTCCGATTTTTTACGGTCCTATATAAATGTACTAGTTTAGTCGGAATCGGACTGCCATGCCGGACGCAAACTATGTAGTATAGTATAAACATTGTAGAGGACCGTAAAAATCGGACAGCCGGACGGTAAAATTCCGTGTACCTAGTGCACAAACGCCCTTACTGTGCATGGTCAACATTACAGTGGACGGAAAAGTAAACAAGCATATTACAGATTAGAGGATTATATCCAAGATAAGAATGCTTTTTTTTTTTTTTGGGTGTGAAATCATCAAATGACTTCTCCCGCTCTGGGCGGAGCGGAAGGGCGTGTCAGACTTTTACTGACTAAAACCCACCCGTGTTCCTTCCCTTGCCTAGACCGGGGCCACGGTTTCCCATACGGACTTATCCGCAACCCCAGTGGTAGGCATCGGCCCTAACGGACCCCTTCAGCTTCGCTGACAACTCTTTGAGGCGCGCGTGGAACACTACGCGCCGTCGACCCGGGCTTGGTCCTGATCGGACGGAGAGCTACCCATCACTCTCCGTCCGCAAGCCCGCGCCTACGGTGGCCGGAAATCGGCAATCGATTCCCGACGCCCGGGGCGTCTACTACCGCGGCGGCTAGGGGCTCGAGGGAGAGACCTTTGTCTCTGCCTCTCGCGCCCCGCCTCCTCCTTCACGAGCATTACTGCTTCGCAGAAGGAGGTGAAGATAAGAATGCTTGGAAACATGGTGGTCCTGCTCCATAGGACAATTTAGAGTCTAGACAAAATCAAACTGGTTGCTTACTTAATTGTATTTGTTTTTTATTATATGACATTGATTTTACGAGTACATCCTGTGATTACTTCCTCACACACTGACTTATTAATTGAAATTTTTAAGTAGATTCGTCTATTTTTACAATGTTTGTGAATATGTGAACACCATGTATCTACCACATAATTAATTTATCTGTCGTTTGCTCCACTTTAAATTCTTTTTACTTTATACAGTAATTTTATTCTGGGTGCATCGTCTTCACATATAATTATATAAATAATGTACCTATACAAAATATTGTAAAACATTTTAAAAAGAGTAACGGTGGAGTTTCATGCCCATTCTTCTCCATACGAAAACTACCTTTTGGAAGGGGCGGTAGAATCAATACTTTATTTTGTAAATTTTGACGTTCAAAAGTGCCTTCAAGGGCCTATTTGAAATAAATGATTTGACTTTGACTTTGACTTTGACTTAAAGTACCTACAAGTTCAAGTTCTTTACTTCATTAACAAATGCTTGTTTTTTTTTCTCTGACTCGACAAAAAAATAACCAGCTAAAGTAATCATCTACAAGCCTACTCATTATTGCCAAAAGAAATCCTTGCTTAAGTTTTTTTTTTAAGAAGGTATTTACACATACTTTGAGCTATTAAAACACATTCACCTTAGAACAGCTACGTTACGAAACGCCTACGTCATAATAATTGAAATAAATATAAAAATTATTTGGCCAAATGCAAGGCATGTTGCACTTCGGTGTAACAGGCACCCTATTTTAGGACTGATTAACGCATTCCCTTGGTGCATGGTTGCAATTCGTCAGGTCTCGTGTGCCTAAAGCCAGGGTGTGCGAGGCGAGGGGGGTAGTCTGCTTCCCATAGGAAACTGGCGCGACTCGGCCACTTGTCACGCGACATACTACGGTTTTCGGTAGTCAGCTGTGGTGACCATGGTCTATATTGTCCATGGATTAAAATGTTTTTGGTTATTTGAATATATAAAAATCAATTGCCGTGCATTAGTCTCGCAAAAACTCGAAAATCGCTCGACCGATTTGGATAATATTTTGTTTTGTTTTATTCGCCTCAATACAGGGATGGTTTAGGAAAAAAATATTGGTAAAACCCAAAGAAAAAATCAAATTGAAATTTTGACAGCACAACATCTGACGGGTCAGCTAGTGATGAATAAAACTAGGCCAGGCTTTACGGCTGCCTGTTCACTGGGGCGGAGAGGAGAGGAGAGGAGCGGCGATGTGCCAATATTAGCCAATAGAATCACACCTTTGGAGCGGAGTTTAGATTCTATAGGTAAATATTGGCACATCTCCGCTCCTCTCCGCTCCAGTGGACAGGCAGCCGTAAGGCTGTACAGTCAGCTAGTGATGAATAAAACTAGGCCGGGCTTTAGGCTGCCTGTCCACTGGAGCGGAGAGGAGAGGAGAGGAGCGGAGATGTGCCAATATTAGCCAATAGAATCACACCTCTGGAGCGGAGTTTAGATACTATTGGTTAAAATTGACACATCTCCGCTCCTCTCCTCTCCTCTCCGCTCCAGTGGACAGGCAGCCTAAAACGGTACATTTAAAAATTTCATCAAATATATTATTAAAACATTAATTTATATAATGAATTTAAGAGTTTATGTACGCAAATATATATTAACAGTTTAGTTTCTTGTTCTGCTCTTTCATAAGCCTATTGTTGGTACAGTACGACACAACTTAGATGTAGCATAGATTTGAAAATTTTCATTCATTCATTTCAATTTCACGAATGTATTTCTATGCTATAAGAGGCTATAAGACTTTACAAGTTATTGCGTTATCGAAAGATCATTTTCACCTAAAGCAATAATAAAGATTGGTGATTTTGAAGGCGCACTCAGTTCGGATGGTGATCGGTTTTCCGAATTTTGCCGATACTACATCTAAGTTGTGTCGTACTGTACACACGGCTTCATAATCAAGCTATACCTACATTTCCAATATAAGCTGATCACGCATTTTATAGGTTTTCCGTACAGTGCGAGGTCAGCTTATACTGGAAATGTCCTATAGCTTGATGTGTAGGCGTGTGTACGTATTGTCGGATTATCAAAGGGAGGAATAATTGAGCTCTTGAGAAACGATTAGTTAATCTTTTGTTTTTTTTTTCTATCATTATTCAGTGCTAAGCAGTACATATCACTGAAAAAACGTCACTGATGAATTACGAAAAATTTCAAAGACCATTTTCAGGAGAATCCCAGAACCGCATCTCCCCATGGTGCTCCTAATATTAGTGTTAGCGAGTCCACCCTGGGGCTGGCGGTAATGCCACGAATTTGATCGGCATCTTAATGACATCAGCATCAGTAACTTGACAATAAAATTGTAGCAGCCGACATGGAATGATACCGTTTTCATTGGAATGCTAATGTCATAGATATTGGCAGAGTGTTCGGTGCCTATAATGTTCCAGTTTAATAGGGCCCGGCTGTGAGAAAATAAAGGGTCCGAGGAGTTAGCAAGGATTCTAGAAAATAGATTGGCCTAATTATGATATCGTTTTTCATGGGAATGATAATGTCATAAATATTGTTAGATGATTTTGGTGGTTAAAATGTTCCAGTTTTGATATGAGTGTGTGTTTTGATAAGCTGTGAGAAAATACCATCGAAATAGTTGACAAGGATTCTAGAAAATAGATTGGCTTAGATATTCTTTTGTGGACGGTGTTTTATTTGTCAAAATAAAATGAAATCACAAGATTAAATTAAGTACCTTAATTTTGTGTGTTGTCATTCACCTTTTTATTACGTACGATTTTACGTTAAGCCACGGTAATATTATCTATATATTATTGTACCGTGGTTTAAGCCGTTGGTTCCGGCTGTCATTTTTTGTGGAACTTTGACAGTCGTTACGAGTCGTTAGAAGCCCGAAAGTCTGACACTAGTCTTACCAAGGGGTATCGTATTACCCAGTTACTGGGTTGTGGAGGTCAGATAGGCAGTCGCTCCATGTAAAATACTGGTATTCAGCTGCATCCAGTTAGACTGGAAGCCGACCCCAAGACAGTTGGGAAAAGGCTAGGAAGATTGATTGAAGATTGATTACGTACGATTTCTTCTTCTTTTCGTGTGGTTTGTGACTAACCTGGTGTCAGAGGTTTAAAGCCGCCCATGGGCCTATGACTTGGCTTCACATGCCGGTTGGCTAGGCCACGTCGAAAAATATCTCTCAGGCATGCCGGTTTCCTCACGATGTTTTCCTTCACCGTTTTTGAAGCTAGTGATAATTATACAATACACACATGAATCCGAAAAGTCAGAGGTGCGTGCCTGATTTGAAGTCGATACCTATGGACTTGGCAGTCTGACGGTGACACGCTAGGCTATCACTGTTCACTAGTAATAGTAGAAAGTAAAAATTTTTTTTTAAAGGCAAGGCAGGCACATCACCTACAATTTGACATCGACGGTGACTTTATATCGTAGCAGTAAGGGCCATTTTCGTAGTGCAACTCATGTACCTATATTTAAAGCCAGACATATTTTTTTTGAACCAGGTATAAATCAAGCTTCGTAAAGCAGTCTATTTCCGACTCATATTTAAATCCTTAAAAGTGCAAGTTACTTTTCACACAACTATTAATTAAAAATCCACGATTAAAAAAAGAATCCTATGATACCAAATTCAAATCCCTCACTTCCGTTTCTGAGAAGATTCCGTCCATCAACTAAATGACATGTAATAAGCTTACAGATCGGTTTATAGGTAGTAGGCAGAGGTCGTAGGCCTGCCATGACTGTTCAGCTTACTCTAAGACAGTGGCAATCAGATGTTTAGTGTACGCTGATTTCTAGATTTGATTGCTAAATTACTATTGCGAGCGTGCATTGGCGGCCGAGAAAAATAACGTGTTTGAGAAATAATTGTCCTAGGTAATTTTGCTTTTTTCGTGAATTTGTGCGGTAATGTTCTGGATGGAGGTAAATTCAAATGAAATGAAACGGAACATATCCGGATATGGTGATAATTCGTAATTATGGCCATATCCGGGTATTTTCCAGTTTACTTTTCTAGTTAGTAATGTAATGCAAGGAAATGAATTGCATTACATTGTAGATGCCTATCCGGAGACTAAGTATAAAATAAACCACAGGCTTAGCAACTTTTTATTAAAAAGATAATAAAATTATAAGTTAGTTCAAATAGGTGTAGGTTGGGTATTGATATAATTTATAATTAGGTAGCTATTTTGAGCAGGCGAGACGTGAATTAAGGCGAAATCGTCAGTGTAGCCCGCGAAATTCAAATTTTCTTACGTTTTTTGCAATTTGTAGGTCAGTATCAGGTGGCCAAGTAATAACAAGCCGCACTGGTCGATCCATCAGGTTAAGCTACGCTTGCCGGGGTTGGTCAGTGGATGGGTGACCATCTTTACATACCGAGACTCCTCCGTGCCTCGGAAAGCACGTTAAGCCGTTGGTCCCGAGTGTCATTTGTGGATCTTTGACAGTCGTTACGAGTCGTCAGAAGCCCGAAAGTCTGACACCAGTCTTACCAAGGAGTATCGTATTACCCAGTTACTGGGTTGTGGAGGTCAGATAGGCAGTCGCTCCATGTAAAATACTGGTATTCAGCTGCATCCGGTTAGACTGGAAGCCGACCCCAAGATAGTTGGGAAAAAGGCTAGGAAGATTGATATATCTGGTGGCCAAGTCTACTAATTTACAAACGTCACAATGGTCTCTCGATGGTGATTTTTTGACAGATTTTGTATGGCTTATACTCACCATCGAGAGACCATTGTGACGTTTGTATATTAAGTAGTAGACTTGGCCCCCTGGTTGTATGTTGACCAAAATACGTTTCGCGGTCGCATCACTTGAGAGCTCGCTTCAAGAAGATTGTCATCATCAGTCTACTGTCGCCGGCACGAAGCTTGGCAAGGTTTTGGCGTATAGGGAACAAGCCCAGGTACGCACGGACGTGTTTTTCTCGCGGCGATTTTTTATCGCGTATTGGATTTTCGACGCTCTGCTTAGCGCCGAAAGTTGAATATCCAACAGTTTGTTTTCTTGATGCGCTGGGATACGCTCTGAATGCGCTCTGTAGATTCTTAATGCTCGGTTCAATATCAATACCGAGAGTTAAACATCCAGTGTATGAAAAAAAATCGCCGCTATAAAAACGCGTCCGTGCGAACGTGGGCTAAGTTTGCGCATGTATTATATTTAGTGCAACAAATAAATTGTCACTTTTTAACCGACTTCCAAAAAGGAGGAGGTTCTATGTTCGACTTTATGTATGTTTTTTTTTTTTTTTTTTTTTTTTTTTTATGTATGTTCACCGATATCTCCGCCAATTGTGGACCGATTTTTAAAATTATTTTTTTGTTTGAAAGGGTAAGCTCCCGAGGTGGTCCCATATAAATTTTATTGACTTTGCTTAGATAGTTTTTGAGTTAGCTTCTATAATACATATTTTTCCCACTTAGTTTATATGGACGATATGATGATAACTTCCTGTCACTGTTATTTATTGCAGTTAGTGGTATTGGATATTGTGTGGGGTAGGTACCACAACTAAAAAGTGAAAAATAAAAACTTTTTACAAAAAAAATTAAAACCGACTTCCAAAAAAAACCACTACAAAGTGAATAAAAACTTTTTACAAAAAAAAATTAAACCGACTTCCAAAAAAAACCACTACAAAGTGAAAAATAACTTTAATTTCGGAAGTCGGTGTCTTTGTTTTTTAATTTTCGTTTTTCGCCACCGACTTCCGAAATTAAAGTTATTTTTCACTTTGTAGTGGTTTTTTTTGGAAGTCGGTTTAATATTGCATGTAATTATACTATGGTTATTGCCATAATTTATTTTTAAACATGTCTGTTAAGAAAAACAAGCGAAAACGAATTCTGCGCATCTACAATTATTCCTGCTAAGTTACGTGCCGGTGACTATAAGTATCCGTGATCTATCTAACTTTCGTAGCATTTTTATCCAGTCTCCATTTCAATTTCGCCATTTCTCTGTCTGTGCGAATATTTCTGCCTCTATGCGCAGGCGCACATTAGGCGTCATATAACGCGGCCCGCGCTGTGTGTTTTGTACCTCGTTAGTCCCCGATCACCTTTTAGTGCTCATAGAACTTAATACTTCGCAATTTTCTTCGTTTCACTAGAATCGTTTAATTTTTAATTACTTACTGGGATTCCTGTTTGTTAATGTTAGGGAATTATTTTTAGCCAACATTTGAAATTATAGGACTGATTAACCAGATACATCAAGAAATGGTACGTGAACAGAATTTGTATAAAATTGTCTCCTAGTCCCAGTTATGTAAACTTATGAGCAACGCAATACATTTTCGTAAACGATTCCGACTAATCTTTTACATTTTGACAGTTCAACAACATTCAATGCGTTATTTACGTTGTTGAGCAGATTTTTTTTTCGAACTTATGAAGCAATGGATTAGAATCTATTTCAAAGCGATTCAAATTCTGATTGATCGTGTATTACGTAATTAGGGTAGTGAAACAAGCCGAAATTCATCCGAACTAATATTATAAATGCGAAAGTGAATTTGTTTGTTTGTTTATTTGTTTGTAACGCTTTCACGCTAAAACGGCTGAACAGATTTGGATGAAATTTGGCACATGGATAGACCATGACCCGGAGAAAGACATAGGATATCTTTTATCCCGATATTCCCTCCGGATCGAGACTTTTACGGGTGAAACCGCGGAGCGCAGCTAGTACTATTTTACATTTATGTATTCAGTATCTCTGATCAAAATATCCGCCATTATTTTAATGTGAATTACTCAAAGTACATAATTACGTATGTATAGCAACTTTATTACTATAAAGATACACCTACGTAATGTACTCTCATTACATTTTTCCTCCACTGAATGAGTTATCGGGCAAAGGTAGTAATTACAGACAGCCTTTATATATGTACTTATGCATTTACATACATCGATATAGAACTTAGATAAATCTCCGTTGATCTACCATCTTGCACCGAAAAGGTCGTCATTATATGAAATTCGAACATTGGAAGAGTTCACCGATATAGTTTTAGAGGTAGAGAGAGTGAGAGGGAAGATAATGATGTTACCCAATGTGAAATACGGTGTAATGTTGCACGCTCCTTATTAATATTCGAAAATAAAGAATGTTGCCATTTGCCCTCCGGGATGGGGAGTATATTTTTATAATAGTGCTGACTATTGTGGAGTATCGATATTATTTTGTCAGTGATTATTATGAGAAAAGAGATTGCATGTAGCGGAGATTAGAACGTTGAGATGGATGTGGAAAATGGATAAAGTAAGAAATGAATATATAAAGGTTTAAAAGTGTCGCCAGTGACAGAAAAGTTATAAGCAAATCGTTTGGCCTGGGGACCAAGTCTACTAATTTACAAACGTAACAATGGTCTCACGTTGGTGTGTTTTTGACAGATTTTGTAAGGCAAATCTGTCATAAACTAACAATCGAGAGCATTGTGATGTTTGTAAATTAGTAAACTTGGCCCCCTGCTATGGGCATTCGATGAGGAGAGAGGAAACGCATGTGACTAAAAGAGAGATGAATAGTGACAGGAAGATGATTGGTGATTATTATGAGAAAAACTATTTTCGTCGTTGAGTTTTATTATTGTAATGTGATTTTCTGTATTGTGACACCCCTTTACTCCTCCTGAGTCATGCAGCGTCAGTAAGAGATTGTGAGGTCAGCCCCAATCGTTTTATCTCTCTGCTTCAGTGTAATTTACGTATTTAGAAGAGTTGTGTTGTCTTTTAATGTGTTGGTTTTGATTTTAACAAAAGATGAAATACTTTGTACATTGTTTAGCTCTTTATTTATTGCTGAAATAAGTTGTGTACTACTGTAATATATTATCCGAAATAGCCACATTTACCGCCCCACAATAAGGAAAACATTAAATTCATCGGTATAATCAGAGATTATAGAAAATCGACAATAAATCGTTGTCACAACACTAGCGGGAGCAGGCTCGATGGTGAGCGATAGTAGTGGTCGAGCCCCGGGCTGCGTGCGCGCCACCCTTTCATTTTCTAATTATATAACTGGCAACACCGGCCCGTGCGCGACCGGCCATCGTAACTTCTTCAGTTTTGAATTTAGAATTATTATTGCGCATTATGCTCTCGCCCGCCGCGATGGACGGACGTGCGTGTCTTTAAGTCGTTATTGTTATTTGTGAGATATGTCCCATAATTTTATGCTCGCGTTTTATGTATATGATTGGGTGCATAAGTACCATGATTAGGGAAATATTGCAGTTAAGTTTTATATCACATAGCTTGCTAATGATAAAGGATAAACTTGGTGTATTAGATGTAATTTGCATGCGAGTCATCCTGAGATTCACTAGTAATATCTACCTTGTATAAAGTAGGTAATGATATGATATGCAAGAACGATAAGTAGACATTAGCTTGGAATCCAAGCCATAGGATATTAAATTCGTCTCTGAAATCAAATAGTAATTATGGTCATTGCACTTAAAACTCGTTTAGAAATCTATTATATTTATTTTTATTTGGAACCAAAATATAATCTTGCCTCTAAAAGACTGGTATGAACTGGATAGGTGCTTTTTGTCAATAATATTTATAATATATCACTTCAGAGAAATTATATTTTCCTTTTTGTTGATGGCCAGGAATTGATTAAAAGTCAACTAAAACACAAAGCAAAAAAGTAAATGAAAAAAAAATAAAAAACGACATATTTTTCATCAAAATCTGTTCAGCCGTTTAGTAGGCGAACGACTCGAAGGAACATAGGGATGGAAATACATACATTTCAAACACATAACCCTCCTTTTTTGGTTTCGCCGCAGTCGGGTAAAAAGAAGACGATATAGCCATTCCTAATTTATCTATCGTAAATAAGAAAAGGATAATTAAGAACCCATAGGTGAAAAGAAACTTAGGTTCTTTTCTTATGTTTTTCATTGAGTAATTCATCAACTCGTCCTATACATGCCTGGACTTTAATGACCTCTGAGTTTGTTTCGGCCTTTCTTCTCAGAGTAGTCAGATAGGAAACTCCGAACTCATCTAGCTAATTTTTAACATAAATTTTAATATGACGTGTAAAAGTGATTCCAATATCCTATTTACAGAATAAACAATTTCATTTCATTTCCTACGGCCCATTTAGGACGACTTGCAGAAATTGAAAATTGAGTGTATTTTTTTTTAACCTCAATCTTGATCGACGATTTTTCAATTACATAATAACGTTATTTAAAAAATAATTGTTGGCAAGTGGTGTTATATGAATTTCATCATCATGTGCCTAGCCTTCTGCAACCATATTGGGGTCCTTCCTGTCTAATCGAATGCAGCTGAATACCAGTATTTTACGTGGAGCGACTGCCTATCTGACCTCCACAGCCTAGGTACTGAGTACGATACCCCTTGGTAATAGACTGGTTGTCACACTTTTGGGTTTATAATGACCCACGACTGCGTCTGTCAAACGGGTGTCAAAAATCCAAGAATCACAGCCGGGACCAAAGGCTTAACGTGGTTTCTGAGGCACAGAGGGGTCTCGGTATATAAAGATGATCACCCATCCACGGAACGACCGCGGCAAGCGTAGCTTAACCTGATCGATTCACCAGTGCGGCTGTTCCGCACCTTCTAAACAGAGCTTCAGCTGTTATTAACGAGACACAATAGAATTTTAATTGTTATGCCCACCTGATGTCCACTGTAACGGTCGGTAATTGGGATATAATGAGTGTTAGCGTAAGAATTTTATTTGCACTTTTATCACATACTTTTCGAGCAAGGTATAAATCTATAACTATAACTTTATACTTAGTTGCTGATTAAATGATAACATAGCAAAGTCAAGTTTAGCGCTAGCTAGCAAGCATCACAGATTGACGGATGCGCATTATAACCCTCTCGTATCGTGTAATAGCTATCCATGTTATTCAAATGAATGCCCGCCGGCGGCGGCGCTCGGGTGCTGCGTCAAGTGCGCGCGCATTTGACACTGACAGTTCGGACAACATGGCGGATTGGCGGGAAAATTGTTTTTCTGTTTCTCCTTTTGAGAGGACAGGAAATGAGCTTAAATCCAATCAAATAAGACTTCTGTCCGACAAAGAATACCTAGGGCGTAGGGGTCACATTTTCCTTGCAGTGCGACAGTTACTAGCTGAATTTATTAGAGCATTATAAATATATTAAAACCATTGGGAAGCGAGTAAAATAATACTATCTATTAAAAATTGGCTTGCCTACGATTTCCCTACAGAAAATTCTCACATAGTTTTCTTGACGTGATAAATAAATTAAGGATGGATAGGCCTGGAGATCATAAACGCTAGAACATGGGCACAAATAAGGACCAATGTTATTGCCTGGAAAGCAGCTGATAGTCCAAGCAAGTAACATGTATAATTAACACCCACAGAGTAAACTTAGGATATACCTACATAATAAGCAGCTTCTCTGACAGAGCGCGCATAGACGCGTAGATATTACCATAACTAAATGATGTGACATTTAGATCTCTCTATAAAACTGACTTGTAACAGTAAGGTGCTCATTAGTATACCATAAATGCGATTACATGCCCTACGCAACGTATTTACAACTCGATTTTAATTTGGTGTTTGACTTTTTTACATAGTTTCAGGCATCTCTTTATTATACCATTGACCAACACAGCTGTTTTAAAAGTCAAAGTCAATTCATATAATTCAACGTCAAAATTTACAAAAAAAATAGAATTGATTCTAGTTGCCCCTTCTAAAAGGTAGTTTTCGTATGGAGAAGAATGGGCAAGAAACTCCATCATTTCTCTTTTATAATGTTTTACAATATCTTGTATACATTAATTATTTATGTAAAGTCGATGCACCTAGAATAAAATTATTATACAAAATTGGTAAATGAATTAAAAATGAAGCATGGTGCTCACATATTAGAAACATTGTTAAACTATATGATATTCCTAAAATTTTAACAAGTACAAGGGATTCTAAGACTGTTTCCGTTGAAAATAGTGTGGCGCAAATAAGAACATAGATTGCGCCACACTCAGTCATGACATGAGGAAAGAACCTCGACCCGAAAAGGGTTACTTTGGTATATAAAAATGTCTTTTACATATCTCGGGATCTTAAGGTCCCGGACCTTTGGAAGGCGTACGAGGGGCCGAAGCCACATCGCAGAGGCCCGATAGACGCTTTTCATGAAATGAGGCACCACTCAACGCTTATCCGTGTATGTATCTACTATGCAAGTGCACCCAAGGACAACCTCTGCTTAATGGACTTGCAGGATATGGAAACAAAGATATTGGAATATGTGTTTGGATAGCTAAAGTGGACTGGTTACTTAAAACTATGAAAGAACTATACCCCTGTCTGCTCACTCAATAATGGGCCCTCGGAAACTATCGCTAGCACTTAGTGACATAGCAACAAAGAGGCAACATATCCTGAGGTGCTTAAGGAGTGGAGTGGTATTCCACGGCTATCGAGACAATCCCAGAACCCGGAAGATGGTCAAGATCCCTAACAGCAATACTGGAATACTTCCTTTCTCCGAGCACATTTGCTCTTGCGAATCTCCACTCAAGCCGGCCAATAAAGGCAAGAATGGGGTGGGGAACAACATTTGTCCCCGGAGATAGGGTCCGTGGGGTCGCTACTACCCAATAGATTGACACATACTGCCCTGCGTGTTTCTGTATCTCTCTTGGCCAGACCAATTCTCCTCATTCTAGACCTGTTTCTGAAAAGTAAACTCTACCGGTACATACCTAGAGCGCTAGCTCTACCACGACGTCAACGAGATACGGTGGTGGGGTTATTATTATTACTATTATAAGCCTGTGTTGTCCCACTGCAGGGCAAAGGCCTCCCATCCCTCTTTCCACGTTTCCGGGTCTAATGCGATTGCAGGCGAATCCTTGGAGTCCAGCTCATTCCGCCGTCTCTTTCTGGGCCTGCCGCGTAGTCGTTTTCTGCTGTTTGGCATCCACTGAGGAATCATTAAATAAACCGTGATAGCAATATCATGGTTTATCTAACTAGGTGATTGTAGCTCAACTTTTTTGTAACCTGTACAGAAGTCTTGTTTGTTGGTTGGGTATGCTATTGTGCGGAAGGTAGTGCGGAAGAGCCTACAGGCAGCCCTCACTAAATTTGTAACAAAAGTATAAATAATGGAAATGCGTATATGCAAACGTACAATTAATTCAATAAGATTTAGTACTTCCACATATTAAGTAGATACCTCCAACCATATTTGGCAAGACATACCTACCCATTATTTACTTTCAAATCGCTTGACCTTTTCGATGAAAACTCAATCTATTGAGTGATTAATCGCTTAGAACAACTGTAATTAAACATTTAACTAAACCATTATGGATTACGTTCTATCACACATGATAAGATGGCGCCCGAAGCAGTTCACTAAATGGTGGTTTAAAATCGGTCAAAGCCCAATCATGGTTGTAACATGGTAACGAGTTTATCTAAATGTTTTATTTGTAATTACTCTCATTATTTTGAACAATTAATTGGTGTGGTTAGCAGAATTTATGAAGCTTCACTTTCATTTTAATTTCTTTATTAAACAGCTGTCATTTGTCTTAGTCGACGCCGTCGAAGATGCAGCTTCGAGGAAGGTCAATATTTTGCTCGGATTAGTTAAAATCGTTTTTGCTGGAGCCGATAACATTATTTCCTTTGTAAACTTTTCATGGCCACAGAAACTGAAAAAAAACTCTACCAGAAGAAATCTGCTTTTCCAGAAGAAATCAAAGCCTGAAATAATGTCAATTTATTTATTTATATATACTTTATTGTACACCAGATAAAACATTACAAAAAGAAAAAGTAATACACTACAAAATATACAATGGGCGGTCAATATCAGTATCACGCAACGTTGTCCTATCTCTCGTAGTAGTTGTTACTTGTGGATAGTTTAGAGAAAGTACAAAAAAGAGGTCGTTTTTGATACCAAGAACCATCAATTTACTCACGGTACCTATGACGCGGCGACGCACTCAAAGAACTACAACCAAAAAGCATAGGTAGCCCATCAAAAACAGAACTGCCTAATTTGACAGAAAAAAGCGCGCGAAACCAGTCACAGATAATATCTGGCAGGAGAGATTTCTATCTAGTCTGTGGGAGTCACGTGACCGCCGGCGGGTGGCCACGTGACCATGTTTACACAGTAATGCGCCCTTTATTAACCCGCACTTGAGGGTACTTCATCAAGATAGGGTGGTAAGCTAATAAGTACTAACCCTAATAAGGTCGGTTGTATATTAAATTTTGACAGTATGGGGGAGGTATTGAAGTTAAGTAGGTATTGAGCTGATATCGTTTGCGGTCCTCACGGTCCTAAACCACGTCTACTGTAACAAACCTTTCTCTTTCGGAATATAAACTTTTGTCTGGAATTTACATCACTATGAAAATTGGTTACCTATAGAATCGGTTTTCGTGGAATGGGTGTAGTCAGATATTTATGGGTGTAGTCAACTAGATTACTTTCATATAGTATCGCATTGAGGCGGCAGTGAATACACAAGCATCCACTGCCATCATAGACATCACATGACGTATTCAATAATGAAGATAGAATTTGTAGTCGATTGGCAAGACGCCGGAGATCTCGGTATTCCTTCACATCAGCAGAGAATAGAGACAGGTTGGCAAGAGAGTGGCTGTCAAGTCAAAATTGGGGATATTTTACTTTAAAGGCTTAAAAGTGTACTTGTCACACACCCAACGCACTTCTGTTTTTATTATTAATATTTTCATGCAAATTTGTCAATTCCCAACTACACACAAAACTCAGTTCACAGTTAATATTCTCGAACAACAAATATAGATATTCATATAGAAGAGTGTTGTGCTCGTAATCCTGTACGTCAACAGCTCTCTATATTGAGTGACGCTTGACATTCGGCCGCTCAGAGGATTAGCGGAGTGCGTGCGGGGTGGATGCGGCAGTTTAGTTAAGCACAGTTTGGGGCACAGTGCTTGAATTTTTAACGAAATGATGGAAAGTTTGTGTACCTTCATAGAGTACAAAAATCTAGAGAGAAATGTTCTGCCGTGCTAATTAGGAACGCAGTAAGGAAGGATTTTTGGAAAATTGAGTTACTTATACTGCCGCGCTTAGAAGTGCAGTAAGGAGGTAACTCAATTTTCCAAAATCATTCCTTACTGCGTTTCTAATTAGCACGGCAGTATTAATGACGAGATTTATGAATTAGTTTTCATATAGGGTGCAAAACTGCACATCTACATATCTGAAGTATTGGGCTGTGGGACTGATAGGCAGCTCATAAAAAGCAATGGATGGATCTATTAGAAAGAGATAGAATTAGTGTGAAACTAAGAAATTGTTGTGGCGGCATCTACATCGCCACATACGAACTACGCATCACGCTGACGTCACGCAAAATGCTGCATTGCGCTAGCAGAGTTTACCGCGCAGTTGTCCACCAGACACGAAATCCAAAGAGAGGATGAGTGAACTTTACACCCTGTTCCTCATACCTCTTTATAATATGTAGTAATCTAAAACTGGCATTCTCCGTATACTACGAACCTCGTGATCCTAATTTATTTCACTCGGCAATAAGTGCTATACAGCACTTTAAAGACAGATCATTAAAAATTTCGACTCCATTTAATAAAACAGTGGATTGTCACCGAATTAATTCACCTGTTTGGTCGGAGAGCTCTAATAGTTACATTATGAGATCGTGCTCGTATCGTAGTTATATTCTTAGTAAGATAGTAAAGTTGTGAATCGCTTTCTTATAACTATATTACGGAATATTATAAAAATGTGGCTGCTATTGTAGTATATTGTGGTGCCTTGCGACTTCCTCGCGAACGAAGTTGCGGGTAGAAGCTAGTTACGGAATATAGCCATATCCCTAGGGATATAACTATATCACGGTTTCAATAATCTTTCTGCGGCATGTATACGTAGTGAATACCTCATCCAACTTTACCCACATCGCTGCTACCCAAAAATGAACAACACGGCTCACAAAACCCTTGTTGATTTTTGTTCTCAGCGAGGGCGATCAGGCGTTCGCGTATTCTGTTCGCTTCCCAAGACTAGCCTCTCAGGGGACTGCGGGACAAATTCTGCTGATATAAGCCTGTTAGCACCCTACGTGGGCTAAATTGTATGCAGTTATTGTGGACGAGAATAGGTGATTATTTTTGGTGTGGGAGTAGCTGTGTACCTCTGTGCGCACGACGCACGAACGCACGAACATACATAATTTAAAATAAAATAAATTTGAAAATAGAACCTTCTCCTTTTTTTTATTCGGTTATAATGGTGAAATTCGCAGCGATTCATATCAAGAAAACTGATACAAGTATGTAAATATTAAACATCTGATGACACCTGAGCTTAGCCCAAACTATCCTCAGCACAATCTAACAATATACGTATTTATAGAGAACTATTATTATTTCAACCAATCATATTTAACAATAGGTAGAGAAATGAACTGCTTTATTGGTCTAGTGGTCGTAAATGCTACTGCTGAGCATGAGGTCCCGGGGTCTATGGATGAGGTATTCACTACGTGGTACTTGCTGCAGTAAAATGATTGAAACTGTGATATAGTTATATCCCTAGGGATATAGCTATATACCGTAATATAGTTATTTGAAAGCAGATCATAAATGTCTTACTAAGAATATAACTATGATACGAGTACGATCTGGTAATATAACTATTAGAGCACTCGGGTCGGGCAAAGTGTTCTTGCGTTTTCTATCTGGAAATTCTCAGTAGCAGCTCAAAGTCTGGATTTATGCCCGATTGATGCTGGGACATAAATATAACTGGCGTAATGAGGGTGTATGCTAAAGGTACACCTCTGCCTATCCCTTCGGGGAATACAGGCGTGATGTTATGTTATGTTATGTTAGAAAAACGTCTCGTATGATACAGAAGAAGTGATCATCATTGTCATCATCAGTATTGATTAACATTATATAAATTTTTAGATTTCTAGAACGATGCTCAGTCGTCTAATCTCTATTTAAGCGTGCATCCTAAAAGTTGGCAACGTCGTAAATAACAATAGCTGTTAAAAAAATACCTGTTTTGATTAATTTGGAAAAAAATATGTATGGAAATAAGAAATGTGGCTAACTAGTTGAATATTGATTATGAAATGCAATAATTGATATCGTAACAATTAATATTTAGTTTTAGATGTAAAAAAAGTATTTGGAAAATTGTCAAAATGCCTTTAATACACATAAAACGGTTAAGTTACAACATCAAATTCAATGTTACAATTGCAATTCATTATTGATATTCTAGTACGCCTAGTATTTAGCCACATTTCTTATTTCCATACTATATTGCCAAATTATTCAAAATAGCGAAAAACTTGACATCTATTTGCGACGTTGCCGTTGTCAGAATAAACGCTAGCTTAAACATTACTGGCGTAATGTGAGTGTAATAAAGGTACCTACACCTCTACCTAACCCTTTGGGGGTATACAGGCGTGATGTTAAAAAAATGTCTCGTATGATAGGTACTGAAGAAGTAATCGGCATCATTGTCATCATCATGCATCAGTATTGCCTATAATCATTATATTAATTTTAGATTTCTAGAACGATGCTCTGTCGTCGAATCTCTATTTAAAGCTGTCGGATTTTATACTTTTCTTTATTCAAATCTTCAAGATTCTTAAGCATCGTTTGTCGTATTCCGTAGGATGTCGATAGCCCTCGACGTCTATAAAAGTATGCACATTACCATAACTCTAAACCCGATTCGCCACCCTTCTAATCCTCAAAAAGAAGCCCATAAGCCCATAACTTTATGCATAACTAATATTTATCGGTTTATCTTGCGCATGCGATCCCGCGTCATCAATGTGACGTCATTACAAGATCTGCATAAATGTCCCCGTGCGACTGTAGCGCCCTCTGGGGAGAGTGGTTAGATGAAGAAACTGTATAGTTGTTAAGAGAAAATATGATGAGTAATTGGGGTGAGGGAATTTGGACTTTAATTTGATGACGTTGGGGTTGTGTTTTCTTTGTGCTTTTGGTTTTTAGGAAAAATGGAAAGCAGTAGGCTAACTTAGGCTGTCGATATCCATTGCTAGATCTAAAGGGTTTTGCCTAGGTTGGCTAGCCAATGTGATATATGTAGACTGTTTAGTCAAACTTCTGGAGATAGAAAGAACGTGAACCATGAATTGTTTTTTGTTTAAACTGTAGGTTACTGGTAGTAACCCTAATGGCTGCTACACACAGTGCTGGCGGCACTACCCGCCAGGCTTGCCGCCGGCCATGCCGCACAAAGCCGCAAAAACAAACGCAAACAAAATGAAGGAGCAAAAGCCGGAGGCATGTGCCGCGCGGCAAAAGACGGCGGCCATGCCGCTGGCACTGTGTGTACTGCCATTAGGGCCTGTTTCACCACCTACGATTAACTTCCTATTAACTTACTTGGCAGATAATTTCATACAAATTGTGTTCCATTTTTGAATTTATTCGGTAAGTAGAGGCTTTTTGGAGTTTCGGACATCGTGAAATAGGCCCTTATAGGAATATGGTATCCGTCTGGAGATGGATGGTGATCTGGAAGAGATAAGTAACACATCGTTCTTAGTACTTGACAAATTGTCTTCGGTATCTTCTTTCTACTCCACTGGGGCCAGAGCTGGGCAAAATAGATGCTTTGCTTTAATTAAAATACAAATTACAAAATACTATCTCGCACTTATTTAAAATACAAATTACAAAATATTTTTAAGTCGTGTATTTGAAATATAAAATACAAAATACAGTATTTTGACTATTTTTATTTAAAATACAAAATACAAATTACAAAATACAGTCTGGTGTTAGGTTAGGTATATAAATAGAATAGAACTAATCCAGCCCAGCCTAAGGCAAAGGGAATATATTCTTACCATCATATTTTACAAAATGGCAACCGCTAAATATGTCACAGCATTCACAGGATTCACTCCATCGCCGAATGAAAATTACAATTGACAAGTTATGTAATTGACAATTTGACGTATGTACCTGCAGTACAGACTACAGTACAGTTTAAGTGCAGTGTTGCCAACTTTAAAGATATTACATATTTAGCGGTCGCCATTTTGCTTACGAAAGCTATCGAGCGCTATTTTCTGCAGATCGCACCCATTCATTAGATCGCTAAATGTATTTATGATCAAATGTATTTTGGAGCCATAAGTATTTGAAATACTAACTACAAAATACCTCAGCGTCAGGTATTTGAAATACTAATTACAAATTACATTTATAAGAAGTAATTGAATTACAAATACCAATTACGTATTTGTATTTCAATTACGTATTTCAATTACAAGTAATTCAAATACTGCCCAACCCTGACTGGGGCATAGTTTACCTATTGCTGGTAATGATATCGTCGCAAAATTCTGTATTCCATTATAGGAATAAAAAGTTCTAAAACTGCCTATGAATTTTTAACCGTTGTTCAAACCGTGCCAAATATGGACCCTGGCGAATTCAATGATTTCACAAACTTGTTCTTCTGCTATTCAACTGCACATTAATAATATGTCACCCCACAGTTATAATAATAATATGCAAATAATACGCATAATTTAGGGTGTACCCGTGTTTTATCTACTTATCTATGGAATTGCTCAATTAGCGATATGAAAGCGATGCAAATCGCGACATAATCTACTCTATGGAATATGTTAAATGATTTATTGTCTTTGGATGGTGTATAATTTGATGATTTATTTTTGTCTATGGGTCTGTGGTTAAGGAACATTTTTTTCTTGTCATCGTTTAAGAGGCGGGTAATGGATTGGCATTGATGGCAGCATTCACCTGCGTATTGTTTTTTGGAGAGACTTACCTAGATGTGCCCTCGTCCGTTTCATTAGATCGGAAAATGAGAATACTTAGTAGGGTGTTGATACAAATTATAATAGTGTTAAAAAATATAGATCTTAAGCAGCAGCAAATGACTTGTGGGAGTTGTGGGTCTACCTAGATAATCATAATTTACCTACATGATGACTATACACACAGAAGAAAGTAACTTCTTGTATCTCTTGTCTTGTAGAATTTTCTTGTCTTTTGAGCCAGTCCTAAATAACTAAGATGATTAGTGGAAATTTAGCAAATAAAACTACAATTATGTGCTTTTGACGTTTACCCCTATCACTGGCGCTAGCGTCGTGACGAGCGAGTTTAAAACCTGGGGCCCAAGTCTACTAATTTACAAACGTCACAATGGTGGTCTCCATTGTTAGTTTTTGACAGATTTGCCATACAAAATCTGTCAAAAACTCACCATCGAGAGACCATTGTGATGTTTGTAAATTAGTAGACTTGGCCCCCTGACCACACACATTTCAACCTTCGGACATTAGAGCATCGTCCTTAAATATTATTTTTATTACGGTCACACATTTATAACCATTAGCGGCACAACAAAAACTGTAACAAACCACTAATTTCACCGAATCTATAAAAATATATAAATCAAAGAAAAAAGCAAACACCACAGACTATTAATATCTCTATCCTTATACTTAAAGTTCGGAAAAGACGATAATTACAGTCCACGAACGTCGGGCTTAACGTTCGAAAATTAAAAGTTGTAACGTTCAGCCAGCACGTATCATTATGTTTGCATTATTTTGTTCTTATTTGTCGACCTAAGGTTAAGTTGGGTCACGACACATCCCAATTAAGGGTGATTAGGCGTCGTAATTTATTGAGTGCGTTTCTGAACGGTTGTGGCACCGCGGCCTCTTTGACTCGTGAGTGTCATGGCGCCAAATTCTTTTTTTTAATTTTTATTTTTTAATGTGTTGAGTTGCGAACATGGGCTTCGAAAGTTTGTCGAATAATGCCAGTCATCGATTTAATCGACGCCACGAGCGAGTAATAATATTTTTATTATTTAATGAGGCTGCTTTCTCTTATGGGCGTTGTAATAGCCATTAGGACTGTGTTATTAAAGTCATAGATTTGACCTCTACTCTAGATTTTTTGTGCGTAGCTGCGTAGGTGAAGTTTTCACGCTGTTATTTATTATGCGTAGTTTTTAAGACAATTTACTCCCTGAATAATTAACGTAAAACAAAAAGATTCGCCTTTCTTCCATGTGACTAGGTAGGTAAATACATGCTTTTCAATTCTGATACAAAAACACAAGAGCATCAAGCTATGAAAGCAAGCATATGAAAAAAAAAACAATATTTCCGATCAAGTTTCCCATTCTACCGAATAATGTAACAATAACAGATTCCAAACACATTAAAAACTATTTTAATTTATAATAACAGACAAACCTTATAAATAACTACCTTGCAACGAATACACGGCTTGCATAATAATCTATGCAAATTGTATCTGTGCGTGTCTATTATACTGTCAGGTGAATTACGCGGGAAGGTAATTTGTCACCGTTTGACCCCCCGCCCCGCCTACGTAATAAACTAATAATAGTTCGTAATCGTTGACCCGGGTAGACATTGGCTTATGTTACGCCACGAGATGACGTCAGAGCTTCCTGTTTTAATTTAAACATTATAAAACGGTTGCTGTAAACTATCCTGTGACTCGGAAAATGTATGGAGCTGGCTGGCAACTATGATGGCCAGCATAGTTTTCTTAATCTTCTGAAAAGGCCCATTCTCAATACAATTCGAAAGGGAAAACTGTTGCTAACAGTATATGATTAAAAACTTGTAAGCTTGAAAAATTGCTTCACACCGCTGTATTACAAGATATTTGAAAGATTAATGAATTTAAAAATAAGATTTTTTTAAAGCTTAATCGCATTAATTCGACGACGTAATGTAAGTCAATAATGTCTTCCTTTAATAGCTCATAATATTACTTGATTTATCAGCCAGTAATTTATAGCAAATTAAAGGAAGGCCAGCTATCCAATTATCTAATCATACATTAAATATGCATACGAATAAAAGACAATTGCCAGTGCCTTTGACGTGCAAATCAAAATAATATGACGTTTCATGCAGTTGTCTATGGGTGAAGGTGTAATTTTGGCGCGAAATTAGTAGTTCTGTGGTTGTAGTTATTTTGCCGATTACGTAATTATTTACGCATTATTTTGTTGCAGGGAGAAACCGTTTTATTAAATGTTTTGCAACTTACCTGTCGGAGGTAGCTGTGTCTGAGTCAAAAAGTACTCTACCTAGGTGACATGACAAAGTCTTCTGCAGTGATGAATTTATTAGCCAAGCATACTGATAGCCAATAGTTATTGTATATTTAAGATCAGATTCTTAAGTAATAATCGGTCTGTTGCTTTTGCAATTTTGTGGTCACATCCTATGAGAATATAGGACAACAAACAATCACTACGCAACTTTCCAGTTCCCGCCTTTGCACACGATTTATAAATGTTACCATGGTGAAAAATACACATTTCACTTTTTTTCGTTAGAGCTGCGTGCCCATGGTGAACATGGCGTCCGTGGGGACCACGATGACTTTCAAAACGTTGGCTTTGAAATTTTGAAAAAGGATTTTTTTTCCGTCAGTCTAGTCCCGATAGTAGATTGCATAGAAATAAGACGTCCAGTGTATGGCATAATGAAATCGGAAATTAAACGATGTCTTCCCGTCCCACGGCTTGGCAGCATTTAGATAAGCGTCGCCCTAATAACACAGGTTCAAGATTTAACGCACTGTTAGTGACTGTTTCCACGAGTTGCTTCCGAGAAACGATCCTGTTAACTAACATAATCGTTTCTCTGAAGCAACTCGCGGAAGACCTACTAACTACTAGTACATTGGAGGTAAATTCGTGTGGATTAAAGTCACTATGGAGCAAGTGAGCGAGTCACCAAGATTACCTATAACGACAAAAAACCCAAATGCAAGAAGGGGAATAAAAAGTGAAACAGATTGTATCACTAGTGTGAAAGTTCTTACTATTCTTTGTCGCTTTTATCTCTGTTTCTCTTTCTCTCTATTTCTTGTTATAACCAAGTTTTTCATAAAACTTTTTAAGGTGAAAATTTTCCTGACACAAAACATAAAATCACGCTGCTTTCCCCGAAGGATTAGGCCTAAGAAAAGAAAAAAGAGACCCCAGAGTTTGTTGCGCCATTTCTTCTCACGGTTAGTCAATATAGGAAATGTCGACTCCATCTAGCTTAATTTTTAATATTTTTTAAAATATGACTTATTAAAGTGATTCCGTTAACCTATTTACAGAATAAACAATTTTACTGCGGATTTCACAAATGAAATTGAACGCGTTCGGGAGCTGTCAGTGTACAATACTCCATAACAATTTTGACACTGACAGCTCTTGAACGCGACTTGGAAAATAATGCTGATCGCGTTTAGTAAAGGTATTGGTGAAATCAGCCCTTAACTTCTACCTGAAAGTTAAGTGGAACTGAAAAAATGAACCCATTGCCACCAACAATACAATACGATTCATAAAATCTCCCAAAAATCGAAGCAGCCCGTGTACCCAACACTCACATCAAGATCAACTATGCTAATTGTCGTACGTGAAGATAAGCATCGAGTAACGGTGTGTATCGATCGTGTGCTCGTAATTGTCGCTCGGTTATAGTTATTAGAGCGGCGCGTGCGCAGGCCGGCGAGGAGGCGCGGGCGGAGTGACGTAATGATGCTTAGGTATGTGCTGTTTAGAGGAAAGATTAAGAATTATGAAAAGAATAATGCTTGTCTCTTCGCAAATCATTGGTCTGTGCAATGGATCTGGGGGCCTACCTACCACCACCTCAAAAGCAGCTTTATTTTATTATTACTTTAGTGTAGGAAAGAGATGAAGCTCTACAGGACGTATAGTTCCATCTCTTTCTCCCACTGAAGTAAGGTGGTGGTAGGCCCCCTGGAAAAATCATTTATAGGGCATTTTATGGACCGATGACCTTGTGAAGGCCGCAGGAGTCCGCTGGATGCGGGAGCATGAAATTGGTCGAAGTGGCGATGCTTATTGGAGGCCTATGTCCAGCAGTGGGCGTCTCTTGGCTGATATGATGATGGTGATGAGGGCATTTTAAGCATTAGCATTATGACTATAATTTTTCTATAAACAGAGGGTCTTCCTTTCGAGACGAGATGTCACATGTCTTCGAAATTTTGGTTCTAGTACATGCCGGTTTCCTCACGATGTTTTCCTTCACCGTTTTGAAAGCAGTGGTGATGAAATTATTTACACAAAGTCAAGCGCCTGACTGGGTTAGACCACGACCTACAACTCGTATGTTTGCCGTTGCCGCTGGGCCACCACTGCTCTCTAGCCAAGTCACGGTGATCATGAAACAAAATCTCACGACTCTTCTCTTTATAGATAATTTTGAAGCCTGCTAAGTAAGTACCTATATGGTAATGGTAACCCTCTGGATAGATCACGTTGCTTACTTTTTCTGAGTTCATTATAACAGCTCTAAGCATTAATCACATTATATTGGAAAAATTAATGCTTTCCCGTAACCAAAACCGGACCAGAAAATATACCAGTTAATTTCTTTTGATATTTTAATGCTTCTACTGATTTCAACTTGTGCCTGAATCCGCCTCTAAGCGACCATTAATTCTCATACGAGAAAAACGACAGTAAAACTGTTCTAATTAATTACATCGATCTTTATCGATAAAATACAGCCCTATCACTATTTCCTTTCCACATAAACCTTGGCCCAACGTCTCACTAGCCCACGCGCTAAGTTTTAGTGGCGTGCCGTCGATACGTCGACTGTCGATATGTCATAGATAACAGATGATTTATAAGCAGTTATTACACGCCGGCTTTCTCTATGCTTTGTCTCTATTGGCTGTATAAATAGCTGTCTGTGGTGATGAGTTGCTTTTCTATGGCGTTACGATTAAGTTTTCATGTGGTGGCCGGAATTTATTAAATGTACAGCTCTACTCTAAATGTGTAACACACATTCAATAACAATCCGAAAGATTTTGAAGGAAATTGCTAATCCATTGCTTCATAATTAATTAGTTTTATGATTAAAAAAAAATATTGACATATTGTCACCTTCATTGTAATTGCTTGTTTATGTTAATTTTGTACGCCGTATATTGGCAAAACATAGTGCACATATTTTAGAAATATACTATCTGTAACCATACATATGTTTAACAAAAGAAATGATTGATAATTATGTTTGAAAAATTCGTCTGCTCATGAAAAGGCATTGCCATTACGTGTGTTACGCACGTAACGCATTACGCATTACTCCGCTGATTGGATTGTTCTAATTGTTCTGTGCTTTCACAGGTCAATATTCCTGTTGATCATAGAAACAAAAACGAGCGATCCTTACAGTAGTGGCATATCCGCATATGATGTATAAGAAGAAAGAAAAGAAAGAAAGAAAATACGTTTATTTGCGGCAAACATGACGCATAGAAAGAACACAAAATAAAAAGAAGTACACAACTTGAGGGAAAATATGCGTCACATCCACGCAAAACGGCCATCGCTCAGCATAATGCTGCGACCCTATGCGAGACAGAGCCCCAGCGCTGGTTTTCAGCGACACCCGGCGTTGACGTTATGACGTCGACCGGTGCAGCATACATTGAGATACAACTAAGAAATAAAAACAAACATCTGACACAACATATAACATCTGATATCTTGGTTGACCAACCTCTCGGAAAATGGGCTGGTACCATTTAAAGACCAACGCAAGCGCTCATTGGTCAAATCAAACAGCGCGCGCTTTCCCAGCTTTCTGTTACACACTTCCGTCACTTTTCATGAAATCACTAATCTGATCAAACATTTAAAAAAAATGGAACATTTTTATTATCCTGGGCTCTGGCAGCCGTGATTTATTATTTTATGATTATTTTGATAGTGAAAAAGACATCAACGAACTGCGTGTTTTTAAGAGGTCCCTTTTTATTTCAAGTCACTTAATTTATATGATACATTATTATTTGCAAGTTAACCAAATTCACATCAGTTCTAAACAAATGTTGATCAGTGTATCATTATAATAAAAACAAAAAAAGTATTACAAAAAACCGTAAATTACACGTCTCCACCCTAGCTAAGCGCATCACAATCGATGGTGGAACCACAGATATACATAATCACGTTAAGGCGACCGTTGCGGCGCTAGATTGGCACAATTATGAGTACCAACGTTCTGGGGTGGTAGACGTAGGGTCATGTGGTGCTATTGTCACCAGTGAGGTTTAGGAAGGGTCATTAGATATTCAATTGTTTTTTTTCTTTTGGTTATGGTTGAAACGAGACTGAGCCTCGATACTGAGCCAAGCGGTGCAAACTTACAGTAGATACCTACGCTTTTATTTAGGCACTGGCTGACCCGGCGAACTTCGTATCGCCTAACAGTCGATTCTTAATTTTTTTTTTTTTTTTGAATTTTTCTCTCCGTAAGAACCATCCTCGTAGTTCAAGGAATATTTAAAAAAAAGAATTAGCGAAATCGGTCCAACCGTTCTCGAGTTTTGCGCTTAGCAACACATTCAGCGACTCATTTTTATATTATAGATTACATTTAGGTGTTGTCTCGTGTTAGTGAAGATGGGCCATTCATCTCCTGAAAATTCAGGAAATTCATTTTTTTTTAGATTTGGGATTATTCTAAGTGATTTGAACAAATCTCCCTTAGAGAGATGTATTCTAATGATTATGATTCTGTAAATACATATTTGTTATGGTCGCGAATCATATTTAGATCAAGACACAACCTGACACTGACCTGCAAAAAGTAAAAAATAAACGTAAGAAAATTAGAATTTTGCGGGCTACCACTGCAGATCCACCTTGAGACGCTTTCCAACTACATGTTTCTGGTATAAGGGTGTTAAGTAAAAAGTCATGAACATATAGACATGGTAAGAAAATTGTGCTTTTTTAAAGGGAACCTAGATAGAACACCACATCGGTTTATATTAGCACAATTTTCGATCGTAACGTATTAGGGCGGTATTGGGGTTGACAGGATCTATTGTCACCAAACGCGTTCCATTGTTTGTTGAACCCTTTGCGAACAGTGATTACTTACATATTGATTTGTTTTTGAATGAATGAAGTATGTGTGGTTGCATAAGCTAGGTTTTTTTTGGTATTTTTGGATAAATTCATTATATTTTTAATCATATTTAAAGAAGAAGAAAAGAAAGAAAGAAGCAAACTTTTATTGTCACAGTTCAGAAACACGTGTACAGGGTGTTAGGCAGACGGTTGAACATACGAAAACGGCCAGCAGAAGACGTCGCGTCGTGCTTCTGATTTAATATTGGCATAAATAAATCTTAAGCAAGAAGCACAAGTAATAGATTACTTGCTAACAACGGCATGACGTTAAAGAGAGATGTAAAAACTCGACCCTCCAGAAGCCGATGGATGTAAGCCTGAATGACACATACAAAAGACTAATGGAGTAAAAAACTGTATATTAATTGCCCTCAAAATCTGTTATTAGCTCAAGGACCCCTTATAGAGCTTATCGTCCGATTAGTTAGGGGTCACTGCGCCCCGCTATATTGATTTTAGTTTTTAAGCATTATAGAGATGAGAATTTATCGATATTTTATTGTACCTAGAGAACTATACTATACCACTGCGATTTTTAAATTATGCAATAACAAATGTTTAGGTGGGTTCTGTTTTAGTTTTTTACGGTAACGGATAATATAAAAATATTTTTTAACTTAATTCATGTATCATCAAAGAGTCTGGCTTACGTTCATAATTGATTGCAAACAAAAAACGTTTTTTTGAAACATGAGAAATAATTTGCTTATTTTATCGATAGGTATGATAATGTCCCATCACTAATGCCCAAGAATTAAACAGTAATATTATTTGGACATCATTTAATCTTTCTTTGATCTTCAAAGGGGATGTATTCGCCCAAAGTGAATTAGAAAATCATCTCGTATTTTAATTAGCAAAAATGTTCCGAAAAGGAACATTATTCTCTTTTATTTTTAGATTATTACTTAGATAAAATATTTGTTTCAAATGAATGGAATAGATGGATTTGTTTAAGAGTAAGAGCGTTTACTCTGAAAGTGGGCAACGTCGCAAATAAATGTCAAATATTTCTCTGTTTTGATTAATTTGGCAATATTAATGTATGATGTGGCTAACTAGCGAATTAGATTATGAATTATGAAATGCGATAATTAGTATCTTTAATACCGAATATTTAGTTTTAGATGTAAAAAAAGTATTTGGAAACTTTCCAAATGCCTTTTTTACACCTAAAACGGTTACATCAAATTCAATTTTGTGATTATGATTATGATTCCAAAAATCAAATAAATCAAAACAGGTAAATATTTGACAGCTATTTTAAGACGTTGCCAACTTTTAAGTTAAACGCTCATATGTGACGTCAAACCGTAGATATGTACACTTAATAGAGAAGACTTAACAGTTTCAGGATTTTAGGAATGAAAATGATTGACACGTCAAAATTAAACGTAAGTTCTAAGTTTATAATTTTGTGATGCCATTGGCTGTTGATACACAATCACAGCCGTTTACGCGCGGTTGACTATTTGTGAAATTGTGAGCTATTTTTTTATGTTGACTTACTTTCCAGAAACCGGACGTTAGCCGTGCTCATTAAAATATTAGATACTAGCTTTTGCCCACGGTTCGCCCGCGTGGATGTCGAAAAATATCCAACGGGAACGTACTACAGCCTACATTACTGTCGAGGCCCGCAATTAATGCCTAGTTGCGGCCAAGGCTCGTATAGTACTTTTCTCAAACAATGCGCGGAAATTCAAACCAAGTAAATTATTCATAAATTCCAGAATCAATGAAGAACAAAGAAAATTTTTCATGCGCACATAATGGTCATTTGTTTCTTCACAGCTCTATTTGCTAAGCTAGTTCGAAATTTTAATAAAATCTTTGACAAGTTACCTCCTTGGTTGCCATGTGTTGAAGTAAAAAGTTAGTTCCATTTTTAAATAAGAGGATAGATATGAGTTTTCATAGTAATTTATTTGGCCGCTAAACACGACAGATATATTATGGATTTTCATACTAAGATTGCCGGCCTGATGCTCGCTTGTTTTTTACCAGGACGGCAATTTCGATTTATCTCGAAGAAGGTTGTCAAAATAATGTTCGAATTTCCAAGCAGAAAAACGTGCTATCGCTCGAGCTTTGGCGGCACTACTGGGGGGGGCCAAGTCTACTAATTTACAAACGTCATAATGGTGTCATGGTGAGTTTTTGACAGATTTGCCATACAAAATCTGTCAAAAACTCACCATCGTGACACCATTATGACGTTTGTAAATTAGTAGACTTGGCCCCCTGGTCTGCGGTCGAGCTACACGTGTCGTCTGTCACTCGCCCGTAGCTGCCAACGACGCGCGACGTGTCGCTAGCTACGGAAGGTAATTTCATAAAAAATTCAGGGACACCAGTCGAGTCGCGGCGACACGTCGCCTGCAGTTGCCGCTTGCGATCAGGTACGGAATGCTACCTTTAACCTTCAATAATAATTCAACAAGAAAATAAGCCTTCAAAGCTATACCTTGATATTAATGTAAGAAACATTAATTAGGCTGAATTCTATGTAGCAGTAACAGTTGTTATTATAGAAGGAACCTTCAAAGTTCACCTCACTGGCTAAACTAAACAGAAACTAAATAATAACAAAGATTCTATAATGTTTACTTTCATAATAATATCTCAAAGGATAGCAACAATTTGAGTTTAGACGTTCGGAGCACAAACTCTTTGGTCCTTGAAAGCTTAACAATGTAGGTAAGTAACCTTTTTGGTAAAAATTATAGTTTTGTGGTTATTATCAAAAGGTTAAATCTGTTGGTATTCACTGTACTGACGAATTTTGTTGTTGGTAAATAGTTTGGTCCTTGTAGAATCGTAGATCAATAATGCACCTTTCGTAGGAAAAGACCAAGAAGGTGGGTAGGAAGGAAGACCGTAGCATAGATTCTGTTAACCTTTGAAGAAGATGCTATAATTTCTTAATTAAAAACCTTGGGTGTAAGAAACAGATCTGTATCCGCACCAAAATTCACACGAAACAAAAGCTCATACAAAGTATTATCCCCAAAAAGTAAAAAAAAAACTTAAGGACGTTTCGACTCTCAAAAAACCCTTAAACATGAACGAGGCAAAGGAACACCCATAACAACGCTGATTACACGCAAAATGCCTGAAATATCCGAACGCGTCGGCCTGGCTGCATGCGTGGCATACCTTGAACAACCAAAAGCTAAAGAAAAGAGTATTTGGAGCGAAAAAGTCGTGATAGTTATTCAAAAAAGGAACGCTGGGCAATTACTGGCACGCGAGCGGGCAGTCGCGCGCCCGAAGCGGGTGCGTACACACTGGTTTATGTGAGCAATAAAATTTTCAATTTACTGGTTTACCGCGACAAAAGCATTCGGACGTACTTATGAGTTGGGTATTAATTATTTGCATAAGGAAATAGTTTTGTAAAGACATTGGTAGCAGCTGGGGGTGAGGTTAACAAGGTGTGCTATTGGAGAGGTCTCCACGGGTAGACGGGATCTGGAGAGCTGTTGATGAAAATGTAAAGTGATGAAATTATTACTTTTGCTTCCAAGGACCAAAATAATTTTCTCTTTTCAGCTTAACCGGTTAAGCAGCACATGAAGAGAGGAAACGTAGGCTACGATTCCTAAAGCATCATTTTGTGGCCATCTTTGAGAACACATTAGGTACCTACACATTTTAAAAACTAGTTCCCAAAATCTGGAACAATTCAGGTTTCTGTAAACATTTTCTTTAAGACTGTAAAATGTTAAACTTTCTTTCTTCCAAAATATCAGACGCATCTCCAAACATTCATTAGTCTTGGTCTAGAATATTTTGCCAAAAAGCTATTGCTCTGCAATCTGTGTGTCCGTCGGCTTAGGTCGTCGGTCGTCGTGACCGCCGCGAGCCGTTGACGGATCGCCTCCCCGCCCCCCGCCTTCCCGCTTCACCTCTACTACCTTGTATATCTGGGCGCCTGGTACCGGCCGCTTGCTGATTTGCTTCTGGCCTCGCCTATTGTGGGGCTAGCGAGTAATGGGCTATTTATTGCCCCACTCGCTCAGGACTGAAGCCTGTTGGATCATACGACCAGTCTATTATTTCTGATAAGTTTATGTTATCGTTATGTTTTCTGTGCCGGATACGAGAAAATAAAATAAATCTTTGAATGCATTTAATGAGGCCAACTAGCCTGATGGCAGCACAAAAGCCATAAATTACAAGTATTTTAAGTAATAATTTTTATTCATTAGTTATAGGCTGGGTTTTACCAACATCGATGATAAGGAAGACGATGCTGCGCGCTTACGTTGTTAAAATAAATTCTAAACAAATGATGGCTTGGCATTTAAAGTTCTGGTGGATACTAATACAAATTCAAAAGCCAGATAGCAATTAGAAAGTTTCGTAAGACAATAGCAATTAGAATTTAAAAGGTTTGTTTTTGTTCAGTATTTACTAGAGATGGGTAACTTCGTTAATGAGGATTGTTTTACAAAATCGGAGACACCACTCATTGTTTTACTTGAAACAGAATATCTTTAAAAAGACAGCTATTTAATTTTATAACAAAATTTGCATTGTATTTCTATGGAATGTGACTCTACAGTGGTGATCAGGAACGCAGGAAGAAATTCTGAAGTACGGTAGTAGTAGTATAAGTAGAGGCGTTGGTGCTTGGTGCTCAATCGTTTACTATCCTCATTCCTGACAACAATAGTTCATAAACGGTAAGCAGCAGCCGAACGGGCATTGTAGCCAAGTTATTACAGGGGGCAGATTGTCTTATTCCAATACGTATTCTAAACCAAATAGCTGCAGGCTACACGGTCCCCTCGACACTATAAAGAACCCAACGCTGGCTGGCGCACCGATATCCGAATATGTTCCAATTAAAAATAAAACCTATTCTTTTTTCGAATTCGATGGCGGGAAACGGTTGCAGCGCAGCTGGAGATTGGTAAGAACAATTGAAGAAAATAGACGCGCGTGACGTTTTAAGAGTTTTTGAGTTTTTTGAAGTTAGATTTTTTATCGCAATCAAGAGCTTTGAGAATTAAGAGGAGAGAGGTATCAGACTTTAATAAATAATTAACCACTGCTGGGAAACAGGCATCGTGTCTGTGAGAAGGTGTTGGCTACTGTAAATCAGCAATCCATCACACGGTTCCAATTTTGCAAACAACCGGATATAAACTATAAAAATCCTGTCTTCAAACCGATGTTACAGACAAGCCATTAATCCTTTAGCTATATACGCAAAAAACAAAAATCTAAATTCGAAATTCAAATCTCCCCAGTTTCGCGAGTGCGTTCGGTTTAGCCCGCGGTTATTTACTCAAACTGAACGCGACTGCATTTCTATGAAGCAGGGATTATAGCGATCCTTCATTACCTAATGGAACAATACGAGGGGAAGTCGCACGATTTAGTTTTGGCAGCATCGACTTTGATGTTAGTATACATATAATATACTGTTAATCCTTAAGTTATTTAGATCCTCCTTGCCTTATATGAAGGTGAAAGCTAGGCTAAGACTGCTTATAATTCGCTTATCATACCGTGAGTTATCTAAGGCCATCGTCTTAGATGACTCTAGCTCTAACAAGATACGGTTGTACCTGGTAGGAAAACCAGGGTCAAATTAAGGCCACTTGCTATCATTTTTACTCGTACACAGCGGCTATAAATGACAAAGGGATACATCTTTCGCCTTCAAGTACTTAATTAATTAAACAATTCCACGCTTATTCAAACGTCTCAATCCGGCAACTTAACAGTGGTGCCAACATACCGACTACAAGCAACATGCTTGTTAAGCGCGCGGCGGGAAGCAGGCGTCCCGTCGCGAGCCGCCGCCGCTACCGACCGCTCTTATTTTGAATTTCGAATTTTATTTCAACATATTGATGTGGTCGTAACGCTTCTGTTTAAAAAATAGGTCGATTATGTTATTTATTCATGTAATTTTGTTAATGCAAATGGAGGATATTTGATGAGAAAACAAATGATTGAATCTTCAATATTAGCTGCCATTGAACACTAGAGACGTAGGGTCCCATTAAAAAGTTATGACCAATCAACTAATAGAGTCTGATAAGGCTATGATAGTTTTTTTTTAATATTTCGTTACCCATTTATTTTCCGATTGAATAACAACTTGCCTTGTCTTCCCTCAAACCTTTTTAAAAATAAAGAACCCAAACTCTTGTCAAAATTGTAACACATGTTTGAAAAGCTGCAGTGCAGTGATTAAGACCTCTTTTGTAGTGTTATTCTAAAACAATAACCTATGGGGTCGCGTCGCATTGTCGCACCATCGACAATTTGCAATGTCTTGAATAAATAATTAGGAATGTGCTGATGAAGAATGGAGGCATCAGGGTTTAAATATAAAAGCAAGTTAGGTTTTATTAATTCGTCGCCATAATTTCTTTTACAATATTTAACACAGTCGAAACTAACTCTTTACATTAGGTACTATAACTATACAAAGTTCTTTTGCCAAAGAACAAGCCAGCTTTCTGGTTACGTGAAGTGTCGGTCGACCAGTCGGCAAAAACACAAAAGTTTTTTTTTGTTTGATGTTTTTGATGGTTTCGATAGCAAAAATTTGGGATTGAATTTGTTATATTATTTGTAATGATTTGTCACTATTGTCAGGTTGAAAACTTTGAGGTCTTTATAAAACACTAACTTTCGCCCGCAACTTCGTCCGCGTGATATTTCGGCCCCCGGTAAACCGCGTCGCATCCCTTCCCCGCCCGCGCTAACTACGTTTTCCCTTAGCGTTCTTTCTGACTTTTTTCTTTTTGCTCGGCTCGTAAGGGTTATAGCGTGATATTACAAAGCCTATAACCTTCCTCGAGAATTGGGCTATCCAATGCAAAAATATTTTTTGCAATCCGACTGTTAGTTCCGGAGATTATCCCCTACATACAAACAAACATACAAACAAACGAACAAATACCTCTTTATAATATTAGTATAGAAAATACATGTCATGTTCAGAGCTTTGGCTTTGTTAATTTATAAAATCCATAATATATCCATATTGTGGTCAACATATCGTAGATATATTCCAGTAATTATATCCGTTCCCATATATACGTGTCTCTGTTGCCTTCTCATCTAATCTACTCTCCATTAATCCTATTCTCTCTTCTCTATCTACCATGGTGTGATTATTGGTATAATAAATATCGTAGGAATCATTATTTTTATAATTGTAATAACTTAATAAAACTTGCTTTAGTCATGCATAACGCGTTTTATCGGTACGTGTATAATCACCGCGATCACCCTCCTGTGGGGTTGTCACCCTCGAGGTGCACCTCAATAACAGGGGGTGACGCTCTGTTTGAACATCACTAGTGGTTACATTTGGAAATTCATTATCTGACTGGACTTAATTGTTTGGCAATAATTATTGTTTGGTGATTACTGTGAATATATTCTTTCTTCTTTCATAAAGCTGTCCGGCAGCTCGTCGACTCGTATAACGATTTATTTGCTTTTCTTCGATGAAACAAGAATAATTATAATCAAGTGTTTATTATCAATCTACTTTTGGATTCGAATTCATTACAACCATAAAGTATCTACTGCTCTTATACTGTGCTTTCTTCCGGGTACTAATATTTTGAAGTTAGAATTCTTCTTGGTTTTTTAAATCCTTTCATTCCATCCCACCTGGTTGTCTATAAAGACCATTGTTTTACCAACGAACCTTTGCCATTTACAGCATTACATAATATTAGCAGACTGGCAGTAACATCCACCTGCTTTTTGATGCGGTCACACTATCCTGCAACCGCAGCCCCCATCAAAATCTTCTAAAACAAAGCCCCTATCATCTCCTGTAGGTATATGTTTTACCAATCAATCAAGTTCCAGTCAAAATTCACCCTTCTTTCTCTTCCAGAGAATGATCGTTACAGATTTATGAATTAGCGTATGCTGTGCTAGTGTAGTGTGTGTCAAATATATGGATATGATCGCGCGGTCGCGTATTGCCGCCGGCTCGCCATCTGTCAACGTTTGGAGAACTACTAGGAGCAGGGATGTGCTGCGCAGTCGATGTTTTATTTATGTGGCGAGGCAGTGTGTGTATAAAAGCAAGGTTTTGTTGATGGTGGACTTCTTAGACTTTTATTGAATGTGAAAAATTTATAGGATTAAAGAGTATTGTCATCTGTGATGAATTTGTTTGGTCGTTAGGTACGCAAAGTTTTCTTGAGAGATTGTGGCCGCATCTACATCGCCACATACGAACTGCGCATCGTACTGACGACATGTGAATCCTGCATCACGCAAGCAATGTTTACCGCGCGATCAGCATTATATAAAAATATCCCGACATCAATCGTCATGCCCACCAGACACAACACCCGTCTAGTCGGAGTATTCTCTCTTTTCTATAGAAGATGAGTGAACTTTAGACCCTGTTCCTTATAAGATAATCAATTTTGTCTTGTCGTGATTGTAATGTATAGTTCCTCGATATCTCTTATTAACTTCATCGTTTCATAAACTTAGGTCAATTGCTCGTTTTCAAGACTGTCTTTTTATCGTTTTTAGGTACTGTAGCAAACACTTGCATTATCGATGACTCGATAGTGATGCACCCACCGTTGAATAATTCATGTTGTAGTTTTTTACTCATCACTTACGGTTGGTACACAGTCGACAGATGGCGGTGTTTACTAAAAATTAACTGTCAAATGGAGTGTGAAAATATTCACATGGTAACGGCAATTAATGGAAATGAATGAATCATTTGAATGGGAGCTTTCTTGGATGGTGCAGGAAAAATGTAGATCATTATTCATTGTGGATTTAAGATATTTTGTTTCATATATCTTATGTTTATTTATAGATCCCAGTTGAGGGCAACTACTGCTGGGTCTCAAGCCTTTATCAATGTTGTTATTGCACCTTGTCCACCATCTTGTCTTATTTATACTTAACTCTCTCCTGATTAAACACAAAATGAATCCATTTCCATCCTACCCCAGACATATTAATCAGCCATTTCTCCTCCACAAATTAATTATTTATCAAGCCCACTTGCCAAACACCTGTATATTTCATGGCTCCAGCTAAATTAATACGAACATTATAACTATAATGGCAGGAATTCAATTATTCGCTGCACCGAACATGCGCGCAGCGTGGGTCGGTAGCGTGTGCGCAGTACATGTGTCTGAACATGGACAAAATGTTAAAAACATATTGATATATTGTTTGATGGGGTACTAAGATATATGGATAGCTGGGACAAAAAAAGATGTCACGGTTGGTATTGACAAATTGAATTAATTCAAGAAATTCGAGAAATACAGGTGAAATTTACTTCGTTGCCAATCTCTTAAAGGGTCATTGTACTCAGAGATTCCCAACGAGTTAAATTTCATCCTGTATATGTATTTTTTAACGTTTTATAAACAAACGATATATTTAGATGGTTCTAAGATTTGCAAGAGGCCGTCCTTTCAGTACAAAATGAGCTAAGCATTTGGATCCGGATGAGTCCATATAAAGGATGAGTCCATATAAAGGATGAGTCCATATAAAGGATGAGTCCATATAAAGGATGAGCCCATCGCCTGACAGGCAAAATCTACTTATCACTTGGCTAAAACTCCAGCACCCTAATTGCGTAACAAACTATCAATCATAATCTGTACCCTAATTGCGTAATACACGATCAATCAGAATTTGAATCGATTTGAAATAGATTGCTAATCCATTGCATCACGAGTTCGAAATAAAATTCTGCTCAACAACGTAAACAACGCAATGAATGTTGTTGAACTGTCAAAATGGAATAGATTAGTCGTAATCGTTTACATTCCTTTATTTGTTTGAAAAAAATTTCTGTTCAACAACGTAAATAATGCAATGAATATTGTTGAACTGTCAACATGAAACAGATTGTGATTGATCGTGTGTTACACAATGAGGGTGCAGATGCTACATCAACCTATTAACTTGTTATATTGTGTCATACACAACTCAAAACCTTTGTTTTAACATTCCTGAGGGCTCCAATAATTGCCGAGTAGCCATTTCCACAACATGAAAGGAAGCCTTCCCCTTTTCACTTGAACACCTTGTCTAGTCATTTCAAAGAAGGCATCACATTTTCTCCGAATACTCTCATTATACAGGGTGTTTGGAAACTTGGTGCAAAGTCTTAACAGACGTGATAGTTGACACCATTTTGAGCATTTTGAGGCATTATTCAAACATGTCTTATACGATTTTTTTTTATGCTTAACTGTAATCTTTAAGGTTTTTTTTTTAAACAGCCCTATTTCTGTGTTTTAAAGTTCTTGCAAATTTAAAAACAAACCTTTAAACCCAGCTTTTAAACACCCTGTATTACGTAAGTCAGGTCTTGTCTTGGAAACTAGTGGCTGTTATTTTTCTGACACGACAAGTTCAAGCAAACCAGACGTTGCTTTGAAGACATTTCAGAATCTTAACATTTCTGCGAATTTGGTTTCTAACTGTGGTAGAAAATATTTATTTATTTTTAAGAAGACTAAAGCAGATGGAAGTAGCCACAGTAGTTTAGTTACTGGGGAGAACTAAAAGAGGAAAGATGTCTTAAATAACCTAGAAAAGGCGGAGTTTATCATTCTTTTAATACGTTTGAATATTTGATATGCGGTTTAAGTAGCTCATCTGCTCTATCTGCACGCGTAGTATGACAACCATAGTACGGTTTACTACGGGTTTCTTCGACAGAAGATTAGACAAAGTGACGGATTGTCTTTGTTTATCTGTCATTTTGTCTGTTCTTCCTTCAACAAAACCCGTTTTTTATTGTGATCATGATAAGCGTGTTGGAAACATGTAACTGCCGTTTATTGTAGAACATAAATACTTCTACAGTCCAGCTGTTGAGAGAATGTGTTCTTGACCACTGACAGTTTCATACTAACGAATATGTGTTTTGCGAATTTGATCCTTATTACTACTAGAAATTGTCCAAGTGACAGGTGTCAAGAACGCAATAACTCGACGGCCGGACTGTACTCTCTTTCTTACATTTAAAAAAAATCATCCGCAATCAAACAGTTGTAACTCACGAAGTCTCATTGCTCTAAATAAACTGAATAAAGGGATCGGAGCTCAAGACTGATGTTATACCTCGTGATGAGACACAAAAACCTACAACTTTACGAGTGTTCCCGCCATGTAATTGAATAACAAGATGGCGGTGTAAGGCTCTGTACACAACAGACGAATAGTAAGTTTAATTACAGTTTTCACAAAACACTCATTTATAAATGGTAAAGATACCATTTTATGGATACTCTCTAATACCTACCTAATTGAACCAAATGTGTAAAGAATATTATTAAATAGCTGCGTCCCGCGGTTTCACCCACATAAGTCTCGATCCCGTGGGAATGTCGGGATAAAAAGTATCCTATGTCCTAATCCAGATTATGGTCTACCCATGTGCCAAATTTCATCCAAATCGATTCAACCGTTTATGCGTGAAAGCGAAACAAACAAACTCACTTTATAATATTTAGTCAGGATGTGAAAGTTTGTATGTTTGGATGTTTGTTACTCAATCACACAAAAACGGCAGAACGGGTTTGGATGAAATTTGGAACACAGATAGTTTATAACCTGGATTAACACATAGGGCACACTAAGAGATCGCTAGACGCCCTGTGTATTCAATATAATAACTGCTTCAGGATGCTGTTGAAACTGCCGCGTTATTGTAGTGCGTCCGGTATGTTCGCTTTTGAGCATACCTATGATTTTTACGCCATAATGCGCAAAAAATCAAAGTCCAGCTTGTCAAGAGCGCGGTCTAGTTCTGACGGCATCCTAAGTATGTTGTCAGAAAAGTACGATGCACTTGGTTGTCGCACGCTATGGAGGTGCTGGTCAGAAGACCCCACACCTAACCATACAATTTTCTTTTTGTTTTTGTTTCCGTGTTTGTTTACTAATAATAGTTTTTAAGAACAATGTTACTAACAATTGGGCCTAGTTGCCATCAATAAGCAAATATTTAATTTAATTTAATTTATAGGGTAGGACCTTTAATCCCGGTAGTAAGTTGCCGTGGGATAACTGTCGACCTTCACGCGGGCGAAGACGCTGGCATAGTAGGCTACTAGAACCTATGCCTGGCTGGAATAGAAAGGTCTTCTGGTGCCATGCTCGGTGCAACAGGAAGAGATTTAGCTAGTAGCTAGACTAACTTTAAAAAAATAATACATTAAGCTCTTGCAACAAGTTTTTCTTAGTAATAAGTTTAAGTAAACAATTTAATTTTCAGTTTTAAGTACTGTGAATTGTGTATTTTAATTTAATGAACATCCAAGACACTTTCATTTTTGTTTACTCACTCTTCAAGTTATAGATATACTTGATGCTAACAGTGACTCCTGGGACTGGGACAAAATTACTGCGCATAGTCGTACACGCTAACGCGCGCGACAGTGGACAGTAACAATTATTGTCGTTTATTTTGTTTACAGCATTCACCTAACGTCTTTTCTTTTTCACAGTAGACGCTTCTATATTTTGTAGTGCTTCAAAATCATAGCCTTTTAGCGCTATGGTCGTCAGATTCATTAAATATTTGTAGTCACATAATTGAAGAATTTCGATACATCACCAATAGTTTTCATCAGGATTCCGGATAGGGACAGGTTTGATAAATAGGGATGTTAACTGGGAAACAAAATCTATTTAGTTCGTGAGTCAGATAATAAAAAAAAAGCGGCCAAGTGCGAGTCGGACTCGCCCATGAAGGGTTCCGTAGCAGCAAGCAACATAATATAAAATTTCTTGTAGTTCGTTAAAGGTAAATTGCGGTTTACGATTTATGACTCATTAAAAAAAACTACTTACTAGATCTCGTTCAAACCAACTTTCGGTGGAAGTTTACATGGTAATGTACATCATATATTTTTTTTAGTTTTATCATTCTCTTAGTTTAGAAGTTACAGGGGGGGGGACACACATTTTACCACTTTGGAAGTGTCTCTCGCGCAAACTATTCAGTTTAGAGAAAAATGATATTAGAAACCTCATTATCATTTTTAAACACCTATCCATAGATACCCCACACGCATGGATTTGATGAAAAAAAACATTTTGAGTTTCAGTTCGAAGTATGGGGAACCCCCAAAATTTAGTGTTTTTTTCTATTTTTGTGTAAAAAACTTAATGCGGTTTACAGAATACATCTACTTACCAAGTTTCAACAGTATAGTTCATATAGTTTCGGAAATAAGTGGCTGTGACATACGGACGGACAGACAGACAGACATAACGAAACTATAAGGGTTCCGTTTTTTGCCATTTGGCTACGGAACCCTAAAAAGTATTAGACACGTATTTTTGGCTTTATCATATTAATAACAAATGGTTTACATAAAACGCGTTAAACTTGGGGAGTAGGAGCTCGCTACGTCACAAGTCAATATAAAATCTACCGGTGAGTGCCGTGACGTCATGCCACATTTTAACTCAATGTATTGCCGTAATGTTTTGATTACGTAAGAAAAGAAAAATTACGTGTCCAATATTTTTTAATAATCTACCTGACGAACAAAAAATTTCTACATCCCTTTTGTTTGGTTTTGGATGAAATGACTTCCTCATTTTATTGAAATTTCTTCTGAACAACTTCTATCGTTGTGTTTAGACCTTAAGGCGTGGAAGTGTTGTCGTGTCGCGGTCGTATATATCAGTGGCGGAGCCCAGCATGCGGCCCGCCAGTGGTATAATGTGGCTACTTTAACATATCAGCGAGGAAATATACCTAGATTTGTCAGGCGATCGTCCTAAAATGGCTGGTAATGTTTCCATTTTAGAAAGAGGGGGCTAGTCTTCGGCATTTGAAAGCGTATTCAATGTAAGCCGCTCTCAAACCTTCTGTCAGTTTGAATTATTGGTCGTTGTTTATTTTGGGTTAATCAATCACAACAGATAACGTGAGATTTAGGAGATCACAGCCTTTCAGGTACAAACAGGTTTTCACTGGCAAAAACACCGGAAAATTATTTATATAATTTACCGTATTAATTATAATAATTGTCATTTCCAAATTCAAAACAAGCGTTTCCCACATTTACCTCTACACACGTTTGGCAAAGCTTTTAACAAAAGCTGTCGTGAAGCGAACACGCCCGAGACTAGGGGTCATAAGGTCACAAAGTGACGTCATGAACAGGACCAGTAGGGTTTGCCGTCTGTAGCTTTTGATCCGTACAAAGGGCAAATGGGGTATCCTATAATGTCTGTGAATGTAACGAGTTGGTAATTAAATTAAGTGCTCTTTTTTATATTTAGAAATTAATTATGATGACTTTATTACTTACGATATTACCAAAGATCAAAGGGCCAAATATTTTGGGTCTTTGGGTAGGTACAACTTTTGACAGTTATCGGTTTGCAGAACACAAGTAAACTGAACTATTTATTTACATGGAATTTGGGAATATAAGAAAAAAATATGTGGAACCACCACAGCCACAGGCAATATATATTTAAAATTTTTAAAGAATCAAAATAATAAACAGTAAAATTACCACATTTTTATCGTTGTACAGAATCTATCGCTTCAGCAAACAAGTCTACATATCTGTAATGTTGGCAGCACAGCATGGTTTCGCGCGCAGCGTGGCGCGAAAATTATAACCTCGCGCGATCTGGCTCGCACAAATCAATTTGTGCCGTTATGGCGATATTAACGCAGCCGCGACACGGATGCGCGGCTTCTTGCATACATGTTTTTGCCTTTTTGTATTATATGGTAATGACATTAGATGACTTACTTAATTATTTTATTTGTTTATTGTTGTTTTGAGAGCAGTTTTAGAGCAGAGCAGAGTTTTTAGAGCAGTGGTGGACCAGTGATAACGGCCCCGACTTACGAATTGTAGGTCGTGGGTTCGAACCGAAGCAGGCGCTTTACTTTGTGTAAATAATTTCATCACCACTGCTCTCAAAACGGTGAAGGAAAACATTGTGAGGAAACCGGCATGTCTTAGAACCAAAAAATTCGAAGACATGTGACATCTACATCTACCAACCCGCACTGGGCCCGCGTGGTAGATTACAGCCCACTCCCTCTCACAGTTGTTTGGATTTTTCAACACAATTTGTGATTGGACTGTTGGATGTATTTGATTGAAAATGTGAGAATTAAGTAAACACTTGTAGATACGTACCTACGGACGCGGGTTCCTAAAACCAATTTCCCATTAGTCCGGTACAGCCTCGTGAGCCTCGTCAAATGGCATCAAATAAGAGGATTCTTCCCTCCACATTTTCACAACCCGTGATGTTTGAAAATCGGTATCAATTTGAATATCTCGATTAGTATGACAAGCTATTAATCAATTCCAAAATCATTAACGTTGTTTACATCCCCAAAAACATAACATCTGGCTAAGATTCCACTCATCATCCTAACAGTACCATACTGTTTGCTTTCTCAAAGTACCAGGGCGCCATACAAGACAGGAGGCCGTCAGAACAATACTGTGTACGCAGCGCGCAAAGGCACGACTAATGACTGCTGAATAATTTAACGGAGAGACGCGCGACTTGCGCTGCCGTCTGTAGTCCGTGGAGGAAAATTAAGATTTCGTGGTTTTCCAATTTTACCGATGTAAAAGGCTAATGTGCATCTGGACTGAGGGCCCATTTTTTTTTTCTTGTGGAATATTCTGAAACTTATAGGGAATTTAGTTAAAAAATAGTAAAACTTAAAGCAATGGTTCATTAGGTAGCAGCAGGTTTTAGTATACAGGGTGGCAGGGACATCGACGCGAAACCTGTTACCATGGATTAGAATTAGAATTAGAATTAGAATTTATTTATTTGTCAGAATGTAGTTTTACATAGTATGATGTTAATAATATTTTTGTTAGTTCTATACATTCTACCACAAAATATATGGTGTACAAATATTTACTTGTCATTCTTAAATAAGTACAAAATAAATTATAAAATTTGCGATTTACAGTAGGTAAGTCCAATATGAATTAGTATTATTAAAATTAGGTAATCGTTACTTTAAAATGTCAAAATTAAGTGCATGTCATCTTGGATTTTTACAGTATTCCTATATTCGCCAATGTCATAAAAGTTAAGTCTATGTCATCTTATAGTCCATATATTCGTCAATGTCATAAAAGCAATGCTCTAATAGCCAACTTGTCAGTTTTTTCTTGAACATCGGGATGGGAAGTTCCTTAAAGGATGATGATGATGATGATGGATTCAGTACATGATTCTGAATCCCCATGTGTTGAAATTTATCGTCGGTTATTTTAAAAAAAATCTGTTGTTCCATACATTTTGACAGCGTAGGTATTGCACTTTTGCGGCGTTGTGCACTTTTTTTGAGATGGGTAGGTATATAATGTTAAACTCGCGTCAGGACAATTGACCTGATCGAAAATTCGTAAGACGTTCAGGCTTCGCGTCGATGTCCCTGACAGCCTGTAGGATAGTTAAGATAAGAACCTTTCATAATTTCGAGTCATTCCATAATGAAAAAAAAATAAGAAAAAAATTGTGTGCAATGCTGCTGATGCTAAGCTGATGCGTTGACGAATTTTTTCCAAACTAAAGGAAAATTTCACAGTTGTAGCCCAAAAAGGGAGTTGTTCTAGGGTTTTATGGCGGCTTCTCATCTTCACCTCGTAAAGTTCACTATAACTGTTTAGTACAGGCCTGCAGGTTTTCTTAAGTTTTCCGCAGGTTTTTCTCTTGGCTGTGACCTGCAGGCCTGTACTAAACAATAACCATTACGAGAAAATATTCTCTATCTTTTCACCCATAAGTTTTTTCAGTTTCCTCATTTTCATGCATAGATCTATAACTACAACGCTGAAGCTGTATATAATATTATTCCACATTTTATTTTTCCTTTTTCATTTCATTTGGAACTGTCTTGTTCACAATTTCGCGATGACAACAGAACTTTTTGCAGACCCAAGAAAAAAAGGTGAAATACTCAAATGTAAAAAGCCAGTGTTATGATGGAGCGGTATGCACATTCGTTACGCTTTGCTTCACAAAAGTTAACAATGAACCTCTTAACCTACCACAATGAACAACATTGCAAAAAGAACGTTCTTTTTCGCAAAAAAATGCAAAAATAAACATCAAACATGCTCCATTCTTGATTTTGACAAAACACACACGCACAGACAATCAATGGTTTTTTTTTTATTGGCGATGATATTATGCTCATTCAGCCTCAATCGAATCGAATCGATAGATCGAGCATGAAATTAATTATTTGTGCAAAAGGTTTAAGAAGCTACCTGAGTGTTATTTTTATGTTATTATCGTTTTGAAGTGTAATCGTACATTTATTAAAGGCTTTCAAGGAGTTAAAGAACCAGTGTTTGGTTAAGTGGGAGAAAAAATTGGATGCTGCTATTATTTTGGTCTTATGTTTCGTCCATGCCTGCTCATAAATATGTCACCTAAGGCCGCTTGCCCATTGGTCGGTATTTTACCGCGCAGTACTGTACAGTACTGCGCGGTAAAATAATAATACTTTACAGCTTTTTACTAGGAACGGTTGATGTGACGTTGAGTGTTAATAGGTTATGACTATCGAAACAAGTGATACTATCGTATTTCGCTTCAGTTTCATGGTATAGGCGCTTTGATCATTTTTTTTAAATGCCACGCATGGTAATCATACAGATTGTGATACTTGCCTTATCTAGGTATTATTATATATCTATATCTGTGTACTGCACTGCTTTCATCTAGAATTCCAAATTCAAATTAATTCAATTAGTACGAGAGCGCATGACCAACATTTTTGCCTTATCGTTTTACGAACAAAATCGTATAAAAACGATAGATTTGGTTATTCTTAAATTCAAAAATCCTATTTTCAGAAATTTTCCACGTCACATCTTCTGACCTGACCGCATTTTTAAATATGTCGATAATTCTTTTTTGTCATGTTTAAAAATGATAGATTTTACATAAGTACCGAAAACACCATTTTCAGAAACCAGTAGCTTCGAGTACGTACCCAAGAGACCATTTGAGAAAATTAAATATGAGGCAAACAATAAAACCCGTATTCAATCCATCTGAAAATGTTTTCTGGTGAACATTGGTCAGTTGATTCGAATACGTCATTTTTGGAAATGTGCTCAGGCCACATTTGACACGCAAAGTGACGCAAATGAAATATCTGAAAACAAACTTTTTAGTAATCAAATTACGAAATCTTTGTATATTTTTATTATCAGACATATTGTGATGAAACCGTCTGCCAATTTTTTTTGACATAGCAGAAATAGGCTCCCATAAAACTGTAACGTTTCTGACCGGTACTGTACTGCCCACCGAGTCGGGTTCAGAATCATCAAAACGTAAAGATTTTTTTACAATTATTCCAGTAAAACGATGTGACATGGTTTTGGTCATGGGCTCTCGTACTATATAATTCACTTGTTTTTTGTTTTTCCCCAGTTTGAATGAATTATCTCTAAATTTCCCTAAAAATCTTCAAATTTCCTTGGTTTAGGGAGCATGATTATAAATAATAAGGTAATGGCACAATTAACATGGTAAATTTTGATGAATTGCATTCATTATGAGTTTGAGTTGAGGGAATAAATCGGTGGTGGAATAAATCGAATCCTTTAATAAATCGGTGGTGCCATAGAGTCAAGTCATATATTGGGTGCTGCCTAATATAAACAATAAGGTTACCAACTTAAATTCATATTAACCCCAAAATTCCCCAAATCCCTGTCAAAATAAAATATCCCTAAACCAAACTTAGTATTGGTATTTTTTCCCTAAAACAGGGAGAAATCCCTAAAAGTGGAAACACTGCACGGTAAGCATCCAGTACCGATGCAGTAAAATGCGTGACGTCACGCAGTACCGAAACGATATCGCCCCGCACACTTACCGACCAGTGGGCAAGCGGCCTAAGGCTGCAGATAGTATGTAAGAGTGTGTGTGTATTGGTTATTATGATTGTGTTAGTCCGATTCGTCTGGGATGTTTAAATCAATACCTTGATGATCGTGAAACTAATGAGTGTTGGGTATTTTAAAACGATGTTCAGTTTCGCCAATTTTTGTCGATGGTCACACGAAGGCTAACCAAGCTTATTGAAATAAAATTAGATTCAACTTTTTTCGATAAATCACCTGACATTTTTCTCAAGATATCTGATCCATTTCTTTAGCTGTAGGATCACAAAAACGAGCATGTAATCGCAATCCTCGTGGTAAAGTCTGCAGGTTGTCAGTCTAATTTGTTTTGTTGAAAAATAGGTGCGTAGCGAATTATTAGAGGTGTGGCGAATCGAGTGGCTAGTGCCAATTTTAAAATAGGAGTTAAATCAAGTTTTTTGTTTTTCTTAGCTTAAGTATGTGTAAGTTTTTGTGCAGTCCCTTTACCGCATCGTGGTTCATAAATGAACTAAAACAATCTTAAAATATTTTTAAGTGCATGTACCAGGTGTACTTACAGTGTAAGTACCTATTTCTTTATCTGTTGCAGAATTTAGTGTTAGCTAAGTATCATAAACTTTTGGTCACACAGTGATAACCTGTTTTTTCCATTTCAATACGCCAGCCAGACTATTCTGTAAAAATCTCACTGTGAAAACTGAACTTGAATTGTGCTGTCAATCCTTAGCGATCCCTTGCATCAGGGGCCAAGTCTACTCGTAAACGTCACAATGGTCTCTCCATTGTGACGTTTTTGACAGATTTTGTATAGCAAATCTGTCAAAAACTAACAATGGTGAGACAATTATGACGTTTGTAAATTAGTAGACTTGGCCCCCCCCCAGGTAGAGTGACCACTCACTTCACCTAAGAATAAATCGGCAGAAATCTATGAACCAATTCGTGATTCACAAATTGTCTATACAGTGGTTTTAAAGTTACAAACTCCTTGTAGATTCAAATTCACCCTATGTCTGATTTCCCCTCTAAAAAATTGCATCGTAAAAAAGACAAAACCCGTCATATACCTCCCTATCTATATCTACATTATACATTGGTTTACCTTGGTTCAAAGTATACAGAAGGGAGGCCGAATCAAAACGGACTTGTTATTGCAAATTATATTTTTTTCTCAAGGGGAGGATGTTTGTACGAATCCTTAATAGAAAGGAAACATTTTGGTCTGAAAGAAATCTGTATAACTTTAGGGGATGCAAAGGAAATTGCACCTTATTATGGCGGAAATAAGAGTGACGTAGCTTGTCATTATAATGTTATTTGAAATCAGGTCTGGCAGCGACAGGTTTATTAATTTTCCTTTTTCTTACTTTTTTGTTTTTCTTCGGTTTTCGTTCGCGGAGTTTCCTTATTTTTTAATGTACCTAACTGTCTTTTCTGATTTCCATACTGATTAGATGTGTCAGCATTTCCAATGTACTGTAGGTACCTACTGTGTTAGAACATTTTATAGAAAACCGAATATACCTTTGGGGTTTATTTCGCGAATACAATTATCTACTTACAGTACAACTATTTTCTTAATGTCCTTCAGCAAACTTCGTGTTTTGTCAGTCGTCGGATTTCTATCTATTATCAGTTGCCCTTTGCACTTGGTGGCTTGGTGTAGACCGGACGCTTCCAAGTCGATTGAGAGCGTCCGGTTCGTGTTCGTAACACGAAGTTTGCCGAGGGACATTAAAAAAATTGTTGTACTGTACTATAGAATATTCCTTTTTGTTTATTTTTCGGCTACTTACCTACATATTGATCAGTTGATATACTTTCAAAACCAGTTGCCTCCAAGTAGATACAGGACCTAAGTAAAGAAGGAATAAGTCAATCAATCCACTCAGCCTATCGCAGTACACTGCTGAACATAGGCCTCTCCCAAGCTGCGCCGCAACACCCTGTCCTCCGCCTTCCGCATCCAGTCTGTCCCAGACACCTTTTTAAGGTCGTCAGTCCATCTAGCTGGGGGGCGTCCCACCCACACTACGCTTGCCGATACGCGGTCTCCGCTCCAGAACTCGTCTGCTCCACCGGCCATCAATCCTTCGACAAACATGGCCAGCCCACTGCCACTTCAGTTTGTTTAATCTAAATACCGGAAAAGAACCGGACTTTTGTCAGTAACTCCGGTTCTTTTCCGGATAACTTCATTTCTGATTTTATTTATCCTTCAAATGAACTCTAGCCCGCTTCATAGCGCGCTGAGCGTTCTTGAGTTTGTGTACTAGTCCGACTGTCCACGTTTCGGCACCGTACTTCATAACGGGTAGGACGCATTGGTTGAAGGCCTTAGTCTTCAAACATTGCGGGATAGGCGACGAGAAGACTTGAAGAAGTTTCCCAAACGCTGCCCAACCGAACTGGACCGTTCTTTCGGTTTCTTTCTTAGAGTTCTGTGTAACGAGAAGAAGTACTTGGTACATTATGCCTACTATCGTTTTCCGGCACAGGACTGGTCGAAGTGTCGGTGCTTCCAGCAGTTATTCGGCTAAAATGATGATGATCATCCGGCTAGGGCTACTTATAAGGATCAAAACGAATAGCAAAAGGCTAAGAAGTTGTACCATAGACATACATACACTAGGATTACTAACAAAAACAAAAAAAAACGACTTCAAAAAAGCTACTGCAAAGTGAATAATTGCTTCAATTTCGGAAGTCGGTGACTTTGGTTTTAAATTTTCGATTTTTGGTACCGGTTTCCAAAATCAAAGTAAATTTTCACATTGTAGTGCTTTTTTTCTGGAAGTCGGTTGTTTTTTTTTATTTTTTTGTTGTAGTACCTAAACCCCACACAAATTCGAATACCTACCTGCTATGGTCTTAAATAACAGTGCCAGGAACTTAATATAACATCATCCATCACATAGACTAAGTGGGGAAAATACGTATTAATGAAGCTAACTCAAAAACTACTCAAGCAAAGTTAATAAAATTTGTATGGGGCCACCTCTGAAGTATGACCTACCAAACGAAAAAATAATCATCAAAATCAATTCATAATTGGCAGAGTAATCGCGTAACGAACAGAACATAGACAACTCTATCCAAACCCGGGCGCAAAGCAAAAACAGAACTCATAAAATTAATGACAGTTGGTACTAAAAGTTTGATACCACAATGCAGCACTGAAAGTAGCAAACGGCAAATGTTAACCTCTAAATAACTAAGCTTTATAACGGGTATAAGGGTCATCGACCCGTTTTACCATGAATTCAGTAAAAAAAAAACGGGACAGTTTGCATGTCAATGCTCCGGACACCCTGTATTATCCATCTATCGCTTAAACAACCGCTTCTGCTACTTCAGAAACTAAAACCACTCGATACCTACTGCCGAAATTCGAGAGAGAATAATCGATTCTACATTATTATAAGTATATGAAATTGGTACCGATTGTCTTGAATCTAAGTATTTAGACACACCAAAAAGTCAGTGTAGGCAGTGGCTCTACCTAAGTAGGTATTCAATACTAGCTTCCGCCAGCGGCTTCGCCCTCATTAATTATAGTCTATGTTACTCAGTGATAGTATAGCATTCTACTGCTAAAAGAATTTTTTACGAGTATACCTATCGGTCCAGTAGTTTTTTAAGTTAATCATTACAAACAAAAATACAAATCCTTTCTCTTTAATAATATTAGTGTCGATTGAGACAGGTAAGAAAGCATTTTTCCGAAATATATTCCTGATAATTCGATTCACCCAAATCGATTTGCGACTAAGTACAAGCCGTGAAACTTGATGTATAATCTCGACGATCAATGTCAAGAACGTAAGCATAGACAATAAAGCTTTCATACACCTAAAAAAGCATAACATTTATCCATAAACCTGCAGGATTTTTAAACGCAACCGAAACATGGCGCTCCCTGCAGAGAGTTGTAACTGGGAACGTGTAGGTGTAGTTCGCAAATTTCAACAAAGCTCCCTCTGACAGCAATTCCGTTTTAGAGCCTTAATCCCGACTCTAGTACGAATAAAAGGCATATTTCGTTCGCCGACGCTCGCAAAATTGTCATCGCAAATAGCTTTTGCCTTGGGCGTTACAGTTACCCAACTCCAGAACTTTGTAACTCCCGAAAACATGCAAAGAGTTTTGAACTTTCAACTTCTCGCATAAAGTCGAAAATATTTTCTCTCAAACTCTCTTGAGTATTGTAACAATGAAAATGCCAGCATTGCACACGTAAATACAATTCGTGGGATCGTTTCGATCGTCTAGATTTAGGGGCTTAAGAAATAAGGTTCACAATCGTTCGAATGGGAAATCTGAACTTGAAAATCGTCGCCTGCCTGACGCTCGATATCAAATAAACATTATTGTGGGTGCAAAATGCCTGAAGCGACGCATTTTGTTTGAACGATTGTGAGCTTTACGTTTCTTTGTTTAAAGTTGGTAATTGAGAAATAATTTCATATTGCTAGGATTTTCGCCGGGGGAAGTAACAAGGATGGCCGGATACGGGTATCGATAGGAGTGAAAGGGAGAGGAATATAGCTCGGAGCACTGTGATTGGTCAGGAAGGCCGCAGGCTGTGAACAGTAGCCCGCCCTATGTCTACTGTAAACGATGACGCAGCTGCCACAAAAAGGTGTAACTAGAGGTGAAGTGGTAACTATTATTTTTTGTTTACACTTTTTCAAAACGATAGATTTGAACGATCATTACTGTGGATATTATTATTTTAGAGATATACTTATGCATATTATCCATATCGTCTTGTCACTTGCCAGATAATATTTTTGCAATTTATATTTTGTGTTTTTGATTGTTCTACTTATTTTACTTTAAAAAGTAATGACACTGAACACCTGTTGCCTGTGCCTGGAGCTATTCCGTGTAAATAAACAGTTACATACGTGTACCTGGAACGTGTATTCATATTGGCTTTTGTGAACAATTCAAGATATTGTTGGAAATACGTGCAATTATGTATTTTGGGTATTAAATGCATAAGGTAAATTCAATAATAATCTTCTCTTTTTTCCATTGTATTTATTTTGCGTACAAATCTTACAAACACATCTAAGATGTGCAGTAACCCATTTGTTCGCGAAAGCCGTCGCCGCCGGCGTCACCGAGGGCGCTCATAGCTCGGGGCGGGGCGCGCACACATTCACAATGACACCCTCCAAACATCGTAAATACAAGGAAAATCCTATCTATGTGTGCAATTTCCACCCACACACTTCCATTCGAAAAAAAATCTTCACAAAACTCCCATGTGTAAGTAAGTACGAAAAGTATCAATGTGTGTGTATTCGTACAGTTACAATGGAAACTTTTTGGACCCAAATACACGAATCTTTTTATATTATTCCACGCACACTTTGAAGTGAGAGTTTTTGCCAAGACCCCTATTTCCCGGTATATGAAGATACTTATATATTTTTCTCGTACAAGCAATTTTGGTTATGTAACGAGGTTATATAGAGTTAAATAATTAAGACATTGTGATGTTCCTTTTAGTATTTTATTTAAAAACTCCATTTTCTGTCTGAATTTATTTAATTTGTGAGAAAAGTGGATTGCGAGCAGAATTCGTTAGAATAAACACATGAAGGCGAAAAATACAAAGTAAAATACTAAAGACAACTTTATATAAGTATAACCACATATTATTAGAATTTTTTTGTATCCAGTTTTCGATGAAACAATGCGAAAATATTTCATTCTTTCGTAATTCGATGTTTCATACAAATAGAATATAATCTCACATCTCTTTCGAAAAGCTCTTTCCGACTATTTGCAAATTATCCGATTGAGGCTTTAATCGGGCTGTAATGTTATTTCTATTATTTTTGTAGGCCAAATGTTTCTATGTTACCTCTTACTGAGAAGGCCTGGTTACAGAGCTATAATACGAAAGTATATAAAGAATAGCATTCGATAGGATCTAATTGACTCAGTAAATCTATAGCCATTTCCCAACTAGGTTGGGGTCGGCTTCCCGTCTAACAAGATGCAGCTGAATACCAGTATTTTACATGGAGCGTCATCTGACCTCCACAGCCCAGTAACTGGTTAAGACTGCTTGTCAGACTTTCGGGCTTCTGACGACCCTCAACGACTGCCATAGATCCACGAATGACAGCCGGGACCAACGGCTGAACGTGTTTTTCGAGGCACGGAGGAGTCTCGTTATGTTAGAAGGTCACACATCCACAGACCAACCCCGGGAAGCGTAGCTTAACCTGATGGATCGACCCGTACGGGTCACGTCACGTCGTACAAGTCACGAGCTCCTCATGGGATCTGATTGACTATTGAAGCAAAAAAAACATAGGTATGAAGAAGTGAGTTCTATTCGGTTCTTTGTAAGAGTAGGAACAATTTGCATTTTCCCTTGGTTGTGTTTAACAAAGGTTACAGGTTTTATGTTCTGTCAACAAACATTTTATCTGCTTAGCTTGATCGATTTCGGGGTTTTATTTCCGATTTATCAGCAAATTAAGAAAGGTAGAGATTGTAAATAAAACATTGTATTGACAAACTTAAACCACGCTATAATTTTACTATTAACGTATGGACTACAACTCGTATTTTTACACAGCTTGCTGTAAAACTGTAAAGTAAAAGCCACTCACGCAGCGAAACTGAACATCAAATTAAATTGAATTACCGAAGTATAATCGAATTATATCACAATTTCAAATAACAACATTATTATCGATACAATTCGGTGTATGTAGTTATATTGCATTTGTTTCAGCGGCGCCGCTCCGTTAGTTTCAGCCGGGCCGCCCTGAAACACGGCCATTGCGCGACGGGCGACGCCATCTTTTATTTTATAAATAACATTCTTAATTTAAAATTGGTTTTTGTTTAGTTTTTTGCAGTTGCGTCGTTTTTCATTACGAGACATTGACTGTGAGATAAAATGAAGTTTGAATCATGAAATGAAAACTAGTGAAAGATTTTGGTTTGTGAAAATATTATACTTATTGTTTTATGATATTTTTGAGATGAAGAACCATATTAAATTAACATTTATCTTAGCTGTGTTGTGAATTTGAGTGAATGCAATAACGTGATTGAACGTAGCTTACGTACCTTAGTGTTTGCATGATCAGCTGTTTTACATACCGGGCTCGTTGTAACTTGTAAGTGAACAAATATACCGCAAACCAAGACATGGTTCTGAAACCTATAGCTGAATGTCTGAAATCCCAAATACTCAGTCAGCTAGAGCGTGTGATTCATGTTTGTTCCTTCTTCGTATGGGAAGAGTTAGCCCTGTATTAAAAAACGATAGGTAGGTAAATATATACCTAATCACCAGGCTCTAAGTCTCTAATTCCCACTGCTTCGTCCGTGACAGCGCAGAGGTCAGTTTAGCTGCATGTTTTGGGACACAGAAGGCAGGATAGGAGGTGAAGCATAGTTTGCGACACAGTTCTACATCCACAATTTGCTGCTGTTCCGTCTAGGAAGCCCCACTTTACTAGATTCGAGTTACATCTTCCCACTTGGCTCGGAGACTGTTCTGGAACTTTGGACCAAGAAGTTCTGAAATACTGTCGTCATCGTGCGAGTGAATCAAAGAAGAACTCCTTCTTCTTTGATTCACTCGCACCACCTATTACCATGGATTCAGTACGTGATACTGGACCCCACTGCGTTGAAATTTTTCGTAGAAAAAAAAAAACAAAATTGCTGTTCCATACGTTTTGACCCCGTAGGTCAACCCGTAGGACATTTCTATAAAACAGCAGATTACAACTAAACTGAGAGCAGTGGTGGCCCAATGATAACGGCCCCGACTTACGAGTTGTAGGTCGTGGGTTCGAACCCAAGCAGGCGCTTTACTTATAATTTCATCACCACTGCTCTCAAAACGGTGAAGGAAAACATCGTGAGGAAACCGGCATGTCTAAGAACCAAACATTCGAAGACATGTGACATCTACCAACCCGCACTGGGCCCGCGTGGTGGATTACGGCCCACTCCCTCTCACAGAGAGGAGGCCTGCGTCCCAGCAGTGGGAACATTAATAGGCTGATGATGATGACAACTAAACTTTCTACGCTAGGGGGTCTAGAATCATGTGCTGAATTCATGGTTACAGTTTACGTGTGGATGTGGCCCCTGTATACTTACCGTATAGGTACCTATATAATTCATTTTCGATACCAAAACCACTAGAAAACTTTACATAACAAATGGAACAACACGCAAATTAACGAAAAATAAAAATAATAAGTAAAGCCAAAAGGTAATCATCGCGGGGCATAATCTTGTTACACAAATGTTTGGCAAAATAAAAGAAGCGTAATTATTTAAGAAATTCAACGCTCAAAGGGGCGCCGCCTCCCCTCTCCTGCTGAAAGGGGGTGGCGGCCATTGTAATTATTTTTCTTAAAAACTTTCCCGGTATGAATTTGTTCTTTGAAGAATAAAAAAAAATATGTTAGCTGACTGTGGATGTGTTTTTTTGTGTAATTTGATGTTCAGTTTTTTTTTTGCTTCATGTATGTACAGTCGGGGAACTTGTTTGTTGAGCAGCTTGACAGACTCTGTCAATTTGCTGTGTTATAGCCATTTCATTTTGCTTTCCCTTTCATAATCAGCCTATGATGTTCCCACTGCTGGGACACAGGCCTCCTCCCTGTGAGAGGGAGTGTGCTGTAATCACCACGCGGGCCCAGTACGGGTTGGTAGATGTCACAATTGTCTTCACTGGCAGATAGCTGATGTTATAAAGAGTAACTTAGGCTATGTTTATTTTAGAAACATAATAAGGGTCCATGCGGGCGAAGCCGCAGGCAACCATATTAATTTTGAAGAATCTACGGTTATTTTATTGCTAGCTCTTAAAAACTTCTGAAAATAACACACTAAAAAAAAACGGCTTTTCATGGTTATGTAGAACCTCTTTTTTTTTTTTTTGTGTGTGTGAAATCATCAAATGACTTCTCCCGCTTTGGGCGGAGCGGAAGGGCGTGTCAGACTCTTACTGACTAAAACCCACCCGTGTTCCTTCCCTTGCCTTGCCAGGGGCCACGGTTTCCCCTTAGGACTACCCGCAACTCCGGTAGGCATCGGCCCTAGCGGACCCCGTCAGTATGTAGAACCTCTTACTTTCCAGTCGGTTAAGACGCTCTATTATTAGAAAATGTCCGATCCTTAATTATGTATCATAATTTAAATCAGAATATTATCCTCAAGTTACAAACGAAACATGGCCCTTATTATAAAAGTTTTGTATTTACTTCATAGAAGGTCCGTATCATTTTAATGTTAGAAGGTACGCCCGGGGGGTAGGCAGACTTGTAGGCTACCGACACATTTGTCCGTTCGTTAAAAATATGGCTACCTACTTGTTAATTTAAGAAAATGTAACTTGCTTTCCTTTGTGTAATGTTATTTAGTTACTTATGTAATTAAACTAAATTGTTTTTAATATTGTGTGGACCAAAAAGGTCCCCAGTCCACATTACCTTGCTACTTCAAGGTTTTCATAGTTAGGTATGTAAAGAGCTTACTTAGGTAATAACAGCCGCACGGTTCGATCGATCAGGTTAAGCTACGTTTGCCGCGGTTGGTCCGTGAATGGGTGACCCTCCGTGAATCAGAAAGCACGTTTAGCCGTTAGTCCTGGCTGTCATTCGTGGATCTTTGACAGTCGTTACGGTTCGTCAGAAGCTCGGAAGTCTGACAACCAGTCTTTCCAAGGGGTATGGTATTACCCAGTACTTAAATGGATTGTGGGGCAGTGAGGCAGTCGCTCCATGTAAAAACAGGTATTCAGCTGCATCCGGTTAGACTGGAAGTCGACCCCAACATTTTTGGGAAATGGCTAGGCAAATTATGAGAGTTCTACAAATAAACATAGATTTTTCCCAACACTGGGTATGTAACATTCCATAAACTTTTCCTCCATAAGTTCTTTCACATCATGCCAATTTCAAGCCAAAAACTTCACTAAAACTCAGAAATTCAGTCAGCCATGAATGTTCGGTAGGTACTATTATAACTTCGCCATTTATGTACGAAAGTTTATTCAAATAAACTACATCTGAAAGGACTTACGTCATCATATTAAAAGTTTCAGTAGTAATATAACTACTTTCATGTAGGAAGTTATAACGACATAGTTTTGTAAATACGCGAGGGACGGTGTACTGTAATAATGTGTTAAACTTTATACCCAAATTGGCTAAAACTCTACTCAAATAAGAGCAACGGACTTATCAAATATAGTCTGTTTCAAAAGTATGGGATGAAAACGTAAACACACACAAATTGATCGGAAAATGTTCCTGTGGATGCTAATTTGTAGTCACACTTACAATTAAGAGCGTGCATTCTAAAAGTGGGCAACGTCGCAAATAGCTGTCACATATTTCGCTGTTTTGATTAATTTGGCAATATTACTGTATGGAAATAAGAAATGTGGCTAACTAGCGAACTAGAATATTTATAGTGAATTGCAATTGTAACATTGAATTTGATGCTGTACCCGTTTAGGTGTAAAAAAGGCATTGGCAACTAAATATTCGGTGTAACGACATTAATAATTACATTTTATAATCCATATTCTAGTTCGCTAGTTAACCACATTTGTTATTTCTATACAGTATTATTTCCAAATGAATTCCAAAACAGTTAAATATTTGACAGCTATTTACGACGTTGCCAACTTTTAGGATGCACGCTCTTAAGTGCTATGATTTGATTTTTTGTACTTACACTTGAACCCGAAATACTAATTTTAAATAACCTTAAAGATGTTTTCACATTGACAATTGAGGTAAATTTTTTAACCTCAGTTTTCGTCAATGCCTTTCAATTAAAATTTAATAATTATATTCCTTTGATTATTTATATGTCTAAATATAGTATCGCACTACAAAAGAACTGAAACAATCAGGCCTACTTTTTATGCTTTTTTTTTTTTGGTTGGGAAATCATCAAATGACTTCTCCCGCTCTGGGCGGAACGGAAGGGCGTGTCAGACTCTTACTGACTAAAACCCACCCGTGTTCCTTCCCTTGCCTAGACGGGGGCCACGGCTTCCCCTTAGGACTTATCCGCAAGGTGTGCGTTAAGCTACGTCTCGTCGTCATGTGCGTGTGTTAGCGGCTAACTGTTGAACGCAATTTATTTACGACTTTTCAGCTTTGATTGTCTATCGAGATATATTTATATCTTTGTTTTAGTGAAACAAAATCGTTGGGAAAAGAGGTGAGACATAAAGTAGCCTTCTAAATATGAACAAAATGTGTTACTAATTCCCTTTAGTGCGTGATTGCGTAAGAATTTAACCTGAACAGGGTTTGTTTACCCTTTTATCTGATAATTTTGGAACATACTATTTATAACTAGTTTTAACTGTGTAGTCGTAATAACTTTTAAAGGTACTATTTGACCAAATTGTTTACTCCTACTTAGGGCGAATTTCACCAATGGACGTGAACGTTAACTGTCTAAGTCTAATTAACTTGGTCAGATCATTGTATCCTACCTACTCTTTGTTTTGTGATGCTGTGCCAGTGGCCAGTAATGATTGTTTGTACTCTGTGAAGCAAGGAATCGCCATACTGGCAGTGTCTAGAGAGGGTAGTTCTATAACTGATGCTGCTGTTCGGTGGTGATAAAACTGCGTTGAGCGCACAGTTTCTGTCAAGTCATTTGCGTCATAGTGCGAGTACACAGTGACTGATTGGGTTTGTATGGAAAATATTGACAATGCCGCCTCTACAATACGTTTATTATAACGGCCTATGACGCGATCGGTGGCACTGTTCTGCCAGTCGCCATTTTGAACTCTATTAGTATTGAAGCTAAGTTTGACAAGCAATGGTGCCAACATTACGGCAAGGGACAAGTTTTATTGAACCAGTAGTCTCCGTGCTCTGTGGTGCCAATTTATTTATACAAACCTTTTTTTATTTCCAGCCAGCGCCATCTGAACAAGAAGTTTTAACAACATAAGAACTCTTTAGTGAACATTCAAACAGTGACACTATAAAATTGATGACTGTGATGTGTGGTGAACCTGATGATAAGGGTGATAACAGTGATAAGGCATTAGTTCTGCCCATGTGTGTATTGTGTGATGACATATCTGGCCCTGGAGCATAACGGATGGCAGGTGCGTGGACAGCTTTATTTGACTTTTAATTGTTATAATAAAAAATAACTATGATTGTAACTGTGTTGTTTAGAAGAAGTTTCTCGCACAATACAAACATTGTCGTAAGTTTTCTCGTTTAGCGTACTCTACAGAAATGTCAGTTAAGGTTTCCTTATATTTGTCTTTATTAAGAACTAGCTATCTGCCCCTCTGCTTCGCACGGGTGCAATTATTATACACAAAGATAAATCTTCTGGAAAAATTGTGCTTAATGATCGTGAAGAAGATTTCACAGGTCACAGAGACAATCACGAAAAGCGACTTTTTAGATACTAGCTGATCTTTCAGACGTTGTCCTGTCAAATTTTAGATTTACATTTGTCGGCTGTTCCTTTGAGTTTTTCCTAAACTACCCCAGGATTCAGGCCTACAAAACAAAAAAAAAAAACCATCATATCGGTCAAGCTTTTTCGTGTTTTTGCAGGACATATGCACGGCAATTGATTTTTATTTAAAGATATAGATAGAAGATTTCGCCCGCGGCTGCGCCCGCGTTAAGGCCGGAAATTATCCCACGGGAACGTACTACCGGGATAAAAAGTATCCTATATGTTAATTCAGGTAATAAACTATCTGTGTGCCAAATTTCATTCAAATCCGTTTAGCCGTTATTACGAGATTGAGTAACAAAACGTCACTTAAGTCTTAAAAAATTTTGAAGTGAAAACTTCTTTAGCGGCGTTGTGCACTTCTTTTGGGATGGGTAAAAAATTTTAAACTCGCGTCAGGACACGTGCCCGTATGATCCGTTGCCTAGTAACCGAAAAAGTAAAAATCAAGATAAATAAATAGTCTTTGACATTACGGTACGTAAAGATTACGAGGTATTAAATTTTACCCATATTGATTGATGGGTATAAAAAGCAGTCAAAACATACTTCATGAAAAGTGTTTAAATAAATTGTTTATTTTTGTTATACTATATTTTGAAAATAAATAAATATACTTCTACTACTAATGAATATTGTATTTAACCACATAAATTATACTGATAAATAAAGCAATTCGTGCGTAATTATTCCCTAAGCATTCCAAAATATTCAAGAATGCACAACGTTAATGTTCAAGTTTTCACTTCTGCTGGCACTCCCGGAGTGCAACCCGTTGTTTTTTTTGTTCTAGGACATGTCGGTTGCCTCACGATGTTTTCCTTCACCGTTTTGAGAGCAGTGGTAATGAAATTATTTACACAAGGTAAATCGCCCGTCAGGGTTCAAACCTACGACCTACAACTCGTAAGTCGCGGCAGTTACCACTGCGCTACCAGTGTTCTATTTATCTTTATTTGCGATCCATAAATTGATATCAAGCACAGAACCACCGGACTATATTAAAGGGTTATTCCCAAAGTACTCCAAAAGTCTATCTGCAAACGGGCCATCTCAACACATCGGTCAAACTGCCATGAAATCACATTTACCGACTGAAAACCTTATTTCTTCAGCGGAAGTGACGGAACAAACTAAATAGTGCTGCCACCTGGCGGGCAGCGCCGCCGGAAGTGGGCTTTATTGGCGGAAATGGACCGGCCGACCGGATATAGCAATTTACACGGGCGCCTCTCTGTTGACTTGAGCAGGAAATACAGTTTATTTTGAGTTCGTTACTGTTATTTACAGTACGCTTATTTATATTTATACTGCGCTGGTAGAATGAAAATTGTTGGTGAAAAGCTGTTTGTAGAGTTTCTTTTTGTAGCTGTACTTAAAGATGATGAGTATGTCTACTACTATTTTCTAATTCTAAGGAGTTCCGTACCTGAAGAGTGCTAAACGGAACCCTGTTACAGTACGGCACAACTTAGATGTAGCATCGGCATAATTTGTAAAACCGATCACCATCCGAACTGAGTGCGCCTTCAAAATCACCAATCTTTATTACTGCTTCAGGTGAAATCTTTCGAAAACGCAATAACTTGTAAAGTCTTATAGCCAAATACATTCGTAAAATTGAAATGAATGAATGAAAATTTTCAAATCTATGCTACATCTAAGTTGTGTCGTACTGTACTAAGCCTCCGCTGTCCGTCTGTCTGTCAGCGGGCTGTATCTCATGAACCGTAATAGGTAAACAGTTGAACTTTTCACAGTTTGTGTATTGCTTTATTTTTATCTTTATTATATTCAGACTGCTTCGTTGGTATAGTGGTTGCAAGCGCTACTGCTGAGCATGAGGTCCTGCGTTCGATTCCCGGGTCGGGCAAAGTGTTATTGGGTTTTTCTATCTGGACTGTCTCAGTAGCAGCCCGGAGTCTGGATTTGTGCCCGGTTGATGGCAATAGGCTCGGCCCCTGTTACATGGGACTCAAACATAACTGGCGAAATGTGTAGCTGCTACAGGTACACCTCTGCCCAACTCTTCGGGGAAACAAGGCGTGATGTTATATTTATATTCGCTATAACAACAAATAAATAAAAATTTAAGAAAATTAATAATTAAAGGGGGTCTCAATACAAGAAACGTGTTTTTTTCGGCATTTTTTTTGCTAGATCTTAATACCTACGGAACGTGTGGAACTGCAAGTCCGACTCGCACTTTCCTCCTCTCTCAATTTGTTTAAATAAAAAATCAATTAAATTTTTTTGGGTTCCGTACCTCAAAAGGAAAAAACGGAACCCTTATAGGATCACTCGCGTGTCTGTCTGTCTGTCTGTCCGTTAGTCACAGCCAATTAGCTCTGTGACCCAAACACGGACGTGTAACGTAAATAAATGAATTTTGAATATGGGCGTCACTTTTGGGGGGCAAACAACAAAATAAAAAAAAAAACTTTTGCGAACTATACCGTGTGACTTATGAAATAAAAGGGCTTATTGTGACGACTTCAAATATATATTTTTTATAATTTTGGAATAAATAATTTTAAAGATTTTAAGAAAATTTATGAAAATTGACCATTCTCTCCCACCCTTATCTCCGAAAATACTGAGCCTAAAATTAAAAAAAAAATACAGTGATTACTTCTATGCTTATAGATTACAGGAAAACTTATAAGAAGTCTATGGTCTTTAAAAAACATGGTAAATCACTCAATATTGTGCGTACAAACTTACATCTGCAGTTAGAATGTATGGGAAAACGTGTTTTTCAACTATAATGTTAAGTTTGTTCTTGGGATGAATTTATCACAATTACGGAACCTTTCATTGTGCGTGGTCCGACACGCACTTGGCTGGTTTTTTAAATTAAATGCCGCGCCATCTAGTGATGATTAATTAAAAAAAGAAACCTCTAGAAGAGGTGGTTAGTGATACTAACCACTAAACCATAGAGTTAAGTCTTGTATGATTTTCTTTAGGAAGATGGGATATCATCTGACACGTAATAATTCCATTACACTAACAAATAATGCAAGAATCTATTCTTCAACCGCAAATTGGAAAGCCACCCCAGCGGGACGAGCACTCCGCAGACAAATCGATAATTTCGTGACGCGAACCGGGGCAGGAATAGAATCGTTGCGGATTGTTTAATAATATGTCGCTCGGTGATAGTACTTTACGAGTATTCTTGAAGAGAAACTTCATAGTCGGGGATTCGATAATTGGACAAGAATTGAGAGTGACATTTCAAGGACGCGTCACGTTTAGGCGAATTTCGTTACATGATAGAGAAGAAAGATATAACTCTCTCTGTCTCTCACACTAAATCTTTCTTATTGCACGACTCATAAAGCTTGCGAAAACCACCAGAAGAAACAAAGAAGAAAAAAAAAAGAAAAATGGTCAAAGTTCTTGAATTAAGTACCTACTATCAAGCACTTGTAGACAGAAATAAAACGAAAACAAAATATATGTTTAAAAATATTATTTTAAGCTACGATTTTAGTAGGTATATTATTATAAAAAATCCTCTCTCCTTTATCCAGTTCCAGCTCCTGCCAACACTCTTTGTGTTGGGTACCATTTAAAAACAATGTGATCACTGGTTAGCCAAGCATGGTCATATACTTAAGGCAAGTCTCGCTTTCATGAAGGCCTATGTTCAACAGAAAAGTTAACATAACTTTCTACATAATATCTTAACAGGAGTCAACATTTGCCACACCCTTAAAAAAAAATTGAGTAAACTAACCGGCCAAGTGCGTGTTGGATCACGCACAATGAAGGGTTCCGTACTTAGTTGGGATGAATTTATCCCAAGAACAATCTTACCATTGTACATGAAAAACATGTTCTTTCATACAATTGATATCAGCCACGGGTCAATTCTCTAACTGCAAATGTAAGTTTTTAATCGCAAATTTTATTTTTTATGTGTGAACTTTATCTTTATTTGTGCTATGAGAACTTTACCATGCTTCTCGACAAATATCATTTATTTGCGAGTATCAAAATATGCCGCATAAATGGCCGTATCTTTTTATTGTGTGGACTTAGAAGCTTGATGCTTTTTTAGAGCTCCAAAGGACAGTAGATTTACGTATTTGGTATTAATTTCAACTTGATACCTTCACGCGTTCTTGAGAAAAAGGGTATTGACTGACTGACGGACGAACAACGAAGTGATCCTATATGGATTTTTCCTTTTGAGGTACGGAACCCTAAAAACATTATAGTTTTAAATTCATTACCAAGCAGGCTGGTAATGAAAGTAATCCCTCCATTACTTTTCATTACCAGCCTGCTTGCTAATGAATTTAAAACTATACTCGTGAACTTTTTTCACAAAACACATTAACACGGTTGATCGTGCTAACGATTATCATCTTTTGAGGTCTAGCGCATGAAGTGTTATGTCAATTAGTCAACTGTCATTTGTGTACAAGCGGCGAATTAGTGCATAAAGACATACCTAGTAGTTGACAATTTACATTTCTGGCACAGATTAATACAGATGGGACACTCTGCCAAATCATTTAAATAAAAAGCGACTCTTACTACGACAAAATAAAGATTCACTTCGATATTCACCGAGAAGTGTTGCCTCTCTTTCTATTGCGTAACTCTTAGATCTTCTGACGGGTTTGACGCAGAATGTGCACTTCGCAAAATGTGCAATTTTCAAAATATGCAGTTCGCAAAATGTGCACTTCTCAAAATGGCACTTCTGAAATTTTGCACTTCTCGAAATGAGTGTGAATTTTATCACAATGGTCTCAAAATAAAAACTGTTTGGTTACACTATATAATTATTATTTAGTCCTAACACAGGAATGTAAAAATCTTTTAAAATAATAATACGTAAATTAATCATAAATCTTTACGAAGTAAATACTTAACTTCTGAATACGTTACACTCGCTGAATTGGCCCAGCAAGTCAAGCCCGTCGCGTATCTACTTGTAGCTTAATACCTAAACTGCGGAGTGTCCATCTGTATTCATCTGTATTTCTGCTAAGAATGTTGATATTATTTGCATTATTCAGTATCGATCAATCTAGCTAGGTCAATGAAAATGGATACCATACGTACACTTAGGAGTATTATGTTTAAGGCTAGGGCCAGATTTGAGCGGAAAACTGCAGCCGAATTAGGATACCACATTCGGAAAAATTTTACTTTCTACGACGGTTAACGATAAATACAGAAAATACTTGTAAGGCTAGGGACTTATCTATCGCTGGGGCGAAACAATGCAGTGTAATTTTAGGTATATGAGACATTACATGCTTTGCCTCTGGGATGTATACTTACACATTTACGATATCGATCTGCCTAGCCTTTTTCCTAACTAAGTTTGGTCGGCTTTCGGTCTAACCGGATGCAGCTGAATATCAGTATTTTACATGGAGCGACTGCTTATCGGACCTCGATACCCCTTGGTAAGACTGGTTGTCAGACTTCGGGCTTCTGACGACCCATAACGTTATGTAAAGATGGTCACCGATCGATGGACAAACCCCGGAAAGCATAGCTTAACCTGTTGGATCCACCCGTGCGACTGTTATTACTTAGCCACGAGCTCCTCTACTTACACATTCACGATGTAGATAAAAAAAAATATCTAAAAAAAAGCTGTGGTGACGACTTCCTTACCATCTGTTGGACCGCCATCCACCCAGATTGCCAATCAATAAAAAAGAAATACCCCATCGCCAAAATACCAAAATCAATGAACACATCAAAGTGACCCTAAAATGACTCCACAAATTCACAAACACTATCTTTCCCCTACAATCGCAGATGTTATCGGCTCGTATTAAAATCAAATTGCACGTTAAACTGACCAATTTGTAGCTGATGATGAGATAGCGCCCCCTAGCGGTGCTTGCGCAACTGGCCGTGACTAAACGGTGCGCGTCAAGTGCTCATGATTGATGAGGAGGTACTTGTAGTGGGTGGTGTGAATAGCAGGTCTAGCATATAGGGCAATAACACGACTGTAAATGTCATAGGTGAAAAGAAGACCTGCAGGGTAATAGGAATGTTGGCAAAAAAAAATTGTTTTGTCCATCAGGTAGATTATAAAAAAAATATTGGACACGTATTTTTTCTTTTTTTACGTAATGAAAAGATTACGGCAATACATTGAGTTAAAATGTGGCATGACGTCACTCCCCGGTAGATTTTATACTCACTTGTGACGTAATGAGCCCCCACTCTCCCCAACTTTAATGCGTTTTATCTAAACAATTTTTTGTTAATAAATATAAAGCAACAAATGCGTGTCTAATATTTTTTTTATTATCTGACTGACGGACTAAATAATTTTTGTTTCCCCAGTCACAGATAATATAATACTACCCCAGTCAACATTCCTATTACGTAACACATGTATAATGGCTTATGTCTTAGTAATGTCTTTCAATTTGACAGTTCAACGACATTCATTGCTTTATTTACGTTATCGTCGAATCCGACTCGGCTGGGCAGCGTTTGGGAAGCTACGCACTATCTTCTCGTTTTACATACAGCAGTGTCTCAAGACGAAAGTCTTTGATTAGTAATGACCTATTGCACTGAAACGTGGTCGCTCACAATGGGCCTTATCAGAAGGCTAAAAGTCACCCAAAGGTCAATGGAGAAGGCTATGCTTGGAGTTTCCCTACGTGATCGAATCAGAAGACGAAGCGTTGGAAGGCTTCCCACAAGATGAACCGATGACCTTGTGAACACCGCAGGAATCCGTTGGATGCGGGAATCACAGAATCGGTCTAAGTGGCGGTGCTTGGGGGAGGCCCATGTTCAGCAGTGGATGTCTTTTGGCTGAAATGATGATGATGATGATTTACGTTATCGAGCCCTTGAGATTTAATGACGAGTCCTTTTGATGTCAAGTGAGACAACTGCGGTGTAAGCGCGGTGCGAGGAGGGTCTCATAGAGTTGTCCATGGACCACAATGTGATCCGCTAAAATTTTGTTCGCGGTGTCTGCTCTAGTTTACATTGAACATCAATGTATCGAGCAAACGAATTTTTGAAACATCAACAGCTATGTATTAGCAATTTTCTTCAATTCCAAATCCTTCGGATTGTGACTGAAAGTGTGTTACGCTCTACTTTTGAATTTTGGTGTATTTTCTGTTTAGTGATCCATGGGAAACCTCAGAAAATACCCCATTTCCTAGAGTTGTGACAGATAAAACCTGACACTGACCTGCAAATTGAAAAAAAACGTAAAAAAATTGAATTTCCCGGGCTACCTTGGCGCATCCTTCTTAATGCAGAAGCAAATCTGGAAGAAGGTTCAGTAACCTGCAAATACCTCTATGAAGAACTTAGAAAAAGGAAGGCCCAGCAATTTGCCATTGAAAAAAAACACAAGTTGTTTTCATCAGCACCCTCTGCACAACTAACCTTGACTAAACGATTATGTCACGCTTCAGGTGTTCTGCTCATTTATGACAAATAGATTACGGAAGTGTTTTATAATTATAAGGATTTCTTCCGGATTAAGATTAAGATATTTTTCTATTTTGAAACAATGGGGTTGTCTAATAAGTTAGGTAAGTTCAGTAGCGTTTCAAATAACTCCCAATAGAGACCTTTTACTGAACAGCTTACATCTAGAAACTGTTCTTCTTAAACCTTCATGGTGTCTAATCATCTGGCATAACCTAATCAGCTGCAACTTCTATCTGTTAACGTATTCCACTGGTAATACCTACAAACCTTGAGAAGCTCAAGTTTAGGACTGAATTATTATGTTACTAGCTTTTGCCAGCGGCTTCGCCCGCGTTCATCTCGGAAATTATCCCACGGGAACGTATTACCGGGATTAAAAGTATCATATGTTCTTTTCCAGGTCATGGGCTACCTGTGTGCCAAATTTCATCCAAATCCGTTCAGTCGTTTTAGCGTGAAAGCGTAACAAATAAACAAACTCACTTTGCATTTATAATATTAGGATGCCTGCTACCCGAGTGTCGGCGACTGTTCAATATTGGAGCTTTAAGTAAAAGTTTTCTAAACTCTACTCTATCTAGGACTATTGCATGTCCCAATCAACCAAACTTATTTCAAACTTTAAAAAAACCTAAGCAACATCTTATTTAACAAACTTCACAGCTTACTTGCACAAAGACGTAGCTAAAATCAATTTGACAACAACTTAGTTACTTCGGCATCGAGTTTTCATTTCTGCGTGCAAGAGGCATGCAAAATCGCCTTAGGGTGCTACCACTTTCCCCTGACCCCTCGCTCATTTGAAAATGAACCTTATTAAGGTTTGGTACGGTTGTTTTTGTTTGTTTGAAGGGTTGTGTGTGTAATGGGTGGTTGTTGGGAGATCATCAAGGTGTGTTTGTGGCCGTTTGGGCAATGCCAGGGTTGGGATGTGCTGCTGAGGGTTCGTAATAGGCGAGTGCAATGATGTTTCATGCTTACGACGCCGTCGCGCGTTGCCATGGTTACGAAAAGCGATTGGTTTTTGAATAGAGAATGGGGTTGCATTTGTATGAGAGGTTTTAAGTAACTGTGGATAGATGCTCGTCATTTTTTTAATGATAGATAGCGTAGGAAGAACATGAATATTGTGGTTTCTAATTAAGGTTAGCAGTCTTACTCAGCGCTTCTCCTCCACATTTATAATGAGCACAGCCAAAGTGTGGAACTCTCTGCCAGCGTCTGTATTCCCTTCCACATATAACCCTTTGCCTTTGAAAAGCAAGAGTGAACATTTTCTGGGCACGCTCGATCCATCATAGACTTCACCTACCGTTTTCATGCCCGCCCATGGGCCTCTGACTGGGCTTCATATGCCGTCGAGAAATATTGCTCAGGCCGGTTTCTTCACGATTTTTTCCTTCACCGTTTTTTAAGCAAGTGATAATTATACAATACGCACATGAATCCGAAAAGTTAGAGGCGCGTGCCTTGGGTTCGAACTCGAGACCTATGACTTGGCAGTCTGTCGGTCACACCACTGAGCTACTTAGATACTAAAATATTCGAGTCTTTAAAAACCAGTATTGCCTCTGATGAGTAATTCCTAATGTGTTAACGAACGAAGTAAAACTCGTCTCCTTTATAAGTTTAATTCATAACTTATGGATAAGCGTTCATAGGGCTGTTGTGCCGTCTCTCATGGGATGTCGCAACGGTGACCAACCGCTGTTTCTTTTTTTAATTTGTTATTTGTTCTTGTATTGTTTTGGTTTAGTGTCTGTGCTGACTAACATAGTCGTAAGTTTTACTAACAATAAATAAATAAATAAATAAATAAACAATCTTTTTGAGTCTTTTTACTCGAATAAAGAAAATTCTATTCTATTCTATATTATAGGTAAAATTGTTTTTAAAGTTAACGGACAGACAACACTTTAAACAGAGGGAGAAAATTGACGATCGAAAGAAAAAGACGAAAGACTGAAGAAAAGACAGGAACCGGGTTGCGTTCCACCCGAAGAGTGCCCACCAGGAATATGACACACACGGGTAAAGGAACTGCTGCAGAAATTCGACGGGCGAGACGAGATGCAGTCTGCAGGCACTGCAGGCAGGTGGGCACAAGACATCGAAGAGAATGCTGAGATTTTTCAGTGGACAGAATATAAAGGTTTCCCGTAGTAGAGTAGTAAGGTAGAACAACTTCTATAAAAACTTCATGGAAATTTTTCTATCAGAATCACGTCGCACCTGTCTGTAGGAGCCTTAAGGCAAGTTTTATTGTATAGCAATGATTAAATAAATATTTGCCTTATATATACCTACCGGACGAAAGCCAGATACAGAAATTCCGGGCTCAAAGAATAAAAACAGGAAAATGATTCCAGTTTTTTTTTTAAATATAACACCTGTATTATTTCCGGATACGAATACGGATGAATTCAGTAATAGCCAGAGGCTATGTTGTTATTTGTTTTTATCATATTTTCTTTTAATAATATTTATATAATAAATAACTGCTCATATAATGATTCCAAAAATTCTGTACACTTAGGTGCAATTTGTAGGTAGTAATATGTTAATTAAATGTAAAAGTAAATGTATTTTTTTAATATTTGTTTTATAATCATTTATTTTAATATTAGGAAAATGCAAGCCCGTACACGTAAATATGTAGGTAGTATTTAAGTAAATAATTTTGTGTTATTCTATCAAGAATTTATTTTGATAATAATAATATAATAATAAAGCTGGCAACACCAACGTGAACAGAACGTCAAAAATTTATCTTCCTATTTCTCACATTTTTATTAATTTTAAACGCAGTTTTTCATTACAACAGAAACCGAAAACAAACGTGAAACCCATTAGAGCACTTTATAATTAAAATAAGACCAAAATGAACGCGGAAAATAAATAGACATTAAAAAAAAATACCGAATCGGAGGTGACATCGTCTGTCATGTCACCTCCGATAAAACAAAAAGAATGAAGATGAAAATGGAATTCTAAATATGTTGACGAGATCAGCGACACGAAGAGCACGCCCACCATCTCCGGACTCGTCGCTCAGCTCCGCCTCGCCGCCGCCGGTACCCAGCCTCACCGTGAGCGCTGTGACGACACCGGCCGCGGTAGCTGCGTCGAGCTCGAGTGACGAGTATTTTTCCCCGCCGACGTCGCCAACACCTGTACGTCGGCAGGGGAGAGGCCGGCCACCGAGAAGTTTGGGACTTAGGGGCCAACCGGCCCCGAGCCGGGTCCCCGCTGCCGGTGGTTGTGTGCAGCGCATGAGATGGACTCAGTCTATGAATGAGAACGTCATGCGCGCATATTACGGGTCTACAGAGGGAGGAACTAACCTCACTGCGTACCGTGTTAGGATGCTGTCTCTGTTTCAGGAACTAGAGCCAACCACTAACGTTTCGGCCCAACGACTGTCGGATCAGGTGCGTGTCATCCAACGCAATCACAGGTTGGACGATGCCGCACTTGATAGGCTGCGCTCAGAGGTACTGAGCAACCTTAGCGTTTCAACTCCAACACAAACCGCGGCACAAGCGTCAAATATTGATGCGATCCGGCCGCGGTTCAATCAAGGTGTGGAAGAGGCGGATGATAGGGTTGCCACAGTAAGTAGCCAGTGCAACGTTCGATTGAGGAGCGCACTGGAGGATGCGTTTCGCGAGTATAGATACACTCCGACCGAACTTAGGCCCCGATTACCACGCTTACCCATGCACAAAAAAAATAGGGCGCTGGTGTGTGCCCTGGACTCGCAGCTTAAGAATTTTTTCGAGAGCAGCGAGGATCTCATTGATACACACTCGATCCTGTACTGTGCGGCTGTTGCGGCATGTCGGTTAGCTAACGTCAAGTTCCCGAACTGTGACGGAGCTAATCGACCAAAACCCGCCGTACCAGCCTGGCAGTGCAGGATCGAGCGACGTATCGATGGGGCTAGGGTACTCATCGGCAAACTATACTGCTTCAGGGAGGGCAATACTCGACCACGAGTGATGCGCTTTGTAAGGCGGGCATTTTCGGGGACTGGAATCAGCCCTCGAGATTACATGTCCCGCGTTACAGAGCGCATCGACTTCCTGAAGCAGAAAGTTTGTGCGTGGGCGAGCCGTATTCGGCGGTATAAGCGGCGAGTTGATCGATTCACGCAGAATCGCATGTTCCAGAGCGATGAGAGGTGGGTATACAGAGCTTGGGAGCAACCTGAACAAAATGTGACAGACGTGTGCCGCCCGGATGATGCCGCCACGAGTGCATTCTGGCGCAGCATATGGTCGGTGCCCGTCTGTCACGCTGAGGCTGGCTGGATGCAAGATGTCGAGCGAGTGTGTGAAACTATACCAGAAATGGAAAATGTTGAAATCACGCCATTAGATGTAGCCAGAGCAGTCCGTCCGTTACCAAATTGGAAATCACCAGGACCGGACGGACTCCACAACTTTTGGTTAAAATGGCTACATAGTTCACACACTCGCCTGGCATCTCAATTCCAGTCATCCTTAGAGTCTGGGTCACTACCACAGTTTCTTACAACAGGCCTTACCCACCTGCTCCATAAGTCAGGTAGTCCCGCGGAACCCAAGAATTATAGACCAATTACATGTTTGTCGACGGTTTATAAACTTCTTACATCCATTTTGAGGGCGAAAATTAACACACACATTGACAAAAACTCCATTATGTCTGCCTCTCAAAATGGATGTAGGAATGGGTCCCGCGGTACTAAGGAGCTACTCCTCATCGACATGGCCATAAGCCAACAGGTTCGTCGATCCCGCAAGGATCTGTCGACATGTTGGATAGACTATAAGAAGGCCTATGACTCAGTGCCACATACATGGCTCATGAGGGTGCTAGAGTTGTACAAGATAGATGCAACTCTGCGCGCCTTCCTGATGTCATGTATGGGGCAATGGAGGACCGTCCTTCGCTATCCAGGATGTCGACAGATTCAGGGGAACGATGAGCCTGTATGGATTAAACGGGGAATATTCCAGGGCGACAGTTTGAGTCCACTTTGGTTCTGCTTAGCTCTGAATCCTCTAAGCACACTGCTGGAGGATTCAGGTCTAGGCTATCGGTTGAGGAGAGGTGGTCAGGTCATATCTCACCTCCTCTACATGGATGACTTGAAACTCTTTGCCCCCAACAAATTGCGGCTGATGGAGCTACTGAAGGTAACGGAAACATTCAGTAGCGCCATCAGGATGGAATTTGGTGTGGACAAATGTGCAGTCATGCATGTAAAGCGAGGGGAGATTATGGAATCCGAGGGAACTCAACTCTCGGATTCCATACACCTTAGATCTCTCTCCTCATCCGAAAGCTATAAGTATTTGGGTATGTCGGAAGCGTTAGGCATCAACGTTGCTGACATGAAGCAATCGTTGAAGGAGCGCTTCTTTGGGCGCCTGAAGAAGGTGTTAACTAGTCTTCTTTCAGGCGGAAATAAGGTGCGCGCCTTCAACGGTTGGGTCATGCCGGTCCTGATGTACTCTTTCGGCATACTCAAATGGACTCAGACCGAACTCGACGCCTTGGACAGGAGGGTCCGTACACTCCTGACCGCAAACCGGATGCATCACCCACGTTCATCGGTGATGAGACTGTACATCCCGCGGAAGTGTGGGGGTCGAGGGTTTTTAAACGCGAAGACCCTCCACAACCGCGAGGTGTACAGCCTCAGAGAATATTTCTTAAAAGCCGAAGTGGGTATGCACCGTGATGTGGTCGCAGTGGACAAGGGACTCACCCCGCTCTCGATGGCTAAAGAGAACTGGCGCAAACCTGTGATACTTACTACAGATGACCGCAAGGAGGTATGGCAAAGCAAGGAGCTTCACGGGCGCTTCTATCGGGCTCTTCATGAGCCTGGCGTAGATTTCTTAGCGTCCGTATCCTGGCTACGTTTCGGTGACCTTTTCGGGGAAACTGAAGGTTTCGTCTGTGCAATTATGGACGAAGTTATCTTGACGAATAACTACCGGAGACATATTATGAAGGACGTTACGGTTGACGTGTGTCGGGCATGCCATCGTCCGGGTGAGTCCATCAGACATATTATCTCCGGTTGTTCGCGTCTAGCTAACGGCGAGTATTTGCACAGGCATAACCAAGTGGCTAGGATTATTCACCAGCAACTTGCTTTGAAATATAAACTTGTGGACGCTGAGGTACCGTATTACAAGTATGTGCCCGACCCAGTTCTCGAAAACGACCATGTCACGCTGTACTGGGATCGGTCTATCATTACTGACAGGACTATTGTTGCCAATAAGCCTGATATAGTGGTGATAGACCGATTAGCGCGCCGCGCAATGATAGTCGATGTTACCATTCCGCATGACGGGAACCTCGTGAAAGCTGAGAAAGAGAAACAAATAAAATATCTCGACTTAGCACACGAGGTTGTCGACATGTGGAATGTGAGCTCGGCTATCATTGTGCCGATTGTCGTAACGGCCAATGGCCTGATGGCCGAAAGCCTCGATCAACATCTCTCGAGGCTCTCGTTAGGCGGTTGGATCAAGGGCCTGATTCAGAAGGCAGTACTCCTCGACACGGCTCGCATTGTGAGGAGGTTCCTGTCTCTGCAGCCCTAACCACCGGTAGCTTGGACCCTGCTCCCGACACCGGCGGAACACTATTTTTTATATTTTTAAATGTTTTTTGTATCCTTTTTTTTAAAGAAATATTTAAAAATGTATTACATATGTAAAAAAATTGAATAAACGGAATAATAATAATATAAGCCTTTATTTAACAATCTTACAAATTAACATTTATAACAAGTTTAGTTGTCTGACACCGGTACGTGAAGATTGTCTTGCTTTTCAGCATAGGCCTCCCCAAGAGCTTGCCACACTGTGCGGTTATGTGCTTGATTTCTCCAAGTAATTCCAGCTATTCTTCTGACGTCGTCCTCCCATCTACGACGCTGTCTCCCTTTCTTTCTTTTGTGTTGCCTTGGGCACCATTCTGTTACGTCCCTAGACCACTTGTCTTTTTTACTCCTAATCATATGTCCTGCCCACCTCCATTTCAGTTAATTAATACAATAAGTAACGTCGGTTATTCTGGTTTTGTTTCTTATATTATAAAGTTCTATTTTATCTTTTGTTTTGATGTTGAGTATGCTTCGTTCCATACTATGCTGGCAAATTTCAAGTTTATGTATGTTTTAATTCGTTAGGCTCCATGTTTGGCACCCATATGTCATGACAGGTAAAATGCAGGAATCAAATATTTTTCTCTTTGCTTTAAGTGGCACATGAGGGTTTTTCATTATCTCCTTGAGAGACCAGTACCTTTTCCATGCTAAGTTTATTCTGTTATTTACTTCTTTCAGTGTAAGGTCTATCGGAGATATGATCTGTCCGAGATACGTGTATTCTTCCACATAGTCTATTGCGGTGTTATTGACGATTATCGGGATTTTTGTGCGGTTTGTCATCACTTTAGTTTTTCCAGCATTCATTGACAATCCCACTTTCTCACTTTCAGACACAAGCTGTTCTAGCATCTCTTGCAAACTTCTTGGATCTTCTGAAATTAGGATTAGATCATCTGCAAATCTGAGGTGGTTTAATTTCACTCCATTAATATTCAGCCCGTAATCATCCCACTCGAGGTGTCTAAATACGTATTCAAGAACTGCTGAAAACAGTTTGGGTGACATTGGATCACCTTGTCTCACTCCTCTTTTTATCGGGAAGTATTCTCCTTCTCTTTCTGTCCGTATTTTAGCCTTCATGTTCTTATATATATTGGTAATCATTCGTATATATTTTTTATTGATTCCTTGTGTTTCTAGAGCTTCCCATATTTTTGCGTGTTTTAATGAGTCGAATGCCTTGTTATAATCTACGAATGCTAAATAGAAGGTAATGCCGTATTCACTGCATTTCTGAATTACTTGTTTTATAGTGTGGATATGATCTAATGTTGAAAAGTCACTGCGAAATCCTGCTTGTTCCTTTGGTTGGTTCTCATCCAAAATCCTTGTTAAACGATCCAACAATATTTTTGAAAATATTTTGTAGACATTGGACATCAAGCTGATGGGTCTGTAATTGACAATATCGTCCTTTTTCCCTTTTTTATGTAGTAATATTATAGTTGACAGACTCCACTGGTGAGGTATATATTCTGTGCGCAAAATTATATTGAATAGATCTGTGATAATGTTCCTTGTTACTTCAGATGTTCCTATTAACAGTTCGTTAGATATACCGTCTCCTCCTGGCGCTTTACCTCTCTTCTGTGAATTGATAGCTTTATTGACTTCTTCTCTCAGTATACACGGAATCTCTTCTTCGTTAGTTTCATTGTAAGCGACTGGTTGACTGTCGGCTAATGTTCCATTGTCAGAGTATAATTCGCGGTAGTAGTCTGTAGCTACATTCAGTATCTCAATTCTATTTGTCTTGTTTTTCATATTTCTGTGGTGTTTCATACTGTCAATCCAATTCAGGTTCTCCCTTAATTCGTTCCATGCTTTCTTGACTCCGCCAGATTTTTCTATGTGGCGGTTTATTGTGTCCGTTCTTGTTTTTTGTCTATGTTTTCGTATGTTTAAGTTAATTTCTTTGCTTACTTTTGTTATATCTTGTTTGTTGTTTTTCCTGTCATTAAACATGGTTTTCCTTTGAATAATCAACTTCCTTGCTTCTGGACCTAGTTTGTCTTTTCTCGCTTTATTTACTCTAATTTTGTTTTCGAAATCTTTTAATACTTTTTCTATACCTAATTAAATAAAGGTTTTTTAATCCCAATTTGAGTAAAATATAAATAAATAGAGCAGTGGTGGCCCAGTGGTAACGGCCCCGACTTACGAGTTGTAGGTCGTGGGTTCGAACCCAAGCAGGCGCTTTACTTTGTGTAAATAATTTCATTACCACTGCTCTCAAAACGGTGAAGGAAAACATCGTGAGGAAACCGGCATGTCTTAGAACCAAAAATTCGAAGACATGTGACATCTACCAACCCGCACTGGGCCCGCGTGGTAGATTACGGCCCACTCCCTCTCACAGAGAGGAGGCCTGTGTCCCAGCAGTGGGAACATTAATAGGCTGATGATGATAAATAAATACAAGCAATATAAAACATCCTCACACCATAATTCCAGACAATATTTTGAACATTCAATGACTATGTACGTAACCCATTATATTTCTACAGAATCAAAAAATCCTTTCACAGAATTACCATAAGCCCGTAGCATACTGTGTCCGGTGCGATACGGTGGACCGACGCGGGCGCAGAATCCGAGCCGCAGGCGACGCGCGCAGCTGCCGCGGCACAGTAATGAACGCACCCTGTACGCTGACGGCTTAGATCTTGTACAGGGGGTGAGCTCATTAGTTTGGTTTGAGTTTTAGTCTAAATTAATTATTGTAAGAAATAATTTGTGTAGTGGCTTTATTTGTGCCGTTGTTGTGTCAATAAAAAATGGAAACACAAATTATATAAAATGATGTTTAATATTTATAATTATATAAATTTCTCGGAGTTTGGTGGATTAGTAATTTATAAAAATATACAACCTTGAATAAAATTACATATCTCAGATGCTGTGGTTACCAAATTCCATAAATATTACAAAAGTATTTATTTAATTAGAATTAGTTTTCTAGTCCTGGTCAAGAAAATGCACGAACCCAAGGGCTTGAACGTAGTGCCACTGGTAATTATTAATTTTATGGCAGATAAAACTAGAAGGAAGAGGAATTATTGCAGCCGTTTGTAAGCGATGTCATATATCAGAGAGACATGGATTAACGAGTTATCTTAATGATATAATTGAAGACTGGACTTGTAGATAGTGCGTTTAGTATCTAACTATAAATTACATTGGTAGACATTCAGGTGTTTCTTGTTTTCAATCATTGTTAAATATATTGTTAGTTTCAGCTGTTTTAGCGCTAAAACTAATATTGCAAGCATGGCTTACTTTTGAAATAAATACTTTTTTTTGTTAAAAAGTAACCTAAATTATACACCACGATAATTTTCAATTTAAAAAGCATTTCACACAACAAACACCAAAAACTCTAATAAAAATAAAGTTGGAACCATCAAACACCATGTGTTTTGTGATCTCGGAGCGCATTACATATTCGTGCGGCATAATAAATGTATCCGCTTAATTATTATTTTGAAAATATCCGCGCCCCGGGCTCGCCGCGCGCCCGCTACACAATCATATTTCTTATAAAAATAAAAGTAAAATGAGTGTGCACTTGTTCGTGGCCCCACTTGTAAACGGGACAAACTTCGGTGAGTTATATGTTGATCATTTTAAATTGGAGTATATGGTTTTCTTTCGTGATCATTATAAACGGCCTTAGTTAAGCATATATATCTCTTTTTCTTTGTTCTTAAATAATAAATTTGTTAATACAATATATACGTATACGACGAAAAATGTGACAATAGTTGACGCTGTGTTGAAAAGATAAGCCTAATAAGTAAAACGAGCGTAAACTGATGTGATTGGTTGAATGATTTATCAACAACAATTGGAGCAGAAGCAGTTTACGCGCGGTTGACAATTTGTTTGGCTCCCGCAGTCAGGTTTTCATTGGTGTTTTTTCTAAAACTAGAATCGCGCCCGGCTGCCCTCACATTAATTCTGCGATAGTTTTCGTGCGAAAAACCGGCCCTAACTGCCCAAAATGCACAGGGCTTTATTAACGTAACTCTCTTTTATTATTATTCCAGGGTTAAAGTCAGGGATATACACAAAAAATACCAAAACTTCGAGAATCCTTTCATCTTCCCATTATTCATTCAAGTATGGCAGATTTTCGCTACAGAATGAACATTCCTTCAGTATTTAGATGCTACGAGCTACGAAATTGCGACAAAAGTACCAGGAGAGCAGTTAGTAAAGGAGGTTAGAACGTATCCAGAGTGGAGTGTATTGTAATGGCTGCCGAAAGGGAAAGGGTTGCTCAACCCTTTGCTGCATAGAGTTTGGAAGGGAAATAGAGTTGTTCTAAGTTGTTTTATTTGATATCATTTTGTTTTATATAGGCCAACTTCTTTTTGTAGCCTTGGTATTTTTTTTACGAAATTCGGACTATTCTTAACCAGTTGAAATTAATATTTAAATTACCGATAAATTTTCATGTCCGTGGGGACATGAAAATTTAAATAAGTTGATGTATTTTTTTGGAAAATATGGCCAGTAGCTTCGATTTCATGTTTACAGAAATCACTACAAGTTTACCTACACGCAACAGGAACAATAGATAAGAAAGCCTTTTCTACAACTTCTGACGACTATACAACTCTTTATGGTCCCTCAGTACTGAGGGCATTGTTACCGATCAATAGCGACTCCCGCTTTAATAACAATCACTCATTCACTCATTCATTCACTCCGTTCACTGCAGATCAGTTACATTCGAAATTCGAATTAAAATAGCTGCACAATGCTCTGTCGGTATTTTAATTTTAATTATTGCTGCTGTCGCATTTTTAGGGTTATACCTACCTTTTGTTTGTGATTTTAATTGTCTATTTGTAATTGCATTACTGTGTTGTTTGTAAATATTAATATTATGTTATGATAGTTGTCATTAAATAAATACTGGCAATGAAATGAAACGAAATTGTTTATTCTGTAAATAGGATATCGGAATCACTTTTACACGTCATATAAAAAAATTAAAAAATTTGATGGAGTCGACATTTCCTATCTGAGTACCTCTGAGAAGACCCCTGACCTCTTTGGTCACAGACTCTTTTAAAAACCAGATATAATCTTGATCAGCTATCTAATTACGCAACACATTTTCGTAAACGATTCCGACTAATCTGTTTCATTTTGACAGTTCGATAATATTCATTGCGTTATTTACGTTGTTGAGCAGATCTTTTTTTGAACTTATGAAGCAATGTATTAGCAATCTGTTTCAAAACGATTCAAATTCTGATTGATCGTGTATTACGTAATTAGGGTACAGATTATGTGAGGACTATGTAGATTACTGTCTGAAATGGTCTTTTGATGAAATAAGCACACATATTGATTGAGTGGACATGTCTAATCAGTAACGCGCATTTGTCAGTAATCGTGTAGCTTAACTCAGAAATTAAAGACGAACAATACCCAAGCAAGCACATTTTTACAATTTGTACGATGTACAGACATGAAATGAAGAGGTTTTGAAAATGGAATATTTAGGTACCGTCAACTGCCCTAACTTTGCCTCGCGTCCTATGTTTGCCTGTAATGAAAAAGATGTAATATCTTTTTCATTTTACTTGTATGGCAATCGAACCTTTATTATTCTAAAAATGTATTAAAGTTTCGATTGCCATAAGTACAAGTAAAATGAAATAAATAAATTACATCTATTTCATAATAGGCAAACATAGGACGCGAAGCAAAGTTAGGGCAGTTGACTGTACCTAATCTTTTCATTCATAACGTTTAGTTTAATTTAATCGTTTATTGGCAACAAAGAAACAAATACATTCAATGACAAACAATGATAAACGATGATAGCTGCAATGTTGCCAATACAATTATACCCAAGTGGTATGTTGGCCGGAACTTTTAATTCAAAGTTTTAGTTCATTGAAGCCTTTCATTCCGAAACTCTCTGGTTTGAATATATATTTTTAGGTATACTTTCAAAACCTAAGTCCTAAGTAATACTTATCTAATAATATCTCTCTTGTTTACGACGTAAGACTGAAAACTTTGTAATTTGCCTCTGCTACTAAAAGCACGCCCTTTCAGACTTTCAAAACTTTCTTATTGCTGAAATCTGATTTTGAAATTACTTAATCCTATTAAGAACTAAAGTTTTAACACCTAAATATTCTAGAATCTAGACTAGATTCCTTAAATTATAATTCTTCTGCCCTTATCCCAATTGGGCGCCGCACATGTCCCTTTCTTCAAGGGCGGATCCAGGGGGGGTCATGGGGGTCATGACCCCCCCCCCCCCTGGGCTGTGTCTAGCTCGACCACTGATATTTTTTCTAATCTCGATCATTAATACATTTTATCAAATAAATACTACTTATGTATGATGTTGCCGCGTAGGATGTTGTTGCCATACATGCGCGAACGAGACACGCATAAGAACTGACTGTGATTATAATTTTATGATGATGGACACTGGAATTTTCTGCCGGATCTTCTCCATAGGAAATGACCAAATGAAACCGTGCTCCTAAGCCGCTCACGTTTTATAAATGCCCATGTAGGTTTATCTGAAGCTAGCAACTAGACGTAGATATTAAATACCCCAGAATAGTGTCAAGACAAACCGCCCCACGTCCCCGGTTCTGGCGGCCCCCTAAATTTGTAATATAACTTTATAAAAAGTACTTTTCAATTAATGATATCCCAAACAAGGTCAAAATATATTCAGTAATAAGCAGTTTAGAGTTGGAGGCTGAGGATGAAAATTTTCGAGCTCGCTTCGCTCGCTACAATCTACATTCTCAAACTTTTTGCATAAGTCGATAAAACAATTAAAATTTATGTATGACTTAAAAAAAAAACCTTCCCTACACAAGGCGGGGTGCAAAAATTTTCGAGCTCGCTTCGCTCGCTCTTGAATGCTATATTCTTCTAACTCTCAAAATTATCTGCATAAGTCGATAAAGCAACTCCTATTTCCGTAAGGATGTTCAATAGAAACCTATCCGAGAATTCAGAGACGAGGTGCAAAATTTCGAGCTCGCGTTGCTCGCTCCGATAAATTCTTCTCTTCGTAAATATTGAGGAGATGCAACTCCCTCAAAAAAAATGCAACCCCCTCAAAAAAAAATCCTGCGGGTTGCCAGATCCATGGTGTAGGTGGGTTAAATTTATAAATTACGCACGTTATACTTATTTTTTGCCATCATTACAATATTTTTTCAAAATTTTACTAGTAATACCTACATAAACTGAGAAGACCGGGGGGGCTCATTTTGTTTTGCCGCTCCGTGCCTCCGACAGACTTAGTCCTCCACTGATTGGGCTTGTTTGTCCTGACTATGTGAGGGGGTCACATAGTCAGGACAAACAAGCCCCTGACTCGAAGGCTGGATCCGCCCTTGCCATTCTTCCGCATACTTCTCTATTAGTCGTCATCTCCGTAGTCACCCCCTTTCTAGCATATCATCTTTTACACAGTCCATCCATCGTTTCTTTGGTCTTCCCCTACTCTTATAGGTATCGAAATTCATACTCAACATTTACCTCACGATATTTTCTTCATTCCTCCACATCACATGCCCATACCAGGTCATGGCATCCATACCATGACCATGACAACCGATTTCCGCACAACTTTTCAGTCACCGGTGCCACTTTATGACATATATTTCTTAAATATTATAAAAAAAAACCTTTTCCTCGAATAGGCACTTAGTACAAATACTCTGAGCTATAAAGTACTCTCAAGATCTGATTCACCACCTACGATTAAGTTCCTATTAACTTACTTGGCAGATAATTTCATACAAATTCTGTTCCATTTTTGAATTTATTCGGTAAGTAGTGGATATTCGAACATCGTGAAATAGGCCCTAAGTATTTTAGCGATTCGTCCCTGTTTCACACGGTTTCAATGGCTTGAAAAAACATCAATATTTCTTTATTATTATGTAGTTTAATATGAATTTATGAAATATAAACCTCCCGGAATAAATTCTCTAAACGATGTTGAAAACCGCATTAAAATCCATGGTCACAGACAAACATAAAAGGCGAATTTAATTTACAATTAGTATATCTATTTGTATATATTCGTCAAGTTTAGAATTACGAAGCAAAACTAAAGGTATAGTAAGTTCATGCAAATATAATTCATAAGCGCCTAGCCTTAACAATATCCAATTTGTGTAAAACAATATTAGTTTAATAACAACCCCTTAAATAGGAAAATTACACGGCAAAGGAACACTGCAATAATGCCTTATTCAGTTGCTATTATTTATTCGATAAACTAACACAACCTCTTTGGTACATAATCACTAATAATATTTTACCACCAAATCAGAGGACCTTCAACCTTAACGACCTATGAATAAAGGAGTATAGAAACGTATGGTTAACTTTGTCAGTCTTAATAATAGGTTATCGTCGATATAAAATAATAATATTGTTAGTTGTATGACATATCGTAATATTATAGTCACGAGGTTCTGTTCGACTATTATTTATTATTTAAATTATCGCTATTATGAAATTATTGAGGTTTATATATCCTCAATCACTGGTAATTTAGTGTGGCGGTAAAATATTGCGATTACATAATTATATACGAGTAGCAGATCTACTCTATGTGACAAGAAAATGACACAATCTAACCCTGCCTTTGCGCCAGCAAATTAACTTATGAATCTACAAGCACGTTAAGGCATTGGTCTGACTTTTCTAATTAAATTAAATGTTTATTTCTATATGTAGATCTTTGTTAAGACAGTTTTACACGTCAATATTTAGGTCAATATTTAAAACTAGATGACGCCAGCATTTCTTATCTGACTAATCCCTGAGAAGAAATGCCGAAACAAACTCAGAGGTCTTGGGCTCTTGTAGATCTTTGACAGTCGTCTGGTATTCAGAAGTCTGAAACTCTGACAGCCAGTCTTACCAAAGGGAGGTTAGATAAGCAGACAACGGAAGAATATCGATAGACTGGAAGCCGACTCTAACATTATTGGGAAAAGACTATTAGGCAGATGATGATTTTGATTCAGAGAATTAACTCTTAGGAAAACAACTTTATGAGAAGCGGCCTTTACCATGCTACTTTTTAAGTCTGAAACGAGTTCATTACAAAATAACTTAGAATAACTTTTCAGCTAGGCCATTATACAAGGTGGAGATGACAATACAACAAAAAATTAAACGGCGTGTCCATAATGACGTTCCCATTCTGTATACAAAAATTCAATTGAATATATTCAATAGTTTACTCATTATAGCTCGGCAAAATCCATAGTTGGCTCGGGCTATTCCGTTTATCCACCCCAAAAATCCACCCTAAGGTGGATATTCTGAAATGTATGCCCGAGAATTCACGAAAGGCCTAGTTGGATAAACGGAATTTATAGGCTTAGGGTGGATCCGGCATAGGTACATTACATTTAATTTGTTTGAAAAACTCTTTTTTTTTCGTAGCTAGGATTTATTTGACCGTTCCAAAATACTCTTAAGCATTAGTAGTGCCAGTATTTTAATTTTTTGTTGTATGGTAGTCTCCACATTGTATATCACGCTATCAGTTAGCTATGCAACCTACGTAGTAGGGTAGTCATATCGCTATAAACACTGGTTGTAGTGCCTTGCCGCGAGGAAGCCGGCCACGCCACGCAAGACGCACACCTTTCTATATAGATACCTATGTACGTACTGCCTTATGTATCAGACAGAGCGCACACAAGACAACAGGATAATAGGTACCATTATTATTTGCAGGGCAGTTGATGTGCAGGGAAAGTCGGGTCAGGGACAACTCGGCCCGAGTCAACTAAGCCAAAATAATATAATCAGATATTTCACTCCCGATTACGGTGATTTGAACGGTCAGGTAGAAAATCGATAATTTAAAATGAATCATTATGTATTTATTTATTTTTCCGAAGATTTGGAGCGTCATGGGGGCAGTTCATATTTTTATACCATAAAAAATTATTGTCGCTTCACTAATATTTACATAGCATCACGCGGCTAGTTTCCCTGACGGGTTGCGCAGAGTACACCCACATTTCGCCAGTTATGTTTAAGTCCCATGTAATAGGGGGCGAGCCTATTGCCATTAACCGGGCACAAATCTAGACTCCGGGCTGCTACTGAGAAATACCAGATAGAAAAACCCAATAACACTACGGGTAGCTAGCTGCAGGTACTTACTAAAATTGTACTGTTTCAGTAACCTACAGTTTTGATATGATGTGTCAGGAGGATTGCATAATTTATTATTTTACTGAGAATTTAATATGATTTTACGCAAATTGAGGCAACGCAATTTATTGTTTTTATTAGGCTTAGTTTTATATACAAACTCATGTTACAGTTTGACACAATTAGCTAAGTATTTTAGAATTGCAATTTGCCAATCCTCACATTCAGAAGTTTATGTGCTACCCGAAGAGTGCCAAACGGAACCTTATTACTAAGCCTCTGCTGTCCGTCTGTCTGTCAGCGGGCTGTATCTCATGAACCGTAATAGGTAAACAGTTGAACAGATTGTGTATTTCTATTGTCGCTATGATAACAAAATATATGGTCAAGCCGAGCTCTGCTTGGGTGAAAATATAAACATATCGTGCAGGTATACCAACGTTGTATCACATTCCCGAGGCTGTGAAAATAGAGAAAACGGCTTTTCCCAGATATGAGACCTAGCTAGATCGATTTTTCACCCTCAAACTCCTAAATTGCAACTTTCATCGAAATCGTTGGAGCCGTTTCCGAGATTCAGATTATATATACATATAATTATACAAGAATTGCTCGTTTAAAGGTATTGGATAAAAAAACCTTTCTTGTAAGGTTTTTTTGCGTTTTTGCTAAATATTGTACGGTGGTACGGAACCTTTCGTGGGTAAGTCCGACTCGCACTAGGCCGATTTTTATTTTATTAATGATTCATAGCACTTATCAATATAAAACTAGAAGAAGTAGTTAAACTATCAAGAAATTAGTGTAGTGTAGGTACACACGGGTACACATCAAGATATACATTTCCAGTTTATGCTGATCTCACATTGTAAAGGATTTCCGTACATTGCGAGCTCAGCTTATATTGGAAATGTATAGCTTGATGTGTAGCCGTGTGTACCTTTATTCAACAAATAGAACTCTGCAAATTATCTATAGGATCTCTAACTTGTCCCTACTGGTACACACTCTGTATAATTCCAAACACATACAAACTACCTATATGGCACTATCATAGTTCCGAACAGGTGCATCTTCCCCGAGACAATTGTGCATCGTTTACTGCAAACTGTCTGAAGTTGTGCCAGTAACCGTGCGAGTGAACGTACTTTCCGAAAATAAGTACAAAGTTCTGTAAGGACATAGTGAGTTAAGTTTGTGGAGTTGTCGGAGTTGTCACTGTCACCTGTGATAGCTTGCAGCGATCTGTGAACTGGGTAAAGCGTTTGCACGTCTTCTGTGTGTATTTTTGGCGAAAGCGTCAAAGTAGCCCGCGTAATTCTAATGTTCTTACGTGTTTTGCAATTTGCAGGTCAGTATCAGGTTGTATGTTGATTTAAATAATGATTTGCGTTCGTCTCATATATTTATTTACAGAATTGTAATCATAAAAAGCATCAATGCAACTCTCTAAGTTCCTATAATCCTATTGGATGACTATTTCATGAAATCATGACATTTTAGGATTGATCTTATTATATTGCTGATTCTAATGATTACAATTCTGTAAAGCCATATTTGTTACGGTCGCGGATCATATTTCAATCAAGATACAACCTGACACTGACCTAAAAATTGCAATAAATGTAAGTACATTTGAATTTCGCGAACTGCCTTAGCACACCCCCCTTAATGTAACATTGCTACAAGTGTTGAACATTACATTAAAAAGAGAAAAAATAAAATAACGTTTCCAGATTAAAAATAGATTCAAAAACTTTCTACTCAATAACATTACACGGAGTAACAATATAAACAACCTGCACGGTACACTTTCAGAAATTACACGCAGCAGGCATACAACATTACCGAGATGAGTGGGTGCTGCCAACTGCAGCAACCTAATTGTGCCCCATTGCACTGTCCCCCCGGCGGTCATGATCTAGCCACACGACTACCCCAAGGCCCTCACTAAATACAACCAACTTCGCGAACGCAACGAAAGATTCCAAATTCGAAATTTTAATTTGACGTTTCGTAAAATTCCCCCCCGTAAACGGTAAGGATTGTTTCAATCGTGAGATTTTTTCGTCATATTCGTGAGTTTTTATTACGGAGTTTAGCCTTAGGGTTTGTAATTAGACGAGGTTGATGTATGCTGCATGTGTTCGAGATGTGACGTGTGAACTGGGATCACGAGTTCGTGATACGGCTCCTCATCAGTGCTCTCGATCGATGTCAATTGTAGGGATCGTATTGTTTCTGTGAGGGCCTAATGATGAGTCTGCATTCTTGACTAAGTGATTGTTACGTGGAAACACTTTGGTATTTTAGTTGCTTAACTAAGTTAAATGCAAATATTTTTGTAAGTAGAGGTTTGTTAAACAGTAAACTTGCTTTCTGAACTGGAATCATGTAGGTATTTAACTTACTCCATTGAAACTGAGATCAATCTGCCTAGCGTTTTCCCAACACAGGTTGGGGTCGGCTCCTAGTCTAACCGGATGCAGTCAGCTGCATGAATACCAGTATTTTAAATGCAGCGACTGCCTATATGACCTCCACAACACAGCTGGGTAATACGATACCCCTTAGTAAGACTGGTTGTCAGACATTCGGGCTTCTGACGACCCGTAACGACAATCAAAGCTCCACGAATGACAGCCGGGACCAACGGCTTAACATGCTTTCCGAGGCACGACCATCACGTGACAAGCGTAGCTTAAACTCGATCGTCGATCGTCCCGTGCGCGACTATTATCCGATCCCCTCCGATTATTGTGCCACAAGCACTATAACTACTATAAAATTAATTTTTAGGAAAACGAAAGAAAGAAGTTAAACTTAGTCATATTGACGACAGTACTCATAAAATTACGTGGGCCCAAAAGTGCGTTGAGCACACATCAGCTTCTGTTAGCACCATAGTTCATATCTGTCAGTTTCTTAGTTAAAACTGAGATATTCCTTTAAATAATGATCCTAATATTGAGAATGAGAAGGCCTTTGAGAGCTGCTATACAAATAAAATATCTTTGCAAGCTTCATCGTGTTGATATTTTTTTCTTACACCACTTTATTTCTCTAATGATTAAAGTTCAAAACAATTTACCGTCGAAATCCGTATTGACCTAAAAACACTTCAGGATTAATAACGTAACCAATTTAAAAAGTCACCACCTTGTTAGTCTGTGGCGTGTTTGTCCCTGCCGTGCTTGGACGGTGACAGCACTAGTGGGAGATCAAAGGAGCGAATCCAATATGGGTAGCGATGCAGACATGGAAAAGGGGCGCGTAGCTCATAATATGAGTGTGTTGACAATTTTATTGATTTATAACATTATTGAATAAACTTGTCAATACCATCACGAAAGTCACCTACAGTCATGGAAATGAATTGTTAAGTAAATTAACAAAAACAAAATTGGAAATTAATTGTGATTGGAGGAGCTCGTGGCTAAGTAATAACTGCCGCACGGGTTGATCCATCAGGTAAAGCTACGCTTGCAAGGATTGGCCCGTGGATGGATAATCATCTTTACATACCGACACTCCTCTGAGCCTTGGAAAGCACGTGAAGCCGTTGGTCTTGACTGTCATTCGTGGATCTTTGACAGTCAGAAGCTCGAAAGTCTAACAACCAGTCTTACCAAGGGGTATTGTGTTACCCAGTAACTGGGTTGTGGAGGTCAGATAGGCAGTCGCTCCATGTAAAATACTGGTATTCAGCTGGATCCGGTTAGACTGGAAGTCGACCCCAATACCTATAGTTGGGAAAAGGTTAGGCAGATTGATTGAAATTGACAACCTACGTCAATTTACCGTGTATAATAATGACATCTCCTTATGAAGGGGTTTGTCCAAAGAAGTACTATAATCCCACCTAGTTCTGCTGCTGTAACATTACGTTTTCCAATTAGGGTACTGAAGAGCGTGGATGCTGACGAAATTACAGGCACATTTGAGTGTTGACTTTAAGGTTGGCAATGCATCCGAAAAGCCTATGATGTTGCTGCGTCTCACATTAAAAGTCTTTAATAAAACGCAGGAGTACTGACGTAGTCATATTATTCTATTTTTAGAGGTATGAGGAACTGGGTGTAAAATTCACTCAGCCTCTATAGAAAAGGTAGGATCCTCCGCCGTTGCAGTGGGAAACTGCCAACGATTGATGTCGGGAAGTCATATGTGCTGCTTGCGCGATGCAGGATTTCGGTTGACATCAGTGTGATGCGTTGTTGCAATGGTGATGTAGATGCCACCATATAAGTATACGGTGCTCCTCTTTCAGCCTAGCAAGTGCGCTGGTACTTTTATACAAGAATTAATAAAGCCGTCAAAACCACAAAAAGTCGCCACCGTTAGTAGCCAGCGTGATTGTCTGTGGCGTGTTTGGACGGTGACAGTTCTAGCGGAGATCAAAGGCGTGCGCTCAATATGTGCAGCGACACAAACGAACGAGGGGAAGAGTTGGGACGGGTCTAGTTATCGATAAAAGTGAAGTTTGAAGACGAAAATCGAGGTTAAGGGCGCAGATATTTAAATTCCTGTCAAACTTGGTTTCTTGTTGTATTGATGATGTAGTTTTTGATCTCAGGAATATCAGCTTCAGCTTTTTATCTGTAGTTCATTTATTATGGTAAAAAAATAAATTTGGAAAATGTCTATGCTTTAAATTACTAAATAAATAGAAAGACTAATTCAGTTAATTATAAGCATTACTCAGACGATAGTTACTTACCGTTCTCAATAAATTTTAATACATATAGTCGTACCTGTAAAAAATTACAAACACTGATATTCCGCAATCGACATTAGTCACGGCACTATTTAAAAAGCTGAATGCACTCTGATAGAAATTTGTTTTTAATCGACCTCAAATTGGGCGCGAAATGAGTTGGACCCTCGGGTGGGGTGCGTCAAAGATAGCTTCATTACAAACGCAGAATTAATATTCTAAACATTTATCATGTTCAAATATATTAAATGCTACGGTCTTTTAACTACCAGACTTTTTTAGACGAAGGTTTTTTTGGTAGCTTTATAAAAAATTATGACCTTTGCTCTTTTGCGGCACTTGCTTGTCAAAACTCAAGGTTAAACAATTCATCAGATTCGATATTTCATACTAAAATCCCTTCTAAACTATTTTTAGATCAGCTAATTATTTTCCAACGTATTTTCAGAGTAGTTTGTACTTAGACTTTTTTAGTCGAGCTTGGCATTTTGTGAAAAATTCCTTTTCAACACAAACTAAGCACCACTACTAATACACTAAGCTGTAATAGTTTTAAGACTCGGCTTTACACTAAACTTATTCTGAAACTGTTTCATGTGTAGGTACTATTCGAAAGCAAACGTGCTGGTTCCGTACTGGTGCTGCTGCGAATTAGTGTGGCCCTTTTGGATCTTAGACGAACAGGCGGCCCGTAAACAAATAAAATATTAAGTTAGGCAAGCATTTGCACGTCACGTGTTGCTGGTAATAAAAAGCGTGACCACAGTGTAGACCACAGATTCTAATTTACAATTCGAAATTCAAAACGATTGTTTCCCTCCAAAATCTGACAGCTCAATTACATTCAGCCTCGGACGACATTTGTTCAAATTGCCTATGTTTTATGGATATTACCGCAGAAACTCGACCGTGCAATTAATGCAATAGGACTCTTATTTTTAGGGAACAAAAGCTTGGAATTCAATGACTATCAATTTTGGATTTGTAAGTTTGAATTTGTAAACATAGGTTCTTTTTACGTTCCATTTCGCGGTTAACACAGCGTGTAAATGAGTTCTTTATCATGTCGTGTTTTAAGCGGCTGTTTATAAAGTTTTGTTTCGGGTGACAGTGAAGGGTGAATAAATTAAAATAAAAGCGATAATATAGAGGGAAATGTTCGACAAATTGGCATGTAGCTGTAACTTAATTACTTCTAGAATTTATAGAGAAATCATAGGTGAATGTTTAAATAGAAAATTGTCAAAAATCTTGTAAAAATCTATACTAGTAAAAAAATAAGAATGACCTCTGCTTGTTTTTCTTATATTTACAATACAGGAGAATTCCTTATATTTACAATACAGGAGAAATTCCTAGTGTGGGGCAACATTTTTATTTTTACTAAAACACAAAAAAAAACATATTTTTTTTGTTTTGTGGCACTGATCCACTGCCCGGCAAAGGACTCCCCCAAATTCTTCCAAGTATTCTTTTCCTGAGCCAACACGAACCAGCTAATAGGGCCACATAAGAAACGGGCCTTCATCTTTGGTGCATTTTTAATTAATAGATTTTATTTTAACATGACGAAGCTCTTTTCATCTCGAGCTAGCAGCCAGTTTCTACCTCAAAAAACCTGCCTTGAGCTCCGAAATTTCACTATTTTCTTTTGGAACAATAACAAGCCTAGCCATTACTACTACACCAGCTACCTTAATCCTCTTTCCCTCCAGCTTTCTACAAATGATTCTAGAACATATTCTTTCCACTACGTATAATTTGCCTACTTATGTACTGTAATACATAAAGACATTTCGCGCTGGATACTTACGTTCATCGTGCACCTGCCATTCAAATCACGCCTACAGCACTTAACAGCAATAATACTATCGAATATATAAACGATTTTGAACTCTATTGTGTTGTGATAGAGTTTGTGAAAGATTAAGCACTAGTAAAGTATTTGTCTTAGTGATGCGAGTTATGGACAAAGATTAAGGATTTAGACTTAAGAAAAACTGTTTTTGTCGGTGTTAAAGATTAATTTGTTTCGAAAGGATTAATAAAAAAACCGACCAAGTGCGTGTTGTACCACGCACAATGAAGGGTTCCGTCAATTCATCCCAACTGGGATGAATTTATCCCAAAAATAAACTTAGCATTGTAGTTGAAAAACATGTTCTCCCATAAATCGATGTACATCAGGGTCAACTGTTACAATTAAAATTTTTTGGGTAATAAAACTACAAATTAACTATATGCGGACTTTTTCCTTTGCATGTGCTGTGAGACCTTGCTTCCTGCCAAATTTCATGCTTCTAGGTTAACAGGAAGTACCCTGTAGATTTTAATTTATTTGCGAGTAATAAAATATATCGCATAAAGGGCCGTATTTTTTTTTTGCGTTGACATAGAGCTCCAAGTGAACATAGACCTACGTATTTCATATTAATTTCAACCTGATACCTCCACGCTTTCTGAGAAAAACGGGCCTTGACAGACAGACGGACGGACAGTGAAGTGATCCTATATGGGTTCAAGTTTTTACTTTCGAGGTACAGAACCCTAAAAATGGTATTCCTACTCAAGGCATCTAAATAGACCCTCTTTTTCACTTAAAAAAGATGAGCGGTACATAATTACTAATGGTACCTCCTGTTTTTTCTGTTCTGTGGGTACCTCGAATTCTCGCGAGTACCTACTCCTACTACCTTTGGTAACCTACTGGTGATCTGTCTGTGTGCTGTGAGCCGTGTGTCGTCTAATACCTGTAGGTAATTCCGTAGAACATGTTGAACAGAGGGCCTAGGACGAGTTTCATTTTACCTTCTCGATCAAACGCATCGAGCGCGTTCGGCGTTCCGATTGGCCCTTCACCTGTGAAAGCCGGCCGTGCTAATCGGAGCGACAAACGCGGTCGATGCGTTTGATCGAGATGGTAAAATGAAACTCACTCTAAGCCATTTGTTACTCAGCAATGAGATCCGAACTAACATCTTCACCATACATATTCTGCTCGGTAAGACAGATAGGCTTGTATCCCGATCATATTGCACATTTACCACAAAAACACAAAACATCACAAAACATCAGCAAAAATATGTGCAACAAAGGCGGTTCTAAACAGTTCTTACAAAATTGCTCAAAGTCTTCGCATCCGCAGTCAATTGCCCTCTGCACTACAGAAGGAAGAAAAGTTTGGCTAAAAGCTTACATGTAGGTACTGTCAAGTCGACAGTACCTGTAAACTTTATACCAATATCACATCTGCGTCTTACTCTATGCCCGCCCGTGGCATACAGTTACCGAAGTGGCAGAACGCAAGCGGTGCGCCCGCAGGCATCACGGAGCGCCCGCGCCGCCCGTACGCACCATACGTTATACTTGCCGGCCTGAAACATTAGGGATATGCACAGTTTTTTGTTCAAGGTGAACGGTATGGTGTCTTGAACATTTTGAGATTATATCACTTTTATTAACCTCAGAAAATATCTACTTTGGAGGTGAAAACCTTCAAATTACTTTTGTCACGAAAATGTGTCCAGCGTAGCGTAGCGCTACTAGTTTCTTTTGGCGCGTGGCGAAAATCGGAAAGAACGCCGCCATCTTGTTTTTCCAATACATTTCCCAAAACAATATTGCACAAATGTTTACCAACAGCACCACCCTGTCAACGTCATCCGAGCGCCAAAAGATGCTTGTAGCAGTGTAGTCTTTTATCGAACGTACTAGCAACTCAGAGTTGACTATTGTACCTACATGTTAGTGAGCAGTTTTCAAATTATTCGTAAAACTCCAGATCCCAATGTTATACTACTACGCACGGCCTGTCTCTGTAACCCGATAGCACGACGCACGTGGCTTCAACGCTGCCTCTACGCAGCTACACAGCAACTGCTACACGGAGTTCACGCTCTGCACACGTTCGACTTACGCTTATAGATGCTACTACTACGCAGCTACGTACCAGTTGCTACGCGGGGTCTATGCTTTGCATACGTCTGACTAACGCCTACGCTGCCTCTAGGCATCTGCGTAGCAACTGCTACGCCGAGTTTTTGCTTTGCATACGTCTGACTAACGCCTACGCTGCCTCTACGCAGTTACGTAGCATTTGCTACGCGGAGTCTACGCTTTGCATACGTCTGACTAACGCCTACGCTACCTCTACGCAGTTACGTAGCAACTGCTACGCGGTGTCTACGCTTTGCATACGTCTGACTAACGCCTACGCTGCCTCTACGCAGCTACGTAGCAACTGCTACACGGAGTCTACGCTTTGCAGACGTCTGACTAACGCCTACGCTGCCTCTACGCAGTTACGTAGCAACTGCTACGCGGAGTCTGCGCTTTGCATACGTCTGACTAACGCCTACGCTGCCTCTACGCAGCTACGTAGCAACTGCTACGCGGAGTCTACGCTTTGCAGACGTCTGACTAACGCCTATGCTGCCTCTACGCAGTTACGTAGCAACTGCTACGCGGAGTCTACGCTTTGCATACGTCCGACTAATGCCTATATTGCCCAACATGAGGTTATTTCTAAGGGAAACTTACTTAAACTCACTGTTATTATGTTCTGAGAAAAATTTATACGATAAACAAATAAGTAATTCTGAGAAAATAGAATATGGCGGCATTGTTCATTCCGTTTATGATCTCATGTTATTAGATCATACTTTAGACCGATTAAACCTGTCGATAGACAATATAAATAGTAATTCATTATTGGAAATTAACCCGAAAGGCCGTACAGGTATATGACCTGTACGAATTAGATGGCGATCTAATTTTATATTGATAATTATGATCTTATGCTGAACACAACAATATTTTGCAAATAACGAACAAAACCCAGCTGCTCTAATAACAAACATTCGGTGCAAAGAAGTGTTGGACTGCGTTTGCTTTTTTAAATGAATTAGACCTATTTTGTTCAAGTTCAAATTGAAAAATCTTATTCATAGTTCCACAATCGCGAGACTTAAAATGCAAACAGAAGCAAGACAAATAAAAAACCGACTGCAACACTAGTGACGTTATTTCTTTCACAACACTTCTACATCTGATTTATAGCCGTTACTACATAATAAACACATCACTAGACCACAATAGACCAATAATTACGTATTGTACTGCAACGAGCTATTCAATAGGCTATATCTACGCTTCAGCAGGTGGGGAACATTGTTCGTCAGCTTAGAACATGTTACTAGTGAACTTAACTGTAGTACCAATTACATGTGACTAATAGGTCGATAGTGATAGGATATGGTATTTTATGAGGACACGGTATCATGTAAAAGAATAGTAAGGCTGATGTAAAAAAGAAACGTCACATGCCATCTTCTTTATAGGAATCGCTTTTTCTCTACAATTCTTTTGGTACCTTTTCTACTAGGATTCGCGCTATTACTTATACATCGGTGAAGTAAAACATCGTGAGGAAACCGGCATGTCTTAGAACCAAAAATTCGATGACATGCGACATCTACCAACCCGCACTGGGCCCGCGTGGTAGATTACGGCCCACTCCCTCTCACAGAGAGGAGGCCTGTGTCCCAGCAGTGGGAACATTAATAGGCTGATGATGATGACTTATACATCTTTATATAAAAAAATAGTATATTATATTAGAGCATCAAAAAATTCGTCCGCATCGCTGTCTATCTATTCTATTCTTACTAGCCTTTTCTCAACTATGTTGGGGTCGGCTTCCAGTCTAACCGGATGCAGCTGAATACCAGTATTTTACATGGAGCGACTGCCTATCTGACCTCCACAACCCAGTAACTGGGTAATACGATACCTATTGGTAAGACTGGTGTCAGACTTTCGGGCTTCTGATAACTCGTAACGACTGTCAAAAATCCACGAATGGCAGCCGGGACCAACGGCTTAACGTGCTTTCCGAGGCACGGAGGTGTCTCGGTATGTAAAGATGGTCACCCATCCACTGTAAACCCCGGCAAGCGTAGCTTAACCTGATGGATTGACCCGTGCGGTTGTTATTACTTGCCACGAGCTCCTCGTCCGCATCACTGTCAACAGGAAAAAATTGCCTAAAAAGCTGGCAGCGTTGCCACGTTGAATGGCGATTCTGATTCTTTGGCCCTAAAATATGCCAGCTGGTCATGAAAAAGTCGACCAACTGCTTGGCGCTTGGCTTGGTTTGGCTTGGGTGGACTTACTAACAAAGACAATAAGACATCGCGATGTCTTGTCGTCTTTGTTAGTAAGTTCCATTTTCAGATATTTAAGGACGAAGTACTGCCAGCCCACAAGATTCTTAATAAAAGGTCTAGATACTTAAGAGGGCTATCACAAAATTGCGTTTTGACAGTTCGAGCGCCCGATGCATCGCATAAGTAGCAATTTGGCAGTTGTAATTATGCTTATTATGAGTTATATAATAAAGTTTTTGTTTTTTAAGTATGCAATTTTGTACAAATGTACAATAATAGTTCTTACCCACGAGCTCAAAAAAGTGCCGTCACGCATTTTTTGAAAAACTTGCTTCGGAGTTTTGGCTGTATATAAACAATTAAGAAAAAATTGCAAAAAGCGAGGCCGCTATGTACTATACTAATAACTATTCTCCACAACTGAATAAGTCATAGTCTATCAGTTATTCAGAACAAGAACGCCAAAGTTGCCCATTTAACGCAAAAATCACCGTCGAAATCAGTCGAAATGTAATAGTGCTCTTAAGAACCTCTTAGGAAAGTCTAGCTTTGCAGTTTTATTCAAGTGCTTATTAAACAAAAGCTGCAGCGGCAGCTGCTGTTTTGCGTCATCAGCGAAACTGACAGACGATTTAGAGTTTTGTTTTTAATTCTCCACTGTGATTTTGAGTAATCAGCTGGCCGATAGGCTGATTTACTCGAAACCCACTTGCATTATGTAGCCAAAACTCGGGATAACTAATAGGAAAGTACTATATCAAGTTTAGTCATTATTCTCGTATCTAAACTGAACTTACAAAGCGGCACTACTTGCAACAAGCATGACAAATTATGTCAACCTTAGTACATTTAGAATTAGTATCCTACAGCGCTGCCAGTAACTTGTACAAACCATTTAGCCCCTTTATATCTCCTTCTGTCGTTGTCATTACTCAGACATGCCGGTGGTCTATTTACGAGTACATAATGTACTGCGGGTAATTTTACAATAGTCCACCGATTATATATTTAAGTAAATAGCACAGATACAGTTTATATTCTGCTTGTACTGAGAAAGGTAATAGCTGGCTGTAGGGCGACAAGTATTTGAGCGTTTTGCGGATATTTTTTGGTCTAGTTTTAATGGTGAATGGAGAATAACGATATCGGAAAAAAAAATGTTGTAAGTTTAAGTTTTATATTGCGAAGGGACGGATATTTATCACCACTTTGGCTCAACGCTTTGCGTGGTCGGTTTTTCGTCTGACGTTCAGGTTTCTCCACTTAAAGCAACGGAAACCAAGAATCAGTTCCATATAAAAGTCAAATTGGTCGCACTCAATATCTCTTCTACCAGTAAGCCCTAGTTGTGTTGTTTAGGGTAATTAGTGCACAACGCCCATGCCCAGCCAGAATCGAGTATTTACCTACACAACATTGTCGCACAATGTAGGATTCGATCATACTACGCCAAATACTCGACCGAACTGATCCAAATAAAATAAAAATCTTTCTTTCATTTCTTTTTATACCTTTTTACAAGTTTTTCCAAGGGGTATCGTTTTGCCCAGTAACTGGATTGTGGAGGTCAGGTGTCTACCAGACCTCCACAATCCAGTTACTGGGCAAAACGACAAACCGGATGCAGCTGAATACCAGAATTTTACATAGAGCGACTACCTAGTCGCTCTAGGTAAAATTCTGGTATTCAGCTGCATCCGGTTAGACTGGAAGTCGACCTCAACATACTTAGTTGGGAAAAGGCTAGGCAGATTGATTTTTACCTTTTCATAAGTTACACCTCTAGTAAAAGTCCCGCTATACCTCGACTCCATGGCCCCTCTAACCGCGCAATAGTGTAGGTACGGCCAGTAGGTACGCTAGCCGCGGGCTGTCACGATGAATGACCCGCCACGCCGCCCATACACAATTTCACCGGACTGCGCTCATGAAAAGACCTTTTTTTCTTTTAAACTTTTTTTAAAGCATGATGAGCTCCTTTTTTTAGCCTCGGATATTGTTTGATGGGTCTGTTTTGTCTTTGTTCTGTATGTAGGTGAGATGTGCAGTCTGGTGAATTTAATTGGTTTAAATTTTTTGCGTAAATGTATTTGCATCCTTAATGGTTTGGTTGTGGGTAGAGCCTACGTGTCTTGCAAAGTAGGAAAGGGTTTCTTAACTATTTACTTCGAAATAAAAAATTCTAATACCTACTTTCGAATTGATTGTTTCTTATGTATTTATTTACCTGAACCTGGTTTGGTAAACATTCAAGCTTACCTAATTAATACAAATATGTACATATCGATTTCATTATTAAATTAAATTAAATTCATCTAATTCAGAAATATGTCTTTAAAGTGTTAGTTACAAAAGTCTTAAAACTATTACAGTCATCATCATTCATAAAATCAAAACACAAATAATAAAATCACTCATGTCAAAAAATCATAGACTTGTCATCTCGTCACGTGAAGCAGGATGAACCTACCCAGCACTGCAGACACTGGCCTCTCTGACATAACCCTTGTTATTAAATTATCCTTATTATTGAAAATCAGTCTGTGTTAAAATACTTTTCCAGGGGTAAACTTGGTGTGGCTTTACGTAAAAACCTTAAAAGAAAGTAAGTAAGTCACAAAAATCAATCACACTGCGCCACAAAGTCTAAACAACAACAACACAAAAAGAACTATTCTTTTAATAAACTAGCAAAAAATAACAAAAGGGGATCACCGTCACAGACCCCAAAATTATACCATGCCCGACTATAATCACCCTATCTGGGTTTTTTATCGGGGACCCACAAATCTAATATGAGTAATGACAGGATCGGAGAGTGGGCACTATAAAGCGCCTATTTGGTGCCCCTTGTGTCATATCCGACGATTTATTTGAGACGTAATAATAATGTTTTAAATGTAGATGAAAATGTAAGATTTGTTTTAGAAGTTGGTTTATGAGAAAACAATGGTTGATACGAATGATAGAGTCCGTAGGTCTGAACAATATTGTTGTATTTGGTACAACTTTAATGTGTCTTTTTGGTAATTTTATTTTACTTACTTTAGCCCGTTTATTTTTTATGTGGACTTTAGAAACACATCCACCACTCATAAACTATTCGACCATTTTGCACCTTCCAGTACCCTAATTGCTTCAATACATTACTTTCATAATAAAATTATGTTCGAAAAATTTATCTGTTCAACATCATAAATGACGCAATGAATATTGTTGAAATTGTGTGTTTGTAACTGTCAAAATAAAGAAATTGCTAGTTAGTGTGTTACGCAATTACCCCGCAGGATTTTCCAAAATAATTGTTCCACGTTTCATGATCGTTAACACACTCATGAATTTATATTTTCCAAATATACATATACTCGTAGATACACCTCATTTTGTCATCAGCCTATTAATTTTCCCACTGCTGGGACACAGGCCTCCTCTCTGTGAGAGGCAGTGGGCCATAATCTACCACGCGGGCCCAGTGCGGTTTGGTAGATGTCACATGTCTTCGAATTTTTGGTTCTAAGACATGCCGGTTTCCTCACGATGTTTTCCTTCACCGTTTTGAGAGTAGTGGTAATGAAATTATTTACTCAAAGTAAAGGGCCTGCTTGGGTTCGAACCCACGACCTACAACCCGTAAGTCGAGGCCGTTACTACTGGGCCACCACTGCTGCACCTCATTTTAATTAGGATTAATTTTCGGAACTATTTATGCTAGTGCACTGACCACTGAATGGAACATCTTCCTAACTTCTCAATCTGCTTTACCAACGTTGTCATTCTCCCAGAACTGTGGTTTTCTGCTCAGATACTTAGTTTTAGTAATGTATTTGGTAACGTTACATCATTGTGGTCGACCCCTGAACTAGGACATCCTGTATGACAGGGATTGAGGATTTCTACTATTACATAGATCAATATGTGAAGGCTTAGGTGGCCACGGAACAATTTTGTACCATTTCCGTCGCTCCACTCGGCCACCGCTCCTCGCCGCTGTTTTCGTGCCCGCAGTCTAAAAATAATATAGATGCATGAGTGTAAAATAAAAATGATCTACTAACCTAAGAGCTCTAACTTTTTCAGCTATTATTGATCACAGCATCGCTCCAATCAAATCAACCCTTCCTGTTGACAAATGACGTCATTCCTCATTCTAAATCTAAATCTCACCACATTTCCTTCATCAATCCATTCGTCAATCAATTAGACCCCGTGCCTGCGCGGGCGGCGGGTGTCGTGCGCGGGAGCGTGTGCGCAGCGGGTGCGCCGCGGGGAGCAAGCGCCTCGCGACATGCAGCCTTTGTCTTTGCGCACCTACGTGTTAGTACGGGGTTTTGAAAATAGAATGCTTTTGTTTTAAGGAGACTGGCTGATGAGGAAAATATGTTTTTTAAACCGAGATGCCTCGCGACATGGAGCCTTTTTATTTGGCAAACTACACGTACAAGTTTTGAAAATAGAATGTTTTTGTTTTAAAGAGGTTGGGTGATGTGATGATTCGAGAGCCGAAATATGTTTTTGATTTTATTTTATGACATGTAATCAACGACGATGCGGCGTTCTTTATGAAATATGTTTTCTTAATTGGTAAAAGAATTGTTGGCATTTTTGGGGTAATGAAGGCAAAACTCTATGTCTTTCAGTATTAACAAACTGAACCTTTGTCTATATTGTAAGTATAACGAACATGATCTTAAACTAAAACGAATTTTGCGAAATGGAACCAGTTCTGTGCTTCCCGCTTCTGAGGCCTTCACAAGGTCCACCTTGTGGGAGGCCTTCCAACGCTACGTATTCCGGTACGCGGTCGCCACTATGAACCTTTCGGCCCCATTGGCCATCTGTTCTGCGAGCATGGCAATTCTTCGGGCTTTACCGTGCCGGTTACCTTGGTTCTCATGCGAATCTCTTTATTTCTGATTCGATCATGTAAGGCAATAAGGTAATTCGAAGCAAAGCCCTTTGGGTGACTTTTAGCCTTCTATTATGACACATGCCAATGGAGGCCAATGGAGGTAGGTAGTGCAACCAAATTCTTGACTGGTTGTTACATAATTATGTACCTATTAATTTATTTTATGTAACTACCTAATCACGAAACACTTATGATAATGTGTCCGGTTTGAGGCATAATCATCTCCTTAACTTTTTCCGAACATATTCAGCCTCGGCTTCCAGTCTTACCGGATTCAGATGAATACCAATATTTTACATGGAGCGACTGCCCATCTGACCTCCACAACCCAGTTACTGGGTCACTCGATACTCCTTCGCAAGACTGGTTGTCAGTCCTTCTGGGTTCTGACTACCAGTAAAAACTGTCAAAGATCTACGAATGACAACCGGGATCAACAGCTTAACTTGTTTTCTGAGGCACGGAGAGGTCTCGATAATGGATGTGTCCGGTTTGAGTAGGTATGGCGTTTTTATTTCGACGATGACAGCCTATGTCCTGCAGCGATTTCAATTTACTTATCAGCACTCGTATCTAGAATGTTTACTGTTTAATTATATTTAAACTTTCTCATAAAGAACTTTTTAGAACATATTAAAAACTAGCGTGTGGAATGCTTTATAAAGGCCGTTTTATTGTTTCCATTAGGAAACATGGCAACTCGCTTTTAATAGCGAAAGCTTTATACCATAAAACCTATTTTAAAGTTTAATTATCGACATTCAAACTTTCCTGAGAAATCACTCAACGCTAAAAAGTAAAAAATCCAATGGTTTCATAACTTTTTATTTCATTCTGGAAAACGAAGTTACCTATTACCATCTTTCTTTAATGTTTTTCGTGCTTTACTGCTCCGGCAAGTACCAATGTGACTTTTTCAATTCATATACTGTACTGTCTGAATTTATCTTAAACTTTACTGACATCAGTAAAGGAAAACATCGTGAGGAAACCTGGAGTTGTAGTTGACTGACGAGCAATATAAAAAAGCCACTAGCAAAGTGCCAAAAAATCTAAATATCTCCTAAACCACACCAGTTAGCTACATGAAGTAAAAAAGATCTTGAAAATTTGCAAGGTGTTTTTTGTGTGCTATTACTTGAATGTTGCTTTTTACTTCAAGAAGCTATCTTGTGTGGTTTCGGAAATATTTCATGATAAGTTAGTGGCTTTTTTTATATTGTTCGTTAGTGTATAAGTCAGAAATCGCCAACCCGTCTTGAGCAAGCGTGGTCATCAATGCTCGAGCCTTTTTTAAACGAAAAGAGGCTTTTGCCCAGCAGTGGGATAATAATAGGCTGGTATTTATTATTATTATTTCATTTATTCATTTTTACTATACATATTGTTTACATTTTTAAATATTTTTACAAAATTCATTAAAAAAAACATTTAAAAATATAAAAAATAGTAGCCCACCGGTATCGGGAACAGGGTCCAAGCCACCGGCGGTCAGGGCTCCAGAGAGAGGAACCTCCTGACAATGCGAGCCGTGTCCAGGAGTACCGCTCTCTGAATCAAGCCCTTGACCCAGCTGCCTAACGAGAGCCTCCTTAGGTGTTGGTCGAGGCTCTTGGCAATTAAGCCATTGGCTGATACGACTATCGGCACAATGATCGCTGAGTCCACATCCCACATGTCGACAACCTCGCGAGCCAAGTCAAGATACTTGATTTGTTTATCTTTCTCGGCTTTCACGAGGTTGCCGTCATGCGGGACCGTTATGTCAATGATCATTGTGCGCCGCTCTACTCGGTCCACCACCACTATATCAGGTTTATTTGCAACAATAGTCCTGTCAGTGATGATGGAACGATCCCAGTACAATGTGATATTGCCATTTTCGAGAACTGGGTCGGGCACATACCTGTAGTACGGCACTTCAGATTCCACAAGGCTGTATTTCAGAGCAAGTTGCTGGTGGATAATCCTGGCTACAAGGTTGTGTCTATGCAAGTATTCTTCGTTAGCTAGACGAGAACACCCGGAAATTATGTGTCGGATTGATTCTCCCGGACGGTGGCATGCCCGACAAATGTCAACCGTGCCGTCCTTCACAATGAATCTCCGGTAATTGTTCGTCATCATAACTTCGTCCATAATTGCACAGACAAAACCTTCGGTTTCCCCAAATAGGTCACCAAAACGCAGCCAGGCTACGGACGCTAGGAAGTCTACATCGGGTCCATGTAGGGCCCGGAAGTAGCGTCCGTGAAGCTCCTTACTCTGCCATACCTCCTTGCGATCGTTAGTGTCAAGCACTACAGGCTTGCGCCAGTTCTCTTTAGCCAAGGAGAGCGGGGTAAGGCCCTTGTCCACCGTGACCACATCTCGATGCATCCCCACGTCGGCTTCTAGGAAATATTCCCTAAGACTGCATATCTCGCGATTGTGGAGGGTCTTAGCGTTTAAAAAGCCTCGACCTCCACACTTTCGCGGGATATACAGTCTCATTACCGATGACCGTGGGTGATGCATTCGATATGCGGTCAACAGCGTACGGACCCTCCTATCCAGGGCATCGAGTTCGGTCTGAGTCCATTTGAGTATGCCGAAAGAGTACATTAAAACCGGCATGACCCAACCGTTGAAGGCGCGCACCTTGTTGCCGCCCGATAGAAGGCTATTAAATACTTTCTTCAGGCGGCCAAAGAAGCGCTCCTTCAACGATTGCTTCATGTCAGTAACGTTAATGCCCAACGCTTCCGACATACCCAAATACTTATAGGTTTCGGATGGGGAGAGGGCTCTAAGGTTTATGGAATCCGAGAGTTGGGTTCCCACGGATTCCACAATCTCCCCTCGCTTTACATGCATGACCGCACATTTGTCCACACCAAATTCCATCCTGATGGCACTACTGAAAGTTTCAGTTATTTTCAGTAGCTCCATCAGTCGCAAATTGTTGGGGGCAAAGAGCTTTAGGTCATCCATGTAGAGGAGGTGAGATATAACCTGACCACCTCTCCTCAGCCGATAGCCTAGACCTGAATCCTCCAGCAGTGTGCTTAGAGGATTCAGGGCTAAGCAAAACCAGAGCGGACTCAAACTATCGCCCTGAAATATGCCTCGCTCGATCCTTATCGGTTCGCTATTCCTTTGGATATTTCGACATCCTGGATAGCGAAGGACCGTCCTCCATTGCCCCATACATGACATCAGGAAGGTGCGCAGAGTTGCATCTACTTTATACAACTCCAGCACCTTCATGAGCCATGTATGTGGCACCGAGTCATAGGCCTTCTTATAATCTATCCAGCATGTCGACAGATCCTTTCGGGAGCGGCGAACCTGTTGGCTAATGGCCATATCAATGAGGAGTAGCTCCTTAGTACCGCGGGACCCGTTCCTACATCCATTTTGAGAGGCAGACATAATTGAGTTGGTGTCTACATGATTGTTAATTTTAGCTCTCAAAATGGATGTAAGAACTTTATAGACCGTCGGTAAACACGTGATCGGTCTATAATTTTTGGGTTCCGCGGTGCTACCGGATTTATGAAGCAGGTGGGTGACTCCTGTTGTAAGGAACTGGGGTAGCGAACCAGACTCCAAAGCAGTCTGGTACTGAGCCGCCAAGCGAGCGTGCGACCTTGTGAACCATTTTATCCAGAAGTTGTGCAGCCCGTCCGGCCCTGGAGATTTCCAGTTAGGCAACGGACGGACTGCACGAGCTACATCTTGGGGGCAGATGGTAATAGCCCCCATTTCTGGAATCGGGTCGCAGGCTCGCTCGACTTCCTGAGTCCAGTAACCTTCGGTGTGACTGACAGGCACTGACCAGATATTCCGCCAGAAAGAACACATGGCATCATCATCTGGTAGGCGCGTGTCAGCCACACCTTGGTCCGGTCGCTCCCAAGCCCTATAAACCCACCTTTCGTCACTCTGGAAAGTGCGATTCTGGGTGTATCGCTCCACTCGCCGCTTATACCTACGGATACGGTTCGCCCATGCATACACTTTCTGCTTCAGGAAGTCAATGCGCTCTGTAACACGGGCCATATAGTCCTCAGGGCTGATATCAGTCCCTGAGAACGCCCGCCTCACAAAGCGCATCACTCTAGGGCGATTATTGCCCTCCCTGAAGCAGATTAGTTTGCCGATGAGCGCTCTGGCCCCACCAATACGGTGCTCAATCCTGCACTGCCAAGCTGGTACGGCTGGTTTCGGTCGGGTAGCTCCAGAGTCATTAGCAAATTTGACGTGAGCTACACGACATGCCGCTACAGCCGCGCAGTACAGAATTGAATGAGTATCGGTGAGGTCTTCGCAGCCATCAAAATAATTTGATAGCTGCGAATCCAGAACCGCCACCAGCGCCCTATTTTTGTTATGCATGGGCAAACGAGGTAAACGTGGTCTAAGTTCGGGCGGCATGTTCCGGTATTCCCGAATCGCACCCTCCAAAGCACTCCTCAATTCCTCATTGCACTGGGTACTTACGTTTGTAGCCCTGTCATCAATCCCCTCGTCAGCTTGACTTGTAATTAACTGCGGTGGTACTATTACAGTCTGCGACGGGGGGGCGATGACATGGCTACTCTGCATTTCGATTCGCAGGCGATCAAGTGCAGTGTCATCCAACATGTGATTACGTTGGATGACCCGCACCTGATCCGACAGTCGTTGTGCCGAAACGTTGACAGCTGGCTCAAGCACCTGAAAAAGAGAGAGCATCCGAACACGGTACGCGGTCAGGTTGTTTCCCCCCTCTGTAGCCCCATAGTATGAGCGCATGACGTTTTCGTTAATGGATTGTGTCCATCTCATGCGCTGCACACTTCCGCCGGAAGCTGGGACCCTATCAGAGGCCGGTGGGCCTCGAGGTCCTAAGCCGTCCGGTGGCCGGCGTCCTCCCCGTCGACGAGCAGGTGGTGGCGTCGTGGGCGGAGAGAAATACTCGTCGCTCGAGCTCGACGCAACTGCCGCGGCTGGTGTCGTCCGAGCGCTCACAGTGGGGCTGGGTACCGGCGGCGGCGGCGAGGCGGAGCTGAGCGACGAGTCCGGAGGTAATAGGCGTGCTCGACGTGTGGCCGATCTTGTCAACATTTTTTATTTGTCTTCATTTTCCCATTTTTCAGATATTTCATCGGAGGTGACATCTGTCATGTCACCTCCGATTCGGCAGTTTTTATTAAATTTCTTTTACATTTTGGTGTGTCTTTTTGATCTCCTTGTTGAATTTGTTGTGGTTTTTTGGTTTAGTTTGAATTGAGCAAACAACTCTTGATATGGTGCGACTAAATTAAAATAGGGAAACTGTGAAAACAATACGTGCAGTTGACACGGTGTTGCCATGTTTTATTATTATTATTATTAGATATGGTAAGACAGCCACGAAACAGTAACAAGGGGGAGGATCTTGTTACTGTTTCATGGCTATCTTGTACAGGGTGATTTGAAAAGAAACATAGGAAACTTTTCAATCACGAGTAAATTCAATACCTACGATAATTACGCACAGCACTAACAAGCTAATGCAAAGAGCTGTCAGAATTAATAAAGTAGAGGTATCGAGTGTCGACGCGTGGCCGACAATGGGCCAGTGTTTTTTATTCGTGGCTGGTAATGGGCGCCGCGTGGCGTTACGAGGGCGTATTGTCGGCCACCCTGAGTGGTACAGCGTTATGATACGGTAACTAAGTACTTGATGTGTTCCACCTTAAATTTTTCTGCACGTGTGTTTTTGTATAAAAAAGTAACTGCGTTTGTGAGGAATGATTAGGGTGAGGTAATACTTAACCGGTCGTCTGATCAATGTAGATATTGTGTTGATCTCTTTGTTTGCGGAATTTCCAAAGAAGCCAAAAATCGTATACCTACTTCTTTCTTTCATACGTTTTTTGCAATTTGCAAGTCAGTGTCAGGTTGTATCTTGATTAAAATATGATTTGCACCCGTAACAATTGTGGCTTTACAGATTTATAATCACTACAATCAGCACTGCTACTCCATATGTTAGCATAATTCTCAAATGTTATGATTTCATGAAATAGTCCTTCAATAGGAATACATGAACTTAAGAGAGTTGTATTGATGATTTTTATGATTATAATTCTATAAATAATAAACATTTGATACGATCGCAAATCATATTTTAATTAAGATACAACCTGACACTGACCTGCAAATTGCAAAAAACGTAAGAAAATTTGAATTTCGCGGGCTACCTTGGTGCATCCCCCTGAAAAATAGTTACACACGTTTTTATCATACAAACCTACGAATAATAAAATAACTATATTATTTTCTGAAAACAAAACCATTTTGTTTACAGCAAAATGCACAAATGAGTAATATTTTCAGAACCGATATTTTTGAAACTGAAATGAAAACAAACAAATAATTGCGGATAAATAATATTTCTTCATAATTTTTTTAAATGCGAGTACTTTAATTGGCCATGCAACGAAATATAATAAACAATTTGCCTTTTGAGCGACTGAATTATTTCTGGGTGAAATCGTTCGCATTATAAAATTTTCGCGCCAATATGCAAAATAAATGCATAGAGCACGCGCCACCTGCCAGTTCAATTTGAATTTTGAATTTCGAACGCTCTCAAAACTTATCTGCGTGATGCGATTTGCGGCACGCTAGCGATGCGAGGGCGCGAATCGGAGGGAATCGATGCTTAAAATCACATTCAATTCGCGATTTAAAATCAATTTGATCCTTTGATGCGTTGTTTTAAGTTGTGTTATCTGATGTCTTTTTGAATCAAATAACCATATAATTTTATTGTGGTCTTCTGGCATTCTTTAGCTAAAGTACTGACTTTGTGATTTCACTTTCACACTGTTGATTATATTTTTTCTCGCGAATTATGAATTCCTGGAAGCTTTCACCTTCGTTCACTTCATTCTTTATTCATGCAGAAGAGAGATGTTTAACATAATAGGTATGTGTAATAAATTCCACTACCTACATAACTAGTGTTAAGTTAAAATTCTTCGAAATAATATGTTTTCCGCTTCGTCATTTACATCCTCAAGCACAGATAATAATTATAATTATTACCTATAATCTTATTCTACCTCCACATTAAAGTTTCAACATGAATTCATTATCCGACCCATTCCAACAACCGATCTCCGTGGTTACTTGACGCGCATCGACGCACCTGTTCCGATTCGAATATCGAATTACCATAATCGATTTGGGGGTAAGCCACGCGATGTGCTCTATGATGATGCACAACCCTACTCTTCCTTGTACTCGAGGTTTAAGTCCGTATTCTAAAGATAGAACGAAGCTCTATGGGTCTCGATTAAAATTAGATTCGAGTTAAGATCAGTATAAAAACAGTAATACATCCAGATTCATATTACTATATGCTTAGTATCCTAAATCATATTCTTGAGATTCCTATCAAGCATTATACTAATAAGGCTTGACATGAATCTCAAGAATATGATTTTCTTAGGTACTGAGAAGACAAACCTATCGTGCAAAGCAAACGAAAAAAAAAGAAGAAGAAAAAAGTTAAGGCTCATCATCACATACGATCAATATTGGCTAGACATCTGCAGCCGGATAAAGGCCTCTCCACAGTTACACGCAAGGAACTAACAGTTAGAATAAGGCTGTTATTACAATCATTCAGTTTGACTTATTTGGTAATGGCAGTAGCTCACCGTCAAGAAGTAATTTATTTTTCGTGTCGAACGTTACCAACAGCGATGAGAAAACAAAAATAGAGATCGGAAAATAGCAGATGATTTTACAAAAAAAAAATGCTTAATAAAGCCGTTGTAGGTAAGTATTAAAAAAGTTGTGTACTTTTTTATCCACACAATAAGACTTATTTTTCCAAAGTTTTAACAATATCTACTAGGGGAACACAGCCCAATTATTCTATTAAATAAATAAAAGAACTTAGCTTCTGCTCGCGACTTCGTTCACGTAGAAGTTGTAAGACACCACAATATAACTACTAAAATAACAGCCACATTTTTATAAAACTTCCCTGTATACTACGTTTGTAGTTTTGGTCTCAGCAGCCAAAATATAAAGACAGTCGGGATCGACTTCCCAGCAACAGAGGTACTAATTTTTTCTGAAAGTTATGGACAGTTTTCTAAATAGAATCGTTCGCAGATCTCGTAGCAATTACTATTTTTCAAAAATATTCAATGTTCAGTTTTGACTCGTTACGTTTTTATTTTATGTATAGTTTTGGTAGTAAATTCGCTGTATTGTAGGCCTAATAAATCAAGGGATAATAGTGACCGCAGCTTTATGAGTGATCGCGAAACAACAACAAATCACTTTTTGGGGATGAATGTGGTCAAATTGCAGCCATATTTCAAGATTAAAAATTCTCTAAAATGAGATTTTGAATTTCGAACTTTTTAAGAATTACGACTCTGTGGTTTAATAAGAACTGCCTACTGCAGTGGTTACCAAAGTTGACTGGACCACGACGCGCGAATTCGAGATTCACCTCTTGGCTGTCATGGAAAAAAAGGCATAACTATAATGAATGAAGGACTTTGCAGATAAGAAAAAAAAACATTTAGTTACAATCGAAAATTTTATTACCCAATTAAACACAAGGAGTGCTATTGCTATTTCAATGAGAATTATTATTTGTTTCCTTTTTTTGTCATTATAGCTTTAGCATCAACTTTAATTTTAGTTACTTTTAATAGCCAAGACTTTGAGACGTACAATTTAAGTCGTTTTAATATAAATCCGACCTGAAAATATTTTTTCAAGGCCCACCCAATATTGGTCCGCGACCCAAACTTTGGAAACCACTGGCCTACTGAATTTAGAAAGGCCAATTTTACGGCAATGAAGTGTATTTTGTAGGCCCAACTAAAATACCATTGCCTCCTAATAAAAAAATCATAAAATTGGCCTTTCTAAATTCAGTAGGCCAGTGGTTTCCAAAGTTTGGGTCGCGAACCAATATTGGGTGGGCCTTGAAAAAATTATGTAGAATAAAGATAGAGATGACCTGGAATAGATATAAATATTGCTTGATAAGAAAAATAAACAAAAGTTTAGGATATAGTACCTAAATACAAAACAACTTAACTTTTAGTATTGCTCTTCTGTAACCATTTAAACCCACTTTTCTCGCACATTAAACAACAATTACTCTGAAATTTTCGAAATTCTAAATTCTGGGGACTTGCGTGCGGCATCCAAGCATCCAAGATGGCGGAGCAATCAATCAGTCAAATTATATTGTCTTAGAGATCGAGCCAAATCGTCCCGATCCGGGCCCGAAACTTTACCACGACGGATTAAATTGTTCTAAATGGTACGTAATTGTAAATATATTATAGTATTTTATAGATTGAGCTTAAATTGCGTTGTTTTTTTTAGGTTCAAGTGGCGGTCGTGACTTATGGTGAAGATGGAATGTCGTCCATGTAATGGTTAAGTGTTAGTAGGTATAGGTAGGTATCTTGGCTTACCAATTACGTCATAGTCTGTGTGTCACTGCTGTCATTCTAAAACATCATATTTCTGTCAGCATCTGTGAACTATGACATATACTAAAGGAGTTCTGTCTAGTTTCTCTTACAACCACAGAATCACATCAGTCGCTTCAGGAAGAAGGTGCTGATGATGTGATTCTGTTCCTTTTTGAAAGTTCTAACTCTTTTTTAATTTTAAGTGACTTTGGTATAACTATTTATTTTATACCTAGGTTTGTTTTTCTTTTGTATTTTACCAGTCTTACCAAGGGGTATCGTAGTACCCGGTTACTGGGTTGTGGATGTCAGATAGGCAGGCGTTCCATGTAAAATACTGGTACTCAGCCGCATCCGGTTAGACTGGAAGCTGAGCCCAACATAGTTGGGGGGAAAGCGAAGGGCTAAGTAGAGGTGTAACTATAGCACACCCACTTGTCGCCAGCTATGTTAAAGTCCCATGTAATAGGGGGCGATATATTGCTATCAACCGAGCACAAATCCAGACTGCTAGCGCTACTAAGAAATTTCAGATGGAAAAACCATCTAAAAACCCAATAACATTATACCCGACCCGGGAATCGATCCCAGGTCCTCATGCTCAGCAGTAGCGCTTGCGACTACTGGACTAACGAGGCAGTGTCCAGGATAACTTACATTAGGTATAATCTTATCACCAAATAAATCAACTAAAGTCGGTAAAAAACTAATACCAACTGCAGTCGTGCATCAAATTTTTTGTAGGTACAATCAAAATATGAAAGGTTAGAGTCAATCAGCTTATTATCAGATTAGTCAGATGATCCTTTAGTCGAATTATTATAATTTAGCTTCGTGTTAGTCGATTGTTTTGTTGCACTCGACTAAAATACTGCTCGGATCGTTTTAAAAAGTAAATTTTGATTGATAGATGTATTTTTTGTAATTTGTAAATACAATATGGTGATCATGATGTTTCGTGTGTTTGGCTATTAAGAGAGAGCTGCTTTTGAAGTGGTATTTATTATTTAAGAACTCGTGGCTAAGTAATAACAGCCGCACGGGTCGATCGATCAGGTTAAGCTGTACTTGCCGCGGTTGGTCCGTGGATTGGTGACCATCTTTACACATCAAGACTCCTCCGTGCCTCGGAAAGCACGTTAAACCGTTGGTGCCGACTGTCATTTGTGGATCTTTGACAGTCGTTGTAGGTCGTCAGAAGCCCGAAAGTCTGACAACCAGTCTTATCAAGGGTAGCGTATTACTCAGTTACTATGTTGTGGAGGTCAGATAGGCAGACGCTCCATGTAAAATACTGGTATTCAGCTGTATCCAGTTAGACTGGAAGCCGACTTTATATTTATTCTTGTACCTAAAGTAATCTTTTTGTGTCGTGCTGGTCAAGGTATGCGTTTGAGTTTTTGAGTTTGAGTTAGGTTCAGATAAAGCGCTAGATCAAGGTAAAATATTAGCAAAGTTGCCTGATCAATACTTAAAGGCTTTGTAAAGGTAACGGAATATCGTGACCTGATAGGAAAGCTCTTTTGTTCTTCATTTATATTATGCTGGTACACACGTAGTGACTTTAAGGTAGATTTCCACTAAAGCGGAGACGAGCGGAGCTGAGCGCAGCTGACCGGAGACATGCAGGTATCGTCCAATCATCACAGACAAGACGAAAGACGCGATGGGGAGTTCCATTGTGATTAGTCGATTCCTGCAGGTCTCCGCTCGTCTCCTTCAGTGAAAACGCACTCTTAGTCACCGGCGACTCGCTGGCGATTTCAAAATCTCAAGACCACACAGATTTTGACAGACGATTTGTCAATAGCGATGTCAAAATCTTAATTAGACTCTTAACTATCTAAAGTATTTTTCGCCGCACTTGATGATAGAGGTAACAAAATCCCCCAAATCATAAAACAAACGCGATAATACATCATAATAATGCCGAAACACAACTAACACCCAAAATCACAACATAACCTCATTATGTTCACAAAAAACGTCGGTATTTTAATGTTCCTCTAAGTATAGGGTGCTCTCTCACTGATGTCGCGAGACCACGTGGTCCCGCACTAATCTACATAAACACGATGACCCGACATAGTTCAACGCAACCTTTAATTTGATACATAAAATTTTAATAACATAAAAATTATAATTTTCCAACATAATTATGGACCGTTTCAACAAAATGTTAGTGGATTTATATGTAAATAAAGTTTCAGTTCAGTGTTATGATGATTCTTATCTTATCAGGCTCATATCTGGCAGTTTGTATTGATGTTCGTATTAAAACCTTCTTAGAAATTGCCTGCTTTATCTGTGGTAAAAGAAAAAAACTTGACGTATCAGCTGTGTGGATTCCCGCCCAAGTTGTTTATGTCGGTGAAGAGATTTCCGTTGTAATGATACCAATGATAAAATAGACGGGAGATTCTTAGTTCTAGGTTTGCTGGCACGACATCCCATTAAGAACAATTTGAGCGAATTCAAACTAAACATTAAAACAACATTGCATTTCTGCGTTTACCTACATAAGCAGATTTAGAACGACGTTCTAAAAACTGCTAAGTTGCTAACTGTAATGTAAGACTCTCTGGCTAGCCATAGACAACATAGTGGAACCTTTTATTAACTAAAGTTGATTGTTTGTAACACAAATGCAGAATATTAGACACATTTACGTACCTACTTAAATCAAAACCTAATGGTAGGTACCACAAAGCTATGTTAAACTTAACATGAAATGTAACTTACGTTGAAACGAACATGCCGTCAAAATATAGGATGCAATGCAACATGAACTATAACATAACATGTTCAACATTTCGAAGCCAACAAAACATCTCTATAATTTGAAAGGAGAACGTGCAGTACCGTTCACAAGCACAAAAACTCAAGTTTCCACAAACAATATATTTATTTATTGTTTTGCCCATAAAATACGGCCAATGTCTATGTTTAGCTCAATTACAGGTGTGGGCCAACGGGGCGCAATTATAAAACGTTTTGTGACTTACCCGACCTCAATTATGAGAGGTTCCTATTGTTTTTGTGGATTTTTATTGATTTTCTGACCTTTGAGGTCCTTTTGAGTGGTTGTAGGATAGATTTAATAACTATTTTCGGTTTTTAGAAGGTTGTAATTAAATATCTACCTATGAGCTAAGTTTACCAGATCTCTTAAAAATTATAATGTAGTTAAAACTTGTATTCACAATTATTTCGTCTACCAGGTTGTTGAGGTTGGTAACAGAAGGCAAAGGGCGATTCAGTGAAAGTCTTCAAGTATCAATAATGATTACGGTTATTTTTCTTTTTTTTCGGTTATTTTATCAATTAATTCACTCAACTAGGGACCATAATTAGGCCACAAAGGACTAGAAATTGTCAAATTGAATACCCTAGCGGCGAGAAATGAGTCAGGACAAAGATGAAAAATTAGGACATTAAATCAGCAATTATAAGTAAAGTCTTGGCACGGTTTTTACGACTTGACAAAACATCGAGATTTCTTAGATAAACGTAAATTTAATACTAACGTATTATACACATAAACCTTCCGGAATAAATTCCCTAAACAATGGTGAAAACCTCATCAAAATCTGTTGCGTGGTTTAGAAGAACAACGCGGACATACAGACAAACGCCAAAAACGAGTTTCTTTGAAGATAATAAAAACAAGAAGAGACCAGTGACGATCACATTATTTATCGCTATCGAGTTGAGGATCAATCTATGACTCTATGATATCTGACATTTACGAGTAGGTATCAATGGAAAAGTTCAAACAGGTAAATCACTCATTACTAACGATAAATAGACGTGCGTAATTTTCTGAGAATGTCTATGATATGATGCGTCACCTTGGCCCTGAACAGCCAGTACCGTTCACAATAGGAGACGAGCTAATGTCAGAAACCACATGGACTGGGTATTTGATAAACGGTGCTATTATAACCTTTATTTTCATTTGATCGACATATTGCAAATTTAATGATAAATATCGTTACAATTATAACAATGGGTTTTCTCATTTGATGAAACGGAGGAAAATCTAAGATAATATATATACATATATATCTAAATAAAATTTTGATTCAGTTCAGAAGAAAACAGTACATACAAGAACATTATAACAGATTACATAGGTGCTAGATTTTTACAAATTCCATGAAGCCTACTAGGATTACCTGTATCGTGGGGCCCAGACTCTTCCCGTCCAGATAGGTATCTGTACCGATTTGATTTAAGATTTGGAACAAACATTATGGTGACTGCGATGAACAATCTATAAAACTTGACTCTGTTAATTATAAGATGCGACAAAGGTTAGGAGTTGGTATAACAAAGTAGATATTGTATGTTATTGGATGATTGCAAAATTAATGAAACGACACACTACTGATATACATCAACACTCCGCCATTGAAAGGGAGCAAAATAACCCACAACAAAAGCAGAACTTATTTTGACCAGTGCGAGTTGGAAAAATGAAGACCAAACAACCAAATAAAGATACCAACTACAAAAAGAAAAAAATGTTACTGGGCTGAGAAAGAGAGACATTCCTGAAGCAACAGACTGCGTTAGGTTCAGAAAAGGACCAGACACAAAGTATCTAGATAGTTATTTATATATTTATCACAATTACATTTGTTACTCATCATCATCATCATAATCAGCCTATTAATGTTCCCCCTGCAGGGACACAGGCCTCCTCTCTGTGAGACGGAGTGGGCCGTAATCCACCACGCGGGCCCAGTGCGAGTTGGTGGATGTCATATGTCTTCGAATTTTTGGCTCAAAGACATACCGGTTTCCTCACGATGTTTTCCTTCATCGTTTTGAGAGCAGTGGTGATGAAATAATTAACACAAAGCACCTGTGTAGGTACGAACCTACGACCAACAACTTGTAAGCCGCGGCCGTTTCCACTGGGCCACCACTGCTCTTCACTGCATTTTGTTACTTCAAAAAAAGAATTATCAAAATCGTGTCACATTGACGAAAATATCGATGAACATACATAAAAAAAACATAAGACGAACATAAAACCTCCTCTTTTTTTTAAATCAGTTGAAAAGGACAAATATTTGGAGGGATTAGAACGACAGACATTTCTGAAGCAGCAGACGTTAGGACCAGACATGAGGTATCTAAGTAAGTATGCATCACAATTACATGACATTGGCATCAGCATCGAGGCCTAATAGTGAGTATCACATTATAGTCGAGTAATAGAGGTGCACCTCGCGTGCCTCGCCTCGTCCCCAATTCCCGAATACCCGAGTAATTGTAGTGGACACGAGTCTCGGAATATTTCGAATTTTTACCAAATTATACACTAGTTTGAAGGAATTCTCCAAAATCATTACTGAGAGGTGATCTAGTGTTGATTTTTGTTTCTTTTTAGATAGTCGCTAGTATTAACTTCGTCTACATTCCGATCGAAATTGAATCGATTTCCGATGATTAATCAGAAAAGGATTTGAAGTTTTGAACTTTAGTTTGTAAAAAATGTGATTTATTGTTAACGATTTAAGATTTATTTGGTAATTTATGCTTAGTTTATTAAATGTTTAAAAACAAGGCAAGTAGATGACCTTCAATATAATTTGAGCAGCTGCATCAGATTTATTTCAACTAAATGAACGTAGGATGAATCCAACGAAAAGATAAAATATTTTTAACACACCATTAATCTACAAATGCGTTACGAAACGCTAATGATTAAAAATGGCGACCTGTAAAAAAATTACAAATGACAATCTAATTCCTAATTTAATTTCCAACTTTCCGAATTCGAATAACAAAAAATACCGTTACAGAATTATTCTAAATTGGAAAACTTCTAACGGGATGGCGCGTGACTAATAGGTCGGCTAAAACAAAACGACATAAGTAAGAAAATGTGAATTTATCAAATGCAACTGACAGTTTTGTAATTTTTAATTGATGACCCATGGGTCGGGTCGCTGCGGTGAATTAGACATTAATGAGCTGATAATGTGTGAGGCAATTTTTTGTCAGAAGTTTTTAGTTTTTTTTTATTTTTCTTTTGTGTGGTACATTGTTTGTTTATAGACTTCTGTAATGCCTAAAGGTGTGTTATGATGACTACTATTGTGGAATTTTTTGTTTCTTTTTTCTTGGACTAATTTAGTTCTTGTTTTATGTGTGCTGCTCAATCAAGAATTATTCCGATCTGCCACCCTGCGTTGTGGGTGATCGTTGATCGGATACTTCTAGCAGTGCAGACACAAAATATACAAATACATGGTTCGTGAGTTTGAAATGATTGCAATTACTGACACGGCGACGATAACTGACTTTTAATTATTTTATACTGAAGATCACGTCTAAACGAGCTAAGATTGATTTGGAAAAAATATATATTAAATATAAATCATTTTCTTAATAACTTAATATAGGAATATTTTAGATTATGTTTATATAACAAAGTGAAATAAATTTTTAAAGTTATGACGTCTAACGAAACAAAATCTATTAAGCGTATTTTTCTAAAACTTTCACCATTTTAAAGATAATTTAAATAATGCTCTTTTAGTATACGTGTTTCATTTAAATACCATTTGTTTTATGTATAATAAATTATTAATGCGTCTAATTTGGGACAGCGCTCCTTCATGGGCGAATCCTATTACTGGCTGGACGGTGGACGTACGATGCGTTGCGTGAGCTCAGTACAGAACACGCAAGCTAACCACTCAAGGTCACTGGCATATAGGTAATCTGTGTCTTAACGTTTCCTCATACAGTACAATTAAGTATTAATTACATTTGAAAAACAATTTCAAGAATTTAAATAGATAGAATATTCTTTATTATGTACACCATAAAAATTACAAATATGATTACAGTAACATTTTACTGTGCTTTGTTTCTGCTAGGTATAGGAAATTACGACGACTCTTCCTACAATACAACACGTTTAACCATTTTTTTTAAATAAGTATTATATCTTAGTAGCTAAAATTATAATTTCTTTTCATAACAGCTCCATATTATTATACCTAATTAAACAAATTAGCTATTCACATCAAATAAATGCGTCATTATCCTTTGTAACATAAAAACGGGCTTATTTTGCAAACTTTCAATATAATGAGAGTTTCCAAAAACATTTCCGCGCCGACCAAATGTCCAACACCTCGGGGTGGTTATTAAACACACACGGGTAGGCGTGCGTTTCCACAAGAAATTAATTATCACAAATTATCCGAATTATTCGCGATGGCAAACCCGAAAAATTGACAATGTCGTCACCGCAACGCAAGAGGTCGGACCACACAATGGTTTGACAGCTGTCATTTGATTTTTTTTGTTTACTTTAATTAGAATTTCGCTCAAGGGAGTTGGCGGTTTTTCGTTTATTATTGTTTTTGGAACTTGTTACTTCCTTATTTCAGAATGAGATGTAATCTGCCTGTAGGTCCTGTGAAGCTGGTAATTTCGTGATGATAGAAACAGCAATATAATTAAGTAAATACAGACAAAGTTGAATGGGCATTTGCTCACATATAGAAAACCATATATAAGTATAGTTACATAATATCTCTGACCGAAAAACGCTAGGTAAAATGCTTCCGCCGGGGACACAAAAACGAGTAGAAAATGTGTAAAGAATACTTACAACTTATAGGTAATTAAGAGCCAACTCCAATGACAGAGCAAAGTTTTAGATAGATAGATAAAACTGAACAAACACTGAATAAATTTCAGTGCATACAAAAGACACACAAAAGCACAATTAAATGACAAAAAATTACAAGAATAGGTGAATATATATAAAAAAACAAGATGCCAATATACAAAAAAGAAAAACATATGATAATGATGATAATGATGATGATGTTTTTGTTTGATAAAATACGGGAATAATATTATGGAATGGAGGAAACTATTTTCAAAATTTGAATTATATGGCTATACATTCAATTCTGTATAGCTTCTGTATGTTAAACTGTACCTATAGGTACCATTTCCACATTCAAACATGATATAAAAATACATTATCCTTATAACAACTAAGTCCCTTTCTAATTTTATTCTTCCTCACATTGTTAGGTAAAAATGTATTTGTAAGAAGAGGTTCTTCTCCCCTTTGGGGTTCGCCCCTCAACAGGAAAACCCGAAATCCGTTCCCCACACTTTTCCAAGATAAACATAGTAAGATGCGTCCAATGTATGAAGGGAGGTGCTCGGCATATATTAATAACAACCTCCTTCCTATATGTTTTCACTGTTCTGTTCTGTAAGACCTTGTTGCTTTGCTGTAGGGTATAGGTATATCAATATTTTGTGCTGTGTTTCTCATTATGAGTTTTTTCGTTTTGTTGGTTGATTGGTTGAAAAAAAGCTGTGTTTTATACGAGTTTTGTTTTGTTACTTCGTCTTGAACTGAACCCGTTCAAGACAATTGAAAGCTACTATTGAAAGTGTTTTTAAATGCTTCAAGCTTGCGAACTATAGAAAGGAAAGGATTCTGTAGAATATTTTATGCATTGTAGTAAGTAAACTTTACACTAAAAAGGCCTTTTCAATGAAAACATAAAGTAAACAGGTGGTATTAACTATTAACAATACCAACAAAAATGAAAAAAAACTTAGCGCAACGAATCCAAACACGCTGACACCGAGCCTACACAAATAGCAGCAAAAAGCGAACAAAACGATGCGCCCGCGCAAATCTGACACAACGGACGTATCCACTACAAACGAGCTATTCAAACATGGAACACAAACGTCACGTATAACTGCTCACTTAACCCTACAATAGCCATAAAGAATTACAATTAATCGCCGCGACGAGAAATGCCACCGCGCCGGTAAAAAAACGTCAAAATATTGTCGGTAGATGCGACATGGTACCCCCACCGGCGGCTACCGGGTAGCCAATAGGGAGGCGCGGTCGAGGCCCGCTACCGCTTTTTAGCCAATGGCGTTCCCTGGGGCGGAGCCTCGAGCTACGCACGGTGTTTCGCCCCCAGCTAAAACCTTTTCGCCTGCAGTCGTTTACAGATAAGCCCGCGGGATGGTCGATTATTATTACATTTCATACGCGTGATTCTGTGATCTACGCGCGTCGCCTCGGGCGCTTACCGAATCGATAGCGATGTACAAAGCGAAGTGCGATACTAGAATTAGTTTCGGAGATATTATGATAGAACTTGCGTTGTTGTGATATGGTAGAGACATATTGTGCGTTCTGTGATATGTTTGCCTTAGTATAGATATAGCGTGCGGTATGAACCTATATATGCAGTGCCATCGTGAGGTATGGATGTATCTATCTTATATGCTTGTGTATCTGCAGCGAGATGAAGCCTGCATCTTGTTAAGGCTTGTGATGGATTGCGCCAATGTTTGTTGATTGGTCTAATACGTTGGTGCATTTAGATTCTAAGTTCAAATAGCTAAAAGTTAAACTACTGTTTAGTTTTATGTAAGTGGTTCTAATGGTTTAATTTCCCTTTAATGCTGGTTGCATTTAAGTAAATACAATTATGTGTGTCATTTTACGATCCGTCGCTAAATCTCCAAAATGTCTAAATAATAGTTTGTGTTTTTCATTTATATATTGTACCTATTATATGTTTACAAATTCATTTGTTTGCTCCCCATAGTAAAAAAATATTAAAATCAATAAAAATAATTTTATGCATCCGATATTATCAAACGGAATAAATATTAGCACAGCGGCGTAGCAGTGAGAGGGTTAAATACATTAAACCGATTAGAATTAATACGTACCTTGATTATTAAACATTACACTCATAAAACTCAATTATGGAATAGTAGGTAGGTAATCTATTTATAATTCGCTATTAACTCCTGTGCATTACATTTTAATTTGCATAAACCATTTAAATAAACATTCCAAACAAATATGCTAAATTGCAATGAAAACATATGTAGTTATAAACGAGCAACATTTTAAATGGAGTAAAATTACAATTTGTATTCAACGACAAACCACAATTAAAGTTATTTTAAAAATAAAACCGAACTTTGTGAGAGCGAAGCGGCCGTTGCTACATTTAAAGCATTCCATCAAAGGATATAATTAAATAGCCCGTATTCTTCTCTAAGTTATACTTTAAACTTATAATTGGCGGTCCTCGACAAAAATTACACGTGAGACATCCTTTTGTATCTCGTCTATACAAACTGGTTTGTTTTTTTATAAATTTTACAAAAAAAACTGTAAAGGATCGTTTAATTATAAAAAAGCGTTTTTGAAACCATTCCACTTTCGTTATAGGTTACTAAATAGTTCACGGTTATTTTTTTTATGCCGGCAATTTTATTTTTGTTGTTGTAATTTTTTAGCAACTTTTTTATGTCTCTCTTATCAAAACAACAGTTATAACTTAACAAAATCAGTATAATTTTACGATTCAATCACGATTCCTAGGGTTAAACAGGTTTCGTTAAAGTTACAGTATAAATAAAATCTGCAGTGACAAATCATAGCAATTTTCTAAGTAATAACCAATTTCCTCTGCATGGATTCTCACAAGCAGAAATTCTGCTTGTAGTCTTGTACGTAGTACCTACCTATACCATGCTGCGCAGCAGAGGATTATTATTTTAAAATAAATCATAGTAGGTAATTTACGTACAACAAAGTTCCTGGGAGCGCCCTACAACGTTCGAAATTGCCAAATAGGGCAAAAAAAGTTTTTGCTCGTGTCAAAATAGGCGAACCGACCGAGCTGTGAGATGAAACTGTCTCTCCTCTATATATTGAATCAGGAACTTACAGTACCCGGTCCGACGGAGATGACCCGTCGCCGGTCCCAGTTATCGTCAATAAAACGGTTTAGGTATGTGGTCCAATAGCAACAACATTTTGATTAGATTAAAACCCAAAAAAAGATAGGATAAAGCGAGTTTTTTATTCAATAATAGTAATACTTAATGGATATCTTTTAGTTCATAAATAAAAGGTTCTTTAAGTTTAACCTTTCTAAATCGAACTTATAATCACTTCATCTACATAGACTAACCAATTTTAAAATCGAATATTAACCTCCCAGTAATATTTCGCACTATTTATATTGATAACTGTGTAACTGTATGTTTAATTTCTCCTTTTTTTCTATCAAGACCGAGCTTATGAGACGGATAAAACCATAGTAACTTTCGTTAATATTTTTAGATCCATCTGATAAAACCCGACTGTTGAATCCACTATGAAGGAACTTATAGATTTTCAAAAGTGATTTTATATTTTCTTCTCACATCGCACCATATACAACCTGTGCATACAATATCACTTTAGGTGGTTTTGCAAGCATTTCTAACTTAGACTTAACACACAAAACACCAGTTTGATTTTTATTTCCGCGACGCTAACGTGTTAATTTTTTTTTCTTAATTTTGTACGATCTTCGCGCACTAGTCAACTTTTTTTGCACTTTACCACAATTGTTATATCAATTATTTTATCTTAATTTTTATGCTCTTTCTCCACAGTGCTTTAAATCACAATTTCTTGTAACACAATTCACGCATTCAACATTCATGTGGCAACAGCCAACCAATCCAACACACCGTGAGTCAGGATGGTTATTGTCTGTCTGCGGCCGTCGGGTTTCCAGACGAGCCTGGGTGCGTCTGGGTGAACCTAAGATGACTAACATGGTCTGGAACTTTTGGCCCATCTTTATTATATGCTTATTCGTTCTTCTTGTGTTCCTGACTAGCTATTAAAACCGACAGTTGGTTTCTGTAGATGATTTTTCTCGTAAGGGGTATTGTGGAATGTATTCATTTCCGTATAACTATATGTATTAATTCTGTCTTCTTTCTGAGTTATATTCCTCTTCGAGTTAACTGTTCGTTATCAGCTTAAATTAATACTAGAATACTGAAATTAAAATTTCTCCTCCCTCTCCTCTTTTTATTTATTTTTCATTTTAAAATTCTTTATACTTATGACTTGGTCGTCTAACTTTTCCAGAAATTGCGGTTGTCATCATTGCCAACTTAAAATTATTGCCAAAATTTCCTTGATAAAAATAATTTTTAATCGTTCCTAAAACCCTTAGTACCTATCAACGTACCTTCTCAAAAAAGCTAATGAATTCATTATCTTATTCAGATTGAAGTAATAACTAAATTAATTTCCACATAAACAAAAGGGAATTAAAATCAAAAAGGAAATAATCCCCAAACGAAATGAAAGGCATTATATTTTTTATGGCGGTGTTCGCGATCCCATTAAGTCGCTGTCATCGCTCGTTGATAAGATTTAAATTAGCCGCACAATAAAGCTCCTGTCAAATCCGCCATTAATTTCGAATTTTGAATTTAGAACAGAAGCGGTGTTTGGTCACACCACACTGGCTGGTAAAGTGGTCTCTATGGTTCAAATAAAATGAGCAAGAAGGAGACTTAAATGGTTTTGAATTAAGCTTTTGTTAATTCACGTAGACTAATAAAATTAGTAACGTAGGTACGTATTTTAACAATAATACACAAGATTGTTGTGCTTAATTGTACATTACAAATTCGATTGTCGATACAGCAGTAGGTATCTATCGATCCTTCAATCAATTAATTCGCTAGGTGGCCACCTAGCGAAAATTAATTGCCCATGACGATTACGACTAGTAGACTATGAAGTAGGAACTATACCTACCATAGGATGTTTACACTAGTACTTAAGTATCAATAATTATCAAAAGACCGTCAAAACAGTGTTGCCAGCACGTGATACTCGTGATATTCCTTACACCGCGCCACTTCGTCCGTGCGTCGCATCGCGGCAGAAAAGGTCTCTGAATGTAATTTTAAACTAATTAATTTTGCTCCGCCTGTCCGCTTTTGAATAACACTATTTGGACTTCAATTGTCTACATGTCAAATAAAAAATTATGGCGATTTTGATGAACACCACACACGAATTCGTATGACTTTTTATAAAATCTGAATGCACAACCATAAAGTTTTTTAGATATTGTTGCCGCTGAAATGGCTGCAATAAATCAGTTATTTTTGCTTTGTGAGCAGTTCATACTTATTAAGTTGGTTATCGAGTATTTTATCGATAATCTAAGCAACTAAATTTAATACACTTATAGACGATTGGTCTTCTAGGATTATTGAAATGTTTCAGGGTTTCAACAACAAAAAAAAATACGATTAATTGAAACATCTTTTATTTACTTCACGTTTTTATTTCCGCCTTTTACGTTAACTTAAGTATCTACCCAGACAGGTGAAATAGTTCTTCTTTAATAATCAAATCTATTTTCATCTCCTCCACAAAAAAAACTACCAACAAAAAAACTCGGTAAAGATTAAACAATGTATCATGTTGTACAGCTTACGTCACACTCGGTAATAGATATTGTCAAAAAGATTTAACGACATGTCACTTCGGTCCCGCCCACCGACCGGCCATAATCTACATCGGACACATTCGATACTCGACTAATTGGCTATTTCGAAATTCGTTTTTCAATAATCATTGCCGATATTATATTTTAATAGGCAATATGAGCAAGGATAAAAGCTTTGATTCTTTTTTTGAAATAGTGTAGGTACAGCAAGGGACTAAATGAGCATGTCGTTGTTTTTTAAGATTTTTGATTTACTACCAATGAATTGTGAACAGTAATTAATGAAGTATTGAGTAGTGTCGCTAGAGGAAGGATTATTTTATTTTAATTATTAATGGATTTCGATAAACATAACTCTCGTTGTTTGAGCTCCTTTATAATTCAAATCGTTATGATTGCCGCCATTTTGAGTGACCATCTAATCAGTTGTGAATTACAGGACTTTCACATTTCATTCCAACTTGTCTTTCTTTCTCCTTTGCTATTCAAACAACAAACATTCAAACGCTCTATGGTATTATATCAACAAACTATTCTATAAAAGTACTAGTAATTTTTCACCGTCCGTTTTTGTAATAGCACATTTATAACAGCAAATAGAAACCTATTGTGTGGTTAATACAGAGGTCAGGCCGCGCACGGCAATCGCTTTTCTAAGCCATAACCGGAATTTATACCCGACATTACTCATGCGATGCCGTTCGGTTGTTTTCCTCTAATTAGAATCCATTCAAGCGTACCCCATTAAAACTCGTCTAAATTAAAATTCGAATAACTTACTAACTAGACGTATAAATCACAACCGTACATAAAGACAATAAAATATATTGTCCAGGCCGGCCGAGGATACGACCGACGCAAGAATAATTAATACAACAATACACTCACCGGGTAATTAAAATAAACTAATTTCTAAACCTGAATGGCTTGGGTTTTATGAATGAATATTCTATGGCTTTTTTTTAAACTGGCAACATTTCTCATTCTTCGTCTCGCGTACTGACAGTTCGGTTGACGGCGTTCTTTTTTGAAGCGCGACCTCGCACAGCGGGGAGCAAGCGCATCCGTTGCGCGCTCGAATTATCTCATTTTAATTTAGGAATCGGCACTTTTTAATGGCGTTATTGAGCTAATAATTCATTTAAAATCGGAATCAATTATGTAGATGGTTTTGGTACAATTTCGTGGCATTATTACGTTCCTACTTTCCAATAATCCCTTTGTTTCTTTCTCACGCTAAGCAAGGGTTGACTCCCACGAATTAGTCTGCTAAGGATTTTTATTTGCGGGAACATCGGATCGGGATGAGCAAATCGGTGTTCATAATTACAACGTTGGGATATTTGGGCGATGGCGGCCGCGTGCACAGTAGCAATAACGTGCAATTTAAATGTTTCACATTTCAAACCGATTCTTTTTTTGAATGCGAATCCATTGCGTGTGAGCACGCAGGAGAAATATTTGGTTATTGCTGGCTGGAAATAACCTTTATTTTGGTGTTATTTGTATTTTGAAAGCAGTCATAAATTCATGTGCTTCAATTAACGATTTCTTCAATTATAGACGATAAATTGGAAATCTTCCAAATTATTTTTCTGGGGATTTTATAAGTTAAACGACGCAATCCTTGATGAATTGAGTCGGTAACTATAAGAAAAATATGAAAAGTTATAAGGACAACCACCTGCATGCATACATTGCATAAACTCTTGAGCACAAAATTGTTATTGGTACTAAAATAAATTTATAATAATAACAATTTCCATACTATAGATATAAATTAATTAATAATGGGCTTTCTAAATATTCTGGGGGCGTATAATGGCGGGCGTTGTCCAAAAAGTTATGTCATCATAAAATAGCCAACATTTTGCATACTAACGAGGTAATGGCGGATATAGGTTGAAAATCTTGTCAAATATACTTACTGTTATGATCTACAAGATTAAATCAATTTATATTTATGAATAATTTATATTATTAAGTATCAAACCTAAAAATGGAACAAGTGAACGAAGCTATTGAGATGGGCGAGGAAATTATTAACAATATAAATAAAGAAAAAGCCTAAACAACTGAACAGATTAAATTAATAAAGCCGAATAATGCCGATTTTCTAAAGTACATTTTAGTTTAGTAAATGTACTACGTCTAACGTTACCAGTCCTAGTTACATTTTTACTTAGATTAGATACTTATATATGTATTTCTTTCTTTTTCATTCAATCATAAAATACGAGCACCTACACAAATTCTAAGGTGCCAATCCTAGTGAGGCAGAATCCCACAAGATTTAAAACTAGTGAAATCTGCCCCATCAAGTCAAGCAGTGGGGCATATTCCACAGCAAAATTTTAGGCATTCCATTTTGCCCCACCAGTGGGGCGGTTTGGTGGGCAAAGTGAAATTACTCGTTAATTGTTGAGGAGTTCTCCAGAGAACTCCTCACCAAGTGAAGTACGTATACTTCACCATCAGCTTCACTGCACCGTATGAATTGTGACGAGCATCAATTGCTTACCAGCCATATTAAAATAATCGAATCGCAACCCGTGAAATACCTACATATTATTGAGTAGTTCCGGTGACTATCTGTGGTCTTCATCATCAGTTCCACTTCACCAAATGGTGCTTTCCTAGAGCAAAATGGACGAGTTACTGTAAAAAAACCAAATCTCTATAGATGTGTCTATAATATTTGAAGAGTTCCCTTGATTTCTCCAAGATGCCATCATCAGATCGTGCCCAAATGACGATGGAACTAAATAGAAAGTACCTATACCCTTTCAAACAAAATAAGAATTTTTCAAATCAGTCCAGTCGTCTTCGAGTAATCGGGGAACATACATTTATTTATAAAAAAATACGACGAACTGAAAACCTCCTCCTTTTTTTGAAGTCGGTTAAATAGCAGTAATTCTGCTATTATGTAATAAAAAAAGACATTGGAACTACTTTCGACCATAAAACATGAAACAATGCTTTTGTAACTGATTATTAAATGTGAACATGATTGCAGTCCACTAAAGTCCGGACCACTGTGCTGGCCATCACGTAGGCACAAATAATACCTTTATTGTTCTGAACAAGAAAATACTTTCTTCGAAATAGCAGATGTGCCTCGCGCATTTGATTCGGGTTAAGTAAAATCTCTTTTTATTGCTTTCTTCTGTTCTTTTTTGGCGCTGGCAACATTTTCAATTGTAGAAACAAAAAAAAAAAAAGCGGCCAAGTGCGAGTCGGACTCGTCTATGAAGGGTTCCGTAGCAGGAAGTAACATAATATAAAAGTTCTTGTAGTTCGTTAAAGGTAAATTGCGATTTACAATTTATGACGTATACAAAAAAAACTGCTTACTAGATCTCGTTCAAACCAATTTTCGGTGGAAGTTTATATGGTATTGTACATCATATATTTTTTTTTGTTTTATCAACTTCTTACTTTAGAAATTACAGTTACATACACATGATACACACTTTTTACCACTTTGGAAGTGTCTCTCGCGCAAACTATTCAGTTTAGAAAAAAATTATATTAGAAACCTCAATATCATTTTTGAAGACATATCCATAGATACACGTATGGGTTTTATGAAAAAAAATTGAGTTTCAGTTCTAAGTATCGAACCCTCAAAATTTATTGTTTTTTTTTCTATTTTTGTGTGAAAATCTTAATGCGGTTCACAGAATACATCTACTTACTAAGTTTCAACAGTATAGTTCTTTTAGTTTCGGAAAAAAGTGGCTGTGACATACGGACGGACAGACAGACAGACATGACGAATCCATAAGGGTTCCGTTTTTTGCCATTTGGCTAAAATTGGCTACGAAACCCTAAAAATAGATTTATAACTTGGCAGAAGTTCTCAAAAGTAGCAAAATGACGGTGAACGCGCGAATACGGTTATGGTTGAGAAGCTCAACCTCAAATCCTCTACTGAAGAAGAGAATGGGGATCCTAGAATCCTATAAAAAGAAAGCTATCGACCCATTTGATTAAAATTAAATTACGTAAATCACTATAGTGACCCAAATTAAAGTCCTGTTAGGTGTATACACTTAACAGGACTTTAACTTGCCTCAGTAGTGGGAGGAATGTATCTCCGGATACAACCAAATGCAGGTGTATCCAAAATATTCTTTTTGGAAGACCTCTGAATTAGGGCATGCAATACCGGTTTACCGTGTTACCGGTAAACCGCCTTTTTTGACGGTTAGAAAATTACCGGTAAAAATAAATTAAACCGGAATTTACCGGTTTTTAATTTTGTCCATAAATATTTTTATGGACAAAATGTTCATGTAAATGGTTCACAATTTTGACGTTTACGTTGACATTTGTGACGTATGACAAGATTTCTTTATTTTGTCTTTGTTTTTTGATATCATATCGACCTGTCAGATTGACGGGTCCTCATTACGCAACAGCTGTCAAATTTTTACACTTGTCATTTGCCTGCATACCAGACGGCAGACACGATACACAACAATATATTAGTTAAAAATAGTCTGTCATCGAGGTAAGTATAGTAATTAAAATAAATAATGAGTAAGCCTTGAAGCAATCAGTTCGAAGCTTAGGGCTACAAGCTATTACATGATGGGCTGTAAATATCATATTTTTATAGCTCCATCTATAACAGAATTTAAAATAAATATTTGTTTGATTATTTTGTAGGTTCGTGTTTGTTTTAGCAAAGTATTGCATATTAATGGATCGTAAAGTTAAAAAATTAAGTAGGCATCATCTGTAACATAGATGGGAAAAGGCTAGGCATCTACATCAATTAATTTAAAAAAGAAACAAAGATTCTTGTTTAACTACCTATATGGTTATCATATACAGGGTGGCAGGGACATCGACGCGAAGCCGGTTACCATGGATTCAGTACATGATTCTGAACCCCCCTGCGTTGAAATTTTTCGTCGGTTATTTAAAAAAAAAACAGCTGTTTCATAGAAAAGTGCAATACCTACGCGGTCAAAATGTATGGAGCAGCTGATTTTTTTTTTAATAACCGACGAAAAATTTCAACTCAGGGGGGTTCAGAATCATGTACTGAATCCATGGTAACCGGCTTCGCGTCGATGTCCCTGCCACTCCGTATAGGGCATCTAGAGAAGGATTTTTATTCCTTCTATATTTGAAATCCAAAACTAGGTATTTGTTAACAATGGTAGCTTTTAGTAGCCACGATCCTATTTTACACAAATCATTCAAGTTCAAGACATCATCGACATTAGACGGAAGACATAACACCTTCAGATTTACAGCTATCAATTGTAATAATAGTCTGACAACCAGTCTTACCAAGGGTTATCGTATTACCCAGTTGGTATCGTATTATCGTACTACTGGGTTGTGGCGGCCAGATAGGCAGTCGCTCCATGTAAAATACTGGTATTCAGCTGCATCCGGTTAGACTGGATGCCGACCCAAACATAGATGGGAAAAGGCTAGGCAGATTGATTTGAATTATAATAATAGAGTATACATATTATAAACATCTCAGTCTAACGTATATAATAATGTATATACTGTTATATTTAGTTTCGAAGTTATTACTTACAACAAAATCTTCAAAGGTCATTAAACTGGCAACATTAATATTTAAATGTCACAAATCACTGCAAATGCAAACAATGACAGGTTGTTACGGAAACGCTTACATAACTGTCAATAATCTTTTCTTTATTTCAAGATCAATAAAAATGGTTAATTAACAAGCTGAGTAAGTGCACTTAGCCAACATTTTAACTATTTTCTACAAAATAATTACCGGATCGTGTTCGTGAGCGGTGTTGCTAGTTAAAAAATAATCATTCCCGGTGTTACGCGGGACGCTGCAACCAGTTAATGGTCACGACCTTAGGTCAAGCTATTAATTTTATTACTTTAGACACATTAAAACCTGTACAAAAAATTATGGGAACAAATTATCGGACGCGTCCGTAAGTCGCGACTGACAGTCACCTACGATCACGTCAATTCACGTACGCGACTTTCAACCGATAGTTCGCACAGTGTAGTACTAAATGTACTATCCAAGTGCAACGTCAGTCGCGACTTACGGACGCGTCCGATAATTTGTTCCCAGCTATACAGCGACGACAAAATATACTTCCACGTTAGCCTTGCTGGATAGACTAGATGTAAAAGGTGAAGGACCAAGTCTGCCCCCGTGTTATGGCGCCACTAAAAGTGGGCAGTAAAAGCGTAATAAAAATAAACATTCACAGAATGCCATAGTAAATTGAATTTCAAATTACTGAAGTAGAAAACCCATTTATCGTTTTAAAATCATTACCCAATTTACAAGCCATAACTGAGTTGGTGTTTGCTCGTAAGTCGTAACCCAGTGTTGTAGACATCCCTTTTTAGCGAAGTTAAACAAATAGCGATGGTAAGTTAAAATAAGTTTTTCATGAGATATGGGCAAGTAATAACTTACTGATGAATTACTGCTGTCCTCACACTGTGGTTAGGTTTCATATGTTTTATTTTAATTTTATTTGTAAATGTAATGCCTATTCTATTATGAGTCTATGTTACTCCAATAAAATTATTTGAATTTAGTAGGTATGTTACTGCAAAAACCGTCTCTAATTTTGATTTTCATTGAATCGAAGTAAACTGCTTTTCCACGGGCGTAGGTAGGCAGGAAAACTGCAAGAATTCAGCGCTCGTTAAACATAAACCTGCTGGGTATTCTGCTCTGGTAGGCCTGTCAGCTACCAGAGCAGACAGCCCAATCTTTTTCATTCTACGTAATAGTTTTTATTTCTAAAACTTCTATTGTGTCGCGTTCAGTGTCCTTTAACCGATTAACTTATCAAATATTCGTGGAGGTTAGATGAGATAGCCATCCAGATAAAAACCTCTGCAGTACTCGCACCATTGACGTGATTGATTCCAACCTTACCATCTACCAAGACAAACCTATTTCTACCCTTCAAGAAAAACATTAATCATTAAAACTACCTCAATCTAAACCGCCTAAAAACACCAATTAAGCGCTCCAATATTCCACGATATAGGAAACGCCTACCCATAAAATCATTGCCAGTACAAAAAAGTCATTACCGTGTTACGCGGCTCAACCCGCTACGCGCGTGCCCGAGTCACGACCCGGACGATCCGATTTTATTACTTTACACGAACCGCGCGTAACGCGTAATTGAAGGTTAACGAACAAGTTTTGAATTACGAACGAAGTTTCGAACACAAGTGCAATGTTCGCGGTTTGAATTTTCGGATTTGCATATTTTGGTTTGTTTCCATTCGCGATGGGTTTTGGTCTTGGTGGCATTATGATGGCCTATTCTTGAAAGCTATTTCCTATTGGAAAACCCTATATTTTGCTCCAGTTGCCTACATGCCAAAATGCACAATAGCAGTAATAGCTAAGTTTTATTTAGTTAAAATGTGTATTAGTATCAATCAAGCTAATTGAAAATTTAACTAATTTAGGTACGCACATCTCGAATTTTGGGGACGAAAAAGCACTGTGATTTTTCGAATTGTGATTAATTTCACGGGAAAATACCGAGAAAATCGCACTAGAGTAACTATTAATTTAAACAAATCTTAATAGGTATCTTTCTATCTAATGAGTTTTGAGGACAAAATAAAATTACTTTTCCTCCTACAAAATAAATTAGTCTATACATAGCCAAGAAAAAACTCTCATAACCTGACTCCTATTTTCCTGTAGCAGATAAACCATACCCACCTTTTGTTGTTAACAAAGGACACTGACACGGAACATAATTGTTTCGGAGCTCATAACTCAACGTCAGACAAAACTAAAACAAATGCAAGACCACAGCTTCCTTCATTAGCAACTTGTTACACCGAACCTCCTTACAAAATGACTGTCTGAAAAGAAAAAAAAGTAAGAATTAGGCACACTATGAACATCTGCAAGAAAGAAAAGAAATAAAAACTCTTTTCGTTTGCTCACGTTTTGGACAATAATACAAATAAAAAAAATTACGTTACTTCGAATTTGGTAGATTCGTCAAGGTTTTATATTAGCTTAGTTACCTAATTATTTTGTAAGAAGGTATTAGGCCTATTTATTTACCTGCCGCTTGTAAACCCAACCAAGTCGTTAGGCTAAACAAAGGAAATGATTTTTACGATTTTGACATTGACGTACAACTTTTTCTTTATTCCTCCATCCTTTTAACAGTAAAATATCAAGAAATCAGTTTCCTCCTAATCCAACAACCTGTCAGTCAGTTCTATTTTCAAATCAATCTCGCGTACTGGCAGGACAGTGTGAGTGCGGAGCATCGATCATAGAGCCACGCCCCGTAGCCGCCGCGCGACAACCAACCGGAATATAAACTTTTTGAATCAACCTCTTTCGATTTTCGAACGTGGAATTTGTTAATCTGTTTTGGGATTATCTGGCTGTGTATTTGGGCTGCATTCAATTAATGATTTAAAAGGAAGTCGCTGTATTCTGTCGTCTACCAAATAAAAAAGTAAAATAAACGCTTCACATTCACTGCCTTGTTCCTTGAGCAGTAAATTATTTTATTTTAGTCACTAATCCAAAAATTGACATTTCAAAATTATTTCCGATTTCCGGATGCGGAAAACCTTACCTACCTACGCGATGACCTTAGAGAATTTTCAGCACCGACCTTGAAATAAGCATATCTTTCGAACTTTGTTGATAGCTGATGCTGTTGTCCTTTAGAATCCTACCCAACTGCTGGTATAAACAGAAGAAAAAGATCAGCTTATTACCGCTTTACTAGTACGCTATGTGTATTGTACAATAACTATAATAGTCTACTAAATTATACGAAATTATTTTATAGATTTGAGTACCTATAAATCAGTTTCCTTTCATCATTTTCTTATGCAGTATAAATCTGTTAAATACTGCCCCTATAAAACATTATTTAATTCCAAAGATTTTAATTTTTCGAACCAAAGCATTTCATCTACTGACACGACTTAAACAACAAAAACAAAACGCTAGCAATTTAAAAACAGCAGAATTTAAAAAGAGAACAGATGGAATGTTGAAATGAACCGCGCTACCATTCCCAAATACGCTTCAGAAAGTTATAAACAATTTTGAACACTATCTGAATTAAAATAGAATGCTTTTTTCTCAAATTCAGCTCAGCATTATATATGGCATTTTAATTTCAGTTATTTTGTAATTTAGACTTCCGTTTTACGTACATCGAAGGAATGTAATTTAATCTGTAAGAGAAAGCAATTAAGTCCAAATTCATTTGTAAAGGGATAAATTGATAAAATTATTTTCTTTTTTTTTACCGACTACCTGTATTGAAACTATCGAAAGTAAAATTGTTAATATTTTAATAGGTAACATGGGCACCTAAAATAATTTTCTGTAGGAAATGCGTCATACGCGTCATTCATTTTGATTTATAAATAAGTAAAAAACGAAGTAATAGGAAGAGCGGGCAATGCGATGCTATATTTTAGGTATGTTAAAAAAAATAAAATGCGGAAGAAGTCGGAGACAAAAGCTGGTAATGTGTAAAAAGACTTTCGTTGCCGACCTATCTATTAAATTCAATTATAAACATGGAATCTTAAAAAGCAACGTACTTAATCGTTTCGTTTTCGCAAAAAAAAAACGAAACTACTTACTAAAGTAAATTACCTAATTCGTCATTAAATATGTAGGTACCTAACACAAACTAACTTTCAAGAAACATTCGAAAATGAACGTAAATTACATAGAAGTGCAGAATTAATAAATATGATCCCCTATTGAGAACTGAAAGTTTCGAGAAACACAAATAAAACTGAATTTAATACTTTTACGTGCTATTGTTCTTTGTTTACAAGCTTTCGAAGTTTACTGCTTGGTAGGTAGAGCTTACAGATGTTTTACTAGATACTGTTTAATTAAGATTAGACAAATATTTAAATATTTCTTATCTCAAATACAATAAGAATTACTTAGGTACATAATCTTTTTCATATTTATTTTTAAATGTTTACTGATTAGGCAATAGGATCGCCCCCTACAGGAGACTTTCGCCGGTAGCACACCTCCACCGCGAAACCGCAGTGGTTCAATTCAATTGGCTCGCGTGATGTTCCGCTACTCGAGTTCCGCTATTCGAATTTCGAGCAGCGGAACATGACGCGAGTAAGTTCAATTGAACTATTGCGGTTTCGCTGCTATGGTTTCGCATCGGGGGTGTGCTACTGGCGTTAAACATATACTGGCGCAATGTGGGTGGTAGCTCTGCTTAACCCTCCGGGAAATACTGGCGTTATGTTAGGTTTGTGTTATGTTATTGTATTTAAAATATCAGTAGGATCATATAATATCACCCAGGAGAGCAGTGGTGGCTCAGTGATGTCGGCCCCGACTTACGAGTAGCGGGAGTGAGAGTGGGGGTGAGGGGGGGGGGGTTTGAACTTCGAACCCAGGCAGGGGTTTTACTTCATGTAATCTGCATCACCAATGCTCTCAAAACTGTGAAGGAAAACATCGAGAGGAAACCGACATGTTCTAGAAACAAAAATTCGAAGACATGACAGCTACCAACCCGCACTGGGCCCGCGTGGTAGATTACAGCCCACTCCCTCTCACAGAGAGGAGGCCTGTGTCCCAGCAGTGCGAACATTATAGACTGATTATCCTATACTTTCACCCTCATCATCATCTGTCCAGCCTTTTATCAACTAGGAAGGTAATAGCGACCCGCCCTTGCTTGGAACAGTTTTTACAACTTGAAAAAAATCGAGATTTCAGTACTGTTTGTACGTTTTAATTAAATTAATGTATTGAAGGTACATAAATATAAACCCGAATAAATTATCTAAATGATTGTGAATTCCGCATGAAAATCCGTTGTGGAGTTTAGAAGAACTCCGCGGTCACAGACAGACGCGAAAAGCGACTTTACTCTATAGATCTACATATTACCTACATATAAATAAAATTGAAGTGTCTATTTGTAATGTCAAAATAACAGCTTTTAACTAAATGTGAAACTATTATCATACTTTAACTAAAAACTATTTTTAAGTATTATTTTATTTTATGTATTACGGAAGTCGGTGTCTTTGGTTTCGAATTTTCGTTTTTGCCACCGACTTCCGAAATTAAAGTTATAAAATTTGTCACTTTTTAGTGTTTTTTTGGAAGTCGGTTGTTTTTTTTTTGTAAAAAGATTTTATTTTTAACTTTTTAGTAGGTACCTAGTGGTACCTACCCCAAACAAATTCGAATACCACTACGATATGCAATTATAACAGTGACAGGAAGTTATCATCATATTATCATCCATACGAGTACAAACTAAGTGGGAAAAATAGGTACGTATTCTTGAAGCGAACTCAAAAACTATCCAAGCAAAGCTAATGTAATTTATATGGGACCAACTTGGGAGCATACCTTCTCAAACGAAAAAAATATTTTCTAAATCGTCCTCTCCTCGTTTTTGGAAGTCGGTTAAAAATGTAGTCTGTCTGTCTATTTGTTCCGGCTAATCTCCGAAACGTGTGAACCGATTTTGACGGGACTTTAACTGACAGATAGCTGATGTTAAAAGGTGTAACTTAATTTAGAAAAAGAAAGAATTAGGGTCCACGCTGGCGAAGTCGCGGCCTCGCGGGCAGCAGCTAGTTTATAATATGTGTAGTATGTTGGAATCGGCTTACAGACTAACCGCATTGTCTATCTGACCTCCACAACACTAATCGTATCAGCCACTTATTTTACAATGTCCCCACTGCAAGGTCTCAAGCCTCGGAAGTCCAACATGCTTGCCCGTTGCAGGTACTGTTTATTTCTCGGACATGATTTCATTCACTGTTTTTAGAACACTGGCCATACCTTAATGATATGCTCATAACCTAGTAATGGGCAATGGGCATACTTGTGCCTGGATTCTAATTCCTCACAGGCCTACGACTCAAGTCGTACCTAAGTCGTAGGTAATCCTACGAACGTTACTCTACTCCGCGTATACTTAACTGTGCTTGTAGCTCTGCTGTCTGTCATATTCAAGATTGAATCGGACCTTCATTCCAGATTCTTAAACTCCTATTTAGCCACATTTTGTCAAAGCAGGGTAAAACAAATAGGCATCAGAACCAGACTCACATCTCATACAGTAACTTCAAAAGGAACTCTCTAGGCAGAACTTTGAACTACTCGAGAAGGTAACAATAGCGTAAGTACATGTTGCTTCGTTACTAACAAACATAGCCTTTGTTAATATATAATTGTTTCAGCAGTCCAACAGAAATTCGGGGCACAAAGTCCGTTATGCAGGAGAAACTTTGAACAATAGTTAGCAACCTGCATATACACAATTATTGTATTTAATAATGCATTACATAGCACAAATAAATCTATTCAACAAAACGTTGAGCTACATTCCGCAAATAAACACGCAAAAAATACCAACATAATGATAACTTAGTGCGCGCTACAATGAGGCATAAAATTCTTGATGTCTGGTACTCACAAAAAAGGTTACTTGAAAAAAGCGACCTCTGTTATCGAATAGTCGACCTAAACGCTTTAATATAGAGTAGAATTTTGTGTCTGGCAAGATTTTATTTTGTTTTTTTTGGCGGTTTAAAAAATGCTGGAGCTGACCGCACCGCCGCGGGCATGGCACGGGCCGGCCGCACTCTGCCTAGAAATCTTCACTTCAAATCTGTGCTTAATGATTGCGTACAACTTAAAATTACCTGTCAATATTAACTGTGGGCTATTATTTTTATGATGTCGACTATTTAATTTTAGGTGTAAAGTTTAAAATGAATTTTTGTTTAGTTGATTATGGGCCGGATGTGTTTTAATTTTAATGTTTCTAAAGCATAGGCCCGACTTTGAAATTGCCTGACAAAAACACTGCAGTGGATTATTCTGAAAACATTACTATGCCATTTATTTCGTCATAACTTCATAAGGGGTCTCCGAAACGATCAATTGCCATGTAGTAGGTAATATTGTCAATCGTTTCAACTACATTTAGTAAACAATCAATTTGTGAATCAATCACATATAAATTGACAATTGCAATTGATCGTTTCGGGGACATAAAGGTCCACTATTCTATTCAAAATAAGTGAGACATGGTGCAAGCTACAATATAAAAAAAGCTATCCTAAAAATTCTTAACCCTCTACCAAAAACCTACAAAAAATCCTTCGGAATTCAAACACCGGACCAGTTTTCATATTATGGTTTCTAACCCGCTAGAACACGTAACATCTTTTGTACCCCTACGACTAAATCGCTATAAAATTATACCCACCAATCATATACCAATCTAAATTATGATTGCTCCAGTAAAGTTGATCGACGCGCGATGATGATTGGCTACAATTATCCCGTCATAAGTCAGTTATCTATAAATCAATAGAGCCTTTTAAAAACGTTTACCTTATTCGGGATGGTTTGCTTGTCTAGATATTGCAGACTTTGTTTTGTTTTTGTATTGATTTTATTGAAAATCGTAGCTTATTTCGCATGTATATCATGAAAACCTGAAGAAACATCAAAAATTATTGTTTTAGCTAAAACTGGCGCAAATTAACATTGTTATCTGTTACTGTATCACTAAGTAAGTGTTTTGTTTTGTTCTAGGTAAGCTGTGAGAAGAAGTTTGTTTGTAAAAAAACTGACCAATTTTGTGATATTAGCGAAAAATGACTTTTCGGTGTGTTCCTACTTTTCAAACTGTATCCAACGATAGCAACGCCACCTGGGTAAGTGTTTTGTAACGAAAACTTTTATTTATGCTATGCGATACTAGATGGCGCTGCACCGAAATTTTTGAAATTATCGTACAGTAATAATAAATTTTGTTTTATCTATTATTCATCATTTGAATAAATAAACTGTCTTATAATGATAATCAAACTTTTAAAATTCATAATCGATAGTTATCTTGTCTTATTTACAGGACGTTCACACGTACCTAATGAAAATCAAAATTGCAGCGCCATCTATTATAGAACCACTGAACTATTCAAGTACGTAGCCACCAAGCTGGTTACTTAGTTGCGCTACTCGCCACTAGATGTCTGACCTTATTTCGTTATTTCAAACTCAATGATGTTTTAGTTGATTTTCTATTGTCATCTCATTTGTAAATAGTATGCTTAAAATCTATGGAAATCTTTAACTTAATTTAATTATTACGTACGTATTCACACTGTAGTAAAAAAATCCTTAATAATCTTTTTTTTTGCATAATCATCCCACAGTAATCATAAAAAGCAATTAACAAGTTTCAAATCAACGTTTCATTGTCCGTGCTCGAAGGTGCTCGGACCATTGACACATGAAGTGTTGTCTCGTTGACATGTCGACGAACTAGTGCTGTGACCTCTGCGGTCGCCCACTCAATGCTTAACCCAGAATTTACAAGTTTATCTTGACAGTTCTCGATGGCGCTGCTTGCTATGGCAAAACATAAATGACATGTCAAATTCAGTAAAAAAAAAAGTAGTTTCATTTTTCGCCGCATGTCATGTTTAATTGGTTTTCTTTCGTGAAGAGACATGGCTTCTTGCGTACTTGAAACTGACCCTGTTATTTACCTGGGAATAAAAATAAAGTTAAGGATGGGCTACAATTGACAATACGTGGGCAGTAGAAGGTGTTATAACTGTCCCGTTATTTAGGTGTTTATGATTTATTTCGTTAAAATATGATGTTGTTACTTTTATAATGTGATGTCTCATATGAATGAGCGATAAGTCATTTTACAGTGTGGGTTTTAATCGTGTGATAAATTTTGTTATAATTACCTGTTATTGTTTTTTTACATAAGTAAGTAAGTAGGTATTTATTTGAGACATAGTTTGCTAAGCATGCTGGTTGTTTTGTCGTACCTTTGAACCTACTCAGATAAACCGAGAAACTTTTGGAATTAGGTTTTCCATCAGGATTTTTCAGTAGGTACCGAGTAGCCTGTACTCTTGTCTACTCCTTTGGTTAAATACAAGCGTAGGTAATGCTATGCTATATTTTTTATTTCAAATCATTGAGATATTAAAAGGAAAAATTTGTTTACACTATCATAAACGAGCTCCTTTTCATACCTTAGCATTTTATACACATTCCCAACTATATCTACCTTCACTTCCTTTGTACGCAGATCCAACAATGAATAGACCATAGAGAATATAAAAGAAAAGTAATTATCGATGTATGTTCAGTCAAATTGCACTGTTCGTCGAACTATTAGTAAAAGATAATTAGTTCTCGTCTGAGATAATTACAACTTTAGTGTTCATCAAACGCTTGTCATCGCCATCGTGCTAGTTGTACAGTTTTAAACGATCGACAACGAACCATTGATTGGTTAGACTATGGGTAGACCTACCAGTACAGACGCCAGCACATCAACCTACTCCAATCTGTAAAAATTTCCCAATCAACATTGAACCTTATTCTTTAGTGATAAAGTAAAAAACCTCTTAATTGTAGTAACTTGATGTGCTGGCGTCTGTAGCTACCTACTCACTGTAATGAGTACCCATCTAGGTATTTTTTTCTTAGAATTATAATAGAATAGCGTGATTGTAAAATCCTGTAAAATGGGTACTTAGGTAAAAAATTTGCAATTTTTCAAGGTGGTACCTCAGACCAATAAAGAAGTTGGTATGAGGGTGGTACTGAGTCTGACCGCCTAGGTTGCGCCGGATGTGCGTCATCCAATCAACAATCCCCACTAGTAGAGGCTATTTTAAATATCATCATCATTCCAGCTGAAAGACGTCCACTGCTGGACATAGGCCTCCCCCAAGCACCGCCACTTCGACCGGTTCTGTGCTTCCCGCATCCAGCGAATTCCTGCGGCCTTCATAAGGTCATCGCTCCACGTGTAACAAAACTAAGATAGGTAGTAACTAACTCAAAATTTTCCACATTGAACTTTTAAACACGATTCAATGATCATCTGTTCTATCCTCATCAAATGTTCTCTTCTCTTGGGTGCTTTCAACTCGTATCGACCCGAAACCAGATTCAGGGTGAAGAAAGATCTAATATCCACAACGAAGTTACAAAATGGCCTGAATGGCTACCAGAAAAGGATGGTACGGCTGTGCCTGTGTTTTTTTGTTTTTGCAATAGGTATATATTTTGTCGTATATAGGTGGGTAGGTAGGTATATCAGCGCCCTCACCCAGCCCCAATGTTTAGGTCCCGAAGCGTTCATTCACACATTTGTACGGTGGCTCTGACCTTTCCTATCTGTTTCTGTTATAGTTAATTTACACCTTATAAGTAGTTGCATTCTTCTTCCAACGTACCGATACAAACTTGAGAAGATCGACCTCCCGACGAAGACACGAAGTGGTCTCGACCACTTCGTGTCTCGAAAAACACGTTAAGCCGTTGGTCCCGGCTGTCATTCTTGGATCTTTGACAGTCGTTCCGAGTCGTCAGAAACCCAAAAGTCTGACAACCAGTCTCACCAAGGGGTATTAACTAGAAACTGGGTTGTGGAGGTCAGATAGGCCACCCGTCTACTGAGTTTCGCTAACTAATTTTATTTAACCCTGTATAGCCACAACAATTAATTAAAAAATAAAATGCACTGAAGCTTCCTCAAGAGAAAGCTCAAGTACTGACAAACTATATCTGTGGACAAAAGTAAATCAATACGTTAGTAAAGCGAACTGATAGCAACTGTTGTAGTGATTATATCTGTGTTACTAACCACTAACGATGATAATAAAACAATGCTCGGATGCCGCCCGTCGAGAAAAAGCTTTGATAATGCAATCTACAACATATTACTATGTACCTACCTACTTGTAAAAATAAGCACGGTTACAATATCTGGTAACCAAGCGATATGGCTCCTACACACAGTGCCGGCGGCATGGCCGCCGGCTTTTGCCGCGCGGCACGTGCCTCCGGCTTTTGCGCCTTCATTTTGTTTGCGTTTCTTTCTGCGGCTTTGTGCGGCATGGCCGGTGGCAAGGCCGGCGGGCAGTGCCGGCGGCCGCCGGCACTGTGTGTAGCAGCCATTAGAGCGGTTTCGCACTACGTCCGATCCGAATCCGAATTCAAGATCCGAGTTCAATCCGAAATGGGAATGTTTTGAATTCAGACAGACAGAGCTCGGATCTAGTGCGCAACGTACTATGGGCGGCTACTTCGGACCGACATTTCTCGGATTTCCACAGGGGTGTTTTTATCGCGCGATAATAACGCAAGCGCTATTGCGATAATGCGTCCCGATTCCTTGCACACAGCTGCGTTTTTATCGTCCGATATTTCTAACGCTGCCATCAGACCGACTGCATTTCGACAGGACTGCGCAGTCGGTTGACAGTTTCGTTGCAGTGATGCATCGAAAATAATATGCTCACAAGTATGTACCTATTCAAACTGCAATTTTGCAGCTGGCGTGAAGATCAAATGCAGTCCGTCTGTTTAGAACTTTAGACCCTAACAAACTTACGAAAATATGTTCATGAAGTCGTAATTTTCAATGGAAACCCATTACAAAAGTATTTGCTATAATATGCTTGTTAACTTTCTAGTCTAACCAATAAAAATAACCAACTGACTGAAAACATTTACAACTTACATCTGTAAACTACTAGACACCTTCATAAAAGCTTTCTAAGCTCCGCGCGACATGTCATCAAAAATGCGTATAAGTTCTACGCGCAGACGCAAATCATTTCACGCACGCACACACAAACATACAGATACACGGTGCACACACACAAACACGTGATCACCTCACAATCAAACCTGATATGAGAGGAACAATGATACACATTCGCCGCGAAGAGCGAGAAGGAGCTTTCGGTGCAGTATATGTAAGGAAATCAGATGAAAAACTGCGATGATTCGTCATGATTTGTAAGTTGCAAGTCATTCACAAATATTCGCAAGTGATGTACACAGTATGATTGTCATATTTGTATTCTATTATTTTACAAACAAAATAGGTCGGGCACAGTAACATTTATTAAATACTGTAAGCTGACTGGGTGTTTGAAACGGTGAATAAGCTCTTCTGTCTCTCTTCTGTAATCAGAATATATTTACTTAAGATGCAATGCATAATTATGCAATGCATATGGTAGATGTTTTATACGTTCTTTCGTAAATTCCATCAAGTCAGTCAACTAGATTAAGCTCGCAGGTGGCAATATACCCTCTCGCGTCCGGCCCTGGTCCAGGCCATGGTGCGGAGCGAGAGGGCATGGCAAGCCGTCACCTCCTTCTGCGAAGCAGTAATGCTCGCGAAGGAGGAGGCGGAGCGCGCGAGGGAGTGGCAGAGGCCGCGCCCTACCAGCCCTAGCCGCCGCCGCCGTAGGAGACTTCCCGGGCGTCGGGAATTGATAGCCGATTTCCGGCCACCGTAGGCGCGGGCCTGCGGACGGAGAGCAGAGGGCAGCTCGCCGTCCGATAAGGACCAGGCCCGGGTCGACGGCGCGTCGTGTTCCACGCGCGCCTCAAAGAGATGTCAGCAAAACTGACGGGGTCCGTTAGGGCCGATGCCTGCTGGGGTTGCGGGTAGTCCCAAGGGGAAACCGCGGCCCCTGGCATGGCAAGGGAAGGAACACGGGTGGGTTTTAGTCAGTAAAAGTCTGACACGCCCTTCCGCTCCGCCCAGAGCGGGAGAAGTCATTGGATGATTTCCCACCCAAAAAAAAAAAAAAGGTGGCAATATACATGTTTCTATAAATAATAACATAATCTAAGCATGTTAGATGGGAGTTTATATCATCGTCGGATATGACAATTACCTCTGCCTAGGAGAAGATAATGGTTATGCAAAATTATTTAAATAAGTCAACTAAAAATAATCTACTAAACCATTGACGCAATTCAATTATGCACACGATTAATCTACGCCCGCTCGTCGCCAACCAATTCATCATCAGTTATTAAATGTTAATGTATTTCTTGATCTGCATACTTACGGTGGTCTGTGGCACTCCCCGTCTTTATCGCGGTACGTCAGGCGCGCGGGCACTCCATGTGATAGCCGCGGGCCGCGACCGACTGCTCACGTGGGCCCGAACACGCGCCAACATACAAAATTAAACTTTTGGAATTTCGAATTCGGAAACTTTTTAAATTTTTTGACAGTGATTGTGTTTTGTTTTTTTATTGGGTGTCTGGAGTTTGTTGTTATCTTTGAGTGTGCGAACTTTTTGGTAATTAACTTTTTATGATTAAGTGACAGTGCGACGTTAAAATTAGTGGCTAGATTTTTTTGTTACCAATTGATAAAGTTATTAACTGCAGGAGAATCGAGTGTACCAATCCGCCCGGAGGTAATCACATATTGGTCAGGCAATTTCCTATACCATCAATAATAACGGGGCAAGTAAACAATAACATTATTTGATGTAAGACAGGGACCAACATATACAGAAGAGCGGGACAAAAGAAAATCATCGATCTAAGAAAATAGAATTCTCATACGAAATGTAATGGCGGTACAATAATCGTGTAAAAGTTCACGATAGTTGCCCAACGTGAGACGGTAACAATACAATAACGCCAGCGTATATAGATCTTGAACAAATCGATTTGTGTATACTTGGCGTACTGAAATTAGAGGTCCTTGTAAACTAGCCGGTTATAGCGGTCATCTCGGCCGATAGATAATGATCTGTCGATGATTTACGCCGCGTTAAACCGACAATGGCACGAGATAACCCCCAGCCGCTGTGCACAATGTGACCAATTAGAAACGCGCAACATTCGCCACGATGACTAAAATGAACGGCATCAACCTGCCAGACATGACCGATCGAGATCTCTCCGTCGACGACATATTCAACGAGAACTTCAACTTAAAAAGAAAGAAAATACAAATCGATTACGAAGACAACAAGAAACCTAAAACAATCGACGATTCGGATACTCTAAAGTTCGGAAACAACAACAATGTAATTGTAATTGATAAAATAGAATCTCCACCAAACTTGAAGAGGAAACCGAAAACTTTCGCAGACAACTACGATATCGATAAGATCGTGCAATCGAACATGATAATCGATAAAGAATCGAGTAAAGTAAGATTGGAGATGAGGCAGTGTAGTAATGATTTGGAATACAAAACAAACGGGCACGTTGGTAATGACTTGAACGAAGTAGATACTGTTCCTACAGACGGGAATGAGTTTATCATGAAGGATGGTAATGATATAAGAATGGATGGCGCTGACGATAAGATTATGAACAACAATGAAGGTGATTACAGCATGAACGGGAATGATGAACATGGGAATGATGTAAGTAATGTAGATATAACATTTTCAACAGATTGGTCGGCGATTTAGACGATTATGGCCCTTACTGCAAATGAAGAAGAACCTATTTTATTTATCTTCTTAAATATTATGCAACTAATTACTATTCAAAAATATGGACACCTGTTTCTCCATTAACATTTAGAAGCCAATTATGTCAAGCGTCTCTCAATTAAAGGTTATCGGATGTCTATTGTCAAAGTTAGCGAGTTTCAAAAAAAGCTGCTTATGTATTCATTCGTTGATGCTCGATGAATTCCTTCTTCAATAATGTTGGTTGTTATATGAGGATTGTCTATCCATCTGCTACAATCGCTTTTAAGTCTTCAGCCGTAAGAACCTAATACGCGAATCACGAAACATAAGTAGGTGTGCTTACTGCAACCAGTCGCGGTCGCCTATTCAGTGCTGTTGGTTGCGTTATGTTAAAAATGTTGGAACAATCATGGGCGCAGTGCCGCATGTCGTCGTGTGAGTTTCGTCCTTGGTAGATTTTATTACAATCATGTTGGATCCCTTAGAATAATCTCCTCAGAACAAACATCTTTCTACCTAGCTATAGTATCAAACCCAAAACTCGGAATCTACGTCAGATGAATCTGTGAGTCCAGAAGCTTCTAGACAAGACTATTAACTTCATTAAAGAGGTTACTGGTCATCAACCTGTACAATCCCTAACTATAAACCTTTCAAGACCACAACCTCTTTAGTAAAATGCATTATTCTAAGCTAGACTGCACAAGACAACCTAAATCTCAAACGAAGCAGAAATAATTCACAAGCACCGTCTCGTTTACATTTAAGCGTATAAAATTCGTCATGATTCGATACTGGACGCGATAAGACGCCGAAATTCCGACAATACTCGGCTAATTCCGACAATAGTCCACTAATTTCGACAATAGTCAACTAAATGCCGTTAGTGGACCACAATGGAGTCAGCGAGTGGAAATAATCGCAACCTCTATGCTGTTGATGCGGTAAAAATTGTGGATGATATTCATATCCTTTCTTACCGCCATGATTTAACTAGGATCTTATATTCTTGTTTCAGCTCATTTTAATACCTCTTTCTGTCTTTCAATATAAACCCAAAATAATCCGTTTTGAACACTATACTACTAACTCAACCAGATGAACATATGTCAAGATAGTCTACTATAGTCTGGGCTTTAACAAGAAAGTGTTCTCTCCAACCATACCATATACTATCAGATTAAGAAATATTTCCTTATTAACGTCGCCAAGTCTTTGTCGATAATGACTCTTAGTGAGAACACGACACAAATCATTCGATATAAGAAAAGCTTATAAAAGTAATCGCTAACAAAAACATGCAACTGCTAATCAATTTCACGCCATAAAGTCATCTATGTCTTGACCATGTAGAGATTGTAGAGGAAGCATAGACACACCCGTCTTTTTTTGTATTTGTTGCTGGCCCGCGGCAAACAACACAAAACATATTATAACCGTACTCTGATGCACTTGCCGCCGATAACATGACACGTGCTGGCACGCCCGACCTTAGCACGTGTTGTGAGGTTTATTCAATAAAATATAGATATAGGAATGCAACAGAACTTGATTTGCTTCAGATTTTTCAGTATGTTATTGAAATCTGCAACAAATTCTCTGCTGTAGATTAAGCAATCTAAAATGACAGTTGTCACGTCAAGTCCTCTTCATTACTAAAAGTAGTGCGGTTAAAGGACCAAAGTATCGTTTGATTCATTTTAAAAAGTGGCCCCAGTTTTAAATAAAAATCTTTTACCATTGTGCTTTTTAATTGGCTAGTCAAGGCCTATTGTGCACTTCCCATGAGCCAAACCTTGATTTCATCGAAAGAGGTTTAATTGTTTATTCAAATAAAGCCTTACTGAAGAAGGCACAATACACATCCAAGAAGCTTATTTTCCTACCCACAATAGTCAGAAATCTATGCCAAATACACACTTCAACCAACGAAGCATTTATAGGAATCAAAAACTCAAGAGTCAACTGACCAACTAGGCCAAAGAGGTTATAGTTCCTAAGGTTAGAGGCTAAATGAAGTCTTAGCAAATTGAACATTATGGCCTCTTAGAGCTTCCAATTTATTATTACGTGGAGCTTTTATGAACAGTAAGTGACGTTTAAAGGGGTAATGTCAGGTTTATGTGCTATTATTTGTTCCGACATTAAGTTAAGAATTAGATGTTAGGAGAAATAGATAGGAATTGTGGAATTTGAGGAGTGTTTGACTCATAGATGATATATATATTATCTATGTTTTGACTTGTTTTCTTCTGCAATTAAAATAAGGTTTAAAATAGCATAACTTCTTGAAAATAAATTCAGGCCTGTTTTTCCTAAAGTGTATATATATTAGAGTACTCCTTTCACGTTGGCAGTTATTTTTAACTGATGAAAAAAAAGGAGGTTCTCAATTCGACACGTGTATATATTTTTTTTTTTTTTTTATTTAAGACCCAGGAAGGAAGGTGTGTATATTGCCATGAAAAGCCTAGAGAAATTGCTAATAGAAAAATAGAATACAGAGTGCAATTTCGAATAGGTTGCAATTACTTTTAACCTTATCTGCAAATTGCTACTGAACTTAGACAGTCTATTTCATTTCCAGCAGTCAGGATATAATACTAACTGCTCCTTTATTGATATTGACATAGCCGGTAATAAAACATTCCAATTGCCAATTTATTGGAATTCAGTTTAACAAGATGTTCAGACATAATAATATCTTGTTTCACTTTTATTAGTTTCTACCTCAAACCACTCAAACTACCAAATTGTTTATAAAGTATTTTCAAAGCAATATGTATGGAAATTTTAATTACATAATAAATATAAAAACTGAAATTATTTTTGTTTTCTTTTTAACTTTACCACTTTTAGACGTAGTCACTATTCCTAATTATTTTATACTAGCTTCCACCAGCAGCTTTGCCCATGTGATATCTTTATAAATTATAGTCCATGTTACGTGATAATATAGCATTCTACTAGTAAAAGATAATTTTAAATCGGGCCAGTCATTTTTGAGTTTATTCATTAGAAACAAAAATACTTATTTTCCCTTTATAATATTTGTTGAGTGTAGACACAAAAATCATGCAGTTTATACTACGCGTCACCAAGCTATAGTTCATCAAAAGCCTTTCTACTTAATTTATTTTTTACAGTATCTACATTCTTTACACTTACCCAATCTTAACGTTCAAAATTAGCACCTTCACCACTATCTCAACCCTAATCAGTCGCAAAAGTGCGAAGTCTAGCACCTTCACAGACTACTACATTAAAATCCCATCCATTTCGACCACGCGTCTCATTTGATATATTGTTTATAGTAGCTTTCGGAGTTCTTTAACCTTTAGCACACGTAAATGTGTCAGGCTGGCCGGTTGACGGTAGACTTTTTGCTTTAAGAAACCAGAATACAATGAGCCTTGTTCAAGTGCGAGCGATTGATATGTCGTGTTGAAATTGTTGAATTACTGTTGGGTTTCATGGTGTTGTAGGTTCTGGGAAGTGGGATTTACATATACCTCTATATGTTAATCCGACTTCCCAGAAGCTGATCTCTAAGCCTGCGTTTCTACCAGAGATGAGCGAGGACAGGTTGTGAGGAATGTGTGTGAAACTATCCAATAACAACACTAGTGATGAAGCGATGTTATTGGTTAGTTTCACAGACATCTCTCGCTACGCATCCTCGCTTACTTATTAAAGATTTATTCGAATAGCTGGAGATATTCAATTGTTTTTCCCTAAGCCATTTCTATATCAGCTTTTCGATCTCTTTGTAATCTCTTTTTCGATGTCAAATTAGTTCAATGTAACTCCTCTGACTTCCTTGCTTTGGTTGTCTGGTTATTCAGTGCCTTTTCACGGCTATGTTTGGCAAACCTTGGGTTACTTACATACTGGAGAACTTTTTACGCTATCCGAACTGCAGACACAGCCAGTTCTTCAAATATGGGTACTTACAGTCAAATAAGCTCTTAAATAATTATGCCAATACCACAAACAATTAATTGTACATCTCTATCTCTCTATCTATGTATTCCTCCCAACATAGCCAGCCTTACTACATTTATACCTACCTAGATGCCGAGAGCCAACAAAAACAGATGTTACACCGAATTATAATTAATTCATATCAGATCTATCTATTACTATAATGACATCATTACGGTCTAGACTTTATGATAGACTTTGCGTCTAGATCCATACTTTTTGTTGAGACTGACAATGACATTTGTTTTTTTTTTTCATGTCTGCATAGATGAATAAGTATTTGATAGACCCTGATAGACCAATGCACTTTGGTTGCGATGTGTGTCTATTGGTATAAAGACGTGGGTGCTTGGGTGCGTTCAGTGCCATCGTTGTAATAGAAAGACATCTAGGTATAATATTAAGTAGATCATTATGGTTGTGCTCACCAAAAATCTACGCTGCGAGCTTTTAGGAATTGAAAGAAACTCCCATGTACGTCCGGTCAGGGAGACCGTATATGACGCAAGTTTAAAAATGAACTATTTTGAAATCCAGTCCAATATAAGGACTGATGAATTGTCTCAATTTTTGTTTGTTGTTGGCTCAATTTTCATAGACAGCTTTCAGCATTTCAGCTTTCATAGACTGCCAGAATTGAAAGACCAATTTGAACTTGGAACCTCGTTCCCTTTACTTAAAACTATTCCGTTGCATCCATTAAAAAGATGCCTCGTTGACACCTCATCAGAGTTGCCAACATAAAAAATAGTAAGTATTAGCACAGACCTCAGTACGTTGATCGTGAGTAGTATCACTTGTAAGACGCCCACGCCCGCACCTCTGGCTTAGTTACGTGGTTTCACAACAGGTAGACTACTAGTTGTTTTCGATAGACATTTTGATCATATTAGTATCTCTCACCCGGTTTTTGGATCGAAATTCAACACAAAAATTTGCTAAAGAATTTTCAAACGTGCGGGACCAGCTGTGATTGGTTGAAAGAATAACAACTGCCAATCACATCGTTTGACTTGTATTTAATTCTGATGCGTCCACAATTTTCGATCCAGGGGGTCTACTCCCTAAGTCCGTCAACGATAAGACGGGCCCGTCCGAAAGTAGTCCGAAACGATGGCGTGTACCCTACTCCCTATTGATTTCGGATTCATAAGCTTCGAACGGAATCATAGACAATATTTGTGCGCGAATGATACATGACGGTAGAGTTGCGCTATTTTACCGGTCGATTACCGGTTTACTTATTTTGTGGTTATCATGCTTACTATTCCAAAAATAATATTGTTGTCGTTAGAAAATTACCACATTTTTAATAATTTAGTTTTTATTACGTCTTTAGTTGAGCAATTGAATTATTTTTGCTATTTTTGTCCCGATGGTGGCTTTATCGTGTTGATATCTTTGCCTTTTTTCTTTTTGACGTTAAGTGGTGTGTAGTATCTATGACGGCAAAGTATTTTGACGCGGCGCGTCTTTCAAGACTTTCAGATTTTGTCAATGAATTTGTTATTGAAGCGATGAAAAATTTTGATAATTACCTACATGTATTGTATTAAACAAATGGAATCAATACCGGAGACTAGTTCCAATTAAAGGCTAAGAAGTGCACCTTGGTTGGAAGAGGATAAGGTTTGTACTGTTACAGCTAGAATAAATTTTGTTTTGTAAACATTCTCAATTTCTCATAAGTAGTTACATGCTTGCTTTTGCTTCTGTTCCTTACATTGTTTTGAAAGAATTGGTCAGGAGAGGGTCTTCTTAAATGGAAAATCTAAATACGGACGTAAACACCAACGCGAAGAAGGTGGCGGCCCGGCATGATTTACGAATTAGACCTACATAACCAATTTACTTTTACTTTACAAAGTTCATAAGAAGGCATGTCAAGAATTTTGTTTGCCTGTACAAAACTCATAATATTACTTAGTTATTCTTATGCCTCTACAGATTTAATTAATTTGGTATAACTATAATTTGCAAAAAAAAATATTACATTAATTTTGTATTTCAGGTTAGTAGGACTAGTAAGGATGACGCTACACTACAAATAGCAGAAACTGAAACAGCCTGCAGAAAAGAATTACATGAGGCACAGAGGGCAAACAAACAAGATATATGTTTGTTCTAAGAACAAGTTCTAAAAGTCAAATTAGAGTATTATAAAATAAATTAAACTGATAGAATAGACATGTTTTTTTATTAATGAACTACTCGCTAAAATATCTTCTTATAAAAGTTTGAAAAATAACATTTGCATTTCCCTTGCAACTTCTTGAGTTGCTTCTCTTGTATGATATTCATTGGCACTGGGTACCCTCTAACTGCATGTCTCCATGGTGAACTGCAATGTTGTGAAGCACTGCCACTATGGTTGTTTTCACATTTTCTAGTTTGCATGTCCTGCCATGTAAAGGGCATTGAAATCTTTGTTTCCACACACCAAAGCACCGTTCCACAGAATATGTCGAAAGTAAAGTAAACAAAGCCAAAAGGGGTATTATATCCTCACACAAGTCCTCAAAAATGTTCTCGTGTGAGCCTATAGTTCCCAACGAACTCAACGTCGGAAATACTCGCCAACCGAAAGTTTCGGCTCGTCCTGTAGAGTTTTTTCGAGCAATTCCAGCATTAAAAAAGCAGCCATCGTTTGGATTATTAAAAAAAAAAATACTTTCGTCAACAGCACGACAACTATTGTGATGTCGTATCAACTGACATATATCTCCGTCAAAACAAGTTTCAAATTCAACTTTTCGGACGGGCAAAAACACATCGGGAGTAGGGACAACTGTCAAATCGTATCGTCATTCATTCTTAGGTCGGGCTTCCAACTAATCGTATGTCCGTAGGTGTTAGGGAGTAGGAAACGCCCGTAACTAAGCCCGAAATGACGGACTTCGTGCTTAGGGAGTAGACCCCCAGAAACCGCGTTTATTACGCAAAAGCGTTTATGAAGTTAATTTGTGTATGTGGGAGAAGGCTTGTTTCCAGTGACAAACCAACATGATGAATCAGCAGCAAGCAGCACCATTCGAGTTTATGATATTTAAGATGTAGCTCTTTAACTTTCATGGAGAGTGTTTTCATATTGAAAAGCTTTATTTAGTTTACACTCCTGAATATATTCACTATATTTTTCCAATAATAATAACTACGTCTAGCCCACAATGACAGTGGACAGACGTTTGTGGAAAAGGGAAAGGGATGCCTTTGTCCAGTAGGACATTACAGGCTAATTGATAGATGAGAGAATCTTCTTCTTTTTGGTTTGGTTAGTGAGTAACCTGGTGACAATGTTTTTATGTTGCCGTCGAGAAATATCTCTCAGGTATGCCGCTAGATAGAATAATAACCAATAATAATTACAGAGCAGTCGTGTTGAATGAAAGGTGGTGTTATAGAACCTTGTAAAAAAAATTGACGAATAAAGCAATCAAACGTGTGACCAACATTGGCCCCAACACATTGGCAACACGTAGTTTTAGTAATTGCGATGATTAGGCAAGTCAGCGTTCCTAGAAACAGATACTTAGTTCTGGTCGAAAGTTCCATTAGGTCCAGTAATGTTCAGTGTTGCCAAAAAAGAAAACGAAACAAAAACCGCAAATCTTGTTTATGCGATTTAAATTATGTTTACTGTAAACTTAATTGGGTAGTTGAGGTTTTTGTGTCTGTAAACATTATACCTTTTATTTCTATAATGTAAGATGTGGGAAAATAAGGCTAATTGGAGATGGAATCCTTTTTGTGAAGAAACGGATTGGATATGACTTGGCAGGTTTTAGAACTTAGGTTTTTACGCCTTTCAACGTTGTTACTGTAATCCAAATATCTGCATATTGTGCTTTATCATTTCTAATAGTCAGAAGGCAAGCTAAAATCTATCAAGTACCGGTCAACTGCCCTTATTTCGCCTGGTGTCCTTATCTCCTATGTTTGCCTATAATGAAAAAGCTGTAATACATTTGTCATTTTACTTGTATGGCAATCGAAACTTTGAGTTTTCATAGAGCTTTAAGTTTAGATTGCCATACAAGTACCATTACCATTATAGGCATACATAGGACGTCAGGCGAAGTTAGGGCAGTTGACGGTATTTATATTTGTTAAGTTGTGACTTCCGTTTATTTTGAATATACTACAGTTTGTATTCCGTAATGAAGTAAAATAAAGTAAAGCATTTTTTGACACCGTAAAGTCTAACCCTGCTGTCATAATTTTCATGACAGCTGTCATTGCAAGATCATTCAACTGTCACTGCGGCCGATGAGTGGTGGCTATAGTCTGGAACCCGATACATGGTAACAAAAGGAACACGGGATATTCCTTTGTTTTCCTAAGACGGGGGGTATTCAGGTATTCACGTACTAGTAGGGACCCGCAACTATTTTTTTATTATTTTTATAAACTGGGACATACCATACCATACCTTGTTGGTCTAGTGGTCGCAAGGGCTACTGCTGAGCATGAGGTTCTGGGTTCAATTCCCGGGTCGGGCAAAGTTTGATAACCCTTTGGGAAATACAGGCGTGATGTTATACAGGGTGTCCGGGACATCGACGCGAAGCCGGTTACCATGGATTCAGTACATGATTCTGAACCCCCCTACGTTGAAATTTTTCGTCGGTTATTTTTTTTTAAATCAGCTGTTTCATAGAAAAGTGCAATTACCTATGCGGTCAAAATGTATGGAACAGCTGATTTTTTTTTTAATAACCGACGAAAATTTTCAACGCAGGGGGGTTCAGAATCATGTACTGAATCCATGGTAACCGGCTTCGCGTCGATGTCCCTGCCACCCCGTATTTTGTTCTAAGTGAAAAATTCTGCACTTCGATTTGATATTATTAATGACTTTATCAAAGTTTCACAAACAAATGACAGACGTCATCATTCTTAGGACAGTGAACTCCATCGGTAAGTGAGTGAATAATGAGTTACGTAGAGTTAAGTAGTGGTTACCACATGCCGTCCGAGCGGTCAACAATAACATACCTTTGGAACACACCTATTGTGTTTTTCTATCCTCTTGATAGATGTGCAGTATACAGATAATTCTCAGAAGTATTGAGGATGATGAGCTATTAGCCAAAAACAGACATGTACCTAACGCAGAAACTCTAGATAAAGTTCTTGTTACAAAGCTTAAAATTCATTTAAAATCATTAGAATAAAAAGAGGGTATGTGCTTATAACCACACGAATTACGATAGAAGTGAACACTACTGGAGCCGAGTATTACCCGATTCAGCGTCACCAACCCTAGCGTGACGGTCGGAACTGCGCCTAAAGTCTTCACTTCAAAAACACTAGTACCATCAAATCTATAAAAGCATGAGCTTTCAGGGCAGATTTGTGGTTCAGAAAACGGAGCAACTCGTTGTACCATAACTTCAAAAATCGAACTACAATTCAAATTTTCCAAAGTAACGCTAAACGAAAAAGGACAAAGACTTCTACTAAATAGAATGACAGCTGTCACTCAAACGTCAATCTGTCATACGATTGGGATCTTCGCGCGCCATCGTTAGCAACGGCCGCGTTTTTATTTATTGTTTTTAGATAAATAGGTGATAACCGATAACAAATACATTAAGCTATTAGAACCTACTTGGAGGCCGTAATGGGTACTTTTTTGTATGTGGACTGGCAGGTGATATGCTACAGGAAAAGGTGGTTCAACGCGGTTGAACCGCTACTGACTACAGTAGTCAGAATGAAAAAAAAAAACTAAACGCAAATATTTTTTATTAAATGATAACTACTGGAACTTATTTCTGCACTTTTTTAATAGGTAGAGGTACTTTCATCTCGGTAAAAAGTAAAAATTTACTATTGTACTTATATGTATTCACGATAGAGCAGAGGCATTTTAACAAATAATTGCGTAACACAGTTTCAATCGGAAACTGAATTATTTTGAAGGGTATTGCTAATCTATTGCTTAATACGTTTAAAAAAAACACAATGAATGTTGTTAAACTGTCAAAATGAAAGCCATTGCTACTGTTAAAGTGTTACGCAATTACCCCGCTGGCTGTCACTGCTTTACTATGATACGGACCTAACCTACTCTTCTCCCCTCATACTGTGTCATAGCTAGCACTCCCAACTTCTCCAATACATCTTTCTACATTACATACTTGACATTATAAAGTAACTAGCGTCCCGCCCCTGCTTCGCATGGTTTTTACGACGTGATTTATTTTTTAAGTAATTTTGAAAGAAAGAAAGAAAAATATTTTATTTCGGACACGTACAAGAAATACAAACAGTAATAGTAAAAGATAATAATTAAAAAAAAAACATAAAAGAGCATTAAAAAAAAACAAAAAATTAAAAACATAACGACCTGTGCGAGGTCAAAAAGGCCCCTATCTCAGCATATGCTGCGATATTTAAAAAATAAATAATTAAATACCGCAGCGCTGGTTTAGTTTAATGTACACATAAACCTACCGGAATAAATTATCTAAATGATGGTGAAAACTGCATCAAAATCCATAGCGACTTGCGTACTTACTTTAGAAGAACAATGCTGTCACACAGACAGACACAAAAAGCGACTTCAATTATAATATGTATAAAATATATAATAGAAAAGCACCCATCGATTGTTGAGCGAGAATAGCGCAACTGTTGCCCGATTTATAATTTATGTTCCACCCACGCGCTGTCTGCGATGCAATTTAGGTTTATTTCATTACGAACTCGATATTCTGTCATATCGATTAATCAAATCGATTGGAAAAAATCTCAAGAAGTATTTCATGCAATTGTTTGAACTAGTGACCTTAGGATCATTTAGATTCATCTGCATTCAATAACCAACTATTCAGTAGGTAATTTCTGTTTGTTTTTCCTGATAAAGACTGTCTTTAGAAAAACGCCTTTGCTTGTTCAAAAAACTCTATGGTGAATACCTTATTTATCGTTCTCTATGAAAAGGTATTAGTTTCGCTTTCCGTGTATCCTTATCCAATAACAGCACATCTAAATCAGCACAGAATTAAATTATATAAACAGCGCAAAATTTTCATGACTTTCAGGCATTCAGGCAAATAATATATTTTCCTTTTCTCAACTATGTTATGATCGGCTCCCAGTCTAGCCGAATACAGCTGAAAACCAGTGTTTTAAATGAAGCGAGTGCATCTGACATCCACATAAATAAATAAATAAATTTAAGTAATATATACAACCCAATAACTGAAAAATTAAACTAAATGTAACCTTTGGTTAGACTGGTTTTCTAAGTCTAATTTTCTCAATCGAATTACATGATCTAAAAAAAATTATTGATACAATATTCTTACTAAGTTATCACCTAGTTTGGAGTTGTGACTTTTGGTAACCTTCAGCTGTCATTAACGAGACATATTAGAATTTTAATTGTTATGCCCACCTGATGTCCACTGTAACGGTCACGCGGATAAATCGGAATTTCGAGCTTCTGACTACCCGTAACGACTGTCAAAGAACGAAATCTAATAGAATGACGGTCGGTACAAACTTCTTAGTGCGTTTTCAAGACTTTATTTTCTACATAATGATTAATGGCGAATGGTAACGTTAATAAAAATCTAGTCCATAACCAATTAGTGATTTTATTGCATCATTTTGCGACATACACGCAAAAAAACAGTCCAATTGCCAGAAAGGCTAATTAATTCAATCTAGGTAAATAACTGTCCATCAAAACTGTCTCAATGAACGATTTCACATCAACTAGTTGATCAAGTTTGTCAAATTTCTAAAAAGACACTAATATTTGTTAATTAGGTACACGCTAATGTATCCTGTTTGCTAAAGAAGTCGCGAAGTTGCAGAATTTTGGCAATAACTAAATAAACTGAGCGATCGGCGAAAAGATACGGTTGTTTTGTAATTGTAGCGTTTTATGTTTACCTACTTTAATTTGAGCTGCTAATTATAACTGGGTCATTCTCATTAGTGTTATGAGTATAAAACTGCTTAACAATTTCAGGTAGGTTTTTCGAAGGGTTCCAAAGTGAGGGCAGTTCGTATATAAAGGTACCTACATGTTTTCTGCCTGAAGCATTATTTATTTTCTATATGAAAGGCTTTCTTAACAAAGTGTTAATTTCTTATCTTTACTTTAATTTCAGCACGCGTAGCATGCGCTTTCTATGTCTACGAAGAGTAGACACAGCTCTTTCTATACAAAGTGACATTTCCTTTCTTCATTTTTGACATCGCACCGTAGAAATCTTTCTTCAATCTGTCACTTTGTCTTTCGTTTCTAACTATCTTTGTCTAGGTCATTTTATATGTAGACTATTTCAGAAGAAAGTTTTCTATACCAAATTGTCAAAATCACTCTGACGACTAACAGTTGTCTATGGTAGTGAAATATTATACTCGACGGTCACAAAGTATACAGGGTTATCTGCAAAATCATGATTTTACAGAAGAGCTTTTTAAACGCAAAACTGTGATAACTAATAGAAGAAGAAAGCTATCTTCTCCTATTTTACATCATTTAGTTAATATTACCAAGGAAATGGTTAAGGCCAATATTACTGTAATGTTATTTGTTCCAAAACACGGTACTTCGACACACTGAAAAAAATAAGCTGTGCTTAGTTGTGTTTAATGTGACTTAATATCAGTAAAAATTGACAATCAAACAGTAAAAACATCCTATGACGAAACAAAGAATTCTGAGTCGAATTATATTAAAGAGTGAATTTCGTAAAAAGTCCAGTTGCCTCTTTTTACTTTGCTGCCGTCGTACTGTCTACACGGAACGTCATTTTTGTCTACTCTTCCGTCGACAAAGCGGTGCTCATGCTACGCCTGCAGGAATAGCTTTCTGCTGTTTTAATCTGTTTACTTGTGGAACCTGCCAAAAGAATTTAAAGCAATCACTTTTTTTTGTGTTGGGTATGGTAGTATGTAAAAATCTGTTACCTAATAGTAACATTATAAGCCCACGTTATAAACCTCACGTAACAATTAGTCATTAAGGAAAAAGTCGCGTATAAACTTTTTAACGCTTTCTACGACCGCCATATAGAAGGCGTCAGGTGTTCAGTTCAGTGAGTCACACACAGCTAAATACTGCTAAATATTTTACAGTTAAAATACAGCTACAGCTGTAATAAAATCTCTGTGGTCATCAGCTTCACAACTAAGCCAAAGTTTCCATAGACTTCAAATCTGATAACAGATTCCGTTCTATTACAAAACAAGGGGTTTATCTTCAGACGGGGTTTAAACCATGGAACCCATATTTGAATTTCAAACTATAGACCTACTATAAATTTTTAATACAAAACTGACAACTGAGTACCTCAACTGTGGCATCTTTACTTTCCATGAGCAACTTTACCCATGAGTTATAAATAGACAAATATTTCTGGATTACTAAAAATCTGTTACAAATAGTCGATTTTTCTACTTTTCTATCTCTTTGATATTAAATGGCGGCAACAGATTTTAAGTAATCGAGAGAGCACTCATAGTAAGTAAAGATGCCACAGTTGAGCATACTTACCTAAGTTATCAGTTTTGTAAAAAGAACTGCATTTCGATTTCTGTTATGTTCTTAGTTAAGAAAATAGCTCGATGGTAAATCGTGAAACCTTGTTACGTAATAATACCGTTTGGGTTCAGTAAACAGCTGGTCGCCACTGTGGCTATATATGTTAAAAGCTAAGCTACCGACTAATCCGTTCGCAAGCTCTAGTTTAAGATCAAAGTTAATTTAAACACCGGAAGTGCTTCGCATATCAATAAATATTTACCATCGTCCAATTTGGACCCAAATATATTATACAGAAGCTATAAATAACTGTACCCTATTCAGAACGCCACTACATATTCTGAACAGAAGTCTGCCTTAACGTGATCTGCTGAGAGCATGTTGGCCCAGTGGTAACGGTCCCGACTTACGAGTGGTAGTTCGTGAGTTTGAACCCAGGCAGGCGCTTTAATTTGTGTCAGTATTCCATCACCACTGCTCTCAAAACGGTGAACGAAAACATCGTGAGTAAACCGCCATGTCCTAGAATCAAATTCGAAGACATGTGACATCTACCAACCACTACAGCCCACTCCCTCTCACAGAGAGGAGGCCTGTGTCTCAGCAGTGGGAACATTACAGGTTGATTATGCATCCGCTGCGTTTTTCTGTCAAACCAGCATCCTCTACAATGACTTGCCTAGCCTTCTGACACCTAGAAAGTATGTTTTCAAGGGTTTTGCGGCTTCTTCTTCTCTCCAACCGCACTACGCCATTCTAGATTTCGAACACCCAGAAACTGTTTTCAAGGATTTTGCCGCTCCCATAACCTCGTCACCATCGCCAGCCTACAGCGATCCATAACTGAACATAAGCCTCTCCAATTGCTCGCCATTCATCTTAATTCTCAGCAACTCTCATTCAGCTGCTACTAGCAGGTAGTGAAGATTTTCGGTCCACCTAGCCTAAAGGCGTCCTAACTCCTACCTGACGTTGTAGAAAGCGTTAAAAAGTTTATTCGCGACTACTTCCTTGATGACTAATTGTTACGTGAGGGAACTATTAAGTAACACGTTTTAACATACCTACCTATCCTAAAAAGTTGATGCAAAAAGTATTTTGCTGCAGGGGCTAAACAGACTTGTGGTCTCCACTCAAATTTACGTCTACACCAGCTATATATTTACGAAACACATTTTCGTAAACGATTCCGACTAATCTGTTTCATTTTGACAGTTCAACAATATTCATTGTGTTATTTACGTTGTTGAGCAGATTGTTTTATCGAGCATAAAAAGCAATGGATTAGCAATGTTTCAAAATGATTCAAATTCTGATTGATCGTGCATTACGTAATTAGGGTACAGGTTCTACGGCTAATATGACCGGGTCCTATACTGCTGTCTAAAAGCCATAAATATAAAAACAAAGGCCCTTGGGTACTTCGTCTGCTACCTTCGTTGCCTCTGACCAGCAGTCAGCAGTCACTTACATACAGTTGATCTATTCAGTAAATCTCACCCTGAAAACTTAGGTGAAGGGAGCTGTCATTAATGTCAAATTAAGGATTGACACTAATGACAGCTCATGTCACTTATGTGAGATTTTTACAGAATAGACTGGTTGGTCACTAATCCAACTCTAGTAATATCAATCTAGCTTCTTCCGCAGCTGATCAGTTACATAACTCCCAAATTTATCGTCTCGTATATAAATCAAGAACTGTAAATCTAATCGCACCGCATTGTTTGTCGGTCTGTTTGTCACACCAGTTTTATCATTTAATTGGCACCAGCCATGCCGTGGCGTAATTGCTACGACTGTTTAAAAGAGTTTGGGCTTGAGAACATTTTTATTTAAAAGATTACGGAAAAAGGTCTTGGATTATAGTAATGACAGGATAGGACTTTTCATATTAGCCGGTATCTGTGATATAAATTGATCATCAAAACAGAAAAACTACCATAAATATTGGCAATATTATGATGTTGCCAATATTTGTGGTAGGTTTTCTGTATTGATGAAGTATTTCTTGGAAAAGGATAATGTTTCAGTTTTTTTTTATAGCACAGATACAAATCCAAAGTGGGTATCTCAGACCACAGTTAACGTAGAGATAAAAACAACTTTTAGAAATTTTGTGCTAAGCTCGAGTAGTCGATTCAGAGCAAATCAGATTTTGACTTCGGTAAATTTTGATTTATTGTAAAGGAATTTTGTCAAGTGTTGTAATTATTGTCCTACGTCTCAACTTTCCGTGATGGCTCGGTGGCACCTCGTACAAATTTCGACAGTCGTTACGTATTCCTCATACACATACATACATACATACAAGCCATACTTGTTTATACTTATAGAAAGTTGCTCCCAAATCAGCCTGCTTGTCAACATTACTCAATACACAAACCGAGATAGATTACAATCAGGAAACTGGATGTCACATGTAATTTCATCTTTATTTCCATTGGTGTAAGGGTCACGAGAGATTTTATCGTCTGTAGAATAATTTTGTCGTATAACCTTTGATTGGGTCACTCGCAGTTTTTTAGGATTTGATTTGAATATAATATATAGTGCACAATAAGATCGAAGGCGACGATTAGATTTTAGATTTAAATTTTTTTTGCCTAATATTTTGGCATTATTCATCAGTCAAGTGCCTGTGGGTGGACCTACCTAGGTAATAGTAAAATCATCGTGTCATGAACTGGAATTTGAATTGTAAAATGATTTTTACCCAAATTTCATTGGACAATTCAGATTTTTCAGAATATTTCGTCAATCTGCCAAGCCTTTTCCCAACTATGTTGGGGTCGGCTTTGAGTCTTACCGGATGCGGCTGAATACTAGTATTTTACATGGAGAGACTGCTTATCTGACCGCCACAACACAGTTACTGGGTAATACGATACGCCTTGGTAAGACTGTTGTCAGACTTTCGGTCTTCTGACGACACGTAACGCCTGTCAAAGGTTCACGAATGACAGCTGGGACCTACGGTTTATCGTTTCCAAGGCACGGAGGAGTCTCGGTATGTAAAGTTGGTCAAACATCCACGGGCCAATCTTGGCAAGCGTATAGCTTAACCTGTTAGTACTTAACCACGAGCTCCTCTTTTCAGAATTTAGTATTAGACTTAATAACCTGACACTAGCCCCTAGCACCTTGAACCTCGAGTTTTTTCACCAGAACAAAACACATCACAGTATGAAGATCCCGCGCAAATAAATTCAAAATAAAACTTGGTAATCTAAGTTAAATTGAAGATGAAGATACTCTCTACTTATTATACCTGCCTGATTAGGTAAAAGTCCTGCAAAACAATCTTTGTCGTGCTGAAAATCAGTCTTGTTCAACCGCGTAACACTACATAGCCTGTTCTTAGTCCACAAGAGGACGGCAGACATCATGAATGCATTTGGCACGTCCAAAAATGTTTCTCTCATCGTGTATCTTACGAAGGTGTTAATTTAGCACTGTTCCTAATGCCTAAGCCACATTCCGTTGCGCAGGCTTGCCCACGCATAGCCATCAGAATCAGCTGACCACAATGGGCGGGCGCGCGGAATCAATCACGCACTTCCACGAACATAACGGTCGCCAGTGCTCGCCGCGCGCCTTTTTACTTTCTTTACTGCGTTCCTTTTTCGAAATTTCGTAATTAAGACCTTTTTTGTGAACCGAAAAATATTTTGTTAAGAACGCGCTTTATTTCCTCGCGAGTTGATTTACCGCGTTATTTTCATCGTGCCCTTTTGCTGTACTTATGAGTATTTTAATTACATAATTTACGAAATAGGTTGCGGTTTTTGGGTTATACATATCCTGTTTTGTTATAATCTTTGATGTTACAGTTTCTTTTTTCATCATAATCTGCCTAGCCTTTTCCTACCTATTTTGGGGTATTCAGCTGCATCCGGTTAAACTGGAAAGTTTCCTGTCTAACCGGATGCAGCTAAATACCAGTATTTTACATGGAACGACTGCCGATCTGACCTCCACAACTCAGTTTCCTTTTTATTTGTAAAAATTAAAATAGTTACCTAGTAAAAAAAATACCTATCTACTCTTTGACTATCTATCATCATGATTCAGAAGTTCTGTGAAACTGTAAATATATTTCCATTTCCAAAGATAGTTTTCTGTCCTAGTCACTTTAAATTACAAACCTTTTCCTGTAGAACACCTGATAACCTGAAAGCCTTGCCTTTGATTATTCTTTGTCGAAGGCTTGTCACAGATTACTTGAGCTTTGCCCAAGCGCAACCTACTGCAAATGCAGAAAACTTCTTACATTATTCATAGTGGTTCTCTGAATCAGCGAAAAAAATCTCAAGAAGACATAAAAAATGCAATTAACAGAACGAAAGCAGCCATTCCATTTTGTCATTACAATTTATTTTTAACAACGCTCATTATTTTTTTATTCTTTTACTTACAACCTTTTGACACGCTTTATTCGAAAATCGAAAGAACAAATTCGAATTAGGAAGGTCATTAGACAAACAGAATCCATATTTCCGGCCGAGAGGCTGGCAACATTCGGCACCCCGCCATCTTGCCTGAGGCGATACAGCCAATCGGCGTACGTTCTTTATTCAAAAAACTACTTTTAGCACAATGCACTTTTATTATTTTTCTATTCGTTCGACATTTTCATTGTGTTTAGAAGTAATTGGGTATTCGTGCTCATAGTCGAGTACCTACATAATGCACGATTTATTTAATAAAATTAGTTTTAATACCCGGGTATGTTTCCTTGATAGCTTGAATTTAAAAACTGTGCAACTTTCTTACATAAATGAAGAAATGTTTTTAGAATTCCCAAGACATGTCATAAAACTGAGAAGTAATAAGGAAACAATAAAGACACTTGGCACAAGACAGATGAATGTTTCTTAATGTTTTTAAGTGTTGAAAACCTATTGATAGACTCAATTCAGCTTTTCCCGACCAACAACTAACCTTTATTAGTTGTTAATGCACTGTCTATAGCCACTGTCCAGATTCATTTTATTAAGATTTTTGATCGACGACCAATCTGATTTCTTACGGACAAAAACACCGATTTTAGGGAACAGCCCTAAGGCTGCCTGTCCACTAGAGCGGAGAGGAGAGGAGCGGAGATGTGCCAAAATTAACCAATAGAATCGCACCTCTGGAGCGGAGTTTTGATTCTATTGGTTAATATTGACACATCTCCGCTCCTCTCCTCTTCTCTCCGCTCCGGTGGACGGACAGCCTAAAACCGGTGTTTTTGTGAAAAAAAAATACTTATTTAGAAAAAAATTAACCCACCACCGTAAGGACTATTCTTGGTTGCAGCGCTCGGCGGCTATAGAACAGGGCCGGTAACAGATGTGGTCATCGTGTTCACAGGATTTTGTTTTCAAACTGCTTAGATATGAACTTCTTCGATGTTACATACATAAACTAACGCCATCTTCCCATGGTGGTAGGCAGAAACTACGGAACGCCACCTGCAATGATTTTAACATACTACTTTTGCTTGGTTTACGTTCATACATCTGGCCCGTTGCGAGTACTACGCACCTGATCTTTCTGAAGAACATCAACAATAAGGTCACTACAATTATGTCCTTGGGCGGGGACGCCCTAGAAGTCTCCTAGAAGGACGTACCTAATTATTGTCATGTTCTTTTATCCGAAGGTTGCGTGTTCAGATCACGTTGGGGTCACCATTTAGAGGTATGAGGAACAGGGTGTAAAGTTCACTAATCCTCTATAGAAAAGGGAGGATCCGCCGACCAGACGGGTGTCGTGTCTGGCGGACAACTGCCCAACGATTGATGTCGGGGAACTGGGAAGTTATATAAATGCTGTTTGCGCTGTAAACTCTAATTGCGCGATGCAGGATTTGTGTGACGTCAGGTCTTTGGTGCGTAGTTCCCTTGTTGCGATGTAGATGCGGCCACAACCTAATCATATTATTACGGCGTCCCCATTGAATACTGTAAAAAAAAAAACGGGCAATTTTTGGGGACTGCCAATAGAAGTGAAAACTAAGTAACTTTTTGATTCTCGCGTTGATGTCTTTCGTTCGAGAGTTAGGTGACAATGACGCGAGTTCCATGATTTTTGTTCACCCAAAAAGTGTTCCGCGTTGATGTCTTTCGTTCGAGCGTTAGGTGACGTGACGATGACGCGAGTTCTATGATTTTTGTTCACTCAAAAAGTGCTCAGCGCGCCTAAAGAAGTACCTACTCACATCAAAAAACTTTGCAAGTATTTCTAAATCTAGTCACCAACCAGAGCAAGTACAAAGTCAGTACAATTTCCCAGCTATTAAGTTACGCATGTATGTATATAGCCTGAGGGCATCGGGAGACAGGGCGGTCCGCGGCGGATATTAACGAAAGTGACTTCCATTCCGCTCGACAGGGGAAATATCGGAGGTGTTGCCAATTGAAAAATGTGAAAATGATTCAATTTGAAAATCGTGGAATCGATGATTGATCAGAAATTTTGGGGAGTGTGAAATTGTGAATACACAATCTTTTTATTTTTCAGCTTTATGTGTATATCTAGAGTAGGATGTTATTGGGCACTCTAAGCCACCTTACGTTCCATCGGTTCACTTCGTTCACCTCGTCACTTCAGGTGGCTTAGATTGCCCAATAACATATATGAAATCCATTCTATTCCACCTGATGAACAGAAGGTGGAGTACGAATTTTTGCATAGTGCAGTAAAACAGGTGGCTTAGATTGCCCAATAACATATATGAAATCCATTCTATTCCACCTGATGAACGGAAGGTGGAGTACGAATTTTTGCATAGTGCAGTAAAATAATGGTTCAGCGCCTATTCCACCCGATGGAACTAGTTATAAATGTCAATGTAATACATTAATCGACTCATTATTAATATATCCGTTTCAAGCAGTTGTCATGAAATTTGTAAAACAACCACAATCGTTACATATAAACAAACTTTGTGTTAATTCTCAGGAGACTGGTTTTCGCCATGGAGAATTATTACCTAAATCGGTACGATGTATCATTTGCGGGCCGTCAAATTGTGGAAAAACTAATTTATTAATTGGTCTTCTTATACACGAGAATGGATTAAGATTTCAAAATGTTTATGTTTATTCGAAAACCTTGCAACAACCCAAGTACGTTTTTTTAGAAAAAGTCTTGCAACGAGTACCAGGCGTTTCATTTCAGAAATATCATGAAAATGAGCAAGTACTGAGTGTTCAGACCGCAAAACCGAATTCTGTAATTGTATTTGATGATGTTGCTTGTGAAAATCAAAGTAGTATACGTGATTATTTTGCTATGGGGAGACACAAGTCCATCGATTGTTTTTATCTAAATCAGACGTATAGTAAAATCCCTAAACAGTTAGTAAGAGACAACGCAAACCTAATCGTACTTTTTAAACAAGATGAAAGAAATATGAGACATGTTTATGAAGAACACGTCAACACTGACATGACATGGACTGAATTTCGGGAAATGTGTTCAAAAATATGGAGTATACCTTTCAATTATGTTGTAATTAATAAAGATTGTTCCAAAAACAAAGGATGTTATAGAAATAAATTTGATACGTTTGTAGTCTTTGACTAAGAACACGAATACATATAAAAGGTTTATTACCTACAAAACATTATTATTCACCTTACGACGCTAGATCAATTACAACCTATTTTACCAATATGGAAAAATCATTGAAACGGCAAATTGTTGATGCGGCAGAAGCTGTAAAGATAAAAGTACGAAAAATGAGAGATACTGAGATTGATAATAAACAAGCACTAGAAACTGTTTTCAAACCTGTTACAGATCCTCTCAACCTAATTGCTAATGCTAGTAAACAAACTGCTCTCCTGGGTGCTAGTAATGATTTTGTTGATGTTCCGTTTACTAACGAAACTATGTCGAAAGAAGGAACTGGCAGCGCAAAAAGTAATGATAATAATAGCGATGAAGACAAATATGAATCCGATATCAACAGTGACTCTTCTTATGAATCAGTAGTTGAAAGGAATCAAGATTATGATACATCATCCTGGTCAGTATCTTCAGAAGCGTTGGTAGATATTCCATTTGGGGTTAGAGCAGATCGCGGGAAACTGATGCTAGGTTCTGCTTGCATAACGATCAACGATCAATACATTACCGTAGCTGAACGTAAATACCGAAATACACCTGGTTTAAAACAGTTGTTGCTTAAGAAAGATGTAGACTTAAGCTTGGTTACAGATAATGATATGCAAAATTATAAGTCGATGTTACTTGATACAAATGCACATCGTAGAGATTATGATCCAAGTAAACCAATAAAAAGTAATAAAGGGCAAAAATATATGCAAATTATTAAACCTCTTTTTAAACTGAAGAATACAGTTCAAGGAAAGGGTCTACCGTTAATAAAAAAGTGGAGAAAAAACGTAGATTTAGTGTACTGGGATAATCCTAATGAATTAGTAGAAAGATTGAAATTATTAATTGCATCTAGAGATGCTGGCAACACAGGATTAGATAATGAAATTATATCTATCATTGAAGAATTGCGGGAAAGTAAAATTATAAATAAATAAATATTTAAAAATGTGTTTATTTTACTATCAGCCTCTCGATACAATACACCTTAAACATGAACGTAGACAAATTCGGACACTACATTCACAAAAGAATGCGTTTATCAGAGTTATTTGAGTTTAATGAGAATGCATTGTTAAAATCAGAAAACGGAGATTACGATATAAAAACATCAAGACTGAGAGGAATTAGATCTCCAGTAGAAGCTGACGATGCTGTGAACAAGGATTACGTAGATCAATTGAATGCTAACACGTTAAAAGAATTAAAGAATCTGGGTGTGAACAAGGATTATGTAGATGGATTGAATGCTAATATGTTTAAAGAAGTTAATAATCTGATTGGTATCTTGCGTTCTCAAATCATAAAAGATGCAAAGGGTACAGTTCAAGCTACTTTAAAAACAAGGTTACCAGAGGTTTCAACTCATTTGCAAGATAAGTTTTACACTAAAGCAGAGGTAGATAAATTACTTCAAAAAACTCCGTAATGGTAAAACAGCAGATTGTAAATGAAATACACAAAGCGGCACGAAGAAATTTCCTTCGACGTTCTGTTATTCTGAAAGGAATCCACGACTTATGGCAAGCAGACTTGATGGACATGCAAAACCTGAAAAAGTATAACAAAGGTTACAATTTCATCTTAGTGGTGATTGACTGCTTCTCGAAGTATGCCTGGGCTGAACCGTTAAAATCGAAAAATAAATTCGATGTTACTCGTGCATTCGAACATATATTGCTTAGTAGTCGTAATAAGCCTATGAACTTACAAACTGATATGGGAACTGAATTTTATAACATCACTTTTCAAACGCTTATGAAAAAGCACAACATTAACCATTACTCATCGTTTTCTACTAAAAAAGCATCAATTGTAGAGAGACTGATTAGAACTGTAAAAAATAAATTATATAAATATTTTAGTCTCAATGGAAACTATAAGTGGTTAGGTCTACCATTGGAAGATACATTGAAGAGATATAACAACACAAAACATCGTACTATTCGATTTAAACCGGTTGATGTGAATAAATATAATGAACAAATAATCAAAGAAAATATAAAAAAAATTAACAAACATGATTTAGTTCAGTGGAAGCCTAAATTCAAAGTTGGTGATTGTGTTCGTATAAGTAAATACAAACATAATTTTGAGAAAGGTTACACTCCTAATTGGTCTACTGAATTATTTATTATAAAAAAAGTAAATAAAACCTTACCAGTTACTTATCACATAGAAGATCAACGAAAGCAAAACATATTAGGAGCTTTTTACGAACAAGAACTACAAAAATCGAATTATCCTGATGTTTATTTGATAGAAAAGGTTTTGAGAAAGAAAGGTAATAAATTGTATGTCAAATGGTTAGGTCTAAACAGCGCAGAAAATAGTTGGATTGAAAAAGCTGCAATAATGGAATAATATTATTATATAACCATTTTTCATCTGAAATCCTATCATTATTATTTGAGTAATGCAAGGGGGTGGACTAGTTAACAACATAATTAATAATCTACCTTTCGAAGTTCATTTACCAGGATACAATTATTGCGGACCAGGAACCAAACTTCAGAAACGTTTAGCGCGAGGTGACCGAGGTGTAAATAAGCTAGACGAAGCTTGCATGCAACACGACATTGCGTATACAAACTATACAGACTTATCAAATCGTCACAAAGCCGATTTACAACTACTTAACATGGCTAAACAAAGACTTAAATCAAAAGATGCAGGGAAAGGTGAAAAACTAAGCTCTTGGGTAGTGAACAAAGTTATGAAAGCGAAACTAAAGTCGGGATCTGGCATTAAAACATTTAAAAGCTTAGTTTCAAAAATAAAATCAAAAATTAAGAAACTCAAACGCAAAGATAATAAGACTTTAATAAAAGCAGCTTACTTAACCGCAAAAAAGTTATTTCCAAACATTCATCATCGAATTCGAGTACCCCGAGTAATACCCATACCAAAGACTGGAGGAGTTTTACCTTTAATTCCAATTTTCGCTGGTTTATCAGCTTTAGGAACTTTAGCTGGTGGTGCAGCTGGCATTGCAAAAACCGTCAATGATTACAAAGCAAGCAAACAAAATTTGCAAGAAACAGAACGTCATAATAAAGCTATGGAGGCATTAGTGTTGGGTAAGGGTTTATACATTAAGTCGTATAAAAGTGGTAAAGGATTGTTTATAACATCTTCAAAAAACTGAAAAATATGCTACCTAAACGCCCTCTAACAAATGTAGACATCCGAAAGTTTTCAAGTGACATCCCATATTTTCGTGGGGTCTACATGAAGGATCGACTACCTCGGAAGCCGAAATGCATTGAATGTGGTATCGTTAACTTAGACGATTCTAAGAACGAAGGAACGCATTGGGTAGCTTATGCTAAAGTATACAATCACTGTGAATACTTTGATAGCTATGGAAATTTAAAACCTCCAATGGAATTGATGCAATATTTTAAAAATTGTAATGTGTTTTATAACTACACAAGATATCAAAAATTTAACGCAGTTAATTGTGGTCATTTATGTTTAAATTATTTGTGGACTTTTTGGAATAAAAATGTATTATAAAATATATGCTTTTCTTTCATTTCAATCATTTGCAAGATGTCGCTCACTTTGTCGATAACTGGAGACTCGTCAGTGTTAACTACATACTATCCTAATACATTGCAACTAGATGGAGAGTATGAGTGTGCTTTATTGCACTTTTCAACATTTAATTCTATTCCAAACATTGATATAAGTAATAATAAGTTCTATTATGGTTTTAATCAAGTTATTGAAATACCGGAAGGCACTTATGAATTGCAAGATATCGGCGATTATTTAAAATCTGAAATAAAAGATGCAGCGATCAAACTACGGTGCAATAATAATACTTTAAAAACTACAATATTCTGTACAAAAGACATTAATTTTATTAAAGAAGACTCTTTTAGAAGACTGTTAGGATTTAACAAACAAATCTTGAAAGCAAATAAATGGCATGTGTCACAGTCTCCAGTCAACATTCTACCTACGACCGTAGTCAGGATTGAATGTGATATTGTAAGCGGTTCATATATAAACGGTGAACCAAGTCATATTATTCACGAATTTGCACTTAATGTGCCACCTGGATACAGGATCATAGAAATCCCGAAAAACGCAATATACTTTCCAATCAATCAAAACAACATAAGCTGCATACATATCAGGCTGTTAGATATAAACAAACGATTAATCAATTTACGAGGTGAAGAAGTGCAGGTATATCTGCATCTTAGAAGAAAACAATGATTGACTACAATAAAAATGTGTCTCAACAAGTAAAGAATATCAGTTCTGCTCGAGCTAGCTCTCAAATAAGACCTCTCTTTAAGAAGAAAATAAAATTAACTAAAGACAATAAAGCATTCCTTAGAGCGATCGGATTATTAAAATGAATATCTTAGATGTTTTATCCGCTCCGACATACGACAATACTATAGAAGGAATCGAATTTCATTCCTACAAGCCCTATGTAACGAGTTTTAACAGGAACGATGAAATCCGCATACCTATCAACCAACAGGACTTGTACATATTACCGTCAGCTAGCACCCTATATTTGGAAGGAACTGTTATCGTTAGCAAAAAAGATACGAAGGACAAAGCTACTAGTATCAATTTCACGAACAATGCTCTACTCTACTTGTTCCAAGACATTAGGTATGAGCTAAATGGTGTGGAGATTGATAAAATAAAAAATGCAGGTATAACAACAACCATGAAATCACTCATTTCAATGAACGAAAGTGAATCAAAAATGTCTAATGCCTGGGGCTGGAATATTGATGGCATAAAAAATATAAATGGAGGAAGATTTTCTGCTTCTATACCACTTCGTAACCTCCTCGGTTTTGCTGAAGATTTTAAAAAAGTCGTGATAAATAGTAGACATGAACTGATTTTGTTACGTAGTAATACTAATTTGAACGCTGTAAAACTTAATACTGGCGAAGTTGTGGATGATGTTCAGATTAACAAAATCATATGGCGCGTACCGCATGTTAAAGTATCAGACAAAGAAAAAATTGGTTTGTTAAAAGTATTAGAAAAAGATCGCCCACTTCAAATGATATACAGAAATTGGGATCTGTACGAATATCCAGCTTTGCCTAAAACTACAAAACATACCTGGTCCATCAAAACTTCATCTCAAATAGAAAAACCAAGATACATTATTATTGGGCTACAGACAAATAGAAAAAACAATGCAAGTTCCGACATGTCTCAATTCGATCACTGTCATATTCGAGACGTTAGAGTGTATCTTAATTCAACGTATTTTCCATACGAAAGCTTAAATGTGAGTTTTGCTGATAACAGAATCGCTTTATTATACGAGCAATACACCAGATTTCAACAGTCGTATTACGGACGTCGTTCGGAGCCCATACTAAGTGAGAAACAATTTAGAGATTTAGCACCGCTGTTTGTAGTCGATTGCTCTAGACAAGCGGATAATCTAAAGACAGGTCCGGTTGTGGATGTGAGAGTAGAAATTGAAAGTGATTCAGAGATACCAGATCAAACTTCAGCATATTGTCTTATTCTGAACGATTGCATTGTTGAATACAAACCATTAAGTAACATTGTTAAGAAGATATCATGAACTCGGATACCATTATAGTGGAACTCCAAGGATTTAAAGATTCTATAAATAATTTTATTATCAAAGAATTAAGCATTGCGAGTCAGGATCATACACAGACGTTCTTGGTAAAACCACCATATTCATTCCATTACCTAACACCAGAAGAAAAAAAGCAGGTGAGGTGGCTAGAAAGGAATCGAGGAATTTACTGGAGTGAGGGGTTCATAGACTACAAAGAGTTTCAACGCGTTATTTTACCATATTTAGAAAATAAAAAAATTATTACCAAGGGTTTGGAAAAGATTAAGTGGATTAAAGAGTTATGTACAAATTGTGAAGTGATCGACATAGGTGAGAAGGGATGTCCTAATTTTGCAATATTAAAAAAAAAGTTTTGTAAAAATAAAACTGATTTTAATTGTGTGAACCATAAAATGAATTGTGCATTAAATAATGCGGTGTGTATTAGAAAATGGTATGTTGATAATAATATGTCTGTTTTTAATTTATTTTAATTCATTATTGTGTTGAAAAGTTAATAAAAAATGTTTATCTACTTAAGAGTGTTTCATTTAATATAATCAGGGTAACCTACTTATCAAACTTTAAATTAGCTGCAGCAAAATTATTATTTCTTAAAAATTTTAATATATAATTTCAAATGTACTATGATTTTAAATGAATTATTCTAATAAAATATACTGAAAGAAAATAACCTATAATACACTACACTAGAGCTAATTTAGAGTCCGAGTATAAATAAGTAATACAAAATAAAACATAATTTAAATGGTAAAATAATGTATTTTTATTTATTTTTTATATTATTTACAAGTATTACAAACTAATTATACCTACCTACCCAATAATAGTAATAATTGTCTCCACATACTTAATTTTACAAACTTGTGATGTATGAACATTATCGCAAATAAATTAAACAAAGAACTTAACATTATATATTATAATTATTTTATGTTTTATTATTATAATTTTTAGACTATGTACAGGATAAAATACAAAAGGTTAATTACTATAAAACTTACATATTTAACATTTTAATAATTTAGATATACTTACATTCAAAACTTATACAACATAAAAACCTAAGATGTTTAAACAGTAAAAAATACGAAAACAAATAATATGTTCTAATAACTATAATATAACTTACATAATTTATTATTGCTTATTACTAAAATCTTATAAAGTAAATACTTACAAAATAATGACACCAACTATCAGCTAATAATAACAACTGTCCCCACAAAGTTTTTTTGATATTTTATTAATTAACGATTGCGTCTCCTCCATAACATGATCCACCGATTCAGTCACTACATACTGCGCACTTAACATTACCCCGTCCTGATTGTCACTTGCAGGCTCTTGTTCACTAATATCCAACACTTGTACCTGGATCAGCCGTAAACCTTTTTTCTTCTCATTGTTTATAACGAATGATTGACATGTATGCAGAGATGACTTCTGTTTTAGACACTCCCGTCTTGTTCTAGGTTTTTTGATGGCAGGTCCGCAGTTTTGTCTTGGTCTAGGCTCCTTGTTGACAGGTCTTTCTTGTTCTGGGAAATCTGGGATATGCCAGCTTAGACTCGGAGTCGGAAAACCTTGAGCGTATTGTGAGAAGTCGATAATATCTGGAGAATCACACATTATCAATGATCTGAAACAAACGAAATAATAATTAATTATAATTACATAAACAACATGATGAAATAATGTTATAAGTAGATGGGTACTTGTACAATACTTACAATTCGTTTCGTTTTTATTCGACGTGATATGACCGCTCCGGCTGAGTGGTTGACTGTCTAATGATGGATGTTCTACCCAATATAATAATGTGGAACGTGGCTAATATCTAATTACGCTCTATAAAGCCTTACGCTGTGCTGTGATTCAATTTCATGTTTCAACATGTTCAAACTCGTGCATAAGCACCTGTTCGGTGTCGAATTCTACACCGCGCGCGTCCGAACTTCGAGCTATGTCAGCTTCGTCTTCGTGCTTTGTCATCAAAAATGAACATTACAATGTTTTATCAAGTTAGAGCCTGTATCCTCATGCGCGACTCGCTGCGAGCGCTGTATGCTTTGTCATCAATCAGGAATAGAAATGAAACAGATATAATTATAATTATAAAATACTATTTATTACATTTACGTACTACAAATAAAAGAAAACTTATCACGTTTATGGGACAGCATTTCATACAAATTTTAAAATCTAAAGTTTTGGCAATGAATAATATGATTTATTAAAATTTAGACGTCTAAGCAGGATACGATATAAAAAGTTAGTAGAGAATATTTTAGTCATTTTTACGAAATGCTATGTCACATAAACGCTTTTAAAATTAATTAAGTACTAAATAAGTTCTAATATTATTTAATACTAAAAATAATATTTGTTTGGGGCACCAAGAAAATAAATGTTTTACAATTACATTACCCATTACTTATGTCTGGATCCTGCTATAGGTAATAAGCATTAGTAGGTTCATAATATTTCCTATCTTTACATTTAAGACGTCCTCTAAAATACATTAAAAATGTATCTACTATAATTATTTACATTTAAAAATAATGTTAATGCATTACTTAAATATAGTTGCATTACCCCAGGCTAAAGTAGATACCTTATCAAACGATAGCAACCGCTTATCATCATTACTTGATAGTGCTATTTTATTTACGTCCTGAGTGAATATTTCATGTTTTATTGACTTAAACAAGACATTTTTTTTGCGAATGACATTGCAATTGTACAAAACGTTTTTATAATCTAACATATTTAAATTTTTCGTAACACATTTTTTTGTACCTTTTGCTTTCTTAATTGTTTTGTCGTTAGTTTTAATACAATAAAGCTTTGAGCGCAGTCCTACAAATTCTTTGATAATTTTGCCACTCATTTCATCCTTAAATAGCCCTGGAACCTTCTTATTAATAATTGGCAAGTTAAATTCGTTGTCTATGTCATAGTTGCTGGTATCAAAATATTTTAGAAAATGACCATTGATATCTTCGTAAACATCGTCGGTATTTACATCATAAACTAAACTATCCGTATCAGTATAACACAATTCTATTCGGTTACCATAAAAAGGTTTTATTATTGAATAGTGGAAGTCATACATGTGACTCTTAGATAATTCCAATACGGTAAATCCTATATATATTGGTTTATTAAGAATAACACGCGAAGGCTTCATTTGGATTGCCACTAGATCATCAGAAAAAACAGAAGCGCTATGAAAATATGGACTGCCGATCAATTTCTCAGCACAAGTAGTCTTTTTTGTTTTATTGTTCAAGTCACACCACTTGTTTACTAACTTAACATCTATTCGATGTTCATTATTTTCCAGAGTCTTTCCAAAAATACTATTGTTTAATAATTTGAAAAAATCTTGTTCAAACGTTGACTCTGCTTTTTGACGTAACTGAGTGTTAATATCAATATATTGTTTTAAAAAACAACTTTGCTTGAATACAATAGCGCGATGGATCCTTTTCAATATTAAACCGTGTTGTAAACACGTTTTTAAATGTATGTAATGAATAACATAGTGATATTTATCATATAAATTCGGTATTAGTTTTTTATTCTTACCACCGGGTGGCAAACATTTTTCTGGACAAAATGGAAAGTCATTATGGTCAATATGTAAATTATCTGGATATATTAAATCAACTTCTAGAATATAACCGTTTTCCGCAGTATCGCTAATATCCGCCAAATTCAATTGTAAATTATCTATTTCTTGTCTATTCATAAAACTGAAATCGGAATAGGGCAGGGATTGACACATGCTATAACCGTATAAATTGTTACAGTCTAAATAAATGATAAATGAATTTGAACGAGATGGGTTGTAAGTATCTAAATATTTATGATTGGCTTTGACATGTCTTTTGGAACACATGCAAACACCACCTCGAATACCTTTTTGGATCATCCTAAAAATTTCAATATCACTAATCAACTCTAATTGTATTCCTGTTTTTAAAAGCATTGCATCAAAAGATAGGCTTGGTGCTGTAAGATAGAACGCGGGATCGAGATTGTAATGTTGTTTACATGTTTTTCTAAAATTTTCAAATACATCTGTTAACAACAGTACGTCTGTTTTGAGATATAAATCTGTATACATACCCATGTTACGAATATTAAATACTGACCAAACGGACTGAGCGTGTTCATAGTCTTCATCAGTAATTGGCTCATTAGTTAAAGAGTTAAAAAAAAATGATTTAGGAGGTAAACACGTATCTTCGTAATGTTTCCATTGAGACATATAGTCGTACGGATAAACACCTTTACGGGTAAGTAAGTCAAATTGTGTTTTATTAGGAAAATAGGATTTTAATTGTTTAAACTCTTGTTTTTTCATTGTACTAGCTAGTTTTTCTAAGCTTGTTCCTAAAAACTTGAAAGAATCTACAAACCGAACCTGCATGCTTTCCTCGGTGGAAATAGGAATAAACTTTGTAAAAGAAATGTAGTTTTCTTTTGTTTTAGGTACCACTTTAATAGATCCAGGAGCTTCACCTAATTCTTTTATAAAAAGGTGACAATCATAACCAGACAAGTTATGAAAAAATACAGGCAAAAATTTTGGTAGCTTATTTTGCATGTTACAATAACAATGAGCTGCGCCGCGATATTTACCAGTCAAGTGACAATGATCGCGAACCCTGTCGCCGAACAAGAAGTGATCACAAATATGACAAGTCATCGCGTTTTCAAAGTCGCGAGCATTGTCATCTGAGTATATCATAGGAATATTATTTTTTAAAATATCGTAAATTTTTCGGGCATCTTTATAAATAGACTTCACAAAATTAGATACACAATCCGAGCCGCGATAAGAAACGTAACGATTGTAGTTTTCGTCTAGCACACACGTAATATGATATGCGTAAGCTATAGGCACATGTCGCTGCCGCGTAACAGTACCCGCCTTAGTAGGATCGGGGTTACAAGATTCATACCGTTCTAACATTGTTTCAAAATCTGCGTATACAACAAATGGTACAATTTGCTTTCTGTTATAATTTTCAAACTGTATGAAAGAACCCTTTGGAGGTAGTTCCGTGGCGACACCTCCACAATTATGTGAACTAAGAATATCGCAAGAATTAAAAAACATTAAACAAACATCACAAAAGTATAGTTTACCGTGATGCTTTGTCATTTGGTTCTTAACAAGTCGCGGCAAGTCTTTAATCAGACAGTAATGTGATAAATCATCACTTTCTAAATAAAGTAAATGAATCACCTTTCCGTTCAAGGTTTTTGGTTTGTATAGAGGTCCTACGATGGTATTATTTTTTAAACCATAAATGTAAATACAAATTTCAGGGTTATTCACTTCGAACCGCGTAATATCTGAGAAATTAATTGGGAATGATATATCCTTTACATTTAAGACTTTTCGAAAATCAGGGTAAGACGATACTCTTTCAGGATGACTTTTAGCTGGATATAAAGCAGCAATAACTGACCATAAAAAACAATACTCATCATTATTGCGGATATTAACACATGCTTTTTTATATTTTAATGATGCAGGCAATTCGATAAAACCTGAACCGCGCAAAGGTTGATATTTGTTAACATTAATTTCCAAATGGGAATTGTTCAAGAACGTCCATCCACTATCTCGATCCTGAAATTCTTCTATCTTTTTTGTTAAGGTGTTTTTGACTTGAGACAGTAATGAATCCAATTCATAATTCTGATGCAAAGTAAAGTTTTTTGTGGCAAATGATTTCATTTCTTGAGAATCATTTTTAACCATTAAAAACAAAGCGAAATATTCGAAGTTAACTTTTAGACAAATGTGTTCTTTAATAGTCATGTCGATTAAGGTTTTAATTTTGTTTCGAATATTATTTAAAAATGATTCTGTTGAACAATTCTCAGACGGGTCGACAATTCTATAGGAAGCTATACGATTACGAAATGCAGAATGTATTATTTCTACACCTTCACAAAAATGCGAAATATTTTTGTTTTTATGATTAGTACTACGTAAGTGACCTGTCCAGTGACTGCGCTCAAGAGATGTGTTACAAACGGTACAGAAAGGCATTTTAGTTTTATTTTATGTCAACTAACCTGTACGTTAAAATAATTTTAGACTTACTATAAGATGTCGCAATATGGATTATCTAAGATCGCAAAAGATATCAAATAATAAATTATCTTGGTACCCCAATATCGAAAAAGAAATTATATTATTTATTCCTATCTATCTATCAGTATCTATAAAAAACTGGCTCAGAATTATCAAATAACTGATGAGTCCGTCTCATAAATATTTGTAGCCCGTCCCACTGTGGAGTGTCTCTATTAAGTTGCACTTTAAGTGCAACCGATGCCTTCTTCCACCGATCCTCTTTAGGAGTGGAGACAACTTCGCTCTTATTATATACTTTAACCTCTACATAAAAGTCCCCAGTCAAGTCCGCCGTTCGCCGCACTTTCCCGTTGGCGACACGGCTTACGAGGGACGAAGCGAAGTCTTCGGTTGAGGTTGGTGGTGGAACGCTATCGCATTCCTCCAAACCAAAGAGGTTCGAGCTGCATCTTTTACTGTCAAAATAAAAGAAAAATACCTCTTGAACTAATTGTATGTTTTGCTAAATACAATCTAAAGTTGTTTTTATATATAAATCCACTAACCACTGAAATTAACGTATCATATTCGACAAGAAGGTATCTAAAGATATAAACAGTAATAGTAAAATTACCTCGATTTATATTCTGATGGCTTGATGGTGCTTTCAGAAGCTTTAAGCTTTGTCGGCTTTTTCTTCGGCTGCACCTTTGCAACCTCAATTACAGCAGCTGAGCGCCGTGGCTGCTGGTACTCTGACTCGGAGTCAGATCTGAAATGGAACACAAAACATTAATTTAAAATTTTATGCAGCTATGACTTAAAAGAAGACTGATGCAATAAAATGAACACGTTAATAATTGCAGAAGAAATTTAAAGAAATATCAATCGCTCGAATATGATAATATTTACACCACCCGGCAGACAGAAACCGGGTCCGTAACTGGGTAGCAATTACGTTCTACTGCAAATTCAGTAAACTAATAGAGTACTTACTTACATTTCATAAAAATAGTAGTATATAGAAAGATATAAGCAGTAAATGTAAATTACCTTGATTTATATTCTGAAGGTGTGGTGGTGCTTTCAGAAGCTTTACGCTTCGTCGCCTTTTTCTTCGGCTGCACCTTTGTAACCTCAACTACAGCAGCTGAGCGCTGTGACTGCTGGTATTCTGATTCGGAGTCAAACCTAATGGAACACGAAAGATTAATTTTATAATTATGCTACTATGAATTAAAAGAAGGTTACAAAACTCGCTCTAAATGATAATACGAGTAGTTACACCAGTCGGCAGACAAAAACCGGGTCCGTAGCTGGGTAACAATTAAACACATTAAGAAATGACGAGAGTTACACCAGCCGGCAGGCAAGAACCAGGTCCGTAGCTGAGTACCGATTAAACATTAAAATATTCAATAAACTTAGTAGTACTTACTCACATTTTATAGTTGTAGGATGACGTAATATGTAACGAAAAAGGTAAGTGAATCACTGGAAGATACTGGAGCGAATGTATTATATGATCGAAATTGCTTGGTTTATATACATAAAAAATACAATTTCAGCAATATTTATCTCATATCAAAATTAAACCTTAACTACACGTCCTCACAGGTGTATAACTAAATTATGTTACTTACGACAAATTAAACCGCATTGATTGAAAACCCTTCTGTCAAATTGCAATTTTATCGTGAGAAACGAAATACAAAACCAGCTTCTGTCAAATTGCAATTTTATCGTGAGAAACGAAATACAAAACCAGCTTTAACGCTCGCCGACAGGCGAAACCGACACCGGGCTGTTACTTATAATGTATACAATATGTATTATAGTAAAGAATGTATGTTTGTTTAATAAACCGTCTTAGAAAAACTCTGTATGATAACATAAATCCATCTGAAATTAAAAAAAAATAAAAAAAATCTGCAAGTTAAGATGAGTCGAAAGTAAAATATCCTAGAAGCATTTTTTTTTTTTTTTTTTTTTTTTTTTTTTTTTTTTTTTTTTTTTTTTTTTTTTTCTGTACAATACATGTATACGAATCCGTGTCAAAAAGTAAGTTCACAGATATGTTGCAGTAAACTTTAAATTGATAATTAAGAATCATCTTTCAAACAATCCTAGATTGATAGAACTAACACCTTATTATAAACATATAAATATATGTAAACGAACCCGTGTCATAAAGTATGTTCACAGGTATGTTGTAGTAAACTTTAAATTGATAATTAAAAAGACTGCAACATGCGCGACGATCATCTTACAATGTTATCGCTGAATACATGGAAGTTACTCACACATACACCTCACGTAATAACGATAAAGTTCGAATTCAGCAAATTTACATAATGCAATTTTGCAGTCTTTGAGATTTTAAAATGTGGAGTAACAGCAGAGTAGCCAGTCGTTGATTGTTAGCGTGTAACTTGGTAGTGTTAGCTGTATGAACGAATTAAATTAAAATTTGGATGTATCTTGGTGCCCAATCTGGGGTCATGGACTTGGAATAAGCGTGTGCCTGTGCATGTTATTTCTTGCTCTGTGAAGAGACATGAGACAATCTGTCCTGAATTTTAGTTTAATGTTTACGGTAGCCTAAAATTCAGATGTCCTCGGTACCAATCTGGTCGCATAATCTGAGTGCGCGTTGAACCTCTGTGGTAAGGCGCTATCTCTAACTTTGTGGAGAGACTAGGGACAATCTGTCCTGAAGTTTAGGTCATCGGTTCAGACAGCCGACGCATTTACTTGTTTAATAAACATGTAAATTTTCATCTATATGAAATGAAATTAAATTAAAATTTCGGATGTCTAGCCGCAGGAAATAGAATGTGTGTGCACCTATGGGTATGCGCTATTTCTTTCTTCTGTGGACAGGCATAGTGACAATCTGTCCCAAGTTTTAGTTTAATATATACGATATTCTAAATTTCAGATGCCCTCGGTACCAATCTGGTCGCATAAACTGAGTGTGCGTTGAACCTTTGTGGTAATGCGCTATCTCTAACTTTGCGGAGAGGCATGAGGCAATCTGTCCTGAAGTTTAGCTTACCACGTTTCATATAGATTAAAATTAGGAATAAATTCAGTAGTGGTGAAATGTGTAGTGAAACTATGAAAGAATGACAGTAAAGTAGTGTAGTGAAACAAAGTTTAAACCGTAGATCTGCTTTTGTTAATCGAGGTAAGTGGTTGATATGAAGAATTCGTACTCCACCTTCCGTTCATCAGGTGGAATAGAATGGATTTCATATATGTTATTGGGCAATCTAAGCCACCTGTTTTACTGCACTATGCAAAAATTCGTACTCCACCTTCTGTTCATCAGGTGGAATAGAATGGATTTCATATATGTTATTGGGCAATCTAAGCCACCTGAAGTGACGAGGTGAACGAAGTGAACCGATGGAACGTAAGGTGGCTTAGAGTGCCCAATAACATCCTACTATCTAGTCAGATAACAGTCGCATTATGAATTATAAATACCAAATATAAAATTAATGATGACTTTTTCTTCAGATTGCTGAAATGAGGACAGTTCTAAATATTTTTGAATAAGTTTTACATTTACTTTTTGTTGATAACTAAGAAGGTGTGTACCTACCTACTTTAGTTCAAATTCGCAATGCCGCGAATTGATGAACATGCGTTCAAAAAAGCTGCACTCCTTCAGATCCTGGTTACCTACCCCAAATAATTCTAATTTTGAACTCAATAAACCAAATTGATCCTTAATTAATGCAAAACTTGAAAATTTATATAAATCCTTTTCACACCTCTAAAAACGTAGAAAAAACCATTCCTCCGTCATGACCCCGAACAAATACAGCATTAGCATTAATAAACTCATTAAAGTGCGTCAAGTAACACAAGTACATAAGTAAGGCTCGCTGCACACTCCAGTGATCACCAATCGCGCGCTCGCATTGCTGGCAACAGTGCCTACTAATTAGCGGCCTCTGGTGGGGCGAGGTGGTACTATCGGTTTTTGCACACAGTTCTCGAGTTTACGCGAGATTTGATCGAGTTTCTGGTGGATGATTAGATTTTGAAGGTATTTTTGTTAATTCTAGATAAGTAGGTAATATACAGGGTGGCAGGGACATCGACGCGAAGCCGGTTACCATGGATTCAGTACATGATTCTGAACCCCCCTGCGTTGAAATTTTTCGTCGGTTATTAAATAAAAAAACAGCTGTTCCATAGAAAAGTGTAATACCTACGCGGTCAAATGTTTGGAGCAGCAGATTTTTTTTTAAATAAACGACGAAACATTTCAACGCAGGGGGTTCAGAATCATGTACTGAATCCATGGTAATCGGCTTCGCGTCGATGTCCCTGCCACCCCGTATATTACCTTCTTACAGGTTTTCAATTTCATTAGTTTTAACTAAGGTCAGCGCGCGCCGCGCGTGTTTTATACTGTTTATTTTTACAAATGTTTATATTTAAATAAGTTTTAAAGATTTTTCAAATTGGCAGTATGATAGAAAGTAGAAGTCACTCAGTTTCGCATGAAACATAGGTAATATAATGAATAATCACACCTTTCAGTAGATACAAATTCAATCATCTTCTCCATAGCACTAAAGTAACGAGGTTTGACGCGAGATGTTCTCACTCTAAACTCACTAAAAGATCAATAGTGCAAATAGTAACAGTTACACATTAAAAAAGGGTCACATAAATCGAATATCAATCGTAAGGTCGAGAGCACATGGTTACCCCGAGGGCGGAACGACCGCCCTCCGGCAGTCTGTGCCGAGCACGCGACGCGCGCGATCGTAAACCGAGCTTTACGATTTTACCGATACATCGATTATAAATCCGATTCCCAATCGATTATTGTGATATAAACTTTAAATACAATCAAAGTCAGCATCTCAAATCATTTTGTTATTATTTAATTAACTCTCATTACTATAGTAACAACATCGGTTTTTTAATTAAAAATCGTAACCGATTTTAGTTAAAATAATCGTAATGTCGGTTTATAACTAACTTCCCGTTATGTAGTAAAAATGTTCATCAACTAGTAGTTTCTCTATTTAACAATAATTATTTTATACAGCGTGCTGAATTGGTTTAATCGATTTTATTTGCAAAAGATATTAAAATTTAGTGATGGGCACGAGCGCGTATCGACGTAATTAGTCGATAAACTTAATTGGCTGAAATTAATTACTTGGATTAAAAAAAAAATATTGCTCGTTATTAAATATTTCATTAATAGTGCGTCGATGGAGTAGATTAACCGTAATAAGTTTTGATCGTTTAGCAGTAGTTACTGTACGCAGCGCGGCATTGTTTATCTTGTGTTTTTACTTTCGCAATTGTCGGCCGCCCGATTGATTAATATGTTTCATTAAAATATCATTAGTCACACTTTTTATTAAGATACAATTTAATGATACTGACTTTTGTATCACTAATACCACCAGGTGTTCAAATAAGTTTTATAGCTGGGGCCTAGTTTTTTACCGGTGCACTGTATTATTATACGGCGATTCTAAGAGTATTTGTTCCCGCCCCAACTATGTAGGTTCCTAACAAAATAAATTGCAGCTTTAAAGCCGCTATTAAAACATTGTCTATGCTCTCTCATAGACTACTGACGTCCGTTTATGTATGCTTCTGTGATGTACTATTAAGTGGAGATTGCATCTCGTTTCCAACTTAATAGGCTAGCACGTGATTCGACAAACTATCGACATAAATCCGCCACTCGGTAATAAATAAAAAAACCATCCAGTAGTCGGCATTCGGTCATCGAGCCGGCGCGCAAGGCAGCAATTTAAAAAGCAATCACTAACCGATTGTAGCCGGAATCGCCCGCCTTTTAAGGGACGGGTAATTATCGATACTCGAACATTTACATATCGATTTTTTGACATTCGCTTTCACCTCACTATTAAGGTAATAAATCGATTTTAGCCGCGTATCAACTAATTCATAATTATCGTAATAATCCGACGCTAATCTTCGTTTAAATTAAGTTGATGAATGATTTAAATTAATAAATTATTAATTTTCTTAATTGCCTTCCTTGTGCAAAAACAAGTTATAGATCATTCGCGCGCTAACTCGTACACCAACATTACAAAATTGAATAATTACAAAATTATCTGCTAATGTTGGCACTGAGTACATGGGTAATTTTATGTTTCACAGTATTTTAAACACCTTTAAAAATTCATTCATAAAACAACAAAAGAAATCTCCGGAACCAATTGTGTATAGATAATACCTAAATGTTATCCTAATTACCTCTATGTACCAAAATAAAGACTGTCATGAAGAACAATATGTAAGCAGGATTATAAAAGTGCTAAAAAGTTCGATTCGTTCAGAATCAGTTTTTTTGGTGAAGTGTATCATAAGCTTTGGCGCTGGCGTACGTGGACTTATCCAGTGTGATCGAGGTGCAGGTAATACAAAAAAATCTTTTTTACAAAAAGAAAACTCAACCGACTTCCAAAACACACACGACAAAGTGAAAAATTTGGAAGTCGGTGTCTTCGGGTCGCTATAATTATAGTTTTTTGCCACCGACTTTCATAATTAAAGTAATTTTTCACTTTGTAATTTATAAGCTCAGACCAATAAAAGGACCACCGCGCAAGCGTCCTCTACCAAATTAATTTTCAAAATCGGTCCACAATTGACGAAAATATCGATGGAAATGCATTAAAAAGAAAATTACATACAGACGAACATATTATAACCTCCTCCTTTTTTGAAGTCGGTTAAAAATCTTAATTTTATAATGCAAAAAGTCATTGCGAAATGCAAAAAGAACCTCTCCGGCGGGGAATCGAACCCCGGTCTCCCGCGTGACAGGCGGGGATACTTACCACTATACTACCGAAGACTTATTGAAAGACGGCGAAATAGCTGTTCTATTACTGTAACGTACAATCGTTTAGTGTTTATCAATTAATTTATCAGTATTTTTTTGCGATAAAACTCCGATATTTTCGCGAGATTATTTCAACATTTTGTAGGTCTACGTATCTTATTAAGGCTTGTGTAGAGACGCGATACCGATTATTGTTATACCGTGAACTTTTCTTATAAATTGTATTGTTCGTGTCGCGCTGGTCTGCACGAGCCTTTATTCTTATCAAAAACATTTGCACTGGATAAAATTCCCAGTACCTAGGTAGTGTAGGTACACCTACCTACATTGGTCCTACATACATTTATTTTAAAACATTGCAGTTAGTTGCCTATCTAAAAATAAAATTAAAGGTGATGAATCAGTAATAAACATACATATAGAGTTTGTAGATGTAGACAGTTAACGGTAAACTTAAAAATAACTTTTTAATGAACAGCAAATATATTCATTTCATAGTCATTGATCAAAAACCTGTCATCATTAAATAAAGATATTTCGATATTTTTTTGTAATTATTTATTTATCGGAAACTAGCATACTATTATATGCTCGCGGTCACTCGCATCCTAGAGGAACACTCATGTCGGTATGAGCTAAAATCTCATCACGCCCATAGTTTTCTTACAGACTTCATATCTCGACAACACGACAACAAAGTACCAGTCTGTTTTTGTAAAAATCTCACTGTGACACTAGAGGTGAAGTGAGCTATCATTCCACCAGCCGATCTATTCTATAAAAATCTTACCGTGATAACAAAGGTGAAGTGAGCTGTCACTCCACCAGCCGATCTATTCTGTAAAAATCTTACCGTGACAACAAAGGTGAAGTGAGCTGTCATTCCACCAGCCGATCTATTCTGTAAAAATCTGACCGTGACAACAAAGGTGAAGTGAGCTGTCATTCCACCAGCCGATCTATTCTGTAAAAATCTTACCCTGACAACAAAGGTGAAGTGAGCTGTCACTCCACCAGCCGACCTATTCTGTAAAAATCTTACCGTCGCAACAAAGGTGAAGTGAGCTGTCATTCCACCAGCCGATCTATTCTGTAATAATCTTACCGTGACAACAAAGGTGAAGTGAGCTGTCATTCCACCAGCCGATCTATTCTGTAAAAATCTTACCGTGACAACAAAGGTGAAGTGAGCTGTCACTCCACCAGCTGATCTATTCTATAAAAATCTTACTGTGACAACTTAGTTAAAGTGAGCTGTTGATAGTGGGAATCCCTTGCATCAGGTGGAGTGACAGCTCACTTCAAGCGCACTTCGCCTAAATGAAAACTTAGAGATTTTTCAGAATACATCGGCTGATTCTAGGGATTGACACTATTGACATCTTACTTCAAGTTCACCTCTCCTCAGTACTGGAATAATATTACTTTATGCCTAAGCAATCCATGCCTGTGGGTTCCCCTCCCTCCCTATCCACGAGTCAACTAGGTATCGGTATCAACTAGGTATCGGTAACGGTCTTTAAAAAAAAAACGGATTTACTACAAACGAGATAGATCATTACGTACTTTAGAATATGTACGAAAGACGTGGAGTAGGTATTACAATAAATAAAAACCAAAAGATTTATTTATTTATTTATAGAAATGCGACTTGCAACTTTTAGCGTCATTAAATTTGAGTACAAAAGTTCAAAAAAAATATTCAATTCCGACTGGTAGTTCCGGAGATCACCGCCTACATACAAACAAATTCATAATACATATATTAAATTAGATTGATCAAGCATCGAGCCTTTCCTGCAGCATCTTCGTTTTTTTTTCTTCATTTTTTTCATCAAGGTCGTTGACAAAACGCGCGCCTTTCATGTGCTAGCAAACATCTTTCCGGTGCTTTTTATAATGCCCTCCGGGACCTGGGGCCCTAAGCAATTGCCCTAATTTGCTGGACTAATCTGAAACTGCCTCCTCTAAGTTTTCATCGTGAGATTTTTTCGGAACTGATCGCCTGCGGTGTTATCAATAATGTCATGTCTCTCTATTTTGCCGAAACATCAAAGCAAATACCCTAAAACTTTCACCATATTGTTTCTACCATAACACGCCAATGATTAATAACTGAATAGTTCTAAACAATGTATAATTGCACGAGTCGACTCGGTATGTTAATGAGACATACATTCGAATCGATTTATTATTGCATTCGAATAGAGACGTTCATCTAATACACATTCCGCCATTGATTGATGGCGAGTATCCGATATGTAACAGTAAATCTATTCGATTAGATTGGGTATCGATATTCGAATCGAGATTAGGATGAATGGGAGGTTTCTTGTGCTTGTTAGCATATTTAATATTTGTCCTTAGCTCGTGCTTAGTCGTGCTGTCATTAATAATAGGCAAAGACTTTTCACTGTTTTATGTGTTGTTTCCAAGTAAAATTAAGGAAACGTTTTGTATTAAATCCGTCTACTACAGTCTAGAACAGCGTTGCCAGATTTTTTTTTCGCCCAAAGCGGTATTAGAACTCTTTTGAGTAAAAAATGCGGGATTCTTTCGTCGAAAGCGGGAAGAAAACGTAAATAATCAGTCATTAAAATTTTTAGTTTTTACCTGATTAAGTAGATACTTTTGCTTTTATTTGAGGTTCAAATTAAGTTTACAATGATTATAGATAGCCATAGAAAATGTATTTTAATAAAAATACGTTACTTTACTATGCTAATAACTATCAGTCTGGTTTACCCTGTAAGGCAGTTAAGTCTTTAGAGGGTTATAAAACAAGTAATACATTACTTACAAATTACTTATTTATTCGTCTATCCCTGAAAAGCGGGACAGAGCCTATCCCGCGCGGGCAGTTTAATTTTGAACAAAAAATCGGGACGTCCCGCCAAAATCGGGACGTCTGGCAACGCTGTCTAGAACCTTACTGCTAGATAATGGTTCCTCCTAAATAAGGACAATTAATTGAGAACGTAATCGGTTCGTATTCCTTTGTATTAACGTATCTATAAAACTATCAGGTATACCATATTTTTGTTTTAACTTTTAACGATAAACTGTTGTAAGGAACAAGAAAATGGGCACAAATGGGAGTGGTCATTGTACAAAAAAATAAGATGCTGGCCAGTATGAAAAAGCAATATATTTTTTATTTAACACCACCAAACAATAGAAATTCAAACAACATCAATTCGCATTTTATCTCGAAATATTAACAACATACATCATCAAAAACTTCTTATTTTGACAGTTGAAAGTACAGTTACCCGCGCGTATATCTGTCAATTTATCACGCCGCCATTTTATAGGTATGTCTATCACGGCTTCCTAAATAATGGGCAGTGTCTCCATCTACCAGTCACCCAACACGCGTTGACCCCACGACCTGGGTAAACAATACCGCCTTTCACCTCCACGCATAGACAATATTAAGAACGTATTTATTTTTGTTTTATCAAGATTGTCTTTGGATTGCCCAATCGGTGTTTTTCGATGAGTATCGTTTGGGAACTTTTAGTGAGGGGTTTAGGTTGTTACCTAAGAAACAGTGAAACTTTGAATTTGTCATAGTAATCAGCAGAACTAAATAGCCTCTCTGTGCTTTTTTTGCGGTCAGGTTTCAAACCGTTTCTAAAATAATGATTTTAAGGATTTTACAGCAAAAAAACCTCATAAAGACAGATCCCAGTGGATAACATAATTTGAAACATATAACTAATAACTAATCATCAGAACACTAGCTAAGCGAAATCGTACCGATGTCGACTCACCTACAAAACCTACCTAATTTAGTCGACAAGTATAATACTCTAATCAAATTAAATTCACAAGGAGCATTGCGTGGTTACGCGCATAAATCAAGTTAACAAATTCAGAACACTTGCGACAGTTGCGACACGACTCACACGATCGCCCGCGCATGTAGCGTCAGCAACATAAGCTTAGATTTGCATGATGTCAGACTCATGGTAGAAAAAAACGCTTCAATGGAATTATTGATGGTAAAGGAAAGAAGTTTGACACTGCCAAACGTCAGGCATAGACCAGACATGAAGACGCGCTTTTGAGCTTGAGGCTATTTGCTATAGTCCGAACGCATTCTCTCGACGGCCGGGGCCGGACTGTATTAGTGTACCATTGACACTAGAGTGGCCTCTAGCTAGATTGTTACTTCGACGGTCTTGAAAAACAAAACGTTTCAGACAAATAGAAAAAGAAAGAAAATACGTTTATTTGCGGCAAACATGACGCATAGAAAGAACACAAAATAAAAAGAAGTACACAAGTTGAGGGAAAATATGCGTCACATACACGCAAAACGGCCATCGCTCAGCATAATGCTGCTAAATGATTTGTGCTGAGTTTTTAGACTAATTATTTATTGTAGAATTCCGATAAAAGAAAAAGTGTGATCCTGATGACAGATCGTTTGTATGTTACCAACTAATTAGTCAATTAAATTATTCCCTGGAGCTATGACTTGAATGATCACTGCTGCCCATTTATGAGTTTTTATACACCAATGCTTTGGCCCACCTTAAACTTTGATGAATGTAAATTCAAAAAATAATAATCAATTGTAATTCATCAAATTTTTATCACCAATAAAAAAATATTTTCAACATATTTTTTGCTCTGCTACTACTAGATATCAACAATTAAGTATCATAGCACCTATGTCATCACATCACGACAAGTTTTCACCACATCCGGTAACAAGGTGCATAAATTAAAACAGATAATAAATAAAAACTAGATCGAAAGTAATCGATTAGGTGTCCAATGCCGTAACTCGATACAGATACCGTAAGTTTTGTAATTGATCTACATTATATTGAGTATAATTTCAACCGAATAGGCTACACACTATAGAGATTTGAAATTGGAATACTTTGACAAACTTTTTAATGCAGTTTAATGGCTACATCTCTAGTGGAGTATGCATGGGCTGTGTACTTTAATGACAGCAAAATAAAGATGGCGGCCGTTGACCGTTTTAGATGGTCGTTAGCGTAATTAAGTAGTGAATACGCAGCACCGAGATTGAATATCTTGAAAGTCATTAAGAATTTGGCCTACCTTTAATAATATTTACATTAAAAATTAATAATGAATTAAATTACGATATTAATAATATTAGAAAGTTTAAACAGTTTTAATATCCTTACAGCCAGGTACCTACATTTGAGTACTTGAGTGAAGTATGAAATAGAATAGCAGTGACTCGATAAGCCTTTACAAATCAGGCTTTCTAAAGGCCTAATCAAGTCTCTGACTGATTAGTGATCGGTACCATGTTGTAATCTGTTGTCAAATCTCATTTTTGTCTGTTGCTATTGGTAGGGATTTCCGTATTGTAGACAATGAATTAAGACATCATTAGAATCACATTTAACTCAATTCATTGCATTAGAACAAATTGATTACCACATCCAGTGGATACCTATACTTTAAAATGATTATCCGCATATATCAAAGACAGAAGTGCTAATTCATATATTGCGTGTATCATGTAATCATATAAGGTCATCATTGTCTATGTCTGTTCGCTTAATGTAATCTAGCCGAACATTGACGGTACTGGATCTTGGGGAACTCTACCATAGAGAACGGTGCGATGTAGAGGATAGCTTATGGCATAGGACATGACATGGCAGTCATCAAGGAGGTTGGTTTGGCATTTAAACATCTGCTCGTTACACAAGTCTCATATTTTGTTGTTGCCTATGTAGGTACTAATAACATTTTACACATAAGACACAGTTAGGGTCTACTTCACGATGTCCGAATAGCCAGTACTTACCGAATAGATTAAAAAATGGAACAGAATTTGTATGAAATTATCTGCCAAGTAAGTTAATAGGAACTTAATCGTAGGTGGTGAAACAGCCCTTATACTATCTAAAATCAAAGTCTTGATTGATGGATATTATCAGATCTACTTTTTTTCGTGAATTATATACGTTACTGCATTAGTGCGTTGCTCAGCACTGATAGCATCTATTTTATTTGTGATTGTGAGTCTAGATTTCAGCAAAGCGAGTATATGTAAATAGTAAAAACAGAAGTCACTAGGACACCGATGATCTTCTCATTTAACACGCGCAGCGTGAACCGAGTTTTTTTTGTCTCGTATCCCAAAAAAGCTCTCGGAAGCCACCGTGTACTTCGACCGTTTTTAATTAAAGAGCAATCCAGTTAACTTTTAACATCATAAAGTAGGTACCTATCGCCACCTCACAAAATATGATTGATTACACATTGATCAGTAGCAATTTCATCCGTCATTTGCGTTTCACTGAAGGTGTATTACGACAACTTTCTCAAATATATCATCATCTTTTCGCTTAGCGTTCATCGGATGAGCATCCTTACCCTCCAATTTATTCTATACAATAGCATCATTTAGTTGGTGTAAATTGCCAGTGTTATATCGCATGATTCGATAATTAGTTGCTTTAATTACTGTATTCTGATTGGAACGCGTCATCGTGAATGATGGCTTTCAACGCTATTACGAGTGTCAGGTGTAAGGTGAAGTTATTTAGTTGTTACAATGTTGCACGTGTCGAATTAAAGATATAATTTATTTCTATTGCAACACCACGTTTAGAAATTACCCGTTTCATTATCATTACCAGTCTTACGTATTTTGCTGTAGTAAGTTTCGTTAAGTGACAGGGTCATCGAGTCATTAATTTATTATATTTTTGGTGGGTATATAATGAAGTCAAATACAGTATGTCGTATTTGTCTTCCTGTCAAGAAGAATAGCAACAGATGGATGTATAACTGTAGTATTATGATTACACACCTACTCCTTACATTAGGCACTATTATCCATCAGACTTGATTGACTCATCTAACATTTTTTTTTTTTATATGACGTATAAAAGTGATTCGAATATCCTATTTACAGAATAAACAATTTCAATTCATTTAATTTTTTTTTTTTCGTTGCGCTGGGATGTCCTTAATGATTTTCAATTCTCTTGAAGTCTTCAACAACGACTGCCTGCTATCTTCTGTATTAAGGTCATCGTTTTCCTCAAAATCATTTTAGTTCTAGAGCTTCATAATGTATCTCGTCATCTTTACTACTGACACTACGAGAATCATCAGCAAGCTTCTGCCAATCAATCTTCACCATTATTCCTAGAACGTCAGCTCAAGATCAGCTTTCTATTATTATTGTTATATATTATTCATTTGTTTTGTTGCTCAGGAGCGGCTGGGCAGCGGCGGGCTGGGTCTCGGCGGTGGAGGGTTCCGCGGTGGCGCGCAGCCCTCGCTGGCAGACTTCCAGCCGCCGTACTTCCCGCCGCCCTTCGCCCCCGCGCCGCACCCCGCCAGCCCCCATCACCAACAACAGGTGAGTGTGCTAGATGAATAAGGATCGGCCGTCAAAGGAACAGGGCGCTAAACTTTGTAAAACTCAAAATCTACGTCTCCAGGTTAGCGCTGAGTAGTGATTTAATGACAGCCCCAAAGATAACGCAAATGGATTTTATTAATATAACATTAACAATGTATTGTTCAGGTAATTTTCATGTATGACACGTCCTCGTTTAAATACAGCAAATATTTATTTCAAACTGAAACTCCCAGCAGCAGGACACTTAAATTGTCTATATTGTATTCACTAAACCTCTGCAGCTATACCTAACGCAAGTCTAGCGCCTGTGGCCTAATAAGTCTCGACCAACAACTTCATCATAAAACCTCCTTGTCTTCAAAACTACCAATTCATTTCCATCTGCGGCAGAGTCATGGCATGGACTACGGCGGGGGAGGCGGTGGCGGGGCGGAGTACGCTCAGCACTACGCGCCTCAGCAACTGCTGCCGCGCCACCACACGCACCACGAGCCGCACGCGCATCTGCGGCACCACAGGGACCATCACGACATACATGCGCACCATGTAAGTATAAGTACCAACCAAACTGCCAAAAGTTTTTCGAACGTAAGAAGAGGGCACGAAACTCCACCCATCCCTATGTTTGTATTAAGTTTTTAAAGAAATGGGCCCTTACTTCAAACTCTATATTTGGTTTGAAGTCACCCCAATTGCGTAACATACTTTCTTTCACAATCCGAAGAATTTTGAAGGAGATTCCTAATCTGTTTGGAAAATTCGTCTGCTCGACAACGAACGTAAATAAAGTAATTAATGTTTTTGAATTGCCAGACTAAACGGCATTGCAACGCAATTAACCCGTTACTTCGAACTCAACCGGAACCCTAAATAATCCAATTTTCAAATTATTTTTGCTCCACTGAAAATCCAAAAGACAAGTAGTTTCCTACACATGCTAATCACACAGTCAATTAACTCATCCTCAGAAAATACCCTACTACCCTAATAAATCGATATGCACCACAGTATAGTAACAAACTATGCGCTTCCCCCTTTCCCTCCAGTTCCCCCTCGCGAAAGAATCTCCGCATAGTTCACCCTCCGCGGGTATAAAATGATTATGTTATTAATATTATAATAATTTTCCGTCGATACGATCCTTCTGGTAACTGTATAATAATATTGTAAAGTATCTATAGTCTATTGAGAAAACTAGTAAATAAAAATGCCTTTTAATTAGCAGTGTTTAAAAAATTTATATTTCGTGATTATTCTTCTATTAGTACTAGTAGAAGAAGAATCACGAAATCGAAATTTTGAAATAAAAGAACTAAAACTAGTTCTCTTATAAAATCATTGTAATTTGATTCTGTCATTTATACATTCACCTGACTGTACCAATCTGCCCTGGGAATAAACAAAAATCGAACTAACTACGTAGGACTTAAATAGTTTTTTTTTTTTTGTTGAAATATTTTTCGTATCATAATCCCCAATAAATGTACTTACAGAATATTTTAACGGGGTCAAATATTAGTCACTTATAATAAATAAATATAGAGATTTTAATCATCTGACATTATTCAAGTTATTTTATTGTCATAGATAGCCACTTTATCTTGATTTGTCCCCAAACAGTCAATTGATCAAAAAAGCTTCTTTGAATTTTTTTACAGCCAATTAACGGACGGAACTTCCGTTACATGAAAAGATACTTGTTTATCTAGGCAACAATTTTTTTTTTAAATTGTTTTATCATTTAATTCGTAACATAACATAAAAAATTATAAAATAAAAACAATTCAACTGACTTTATTGCCGCCACTAAATTACATTTCTACTAGGTATTTATTTTCTACAAGATTCATTCGAATTATGAACTTGTCGTCTTGTATCGAGACAAGTTTTATTTTTTTCTGAAGCAACGTCAACAATATTTTTCAGCCAACAATAGGCTTTCGCAAACGTTAGGGATGGGATCACTTTAGTAGATTAGCCGCTGTAATGGTCCGGTTTGCTAGAGCGGGCCATTGAATACAATAGTGGCCGATCGCTGGCAGGAAGACTCGATGACATTAAACGCGATTGAAAGGCAATTTATGAAAAACTTTTTGGAAATTATTTCACTGCTTGAGAGCAAAATATGCCTTGCTGTAATATTGTTTGGTATCTACGTATCTGAATTTAGTCACGAGGGCACGGTAATGTTTAATTCGATTGGGTTAAGAGCTTTCGTGTTTACCAGTTACTTACCATTTTCTTCCAAAATTACTGGACCGAATTCGATGCAGTTTTTTAAATTCGGCTTAGTAAAAGCTGATCCCGATCACACTGCCTAATACGTATAGTATGAAGATGACTGAACTGAGTCCTCCGTTGTAAAATAACCTCATTACTATGATCATTATCATCTAATCCTGAACTTTTCTATACAGTTATCACACGGCGGCTTCAGTTACGGCGGTGGCGAGCGACGGGCGGACTACGGCGCCCGAGAGCAACATGAGTTGGCCCTACACCATGCGCTGCACTCCGCTGAAGAAACGCCGGTAAGAATATCCATAGAAACATTCGTCAATCATAATCATTTCAACCAACGAAAAGCGCTTTGTTCAGCTTTACTAGCCTGCGGAGCTTCGCAAGTCCTACCTTCAAAAATGCAGCTGCGTTTTCATGATGGCCAGTACGCAGTAGCGCCGACACGAGACGCGACGTTGCGTAAAAAGGTGTCGCTAACCTGAGTTGCTTGTTTCCTACAAGGATCAACTCCCTCTGTTAGGCCTATATTTGCTATGTACTGCTAGTCTGCAATATGCAATGCAATATGCCAAGAATATGTCCTAGTATTTTGCTAAAAATGCTCCTTAAAACCATTTCCCATAAACATTTTCCACTGCAGGAACAAGTCATGCAATATTATTATGGGACGAGCTATTTATGTGTCCGACGAATATTATAAATGCCAATTATTTATTTAAAATTTCACCCTCGCATCGTCGATATTTTGATAGACATCCAATATCTAAGAAATATGTGCGCCGAGTCCTATAAGGAATTTAATAATAAGCTTACTAAATTAAAATGCTTCTTCTCTAGCGTGGAATGTCGGAAAGTTCATATTTTTCCTTTTTATAATATCAATACTTTACGGAAATCTATTAAATATTTGTTTTAGATAGCAATTTCGCTTCAAATTCGCTAAAACAAATATTCATATATTTATTATAAGGAAAAATATAATCCATTGACTGCATGCCTAATCAAAATTAAACTACATACAAACTTGTTAAGAAATTGAGAGGTTTTTTCCTGTCTCTCTGCATCCTGTTAAATTCCTACTTTTTCATTGAACACACAACTTTGATAAATAGTAACGGTAAAATTAAAACGTATAAAAAATATAACATTATGTATTCCCTTCACTAAATAATTGCGCGCTTAACAATATTTGAAAATCTTTGTTTTTTTTTTAGAACGCTGGCATGGACGACACCACGGGGTTCATGACTGACCTTCCTCTATTAAAAAGTAAGTAATTTTCTTTAATAAAAAAAGCGTTTTTTCAGTTATTAGTGTCCTCACGATATTTTTAATAACTTTCGCAGCATGCGGTATCGTCAATAAGGTAACTGAAAGATTAGATCCGTGTGTACCCGGATCTAGAGTCCATTGGATATTTCCACAAAAAAAAAGAAAACAACACAACAACATAGTTCCTTAATTAGAATGAATTTAATATTTAACAGAAACAGTAATTTTTTTCTGCAAATAAATTAAATTGATTGCAGATAAAATATGTAAATGTAACAGAAACATAATTTCGGTAATACAAACGAGTCAATAAGTTTCCTCGATAAGAACCATCTGCTCTGTAACTTCCTCAATTTATGACCGACCAGAGATTAAACGCGTAAAATTATTCACTTAATTCTCCAGCCGAGCCTCCATATATGTAATTTAAATGGCGAACATCAGATAAAAGAATTACACATTATTAACATATCAAATATTTTATTGTAATACGGTTCTAAGATGACCCGGTAAAGATAAAACTGTAATTAGACTTCATACCGCACTTATCAAGTAGGTGTATCGATTTTTCAAAGTAGATTGTAAAAAAAATCCATCTCATTCATCGGATGAATGAATCAATATCAAATAAATAAAAGTATCGATCAATCAATCGATATTTGAATAGGTAGCATTCGATTTTGGAAATGACTTTTTGAATTTTGATCTATAAGTCTTTGCAGAATGTCGATGGATGGTGTGTTTTTAATTTGAAAAATTACTATTCAGTTATCTGGATTTAACTTTCTTTTGATATTGAAAATAAATAAAATAAGCCTTTTCTATTTAAATTATGTTTTTCGTGTGATGAGTCTAAAAGTTTTCTTTTTACAGGAAAATAAAACGTACTATAATTATTATTAATTTCGACATCGTCAGTTATGTATTGAAAACTTGGTTTTTTCGCAACCGCTATCACTTCATGCTGAACATTAACACTTTTTAATTTAGCATAATTTTATTTCTTCAATAAAAGTTTACAGAAAATACATACATTTATTTAGCTACTAAGAAACGACAGTTTACGAGTCACAACTTCACAAGTCCCACAGTTCGTCGGATTTATCAAAAACATAATTGGCCGGTAATAAGCGTGCGCACCTTGTAACTTTTTGTACAAAAACGCGGGGTGTTAAATAGCCAGTATGGTGCCAACATAATGACATACTAATGTTTATTGTATTAGGGTTGCCATACAGAAATATTACAATGAGAATAGAGATCACGCTGCGCTCATGTTTGGGGCGTGGCAATGATTGTTAGAGGCCCTATTGTTGATATTTGAAGCCGAGGATTTCGTAATCACTCCAATTTTTATATGGCTGTATGTTTAATGTATTTTTTTAGCGATTGCATTATTTTCGACTCGGCAAAGAAATACTTCTTTTGCGCATAATAAGGCGCAATTGAGACATGAGTAAGCAAAATTGAGAAGTTCTGTTGACTTGTGTGATTCAAACAATATTTTCGGTACCAATCTCAAATAAGGCCCTTATTATCACGTCTAATTGGTAACGATTTTGTTCCAAAACCTCATACCTACGACTGGCACGATAAGGAGATACATTTAAAAAAATTCAATAACTAATAATGATGGCCCATTATGATACTATTCGTAATATCTATTCATCAAACAGTAAAGTAAAAGTTGACCCGCTATCTTTGTTAATGAAAGACGTACAAATACCTAGCCAAATACAATTTCCTGTTGGAAATCTTAGTACAGGATGTAATCGATATGATAGCAAACGTAATCGATATGTTACAAAGTCATCAATATATCTTTTAGCGGTATGATTTATTAAGTGCTACATGTTTATGAAGACTGTCAAGGCTTTTTCAAAAGCTATTTAAAAGATTTAGAAGGATATAGTTCACAGGAAGAACACAAATTCTATCTACATGAATATAGCTATTGAATCCTAACTAATATTATAAATGCGAAAGTGAGTTTGTTTGTTACGCTAAAACGGCTGAATGGATTTGGCATTTGGGTAGACCATGACCTGAGTTAGGACATAGAATACTTTTTATCCCGATGTTTCCACGGGATCTAGACTTATGCGGCTGAAACCGCGGGGCTCAGCTAGTAAACTATAATCAACATCAAATAGGCAGGTAAATGAGGAGCTCGTGGCTAAGTAATAACAAGCCGCACGGGTCGATCCATCAGGTTACGCTTGCCGGGGTTGGTCAGTGGATGGGTGACCATCTTTACATACCGAGACTCCTCCGTGCCTCGGAAAGCACGTTAAGCCGTTGGTCCCGGCTGTCATTTGTGGATCTTTGACAGTCGTTACGAGTCGTCAGAAGCCCGAAAGTCTGACACCAGTCTTACCAAGGGGTATCGTATTACCCAGTTACTGGGTTGTGGAGGTCAGATAGGCAGTCGCTCTATGTAAAATACTGGTATTCAGCTGCATCCGGTTAGACTCGAAGCCGATACCAAGATAGTTGGGAAAAAGGCTAGGAAGATTGAAATAGGCAGGTAAATAGGTAGGTATTATGAAATATAATTCGAAAATATCCATTACCTACGTAGCTCCACTAATATCCATTACCTACGTAGCTCCACTAATATCCATTACCTACGTAGCTCCACTAATATCCATTACCTACGTAGCTCCACTAATATCCATTACCTACGTAGCTCCACTAATATCCATTACCTACGTAGCTCCACTAATATCCATTACCTACGTAGCTCCACTAATATCCATTACCTACGTAGCTCCACTAATATCCATTACCTACGTAGCTCCACTAATATCCATTACCTACGTAGCTCCACTAATATCCATTACCTACGTAGCTCCACTAATATCCATTACCTACGTAGCTCCACTAATATCCATTACCTACGTAGCTCCACTAATATCCATTACCTACGTAGCTCCACTAATATCCATTACCTACGTAGCTCCACTAATATCCATTACCTACGTAGCTCCACTAATATCCATTACCTACGTAGCTCCACTAATATCCATTACCTACGTAGCTCCACTAATATCCATTACCTACGTAGCTCCACTAATATCCATTACCTACGTAGCTCCACTAATATCCATTACCTACGTAGCTCCACTAATATCCATTACCTACGTAGCTCCACTAATATCCATTACCTACGTAGCTCCACTAATATCCATTACCTACGTAGCTCCACTAATATCCATTACCTACGTAGCTCCACTAATATCCATTACCTACGTAGCTCCACTAATATCCATTACCTACGTAGCTCCACTAATATCCATTACCTACGTAGCTCCACTAATATCCATTACCTACGTAGCTCCACTAATATCCATTACCTACGTAGCTCCACTAATATCCATTACCTACGTAGCTCCACTAATATCCATTACCTACGTAGCTCCACTAATATCCATTACCTACGTAGCTCCACTAATATCCATTACCTACGTAGCTCCACTAATATCCATTACCTACGTAGCTCCACTAATATCCATTACCTACGTAGCTCCACTAATATCCATTACCTACGTAGCTCCACTAATATCCATTACCTACGTAGCTCCACTAATATCCATTACCTACGTAGCTCCACTAATATCCATTACCTACGTAGCTCCACTAATATCCATTACCTACGTAGCTCCACTAATATCCATTACCTACGTAGCTCCACTAATATCCATTACCTACGTAGCTCCACTAATATCCATTACCTACGTAGCTCCACTAATATCCATTACCTACGTAGCTCCACTAATATCCATTACCTACGTAGCTCCACTAATATCCATTACCTACGTAGCTCCACTAATATCCATTACCTACGTAGCTCCACTAATATCCATTACCTACGTAGCTCCACTAATATCCATTACCTACGTAGCTCCACTAATATCCATTACCTACGTAGCTCCACTAATATCCATTACCTACGTAGCTCCACTAATATCCATTACCTACGTAGCTCCACTAATCTTAGAATATGCGTAGGTTTGTTTATTAGCTTATTCTTGTTTGAACCCGTATTGGGGTATGATGCTCACTGATCATTAGCAGATTTTATAGTAATCACAACTGAAATCTAGTTTTAAATCAATATTTATAAATATCTTTAAAAACAAACAAGCTTTAAAGCACAGCTATTTTGTCCTTTTATAGTTTTACATTCTAAACGTCTCCTTCCTTACAGCAATGAAAGGCCGCGATGGCCTCGGTGGCACAGGCTCGTGTGCACCCAACGACGTGTTCTGCTCCGTCCCTGGTCGGTTGTCACTCCTGTCTTCAACCAGCAAGTACAAGGTGACCGTGGCAGAGGTGCAGAGGAGACTGTCACCCCCTGAGTGCCTCAACGCGTCTCTACTTGGAGGTGTACTGAGAAGGTAAGGAGATGGGAATTTTTCTGTGGATTTTAAGTCGAGTGTACCCTATTATGTAATGGGCTAAGAATGAAGTTTTTTCCTATTCTTGCGTAGTGTCCTTTTATGGGTTCTTTTTTCCCATTTTTGGGATGAGACCATAAGCCTGAGATGAGGTATTTGTCGAAATAATCCCGATGTTTAGGTAGGCATCTAGTGACGAATGGTCCTATTTTTAAGAGAGGACTAGGGTAGCAGAGGCTTCTAGAAACTAAAAACCACTGTAATATGGGAAGAATACGAGCTTCTTTGCTGTGTAAAGCTCAATGGCATGACACTAAAGAACTTGTAGCAGTTTTAGCTCATACATCACAAGTTATCTATCAACACATAGCCATCATCATCATCAAAAACGTTTTACAATATCAAATGTCATGCATCCGCGATCAAATTGACATTTTACAACACACCTACATGTTGCAAGTCGTTGCTTACCTACCCAAAAAAAAGCAAAAATTAATAGTAGTAGGAACCACCTCCAGCTGCGTATGTTTGATGATCCACTACAAGTTAATTAAAACGATAATTACTGTATGCATAATAAATATTAGGCAATTACAAGACAAATTCACATAACCCGCCACCGAGCGTAATATTGAATTTAAACGTGGCATGCTCTTGTTCCGCTAGTGCGGTTGGTTATTTATTACACTTTTTGCTCTGGCAACACTGTACAGTTTGCGGCGAGGGATAAAGACATGTTTGACTTTTAATACCGGACCGTTTTGGTTAGCTGTTATTAAAGATATTTAGGGTACATTTACCTTGATCCCTTAAACGTGTATCACTTTCTTTAGCACTTATTAGAAGAATCTCTGATTGGATTACTTATCGAAAAGCTATGATAATAAATAAACAGGCGGCTGGCACAAAATTTGTTTACAATTAAAATATTACTAAATCTTAATTTCATAAATAGTTTAATATTAATTACTTCTTTATAAATTCAATTTCCAATTAGCAAATATTAATAATTTCTATATACAGATAGGGTTTTCGAAATAAAATACAAATACATTTAAAAAAAAGTTTCATTTATTTTTTCCTGCTTGGCAAAAGCTCACCTTATCAAATTGTTTTAGTTCCACCGCTCGTTACCCTCGTAAAATTAGCATTACCCAATAAAATTAAGAAACAGGACAGTTTTAAAATGCCTACATAATCGGCCAAAAGTGTAAAAAACCATGTAATTGAATATTCAAGTAACTAGTTTATTTAAATTACGGAACCCGTAAGTACTGCTCAAATTACGCTCAGCACTTTTTGTAGTGCGGTTGACTGTGGGCTGGCATCGAGACGACGCCGTTTCCTTTATATGTTTATTGAATATAATTATCGGGTATTACTTCTAGTATCTCATTGTGATCATATCTTGGTATACACACACCGTTAGGTACGTTAAAAGTTGCTAGTTACGTTTTTGCTACCTGTTTTTTCTTTTCTAATAGAGATTTTTTATAAATAAGTATCTTACGCGTCAACCTGTTCATTGGGACGCAAATTTCTTTTGACACTTGACAAAATAATGAACTTTTTTACCCCTCGCTGCCTTACGCATAAGTTATATTTTAGTTGAATTTAAGCACTCAGTGTGAAGTGTCCGTCAAAAGCTCGTAAGTTTCAGCAAAAAACTGTCCGGTCATGATTTAATAAAAAATCCAATTATTCCACAAAAGGAAGCCGTAATGACTACCTATCCAACTTATGAGGTCATTTAAGCACATCCTAGTTTGTACGTGATCGCCGTAATGCAAGGATTTAAATTAGGGCTTTGTTGAAAAACTACAATTAAATGGTTCGATGAGAGAATAAAAAAGTCTTTGACTATAAACTTTGACGCAATAAATAACTGTCAAACAGACCACTTTACTTGTTTTATTAAATTTAGAACGCGATAAACAGCGCATCATCGTCGCCCTAATTGCCGTCATTACGTGCCGATGGTTGCGTTGTCAAACGCATGCAGCCAACATTGCGGCTTTAGAAAATAATTTATACGATGGCAACACCGAATAATGGCGGGAAGCGGCAGCTGGCTGTATACATTGACTCGAATATTTCACATTCTCAACTCGGTGTCTCCTTACATGGTAATTACATTAATAATAAATAAAAAGCGAAACTAAGAGCGGAGACGACAGACAGGAGTGTAGGACTAGTTTACATGTCTAAAAGTGTGTAATTTTTACGCATAGAAAGTAATTTAAATTGCCTACAATGTTTCATTCAACTTGTAGCGATAAATGCAGGCGTTCAAATAGAAATATTTGTCACTTTCAGAATATAATTCAGGTGAAGTGGTTGTACCTATTTGTGCTGTCCACAAATAAATTGATCATAACTATAAATAACGCTAGTAGTATTTAACTTCCGCTAGTTAGTGCACATCACTCTACGCATTCGTTATAAAGAGATTCGTGGCTAAATGATATCAGTCGCACGGGTCGATGCGGTCTGTTGGTGGATGGGTGACCATCATTTACATATTGAGACTATTCGAGACCTCTCTCACGTCGTTACGGTTAGTCAGAAGCCCAAATGTCTGACAACCAGTCTTACCAAGGGTTATCGGTGTTAAGCTTTGTGCAGACCAGCGTGACTTGTCGCGCGACATGACACCGGTTATTGTTATACCGTGAAGTTTCCTTAGAATTTATATTTTGTTTTTGCAGACCAGCGCGACTTGTTCGTGTCGCGTCGCGCGACACAAACAAGTCGCGCTGGTCTGCAAAAACTCGGTAACTGGGTTGTGGAGGTGACATAGGCAGTCGCTCCATGTAAAATACTGATATTCAGCTGCATCCGATTAGACTTGAAGCTAACCCTAACATCTCATTCTTTAATTGGGAAAAGGCTAGGCAGATTGATTCATTGTCTAGGTAGCGGATACGATAATATTATATACGATTTAGTGTTCATAAAAGCTAAGCTCTACCTTTCTTACGTGCAACTTAAAAAAAATTAAGTGTGTCCATTTCAGAACAAAATCTAAATGAAATTAATCACTCGTAAAATCTTCATAACCGAGAACCTCTTTCCTCAAAAGAAATGCTGTCAAAACACATACCTATGCCGCAGACGCCATTCTTTCGAAATTCAAAAAACTCATTGTGTCGTAAGTAGAAACGCCATTTTGATTTAATCAATCGCGTATTATTAATGGCTCCGCCGCTTTACGATACGAGAGTTATTTTTATTATTTTTCATATCGATATGCTCGATTCGGTAATTGGAGATGAAATGATCTTGCATTCATCGTTACGCGGTCACATTCAGCCGATAAAAGCTAAAATATCGATTACTCAAAAGTTAAATTCGTATGTCAATTTGATATGACGCTTAGAGAGCCGCAGCAAATAACACCATGTGGGAAATCGGCCAACGGTATCTTTTCGTCATAATTATCGTACTTGAATCAAAGACGTGTACCTGATTGATAATCTCTTTAATCGGACACTTGAGTATTCGATACATACTCGATATTCGATGCCCATTAGTTCTCTTTCCAATCTGTCGATTCATTCGATTTAGTTTTCCATTGATTCTAAATTCATAAATTCAAATTCATTGTTTGGCTCGTTAGCTCTGCGCGTGATTCTCGCTTCCTTTGTAGTTGTCTAAACGAACGTGTGAAAATATTAAATCGGCTAACGGTGCTGTCTAATTACAATTGTGATTATTTTCACCTCAACCTTTGTAAATGAGAAATAGTAATATCATTGGTCAGTGATCAAAAGCTTTGCGGCTTCTTAAAGGTCAATCAAATTGATATTTTCTTGAAATGTTGATTTTATTCGGTTAGTTTGCTTCGAACAACATCAAACGATTCAGAAATGTATCTAATACCGACCGAAGCTCGATTTAATAAGTAATTTTTAATTTGTAGATTAATCTCTACATTATATCTACATTCTACAGTCTGTTGGGCTAATTTACATTTTATGATAAGAATATATTTACTTAACCAGATTGAACAGAAAGAATTATAAAACAACTAAGTAGCGACCCGCCCCTGCTCGCGCGGTAGACAACAGATATCTTTAACTAGCTTCTGTCCGCGACTTCGTCCGCGAGACTATAACCTTCCTCAAGAATTGGGCTATCCAATGCAAAAATATTTTTTTAAATCCGACTGGTAGTTCTGGAGATTACCGCCTACATACAAACTTACAAACAAACAAATTTTACCTCTTTATAATATATAAGTATAGATATACAATTAGTTAATTAAATATGAATATTTAATATAAACCTTCCAGAATAAATTCTTTAAATAATGGTGAAAAACGCACCAAAATCCGTTGCGTACTTTAAGTATAAGAACAACGCAGACACCAGACAGACACGTAAAGTGACTTTATTTTTAATATTTTATAATTATTTATGTATAGTATAGATTTATATAGATAAACATTTATACAGATATCCGATCAGTCATCCTCATCAGTCATTATTATTCAATAAGGATATGCTACTGGCATTCAAGCATGCTAAGCAAAACATCATATTGTACCTAAATATAAAGCAGTTCATACAATGAAAATTCATAAACTAATAACACAATTTCTTAGGAATTCGTTCGCATACCAGCCCGATACCGAGGGGGGCCGAAGACGTCGTTACACAAAATTAGGCCTATCTCAATCCAACGAGACCGCGGATTTTGGTAATATTTACACCCATGATTTCCAGATGTGGATACCTACCTACCTATTTACATATTAAAGTTATAAAAATATATAAGTAGTTCAAATAAATTAGGCACAACTGCACAAGACAAAGATAGCGCATTATTTTTGTCATTGCAAGATACATTGAAATGATTCTAAATTGCTTTGATTATTAAGACTTATTTTAGTAGATATCTTTTTTATATCTTGAGTTGTAAATAACGGGTGTAGGTAAAACTTCTTCCCGTCATTGTGATTTTTTTTGTACTTTAAAATTTTATATTAAGTGGTATTACTTTCGTTATAATTGAACTTAAACAGAAGCGGACCTATATAATGGTATGTGGCTATGTGATGGGTCTTTTTACAACGTGTAATACATCACTTACCTTTTAAATTAAAATACATTTTATTTACATGCAACTATTTCAGCTTCTATTCAAATTGTCAACAACCTGTCAAAAGCGGGAAACGCCAATCAGCCGACATTTTATTCGATTAATCATAACATAACGAGCGAACTCGCATTCTTGAACTTTATTCATAAACTTCATCAAAGTTTATCGAAAACAATTTCGATAACGAGCTTTTATTTCACAGCGGTTAAACTGGTAGCCATTTTTAAATGCCGAACGTAACAACCAAAGTATTTTTACCGCCAAAATGCTACCAATCATTCGATTAACAGCCCTATTCCATAGCATTAAGAAGGAAAAAATATTGGTTCAACTAAATTATTTCATCAACTTTCTAAGCGTCAATCATGAATAACAATTTTGACGGTAATTGATAGGTTATCGGTAGCTCCATCTAGCGGTCAGTAGCAATACTATTGACTGACATGTGACTGTACAACAAAAGAGGTAGCTACTTATTTTTTTTACGCACTGACTTGCAATTTGATGCAGGGCTAACGTGTAAATCAAACACCGGATTTTCTTTCTACACTCTTAAATTTTTAAAGAAGGCTAGCGAAATTTTACTGGCGAAATTTTGCTGACACGACAAGAGGGTGCATCCTAAAAGTTGGCAACGTCGTAAATAGCTGTCAAATATTTCGCTGTTTTGATTAATTTGATAATATTTCTATACGGAAATAAAAAATGTGCTAACTAAGTAACTAGAATATTAATAATGAATTGCTATTATAACATTGAATTTGATGTGGTACCTGTTTTAGGTGTAAAAAAGGCATTTGGAAAGTTTCCAAATACTTTTTTTACATCTATATCTAACTATTGGGTGTTACGATATTAATTGTTGCATTGCATAATCAATATTCTAGTTCGCTAGCTAGCCACATTTTTTATTTCCTTAAAGAAATATTATCAAACTAGCTTCTGCCCGCGGCTTCGCCCGCGTGGATGTCGGAAATTATCCCACAGGAACGTGTAACATGTCCTAAATCAGCGTGGTAATTGCGTAGCACTTACAATAGCAATGGGTTTCATTTTGACAGTTTAACAATTAATTGCGTTATTTACGTTATTTCTCGAACATAATTATTAAGCAATAGCTTCTACTTGGCGCTCTGGCGCGTCATCCCCTGGCTGGCCCGCCCCTCCACCCTCGTTCTGTGCGCCGTCGACTCAATATCGCAGGTCATTCTTATCGTTCTAACTTTTAAACTATTTGTCCAAATTACTTAGTGTGAAAGACAAACTTTATCTACATTAAATACCAAAAGCGATGAAGGTATTTATTTTGATAAGAATTAACTAAATTCTCTAAAATATGCAATGTAAAAAAAGTATTCAATTTAACTGTATTTATTGCTCACTATTTTGGTTATAAAGGCTTTTATTTAGAACTCTTTAAGACAAACAATCCCACAATACATTTTCTTCATGTAACTCTAACGGTTTAGGCAGCGCACGCAGCATACGGTGGAGGTCTGCCCGGCTTGGGTGGACCACCGCCGTGTCCTCGTGGAGGCGATCGGCGGTGGTGACCTCTCGCGTACGGCCCTGGTTCAGACCATGGTGCGGAGCGAGAGGGCATGGCAAGCCGTCACCTCCTTCTGCAAAGCAGTAATGCTCGCGAAGGAGAAGGTGGAGCGCGCGAGGAAGTGGCAAAGGCCGCGCCCTACCAGCCCTAGCCGCCGCCGCCGTAGGAGACGTCCCGGGCGTCGGGAATTGATAGCCGATTTCCGGCCACCGTAGGCGCGGGCCTGCGGACGGAGAGCAACGGGCAGCTCGCCGTCCGATAAGGACCAGGCCCGGGTCGACGGCGCATCGTGTTCCACGCGCGCCTCAAAGAGATATCAAGGATCGAAGGAACACGTGTGGGTTTTAGTCAGTAAGAGTCTGACACGCCCTTCCGCTCCGCCCAGAGCGGGAGAAGTCATTGGATGATTAACCGCCCAAAAAAAAAAAAGGCAGCGCACGCAAAGATAGATCTCAGAGGGCAGGAATTTTTCCGACTTACTTGATACTTATCGTTATATTATGGCCAAATCACATAAAATCTTTATAAATTGTAGCCTATGTGTTATTCTAATGTATAAGCTACATTATTGTAAAGTTTCATCAAAATCCCTTCAGTAGTTTTTGTGTGAAAGAGTAACAAACATCCATCCATCCATCCATCCATCCATCCATCCTCACAAACTTTCGCATTTATAATATTAGTAGGATTAATGTAGGGCAGTGTTTTTCAACCTTTTTCATGACTTGACCCCATTAGTATGAAAAAAATTTTTCGCGACCTCGACCATTCGACAACAATTTGAACTCAGTCGAGATTCCCGCTGAGTCAAAGTTTCTGCAGCACGAAACCTAGCCTGATGTTCCCGAGTTGCAGAGAGCCTTGCCTCACGACCTTCCTCAGATTCCTGTGATCGAACTAATCTCATCCTTTTAGCATTTCTGCTACATTGGGAGAGGTTGGATCTTCTTCGAGGCATTCTTACAATAAAATAATACTTACTACTTAACACACAGTTATTTAGTAAACACGTACTATATAAATACTTACAGATTATTATACAGTCTAAAATTGTCACAGTGTAATAAGTGTTAAGACGTGTAAACCAAACGTACTAACTTTATAAAACAAAAGAATTGCTAGAAAAATTAATTACTAACCTGAGCTAATAAACTTATACTTAATAAAGAAAATCAAGAAAAGAAATGCCTAACCTATACCAAATACTTATAATATTTATATACAAACCCTAAATAAAAATTAAGATAAGTATACCGAAAATCAAGGAAAGAAATGCCTAACCTATAACAAATGTTCGATGTGATTCTTTAAATTGACATAACTTTTTTATTTATGAACCGATTGACATGAAATAAACACTAAATGTTAAGTGAAGCTTACTACAATATATTAGTGAAAACCGCATCTAAATCGAATAAGCCGTTTCTGATATTAGCGTGCACAAACACACAGACAAACAGACAAACCGACAAACAGACAAACAGACAAAAAAAAATTTAATTACAATCTCGGGTTCAGCATCGATATAATAACAACCCCTGCTAATTTTTTTTCATATATTTCCATTGTACAGACACCACTTTTCTACAATTTTATTAATTACTAGCTTCTGCCCGCGGCTTCGCCCGCGTGGATGTCGGAAATTATCCCACAGGAACGTGTAACATGTCCTAAATCAGCGGGGTAATTGCGTAGCACTTACAATAGCAATGGGTTTCATTTTGACAGTTTAACAATTAATTGCGTTATTTACGTTATTTCTCGAACATAATTATTAAGCAATAGCTTCTACTTGGCGCTCTGGCGCGTCATCCCCTGGCTGGCCCTCCCCTCCACCCTCGTTCTGTGCGCCGTCGACTCAATATCGCAGGTCATTCTTATCGTTCTAACTTTTAAACTATTTGTCCAAATTACTTAGTGTAAAAGACAAACTTTATCTACTTACATTAAATACCAAAAGCGATGAAGGTATTTATTTTGATAAGAATTAACTAAATACTCTAAAATATGCAATGTAAAAAAAGTATTCAATTTAACTGTATTTATTGCTCACTATTTTGGTTATAAAGGCTTTTATTTAGAACTCTTTAAGACAAACAATCCCACAATACATTTTCTTCATGTAACTCTAACGGTTTAGGCAGCGCACGCAGCATACGGTGGAGGTCTGCCCGGCTTGGGTGGACCACCGCCGTGTCCTCGTGGAGGCGATCGGCGGCGGTGACCTCTCGCGTACGGCCCTGGTTCAGGCCATGGTGCGGAGCGAGAGGGCATGGCAAGCCGTCACCTCCTTCTGCAAAGCAGTAATGCTCGCGAAGGAGAAGGTGGAGCGCGCGAGGGAGTGGCAAAAGCCGCGCCCTACCAGCCCTAGCCGCCGCCGCCGTAGGAGACGTCCCGGGCGTCGGGAATTGATAGCCGATTTCCGGCCACCGTAGGCGCGGGCCTGCGGACGGAGAGCAACGGGCAGCTCGCCGTCCGATAAGGACCAGGCCCGGGTCGACAGCGCATCGTGTTCCACGCGCGCCTCAAAGAGATATCAAGGATCGAAGGAACACGTGAGGGTTTTAGTCAGTAAGAGTCTGACACGCCCTTCCGCTCCGCCCAGAGAGGGAGAAGTCATTGGATGATTAACCGCCCAAAAAAAAAAAAGGCAGCGCACGCAAAGATAGATCTCAGAGGGCAGGAATTTTTCCGACTTACTTGATACTTATCGTTATATTATGGCCAAATCACATAAAATCTTTATAAATTGTAGCCTATGTGTTATTCTAATGTATAAGCTACATTATTGTAAAGTTTCATCAAAATCCGTTCAGTAGTTTTTGTGTGAAAGAGTAACAAAAATCCATCCATCCATCCATCCATCCTCACAAACTTTCGCATTTATAATATTAGTAGGATTAATGTAGGGCAGTGTTTTTCAACCTTTTTCATGACTTGACCCCATTAGTATGAAAAAAATTTTTCGCGACCTCGACCATTCGAGAACGATTTGAACTCAGTCGAGATTCCCGCTGAGTCGAAGTTTCTGCAGCACGAAACCTAGCCTGATGTTCCCGAGTTGCAGAGAGCCTTGCCTCACGACCTTCCTCAGATTCCTGTGATCGAACTAATCTCATCCTTTTAGCATTTCTGCTACATTGGGAGAGGTTGGATCTTCTTCGAGGCATTCTTACAATAAAATAGTACTTACTACTTAACACACAGTTATTTAGTAAACACGTACTATATAAATACTTACAGATTATTATACAGTCTAAAATTGTCACAGTTTAAGTAATAAGTGTTAAGACGTGTAAACCAAACGTACTAACTTTATAAAACAAAAGAATTGCTAGAAAAATTAATTACTAACCTGAGCTAATAAACTTATACTTAATAAAGAAAATCAAGAAAAGAAATGCCTAACCTATACCAAATACTTATAATATTTATATACAAACCCTAAATAAAAATTAAGATAAGTATACCGAAAATCAAGGAAAGAAATGCCTAACCTATAACAAATGTTCGATGTGATTCTTTAAATTGACATAACTTTTTTATTTATGAACCGATTGACATGAAATAAACATTAAATGTTAAGTGAAGCTTACTACAATATATTAGTGAAAACCGCATCTAAATCGAATAAGCCGTTTCTGATATTAGCGTGCACAAACACACAGACAAACAGACAAACCGACAAACAGACAAACAGACAAACAGACAAAAAAAAAATTAATTACAATATCGGGTTCAGCATCGATATAATAACAACCCCTGCTATTTTTTTTTCATATATTTCCATTGTACAGACACCACTTTTCTACAATTTTATTATATGTATAGATAGATGTATGTATAGATTAATCAAAACAGCGAAATATTTGACAGCTATTTACGACGTTGCCAACTTTCAGAATAAACCCTCTTATGTCTTAGTCTATTTATTTATGTATTTTGAAACTGTTTTATACTGCCCGTCCCTAAAGGTTAATTAGAAATACAGCGTTAGACAGGCTGTATGGAGTTTTTGGCACACACTATTGTCGTTAAAACATTATTATTTCTTTTTGGAACGAACTTCCCTTTCGCGCGTTGCGAAAGGGAAGTTCTCTAGTCTAGACGGAAAAAATTAAGACCAAAAGTTGTAACGACACTTTTTGTTTTATAATTCAGAGCCATCTAGTATAGAAAGATATTTAGCCTTGTTAAAAAATATACTAGATGGCTCTGTATTAATATACAATATGCAGCTAAAAGAACTTCGTTCTCATCGGGTGTCCCAGGACACCTCCCGACTTTTTATTTTGTGATTTGTATTTTAAGGTTCATGAACTTAGTCCAAATAAACGTTATTCTTTCATTCTTTGCGAAATCAGCGCTTTTTTAAGTGAAAACTTCTTTAGGCGCGTTGACTACTTTTTGGGTGAACAAAACTAATGGAACTCGCATCATCGTCACCTAACGCTCGAACAAAAGACATCAACGCATGAGCACTTTTTGGGTGAAAAAAACGGCAGTCCCCCAAAGACTGCCAGATTTTTTTTTCGGCAATGTTTGTCCCTCGCTAGTTGTACTCATTTCAAATCTGTAAGTTCTACCTACAAAAAGCTCTTAATTAAAGCAAGAAGTTTAAAACGATTTATATTTTCAGAGCAAAGAGCAAAAATGGCGGGAGATTACTCCGTGAGAAATTGGAGAAGATTGGACTCAACTTGCCGGCTGGGAGACGGAAAGCTGCCAATGTCACGCTCCTCACATCTTTAGTAGAAGGTAATTAAACATACTTATCCTTACTGTGCGTTTGCACTGGCGAAACATCACGACAAAACATGTTGAAATATCTAGTTTCTGTCAAACATTGTATGGAAAGTTGACAGAAAATAGAGGTTCCAACATGTTTTGTCGTGAATGTTTCGCCAGTGCAAACGCAATTAGGGTACTCCCTAATTGCGTAATACACGATCAATCAAAATCTGAAGCGTTTTGAAACAGATTGCTTATTCATTGCTTCATAAGTTCGAAAAAAATCTGCTCAACAACGTAAATAACGCAACGCAACGCAACGGATGTTGTTGAACTGTCAAAATGAAACAGATTAGTCTTAATCATTTGGGTAGTTATTTATACTAATCTTGACTGTAATACCTATTACAAATTACCCTCTTTTTTGGCCTCACCTCGCCTCGAACAAAAATAACTAGGCGTTTAAAATCAATTTCATTCTGCCTAATTTAAATAACAACTGTAGTAGTTTAACTATATTTATATGGGACTAATAAAATACCTAAAGATTTATTATAGGCACTTGGTCAATTGTATTAATTAGAGCAAACAGTTATTTGTAGGCTCCTAACTGCCAATTTGCGTTCAGTTATTTATGTTCTGATCACTTACTAGATTTATAAATTAGTTAAAACTGATTATAATTGTTGCGTACTGAACGCAACAATCTCGAATGCGCGGCAGTTAGGCTGCCTGTCCACTGGAGCGGAGAGGAGAAAAGAGGAGCGGAAATGTGTCAATATTAACCAATAGAATCTTGACTCCGCCCCTGAGTTTACATTTGATTGGTTAATAATGGCACATCTCCGCTCCTCTCCTCTCCGCTCCAGTGGACAGGCAGCCTTACACACGGACGCGTAGGGTTTGTCTACCGAGCGGCCATAGGTAATTATTTTAAGGTCACTGCCGAAATATAGTACTGTTACTTTATTATACTGTGGTGTAACATAAAGCGGAACACCAGGATCTCCAATTACAAATTGAACTTTTTATTTTCTCTTTTGCATTATTCTATGACCCGTAAGTTTCGGTTACATAAAAGCCAATTTGTCAGGCAGCTTCCTCTTCTGGACACTCTTAGAGTTCTAGACAGGAACTTTGCAATTCTGTAGTTAATTAAGGTATCCGGATCAAATTAATTCGTGGTTTTAGATGAAGATTATTTGTCACGATTTTCACTGGCGTCGTCATGTTGTTTTTTAAATTGTCTCGAACATTTCACAGATCTCTCTTCCTTATAGCCTCACATACATAGGATAAACTGCCTACATCTCCAACAGTAGGTAACTACAACTGGAACATTTTTTTTAACAGCGGAAGCAGTACACTTAGCCCGCGACTTCGGCTACGTGTGCGAGACAGAGTTCCCCGCGCGGGCTCTCGCCGAGTACCTCGCGCGACAGTACGCCGAGCACGACTCGCGGCGCAGGAGGGACTTGCTGCAAGCCACTAAACAGGTAAACTACGACAACAGTCTTTCTGTTAAACCTAGCTCCAATCCTACTTTATCTGGTTGGTGGTTGTCCATAAGCCAACTCAGCCCGATTTAGGTACAAAAGTGTAAAAGAATTTGTTCTTAGGTATAACTAGATTGTATTAAGCAATGATGCTTTGGTGCATGGTTTTTGGCAAAAGAATAAAAAATAATGAAATTGAAGCGAAGAGATATTCCGGTTGGCTTAATATGAGCATTACTAATCCCATCAATTCCTACAGGTAATAAAGGAGCTGATGGACCTACTGAACCAGGACCGCTCGCCACTGTGCAACACGCGACCTCCGCATCTGCTGGAGCCGGCGATACAGCGCCACCTGACGCACTTCTCGCTCATCTCACACGGGTTCGGAGGACCCGCCATTGTGGCAGCGTTGACTGCTATACAGGTGTGTATGCGGCCTTACGTTGATTGGACCACGGAGTGATTAGTAAATGGAGTACTAACTGTGAGCTGGCAAAATGTAACCTAGTTATCTGTGATGTTTGTCACGGTATCATTTCGTTGACATTCAGCGGCTCACTGATAAAAAAAATTGTTTGCAAACCATAAACCGATTGATTACGCCCACACAATCAAAGACCTCACTACAAAACAATTAAACATAATTTTCGAGCAATTTTGATTATCGGCCAATCAGTCTACTACCTAATATGTACAATATTATAATAACTGTACCTTTTTCAATAATTATAACTGTATCTTATTTTTATATTTGTTCCAGAATTTCCTTAACGAGTCGCTCAAGCATTTAGACAAATTATATCCTCAAAGTGGTATGGTGTCATCATCAATGGACAAAACAAAAATGGACCCGGACATCAAGAAGTAACACATGCGTGACGACGATGACGTCGGTCTCTGCAGCACGAAAACACGCGCAATGAGAACAAACCTCTTGCGAACACTGTTCCATTCAGTTTGCCCTGTATATCTTAGCAGGCGACTATGGAACTACATTTAAAAGTACTGAATTTGACATTTGCCTTCGCATTTGACAGTAGCGCTGCCATGCATTGCCAAGACACACTGTGCCCACTGTAAAAACAAGTCAAAGGTGCCAATCTTACAACCAAGGTTACTAATGATATTAGCATCTAAACAAAACCGGCATAATAAAATGTGCGTATGAGAGAATGTAAGGAGATTGCGTATTTATTTTTATGATGATCTTCGTTAGAGGCGACCCGCATACAAATAAAGTGCAATTATAATACTCATGATTGTGAGAATCTGTACATATAGTTTAGAATAAACACTAGTGTTAATTTAAGCATTTATAGCGAATAATTTTCAGCTCAACCAGTGATTTTTATAATTTCAAAACGAATATTTTTTAATAAAAAAGTAAAATATTTCACATCCACCGCAATAAAGACACATATCAATAATGTAAATAGTAATAATTATAGAACGAAGTTTTATCGTTTCAAACAAAAAAGTTTCATACTGTTTTTAGGTTAAAATAATAAAACCTCTTTAGTTTTTAATTAGCTATAGTTTTGCTAGTGACTCAATGTGAAAGTGTGCCAATTAGTTTTAATTGTGGAAATACCATAACGGGTTCCCGAAAATTAAGTATTTAATTAATATTTATTGTGGCTTGTACATAATACATATAAAATTACTATTCACTTGCCTAATATTTAGTTTTTTTTCTAAAGTTATTCTAGTATTCGACATCTATATCTTACTCCAGACTTTTATATTAAGTACTTAAAGTTTAATTTTTAATTCGTGATATTGTAAGCGTGATCCTTGAAGTCCCAAAAGTTTTGTAAATTACCACAGAGAAGTAGCAAATGGAGTGTCAAGAGGCGAGCCAATCAACATTTGCGAAAGCAGTTTCATGTACAGTGCGTTCATTATAACTTGACCCGTGAACCGATTGGTATCACAAAATTTATGCAGTCATGAGATTGGTAGTCCGTATTAGTGTTCTGTCAGTCGCCATTTTGAACTCTATAAGTATTGAAATGAAAACTGCAAAATTCAGTGCTACCGATCGCATCACGGGTCAAGTTATAATGAACACACTGTAAAGGCACAGTTGCTGTCAATTAATAATATCACTCCATTTATTTACTAATCCGTGTTGATAAAAACTTCTCAAGTGACGAAATTGTACGAAGCACATTCTTATGATCAAAATTGTCTTATAAAGTTGTAAAAATCTCTAGTGGTATAAAAAATTACAAAAATGTACCTAATGGTAGACTACAATTTGTACGCAAATAAATATACCACATCTAAGGCGTTTTAAAATATTAATAAAACCTTTCTTTGTAAATAATCTAATTGGGACGTTCTATTTTTACCTCGTTCCTCGTTTTATTTCAAAATCATACGATTTTATGTCATACTTTATTCCGCAGCCCGCCATTTTACTTCCATGTGCGCTTTTATAATTTCTAAACTGACGATATCATCGTGGACGTCCACGTCCATAAATGTTGACTGGGAGAAAAAAAAAAACTATTTAGTCCGTCACTCAGATAATAAAAAAATATTAGACACGTATTTTTTGCTTTATCATATTAATAAAAAATGGTTAAGATATAACGCATTAAAATTGGGGTTGCGGGCTTGCTACGTCACTAGTCACTATAAAACGTACCGTGGAGTGACGTCATGCCACATTTTAACTCAATGTATTGCCTTAAATTTTTTTGTTACATAAAAAAGGAAAAATATGTGTCCAATTTTTTTTGATTATCTACCTTACGGACAAAAAAGAATCTTTTTGCCCTATTGTATGGAAATACGTGCATAGTTACAACGTTATCGTGGACGGAAATTTAAAGGCGTCTTGAAATATTTCCGTACGTTTTACTTCCCTATGTTATGACATGGGCGTCACCAAGGGGACAAAAACATTTAGTCAAAAATACAAGGCATTTTAATGAAAAGAAACTTCAATATCTATAAAGCCAATTTTGTTGTTTGGACGACTTTTATTTGATTTTTTCAAGTTCCATATCTCCTAAACGGGGTCTAATCCGGAGTCCGGGGACGTAATATGTATCTGTTGGTGGAACGCCCAGTCATAATACCTATACGAAAAAACGACCGAAAGGTCCGTTTCCAATCCATGCATTGAAAATGGAAATTATTATTTTTCTCAGTTCCTATCAGAACCAACGAATTAAAAATCAAATGTCCACCAGCGTCGTTTGCCCCCCCCTGGGCCATAGGCTGGCGATGCCCTTGTATCATGATGCCGTGAAGTGGACGTGCACGTCCACGATAGTATCATCACGTTAAAAATGATAAAAGAGCACATTGGGTTCTTATACGCAAAACTACAAACTCGTCAAGATAATAAAAATAATTCCGAAACAAAAAACTGGTTACTTTCTAATGGACGTTTACGTTTAGTCTAACGAAGCAAGTAGGAAGAGAGTGAATTAATGCTAGGGACTTTGAGCGGAAAAACGTGGCAGAATTTTGCGCACCGCATTTCCAGACAGTTCCAGTAATCGAGGCAACGTTAGAGACATAATTTGTAAGCATGTTCCTGCGTTTTTCCTCTCAGCGTTGTCCTCAACCTTATTTTTGTTTGTCTCTCTTTTCGTCTTTGCAATTTTGCAAAAAGAGCCGGATAAACACGTCTGACAAAAAATGCTATGAAAATTTCCATATTACCCCGCGTCCTAACCAAAAAGAATTATATTATCTGTGCCAAAAGCGATCGTTGCGCGAATACGCGATCGTCGCGGTCATACGTCACTTTATGTTCGTTAAAAATCGAAGGCGAGACCACGCGTTCCGGTTCACCGAACATAATTATAATAGCGACGATCGCGTAATTGCGCGGCGATTGTTTTTGGTTAGGACGCGGCCTTAGAGAAATAAATATTTTTGTATGTCGTACCTACCGATCGTACTGAAGAAATAAATCACAATATTTTTTAATGCTCACTGAAGAAATGGTTTTGGTAAAAATCAATAAATACAACTATGTAATATTGACCTCTTTTTTTAAATAACTGGATAGCTTAGGTACTCTTACCTATTTGGTACTTTTAAACCGTTTATCAATTTAAAAATTAAATAAATAAATCTAATGAGCACTGTTCTGTAAGATTTATGATTTTCTTAATTTTATAATTTTCATTTTAATTCATAATAAATTGTAATTCTTCCTATTACCACTGTGTACTTAAAATTTTGTTTCGTGGAGTAAAGAATGATGTTAAACATTGAATTTTATTTAATCCTAAACCACCTTTAAGTAAGGACACATGTGATTAAATAATAAAAATAAGCGAGTTAATTAATATGATTCATAGCATTTTCTAATAAAAGAAATGAAATGAAACAATACATAGGAAACACGTAAATGCAGCGCCATCTGTTATGGAGTAGCAAAACTGCCCGACTATGTATCATGATTGGTATTTTAGATAAAAGTGACTGGTTTTATTCGTAGAAGGTCCCAGTTAATTTGATAATGATTAATAATTACTATAAACTGTATATACAAATTGTATACATTAAAATAAATAAAATATTTTACAAAATAAAACATATACACGTCCAGAAATTATGATTTCGTTGCTCTTATTAAACAGAAATTATTTCCGAACTGAAATGTCAAACTCAAAGTTCTGTTTTGGTTTTGCCGCGACTGACTTCGCGTTCGCGTACTTGTGTCGTGGTTGAATTTATTTTATTTAAAACTATTGTGGATAAACATGGATATCAGCTATAATAATGAAGTAGCAAAACGATGTTACAAATGTGACCAAACAGTGATAAATAACTTAAACATAGTTTACAATGCATCGAACAATACAATAATACTTTGGAATCAGTTTCAAATATTTGTGTTTGAAAATCTAAAATTCGAAACTGCTGTGTTAATATTATCACCTAAATTTCAAATACACAACATTATATTATCTGGAATCTATTTGGTGTGCCTAGATTGCAATGGAAACATATACACTACTTGTGTAAAATTAAAAATCACAGGTCCAAAGAGTTTAAAATACAGTTTTCAGCCTAGAGAACTGAGTATTGTGGCCAGTTCGCTCTATGAAGAAGACCACGCCCTTTGTTTAAAATACGAAGCCAATTCCTACTTCTTATGTCTTCATAAAGTTAATACTGAGTTTACATTAGTAAAAAATGTAATACTGATATATGAAGAATATTTACCAATAATACAAACACAAGACAAATACATTTTGAAAGTCCATCCACTCTCAGAAAATCATTTGGACAACCTGAAAAATGTTTTGAAAGTAGAGGATTTGGACATCAGAAACAAATACAGTTTAATAGTTGTAACTTTTGATAAACTACATGTTTATGGGTGTTTGTTTAGTTCTAAAATGACTGAAGAACAAGCATCGCTTGTCAAACTTTACTCATGCCCCTCAGAAATAAACAACATACAAGTTATTGAATCAGGGGAGCTCAACATTTTAATTGTACTCACTATAGGGACAATAATTAGACTGCCCTTAAAAGATATAAATACCCCTCAGATTATTCACTTAAACATTGCTATTCACAAATTTTTTGCCTTTAATGATGCTTTGATATACACAGATGGTAAATCTATGTGGAAAGCAGAAAGCATAATCTCCAAAGACATAAAATTCAGTCAATTTTCTGTCAAACTTGTGAAAGACTTTTTAATGATTGGAGATCAAATAATCTGTACTACATTTATGGATCTAATATACAAATTCTCCATTGATGATGATGGATCATATTTGAAACAAGAATCCATTGACGAGTACTGTCCAGCAGAAAGACTTTTAAATAACTCTGATTACCTACAAAAGATAATGGACGAAGTTAAAAAGAATGATACACTAATCAAAACATTAAGTAAAGAAAAGGATTATATCACTGCTCTATCACTTTCAAATAGGCAGGATATTATGGACAGTATTATTAGCCATAAAGTGATAGTTTATGAGAATTATAAAAATGCTATCACAGAGAACAGCAAAGCTATTCTAACAGACAATGTTAGCAAATACTTTGATAAAGAATCTTTCTTTATTTTGATAAAAATCACCACTTCAATGGAGCATAAGCTTGGTGATATACTCTCTAATTCTTTAGGAGACTTGAGGATCCACTTAACATTGTCAACTGCAACCAAATTCATAAGAACAAATAGTATAAAAGTTACAGAACTGAAGAAAATAAGTTTCCTAATGCCATTGCAAACTAAAGAAATGGACTTCACTGAAATGAATGTGAATATTAAAATCATGTCTAATATACCGGGAGCTTTAGATAGTAAACAGAAAATATGGACCATTCTATACAGGAAGCATGTAACATTACATTCTGAAAATTTTATAAAATTCAACTTGAACTTGAATAGGCAACAGTGCTTCAAAAATCTGGAAGAACCTTTAGAAAAACTAATATTGCAAACTGCAGTAAACCAATATGGGAATTTATTTGAATTTGATGATGTTTTGAAGCACAAGTCAGCATCTAGAGAATGGCAGATGTATGTGAAACTACCAGATAAGTACCAAGAAGTATTCAGAAATAAGGATCTTACGAAACACTTGACTTCGAAAAAAGTAAACTATTTTCTTCAACAGTTCACATCAGAGGAATTTTTGAAGTCAAAGAGCAACTTAGTATTTTCAATAGGCGATGAAAAAGTTAAAATTGAAATATACAATGATAGTTTTTCAAATCCTTTACTAAAGTTATCAAGTACAAATATTAAGATTGTACTAAATATCAGGAACTTTTTGTCTGATTTGATTTATTGTGTTTTTGCCAATTTTGCTCCAGGAAAGGAATTCATTAATCTCTCGTCCTATGCTACAGTTGAAGTAAGTTGGCAATTTTTTAAAATTAAATTAAGTAATAATTATTTAATGGGTACAGTTGGCAACAAAAATTGTTGCTAATTTCTGAATTTTGACTTGTCTTCAAAGTATTCTGTTCTTTCTTTTGTTACACAAGTGATATTTATTCATAAAGCCCTTTTCTTTAATTATAAAATAGACAATTGAATATTTTTTTTGCTGACTACAATATGTCAATGTCCCCAAACTGAAAAATAAACATTGTGAAACTATTATTGTTTGTTACAGAATCTACAGAAAGCAGTAAGAAAATGTGTAACTGGCTCCTCAGAAGATATAGAACTACTTGTTGAACAATTTGAGAGAAATATTATTGGAGTTTTACCTATTTAGAAGCCTCCCAAGGACCTAGTTTCTATCCTGTTTGTAATAATTGTAAAACAATAATTTATGACCTATAATCTTGTGTAAGAGGATTTTGTAAAATATAATCAAAACTGTGATATTATAGATTGCTTTAATTCGCATCTTCAATGCTATTCAACTAACTCGGCTTGTTTTCTTTCTCCTATTCATAATGCCTAAGTTGTAGTGGATACCGTGCACCATAGTAGACGGTCATCACGAGTAAGCCCATGAGGGGCCTATTTCCGCTTCAGTGTTCGAGAGACAATGGTTGCGTCAAATCACCGTGCGCTTTTGTAGCACGTTGGGTATGTACCTACAAAACCGTATTGGATGACCTTTGACTGACCGAGACTCGCGAGTTTGATTATTGGTGGATTATACCGTGCTGGTAGATTCCTGTGATTAGTAGGTAGATTACGTGTGTCCGTTTCGACCGCGCGGCCACGGCGAAATTAAAAAAAAAAAATAATGCCAAGATTTTGTAAAAATTTGTAGAAGTTGATTCCCAAAACCATAAATTTGTCAAAGTTATGGTTAAAAAGTTATAAGGGTTTGAACGTGGCCGCGCCATTGAAACGCGGCGAACCGCGCGGCCACGGAGATCTTTAAAACTAAGCGTTGCAGAGATCCGAAATTCAGGTAAATAACAGATTGAATTTGTAAAAAATTTGTAAAAATATAGAAAAAAATCCTAGGTTTATATTTTGGGAGCTATAAGACTAAAACTCCATGGCCGCGCCATCGAAACGATTAAAAATACGTTATCGCCGATATCTCGCTGAAAAAGCATCGCAGGGGTCTGAAGTTTTTTGTAAAACGTAGATTTGAATTTGTCGAAACTTGTAAAAATACTACAAAAAATTCTATGTTTATGTTTCAGGAGCTGTAAGACTAAAACCTCATGGCCGCGCCATTGAAACGGTCAAAAAACACGTTATCGCCGTTATCTCGCTGAAAAAGCATCGTAGGGGTCTGAAGTTTTTTGTAAAACCTAGATTTGAATTTGTCGAAACTTGTAAAAATACTACAAAAAATCCTAGGCTAATATTTCAGGAGATGTAGTACGGTATCGCGTAGAAATAAGTCGTGATTATTTATCGAAGAAAGTAATTGTAAAGCGAGTTTTTTTTTGTAAACAACACCTATTAATATGTAAAACTACCGATACTAGGCAAAAAACATGTATTTTTCGGTATTTATAACTTTCAATACGTTTTGAATATTTCGATAGGGTGACCATGGCTTTTTGTTTACAGAAAACTTTCCACCTATCGTTTTAGAAATTGTATCTCAAGGATTCTAAATTCAATTAAAATGGCCGTGGCCGCGCGGTCGAAACGGACACGATTACGTCGTCTATGAATTCAGACAAGTGTAATCGTAATTTACGTCCTTAGGTGGTGGCGTCCTAAAATGGATATCTTGGAATCCCCTTTTTGTTTTTTGTAAATATCTCAAAACACGACTCCCTCCAGTGTTTTTCAGCAAGCTTATTCCGCACGAAAACTTGGCAACAAAGTTGGTGGGGCGATATGAGAGAACGCCAAAAATATATTTGAAGTTTCAGATATATTTTTTATCTGAAGAAGATAACGTACGTAACGTACGAAATTATTGTATACGATGTATACATTGGGTATCACTGGTGGATGTTGGTTCGGCAGGAACAGGGTTTAATAGAGAAATAGAAAATAAAAACGCTAGTAATAATTATAATCTATGTTTATTATTAGACCATTCTCCTCAGGAGTTCGTTGATCTTGTCCTCACGGTTTCCGAAGTCACCTCCGTCGACGTAGTGGATGGTCTTCTTGCGCCAACCTCCGGTGGGGTTGTTCAGCTTGAATGGCCAGACGAAGTTGCTGGCGTACTGTGGAAAACAAAATAATTTAAATTATGGAATGCATTACAAAAAATCTACGAATTAACTGATAGTTTGCGCTTACGCATTTAGCGAGTACGACTTCAAAAGGAGGTTATGCCATACAACGCATTTTTCATTGTGGATGCTCTCTTTGGCAGTCGCAGCGCAGAATTTAGAACAGTACCCTAATTACGTAATACACGATCAATCAGAATTTGAATCGTTTTGAAACAAATTGCTAATCCATAGCTTCATGCGACCCCGCCATCCCCTTCGTGGTTATTTTTCTTCGAAAAAAAATCTGCTCAACAACGTAAATAACGCAATGAATATTGTTGAACTGTCAAAATGAAACAGATTAGTCGGAATCGTTTACGAAAATGTGTTGCATAATTAGATAGCAGAAGTGGGGCAGAAATAATGATTTCAAAATCTGTAGTACTATTTATCAAGTTGGCAGATGAATATCTTTCATTTTGTCAGTCACGCGGCGGTAAATATAGCTCATCGAGCTTTTAAAAAAGTTGGGCTTTGTCGAGAGACTCGGTCCCTTCTCCCTGTGTGACAGTCAGTTTGGCCATTTACTGTTTACATAATTATGAAGAACTATACGATTCTCACCTTGAACTTCTCTCCGACGCTGAAGATCTCGTGGATGAGGTCCTCAACACAGATGATGTTCTGTTTGCCGAGCTTCTGCTCGACGATTGTGTTGGACGCGATCGGCACGCGCTGTCCGTTGACCTTGGCGAAACCGCGCTTGTATACCAGCTGGGGAAGAGTGAATTGGTTAGTTATTGGAAGACATAAAGAAAAAAACGATATAATTATGTCCTTTTGAGAGAAAAAGCAGTGTATGGTTCACAAGGGCGGATCCAGGATTTATTTCTGGAAGGAGCACATGGGCCAGATAGATAAGTGTCTCCCATTTCTTAATTGCACTATGCTGTTTTTGGGATTAATTCTTTTTCAATGAAGATAGTGAGGATACCCTTCTTCAGCGTTCATCATTGAAGCAATTTCTTGATAGATATGCATTCAGGCCAGTCCTTTCAGACGATTTGATTTTATTTCTCTTAAACCGTTTTTTTATCCGTTATTTTATACCGTTTATTATTTGAGGAAGCTAACAGTGGGCTTTCAGCAGAGATAATTTTGATGATCACGCCAAGCTTTTCACTAAATATGGACTAGTAAATCAAATCCTACATAACATGTGTGATCTTAGTATTATGACATAGTATGAAAGTTTCTAGGAAAGAAGACTGTATACTATATCATATACAGGCAACGAAATCGAGTGCTTTGCAGTTCTGAGTGGCAGTCAATTTACTTTCGACTTTATTTCAACAAGCACAATGTTGATGATTATTTTGCACCAACACCCACCCCACTGCTCTTTAGTGGCTCTAAAATGAATAATATGCTATACATATTAGATTGAAAGTAATCTTAAATACTAACCTCCCTAACGCTCTTAAGGTTGGGGTATCCCCACGCGATGTAAGGCTCGGCGATACGCAGCATGTTGACGGTGGCCTTGTTAAGACGGATGAACACACCGTTGTTGATCTGGCGCAGTCTGAACAACTGCAGCACTTTGCGTACCTGTGGGACAAAAGAATCAATAAGTCAGTGTTGAAATTTTTGTGGGAGAGAGATACATTGTGAGGTAAGAGCTACCCTAGATAACCAATCAATCAATTAATTAATATTTATGTACGTAAATCAAGCATTGAAATGGAGTGGGTCATTGTCAAGCTTAGGGTTTTTTTTTGCGAAAAAAAGAAACACGTGATTTATAAAAATCAAAGGTATATTATGACTCTTGCTTAACGTTACAACAAAAGTGAGTATCAGTCTGAGATCAATAATACGAAAAAGGCGATTTATAAGGAAATAACAATATTTCGGTTCCACCGAATAGACTAGTATGTCCACCGAGTGGACTAAAATGTAAATTATTGAAAAAAAACAAAACAAAAAGTGATTAATATCTTGAACAAACATAACGTTAATGCTATCTTCACATAATCACAAACAAATCAGTCACTTAAAAGCATTCAAAAAGTAAATAAAAAAATGTTTTGTGTCTGTCTACCGAAAAGACAATTCATTTCGGTGGTCAAAATATGTCTTCGTCGTCAAAAAACCAGAAGCGTTCAATCCGTTCAGCCAGAGAAAGGTGAATTAGTGAATTCTCTGGTTTTGCCGTTGACGTATCTGAGCTGTCAGAATATACGTCCGAAAATTGTATGCGCTTATGGACATTACCTCCAATCACCAGTGATGGACTGCGCTCGTCAATTTTCAATGGTTGCTGCATCGAGCCACTCGCAATTGGCCTGGACCGTCGGCTACTGGACTGTGCAAAGGAGTCAAGGTTGGATTCCGTGAATTCATCCGTTCCGCGGGAGCTGGTGTGTCATTCCGAGTAGGACTTTGCAGAGGAGTCGTCAGGAACTCAGGACTGGACTTTATAGATTTGGGACATTATTTTGGAGAAGTCTGGGACATAGTGCTATGTCAAGTTTTTTGCTGTCTAATCCGTTATGTATACAAGTATTTTCTGAACTAGGTACATTTCATACAACACAACCTACAAAACTCAAGCATCATTTCTTCAGCTTTCTTCCGATAGTAATATTCTCTGTCCTTTCTTCAGTTTTCTTCCAAGGCTTCTGGATAAGTTTTTCATGCGCCTTCCTCATACTCAATGTTTTTTGCTTACGGCTTCGTTTTTTTTTTCAAAAGCATAACAAGCAATGCACACAAATGAAAAGAAAGTAAAGCTGTGCAAGGTAGAGCAGGAGATTTTGTTAGTAAAAAATTATGCATAGGGGAAAAAACCGTGCTTATGAAAAAATATTATTTCTCATGCCCTTAGAAATACATTACAGGTACCAATCATTGTTAACTTAGAGTATATAGCAATGGATAACTACATTAACTACAAGTCGACATGGCGTAGAAAGGTGTGAGGGAAGTGGTGGTTTAAATCATATTTACTCATAAAAATAAAGCGAAAATGAAACAAAAATAGGTCATTAGTCCTTAACTGATAAAAACACCAGTAATCAGAAGCAGTTTTATAAGTTATAATAACTAAATAACCCACCAATAACCACTCGGTGGACATCTGTCATTTCGGTGGACAAAAGTTCCACCAAAAAGATGTCCACCGAATGGACATTTTTCGCAAAATCATTCACACCTTGCGCCGTTTATAGGTTATGTCAAAAGCCAAGGTATATTCATAAAGTTTCATTGTTTAACTAGTTGTTAAGAATGTTTGATGAATTTATAGTGATTTATTTACCAAACTACAGCAGTAACCGGAAAGACAACTCAACTTTGACATCACTAAATATTTTTCTTAGCGGAACAACAACGTTTTCTGCGTACGAGTCACGGCAAAATGGTCTCTGATAGGGATAGTACGATATTGGCTGCGTTCAATTTTACTTTCCGTTCCATCATTTGACATTTACTTCATTTTAGACAGTATCGAAAGTAATGTCCACCGGAAAGACAAAAAATGTTGTGACAAGATTAAATTATGCAAAAAGTGTGTTTTATTTCTATCATTTTTTTTAATACTTTTAACGTTAAATGGAAAACATACGTAGATTAGGAAAATATATAATTTTTGTAAAATAATAAAAAGCACGTATTTATTATAAGCTACATTCTATTGAAAGGTAGAATGCGAACAGTCCACCGAAGTGGACAATTCGGTTAAATGGTGGTGGTAAAAAGTAAAAAATAAATAAATTTATACATATCTGTTACAGTATGGTCTAGTACGTTTCGTTTACTTTACTATTATGATGTAAAATTAAGACGCAGTTATTAAAAGTGTCATAAATAATTCGTATGAACAGTTTTTTTTAGGGTTATGACAATGACCCGAGTAAACCCATTTGAGAGAATGTAGTTTTTATCAGAAATACTATAAAGTAAAATCTATAAACAGATACTATGGTTAAATTTCGCTGTATTCTATCATATAACATCACGCCTGTATTGCCCCAGAGTTAGGCAGAGGCTACATATTTCGCCAGTTATGTTTAGGGCCCATGTAATAGACGCTGCAAGCCTATGTTCCATTTCAGCATATTTTATATGAAGTCGCACGCGGCATAAACACAAGAGCTGCTACTCATGAAGAAAATGTGCGGTCTCAATGTCGCAATGATGGCCTTGAGGTCATAGCCTACATTCTGCCAAATATTTATCTTTTATAATTGATATTTACCTTGGGTGAAACCTGGTTGATACCACGGATACGGATGACGAACGCGAGTTTCGCTTCTCCGGGAACGTAGTAGTTGCCGCGGTTGCGAGCCTGCAATACAAACACATGGTAAATAGAAGAACAGCGTACAGTATGTCGCATATCTTCAAGATGTGGCTCTTTAATTAATAGTGTATCACATTTTGTGTGAGCCTGACAAAGTCTCTGATCAGTGAAGCTGCTAATTAACACTTTGAAGGACACTCTAGGCCCCCCTATGCGTTATAACAATCAAATTTCTATTGTGTCCTGTTTAGTGTTCTTGAATGCATTAATAAATCTCTCAATCAGTTGTGATTAACTGAGTAAAAAACCAACAAGGTCATCAAATAAACTTATAACACCCCTCTTTTTCGATTGGGGGTTAAAAAGTATAATACAAAGGAGTAAATCAATCTAAGACAGCTAACTTAGATTGATCATGACACAATATGTAATGCATCATACACAAACCAAAGCAGTGGTGTTCAATAGTTTCTACTTTCTGCAGCCAAAAATTAGCAATTGCATATAGGGTCACTATTTCGAAACTTAAGTCCTGACAAAAAGACAGACAATTGCAAAAAAAGGCAGAAATTTTACTGTTTGATCTCTCGTTTTTAAGTACTAATTTTGATGTTTCAATTCTGAAAAGTCCAGAGAAATAACAAATCAGGGGCCAAAACGCTGGGTATGTCTGGACAAATTTGATAGATGGTAACCCTAATTATAGTATAATTCAATATAAAGACATAATTATAGCATAATTCAATATAAAGGACATAATGTTAGTGACTCACCTGTCTGGCTAGCCTGATCTCATCTCGCTCCCTGATGCGGTATTCCTTAACATACTGTTCGGCCCTCTTGAAGATTTCCTTACGCTTCTTGACGGCCACTGAACGCCTCTTGAGGGTGACCTGTTACGTGTATTTATGTTTTAGTTTGTGTTTTGAAATAAATGGTGTTTTTGTGTGGATGTGTTCCATCAGTTATAAAAGTTAACAGCATCTTAGTCAGATGAACTATGCCTTTAGAGTTGGGATCATCATGAACAGTCTTGACGAAAATATGATGTTACTAAAAACTTAAAATTAATAATCAATTTTGTTTCTGTATCAAACCTAGAATAATATTGTGAACATTGATGGTATTTGTAATAATGAGTTGAAAAAATTTCTTTATTTAATTGTCATTGTATCACAATCAACAACCAAAACTTTAAGAGAACTTGGAAAAGGATGTGTACTCAAAATGTCATTCATCATGACTAATACAACATTGCTTTGAACTGTCAAATAAGCTCATGTCCATCAGCTCAAAGTTGCCTAAAATAATATTGATGTTTAAGGTTATGTTTGTATACCTGTAGACGGCGGGTGCGGAGTGCATCCCTCCTCTTGCGGTGCTTGAGCACTGACTCCGGGACGGCGGGCAGCTTCTTGCTGTCCTCCTTGCCCTTCACTGGCTTCTTCTCGGCCGCAGCCTTCTTATCTGTAGTTGCAACCATCGTGCTGAAATTTTATAACAACTTATTAGAGAATGGACAGAGATAATACCGTCACTGTATATGTTTTCATAAAATATTAATTGGTCTTATGAACTAGTGTTGATAAATCAGATGGGGAAGCAGAATGCCTAGGTAATAATCAGCTCAGCAGCAGATTCAATCATGAGAAATTAGCGGTGGCTGTTTCACTAAATAAAATCAATACAACTAAGCGAGACCCTTATAAATTTTACATTGCCTCATTGTTTTAGTTTAACATTGTAAAACTATAGATTGGATAAATATGTAGGGTTATATGAAGAATATTTACATGCTAACAACACGTTACAAAGAAATAGCACCAGAAGAGAGAATCACCAATGTTCCTTTATTTACATTATAAAGTAGGAATGCCTAAAAGAAGAAGCCAATAATCACAATAGGAAACCAAAAAAATATAATTTTTGGATAATTTCGATGCCACACTTGTTTGTCGAAGAGGTTAGGTCGTGTTGCACGAACTTACAATTTTGGTGTCAATAAAATAGAAAACACGTGCTAATTGAACAAATTAATTATGCTACAGTGTTATTTATTCATTTTCATCTCACAAATGCTTGTATTCAGGCAAAAAAACAAGGATCATTGGTGTGGCGGCATGTCACCATCCTACCCATCAAGTTTATCAACACTTTACACAAAATACACAAAACATTTTATTTTACTGACACTGTAATTGTATTCCTTATAAAATTTCGAACTATTTTAACACTTATAGACTAATAAATATATTATTTTTTAACAACCTGCGGGGCAAAACTCCACGCGGCACGTGTGTCAAATTATCAAAAGAAAGACAGAATACAGACTTCCGCCAGTCGCCATTTTATTTAGTTTTTTCGTATAGTAACACTGAAGCTTGTTCATTTCAATGTCAAAGCTATCACAAAACAAAATATCCATGACAGTCTACAGCAAAAACTGGATTTCATCATTATTTATTCATTTTCACTATCCATTCAGACGGCCCCGTGCGACACTAATCAAAAAAATAAAGGTAACGTTCTCAATATTGTTAACTCTATTCTTCGACCGCTACCGCTATATTTTGTAGCTAGTTTTTTTGCTATTGACCAAGAAGTGTTAAGTTTTGAGCCGTGAAAACAAACGATTTCACGCACGGTATTTGTTTTTCTTTGGAATACACCTTTTTTGGTGACTTCCGGTGGCGCATATTTTTGAAGTTCTATTGAACTAACAACGTTTCCATAGTTACAAACAAAAAGAGAATAACCTTTACTTGTTTGACACAATACATTCTAATATTATTGAAAAGAAATTAATTATTAGTCAATATGGTTGAAAAAGATCCTCAACTAAGAGCCCTAGAGGTAGGAGAATTAGATTTATTTGTCGACAGCATGGTACCATCCCGTATTGAATCCATTGGTCAACAGGGGTAAGTCCATGAAATGAAAGGTTTTGATACAAATAATATGTCTTTGGAAAGGTTCAAGAAATGTTGAATACTTTATTAGTTTAGGGGTATGAGGAACAGGGTGTAAAGTTCACTCATCCCCCATAGAAAAGGGAGGATCCTCCAACCAGACGGGTTGTTATGTCTGGCGGGCAACTGCCCATATGTTGATTTCGGATAGTCTTATCTATGTTATTCGCTCAGTAAACTCTAACTGCGAGATGTAGGAATTGTGTGACGTCATGTCTTTTTGTTTCGTAGTTTTTTGTATGTGGCGGTCTAACCGCTACATCACTCCCCTCCGGAGACCGGAGGTCGATAGTGGGCTGAGTCTTGGATCTTGCGATGCTTCACAGTGCCAGCTGTGGTTCCAGTGAGTCGGAACCGGGTGCCGCATAGTTCACGGTGAGTCGGAACTGTCTGCGGTGATTCCCCAGTGAGTCGGGGAGGCGCTGCGTCGTCATCCAGTGAGTCGGATGTGGTACAACGCCGGGTTTTTGGCTGACTGCTTGCGTCGACCAGGAGAGGGTAGAATAGGCTCTGCTTGTGAGACCGGCCGGAAGTGCAGGTGCTGTGCCAAGGTTGCTGATGAGGCTGAGGGTGATGACCAGGAATGCGCGTTCGCTGCATGCTGGTGGTCAGGATACCCGTTGAAGCCGTGGGTGCTGGCTGGCTGTGTGACTCGCCTCACGAAAGCTTGCGGGAGTGATGATGATGACGTCACGCTGAAGTAGTTGCACGAAGGCTGCGTTGACGTTCATACTCGGGGTCACCAATTTAGGGGTATGAGGAACAGGGTGTAAAGTTCACTCATCCCCCATAGAAAAGGGAGGATCCTCCAACCAGACGGTTGTTATATCTGGCGGGCAACTGCCCATATTTTGATTTCGGATAGTCTTATCTATGTTATTCGCTCAGTAAACTCTAACTGCGAGATGTAGGAATTGTGTGACGTCATCTCTTTTTGTTTCGTAGTTTTTATGTCGCGGTGTAACCGCTACATCACTCCCCTCCGGAGACCGGAGGTCGATAGTGGGCTGAGTCTTGGATCTTGCGATGCTTCACAGTGCCAGCTGTGATTCCAGTGAGTCGGAACCGGGTGCCGCACAGTTCACGGTGGGTCGGAACTGTTTGCGGTGATTGCGGCGATTGCGGTGATTGAGGTGATTGCGGTGATTGAGGTGATTGCGGTGATTCCCCAGTGAGTCGGGGTGATGTGGCTGAGGGTGATGACCAGGAATGCGCGTTCGCTGCATGCTGGTGGTCAGGATACCCGTTGAAGCCGTGGGTGCTGGCTGGCTGTGTGACTCGCCTCACGAAAGCTTGCGGGAGTGATGATGATGACGTCACGCTGAAGTAGTTGCACGAAGGCTGCGTTGACGTTCATTCTCGGGGTCACCAATTTAGGGGTATGAGGAACAGGGTGTAAAGTTCACTCATCCCCCATAGAAAAGGGAGGATCCTCCAACCAGACGGGTTGTTATGTCTGGCGGGCAACTGCCCATATGTTGATTTCGGATAGTCTTATCTATGTTATTCGCTCAGTAAACTCTAACTGCGAGATGTAGGAATTGTGTGACGTCATGTCTTTTTGTTTCGTAGTTTTTTGTATGTGGCGGTCTAACCGCTACATTAGAAATTCGTCTAACTCACTCAGCAGTTATGGAATTAAATTCATAATCTTTATAGATGGGTGGATTGGCATCTACGATTACAAAAAATAAATCAACAAGCAGTCTTGGAAGCTTCTTCGATGCAAGAGGAAATCACGAAGGAAACTCTTATTGCCTCTGGAAAGGTAAATCTATCCTAATTATAAGTTTCATGAAAAGTTAAGACACTATGGTGGTCTGGCCGAGGTAGTCATGTTTTTGATATTCTCGCACCTTGTAACTTCCAATATTACGCGACTTATCCAGTATTGTTGATATATTACAGCTTCCTGTGTTGGTTTACGAAGCCATATGCATCCAAGTATGGCGCATTAAGATATATCCTCAAATAATTAAATTGGAGCCTGCGCCTGAGAACACTTTTGGAGTTTATATGGTGGTAAGCGATTTTCTGTGTTAAGACTTTTCTGTTGTAACCCTTCATACTCCTACTTAATCTAATTTAATTATTATTCCTTTCGTATATTACTGCCTCGTTGGTCTAGTAGCGGGTTCGATTCCCAGGTCGGCAAAATGTCATAGGGTTTTTCTATCAGGATTTTTTCAGTAGCAACCCGAAGGCTAGATTATTGTTGGCAACAGGATCGCCCCCTATTACATTGGGACTTGAACTGCAGTACTGCACATAACAGGTGAAATGTAGCGGTAGGTACGTATAAGTTCGATTCAAACTTTAATGGCGGCTCGAAAGTTTGCTACTCGCTGCGCAGTACCCCACCCCTCACCTCCGCTGACACATGAATTCTTTACTGCACAGTGGCTCGCCTCATGTTCCAGGGCTGTATTACAGACACACTTCTGCCCAATTTGGCGATAGCAAGGGTTTTTCAGAACTACGTCTATTTCCAGTTATATCACGAGGCAGCGGCCGTGGGTTTGCTTGAGACTGTGTTGTTTCACGAGGACGGTGCGCAGTGCATCAGCGATGTGGTGGTGGACTTGTTGCACTATGCCGTCGATCAACTTACCGCGCTGTTGGCTCTTATCAAGTTAGTTCTTTATACCTCATCAATATTTATTGGCAGTGAAAACAGCATAAAGCCCCATTTACACCTTTCAAGTTTATTGCCTATGGCATACCATAAAAAAAAGCAACAATTGACTGGCAACCTCTAAACAACACGTACAATCGTCGCACGATACAGGCAAGTTAGTTGCCGTTCAACTGGTATAGGTGTAAACAGCACGAACAATAAAATCGCATTCAATACTTGAATCAATTGTACAAGGACGCAACTTGTGTTTAGACGAGGCAAAACTTGCAAGCAATAGTTGCCTTGGTCGCATGCAATAATGCAGGTAATAATCTATGGCATCCGATTATTGCTCTTGTACGTTCAAGAATCTTGTACCGTGTAAATGGGGTTTTACTCTTCTTTTCATCACATGTGCGGCTCCAATAAATCTCTAAGCACATAATATGTGGTAATATTTACCTTTATGACCCACATGCGCGTTCGTGGGCCTGGGTTAGCTAAATAACTCGGGAGTTAACAGCTAACGCCGGGTTAACCCAAAGAGAATGATTGGGTTAATCCTGAGATAGTTGAGGTTAATTCAATAATTCTCTGAGCCTAGGGTTTTGTTCTTCGTAAGGCTCTTAGTTAAACTTGACTTCTCTGATGTGGGCTCTATAATATAGCAAAACTAATATCAAATCTTTATCTCAGCAACGACTACCTGAAGCCAATGTCCGCGAAAGACCTTGAAAGTGAGACAGCCATCGAAGAGTTAAACAGACAGAAGCGCGATCTTCAATTTGACATCAGCATGAGATGCATTTCCATCGTGCGGTGAGATACGACTACTTTTGCTTTAGGATTTAAAAATCACAGTAAAAAAAAAACTGATGACTGGAATTAAATCAGTAAGCAGACAACTGTCAAGTAGCCAAACTTGTGTAATATTTAAATGCACTATACAGGGTGGCAGGGACATCGACGCAAAAACTGTTACCATGGATTCAGTAGATAAAGATTCTGAACCCTCCCGCGTTGAAATTCATCGTAAGTTATTAAAAAAAATTGCTGTTCCATACATTTTGGCCGCGTAGGTATTGCACTCTTCTATGAAACAGCCGATTTTTTTAAAATAACTTACAAATTTTTTTATCTCAGAGGGGTTCAGAATCTATTGGTAGCAGTGTTCGCGTCGATGTCCCCTGCCACCCTGTAGATATAGTTATAATGAATGTCAAGCGAGTTCGCGATCGCGTTAAAAACACCACCCTGAGCTTAACACAAGTAGCGCATGTTGGAGAAAAAACAGCCATGCTGAAGTGGGAGTGGACTGGCCACTCTTGAAGCACCCGGAGAGATGGGCAAAGATCACTCATCATTGGTCGCCTGAGGGAGGACATCGCCGTCGAGGTAGACCACAGCGAAGGTATTGTGACGATGTTATCATGTTTGCGGGGCCTACATAGGCAGAGACCCTCAAATAGAGGCATGGAAGTAAAAAGGTAAGGCCAGCAGTGGGACACAAACACAACATATGATTTAAAAAAAAATAGTAATCGCAGCTCTTAAGCGGTCCCTAAACGATCATGCGGCATGACATGCTTACGCGTTGTCAGTCATGCATGTATGACCATTTAGCTATATTGATTGCATGATATGAACGACATGCAAACTCCTAGGTGTTGCAGTTGATTGACAATTTTTCATCATGCAATGAAAAATGCATGACGCATGACCAGATCGGCATGTCATGGCAAAAGCTACAGATGCATGTCATGCCGCATGCAGCATGATAATTCACGTAGTCTAATTCAAAGAATTGTATGTCATGCCGCATGATCGTCTAGGGACCGCTTAACATTTTTCTTTCATTTCAGTTACATAGCAGAACACATGGAGGTAGGCGGCGCGGGGGCATCAATCTCCACAAACCTGTACAAGACGCACGATGTTCCCTCTCTTCTCACGCATCTACTTGTACACGAACCGTGGATGAAGAGAAACGAGAAAGATGAACTGCAGATTTTTAACTGTAAGGCCCCGTCAAAGATTTCTAAAATGATTTGGAAAAACATAAGTACAAATTGTTTTGAGTTTGTAAAGTGTTCACAGCACAAACTATATTGTATAATAGTCAGCCGACTGTGAGCGTCTAGTTTAAAATTTATGTAAAAAATAACTTCAGCTCCCGACTGGGTGGGTCTTATACAGCCCCGGATTTACGCCTAGGCACACAAGGTACTGGCCTAGGGCGCCACGCAAGCTTAGGGCCCCCCACCCACCCAGCTATACCGACCCTGGGTAGCTCGAGACATACTTACCATAGACTGCATTATTTCTGATGTTTATTTATAGTAGGTATACTTATTAAAGTCAGAAACAAATTGTACAAAAAAAATGTTTAATATTTCATGTAGGTACTGGCTAGTACTAGTATTATTATACTAACGGGACCTGTGAAGTCGAAGTGCCTAGGGGCCCTGGGTCCGTAAGTCCGGACCTGGATTGAATTTCCCCAATGTCTTACCAAAGAGTTCCCATTAACATACAGTTGGTCGCTGGAGCATGCCGTCTGCTGAAGACTTGTCTCAAATGCATCGCACTGAGGTACAACTGTGGCTATGTGTGCGGCAACTGTTGTTGGAGCCGCGCCTCGCACACTACTACACCATCGATGAGTGTCGCCGCAATGCCTTCTGCAGGGTAAGTCTGAAGTTCCGACCAGTTATGGTCTTATTACTGTATTACCACAAACAAAGCCAATCCTATTAGGGATATAGTGATGCTGTCTTACCCATGCACTGCATGCGACACATTAACCTAAAAGAAGATAAAATTGTTCTGCATTATTATGTTTTGGTAGAATGGTAAACCCAGATCCAGACTATGAGGCATAGCCCGCACTGCGATAAAACTCGCGCGAAATTTTATGTATCTACACGCACGGGTGATTTAAAATTCGTGCTCGTTGCAGTTTCGTACACTTAATTGAGTTTTCGCTGTACGGGCTAGGCCTTACCCTGGGAAGAAATCCTTTGAAAACTTAAATAATGCAACATTACAACCATAGATTTACTGTTTCCATAATTAGGTATCTACAATGATTATTACTCAGAATTTTTTAAACTCTCAAAAATGTTTGCATCACTTAGTTACAAGCCAAGATGACGGAGAAGATGCTGGACCAGATCCCACCTCTGGGCGACCTGAAGATGTTCCTTTGCCGGCTGGCTGTAGGGGACTACTCGGGCGTTCATAGCCGCACCAACGGCGTCAAGAACCCCGGATGTACGCTCATTGAGATTGTGCCACAGGTGATTTCATAATTATATTATGACGTTTATTAGCCCTTCTTATTGTTTATTAGGGTGTAAATATAATGTAGGTACTTTCAGGGCCGGATTTAGGGGAGGGCAACCGGGGCTACATACAGCCCCGGGGCCTCCACGAAAGAGGGGCCCCCCACAATAAACATTTCGTAAAAAAAAAAACAAATTCAGACTAAGTAGTAAACACTAGTAAACAACTTTTCCTTTGATATTTTTTTCGCGTTTTACTCAGAAATCATCGATCTATATTTAATTTTGTTCTGGAGTGAACAAAATTAAATATAGATCGATGATTTCAGATCAGGCAATCAGTAAAATATCAAAATCTCAAATGGTCCTGATATATTTTGTAATTATAAAAGAATCTATACTTGGTTTCACAATAAATTATTTATTAGAAAACTCGACTGAAAAAAATTTACCATTTTATTTAGAAAATAATTTGGGGCCAGGGGGCCTCCACACCTTTGTTGCCCCGAGGCCTCTAAACCTCTAAATCCGGCCCTATGTACTTTAGAAGAGGACTATCACACCGATATTGTGGCAGACACGACGCTCTTTAAAGAGCCACTTTTTCTCTGCTGTGCCAGATATACCTAAGTCCCACACACGATTAAAGTGTCTTGCCTGTCACCTGTGCTGTGGCACAATTAAAGCAACAAATGACTTGCACCGTCTTAACTCGTCGTTTAGATGGTGCTACTACTTTCATTATGGCCGCGTACTGTTCTATAACACCAGCCCCCCAATTACGCAATGCAAGATCAATTTTAAATTGAAACCAATTGAAAGAGATTGCCAGTCCATTGCTTCATAAGTTCGACAAACAAATTGAGCAGATTTTTTTTGTCGAACTTATGAAGCAATGGACAATTAGGGTGCGGGTCTTATTAAGACCCGGATTCCACCAAAGCAGAGATGTGCGGAGATGTCCGAAGCGCAGACGAGAAGAGATGTTTTTCATCTAGCTAGGCTAAATCCATCGAAGCTGTGCGGAGATGCGTACTGGCTAAACTGGAGCGAAGATGTGTGTGATGTGACGCGGGGGGAACTAGCGGTGCCACTCACATCTTTTCTCGTCTGCGCTGCGTGCTCACATCTCCGCTTCGATCGCGCCTTACAAATATGATACATCTCCGCTCAGTGGTATCCACTGAAGTTGAGTGGAGACGAGATGTGTGAATGACGAAATTGTATTGGTTGTTTAAAAAACGTCTCTCCTCTATCCTCTAGCTTCGCTTCCGCTTTGGTGGAGTCTGGGCCTTAGGCTGCGTTTCCACCAGATATGAGCGAGGATGCGTTGCGAGGGATGTGTGTGAAACTAACCAATAACATCACTTCACTGTCATAGTTTGAGCTAAGCTAGCGTTGTTATTTGTTAGTTTCACACACATCCCTTGCTACGCATGCTCGCTCATCTCTGGTGGAAACGCAGCCTTAGGCTGCCTGTCCATTGACGCGGAGCGAGGCAGCGGAGCGGAGTGAGGGAGTAAGGCTGCCTGTCCACTGGAGCGGAGAGGAGAGGAGAGGAGCGGAGATGTGCCATTATTAACCAATCAAATGTAAACTCAGGGGTGGAGTCAAGATTCTATTGGTTAATATTGGCACATCTCCGCTCCAGTGGACAGGCAGCCTAATGCGGACCGAAGTTGCGGACTGTGTCTGTCCATTGATGCGGAGTTTTGGACTGTGCGGAGGTAGGCCGAGTTCACGCAACGAGTAATTTGAGCGGGATGCAGCCTGCAATACCCCGCGACCGATATTTTTCCACTTCCCCTGTCCACTGAAGCGGAGCGGAGATTTTATGCAATTCCATTATTTGATTATTGGCACAGCTCCGTTCCGCTCCTCTGCTCTACGCTCCAGTGGACAGTCAGCACTATACTGGCTGATATGCGTCTAAACCTCTTTTTTTCCTAACCCCAGATCAAAGATGCATACCTCAAAGAAGTACACAAGCGAACAAAATCTCTCGCAAAAGCCCAACTCGAGTTGTTCCACATGGATGGCTCCGAAGAGTCTCGAGACATGGCCAAGCGTCTGTTGGAGTCGTACACGAGTGACACAGCACTTGCGCTGGACAGTGGTGGCGCTAAATGTGCTAAGTGTGGCGATAAGGCCACTAAGAAGTGCTCGAGGTGTAAGACTGAGTGGTATTGTGGCAGGTTTGTGTTGTTTCTTTTTCTAGGAATTCTTCACGTTTTTTCGTGAGCGCGTAGAACAACTTTCTCCAAAAATTGCCAATAATAAACTAAAAAGATTTTGTGCTAAGGGTACCTACTGGTACACTTAGTACAAAATCTTTTTAGTTTTTTGCATAATAAATACTTAAATCGGTCTTCTAGCTTTGGCACTAGTTATCCAAATGATTTGAAAATTCTTTTTTTATTTACAGAGAATGTCAAGTTCAACAGTGGCCGATGCATAAAGAAATATGCGATCAGTTCGCAAAAATATGTGTGTAACAATTTCATTTCATAATTTCAAGCATTAATTTTCGTGAATAGTCAAGTTCTAGATGTTTAGCATTCTTAAATTATGTTCCTATTTATTTTCTTTAGAATTCAATAAACTTTACTTTAGTATTTTCGCTGTTTTAATTCATTCGTTTTGAATTGATTGTATTGGGATGCGCAGCGGCCAGATGCTGCTGTAAACATGCATTGGTGGTTTTTTACAGTGTGTTTCAATTCTGTGAGTTAATTAGACAAAGTGATGAGCCGTAAGATGCCATGTGATCGGGCCCTAACGAGTATTTTAGAAACAACTTACCTACGATTCCGCGCCACCACTTGGGTACAAGTCCGTTACACGCGGCGCTGGTGTCTACGTCTTGCATTTTTCTAAATGTAATTCCACTATTTTCCGCCGGACTTCAGTGGTTGCGCATACTCTAAAATGTTTAGAGTCCGCGCCACTACCTGAAACTCTCTCTATAATATTACTGTAATATGCTCTCTTCTTCTGAAATAATTTGGCGACTTCCGCCAATCACCATTTTTCTTTTTCGAATGGCAACACTTCGCTTGTTCATTTCCACAGATTAGAGATAGATCTGATAGATTCTACCATAGATAATACACATAAATAAGGGATATTCTATTACGTATTTCATTTCGTACACGAAGGGTTCCGTACCACAATTATTTTTATTATTTTTTGTTAAAGCAGTAATAGAAATACATAACCTGTGAGAATTTCAGCTGTCTACCTATTACGGTTCATGCTCTTCATGAGATACAGCTCGCTCTCGCTGACAGACAGATAGACAGCGGAGGCTTGGTTAGGGCTTAGAATTAGTTGTTATTCTAAGGTAATAGGGTTCCGTTCGGCACCTTTCGGGTACGGACCCCTAAAACTACACACGGAGACAGCTAGAGCATTTTTATTTACCTTTAATTTCACCTAAACAGTCTCGTTCTTCAATTTCTCACTTTTGCCGACTTCCTTTCATGGATCCTCTTGCTAGATGTCTTTAATTTTGGGACTGGATCTATTTGACATGAAGATTTTAATAAACTGCTTCACGTCTTGACCGTGAAATCAAACAGCGACAGTATTTGCAATCTATACCATTTTATTTTTTAAAGATTTACGGTGGCACCGATTTTAAAAATACTATTCGACTTTGAACCTACTGAAGTCCGTCTCACGAAGAAATCTCGCAGATTCAGCGTTCTACTTATCTAAATAAGTATTAGCTTTTTACCCGACTGCGTGACAGCAAAGACAGGTAAGGCTGCCTGTCCACTGGAGCGGAGAGGAGAGGAGAGGAGCGGAGATGTGCCAAATTTACCAGTAGAAAATCACCTCTGGAGCGGAGTTTTGATTCTATTGGTTAATATTGACACATCTCCGCTCCTCTCCGTTCCGGTGGACAGGCAGCCTATTAGGCTACCTGTCCACTGAAGCGGAGAGGAGAGGAGGGGAGCGGCGATGTGCCATTATTAACCAATCAAATCTAAACTCAGGGGTGGAGTCAAGATTCTATTGGTTAATATTGACATTTCCACTCCTCTTTTCTCCTCTCCGCTCCAGTGGACAGGCAGCCTTATGGTTGTTTTTAATCAACTTTGTTACAATTCCAAATTAAATATAGATTTATTATATTTTTTTGATTCAAAATAAACTTATTTTAAGGTTTCAAATATTCATTTCTCTATGAGAAAAACTTCTAAGGAAAGCTGGAGGACAAAAATTTAAAAAGTGGAAGTATTTTTTTGTATTTTTTTTATTGTTTAACTTAAACACTAGGTGAATGATTAGCTTGAAGACTTCAGGTAGTCTTTGAGCACGTCCAGCGCGGGCGTCTCTTCACCGAAGTCCTGTTGACAAGACATGAAAGCTTTGTGAATAACTTACGAAATGGTTACATATATGGCATGGCATGTGTGTCTATCCACATGATTGTATTATCAAGGAAAGGGCCTTTCAGGCTCTGGGCAGCAGTAATATATAGGGTCAAATAAAATTAGCTAGGACAACTCCGCAGACGTGATGGGTATCGATATTTGAAAATAAAAAGCAAAAAAGAATAACACGTTGGTTAAAGACCCCAAAATTATTTTTATTTTTTACTTCTCTAACCGCAGTGTAGTTGAAACATCAGTATAACAAAATCCGTCTATTCTGAAGAAAAAAAAAATATATATCTCATACTTTCGGAACAACAATACCAGCGGACCGCTATTTTTTTAAAATCTAATCTTTATTTTGTCGTGTCGTATACGTACGATACCCATCACGTCTGCGGAGTTTCGCTAGCTAATTTAATTTAACCCAGTATAGATAGAATACATTAGGTGATCGTATGAATTACATACATTGACTCCAGTCAGCCCAGACCCTGAGTGTGGATAGACCTTTATCCTTTGTGCAAAGCTGCTAAGTGTGTTTGTACGAGTGATAGGAAAGTTGCCTGTGCAAGTAGCGCGGCACCATAGGGTCACTCGATTTGATGTTGCGCCGTTATTTCGTCACTAACAACGAAGTATGCTGTTAGTGTTCGTGCTGAGCGCTATGTAACTGTGGTGAACAGATTGTTCCATTATTTAGAAACTGTTCAAACTCTTGCAAAATTGTTAAGTGCGTCCCCTTTGCGATTAAACGTCCACGTGGTTAGAAGTGGCATTACGAAACTTCGTGCTCGCGTACTAATGCTCGCTCAGTGGACGCCAAAACAATCTTGTGAATTAGATTATGTTTCAGTGTCGATCGTACCTTGATAACTACACAGGAGCAGCCGACAATCTTCCTGGCCTTGCCGTCCTTGTCGATTTTGCAGAGACCGGCCCATTCACCGAGCTTCTTGTTGTTGTCCACCTGTTAACAAAAACGTGGGTTTACGATGGCCTAAAGATTGTTGCAGTTATTGCGATGCCGCAAAATCATGGAAGTAGCAAATGCAGTCATACTCTGTTACAGTGATCTATAAGGTAATTACTAAATCATCATTTCAAGCGAAAGACGTTCACTGCTGGACATGGCCGCCTGGGACCAAGCACCGCTAATTCGACCATTCTGTGCCTTCCTGTGGCCTTCATAAGGTCACGGTCCACCTTGTGAGAGGCCTTAAAAGGCTATGTTTTCCGGTACATAATACACACTTTTGAATAAATCCAGCATCCTTCTACTTAGTAGTTTCTAATTTATTGGGATAGGATTGGTGTAATTGTTCTGAATATTGGTCAAATTACTACTACTACTTAACAGAATATGGCTCCAAAGGTTGAAATAATAAAATATATATATATATATATAAAATGTTCGGGTGCTAGGAAAGTTGACTCGTCAGGTTGAGAGTCACCATAGGGGCACCCGGTTTGTTCTGCGCTCCTTAGGCGGGACCGGCAATAAACCGGGCCCGCTCGTGCGGAGCGCATAGTGAATAAAGGTTAAAAGTTAAGGTAATTATCTAAGCAAGTTGTTTAGGCAGCTGTAACTTAACACTGAGGGACGCAGGGCCCATAAGTGTTATAACAATTAAACTTCCATTGTCTCGTTGTGTCCTTGATTGCATTAAAGCAGCAAGTGTAGATTATAACATTATAAGGAAGGTATGATGCAAACACTAGAGCAGCACCGTAAATACTGTAATTTATTACTTGCACTAGTCAAGCTAGCTACAGTATGGTAATATGCCCATAATTACGACCATTACACATATTTATTTTATTCATATTTACCTTGACAAGTGGGATCTGGTGCTCATTACAGAGAGCCTGGACAAGCTTCTTGTATGCAGCCTCATCACAGTTCTCAGCCAGTACGCACAGGACTGCCTGCCTCCTGTTGTGGAAAATATGCACAATTTAACAAAAAGGAAATAACCTGTAGTACGATTGTACTACTTTTACTATCATTCTATGATGACCTGATAATAATTTGAATGTAGTACATATTCAACAAATTAATTAGCTGTTGTTGTGAATATATTTTAATTTTTAGCTTTAGGCATGTGAAAATGTGGCACATATGGGAGGCCACAATGTTGATAATTAAAACAGTGTGGTACTATGAATGTGCGTCTCTATCTGCATCGAAGTGTATCCCACACAATTCGCAAAGTGCAAGATATTTCCACAAAGCATGGGACTAGAATAGCCCCACACTGAGTGAATATTGGTTATAGTTTCAATGCAAGGTCCGAGGGTTTTAAAGGGCCAATCTTTAGTGTTTATTCTGAAAGTGGGTAACGTCGCAAATAGATGTCAAATATTTCCCTGTTCTGATTAATTTGGCAATATTACTGTATAGAAATAAGAAATGTGGGTAACTAGCAAACTAGAATATTGATTATGAAATGCAATAATTAATATCTAAATAAGTTACCAAATATTTAGTTTTAGATGTAAAAAAAGCATTTGGAAACTTTACAAATGCCTTTTTTACACCGAAAATGGTTACAACATCAAATTCACTGTTGTAATTACAATCCATTATTACAATTCTATTTCACTAGTTAGCCACATTTCTTATTTCCATTCAATAATATTGCCAAATTAATCAAAAGAGGTAAATATTTGACAGCTATTTGCGACATTGCTAACTCTTAGGAACCCTCATTGAACCTATCAAGTTATTGAACTCCAAGAAGATCACAAGAGAACCATTAATTGTTTAGTCTACTAAATGGCATTCATAGTCTAGGTTTCCTTACAAAATTACCACAATGACATGGTAAATAATGGAAATTGCAAGTTTATGCACAGTGCAATTTAATGAACATAATAATTATGGTCTCGTCTCACAGCCAGAAGCATTTGTATCACTTGCCATACGGAGTACGTATGGCAAGTAATACAAATGTTTCTGGCTCGCTTCAGATCCAGTGATTGTAACTCCACAAACAATTTATTTTAAATATGTTGGTCATGAAGATATCTCATATGATGCTTACTTATTTACCTACTTCTAGCCACACTAGTTTATAACTGAAAGCCATTTTCATCACCCTTGGGTTGTAAAACTGAAAGTCACATTTTAGTAAAATTATGCAGAGTTTACTAACTTGTCAAGAGCCTTGGCAGCCTCGTGGAGTCCATGGACAAGTCCGCCGTGGATGAGGGCAGTCTTCAGCACCTCCTGGAGGGCTGTGTTCACGTCCATCGCTCCGCCGCTCAGGACGGGGTTCACGGGTACTTCACTGTAACCAAACGTACGTTATAACTTACTTGGCCATATAATTTCATAGTTGAGCACTATTGGGGTTGTTGACGAGGATATGGAATGGTTTGGATGAAGAATATGAGTGAGAATACGATGAAAGTCAAGGCCTAAGTAAGTTTGGTTCATGTTTTGAAGGTTATGTTGACAACATGTTTACTTAACATCTTTGCAAAATAAATTACATTTCGGGGAATACTTAAATGTAACAATGCGTATCTTATCAATACAAAGACACGCTCTTGGCTAAGTAAAGAGTTAAATAGGCAATCTATGACGAAAACAAAAAGTACTTACACTTCGACTTCAGCCATGGTTTTTTGTGATTAGACGACCTGAAATACAAAATAGAACAGATTGAGAGACACTCCGACATGATTTTAAAATAAACTCAGCCATTGCAAGAGTAATGATTGCGAAAATATATCAAGATTCAGAGCAAGCGAACACAGAACGTTTGACAATTTACCTTGCGTACCGGAAAAAGACTAGAGCTGTCAAAATCATTTTTGAATGTGTTATTACCGTAGCGTAACATTTTTTGAGCTTGCAATATAATCTTTAGGAAATAAAAACTCAAAAGTCTAATCAACAGGATAAAACAATACTACCAGTCAGCTTCAATAAAAGTACGGACAGACGTGCTCATTAAAGTACGGATAGACGTGCTCATTACTAGCACGGAAGCATGCTTTTATTGAGAAAGTGCTCATTAGTAGCACGTGTGAAGGTACGGACAGACGTGCTCATTACTAGCACGAAAGCAGGCTTATATTAAGCAAGTGCTCATTAGTAGCACGTGTGTCGTATCATTGCTAGTAATGAGCATGCTTATTTTGAGCGTGCTCTAAAATAACCAACGTTTGATTTTCGAGCTTGCTCCCTGCAAACAAGTATGCTTATTGCTGGCAAATGTGAACAGTTGCAGAGCATGCTCATTATAAGCAAGCTTATGACCATGCTTTTTTTAGCACGTCTGTCCGTACCATAACGCAACGTGCATGCTTAAATTGAGCATGCTCAAAAATCAACCGACGTTTGATTTTCGAGCATGCTACCTGAGGTGCGGGTGGAAGGGGGCGTGCTCCGAGCGCGTCTGAACAGTTTTGCTTACTTATGAGCATGCTGTTATCGATTCGATCTCGATCCGCGACAGTTGCTGAGTCAATTTAAAATAAAAACGAAATAAACCCTCAATATGTCGCCTTGGGGAGAAGAAAAAACTTTGCTCCTTGTGCCATATTATCGGTGTTAAAATAAGTATGCTTATTGCTGGCAAATGTGAACAGTTGCAGAGCATGCTCATTTTAAGCAAGCTTATGAGCATGCTTATTTTTGAGCGTCTGTCTGTACGTTTGCTTTGAGCATGCTTATTTATGAGTATGCTTAAAATAAGTATGCTTATTGCTGGCAAATGTGAACAGTTGCAGAGCATGCTCATTTTAAGCAAGCTTATGAGCATGCTTATTTTTGAGCACGTCTGTCCGTACCATAAAACTCGATAACTAGATCTAATGGCTCTTACACACAGTCCCGGCGGCGTGGCCCCCGGCTTTTGCCGTGCGGCATGTGCCACCGGCTTTTGCGTCTTCAGTTCCTTTGCGATTCTTTCTGCGGCTTTGTGCGGTAGGGCCAATTAAGAATCTAAGAATTTATAAACTGGTATAATTGCTACTGGCAACTTATAAATTAGTACTACGCAGTGCGTTGACCGGTGGCAAGTTTAAAACAAAAGAGTGCCAAATACACTGTCATTTGAATTTTATATCAGAATTTTATTTTTTAGATAAATTTGTTTAGAAATATGTTTGTGTTTGTGAAATCGTAGTGTTTTAGTGTCTTATTTACAAAACTGTGTATTGTAGTTGTAGATGAGTATTGATACTGAAGATGTACTATCAATTAAGTTAAGTACTTGTATTTGTTATTGCAATGATGAATCGAAGTCCTGATATATTGTTTACTGCAGAATATATAAGAAACGTTTTATACTTTGCAACTGTTAGGCAAGGAAAAATACTTAAAAATACGGCTGATACGCAATATTTTTGTATAGACAACGAACTTGTGTACGAAAATTATTATTCAGATTTCGGACCTTTAAATCTTGGTTGTGTGTATAAATACTGTAAAATACTAAATGACAAACTGAAACAGTATCTAAATAAGCAAACTATTGTACATTACACGTCAATTGACCCCAAAAAGAAAGCGAACTCTGCATTTCTACTAGGATGTTATGGAGTACTGTATTTGAGTTTATCACCGAGAGATGCTTTGAAGCCCCTGATGGTTCACGGACAGAGCTACAGGTATAATAAACTTTAAGTAATTATTTACTTATGTCCCATAAATAATGACATCACATTCATCAGTATAATATTTTTATCTCACGAAACGAAAACGACCAATATACATATAAAAAGTACTCTGTGGAAACGACGCGCGCTTTACTCGTGGTAACCAAGTGTACAAACACGCTGTGAATGTGTGCGTGAAGACAAGTAGCGTCAGCAACTCGGCAGTCAGCACATAACACATACACGCACACATACACTTCCGACTTCGCCATTGTCTCGGACAGTACCTAGAGCTCCTGCGCTTACACACATTCTCAACGTGTTTTTGTACACTTGGTAACCATAATTAAAGCGCGCGTCGCTTCGTGAGATAAATATACTGATACCATTAACCATTAAATACCATTCACTATGTCGTAGACCTTTCCAAGACGCAACGCAAGGTGAATCAGCCTACACAATATCACTCATCGAGTGCCTTCAAGCTATAAAAAAAGCTCGAGATCTAGGTTTCTTTAACTTCCAAGATTTTAATTATGAAGAATACGACAGACTCGATAAAATTCAGGGTGGTGATTTGAACTGGATTTTACCTGGTAGGATATCCGTTTTTTTTATTGATGTGCGCTTGTAGAATTTCTAGTGCGACGTAAAGTGCACGTCTAGGACAGACGAAGTAAAATCTATGAAAAACGTGCACCATATAACGTTATCGTGGATTGAATGAAATTTAAAAGCGTAATTTATTTCCATACATTCTACTTCCCTGTGTTAAAAGTAAAGCCGTGAACGTCCACGATAATATATTTTTACGAAATTCTAAAAGCGCATACCTACCTAATCACTAATATTGTCGTTGCACCTACTTAGTATGGCGCCAATTTACAACATTTCCTTGAATGTTTTTCAGGTAAATTTCTAGCGTTCATTGGCCCAGTTGACTACAGTGTATCTTTATTCCATCCGCCTGAAATGTACATAAATTACTTCATGGAAAACAACGTTAAAATAGTCATCCGATTAAATAAAAGACTGTATGACGGAAACGTGTAAGATAATCTTTAAATTACAAAATCGCACATTTGTTACATAATTATGTTAAAATTTTGTAATTTTTTTCTTTTAGTTTCAATAATGTTGGTATCATACACTACGATTTATTTTTTCCTGATGGCTCCTGCCCACCACGACACATCCTATTCAAATTCCTCCAAATTAGTGAAGAAGCTAGCTGCGCACTCGCGGTGCATTGCAAGGTTACGAATTTAGTCTGTTTGAGATAAATCTTTTTGTCTTTTCTCTTTTTTCTGTTTCTGACGAAGAACTTGTTCAGGCAGGTCTAGGGCGCACTGGCTCGTTGATTGGTTGTTATTTAATCAAGCATTACCGGATGACTTCTCACGAAGCTATAGGCTGGATGAGGATCTGCAGACCCGGATCCGTTATAGGACACCAACAGGTAAGAACCATACAACAATGTTATAATAAAATACCACTCGATATTCTTCAACTAAATGAGAAGAAATTTAAAACTTGCATTAAACGCACACTATGTAGGCAAGAATATTATAAGTTGGATGATTATGTTGTAGATAAAAATGCTTGGCTTAATGCTGGTCCTGCTCCACAGCCACTTGGGCTCACTAGTTGAAATTATTGTATTTGGAAGAATTGCTACCCCTTTTCTTATTTTTTTTATCAATATTTTTTTTTTCTGACATTACGAACTACATGTTTAATTTTATTTTTTATTAACCAATTTTTAAATTGTTAATATTCCAATATTTAATAATGATTTTCTTTCTTTTTATTAGTCGTAAAATGATATTAATCTCTGAAATACATTGCAAACTATAGTTTTGTATAGAGTTTAGCCAACGAAAGCTGTCCACGAATTATTTTCTAAACTTTTGATATGGCAATATTTTAGGACTGTCAAAATTGTCACATTGACGTTTCGTACTTGAGTCATCTTGTGTTTACGTGCATCATATTTTCGTTGATTCTGTTTATAATAATGCCGAAAACCATCAAAAGTTCGACGAGGAAGCTTCTATTTACTATGATTGACAAATATAAAGACGTAAAAAGTGATTTGAATCAGAAATCTGCAGAGAAAATACGACGACTGGATTCAATCATTTCACTTTTAGGTTAGTTTTTTGAATTATTAATACAACAACTTGATACTTTTCGACTATTTATAAAATATAGCAATGTTTTTCACGGTGTATCTACTTTTCAGGAAGTATTAACAACGAGGAGACAAAACTTAAAATTGTGGAAACAGTAAAGAAATTGAAAACTCTCGAAAAAAATGAAATGTCGACTTGTGAAACACAGTATTTAGAAAAGATATCTTTAATGACAGGTACCTACTCATATTAATACAGAAATTATAGATTTAACAGTAACGTTGAAGGGTTTATTCATAGGATATGTGTGTATGGATGGGTAAATTAAATAACATGCTGTCTTTGTATTTTATTATGGTTTTTGAATTTTATGACAGTGGCCTCCTCTCTGTGAGAGGGAGTGGGCCATAATCTACCATGCGGGCCCAGTGCAAGTATTATTATACTGCAACATTAATTTATTGTATTTGTTCTCTTCAGATGTAAGTGTGAAGACCCTAAGAAGAATTAAAATTGAAGGGTCTAAGAATCATGGACAGTGGAATACTCCGGGGAAAAGTCGTCCACATTCAGCAACAGTTTCCAATTTGGATAATTTTGATATTTCGGCTATAAGAAACAAAATAAACGAATTTTATGGAGTGAAAAAACAAGTCCCAACACTGAGAAGCCTGCACAATGAGCTGAAGGAAGCAATCGGATTTATGGGATGCCGTGAAACCCTAAGAAAAATTTTACACAAGAACGGGTTTCACTTTCAAAACAATAAAAATGAACGGGCTTTACTTAAGCCGGGTCTGCTGCGCCAATGTTCTTAACAAAACACGTTAGTAAAACATGTTAAATAAACGTGTTTAGTAAACAGCCAGTCCGCTGCGACATGTTATGTTAAATGTTTGTGTTTAATATTAAGGCCACGCCCACAAATCGCTCATTTCAAAAATCGTCGAAAGAGTATGACGTATGTACGTCTATTTCTTTGGCACGCTCTAACAAAAAAAGGAGGGAAGGTTTTTTGTAAAATAAATTAAAACAATAATGGATTTAAATTCCAAATTATATTTAAAACTAAACAACTTGAAATAAAGAAAAAAAAAAAGTTTTTTTAACAATTTGTGCATTATTCATGTTATTAATTAAAAATAATCATCACAGTATACGTACACACGGGTACACATCAAGCTATACATTTCCAGTATAAGCTGACCTCGCATTGTTCGGAAATCCTGTACAATGCGAGATCAGCATAAACTGGAAATGTATAGCTTGATGTGTAGCCGTGTGTACACGTTAGTTATAAAAAATTTGCAGGTATTGAAAAGCTTGTTTTTTTTCTGCATCAGTGTCATGTGTGGTTTAAATTTGAGTAGATGTAGTTGCAGCAGGGCTTACTATGGTTTCATTTTGTAATATAATCACTCTTTGTGAATCTGGCAGATCAGAAGAATCAGTGGATGTAACATCATTTGTTTATTTGTTGTTTTTACCGAACGCGGGTGATGTTATCCGTTCGTCGCGGCAAACACGTTAATGCGTTTGTTTCATGTTTCATGTTTTATCAAGTTTCATGTTAAACCACGCCCCCAAATCGGTTCAATTTTGATGTTTCATGATAATAAAACATTAAAACATGGCGCACCAGACCTGGCTATGTTTCATGTTGCATGTTTTATGTTAAACCACGCCCCCAAATCGGTAAAATTTTGGTGTTTCATGTTAGTAAAACACTAAAACATGGCGCAGCAGACCCGGCTTTACTGAAAAATATGATATTGCGGCATGGAGACACAGATTCTTGAGAACAATACATGAAAAGAGACTAGAAGGTAAACAAATAATTTACCTTGATGAGACTTATGTACATCAGAATTATAAAGTAAAAAAATCGTGGCAAGGACCTTCAACAAGTGGTGTCACTACTAATATATCGTCAGGGAAAAGACATATCATTGTGCATGCAGGATCAGAGGAAGGGTTTGTGCCAGGTGCCTTATTGGTATTCAGCACAAAATCCAAATCAGCTGACTACCATGATGATATGAATGCTACCAACTTTATGAAATGGTTTGAGGAAATGTTGATACCAAATCTCACTAAACCCAGTGTAATTGTGATGGACAATGCAAGTTATCATGTGAAACAACTGAACAAACCCCCTACTATGTCTGATTCTAAAGGTAATCTCCGATTATGGCTTCAAAATAATAATATTCATTTTGAAGAATATCATACGAAAGCTGAATTAATGTGTTTGGTCAAAGATAATAAACCTGCAGCAGTTTACGAAGCTGAGGAATGTCTAAAAAAATACAGTCATATCCACAATCACGAAATTTTGTTGCTGCCACCGTATCATTGCGACCTCAATGCAATTGAGCTTGTATGGAGTCAGGCGAAGAGAAAAGTAGCAAGCAAAAATATAGGAATACCAGGGGCTGAAATGCAAAATTTAATAAAAGAATGCTTTCTATCCATAACTGCTGATGACTGGAAGAAGTACACTGATCATGTATTAAATGTTGAAAATCAGTACAAATTAAGGGACCGTGTTGTTGAAAACGAACTTGAACGGTTTGTAATACATGTTGGGGACAGTAGCAGTAGCAGCGAAGAAAGCAATGAAGCTGATTCAATATTATCAGGCGTAGAGTTTTTGGAATCCGATTTCGATTATGACTCATAAGTCATAATCTATATTTTGTGTTTATTTTATTGTGTCATCGCATCAGTGGTATTTATTCCATTAAATAAACTTATAGTAATAACTTCTTCTTTCATTCAACTTTTTCTACAATATGTAAAAAAACAGTCATTACCTAAATCGCATAATATGTCTTGAATAATATATAGTATCAACTCTGTTTAAGCAGTGTATATCAAGGGATGCACGCTCTTGATTTTTTGAAATTCCCGCCTTTTTTCTTGGACAGCTTTCGTTGGTCAGACTCTAATTTAGAAGCATTTTTTCAGTTTTTGTAAATGTGAGTAGGTACCATGGGGCTGTTTATTCTGTTTTATGTTTTATGTTGACTTGAAAGAGCATGGCAGTTGAGAGTTTGTCATGCTCACTTAAATGACTCGCTGATGGTGGCGAGTGGTTGGATCATTCGGTTCCCTACAAAATGGTTGAGTTGGATGGTACTGATCCACGCGTCATGTTCGTGAACGGGCGCCGTCAGTTGAGACTGGTCATCTCTTTTCTGCCAAGGCTTATTTTAAATCTTATATTTTGAATTGTTTCTGTTTTTTTTCTCACATTGTTCTCACATATAGAAGCAAGAAGAATAATGTACCCAGGATTTTGTAATATCTTTATTTAAAAGAGTGTCCTGGGAGTTTCTTGCCCGTTCTTCTCCACAGAGATCTACTTTTTTGGAATGGGCGACTAGCTTCAACTTTTTGACTAACTGACTGACTCTTTGACAATTCAAAAGTGCCTGTAAATGGTTTAATTGAAATAAATGCTTTGAGTTTGAGTTTACAACAGTCATTAATCGGCACATCGTAGTTTCTATAGTTGTCGTAATAAATTCTAGACATTTTGTTTCTTGTTGAAGGGTTGGCTGGAGCAGCTTGAACCATGGCTGATTAAGCAGGGGAATCTTTATAGGTAAACAGGTGAAGATTTCATTGATAGTTGGTAATAAATAGACAACCCAATTCCGTACTCGGTTGTCTATCCGTGCCGTCCAAGGGTAATTATGAAAGATTGTAGTTCTTGTTTGCAATTTGGACTTCTTCCAGACCTTGTGACGGAGTATTGAGGCGTAGTTTACCTACTTTAATTGAACTGAAGTTAGCTACTCAAATTTGAAATTAATAAAGTGTTTGACAGGAAACGTACGTATCAGGACACTGAGAAGATGCCATTGCATGAGTTCGGCATTTATTCAATTGCTGAAAGGACTATGAAGCAGCGGCCTGTGGTCTTCCATAAATCGCCTTCACCGCCACCTCCAACCCAAAAACAAGTTCGATCGGATGCAGCGACCCCACCAAGGCCACAGAACTCAAGGATTAAAGAAGGTTATAAGAATAAATTATTTACTTTGATTTTAGCCTTTTATGGTCCACCGCTGGACATATTATATGCGTATATCAAGTTGTAGGTACCTCAAAATTCAGTTTTTCCGCATCTAGATGAACTGTGGAACGCTACGTTGATCTTAGGATAATTTGTCTATTTTAGATGCATGTACAGTCACGATCAAACATCCATAGACACGTTATGAGTCGTTGTTTGCTGTGCGCGGTACAGTCCTTCACATACACCACAGAGATCGCAGTTTGTACTTCACACATTGTCGTATCGCGTCGCACTACTCGCACTCGCACAAAAATATATTTCCGTCGCTTTTGTTAGGATACCGTTAACATACACGCAGCATGCGGGTGACCTTGGCCAGTATATGGCATTGCTTAAATTCAAACTAAAATAATATGAGCTCATAGCAGATAATTGTCAGGCTTGGACTTACAATGCAGATGTCCCAGTTTCGGATCTCGTGTTGAACAGCACATTTTTTGCAAATATTATTATTTTTGTTTGCAATAATAATATATATTTTTAAATGCTACCTTTTTTTTAATGTTGTTATTGCAATAAAGGTTTTAGAATAAAAAATGCGTGTAATGTAATATTTATTAGTATATTTATTTTACACAAAGTTAGCTTCAATTATTTATTATTACTTCAGCTGAATAAGATGTGAAATAGATGTCATGTATTATTTTGACATAACTAAATTATGAAATGTTTTAAATGGATTTATCATTTACCATAAATAAACATTAAGTTTCGATCATGATCGATGTAATTAAGCAATAAATAAGAATATTAGACGACTAATAAAATGTAAAAGAAACTACTTATCTACAAAATAAGTGATTTTAAGGTTAAATATATAGTTTGTTTACATTAAGTATTTTTTGGCTTTATTAAATATTGAGTTGGTATATTGAGGTTATAGCTTAAGTATTCATTTTCTTTACGAAATGAAGATTGAAACTAAACCTCAAATTTTAATCCTTAATAATATTACTAAAATAATGTAAAAATTTTCGGTCTATCTGCAAGAAATACGCCAAAACCATGTTGAATCCGATATGCTTAAAAAATTCTGTTTATATATTACAGTTAATATTTTAAAGTCAATAAAAAGCAGTGTCCCAGTTTAAGTCTAAATATTGTCGTGCAAAACTTAAACGTTCTTGTTAATGCCTTTCTGGTAAAAACGGCTTTTAGCTGGTCTTCGGAGGTGCAAGCCTCGGAATGCACGGCAGACGGTTCATTATGACGTGACATTCAGTAAAATGTCTCGTTGATATGAAACCATTTATTTGTTTTCTTATTCATTATTTGACGTCGCTGCTCCTCGATAATAAGACTCACAGTATTTCTCTAGAACAAAGAAACACAATGTATTTATTACACATAATCATTATTTAATCGAATTAAACCTCATAGTGAATTTAAAACTTTATTTATCTAGTATGGCATCTTCTGAATAAAAGGATTAACAATACCTTTGATTGAGATTTATGTTTAGTAAAATATGAAACATTGAAATGATAATTGATAATAATACTCACAGTTAGTCCAGGTTCATTAGATATTAATTGTGTAAATTACATCCACTTTTACGCAGCGCAAAAATATTTGATCTCGCTTCAATATTGTTCGACTGCATTTTGAAAATACAAAACTAAACAACACTAATAACACAACGCTAATAGATGTCATCAACAATAACCACGAAACAGGATCTGTCTACCTCACAGAAATCGAAATGATTTACTTACTTTTTTGTGGTCTACCCACTAAACTTTATTATTTATCTGAACAAGACGAATGAAACAAAAAACGAACGATTATCGAACTACTACTAGAAAAAACTACTAAAAAGAAGAAACAATGAACTATAAACTATAATAGTAATTATTAAAAAAAATACGAATTAACCGCTGGTGAGATTCGAACCCTCGACTTGTCTTAAGGTGAAACAATTTGTAATTTTTTCCATACAAACTTCGGAGGGGTTTTACTCCACTGTTTGACATCGTACATTCAAAGTTAAACATGATATCGTTAGGTCTCATTATTAAAATTGTCTGTACGGAAGCAGAATAGTAAAATAAAAAGCCATTAAAAAGTTATGAGCCAACAAAGATTCGTTTTTCTTGCTAATTTTAACGCAACTTTGGGCGTAAATAAGTAATACAAGAAGTGTGAAATCTCGAAAACAAAATCCGTACCGACACAGAAAAATTATCGAAGATTTCAATAAATTTTATTTGTGTATGAAAAATGGACGGAGTGAATAAACATGTCACATAGATAAAAAATATAATCTGATCCAGTAACAATACCATCACTCACACTCCAGTACCGCCGACTTATTTTACTATGGCTAAATATGCTGTGAAAGTTTTGAAGATACATTAATAGTGTTAAGTATTTCATTTACTCAGTTATATACAAATATTAATTACATTTTTAAATATTAGGTAATGAAAAAATAAAGTGTTTAAAAATATAAAATATTGTAACCCATTATCTAATTATTACCAACACAGTTTCTAGAAAAATAATAGATTTAAATACACAACAGTTAATATGTCTGAAATTTAAAGTAAATAAGTCGGCGGTGATAATCGATATTACACTTTCGCAAGATGATCCTGAAAAAAAAAACTTGCTAAAGTTTGCTAATCTTGACGTTATAATTTTTTTTCTTATTGTAGGTTGCGTACATGTCACGTACTAAATTTTACTTGTCGTGAACTGGTAGACTTGATATTTCAAGATCCAGCTAACACTTGGGATTCTAAGATAGAACATTTACAAGAGTTAATTATTACTGAATCTAATTGCCCTCCTGCCAACAAAATTCTATGAGAATGAGAGTTTCAGCTTTATATCACAATTTTAAAAGAAGTTCTATCGGAAAAGTTCGGAAAATGCAAGATTTAGAAGACATAAGCTTGCCAAGTTGCAAAAAATCCCCACGCAAGAATTCGTGTCGTAACTAGAAAATAACTGTGTACAGTACGACACAACTTAGATGTAGCATATTATAGATTTGAAAATTTTCATTCATTCATTTCAATTTTACGAATGTATTTGGCTATAAGACTTTACAAGTTATTGCGTTTTCGAAAGATCATTTTCACCTGAAGCAGTAATAAAGATTGGTGATTTTGAAGGCGCACTCAGTTTGGATGGTGATCGGTTTTACGAATTTTGCCGATGCTACATCTAAGTTGTGTCGTACTGTACACTGCTCGCAGCGGTGCACGAAAAAAATATTGTCTGCGCAAGACACGACGCGAACGTTGTTGCGGAGCGGTGGGGGGCGGAGTAGTAGGGTTCAGCCAGTAGTCTCTTGTTTTTTGTTTCCTTTTTCATTTTGTTATAATAATAATATGCAATTATCATTCTTTCGTTACACGTTCCGATTGGTCTTGTCTGCGGAAGACACGAAAAGTTTTCGTGTGTAGGACAGACAAAATTCGTGTCGTGTACACAAAGAATTTGTCTTGTCTGCCGCAGACACGGTAAATTTTCTTACCGTGTACAAGCGCCCTTATGCGGATTTGGAGAAAGTGAGACAGCAATTATGACCACTGCACTGTTTCCACGGAGGTGAAGGTTGCGCGTGCAGGGCAGGCAGGGTCGCGCCGCTAACTGAATTCGATGTGTGCGTGGCTGTCTATGTGAGCAGTACGTAATGAATCGCTTTAACAGTCGCGATACAGTTTTGTAGTGTGCGTTGGATACTTAACTCTTTTGCCGCGTGTACCCCATATTAGGTTTTCTTCCAGCAAAGCTTTACGCAACGCACCGTCAGTTTCAAATTGTGTAATGATAAACAGTGTTATTTTATTGGCCGAGTTTTTCGTTGGTAACAGTCCTAAGCACTTAAAAAATTACGAATTGATGCAGGATGGTACTTATATATGCCCTCGAGCTATTCTGTGCCTCGAGTCACCAGCGTTAAACAGTTTTTTAGGGTTCCGTACGTCCGAATGAAAAAATTGAACACTTACAAAACTCGTGTGTCTGTCTGTCTGGCTGGCTGTCTGTCCGTCTGTCATAGATACTAAGAATGGTTCTTTACTTATAGCGTACAGTCGAATACAATAGGGCTATAAACGGACGTTACGCGTGGCGGCCGTAGTGTGACTCCGTCAGGAAAACCTATAAGAAGTCTCTTAAAATAGCAGAACCGAAGAATAGAAGATCATAAAATAGCATGCGAAATCTCAATATTCTGCGTAGAAACTTACATTTGCAGTTGGAATGTATGGGAGAACATGTTTTTCTACTACAATGTTAAGTTTGTTCTTGGAATAAATTCATCCTAACTACGGAACCTTTCATTGTGCGTGGGCTGACACACTCTTGGGCTGTTTTTTTACATTTATGCTTTCTACAACGTCATGGGCCGTGGGCACAGATCGCTTTGTACTTATATATTTTTTTTAATTCAAATGCATGTAATACTAATATTTGAAATCGTTGTACCTATACCTACTTGAAATTCGTTCAACGGAAGTAAATTACGAAATATTTCATGAAGAAATTTGTAGACTCATATTTGAGAACGCAATACCTTGTGCAGTCGCGTGCTTGTCATTTGTTTGTACCCGCGATCCTTTCACCCACGGAAAACCACGGTACTTCACCAACGAAAAAGTCGGCCTGTAATTAATATGGATATTATGGCACAAAGTTTTGAAGACGGTCATCAAATGTATATTTTTCGTTTTACGTCCAGACTACGAAACTGATTATGAGGAAGACGAAGTGTTCGTAGCGTCATGTGATCTGACTGTAAAGACTTCTAAAACGCTGCCTCAAAGGAGGGGCTGTGTAATAAGAAGTAACTTGTTTTGCGAAGAGCATGGCGATAGTCACCAATCAGTGAGAGTCGCAGGTTGGAAAAAATACTTGTGTGGCCAGTCATGTTTCAAAAAACTCGGTGAACATTTGTGGATGTTGGCGGTGCGTTGCGCAGGCTCAGCTCCCGAAACTTGTAATGGTACAGGCTTGTGCAGTTTATTAGATTGGGTTTGTATTTTTTTTTAATTTGATGAATAAATTAATTGAACATGTTACCAAAAATAATATTAATTATAACTTTATTTTGTTTCCACGGTAGCTTTTAACAAGACGACGGAGAAGGAGTACGACTGGCGCATGAAATCGTATGGTTCGAACACTAGTTCGCAGAAGGCGTACAGCTACAGAGGGTACGTAAATATTTTTTCTGTTGATTTTCAATCCTCTGAATTCATTTGCCAGTACCTAATGCCTAGTAAAAATCAAGTATTCAGTTTTCTGCAAAGTGAAGAATTACATCATCTAAGATGTACAACTGTCTAGATTGGTACTAGCTGGGTAGTTGACGGCAGTAGGTATTACAGGTTCGCCCCTTTTTGCTACCTTTTCAACTTATTAACGGAACTTAAATATAATTAGCGAAATGTGGTTGAACTATATATGAGTACTTACTCCTCTGCCTACCCCTTCAGAGAATTAATTAGGAACTGAGGAGTTTATTTGCAGTTCCAAAGTAAAAATTCTCGATTGATTAAAACATAGTTCCACAGTGGCAATCATCTTACAAAACGAACTTATTTTTCTTTCGTCTTTTAGTGCTCTTTGAATGTAAACTGTGTAAATATGAACTGGTATTTTTTGTAACTACTGTAGAGATCAATATGACACACTGAGTACTGGGTCGCGTCGTAGCAACGGTGCGGGAGATCCCAGAGCTGGTCGTCCCGTTTTTAGAACCTTAATAACACCGCGTGTACTGACGCCACGGAATAGTAATAAATCTAGCGGAAGGGTAAATATTTAAAAATTCAGTATTATTCTTTTGTGTTAGCTATATTTCTACTTTTATTTTCATTTTGGTGGTTTTCCTCGTGTATCAATGAAATCTGCCATTTTTTAGGAGCAAGAGTCAAAGAATTTCCGCACTGAAATTCCTATTACGACTTACCGAACAAGTCAAGGTCCAGTAATAAAAAGCGTTAATGATGCTCGGGTATGCCAAGCAATTAATATTATTAGCGTTATTTATTTACTATAGATAAAAGGATTAATGTATCTACGACTATTTTTACTTTCAGAATTACCTAATGCGAACCAGTATTTATAATTCCGAACGGGTGAAGCAGCTGAACTCGGCTGTTACGGTGACCCCTCAGCACGGGCTCCGGCCACAAAGCCCACCTTTTTTTAGTTCAACTGTAGGCAATAGAGAACGTGTCATACCCTCGTTCGATCGTACAAATACTTACAGTACAGGTACCTAAGTTTAACATTTCATTTGATTTACAAACTTCTCTATACTCACATTCGGTTCAACGTAGTTTGGTTATGGGAATCTTGAACGTGGTAAATATAATTCGGGTTTATTATTAAAATAGCTTCATTAAGCTGTTTATTTTTTATAGCACCTAAAATACCGGTGCAACCCCAAACTCGACGAAGACTTGGACGTAGTCCGAGTCCACCAGCTCGGGTGTGCATCGAAAAGTCTCGAGCCACGAACACACCATCACCTACTGAGAAGTTCTTAGTAAAAGATGCCTCAAAAACTGCGTTGAAAGATGTCTTGTCAAGACTAAAGCGTGAGTACCTACTTTAGAATTATTTTCTTCACCTAGAATTTAGATAGTAGCCGCAGCATCAAATGGAATTCTATCATCCGGTGAAATTGTTAACTACGGGACCTATCAATCATATTTTATATTATTTAATTTTGGGAAATAATAAAGCTTCCGAAAAACAAATTAACTTCCAGCGATTTGTGGTTGACAGTAATACTAACTAAGCTGTGTTAAAATGAATTACCGAATTTATACAAAATTATCCGACATAAAATGTTGTATTTAACAAATAAACATCAGCTTATTCAAATTACAATTCTACCGCACGCGCACGAGCCGGCGGGCGAGCGAAGCGAGCGGTGCCGCGGCAGCGGTAGCGGTGTTAAGTAATGAATGATATTGATTACAACAACCACATTTTGATATTTCTTAGGAGTAATTAAAAAGTATTTTTGTAATGTCACAATAGTATATCAAGCGCCACAGTTTATAAAATGTATAAGGTTAATTCTAAAATAATAAATGAGTTATTATAAAAATGACTAACTGTAGTTTTCGGTAAAACGCAAATTAAGCTGGTGGAAAATTACGTCAGCAAAATGCTGTATTGATTTTTCGGAATTTTCAGTATTTTATTCGGTCTTTTCTTATTTGTATTCGCATGTCGTCGGAAAATTAGTATATAAAGCAGTAAATTTCATATTTTGAGTATGCTCATATTTTAATATTTATTCGGACCTTTTATAATTATATTACCCTTTATTTTTTACCATCGGAATGTGCTGCATCTAGCATAATGGCATCCCTTCGTTCCGTGATCCGTCCCAACGTTCCGTTTCACGTTGTTACGCGTTTCACATTTTGACGCGGTTGATATTCCTGATAATTCCTGGCAAGTGGCAACTGCTACTGCCGGCAACACTTTTTTGAATAGAGAACTGTCAGTCTGCAGTCTGTCACATTAACTTCAGAAATCGAAAAATAACCTCTTTTATTATGATGCAATTCATAAAAATAATTATTTAAACAATGTTTACCAAGTGAACTGTGGTTATTTAAATATTGAATATTGTGCTATTGCCACCTGAGATGGGTGCTTTAGTGACCAAAACTTTGAGACCGATCAAATCTTTCAACATCGAAAATCGCGCTCATCGCGTGATAGCCAAAGAAAAACCGACTCCAGCACCGAGGTATCCTCACAATATAGAAGATTTAAAGCGAACACTTGAAGCGGAACCTGATATAGACGAGAAATTAGATAAAAAAGATGATGGGCTTGATAAAAGATTGAAAGATGTTTATGTAACCTCACTTGGGAGGCCTGAAGTAGACGTTACCCGGGAGAAGAAATCTGGTAACAAGAGTAAGCGTCCTTTGCCTCAAGACCGTAAAATGCCGGAGGAGTATGACTTTGGATTCAAAGAGCCAGATAGAGTGCCATATGGCCGAACTACTCTTCGAGATTCAATAAACTTTATTTCGGCACATCAAACGAATCCTACTGAAGTAACAGCTTCGAAAATAGCGCTCGAGTACAAACTAAAAGAGGAGGATGTAGAAAGTATACTAAAATATTTCAAGACTTATGAGGTATACATACCAGAGACTAAGAAATCACCAGCTATATTTGCAGGACCAGCACAAATGAGGAAACAACTTTACAAACTTGAGACAAAAGAATTGGAAGCTAATAAAGAGCAGCAAGATGCTGCAGCAGCCAACACAGACACAAAAGTAACCAACACAGACAAAAAAGTTAAGGAAGCAGCCTAATTACCATTCTGTTGTTTGTTTTGGTTTAAATAGATAAAATTACCTCAATTTTTCTGTTTTACATGGATAAGTTTCTGGGATAGAATATAATATTAAAATGAAGTTTTTTTTATGTAATAAGAACAGCTTTAATATTTATTTTAATATGTATTTAGTTTTCTGGTACTGTAATAATTATTATCTTCAATGATTTTGTGGACAGTGGCAAGCCATGCTTGTAAGATGTTATTTAAATTACAAAATAAAGAACTAAGTTATGCTGTGATCTTAAAAGGTTCATGTACACACATCCATCAGTCACGTCAACGTCAAGTCACCAATCAATCACATCAATTTCAGGGACATGTGAACAAACAAGTCAGTCAGTCATAGCAACACCTGTTTCTTTTGTAGCAATACAAGTTTTGACTTGCTGGTGAAGCGACGTGGACAAAGACGAGCTGGTAGTGACGTGACTGATGTCTGTAGCTAATGTCCTACAACTTCTACGTAACTATATTTTTTTATGTGCATATCGGCAACTTGACGTTGAAGTGGCTGATATGTGTGCATGAACCCTAAAAGAATATCTATTTAAAACAATAATTATCAATCATGTTGATAGTGATATTTTTAAATATTGTTGCAGTTGGACTATTGATTGTGTCATTCCCCGAAGGGTTGGGCAGAGGTGTACTACACTTCTCAGTCTATTTATTATATAATTACAGTAGGTACCTACCTATAATGGATATTGTCAATTTATCCAGGCAGGCCAATGTGATTTAGTAGTTAGAAAGAAAAAATTAAATTGTTTTGTTTTAAATTATGATACCTACTTTTATTTCTGTAAACCATACCAAATTGGGTATGCTAGTCGCTCATTCTTCTACAAACGTAGTATGGTGATTACTCGTCTGTTTGACGCTGTATGTTTAAAACTCAAAATTCTATCAATTATTTGTCTTGTCAGTCCCTTTATGGACGCAGATTATTAGAAAAAAAAAAATTGTTTTAAAAGTTATGAGCGTCGAACGGTCTTCCATATTTCAACACTAATTTTAACTCTTCTTTGGGCGTAAATAAATAACTTATGTAGTAAAAAAATGGCAAAATAGAAACTTTATAGGGATAGATAATTATTTATTTATTCAAAGATCAAATAATTTAATTTTGAGTAAATACATCCAGTAGTTTTTTCATAATAAGTATATAAACGCCCAAGTTCATGAAATTTTACGCGCTTGTTAATAAATAATAAGAAACTAGATAAATAAAAATAATTAGACTAATTAGCATGCATATTAGATATGCCTAGTTGCCTACTACCAACGAGTTCAAGCCGTCGAACTATATTACGATACTAGCTTCTGCCCGCGACTTTCGCGTGGAAGTCGTAAGATCCACAGACCACAGTATATACAGGGTTATTGGTAAAACACCAACAACCTCTTATAGGGTCATTGTACTATCATTATGAACAACTTTCACGATGGGACCAAAGCTAAAATCGCGAAAAAAAATCAGCTGTTCCATATATTTTGACGAGGTATGCGAACATAAATGTAGGGAACAGCTGATTGTTTCTGCTGATTGTTTGATGACAGATTGGAGTAGGTTGGGTTGATGTCACAGATATAGATAGACATAGATAACGCAAGTATCACGATCTGTATGAAAACCAAGCGTGCCATTTTTTGACTACCTACTATGACGTCACAAGCATTATTTAGTGATGGGAAAATAAAATCCGCCGCACGCGGCAGCGTCTTTGAATCGATTTTATTATCTTTGAATCGATACTGCTCGCTCACCCAGCCAGCAGTACGCTAACTAACCAGCCAGCAGTACGCTAACTAACATTCTGAGGTTGTGTGCTCGTGCGCGTTCCGTCGACGTTCACACGTCGTTTTTGGATACCTTTTCCAAAATTTCAAGTAAGTTTACCATTATAAATACGTGAATATTCGATTGAAATACCTTATATTCAATTTAGTTCTAATGTTTACAAAAGCAACGAGATTCTACCCTTTTTCATCTCAATTTTGAATAAAGATCGTCTTTTTATTATACCATTTCTCTATTTATTGAGTAATCGTGTACAGTAAAGAATTATTGAGAATCGCTTAAATAGATTAATTAATCGATTTTGTGACATAGTAATGATATAGACAGAAGAATGAGATAGACAGAGGAATGAGATATACAGAGGAATGAGATAGACAGAGGAATGAGATAGACAGAGGAATGAGATAAACAGAGGAAAATAAAAATTTCTGATCTGCTTAGTAGGCAGTAAGGGATTTATAATTTCTTTAAATTGTTAGTATTTCCCTACTTATTCCTTGTAATTGTTGTAGATTATCTTTCAGAAACAAAAAAAAAACCAGAGAAGAAATTTTAGAAGGTAAACGAAAACCCAGTAAAATACGATATAATAAAATTAAAATGGATGCAAAATTACTTCAGCTACAACAGCAAAAAGATAAAGAAAGTTGTGATCTTCAGTACATCAATAGTCGGATATGCTGCTTTTGTTAATATTCGTTACTTTTTCCCTTCAACAAAGCATGCTTCCTCAAAATGTATTTAACAAATATTATAGTGCTATGCTTTGTTGGGAACCAATCTTTATTTCCCGTCGCCTCAATCCATTTTTCTTTTAAATTGGGTTCATGTGGGAAACTAAAAAAATCACTAAACGTTACGATAATTTATTAAAATTGTCTACATAATTACTACCTATAAAATACAAAATCATTCCTCTGTTTCCGAAATCGATTCTTGAGAATCGATTTGTGTTGCATACGATGAACAGCACTAATCGCTAAAATTGACAGAAAAATGATAAAAGCTCCTGTACTACGAAACCGATGCGATATACGATAGTATCACTTGCTTCGATATTCATCACTTGTTAAAACAAAACGTCGCATCAACCGCTTCAAGTAAAAGCCGCAATGTAATACGAAAATTCAGTTTACGTTTGATGACCTATGTTTTTCTCAAATTTGGTATTACAGAGAGTATTAGATTAAAAATAATTGATTTTAATATTAAATACGCATAATATTAATCACAAAATGACTTATCGATGGAAGGAATCGTTTCCTTTATTTTTTCTCCTCACATTTGTAAAGTTTTTACAATGTATAACTGAGCAATTAACCATTTTAAATTATTTTACTGACGTCCGTCTAGCGTGGCACAACGATGCAGACTGAGCGCGAAAGTGGCAGCTTACGATTATTGTACGTAAGCTGGGCACGCGAAGTAGTTGCTCTTGCGTTATCTAGTCTATCTATATCTGTGGTTGATGTGCTGTAGGTACTAGCTTCTGCCCGCTGGCCGCGCCACTTGCGTGGACGCACGGACTAATAAAACTTAGTGTTAATATTGTACGGTGGTATGGAACCATTCTTGGCTTCGTGTGCGAGTCCGTCTCGGATTTGGCCAATTTTTTATGTGATAATTACCTATTTTTAAACTTAGACTAGTGTTGATTGAACTTGATTGTACTTTACACAAGTCCATTCCACTTTCTAAAGGCGCTTCCCACGGTGCGTGATATTGCGGAAGGACGCGGAATAGCACGCACGGTCCATTACCACGGACAGCCACGCACCGCACATCAAAATCAAAGCTCTTCTCACAGTCCCTGATATTGCGGACGGACATAGACCACCCCGTTGAGACTGGATCCATTTTGTCATTCCGAAATGCAAATTAAATAAAAGAGAAGCTCGCACCGCACCTTTGAAGTTACCGACTCGCCACGGATCGGCCGCACCGCAACTGACGTATCTGCACTACCACGGGGACGATACTCTTCCAATGGTGCGCGTCGGTGCGGGCAGCACCCTAATTGCGTAACAAAGGATCAATCACAATCACAATCTGTTTCATTTTGACAATTCAACAACATTCCTTGCGTTATTTACGTTGTTGAGCAGACAAATTTTGGGTGGTTTTTTTTTCTAATTGAACAGACAGCTGTGCTGCTGGGGAGTTTGTTGCGCCACTTCTTCTCTCCAGCAAAAGCACTAGGAAGTGGTGAAGGGCGGGCGGCCGGGCGTTTTTGGGGGACTGTCTTATGTAATTTTGACGTTCGAAAAGTGCTGATTCTCAGCCTAGTTTGAATAAATGACTTTTGAATTTTGAATTCGTGGATTTTTTTTCATTCCAGCGTAGCTGCTGCAAGACTATCACCTGGCGGCGATACTCTCGTAGTCATAATAATATCTAGTCGTCGTCTTTGTTTCGTAGTCATCTGATATAATGGCCTTGTTGGTACAGTGTCGGTGGGTCGCGATCGCGACGGGTCTCTGGGCGCAGCATCGCTAGGCGCAACTATGGAGGCGCCCGCGCCACGCCGTGCGCCCTCAGTGCGCTCCGACGAGCGACCGTTAGCTACGCAGGGGGACATGCTCAACAGCATTAAGGTAGGTACATCATCATCATCATCTTCGTCTATAATAATAATACCAGCCTATTATTGCCGCCACTGCAGTGCAAAGGCCTCTTCTCATACAGAGAAAGCACGAGCTTTGATCACCATGCTTGCTCAAGACGGGGTGGCATTTCAGACTTATGAAATATAAGTCCAGGTTTCCTCGCGATGTTCCTTTACAGATTTCAGCAATGTCTAAGATAAACTCAGAAAATATATGAAATGAAAAAGTTAAATAAGTACTTGGCTGGATAGGCGTATCACCGATTCACCGTCGACACAAAAATCGCGCTAGGTCGCAAAAAATTGCACTGTAAGTACTAATTTTGATTTTGTGATGTGGTTAGTATAGATACTAATAGTGTAAAACCAAACTTACAGCTTCGAAAGACCAGTGCTAACTGCGTGGAGATCGAAAAACTTCATAATCCGACCTTTTCAGTCTTGACTTAAAACTTCTAAAACGTGCATCCTCCGTAGGTATAAGTCACACTTTAATCCAATAAAACCTGAGATACAGATCTCTTAACATGGGCCATTTTTCCAAAAACGTTCTAAATTGTAGTATTAGCCGTTGTTTTAGTTTCTCTTCAACATCTTTGATTCGAGGAAATCTCTCATTCCCCCCTGGAAAACAGTTGTGCCTTCATGCCTGTAGTTGCGAGACCACCTCTGCCCTTTTCTGGCAAGGGAGAACGAAGATATTAGGCGTTCTTTCAAAGCAGCCAGTCCATCTTGTAGCGGCTACCACGTTTCTCAACCATAAGTCCATGACGCAACTCATGAGGAGATAGCCTCTGTCTGCTGGCTGGGAACAAATTTCTTGTGGCTCTATTGGTGGGGAGAAAAGTCAACTCTCTCCCTGCGTTACCGGAATACTTGTCCGATCTGCTGCCAATGCCAAAGTACACCTTGCTCGTCTCCCCAACCGAAGACGCTGCAGCCTTACATTCCTACAGAACTTACCACCAGGTGCAGAAGTGTTTAGGGGTAGAGAAAAAGCCCGCTAACTGGGGGTGGACAAGAAGCCAGGAAGGGCTGACACCTCCAGCAAACCAACTTTTCATCAACGATCCTAAATAACTGCTCTAAACCTCCATCTCCTATGATGACTTTACTCGTACGTATTTTAGTAATATTCTGCTCGGAAAACAGCTAAATCTATAATTTTAGCCAATGTCAAACATTGGCTATGCGTAGTGCTGTATTTCGGGTTCTATTGGACCTAAAGTTACGCTCATTGTAGATACAAAATGTATAAGATGACTTTTCCTTGATGCAATTTTTAGAAGTTTTAAGCCAAAAACTGGAAAACGTCCGAAAATCGAGGTTTTTCGGGCACCACCTTCGATCAATGATCGGAGGTAGGGCATGCAATACCCGTTTACCGTTTTACCGGTAAACCGCCTATTTTGACGGTAATAAAATTACCGGTAAAAATAAAGAAAACCGGTAATTTACCGGTTTAATTTTGTCCATAAATATTTTAATGGACAAAATTTTCATGTTCACAGTTTTGACGTTTACGTGACGTTTGTAACGTATGACGAGTAGTGCTGGGTCGTAACGGCTTTTGCGAAAAACGAAACGAAACAGTTTCAATTTAAAAAAAAACAGTTCCCAGAAACAGTTCTTAAAAAAACGCTTATTTTACTAAGTTTAGGTTTGGTAAGTTTGGGTATAAAACGAACTTCCCTTCGTACTTTGTCCAGGCTTAGGACTGACAGTGAAAACCTGTTTTTCTCATTTACCAGTTACCAATTTGAAGCAATATCACTATTGTTATTAGCTCATTATGGTCTATAATCAAACTACTGTTTCAAGAAACTGTTTTTTAATAGCTTGAGTAGAATTTGAATTTTAAATTCATAGTCATAAAGTTTCCGTATCTATATGGAATGAATGAATGACGTGCCAAAAACGGACGGAGGTAACCCAGAACCCAACGTTTTGCTTCTCTTTCACTCGCATCGTCGATGCTGCATCGCGAGGGGCTTTCTCGCTCCCTTGCCGTTCGTTTCAGTTCATATCTTCGTCCGTTTTTCACAAAACTGTTTTTTGGATGGGGAAGAAAGCGTTCGTTCGTTTCATAGAGAATAAGTGTTTCCTAAAAGTGTTTCAGAAAAAAACGCTCAGTACTAATGACGAGATTTCTTTATTTTGTCTTTGTTTTCTGCTAGTGTTCAACGGTGTTGGGTGTTTTATTTGTTACAATCTACGGAGCAACGATAAGTTTAATTTATTAATTTGAATAAAAGCTTATTATCACAAAGTTTTTTTGATACTACTATCATCATTCTCCTGCCCTTATCCCAATTTTATTTGGGGTCGGCGCAACAAGTCCCTTTTTTCCATACTTCTCTATTAGTCGTCATCTCAGTAGTTACCCCCCTTTCTAGCCATATCATCTTTCACACAGTCCATCCATCGTTTCTATGGTCTTCCCCTACTCTTATAGCCATCGACATTCATACTCAAAACTTCCTTCACGACATTTTCCTCATTCCTCCGCATCACATGCCCATACCATGACAACCGATTTCCGCACAACTTTTCGGTCACCGGTGCTACTTTCAGACTTCCTCTTATGTACTCATTTCCTACTCTATCCATTCGTGTAACACCACACACACATCTCTCTTAGCATTCTCATCTCAGCTGCATGCAAATTGCCTTTCATTCATCCCTTTGGTGGCCCAACATTCTGATCCTTATAAGACAGCAGTAGTTAAGTGTTGATTGCTAATTACTATTTGATCTCAATAATATCTCTTAATGTCTCTAAACTCTTAATGTTGCTTAAGCTATAAATATGTAAGAAGATTATTAAAAATATAAAAAAGACTAATTATTATTTGATAATAACATATTTTGAATCTGAAGCTTTATCTTAATTACTTATTATTTGATTGTAGATTGAACTTGAGAGATTTATTATTAAAAAAAATTGTACTAATTATTTTCATTAAGTATAAAAAGATTTTATATTATTGTTTGCTTGTCTTTTATAGCATGAATTGCGACTGTATTTTATTTAAAATAAATAATTGCGTTTACATCCAAGTTCATTTATTTATTTTCTCATTTTAGGCTTCTGAAATAGTTTATTTAATTTTTTTTTTATTTTCAAAGAATTAAAAAAAAAATACATCCATTACCGATTTACCGGTTTACCGGTAAAAAAAAAATTGTTACCAGCTATTTTACCGGTAAAAAAATTTGACGGTTTTTGCAAGCCCTAATCGGAGGGCACCACGCAGTTACTAACGGTCTTTGGAAGCTGTAAACTTGTTTTTATACTATTGCTACTATCCTAACAACATACCATAAAATCAGTAAGTACAATGCAGGATTTGAACCCACAGCCTCATGCATGAGACCACGACTGGTCGTGGCCTCAGAAGTTTGGTCGTATAAACTGGTCGTGACCTCGTAGTTCGCGAGGTTCATTAGTTGTAATGCTTAGTAGTTGATCTACGAATCCAACAGTCGGGTTGAAGTTTATAGGCATCAGTCAGTTGAAACCTATTTTCACGTGGTCCTAATGCGCTATTATAAATTACAGTTACAAAGAAGATTACGCGATACTATCAATTCAGAGAAAACAGGACTGTTTCACGATAAAGTCAGGTAAGTAATGGCACAGTATAATAAACTAACAGTATTATATCTCGGCCGGCTCGGTGACCTTGAAGTAATTACCTTCGGCTACGACCGCTGGGTAGGTAAACCTGCCGCGTCCGTGCGTAACTGCCGCGCACTCTATACTATTGCGTACTGATATACACTGAGATATCGAAGCTCGTCATTTCAGCCGTCTTCTATGAAGACATAATAGTGTTACTTATTTAGACTGTGGTAATAGCGTCTCCGTTACTCCAACAAGAAAATATCTTCTAGAATGAATTGAGTTCAACGAATAATTAGAGCGTTATCTGCTGTAAATGTGCGCCACAGACAAAATTTATACATGCGTTTTGAAAAAAAAAAAAACGAATAACGAATCCTGCTCGAATAACGTTGTTCCAGAAGGAAGATTTAAAAGACTGACCGGGGAGAGATATTATACAATATGTTAAATAATGAAAGATGTTCCCGTTAACCCGCAATAAGTAACAGTTATGTAGACTGGCTAATAATAATATTAACTCATCGAATACATTACTTCTTCCTTTTTATTAAAAGCTTTTATTCAACTTGCAATGTTTGTTTTTTTGTATGTATGTTAGTTTGTTTAGGTGGATTCTTGCAAGCAGAATTAAGACCACTTCCACTTATCCCACAGAGTTGACATTTTACATGTTGGTTCAATTCCGATGACAATACATTTTTATGACAAGCATGACCTGATTGGCTTCAGACGAGAGAACTCCTCAACGGTTAATAGTACAAACAGGAAATTTTATATACGCTTTAATTATCACGGTCCGATCTAAATTACACCATGATCTGGCTGCTGCACCCAGGACTGGCTTCAGACGAGGGAACTCCTCAACGGCCAACAGTACAAACACGAAACATTACATAGGCTTTAATTATGATAGATCATTCTAAAATCCACCATGATCTGACTGCTGCACCCAGGATTGGCTCCAGACGAGGGAAATGCACAAATACGCACAATGACTATACGTTTACTCTACGGGCGCACAATCATTGGTTTCCGTGAAACAAGATTTTGCAAAACGTTACTCCAGCAGGAAATGATAATCCTTAACTGTGCGTTCGCACTGGCAAATATTCACATAATAAAAACGTGTTGAAATGTTTATTTTCTGCTTCGATCAACAATACCAACTTGTTGATCGAAGATTTTCTGTCAATGTTCGATACAATGTTTGACAGGAAATAGAGATTTCAACATGTTTTATGGGAATATTCGCCAGTCCAAACGCACAAATTTCATTTTCGGCGTATAGTACATTTAGCGCAGATAGCTTATATTTGTGCGTAAATGTGCGCCGAAAATGAAATTTGTGCGTTGTAAGTACTTTATTTCTCTCTTCGCTCATTCGTTTAAAATCTTCCTGCTCGAACGTTACTCCAGCAGGATTCGTTTTCCCGTTTTTTTTTTCAGCAGTTTTAGTTTCAGCACGCAATCTTTTTACATTTGGCACACATTTAGGATTCGTTGAACTCATTCCTTCTAGAAGTGATTTTCTCGCTGGACTAACGGACACAATAATGGCAATAATATTGTGTATGCACTTTCGGCAACTTCCTGATTATTATTTATTCAACGATATTTTTCTAACAGTTTGGCGCCCAGGAAGCCTAATAATATTATGAAGAACGAGATCATTAGGACTAATAATAATAAGACGAAACATAATCAAGACTTTGGGTGTGTAAAAGTTTGTTTAACCGACCAAAAAAAGGAAGAGGTAATGCATTCGATGAGTTTATATTATTATTATTAGTCAGTCTGCATTACTGCTACCTACTGCGGGTTAACGGGAACGCCTATAGCATTTTTTTATTTGGCACATATTTATGATCCATAGAACTCAATTAATTCTAGAAGAGATTTTCTTGCTGGAATAACGGACACAATAATGGCAATAATATCATATATATAAATGCACTCTCGGCAACTTTCTGATTAATATTTTTCAACAATTTTTTTTTAACAGTTTGGCGCCTAAGAAGCCTAATAGTAATATCAAGAACGAGATCACTAGGACTAATAATAATATGACGAAACTTAATCAAGACCTTGGGTGTGTAAAAGTTTTTTTTAACCGACATCAAAAAAAGGAAGAGGTAATGCATTCGATGAGTTTATATTATTATTAGCCAGTCTGCATTACTGCTACATATCCTGGGTGCGCCAGCCAGCCACCTTCAAACCTATTCGGTATACAGCCAACTGACTTGCAAGTGCAACCACTTTTAAACAATGTTGTGGCCTTTTTAGTGTGCGGAGTAATCAATTATTTTTAACCGACTTCCCAAAAAGGAGGAGGTTATCAATTCGGTTGCATGTTTTGTAACTCTCTTCAATATGCCATTTAAAAATAAAAGAAAACTTTTTACAAAAAAAAAAAACTACAAAATGAAGTCGGTTGTTTTTTTTCGTAAAGTTTATATTTTTCACTTGTTAGTTATGGATCTACCCCCACAAATGCGAATACCACTGCTATGTAAAGAACAGTGTCAGGAACTCATAACATCTTCCAGATAGGCTAAGTGGAAAAAATACGTATTATTGAAGCTAACTCAAAAACTACCCAAGCAAAGTTAATACAATTTATATGGGACCACCTCTAAAGTATGAACTACCAAACAGAATCATCAAAATCAATTAGGTGGCGGAGTAATCGCGACACAGACATACCCCTCCTTTTTGAAGTCCGGTAATAAAAGTGAATATTGGCAGTGTAGTGGAAAGATGAATATTTTGATTGTACCTACATTTGACTTTGAGTTTCGCCAGCTGTGGAGGCTACTGTAATGCACCTTATTTTTAGGGTTCCGTACCCAAAGGTTGCAAAACGGAACCCTATTACTAAGCCTCCGCTGTCCGTCCATCTATCAGCGGGCTGTATCTCATGATCCGTAATAGGTAGGTAGTTGAAATTTTTACAGATTTTGTATTTCTTTTGCCGCTATAACAACAAATAATAAAAATAAAATTAAGTTTAAATTAAAGGGGTCCCCATACAGAAACGTGTTTTGTGTTGCTAAAGTAAAAAAACGTAGTGTCAAATATTGTACGGTGGTACGGAACCCTTCGTGTGCGAGTCCGTCTCGGACTTGGCCAATTGTTTATGTGATAATTATTTTAAAACTTAAAATAGTGTTGATTGTACTTTACACAAGTCCATTCTACTTTCTAAAGGCGGTTTCCCACGGTGCGTGATATTGCGGACGGACGCGGAACAACACGCACGGCCGATTACCACGGATAATCACGCGCCGCACATCAGGGCTCCAACCCTGGATCTAGGGGGGTCAAACTGGGGCCAGTGGCGCCAATTTCAGGGGGCGACAAATTCAAGTGTAGCAGACAAGTGCACAACCCAGCACACCGCAACTTTGCTAAAAATTGTACTGTGGTACGGACACAAACCCTACGTGTCCGAGTCCGATTCGCACTTGGCCGGTTTTTTATTTACTATTAACATATATTGGACATGAGACATCCTGGACATGAGTTGCCTTGGCTAATCTGGAAGTCTTTAAATAGATTCCGGACCCAGGTAGGCCGAAGCAGGGAAATCTGGTCAGGTGGAGATTTACAGATGACTCCGCCCTGAAGTGTAAATGAGGTACTGTCCCACAAACTATGCGGCACTTAATATCTTGTCCAGCGTGTCCGGTTCTCTGCACGTTGCAGGAGTTGATGGACGGTACTGAAGGTGCCAAATTCTAGGCAGACTCTATATAGATTGCCATCGACACGCTAAGAACCTATATGGCATGCGCAGACTGGCGGACGGGACGGCAGAGGATTTTAAATTTATTAATTGAATTTAATACTTAGCCAATCGAAATAATATATATATTTCAATGCTCGGTGCTCGACGGAATACTGCGCTGTGATGCTCCAAGCTCGATCACCGAGCATTGAAATATAAACCTTATTTCGATTGGGTAAGTATTAAATTCAATTGATAAATTTAAAATCCTCTGCCGTCCCGTTTGCCAGTCTGCGCAGGTCAATAATGCCCCACTGCTGGGAAAGGTCTCCCCACATATTTTTTGAAGTGAAAACTTCTTTAGGCGCGTTGGGCACTTTTTGAGTGAACAAAAATCATGACCACCATTCGTCATCGTCACCGAAGGCGCGTTGACCACTGTTTTGTTGACAGCGCACTCTGTTTTATTTTTTTAAATGAGCTACAGCTTTCGTTCTTGTACTGACAGCAAGCCTTATAAAAATTCCTGACATTTTCGTTAGATGGCGTTACTTAGTTTTCACTTCTATCGGCAGTCCCCAAAGACTGCCCCGCATGTTTTTTTATAGATTAGTGATATGCTGTTTTTGGTTGTTTTAGCGTAAACAGAGACAAACAAGCTCCCATAACTCATAGTTTCTACAGCCCCGCGCGCCCGATGTCGCCGAAGGGACGACGGAACGCGCAAAATAAAAGTTTTTATTGACCAGTGAATCGAATTGTATAGTAACTGAATCAAATTGTGGTAATAACAGAACTTTTTATATTCAAGGGTTTTATTTATTTACATTATATTTACAATTATGTACAATTGTTGGATTTCTACTTTTTAAGTATTGTGTGTGCTTTAATAATTTTGTTATTCGTGTTCCGCGAGGGCAGAATATAAGATTAACCGCCAGTTGCAGAAGCGAACTTTTAAAGCTGTCACTAAATACTAAATCTTCCATTAACTTGTTGCAGAAAGCAACATTAGACTCGATTTTAATGGTTCTTTGAACAAATTAATGAAATCATTAGCGTTAATGATCCATTACGTAATGTTTGTCTTTGTGCAACTGGTTGTTAATCATTTATTTTATGATATAAAATTAAATATGGGGGCAAAAACAGACCTTAGAACAAACGGAGTATTTAAATTATGGGGTTCAAACAACAGCGCTATTTCTAACACACAGTTTGTTACAAAACGAGCTGCACGCGTAGCATCACCACCGTAATCTGCATTAGCAATGTATTTGCCAAACATGCAAACAAACACGAGTTTTCTACTTAGATAAACATCAACTGTATGCAACTGTAAATAAAGTTGATTTTAGACTGACTAGTACTGTTGTTACTTGTAAAAAGTCATAAAAAATATGAAGTTGTAGCGCAAACTGAACCTTATGTGTAGGCATTACAGTTGTTTTTCCTAAAACTCGTGTTTGGCAAATACATTGCGAACGAAGATTATAAATGGGGTTTGTCTCCAGAGGAGTAGATAAAATGACTGATTGTGAATCTGTCATTTTGTCTATTCTTCCGTCGACAAAAACCGTTTATATTATTGCTACGCGTGCTGGAGGCACAACAAGTTTCAATCCTTTATGAAAACGTGGTATAAAAATATATCACAACATTCCTAATCCTCTCTAAAAAGCACGTGTTATAAACACCGACCAAGATGATTAGATAAAGTTATTCGAGCACCAAGCGCCGTTGTTGTGGTCGATTTATTTGCACCACACATCGGCAAAATTGGTTGACATTGAAATATTGAGGGTACTGTGGCGGGTAGCACAACTCCGCCGCGAAAATATAGCAGAGAAACTGCAGTAGTTCAATTCTACAGACTCGCGTCATGTTCCGCTACAAGAATCGAATTCGAGGAGCAAAACATAATGAGAGTCAGTAGAATAAAAAATAAAAAAATTATATAAGTATTGATTCATCGAAATCATTGTTAGAAACCGGAAATATATTTCTCAATTTACGAAATCTTGGACGGGTTAAGAGGGCTATCAAAAAATTGCGTTTTGACCGTTCGAGCGCACGATGCATCGCATAAGTAGCAATTTGGCAGTTGTAATTATGCTTATTATGAGTTAAATAATAAAGTTTTTATTTTTTAAATATGCAATTTTAATTTCCTATGAACCAACGTTTATTCTGGTATAAATTTTACGTAAAAATATGAATGTAGAAAGGAGAAATTTACAGTTAATTCTGAGCGTTTTTAATGATTTTGAATAGGATTTTTTTTAGATATCCCATAAATATTTCAAAATTCTGAGGCCGCTATGAACTACAACACTTCTTAAAAGATCTTATTTTAAATTTTTCATTTCATTTGCTATGTACAATAGTTCTACCCACGACCTCAAAAAAGTGCCGTCGCGCATTTTTTGAAAAACTTGCTTCGGAATTTTGGCTTTATATAAACAATTAAGAAAAAATTGCAAAAAGCGAGGCCGCTATGTACTATACTAATAACTATTCTCCACAACTCAATAAGTCATAGTTGTCCAAGTCTTTCAGTTACTCAGAACAAGAACGCCAAAATTGCCCATTTAACGCAAAAATCACCGTCGAAATCAGTAGAAATGTAATAGGGCTCTTAAGGAGTAGTCAATAACCACACGAAAAATATTTTTATTGAACTACTGCGGTTTCGCTGCTATGGTTTTGCGGCGGTGGTGTGCTAGCCTCTGTAACCACCCAAGTTGGTTTTAACCTTAATTTACGTGCGATTTCATTGCCTGTGGCATACCCAACAATAAAATTTTGTGTACAGTGCGTTCATTATAACTTGACCCGCAACGCGATTGGCAGCACTGAATTTTGCAGTCATGTGATTGGCAGTTCCTACTGTTCTGTCAGTCGCCATTTTGAACTCTATTAGTATTGAAACTAAGATTGCAAAATTGCAATGCAAATCATTTGTTGCTTCAATTTTATTGTATGCCGCGGGTCAGAAACTTGCATCGTATAAATGGGATTTTATTAATGTAATCCTTGAAATGTTTTTGGATGACGTAAGAAGTTCTCAACGACAGTTGTCTAATTAACCCTGGTCGGCTTCTAGTCAATGTTTTGCAGAGTCTAGACTAAGTTAAGTAGTAAATAGTGCAGGAGCTAGGAGAGGCCGGGGTCCGGCGGCGGCGGCGCCATGCAGTTCCCGTCCGGATAGCGCTTCTTGAAGGCCCCGATCAAGTCCGGGTCTACTAAGCGGACGCCGTCCACTTGGTTGCCTAGGGTTATCCTGAAATTGAAAAAAGAATTTTAAGAGTTTTTATTTAAAAACTCGATTCGAATTTAAATAGAGCATCTATACATATCACTACATAGTATAAAACAAAATCGCTTCCCGCTGTCTGTCCCTATGTATGCTTAGATCTTTAAAACTACGCAACGGATTTTGATGCGGTTTTTTTAATCGATAGTGATTCAAGAGGAAGGTTTATATGTATAATACATACATATTACAGTACAGAAAAGAGTCCACGCGGGCGAAGCCGCTGGCAGCAGCTAGTTATACATAAAACAAGTCGCTTTTCGCGTTTTTCTGTATTTCCGCGTAGTTTGTCTAAACCACGCAACATATTTTGATGAGGTTTTCACCATCGTTTAGAGAATTTATTCCGGAAGGTTTATAAGACCCAATTTCACCAAACACAAAAATTAGCTAACAGGTCATTAAACTCAGGTTACTGCTTTGATTGGCTTACTGACATGACAACAGCCAATCACAGCAGTTGACATGTGTGTTTAACAGTCAGTTATACTAACAGAGTATGGTGAAATTGAGTCTTAAGTTACGTTTACCTAACAAATCTCAATGTTTGGTCAAGCCGTGCGAAGCAGGAGCCGGTCGCTAGTATTTTATATTAGTAAAAAAAGTTTTAGTTAACAATCATTATCCAACGAAAAAGGATTGCGTTCATGATGCGCAGAGTGCGTGAGAGCGTCAACGGCATTCTGAATGCCGTTCCAGTGCATCAGGTGAGTGCAACAGATGAATTAAAATTTTGTATTACATTTGTGACACAACATTGTAACATTGCTTATAAGTAGTGTGTATTACTAATATCATATGGATCAAGGTCTGAATTAAAGTATTTTTATTTATTTCAAGTCGAAGGTTAGGGACGAAACTTCTGATAAAGCAACAATGGCTAGCTTACCAATTCGGCTGGACGTTGTGTGGCCGTCCAAACAGTTCTATTTTTCTCGTACCAGGGCTCAGTCTCTCTGAAAATGTAAATTAAAGTCTTATGGAGTTCGCCCGCACAATCCTTTCGTTTTATTCGTTTAATTATGTCGCATAAATGGCCGTATTTTTTTATTGCGTTGACTTAGAAGCTTGATTATTTTAGAGCTTCAAGGGACCGTAGACCTACGTATGAAACTTGGTCGCAAGAGCTTGGACGTTCATTCATAGTAAAGTCACAGATTAGTACAGATGGTTCACTCCGTGAAATCATTTAAATAAAAAGCGACTCTTGCTACGGCACAATAAAGTGCAATTCAGGTCGCACAGCGCTAATTACCTACAGTTATATTCACCTAGAAGTTACCTCTCTTTCTATCGCGTAACTCTTAGATCTTCTGACTACGTTACGCTCACTGAATTGGTCCAACAAGACGAGCACACCGCGTACTTGTGGCTTCATACCTAAATTGCGCTTCTCTACTATTCTGTGTCTCCGCGAAGTATTATTATGAGCAAGCTTTCTCACCAATAATGCCGTAGATCTCGTCGGGTTTGTGAGAGGTGGCGCGCACCTCGGCCACGATGACGTCACAGTCTAGACCGCGATTCAGGTTGTCTGGACTGCCTTTCATGCCCACCTGTAGGAGAATTATAATAAAAATAATAAATTTTATTCTTTTTTTCGTGTTTGGGCTTGCTCTTGATCTGGATATCGCCTGATGGAAAGGATGGATGATGTCTACGATGGAAAAAGCTTGAATTAGGACAGCATTTTGCGACTTATGGAAATCTGGACCAGAAACCATATTATGTTTAACGCCGGTACCGGTAGTACACCTCCCGCCGCAAAACCATAGCAGCGAAAAAACAGTAGGTCAATTTAATAGACTCGCGTCATATTCCGCTGCTCGAATTGGATGCGAGTGACGGAAAATGACGCGAGTCTATTGAATTAAACTATTACGGTTTCGCTGCTATGGTTTCGCAGCGGAGGTATGCTACCGGCGTAAAAGTAGGTTTTCCGCCTTTTCCATAAACAAGATGCAAATTTTATGACTGCTCTGAACACGAGGTGATTCGCTGTGCAGAAACAAAGGTATAATTAATTATGTGTTGGTGTAGGCACCTAAAAAATATGCTCTATGTCTGGGATTGCAACACTCTAGCGGAGCGGACCAATCAGAAGAGAGAAAACTAAAACTCCTATGGGAGCAAAATTAAATTTGGCTCCCGCTATCTTCTATAGGCAATTGTCGTTTTTCGAATAGGTGTGATGAAAAAGAGAATTACCAAGCAGTGTTCTTTCCCGTGGTTGAGCCAATGTCCCGTCCGTCCAGTGCGTATAATACGTTGTAGCTGGTTCGTCTTCACCCAGATCAGTTCGTCCACTCGCTCGTAGCCCCACAGCTTGAGGCACTCGCGACCCAACTCCATTGCTCTGGGGATTAAGTCAAGGTTTAAATTAGGAGGAGAATTTGCACTTTCTGATGAAGAAAGTATATTTGAAGGGAGAAAAGGCAGAAGAAGAGTGTTACAAGTGATGAAAAACAGTTGGGTACAGCCTTTAGGGACCTACAAAGCACATAGCAGTGGCGTAGACTCCGTACAAGCCGATTCCTATCGGCTTCCCTTCGGTAATTCGGAACACAACCACTCTATCGTCATTGAATAATCACACTATAAGTATTTGAATACAATTAAAACATTACAAAACGCCTACATAAAAATTTTTGTCTTTATATCCCAACAACAAAACATGTCGCTCTAAAATAACTCGTAGGCGCGTACGGGTTATCGTGAATTTAATTTCTATAGAAAATATAGTCCGTCTTGACGTCACTCTGTCACGTGACACCGCCCTTTCTTAGCAGCCGAGTAAGCCGGTTTGCAACGAGTTACTATAGGGACAGTAGGCGAAAACGCGCTCGTGTGAACGAGAAAGAACTATGTATTGCTATTACTCACTCGTTCTCGCATTTGATATTCGGTTGTTGTCGTTGAGTATCGTAATGCGTTCGGCTCGGTGTTCGGACATCAAAACATTATTTCATCATTCGATTGACAATGTGTTGGTTTTTGTCGTAATCGCAACCATGTAATTTGTTTACAGTAGTTAATTTGCATTTTGTATTCATTGTATTCATTAGTTTATCATTACTAGTACGAGTAATATTTGTTTTCAGGTATAGAAAAGTGATTAAGATAGTGTTTGTGTTATGAGTTTAGTGAAAGAAACGTACGTTGATTGAACTACGTTGTAATTAGGTATTTGGGGTAAGTAGAAAGTTTAATAAGTTGAACTTACATCATTAGAGTAGATTTGAAAAATGATTAGTACTATCAGTAGGATTAGGATGGCGGCAAATAGTTTTGATTGTTGCTTGACGAATTATTTACTTTGTGAGGAAACATGCTTTTCAAGGTTTGAAAATAAGAAACACATAATTAATACTGAATTCTTTATTAATACCTACATTATGAAACAAATTCCTTAATTAAAAATACTTTTTGTATTATAATTACATTTGATTTCACTCTTAGAGTAAAATCAGATGTGCTGTCATCTTGTGTTGAAACGCCAAACTAGCTTCACAAATCTCAAAATAGTATTTCTACTCGCCGACAGATGTCGTTAAACGAATCACAGAACAACTTGATTATTTTTCGCTAATTCGTATGAAGCTCCTATTAGAAAAGTAAATCGAAATAGGAATTTAAGAAACGGTTTATTGACACCATTATTTTGTTAGATACACAAGAAGTAGCTTTTCGCGGCCACGATGAAGGTCTGAATTCCAATAACCGCGGTAACTATATCAAAACTTTGTTATATCTGAGGAAATATGATCCGTAATGAACTCGCATTTAGAACTATGATCTTCAGTTCAGAACCCCGTGTTTTCTGGTCTCTAGTGATATTCAAAATGATTTAATACATTGTATTGCATCCGTTTTACGAGACCACATTAGATTAGAGATAGATAAAGCTCAATTTCTGTCTGTAATGATTGACGAAACTCCAGATGTCAGTCATAGGGAGCAATTAACTGTAATTTTTCGATATTTATCAGAAACTGGAATTGAAGAACGATTCCTGGGTTTTTACGATGTTAGCGAAAGTCGAACTGCTGAAGTTTTATCCAAACAGTTGTTAGAAATACTTGACCAGTATCGTTGTAGAAATAAGTTAGTTGGTCAATCTAACGACGGCGCGGCAGTTATGTCTGGCGAGCCACGGTGGAGTACAAGCGAAAATTCGTGATGCATGTCCATATGGCAATGTTTGTCCCATGTTACGCTCATATATTAAATTTAGTACTGAGCCGTTCCCTTGAAAATATTCAGGAAATGAAAACGTTTTTTGGACACGTAAAAATAGTATCATCTTATCATATAGTAAATAGTAACATCTGCCTGTACAAGACTGAAGAGCCAGAAAGCTAGCCACAAATTGTAAGTAACTGGACTTCAGGCACGGCTGCAGCCCCTGGTTTGTTTTTTTTTTTTTTTTTTTTTTTTTTTTTTTTTTTTTTTTCCTTTTGTTTTGGCTCGGGCTTACCTTTTCTATTACGGCACCCTTCGCCACTGGCACATAGTACTTTTTTATTTTTTACTAGCTTTACCCGACCCGGGTAGCACAAAGTACTTATCTACGGTGCACCTTCCTACCTATACCTATTTACCTAACTAATTAATTCCGATGTTTTATTCTGCTATTCGGGACAGAGACAAATCCAATAATTAATAAAAAATCATAAAAATCGGCCCAGCCGTTCTTGACTTATAAACTGTCACGAATTTGTTTTATAGATATACCGGTACCCCTTACTAATAAATGTTGTACATCGCCTGTATAGTTACACACCGATTTCTCTCTTTCAGTCGTCAGTAATATGGCATTCGAAAGAAGACAAAGCGTTGTGTAACTATACAGACGCTATACAACGTTTATTAGTAAGGGGGTTTGATTATAATCATGCAATTAGTTGGTAGAATATGAGCAGAGGAGATGAATTCAATGTGGCTTTTAGAGCAAAATTCCCTTTGGGAAAATCTCTATGGTGCATTATCTGCAACAAACTTTTTTTTAAATTTAATTTTAAAATAAAATAAAAGGCAAAGGGAGTAAATAACCTGAAATAAAAGATTTTATGTTCCAAAATATGCCACTTTTGAGTTTACGTAATATTGCTTCCAGAATGGTCAATTGCACTTCTAGTTGGTTAAGTACCCTAATTACGTAATACACGATCAATCAAAATTAGAATCGTTATGAAACAGATTGCTAATCCATTGCTTCATAAGTTCGAAAAAAAATCTACTCAACAACGTAAATAACGCAATGAATATTATTGAACTGTCAAAATGAAACACATTAGTTGGAATCGTTTACGAAAATGTGTTGCGTAATTAGATAGCAGATGGATTGCAAGTCGTACTTACGAGGGGTGTTCAATAAATAGTGAGAATGAGTAAGACGCAATTATTTTTTATTATATGTTATTTTATTTTTCGACGTAGTCACCTTTCAGGTTTATACACTTTGTATATCTTTTCTCTAATCCAAAAATTCCCTTTCTAAAAAAATCTTCTTCCTGATCCCTTAAAAAATCATTTACGGCGGCGACTACTCCGTCATCATCTTCGAATTTCTGGCCCCTGAGATGTTCCTTTAAGCGCGGAAATAGGTAGAAATCACTAGGAGCAAGGTCCGGTGAATATGGAGGATGTTCCATCAATTCGAAGCCAGCTTCTTGAATGGCAGCCATCGCAACTCTGGACTTGTGCGCAGGGGCGTTATCTCGGTGAAACAAAACAACTTTAGCGAGTTTGCCACGCCGTTTCTTGCGTATTTCCTCACGCAACTTTGTTACTTGTCCTGCGTACATAGTCCCCGTAATAGTGGCTCCATGATTAAGATATTCGATCATTACCACCCCTTGGCTGTCCCAGAAAAGAGAGCCCATGATCTTTCCGGCGGATGGAATCGCCTTAAATTTCTTTGGAGTTGGAGATGACGGTCGCTTCCAAGTCATGGACTGTTGTTTCGTTTCCGGGTCATAATGGTGAAGCCATGTTTCGTCCATAGTTATGAATCGAGCCAAAAATCGGTCAGGATCTTGTTGTAACAAATCCAAACAGCTTTGTGAAATTCTCAGTCGAGTTTGTTTCTGCGCGTCAGAAAGCATTCTGGGCACCCAGCGCGCTGACACTTTTTTCATACCCAAATGGTCGTTTATAATATTATGGACACTTCCTATCGAAATCTTTACTTCTTCAGCTATAATACGAACAGTAACACGACGATCCGCCAAGACAATATTTTCAACTTTTTTAATCATTTGTTCAGTCACTGCCGATATGGGGCGTCCCGTTCGTGGGTCGTCGTTAGTGGAAGTTCTTCCTCGCTTGAACTCAGCACACCAACGCGCAACCGTAGAATATGGAGGAGCATGAACCCCTAATGTTGCTCTCAAGTCTTGATTTACCTGCTCCGTAGTAGAATTTTTCAAGCAGAGATATTTTATTACCGCGCGAACTTCAAATTTATCCATTTTTAAGAACACGTTCCGAAACGACGCAAACAATAGACTTTTACTTTTAAAAAACAAAAGAGAATTAATTGCTTTTTTTATTATCATCTTAACTAATGTCTGGGCTATGCCTGCCAGTATTTATTTTTGTTCTTTCCAAAGAGAATGTATCGCATTCTCACTATTTATTGAACACCCCTCGTACTTTAAATTTGGAGCATCTAGTACTAATAATAAGGTCCAAGTGAATGACCATAGGGTTTTTTCTTACCTGCCAGTGACCCACAGGAAGATGAGCCCGCTGTCTTGTAGCTGTGGCACTCCCAGACATCTCATCTCGTCGTCCGACATGGTGCCGTACGGGAGTTCCATGTGAATGTCCCATGGAGGGTCCGCCATTATAACTGCGAACTTGCCTGGGGAGGGTAAAGTCCGATACACACACCGTTAATAGTGGAACCAATGTTTGACGACGGTCCTCTAATTCACAGTGAAGTCACAGATTAGTACAGATGGTTCAGTACATTAAATCATTTAAATAAAAGGCGACTCTTGCTACTAGACAATAAAGTGCAATTCAGGTCGCACAGCGCTAATTACCTACAGTTATATTCACCTAGAAGTTGCCTCTCTTTCTATCTCGTAACTCTTTTATCTTTTGACTATGTTATTCTCACAGAATTATGTATTTACTATAAATGTGTATGTAAGTTTGTATGTAGGGGGTAATCTCCGGAATACCAGTCGGATTTGAAAAATTATTTTAGCGTTGGATAGACCAATTCTTGAGGAAGGTTATACACAATGTAACATTACGCTACGACTCTTAGGAGCCGAGCAAAAAGAAAAAAAAAACAGAAAGAACTCTAAACGAAAATGAAGTAATAGCGCGGGCGGGCGATGGGATGCGCCGCGGTGGGTCCGGCGCCTGAATTTCACGCGGACGAAATCGCGGGCGAAGCTAGTACTACAAATAGTACTTACTACATATTAATAGGGATGATGACAAAAATTTTGAAGTGAAAACTTCTTTAGCGGCGTTGTGCACTTTTTTCGGGATGGGTAAAAAATGTTAAACTCGCGTCAGGACACGTGATCTGATCGAAAATTCGTAAGAAGTTCAAGTTTTTGTTGACAGCGCACTCTGTTTTATTTTTTGGATTATTTTTAATGGAGGTAGCTACAGCTTTCGTTCTTGTACTGACAGCAAGCCACATAAATTGCTGACATTTTCGTTAAATGGCGTTACTTAGTTTTCACTTCAATCGGCAGTCCCAGACTGCCTAGTTTTTTTTTTGTCCGTTATTCCTCCGAACTTAGATAGTTAAAAAACATTTTTTCTTAATCAAAAGATTACGGCAATGTAGATTTTATACTGACTTGTGAGTTTGTGACGTAGTGAGCCCCCACTCCCCAACCTTACTTTTTATTAATATGATAAAGCAAAAAATACGTGTCTAATTTTTTTTTTATTATCTGACTGACGGGCTAAATAGTGTTTTTATTTTTTTATTACGATACTTGCTGCGGTCACTGGCTGTGATTGTGGCCGCGTAGAGCGCGAGGTCCTTTACGTCCACCTTTGGCCATAAGACACATGTTTGTGATACTGACCTAAAAACGTCATGTCAAGATATCTGAGGTCGCACTGTATCCACTGCGGTGGCGTCAGCGTTAGCACACCGTCTGGTTTAGCCGCGACACTCGTGCCTGATGAGATAAAAGGAACATTATAAAGGGGTTTGAAGATTTTGGCCCTAAAATCGGCCACCATTTTGATTTTTTTTCAAAATCGAGGTGCACAATAAATGTCATACAGTTGGATAGGGGACACTTATACAAACATAAAACTTCATAAACAATACCATCATAAAACGTCACGTTTCTGAGATATTCAAAGATAAAAACAACAATTGTTATAACGAATTTATTTATTTATATTGAAGTTACTTAATGTTGATTAAGTTATTTACACATGAATTAATTGAATACACCTCGTGGATAAAACATAAGATTTTTTTATCAATTCGGTATAAATAATATCATCCAAGAAGGCAGCGGGAGGCTGAATAAGATTTTCCTGGTGTCACGACCATGCCATGCACCATATAACACATAAACCATTTATCACACGTCCTCATTCGGCGGAGGGTATACATATATGTTTGTCTCTTTCGCTCCTAACTAAAATATTACCTATACATAATGCAATTATGTTTTCATAGTTCAATATGTACCTGTAGGGAAAAAAAACAAAAAATTCCTTGTTTCAGGGTTCATTTTTTGACTTATATTTCGGTGAATATCTCCGAAACCTGACGCTTTAGGATATTATGTCATATGACATTTTTTGTTTGTTTATGTGTCTTCTATCTAAATATATAACTTTTGATTTTTTCCGCGATTCTGAAAAAAAAACAAAATGGCGGCATCATGTTAGGGCCACCCTCTATACAAAAATCTTCTAACCCCTTTTATAACTTATCCAAGACTGTAGTTTTTGAACTATTTTAAGAGCGTTTACGCTGAAAGTTGGCAACGTCGCAAATAGCTATCAAATATTTACCTGTTTTGATTAATTTGGCAATATTACTGTATGTAAATAAGAAATGTGGCTAACTAAGTCTCTAGAATATTGATTACGAAATGCAATCATTAATATAGTAATACCGAATATTTAGTTTTAGATGTAAAAAATGTGTTTGGAAACTTTCCAAATGCCTTTTTTACACCTAAAACGGAAACAAAATCAAATTCAGTGTTATAATTGCAATTCATTAATGATATTCTAGGTACTGAGTTAGCCACATTTCTTATTTTCATTCAGTAATATTGCCAAATTAATCCAAACAGCGAAATATTTGACAGCTATTTGCGACGTTGCCAACTTTCAGCGTAAACGCTCTTAAATTTAGTTAGAAGCACAGATTAATACAGATGTTTCACTCTGCATTTTATATTTTTGCTGCAGCCCAGCCCAGCGAGCGCCCGTCGCATACACAAGTACGCGACGGGCGCTTGCTGGGCCAATTCAGTGAGTGAAACGAAGATCTAAGAGTTACACGATAGAAAGAGAGGCAACTTCTAGGTGAATATAACTATAGGTGATTAGCGCTGTGCGACCTGAATTGCACTTTATTGTGTCGTGGCAAGAGTCGCTTTTTATTTAAAAGATTTTGCGGAGTGAACCATCTGTATTAATCTGTGTTACAAGTAGACTTTCAAGCTTTAAGCAAACATCACGATAAAATATTTATAATCGGCAACCCGTATTGTGCAAGCGTGGTGATGTTCGTGCCTTCTGTGTATGAGAAGAGGCCATTGCACTGCGGTGGGGGCAATAATAGAATGGTATATCTTGTTTTTAATAATAAAAGTTGTTGCAAATACGACAGGACGATAAAAGTTGTTGCAAATACAACAGGACGATAAAAGTTGTTGCAAATACAACAGGACGATAAAACTTGTCGCAAATAACACAGGACGATCAATGTTCTTTCTGGAATAAATAAATCAGGGTACGTTTTTAGTTACAAGTTTGATATAGCTTACCGTTATGTGCGCCCTTAATTGCAGTATCAGTAAGTTTGGGCGCGTTCGCATTTGGATCGGAGTTATCCACTTCGTAATGCACATATCTGAAAAGTAGAATTCTTATAAATTTCCCACTACGACGCTAAGAAATCTTAATAATTTTTTTTCAGTTTGTACTTATTCATTCATCGTAAAATCCTCTGTTCTGGGCCCAACAAAAACCGCGCAGAGTAAACGTAACGCAAATCCAAACAACAATAGAATTGAAAATACCTACTTGTTTCGCACAAAATATTTGAGTGACACTAATTGTGCTTGCCGCATGCTATAACAACAAAACGGTGAAGGAAAACATCGTGAGGAAACCGGCATAATGCTGGAACCTAAACTTCGAACACAAGTGGTCAAGTGACATCTACCAATCTGCACTGGGCCCGCGTGGTGGGTTAAAGCCCGCTTCCTTTCACAGAGAGGTGGCCTGTGTCCCAGCAGTGGGAACATTGTAGGCTGATTATGCATTCTATAAGATAGTTGCATTTTCGATTTAAATATCGTTCGAATATGTGTGTTACGTATACTTCGTGTGTTGGTGCCGTCTGAGCTCTTCTTCGTGATTCGTCAAGCCATACATACTTTTAGAGTGCAGCACTTACAAGGAGTATAATTAGTCGCTGATGTGAGTGCAGCACTTACTTGCAGCTGTCCATGTGGAAGCAAGTGTTGAGGAAGGAGCAGTCACCGAGCGACTCGTCGGTGTGGCTCTGTATGATCTTCTTGAAGTGCAGCTTCTTGCAGGCGTATGCTTGGTCCGCGCCTTCCTCTGCCTTGCTTGTTGTGAAGGCGCGCATGCATTCAGCGCGAGTGCCGTGCGGACAGAACTCCATTACTTGAGCACCTAGGCGAAGGAGTAATAGATAAACACATGACCAGTGATATAGAAAGATTTATTTATTACTTGCTGCTACACAGTTTTTCTAAAATAAAAACATCAGCTATCTGCCCGTGAGTCCTGTTAAAATCTCCGAGGGGTTACGCAAAGGTGTCCCTACAGTACACCCACATTTTGTTTGTTTCATTTTTTTTTTTCGAATATGTAAAATCAATCTTCCTAGCCTTTTCCCAACTATCTTGGGGTCGGCTTCCAGTCTAACCGGACGCAGCTGAATACCAGTATTTTACATGGAGCTACTGCCTATCTGACCTCCACAACCCAGTAACTGGGTAATACGATACCCCTTGATAAGACTGGTGTCAAACTTTCGGGCTTCTGACGACTCGTAACGACTGTCAAAGTTCCACGAATGACAGCCAGGACCAACGGCTTAGGGTCGGGCCACACCTGCCGAACGTTCCGCGGCGGAACGTTCGGTTGAATACGCTCCTAATGTTTTTCAAGTTACCTATGACACATCAGCCGAACGTTACGTCCATAGAAATATGACGCGACGGAGCGTTCCGCCGCGGAACGTTCGGCAGGTGTGGCCCGACCCTTAACGTGCTTTCCGAGGCACGGAGGAGTTTCGGTATGTATAGATGGTCACCCATCCACTGACCAACCCCGGCAAGCATAGCTTAACCTGATGGATCGACCCGTGCGGCTTGTTATTTCTTAGCCACGAGCTCCTCCTCTTTTTTTTTTTAATATGTCTGTGCAAAATATTATTAACAAACCTCCTTGACTCTTGAACTTGTCAGCCAGTGACTTCTCCTTGGCAGTTGGCTTGCTGAGTAGATCCATAATTTCTTCACCAACTCTCTTCACTGCTTTCTCTCTACTTGAAGGCATCGCCAGTAATGACTGTATGTAACAGAACAGACTGATAGGAATATTTTCAAAAAAGATAGCTAGTTTCATATATTATAATCATCATGATTTTAGTCTAAAGACGTTCTCTGCTAAACATAGGCCTCTCCAAGTGTCGCCACATTAAACGGTACTGTGTTTCTCGTATCCAGCGTCTTTCACTACTGCACTATGAGCTGCTACTGTACTATTTGAATCTTACTTCAGTGGGGGAAAGAGATGGAGCTATACGTCCTGTAGAGCTTGATCTCTTTTCCAGAGGCCAGTTTCATACTAGTATAGATAAATAATAAGAGTTATTTGGGCAAAACCTGTTCAAATTAGGAACACTTTTCATAAACAAGATTAGTTACCAGCAAAGTGAAAAAATGGGGCAAAAATTTTTATTCGATCGTAGAGCATACTCTAATGCTTCGCATTATGAGTTGTGCAATATGAAAAAGGTTGGCCTCTATACTAAACTCTTTTAAAATTATTGTATTCACTTTTTTTGCAGTATGAGTGAAATTGACATCCTGTTCCTCTTAAAATTATGTTGTAATTTGTAAAAAACCCACCATAAGATCTGTGTCGTTTTTAGCAGTTTTCTTCTCATCTGTAGCAGTTTTAGATACTTTAGGATTTGAGGCTTCTTCCGTTTTGTTGTCACCTGCAATTTGCAAGTTTAAATGTAAAGGGCTTGTACACAAAACTGCGAATCCGCGCGATGCGAATTCGCAACGCATAAGCTTCAGAAGAAAATCTTAGGGAGCCGTCGCTGATTATTGCGATGCGACGTCGCATCGCAGTTTTTTGTACAAACCCTAAAACCGCTGATGTCCGTTTCAACCGCTCGGCCACCTCATAAAATTTGATGAAACTTTGCCAGGAATTAGTGGTAATTTGTTACTATACACACCTCTTTTCCTGAATTTGTTGCAAAAAAAACTAAGGCGCAATGACCAAAAATAGTTGGCCGCTAGAACCGCCACTTGCCGTAGTCATCGCCTGTGATTACACAGAAACTAAACAATGCAGATAGGCGAATGATGCATCAAAAGAAAGGTCTTAATTTGTTGTATTTGTTGCAAAAATAAAAATACATCAAAACGTAAATATACAAAATGTTATGATATATTTTGTTTTCAGGTTAAGAATAGGTAGGTATCTCACCATACATATCAAATTAATAGGGGCTAATGTGGTATGGACAATTAGTTGCTAATTTGCAAATATTTACGGTGAGACACCTACCTACCCTTAACCTGGAAACTAAATATAGCATAACTTTTTGTAAATTAAAGTTTTTATTTTTTTTATTTTTGCATCAAATACAACAAATAATTAAGACCTTTCTTTTGATGCATCATTCGCCTATCTGCATTGTTTAGTTTCTGTGTAATCACAGGCGATGACTACGGCAAGTGGCGGTTCTAGCGGCCAACTATTTTTGGTCATAGCGCCTTAGTTTTTTTTGCAACAAATTCAGGAAAAGAGGTGTGTATAGTAACAAATTACCACTAATTCCTGGCAAAGTTTCATCAAATTTTATGAGGTGGCCGAGCGGTTGAAACGGACATAAACCGCTGTAATTAATTATAAATGATTTTGGTTAGGTTGCTAATAATATTTTTTTGCCTAGTTTCTATTATATTGTTTCTATTTTTTTATGTTTTTTTAATAATATTTATACATGTACATATAACTTCTGGATGAATGAGCATAGTAGAGATACGTAAAGCATGAAAGTCTTTAAAATCCTTGTTTTCCATTTCAACAAGCAAATATCAACCTTATTATATTTTTTAAAGTTGTAGAGCAAATTAAACTTTATTTCTAGATCATATTAAAGTTATTTTTATACACATATTTATTTACAAGTTTGGAAATTAAATTGTGAATGCAATTAACAAACCTTTCCTCTTGCTACCAGAAGTCTGTTCCTCCATAAGAGCTGCCAAGACAGCGACTAGTCTCACGGACTCGGCGCTCACAACCTCTATGCTTGCATCAGTTGTGCTCTCAGTTCGTTCCTTTATGCTAAAATAAATAGATGCAATAAAATTACAGTGTACACTAAGTTCTTTGCTTCAGAAAATTCAGCAAATCTTGAGAAGAAACTGTTTAACCAAACTTAGGGGTTTATTAATAAACGTTGCTTAAACTTAAGTAATAATTAACGACTGTGTAACCATACATTTTTGACATTTGAATGTCACTTAACTTTAAGCAACATATTTTATAAATTAATAACCAAACATTCGAAGACATGTGACATCTACCAACCCGCACTGGGCCCGCATGGATAGATTACAGCCCACTCCCTCTCAGAGAGGAGGCCTGTGTCCCAGCCTGTGCCTGTGGCCTGTCGGCAGTGGGAACATTAATAGGCTGATACTGAACATACTTATTGTTATGTATAAAATAAATGCAAAAAATCTTACGTAATAAGTTTCTGTGTGGCAAACTTCTGCAATAGACTGGCTACTATCCCTGCATCAACATCACCCAGACCAGGCAGCAATGCACTAGCAGTTGCAGGCAACTGTAGTTGCATGTCTGATAGCACTTGTAGGAGACGGACCTCTAATGATGCGGACGGTACCAGCAGTTTAGGTTTCTCTGTAATGATACAGTGAGTTAAATGAATATTATTATATTTTTGTTTTAAATTCATTTTTCTAGTTATACTTTTGATGAGTAGATAACTTTACTATTCTTTTCTCACATTTTAGTCTTCAATTATAATATGTATGAATGATAACAAGCAGCTGATAACAATGATACCTTCATGCTTTGTAGACGGGCTCGCCACCGACCGCTCCTTCCCGCCGCCCGGAGATCCCTCGGACTTCTCGCCAACCAAATTAGAACTCAAAATATTCTGCCGTTCTTTTTTACGTTTCTCTAGCTTCTCACGCAGACTGTTCCTTTTGCTTTTAACAGCTTGGATCTCTTCCCAAGCGTCCGACATGTTTTTTATTTTTTTACGAATACCATCAGAAACTGTTACCGGCCCCACGAGATTGCCACTTTCAAGGGCAATTTAGACGAGTTGAGGTGATGATATTTAGATTCTATGAGACGAAATAATCTACATTTATGTGATAATCATTCTCAATAGCCCAATAATGTAATTACTGGGAGTCAACTTGGTGAAATTCTTAAAATATTTAGACGCTTGTAGGACGCTACACAAATTCACGCTTCTCAAACTCAAAATAATTGTTTTTGACGTTTCACTTCACTTTATGTTTGACACTTGACTTGACAGCAATGACAAAATTCAAAATTGATAGATTGGTTGGTTTTCGTTTCCAGATTTATAGCTTGCGATTTTAATATAATAGTTATTACTCTGAGAATATAATTATGTGCTCATCGTTTGTTTCCCATGTTTTTTGCTGATCTAAAAGGGGTGTAAAGTGGGTGATAGACATGCAAACTTAAAGTCCGTGGCTTTTAAGTTCAGCTACTTACTCAGCTCGTCGTCAGTGACACACGTGAAGATTGCTCACACTGTATCGCGATGTTGTCGAATTTTCTGAACCAAACTAAACAAATATTACTTACACAATGTCGAAACAAAATACCGGTTCGCGACTCGTGGCGATGACAGACGTACGAAACTATGAACCAAGGCGGGCTACAACGACAACATCGCGATACAGTGTGAGCAAGCTTCACGTGTGTCACTGATGATGAACCGAGTAAGTTGGCGAACTATCACCCAAACTCAAACTCAAAGCATTTATTTCAATTAAACCATATACAGGCACTTTTGAATTGTCAAGGAGTCAGTCAGTCAGAAAAATATGAAGCTAGTTGCCCATTCCAAAACGTAGTAGCAGTAGTAGGTACCTATGGAGAAGAACGGGCAAGAAACTCCACGGACACTCTTTTAAAAATAAAAAATTGTTACAGTACGACACAACTTAGATGTAGCATCGGCAAAATTCGTAAAACCGATCACCATCCGAACTGAGTGCGCCTTCGACATCACCAATCTTTATTACTGCTTCAGGTGAAAATGATCTTTCGAAAACGCAATAAATTGTACAGTCTTATAGCCAAATACATTCGTAAAATTGAAATGAATGAATGAAAATTTTCAAATCTATGCTACATCTAAGTTGTGTCGTACTGTACATAAAATTTGTTACATCATTCATGTTGAAATTATACATGTGAGAACAATGTAAAAAGACGTGCACGTTAAAAGCGTCCGTAATTAAAAGATAAAAACAAAAACAATTCAAAGATTAAAATAAATTAAAATAAGCCATGGCAGCTAAGAGATGACCAGTCCCAACTGACGGCGCCCGTTCACGAACATGACGCATGTATTAGCACCATTCAGCTCAACTATTTTGAAGGGCCCACTTAAAGTCCTAGAAATTTTGTATTGTCTATTTTAGCAATCTTTATATTTTAGTAAAAATTGCAACCGGCGGGCGCGGCGCGGCGTGCGTGTATGGTCACATGCAAGGAACATAATTATTTACTCTAGGGAACTTAGATGTAGGTATTGTATCTATTATCTATGAATGAACGTAGGCAAAAGGAATATGTAGCAGGTGGCTTTCTGTAGTTTCTGTCTACCCCCATGGAAAGAAGGCGTGAGTTTATTTTTGTAGGTATATACGTAATATTTTACGAGTCAGTCAGTTTTTCAGTCGTTACGAGACGTCAGAAGCCCGAAAGTCTGACCAAGGGGTATCGTATTACCCGGGATGTGGAGGTCAGATAGGCAGTCGCTCCATGTAAAATACTGGTATTCAGCTGCACCGGTTAGACTGGAAGCCGACCCCCAAGATAGTTGGGAAAAAGGCTAGGAAGATTGAGATTGGTATGTAGGTAGATAAGTAATATTTTAGTAGGTATTAATATTTGTATGCTTTCTAAAGCCGTACTGTTCTTTAGATATTGATATTGTTTTTTCTAAGAATGAATAAAGGATATAAATAACTTTTTCGATCATGAACAACTCTGAGACGAGTGTAATAGATAGAATAGGCCTATAATTTTTCATGTTTTATGTTTTTTTTTTATGAAGAGGTTTCATCAGATAGTTTTAATTTTATGACAACGGACGTGACATTTCATTTCAGTGCATTTTTGTAGAAAAACATTGAAATAATACAAAGGCTATTCAAATAAAAATGCCGTTTGCACCTGAATTACGAACTCACGCTCAAAAAGTATGCACTCTTTATAAGAAAGCTATGAGAAATATCGAAGCTTATTATTGCGCCAGGTAAGCGTATGTTGGGAGGCTTACTAAATTACTTACATTATTCCGTACGGTCTTAGGCTATATAACATAACCTCACACCTGTATTCCCCGAAAGGTTGCAAGTATAATCTAAGGGCAGAGGTATACCTATAGTACACCTGTGTCAACCGGAGACAAATCCAGACTCCGCCTATCTCGAATGTATGCAAGCCTAGTAGTTTTTGTAAGGTTACTGCGCAGTAGGTATTCGTGCACAACGTGTCATGATGATGAACAGAGATATAAATCGATGATGGTATTCAAGATACCGCATCTTCACATGTAAAGAGCATCGGTGCAAAGTCGGGGCGGGTCGCTAGTGATACTTAAATAAAATTGTAAACTAACCAACGATTTATGAAAACCAACGTCGATTTTCCGTTTTATTAGACAACTTGTGCGCTATCACCAAGTTATTTTGAGGAATGAATTCGACAAAAATAAATGTGTTACGGATCCAAAAGAGCAACGTCGTTTACTGTGGTTGGGAGAACACGAAGTTTTTCAAAAGATGACTCCCTTGCCTCCGTGTAAATGTAAGTATACAGTACTGTACTACTATAACTTGACCAATGACGACTGATTTGCATTCATGTGATGAAATTTTTAATTTTTGTTCTCATTCTGCTTTTTTCTAGTTTCTCATTCTATTGGTGAAGCGGGTGGCGTTGCGTTTGAACGTGTCGTCCAACCCCCTGACTGGGTGCTTGATTATTGGCATCCTTTGGAAAAAGCTCATTTTCCGGAATATTTTAAAAGACGTGAATGTCGCAAATGTGAATATATTCAAAATTGGCATAAAGGTGAAATGTATTAGACTTAATAGTAATATTATACGATGATTATCTGGGTGGTTATCTATTAAATATTTATAAATTCACTTGTCCGTGGAGTATAGCGCCACCCTTATTTACTTGTTGTTTTTTTTAAAATTATTACTGTAACTTTGCGTTTGCACTGGCAAAACATTCACAAAAAAAAAAATTGTAATCTCTAGTTTCTGTCAAAGATTGTATGGAAAAACAGAAAATAGAGATTTCAACATGTTTTGTTGTGAATGTTTCGCCAGTGCAAACGCACAGTTAGAATGACACAGATCGAGCAGCAAAACGCTCGTATCGAGTATGCATGCTTTCTTTGCTGTCTAGTTTCGAGTGAATATAATAAGCTCGAGCATCTGGAAACATACGCGTCCTACGGTAGGGTTGTAGCCGTGAAATTATTATTATCTCTTGCACGCTACCTATTTTAGTGGGTATTTAGCTTACCTATACCTTATTAATCAATGAAAAACTACTGTAGCATTTGACTTCTCTGTCTGTGCTGACCCCTAAGGTCATGTATACTTGTTTTGTGACAAATACTTATTTAGGACGTGACACACGGCGCACGGCGTTTTTTAAACGTTCATTCTATCGATAACTTCTGTGGTCAGCGCGTCGTCGGCGCGTTGTCGACGCATTTTCTGCCTTGAAAAAGAAAAGCATCGCTAGTTGCGATCGAATACATGCGTCCAAGGCGAGTAAAAAAACGCCGTGTGTCCAGGCCCTTAGTGCCGGGTCATCATGCGTTACACCATTCGCAGTTATCCACCCACATGATTTTGTATTATGAAGAAATCGGAACGTCGTAGTTGTTCATCGTTCGTACGAAATTTTCAGCGGTATTTAACGGTAGTGCTTGTACTTGGAGCGGTTTTGCGGTTATCTAGCCACCCGCGGTAGGAAACCATAGTGCGGGGCCCTCCGTAAAGTATTTTATTTACTCTGTACCTCGCACTTATGACGAAACGAAACGGACGGAATGTCAAATTCAAATTGTCATTTTTGACAATACTGATAAATTTTTGACAATACTGAATGAAGGTTTTTAGGTTATATTTTTAGCGATTCCAATAAAAATAATCATAAATACTTAATACAATAATTGTGTTATTATAACACTAATTTATTTATGAACAGAAGTCAGTGTAGCTTTTAGTGTAGAAAGGTATAGCTATGGCTGAAGAGTCGTCAAAAGATGCTAAACAGCCGATTACGGAAGAGGAGAGAGTCGCACTGTGTCAGAAACTGGATAAGGAGTTGGACGACTTTATTGATAGCTTAGAAAAGAAGAGATACACTGAAGGATGGCCCGAGGACAGATGGGAGGTGAGGACTTATCATGAGTATCGTAAACTTATTTATTTATGCAGAATATTATCATTCGATGAAGAAGAATCTTAATATCAACAACTGAAAACCAGCGCTGGGGCTCTGTCTCGCATAGGGTCGCAGCATTATGCTGAGCGATGGCCGTTTTGCGTGGATGTGACGCATATTTTCCCCCAATTAGTTATTTTTCGTGTTCTTTTTTTTCTTTCTTTTTAACTGCTGAACACAGGCCTTCCAGTGTAGTAGGTACACTCGATAGTGGCTAGGAAAAAAAATTTTTTTTTGTGTTAAAACATCTTAAAATAAAAGACTGGAACTAAACATAAACCATGTGCAACTCAGTGCAACACCATTTTTGGTCGGTGGGTCGCCTTGTTTTATCTGAAACACCTGTTCGAAGTTAGTTTAGTTAAAATAAATTATTTGCGTTTTTGGAACTAAGAGCTCAACCAAGCGCTTATTCAAGTTCAAAAATTATTAAAAAAAATTGATATTGAAAACCACAATGTTTGCAGGAGGAAATGGACAAGCATCCATTTTTTATGAAGTCAACACCAGGTGATGGTGCCCTGTCCCCGCTGGCTGAAGGTCTGGCCAAGCTCAAGTATGATCCTGAGGAGAACACCCCGGTTGAACTGGCTGGCAACTACAAGGAGGACGGAAACTTTAACTTCAAACATAAAAACTATAGAATGGCCATTTTAGGGTGAGTAATTTATTTATTCAAACTTTTTTTTGCACTCTTAAAAGGTAAAAAGGAAGAATTAATGCCTTAGGCATTCTCTACCAGTCAACTAACATGGTGGATGGTGAAGAGATTAGATGGCAGGTACTCTGTTTGAGAGGAACAAAGAAAAGAAAAATAATTAAAAATAAAACATTAAAAAATTATAAATGAAATAGGTACATTTGTACACAAATAATAATAATTTAACATAGCTTGGATTGGTTTAGCATAATATTGTATTGTGGTTATTGCATGGGACTTAAACATAACTGGCAAAATACGGGTGTACTATTAATAGGTACTCCTTTGCCCAACCCTTCAGGAAACAAGGCGTGATGTTATGTTATGGTTTTGCTATTTGAATTAACAAACTAAAAACAAAAACTATTATATTCACATGTCAAACAAATTCTCCCTACAATTTGTGCTTATTTGAAAAATGTAATTTTTTATTAAGTTACAATAACCTATTTGTCTGTTAAAGATAAGAGGTATGTAGTTTTAAGTGTTCTTTTAAGTTAATTTTATTTCCTGATTTCTGATTAAATTAAATATACATGGTGTATGAGGTGTACGTATCTAAGACGTTCTGATACATTTGTAGGAAATAAAAGATGTATAACTTTACTGAAAACAAATACATAACTAAAACCTCTTTATTCATTGTGTTAAGTTCAGAAATAAACATGAATTTATCTGAAAGTTCATGATACATACATACTTTAAAGCTTCTTCATTATACCTTTTTGATATTGCACATTATTATGGCCATGTTTTCTTAGCAAAAATATATAAATAAATAAATAATTAAATTAAAAAGATAATTCCATAGAAGAATGAATTACAGACGCCAGCACATCAACCTACTCCAATCTGTCAAATTTTCCCAATCAACATTAAACCTTATTTTTTTGCGATAAAGTTAAAAATCTATTTAAGAAATTTGACAGATTGTAGTAACTTGATGTGCTGGCGTCTGTACATGCAAATATAATAGTACCAACTTATATTTTTTGCAGTTACACAGAGGGCATCAAACAGAGATGTAATGACGCAGACATTAATGCAAGCCTATACAATAACCGAGCAGCATCACATTGGCATCTAAAGAACTACAGATCTGCCTTATTTGACAGCGAAAAGGCGTTAACTTTCAACCAAAACCACACCAAGGCTCGCGTACGCGCGGCCAAGGCAGCCCTCGAAGTAACCAAATACGACTCCTGCATTGAACACTGTGAAAAACTATTAGAAGGCGAAAAAAAAGACAAAGAAATAATAGAACTCCTCAACACAGCAAAAAAGAAGAAGTTACAACATGATCGCGACCAAAGAAAGAAAGAGAGAAAAAATGCAAAGGAGGGCGAACAAAAAGAGTTGGTGATCAAGGCAATCATTGAACGAGGAATTAAAATATCGAAATGCGATGATGAAGATGACATAGATCTGTCGAAATTAGAGCCTAGTTTACCAGGATCACAGGACGCGATAGTACGTGTCGAAGATGGTATTTTAAGGTGGCCCATATTACTCCTATATCCGGAATACCAAATGACGGATTTCATAAGAGATTGCCCTGAAAACGTGCCTCTGCAAAGTCAGTTAGAACAGCTCTTCCCAGCGCCGTGGGATGAAGAAAACAAGTACAATTGTTCGAAAATCAACGTTTATTTCGAAGGATACGATAAAATGCCTCATGTGATTGATCCTTCAAAGAATCTGGGAGATTTATTAGTTACGAAGTATTTCGAGCTGAAAGCTGGGACCCCCGCCTTTTTCGTGCTGCCCCGCGGTAGCGTAATCGAGCGTAGGTTTTTAGAAAGTTACATTTAAGTGTGTTAACAGTTGTTTATAGTACGTTTATTTTTAAAATAAATTAAGTTTTACATTCTGTTAAAATATTTTTTTTCTTTTATCGTCAATTTCCTAAATCTGCCACCGCCTTATTTATGAAATTAATTTAAATAACCAGGTGGCCTTTATTCCAGGATCTTATGCAGAAAACATCTATCCAATCCTAATTATGTATATTATTATGCCAATTGTCACTAGCACCTAAGGCAGTGGCGGTACGTCCATAGACACCCAAAGCCGGGCATAGATAGGAGGCTAGATTTCTAACGTAAAATATGAAGCTAAACAATAAAACAATAAAACCTAATTGTAAGAAATATATTATTCGATATCCTGTTCGTCCATGTCATAACCCTGCTGGTGCGGGTAGAAGTCTCCTGGCGCATCGAAATCCTTCGGTTGCTCGCTGAGACCTCCTGGGTAGGGGTGGTGGGGCATCGCGCCCATCCATTGCGGGTACCAGTAGAGACCCTGGACAGATGGAAAGATTAAATCAAAATGTCCTGAAAAATTTCTTTAGTGATCAGCCAGGCGTTGAAAATTGATGATGAATCGCTAAAGAAACTGTTTCGTTGCGAATTATAAGCAGGGGGTGTCGACTCTATACGTCGAATCAAGGACATACCTAAGTGGGCTATTTCAAGTGTGGCTAGAGTGAAAAAATTAAAAATGGAAGCTGGAATACCAGACTAAAAAATTACATGCCACTAATTAGAATTTCTTTAGAAGAATTAAAATTAGAATTAGAATTTCTTTATTTTGCATAAAATATGGTACATAAAAGGCCTTAACTTAATTAAAAGAAGTTCCACATATTTTGCAAATCTCTAATGTCACTGACACTGTAGTCTGTGGTCACTGATCATGACGTTGACGTGCTTTGATGGTTTTTTTTTTCAAAATGTCGGTTTATTAGTTTTTGTTGTTGTTTTTCCTATATTTCGTGTGATTTTCTGTTCAAAGTGCGTCGAATTGAGTATTTTCCGCCTTTGCATCGAAACCCCGCATAAATGCAATGCATCACAGAACATTATTCGGCACTGGTCTTACATCGTTTTCCGGAACCAGGACATCATCAGATGTAAGTTATCTTTTTTATTAAGAAGTACTAGTCCTAATAATATTCATAATAGTTTTTCAAATACGGCTTCAGGGCTACTTAAGTTTACTTAGAATTTCATATTCCATTTGTCATAAACTTAGTCTTAGGTTAGGTTAGAATATGTCCATGATAAATGCTACACAAGCATATATATATTCTAAACACAGAATTTTTAAAGAACAAATTAAATTGACGCCCTTAAGGCGCCCCACCGACCCTTGAATTACGAAGAAAGTCTTAATAAATCTATGTGAAACCAAATCACTTAATTTGTCCCTAACTCTGACTTACTAAAACCATATTGTCTTTACACATACTTGGATCAGATAATAAGAATTTAACGCCATTTTGAACTATGTAAAATATAAACATATTAGATATTAATTTAGTTTTTCATCACTTTAGGGTTGTTGTTATGTTATTGGGTGTGGTTTCCACACTCAGAGACTTTAGGCTTTTTTTGATCCAACATAATTTTACAATGCATTACAAAACAAAATATATATAAATATTGAATTAAGATTCGGAGTTATTGTCTCAACTATACCTTTTTAAGACATGTCAGTTCTACTTGAGTATTTGTTAGTTGTTATTAAAATTAGCACAGCAAGTTATGATTAATCGTATTTAGTTAGTTTCTATAATAAGGAAAAAACTTCATAGGCAGCACTTATCCTTACATTTTAATTTCTTTCACTAATTCAAATGGTTTTGTCTGTTTTAGTACAACTTTGCGTGGAACTTCAAATGCAACTAGTTCAACTATTGATATTATACAGACTCCAAACTCATATGTTGTAAGTAAAATGTATTTCATTATTTTCCATACTAAAATAGCTTAAAAGATCACTGATGCATCCGTCCGTCTAACCGTTGTTGTTGTTTTTTGACCAACGAAGTTCTCAAATCAAGTTGTATTGTGAATATCTAAGATAAGATATGTTTATTAGTACGCACGGCTACACATCAAGCTATACATTTCCAGTTTATGGTGATTTCGCATTGTAAACGATTTCCGTACAATGCGAATGCGAGGTCATCTTAAACTGGAAATGTGTAGCTGTGTGTACATAAAAAAACAACAACACTGTACATAGCATATGGGAACAGAGGGTTGCAGTACTACCATATTTAAAATTATAGTCAGCTTCCCGGGTTCCTAAACTAGGTACGCAGACCTGTGTCTTAGGAGTCGGATATTTTGCGGCTTTAATTTTTAAAATACTAGCTGCCCGCCCCAGCTTCGCATGGGTAGCACTAAGTACTTTTCTACGGCGCACCTACTTATCTACCTACCCTACCTACGTACCCTACCTACCCTACCTGTAGGTAGGGTACATACATACCTACATTATCGTGAATAATTCATGCAAGCCTAGTACTTTATGTTAGATTACTGCTCAGAACGGTCTTGATAAATCTACCAGTGGATTTTCCGATACTGTCGTGATTTCATGCAAGCCTAGTACATTTTTTTGGATTTAATGCATTTATACCGGGAAATCATGCAATTTTTTTTTAAATACGTGCCTACCCTACCTATCTAATCTGCGTTCGCAATGTATTTGCTAAACATGTAAACAAACACGAGTTTTCCACTTAGACAAACATCAACTTTATGATACTGTAAATAAAGTTGATTTTAGACTAGTCAGTCTAAAATCAACTTTATTTCAGTACTGTTAAAAAGTCATTAAAAAAAAATGAAGTTGTAGCGCAAACTGAATCTTATGTGTAGGCATTACAGTTGTTTTTCCTAAAACTCGTGTTTGTTTACATGTTTAGCAAATACATTGGGAACGCAGATTATGTTATAAATTATAGCCTATGTTACTTCCTGATAATTTAGCTTTCTATTGGTGAAAAAATTGTTGAAATCGGTCCAGTAGTTTCGGAGTTTATTCGGTACAAACCAACAAAAAAAATCTTTCCTCTTTATAATATTAGTATAGACAACCGTGACTTTTCTGTTTGTTTAAACTGATTGTTAACACAGCAGATGGAGTGAATGATTGTGTTTGTGTATTAAGAGTGTGTATGTTATTTTTACATTACAAACAGACACTTCAATTTTATTTTTTGTATATAGTGACTACACAATATTTTTATTAAAATTTCAGACTGAACCTCAACCAAGTGCATCATATTGTCAAGTGCAAGTTTTGAAACCATAACCAGTACCAAACTTAAAACACTTGAACCTCTACCTGGGACTTCGAATGTGATGCATGCTTCATTAGAAGAAAATAAAGTGCTGAGTGAAATTAACCCTCCATCTCAGACACCAACAAATGTAAGGCAACCTAAAACTCCAAAAGAAAAATATTTGTTGGCAAAATGCAGAAAACTTTTAAAACATATTTGCCAATTGCGAAATAGAATAAAAAAATTAAAAAGAAAGAATATACCAGAAGAATTAATTAAATTGAGTCAATTGAAATTTTGATGAAAAAATTAACTCCTACATTTGCCTTGTTGCTGCAATCACAGGTTAAAAACTTAAAAAAAAAAAACAAAGGAAGAAGATGGATTACTGATGAAAAAATTATAGCTCTGAGGTTGTATAAAAGATCACGAACATGCTATAGACTGATGAGAAGATTGTTTTGTCTACCAGCTCAATCAACTTTAAATCTTTTGAGTCAATTTTCCCTCGAAGTGGGAGTCAATAAATGTATTTTCTCTGTTTTAAAAAGAACAGCAAAACTTCAAGCTGCATCCGACAATGAATACATTATCATGTTTGATGAAATGTCAATAAGAAAAAATAGAATGTATAACCGAAAGACAGATATAATAGAAGGATTCCAAGACCATGGACTTCAAGGCAAATCGCCACAATTAGCATCACATGTGCTAGTATTCATGTTAGCTGGCATTCGAAAAAAGATGAAGCAGCCTATAGCTTATTACTTATCAAGCGAGTATGTAACAGCTGACCGAGTAGCAGTCTTGCTAAAAGAGGTAATGTTATCAAAGCAATGCAAAATACTATAATTTTACTGCTTACTATGCAGAACTCTATTATAATTGTACTGTTATCTTTCTTAAGTACTCTGTACACAGATAACGTGTTTAGAAGATGTAATTTGAAACATATAGATTTTAAATAACAATTTTACTAACTGGATTTAAACAAAACATAACCCAAGACATGTTCCACAAAATAAATAAAATAATCATGTGTTATTGTATTAATTGTCTTTTTTTTTTCAGATAATACGTGAATGTCGTGAGGTGGGCCGCAATGCTAAGGCATTGCGGCAACAGTTTGCGATATGGATGGGGTAAATCGACGAGCTTTGTCCATCTTGGGTTCCACTGTAGAAAAACCCTCCATTACTACTGATAATATAGAGATTATCAGTATGTATGACCCGCCATCTTCTAAAATATTTCAGAAATTTATTTATGAAATATGACATTCAATGCACTACACAAATAACATCAAACAACAAAAGTGGAATAGGTAAGAACTAAGAATATTATAGAACTAAGAAGTGTTCTCATTTAGTAGATAATAATGATATTATATACCTAGTACATTTTATTTGCTATGCATATATTACATAAACTTGTTTATTTTAGGTGTTGCAAAATGGAGCCATATAAACACTTTTTGTGAACTGGACTATCAGAACCCCAATTTTGTTTTTGCCCCTGGCTTAAGATTGGAACACCTCAATCCTAACAGCAAGCAAAAAATGAAGGTTAAATTGACGGCATAAACCTTGAGCCATACAGTTGCTGCTGGGATGATGGCAAAAAATTCAGAAGGTACATATGTTTTAAAAATATTATTTCAATCTATTAACAGAACCCTGTTACTAAGCCTCCGCTGTCCATCTGTTCATCCGTCAGACGCACACACAGTCAGACAGTTGAAAACTTCACAGATTATGTATTTCTATTGCAGCTGTAACCACAAATAGTAATTTTTTTATAAATTTTATAATTAAAAGGGGGTCTATACTAAAATAAACTTGTGATTTTGAAAAATAATACTCTATTAATATTATTCCTTAACATGTGGGGTGTCTAGAGCTCATCGAGTAGAAAACAAATATTTTTGGTTTTTTTTAATCTTCAAAAATGAAGAAATAGGGGCCCGTTAATGGTGTCAGTTTTAGACCATTTTTGTACGAGCTCTATCTCAACAAATAAACAAGTTAGGAATTTAAAACTTCTGTAGATCATGTATCATAAATACTGTTTATATTCAACAAATACTAAAAACGCTGATTCATAAGGTATTTTATTTAAATATTGGTGATTTTCTGCAACTGCAATAAATAAACTTTGTAATTCACAGTAACATTATCAAAATAAAAGTTCGTTTTTGCGCTTTTTTAAATTTAGGATGTAAAATAATAACAGTCTTCGTTGAGTATTTTCATTTATTTGATAAATATTGTATGGTGGTACGGAACCCTTCGTGTGCGAGTCCGACTGGCACTTGCCGGCTTTTATTATTTGCTAAACAATAAAGTAATACATGTTTATTTACATTTTCAGGAACACTGACTTCAGAAGCAGCTGTAACTGCAGGTGCCATTTCAAATATGGACGAACTATTTGATTCTGTCAACAGCGACTGCTCAGATTTGCACCGCGGGAAAATGCATGCGACAAATTTAAAGTCGACCACACCGCATCTTCAGTTATTTAAGGAAATTAAGTTATTTTTTAATACTTTAACTTTTGTAGACTGCACACGCACACCACCTTCAAAAGAAGGATGGGTGTGGACCCTGAATGTAGTTGAACTTTTATGGAATAAACTCCGCAATAAGCATTCAATTATTCAAAGTCTTGCCACTCGCAGACTACAGCAGGACCCACTAGAAAACCTGTTTGGCTGCATTCGGGGTAATTGCGGTGCAAACTGCAATCCCACTGCTGGACAATTTGTTGCAGCCTTAAAAACTTCTATCTTGAGCAATCTAGCTCACCTAAGCACAGGAAATTGTGAAAACGATTACTGCGAAACAATAAATTAATAACTACAAAGAGTTATTGACCAAATCCACGAACATATACACAAATACAATTTCAACTTTGCAGAATTGTTCATATTCCTTAGAATTCTCTGAGGAACTTGAAAAATTTGTGTAATGCTGCACCATCACGTGATGAAGCTCAGGCATGTGCATATGTTTGTGGATTTTTAATTAAAAGACTTGATTGTACTTGCACAAGCTGCGATAACATTTTAATTTCCAAGGAAAAATGTTTAGTTGAACATTTATTCATACAATTTAAAGAATACAATTCCGAAAAGCAGAGCTTAAAGTATCCTCATTTAAATGTTATAAATTATGTGGAATCCTGTGCTTCGGTGGTAAACAGAATGTTTAAAGAAATAGGACATGAAAAGCATGTACTTAAATAGTAATACAAAAAATTAAAGAATCAGTTGATAATGAGTTTTTAAAGGCTTGTCCAGCACATTGGGAAAAAATGTCAATTATTTTATAGAAATTATTTCATACATTTGAGTAAAGAGACACTGCATTAAAAAATCGTCAGTTCTCAGAGGACGCTTCGAAAGCTGCGTTAAAAAGAAAAATGGACATTCTAAAACACAAATAAAAATAATATTGGTGTTGATTTTCTTGTTCGAATTTTTTTTTTTTTATTGTACTTCAAGCAAAAATGTTAACAGCAGTTTGTTTTTGCATTAAATTAAGTACCTACTTAATTAAATATTTTAATACGCTATCCAACAAAAGTAAACATCTTGTATTAGCGCAAGGTATCAAAGTTTGTTTTCAATAGCGGTTCAGGAATTATAGGCGCTATCTCACATAATTATCTATCAAAAAACTTTTAATAATATCTTGTGCTAGTACAATATGTTTTATTTTGTTGGATACTAAATTAAAATATTTAATTAGGTTATTTGCAAAAAGCAGCAGTAGAGGAGCAGTGGTGCGCAGTGGTTTCGGCCGCAACTTACGAGTTGTAAGTTCGTAGGTTGGAACCCCGTCTCGCTTCGAACCTAGGACGTACAACTCGTACTTTACTTTGTGTAAATTATTTCATCACCACTGCTTTCAAAATGGTGAAGGAAAACATCGTGAGGGCAGCATGACTTAGAACTAAAAATTCGAAGACATGTGACATCTACCAACCCGCACTGGTCCTGCGTGGTGGATTACGGCCCACTCCCTCTCACTGAGAGGAGACCTGTGTCCCAGCAGTGGGAACATTATAGGCTGATTATGTATGATGGTATGTAATGCAAAAAAAAACGCTGTTAGCATTATTGATAGAAGTACAATTCAAATATTTCGTAACATTATTTTTATTTAAATGTCTAGGAAAATGTTTAAAACGCCTGCTACACGGTCGCCAACCGCATCCCCGACAGAGGTGACCCTGGTTGGCGACCGGCAAAGTAGTTCAACGTTTGGTCGTAAACCATCATCTACACGGTTGTAAACCGCCAAAGTTACCTCTGTCGGGACGCAGTTGGCGACCGTGTAGTATTTGTGTTTTATTCTGAAATAATATAATTATGTTTTAACAATGTTTTACATAATGCAAGCAAAAAATTTCTGTTAACTATTTTGCTTCTGTTTTTATTCACAAAATCGCATTTTTTTTTTAACTTAATGCGACCCTTGAAAATGTTTATTTTTTTATATTAGTTGAAGAGCTGTTCAAAAACAATTAAGAAAAATATCGCAGTTAGGATTTAGTGCAGGGTTCAGACCTAATTTACCCGGTCTTATAACTAATACTACTAATTATAAGAAAGGGATGGCTAGAATTTAAGTGCTGTCAAATTAATTTACGTGTTAGTTAAGTTATCAGGAGGAATTGAAACAGACCGTCACTAATAACCTAATATGATAGCAAAATAAACTAATATGACAGCACTAAAATTAAATGTTTTTATGTTTTTTTTTTATATATTTAAAAAAGTATTTAAATAAAGAAAATTATTATAATTCCTGAGTTTAATTTGCTAATGTTTTGTAAAGCAAAGTAGGAAATGAACGAGAATACATTTTTCTTTCTGGTTGTGCAATAGAAATGAATGTTATGTCAAATTAGCATTACCAAACAATTTTAAAATGAAAGAAATAATGTCATGTAAATAGTACATGTCATTATTTTTTTCATTTTAAAATTGTTAATTTGACATAACATTCATTTCTATTGCACAACCAGAAAGAAAAATTCATTTTAGATATTTCGAATTTCCCGCCCTATTCACGTCCTTCACAGTAGTGGGCTACCACTAGATGGCGTACAGCAAAAATGTCTTTCCTATTTTTGTTCTAAGTCGACCTTCTTCTCGTAGAGTATATATGTTCTGTGATTATAAGTGTTTGAGAAAATCGCAGACATAGGGACAGACGCCAGGGGCGGCAGTCTCGACATAGATAGCGATCGATAAACAACCGAATTCGGTCGCAAAGTCTTAAAGGGGTCACTAGACGGTCAACATTGCTTGACAAGCACCGGCCTGCAGTCTCTACATAAATAGCGGGAAAATTGCAGAACATGATTTAATAAAAATAATTGTTTTTCTTGAAAATTGTATAGTGAATAAGTAAAACTTATCTTGAAAACATTATTTTTCATGGAAAGTAAGAAGTAGTAATATCCATTTTAAAGAATTAAAATATATTGTTAAATATCTAGGGGCATTAAAGTTTACCTCCTTGCAACACTTAACGTCGGTGTCAAAACAACTTTTTGACATGTACCCTATATAAATATAATTGTAGTCTGTGTTGACATGAAAACAAATACGATTTGTCGTTTGTCGTTTGTTGTATTTTGTCTTGTTTGAGAAATCGTAGATTCGTAGTGTCGATACTCAAAAATAAAATGTTAGGAGGACAAACTGAAGCAGGTGCAGACCCGGCTCCAACCGGCGTCAAGTAAGTATCTCAACCTACAATACCTATATTTGCACATTCAGTGAATGGCCCTCGTGGTGACCACTCACATAGGCTTCCTCGTGAACCCTCGGGGCTAAAATTTTTACGTGGCTGCAGTCTATGGCTCCAATGGCGTCTGGAAAAGGGTGTGGAGCATTTCGAAATTTTTCTTTTGCTAAACGCCTTTCTTCCTGCGTCATAGGAAACTTCACAAACTTCCTCAACAGTTTTTCATTTATAGCCTCGGTTACAGCATGTATGCAGCGGCTAACCGATTTTTGGCTCATGCTGCAACCCCACTGTAAGCCAGTAGGCAACTGATAGCAGCCACTTGCGTAAAATCGGAGTGCCGTCAGTACCTATTTGGTAGGAAATAGAAACAAGTAAGTACCTACATAAGACAAAAAAAAAATAGATTTGTATTTAAAAAATAAACGATAAATGCAGACACTCACTTGAGACTCCACAGAAAATCCGTAAGGTCGCTGTCTCTGCAGAGATGGCTGAAGTTCAATGACGAGCTCATTGAACATTTCTTTATTCACTCTATACAAAGATAGAAATTCCGAATCCTCCAAATCTAATACATTTTCACAGTCGCGCCGGTTTTTTCCGATTTGTCGTCGTTCAATAATGTCGCGTCTGTGTTCAAGCACGACTAAATCCCACGCTAAATATGCCTCCGCCATAATTTAATGTGATTTCTTCTTTTACTCAAACTTTAACGAATCACCACAGACTACATAGAGCTAACGAATCACTTTGCGGGCTGTCAAAAATGGTCGCAAAATATATTCGTAAACACCGAGCATTTGCGACAAAGTTCGGTACAATACCGATGACAATCGATAACTCGGAGTATCGAAACTACCAAATAACGTTACATTCGACTTTGCGAACGAATTCGGTCGTAAAGTGATCGCTATCTATGTCTACACTGCTTGTCGAGTCAATGTTAACCGTCTAGGGACCTCTTTAGGATTTTGCGACCGAATTCGGTCATTTAGCGATCGCTATCTATGTCGAGACTGCCTGGGCCGGCAGTCTCGACATAGATAGCGATCGCTAAATGACCGAATTCGGTCGCAAAATCCTAAAGAGGTCCCTAGACGGTTAACATTGAATCGACAAGCAGTGTAGACATAGATAGCGATCACTTTACGACCGAATTCGTTCGCAAAGTCGGATGTAACGTTATTTGGTAGTTTCGATACTCCGAGTTATCGATTGTCATCGGTATTGTAGCGAACTTTGTCGTAAATGATCGATGTTTACGAATATATTTTGCGACCATTTTTGACAGCCCGCAAAGTGATTCGTTAACTCGTATGTAGTCTGTGGTGATTCGTTAAAGATTGTCATTGATGTTGTTAGAAGTTACAGAGGAAGAAATCACATTAAATTTAAAATTATGGCGGAGGCATATTTAGCGTGGGATTTAGTCGTGCTTGAACACAGACGCGACATTATTGAACGACGACAATTCGAAAAAAACCGGCGCGACTGTGAAAATGTATTAGATTTGGAGGATTCGGAATTTCTATCTTTATACAGAGTGAATAAAGAAATGTTCAATGAGCTCGTCATTGAACTTCAGCCATCTCTGCAGAGACAACGACCTTACGGATTTTCTGTGGAGTTTCAAGTGAGTGTCTGTATTTATCTTTTGTTTTTTAAATCCAAATCATTTTTTTTTTGTCTTATGTATGTACCTACTTACTTGTTTCTATTTCCTTCCAAATAGGTACTGACGGCACTCCGATTTTACGCAAGTGGCTGCTACACATAACAAATAAAACAACATAACAATAGTAACAATACAAATAAAATACACGTTTATAATCAAAAAGTGTTTAATTAAAAAAAAATAAAGAAAATAGCAGAAGCCCTAAGAAAATTAACTGAAAAAATTTGATTATTTCACTTTTTTTCAGCTATTTTTATTAAGGCTTCTGCTATTTTCTCATTAGTTTTTGCTGCTACGAGCGATGCCTCCGCTTGCATTTTGATTGCATCGCTAATTGTGGCCGCAGCGTTCGCAAACATGATGGACGCCTCCGCTTGCATTTTTGCTGCAGCTGCAAGCATCTGCAATTAAAGATAGATGGATTGAAAAAATGTTTGCAAATTTACTGTAGCATGCTGTTGAATACCACAACATGACATTACGGGATAGGGACGGGATAAATGTTCAGGATAATTAAATTTATGCTAAAACATACCCTCATCGATTCGGCATTTGATTCTGCTACAGCCAGAAAATCTCGCCGTGCAGAGCTGTATTGATCGTCCACATAGAAAAGTGCAATACCTACGCGGTCAAAATGTATGGAACAGAAGATTTTTTTTTTTATAACCGACGAAAAATTTCAACGCAGGGGGTTCAGAATCATGTACTGAATATGGATTCAGTACATGATTCTGAACCCCCTGCGTTGAAATTTTTCGCTTATACAGGGTGGCAGGGACATCGACGCGAAGCCGGTTACCATGGGGTAACCGGCTTCGCGTCGATGTCCCTGCCACCCTGTATAAGTACCGAACTAATGGGTGTAAACTTTACCGTCATCCACTGCTCTGGTGTTTTAGTGGAGCCATTTGGCAGCTGGTTTAGCTCCGCAGCAACCTCCTTCCAGCCCTCGTCAAAATTTTCACGGCCCTGAAGGCCGGTAAACTTACGGGTGTGTAAGTACGGGCGGGCTTCTAAAATGGATAAGAGGGCATCCACTTGGCCACTCGTTACACGCGGTGTACGCTTACGCCTGAAATATTTAAGTAAACTAGAACATATTCAAAATCTTAACATTAGTTGATTACAAAATAGTCAATAGAAAAAACGTTTAATATTGAACCGACAAATTAGATTCAAAAATAGGTATTGTAGGTTGAGATACTTACTTGACGCCCGCGCCGGTCGGAGCCGGGCCTGCACCTGCTTCAGTTTGTCCTCCAGACATTTTATTTTTTAATACAACGACACTACGATTTCTCAAACTTGCAAGACAAAATACAACAAACGACAAATCGAATTTGTTTTCATGTCAAAAAGTTGTTTTGACACCGACGTACGACTTATCTAAAGGGCATTAAAGTTTACCTCCTTGCAACTCGCAAGGAGGTAAACTTTAATGCCCCTAGATATTTAACAAGATATTTTAATTCTTTAAAATGGTTATTGCTACTTATTACTTTCCATGAAAAATAATGTTTTCAAGATAAGTTTTACTTATTCACTATACAATTTTCAAGAAAAACAATTATTTTTATTAAATCATGTTCTGCAATTTTCCCGGTATGTATGTAGAGGGGCGTTTCCGTAGAAATTGGTCCCGGTTACAAAATGGAGAAAAGTGGATTATGGAAATTTATATATGGAAAAGTGGTAACAAAATGGAGGTAACGTTTTCATGTTTTCCAATCTAAAATTGCGTGTAGTTAAACAATAGAACAACGAATGCTGCAAGTAATTCAATTAATCATTTTTACGATTATTTTATTATAGTTAACAATAACAACATTATCAAAAACAAAAACTTACCAGCAGAAATTCCTCTAACAAAGTGGATGAATTACACGTAGACGGTAACGCTTTGCAAGTTTAGACACGAATGATTTTGACAGCACCTGATTGCCAACCGAAAAAAATTGCGGAATCGATGAATAATGTTGCCAGGAAAATAAGTGTGCTAAGATTTTGGAAGTTTATTTTTTACTTGTGGAGGAAATACCGTTACAAAGTGGAATTTTCCACTACATCCGAAATCGTGGGACACAATTAAAATAGTAAAAAATAATTATTTTTGTATTAAAGTGGCTGTAATTTATGTTTAATTTTAAAAGAAATCATATATTTGAATATATTAAAACCTTTTTACATGCATGCTTAATTTTATGTCATCAATAATCTAAATCAAAGTGTGTCGCGACACTGTGGGACACCTGAAAACTGGGGGGGTTCCAAACATATTTTCGTCTTATTTTAATCATTATTATAGTAAAAATAGACTAATTCACTGTTATTTACTGAGTTTATTTATTGTACTATCATAATAAATAGTGAATTACAATAATAGGCCTTCGGTTTTCTAATGAATTATAAATAAAGTCATGGGACAGCACAAAATGAGAGTGGATCAATTTCTACGGAAATGCCCAGAGACTGCAGGCCAGTGCTTGTCAAGCAATGTTGACCGTCTAGTGACCCCTCTATGACTTTGCGACCGAATTCGGTTGTTTAACGATCGCTATCTATGTCGAGACTGCCGGCCCAGCACATCAAGTTACTACAACTTATATAGATTTTCAGCTTTATCGCAAAAGAATAAGGTTCAATGTTGATTGGGAATATTTGACAGATAGGAGTAGGTTGATGTGCTGGTGTCTGTCCTTATGAACATTTTACATACATTACGGCCGATATAACTTGGCAGTTCCGAAGTTCGCGCAAAAGGCTGCGCAGTAACATTTTTTAAGAAACTAAATGGTGACATGAGGCGACTGTGAGTGAGAGAAAATGCGTGAAAGTTCGAAGTGCCTATGTTCAGAACGGCCAAGTCCCTTTATCGGCCGTATTGTACAGACGGGCGCACATCTAGTTACTACAATCTGTAAAAATTCTTTAATAGATTTTCAACTTTATCACTAAAGAATAAGGTTCAATGTTGATTGGGAAAATTTTACAGATTGGAGTAGGTTGATGTGCTGGCGTCTGTACATACTGGTCGAATACAGAACCTTATTTTTCAAGAAAAATTAAATTTTAAATAGCTTTGTCACACCAAAGTAACACTGTAACACCATCTTTTGTAGCTGTTACTTCCCTAGTCGGCAATCCCTCGAAAATAATATGCTATTCATCTTGTAAAATTTCATCGAAGTAACTTAAAAACGTTACTGTTACAAGAGATGGTCTCTCCTCGGTCGGACATTGTGTGGTCCTCCTTACCTTATTGCCACCAGCGGTGTTGCAGGTGAACCTGTCGTCGTGGAGGTCGATCAAGTCTAGGTAACTCTTGCCCGCGATGGAGCCGTAATTCGGCGGGTACATGAACAAACACCCTTCCAGCAAATCTGCATAGTATAGGCAAAATAATAAATCATTTATTTTCTCTTCACAAAGCTGGCTTAAAGGTAATGCGTACAAAAAGTGTCTCGGCTGTATTCCACCTTTGTGAGAGACTGGTGCCTGATATAGGTTTTTGGGAAAACCTGTGCTACAGGTAAATGTGTTAGGCTTAAATATTTAGCAGTTAAGGGAAGGGCAAGGTGACTAGAAGCAGCTGGATAGGAGTAGATCGAGTTGAACGATGCGCTATCATCGGGGCCTGTAGGCTCACGATAATGATGACCAGCATTTACCAGGTATATTAGAAAACGGGTATGTTAATTATCATTGTTATCAATGAGAGATTATAAATTCTAGGAGAAAAAAAGACTAAATCGGTCTAGTACTTCGTTCTTGGTGGCGATAGATATGCATTGATAATTCAAGCGAAGCTTGTCGCAGAGACATCAGAGTAAAAATCATACCAGCTCAAAAAAACATGAGGGGCAGTCTTTGGAGACTGCCGATGGAAGTGAAAACTGAGTAACGCCATCTAACGAAAATGTCAGGAATGTATGTGTCTTGCTCTCAGTACAAGAACGAAAGCTGTAGCTCCATTAAAACAATTCCAAAAAAATAAAACAGAGTGCGCTGTCAACAAATTCTCCCCTCCCTCGGTCTTACGAATTTTCGATCAGGGTCACGTGTCCGGACGCGGTGTCCTGACGCGAGTTTAACTTTTTTTACCCGTCCCAAAAAAGTGCACAACGACGCCGCTAAAGAAGTTTTCACTTCAAAAATTGTGGGTAATTCATTTCATGATATGGCTACGCAGGCTTGAGTGTTTAGGCTAGGCAAACAGTTGGTAGAATCTTACAAGGTACAGTGATGTTATCTTCCTCTGTATCTGGCTTTGGCGTCGGTTCGATGTAAGGCGGCACGGCGTCGATACCGGACCCCGGGTCGCCAGGGATCAGGAACGGACCTGAGAAGCAGATTTGGTTGATGTTTCAATTTTAGTATTCCTTGGTCGATTGTTTTTTGTTCCAAATCTCTAAGAATTGTAAAGAAACATATTCGTTGGCATTTTCAACTGCTATTAACAATAAGTACCTACTCGGCATTGAGATCAATCTTGCAGAGGGTTGCCACGTCCGGAGATAAAACAGATTTCAAGAGAACATGTTAGACGCTAGGAAGAAAAAAAGATGATGTTATAACTGGTAAATTGGTAATACTAAGCTTACCTCCGTAATGATTAGTGTAGTTCCACTCGCAGACATGATGGTCGCAGATCAACGGAGAGTGACGCTCTTTGGTGTAGTACGTGTTACCGTTGGGTATAGTCTGCAAAGAAAACACTTAAAAGTTTGCAAAGAGTCAAGTTAGAAATTTAGAAACGCACTACTTTAAAAATAAAAATAATGGTTTCGACTACAAATAAATATGCTTAGCATATTATTACTATGCCGCATGTCGTAGGATTGTCTAATTATCTAGTAGCAGGGAGAGGTTAGGTTAGAAATGTGACCAACCGCGCGCAAGCCGGGCGAGCGCTACTTCCAAGCTGCTCGCAGAAATTTGGTTCATGTTTATTAAAGTGAATTAGCTACAGATGTATTAATATTTTAAAGTCCTGATATACAATTGTTTAGCTGTTTTCATCCAATTTAAAGCGCTATTAAGAGCGTACATCCTAAAAGTTAGCAAATTTGTAAATAGCTGTCAAATATTTACCTGTTTTGATTAATTTGGAAATAATACTGTTTGGAAATAAGAAATGTGGCTAACTAACTAACTAGTATATTGATTATGAAATGCAATAATTAATATCGTAACGCTGAATATTTAGTTTTAGACGTAAAAAAAATATTTGGAAATTTTCCAAATGCCTTTTTTACACCTAAAACTGGTACAGCATCAAATTCAATGTTACAATTGCAATATTAAAAGGTCAGCAAACTAGCAGGGAGTACGACAGCCAATTCCTCACCAGCAAATAATCGTAGTGTCGGTATCGCACGCCCTGTATATTGAAGTCCAGTATAAAAGTTCCAGACGTGATGATGCAGGACGCAGCAGACAATGGAGGCAGTTTGTACATCTCTGTGCCACACTTGACGATAGCCTTCGGTAGAGTGGACACGTCGCGAGCTCTTTGCACGAGCTTCTTGAAAGGGAACCTTTTGGAACAGATACCTATCGATTACATTAAAACCTTTTTCAGATACAACTGGTTTTTAAGGAGTGTCTGCTTTGTTTATATGTTTTCAAGCTTTTGATGATAAATCTTATAAATGATATTTATTTCTGTAAATTGGCGTTAAAATACGCTTTTACTAGTCAAAATTAATCTAGCATTCTTTCGTAAGGAAGATCTTCCTGATATAAGAGATATTATGAGCTCGCTGCTGCAAACTCGTTGCGCGTTTGTATTCGATCGAATCCATAGTGTAGCCCATAAGTTATAGGTTCCGGACTAGGATAGTATAATATGGAAAGAACCTTTGTCATTACTACTATTCTATGAGATTTCTTAATATGAAATGTAGGTACTAACCTGAATACACAAATACCCATATGGCACTCCAAACCATGCAGGTAGTTGTCAGTTGGGAAAGAAATACTCGGGTCGTCCAGTAAATAATACTTGGACTCATCATGAAAGTGCAGAAAGCCGAGGAAGACGAAGGATCTGTCTTTGCAGTAGGGAGCTACCCCCCTGCCCATATCGTAAATATCGCTGTAGATCTCTGATATGAAGATGTATACGTTTCTGCCACAGTAGAATTCTGAGGGAAAAGGTTCAATGATGAATAGTCGACTTTTCATTACTTTAGAGGGGGTAAACAGATCAATTGAAAAATAATACGTTGCTGATAAGTGTAGGTATAGAGGCATGAGTGGCTTTAGTTCTCTTGTCTAGGGAAAGATACGTATAGAGGCCATTAACTACTGGCCCCTCAATCCTTCTACTAAGAAAAATTAAGGATTATATTACCTTGGCTCATATAAAACTCCATAGGCACGGGGCCTCCAGTGTAGGTAGCCTTGCGTTCAGCAGCCACGGCGTTATGGTTCTCATACATTGTCAGCATGTTGTCTATGACGTCATCTAATGATATTAGTAGGACCTGTTCGGTTTTAAATCATGAAAAACAATGAGTAAACTCTTTGAAATAAGAATAGTCCATATCCATAAGTAGTAGCCAGTAGGTTTTGGACTTATGTTCTTGCATTGTATGTATTTTTGGAGTAGGTAGTTAAACCATTTTTGAACTTACCTTCAGTTCTTGTATGTGTAGTCTAACAAATCGGCCTAAATGATCTGATGCTATGTGGACTCTCTCGTTGATAAGGTACTGGGAAACAAAATTCAAGGCTTTTACAATAACATTTAAAATTATAGCTACAGTTAATTGGCAGAAAGAGATGAAACGAACGAATCTAAAGGACTTCAGTAAGGGATCCCAGGGACCTCAGGATCGAGTGAAGTACGTCCTACCCTTACCTGTCTGTTCACCACTGCATAAGCAAGATTCATGAAGCTCGTGGAAACGAGAGAAGAAGAGTTGTGAATACATCCTTGGCCGTATCGGTGTATTCCGTAACAACCGTGAAAACATAGGTGAAGTGAATGGATATACTACCACTACGTAGGTGAAGTGAATAGGATATACTACTAGTCTACTACTATTGACAGTTCACTTCACCAAGTTTTCACGGTGAGATTTTTAAAGAATTGATCGTCTTTTGTTTTTTAGTGTTGGGTGTTTCAGATTATGATTGATCGTGTGTTACGCAATTATGGTGATGATGTTATTTTGTTTTTGTGTAGGTACCTGGTCCTCAGCAGTCTTGATCCTCATCATCTCGTTCTGGTAGAGCCACAGGTTGTCTAGTTTGTCCGTGGGGTCATGGCCGTAGATCTCGAACGCGTCTATGATCATGGCGAGGGTAAGGTTCTCGTTCGTCTCGCGGCAGCATGGGTGGTTCCGTAGGTTGTACTGTCGCTAGTTTAGAGGATGTGTAAGTTCGAATTATAGTTTAATGGCTATTTGTCTTGGTTTGATATTCGGAGTTGGACAAAGACTGATTTATGTTGTATCTTTTTTTTATACCTTTGCGTTAAACGTAGGTACGACGATCCAGTCAGGTATTTCATAAAAGGCAAAACTAAGAGTCCATGAGCTATGAGCTACTGCATACTGTCTCTCTTAAACTTGGTGCTGATACAAAAAATATTTTATTTAAATACGATGTTCGTTTAAAATCTTTTTGTAACAAATTGGAATCTAATTATAAATTGGCGCCCACCGTGGGCCATCTACCATGAGCTATAACTTTCGGGGAATTATTTTTAAACGTTTTCTAGCAGTAGGTAACACTCAACACTATTATTTAATAAATAAAATACTTACAGTTATCTGTATGAGGAGGAGACATAATAGAAACAGCACGCATGCGTGAATGCGCGCGTCCATTTTGTAAACATGGCGTCTGATCGGTTAGCGAACGCGGGAACAATTAAACAAATTGCCAATTTAAATGGCTTACCTTATCAATATCTTAACCTTTTGGTACTATTACTATATTGAGACGAGAACATTTTATGAGCTTGCTTCAACGAAAAAGAAATAATACCATTTAAAAACATTCTTTTAACGAAGCAAGATATGGTTGTATAAAAAAGAATATAATATATTTATTTGCATTCAAATTTTGTATGCTTTTTCATTAACGCAGGTCTCAAAAATAGGTAGAACCAACGTGAGGTTTGACATGCAAGTGCATAAAGATGTACTCCTCTTCCATTGCAATTCTGAAGATTCGAATAAGCTTCTGAACCCACTTAAGTAACCGCTTCTGTGCTCAGTGGTTAGACCACCTGTCTTAGACCCAGTCCAGGAATCGTTTCCCAGTGGGAGCAAAATGTTCTGCTCGGTTGGTTAGTGGTAGTGTCTCGGTTTGGTCAGTCGTTACGGGTCGTCAGAAGGCCGAAAGTCTGACAACCAGTCTTACCAAGGGATACCGTACTACCCAGTTACTGGGTTGTGGAGGTCAGAAAGGCCGTCGCTCCATGTAAAATACTGGTATTCAGCTGCATCCGGTTAGACTGGAAGCCGGCTCAAACATAGTTGGGAAAGGCTAGGCAGATTACAGATTGATTTTGGTTAGTGGTGGCGCTTATTCTAAGTCCTACCACCATCTTATCTAATTCTGTCTCCACAACAAGAATGTTAACAGCATTTTTGTGTTTCGGCAGTCGGCAGTTAGAGTTAAATTCCTTTCTGGAGGATGAGAATTCCGGGTGTAGCTCGCTTTCACGTTCGGCCTTATCATCACTTACCATCTTCATCATCACCAGCTTCCCAGTTATGGTTAAAAAAAAAAGTTCCTACCTACCTAAGTATTACCATCTCTAATCATGAATAATGTTTTTGGAAAATCTCTCAATAGCTTTTGATACACTTTTTTCTACGTTTTGAGATACATTATGAAATATTAAAGGATAACGAATAGTTTTCAGACACGAAGATTATTTTACAAAACCGCCTATAAACCGTAAGCATGTTATGATAACACTCAAGTGTTGGTAGATAAACTTCGTCATGGGGTACCACAAGGAAATATAATCAGCCCTTTACTACTTTTCACGTATTTTACATTTATTATACGCTTCACAGAGGATTTATAATCATCACAATAAAATAAATGAAACAAATATCGAATAACATTTTATATTATTTAAAATACACACCTAGAATTGTTCATTTCATCACAATACATATTATTAAGTATATTTATACAACATTATTGCACTTGGATACATTTCTAAATATTCATATGGATATAAGCATGGATACTTTAATCAAAACTAAACGGTTAGGCGTAATTGAAGACAAGCATCTTTTTTATTCATATAGGATTTTACCGCCGAAATCTTGGAAGCCCAACTTCTTATGCTAGATATACAGATGGTGGATTTCTTAAACCTTGAGTTTACTTTATACGGTGAATCAATTTCATCAATATGCAGGGTAATTATTTCAAATCCTTTTGCATTGAGTTATATAAAATGAATCACATAGGTATTCGTGACGTGGAGTTCTTTATAATTTGGGGATTCGGAAATTAGTATGCTGCAGCCTTCATCTACATTGGTTGCCGACAGCTTGCAGCCTGGTAAAAAATATCCTTAGCCGTATTTTTTACCTTTATCTTATTCATCATTCCCTCTATCTCTTGATTTAAAATTATTATTGTCAAATGTTTTAAATTTTCTAGCTATTATTTCGTCTTTATTCTTTTACCGAAATCTGTATACCTAATATATGTATAGTTTCAAAACGTTGGTATCACAATAATTACATATTCTCACAATATGTTCATGAAACGTAACTAACTAGTCTAATCAACATGTATAATTTAGTACAATACTCTATTAATATAATCAACAACAATTATATTTAGAAAATGGAAGACATCATTTGGATATACTCATCAGGATAATAGGTTAGTATACTCCACCAGCATTCTTCTTATTAAATAAATTGTATAAGTTTGTAAATAGATTTTTCAGTATGACTAAACACAATAAAAATTATAAAAAAACACATTTTTTGTGTAAACGTAAAAATGTTCAATATAACAGTTATGTTCTTTATTTCAAAATCGAAGTAAATAAGGATTTACTAGAACCTCAATCATTTTGCTACGATAAAATACCTAAGATTAATGTAAATATTATCCAAATATGTTTTGATATTTATACGTACAAGCAGATAATGACGTTTTTTCAATAGCATCATTATCAATGGAAGACTTCGTTGTTACATATTCAATCAAAAACATAAATTTTCAATGGAAGACATTGGATTAACAGTATATCATATATTTGTAAAGTTAGCTAGACAATTATAACTATTTACATAAAAATTTGGATTAAAACGAAATAGCGAAGGCAAAAGGCGATCGTTCTCTTATACATTATTATTGTCTCTATACGAAAAAAGTAAGATTCGCTAACAAAACCTAGTTGTCCATGTTCTAAACAGACCTAAGATACAAAACTTATCAATACATCGGTCTAGGTACATAAATCATCATGCATTCAACATTCAGCCGCTTAGTGATTGCGGCAAAGTATAATTTTCGCGTGTGCATAAATCTAAAAATAGTTCAACAATGATAATTTCCTATAATATTAGACTATAGGAAATTAGAACGGCAAACCTATCTTGAACGCCTTGATCAGAGCCGAGCCAGAATCGTACATACCAATCACTCCAAAGAGAACACCAAGGGATATTATAAAGTAATCGTATGCAATCCTAGTGGTTTCCAGCGTATTACCTTTCAATTTGAGGTGGAAGTATGCTGGCCAGATGAAGCTCAACATAGTTCCCGTGAAACTGCCGATGAAACCCATCAAAATAGCGAAGTGAGGAATAAATATTGCCATCAAAATAGTAAACATTATCACACCCAGTCTCCATGCAAGTCCCCACACTTTCAGTTCTCCATCTAGCGCATAAATTACAGGGAAAAATGTTTTTGGTTTGCCTCTAAATAGAGCACGCTCGAGCAAATCGCACGCCGCATAGTAAGGCAGAGGGTAACTAAGTACCGCTTTGACGACAAGGAAAAAGTTTACAAGACCTTTGAATCCAGCTGAACGCAGGTTATTTGTGATAACTTGCTGAGTATCGTTTTGGAAGGTCAAAAAGCACAAGTATCCAAAAATGGATTTGAATGCGGCAGCTGCGATATGTGACCAATCTAACATCCATTCGAATTTGGATCGATCCTCCATATTACCTTCTAACGTTGGCAGAAAGATCTGCGAGGTATATGAGAATACAATGACACCCAAACTGATTGGGAAGTTCTCAAAATCCAAAGTCCATTTCACCTTGGACCAGCCCCAATCACCGATGTTAAGAATACAATAGCCCAGGACAATAGCGTTAATGATCAAGTGGCTCATGGTGCACCAGAAGGACAGCATACTGACGCTTGTCAATGACTTAAGGAAAGCCAGGGGCAAAAGAAAGATTCCTATTAACATCATCCAGGACCGCGTGTCTATGGCGCCGTCAGGGAAGGTTCCGATCATGAGATCCCCACACACGACGACATAGAGAATGCATGTCATGAGAAGTTCAATAATTTGAGCGAGATTGACAATTCTTGCGCCATATTTTCTCCCGAAGCATTCTTTTGCGATGCTGACATATGAGTCGCGGACTCTGACGCGTTGCCCTGATACGGGATCATCTTCGTACAGGCATTCGACGAGGATCTTACCGGTGTAGCAGCAAATGTGGGCGATGCCGATCATCGCAGCGATCGCCCAGTAACCGCCTTGTAGGACGGCGAACGGCAGCGATACTACAAACATACCCTGGAAGGAGAACAATTACTATTAGCCGAAGTTCCGTTTACATTATGAATTTACGAACTTCTTATATTCTATCTACCTGAATAGCATTGGTGACGTTCCAAGCCGCTTGGTACTCATTGATCTTCGCGCCAGGAGGGCCTCCGCCTTCCTCGAAACCACCGCCTTCTTCAGATGAAGCGTAAAAATCTACACTTTGCATGCTCTGAGTCCTGAAATCACCGGTATAATGTTAAGGGCGCACCGAGCATATTGGGAAATCATTGCGTTCGTTTGATCTGGTCTGTAATTGAGGTTTTTTTTACCTAGGAGCTACCCCATCTTGTTGAGGATACGTGTTCTGATAGCTAGTGAAGGAATCCTCGGCCTGCAGGGCTCCGCTTAGGAACGGGTTAGTCGGATTCGTCGACTGGTAGCTAGGTGATGTCGTCTCGTTCATGGTTGAAAGTTCACAGCTTTCACCCATATTGTCTGAAAGGTGAATAAGAGGTAGCTATATGTAAGAGAGTAACAGAGACAGTACCATAGATTATGATAGATAAGTGACTTATGAAATCTGAAGAAAGACAAACTGAACAGACAGTGAACTGAAAGTTTTACACTTTTAATTTGGTGACAATGATTTCAATGTGTTTTTGGAATTTCAGCTATTTTAAAGATTTTATTCTTTAATTAGCAAAGTATATAGTGATATATAGTATTGCGATTATAACACTAACGAAGTATTGAAATTCTTCAGTTTATTGATTAACCTACTGACCTTGTGTAGAGACTTACCTACGTTCGCGAACCTGACATTTTGCGGAGGACGCGGGGGCGCGCCGGGTTTCTCCGGGATCTGCTGGCGGACCGTTTGCATGGTGACGTCCAGGACATTCCTCAGGGGAGGCAACTTGAACTTGGCGAGATGATGCATTTTGAAGCTGGTTTACAACCACCTAGCGCTTTTTATTTAGGCTGTTTCTGCCTTCTTATTTTATTAGAGCTTTTATTTTAGTATTGTCGAATTTTCGAACTTGTATTTTTTTCTTCAATTAAACTTTAAAATTGACATCAACGGGAAGACATCGATTTTTAATATTAACATTAAATATATTTTTTTCACTTTTAAATTCACGAACTAATTTTTATTTATTTATTTATTCTTAATACTATATCGGAAGACTTCTTTACACTACTCTATGTTTATTACATTATAGTTTTAACGTGCCTTTGGTATTTGGAGCAGCCATTTTTTCCTTGATTTACGTTACTTTACTCATTGTTTCTGGAGAAACTTTATATGGTTGTATAGTTTTCACTAATGTGAGTCACTGGGCCGTTGTTTCGAAGTTTCACGGTTGGTTTTTGTTAGGTTTTATCATTTTTAAAACCGTATTCTTGGATACAATGGCTGCTCGGCACGGTGGGTCGTACTGTGGGGAGGTTTCACCCCGCGGCGCAGGGGAAGTGCGCCGTGAGACGATCGATAAATCGACTACATGCCAGCATTTCTCACGGAAGGAATGTCAATTTCTGCTGAAACGTTAAGTTAACAATATTACGCCTTTCTATAGAGAAACTGTTATGATTTAGATGGAAGCTTTACTCGTGTAGTAGATTCACGAGTCTTGATGGAATACGATGTGAAATCTGACCATTACGAAATAGTGTTTATTTACATATTCATTTTAGCTAGATATGCAAACTGGTACCTATTTAAGCAGAACTTTTAGTTTGAGATAGATAGTTGACCTATCCTTGCTTATAGTAATGTATTTATTAAATGTGTACCTACCTATATACCTAACCGATATACCTAACGGCTTACGTAATTTAGTACCTGCAAAGAGAATGAAACTTTCAGAAGCAACAATTGGGTTCAAATTACTAGGTGAAAGAGCAACAGCTTCTTCCACCTGTTTTATAGGATGATGGACACTTGATGATCTAGGTTTAGGCACACAGTTTATAGGTATGTAGATAAACCAGCCAAATGTAGGTAACAGTGATCAGTTCGAGTACTGATATTGCAGGCCCGTTGCCACTTGGGCTTGCTTATTGTATCGGCATCCTAATTGCGTAACACACTTACAATTATTACAATCTGAATGATTTTGAAAGATATTGCTAACCCATTGCTCCATATGTTCGAAAAAATTGTCTGCTCAACTATTTAACGCAATTAATGTTGTCAAACTGCCAAATTTAAAGCCATTGCTACTTTAAGTGTGGTACGCAATTACTGTGCAGCATTCAGTACGTATTAGGTAGGTACTTATACAATAGACGACGTGTAGGTATTTAGTAACCTAATCCGCTTAACTGTTCTAGTGAAGAGTCATAAAGAACGACACGTGTTTCACCTCTTAACAAGGCATCCTCAGGATGACGATTAACTTGTTGTGAACGCGGACACGACGTGTTGCCACGCCAAGTGCAACAACACGTCGTGTAGGTACACTGCGTTCGGCGCTTGGTGTGGCAACACGTCGTCGTCTCCGCGTTCGCAACAAGTCAATCGTCATCCTGAGGATGCCTCGTTGAGAGGTGCAAAACGTGTCGATTTCTTACAACGTTCTTTATGACTTTAAGAACAGTTAAGCGGATTATAGGTTACTAAATATACATCGTCTATTGTATTTTATGATGGTTTCCGCAAAGTTACGCCTGAGTTAATTAATTGTAAGAAGTTAAGTACGTAAAAATGTAGGTAGGCCTATTAGCAAAAATAATTATGCTTCTTGTTAGTAAAATAGTAACTAAATAGAGTCATAAAAATTTAAAAATGTTAACAGTATCACAGTAGGTACAATCTGGCAGTTAACTGTTGATTGGCAATCAATTAATTGCTGTTTAATTGAGTTTCGTTTGTTATGTACTGTGGTTTTACAGTCGGCGCTATGGCCCGCCCTGGTAAAGTGTTACTCCTGCTTGTTTTACTTCTATCATGTTTTTATACGTTTACTGTAAGTATCTACCATCATAAGTTATTTATTAAAGTCCGGTCGCGATGCAGAAAGAATTTCATACAATGACCTAACATTACTTAAATTATCTCTATCGCTCGCGTCAAATGTATTGCCGTCGCGTTCACACATTAGAATGACTGCCCTTATCGCGAGCGCGACGACGGTAAGGGCCGTCACCCACGGCGACTTTTTGTAGCGATGCAGTAGCGATGCTGTCGCGCGTCTACATCGATACAGTCGCGAAGCTGTGACTATGTATGAAGAATCCTGCGCGATAGTAGCGATGCAGAAGCGCGTTTACAAAACGTGCGACAGCATCGCTACAAAAAGTCGCCGTGGGCGAGCGCCCTTATACATTTGAGCGCGAGTGATAGAGATAAGTAATAAGGGGTCATTGTACGAAATTCTTTCTTCTTCGCGACCGGACTTTATACACATAAACATAATATCACATCTGCATTCCTGGAAGGGTTAGGCAGAGGTGTACCTATATTTCGCTAGTTATGTTTTTAGTCCTATGTAATAGGATAGGGGGCGAGCCTATTGCCACCAACCGGCCAAAAATACAGACTCCGAGCTGCTATTGAGAAATTCTAGAAACCCTTAGCTTGTAGCCCGTAGGTCAGCAGTAGCGGTTCGACAACTAGACCGATGAGGCAGTACGAGGCACTGGAGCATCCGTTTCAAGAGTACGTATAGGTACACTCCGACCGAACTTAGACCTGGTTAGCACGCCTACCCCCCCTAGCATAAACAAAGTAGGGCGCTGGTGTGTACCTTGGATTCGCAGTTTAGGACTTTTTCAAGAGCAGCGAGGATCTCATTGATGCCTCTCGATCATGTATTCTGCGGCTGTTCCGGCATGTCATTTAGCTAATGGAGCTGTGACGGAGCTGCTCGACCAAAACCAGCCGTACCAGCCTTGTAGTGCAGGATCGAGCGACGTATCGATGGGGCCAGGGAGAGTTCTTATTCTATTGAAGGTCCGTACTACGCTAGACCAGGTCAAGGTCTGAATGTGACCACCGACGCGACGTGCGGTCGGTGTCTTCCATCTACTAAACCCCCGATGTTTCTCCAAATACGTAGCTACCTTATGTAGAAGGTGATCTACTGTCAGTCGGTCACCTTCGCATCTCCTCCAATAAGTTACTTGTTCATTGGTCTGAAAGGGACAGAGATACATGAATATGATAATCTGTCTAGCCCCAGCAATTACTTACTATTCACGAAGTACTTAACTCTCCCATACCTCCATGTTCCAGCACTCGTACATACTAGCCAACCACCCATGCTGCCAGTCAGTCGGCGAGAACATAACCCTAGCTATGGTCATAGACGCGTACGAGATCTATGGTCATGACCCCACAGACAAGCTGGATCATCTGGCACACTACCAGATAGAGATGATGAAGATCAAAAGAGCTCCTGATCAGGTAAAGTGATTTTACGACCTCGGTGACGAAGTTGGGAGTGACCACATTCATTTATTTATTTATTTATTAAAACTTTATGCACAGGTAAAAAATACTGTACAAAGGCGGACTTAAGGCTGTCAGTCCACTGGAGCGGAGAGGAGAAAAGAGGAGCGGAGATGTGCCGATATTAACCAATAGAATCTTGACTCCGCTCCTAAGTTTAGATTTGATTGGTTAATAATGGCACATCTCCGCTCCTCTCCTCTCCGCTCCAGTGGAAAGGCAGTTATGCCTGGGGCATTTTCTACCAGTCAACCTTAGTTCATCATAGAATCCGCTTGAGCCAGTCAGAAAGATCGTTTTTAGGGTTCCGTACCCGAAGGGTGACAAACGGAACCCTATTCATAAGCCTCCGCTGTCCGTCTGTCTGTCAGCGAGCTCTATCTCATGAACCGTAATAGGTAGGCAGTTGAAAATTTCACAGATTGAGCATTTCTATTGCCGCAAGAGCAACAAATAATAAAATTAAAAATTAAAGGTGGGTCGCCATACAATAAAATTAAATTAAAAAAAAAAAAAAAAACTGACCCTGGCATGTGGGGTATCATTTTCTAGATCTCATCGAGTAGAGAATAAATATAATTATTATTTGTTTTTATCTTCAAAAATGATGAATTAGGGGGCCGTAGAAGTTGTCTGTTTTAGACCATTTTTGTACGAGCTCTATCTCAACAACTAAACAAATTAGGAATTTGAAACTTGTGTGTATCATGTAACATATACTGTTTATAATCAACAAATACTAAAAAAGCCGATTCATAACGTATTTTATATAATATGGGCGATTTTCTGCAACTTAAAAAAATAATTTTGTATTTCATGCTAATATTATGATATATAAATTCTACAGATAACTATTTAAAAGTCGGAGTAATGGCATGGAATTAGTAATTACCTACTATCATGGCAGCATATACTATTTCGATCATTTAAATTTCGATCATCCAAAAAGGTCTACAAAATAAACTTTCTTCACAAGATTTTAAATCCGGCCAGTATTTTTTGAGTTTAAGAACTTTATCGACTTTTTTCAAAGTATCCCTAGACGGTGTTGATGTGTGTACCTCATGTTAAAACTACACTCCAATAGACAATATATTCAGTAACATTGAAATGAATGCTGGCACATACAGTATACTATTCAGTTACCTTAAACCGTTGTGGATACAATTTCATATTGAGAAAAATTATTGGTGTAAAAATATTCGGCCACGGCGGCCAATCTCAACGGAGACTAGCCTTCGGCGCGGGAGATATTATAGTGCACAAGTGTGTGCGCAGACACGAGTGCACTCTCTCTTCCCTCACTCTTATAGTCCGATGGGATGTGTTAAAATAATAAGTAAGAAATAATAGATTTCTGTATGACTATCAAAAATAACGTAAATAAATACCTGTATTGACCCGTGCGTTTGCACTGGCGAAACATCACGACAAAACATGTTGAAAACTTGAAATCTCTTGTTCCTGTCAAACATTGTATGAAAAATTGACAGAAAATAGAAATTCCAACATGTTTTGTTGTGTATGTTTCGCCAGTGCAAACGCACAGTTATAATTAAAATTTGGCGTACAACTTACATTCTATTTTGTACAATATAGTCTGGTGTAGCAAGAGAAATCCTTTTATTTATAAGTAACTAGCTTTACCCGGCCCGGCTTCGCACGGTTAGCACTAAGTACTTATCTACGGCGCACCTACCTTTCCTAATTACCTATTTCTACCTAATTACCTACCCTACCTACCTACCCTACCCTACTTACCAGGGTAGGTAGGTACCTAACCTACCCTACCTACCCTACATATCTACCTGCTTACCTACCATATATACCTACTAATACTATGTTAGTAGCAAATAAATAACTTTGACTTTAGTTAATGCATGTTACTGGATAAAGTTAACTTAATATTTTTCTCTTAAAATAAATGAAATATTCTCCTACACCTATATTTTAACACAACATTTTTTCATTAAAATTAGACAATTTCTTTACAAATTTTTGTTTTTTTAAAGCGCCTCTGTTGTTACCTTTACGAAAGTATTACAAAAATTCATAGTGTTAAATCTTGTACGACATGGTATGGAACCCTTCGTGTGCGAGTCCGACTCGCACTTGACAGATTTTATTCTTTTATACTTTTCTACGCTGTTCCAATCCTGGGCAAAGGCCTCCTTCCACTCCTTCCATCTTTCGCTAGCCCGCGCGTCCTCGGGTTCTGTATTTCACCTGTATGTATGTATGTGAAGGCAGAAGGGTCCGACATCTTAAATGAAAGTAAGAAATATAGCATAAATCATCTTTTATTCCCAAAGCTTATTAACACACTAATTCAAATTATATTTCCAACGATTTTATTCTAATTCAGACTACAATTAATTCAGTATCTAAACGCTACAACATGTGCACCGGGCCGAGCCTGCGACAAGAATGATCCCCTCCTCGCTGCGCGCTCATTTATGTAGAGCGGCTCGAGTAGTAGGGAAAGTAGGCGAGGCCTTGTTTACGCATTCCACTGCGCAGCTGCGCCGTTCGGCCCGTTGCACGTGCTGTTTACAATAGCGACGCCGTCACGGCCATGCTGACGTGCGGACGTCCTCGTGCGCGGAGTCTCATCAAACAGTATCTAAAAGGACAGAACGATATTATTAATGTTCGTTCATCCTGACTAACAATTCATCCCTTGAGAGTTTGCTTATAATTCTGGACCGCTCGTAATTGAGCCTTCATGACTAGCAATCTGGTCCGGTTCACCCCTTCAGAGTTTGCTATTAATACTGGACCGCTCGTAATTGAGCCTTCATGACTTTAGCAATCTGGTCCGGTTCAACCCTTCAGAGTTTGCTACTAATACTGGTCCGCTCATTATTGAGCCTTCAGGACTTTAGCCATCTGGTCCGGTTTACCCCTTCAGAATGGGCTACTAATTCTGGACCGCTCGTTATTGAGCCTTCAGAAATTATCTTATCTTTTTATTTCTTTTTCATTTATCACTTAAAAACCCTGCAAAACTATTATCTCCTGGACCAGTCATTACCGACTTTACAGGGTCACTTCTTTTGCTAATTATTGTGACTGCTTTAGTAACAATAGCATTTGAATCTGAGTTGAGAGACTGTCGATACAGAACGTGACTTAAGATGTTTCGTATTTTCACCGATAGTTATTAAGGTACGTGAGTCAGCAGACATTGTACCACTATTAATTGATATAGTATCACTATTCACAGGCAATGGTATCACTGTTTGCCAAAGTTACATTACTGTTAGGATTGTGTTTTTTTTATTTCTGATTTGGTATTATCTCGTGGTTTGTTTCGTGAACATGGATATCATCATCATTACTACCCGCCGTCACGTCATCATAATTTTTCACGATACTTATCTACCAGAACATTTGGACCATGAGGTACTTTACGTAATTTTATGTGAGAATATTTATAGACCGTAAATTAGTTCCATAAATATATCTCAACTCGATCCGGTAATTTTTTTAAACGGTGGTCTCGAATGAAATATAAAAAAATCTTAAAAGCTGAATTATCATAAGAACTCCCACTTTATTTGATTAGATATTATTCGTTTCGGCGCGCCAAACAAATGAACTGGATTTTAACTGTTTTTTAGCAGAAACGAAATTTGTACAGCGTTTGTAACCACTTGACTATTCTAACTTTAAGTTGCTAAGTCATTGACTCAGAAGAGATTGAGCCTTGACCTGGTCACACGTTGCCGTGGCCGTCTTGGAAAACTTTAAACAGTTTCCGCACTCAGGTCGACCGCAGTAGAGACTATTGATGGTCGACGCTCCATAGATGGTCAACGCTCCATAGATGGGGTTTCTCGGATGGTTCCAATCCTCAATGTATAAGCGGCGTCTCCCCGCATACCATGGCCCACCTTTCATCTTGCGCCCTTTATATCTGCATCAGAGAATGGTGTTAGCATTGCGGAGTTCTCCACAGGAAATTTAAATTATATTTGCCATTGACACGCTAAGAAGAATATCGATTTTATCAAAGCAATTATAAGTATGATCACCCTTACGTTAGAAACGCGTTTACCTTAAACGGGCACAGCGTACTAACGCAACCACCAACATATATTAAGCCAACATGATCACCTGTGGTGCCAAGTAATAACGGTATCATTAGGTTTTTTTTTAACTGGGTCACAGATAATATAATACTACGTACAGATACCCAATCTCATACAAAGAAATGACACCTCTCTAAGTCGGGCTATTGACTGGCTACAGCGTAAATGTGGTACAGTTATCTATTGCAAAGAGCCCTAGAAGCAAAAAGGTTTTATCCTTTTTTTGTTGAAAATACGAGATTTAGGAGTTACAAAAGATAAATCAGCATTAAACAAAGAAGTTTTAATTTTTACTAATCTTATTTCAGCCAAAATCTTCCGTTTATCGCTTTTTAGTGACTGTTAATTTCATAATTGTTACCTATGCTGCCATCTATGATCTTTTTTCAAGACTAATTATAATTTGTTCGAATTAAGACCCCATGACTGGGTATAAATTTACGAACGTATGTAGCATAAATTGAAATTCCGTGTTCTAAAATATCATGACCAAATTCATCCGGGAATACAACGTCAATTATCTCAAGCACGTGGTTTTGTACCATGGTTGGACGTTTAAGTTGTAATGGGCACGCTTCTTTACTTGGTATAGTATGGTATTATTTATAGGTGTCAACTACTCTTTAGGATCATTTAATTTTGTTCATGAAATTGCTAACCTTTAACGAAATTTAAATTTATTACTATGTTTTAAAAGCTACATTCTGATCCAGAGTCAAATATAATAAGATAATCTGTATCACTTATCTGTCACACTTATATTCCACAAGCTGCTCTGAAGTACAATTCCGCTTGCTTGGTGGTCGGTGCTGGCGCTCGGTGTGGAGTCCTTCTTTCATCCAGCGCTCGGGGCAGGCGTTGGCCACTTATGCCCTGCTCACTCACACGGAACGACTGCACATCCAATCTCCACAACCCAGCAACCGGGCAGTACGACACCCCTTGTAAGACTGGTTGTCAGACCTTCAGGCTTCCGAAGACCCGCAACGACCGTCAAAGATCCACGAGTGTATCGGGACCAACAGCATAACTTGCTTTCCGAGGCCCGGAGGAGTATCGGCACGTAATAATGGTCACCCATTCACGGACCAATCCCGGCAAGCGCAGCCCAACGTGATGGCTCGACCCGTGCTCCCGTTATCACTTAGCCACGAGCTCCTACGTCACAATGAAGTCTACACCCTCTAATTTCTTTTTCTCAATAATCGATCTTGCCAGCAGAGAACAATGAAAAGTTTTACATTAAATTACTGTTGCTATCATTAGTGGACGGTGAAACCGATCCCACTTCTGATGAAGGCAGAAGGGTCCGACATCTTAAATGAAAGTAAGAAATATAGCATAAATCATCTTTTATTCCCAAAGCTTATTAACACACTAATTCAAATTATATTTCCAACGATTTTATTCTAATTCAGACTACAATTAATTCAGTATCTAAACGCTACAACATGTGCACCGGGCCGAGCCTGCGACAAGAATGATCCCCTCCTCGCTGTGCGCTCATTTATGTAGAGCGGCTCGAGTAGTAGGGAAAGTAGGCGAGGCCTTGTTTACGCATTCCACTGCGCAGCTGCGCCGTTCGGCCCGTTGCACGTGCTGTTTACAATAGCGACGCCGTCATATGTATGTATGTGTGTAGGTACCTATGTATGTATGTATATTCCCTCGTAACTACTAAACGGCTGAACCGATTTTGTTGAATGATATGTCGTTAGATTCGTCTTAATTGGTTGTATTAAAATTAATTAAAAAAAAAAACAACATACCGGTTTTTCTTGTATTTTTTATTTAAAAAAAATATTTTCAGGTTTTAGTTTTTTATCATTTCTCATTCCAAATTACATTTAAACATATAATTTGTATATATTATCCTCCTTTATCCTTTTCCTTTATATATATCCTCCTTTTGGGGAAGTAGGTTAAAAAAAACGTAGTTGGATGGAAATTCAACAGTTCAAATAATATTAAGAGTTTCCTTCTGTTAATTAAAACGGGCATTACTTTAAAGTAATGCCTTTCTTATTAGAAAATGTTTCTGTAATAAATAAGGATACTGGATAAGTCACCGTTATAAGTTTTTATAGAAAACGGAATACTGTAAATACCAACGGAGCTGAGGAGGGGGCAGGTATTCAGAAAAAGTTATAAGATTTTTTATATTGCGCAGTGTTGCGTTGGCGATTGGCGATATTAAAAAACGTAAATATGTTGGCGGCTGGCCATTTCTGATAACCTAGATATAGGTACTGGCAACGAATGAGGTTTTAGTTCGAGATTTAAAATCTGTTAATAAATATTATGGATAAGTAATATCTCTGATCTGTCGTGTTTTTTAAATCTATTTAAAAGGTCCCATGAAATGCCCTAAATGCTATGAGACGCCATAAAGACTGCTGTGGCAGGTACTGGTCACAGATAATTGAATTAGCAAGCGAAACCGAAAACGTAATGTTTACACACTTATCGATCGATATGTAAACATAATCAAACAAAAAATAAATTAATTTGATAAGTTTTTTTTGGGGTCATCATCAGATATTCTCAACCCATATTTTAAGTAACAACAAAAGAAGCGGGCGCTGAACTCAAAAAAAAGTCGACAACTTTAAAAAAAAAATTGTATGACGGTATTATTTTAAATTTTTAATGATAGAACGATACCCGGACACGTCTGCAGAGTTTCGCTAGCTAATTTAATTTGACCCTGTTATGTAAAAAAAAACCCTGTGTGCTCCTAAAGGGGTATATAGGTACTGCAATAACATTATGAAAAAGACTATTATTTTTATTATTTCTAATAAAAAAGTTATTGCTATTTAAAATTCACATTTTTAGTACCAAAAATTAGGTACCCCAAATCCATAAAAAAATTGCAAATTTTCAACAGGGGTCATAAGTTATTATGACTTTTAGGCATCCGCTAAACGAAGACCGCCCGCGCCCAGTGTAAAATTTCCATTGAAAAAACAAGCGGCGATTTTTTGTTGATTCTTTTGCCTGAACATTTCCGCTTAAATAGACTCTCAGTACGATATCTAACAACACTCTCACGGATCGGACAGGGTTTTTTAACATGTTGTATAACACCGTATTATAAAACAGTTTGTAATAATGGTTTTCTCATCTTATCAATAATTTTATTTCAGTACATAATAAACGAACACGTCCACATAGCAACGGATCACCTGGCAAGATTCATTCACATGCACATAAAGGAACTAAAGGTAGGTGTGTAGGTAATTAAGTGTTCACGTTGCTAATTCCCATAAGGTACAATTCCGTAGTCGACTGCAGGCAGCAGCAGCAGCGACGTGTCGGCGCGACACTCTGGTTTCTCTGTAGGTATTATTATGAAATCGAATTGAATTTCTATGAAGTCGCTTGCTGCTGTCGGCTACGGAATTGTACGTTTACGGGTTAGGTACCTGAATGATCATCAATTTAGACCAGCTTGGCGAATGCTGGTTTCCCTCGACTTAACTTTCGTACTTTCATTTTTACTATGTAGGTACCTACCTACTTATATTACTTGACCAATATCTTTAGTATTTGGAAAAATTTGTAATTGGACAAAAAGACGATTTGACAAATTACAGCTTTGACCAATATCAAAGACGAATTGCCGATTTGATAAATATCAGACTTGACCAATGTCGTGTAGCCCAAACCGAGGGCTCTGTTACCAGAAAAGTCATGCATAGCATATTAGGTAGGTATTTGCGCGTATTTACCTGGGAGAAGGCACCCTATGTGAGAACACGTACATAAATACTCTAAAAATTCCGAAATGTTTCGATTTCAAACATTTTTTTAACCATGTAGGTATGTATTATGGCCAGGCCAGAACTCGAGGTCACTCGTGGGTACAAAACTTTTGTCACTTTTGTAACCAATGTGTATTTAGGATCCGTTTGCTTGTTTTCGCGAACCCTATCTCAAATTAAATGGGCTGAACTCCAAATGGAACGGACAAGTTAAACAACTACGTCGATTTCGGAATCAAATCAATTTCAAACCGGTGAAGAAAAATATCGTGAGGATACTTCGAAGACATGTGACATTCACCAAACCGCACTCGGCCCGCGTGGTGGATTATGGTCCATCCCCTCTTACAGAGGAGGCCTAAGTATGTCATTAAGTGGGAACATTATAGGGTGATTGCGGCGTCCCACAGGGCGCACCTACTCACTACCTATGAGTAATTGAAATAGCTTGCATTGAGCTTGAGCAGTTCATTGTATTGAGTGTGTACAGGCCCCCATGTGCTTCATATGATATTTTTGAGAAATATATGGAAGAAGTATTATTAAAGACTTGTAACAGTAATAAAACAGTTGTTGTCTGTGGAGATTTCAACATTAATATACTGGAAAAATCTGCTGTAGTAAATAAATTCATAACTTTATTAAAATCATATAATTTGTACAATATTTTCTTCGAGCCGACTAGAATAACTGCCACTAGTGCTACCTGTATTGACAATATTTTTACAAACTTAAAACCTTCTAGCCATTTAATTATAAATGAGTTGGACTCTGATCACTGTGGCCAGTTAGTCACTTTCCCTCAGAAAGCAGTCAGAGCTCAAAGAAAACTTGTGAGTTTTGTTCCTGTAAATAAAAGTCGATTAGGACAATTTAAAAATAATTTAATGGAAAAACTACCAGGTTTGCCTTATCACGACGACCCGGATAAAGCTTATACTTTATTATTTAACCTCATCAATTGTGAGTTTAGGAAGGTTTTCACCCCAAAAACATTGCCTGTTTGTGATCGCGTTATATTTAGTGATTGGGCAACACCAGGTATTTACAAAAGTAGGCAAAGGTTATTTGAATTGTATCATGAAAAAACATACAACCATGATGAAACTTTTAAAGAATATGTTAAGAAATATTCTAAAACTTTTAAAAGAGCCTGTTCCTCAGCAAAAGCCATTCACATTAAAAATAAAATAATATCTTCTGGAAATAAAATTAAAACAACTTGGAATATTATTAATTCAGAAACGGGAAGAACGACAGTACGGAATCGTGACTTCCATCTAAAAATTAATGATGTAGATATTAAGGCAGACGTAGAGGTGGCAACTGAGTTTGAAAATTTCTTCACTAATATTCCCATTTTAACAACCAAAACTCTGTCATCGTCATCCTCCACTTCTGCTTACTCAATACTAAAAGAATGTGTACCAGAATGTGAAAAACTTTTTGAATTCAAAATTGCTACTGCTAAAGACATTATAGAATCTTTTAAGGATCTTGATGTGAAAAAAACTGCTGACCTTTGGGGATTATCAGTACATACCATGTCTTCAATAATTGATGTTATTTCACCCTTTTTAGCAATTGTTTTTAACTCTTGTATTGCATCTGGTGTATTTCCTGATCTGATGAAACTTAGCAAAGTGATTCCACTGTTCAAATCTGGCAGCACAACTGATCCCACAAATTTTCGGCCTATTTCGATATTACCTACTTTGAGTAAGATCTTTGAAAAATTAATTTTGAAACAAATGTTAGGACATTTCAATGCACTTAATTTACTACATCTGAAACAGTTTGGTTTTACAAAGGGTCGTTCAACTACAGACGCGGGCGTGGAGTTACTGAAGAGCATATTCGAGGCCTGGGAGGAATCGCAAGATGCTCTTGGCATTTTCTGCGACTTGTCCAAGGCTTTCGATTGCGTACATCATGATACACTCATCAGGAAACTGTACCACTATGGTATGAGGGACAAGGCTCTCGACCTTTTGACTTCTTATCTGAACAATAGAATTCAAAGGGTCGATGTTAATGGCAAGAGATCTTCAGGATCCGCGGTCACCATGGGCGTTCCGCAGGGTTCAATTCTAGGTCCTTTCTTATTTTTGATTTATATAAACGACTTATCTTACCATATAAGGGATAATCACAAGATCGTATTATTTGCAGATGACACTTCCCTTATTTTTAAAATCAAACGTCAGTTAGTCAACTTTGAGCAAGTTAACGATGCACTCTCTAAAGTGGTGCATTGGTTTAATGTAAATAATCTTCTCCTGAATGAAAAAAAGACTAAACTCATTAAATTTTCAACGCCAAATGTCAGGCAGCTAACTACCAAGGTTCAAGTTAATGGAATAGAACTGAACCCTGTTGAGTCGACAGTTTTTCTTGGAATCACTATTGACGGTAAATTGCAATGGGGCCCACACATAGAAAAATTGTCAGGAAGGCTAAGTTCGGCCGCCTATGCTGTTAAAAAAATTAGACAGATAACGGACGTAGATACAGCCAGAATTGTTTATTTTAGTTATTTTCATAGTCTTATGTCATATGGGATTCTTCTCTGGGGAACCTGTTCGGACATTAATACTATCTTTGTTCTACAGAAAAGGGCTGTTCGAGCCATTTACAACCTAGGTCCGAGAGATTCCCTTCGAGAAAAATTCAAAGAAATAGGCATTCTGACTGTAGCTTCTCAATATATATTAGAAAACCTATTGTATGTACAGAAAAATATATCAAATTTTAAGAAAATGTCCGATATTCATAGTTTAAATACCAGGAATAAACACAACCTTGCTGTACATCACACTCGTCTCCACAGAGTAAGCAACTCGTTCATGGGTCAATGTATACGCTTTTACAACAAACTTCCCATTGACATTCGAAACTTACCCATTAAACGATTTAAAAACTTCATTAAAACCAAACTTTGTAAAAAAGGGTATTATAGAATTTCCGATTATTTAGAAGATAAAAAAGCATGGGATTGAGCTGCTCGCTCTGCTAAACCTTGTAATAAAACCTTGAAAATTGACATTATAATTATTCAGTAAAATCATCAAATTATACCAGTTTTATATAAACATTGACATTGTTGAATATTACATACAAAATGACATGATTACTTTGTAAAGTATTATATTATTTTAATTATTGTGAATGTGAGGACTATGTGGATATTTTTTTTTTTTTTTTCTCTTCTCTATTTTCTTTTCTTTCTCAGTTAGTTTTAATTTAATGATGGTCTGGCAGTTTGAGTAGTTTATGCGGCCTACCCAAATGTCCTTTCTTTGGTACTGTTCGTCGAGTTGAGCTCCTTAAGTTCAGAGTTGAGCTCCGCGATTACTGACAAATGCTTGCACTGACTGGACAGGTCCACTCAAAGCTGTATGGTTCTTTCCTCAAAAGACCATTTCAGACATTAGTCTACATGGTCCTCATATGGCCTGACCAAGATTATGTCTGGACTTTAAAAGAGACTGTGACCTCTGAGTTTGTTTCGGCCTTTCTTCTCAGAGTAGTCAGATAGGAAACGCCGAACTCATCTAGCTAATTTTTAACATACATTTTAATATGACGTGTAAAAGTGATTCCAATATCCTATTTACAGAATAAACAATTTCATTTCATTTCATTTCATTTCATTTCATTTCATTATGTCTCCAATATTACCCAGTCAGCAAGGAGGTGCCAAGTTCGGCGCTCTTAAGGTAGTGAGTGGAACTAACTACGCAAGGAGCATCGAACCACAGATAAATTAAAGTCAGATCAAACGAACTAGTACCTATAGCTGGCCGAAACAAAACATCCCCTGTTCACAAATATCTTTTGACGGGAATCGAATCATTGCAAGCAAGTAGGCGTACTTGTGGCTCGGCGACTTTTCTGACCCGTGTGTCATACTAAGTACGCGTAGTTTAAAACCGCTGAGTAAGTTCGTCGTCGATCCAACAGGTTTAAAATTTTGCTCGGAGTCCGCCTTGGTTTGTAGTTTTCTACGTATCATCGCCGCGAGTCGCGAGCCGCCATGTTATTTCGACATTTGTGTAATATTTGTTTAGTTTGGTTCAGAAAATTCGACAACATCGCGATACAGTGTGAGCAAGCTTCACGTGTGTCACCGATGGCGAGCCGAGTACGTTCGCGAACTTAAAGTTTGAACTTTGAAGGCCCAACGTGACCATCGTCGCTATTCTGTCGTCCGTGGAGAAGGCGCCCTAAAGGCAGGCCAGGAATCACATGCGTTTAATTGTTTCCAGGTTCTATTGATAGCATTAGATGATACGATAGATAACATGCTAACAATGTATGACAATCATAACGCTATCAAGACGGAGAGGATAGCCACTTTCAACTATGCGTCAGGGGGCTCCGTGCCTTCGGAGTTCTATATGAGTCAAGGTAAGGTTTTAATCCTAACTAATAAATGCGAAAGTGAGTTTGTTTGTTTGTTGCGCTTTCACGCTGAAACGGCTGAACAGATTTGGATGGAATTTCGCTCAATGGTAGACCACGACCTGCACCCTAATTACGTAATGCACGATCAATAATAAATTGAAATGAATTGAAACAGATTGCTAGTCCATTGCTTCATAAGTTCGAAATAAAAAAAATTGAGCAGATTTTTTTTTCGAACTTATCAAGCAATGGACTAGCAATCTGTTTCAATTCATTTCAATTTATTATTGATCGTGCATTACGTAATTAGGGTACTGGATTAAGACATATGCTACTTTTTATTCCGGTATTCGTACGGGATCGAGACTTATGCGAGTGAAACCGCGGGGCACACCTAGTACGGAATAAGTGGAAAAGAATAAGATAATTTATTAGTTACTAGCTTTTGCCCGCGTGGATGTCGGAAATTATCCATGGCAATATCCTACTCCCGGGACAGAACGTAAACGTAACCCAGGTAATGGTCTACCCATGTGCCTCAACCAAATCTATTCAGCCGTTTTAGCGATAAATCGTAACAAACAAACTCACGTTCGTATTTATAATATTAAATAATATAATATAAACTAGGATCTTATTCATCTCATATTCTTTTTTAACTGAATAATATGTATTAATGCACCATAGCAGTTTTAATACTTGATCGGTCGCTGTTGCAGACCCCATATCCTAAATTTATAAAAGGGTGAACCAGACTCTACAGCTAGAAATAAGGTCAGTACCTATAGAAGGTAGGCTGGTACTACCTATCACTACCTACCGGTTTACCTATTAGAATTGTATACAAATTGAACACAGCCATTAATCTGTGGGATTGTGGGCAAATGGAGTTTTTCTGTAAATACTTACCTATACTTACCTACTAAGAATTTCAACAAAATCTGCTTTCGAAAACTACCTATTCTTGATTTGCACGACCAGTGTTTTATTAAACGACTAGTGGTCCACATTAACACTGGATCGCAAGCAAGACCTTTGCCCAGCAATGTGATGATACAAGCTAACAGTAACAGTAATTACACAATAATTTTCTTCACTCACCCAAAGTCACCTAATTTATCGACAAAAGGCTTCTTCCAGAGTTCTACTGTGGCAAGAACGTATACATCTTCTTGTCGGAGCTGTACAGCGATATCTACGACATGGGCAGAGGACCCACACCTTACTGCAAGGGCCGAGCCTTCCACTTCATTGGTTTCGTGCACTTTATGGACGACACACGATACTTTCTAGAAGAAGACCCCAATGTAGTCTTCTCTATGGATAACTTTGTTCATGGACTGGAGTGTAATATCGGGATTTGTGTGTTCAGGTAATTAAATTAAGCATACATAAGCATACGCCAAATTTTATACATTCCGTAATTACACGCCTTGTTCTTATTTATGAATAATAGCGGTCCTAAAATTGATCCCTGTGGTACTCCACAAACATTAGCTAAGTGACTTGTATACTGATTCATTACCTTTAAACTCTTGTTCGCTATACAGAAAATACAGAACGCCACGGTGGCCACGCACGTGCATCAGCACATTCTTTCTTTGCTTTGGTTGTGAAGTAAAAGTTATTTTATATGAAAAGCATAATTTGAGTCTATTTCACGACCAGTTCAGATTTGGTTAAAAGTAGACTGTTTTCCTTATGACATTGAGTTCAATTTGCCACGTAATTTCAACCCTAAAGCCATTTCTTCCGCTATTCCCAGGTTCCCATTCAAGAAGAGCCTGCAGCATATCCGCGACGTGTCCACTCTACCGAAGGCTATCGTCAAGTGTGGCACAGAGATGTACAAGCTGCCGCCGTTGACTGCCGCCTCGTGCATCATCACGTCAGGGTCCTTTATACTGGACTTCAATATACAGGGCGTCAGGTTTAGGCATTATGATTATTTGCTGGTACGTGTTCTAGCATAGAACTATTGGCTAAGCAAAATTTTTTTTCAAGGAAAGGAGAAGGGATGGGCATTAGTATCAATAGGTTAACTCATCCGATATAAATAAAACGTGTGTGGTCGGGGGACCATAAAACGTCCTAATCCAAGACATTATTACTCATTTACTTTCAAACTCAAACTCAAAGCATTTATTTCAATTAAACCATATACAGGCACTTTTGAATTGTCAAGGAGTCGGTCAGTCAGAAATATGAAGCTAGTTGCCCATTCCAAAGCGTAGTAGGTACCAATGGAGAAGAACGGGCAAGAAACTCCACGGACACTCTTTTAAATAAATAATTGTTACAAAATATATGTGGTTACATCATTCATGTATAAATTATACATGTGAGAACAATGTAAAAAAGATGCGATACTTATTATTATTGTCTACCGCTAGCACCAATATGTTCTAATCCAGGACATATTGCTCATTTATTTATTATTGTCCACCCTGTCGACCCTTGTGCCAAATTTCATCCAAATCCGTTCAGCCGTTTTAGCGTGAAAGAAGCGTAACAAACAAATAATACAAATAATCAAATCTTTTCTCTTTATATTATAATAATATAAAATATAAGGTCCCATTCAAATAGCTGGACAAACTTTTACAAATCATTCAGACCACCTAAATGAGGACAATGGAAAAAAAAATAAGAAAAACGCATTGGATACTTACAAGAAAAAAACGAAAATACACTAAAAATGTTGGTTAAGGGGGATGCGCCAAGGTACCCCGCGAAATTCAAATATTCTAACGTTTTTTGCAATTTGCAGGTCAGTGTCAGGTTGTATCTTGATTAAAATATGATTTGAGAGCGTAACAAATATGGCTTTACAGAATTATAATCATTAGAAACAGCAATACCCTGACGCTTTCGCCTTAACCAATGCCATTTATTATTTTAGGTCAAAATAAATTCACTTTAATCAATGTTTTTTTACCCGACTACAGCAAAGCAAAAAGGAAGGGTTATGATTTTATGTTTGCTTTTTTGCTTGGATGTTTGGTTAGACATAATGAACAATTTGTCCATCTATTTTAATGGGACCTTGTATATAAAACTTAAGGGGAATATTTATTAAACAATGGTTAGACCTGCTGTCTTGTATGGATCAGAATGTTGGGCCACAAAAGGGATGAATGAAAGGCAATTGCATGCAGCTGAGATGTGAATGCTCAGAGGGATGTGTGGTGTTACAGGAATGGATAGAATAAGAAATGAGTATACAATGTGGAGACTACCATACAACAAAAAATTTAAATACTGGCACTATTAATGCTTAAGAGTATTTTGGAACTGTCAAATAAAACCTAGCTTCGAAAAAAAAGAACGAGTTTTTCAAACAAATTAAATGTAATGTAAGCCGGATCCACCCTAAGCCTATAAATTCCGTTTATCCAACTAGGCCTAGGGTGAATTCTCGGGCATACATTTCAGAATATCCACCTTAGGGTGGATTTTTGGGGTGGATAAACGAAATAGCCCGAGCCGACTATGGATTTTGCCGAGCTATAATGACTAAACTATTGAATATATTCAATTGAATTTTTGTATACAGAATGAGAACGTCATTATGGACACACCATTTATTTTTTTGTTGTATTGTCGTCTCCACCTTGTATAAGAGCAAGTCTGAGTCGGCACCGGTGACCGAAAAGTTGTGCGGAAATCGGTATATGTATAATTTTTTTTTATAGATAGTTCAGATATTTTATTATTATTCCAGTTGATGCCAAACGGCCAGGCCTACTACACTAAAGAGAAGTATTCTCCGTTGCACTGCGATCATCATGTTTGTGAGTGGAACTACACCAACTTTTATGGCGGTAAGTTATGCTATGTTCTTTAAATTACGCTTTAAGGTAAATTAGATAAACAAAAGATTTTAATTTGACTAATTTATTGATTTCTATTCTAAAACAGAATATTATTTAGAATTATTATTTTTTGTTTATTATCTTTTTTGCCATTTTTTTAATATTTTATTTGCTTTTAATTATTGTAGAAATTAAGTATAAATTGTATCAAGGTTAACCTTCTCATGCTGATCCATGTAACTGGAGAAACTTTGAGCCCTGTACAGGATGTCCTCGTTTAGGGATCGAGACCTCATTGATGTAACATGTAGTAGGTACTGAAGTTTGGAAATGAATTACTATTATTACTATGCATTATATTATTTTAGGTTTTGTTTTTTATATGGGATGCCCTTGGGATTCCTACAATATTTATTATGATTGGTAATAAATTAGTAATGATAGCGGTCAGTAACTACCCATTCGTTGGCACCTTTTAGATTGGAAGCCCTAGAATAGTTAATTTTATGCTCCAGGTCCTTTCATAATCCCTGGTGACCCTGGCACGGGGTTGTCTCCGGTTCCTCCTTTCATCGAACAGACCTCAGAAGCGTTCATGCTGGGTTCTACAGACGCGCCCGGAGACGAATCCAACATTACTTGTAAGTAATAAGTAGTATCTCTAGGTCATCATCATCCTCTGGTCCTTAGGCTTCCAGAGGGCCTAGTGTGAGTTTCATTTAACCTTCTCGATCATACGCATCGAGCGCGTTCGGCGTTCCGATTGGCCCTTCACCGGTGAAGGCCGGCCGGCTGCCAATCGGAGTGACGAACGCGGTCGATGCGTTTGATCGAGATGGTAAAATGAAACTCACACTAAGCGTTCAGTACATGACGCTGGAGCCGCAAGTTTGTGTATATACGAATGAATATCGAACATGCACCGCACCGGAACCGCGTGTACACTGCTAATAATGCCTATGTGATCATTATGGGACCCAGTCGGGCACAGCAAAATACTAGGAGAGAGTAAGCTTTGAAAAACTTAGCTTATCTTATATTAGGGTTTTTACTGTATTACTAAATACTTATTAGATATGCACTTATGTATATCTTTTTACATACATATTTCTATTAGCCATTAACTCAGTAGGCGCTGCTTTTCTAAAGTCCCCGTCACGAGGAGTTATAAATTTTGTAAATAAAGAATTTCTACTAATATAGTAACATACGTGTAATACGAAACTAACGAGCAATTTCACTTGGTTTCATATTACAAGTAAGATGTTAATTTGAGTTGATTGAATTTGGGATTATTTGTTGCGCTACGTAACTTAGTAGAAGTTCTTTGTTTACAATATTTATAGTTTCTCGTGGCGGGGACTTTAGCTATACCATCTTTCACACAATCATCCATCGTTTCTTTGATCTTCCTCTGCTCTTATATAAATCAACCACATTCATACTCAAAACTTTCCTCCATTCCTAAACAGGGAGAAAACAGTTTTAAAATATTATTCTTTCTTTATATTTAAAGATAAAATATAGTGTGTGTTTTTAAAGATATTTTGCACCAAAAAAATACAAGTGACTTTGGGTAGGGGGAGGGGTTAGTCTTAAACCTCACTACGTATCACCGTAGCGGCGTAGGCGGGGGGTTAAAAATTTGCAAAAAAACCTCACGTGAATAATGGACGACCCCTTACCTCCTCTTAGTGAAAGTGGGAAATAAATGCAATGTTTTTAGATTCGCTGGACGGCTGCTGGTACATGTTCCCTCCAAACTACGGCTCAATCGCCGGCATCAGCTACCTGGACCCGCTCACTGTCAACGAGTATCGATTCACTTGTCAAGGTTCCGGGAATAAGGTAATGAAAAGAAAAAAAAAATGCGTTTATGGTATTACAGCAAAAAAAAGTCGCCTTAAAACTATAAATAACAGAAAACAATCCTTTATGTAACTGGGGGTCTCACCTGGCGGGGACAGACCGCCAAGATGTCGTGAAGAAGCGACGTTATAGGATTTAGCGTCGCGGCGCCCCTACAGATAAGCTCATAGCAACCATTTACACAGACGCAGCTTGCCTGCCTTGCGAAGCCCTGACCCCGCTCGCCACGCCTCCAAGCGGGGGCGTCGCTATATATCGTACCGTTATGTAACATAACATTCATAGAACTTTGGCCGCAATTTCGGTCACAGAAGCTCCGACGAAGATGTGACGTGCAAACTAAAGTATAAACAGTTTGATCGAAAGTAGTCGGATGGGCACGTCGTGTGGCGAGTTGGTTGTTGCGGCCAAGTGCAAGATATTTCGCAATTTATTTGCCAAACACGAGTTTTAGGAAAAACAACCGTAAGACCTACACATAAGGTCCAGTTTGCACTACCACTACATTTTTTTTTAATGCATTTTTCAACAGTACTAGTCAGTCTAAAATCAACTTTATTTACACTTGCATATGGTTGATGTTTGTTTAAGTGTAAATAATATCAATTGGAAACAACGTTATAAATAGACCTTAAGTGTTGGGTTTGTATGTATAGTGCACACTGTGGTAGTACTAGCTTAGTTCGCGAGGTCCCGAAGGTATAATTCGATAAAGCATAAGAACATACGGCGTAATTGAGCGTTACCTTGTTAAGTGGGCCCTGGATTTTTGAAAAAGCTTTACTAAACAATGAAGTCCCGAAACTTTTGTATTGAAATACCTCTGTAACTGGGAATAATTTTAATAAACCTTTTAAGCAATTGAGAATACATTTGTTAGATTTTTCGAAAAATACAAAAGTCATTTATTCAAACTAGGCTGAGAATCAGCACTTTTCGAACGTCAAAATTACATAAGACAGTCCCCCAAAAACGCCCGCCCTTCACCACTTCCTAGTGCTTTACAAAATACGAAATAGGTAAAAGTCTAAAAAATGTATTCTCAGTTGCTAAAAAGGTTTAGTAAAATTAAAGCCTGTTTAATTAATTATAATAAAAGACTGTAGGTCTATGTAAGACAACTAATAATAATTTTTTGAATTTATATTTATAATGTATTTTTTGAATTTATATTTTAAAATATAATTTATAAGTATTAAAATAAAAAAAGGAGATAATAAATATATCGTTAAAAAAAAAGAAAACGTCCTCAATGAATGGAAAACGGACTCTGTAAATAACACAGGTGATATTTTACCTCTGACTATTTGGAAAACTGGGTAAATGAAAAGCCTCGTTTAAGTGATAAATAATCCTAGGTTCCTTGAGATCCCACTTATCCAGGTTCCACTGTATTTATAATTCCTGACTTCCTGTATCTCGTGCGTGTTTCTTCCAGGGTCTGTACTGGTACCCTCAGTGGATGGGCGCGTCCCCGCACCACCCCTACCCCGCCGCGGGCGACTCGGGCAGCTCGATCAACCGCCCGGTGGACCCCATCTTCTACCCGCACCAGCAGGGGAGCCCTGCCTCCTCCATCATGATGCCGGAAGTACACTAAATATATGCTTGTTTGTATTGTCCGTGTTTCATTGTTACATACTCACGCCTTTTTCCTATGGGTATAGGCAGAAACTTCAGAACTTCACCTGCTACGATCCCTACATACCTATTCCTTTTACGATCATAACATCATGAATCATCACACGCACGCCGGTTGCGAGTACTACGCACCTGAACTTTCTGAAGAACATCACCAATAAGGTAACTAAGGAAAAGAGATGGCTCAAACCTGACTAATAAAAAAATCCGGAGTCACACGTAATTTATTCGATTTATGCCCTGACACGAGTGACTCCCGGATTTTTAATCAGTCTGTCTGTGATATCTTGTTTATAGGTACCTTTTTAGTTGACTTTTTGTCGTACTTGGGTTTTAGTTTTTAAAACTTTTATTTTTATTTAATTTATTTTGGGTTTTTAATATATAAAATGTGCTCGTCAAGCCCTTTCATTTGATACCCAAGAAGGCATAATTAAAACAAATGTTTTTAGTTCATGTCATGTCCTCTAGAGGGCGCATTATTGAATTTAATCGTCACATAGCCTATAACCAGCGGATGATCAAGACGCTTCCAACGATACCTCATTTGTCAAATTAAGACCAGAAGTTCAGAAGTTATGAAGTAACAGATTAACATACAAACATACGTATATGTATACCAGTCAAAATCATAACCCACCTTTTTGCTTCGTCGTAGTCGGGTAAAAAGAGATGGCTCAAACTCATCCATACTATAATTTCGTTAATATTATAAATGCGAAAGAAACTGCTTTTCACGCTGAACAGATTTCGATGAAATTGGGCACACAGGTAGTCCATGACCTGCATAATGTTAGGACTAGGGCATGCTATCCGGATATCCGAATTATCCGGATATTCGTCGAAAATATTATCCGGATATCATTTATTTTACTATCCGGATTAAACGAATGTTACGGACTTTTGTTCCATTTTCCTTTTGATAATATAACATTTAACGTTGTGTTTGAATAAAAAATATTTATATATATTCCGACGAACTGAGAACCTCCTCCTTTTTTTGAAGTCTGTTAAAAATAGGTATTCGCGATCGTGACAATTCGTGCTTTGATGCTATATCTTCAAAAATCCATCTAATGACACAATTACTATGTAGATTCATCATAAAGCAGCTGCATAACGAGTGTGTAGGTAGATATACGTACTTTAGTGTTAGTGGTTGAAACAATATAGCAAATAAAACCCTCAACTACGATTTTTTATAACTTTTATTCATATTCATAATAATCATAATTTACACAAACATAACGATACCTAGAGTCAACTCATTTAGTTGAGTTTTAACCTAAATATATTTAAAATAAATGTCGAGTTAAATGTAAGATAACTTTATTGCACTTAATTTTAATATTTATTTAACCAAACGTTTTAAAAAAGTACACTTGGAGAAACACGTTAACTTTTGACTGACAATGAATGTTTCAAGACCCCAATTCCATATTTTTTTCCTGTATAAATGACCACATTATGTAGCATCTGTTTTCGATGTCCATTGACCCATTCAGTAAAGAATACACCAATCACAGTAGCGAATAATCTTTCATTGGACATCTAACAAGACAGAAGATAGTCATTCTATAAAGGAATAATACAATCTTTATAGCGTACGAAATAGAGTTCAAAATTCGATACTTATAGGAATTGGTGTCCAGAGTCAGGATCGAAGGACATTCGATTCCGTCTAATGTTGCCTAAAATCGAGATTTGCTTTAGAATATTCTAGAATAATTTTATATAGCAATAGGCTTGGCTTTACAACAAGATGATGGCAGGCTTAGTATGCTTATTAATACAATTAATGTTACGAATAAATCCATTTAATTTAAAATTGATTGATATAGACGGTTTTAATACTATTCGTTTTAATTATCATGAAAAAATATTTATAAGCTCATAAGGCAGCATTTTCTTATCGACAATTTGAATAACATTCTTTACTGATTTCTGGCAACACTAGTTACACTTGCCAGGTCAGCCCGTTCATTAGTTAGATGTTACCAGCGCACAAAATTATTACTATTATCTACTTACAACTATTTCAGAGACCTATTTAGTGGGATATCACACTTCAAATATTATTGTACCACTTGCAAGATTTGTAAGCAATTTGTAAATAATTCGTAGGACAGTAAACTCGCCGGCTAAAACTTATGGAAACAATTTAGTTAAATATTTAAAACTTTATAGAAACAAACAAATTGTTATTGAATGCAAGTATAGTACACCTGTCACTTACCTTTTATATCAATGGACTTAAATTTTTAATATATTATTTATAATTCTTTAACTACCTACGCTTCATATATGCAGATTTTTACAGGTGTTTTAATAGTGCAGACATTCACATTATCGATATCGATGTAAAACATATTTTAATGTTTTATACAGTTCCCGCAGACGAGTTTAGGCAGCATAATAGTGGAATGACTAAAAAATAAATTCGTTAGAAATAAACTCTTATATACCCATGTTAGTAACTTAAGGAGGTGGATACACGCATACATAGACAAAGAAATAAGACCTTTTCGGTGATAATCTTTGAAAATGTGAAGTAAAAGTAAATGCAATAGGATAGGGGCCGGTATGGCTCGAGAAATGTGCACTTATACTAAATAATACGTACTGTTTGTTGGTAAAAAATGTTGATAGACATTTAAATTAATCTTGAAGGACAATACATGTAGGTATAAAGCTCTAAAACATCAAATTAATTATGAATAAAAAAGTTTTTATGCGGCTTTGAAGCCGACATATTGGCCATAATTTTGATGTCATCATTATTCCAAATATGAATTTACGAAAATCTAAAAAGCTACCTGACCTTTATACAAAAAAGTGCAGGTTGGTTTTAGAAGAAGTGTTGGTTGATATATAATTGAAGTAAATCGGTAGTCGGCCCTTTCCAAGATGAACGGTGTCTTTAGTCGTCAAAATTAACATTGTGCGGTGTTTTCTTTAGTTCTTCCCCAAAGAGTCTTTAATTATAATCGCCTATCGACATTTTTATCTACAACACTATGTATTATTACTAAAAATATATCTATTATACATCATGGTCAGTCCTCAAACTACAGTTTTACAGCCGAATCCAGTTACATTAAATTAATTTTGAATAATTAATTTGACAGTAAGATTGTATACCTTTATTGACTATTGTAGGTCTTATAGCTGTACAGTGGTACACGGATCTTTTGGCGCGTGGCCAAAATAAGAACTAACACGCTGCCATCTTGTATTTTTCAATACATAACACAAAACGATTGCACAAATGTTTACAAACAGCGCTACCCCATCTGTGTCATTCAAGGGCCAAAAGATCTTTGGAGCATTCTAATATTGTCAACCAGTACATCGGCATAGTATTTTTATCTCATGAAGCGGCGCGCGCTTTACGTGTGGTAAACAAGTGTACAAACATGCTGTTAATGTGTGCGTGAAGACGAGTAGCGTCAGCACATAACATACACGCACACACACACAAACAAATCCGACTTTGCCATTGTCTCGGACGGTACCTATACTGTGTTTGCAATTTATTTGCCAAACATGTAAATAATCCCGAGTTATGGGAAAAACAACTGTAATGTATAGGCATTACAGTTGTTTTTCCCAAAACTCGGGTTTATTTAAAGGTTCAGTTTGCGCTACAACTTCATATTTTTTATGACTTTTTCAATAGTACTATGCAGTCTAAAAACAACTTCATTTACACCAGCATAAAGTTGATATTTGTTTAAGTGGAAATAACATCAATTGGAAACAAGGTTATAAATAGACCTTAGAGCTCCTGCGCTTACACACACATTCACAGCGTGTTCGTATACTTTGTAACCACAAGTAAGACGCGCGTCGTTTCGTGAGATAGAAATACTGTATCCGGGCGTAAACATGGCACAGAGTTTTAGAAAAAGACTATCACACAGTTATGAGTGACAGAGACAACGCTCTACAAAGCCGTACTTCTTCTATAACCCTAGGTAGCCCGGACAATTTTTTATCAAGCACTGGATTTTCAACGCACTGCTCAGCGCCGAGAGCTCAAAATCAAACAGTGTTTTTTAGACGCGCTGGGATGCGCTTTGTTGGATTCTCAATGCTCGGCTCAACACCGAGACTTGAAAATCTAGTGGGCGATATTTTTAAGTCCGTGCGAACGTGGGCTAACTTTATGTGCCATACTGACGGCCGGGTACTGTCACTTTTCTTCTCTTTCGCACACTGAAAATGGCTCAAATGCAGACAATAGTCTTGATGATACCGGTGGCTGGACTAATTTCGCATTATAAACGCGACACGGCGTCATTCAAGCATATTTATACTCTATTTGAAATAAATTCAGACGTTTAACTAAACGTTTTTTTACAGTCCGTTCAACCGATTTTGACTTCTATTGCGTTGTTGGCATGACAAATGGTGGCTGCAGTAAACAGTTGGTATTGTCACCACTTTTTAATGAAAAATTTAATGCCATCCTTATGCCTACGGTATAGAAGTCAGAATCGGTTGAAAGGTCTGTAAAAAAGGTTTGTTTATGTGTCTAATCTTATTTCAAATCTCGGCGCGGTTTATACGCAGTACCGTAAAGGAACCGTGCCGTATACAAAGGGCCTTCTTTTGACTCAATATAACAATATACAGTTGATGATACATCGTTACAAACATGGCTTCAATTTTAACTTGGGTATTAGGGATAGACAGTCTGGTTATATTCGTTCGACATACAACTTGTGAAAAGTTAAGTAAAGATACGAAAGCGCCTTCGAAATTGATATAATTAATTATATAATTTATAGAATAATAATAAAAAGGTAAATTTTAAAAAGTACACAGCTCTTCTAAATATTAAAAGTACAGTTCGCGTCAAATAACTTTGCCGCTTTGAAGTTAGGTTGCGCATGCGTGCTGGCATGCGCGCTACTGTTTTATAAGTCAGATTGACTACTGCGCAGTCATTTGTAAGCTACTTCAGAGCGGCAAAGTTATTTGATGCGTACTGTAAGTAATTTTTAAAATTATAATTATATTTCGGGTATGATCAAGCACTGAATGTTTTAGAGCTGATAGATAACTTTGACGTGTTTTCCTCGGATTATGAACACTGGACCTCAATAAATGTATTATATGTATATTTCCTAGTGTTTGATCTGCCTGTAATAATGTTGATACACGAATATCAACATTATTTGTGCTACAATTAAGTTGATTTCAGCATGGCATGGTTTTCGAAACAAGTGGCAATTGAAAAGGAGCTATATTAAATAAAATTAAGGTTCACAATCGCAAAACACGTAAGTAAGCGGATGTATAACGAATATCCCCAGGCTGTCAACGTCGCAAAAAACTTTGTAATGTGCTCTGTTGGCTTCGCGGAACATTGTGCGTATCACGATACATTTGTGACAGTAGTGCTATATTGAGCTTTGTGTATATGACAATACGGGTCTTAATTGCATGGCATTAGATAGTTTTCATGACCTTTCGATTAGGAACTGTGTGTAGTCGACATAAGACTCAATTTTGAATTGGCGAGATGACTTCTATTGCTTTTTTGGTGTGATGGTGTGGTAAAAGTAGAATAAAGACAATATAGAACATAAGGAATTTCAATAAAATATATTAATTCAAACAAATATAAAAATCAAGTTATGGCTACTTTTGTGTGATCCAAAAAAAGTTTAAACGTCACAATATTTCGCGCCGCACAATGTATCCGAACTATATTATCCTTACACTATGGCCGGATTGTTTCATGCTTTCTGCTCAACAACGTCATCAATTTCAAATTCCTTCTCCCAGCTTTCATCAGAATTAGCGCTAGCATCATCTTTCACCTCTTTATCTCCAAAATAATCTTCAACTAAATTGTTTCCACAAACGTCAGATTTTGCCGCCTTTTTCGGTGACCTGCCATTTTTAGTTTTAGTCTGTTTATTGTTCATCTTGTCTCTGGTTTGTGCGGTTTTTGTTTTTTTTTTGTCTGTGCTCGTTGTTTTGTCTGTGTTGTTGTTGGTGATGTCGCGAGAACATGTTTGTTTGGTCATCTTCTTGCCGGCTATCTCTCTTTCGTACTCTTCTAGAAGGAGTGTTTGTTGTTCTTCTGTCAGTTCCACGTCGTTGGCGAAGTCTTCTGTACAGAGGTACGATTATTTGGAACGTGATTTGAATTGGGTCTCGAATACAAGTGACCAATGTTGGGACTTAACTTTTTAAATGGATTTTTATGGTTGGTGTTAAACCTTTGTGGTGCAGGCCAACATTGGTCATTGAAGACAAGAATCAGTACATGGAACATCTTAAGATTTATATGAAAATATGAATCATGAATAAAAGCAGTTTTGATTATTATCTAAATATATTATCAGGATTTAAGTATGATTTTACTTATTCTAGTAATATTTGCATGTAAAAAATTACATAGTAACATTATAGGAGAATATAAAAACAACATTTAGTACAGAGGTTTTATTCAGCAAAATACATTTTGAGATATAATAATAAAGGTCAATAGAAGAAATAGGGACGGTTAAAATCGATATTGGCTTACAGACAATCGATTACAGTATCGATAATGACGCTCAAAGAATCGATTATAGATAAAGTTCAACGTTACATCTCTCTATTTTGACTTACCGTCTTCCCAGGTGACGACATTGTCCATGTCAGGTGCTTCGAAGGGCTTCTCAAACGACTTTTCAAAAGGTGTCTCCTCTTCTTCCAAGCCTGATAGGACCTTTTTTGGACTCCTGAAAATTAAAGATGGAGTTTAATTGACGTGAATTTTTTGCTTGTTACTATTGACCGACCGAAGCTTCGTTTTCGGCCAAAAAAATCATGATTCACCCATATTTTCGTTTTCGGCCATAAACCAGCCGAAGCTTCGGTCAAGCCGTAAATCAGAAGTACGTGAATTGTCGCGCGTCGTTCTTTCTACCTCGTAAACCTCGGCAATATGTGGTGAATCAATACAACAAGAAATACACGTATCGTTTTTTATTTCCTTTAAAGCCTATCTTTCTCTCCGTAGGTTTAAAAAAAACAGGATTTCAGTGTACAGTGGGAATATTAATATTTTTTCATATCTAAATCAATTTCGTTTTCGGCCGAAAATAAGACTAAAGCCGAAGCTTCTTTTTCATTTTCGGCTGAAAATTCAATTTTGGTCGGCCACCCTTGTTACCCTATATTTTGCAATTCGAACGTGATATTTATTCTGGGTTGTTTTAATTATGGTTATTTTTTTTTTACTTTTTCCCTATCTGACAGTAGGTTGAAGAAGGAAATGAGAACCTTTGTAGTAAATAAGTTCTATTACTATCTTAAATTGTGCATACAATCGCATCACGTCTTGAGATCTGACTCTAACATAAAAACCAAACAAGTGCATGTACGTTATGAGAACGTAGTAATAAAAAAACTAGCGAGCCTTCGCATATGATGTGTAATATAATATCTGACATCTCACTAAGGTAAAAAGAAAAAGCAACATTAAAGGGGCTCCTCGTCGAGGTCGTTTCTGACGGCCAACTCTAGCACCACCCGCGCTCATTGGTCAAATCAAATAGCACGCGCTTCCCCAGCTTCCTGTTACAAAGTTCCGTCCCTTTTCACGAAATCACTCCCACAGATTTTTAGATTATGTTCTGTGCACAGATTGCAGGAAAGCGAGAGGAAAGATGTTACACATAAAAAAAGGTAATTAGGCCAACTGCAAAAATAACCTTGTCCTTTACAACATTACTATGAAATACAAAGTTATGTTTGCAGTCGGTTATATCAACTTACTGTTCGATGGGCGTCTGCATGGGCAGGTGCGCGAGTACGGGGTCGGTGGAAGGCTCCTCTTGGGGCTGCTTGCGAGCTGCTGCTGCCAGTCTGTCCTGTAGCAGGGCCACGCGGAACAAGTAGCTGTACAAAACGAACATGGATTATAATAGACTGCTTTCTTGAATGGAGCAGAAAGATGGCGGGATAACATAACATCACGCCTATATTCCCCGCAGGGTTAGGCAGAGGTGTACCGATAGTACACCCACATTTCGCCAGTTATGTTTAAGTCTCATGTAATAGGGGGTGAGCCTATTGCCATCAACCGGGCACAAATCCAGACTCCGGGCTGCTACTGTGAAATTCCAGATAGAAAAACCCAATAACACTGCCCGACCCGGGGATCGAACCCAGGACCTCAAGGTCAGCAGTAGCGTTTGAGGCCGCTAGACCAACGAGGCAGTCAAGATGGCGGGATTTCATCGCCTTTTTTAAGTGGCAACTTCAACTTCCATGACCAGAAATGACTTTTGCCCGCGGCTTCGCGTGGATGTCAGAAAATATCCCACGGGAACGTACTACCGGGACTAAAAGTGTTAATCTAGGTTATCTGTGTGCCAAATTTAATACGAATTCGTTCAGCCGTTCCGTCAGACAAAAGGACAAGATTCTAAAAACTATATTTTCGGCATCAGACTCGTTGACCTCGAAGCAATAACATAAAAAAAAAAAATTCAGTGTAAAGTTTTGACTTTGTTACTATTTTATTAAATTTATGTACAGGGTGGATTTTGACATGGGGCAGTAAGGACAGGTACTTTAACCCTTGTCGCTACAAGAAAACGGTCTTAGGAGACTGTCCTTAACTTTTTGAAACATTTTGTCGTACTGAGCCTTTAGCGTCGGGCTCGCGTCAAGACGTCATTTTGCAGAGTTGACACTGATGAGATTAGTCTCTGTCGAGACAATAGTACTTATACAAAACTCACCGCTCCCAGAAGTCATCGTGTGACACAGCATCGGGCACTAGCTTGTCGTACTGAGCCTTTAGCGTCGGGTTAGCGTCAAGACGTCTTCCTGCAGAGTTCAGACTGATGAGACCAGCCTCTGTGGTCTCGAGACTCGCCCGCCATGCTTCGAACTCTGGGCTGTACGCCGGGACTATGAATGTGGCGTCTACACGCTGTAAGGCCTCTAGTTCTTTCTGTGGAGAGAATAAACACAATCAGTTCCACGCTAGATACTAAGTACAACATCAATCTAAGCACAGATGAAACTGGAGTAGAAATGGGATGGTTTTTAACTTTGCTTTGATGCGCAGATTTTTTAAATTAAAGTTGCATTGAAATCAGTTCAGTAGCCGTTGACTCATAAAGAATAAACAAACAGACTTTTTCGGATGTTACAAAAACAATAAAATACTTATATTTTTTATTTTTTATAAATTGATTTATAAAAAGAATGATCTTACTTTGTAAGTAGACAGCATAGTGGTGTCTCCCGAGGACAGTATGACTTCTGTGTCGTCTTCGTCATCCGGCTCAGGGTTCAGAACTGTGCTCACTTGACCTGAAGGAATTATTACAAGAATATAATAACTGACTACCTCGTTGGTTTAGTGGTCGCTAGCGCTACTGCTGAGCTTGCGGTCATGGGTTCGCGTCCCGGGTCGGGCAAAGTGTTATTGGGTTTTTCTATCTGGAATTTCTCGGTAGCAGCCCGGAGTCTGGATTTGTGCCCGGTTGATGGCAATAGGTTCGCCCCCTATTACATGGGACTTAAACATAACTGGTGAAATGTGGGTGTACCTGCTACAGGTACACCTCTGCCGAACCCTTCGGGGGAACAAGGCGTGATGGAAAGGGGGAAAGGTATATAGTTTTAATGAAAAAGGGTGGAACATAGCATCTTACCAATGAAACTGCTAAGGCTCTTTTTCATCACATTTGCTGGCGATTCTGGCACATCCAACTGTGGAAAACAAAGATTCATTTGATACAATAAAAAGAAGACTCATTCAGAATTGAGGCCGGAATAATGATTCATTGTTGGAACCAAGAAATTTTGAGGTCATCTCAAATGGTTTGACCTTGGATGTGTATCGCATTTTACGACAAAAGCCAATTTTGTTTTACGTTGAACTGAATACTCTAGACTCTAGAATATTTAATAACTATTGCCCGGTTCTTAACGGACCATTATTGGTTAAAATATAGACTCTTGTATGTTTAGCAATAATGAAGTAAAGACCTCATAGCTTTGCATAGTAGACCCTTCTATATGGAAGGAGTTATCACAAGTAACATTTGCTTACGAATCAGAAAAGAGCATATTGCACGACTCTTAATGCGAAGCATTAGGCTGCCTGTCCACTGGAGCGGAGAGGAGAGGAGAGGAGCGGAGATGTGCCAAAATTAGCCAATAGAATCGCACCTCTGGAGCGGAGTTTTGATTCTATTGGTTAATATTGACACATCTCCGCTCCTCTCCTCTCCTCTCCGCTCCAGTGGACAGGCAGCCTTAGAGTGTGCTCTACGATCGAAAAAAATTTTTTGCCCCATTTCTGTAACTGTTTTTATTGTTACACTCCTGCTAGTACACAGAACCTACTTAATTTATATACCATTGTATAGATGATTAAATGGAGATTAATACTGTACTTTTTAACAATTGATTTAATGCAGCAGAAATGGAAAAAACATCAAAATAGTTGAAAAAAAATTCCTGTCCGTCAATTTATGAACCCTGAAAACATTGTAGCTCGCGATAAAATCAATTAATTGAGTCAATTTTTTTTTTATACATTTGTTTCAGCCGTAGAAGGAACCCTATTGAAAATGGCTCTTTTATTCAAAGTAGTTTAATTATAATTAATAAAATACTAACTAAAATATAATATCTTTATCTAAATATTTCCAACCTTTGACTTAAGTTGCTTAGCAACCGCTAAGTAAATATCTTTGTCAGTCTTTGACATTACGACTTCATGAAAAGTTATAAATTGTTCATTTTTGTTAGAAACTATGTTTTGAAATTCTTTTTCGTTTATGAATGAGTGTTATGTATGAGGCGTGCACTTTTGGATTTTCCAAACTATTTTATTCTTCAGATTAAAGCAGCTTGATAAAAGTACAAAGGTAAATACGAACTACACTGACGTCACGTAAAATCCTGCATCGCGCAAGCAAAGTTACCCGCGCGGTTATCATTAGTAGCCCACCAACACCCGTCTGGTTGGAGGATCCTCCCTTTTCTATGGGGGATGAGGAACTTTACAGCCCGTTTTAAGGCCTTCCATCTTATAATTTTGCACTAATGATATCTCGGTATAAATGCCTTAAAACCTAACAAGAAGTACTAGGAATGCATGAATTCACGATATGTAGGTTGGTAGGGTAGGTAGGTAGGGCAGGGTAGGGAGATAGGCAGGTGCGCCGTAGATAAGTACTTAGTGCTATCCGTGCGAAGCCGGGGCGGGCAGCTAGTACCTCTATAAGTTTGATCCCTACCTGTTCGCTATAGACTAGAACCCTCTTAGCAATGTTACCTTGAAAGTCTTCCCGATGACAGTGGAGGTGGTACTGAACACATGGCTGGCCTCGCTCTTCACCGCGGTGCCTATCTCGTCCAGGTCCTTCTTTACCATCGTATACACCTCTGCTGACTGTGAACATTTCAAATGGATCGTTTGAATATGGGGGCAATATGATTGCGTGCTTAAAGTAAGATCATAAGGAGGAAGATCTTACAGCGTAAAACTTCCTTTTTGCAAAAAGCAAGATCTATGATGGCTGGTGACGGTTGCACGTTTTTATGACTTTCCGTTAATATTGACTGTTAAATGTGAGGTAAATAATTAATTAATAGTGACGTTCCGCTAGAACTATTAATTATAGAACCGATAAGCTATATTTTAATTACAATTTGTAGGCCATTGCTTGGTTTGGGTACAAAAATATCACTTGCTACGTTCAGGTTTTTGAAATGAAAACGTCTTTAAAGGGGTTGTGCACTGTTTTGGGATGGGTAAAAAATGTTAAACTCTCGTCAGGTCACCGCATCAGGACACGTGATCCTGATCGAAAATTCGTAGGACGGAGAGACTTCGACCCGTTGCCTAGCAACCGACAAACTAAATATCAGTAAATATCAAAATAAATAGTCTTTAAAATTACGTAAAGATTGCGAGGTAAGAAATTTTACCCATATTGATGGGTAAAAAAAGCAGTCAAAACATATTTCAAAAGTGTTTAAATAAATACTTATACTACTACTACTAATGAATATTGTATTTAACCACATAAATTATAGTACTTTTATACTGATAAATAAAGCAATTTTTGCGAAATTATTCCCTAACCATTCCAAAATATTCAAAAATGCACAACGTTAATGTTCAAGTTTTCACTTCTGCCGGCACTCCCGGAGTGCAGCCCGTTGTTGTTTTTGTTTTAATTTTTTACTAGGATTAAAGATATCCGATTATGTAAAAATCTGCTCTAAGGCTGGAAGGTTATAATAGGCAAATCCTAACTGTATTTATTTGACCAGAATGCCAATTTCCGTTCAGCAGAAGACGTCTAGTGGTTAATTCAATATATAATGATACGAGTCTCTAGAATGTGCAGCAATAGTTAATGGATTGGTACTTTATACTACTTACGACATTATTGTTACCTATCAGATAAAACAATTAAATTTTTGCCTTTTTATTTTTATAGATAATGTCTGGAAAACTTAATTTTGCATCCATTTTAAGTGCGATGCCAAAATATGAAGTTCGCAATCCACAATTTTTTTTATCTACTCAACACCAGTTATTACTTAAAGTTAAGTAAAGTTTTATCTAAAAGATAGTTTATCACAAAATAAAGCAATATACACACAACTCAGATAATTTATATTGTTTACAACTCTGGCCTACATAGATTATTATAATATGTAAGTATAGCGAATCTTTGCTCCACCGAACAAATCAAGATATTATGGTAGGGCTAAATTGGGGTAAAAGAACCACTGAACGGGTCCCATAAAAACCGACTTCCAAAAAAAGACACTACAAAGTCAAAAATAACTTTAATTTCGGAAGTCGGTGGAGGTATTTGGTTTTGAATTTAGTTTTTGGCCACCGACTTCCGAAATTAAACTTACTTTTGACTTTGTAGTGTTTTTTTTTGGAAGTCGGTTTTTTTTTGTAAAAAGTTTGTATTTTCCAGTTTTTTGTTGTAGTACCTACCCCACACAAATTGGAATGCCACTACCTGCTATGTAAATAACAGTGACAGGAACTTATCATCATAATTATCATCTACATAGGCTATGTGGGAAAAATACGTATTATTGAAGCTAACTCAAAAACTATCCAAGCACAGTTAATAAAATTTATATGGGACCACCTCTGAAGTATCACCTACCAAACAAAAAAGAATCATCAAAATCAATTCATAATTGGCGGAGTAATCGCGTAACAAACATACAAAAAAAACATACAATTCGAATTGAGAACCTCTTTTTTTGAAGTCGGTTAAAAATGCTAGACGAAGATGGCCTGCTGGACTGGCCCACAATGGCAGTGGGCAGCGTGTGTGGAAAAAGGAAAACGAGGCCGTTGCCCAGCAGTGGGATGTTACGGGTTAAATAGATAGCATAAGCAAAATGAGCTTATAATGTTCCCACAGATTATAATGACGCACTAAGAGGAAGTGGGCCACAATCCACCATGAGGGCCCAGTGCCTGTTGGTGGATGTCACATGTCTTCGAATATTTGGTTCTAATAGAACATGCCGGTTTGCTCACGATGTTTTCCTTCATCGTTTAGAGAGCAGTGGTAATGAAATTAATTGACAAAGTAAATTGCCTGGGTTTGAACTCACGACCTACATACAACTCGTAAATCGGGGCCAATACCACTGGGCCACCACTGCTCTGCGCTGATAGATACTAGGTATAATATTTGATTAATTCTTGTTTTTACGGTGGATCTTCATTGAATAAATTATAAATGCAAAAAATAGTCTCAAATTTTTGTAACCTTGACAGAAACGGGTATTAAATATATTGGTCTGTGGTTCAACGGCTTTTATGACCGATGCTTTCGTAGTAGGCACTCATATCAGAAACATTAGATACTGTGCCTATGCTACTTGGGAATTTGCCAGTCCTGGAGATGTAGGTACCCTTGACTCGCAGGAATCCTCATGGCATTTTAAGAAAGAAAGAAAGAAAAAGTATTTATTGAGACAAGCACAGGAGATCACAAACTAAACTAAGACAGATTGAGACATAAATAAAAATCAAAAACAATAAAAAATAAAACAATGTAAAATTAAAACTAAATTAATAAAAAATAAAAAAAATATATATAAAAAAAATGTATATATATATAAAATAATATATTATATAAAATAAAATAATTAATTAACATTAAAGTTTTAGGTTCGCCTCTGTACATTTCCGTGCTTGACGTATTTAATGAATAAATAATAAATTCGTCAAGGTTTAAAATATGATAAGTACTTATCGATTTATTGGTAGCTCCCTTTTCTAAGGTCTTTAAATAAATTTAAATCTACAAACGTTCTTTTGAATCAATGATGTTTTCTTTCTATGCTCTTATCTTGTAAAATCTTCTGAGGTTCCAAATATTGGGATCAGGGTAGAACGAGATTGTCTTTTGGCGCCCTTTGATTGACGCTTTCACTTCACGTAAATTCTACTTCGGTAAACTTCGGTTTCATGTTAAATAAAAATAATACTCTTAAAAATATTTTTTTATTGCAAATATTCACACTTTAATTCATAATTATGTAGCTCTTATACTCCTGAATCTTTAACATAAAGTAAGCTTTAACTGTTAATAATTAAATTAGTATTTGCTGTTGATTTTATCAATCTGATCTGGCAACACTGTGCCCGCGCCGCTCAAAAGGCGCTATCATAATTTTATTTGGCGCTGGTAATTGTTTTTTGTTTTGGCGCCCATTGCCATCAGGAGGCGCCTAGAGCGACCGCTCCACCCAGGGCCGGAGCGTGCAGTGGACACATATTTCTAACCAGGGAAATCACCGCACGACGTCAACAGATTAAATAGAGCTCAATATAGTGACAAATAGTGAAGGACATACATATACTAGTGACCTTATTGGTGATGTTCTAGAAAGGTCAGGTGCGTAGTACTAGCACGGCCTGCGTGTGTGACCTGTCGTAAAAGGAGTATGTAGCAGATGGCGTTCTGTAGTTTCTGCCTGATTTCCCCATGGGAAAAACGGTGTGAGTTTATTTACGTACGTATGTAACAGGTCCAAGTTTATCGAGACTCGCAGAAACATCGATTTTAAAATAGTATTTGGTAATTAATGCTTTCGAACGGGTTCTCAAGGCAGCGATGCATTGAACGAATAACATTACAGTTCACACGTGTTTCAAACACGCTGACCTTCATCATTTATCGTTGACGATAGATATCTTTATAATGTGTTTCGGAATTTGATAGAAATATGTTAAACTCAGATTTTTTATTTGCTAGACCAAAATTTCAGCTGCGGTCAACCTTTTTTTAAAGGCTCGTGCAGAGCAGCGCGATTTGTCGCGCAACGCTACACGAACAAAGCAATTTCTAAGAAAACTTTACGGTATAACAATAACCGGTGTCGTAGTGATGCACGAACCTTAAAATAAAAAAATTACATTTAAAAAATTATTAATATTACAGAGACAACACGACAACAGTGAAGGTCTCGGTCGACTCCTTCAGATAATCATTATCAGTGATTCTTGGTGAGAGTCACTCGGTAACTAGATTACCTACTAGGTCATTTTTATGTCGACACCAAATGTCATTTTACGGCCGAACCCAATAACCTATCTATCACCAATTTTGGCATACTGGAGGTAGAAAAACCTATCTATCTATGGTTTTAACCTCCCAATAATCTGTCAGAGAATAAGGAATCTTACGGGATGACATTCAATGACAAATAGAATTATACTGTCTACCATCAATAGCGATCTGTCTTTTACTGAAAATAGGTTATTGGGTTCGGCCGATAGTCTAGCAAATTAAGAATCAGAGTATAGCTCTGTTTGTTTACAAAAAGTAGACGATTACTATCAGTGCAGATGGCAGCTTATTGAGTCGAATCTGGACGAAAAACGCTGATCTATCTATATCTTCTATCTATATCTATATCTATATCTATCTATACATATAATAAAATTGTAGAAAAGTGGTGTCTGTACAATGGAAATATATGAAAAAAAAATAGCAGGGGTTGTTATTATATCGATGCTGAACCCGAGATTGTAATTAATTTTTTTTTTGTCTGTTTGTCGGTTTGTCTGTTTGTCTGTGTGTTTGTGCACGCTAATATCAGAAACGGCTTATTCGATTTAGATGCGGTTTTCACTAATATATTGTAGTAAGCTTCACTTAACATTTAGTGTTTATTTCATGTCAATCGGTTCATAAATAAAAAAGTTATGTCAATTTAAAGAATCACATCGAACATTTGTTATAGGTTAGGCATTTCTTTCCTTGATTTTCGATTTCGGTATACTTATCTTAATTTTTATTTAGGGTTTGTATATAAATATTATAAGTATTTGGTATAGGTTAGGCATTTCTTTTCTTGATTTTCTTTATTAAGTATAAGTTTATTAGCTCAGGTTAGTAATTAATTTTTCTAGCAATTCTTTTGTTTTATAAAGTTAGTACCCATGGTATAAGATACCATGTTAGTACCTACGTTTGGTTTACACGTCTTAACACTTATTACTTAAACTGTGATAATTTTAGACTGAGCAATAATCTGTAGGTATTTATAGTTTAATTGTTTACGATAGTTCGTGTTTACTAAATAACTGTGTGTTAAATAGTAAGTACTATTTTATTGTAAGAATGCCTCGAAGAAGATCCAACCTCTCCCAATGTAGCAGAAATGCTAAAAGGATGAGATTAGTTCGATCACAGGAATCTGAGGAAGGTCGTGAGGCAAGGCTCTCTGCCGGGAACATCAGGCTAGGTTTTGTGCTGCAGAAACTTCGACTCAGCGGGAATCTCGACTGAGTTCAAATCGTTCTCGAATGGTCGAGGTCGCGAAAAATTATTTTCATACTAATGGGGTCAAGTCATGAAAAAGGTTGAAAAACACTGCCCTACATTAATCCTACTAATATTATAAATGCGAAAGTTTGTGAGGATGGATGGATGGATGTTTGTTACTCTTTCACACAAAAACTACTGAACGGATTTTGATGAAACTTTACAATAATGTAGCTTATACATCAGAATAACACATAATTGCTACAATTTATAAAGATTTTATGTGATTTGGCCATAATATAACGATAAGTATTGTCGTGATTTCTTTAATTTAATTTGAAAATAATAAGTATATTTTAATATCGATTTATAATATCCACTGTGGCAACACTATCAAAGCACAAATGATTAATATTGTAAGAAACTTTTAAATGTATTTTCATTATGGCAACTGAATGTATTATTTTACTTTGGCAACACTTAGAAATAACGGTTATGATATTATCGTTATTTCTGGGTGGGGTCAAAAGTCGTTTTAAATGGTAAAATGTAATGCATAGTCAGTCTTCGTTTGATTGTGAAATTGTACAGTTGTCTGGATTAAAAGTATTAGCAAGAAAAGAGCGTTTTCTTTACAGTATCAAGTAAGTCGGAAAAATTCCTGCCCTCTGAGATCTATCTTTGCGTGCGCTGCCTTTTTTTTTTTGGGTGTTTAATCATCCAATGACTTCTCCCGCTCTGGGCGGAGCGGAAGGGCGTGTCAGACTCTTACTGACTAAAACCCACACGTGTTCCTTCGATCCTTGATATCTCTTTGAGGCGCGCGTGGAACACGATGCGCCGTCGACCCGGGCCTGGTCCTTATCGGACGGCGAGCTGCCCGTTGCTCTCCGTCCGCAGGCCCGCGCCTACGGTGGCCGGAAATCGGCTATCAATTCCCGACGCCCGGGACGTCTCCTACGGCGGCGACGGCTAGGGCTGGTAGAGCGCGACCTTTGCCACTCCCTCGCGCACTCCACCTGCTCCTTCGCGAGCATTACTGCTTTGCAGAAGGAGGTGACGGCTTGCCATGCCCTCTCGCTCCGCACCATATGGCCTGAACCATTACGACTGTCATGCCAAAAGAAGTTCGATATTCTTTACTCATTTGTTTGACACTGGCACGTTATACACCATCTTATAGGCTGGTTGTTTATGGATGTATTTGAAAATAGAACACATAATTTCTTAGTTTTTTCGGAGTAACTATCTAATGTCTTTTGGTATGCCCCTCGTATGTCAACTGACTAGGCTGTTCATTGTTCTTTTCTTTGTCTTGTGGTTAGCGACTAACCTGGTGTCAGAGTTTTTAAGCCGTCCATGGGTCTCTCACTTGTCTTCACATGCCGTCGAGAAATATCTCTCAGGCATGCCGGTTTCCTCAGGATGTTTTCCTTCACCGTTTTTGAAGCAAGTGATAATTATACATTACGCACATGATCCAAAAAGTCTATCGTATCAATCCGAAAAATCAGAGGTGCGTGTCTTGGGTTCGAACTCGAGCCCTATGACTTGTTAGTTCGAGGGTCACTGGACTGGATTTTTTTAAAATTTCAATACCAAAAAGATTTGAGCCTATAGTGTTTGTGATATGGAAAGTAATGTTCGTTCATTAAGAAAAATGAAATTAGAAATCGCTCCCATAGAAAACCGAATGTAGTCAAATCAAAAATGTATTTGACGCTCCAAGGAGTACAGGTTTTTGTTTTTGATCATCAATGCCGTCTTTGTTTAAACCACGCGTTAAAAAAAAAATACTTTTTACGTTATTATTGCCCTACATACTAAATTAAACCTTAGAAACTGACGTTAGAGTTTATTTTCGTATGTTTATAATATAACTAGCAAAACAGTCATTATCAGACGCATGTTTGATCTAAAATGAGTCAGTTTAAAACAGTTTCATCGATGTCGGTGACCCCGCTCGTCATTTCATGCGATATTTCAGTTTTACATATTTGTATGAGCATAAAAACTGAATTTTTAGTAGGTTGTTGCCGAATAACCGCGCTGCTCGTAAAATTCGACTGAAAGATAAGGTCACCGTCGTAATACGTAGGTATATCTATAGGCTAAAAATAACTGTGCCAGGTCGTCAAAATATATTGCAATTTGATCAACTTATTTAGCTTTTCTTTGGTAAATATTTACGTTAATTATTAGATTTTTAACTGCAAGACATTAATTGCCTGTATTACCAATTATTTAATTTCAAAATTATATAGTAATAATGGAGTATAGATACTTTTGAGATTACAATTAATTAAATTATCAACTGGATAACCTTATCTTATCCAGTACTATTTCATTTTAAAGTTATATAGTATTATTACTATATAATTTTAATTATATAATTAAAAATTTTAAATTTAAATTTAAATAATAAATGGTAATACAGGCAATTAATGGCTTGTAGTCAAATAAGTTTAGACATTTAAACAAACCTTTTTTACAGTTCGTTCAATCGATTCTGACTACTATACCTTATGCATAAGGATGATATAAAATCGCGACTCTAGCCAGTCGTGGCCGTCTGCGGCTAGTTGGCCGTTGCGACGAAGTTCGCGATTCGTATTGGTTTCTAGGTCGCTGCAACCACTGGACGTGGTCGTGGTCGTCTAGTGCGCGAGATCCCTTATATTTAAAACAGCTTTTTGTTCATGGTGTCTTTAAACATAAAACCTGTCTTTCTCGAAACCTCTGTTCTGTTTCTGTTTCTCTGTCTCTATCTGTTTTTCTTCTAATCCGCTGTAAGTATGGCAGATTTTCAGAGCGACTTCCATTCGCGACGCTTTGCATTCTGCATTCTTTAAGTGAGTAAAATATGCACAAGTCTGACATTGCATCCATTAAAACAGTTTCTTTATTCGTTAAACGGCTGAACGAGCCCTGATTAGATACGCGACAGTTAGTCATGGCGAGAAGTCGGACCAAAGAGGTTCGATGTATAATTTTTTTCATGCAGTTGTGTGAAATCATATAACGTCTAATAATAAAAATGTTCCATAGTAACAATTCGACTAAATAGAGAAGTATGGAAGAAGACGTTGCGCCGACTCCAAATAATTGATAAAAGGGCAAGAGAATTATGAAGATGGTAACAATTTTCAGCTCATTCACATTCATGATGGATGCACGTTCACATTGCATACGTAAAAGACTTTTTTCCGCGATTCGTCAAAATATCCGAATAGATGTTCACACTTGATTCGTGATTCAGAGTTCAGACTTGGACGAGCGCTTCAGCGGATCCGTCACAAAAAAATTACGATTCATGTTTTTTGACGAAAGTGATTTTTAAAAGACGATACGTGATTTTAGACGTGTCTGTAATTTTTCGCGATTCGAAACGCATCGTGAAAAAAGACAATTCGTCCAAAAACACGAATCGTCCTCGTGTGAACGACTCCTTACTTTGAGAACGCCTTGGGGTTCGCAGTCATAGTCATATTCATGCTACAGGACAGACTTTTAAATATTTCAAAAATTAAAACATCTGTTTCATACAAAATTAAAATAACTATGGCATCAAAATGTACGAATCAGCTGATATACCTTATTTTCCTCATTTTTAAAATCATTAAATCAGTTATCAAAAACAGGGAGGAATTTTTGTAACCAGCAAATATTCTTTTAAAGATGGCGCCACTATCGATTGTCCTTTTTAGGTTTAATTTAATCATTATCATATCAGCATACATCCTCTGCTGATAAAGGACTTGCAATGACCGATACAAACGGTCAAAAGAGATACGTTATTAATAATACACATGACTAAAACCACTTAGTGCTTTTAACAATATCTCAGTGAGTTTGTATCTATCTGTCCTTGTCGTTTTAATGGCAATGAAGTGTGAGGGCAATAGACTGCTGATTCATACTAAATACAGGGTCAAATTAAATTAGCTAGCGAAACTCCGCAGGCGTGATGGGTATCGATATCTAAACAAAAATAAATTGTTTAATAAATATAAAAACAAAAATAAATTATTTAATTAATGTTTTTTTGTGGGGTCATCGACCGCATTTGGTGTAGTTACTTATGTTGTTTTTTTTTGTGTAAATTTCACAGACGTGATGGGTATCGATATCGAAACACGATATAACAAAACAAAACAGATTTTCTCAACTCATACTTCAAGTAACAACATTACAAGCGGTCCATCAAATATTTTTTGTTTTTATTTTATCGTGTTTAGATACCAATAGCCATCACGTCTGCAGAGTTTCGTTAGCTAATTTAATTTGCAGTATTATAAAAGAGAAAGTAACTGTTTGTCTGTCAATCAATCTGCCTAGCCTTTTCCCAACCATGTTAGTGTTTGGTTCTAGTCTAACCGGATGCAGCTGAATACCAGTATTTTACATGGAGCGACTTCCTATCTGACCTCCACAACCCAGTTACTGGGTAACATGGTAGGCCTTGGTAAGACTGGACCACAGAATCACTAAACCTATCGTTATGATTATACAGGGTGTTAAAGTAATTGCGTGCCATAGCTTAGGGGTAGGTTCAGTATCGAATTATCGATAAAGGAAACTAGGAAAATAAAAAAAAAACAAGAAAAAAAAAAATATTTTGCAAGGTCAACTTAATTTAGTATCTACCTACTAACTTAAAATAGCAATCAAATCAACTCAAAACATGAGTAAATAAGTTGATTTTTAATCTTTGTAAATACCTGATTCCAAACTAAATTAGGTTGACCTTGCAATTATTTAAAATGTTCTAATAAAATTATTTTTCAGGATTTTTTTTTTAATTTTCCTAGTTTCCTTTATCGATACTGAACCTACCCCTAAGCTATGGCACGCAATTACTTTAACACCCTGTAGGGTAAACCGAGGAGTAACTAGCCGCTTTCAATAATTGGCCACTATACACTTCAACTGCATAAATTAAGAATTACGCTCACAGTACGCCAACTATTATTTGTTTTCGGTATTGCCTACTCAAGTAGCTTTATGTAAAGTAATTTTATTTTCCAATAAGGACACTATTGCCAAAAATATCGATCATTTTGGGACAGTCGGCGTGCATGCACGGTATGTTCACTCATATGGACGGCAAGTCTTTACAAAATCTTAACGTAACGCTTGATGTAAAAAATTAATTTTGTGGTATTTTGTGTAGTAAACGTCAGTCGATTGTGTTTAGTGTGTTGTATAGATGGTAAGTGATCCTTTTTAAAAGTTCAATTTTGTCAGCATCTATTGTAAACCAACATTAGGCGGGTGGCTTGTAATTGATCGACATTTTTGATTATTTTCAATTATTGGCCACCCATGCCAGTTACTAGATTATAAACTAATCTTCGAATTTTATCAAAAATGAGACGTATTTAGTTGTTGCATAAGGTATATTATCTCCTAAAAAAATATCAAATAAAAATATACACATTTATCAGTAACTGGCATGGGTGGCCAATTGTATGGCCAGTTACTGACGGAATATTTTTTATTACACAGATTTACCAAAATGTCCTTAAAAATACGCCAGAAGCAATAGAAAAGACTATAAAATTTATTGAAAACGTTGAAGGTTCGATTCGTCAAGCAGGAAAAAAATTTTGCGTGCCCAGAAGTAGTGTAGATCGCTCAGCGCGCTATGGAGATTCTTTGGAGAACAAGATCAGAAACGAAGCTATCCGGAAAAGAACCGGAGTTATCGACATAGCCTGCAGAGTAAGCAAGCTGAAGTGGCAGTGGGCTGGCCATGTTTGTCAAAGGACCGATGACCGGTGTGGACCGAGTCCTAGAGTGCAGCCCGCATATCGGCTAGCGTAGTGTGGGACGCCCCACAGCTAGATGGACCGGTGAACTTAAAATGTTGACTGGGACGGACTGGATGCGGAAGGCGGAAGACGGGGTGTTGTGGCGCAGCCTGAGCGAGACTGCAGTGGACTGCAATAGGCTGAGTTGATTGATTGATTGAAGTAGTATCCAATTTAAAATACGAAATCCTAACTCAAAGTTTAATACAGGATAAAGAATAAAGAAGAATGAGGAAAATGTCGTGAGGATAGTTGAGAGTATGAATTTCGATGGCTATAAGAGTAAGGGCCGACCAAAGAACCGATGGATGGGCTGTGGCAAAGATGACATGGCTAGAAAGGAGGTGACTACCGCGATGACGAGTAACAGAGAAGTGTGGAAGAAACGGACATGTTACGCCGTCTACAAATAAATTGGGATAATGGCAGAAGAATGATTATTGGAGGAGGATTAAAAATACAAAGAATAAGACTGCTAAAAGCAAAACAATGAATAGTCAAGATGAGTCTAGAAAATTGTTAGGAAATATAAGCTAAGATGTTGATTTTTTGTAGCAAATTAAGTACAAAATTGTCAGAATTTGCCTTATTAAGTTTTTTAAATATTTGTACTTCTCATTTAGGGACTTTATCCTATATTTTAATATTGTTTTTGATGATTATTATAACATGGCCAATTATTAGTATTATGGTGGGTAATTTCTAAATTTAATGGCCAGTTACTATTAAAAATAACTACTTTTTCATTCGGTTAAAATGTTTCTACATAATTTTGTTTTATTGATTTTTTTACCCATCAATATCGATAAACGTATACACACTTTAACCATAGGTAATTTAAGAATATTAATTTCTTGACACATTTGGTCATAACAATGACATGAACTTGGCGATGTGCTTAAGTGGCCAGTTACTGGTGAGTTTACCCTATATAAATTTGACAGACATAGCCTCGGACCTGGAGACAGACATAGGCTACTATTCATCATCACAATTATCAGCCGAAAGACGTCCACTGCTGGAAATAGGCCTCCCCCAAGCTTTTCATACTGGGTACCTATTAATTGTATGAAAAACGCTGGAATATAAAATACACACACACGAAGTCGCGGGCAAGCAACAACTAGTTTTTTTTTTGTTTTTTTAGGCCCCATGTAGGTAATAAGCGACCCCTATTACATGGGATTTAAGACGCAGATATATGCCAGTAAACTGGAGTGGCTAGCTTGCGTGTTCTGCTGCGCAACTCGTCGTAAGTCCCGCCAGTAATAGGACTCGCCCATCAAGGGGCGCTGCGTCCCAAGTTAGACGCATTATTAATTTACATGTTATATGTTGTATATTAAGTTATGTGTGAACGCAGCTTGATTTGTGACACATCTGTCAAGATGACTTAAACCATACGCCTGTTGTCTCTTGGTGGTTTCCAATAAAGCATCAGTGCGTAATCCACGTCCATGCGTATTACTTGACATTATACATAAAACAAAAGGTATTTTAATAAAAACACTTGATAGATTTCGCGTGATTCTCAGTTTTTTATCCGCGTTAGACATAACATTACAAATTAATTTCACTATGTAATATAAACATAATCTAAAATATTCCTATATTAAGTTATTAAGAAAAGGCTCTAATTTTACATATATTTTTTCCAAATCATTAACACTGCTCGTTTAGACGTGATCTTCAGTATAAAATCATTAAAAGTCGGTTATCGTCGCCTTAAACATATCTGGCGAAGTGTGGGTGTACTATTAGTTACACCTCTGCCTAACCTACCGGGGATAACAGGCGTAATGTTATGGGAACTGTCACCCTCTGCCCTCCCTAATCTGACCGTATGACCTCTAACGTGACAACGCCTCTTACTCTTTATTGGCGAGATAAAGATTATTTCCTGTTATCCAATGTAATTACTATTGATAGCTAAAGATTAAAGACTGACAGTGATAACAGTGCACACAAATATTAAGTAAAGTAGCCCGCATGTCAGTGGCAACAAAACCAGTATAAGATGGCTTCTAATTCCATGGAACTTCCGTACAATGCCAGGTCAGTTTCAAGTGGTCAAAATGTGCATCCACCGACGACGCACAAGCGGCCTACTGTACCAATAAAAAAATTATTTGCCAATTTGCCTGCATTTACCAATATTTTTTTCCGCATTAGCTACTTATTCTAAGCACCCCATTCCCCATGTTGAATAGAAATTAACGTTATTCTATTGATAGACACACTTGTGTAAATAAAAGCAAAACATATTCATTCACGAATTTAACTACGTTGAGCCAGTCAAGAAAATTTCAATTTCTTGAATCTAATTATATTTCAGATTGATTGTGTAACCAAAGTATTGTCATTTCGATGAAGATGCTGATTTATGATGGTCATAAGTTAGTTTGTGGTTGTCAACAGCTCTCCTGCTGGGGCCGCATCTGCGTCAACCGTGATGAAGCTTCGCACATGCAGTGCTAATTAGCGTGGTGCGTGGTCGGACTAGCATTGTTCATTTTGAATGTTGTTTTCGGACTGAGTAGACGAGTTTCCAATAAGTGCATGAAGTATTAATTAACACCATGTAGAATTAATGTAAGTCGTCACCCATTGTCAAAATAACGCAGTGACTATCTCCTCTCTGGCCAAATGCCGTCTGGAACGGCCACATTGGATTATTGTACGATAATTCGTTAAAACCATGACGCCGCTAATATGACCACCGCATTAGCGCGATAGCTTTTTAGTGAGCAAAATATACGAAGCTTCGGCACGCATTGCTTCGTCACGATAGACACAGATGCGGCCCCAGCATTAGGATGCTGCTAGTTGCAAAACAAGATTTTTATTTGCGTAATAATTATGTAAATCTGTATTGTATATTTTTGTGCTGTTTATCACCATAGCTTACATAATATTGTAATTTAGAATATTTATGTCGTAATACTAATCCTTGTCCTCGTCTTTTCAGCGACTAACACCTAGATCTACCACAAAGTGCAAAGTCGACGGCCCACCTCTTTGCGCTGCCGTCTAAACGTGACGCTGAATAGTCGAAATCGAAACCGACTCAATTGCCAAAAAAATGTTTTTTTTTTAATAGAGTTTCTTCACCAAGGATGATACTTTTTGGTGCAAACAAAAACCTACACCAAACAGTTCTTTTATCTTCATTTTATAAAGACGCATATCGTGCCTATATTCTGAGGTACATAAACTTAACACAAGGTAATGTTAACTTCCTATAAAACACAAAGGAATGAAATAAAAAATTACCACCAACTTATGAGTAATGTTTACTTAATTATTGCATAGCTTTCATTATAACAGTATCAAAGAAGGAAATGTTTTTCTTTATAAAACAATGAAGATTAAAATTTATTCATGCTTTGATCAGGAAATAATGTTATTATGAATCAATTAGTTAAACTTTATCTATATTTACTGAGAGGAATGCAGCTGTATTTTAGGATCTCATTAACCCTGCATATGTTTCTGTAATTACGGCATACGAAAGGTTAATCAATTGACTTACAACATTTATTTATTTAACACTTTTGTGTTAAATGAATTATATTCTTAGTAGCACAACATTTGTGTTAAGAAATTATTCCTAATTTCAAGTACTGTATGCCAGAAACACTCTTTATCTTCCACAGTAGGTACATGCAACAAGACATGACTAAAGCATTTCATGGAATCTGAGATAAATAAAGTTTGGACAACAATAATGGCCCTTATTTAGTCCAGTCATATACGCTATGGTAACAGTATAATTCTAGCATATAAATGTCATGTTCTATCATGCCATTTTTATTTTCTTCATCATTATAATATTATTCTTATTTATTTTATATTATATTTTTTCTTTTTAGAATGTCATTCGATGTACTTATAAATAGTGTAAATTCTTTTTTAAGAACAGGTTTGTAATGTGAGTGCTGTGTACTCCTTTAAGTGACAAATTTGTAAAAATTGTCAAACACAGCCTCTAATCCTCAAATTGTATTTATGATGTTATTCTGTTTTACTAGTAAATAAGCCGTTAGAGTATCTTTAAAATAAATAAATAAATGCTAGGGTTATTCTAACATATTAAAAACATGGATAACTCACCTTGGACTTAGCTGAAGATATCCAAGTGTCCCACCAGTTAACGGCCTGCTTGTCATCATGCCTTGGCGTACTAGCTGTATCACTAGGACTTGAATCACTAGACCTATGAACACCATCACAGGAATGTTAAAAAATAAAAATAAATGCATGTTTATTTGTCTATGATTGGAGAAGAACAGAGAGATTCATAAATAGGAATAACAGAATAAACAAATATTTGTGAACTTGTTTAAGAAATCCATGAATGAAAAAAAAAAAAATTGCACTTATTTTCTCATGCAGTTCAGTTACCATTATGATAAATTTTGATCATCTAGACATAGATTAGCTTTGATTGGCTCAGCATTAGATATAGGTAGGTTTTAAAAAGGGAACCAAGATCTTTGGTGCTGTTGTGGGACCAATATAATAAAGCTAAAAGCTTCAAATAGTCACTCTCAGTAGGACGGTGTGGTAGGCTTTGTGTTGATCTAGATACTGGCTGTCTCCAGGGTTCCAGGCATATTCTGTTACATAAATCGTTTTTTTTTTACTTCTAAAAGAATCTCTCTTATGTAACCAAACTATCATATTCAAATGTCATTTAAGCTCTAGATAGATTAATAAGTTACAAGCTCATTCATTATTTATACATTAGACATGAATGTGGTATAACTTGGCTTATTATGATTGTATAAATGTTTTTGTGATATTTATATTCATAATTTCAAATTTGAATAAACTGTGGTCTATTTTTATATGTTTCTTAGACAGAGTAAATATAAGAAAGGGAATTAAAGAGGTTTAATTGCAGACTTAAGATATCTCCATTTTGAGAATGAAATGAGAGAGGAATAAAAAAAACTTACCTAACCAAATGAATCCTACTTATAAAAATTACAGTTCCTCAGAAAAGGAATTATGTCAGCATCTAGTTAACACCGAACTGATTCGGTTGTTACTGTTATGTGCTTGACGTTATACTGTTTGTCTAATTCGCCTTTTCATTGACAAAATGAGCGACTAGGAAGCAATGAATACTTCTCCTAATTGATCCCATGACCTTTCGAAAACATGATACTCATCTCGAAAATGTTATTCCTAGTGCTAACAAAGTTACCGTGTAATCGTTTTATCACCAAAACAACGCATTTTTTGTTCATTAAGCTCTTTCTTCGATAACCATAGAATGTTGACATGGATTTTGTGATAGCGTAAATACAGGAAATAACTTACTTTTCAGCCATAACGACGTTTCTTTATAGTATAAACAAATAAGGAAAGCACATGGATTGCTGCACATAAATTGTTGTGTGATTTTGTTGTTGTTTTTACACGAAATTTAGAATTAATTTTGACATAGTTTTGTTTGCGTTGACATAAGGATGTCGTTCCGTTACAGAACGTGTCAATGATGCGTGTGATTTTTTAAGGATTTTATTCAAGCATTTTTCTTTTGATTTGTAAGTCTATTGTTATTTAAAACTTTATCTCATTTATCATTGAATTAATTTAGAAGCAACACTACATCCTGGATGGTTTTAATTAATTACTCCGTTCGAGAAATGAAACGTTTTTTGTTACAGTTGAGTTTATGAGCTATGTTCATAGATGGCGCTATTTTGCAATATTTCAGCAATAAGCCTTGGTTTTTTTTTCTAGGGATGCGCCAAGGTGGCCCGCGAAATTCAAACTTTCTTACGTTTTTTGCAATTTGCAAGACAGTATCAGGTTGTATGTTGATCTAAATATTTTATGATTCGCGGTCGTATCAAATGTTTATTTATAGTCTCTTAATACCACTCTCTAAGTTCATGTAACTGTATTGAATGACTAATTCATGAAATCATGACATTTGGAGTTGTATTGCTAATTCTAATGATTATAATTCTGTAAAGCCGTATTTGTTACGGTCGCGAATCATATTTTTATCAAGATACAACCTGACACTGAGCTGCAAATTGCAGAAAACGAAAGAAAATTTTAATTTCGCGGGCCACCTTAGCGCATCCTCCTTTTAATAAGCACAGAGCATTAAATAATACTGTTATGGATGGCACAGTACTCAGCAGTATTTTTTTTTTTTTTAATTTAGGCAATTTTGTTTTGCTCGCAAGTGTAGCAATAAATGTAATAGATAGGTCCTAATAGTATAAACCACAAACCAATACTTTTTTAGGGTGTACCTACTTTTTTAGGGTGGTTACTGGTTTGGTGAGTAATCCTGTCTACGATTGTAATCTTACAAACAACCACAAATTAATTACCTACCTTAAAAAATATTATTTACAAGAGGAAACATTTCCTGTCCCAAAAAATCAAACAAAAAAGTTTTTCCCATGCACGAAACCTCTTGCATAAAGCAACGCATAAAACTGAATAATAATTACTGCTAATTATATTAATTTGCCGATGCGAAATATTAATTTGCGTTGGGAGAGGCCGTATCTCCCATCTATGGCTCGTCGATTATTCAATAAGGCATTGAACAAGGATTTTTATGAATAAATCCCTGCGCTTAGTGCAAGTGAGATGTTCTTACTATGATTAAGATAGACATGTTTGTTTTGGTTCTCCATCCAGTAAGATGAAGCTGTCAGTATTTTACAAGGGTTTTTAATGATTTTGAGAGATGTTTGTGCTTTGCTAGGTCAGCTTTTAATGGGTGACCGTTATTTTTAAGTAGGTACATCGAGACAGAACGTGCATTGGCGAACTGTGCAAAAAGTTATAACAAACTTGAAATCAGACAGCGTTTTTATCGATATTGGAGTTCACGTTTAGTTTTTTTGAAGTGATAACTTCTTATGGGAGGGTAAACCGCTGCGTTACGTAACGCGTTACGGCGCCAATCTGTCTGTAGGTACCTATAGTTCAACTTAGATTAGTTTAAGTTATCACTTCTGTCGGGCGTCCCGAGACGCACACGTTTTTTTCCATTTTGTAAGTAAGTTCAGCCTTATCCCTGAAGAAAAAAATTATCATCTTCTGCCTAGTCTTTTTCCAACTATGTGGAGTCGGCTTCCAGTCTAACCGGATGCAGCTGAATACCAGCATTTTACATGGAGCGACTACCTATCTGCCCTCTACAACCCAGTTACTGGGTAACACGATACCTCTTGGTAAGACATGAAGAAAAATGATAGGATGGGTACCTAATAGGGTAGGGATAGCACCTGTATCTGAATCCCCGTACCAAATCCAAAAGCCAAACTTCCGTACCAGCCGACCATCTATCTTACCGTGTCGTATTTTTAAACGTTCGATGTATTTTGTAAAAGCTGAATATTATAATAAATAATATTTGCTTTGGCTTCGCGGGTATCCGAGCACACCCATTGTTTGTCGATCAAGAGATTCGGTGCAGCTTTCTTCGTTATTAATAAGTGCTTGCGAACGATGTTGTAACGGCCTCCATGTACAGGGTGATCAGGGATTATTTTGGTCTCTTTAAAAGGGTTTTCAAATATCTCAGTGGGGTAATTTCGTAACACACATAAAATGACATTTCATTTTGACAGTTCAGTCACGTCCATTGAGATATTCACGTGGAGCAGATGAATTTTTCAAACCATAAAGCAATGAATTAGGAGTTTCCTTCAAAACCTGATTGTGATTGAAGTTACACAATTAGGGTGCTGCTGATCATCATTATCTGCTTTTCCAACTATGTTGGGGTCAGCTTCCAGTCTTACTAGAAGCAGCTGAAAACCAGTATTTTACATAGAGCGACTGGCGACCCGAAATGTGCGGGTAGTTTAGTTCGCTATAATTAAGATATCTACGCTATATTGTGCAAAAAAATTAAACCAAGGAATGGATTTCTTTTGTGGGGGTTTGTAGTGGTGTTCCTTCAGGGGGCTGGGAACATCTTCTCACCACTTGGTTTACGAAAGTAAAACTATTAGATTTTTTTTATTGAGGGATGTCTATCTTATAATTGCAATTGACTGGCGTGAAGATACCGATACCTATTATTATAGTCAACAACATTAATATTTCACCTCTCATTACACACATCGCTTGCCTCGACTCATTGATTAACCTCCCACATCGATAAATCTAACTAATTTAATAACCAACATCCTGTCTACAAAAATCTGAATGGATAATCCTTCGTATAAACTGTAGCTAATAATAATACATGAAATGATCGACGTGGCTCAGCAAAGTTCATCGCTCAATCAGCGCGCGCCTGCGGCGGTGACGTCATCTCTCGTGAGTTGCCCCGCCCCGCCAAGAGATGGCGCTGTACGATCGAAGCGTAGATCCCAACCCTCACGCTTCGCCGTGTGTGGTTTGATGAGCGTCGTAGGGGGTTGATGAACTTTGAGGTTTTTGTGGGATGTTGATTAGATTTTGATTAATATGATATAGAGTGATATGGTGGCCAAACCCTTACGTAGCTCAGAGCTCTAGCACAATATTGGGTTGTTACATGCTGAGTAGAATCGGCCTGACGTAATTCGGTGGCACTCTGCCAAAAAAGGAGGTAAGGCTCGAAGGACCACTGGCTAATCTACATGTTTGTTCATTAGTATGGGTTGAATAGTTCTTGAAACCTCCTCAGCTGAAGCCAGATTCTGGGGACATGATGTAGCTGGTATTGGTAACAAAACTTCGAGGGACGGGTTCTTTTTTCCCTCTAAAGTAAAATGTAAATAGAATATTGTAAAAATCCTTTGCAGTATTTTTTTACGAACAAATAAACGGAAACGTACAAATGTTTAAAGTGTTGTACGGACATTGGTTTGTCATAAAACATTTCTGTTTATTCTCAGAACGCTTCAAACTTTCTTACGATGCCATTTGTTAGTTTTTACGCTTTTTTCATGAGCTTTACATGGTACCAAATGCTGAAGTTAGGTGTTCGGGCACAGCTTAAATCTGGACAATCATCATTTCTTACATTCAGCCTAGCGTTGTTGACGTTTGTGGAATTTGTCCAGATTATCATCGTTCTCCTGCCCTTATCCCCATTTATTTGGGGTCGGCGCAACATGTCTCTTTCTTCCATACTCTATTAGTCGTCATCTCGATAGTCAACCCCTTTGTGGCCATATGATCTTTCACACAGTCCATCCATAGTTTTTTGGTCTTCCCCTACTCGACATCAATATGACGGCCATCGATATGAATACTCCAAACTTTCTTCACGACATTGGAATTTCCGGGCAGTATTATGACTCCATGACTTTTTTCCGACAAGGAGCATGACTGTGTTCCAGTTTGAGTGTTATTGTCGGAGGTACAAAAGGAGACTTCAACTTTGTCCCTAGAAGAAAGACACCAATCTGCGCAAGTTCTCTCCCTTATACTTCTGCCACAGGGCCCACAGCTCTAACAAAACCAATATGGAAACATAACAATAAGTAAAATTAAGTATCTAAATACGTACTAAACATATAGCAATTTTCTGCGGAAAAAAAAATGCGCAGAAAATTATCCTAGCAGCAGTATCCTTTTTCTCAACTATAGGTTTAGAGGTATGAGGAACAGGGTGTAAAGTTCACTCATCCTCATAAGAAAAAGGAGGATCCTTCGACCAGACGGGTGTTGTGTCTGGCGGGCAACTGCACGAAAGTTGATGTCGGGAGTTTGTATAATGTCGATCGCGCGGTAAACGCGGTCTAATTGCGCGATGCGGGATTTGTGTGACGTGATTTGTCTTTGTTGCGTAGTTCGTATGTGTCGGTGTAACTACTACAGCACTCCCCTCCGGAGACCGGAGGTCGATAGTGGGCTGAGTCTTGGATATTGCGATGCTTCACAGTGCCAGCTGTGGTTCCAGTGAGTCGGAACCGGGTGCCGCACAGTTCACAGTGAGTCGGAACTGTCTGCGGTGATTGCGGCTTTAACATTCCTTGGTTAGAGAATATCTAGGCTACCGCTATGACACGTATGTTCACGGTGTAATCTTTACGTGGCCTTGCTGCCATGATAAGTGGTTTCATCAGCAACATTAGAAACCAATATTTAAGCAGAAAAATATGCAACATGGAATTTGCTAAATGTGCATAATGTTCTGAATGAAATCACAGTAAGGTCGATCGATAGTGAGCGTACGACGTAGTAGTTAGTGTACCTACTTATATTAGTAAACATTGACAGAATTGTTGAACTTTAAAAATAATAGAGTGCACTAATTTTTATTCTACTTTTACTAGACTATAAACAATCTCCAGTTCAGGGCTTTGCGGCAGTGTTTTTTATACGTATGTAAGTAATATTTATTTTATTATTTATGCAGGCACAGTAAAATACAAAAAATACAGGATGGCAGGGACATCGACGCGAAGCCTGATACCATGGATTAAGTACATACAGTTAGGTATATACAACATCGTTATAATTTTGAGTACAAAGGCATTGCTTATTTCCATCGATCACTATTGGTGATTGATGCTTATTTCTTTAGAAATTTCTTCCAGTATACCTACCTGCGAAAGGAGAAATGAAAAAGAAATGTAGACAATAGTGGCTAAAAATAACTATTTATAAAGTTTCATAGCTATATTTTATTTGGTCTACTTATCTTATATTTAATCAGCAAACCATTTTGTTTCTCTGGACCATTTTCTATGAATTTTAGCTACCATATGATACTCGTATCACCTCAACAACACATGAGATTTCTCCTAAGTAAATAGCTTTTCAAATCGTTGTCGCCACTGTTGCGTCACTTAATGTGGAGTACCTATCTAGGCTCTACAGGCATGGGCGTCGCCAAGAGGGGGGCAGGGGGGACAGCTGCCCCCCCTAGAACTTCAAAAATATTTAGTCAAACTACAAAACTACAAGTGTAAAGCTTCATGTGCTCTTGACTCTTGACTGTACCCACAAATCATACTTTTCCCATCCTCCATAATATCAACTTGCCCCCCCCCCTCCCCTGGACCATAGGCTGGCGACGCCCTTGTCTTCAGGTACAAAGTTTCCGTCAAGTCCAATCGTGCCTAGATGGCGCTGCCATTCAGGAAGAGCATGATCGGTATATTCCATCCACTTGGATGTTTGATTGTTTCGAATATTTCTTGCAATAGTTTTGTGACCACAGAGTGTCAGCTTACTCGTACTGGTGATGCTGGTTATCCCCAGCATCATAATCAGCCTATAATATTCCCACTGCTGGGACACAGGTCTCCTCTAGCCTGAGAGGGAGTGGGCCGTAATCCACCACGCGGGCTCGGTGCGGGTTGGTAGATGTCACATGTCTTCGAATTTTTGGTTCTAGGACATGCCGGTTTCCTCACGATGTTTTCCTTCACCGTTTTGAGAGCAGAGGTTCACGGCCGTTTATCCCCAGCATAGTTAGATTAATATATTTTTTATTTCTCATACTTGGAAAGTACGCTTGAAGTTACCTGACCAGAGGAATGAAAACAGTACTTTTCGTCCCGGGGAAACGATTTTCCCTGCTGTCAAAAATTTTAAAACTATGCAAGTCTTCTCCCAACTTTTTATACAGCCACTCTGTAAATCGCAGCGTCAAATTGTAATTAAAAATTTGAATTATTATTTAAATTACATAGATTTGAGCTAAATATTTACCATCATCTATAATAACTAATCGTGTTGTGGTTCAGCCAGGAATCTTATTCAGCGTGATGCTTCAGGAATTTAAGGATTAGCAGAACCAGTAAAACAATAACCTTCTTGTGTCGCCATGGAAGTTTATTCATCAACAAAACCTCTATATATCCTAGTGGTGTAAATCTACAATAGTGCTTGACAATTTAATTTTATCTATGGACACTACAATAACAAGTGAAGTTTTCACTATCACCATCTATCTATAACCTACTTCTTCATTAACACCATTCCAATGAGTCCAAACACGATACCTGTGCTGTAAGTTGGGTATCCTAAATTCCAGGTGATGCTACAACATCAGTTCAAGGTTACTATGTTCTCCTAATATCATTGAAGTGACAGAATACCAAATTTCAAATCGATCAGACCTGTGGAAGACGCTCACATCCATTCATCAACTAGAAAAGAGGAAAAGAGCTGATAATTTCAAACGGCTCAACCGATTTTGATAAAACATGTCTAAGAATCATCGCTAGAAAACCTGCTTTCAAATAAAAATTCCGCATTCAAATCGGTTTACCCGTTTAAGAGCTACGTTGCCATAGACAGACAAACATTGCGGTCAAACTTATAACATCCGTCTTTATGCATCGGGTCTCGGGGGTTAAAAAATAATGGCTGATAGAATGCCACAGAAAAAGAAACAAAAAAAAACTTTTTTACAAAAAAAACAACCGACTTCCACTATAAAGTAAAAAATAACTAAAATTTCGGAAGTCGGTGGCAAAAACGAAAATTCAAAACCAAAGACACGGATATTCGTTACATGCCACCGACTTCCGAAAGGAGATCATTCATTTTGTTAGGCGATTTGGGATAAAAAAAAAAGTCTGCGGCCAAGAATGAATTACATATTATTTAAATGGCGGCAGTAGTAGAAACATTTCTTTGTATGGCGACAACGCTGTAAAGTATTTGTGAGTAAAGATATACAACGATCTTTAAATTAAATAAATTATGTACATCCAGCCATACCGCGAATATACCATATAATTATTATTCCGATATTTTGAGCTGGGTGATACCACCTGACACATACAACACTAATAACTAGCTAGCCTATCTATATTCGGCGTAGTATGGATGGATTACAATAAAATAAAACAAAGGTATGAAGTTATTTATTAAGTATTCATATTACAGTACCCTAATTACGTAATGCACAATCAATCAGAATCTGAATCGCTTTGAAACAGATTGCTAATCCATTGATTCAAAAGATTATTTACGTTGCTGAACAGAAAATAATTTCTGTTCAGCAACGTAAATAACGCAATGAATGTTGTTGAACTGTCAAAATGAAACAAATTAATCGGAATCGTTTACGAAAATATGTTGCGTAATTAGATAGCTGGTCTACATATTATGTTCGTCATCTTGTAATGATGTCGAACTCAGGTACATAGGATCGTGACCAGACATACTCTTAGTGACATACACAGTGTCAGATTTACAGTCGTGGGCGCAGAAATGTGATACGGGTAAACGAGAGAAATAGCTCCTTTAACGTCTACTTGGTTTATTGTACAATGAACTGAACCTAGTCGCAGTCCACTACTGGACATAGGCCTGTCCTAAGCTACGACGCAACATCCCGTCCTCCGCCTTCCGAATGCAGTCAGACAACTTTTTAAGGTCGTCGGTTCATCTAGCTGGGGGCTTCTCACACTACGCTTGTCGATACGCGGTCTCCACTCTAGAACTCGTCTGCTCCACCGGCTGTCAGTTCTTCGACAAACATGGCCAGCCCACTGCCACTTCAGCTTGCTCACTCTGCAGGGTATGTCGATAACTCCGGATAACTTCATTTCTGATCTTATCCTTCAAAGAAACACAGAGCATAGTCCGCTCCATAGTGCGCTGAAGGACCTTGAATTTGTGGACTAGCCCGACTGTCAGTGTACACGTTTCGGCACCGCATGTCATAACGGGCAGGATGCACTGGTTACAGACTTTTAGTCTTCATACCCTACGGGAGTTTATTGTTACAGAGTCAATTACTAACACTAGTGTAGTAACAGACGAGTGACAGAACTGATTTTATTTTATTTTATTTTTATGTATGATATCTCGCTGGGCTAACCAAGGAGATTGTTGGCTGCTTAATCGGACTTTCCTGTGGGTGCCTCAATAAATTAAGGCCTCCAGCCAGGGCATAAAACTTATAAGTGTTGGGTTCGGAAACCAAACTGCTCATTGGGTATGAGGCTCTTTGCCTCGACATAGTCTTTTAGACGCTTATAATTAAGTAGATTTGCCGTACTACATTGACGAGACTTATGGGACGGTAACTTAGGACTCAGACTTGGGTTTGCCTGGCTTAGGGATACTGATAACGGTGGCTTCTTTCCACGGTTGCGGAAAGATCTTATTGCTCAAGGCGCCGCGCCATTGAAGATGGCGATCATAAGTATAATGAGAAGAGCGGGGAGGAGTTTGTACACCTTACTGGTGATACCGTCTGAATCGGAAGCTTTCCGAGGGTGGAGTCCTTTTATGATGTCGTGCACTTCGTCTGGAGTGACGGGAGGCAGAGGACCATCAGGGTCTTCAACGGGTGGGAAGCTTTGCATTCAAATTCAGCATCAACCTTGTAAAGGTGCGTTTGGTCTACTGGTTGGGAGCTGGGAGAACATTAGGACTCTAAGCTATTGACTAGGCAGTCGGCTTTGTCAGGGTTGTCGAAAGCGATGCTCTTGTCGGGATGGATGAGAGTGAATGAACTGAGTCACGACACGCGTATCTATTGTGTAGTGTGGGGTGAAGCCCATGGGAAGGGGCGCGGGAGGAAATGCTAGGTTAGGACAGGTTTTTACCGTAACATGCAGCGGCTTTGTAGGTACTACCTATTAAAAAATAATGCGTTATAAATGTACTTTCAAAATATGTAATTATTATTGATGGTCGCCAAAAACAATGTTTTATCTCATAATGGGTATATCTCCGAACCCAAATCGTTCTCGACATTGACGCCATAGTAAAAAATAGTGCGTTATAAGTGTTCTTTCAAAATATGTAATTATTATTGATGGCCGCCTAAAACAATGTTTTATCTTAAAATGGGTATATCTCCGAACCCAAATTGTTCTCGACATTGACGCCAAAGTAAAAAATAATGCGTTATAAGTGTTCTTTCAAAATATGTAATTATTATTGATGGCCGCCTAAAACAATGTTTTATCTTAAAATGGGTATATCTCCGAACCCAAATTGTTTTCGACATTGACGCCATAGTAAAAAATAATGCGTTATAAGTGTTCTTTCAAAATATGTAATTATTATTGATGGCCGCCAAAAACAATGTTTTTTCTTAAAATGGGTATATCTCCGAACCCAAATTGTTCTCGACATTGACGCCATAGTAAAAAATAATACGTTTTATGTGTTCTTTCAAAATATGTAATTATTATTGATGGCCGCCAAAAAAATTTTTTTATCCCAAAATGAATGATCTCCTTTAGTTATTTTTTACTTTATAGTGGAAGTCGGTTGTTTTTTTTGTAAAAAAGTGTTTTTTTCTCGCTTTTTAGTGGGTCGGTTTGTAATTTATCTAAGTGACAATAGCCTAATGTCAACTGCTCATCACCCTTTACAAAATATTGCTTTTCCCGATGCAGGGACGTTCATTGTTGAGGAGTTCTTCTGGTACTTCACCATCAGCTCCTCTTCACCCTACGCATTGTGACGGGCATAAATTGCTTGGCAACAGTAATCGAATCGCAAGTTCGCAACCCGTGAAATACGTATTATTGAGTTGTTCCGGTGGCCATCTGTGGTCTTCATCATCAGTTCCACTTCATTAAATGGTGCTTTTCGAGAGCAAATTCAAGAGTTACTATAAAAAATACCTAAATCGCTATAGGTGTGCCTATAATATTTCAAGAGTTCCCTCGACTTCTCCAGGATTCCATCATCCAATCCTGACTAGATGACAATGGGACCAACTAGAAAGTAGGTATATCCCTTCCAATAAAAAAAGAATTTTTGAAATCGGTCCAGCCGTCTTCGAGTAATCGGGGAACATACATAAAAAAAAAAAAAAAAAACATTCCGACGAATTGAGAACCTCCTCCTTTTTTTGAAGTTGGTTAAAAACGCGGGAAAGCGGAAATTCGATCTTCAGTTGTTTTGTACACACGGCTACACATCAAGCTATACATTTCCAGTATAAGCTGACCCCGCATTGTACGAAAATCCTATACGATGCGAGACGAGCATAAACTGGAAATGTATAGCTTGATGTGTAGCCGTATGTACAGTAGGGGTCATTAGTGCAGTTACAACTTTAAAAAATAGTAGATTGACACTTCGCTTTAACTTACGACCTTCTTATAATAAGTCATTTCTATACTGTAGACACACACTCTCATTAGTTTACAAATTATTGTATTCCATAAATTCAAACAGTTTGGTATATGGCATGATAGCTAAGCGGTTATCAAGTTTGGGTTAGCGCGTTCATGTGCAGCGAGTCGCGGGTTCGAATCTCACGCGCGGTGATAGTTTTTTTTTATGTTTTAAAAATCACTCGAATGATCACGCTATTGACTATAAGTAGTTCCTTGTTACTTTCGTTCGCCTTGTTCACTAAACTCATCAAACTTTATGATTATACCCACAGAAACCTAAATAAACAATGATATTAAGGTAGACAGATGTAGATAACTTACGATACGACTCATTCACCGCGACTAAATAGAACGTTGTTGGTTGGTTGTTATTGTGAGTTAGTGACGTATATTTAATATATTAGTGGTGTTATCATAGAAATATAAATAACATTCTTTCTTATATCTATGGGTGTTGAAATGAAAGGAAATATGTATAAATATAGAAATGAAAGCGAATATTATTGCGCTGCGTAAAAGCGGCCTATAAGTATATCACAAATATCTGATGAAACCGGACTGAGTGTAAGTATTATGATTTAATTATTTTATCAAACATCTAATTAAAGTATCCCTAACTGCTGATCCTCGTAGTTATTTTTTGAAACGTTTTAATCTACCATAAGGTCATTGAAGAAAAAATATATAATTTCAAAGTAAATTTATTTACCTTTTTTTATTATTTATCGATGAAAATAAAATTATAATATTTATGTGAAATAGTTTCACATAAATATTATAATTTAATTTTTTTTACTTTAAATAATTTTGTATTTAAATAGTAATACATAATAGTATTTTGCTTAGTAGCCTAACAGTACTCCTTTTTTGTTTTAGAGAAATACTGTGAGTGGTTGGGTGGAAAGATATGAGGAAGAGGGGCTTTGCCAGTCGAAAGCGAAGTGGAAGACCCCAGCTCATAAAAAACGCGCAGCGACAGCACATTGCATGGTCAGCCAATATGAAACAAGTGGTTTCAAACCGACAAGACATTTTGCCGAATTATTCGACACGTCTTCTATACGAACCGTTCGCCGTGCACTTCACGCAGAAGGTTTACATCATCGAAAACCAGCTCAAAAACCATACTTTTTTATAAACACCCGGATATAAAAGTTACACCTTGGCCAGCACAATCTCCTTACCTCAACCCCATATGGGGTTTGATGATACAGCGATGGGAAGCACGGAATGAGCGATTTGATGACCAGTTGAAGTTGCATTGCATGGAAATATGGGATTTAAGGGGAACAGATATGTGCTTCAATATTGTGGGATCCATGCGTCAACGATTACTTAATTGCATTGATAATAATGGGGGTTATACCAAGGATTATGTTATTATATTACAAATATTGATTTTAGTAATATTCAAATTATATTGTGTCTTAACCGTAATAAGAATTATTTAGAGGTTTAGTTTCAATCTTCTTTTCGTAATGAAAATGAATACTTAAGCTATAACCTCATTATGTCCTTTGTTAACTTTGAGGTTTGAGATAGAACGAACTCACCCGCAGTAGAATAAAATTAAAGTAGTAATACTGAGTAATTTAATTGTATTGTGACAACGAGTCCGCACTTGTTATATTTACGTCGGTAGATTTGCTAAACTTGTGGTATGTTACCCACACACGGAGTAATTAAAGCACAATATTGTTAATTACTAAGATACAATATTTTAAGCCTGATTGTCATAGTTCACTGATTAGCTACTTTACTTTTGTTCTTTATGAGAAAATAAACTCTTTTAACTAGAAGTTTATTTATCTATACTTCTTATAATAATTACATCGAATAAACATTTTTTTTATCACTTATTGAACATTTTTATTCTTAACCCCATAATTCAATAACAATATAGTAATTATTACATCGTTTATTCAATTATTTTTATTAAACGAAAATTATTATTTTCGTTTTAATAAACGAGAATAATAATATAATAATAATAATTATCTAATAATAAAAGAACAGATAAAGATTATTGTTGAAAAGAAAACTAAAAATCTCGTTTCGAGATTGGAACCCAGACCTATGTGTCTGACAGTCCGATACTATACGCTATCAGCTATTAGGACTTCATAAATAGTAGTGAATTTTAGCAATGGTATGAACCGACCAAGGTCACACGTAATTACTTACTCTTGGAACGTGTAACATGTCCTAAATCAGCGGGGTAATTGCGTAGCACTTACAATAGCAATGGGTTTCATTTTGACAGTTCAACAATAAATTGCGTTATTTACGTTATTTCTCGAACATAATTATTAAGCAATAGCTTTCCACTCGGCGCTCTGGCGCGTCATCCCCTGGCTGGCCCGCCCCTCCACCCTCGTTCTGTGCGCCGTCGACTCAATATCGCAGGTCATTCTTATCGTTCTAACTTTTAAACTATTTGTCCAAATTACTTAGTGTAAAAGACAAACTTTATCTACATTAAATACCAAAAGCGATGAAGGTATTTATTTTGATAAGAATTAACTAAATTAACTAAAAATAAGAATTCTAAAATATGCAATGTAAAAAAAGTATTCAATTTAACTGTATTTATTACTCACTATTTTGGTTATAAAGGCTTCCACATAAAAGGTAGATAGATGCTGTCGCGGACTTTTATTTAGAACTCTTTAAGACAAACAATCCCACAATACATTTTCTTCATGTAACTCTAACGGTTTAGGCAGCGCACGCAGCAGACCTCCACCGTGGTCTGCCCGGCTTGGGTGGACCACCGCCGTGTCCTCGTGGAGGCGATCGGCGGCGGTGGCCTCTCGCGTACGGACCTGGTTCAGGCCATGGTGCGGAGCGAGAGGGCAATGGCAAGCCGTCACCTCCTTCTGCAAAGCAGTAATGCTCGCGAAGGAGAAGGTGGAGCGCGCGAGGGAGTGGCAAAGGCCGCGCCCTACCAGCCCTAGCCGCCGCCGCCGTAGGAGTCGTCCCGGGCGTCGGGAATTGATAGCCAAATTCCGGCCACCGTAGGCGCGGGCCTGCGGACGGAGAGCAACGGGCAGCTCGCCGTCCGATAAGGACCAGGCCCGGGTCGATGGCGCATCGTGTTCCACGCGCGCCTCAAAGAGATATCAAGGATCGAAGGAACACGTGTGGGTTTTAGTCAGTAAGAGTCTGACACGCTCTTCCGCTCCGCCCAGAGCGGGAGAAGTCATTGGATGATTAACCACCCAAAAAAAAAAAAAAGGCAGCGCACGCAAAGATAGATCTCAGAGGGCAGGAATTTTTGCGACTTACTTGATACTTATCGTTATATTATGCCAAATCACATTAAATCTTTATAAATTGTAGCCTATGTGTTATTCTAATGTATAAGCTACATTATTGTAAAGTTTCATCAAAATCCGTTCAGTAGTTTTTGTGTGAAAGAGTAACAAACATCCATCCATCCATCCATCCATCCATCCTCACAAACTTTCACATTTATAATATTAGTAGGATCCATCTGCAGATTTAAGGCCACTGATGCCACAGTAAACGAAGCCATTAAACAGGCTCCGAAAGATGGAAGGTGTGGTAGTGAAGTAATTTGTCGACAAGTACTTAAATAATGAGAAGAAGCACTTAGCAACGCTTACGTATTTAAACTTAACCACCATGATTAGTCATCCATATTTCTAATTCATTTACGTAGTAAGGTCATATCTTGCGAAACCGCAAGATATTAAATAACTACGATTGTTTCGTTCGCTGGCCGATCGTTTTATTGATTGGTAAGAAAAATCGTGCTTGGGATGTTAGGGATTGCATGTGCGCTCTGGATGGCGGGATAAGTCCGCAACTGCAGTTTGAAATAGTTTGGAAAATCCAAAAGTGCACGCCTCATACTTATCACTCATTCATAAACGAAAAAGAAATTCAAAACATAGTTTAAAAATGAACAATTTCTCACTTTTCATGAAGTCGTAATGTCAACGACTGACAAAGATATTTACGTTGGCAGTTGCTAGGCAACGGCACCGGATCAAGGTTGAAAATATTTAGATATTGATATTATATTTTAGTTAGTATTTTATTAATTATAATTAAACTACTATGAATAAAAGAGCCATTTTCAATAGGGTTCCTTCTACGGCTGAAACGAATGTATAAAAAAAAAATTGACTCAATTAATTGATTTTATCGCAAGCTACAATGTTTTCAGGGATCATAAATTGACGGACAGGAATTTTTTTTCAACTATTTTGATGCTTTTTCCATTTCTGCTGCATTAAATCAATTGTTAAAAAATACAATATTAATCTCCATTTAATCATCTATACAATGGTATATAAATTAAGTAGGTTCTGTGTACTAGCAGGAGTGAAACAATAAAAACAGTTGCAGAAATGGGGCAAAAAATATTTTTCGATCGTAGAGCACACTCTAATGCGAAGCATTACGAGTCGTGCAATATCGGTTGGTCGAAAGGAAAATCGAAGACACACAAGGGCATATCATGTCTTTTATGTCATAAGTCGTAATGTCATTTCCAAATATTTTCCTTGCAAGAAAATAGATACCTATTTCCTTACAATATTGGTTTGTTGCTTTCCTCTTTATCCTAAAGAGGCTAGCTGAGAGTTTTTTTCCTAAATTAAGTCATCACGACTAATGAGATTAAATCGAAGGTATAGCTTGCTCAAAGTTTCGTATTCGCGAGAGAATCAGATCTAACCCGCACTCTAATTGCGTAATACTCGATCAATCACAATCTGAAACAGATTGATCCATTGCTTCATAAGTTCGTTGTTTTTTTCTACGAAACAACTTAAATAGTGTAAATGAAACAGATTAGTCTTATTCGTTTACCGTGTTCGCAGACTACCAGAGTATAAGAATAGCATTTGTTTATGATGCCCTTTTGTCTGTCTCCTCTTGCACGTATGCATCATCTTAATAAATTCACATTATTACTATTCAATAAGCATGGTCACCGTACGCACCGTGGGCGCAGCGTGGGTGCCCTCGCGCATCTCTATGTGATGCACATTAAATTTGATTGTTACTGCAACCTGCGCAGGCGCACAGATTTATATTATTACGCCAACCGCTCATTTGGTGATTATTAAACGATATAAATTTATTACACGATTCAATATTAATATCGTGACGGTAAAAGGGTAAGTAGGATTCTTTGAAGGTGTTTGAATTTAAAGACGAACTCATATCTCAAACTGGCAACAGTAAGGAGAGTACAAACTGAGTCATCATTATCATACATACAAAATTACATCATCAAAATATTCTTCATAGACTTAACCAATTTGGACAATAAGGACCAAATTGTATTCACTCGACGAATGTTGATATTCGGAGTCATGTCAGTCCATGTATAAGTAAATATTGTATTATCAAGATACCTGATAAACTACTGTATATGGTGCGTTTTCCTTGTTACAGATGCCTTTATGAAGCTACCATAATGTAACAATTTCAAAAGCAAACTTCGTTCCGTCGCTGTTTCTACCAGGAGCGCATATCGGCGGCGGCGGTGGCCGCAAAGAATGTCGTCGTCGGATTTATGTGTGCGCGCGCACGCGATGACAGCGCCGCACCGGCCACTACTCTACGCGTATGTCCGCCTGGTACCGCCGACTCGCGTTGAGGCAGTGATTTCTTTTTGTTTCAGAGCATTTTCCTTTATGGTGATAAACAATTATGCGATTTACTTTGTGCTGTAAATCATCTTCATAAGCTGAATCACTGAGTAGCTGTTCATGATTTAAATATTCTGATTTAATCTAAAATGGTACCTACTTATTCCTTATACTTAAAAATTATTATCCTTTAGCGAAAGTATAGTTAATTTGACTACTGTATTCTCGAAAATATCCGTAAGAGCAACCCTGTTGGCATTTAAAAACAATTGCAAATTACGCAGAACACGCCTAAGCACCATTCTTCTACCTCTTCATTTCGGCGAACGCTTCCGACTACGTCGTCGGTCCACTCGCTGTAACTCGCATAAACTTAGTTTAGGTCTGTTTTCTCAGTTTATGTAGGCGCGGTCGACTGTCTACTGCTGCCACAGTATTTATGCTAAAAGGCCCTGCGGCTCGGACCCTTAATAAACAAATGACGCGCTCACAGATTTAAGAGCCCACGTCGCAATTATTTCGCTATTTCGACGCGGCCCGACCAAGTAAAGGCGGCTTTTTCGCTTTTTTTGAATTTTAAGTAACCCCATGACGGGTAATAGTGGTTGGGGAGTCGGTGGCTCGCTTTTGTTGCTTCGCCGAAGGGAAATGACTTGTTGCACGTCAGAGCGCGCTCCTGACGGTTTTCGTAATGTCATTTGGAGGCTTTGAGACGTAAAGTTACAGTGGCATAACGCTGAGGCGCAAAGCGTAGTGTTTGCTACCATAATTGTATACTTTAGATCACAAATTGCGCTTTCAAAATAAGAATAGACTTTAAAGTAAATAATAATTAAGTATCCGAAGTAGCTTTTGTTTGTTAACGTTTCAGAGATCGTAATTTTTTTTTAAATCTGTTTGGTAACTCGTAAGTTTTTATTCATGCTCCAAAATGTCACAACCTGACGAAGATTGATAAGCTCGCATTGGAAGAAATATTGTTAAGACATCATTGTAGATATAAAGGACCAATTTTTAACTGAATAAGCTTAACCACAACAAAAAGATAGTGACTGTCCATTCGTGATACTCGACATTTTATCGGATTTCCAGTATGGCAGCTACTGGATGCGATCATTTAAAATGATAAATCACCCGCTCCGTCACCGGGCGACTCGTCAAAATGAACTTATTTGTCAAACTTAGATCACTGAGGTGCGATAACTAAAACAGGAAATTGAAATTTTGTATCACCGGACAAAAATCGGCCACGTCGCCATCTTGGACGCTAATCGCGGCACGATTTGAATATGGAACTCTTTATACATAAATAGCTTTTTACTTTTTTATAAGTGTAAGCGACCAGTTGATGCATAGGTCTTGACAGGAAATGAGGTTAGTTTTTTTTAAAGTTCGTAGTATTTGCGTGGGAGAAGGGCGCGCTCGAATAGTTGATGATGGGAGGTGCACAGATGGCTGATAGAAATTCCAATTGTAATTTTGTGCCTTTGTGTCGAGTTAAATATGCCTTGCCTTTCTAGGTGCGTGTCAGATATTGACTGGCGTAACGGAGTAGGTACCTACTTCCTGACAGAGGCGGAAGGGTATTTAGCGAATTGAACTAATGCCTGACTGAAGGGGTCTATTCAGCGAATTGAACTTTATTAATAAAGAACTCGCTTAGAATTAGCAATCCTCCGGACTATAGTCCGCGCGCGACTAGTTGGCCGCTCAGCTCATCCCAAATCATCTCGCTATTGCAATCAAATGTGCGTTTTGTCTAAACTAGCCGGAACTTTCACTTCGCGACGGCAACACGTGTTGAAAGTACCGGCTAGTTTAGACAAAACGCACATGAGATTGCAATAGCGATATGATTTGTGATGAGATGAGCGGTCAACTAGTAGCGCGCAGACTATAAAGGACCATTCGTAGGACCAATACCGAAGAACCAAATAAATGCACCTAACATGTATTATGTCAGAATAAGGGGTGCTCGTGAGTCGTGGCTTAGTAATAACTTAGTAATAAAAATTAGGTTAAGCTACTCTTGCCGCGGTCGGTCCGTGGATGGGTGACTATTATTTACTTATAAACGAGACCCCTCCGTGTCTCGGAAAGCACGTAAAGCCGTTGGTCCCGGATATCATTCGTGGAGGGGTCGTCAGAAGCCCGTCTGACAATCAGTCTTAATAAGAGGTAGCGTGTTACCCAGTAACTGTGTTGTGGAGGTCAGAAAGGCAGTCGCTCCATGTAAAATACTGATATTCAGCTGTATCCGGTTAGACTAGAAGCCTATCTCAACATAGTTGGGAAAAGGCTATAGGCAGATTGATTGATTTGTTACCTATGTCAGAATTTATTAGGTCAGAATCACTGTAGAAGGTCTGCTATCTAATTACGTTCGTAAACGATTCCGACTAATCTGTTTCATTTTGACAGTTCAACAACATTCATTGCGTTATTTACGTTGTTGAGTTTTTTTTCCAATTTATGAAGCGATGGATTAGCAGTCTGTTTCAAAACGATTCAGATCCTGATTGATTGTGTATTACGCAATTAAGGCACTGTTTATAGGAAGGTAACCAAAGTATCCACGTATAAAAATACCTTTAGGAGGTAGACTAATCACTGCTATAAAGGACGCTATAGGTATGCTATTCGTAAGTCCATTTCTATACCCAATAGTTCCGCTAACATTTCGACTGCGACCGTCCGATACTGTACTAACTGTACTTTATACCGACACTACAGTTCTGCAACATTTGTAAGCCTTTTATGGATCATTTTATCTAAACCCTAAGTTAATTTCTTGATTACATTCTAATTTCAACCCTGTTATGAAGGGAGAAAGATTTGAAGTTTAATGTACTCTATATTCAACTTCACTGTTTATTGATTTTGCATCTGAAAGTTTTGGAAAGCTATTAGAATGGTACAATTTACTTTTAATGCATTTTAGATAGGCTTTCCTTGGGTCAGAAGAAGAGGTAAGTTTAATTATAGATACAGTTGGGAAATAACATAAAATAAAAAGATAGGGTAAGAAATAGTTATTTGTTATACAAGAGTGCAAAGTTGCTTTTTAACCGCGTGTTCAATTTTGATGACCGAGAAAGCAAAGGATTCTAAAATTGAATCACGAGCGCAGCGAGTGATTCAAAATTAGAAGCCTGAGCGTTAGCGAGGGAATCAAAAGAGCACGAGGTGAAAAATCTTTGCACTCGAGTGCAACACGTAACTTTTCATTCCACCTCAGCGAGGAAATGACTAAATGCAAAAAAAAAAACGTTTACAATCACAAGATAGGTACACTTTTATTTCAGTTTAGGTATTAATTACTACATTATAACAGGTAAGTATTACAGAATAATCTTTAAATTATAACAAAATAATACTAAGGTATAATTAAGAAAATTTTAAAGTAACGTTGCTACAGTTATTTAAATTGAGTGTAATATTTTTGTTTGGTACTGTAATATTGGTGTTAGTCACTTGTGTAGGTACTGTTTTTCGGTAAACTATCTGTCATACTTAATAGTTGTACCGATTCATCGGATTCCCTTGGCGTGAATGTTGGAGAGAGAGGGAGATGGTTAGGTGTTTCATAACGGCTTATTTTTGATGTAGAAGGGCCAGTCCAAGGATCCGATTGAGGCTCTTTCAGTGTAATGGCTCCTACGATGCCTTCACATATTTTAGACTTATTTTGGATGGAATCCTCTATGTATCCCTCTACAACTGCATTGGACTTCCAGCCTCCGTGGCGCTTAAGGGACAGGAGATCAGCTCCGGAATCAGCCAAAAGTGTGGCTGAAGTTCGTCGGAAACAATGACCCGTGTACAACAGGGGTTCTGGAAGTTCAAGAAATGTTGCTATTTCTCGTGGGATACTGCCAATTTTATTAGTACCCATAGGCTGTCTAACACACTTTCCATTGCGATACTGTAGAAAAAATCGATTGATTGGAGTGTTAGGCGGGCGTAAGGCTTGATATTTCTCAACAATCGTTACGTATTCCTTGCGAATGACGAAGTTGCGGTCTCTTTTTGTCTTTGTATTAGGTAAATTAATTAATAGTAAGTCATCTGAATGTTTCTCAATGTTTTTGACATTAAGTTTTGTTAGTTCATTAGTTCGACATGCTCCGTTTATTCCAATAATAAGAACAACCTGTAACGTAAAGAGTATTGTAGTAGATAAATGAATAAAATTGATATGAACGCATAATTATGCCTATCAACATCTACTAAGTATACTATTTAATTGAGATTAATATACTTAAGTAGATACTGAATGTGCAACTGACTTACTTTTGCCGCCAAATATACGGAATCGGGTGCTTCGTTAAGAAACTTTTCAATATCAGATACTGTGAAAACCTTCGATTTTTTTGGTTGATGACCAGATGAGGCTCTTTTTAAAAATACCACTAATTTAGGATAGGTATCGATATGTTTGTCTTTTTTCATCTTTATTGTTGCTTTTAGCATCGAATACGTACTCCATAGAGTGCTTGCTTTCTTGTTCTCGGATAATTCTATAAAATATGCCAGCAAAACGTTTTCTGAGAAAGTTTTGGCTCCTTTTGCTAGTCGCCACGTGTTGAACATATCGTACTGTTTTAATTACTTCTCGCGTGATTGTTGAGGGAGAAAGCTCATTTGCGCATTATTAACAGTTTCAGTCAATTCTGTTGGCGTCAAGCAAACTTCCTCGTCGCTAGAATCACTCATTTTAGTTTTTTCACTTGTTTTCAAGTTTCTTGTTTTTAATAAAAGGTTTAACAATGACGTGAAAAAATGCCGCGTAAAGAACCGCGTACAAAGCAAATTGAAAAAAGAACACCAAGAAGGTTCCGAGTCTGAGTTTTTAAAAAAATTAAAAAAAAGTTGTATGATATATTCGGCACCATATGGGTAGCAGTAAATAGGTTTAATGTTTTTTTTAATTCACAAACTTAGTGCACACGATGTTCTAAATTCAATTTACTTTATCCTCTAGACAATAAAAACGGCTTTTCCACTCAGATATTGAAGATTAAAAATACTCTTTCCGAGATGGTGGGATGAAATAGTTATTTGTTATACAAGAGTGCAAAGTTGCTTTTTAACCGCGTGTTCAATTTTGATGACCGAGCAAGCGAAGGATTCTAAAATTGAATCACGAGCGCAGCGAGTGATTCAAAATTAGAAGCCTGAGCGTTAGCGAGGGAATCAAAAGAGCACGAGGTGAAAAATCTTTGCACTCGAGTGCAACACGTAACTTTTCATTCCACCTCAGCGAGGAAATGACTAAATGCAAAAAAAAAAACGTTTACAATCACAAGATAGGTACACTTTTATTTCAGTTTAGGTATTAATTACTACATTATAACAGGTAAGTATTACAGAATAATCTTTAAATTATAACAAAATAATACCAAGGTATAATTAAGAAAATTTTAAAGTAACGTTGCTACAGTTATTTAAATTGAGTGTAATATTTTTGTTTGGTACTGTAATATTGGTGTTAGTCACTTGTGTACTGTTTTTCGGTAAACTATCTGTCATACTTAATAGTTGTACCGATTCATCGAATTCCCTTGGCGTGAATGTTGGAGAGAGAGGGTGATGGTTAGGTGTTTCATAACGGCTTATTTTTGATGTAGAAGGGCCAGTCCAAGGATCCGATTGAGGCTCTTTCAGTGTAATGGCTCCTACGATGCCTTCACATATTTTAGACTTATTTTGGATGGAATCCTCTATGTATCCCTCTACAACTGCATTGGACTTCCAGCCTCCGTGGCGCTTAAGGGACAGGAGATCAGCTCCGGAATCAGCCAAAAGTGTGGCTGAAGTTCGTCGGAAACAATGACCCGTGTACAACAGGGGTTCTGGAAGTTCAAGAAATGTTGCTATTTCTCGTGGGATACTGCCAATTTTATTAGTACCCATAGGCTGTCTAACACACTTTCCATTGCGATACTGTAGAAAAAATCGATTGATTGGAGTGTTAGGCGGGCGTAAGGCTTGATATTTCTCAACAATCGTTACGTATTCCTTGCGAATGACGAAGTTGCGGTCTCTTTTTGTCTTTGTATTAGGTAAATTAATTAATAGTAAGTCATCTGAATGTTTCTCAATGTTTTTGACATTAAGTTGTGTTAGTTCATTAGTTCGACATGCTCCGTTTATTCCAATAATAAGAACAACCTGTAACGTAAAGAGTATTGTAGTAGATAAATGAATAAAATTGATATGAACGCATAATTATGCCTATCAACATCTACTAAGTATACTATTTAATTGAGATTAATATACTTAAGTAGATACTGAATGTGCAACTGACTTACTTTTGCCGCCAAATATACGGAATCGGGTGCTTCGTTAAGAAACTTTTCAATATCAGATACTGTGAAAACCTTCGATTTTTTTGGTTGATGACCAGATGAGGCTCTTTTTAAAAATGCCACTAATTTAGGATAGGTATCGATATGTTTGTCTTTTTTCATCTTTATTGTTGCTTTTAGCATCGAATACGTACTCCATAGAGTGCTTGCTTTCTTGTTCTCGGATAATTCTATAAAATATGCCAGCAAAACGTTTTCTGAGAAAGTTTTGGCTCCTTTTGCTAGTCGCCACGTGTTGAACATATCGTACTGTTTTAAATACTTCTCGCGTGATTGTTGAGGGAGAAAGCTCATTTGCGCATTATTAACAGTTTCAGTCAATTCTGTTGGCGTCAAGCAAACTTCCTCGTCGCTAGAATCACTCATTTTAGTTTTTTCACTTGTTTTCAAGTTTCTTGTTTTTAATAAAAGGTTTAACAATGACGTGAAAAAATGCCGCGTAAAGAACCGCGTACAAAGCAAATTGAAAAAAGAACACCAAGAAGGTTCCGAGTCTGAGTTTTTAAAAAAATTAAAAAAAAGTTGTATGATATATTCGGCACCATAGAGGTAGCAGTAAATAGGTTTAATGTTTTTTTTAATTCACAAACTTAGTGCACACGATGTTCTAAATTCAATTTACTTTATCCTCTAGACAATAAAAACGGCTTTTCCACTCAGATATTGAAGATTAAAAATACTCTTTCCGAGATGGTGGGATGAAATAGTTATTTTCGTGTTTTTGTGTTCTTTTTTTGAGTCATGTTTACCGCAAAACCGTATTTTTTTCTTTCTTCTTTCTTTCTAGGTACGAAGAAAAGTTTCAGGAATTTAACTTCATTACATATTTCAGATTAGCTTCCGCCAGTGGCTTCGCTCGCGTGATGTCTTTATAAATATATGCCTATGTTACTCAGTGATATAATATAGCATTCTACTAGTGAAAGAGTTTTTAAAATCGGTCCAGTAGTTTTTGAGTTAATTCATTACAAACAAAAATATAAATCTTTTCTCTTTTTTATTTACTTTTCACCTGCGTGAGTCTCGCGTTTTCGTGAAAACCCTCATTACTTAGCGGCAAAAACTCAAATCAAACAAAATTAAGAAATTTCTTCGTAAAAGAGGAGTCAATCATGAACTAAACAATAAAACGGGAGAGTATCGATTTAACATAACATCACGCCAATATTCCCCGAAGGTTTAGACAGAGGTGTACCGATAGTACACCCACATTTCGCCAGTTATGTTTAAGTCCCATGTAATAGGGGGCGAGCCTATTGCCATCAACCGGGCACTAATCCAGACTCCGGGCTGTTACTGAGAAATTCCAGACCGAAAAACCCAATAACACTTTGCCCGACCCGGGAATCGAACCCAGGACCTCATGCTCAGCAGTAGAACTTGCGACGAAGCAGTAAATTAAATAAATACACCAATGACCAGTTAATTTTTTTAAGTCGGTTAAAAAACCAAACAAAATCCAATATTTGATCACGCAGCATTGAATCTCACTACAATAGTGCCGCACACAACAATCTTTTAATCTCAGTTTAAACCAGTGCAACATTACCTCGGCAAACCAAACCGAAGTTTAATTAGTTCTATCGCTAATTACTTAGCAGGGCACGACTAGCCGAGGACTATTCCAAGCATTCCATGATTTATTGGCCAGGCACTATCCTTTGACCCTTAGCGCTCTATTTGGACAAAATATTTAACATTTCAGTGCTAATGGGTTTAAACGGGGATTAATACTTAGCAGTTGATTAAGTAGGTGTGTTGTGATTAATTTATGTGTTTTGTGAGTAATTGGGTAATTGCTTTGTGTGTTTGTTGAGTGTTTATTGGTATCTTATGAGATATTTGAAGAGCAGGTAAAAATCAAAAATTCAAAATTCAATAGTCATTTATTAAAACTAGGCTGAGAATCAGCACTTTTCGAACGTCAAAATTACATAAGACAGTCCCCCAAAAACGCCCGCCCTTCACCACTTCCTAGAGCTTTAGCTGGGAAGAAGTGGCGCAACAAACTCCCCAGCAGCACAGCTGTCTGTTCAGTTAGAAAAAATACTTGATTCTATACAATAGTATGCAACAATAGTATAGGTACTATAGGCTACCACTTTACATGCTTTCTGTAGAGGTAGGGCTTGTTTCACCACCTACGATTAAGTTCCTATTAACTTACTTGGCATTACAATGAAAAATGGGTGAAGTCGAAAATGTTAACTAGAAATTCATCCCTAAAAATCTTAATCAACCTTTTCAAATTAATAGACAAGACAAAAACCACCTATTAACATCTACTTAAACATGTGTAACCCTTGTTATTTCGAATTAAAGTCGCCTGCACTAGATAACGAACAATCAGCGGCGGCAGCGAGCGGGTTAGCTTCCCGCTACAAATAAGTTTAGATCGGATCAGCACCTTTTTGTTCCCACTGTCCCTTCCTGTACGATCAGCGATCATTGATCACGGACTGCAGGGAGCAGGCGAACGGTGATCAGGTGATGTGCCTCATTAACTAACAACCTAATTTTCTGAATCTCTCAAGACAAGACACAAACACACTCTAGAAGATTCTATGAACCTAATGTTGACTTCGCATTTGCGGCGTTAGTCAAGTTCACGTAGACGCTGCGTACACGCTGCACTAAAGTCGCCTAGATGTGACCGAAACCACACCGAAACTAAAGTTACGTCGACGCGGCCTTAACATCGTGTTAGCGTAGCCAATAGGTAGAAATAAGTTAGCTTCCCGCTACAAATAAGTTTAGATCGGATCAGCACCTTTTTGTTCCCACTGTCAATTCCTGTAAGATCAGCATTCATTCATTGATCACGGACTGCAGGGAGCAGGCGAAGGGTTCAGCATCCTTTTTCTTTCTATATGATCAGTGATTGACAATGAGATGTCACAGGCACACTATCTGCTTCGTGCTACGCACTTCAACATCAAAGAAATCATTTATATGCAAACTTAAAAATTTCATTGAATAAATAAAGAAAAAAATATTTTCACCCCATATTAATTCATTTATTTATTAAACACTTCATTTTACACCACATATAAGAAAAAGGACAAACATATTTAAAACTATACAAGATTTTATGAAACAACTGAAATGTTCAAAATACAAAACTGTAGTCCACGATATTCTTTCGCAATGCAATTAAACATTTTTTTAAATACCCCATTAGAGTCCTTAATTTGTAAACCGTTCGGGTTCTAAAAGTCCTTCTGATTCTCTTTACAACCGAAAAGGAACTCTATCATTTACTAATATAGTCTAAAATTGTTTAAATTTTGTTTTAGAACAATATGAGCTTTAAAGCTTCGTTCAGTTTTGTGCTAAAATAAAAGCAGCAATAAAATGTAGTCAGATTACTCGACTGGAACGGTTTGAAGTACATACCTAACTTTAATTTGTTGGGGAAGTCGAAATTAACAACAATACTTCTTGGTTTTTATTCGAAATAATTAAAACGGTATTTTTAAACTCATTGTTCATTTGTTTGTGCTGTGTGATGGAGAAAATATAAGTACCGTGAATGGCAGATTTAGTAAGGGCGAATTTCGCCAATGAAACTGACTGCGATTAGCAGTTAATCGCGTTCAAGAGCTGTCAGTGTCAATATTATCTGTGGAACAATAAAAAATAAAAATAATGTAGAAATATTTATTTTCTGTTCTGTCTGACTCTTGTAACTATCGAATATTTTTTTCTCAAAAAGAAAGTCACATGAACTGTTAATTTGTACTATAAATCGTTTGTCCTGAAGACCCCAGCAAAATAGATCACAAAAGTAATAGTTGTAACTATTCATCCGATAAGTTTCAGAAGAGAAGTTTTTATATGTCCTTTAGAGGTATGAGGAACAGGGTGTAAAGTTCACTCATCCACCATAGAAAAGGGAGGATCCTCCAACCAGACGGGTGTTATGTCTGGCGGGCAACTGCCCATATGTTGATTTCGGATAGTCTTATCTATGTTATTCGCTCAGTAAACTCTAACTGCGAGATGTAGGAATTGTGTGACGTCATGTCTTTTTGTTTCGTAGTTTTTGTATGTGGCGGTCTAACCGCTACATCACTCCCCTCCGGAGACCGGAGGTCGACAGTGGGCTGAGTCTTGGATCTTGCGATGCTTCACAGTGCCAGCTGTGGTTCCAGTGAGTCGGAACCGGGTGCCGCATAGTTCACGGTGAGTCGGAACTGTCTGCGGTGATTCCCCAGTGAGTCGGGGTGGCGCTGCGTCGTCATCCAGTGAGTCGGATGTGGTACAGCGCCGGGTTTTTGGCTGACTGCTTGCGTCGACCAGGAGAGGGTAGAATAGGCTCTGCTTGTGAGACCGGCCGGAAGTGCAGGTGCTGTGCCAAGGTTGCTGATGAGGCTGAGGGTGATGACCAGGAATGCGCGTTCGCTGCATGCTGGTGGTCAGGATACCCGTTGAAGCCGTGGGTGCTGGCTGGCTGTGTGACTCGCCTCACGAAAGCTTGCGGGAGTGATGATGATGACGTCACGCTGAAGTTGTTGCACGAAGGCTGCGTTGACGTTCATACTCGGGGTCACCAATTTAGAGGTATGAGGAACAGGGCTTAAAGTTCACTCATCCACCATAGAAAAGGGAGGATCCTCCAACCAGACGGGTTGTTATGTCTGGCGGGCAACTGCCCATATGTTGATTTCGGATAGTCTTATCTATGTTATTCGCTCAGTAAACTCTAACTGCGAGATGTAGGAATTGTGTGACGTCATGTCTTTTTGTTTCGTAGTTTTTGTATGTGGCGGTCTAACCGCTACAGTCCTATAGTATAGGTACTTCACTCATACTACTTGAGTAACTTTGGTCTTCAACTTCATTTCCTTTAAATTATGTTATTAATTTTAATTTGTATTTTTGTTCAGTTTGTTATAAACTAAACACAGTTTCACCTTTTGCTTATTACCTACTACTAATAAATGAAAGGCCAGTAAAGTTTGTGGCGGCATCTAGGTACATCGCCACATGCCAACTACGCATCATAGATCTGACGTCACACAGAATCAGCAATCAGCATCGCGCAAACAGCGTTTACTGCGCGATCAGCATTGTATAAAACTTTCCGATATCAATCGTCGTGCAGTTGCCGACCAGACACAACACCCGTCTGGTCGGAAGATCCTCTAGCTGGAGGATGAGTGAACTTTACACCCTGTTCTTCATCCTCTTTAAGTTTACTGAAATTCAGGTTGCATAACCAATTGCATAGGTTGCGCTGCAATAGGTAATAATGTACTCTTCGATGAGGATAGCCGATTCATAGATTCCCCTCAAGATGTGTCTCCCCTGTGATAATGAACTCATTTTCTAAACGATAGCAAAGGTTTGTAATTGGAAAGAAAGTTATGCAAGACTCGATTGGACAGCAATAATTCTGTGTCTAACGGACTCTGACAGGATATTAACCAGGAAAAAATTACAGAAAACATAAATCTAGGTATTAATTTTACTGACCACACCACTGAGAAAATACTTAAAGCTCCGAGGCACACCTATAATCAAGAAATTGATGTTAATTGATTATATTTGCATGCCCATGTGACGGCAGAACATGGAGAACTAACTTTATGACAACAACTATCTATGTTTGCAAAGAAATAAATTATTTAATGATTTCATAAAATAATCACGCTGTTAGACCGAAAAAATCTATACGTACACAAATAACAATATTATAAAAGCCGATATCATAATCGCGTCCGAAACATTTTTATCCCTGGTCCACACGCGCAGTTTGTCGTCAGATTTAGCTTGTATTTATATCTGCGCGGGCGACAGGCGTGTGCTACCGGTCCGATACTAAATAACAGTGTCACACTAGCCTTTAAGGACACCGCCGGGATGGCGCTGTGAGAGAATGAACAGTTTCTTTATGTATTTACCTTTGGAAGTGAAAATTTCTTTAGATGCGTTTTTGCTCCCTTTCGGAACAGTGAACGTAACTGACCGTCACGCTCTGATCGGGGCGCTGAATCGGGTATACTCGGGTCCAGTCGGTAGGTGACGCTGAATACTCGGTCCAGTCGGTTGGTGACGCTGAATACTCGGGTCCAGTAGTTAGATGACGCTGAATACTCGGGTCTAGTCGGTAGGTGACGCTGAATACTCGGGTCCAGTCGGTTGGTGACGCTAAATAAGGTATTGTAGCTTCAGTCGGTCTGTGACGCTGAATCGCGTATACTCGGCTTTATTTATTTATTTATTTAATACTTCAAGCACAGAAATGTACAGAGGAAGAATGTACCTTAGGGTGATGCAGAGACAAACAGTGATAGGTTGGCTTTAGTCGCAAGTTTCCACTTCTATAGCATAAGAACACACCTTCTTTTTAAATGGAACTTTGTTAAGTTACTGTTCGATTCTGGGATTTATGAAAAGCTCTTGAGTGCATCATGCATGCATTGATACACTCTTGACAACTAAACATTCTCTTGCTTTTTTATTGTATCGTCTAGTTAAGAAAATCGATTTGAAGATGTTAAATCAAAGATACTGTTACAGTACGACACAACTTAGATGTAGCATCGGCAAAATTCGTAAAACCGATCACCATCCGAACTGAGTACGCCTCAAAATCCTCAATCGCTATTACTGCTTTAGGTGAAAATGATCTTTCGAAAACGCAATAACTTGTAAAGTCTTATAGCCAAATACATTTGTAAAATTGAAATGAATGAATGAAAATGTTCAAATCTATGCTACATCTAAGTTGTGTCGTACTGTACCTTACCACTGACTACAGAAGGTGGAGTACATAGTTTTAGGGCCTATTTCACGATGTCCGAATAGCCATTACTTACCAAATAAATTCAAAAATGGAACAGAATTTGTATGAAATTATCTGCCAAGTAAGTAAATAGGAACTTAATCGTAGGTGGTGAAACAGGCACTTAGTGTGTAAGTAGTTAGAGACAAATTAAGCAAAGGTAATGGATCAAAGCAGAAAAGAGAACAACTTTATTGAAGAGTTTACTACTTTAACATAACATAATCAGCCTGTGTCCCAGCAGTGGGAACATTAATTCCCACTGCTGGGACACAGGCCTTCTCTCTGTAAGAGGGAGTGGGCTATAATCTACCACGCGGGCCCAGTGCGGGTTGATAGATGTCACATGTGTTCGAACTTTTCGTGCTAAGACGTGCCGGTTTCCTCACGATGTTTTCCTTCACTGTTTACCGTTCACCGTTTACTAGTTTACTCAAAGCTAATATCAATAAGACTTCGATAATCAAATAAATCTTGAGCTTGTAACTAAGGCATCAACTTTTCGCTTACCAAACCAGAGCTTCTAAGAAGAAACTCCAGCAAAAATCCTAAAACCATTTTCTGCCTGCCTCACCTCGCATACGACCATCTTGCGCATACGCCTTTTTGTTCAATTCCCGGCCGTATTTCGGCTGCGCGCGCTTCCATTTATCTCAGCTATCATCTGAGATACGGCGGCTATCCGCTGAATCTTTATGCGAGCACGATAGCCGATACTGACCGCCACTGATTAGCCGATAGGTACGTCGCACCATTCATAATGTTATGTTTTGGCGATTTTAAATAGTATCGATACCAAATCGATATGGTTCCGATTTTCGAATGTGAAGCTGTAAATGTTTATGCGTTTCTGACGAGTCCATGATCATTAAGAGCATGTGAATGTTCCAGTTTTAAACTTAAAAGCTTGGAATAATAAACACCTTGACTTGATATTATTATTATTAAGTTTTTAAAAAGCCCTGAAAATATTGAAAAAAAACGCGACAAAGGAACCAAGTCTAACTAAATAGATACAGTTTTATTTATTTCCTTATGTAAATGTGATTTCAAGCTGTGTCCTTGGAGTATCTTGCCCTTTCTTCACCATAAACGTTTTGGAATGGGCAACTACTAGCTGACTAGCTTCAACTTCACTATGACTTCTCTCTATTGTTTTTGGAGGTCTGTCAAAAACTGCGTTAGTCCTTATGACACTTTCATTTGGAGTATACGGTACAATGCCAGTTTACATTTCCCTCATTATAGTATTTATTCGTCTTCTGAATTTCTCTGTTTAATTTGAGAATTTGTTCGTTATCATTTATTTTGATGGACAATAATGCCCAGTTCTTCATCATTCAGTAGACCTTCACAAGGCAAATCATTATGGGCTATAATTGCGTGACTCTTATCCTTATCCAATTCATTATTTGTTATATAAATGATTTTCTTTTATTTATATCCCGATTTCAGCCACTTTGCGATGTTTTCGCCAATGTGGCATAACATATAAGGTCAGGACAAACTTTTAGTAATCATTCAGACCACCAAAATAAGGACAATGGTAAAAAAAAAAATAAGAAAAACGCATTATATACTTACAAGAAAAATAAATAAGCTAGGTAACGAAAATACGCAAAAAATGTTGGTTACCCAATGCCATTTATTTTTTTTGGTCAAAATAAAATCACTTTTTTTTTGCTTGCATAATCTTTGGTTAGACGTACTGAACGCTGTGTTAAAATTTGTCCTTCTATTTTAATGGGACCTTAAATAATTCAGTGTTTCCACCATGAGCTAACATTGTAGCTATACAACCTATGCTCTCAAATTAATGATCGTTTGATAGATCGCATCTCATTAAGATCACCATAGATAAACGCCGGTCAGTTTTTAATATCGTCGCCAATGGGGGCTTTATCATTCAATGTTCGGCCCACCGGTTTGCATTGTGTGCCCCTTAATTAATTGTAGTTTGATTGAGCGTCAATCTCATTGAGATCGCTGATCGGATTGATGTCGGCTGGTGAATGAGGAGGTATCAAATGTGTTCGATCAGATAACATGGGTTTGTTGAACAATATACGGCGCACGGTGTGGGCCCGCCTTTTTGTTCGTTTAGTGTTTGTATGTATTGATTTTTTAAATCAGTTATTGGATTTGTAGCGAGTATTTTTTTGTGGTCGGGATTGTAATGTGTTTGTGAATTTGTAAAAGGTGATGGAAATGTCTTTTTGAAATGAAAACTTCTTTAGGCGTTGTTTAAAAAAAAAAACTCGCGTCAGGACACGTGACCTGATCGAAAACTCGTAAGACGTTCAAGTTTTAGTAGACAGCGCACCCTGTTTTATTATTTTGGAATTTTTTTAATGGAGCTACAGCTTTCGTTCTTGTACTGACAGCAAGCCACATAAATTCCAGATTTTTTCGTTAGATGGCGTTACTTAGTTTTTACTTCAATCGGCAGTCCCACACTGCCTCGTTTTTTTTTTTTCTTTTCAGGTTCATAATGTAAATGTAATATTAATTCTGACGTAAATTAAGAATGAGTAGTTGTTTCCAAAATATTTTACAAATCTAAATAAAAAAAAATAAAAATAATAAGATTTATTCACAAAAAAATACAGAAACACATTTATAATGTATAAGTACATAATAATTCTTTACACGTTGCAAAATCTGTACAAAATGTATAACCCTGCCTCTTAGACTAGGATAGCCTGTATTCGACAGTGTTCGGCCAAATAATTATCTAAATGATTTAATACAACAAGTGAACGGTGTTGATGTTATTAAGCTTCTGTAATTTTGTTATGTAAAGAAGAAAGAAAGAAAGAAAAATGCGTTTATTGGCATTACAGCAAAAATAAATAAAAATAAACACCTTAAAACTATAAACAATTTGCTTTTAATGCCAATTTTATGTGTAGTGTAAATTAAAAGTAATCAAATGAAATGTCGTGTTACATACATGGGAACCACTTCGGATTATAACCCGTCGCTTTTATATACAGTAGGTATTTTTTTTGGGTAGAATAGACCCTTTTTAGTGTATTTTTGAAAACCGCAAAGAGCGAAAACCATATGCGCCGAGAAAAAATCGCCTTTATGATTGGGGAATTAAGTGCCTAAAAGTGTGCATCTGTACAAATGATATGAGTGGACGCTAGTAACTGAAACGTATCAACCAATAAAAGTAAACCTATATGATGATACATAGCCTATATTAAAAACCTATTGCTGGTGCGCACAAACAAAGTGCTATAATATCCTATACTAAGTATTCATAGTCTGTGTCGGCTCCCGGTAGCCTGTCGGCTGTCGTCGCGACAACGCTTTGTGGCGACACCCGCTGCGTACGAGTCGAACCATTGTGCATGCACCGTGCTTATATTGTGATTAAAACTTAACGTATTCGCGAAAACAGATCCACACTTTAAATTGCACGACCCATAGACAAATTACTGTCAAAATTATTCATATTCCCGCCAATTTGCAACTGTCAAAATGACAGCTGACATTTTAGTTTTTTTTTAGTTTATAAGGTTTTATTACGTGGAATTGGTAAGGAAATTATAAAGCCTGCGGTATACATAGAGGTTGGTCTCCCAGTAGCCTGTCGCCTGTCCTCGCGTGCGCTTTGTGGCGACACCCGCTGCGTACGCGCCGCCGTCAAGCCATTGTACGCACTATGTACTGAGCGTATTTATGTAATTTGTATATAAATGTGGACAGAAGTAAATACCCAAGTTTGCTTTCGATTCTCAGCCAAAAGCATGTTGAATTATTACGTAATTGATGCCATTACTTTACGTATTGATAAAGTCAGTCTCATAGAATAATTATCTGCCATTTGGTAAACTATTAACCAGCCAGTAAATAGGAAATGGACCATCAACGGAGCACTTTGTTTTTCCGCCTATGTGTTTTAGTGGTTAGACCACCTGTCTCAGACCTAGAGGTCCCGCCCGGGGGCAAAATTTGCTGATCAGTTTGGTTGGTGGTAGGGCTTGTTGTAAGTCCGCCTGGCTAGTTACCACCAGTTTATCTAGGTCTGTCGCCATAACAACAATGTTAACAACGTTGTTGTGTTTCGGCAATTAGAGATAAGATTCCGGTCGAATATCGCTTCCACCTTCGGCCTGATGATCATTACTTACAATCAGGTGAGATGCAGGCCAAAAGGTTCCCCGTAGCGGACAAAAAAATTAACAGCGACAAATTAATAAAATTTTACACTGGTGATGTCTACTATCTACTACCTATTAATATTATACAATTTTGTATGGTTGTTACTCAATCACGCAAAAACGACTGAACGGATTTGGATCAAATTTGGAACACAGAGAGTTTATAACCTGGATTAATATATATGATACTTTTTATCCCGATAGTACGTTCCCGTGGGATAATTCCCGATCTCAACGCGGGTGAAGCCGCGGGTGAAAGCTGGTAAGACTTTAATAAGCTGATCCAGAGTTCCAGGAGTCTAAAGAGGTACTTATATTGCTTCCATCACAGATAGGTACTAAAACCTACTAGTAAATATTTGCTTTAATACTTGAACTAAAATGCATACATGCAAATATGGGAAATGAAAGCACAGCAAAGCAGTTCCAAGTAACGAGACTCAAGCGTCATCTTAGAGAAAGCGTAATAGTGTAGCTCATAACGTAAGTAACGACCTATCAACCTGTCGTGAACTGTTATGAACTTACGGCACTTGCGCGTACGCATGTTAGTTACAAGGGAAACTGGGCGAAACAAGGGAAAATTTTCTTTTTATACCTAACAGGAAACGATATTATTTCTACCCGATTTTAGCAGGGAAGAACGGCTGTCTGAAATTATAACCGGCTGTATTTAAAGGCCATTTTAAATTAGGTACCTACCTTCATAGTTCTGATTCCGATTGACATGACGGTTAAACTCTGAACGTACAAAATCTGAACAGAAAAACAAAGTGTCCTTAAATTATTATTAATACACAACTTTAGATATTTTGCTACTTTAATTATTTAGATAAGATAGTCAGGCACATAACATAACAATGTATTATGTGAAAATAGCAAAAAGTTAGGACAGCAAACCTCTTCTGAAGAAACTGAAACTCAGACTTTATTAAAAAATATATTAGTCAATGGCCTCCAAAAGACTGAAAATCGGAAACTTACACAACCTTTAGATAAAATCCAAATAGACCCTTAAAACCAAGCAATTTAACTGTTAGGCAATTTATAAGTGTGCCGGTACTCGGTTGTCATGATGGCGGCTTTCCCGCCGGAAGTCAATTATGCAATAAATCTGCGACGAACGGCGCGCGTGCATAGATCTCTGCACATTTACATAGAGCTGGGTGCAAGACGAACATGGCTTCTTTGTAGTGACGAGATTATTATGCTCTGATCGACATATTGATGGTATTTGACTTGGAGTTTGGAGTTTTGGACTTGAGGAGATGGCGTCCTATTTCTGAAGAAACAAAGACTATGGAAGTTACTGTTTAAGAGAGTCTCGTTCGGTTTCTAAAAGGCTAATCAACACAAAATATAATATTATGTAATTATTATGAAATGAATGTTATAAAGGAATGTTATAATATAATATTATGAATTACGATTGCATGCACTTTTTATATTATTTTGTAAGTAATTCAAAAAGAAAGAAAGAAAAGGCTATTTTATGTTATTTAAGTGAGACAATCTGATAACTTTTTGTGTTGGGATAAAGGTTTTCAGAAACTGCGGGATAGTGTCATTTATCGAAACCCAAAGAACAATTATTTTATTTTTCCTTTTTTTTAATTAAAATTCTGCTGTGTTATGGTCATTTCTGTTGAAAAACTATCTGAGTTCTCTAAGAATAATTCCACTACGAAAGTCATCAACCAAACCCAACAATCCTTCAAGTAGACGACGATTAATTTAATCTAAACCCATCGCACTTTTAAGTCTAGTGCTTTAGATAATGAATACTTTTATTCACCCGTGGGCTAGTGGGAGTAGTCCGTAAATCACATTGCACAGGGGGCAGTAGAGGTGTCTCGCGGCCTCATTTACCTGGCTGGTACCGCGGTATCGAAGAGCCGATATCGCAGATACCGACCATCGATAAATAAAATATTGACGTGTATACGCACAGGCGAGGTGGGATAGTGGTGCGTTAATAGACAAGATTATGCAGTTATTTTTTTGTGTTGCAGATTTTTATGGGTTTTGTGTGTTTTCTGTAAATAATTTTATTTTTTCAAGAAAAGATGTGATATTGAGATCCATACAACTACGAAGCCCATACGTATGGGCTTCGTAGTTGTATGGATCTCACGACGTAACAACACGTACCTAGTCTACGTAGGCTAGGTACGTGTTGTATTGATCTCATGTTTTCTAGTTCTTTCGTGAATGATGAATAATAATATTTTTATGATTCATAAATTTTGATTTCGCAGGAGATATTCGCAGGTTTGTTGTTGTCACTGGCCGAAAATCTTCAAACCAAATTGATGATCATGAAACAAAAGAAATAAAATAAGTACTTAATATTCAAACTTACTTTAAAACTTAGCTTTAAAAATATAGCAGAAATAACAAACCACAATGTCCTTCCCCTGTACATACAGCGTAGCATCCAGTTTAAATTAGCGTTTGCCGTACGCACAGGAATCTACCAGTGACCATTAACATAGGAGGGATGCCCTCGGAACCGGCGCATTTTTAGCTAAAAGCCTACATCGCCTCGCACCGGTAGTGGATTCCGAACGCACTCCCAACATTGATAGACCATAGATAATTGGAGAGGTATTCTTTAAGTAATGTGTTGTTTATGGTGTGTTAAATTGAGTTATTTTTTCTATTTGTAATTTGTTGTTGTTGTGGTAAAATAAAGTAGATCTTGATAAACATCATGGGGTATTTTAATTGGTGACAATGTTATTAGACATTATAATGTTTGTAGTATGTTATGGAAAAAGTAAATACTTATGCCTGCTAGCGATAGATTTAAAAAAAACAGAAATTGAATTAGGTTAGGTACCCACCAATGGTACCCACAGACTAATTCACCGAGAGAATATTTACGAAAATAAATTAAATGAGCATTTTCAGCAGTACTCTCAAGAATGTCACGTATCCTATGGGGACCGTGTAAAAGAGCGCGTTAAAGAATGTGGATATTACGCCTCCTTACGCTTTATTTTTATAAGGTTATATCCTTGATGGCCAGCGTGATAATGTGCCCATAAATGTACATAATTGTCTCAATGTTTACTAAGTGGCGGCCATTGATGCACGGCAATTAAATTGATTAAAATTGCTATTTGATCGGCTGCTCATCAATGGGTTGTCTTTGATTCATGGCTGTCACTTTAATTCTGTGTATCGTGAAGGTATTTGCATTCTTATATAAGTGTGTGATGAAGTTTGAGGGGCAACTACCTACTTAGAGACTTTGAATGGAGCAGCTGTGTTATGACGAGAATCTTAGGGCCAGAGTTTCGCTGTACTCTGTCAGTTATTAAATGTCCTGGGATAGTGCGGAAGGGACTGTCCTTTAAAATGCTTAGCAGGACAAAGAGGTTGCTCTTTATTTATAAAAAAATGCTTAAAGTTAAGAGAAGTTTAAGCGCCAATAAGGTATGGTTAATTTTTGACACAATCTTGCTTTTTCATTAATTTTTGCCGAACCAAATATTTAATTCCTCAATCAACCTGTAGGTGACAGCAGCTTTATTTTTTGTAAATTGTTTAAACTTTCTCTAAATTCATATCAATTGGTCGTAAATCTCGCACCCAATAAATATAAGTTAAAAAAATATCAATAGCCAATAATATAATTTAACAATGATATAAAAACAAAATATATGATCAGTCATTTCCGAATCATATCTCAATGCAAATCAAGGAAATGTCGTCTGGCTGTAAAATTACGATATCATGGCACGTGGCCCACAGACCTACAGAAAAAAAGTAAAATATTTTTTTTATTTCATAGAGAATTTATTTTTATATTTGCAAAGGTATGCTTGCGTTCAGAGATTCACATATCGAATTGTGTGTCGTTCCAATAAGGTTTGGTTTCGTTGGAAAGGAGGTTTTAAAATTGTATTCGAAAATAGAAATGATTCGTGATGAGTGTATGAATACCGCATGTAAAGCTAGGGGTGGTCCGACCAGTTTTTTTATGAATTTCTAATTTATTTATGAGTATGACGCGACATGTCGATTTATGAATATTAAATGTGTGTTCCTGTGACTGACAGGCGTCAGACGATAGTTTTTCTGAAGTATTGTAAAATCATGATTAATTTATGAGTTTTTTTTCTGGTCGTAGAAGGCAGCATTTCTTCGATAATGTGAGAAATTTTACTTACATTAAATCGTACGTGGAAGACGATAGACGTGATGGTTCCACAGACATTGAAGGATCCTACTCGAAAATCTACTTTGATCTTTTCTATTTGTACTCGTAATAGAGCATTGAGGGTGGGCTGTCATTTGTAGATATTTGACAGTCGTTACGAGTAATGAGAAGCCGGAAAGTCTGACATCCAGTCTTATGAAGGGGTATCGTGTTACCCAGTTACTGGGTTGTGGAGGTCAGACAGGAAGTCGGTCCATGTAAAATACTGGTATTCAGCTGCATCCCGTTAGACTGGAAGCCGACCCCAACGTAATCGGAAAAGACTAGGCAGATGAATAGAGCAGTGACGATTATCTTTGCAGGACTAACATTGTCAGAGATGGCACAAGAGAGGCTTGGGAGGATAAAAGGGACGCCTCTACTCAGGAGTGGGACAAAATGAAGAATAGTAAAAAAGACAATATTGTCTTTTATCTTCTTTATAAAGAGCATTTTCACTAAGAGTTTTCCTCAGTTTTCTAAGAGCCTGTTTAATTTAATCTGTTATTAAACCTCATGTCAACTAATTTGTTTCTTATATTTTGGTTTACCAATTACAGCTGCAGTAAACATAAGGCTTTGGTGTCATCATCATCTGCCTAGTCTTTTCCAACTATGTTGTGGTTGGCTTCTAGTCTAACCGGATGCATCTGAATACCAGTATTTTACATGGAGCGACAGTATTTTACAAGGTTTATGTTGTGTAATCAATATTGGTGTTGATCAGTCTTTTTAAAATCCGACTGTCAGTTTTGTCATTTGAATAATACTAATACTTACCTACTTAACCATAATCATGTCTAATACTATTAAATGAGCAATATTTGTACCTATAATATGAATTAATAAGTTAAGATTGTAATGGTTTTCCTTTCATTTAATTTATCATGTTTGTTAGAGAGATTTAATCCTTATGATTGACTCTATCGATTGATTCCATAAAAATACAGGGTGTAATTGTTTTGGATTTTAGCCGGTTGGATTCCCGAGTGTAACAAGCGAATTTTAGAAAATCTTTGAATGCAGATTTGTTTTTTTTTTATAAAGATACTTTTGAGTAAAGTATTTAGAGTACGTTCCCTCTAGGTGAGGTTCAAAAATTCCTACCTGTATGCATTTGTAATCACGTTCTTGAAAACGGCTCTAACGATTTCGATGAAAGTTTCCATATAGGGGTTTACAGCGGCGAATAATCGATCTGGCAAGGTCAAATCTGGGAAAATTCGTTTTCTCTATTTTCACCCGAGCAAAGCTCCGTCGCTCACAAACTTATTATAATCTTCCGTCATTAATTTATTCCTCTATTCACCAGCCAGTTTCTAAAATAATCATTAATAATAATAAACGTTGAAAGAAAAAGCTAAAAGAGTATGTAAATTATGTCGTCTGACGGACGGAATACATTGAGGGGCAGGATGTCGTGATGACGAAGCAAAACTGCGCTGTTCTAATAGCTGGCTTGTTGCTGGTTCATAGAGAAATAATAATGAATACCTAAATTATTAAATAGTTTGGTGTTTGTTCAGAGAGTTCGTTCTGAAAGTGGGCAATACCGCAAATAAGATGTCAAATATTTCGCCGTTTTGATTAATTTGGCACTAGTAATAGTGCAAAAAAGACAATATTATTGTCTTTTCTCTTCTTTATAAAGAGCATTTTCACTAGAAGTGTTCCTCAGTTTTCTGAACGCCTGTTTAATTTAATCTGTTATTAAATCTCATGTCAACTAATTTGTTATTTTTTTCTATCTAGCCTTTTCCCAACTGTTGGCTTGCAGTCTAACTGCATGCATCTGAATACCAGTATTTTACATGGATTGACAGTATTTTACAAGGTTTATGTTGTGGTAATTAATATTGGTATTGATCAGTCTTTCTGAATCCGAGTGTCAGTTTTGTAATTTGAATATTACTAGCTTACTTACCAACTTATTCTATCCTAAAAGTAGGCAACGACGTCGCAAATAGCTGTCAAATATTTCGCTGTTTTGATTAATTTGACATTCGTTCTGTATGAAAATAAGAAATGTGGTTAACTAGCGAACTCTAGTTCGCTAGTTAACCACAATAAAACGCAATAACTAGTATCGTAACACCGAATATTTAGTTTTATGCCTTTTTTACACCTAAAACGTTTGGTAAATTATAACATCAAGTTCAATGTTATAATTGCAATTCGGTTTCGGTTTAAAGAATTTATTTCTCATAAGAACTTAAATAACAGATCACTTAAAATGAGATACAAAGTGCTTACGTCTAAGTAATTATATAGTCAGTTATATAGTAATTATATAGTCGTACCTAGTTATTAATTAGTATATTCAGTGATTGTACAGTGTTTTTTGTCGCGGGAACTTCGCACAAAAAGGATAATTTATACCGGCTGTCAACTCGATCAACCCAACGGTGACGGATTTCAAAAATTCATCAATCCCGGGGAGTATTTTGTTTTATTTCTCTTATTCTACTAAATATTTACATAACGCAGAACATCACAAAATACTGCTCAGGTCTCTGAGCTACGTCCATCACACGCTGGCACCGTTTATGACTCCTTTTGCTTGACAACTAGTGGAAGCAAAATCGAAGACGAAAACATTCGCCCAGACAGTAAACACTACATAATTTACTAAGTACACAAAAATAGGCTCGTACAGCCTTATAGTATTTTATTTATTCATACTATTTAAACCTTTAATGTGTCCTAAACTTGTTTTGTCAATCAAGTTTCTTTAATAAAAGCAGTGTTATTCCTTGTAACTTCACTTTTGTTTACCATTAGACATCACTGCAGATTATTACTAAGTACATACACAATACCACTGATAATACTGTATTAGTGTGTGTGTTAATTACTGTATTAGTGTCAATTTATGAAATTATTGTTAAAAAACTAGATTTACAATTTCTTTAAAATAGTTTGTAGTACCTACCCCCAACCTTTTTGCAAACTTAATTTTGTTATTTTCTCTTTTATTTTTGGAATATTAATATCTCAAGTAAGATATACCTGTGAATAATTCAATTATCATCCCATAATTTAGATGACACACTCTTCATAACTTTAATTCCTTTGTTTTCTTTCAATTCTAAATATTATTTTCCCTTCATCTTAGTACTTACTATCCACATCTTATCCCTCTCTCTTATTCCTTTTACTCACTTAGCTTTCTCATCTCTCATTCCAGGGTGCCACTAGGGTTGGCTTGTCAGTATGTTGACCCGTAGAGCTGCATCCTTGGAGGAAAAATTGAAGGCTACATTGAAAGAGTTGGAATGTAGTAAAAACCAGTGCGATCAGCTGCTACAGGAAAGGGAAGACAGTGAGGTGGAAGTGCAATATATAAATAAGAAGAACACTGAGCTTAAAAACCAGTTGGCCGAACTACATATTCAGCATATGGACATACTTGACCAGCATCAACAACTCCGGCAACTTGTGTCAAATTTCCAGCATTGTAGTGACACCCACGAACAGGCTTTGAGACGGATATCTGAATTGGAACTGGAATTAAGAAGGGCCCATAACACTATAACCCATTTGGAATCTCTCAAAGCCAGTGAAGAGTCTGCGATCACCTGCAGTCTTTATGATGAGTTGGTTGGTACCGGGTCTGGACCCACATGTGTTGAGCCAATTGTGACAATAGACTTAACTGATGATACTATCACTAAATCTAATTTGTTTACTAGCCATAATAAGTTAAAAAAATATATTAAAATTAATAGATTAATTAGAAAGATTCAAAAATCTCTAAAACGCCAAAAAGTTTACAAATTAAATACAAAACTTAGGCAAAGAAATCTAAATTTAATTCAAGAATTAAAGAAGTGTCATAGTGAATTGCAGTTATGTAATACTATGTATGATACCGACACTCAGCACCTACAGGATGAACTATTTGTTAGGGAATATGCTCTAAAGGATATCTTTAGTAAATATGAGGCTTCTCAACAAGACCTGAGTCAGCGCTTGCGGGAGGCCAACGAGTTGGCAGACCTGGTCAAGTACAATGCGGAAAGGTATGAGTCTCTGACAAATAACCTCTCTTTTAGCTGTGCCTGCTCCCATGACCCCCAACCTCTACTGGTTACACCTGCACCCTCAGTAGCTCAGCCTGTAGGTAGCTGTTTGGTTGACAGTAAAATTAATAACCTGAACACAACATATGTATTTTCTGACAAATTTGGTCAAGGTTTTGGTAGTATTTTTAATCAGTGTTCGCAACAATAAGTAATTAATAATTGTTTACCCGGTGCCAGTATTAGCCAATTAATTAACAATATTAAGTTGACAAAAATTAACCCCAGTTCCACTGTTATATTATTATACGGGGATAGTTTAACTGTTAGAAAAAAAGACATAATTGAATGTGTCCATTTGATGTTAGATCTCAATGAGTCCAATAATTGTAAATTTATTTTCTGTGCGTTGCCTTATTCTAAATATTTGTCTAACGAGGAAAATAGGCACATTTACAAATTAAATATGTTAATTTATAATAGGACTTGTCGCCACAGTGACTCTATTTTATATTTTGATTGTAATCAATTTATTAATGATTACAAACTGACAAATTATACCATGTACTTGCCACCTAGTTGTAGGAGACAAATTGCTAATCTTTTAGCATACAATATACACAGTGACACTGGTACTTGTAGTGTACCATCGATTACTGTTAGTAGTGGTACTAACACTACTATTGATACGCCTTGTAGTTTAAACTATTAGGTGTGACAACGGATAAGCCGCATATGTTCAATGTTGTACATCAAAATATGCAGGGTCTGTCCGGCAAAGAGCTAGAGTTAAGTTTATTTATGGAGCACTATGATGTTCAGGTGTTATGTTTGACTGAACACTGGTTGAAAGAACATGAAGTAGTGTTTATCAATGATGATAATTTTACAGTACAAAGTGCGTTTGTGAGAAAAAACGCCATTCGCGGTGGATCTTTAGTTCTTGTTTCAAACAAGTTGAAATGTAAACAACGTTTAGATTTAGTTAATCTTTCCATCGAGCGCACTATTGAGTTGTCTTGTGTTGAACTCGAGCGATACGTTATAATTTGCGTTTATCGACCCCCCTCTGGTGATTTTACTAGTTTTGAATCGGTAATGGAGGATTCACTCAATAGGTTAAAATCAAGTGATAAGAGTATAATTTTATGTGGAGATTTTAATATTAATGTTTTAGATGTTACTCCATTAAGTATTAGACTTCTTAATCTGTTTAAGTCTTATAATTTAATTAACTTGTTTTTTGAACCTACTAGGATCACGGCATCTTCGTCAACTTGTCTTGATAATATATTTAGTGATTGTGATGCCAAAAATAAATGTGTGTTAAGTGACTTAACTTCAGACCACTGTGGTTTATTAGCTAGCTTCCCCATGCCATTACATAAAAAGCCGCGTAAAATAGAATGCAGGCCCTATACAGTTAGTCGTTGCAATAAGTTTAAAAATAATATAGCTCATAGAATTACACCATCTATAGTAGAACACGAGTGTCCTAATGAAATCTATGGAGCCCTTTTTGATGTCGTGCAAAAAGAGTACCAATCTACTTGCAAGACCAAAACTCTTGAAATTAATGGCACCACCGTTGACTTTAACCAATGGGCCACTCCAGGTATTTATAAAAGTAGAGCGAGACTATACGATTTATATGGTTTGAAAAAATACAGGTTTGATACTCCTTTCCTAGAGTATGTCAAAAATTATTCAAAATTATTTAAAAAGGTTAGTGTTTATGCTAAATCAAAATTTTTAAGCGATAAAATTAAAAATTCCAATAATAAAGTAAACACCACTTGGAAAATTATTAACAATGAAACGGGTAAGTCGGTTAAACAAGATAAAGAACTTGAGATTATGGTCGACAATAAATTAGTTACTAAAGCAGCTGACGTAGCTGAGGCGTTTAATGAGTTTTTTGCCAACATACCTATAACTACGACTCGCTCCTTAAATTCGTCCCCGTCTAAAGCTGAAAACCTATTGCTTAGTAGTGTGTCTAAAAGTAGTCGTTTATTTAGCTTCGAACATGTAACGCCTCGTGATGTAATTAATGTTTTTAATACACTCAAATCCAAAAACACTGGTGATTACTGGGGCATCTCCATTAAACTTTTAAGTAATATAATAGACATCGTAGCCCCCTATCTAGCTGTTACTTTTAATAAATGTGTTGACTTAGGAACTTTTCCTGACCTCATGAAGAGTAGTAAAGTCATACCATTATTTAAATCCGGTAATAAAAATGATGTTGGTAATTTCAGGCCTATTTCTATCTTACCTGCATTTAGTAAAATATTTGAAAAGTTAATACAGCAGCAGCAGCAGAGCAGTTGCTAAGACATTTTAATTCAAATAACCTCCTTCATAATGAACAATATGGCTTTACAAAAGGTCGTTCGACTACAGATGCGGGTGTTGCTTTGCTGAAACACATATTTAACGCATGGGAGAACTCGCAAAATGCTATTGGGGTTTTCTGTGATCTCTCCAAAGCTTTTGATTGCGTGCACCATGACACGCTTTTGCGTAAACTGCGTCATTACGGTGTGCAAAACGAAGCTCTCGATGTTCTTAATTCTTATTTACACAATAGGTCCCAATGTGTAGATGTTAATGGTGTGAAATCTTCCGGGTTACCAGTTCAGTTAGGTGTACCTCAAGGCTCAATACTGGGTCCATTCTTGTTCTTAGTGTATATCAATGACTTACCATTCTTTTTAAAGGGTATCTGTGAAGTTGTACTGTTTGCAGATGATACCTCTCTTATTTTTAAAGTAGACAGGAATAGACATGATTTTGACGATGTAAACAGTGCACTCTCAATGGTTACGGATTGGTTTACAACAAATAACTTAGTTCTCAATTCCAAGAAAACGAAATGTATAAAATTCGCTTTACCCAATGTTAGAAATCTAGGACCCAACATCGTCTTAGATAAAGAGGTGCTTGAAACTGTGGGCTCGGCAGTTTTTCTGGGCATAACAGTAGATGCTAAACTTCAGTGGGGCCCACATATTTCAAGTCTAGCGGGAAGGCTTAGCTCGGCCGCCTACGCTGTCAGGAAAGTAAGACAATACACTGACGTTGATACTGCTAGATTAGTCTATTTTAGTTATTTCCATAGCATTATGTCCTATGGCATTCTGCTGTGGGGCAAAGCCGCTGACATTCAAAATATATTTGTTCTTCAAAAACGAGCTGTTCGAGCAATTTACCAGCTAGGTGCCAGAGTTTCTCTAAGAGATTTTTTTAAGGATATTGGTATTCTCACAGTGGCATCACAATTCATCTTCGCCAATATCCTATATATTAGGCAAAATATACACTTATATACTAAGAACAGTGATATTCACAATATTAACACCAGAAATAAGGACAAATTACGAGCTCCTTTTCACCGGCTTCATAAGGTTCATAATTCATTTGTTGGGCTTGGTATAACCTTTTATAACAAGCTACCCACTTCTCTGCTAGATTTGCCTTTTAATGCGTTTAAAGCTAAAGTAAAATCCAACCTTTGTTCAAAGGCATACTACTCTATCAACGACTACTTAAACGATAAAAGTAGTTGGTCGCTGTGATTAACTCAAGACAATATTTATGTTCTTTCTCCAGATTAAGCTTACCTACTGACAGGTCATATGAGTTATATAATTGTTATTTTATTTGACTGTATAAGTAAATTTATTTTCATTTAATTTTCATTTATTATTGACATAATCGACTCATTACAATGTTTTTGTTTAATTAGTTGTATTGCAATATGTGGTTAGCTAGCGACCTCGACAGAAGATCATTATATTATTCTTGCCTAACTGTTGATTTATTTTTCTTCGATGGTCCTAGTTTATCATAATTTATGTGACTTCGAGTTACAGTTTTATTAGCTATATGTAAGCGGGCACGCCCTTTATACCTGGAGGCTTTATAAATTCGGGTATTAAGTTCTGTTTACGTTTTTAGTTTTTTTAGTATTCATTTTCGCTTGAGTTTAGCTTTCGATATTTTTTTTTGGTACATTGGCGTGTGCTAGCTGTCATTATGGCAAATATATTTTTTTATTTAATGATTTGTGTTGAGTAATGTGAATGATTTGCATACTATTGTATAGAATCAAGTTTTTTTCTAACTGAACAGACAGCTGTGCTGCTGGGGAGTTTGTTGCGCCACTTCTTCTCTCCAGCAAAAGCACTAGGAAGTGGTGAAGGGCGGGCGTTTTTGGGGGACTGTCTTATGTAATTTTGACGTTCGAAAAGTGCTGATTCTCAGCCTAGTTTGAATAAATGACTTTTGAATTTGAATTTGAATTTGAATAATAATATTTGCCTCGGTGGTCGCTGGTGACGTCACAGGGTGCATACATGTTTCTTGAGTTTTGCTTTAAATATGTTTATACTATCACACTTCTTTAATTCCTCTGGTAAATTATTGAACAGCTGTACTCCCTCAACTAGTATTGTTTTTTTGCCGTAATTAGTCCGTGCCCGGGCAGTCATTAGTTGAAACTTGTTTTTACTTCTTGTGTTGTATGTTATTGTTTTTTTATGTAGTTGTATGTTTGATTGCACGGAATTCGTAGTAATTTTCTTTATGAGAATGCAGGTGTAAAGTTGTGTGAGATTTAGTATGTTAGTTTTTTCGTACAAGTTTTTTGTTGGGTATAGGTAGTTATAATGAAACAATACTTTAATAATTTTGTTTTGCAATCTTTGTAGTGAATTTAGATTAGATTTAGCGGCTGATCCCCATATCTCAATTAGATACTCAAGGTTTGATTTTACTAGGGAGTTATATAAAATTAGTCGCACTTTTTTCGGAATACAGTTTGTAACTTTTCGTAACGCTCCTAATACTGACATTAATTTTGTTTTGACATGATCGATGTGTAGCTTCCAAGTAAGTTTATCATCTACCCACAGTCCGAGATATTTTTCATGAGTTGACCGTTTGACTATTTCTCCGTTGATCGTACGGGGTGAGAACTCCGGTAACGGTTTATTTTTCGCGGAGAAGATCATAAATGATGTTTTTGAAGTATTTATAGTCAACAAGTTATATTTTAACCAATCATTGAGTTTGTCAAGGTCTTTTTGAGCCTCATTTATAACGTTTTGCAAAGATTTGCCAAAGTAAAAAAGGCAAGTGTCATCTGCGTATAATGTTAAGTGTCCTGTCAGTCCTATTCTATCAATGTTGTTAATGTAAATAAGGAATATTAATGAGCTAATAATTGAGCCTTGCGGACATCCGTATGTTATGCTTTGTGTCGAGCTTTGAAAAGTATCTATCTTAACAACTTGTTGTCTATTTTGTAAATATGAACTGAACATACGGAGGGCGCTGCCTGTAATACCTATATTACTTAATTTCTATAGTAGCTTCTGATGGCTTACCGTATCATAAGCTTTTTTTAGGTCAATGAAAATACCTACAACAAGGTCTTTTTGATCAATATGACTTTTTATTTTGGTTATTAAATCTACTGAGGCTGTGAGGGTTCTTGATTTAGGACGGAAACCATACTGCTGGTCAATTAGGAATTTTTTCTCAGTTAAATATGTATTTAGTCGGTTGTATAGCACTCGTTCGAATATTTTAGAGATAACGGGTAAAACCGACACTGGTCGATAGTTGCTCATCAATTCATGATTAATACTCTAGTTCGCTAGTTACCCACATTTCTTATTTCCATACAGTAATATTGCCAAATTAATCAAAACAGGTATTTGCGACGTTGCCAAATTTTAGGATAACCGCTCTTAAAAACAGAAATGTAGAAAAGTATACTGAGAATGAGAATTTTCGAGCTAGCAAACCAGAATTTTTCAGGCTAGAGAATTTACTAGGGAATGATTATTTTAGCCTGGAATTATTTGAAATACAGTTCTAAAGGTATAATATTCTTTTCTCTTTTCGTGTGGTTAGCGATTAGCGTTGTGTCAGAGTTTATAACCTGCCTGGCCTGGCCTGGTCTCTGACTTGGCTTCACATGCCGTTGAGACATATCTCTCACGCATTGCAATTTCCTCACGATGTTTTCCCTTATCGTTTTTGAAGTAAGTGATAATTATGGGTGCGCCAAAGTTCACCTAAATTTTCAACTCCGATAATTGGAAATCCGAAAATGTTCTTCCTAACATTTTTCATCCTAACAATCACAATTCCTAACTACTCTGTCTCTAATGTTCATAATTCCGAAGCATTCAACTTCATAATGTCACTAGCAATAATCATCTATTATACTTTTATTTGTTTTCCTATATTTTCTCAACATAACCATTTTTTACACTATTATTCAAAGTCATATCTTTTTTGTTTAGATTAGGATTAGGTTAGGTTAGGTTAGAACTGTGACCAACTACGCGCGAGCCGAGCGAGCGAAGCGAGCGGTGCCGCGGCAGCGGCCGGCGAGCGCTACCTCGAAATTGGTCGTGGATTTTTCTAAGTATTTTTTTCATAGTGCCCCCAAGACGACACTTTGACCTGAATTTCATTCATTTAAGACAAAAATCAGTGAAACGACCTTTAATCATTCTAAACAGTTGGTTTTTAGACATAATTATCTCAGGTATAGTTAAAGTAATAAATATGTAACAACAATAACCAAAAATAAAATGGCTAAATGTAAAAACAGTTGTTTTGTAATCACAAGAAATAGTTTAAAAACAAACTTTTCCTTCAAAGCATCTGGTTCATGATTATGATCTCTCAGTAGGATAAAAGCGTTTTATGATAAAAAACAGTAGGAGTTTAAATTTATTTACGTTAATGATATTATTAATTACAATTTTCGGAAACATGAGTGTTATGAACATCGCCGGTAGCACTACAAATAGTATGAATGAAAACTTTAGGATGAAAAATTTTTGGAAGAGTGATCATTCGGATTACAAATCGTTAGGAAGAACAATTTCGGGTAAAGAACTTTAGGTGAGCCAATATGGACCCGATAATTATACAATACACACATAAATCCGAAAAGTCAGAGGTGCGTGCCTTGGGTTCGAACTTGAGACCTATCACTGCTAGGGGTATAGGTGCATGAAAATCGGCTTAGATGATTCTTTGTTTTATGCTATCAGGTCGTAAATATCTTTCAAAATATTGTATAGAAGACTCAATGCAATTAAGTGTAGAGGTCTATGTCCAGTAGAAGAAAATACTTACCATGTGGTCCTGCTTTCCATGTCATCATTATCTGCCTATCAGCAGTTTCCCAACTATGTTGGGGTCGGCTTCCAGTCTAACCGGATGCAGCTGAATACCAGTATTTTACATGGAGCGACTGCGTATCTGACCTCCAGAACCTAGTTACTGGGTAACACGATATCCCTTGGTAAGACTGGTTGTCAGACATTCGGGCTTCTGACGACCCGTAACGACTGTAAAAGATCTACAAATGACAGCCGGGACCAAAGGTTTAACGTGCTTTCCGAGGCACGGAGGGGTCTTGGTATGTAGAGACTAGAGATGGTTACCCATCCACGGGCCAACCGCGGCAAGCGTAGCTTAACCTGATCGATCGACCCGTGCGGCTGTTATTTAAACTCAAACTCAAAGCATTTATTTCAATTAAACCATTTACAGGCACTTTTGAATTATCAAAGAGTCGGTCAGTTAGTCAGAAAGTTGAAGTTAGTCGCCCATTCCAAAACGTAGATCTCTGTGGAGAAAAACGGGCAAGAAACTCCCAGGACACTTAAATATAGATATTACAAAATCCTGGTTACATTATTCTGGTTGCTTCTATGTAGGTATATGTGAGAACAATGTAAAAAAAAGACGTGTGGCACTCGGGGACTGCCCCGGCGAAGCTATTGCATAGCATTTTTTATCAACTTACGCAATTGTAAAATATTAACCCGAATACAAGAAATAGCAATGATGACATTGTCAGGAACTGTTATTCACATTTATAGTTTTTTAAACTTGACACAACGTAATGGGAACATCAAACTAATAAAAAGGTTTTAATTTAACTATTAATAGTCAAGGATCATTCGTCTAAGTAAATTTGAACTTTATTGTCAAACAGTTAAACATAATTTTCAATACAAAACACTCTTTTCTTAGGTAGTATTTTCGTTACAAAATTTCTGGATTAGGTCTCCACGCTCAAGGCCCGCGATAGAAGCTATGCAATAGCTTAAAAACAAAAACAATTCAAGATATAAGATTAAAAATAAGAATAAAGCCTTGGTAGAAGAGAGATGACCAGTCTCAACTGACGGCGCCCGTTCACGAACATGACGCGTGGATCAGTACCATCCAACTCAACCATTTTGTAGGGAACCGAATGATCCAACACACTCGCCACAATCAGCGAGACATTTATGTAAGTATGACGTACTCTCAACTGCCATGCTCTCTCAAGTCAACATACAACAAAATAAATAGCTCCATGGTACACACATAAAAAAAATGCTTCTAAATTGTACAAAACGATAGTTTGCAATATAACCCTTCAGCTCCTACTTTCCATGTATCGATTAAAAGTAATAAAAACACTGAAAATCATTCAGTAGGTTACTCCGACTGTAGGCAGCATGATAAGGTTTTTTAATAAAAGAAGTGGTTAACAGTAATAACACTCGGAAAATTCAACATCGCGTATGAGATGGAAACATCCGGCGTACCTACTGAATCTGGGACTTCAGCTGCATAAACAATCTATCTTTGATGATAAAGACTTTCAAGAAAGATGGTACTGAAAACCGATGGCTAATTTGAATACCAGAACATATATAGGTACTAGCAGCAAAGTTGTCTCACCATTACTAAATAACCCCTCCTTTTTCGGCTTCGCCACGGAAGAGTAAGAAAAAAACAACGGGTTGCGCTCCAGGAGTGCCGGCAGAAGTGAAAACTTAAACACTCATGATGTTTTGACTGTTTTTTTTTACCTATCAATATGGGTAAAATTTCATGTCAAAGACTATTTATTACTACTACTATTTATTTTATTTGACTATTACTTTGTCGGTTGCTAGGCAACGGATCTTACGGTCACGTCCTGACGCGAGTTTAAAATTTTTTACCCATCCCAAAAAAAGTGCACTTCAAAAAAACTCGACTGCCAAAAAAGAAACTAGGTCATTGTTTTTATTATTTACATTCTGCCTGACTGCCTCGTTGGTCTAGTGGTCGCAAGCGCTACTGCTGAGCATGAGGTCCTGGGTTAGATTCCCAGGTCGGGCAAAGTGTTATTGGGTTTTTCCATCAGAATTTCTCAGTAGCAGCCCGGAGTCTGGATTTGTGCCCTAATGTCAATATGCTCGCCTGTTACATGGGACTTAAACATAACTGGCGAAATGTGAGATACTATAGGTACACAACTGAACCCTTTGGGTATTACTGGCGTGATGTTATGTTAGGTAATGTGTTATTTACGTTTATTATATACCTTAAAGGGCCTATTTCACGATGTCCGAATAGCCACTACTTACCGAATAAATTAAAAAAAGACGTGTGGCACTCGGGGACTGCCGCGGCAAAGCTATTGCATAGCATTTTTTATCAACTTATGCAGTTGTAAAATATTAACCCGAATACAAGAAATAGCAATGATGACATTGACAGGAACTGTTATTCACATTTATAGTTTTTAAAACTTGACACAACGTAATGGGAACATCAAACTAATAAAAAGGTTTAAATTAACTATTAATAGTCAAGGATCATTCGTCTAAGTAAATTTGAACTTTATTGTCAAACAATTAAACATAATTTTCAATACAACACTCTCGTATCATTCGTCTAAGTAAATTTGAAATTTGTTGCCAAATAGTTAAACATAATTTTCAATACAACACTCTCGTATTATTCGTCTAAGTAAATTTGAACATTGTTGTCAAACAGTTAAACATAATTTTCAAAACAACACTCACGTATCATTCGTCTAAGTAAATTTGAACTTTGTTGTCAAGCAGTTAAACATAATTTTCAATACAAAACACTCTCCTTAGGTTCAGGTATTTTCGTTACGGAATTTCTGGATTAGGTCTCCACGCTCAAGGCCCGCGATAGAAGCTATGCAATAGCTTAAAATGGAACAGAATTTGTATGAAATTATCTGCCAAGTAAGTTAATAGGAACTTAATCGTAGGTGGTGAAACAGGTTCTTAGTGACAAGATTTTTTTTTTTCACATTTGAAAATGGAGCCATACTGCAGCCATATTGAATTTCTTCAACAAAATAATTCAAGCCAGTTCACGCGGGATGACACTTACCCCATATGAATGAATGAATGAATGAATGAATGAATGAAAAATTTATTTGCAAGAATATAGGTATTACAAGTTCTTAAAATCTATGGGTTTCACGGCATTTCAGCCGTGCAAATATTCAGATTTTACAAATCTTGGTTGAACTATAGCATGCAGTACACATTTAGTAATTGGCAATAACATAAAATACTAATAATAATTACATAATTTAAATTTAGATTATAATGCAATTACTTAATGAAACTAAAATTAAATACAGTTCTATTCATTTAAGAACTATAGCATGCAGTACACATTTAGTAATTGGCAATAACATAAAATACTAATAATAATTACATAATTTAAATTTAGATTATAATGCAATTACTTAATGAAACTAAAATTAAATACAGTTCTATTCATTTAAAATAAAAATTAATATTAAAAATAGCATTCAATAATAATATCATGTCCATAAGATTAAAAATTAAATTAAAAATTGCCAGAATAATGAAAATGTTCAATATTATTATGTAATGTCAATAGGTAATGTCATAATAATTGTAATAAAAAAGTTTTACGTTTTACACTCAAAATATTCATTAATGGAATAAAAACATCTCTCACACAACCAGTTATACCTATAGCTTTCTATTAAACTCTAGATCTGTAGCACTTCTAAATTCTCCGGGTAAGTGGTTATATATTTTCACCGCCATGCTATAACAATTTTTGTTACATATTTTGAGTCTATTGCGCGGGACTACTAGTGGCTTTTGATTTATTTTTCTCTTTGACATAGCCTTCTCATCTTTTTCAAAAAGCGAGTAGTTGGTTCTTACAAACTTACAGACTTCAAATATATATAAAGACGGAAGGGTACAGTACGACACAACTTAGATGTAGCATGGGCAAAATTCGTAAAACCGATCACCATCCGAACTGAGTGCGCCTTCAAAATCACCAATCTTTTTTACTGCTTCAGGTGAAAATGATCTTTCGAAAACGCAATAACTTGTAAAGTCTCATAGCCAAATACATTCGTAAAATTGAAATGAATGAATGAAAATTTTCAAATCTATGCTACATCTAAGTTGTGTCGTACTGTAAGCAACTTTTGCTTAATAAATACAGGTTTACAAGAGTCTGTCCATTTAAGATTGAAAATTGATCTTATACACTTTTTTTGGGCTATGAAAGCCCTCTGGGCATCTGTTGAATTTCCCCATACAGTTATTCCATACCTTAAAACAGAACAAACATGACTATGGTATACCAATAGAGCTGTTTGAATGTCTGTTAAATTTTTGATCCTCCTAAGTGCGAATACGAACTTGTTTACTTTCTTACATACATTATCTACTTGAGCTTTCCAATTGCAATTTCTGTCCATAACTACTCCTAAAAATACATAAGTACATACATTCAAATCTGTTCAGGCATTCATAAGTCAGGGTGGAATAAAGAAACTCACCTAAATGAACCTTGAAAACATTACACTCCTTTTTTGGGCAGTTGTGTAACTATATGAAATGACTGAATCTGAATAAGATAACGTAGTATGCCATAGAATCAGGATTATCCAAGATAATTATTGCTTAACGGTATTTCAGAGATGATGGGCATTGGTCGTAGGTCAAACACACAACTTTAACGATTTTTTTGCCACGAGTAAGAGTTTTCTTTCGAGTAAGAATTTGTGCCATGCTCCGGTTTGCGCTATCCTTTCAGCACTTTATCCTGTCTGCTATCCCGAATGCCTTGGAGTTCTAAAATAGGGTCAAAAAAAGATAATAATGATATCCAGTCTACCTTAAACATCCTCATAACCCTTTCCATTACCTACTACTTCTATTTCGTTAGCTTTAAATAATATTATTTCGTTCAAGACTTTTAAAGTTTACCTCCACTTTCAAACTTAACTCAGATTCGTCACAACCTACCTCAAAAATGCCCAAAGAACCGTACAAAATTAAGACGCGGATACATGCCAGTGACCTTGAATATTTGCTTGCTGATTAGCTTGTGTTCTGTACTGACGCAACGCGTTGTCAGCCAGTAATAGAACTCGCCTATCAAGGAGCGCTGTCCCAAATTAGAGGCATTATTAATTTGTTATACATAAAACAAAAGGTATTTTAATAAAACACGTATACTAAAGGATCAATAATTAAAATTATCTTTAAAAGGGTGAAGGTTTCAGAAAAAATAAGCTTGATAGATTTTGCGTGATTCTTAGTTCTTTATCCGCGTCAGACACATAAAAAAAAGACATATTTTTACAAATTAATTTCACTATGAAACATAAACATAATCTTCAATATTCCTATATTAAGTTATGACGAAAATGTTCTAATTTAAGATATATTTTTTCCAAATCATTAACACTACTCGTTTAGACGTCATCTTCAGTATAAAATAATTAAAAGTCGGTTATCGTCGCCAGAGCAGTGGTGGCCCAGTGGTAGCGGAATCGACTTACGAGTTGTAGGTCGTGGGTTCGAATCCAAGCAGGCGCTTTACTTTGTGTAAATAATTTCATCACCACTGCTCTCAAAACGGTGAAGGAAAACATCGTGAGGAAACCGGCATGTCTTAGAACCAAAAATTCGAAGACATGTGACATCTACCAACCCGCACTGGGCCCGCGTGGTAGATTACGGCCCACTCCCTCTCACAGAGTGGAGGCCTGTGTCCCAGCAGTGGGAACATTAATAGGCTGATGATGATGATGATGATCGTCGCCTTAACAGTGATTTGATCCATAAATAGGTGAAAAATAGGGAAACATGTACAACTATGTAAGCTTACCATGATCTTATCGTGTTTATCGGCCGATCTCTTTTTATTTTCTCCCAGTGTTTGGAAACTGGGCGGCGTTACGTGTGGTACAATGGATCATTAAGAGCAGTGTTTTGGTTTAGCTTCGAAAGTGGGTAAAAAGGACATCTAGTGATAATATGCACGTGGCTAAGTAGGCTGCCTGATAACGGGTTGTTTTTAGTTTTTAATCTGTTTTTAATTTTGATTTGCGTTGTTGATGTTGGTAACCTAGGAAAGCGGTTCCGTCATAATACGCCCGTCATGCAAATCTGTCCTTTTCACCAGTATTTGACATTAAGGTTGACGCTCTGTTTTCGGAGACCCGTTATTGTGACCGTTTTCCGCTTTCTTAGGGAACCAAAGTTTTACTAACGGCTTGTGAGAGCGCTTGCGCACTGGATCCAATCCAAATCCGATTAATTTCGGATTGAAATAGCGGAACTACCTAATATTTGTATGACGGGTTGCACACTAAATCCGAATGCCATCAGTCAGAATTCAAAACAGCTCCAATTTGTATCTGTTTCAGATAAGATGCAGTGCGCAAACGCTTTTGAGTCAGTATTACTTTTAGGATTTTCATCAGAAAAATTTTCAGAAGCACTTTTTCAGCATAATTTAACGCGAAACAATTTGTAAGTACGTTATTAAAGTGGCATATAAAATTATGTTTGAAAACTTGTTGAATATGTGACTGTTTTTGCGTGAATTTTCATGTGAGGCCAAATATTTCGTGATAGAATCGTCAGCCGTGCGTGACAGAGTAAGCTCTACGACTTACCAAATATCTAATGATTAAAAAAAAACTCGGTTTCTCAGGGAAATAGGCAAGATTTGAAGCCCATGGTAGCCACACACGTTACGATTTGCTTGCGCAAATTTAGGCTTGCGCAAGCAAATCGTTACGTGTGTGGGAAGAAATTTGCGCAAATTTCTAGGCTTGTGTGATTTTAAATTTTCGATTCCAAGCTTGTGCAAATTTGAGTTTGCGCAAATTTGCTTGAGCGTGTGTGGGGCATGTGTTCAAATTTCAGTAGATTTTTTTAACCTACCGAACGGATTTTCATACGGTTTTCACCTATGGACGGAGTGATTCATGAGGAAGTTTTATTGGCTGAAATATGACGATGAAGACGATTGAAGGTGTCGGAAAAAAATCTTTAGCTTTACTGGCGTGCGCCGGGTACAATTCCGTAGTTGATCACAGGTGGCAACTGCAGGCGACGTGTCGCCGCGACAGGACTGGTTTCTATGTATTTTTAAGAAGGCGACGTGCCGACGTGTCGCTAGCATCGGAAGGTACTTCATAGAAATTCATTGAAATCAGTCGTGTCGCGGCGCACATGGTTCGGTTTATTGTACCTACGTATATATTTTTTTGTGGCGATTTTTGGTGACCACACACGTAACGATTTGCTTGCGCAAACTTAGGCTTGCGCAAGCAAATCGTTACGTGTGTGGGAGGTTTGCGCAAATTTCTAGGCTTGTGTGATTTTCAATTTTCGATTCCAAGCTTGTGCAAATTTGAGTTTGCGGTGTGGGGCATGTGTTCCAATTTCAGTAGTTTTTTGAAGCAAAAACTTCTGTGGCGGCGTTGTGCACTTTTTTTGGGATGGGTAAAAAATTTTAAACTTGCGTCAGGACACGTAACCTGATCGAAAATTCGTAAGACGGAGGGAGAGTAGAATTTGTTAGTAACCTAACAAAAAGTACTAGTCTTGCATGAATTCAAGATAGTATTTCAATCATTAGACGTTGTGCACAATATCTGAGCAGAAACCTAACAAAAAGTACTAGGCATGCATGAATTCACGATAGTATTCAATCATTATGTTATGCTACTAATAGGATTTGGATGAGGCAGATAGATAGTTTATTACCTGGATTAACATAATATTATAGGATACTGTTTTCACTTCCATCGGCAGTCCCCAAAGACTGCCCCTCATGTTTTTTTTTATCAACAATCGAGCTACCCATTGCTCTCCGTCCGCAAACCCGCGCCTACGGTGGCCGGAAATCGGCTCGCGATTCCCGACGCTCAGGGCGTCTCCTACGGCGGCGGCTAGGGGCGCGAGGTCGCAACATTTGTCTCTCCCTCGCGCGCTCCGCCTCCTCCAACTATTGCCAAAGCGTCATCAATTGATGCCATTACCGCGTAACACACCTGGACGGTCTCTAAACAGAAATGATATCACAAGCAAATTTGAGCCGTGTGTGGTCAATACCGACGTCAAGCAAATTTGCGCAAGCCTAAGTTTGCGCAAGCAAATCGTTACGTGTGTGGGAAGAAATTTGCGCAAATTTCTAGGCTTGTGTGATTTTAAATTTTCGATTCCAAGCTTGTGCGTTTGCGCAAATTTGCTTGAGCGTGTGTTCAAATTTCAGTAGATTTCTTTTATCAAATGCGATAAACTCAAAACCTACCGAACGGATTTTCATACGGTTTTCACATAAGGACGGAGTGATTCATGAGAAAGTTTTATTGGCTGAAATATGACGATGAAGACAATTGAAGGTGTCGAAAAAAATCTTGTCGTCTGGGAGCTTTACTGGCATGCGCCGGGTACAATTCCGTAGTTGATCACAGGTGGCAACTGCAGGCGACGTGTCGCCGCGACAGGACTGGTTTCTATGTATTTTTAAGAAGGCGACGTGCCGACGTGTCGCTAGCATCGGAAGGTACTTCATAGAAATTCATTGAAATCAGTCGTGTCGCGGTGCACATGGTTCGGTTTATTGTACCTACGTATATATTTTTTTGTGGCGATTTTTGGTGACCACACACGTAACGATTTGCTTGCGCAAACTTAGGCTTGCGCAAGCAAATCGTTACGTCTGTGGGAAGTTTGCGCAAATTTCTAGGCTTGTGTGATTTTCAATTTTCGATTCCAAGCTTGTGCAAATTTGAGTTTGCGCAAATTTGCTTGAGCGTGTGTGGGGCATGTGTTCCAATTTCAGTAGTTTTTTGAAGCAAAAACTTCTTTGGCGGCGTTGTGCACTTTTTTTGGGATGGGTAAAAAATTTTAAACTTGCGTCAGGACACGTAACCTGATCGAAAATTCGTAAGACGGAGGGAGAGTAGAATTTGTTAGTAACCTAATAAAAAGTACTAGGCTTGCATGAATTCACGATAGTATTTCAATCATTATGTTATGCTACTAATAGGATTTGGATGAGGCAGATAGATAGTTTATTACCTGGATTAACATAATATTATAGGATACTGTTTTCACTTCTATTGGCAGTCCCCAAAGACTGCCCCTCATGTTTTTTTTTTTTTATTAACAATCGAGCTACTCATTGCTCTCCGTCCGCAAGCCCGCGCCTACTGTGGCCGGAAATCGACTCGCGATTCCCGACGCCCAGGACGTCTCCTACGGCGGCGGCTAGGGGCGCGAGGTCGCAACATTTGTCTCTCCCTCGCGCGATCCGCCTCCTCCAACTATTGCCAAAGCGTCATCAATTGATGTCATTACCGCGTAACACACCAACACCCTAATTACGCAATGCACGATCAATTTTAAATTGAAACCAATTGAAAAAGATTGCCAGTCCATTGCTTCATAAGTTCGACAAAAAAAATTGAGCAGATTTTTTTATCGAACTTACGAAGCAATGGACTGGCAATCTTTTTCAATTGGTTTCAATTTAAAATTGATCGTGCATTGCATAATTTGGGGGCTGGACGGTCTCTAAACAGAAATGATATCACAAGCAAAGAGCCGTGTGTGGTCAATACCGGCGTCAAGCAAATTTGCGCAAGCAAATCGTAACGTGTGTGGTCAATACCGACGTCAAGCAAATTTGCGCAAGCCTAAGTTTGCGCAAGCAAATCGTAACGTGTGTGGCTACCATACAGACACTAGAGTTGAAGATTTTAGCCGAGATTAATATGAAAAGGATTATTGTCCGAACAGTCAAAGCAAATTCAATTAAACTAATTCCAGGCAATTTTGTATTGTCAAGGGGTCGGTCAGTCAGAAATATGAAGCTACAGTGCGTCCATTACAACTTGGCGCGTGACGCGACTGAATTTTTCAGTCATGCTATTGGGTAGTACAGTTCTGTCAATCGCCATTTTGAACCCTATTAGTATTGAAACTAGGTCTGCCAAATTCAGTGTTACTCATCGCGTCACGCGTCAAGTTATAATCAACGCACTGTAGTCGCCCATTCCAAAGCGTAGTAGGTTTATGGAGAAGAACGGACACTACGAACATAGGCAATTTTAGAATACCAGCCTTACTTTTATGGACTAACCTTAACTAAAAAACCCGTAATACCCATCTTTTACAAGCAATTAAACTTGCCTCCACATAATAATTCGCTATTCGACGAAAAAGTTTTATACTAGTCAAAAAGCACAATTCAAAATAACTCAACGGGGAACCGAACCTTATTCAGGCTGGCGGGCGGCTGATGGCGGTATGCAAACCTGGCTAATAAATGTATCGGCGCTATCTTCAAAGGCGCATCGCTTTGGAGCGGTGCGCTTGCGCCGCTGCCGTCCTGCGTATGCACAAAGTAGTGGTAGATATACGATGCTGAAGATTTTATTTTGTTTTTGGAATCGTGCTGCTTCTGATAACTCACCTCTTATGCATTCGTGACTTTTAAATTCTTATGTAGGTACTACCAGATACCAGAACCGGCAATTATTGGATGCTTCTGCTTGTGAACTCTATACTATAAACTATCAGGCTCATTATTAGCAAAAGATCGACGGGTAAATCTATAATTTATAGAGTCCGCGCCACCACTGAAGTCCATTTGATGCGGCGCTAGTGTCTTTGTCATTGCATAATTTGGCATTCCAAAAAATGTAGTTCTACAATTTTCCGCCGACCTTCTTTCGTGGCGCATCCTGGAGATCCGTAACACAGGGTTCTCTAATACGGACTTCAGTCTCTCGCAAAGGTTCTATTGTCTGCATTTATTGTCTAGTCCTTAAGTGTTAATTCTAAGCCAACGTTTGTGGAGAGCGAAATAAAGTTATTATATTACTATATTACTTAAAAGTCGCTTTTCATGTCAGTCTGTGTGACCGCATCGTTCTTCTAAACTACGAAACGGATTTTGATGCAGTTTTCACGATAATTTAGAGAATTGCTGTTTTATGAAGTTGTAAAACCGTGCGATTAAATAAACTTACCATAGTTATCAATTTCTCTCGGATCGCGTTCATCTGCCCTGGCGGGAAAAACCAGTCAGCGAACACACCGCAATCATAATGTTTAATGCTTTCAGAATAATATCTGATTATCATTCATTTCTCTACTGTATCGGTCCCGACTTACGAGTTGTAGGTCGTGGGTTCCAACCCAAGCAGGCGCTTTACTTTGTGTAAATAATTTCATCACCACTGCTCTCAAAACGGTGTAGGAAAACATCGTGAGGAAACCGGCATGTCTTAGAACCAAAAATTTGAAGACATGTGACATCTATCAACCCGCACTGGGCCCATTACGGCCCACTCCCTCTCACAGAGAGTGTCCCAGCAGTGGGAACATTAATAGGCTGATTGTTTATCATTCATTTGTTTTGTGTATTGAGTTTTATCATAGCCCAATACAGCATTTCTTTCACTTTTAATGGGCTAAAGATTCATATCTTCGCATATCTTCCACTGGTTCACCAGCACGTAACCGTGGTCAGTGCGCAAACGCATATTTTATTGGCCCTCTATCGGCCATTACGTCGCAAACTGTTTTTATGTTCATTCAATTTGAGATGTTGCCACGCGACATCCAATGGTATAGCTTTGTGAGCGTAATTGTTACTAATTAGTTTATTAATTACACTTATTGGTTTTAGAATTATGTCTTTATATTGTGGGAGCTTTGAGAGAGTTTTAAGAGCTTTGAGAGTGTTTATTTAAAAAATTGGCAAGTATAGCTACACAAATAGCTGTCAAATATTTACCTGTTTTGATTAATTTGGCAATTTATGAAATATCGCTAACTAGTGAAATTTTAATAATGGATTGCAATTTTATTATAACATTGAATTTGATGTTGTAACCGTTATTGGTGTAATAAAGCATTTGAAATGTTTCCAAATACATTGATATCTAAGAATAAATATTCAGTTTTACGATATTCATTATTGTATTTCATAATAAATATTTTAGTTCACTAGTTAGCCACATTTCTTATTTCCATACAGTAATATTGCCAAATTTCCATACAGTAATATTGCCAAATTAATCAAAACAGCGAAATATTTGACAGCTATTTGCGACGTTGCCCACTTTCAGAATGCAATCTCATAGGTGATTGTAGGTCATTCGTTTTTAAGATAAATGATGAGCTAAGTACTATTCATTGGTTCAATGGAACTTTATTTACTTTAAAACGTTTAGGAAAATGCGTCAAATACCTACATACTCATATTTTGAAGTCGGTTCAAAAAACATTAGATAAATAATGTTGCTTTTTTTAAATTCCCCTCTCTTTTTTGTTGTATTTGTAGACGCAATATATAAATATTATATAGCTTTTGTCACTTCCATAATTAAGACGAATCTAACGACACCTCGTATATATTAAAATCCATCAAGCCGTTTAGGCTACAGAGCGTGCCAAAGAACATACATACTCTCGAAAAACATAACCCTAATTCTGGGGCAGTCGGGTATTACCTAGGTATTTTGACTGGTTCGTTGGTCTAGTGGTCGCAAGCACTACTGCTGAGCATGAGGTCCTGGGTTCGATTCCCGGGTCGGGAAAAGTGTTATTGGGTTTTTCTATCCGGAATTTCTCAGTAGCAGCCCGGAGTCTGGATTTGTGCCCGGTTAATGGCAATAGGCTCGCCCCCTATTACATGGGACTTAAACATAACTGGCGAAATGTGGGTGTAGCTGCTACAGGTACACCTCTGCCCAACCCTTCGGGGACAAGGCGTGATGTTATGTTATTTTTTCTAACATCTCTGCGTGTGTTTAGGTTAAAAATAAGATAGGCCACTACCTTTCATTTGTTTTCTTAGATTTTTCAAAATGAAATTATTAATCGAAATAAATTATGATCGAATAAATGAAATACCATCAGATAGACGTGACGGGATCGAGATGTCCCCGTCGATTAAAATGTAAAAGAGCGAATAAAAACTTAATTATCACGTATTATAACAGCCTCGCGCGAAAACACGCGCATTGTGAAACAGTATGTAACTCCGGAAATAGATTTTTCGTGTGCCTTTTAAAATTAATCTCTATTAAAGCATAACTCTTTTATTAAGCATTAAAAACTACAATTTAAATTCAAATAATGTGAATCGATAATCTTTCCTTTCACATAAATTTTTCAGATACATTTTGATGCCTCACCTACAACGGAAGTATTGGGACTTTCTTTTTCTATTCCTATGAATAATACATAGTTTTGTATTAACATAATTATGTACTTACCTACTTATTAATTTTCTTTCTGGATCGAATACTTACAGATAATCTTGTTCTTCTAAATAAGTTTAAGTATTTTTTTTGTAATCTGTGTAGCTTGTGTGTGTGGATTAGTAAATTTCGTATAATATTCATTTGATTGGATTAAAAGTTTAAGCCCTCAAGCTGGTGGCAGATACGAACCATATCCCGTAAATAAAATTTGCATAAAAATCAATAGCATGCAATGAAAAATAACTCAATTATACCTCCCAAAAGTTCCCCGAAATCATACTGCACCAACTCAAATCTTCATTTCTGTACTTATATCTGTGTTTTCTCCAAAACGTCAATACATCAATAGCCGTGGTTCTCTCTGCAGGGGCGTGATACCGCGGCCCGCTTCGTAATTACAGGCGCGAGCGCCCGCGGGCCGCACGGGCACACCCCTGCCTTCGCAAATTATTTAGTAATTTTAATTTTATTTGGACTTATGCCGCTTTCGCTTTGTTTTTGTTGTGTTTAGCGTTTGGCAAGTGTAGTGATGGTAATGTATCATTAAATGTGTCATTAATTTGAATCGATGGTTATCGGAGGGATAAAATAAATATGCGATCCTTTTGAATGCACGGAATGACTGACTGCGGTATTATGCAATATGCAAGCCCCCATTTTGGTGGGAGATTGGTTCAGATATTGAATGAAATGAATTTGTCAAGTTGTGTTTGCGAGTCAGGGAATTTTATCAGTTGATATTTTATTACTTCTTGAAGTATATTTCGTAATTTGATATTATCATCATGTAGTTCATTCTGAATTCGCACTGTATACAGGGTAGGTTAAATAATAAATCAAAAATGCATATGAATAAAAGTTTATTGTTCCTTATAAATTTTCTTACAATTAGGAAGAACTTAGTTTCGCAGTGCGAGTGTCTCATTACTAAACTAAAGAATTGCAGCGTAAACTAAAAACAATTTAACTAGGTATAGTTTTAGTACAAATAATTATAACCTATGAGATATTTCTTTATTAAAATATGCTAACAGTTTATACAGAAACAGTAGTTCTATAAATTTTATTAACTAAAACAATATAAAAATACGACTTAAAATATATATCTACAGGCTTATTGGAAGAACTATATTTCACTTAATTCGACGCTCTTTTTATGTTTTAGTTTTTATTTATCTACGAAATATACAAAAATAGTTACAAATAAATAATCTTTTACATAGGAATCGCATTATTCGCTACCTCTATGGTATACGGATTTGGACGTACAAAAATATTTTAGGACCTCTTCACATAGCACCAATTCACATTAAAATTAGTTATTTAATATATCTTCAACTCTTAATAGTTATAACAGTCGCCGTCACAAATTGCTGCCGCTAACATTTCATACATTTTATACAAGGCACAGACAATTTTGGAACTTAAAACGTGAGTACAAGCCGTTTCACTTTTATAATAATAATAATTATTTTTTATTGTCCTACAAATCGTATAAATTCACTTAAAATACATTACTCTCCTTTTTAATTTATTCACAGTGTAATAAATAATTGAAAAGTTTTAAACAAATTACAAAAATCGCTAAGGTTGCGCGCTAGTTAAAAAAATATTTATATCTGAGTTACATCACTTCGTCAACGCGGTATACAATTTTTGTGATTTCATTATGTAAGGTTATATAACATTTTGTGTCTAATTTTAGTAGAACAAATTCTTACAATATCACGATATCCGCTGTGCAAACTTTTTCATCGTACATTCCATAATACATTTGGAAGGAAATCAACTCTTTGGGCTATAGATTAGGAAGAGTCCATTTACTACCCCGTATCAGTCCTTTCTAGTCAATTGCTGTAACAAGTCTGTCGTACTCCGGCTAGAATGACGCTGAACTCATCCTCAGGTCTGGCGTCAGAGCCGGGAGCGCTGGGAGCGTAGTTAGCAGGAGGGGCTCCGGCGATCACAGAGGCGTAAGGAGATGCGTACATCCTCTCGGAGCAGTACTCGGGGCCGGGCGCCTGCTCCGGGCAGTACGGCGGGCGGAAGTTCTGCTGCTGCTCATATCGGTACTGCTGCTGCTGCTGATGCTGGTCCATCGGCCCCTCAGCTCCATAGTCCAAGTATTTATCAAACTCCCGAGCATCTACGTCAGACTCGGGAGAGCCCGTCCTTATCTCGGGACGGGGATTCATATAGTTTTGTTCTCCATCCTGCTGCTGATTCGACGGCGGCTCCTCGGAGAAGTAGCTTCCACCCGTGTCATATTCAGTTTTTGGCTGATCAGGATAATGATAGTCCTCAGTTTTATACATATGCTCATATTGCTCGAAAGGATGATACTGGATAGTGTATTCCGTTGGGATTGGGCCACTGGGGGCGTTAGAAACCCTTGGTGTAGATGTGCCTAGAGCTTGCTGGTCCTGCGAGGTGGCGACCGGTGGGAAAAACGTCCCTGTCACCAACGGCGGCTGCTCAGTCAAAGTCCTCTGTGTGCACATGACGTACATTCCGTTAGCCATGCCCATGGCGGCTACAGGCGCTGGCGAGAAGGATCCTGGCGTTCTATAAGTTTTATAGGGTGAGTATGAGTCAGACATCGAGGAGGCATTGATCGCTCGCCTCCTCTCTTCATACTGAAAATTTTCCTTTTCATTTTCGACTGGAGATGCGTCGGGCGTGGGCAGGGGAGCTTCGGCGGGGGCGCTCCTTCTACCTTGTGGTTCAGGAGACCTCGCGGGAGAAGATTCCGGGGTCTGGACGTGGCCGTTGAATTGTTGGTTGTTTTGGAAGTCCGAGGCGAGGGGTGAGGTTCGGTAGGGGGAGAAGCCGGCTCCGGGGTTGTGGCTGAAGCGCGGGTCGGGCGAGTCGGTACCGGCGTTGTAGGGTGAGCCGAGCGCCGCGGAGGTGGCGGGCGGCGCGCTGGCCGGGGTCGAGGGCTGGTTGGGCCGGGTCTTGTTCTGCTTCCGTCGGCGAGGCCGGTACTTGTAGTTGGGGTGCTCAGTCATATGAATGACCCGGAGACGCTCCGCTTCCTCCACGAACGGCCGCCTGTCTTGCGGTGTGAGCGAACGCCACTTTTTACCTGGAAAATAAAAAATGAAAATGAGCCGATTGTGTTTGCTGGTATACAATGTTGCTACACGTTTTTACAGAGCGGAGAAAATTGACGTGGCATGACTTGTCGTGGTGATATTACGATATTATTTACGATACTTTTTATCCGCCGTGTAACAGAGGTTTATGCGTTTAGCGTGAAAAGTTGTCACTGTTTTCTGCAAAACTGCGTATCCAAGTTTGTTGCGAGTTTTTGCAAATCTTTTATGACGTACTCAAATATTTGCTCGAGGCACATAGGAGCAGTATTTATGTTAAAATATGTATTTTTCCATAACATTATTAAACTTATTAGCTATTTATCACAGTAAGACAGCTGTAACATTATACTCGTTGTTTATTAGTATTACCTTACGTATATGTAGATAACATCCAAGAATAATATTAGTGGCATGTTAAATAAACAAAATAGATTCAGCCAGTCACAAAGTCAAGCTAAATAATCACGATAGTGTTTTATCAAATAACTATAAAACACGTACTATGAGGGTATCATAAATAACTTCATATATCTTTGACCAAGAAATGTGAAACTGCTACAGAATTTTAAACTTTATTTTGGTGAGATAAAGTAAGAATTACATTGTAGGCTAAAGTGTGAGGTTCCGAGAGAAATTATCGAGGAGTCCGAACAATCTTTAAGGATATTTATCAAGGCGACACTACTTGCTACCGGCAAAACAAACAACTTCACTGTTAGTGATGCGGCGTGTCGATATAAAAAATGGTAATTTATCAACGGAGGTTCATTTTTTTACGTTTAATGGAATGGAAAGATGAATATAATTTATTTTTATGTGGTTAAGCTTTTTTGTGCGATTTCAATGATTAATTCAGGGCTATGACTTTAGTTACTCGAAAACTACCGCAATATTTTTTTGCTAAGAATTTTAACATTCCTACTTAATTTAACATTATTTTGTTTATATTATGATTTTATAATTTTTTATCTTCTTCAAAAATCTACACTAATCCACAAAATTTGTATCTACACAATACAACTTAGAAACAATTTTACAAAAACGTCACTCAGGTATCAACTACTCGGTTGACTGATGTCAAATGTCATCAAGACAAATGACGGGAAAAGGCTTCCTGTAGTGCAGGTCTTACTCCATTAGTCGTCTAATACTTATCGATGTTTTTTCTATAGATAATTAATGACGAGTTGTATCGTGGAGATTAAGAGCACTTGTCAGCGGTCTGGGTGTGTCTTTTTATTAATTCATTGGCAAAGTTGTTTTGATGTGAAGTTTATTTTACATATTTAAATATTTGTATCATTTTCATTCCATACGTTACGTGCATGACACTGAAGTTTTTGGTTGCCCTTGTGAATAATATGAATTTAATTTAATTTAATTATTTTTGAATGGCATATTCATTTGTGTATGTAATAAATAGCAGGCAATGCTATGGCATAGCAGATGATGCTATGGCATACATAAACTCCTTTTTCGAGAGTGTGTATGTAAGTCTGTATTTTAGTTCGTTTCATCGGCTTTATTACATACAAAAATGAATATGTCAATAGAGATGTATAACTGTGGACTGTAGGTAGCGTGGCAAACGAAAGTTAGTTTTTTTTCAAGAAACAATTTTTTTTAATTGTTAGTTCAAAAAAATCTAACTTTGACAATTATGTAAGTAACATAAATTGCAGCAATATATATATAGTCGGAATTCTTAGTGCAACGTTTAAATAATTATACCCATTATGTAGCAAATGGTTTGTCTTGTCGATCGCCTAACTACTAATGAATATGCGGCATGCAAAAACTGACAACCCAAAACACAATACATCATTTCTTGAGCTCCCAGTATCACGCTACACATTAATTTCTCAATATCTTTTTATTATTAACCACATAATTCACATCCTACACACATAAAACAAAATCTATATCATTATTTAAAACACATTTACTGTCGCTCGCGACATTTTTCCTATTAGTCATTTGTCGAGATTTGCGATAAGCATCGACTACTGGATTCCGTGGTGTCACCTCACTACGCATTGTGGAGAAATATTTCTTTGTAACAACATCTAATAAAGCTTTTAGTGGGCACTTTATTACTGAGGTAATGACCTGAATGGGTCGACACCTGGCTAAACACTTAGGAGTTTCAGACCTAGATTGTTAGCGAGCTAGATTTATGATTTATGTTGGGTTTATTACGTAAATATTTTTGGGAGGAGCTCGTGGTTAATTAATAACAGCCACACGGGTCAAACCATCAGATTAAGCTACGCTTGCCGGGGTTGGTCCAAAATGGGTGACCATCTTTACATACCGAGACTTCTCCGTGCCTCGGAAAGCACGTTAAGCTGTTCGTCCCGGCTGTGATTCGTGGATCTTTGACAAGCCCGAAAGTCTGACAACCAGTCTTACCAAGGGGTATCGTATTACTCAGTTACTGAGTTGTGGAGGTAAGATAGGCTGTCACTCTATGTAAAATACTGGTACTCAGCTGCGTCCAGCCGACCCCGATATAGTTAGGAAAAGGATAGGCAGATTTTATTACGTAAATATTTCGGAATGAAGTTTTGTAAGATGCATGATAGGTACTTACTTAGTTAATATTTTACGAGGTATTTCGAAATAAAGATTAATATACTTTACAGTTTATATTTCACCACCCATTTGATGTGTTTGGCTTTGCAAAATGAATAAAATTAACATTATTATTCTGATCATCAAAATAAATAATACGTCAACCACTGATAATGCATTGTATTATCTATTTTTATAATAATTATAGTAACCTATCCGGTAGGTACCCGTGGTAATTTAGCTACTCAATGCTACCAACACATCAATAAAATGACTATAAGTAGTAATACACATAAACCGATTAAAACTAATCAGGTCTCCATACAATTATTTAAAATGATACACCAGCAGACCACCAGTCTCGGTAACCGGAGTCGCGCGTTATCGTAGTGTAATTGAGTGGCAGCGATAAAACGATGCGCGTGCGACGGACGGAAGCCACGGCACGGTAGACGGTAGAATAACTAAGCCATATCTTAGAAATAAATGCCTACAGCCGCGCGGTACGTAAACATGCGATAGGGCTGCCCGCCTCCAGTATTTTAATTACATTTGCCTACTTTGTGTTTCCATTCAGATTTGTGATTGTAAATATACTTTTTTTATCTACACAAATAAATAAAATACTTTGTGAATTGAATAACAAAACAAAACACAAATGCCCGAGGTTTTAAAACAAGCGTACCTACCGTATCATGATTCATGAACCTCCTATAACTACCTATTTCACTCGTGTCTATCACTTTCCTTTACTCTATTCACTTTATTTATTAATCCAGACATCTTTTTTTCGGGAGATAAAAGGAAATACTTATCCATTAAAAAGACACACAATATGTACCTACCTACCAGTAAGTAAAATTATTTTATAGTAAGACTATAAAATAATATTGTTGTTGTTGTTTGTTAATAATAATACCTTTCAAAGTTTCCAGGTAATCTAAAAAAAGTTATCTCTGGATGCGTTATTGCCAAATTCATGCAACCAAAAACAGCAACAATACGGGGTGTCCGCGACATCGACGCGAAGCCGGTTACCATGGATTCAGTATATGGTTCTGAACCCCCTGCGTTGAAATATTTCGTCGGTTATTTAAAAAAAAATCTGCTGTTCCATACATTTTGACCGCGTAGGTATTGCACTTTTCAATGAAACAGCAGATTTTTTTTTTAATAACCGACGAAAAATTTCAACGCAGGGGCGTTCAGAACCATGTACTGAATCCATGGTAACCGGCTTCGCGTCGATGTCCCTGCCACCCTGTATATCCTACTCGTCATATTAAATATGTACTTGAATTTATTTTTAGTGTAAAAATCGCGCGGTTATTGTTAAAAAAACAACACATCGTTCGTTCGTCACTGCGGCACAGACGCGACTGTCTGCGTACCTCGCGCATACCTCGATCGAGGCGCGTAGGTATAGCTCGCGCTTCGTCCGTTTGTATGAAGTTGGAATACCGTCTACCGTGGCCACGGCGTCAAGTGCTTATAGTGATAGGTGGAGAAAAATGAGCATACCTTTTTTCTGGGTTTTTATCTAGCTTAGCTCTTGGCCTATTTTATTATCGAACTAAAGTTCGTTTCTTTATCCTGTAGACTAATTTGACATTTCAAATGATTGTCAATTTGTAGTTTGACATTTGCACCTGTCAAATTAGTCTACGGGATTAAAAAAATATTTGAACTAAAACTCGGCTAGATAAGTTACAGGATTAATTCAAATGCAGCTAGATCAGTTTCAGGGGTGAATCAACACGGGATTTTTTCAAAAGACACTCTTCATCTTATCATCAAGTTAAAAGTTAGTGTCACTAATAAGCATATTAAACACATAGGTAGGTCTGCTATAAACATATTATTAACAACTGTTAAAACAAGAAAACGCTTATTATTTTAACGCAAACTGCTTATCAATCAACATCCCAAAATATTTTGGTATTTCTTCGGTTTTTAAGCACTTTATTCTCGAAATATTCGTAGAAACCCACCCAAGAACGCGGAATATCTCTCAATCGTAATAAATGGGTGCCCATTAACCAAAAGTTGAGGGATAGAACCGTCCCAGTTATATTGAATGACATGAATCAATCAACGTTGACGACGATATTTTTTGTAATTTTTGAGTTAGACCACTTTGTGCGTAAGATGATAATTTTGTTAAAACTTTTTTCATATTGACGTTCTAATTTTGAAAAGATTTTATCATGTCTCTTTTTTGTAAAAATGCCCAAAGTGGTTTTATCATGGGATAGTAAGATTTTTATTTATTATTAAATTATTTAATTCTATCAGAGATGTGTCATACGAAATATGATGTGTGAAATTATGTTATAGCAGCGAAAATATGTGAGTACATTTTTTAAAGTCGTTAGTACAATAAAGTACACATTTTTTCATGAATACAGTACCACATTAAAATTAAGGTAATCATCCATGGTTGTGCTGAGAGGATGACACGACGTGTTAGCTTAGCAGCAAATAAAGACTATTGAAATAATATATATAACATACCTACTACAGAATTTGCTCAACCCCGTTATTCCGTTTTCAGCTATTCAATATGTAATTTTTTTAATCTAAGTACTATAATTAATAACTCTTATAAAACATTCAAACAAACCATTGGAATTCCTAACACAAGCCATACTCATCCCATAAGATTGAATAAAATAGATCGTTCATTAATATCATCAGATCATTAGGCCCATACGATGGCGATCTAATTAATGACGTGCGCAGGAGTGGACCACCGCGTCATAACAAGCATGATCGATTGGCTCATTATGGCGTTATCATTTATTTATTTTTTATGTTTTAGTTGGTACATTGCTTCTGGATCCTGGTTGGTTACTGTTAGAAGTGGTTGCTACTGTTTTAGAAATAAAAATATCTTAGGTTTATGGATGATTTTTTTGAGTATATAAATACAGGGTCAAATTAAAATAAAGACGTCTGTGAACTTTACACAAAAAAACTGATATTACAAGTGACTGAGTGAATAACTGCGGTTGATGACCCCAAGAAAAACATTATCAAATTAATTTATTTTTTGTTTCATCATGTTTAAATATCAATAACCCATCGCGTCTGCTGAGTTTCGCTAGCTAATTTACTTTGACCCTGTATAAATAAATCACACAATTAAGGCAAGGGTAAATCAAGGCACACTTAGTGGACTGAGCTTGACTCCTTCTTCTTAGCAGCAACAGTAAATAATAGGTAAAAAACTTCAAAGAGAATGTATCTAATCCTATAAAGCTATCAAAATATAGTTTGACATAAGCGAAAAGATGGACTCTTGCATTCGTTATTATTAGTAAAAGCTTTCTACGTGTTCAACTGAAGACGTTAACATACGATTGCACACATTGTGTGTTCGGAATCGACAAATACCTTTTATTTTTACAATGTCCAGTTATGATAAAGCTTTATATTCAAAACCAGGAACTGCCAAAACCTGCGACCTAAAACAAACGCTCCCAATCAATCGTTGAACCCGCCGCAGTGTCACTAACAACCGATAGATGGCAGCATCGATTTTTTGCGCCGACGGATGTCGAAGAGCATGCGATGCATTCTAAATTTATATTTCCCCTCCCTTTCCATCACATTCAACTTGAATACCACCATCTCTTGCTAGCAAAATATTTTTTTTTGCATTTCGATTCCAAGTGCGTGGTCAATTTTGTCGTTTTTTTTTTAAAGTCTTGTCTCATAGTCTCCGGACAGTGGCCAGTTCGTTTTATTGTCTTGCGTATGTAGACTTTTATTTCGGATCGCGATATTCGCGATACAGGGTCATGTTGAAATTATTGACTGAATTTAAATCATACGGCTGTTCGGGGTAAAGTATGTTCTGTTTGTGAGTCTGATACGATTGCTGATTGTGGATATTGTACTTTTATTGAGCGTAAGCCGTATTTGTCTTTGAGTCTGTAACGGGGACTTTAAGAAGCGCGCGGGTAAAGTAGCACCTTTGTCTATTTTCAACTGGCAGTGTTGTTATATGTTCGAGGGGCTCGTGGCTACGTATAACAGCCACACGGATCGATCGATCAGGTTAACCTACGCTTGCCGCGGTTGGTCTCTGGATGGGTGACCATCTTTACATACTGAGACTCCTCCGTGCCTCGGAAAGCACGTTAAGCCATTGGTCCCGGGTGTCATTTGTAGATCTTTGACAGTCCTTACGGATTGACAGAATCCCGAAAGTCTGTCAACCAGTTTTATCTAGGGAAATCGTATTACTGTAACTGGGTTGGAGGTCAGATAGGCAGACGCTCGCTACATGTAAAGTACTGGTATTCAGCTGTATCCGGTAAGACTGGAAGCCGACTCCAATATAATTGAGAAAAGGCTCGGCAGATGATGATGAGTGTTGTTATGTGTTCATTGATTGCTTTGGAAGTTCGGACGAGATTTAACGCTGCTCCCACATCTCCGCCGCGAAACCGTGGCAGCGGAACCGCTGAACCAATTCCGCTGCCAATTCCGCTACGAAACATGTCCACATTATGTCGCGAATCTATGCGGAACAAACGCGGAACCGCAAAAAACCAGCGGACTGCGCGTGGAGGTGTAAATGGCTACCCAGCAGATCGGCGAAATCACGCGAGAAAGAGATAAAATCATAATCAAAACTGTACGATAGAGCAGGCAGTTTCGCTTCCGTTTCGCCTTTCGTACAACGGACAAGTCATGGCGGAATTTTTGCGGTTCCGCTGCCACGGTTTCGCGGCGAAGATGTGGGAGCAGCGTGAATTGGAATAGAAATCGTCCAGCAACATCTACAGTTATTCTAAGATATCGGTGACTGCGACGGTAAAGTAGAACTGTTCTGAAGTCAACACTCAGCATGATGATCAACACTTTTTCTTTCTGTACGTCCTTTACCCTGGACATTTTGACAATAAAAGCCTCATAACATTATTCCTAAACAGTTCGGCACACCTCAAAGGCTTACTAACATCGAGCTATTCCATGTTCTGCCACAGTCGGAAGCCTACAAGCTCTCGGGTCTCCAGCGTGTCTGCGAAAGGCATTTTTTCCCTCAGTTCTGAGAAACGCCGCGAAATAAAACAGCAAAGCTGCCGAAATGCATAAACCGACGCTTTATTCGGCCGAGCTATGTTGGCGGAAACGAAAGCTCAAGAGTGGTGCAAGAAGTAGGCGGTAGCGGGGATTGAAGAGTGAGCGAGTGCGAGTGTGGGTAGCGGGCTTTGAAGAGTGAGTGAGGGCGAGTGTGTGATTGCCTTAGTTAGAGGACTGTCTTTTGCGATTCATCATTATTTTAAATTAGCGCTCAAAAAGCGATTGTCTTAATGCATCGTTGATCATTGTTAGTATTAACAACCGACTTCCAAAAAAGATATAACAAAGTCAAAAATAACTTTAATTTCGGAAGTCTGTGTCTTTGGTTATAGGCTGATATTTCGTTTTTTGCCACAGACTTCCGAAATTGAAGTTATTTATGATTTTGTAGTGTCTTTTTTGGAAGAGTGTTTTTTTATTTTTGTATTTTTTTTTTATTTTTGACTTTTTAGTTGTGGTACTACCTATTGAAGTTTGACCTCCCAAACAAAAAAATTATCATCAATAACAATTCATAATTGACGGAGTAATCGCGTAACAAAAAAATAAAAAACATACAGTCGAATTGAGAATCTCCTCCTTTTAGAATTCGGTTTAAAATGGTGGTGAAGGTTTAGATGTCTTCTTCAATGAGAGAATAAATACTCCTTTTTTAAACGAATGTATAGGTTATATAATGTTCGAGTTTGAATGCAAAAAACACCCATATAGGCGTCATAACAATAAAACTTCCATTGTGTCTCATTGACTGTCCTTCAAAGTGTTATAGATCATGTTTTTCGACTTTTATCAAATAAAACTGTGCTGGAATTGGTATTATTTGAGTCTTTTGTTTACCTATGTGCTTTGTCAATTAAGAATGTCTTTTTTTATTTTTAACACACCCTATTATGATGCTATTCACTGGCGGAAAAGTCCTTATCCTTCCTAGTCCTTATAGTGGCCCGTTTCCCGCTGTCCGTTTATCTCTCAAACCGTTCCATACAAACCAACGCATATGTTCATGTTTCAGTGTGTAATAAACTTTAGTATCTCGCCGTAAACGCTAGCCGACGGCGACGCATTGTGCGTTGCGTTCCGAACGCATCGACAACGCCTCTCCGACCAGCTTTATAATCTATTTTATGTAGAAAGCTGTGATGGTCACTAAAACTTGCAAAACCAACAGTTTACGGAATTCTTGAGGAGGAATGTTGTGAAGCGCTATTTCCATGGAAGGTCAGTGAAGAAGTAATGAACGCACAATTTTAAAAGCAAGCAAGATTTTTTCTGGCCAGTATTGTGTGTCGAAACCAAAGAAGTTTGAAAAATTTCAAACTTCTTTTGGATTTGTACGTTCCGATTTTGATTAAATTCTACCCTAATGTAAACCGTTCAGTGATACGCGTAGACTATTAAATTGGTTATTTAATAGTCTTCACGTAATCACTGAATAGTTTTACCAAGTTAGGTAGGTTTTTGGGACCCGCAGCGAGCGAACTCTCCCGGGAATAATTAAGTAATAATGATTAATTTAATAGTTAACTCTGGAACAATGTGTTCTTACCCCCTTACTAATAAACGTTGAATATCGTCTGTATAGTTACACAACGCTTTGTCACAACGTTTATTAGTAAGGGGGTTAATGTTTAGGCTGACGTTAATTGCTGCGACTCAGTTATTTAATTTTAGTAGCTATCATCGTCGTCGATTGTAACCGCCGCCGCGGCCGTGCCATTTTGTTGTAAGTCTTAAAAAAAATATTGAAAAGTTGTTTTTGTTTAATGATACGAAATGAAAAACCACCTCTCTGATCTAAGGAAGATTTAAAAAATATTCCTCAAAGTCCTTTTATTACGTAGCAATTATGCGAGCATAAAATTCACAGTACAGGCACATCTATGAAACCTATAAGGAATATATTTTTCACGCTTCCTGTTTATATCAGAATCCTGACTGACATAATAAACGGCACACGACAACTGTATACTAAGAAACATACAGCTTACCATCGCATTACCACTTAAAACCGTTTTCATACAAAATCAGATATTTTTAAAGCATCAACTCCAATATTTATTTCTCCTAATTTGACTGCATTTCTTGGTTACGGGTCGTACTCATTAATCATATGGCTGTCTCGTTCTGTCTCGTGACGTTGTTGTAGTGTGGTCTCGCTCTAGCGCGTTAAGATGCGATGCGCGTACGCAAACGGCGAGCTCGCGCGTGCCGAGACACAGTTGTTTTTTTCGATTACAAGAAAAAGCATAAAATGAAGTGATTGTTAAAGGCTGGTCTATTGGGTTAGTTTCCGTTCAGTGAGGGGCAGTGGTGCGGATGATCGACTGGTGTTGGGGCGATTGAGCTGTATCATAGTAATTGTTTCTTGTTATAAGTATGGCATTTCAGAACTTTACTTGTTTATGGTTGATTAGCATGCTCCCGCGGTTTCGCCCGCATGGTATGTCGATAAAAAGTAGCCTATATCCTTCCCCAGGGTTCAAAGTATACCCTACTATATTTCATAAAAATTGGATCTATCGTTTAACCGTGAAATCGTTACAAACAAACAAACTCATATTCGCATTTATAATATTTGATTAGGTAGGATAACGGTTTTATTAGCAAGGATGAAGACAGGACGCATATAGCAGTGAGTTTTCTCAGTGAATGTGTCTCTGTTGATCTAATAGTAGTTGAAAAAGGCGCATTTTGAATGATCATCATGCCCAAAATGTTAAAGGTCTTGTAGTTAGAGTGTTGTGGAAAAGCAGCATGAAGGATCCAAAATGGTTATTATATAGAAATCTGTACAAGTGACTCATCTCATAGAATACAACATACTGTGCAGAACTAAAGAATCTGGTGCGCTATTGATCGCAAGAATCAGAGCAATGTCAGAACAGTCAGACTCTACCGACTAGAGTCAAGAGGGATATTTGATATTCCTGCAATATTATAACCTAACCTAATTGATCTAGTCATGTAATGACTTCCTAATTGGGCTAGAGCCCGCAAGCGCTGCTGCTGAGCTCACTGTTCGCTTGCTGGGTTCGATTCCCAGGTCGGGCAAAGTGATATTGGGTTTTTCTATCTGGAATTTCTCAGCAGCAGCCCGGAGTCTGGATTAGTGTCCGGTTGATGGCAATACGCTTGCCCGGTACATGGGTACTTAAACATAACTGGCGAAATGTGGGTGTTCTATAGGTACACTTCTGTCGAACCCTGCGGGGATTTCCGGCTTGATGTTATGTGTACCTGTGTGACCTTATGATATTTTTCCTTCAATAACATAATAACATAGTGGCTATTGATGATTGGTGAATGGTGGTTGTGTTGCAAGCCGAACCGGCTATGAAAAAAAACCCCCGACACAAACAAAATCCTTTAAAAAGTTTCAAAATAAATTAACTACAAATTATATTAAACATAAAGGGCCAGTATAATATTATATTTTGAAACTTTTTAAAGGATTTTGTTTGTGTCGGGGGTTTTTTAAATTTTTAATTTAACTTTTATTTCCTGCTTTTTAAACTTTATTGTGTACTAATTACTAGTACATACGCTACGATCGACACGTGCCTCGCATAAATCTGCGCAACTGTGCGTATTTTTCCTACAGTCAAGTTAGTTACTAATTAACCCTGATTTATATTTTCTTCTCCATATCACACCCTGATAAATATATATCTATAACCTATTTATTGAGACCATTCCAATGAGCTCAAGCACGATACCACTGCTGTAAGTTGGTGAGGAGTTGGGTATCCTGCAAGAACCAGGTAATGCTGCAGCATCAGTTCAAGGTTACTATGTTATTCTAATACCATTGAAGTAACAGATTACCAAAAGACTCAATTAGACCTGTGGAAGATGCTTAAATCCATTCATCAATTAGAAAAGACCTGATAATCTTCAAACGGCTGAATAGATTTTCTTGAATCATACCTAAGAACACTCCCGATCAAGTCACCTTTCAAACAAAACAAAAATAAACTAAATCGGTTCAACCGTTTGGGAGCTACGATACCACAGACACCCCTTCGTTTTCCGTCGGGGGTTAAAAACTACTCAATACCGGTGACATTGTGGCGGTATCTAAATCGCCACATGCAAACTACGAATCAAAGACTGATGTCACACAAAATCCTGACGTCACACAAATCCTGCATCGCACAATTAGAGTATACCGCGCGAACGACTTATATAAGACTATCCGACATCAATAGTTCGGCAGTTGCCCGCCAGACACGACACCCGTCGGAGAATCCTCCTTTTTCTATAGAGGATGAGTGAACTTTACACCCTGTTCACGGGGAAACGGGAATACACCCCTCATACCTCTAAAACATATACACTGACAAGCAATATAAAGAAGCCACTTGCAAAGTGCCAAATAAATCTAAATATCTCCTAAACAACACAAGCTACAAGAAGTAAAAAAGTCTTGAAAACAGTTTTATCTGTGTTTTGTATGTGCTATTAAATACACTTGAATCTTAGAATAATTATTCTAAGACTTGAATGTTGCTTTTTACTTGAAGAACCTATCTTGCGTGGTTTCGGAAATTTTTTCATGATACGTTACTGGATTTTTTATATTGCTCATCAGTGTATTTAATAAGTAATCAACGGGCTTGAAAATAGCCAAACGGGATAAAACTACAAACACGAAGTACTTAATAGAACAAAAAAAAAACATTGAACCTCAGGACGTGAATTTAGGCGATGTGTCTTGACTCCTTATATCCAGTCTTTAGTCCACTATCGATATGAACATGAACTAATAAAAAATCATCACGTTATAAATTTTTCGTAGTACCACGATCGTCACGTTGAAGGTTACCTAAGGGCGGCTCCACACTGCACGTGCTCATTAGCCGCGCGGGTATTCGCGCCGCGTGTGATGCGCGGTCACGTCGCCAGCACGCGCCGCCGCGTGCGTCCATTGTTGTACGACACGATTTTATCTATGTTTGTTGTAGTTTGTAGTACATGGTTTTACGTCTTTATTGTGTGGTCCTAAGTTGGCTAGGTGCCTAGGTTTTCAGTTTAACGTGTAGCGGATTTCCACCCATGTACATGCATGCATGCATATGTGCATGTTATTCTCATTTAACTTTTTGTTTTATTTTGACGGGACTTCAAAGTTTCGGTTAAATTAATTATTCATGAATATCTTGTCGTAGCTTTACTTATTAGACCCTATTAAAAATTTGATTTATGACCACCATTAACCAACTACATCTTTTTCTTTACGACTTTATTTTTGACATTTGCATTTATAAATGACCATCACTTGTAAAAGTATCTCTTACACCTGAATTACTCGATTCACAGTATTTTATCCTAAAACAATGGAAACCGCTACTCCACAGCGGCATTGCACAGGTTTGCGCTAACTCCTATGGTTATTATTATTATCGTCGCGACGACGTGGTCGGGCGGCGCGGCTCGTTCGCCGAAACGCGCGTCTCCGCGGCAGGAAGTCGCGTCACGTGGAGTGGGTACTTATTGGTACATAAATACTATTTGGTTATTTTTTTTATTGATTCCTCTATTTGGAATTTAGAATGGAATGTCTAGTGTGATAGATTGGTTACAAATGTAGATACGGATTATTATTGTTCGTTACGTTTATGAATTTATTTTAATTTAGGGTTAGTTGTTGTATTGTTTTCGTTAGTTTTAATTGATGTTGAACTACTACTACAGCAATATTGAGTTACTTTTTCATTGATTTTATGTCTTAGATAATAATAGATTTTAGACCGAACCACCACTTATTTTCCTTGACAAGTTTCAGTGTAAAAGATCAACAAAGAACCTACAACTCTAAATAAATTAGCACCGAAAAAGAGACAATACTCACTTAGTAGAACATTAAAAAAAATTAAACGTCAGCGCGTTGATGTCTTTTATTTGGCAATGGAGTGTCAACACGCTGCACTGATACGTGTTTCGACGAACGGTCGGTCCTCATCCTCCCAAATAAAAGACAATCACTGGGGGAAGCCGGAAACCTTTTAAAGAAGACTACCAATCCTTAGAAAAGAGGACTATTTTTCACGAGTAAGAACTGTATTGGTTAGTTAAAAACACTACAGCCCGGCCGTTGAAAGAATGCGTTCTTGTGTCATTTTCATAATAACGAATATATATTATGTTTTGCGAATTTGATCCTTAGTACTACTAGAAATTGTCCAACTGACAGATGTCAGACGGCCGGACTGTATAAATAAAAATCCCATGTAGAAAATCTGAACACAAATATTTCCATGTTTCATCTCACTATTGTTGTTCGCGTCTGCTGAAAGTTTCTCCCGTTAAATTGCGATTCCACTTTGTAATATACCTTGTAGGGATAGCTGATTGATTCCATGCGTGAATCAACAACTCCTTACAGACAATTATTCCTGCTAATACCTAGCTCTGTTTTATATTCAATCCCTCATAAATTAGCCATTGCAGTGGCTTGGACCGGCGGCACCGTCTCGTCGGCTCCACAAAGCCGCGGTGCGTCGCCGGCACACGTCTGCAACACGCGGCCGCATTAGCATGCGGGGGGCACCACTAACGGTAGCCACCTTACGTTAAACTGTACGAAGTGAGCCGTTAATAGCTTACTTTATAGGCGAATTATTGAGGCATAGGTGTTGGTAAGGCCTTCGATAGAAATTGTTTCACGATAAAGCAAAAAAAAACGAAAAAAGTCCTCCATTTCGTCTTGAATGTTTTATAGGGAAGTTAACTAGAAAAAAATTTCAACTTTGATATTGGATGGATGCTTCAGATTGAGTGATATCGTAATTTTTGTTATGAAATAGTCTGATCTACGAGCGACGATATAGAATTATAGTCCGCGCGCGACTGGTAGTCACCGCTTGAGATATGTGAGCGGTTACACGGGGGCGGTAGACAAAGGCCAAGCTATCTGTCTGCCAATTTTGTCAATGGCGCCCTCTACAGTCTCACATTGTCAGGCGGTAACTAGCAGTCACGCGCGGACTTATACCTTTACTGTCACGGTATTTTGATTACAAGAAAAGTCGAAGATGTATGAGACTGACTTTTCGGTAGCTAGACTACCGATAAGCCTATGTCAATATTATTGCAAGTAGTTGTATAAATACAAAACGCCAAACTACGGACTGTCAAATTTTTTTATGGAAAATTTCTAGGCGAGAATCTGATGTTCGACAACGCTGGTCATGATTCAGAATCACACCTGAGTGTTATACAACCCTGGCAGTACTTATATAGTATATGAAATTGAATAGCAATAGAAAGACAAGATGCGAATATCTAACAAGGCAACAGGGAAGGTGGACGTCGGTGACTCATTGCGAAGAATAAACATAAATAAAGTTTCAATCTCTGCTGCCTGTATCATCGATAGTTGAATACTGAATTTGGATGAGGGAGAGATAATAAGGATAGTATAGCTAGTAATTATAGAAAACTTGAGGATAGTGGTGAACCAGTGGTAACAGCCGCAACTTACGAGTTGAATGTCGTAGACACAAACCCAGACAGACAAGCGCGAAGATGCGGGGTGAAGGGAAACAACGTGAGGAAATAGGCATGTCCAAAAACGAAAAATTCGAACAAATTAATAACATTTATTTAAGGGGACACAGACCCATAGAAAAATACCTTAACCTAAACATACATATTTTAATATTTAAAGCAAAAAACTTGTGTTAATATGCTTAGACTATGTTAGTAGCACTTCACATTGCAATAGTTTGACTTAGTGCGAAAAATTCGAAGACAGTGACATCTACCAACCCGCACTTGGCTCGTGTAGCACGGGCCGCACAGGCTTACGGCTCACTCCCTCTCACAGAGAGGAGGCCTGTGCAGTGGGAACATTGTAGGCTGATTATTTTAAAGAAAACTTTAATGAATCGTGTCTCTCTTCACATATGAAGAAATAGAGGAAATCAATATCTATTTATTGATCGGTACATAATTAAAATGAACTCAAACCGAATCTCAATTGAACCAAACCCAATTATAACGATTCCTACACCTAACATTACACAAAATCCTCCTGTCACCACGTTTCGCTATAAAAGTGTATAATATTTTGACACAGCGCCTCCAGCTCATGTATAATGCATGCCGACAGGTGGCGCGACAGTCACGACCTATCGCAGCGATGCTGAATTTCCTACAGCCGGGAAATTGGTTACACGTAGTTGAAACATTCATGTGACTAGAGAGATATGTTTAGATTTTGTACACGTTGAAATGTTGTCGGATCTTGTTTTTGTGAAGTTCGAGGATTAAGTGAGTTAGCTTTTTTTTTGACACGATATGGGTAATATGGTAGAATGGCGATTGTTATTAAAAGCACTGGCTTCTTGCCTTTATTTTCTTGAATATTGTTAGCCCTATCATTTATATAGAACAGTTCTTAATTTTAATTTAACTAAAATTAAGAACTGTTACTAACTGTTACAAAGCTATTTAAGTGTTGGGGAGCCTGGAATCCCGTAACACAGGTATTTTGTGCCTTTTTCGGACAGCAGTCTCTCACAAATGTTCCCGATTTTTAGATTAAGCACTTTCTGTCCAAATTAATATTAGTGATGAGATAATAAATAAATAAATGATAAAAAATTATTAAAGCTTTAAAAAAAAAGCACAAAATTAAGGATGAGGAAAGGGCCAACATAATCTGTTACAAAAATCAGTTGTTTAGCCGTCATTACCAACTTAATTCCGTCAATTAAAGCGACAGGCCGTTGAATCATCCCTTCACCTTATTTCTCACAGCCCAGATGTTCCCATACACCATGTTATAAAGCAAAGTCAACGACCCTAAAAATTCCACAATTCCAAACAAAATTACAGGGGCCACAATCGTTCGTCGCCCAAATGACACGCCCGTGACGGCCAAATGACATAATTGTCAAAATAGTCACTGCACTGACAGCCGCACGTGACATCCACTACAGACAGAGACAAATATACACCACCCCCACAATTCTGACAGAGACAGAGAATGGCGCGTCGGTGTCAATTATAGGCGGGGAAAGAGAATTAGAGAGGAGAACACGCCGGTTTCAAATTTGGAACCGTTTTGTTTTAAATCGATAAATCGTTCGATTTCGTGTTCGATTGCGTGTGGTCGACATTTCTAAGAATAATTGAATATCAATATTAAGTTATGATTCTATACTATTAAGATGATTACCGTGGAGTGAATGAATTCTGATTCATTCATCGCTCAAATGCAAAAATATTTCACGGCGATATTTCATAATAAACACCATTCTATTAAGGGACATTATTATTAAATACGGACCATGATTTTATGTGCACATTTATTAGTGTGGTATAAGAAAAATCGGTCATATATTTGCGGGTCGCAGTCCTGCCCTTTCGACGCCTGTCGTGCATAAAGTCCGTGATCATTTCTCCTAATTATACGTGTGGCGAAGAGGGCAGGGACTTTTGGTTCGATGTGGGTGTTCGAAATATGAAATTACGAGTTGGCGCGAACGTGTGACAATGTTTTCTTTTTTAATAATAAATGGAGACATTGATTGCTGTTATTATGCCTAATGTGCCTACGTAGGAACTATAAACTTTTTTAATCACCAAAGAGGTGAAGTTTTTTTGTAATAAAATTTACAACGATAAACGGGAAATATTTATGGGTTTTAAAATAAGTGTAACGTAAGGAGATGTCACGCATTCAACGCCGTGTCATGAAAGGGCGATAATTTTATTTATCGCTTTATAATGAGCATGTTTACACACAGTGTTAAAAAGCGGAGTCATTTATTCTGCCATATAAATAATATGAATCATTTTGAAAGTGACAATAATGTATTTTATTTTTATTTTTTTTGTCGATTTCGAATTCAGAATTGAAATAAATCGGACAGTCTTTTTGCCTAACAAAAAGTATGACTATGTAAATTTTACTTTTCATTTGACTAAGTACATGTAAAGTAAATTAGTACAAATGGAACACGGATGTATATTTCATCCACGCTTCAATTCTTGCTTAAATAGAGCTCCAAGGTGTGTGAAATGACGTCAAAATGTACCGTCTAATGAACTTTGGCATGGGGGATAAATAATAGAACTTCAGTAGGAAAAGAGTTTAGCAGTTTTAAGTGTTTACTGCAAATAGTTGAGTAAAAAAGCGAAAATGACTAATGATATATGTGGAAAAGGACACTGAAGAAATGCGTGTATAATAGTTTATTTTCATACTATGTTGCGTTATGCTATCAAGAAAGTTAGTTTTTTAATCCCATAGACTAATTTGACATTTCAAATTAATGTTGTTTGTTTTTTTTAATTTGGAGACATTGGACATTTGCACCTGTGAAATTAGTCTACGGGAATAAAAAAGAACTTTATGTAAATATCTTGTCAAGCGTAATGGGATTACTAGAAAAAATTAAGGAAATTTGGGATGTCTATAGCTCTATGCTGGTCACAGTCATTTACACAACTGCACTGCATGGGAGAGCCCGAGTTTTGCCACAAGACTTCTCTCTGTCTGTCTTGGAATGACAGATAAATTCTGCAAAACTCTTCACCCATAAAACCAGAGCATGTTGTTTACTTAACAAACATAATTAAACCGATTAAATCACCGCTGACCCGTAGTTAATCGATTCAACGAACCATCGTTATTAAAATCAATTATTTCATAATCGATAAAAAAAACGAGACACACGGAAGCTACACTACGGCCAATTATGGAGAGACAAAAAAATCGATTGGATACGATTATGACGGATCGTTTAATCGATTCATGCTTTCGACGTAAGAGGGGAGGTATGGGAAAATTGCTTACAGGTCAACTTTCTTAATCACAATGTGTAATGTAGGTGTTTTTTGTGTGACTTCTTGTGTGTGTGCGTGATTTTATGTTGCGGACCTTGTTGGAAAGAGGTGAAGTGCTGTGATTACAAGAAAAATGGTGTTTGCTAACTCCAGTTGAGGTCAACTCGGGAAAATTTGCCTGTAGTTCAAACTACATTTATTAGAATATAAAATGGATGATCGATTCTAACTAGTTTCTGAAGGCTACGCTATGTTCTAATAATTCATACTTTACAGAACTTAACTAACAGCATCATCATCACGCCTCATTCCAAAAAGGGTTAGGCAGAGGTGTACCTATAGTACACCGAGTCTATTGCCATCAAAACTTAAATAACTTAATTAAATTCTATTTTAATCAGTAACTTCAAGGTTAACCATAAAAATCCTTAGCTCACCCCAAAACTCAAGGAAAAACACCTAACGGCTCAACCGTAAAATAACCTTCGATTGTCCCCAAAAATACGTCCAATCAATTTCCTGTGCCGACCATTAACTCAAAAAAAAAAAACAAAAAAAAACATGTATAAAAAGGCAAAGTTCGCCGTGTATAGACCATTTCTTCGGGGTCATAGCACCCAACAGGAAGTGGCGTTGCGGGTCGGCGCGCGCGCGGTCGCCTCTTACGAAAAATAATACTCTTCTAGGTATAACACATAGCCAGTCAGTCGTGTAACTGTACGGTTAAGGAGTTTTTATACACTGATTCTTATTGTTTCTTACCAAACTACGTGATATTATGTCGTCTGCAAACGTTGAAGCAAAATTACATATCTTTTTACCCGACTGCGCGACAGCTAAGACAGGGTTATGTTTTTACTGCACCCGTAAGTGGGGTCTTTAAATGAATGGCAGGCTTAATGAAGACGAAAGAGATGTATTTTGATTGATAAAATTGTGTTATACTTCTATATCGGTGTTGTGTAAAAACAATAATAACTTCTCAGTTGACAGATGTTTTTTTACACGTTTTCTGTTCCTTGCGCGTTGAATGAGATCATTTGTTGAAAAACGTTATAATTCCGTGTTGGCGAGATGCGAATGTGACGTGGACACCAGCGTTTAACTACCTATAGGATTTAATTGAAATAATTATGATGGATTTCATCTTCTGCCATGTGCTACAATAAATTTTCCTGGTAAAAAAAACGGAACTTTTTATTCTTAGCCTTAATAATCGTGTCCACAGATATAGATAGACATAGATAACGCAAGAGCAACTACTTCGCGTGCCCAGCTTACGTACAATAATCGTAAGCTGCCACTTTCGCGCTCAGTCTGCATCGTTGTGCCCGCTAGTCGGACGTCAGCTAAATAATTTAAAATGGTTAATTGCTCAGTTATAAATTGTAAAAACTTTACAAATGCGAGGAGAAAAAATAAAGGAAACGATTCCTTCCATCGATAAGTCATTTTGTGATTAATATTATGCGTATTTAATATTAAAATCAATTATTTTAAATCTAATACTCTCTGTAATACCAAATTTGAGAAAAACATAGGTCATCAAACGTAAACTGAATATTCGTATTACATTGCGGCTTTTACTTGAAGCGGTTGATGCGACGTTTTGTTTTAACAAGTGATGAATATCGAAGCAAGTGATACTATCGTATATCGCATCGGTTTCGTAGTACAGGCGCTTTTATCATTACTCTGTCAATTTTAGCGATTAGTGCTGTTCATCCTATGCAACACAAATTGATTCTCAAGAATCGATTTCGGAAACAGAGGAATGATTTTGTATTTTATAGGTAGTAATTATGTAGACAATTTTAATAAATTATCGTAACGTTTAGGGATTTTTTCAGTTTCCCACATGAACTCAATTAAAAAAAAATGGATTGAGGCGACGGGAAATAAAGATTGGTTCCCAACAAAGCATAGCACTATTTGTTAAATACATTTTGAGGAAGCATGCTTTGTTGAAGGGAAAAAGTAATGAATATTAACAAAAGCAGCATATCCGACTATTGATGTACTGAAGATCACAACTTTCTTTATCTTTTTGCTGTTGTAGCTCAAGTAATTTTGCATCCATTTTAATTTTATTATAAGTATCGTATTTTACTGGGTTTTTGTTTAGCTTCTAAAATTTCTTCTCTGGTTTTTTTTTATGTTTCTGAAAGATAATCTACAACAATTACAAGGAATAAGTAGGGAAATACTAACAATTTGAAGAAATTATAAATCCCTAACTGCCTACTAAGCAGATCAGGAATTTTTTATTTTCCTCTGTTTATCTCATTCCTCTGTCTATCTCATTCCTCTGTCTATCTCATTCCTCTGTCTATATCATTACTATGTCACAAAAGCGATTAATTAATCTATTTAAGCCATTCTCAATAATTCTTTACTGTACACGATTACTCAATAAATAGAGAAATGGTATAATAAAAAGGCGATCTTTATTCAAAATTGAGATGAAAAAGGGTAGAATCTCGTTGCTTTTGTAAACATTAGAACTAAATTGAATATAAGGTATTTCAATCGAATATTCACGTATATATAATGGTAAACTTACTTGAAATTTTGGAAAAGGTATCCAAAAACGACGTGTGAACGTCGACGGAACGCGCACGAGCACACAACCTTTCAATGCGAAGACTTTTAGCCAGCAGTATCGATTTCAAAGATAATAAAATCGATTCAAAGACGTTGCCGCATGCGGCGGATTTTATTTTCCCATCACTAAATAATGCTTGTGACGTCATAGTAGGTAGTCAAAAAATGGCACGCTTGGTTTTCATACAGATCGTGATACTTGCGTTATCTATGTCTATCTATATCTGTGATCGTGTCCCTTTGGGTTCTATATTCTATCTTGGATACATTTCCTGATGATTGCCACTGTCTTCTTAAAGTACACTTTTATCTGCCGTTACTTAAGTTTGCCCGTATTTTTTCTGCAACTTCTTTCTGACACACTTAGCTGCATTTCTTTCTGCAAACCTTTCCGATCTCCAAAATTTTCTCTTTCTCTTTTTCCACAATACAAAAAAGTGAAACGCTCCCAGCCTTGAACCATCAGCAGCAGTCCACACGCGTGTGAACCCAGGGCACACGGAAGTTCACGCTCCGAGGGTCACAGGCCTACCTTGTGTTTACTCCGACTGTGACCCGCCTTCAGCGCTAATTACGAGCCCTTTGACAATTATTAGGAGATTTCCTTGTAGTGTACAATCTGCGTAATTGGGTTTAATTGGTTCTGGGGTTAAAGGATGTGATGGTACTCTGTTGCGTTGTTGTTACTTGTGAGAAGCTTTGAAAGGTGTTAGACCTCTTCATATAACTATGAAGTAGATAGTAGTTCGGGCTTAACTAAAAATGATGTATGAAATGTGACATGAATTTAAACATAACACTTAGTAAGTTATAGATTGTACAGCTTTTTCATCTGCTTCGTGTGCAGATAAAAAATCTGCGCAATTTGTTCCAAAACCCAAATTTTTTTGATTAGTAAAACATTATAGCGAAAATGGACAGTGGACAGTGTGGACACACACAACAATTTTTAAAGTTGAATGCTTGTAAAAATCATCACAACACCAATTGCAAATTGAAGAATTATTTCTCAAAACCCGTATTTATTTCAATGAATCAAATTGGTCTATTACAGTCCAATGCTGGGCATAGGCATTCCTTTAAAACTGTGCCCAAAACCCCAGATTTTTTTACGCCGCTTATTCCTTTGCCAAAAACAAGCGCCAACTACAAAATAGGAAGAACCTCCCAGGTCAAAGTCCACTGACCTTGCAATCACTAATAACCATATAAATATGTAACTCAATCAGAGTATACAGTTAGTGTCCGTCATGGGAAGGCGCGTCTCATGCATATTGCACTACTTCGCCGTAAAAATTATGTTTTACTGTAGTAATTATACGCTGGGTTACAATTAGCAATGCTGGGGGTAGCGGTGCGTTAAAACATCTCTGCTCGCGTGATATTCTTTTTTTTTTGAGATGCTGGCTGGGAAATGATCATCTGCCTGCCTTTTCCCGACTTTGTTGGGGTCGGCTTCCAGTCTAACCGGATGCAGATGAATACCAGTATTATACATGGAGCGACTGCCTATCTGACCTCCACAACCAGTTACTGGGTAACACTATCGTGTTATCCAGTAACTGGTTGTGGAGGTCAGAGTGGTTGTCAGACTTTCGGACTTATGACGACCCGTAACGACTGACAAAGATCTTTTGATTTTGGAAAATATAAACTAGGTTGGTGTTCGTTGGTCTAGTGGTCGCAATCGCTACTGCTGAGCTTTAGGTCTTGGGTTCAATTCCCAGCTCGGGCGAAGTCTTATCGGGATTTTCCATCTGGAATTTCTCATTAGCAGCTCGTACTTTGGATTTTTTGTCCGATTTATGGCAATACGCCCCCTGTTACATGGGACATAAACATAACTGGTGAATAGGTACACATCTGCCCAACCTTTTGGGGATTATAGGCGTGATGTTATGATATGATTGATATTTTCCAAATTTCGAAGAGATTATTAAATTTATTCCTTTAGAATACTTCTGTTGAATATAGATAGGGTCCTGACAAATTAGAGGTACAGACGCCAGCACATCAACCTACGCCAATCTGTCAAATTTTCCTAATAAACATTGAACCGTATTCTTTAGCTATAAAGTTGAAAATCTATTAAAGAAATTTGACAGATTGTAGTAACTTGATGTGCTGACGTCTGTTTTTCTTAATGTCAGTGTTACTACGCTAGGTAAATGGCTGAGTGGCCGCATGCTAGACCCCTCGAATAGATGAACCGATGCCTATCACTGGTATGCAAAATATTGTAGATGGAAAAGATAGATCCTTTTTCCGGCCTATTAGGTCACACCACACATAAAAATAGCCTTATTCCGTGCTAGTAAAACCCTGCCTATAAAATTATAAGGATATATCCCAGACTTTTCATACAAAAAATTAGGGTCTTTGAGTGATATAAGCTGAATAATGTTATTATATCATCAATATAAACTGATACCATAGGCAGACCATTAGAAATGGCATGGCCGTTCAGAATTTGTATTTTCGCGATAAAAATCTATCGTGATATCATCAAATATATAAATGAGTACAATAAATAGCACATGGTGCGGAGTTGAGTAAGATCACCAGAAAAGTGTGATTTGACAATAAGCTGAGATGAAGTCAAAGGATACAGAAGAAAGTATTGTTGCAAAGACTTAAGTGGCCAATAACCACCATTTACCAACAATTTTCTCTTAGAAAATTCATTGAAAGTTGAAGAACATCAAATGAATACAAAAAGTAATGATTCAACCAACAATTAATACCTTGTCTAATTAACATAAGCTACATATCAACTGTTTAACGCCAGCACACTAATTTTGTTTGCCTATCGCCCCTTGTAACACAAACAACACTCAAAAGTCAATGCTACTGCTTGTTGCATAGAGTCTACAATCATTTCAAAATTGAGGAGATATATGGATTTTTATGGATGGTCATTTATGACTATGTTATCAAAGGAATTGCAACCTAGAAAAGATAGCATTAGGGTTGTTTTCAGATTGTTTTTATTATCTGATGGGTGGTTATGCTTAGTTAAATTAATAGATGCAATTTAAAAGAAAAAACTGGTGTAAAATACAGCGCGATCATATCACACGATGTTTGTTAGTTGTTTTGTAAATAGCTGTGTTTAGAGATGTTAGATTATCATAATATTTTGTTTGTGATATGTAAACTTTCGGGCAAACATGTTTATAATATCTTACTGATAGGTGCAACAGTTTATGTATCGTCACCTATTAAACATTTCAGATAGGAGTATATTTCCAGCTGATTTTAAATCTACTACTGAAAGAGTTAAAATAAATAAATCACCCTGTGTTGTCCCATTGCACTGCAAGGCAAAATGGTCATCATCCTAACTAATATTATAAATGTGAAGGTGAGTTTGTTTGTTACGAATTTATGCAAAAACGGCTGAACAGATTTGGATGAAATTTGGCATAGGGGTACCTCTTAACGTGGAGAAGGACATAGGCTTTTTATCCTGGATCGCATACAGAGTCGTGTGCAACAGCTAGCAAGAAATAATTCTTCAAAAACTTAAGTTAAATCTGTTGTTACTTTACCAGCTTCTCTAAATATATTACAATCTTTCAAGAAATATTGACAAAATATTTACTTATCTCGGCTAACCAGCTGTTTTTTGGCTACTGCGTAACAAATCAGCAATATTTGGCAGTTCTTATTTATAGATCACGATAATATGTAACAGAGAATTCAAACTAGTGTCGGCAGGAACTACAGAAGGAATTTGCCCTGGTGAAAATATTACTTAGTCATCATCATTTAGTAGAGGAGCTATACGTTTAGACTGGTCATACTTAACTATTCTCACCGGTGTTAAGCACCATAGTATTAAAACAGTCGTTTACAAAGATATAAATCATTGCAACGAAACGCTGACGCTAATAAAAAATTTAGTTATATCTCCATCTTCCGCCTCCCGCAACCTCAAAGCATCTGATTAACCAACTTCATCGTTGAACTGTAATATTACAATTAATTTAATTTAAATTGGCGACACCTCAATTAAGATGGTCGTGAAAGTCAGAGACAATGGCAGAACGCTCCCACGGAACATCTTGCCGTGTCACCTACATACTGAGAATGTAGATCATGGTTTCAGACTAGATTTTTGGTGCAAGCTTTGATAGTCGTTGCTTGATGCTTTTTAGTTTATGTGTGAGTTGCACTAAAGAGGCTACATAACTACAGTTAAACCAGAAAAGTTATGCGCTTCGATAATCTTCGTGTTTCCGAATAAGTATGAACGTTGTGCCACGGCGTAACTCTCAACAGATGTAGAGCGTCTTAGTTTTGTACCACCCCGCTTTTAAGTAGTGTACATATTCATCATAATATAAAGTTTTCTTTTCTCTATGACGCGTTACCTACTGCGGTTGCACCACGTCATCTGTCACTGAACCATTTTGAATAGATTTTTGGAATTCTATAGTGTATTAGTCTAGCGGCTACACCCGCGTGATATTTTTATAAATTATAGCCTATATTACTCGATGATAATATAGCATTCTTCTGGTAAAAGCATTTTAATTTTAAAATCGGTCCGGTCGGTTTTTGAGTTTATTAATTACGAACAAAATTCAAATCTTTTCTCTTCGTTAAACTTATCTGCGAAGACCTCAGTAATGAACTGTCGCTTTCTGGCCACCGAACGACGCTCCGTATAATACAGGACCCACAACATTCATGTTAAACCGTGCTGTAGCACTAACTGTAAGTCTACTTCACACGTTACGGGTCATACGCACGATATTGCGTACACGCAGATTATGATAAGCGTCTCGATTTTACGCCGATTTCATTCACATCTCATCGCATAATAATAGTTATGTAGATTGTAGGAACCGTTACTGGTAGCCATTAACCGTTCTTTTTGCTTACCTCGAAGGGTCGAGCGTGAGAATATGCAAATATGAAATGGCGTTGGGGGCTAGACTGCGAGAATTTATTTGAATTCTAGGCACTGCTTACTCAACCCTGATTGATTTCCTCATCAGAGGGAATGATGAAAATAAAAATGTTAAGAATGTTTTCTTACATCAACAGATTATTTAAACAAGACAAGGAGATCAGCACTCTTGGCCAAATCTAAAATGTCTATGTCAATCTCTATGTTATGTTATGTATGTTCGTTTGTTTGTTTGACACTTTCACGCTAAAACGGCTGAACAGATTTGGATGAAATTTGGCACAAGGATAAACCATAACCTAGGTTAGGACATAGGATACTTTTTATCCCGATATTCCCACGGGATTGAGGCTTATGCGGGTGAAACCGCGAGGCGCAGTTAGTGCTTATGACAGGTTGAATCGTTGAGCTGTATCTTATCATTACGTACGAGTTTAGAAATATAACAACTTAGAAATATAACCACCTACAATCGCCCAAGAAAAATTACCACATACACCAGTGAATAATCGCGCAGTAAATTAGAAACACTAGCGGAACGAAATTTCTTTACCATCTGCGCAATTCATTTACCTCTGAACCGTTCATTAGAACACAAAAGGAAGCCATAATAATAAGTCATAGTATCTCAATCACTGCTGAATCCACTCCGGCGCAGCGCGATGGCGCGTCCCGTCGCGGGTGGCTGCGTTCACAAGTGGAGCAAAGGTGAAAGAACAAACTGCGCGGACGGTGAAACTCGAGGTAACGTATGTAGGCGGGACTACCTATGATTTGTGTGGTTGATTTTCTTCAAATTAACATTGTGAGGGGGAGCTGTGATGGTACAACGGTACAAGGATCTTTTGGCGCGTTGCTAAAATCAGAACTAATGCCACCATCTTGGATTATCAATACTAGTGACCAACCGAAGGTTCGCTTTCAGTTTCAGCTTCGGCAAGTTTCGACAAAAAAATCTAGTTGCGGCAGAAAATCTGTCGAACCTTCGGCCGCACCGAAACTCTGCGTTCGTTTATTACAGCGCGTCGTTCGGGTGATTTCGGGTGAGCTCGTGTGCCACCCGCCATATCAACTTTTTGTTGCTCACAAAATTTTGTTAGTAAGTAGTTAATATGTTTTGTTAATTTTTATAATGTTTGCGCAATATAAAAACAAAAAAAAAACATGTACCTCTATTATTGTTTTATAATTGATTTAACACGTTATGTTATGTTCCGGGCGGGCACTAATCAATACAATCTATGTGACAATTATTTCACATTTATGTTTACCAACAACGCTCCTCTGTCAATGTTATCCAGGCGCCAAAAGATACTAGAATAAGAGATGAAGAAACCCAAAGGAAGTCTGGAACTGGGAACAACATGTAATTTGCCTTGGATGGGAGATTTTCTGCAAAATTATTAGAAACAGACGAAACGAAAGAAAAATAATAATAGATTATTAAATGAAATATTTTTATTATTATTACATTTTTTTTTTCATCCAAACTATGTATTACTTGTTATAATTAATTAATTGTGTTATTATCTGCGCATAATATAGTGCATGCTGTATTTTTCTATAAGTAATGAGGCGCTTAGACTTAAGTTTGTAATGTACAAATTGTAAAGTAATAGTGTACTCGTACTCTTTGCTGAAGAGCCTAATAAGAAAATTGTAAATAAATAGAAGAGGCAAAGCCACGTGTGCTGATTAGAGAAAGCATTATTATATAAAATACTGTAATTGGTGGAAGTTAAATGCAAATTATCGTTTTGGCGACAGATGAAAATAATAGGCGTTCAGGAAACTAAGGATCTTGTAAGAAAATATTCCTAGCGAAACTTAAGAACAAACCAACTGTAGCAAAGACTCAATAGCTCATGAGGTAAGTAACGAGCTAAGCTTTACGTGGGCGTACAGACATCGTACCAATTATACTATATTTTGTATAAGCCGTATAAGTATTAAGTTTTGACGATAGATTTTCAAGCTGTTGGAGGTTCAATTCTTTAGAATCAAGGGTTGAGGACACGTACCTGGTGGGTAGGTAAAGAATGATAAAGATAAAGATAAGAAACAGGAAACAAGGTAGCCCAAAAGTGAGGAAGAGATTCTATCTAAAAACATAATGATTACGGGTAGAGAAAAGGCATGATAAAAAACATAATGATTTGTACAAATAATATTTGCTCCCTATCGGAAATGTTTGTTCGCGAACGTTGTAGTGAAAACTCCTTAGCGAGTAATATGGTTTGAAAACAAATGACAATGATTATAAAGGGCAGGGCTCGTTGGATCATCTCAACAAATAAACCACAAATTCGCGAACGAATACTCAGAAACAAATGAATCGATATGCCAAAAGCTCACTCGCTCGCTCAGTGAAACTGGCTAGGAACCGGCGCCTAGTAACTAGAAACTCGTTGGTACTTGTAGATTTTCTTACGTGGGCGGAGTTACAGCATGGTGGGAGTATGATTTGTGTATGATTTCCTTTTAGCTATATACCTTTATTGCAGCAAATTGTTGAGTTTATATGTTTGAATTTAAATTGTTATATTATTTAAAAAAAACATTTAAAATGTCATGCAACGATGAAACCTGTCAATGTTAACTTGAACTTAGTACTGTCAAATTATAATTGTACAGGGTGGCGATTTAGTGTCTTGCATCCGTCAGGGGGGTGATTCTACCTGTCATACACTCATACTATACAACTTTCGCTATGAAACACATATTGAACGATACGTAAAAAAACACACAAGGATCGAAATAGTCTGTCTACTGTTCTATAGGTATAAGATTTTTTTTTCAAGAATCGGATTTGAGTTTCATGGTGAAAGTTGTTTAGTATGGCGGGGAGAATCACCCCCTTGACGGATGCAGGTGTCGAAATCGCCACCCTGTATATTGACAATAGTTAACATGTTTGCAAAAACACACACCGGCCAGCAAATTACAATAATTTCCTACAAGAAATACGGAATATTAAAATTATCCAAAATAATCCTTTAGACGTCACTTATTTATTTATTTATTTATCTAGAGATAAAAGTATGACATTGACAACCACCCCGCTTCGTTTGACGTACCTACCACAACATGACGTCTGCGCATAAACTAAAATTTTAATAGAAGTAAGATGGATGCTACAACCTTGCCACCAGTTCTCTTCAATGGTACGGTCGTCCCATTTAGTACTGATGTGAAGGACCTAGGTTTGCACATCGATAGAACTCTGAACTGGCGTACTCAAGTCACGAGGGTCAGCCAGAAGGTAATTGGAACGTTGCGGGCTCTGTACAGACTGAAAAATTTACTACCTACAAGTACGAAAACAATGCTTGTGCAGTCCTTAATTTTCCCTATCATCGATTATGGTGATGTGTGCTACTATGACCTGAATGCAGATCTCCTCAACAAACTTGACCGTCTTCTCAATAACTGCATTCGATTTGTTTTCAATCTGCGTAAATATGATCATGTTTCTGCGCATCGGTCACTTCTAAAGTGGTTGCCCATACGCCAGCGTAGAGAGCAAAGGGCGCTGACCACCTTGTTTTCATTTCTCGACTCTCCCACGTCCCCTAGTTATCTAGCCCCCCACTTTCAGTACATTTGTGACAACCACAGTAAAAATCTACGGTCATCAAATAATCGCGTTCTTCATTGTCCCACTCACCGCACAGACTTCATTCATTCTTCCTTCTTCGTTCAGTCTATCTCTTTGTGGAATGCTCTTCCCCAGGAAATCAGGATGGCAACCAACCGATTATCCTTTAAAGTTAAAGTTCGCGAGCATATTCGTAAGAAGCTGGCAGTATCATCACAACGTTAATGTTTTCCCATTGTTTGTCTTATTTGTTTTAGTATATTCGTGTATTTATGTATATGTATTTATTTGTACTTATATTTATATATAATTAGGCATATACAATGTGGAGACTACCATACAACAAAAAATTTAAATACTGGTACTTCTAATGCTTAAGAGTATTTTGGAACTGTCAAATAAATCCTAGCTTCGAAATGAAAAAATGAGTTTTTCAAACAAATTAAATGTAATGCATGCCGGATCCACCCTAAGTCTATAAATTCCGTTTATCCAACTAGGCCTTGGGTGAATTCTCGGGCATACATTTCAGAATATCCACCTTAGGGTGGATTTTTGGGGTGGATAAACGGAATAGCCCGAGCCGACTATGGATTTTGCCGAGCTATAATGACTGAACTATTGAATATATTCAATTGAATTTTTGTTTATAGAATGGGAACGTCATTATGGACACGTCGTTTAATTTTTTGTTGTATTGTCGTCTCCACCTTGTATATTATGTTTATAGTTTGTAATAGGTATATGTGTTTCTTTATATTAACTTAAATAAAATAAAACATCCCCAATTTTTCGTAAATTGCACCTACCACTGTTTGTCTCTGCATCACCCTAAGGTTGACTGGTAGAAAATGCCTATGGCATTAAGTCCGCCTCTGTACATTTCTGTGCTTGAAGTATTAAATAAATAAATAAATAAATAAATAAGTAACGTGAATTAAAGCTAATATTATTTTAGTTATTTGCTGAAAATTGTACTTCAATTGGTCGGGTGATATTGGGCTTTACAATTTGGGCAATTTCTCATTAGCAGCCCGTAGTCTGGATTTGTGCCCGGTTGATGGCAATAGGCTCACCCCCTATTACATGGGACTTAAACATAACTGACGAAATGTGGGTGTACTATCGGTACACCTCTGCCCAACCCTACCAGGACTGCAGGCGTGATAATATGTTTATGTTGTTCACAACACTGGAGCTGCTACAAAATAGGTCACTTGGCAGTGTATCAGCTTGCTTTCAGACCTAGTTTCAGCATAGAATACTAATACATTTTTCTTGGAGTTAATGATCGATTTCTAACTTGTATTGTTTACTAGTAAGTACATACATTGATGGCCTATTTGGCACAGTGCCAGAGATTTCCCCGGTACGGTGCGGGATTGATTCCCGTGTCGGGACAATGGGTGCTTTCATTATTTTGCATGATATGATGTCTTTATTGTGTTGTATGGACACCTGTATTAATGTTTAACCCTTCTGTTTGTTCTATAGATTTAAATGCGTGAGGGGTATCCAATTAATGGAGCAATTAACATATATGTTGAGACTTGCACGCACACAGACTCACACTCTCACACACACTATTCTAATCTTTCCCCGATTGAGCTTTCGGTATCTCCACCAGCACGTTCAGCACCCATGTTAAAGTCACTCTTATCATCAGTGAATTCCCACTTTGATGTCAGCTGCCATCAAGCCCATATTATTCATGAAAGATCTAGCCAAGAACAACGCTTATTAATAAGTAAAGGTACTCTACTAACTAAATTCTTATTTGTGTTTATTTTTTATATACTAGGTACTATTTGTTTTCCCTTACGAAATAAAACAAAATAAAAAAACTAAAAGATGACATTATCAAATGCATTGACGTTTCTCGGTAAAAACGACCGCACGACGTGACTTTGCATTGAGGGGCGACATTTTCCCGTAAATGATCATTCCGCCGCTCACTATACGAAAACCAAATGAAAATCGAAATGAACACACGTTAGCATTAGCATGTATTAGTAAAATGTAAAGCAACCGTCGGAATCAGTCCAGGAGGTCGGGTGGCGACTCGTTGCCCAACGTCCAGTAATCGTATTCATTGAAGCGACCCCCGACACTGTTGAATGCTGATTCATATTTATGAACATCTTCTTTTATTGCCTATGTGTACGTTTGTGTAAGGTTAGGTACCGGTTTTATGAAAGTAGGCTCTATTGGTAGTTTAGGAGGAATGAGGAAAATGTCGGGAGGAAAGTTTTGAGTATGAAAGTGGATGGGCTATATGAAAAGGGGAAGACCAAAGAAACGATGGATGGACTGTGTGAAAGATGATATGAATAGAAAAGGACTGCCTACCGAGATGACGATGAATAAAGAAGAATAGAGGAGAAACATCAGAAGGCCAATTCTCGTACTTAAAAAACATTCACATTCAAGTCGCAATCTGTCAAACTTGTCAAAAATGTTGGTAAATTGATTGTATTTTTGACAGATTGCGAATGAGATGCGAATGCGAACGTTCTTTAAAATACCAGGAATTGCCCCTCTGTTGCGGCGACCTAATAAATTGGGATAAGGGCAGGAGAATGAAGAGGCTCTATTGGTAGTTGGTAGAAAGTGTTTGGTATCGATGCCAAGGCACTTAGGCTTGTTTTGGGCCTTTGGCTATACGAAGACACATGACAGTTTTCGTAGAAAGGTACAAAATATCTGAAAACATAAGTTTTTAACTGAAATCAGAATATAAACTCAGACTTGTTGGTTCATAGTTGGTACAACTTTGAACTTAGTATAAAAACCGTGTGTCCCGTGCAACAATTGCAGTTATGCTAATACACATTAGTCTTTATATAAAACCGTGTGTTTTATGCACCAATACAAAATTAGAATTGTCCGCTCGCTCCCAATTGTTCGCCAAATTCGGCCAAGGGTTACTAGAATATGAACCACGTAAAAACAAACCAATTCTAGCATAATGACACTTGACAAAGCACTTCACACAACGCAAAACATACGGCTAGGTGCACAATAACGCCCTTCTGGCGCAATATGCACTTTTTGCGCAATTCGTACGCTGCAATGATCGTGCGAAAATGCTTCTTGTTCGCCAGTTTCATTGTCATGTACCAACTATTTATGAATGTGTGTGAGCTCACCTAAATTGAGATTGGGTGGAGATAATACGTTGCGAAACAAAACGCTTAATTTGTGTGATAACTCGGTAAGGTCTGACCACTAGATCGGTCGATGACTTGGCTTCTTACAGACGTCATCGCTGAATTCTCACGGCTATTATTATATTTATTTTCAGGTTGTTAGCTTGTTCTACAGGTGGCAGCAAATTGAATAATTTCATACTTTGTTGTTTTATAAATAGAATTTGTTGTAAGGATTGTTTCGTGTTTAATTTTAACGGAGTCGTCGCATTTTATGTCCTGTCATGATCAGCTGGTTAGGTTCAATCAGTGCAACATGTGGTGTAAGGGCATTCTTATAAACTTCTTTTTTATCAGTCATGAGTACCTACCTAATAATAAAATGTTGGGGAGTTTGTTGCGCCACTTCTTCTTCCCAGCTAAAGCACTAGGAAGTGGTAAGAGGGCGTGCGTTTTTGGGGGGCTGTCTTAAGTAATTCTGACGTTCGCAAAGTGCTGATTTAATTTTGATCTTATACATTCCTTAAAAATCAACATGAGTCAATGTTTTCCCCGTTTATGCTTCGGTTGACTTTAAATGCATTCTAACATAAGATACTCCTGAAAAGCCTTTGAAAATGTTACATCACAGTTCGCGCAGATGTACTTTACATGATATAGCTAAGACTGTCAGGAGAATTAGTTAGAAATCAGGGGTTGGGGGGGTCAGGGGAAGTCAGGGGTAGTGTCTGGGGAATTTTGTTAGTTGTAAGTATTTTTTCCTTTTTTGTTTTATTTTATATTAGGTACGTACCTACGTATTTCCTATGCGTGTCCCAAATAAAATATTTTTCTTTCTTTTCTTTCTTTATATACACATAACATAACATCACGCCTGTAATCCCTTAAGAGTTAGGCAGAGGTGTACCACATTTCGCCAGTTATGTTTAAGTCCCATGTAATAGGGGGCTAGCCTATTGCCATCAACCGGGCACAAATCCAGACTCCGGGCTGCTACTAACAAAATCCAATTAGAATGGATGGAATTGGGGATTAGAGTATTTTCATTTTAAACGAAAATTATATATTTTACATGAAACTTTTCGCAGGTATGTACAGGTTGTTGCCCAATTTGATTTCAAGAAATCCAAAAATTAAAACGAAACTCAACTAATCGGATTACAGCGCTGACCTCAACTTTAGAAAGGTAAATTACTGCGGTAATTAAGAAAAAAACGGTCGGTACATATGGTCGTGCTCTAACGGCTATTGTCTCGGGAAAAAATATTCTTTATACGTACATAGAATCGTTTTTATCAGATTTTCGCACGGTCCGACACTTAACTGTTCATATATACAGTGTGCTCGGCTAACGCGGTAAATTTACGGGTAATATGGCGAAAATATCGCTGGAATTACGCAGTTAGTTATTCTTAATTAACTGCTATTTAAAGTAAATAGCGTCAAGTAAGTTTGAACTGTGAGGTGGTAATGGTTCATTTTAACTTTAATAATAATGACAATGAGAGACGTTTTGTCCCAGATTTATTTTAATTTCTATTTTTATGTTGTTAGTTTGAAGATTTAAGTAACCGTGTTTGCAATTTTCAAAAACTTCCTTTTAATTTGATATTGCATGTTTTTTTATTTCTTAGTATAAAATATATTAAAGTCCGTTAATTAAGGTTAACATTGCTTCAAATAAAAACGAATTACACGTAAGTCTTTTAAGTAGAGAAAAACATCCACCGCATCCGTTTCCAAACAACTTAATCACCCTGTATACATTTCAGTGTGGCAATTAATAGGTTTTGCGCCACAACAGTTGCGCCACTGTTGCGCAGCCATCCTTGACAGGCGGGCGGCTCCCGAAATATGCCCCGAATGAAACGACCTTGCACGGTTGCACCTATTTATTTTTATAAAATAAAATAGCTTTGAGTTTCATTATTATGACATAATGTTATACATAATCAGCCTGTAATGTTAATGTTATGTGTTAAGAGGGTTTACGTCGTACGGCTTTTCATACAATCTTTCAAACCCTTATTATTCGAAATGACTAAACCAATTTTAATGAAACTTCATACTCATATGTAGGATACAAAGGTGTCACATTCAAATTGACCAATTTTTTATTTTCCATAGAAACAGAGATTTTCAGTTATCTGCTTTTAAATAAGACATTTTGAAAATGTTCTTAACTAAGTTTTTAGACCATTGTATCCTGCATATGCGTATGAAGTTTAATTAAATTCGGTTCAGTCATTTCGAAAAATAAGGACTTGAAAGTTTGAATGAAATGCCGTACGACGTAAACCCTGTTAATGTACAGGCCTCTTCTCGGTGAGACGGAGTGCGCCGTAATCCTCCACGCGGGCCCAGTGCGGGTTGGTAGATGTCACATGCCTTCGAATTTTTGGTTCTAGGACATGCCGATTCCATTGATTCAGACCAATGACATAATGAATTGATATATTAAAAAAAAACTGTAGGTACGTGACGTTCACTGCAACACCCAAGTATACGTTTGATTGCTACGACGAATGAATCAAAAATATTTACCAGAATTGTGTAGGAGCTATTTTTCCAAGGCTTCTAGTCTACTAGGCACGGTTACCGTAACGAAAATATTTACTAAAATTGCGTAGGAGCTATTTTTTTATATAGCTAAATATTTTCATTTTCAGCTCTGCAGCGGAATCCAATACGATGATGTCATAAGACGCCTTTGCTTTTGTTTACCTAGGTATTTCAAAAAGAACTTGATAGCGAAAACGCCCGACAGTTTCAGAATGAAAACATAAATACATATTTAACAACTGCAAGTTTTGGTTACAAGTTGTCCACGAATAACTAACTAACCTAAGTTCTTTTGCACATACATTTCAAGCAGTTTTAAAACATCCCGTTACGAAAGATGTCTAGAATTTTATCAATTTTTTTAAATATCCTTCTTTGTTCATAGACCAAATTCGAAGTACCGGCCATAAAGGCAGGCGCATACTGATCGTGCATACCAAGTAAGGCGGGGCTCACACGTGACGCGACTTCCGTTCGGCTGGCTATCAGCTGATGCATTCCTTTGGCGTTCGCTTGATGAGTGGGACTTTTGAACTTGCGTATTTATTTTGAAAATCGAATTTGGTATTTATTGCTTAAACAATTTTTATTTGTTTTACGTTCCTGACATTCTCAAAAAAAAATGGCGTGTTAGGTGTAAGAAATGACAGGTTTTGTGAAAAATAAGCAGTTTTTTTTTGCGTTTGCCGAATTTTTAATTTTAAATTAGTAATTAAGTACCCGCAGTGCGTCATTTCTAGCCATTTTTCCTGTGCTTGCATAAAATTAGCATTTTCTTAGAAAAGTTTTAGTGTAGGTTTTAATTTTACGCATGTGTCAACTCACAAACGTTGACAACTGTAGGTCACTAGAGGTTACGCGCAAATAGCAGTGCCACTGAAAACGTTAGCAAATTGTAGAATTAATAATAGTAGAATTTTCATTAGTAACTTATTAGAAAATATAATTTGTTTACTAACTGTGACGACTCAGTGACCCATGAGATGAATGATGCCTGTCTGAGAGTTTACTACTTTCCATACATCTTCTTATGCTGGGGCCACCTTGTCGCGATATGGCGAAGTAAACTTACTACGCACTGCGCACTCTCTCTCTCTCACACCGCTCAAGGTCTCGCTGAGAAACACAGAGAGCACGTAGTGTCGGTCGTTAGTGTAGCGGTAGCATAATGTGAATATAAGAGAACATCGTTTGATGGGGTAACATGACATGGTGCAATACCCTATTAATTGGCAAGCTTACTCCAGATACTGATAGCCTATTCAATATTTTGAGATTTGAGCGTCTGCATCAACTTAGTGTAGCCGTAGCAGTGAATTAAGAGAATATCGTTTGATGGGGTAACATGACATGGTGCAATACCCTATTAATTGGCAAGCTTACCCCTAATACTGAAAGCCTATTTAATATTTTGACATTTGTGCGTCTATCAATTTGGTATGATAGGTTTTTCCCATTTTGGTCAAGTTATCACAAAACCTAAATTAGTTTAAAAAAAAAGCCTGATCAAGTCTCCGATGAATAAAAGTGTTATTCATCAGAGACTTGATCAGGCTTTTATTATCATAGTATTTAACACAACCACGAGACTAACGGGGCGAGACTACTGAGCTTGGGGTCTTGGGTTCGATTCCTGGATCGGGAATAGTGTTATTGGGTTTTTCTAACAGCCCGGAGTTTGGAAGTTGACGCCTTGGCGGTGTGATATCCCCGCGCCTCGGAAATCAAGTTAAGCCGTTGGTCCTACGCCTGATCTCTCTCCGGTCGTGTCAGATTGCCGTCCCATCGGACTATGAGAGTGAGGGAAGAGAGAGTGCACCTGTGTCTGCGCACACACTTGTCTACTATAATATCTCCCGCGCCGAAGGCAGGTCTCTGCTGAGATTGGTCACCATGGCATAAATTCGGTCTGGAGGACTATTTAATTATTATCTATCACGAAAAGGAAGCATTATGTTTAACAGTGGTAGTCAAAACGCTGTTAAAACTCTTGTAATATGATTTAAGACGCATTTATAAAGCAGTTTCTAGTCATAAATGATTTTAAACTAAGTTATAACCTAACATTTTCGCTTGATTATCATAAATTACATACCGTTAATAAACGATAACTGTTCTACACCAAAACTTTTCAAAACCACCCTTAACTTTACACAAATAGAGTCTACACCGAATGCAAACTGTAAATTGGTAGTTTTCTACACATTAAGTTCATTGTGTATAGTGAAAAGATTTTCCCACGAAAAAAGGAAAACGTGTGTTGAAACTAGTTGCGACACTGTCTTGCGTGTTCTATGGCGCAGTGAATGGCATGCTGTAAGGTCATAGTGCGTTGACATATGAATAAATGTGATAAATAATACGCTTAAATTTGGTTTTAGTCAATTTTCTGTTGGCTTGTCTATAGTTTGAGAAGGCGGTGGTAAAAAAGTAAGGTTTGGTTTAAAATTGGATCACTTCGGGCTGGATGGCTCCGAGACCATCCAGCCCGAAGTGTTCCAATTTTAAACCAAACTTTACTTTTTTTCTTGTCTGTCTATGTGGAGGAATATGACGTCTACAACTACATAGGACACAAGGTCATCATCAGATCGTGAATCCTTTAAAACGGCAGCTTTAAAAAAAAAACTAAGTCTTTGATTTGAAAACCAACGCATATACTAATAAACCAACGCATATACTAATAAATCTTGTTAATATATACATCTGATTTTATTTTCACGGTTTATAATGCTGTATTCGCTAAGAAAAACCTACATTTAAAAAGAGCCCTCCGCGAGGGCTCCCGGCATCCCATATGCGCCTAGGTGAACCCTCCAGGAGCCCGGGCACCCGGTACTGAATGAATGTGTTAACAAAATGTTTTCAAAATGGCATTACATTATTTCAGCCAATCAAAGCCTCTTCTTCAGTGTATTTTCATTTTATTACCTATCTATTTACTTTAGACAAAGTCGCAATTTATTTTTTATGACTAACAGATTAAAAAAATCTCATAAATTAATCTTGCATGACATTGAGCGATATAATTGCGCCTGCGCCGAAGGGCACAGGGCTTGAAAAACCTGCCTCCTGAGACATCTTAGCCGTAGTAATTTTCCAGTTTTCCTTATACAATTAATTGTGGTTTTATTCAGTAATTTTCTTGTTATGCTAATTATGATGTTCATTAAGAATGCTTGTTAATTTAAAGTGTAGGTATTTAGTTGTTTTTTTTCAGTGTTCAAAGGTTGGTGACTGATTTTGATTTGATAGGGTCCGGGTGTACTAATAAAGTTTTTGTTACGGTTTTTGCTACCTAAAAATATTTTCGTACTGTGTAACAAAGGACTAAAAGTTCATGCACGTATCAGTCACATCAACGTCAAGTCACTGAACTGACTGTTCGGTGACGCTGACGTCAAAAAATATAGTGACGTAGAAGTTGTAGGACGTTGTCTACACACATCAGGCACGTCATTACCCGCGCGTCAGTCGACGTCACGTCACCGGCACGTCAAAACTTTGTATTGCTACGAAGGAAAGGGGGCATTGTGACAAAGACTATTTGTAATCGAGGCGTTGCTATGACTGACTGACTGCCTATCTGTTCACGTACATCCCTGAAACTGACGTGACTGACGTGTGTGCATGAACCTTTTATATTTATAAAATACGGGTTTCAGCCAGTAATCGATTTTCAGTTGAAAATGGCCTGAATCCACTGAAGCCTCTCTCTCGGAAGCTATACCTATGATAAATTCATAGTTATCATAGCTTAAAGCTACAACTCCTGGAAATCAGCTCCCTAATTGCTCAACTTTTTATCATGATCCGAGGCTTTCGAATAAAATTCTTAATTCAATGAACAAGGCTGAGCTGTTAAAATGAAAGGAGTTGCGAATCGTCAATTTAGTGTGTTACGCAATTACCCTACAGATCAACTAGAAGCTGATATGAATTTTTAGTTAGAAAGTGATTAAAACGCGCTTGGACAGAAGGACCCATGAAAATAATGAAATATGAACGATCAAAACAAATCTATTTTCTGAGGCGTGATAATGGAAAAAAAATCGGGCTCGCTACGCCCGCCCTCGAATGCTAGTTTCTCTTCATTTTACTCTTTAAAGCTTTTTGTCAACAAAGCAACTCCTATTTCTGTATATATCGTCAATACTTAATGAAAATAGTTTTGCAAAAAGTTTAAACTTAATAAAACGGACGATTATCCACGTAAGTAAACGTACTACCACAGATAATATAGGTAAAACACACGTATGCATACCTACATAAGACAAGTATCGTGAAGAAACTTTATAGAATTTATAGTCTATGCGTATCATTGTGAAACATTCGTGGGCGGTACTTATGTACACGTACGCCACGGCTATTAATCATACCCTGAGTTTAATTGAAGATGATACGATTTTTCAAGGCGAATATATGGAAAATAATGACTAGCGTTCGCGCCTAACGAGCGGTAAGATTTTGAAACGGAACGCCTATCAACTACTGTTGGCTGGTAATTGTTTCATGAACGGTTGAAGTTGATTTCAGTTTCATATAAGCTTCTGAAACATGATGCATAGTTCACTTATTTTAATGCTCGGTTCCTATAAATATAAACGAATCGTTTGACCTACCAATAGTAGCATTTTTTTATGCCAAAAACAGGGTATATAAATACATTCGTAAGGTAATTTTGTGATAGCTAGTTCCGTATGGGAGGGTCTACTATGCGCAGCTATGACGTCTTTGCTTCATTATTGGTAAAGATACAAGAGTCAAAACTTTTACCAATAACGGTCCGTAAATTATAGGAATCGGCCATAAGTTATCCAAAAGTGCATTTAGGTAAACTGTAGGTAAGTAGTGGTGGTCGAGCGAAAAATAATAAGAGCCAATAATGTTAGACAGGCAAACTCCAAAAGATTTTATTTTTGTATTTTACAGTCGTTACGCGTCGTCAGAAGCCCGAAAGTCTGACAAGCTGTCTTAACAGGGGGTATCGTATTACCCAGTTTTATTGGGTTGTGGAAGTCGGATAGGCAATTGCTCTATGAAATACTGGTATTCAGCTGCATCCGGTTAGACTGGAAGTAGACCCCAACATACATAGTTGGGAAAAGACTAGGCAGATTGATTGAGGCAAACTCCAAAAGAGAGCGATTACAAAAAAAAAAACAGTAAGACTTCCAAAAAAAACTCTCGTAAGTGAAAAATTATTTCAATTTCTAAACTGATTTCTATCTTTGGATCTGTAATTTAGTTTTATGATACCGAATTCCAACATAAAAATAAAAATTTAAATCGGTCTACAATTGACGTAAATACACACACACAAAAAAATAAACTCTTCCTTTTTTGAACTCGGTTCCAAAGCACCGGTATAGCTTGGTTTAGGTACATTTGCTATGGAACCCCACTAGACAAACAAAAGGGTATCGCCAAACTAAGCACAGTATGAGATGAAAATCTGCCAAAAGATTTCCCCTCGACCGGCCACGTAGCCATGCGTACAAACGTTTGCTCACAGCACAGAGCCGGACGGATCTTGCCTCAGCCTCATTAAAGATTCTAGGTCGTTCTGCAATCGTTAATTAGCGAGATAAGTACTGTATTAATTGTGTACGCCATTGGAGCGACTATCGCGCCATCTTGTGAGCGGCGTTAGGTTGGCTACAGATCGGAGGCTTTTTCGTTTTGGGTCGAAGGATTGTGAAACAAAATGCTCTTGGAAAACCTTAGGAGATTTAAGAAAAAAATAATTTTGATTTTTTAGAAGGTCTTCTATTATTTTTGCTAACAAACACGTTAGACGGAATTTAGGTTCCTTTAGTTACCGAGTGAAGGTATTTTTAAATTGTGTACTTTAATGGTAGTTTTAAAAACAATCTTTTTTTCAAAAAAATGTGTTCGATGTTCAGTATTGCACTTGACTTTAAAACATCGCCATTTATATGTACTGCGACGATTTTTTTGCATACCACATCGAACAAGTCGCACTGTCTGTACGTCGCCTTACCAGGATGATTTTCGTTGGTTTGCATAAATCTGTACATTTCACGTATTTACTTCGAGGTCACTCTGCTGTACAGTCTCAAGCTTTTGTAACTTTTATATACTTGAGCCGCAATCAAGAATAAATTAGATGTCATTAGTCTCATTTTATTAAATTAAAAAGAACTTAATATTTTATTTAAGTTAACTAGTAAGAATCGTAACTTACGTAAATTATTAATTTGTTTATTTAAATTTTTTTTTTTTTTATTTATCCTGAAATAGGACATGTGGTTATGGAAGAACTGAATTTACACATTCATCCTTACATCCTTACATATTATAAAACAAAGTCGCCCGCCGCGTCTGTCTGTCTGTCTGTCTGTCTGAACGCGATAAACTCAAAAACTGCCGAACGGATTTTCAAACGGTTTTCACCATTGGACGGAGTGATTCATGCGGAAGGTTTTAGTGTATAATTCATTAAGGTTTTGTGTAAATTGGCTGAAATATGACGATTATTGTTGAAGATGTCGGAAAAAATCATGCCGACTGGGAGCTTTACTGGCGTGCGCTGCGTAAACCGTGAGAGATAAATCAAATTTATGTTCTAGAGTATTGTATATCTTAAAAATTGCAACAAAAAAGTCCGCGATGTCATATGTCTATCTTCTAAGGGTGACCCACAATAACCATTTTTATCTTTCAAAATTGTATAAAATTTTCATTGTTATTTCCGAAGCTATTTTGACCGGTATCTTATTAATCCTTATCCAATTAAATAGGTTATTTAAATTGGGCATTCAATTTCGATTAAAATATGCCTTTACATCACATCATTTAAATGAATAGTTTAAGAGATATCACAGTTTCAAAATTACGCGTAACAAAATAATAATTATGGTTGACAACGCGGGCGCTGTAGCCTACCACTGCGTCCTCTGAAAGTTAGTCAATGATCTTTTCCTTGGCTATTAGGTATTTATTCACGGTAGAACGTTCCCGTGGGATATTTTGCGACTTCCACGCGGGCGAAGCCGCGGGTAAAAGCTAGTGTTTTATAAAAACTTAACATCGTTCAGTGGCTTAGGTGCATTAGGATACTCCTAAATCCTAATTTTCATAATAATGATAATATTTTCTTTGTAAGTAGAAAAACTAAATAAGTTTATAGTGCTGTAGTTTTTGGGTTTTAAGCAAAATAGGTAAAGAGGTTTAAAGTTTGATAAATTTTATGCTGTATTTTTATGTTCCTACCTTTATATTTTTAATTCGTTTACTACAATATTTAATAATGATGTACTTGTTATTGTTTTAAATAATTAATAAATTAAAAGAGCTGTCTTACTGTGACGATGATTTAACGCAGTTCCTTATAGATGACGTCAGCTTACCTGAAAAAATAAATAAGTTTATGTTAAAAATATGCAGATAAATTAAAGTTGTATTTAAATTAGGTAATCATAAAATGGAATATTTCAAATAATGTAAGTAGGTGGAATCCTTGACAAAAATATAAACCTATTATTTACAAAATTAATGTTTTAGTTACACAGTAAAAATAAATACATAGTTGTATTAGCAGCAAGAAATGATACAATATTATAAACATAATTTAAAAAAAAAATTGGTCGGATTGGATACGTCAAAAAAATTAAAAACGCAGAAGTTACGAGAAGCTTTGCCATATTGCATATGGCCAGCTTTTCTAAACGCATTCAATGTTTACAAGGAGCAATTTATCAACAATAAACGTTTTTTTTTGCTTTTGCGATTTTGATATTAGGGTGGGGAAAAAGAGAGAGGAGCTCGTGGGTAAGTTTTAACTGCCGCAAGGGTCGATCCATCAGGTTAAGCTATGCTTGCCAGGGTTGGTCCGTGGATGGGTGACCATTTTTACATACCGAGACTCCTCCGTGCCTCGGAAAGCATATTAAGCAGTTGATCCCGGCTGTCATTTGTGGATCTTTGACAGTCGTTACGAGTCGTCCAGCAGCCCGAAAGTCTGACAACCAGTCTTACCAAGGGGTACCCAGTTATGGGTTGTGGAGGTCAGATAGGCAATCGCTCCATGTAAAATACTGGTATTCAGCTGCATCCGGTTAGACTGGAAGCCGACTCCAACATAGTTGGAAAAGGCCGATTGATTGATATTAGGGAAAAAAAAAGCTGTTATTTTACGATTTTCAGGAAACTAAATCAAGACCAGTCTTGCTGTCCAAACTTATATCAGCCGTTTTGATAGGTTGAGCATAATAGCTTCAACCAACCATATTAGTTGACATGACATTACATTATATTGCACGACTCAAATGCGAAGCATTAGAGTGTGCTCTACGATCGAAAAATCTTTTTTGCCCCATTTTTGTGCAACTGTTTTTATTGTTACACTCCTGCTAGTACACATAACCTACTTAATTTATATACCATTGTATAGATGATTAAATGGAGATTAATACTGTACTTTTTAACGATTGATTTAATGCAGCAGAAATTAAAAAAAAACATCAAAATAGTTGAAAAAAAAATCCTGTCCATCAATTTATGAAGCTTGAAAACATTGTAGCTTGCGATAAAATCAATTAATTGAGTAATTTTTTTTTAAATACATTCGTTTCATCCATAGAAGGAACCCTATTGAAAATGGCTCTTTTATTCAAAGTAATTTAATAATAATTAATAAAATACTAACTAAAACATAATATCTTTATCTAAATATTTCCAACCTTGATACGACGTGTTGCCTGGCAACCCACAACGTAAATATCTAAATAAATAGTATTTGACATTACGTAAGGATTGCGAGGTTAGAATTTTACCCATATTGATGGGTAAAACAGCAGTCATAACATACTTCATGAAAAGTGATAAATTGTTAATTTTTGTCAGAAACTATATTTGAATTTATTTTTCGTTTATGAATGAGTGTTATGGGCGTGCACTTTTGTATTTTCCAAACTATTTTGAATTGTAAACACTCTCAGAAACCGGGTTTGAAAGCCTTTTAAATTTAATGCCTAGCCCAACAGCTACATAGAAATAAACACAAGTAAGTAATAAGTAACTACAAAATATTCTCTTGAAAATTATTTCCAATGTTTCTTGCTGTCTATTAGATTTTAACGCACAAACAAATATTATTACCGTTTGAAGGAACGCTTCAAACAAATAATTAGTTATTATAAGTAAAACAATATTTGTTTTTGAAATGAGTTTGGTACCTCGGTACTATTTCTAATTTGAAAGCTCGGCTACCAAATACTTATTAACTAAAGAGGTACAGAACAATCAATTTCAGAACCTAAATCACAGAAAAGTGCTAATAACTTATGGTTTGCAAACATTTACTTAATTAAAGTTTATAACCACGGCAATATAAGTTGATTCATGTTTGCTTTTTCAGCGATTCCCATGTAATTATAGAAAATGTATTACTGGCTAGTAGAAAAAAAGAGAAAACAGTCGGGTAAACAGCAAAGAGGTTAGTTATCGGGTGATTAATTTTCAAACCGTGTATCCTATTCGAATCGCGTTCGGAAACGCACCAACGCTTACCATTTCGGATGTGTAGTGTTGCGAAATTAGAACGGATATTGCTCGTTCCTCTCGGCGGCTGTTCTGATAGAAATTTGAATTTTGCCGGTTAACTGCCGCCGTCCGGCCTCGTTACACCTCTTTGTTATTTGGACATGTATCCGAACGGTTTGGCGGGAGGTGACGAAGCGTTAAGACGCCATTTTGTTTCGACAGATTAGACGCTAAATGTCTAATTAACTGATTGCGTAAGAAATTGATACTTGGCAAAACGTTTTCCTTCCAGTAATTGTTGCTTGAATTTCGTAGAATGTGCAGGAGTCTGTTATGTTGTACCCAGTTCACAATGAAGATGGTTTCCTTTATCAATTCGTAGCCGTCAAAAACAACTTCTAACTAAGCCATATCAATACAAAACAGCTTTCCAGTTTTCAATAACTAGGGAAGTGTTTGCAGGGAATATCGATACTTTTCTCAACAATCTTTAGATTAGAAAAAAACCTAAGTAAATATATGTAAAACAACCTAAAACCAATGTAACAACAGTGAACATTAATTGTGACAAGTGAGGCGTGCTTGACGGAAATTAAATGTGCATTAACCGCGCCTCCGAGCGCAGCGTAGACTTGTATGAAGCTCAGTGGACTCATCCTTGTCCACTCACACACAGATCTACTATTATCAGAACCATTAAATAAACTTTTTGGGAACAAAATAGAGTAAAATGTTCGACTTGCGATCCTGGTCGTATGTATGGTCTGGTCAGGAGCTGTAATGGTCAATTCCGAAATAAGCACGAAAAAAAAACTTGAACTAGAGTGCGTTGAAAGCTTTTGTATTCAGGTTTCGAGCTACTGTCTTGTGTTTAGGAGATGCAGCGACCCGAGTACAACGTGCGAATATATACCTACAAAGTATACCTATAAAGAAATATCTACAAAGTGCGAATTCATTGAGTTCATCTTATGTCTGATCCAACCTAAACATAATGAGAAGTTCAGGTCACTTAGGGCGAAATCGACAAAGAGATTGTATTCTGACTACCAAAAAGAAAAGTAAGGAAAATTACTGAATATCTCGGAGAAAGATGTCTTTTGCATGGCACACAGAAATCAGATTCTTGCCTTAGGGCAAGAATCTCAACTTCAACTTGTAAGACGATTTAGCGCTTAGGCGCTAAATCGTCAAAATCGTCTTACAAGTTCTTTTCAAGAGTTCGTCTCAAGACTTCCGTAACAAAAATACATGTACATTGAAGAAGCGCTCGCAATTATTGATCATATGAAAACTGTGCTCCTTATCATTCCGAGCAGTAGATACTGTCAATATTCCCAAGGTACCCCTCTAAGGTACCTGGTATTTTCCAACTAGCTTCATCATCTGCCTATCTTTTTCTCTACTATGTTGGGGTCGGCTTCCCGTATAACCGGACGCAGCTGAATAACAGTATTTTAATATTCCTTCTAGCGTGTCATTCGAAAATAAATCATAATACTGCATATAGAAAAACGGTACCCTCTTCGATACCAATACGTGGGTTATCACACGGCCGACCGGGGCGCTCCCGCGTCTAACTGTAGACGAAGTCACGGGTCGCGGCGCAGGCAATTAGCGGAGCCGCCCACCCGTGACGCCACTTCGGACCAGCTCGGGCCACTTCGGGTTACGTCGGTTTTGGTGCTTGAGATTTTTACATATTAGAGTTTTAAGTTTTCTTGTGTGTATTTTAGAGAATTTTATGGAGTGCCATTAACTATGATTTTGTTTGGGCATTTTGATAAATCCAATCTTCCTAGCCTTTTCCTAATTGTATTGGGGTCGGTTTCCAGTCTAACCGGATGCAGCTGAATACCAGTATTTTACCTGGAGCAACAGAACTGCCTATCTTACCTCCACAACCCAGTAACTATGGGTAATACGATACCCCTTGGTAAAACTGGTTTCGGGCTTCTGACGATCCGTAAACACTGTCAAAGATCCACGAATGACAGCCGGGGACCAACAGGCACTGAGGATTCTCGGTATGTAAAGAAACCAGGGACCGCAGAAGTGGGGGGATGAGGGGGCCAAATGCCTCCTAGAAGATATATAGAAGCGGTGGGGGCCCGCGCCGCCTCCATTTTTGTTAAAGAAGGTTTCGTAGGTTACTTCGTACCTACTAATTTGGACTGTGATTTGCTTTATGTTTTGACGGAATTATAAGACAAGTATATGTACATTTAATCGTTTTTGGAAGGGGGTGGCCAAAGAAGTTTGCCTCCCGGCATGGAGTACTTCGTTTTTGAAAGGGGGTGGCCAAAGAAGTTTGCTCCCCGGCATGGAGTACTTCGTTTTTGGACGGCCACCGCCTTCCAAAAACGAAGTACTCCATGCCCTTTATTTAAAGTGTAAATAAAGCTGATTTTAGACTGACTAGTACTGTTGAAAAAGTCATAAAAACGAACGCAGGATAGCTAAACTGCGTTCGCAATTCTTTTGCCAAACATGTAAACAAACACGAGTTTTAGGAAAACTTGATTTTTTCTACAGTACTAGTCAGTCTTAAATCCACTTTATTTACACTTGCATAAAATTGATGTTTGTTGTGGAAATAACATGAATTGGAAAAAAGGTTATTAATAGACTATAGAGTAAGTATTTCCGTTTGGGTCCATTACCGATGTTGGATAGCAGAATATTTTGGGCTGTCATCTGATGTTGACGTATTACGTTCAGACGCACATTTGAAGGTCACCCTTCGACATGGGTCACCGCAACCGCGCCCAGCTGTGACACACGCATGTACAGGATGATTGCAAAAGTTAACATAAACATATTTAGACATAATGTATTAACAGAACTAAGCATACTTAGCATAATCAGCCTATAATTTTCCCCCTGCTGGAACACAAGCCTCCTCTCTGTGAGAGGGAATGGACCGTAATCCACCACGCAGGCACAGTGCGGGTCGGTAGATGTCACATGTCTACAAACTTTGGTTCTAAGACATGCCGGTTTCCTCATGATGTTTTCCTTCACAGTTTTGAGAGCAGTGGTGATGAAATTATTTACACAAAGTAAAGCGCCTGCTTGGGTTCGAACCCACGACCTACAACTCGTAAGTCGGGGAAACCTCCACTAAGTGCTAAAGAAAAGTTGAAAAAGGCTATCAAAGAGTATGGTTCAACAGTGATTGTATTTCATGTTGGCATTTCACTGATATCTTTGGGTTCCTGCTATCTTCTAATATCTAGGTATGTAGGCCGTTACCCAGTGGTAACGGCCACCACTGCTCTACTTACATTATAAAGAGGTAAAATTTATCTGTAAGTTAGTATGCAAGGGGTAATCTCCGGAACTACCAGTCGGATTAAAAAAAATATTTTTGCATTGGGTAGCCCAATTCTTGAGGAAGGTTATAGGCTTGCGGATAAAGTCGCGGGCAGAAGCTAGTTTCATATAAAAAAACCTAATTAAACATCTCCTTATTACAGTGTAATGGAAACTTCCTGTATATCGCCATGGTCTGTACTCCACGATATGTGCAATCAACCGCGACACCGAAGGACATGCTGCTATTATATTATTTATTGGAAAAATACGAGTCTTTCCCACTAAATAGCATGTTTTATTACTAGTCTACTACTGACCCGTTTTTTTTTTAAATTAATCACATATCCTGAACAGTTGAGAAACAAAGCAGTACCTACATGCATTTTTTTTTTATGTATGGCCTCCAATTACTCCGTCAATGGTGGACCGATTTAAAAAAATCTTTTTTTGTTTGAAAGGGTATGCTCTCAGAATAGTCCCGTATATATTTGATTAACTTTGCTTGGACAGTTTTTGAGTTAGTTTTAATAATACTTATTTTTCCCACTTAGTCTAATAATATGCATGATATTATAAGTTCCTGTCACTGTTATTTACAGAGTAGGTAGTGGTATTCGAATTTGTGTGGGGTAGGTGCCACAACTAAAAAGTGAAAATTAAACTTAAACACTTCAAAAAGTTTTTATTACAGAAGTCAACTTAACTTTCCTTTAAGTTCGGAGTTTAGACTAAGGATCCACCGTCCAATCAAAACCGCGTTCTCTGGTAGCCAGTTCACTGCTGGAAATGGGCCTCTACATGTCTAAATCTTCTAATTTCCCTTTTGAAACATCATGAGGAAACTGGAAAATGCTTGAGAGATATTTCTCGACAGCAATTGAAGTCAAGTCAGAGGCCCATCAATTAATCAATCAGCCTATTAATGATCCCACTGCTGGGACACAGGCCTCTTCTCTGTGAGAGGGACTGGGCTGTAATCCACCACGCGGGCCCAGTGCGGGTTGGTAGATGTCACATGTCTTCGAATTTTTGGTTCTAAGACATGCTGGTTTCCTCACGATGTTGTCCTTCACCGAGGCTCATGGGCGGCATGAAAACTCCGACACTGGCAGGGTTAGTCACTAACCACACAAGAAAAACAAAGACGTGTGGCACTCGGAGACTGCCGCGGTAAAGCTATTGCATAGCTGTTTTTATCAACTTATGCAATTATAATACAACCAATGCCACCTAGAGGCGAGTTGCTGAACTAAAGAGACAGTAGGTATTTTCGTTACGGAATTTCTGGATTCGGTCTGCACGCTCAAGGCCCGCGATAGAAGCTATGCAATAGCATAAAAAACTTCTATCCTAGCTCAAACTAATAACTTTGAGTCACAACACTAGCACAGTGCAAGTGTAAATATAATAATTGTTTGAACTCGCAAGCCAGTCGATCACACGTCGATATCTATGATAAATGATGTCACGTCACGCGCGGTGTCGGCGACCACGCCAACTAGTTCCAAAACGTCAAATGATAGGTTCATTCACCATCTTACTAGATAGATTGGTATTGAAATATGGTTTCGTATTATTAGATGGTGGTAGGTATTATTATTTTTGTTGTTAATAGTGTTGGAGGTAGCTGGTTTTGGTGTGATAGATGTAGCGAAGCAAACGTTCGGTAAATAACAAAAATATTTTAACAGTTAATTTTTTTCCCTTTTCTGTGTGTTAAATTGATTGACTATGCAAGGTCAAATTAAAATAGTCAGCGAAACTCTGCAGACGTCATGGGTTATCGATTCCGATGACGTCTGCAGAGTTTCGCTGACTTGCTCTAACCACGATAAAATTAAAATGAAAAAGAGTAGATGGGTTTTTTAGGTCAACGACCGCTTTTAGTTTTGTTACTTGAAGTACTTATGAGTTGATAAAATCTGTTTTCTTTTATATTATCGTGTTTACATATCGATACGCATCACATCTGTGAAGTTTATACAAAAAAAATCAAGTGACTACACAAACTGCGGTTCATGTCATGACCCCATTGACCATGATGAAGTTATATTAATTAAAAATTTCATTTTTGTTTATTATGTTTAAATATCAATACCTATGTATAACGTCTGCAGAGTTTTGCTCGCTAATTTAATTTGACCCTGCAGTTTTAAGCTAGCAGTAATAGTCTAGAGTGGTGTGACCGTCGGACTGCCAAGTCATAGGTCTCCAGTTCGAAGGCACGCAACTCTGACTTTTCGGATTCATGTGCGTATTGTATAAATATTATCACTTGCTTCAAAAACTTATAGCTAAAGTTTTAAGTCATTCTTCTTCTTTTCTGGTGGACTAATCTGATGTCAGAGTTTTTAGGCCACCCATGGGCCTCTGATTTGGCTTCTCATGCCGTCGAGAAATATCTCTCAGGTATGTTTCCTCACGATGTTTTCCTTCACCGTTTTTGAAGCAAGTGATAATTATACAATACGCACATGAATCCGAAAAGTCAAGAGGCGCGTGCCTTGGGTTTGAACTCGAGACCTATGACTAGGATTTGGATGAAATTTGGCACATGGGTAGACCATGACCTAGAGAAGGACATAGATTACTTTTCATCCTGGTCCGCAGACGAAGTCGCAGGTAATAGCTATACTAGGGAAAAGAAAGTGAAAAACATAAAAGAAAATCATTAGCCCTAATAAAGGAAATTGAAAAAGTTAATGAACCGATTGATGCAAAATTTTGTTTTCAAAGTAGATACTTAACTTTTATAATCCTGAATATATACATAGAAATGTTCTTTACATTTCTTCAACAAGTGTAATAAATGAAAAAACTCACTTTCGCCTTTATAATATAAGTTATAATGATATATTCCTATGCTTGATTTCTAACGGCAAAACCGATAAGGAACTAAAGTTTAATCAACGGCAAAGTAAGGTTGGTACTAAAAAGTACCGGTTCGTTTCATTCACATTGTCTCTGCATGTGCTCGCCGATAATTTGATTGATTGCACCGCATTCTGACCTTTAGTTCTTATGCAATAGAGGTCACGTCTGGCTGTATAAATGGCGCAATATCTGATTCATTCCGCTGTTTCAAGATTTTGAGGTTATCTCTCGATTGTACCATGACTAATCTTTGTGGTTTAAGATAAACCTCTTCATCTACATTGCCGTTGTATAACCTACCTTTATTTATTTATTAATACGCTAAACCCTAACATAGGAATCTACTATTCAGCCTTAGACCAAATAAAAAGCCAAGACAGCGCTGTCAACAGTGATGTGAACCCGTTTTTGTAAACATCTGTGCACTTAGTGAGGCGTAGTTTGATTGTTGTAAATGTGTGCATAGACTTTTGGCATGCTTCACTGTATTGTGTATGCACAGAGCGGAGGTGTAGTTTTGGCATGCTTCACTGTATTGTTGGCAGCGCTATGTCTTGGTTTTATTATTTGGTGTATCAGCGATAAGTTCCTAAGCTCTGTGTACAAATTAAAATTGGTACTATATTTAGGGGTTTTTAAGGTTTTATTTTGCAGTCGATGAAAAAAAGGCTGAGTTGTATAGAAAACAAAACTATTAGTGAAAGTCCGGAAATAGTTTTTCCGTGTGTTCGCTAAGTGTTCGTCCACGATAAAGCAATATTATTCAGAGGAAGAATTCATAGATTGATGTAGGCATAGGTATGATTCTAGGAGTGATGCCCTAACTAGAGTGAAATTCCAACTTGTACATGCGTTAATATCTATAGAAGAGCTCTACGTAGAATTTGTTTCTCGTGAGCGCACTTTAATTCAAGTGCGTAAAACCGCGCGCATAATGTAGCTATATAACATAGATGTAAGAACAAGTCCTGATCTTGTTAATTAGCGTACGACCTAATACATTTAACCTCAAACTCAGTGCTTGTAGTATTTGCGTACCATTGACGCAAAGCAGTTCCTTCCTATATAATTAATTTAAATGCTTGGTCGCTGGTTTATAGTTGTGATTCCACGGACTAACTTTTTCACATGGAGCTCTTCTAGTAGCTGTATGTATACATGTGGCAGATGGATTAGCGAATCCGCTGTTTTAACAAACCGCTAGCTGTTTTACAAAACGAAACTGTTTTGTAAAATAGCGGTAGTATTAGCGGTTAGCGGGACACATATATAAATGTATATCTTTGGCCTGTTGGCCCCTATTTCGCAAATGAGAATCCTCGTTTGAACTAATCAGGGATGTTTTTTTTTAATATTTTTTTGCCCACTCGGTGTACACTATCTGTCAGTCAGTCCTGAAAATTTTATACCTACATAGATTATTTTAGTCTCTTAGCAAAATCCTTAAAAAAATTACTCCTAAAGTAACCCTTCCTATGTCCTAGGAAACCTAACGTTAAGGTTTAAGTATTTCCTTAAACCGTTGCATAATTCTGTGGTATTAACTTACGTAAAGGCAATAATTGTAACATATTTGTAAGTGTAGCCCCAATTTCCTGCGACTATCGATTATCATGCGGAGAGAAACCACGAATCATCTCCGACTGTGGGCGGCTACGGAACGTACCTACGTTGGAGTACTGTCGCGGTTACAAGTACCTTTTGCGTAGTTTGAACATTATTTGTCGTTAATTTTAGTTCAGTTGGATGAATTTTATGTCCAAAAAATCACTGTCCATTCCAAGTTTGCCTGGAAGAGATTGCAGTAAGTAAGCGATAAGGCCGCCCATTGTATATTTTGTTGTGTATTACTTTTTCTTTTTGTGTACAATAAAATATAAATAAATAAATGAATGTAACACACTATATTAAAAAAAAAACTTAGCAATTTTTTATAGTTTCACTAAAATTCTTAATTAGTTTAGTGAAAAGTGGGTGTTATTCAATTCATCTGCCGAACCCTTCAGGAAATACAGGCGTGATGATATAATTATTTCCTTTATGACATTTAAATACATATTAATTTCATTTTTTATGTAAAAAAAAACTTTTAAAAATATAAAAAAAAAATATTATTTATCTTTTTTATGCATACTACAAAGGTCTATAGTGTTAGTAATTATATGTTGTTATAGAAAATAAATAATTCAGAATCTACTATGTAAAAGTTAAAGCAAGGTTATGGGGGAATATGACAGGCTAACCGAACTTTATATGTCCCTCAAACTACGCCAGGAATTCTTGGTCGCCTAGTACATTTGGTTCCTGAAAATGTATTTAATATTACCCATTGTATAGATATATATTCTATCCAAAAAAACATTAATTTAATAACCGTGCCATCAACCTTCGTCGTCAACAGTACAGTCGTAACAAAAAACGTTTTAACATATTCAATTTACGAAGAGGCGCGGCGTCCGGCCCGACTGCCCCGAACTGTCACGTTGCTCGTCGCACGCGCAAGAGACACGAATGTGTCAGTATCTCTTGAGGTTTAGGATAGTACAGCTTGATTTTTGTGCTGGAGGATAGGCAATAAAATAGGTATCTACGTAGAATGGAGAATAAAACGCATGCACGAATGCCAAAGGCATTAAGTCCGCCTTTGTAAATAAATAACACTGTGAACTTAAGATGCAAAGGAAAGCTTAGATTCATCGAAAACATGATTTTATAGCATGCATCTTATAATTTTTGTTTTGTACTGTTTGTATCTTTTGATGGCCGCAATATATTATTGAGTCATCAGCTAAACCACTTATTTATCGCAACAACAACATTCAAAGGCCGGATACCGAATGATTGTGTTAATTATTACATTAGCAGACGAATTGGTGATTAGAATGTTGTTCGTCGCATAAAGGAGATCGCTACAGTGATGAAGAGAGAGAGAAACTAGAAATCTATGGTTCACTAAAAGCAACACGGAAAATTCAACTTTATAATAATTCCTAAGCCCTTAAACGTCAATTTCTACAAACACTTGGAATTCCCAACCAATTATGATTGCAAAGTTATGTACCTATAACAAGTTAACTTAATAGTTCTCAAGCGAAAATCAAAATTGTGTATTTCTTGAAAATTTGATCTGCAGTCACATGTGCGCAAGAGCGTTTGGTCGTATTAAGTACATAGTAAATCACATAAAGGTTTTATGCGACTTCACTCAACTTTATTGCTTGGGTACCGACAGCAGACGAGGTCGTGTGAAGAATTGTACAAGTTGTATTTTGTGCTGATTTGATGGGTTTAATTTTTTTGGAATATGAATTTATATATGGCTGTTGAAAATATGTAAGCCTGAGAGATGGTCTCTTTTTTCAATTAAGCTTTTGCTTTATGCGAACTTAAAAAATCTAGGAAAAAGACATCCAATATATATGGCGAAAATGAAAAACTGTCTAGGAAATATTCTCAGTAAGTTTTATTTTAGTCGACTCCACCTAGCATTTTTTTTTTCTTTATAATACGTCGTGTAGGTAAAAGCCGATATCCTATTTACAGTATAAACAATTGCAATCATACATTTTAGATGTTACTTAATGTCAATTATAAGTGACTGTGCTGTTAGTGTGCTTATGATAAATAAATAAATAAATATTTGAGAAACCACAGCAACGCTAACGCTAATCTTATCCCCGATAGGCCTCTGAAATTATATAATACAAGAACACCCTGTCAAGATAGTACTAGTTAGCTAGATAGCACTCTAGGGGGTTTCTTTCGAAATAAATAACAAATATTAAAATAAGAAATAACATAAGATTATTCTGCTATCGCGCCCTGCGCTCGCGCTCGCTTGCGGTTACGTGCGAGGCTAACGATTTTTCCACCACCATAGCACCCGGCCAGCCTTATGAGGTACATACGAACACAAACTAAAATACTTTCTCAAATATTCCAGAATTATTCAAGCGATAGAGGCTTCTATTAACTTCAGAGGCAGAACACAATATTTCATTTTTCTTTAAACCCTGGAAAAGTAGCTTTCTTTACATCTTAATTGTTAAGGCCTTTGATAATGGGTATCGTTTATCCTACAATACAAATTGAATAACTTATTTAATCATTTGAAAACACTGTATTGCCATCTTTTAACTTGAAGAGGTCATAGTCAGTCCTTACTTGTTAAGGTTTATACCTTGACATAGGTATTAATATTTGTATTCAGCCACATCCGACTAGCTCATCGCAGGCGACGCTTAGATAGTTGTAAAATGTACTTAGTTTAGTTGACGAATAAGAACGAGGTCACAAAACCATAGAGTTTGACGAACAGTTTTCATACCGTGATCGAATTATGCAATGGAGGATATTGCTGCTGAACTTCAAGACGCGATGACTTAGCAATTAGTCCTTTTTGTAGACCAACGAGAATTATGTGGGTCTTGGCTCAATGGGTATAGCTTTCTGCCTTTCTATACCAGAGCAAGAACTTGGTTCTAGACCATCGGTCTTTCTACCGAACGGATTCAGTAGCAGTTGTGGATTTTTATTTAATATGTCTATTATTGGGCATGACTGTGTTATTCTTGAATTCGTGTCTAAATTAATGCAAAAAGGTCAAACTAAATCATTATTATGTAACTAAATCAAAGTCTGTCGTCGATTGTACCCCGCAAGTGAAATGCAAGTAAAACAGTACTGTAACTGGAGCTCTGTTCGATCTCAATGCATACCCAATGCTGTATTTTTTGTACATGTTTCATGTACATAGGTATATACTGGCTACTTAAAACGTTACACCTGATTTTAAAGCCGTAGGTACTGTATTAAGTCCTCCTTTGAATATTTGTTGGAAGTATGCAAAGGGAACTGCATGTTTTAAAATTTTAAGTCGTTTCGTTGGGTTGACCGACGCCGACGTAATGCATGTTTTGAAGATTTTAAAAGGTTTTGAAAATCAGGATTATAAATATTTTTTGTGTTGTGTACCTATGTACCTATGTGTTGTGTTATTTTTGTGATAAAAGGCAGATCTGTAGGTAAAAAAAAACGATAAAATACAAGGAATAATACGATATTTTTCCCGGTAGCAATTGCAAAATTATTCATTTCGACATTTTGGCAACATTCATTACGTTATTTACGTAGTCGAGCAGACGAATTTTTCAAAAATATGAAGCAATGGTTTAGGAATTTCTTGCGAAATTCTTCGGATTGTGAGAGTTAAGTGTGTTACTCAATTAGCCTTTATTTTTAAGTAAGGAATGAATTAAAACTTAAGGTAAAGTTGACATTGTGCTCCATATTAATAATAAACTGTCCGTCTATAGTCACTAATGCGTCATAGTGGTTTTCCTCAATTTTATTTTATAAAAATATATTGATATGCACTTTGTTTTACTCTGTTCTTTTATTCAATTGAGCAATGCAATAGCTGACAATTATTGCAGGATGATTTTATAATATTAATATAAAAGTATGGAGTATGCCAATGCAAACCAATATTTGCCCTAGAACGAAAATATGGATTTTAGTAGCATGTTTTTCTTCACCCATTACGAAATTATTTAAATACGAAAGTGGTTCCGTCTTTACAACAGCCGTCATTCGGTAGAGCAGTGGTGGCCCAGTGGTAACGGCCCCGACTTACGAGTTGTAGGTCGTTGGTTCGAACCCAAGCAGGTGCTTTACTTTGTGTAAATAATTTCATCACCACTGCTCTCAAAACGGTGAAGGAAAACATCGTGAGGAAACCGGCATGTCTCAGAACCAAAAATTCGAAGACATGTGACATCTACCAACCCGCACTGGGCCCGCGTGGTAGATTACGGCCCACTCCCTCTCACAGAGAGGAGGCCTGTGTCCCAGTAGTGCGAACATTAATAGGCTGATGATGATGAACTGCCGTCATGAAAATCTGTCATTTTCACCAATATTTGACAGTATGTGTCAAAAACGCTCTGTTTTTTTGGACAGCCGTTATTGTGTGACCGTTCACCACTTTCGTAGAAGACACAAAAACAATGGTGTCTATGTTTTTGCTAAATTGGTACTTGGGCGTTAATCATAAATAACTAATATTATAAATTAATGAGAAAATGAGTTTGTTTGTTTGTTACGCTTTAACGCTAAAACGGCTCAACGGATTTGGATAACGAACGATATTACCAAGGGATCTAGACACTATGCGGGTGAAACCGCGAGGTGCAGCTAGTATGACATAATTTGTATCAAGCAGAGACGTCACACAGGTATGACTGGCCACGACGAGAGACGAATCTCTAAAGTCCCCGTCACGAGAAGCTATAAATTTTGTAAACACAGAACTTCTACTAAGTTACGTAGCGACAATTCAATAAACAAAAATAATCCCAAACTCAATCTTATATACTTTGAATTGATTGAATTTGGGATTATTCGTTTCGCCACGTACTTAGTAGAAGTTCTTTCTTTACTAAATTTATAGCTTCTCGTGACGGGGACTTTAGAAACCGAGTTGTGTGTACTTTGAAACCAAAGATTCGGTTTCCATGACAACGCATAAACACACAATTTAATAAAACACATTAGATATTCCGATCTTCTAAGAAGACAGACAGACGTTCTTTCTTTTATATTTATTTCATTAACATTTTCACTAGATTATCATAACAAAAAGGTTTGAGAAAAAAAGTTAATTCATATTATCGATACGTCAGCGTAAAAGCGCTTTGTAATGCTGGCTTGACGTGTTGGGCCAATCCGGCAGACGTTGGGCCAATGTCAGAATCTAGTTTAAAGCCTACTGAGAGGGACCATCCCAGTTTGATCCAATGTTGGAACATCGTTCAGCGCTTATCGATCGAATATATAAGTACTTAGATGGATCTCGTACATAGGATCGTGTTTATCACACTAAAATACATTTTAGATGATACAAAAAAGAACCCAGTAGAGTTCGGAGTTCTTCGTGCAGAGATTTCCTCGTTATTCGGGTAAACTACATAAAAATGAAGAAATAACAGCAGTTTCCTCATTTCTGCTACATGACATGGTAATCATCACGTATGTACTCACCAAAAAGACAAACTACCTAATCTGCGTTAACAATTTATTTATCAAACGAGTTTTAGAAAAAAACATCTGTAATGCCTACACATAAGGTTTAGTTTGCGCTACAACTACATTGTTTTTAATTACTTGTTCAACAGTTCTAGTCAGTCTAAAATCAACTTTATTTACGCTCCCTTAAAGTTGATGTTTGTTTAAGTGGAAATAACATCAATTGGAAACAAGAATTTAAATAGACCTTACATACAAATCTACTGTAAAATTCATATGGTTTATATATTAATAAATATTTTTTAAATAAATATTTTTAAGTAGGTATATAAATATTTTTTTAATAAATATTTTTTAAATAAATATATTTTTTAAATTAATAATTTTTAAATAAATATTTTTTTTAAATAAATATTTTTTAAATAAACATTTTTTTTAAATATTTTTTTATTTATACCGGCTGGTTGCAACGACCTTCGGAGAGGTCCAGCAGTGGTTGATTGAAACAATTGTTACTGAACATGGATTTTCAAAATTACAGTTATATTTAATTTTTTGGTCAAATCGACGTATACGACACTACTGCAATGGTCCATGGTCTTCATAATCATGGCCCAATGTGTAAACGTCCCGGGGGTCGGCAGAAATCGAGAGTCATGCTCAGGTGTGTTCTCGAACTAATGGATTTATTGGCGGGATACTCTCAGATTTATATCGATTATTTATATCGATTTAGTTCTGATATTGATATGATGTTTGTTGATCTGGTTAAGACGGTAGGTTTTTGTCAAAGTTTTTGAAAAAGATTGAAAAACAAAATGTGTTTGAAAAACTAAATGAGTTTTTTTGGTAAAGTTTATTGAAGATGACGCACAAGTTTAAAGAATTGCGTGGGTTTTCTAGTTTACATACCAATAATGTATTCTTTGGAATTGATATATTAGTAATGTTACCTAACTGAAATTGTGTTAAGTGAAATTAATAAGGAAGACCGCAAGGCAAACATTTTCCTTTCATTAGAAGAAACTGATCAATACTTGGAATCTTCAATACCTACATTACATAAATGAACTAAAAGGTCTTTCACATAATAGGTATACTAAAAAAAAAACTATAAACAACGAACACTCATAGGAAAACTGTTCTTAACATCGCTTGACGCACTGTCACGCGCGCTGATTGGCCTGTTTTCGCGTGACGTACCGAGCAAGCCGTGTCGTCATTGGCTGATAAGTGACCGCTGCTGTTGACTCATGCGGCAGTGACTATGTAAACGCAGGGTGTGTATTGACGTCAGAGATAAGGCGGGAATATGGCATTTATTTCTATTTTAATGCAAAAGTGGGAATACGGGGAAATACGGTGTGTTCACTGAGAATGTGTTACTAAGGCCGCTCAATATTTTTGGTGTAGACAGCCTGGCTTGTATTTTATAAATACAGGCCAGGCTGTCTACGAATCTGACGAATCTGTCAAATATTTGACAGATTCGTCATTAAGAGCTGCCAAAGGGTTCATTTGAATTAATTAGAAGGATCTAGATAAAGTTCTTTCAGTTATTTTAATTGTCTAAATTACAGTGATTTTTTTTGCTGTTGGATTTCTGATAGTCGTAAAATTACTGTGAAAGGACTGTAATGCCAGTTTTCTCAAATAATACTAGGCGAAACCTGCATCTAAAATATTATTGCAGTGTTGGATTTTCAGCTCTCGGAGCTAAACCAAGAGTTGATAATCCAACAGTGAGCTTTTGTTTAGGCATTACATTTAAGTGTCACCTTTTTTTTTTTTTTTTTTTCTTTGGGTGGGAAATCATCCAATGACTTCTCCCGCTCTGGGCGGAGCGGAAGGGCGTGTCAGACTTTTACTGACTAAAACCCACCCGTGTTCCTTCCCTTGCCATGCCAGGAGCCACGGTTTCCCCTTGGGACTACCCGCAACCCCGGCAGGCATCGGCCCTAACGGACCCCGTCAGTTTTGCTGACATCTCTTTGAGGCGCGCGTGGAACACGACGCGCCGTCGAATTTAAGTGTCACCTAGGGCATATTTCACGATGTCCGAATAACCACTACTTACCGAATAAATTCAAAACTGGAACAGAATTTGTAAGACATGATCTGCCAAGTAAGTTAATAGGAACTTAATCGTAGGTGGTGAAACAGGCCCCTAAAATAAGAATTGATGCATCAGATAATAAATCAGTTTTTATAGATATTAATTTATGAAGTCTATGTCATAAGCATAATAAATTAATCTAATTATTGTGATTACATCCGTCGTACACCTATTAAAATGATTAATGACGTCAATAGTCATCATTAATTACGATCAACAGTGTTTTACTCAATAATAAATCTACAGAACCCAACTTTAAATAATGATGACCATAGCCAAAAATCAATACAAGGAGTACCAACCTCTCAACACAAAAATGGCACTGGCAACACTGTAATCGATTACAATATAGTCGAGTAACAAATCACATTCCTCTATTACAAATGATCGAACGGCACAGTTAATAAGGTAGCGCGTTTATCTTATTAAACGTCTCTAGAGAGGCTGGGTAGTGATGGATACGCGGGAGGCGAGCGATACCGTCGACAAATAACGATTGGGGATGGATTTTGCCGATAGTTTTTTATCGATAGTTTTTTTTCGATAGTTTTGTCTGTTCTAAACTAGTACCTAATACTAATAAGATTGTGAAGATGCTTTTTGTAAAGGTTAAATAAGTCATCAAAATAATCACCTACACAGCTACTTTTTTAGGAGCAAAGGGCAGGTTTTTTGACGTAATGGTAGTTTGCCTATTAAATTATTTTCTTTTTCTATCGTTTCAGCACAAGCTACACGACAACAGCTAATCTATCAAATGATCAAGTCATTTGTGGCGTGAGCAAGTTGGTAGCGATACCAATCAGCCCCAATCGCAATATTAAGAAGTTCTCTTATTGCATCCTATTTTATTTCGTAAAGTACGTATACTTTCATTTCGATATCCGGTGCATCACTAGTGTCCGAGCAAGCACACATACCGACACAATTAGTCGATATCGGAACATCGGTGGCTGGGCGCGCTAACTCAACGTTTACTACATTTGTCATAGCCTACCCGCAACCGTAGAGCTGCCTGTATCAATCATTTTTTAAATTGGCAATACTGGTCTAACGAGTTCATAGTTTGAATAAAAAAAGGTGGTTTTGTAAATCACAATAATTTATTTAATGAAGGCCAATGTGAAAAATTGGTCATGCAATTAATACTAGACCACAGTCATGTTTGTTTTTATTAAAAAAATTTATAAAAAAGCAATTATTAAGGAAGGAAACAGTGAAAAGGTAAAGGAAAATCATGTACCTACAATACTTGTAGACTTGCTACGCATTAACACTTGAAGTTGGACGTAGTAACACAACCATTTCATTATCACTACCACGGCTCAGATCTCCGGTGCCTATACGGCGTCTCTCCACAGACTATGGCTCCCATTTTTCACCGCATGTCCTGTCACTTGCACACGTAAGGACCAAATGCTGCGTCAGCAAATGGTATTCGCGTTGCTGAATTTTGTACCGAACTAATTCAAAAATATTTATATATATATTTTTTCGTGTTATTTTTGCCATCGACAAGCTATGATGATGACAACACTTTAGAAAAAAAATATGGCACGCTTGACTCCCAATATTACCAATGTCATATTATTTATAATACCTAATGTTAAACCACTCTACTGTCTAGAAAGCCATTACTGAGAAGTGTTATCTGTACGAGCCGCTCCATCTCTCATTTTTGGACCGCACGGGACGAAGCCATGAGGCGATAAGAGCGGATTAACTACAACTATTTATCATTTCATTCTACTTTTTTGTTCACTACCGTTCTAGGATGGATGAGGTTCGACCTCCTCGGATTGCGAGTAGGCTGTATGTCTGAGTGCCACTGACAGGTTCATTTTTATTTTTGGAGTTTTTTTAGACTGTGGTCGTGTTCGGAGTTTGAAATTCGCGCGTTTTGGTTTTATTAGGTCGGGAGTTTGGAAGATTTTTATAAAAAAGCTTATCTTATTTAGTATTACTTATGAACGTGAACGAAACAAAGCTTAAAGCAAAAGCAAGAAGTACCTAATTGATTAGGTAATTTGCATAACCTAATTCCTTGGAAAGGAAGTGAAGCAATCAATGCGTGGTATCTTCGAACTAAGTTGCAGCATTCATTTGTAACAGACCGTCTTGTTTGAATAGAATGTTGTAAGGATTTTGAAAATAATGTTGAACATCTGTTAGCATGGTCGCCTATAAGTCTGACAGCACAGACCTTGACATTGAAACCCACAACAATAAGACAACAGTTCAACAAATAATCTACAAATACAAACGTCAAACGAACGACAGTTGAACTAAAGACATCCATTACATCACAGACTAGAAACAATAAGATTTAACCAGACGACGTCACAAGTAACAATAATAAAACAATACGTACAACTAAGTTCATTGTTACCATCTTTCACCTATCAACGAAGATATAATCTCGTGAAAACAGCTGATCGGAACAATGACGAAAACCAAATGAACCTATTTAAATGAAAGCTACATAGATGTGAATGAACTGCCTTGAGGAACTCCTGATGTTGGCGCAAATATAAAAGAACAATGCCCTATTGTTGTCGGGCTACGTCATAGGTCGGAATATAGGTCAGTGGAGGTCCAAATGTGGCGATCAGCTGATCCCACGATCGGCCACTTTGATACTTTGAATGGAACAACACTCCCGTTCTATAAAAAAAGAATCTTTTCGTGGCAACACCTAATTGTGAACTTTTGTTTTTTGTTGTATTTTTTTTCTTGGTAACATTAACTTACGGTGTTTCCACTATGATATGGGAACGGAGAACAATGCGTTTTATCAGACGCACAGGTTGTAAATTGTCAGGAGAAAATATGAGGAGAATAGGTTCCGACACTTGGTTGTTTACAACCTCCTATGCGCTGGTGTGAACTCTCTCTTTCGTAACACTTTTTGGGTAGTAAACTGAACTTCGAATGTTACAAGGTGACTTTAGATTCTGTACATGTTGGCTTATAAAGTTATAACTCTTCTACTACCTTCACCTGAAAAAAACAGAATTCAAGATGGGAATCGTTTCTTTTTGTGATATTTTTGAGTAACTTATGAAAGAACTGTCGTCACTTTTAATTTCAAAAGGGTCATCAAAGTTCAAACTAACTCATCAATAGATGATGAAATTGGGCTAATTGACAAATCAAATGGATAGATTCTGTTACGATATATATTCAATCGTGTACGGCCAACATCGACAATAGGATAGTACGAGTATAAGATAATTATATTCAGGAAGATAATGTAGTGACGGAAAATGCTTTCGTCGCATATTATAATCTTTTATACCAACCCGCACTGGGCCCTCGTAGTGGATTATGGCCCACTCGCTCTCACAGAGAGGTCTGTGTCCCAGCAGTGGGAACATTATAGGCTGATTATGATAGTACAATCTATAATAGCAGAAAAGCAACTAAGAATTGGGAAGCTACCTTTAGAAAATGTAACTGAGAAAATTATTTGTTATAGAAGAAGCTTGGTAATACTAAGCCTCCTTAATCATAGCTATTCAGGGATAAATAATTACAAATAACAGCACCCCACATGAACTCAAACGACCTTCGAACAAATTCCGTAGAACTAGAAAATCAAGATCGATCCACACTCCTCGAAAAAACCGCGAACCCAATTATCATTTCTCCTATGAGAGCACAATGTGAACGGCCCGTAGGAATCCGTACCGCGACAAAAGACAATGGTACATTGTTTGTTTTCGCCGGTCGAAGCAATTATGTCGACCACGTGCGCAACTTTGTTTACCATTTGTTATCTGCCATCTAGCCCGTCCTTGAGATTTCATTGTTCTTACATCTGGTGACAAGTTTCCGACGCGATTTTCGTGTTGAACTTTCGATTAGTGTGTATTGATGTTTTGGTTCTCTGGTTTTGATTGACGAGTTGTCAAATTCATTGAGTAGATGTTCAGAGTTAGATTTGGAAAAACTGCGACTATTAAAACAATTTTTGACTTAGAAAGTTGAAGTTTAAGTTCAATTTAACGATCACCAATTGGAAATCTCGTAAGATCTGATAACCGAAGATACCTAATTACATTTTCAGGTATATTATCAAAGGATAGCTCAGTTTCTCATAAACGAATTCATATAGAACTAAACGGTATGCACTAGCAACAGTAGCAACGTCTGTGAGACGTAAACGCTTGTTTATTAAACATGCGTCAACTCAAGCGGTTATGATCTGAACTTAGCCTATATGGTACCTAGGTATGCCTACAATAGACTAATACTGTTCATTAGTGTTCATCATCATTGTTCTCCTGCACGTATCCCATATTAGGATTGGCACAATACTTTGCATACTCATACTCATGTTCTCATTTTCTTTAATTTTATCAATGTCATCTTTTCTTATAGGACTCATCTTCTCATTTTCTTTCATTTTATCAATGGCATCTTTTCTTATATGACTCATCTTCTCATTTTCTAGAATTTTATCAATGTAATTTTTTCTTATACTCATCTTCACATTTTATTAATGGCATATTTGGGAAAAATCTAACACGTAGTCATTACCAAGGTGTGTTGTGCTAGCCAGTCACTGATTTTTGCAGGTCAGATAGGCAGTAGCTCAATGTAAAATATTGGTATTCAGCTGCATTTATTAACTCGTTCAGTTCCGGTAACTCTCTTGGAGGGTTCACTCCAGTCGCATGTGGGATGCCAGGATGCCCTCGCGGGGCAGATCATTTTAAATGTAGGATTTTCTTTTTCAACAAGATTTCAAACCTAATGCCGGTGACACTCCTCGAGGGTTATAAACTTTACCGCAAACCGGTAAACCTCAATATGTATGGCGGCATGGCGTATGAGCTCTATAAAAATGTCGTGGAGTCGAAAGTGTAGGCTGGAAGCATACTCAACATATAATGCCGATATAACTTGGCAGGTATGAACATAGGCACAAGGAACCTTCGTGCATGTTCTCTCACTCACACTCGCTTCATGTCACCATTTGGTTCCTTAAAAATGTTACTGCGCAGCGTTCTGCGCGAAGTTCGGAACTGCCAAGGTATAACGGCAGTAATGTAGTTGGTATATGGCTAGGGCGATGATGATATTAGTGAGCACAGGTAAAAATTACTTTATTCAAGTCTTTAGAAGACTTACAGTGCCCTGCGTGTCAAATACAATAACGCGTTCAGGATGTTGATGGGGCTGCCCCGCTTTTGTAGCGCATCAGGTATGTTTGCAGATGCTCAACTGGATATCTTTCAAGCGATACATCGCAAATGAATAGCGCCTCTCATGCGCCGCATACGGGACAGCCCCAATAACTTCCTGCAGCTTATTGTAAGGAGAATGGATACGGATTTCTCCCTTGTGGACATTGGACAAAACTACATGTACGAGCATTTCAATAAAAAATAACTACAACCAACGGCTGTAATTTATCTGAAATATATAAATAAAATTGAATTGAATTAAGATTAATTCAATTCAATTTAATATTTTCTATTTTTTTTTCTATTTATCTGCCTAGCAGCCTCCTAGCTTTGTCTCGACTAAGGAAAATCGTGGAATGTATTGTTTAAAGAATTCATTTAAACAATACATTGCATCCTTTTCCTTAGTCGTTTCCCTCGTAGCATCCACACTTTCAACTGTTTCTGCTAACTAATATCCTTCCGCATAACGTGTTCACACTTGGTACGCATTTAAAAATAAACGTAGGGCAATCCCCATTCGTTGAACCGTGGTCACCATGAAATAAATAATAGTACATAGATTTCTCTGTATTAGTACGGGTTATTCACCGAATTTTCCCAAAAATCCTTCCTCAAATATACTGAGAAATAAGTATGGGTAAATGAGGTGTGTGCACCGTTAGTCGGTCGGGGCAGTTAGAAGATAGTTGGTGTTGCGACCTGACAGGGACAATTGGTAGGTAATGTGAGAATGAGTTGTGTTTGAGGTCTTGAGGTAAACATTAGTGAAGAGTGGTACAAGGTATGCTCTATAGCGGGGCTTGCAAAATATGGGACAAATACTTTTTGGTGGTCCCTGGTGTCTTGAGAAAATAAACTAAAAACCTAATTAGTAAAACTGTGTTTTTATAAATTGTGTTTATACTAGAAATACAGTACTTTTCATGTTAATTAGTATTCGTTGTTGTCCAGCCAAACGCCTTGAGAAAATAAACTGAAAACTGTGTTTTACGAAATTGTGTTTATATTAGAAATAAAGTACTTTTTATGTCAATTATGTATTCGTTGTTGTCCAATAACAAATGTTGGCTTTGTAATATTATGTAAAAAGCATTTAGAGCCTGTAATTAATTATTGCACTTATAAACGAACTTTTAAAGGAAATTATTTTAAATAAATTATGTAAACAATTGTTGTCTAACGTAAATAAATAAACAATTACGTCCGAAAAAGTTACAGCGTGTCTTAAAAATGCCAATATTGGTCTGCACAGCGTGGAAAGCGAGAAATTTCTATAGGCATAATGGAAATTTCGTCTTTTAATGCCAATGGGGATGAATATAAATATGGTAATGAGCAGTAGTGACCCATAGGTAACGGCCGTGACTTACGAATTGTATGTCGTAGGTTCGAACCCAGACAGGCGCTTTACTTTGTGTAAATTATTTCATCACCACTGCTCTCAAAACGGTGAAGGAAAACAACGTGTGGAAACCGGCCATGTAATAGAACCAAGAATTTAAAGACATGTGACATCTACCAACCCGCACTGGGTCCGCGTGGTGGATTACGATTTACGGCCCACTCCCTCTCACAGAGAGGAGGCCTGTGTCCCTGCAGTGGGAACATTATAGGCTGATTGTGGATATGGTAATGATTGATATTCAGCGTTATAATTAGCATTTTCTAAACCCAGAGTGGGTTATTTTCATTACTACGCGTCAAGTCTGTAATTAACTAGCTTATTTTATACCTAAGTTACGTGCTAACTCGCTATTTCCCTTGCATTATTAACTAACGGTTGACTTTGCATACACGTGCCAACGTTTGCGAGATGAGTCGTCCATCACTCGGCTTTATTATTCCCCTAGTTATAATAACTAACTGCAGTGTTATGTTCTGTAGGTGCCTAACATGTAACTATCTAAACTAATGTATCTAAACGAATATTTTATAGAGAACTAGCTTCTGCCCGCGACTTCGACCGCGTAGAATAGTTACTTTGGGCTATGGCTAACTTTAACCCGCGACTTCGTTAAAAACACCCCCCGATTTTGAAATATTCTTCATTGGTGGTCCGCTATGCCGCCTATGGGTCTTAGCGTGATGATAGCCTATAGCCTTCCTCGATAAGTGGGCCATCTAACACTGAAATATTTTTTTTAATCGCACCAGTAGTTCCTGAGATTAGCGCGTTCAAGCAAACAAACAAACAAACTCTTCAGCTTTATATATATATATAAAAAAAAAGTAATATAGACGTATAGATAAGTATAGATTTATTGATTTTTGTATGTTTGTTTGTAATGGTCATTGTAATTGTGTCAAGAAATACATAAATGATTAAAAAAATTCTTTCACCTATAACATGGGCTTATTTCTATTGTATCAAATTAGTTGTATTATGTTTTCAACACACTAGCTTCCTAGCATATATCCTGAAGAATATCATATATTTGGGTGGTCTCACACATTGTGTGAGACCTTCCAACGGTACATCTCCCGGTATGCGGTCGCCACTCCAGAACCTTTCGGCCCCATCAGCCATCTGTTCTGCGAGGATGTGCCCTGCCCATTGCCAGGTAAGTTTGGCAATTCTTCGGGCTATGTCGGTTAACTTGGTTCTCTTGCGGATTTTCTGTGTATTTAATTTATTTAACTCTTATAATAATATTTAACTATGTACCTATATAAAAAGGAAAGAGAAACACTTATGTTTAAAAAAATACCCAGTAGGCATGTTATGGGGCAAGTTATCGTCGCCACTTATTAAAAGTATTACTTTTGTATTACTTTTGGTATTACTTTTATTAAAACGGGGGATACCCGTGACGTCATTGAGATGTTATAGCTGACCGCTGTCCTTGATCGAGATGAAAATATTACTCGTGTTAGCTCATATAGCGACTAGCGAGACGTTGCTGCCTTGAAACAATTTGATCCAACAAAGATCTTATTTTGTAAAGAGCTTCGCCGACTGGTTGTCACTTCACGTAATCAGAGGGCTGGCTCGTTCTTTGGCCGAAGAATTAAGGGTCCGGCGAACACGGCTCGCAACTGCAAGTCGAGATGGGAGGAAAATGCGTTTGGAATATTGTTATCTCTGTTCTGTTGTGTTGTTGTTGTTGTCTGTATCTGTTGTGTTATGTGTGTTGTGTGTTGTTAGCGTTGTTACTAGCTATCGTAATTTATGATGAATTTGGATGTGTTCCGTAATACCAAAAATTATGAATGAAAACTTAATATTCTTTCTTTGTTTTTCTATACTTTGTAACTTGATAATATAAGCTATGCTGTAACAGTATGAAAACATGTCATTTAGCTGTAAAAATGTGCGAAATTCAATTCCCTTAAACTTCATTTTAGGCAAGTTTTTTGGAAAAAAAAAAGACGTACAAGCCTAGATAAATACTGTCTAAATCCGAATATTAACATAATATGATGGAAATATGCTCAAATTGCAGGATGATGATGATGAAGATTATGATATGCATATAATAATATGATGATGATGATGTTATGATTATGTTATGTTATATTTTATGTATTTTTTTTTTATTGTGTTATTTAGATTATGATTATGATTATGTTATGATTTTTGTTATGATTTAGGTATTACGTTTGTATGGACAATTCAACGGTCGCCGCCGTCTTAACATTGCCATTCAACGTGGCAATGCTCCCAGTCTTCTGGGGTACTTCGACGCCAGTGTCCTTTTCTTTTTGTATTTATTTGTACAGAATGAATAATTTCATTTAACTTACTTGAATTTTGTTGCGTATATATAAGTCAAACTCAAACTCAAACTCAAACTCAAAGCATTTATTTCAATTAAACCATTTACAGGCACTTTTGAATTGTCAAAGAGTCGGTCAGTTAGTCAGAAAGTTGAAGCTAGTCGCCCATTCCAAAAAGTAGATCTCTGTGGAGAAGAACGGGCAAGAAACTCCCAGGACACTCTTTTAAATAAAGACATTACAAAATCCTGGGTACATTATTCTTGTTGCTTCTATATGTGAGAACAATGTGGAAAAAAGAAATAGAGACAATTCAAAGTATAAGATTTAAAATAAGCCTTGGCAGAAAAGAGATGACCAGTCTCAACCGACGGCGCCCGTTCACGAACATGACGCGTGGATCAGCACCATCCAGCTCAACCATTTTGTAGGGAACCGAATGATCCAACACACTCGCCACCATCGGCGAGACATTTAAGTAAGCATGACAAAGTCTCAACTGCCATGCTCTTCCAAGTCAACATAAAACATAATATAATAACAGAATAAACAGCCCCATGGTACTCACATTTACAAAAACTGAAAAAATGCTTCTAAATTATACAAAACTATAGTTTGCAATGTATTATACTATCAAAAAGAAAGATAATCATTATCAAATATTGGAACATTCAACAATAAAAAATTGGTTAATTAAAAATAAAAATAAAATAAACATGTTGTTCGTAATGTCAGAAAAACAATATAAATAAAAATAAAAAAATAAGAAAAGGGGTAGCAACTCTTCCAAATACAATAATTTCAACTAGTGAGCCCAAGTGGCTGTGGAGCAGGACCAGCATTAAGCCAAGCATTTTTATCTACGATATAATCATCTAACTTATAATAAGTGTTTTGTAAAGCTTGTGTTTTCAAATTAAAGTGATATCTACTGTAGCTATAAAGCCTAGATAGATTCCTAGACAAATAAGCAACATCCAACAGCACGAAACGGAATGAGTCCTTGCTTCACATAAAAAAAAGAAATTGAGCATTCAAATCTGGCTGGCTACAAAATATCAAACGGAACACTCGCGACTCTCGCGAGTAACGATACGTCATTCTCTAATAGTGACACGCATACTCATTCACGTACGTTCGAATTTTGAACATTTTGAAGCTCAAGTAAATCATCGGATTCCCTTTTACGATCAGGGAGTGAACGTATGTTAGAAGGTTATAGCTGTACGCACAAATTGGAGATTATGCTTTAAAAAAATCAAAATGATGTATAGAGGTGTAGTGTAGTTCAGGGAAGGTGCGTTTTATGACATGAGAAAAAGTGAGGGAACATTTTGTATGAGTAACGTTGACGTCTTGAACTCGTTAAGCAAAATGGCTATGAATGGTAGGAGAGTTATGTCCAACAGACCCAGGAATGGACTTGTTTGGTAGCAATTTTTTTACTTCTTTTTGACTTTGATTATTTTAATGGATTTTGAGTCAACAAATAGACTTTATTTTAAAGAATTTAACAAAATCACAAAACTTTTTAGCTCGTTTAAACATAGTCGATATAAATAAATAAATATATCGTCCCGTCTGTGGACCATCGGTCTTGTCCACAGAAGGAACGATGTATTTATTTATTTAGTCTACAGAAAAGACGCAATTTTTCTCTACAAACAGCATAACAAATATCGCTAGCGAACCAATGTCGAAATCATTCGGGGAAGCGATCGAATTATCTGCGGGACGATTTTATGTGTCTCATCCAAGTTTACGATCACAACAGTGTTGCGTAAGGACCTCAAGTGATTTATTAGGAGCTGCGCAGACGCACGGGTTACGCGCAGCGAAAATTGCAACTCATTTCGATCCTCGCTTTAAGACATTGTTGCTAAAATGATTGATGGATCTTTTTAATGTTGGTCTAATGTGTGAAAGGGGCGGGCGTTTTTTATGTGGTTGTGTTGTCAAAATTAGTGAAGTTATGGCTTCTGAAGGTAGTAGTGATGTAAACAAAATAAGTTGCTTTGAGTCCTACTAAACTGTGAAAAGAATAATATGTTGGTGAAGCAACAATACATGGGCTATTTTAAGTAACAATAAAACAAATTATGGCTGTTTGTGTATTACACAGAGGACGCCTGAGTTCCAGCAGTGGGAAGACTGATAATGCTGTGTGAGTAGTTTAACAGACAAAATAGTTACCTACAGGCATAGATGATGATATAATTTAGTATTCGTAGGAAAATTAAGAAACATTTATTTATAAAACACCGTCTTGATCTTTCACGAAACGGTGAAGAAAAACATCGTGAGGAAACCGCCATGTCCTAGAACCAAAAATTCGAAGACATGTGACATCTACATCTACCAACCCGCACTGGGCCCGCGTGGTAGATTACAGCCCACTCCTTCTCGAGAAGAGGCCTGTGTCCCAGCAGTGGGAACATTATAGCCTGATTATGCATACAAAAACTTCTTCTAGATTATTTGCTAAAGGCAATTTCTCCAAAGAGTAAGGAAATCAAGCTCACATAAAGCTAAAGCGTATAGAATAGCGTAAACCGGAGCTCGGGTTCAAAGTAATTTCTTCAGTTAAGGGGTCCGTACCTAATCGGTGCGCCAGTGAAAGGTGAGCGTTCACTGTATCGCTGACCACACACGGGGGAACACTCGCTCTAGCATGCTCTGGAGCATTTGTGGCTTTACCAAAATATGAGAATACTAGCTTCTGCCCGCCTATAACCTTCTTCAAGAATGGAGCTACACAATGCAAAAATATTTTTTCGAATTCGACTGGGAGTTTCGGAGATTACCTCCCACATAGAAACTTACAAACATACAAAAAAACAAATTTTACCTCTTTAGAATAATTTATAGTATAGCTTTGCACTTCATCGGTAGATTTGACAACAGTACCCTAATTACGTAATGCACGATCAATTTTAAATTTAAATGAATTGAAACAGATTGCTAGTCCATCGGTCCAAAGTTGGAAAAAAAACTGCAAATTTTTTTTGTTTCTCTATTATTGATCGTGCATTACGTAATTAGGGTACAGGTTCTGGATTCGTATGTAGATTTATTTAGTGTTCATGTAGGTAAACTATATTGTCACATTTTCACGACAGGTGCTGTAAAGTACCTAATAAAGTGGTAAACTATGAAAAAAAACTTCGCGTTATCGTATTGTCGTCAGTCACCTGTCGCCGATTGGTTTTATTAAATAGGTTTTGCTGAGCATCTGATGTTATTAATATGCAGGAAATTTATGTTTGTTTTTGTACCTACCATCCTACAATGCGATGACGTATATCATGGACTATTTTTTATTTAATCTACTAATAAGTGCAATAATCTAAAATCTGTTTGTTTTTTTCCTTGACACAAATACACAATGAAAATAATGATGTTTACTTGTTTACAAGCTTTTTTTTCCTCCCTGTTATCATTCAGAATATTGAAAATATGCGTTGTATTTTTAAAAAACAACTGATCATTATTTTTATAACGCTTATTAGAAAGACTCTTTGTATGTAGCTGTTATTGTATATTTTCCAAACGGCTATCTACCACAATGATTTTCTTAAAGACTGAAAAAAAACCATCCATTTAACCAGGCTTAAACCCAATTCTCGTGCTATAATATAATATTTTATGAGCAATATTAAATATTGAAAGCCTGCATCGTTTAAATAGGAAACCAGTCGGTCTATTTACCCGATTTCGGCGAAGCAAAAATAAAGGGTTATTATACTTATGACAAGAACTACACAAAACTCATAATATTGCTTCCAGTGTAACCGGATGCAGCTGAATACATACCAGGATTTTACATGAAGCGACTGCCTCTGACCTCCACAACCCAGTTATTGGGTAACCAGATAATCCTGTGTATTGGGGTTAAAGTTAAAAACTAATTTTGTTAAGAGCAATCCGAACTACTTATTAACACCTGACCTGATCGTAGACCTTGTCCTAACATTTTTAAGTATCTAAATATTGTTATAACAAAATATTTAATATGTAATTTTGACAGGGTATCATGCCGGTCCGAACGCGTGCCCGTATGTGGTCGTCATAAACAGCGTGAAACATGACGCTTGCCGCCGTTTTTGAGCAAAATATTGCACGTTAATTTAACACAGTCCGGCCGGTCATTTGCGGCCAGGCGGCCTCATTCCACTCTTTTTATTTATATTGCATCTCGCGTCTGCGACGATTCGTCTCGATTTGACGATGAAATTCTCTTTATTTTTGAAGAATTCGCTCCGGAGTCAGTGGTAATGTTGTTGTGTTCGGTTTAGGGTCTTCGGTCGCTCTTTATGTTTTCGGAGGTAGTAAAATATTGACGAAGTAAGTCAAACGACTTTCAGCATTTAAAATTTCGTTAAAACATGCTCCAAATTATTTGGAGCGCATGCCTGTAGTAAATGTTTTGGTGGCATGGCCGTGCGTACGGAAAACGTTAACTTACTTATTTGCGTTGTACTTCAATCTTTAACCTTTTGACTTCTGCATATTAAACGGTTACCACGTTGCTGTAAATTAAAAGACTCAAAACTTTAGTAAATAAACATGACACACGGACATACTCATGTCAACTTGTAGATTGCAAGTGGCTTATAGGATTAAATTTAAACATAGAGCCTAGTGAATTTGCATTAGTGATAATGGAACCAGTCAGTAAAACTTAAACTTCGAACCTTCGAGTCGATCAAGGGAAGTTTAGCCAAGAAGACAGGGCTGGGTTGCCATCTTCTTAAATCATCCAGAATAATCCGGCCGAGATCTATAAACGTTATACGCGCTTTGACTAATGCGGGCCACAGTCGATCAAGTAATTTGATCAAACAGGTTGGTTCAAACAGTTTTATCAAATTGGCATGAATGTCTGTGGGAAAATTTGATCTAATGAGTTGTCAAATGGTATGAAGAAATATGAATTTTCGTTTTTCTATTTGATCAAACCAGCCTATTTGATCAAATTACTTGAACATCTATGGCTATTTTAATATATATAAGACGACTCTAGAGTGCGTTGCATTGCATTAAATATTTCCTATGCTGTAATGTTGACTCCACTGTGGTAGGATCAATAAGAATACGCTACGCTGCTACGGCAGCGCTATCTAAGAGCTCCGTTTTGTAAATTTAACAGTGGAGCCAACATTCATCATCATCATCATCGTCATCATCAGCCTATTAATGTTCCCACTGCTGGGACACAGGCCTCTTCTCTGTGAGAGGGAGTGGGCCGTAATCTACCACGCGGGCCTAGTGCGGGTTGGTAGATGTCACATGTCTTCGAATTTTTTGGTTCTAAGACATGCCGGTTTCCTCAAGATGTTTTCCTTCACAGTTTTGAGGGCAGTGGTGATGAAATTATTTACACAAAGTAAAGCGCCTGCTTGGGTTCGAACCCATGACCTACAAGGCTACAACTCGTAAGTCGGGGCCGTTACCACTGGGCCACCACTGCTCTCCAACTGAGCCAACATTACGGCAAAGGAACTATTTGATGAAACGCACTATATCTAGCACTTGTATAGTTTGACAGTTGTGTGACAATGACAGGAATAACGCTTGGCCAAAATATATGATAAATAACGTTTATTGGTCGCAGCCTCAAGAGGTTCTAAACTATGCAAAAAGTCACACTGTAGCCATTAAAAAAAACCCGAAACATTTAATTAACACACTTGACGATCAGTTGAATCAGCCGTTAATTTATATATACCCTGTCACATCCTTAGCATAATAAAACATGGACTGAAAGTTGTATAATACCGTGCCAATCAGCGTGGGGCTACAGCCTTCTCACGGCCATATTTAAATATCAACCGATTTGTTTATAGCACTAAAGTATAACAAGAACGAACCCGAGCCATGTTTAGACTGATCTTCGATGAATGAATGTAATATGATCGATTATTGTATTCGATTTTCGTTCGAATCGATTGAATGGGTTCGTGTTGTTGGAGTTGATTTCTTTTTGTTTCTATGGTAAGTTTTGTAGTAGTTGCAGTGTTGCACATTGATGGTGAAAGGAAGTCAATTACCTACAGTCAAAATGCATAGGTCTTCTCTTGGAGAATGCTATAATTTTTTTAATTTTGTTTTAATTGCTGAATGGGCCTGCTCTTGAGCTCTATCTCGCCTGATGAAAAGCGATGGATGAGGTCTATGATGGATCGAGCGTGCCCAGAAGATGCCTGTTCAATACTGCTTTGATAGCAGACGGGTTATATGAGGAAGGGAACACAGACGATGGCAGAGAGTTCCTCACTTTGGCTGTGCTCAATATAAATGTGGAGGAGAAGCTGAGTACGACTGGACGGGATATCAACCAAGTGCGGATGGCTTTGCGGATTTCTTTTTACGCATCCTTTACAACAATTACAACGGTTTCAATTACCGTAAGTGAATTACTCGTGGATTCATCAGGCAATGTAGAATTGTAGATTATAACAATAGGATGAGAAAATTCCAAGAATATAAAGAAAGTCAGTTCATAGTGGCATACTCCAGCTGCAATTACTTGAGTATGAGCAATTGAGAGTATGTAAGTATGCGTCGACAATTAAGCTATGTAGTTGAGAGAACGGTATGCCCAACTAGCTCGATTTTGGATTAAAGAGATCGAAATACTGTGGAAGATATAAGTGTACTATCGCGGACACGTGTATCTAAACACCGTAAGGACTATTCCTGCTTGCAGCGGCCGCTAAGTAACGCTTACCTGCGCTAAACATTATGTGGTCATTGTGTGCACGGGATTTGGTTTTCAAAGTAGTTAGATATGCGTGACCACGATGGTACATGAAACAAATGTGACTAAAAGAGTGATGAATATAAATGTTGATGGATAGAGAGGGAGAGGAAGATCAAAGAAAAGATGGATGGACTGTGTGAGGGACGATATGAAAGAAAAAGGAGTGAATGATAGAGTGAAGGCTGAAAGGGGAGAATGAAAGAAAAAAAACGTGTTGTACTTGCCGTCAGTAACATGGGAGAAGCACAAGAATATGATGATTACCTACACTGTCTATGATATGAGCCCAAAACTCCAAAATTCAAATTCAAAATATTTTATTTCACATAAACCTACATGAGCACTTATGAAACGTCAGGTGCACAGTTCCAATTGGTCTTTTCCTATGGAGAAGAGCCGGCAAGAAACTCCACGGTTACTCTTTAAAAAAAAAGACCAATCTCCAAAGCAAGCATACTGTACATAATAGCAATAGCAAATTAAAAAAGTTCAACTGTGAGGTAAAAGTCTCACAGAAAGTACGTGCTTTCCGAGTAACGCAGCGGTCTTGGTATGTAAAAATGGTCACCCATCCACGGCTGTTATTACTTAGCCACAAGCCGGTGATGAAAAATAAACTTCAATAAAATATAAAGCAGTAATAACGCCAGCTGTCATGAAGTATAAAATATAATCCGCTAAGTAGCCACGTTAATTATACAGTGCATTAAGATAAAGACATCGAGCTCCGTCCGAGCAATCGATTGGTCGTGGTCGCGCGGATTGCGCGTTATGTACCGTTTTATTACATACTAGCTGTTTATACAGACTTTATGTGCGACAAGCCGTGATCCCCTAGAGAACACGGCTTTCCATAGACAAAAATGAGTATTATACAAACTGCCATCCTATTTAACCTTTTTAGGGGATTCCATTTTCAAAAATCCTCCCTTTGTGTGTTTTTTTTTTGCTAAATGGGCCTGCTCTTGGCCTCAATCTCGCCTGATGAAAAGCGATGGATGAGGTCTATGATGGATCGAGCGTGCCCAGAAGATGCCTGTTCACTCTTGCTTTGAAGGCGGACGGGTTGTTAATTTAATTCGTGTCATTAAAACTATGAGTATATTAAAAACACAATATTGTTAGCTGTAAACACAATAAAATAAAATGCGACAGAAGGTCATGTCAAACGCACATTGCACAAGCAAATGGCGCGATTTTCTGTCTGCTAATAAAAATGATTAAGTATCAGGATAAGTCGATTTTTACTCGACTATTTTCAGAAAAGCAAATTTTCAATAGATAGGTCTGTAGAGAGACATAAACGATTTATTTTATATTTTCTATGGACAGCACGGAAATAAAACTGTAAAGTACGTACGCGTATGCGTTTTACCTGTTTAGGTATTATTTAAATAAGTACGGCCAATGTTTCAAATGCTTGTTAAATTTTAAAATAAAATGTCCCCAATAAATTGTATAATATATATTTAAATCGACAACTATATTAAATGTATTATTTTATTTCAATTTGTTTTCTCTTGTATTTATATCGATAACACTACATCATTAAGTAGTTTATGACTTTATGAGACATGTTTTAACTTTGAAGTTAAAAAATAAATAATTCATTCGACATGGCTTGAAAAATGGCTGATAAGAATGGGAACCTACTTCGACCAGAGGTAGTCAGCTCGGGACCTACGTTTTCCTATCTTGGCCGCCCTTCCCGACAACCTACAACCAACATAGGAACTGCAACCATACACAAAAATCAAGAAGTTATGAAAAATTGCTTGGGTGAAAGTTTTAGCAGATATCAAAAATTATATTGTATAATACAACCGTTATCCTTGAACGAACTAAATCCGCAACATGATATTTTCGAACAGCAACAAAACTTGATAATATGTATCAGTAATGAAACAATATGACAGTAAAAATATGTTGTAATTAAACAATTAAATTAAAATATACAGAAAGATTTTCTTTCTAATAATGAACTGTTATACTTTTTTATCGTTTTAACAGCGGCTCTGTTGCTAATCACGCGTATGCGCAATTACTTAAATTATTTACTTTAATTAAGAAATTTTTAAATTATAGGCAAATTAGATTCGTAATCAGAAACTGTAACAACCAGATTAGTGATATGAATACGATTAAAAGGCGTTTAGGGAATTAGAAAAAAATAACTCATTTTGTTATCCTAGTTTCTGGTCTTACCAGGTCTGGTCCAACCAGTCTTATCAAGGGGTATCGTATTACCCAGTTACTGGGTTGTGGAGGTCAGATAGGCAGTCGCTCCATGTAAAATACTGGTATTCAGCTGCATCCGGTTAGACTGGAAGCCGACCCCAATATAGTTGGGTAAAGGCTAGGCAGATTGAATTTTTTAGTTTCTGGTCTTCTGTAACTAAACTATACACTATACCACAGATAATATAATACTACGTACAGATACCCAATCCCATACAAAGAAATGAGACCTCCCTAGTGGGGCTATTGACTGGCTAAATGTACTACAGTTATGACAAACTGAGTAAAACGCCATCTATTGCAAAGAGCCCTAAACAAAAAGGTTTTATCTTTTTTTGTTGAAAATACGAGATTTATGAGTTACAATAGATAAATCAGCATTAAACAAGGAAGTTTTGATTTTTACTAATCTTACTTCAGCCAAAATCTTCCGTTTATCGCTTTTTAGTGACTGTTAATTTCATAATTGTTACCTATGCTGCCATCTATGATCTTTTTTCAAGACTAATTATAATTTGTTCGAATTGGTACCCCATGACTATACCTAGGTACTGTTATGTCGTACAGGCTGGTAGAAAAATAATTCTGGGTGCATTCGATCATTGAAGCGAATTTAGAATTAGTCTATATCCTAAATAAAGAGGTAAAGATTGTGAGGTTGTAGGGGGTAATAACTGGATCTACTGAACCGATATTGAAAATTCTGTTACCAATAGAAAGCCACGTTATTTATGAGTGTCATAGGCTATATAGTTATGTTTACCGCCCAAAGAAGTGGGCAGGGATCAGCTAGTTTTTAATAATGTTTCGGAAAAACGACAGTGTTAAAGAAGAAGCGTAGTAGTGTGCACGTTTCTCTGAGATAAGAGTATAATAAAATAAATATGATATAAATTTATCATCTATTATTCTACGCCCCCACACATGACACAATATTGCTCTACAAGTTTGCTCTCTTCTAGCGCTACAACATAAGACATAATAAAACTAACAATTTCGCAAGGAAATATGTAGAAATAAACGATGTATTCTTCTCAGCAGAGAACTCAACACGATTTAGCCTTATATGAATCGTTATGGTCAATCAAGATTAGCTGAACCTCTACTTGAAGATAGTTTAAAACAATTTTGCCTAATTTATTATTAAACTAGCTTCCGCCAGCGGCTTTGCCCGCGTGATATCTTTATAAATTATAGCTTATGGTACTAAGTGATAATATAGCATTCTATTGCTGTAAGAATTTTTGAAATCAGTCTATTAGTTTTTGAGGTTATTCATTAAAAACAAAAAAACTAATCTTTCCTCTAAATTAATTTAATAATACTGAATCCCACTTTAAACCCTAAAACTAAAAATTTATAAACCCTAGTAAAAATTTAAGCCTTTTCATTTTCATTCATGAAAGATATCAAAATTACTAATCAAGAACCAGACTTATTGTTCTGAAAAACTCTATGTTAAAGTTCATCAACCAAGCGTAAAAGAGGCCCACGTAGTCTCATGTTCATCAATGAACATCGATATCTCATAGAGCACTTTAATCGAACACGAACTGAGGAAACCAGCTCATTAACAGTCAAGTTGTTAATGAACTGTAACTTAACTCTTCAGTGTTATAAAGTCAACTGACACCATCGGTTTCAGCTTTAGTTCAATGGCTAATTCAAGCATATTTATTTACTATACCAATGACGATATGACTGACATTCCTTTGTCATTAACATTCCAATATGGAAGTGTATAGAGTGCCGCTAGAATATTTGCGGCATACTAGTGGCGCTGCCTCGGCCCGGCTAAAGTGCCGTAAGCATTGCATTGTCACTGTCATTTGTTATTTTGTTTTCATCTATATCCGGCTAAACTTAAGTGACATAATCCCTTGGTTTAGCAAATGAAAATGTCTGAAAGGTTAGGTTAGGTTAGAACTGTGACCACACAACGCCAGGGTCCTTTTAGGCACAAGAGAATGTAATGTTTTGGGAATGTGGTGTTTTACTGCTATCTAACCCCAACAATCAAACAAAATAAACAAGTGACGTGACTTAGTGACAGTGACAATGACAATGCAATGCTCACGGCACCAGCCGGGCCAAGGCGGTGTTAATAAAGTGCCGGTAGCGGCACTTTATCCAATAGGGATAGAGTGCCGCTATTGGCACTTTATACACTAACTTCCAATATATTTACTTGTAGCAAGGTCAATGGATTGACAGTCTGGAAATCAATTATACCTACGATCGCACAAAAACTTAAGATTTTTTTTATTATTTTTAGATAAAATTGTAGAGTTGCACCACAATAGATTTAAAACTCGATACTGTCCACCGAAACATTAATCGAATAAACAGAATCGTTTAAAACTTTAAACAACAACATTAACGCTATATCTATGTCAATAAAATACGTTAAAACTGCATTAATGAGGTGCATCAAAGCCACCGTATTGGTTCAACTAATCGAGGCGGCAGTCCATAGTACTGTGATTTGTATGCGCTTCACACCTTTGGTATGTGCACTACGGCTATCGGATTAAAACAACGTAAGCGCCAAATTATAGAACAACAATTAGTGCTTCAGCAGACGTGTTATTCGATTTAAATTGAGTGTAATGTAAGAGGATGATACAGTTCTTTAATTAGTCGATTTATCGGCGTTGACATGATATTAAATGTGTCAATGGAATACCGTATGAAAACGTTTGAATGAACTTTGTTTGGTATTATTGCGGGCACTTGTTTTTCTTTTAAGTGCAGTCAAATGAAATATGCCACAGTTAATGTACTCGGGCTATGGATATATTATAATACCTTTTTAAACCTCCAAAAAACCTGTAACCTTCAACTTTCCATCGATTACGTCGCTCGTCTTGTCACACGTCAAAATGACGTGTTGTACGTCAAATTGACGCGCGGACACTCGCGTCTCTTTGTGTGCCTACTATAGTGACAGGCCTTTTGTATCGAGTATGACTTGTGTGTTAATTGTGCCGATCGAATCGCTCAGACATTCTGATAATCGATAATAATCGACTAAAATTGTTTATCGATTCGGGGTGTGGCTCTATTGTGATGTAAGTTGCTTTAATAGGCAAGGTAGCCACCGCTGGTGTTCATAATTTATTGAATTGGTCCATTAGAGCGGCACTTCTGTCGTATATTCGTTTGATATTTGGTTACAAATTACTCCATTTATCGACTAAATCGCTAGAATTTCAACTTTTCCACTGCAGAGAAAACACTGATAACTAATCTGATTTTCGTTTAATTCAGAACCAGTCTTATACCGGGTAGAAAAACACCTTTATATCTATACAAATAAATAAAATTGAAGTGTTACTAAAATTATGAAAGTATAGACGGTACTTGTAACAGATTTTTTTTTTTAACTTTTTTCTGTCTGTCTGTTTGTTCCAGCTAATCTCCGAAACGGCTGGACCGATTTTGACGGGACTCTCACTGGCAGATAGTTGATGTTATAAGAAGTAACGGAAGGTACTTTTATTTTAGAAAAATAATTAGGGTGCACGCGGGCAGCAGCTAGCCGTTCATATAGTCGTACTAGTAGTCGTCGTCGTAGTATCAGAACCTAGATCTCCACAATCACAATCATATTTTAATTAAGATATAACCTGACACTGACCTGCAAATTGCAAAAAACATAAGAACATTTGAATTTCGCGGGTTACCATAGCGCATCCCCCTTAAAAGAGACAAATAAAATAGATGTCCCAACATTAAAGAAAATACGAAAAAAAAAACTTATTTACAGACGAACATAGAATCTCCTCCTTTTTTTTGAAGACAGATTACAATACAAAGTGACTTTACGAGTTCTCTCTTTGTTTTTACGTTTGTATTTTTTTTTATTTCAGTCAAAATATCGCAATTTTCAATGTTACTCAGTTCAATAACCTGAGGTCATCTTTATAATATTTAAATCACCTGTGGTTTTCGCACCACACAAATATGGGCTAGTGTAGGACCATACGTTTTATGTGCAGACCTAAATAAGCATAGCGAAATTATATATTGTATGTATATCTAATGTAATTAGTTGATTATTAAGTACTTGGGGTTATATTTGTAACGGTAAAATTCCATGAAGTTATTCTTATTGTGAACGGTTGAATGACACGTAGCAAAAAACGTTTTTGACGTTACTACGTAAGTCATTTGTTTATGATATTCTTTTTCTAAATTCCTGAGTACTCGTAAAGTATTAGATTCTTACGACAAAGCATTTTTTTTTAAATCTTGAATTTTTCTTTAGTAAACAGGGTCAAATTAGATAGCGAAACTCCGTAGACGTGATGGATATCGATATCTACACGACATCGTTTCTGACGGCAAACTCTAGCACCGCGCGCACTCCGTGGTTAAATCAAATAGCGCGCGCTTCCTCGGCTTCCTGTTACACACTTCCGTCCCTTTTTACGAAATCACTCAGATTTGCAGGAAAGCTAGAGGAAAGATGTTACACAGAAAAAACGAAAACTTTTGTTTTCCGTTTTGTCTGTGTTAGAGTGTCTGAGGTTGTAAGTTATTCCAATTTGCATAATTTTGAAAAGTAAATGGCGTTACATCCGACGACTTAACCCTTAATTGACCATGTTATTTTCACTCACAACTCTGTTATGTCAACAAAGCATGGACTGTTTGAACTTAGTTAACGTAACAATAACATGTGACACACGAGTTTCAAGGGAAAAGAAGAGAATTATATTAAAACAAGTTGCCCTTCTTTCAAGTGTAGTTACATATACTCATACTTACTTACTTAACCCCGTTTTTACGATAGGAAACACCCTTGACCTCGATCTTGCCAGATGGAAAACGATGGATAAGGTCTATGATGGATCGAGCGTGCCCAGAAGGTGCCTGTTCTCTGTTCTTCTGTGAAGGGAACACATACGCTGGCAGAGAGTATACTTTAACCACAAAATAAGTGGAAAACACAGAGATTAGCTCGTTTGGAATTCCGAACTCTATCAAACGTAGGTAGGTACTAACAGAGAAACTAATTCCTAAAAACTTTCAATTGTTTTTTAATTATTTTAATTTATTAAGTAATATCGAAATTCATGTCTGTAACTTGTATGGTGTACCTATTTAATAAACTGTATTCTATCTATCTCATTCAGACACGATCTTACCTACCAATCAACTTGGCCTATCGTAGTTCACTGCTGGACATAAGCCTCTACCAGACTGCACCACAACACTCTGTCCTCCGCTTTCCACACCCAGTGTGTCCGTTTATAAGGTCATCTGTTCATCACACTACGCTTGCCAATGCGCGGTGTCCACTCCAGGACTCGCCTGCTCCACAGATCCTTCAACAAACATGGCCAGCCCACTGCTACTTCATCTTGTTTATCTTACTGCATATTATTGAAGTCAGAACCCACTTAAAGGGCGTTTAAGTCCACAATAGGTGGCCACGAGCCAATAAAATTACCTAACTATATTATGTAACTAGAACCATCAATTTATCTAAAGAAATCTTAAAAGAAATAAGTAGTTACACAGTACTATCAACGAAGGCATCTGTAATAGTAATAACGGTCTGACGTCAGAACCTGTCATTGCTAAGATGTTTAATATCCGTAATTTATTAGCAAAACGTTCTGACCTTGTTACAAGTTACTTTTTCGACCCTAGCACGCAACAAAATGGATGAAAAATTACAAGGATTTTACGCGATTTTCTTATAAATTGTAATCTCATAATTTTATCGCGGATTTTATAGGTTTTTGTTGCAGTTTTTCTCTTGATATTTTAATGATATTTTTTATATAATTTTAAGTCATTTATACAAAATCTGTTAATGTAAAGGATTATAAAAATTATATGTTATTATATATATATTATATATAAAGTTAAGGATCCGTTTACGTTGAGGCAATTAAGACATTAAAATAATTGACGAAAATTAATTATAAGTACCTACTTACTTTTAATTATTTTAATAATAGCTTATCTCTAAAATGTCGTATTTTTTGTACATAATTACAGATTGATAAAAGAAAAACAGCTGTAAGACATACCACTAAGCCATCAAACTTGTTTGCAGCAACTTGTAACTTACCTGTAAGAGAGAAGACACAAAATTAATATTTTGAAAAATATGAAATTACAATATATTATTGTTCGGTATTCCCCACCGGGCGGCGAGATGGGCGAACGAAATTGTTGCTATCGCGGCTAGAACCTGGATCAGGCTGGTACTGAACATGGGGATTGGCACAAGAAAAGAGAGGTCTATTTGGCGGCATCTACATCGCCACATCCGAACTATGCATTAAAGACCTGACGTCACACAAATCCTGCATCGCTCAATTACAGTTTACCACGCGAACGACATAGGTATAAAAGACTATTCGACATCAATGATCTCGCAGTTGTCCGCCAGACACAACACCCGTCTGGTCGGAAGATCTTCCCTTTTCTATAGAGGATGAGAGAACTTTACACCCTGTTCCTCATACATCTAAACTTATACCCAGCAGTGGTTGAAGTCAGGCTGTGCATGATGATGATGATGATTCCCCACCACCAGTTTGTGAAAGGATTTTAAAGACAACACACATGGGCTACCATTTACGGGTAAAAATTAGAGCGCTAACACACTGGGACGCCATGGCGACGTCGCTGTCTACGTAGCTTACGGCTATGGCTACCTCCTACCGTAGCCAAATGAGGTTGCCAAATAAGTAGTCAGTAACACGCGGGCGTCTGTCCTGGCAATCAGTTGACCACTGAGTGAGGGAGGCGTAACTTACTTGAATGCAAAATACTAGCGACTTGGCTATGCGTTGCCAGGTAGCAGAGTATTCAGTCTCCACGTAGGGGCCGGTCGGTCGTGGCTACGCTTCGCCAGAACGCAGCCAAGTGAGTTAACAGTCATACATTTCAATATGAATTGTTAGGATACGTAGCCGGCGACGTCGCCATAGCGTCACAGTGTGTTAGCGCTCTTATGCACAACAAAGATCTGTACTTCAGGTTGAAGTTTGAACAGAACTGTGTTGCTACATAACAAAGGACTTTCAGTAAGTTCCACCTCACAACCGACGATAGTTCTTCACTTCAAAATCCCACTCTAAAAATAGCTTATCTTCGCTAACCTTTAAAACCAGCAAAATTATTAAAGCAACAATAGATCACACATAAAAAGTCGATCGAAGCATCGTACGCCATTCATTCATGCCTCCCACTTCATAACGGTGAATTTTTTCATCGTGACATACTCATACACCAACGCACACAAGTAATTCACTTATAACAACGATTAGCATATTGTATTTTGTACAAACTTTTTCGGTTTGTTGTATTTGGTTGGCGCGATTTGTGTTAGGTCAAATGAGGTTGGTAGCTTATGTTTCTCTAATGCTTTGAGCACGGTTTTATTTTTAGGTACTTATTTTGAGACAAAAACAAAAGCGTATGTAACTTTACCATAGACATATTTTAATAATACATCAAGAACTTTACATAACATAACGACTGTATTACTTGAAAGAATAGGCTGAAGTTTTTGGTTAATTGGGAAGACACTTGATTCAAGTGTTCTATAAAAAAGTCAGCACTTGCACTACAGGTTAAGTTCACTTACACTGTACTAAACTAACTCGAAAGGTTACCCTTTATAGTCTTCGCACTAATTCAGTGTTTTCAAGGAGTTGGATCGCCTCAACATTCACGTGATGATGAAGTCTGTGTCCATGAACGACATCCATCTTGAGGTCCCGATGGAGGTCACTATTTCTAATGTACCAGAGCGCATCGCAGCCAGTTAATTTCTATGAGTAATGTAACGGGGGTCAGCCCATTGGCATCAACTCATCATTGACATCATTCAAACTCCGGAAAACTACTGAAAAATTCATGCCCAGAAAACCCAATAACATTGTGCTGAACCATGCGATCGAACCTAGATCCACACATGCCGGACCCATGGCACCCCTGGAAGATACCCCTGGGGGTGCCACGGGAACTTGGATTCGGACCCGTGGCACCCCCAGGTCAATTAGTGCAGTGCTTTCAGTTCTGCGTATGACCATTTCCATTTTCAAAATATATGATTAAAAAACATAAGTTCTTTCAACCCTATCGAATTAGCACAAGGTGTCATTGGCATTATGAAAATGTCTGTCCCAAGATGGAGTCCTTTAAAAATTTTAACCGAAGACATAATTTATGATTCCGACTGATTGCCATCTATGTATGGTCTATGTATAAATATGTTATGAATTATGTATGCCTGTGTGTTTGATGAATGTTTATATACCTATTAATACGCAAGACTAGATTTACTTATGTTAGTGGTCACTTTTCTGACTTTAAACTACAAAGTTATATTTTGGAGTCCAAACAATCCGACATTTTGACAGTCATTTTGATGTATTGCCGCTTAAACAAATATCAACTTTATTATAATGTAAAACTAAATTGATTTAAGCATGACTAGTACCTACAATTGCACAACTCATTAAACAATTTGAAATTGTAGCGCAAACTGAACCTTATGTGTAGGTGTTAAAGTTATTTTTCCTAAAAATCCTATTTGTTTACATGTTTGAAAATTAAATTGTGAACTTAGAATATAAGTAAGTATGGTAGTTTTCGGTTATGGTAGAAAAACGACGTATGAATTTTCTAAAAATGATTAATAGCTAAACTAAAACTCACAAACACAACATAACATCACGCTTGTAATCGCCGAAGGGTTGGGCAGACCCACAGGTCGCCAGTTATATGTAAATCCTATGTAATATATATGGACGACCCTTTTGCTATAAACCGGTATCAAAATCGGGTTCTAAATTAAGAGATAGCAAGTTTTCCATTAGTATTCCATTTTTTATATCCTTTTTACACAAAAGAATCTTAGAAACCTACGCTAGAATCCTTTCCGAGGCAACCTCTCGTAATGTGCCTTAAAAAAGCAATTAAACTATTTAAACATGGTGATGTAACCATACAATATAATTGCTGGTCCTTCGAGACGCAGTACAAAAACCTTGTAGTAATAAAAAGGTGACTAGATTAACTAGTAAGATCACTATACTAATGAAGACTCCATATTAATTAGTTGTCGTGCATAAAATATTACGAGAACGGAATGGCTGTAAAAAGTATAGAAGAGAAAGAAAATGTTATACAAATGATGTTACAAGGCGAGAGTTATTTTTATAATTGCAGTCTGGCTATTAAAACATATTGCTAGCACCAATTCTTTAGCTAAGTGTGAATTTTAAAGCTATAATTACTAGCAATCGCTGAAGAACTGCTTGGGATGGGATAGGCCAGGACCAAATGGGTTCAATGTAATCGATGATGATAATGAAGTTGCCCATAAAAACAATTCCACCATTCCAAACTTCATGGTTAATTTGAAAATAACATTTTCAAATTAACCATGAAGTTTGAAAATCCAGCAGGAGAGCCTTTTCCCATCTTTACGACCAAAGAATCCTTGTCAGAAATGGTGTCTTTCCTAATGGTAGAAACTAAAATCCACTGAATCCACCTGTTTCTTTGGAACTTCATCATTTTTAGTTCCTCAATTGCAACCAACTCTAACATAACACGAAATACTAGCAGATCTATATAGACCTATGATCATAGATATAATAGTGTAATACTAGAGTTAGATACACGGAATACGAAAATAAAAGAATGAACGCACCATTTAAAGTCTAAAGGTCTAAATTTTAGACCCTTCCTTTCTTGCTGTGGGTGTCGGTAGACATAAGGGGCTCATACCTGACTGAACAGATTAGTTTGAATCTGGCGACTTGCCTCACCAACTTGCCACACAAAACACACAGTGGCATTTGAACCAGTAACCACCCAAAAAAACTAATGAGAAACCCGACCATCTCACCATGAACTGTGGTTACAAGCACCGCGGTACGCCCACGCCACGTTCCGTGTTAAATCCGAGCACATTTGCAAGTCTAAGCGACTGGATGACGTAGCAGGAAGTTGGGACCTACCTAAATATTACCATGTACGGAAGAATATATTAAATGTCGTAGGCAGATAACACTGATTTTATATCATTATTTTTACTAAAATATACATTTTATGGTGGCGTGTCGTGTGTGTCTGACAACCAGTCTACCAAGGGGTATCTTGTTACCCAGTAACTGGGTTGTGGAGGTCAGATAGGCCGTTGTTGCATGTAAAATACTGGTATTCAGCTGCATCCGGTTAGACTGGAAGCCGAACCCAACATAGTTGGGAAAAGGCTAAGTAGATGATGATGAGTCGCGTGTGCGTGTCTGAATCAGGAATCACCTGCATATAATAAGTTCACTATGGCGCATTGTTTTCATAAATATCCGAAATAAAATGAAATAGAACTCAATTTAGCTCCAAATATTTATTCCTAATGTAAAAACGAAAGATGCGATGGTGAGAGAAAAAAACATTTAAGGGAGGAATTGATTCCAAAGAAATAATCAGACAACATGCATGCACTTTCTACTACCTTGTAGTTATGTAGGCAATAATATCATAAGTTAACGTATTCCTAGCTACATGGAGGTTAGAACAGATGTTTTGTATAAGAAAAGTCCTACACTCCACGATGTTAATGAAAACACTGGAATTTTCCAAGAGATCGGGATTGATTTCCAAGATAAGTACCTAACTGAGTAACTGCATAATGGAAAACAAAACACTAGCAAAAAGCTTAAAAAGGCTTACACAGCATACTTGTGGAACACATTCCACATCACAAACTATTTACAAACAAAACAAAACAGCATCAACCGGCGAACAAAACACGGATCACCTTAAACAAAAAGTACCTAATTTGCATGATTCAAGTGGCACTTTTTCGTTTTAGACTGTCGATAGCACACAATTAGTGTCGGACGAGTCAAAGTCGCCGATGTCGATAAGCGAACGACATTCAGAGACAAAACGCGATCGTATCGCGAGCAGTTGATTCATGATTCAGGGCTGCTTTTTTTAGAGAGACTGTTTTAAGAGAGAACTGTATTGATTGAAGCTGGGAATATTGTAAAGTATGGTGTTGAGTTTGAAGGTCTGTAATTGGCTATTGTTGTTTTGGGTTACTATTAGTATAGTAGGCTTTATAAGCAGGAGTTAAGGACCTCGCGTACTAGACGGCCACGACTCTGCCCAGTCGTGGCCGTCTGGTAGTATTGTATGGCCTGCGGCTAGTTGGCCGTTGCGACCAAGTGTGCGATTCGTATCGGTTTCTATAGTTTACCTGGTCGATGCGGCCACTGGTATCGGTCGTGACCGTCTAGTCCGCAAGATCCCTTAGTCTAGACGTACTCTGACTACTTCTTGATATTCATTACTACTTTCCTTTGATCGTATCCATGATTCTAAATCAGATATATACCTACATAAGTTTCGATCAGAATTGAGCCATTTCGACAACGTTAGCAAATTCTTGCTAAGTGGCTTGTGGTCTAACCAAGACGATTGAGATTCAGATACATAATCATACATAATCAGCCTAATAATGTTCCCACTGTTGGGACACAGGCATCTTCTCTGTGAGAGGGAGTGGGCCGTAATCTACCACGCGGGCCCAGTGCGGGTTGGTAGATGGCACATGTCTTCGAATTTTTTGATTTTTCAGAGATTCAGATAGTGAAAAGTATTTTAATCATAAAATTTCATTCTTATATTTGATTAGGAAAAGATCTTTCCTATTACCGACTACTTACACGTGACTTATTTCGATAAACTCAAGCTGTTTCAGTAGTTCATGTGATCGTATTTTATGGAAAGTAATATCATATTGATATCATCGTCTTTGAACAGTGTGATTTGTCTTTGGTGGAGATTCACAGATCATGACTCCTCCCTAGAGAGTAAATGTGGTGCTGGGACAAACACTGGGGCACTTAATATATCGTGCCCAGCATGTCCTGTTGCCTGTACGACAAAGGAGCTGCTGGACGCCGCTGAATGTTCCAAGCACCTAGCCAAATGCTGAGCTGACTCTATATATAAATTGCCATTGATACGCTAGGAAGAAGTGTGATTTTTCAATCGCTTTAAAATCTTTAAGCTATTTCTCGTTAACCAAGCACCTGATTGACACTCGCATACTAAATAATAGTGTGTTTCTAACAACAACGTGTCGATATTCCCTCAGCAAACAAACGACACGTGGAAAAAAACGGAATTTCCATAGAGCATAATTTTTGTGTTGGTTTTAATAAACTTAGAGGTTTTCCTTCCGGATAAACAATACCAATACCGATTAATTAATATTTTAATTATTTTAAAATGGAGTACTGTTACATTTGGTATTCACACTCCATTTATTGACACGCCCATCGAGAGCGGTGACATAATCATAGCCAATCAAATTTCAAACAAATTATGATCTACTTAAAATTACAAAGCATACCTAAGTAAAAATCTTCTGACTTCACTCAAAATAGTTAAAAGACAATAAATTTCGTCAAGAAACATTTAAAATCAGTATCCTATACCTCTCAACCCTATCAATAAACAGTTTAAATGGTTTAATTCTTGCGCGCACGCACCTCGGCCATTGGTCGGCGGGGCGCGTCGCTATTGGCCGCGCGGCCGGCGGCGACTACAAAGCGCGGGAGAGGCGGGCTGTCCACGGTACAGCGGCTGTGCTGTCGGCTGTCCGAGCCACTATGAATATGGATCGAGTGTATTTATGTGGTCGATAGCATAGTAGATGTGGAAAATCGTACGCAGGGCTGCAAATGAATTGCTTCTGGTTAAAGTTGCGTGTAATGCTGGGTTTTCGGCGTGATTCATTCTGTTGATGTAAGATTTAGGGACATTATATGCTTACAAAAGAAATAATGGCAGATCTAAAGACAGTCTGCGGGAAATTGCTGGTAGAGCTGGTAACGTTTGAATTGTAATCACACGAATTTACAACACAATCAATCTACTGACATTATGTCTCTCAAGATAATGTTACAGTATTTAAGTAATAATAATTATAATTTACAGAAAAACGTAATTTGAAATCTTTTAAAAACATGACATTAAATAAATAATAAGCAAAAGTTAAAGTCTTTTTACTCCAAACGTTTTGCAGAAATACTTAAACTGATTGTACTAATTAAGTGCTTATTGTATTTAGTAAATTACCGTGACAATGGCGTTTATAAAAGCGCCAAATCATTTAAAATAAGAAAAAGAAATACCTGACTGAAGGTATTCTGACCCATCATTCAACTTCTCGTTCTCTGCATCTCTGTTTTGCGAGCTCTAAATCCATATTAATCGTCTGTCCCGTGATAAATATTGATAGCCTCATTATCATCTTTGCGTATTGCTTCTAATTTGCAAATTAATTGGTTGTTAACGATGCAAAAATCTGGACAGATCAGTTTTAAAGTAATGATGGTATGCCTGATGATAAGCGATACTGCAGTCATTTGGTAAAAACCTGTAACTACTTCAAAGTTGATTTTGAGTAAATAACAGTTTCGTCTGAAGTGGAGATTCAAGCTCTGTCGATAGTCTTAACTTTAACAGTTTTCTATCTGCAGCTACGAACTAAATACAGCTTTATCACCTAGACTGAAAGATAGAGAGTTTAATGTTGTATCCGGCCCTATGCTTAACGATGCCGATGATACAAAGGTGCCTCGAAGTAATCTAATCATTCGAGACTTGTCGACTCCTTGGAATTTCAGAAGTAAAGGTCCCAGTCCCTAGTTCCCTACCTACGTTAATAGTTCAATATCCAAACTAGGAATGGATTCTTTAGCTTCCACAAGACCAGGTTTGCAGCAACTTATAAGCAGACTTATTCGTACCTCTAAAGGTACTGAGGTCACCAGTATAGAGGGTATGAAGAACAGGGTGTAATGTTCACTCATCCTCTATAGAAAAAGGAGGATCCTCCGACGAGACGAGTGTCGTGTCTGGTGGGCTACTGCCCGACGATTGATGTTGGAAAGTTATATATACCTATGCTGAATTGCTGATCGCGCGGTAAACTCTGCATGCGCGATGGAGGATTTGCGTGACGTCAGTTCTTTGGTGCGTTGCATGTGGCGTTGTACACCATTATTAAGTATTAGTTCAACAGTCCAGTGCCTTTTGTCTGGTCTGTTTGGAATCTATCTCGTGAACCTAAATTAATCTCCGAATTCTCTATCTCTATTCCTCTATAGTAGACGAGACAATTTAGGTTAAATTTTCAACAATTTAAGCTGTTCACAGCACACCTCATCCATGCCACACCCGTCACTGACGTAACGCTACAGGAAGCTCTTCGCTATAATTTCCTAGTTTCTAGTCAATTAGTAATTAATTATCTCAGTGGAGATAAGAGTGATCTACAAACATGATCTGGGCGAGTGCATTTTGCTGTAGCCTGTAATTATAGCGCGGGACGATTAATTGCGGATTGATCAATGAATTATACATATTTCATGAATAGGTGCAGGCAATTTGATGTTTGTTTGTGGTTTTATTAATAGAGAATTTTCTGCTAGTAAATAAGCTTTACGAGTACGATTTAAGATTTGTGTCGTTAAATAATTTTAATCGTGGCAATATTGAACACAAATTGGTTTTGTGTTCAATATTGCCACGTGTTTACTGTTCGTGTGTATATTGCAATTTAAGGTTTTTCAGCTATCTTAGCTCACACATAGTTTTGCTTAGTTCACATTGGACAGTACCCTGATTTGAGACCTAAGATGGCTGATGGATAAAACCTTAGTATAATGTTGACTTGAGAATCAATTCCTTTACAAATTGTTGACAAAATTGGCATTTACATCACTAAAGGAACTTATATAATTATCCTATAATGTGCCACTGCTGGGACGGGCCTCCTCTCAGCGAGAGGGAGTGGGCCGTAATCCACCAATCAGGCCCAGTGCGGGTTGATAGATGTCACATGTCCTCGAATTTTTGGTTCTAGGACTGCTGGTTTCTTCACGATGTTTTCTTTCACTGTTTTGAGAGCAGTGATGATGAAATAATTTACACAAAGTAAAGCGCATGTCAATCAATTTAATTCAATCTGCTCTAGTAAAAAGATGTTTCACCCTCAGATTTAAATGTTTTAAAACAAATATTTGTTTCTATACTTCAAACAGGGAGGTACCAGGAAATCATAAAGTCAGAAGGAAAATCCTGTGGCATCGGTAGCAGGACGTGACTCATACCTACACCGCTGTAGGTAGCCGACGTGCAATGTTAATACAACGGCCAGTATTAATATTTAATTGTACGACTGACAAGGGTGACTGATGAGAGGATCTTAGAACACCGGTTAGGAAAGACTGCAGGACGTGTTTTGTTTATTTTAAAAGTGCTCTGCTCTGGCAAAAATAGAGAATGCTCATTTAATAGTACAGGATAGTTCATACTAATTCCATGCTGCCATGATAGTATGTACTTACTAATTCCATGCTGCCATGTAAGAAAGAAAGAAAGAAAGAATATTTTATTTGGGACACGCACAAGAAATACAAACAGCAATTCTAAAAACATAATAAACAAGAAAATATTAACAAAACGGAGTATTTGTGAAATTTACAAAATTTAATGTCATGATATTCTAAGGTAGCCATTTTGTTCTAAACTTTGGGCGACCGACCTCTGCTCGGGTGAATATACAGAGAAAACGAATTTCCCCAGATATGAGACTACCAAGATTTTCGCCCCCGTAAATCCCAATATTGCACCTTTCATCGAAATCGTTATATTATATATTGCTCGTTTAATAGTATAGGATAAAGAGTAACAAAAGAGATCCTCAAGAAGAACTTTTCAACCGAAGGTGGTGAAGGTTGGTCGTTATTTAAGCATAATCAACCTATATTGTTCCCAGTACTGGGACATAGGCTTCCTCTGATTGAGAGAAAGTGGGCTGTAATCCACCACCGGGCTTTGAGCGGATTGGTAGATGTCACACGTGTTCGAAATGTTCGAATGCAAGCAGACTACCTCACGGTGTTAGAGTGATGGCTTAAGTGCTATTTGATTTACAACTGTCTGCAAGATATAGTACAGAGGTCAATCGATGAATGAACAATGGTTCACATATTAATATCGAATATCGAAAATTCGAGACCACGGACATTCGAATCTTAAGTGTTGTTATTCGAGAAACAGTTGACAATCGACCTTCAGGAAATACCTTATTCCAGTAGGTAATAAGATTCAGGTTACTAAAGAGCAGTTGATTTGTCTAGAAGCCAACATAAAGAAAGATAATAATGACTCAAATTCAAATTCAAAAGTCATTTATTCAAACTAGGCTGAGGATCAACACTTTTCGAACATCAAAATTACATAAGACAGTCCCCCAAAAACGCCCGCCCTTCACCATTTCCTAGTGCTTTAGCTGGGAAGAAGAAGTGGCGCAACAAATTCCCCAGCAGACTAAGAAGACTTCTCTGTATGAAAAGAGGTCTTTGCACTGCAGTTGGACAAGAATAGGCTTGTATTATTAATTACTAAGGTAGACGGATTTTGTGCATAAATTTGCCAAGCCTTCATCATCATCATCATCAGCCTATTAATGTTCCCACTGCTGGGACACAGCCCTCATGTCTGTGAAAGGGAGTGGGCTGTAATCTACCACGCGGGCCCAGTGCGAGTTGGTAGATGTCACATGTCTTCGAATTTTTTGGTTCTAAGACATGCTGGTTTCCTCATTATGTTTTCCTTCACCGTTTTGAGAGCAGTGGTGATGAAATTATTTACACAAAGTAAAGCGCCTGCTTGGGTTCGAACCCACGACCTACAACTCGGTAAGTCGGGGCCGTTACCACTGGGCCACCACTGCTCTCTTTGCTCCACTAATTTTGAAAAACCCTCTTATTCAAATCGATGTACTTTTACGTGGATACAGAGGTCTGAATCCAAACGAAGAAGTACCGTAAGTATAGTGACTAAGGATCTATATTGGGGAATGAGCAACCACCTTTGTATTGGCGTACTACACTAAATCGCTTGCCAAATGTGCCAGATCGTTCGCCGTCATAGATAATGAAGGTTGTACTCATCAGTGCACATATATAGGAATCAACACACTTCGAAGAGGTTGGTATGTTTTTTGGGTGATCCTTTTGCCTTAGAACATCATACTGTTAGTGCAGCTTAATGGGTGCAGCATCGGATATGTATGAAAATTTCATAAGAATACAACAAAGACAAAATATGTTTTTTTTTATCATTTGTATTTCGCAGGTCAACCTAGGAGGTTGTTGGCTGCTTAACAGGGCTTGCCTGTGGGTGCCTCAATTAATTAAGGCCTCCAGCCAGGGCTAAGCGACTACACGATAAGGGCACCCCCTGTAGGGTAGGTCCTCGGCTTAGGGCGTCGCGTCGCTGGGGGAGGGCAGTACCAAAACATACATAGGAAGATATCGTTGTATAGATTTTGTGAAACTCAGAAAACCATCATAATTTGTACATTAGACGGTGATTTGATACAGAATCAAGTACTGCTCATCTTGCTATCAGTTTTCCTATTCTAGGAATTCAATTAAGCACGTTATGGCATTAGGTTCTGGGTTCGATTCCCAGGTCGGGCTAAGTGATATTTGGTTTTTCCATTAGAAATTTCTCAGTAACAGCCCGGAGTCTGAATTTGTGCCCGGTTGATGGCAATAGGCTCGCCCCCTATTACATGGGACTTAAACATAACATAAATAGGCGAATTGTGTATGTATCTACTATGATGGGTACACCTCTGCCGAACCCTTTGGGGAAACAAGGTTTGATGTTATGTTATATTATTGGCACAGAAGCATAGACATTGTACTACGTAAGGCAAGCTATGTTGACTACGCGACAAGAAATTGCTTTGACAATAATATCAAAATCCAGTTAGAAACTGATTGAAATGTCTATGATAATCGAACGTGTAAAACTGAATGATAGATGGATGAATAAAAGGTTATCGGTGCGACATCAGTGTCGTTTGACTATTTATTGAACGTCTAAATTGCCTTGCAGAAAGTTCTGTGAACGACTAATGGACCGGTCTCAATAATATAAATAGCTTAGTATTTGAAATAAATTGCCAGCAGTATTGGCCATTTGGCCCAGTGGTAACGAGCTGTAGGTGACCTAGACAGGCGCTTTACTTTGTGTAAATGATTTCACCACTGCTCACAAAACGGTGAAGAAAAACATCGTGAGGAAATGTCCTAGAACCAAAAATTCGTAGACATGTGGCATGACATCCTCCAACACGCATGGTGGGCATGGTTGCGCATGGGCCCGCGTGGTGGATTACGGTCCTGTCCCTCTCACAGAGAGGAGGCCTGTCTCCAGCAGTGGGAACATTAATAGGCTGATTATTATTATAATTTATGAAATAAAATGTAAAGTTACGCCTAATCTATTATTTATGTCCTAATAACATAATTTCTATCAGCAGATCTAATAAAAGTGTTAGCGAGACTACTCTATGTATCATTTTTTTCCTAGCCTTTTCCCAACTATGTTGGTGTCGGCTTGCAGTCTATCCGGATGCAGCTGAATACCAGTATTTTACATGGAGCGACCTATCTGACCTCTACAACCCAGTTACTGAGTAATACGCTAACCCTTGATAAGACTGGTTGTCAAAATTTCGAGCTTCTGACGACCCGTAACGACTGTCAAAGATCTACAAATGACAGCCGGGACCAGCGCCTTAACGTGCTTTCCGAGGCACGGAGGAGTCTCGATATGTAAAGGTTGGTCACCCATCTACAGACCGACCTTGGCAAGCATAGCTTAACCTTTGATCAACCCTTGCGGCTGTTATTATTTTAACAGTAACACAGGTAGAGAATTCGTATTGCCCGCGAGTCGCGACCACCACCAGTGGTCAACGACAGTAGCTGTATGCAACGACGGTGTAAAAGTGGCTATCGCCGCGGTTCGTGCGCTTGTCTCGGCTTCCCGTGGCGAGGCGATTACGTTACGATTCCGATTAGTGTATGCTGCAGTAGGGAGTTTCATACAAAGAATGGCTCGAGTTGATACGGTGACGATCCCTTTCCGAGTCGATATGTGTGCTATTTCCTTTAGAATGAGCCATGTGTGAATACACTAACTTTAAGAACAGTTGTGTCAAGGAGTCTGTTTTGAAATAAAACATTCATTTATTTTGAAACAAAACCAAGTATGTGTATAATTTTATAAGGAGTTAATGAATGATGCATGAAATGTTTTTTGTATAAGTGCGTTGAGTTCAAGTACGATTCACTGATATGTCGTATTCGTAATATATATCTAGAAGAGAATGAAATACCAATCGAGTATTATAGTTCTGTAATTTTTGAAGAAATCCTAACCGAAGACGTTCTCGTTTCATGCTCCCCATGATCATCAAAACCCAGCCTAAATGGCTTACAAAAAAAATTGGTGCGTTCGGGGGACCCCCGACAGAAACGAAGTTCGTTACGCGATACTCACACGCACACACACTCGTATATGTATAAATAGAAAGAGAGAGAGAATGTTGCATGGAAGGGCCATAACACTTTTTCCTTACGTGACGATTTCTACCAGTCAACTCAAACTCAAACTCAAAGCATTTATTTCAATTAAACCATTTACAGGCACTTTTGAATTGTCAAAGAGTCGGTCAGTTAGTCAGAAAGTTGAAGCTAGTCGCCCATTCCAAAAAGTAGATCTCTGTGGAGAAGAACGGGCAAGAAACTCCCAGGACACTCTATTAAATAAAGACATTACAAAATCCTGGGTACATTATTCTTGTTGCTTCTATATGTGAGAACAATGTGAAAAAAAAATAGAGACAATTCAAAGTATAAGATTTAAAATAAGCCTTGGCAGAAAAGAGATGACCAGTCTCAACCGACGGCGCCCGTTCACGAACATGACGCGTGGATCAGCACCATCCAGCTCAACCATTTTGTAGGGATCCGAATGATCCAACACACTCGCCACCATCGGCGAGACATTTAAGTAAGCATGACAAAGTCTCAACTGCCATGTCAACATAAAACATAATATAATAACAGAATAAACAGCCCCATGGTACTCACATTTACAAAAACTGAAAAAATGCTTCTAAATTATACAAAACTATAGTTTGCAATGTACTCGTATATATATACTATCAAAAAGAAAGAAAATCATTATCAAATATTGGAATATTCCACTGCAAACAGCGTTAAGGAACTTCGTTCCAAAACCTATAAGTACCTATCATTCTATCATCTGGTAAAATCGGGGTAAAATTAATTGCGTAACAAAGCGACTACGAACTTAAATTGTTTATAATTCTAATCAAATTACAAATTTCATTCTGAAACAATAACAGTTGTATGAACCCCATGAAGGAAAACCCACTATTTAGCTTATCAAAAAAAGGTTGAAACCTTCTTAATACATAGAGATGTGTTACTAATTCCCTCTTATGAGTGCTTGCGTAAGAATTGAATCTGAACAGGGTTTGTTTGTTGGTCAGGGCTAGCTTGACTCCTACCGACAGCACTGGCAAAAGACAGAATTTTGTGGAAAAAGGAGAGGGAGGCCTCTGGGCAATACAGGCTAGTCAGATAGATAAGATTAGATGGTTTGTTTACACAATTATTAGATAGTTTTAGAACAGGCTATAGGCTATGATATTACCCGTGCCCGCCCTACTCTGCGGAAAACAGTTTTCCTACATTGACTCAAGCAATTCTCGCAGAAGGATGAGTAACTTTCCTGGTATAAGTATTCGTTTAGATTTTTTCAGGACAATAAGCTGTTTGTGGTGGCGTGCCCTATTGTAACATAATAATATAGGACCTGTTAATAGTCATTCAAGAAAATTATAAGTAGATCGTGACTGTCGGCAGCAGTCACCTCATTAATAGTTTCTGTGTACACTCGCCTCATGAATATAGATATTTAGTAAATAATGCCACGTGTAACTATAGACCGACACGGAGTTAGAAAAAAACATTACCTTAAACAATTAAAAACTGCGTGATTAAAAAAATATGTGACGCATTTATTATTCTAACAAACTGTATTTATAAATAAACGATGAGCGAATGACACAACCCAAACACATTAAAACAACCATAAAACAACCCTTATATGGCGTTAGATTTCGGCATTCTTTCAATATCAATTTCCCTATGAATTTAATTAGCTTTTTATCTTCTCAGAAATCTATGACACCGCCATTACATACGTCAATTGTCGCCATAAACTGCCGATGGGAGCCGAAGACGACCGAATATAGACGAACGGAATCAAGTATGGCCGCACGCATTCCGATTGCATCTAATAACCTCAAAATCGAATGCAAAATGGCGTATTGAATAAATGACGCCGCTCCGTTTAGCATTCCGACATGCCATATGTGTGTACGCATTTTCATTTGGGGCCATTGTCTTGGCAGATATTAGTATTGATTTCAATAAATAAATTAATCGTATGGCTTCGAGAATAGCATTGGTTTGGCACGCGACGCGAGACCGACGATGAATCGATAAGTTCTCGATTGTGTGGCTATGGTCCGTCTGGTTATTACTGAGTTTATATCGTTTGACTCATGTAGGTAGCGTACGTGAGCCAGGCCGTTAACATCTATGTAATTTTCATTGTTAACAAACTAAGCAAATAGCTTGCAATTGTCTACTTAGTACATTACATGCGTGCGAACCACAAGCGGACTGCTCAAGCGAAAAAATCCTTTTTCACGATCGCTTTGGTCTTCGCCGATGCGACGACAAAGTTGGTACCTTCTTAAGAGATTCTTCACTGGTGTAAATAGTGATTACATAACAATCATCAAAGAAACCCGCAAAATCATAATCATCATCCGCCTAGGCTTTTCCCAACTATATTCGGGTCGGCTTCCAGTCTAATCGGATGTAGCTGAATACCAGTATTTACCATAAAAGCATGATATCAGGTTTTAAGCTGGGCAACGTTGGATAATGAATGTTCTCGTAGTTAGCAAGCATTGTAATCAATGCTTGTTACTTGTCTGCTTGGTAAGGCACCCTAAAGCCAACGATCGCCCTTCTGCAAACTTTCTGGTTACTAAGTAGCTTTTCACTATCTACCAAAACCGATGGTTATCATTATCAATATCTTCGACAGCCACCATTTTTGCCAACAGCAGTACGACCATCGAACTGCCAAGTGCCAAGTCATAGGTCTCGAGTTCAAAACCATGGCACGCAGAGTCAGAGGCACCTCAGACTTTTCGGATTCATGTGCGTATTGTGAATTCTCATGCACTTGCTTTAAAAAACGATGAAGGAAAACATCGTGAAGAAACCGATACTGACTGAGAGATATTTTTCGACGGCATGTCAAGCCAAGTCAGAGGTCCATGGGCGGCATAAAATATCTGACATTAGTAGTCACTAACCACACGAAAAAAGTAAAGCCAATATAGAGGTATGAGGAACAGGGTGTAAATTTCAGTCATCCTCTATTAGAAAAGGGAGGATCCTCTGATCAGACGGGTGTCGTGTCTGGTGGGCAACTGCCCAACGATTAATGTCGGGGAAGTTATATACATGTATGCTAATCGCGCGGTGAACTCTGCGCGAAGCACGATTTTGTGTGGGTCTTTAAGAACCGTTTTCAAAACTGTTTAGAGGCCTGAACATTGCCCATATTTGCTATTAATAGTTGAGCTGTCTCTTTCCACAAAAGACCAATTGACTCGTTTTCTACATAATTCTCATCCATATCCACAGAAATATCAGATTTGAAATAAATGCATTATACATCAGTATGATCACTAATAGGTACTTGTTACAAGCAAGTGTTACGGTTAGCATAACCTACTTGTTACCACTTGAGCACTAGGTCAAGAACGCTTGATCTGGGTGATTTATCTTAAGACTGAATCCTTAGCAAACACCCACGATACGTCAACACTTAGGAATAAATGATAAAATTAAATGGGGATTTTCCTGTATATCTTTTGTTGGGAATTTGTTATGAAAGTAGAGGTACGGTCATAGCATAATCAGCCTATAATTTTCCCACTGCTGGGACACAGGCCCCCTCTCTGTGAGAGGGAGTGGCTCACGCGGGCCCGGTGCGGGTTGGTAGATGTCACATGTCTTCGACGTTTTGGTACTAGGACATTTCCTAACGATATTTTCCTTCAACGTTTTGAGAGCAGTGGTGATAAAATAATTTACACAAAGTAAACCGCATGGCTAGGTTCGAACCTACCACCTACAACTCGTAAGTCGTGGCCGTTACCACGAGGCCACCACTGCTCTCAGTAGATACGGTCATAAAATGCTAAGGGCCTGTTTCACCACCTACGATTAAGTTCCTATTAACTTACTTGGCAGACAATTTCATACAAATTCTGCTCCATTTTTTAATTTATTCGGTAAGTAGTGGCTATTCAAACAGCGTGAAATAGGCCCTAAATGACACAATTATTTTACAAAACCGGGTAGAGTAAAAGGTGCTTAAAAAGTTATCCGTCCAGTCAAAAGATAGATTCTGATAAAATAAATAATTCAAACCCCTAGGCATATTAATTTTGTCCAAAATTCGGTAACAAAGGTAAATCCTGAACAAGAACTCTGAAGTAAGATGACTATTTCAAATGAATTCTCTTTTTTTTAACAGGGGCCAAGGCCCATGCTAATCTTGAAAATAGTCGAACAAGGAAATGCCCAGACAACTCATCATCCACCGACAACGATCATATCCGAATTTGTCAAAAACAACATCGCCAGAGACCACACAAGCTATCTTTTTAAAACATCAACAAAAAAGTCAAACAGCCGTTTCGCATTCAGCCTACAATGACAGCTGTCAATTGCAATTTTAACATGGAATATTGGCGGGAATGCGGAAACTCACCTTTGGATTTATCGAGTTTCGAAAATACTTGAAAGACTTTTAAATAAACCGCGCGAGACCGAAATACGGCGGCTGTCACCTCTACAAGAGAAAACACAATGTTCGCCAGTAATGCAAAAAATAAAAAAGATGGCGAAAGAGAAAATAACATTAATAATAATACTCTAAAAGCAATGGTTTCCTACAAGATAAAGCTTTTCTGTGTGAAAAATGGTAGTTTGTGGAACATGATAGCGATCCTTGTTTCTAACTCGAAAGTTTTCTAGCTGATAACCCCGATGACACTGGCCGTCAAGAAATTAGAAAAGATAGTGTTCGCAGAAGCGATATTGCAACATTCATGATGGTATTCTTTTTTCAAAATCTAATAAAGTTTCCGTTACTAATTTTAAATTTCCTTCTTGGAAGTCCGAATTTGTTGGCTTTATCATCGTCAATACCTATTTACAGTAATTCCTGACTTTAGTAACACCCCGTTTATTGGCTTATATTTATTATGGTCTTATCTCTTATAAACTAATATGATTGGCTATTGTTATTTTCAATCACAACAACTGAGTTTTGACAGCTGGCTAATAACTGACCAGAGAACTTTCTATTAGATGGTAGGTAACATTAAAAAATCTGAAGAGTCAAATTAAATTTAAAAAAATGAAAATTGATATATTTGAAGGAAGTAGCAGAAAAACCTCAAACGAGACGGATATTAAAAAAAAACATTGACCTGCGGGGTAATTGCGTAACACACTTACAATAGCAATGACTTTTATTTTGACAGTTCAACGACATTGTTGAGCACACCAATTTTTTAACATTTATTAAGCAATAGATTACCAATATCCTTCAAAATCATTCAGATTATGATTAATAGTGAGTTACGTAATAAGAGTGCCGCTTAGCAAAGCCAAATTGAAAAGACATTTTTATATAAACGTGGTCATAAATCTTTTTGATTGGTTCAGATTCTGATTAAAACTAGCACAAAGATCACTGTTTAGAAGATTTCCTGTTGCTAAGCGCCCATTACTGCACTACAGACCAAATCTGTCTTAAAATTTGCATACAACGAACCACATACCTACCTACCATAAATCACTAAACTAAATTAATATCAACCGATTACTCGATCTCTCGATTGCGGAGAATCGATTAATTCGTAATAACAATTTGTCGTCGCCAGTCATATCTATCGAGCACTCGCCTACTTACAATAAAATAATGTATTCGTCGCTCGATCCTACGTAGCGGCGATGCGTAGGCGCTTGCTGTGATTGACACGTCTTGATACTTGAACTGTCAAATTTAACATGTGTTTAAATTGACAGTGATGGGTACACGGTTCGGTTATGGTAAAAAGTGGTTTTGTTGATTAAAATGTTGGTGTTATTTGCACGTGTAAGACGAGATTGGAAGGTCTTAGTTCTTCTGTTGAGACTTATGTTGAGGTACTGTACTGTATCGATTTATTATATTTGTATTTATACAAAGAGGTTTTAATAAATTAATGATAGAGAGTTGCGAACCATTATGGTCTTGCATATTCATTTTGAAGAAAAATCTACCAATCACTGTTTTTATTTAGTTGGATTACTTACCACGATCTCGGAATCTACTAATTTAGTATCAAAACTTTTTATCCACAAATAATGAAACGCAATCAAAACTTGGTAAGCGGCATTTATATAGTTTCATACAAACTACATACTATAGTTAACTATAGTAGGACCGAGTGTCGTGACCCTATTGCGTGTGTGAGTCATGTTAGCGGCGCGTGCGCAAGACTTTGAGGTTTTAAATTTCGAATATTCGAATTTGCATTAAGTTGGAACGATAAGGCACGCCGTGATTGTATTAGATTATAAAATATGTACTGTAGGTACCTACATAGCGACGAAATCGGCACCGTGAATCAGAAGCTATAGTGGTTGTTGAAACAAGCATGAACTTTTATTTTTTACCTCTTTGGAAAGTCAAGGCAATCCTCAGTTCTTAACTCTGGATAAATTCAAGTCAAATTAATTAGAAAATATAATTAAAAGCAAAAATGTAAGAAAGTATTCGACTTACGCAACATTCATGGCCATGGAATGGAATTCAATATTCAAAAGCTCGTCTTATTTAATTAAAAACAATTAGAATAAAAATGTTGGATCTATGGTTCTGTAGTCCTATGTAGATGATTTTCTTATATCACTTCTTGTGAGAGAGGCTATCCACAGATTGCCAAAAACAAGGTTACCAGTTACAGTAATAATGATGAGCCTTTACAATTTATTACATCAAAATCCTATACATTATAGACAAAATAGAGGTGGTACGAAGTAACGAGTCTATTATGCGCTGCGTGGGCTCTATAAGTGTTCGAAGCTAGTTGTTTCAGTAATTACATAGTACTAATTGAAGTCTACTTAGACCGGTTAGGGAATACATTTGAATAATTTGACAATATTATTTATATTTTTGACGGTTCAAGGGTATTTTGTGATTGGTGATATCACGGATACCACCAACTCGCAATGGGCCAACGAGGTGAACTAAGGCCCACTCCTCCACAAAGACAGAAGGCTTGAGTCCCAGCAGTGGGAACACTATGGAGTGATTACGTATTACCAATCAATCAGTATTTTACAATGGTGTATCCTTTTTTAAAGCGGCATGTACATGCAGACCAAATACGAACCAAAATAGACTTGTAATAAATAATTCAATGTTTTAAACTCAGACCGATTTATCTGATTTTGCCTACACTAGTTCTCAAAATTCGAGATGAACAAAACACGTAAAAGATTCTAAGCATAAACAAGAAGAAAAAGGAAGACCTCTTAGTTTTAATAACAATATATATAAAAGATAATTCAGCTTGGTATTTTACTTGATTGCATCTCAACCAACAATGCGATTCCTGCCGAAGAAACCTAGGAAATCACCAACAATCCTCCAATTGAAATTTTTACTTCTAACAGATATCAGAACCACAGTAAACTTAACTGTACTTAACATACGGCACACGCATTTGCGAATTCTAATTACCTCAAACTAAACTCAGGGTCACCACGCCATTTTTGACCGCGGCAAGCGTTGCTTAACCTCAGTAAATCACACCGATATAGCAACTCATACGGCTGGGAAGCGTCAAAATTGACTATCTTAACAACATTTAATTTTAATTGTTTTTAACGTGGGTTCAACTGATAGATATCATCATAGTATTTAATTTTGTAATTATGTTTTGAAGGTTTAAAAAATTTAATATTTCGATTTTTAAAATTAGGATGAAAATCTGTTTAAATCAGCACGTTTTTCAAAGAAGATAAGTACCGTAAACCGAGGTTACTTTGATTAATATTGAACTATGAATGTCCATATCTTTTAAATTTGTGGGTGTAAAAAAATACAAAAAATTTCTAATTATCGGTTTTTTTATTGATATCGATTACTGTAATCATAAGTGAAAAAATATGGCTTGAAATTGAGAAAAAAAATAAAAACTGGCTGATAAAGTTATACGTAGAATGGGGGTTACTTTGATACTCCCGGTTTTATTACGTGATTACAAAGTAGCCCCAATAACAGTTTTGCAGCACAGTTATTTAGAAGAACAATACATTTACCTTTTTCAATTTAAAATCGTTGATGAATTCCTAGCGCGTCCTCAAAAAAAATTTGACAGTTCTTCAGTGTTGCTAACATTGAAAAAAAAACTACCAAATTGCGTTTCGTTTAACGCAATTCGCGATTTTATATGAATGGAAAATTCGATCAAAGTCAGCCCGTGATTCAAAGTAACCCCGGTTTACCAGTATATAGACCCCACGTCTCGCTTTGACCTTGATAAGCGTAGTTCGAAGTTTAAATGTAATAAGGGGGCCAGCTTATACTGGGTTTGTTGACAGTTTGACACTTACGTGCGGCTCTTCTGTACAGACGCCAGCACATCAAGTTACTACAATCTGTCAAATATCAACTTTATCGCTAGAGAATAAGGCTCAATGTTGATTGGAGTTGGTTGATGTGCTGGCGTCTGTACCTACCCTCACTCGTGTCACTACTTCTTGTGACATCAAACTTCCAAGAAACACCGTATAAAAATCTGCTTTTGTAACGAGTAGGCTGCTGTTATACGGCATAACAGGCACTTAAAGAATCATGCTTTCGTTTAAAAGTTATTTTTTCCGGGATGAAGAAAACCTTTCGCAGGCTTATAAGAGTTATAAGTCAAAAATCTACATCACCGATTCAATAGATCAACTTGAAAAGTTTGCAACCAGACAGACTCCTCAATCTTACTCGTATCTCAACTTGGAAGACCGAAGATTCATCCAAAAGAAAGGAATATACACGTACTTTGATGCCCTTGCCAATTGCAATTCGCAGGGCCTAAAATTCGGAAAACTTCTGCGTGATTTTAAATAAATGTAACTTCTGAGTCCTGCAATTCTTTGTGTTGTGGAAAATAAACAACAATTACATTTATTTATAAGTAGGAAATCATATATGCGCAGAACCAATTTTCCCAATGGTCTACCTCCCATAACGTAGAGATCCTTTTAAGATTTTCTTTATAGCCGCATCAATTTACTAACATACACTTCAACCACATGAAAATCACCCTTATTATCGAAGAATAAGAGTCAGTGTATCAGCAAATAGAACTTGGTAAGTTGGTTATCAGATGTGACAAACGGAATTAATTGTATTATTATTGTTGACGTGTGTAGAATGCTAATAATTGTTAGTCGGTTCGCTTTTTGTTCGTGTTTCCTGGAATAGTTTCGTGTTATTCCGTCAGTGTTCGGCCATCGTTCGGAGAATTCGGCACGGCATGAATATGTCTAGGCTTCGAGTTAACGCGAAACGCTATCCAACTATATCTGTTACTAGTGTGAATTTTGGAGCTGTTTTAATTTTGTGTGGTCACGTTTTCTTTGAAGAGGCCGATAGAACTCGAAATAACAGTAGCTATGTTAACGTAACAGATTCGAAATTCGATCTCACAATAGTTTGGTCTATGCAGGTCAATCATTAATATTGGTTGCACCATCAACCACCCGCAGTTTTAAGGCAACAGTCCCCATTTTGCAACCAGCAGCTTAATGCGATAGGGTAAATTCCATTGATTTTACTGAGTTTGAACCGGGAGAGAGAATTAAGTAAGAAACAAATCTCAGACCGAGCTCTATAAACGTTATACTTAGCACGTACTTTGGCAAAGCGTTATTTCTGTCACTGTCGCAGAACTGTCAAACTAAAAGTGCAAGATAGAGATAGGAACATGTCTAAGTCAAAAAATTAGATCAGAAACGTTTATAACAATATGTGCATCTTGAACTAAGAAAACTCAAAGCATGCAGTATCTATCAGCAAGCTATAGTGGTGAACATATCACACAAGAAATAATCCTCTTACTCATTCACTTAAATTACCACAACAAGAGATCATATTAAACGACACAAAACAAAACGATAAAGCCTCCAAACCCTTCATTAAATTCATATTTAATGGCGTCCACAAAAATATATTTATACATCAAGATTAATATTACCATTAGCAAGACCTAACCTTATTTAGAAGAGTGTAAAAACTTGTCTCTGGTCCCAAAATGGCGGCTGGGCGAGATAACACCAAAAACAGTAGCATTAGTTGGAAATATCCAAGATATGCCTTTTGAGGTACTCTTCAAGTGTTTTAATTATAAACATTATATGATACACGAACTTGGATTAGGAGTGAAAGGTGTGCGGGACCCAAAACACATTTATTTATGTCTGTTTTTCCTTACGAGGTGTGTTGTAAATGTGTATGCCCCTGCAGAAAATTCAAAATAGTTTATAGAAGAGTGATGTTAGTTCAAAGGCTATAAGCAGATTTTTTATGACTCTTATGCTGTTAAGATTTAACTCAAAAACGTTTGGCAAATATGGACGATATACTAACATACGAAAACTGCTTTATCAGAATTTGAATTATCACTTTAAGAAGTATCGATATACTCAGAGCATATATTTTTAGAGGGCTTAATAGACATTTAACTAGCCATAATCTGAAGCTACCAATGATAACAAAAATCGATTCGTTTTTGGAAATACTAACCGAGAATAACTCGTGCGTGAAATATCTACAGATTACCAGATAGAACGAGACCTGTACAATCAACTAAACGTTCTCCGTATTGACAAATACCGTACCATAGGTACCGATTCGTTTTCCCCATAAATAGTAAAAGTTGACGTGACCACACCGGCAGCCTTGGCCACCGGTAGGTAACCAATCACTCGTACATTCTATGCATCGATATTTTAGGCCAATTTATAGGTTATTGGTTTATTTTCGATACTTGAAAGACAATAACTGCAATGAACAACTCAGTTTTAACTGCTGGACGTAAATGTCATCCTACATTAGCACCGTCATTTGTTTTATTTGACAAATCGTCAGTATTCATTGCTGCTTATGTTTGGAACATTCGTCTTCTCGAAAAGTAAATCAAGGCAATGTATATTGTTGAAGTGTCTTAATATGAGAGTGTTACATATAATTGTTGCGAGGAAAGTAGTGGAAAAAATGTCGTGAGGAAAGTTGAAGGGCTAGAAGAGTAGGGGAAGACCAAAGTTACGATGGATGGACTGTGTGAAAGATGATATGGTTAGAAACGGGGGCTATTGAGATGAAGGAAGTATGGAAGAAGGCATCATGTTGCGCCAACTCTAAATAAATTGGGATAAGGGTAGGAGAATGATGATGACGAAATATTGTTGAGATAAGGGCAGGAGAATGATGATGACGAAGTATTGTTGAGATAAGATAGGGGCAGGAAAATGATGATGACGAAATATTGTTGAGATAAGGGCAGGAGAATGATGATGACGAAATATTGTTGAGATAAGGGCAGGAGAATGATGATGACGAAGTATTGTTGAGATAAGATAGGGGCAGGAAAATGATGATGACGAAATATTGTTGAGATAAGGGCAGGAGAATGATGATGACGAAATATTGTTGAGATAAGGGCAGGAGAATGATGATGACGAAGTATTGTTGAGATAAGATAGGGGCAGGAGAATGATGATGACGAAATATTGTTGAGATAAGGGCAGGAGAATGATGATGACGAAATATTGTTGAGATAAGGGCAGGAGAATGATGATGACGAAATATTGTTGAGATAAGGGCAGGAGAATGATGATGACGAAATATTGTTGAGATATGGGCAGGAGAATGATGACGAAATATTGTTGAGATAAGGGCAGGAGAATGATGATGACGAAATATTGTTGAGATAAGGGCAGGAGAATGATGATGACAAAATATTGTTGCAATTTATTTATCTTACATAACTCATGATAATAAACTTTGTAATAAAAAATTTAATGCAATTATACAAAGAATGCAATAAGAGGCCGTTAATAAAAACGCAATCTCTATAAAGATTTCCATAATTCATGTTATGTATGGAGGAAGTATTCTACATAATAACTGTGATACATAATAGTGACATCAGCTGTCTCTATTATGACATTGGCTTTGTGTGCAGCGAAAAAGAAATTGCAAAAAAAACCGAGCGAGCCTTAGGCCGCGCGAAGTTTGGACACGTTTTCGTACGTATTTCACTCGTGCGAACACGTACGAAGACGCACGAACGATCCGACCCAAGTACAAAGGGAGCACGCAGACTGAGTGCGAGTTCGTCGTACGTAAAGTTCCAACGTCCGAAAACTATCCGAACTTTTGGATTTTTCATGCGTTCAATGTGATATCACCGGAACACTACCTATTTGACGAAAAAAAAACGTATTCAGTTTGCGCACTTAATTCGTACGACCACAATCGTACGGTACAAATTCGTGCCCAAAGTGCGCATGACCATATAGTAGTCGCATATGATGTGTAACATGATACATGTATAATAGAAACATTAAAGGAGCGATTCCTCGTCAAGGTCGTTTCTGACGGCCAACTCTAGCACCGCGCGCGCTCATTGGTCAAATCAAATAGCGCGCGCTTCCCCGGCTTCCTGTTACACACTTCCGTCCCTTTTCACGAAATCACTCCCACAGATTTTCCACTTTACAGATTGCAAAGCGAGAGAAAATATGTTTAAAATCTAAAATTCAAAATGTTAAGTATAGAGCGTAATCATAATAGTATCACAAAATGGTGTGTTCAGTTACCAGACTGGTACAAATGCACTAAAATGATACGGTGTATTATTAATCTGTGGATCTTGGTCTATCAAAAATCAGATCAGATCTATCAAAAAATACCCTTTATCCTAGCATATATTTTAGTATACCGTGTCGGTGTGCGTGTATGACCCGTACCTTAATTACGTAATACATGATCAATCAGAATCTGAATCGTTTTGAAACAGATTGCTAATCCGTTGCTTAATAAGTCCAATAAAAATCTGCTCAACAACGTAAATAACGCAATGAATGATGTTGAACTGTCAAAATGAAACGAAGATTAGTCGTAATCGAAAATGTGTTACGTAATTAGGAAGAGGACATAAACAAAGCGAAAGAAGTATGTAAGGATCGTAGCAGGTGCTGTTCTATGGTGTCTGCCTACCCCCAAAGGAAAAGGCGTGAGTCTGTTAGCGTGTATTTTAGTATCCCAGTCGTCTTATCAATTTTGAAGCTCCGCGCAGACAGGCGCGTCGCGACACCGGTAAAACAATTTTCGTGAAGTTTCCATTGAAATTGTTCCACCAAAGTCGCGCCGCGTCTGCGGGAGCCTTCAATCAGGTTCCACCTTCAAGTTATCGAGATACAAACAAATGCATACCGCCTTTCCGCCAAACAAAAGGCCACTCCAACGCAAAACCTTATCACCGCCCTGACCTTATTGGCAAATCAAAAAAAGGCAGCCCTTCGCATAAGCGCGCCAATAAAAAAGCAATTTCAATAACATAAAGCTTCCTGCACATTCAAATCATAACAACATTACTCACTCCTGACTCAAGTTGAGCCTCCGCTTAAGGTCTTCATTTAATTAAGTACACTAAGTATGTACGGCAACGCGCTCTGATACAAGGATGTCATTATCGCAGTGTGGTGCCACCTTAAAAGGCGTGCAATTTAGCCAATTAATGATGGCAGGCTCAAGGTCGGAGCGGTTATTGAGAAAACGTGGTGTAACATAGCCTTAAGTGTGTTAGGCTGTCTACTCTAGAGGACTGAGGAGTTTGACACTTGCGGCCGACTTAATTATCTGTGCTCCTGGACCCGTTGCGTCAGACTGATAATTGATATCAGAACTTTTTTGAGGTGGCCATGAACCATTTGAGGTATTGGTATCTGAAGAAGAAGTATATTTTTCGTACAGGACAGACTTAAAGACTTAACCTATCGTTAACCCACCTAATTTCTGCTACGATGAATGTTCATAGAACATATTTCTTTATATTGATATGAGTCAAATAAAATACAAGGACTCATTCGACTTGTCCTATTCCAAATTGCTCCTATTCAATTTTCTTCGTTACTTAACTACTTTTTTAAGCTGACCTGCACCCTAATTGCGTAACAGACGATCAATCACAATCTGTTTCATTTTGACAGTTCAACAACATTCATTGCGTTATTTACGCCATTGAACAGATACATTTTTCGATCATAATGAAGCGATGGTTTAGCAATATCCTTCAAAATGATTCAGAGTATTATTGATTTTTATTGACACGTAACTTTCTTAGGAAAGCTGCCAGCGCCAGTTCTTGGTGATCATTTGTGTATTGTATACAGACGATCAGCAGATGTCTGCTGGGGAGTTTGTTGCGCCACTTCTTCTTCCCAGCTAAACCACTAGGAAGTGGTGAATGGCGGGCATTTTTAGGGGACTGTCTTATGTAATTTTAACGTTCGAAAAGTGCTGATCTCAGCCTAGTTTGAATAAATGCGTATACATTTTTGAATATAAATTCAAAAATTTTGACGCCTTTATTCAAACTCAATCGCAATCATATTTGCCATCAATGGCTCACCTCCCATCTTGCTCCGCATGCCCTGTCACCTGCACACCTGAGGACCTAATGGCAGCGTTAGCGAACGGTATCCGCGTTGCTGGGTTTGGGGCCAAACAAATTTAAAAAACTTAGAACATATATTTATGTATTTATTTCGTGTTATTTTTGCCATCGACAGAAGAAGAATCGCAATCATAGAATAAGCAATGCTTTAAAGATCAAGATGTTTTGGTTTTTTAGGTGATTCCTGTTTCAAGTCAAATATTATTGGACTATCTTTTACTCAAAGATAAAGCAAAAAAGGTGTCATCCTTGATTATTTAAGCGAAAATGTTCATATTCAGAAATATTATTAAAACTCTTTAAGAGTTCAATTTTGGGAAATTCCAACATATGCGGCGCCAGTTGGGTTAGAACATTATTATTTTCTCATACATTTAAGTGCTGATAATAAAGACTATGCCATCAATCGATAATATCTTGTAACACCACCACATAAGAAACATTTTAGCTCACATCTCTGAAGGTACAGCTTTGAACTATAACCCCCTGTAGGTACGATGATAAATCCGGGGAAACCCATGCTTTGTTTACAATTACTGTCGATATTAATTAATGAACTGACTGACGTCAAAGCATGGTGATAATGTACAAATATAGGAATCAGTACCTATTTATAATGACGTCGACCAAAAGATATGAAACGGGAACACGCCCGAGAGAAATGTTCAGAAAAATGACGTCTGTTGCATTAAAATATAAAATCTGGTGACGTAACAAATAATCTGGACCAATATCTTGCGGTTAGTAGTTGTATTATGGACTTTAAAATGGATCATAATCCAGGGTGTCAGGGACATCGACGCGAAGTCGGTTACCATGGATTCAGTAGGTACATGATTCTGAACACCCCGTTGAAATTTTTCGTCGGCTGTTTTAAAAAAAAACAGCTGTTTCATAGAAAAGTGCAATACCTACGCGGTCAAAATGTATGGAACAGCAGATTTTTTTTTAAATAACCGACGAAAATTTTCAACGGGGGGGTTCAGAATCATGTACTGAATCCATGGTAACCGGCATCGCGTCGATGTCCCTGCCACCCTGTATGAAAAGGACCTTGACAAAGTGACGAAAGTAACGCTATGTTAATAGAGTACGGCGTAGCCTAGGCAGTCAGATATGGCTATGCTACAAACCTTAACGATTCATAAGTGCCCTTGTTGGTTTATGTGAAATAAAATATTTTGAATTTGAATTTGATTAGCAAATCTTTTCAGTAAAAAACATGCGGGGCAGTCTTTGGAGACTGCCGATGGAAGTGAAAACTAAGTAACGCCATCTAACGAAAATGTCAGGAACTTATGTGGCTTGCTGTCAGTACAAGAACAAAAGCTGTAGCTCCATTAAAACAATTCCAAAAAAATAAAACAGAGTGCGCTGTCAACAAATTCTACTCTCCCTCCCTGTTACGAATTTTCGATCAGGTCACGTGTCCTGACGCCTTACGCCTGACGCGAGTTTAACATTTTTTACCCATCCCAAAAAGAGTGCACAACGCCGCTAAAGAAGTTTTCACTTCAAAAATGAACTGGATAGTTCATTTTTGCCTTCTGTAGGAGGATTCCTAGTCAGCTTAAGAAGGGATATAATCTTCAAATACAGGTCGCAATCTCATCGTAGCGACGAGAATCAATGTCAAAGATTTGTCAAAAATTTAGGAAAAATTTGAGATTAGAATACGAACGTTCTTAAAAATACGGGAAGTGCCCATGTTATTTTTAGATGGGAAAATCTGACCGATCCTGGTATGTTAACCGCAATCAAATGTAGTACCGTCAAAATAAGGAAACTTTGAGGTCGATGACGTTCGTACAATTATCCAATAGTACTTAAAATAGCATTAATGCAAGAGGTTCTTAGCAATAGCAAACTGCATTCCTCATTATCTGCTACTCCTCATTATCTGCGCAGCCTTTTCCAATCATGTTGGGATCGGCTTCCAGTCTAACCAGATGCAGCCTGTATTTTATACAGAGCGACTGCCTATCTGACCTCCACAACCCAGTTATTGGATGACACGATATACCTTGGTAAGACTGGTTGTCTTACAGCTGAAACAGTCCAAACTATCCTAAATTTTGAGCAGATCGTACAAAGAACAGTGAGCCCAAAGAATGTTATACTTAATTAATATTTTAGTTTCGGGACATCATATTCGGAATAACTGTAACAAGGAGACCATTATATGGTTAATATGTACGTAGATATAATCAGCTGCAACCACATAATAAGGCATTTTCATGGCACTAACTACTTAATTCCATAAACATATTTTTGTAGAAATTTACCTTTACGTTCATGCGGTTTTTAGAACAAATATTTATTAAAATGGCTAATGTGGTTTTTAAATCAAATATAAATAATAATTTAAACCTGGAATTAAACAGGGAAAATAAAATTAGGCTAGTAATTAATTTACTTCCCCTTACCGAATTGGGTAAGGTAGCGATATCCTTCTAGCTAGGGACGTGACTCAGTGGGTTTTATAGAACGACCACATCCTTATGTGTGGTCATCCTGGAGGAACAAGTTCAGACCAAACCACATCAGAATTTTGTAAAGGCATATACAGTACGACACAACTTAGATGTAGCATCGGCAAAATTCGTAAAACCGATCACCATCCGAACTGAGTGCGCCTTCAAAATCACTAATCGCCATTACTGCTTTAGGTGAAAATGATCTTTCGAAAACGCAATAACTTGTAAAGTCTTATAGCCAAATACATTCGTAAAATTGATATGAATGAATGAAAATTTTCAAATCTATGCTACATCTAAGTTGTCTCGTACTGTACGCATGAACGAGCACGAACATGGTGAACACGAACATCAAATACTTTTTTCCCATGTGCATACCTAACGAACATTTATAACTGACCTCTGATAAGGGGGTAATTGCGTAACACACATGTAATGACAATTCGATTTCAAGGGTTCAATTTTTTAACACTGTGTTCGTATAAACTTACGATCGTCGCGATCGAAATTCGTTGTTCTGTGTGGATGGTTTTCGAAGGAATTTGATACAACATTGCGAAAATTGTCGAGTCCATGGCTACTAAAGAGAGCGGGGTGGTTAAGCCAGAACACAAGTCGAGCTGTGTTCGTATGGTGTTCGTGTTCACTTTGCTAATTTACGTCCACACGTACGAAGCAAATGTTCCGTGTTTGATGTTCATGTTCACCATGTTTTGTTCGTTCGTGCGGAGCTTTTCCTTTCTCTAAAAGGAAGTGTTAAGTAAGGGCGCTTTCAATTTATGCGTTTCGTGTCGGACCGCTGCCGCACGCTCAATTTAGGCGTTCGGTGCCGGACTGCTACCGTACTGCAGCGGCCCGACAGCGAGATATAACCTGCGGCACGATAAGTGTGCGGCAGCGGTCCGACACGAAACGCATAAATTGAAAGCGCCCTAATACTTCCCGAACAGTACCCTATTACGTAATGCACGATCAATAATAAATTGAAATGAATTGAAACAGATTGTTAGTCCATTGCTTCATAAGTTCGAAAAAAATATTGAGCAGATTTTTTTTTCGGTACGTAATTAGGGTACTGGTTAGTACTTACTCAGAGTCTCGTGCGGCAGCAGTCCGACACAAAACGCATAAATTGAATGCGCCCTAAGAACTTACTAGGTAACTGTTAAGCAATGCTAAGTAACTTTAACAAAATTATATTTATTTCAAAATTAATGCTGCAGTATTTTCGACATAACGAAGGACTATGCTAAGCAAAGTGAGGTAATATAGAATATATTAAGAGTTTAAGCGGCGCTTGTAGTAGTAATAACAGCCGCACGGGTCGATCGATCAGGTTAAGCTACGCTTGCCACGGTTGGTTCGTGGATGGGTGACCATCTTTACATACCAAGAACCCTCCATGCCTCGGAAAGCACGTTAAGCCGTTGGTTCCGGCTGTCATTCTTAGATCTTTGACAGTCAAACAAAAATTTTGACATAAACCCAAAAGTCTGACAACCAGTCTTACAAAGGGGAATCGTATTACCCAGTAACTGGGTTGTGGAGGTCAGATAGGCAGTCGCTCCATGTAAAATACTGGTATTCAGCTGCATCCGGCTAGACTCGCAGCTACCCCCTACATAGTTGGAAAAAGGCTAGGCAGATGATGATAGACTCTTAAACATGCACCCTCTAATAAAAAACTCTAGTTTTATTTGGAAACCTCAAAAAACCTTTTTTTGACAACACTAACATTGACAGTAACAACTGACAACACTAATAAGATGATGTTTTCAGCAGGACACCGGATTTCCCTCTACGTCATACTGATAATGGTTTATTAATATATTCCTTAGTTACGTAAGTACGTCTGTCACAAGCATCTTCCTCAATACCTAACCGTCGTCGTCTCTAAAACATTCGCATATATGAGCTTAGAAACTGTTCAAAGCTAACGAATTTACGGAATTTTTTATCGCAGTACCTACTGGGGATTCCTGTCAAATGGTAATCCCATATTTGACCGATAAAAATATATACCATTACTCATCAAACCAGTGAATAATAGCTTTAAGAAGGACCAAGTAACTTTTGAGTTCGGGAAAAGAAATGTCAATCGAATTTGGGCCCTGTCACCTCGAAATAAGCTCGCTAATTTGTTTTGGTGTGTGCATATTAATAGTTGTAAAACTGCTTACTATTTACTAGTACATGCTGGCTGGCATTATTTTTTTTATTCGAGCTTTATTTCATTAAGAGCGATACCATCGTGCCACCCACGCTTAAGGTATAATGACTTGCCATATCTAACTCGCCTAGTAAGACGGTACAGTCGTGAACACAAGGCGTACCGTTAATTTTGACCTATTTTCAAGTCTTAGTCACATGTGGTTGTACCAAGCGGAAGTTATTATAAGTTTCTGTTAATTGTTTGAGTAAAAAAGTTATAACAATGTCATCAGAGTTTATTAAACTATATTTAATAGCAATAGCTAAGGATGTATATTGTAGAATAGTCATAGTTTTGTTATCTAGTATAGTTAAAGTTTATATATTATTACTTAAGTTAGTAAATACTGGTATTTAGCTGGATCTGGTTAGACTGGAAGCCGACCTCAACATAGTTGGGAAAAGGTTAGGCAGATAATGATGACTTTGTATATTCGTAGATGTTTGACAGTCGTTACGGGTAGTCAAGAGCCTAAAAGTATGACAACCAGTGTTATCAAGGAGTATCGCGGAGAGCAGCCGTTTCATTTAAAATACTGGTATTCAGCTACATCCGATTAGACCAAAAGCTGGCCCCAAGCAGATTGTATGACTTTGAATTTGTTGTAATTTATTTTATTTTGAAAGTACTAAATCACTGACTCCAGATTTATCAATAGAGTTATCTATGTGCCTATTTCAGGTAATTGTAATATGTTGTGCAAAATTAACAAAGAGGAAAACCACAAAACTAATAATGGTACTACTATCACTAATATATTTTTAGAAAAACAAATACAAGATAGACAAAAATATATTATTATATTAATACCAGGCTATTACTACAACACCTGCAAGGCCAAGGTCTCTTCTCATACAGAGAAGACATGGATGGCACTGATCACCACACAGAGTTCTATTAACCATAATAAGTCCAGGTTTCCTCACGACGTTTTCCTTCACCGATGTCCAAGATAAACTTGCAATAGTCTTAATACCTCTAAAGAAGGGGGAACAGAAGAAAGAGCCCAACATTCGATTTTCAAATAGGAACTCTGCCTTTTCTTTATGTCTCTCTCTCTCTCTCTATCTTCTTAGTTTAAGTGCCTAGATAATAATACAATTATAAACTTTTTGTTTTATGTAACTGAAAATGCTACATATTTGACAATAAATTACAAACGACACACACTTCATGGTGCTGTTTAATAAAACAGAAACTTTGAACATTGTCGGATTATCAGATTGTCGTCTGTCACGTTTCGGTGAGCAGCGATAGTCTAGTGGTGTGACCTCCTGACTGCCAAATTATAGGTCGCGAGTTCAAACCTAAGCCACGCACCTCTGAATTTTCGGACTTATGTGGGTATTGTATAATGATCACTTGCTTTAAAAACGGTGAAGGAAAACATCGTGAGGAAACCTGCATGCCTGAGAGTTATTTCTCGACGGCATGTGAATCCAAGTCATTGCCCATTGGCCCATGGGCGGCTTTAAAACTCTGACCAGGTTAGTCGCTAACCACACGAAAATAAGAAGAAGACCTTTCGGTTTAATTACGTCTAAGGCAGTTCGCCTTGTGGTCCAATTCACATTGTTTTTCAATACATCTTCGGTTTTTCTTGACTAAGAACTTTCGACTTTAAAATACTCATTAATAAAAATGCTAATCAATAGATAAAAAAAATAAAAACACTTGTTCGACCGATTATACCCTAGCTATACTACGTTCATTGCGTCGCGTCGTGGCGCAGAGTTCACGTCCTCGCCTCCTGTGTTTCATTTCTGACAGAGAAAGTTACGTGAGGTCACCGTGATTATTAGTCAGATAATATAACAAACAATTGACTAAAACCAGATGTACCATATTTTGTTTAAATACTATTGCCGTAAAGCTACTGAGAAGCCTGCACAAAAAGGTTCATGAATGAATACGGAAGAGAGTAGGTACAAACTGTCTTATGCCCGTTTTCACCTTCACTAAGTGACACTTAAATGAATCCCTAAATAAAAGTGCACTGTTGGGTTTTCAACGCTAGGCTCAGCTCTGAGAGTTGAAAATCCATCAACGCAATTTTATTTGTCGTATTGTGTCGCAAACCATGCAGTGGAAAAGTTTTCGGCCAACAAGATTTGAAATACTGTCGTGCGTAGCGACACGAAGACGACGAAGTATACAAGGTGTTTTTTTTATATTCCATAACTGTAGCTAGGATATGAATGAGACCTTATCAAAGAATCAACTGGCATTATATGTTTAATTTTTTTATTCATTTTTCTTGTAAAAAGCCTGAGGTGAAATATTAAAAATACACAAAGATTTAATTCAGATTATAATAGGCTGATTATAGTGATTATGCTTACAGGTTCACTGTCCAGGCTCCAGAGTGGGAATGGTCCTTACGTTCAGATATATTTCATACCCTATAAATGAATGAATGAATGAATTTTCATACCTTATATTAAAAAAAAACGAGTATTTCCCTGTGGGCTGTGTCCCATCACTTTTTGTAATGCTACCGAAAAGCATATATCAGTACTGTTGAAATAGTTGTAGAAATACGTAACAATTTCAAAGCGATTGCCATTTGTCTAGGACCTCTGGGCAGAAGATGACGATGGCTATAATGGGCATTTCAATCAATCTGCCTAGCCTTTACCCAACCATGAAGGGGTCGGCGTCCAGTCTAACCGGATGCAGCTGAATACCAGTATTTTACATGGAGCGATTGCCTATCTGACCTCCACAACCCAGCAACTGGGTAAAACCCAGTTAATACCCCTTGGTAAGACTGGTTTCAGACTTTCGAGCTTCTGACGACTCGTAACAACTGTCAAAAATCCACGAATGAAAGCCGGGACTAACGGCTTAACGTGCTTTCTGAGGCACGGAGGAGTCTCGATAAGTAAAGATGGTCATTCATCCACAGACCAACCCCGGCAAGCGTAGCTTAACCTGATGGATCGACCCGTGCCGCTGTTATTACTTAGCCACGAGGCCATTGAGACGGTAATGGACATTTCTATGATTCAAATAGATAGCTTCATCATCTACAAATATCATTAAAACTAAACTGACTAAAACAGACTTCCTAGTTAACCCAACTCACAGCACTGTAGAAGTCTAAGTTAAAGAAAAACACACGTACGGTCAGGAATAAAAGTCGATTGACACTTTTTTTTTTAATATCCTAAACACAACTCTAATTTAACATCAACAAATAATTTATCTATCTATCTGTATTCCCCAAGGGGTTAGGCAGAGATGTACCTAAAGTAAAACACAAAAAAATAATGGAGATTTAACATTAACCTGCACCACCCTAATTACGTAATGCATTTTCAATTTAAAATTGAAACCAATTGAAAAAGATTGCCAGTTCATTGCTTCATAAGTTTGACAAAAAAAATTGAGCAGATTATTTTTGTCGAACTTATGAAGCAATGGACTGGCAATCTTTTTCAACTGGTTTCAATTTAAAATTGATCGTGCATTGCGTAATTGGGGGGCTGACCTAGTCGGAATTATACGAAAAAATCGTTCAGGGTCAAAATGTCCAATTCTCAAAATGTCCAACGGTGTCAAAATGTCCAAATCCCAAAAAACTTTTTTATGTCCGTGCCAGAACGTGTTTCATTTTTGTTTTTTATTTCATTGCGCTTATATCGGCAAATAAATATCTACGACTAATAGGGTCACTATTAGTCGTAGATATTTATTTGCCGATATAAGCGCTGGGCGTTGGTGGTATGGCAATTGATATAAAACCAAGCAATCAATAGGTTAAAAAAAATCGGTTCAGCCGTTTGGGAGCTATGGTGCCACAGCCAGACACACAGATACACTCGTTGAACTTATAACTACATTATTTTGCGTCAGGGGTTAACAACACAAACTCCTTATGCAGGGAATATTGAAACCACCAAAATTATTTAGCGTCCATATTTATTTTAACTGACTTTCGTTGCTGACCATACTCACAGACGAGTAAGTAAGTTCAAGTAATCTTTGTGATAGCTTAATTAACTTGTTTTACTTACTAAGTATCGCCTTTACAAGCAAGAATGTAACATTACATATAAGGAACAATATTGCAAGTGCCGAACGACATAGTTTTTTATATTTCCACTCACATGTATGTAATACAAGTTTTTTATTTGTTTTATTAATGAATCTTTGTGGTATTAATTGAATTCTTATTATGTGTTGATAAAGACATTATATTAATTATAGCGACCCGCCCCTGCTTCGCTCGGTTTTTACGGATTGACAAAATAAAGAGATTTCTTTTTATTAAATATAAGTTTAATATGAATGTATCAGGTATACACATAAACCAAAAATATCGCTACCAATAGGTGCATTTGGGACAATATTTTTTATTTAAACGAGTATTCCTTTTGTTTTTAATTCAAAGAATTCAATCGCAAGGCATTTTTGGCAATTGGCATTATTGAGAAATAACACACTCATCACGCCTTTTTTCCCCAAAAAGTTGGGCAGAGGTGTACCAATAGTACACCCAAATTTTCAGTTATGTTTAAGTCCCATGTAATAGGGGGCGAGCTTATTGTCGCCGCTTATTGAGCTACATACCGGGCACAAATCCAGACAAATTAGGTTATTAGATAATGAGAAATCCAGCTTAAATATAGGTACCTACGAATAAAACGGATGAATTTTTTGATGCTCTATAATTATTTCCCCTCGTTTTTTATATACTTGTACATATTATTATTTTAAGTCTGTAAGGTTTTAAATTATGTAAATATTATCTTAGATGTTTAATCATTTAAATAATTTTATAGAGCTAAAATATATAGGTATAACGTAACTTCTTCCCCCCTTTTTTGTACATCGTATTATTATTACTATTTTAAGACTTTGTGTATAAGATAAGTGTAGGTATAATAAATAAATGACTTCCAACTTCAAATAAAACATATTTTTTTTAAATGATCAAACTGAAATGAAAACACAATTTCTTGAATTATTTGCATACACCAAGAAAATAATAAGAAACGATTCATCAAGTCATGACGTCAAGAAATCTAATTAATTATTATTTATTTATATATGTCTACATATCTCGGGACCCTGGGGTCCCGGACCTTTGGAAGGCGTACGAGAGGCCAAAGCCAACTCGCAGAGGCCCGTTAGATGTGCTTAATGAAATGAGGCACCAACCGGCGATTATCCCTGTATGCACTATGCAAGTGCACCCAAGGACAACCCCCGGTTGGTGTAGGACTATTGCATGAAATGGAAACAAATTTAATGGACTATGGGTTTGGGTGGCTAAAGTTGACTGGTGACCTGGAACTATGGAAGGACTATGGCCCCTGCCTGATCAATGTTTTATATATACACGGATAAAATGGCAGGGGGTGACTTGCACACTCAATAATGGGCCCCCGAAAACGGTCGCTTGCACAAAGTGTCGTAGCGACAAGGGGGCAACATGTCCTGAGGTGTTTATGAGGAGTGGAGCGGTATTCCACGGCTATCAGGACAATCCCGGAAGTACGGTCAAGATCCCTACCTATAATCTTACTGGAATACTTCCTTCCTCCGAGCATATTTGCTCTTGCGAATCTCCACTCAAGCCGGCCAATTAAGGCAAGAATGAGGTGGGAGCTCTGTTCCTCGTCAGTGTTCACTTCAGCCGGCTAATAAAGGCAAGCCAGAGATGAGGAACAAGATTTCTCCCGGGAGATAGGGTCCGTGGGGTCGCTACTGCCCAACAGCTCGCCACATGCTGCCCTGCGGTTTTCTGTATCTCTCTTGGTCTGGCTCCTCATTCTAGACCTGTTCCGGCAAAGTAAACTCTACCGGCACAGACCTAGAGTTTGGAGCGCGCATAATTATTATTATTATTAATTATTTTAAATGATGCGAGTCTCTGTAGCAATAGTACTGGCAACTAATAAATATTTTAAAATAGATATTTAAATTTTGAACTGTTTACAAGATTGAAAGTTTTCTGCTGAGTCATCCGGGTTTCAATGCCCCGAACTTTTAGACGTGGTACATAATTATGTAAATCTTTTGTTGAGTTTGTCGTTATTATTAAACATTTAAATTCTAAAGTAAATAAAAAAATAGAAAATGACGAATAATAATTTTATTATTCTATATGAATATTAATTACGTGGTGTATTTTTTTTCCTCTAAATCATAAAATAAAGCATGATATAGGTATGATGTGAAGAAATCAAGAATGTCACAATTAAATTCATTTATATACATATTTACATTTGTAAAAATACGTAAGCCTTCATATAATACATGAGTTCCTACTTTTTATTTATATCATTGTTAATTGTTTCAATTTATTGAACACGTAATGGGTATATAATTTATTTTATATTATTTGTTAAATTAAAATTAATCTTGTGTAGGTCATGTTAGTAAATAATTGACCAAGGTAAAACATTTATCATACAGATAAAGGAAACAAAAATGTTTATAACCTCAAAAAAAAATACTATCTGTTATAAAATAATACTCGTGGGTACCTAACACAAAAAAAAAACATTTTCTCGTCGATTGAAAAACGTTGTGCATGACTGTACGCTCACAACAACAAAAAAATAACTATAAAAACGAAAACTCGACGTTCTATTTATAAAATTCAAAATCACTTACCTAGCATTTTACTCAAGTCAGCATTATGCAGATCGGGATTCTCGTCAGCCAGCTTCTTTCTCTCAACCTTCGCCCACACCATGAACGCATTCATCGGCCTCCTTATTCTAGCCTCCTTTAGAGCCTTAGCCTGGCCCATCTTGGTAGTGAATGGGGCCCTAGCGTACTGCTGAGTGGAGTAGTCCCTGCCAGTATCATAAGGGCTTCTATAGTCATACTGCGCTCTATAGTCCAGGCCATAAGGTAGGGTCGACCATACTACAAGTTCAGGACTCGTTTGTTCTTGCACTGAGTCGGTACTGTTCTCGACGGCTCCTTGCACGTATTGTTCGTAGGTACGGTGGTACGTAGGGGGGGATTCTGCTATGCCTGCTCCTCCGGAATCCATCATGCTGGAAAGAGAAAATTGGGATTAGTAAGAGACTTGATTACAGGGTGTAAGAGAAATTGACATAAGGTTCTAGACTCAGCAGCGTTAAAATGTACCGACGGTTATTTAAAAAAAAAAAAATCGAGCAGTCTTTGGGGACTGCCGATAGAAGTGAAAACTAAGTAATTTTTTGATTATCGCGTTGATGTCTTTCGTTAAGTAACTTTTTGATTCTCGCGTTGATGTCTTTCGTTCGGGCGTCACGTGACGATGACGCGAGTTCCATGATTTTTGTTCACCCAAAAAGTGCCTAAAGAAGTTTTCACCTCAAAAACGAGCGAGCCTTACAGTAGTCGCTTATGAAGTGTAAAGCGCAGGCCACACCGCCAACTTAGCGGGCGGAGCGGGCGGAGCGGGCGAAGCGAACGAAGGAAACTATACAAACTACGCGAAATATTTCGCTCGCGGTGTGAACCGAAGTATGTAAAGAGGTGAAACGATGTTCGCCCGCCCGCCCGTCAGCTGGCGGTGTGGCTTGCGCTTCACATTTGACATCTTGGCTAACAGTACCAACCTCTCGGAAAATGGGTTAGTACCATCTGACGGCAACTCTAGCACCGCGCGCGCTCATTGGTCAAATCAAAGCACTTCCCCGGCGTCCTGTTACACACTTCCGTCCCTTTTCACGAAATCACTCACACAGATTCAAGATTGCAGGAAAAGGAGGAGAAAAATTGTACACACAAAAAAAAAATCTGTTGTACACGATTGTATAATACAGCAGATTAAAAAAAAACATACGAATAATGTCCATTTTCCATTTTTCCATTTCCATTTTTTTTTGTTTGTTGACCCACAACGGGGAAGCTCTTGGCCTACATCTCACCTGATGGTAAGTGATGATCAGGCCGAAGGTGGAAGCGAGCTTCACCCGGAATCCTCAACCACAGAAGAACTGACTATCTTATCTCTAACTGCCGAAACACAACAATGCTGTTAACATTGTTGTTATGGCGGCAGACTTAGATAAGATAGTGGTAGCTAGCCAGGCGGACTTAGAACAAGCCCTACCGCCAACCAAACCGAGCAGAAAATTTTGCTCCCACTGGGAATGGAATCCGCAGGACCTCTGGGTCTGAGACAGGTGGCTTAATCACTAGACCACAGAGGTGGTTAAATGCTGAGGAGTCTAGAATCATGCGCTGAATTCATGGTAACGTTTGCACGTCGACTTCCCTTACAATGAGTATTAATCCGTTAAAGCTATTTAGATGTACATGTACATTATTGTACATGTACACAAAACAAGCCATAAATCTAAACTGCATATTTTTAGACACTATGTTGCAAATCTTCCTAATTATAATATTCATATTCAATAATTCCTTCCTTGTCATAAATATTAATAGAAACCTAAGTATTTCAGCAGATTATGAAATTCACGATGAATTTGTTCATTTACTGTATTATTTTAGTTACCAGTCACAACAAACAGGTACTTATGTATTAAATACTATAATAAATAATATGACATACAGTAAATAGCCTAAAAATATAAAATGACCTAATAATTTCAAATGCACTGAGCATAGAAGATGTCCTCATTTGTCCATCTATTAAAAACCCAATGTAACAGGGATGTTGAATAGGGAAAAAAACTATTTACACCGTCAGTCAGATAATAAAAAAATATTATGTTAGTGAGGAAGAACCAAAAAGTTCGAAGACTGTAACATCTACCAACCCGCACTGGGCCCGCGTGGTAGATTACGGCCCACTCCCTCTCATAGAAAGAGCAGGCTTGTGTCCCAGCAGTGGGAACTTTATAGGCTGATTATGGTATCCTTAAGAGTCTATAAAACCTCAAATTGTTTAGCATGATCCTCCGATATATTGAAAGAACTGCAGCATTAGTTTTGAAATAAATACCTATATGGTTAATGTTAAAAAACACGACTCCATAAAATATTCTCGATAGAAAAAAAAAACCTCCAAACTGAACAATAAACCACTGGTTTTAAAAAAACACTTCAAAATTAGAATATGAAACTTTGCATAATAACCGAACTAACTATAAAGTACTTACAATATTTTTTATTTATCATTACTTTCGCAGTAAAAAGAAATAACCTAAACTATTGGCACCTTGGAGCCTTCTCCCGCCGCCGCTGACTCTCGCTCTCAGTCAGTCCACCAGCAGTATCGTGCGAGCGAGTTATGGAGTGAATTTGAGCTGAGGTATCATGGACTCAAGATTTCAAGTACCGTATTATCAGCATCTAAACATGGGCCTCTCAATGACAGATAGGGAAAATTCGTGGAATATTCCTGCACGTATGTACTGTGACACAATTTGTTGTTTGTTACCTATATTATCAGACAGGAAGATGCTGCACCGACAGGTGACGTATTTTTTTTTTTGGGATAACCTCAAATATTACGGAAATTCAATTATTTTTAGGCAGTGTATAGAGTGCCACCATTGGCACTCTATCCCTATCGGATAAAGTGCCACTACAGGCACCCTAGTAACACCGCCTCGGCCCGGCTCAAGTGCCGCAAGCATTGGATTGTCATTGTCACTGTCACTAAGTCACGTCACTTGGTATTTTGTTTGATTGTCGAGGTTAGATCGCTGTAAAACACCACATTCCCAAAACATTACATTCTCTTGTGCCTAAAGGGACCCTGGCACTTCGCCGGCCGCTACCGCGGCACCGCTCGCTACGCTCGCTCGGCTCGTGCGTTGTGTGGTCACAGTTCTAACCTAACCTAACCTAAATAACAAGTGACAGTGACAATGCAACGCTCACGGCACCCTAGCCGGGCCGGGGCAGTGACACTAGAGTGCCACAAGAAACTCGCGGCACTCTATACACTTCGTTATTTTTAACCGCCTCTGTGGTCCAGTGGTTACACCACCTGTCTCAGACCCAGAGGACGGTTTCAATTCGCAGTGGGGGCAACATTTTCTGGTCGGGTTTAGCTGGTGGTAGGGCTTGTTCTTAGGCCCCTGTTAGCTACCACTATCTTATCTAAGTCTGTCACCATAACAACAATGTTAACAGCATTTGTGTTTCGGCAGTTGGAGGTAAGATAGCCAGTTCCTCTGTGGTTGAGGATTCCGGGTGAAGCTCGCTTCCACCTTCGGCCTGATCATCATTTATCATCAGGTCAGATACAGGCTCAAAGCTACTACGGGTTAGCTCGGTTAAAAAAAAAATATTTATTTTAATCAACTTATTAATACCAGCCTGCAGGGCAAACGCTTGCTCGAAACGGGTTGGTGATTTCAGACTTATACATATTAACTATTTCCTCACGAAGTTTTCCTTCACCGATGTCATGTGACCTACGATAAATTCAGAAAGTATATGGTTTGAAAAAGTCACATTGCCCAGATTTGAACCCACCCTCGTGCATGAGAGGTGAGGCCTGAACCACTGCGCCATTATGACCTAAAGGTAATATGTAGGTAGATATGTATAAGCACAGGTTATGTAAAACTTTCTAATTTCCATATTTAATTGCTGCAGAATGATTTAAATTCGTCAATTTATACGTCATAGTAACTGAATTATTTTATATAAATGAATTCAAATCATGAATTGAATTGCTTATGACATCATTGGTAAATATTTACAACTAGCTTTTTCCCGCGGTTTCGCCCGCTTGGAAGTCGGAAAATATCCCACGGGAACGTACTACAGGGATTAAAAGTACACTATGTGTTAATCCAGGTTATAAACTTTCTGTGTGCCGAATTTCATCCAATTCCTTTCACCGGTTCGTGCGCTAATCCGGAACATACATCCAGACAAACAGACAAACGGATAAAAATGCTTCGTTAATATTTTATTAATATTGTAAGTATAGATATTGCGGCCTTTAATATTCTTAGTCAGTTTCGTTTGCATCAGGTATGATAAGTCTCGATTTCGCTCCTCATATACGCCTCCCACATCGCAAGGTTTCAGGTAAAGTGTCAAACCAAGCTATGGAATTTGAAAAAATCCACCCGTTGCCGTGGTGTCGTGTGCTTCGATATCGCTTACCGTTAACATACCGCTATTGCAGGAAGCGTGGTAAGAAGAGCCGGCAAGCGATAGTGATCGTGCTAATCAATCGACACCCGTAATGTGATTCGACTCGTCTACCGGTAGACTGTTGCTAACTCTATGGCTAAAGGGAACGATGAAGTCGACAACTCGATTTAAAAAAAAAGTGATTTGAAAAAAGAACGAGTTTGGAGCTGAATCGACTGTTGCTAACTCTATGGCTGGAAAGAAGGAAGAAGTCGATACTTCGTTTTTTTTTTAATGATTTGAAAACAGAACGAGTTTGGAGGAACGTATTGTGCTGATACCTTGTATGAATATTTAGCAAGATTGTAAAAACAACGATAACAAGAATAGAAAAAAAAACAGACTACAATTGAAGTAAAAAAACACATTGTGAGCTTAAGAATTTGAACTAAACACACATTGAGAAAAGATTGGCTAGCTAGAAACACATTAGGTACCTAAGTAATTTACGTAAAACTAGAAATATCTTGAAAAATAAATAGGAATGACTGGAGACTAACATAACTTATGCACATAAACGTTAGAGTTCAGTATAGTTTAATCCATATGTTCGCGTTACGTTATTATTTACAGATAGATAGGTACACTATTACATGTGCAATGTAAAGAGGATATTTGGCAAAAGTTTACTATAGGTTGTTCGGTTTTCATGAAAATTCACACCACTAGTTCGCTCCCCTTTGGCAACAGATTTCGACAATGAATAAAAAAAAATTATGATGACGTTCACCACTCGGTAACTACTAAAGAAAATTTAGGCGCTTTTTTGACAGTTTCCCTCTCAGTGCTGCCACAGTGAACGTCAGAAAACCTCATAACCACGACCAGTCGGTCAGTTTACGTTAATCCAAGCAATCAATGTAATCAGCCTAAGGTATTATTAGAATGAATCAGTCAAATTGCGTGTTTACCGACTCACTGCAAATTATCCTGTTGTCGACACTCAATCAAGGTTCTAAGTCTTGATTAATTAGACAACGTGATCATTGGCACTTGACATAAAAAACTTGATTTTGTTCTATTTTCTTAAGAAATTTCGTGTTTAGACTAGAAATAAATACTTTGCAGCTTTTTTGTCCAATAGGCAAAGGTGAAATGAAAATAAATTAAATTGTTTATTCTATCGGAATCACGTTTACACAACACTTTAAAAAAAACAGTTTTTAACATAACAATTCTGAAAAGAAATAGCGACACAAACTTTCCGGTAAGTCTCTTTTAAAGTCCAGACATAATCTTGGTGAGGCCATAAGTATGAGGAACATTTAGATTAGTGTCTGAAATGGTCTTTGGTCTCCCCTTTTAGCATTCCACTGTTCCCTGTACTTTGCCTTATCAGACTGAAAACTCTGCACACATAAAATGACATTTGATCGCATTTTCTTTAATTTTGACTTTTGACAGTTCAGCCACGTTCATTGCGTTATTTACGTTGTTGAGCAGACGAATTTATTAAACCTATGAAGCAACGGATTTGAAATATCCTTCAAAACTCTCGGATTGTGATTGAAACTGTGTACCTAACGTAATTAAGAACGCGGCGACCTTTGAATTGTCCATACAAACGTAATACCTAAATCATTTCCAATTCGAGCATATTTCCACCAAATAAATTTGATATTCGGATTGAGACAATAATTATCTAGGCTTCCAATTCTTTTTTTTTTCAAAAACCTACCTCTACATGAAGTATTAGCGAATTGCATTTCGTACATTTTTACAGCGTAAATGACTTGTTTTCATATTGTTTTTTCTTTATTATAAACAACAATATTTGTAATATTGTTTCATCACAAGCATAGCTTATATTATCAAGTTACAAATTATAGAAAAAAAATTGGAAAAACATTAAGTTTTCATTCATCATTTTTGGTATTACGGAACACATCCAAATTTCTCATAATTTCAGATAGCTAGTAGTGCTATCGCGTCAAGCAATAATTGTCAATGTGTGTGTGCTCCCTGTAGGTGTTTATCGCTCCGACAGGCACAAGGCACACTAACGCAACGTGCTTGGTTGGAGTTCGTTCATAGTATTTTTTGTCAACTTTAGACGATTAGGTACTTTACAGTGTGCTGTACCTGTACGCGCGTACTTATTTGTTTGCTAAATTGTATTGTATTTGTATGTAATATTTCTGACACTCCTCTTGACTTGACCTATTTTTAACCGACTTCAAAAAAAGGAGGAGGTTCTCAGTTCGTCCGATTTTTTTTTTAATGTTTGTTCCCGGAATACTCGAAGACGGCCGGACCGATTTAGAAAATTATTTTTTTGTCAGAAAGGGTATACTTCACAGGTGGTCCCATTGTCATCAAGTCAAGATTGGATGATGGAATCCTGGAGAAGTCGAGGGAACTCTTGAAATATTACAGGCGCACCTATAGCGATTTAGGTATTTTTTATAGTTACTCTTGAATTTAATCTCGGAAAGCACCATTTAGTGAAGTGGAAGTGATGATGAAGACCACAGATGGCCACCGGAACTTATCAATAATACGTATTTCACGGGTTGCGATTAGAGAAGATTACTTTAATATGGTTGCCAAGCAATTTATGCCCGTCACAATACATAGGGTGAAGTGGAGTTAATGGTGAAGTACCAGGAGAACTCCTCAACAATGAACGTCCCTGCATCGGGAAAAGCAATATTTTGTAAAAGGTGATAAGCAGTTGACATTAGGCTATTGTATCTTAGATAAATTACAAACCGACCCACTAAAAAGGAAGAAATAAATTTTTTTTCACTCTTCTTGCTCAAAAAATCCGTCATTGTAGTGTACCAAAGCGGAGATAAAATAGCATATCATCCTCTAGGGGAAAAAGTTTTTTTTTAATTTTTGTCTGTTTCCAACGAGCCTACCACCCATAAACGAAAAAGTCTTTGTTTGATCTATATAATTATATTATATAAAAAAGAATCCCTATTTCCTTGATCACGGCATCACGCGTGAACGGCTGGACCAATTTCACTAATTCTTTTTACCCGACTGCCCCAGAAGGAGGGTAATGTTTTTCGAGAGTATGTATGTATGTATGTATGTCTATTTCTTTGGCACGCGGCTTTAAACGGCTTGATGGATTTCGACATATGAGGTGTCGTTAGATTCGTCTTAATTGTAGAAGTGTCATAGGCTATATAATATTTATATATTGCATCTGCAAATACAAAAAAAAGGGACGGGAAGGTTTAAAAAAAAAAATTATAACAATATTGGTATCAAATAAAAGCTAGTAACGAGTCAATGCCAAATTTTGATTTTTATTAATAAAACTAAAAAGCTTGAAATAAAGAAAATTATTCAAAAAACAAAAAACCCGACTGCAAAAACACATAACTGAAAAGAGAAAAACAAGCATTATAATCTATAGATTTTTGAATAATTTTCTTTATTTTGTTGTTTGTTATCTAGTAAGGAGATGGTTCTTAGGATAGGTTGGTGAAGGTAGGGTAGGTAGGTAGGTAGGTATGCAAGTAGGTAGGTATGTATCTTGGTAAAGTGGGTATGTAGGTAAGGTAGGTAAGTATGTATGTATGTATGTAGGTAAGTAGGTACCTACCTACTTACCTACATACATACATACCTACCTACCTTCCTACTTAGGAAGGTAAGTAAGTAGGTAGGTAGGTAGGTAGGTAAGTAGGTAGGTAGGTAGGTAGGTATGTATGTAGGTAGGTGTAATTAGGGTAGGTAGGCGAACCGTAGATGAGTGCATACCCGTGCGAAGCCAGGGCGGGCAGCTAGTTATTAATATTATTCGATAGGTACCTACTTATGTGTCTAAAGAGCCTCAGCTATGGCCTCAGCGAGTATTTTGTAGTTTGTAAGTTACACAATTGACATAAAGTTCATTATGTTTTGACCCAATTTCGTGCCAAAAACTCGCTTCCATTCCGTTCCTTCTGCGCCAATGTAATATGAGCCGTAGCGTGGTGAGTATTGGCCGAGACGGTATAAGCTAGTTGCTCTCCGTACGCGACGAAGCCATAGCCACCACCAAGTTGTAGTATTGTAAGTACCTACCTATCATAACGCGGTTGTACGAAGTTTTGTCATGTCATGTCACTGTTCCTTTTCTTTACTTATGTGACCGAGCGGGCGTAATTATTGTCTCAAGGACACTATTGAGAACACTGCTCGCTCTAAATTGAGTTCGCAATGTATTTGCCAAACATGTAAACAAACACGAGTTTTCCACTTAGGCAAATATGAACTTTATGCTAGTGTAAATAAAGTTGATTTTAGACTGACTAGTAATGTTGAAAAAGTCATAAAAAAAATATGAAGTTGTAGCGCAAACTGAACCTTATGTGTAGTCCATAACAGTTATTTTTCCAAAAACTCGTGTTTGTTTAGATGTTTGGCAAATGAACTGCGAACGCAGATTTTTATTTGTCGGTGCAGCAGCGGTGCGAGTGACATCAGTATGTCTATGTTCGGATGATGAAAATATACCGCCACCACGTGTCGCTTGCACTTACGCACATGTCGGTAAAAAATTATGCAGAGCTGCTTGTGCCGTCGCAAAATAATGTCGAGTTCGCCCAGGTTCGCACCGCACGGGCTGTTATTTTCCGCGGGATTTTTTTTTCGCACACTGGATTTTCAACGCGTGTTTTTTCAACGCGCTAGGACGAGAGTGTCCCAGCGCGTTGGATTCTCAACGCTCGGCTCAACACGGAGAGTTTAAAATCCAGTGCGAGACCACCAATAAGAAGTGGAGACCACTCTAAAGGAAATAAATAAACACAAACAGACTTAAAATAAATAATGACAATAATAATAGATACTTATCCCTATAATTTATATTTACGCGACGTGCGTATGACTACTCTAGCGTCGTCCGTCGGTCCGCCGATCTACCGTGCCACAAGTCCATGCTCGATAACGAAGTATAGGTACCTACACTTCGCGTCAAATAACTTTGCCGCTCTGAAGTTAGGTTGCGCATGCGTACCTACTGGCATGCGCGCAGTCATATAGAGTCTACTTCAGAGCGGCAAAGTTACCTCTTCTTTCTACCTACCTACCTACCTTATTTGTATGACGTATCTACTAGCTAGGTTTTATCTACAAGGCCTTCTATCTTGAGATTAGTCGAGATATCCTAAAATATTGAGACATCGGCATGGTAAAGAAATTTCCAAAAAACGCATTACTAGTCTGTACATTCACTAGCGATTCCCCAAATTAGTCAACAAAAATAAAGCAAATAATGAACATACCTAATGAGTAATAACTCATAATAAAATAATATTTATGATGTCGACTCGCTATGAATGAATGGCATACAGTACCTACATCTAGTATTATCCGCTCACACACACTGCGAAGCGCGCCCGTAATCTGTGGCCCCGCCTTCTTTTGTCGAACAGAGATAGCAATATTCCAAACGCATTTTGCTCACGTCTCGAGTTTGCATTTCGTGCCGTAGTACGTCGGCCTCTTAAGGTACTGGCTCGCCTAATACCACTTCTGCCTAGCAAACTTAGGTATTGGCCTCATTTGACAATACGCTCCAAAACAGAAACCGTATGACGTATTGGGTCGCTCTGGGTCGCTCCATAAATATACACGGTGGCAGGACAACCACGCGAAGCCGGTTACCATGCATTCAGTACATGATTCTGAACCCCCCTTGAAATTTATCGTAGGTTATTAAAAAAAAGAACTGCTGGTTCATAGAAAAGTGCAATACCTACGCGGTCAAAATGTATGGAACAGAAATACTAAACGCTTTGAAAACGATTGTCACTTGTGAAAACCCTCTGTGCAAGGTGATTGAGCACTCTTAAGGCTCTGGATTCTTCTGCTGAGTATTCGGGGTCCTAAGTAAGACTGAAACTGACTAAGAAACTCTTCTTTAAATTTCCATCCAAAAAGAATTGAAAATCTTGACCATTTGAAATAATACACTCGAGAGCAATGAATCCGGGTCACTTAAAGAATGTTAAAAATCTCGGAAACTAAAAATGATAGGTTAATGCAATAAATTGTATTTAATAGACAATGTAATACTCCTTAAATGAAAGTAAAAAAAATATGAGTCACCATACATTTTATTAACACAAAATTACATAAAGAAAAAAACTGCTGATCTCTCCTTAAAACAAAAATAGGAAACATGAAATTTTTGAACTTTATTACGATTTTCTTGAATTTTAATACTTCGTATTGCCTCCTCGTGCTTCCATTACTGCGTTTACGCGGTTTGGCATGCTGTACACCAAGTTCCTTATACGATTTTGGGGAATATTCTCCCATTCCTCTGTGAGAGCAATTTTGAGCTCACGAAGCGTGATTGGGGGAGGGTTTCGTTGTTTTACGCATCTGCCTAGCTCGTCCCAAGCATGCTCGATCGGGTTGATATCCGGGCTGCGCGCTGGCCACTCCATACGAGTAATGTTCATCTCTTGAAGGTAGTCATTCACAATCCTACCTGTATGAGGTCGGGCATTGTCATGCATAAATATAGCATCCTCACCTAAATTGACCATAAATGGACCAACGTGATCATTGAGGATTTCTTCCACATATCTTACGCTAGTTAAAGAGCCGTTTTCTATGATCACCAGCTCTGTGCGACTTTCAGAAGAAATTCCGGCCCACACAAGTACAGACCCACCACCGTAGGCTACTTTTTCTTCGATGCATGCTTGCTTGAATCTTTCCCCTGGTCTTCGATACACTCTGTGTCTTCCATCGTGCTTGTAGAGCATAAATTTTGATTCGTCGGAGAACATAACTTTTGACCAATCTTCAATACTCCAATTTACGTGGCTCTGGGCATATCTTAGTCTTGAAATACGATGCCCACGCTCCAGTTTAGGGCCGTTTGCAGGTCTAAGGGGTTTTAAGTTAGATTCAGCAAGCCGACGTCTTACTGTCCATGCACTTGGGTTACTTCCTCCGAGGCGTCGAAACTGATTTGTGAGTTCAGTTCCTGTGAGAAAGCGATTTCGAAGCATGGTGTTCACCAAGTATCGGTCTTCTCGTGCTGTGGTACACCTGGTTCTGCCCGTTCCTGGTCTGCGTAGGTTAGAACCAGTTTCTTCGTAACGTCGGAGAACTCTTTGTACTGTTGACAGCGACACACCGACAGTCCTGGCTGTATCGCGCTGACTCCGGCCGGTTTCCAGCATTGTAAGTATTCTGGTGCATTCTTCAGGCGTAAGCGACATAATTTCAGCTTGAATAATGAATATAGAGCACTATCAACATGGTTTATGTACCCACATAAATGACAGATTACAAACAAAAGCAAAACCAAATGCTGTAATTTCGTAGTTCCATCTTCGAAAGTGGCCCTTTTTCAAATTTGATTTTTTTATGATATAACTTTACAATAACTAAGAAGTTTTAATACCTTCATTTAAGGAGTATTAAATTGTCTATTAAATACAATTTATTACATTAACCTAGCATTTTTAGTTTCCGAGATTTTTAGGATTCTTTAAGTGACCCGTATTCATTGCTCTCGAGTGTATTAGACATTTAACTAAACCTTTTCACTGTGTTTTTTATTGCGTTAATTTGCGTTGGTGGCATAACAAACAGGAGCTGCAGTAAACAGTTGGTATTGTAACCATTATTTTGCTATTAATGCCATCCTTATGCCAACGATATAGAAGTCAAAATCGGTTGAACGGACTGCAAAACAGGTTTTTTTTAATGTTTACGTAGTACGAGTATACGTAGATCTTTTAGCTCTACAGAAGACTTCATTACAAAATAAGGAAGGAGAAGGAGATATAAGCGATAACTGTCGCGCTCAGTAGCGATATTGGTCCGCCTTCAGGTTATACAGTTTAAACCAGTATCGCTACCGAGCGTCACAGCGATAACGAGGCGATATCGCTTATATCTGAATAGGCCTTTAAGCAGCAAAATCCCAATGAAATCGAAGCCTTTGACAGAAGCTGTTATCTGTTCCGACAAGACGTAACCGCACGCAGTACCCACAAGTCCGATAAAGACACTATTTGTCAACACGACGGTAACGCGATACAAATAATGAGTAATTCCAAATTTAAAGGAAAGCGCGGGCGCCGACTACTCGACACCGAAGTTTCTCAGAACGCCGGTAGAGGCGCCACCGTGTGGGAACCGAGTAGCATTGTTCCTCTGATTTCACTTGAGTCTCATCCGACATATGTATGTACCGACATTAGTAACAGTTCATTAAGAGTATACGGCAAATTGTCACGACGAAGTAAGATGTTTTAGACATTTCAAGAAGGTTGCCAGCACCTGTTTATGAGATTTCCCAATCGTCAAACCCAATTATGTCGACGTACCTAACAATTCTAATAAATACCAACAAAACAAATCGAATTACCAACCACAAACTTTATAAATAATCCACGCACACCCAAAGAATTCCTCCAAAAGTTGAGAGTTCTTACAACTCATGTAAAGTCAACGAAATTGGACAGGCCCAGGACAGCTGGCCATTTATGGGACAGTTTTTAATTGTTGCGCGTTTACCCAATAAGGGAATAAAGTGTGGCAGCAATACTGATGAAGTCTCGCTCGTTTGGTAATGCGAAGCATGTTTTTAAGACCGTGATTTAGGTAGGTTTTAATCTAATAACGAAAGAACTGAGAAAAAGTAATATTGTTTTTTAGTTTGGAGTGCCAAAATGTTAAGCAGCTTTTCTGTGTTTGAATGATATGCAGCTGGAGACATTGAAGGCACATCTGACCTTTCAGCATTGTCTTTCAAGGTCGCAACGTTTTGTCAGGGGGCCTCTCTGGGCCATTCACTAAGTCCGTCAACGAAGATACGGGCTTAAAGAAGTTAGAAACTTCGGAGTGAACCCTACACCCGATTAATTAGCTTTTTCAGACGGGTGAAAACACATTGGGAATAGTGTCAACTGTCAACTCGTGGTGTCATTTATTCTTAGGTCGGGACTCATCTTATGTCCGTAGGTGATGCGGAGTAGGAATGACCCGTAACTTCGGCCGGAACTACGGATTTCGTGCTTTAGGAGTAGACCTCCAGACTCTTAAATAAAGAAACGGTTGTTTTGTTGAAAATTGTGCAGGAAAAGTTGATAGATCAGACGCAAAAGTTAATTATGCTTGTTTAGAATAACCCTGAAAAGCCAGACTGTATTAAAGTAATTATGATTATATCCAATTAATTAGACCTTGATATCCTTGGTTAACTGGCGTCGATAGGTTAATTCGCAGTTGCAATGTTACACGCAACTTTACAGATGATAATAACGTCTTAACTGATCTGTGATTGTTCGGCAAAGAAGTGATAATCAACTAACAATTACCTCGATAAGATTTTAAGAATCGATAAAGTTGACTTTCGCTTGAACATTTTGTACTTACCTAAAGGAAAGTGAGAGAGTAAAATGCCAACAAATATCCTTACTGTTCACCAATTTCCAGGTCAGAATTAAAAGATGCTTTATCTCAATAACAAGCTAAAAAATTTTTTTTGTCAACTCAACTAAGGTTATGATCCGCTTTCATATAACTATATTACGGTATATAGCTATATCCCTAGAGATATAACTATATCACGGCTTTAACCATGTTACTGCGACATATCTATGACTTATAGCACATTATGGACAGTCTGAGTTTAATACCACGGCTCTGGAAGAGAACAGAGATATTTAAACGTCATCGGTAGTCACCATACTGGTCATGTCAACTCTGTAAGCAAAGAAATTCCTCTACCTACCTACCTACAATAAGCATTACTATGCAACAAGTCACATAAACTTGCTCATGATCATATAAACTATCGTTTTTATTCTATTTCAATCAATGATTCAATGAAAAACAAGCGAGTACGCAATGAGCAAACTATTTTCCAAACCGTTACTTAACTGAAACGCAATTTGTCTATGCCCTTGCTAAAGACGAACCAAATACAACCCACCCAACGGTACCAGCGACAATATTTCGAAGTCCCGCAACCAGAATAAGTACCACAATAACTAACACACTTACGACGTAACGGAAATAATATATTGCGAATATTTAACTAACCCATTTACTTAGGTAGACGATAAAATAAATATTTAATGTCAACGCAAAATCGTATAGGTAAACGTCAAATATTTTGCGCGTATTATTTGACAGCTGTCAAAGCGAAATGCCACCAGTAAATGATCTTGCACACATATGTAAAGTTAGATGGTTGATTTGACTAACGGGTAAAGGAATGTTTGATTAGCTAGGTATTGGGAAACACAAAATGTTTTATTAAAGTTGGAATTGACGAATGAAAGGATCAGCAAGTTCCATGACGACTCAGGAAGACAACATAACATAACGCCCGTATTTCTCGAAAGGTTAGGCAGAGATGTACTGGTAGTACACCCACATTTCACCAGTTATGTATAAGATCCACGATGACTGTAATTCTGTCATTTGTAGAAGCAGTGAATACAATGCAGTCTATTGACAATTTATTTCATAATTATTTTCATATTACTGATCTGTAAACTAGCGTGTGTACATTCTAGAATTTACATAAAAATAATGACGGAATACAAAACCTTGGAACGCGATGATCGAATCACATTTGTTTACGAAATCAAATACACTTTCCATTAGAACTGTTTCACAAACTGATTCCATTCTATCACCGTATATTTATAGCAAAAACGTAAATATAATACGCTTGTACGCATTTCTATTGTTTTTCTCCGTTTTATTGTGTAAATATAAATAAAAACTGATTGACACAATCGATCGCGTCTCTGTTAGAAATCTCGCATTCCATCCGATCTAAACAAATGCTTTAAGAATGAGAAATAACATTTAATGTTTTCACTATAACCATTGTGAGGTAGATTCTTGATTCGTAATGCGTTTAGGAATCTAAAACTGGGGTCAGATTATACTTTGAAGCTGGTGATGTCAGACTCATCAGAAGACTGTCAACTTTGCACTAACAAGCAGTGTGACCTGTCAAAATTGGATGAAGTGAGCTATCAATAATGTCAATGATAGGTCATTTCACCTAAGTTTTCACGCCAAAATTTTAACAGAAAAAACATACATGAGTGAACATTATATTTTCGAACCGTTTGGAGTTGAAACCCTCGAGCCGTGGGGTCCGAGTGCTCATAGCCTCTTAAATAAAATCTCAAAAAGGCTATTTGACACTTCCCGTGACCCAAGGGCTGGCTTTTAACTTGGCCAGAGGCTAAGCATTGCCATACAACGTGGTAATGCAGCAAGACTCTTGGGTACATTACTAGTCGACAGTGATGCAGATGCAATTTACGACGCCATATTTTAGTTTGTGAATAGTTTAGTTAGTTAAGTTAGTATATAATTTAATTGATTAATTAGTATTAATTAGTTATAAGTTTTTATGTACCTGTATATTTCTATCGTATTAATAGCAATTGCTCCCTATGTGAACACCTTCTCACCTATGAAAAATATATAGGCAAGGTTAACATTAGGTTTCAGCAAGATAAGTGTGCAGTGATAGCCTATTGGTGTGACAGACTGTCAAGTCATAGGTCTTGAGTTCGAACCCAGGGCACGCGCCTCTGACTTTTCGGATTTATGCGCATATTTTATAATTATCACTTGCTTCAAAAACGGTGAAGGAAAACATCGTGAGGAAACCGGCATGCCTGAGAGATATTTCTCGACGGCATGTGAAGCTAAGCTGAGGCTCATGGCCGGCTTCGAAACTCTGACACCAGGTTAGTCACTAACCACATGAAAAGAAGAAGAAGCAAGATAAATAACGACTGTGAAATGGAAGGAGAGTTGTCTTAAGACATCTTGTGGCAACACACTTTATCATCATCACTGATGAAGATAAACACTATTGTAATACCATTAATTTCTTATATTTCTCAGTAGCAGCCCGGAGTCTGGACTTGTGCGCGGTTGATGGCAATAGGCTCGCCCCCTATAACAGGACATAAACATAACTTGCGAAATGTGGGTGTACTATTATAGGTACACCTCTGCCTAACCCTTTGGGGAATACGGGCGTGATGTTATGTTTTGTTATATTGTGTTATAAAAATGAATCTATGACTGTTTATGGGCAGCAAGGGATTCAGTTTACTATAGCTTAACTAGTAAATACTAAATACTACATTATCTGCTGTTTAAACTCATATTTTTTGTGATATAGGTAAGACAACTAATATTCCATGTTTACATTTGTATTACAAGAAAATAATTAACCCAAGATATCATGGAGATAATGACATAAAATAACCATTTAATACCTAAGTACAGCAAAAAATTTACACTAGCTGTCATAATTTAACCACTTCTTGATTCAGTGACGTCATTCAAGAAATTAATGCCATCTACAACATTATTAATTATGTCTATGTAAAATATAAATAAAAGCAAGATCTCGTTAACCTTCACATAATATAATAATAATACCTATATTTAAATTATAAACAAGGTAATTTTAATGTAAACTTAAACTGAAATTAGTTTGTTCAGACTAACTAGAAGAACTAATTGTTACAGTTTTTATACCGGCCAAAACATATCATAACATCACGTCTTGTTTCCCCGAAGGATTGGCAGAGGTGTACCCATACAAGTTACACCGACATTTCACCAGTGTCTTCATGTGTCCAGCGTTAGATTTGGATAGAGCAGCCGCTTTGGCCGAGGGCCGATCCTGTGCCACTGCCTTAACGAATCTTTTATCTTACTTTGACGTTATAGTTTCAAGCAACTTGTCTTTTACATAGACCCTGAAGGTTGCCTGGTAAACGTTCAGATTTCTGTGTTCAGATGTATGCTGTGTGGAAAAGGGAGAGAGAGGCCCTAGCTCTGTAGTGGGATAGTATACGCTAGTTAGTAAGATAGAGACGATAGAAACAAAGCAGTACGTCGGTGTTCGTAATAATATTAACCAATACCACAGATTAATTTGTGACACTCCGCATAATCATTCAAATAAAAAGCGACTTTTGTTACGACACAATAAAGTGCAATTCAGGTCGCACAGCGCTAATTACCTACAGTTATATGCACCTAGAAGTTGCCTCTCTTTCTACCGCGAGACTTAGATCTTCTGACTACGTTACACTCACTAAATAGGCCCAGTAAGACGGGCCCGTCGTGTACTTGTATTGTAGCATCATACCTGAACTGCGAAGTGTCTCTGTCTATTTGTTTGCATGCTATTGTATAGAATCAAGTTTTTTTTCTAACTGAACAGACAGCTGTGCTGCTGGGTTTGTTGCGCCACTTCTTCTTTCCAGCAAAAGCACTAGGACGTGGTGAAGGGCGGGCGTTTTTGGGGGACTGTCTTATGTAATTTTGACGTTCGAAAAGTGCTGATTCTCAGCCTAGATTGAATAAATGACTTTTGAATTTTGAATTTTTGTCTGTGGTATTGTGCCAATACTAGGATTGAATAATTGTTGTTTGGGTATTTTGCGCACATAGCTAGGAACACGTACATTATATTGATTTTAAAAAAAGATGAAGGTGGCATTAAGCTAGCAACAATTGTATTTATTTATAGGTCTTTTAAGGTTAATTTTAGCGCAGTTATAAATACCTCATAAATTCCTTTTAAATAAATACATATAAAATGTCATTTCCATTTATAAAGAACGATGCCACGTCAGGGCGATATAAATATTATTACTATTTCAAATGTTTTGCTTTTCCTTAACAGTAATATTTAGTACCGTTTTTCCCGCGGCTTCGCCCGCGTGGAGGTCGGGAACTAACCCACGGGAACGTTCTTCCGGCAGGGCTATTACCTATCTTGCAGAAGCAATGCGATAGCGATCATTTGTTTCATTTTGACAGTTCAACAACGTTCATTGCGATAATTACGTTGCAGAGCAGAATTTATTTTCGAACTTATGAAGCAATGGATAAGTAATCTGTTTCAAAACGAATTGATGGTGTATTACGTAATTAGGGTACGGGATAAAAAAGTGTCCTATGTCCTAACCCAGGCCACGGTCTACCCATGCGCCAAATTTCATCCAAATCCGTTCAGCCGTTTTAGCGTGAAAGCTTAACAAACACAAACAAACTCATTTTTGCATTTATAATATTATAGTTAGGAGGATAGTGAGAATAATGTGTCTATAATTAAATTAATTAGAATTAAATTCTAGTTTAAAGTCCACAGGAAAAATGTAACTGGATTATCCACCCGATATAAATAATTCCGGTACCTATAATATGATCTATACGATATACCTGCGGTTGTTGTTTGTGTTCAAATTTACTACCAAATCTTTACCATTTATTGATAACGATGACCTTATCGCTAGTAAAATACTGGTAAGATTTGTATAAGTAACGAGAAAATGTTATATAACTAGCTGTTGCCCGCGACTTCGTCTGCCATCCAGGATGAAAAGTATCCTAAGTCCTTTTTCCAGGTCATGGTCTACCCATGTGTCAAATTTCATCCAAATCCGTTCAGCCATTTTAGCTTGAAAGCGTAACAAACAAACAAACGCCGTTTTGCACAGATGTGACGCATATTTTCCCCCAAATTGTTTTTTATTAGTAAATTATTTCTTTAATGCGTCATGTTTACCGCAAATAAACATATTTTCTTTCTTTCTTTTCTTTCAAACATAATTTCACATTTATAATATTAAGTTAGGATTAGAATTTGCCTATAAGAAAACTAAGATATATGTATAAGGTCCCATTAAAATATATGGACAAACTTTTAGTAATCATTCAGACCACCAAAATAAGGACAATGGTAAAACAAAAATAAGAAAAACGCATTAGATACTGACAAGAAAAATTAATTAGCTAACGAAAATACACCAAAAATGTTGGTTACCATAAGCCATTTATTATTTTTGGTCAAAATAAAATCACTTTTTTTTTGGTTGGATATCTTTGGTTAGACATACTGATCGCTGTGGACCTTGTATATATCACATAAAATATCTGAAAGTTTTTGCCATCCTATATGGTACACAAAACATGATCTCCATCACTTCATAAAGTGCCCTTAGCCTTCATTTCAGTGCCTAAATAAAAACATCAGAATACTCTCCACCCAATCTGCCAAAACGTGTCAGAAGCCTCATCAACGCCCTGACGCGTCGATCTTGAATATTTCCTGCACTTCGGAAGGGTGATGTCCATATATTATTTTCAAACATCGGCCAAGACAATAGCGATTGTTGACAAAACGATCCGTCAGCGTCAGAGGACCCCGCACCGAGATATCGACGAAAACTGCACACGGTAGCACTCGATTCTTCTCTCGATTCAATCGATTTTGATGAGCGAGTGAAATTTTCGCGTCAGATAAACGTTTTCGCGGTTTAGGGTTTTTGGAAATGGTGGCTAAGAAAATGTGCTACATTGCAAGTCATAATTATTATTACCGCAAGACTTGTTAATCTCCAATGAATGAGAATGAAGAAGGTTATTATTTAATCGCTTGAGGTTTACAGAAAATGTCCAAAATTTTCTCTAAACTTTCTGAATATGACGCTGTAGTTGTAACGACCTATGTAAGTTTGCCGCGGATGAAGAAATGTAATATGGCGACTTACGACTTTTGGACACTAGCAAATAGTGTTAGACCAATGGTGGGCCAGTGGTAACGGTCGCAACTTACAAATTGTCGGTCGTGGGTTCGAAAGAAACAGGCACTTTACTTTATGGTAATTATTTCATCACCACTGCTCTCAAAACGGTGAAGGAAAACTTCGTGAGGAAACAGGCATGTCCTAGAACCAAAAATACGAAAACATGTCACATCTACCAACCCGTACTGCGCCTGCGTGGTGGATTACGGCCCACTCCCTCTTACCGAGACGAGGCCTAGTGTCTCAGCAGTGGGAACATTATGGGCTGATTATAAATATTGTCATTAATCTATTAAATCTCGTAACAAATAAATTATGATTAAGCTCAGTTAACCAGATTATCATTCTGATCTGCAGTATACACAAAGTTATGACTAATCCAATGAAATATTCCCATGCAGCTCAATTATGTAGCACGATGCAAAATGCTTTAAGTACGACCAGGTTTCACTTAAACAGAATTTCGGTTGTGACTTCAAGAAGTTAGTGAGTCATATTAAGGTATTGTTAGGTCATGAAACGCGACATGTCGGTTTTAAGTATGATTCATTGTGAACTTGGGACTCCTGTATTTGTAAGCTTAGGTATCGAAAAAACCCGATGATATCGGGTAGGAATCGTGCTAAGTCATGGATCATGGTAAAGAACAACGTACTAAAGTTTAATGGTATAAGTCCTAAAGTAAGGATGGAGCGGTTCTGGCTTGTTATTTCGAACGTCGAATTGATACACGTGCAACTATACAACAGCTTTTATTATTATTAAAATAAAAAAAATAAAAATTTGCTTAGATCGGTGAGAAGATAAATAAGTAATTGCAACCTTCTTGCCAATGTAAGCTATATATCTTTGTGGAAAAAGTCTAGGATATTAAAACTTTCCAAATGTTAAAGTTTCCGATAGTATTTAAGAAAAATCAAACAACCAGAAAAAAAATACAAAGTTTTCAAATCATCTTCCCTGTTTCGCCAGAATCAGACCAATTGAAACCAAAACAACTAGAACTACCATGCGATCTTTCCAAAAGCCTGTTTCATAGTAACCGGTCAAGTACTACATAATTATTTAAGTCGTTTATTCAAACTAGGCTGAGAATCAGCACTTTTCAAACGTCAAAATTAGATAAGACAGTCCCCCAAAAACGCCCGCCCTTCACCACTTCCTAGTGCTTTAGCTGGGAAGAAGTGGCGCAATAAACTACCCAGAAGCATTATCTACAGGACACCTACATTCTACGGAAATTTTGACAGAAATGGCTTCCAGTTATTGACGATTAGATATAAATCAGAACAGAACACAAATCTAAAATACTTCAGAAAAACTCATCCGAACCCAACCAAGAACCTTATAAGATGACAAACCAACTTAATGCCTCGCAGTGGTTGCAAGAGCTACTGCTGAGTTTGAAGTCATGGGTTCGATTCCCAGATTAGGCAAAGTTTTGTTAGATTTTTCCATCACGGAATTCTCAGTAGCAGCCCGGAGTCTGGATTAGTGCCCGGTTGATGGCAATAGACTCGCCCCCTATTACAAGAGATTAAACATAACTGAGGAAAGGTGAATGTAGCCACTATAGGTACACCTCTGCCTAACCCTTCGGGAAAAACACGCGTTATGTTATGTTATACTAACTTAATAACCGATCCACGTGCAATATTTAATAACATCACTTTCGTGATTAGTCCAACACTCGTAATATCAAATAAATGTTAGTTGGTTACTGAAACAATTTGATTGTGGAGCGGGCACGGTCTATTGCGTCTAAGATAACAGAGATCGCATATCACTGATAAGTTATCAGTAATGCACATTGCAGTGCGACTGATATGCACGTATGTGTGGGGTAAACGTTTTGACGAGATGTTGGGACTAAAACTTAGAATAACTTGAGATACCGTACTGAAAACGTTGGCTAGGCTTTAGGATAACTTAATTTCGAAAAAAACTTATTGAAAACCAATCAACCCAGTCTATTCAAGTCAAATTTTAAAGAAGCCCAATTTTTTTTAAAGCCATTTTTGTTGAGTTTGATTTTCCAGCTGCTAAAGATTTTTGGTAAGCTTTTGATACCGTGAACCTGCTCGAAAACTCGTACTATTTTTTTGGTGTATTTTATAAGAACTCAAAAGACTGAAACATGATGTCATAATATTTTGCAGAAGATCATTAACCGCAGTATCTAGCAGGGTTGGTTGATATTTTACCTATACATTAAAAAACAGTTACCTATACATTACAGCATTTACAAAAAGTAGTATATTACAGTCGAAAAAACGTATAACCCACACTATTGTCCACGAAGTAACATCGGAGTATGAAAACGACCGCACGTTAAATGAAAAAAAAAGAAAATACAAACTGATTAATTGATTTGAATATGAATTTGCCTAACGCTGGTTTCTATAACTCGGTTTACGATAGAAAGACTGTTGCAAATCTTTCTGACTCACCTAAACACACACGAGAACTCCAAGATGAAGAAGTATTTCCAAATCACCGTCACTAGTCACAACCAATATAATTTACACAATATCTAAAACATGTTTATCTGTTAAACACAGCGTCATAAGAAATTCTCGCGGACTAAAATGAAAAATAACCGTTTTAGTTTACAGAGTCGATCGTGGAGGAGAAACATACGGCATTGTGATCGTCCACATAGCACAACACACTTCGTAAACACACAGTACTCGGAGGTGGGAGTACAACAAACACTTCGGGGAAAGCAGGCGGACGAGGCTAGTTCATGACTACCAAGAGTCGAAGGGACCATAGGCATTTGTTTCAGAGGTAGATGTAGTTCTTGGCTTTTCTGATATCCTGGTATCGATAGATGGTGGGACCTTAAATGTAACCAGAGATATGACAGAACCAGATTAGAATTATAAGGATGAAGATAAATGTGAAAAATGAAGTCAAAGTCAAATAATTTATTTCAATTAGGCACATGAAAGGCACTTTTTGTTGAAGTAGTGAATTAAGTACCATTAAGGTTTCACAATTAGTAACAACTTGATCTGATAATTGTCAGGTCGACAACAGAGTCGTTTATTAGGAACTAAAGGATATATAAAGATGCTATAATAAGGAAAAGCGCAAGATAATAATTAAGACATAATAATAATGAAGGCAATCGAAAAGCAGACCAATTTCTTGAGTCATAAACCTTTATGACTCAAGGAATTAGGCTGATTTTCGATCTATTCTGATTTTCCAAGTGTTACACCTGTAACACTATTCTGATTTTCCAAACCTGTAACACTAGGAAAACCAGAATAATTGGCAAGAGCAAGAAGCATACAGTACAGTATCCCCAAAAGAGACATGAAATAAGAAGCCTCTACTTAGAACAGTACAGGCTGTTGCAGAAAAAACTTCAATCTTTAACACTCGTAACATAGAAACCTCAGAATCAACTTGAACCAAACAAACAAACGTCATCAGGACTATACACTAGACTTTGATAAGAATGATAAGGGCGATGCACGTGCATGCCCAGTGCCAACATCTAGAGAGGTTAATAGTACAATTGTGTTCGCTTGATTCTGGTTCAGCCAGTTGCGAAGATTTATGTACTGGTATATGTATGCACATACATTACGTCAAGTTTGAAATAACTGGGGATATGAAAGACCTGATCTTCTTGAAGGGTTTTAACAATGTTGTCGGTTTTAGTTGTAACGAGAGATCCGCAAATATTAAAGGGCTTAGTGACACGTCATCTGATGTACCTACTGGTGTAAGTATGCACATACATTAAGTCAAGTTTGAAATAACTGAGGATATGAAGGACCAGATCTTCTTGAAGGGTTTTAACAATGTTGTCTTAGCTGTAACGAAAGATCCGCAAATAGTAAACACATCATCCGAGTGAATGATAACGTGACAGTTGACAGGGGTGAATGAATGAAGAAAACGTGGTGCACCAACCCCAACCATTGGATATACCCCATGGGATAAGGGCAGAAAGGTGATGATGACATGTCATATAACATCCCATCATACAAGGATTCAGAAAGAACCAAACTTAGAGTTGAAAGGTTATTCGGACTTCTGAGCAGTCTAAAGCGATGATATAAAGTTTCAGTTTTAATACGTTCAGTGCCGGGAAACCTCCTGGAGGGTTCACTCACATCGCATATGGGATTCTGGGAGCCCTCGCGGAGGGCTCATTTTAAATGTAAGTTTTCCTTAGCGAATTCAGCATTATAAACTGTGAAACTAAAATCAGTTGTTAACTCGAGGGTTAACTTTAGCGCAAACGTAATGCCGGTGCCCCACTCCTGGAGTCAGGCATGGCGTATGAGCTCTATGAAAATGGGTGGAGTCGAAAGTGTTAAATAAAATAGTCATAAAAAGTTTTGAAAAGGAGATGTTTTAATGTGGAAAAGCAATCAGTTCATACCACTAAAGATTGGAACATCTATTATATGAACTGAGTTCGCATGACGAAACTTTAATTGAAACCTTAGCTAGCCTACGCGTAATATACTCAAGTAATTCAACTTGTAGATAAAACATCATACAACACAAACAATAATATATAAAATACATTACGCCTGTATTTCTCAAAGGGTTAGGCAGAGGTGTACCTAGAACTGGCGAGATGTAGGTGTACCCTACATTTCGCCAGTTATGTTGAAGTCCCATGTAATAGGAGGCGAGCCTATTGCCATCAACCGGGCACAACCGGGCTAGATAATCACATTCATTTATTTATTGCGTTCCATAAAGTATTATAGAAGTTGTTGCAGATAAAACGTTAGAAATATTTTGCTAAAACAACATAGATTTGTAACAGGTTGCTCAGACTATCACTGTTGACCGTAACCAACAATATTTATAAATAAACAGTCGATCAATATTTTTCTATTCAGCCTGGGGCGACGGCCAGCACGCGTTAACTATAGTTAATTAAATAACTACTGTTTAACTTTCTATGAGTGTGGCTCACGATTCGGACCGGTTTGAAATGTCGCGATACTGGAGTCGCCGAATCTGGTTTAGAGAGATGGTTCTGCATATAAATATTTGGGAGCCTCGAGGATAATGTGCTCTTGAAGTTTTGATGCTTTATGGGTTGGCAAAGCCGTTGGCCGTTGGTCTAATGGAAAGTGGGTGTTACCGTCTACATACAGACACCTGGATGTCTCTTTACTGAGTAAAAAGTGACGGAGTCCGTAGTCAGCAGGAGTCCGGAAATAAAATAGAAATAGGAAAGAAAAAAAAAACTATTTTTTTTAATGTGCCGAATATATTTGTAGCGCGCGCACATCATAGCAACTTACAAATATTATGTGGTTGTCACTTCAACTCTTGAATATCCACTTTGCAGAAGCAGTGTAGTGCTACTACTTCAAGAACAACTTACAGTCGTAAGAGGATTACAACTGCTATAACCATCGGCGATAGTCTTTTGTTTTTATTTTTATTATCAATTTATCACACAACAGAAGAATGCTGCTGTGAATGGACCTGACATTTTTCTCTAGACTCTATATTGCCATACACCATACCAAAGCATTGAGAGCGGCCCTACAATGAGGGTAATATGAAATGAAGTTTGCTAGGTGGCAGCACTGAGACAATCAAGTCTGAGTCAATTTTCAGGAAAACCCTCATTGCGTAAAACACTTTCTATCATAACCCGAAAGATTTTAAAGGAAAATCATAACCCATTGCTTTCTAGGTTTGAAAAAGTAGTCTGCTCGACAACGTAAATAACGCAATGAATATTGTAACGTACCTCGCATGTATCAAATTAGCCATGTTTTACAAATCATGACAGCGAAGATTCGAATTTAGAATTCGCAAAAAAAGGAAGAACGAAATATTGCAACATAATTACGCCAATAAACAAGCCAAAACTTACTATAGGGAAAGCATTTGAAGAAAATATCGGGAATTCTGGAGTGGTGTTATCTCAAATAATTTCACAACCGGTCGAAATCCACATATTGGAATTAATAACGTTTTCTACCAATTCAACGTATTATTATTTTAAACCTACGGCGATACCGGGTTTTTCGTGGATTCGGTACAAACTATCCTTCTGAAAAACCCAAAAACATAAATATTGATTTAACTGCCAATACTAATACCTGGTTTGTACAATGATAGTGACGACCCAGTGACTCGGATTTCAGACCCAGGCAGTGGGTTCATGTAGAAGAGATTGGACAACGTAAAGAGGCTTTTTATCACCATTACCATCTCTTGAATGAAAAACATTTGCGCGCTTCCACGTAATTTAGTGATCGCATTTTGTTTTAAAAGAATATTCCTACATAAAGTCATGGCATGTAATAATGCTTTGTGAAAGATTAAAATAACAAGAAGAGATCAAGTGGCGTTTTGTTTTCCAAGATCTCATTTTCATTACCATCTTTTCCGGTTTCTCAGGATATTGTTCCTCTACCAGTAGTCTTCAATAACGCAAAACTACTTACGGCCAAACCTAATAACCTATTTTCAGTAAAATACAGATCGCTATTGATGCTAGACAGTATAATTCTATCTGTCATTTAATAGCATTCCGTAAGATTCCTTATTCTCAGACAGATTATTGGGACGTTAAAACCAAAGATAGATAGCTTTTTCTATCTCCAGTATGCCAAAACTGGTGATAAATAGGTTATTGGATTCGGCCGTTAGATCACAGATAAATAGGTAAGTAAGAGCGTAACAATTGAAGGCGAATTTCACCAATAAAACTGAACGCGATCACCGCATCTGAACCTCGTTTAAAAGTTGTCAATGTCGATGTCACTGATGACAGCTCTTGAACGCGGTTTAGATGCGTACGTGACCTGCAACTAACGTCACATATGATTTTTATGTAGGTACGTATCCAAATATATCGAACAACCGGAACTTCCTCACAGGAAAGCAACTGAAGGAACGTTAACTTAAAATGCTTACCTACAGTCTACACTACATAGTATTTTTTTTAAACAAGAACAAAACCTCACTTATTCTACTAGGTGTACTATAGGTACCCTTGCCTAAAGGTGGTTATACACTAGAGCATTTTGTCAAGCATTTCCATGTAATCTAACGTTCTTACGAATGGTCGACGCTGCGTTCGACGGTGAGTGAGCTTTTACATGTTACATTTCTTTATATCTAGCGTTCATTGCAACGACCTGCCCTCGGCCCGCGCACCTCACACCGCGTCGACCGTGCGCGAGACTTTGCTAGGTAAAATGTTACATCAATACGCTCGTTGATTTAAAAAAAAAATTAAATCAGTTTGTAACAAAACATCGAGCGTCGTGTTCGAAGTGCGGTTCGGTAAAATTTAAAAACGGCGAAAGCTCGATGTGGTGTGATGTTATGTTACCGAAATCCATTTTATAGTATATGAGAAAGACAACGAAGACTAGAGAACCAACTATTTGAAGAAGTATGAAGGCTTTCCACATTAGCATACGGAACCCTAAAACCAAAGAACAACGTTCGCAATCGAGGCCACAGAGCTAGGCTGGCGATTTTGACAAATCGTTATTGATGCGTCGTGATCTACTCTGACATTATGCCACCAATTATATTATTTAAACTAGCAACGGTGTTACCAATTACCGAATGATATTTTTTTACGTATTAAAGACGGAACCAGAGGCTGCTACTAAGAAAACTATTAAATTGCATATACGTACTAAAGGACAAAATTACGCATTATTAGTAGACAAACTATTAGTAGGGAATGAAATGACTGGTTGACAAACAATTCTTTCTGATAAGATATTAAATTCTCCCAATTGTTAAACTTGTGGAACGGTTGAAGATTTTCTCCATCTACATTAAGAACCACGCAACGATAAACTACGTACTAAGCAAAAAAGCAAAGAGGGACACTGTTGAGAACGATAAAAATAAATGAATATGATATTGGTTAATGTTTTAGCGTAGCCTTCACCTGAGATTGCACTTACTGATTTGTTGATTTCGTTTAGAATAGTTAAAGTTATGATGACGCTGCCCATGCCACTGTGCCATATAAAATAAAAAATCATAATTATATTCTGATCTGAAATCTCATTTTCAGACCCAATATTATTAAGAAGTATCTCTCCAATAAAAGACTAACAATAAAAGATAATTTTATTAACCCAGCGAACCTTTTCTCAATACAAACAAGTTACACAGAAACCATAATCGGATTACCGTGCTTCTGACAGTAGATTAATCAAATGAAAACGAGCTATCAAAACATTTTGATGTGATCCTATCAGGTTGGGCCATTGAACCCATTGTGGTTACTGAAGATGATTCTACGTTAGGTATAGCTACAGAAATTCCGTGTGGTCTTATAAATATCCTTTATGAGCATCCCTAACCGTAGCCCTAATGGAATAGATACCGAGAAACGGTAGAAGAAGCGTTGGCAGACCAATAGCCAGAGGTGGGTGAACGACCTACAAAACGTCGCGATGAAGACCTGGATGAGACTCGCACATACCAGGGAAGCATGACAGAAAAGAAAGGAGGCTTATACTCAGCAGTGGATGGAACAAGGCTGGCAATGATGATTATGATGATGATCAAGACAGTGACGGACAATTTAAAATTGAAAGAAAATCTAGACTGCCCGAACAATAATCAGATCAAGTAGCAGTTATTCTAAATGTTGAAACTGGAAATATCAATGACTTTCTTTTGAGTCCGAATTTGTTCGCGTGAAATTTCTTGTTTTAACATAAATATATTCTAGGACAGTCGGCAATGCAGTAGTTTCACATTAGTGAAAAAAAAATCGGAATCGGATCAGTAGATCCGAAGATTATCCCTTTGTAGAATATTAGTATAGATAGAGAAATTGATGATGAAACTGAAAAACGTTTCTTTAGAAAACAAAATTAAACACTGAACAATATAGACTCCCACAGCAATGAAATTCTTCATTTTAAAGATATATTTTGAGCTAAAACACATAAATTTAAGCACGTGCATACCGTAGACACGACAGATATGGAGCTGCATTGACTCATAAGGTTTGATCATGTTACATAACAGCTCGGTTAGTGGGCTTACTATTTAGAGAGAGGAAACAGACCTAACTAATGAGTAGTAAAGCAAGAGGTTAGCAGGATTTGATAAACCACTAAATGTTACCAAGATAATGTATTTGCTAATCGCACACGGTGTACCGAAAGGACCAGTAAAATGTTGTAGTAATTCATCTCGTCTTTTAACTCATGTTCTGTTCAAGCTGGTCTAAAATTGAGCTGGATACTAACAAATGGTACATAAATATTATTTTGGGGATTTCGATTGTTTCCTCATCCTAAATCATATTAGTATGTCTATTAATTGTGAAGTGATTTGCGTAAAAGATGATTATAAAAAGTTGTTACATAATATAATCATGTACATAATTAATAAAATCTACGTCATATTATCGTTTCATTGTATATAATTTAATCTCTAGAGACGTCACTATGTACGACTCAAAGGACCTTGAGTGACTAGCAACGCCATTGATCTGCTTAAATTATATGGGACAATTTCAATGAGTATTAATTCAGACCGAAACGCAAATACATTGAAAAGCAAAAAGGTAAAGCGCAATTCGCTGCCTCAGTGGCAGGTGGATCTACAAGCCTAGCACAAAATAAACTCAGCTAATGTACCGCGACTCCACAAGGACCATAACTCCACATTGCGACAAAACAAAAACACAAATTTGCAAACGTATAAAGAAATTGAAAGGTACCGGCGTGCGCGATGCTATCGCGAAATTATTCCAAATTTCACCGTTTTGCCTCTCTGGCTGTAGCGTTTTTTACTTTTTTCATACGATGGCAGTCGCGGGCCAACTCCCATAAATTATAGTTCGGTAGCTCTGTTAAAGGGGTTTTTGAGTATTTTTTTATTTTTGTTTAGCCCTTTGAAGAATTTATGTCCCCGTCTTACTTAGTAGCGGCGGTCAGCGGAGTTGCCGAGTTGACCGGCTCCGAGAAATGTTCGGGCCTTTCGATACGCGACGATATAAGTATTTTGTACTTGCAGTTTTGTTTGTGAGTTTGTGATACGTCTTTTGGGGTTATTTTATTTTAGTTTCACTGAAGCCTGCTTGAAGTTGGAAAGTTGAAGCACCTTAATGACTATCGTACAATGATCGGGGTTAAAGAAAGCCGCCTCGATCATCCAAAATCATTTCATCGACTCAAAATTTTACACTACAGAAAACTGATTCTAACTTTATCACATCATCATCTATCTCATATTTTGTTCCTCTATCCTTCAGAGTGGTCCTTGGATCCTCAATCCTCCCCAATTCTACAACAAGCTCCACCTCTCACAAACTATCACTCACTATTCTATGAACCAGATCAAAGTGCTAACATCCAACGCACAACATTACGTAAGGTGTGGTGACGTAAACTGAACAATGGCCATCGGAAGCAGGCACGTGTCTCCAAGTCGTGACAGACCAGAGTCACTTGCAATTGTTGGGCTCTCATATTACTGAGATATGGTGAATGGGGGGACGGTAATTTGTGATAGTACCTACTAGTATAAAAAAAATATGAGTATTTTTAGTTGTATAATAAATGGTTTTGGAAAAATTCTTATGAGAGTAACATTGGTCGGTCGGTTCCTATATTTAACCGCCTGGATAATGTAATTAACAATTGGAGCAATAATGGATACTTACACCCAAAACTTTTATATACGGCATTTTGATTTCTAACTTTTCTATAATCACCATTAGTTTGGCAACAGATGCTGTACCTAGTCATAACCTATAGATGCGCAGCGATGTAGGTACCTAGTCATAACCTACAGAATTTAGGAATAGGGTTTAATTCAAATCAATGTCACCTTATCATACATCAGATGCAATAATTATGAATACGTTAAAAGAACAATAAAGGAGAATAAGAAAGTTTCTAATAAAACGTCTAAAGACGCTAATGATGTAAGAAGCCAATTTGTTAAAGGTCATTCGACGGGACTCATTCAAGTCATTCGGAACCTACCTTTTGCAGATCGATCTAACAAATTAAACAAAATATGGTACATAATGCCGAAATTCTACCAATTATAGAGTAAAACTCCATAAGATTTGGATTCTTCAAGACTCGGATAATCGAAAGAAACTCGGATCAATGTCAAAAATCCGGATCACATGCGTAAGAAGTGAAAAGGGACATTATGACGCGCAAAAAACAAAAATTACAAATATTCCGTAACCGAAATAGCCTTAAAACGCGATAGCAGACAAAACGGATTCCAAATACTGGCAATTGGAATAGTTTTTAGTTTTTTTTTTTTCGTTTTAAGTTTCGAAGGCATCCTAACGGTATTCGGGAGACATAGCATCGGGACGGACGCGACAACGCTTTTTATATTATTTTTCTACTGACCTTAGTCGTTTGCGATCGATTTCGAATCTTTTTAATCGGTCCTCTTTAAAAATAAATATGAAAGTTTCATTTTACTTTTGTTTTCAGCCTGAGTTATGTATGACTGAAATGCCGGTTTCTTGAATTTTGTTTATAGTTTCACAAAGATGTGGATGCCGTTGTAATTTAAATTGAAAATCAAATGATGTCACTTCCTTACTACAGAAACTTTAACCAGAAGAATGACCATAAATCATATGAGTGTTACCGGATGGAGACGACAGTAAAATTTTAATTAGGATCATAGAATTAAGATTGCCTTATTAATTATCTTAAGTAGTATTTAAAACTAACATTATCGCCGCGCGGTGATTATGACACAAAAAGCTATACTGCCAGCTCTAATTGCGTTCAACGCCGGCCAAAATTAAAAAGAAAAGTCGCACTGCAAGAATCCCGCCTATTTTTAAAAATGGAACCCGACGATGATTCGCCTAATTAATAAACCAATCACGTACAGTCGAGACGCGGCGTCGAGGCGCGGCGGACGTGCGGGCGCGGGGGATGAACGCTCGGATATTCGAATACTATATTTTTTCTGCACTCAAAGCATCGCAATGTTACTTGTAATTGGCTTGACGGCCAATGATAACGAATTTAGAATGTAATCAATTATCTATGAGTTATTACTTTGGCTAACAAGAAATTAGCACTATATGTGAAATATGTAAAACTAGTTATTATTAATCATTATGAAATATTTGCGAACGCCAGATGTTATCTGTCTAAAGTATTCACCATGCCCACTAGTTAGAATGTGTCGATACAAAAAACTTCGGCTCAGTTAATCTTGTCAAATCAATATGAGAAGTATAAAATTAAAACTTCTGATCGGATTCTCAGAACATTGTTATGAGAACGTATCGGATCATATGACACAGCATTATGTTTTCTCTTTTGATTGAATGGACATGAATGGAACACACATTATTAACAAAAGAATATGTCCTCCAATATTGACACCGAAAAATTAGTTTAAAAAATTTCCAGTTTGGGGTTTTAGGAAAAAATATCATTTATCAAATAAATGCATTCTCTGTTATGTCTTTGCGCAGCGTGACTGTAAAAACTAGTTGAATAATAAATGCGTTGGTTGGCAACACTGGGCCCGAGGAAGCCCGAAGCTCGGCGAAAAAGGGCGAAGATTAGCGAGCGCGCGCTTTTTGTTTGCATCAATCGATGCGCTCGCGCATTCGCACGATGAATAATTCAAAAATTGACATGAAATGGCGTATGGTTCTTTTTTTAAATGAAAGGTGCCCGATTGAGGACTGTAACCGCCTGACGAATTCATTGGTCAACGGCTTTTTGCGTTCGGTAATTGCTGTATTTACTTTATAGGTTATGAAATGAAATTAATGCAAGCGAACGATCTCGTTCTGTTGTTCCAATGCTAATAGCACTGTTTTTACTATACTTAGATTATGAATCCAGTTGGCGAACGGCAACAGTTTATACAACTGACAATAAAATATGAATTTATAGTCTAACCGCAAATAAAGCCTCGCCTTGACGTACGTAAAAAATGAAATGTCATAGGGTAAGTACTTTACAAAGTGTTACACAACTACTCAGAGAAGAAATTTAATAAAATGTGTACGCGTCTGCCTGTTCGTATATCTAGAAATTGGTTGACATCCAAGCAAAAAAATGTATAATTAATTCGAGTAATGCTGTTAATGATGCATCGAAAACTTGTGTCGATTTCCAAGTATAAGTAATCTTGTCATCTGAATTCTGGCTGCGATTGGTCGAGAGATCCCCGGTGCAGTTTTTGGATAAATGGCTTCATCCCGCACTACGGGATGCTGTCAAGACCTCTTCGAGTTATGGTTATGACGGCTTTTTACGTGTTTCATGAAGATAATTTCATTATGTCGTTACAAAAAAGAATGCGGTAATTTGCCTGTCTCGTTGTAGCTAACGTTATTTGTACGGCTGGATCAATGTCATTCTGCATTGTGGGAGAAAACTCGTTTTTTACTCGATTTTTTTGCTGAAATACTTAGCTGGCTAACGGTGGACATGTACGCACTTAGCTACTTATATGAGATTTTAACATACAAATCCATGAAAAACATAGCGTTATTTAGAAGGATGTTTTGCTAGATAGCAATCGTGTGTCAAAAGTCAAACAGCAATTTGTTTCTTTAGCGAAGAATTTACAGTTTCTTGACACTAGTGACTTCTGCTGTCATCATTGTTATGTGTCATATTGTTACTAATTAAAAAAAAAAATAGATATATCAAGGATATTTTGTCGTGTCATCTCATGGTTTTGCGAGACTGCAAATAATATCGATCGCCTTTTGTTTACATATATGCTGAAATATCTACCAACATTCCTCAATAATCCAGACCACTTAGGCTAGAATATATTTTGTTCAATACTCACTTATAAGAAGAAAACGCCATATTGTTGTCTACACAGGGTTGGTCGTCCACTGTTCCACCGGTTGTGAGCATCAGGGTGTTCATTCGTGTTCAATTCTCACAAGGATATCGATTACTTTATCGATTGTAATCTATCGGTACACGCACTTCACTATTGGTTCTTCAAAGTCCGCGCGTGCGTCAATGTGACGCGTTCGCACATTATGTACGTCACATCACTAGTGTTTGTGGCATAATCTGGAAATGAAAGGACACAATTATTAGAAAAATGGCGCCTAAAATTTAAAGTATAACCTTACAAAAAAGAAAACCTAAATTAAAAACAAAAAAGTGATACCTTATATATAAATAAATAACACTGTATATTTAAATTCTTTAGTACCAACAGGTATCATTATAAATATGTAGCTCTGTATGACATTTTGCTTAGAGAAATCTGTACTAAAATTTTAGCTATTGGCGGGTAGTCACACTAGTCACAGAACTAGGATACCTAATTAGTGCTTTACCGTTTGTAAATTACACATAAACAGTTTGCAACCGAATTCAGCTAGTCGTGATAGTTTAATAGACTCATTAGATTTATCATTAAAATCTGCGGGTATTCCGACAGAAAGTGAATTTACTTGTGTTAATGGAAGCAATTGCCATCGCGTGACATTTCAACTGCTCAGTTGAACTGATTAAAGAGGTCACCCAACAGTTTGTTGTGTAAAAACATTTCTAATCTCTTGAGAGCCCTGCGTCAGATTTGACGGAGATAGCGACCCGCGGTTGTACCGACGGAACCGGCCGGCCGCCATCTTGGCCCTGATTGACAGCTGTCAATGTTGGCGGCACTGCGACGCGTCGCCGCGCCTGCGCACTACGGTACACCGCGCGTCACTAATTCGTTTTGAAAATAATGTTCCTTTTTATGTTTTTTTTTTGACGTTCAATTGTTTTAGCTAGTTTTATGATGTTTGTTCATTTGCAAACTAGGCGTAATAAGATTTAATTTAACTATCTTAATTGTTGTATGTTTTTTTTGTGTTAGAAACTCTATATTTTATTGATACATCGATACTATAATCAAACAGTAGTCATTAATAAAGCTGCTCCGTCGTAAATACTTCCTCATTGCGTAGGCCGGTGTTGCTAATTATTCAACTGGCAGGAAAGTCGTAGAAATTCTAAAAGCCTATAATGACTGCATGCGGTGGAAACTTATAACTTCTACATTTCCAGTTCCTTCCATTATGTTTGTCAAGGGTCTACTTACTAACTTATTTTAAATTACTGGGAGATATTTTAAAGCTTCTACTTTCTTTTCTTAAGTTATCAGGGCTGAAATCAATTTAACTTTTGAAGAATAAAATATAGTTTTCTAATCTCATACTAAACTAAGGATGGGACTGTCTGAATGACATGTGTATGTATTCTAATTTTATTTCATTTGAATGTTTGAGGATTATTTTATTGTTTAATTAAGTGATTCATCATGTTTTAATTTTAATTTAATGTAATGTTATTATGGACTTTGTCTGAAAAATATATGAATTATTATTATTAAACTCGAATCAATTTTCTATTTCATAAATCGTTTGATTTACTACGTGCAACAATGGCCGAAAACGAACGTTATTGAAACCCTGAAGCTGAAATTACATACCTACAGCCTTTTCAAAGTAAGTAGGTACGTCTCCAGTTTAAAAGTACAAACATAACATCACGCCAGTAATTCCAAAAGGATTAGGCAGAGGTGTAGGGTCAGTGGTCTGCATAACCCGACCCGTCGTCAACACTTTTTTATTTGTAAGAGCGGGCAAGTAATGCAGAACACTGACCGTACCAGTACACCCATGTTTCGCCAGTTATGTTTAAATCCCATGTAATAGGGGGCGAGCCTATTGCCATCAACCGGGCACAAATCCAGACTCCGGACTGCTACTGAGAAATCCTTGACGGAAAAACCCAATATGAAAGTATTCAAATACATAACATAACATATCACATCACGCCTTGTTACCTCGAAGGGTTAGGCAGAGGTGGTAGTACTTATTATATACACCAACATTTCGCTAGTTATGTTTAAGTCCCATGTAATAGGGGGCGAGCCTATTGCTACCATCGGGCACAAATTCCAGACTCCGGGCTGCTACTGAGAAATTCCAGATGGAAAAATCCAAAAACAATTTGCCCGACCCGGGAATCGAATTCAGGACCTCATGCTCAGCAGTAGCGCTTGCGACCACTAGACCTACGAGGCCGTCAGATAAGTACCTAATTTAATTTATTTTAAACAACTTTTACATTTGATAATAATTACCTTTTACATTTGATAATTTAACAAACTTATATGCATGGAAACACGAGGAAAACCACTACGTAAATCATTAAAATGGCATCGTATAGTAAATCTTATTTTATAGTGCACTGACGTCACAGTCTTGTCGTAAAATGGCAACATTATGCAGAGATGTAATTGTTGAAACTCGTTGCATTCCTACATGTACCGTTTTTAGTGTTACTTATTTAGTTTGAGTACTTATATTATTTAAAAATCGAATTATCAGATGTTAATCGAACAAGAACTGGGGGCCCAGCGGTAACGGCCCCGACTTACGAGTTGTATGTCGTGTGTTCGAACCCAGCCTTTGCTCCTCATCACTAGTGCTCTCAAAACGGTGCAGGAAAACATCGTTAGGAAACCGGCATGTTCTAGAACAAAACATTCGAAGATATGTGACATTTCACATTACCAACCCGCACTGGGCCCGCGTGGTGGATTATTACGGCCCACTCCATCTCACAGAGAGGCGGCATGTGTCCCAGCAGTGGGAATGTTATAGGCTGATTATGTTAAACGAACAATTCATATGAGTATCATCGTAATTTCTATAGTTTTAGTCCAGTCTTCACTCTTCGTAAGTAAATAAGTACCTAATACCCACGTTGAATTTAGGTACTTAATTTACAAAATTGGAATTATCCCAAATGTGGCTTTAATCAATTCTGGATTTTTCAAAGTAAGATCGTGACTTTTTTTATTTTTAAATGGCAGCAAAAAAGTTTGAATCACAGTTTCGATTGTGACACAGCCAGTCACCTCTAATATTTATAAGTAGCAGCTATTTATTTCCGCCGCTGCATCGGTGCGTGTGCGCCCGTGACGTGGCGGAAAAGATTCAGGAATGCTGTCTAGCTCAGCCGGAAAGTAATCCTATTAAAAACCCGCACTGGCGAGGAAGAAAACTGTTGTTGCCAAAATATTATCGGTCGGTTTGATTTTGAAAGATGTCTTATTCTATTATTATTTGAACAAGTTGAAGTAATTTAAGAATAACGTTTTTTTGCCTCTTATATAATTCTGAAACCCAACTAAAGTGGAAAAAATCAAAGAAGTGAAACTTCACAGGAAGAAACTATAAAGAGCGAAATAAAAGCAATCAAGCGCACTTTCTAATTCCAAATCCGCGCGCCAAAGCTCAAAAAATCTCGTTTTGACATTTACCAAGACAGTGTCGTTCCAGTTTGGATCAATGTATCGATAAAAATCTCGCTACCGAACTTATCGATAATCACTGAGTGTCACCGCTCTAGACGTAGATGGTAATCTAAGTGGACGGCTTGACACAACACTGTGTAAGCCGATAAATAAAAAAATAGCAGACTACACGTTGAAAATAATAGCTAGAAAAAGGGTAACAAAAAGGAGGCCTAGCCTACCTTGGAACCTATAAGGGGTAAAAAAATACTTGAGCCTAGTAAAAAAATGGAAGACTGCAAAATAATTAGTTTTCATTTTGCTAGGAGGCAGATGTAGGAATAATATTTCCTATTGTTGCTCTAATGATACAGATAGCCCTAAAAGTACGTATTTCTTAGTGATTAAGTACGATAAAATGCAACAGGTTTTTAACAAGAATTTTGCCCTAACGACAATTTCAGTATGAAACACTACTTTTGATCCAAATAAAAAGAATCGTGTAATGCATGTTTATGCTAGTATCATGACAACTTAAGCAAAAAATTTAATAAAAATGGAAGTCCTAGTGATGGACCTTTCTATAAAAAAAATTTCATCGATATAAAATATCGATAATATTCTTCCTGACGTTCGATATTCGTCGCAAGCGATAAAACTGTCCTGGGTTGGACTTCCAGATCGGGTAAGTGTAATTGGGTTTTTCCATCTGGAATTTCTCATTAGCAGCCCGGAGTCTGGATTTGTGCCCGGTTGACGGCAATAGGCTCGCCCCCTATTACATGGGACTTAAACATAACTGGCGAAATGTGGGTGTACTAGGTACACCTCTGCCAAGCCTGTGGGGATCACACGCGTGATGTTATGTCTTCCTGTCAATATCGTTACCATTTCAGTACAGTCCCTTCTACCTTGAAAGGTACAAAACCATGAACAAAACATGACTAGAATGGTAACGAAACAGCTGTTAACTAAAACACACGCCATGTTTTGGTTAAGTACAGTCCGCATAAAAAATAACATCCGCCGACTAAGATATCAATGAACGCGTAGCGATTGTGCTGTACGTCGCCATGCGGATATGCCTGTATAGATGTTAAATAAAATTGATTATAACAAATAATACAGGTCTGTTATAACGTGATTTATTGGTAGACAGGTTATAAATACGCAATTTTTTCAGATAGGTTGGATTATGAATTTATCTTGAATTATAATATGAATTTTTTCATCGTCATGAAGTTTTTACTACTGCATGTGTTCCAGAATAATAGTTATAGGCATTTATTTTTTCTTGGAATTTTAGTTTTTAAAAGTATTAAATTTTATTTTTTGTTGCAACATCCGTAGCGCTACATATTTCGTCTCTTTAAACAAAATATAAGTGTTTAAAATTATATTCAAATTCATACATATTTTCGTCGACTTATCATATTTTTGTGTTCCATGTTTAGCTAGTATTTCAAAAACTAACTTAAAATGAATAAAACCTATTGGAATGTGTATTTTTGCACGCGCAGTTCATAATTTTAATTATTTCAATTGTCAATAAAAAATGTCTCACGATAAAAGTCACTAGCGAGCTTACTCTTTTAATTATAGACTTGAAATATCATTTACTCAAAGCGTAAGGTGTGTAGAAAACTATTAAAGAAATACCACAGATAATAGAGCAAGATATTTTTATAGACATACCATAGAGAGGCTGAATGGTCAGTTACCGTGTACAACTCAGTCTCTGACAGAAAAAAATAGTGACATCGGTATAAAAACTTAATTAGTGGTGACTAGTACCTTTAACTTGTTGATGATTAAGGTAAAACTGAATTTGACATTGAAATAGCCATTTATCATGCAGCAACGCCATGAACTGCTAAGAATGACTGAACTATTGAGTAGATATCGACTCATCTATGTCTAGTTAATCATTTGACGTTAAATTACTAAGACACGGCAACAGAGCGAAAGCTAGCAACATTCTACACAATATCATCAGAAATCATAATTTCTAATCTTAAGTTTAAAATAATCTTTAACAAGTTTTTGTGGATTGCAAAAACTTGACTCCTAGTACCAATGAGGTATACAATTATACGTATACATAACCTCATTGCCTAGGACTATGAAGATTGAAATAGATTTAAAGGAGTTATATATTTCACAAAATAAACACCATAAAGAGAGAGAGAAGAGTATTCTATTCTATTGCAACAGTGCATGGCAACAGTGATTGAGCGGCGCTTACTTCGTATTGCAGAAAGGTTAAAGATCAAAATCTTTTTCTCAATTAATTTAATTAGCTAACTGCTATATAACATGAGTACTTTAGTAATTTCCATTAAAATGATAGGCAATGAGCTCTATTTAGCTTTTTGGACACCTTTCCTCTTCTTCTTCTGCGTTAGTACCAGTATTACTTGGTCGGAGAAAAGTTGTTCTTTTAATTTTTGGTCACCGGTTTTCTAAACAGGATGATAGTTTTTGTCTTTTCACTCTCATACATGTTAGAGTTGGACTCCTATTGGACTAGGACTTGGACTTGGGCTTTAAAGGAGACTGTGACCTCTGAGATTAATTCGGCCTCTCTTCTCAGAGTAGTCAAATAGGAAAAACCGAACAGACTTCACTAAGTTTTTTTTAAATATTTTTGACTTGTAGAAGTGTTTGTATAAATCTATATATAGATATCTATATAATCATTATCATTATCAGTTAAGTCTAAGCCGAAAGTCCTTTGTTGTTAAATTTTTTTCGGATCTTAATTGCTAGCAACTTACAGTACTTAATTTGTTTTATCTCTTTTAATATCAAAGATCACAGCACACCGATGCATTTAACATAACGTTTCTACAATTCTAATAATCTTGTTTATTCCGATCTTGCGCTACTTAATTTCAAATTAACATTTGTTACTAGCAATAACTTGTAATACCGATAACTTGGTTGCAGAATATTCGATGGCAACTAATTGTGCCATTTGATAGAGGTCCCACGCATATTGTTCGTAAATCATAAATACTGAATAATACTGTGTAATAGCAAGGTGTATTACAAGTCGGCTTGTTTTATGTAGATCCTGGTGGGCTACTGAATTGATATCATTATGATATCGATAAGTATCATAACTTCAACATAACGGAACTGAGTAATTTTTGATAAGTCAATTATATTATGTTCAACTTTTCTTGTTTGAGAATTTTTATGGAGGACATATTTCTGTTTTAAGGGACGGCGGGGTAATTGCGTGTAGCATTAGCAATGGCTTACATTTTGATAGTTCAACAACATTCATATTATGAGCAGCCAATTTTTTCGAACTTAAGAAGCAATGGATTAGAGATATCCTTCAACATCATTCAGATTGTGATTACGCACTAAGGTGCGGGACGTCACATATAAATCTTTCTATTAGGGTCCCCCTTAGTTTCACTGTTCAAAGCTACGGATTTCTAGAAGAGCGGTTCCGTCATTCAATCGGCCATCTTGAAAATCTGTCATTTTTACCAGTATTTGACATTAGGGTTTAAAAAAACGCTCTGTATTTGGTTAGACAGCCGTTATTGTGTGACCGTTCACCGCGTTCTTAGGGAACCAAAGCTTAACATATTTTCCCCCAAATTGTTAATTTCGTGTTTTTTTTTCTTTATTTGCGTCATGTTTACCACTAATAAACGTATTTTCTTTCTTTAACAGGAACTTGGTGAACCCGACCACGACCCATTTCTGTCATAAATCTTTTCCACGGAATATTTTCGCTAAATGTCTGTAATTGTTTTGCTATCATTACAAAAGCTAATAGCAAACCCGTTGTAGCTATCGTATTGATACATTTTATTAGCTTCGCCCGCGTAATATCTTTAAAAATTATACCCTATGTTGCTCAGTGATAATATAGCATTCTTCTGGTGAAATAATTTTTAAAATCGGTCCAGAATTTTTTGAGTTTGTTCATTACAAACAAAATACATAATCTTTTCTCTTGTTAATATTAGTGAAGATAAATTGAAGTCATTTTTCGTGTCTGTCTGTGTAATCGCGTTGTTCTCCTAAACTTCGCAACGGATTTTGATGCGGATTTCACCGTCATTTAGAAATTTACAAACCAGAATTTATACCGGAAAACGTATGTGTACCTATAGTACATTATTATTTAACTTAGATATAGTAAAGAAAATTTATTCTAAGTATGTTCGATTTGTCAAACGTGCGAAACAGGGGCGGGTCAATAGTAATTTAATAATTGTTTCATTCAAAGTGATTATCACCTTTCACCTTTGCTGACGTGAATAGACGTCAGTGGCCGATATGTCAGAACTTTGTTGGGGCCAATGTGGTGACATGGCGTCGCAAAATCATCCAATTTGTTCTTTATTTGATGTAAAATATTATTATTTTTAGGTTGCAGTCAAAGAGAAAATTCATGATTTAAACGAAATTTCAGATCACGGTAGCGTCGCTAAGTGCATTTGAAATCACAAGTTGCAGAGATTGTCAACCCATCACTTCTACAGTCTTATCTTTATTTATTATGTTATCTTTATTATATTTGCATAAGTAAAATCTTATTAATCATTCATTTGCATTACAGTACTGTTCCTCAAGTTCCTCATTTATTACTAATTGTGGGAAAATCTGAAAAATTTAGAGCGAGTTTTTACCACGCGCTTAAAATTTTTAGTTCTTTTCCTTACACGTTTGAAAGTTGTTTTCTGATATATTTTTTTGTGTTTAAATCAAATAATGGTCACAGCGAACTTGCTTGGTCTGCTAAGTTATTATAAATGTTTCATATGTTTTGTATTTTGTTAGAATATTAAATTATAACTCCATATTTTCAAAAAAAATAAGCAGTCAAAAGGTTAAAGAGCTTATGAGCAACAATTTTTTTGTGAAAACTAGTGCCAACGATGTTAAAACATAAGTTATAAGTACCTATTAAAGAAGTGAAATAATTTATTAATCTCGGTTTGTAAGGCCTTGACCAATAGTCTCTAGTGCTGTGTCGCAGTTTGCTTGATAATTTTGTTTTTATGAATGACCTGTCAAAAAGCAAAGTAATTAAAATTAAACAAATAGTTAATTTTTTACTCATTACTCATTTACTTTTGGCAGATTTGAAAATTGTTTTTACAAACATTTTTATAAAAATCTTCTGACTTTTCTATGTCTAATTAGGTATTCATTTTATAATACTTGGGCCATAGGCAGTATGCCTTGTGTATTATTAATTGGTCTTGGTCGTTCTATAATCAGATTTACTCTTTTTTCAATTTATTTCAACTAATTCAAAATATCTTTACCAATGCATATTCAAATTAAGTAACACGGGTCGTATACATTAAAATCCCGTATCCTTACTTACTTACGAGTATAATGTAAATTTTGAAATGGAAAATAACCTTTCCAAGTTTAATTAGTCAACGAAAACTATAAGATATTATATTTTTATTATTTAAGTAATCGTTTTTAATGTAACATGGACTTTGCGTTACTGAAGTAATGACAGCATAAAAATATTGCATATTTTTCGCACATTAAATCTTTATTGTTTCCTAAAACTGTAATAAATTCATTCGGAGTACACTTATTCAATATCTGTAATATATAACATGATACGTAAGAAAACAAAACACACAATAAACCTAGATAAGTAAGACATACTCCAGTATTTCCATCAAATATTGATCTAGACTTCAGCAAATAGTACCAATAAATACGCACCATTAACAAACTTACGTATAACAAACGTATCGTTTAATAACGTCAATGTATAAAGTTTTCAATGTACATCACTTGCCAAAAACAATAAAAAACACAATATTCTTGAAAATTCAGTACATCCAAAGATTCGAACTTTTACCGCAACTTGGCACTATACCTTGATCACATTTGCAAAAAAAAAAAACAAAAGAACTTATGCACTTTGACACTTTCACGGGTTTCTTTTTTTAAATTTTAATGTCTGCAAAGGTACTCGGAGGTGGTGTGTAAAAAGTTCGTAATAGTTGGAAGTTGACGCGGCGAGGCACTGCGCTGACGGCTGTGCTCGATCGACTGGAGTCGCAAGCGCACCTCTACACGGGCCGCCGCTGAATGCAGGGGTAAGCAACATTTTCTTAGATTTGTGTCGCAGGCTTGTAAGTTCTCTTTTAAGTTTTAGTTAAAAAAATTATTATCAGTGAATCTGTGAAAGTATTTTAATAAAAATTAGAAAAAGATTCATCCATCTACATTATTTCTATTCATCTTGGTGTATCAGTTAATCTTCTTTTTCGAACACCCACTTCTAATGCTGGAGACCAAAATATTTCTAAGATCCAGCAAAGATAGATCGATAATCTTACATAATACTTTGCTTAGCAACAACATTTATATTAAATGACTAGTAAACTACCTACTTTTAGATTCACATTTCTCTTACTTTACAGTTTCAGATGACCACAATCATTATAATAATAGTTGTCGAATCATTTGAAATCCTTCGTTGATATTTATATAATTTAACAAACTGTTGGTTACTCCTCTAAAAGTCAGCGATTGAGAACGCAAAGAGCCTTGATGTTGTAGTGGGGAAACATATTCGTCTCTTTTTCTCACAGAACAATTGAGCTCATATTAGAAAAGGACGCCGCTACTACTTAAACTTGCATAGACCTAGCTTAATTGATATCGCTTCAATAAGTTGTAAGTAAAGTTGGTACGGGTTATTTAAGTTCAAGCTTTGCACCAGTTGCAATAAGATATATTTTCAATAGTATTTATCTCCAATTTCACAATTTTGGAATACAACGAGCTTAAAATATGTTAATTTTGGCAACTTAATGCGTTTAACGGTTCAAATTAAACCTAAGGCAACACGTGAAATTATTGAATAAATAAAAATTGTGAAAAGTTCAACTGGGAACTTTAAATGATAATTTCGGCGTGGGATGCGTACGCGCAGCCGGACAGTGGACACGTTTGATTAGTTGCGAGAATACATCTTTTGTTGATGTCTCTTTCGCTCGGTGAGTCCAGCAGTATGATAGAGGGGGACAACATAATGTTTACATCTTTATGGACCGAAGAGACGTGGCTTTAATGGGATCTTCCCAGATGTAGTGATCGGTTAATTTTAGTAGGTAGGAGGAAATCGTCAGTTACAACAGTTTTACATAGCGGCCTGTTTTTTATGTTATTTATTAAGCGCTAAGACGACTGCATTTTAATAGTCATCAAGTTACATATTATGAAGTATTTTAATTTATAACTTTATTTATTGCGCTTTTTGTTACGTGTTTGTAATTGATTTTGTTGCGAACTGTACCTGTTCTTTTGTTTATTTTGTCTAACGTTACGCTATTCGTTGATTATTTATTTGTTTTGTATACTTTTATGTTGTAATTACTTTTCTTTATTACTTTTTGGTAATTTACATAGATATTTAGATAATTAAGTTTTATATTTATTTAATTTTTGTTAGCTATTCTACTTAAATGGCGTCGACTAAAGCTGTGTGTTATTTTAATTAGTTACCTAAATTTTAGGTATCCTAGGTTCGAAGGCTTACCACTGATAGTAATAATATAGGTTTGTAATATAAAATGGTCGATTAATTTAACACTGCATGGGTAAATAATGCAATAGGGAAAAAAAATATATGGTAGGTAGTGTTATATCGCCACGGTAAATGACTGGGAAATGTATATGTATAGTTTTTCCACAAACCTAGTTTTTTACCTTTTAAGATTTTTACCAAAGTAAACTAAAAACCCAAAAAAAATACATGTCAAAATATCAGCTTTTTCAAAAGCACTTCATAAATTCTTAGGGCCTACTTTTCCAACTGTATTTGCACACAAATATCTAGAGTAGAGTAGACCATCTTTGATCTCCTGTCAGAAAACTTATTTCAAGATATTTTCATGTAGGAATTGTACCTACGTAATTAGTTTTTAAGTTTTTTACAAATACATCAATTTCGCTTTACGTCTGCTTTATAGATAAATACCATCTAGCTATTTACTTAATAGAGTTCGGTCGTCGAGACAATACGTTCCTGACATCTGTCAGTTGGACAATTTCTAGTAGTAATAGGAATCAAATTTGCAAAACACGTAAGTATTGGTTAGTATGAAACTAATAAATAAATTCTTTATTCATAAATGAATTCTTTATTAATTAATTAATTCTTTCTTTATTGCACCAAAAAGCCCTTAACAATGTCGTTATGACAAAATATGAAAAAATAGAAGGGCTTGTTCACGGTTACAAATATTCACTAGAAAAAGGTCTGAATCTGCGTATATATAAATAAATTCTTTATTGCCATAAACAGGTTACGAAAAATTTGAGACCCTGGCTACAAAGCTAGGTTAGAATACCTGTATTTCAGGAGCTAGACTTGACAGACAAGACCCCCTGAAAATACAATTTTACTTCGTTTTACAGTGTTTTATAACACGGTTTTAAACCTAATACCGTTGACCGTCAGCGATGGTTAACTTTAGCGCAAACGTAATCCTGGCAACCCTCCCGGATGGCTCACTTTCAATATGTATTTCAGCATGGCGTATGAGTTCTATGAGAATGGGTGGAGTCGAACATTTTAAATTGATCCTGACCGAAGTTACCCTGTTCGGGAAGCCTTTCCATCGACTGGTCCCGTTATTCTTCTCTATCATATAACTTGATAGTGTATGATACCGTAACGATGATCAGGCGAATGGCGACGAGTGTGAAACCTGTCGACTCGAGGTGTACGCCCCAGATAACATCTTGATTGTGTCAACTGCCTTGTTGAGTACAGGCGCACCACATACTGGACACCGGTGGAAAAAAAAGTAACGTTGTGTTACGTAAAAAAAACGCATGCCTTTTTCAAAGCCTTATATAACACACTTACACCTCGAATAATTACCTAATAATAAGTATTTTTGTTCAAAGTTATTACAATTTTTATCCTAAAGTTGTAGCGATTGGGATCAAATTATAGGTAATGGGATTGAATCTCCAGATAGATACAATACAAGTGGCTTATTGGTGACTTGCCTTTATGGACGTCAAACTTAACTCAATTTTCCAGTTTAATCCTGCAAAGAAATCAAATAGGTAAGGTTTTAAAACTCTTCAGTGAGTTAAAAAGCCAGCTCTCCCTTCGAGTGTACACAAAAGCGTGCGCGCATGTTTCGAAGATCATGAAAGTGGAAAATCACCCATAATGGTCGCGCAGTTCTCGGTGAACGTCAACATACCTACATAACACACAGGTGAGTGCATCAGAAAAAAAAAACTAGTTTACATTATTGTTTCCGAAATTACAGGAAAGCTCGTGCAGGAGAGGTAAAAGATGTTTGTAGACGGTGTCATGTCAACCGAGAAATCGACGGTACTAGTAGGTACCGTACTTAAAAGTTTGTTGGCCTTTGATTCCTTCCCTTTTTAACCGACTTCAAAAACAAGGAGGTTCTCAATTCTTCTGCATGTTTTCTTTTTTTTTGTTACGCGTTTTCTCCGTCAATTGTGGACCGATTTTGAAAAAAAAAAAAGGTTTTTTGGTTGAAAGGGTATGCTCCCGATGTGGTCAGCACATTATAAATTGTATTAACTTTGCTTAGATAGTTTTTGAGTTAGTTTCAATAATACGTATTTTATACTTATGGATGATATGATGATAAGTTCCTGTCACTGTTATTTACATAGTAGGTAGTGGTATTCGAATTTGTGTGGGGTAGGTAGGTACCACAACTAAAAAGTGAAAATTAAAAACTTTTTACAAAAATAAAAAAATCGACTTCAAAGGTATTTTTTTTTGTAAAAAGTTCTTTTATACTTACCTACATATTCATTCTTATATTTATTTTATAAGTATCCTAACGAATATTATAAATGCGAAAGTGAGTTTGTGTGTTTATTTGTTAGGCTTTCACGCTAAACGGCTGAGCGAATGTGGATGAAATTTGGCACATGAGTAGAGCATGACCAGAGATATGACATAGAATACTTTTATCGCAATATTCCCACAGGATCGAGGCTTATGCGTGTGAAACCACGGGGCACAGCTAGTTATTTTATAAATTACATTATCACTGCTGGACTTTCCGCTCAACTCACAATACCAGATTGTGTCAGCAGACTCAAAAGACGCAACATTCTACAATAGGGATGATGCCTGGGTCAAAAAAAAAAATTTCTATTTAGTCCGTCAGTCAGAAAATAAAAAAATATTCGTCACGTATTTTTTGCTTTATCATTAATAAAAAATTACTTATATAAAGCGCATTTAAGTTGGGGAGTGGGGGTCGCTACGTCACAAGTACGTATAAAATCTACATACTCGTGACGTCATGGCACATTTTAACTCAATGTATCGCCGTAATCTTTTGTTATCGTAAAAAAAGAAAAAATATGACATGTGTTCAATATTTTTTAATAATCTACAAGACGGACAATAAATATATTTTTAGTCATCATCCCTATTAGATAACTTGCAGAGAGCTGCTTGACTAATAAGAGAGTTGCTCCTGATGAGGAATAACTCTCCCCTGCCAGATCATCCTACAACTCGTCTGCTCATAGTTTTGTAAACTCATTGCAGGATAAGCGAGGAAAAAAAAAACACTGCTGGACATAGGGGACATAGGTCTACTCCTTGATAAGCCTCTGTAGCCCCATGAAGCATGAGGCTCCAGAAGCTAGTGCAAATCTCGGGGTTCATTCGATTTATCGAGTCTGGTTAAGCCACGCTGCGGGGCTAACACAGGCATACCCAAGACGTTTGTGACAAGACATGATAAATTTTATCATGTCTTATAATTTGTCTTAAATGCTAGCACGGTTCAACCATGTGATAAAATCTGAGGCGCGACATGCCTTTCTTGTTGCTAACTTCATAGTGTGACACAGTAAATTTAAAAAATTAAAATGTCTATGATCAGTGAATATGCGACCAAATAAAATAATACGTTTTTATAGTGCAGGTTCATACAGTTTTACAACTTTTTAATTTTGTTGTGAATTAATTCACTTTTGACGTACGGACGACATTCATTATGTGGCATTCGTGACAAAATTGGTGCGCCCGCAGCAATTAAGACATAGAATCCCAAATAAACGTCAAGAAGTTGTGTCACAAGTCAAGAGATTATCTCACGCCGCCGTGCTAGCATTTGTGACATGACTGTTTTATCGTTCAAATTGTGATATAATGTGTGATTTAAGCTATCTCACAGTAGGCCATGCTCGGTGCGCTGTAGGATAAAAGCGCGCCGTCGACGCACGTTTTTATCCTTTGACTGTATGTGTACTTTAACTGTTTATTGCACGACTCATAATGCGAAGCATTAGAGTGTGCTCTACGATCGAAAAATATTTTTTGCCCCATTTCTGCAACTGTTTTTATTGTTACACTCCTGCTAGTACACAGAACCTACTTAATTTATATACCATTGGATAGATGATTAAATGGAGATTAATACTGTACTTTTTATCAATTGATTAAATGCAGCAGAAATGAAAAAAAACATCAAAATAGTTGAAAAAAAAATCCTGTCCGTCAATTTATAAAACTTGAAAACATTGTAGCTTGCGATAAAATCAATTAATTGAGTCAATTTTTTTTTAATACATTCGTTTTGGCCGTAGAAGGAACCCTATTGAAAATGGCTCTTTTATTCAAAGTAGTTTAATTATAATTAATAAAATACTAACTAAAATATAATATCTTTATCTAAATATTTCCTACCTTGACTTAATGTGTTGCCTAGCAACCCACAACGTAAATATCTAAATAAAAATAGTCTTTGACATAACTTAAGGATTGCGAGGTTAGAAATTTACCCATATTGATGGGTAAAACAGCAGTCAAAACATACTTCATGAAAAGTGATAAACAGTTAATTTTTGTTAGAAACTATGTTTTGAATTTCTTTTTCGTTTATGAATGTGTGTTATGAGGCGTGCACTTTTGGAATTTCCAAACTATTTATTTATAATGGGTACGCTTACACTAACAGTATACAGGTAAATTCCCTGGTACAGGTACAGTTAAAAAACCCTGCACCTGTATATAGGTAAATTTTACATTAATTAATAAATGTTAATGGTAAACAGTAAATAAACAGTATATATTGAATTGATTGGGACTATTATTGGAAAAGGTAACTTTATTGTTGGAAAAGACATGTCTACCTACCTACCTATCTAATAGAGTTGACTTTTTTAGGTCTACCTATTGTGCTAAATGGATTTTGCTTGACTTTCACCAAAGTATACAATGTGGACATAACAAACGATGATAAATGAAATACTGGCAATAAGCACTACTTAGTGCATAGGAGTATTTCACATTAGTGAATATGCATCCACATAAATGGAGAATTTTCCATAAAGCTAAGATGTCGGAGTGTGGAACCACAGACAGTAGCTAGTATACTATACTATAGACCCTCTTGACCGAATTTCGGCCACAATTACGCAGGAGATATTTAAAGTACACAAGACGTGCGCAAACACAGGTGTAATCTCTGTTCCTTAACTCTCACAATCCGATGGGACGGCAATCCGACACGACCGGCGTGAGATCAGCACCCTAATTACGAAACGCAAACTCAATTTTAAATTGAAACCAATTGAAAAAGATTGCCAGTCCATTGCTTCATAAGTTCGACAAAAAAAATTAAGCAGATTCTTTTTGTCGAACTTATGAAGCAATGGACTGACAATCTTTTTCAATTGGTTTCAATTTAAAATTGAGTTTGCGTTTCGTAATTAGGGTGCAGGCGCAGGACCAACGGCTTAACGTGCGCACCGAGGCACAGGGGTCCCCTTATAACTCTGCCAATTTCCAAACTCCGGGCTGTGAAACTCCTCCTCAAGAACACTTTGTCTGATTTGCTAATCGAACCCAGCAGTAACGCTTGTGACCACGAGACCAACGGGGTATTCAGCTGTTAGTACAATATGGAAGTGACAACAGCTTTGTATTAATTTATAGATCTGAAATCGGAATGTGATCTATTGAATTTCAAACACGGCCATTTAAGTTTTCCTTTAAAAAATTAGGCACACGAATAACATTACTTAACTTTGGTATTGACAGTTCTAAAGATTATTAATGTTAATCTCGTTAGCCACCAGTTAAGCTACGGTTTTCTATGTTGCGTTGAATGATCGCTATTGCCTTACTTATTCTTTTTTTTTATGAATGAATGAATGAATGGAATGCATTTCAACGGACGACGACAACGGGGACGGTGCACCGTCCCCAGCGCACCGAGCATGGCCTACTGTGAGATAGCTTAAATCACACATTATATCACAATTTGAACGATAAAACAGTCATGTCACAAATGCTAGCACGGCGGCGTGAGATAATCTCTTGACTTGTGACACAACTTCTTGACGTTTATTTGGGATTCTATGTCTTAATTGCTGCGGGCGCACCAATTTTGTCACGAATGCCACATAATGAATGTCGTCCGTACGTCAAAAGTGAATTAATTCACAACAAAATTAAAAAGTTGTAAAACTGTATGAACCTGCACTATAAAAACGTATTATTTTATTTGGTCGCATATTCACTGATCATAGACATTTTAATTTTTTAAATTTACTGTGTCACACTATGAAGTTAGCAACAAGAAAGGCATGTCGCGCCTCAGATTTTATCACATGGTTGAACCGTGCTAGCATTTAAGACAAATTATAAGACATGATAAAATTTATCATGTCTTGTCACAAACGTCTTGGGTACGCCTGTGTTAGCCCCGCAGAGCTGTTTGTACAGGCTGCGTCTGACTTGCGTGCGTATCGCGTCTGTATCGCTACAAACGCGCCGTTAAAAAACGCGGTGTGCATAGGCCCTTAGGACTACTAAGTACGCCACTGTGCTAGGTATAAAGTATAGTTCGACAACTATCTCACCAGAAATAACTAAGTAGGATTATAGGTAGACTATAGATCGGCTATTTCGCTGGCTGTCTATGTGCTAAATGAACTTGTTGCCGCCTATAATTACTAGACTATAATATGGCCCCAGACCAGCTGCCTGATAATACCTACGAACATAAATTATAGTTTAAATTCCAATACCGAGCAACGATTGAATCGATTAAGATTGGCAAAAATATCTATTTTATAAAATTACAAGTTAGGCAGCGGTGTAAATAGTACACCCACGTTTCGCCAGTTATGTTTAAGTCCCATGTAATAGGGGGCGAGCCTTAGCCATCAACCGGACAGAAACCCAGATTCCGGACTGCTACTGAGAAATTCCTGGTGGAAAAACTCAATTGATGTTATGTTATGTTATAATTCACTAATACCAATTACGGAAACAATCAATCAATTTCGTTTTCTCCGTATTTTCGAGCAGAGCTCGGTCGCCCAAAGTTTACAATTGACACCTTAGAATAATGTCATGACAGCATGGAATTAGTAAGTATGTATTATCATGGGAGCATGGAATTAGATCGAATGAGCATTCTTTATTTTCACCATCGCCCAGGTACTTTACATAATACTGCGAACTGTCCTAGAAAGTAGAAAAAGAAAATTACTACGCCGTAGTCGTCTCGTAGCACATTACTGCTATCCTCAAGTTAACTCTCCAACACAAGACTTACCTACCTGGGCACCACGCCAGGCTACGTAACAAGGGACATTCTAAAAGTACATAACAAATGTACAGTACAATTATTTTCTTAATGTACTTCGGCAAACTTCGTGTTTCGTCGGTCGTCGGATTCCCTTTGCACTTGGTGCAGACGGGACGCTCTCAATCGACTTGGGAATATAATTTCATTCCAATTCGATTGAGAGCGTCCGGTCTGCACCAAGTGCAATGGGCAACTGATAGAAATCCGACGACAGACGAAACACGATGTTTGCCGAGAGACATTAAGAAAATAGTTGTACTGTACATTCATAGATAAACTCACGCTATAACTTACCATGGGCGTAGTTACGATCGTTACATACTCCTTTTGCCTCGTTTACGTTCATACATCTGGTCATACAAGCACGCCGGTTGCGAGTACTCCGTACCTGACCTTTCTGAAGAACATCACCAACAAAGTCACTATAATTTGTCCTTCTAGGGCGTCCGTCCCCTCCAATTGTAAGGGTAATACTTTTTAAAATCAGATACTAATGCTTTATTATGCAAGCGTAGCAAATACGATAGAACTTATAGATTCGTAGCCACGTAGCATCTTCGTAGCAATTATTACAAAGTTTTTAAACCTAAGTTGAACGGTACATAAATCTGACAATGGAATATAGTCTTAGATAAAACTGATGATTTCTTGGTTTATGGTCGACAATTAAATATTTGTTGAATGTTTTTGATTATTGAAAAGTCACAAGCAAAAATTGTTTTTTTTTTTTTTTTATTTAGCTCTGTCCCTCTTCAGAGCAAATAAACAAATTTAAACTTTTAATTAAATTTATTTCAATGAATTATTCTCATGTGAAATTGTATATTATTATTATATTGTATTTGTTTCCATGAGCTTTTTTACCTGCAATAAATGTTTATTACAATTTTCAACCGACGACATAACTCTACTAGAACCATTAGCCGACATGACAGTTCAGGGACCTCCTAGTAATGATGATTTGTCGTAATTAAAGCGAAAGGAAGGACGGTCTTGTGCTATCGTGCCATCGAGAAAGTAAGAGTGTGACAATTTCACGCTCGCGACTCACGCGCACTGAACTTGACGTCTAATGCGAGCTTGTGTAGCGACAGCAGACGAGGGCTTTCCGTGGTTAAACATAATATTTAAATATTTCATAACTTTTTCTATTATTAGCTAGTTCTAATAGTAGTCGTAGTTCTTTCCTCAAGTATAGATGGAGAGGAAGATTGGGACCAAAGAAAAGTTGGATGAATTGTAATAATATTTCTGCAGACCGGATTTCGGCCCTGGCAACAATCTCAGCGGAGACTAGCCTTCGGCACGGGAATTTAGTGCGCAAGTGTGTGCGCAGACACAGGTGAATGAAGGGACAGGGTCTGGACTGGGATAGGTAGTGAGGTGATGGTGGAGTTGTCAAGCTGACGACAGACAGGTGAGGATGGAAGAGAAAATTACTTTGACATTGTGGGACCAGGATATCAGGGTAGTAAATATGTCTTGTAGAACCTACTTACCAACCTACATGATCTAGTGATGTTCTTGTTTAAGTTAAAACATTTTCAGGCGCACTTACTCGTAGCGCTCTTTCTGATCAATGAACAAAACTGAACCTCACGCTCGGGTCGCTGTCTAAATCGGGTTTACTCGGGTCCAGTCGTAAATATTCACTTCTATCTTGTGGGGCATAAGCACACACCCACTTTTATCTGTGATTTTTTACCTATTCTTATCGTTTTGGTCGCTCGCTTTAGAGTCCGCGCCACCATTGAAGTCCGTTTGTCGCAGCGTCAGTGTATATGTTATTGCATCACATTGAGTAAATAATGTAGTTCCCCAATATTCCGCCGGCCTTCATTCATGGCACCCACTCTAAACTGTGAATGGTAAAAACATTTACAGTATAGCATCTACTTGGAGTAATAGACATAACATAACATCAAGCCTTCCTCGAAGGGATAGGTAGGGGAGTCAATCAATCTTCCTAGCCTTTTCCCAATTATCTTGGGGTCGGCTTCCAGTCTAACCGAATGTAGCTGAATACCAGTATTTTACATGGAGCGACTGCTATCTGACCTCCACAACCCAGTAACTGGGTAATACGATACCCCTTGGTAAGACTGGTGTCAGACTTTCGGGCTTCTGACGACTGTCAAAGATCCACGAATGACAGCCGGGACCAACGGCTTAACGTGCTTTCCGAGACACGGAGGAGTATCGGTATCTGAAGATGGTCACCCATCCACTGATCAACCCCGGCAAGCGTAGCTTAACCTGATGGATCGACCCGTGCGGCTTGTTATTACATAGCCACGAGGTCCTCCGAGGTACAGTGGGATTGTTATTTATTCTATCTGGAATCTCTCAGTCAACTCAGTAGCAACCCAGAGTCTGGATTTGTGCCCGGTTGATGGCAAGAGGCTCGCCCCCTATTACATAGGACCTAAACATGAGTGGCGAAATGTGGGTGTACTATAGGTTGTAGCAATAGTTATGCAAAGAATATTTTACAAGTCTGACACCACAACGTCATTATTTATGTGCATGTTTTAACGATTTTAAATGTGTATTGATAATTTGGCGCAGGTCAAAAGAGTCGCACGTGGCCATATGCTGTGTCTTTATGTGCACGACATGCTGCACGTCGACTTCTTAGAAGTTTGTGAGTAATAACGTCATTTATATACGGCACTTCAAACATTTTTCCAAATAAGAATATTCAATTGTTAACACCTGCAACATGGACTTTGAGGACGATTTGAATCGCCCAGTTATGTTGTTAATGCGGAAAAAATACCAGAATATATCTACCTAAGCCTTATCTGCCTAGTTTTTTCCCAACCATATTGGGGTCGGCTTTCAGTCTAACCGGATGCAGCTGGATATTAATAATAATAGGCAATTATCTGAATGAGCTTTGTCATGAGGATGCTCTTTTGCATGCTGAAATATGTAAGTAAGCAAAATATGTGGAACTTCTGTATAAAGCAAGCAAAAAATCAAATTTCACCCGCAACCCTTACCTACCCCTCTCATCAAAACACGACGAAAACCATACACATCCCTTCTTCTTATCTATCTTGTACAATATTTTATGCAGAATAAAAAAAAATCCAATTCTAATTCTCTTCTTGCTTCCGCTCTTGATCAGCGTTCTCATAGCCGCCATCCACGTAAGTAGTAGGTACTGTTTTAGCAAGGATAGTACGTTCCATGTCAGGTTAGTGATTTTCCCTGCCAAGAGCGGGTCACGAATGTCGATATACCGACTGAAGGCCACTACCACTCGGTCAAGAGTGTTTCAACTTTGCAGAAGAAAGTAATCGTCAACTGTGCCACCAAATGCAAGGACTATTTTATTTTATTAGCTCCAAGTCCGATAACTTTCAAAAATATTTCTTAAACAAATGCTTTTTCTGCAACCACTACCCGACTCGAGTCGATGCTTGCGCAGACGCAGATCTCGCCGAAATTGTCTCTGCGCAATTTCCCGCCACTTTCCATATTGTCTATGATTGTGTAACGCACACATGTTTGGTAATTCGATTACCTAACAACCAAAGTTTATGAGCACAGAGCAGGCTTGTTAAATTACTTGCAATTCTTAATATTGCTTCAGATTTCATCGAAACTAGGGTTACCATATTCGAAATTTGAAAACTACCGAAGAAGAACCGAAAATTTGCAAAAAAAAATCCGGCCATTTTACTTTTTAATGTTTATTTTTATCTGTTACCATTTAACGTTTTTAATTTCTACAAAAAATCCTTCAAGTTGAAAAATCTGGACAAAGTTTGAACTGGCGGCCAGAAAGCCAGACACGTCTAGACAAATCCAGACGAATGGTAACTCCAACCGAGACGCAGACAGTGTCAATCAGCTGTTTGTCGTAATCTCAGTTGTAACACAAGACGAATGATTGGCCTCACGTCGTTTGCAAGTATGGGTTGCAGGAAAACTGTCTGTTCAAACTCCAAGTGCTTGGACAAAGTGCGATATCGTTACGGGTTGTCGATCAATGCGGATGAAGGCTGTCGTAATGATTTCAGAGCAATATGTTGAATTATTGTAAAATACAGGCCAAGAAAATGCTACTGTATAATTAAATTAATTATATACACAACTGATACTATCTATACTCCCTACCTATACTGCGTTTACACCTATTCTTACACAATTTGTGGTACTTTTTTTTCGTCCTTTAAGGGGATTCTCTTGCCGTGCAATCACCTGATGGTAAGTGATGATCAGGCCGAGGTTGGAAGCGAGCTTCACCCGGAATCCTCAACCACAGAGGAACTGGCTATCTTACCTCCAACTGCCGAAACACAATTACAATGCTGTTCACATTGCTGTTATGGCGACAGACTTAGATAAGATGGTGGTAGTTTGCCCTACCATCAACCAAACCGAGTAGAAAATTTTGTCCCCACTGGGAATCGAACGCGCCGGGACATCTAGGGTCTGAGACAGGTGGTCTAACCACTAGACGCAGTAAAGTTTAATGTTTTCCAACAAGTTTAATAAAAGACTTATCAAAAACATGTGTGGTGTCAAACATGCAAGCATTGACGTTATTTCAGATGTTACCCAACTGTTTTGTTCACCTTTTTGGACATTTTCAACAAGTTTACTGATACAAATAGGCTTTATAGTTTACAACTGTAGAATACACGTTTTCATCAGGGGATACTTCATCCAACGCAAAGGATACAGGTGCTGATTATGTTTAAATAAGTAGCTACTTATTGAAAATCATAAAAATAATTAAATATAACATAAAACAACATTACGCCTGTATTTACCTGAAGCGTTAGGCAGAGGTGTACTATTAGTCCCATGTAATAGGGGGAGAGCCTATTGCCATCAGCCGGGCACAAATCCAGACTCCGAGCTGCTACCGAGATATTCCAGATGGAAAACCCAATAACACTTTACCCAACCCGGGAATCGAACCCGGGACCTCGTGCTCAGCAGTAGCACTTGCGACCACTAGACCAAAAATCTGTGAAATGAAATGCCAATAGCATACAGTCACACGGTCATAACTAATCATTCTGCTGTTACGAATTTTTTACCGTAACATTACTTGAACGTTGATTTCAGGAGAAGAACCTTTGAAATTTCATCATAAAGAGTTTTCCAATTGTCTATTTCTCACTCTAAGTAAAGGGTAGGGTAGAAGACCTCCCACAAGATGGACCGATGACCTTGTAAAGGCCGCAGGAATCCGCTGGCTGCGGAAAGCACAGAATCGGTCGAAGTGGCGGTGCTTGGGGGAGGGCCTATGTCCAGCAGTGGACTTCTTTCGGCTAAAATGATGAAGGAAAGGGTCTTCGATACAATTGCAATTGTAGTAATATTACCAATCGCTTCAATTGCATTAAGAAGACGATTAATTTGCGCATCAATGTGAATCAATCACGTAAAAATTGACAATTGTAATTGATCGTTTCGGGGAGCTTTTATAGTACAATTTGGTAAACTTCAGGCCTGAAATAAGTAGGTAGGCTTATTTAATTATTGATAATTCACAATGCCAGTCAGTAAAGCCATATGAGCGTTTATTTTAAAAGTTGGCAACTGCAAATAGCTTACAAAATAATATTTACCTGTTTAGATTAATTTGACAATATTACTGAATAGAATGAGTATGAAATTTCGCTAACTAGTGAACTAGAATATTAATAATGAATTGCAATTATAACACTGAATTTGTTGTTATAACCGTTTCATCTGTAAAAAAAGCAATTTGGAAAGTATCCAAAAACTTTTTTATATCTAAAACAAAATATTCGGTGTGACGCTATTAATTATTGCATTTCATAATCAATATTTTTGTTCAATATTTAGCCATATTTAATATTTCCATACAGTAATATTGCCAAATTAATCAAAACAGTATTAATCGAAATATTTGACATCTACTTGCGACATGGCCCACTTTCAGAATGCACGATCTTAAAACTTAATCACTTTATTCAAAGCCTCATGCGTCTAATTAAAAGTTAAAGATGTCACCTCCAATATTTTTATGTGGATTAGGTATACCTACTTTTCCATCATTCACACTTTCCATTTTCAAAGACAAACCTACTTGTGTATTCTATCGAATCTGACAACATTACGACACGCTACCAAGTTGGCAACTTTATAAAAAAAACAGTCGCCGGTAGCGTGGGGTCGCCACGGAAGGCAATATCCTGTTTCCTGCTAACCCCTTTTTTATTTTAATGCACAATTATAAAGTTATTCGCTTGATTTCGTCAGCACCACTCCGGCGCATATAAATCGACTTATAAAGGTAAAAAGCTGGGGTGGTCCGATATAATATAATAATATGTTTTACGTAATAATGCAGTTTTGTTTAAGTTATTATTGTTCGTTAAGGGCTGTAAGTTATTAGTAACTTGAATGGGAATTTTCGGAAGAATATGTCTTTGCTGCCTCGTTGGTCAAGTGGCTGCAAGCGCTACTGCTGAGCACGAAGTCCTGGGTTCGATTCCCACGTCGGGAAAATTGTTATTGGTAATTTCTCACTAGCAGCTCGGAGTCTGGATTTGTGCCCGGTTGATGGCCAAAGGCTCGCCCCCTGTGACATGGGACTTAAACATAACTGGCAAAATACTATAATTATGTACACCTCTGCCCAAACCTTCGGGGATTACCTCCAAGCGTGAAGTGATGTTATGTTATATGTTTATGACGAAAGTCTTTGACCAGTGCGTGTTGCCAGTGATGACCTATGGCACTGAAACGTGGTCGCTCACATGGACCTTAATAGAAGCCTTAAAGTCACCCTAAGTGCAGTGGAGAGGGCTGTGCTTGGAGTTTCCCTTCGTGATCGAATCAGAAATGAAGAGATCGGCAGGAAAACCAATGTAACCGACATAACCCAAAGCATTGCCTATTTTAAAGTGGCATTGGCCAGGGCACATTGCTCGCAGAACGGATGGCCGATGGGGCCGAAAGGTTCTAGTGGAGACCGCGTACCTACCGGAAGACGTAGCGTTGGAAGGCCTCTCCCAAGTTGGACTGACGACCTTGTAAAGGCCACAGGAATCCGCTGGATGCGAGAACCACAGAACCTGTCGAAGTGGCGGCGGGGGAGGAAAATGCTATCGCAGCGATTTTACAAGCGAAAAACACAAAACACAATGGCTTTATCGGTGTCGCGAGTTCGATCCCCAGACAAATTCAGATTGGAATATGCTATTCGCAACAGTGGATTTCAATGCCAAGAATTTCGTACTAGCGTACCATTTAAATAGTTTTTCGAATCAGCGTGTTTCGAAACAACGTCATTCGATATAGCGGTTTTCGACTTAATGTGTTTTCGAACTGGCGTACCACTCTTAATTTTTTTCGAAATAGCGTGCGTCGCAATAACGTCATTCGAATTTTCATATCACTCCCGTCCAGCAGTGGAAGTCTTTCGCCTGAAATGATGATGACGCTAAATGGTATATTTATGAATGTTTTTATTGTTAAATTGCTATCGAGTCAGCTCCAGCTGGCTTCGTCTGACCGAAAAGGCTAAGCATCGCCAAGTACCGTACCTACTAAATTGATTCTAAGATAAAAATTACGAACTACCCACCTATTGTGACTCTAGTAATAATTCCAGAAACTACCAAATATGTATTTATTGCGACATAAAATATCATGATCTTGTAAAATGTCAGCCGTTCAATTAGAGACAATATTCACGAATTTTATCGAAAAGTATTTGAAATTAACAGTAAAAATAATGCTATAATATAAGTACCTATTAACAAGATTCTTGAGGACGAATGTCGAATTCCTTTAATTAAGTTTTTGTGAACAGCAGACTTTTGTATTTCGAGGAATCATAAGCAGGTGCAATTCAAAATACGAGTACACAAAGTATTTTCTACGTGAACTTAATACTGACGCGGCGACGTGGATTTGAAGGGAAAGTTAGGTATACCTACCTATCGAAATGACGGTGTGGCCAGTGAGGCACTGTTGTACCTATCCGTTAAATTCCATAGCAGGGCTGATTAATGCCTACGTGTTATCACAATTCAATCACAGAATCACCATCACAACCAGCATCCAAGTCCCAGTTCAGTTGTTTATCTTCTTATCAATAATTGTTTAGTCTGAAACAACCCACCCGCTCTCACTAGGAGTCGGGCGGCGGAGGTAGCTGCGCTAGTTTTAACTTTTGCAGCTCTCTGATTGCATTTGTTTTTTGTTCCAAATAAACAAATAATATTGGTCCTGTTTCACCGCCTACGATTAAGTTCCTATTAACTTACTTGACAGATAATTTCATACAAATTCTGTTCCATTTTTACCCGACTGCCCCAGAAGGAGGGTAATGTTTTTCGAGAGTATGTATGTATGTATGTATGTATGTCTATTTCTTTGGCACGCTCTGTAGCCTAAACGGCTTGATGGATTTTACCATATGAGGTGTCGTTAGATTCGTCTTAATCGTAGAAGTGACATAGGCTATATAATATTTATGTATTGCATCTGCAAATACAAAAAAAAGGGAGGGGAAGGTTTTTTTTTAAATAAATTACAACAATATTGGTATCAAATAAAAGCTGGTAATGAGTCAATTCCAAATTAAGATATATTAATAAAACTAAAAAAACTTTAAATAAAGAAAATTATTCAAAAAACAAAAAACCCGACTGCATAAACACATAACTGAAAAGAGAAAAACAAGCATTATAATCTATAGAATTTTGGTATCGCAGGCGGGGACAATAATAATATAACAATAATAACCGGAAATATGGTGTAACTTTTGTTTGTCCCCGCCTGCAATACCAAAATTCTATAGATTATAATGCTTGTTTTTCTCTTTTCAGTTGTGTTTTTGCAGTCTGGTTTTTTGTTTTTTGAATAATTTTCTTTATTGAATTTATTCGGTAAGTAGTGGCTATTCGGACATCGCAAGATTTTTATTGAGTAGATTTAAATTGGTAGGTAGGTACAATAGAGGTACCCGCCAATATTATCCTTTTAGTTAATCTTTCCCTTCGTATCGAATGAGACGATTCTAAAGTTTAACCTCGTATACAACGTTATCCATGGCAGCGCAAAAGTTGCTTCAGTTGTAGGCTGTTGCCCAAAGAGGAGAGAGTAGCAGAGACAATGGTGCTCATTCCACAACTACGGTGCATCCGCTTACCGTTTCGTCAGTTGGGCCCCAGTTGCTTTAATTGAAATTTCATTATTAGTCAATAATACGTACAATAATACCTAGGTATACCTAATAGTGCCATTTCAGACCAAATTACCTATGGGATAAGCAGGATGAAATTCCGCAGCTTAATTATCATCACTTACGTCTTGAACCACGACGAGCGCGCACTAAGTAGAGTAGGTACAACTACGTAGTATTATATTATCTGTGGTACAGTCAGCTGCAGAGAAATCTCACTGCAGCTGACTGTACAACTATTTATCGCGCGATCATTTTGTCGCAGAAATGCAACGTACCTAAGGTTTACCGTAGGTAAATAGGTAGGTAAATCGCAGCGACATTTTTCTCGTCTATAAGCGCTTTGGCGCACTTCCACTATATACTTATGTTTAAACCAATACGTTGTATTTCTGCGACAAAATAATTCATTAGGGCTAAACTACTCGTCTACTAACACCTTGTGTTGTTAGGTTGTTCTTTTATATTATGTAACTTTTACTATTCAAAGAGTACTGAGTTTGATTGATTAGATGCTCTGACACAGTGACACCCGCGGTGTAATTACGTCACACACATAAAATGACAATTGATCGCATTTTCTTTCTTTTTGACAGTTCAGCAACGTTCATTGCGTTATTTACGTTGTTGAGCAGACGAATTAATTAAACCTATGAAGCAATGAATTAGAAATATCGTTAACTTAAAACCCTCGGATTGTGATTGAAACTGTGTTACGCAGTTAGGGTGTGCCGGTTTCTGGAACGAAAATCAACTCAAAAACATACATTTAGTTAGCAAAAAAATTGTCAAACGCATTTAATTTGTTGACTGAATTATGTACCTACAGACAATCAGTGACCAGAGTTTATTTACGCCAAATGCCAGTCTTGTAAACGCCTACCGTTATTTTCATGCTTAGCAATTGCTTGACGACCAATAATGTATTCATCTACCTAGGCTTTTACCAACTATGTTGAGGTCGGCTTGCAGTCTAACCGGATGCAGCTGAATACCAGTAGGTATTTTACATGGAGCCATGGGCGTACCCAGGTTTTGGGGGGGCAAATCAGAAATTTCCCCCCGCAGATGTTTAACATAGCTTGATATTGCTGCTGCGTTCGCGTATTTTTAACCGACTTCAAAAAAGGAAGACGTTCTATATTCGTCTGTAAGCTTTTTTTCAAAATATATTTTCGTCTATGTTTTTGTTAAGTGTGGACCGACTTTGAATGATTTTTTTACAATATGAAAAAGAATTTGCAAAATTGGTGCACAATTTACGAAAATATCATTGTAAAAAAAAACAGCCAAGCATAGAACCTCCTCCTTTGTTAAAGTCAATTATGCGTAATAGGCACAATATAAAAGCCGCACAGCGCGATTTTTTGTAAAATTAATACATATTGTAATTGTAAAGTAAGTCTTAACGTGAATGCAACATAACTTTTATCGACAACAGTACTTAGGCATACAAAATCCAGGAGGGGGCAGCTGCCCTCCCCTCCCCCTGGGTACGCCCTTGCATGGAGCGATTGCCTATCTAACTTTACCCAGTTACTGGGTAATACGATATCTCTTGGTAAGACTGGTTGTCAGACTTTCGGGCTTCCGACTACTCATAACGACTGTCAAAGATCTACAAATGACAGCCGAGACCAACGGCTTATCGTGCTTTCCGAGGCACGGAGGGGTGTCGATATGAAATGGAGGGTCACCCATCTACGGACCGACCTTGGTAAGCGTAGCTTAACCCGTGCGGCTGTTATTATTTAGCCACGAAGTTTCTAGGTATAGCATAATCAGCCTATAATGTTCCCACTGCTGAGACACAGGCCTCCTCTCTGTGAGAGGGAGTGGGCCGTAATCCACCACGCGGGCCCAGTGCGGGTTGGTAGATGTCACATGTCTTCGAATTTTTTGTTCTAGGACATGCCGGTTTCCTTGCGATATTTTCCTACCGTTTTGAGAGCAGTGGTGTTGAAATAATTTATACAAAGTAAAAGAGCCTGTCAGGGTTCGAACCTACGAACTACAACTTGTTAGTCGCGGCCGTTACCACTGGGCCACCACGGCTCTGTAAGTTGCAGAGCAGTGGTGGCCCAGTGTGGCTCCGAAAATTGTATTGTGTAATAAATCATTCAAACGCAAAAATATTCAATAAATACTTTAATTTTAAAACAATTCGGGGTTCATCTTACATTATACATTTTTGAATGTATTATAAACATTTTTACACTTTTTTTATTAAGCATTTTTATATAATTCACATAGAACATCTTAATTTTATTATGAGGCACCTATGAATCAAGTATTTAAAGATTTCCATAAAAGGAGTATTTTTTGTGTGTGTAACATTGACATAATTATGAATGTTAGTATTAACAACACGCCATCGTATCAATGTCTTACAACCTTTTTGGGACATTTGCGCATTTAAATACAGAATCGCATTTAGGAATGTTGCCATAAAAATTATATATTTCAATATAATTATGGTGTACGTTATTTTAAATTACTCACAGGTTTTATAGCATATTTTGTATTAGTAACCATGATTGTGCGAATGATTTGTCAGCTGGCAGTATAAATATACACGCAGCATAATATCTGGCGAAAAATCTCTGTATCAACATGTTCAAACCGATCATATCATTTGATATTACTCAAAGCAATTTCTGCTATAATTTAATTTAAACATAACCTATAAAGGTGCTCGCCTCGCGCCTGTAATGTAACGTCCAGAGTCGAGCATTACATCAGTGAGGGAAGAGAACCGAGCATTACACTGTGCAACCTGTAATGATACAAGTCGAGCATTATATCTGTGAGGGAGAGAACCGAGCATTACAGTGCGCAACCTGTAATGAATGATACAAGTCGAGCATTATATCTGTGAGGGAGAGAACCGAGCATTACACTGCGCAACCTGTAATGATACAAGTCGAACATTACATCTGTGAGGGAGAGAACCGAACATTACAGTGCGCAACCTGTAATGATACAAGTCGAGCATTACATCTGTGAGGGAGAGAACCGAACATTACAGTGCGCAACCTGTAATGATACAAGTCGAGCATTACATCAGTGAGTGAGGAGAACCGAGCATTACAGTGAGCAATGTCTGTAATATTTAATCAGAAATGCTATATTACAGGCGAATGCTCGTTATTCAGGGAGGCAGTCATGTAACGTAATGCTCAAAATCGAATCTGTAACGTTACATTACAGGCGAATTCTCTCGGTGAGGGAGCACCTTAAGGCTAAAAGTTTATAGTATTTTTAAGGGCTAATGCCTCCAAATGTATTATTCCAAATAAATAATTGAGATTTCAAATCCGACGAACAGTCAGCTTAATAATTTTGTGACTGCACACACATTCATTTTGCTCTAGTCCGTATATTTAAGTAACGTTAAAGTAAAACTATGGTTAACTGCTTGGAAATACTATGTATTATATTAAGACTGTATTTTATAGGCAAGAAAAATACGATACCACCAATGCCACACAAATTACCTTTCTTTAGGTTTCGTCCTAAATTAATTTTGCCGTGCGTTAGTCTCGCAAAAACTCAGAAACTGCCTCGACAGATTTGTTTTTTTAAGTTTTTTTTTATTTTGTTTGCCTCAATACTGGGTTGGTTTAGGAATAAATTGGGAAAAGCCCAAAGGAACAACCAAAAAAATTTTAAAAATATTTTCTCACATGGTACCAAGTTCACAAGGTCATAGTCTACACTAATAATAATATTATAAAAAGAAAAGACTTGTATTTTTGTTTGTAATGAATAAACTCAAACAATACTGGACCGATTTGAAAAATTCTTTCACTATTAGGATGTTATATTATCACTGAGTAACATAGGCTATAATTTAATAAAAAGATGTTGCGCGGGTGAAACCGCTGGCGGAAGCTAGTCGGGTAATAAATGTTATATAATAATGTAATGTAATGTAATTTAATATTGTAATGTATATGTAATACATTTTCATCATGACATGTAGACAATGGCAACATCGCAAAAATGCGCTTTCGATCAATGCTGCTCCAATTAAATTGGAAGGCGCTGCACATAATACTTTTCTTGCATATAAAATTTAGTCTAGCTTATACACTTATCACAACTTTGCAAAGTACCGTTTCCTTGTATTGAAAAACAATTTAATTAGGTAACTATGTAATAATAAAAGTTGTCAACTTGTCCAAAGTTACTCTGTAGTATTGAATTTTTCACAGCCTTCTTCTTTCCACCAATATTCAACATAATTCTTGCACAAAAATATTAAATATTTAATAGTTATTGAATACAAGTTGACAACTATTAATCGTATAAATTAATCGTATGTTAATGTTTATATTGAAATAACCACAACATCTAGCTTGTGCACCAACTAAATTAATATTATGTATTTCTCAAACACTGAAATACATGGAAAATCATAATTTTTCGCATTCACATCGATATCGAAATGCGGTGTGATATCGATTACAATTACATCTCTTTTAATCGATATTTTGAATTTCGAAGTTCCCTTTCCAAATAGAAACAAAACGTTAAAATTCAGAATTAAAAAGAAAACTATTATTTATCAGAACTTTCGGGCATGTTCGTCAGTGTCTGAGAAAAATTAAATAACAATAATAATATAAGTAAATACATTAGTATCGAACTGTATCACAATTTACGCTATACACGTGATGAGCCATAGACTAATCACGTGTATTGTAAGCACTGGTAATCGATGATATCTTACAAAATAAGTACAGTGCTACAAGGATCTTTTGGCGCCTGAAGGACATTTTTTTTTTCTTGGTTGTCGAGCCGGTTTCGACTATCCTGCCAGCGTCACGTTGAGACGGCAGCGCAGAGTGGCGGGCCATCGAACTTTGTACTTTGTGTTAGATAAATGTTAATAGCAAGCACAAAGAATAATCTCGATTGAAGTTCACAGTTAGTAATCTTTTGTGAAATTGACACTGTCATTGTGTATTGACGGCACAAGATGGCGGCGCTAGGTAGTTCCTACGGTCACGCGCTAAAATTACCTTGTAGCGTTGTAAGTTTGAAAGAGTTATAGGGAACTCAAAAAATTTCAAAGGTTGATTATTTCAGGAAATGTTTAAAACAGGGAAATAACATTTTACCTTTAAAAAAGTCCTCCCTCCCCGCCACCCCGTCATCTACGTTGTTTCTTTGTCTATCATTAATGTTGTATTTAGGCTATAAAGCCGTTATTTGTCTGTGTGTTGGAAGTCTTAGCAAGTAGCCTTTATATATTCCGACGAATATGGAAAACCCCCGAGGGCTGACCATGTTTTTCGAAGGACCCTTCCTGGAGTGGAGACCTCGTATCGGAAAGCGTAGTGTGGGACGCCCTCTAGCTAGATGGAGCGAGGACCTTGAAGGTGGCTGGGATAGACTGAATGCAGAAGGCGGAGGACAGAGTGTTGTGGCGCAGCATGAGAGAGGCCCTATGTCCAGCAGTGGACTGCGATATGTCGAGTTGATTTAATTTGATTCCGAATATTTCGAGTTATTGGTAACGATGTGAAACAGCAATGATAGTCCGAGTCAAACCGATGAATTGGACGAAATAATAACTTGGGTAACCTGTGTCACGACTGTGGCGCAACATCTAAGTAAAATGCTTAAATAAATACCTTACTATAATAACACGTTCTTAATGAATCACACTATATGTTTTCTATCTTTTCAAGTTTCTCTATTTTGTTGCCGAGCGTGGCCTTACAGACGTATCCTTTTAGCGCGAGCACGCCCCTACATTTTATGTGCACCTGGTAGCGAGCGCACCAGTCTAGGTTGTTACAACCGACCCCTGCGTCTGATAGGGTCTTTACTGCAGCTATTGAGAGTAGATCTGTGGAAGAGGAAATAGTTTACATTAGAATTAGTTGATTTTTAGAATAAACTAGAGAACAGATTTCGTAAAAAGTTAGCCTAGAGGTAGCCAACCTATAAAATATAACTGGTGTGATATCAGTGTGATATGGAAGTGATATTGAAGTGATATTGGTGTGATATGGAAGTGATATTGGTGTGATATCATTATTGTGATATTAACGTGATATTGGTGTGATATTTTTGTGATATTAGTGTAATATTGGTGTGATAGTATGGAGGTAGTTACCAGGTGGGTCGGCGTGGGTGAGAAGCTGCACGTCGTTGGCGCGACAGAAGGCGTGTAGGGAGGGTGGGACTACGCAGCAGGAGGCTAGGTTGATCTGTGCTATGGAGGGTCGTACTCGCGCCCACGCGTGCAGCTTGCGCAAGCAGCCGCCTCCAACGTCGGCGACGCCTAGTTGCTGGACGCGACCTGGAGAAAAAAATTGATAAGTTTTAGAAAGATGTCTATGACCATAATAATAATACCAGCCTATTATTGCCTTTATGCAGGCAAAGACATAAAAAAAAAAAATATATGTTCTTAGATTTTTTAATTTGTTTGGCCCAAAACTCAGCAACGCGGATACCGTTCGCTGACGCTGCCATTAGGTCCTCACGTGTGCAGGTGACAGGGCATGCGGAGCAAGATGGGAGGTGAGCCATTGTCTATGGAGAGACGCCGCATACACACCGAAGATCTGAGCCGTCTGATGGCAAATGATTCAGTGGTCCTTGGTGAGAGTCAGTCGGTAACTAAGTTATAATTTACTAGGTTATTTTTATGTCGACACCACATGTCATATTATATAAAAATTCAGAGTATAGCTGCTCAGCTTAGCTGTATTGATGTTTTCTTCTTGTCTAAACAAACAAGTCTCAGGGCCTCGTTCATCTCCAAGTAAAGCGTTGATTAGTTACTTCCTAGTTAACGTTAATTAGCAAGTAAAAGTTACGAATATCTTTTGTCAATTTCACAAACGAAAATAAAGCTTCGAGTAACAACTTACTGGTTAAGTGAATGACGTTAAAAAACATACGTTACATTCGTTCAATAATACGTCAATTTTACTCGTCAAACGTCATTGGCAGATTTCAATTGTCGTTTGTGGTATTTTTGTGTCTGGTTTGGAAAACGTGTGATTTTAATTTGTTACTTTATTTACCTATATTTTTTAATTAGCATGGATAAAGTGAGAGAAGTGCAAACGTTTTTTATGTGAAACCCCGACATTTTGAACAAAAACGAAAAAGCGAAAAATCTGTTTCATCTAAGTCAGTAAAATAATCAACATGGAATTTAAATACACGAATCCTAGCTATTGGTATAGTTGCGTCGTAGAATGCTCTAATTCATCCACTTTATGTGTATATCAATTGGATGAATTGAACATTCTGGGATGGAGGATGAACAATCCTGTGAACATGAATTTTATGTATCTTTTACGGTTTACGCTGCATGCTTTTTTCCGACATCTTCAAGCAGGACGGGCGCGGTAACCACGCAAGATTGCCGCTCAATGTTTGGACACACCTTTAGAGCCGCTATTTTCACAGATAACGGAATAAAAAAAACGGAATAGCATATTACCTTCTTTAACAAAATCCTCGAGCACGCCCCACAGGATCTTAATTCCGGGAAGGATGGCCTCGCACTTGCGCGCGTCAGCCTCATTATCGGCCTCCACCTCCGTGCTGGACATACGCACTGAAACAGAATTCACAGTTCCTACTATAAATATATTTAAGAAATATACCCAATATTGAGACAATGGTGGAGAGGTATCAAAACATCTCGCTTCCCAAAGTGGTAGGGCGGAGGTGCGTTTCATCCTTATTCTTAAGGCTTTGTCGTTTCGGAGAATCACTGACTCTTTAGACACAGGCAACCTAGTTTAGGAGTCAGAGTATTAAAATTATTGTGACCTAGTTATAAGCCATATATTTTCTTAAGTCTTTGGATATTGTAATCTGATAGCTTTTGGTGAAATAAAAAATTTATTTACATACATCCATAACATAATCAGCCTATTAATGTTCCCACTGCTGGGACACAGGCCTGCTCTCAGTGAGAGGGAGTGGGCCGTAATCCACCACGCGGGCTCAGTACGGGTTGGTAGATGTCACATGTCTTCGAATTTTTTGGTTCTAGGACATGCCGGTTTCCTCACGATGTTTTCCTTCACCGTTTTGAGAGCAGTGGTGGTGAAATAATTTACACAAAGTAAAGCGTCTGTCTGGGTTCAAACCTACGACTTAAAACTCGTTAGTCACAGCAGTTACCACTGGGCCACCACTGCTCTATTTTATTTTAAGTATTTATTAACAACCAAACGTATATAATTTAGTTTAGCTTTACTAGCTATGATGGCGGTGGTGGTTTAATTTACATATAAATGCTTTAAGTTTGGTAGACATTTAGCCAGTTGTCTATTAACTCCTATGCAGTGAGGGGCAGCCTACTGGCAGAAAATCAAGACTCCAGGCTGGTATTGAAAACGTCTTGTTAGATTAATCCATAATTAATTAATTTGTTATGAAATAAAAGCAGTATATAAGGATCGTAGCAGGTGGCTTTCTGTAGTTTCTGCCTCCCCCATGGGAAGAAGACGTGAATATAATTATGTAAACATCAACTTTATGCAAGTGTCAATAAAGTTTATTTTAGACTGACTAGTACTGTTAAAAAAGTCATAAAAATATGAAGTTGTAGCGCAAACTGAACCTTATTTGTAGGTATTACAGTTGTTTTTCCTAAAACTCGTGTAAACACATGTTTGGCTAATAAATTACGAAGGCAGATTATTTATGTGTGTTTTTCATTTGTCGCCGCGTTCTTTCAAACCTTCCTTTTCAGTTTAATCGAACTCACCATTGCTACCCATCGAGATGGGTGACGCCTTGGTAACGTAGGTGGTCTTAAGGTTGTTGTCATCGGTTGCTTCTTCACGGTGTGTGTCGGGGTTGTAGGCAAGAATTACGTTGTCGATGTACGTTGTGTGCAGGGCTGTGAATACTGAAATTAGAAAAAATAGTTGTTATTTATAATCCTACTACAATTATAAATGTGAAAGTTTTCATGTTTGGATGTTTGTAGTGACGTGAAACAGGCACGAAACAATACATCGCTCAGCCAATGCTCAGTAAACTGCAAACACTGCCGTTTCCCGTGTTGCCATGTCGCTAAGCATGCGGCTCTAACGACAGGTTTGCCTGCGACGAAGCGACAATGTTGGGCACGCGTCGTCGTTTCACGCGCTTTTTGAACTGATATCGTTTGCCGATGCCGATATATCGGCATATAAATCGGAATCGTTATATCCCTTCTTTAAACCAATTGTTGAATGTATATGCTGTTAGTGTTCTTTAAAAAATAAAAAATTTATTTTAAATAATATCATTCCTCACACCATCCATCTTTTGTTTGGCCTTCCTCTCCCTCTCCATCCATCAACATTTATATTCATCACTCTTTTAGTCTCTGGAGAAGCTCGTGGCTAGGTAATACCAGCCACACTTGCCGGAGTTGGTCCGTGGATGGGTGACCATCTTTACATACCGAGACTCCTCCGTGCTTCGGAAAGCACGCTAAGCCTTTGGTCCCGGCTGTCATTCGTGGATCTTTGACCGTCGTTACTGGTCGTCAGAAGTCGTCAGAAGAAAGTCTGACGACCAGTTTACCTTAAGGGGTATCGTGTTACCCAGTATCTGGGTTGTGGAGGTCACATAGGCAGTCGCTCCATGTAATATACTGGTATTGTAATATAAGCTAACTCCATGTAATATAAGCCGACCCCAACATAGTTGGGAAAAGGCTAGGCACATTGATCGACTCTTTTAGTCACTGTTTGTTCCATCATAATGTGGAACAAAAAACAAGCAGTCTGAATTATCAGACAGCAAAAAATATACTCAATAAGTAGGTAACTTAAAAACCAGCCGAGGTTAAGAAACTAGAGTATCCTTGATGTATGTAAATGGAAGCGATTGTAATAAAGTTAGGCAGGAAAATCGGTAGACAACGAGGAATTCTGCATATAGGACTTTCCGAATAACAGGAAAGTTAATGTAAAAATAAAAGTAAGTTTATTCTAAGCTTAGATCTTATATTATAACTTCTCGAAGATATATTGTATCGTTTCAACTGGCTGGAGGGCGAATTGCAAGTCACAATAAAAAAAAATGTAAATTACATGAAGTATACAAATAGAGATGTTATATAAAAGGTTGGTGGAACTCGGAGTTTTGGCTTCAGGACCCTAATTGCGTAATACACGATCAATCAGAATCGGAATCGTTTTGAAACAGATTGCTAATCCATTGCTTTATAAGTTCGAAAAAAAAAGCTGTTCAACAACGTAAATAACGCAATGAATGATGTTGAACTGTCAAAATTAAACAGATGAGTCGTATTCGTTTATGAAAATATGTTACGTAATTAGATAGCTGGGGCCCTACCACCAGGTTTTATAGCAGTATTATTTTAATAATACTTGAGTGGGGAAAAAGATGGAGCTATATGTCCTGTAGAGCTTCATCTCTTTCACACACTGAAGTAATATTAATATGTATATACTGCTTTGGTAGGCCCCTCGGTCAGGCTGCAGGATATTTGAATATAGCCAAGACACGGACCCAAAAGGATATACCTAGTATAATATCATTTTATAATTAGTACTTACACAGCATTAACCCACAATTTTTGTAGTAATTAATTATAGATCTCGCATGCATCTAAATTAACGGCAAGCACGGCAATATTAATTAACGTAGGTACTTGTACACTATACAAAAATAAAGAATATTATATACATTTACAATTTAACATGCAGATAAAGTAGAATTTTCCATGAAGTAGGTTATTGACCCTCATTTTTTTCGATGCTTGCGGTCCATGCTCGATAAATCAAAGGTTATTTCCAGTTCTACAACCAACTACTATTATTATAAGTTATATATACATTATTATTAAACAAAGTTCGCATAACCCATCATGTTTACTATACGTGGCTCGTTCGCCGCTACGCATAATTTACATGTTACATAAATAAAATATTAGATATGTGTGACGTCATAGTTCATGATTTTATTGCTCCTTATCGCATCTTGAGTTTCAGTGCAACACACCTTCTTTAAGATTTATTTTTGTTGTTGCCGTTTCCAAATTGAGGGGCGACTTATCATCAATTTGTTCGTTTGATGATTGATTGTATGTATTACATATTTACAACAACAACCTCGCAAAGTGGGGCTATCTCGACAGTACGGCATGTACGGCATTGGACACGGAGCTGTGGCGCTATGTCCCACCTCCTATCCCGCTCTCTGTGTCCAAAAAAAAATCCAGCCATAGCGACCTCTGCGCTGCCGCGTTTATGAAAACCCTTCCAGTATTCTGCACCCCGGAGTAGTATTCAAGACTTCATAATTAAAACGCTAACTCTACTCAGATCCCTAGAAAGCAGAAACAACTAGTGCTTATAGAATAAAAAAATAAATAAATTGTAGGCTAGGAACTACTTAGATTAGGGTAAATATTTTTACTCGCAAAAAAATAAAGAGGGTTTTCCAATGATATTCATATTTTGTGATTCAATTAACCGTTTCTTACTTCAGTTCTGATCAGGAACCTTTATTAAGTTAGTTAGTAGGTAGTTGAACGTAATCATTTAGATAACGTATCTCAATCATTATCGTTCCATAGACCCACTGTTTATTTCTACCTGATAACAACAACTGTATTTACTTTATTAGGGCTGGTATTAGCGGTTAGAACTACTACGAATCTAATTTATATTTTCTAGACTTCTCCTTACAATCACAAGATACAAATTCTGCACCCTAATTACGAAACGCAAACTCAATTTTAAATTGAAACCAATTGAAAAAGATTGCCAGTCCATTGCTTCATAAGTTCGACAAAAAAAATTAAGCAGATTCTTTTTGTCGAACTTATGAAGCAATGGACTAACAATCTTTTTCAATTGGTTTCAATTTAAAATTGAGTTTGCGTTTCGTAATTAGGGTGCTGGTTGTTGGATAACAAATTGCATGGTCACGTTTGGTTCATAAATACGACAGATATGTTGAACACGGAGATGCGGTGGTTCTTCGCTATAAAAATTCTTAAATCCCTTCTTTTTATTTTCTTTTTATTTATTTTTTTAGTTAATAGCGTGCATTCTGAAAGTGGGCAACTTCGCAAATAGCTGTCACATATTTCGCTGTTTTGATTAATTTGGCAATATAATTAATTAATTTAGAAATTAATTAGGAAATAAGAAATGTGGCTAACTGACGAACTAGAATATTAATAATGAATTGCAATTGTAACATTGAATTTGATGTTGTACACGTTTTAGGTGTAAAAGGCAATTGGAAAGTTTCCAAATACTTTTAAAAATCTAAAACTAAATATTCGGTGTTACGATATTAATTATTGCATTTCATAAACAATATTGTAGTTCGCTAGTTAGCCACATTTCTTATTTCCGTACAGTATTATTTCCAAATTAGTCAAAAGTGTCAAAACCGGTAAATATTTGACAACTATTTACGACGTTGCCAACTTTTAGGCTGCCTGTCCACTGGAGCGGAGAGGAGAAAAGAGGAGCGGAGATGTGCCAATATTAACCAATAGAATCTTGACTCAGGATCACTGATCTAAACTCAGGGGCGGAGTCAAGATTCTATTGGTTAATATTGGCACATCTCCGCTCCGCTCCAGTGGACAGGCAGCCTTAGGATGCACGCTCTTAAGTAAGTTATGAGTATGCCGCCAAGTTGAAACCAGCGTCAATGGTTTCTTTAGATCCTCAAAAGTGTAGTAAGTACCAAGTAAAGACACAGCAATTAGGTCATGTTCTGGACGAAAAGCACGCTTACGCTGACTAGTCATCTACATCAGCTCTTTTTGCTCAGTTTAATTTTATAACAGAAAGGAAAAAAGGGAAAGCCCTGAATTACCGTAACTGTCAAAGTATAACTGATGATGTCATCGAAGGAAAAAAATACCAATTGTATTACGAAGTAACGTAAGTAGTTATTGACATCGAAGGTATACATACCTACCTAGACATAATGGATAATCATAATATTAATGTATGGGTTTCGTCGTACGTTAAAATCGATGAAAACTTCGAGCAATTAGTTAATTGAGCAGTAATTTTCAGTCGGCTGTAGATAATGTCTGGCAGTCAAGGACGGGTAAGGTCATGGGCCAATTGTCAATGTTCCTTCCGTTCTCTTTCATATCATTCCTCACACAATCCATCCATCTGTTCCTTGGTCTTCCTCTCCCTCTCCATCCTTGAACATTAAGTGTGTTACGCAATTACCCCGCTGGTACTTTGACCCCTGAGTCGAAGGACCATCTAACCATTCTAAATATCAAAAGTTAATCATCATCATCATTTTAGCCAAAAGACGTTCACTGCTGAACATAGGCCTCCCCAAAGCACCGTCACTTCGACCGGTTCTGTGCTTCCCGCATCCAGCGGATTCCTGCGGCCTTCTCAAGGCCATCGGTCCATCTTGTGGGAGACCTTCCAACGTTTCGTCTTCCGGTACGCGGTCGCCACTCCAGAACCTTTCGGTCGTATCGGCCATCTGTTCTACGAGCACTGTGCCCTGCCCATTGCCACTTAAGTTTGGCAATTCTTCGAGCTTTTGTCGGTTACCTTGGTTCTCCTACGAATGTCTTCATTTCTGATTCGGTCACGTAGGGAAACTCCAAGCATAGCCCTCTCCATTGCCTAGCCTTCTGATAAGGCCCATTGTGAGCGACCACGTCAAAAGTTAATATTTAACTGCATTTAATTTTCTTTAGGAGTCTTCAGAACTATTTCTGTGCCATTAGATGTCTCCGATGCTTAAGTAATGACAAGTTACAAAACTTGTGATACTCGATTAAATACTTATCAACAATATCAACTGATGACCGTTATAACACTCATCATCTGCCTAGCCTTTTCTTTTAACTATGTTGGGGTCAGCTTCCAGTCAAACCAGATGCAGCTGAATACCAGTATTTTAGAAGAAAGAAGAAGAAAGAAAATACGTTTATTTGCGGTAAACATGACGCAAGAAAAGAATAAAAAAGAACACGAGCACACATTTTTACATGGAGCAACTGCCTATCTGACCTCCACAACCCAGTAACTGAGTAATACGATACCCCTTGGTGAGACTGGTTGTCAGACTTTTGGGTTACTGACGACTCGGTACGACTGTCAAAGATCCAAGCATAACAGCGGGGACCAACGGCTTAATGTGCTTTCCGAGTCACGAAGCGTTCTCGATATATAAAGATGGTCACCAATCCATGGGTCGACCGCGGCAAGCGTTGTTTAGGTTGGTTTCACAGCTGTCCGGGAGACCCGTACGGACCGCCCGTACGGGCTCCCTGAACGGAGACACACGTGAAGCGTAAGAACTGTTTCACAGCGACGCAGATTGGTCCGTACAACGTTTCGTACTTCCCTCGTTTCAGAGCACTGCGGGCGCTAAACGTACGGGTCTCCCGTGTACGGACGGCCCGTACGGATCTCCTGGACTGCTGTAAAACCAGTATTAATCTGATCGATCGACCCGTGCGGCTGTTATTACTTAGCCACGGGACCGCCATAAACATTGTTACTAATGTATAAACATTGGTATACTAATATAATAAGGTAACACAAAATAAGTTCTGTTATCAGCAGTGTATTGATCATCAGTGTAGATTACTGGCAGCTAATTAAGATGATATAATTTGATTTGATATCACGTGTTTCAAAGGATCAAAGGTGCGTATGTGTATTGAAGTATGTCGCATCGTCGCTGGTCTTTCAGGATTTTAATATTAGTGAATACAGAAAAGCACACTGATTTTGCCAGATGTATGAATGAAACCATTTTAAAACCATATTTTTGCTCGGAGATTTGATAGTAACTAAGTTTTATCTTGTGTGAAAATGACAAATAGGATTACTGATTCACCACTCCTTTGGAGCAGAGTGATTAAAATAATGTGTATGATATCGGGAGCTAGATAAAGCCATTTATAGAGCACGTTTCCTTACTCCACTATTGTTACTGCGTTACACAATTACTCCGCAGATCGCGCTGCCACTGATCTCAGGAATTACATTAAGCTATCATCTGGACTCTAGACATAGACGAAAAAGACAGCCGTGCGTTCGTTTATCCTTTTTTTCGCTGTTATTTCCGTATCAAAGCAAATATTTGTAAGGCACGTCTGTATTGACATTATATCAAGTTCCGTAAGTAAATGTTGGTATGCCCGAGCAATAAACGTAACTACGCTAATTGAAAAGTATTTTGCGCCATTTTTGTACATGACTGGTTCTAGAAACGAAACGGCGCGCGTTTGGGACTAACACATTCATTTGTTTCTATGAAAACCACTCGATAAGTAGTAGAATTCTCTTTTCTGGTTTAAAATAAATCAAGAAACTTACCATTTTCCAAACACTCAGTCAACGCCGACGTACTGTCTTCATTTATAAAAATCTTGACGCCAATCTTCAAATTCTTCCGTTCTTCCTCCTCCATTTTGTTTTGTACGTCATCGTGTGGCCTGGTTATGTTGATAACGGCGTCAGGACTGGTTGCCGCCGTGGATGCTGATACCACCATGTAGTCTGAATGATGGCGAGAAGTCTGGGGGTGCCCTCCTGGAGGACCAACTCCGTTTTGAATGGGGACTGGAGCGGGAACGCCGTTCTGGGTCCCCCATTCTGTTAGCGTTAACTTGATGCTTTCTGAAAGCTGGAGAAATAAGGTTTGTTAGTGACGAGAATTTACGGAAATTATAGTCGTCGACCTCCTTTTGAAAGGACTCCTTCCAGCAACTACCACCATATTTATTAGCATCGTTAAGCAGAATTACAGTGCACGATTTTGGGCATTGTGGTTGGCAATGCATCGGCAAAAACTTTTGTCTTGAGTTGCGGGTCTGTAGGCGATGAAGAGTTGGTGGCCCTTTTGCATCAGGTTGAACGAGAACGTCAGGATGGTTTGCCAATCTACTACCCCAAACAATAACTTTTGCCTTGAGTTGCGGGTGTCTGTAGGTGGTGGCGAGTTGGAGACCCTTTTGCGTCAGGTTGAACAAGAACGTCAGAATGGTTTGCCAATCTACTACCCCAAATAATAACTTTTGCCTTGAGTTGCGCGTGTCTGTAAGTGGTGGCGAATTGGAGACCCCTTTGCGTCAGGTTGAACGAGAACGCCAGGATGATTTGCCAATCTATTACTCCAGGCAAAAACTTTTGCCTTAAGTAGCGGGAGCGGGTGTCTGTAGGTGGTGGCGACTTGGCAACCCTTTTGCGTCAAGTTGAACGAGAACGTCAGGATGGTTTGCCAATTTATTACCCCAAACAAAATGTTTTGCCTTGAGTTGCGGGTGTCTGTAGGTGGTGGCGAATTGAACACCCTTTTGCGTCAGTTTGAACGTCAGGTGCTTTGCCAATCTATCACCCCAAACAAAAAACGAATCTAGCTTCATGTAATAGTGAAAATTATAAAAAATCTTCCTGTGCTATTTTGACTATGTTGTGTTGGACTTGGTACATCACGAGTCGACACGTTTTCCTGTATAATATGTCATCCTTTGGGATTTTTCTAACATGAGTCGACGGACACCTAAGGTAGACTTTCCTTCCGCATTTACCTAAGTAGGTACCTACAGCACGTTTAAACAGGATTCAAGACTCATTTAAGGAAGGAAGTAAACGTGGTTATTACGACACAGTAACGCAATGCACATTGTCTTCGTGATCTTTGTAACACACTCATTCAGCCATCGATCATTAAGGCTCTCGCAGACAGGCGCTACAACGGCGCGATGCGACACCGCCCACCGGTACAACAATTTCCGTGAAGTTTTCATAGACATTATTCCGACAGAGTCGAGTCGCGCCAGTCTACGGGAACTTACTCGTATATTAGTGTACCGATGATTTCAGCGACGGAAGGTATCCAATGCGGCGTTATCTTTCAGCAGTCCGTCAACTACCGTGAAACGTGCTTGTGTAAGTTAGTTGCATAATATGCAACTAAGCACACACACATATTATGTGTGTGCGATGCAATTATGTTTGAGTAAAGTCATTAGCGATGTTTAAAATGTATGGTTGTTCATTTCATTATAATTTATATTTTATAAATACGTGCTTGTTGTAATAATATCGCTACATTCCGAGCCTCAGAGGGCTTAGTATGAGTTTCATTTTACCATCTCGATCAAACGCATCGACCGCGTTTGGCGCTCCGATTGGCAGCCGGCCAGCCTTCACCGGTGAAGGGCCAATCGGAACGCCGAACACGCTCGATGCGTTTGATCGAGAAGGTTAAATGAAACTCATGGTAGCCACACTGAGGTCTTTAAACAAATCATTGTTTACGCGTTATTCAATAGTAGGTTATAGCAGTATTTTTAGATCACTTTGGAAATTGATTAGATAGCGATGCGATATTGTTTACCACCAGGTGAGCTCGTTCGATAATTGCGTAATTTTTATCGATTCTCGCAATCGGCGAATCGGCGAAAACAACACGATTCGCACTCAGGGCAAAAAAGTTGTTTTACATTATGGAAGCTTTGCCATTTCCTCTCATTAATAAACAGTTAGGACTTGGATAAGATTATTGGGATATGAACTGGATTTGCTGACCCTACTTAGTTTGCCGAATCAGTAACCTAATTACGTAATACACGATCAATAATAAATTGAAATGAATTGAAGCAGATTGCTAGTCCATTGCTTCATAAGTTCCAAAAAAAAAACTGCTCAATTTTTTTTGTCGAACTTGTGAAGCAATGGACTAGCAATTTGTTTCAATTCATTTCAATTTATTATTGATCGTGCATTACGTAATTAGGGTACAGGTTTTGTCGACGGAAGAATACACAAAATGATACATACATACATAAAATACAGATAAACAATCACTTTCGTAGACAACACGCGTCCGAGTAATCCCGTTTCTATGGTTGTCATGCTACACGTGCTGCACACATGCTACAAGTGATCGTGGGCTGGAGTGAGTCTTTGGGACCGCGGTCCTCCCAATACGCCCTTCACCATTTTATAGTGCTTTAGTAGGAAAGAAGTGGCGCAATAAACTCCTTAGCAGTTATGTAAAAAAATGTAGCTTTTTTTCAGTAGCGGATCCAGGGGGAGCTAAGGGGCTCAAGCCCCAGCCCCCCCCCCCCCCCCCCCAAAAGCATCTGAGTTCTTATGTGACAAATGTTAAAGTGAACTTAATATTATTCTAATTATTATTTTTAAAGTGAAAACTTCTTTAGCGGCGTTGTGCACTTTTTTTGGGATGGTAAAAAATGTTAAACTCACGTCAGGATATGACCGTAAGATCCGTTGCCTAGCAACCGACAAAGTAAATTAAATAAATAGTCTTTGACATTACGTAAAAATTGCGAGATAAGAAATTTTACCCATATTGATGGGTAAAAAAAGCAGTCAAAACATACTTCATGAAAAGTGTTTAAATAAATTGTTTATTTTTGTTAGACTATATTTTGAAAATAAATAAATATTTATACTACTACTACTAATGAATATTGTATTTAATCACATAAATTATAGTACTTTTATACTGATAAATAAAGCAATTCGTGCGAAATTATTCCCTAACCATTCCAAAATATTCAAAAATCCACAAAGTTAATGTTCAAGTTTTCACTTCTGCCGGCACTCCCGGAGTGCAACCCGTTGTTTTTTTTTTGCAAGCATTACACTACCAAAGCGGGGTCAAGCACCCCCCCCCCCCCCCCCGAACGACAATCCTGGATCCGCCACTGCTTCGGGGATTACAAGCGTGATGATTAAGTTATGTGAATTGAGATAAGCTGTTTTATATGACACAACCTTCCGCCAGCAGCTTCGCCCTCGTAATAAATTTATAAATTATAGCTTAAGTACTATATTATGCATGTATATTACATACACTTAAACCTTCCTCTTGAATCACTCTATCTATTAAAGAAAATTAATCAAAAAACAAAAAACCCGACTGCAAAAACACATAACTGAAAAGAGAAAAACAAGCATTATAATCTATAGAATTTTTGGTATCCCCGCCTGCGATACCAAAAATTCTATAGATTATAATGCTTGTTTTTCTCTTTTCAGTTATGTGTTTTTGCAGTCGGGTTTTTTGTTTTTTGATTAATTTTCTTTTACAAACAAAAGTTACACCATATTTCCGGTTATTATTGTTATAATTATTATTGTCCCCCCCCCGCCTACGATACCAAAATTCTATAGATTATAATAATGCTTGTTTTTCTCTTTTCAGTTATGTGTTTTTGCAGTGGGGTTTTTTGTTTTTTGAATAATTTTCTTTATTTCAAGTTTTTTAGTTTTATTAATATATCTTAATTTGGAATTGACTCATTAGCAGCTTTTATTTGATACCAATATTGTTGTAATTTATTTTTAAAAAAACCTTCCCCTCCCTTTTTTTGTATTTGCAGATGCAATACATAAATATTATATACCCTATATCACTTCTACGATTAAGACGAATCTAACGACACCTCATATGTTAAAATCCATCAAGCCGTTTAGGCTACAGAGCGTGCCAAAGAAATAGACATACATACATACATACATATATACTCTCGAAAAACATTACCCTCCTTCTGGGGCAGTCGGGTAAAAAACCGCATGAAAATCCGTTGCGTAGTTTTAAAGATCTAAGCATACATAGGGACAGACAGCGGGAAGCGACTTTGTTTTATAATATGTAGTGAAGCAGTAGGTAAATCAATAAAAGTATGACTCAATCCAAAATTTTATGAATAAATGATAAAAACATGCCTGGAGTTCTACAAAGATACGAAATGACGCATCGTTACTTGGCGAATAATTAACAAAGTCATTCGTTGTATTTGTATACTAACAGGTCCTACTGTACTGCATGAATGATAAAATAGTATAGTCACTTTAATCGGTTCGTCATCGATTTTAAAGTTTGTAAAAACGCCTCGTAAGCGTACCTATATAATAGAAGTAAACCAGTTTCTACAAAGCTGTAGTAGGAGAATGACTAGACAAGCCAGATACACGTTAAGATAATATAATCAATCATGTCATCTACATAGATCCATATGCCTAGACGAAAAGTACCTCTTGATGTACTTCTCAGTCTCAAACCAATTAGGTATATGTTTGGTAGTTCTGAAGCCGTAACAGACAGTTATGTAAATGAATTACCCACAATGGAAATGTTAGTACATACTTAGATGTTTTTTAGTAGACCAATACTCTATTACGTAATACACGATCAATCAGAATTTGAATCGTTTTGAAACAGTATGCGAATCCATTGCTTCACAAGTTCTAAAAAAAAAACTGCTCAACAACGTAAATAACGCAATGAATGTTGTTGAACTGTCAAAATGAAACAGATTAATTAGAATTGTTTACGAAAATGTGTTGCGTAAGTAATTACTGTAATTAAATAGCAGAATAACCGCATTTCGCGATTTTTTTTATAGTGTATCATCTTTTCTCTCGCTTTCCTGCAATCTGTGGAGTGGGATATCTGTGGAGTGGGATATCTATGGGGAGGGATTTCGTGAAACGGGACGGAAGTGTGTTACAGAAAGCCGGGTAAGCGCGCGCTATTTGATTTGAACAATGAGCGCGTGCGGTGCTAGAGTTCGCCGTCAGGCTCAGGAACAACCTTGACGAGGAGCCCCATATTACCGAGTTATTTATTACCTTATTGTTGCTAATAAGCGACAATAAGGTAATAAATAACAATAAGGTAATAACCAAGGTGATATGTCGTATGTTACACATCAAAAGCGAGTACCGTAAGGCTTGCTCGAAAGTAAATATTTTTTGATATTTTATTCAAATTCATTTATTTATGCACAAATAAATGAATTTGGATAACTCATGAGCTATCCAAATATCACAAAATATTTGGCCTACGCCTTAAGGAGGAGGCGTGGAAATTTATTCGCTGTTACATTATTATGAGTAGGTAATAGATAATATTGTAAGCTAGTTTTTTTTTCATAAGTAGTCATTCATAAAAACTGGCACAAGGTAAAACGACATACCTACAAAAAAATATCATCATTAAAATTGTGCTTGGCCAGGCTACTTGAAAGTAATAATAATAATAATAAGAAAAATATATAAAGTATCCACCGGTAGCTTGGCCTGCAGCTTTCGGCACCGATGGACCGCAATTGCTAAATAATATTTTTTATAACTTTTTATTTAACCGAGTTCAAAAAAAAAAAAACTAATAAACAGAAAACAAATATACTTTATATTTTTTATTTTCACAATAATCACATAATCATGCCCTAGCTTCCAAGAAGAGGAAAAAAACGGGAAATTTATAAAAATTTAAACTATTAAACTATACAAATATGAATTAAATCCTAATCCTAACTTCTTAACCTAACTAATGTTTGAGTTTGTTTTTTTGTTATGCTTTCACGCTAAAACTGCTGAACGGATTTGGATGAAATAAACCTTTTACCCCGATATTCTCACGGGATCGAAACTAACGTGGGTGAAACCGCGGGGCGCAGCTAGTAATGTATAATTATAAAAGTAATAAATAATGATTACAAGCAGCTATTGTTTTAACATCATTCAAACAAAGTCATAATTTATGAGTAAATTATGTTCATGGAAAAATATATGTTTATACATTTTATAACTAGAGATATTGGAAAACATGAATGGGTTAATGTTTCATCTGGTAAATGTATAAAATGTATTACAGTGTGAATTCTTGAGACGGGTCTGCAGAACAAATACTGAAGTTGTAATTTAAATAGAGCAAAGTGGTCAAAGGAACTATTTAAAGTTTGATTTAAGAGTTAACTAAAGCTGCCATTTTAGTTTCATGAAAAATAAATTGTTCAGATAGGAATCAAGCCCCATATTTTTTTGCAAAAATAATACCACCCTGTACACTTGCAATTGCACTTGTGTTGCACTTGGCAATAGTGTTGCTGCCTGGGGTCAAATACTGCAACAAAATATTACTTATGTTTGAAATCGTTAGGCAACTAATTTTTTTTATTAGTTAATAAAATTTTTACCATTCATAAAAAAACGCAAAGTAATATTGTTTCTTGAGAATTTTTTGTATCTAATCCTTTTATAAATTTAAGGAAGCAACTTCTACCATAGCTATAGATAATGATAAGGAAAACGTTAAAAACTTGCCAGTCATGATGATAATCCTATCTATCTATGACATAGTACACAAAAATAGAATATACTACATGAAGTTCCTTATCTCGACAATGAATAATAAAGGAACTTCATTGATTATTTATTGTAGATATAATATAAATTAATCAGATGTATGACCATGAACATAAACAAAGCAAAAGGAGTTTGTAAGGATCTTAGCAGGTAGTGTTCTGTAGTTAATGCCTACCCCTCAGGAAGAAGGCGAAAGGTTTTGTTTTTATACTATATTTGTATAGGTATATTATTAATTTTATAATAGATTTAAAAATGAAATTTACATGGATTTCATTGAAATTATGATATCCCAGACTGGGATATCATATCTTCGTGTGGTTAGTGAGAGTTTCTATGCCGCCCATGAGCTTCCGACTTGGCTGTCAGATGCCCTCTAAAGAAATATCTCTTAGGCATGCCGATTTCCTTACAATGTCTACCTTCACCGTTTTTTGAAGCAAGTGATAATTCAGCAGTGTAAATGCCTATGGCATTAAGTCCGCCTCTGTACATTCCTGTGCTTGAAGTATTAAATAAATAAATAATTATACAATGTGCACATAAATCCGAAATTTAAGAGCTGCGTGGCTTGGGTTCAAACTTGAGACCTATGACTTGGCAGTCCACTGTCACACTACTAGGATATCCCAATAAGAATTGTATTAGAATGTACAGACGCCAGCACATCAAGTTACTACAATCTGTCAAATTTCTTTAATAGATTTTTAACTTTATTGCTAAAGAATAAGGTTCAATGTTGATTGGGAAAATTTGATAGATTGCAGTAGGTTGATGTGCTGGCGTCTGTACATTATATGTATAGTTTGCTTATATTTAACGCTACATTTGAAAATAAAGTTGGTGAGAAGAAGTATGGAAGAAAAATAATGATAATGGTGTGTAAATTTTTCAAAAAGGCTAGATTTGAGAGTATCTCTTTTAACTTTAACCTCTTTTAACATTAAATAGGTTTACTAAGTTACTGTTTACTCTCTTTTAGTGGTTTCTTTTGGTATCAGTGGTTACCAAATTCAAACATAGTAAGAATATGTATTGCATGGTAACTAAGATTTTACACTCTAAAAATCTTATTAATCTTGGTAATAACAGCTACCATTGTGTTACCACTTACACATAAATATTAATTAATGGGGTTGTGTTAACTCTTACAGAATATTAATTAATAAGGTTCATTGATAAATGGCCACTTAACAGATTAGTTTATGGTTAGTCCTTCCCTGTATTTTTGGAAGGCTGTCCTGTATATTTAGGACGCTGCATTCTCAAGGATGGTTTCAAAAATAGAATAGACCTTAGAAATGATTTTTGAGAGGCCTTGCATCAGTGGAATGCAATAATTATGCTAAGTCAAGAGTAATTGGGCTTTGGAGTAAAAGTACTGATAAGAACATGAATAAGGATATGACATGTTGTCAAGTCAAATAGATCTTAAGATATAAAGTGTAATCTCAATCTTGATTGGATATTTTTGAGCAAAACAGCAGTGTATGGTGCTTGAGTAGCAGTTTGATGATGTAAGAAAAGAATGACAACAGAATAGCTACACTGCTACACAACCAGCCATACTGTTTTCCTTGGAATAAGAAAATACTAACCTCCTCTGTTACATTTTGTCCAGCCTTCTTCTTGATATCGATCAAGTTCAGCACATTCCCAGTATTAATTGTCACTTTAGACGCACTCTTCATCATCGTGACCAAATAGATTAACTTTTTTAATTGTTCGAGGTAGGTATTCCGCCTCACACTCAGCCAAGGTTACCGGCCAATATCACACACACAAAAAATTGTTTAACCGCAATATTTGAAATGCGAACGCGCAGCCGACCGCTATCGGCAACTGTGAATGACTGAATACTGGCCTTGCACGCGGAAACTCATAATTTTTATACACAATCAGCTGGAGAAGTTTTATCTGTGACGTATTGCAAAGTATGACGAAATCCCTCAATGCGGTTAAGGCAACATGTTTGTAAGGTTATTTTGTGGGCTGCCGAAGATATGGCATTCGAATAATGAGTCGGCAAAACTATAATTTCAAGGAATTTTCATATTTCTCGATGATTATTCCATCATGAAATGTCATTTTGACATTTGACAGCTCACTGAAGGATAATGCTTATTTTACACCGCTTTTTTCACACAGCTGCTAAACCTGTGCCAGTGACCTAGTGTAACACTAGCTTTACATTAAATTTTCTTCCCAGGCATTTTCTCTAGCACGCTCTGCTACACGGTCGCCAACCGCGTCCCGACAGAGGTGACCTTGATGGTTTACAACCGTGTAGATGATAGTTTACACCCAAACGTTGAACAACTTTGCCGGTCGCCAACCAAGGTCGACTCTGTCGGGGACGCGGTTGGTGACCATGTAGCAGGCGTTTGAGGCTGCATCTACATACATATTTATTAATTAATTAATTATATCAGTCGCTTTCGCAATTTATGGTTAAGGAAGTTACATTCAATACTCAATACTTTATTTCCATTCGACAATGTGTACTTACTTAGGTGGTAAGTAAAAATTTTATGTAATCATTATGGATCCTGTCGGGCACAGGCACAGCAAGATAGTAGAAGAGAGGAAGCTTTGAAAAAACTTAGCTTATCATCAGTCATCTGAACTAAATCTAATATTATTATACTAGGTTATTTTTTATTCATTTTATTTTACATAAATAGTTTACTCAATACTTTATACTGTGTTAGCACTTGTATTTTATTTATCGTTGAAATATTCGTTTAAACTATAGTAGCATTTTATTATTAGAAATAGTTTTAGTTTTTTTTATAAATATATTCATTTTTTCTTCTTTTTTTTATTAGTTCCGGTAGTTTATTGTATATTTTTATTGACATTACTTAGAGACTTGTAGAATGTATTTTCAACTTACAATACACTAACTATATTCAATAACTTAAAAGACCCTCTAGTTATCTCTAGTTCTACAAACGCTGAGCCACGCGAATGAATCATTAATTATTTCATTCTCCTGCCTTTATCTCAATTTATTTGGGGTTAGCACAACATGTCTTTTTCTTCAATGCACCTCCTTCTTTACGAGTCCTAGTCGCAAGGCAGTCTTAGGGCAAGCGGGGGCCCCTGGGCAAACAAGAATTTGGAGGCCCCAAATTCTTGTTTGCCCTTGGAAAGTAAAAAAGTGAATGACCAAAAACTTTTTTTTGTTACGATTTTATATTTACTATGGGTAAGATATTTAGATAGGTACGTTATAGAATGCTGCAATGGTTTCTTTCGGGATTTCTGGTCTGCAAAATCTTCTATTGTAATATATCCTCAGTAATTTTTTTGACGATATCACGTTTTATTTTAAGGACATAATTGACAAATTATTTAGTCGTTTTTTAAAAATGTCGTTCGTAATTAATTTATTATTCCTTTTTTTGTGAAAATGGGATCTCTCCACTACAATTGGTAATCATCAAGTAAAGGAATATTCCACGCTTCCGGGGCCCCCGTGTGGTGCGGGGCCCTGGGCACGGGCCCCCTGTGCCCTTATGGTAAAGACGGTACTGCTAGTCGTCATCTCCGTAATCACCCCAATCAATCAATCTTCCTAGCCTTTTCCCAACTATCTTGGGGTCGGCTTCCAGTGTAACCGAATGCAGCTGAACACCAGTATTTTACATGGAGCGATTGCCTATCTGACCTCCACAACCCAGTAACTGGGTAATACGATACCCCTTGGTAAGACTGGTGTCAGACTTTTGGGCTTTTGACGACTCGTAACGACTGTCAAAGATCCACGAATGACAGTCGGGACCAACGGCTTAATGTGCGTTTCGAGGCATGGAGGAGTCTCGGTATGTACAGATGGTCACCCATCCACGTACCAACCCCGGCAAGAGTAGCTTAACCTGATGGATCGACCCGTGCGTTTTGTTATTACTTAGACGATGAGCTCCTCCTTAATCACCCCATTTCAGCCTTAAGTTATCTTTCACTCAGTCCATCTATCATTTTTCTGGACTTTCTCTATTCTCATAATCATACATACACATTCATACTCAAAACTGCATTACTTAACCATAAAATGACAACCGAGTTCCACAAAACTTTTCAGTCACGGTTACCGGTGCTGCTTTTAGACTTCGGATTTCCTCATAATCTATACTAATTTCTTAATTTATGAATTCACCACCACCACACAACCCTCTTAGCATTCTCATCTCAGCAGCATTCATCCCTTTTTCGGCCCAACATTCTGATGGGCCCTATATGACAGCATCACCATATTAAAATTTGCTGTTGAGCAGACAATTTTTTTTCGAAAATATTACTTAGCAATATCCTTATTGTGATTGATCGTGTGTTGCGCAATTCGGGTGCAGATCTAACCATTCATTGTTATACGATTCTTCCCCGTACACGAGGATTTATTCTGAAAGTTGGCAACGTCGCAACTAGATGTCAAATATTTCGCTGTTTTGATTAAGATAATATTTCTACAAGGAAATAAAAAATGTGGCTAAATATCGAACTAGAATATTCATTATGAAATGCAATAATTAATATCGTAACACCGAATAGTTAGTTTTAAATGTAAAAAAAGTATTTGGAGACTTTCTAAATGCCTTTTTTCACCTAAAACGGGTACAACATCAAATTCAATGTTATAATTTGCAATTAATTAATAATATTCTATTCAGTGTTAATTCTCAAGCACGCGAATGAATAGAATAATTATTCAAAATGTCGCAGTTATCCTACGGAGTAAACGTACCTAAGTTTTGTTTTTATTTAAAAATTAAAAATAGACACAAGTCATATTTTAGTCCACATTAATCGACTAAAAGTAAGGTTGCAGATTAGAGCGCCTCTATTTATCAAGATGTCAACTATAAATTGACAACAATGACAAAGTCAAAAGTTTTTAAAACTTCAAAGTTCAACTTGACAGCAGTGGTGCCAGATTAGGCGATTTGTCGCCGTTTAGGCTACTTGGAAGGGTGTCGGGGCGACCATTTTCTGCGATCGGCGACTGGTCGCCAATTAGGCTACTTCAGAATAAAAATTGGGCGATTAAGCTTTACCCATGTACCAGATTGTCTATGGTGATGAAATGCGTTTGACAGAACATCATTATTTTTGTACGTTTGACCCAGAGTCAAAATAGCGTAATGTTTAATTTCTATTTGTAACGAAATAATGTTAACATTAGCTTGTAGAGTAGAGTTGAATGACCGAATGAGGTTAAAGTATTTATTAAAAAAAATCGGTTTTTATTTTACGTTTCAAACTTTGAATTTGCGTACGACTACTTTCAAATTAATTAAAATACAAGTTTCGAGGATTTTGCCGTGGATTAAATGTTTAAAAAAAAATGGTAAAACATGGAAAGTATATGAAACATTACAGGGAGGATTGGGATTTTTTACCAATAATAGGTAAGATTTTATATAGGTAAGCCTTCATAAGAGCGCCAAAAATCAATATTTTATTTATTTACATTCGATTTTACATATTATGGCACATTTTGGTAATTTTGGAAATAAATGTTTGAAAAAAAGTGTGTTATCAAACTTATAATTGGGAGATATAATGGAAAGTCAACTGAAAAATTTATTGGGCGACTTTAGGCTACTTGGACGAAATTTTAGGCGACTTTAGGCTACTTCGGACGAAATTTTAGGCGACTTCGAGTGCACCGCATCTGGCAACACTGCTTGACAGCAAAAAAGTCAGCAGAGCAGAAACTTCAACTCAGCTGACCGATAGCACGTATTGTGCTGATTAAAATTGAGATTACTCGAAAAATTATAAAACTTAATTAAAATTGGTTTAACTTAAGCTTAAAAACAACAAAATGGGTGTTGATATTTTGAGTTTTGCTTACGCCGCCACCGTTGCTGCCGGTGGAATAATGGGTTATGCTAAAGCAGGTTAGTTTTTTTGTACATTCTTTTTATTGATTCCTTGGCATAAATTAAAAAAAAAAATGCAAACCATACTAAGTAGATTTGCGCAACCATTTGAAAAGTCTAGAAATGTTGTTATAACTTTAACATGTGTACAGTGTACATATCTATCTTTTATATAATCAGTTCAAAATCAATTTGATAAGTATCTATCTTTAGCACGTATCTTCGGGCTAGCCAATAGGCGGAAGCGGATATGTTAACCGAATCATAATGGCTACTCTTGCTCTGTTGATAAATCGTCATGTTGGGTTGCTAAAAAATTAATAGCTACCTATTGATCACAATCACAGCGTTAATACTGTTATCAAGGATTTGTATTAAAAATAAATAATCTGTGCTAAAGGATGTTTTGGTTAAAATGTTATTTTCAGCATAGCAATAGCTAGAAGGATACCAATACCCCCATGCTATGGGTTGTTCTGCAAAAGCAATAAATTATTAACAAATATGAAAAACTTGAGTATCTGTTTTGTTCTTTTTAAACAGCCGGGATCTTCTTTCTACCGTAATACTGAATCCCTTTACACTTGTTGTTCTATTGGTTGCACTACTGCTGAGCATGAGGTCCTGGGAATGATTCTCCGGTCGGGCAATGTTATAGGGTTTTCCATCAGAATTTTCTCAGTACCAACCAGGAGTCTGGATTTGTGCCCAAATGAGGGCAACAGGCTCGCTTCCTATTACAAGGCACTTAAAACATAACTGGCGAAATATGGGTGTACTATAGGCACACGTCTGCGTAATCCTTAGGGATACAGGTGTGATGTTATGTTATATACTTTGCATATTTTGCAAACATGCTTGATTAACACATTGACGGACACTAAACGCCCATATACATAATAAAACTTCTATAGACTTGTTCAGTGCCCTTCAACTGATTAATGATGTCAGTGAACCCAAACTGTACTCAAAATTTTGTCAAATTTTGATGTAAGAGGTCTTTAAGTAAGCGACAAGGTCAGAAGATAGTGAATTTACTTCAAGATAAGATATTACGGGCACTCAATTAAGTCCAATGTGTATGTTTAACTGCGAAAACACTATTGTATTTAAATTGAATAGCCATGTTTACATTACGTACAACACCTCCATGCACATGAAGTTTACAATTGTCTGACAAGTATTGTTTGATCATAATTACCATTATTTATTATTTTGTTGCATAACTGCTAGTATAAATGTATGGTGTACGAGCCAATGTTGTTAGATTGAATGTAATAGGCTTATACCTGTTTTCTAAGGCTGGGTATGAACTACAAGAAAAAGTGTTTTCTCAAAACTATTCTTACAATATCTTTTCATCTTCAAGTTTTATAACTAGTGTTGGGATTTTATCCGGATAAATACTCAAAACGGATAAATACTCATAAATATCCGTTTTTACTCGAGTATTTATCCAAAACAGCGGATAAATACTATCTACAGTTTTCGTTACGTTATGAACCATAAATTTTGCAATTTTACGAACAAAAGGACTGAAATAAATGACAATCTGAAAATATACATTTGTACCGTACTTTATTAATCACTTTAACCATAACAAAAAGCCTATAATAACAATAATTTCATGAATATTTTCATCAATCACTCTCAAAGTTAGATAAAATTATACATTTGTGCGTTACTTCTTCTTCTTCTTTTCGTGCGGTTAGTGTCTAACCTGGTGTTAGAGTTTAAAAGCCGCCCATGGGTCTCTAACTTGGCTTCACATCGAGGAATATCTCTCAGGCATGCCAGTTTCGGTGTGGGCGCGTTCCTTGAGGTTGCGGCCAGCCCGCCGGTTGAACGCGTTTCAAAGGGTCATGGCCATCCGGATGGTCCGGGGATACCGTACGGTCTCCGGTGAGGCGGTGACACTCTTTGCCGGATTGCCACCATGGGATCTGGAGGCGAAAGTCCTCGCAAGAGGCGCGAGGAGGTAAAACTCCGCTGCCGCGAGAAATTACGGCACAGTGGACAGAGCTCCGGTGGGATCTCATGGCGTCATGGAGAGTGCGATTGTCGCAACCCAGTGCTGGGCACGCCACGATTGTGGCGATAAGTGCCCTCTTTGAGGAGCGGCTTGAGAGGCGCCACGACATCCTCACCTTCCGCCTGACGCAGGTCCTCACCGGACACGGTTGTTTTGGGAGGTTCTTGTTTCGCATAAGGCAGGAGGAAACACTCGGGTGTCACCACTGTGTGCATCGCCCGGAGGACACGGTGGAGCATGCGGTGGACTGCCCGGCTTGGGCGGAGCACCGCCCAGTCCTCGCGGAGGCGATCGGCGGCAGTGACCTTTTGCGTCGGGCCCTGGTCCAGGCCATGGTACGGAGCGAGAGGGCATGGCAAGCCGTCACCACCTTTTGCGAAGCAGTAAAGCTCGCAAAGGAGGAGGCGGAGCGCGTCAGGGAGAGGCAAATTTCACGCCCTCATGTCCCTAGCCGCTGCAGACGCCCTGGGCGTCGGGAATCGGTAGCCGATTTCCGGCCACCGTAGGCACGGGCATGCGGACGGAGAGTAATGGGTAGCTCACCGTTCGATAAGGACCAGGCCCGGGTCGACGGCGCGTTGTGTTCCACGCGTGCTTCAAAGAGATGTCAGCACAATTGACGGGGTCCGCTAGGGCCGATGCCTGCCGGGGTTGCGGGAAAGTCCTAAAGGGAGACCGTGGCCTCTGGCAACGTACAGGCAACTGAAGGAACACGGGTGGGTTTTAGTCAGTAAGAGTCTGACACGCCCTTCCGCTTCGCCCAGAGCGGCAGAAGTTATTCGATGATTTCCCAACCAAAAACAAAAAAAAGGGCATGCCGGTTTCCTCACGATGTTTTCCCTCACGGTTTTTGAAGCAAGTGATAAATACAATACGCACATGGATCCAATAAGTCAGAGCTGCGTGCCTTTTTTTTTTGGTTGGGAAATTGACGAATAACTTCTCCCACTCTGGGCGGAGTGGGAGGGCGTGTCAGACTCTTACTGACTGTATAAAACCCACCCGTGTTCCTTCAGTTGCCTGTATGTTGCTAGGGGCCACGGTATCCCTTTCAGACTTTCCCGCGACCCCGGGAGGCATCGGCCCTAGCGGACCAAGTCAGTTGACATCTCTTAGAGGCGCGCGTGGAACACAACGCGCCGTTGACCTGGGCCTGGTCCTTATCGGATGGCCAGCTACCGATTGGACACTGTCCGCAGGCCCGCGCCTACGGTGGCCGGGAATCGGCCTAGGATTCCCGATGCCCAGGGCGTCTCCTGCGGCGGCTAGGACCGTGAGGTCGCGAAATTTGCCTCTCCCTCACACGTTCTGCCTCCTCCTTCGCGAGCATTACTGCTTTCTAGAAGGAGGCGACGGCTTCCCATGCCCTCTCGCTCCGTACCATGGTCTGGACCAGGGCTGGATGCGAGAGATCACCACCGCCGATTGCCTCCACGAGGACATGGCAGTGCTCCGCCCAAGCCGTGCAGACCTCCACCGTATGCTCCACCGTGTACTGCGGGCGATCCACACAATGGTGACACCCGGGTGTTTCTTCCTGCCTTATCCGGAACAGGAATTTCCCGCCTTATCCGGAACAAGAACCTCCCGAAACAACCGTGTCCGGTGAGGACCGGCGTCAGGCGGAAGGTAAAGACGCCGTGGCGCCTCTCTAACCACTCCTCAAACAGGGGACTTATCGTCGCAATTGTGGCGTGCCCAGCACAAGGTTGCGACAATCGCACTCGCGGCAGCGGAGGTACGCCCCTTGCGCCACTCCCGAATGTGCGCGAGGACTTTTGCCTCTCCCAGATCCCATTAGACCAGACTATTTTTTTAAACGCGATTCAAAAGGAGTGGAATTAGTTCATGACAACAAATTTTATTCCCACCAATTCTTCGACTGCAGGTGAAAAAACAGTTCTTTATCTTTTTTTTTTCTTTTGCTTATATCTCGAAAATGGTACGTCCTATCGCAAAAATAATGAAAATTTCGACCCCCTTTATAAAACTCTTAAACCCCTATAACTCAACATGTTGGTAATAATTTTTCAAGATTTCCATACAAAAAGTGAAAAATTCCATATAAAACACGTCGTGGCTGGCCCCTGTACGCCTCCGGCTCTATTGTAGGCTACGGCAAATAATGTAGTATTTTGGAAGGCCCAAACATCAATACTAAACATAAAAATTAAAAAAAATAACCATCGGAAGCGCAAAAAATATATTTATCCATCATTTTGAGTAAATATCAGATAAAAATGAGTAAAAACGAGTATTTATCCGTTTCGGATAAATACTCGAGTATTTATCCTCCGAGTATTTATCCTCTGCCCATCACTATTTATAACTAAGATTTTAATATAAAATTATCTTTTTTCAGGATCCATACCTTCTTTGGGAGCTGGTATCATATTCGGTTCAATTTTGGGTAAGTTGTTACAGTACAACCACCTTGTGCTGTGTGATACAAAGTAATTTAGCACCTGCTTGAGTATTTAGGTTTATGAAATAGGAAAGTCTTAAAAAAAGTTGACTGGTGGGACACCTAGTTAGAACGAAGTTCCTTTCATGTTTTAAATAAAAGGAACAAGGAAATAGATTAACAATGTTTCATTGAGAGTAACTAAATGAAAACAAGAGAAATGTTGTGACGGTCATAATGTTACACTTTTTTCGGTCTAGCTCCTATAATGTGCGATAAGGAATTAAAATATCATTTGATAATATTTCTGACACTTAATGGTTTCTCTCTCATTTTCAGGAGTTGGAGCTTACCAGTTGAGTCAAGACCCCTCAAACTACACACTTATGTTAGGAACTACATCAGCCCTCGGAGGTCTTATGGGATACAGGTAATTATTCCTTCCCTAACCACTACCAAAGGAAATGCCTAGGATATCCCAGCTATTAGCTACTTACGAAGCGAATAGCAGCTTGGGTCTATTTCGGCGTGCACATGAACCATAAAAATCTGTTTCTTTTTAAATCAGTTTCAACTGGATATCGAATTGATTTGGAATGTGAATCCTCAAACGGTATCATCTTATTTTAGAGCAGTGGTAGTCTAGTGGTGTGACCGTCGGATTGCATAAGTCAAGAAGTCATAGGTCAAATTGCATAAGTCAAGAAGTCATTGTAAAATTATCACTTGCTTCAAAAACGGTGAAGGAAAACATCGTGAGGAAACCGGCATGCCTGAGAGATATTTCTCGAGGCCCGCTAAGTCAGACGCCCTTGGGCGGCTTTAAAACTCTGACACCAGGTTAGTCACTAACCACGCGAAAAAGAAAGAAAGACCATCTTATTCAGCTTCTGCTGCATTGCACGGATTCTTAGTGTACAGACGCCAGCACATCAACCTACTCCAATCTGTCAAATTTTCCCAATCAACATTGTTGAACCTTACATTTTAGCGATAAAGTTGAAAATCTATTAAAGAAATTTGACAGATTGTAGTAACTTGAAGAGCTGGTGTCTGTACCTACCTCTCAAGGCAATCACTTTTTCGTTCTGCAACGGTAAGTAAGCTGCATTACCGTATGAACTTACACAAAATGTAGCCTAAGGAAATACAAACAATTTTTTTTTACTCAATTACAGGTATTACAACGGCAGGAAGTTCATGCCAGCAGGTCTAGTGTTCTGTATGTCTGTCGGTATGTTAGCCAAGATTGTATTCAAACATGTTGGTGCCCCTTCCCCCGCATTAGGCACCAAAGGGTAATTATGGAAAGAACCTTTTTATTTAGAAACTCTTTTTTGGTAAAATATTGCCCAATATTTTAACAAAACACCTGGAAAATAAAGAAAAGGTCGCCGAGTGAAAATAAATTGGTTCTTTAATTTTAAGTGAATCCGTGAATTACTTATTTAAATAAGGTTGAAGGAATGTTCTTTTTTCCTTTTTCAAACCATTTTACAATCTGAAATGGCTGCTACAGTTTATAAAATTTTCCGATTTACAGTGCGGAAGTAGACAATGAAGTGAACTTAACATTGCATTGAAAAGCGTTTATTCTGTAAAGTATGATTTTTTTGTATATTTTGTACTGTATGTAATGTGCCCGCACAATTCTTGATGCAATATCTGTGTTCATTTGTTTGCGTTGAGTAAACTACTTTATTTATAACTTTGTAATACTTAGTTCAAGTTAGGCATGTTTAAAAAAAAATGATGGCAAATTAAAAGGTGTTGGGAAGATTTTGTTTTTATTTACATTTTATATTTTTCAACATTACTTACGAGCACAATGATATCTGCAAGTGTTGCTATTTCCAAAATATTAAACTAATTAGTCCGTAGGTAAGCTAGGTACGTCATAAGTGGTAGAAATTCAGGATAGGAACAATAAAACAACAAAATTCCATATTCGTTATTTTCTATATTTTTTTTCTTAAAATTTAGAAAGTTTTGGAGGAAATAAGGGATTTTATACATAAGTACTTTGAATACAATAAATAGTTATATCAACGGCAAGTGATGTCAAAGTTACAATATCACGGATCTCCTAAGGCATGTTCCATACAACCGAAATACATTGTAAAGATTTTTTACACTATTGGTAACTTTATTATAGATTTAATATCTCTTCATAAATAATTTTAGACATTAAAAACAGCTTAAATTATAACAAAATTGAATTTTTCATAAGAACAAAAGAATCAATTGCAGTTTTGTAAAATGTTAAATTTACTTAAAAAATAAGAAAATAAACCCTAATTTCAGAAGACCGCGAACCAGTCGCTCTTGAAGTCAGTTTTAAAACAAAAAAAATAAAATAAAAAAATAAATCTTATTTTAACATTTCTTAATAATTACTGTATAAAAGGCACTTCGTGGCAGTTTCTTTTATGTAACATTGATTTTACAACCTTTATAACTCAATCCTAAGAGTATTTCTCGTTATCCAAGACCGCAGGACACTTGGACTATTCTGTTCCTAACGTTTCTAATATTCTAGTGTACTTATAAGTTCATTAATAACACAATCACATTGTAATATCACTCACGGAACTGTGTCCGACACTTTCATAAAGCATTGTCTTCGGACACAATTTATTTCACACACAATTCGCACACTCCCGTTTCTATTAATTACGAGTTTGATATTCGGAATAAAAACAAGCAAATAACAGTCTGCTTGCTTTTATTACAGTTAGGTACTTATAGATACGATTATTTCGAAATTAACTATCGAGTATTACACGTTTGATATTTAAAATTATCCGAATTACCGAGGTGATATTCGTTGTCGGGTAGTGTGCGGTTCACAATCTGTAATGTGTTTGAGACTGGAGGGGGACTGCCCTGTACCCGGGCGGTTAGTCGCCGTTTGAGGGTCGCGGGGAGAAGTCGCGTCGCTCCAGTGAGACAGTCTTCAATGCTCGGCCCGCTCTAATCGTTAATGGCGGCTGCTAGAAAAAATAACTGATTAAATATGACTGGTTATTTTTTACACAGTGATGTAAGAAGAAAATGATTCAGAAAATTGTATACAATAGGTTGAATTTTCAGTAATAATAATTATAGGTATGATATTTAGGATTAAATCCTAAATAAAGACTGAAACACACATGCTTATGAATATAAGTACATTCGAGTAGACATTATATAACAATAGTAAAATAAAAGTAAGTAATATTATTAACATAAAGTATGGCACAAAAACTTAGAAGTAAGAGTATAATGTACAATGTAGATGTATAGGTAATGTATTCATAATGTTTGAAGTAGGTTGTGGAAGATATTCGATATGTATGTAGAAGTATTTATGTACATAATATGATGTCATTCCAGATCATGTTTAGAGTCAAGACTTAGGAATATGCATTTTTGCTGTAATTTTTTGGTGAATTCATCATCATCATCGTATATTAATATTTTTTCCGATGATCTTTTTGATGATGATGTCTGAACAGGCACTATCTACCCGACAATTAAAAAAATGGTATGTAGAATAATTCGTATAATATCACTAGTTATTAAAAGTGAATCCAAACTATGACAACATTCAAAAGTCATGACATGAAATAAGAGGTCGATGTCGACGTATGAAAGAGAATGATCATCCATCGTCCATCCTTACCAATAATTGGCAACCTATTGTCGAACTAACTCGCCGCTCGTCAGATTCCTTTTGTAGGAAAACGTGAACCTCGCCGGCTCAATTCGTACTTGCTGAGAATTCGCATCAGGTCGAATAGAATTGTCACTCGACTTCGCTTGAGAGTAATACGTTCCAATCTTAAAGACTGGTTTAATACTCTTGTCTTGGTGAGGACTCTTTGTTGTCGACCTTCTAAAGAAGCCGTCGAAATCATCCTTGTTATAAAACCCTCTTTTCTCCGTACTCACGGCGGGCGTTGGAGGTTTTGTAGTAAAATCTTTGAAATCGTAAGGAGATTTCGTTGATGTGACTGAGTATTTGTTTACTGAAGGGTATGTGATGCTCCAACTGGGCTGTGTAGTCGTCGTTGTAGTCTTGTCAGTGAAGAATTGGTAAGGTTTTCTTGTTGTAAACTGGAAGTATGGTTTCTCTGTTGTTGTAGTTTTTGTTGTAGTAGTTGATTTTGTAGTGTATGCTGTGCTCTTTTGGTAGTATTTGGGAGTTTGTGCGGGTGGCGCCGATGTACTAGCTACGTACGGCTGTGTCGTTCCATCGTTACTACGTGTTAAAGAAATACAGTATTAGTATTGTGTGCCCCTGTATGTACACAAACTGGTTGCAATGAGAATGTGCTGTGTTCTCATTGGCTGGGCCAGTGCTGTGACTATATTTTTGTGGTTTGTGCTGTGGTATGGTTTTATAAATATTTAATATTTATGTAGCCATAATCTTAAGTGGTTGTCTTAATTACAGATTGCTTATTTCTAACAAATAAACATTATAAAAACAGTTTACAAACATAACTATTAAGAAAAATACACAACATCTATAAAAACTATCACAACTGTAATACAAAATATCACAGTCATAACACAAAATATCAACTATCACACTGATAATATTAACTACCACACTTATAAGGCTAAATATCAGTATCATATTGATACACACCTGGTAATATTTCCGTAGAACGGGCTCGTTTCAGGACGCACGTAGCTCGGCGTGTGTTGCGAATAGTCGGGGATTATGTTCTCGTGTTCGGTTATACACCGCCCGTTTATACAATACTGGAAATAAATAGATATTTGTTTTTTTTTTTATAACTATCCAAGAAAAGACCAGCGCTTATGAATTGGTAGGGTAGAAATAAGTTATTCGGATTTGCTATAGATCTTAAAGACCTTAGCCCACAGCATTATCCCCGTTGTGAAATAAGACGAGAGTGCCTTCTTCCTAACAGAAATCTTACAGACAAGTTAAGATTTTTGTTAGGAGTAAGTCATCTTACAGCAACTACAAAACGAAAGTTTGGCAAGATAGAAGACTTATCTTTCTGCCTTTCGTTATTGATGTCGTCTATCGAAGATATAGCTTACTGCAATTTCACTCTACCTCTTTTGAGACCAACCTTTAACGAACAAAATAAGAATTTAATAGTCGTATCTACCTGTCCATCTCCACAAGGCGATCCTTCAGCGGCCGGTCTGTACGCGACGCAGTACCCGCTCGCCGCGTCGAAACAGAACAGCTGCGCGCACACTCGCTCATCTTTGAAACATGCGCTAGAAATTGAAGAATTTTGTATGTTATTGGTTGGTATACAAGCAGGCGGGCGGCCCATCTGATGGTAAGAGTTTACCGACGCCCATAAACCCGCAATAACTGAGGCATCCCAGGTGCTCTGCCATACCAGATGAGATGTTATCAAGGCAAAGTGGAAAGAAAAGGTTTACATCATTACGAAAAAGTTTGACTTTCAATCTTAATTAAAAAAGTTCATTATTTGATGGTAATGTTAGTGTTTTTAAAGCAAACTTAGTTATTTCTGTAAATCATAACATGTGTTGTCCACCAATGTCTTACCTAGTCCCTCTATCTTTTCGGCACTGCGCGTCTAACGTCAACAGACGTCCGGGCAGTACTCGCGGTAGAGAGTCGTCTTCGTGCGGCGAGTTGTAGAGACACGTCGCTGTGTCACCGCTGCAATGAAAAATATTCGTTAATAGTATATTGATAGATTTGGTATGACGAGTATTACGGCTGCTTAGGTTGGCAGATGGCCTTGATCCGCACTAAATTACTCTAAATTTTTTTTCGTCGGTTAAAAAACGACAACACTACTTATTAAAAGTGTGATAGTAAAGTCAAGGATAACTTACTAATTCCTGGGTAAACTTGTAATAAAACAGTCATGATAGTGACTTTCGCGACTGCAACAATTTTATTATAAATTTGATAGTCAATATTGCAGACGTGATAGTAAATTTTAATATAAAATAACTCGTACCTACTTATACATTATTCTAACAAGTAACAACACAGTTACTATAGTTACCTACTATCACGCCTATTACAGCGACTATCATCACAATAATACCAATATAACGCCGATAATAATTTTCACCATTTAGTTCGCAATTCTTCTACTCACTTCAAGAAATGATGGAAACTCTGCACACTGCAGGGTGACCACCTGAATCCCTTCTCAGTGTGTCGCAAGTCGGACATGATGTAGCCGTCTTCCCACCGACACTTCTCAGCGCCGGGACCGCCCAGGTAGGAGGGCGGGGGACTGCCGTCGTGCACGGCTCCTAGTCTGAAAATAAGTAAGTTTGTAGTAAGTTTAGATCTTTTCTTTGATGAAATAAAGGAAGATGGTATTTCGTCAGGCAGGTAGATTCTCTGGGTAGATCTCAGCCGTGTGAATTATGTCCGAAGATAAAGTAGAAATCACCTCAGGGTTCCAATAGGTAAATTCTGTTGCCATCATTTCCAGCGTAGGAATGAAACGAGCTGTTATTTTGAGCACTATTCACGTCAGGTCAGCTAAACATGGGATGTCACAGTAGATCAACTGATCAGATTTGTACCTACTATCGCGGACATTGGCGCCTAACCACTTTTCGACCTTATTGCTTGACCACTTTTCGACCTTATTGCTTGACCACTTTTCGACTTTATGCAATAAGGCGAAAAGTGGTCCGGAGCCAGTGTCTGCGATAGTACCTACATACTTAATAGAGATTCCAGAGACCCAGGGGTGAGAAAATCAAGAGTTGTGGCGCAATTTGAGTAAATTTTTTGTCGTTATTGGAGTAAAAGGCTAAGGCCTATCTGTAAAAGTGCCTAGGTACATGAAGTAGGAGCTTTCAATGGTCTATAATAAGAATTAGATACTTACAAATGTCCCACTTCGTGAGCAGCGACAATGATACCGGAGAAGCCACCGGTATCTTCAATGATGGCGACCGAGTTGACCTTCTCGAGTCTCTTGTTCACCACGCAAGCGCCGCCGACGTAAGCGAAACCTTAGCATTGGAATAGTGTGTGAGAATTTTGAATTTCGAAGTTAAAAATGCATTTGATTGGTTAAATTTGATCGATTGAACCGTGAGTCTTACATGGCACACGGGCATATCTTTGGATACTTCAAATAACTATCCTATGAAGAACTTGAGTATCAAAGTCTTTGAAATAAAGTAAGTTAGTCTTAGAAGTAAAGAACATCCAACTTCGTTGGCATACCTATACCGACCGCCATTATGAAAAAAACTGGTTTTGGCGGCCAGTGATGAAACAAGTGTCAATCGATAGAGTAAGTGATTACAAACAAAAAATATTTAGTGATGAATATCGTAAGTGATATACTTCCTGAGATATTTAAAAAAAATATTACTGCTTTATTTTTTTTCTCATGTTTTAACTCAAATATCTCAGGAAGTATATCACTTACGATATTCATCACTAAATATTTTTTGTTTGCAATCACTTACTCTATCGATTGACACTTGTTTCATCACTGGCCGCCAAAACCAGTTTTTTTCCAAATGGCGGACGGTTAGGTATGCCAGGTCCCATACAAAAATGTCGGAACCCCTTTACAGTAGGTACATACTTTTACTGTCGATACCTACCTTGCAAAAGAAAGGGAGAAAGGTAAAAAAATTACAGTACAAAGAATAGATTTTTTTAAATGAATGCGTGATCGTAGGACTAAGGAGTTTCAGGTAAAAAGAGGTAATAAATATTCATAAAGCTAACACTACTTACAGTTCGATGATCGATGCGTGAAAAAAGTGAGAAGACACAAAAAATACTTAAATATATGCTTAAATACTCACAGTGAAGTGTTGAGAATAAAAGGAGACACAAAACATGCATTGCAAACCTATTTATGATGCAGAAGCGTTAAGTCACCCAATTAAACTTAATTTTGCTAATCTCGTCATTGTTAGTACCTATTGAACCATTTTCAAAAACATGCGAATAAGATTAGATTATAGTGCATACTATTAGAGCTCATATATAACAACATGCAACTTTAATTCATTTTAGAAAAATATTATTAATTAAATAAAGTAAAAGCAAAAAGCACAACATTATTAAAATTTCCCGCGCCTCCTTCCTAGTAGGGAGTGACATTAACATTTGACATCAAGTCACGCTAGTGACGTGACACAAACCTTTTTTTAAACAGCCACGTATTAGTAAGTTTATTATAAACATTACTAAATCGATATTGTTATTTGGGTATCTCCAAAATATTAACATTGACTTTACTTTTAACACATTCTTTTTTTAGGTGTCAAAATATAATAAATTACCAGAACTAAAGAAAACAATTAATGACTACAGTAAATAAAATACATACATGCTATTATTTGATTTTAGAAAGCATTCATGCCTAAATTATAACTTTGTTATTTTACGTACTCAGGCGTCATTTTATATGACGATGAAGTCAGATAGTATCTAGAAAACAATACATGATGATGAAAATAAACGCTTAAATATTTTAGTCAAAATTATTAAGGATAAGTGGATAGAGACAACGTAGATAAAATACAATAAACTTTTTATGATCAAACTACATAAAATGGAAGAAGATTAATATTTACAACGTCATCTAGATATCTAAAATGATGCATTCACAAAGATTTACAATGTTTCTAGAAGAAAATAATTGCAGAAAAGACAGAATATTATTCACAAGGTGCGAATCATCACGGAATAGGGTAAAGGTATATTCAAGTGGAATTATGGATCCATAGTGTATAATCGTGAACAAATAGGTGAGGGACTTTGATGAAAAAGGCGTGCTTTTGGAAAATGTAATATCTCTGTAACACGCCTACCTGCTGTCCCTCTATTGCACGCATCGTTGGGAAATTGTCTTCTGCACATGTCTAGTCTGAAATTGTATGGAAAGAATAAAACTCAATAAGATGCAATATTTTCCTGTTGTTCTACAGACACCTACGACGGGTCGTCGTCGAACTTCTTTGGTTCACCTCATTTCATGTAAGAAATGAAATAAAACTGGAATTTTCTCATACAAGAATGTCATCTTGTGCAAGCGACTATTGTATAGTGTATTTTTTAATATTCAGCGCCATTACCAAATCCTTTACCTTATAAATAAAAATAATGAAGCAAGTAATTAATGTTTCACTCTCAAGCCTCGGTTAATGCCGCGCCGTTTGACAACACCATCCTAATGAAACGTTTGTTTTAAAATTTAATTTACCAGCGGTGCCTTTTGTACAGCGACCACCCTTGCGACGACGGCACATGTCATACCTGTTGGTCAAATTAGTTTCCTCGTCTTCATATAATAAATCCTTGACCTTCACCTTATGTATCTTGTCTTAATTAAAACTACTTATATTAAGACCGTAGTCCATAGGTACTTTATACAGTAATTACTTTGAATAATGGCGCTAAATTGTGATTTGAAAGCGTGGATATACTTACCATCTTACCTTTTGTCCTGTATGTGTTACGTGGACAATAAAATACAAAATTATAAAAATAGTGCTGTTGAGTGTAAACAGAACACAAAACGATGACATCATAAACACAAACCAATAGACCTCGGCAAATTCAATTATTGCAAAGTATCGAGATACTCGTAATGGAACTTTTATTATCATCTCGAAACTAGAATATTATACAGATTTGTTGTATTCAAATTGAAAACAAAGTTTGTTTAGTAATATTTATCGGCTTTGCATAAAGTTGTATTCGCATGTGTTTGAATGCAATAAAATTTAAATAGCTATAATCTTCTCACGCGATATTGTAATCACACAGTTTTGAAATAGTTCTCCATGATAATCGTGTTTCAAAACTGGTAATGACTCTGACAACTTGATAGTTAGGTATTGTTTAATCTATTCAGTTGTGTTCGTAATTTATTTAAAAATTCTAAACTTTTTAACAAAACACAATATGTTACATAATTTATGTGCAACTAACAGATTATCGCCATAAAATATTAGGAAACACTGTCCATGATAAATATGACTGTCGACATAGTTCAAACATCGCTTATTATTCTTTCGATTAATTCGATTGCACAAGCTCTAAAGACAGACAAAAAGGATTATTATAGGACACCAGTCACATCGATGACAAAACACACTGCGATCACCGATCCTCTGCCAAGCGTACTCACGATGGCAGTTGGTATTTCCTCATGACCGCTTTAGTAGAAATAATTAAAAAGACTAAGCGTGATCAGCTTTGCTGTTTTCAGCTTATAAAACAATTATTCATGAAAACCAGTTAAGAACTCACTTGGTGATGGCAACAGCTATGTCGTAGACAGGTAATCTTCGCTCCCTGAACAGATACTTGCCCATATCAGTCAGCGCTGCTGCCGAGTCTATCGCGTCTCGACCAACACGATTTCTTTCAAGGTATGGTGTAGCATCCCGACCCTGAGAATATAGAAAATTGATTGGTCAGTACAGAGTCCTAGTTATAGTCTCTGTACATGGTAGTTTGGTACGTAGGTGTAATTAAGCAACGGAATCCATACAAACAAAATATTACGTGAAAGTAAAATTGAATAAGTAAGAAAAGAAGGGTAAATATCGATCGTTGGAGGCTGACTGATCGCCATACTCGTATTTTTCACTACCTACTTTGGAGAGAGATCAAAAACCATCGGGACGTAATATAAAAATATTTCCCGCGTCATGTTATAGGTACCTACGTTATTATAATAATCAAGGAAGCGACGCTACTTTAAATACCCAAGGAGACTTATTAGTCACTATGCTAAAGGTTTAAAGGTCAAAATCTTGTGTCTAGGTAGGTAACTTTCCTAACCTTGAATAATCAGATTTTTTTGTAATTTTGCAAGTTGGTAACAAAACTTGTTTTACTCCCCGCTTTATGTTTTTGTTTCTTTAGGTATTATAAATTGACATAATTTTATACCATAACAATTAAATAACCACCATTCATCTCATTAATATTGCAGGTGTTTTTAATTTATACAAATTGATTAAATGTTTCTTGTTTGATGTTTCTTGTTTGCCAGTTGGCCAGTTCAGGTTTTATTGCTAAGACATATTTACATTATAATGAACTTTTCTCCTCGACACTTCACGTGACCAGAGGGCTGTCATTAAGTTAAGTACAGTAATAGTTATGAGGCTGTTAGGTAGTAAGTATTTTGAAATGTTTATTGACCTTAGAAATAAACACTGGGGTCTAGAAAGGTCAAAATTGAAAGAAATAATAAATTTGCGCGTAACTAAAGGAATATTAATATTTTGTATAATCCAGTAAAAGTTTATATCCAATTACTCAAAGACTGGTTATAAGACGGTTGTGTTGCGTGGTACATAAGAGACCCTAAACATGATATTTATTTAAAACGAGATACCTACATAAAATTTGCATAACTTGACCCAAAATATTTCCAATGTAAAGGAAACTTTTTACTACTACCTACATAATTTATTGTTTTTCCAAAATGTCATACTAAATTAAATGTTTATTGTTTTTACATGTTACTAAATCGCGATTACGCGCATCACTAATGTTGTTGTGTAATTGGCAGTAAAAAAAAGTAACTGTCAAATCAAACTTTAGCTAGGTTATGGGCGGGATTTTAAAATTACACGTCAGAATCGAAAACAATTTCGAAAAGAGTTTTTAAATATTTTTAATGAAATGGCCAGTGAAGCAGTGTTAAAATACTTAGTAGATACGAATCGCCCGTATTCATGCGCGGATGTAACAGTTAATTTGCGCGGAGCTTTTCCTAAGTCAGCGATACAAAAAGCGTTAGATGCTTTGAGTGAAACAGGGAAAATAAAGTGTAAATTGTATGGAAAACAAAAAGTTTTCGCTGCTATACAAACCGAAACTGTAGCAGAAGATGGGGATGCAACAGGTTCAGTACCTACATCAATTTTATAAGATTCAAATATTTATATTCTAAGAGAAGAGTTGTCTGTGTTGGTACCTACAGCTAATTGCTTAATAAAATGACATTCATTCATTTTCTTTTTTAGACTATGATGCTTTATCCAAAACACTCACACAAGAACTAGCCGACAAAACAAATGCCTTGAAAAATGTTGAAATAAATCTCAAGAGCCTAATATCTACGCCAACCACTGGTTCAGCCAAAACTAAAATAGATGAAATTAAAAATAGAATAGAAGCCACAGAGAAAAAGTTGGAAGTATTGAAAACCTCCATAGAGGTCATGAGTGCTGAGGAAAAGAAAATTTTAGTTACTGAGCATGAAAAATTGTTGAAAGAATACAGGTAGGTACCTACCAAATTTTTTGAAAGTGTAATATAATTTTATTATGCTATTGCAACATAAACAAATGTATATGTTGCAATAGCATTATTATTTAATCGTTTTTTTTAAAGGTACCATACAGTGTCCTTTACAAAGGGCCACTATTGACCCATTCTTAATTTAAATAGACCAACATGTTTTTCTATTTATTGAGATAATATTGTCAATAATAGCGAGTCTATTTTGTTGTCATAGAATTTTATGCTTTTTATTTTCAGAAAACGCAAAAGAATCTGCAGTGATATGCTGGATGCAATACTAGAAGGCTATCCTAAGTCTAAGAAGACATTGCTGGAAGAACTTTGTATAGAGACGGATGAAATGGTTGATTTTAAATTGATGGCAAATTCTTAATTATTGCCATGCTAGTTCTATGATTGTATGCTGATGATATTAAAAATTGTATGTTTTACTTTGAGTCTACTTCTTCATAATATATTCTTTAGGTCTACTTCTTTAACACTTAATGAGTTTTGTATCATAATTCATAGACAACCAATGTTAAAATAGTCATCCTCATCATCTGCCTAGTTTTTTCCCAACTATGTTGAGGTTGGCTTCCAGTCTAACCAATGTGTAAAAAAAAACATTTGCTTGAATGAAACTGCAAAATACCTTGAAGAAATTTGGCCAAGAGAAAACCAACCTTATCCAATACAGTTAAAGTTTAATTTCGCTCAGCATTGAACTCACCCTAGAAATAATGATACCGGCGATGGATATCCGTATTCTGGGTCCTTTTAGCAGTTTGTATCTGAGGTCTACGCCGTTCCAAAACGACACGAAGTAACGCTTGATCTGGACGTTGTCGCCTCCGTGTAACCTGGAAACAAGAAAACATAATAAATTATTTAATTAAATACCCTTGGATGCACCGGAGGGGTAGGCAGTTAAGTTTATTATCCCCGAGATTACGCCAGTTAAGTTTAATTCATGTAATTGCGGGCTGGCCAAACTTAGATTCTGGGCTGCTAATGAAAATTTGTAAGAAGAAAATCGTTTTTGAAGTGAAAACTTCTTTAGCGGCGTTGTGCACTTTTTTTGGGATGGGTAAAAAATGTTAAACTCGCGTCAGGACACGTGACCTGATCGAAAAATCGTAAGACGGAGGGAGAACAGCTCACTCTGTTTTATTTTTTTGGAATTTTTTGATGGAGCTATAGCTTTCATTCTTGTACTGACAGCAAGCCACATAAATTCCTGACATTTTCTTTTGATGGCGTTACGTTGTATCAAAAAGTTACTTAATTTTCACTTCTATCGGCAGTCACCAAAAACTGCCCGATGTTTTTTTTTTATTTAGCCCCAACGGAATAGCTCTTGGCCTACATCTCACTTGATGGTAAGTGATGATCAGGCCGAAGGTGGAAGCGAGCTTCACCCGGAATCCTCAATCACAGAGGAACTGGCTATCTTACCTCTAACTGACGAAACACAACAATGCTGTTAACATTGTTGTTATGGCGACAGACTTAGATAAGATGGTGGTAGCTAGCCATGCAGACATAGAACAAGCCCTACCACCAACCAAACCGAGCAGAAAATTTTGCCCCCACTCCAACCCCAATCGAACCGGGGACCTCTGGGTCTGAGACAGGTGTTCTAACCACTAGAACACAGAGGCGGTTTTCCGATTATACTCTTAGCTCAACCTGGGGATCGAAACCGGGACCCCGTGTTCAAAGGAACAATAATGTTCAAAGAAAAGACAATAAATTGTCGAGCTTGAGGTCTAATTCTACAGGACTCGGGACCAGAGAATGAGTTTATGTGCTACCGATAGCTACGCTAACTTTTCTAAAACCTTTTCGTCTCTTTTATCGAAAGACATCTCGTTCTTTCGACGAAAAACCTTACCTGTAGCCATCATAATCTACGATGACTAGAATCTCCGGGTATATGACGTAGGGAGCTTCTCTTTTCCGCCTGGAATGCGCCTCCGTCGAGCGTTTCCGCCTGAATCGCTTGCCCAGGTGATCTGGCTCCATGAATGCTGTAAATATTTAAAGGAAACATATAAATATGCGGAATGAGGTAGACAGTGACTGAAAAGGTTTTTTGTCATGTTACAACAAAATAAAATAAATAATTAAATATTAATATACCGCCATCTGTTGAGGACTTTGGGTGACTATTACAGTCACTTTCTTACGAAAGCTATAGATGGCGCAAGGCTTCATAAAACTCTTTTTATAGACTATGCTACTAGCTGACCCGCCCGCGACTGATGTGTTGACCAAATTCCAGGAATATGAAGATTTTCCGGGATAAGGAAAAATCCCATGTTTCTTTCCGTAAGAACCTGATTCGGACTAAGTATTAGGAACAAAGAGGAGATGATCTCCCTCTCATAGAGAGGAGTCCTGTGTCCCGGCAGTGGGAACATTACATAGGCTGATTATGTTATGTGTTACGAACAAAAAATACAACAATAGCCGAATCAGTCCAGCCGTTCTCAAGTGATGCGCTTATCAACGAACACAATTTAATTTTTATTATTATATAAGACTAAAACCGTTTTACAGAAAAGGGAGAGTGAGAAAGATTCCCAGAAAAATTATACTCAAACCTTATTATTAAAAAACTGTTCCATTATAAAAAGAAAAAGTAATTCGGTAGGTACCATCGTCATTAATTTTAAATCCTTTTATTTATATTTCACCAAATTTCTCGAAACACATTTTTATGTATAGAACCATCGAACTTTTTCTATTTTTACGAGAGATTTAATTTAATTTAAAATGCAAATAAGCTAAATAATAATATCGATTTGAATAGAGATTGGTAAATTTACTATTTACCTAATACCGAAACATGAACGGTGGCTAATAAATTAGGAGCAATACCTACCCATGTTGTTATTTTGTCTTTTAAAACTATAGATAGGTAGGTAAATACGGTCAGTAAAAACAATAGGTAAGTATAATTAAATTTATATATTCTCTAAATCCATCCAAAGGTTGTCTGTAAAAGATCGCTTTTAGTGATAAGCCCGCCCATTGTGTCACCCTATGTAAAATGTGTACATTTAGGTAAGTAGGTGTATCAGTAATATGTATGGTGTCGGTACAGACGCCAGCACATCAACCTACTCCAATCTGTCAAATTTTCCCAATCAACATTGAACCTTGTACTTTGGCGATAAAGTTGAAAATCTATTAAAGAAATCTGAGATTGTAGTAACTTGATGTACTGGCGTCTGTACATAAAAAAGAGTCTTCTATTCTATTGTTTTTGCTCACCGACTAAATGCCTATCCTTTCAGGGGGCCTACCACAACCACTAAACGCAGTAGATATTATTTTAATCTTACTTCAGTGGGGGAATGAGATGGTGCTATACGTCCTGTAGAGCTTCATCTCTTTCCCACACTAAAGTAATATTAAAATAATACTGCTTTTAGAGGTGGTGGTAGGCCCCCTGGTTTCTGGGGCTAATAAACGACCCTTTATTATACAAGTATGTATTATAGGTTTAGACCTATGGAATTTGATTGTTAACCTAACTAATATTATAAATGCGAAAGTAATTTTGTTTGTATGTTTGTTACGCTTTCACGCTAAAATGGCTGAACAGATTTGGATGAAATTTGGCACATTGGTAGACCACAGCCTGGATAAGGACATAGGATATTTTTTATCGCAATATTCTCACAGGATCAAGACTTATGCAGGTGAAACCGCGGGGCGCAGCAAGTAAAGTAATAAATATTGTCTCAATAAATCAAAGTAGGTAGGAAATCAGATATTCTAGGACAACTTAGCCGCTCCCATAGTAATTAAGTTCCGTTGAAGAATTCGATTAGGTACCTATTCCTAGATATTTTTTGTTACTAACCTTATTAGTCTAAAAAAAGATTAAAATCCAATCCGGTATCATTTAAGTAGGCAATAGGTAGTTATCGCATAATGTAAGTTACTTAATTAAGCACCTACTGTGATCGACTATTAGGTATTATATTATGTACAGATCATATCATGACAATGCTGTTCTTAATAAGTACATTAATCCGGATCAAGACGTTTGTAATGTAGGTACCTTAACGTATCGTGTAATGTAACACGAATTATGCGTGTCGACCTGTCGACCGATGCCCTACGAGTAGGTATTACCTACCTACATGTAAACGCGCAGGGGACCTGCCACCAACTGTAAAACAGAATTATTTTAATTTTACTTCAGTGGGTGAAAGAGATGGAGCTATACGTCCTGAATAGCTTCATCTCTTTCCCACTCTAAAGTAATATTAAAATAATCCTGCTTTATAGGTGGTGGTAGGCCCCCAGGCTAGCGCTCGCACTGTACCATCGGCTGTCGTTTTTTAGCGCGATCAGAAAGGCTCTTGCAGTCCAACATGAGTTTGTATGCCGTTTACGCTATTCGCATTAATGTACATCACATTACGACTTTACGCGTCCTGAAATAATTGTGTGGATTTGCCGAGCACAGTTTATTGTTCTTTTTTCGTATTTTGTTGTCTAATTGTAAACTAGGTACACATACCATGTGAAAAAGAATAGATTTTTTGTTTTTTATTTTTGCATTTCTTGTTCTTAATTCGAAAATCAACCCATTTGTCATCCAACCTAAAAATAAAAAGCGATGTTTAAAAACAAAAGGAACACCTCGTAAGACCTCGAGTGATTAATTACTTTAGTCGATTTTTACGCGGTTCAATCCTGAATCGATTAAAAGTTCGTTCGATATTATTAGACAGCTTGTGGTCAAGAACAAGTTCAAACGTGCACCTATGAGGCCTTTGCCCAGCAATAACACTTAAATAGGCCGCCGTTTCGTCGGTTTTCCCAAAATAGTGGATTATTCATGAACCGCAGAATTATTATAAACTTTTTTCTATCGCGAATTTAAAATAATGGGTGACGTTATAGTCTGGCCTTATGACCCCGTCCACGACGGAATAACGAACTTATTAGCAAAACGAGATTTGTCTCGGAAATCTATGATATGTCATACGAACGATTTTATAATAAAATATAATAGATATAAATATTAATCTGGACAATTTGTTTTTGCATGGCTATGCAAAGTTTAATACCAAAATTAGTCTGGAAGAACAAGATTTTTTAAAGTTATTATTGGTTAGGTAACTTAATTCTTACAAGAATTCAAAAAGAAAACCATTAAATGTCATTCATCAAAATTTAATGTCAATACGTCCAAACTGTCCTGAAATACCTTCACTCAAACCCATCCTAATGCTATTCAATATTTCCGAAATGACCGTTAATTTTTGAATTTGCGTGTCTGTCTGTATGTATGTAGGTTATTATGCTGGGATTTCAGCTTGCAATGCGTGTAAGATCAGGAACACAAACGAACATGGTCACGAAGCGTAGCGTGCTTAGCACTAACTGCGTCCGGATCATCAAAATTCCTCAGCCATTAAACAAATGAAAAAGAATCCGCAAATCATTGAATGTCGGGAAATACAACAAAAGGCAATCGACACGTTTCCATTGATCTTTGACAGTTCATAGTTCAGAGAATCACTAGATTAAAAAAGTTAGCTCTATTAATTTTTAATTGATAGCTAGGTATATTTTGCTTGATCACATAGATACTGCCTAGAGGTGACATTTTGTTTTAAACCAGTTCGGTTTCCATCTTGGATACACCGATTTAAATGGCGGCTTCTGCTACCATACCTACCTATTCAGGCTTAATATTATAGGTACCTAATGTAAGTAGTAAATATTTCCCATAATAATGAACATATAAAGACTATGAGATTATCTACAGTTCCTTTTTAGGGTTCCGTACCCGAAGGGTGACAAACGGAACCCTGTTCATAAGCCTCCGCTGTCCGTCTGTCTGTCAGCGAGCTCTATCTCATGAACCGTAATAAGTAGGCAGTTGAAAATTTCACAGATTGAGCATTTCTATTGCCGTAAGAGCAACAAATAATAAAATGAAAAAATAAAGGGGGGTCGCCATACAATAAAATTAAATTTTGAAAAAAAAAATATCTGACCCTGGCATGTGGGGTATCATTTTCTAGAGCTCATCGAGTAGAGAATAAATATAATTTTTATTTGTTTTTATCTTCAAAAATGATGAATTAGGGGGCCGTAGAAGTTGTCTGTTTTAGACCATTTTTGTACGAGCTCTATCTCAACAACTAAACAAATTAGGAATTTGAAACTTGTGTGTATCATGTAACATATACTGTTTATAATCAACAAATACTAAAAACGCCGATTCATAACGTATTTTATATAATATGGGCGATTTTCTGCAACTTAAAGTAATAATTTTGTATTTCATGCTAATATTATGCGATATAAATTCCACAGATAACTATTTAATAGTCGGAGTAATGACATGGAATTAGTAAGTACCTACTATCATGGCAGCATATACTATTTCGATCATTTAAATTTCGATCATCCAAAAAGGTCTACAAAATAAACTTTCTTCACAAGATTTTAAAACCGGCCAGTATTTTTTGAGTTTAAGAACTTTATCGACTTTTTTCAAAGTATCCCTAGACGGTGTTTATGTGTGTACCTCGTGTTAAAACTACACTCCAATAGACAATATATTCAGTAACATTGAAATGAATGCTGGCACATACAGTGTACTATTCAGTTACCTAGCTTAAACCGTTGTGGATACAATTTCATATTGAGAAAAATTATTGGTGTAAAAATATTCGGTCATGGCGGCCAATCTCAACGGAGACTGGCCTTCGGCGCGGGAGATATTATAGTGCACAAGTGTGTGCGCAGACACGAGTGCACTCTCTCTTCCCTCACTCTCATAGTCCGATGGGATGTGTAAAAATAATAAGTAAGAAATAATAGATTTCTGTATGACTATCAAAAATAACGTAAATAAATACCTGTATTGACCCGTGCGTTTGCACTGGCGAAACATCACGACAAAACATGTTGAAATCTCTAGTTCCTGTCAAACATTGTATGAAAAATTGACAGAAAATAGAGATTCCAACATGTTTTGTTGTGAATGTTTCGCCAGTGCAAACGCACAGTTATAATTAAAATTTGGCGTACTACTTACATTCTATTTTGTACAATATAGTCTGATGTAGCAAGAGAAATCCTTTTATTTATAAGTAACTAGCTTTACCCGGCCTAGCTTCGCACGGTTAGCACTAAGTACTTATCTACGGCGCATCTACCTTTCCTAATTACCTATTTCTACCTAATTACCTACCCTACCTACCTACCCTACCCTTCTTACCAGGGTAGGTAGGTACCTAACCTACCCTACCTACCCTACATATCTACCTGCTTACCTACCATATATACCTATTTATACCTACCAATACTATGTTAGTAGCAAATAAATAACTTTGACTTTAGTTAATGCATGTTACTGGATAAAGTTAACTTATATTTTTCTCTTAAAATAAATGAAATATACTCCTACACCTATATTTTAACACAACAACATTTTCTCATTAAAATTAGACAATTTCTTTACAAATCTTTGTTTTTTTATAGCGCCTCTGTTGTTACCTTTACGAAAGTATTACAAAAATTCATAGTGTTAAATCTTGTACGACATGGTATGGAACCCTTCGTGTGCGAGTCCGACTCGCACTTGACAGATTTTATTTTAATTCCAGAGTAGTTTCTGGGATTAAAAAGGAACTGAGTTGACAGTCGGACAGAGTTTGACATTTACACCTGTCAAATTAGTACCTATTTGACAGGTGTAAATATCAAACTCCAAATTGGAAAATCAAACACTTTTCACTTGTGAAATGTCAAATTAGTCTCTTGAATAAAAAAAACGAACTTTACGTCGGCTTCGCTTGTTAAAGACAATGTACCTAACAACGATGACCTGGCGACAAATCAAGGCACTTTCTGTCGTCGTAGAAGCATAGAGACTTCAAGACAATGTTTGGGTATGTACCTATGTGTCCTAGTCTAGTAAGCAGAGTATCACCCACACCCACAGTTTAGTTCGTCTAAGACTCACATTATGACAAATTGTGGAAGAGCATTCTTTCAGGGCTATCGTTAGACTGGGCCATCTCTTTCATGTTTTCGTCTAGTGAAGGGTAAAGCCGATGGCCGTTGGGAGCAGACGAGTTTTGAAACCGCGAATCAGCAAGCGCAACATGGGACGCTCCCAGAGCCAATAGACTGATGATTGCAAAAAGGAGGCTGGAGTCCTGTGGGACTGATTGGATAAGGAAGGTGGGGAACCAAATGGTGTGATGCGAATTGGGAGAAGCCGAGGTCTACAACGCTACGAAAATAAATGAAAAGTGATTTTTTCAAACAAACTACTATTTAGTAGTGATGGATTTTGTCGATCAGCCGACTAGCTATAGTAATTAAACCATAGGAAATATTTTATTATATTTTCGTACCTATGCAGACTGGAAACGTCATTAGATACAAAGTTTAATTTCCTGTCGTATTTGTCGTCTCCACGTATATCTAGCAGTGGATTAAAGTGGATAAGCTAAATTGATTCGTACTATAGTTTGCATGTGTAAAGTAAAATCGTGCTAATAAAAATTTCCCCACTTTACAGGTCACGACTCACGTGTCAAAAGTTCAACAACTAGTTAATAAAATAAGCCAACGAGGAGTATTTCTAATATCTATTAAGATTTTAGCGTTGACACTTGTCGTCTACAAATTAATACGTAAAATGGTATAAATATGATAATCTTTGCAACTTAGTAATATCTGAGATAAGATCCATAAGATATTTAAATGTTAATCGGTCTAACTGTATTGGTCTATTAATTCTGTTTACCTTTACACCTGCGTAAAATAGTGCGATTTATTTAGATAATTTTCTAATTAGAGGAGTTAATTTTTACTTGTTCGCCTAATGCACCAGTCCTACCACCGACGCCGCGAGAAGCGAGTAGAATTAGTAGCTATAGCGAGTACACGACGCCGATGAGCGATTACTCGCTTGTATGCGTAGCGTAGAGCAGTGGTGGCCCAGTGGTATCGGCCCCGATTTACGAGTTGTGTCGTGGGTTCGAACCCAGGCAGGCGCTTTACTTTGTGAAAATAATTTCATCACCACTGCTCTCAAAACGGTGAAGGAAAACATCGTGAGAAAACCGGCATGTCTTAGAACCAAAAATTCGAAGACATGTGACATCTACGAACCCGCACTGGGCCCGCGTGGAGATTACGGCCCACACCCTCTCACAGAGAGGAGGCCTGTGTCCCAGTGGGAACATTAATAGGCTGATTATGTATGCGTAGCATGACTCTCTCAGTGAGGTGAGACCCTCCAAGCGAGCGTAGCTTTTTCTTCTTTTCGTGTAGTTAGTGACTAACCTGATGTCAGAGTTTTAAAGCCGCCCATGGGTCTCTGACTTGGCTGCACATGCCTTCAAGAAATATCTCTCAGGCATCGTTTTCTCACGATGCGTAGCTGAGTGAGAATTCTCTTTGATAGTAGTTTAGTGTAATGTATTGGACATTGTCCCCCATGACTAATGATAATTCATTATTGGAAAGCTCTTTCCATGAACGTTATTTAATACATGTATAATGTAGGTATATCCGTCATGTCTGATCTCATTCAAAAAAAGGTGAGACAATTTAACCCACCTCTTTGACAAATAGGTGCCTTTTAATAAATAGTTAAAAGTGTTTTGTACGTCATTTGGGAAGACACCGAGCTTTGCTTGTTTTTGTAATACCTACGTCAACGTGTAATTTATCAATACATTTCTTTTATTTTTTAAGCGCGCAGTGAATTTTTTTTAAATCAGTATTAGGTACCTATTTAGCATTTTAAACAAAAGAACTTAAAAGATTCTAAATTAAGATTTCCGTCATATTTTAGATAATGTAAACAGCGTTATTGTCGATGATAAATTAATGACTAATGTATTATTTTAATTTGCCACTAGTAGCAAATGTTTTGATGACATCGCGACGAAGTTAAAATTAATTTGTTACTTTGTTAAAAACATAATGGATAAAATTAATAAGCCGGAAGAACAACAATACAATTTAACAATTGTTAAAATAATATTTTCGTAGACAAATGAATTTATTAAAATCGTGATGACCAATGTCGTCAGCAAATGTAAGAAATATACATCATCATCATCTAAGTAGCATTTCCCAATGTTGGGGTCGGCTTCCAGTCTAACCGAATGCAGCTGAATACCAATATTTAACATGGAGCGACTGCCTAACTGACCCCCACAACCCGGGTACTCGTGTTACCCAGGTAACACGATACCCCTTGCAGAGGCGGCGGAAGGCGTGGGTGACATGGGCTACCGCCTAAAGCCTCGCGGTCCTACAAAATACAAATTTTTGTGCGAGGCTCTCGCACAAAAATTTGTATTTTCAAGCTTATATGTACGCAAAAAACGGATCCCTAAAACGAAAAATAGTTTTCACAGACCCGCAATATTTTTGAACGGCCTATAATTTGACAACTGTTCAACTGTTATTTTTTTTATTTGTCTTCTTGCACCACTAGAGGGCCTCGCGAGTCGCGATATGTACCTAGCCCATATCAAATTTAGATTTTGCCCCACCACTGCCCCTTGGTAAGACTATTGGGCTTCTGACTACCCGTAATGACTGTCAAAGATGTACGGTGGAGTTTCTAGCCCATTCTTCTCCATACGAAAACTAGCTTTTGGAAGGGGCGGTAGAATCAATACTATATTTTGTAAATGTTGACGTTCATAAGTGCCTTCAAGGGCCTATTTGAAATAAATGATTTGACTTTGACTTTGACTAAAAATGACAGCCGGGGCAGGCAACGGCATCGTGCTTTCCGAGGCACGCACGGCGGGGCCTCGGTATCGGTCTCAGTCACCCATCCACGGACCGTCCTCGGCAGGCGTTGTTTAACCTTGAAGATCGACCCATGCGGCTGTTATTATTTAGCGACGAGCCCCTCAAACAATTTACACATACCTAATTATTCTTATAGGTATGCCATCGTCGTGCAAAGAAGAATTAAGTAAGTGGATATGTACTAGGCGAGTAGGCAGAGCTGGGCAAAATACATGCTTTGCTTTAATTAAAATATAAATTACAAAATACTATCTCGCACTTATTTAAAATACAAATTACAAAATATTTTTAAGTCGTGTATTTGAAATATAAAATACAAAATACAGTATTTTGACTATTTTTATTTAAAATACAAAATACAAATTACAAAATACAGTCTGGTGTTAGGTTAGGTATATAAATAGAATAGAACTAATCCAGCCCAGCCTAAGGCAAAGGGAATATATTCTTACCATCATATTTTACAAAATCATCATCATCATCATCATCAGTTTAAGTACAGTTTAAGTGCAGTGTTGTCAACTTTTAATATATTACATATTTAGCGGTTGCCATTTTGCTTACGAAAGCTATCGAGCGCTATTTTCTGCAGATCGCACCCATTTATAAGATCGCTAAATGTATTTATGTTCAAATGTATTTTGGAGCCATAAGTATTTGAAATACTAACTACAAAATACCTCAGCGTCAGGTATTTGAAATACTAATTACAAATTACATTTATAAGAAGTAATTGAATTACAAATACCAATTACGTATTTGTATTTCAATTACGTATTTCAATTACAAGTAATTCAAATACTGCCCAACCCTGCGAGTAGGTAACAAAGAAGTTTGTCGTGTGGTAGGATCATCATGATTTTTCAGGAAATTTTGGGTAGAAATTGAGAGTCAATTTCATTAAATGATTTTATTGTATTTTTGAATATTGTAGTAATTTCCTGCTGCAAAACGTTATACTAAAGCAAATATGTTTATTGATCCGTTATTCTATAAACGCTACTGTTTCTGACCCGTTATTTTGCGTCACATATCCTCACGCATGTCTTATTCATTAAAATGTAATATAATTTTAATTATTTATTTATAGACATAATATTTCGAAATTACTTATTAATAAGTCAGCGTCACAAAGCATTTGACGTGACCCCTCACCTAATCGACTAAAATAATCGTAATCGGATTGCGTACACTATAATTTAGTCGAGTCGGTCAAGAATATCAGATTCCAATGTATAACGTTATAGAATGTAGTCACAGCTGTAGTTATTATATAATTATTGTTGGCAAATTTGCTTTAAAAGTAGGTGACGGTGAAGGTGAGTATTATAAGTCAATTAGTATGACTAAGATATATTTTGTGTAACCTTCAAAAATCGAAAAAAAAGTTGAGAAATATTTTCTTTAAATTACCATACAAGCAATTTTTCAAACTTATTTATGATTTATATCAGTATAATGGATACAACACATGAGCATAATCATTCAAGAAACAGACGATACGTGGTGGCATTCGAAACCGGTACCATTAACATAATCGATTATCTCGATTATAAAGTAGGTATATGTAATCGATGGATGCGCACTGCACGTGACATCTCTATGGAGTTGCACGTGTACACTGATAAATAATAATGGGGAAATAGTGTTTGGCGTTGTCGCTACAGTGCGTTTCATCAAAAAGTTCCTATGCCGTAATTTTGGCTCCATTGTTATAGGACGAACACGAATACGCTATGGCCACGGTAGACGGTAGGCCAACTTCATAGAAACGGACGAAGCGCGAGCTATACCTACGCGCCTCGATCGAGGTATGCGCGAGGTACGCAGACAGTCGCGTCTGTGCCGCAGTGACGAACGAATGGTGTGTTGTTTTTTTAACAATAACCGCGCGATTTTTACACTAAAAATAAATTCAAGTACATATTTAATATGACGAGTAGGATATATTGTTGCTGTTTTTGGTTGCATGAATTTGGCAATAACGCATCCAGAGATAACTTTTTTTAGATTACCTGGAAACTTTGAAAGGTATTATTATTAACAAACAACAACAACAAAATTATTTTATAGTCTTACTATAAAATAATTTTACTTACTGGTAGGTAGGTACATATTGTGTGTATTTTTAATGGATAAGTATTTCCTTTTATCTCCCGAAAAAAAGATGTCTGGATTAATAAATAAAGTGAATAGAGTAAAGGAAAGTGATAACACGAGTGAAATAGGTAGTTATAGGAGGTTCATGAATTAATACGGTAGGTACGCTTGTTTTAAAACCTCGGGCATTTGTGTTTTGTTTTGTTATTCAATTCACAAAGTATTTTATTTATTTGTGTAGATAAAAAAAGTATATTTACAATCACAAAACTAAATGGAAACACAAAGTAGGCAAATGTAATTAAAATACTGGAGGCGGGCAGCCCTATCGCATGTTTACGTACCGCGCGGCTGTAGGCACTTATTTCTAAGATATGGCTTAGTTATTCTACCGTCTACCGTGCTATGGCGCTATCTAATAGGTCCGTTGTTAAACTTTAACAGTGGAGCCAACATCACGGCAAAATAATTATTTGATGAAACGCACTGTAGCGACAACGCCAAACAATATTTATACTGTTTTCTGATCTCTATTGGTAAGAATGATTTAGGTACTGGTTTAATAATTTTATGAGGAGTGAACATGTTTACGACTGCAGAAAATCGTGTTCTAGATTACATGCTATGAAAAGGTCTCATCTTGATTTATGTTCTCTTTTTAAATGCAAAAGTAAATGCTTCTTGTCTTTGCGTGATTACGAATATTTAATATTCGAATCACGTTTAGTCGATTATTATTCGGAAAAAGACGTCTCTATTAAAAAATGTCTCGTTTTATATCGTAATCAATTGTAATTTAATTTAATTTTATCTTTGTAAGTAAATAGTAACTTACCGTAATCTCCTAAATGGTCATGTTCTGCTTCTGCGGGGTCTCTCTTGATGATTACGTGTTGGGCGCCATTGAGCGCTTGTGATAACCTCTGTTGATCTTCCCTTTTTCTTTTCACTGGAAAATGTTTACGAAGACATTAGATAAATTATTACTGTATCAACTGTTCAATCAACCGATTTAAAACCAGTAATGAGGACTACATAAAACGTTTTTTAATAGTTCCTACTTATCTGCTTTTATCCATCTTTTATTGCCTTTAATTTTCGTTCGTATTTTAAGCCGATATCACCAAATTTACTTGAAGGGTGAGCCTCTCCACATTCACGCCAATCTTCGCTATTTCTATCCGTGAGATCTTCTAACATGCATCATGCTATAGCTTTCAATATGATATTATAATCGACTACTATAATTAGTAGGTAGGTATTTGGGGAGATTCAATCGCATGAAAGTTCTATCCTCCTCTACTTTTTTTTGGTCAAAAGCGGTAGTGTATGTGGGTAACTCACCTAAAGGCAGTCCAGTGTCGATGGAAACCATGTCGGCCATGCTGGAGGGGTCCATGAACATCTCGTCGTCTTGCGCCGCCGACGTCATGGAGTCCGGGATGGGGCGGATCACCAGGTCGTGACCTATTGAGCCCTCCTGTAGAACAAGCAACAAGGAATATTATGTTGAGATAGGAACACATGATAGGAGGTATTTGTCTTGTACCTCTAGCCCTACCTCTACTTTAATTGTGTGCTTATCAGTATCGGTTATCATTTTGAACTTCCAAATAAAGTTTTGTTTCCAGGGGGCCAAGTCTACTAATTTACAAACGTCATAATGGTGTCACGATGGTGAGTTTTTGACAGATTTGCCATACAAAATCTGTCAAAAACTCACCATCGTGATACCATTATGACGTTTGTAAATTAGTAGACTTGGCCCCCTGTTCAGTTGTTTTGACTTGGTACGTCACGAATTCGATTTCATAAGATATCCATTTACATTTAGATGTAACTCGTTAGAGGAGCTCGTGGCTAAGTAATAACAAGCCGCACTGGTCGATCAATCAGGTTAAGCTACGCTTGCCGGGGTTGGTCAGTGGATGGGTGACCATCTTTACATACCGAGACTCCTCCGTGCCTCGGAAAGCACGTTAAGCCGTTGGTCCCGGCTGTCATTTGTGGATCTTTGACAGTCGTTACGAGTCGTCAGAAGCCCGAAAGTCTGACACCAGTCTTACCAAGGAGTATCGTATTACCCAGTTACTGGGTTGTGGAGGTCAGATATAGGCAGTCGCTCCATGTAAAATACTGGTATTCAGCTGCATCCGGTTTGACTGGAAGCCGACCCCAAGATAGTTGGGGAAAAGGCTAGGAAGATTGATTTGATTACATTTAGATGTAACAGCATTTATTACAAAAAAGGAATTAGCAGAGGACTTTAATCGAGTCCTTTTTTAGGCAGATAGGTTCCCAATAAGCATTCACAGTATGGTAAAATCCGGCCAAATGTATTATTCGTTTTAGGTCTTCAAAAAATTTCGTGCGAAATATTCATTGTCGGCTTTGTTAGTTTTTGGCCCAAAAAAAAAGGCCTCGGGTCTTGAAATACAGGCATAATATTTATACCCACAATAAAGAACCCATGTGTTCATTTGATTTAAATAGATTGCGTCAATAAGATGAGTCTAAACTTACAATACCATTGTTTAAAATAACACATCGTTCATTCTCCTGCCGTTAGGTATCCTAATTTATTTGCGGTCGGCGCAACGTCTCTTTTTCTTCCATAATTCTCTAAAGGTGGTTTTACACCGGCGAGGCGAGGCGTGGATGGGATGGGTGAGAATTGAAATCACGCTTATCCTTTTACACCGAAAGATGTCTATCGCTTTATCGCGCCGTCTCGCCATGTCCAGCGCTGTCTCGCGCCGGCCATCGCTACCTAGCGCCGCCTCCCGCTATCACGCGCCGCCCGGCAAGCCGTGTCTCGTGCGCGGCTCCAGCCGTGTGTCACGCGCGCGTATGGTATGCAGCGATCGGATGTCTCGCGATGGTCGGAGCAAAACGGCGCGTGCCTGCGCGTGCCAGCGCGAGACATCGCGAGTCAGCGCTTGACGGAGAAAGACCGTGCGGGTCCTCGATGGTCAGTGCGAGATTAGTAGGTATATCCGTTTCAAAGTAAATAAATACTCTATTCTTACAGCAATAAAGTTCAATATTGTACCAACTCGCCGGTGTAAAACCACATTCAAGTCATCATCTCGGTAGGCACCCTTTTCTTACCATAGCATCTTTCACACATTCCATCCCTCGTTTCTTTGGTCTTCTACTCTTAAAGCGTATACTTACTTCTGTTTTTAAAATTACCATAAACTCACGGCTTTTTTCCTTGAGGGTAGGCAGGAACTAAATAACGCTAGTCGCACAGAGAATGCAACTTTAGCTAGTCGCTCGCTACGATCCTTACATACTCCTTTTGCTTCGTTCACGTTTAAAATAACACATCATGAGAAAAAGATTATTACGATAAAACCATATAGTAATTCAACGAGGTGTCTATAAGGAAAACAGTGGTAGATAAGGTTGTATACCCCCGACCAAGCAATCAAAAACTTTATGGTCATAACAATGTTGCTTTAAAATGCATTTTACGATTTCACAGTTCCATTAGGAAACATGGTGAAGAACGTCTTTAATCAGATGCAAATATTAATTAAAATTCATTTCACAGTTACAAAGCTTTTAAAGTATCATAAATAGCAGATCGATTAGAAAGAACGCAGAACATTTGATCATAGTAGATAAGGATTACATAAAGTTAGAACTAGAAGAAAAATGAGATTCTTATCCAATGTGCGCCTCCGCCCGACTGAAGTTTCTTGTTTAACCACAGATTAATACAGATGGGACACTCCGCAGTTTAGGTATGAAGCTACAAACAAGTACGCGGGCGGGCCCGTCTCGCTGGGCCAATTCAGTGAGTGTAACGTAGTCAGAAGATCTAAAAGTCACGCGAGTCTAAGAGTCATTCTATCGCGTGACTCTTAGATCTTCTGACTCCTATCCTACCACAACCTTTAGAGAGTAGTTAGGTATATTCACCTAGCGGTGAATATAACTGTATACTCCTGCCTAAACTACTCAAATTGTCAGACAGTTGTTAAATATTGAAAGATAAAAAAAAAGGAAATGACCCCACCTGCAATAGTTCTGAGTTGACATTCACAATAATTAAAATAATAATAATAAAATAGCTGTAGCTTGCTGTCAAAGAATGTCAGTTTAGTACTTCCACCTCTTACAAACAAACAAACAATTTTACATCTTTTTTTAAATCGATCCTTTGTGGATTTCTTCTAATTTATTAGCATATTCGGATAGTAATCGTGTCCGAATCGTGTTAAAAATCGATCTTCTACAAGTACCTACTTGACAGCTAGACACTGAACAGTAGCTTGATAAGTGTTGATGGAGTTGTTAATTTAATACAAAAAACCTGATAACTATAATACTAATTAGCAAACTCGTTTGTTCTCGCCGTACCCCACAGGGGGTGCCCTTAGCGAGCGTTCGCCTAGTTTTAATTTAGCTTAGTTTGTATGCCCCTGGCTGGAGGCTTTGAGTTTCTTTTAGGAGCTTAAGGCAGCCACAGGAAAGTCCGGTTAAGCAGCGAATACCTCAGTGGTAACCTGCGAGATGCCCTAGTCAAAAAAAAAAAAAAAAAAATGTTCTCGCGGTTTTGCTCCTTTAAACCGATGTAAGAGCTATCTCAACATCTGCCTAGCCTCTTCTTAACTATGTTAGGGTCGGCTTCCAGTCTTACCAGATGCTGAATTGCAGTATTTTACATGGAGCGACTGCCTATCTGACCTCCATAACCCAGTTATTGAGTCACAATACCCTATGGTAAGACTGGTAAGAGAGGCCTACCTAGATATATGTTTTCAGAGCCTGTATATGTGTTCGGTGACATTAGCTGTTTTAAGATGAATATGATAAAAGCTGATTCTTGTATTTATTAAAGTTGTCAACAATCAAAACAATAAAATAATTGCACTCCGTAACATTTAATAATTGGATGGGTTAAAGACAGTAATTCTTCCTTCCTGCCTTCGATGTCATAAGGTGGAATGCAACATGTTGCCGTTTGTTGAATGAGTCTTGCATTAGAGCGTCGACCACGAAAAACTGAATAACTTTTTCATTATTCCACTGAATTTCCATTTTGAACACAAAACGGCCAAAAAATATGATTTGTAGAAACAATATTGTCGAATAAACGCATCACTGGGTACAAAAGCAACAACCCAACAATTTGTCGGTACTAGGTACAATTGTAAATGAGAAGTCTCTCAGAAATCGGTGGCTAGCTAACAACAAACAATGCAGAAATGTCTCTAAAACAGACTGTACCTTCATTACTCCTCAAACTTTTTTTAAATCCACGCAGTCTAGGTATTCTAAAACCTCACCACACCTTACTTAGCATACTATATCTTCATTGCTCCTAAAACTTTTTTTTAAATCCACGAAGGCTATTCTAAAACCTCACAGCTTATATTCTTGTTCACACCTACATACTGCGGCCTGGCTGTTGAGCAATCGACCTTAGTCTTGTTTGTATCGCTATTGTGTCTATGGTCTCACACTGCTAGATGTACACCTTTGATAGCAGTAAGAGTGGCTTGGATTTTAATATTGTGTGATTACTTGATGTATTACAAGCAATAAAGCGTTATTTTGTTTTTAAAATAGAGAATCTGGGTGTCTGTTTACGTTTGCAGGAATTGGGTCTGTAAACACACATACATAATGAAGATACAGGAGGAATTCTAGTTACGTTTTTGCAATTTGTAGGACAGTGTCATGTTGTATGTTGATTATAATATGATTCGCGACCGTAAAAAATATGGCTTTACAGAGTTATAATCATCAGAATCAGCAATACATCACCTCAAGTTAGAATTGGCCTCAAATTCCATGATTTTCTGAAATAGTCCTTCTATATAATTATGAACTAATAGAGTTGTATTGATGATTTTTATGATTATAACTCTATCAATAAATATTGGATACAGCCGCGAATCAGTAGTTAGATCAACGTACAACCTGATACAGACCAACCAATTGCAAAAAACGTAAGAAAATTTGATTTCCGCCGTTGTACTAACGTACAATGGCGGAAAACCTCAATGATTTTCGTGGGCTACTTTGACACATTCGCTTTAATATTTTTAAAGATAGAAATAGCGGAATTTAACGAAGATACTAAAACTACTGCAAAGGGGTGAATGACTATACGGTCTGGGGCATATATGGAAGAAAATGTCATATTGTGCCGACCCCAAATAAATTGGAAAGAGGACTGGAGGATGAAAATGATTGAAGTGAAAATTAATGAATCAGCGGTCATGGGTAGAGGGAAGGTAAGAAAATCGGAGAGGTGATAACATGGTATTTAAAACAAACCTCTCACCCCATTGGACGAAATACTGTACTCAAGGAAGCAAATGATTGAAACCACACCTAAAACTAATAATTAAAGTCATTGAGAGCTCAACAGCGGACATTCAAACTTTTTACAAAGCTTTTTCTGTCAATACAATCGCTGTTTGTCCTTGACTCAAAAAAGATTAACTATCGTCTAACAATTTTCGCAGCCTGTCTGCTACGCCATTCATGATTAGTTTATTAGTATGCAAATATACACAAACACGTTAAAGCCATTATAGTCACTTCCTCTCCCAATATAGTAATTTTCCTGTGTATAAATCTTGGAGATAACGACCACGCCTGCTTGTGACTGCATCTATTGTTGGTCTAGTGGTCGCAAACTGCTTGGGTTCCTCCCACCATGGGTACCTATGACAACCATAGAAACGGGAAAATAAACAAAATGACAGATTGTGATTGTTTAGTTTATCTGTCATTTTGTCTATTCTCCCGTCGACGATTGTGGTCATGCTGAGTGTGCTGGTGGGTAAGTTTTTTTGGGTTTGTCTACTAGAAATTCCTCAAAAGCCGCTTGGAGTCTGGATTTGTGCCCAGTTTGCAATATTCTCGCGCTCGCCCCATATTACACGGGGATAAACATAATGAAACTTGATAGGTATATTAAGATTGAAGTAGACTATATCATTGGAACATAAGATAACTTATCATAACACAAGCTCATTTATATATCGTGATTTATTGCAATCGACGTCTTCTCAGTTCATCGGCGATGGTACATCAGTCTTGTCTAGGTAGGGCTGCTCCATCGCCGAAGCCGAATATCTTCGCTATTGGTGTTGCCGCGAATGCACATGCTAGTGGCATGGATTATTGAGATGATAAGAACATAAACATAATTGGCGAAATGAGCGTGGAACTGAGTAGTTACTATAAACCTTGTAAAAATCTGCTTACTCTTACGAGAAATACAAGCGCGATGTTATATTACAACAACCTCGCCCATAGTAACAGAGTTTCTTCCATGTTTCTTCATAATCTTTACTAGTCACGTCTCTAGTTTCTTAGTTTATGGTTAGCATTGACATTGGGACGTGTCCGAAATCCAGAGATTGTCACATCCTGTTGAATGTATGACGTTTTATGTTAATCGCGTCAAATATTTAGGACCTTGCCTCACGTTGGGTTTTCTACTTATTCCAAGGATAGATAGAGCTTATGTTGTCAATCAAACAAAACCTTTATAAATGTCACATTTGAATATATACTTCAACTGAATGAGACGAAATTTAAATCTTGTATAAAACGCACACTATGCAGGCAGGCATATTATAAGTTGGCTGATTACATCGCTGATAAAAATGCTTGGGTCAATGCTGGTCCTGCTCCACAACCACAACTAATTGATTAACATTTGAAAATACTGTTGGGAGCTGCTGAAGATTGTAAGACCATCTTTGCATTGTGTAAACTCAATCTCCTTTGTATTATATAATTGCATAGCACATGTGTGAGTACTATGTACTACAGAGCTACCATTTACCGGGTAATATGTCTTTCATTGACTTGAATGTGCCCTGGCGGCTGAGAGTATGTCATGCTCACTCAGATGTCTCGCTGATGGTGGCGTGTGTGTTGGATCATTTAGCTCCCTTCAAAATGGTTGAGCTGAATGGTGCTAATACATGCGTCATGTTCGTGAACGGGCGCCGTCAGTTGGGACTGGTCATCTCTTAGCTGCCGTGGCTTATTTTAATTTATTTTAATCTTTGAATTGTTTTTGTTTTATCTTTTTATTACGGACGCTTTTAACGTGCGCATCTTTTTACATTGTTCTCACATGTATAATTTAAACATGAATGATGTAACCACTATTTTGTAACAATTATTTATTTAAAAGAGTGTCCGTGGAGTTTCTTGCCCGTTCTTCTCCATAGGTACCTACGCTTTGGAATGGGCAACTAGCTTCATATTTCTGACTGACCGACTCCTTGACAATTCAAAAGTGCCTGTATATGGTTTAATTGAAATAAATGCTTTGAGTTTGAGTTTGAGTTTGAGTTTGAATTTAGATTATTGTCTTTGAAGGCAAAGGGACAGTCAACATTCAGCCTAGGATAGGGCCACGGATTATATTATCGATAGCACTATTAATCAGTTTCAATTTCAATAATTCAGTAGTTATTAATCTTTCAATTAATACGACGTAGATAAACTGCCGAACAACGAATTAATATGTGAACTTTGGCTTTTCTAAACAGCGGCAGTTTAATGTATGACGTTTTATGTAAATGGCGCCAAATATTACAACAGCTGTTATAATTATTAATAAATTCATTCTTGACACGCATCGTTTAACAATTGTGTTAAGGCCCTTTAATTAAGTTGCCGGTCTCGCTGCTTTAATTTTGTTCAGTGGAGTAACTTGGTAACACTTTGGTTGGTAATTCGCAAATTAAAGTATCAGCCGTTTGGGACATTTGAAACTGAAAGAATGGCGGCATTTGTGTTCGAATTATGAATTGTTGAATTCATTAGTGGCCAGCATGTAGGTCCATGGTGTCATCGTAATCGATTAAATCGTTAAGTCGATTCTGTTCAAATAAACTAGATCGACGTCCAATATAGAGTATGAGAGGTATGATAACTTACCACAATCAGCTTGCCATGTTTGGGGTGTCTTCTGATGAGTAACGCGGCTCCATTCTCCTCGTCCTGGTATAAGTCGCCAACATCTTCATCTTCCTGTAGGCAAAGGACATAAACATTATAGCTTTGTTCATCACGACGAAAAGAAAGCATATGTACGAAATTTTCGTTAAAAAAGATTAAAATAAATTATTTTATTGATCGACAACAGTTTGATTGAGTCAGACAAGAAGATAAATACTAGTTGTTCAAAATCTCACACAACTTTTTCTTTAAATCTAAGAGCTGATTTTTCCAACGTCTCTCTCTTATCTGTGGAATAAAATTGACGTCTGTCAGTTGGAAAAATTTGATAAATTTATTATCTATGCTTTACATCAACTTTCCCAAGACCACGGTTTAGGGGCAGTTGCCTCTAGCAGCCGTTAAGGTCAACCATAAAACTCACATTCGTAAGAAGAACTACTGATTCAGTGACAAAACTTCAAATGCATCTAGCTAGCGTAAACGTGCAATAGCGTGGGAACTCACAAATCGTGATCTGAATGCCCGAGACGGAGGCTGGGCGTGATATATTTATTTACTTATCTCAACGTATGTGCCTACTCAAAAACATGCGTTTTAACTTCGTGGTTTTCGTTTAAAACAAAGGATTTCGCTTCACTTTTACTTTCATTATTTCCTGCGTGAATTTTGTGCTGTTATGGCATAAGCCTTGGCGAATTTTGGCAAGGTTCCGTTTCAAATCCATGACATTGATTTGGTTCCAAATAGCTGCCAGATGTTTATTTAAATGCTGGATTGCCCTAGAACTATACAGGGTTACTGGTTATATGTCGCCAATACGTTAAGGGGATTTAGGAGCGGTCATTTGAAATCAAATGACCCCTGATGATCCCTATGACAATGCCAACCATTTTGCATAGGAGTCATTTGATTGTAAATGACCTCTCCTACATCTACAGATTTAGAACTTGGATTGTGTATTTATTATATTTTTTATTTTCCTTTTTGTATCTCATTTTATGTTACACCGGTTGAAGTCATCACGTCAACGCTGGCTGTAGCTGAAAACCAGCGCTGTGGCTCTGTCTCATAGGGCAACAGCATTATGCTGAGCGATGGCCGTTTTGCGTGGATGTTAGCAATATCTCCCCCCAATTTTTTATTATTTTGTGTTTGTATTTTTGTTTTGCGTCAAGTGTTACCCCAAACGTATTGCACGACTCTTAATGCGAAGCATTAGAGTGTGCTCTACGATCGAAAAATTTTTTTTGCCCCATTTCTGTAACTGTTTTTATTGTTACACTCCTGCTAGTACACAGAACCTACTTAATTTATATACCATTGTATAGATGATTAAATGGAGATTAATGCTGTACTTTTTAACAATTGATTTAATGCAGCAGAAATGGAAAAAGCATAAAAATAGTTGAAAAAAAATTCCTGTCCGTCAATTTATGAACCCTGAAAACATTGTAGCTTGCGATAAAATCAATTAATTGAGTCAATTTTTTTTTATACATTCCTTTCAGCCGTAGAAGGAACCCTATTGAAAATGGCTCTTTTATTCAAAGTAGTTTAATTATAATTAATATATATAATATAATACTAACTAAAATATAATATCTTTAACTAAATATTTCCAACCTTTGAGTAAGTTGCCTAGCAACCGCCAAGTAAATATCTTTGTCAGTCTTTGACATTACGACTTCATGAAAAGTGATAAATTGTTAATTTTTGTTGGAAACTATGTTTTGAATTTCTTTTTCGTTTATGAATGATTATGTATGAGGCGTGCACTTTTGGATTTTCCAAACTATTTTCTTTTCTTTATAACTATGGGAACACTTTGAGATAAAGTAAACTAGTATCTACCTCATAGAGCCTAAGCATTACGAAGTTGGAGTAACTTAATAATCTGATGTCAAAAGCTTAAAACCTCATTTCACTAAATGGAATTTTATCTCAAGATTCTTAACATAACGCAGTTTGCATCATCCTTTTACCTTCAGCCTAGTCATACATGCTAATTTATGATGTCTTGAGGCACAAAATAAATATCGTCGAATAAGGAAATTCCCAACAGTGGCCACGAGATTAATAACGGCATTCTAAGAAATATACCTTCATATTTTTTTTTACTTAGGTATTACTTGAGTGTACCTACACTGTCAAGAAGTAATAAATCTTCCTCTTCCTTAAACACAAAGAAACAGTATAGCCTAAAAATCTTTTTTAGGAAAAAGAAAACCTACTTTAAAAATTTACTTTATTTTCAGAAGTCGGTATCTTCGGATCTGTTTTTTTTTTCTTTCTCTTTTTAGTTATGGTACCTAACCTACACCAATTCGTAAACCAACTACTTGCTATGCAAACAATAGTGACAGGAAGTATAATAACATCATCAAGATACACAAAGGGCCTGTTTCACCACCTACGATTAAGTTCCTGTTACCTTGCTTGGCAGATAATTTCATACAAATTCTGTTCCATTTTTGAATTTATTCGGTAACGGTAGCCACTACGGCTATTCGGACATCGTGAAATAGGCCTAAAGTGGATTCAATACGTATTATCGAAGCTAACCCAAAAACTACCCAGGCAATAAGTTAATAAAATTTATATGGAACCACCGCGCGAGGTTCCTCTACCAAATGAAATAATGAATTTTCCAAATCAGTTCAGCCGTCTTCGAGTAATCGGGCAAAACACATAAAAAGGGTTGAAGTCGGTTAAAAATAATAAATACCGCTGTACGCAACTCCCTAACATAGAGAATAGGATAGATTGTCTAATAAAGCTAAGATAAATCTAATATCGTATTTACGGTCGCCAAAAGAGAAAAATTATTGTATACAGGGTGGAAATTTTGTTCTAGACCAGCAAGTCATAGTTTCGTTTATGTGACGTCTAAAACAGCATGTAAAATAATCCTAGCGTATCTTTTGTTCCACATTGCTTAGCTCACGCGAATATCGTCACGGATTAGTAGAAAAGGAAGTATTTTACTATATAGACCTATCGTTACATTTAACCTCGCGGGTACGATCATGTCCATTCGTGTATTTTCGGGTGTCAAATTTTAATTGTCAATGTCATGGCGCAATTACCATCTGTCATTGTTGGTGCTTTTTACGATCTTTTCTGTAGCATTTTGTTTATGCCTGCTCTTTCCATTTCACCAATCTTGGATACAACGTAGACAAATTAATAAAAATGGCCATTTACACAGAAAGGAGCTTGGCTAATCGGACCCTATCAGAATACCAGCGCGGCTTATTACTAAATGTCGCAGCATCGTACTGAGATAGGAGCCTTTTGGCCTCGCACAGGACTCTGCTTCTATTTTAATTTGACTTTGTGTTTTTTTTATTTTTTTTTATTGATGGTCAATGTGTTTTAGTTTAGTTTGTGATCTCCTGTGCTTGTCTCAATAAAAACATTTTCTTTCTTTCGAAATCGGTACAACCACATTTGATGGAATCCAAAAATAAAATTTAATATAGTTTTCATAGATTGGAAATAATATTAATATGAGTTTCATACGCGGTTAAACAACAATTAATACTTACAATTTGCAAAGTACGTAACGAGGCCGTAATATGCAAAGTATTTAATAAAATAATATTATAACTTATGAAGACATAAATAAGAATACGCTTCCGTGGTCCATCTCATGATGAATATCATCTCACGATTATTCACATACCTACAAAGAATTTTATGCTACAAGACCATGTATTTTATAGTCATGGTGATATTTTTGAGTTATTTTCACGATCTTTGCATAAAAGGAAGTGTAAGCAAGGAAATAATAATATGTATTGTCTATGACACATTTGTTCGTATGAAATAAAGCCATGTTGTCCTTTTATGATTTCCGCAACCCTTCGATCTGACAATGAGAAAAGACGGCGCGGGAAAACTTGACAGGAAAACTAAGATGGCGGAAAATTTAAGGAGGCGTCTCCAATTTGATCATATTTTACTATTATCAAGTTTATATTTGAATATTTTAGCCAATATAACCATGCATTGCAATCTAATGTTTTGTATTTGTATGAGGTAGGTACTTGTAATTTCAAGATGTTCAAATCTTTCATGTTCAGGATATCCAGGAACTTTCGATTAAGCAGTAAAAGGGAGAAGTTCTCAGATATAAAGACTCAAAAAGCATTCATTATCGAAGTTCAACCTCCTTACTTGCAATATTTAAATAAGGAAGTGCCTTACTCACTATTTGTTTCACGGTATCGCTGCGCATGTGTTGTTTGCCACTATAACCTCTATAGGCAATTATACATTTTATATGCTGATACGGTAATAAAAGGAATGTGGAGACGCTTCCTCCTATATTTTATTAGATGATAATTGCAGCTGTAATACACGACGTACCTTGTGCCGTCATCATTTGTACCTTAGCACTAACACAATAAAATAGGAAGTACCTACCTAGATAAATAGGCGGTAGTAGGCAGGTACGATAGTACATTTTAAAGTTTCAGAACAGATTTATGAATAAAAACTGCCTAAATTATGACAATTCATTGAAGAGTAAAGAATGCCTTGAGACTTAAAATAGGTACTTATATTTAAAATAATAATTAGGTTCTACGATATTGAATAATCAAAATTTCGAAATTTTCGTCGTCTAAATGTTCGCTGACTGTATAATACAAATCTATAGAGTTCTATGTTCTCAAATATCGACGCGAACATGAAAGTGACAATAGCTCGTGCAGTTGTGAAAATGAGGGTGATATTCCCACGGGATATAGGCTAGTTCACGAATAAATTACATCATACTCATTATATTGTGTGAAGTTTTAGTCTTAGGGCCTATTTCACGATGTCCGAATAGCCACTACTTACTGAATAAATTAAAAAATGGAACAGAATTTGTATGAAATTATCTGCCAAGTAAGTTAATAGGAACTTAATCGTAGGTGGTGAAACAGGCCCTTAAACTATTATCGCACAATGGTATGGGCTTGATAATCACGACTACTCTTGAATGGGGAATTACACCCCAGGCTATTACCATATGTTATTTACGTTTTTATTTTATGTAAACTTTTGTTTCAGATACAATGTACTCGTAGCTACGTGCTTCATTACCTTTGAACCACAGGCAAATCAGGTATACGTAATTCGATATCTGTATTATGATAGAAATGGAAATTGACAGACAGTGGTTCCTTACCCTAAAAAACCTATCTTAAGAAAACGCTCTCATGTATACAGGCAGTTGATTTAGTCATCTGAAAAACCCTTTCATGAAAAGTTGCTGTTTTTTCACGAATTTGATGCGAATTTCGTTGGATGCAGGTGACCAAAACAACAGCCTGTTTATGATTTTTTTTATTTTTTTTAGGTTTCCGAACCCCAAAAGGAAAAAACGGAACCCTTATAGGATCACTCGTGTCTGTCTGTCTGTCTGTCTGTTCGTCTGTCACAGCCAAATTGCTCCGAATGGAATGGACCGATTAGGGGCACATTATGTATTTCTGTGATCCAAACACGGACGTGTAACGTAAATAAATGAATTTTGAATATAGGGGTCACTTTTAGGGGCATATAAGAATATTAAAAAAAAGAAGTTTTGTGAACTGTACCGTGTGACATATATGAAATGAAAGGGCTTAATGCTATGATTTCAAATACATTTTTTTTATAATTTTAAATCAAATATTTTTAAACATATTTAATTATATTAGATGAAAATTGACCATTCCCTCCCTTATCTCCGAAACTACTAAGCTTAAAATTTTGGAAATATACTGAGAATAGTTCTATGCTTAAAGATTACAGGAAAACCTATAAAAACTCTGTGATCTTATAATAACATGGTAAATCACTCAATATTATGCATATAAACTTACATTTGCAGTTGAAATATATGGGGGAACTGTTTTTCAACTACAACGTTAAGTTTGTTCTTGGGATAAATTCACCTAACCTACAGAACCCTTCAATGTGCGTGGTCCGACACGCATTTGGCCGGTTTCTTCTAAAGGTAAGGAATAGTGTGTTTATGATAATTATTTTAAGTGCAGAGACACCATCTGCCTTTGAGTTAAACTTAAGTTTTCAACAATATTTACTCGAAGGACTCAGCATTCTGTTTACAGAAATCGGCAAACAATTAATGTGCATTTTTGTGATGTAGGCACACAAGACCGCCAGAGAAACCTGCGAGGGTTTGAGAAAATTAAAGTAGATAAAGAAATAATAAAAGAAAAGGAACGAGACACGATGGAGGTGACAAAGCAAAGGTACCTAAGGGCTGTTTGTCCACCGGCACCGCCAACGGTACGTCAACGAGAACGGTATGACGGCGGCGATGTAGCAATACATACATTTACTACTACTCCACCGCACACCATCGCCCGCCAGGACGTGGTGTTTGGTTCGATTAATTTCGTTTCCCGTCTACGTCCCGTTGTTGACGGTAGCGGTGGATAAACGGTGTAAACCTTTTTGATCTAGTTTAGCAAATTAACCATTAGTTCCAAAACACTGCTTGAAGCCACGCCCGGTATTATTATTTGAATTAAAACTCCATTGAATTGTTAAAATTGTAACAAATACATACATAATTTAACCAAATCCATTGTCTATTTAGTGTAGGTTGTAAAATATAGTCAAAACTGAATAAAACATCCGTATATAATAGCCATTAAATTCTTCCAGTATTCAAAGAATAATGTAATTTTATCTGTGGTTTTACGCCAATTCAGTCAGCTCTCAATTATTCAAGTGGCACATTTGGAAGGCAGTTACATTCATTCGTATTTTATTTATTGTCAATTGTTTTACCATTTTATAGGTACCTTCCATCTATATGTCGCAGTAAGATGGTTATAACCGTGATATAGTTATACGCCTAGGGATATAACTATAAACCGTAATATAGTTATATGAAAGCGGTTCATAACTATCTTACTAGGAATATTACTTGATACGAGCACAATCTAGTAATATAACTTAGGGCATTCCGACCAAATAGGTTAGATTAGAACTGTGACCAACTCCGCACGAGCCGTGCGAGCGCTAAGTCAAAAGGGGACCTCTTTGTTTAAAAAGTGTTCCACGGACCAGTCCCCCGACTGCAGTAACAATTTGATTTATCTGTTTAGTCAGAGAGTAAATGAGTGACTTCTCGCTTTTTATACAGATTAACTAATACAGCTTGGTGGACTCACTGGCTAACTGTCTCCGTTGGCGAAATCTGAATCGTTCCGCCATTTCTGCAGGTCGGGGTTGTAAATGCTCTTCTAGTAATTTAACAACTTCTTCGTATTTCAACGAAGACGGCTTTGAAGGACTAGCTAAATTTGATAAAAGCTCATACGTTTCTTCCCCCATTAGCGAAATGAGCGGGGGTAGCTTCACATCGTTATTGATTTTGTTAGCTAAGAAATACATTTCTATGCGTTCTATATACGCCAACCAGTTGCCGGCCTGTATATTAAATTCACCTATTTTACCGATAGACATATTTTTTATAAAGAAATAACTGCACTATACAAGATTTCCAATTTTTCTCGTCGCCAATGTTCAAATAAGAGGCGGGCTTCCATTTAATATTTATTGTGAACTGACTGACAGCTGACTCTATGGAGTCTATGGTACAACTTTATGGTTGCCATATACAACAGTTTTTTACTTTTTAGTTCGTTTTTGGCAGGGCAGTTGTGTTTTTTAATTGTTTTTATTATTTATTTTTATTTCCCTATTTCCATCCGTAATAGTTTAAAAAAAGATTTGTATTTTCATAATCATCAATAAATCAACCAACATTAAACTTTCCAAGACAAACATGAATAATTAATAATAATTATTATATGCATCATATATTTTGCATATCTCTGAGATCTGTCCATCTGACGTCAAATATGGCTTGTTGACAGCAAATGACAGGACAATGATCTTAAAAACATTAATAAATCAAAATGCAAGTATCCTCACAAGAAAACCGTGAGAATAGCGTGAAAAACAAACAATTTGCTAAGAGGATGTTCCTCGTTCATATGCTAATTGCTTACTGCAGCTTGTTTATGGCATTATTGCAATTATTATTAATAATGTGACGTCAATATTACCTCTATTACCTTTGATGGAGCACCTTTTATAATAAAGGAAAAATATCGAGATGAATAACTTGTCTATGGTTCTTTTGTTCTGTTTTGTTTTGTATTGTCATGATAAAGTCAAATAAAACTATGACAGTTATGGAAGTAGGTACCTTATAAATATTTGACAATTATCTGTCAGGTGTATGCGATAGAGAACTTAGTATCTTATGACGCGAGCGCACACGTCGAAAATATTTGTATCTAAAAGGTATTTTCCAATTTCCCGAATCAATCAAATCGCTAGATTTTATTGATTCGGGAAAAACAGTAATACTATTTAGTGTAATACTATTCGGGAAAAACAGTAATACTATTTAGTGTAATAATATTCGGGAAAAACAGTAATACTATTTAGTGTAATACTATTCGGGAAAAACAGTAATACTATTTAGTGTAATACTATTCGCGAAAAACAGTAATACTATTTAGTGTAACTATTCGCGAAAAACAGTAATACTATTGTCTGCACTTTTGTAAGTATATTTTGCATGATTTATAACATGAGAGCCACACAAATCTTCAAACTTGATGAGAGCAGAAAAGGAGCGAAGGAATTTTATGAGGCACAATTTAAGTTAGAAATAGTTAATGAAAGTTGATATTTTTGCACCAATGCCTCCATGGTCCTAAAACCCTGGCCATTACAGGCTATTGTCATAAAACGCGCTTTAAAATTGCAATGGGTCTCTGCAAACAATAATCAATTTCACTGGGTCATAGTCCATAGAGCTACATAATTGCTCTCGCATTACACTTATATTCACGTAATAAAATCGCCATATTGCCGCGTAAATTACGCGTCTGTTCGCACGTAATCGTATGAGTATGACCATTTTGTATTTTTAGGGTTCAGTACGCAAAGTGTGCAAACGGGATTCTATTGCTAAGGCTTCGCTGTCCGTTCGTCCGTCTGTTACAGTGATGTATTTTTTTAACCGTTACAGGTAGACACTAATTGTAATTTGCACAGAGTGTGTATTACTATGGCCGCTATAACAATAAATATAAAAATAATATGAAGTTAAAAAAGAAAGCGTCCCCATATAAGAAATGTTATATTTTCGGCGTTTTTACTAAAGTATTAATAAAAAATAGTTTAAAAATTGTACGGTGGTACGGAACACATCGTGTCGTCCAACTCACACTTGGCTGCTATAAATTTTAATAAACTTTGTACGACTTCGTGCTTCGGAAAAAGCACGATTCGATGTTTTTTGCACCTTTCTACAATAGTTATTCGTTAACGTAGGCAATAAAATAAATTAAACCTTATTAATTATGTTTTTAATAACGAAAAGCACTTAATAAAATAATGTTTCGTACCTAATGGACACAAACACGCGTAAATCTTAAAAGCACGTGCATGACGTCATTACTCAGCCGGTGCGCAGGCGCACGTGACCGCAAATGAGATGACATTATAATTTCTAATCATTACCTTTTTATGCTAATTTTAAAATAGGATATTTTTATTTTTGTATTTAAACCTTGACCTCTAACTATGAACTATATTTCTTTTCTATTTTATTTTCCAAGCGAGACAAATGTCCACTTAAGTTTTTATTTTATTTTAGATTGAGGTACAGTTCGCATCAAATAACTTTACCGATCTGAAGTTAGGTTGCGCATGCGTGCTGGCATGCGCGTTATTGTTTTTTAAGTAAGATTGACTACTGCGCAGTCATTTGTAGCCTACTTCAGAGCGCCAAAGTTATTTGACGCCCCGATTCAAACTTAACCGTTCAACCGTCGATTGGCCTTCAGAAGGCCATAACAATAGAAAATTCTATTGTCTCGTTAGTGACAGTTGAACTTTTAATGGCTGCTCGGAGCATGAGGCGAGTCGCTGTGCAGCAACGAATGAAGGGGTCAGCGGGGTGAGGGGTGTGGTACTGTGCATAAACTCACGCCTTCTTCCCATGGGGGTAAGCAGAATCTACAGAACGCCACCTGCTACGATCCTTACATACTCCTTTTGCTTCGTTTTCGTATCCTATTAAAAAAAAACATCACTACTATACAACCACAGCACTATATGATGATTACCACAGACAAGTAGAAGATGTACTGTCACAATAAAATTTATAAATAACATTTATGCCATAAACAACACTGCCACGTGCCGATACCGCGAAACGCAAATATATGCTAAGATAAAGTAATAGCCCATCTAAATTGTAAAAATATACATAATTAAGGATAATCGTACACATTATTGGACATAAAAATCTACCGTAATACATAAATAAAATTAAGGTACATTTAGTTTGAATAATTGTTTCGGCAGAATGTTGATACAAAATCAAGAAAAAAAATATTCCACGTCAAATGATTTCTACGTAATTTTTTTAAAATAAAATAACTCGTTTTAATTTAGTCAGTATAGTTTCCATTTGGAAACTACGGTGCTATTCTGTTAAACTCTCGACTTAGGTGAAGTGAGCTGTCATTCAAAAATTCTAAATTCAAACGTCATTTATTCAAACTAGGCTGAGAATCAGCACTTTTCGAACGTCAAAATTACATAAGAGTTCCCCAAAACGCCCGCCCTTTACCACTTTCTAGTGCTTTAGCTGGGAAGAAAAAGTCCCCAGCAGCAGAGCTGTCTGTTAAGTTAGAAAAACTTAATTCTATACAATAGTATGCAAAATAACTTACATTACGCAACACATAATTCCACCTGAGCCTAGGGATTGTCACTATTGTCACTTCACCGAAGATTTCATGGTGAGATTTTTACAGAATAGATTTTATAGTATAACTTGTTTTAAAAAATAAACTGAAACTCAAGTTCAATATTCTTGCTTAAATTACAGATTTGTGCAAGAGAAATCTCTATAAATTCAGGATCAAATATCAAGAATGAAGGGATCAACGCCGATAAAGTATGGATTACGCTCGAAAGCGCTGGAAAGTGCTCGATAAACGCTTAAAATGTGGGACATACTGACATTGTTGTTGTGAAATCAATTGACCCATAATTTTGTGCTTTACTTGATTGAAAGACCCGTTGTAAAGTTTTGTAATTTTTCGGCCATAGGGGAAAGGATAACAAACATATATTTCAAAGTTCTTTATTGTATCTGCCTTTTTTGTACAACACACAAATTGTTAAGTTAATGCAATCGTTAACCCAGGGCAGAAACGAAATTTGTAGTTAACTAGCCTAACTTTAAGGTCGATTTTTTATTGATAAAATTGACCTCAAAGTTAGACTATACCAGAATCGCTTTAGCGTGGCAATATCGGTCATTGCCCTTTCCCTAATATCTCTCCGTGGGAACCCAAACAATAAAATATATATGGTTTTTTCGTTATTGGAACACGTTGAAGACCACGATAGATATTGATTAAGGACGTGAACGGACTTTATTTGTTTTTGAAATAAAGAATGCTAGAAAACGTTGGTGGGTCTATGACCACTATAGCCACGCTAAAGCGATTCGAGTTATAGTCGGGCTAGTACAGGCGCTGTACAAATTTCGTTTCTGCCCTATAAAGAGTTAAGGCGACGACAAGCTACTTTTAATGAGTTTATACCGGAAATTACGTCTAAACAAGTGGTGTTAATGATTTGGAAAAAATATATGTTAAATTAGAGCATTTTCTTAATAATTTAATCTACGAATGTTTTAGATTATGTTTACATTACGTGAAATTTAATTGTAAAGTTGTGTCTAACGCGGATAAAAAACTAATAATGACTCAAAAGCTGTCAAGCGTATTATTCTGAAACCTTCACTATTTTAAGGATAATTAAAATATTAATCTTTTACTCTAAGAGTTTTATTAAAATACCTTCTGTTTTTTGTATAATAAATTAATAATGCGTCAAATTGGTGACAGCGCTCCTTGATGCGCGAGTTCTATTACTGGCTGGATGTACAACGCGTTGCGTGAGCTCAGTACAGAACACGCAAGCTAACCACTCAAGGTCATTGGCATGTATCTGTCTCTTAAGGGGTGATACAAGCCAAAGAACAACCAGCAACCAACCAACCGACAACCAACCAACCAACAATCGCAATCGTTTGTTATGAAAAATATCCGACCTGAGCTGAAAAAAAGTTTTTCATAAATGTGCAAAATATCTGCAGAAACTACTTATTTATTTCTCGGAAAGCAACAAATTGAAACTGCCATTTGCAAATAAATGCATGATCGGCGCGTAAAATCAAAGTTCTCCATTCCATATTCACCTCATATCTATTCGCTATACCGTATTTATGTAAATTCATATAAATGTACAAATTCGGCTCTCCCAGCCACGTGTATGAAGCGATGATAGAATAAAAGCAACCTCATTATAATAACTAGCTGAATTTAAATTACAAATGAGTTTTATGATCGTTCGCAAATTGTGACCAGATTACAAAATATTTAATTTTCTTTGTAGGTATAGCTATATAATGTGTTTGGATTTGTTTTTGAGGTTGGTCACATCAAGAATTGGTTATGGTAGTCAGACTTTTTCGAGCTTTTAAATGCAATATAGACGCTATGTGAAATGTAGGTACTGTTGCCTACCTTACCATTAGTGCCTATTTTGCAGTTAATACTAAAAAGAAGTCAGTTGAAACAATAGGTAAGTTGTTGGCAAGTTCGCTTACTAAACTATGGTACGTATGGGTAGTTTATTGTGCCAGTTCTTCCCGGTTAAAGTAGGTACTAGGAAATTGTGAAGGGTGGGCGTTTTCGAGGCCTGTCTTAACTTGACGTTCAAAAAGTGCAGATTCTCATCTTAATTTGAATAAATAACTTTTCATTTGATTTTGTTTATAAAAAAGTTTAGAACACCTTCTGAACTCCCGAACTCTTCACCTTTGTAATATTTTACGACTATTATAATCTAGCAATACAAGTTATTTATAAAACTGGAGCAGTTTTTTGGCGGTCACCTATATAATGCAAATTCATTATTCAAAAGAAGAAGATTCCTTCCACATAAAATTTAATTAGCAGCCAATATTTAAAGAACTAATCAATAATATTATGAAACTGATAAGGTTTTGTTGAAATCTATTAATATTCTAGAATATTGACTTGAGTCGCAATAATTTAATAATCAGTGAATAGATATTAGATCCATAAATCGGATCATAGAGTTATATGATTAAAAAAATAGAAGTGTTTTGATTAAGAAAATCTCTTCTCTATGGTTATGCACGTGAGTTGACAGTTCACACGAGAATTTTTACCAACAAAAAACAGCTACGGATAGAATTACTGGCATAAAATATGAAATTGAATCTAGTTTTATAAATAAATTCATTAACATAAATTGATTTGCAAATTAGTATTTTAATTTTACAACCAATGATATGAAAGAAACAAAACAAAACGCTAGCTTGTACTAATAAAATTGAGTATAAAATTAAGTTTTATTAATGAGTTTACATAAGTGAGTCTTTTTATTTTTGATGAAATATCGAAATTTTTAAGATCGGAATATTACCGAACTTAAAAAAGCAAAACGCAGTGCGATCAATCGATGATATTATTTTGTCATCTGTGCTGATTACCGGCTAGGAACGTTACAATTTAAATAAAACTGAAACTATGGTTCGATGGTAAGCGCATCACTTAACGTCTGGATCGATATGGCAATCTTTTGTTTGAAAATGTTTTTAATAGTCCGAATTAGGTATTTATGTGAAGAAAAATTCGCCGGAAAAATTTCGGGAAAATGAAACGTCCTGTTTTCTTAGGGATTTTTGAATTGCAGTTTGGGCAGGACTACGTCTATTGGGTCTGCCAGTTAATTAATAAAACTATTAAGTAATAAAAGAATAATAACAAAATTAGTATTTGAAGAGATTACATTTCAACGCTATCTTCTCGAATGCTAATTTTGTAAAATAAAACATTTTTTTTTGTATTTTATAAGAGTTTCGTACCTCAAAAGGAAATAAAATCTGTCAAGTGCGAGTCGGACTCGCACACGAAGGGTTCCATACCATGTCGTACAAGATTTAACACTATGAATTTTTGTAATACTTTCGTAAAGGTAACAACAGAGGCGCTATAAAAATACAAAGATTTTTAAAGAAATTGTCTTATTTTAATGAAAAAAATAACACTAAAAAAACCTCCTCAAACCTTTTAAAACCTCTTTCAAATAACAAGAAAACTAATCACAACGAGACCGACTATGAATATTAAGCAATAGTATATTCAAATATGCGTTTCATAAATAATGTTTAGTTAGGTATAAAACCTGGGCGTGGTTTGAATTAAAACAACTACATATCTTGTTGATGGACATCGAGAGGTTTAGGTTAAATAATACAGTTATTGCTCTGTAATAGTTATGTAAGTAAATATTTTATTTTAACTGTACCCTGAGGGCAAAGATAATATACCGTTTGTCTTTCATTTATTGTATTAATTTAAGAATACTCCATGGACACTCAGTTTCTTGCCGGTTCTTAGAAATGGGCAACTAGTTTCATGTTTATGAATAACCGACTCCTTTGGCAATTCAGTTTGAGTTCGAGAAAAAACGACGTGAAGAAACTGAACTTGCACTGCCGATTTTGACATTGTCAGCTGCTCCTTGATCTTTATAAGATGTAGTGTTTGACGCTCTGGGTGACTTGTAGAAATCGTCACGCGAAAAACGTTCAGACTTATATGCAGGGGACATACAAGTCTAAACGCTTTTTCGCGACTTACTTCTTTCGAGTTCGAATTTAGTCAAAATGAAAATGCAAGATGGCCGCTGAAAAACTATTAAAAGTTTGGCGTCATGGGTGTAGTTTTCATAGTTTTCGAAGATGCTAAAGCCGATAATGAGGTCAAAAAGTAAATCAACGATGGCGGCTGCAAAAAAATTGTTTTTGTTCATAGGTGAGAAGGAACTTCGTCGACCGTACACATTTTTTTTATCTAGTTGAAGATATTAAATCGGTTAATCGCCCTTTGTAAATTGCGCAAAAGGTACCTGAAATTTACTGGTCTTTTTTGAACTGGTTCAAAAAGGGCCAGTAAATTTCAACACAGGTTTGGGTAAACGACCTCACCATCTTATCACATACAATTAGACCTATCGCTGACCCCACTAATTAGCGCAGTCCTGCAATTATTGATACAATCAGACAGACTGCTGTTAAAATCTCCTTCATAATGTACAACAGGTTATCAAACGCGGATTTGTGATCATCCATCGACTTTAATATTAATAACCAACCTTTTGGATTAATCATACAAAGATCTAAAATAAAACTGAGCAATAATATTGATATACAAATTGGTGTCTTTCCGATTCTTTGTGGATTGAGGTCATTTTTTGGTTTATAATTTTAAATCGATTGTATATTGAATAGCGTAGTTTTTTTTTTCTCTTAGATAGAAATATGACGAAGTAGAAAATCTTCAAAAATGTGTCGGAAATCGTACCTATTCTGGTATAGTTAGCTTCGACTTGTATCTAAATGCTATTTTAATAACAATGAATATTAAATGACCAATTTGAAATTGCATGCTATATACAATAATATAAATACAGGCTGGCGATTTATGTCTGGTTCCTGGATCCAAAACAAATATCCAAGTCGTAAAAAAAAGATTATTTTTTTCTCGAGACGGATATGAGTTTCATAGCGAAAGTTGTTCAGTATGATGGGTAGAATCACCTCCTAAACGGATGCAAGAGACTAAAACGCCGCCCTGTATAGTATAACACAACTAATTAGTCAAACACTCTTCTGCTTTCCTACTTTGCTGTGCCCGACAGGATCCACAAAGACCATGTCTTTGTAAAATCTACCGCCTAAGTTCACATTGTGGAAATAAATAAATATATTAAGTATATGAATAAACAACAATAATGTCTCTACAGACAGAAATAGACATAAACACTTAAACAGTGTTATAATTACGTACCTAGTGTCAAAGACAACTTGAAATACTAGAACCTAGATTCCAAACACAAATCCTAACCTCGATCTAGGTGTTTGAATCGATCAAAGTGCATTAGCGATCAAGGTAAACAAAAATATAAATGTATAACACAATGTAAGTGGGTACTAACTTGTTTTAGTACTTTTGACACCGTTTTCGGCTTCTACAGAATACATTATGTATTTATGGTAATAATTCTATTAGCTAGAACTAGAACTAGACCTAGGCAGATATCACAAACGTCAATATATAGATAATAATGGTAATTTTATTATGAACTAAGATTTTGTTTTCTATGACGGCTTTTAGGGATTTGAACGTATAAGTAGTTTCTTTACTGATAAAGGAGTGTGCCTATTTTTAAGATGAGTAGAAGTACTTGTCTTTGTTTTATCTTTGTGGTAAGATTTGTCTATACATGTGTTTTGTTGTAATTATGTTTTTGAAGTTTAACTTCTTTAGGCGCGTTGAGCAGTTTTTGGGATGGGTAAAAACCCATCGGCGCGTTGGCGTCAGGCGTCAAAACACGTGACCTGATCGAAAATTCGTAAGACGGAGGGAGAGTAGAATTAGTTGACAGCGCCCTCTGTTTAATTTTTTTGGTATTGTTTTAATGGAGCTACAGCTTTCGTTCTTGTACTGACAGCAAGTCACATAAATTCCTGACATTTTCGTTAGATGGCGTTACTTAGTTTTCACTTGCATCGGCAGTCTGCAAAGACTGCCCTGCATTTTTTTTTTAAATGGTTGTGTTATTGGTATTTCCATCTGTAATTTCTCAGTAGTCTGGATTTGTGCCCAGTTGATGACAATAGGGTCGCCCCCATGTGATTTAATTATAACTGGCAAGATGTGGGTGTACTCTGGTGTACTATAGGTGCACCTCTTCCTCCTCTTCATTATGTTATGTATATTTTTAAATCAATTTTAAAAGCATTGCCAGTAGGTATTCTTCTGCACAAATAAAACTACCAACAAATTGTGTTACTACAGATTGTTTCTGTTTAATTTTATAATCAAAATGGTGTTATAAAACACTTGATATTAATCTCTGTAGTTCATTTTCGAGGACAAACACGCCTTTAAAGTCAAATATATTAAATTAAATACGATTATAATAACAAAACTGCTCTAGTTCACAAATTAAACAGCGTTATAGAATACAAAACAGTAGCATTTTGTTTACACTGTAAGGTGGGGCGCATACTACAATATACCTACGTAGGATTTTTGTTTGATCCAGCCTGTCCCTTGCTGCCAGCCCCCAGCGACGCCCTAAACTGAGTACCTCGTAGGGGGTGCCCTCAGCGTGTATCCCTTAGTTTATAAGTTTTATGCCCTGGCAGGGCGCCTTAATTTATTAAGGCATCCAGAGGATATCCCGGCTAAGCAGCCGACAACCTGCAAGGTAGAGCCGAGAGACCTTCGAAAAAAAAATGTAGGGGTTTTCATAGGTTACATTTGAGCAAGATACTACTTTGGTTCTGGCTAGAATAGCCATGGTAAAGTTAAGCGTATGACCCTACCTAAGTTACTTTCCTAGGTCTATTTTCTTTCTTTCGCATTTAAAATCAAGTGGAACTGTAAGGTATAAAATACTATCCCCTTTAAGGATAATGTTACTAATATTTATACTTGCAACATTTTTCGTTTCCCGACGACTTTTCGCGAAACTTTCGGTAATTAACGTCAAGTATAATATACTCTGTCGGGTCGGGAAGCACTTCCCCAATTATTTATTTGCAATTTGTAAATGTCAGAAGTCATCAAAATGTGTTGTAGTACTTTAACACACTTTTGCTATTAAGTGACTTCCTTTCTTATTGCATTTCATGCAACACGCGGGCTTCGAATTTCAAATACTGAATGAGAATCTATTATTATCGGTCAATTATTAAATTCCTCTCAGTGTATACAATTCCTCGAAATCGTATCTTGGTTAAATCGAACTTCGGTGAGGGTTTTCTTTAACAAATTACTTTGTGTCGGATTAGGGGTCAATTCTTTGCTTAACTTTGTTATGAGATTAAAGCAAAAAGTCTGCGCCTCATCTTACCTCATAAAGCACTCGTCACAATTTAAGGCGTCAAACGTAACACGACAAGGCTGTTAAGATCACTTCAGATAAACCCAACACAAGCCCAGACCTAGACTGTATTGTATAGAATTTTAACTACAATTTATTGTCTAACTTTTATAGCCCACCATTAATTTATGTAATCGGTACAAGTTATGTATTCATTACAGTTTGACAAGCCGGTTTATTTGTAATCATTACAGATTGTGTATTGGTAGAAACATTTGTAATAAAAGTTGTTTTTTCAAACATCTGTTGGTTGGGTTGGCAATCCGTTTCATAAGTTGTATTGAGGATAATGTTGTCATAGTTGTGTTGTAGAAATGTGTACCTAATGTAGCTGTTGCTAATGAGCTCTCTCAATCCATGGGTACTTATTGCAAACTAGCTTCTGGGCATAACAATTAAAATTCTATTGTGTCTCGTTAATGACAGTTGAAAGTCTATAACAAAAAAAATAATCCTATATCACTCGGTAATACTGTGGCTTCACATTAGCGAAAGATTTTTCTAAATCGGATCAGTAGTTCCGAAGATTACCCCCCTACATACAAACTTGACTAATTTGAACAAAAAACGATTATTGTGAGTTAACTATGATAGTTAGACATATAGCCTCCCGGACTTTTTTGTGGGTAATGATAAGTACTATAAACATGTAGTACATTATTTTATGTATCGTCAATAGTTTTCGCAGCGCACGCCAAATAATGACTTTTTTGATACCTTGGGTTACATTATATTATTGCAATTTCCGTTGGGATCTCTAATTTTTTTGAAGATTAGAATACTACCTTTGTTACTCGCTGATCATGTAGCTTTGTATAGGCGAAAGAATTTTTTAAATCGGTTAAGTATTTTTTAGTTCATCCATTACAACCAAACAATCAAATTTTTTCCTTTATTTTTGTTTTCATTTTTTTTCTTTCTCTTCTGATTTAGATTTAGATAACTATGGCTTGTTGGTGATATTTTCTTCCACAATTTCCTACACAAAACTTTATGCTAAAGAAAATGTAAACTAGTTTTTTCATCCCCTAAGCCGTAGTTCTTAGTATGCAGAAGTCACAACTTCGCGGTTAGATAAGAGCGCGTGGGAAGGCAGCTTTCACCGCAAGACAGGCAGGTGCCCGCGTTTTTGTATCATCCGCAATAGAACAATTGCTTAGAGTAGGGCTGTTACTCAACGGGTGTGTGGTCTTGATTGAATTAAGCATCATGTTCCTCTGCGATCGGCGCTAGTCGTGGCAACACGTCATGTCCGGGTTCACAACAAGTCAATCGTCATCCTGAGGATGCCTCTTTGAGAGGTGAAACACCTGTCGATTTCTTACAGGGTTCTTTATGACTCTTTAAGAACAGTTAAGCGGATTAGGTTACTAAATATACGTCGTCTATTGTATTTTATCATGTATGTACCTAATAACTTTTAGATTAATTTAACCATAAATGTGAGATTATGTCGTATTGTATCGTATTTGAATATTGACATTCTTCATCTTGAATGAAGGAAGACAGAAGTTCAGCATTGCATTGCAAACCTATTGCTAAGTTCTAGGTTGTCTCACAGGTTAAATTATTGTCAGATATTGCAAGTTGACTTATTACTAAATTCCCTTTTTAGTATTGACGAAGATAGTTTCAATAACTTCGACAATCATTGTTACTATTTGGAATCTTATTAAGGAATCATACTATTTATCAGCAGTATATAGCCTGTTAGTGTCCTACTGCCTTGATATGGTTAGCTCTGATAAGCGTTTATTATAAAAATCAAAAATAAATATTCTAACTAATTTTCTTTTCGTGTCAGCCCTAATTAATCCGACCTCTTATAAGCGATGTACGTTCTAATTAGTGTTGTCACTTCTCCGCATTGTCTGCTATTTCCGAACGATATCGATTCGATTTTCGCTTTTCACTCGGTAATAACCTTATATGGGTGAATGATTGTTATCTCATGGGAATCTGAATCGATTATTTAAATCCATATTAAAGTAGTGAACTTAAATAAAATAAAATAAATATGCAAATCTCATTTATCAATTAGAAGGTTTTTTAGCGGTTCACATCATATTAATATAATAGTTATTTTTGTGTGAAATTTTAAACAGGTTGTTAAAATAAAGGCATAGTTCCCAAAAGACACTACCAATTAATATTGCCTACATCACCAATAGAAGAAGAAAATAAAATCACTTACCGAAATCAGTTCCTCATAATCCACCCCATGAGGCTGGGACTCATTCTGATGCGCCTTCCACATCCTCAAACCATCCTTCTTCAGCAAACCCTCCTGTTTCTTGAGCACCAGTTTCAGCTGCCTCCCAAACGCCTCCAGGTCTATCTTATGCACATCTAACTCCTGGCCTTCCACTAGCCTTTCAAGATCACTCAACACTGCACTGTCACTGATTTCACTAGAATTTGTTACGTCGAAATTGACACTCACTGTGTTATTTAAATCTCCTATAATGTCCACATCTTTGATGTCCTCCTTGGCTTTGACGAACATTTCATCGTTCAGCAAGGAGGGTGGACTTGTCTCCGTTTTCCACTGATTCTTTGTCGTCTTTTCGTGGGGGATCTTGGTGTTTCCCTGGGTTAAGGTGTTGGTGTGATGGGTCCCCGTGATGTGCCGTCTAGCGAGGTGGTGGGTAAGTAGGACGAGGTGGTACTCTGGCACCAGGGTGTTGTGTTCGACGTGGAAGACGCTCCGTAGCTCGTCAGGGGTCATGTGCTCGTGGATCTGGAAAGATGTAGAAAAGTTTTGTTATTGATTTTGTCAAACAAAATGACGTACGCCAATGATGGCGAAAATAGTTTTAGTGCTTCAATAAACAGCAGCTGTCGTGTAAACATGCCAATTTTGTATTTTTGGGCCCTGGAGGTATATAAAAATTAAACTAGAAAATACATTTCGTTCTGCTATGTAAAAGTCTCTGGAAGTAATATTCAAGCTGAATTTGCATTTTTCGTATACCCATACGATTCGTCATCAAATAAGGTTCAATTTTTTTATTCCATTAACAAAGGGATTCAGATATTTATAACATGGGCTTATTCTTAATCTTGCTTCGAAACTAAACCTGTTATCAGAGGAAACCAATCAAGGATAATTATATTGGTGTTGCTGCACATCCAAAATCCCCACTAAGAATTTGGGTGACCTCGTACCAAAAGAGAATATAATTATGTAAGTATACATGTATTTCGGAAAAATCCTGAAGGGTGGATACGTGTGATCAAAAGATAAAGAGACGGCCTTTTAATAAATAGGGTATGGACCTATTCGATATACTGAGTTTGCCGAAAAACATGATTATTGAATAGTACCAGTCAGACGTTGTCCTGACAAATCGATTTAGATTTTTCAGCTGTTCCTTTCGGTTTTTCCTCATTTTGTTTTCCCTTATACCAGCCCAGGGTTCGGGTGAACAAAACAAAAATAAAAAAATTCAAATCAGTCGAGCCATTTTCCAGTTTTTGCGAGACTAATGCACAACAATTGATTTTTATATAAAAAATAAGCACAAGTAAAGGCACAGTATGTACTAACGCACAAAAACAAATAAAAAAAGTTTTGCCAGTAGCAGAGTGAATTGCTTTTTTGTTGTCATTATGAATATTCTCAGTGGCCAGCAATGGCATGATTTACGAAACTCCATTTCTGCTGATAATTAAAATCATATGTTTACTGTATGTATTAAGGTATCTGCACACAGCGGGCGGAGTGGGGCGGGACGGGACGGCGACGTGACGCTGAGCAGTTGTAATGTAAAGCCCGACTCCCACCGTGCGCCATATCGCGGACACACGCGCACCAGCCCGCACGACGCACCGTGGGAAACCTAACGTGCGTGGTAGCGCAAGACGCGTGCGTGGCGGTGCGTCCTCGTGCGGGCTGGTGCGCGTGCGCGATATGGCGCACGGTGGGAGTCGAGCTTAATAGATACTACGGACGACTCCACAGACCCGTCCCGCTCGGCGCGACGGTAACCGTCAGGCCACGCCGCCGCCCCGCCGGGCGTGAATACAAGTCAGAAGCGGCGGGGCGGGGCGTGACGGTTACATTCAGAATTGAGAGATTGTACTAAAAAGCTTAAAACTTTAACTTATAACTGTAACTAATAAATTAAAAGTTACTTTAACTAACTTAGTTACGTTGAACTTATAACTGTTTATTTTATTTATATTCTTTCTCTCTCAATTCGCGGCGGGACGGGACGTGATCGCGCCCGCAGTGTGACCGCTCCCGTCACGCCAGCGCCCCATCGCCGCCACGCCACGCCACGCCCCGCCCCGCCCGCTGTGTGCAGATACCTTAAGACATGCCTAATGTATGTAGGCCATTAATACGGAAGCAGCCTAGATAACGTCAATACATCGGTCATCACGCAACACCAAGGAGTATCTATTATATGACAGATAATCTAAAAACATGATTATTGACATACCACCCACCCACTCATAATCCAGCCTCACCTGTACCAAACAATAACTGTAACACCACATCCGTATCGCTGTGTGTTTGAATGTCACTGGTGCGAAACTCGAAAACCTTGGCAGAGGTCAATAGTACTTGGCGCAGTCCTTTCTCAATAATATTTCCAGATTTATACGGTGAATTGACGATGACCGCCATATTAGGGGCAATGGTGAATAAGTGGATCCGTTGAGTGGGAGTAGAAGATGTAAACTAATGCTTTTTGTTTGTTTAGTTTTGTTAGAATTCATTTTTTTTAAAGTCAAGACCTTATTTTTCTTGTATTTCTTGTGCACTAGTTATTTGATTCTCAGCATGTTTGATGCAATGTTTCGACAATTACACTTACAACTTTTAGTATTTTCGTTTTTTTATCTCTTTGTCGCATTGGAAGAGTTTGTTTCTACTTTTTCTGTTACTGTGTTTTATGACACTGTTCATTGATCAAAGATTTTTCTAGTCTCTTAGTCTTCGTTTTCTGCATCTTTTCTACGTATTTAGCATCTTCTCTTATTACGTTCTCATAAAAAATGCTAACCTAACCCACTGCTCTACAACCATAAATTAAACTCAAGATTAATTTCTTAACATTATAATTAACGTATTAAAAAAAAACATTACTTAATTTTGCTCTCATTTTCATTACGTCACACGATAAGGCTGTGTATCAACTATACCTAATCTAGTTCATTATTATGTCATAACTGGATCAGTGAGTCGAGGTTGTCCGGCCGAACAATGGCCGGACTTTGCCGATGATAGCCGAAGTTGCGTCCCACGTACGAATGCTTCCGATCACTTCCGATTTGGTGGAATGTGGTCCGTGATTGAAGGTGGACATTAGGCTTTTAGAAGCATTGTTTCATGTCATTAAGACGGTAATTGACAAATATCTGAACAATATTATGTCTCGACTTTAAAAGAGACTGTGACCTCTGAGTTCGTTTTGGTCTTTCTTCTTTAGAGTAGTCGGATAGGAAACACCGAACTCATCGCGTTAAAAACAAAAAAAAAACAAAATTGTCACGTTAAGATGCTTGGTATGTCAATATAAACCTACTTAAAGAAATAAAATCATTGATAAATCATACGAAGGCGTCAAAAAAATTGATATTTGTAAAAGGAATAGTTTGCATTTTCAAACCTAAAAGTTGGATAAACTGTTCTTTGGAGTTGTTGGAAACCCGACATTAAAAAAATAATAATATAAAACAAATTAAGCTCTTCTTTAATTATCCCTATGTCACACTACTATTATACATTCCGCATAGTTAATTTATAAGAATCTAATGAAGATTTAATTCCCCATTCAAGATTCACAAGGAGTCTTGAATGGGGAATTAAATCTTCATTTTACTTAGAGTCTAAGTTAAATGAAAATTTTATTCCCCATTTGTAATTTGCAGTCTTCATCATCGTACATTACTTTAATAAATGCCATTGGAGCAAAGTTGTTTAATCTAAACTCTTCCTTTCAACACCAGAGAAGTAAGGAACTCAACAAAACACACGACTTGCATTGTTATTACAAACCGCAGACCACTCTGTTACATATTTAATTACATTTGTACTGCAATACGAAAATTTGAACCATTTTTCCTTATGCCACTTCTGTTTACGTTCACTTCCACGATAACCTTTAAAGAATAACCAACCTCTAGTAACACAAATAAAGTAGAAATTCCTTTGAGGATTAATTTATGCAACTTGAAATATCATTCAATCAAATACCAACCATAACTTTGTAAGACAAAGTTCAAATTCCATTTATGCTGAATTCTAAAATTAGAACAATTGATATTGAGATCTCATAGTTTAAACACAAGGTCGAAATTCAATTGTTTGTATTTAAGGGCATATACAGGGTGTTGCGAAACTGAACCGATGCTGGTCGTAATGAGTCACGAAATGGTAAGACTTAACGTGCAAGGTTACGTTAGAAAGCTTTTGTGTTGTTATGTAAACGGCGCGTGAGCTTTCATTAGTCAACGCTTTTTAAAAAAAGCAGCCAAGTTTGAGTCGGACTTGCACACGAAGGGTTCCGTACCACCGTCAATATTATGCACTACATAATTACACTTTATTGCACGACTCATAATGCGAAGCATTAGAGAGTGCATTGCGATCGAAAAAATTGTTTTGCCTCCTTTCTGCAACTATTTTTATGCTAATTCAAAGACATTTCACGTCTCAAAAGTATCAACTCCAAGGATAAATAGTATATTTTCATACTGAGATTAACGGTTTACCTTTCTCACTACGGAACCCTGATTTAATAGGTTAAAAGTCACGATTAATTTTCGCTAAAATATCTTAGTTCAGGTCAAAAGTCGCTATTTGTTTTCGTCAAATTAATCTAATGGATTTTATATTCTATGTTTAAAAGAGTTTGCGTAACTTTAATGTTACTTTTAGATAGCCGCTTTGTTATAAAAGTGTACGTTAGAGGTCATGAGCTCGTGACAGTGAACTAGAAGAAAGGAATTCGTCAGTTTTTCAGTATTTTTTTATCTTTCTACACAATACAAAACAAAATTTTGAATTGCTAAAAAAATAGCACCCTGTATGTATCTATACGTACTATAAGTTACTATTAATTAATAATTATTTAATGATATTATAAACGCTCCGTATCAAAACGTCCTAATAGCAAATAGTCCTTTTAGCAAAACTACTCATAATCAAAACGACACTTTAGCAAAAATTAAAACAGTAACATTTGTTTGTTTGTATGGTTGGTTGTAAGTTTGTATGCAAGGGGTAATCTCCGAAACTACCAGTCAGATTTGAAAAATTATTTTTGCATTGGATAGCCCAATTCTTAAGGAAGGTTATAGGCTCGCGGACGAATCCGCGGGCAGAAGCTTGTCTTCCTATAAAGTTTTAATTCCATCCTACCAAACACCCTATACATTACAACCAAACACAAAAAAACTGTATAAAAACCTCATATTTTACTAATAAAACATCTCATCTTACTCATTACCTACAAAATCATTACCGATTTATTTGCTAACGCTACAAGTACATAAGTGCGTTGTATTTGCCGTCGCTACGCCACAACGCGTGCACCAAGGTTGAAGTGCGTTTGCGCAGTGCTAGCGTACCGAAGGACGCTTGCATAGATTTCGTTGTTGATACATAATATTATAAATTTATAAGCGTGCATTTCTTAGAACTGTACTCTAGAATTAATGTAGGTATGATAGACAAGAGGCAATAATATTAATTTGTAGTTACAGTCCAACCGTCGAGAAAATGCATTTTTGACAGCTGTCAGTTTCAAACTAACGAATACAATGACCTATAAACCTATGGACTTGCCATATCTACAAAATGATCGTGTGTACCTACAAAAATCGGGCACATAAAATGGCCGCCTTTAGTAGGGTTGTAACTGCGAGTGTAAGAGAGAGAGCAAGGTTGCTTGCTCTCTCTTTTGACATTTAGAATAATACGGTTTGACAGAACATCTACCACAAAACTCGGCACTAAACATGGCGACCGGTCACGCATAGACATGACTGACGTCACACAAAAGTTTTGCCAGTCCTTTGACAAATATATTGTGTCTCTCTTTTCTTATGCAACTCTTAATTAGTTAAAAAGAAGCAAAACGCTTTATGACATGTGTGTATCGATATGATAGATATTTGTATAACTATTCTAACTATAGTAAAATATGCCATCTCCATGGCAATGAACGAATATATTTTGCGAATTTGATACTTATTCATAATAGAAATTGTTCAACTGACAGGTGTCAGGAAGTCATTCTCTCGACGGCCGGACTATAGAATTGAATTAAAGATCATATTATGATGATAAGAAAATTAAATAAAAAATATAAGTTATTTTTTGGTTCGGTAGAGTAAAAGACATCAACGCGCGCAAAGTTTTTCTAACAATATTGAGAGTAAAATATTTCAATTTTAAATGAATAATATAACTCCTTCCAATGAATATCTAAATGTACATAGTTACATACAAATAATAAATAAATAAAGTTGAAGTGTCTGTTTCAGCTTTGTCATGTCAGATGTCAGAATAACAGCTTTTTACTAAATACATAAGAAAGTATATTACGGAAAAAAATAAAAAATAAATCTGACTGTCTGTCTGTTTATTCCGGCAATCTCCGAAACGGCTGGACCAATTTTGACCAGATAGCTGATGTTATAAGGAGTAACTATAAGCTAAAACAATTCTAATCATAGTATGCGAATCTATGGTATACTCGTAATCTAAAAGGGACATCAACTAAGGAAGCTAATCCTTGGTTAACATTTACATTAATTACATAACTCCAGTTATAATTAACTGCGTTAGGAAGCGCCGCCTGTCACGTTCAGCACGAACTGCCGTAGTTCTGATTCTAAGTTAAATAACCATCTCATAGTAAATTATGTTGGAGACGCACGAAGTTATAGACGTAATTTTATACAAGAATAATTTAGATTAATGCAACCTTAATCTGCTGGAGCAGTGGTGGCCCAGTGGTATCGGCTGCAACTTAGGAGTTAAAAAGAGTTGTGGGTTATATGTCCGTTAAGGGGATGTAGGGAAGGTCATTTACAACCAAATAACCTCTTTAGACTCCTATGAAAATGTCAACAATTTTCGAGTCATTTGACATTTTATATTTTTATTTCATAGTTTTAAAATATAAAGTTTATAATTACTTGAAAATGGTTATACATATATCTTGAATAGGTCGTGAATTCAAACCTAGATAATTTATGTATTTCATTTCAGCACCACTGGTCTCAAAACGGTGAAGGAAAACATCTTGAGGAAACCGGCAAGTCCTAGAACCAAAGATTACGGAAAGTAAGTGAAAATTCAATCATTTAGACGCGTATAAATCTGAATAAAATAGTTTTAAAACAGAATATGAAGACATTCCACAATAGAAGTAGAATTTAAACCCTGAACTTTGCCAAGAATGCTTGTCGGAGCAACTGTTAATGAGCTAAATGTTACATTAACGATACAGACAGTTGCCATGCACAACAAAGGAAGGCAATTTGTTCACAATCGATACACAATAGCAAAACGATTCGAAATCATTCGATTAATTAAAACATCATTGAATCGATTCCGCTGTCGGTTCGTTTAGAAAGCAGGGAACAATAGACTGTTAACACAATTTATTTAGAACTTTAGATAGTAGTATGAGAGTTCAATTTGGATTGTTAAGATGGTGTTAATGATAAGATTCACATTACATAATGAGTTGAAAAGATACTATTTTGATTGACGAGTGAATAATAGTAAATAATAATGTTATAGTAATGTCTTATAGTAAAATGTGAAGTGAGATTCATTGTGCTGTGTGAATACATAATACTGCTGTGATAGTGTTAGTTATTATTTGGTATTTTTGTATTCATGAACATAAGTTATTTAGGGAAAACTATGGTGATATACTAGAATTGAGAGCAGTGGTGGCCCAGTGGTAACGGCCCCTACATAAGAGTTGTAAGTCGTGGGTTTGAACCAAGGCAGGCGCTTTACTTTTATGTAAATACTTTCATCGCCACTGCCCTCAAAACAGTGAAGAAAAGCATCGAGAGGAAACCGAGATGACCTAGAATAAAAAATTCGAAGACAGAAGACACGGGACATCTATTACTTCATATTCGCACTTGGTCCGCGTGGTAGATTACAACCCACTCCCTCTCGAAGAGGAGGCCTGTGTCTCAACAGTGGGAACATTATAAGCTGATTATGATGCTGGTATAAGCGGCCAGTGGTTTGACTGAATTCAAAATTCGAATATGTCTAGTATATTAAAAACACTAGCATTTCAATTTAAATGCTAGTGTTTTTAATTAGTTAGTTAGTTCTTTAGAACTATACTGATCGCTGATACCACATATCCTACAACTCATTATAACGATTGTTATCACTTCACACATTCAATTGATTAGTAAGGACAGTGTCAATGTCCCGAACTCATTGTAATGCCAAATGTAGTTTAATGAATAGGTCTAATATAGAGGAGCTCGTGGCTAAGTAATAACAGCCGCACAGGTCGATCCAACAAGTTAAGCTACGCTTGCCGGGTTTTCCGTGGATGACCATCGTTACATACCGAGACTCCTCCGTGCCTCTGAAAGCACACTAAGCCGTTGGTCCCGGCTGTCATTCGTGGATCTTTCACAGTCGTTACGGGTCGTCAGAAGCCTGAAAGTCTGACAAGCAGTTTTACCAAGGGTATCGTATTACCTGGCTTGTGGATGTCAGATAGGCAGTCACTCCATGTAAAATACTTTTATTCAGCTGCATCCGGTTAGACTGGAGGCCGACCCCAATATAGTTGGGTAAAGGCTAGGCAGATTGATTGAATAAGGCCCAACATGGACGAACTGGAACATATGCAAACTATTTTAATCATATTTTTTTAAAGCAGTACTAACGGCGGCTAAGGCGAACCGGACGGTAGAAGTAGCGTTGGCAGACTAACACCCAGGTGGGTAGACGACCTGCAGCAGATTGCGGGGAAGACCTGGGAAGACTCGCACAGGCCAGGGAAGCATGACATAAAAGGAAGGCCTAGACTCAACAGTGGGTGGAACAAGGCTGCCAATGCTAACGATGATGAAGGCATCAAACTGGCACGCAAAATGTCGTGAGTTTTAAACTCGTTGCAACAACGCAGTAAAAACACTTCGAAAAACATGAAGAATTCTACTCTAAACCTTACTCAAAACCCAAAACTCAAAACTCAAAGCATTTATTTCAAATAAACCAATTACAGGTACTTTTGAATTGTCAAGGGGTCGGTCAGTCAGAAAAAATGAAGCTAGATGCCCATTGCAAAGCGTAGTAAGTACCTATGGAGAAGTACGGGACACATAAGAAGGGAAGACATAAGACCATGGTGCACACAAGAAAATGCATAACATTAATTGATGGTACTCATAGAAAGAACAATACAATGTCTTGTTTTATTATCAGCGAATCATCATGACAGGCAGACATATTGTCTTAAGTTCTAACAATGATTTAAATGCAGGGAATACAGAGACATCAGTATTTATAAATAAGGGGTTTACAAACTTGCCATACTTAGGTCTTACTACGGTCCTTGAGGTCCTAAACAGGGCCAATAGACTATCTAAACGACAAATATATTCAAAGATTGAAAAGTATTTTGTACAATAAATAGTAATAGTGTGTTCTTGGGTCAAAGAATGCTATTTTTTCATACCGATGGATAATTTTTACGTTGCCTACCTGAATTTGTTCATTAAAGCAGTTGTGATAAATTTTTGTGTCAAATACCACCGTTTGTAAACAGGGAAAGAGTAGGTTTTGATAATATGGGCCTCGAACATAACATAGCATTATGCCTTTATTCCTCGAAAGGTTAGGCAGAGCGGTACCTAATAGTACAACCGCACTACGCCAAAACAAGAGGATTATAGATCTACTTTGAAAATTAAAATAAAATATACCTAACGTTGCTTTAATGAAATCCTGACAAAGCTACACCACGACAGCCCAGTCAAATGGGACATCGCACCATCTAACAAAATTTTCATAATGTATCACACACAACCACTGAGAATTTCATTTGTATGTAGATGTATGAATTGCATGCAAAAACCTAAGAACAATGACCCCAGAACAATGATACTGTTCACAATGAAAGGAAAACGCCTATTGGTCCTACTGGCGGAATATTAAGGGAATGGATTCATTGCATTCCTTTGAGTGGACGTGATTTGATGTACAGACTATAAAATAATTAAGTGTGCAGGAAAAAATCAATTTGTGGTTGGGTGATCTATTGCATACCAAGACCACCACCAAAGTCTCGGAAATCAAGTTAGCGGTTGGTCCCCGCTGTCATTCGTAGATCTTAGACAGTCGTGACGGGTAGCCAGAAGCTCGAACGTCTGACAACTAGTCTGTCTTCCCAAGGGGTATCGTGTTACCCAGTAACTGGGTTGCAGAAGTCAGATAGGCAGTCGGTCCATTTAAAATACTGCTGTAAGCTGAACCCAACATAGTTGGAAAGAGGCTTGATAGATGATGAAGAAGCAAAAAATAAAAATCTTTGCAGTTGGTGGCTTACGGGCCACTCCCTCTCACCGAGAGGAGGCCTGTGTCCCAGCAGTTGGAACATTCTACGCTTATTATACTTATGTTTATTATGCTTTGCATTTCACTGTCAATTTTTATTAAAAGTTTGATAAAAGAGGCGCAAAACGATTATTTATTTTAGTTTCAAACTATGACATAATAATTAACTTGATGACTTTATCAATCAAAAGAATCCGGTTGCAAATAAAAAATATATAACCGAATATAGAACGAAGATCTGCGTAAGCACATCTATTATATTCACGTCAAATTAAAAACAAGTTGTAAATCATATAATGATTCAACTGCCTATTTCTATTTTTATGCAAAACTTTATTAATTAATACCTACGTCATATAGATTTCTGGAAGAGTTTTTAATTTAATAAGTTGTCAAAACTTATTTTATTGAAAATGATTGATTGTTCTTATTTTGGTCAACCTTTCAAAATGAAACTTGAAGGCAGATTCAGATTAGTTAAATAAAAGATAGAGATTAAACTATTGTGACACTAGTAGGTCAGTCACAAAAGAGGTTAGAGTATTGTGCAGGATCTCTTTGTCCTTATTCAAAGTTGTTTTTGTTTATGTTTACGGTCACAAAAATACAACATTGTATTGTCGTTGCAAATTAAAAGCGCGCGTCATATATATGTGACGTTTATTCAGATTGACCTATATAACGATAAATGATTGACGCGTGTTTGTAAAATGCAATGACTATAGTTGAATTTAATCATAATTTATGCCGTATTTGTCAAAATTAGCTTTGCTTAATGACTCAATTCACTTTTCCAAATTATTTAAGCGGTACCTAAAGAGTGTCTTTATTATAAAAAAAACTCCACCAACATTAGGAACCGCCTATTTCCGTCCAACTAAAATTAACCTTAATAAACATTCCTTAATAGGGAGTCGCCTGCAAACCTCGAATTCACATTCTAAATCACACAAATTGTACTGTGAATGTTCACAGTACAATTTGTCCTAAACCCATAGCTCGCTGTATGAAGCATATTTTCCCAGCAAGTTGCGAAACGCTCCGTTACTGGAGCAAGGTCGACTCCGTGGCCATGCTGTTCTCATGTCGAATGTCAGCCGGCTTTCCACTCGCATCGGAACGCTGTACGATTATCGATAATCGGATAACTATCATCGATTTTAGCGAAAATTCGAGAGGATAATCGGTTTGTTTAATCGTTGGTTTCAAGGTTGGAGTCGCATCGTTAAGTTTGGTTTAGATTGATGATCTGAGTTTGTGTCTAGCGGTTTTTGTTGATGTATTTATGTCTTGAATAACTTAGGTTACGATTTAACCATTTACATACATAGTTACCTTTACTAACTTACCTAAACTTACGTCTTGGGGGTAGGCAGAGAGTAAAGAACGCCACCTGCTACGATTCTTACATCTAGACATAAACGCTCGCCCTGATCTTTCTGAAGAACATCACTAATAAAGTCAGTGTATGTCCTTTCAGGGCGTCCTCTTTGACCATTTGTTAATCGTAAAGCGCTTTTGCTATGAAATGGAAAAGCTTTAGAAGAAACGAGATTACTTAAATTACTATGGCATCATTTCATTCTTTTTAGGTCTGCTGAATGAAGCCGGAGAGTGCTTTATATTACTCTATCCTTAAAGACGTGTAAAAATCAATCTGCCTAGCCTTTTCCCAACAATGCTAGGGTCAGCTTCCAGACCCACTGGACCCAGCTGAATACCAGTACCTATTTTACATAAAGTGACTGCTTATCTGACCTCCACAACCCAGTTACTGGGTATAGTTTGTCAACTCTGAAATGATGCCACTACCGCATTTACCGTGTGCGTAAAATAGGGTAGTGACGTCATTTCAGAGCGGACAAGCTATTACACGATACCTCTTGGTAGAACTGGTTGTCGGAGTTCTGAACTTCTGACCACCCATAACAACTGTCAAACATCTACGAATGACAGCCGCGATCAACGGCTCAACGTGCGGTCCGTGGTTTCTGAAAGACACGTTGCATTTTCGTTATATACCAAAGTTCTAAAACTATAAGTTATCTATGATATTGCTTGATAAAACTTCAGTGTTCTTTCTAATCAATGAATCTAGATCATGGTTTCTATTACACATACAGAGCACGTACACAAACATCCGGTGTTATAACAATAATCTGTAGACCATAGGCCATAAAAAGACTACCCATAAATTAAAAAGACTGTTTCGTTAGTCTAGTGGTTGCAAACGCTACTGCTGAGCATGTGGTCCTTAGTTAAATTCCCGGGTCGGGCAAAGTGTTATTGGGTTTTCCTATCTGGAATATCTCAGAAGCAGTCCGGAGTCTGAATTTGTGCCCGGTTGATGGCAATAAGCTCGCCCCCTATTACATGGGACTTAAACATAACTGGCGAAATGTCGGTGTACTATAAGGACATCTCTGCCTAACCCTTTGGGAAATGCAGGCGTGATGTTATGTTACTTTTAAAGTACATGCCATTCAAGACATTAAAAAGAATATCAGCTACTCCAGTCACTAATTATTCAACTCCATTATTGATTGCCGAAATCGTATGAGTGATGCACGAGGCATCGATTACAAATCGATTAAGTATCGATATGAGTAATAATGTGGAACGGACACACGAAATTGTAAGAACTCCGATTCCATGCATTAATTAAATTATGCAGTTTAAACATAAAAGCATATTTATTATGTTTAATTCAGACAATGCAACCGACGAAGTCATAATTTACGACTTCTTTTGTATATTTTTTTTTCCGTGTGCACTTCACCACTGTTCCCCATAGGGATGGGTAGAAGTGCATAATGCACACACAATCTATGAAATAGAGTGTGCAATGAGCCTTTTTAAAAGTCTTTACCTAAGAAATAGTATCTTTCAAAATGCACATTTTATCTTCATTTGATACTTTCGGGACAGATATGGCGCCATTTCCACAGATGAAAGAACCGTGGCGTACCGCGTAATCCTGTGCCTTCAAATTATTGCTGCGACGACAGCGCCGAGTGGAGATTGATTCATTTATTTCTATTGAATTTGATGGCACGATCGCTGCGATTTTCTCCACCGTGGAGATGGCGCTTATAAATGTTTGTCACTCATATTTCACCAGCTATTTTAAATTCCCATCTAATAGGGCTCGTCCCCTATTGAAAAGCCTTTATCTAAGAACTCTTCTTTCAAATTCATGTTTGTTTCTTCAATAGTTCCGGCGGTAGCAGTGAGTCAGTGAATCAGTTACGGAAACGTTTTTTGCTAAGAAACGAAATCGAAATGACCAACAAACAAAACTAAAAGTAAGAGTTAAAACAATCGATTATAATTATTTCACGAGCGCTATTTCTCAATAACAGAAGGTCATAATCATAACGAACGGACACACAGAAGTATGTTCGTGTGAAAAACTGCAGAACTTAGTAGTTTGCAAGGAAACGATGCATTAGTGTTGTGAAATATGACTGTTGCTGTACAATTTGATACGGTACAGTAATTTGAAGATTGATAGGGAATTATTTATTGGAACTGGACTTTGATCATGGATACTGTTTTTTGAGTTGGTATGTATCTATTTAGTAACGCTAGTTACAATCCGGATTTAAAAAAATGACCACAACATTACTACTGAAGATGAACTAAATTGATACTGCAAAATGATTACCTACTAAAAGTGAACGAACGTTACTTATATAAAGGTGTTAATACACGAACCTTTTGATCGTTCTTAGCAGTATTTATATTACCTATCAAAGTACCAAGTAAAGCCGTTTGTCCACCGCACCGTGAACGGGAGGACGTCAACAAGAATGAGATGACGACGCCGAAGCAGCGACAGTACGTTTACTATGGCCGCGTAATCTCGTTTCTCGTTAACGATCCGTTCATGGTGCGGTAGACAAACAGTGTAATGAACTTAATAAGACAGCGATGAATTAATAACAAAAGTCCCATCATTCGTCAGACAAACACAGGTATGTAAAACCTCCTTTCTCAAAACAAACAATACACACTGGCATATAGAAATCGCCTTCAAAGCCAAATCCCATCGCCTTGCCACATTTCACAACACATAAGCAGACTACTTCACTTATAACATAACATTTAATAACTGTAAACAATAGAAAGTACTTATATAATCTGTGTGAAGTTCACACTTGTCTATGCTCTGCTGTCAAAATGTCACTTTTAGGTTGGTTCGACTAAAGTTGGTATTAAAAGTGGATTTAGGATGAATATGCACTTTCTTTGTGGTTTTAAAATACGATGAGATGAGTAGGTTGAATGATTTAACTGAGGATCGAGATTACGAAATATTTGGGGAAGTTAATGGAGTGAAAGATTCATCCATGTTTCGCCGTAGTTATTTTTTTCAGTGAAAATTATTATGAATCGCAGCAACAAATGACGTTAAAGAATGCACTTGCTGTTAAAAATTGACAAGGGCAAGCGATTTTACAAAAACTCATGTTATTAAGTCAAAGTTTCAGGCATTGTGTTGCAAGATTATATGAATTTCGAAGATCCGGATACGACAAGATACCTCATATAATTATATGAACCAATTCAAAAGCACACATATATTTTCGATATTTGAACTTGAAAAGGCAATTGGCAAAAGGCAACTAAGCTCAATTTTAAATTAAGATTATCAAATTGCAAATCGAAATATTTGTAACGGCTTCCGAAAAAGCCGGAACCCATTCCAATGATTGACTTTTAAAACAAGTACCAAAAAATCTAATTTAAAATTAATGACTAGGACATTGTAACGGAACAGAATAACTTCGAAACAATACCTAAATCCGTTTCTTATCACACATAATAATAATTGGGCACAGATTATAAAAGGTCACTGAACTAATCAAGTAATCTCTCATTCATACATTCATTCGTTCATTTCCTGGTTTATTTTTAATCACACCAAGGCCGTTGCGACATTCTGCCTTGTTCAATTTAAAAAAAATCCCGCCATATTTGAATCCGGAAGGAAATATATAAAAATACTTTATGGTTAATTGTTGTCATTTCCGAAAACAATTGAGTTTTTAATGATAGTGTTAATTTTCTTGAATAACAAAGGAACGTTTAAGACTGCGTGTGAATTATTTAATCGTCGGTTAAAACCACGATTAGTGTGCAGTTAGAGTCGGTTTCCGTTAATAAAATAAAATGCACGTGATTTATTTGAGTGTACAATTAATTATTCACTGCTTAGAATGCGTTTTATTCATCTATACGTTTAATTTGTATGATGACGTACGGCCTTACCTAATGTATGATATTAACTCAAGTAGTTTGTGTTGATAATACAAATAAAATTATAGACTAGGACTAGACAGCTATTGCAAAAGTGTGTGCACTTAATTGGATGACGCCCATGCCAGTTATTAAAAGTTTAAACGATTCATGAGAACGAATGTTTTATAACCAAGGAGAGTGTACTATAGCATGCTGACAATAATGAAACAGAAAGAAGAATTTATCAGACCATTCACTGTAACTACTCCCGAGCCGTCATGTTAGCACCATTGCTTGTCAAGCTTAGTTTAAAAAATAATAGAAGTCATAATGACGACTGACAGAACAGTGCTGCCAATCGCGTAACGGGACAAGTTATATAATTACTGTAATTTAAAAAAAAAAAACAATAGAACAAGAGGCCAGCTTATACTGGTTTTTTTACGTGTGGCCTACTGGCATCATCATCATCATTATTTCAGCCGAAAAGACGTCCACTGGTGGACATAAGCCTGGGACCAAGCACCACCACTTCCACCGGTTCTGTGCTTCCCGCATCCAGCGGATTCCTGCGGCCTTCGCAAGGTCAACAGTCCACCTTGTGGGACGCCTTCCAACGCAACGTCGTCCGGTAAGCGGTCGCCACTCAAGAACCGTTTGGCCTCATCGGTCATCTGTTCTGCGAGCAATGTGCCCTGCCCACTGCAACTTAAGTTACTACGGCCTAGTGTAATTACAACAGTTACTCCCAAATATGACATAACAAAAAATAGTCTACTCCACACTAAAAAAAAGGTACACTATAAACAGTAACCATATCCATTAATCCAAGTAACCACTGAACCAGCTCAAACATCCAGGTCAGACCGCCACGTAATACCGTATGTAGCGCGCGCGCAACGCTCGGCACACTTTGTGCACTTTCGTTCTCCGTCGCACTTTCGTTTTCACTGCGGAGTGTCGTGACGTCACTTGTTAGTGGCGGAGATACGATTAGGTTTTTTTCAGGCTGTTGTTGTTTGACTAAATACTTTTAGGCATTTATTTATTTAAACTTTTCGCACTCATAAAAAGGGTACAAAGGCGCGTTTTTAGAATCACTGTAGCTTAAGGCGACGATAACCGACTTTTAATGATTTTATACTGAAGATCACGTCTAAACGAGTCGTGTTATTGATTTGTAAAAAATATTTGTTAAATTAGAGTATTTTCTTAATAACTTAATATATGAATATTTTAGATTATGTTTCTATTACATAGTAAAATTAATTCGTAAAGTTATGTCTAACGGAGAATCACGGGAAATCTATCAAGCGTATTTTTCTGAAACCTTCACCATTTTAAGGATAATTTAATTATTGATCTTTTAGTATACGTGTTTTATTAAAATACTGTTTGTTTATGTATAATAAATTAATAATGCGTCTAATTTGGGACAGCGCTCCTTAATGGGCGAATCCTATTACTGGCTGGATGTACGATGCGTTGCGTGAGCTCAGTATAAAACACGCAAGCTAACCACTCAATGTCACTGGCATATATCTGCGTCTTAAGGAAATACTTGGTTCTTCCTCCATCTCATTTTATACCTTGTTCCTTTACTACCTACAGCTTAAGAGCAAAATTCATTTAATTTAAAAAATAATCACTTATTGTTAATTAAAACAAACTTGTTATAACCACACATAAATTCATAATTACTACACCTCGTTACTTAAGACTTAATTAAAAAGAGCTTTTTACTTTTCTGGCTAATGTTGATAACTTTTGTGATCGTAAACATTTAATAATTTTCGGTCAAAATGAAACACGTATCAATTAGTATTTCAATCAGCATCTAGACAATTATGAAAGATTTTTTGCTTTCATTTGGGTTTTAAAAGTCATTATAATTATAAGAAATAATAAATAATTTAATGAACATTCGCTTTTCGTCAAATGTTTCCTTAATTAATAATTTATTAACAACTATATGGTAGGTAAGTAATTTGTAAAATGACTGGACGAAATATTGTATATAATATTCATTCATATAATATATTCTGAAGTATTCTAGAATCTATCTTAATGCATAATTATTGTGTTAGCCATTTTAATAAGTTTTAACCATAAATAGATATGGTAATACTTAGTCAAAATATGACGATATCGGTATAATTATAAACTGTCAATTTATGAATATGAAAATAAAATATAGTACAAAATATGACGATATTGTGTCAAAAAAAATTAAAATTACACATTATTTATCTAGTTTTCATAACATGCCAACAAGAGGCTCATTCATCAAATATCGAATTTTAAAATAAAATTAACATAATTATTACATTTTGAATAATTAATTTATTAATGATTGGATTTTAATTAATTTCATAACAACTGAATTCTGGGCGAGTTACGCTGGCGCCTTGTTTGGTCTTAGTGAATAATTTGTTATGCAATGTTGATAGAACAGGTAATATGGATAACAGATATTATTTAATGAACGGGTTTCTAATTACACAGCAGTTTAGTGCTTTACTAGATTTTTAGTTGTTTTTGTTATAAGAAGATATTAATGAGTATTTAGAACATAAAAAGTAGATAGGCAGACTGATCTATATAGAAGTTTCCTAGAATACGAAATAACTTTTAAATTGCCATTTAAAATAAAACAGATTAATAAATTATGAACGAAATTATCGTAGGTGCTTATTTTTTTTTGTCATATGAATACGTAACACCGGTTACTGGCAAATGGGAAAAACCCATTAAGACTATGACCTTTACTCAGGCACTTAATTAGCCGCTCATAATTAACCATCCAATAATACCTAGATTAAACTGAGATAGAAAAACAATCAAGACTATATATTCATTTTATTGCCACCATTTTTTAGGTCTAATAATCAAATCGAAGAGAAGTAATAAAAATTCAATTCCACAGAATCAGACTTTTAACACAGTAATAAAAATGTGTCACTATATCAGAGGGTATTGTGCATAATAACCGGTCGACGGTAAACATAAAAAGTGTGATAATATTAATAATACAGTGAAAACAAATTAGTCACTATGAAATTCGATTGTTAACAAAAAAACTTTAATGTCGTTGTAAATTACAATTTTCGTGTATTTTTCCTACACCGTAAACTAATAAAACACTTTTAATTTATTTGTCATACGTTTTAAAATGTCAAATAAATCTTGTGAGTAAGAAAATAACAAAGTTTGCAGGTGACATAAATGTCTAACATTATGATGTTTGATAAATAATAATATTAAAAGTCATGTTATTCCAAGAATTACAGATTTTTATTACATTGTTTTTTAATTTGTGATCGAAGAACATTTTGATGGCCAGTACTGCCAATACGTGAGTCATATTGCTACAGGTGTTTTTTGCGTAGGGTAGCTTTTTTTATCTTCCAAAAGTTTTTAAATATCTTAAAGATTATTTTACCTTACTGGTTCTCATATAAAAACACCATAATTATTATAATTTCTCATACACATTACAAAAGAAATTCACATGTCTATGTACATGACATAATTGATATACATAACAATTATAATATCAAATTATAAATGCAAATAAATTAACAACCACAAGTTTTTACTTAGAATTTCTTAAAGTGAATGTTGGAATCCGGTATATTTTTTTTTTCTATGAAACACGTTGACAAAATCCGGCTGCGAGGAAAATCCGGATCAATGGACCAATTATAACAATATATCCAAGAGAACATTACGTTTAGATTTGTAGTTCACCTCTAGATTAATTGAAAATTAACATAATTAGGGCGAACTATGATATCCTAGTCTGTGTTAGGATAAGACATCATCAAAATTATTGAATTTTGGAAGAAAACACAGCGTTTATTACATTTTGTAACTTAAGGCTTAAAATGGACACTCAACTTTTCCGCTTCCATTTACGCAAGATCCTTGCCAAAAGAACAATAAGTGAAATCGTATCATACGTCGTACATTCTCATATAAACATATATTTTAATTTCTATTTCCTACATGTCACTGATTTCGTAATACATAGCTCTAATGACCTCTTACAAGCCGTTGTCATGGGAACCACAAACAAAAGTTCTCATAATTATTCTAAATGATATTGTTTAAAGTTCGTAAATAATAGGCAGTGTATAGAGTGCCACCAGTGGCTCTCTATCCCTATCGGATAAAGTGCCACTACAGGCACCCTAGTAACACCGCCTCGGCCCGGCTAAAGTGCCGCAAGCATTGGATTGTCATTGTCACTGTCACTAAGTCACGTCACTTGGTATTTTGTTTGATTGTCGAGGTTAGATCGCTGTAAAACACCACATTCCCAAAACATTACATTCTTTTGTGCCTAAACGGACCCTGGCACTTCGCCGGCCGCTACCGCGGCACCGCTCGCTACGCTCGCTCGGCTCGTGCGTTGTGTGGTCACAGTTCTAACCTAACCTAACCTAAATAACAAGTGACAGTGACAATGCAACGCTCACGGCACCCTAGCCGGGCCGAGGCAGTGACACTAGAGTGCCACAAGAAACTCGCGGCACTCTTTAGACTTCGTAAATAATATTTTGTGTTAGAAGAGCGAAATAGGAAGTTATTTTGAGATACTGTGAATTATACATTTAGTAAAATGTGCATAATTATATGTTTTGTTAATTTGTATTTTGCTAACCGTATATAATAAAATATTGAATAAATCTTTTTTTTGTAAAGATAGAAAGCATAAGTAAACCATTCCATGCTCATTAATCAGCCTATAATGTTCCCACTGCTGGGACACAGGCCTGCTTTCTTCGAGAGGGAGTGGGCTGTAATCTACCATGTGGGCCCAGTACTGGTTGGTAGATGTCACATGTCTTCGAATTTTTGGTTCTAGGACATGCCGGTTTCCTTCACTGTTTTGAGGGCAGTGGTGATTGAATTATTTACACAAAGCATTTCATTAATTACCAATCCATATTAATTACATAGTTACATAGAAAAAGGCACGCTTTTTTCCCATGACTACAAAACGCCACCTGCTACGATCCACATAAAGTTGCACATTATTAAACTAGGTACATGGGTGACCGCGCTCTGTTCGGGTGTAAATAGAGAAAACGAATTTTCCCAGATATGAGACCTAGCTAAATCGATTTTTCGCCGCCGTAAACCCCTACATTACAACTTTCATCAAAATTGTTAGAGCCGTTTTCGAGAACGTAAATACAAATAAAAAAAAAAGTTGTTTGGAAATTCCAAAAGTGCACGCCTCATAACACACATTCATAAACGAAAAAGAAATTCAAAACATAGTTTCTAACAAAAATTAACAATTTATCACTTTTCATGAAGTATGTTTTGACTGCTGTTTTACCCATCAATATGGGTAAATTTCTAACCTCGCAATCCTTACGTAATGTCAAAGAATATTTATTTAGATATTTACGTTGTGGGTTGCTAGGCAACACAATAAGTCAAGGTTGGAAATATTTAGATAAAGATATTATATTTTAGTTAGTATTTTATTAATTACTAGCTTCTGCCCGCGGCTTCGCCCGCGTGGATGTCGGAAATTATCCCACAGGAACGTGTAACATGTCCTAAATCAGCGGGGTAATTGCGTAGCACTTACAATAGCAATGGGTTTCATTTTGACAGTTCAACAATTAATTGCGTTATTTACGTTATTTCTCGAACATAATTATTAAGCAATAGCTTCCACTTGGCGCTCTGGCGCATCATCCCCTGGCTGGCCCGCCCCTCCACCCTCGTTCTGTGCGCCGTCGACTCAATATCGCAGGTCATTCTTATCGTTCTAACTTTTAAACTACCTATTTGTCCAAATTACTTAGTGTAAAAGACAAACTTTATCTACATTAAATACCAAAAGCGATGAAGGTATTTATTTTGATAAGAATTAACGAAATACTCTAAAATTTGCAATGTTAAAAAGTATTCAATTTAACTGTATTTATTGCTCACTATTTTGGTTATAAAGGCTTCCACATAAAAGGTAGATAGATGCTGTCGCGGACTTTTATTTAGAACTCTTTAAGACAAACAATCCCATAATACATTTTCTTCATGTAACTCTAACGGTCTAGGCAACGCACGCAGCATACGGTGGAGGTCTGCCCGGCTTGGGTGGACCACCGCCGTGTCCTCGTGGAGGCGATCGGCGGCGGTGGCCTCTCGCGTACGGCCCTGGTTCATGTCATGGTGCGGAGCGAGAGGGCATGGCAAGCCGTCACCTCCTTCTGCAAAACAGTAATGCTCGCGAAGGAGAAGGTGGAGCGCGCGAGGGAGTGGCAAAGGCCGCGCCGTACCAGCCCTAGCCGCCGCCGCCGTAGGAGACGTCCCGGGCGTCGGGAATTGATAGCCGATTTCCGGCCACCGTAGGCGCGGGCCTGCGGACGGAGAGCAACGGGCAGCTCGCCATCCGATAAGGACCAGGCCCGGGTCGACGGCGCATCGTGTTCCACGCGCGCCTCAAAGAGATATCAAGGATCGAAGGAACACGTGTGGGTTTTAGTCAGTAAGAGTCTGACACGACCTTCCGCTCCACCCAGAGCGGGAGAAGTCATTGGATGATTAACCACCCAAAAAAAAAAAAAAAAGGCAGCGCACGCAAAGATAGATCTCAGAGGGCAGGAATTTTTCCGACTTACTTGATACTTATCGTTATATTATGGCCAAATCACATAAAATCTTTATTAATTGTAGCCTATGTGTTATTCTAATGTATAAGCTACATTATTGTAAAGTTTCATCAAAATCCGTTCAGTAGTTTTTGTGTGAAAGAGTAACAAACATCCATCCATCCATCCATCCATCCTCACAAACTTTCGCATTTATAATATTAGTAGGATTAATGTAGGGCAGTGTTTTTCAACCTTTTTCATGACTTGACCCCATTAGTATGACAAAAAAATTTTCGCGACCTCGACCATTCGAGAACGATTTGAACTCAGTCGAGATTCCCGCTGAGTCGAAGTTTCTGCAGCACGAAACCTAGCCTGATGTTCCCGAGTTGCAGAGAGCCTTGCCTCACGACCTTCCTCAGATTCCTGTGATCGTAACATAAATTATCACAGTTTAAGTAATAAGTGTTAAGACGTGTAAACCAAACGTACTAACTTTATAAAACAAAAGAATTGCTAGAAAAATTAATTACTAACCTGAGCTAATAAACTTATACTTAATAAAGAAAATCAAGAAAAGAAATGCCTAACCTATACCAAATACTTATAATATTTATATACAAACCCTAAATAAAAATTAAGATAAGTATACCGAAAATCAAGGAAAGAAATGCCTAACCTATACCAAATACTTATAATATTTATATACAAACCCTAAATAAAAATTAAGTTATGTATACCGAAAATCAACGAAAGAAATGCCTAACCTATAACAAATGTTCGAGGTGATTCTTTGAATTGACATAACTTTTTTATTTATGAACCGATTGACATGAAATAAACACTAAATGTTAAGTGAAGCTTACTACAATATATTAGTGAAAACCGCATCTAAATCGAATAAGCCGTTTCTGATATTAGCGTGCACAAACACACAGACAAACAGACAAACCGACAAACAGACAAACAGACAAACAGACAAAAAAAAAATTAATTACAATCTCGGGTTCAGCATCGATATAATAACAACCCCTGCTACTTTTTTTTCATATATTTCCATTGTACAGACACCACTTTTCTACAATTTTATTATATGTATAGATAATTAAACTACTTTGAAAAGAGCTATTTTCAATAGGGTTCCTTTTATGGCCGAAACCAATGTATTAAAAAAAAATTGACTCAATTAATTGATTTTATCGCAAGCAAGCATGTTTTCAAGCTTCATAAATTGACGGACAGGATTTTTTTTTCAACTATTTCGATGTTTTTTTCATTTCTCTTGCATTAAATCAATTGGTAAAAAGTGCAATATTAATCTCCATTTAATCATCTATCTATACAATGGTATATAAATTAAGTAGGTTATGTGTACTAGCAGGAGTGTAACAATAATAACAGTTGCAGAAATGGAGCAAAAAATATTTTTCGATCGTAGAGCACACTCTAATGCTTCGCATTACGAGTCGTGCAATATATACATATATTCAAATATTGCTCATTTCGTAGTATAGGATACGCAATTATGCTATAACGTGCACAAAAATAAAAACTAAAATCAAAAGGGAATTCCGATTCACATGATATCTTTAAAATCGGTTGGGTGTGTCTAATTGTGAACATAATTTATAAACCTAACGATTTTGGGCTCAGGTTTAGAATGACTGTTGTTTACGTATTAACTTACATTCTGGTTTGATTCTTTTTTTTTCCCCTCTAAACTCTTATTTAAATGTTTTCATCTGACCTTGGAACATCTCGTGATAATGATATAATTCGTACAATTAAAATTGTGGAGTCAACTTACAGAGGAGTTTTCCCGAAATCGGTAAAACAAAGGAACCAGGGACATCGACACGAAGCCTGTTACCATGGATTCAGTACATGATCCTGAATACCCCTGCGTTGACATTTAATGTCGGTTATTTAAAAAAAAAAATTGCTATTTCATAGAAAAGTGCAATACCTACGCGGTCAGAATATATGGAACAGCTGTTTTTTTTTTTAATAACCGACGGAATATTCAACGCAGGGGGGCGGGTTTCGCGTCGGTGTCCCTGCCACTCTGTATATATAACGTTTATCATCCATAATTACTTACTAATATAATACAATGCGAAAGTAACTCTGTCTTTTCTTTGTCTGTCTGATAAGTTTTACACGACTTAGCAGTGGATTTCTTTGGAATTGACCCACAGGTAGGTATACCATGATCTGGGTTAGGACATAGAATATGTTTTATCCCGGTAGTACATTCCCTTGGGATAATTTTCAACCTCCACACGGGCGAAGCTGCGGGAAAAAGGTAGTCAACTATATTGTTACAATGTATAAGACAATAGTGTAGTGTGCGTATGCGTGCGCGCATCGTTCACGCAACGCTTTGTGACGTAAGGGTAGTTCCCACTTCCGAACATCCACTCTTACGCACCGAGCGACATCGTAACGAGGGTGTGGGTGTAAGTGATTATTGAATTAATTAATATGGATAAGTGGAACAAAACAAATGAGAGATTGTGAAGATAGTGCAAATGATCTTGTTCTTTTGTATTAGATTGAGCTATCATACAATTTGTCTACTGGGCTTAGCATAACCTGTTAGAAGTCATGTCTTGGGAGTAAGAAGACTGAGATGGAGTGGTGGGGTCTCTTTTACTGGCAATGTAATAAAATATTCTTTACAGAATGAACGACATATGACTCATTTGGTAGGTAAGGTAAATGATAAATGATTTTATTTATTTAAGTAGGTTTGCACAAACACATTTACATATTTTTTAAACTAGATGACGTAGGCGTTTCCTATTCGACTACTCTGAGAAGAAAGGACGAAAAAAACTCAGAGGTCACAGTCTCTTTTAAAGTCCAGACATAATCTTGGTCAGATCATGACTGTGAAGCCCATGTTAAGGTATTGGATGCTAAGGACACCCAATAATTGCATGATTAGAGACATAAGCCATGCATAAAAAGCACAACGATGCAACTCATCAATAATTATTCTTTGCTTTTAGTTATCCTAAATATATTGGGATAACTTGGGATGGGTAGGAGCAGCATGTCATCTTCTTTCATACTTCTCTATTAAATAGTCGTTATATCAGTAGTCACCCGCTTTCTAGCCGTATCATCTTTCACACAGTCTATCTATGGCTTCTTTTATAACTCATTAGAATTTCATCGAATTTCGTAGAAGCCTATTCTGCTTCGCATAACAAAAGAGCATCTAAAGTTCATTATATCACCCAATCATCAAATCACACAAAAAAAATCGCATGTAATCACGTTCCTTCCCATTTCCGAGTGACAGTTGACAGCTGCGCGCGTAGCTGACATGACAATACGCGTTACGTCATAATAACGGTGCTAGATGGAGTGGAAGTCTTTCACAGAGTAGAAATTGTGATTTCTTATACATTATTATGTAGCTTATGAACCGTGACAGTTAGGTAAGGTTGGAAATTAGTAAGCTGTGGGCGGCTGCGCAAGTGACGCAGAAGGAGTTTCCTTTACGTTCTTCGGCCGAAGAATTCATATTTGGAACGGGCAACTAACTTTTTGACATTTCGAAAGTATCTGTTTGTTCATTTTTTTTAAAGTATAAATGGTTTATTTTAAGAGAGACTTCAATTGGACGAATACCACACTAGGAAGAAGTATGTACTGATTGTTTCAGTCTCCCTGTACCTACTTATTTTAAGCTGGAAGGCTCAATAAAATGGGCCAAAATGTGACACGGGGGCCAAAATGTTGACCAGTTTTGGTCTTTAACGAATTATGGCCTTTGTCTCATAATATTTATAAATACTTAAGATCTTTTTTAATCACATAACATGAAAATGAATATCATCACAACACTAGTTATGTCATCAGACGCCGCCCGATCGGTTCCGATCTTTAACTTAGCCAGGGATCAGCTACCTGCGCCCGCGCTTAATGTCAGGCGTCGCGAATCTGTAATAGTAGCGTGATTGAGAAACGGACACGTTTTCACTTTTTTTATTAGATGTTATTAGATTCTCAGCTAGTTAATATATCATTGGAAATTTATTTTTCCGACGTTGTGTATTATAGAGCTCTCTTGTTTTAAAAAAAAATCAATCAAAAATAATCTTCGGATACGATTCTGGCAGCCCTTCAAATCTTAGTGTACTTACAGTAGGACAAAAAAATTCATTCGGTTTTTTGAGATAGCCTATAAAAAAATCTCATTTATGCCCTAGGCTGCAACTCTGCAAGTCTAATATTGGTAAAAAGGGAAAATACTATTGATTTGTATGAGAATGTGAGCATACAAGACTCTTGTCATACCTACCTACAGCAGCATTCAACATAAATACTTCACACATTCAAAACATAAAAACTTATCCCACTTAAGAGAGTGAAAATAAATATGATCAAGAAGCTAATTTTAAACCCAGGTCAGGTCATTACGACCCTCTCGTGGCGACGACCTACACCAACAACTAAGTATGTAAACACAGTCTTCAGAAGAATCGCATATTAAATACAATTTTTACTTGTGGTGTGCGAACCTTAAATAAGCATTGACGTAAGTGAGATCAAGTTGCGGGCAGACGAGAAAAGGAACTGTTTATTTTGATTATATATACAAGCGTGTATGGATACCTAGAAAAGTATCTTAAACGTGATTTTGCAAAGCTTTTTCATCTGTTGTTTTGCTGTCAAATCTCATAAAAGGTGGATTTTGTTCAGGAAACTGCTGGATGCGAGAAACACTGGACCAGTTGATCTAGTGAAGCAGTCGACGTCTTTCGGTTGAAATGATGATGATTTTGTTCAACTAATCACCATAACACATGAGATCTGTTAGCTGATTAGGCCTTCCAGTCTCTGGGAATAAAGTTTTGTTTTCTGGTTAATCTTGGCTCAGCCCAAGATGCCACAAAAATCCAATCTGTTTTTAGAATTCAAGAAGAATTTTATGAAATTTTTGCTGGGTTCCATAATATGTCAAAGAAGCGCAAAAAACTTAAGCATATGATAATCAGGCCAATGAACCTCTGGGCAGGTAAGCCAGGTTAACCGTCACACTCCAGATGGCTATCTAAGGGCCTGTGAGCAAGCACTGCATCGAGCAATATGGCTCCTGATGACTTGTATCCAATAGGATCTCATCATCAGCTGATGAACTTTATTATCATTGATCATGTTATGAAATATCATAACATGATCAATGATAATAAAGTTCATCAGCCGAATAAGATGAACAGCCAATCAGGAATGGAGGAATGGCTAAAGCCACCGACACATTACCGTGTCGTGTAAAGTCGTGTTCTGTCGTGCCGCGGGATACACCAATCAAACGAACCTGTTCAGGACTACGTCAAAATACAACGAGTTTTGATTGGCTAACACTGCGTCAGAAGACGACACAACACAGTAATATAAATCATAAGGCATAAGGCTTGCTTGCACATGTATGAGTCTAAAACGAAATAACGAAAAACACAAAAGTTCACAACATGTATTTATGTCCAGCTTTTGCAGTTGTCACAAACGTTATATTATTATTTAGTCGTGAAATTCAGAGTGCCTCTTCTAGCATCGCTTAAATTTGACACTCATCATGATAGTAAGGTCCAACAAATAAACTACTGTCCAAGTTTAGTTAGCATTACCAAAATATATGCAAGAGAAGATTCCTATACACGAGAAGTCAGTATCGCAACTTCTAATGGCTTATGGAGAAATTGATCTCCTCACCCGATGAACTCATTACAAAACCTACAATCAAACAGCCCACATATTGCTCCAGTGACCTTTAAAAAGTAACAGAGATGTCTGGTATACAATCCAGAACGATGGCCTGCAAGAGATGTAGTAACAGTTCGTGATAGCTTAATGTTCTGTGCAAGTATAATGCATGCAGTTTTAATGATTATTTCCTTTCCCAAGATGTTATTGTGATGATTAACTACTGGGTGGATGAAATCGTGAGGTAATCGATGTAACGAGAGTGGTCGTGACGTTTAAAATAAATCGTTTTGTGTTTCTGTACGTGGCTTAAAAGTTTGAGTTCTTGGTTCTGGGCCTAAGGTACTTTTTTACTTAATTTGTGCCACTAAATACGCTTTAAAATATTGCATTTTATGTAACAAAATACCAATAAACATCATATGCTTTCTTTAGGACAGTTTACAAGAGAACATGAGAAGCAAGCGGTCTCTTAATAAAATAATACTTAAAAAAATAACACGGCTGTTTTTTGGCGAAAAAACAAACTTTTCGTACGATGGCTTTTCTAAACAGCTCAACGACGTAATAGTGTGGAAAAATCAAAGATATGCGATGTTTCCAAGATCTTTTGCTGTCATGTCATTTGCCTTTAATGACAGCTAAAAATTAAAGCTCTCTGTGTAAGACATTGGTCCTGCACAATGAGCTTGGGTGATGACGACAGTGATCAAGACACCAAAAATATAATTCAAAAAGACAAAAACGTCGTTATGAAAAATGTTGCCATTTCTGTGTTCTGACCCAAGACGGACCCCTTGCGTGACTCATAATCTTACCCAAAAAGGCGATATCATATTTTTTTAAGACATAAACCCTAAAATGTGCACAAAGAACAAAACACTTTAGGTGTCCCTTCCATAAAATACGCTCAAATATACACATCACACTCGTTTTCGGTTTAAAAATACATTTACTTTATTTTTATTTCGGGTCAAGTAAACGTCGAGGCCTACAATCTTCGTTTTTACTCGAGAAACGAAGGTAATATTTTCGTCAGTATGTTCTTACTTTGATATCTGAAATATTTCAAATTTTTACTTCATTAACAAATTTTATCAAATTCCATAATTATCTTTTTGTTCCTTAAAACTTAGGCTCTGTTTAAAGGTGCTGATAGACTTGAACATTCACTTATAACATAACATCGAGCATTCGCCGTTTTTAAGTTTGTCGAACTGAACAACGACACAGAGCCAAACAGCGCCACGAACATTCTCACGATCATTCTACCGAACGCTCTAGTCAATGCTCGTCAAAAAAATATTCTTCACGAAGATGGAAACTGAACAATGACAGAATGGCTCGGCTCGGCAAAGAGCACGAAGCTTTACTGTCCTTTCGCTAGAATGCTCGCTAAAACGCTCCCGTTTCTTTTTATGTAATGTAACATTCGCTAGAATGCTCATTTCAAGTGAATGGTCAAGTTTATCAGAACTTTTTAAAGCTCTTAGCATTTCCACAGACTAAAACATAATTGTCAAGAAACTGGTCTTTTGAGTCGCTAGACGTTCTTTATTCTAGAAAACGTGTTTCTTGTTTTATGCAAAATTACTGCTCTTTGACCTCCTATTTTCGCAACGCTAAATTGAACTAATGGCATATAGAATATAGATATTGAATACCAGCAATTTAATTCACAGCAAAAGATTTGGGAATAAATCAGTAGCCTAATTATTTGCTAGGACCAAAACTTCATCTGCCTTTTCCCTACTATGTTGGGATCGACTTCCAGTCTAGCCTGATTCTGCTAAATACCAGTATTTTACATAGAGCGACTGCCTATCGGACCTCCACAGCCTTAACTGGATTTCTGGTCTGTATAACCCGATACCCCTTGGTAAGACTGGTTGTCAGACTTTCGGGCTTCTGACTACCCGCAATGACTGTCAAAGATCGGACATATGACAGCCGGGCTCAACGGCTTAACGTTATTCCCGAGTAACGGAGGGGTTTCGGTATGTACAGTTACACCCATCCACGGACCGACCTTAGCAAGCGTTGCTTAACCTTGAAGATCGACCATCGTTATTATCTAGCCATATCAATTTAAAATAGAAATTTTCCGCAGATCAATGAAACAAAAACACCCACAGTAGTTTAACCGGTTAATGACTTTGTTAATAAACGCGTCTCAAAAATGGAGTCTTGTTTACCCATAAAAAAACCGGCCACATCAATTATAATCGCATTAAAGTTACGTGGACAATAAACCTGCAAATCATCATCGCAATCGACTCGCAAAGGTCCGAAACATCGAGGTCAATCAAGGTTCCTAGAAATCGATTACTAAGACATTTGTAATCTATATAGAAAGCTAGAATCATCCGATATCTTGAGCAAACAATAAAAATTACAAGTTTGCGACATCGATTTAATCGAATGCAATTTGAATCAAATCGATTATTGTTTGGACAGTATCGAATCATTTACCATCTTTCAATGTAACGAGAATCTAAGTAGGTACGTTCGAAATTTGAACCGTGATGAATTAAGAGTTACGACATAAATCTGTTTTTTTAATACACTATTCGTGGGCTCTGCGGCAGCTCAAAAGCGGTTTTTTTCGTGGTATTATAATAGATCGTTTTACTCAGCACGCCTGCCCTTTACCCAGTAACACAAATAATGGCGCGTGCGCAAAAACCTTTCATAATCTTGCGGTGCGCTGTTAAACAAAACACGACACTTGACAGGTGGATTTAAATACCAAAGTCGAACGTATCCAAGATGGCGGTTATGTCAAAATCGGTTTTAGAAACATGACATTGGACGCGATCGTCGAGACAATGCGTGGTTCGAATTCGAATTAACACTAGTTTTATCAAATTATCTTTGGACGTTCCGGTGCTAATCTATTAGGATATCGATTGTTTTTTGGTAATTTAATTTTGTCTTCAGTATCCAAGGTTGAAGCCATGTATTTCCGCATTGTAAGGACACTGTAACACATTGAGCTAAAGAAAGTTGGTGACTAGACAAACGGAAATAGGAAGTTTTATTGTTCATGTTATCTAATTTCCGGTGACATGGTGATGGAGGTCAAGTTTAAAGAATTTTGTGACCTTAGTATTAATAGGTACACATGACATGCCGATTTCGGCTACTATTCGGCCTAAAACTGCAGTTTACGGACGTGTGCTCTGATGTGTCTAATGTAACCTATCCTTACTCTAAAGGTACGTGCACAGTGCGGACTCGTTAAAATGTCATTTTGGTAATGGTATGGTATGTAAGACGGTGGTTTACTCTTGAGGTAATCTCGCTTGCTGACAAGTTCTTTCTTCCGCTGGTCTTCAAAGCATTTATGCCTCCAAACACTTCTATCCTTTGCCAACTCCTCCAAAATGGATCCTTGAGAAAATGCTCAGCTTTTCTTTTGTTTTGGTCCTAAGTGGCGACGTAATGATTACTATGCAAGGATTGCACAAATTACCTCGTATTCAGTGGAGAAATAGGACACGTAATTTCCGGGTCATCAGTACATACTTATGCCAGTTGTTTTTTTAACAATTTCTAATAATTAACAATAATACAAAAAAAAAACAGCCACAAATGATCTTGAAAACAAACGATGTGTAAAACTTATGCGGAGCGAATTCTTATTTTGCCATTGACACGATTATACTTAGTCGTAACTGTTTTTGTATGAAACACTATGGGTATATAATTATAATCTAAATTACAGATACAACAACCGTAATAATGTCAATGTTAGAAGCAGAAAAAATATAAACTTCAAGTCTTGATGCGGAGTTGTTGATCGAAATATTACTTTTTGTAGAGCTTACTAAGAGCTTCGTATGTCTTAGAAACGCCTTCATTTTATTTGGCTAAAATACATCGATAACTACGTAAATAAAAACACAACTTTTGCAAATGGGGGGGGGGGGTAGGCAGAAACTACAAAAAATGCCCTACGAAGCCTTTAAAATATACTATGCCAGGTCAAACCATACTAATACAACTAACCAATCAAGCATTTGACATAACCAATAAAATCACACAATTCAAAATCCGAACCAAGTCAGTATGTTTGAGATCAATCATCACGCCGCGTTCGTGATGCGCACACGCACTCATTTCGCCTTACATAACTCATCTTCACACGAAACGATAGCACGGCTGTATTACACAACTTAATTTAATTGCGTATTGTTCTACTGAGCTTGATTTAAAATTAGAAGAACAATGAATAAATGGGAATGACAAATAACGATCGACAGATCGGGAAAAAGAAAATAATAAGACAAGCCGCTGTTCGTGTATGTCTGTGTGACCGCTTAATTCTTCTAAACTAGACCATGTAGAGAATCTATTCCAGAAGGTTTATGTCTATAATAAATTGGTATCAAACTTGCATAAAATAAAGATATCACAACGTTTTGAATCAGTGGTAAAAACTGAGCGAAGCGGGGGCTAACGGGTATGCTCTGGTGAAAATAGAGAATGCCATAGTATTTAATAGATCATACTAATTCCATTTATAGTACATACTAATTCCATGCTGCCATGACATTATTCTAAACTTTGGGCGACCGAGCTCTGCTCGGGTGAAACGAGAAATCGAATTTTCCAAGATATAGCCTAGCTTGATCGATTTTTCACCCCCTTATTCCACTTTATTGCAAGTTTCATTGAAATCGTGAAAGTCGTTTTCGAGAACGACCTGTTTAAACAAATATTACTCCTTTAATAGTATAGAATAGCAATTTAAATGGTTCATCGTGTTAGCCATTGCAATTGATGAGTTGATGACTCACAAGATTTATATTATTTATTTTGCTTAGCACTTGGCACCTTTGCCCAGAAATTGAAAAACGAAGATTCTTCTCACGGATGGAATCCTAGACGACAGCGCGTCACTAGACATTTGAATATAAAAAGTTTTACCTACATATAATGGCCAGGCAGTGTTTTACTTTATTATTTGCAAACGATTAAGGAGTATTTGTACTTGTACTCTAATTCGAGCAGGATGTATGACTGGTCAAGCGTGATTAAATAAAATAAATATTCGTATTCCTAGAAAATTTTACAGGAAAACTAAGAAAATAAGCACTAAAAAGTATGACTAATCTGTTTTTCAAGCTGGTGTTAAACGAATCTAGATAAATAAAGTACTCCTCGTATAACCACTGAGTCATCCTAATACGGTACTTATTGTACGCCTGCATGTAACGTAATGTCTGTATGCATGTGTGTGTTTGTGTGTTGCATGAAAACACAATCCAATGAAGATAAAAATATTTTAGCGGTCTTTCTTCCATCTTTCCAAATTTTATGTGTAAAAAGAGACTCCAAGAGTGAAAAAGTGAGCGTCAGATGGCGCACTCCTGACAGATAGTCAGATTACCTACGTCCGGTGCAACCTGGACAGTCAATTCTGCTTACAACCTACTTGAATTACTTTTCAAGACACGAGATATTCTCGTAAGCGTCATATCGAGACGAGTTCAAAAGATCCTATTCACATAAATATTATCATTTCCTTTAATTAGCACACATATCTCAATTTTCATGCAAACCTCATACAAATGTAATTCAACTCATACATTTCGTGGGAGACTTGTTGAATTTCGTAATTCATTCATTGCAATTACTTCCTTGAGGTGGAAATCAAAACCACGACCCACATGCAGCGGTCAGCTTTCTTAACCACTGACCGTAAATGTAGAAAACACATAACTGTCTGATTATTTAGCTTAGGATTTGTATCAAATTATCACTGCTAGATAGATTAACGAATTGAAAAGGGTTAGAGATGCAAAATATGGGCGTAATAAGGATAATTTTCCGATGACTTTCATGAAGGATATGCTGCAGTAATATCAAGAAAGGTTTTGGAGTTCGACCGCAAATCGAAAGACGCAGCGTGGATAGGCCGCCACTAGGTGGACCGATGACCTGGTGATTGAAGGTCACGGGAATCCAATCCATTCGAGAAATACTGGCCCGATCTAGACTATGTAGTGATCCTTGGGGAAGTTCCAGCAGTGGATGTATTTTGTCTGCAATGATGATTATATCGTGATTTCCCGACTAGTTTTAGATTCAACAGAAGTAAGTCTGCCAGAGACCTGTTTACAATAACTTTTTGGTCTAATATTTATTAATACTGTCGGCAATAAACTCATGGGCTGTCGATTCAGACCCGACTGCTCCATATATCGCATTTTTATCGTACGCAAAAGGGTTTGATTATGATTTTATTATTTTACAAAATGGAGGTCAGTCGACCGACCTGGCTGGTTAAATACCTACCGGACTTCGACAAAATTAAAGAATCTACTATTTACTGCAACACACATATTATGGCGATTTTAGCAATGATATTGAAAGCGGCTAGCACATACCCTGGCTAGCATATAACCTGTGTCCAAGAGCTGTCACTGTCAGTATTCCATAATAATGATGACACTGACAGTTCTTGAACGCGGTTTAGATGTTGCAAATCGCGTTCAGTTTTATTGGTGAAATTCGCCCTTAAAAGCTTACCGAAAGACCAATTTGAAATACAGGAACTGAAGCTGAAATATGTATCCGGTGTCAAAATATATTTTGAAAATTTGTTTTATCTGGTGAGGCTGTTGATTTTAAAATGAGCGAAATAGAAATTTTATTCACATTTACTATGGTTTTTCACGCTTTATATAATACGCAGTTATTTTAGTATCTTAGGTGATGCGTTTATGATAAAACATGCATTTACAATTTTAATTAGCAATTCAAGATCGTAAAGTTAATCATGAGGTCTTAGAGCTTGCAATAAAAACTGAAAACGTGTTTGTTTAATGACTAAAGAATAGTATGGTAATGCCAAACATATGTTTTGGCATAAATTACACCTAAATACCCTTCTGACCTAAAGCGAACCTGTTTATAGGTCCTCAAAATATTTCCTTTTGGGCAACCCAAAATTCCAACAAAAACAATAAATAAAAAAGACACTCTGTTTGTTTTTCATTAAGGCTCCCGCAGACAGGTGCGTCGCGTTCCTGGTAGAACAATTTCGAAAGAAATCGTTCTACTTATATTGCGTAGCGTTGTCGCATCACGCCTTTCTGCGGGTGCCTCTAAACAGCAATGAGATCTTAGGTAGACTATCAGCTGTTATGCTTCTTCTTTCGAAAAAAAAGAAACAGCCAGCCGTTACGCTCTGTTATGCAAAGATTTCTAGACCAGAATAAAAGAACCAACATAACTCTATTTACTTTTCAAATTCCGAATCTTCATTCGGCCAGTAGTTGGAACTACAGGTCATTGATACAACTGTCTATGGTTTATTTTAAAATGCATTTAAGACTCTATGGTGCTAATGACTATGAAGGCCGTACTTTGACTGTGTTTGTCTATATTTTTAAAATTATTTAGATACCTGTTGTGTGTAAAAATGAAATTAGCGGTACCTTATGTGAGGTCGACTGTGTACTCTAAGGTTAAACGAATTTTCGAGGGGTACTTTAGAATAATCTTTGACAAAATAATTTTGGACATCAATATGTTAGTCGTTGTATGTCGTTCTTATACTTTTGGTGCAGTCTTCTCTAGAGTTCTATTTTTCATGAGGGACTTTGGATATTGATTTCAAACTGAAACTCTATCTGATACGTAAAAATTTCGGTGTGTCTTCTGTTCTTTTGCCGAAACTACATTTTATTGTCTTCGCCATCATAATACTCGTATAAATAAAGTCTCATTGTGGAAACGAGCAACCAATCTCCTTTATATGTGGCCAGTGACAATCAATGTGCATGTGTAATTTTATGGTGATTTATTTATTTGAACGCTGTTTTTGTTTTTTTTTAAATGTCGAATTCATCAAACTATAAGGTAAAAAAAATCGAGAGACAACTTTTTAATTTTATTCATGTCACGACTTCACACTTATGCCATGAAACGTCAAAGAGACCTCAAGGACAAATAATAACCTTTAGGGTCTTTGGCCTACCTGGTCACTGGCCATTTCCAAAAACCGTCGAAAGGTCTCATCACAGTCATACTAAAATCCGGTTTCATATATAATCAACTAATGCACTTTTTCGCTAATGTGAACCGACCTTAGAATAGTGCTGTAACTACCATTTAAGTTTAGTCGATTTTTTGTCGAATGTAAAAACTCGATTAATTTCAAAACTAATATTAGTTATGTAAATGACAATTTCCTTGCCAAACCAACAAATAGGCAATTTTAATACAAAATAAATTGAGTTTTTACCGACAAAATAGTTAATACGTACTAAAAAGGCTATAACTGTATTCAACACTAAGGTCTGTGAAATCGCAAGTAATTTTATAGACCATTCTATGAAGACCTCTGCAGTACTCGAGATGAATCATTTTTATTTTAAATATTGAAAAAGGACAGGTCAACATGTCCTGGTTATGTTTGTCTGTTTATTTTATGTTTGTTTGTAAACCACTTATTTAAAGAGGCAGAATCAACGTCATTACCGAGGCAAATAAAGTTATTACTTCCATAGTAGTTATTGAATAAAAATGCATATGAATCATGATTAGGCTTCTCTCCCTCTACAACCTGATCGTTTATCAAGGTAAGTAAAAATCGATTATAAAACTACATTTATTCGTGAAGATTATTAACAATTCTGTCAGTTTTAGAACGAATTCATTACTGAGCAACGTTTTAGAATAAGGCTCTAGCATCACTAATTAACTATGTACCTATATACTTCATTAGAGAGCAGTTGAGAGCAGTAGTGACCCAGTGGTCGTGGGTTCGAACCCAAGCAGGCGCTTTACTTTGTGTAAATAATTTCATCACCACTGCTCTCAAAACGGTGAAGGAAAACATCGTGAGGAAACCGGCATGTCTTAGAACCAAAAAATTCGAAGCCATGTGACATCTACCAAACCGCACTGGGCCCGCGTGGTGGATTACAGTCCACTCCCTCACACAGGAGAGGGAGAGGAGACCTGTGTCCCAGCCAGCCATTATGATACTTCATTAACTCACGCATTCTTCTTATGAGGCTAGGCAGACACTACAGAAAGCCACCTGCTACGATCCTTACATACTCCTTTCGCATCGTTTACGTTCATATATCTGCACGCGAAGCATAACCATAATAGAAACGAGCTTTGTCGATGGAAGAATAGATGAAATGACAGATAAACAACTGTCATTTTCTCTATTCTTCTGTAGACAAAACCCGTAGAAAACCCGTTTCTATAGTTGTCATGCTACGCGTGCTGGTCATACACCGTCGCCGCCCGGTTCCGAGTACTACCGCATCTGATCTTTCTGATTAACTAACTAATTGACCTATAAATCTTCAAATATAAATCATTTCTAAAATTCCCTTTGATGTCCAACATGGCATGTTAGTTACGTTCAACCATTTAATTTTAATTACAACATTGAAACACTTAATTTCTCGAGACACAACAGAAGAAAAATCTGTCATTAATGAGTAGAATTTTCTCTCAAATCAACGACGTATACCTGACTGGTTAATGTGAACATCCTGTCTAACCCCCCGGACGACTTTCGACGCGAGCATTAGATACAGGACGTCAAATGACGAGGCGATTATTGTAATAAAAACGTAATACAACGGTATTTAGAGGTGGGTACTACGATTTGCATTTCCTTTCGATATTTTATGTGTTTTCGTTTTTGTGAGGAGGTCGTAATTAAGTAATAACAACCGCACGGGGCGATCCATAATGTTAAGTTACGCTTGCCGTTGCCTTGCCGCTTGCCGCTTGGTCAGTGGATTGGTGACCATCTTTACATACCGAGACTCCTCTGTGCCTCGAAAAGCACGTTAAGCCGTTAGTCCTGGCTGACATTCGTGAATCTTTGACAGTCGTTACGAGTCGTCAGAAGCCCGAAAGTCTGACAACCAGTCTTACCAAGGGGTATTATTATTCCCAGTAACTGATGCTCCAGTGAGGCAGTTGCTACATGTAAAATACTGGTATTCAGCTGCATCTGGTTAGACTAGAAGCCGACCCCAAAATAGTTCGGAAAATTGATGTGTTTTCGTTTTTGTACGATTTTGCTGTTGTGTTAGAGTTAGAGCATCACAAACAAGATTTTAACTAAATATTATATGTTGTTAATGATAAAAAAAATTTGCTGACCTGACAGACGTTGGCCTTTGGTCTTGAGTTCATATAAAATGGACGTATAGTTTTTTTTCTGAATTTGTAAAGCTTCCCGGCAACTTTTCCAATTTTTGTTTTACTAAAAACCATATTCATCCAACATTTATTTAAAAAAATACACAAATCTGTACAGCCGTTCTCAAGTGATGCGGTTACCACGGAACAGCGTTTCATTTTTATTTATTTACACAGATAAATTAGAATAAGTGTCGCACTCTAAAAAGCAAAACCACCTTTTCTTTTTTGTAATCGCCTAAACTGCTAAAATAATCGACTAGGTATAGATGCGGTTGATCAAGAAACATATACGAAAAATTTCTTTTGCAAATAAATGATTAATGACCATAAGTAAATGGTAAAGTTTGTCATTTGCCACATCATTAGTAATAATACGAATTGCCAGGTGCAAACCTAAAATCCTAAGTGACATTATAATATCATGGAAAAAACGTTATAACGAGAAAAAATAAACAAATTTTAAGTGTCATTAATAAATTATAAATTAAATAAATACTAATTATCTATCGCATTCTATTTTTTAAATATTCAAAATAACATAATTTATTGAGTCGATTTTATAGGTACTTTATCAGTGTGACCAGTGAAAAAAAAAATAGTTGTTATAGTAGATAATTATGTCATGACAACAAAGTCAATGCGCAAGCATGCACAACCACAGGAATAAAAAAATAACTTAATAGACTACCAACCGTCAATTTTTCTTTTATACTCGTATTTCATTAAAAAGCTTATTTATCATATTCTCACATTACATACAAAGAACAATAGTAAAATAAAATATGACTCAAAAGCATTCGGAAGTAAGACTGGACCGGTTGACCATCACAGGTTATAGGCACGAGAATCGATTCACGATATCGATACACTCGATTTCCGATTACCGATACAATCGAATAATGTTGACAGGGGATTAAAATAGTAATTAATTATTGATATGCTGTTTTGTTTATAATGTGACATGTTAGGCCTTCACAGGTCTTCCTTGTACGGTAGCTAGAAACTGGTAATTATTACGTCTTAATTAATAATTAATCAGTCTTTGTAACTGTTTTTTTAAGTGAAAACTTCTTTAAGTTCGTTGAGCACTTTTTGTGTGAACAAAAATCATGGAACTCGCGTCACCGAAGGCTATATGTATCGAACGAAAGACATCAACGCGAGAATCAAAAAGTTACTTAGTTTTCACTTCTATTGGCAGACACCAAAGACTGTCCGATGTTTTTTTTTATCCACCCAACGTGGAAACTCTTGGCCTGTATCTCACCTAATGGTAAGTGATGATCAGGCCGAAGGAGGAGGAAGCGAGCTTCACCCGGTATACTCAACCACAGAGGAACTGGCTATCTTACTTCTAACTGTCAAAACACAACAATGCTGTTAAAATTATTATATGGCGATAGACTTAGGTAACATGGTGGTAGCTAGCCAGGCTGAGTTAGAACAAGCTCTACCACCAACCAAACGGAGCAGACCTCTGGGTCTGGGACTGGTGGTCTAACCACTACACCACAGAGGCGGTAAACTACGAGACGGTAACTGATGCCTATAAATTAATATACCGGTGACGATCAAACAAAAAAACGTCACTCGCGACGGTTGCGATTCCCAAATCAGACGATAAAAAAGTTTGACATGGCTGATCGTGGCCTATAGTTCTCACTGTGGGTCCTGTCAAAGAGAGGGGTAGGTGAAATACATTACGTGGGCCCAGTGCAGTTTGGTTGATGTTATACGTCTTCGAATTGTTGGCTCTAGGACATACTGATTTCCTCACGATGTCTTCTTTTATCGTTTTTAAAGAAAACGTAGAAATCATTGCTATGTACGCATGTATTGCATACTTTTAAAGCCTCATTTTATGGGCAAATAATACCATATCACAACATTTAATAGGCACAAAGGCCGTAATGACCACAAACACGTTATCCACATGTCATTACCTATATTATTAACAAGCAATAAGACCAATTTCAAAGCGGAAATTGGCAACCAATCACCAACAACCAATAGGCCAACATCACGTAACAGCAGTACACCAACATTGGTTACGAAAACATTTTTTTTAACCTAAAAAACCTTCGAGTTTGATCTTGGACTGGATTAGAAACATTTTGTCATTGTAGTTCTCGTGTCACGTGGACATTAGGTAATTTTTAGCTGGTATACATAATTCATTGCAAAAACTTTATACACCTTACCCCATGAGAATAAAGGTGGTTTTCGTTTAGCATTCTCAATGGGTCCGAGTTTAAGTGTCTAGCTTAATTGCCAAAGCATGTGTGTGCATTTTTATTTTGTGTTTCATTACGTAAGTCTGTTTTGTTGTGTTTTATCTGATAACGGTGTCTGGGGCTGTATGAGCGATGAAAGATAGGTGGGAAGTCTGTGAAGTTCCGGGTACTTATCTTTGAAATTGATTCTATGATCTTTGTGGGGGAGATGAAAAGAAGCATGCATTCATGCATTGATTTTCATTACCGATGGGGAGTTGTCTTTTGCATCTTCTTCAATTATCACCGTGACAGTACATTTTAAATTCAATGGTAGATACTGAAACTTGATACTTAATTATTTAGTTGTAAAAATTTCCGTTATAGGCATATTCACCATAGCCAAAAAGGGGTTTTTTTATGAAATGACGTCTATCGGTTGGCAGCACTGAGAGGTCAAGTCCGGGCATCTGTCAAAAGTGTCCAACCGCCGATATTTTCTTTAGTCGCGAATGATGAACGTCATCATATATTTTATATTCACTGTCGAAATGGAAGAATCTCTTGGCAAAGTGACGCGTAAGTGGTGGCGTGAATTTTCATGAAAACCCTATTTTTTTAAAGTATTTTATACCACACTGACTCCAGTAAGTAACTCTTTTCTCAGACGACCTTTTTCACTTGGCTGAACGAAAGGGGCGGGTCTTACGTGACCAGCAGACCAAGAAATAGTGTTACTAGATCAAGGGTTGATAACCGTTTCAACCAATAGGCTAAGTATCATTAATAACAGAAATTGTCTATGTCCAGATTTTTTATTTGCAGTGTGTTTGATGTAAGGCATAATGTTAAAGGAGGAGTCAATCAAAGACATAGGCAAGCAGGCAGCAGGCAGGTCGACGACCTCGAAGCCAGTACTCTTGGGCTGATGCCATATTGGATTTTTTTATTAAAAAATATTAATAAAATCGTAATGAACCTTTACAGATTTGAAATGGAAGGCAAAAATATTACGAGGTACAATGCTGTTAATCAAATTCATAAGCAAAGCATAATAATTACACATTCACCACTTATCATGCAAATCTATCATTTATTAATATTCTTTGTACTTCATCTCAAGCATGCGTCCATCTTGTGATGCTGTTGACGTATAAGTGTCATGGCGTCGACCGCCATATTGACAAGACATAAAAAGTGCAAATGTACCTGCATATTTATTACCTTTTTGAACCCCTACTCGACCTGTCGTACATCCTATGAATATTGAAATTATAAAAAGATCAGTACAAGTTATAATTTTACGTCTATCTGTCTGTTTGTAAAGTTTTTACAGCTAAACTGCTGCGCTGATTTCGATAAGATTTGCCATAACGGGAGCGGTTCTTTTCATAAGATCTTTTCACGGAATTTACACGTCGACACATGTTAAGCTGGGCTAGTTTTCAAGCTAATCAGATGAAGCTTAGTAAGGCGGAAGTCACTGTTAATAAAGCTCCAAATCTGAATTACAGGCAAGCCTCAATGCCCTTCGATTAGCTCGGCTCGCTCTGTCGGTCGGTCAATCGATTGTCACACTTATCGACCTTCAGACTGACCGTTAATACTGCCATTGTTTGACAACTAGCAACTATTTCGATAATTTCATAAAATCAAGTTTTTGCATCTTCGTTTAGCATTGTAGTGTTATATTCGATGATTTATAATGCAGTGACACGTGTAGGCTGTGACCTTTGAACAGCGGACAGCTTGATATTATTCTTATTATTTTACTGTAATTTTTTTAAATTGTTATTGTTTGACGTTAAAAAGTGCCTATTTGAAATAAACGACTTGACTTTAACTTTGAACTTCGCCCGCGTGATTTATTTATAAATTATAGCCTATGTACTAAGTGATTAATATAGCATTCTACTGGTGATTTTTTTTTATCGTTCTAGTAGTTTTTGAGGTTATTAATTACAAACAAACATACAAAAAATCTAATCTTTTCTCTTTATAATATTAGTTTAGACAATGTATCTATTCAATGTGTAATAGTTTCTGTTTGTTCGCTTAATGGAGATCAAATACTGAGTAACTCACATCCATCATCCAAGGTTTTCCGTCACCTTTGGAAGATCGCAAAGCACTTGAGGTACAACTTGAAATTTTTTAAATTCTTGGTGTTGACTGGCCCAGTCCGGGGCAGCGGAAGTCGCATTTGCACTCGCGCGACGCGAGTGTGCGAGGAAAAAGCGGGGTAGTTTTAGTCATTAAGAGTCTGATAGACCCCTCTGCCCACCCCAGAGCAGAGGACATCCATAAGGAATACCACTCCGACAAAAAAAAAACAAAAGAAGTTGACTGGTACAAATCGTCACGTAAGGAAAAAGCGTTATGCTTGCCCCCGCCATGGGACATTCTTTCCCTCTCTGTCTCTTTCTATTATATACGAGGGTTTGTAAGTGCGACTATCGCGTAAGGCACTTCGTTCGTGAGGGGGTTCCCCCGACCATACAATAAAAAAAAAACTCTTAGCAATTATAGGTCTAGTAAAGTTGGCTTAAAAGCAGAAGGGTCGTTTTCCCAATGGTCAGCAAAACGTAAGCTGCAGAGAAATATAACCTCAATTACCTGGCTTAGAACTTGGACTTGGACTACCTCCATAAGTTATAAAAGACCTCGAGTCATTGGAGGTCAAAATCGCCTGGCCAGTCGATTTATTACAGCTAGAGTCTTATCCTTAAATAACTTACCGCTACTTTGTATTTGTAAAATAATGTGTGTCCTTACCTGAAATGACAAAATATCTCATTAATATAAATAAACAGGTATAAGTCCTAGACCTGTAAGAATCTAGACACCATAAGTTGACGCGAAGGCTTACATCAATCATCTCTAGCACTGAAAACAGGAAAATTCAATACCTGTATTATTAATTTGTGCAAAAAAGACTAAAATGGATGCTAAAATGTTGAAAGTAGGTACTACAATATTGCTATCCAAAATGTACAGTGGCAGATAACATCGTCTTTAATAATTGTGCTGAAATTAACATAAGGGAGAAGTCAAAATCCGGCCATTTCCCGACCTTGACCGACCATTAACATAACCTCAAAATGATTCAGTCATCAAACACATTATGTAGGTGCTCATGCATATTAGCAATATTCAAACAAATTGGTCAACATTCACATACCAAACCATACAGGTCATTAACCCCACAAATAATTCAGTTCTTCCTGCCCATGCGCAGAATTCGGCAATGTTCGTGCAATCCGCCATTTTGTTTCACACCTGTCAATATTGCGTGGTTTACGCAGGATTGTGAAAAAGTAGTGCAATGTCGGGTAAAGCTGAGAGCTAAATGTTGGAGTTGCAAGTGCCCAGCCACGCGTATAGCGCCTGGTGCACAATAGAGCAAATAAAAGAATCGTGAGATTTGTCTACGTTCACTTCTATAGACTGCACTAAGAAAGCCGTTTAATGTGATTGTTTGTTGAAAACGAGTTTCTTTAAATCACGAAGTGTGACCTAATATTACCTGCCGATCTCACCATCAAAGCTTAGGTGAAGTGAGCAAGATAATATTGACAGCTCACTTCACTTAAACGAGTATTACTCTACACTGAATCAGGATCCCTAAACCCTTAATAAAAGAGGTGTAATAAGAGTAAGGGTCCCTAATTGGGTTGTGCTCCGTTAGTGCTCCCTTAGTTCAGGGCCCTGATTCAGTGTAGTGTAATACACGTTTTAAGTTTTCATGGTGAGATTTTTACAGAATCTATCGGCTATAGTTTAGTGTGCTTGGCAAGAACATTTTACCTATAGCAACCAACCACGCCCACAATTAATGGATTTTTAACGCTACAGTTCATAAACCAATTCAAATGTTCCTGAAAAGGTTGTTAGCTTGTGGCTTGACCTTTGTTTTCCGACTCCCATCCCATCTTTTTGCTGTTTTTAGTCCAAGTCCACGTATTTAGGAAAATACTGAGAAACTGGACAGTTAGACAGAAAATATAGTGAAGTGATAAGGGCATTTAAGTGTATTTAACATTTTACCAGTAAGGCGAACCTAAATATCTCAATTGTACCACAAACCGCACCTCAACCAAACATTTTCAACTCCGAAATATAAACCACTCTATCCCTTACTCCTTCCACAATAAAACACATAATAGCCTAAACACCTGTCTGGTCTAGAAAGGTGCAGTTCGAACCATGACCTGCAGGCCCTAGTTCCATTTCCTCGTCGCGGTCCAGCTCTCTCGGCCTTGCGATAAGGCCGGGAGGCCGACGACGAGAGATGACTGATAGATTAGGAGTGATGATGATGAATGATATTTATTACAGCAGGTACTTTTATAGATGTATTGAGAAATCAATAACGTATTAAGCTTGTGTTCTCCGAACAGGCCGACCCCGAATTCCGAAAGTAAGAGTTTTTAGAACACCCACATTTCAGCCAGGCATGGAACTGCCATATATATCAATCTGCCTAGCCTTTTCCCAACTACGTTGGGGTCGGCTTCCAGTCTAACCGGATGCAGCTGAATACCAATATTTTACACGGAGCGACTGCCTATCTGACCTCCATAACTCAGTAACTGGGTAATACGATACCCCTTGTTATAAGACAAGTTGTCAGACTTTCAGGGTACAGACGACCCGTAACAACTGTCAAAGATTCCACGAATGACAGCCGGGACCAACGGCTTAACGTGCTTTGCGAGGCACGAGGTATGGGACTACAATATTACTAGAAAAAATTTAAAGAATGAGGCAACTGCCACTGATCGGGCACAATATTTTTAGTCAGACTCCAAGCAGCTGCCCTGCTGACCATAGGTGAAAAAAACTCAGAAGAATTTGAAGTCCAAGGGTAAAATATTGTGAGCCTTACAAAGAACGACAACTTTGAAGAAATAGCCATAGTAGTTTTGAATTGATCTGTTCAAAGTAGTCCGCCTCCCAACGGAAGTAACACATGCCTCAGCCATCGTATAGCTAAGACCAAGATTAGTACTGATTATACCAGCTTAGCTATTTGTTTCGAGGAGCTGTCAACTCATTATCACGGTTAGATGCTGTCTGATAAGGCATTGTTAATTTGTTAAGCACGTTTTGTTAAATGGATGAGGAAGTCAATTTGTCGGCGGAAGGCACAGAGAAAATTGTATTTATAGTAACTATAAGTACTCAGGAGAGAGGTTTGTGGCCAAGTAATAACAGCCGCACGGGTCGATCAATCAGGTTAAGATACTCTTGCTGAAGTTGGTCCGTGGATGAGAAATCATTCTTACATACCAAGACCCTTTCCCTTTAACCTTTTTGGCACAGCCGTGAGGCACACACTTATTTTATAAAGATTATTTTGTTGTTTTTTATTTTTTTTGTAATTTGTGTTTCAAACGTTTTTTTTCTTTTCTTTCTTTCTTTCTTTCGTGCCTCGGAAAGCACGATAAGCTGCAAAGCAAAGTTCCACGAATGACAGCCGGGACCAACCGGCTGTGTCGGTATCGTATTACCCAGTAACTGGGTTGTGGAGGTCACATAGGCAGTCGCTCCATGTGAAATACTGGTACTCACCTGAATCCATTTAGACTGGAAGCCGAGCCGACCCCAACATAGTTGAGAAAGGGTTAGGCAGATGATGAAGTACTCAGAATTAGAGTAGGAACAACATTAGAAAGGATTAATATAGTAGGTAAGAAAGAAAGAAAGAAAGAAAGTAAACATGACGCAAAAAAAAGAAATAGAATACGAATAAAAACAATTTGGGGGAAAATATGCGTCACATCCACGCAAAACGGCCATCGCTCAGCATAAAGCTGCGACTCCATACGAGACAGAGCCCCAGCGCTGGTTTTCAGCGACAGCCGGCGTTGACGGTACAGGGTACAGAAGGCCGCACTTCAGTGGTAACACCTTCAGCTGATCTAGCGTAGTACGGAGTTTCAATAGAAAGAAGGCCAGGTCTTCCTGATTGTCTATGCAGTAATTAATAGCTACAATGATCAAAGACAAAATAAATGGGAATATTGGCACTATCGTCAACTTTGGCGGAAGGTTTTTTTGTAGGGTATCTCGTAGCAGACCTCTGAGGTCATAACTTCTTAACCGGGCCATCCCGTGGCTGCCTAAAGCTTCTAACTTAAAGCCTCCAGCCAGGGGCGTAAAACTAACTTATACCTATACTAGGCGAGAGCTCGCTAAGGGCACCCTCTGTGGGGTACGAACCTCGGCTTAGGGCGTCGCTGGGGGGAGGACAGCAAGATGGGACAGGCTGGATCAAACATGGGAAATTATTGGAACGAAGTTCCCTTTCGCGCGTTGCGAAAGGGGGCTAGACGGAAAAAAATGGGACCAAAAGTTGTAACGACTCTTTTAATTTTTTATTATAACGCCATCTGTGAGCGACCACAGGTACTAATTAGTGGCATGCCTTTGTGAGGTTCATTTTTTTTATTATAACGCCATCTGTGAGCGACCACAGGTACTAATTAGTGGCATGCCTTTGTGAGATTTATTCCATAACTTCGTTCCATCCGGGTGTCCCTTGACACCTCTCAGCTTTTTTATTATCAGGGGAATTTAAAGCTACAGAATCAGCTTTGACGCGGGCTGGCCCATTGTCGAGCAAGGGTCGGGAGAAAGGATTGGTGAACATTAACAGTCTTTTATAACTCACTACAGGGCTTATGCTATCTCCCTTTTACACTATTCTTCTCTCTCTCGCAATAATTAATTCTGTCCAAACACACTATAAATACTTTACATAATTATTTCAACAAATATGTTTTGTTAGTATCAATTCACCGAAAGACATTACTATAATTTAGATTATGCACTAGGCGTTGGACCTTGCATATCAAAGGTAAGGCTAGGTACACAACTACACATTCCTGCGCGTCGCCATTTGTACAAAACCTCATTACGGGCTAGACGTGTCAGACATCTTAATAACTGGGTAGACACATGTAGTTACTAGGTATTACATGCCGAAACTATGTGGCGAATGATAGGCGAGGTATCCAGGAAAAAACTACAATTTAATGCTGACGAAGTAAAAAATAAAATATTTCATGTAGCTCAGAACTAACCAGTTTACATAGGTTATGTCATCTGACTAATTACATTTTATTAATAAAATGAGGTTTTAGGATGATACGTATACGAGTCCTTCATAATGAAAATAAAGATTTCTCTCAGAATTCTATCTTTCAAAATCCTAACTTCTTACCACATAAATATCAATTATTAGACCAATTTTACCAAAAAAACTTTAGCTACCTATCTAATGAAATACTGATGAGCCAAAAAATAAATAAATAAGTAAGTAAGAGACACAAATGATTCGTTCTATTCACCTACATACATTAATATAACATTATACCACGTTCCAGTTCATGTATTGATGCATGATACATCACTAACTGGTCCAGAACTGTCAGTTTGAAAGTCATAAAACGTCAAATTGAAGCGTGACCCACGCATGTTTGCGCAAACTTATGAATATGCAAAAACACAAAAGTTTTTCATTTGATAGTTGGTACACATGCTATGATAATTTTTAGAGCATTCTTTTTGGATTATCATTACGAAATAAACTTGATCTAATGAATACTTGTTCCATTCCAAATAAAGATCTCTAAGGAGAAAGAGACCTTCTAATTATGTGCTATATACATTATTAAACCTTTTTGGTTTCTTACTTTCTGACCTTTTCTCACAGTTGGTCGTCAGTAACTAAGCTAGGCCAACCCGGCTAAATGGGATAGGTTAGGTTAGAACTGTGACAAATAGTGCGCGAGCCGAGCGAGCGAAGCAGTGACAGCGGCCGACGAGCGCTACATCCAAGTTGGTCGCAGTTACTGGACTGTTAAGTATCCCTAAATAGGAATCAATTAAAGTTCACAAAAAGAACATAATTAAAGAGTGTTTAATAATATTTTTAGGAAAGCCAAGAAGAATTATACAGGTATCCTTATTGTGGAAATAAGGTTCACATATCATCTCGCACTCATGCAAAGCTTGTCGCGAATCAAGATGATAAAATTGACATTCCTCCGTAAAAACATGCAAAGGTAATTTAACAGCGAAACAATAAATCTTGTTTACACTCCCGGAAAAAGATAAACACTTAGGACGTTTTTACACACAACTGACCCGAAATTCGTGTACGGACATAAGGAAACATATTATTGAACAGATTCTTATACGAATTACTGTACTGTAAATTGCAACTGTTTAAGGGTTTTCCAAAGACAACAAAAGGATAAGTATTTCAAATAATGCTACGCTTGGTAACTAGTCTGACTTGGGGCGACTAGAATCAATTTTATTTATTTTTTGTAAATTTTGACGTTAAAAAGTGCCTTTTATGTGCATTGAAATAAATTATTTGACTTTGACTACTGCAACGATCATCATAATTGATTTGTTTACCTCGTCAAGGATTCAAAGATCTAATAAAAGTGACCTGGCACATGTCAATAACAAGGAATATGGTGCACCGGTGAGACGATACCGGTCTACATCATAAAATTCGGTTTCTCACCCGGATGTGTACAACCGCCCTTACCCAACTAATGTTGACATTTTTGGGATAAACAAATCAGTTCTCCGAAACAATTTTATTGGCCAATTATTATTTTAAACACCTTTGGCTGTAACGGATCTTCTGCGGTCAATATTTCGTCATTACCTTTTATATTTGAACATTTATATTCCGTAGTTCAAAGGATTTCGCGAACTTATAAATTACGTCTGAACAGATTCTCAGAAAACTAAAGTACGAAACTGGTTTCACAGATAAACTACATAATTCTAGAGGTGATATTAATTAGTCTAGTTCGAACAACACCTGTGTTTGTGGGAAATGAACTCATTTGTTAATGGAGTCTGGTCGTTCATGGGGGTCAGTAACACCTTAACATGTTTTAGTTAATGCGGTTTCAATGACAGAAATCCTTCTTGGACTAGCCTTTTCAAGGGGATCGGCTACTAGTTTGACTAGATGCGAACTGCATAACAATATTTAAAAAAAAGTGACTTCTAAAATACCTCAGTGATCCTTCATTAAATCTGACTAGGTTTCCGCACGTCATTTTCGGGTGACCACTGAAAATGAGCGTCATGCTGACTGGAAGCCTTCTTGTCACACTCATGAAGTCATGAGTGTCATGACATGCCAGCAGCTACCGACTATTTTGTGCTCGTGATTATAAATGTATGGTGGATGAATGATGTAGCGGTTACACCGCCACATACGAACTACGCAGCAAAGACATGACGTCACACAATTCCTGCAACTCGCAGTTAAGAGTTTACCCAGCGAAAAACATAGATAAGACTATCAACCGAAATCAACTTACGGGCAGTTGCCCGCCAGACACAACACCCGTCTGGCCGGAGGATTCTCCCTTTTCTAATGAGGATGAGTGAACTTTACACCCTGTTCTTCATACCTCTAAATATGAAATGTAGATCTATTGAGTTTTATTTTTCCTTGAGTTTTACTCGAATTAATTATCTTTTTGTATGCACAGGTTTCTGTGACAAATAAAGTTATTTTTCTTTATTTTTTTCTTCATTCCTTGTGTCACAGATAATATAATACTACGTACAGATACCTAATCCCATACAAAGAAATGAGACCTCCCTAGTCGGGCTATTGACTGGCTAAATGTACTACAGTGAGTAAAACGACGATGACAAACTGAGTAAAACGCCATCTATTGCAAAGAGCCCTAAACAAAAAGGTTTTATCTTTTTTTGTTGAAAATACGAGATTTATGAGTAACAATAGATAAATCAGCATACAAGGAAGTTTTGATTTTTACTAATCTTACTTCAGCCAAAATCTTCCGTTTATCGCTTTTTAGTGACTGTTAATTTCATATTGTTACCTATGCTGCCATCTATGATCTTTTTTCAAGATTAATTATAATTTGTTCGAATTGGTACCCCATGCTTGTGTGCATCAAATTGGTAATTGTTCTAAGATGCATTTTGCAACTACTAGGCCTATCGCATAGCCGAGAGCAAAATAAAAACCTACCAGCCTTATTTCTACTCTGAAACTTACACTGAATGTGAACATATCATAATAGAGTACCTAATCTAATAAGTGTTTTACTTCTGAGTGAATATTCCATTCCCAAGATCACGAATTAGCAAAATAATATTAATAATAATTATTTATGTTAATTTGTTAAATGTGTTTCTGTGCCAAATAAACATTTTTCTTTCTATTACTGATTGGAGTTTAATTTTATTTGCATACATAATCATAATCAGCCTATAATGTTCCCACAGCTGGGACACAGGCCTCTAGTGGTGGGTCGTTGTCGAATTTTTCGCGGACGAAACGCAACCGTTTTCGAGACGACGAAAACGGTTGCAAGAAACGGTCGTCGTTGCAACTGGTTTGAAGACGAAGAATAATTGCGTTGCCGTCTTTTCGACGTTCTCGTCGTTGTCGTCTTTTCGACGTTCCCGACGTTCTCGTCGAGTGAAATAGTTGCAGTTTCTTAGTTTCAACTTCAACTATCAACGATTTAAAATGTGTGAATGGTTTAATTCCAAGAAATAGCATTATCGACTGTATGTAAAAAGTGAACTTTATATCAGTGATATAAAGTTCACTTTTTATTGTAAGGACTGTTTTGCAAACAAACGGAACGAGACGCATTGACAACTGGTAATATATTATCGACTCTATATCATTGGTATAAAGTTCACTTTTTATTGCAAGGACTGTTTTGTAAACGACGACGACGAACGACGAGTGACTCGTCGTCCGTCCGTCTACTACTTGTCGCGTTCCGTTCGGTCGTTCGAAGACGACGACTCGTCTACTCGTGTTGTTCCGTTCGTTGAATCATTTATCATTGCGTTCTCGACTGTATTTTCAAAGACGTAAAATAAAGAATCGCACTGAATAATTCGAAGACTGGTTTGTGCAACGAAGACTGTTTGAACCCAGGACGTAAAACGGTTCCATCGTCGCAGAACATAAAACGGTCTTTGGAAACGGTTCGTCGTCGCAACGCCCACTCCTACAGGCCTCCTCTCTGGGAGAGGGAGTGGGCCATAATCCACCATGCGGACCAAGTGCGGGATGGTAGACATGCCGGTTTCCTCACGATGTTTTCCTTCACCGTTTTGAGAGCAGTGGTGATATACAACAATTTTATTTAAATCCGCCTGTCAGAGTTTGAACCTACAACTCGTAAATCACGTTAATTACCACTGGGCCACCACTGCTCTATTTTTAACCGACTTCCAAAAAGGAGGAGGTTATATGTTCGACTTTATGTATGTTTTTTTTTTTTTTATGTATGTTCATCTTTGTATCATCATCATCAGCCTATTAATGTTCCCACTGCTGGGACACAGGCCTCCTCTCTGTGAGAGGGAGTGGACTGTATTCTACCACGCGGGCCCAGTGCGGGTTGGTAGATGTCACATGTCTTCGAATTTTTGGTTCTAAGACATGCCAGTTTCCTCACGATGTTTTCCTTCACCGTTTTGAGAGCAGTGGTGATGAAATTATTTACACAAAGTAAAGCGCCTGCTTGGGTTCGAACCCACGACCTACAACTCGTAAGTCGGGGCCGTTACCACTGGGCCACTACTGTTCTCATCTTTGTATAGGTATATAATAATAAGTCAGTCCCTATTCTTGTCATTTCACACCCCTTCCAATATCTATCTCCTCTGTTTGTTTTACATACGAAACTTTGCGCATCTGCTACGAAATATCAACTCAAATCTACCAATATTTCACAACAACTTGAACATACCGCCAACACCAAAATAAGCTACTTAAAGCTCCAACATTTACGATGCGCAAGAGTTGATTGATTCGCATATTTATTACCCAACGTGTCGTTACCTCTTTGAGCCCGATTTACGATGTGAATCGTAAAAGTATATATTTTAGGATTTTGGACACTTTAAAAATTTTGTATTTTGTGTTACTCTTGTAAAAAAAAAATCCAGTGTTTTTCCATAACTTCCTTCTGGAAATTTTTGTTTCATCTCGCCATTTAAATCAATTATTAATTCACGGTTACAATTCCCTAATTAATTTGATGAATATACCTATTCATCAAATTAATTTAAAAAGTGTATTATTTTGCGTCATGACATAAACGGGGATTTTTATCAACGGATTTATGTAAATTTTATGGTTTTCCGCTCTAATATTAGTATTGGTTTCCCCTATACCTACAATTTCTTATGTTTCATAGTATGTAATTCCGTAAATAAAGATTATTATTCCTTCCTTTTTTAAATAAAACTATATTTAGACTCATCTATATAGGTACTAATATAAAAAAACACATAACTGAAAAGAGAAAAACAAGCATTATAATCTATAGAATTTTGGTATCGCAGGCGGCAGGCGGGGACAAACTAATAACCGGAAATATGGTGTAAGTTTTGTTTGTCCCCCCGCCTGCGATACCAAAATTCTATAGATTATAATGCTTGTTTTTCTCTTTTCAGTTATGTGTTTTTGCAGTCGGGTTTTTTGTTTTTTTAATAATTTTCTTTATTTCAAGCTTTTTAGTTTTATTAATATATCTAAATTTGGAATTGACTCATTACTAGCTTTTATTTGATACCAATATTGTTATATTTCATTAAAAAAAAAACCTTCCCCTCCCTTTTTTTTATATAGCCTATGACACTCCTACAATTAAGACGAATCTAACGACACCTCATATGTTCAAATCCATCAAGCCGTTTAGGCTACAGAGCGTGCCAAAGAAATAGACATACATACATACATACATACATACATACATATATACATACATACATACTCTCGAAAAACATTACCCTCCTTCTGGGGCAGTCGAGTAAAAAGTCGAAGACTTTGTTTGTTTGAACGCGCTAATCTCAGGAACTCCCAGTCGAATTGAAAACTTCTTTTTGCATTTGATATCATAGCACAGTTCTTGAAGAAGGTAACGCTATTTTAGGTACATCACGCTATGTCATCCGAGTGAATAGAAAAATTGTTTGGAAAATCCAAAAGTGCACGCCTCATACTTATCACTCATTCATAAACGAAAAAGAAATTCAAAACATAGTTTAAAAATGAACATTTTATCACTTTCATGAAGTCGTAATGTCAACGACTGACAAAGATATTTACTTGGCGGTTGCTAGGCAACTTCAAGTCAAAGGTTGGAAATTTTTAGTTAAAGATAGTAAATTAGTAAGGTAGTAAATTTTTAGTTATATTTTAGTTAGTATTTTATTAATTATAATTAAACTACTTTGAATAAAAGAGCCATTTTCAATAGGGTTCCTTCTACGGCTGAAACGAATGTATAAAAAAAATTGACTCAATTAATTGATTTTATCGCAAGCTACAATGTTTTCAGGGTTCATAAATTGACGGGCAGGAATTCTTTTTCAACTTTTTTTATGCTTTTTCCATTTCTGCTGCATTAAATCAATTGTTAAAAAGTACAGTATTAATCTCCATTTAATCATCTATACAATGGTATATAAGTAGTAAGTAGGTTCTGTGTACTAGCAGGAGTGTAACAATAAAAACAGTTACAGAAATGGGGCAAAAAAAAATTTTCGATCGTAGAGCACACTCTAATGCTTCGCATTACGAGTCGTGCAAAAGGCAGAAAGAACTTTAAGCCAAAACGAAGAGAGCGCGCGATGCGACGCTACGCGGTGGCTGAAATTTCACGCGGACGAAGTCGCGGGTAGAAGCCAGCCTTTACTAAAGTTTAAACTAAAGTTATACATAGCTGCATCATTGAGTTTTACCTTAGGAATTTTCCCAGTAGCAGCCGGGAGTTGGGAGTTGATAGAAATAGGCTCGCCATGGGACTTAAACATACTCGTAACTGGCGAACTGTGGGTATACTATAGGCACGCCTCTGTCTAACATTTCAGGAAAACAGGCGTGATTTTATGTATGCAATCATTACAGAAGTATCAGGTGGTTAGATATCATCATTAATGTAATTGTACACTCTGATAATAATCTGAGTCAATCTGCCTAGCCTTTGCCCAACTGAGTAACGACTGTCAAAGATCTACAAATGACAGTCGGGAACAACGGCTCAGCGTGCTTTCCCCACGACGACGAGACCCCTCCGTGCCTCGGACGGAGGGGTCTTGGTATGTAAAGCGTCACTCATCCACGAACCGACCGCAGTAAACGTAGCTTAACCCTTGATCGAACCATGAGGCTGTTATTCTTTAGCCCCTCCCCCCTCCCCCCTTGATCATCAATCAGAGTGTAGACATCAAACTGTGATGTGATAGCCTGGTAGTGTGAGCAGACCGACGGGACTGCCAAATCATAGTCTCGAGTTCGACCCACCTAGCACCTCGTGACTTTTCGAATTCATGTGCGTATTGTAATTATCACTTGCTTCAAAAACGGTGAAGGAAAACATCATGATGAAACCGGCATGCCTGAGAGATATTTCTCGACAGCATGTGAAGCCAAGTCGGAGGTCCATTGTTGGCATAAAAACTGACACCAGGTTAATCACTAACAACACGAAAAAGAAAGATTAATCCATAGTAAATAACCCATAATCCAACATTGACAAATAGTAGCATTAACTACAACGGTTAATAAGAAATGGTCGTAGTCAATGGAACTTTGCATAACTGTAAGCCATGCATCTAAGAAGCTAAAAATGGTCACCAAAAGACCCAGGTCAACATCCTCTACGAGTATTAGAGACCTAGTTGCATTACATTAGAATTGAAATTACCAAACAAATAGTATTTTTTTGATTAATGGTTTTTTAAACCACAATAACGGTGTCTTAAGTTATCCTCTTGAACGTCAAAGAGGTCAATATACTGGATAAAACTCTTTGATATATTTTTGTACATCTATGATCTATGATGCGAAGGTTTAAAAACATGGATGCGTCATAATGGTCAGGAAAAAACATGCGACTTGAAACATATTATAGCTATTCCATTGATCGAAGATAATACATACATGTGTGTGCATTTCTTCATTTATAAACTCGAAATAATATGAATTTCTGTGATGGAATTACTTTTACCCTGAAATTCACTTCCATTACTGGACGTGGTTTCGTGGTGATCACTGCTCGTGGCTTCTCTTTATGAGAAGAGGCCTTTACCATCCAGTGAGACAAGAATTGGTAGGTATTATTATTACTTATTTATTTAGAAAGACATATTATTCAGTTATATCTCATTATTTTTAACGATGTTATAACTTTTTAATCCAATCGTTAATTTCAAAGCAAAACTGTGCCTGACTCTCGATCAATTACATGTTAATGATGATTTAATGACAGATTAAAGTTAACGGCATTTTTTCCCATTATTATGGGAGAATAAATATCACATTAAAAACTATATGACAGGTCATTATCGGGTTCATATGTCAACGCACTAACATTTTATAAGCCAATATTAACGGCATGGTTACTGAACATAATCTAAAGATGATTTGTGACTAAAGCGAACTGCCCACTAAATTAAATCTGTGGGCAAAAGAAGACGTCATGAATGGACTTCAGTTTCAAGAAAAGACGAACAAGGGAGAACTCCATGCAGTTTTGAGTGGAAGCAAAGCATTGCTAAGGACAATAGATGAAGAAAAGAAAGTGACAATATATAAACAAAGGCAATTTTGGCTTACTTATCACATACATACAATACATATTACTTTGAATTAATTATTTAATCAGCACTGCTCATAAGACGGTGAAGAAAAACTTCGTGAATAAACCAGCATGTCCTAGAGCCAAAAATTTAAAGACATGTGACATCCACCAACCTGCACTGGGCCCCCCTGGGGGATTATGACCACCCCCTCTCACAGACAGGAGGCTTGTGACCCAGCAGTGAGAAAATTATAGGCTGATTATACTATGGTTATCACATTACAATATAAAACGACTACATTACGAGGGAATGTTTCGATTTCCTGCTTTTAAAGTTGGCAAATATACATAGTACAGATAAACCTCAACCATTAATTATTATTCTCAGGTTTAAAATAACGACCCGCCGATATTGACCCCACCAGTCACCGCTGCCATAAATAAAAATATGCAAATGTTTAAGGAAAATTTGAAAACCCAGGTCCTGACGTATGAGATACACATTAATTTGATATAATTTAGAACGATTCTCCTGATATAAATATTACTGAAGATTTATTTGAAGATATTGGTATATATTTTTTAATAAACGGGGTAAGACATTTTGAACAAACTATTGTATTGACAGGTGATATATTTCGTTTTGATAAATGTAACATATGATATTAGGGACAAAGACCGTGAGAAGATATTACACGAAGACCTAAAAATATGCGATAATATAATACGTGTTACAACTGTTTAACTGAAAATGAATTAATGTAAAAAACGTTTTTTTAGTAACATACGTACCACATCTAGATAAAACATTAGCAGAGCAAAGATTGTTTGAAATATCTAGCATACGGGCCCCACTAAAAATATTTTTAGGGCAGGTGCTGTTCTAGGCAAGTCGAGTATAAAATTGCATGACAATTCATATTTCAGTATCTACATGGTCCACCGAACTGTGATCAGGTGAAAATAGATAAGCATATCGTCCAGATATACCAACGTTGTATAACATTCTCGAGGCTGTGAAAATACAGAAAACGAATTTTCCCAGATATGAGACCTAGCTAGATCGATTTTTCGCCCCCGTAAACCTCTATATTGCAACTTTCATCGAAATCGTTAGAGCCGTTTTCGAGAACGTGAATGCAAATGTATATATAAATAAACATTGCTCATTTAACTCTTCCTGCTATATGATGGTATGTCAAGCCAACAGAACCTTAGACTATTCCATACCCTTCGATCAAATGACAGTTTCATAAAAAATGATAGGTCTAAATACCATCACGTCTTGTTTCCCCAAAGGGTTGGGCATAGTACATCCACATTTCGCCAGTTATGTTTAAGTCCCATGAAATAGGGGGCGAGCCATTGCCATCAACCGGGCACAAATCTAGACTCTGGGCTGCTACTGAGAAATTCCAGATAGAAAAACCCAATAACACTTTGCCCGACCAGGGAACCGAGCCCATGACATCATGCTCAGCAGTAGCGCCTGCGACCACAAGTCCCACGAGGCAAATCATTCGAGAGAATCATAGGGCTTCTCGTAAGTTTATCAAAAGATGGAAAGTTTTCAGATTCTCTAATCTACACGAGTCTCAATTTTTAATTAATCCACACACTTCCCACACAGGTCACTGAACGGTCTCAGGTTCATATTAAAATGATATATATTATTCATAAGACAGACTGCTCGCTTTGCTTCTAATTTAGTATTAAATCAGTTTGGAGTTATAATCTCATTGGACTCATTCATATCTCGCTCTACTCCTATTATCGTAAGAACCTTATTAATAATTCATAATTCAACTACATTTGTTATTATTTTTTGTTCATACGCATCGGTGTTTAGCATAGTATCTTTAGTTGCTATAGCAACATATGTAAATAGGACACTATTTATAAGTGAGGCAGGTCAAATAAAGCTTTTTTTTCTTCGACTTGAAAATCCTAACAGAGTGGGTTGAATAAAAATATTAATGGCCAAATGCTACTTCGTAACTCATTAGCATATATTACATCAATTTCGTAAGCCTATTGCATTACCATGCCATTCTCTTGAAGGAGGATATAATAGGAAAAGATGATATAATTTTCACTTTGCAAATAACCTCCTTTTTTTAAGTCGGGTAAAAAGTCATCAACCTACGGTCTATCTATAAGTTCAAACACTTTCAGGGAATGACATGAGCAGGACACTCAATACTTATAGAAAACTAACGTTTTAAGCACAACAATACTTTTGTTAATTTGTTTGTTACTATACAGTCTTTAAAAGTAGGTACCTAAGTATTGAATTTTAGTTCCCCCGGTATGAATGGAAATTCAATAAGGCCAGTGTTGAAGCAATAACTTATTGAAAGCCTTAATAAGTCTCATGAGAATGGTTTCGCACAAACAAAAGTCAAGGAAAGTATTGTCCTTCAACTTTATGATCCTGCCCTTTGGTTCGTGTGTGGCAAGACCTGATTCATAAGCCCTTCTTGCAAAGGTACAAGGTTCAATTTACAATGGCATAATTGTAACAGCTCCTGCAATATTTTCTGCGGGCATTGGGCTGTCAATATTTAAATGAATTATTGCACTGGACTTATAAGTTATCGAGGAGTAACCACAGCAATGATGTATGAAAGTCTTTTTGTTATTACTTACAAATTCAATTTGAACCGAGTTAAAAGGAAGTGTGCATTTTAATTCGACGCAGATATTTTTCGCAGTAATTTCGACTTGGATGTGGTGGAATTAATCTTTTCATTCGATGCATGTCAAAAACTTACAAATTATAAGGTTATGGCTAATGTTATATAGGTATACAATACTATATTTGACACTGTTAAACAATCTCACTTGGCAACAGATCATCTCTAAAACATACTCGTCCATTAGGTAGTCAATATGCCACTCTAAACTAAATTCCTTTCAAATCCAAATCGAGGTAGGTATGTCTCAAAATCGACCCGAGAATCTCACTACTCCCAATAAAATACACATATGGCCTTTTGCAACCCAATAAGGCCACGATGTACGATGAGTATATTACGTAAAAGATACAAAAAGTTGTACAGAACTGGGTCACCATACGACATCTCGATTGATTTAAAACCTACAATGTAGCGATTTTTTCAAATTAATCGGAATCACTTGCCAATTATCAACGGAAAATGTCAAGATGAACTTGTGGTTTCGAAAAAGAGGTACGCCTTGGTAAATGTATTGTTTCTGATGAGTAAGCTGAGGGCTCTTGTGCAAGGAGGTTGCAGTTCCATGGGCTGGTTTTTCGCCAGACTGCATTCTCTTTTTACTTGGGTGCTGTAGAATGTATGAAGTAATTATAGCAGATGAGAAACTTCGTTAAAATGAATACCTCACATTCATTGACAAAACAAAAACTGGTGACCAGCAACCTTGCTAAGTGTCGTGAGACAAGACACACACATAGACAAATAAAATCCGATTTCCCAATTTTAAATGTAAACCTTCGAAATATTTATTACAGTATCAAAATTTTATTCCAATAAATGGTACACACATAAGTACAGGCAATTTAGTAATAACAGCACGAAATTACTGAGCAAAGTCAACAAAATTAATATCCACATACTTCCGATCAATGCAACTCCGCCATTACTAATAACAGGAATCGAACCTACACCAATTAGCAAACGGAAGGCGTTAATCGATTCGGTCATAAAATCGAATAGATTTTATCGATTGTTGAGATATTTCAAAGGAACAAGAAAACTGCATGGGAAAACTGCGCAGTTTCTGTAATTTGGATAACATTTATAAATGCTTGTCGTTTTCACCATGACATTATAACATCTAGTTTTGAATCCTGTGGAATAGCTCTGAGATAGTCAAATAACTCATTCACATACGAGTAAGTATATGTCCGAGGATAGTTCTTTGTGGCATTCTATATGAAACTCTCAACTTTTTTTACATTTGTTTTCAATTTTATAGCTGTTTCCCATCATTACAGCTATATCCAACGGAGGTACTACACGAAAAGAAAAAGCCACTGTTCCAGCAATTGTCATGAATTAAAAAAAAAAAAAATTGGATTGTTCTTAGAAGTCAAAAGCTTTTGTTGAAACTGCATTAAAATTTAGAGAAACATTGTGCGTCTAGGAATGCTCTCATTTACTTAGTTCAATTTCCCTGATCTCAAGCCAATAAAGAAGTATAGTAGTAGACTATCAAATCCAACACGGAATCACTTTCCTATTCGTCTCACGTTAGAAGTATCGCCAATAAATCTATTCTAATGTTAGTGAAATAAATGGCGGCCAATTGCTATTCCATTCAGATGGACATCTTATTTAAACTCATCTTGTTTAAACAATGCTGATCTGTTTATTGTTCGTCACTATATTTAAATGTGAGCACTGTGAGCAGAAACTAATTTATTACTGTTTAAATAATAGAGTACATTTACATCGTTTTAGGCTTTGGTTAGATACACATTTCAGCTTCCTGGATGACGGTATCAAGATCTGCGATTTTAGGGGCCAAATGCAGTGGGATCCCCAAATAATACTTAAGTTCATTTGATGAAACACATGATTCAGCTTTCCAGAATATAAAAATCATCATCTCACGCACCATGTAGGTAGTATTAAAGAATTTGTTGCATAATTTCTTGTTACTGAAATTCCTGTTTGGTCACTACATCTTTAAATTATATCAAACAGCCAGTTGTACCCCCAGAAACCCATTTCCCAAATCCGCTGACTCAACTTCATTAAAAGGCGTGAACACACGAGTAACAATAAGTGTGCCGCGAGCTTGTCACACTACTAGCAACCGGTTGCTTATGAAATCGATCGCGGGCGTGGCCACGACTGCCACAACCAAGTTTATGCCGACTGGCGCTTGATTCTTGATATTGTGTCTTATGACGACTGTTATGTGTTTACGAGTTAGTATGGTTTTGTGCAGATTATCTCGGTTCTGTTGGTACCGCTGTGGCGTAATGTGATATAATCTGTAGGTGTGTTAATGTTTGTGCGAAATGCGGTATTTGCTAAATTAAGACTTGAGAACGCGAAATAAAGTGTTAAGACGTGTATCCTCAAAAAAAAATTACTTAAAAGAATAAATTGCTAACATAAATTTTAATTAATGTAGGATTCATATGCATCTTACATCAATCCTAATATCTAATTACCAAAAAGGTTTTTACTAATTTGTTTAATGAAATATAAATACTTTTTGTTAAGATCTATGAGAATTAATGTTCTATGTGGTAACCATAGTAACTAAGATTATTGATTTTACAAACATCATATAGAAAGAAAAATGTTTTAAGTTTTTTTTATACAATTTTACTTTATTAGATGCTGGTCCTAGAATACATGCCTACTGGTAAACTAAAGAAACAAATTCTATTTTTATTTATACAATCATGAACAAATTCGATATTAGGATTACAAGTATTGATGAAAAAGAAAAAGAAACAACTAGGTATGAGTTGACTAGATAGAAGACTCTCATTACAAAATTACTAAAGCACCACAGCAGATTATTAAAGATGAATGAAACAGCCGTCTAGACGAATCACATTCATAGATGCAAATTAAAAATCGATCACATAATTCGTTGCATCGATAAGTATTAATTTAATCGAGTGAGTTACCAATACTGTAGAAGTTATAAAGTTAATGAATACAGCTGTACTATCTACTCATCGTATTAACGAACTTTTCAAAGATTCTCTTTGAAGTAAGCCTTTTGTAAAACGGATTATAGATGCTACAATCACTGAAATAACGGTACTTACTAGTAAGGTAAGATCTCTTTTCAAAACGATCGTTTTTACATTTTCGCAAAAAAAAACTGATCAATCAATCACAACGTGAACGACCGATGTTATATGTCCAAACATGTCAAAATGACAATGATGTGGTGTACGTTTATAGGTTTTTCAACTGCTCAAACATGCGTCAGAAACATTAGCCTGAGTTAACGACACATTGATGCCTGCTCAAAAGTCAAAAGGCCAACAGAAAGTATCGCCATATTGAAATGAACTCATCTATTACCACAGCTTTGTGGTTTGTGGCCATTTTAAACTCACAAACTAAACGATTCTCATTTATTCTGTAATAAAATATTGAAGATTTGCATACATTTTGTTGTTGCCTTGAAAATACCAACTCTCTGTTAACAGTTTTGCAAAACATCTCGCGAACTAACGTTTAATACCGCAGATACAGTGAAAGTAATGCGGTAACTGCATGAATTATGCATGTACGTGCGAGCTACTGGAATGCCGTATAACTTCCGAAAAAAAAATCCGTATTACGCGAACAACTGCACGGCAACCGATAAGTCACGTGTCTGAACAAAATTACAAATATGGCCGCTCCTTTGACAGCTGTCAAATATTCCCGCACTTTTTGGTACATTTTAATTTTATTGGGCAAAAAAAAAAGACGATCGTTGTTTAAATTAGTCAAATTTTGTCCAAGGCGAAAACGGACTCAGCAGCACACAGCACGTGGTAGACATTGCAGGGAGCCAATCAGTTTTTTACGACACATAAAAAAATTGTTGGACAGGTGTCCGTTAAAAAAATATCGTATATTTATAGATTGTATCTATAATATAAGATGTTTAATTAACACGTCGCGCATCGTAACTTGCGAGTAATCAAATAAAATCTCGATTTTAATTATATTTTTAGGATACAAAACTTGATCAGAAATTATTATAATGCGAATTCGTATTTGGCATACGACTTGTTTCGGGCTCATCAGGCAACTAATAATTTTACATGACATTTGCATGTATAATGAGCGATATAGAGAAAGAAATCCGGTTTTTGCTAAAATTTCGTACAAAATAGACTGTAGATCACGCTTAAGTACTCAGAATGTCAAGCATAGATTTCGTTAAGATTTTATGACTTTTCGTAATATTTTTATATGTTATTTATTGTCTAATTTCTGTTAAACCGAAGATTATGGCCATTTATTTCATCAATTTCATCATATTTCTTTCAAGCTCAATGAATCGTAAAACGTACGAGTGGCCATTACGTACTTAAATAGCAAGTAGATGACATGATGGTCAAATAATAATTTAAAAATTTGTTCTTTATTTCGTAAATTGACATTTAAGGGACATAAATTGTAGAATGAAGTCTGTTCATCTCGTGAATAAATAAATAATAAAAAGTCTTCTTTAGTCTTTAACTTTGGTTAGCCAAATCGTATACAATTTATATTTTTCAGCCAATAAGAGTACTACGATTCCATATAATTCTGACAGCTGTCACTTTGACATTCACTTGTAAGTTGAACTTATGCATGTACCTGAATTGTTAATTTCTGATGAATATTGCCTTTTTAGAATGGGTGACTTACCTTAGTATTAAGCGTGTGTGTGGAGAAGAAGGAGCAGAGAAGAACAATTGTGGACAGCCAATGGGCCGACACAAACGGCGTCGACTCCATAGTGAATCTGTAACAAAAGAGAGGATACACGTGAAACAAAGGAAGGAACTTTACACCTTTGCGATACAACAGCAATTAGGAAAGTCCCAAGAACCAAAGATGATTTACTAAGACAGGCCATGTCCAGCAATCGGCTTCAATAATCGAATGTTGACTAAATTGAGTTCAATATAACCAAAGTTTTAATGCAAATAATACTTTCAATGCCAGTATAGAGCGTAAAAGGATTGATTGCAACACTATTTCTAATATTTAAGATTTTAGAAAGACATTATGAGAATTAAGAGCTGCATCTAACGAGAAGGTCGTATGCACATCCAAATATTGATCAAAATCTTTTTTTGACCTTCTAATGAAGCATTTCTCAACATTATGATCTTTACTAAACATCAAATCATTACATAATTGCAAACAACTTCAACCATAAACAAGGACCTCAGTGTTGCTATACAAATAAATTCGCGTCGGGGATACCACTTTTCCCAGCAAAAATTCTCGGTACCAACCGAGCTTAGATCAAGAGATAGTGTGTTATCTTAAGATCGCAAATTCTGTTGCAAATTACACTCGGTGTAAGGAATTGTGTCCTTATTACGAGTAGCGTTATCTTGTTTCAAGTACAAGATACTTATTGTTGGAATTTGTTGAGATTTTTGGAGATTCCTATCAGAACATTTTATTATACAGCACTGCGTCGTCTGCCTGTCTGGCGTTGCTTGCGTTGATAACGGGAACTACTGGATGGATTTTTCAGACATTAATACGCTTTAAGCTGTTCTGGAGAAATTATGAAGCTAAATATTGAGATGACTTAAAAAGACAACTTCATTTGCCTAGCCTTCTTCCCTACTATGTTAAAGACAGTTTAAAGAATAAAATTCCCAACTATTCTAATCTCAGTTATACTAAATTGAAGCATCTTGACAACTTGTCATCATTAAATTATATTTCGTTTTATTCGCCAAATTACTTAGAAGATCGAAAATATTTTGACAGTCATATGTCTCGCGGGCCTTCATTTACACGTCGTCGCCCCAATTTTTTTTTTATTTTTATTCCTTCTATAAAGGATTCATATAAGCAGTTTTTGCTGCTAACCAGCCAGTACTAAACTCGACCAGATTGACACATCAAGTGTCGCCGGATCGGAAGTGAGCGGCGATTGTGCGCAGCGATTGAGGCGACCTTAGCATCATCTGATAGCTTTCAAAGTGTTGCCACTATTATCCTGTGCTTGAGATTTTTATTAAGATTGTGGAAGATTATTTAATTTAGTGTTATTAGACTTTAAGTGGACTAGGACGAAAGCTTATGACTACGTAGTTTTAAACTAATCTTATTATATTCAATGTGCTAATTTTTGACCCAAATATTGGCTAATGAAACAGAACGTCAGCAAAACAAATACTTAAAGACAAATTGGAACCTCCTACTATTAATTCAAGGTCCCGGTGAACTGTTGGTTTTTGGGATTAAATTTTGTAACGCCTTATGCAAATATGCATGCATAATTATTGACACCAAAAGCATTACAATATTAAAGGTTAATAATGTGCCAAAAAATAAATAAACACAACCTAAGGTGTTATTTATCCTTTAATTCAATTATCTACAAGAATTTTTGGCCATAAAAATAAAAGAAGAATAAGTTGATGATGATCACATTTTGCAGTTGAGCAATATAAATAAATTATAGGAAGATCATTTCAAGATTAAAAACGTAACAGTTATAACAAATACTGTAAATTGCTCCATAATTTACACACAATAAATGAGTGCCTATTCGACTGCGATGCCCAAACTTACGCCGCCATAGGTATTTACATACAGAATATATAGAATAGCGTGCTTTGTTCGGGTTGGTATAATTCGGCACGAATCGGCACAGTTGGGCGGCAAAATATATATTCCATTTTACCGCTCGGTTATGCCAAATCATGACAAACCGAATAAATGCGTAGCATCCCTTAAGTTTTTCTATGTGGTTTGTTTTTAAATCTCACATAAAATCAAATTAAAAAAGGGCTTTATATACATGTATTAATCTTCAATAATATCCCAAAAGTTCAAAATTATGTCGTTAAAGTTGGCAAAATTAGAGGCGGTATAGAATTTGGTCTTTCTATACGCCAATCAAGCTTCATTAGATTGTAGACACCTGTTGAGTGTAGCCCATAAAGGAGCCATCACAAACCCATATAATTATCATAACGATAATTAAAACGTTAATTAATTCGTGTGAACATTATGGTAATTTTTTCCCCATAGGAAATGTTGATGATAATGGCAATATTAATCGCTTTACCATGGAGAATTTTCAAGGACAACTTGCATGTCATGTTCTTTATTAATTCCATAGACAAACAAATCTTTGTATTATTACTTTCGTCCTAACCCAACTAGTTTCGAACACAACTATAGCCATGAATCTGCTCGAATCTCGTAAGTATTCCAACATTCAAAACAAGGAATATAAACAATACTTTGCATTACTTCATTAATTAAAAAAATAACAACTCAAGAAAAAATTAAAACCATAGATTAAAAATTTCCTTTTCGCCGCCAACAGAGCGAACCATAAACAAACAAAAAGTCTCTGAGGTCGACGATCGCGCTCAGAAGGACAATGTCTTTTCTGAGAAACGGACGCCGCCGCCGCGAAATATTAATAAAGCTCCGTTTGCGGCCGGGACATGTTTCCGCATTGGTTTGTAGACCGGTCCGGGACAGGTGAAAATAAACCAATGGTTACTGTGGTCAGTATTGGCAATTAAATCATTTTTAGCGGTATTGTCTTGAAGCAATAACTTTGTGAGGTTAAAATGTTGGCTGTTTCGGAAAAGGATATTTAAGAAAGTGTAGTATTTTTAATATTTCGTGAAAATTCTTCGATTTTCATAAGTACCTAATATTATTAAGTTACGGTTTTTCTTTTCATTTTCAGTTTCGTTACTATTCATTTTCAAAAGAAGTAAGTAAGTAGTTAGATACTGCTTGACTTGAGGCCTTCCCTCTATAAGGCAGTAATACTAACGAAACGAAAAAGTTGACAGAAAAATTACCACAGTATGATGCCATCCAAATACAAAACGAACTCAAAAGGCATCTTGAACTTGGAGGCTTGCTCAGATCAAAGAAAAAAGGGGCCGTCACTCTATATAAGGCAGAAATCCTTAAAAATAATGCGTCGGTTAGCAGACAGTATGGTATCCACAGTCTGATGTCATCCACGAATGCTCTTGATTGAATCACCTTTCAAAGAGCGCCTTCTTTCATGAACTTGTTAATTAGTAAAACGGATACTAAACTTAAAAGCCACTTTTAATGAGATGCAAGCATTAGCACTCCACCTAATTACGATGTTTTGTGCCCATTTTACTTAAGTTACACTTGAAATTAAATGTAAAAGGGTTTTCTTGCTTCTCTTCATTAGTTGTTTTATTGGGTATTACTAAGCTCTGCGCAGATGCTATCAGATAGCTGGGGAGTTTGTTGCGCCGCTTCTTCTTCCCAGCTAAAGCACTAGGAAGTGGAGAAGGGCGTGCGTTTTGGGGGACTGTCTTATGTAATTTTGACGTTCACAAAGTGTTGGTTCTCAGCCTAATTTGAATAAATGACTTTTAATTTGGACTGGACTTGAAAATTGAATTGAATTACAGACAACGTACAGCCTAAAACAATCAGGATATATTCATGAATTTCAGAAGATTTTTTTCTAAGAATATGTAGTATATAGAGGTATGTTAAGAAATGATTTTTCATAACTGAACCACTGAACCGGGCAAACGAGGGGCTACTAGTTCACCTTCCTGCCGTTGTCCCAGAGTTATTTGATTAAGTTACAAAGCAAACAAATTCGGTCAACTTTTAGTAAAATAGAAATGGCAAAATACCAGTGTAGGTATACCTAAAAAACTATTCAATTTGGAGTCCTCTTAAACCATCTCTGATGACAACATCCAAGGAACGTAGCCATTAATTTTAAAATGATTTACGTCATCAAGGTGGCCTTTTATCACATTCATTCACCTTTATACATTTCACAAGAGTCGCTTTACCGAACACAAAAACTAAAATACTTTAATATGACATACGCACGTCGTAAATTAATTTATAATGGCGTCTTTTATCATAAAAATCACGAGATCTAAATGGGTGTCAGGTGCTTGCGCAAAAGTTTTTTTTTTTCTTTTATCAAGACAAGTTAGCTACTCTGCCTCTCTAATGATTTTAATGTTATAATGCCTTTTATGAAAAGTTACTAGAAAGCTGAACCTAAGTATTTACCAGAATCCCGAAAAACCGGAAAAGCGCATTTTCAAAGTCATAATTAATCCAATGAGAAAAAGATTTACACGCAGATTTTCCAATTTTCCACAAAGGACCGAACAAAGCTGTCGCATCTGACATGCCCTAACTACCGTGAATCGAGCATATAATTGAAAAAAAAAGGTTGTAATGATAAATGACGTAAGGGACAAGTAGCATCATAAATAATAAAAACAAAATGGTTGCCTCAACTAAATAAATCACGCGAAGACCGTTTGTCCAATTACATGCGTGTTTAGGACCGAAAAATATTGCATCAAGTTTCAATGAGCGTAAATTATTGCATTTTTATTATTGTGTTCTCGTAATAACGTTTATTAATGTGCTGTGCGAGTACGATTCGGTTTATTTTTAGATGTTTATTAATTGACAACGGTGTTTCGTTTGATATGGAGTATTTATTGTGTTCTTTTTTCAAACTTTGTAGTTTTTTCAATGTAAAGGACTTCGTCCACGATACATCAATATAGCTATTGATTTCGGATATAAATCAATTATTAAACTTAGCTTCTAAGTTATGTGTGTGTGATGCCTGAACTAGAATTGGTATAGTATAGATAGACTAGGAGTCATCAAATGGCGGACCGCGGACCTATTTTGTTCGGACCGTATGTAAACAGTAATAACTAAAACTTAATCTAAAAATATTGAAATAAAATTGAGTTTAATCTTGCACCAGCTTACAGATCAAAGTAAAAAAAAAATGTTTTCACATTAATATTATTTACTTATTTTGTTATTTTTGTCCATAGAATTACAAAACTTATCACTTTCAGGTTTATTTTCGTTTTTCTTTTCTTTTTTTTTAAATCTTTGTTGCTAGTATACGTCTACCAAACGAATCGCTACACTCATGTTATTTTTACAAACGGACTCCTAATGTATAGTACTTGGCGGTCCCTGGATAGACTATCCAAAGAGGAAACTACGTGAAACCAGTGTGTCATAGGAGAGGCTGCCTAGCCTCACCCAAGTTACATTATCTATTTCAACACATACAAAACATAATGAATTTAAATTTATACACCAAGAAATTACTTTAAATCTAAACCCACCAACACAAACCACTTACGTTTTATCGTAAAACAGTAACATTTTGACACAGATGTGTATAAGCAAGTAACAAGTAACCATCGAGTTTTATCGCTACGCTGCATTGTCTATGCGTTGCGAAACTTAAGTGTTTACGGGTACTCACTACTCACTACTCGCTAAGATTGTTCTGTGTTCAACATAGTAAATCGCATGTTTTTATGCAACTGTGGCAAAGGTAAGTGCGTTCTGCCTGTGGAGGTTTCTTTTTGAAGGGATATTCGCTTTAAACTCTGTCCTACGCGATTCTGAATCCGAATTCCACCAGACTTTGGTAATGTTTTAAATTTTGTATAGACTTGAATGGGTGTACTGTGCATGTCCTCATAAAAATAGTACTACGGTTACAGACTTCGTATTTCTTAGATTCGGTTCGGATACAATGCGCAAACGCTATTAAGCATAGCCAAAAAATAATAATTATTATTTATATAATTAGTCGGTCGGTTTCGTTTGAGGTCCATAAACCAATAAAAATATGTATTATGTATGTTATTCTCCTGCCCTTATCCCCATTTATTTGGGGTCGGCGCAACATGTCCCTTTCTTCCATACTTCTCTATTAGTCGTCATTTCGGTATTCCCCCCCTTTCTAGCCATAACATCTTTCACACAGACATTTTCTACAATATGTTTATTATTTTTTGTAATTTTCCCGAGTCTCATTCAAATTGAGCAGGATGTTGTAGTTGTCAAAGCTAATGTTCATCTATTATTTACATAGATATCAACGTAGCAATCTATTTGATTTACAACATTTTATCATTTGTTTTATTATATTTAAATATGCATACTTTAGCACTGTTATTAGCGATGATTATTAATTTATTTTTTATTGCCAAAATATATACGATTCTATGCAAATTCTAGACAAGCGTATCTTTTGTAACTACAATATATTTTGTTACAGCGGTCCCAAAATAAACCAGTTGCGTTTTTAACGCAATCGCCACCAAGAATTGAGGAAATCGTCTCTCCAATAATTATATAATTATTTTATGTTTGTTTTGTTTTAATTAATTAACTAAACCGCCTTGAGGTTGTGGAAAATCGAAATTATGTTAGTTATTTATTGATATCGATATTTCTTACTACTTATTTCCATTCAATGCACTGTAGAAAATTATGTTATAATTAGTGTATATGTACCTTTAACACCTACTGAATTTTTTCTGATAGCCCAGTATAATTGTCGTCGTCACAAAGATTAAAGGTCTGATACTTACGATGATTCCATGTTCAGTTTTTCTCATTATAGACTATTAACTGCACCCTAATTGCGTAACACACTATCTAAATAATTTTAAGGATATTGCTAATCCAATTTTTCGAACATATGAAGCAACCATAATAATATGTTCGAAAAATTTGTCTGCTCATTAACGTAAATAACGTAACGTTTTGGTGAAGAAATTCGATTTAAAAAAAGAATTACATAGACCTATGTCATTCTAGAAGGTACAAAAATAGAATACCTACATTTTCGTGACGCTGCTTGCAACTTCTTACATCCAGAATCCCGAGTAACACCAGCGGGTGTCATTGTTAATTTAGAATTATAACTCGACTGCGTAAAGCATGTTATTATTTTATTTTAAGTCTAGGAAGCGGAATTCAATATTAATTACTATAGAATTAATATTGTTATTCAATTCTGTGTTTTCAACAAAAGCTGCTTTTGCTACAACAAAGAAGTATAGATAATGATTAATAATCGATATTAATGTGAAAAAGAGGGTGCGTGTTTTGCCAACACAATAGAACTGAAAACTTACCACTGAAGCCGAGTATTCGCGATTCACCGCCTAGTATACGCGATTCAGCGTCTCTCTCTCTCTCGTAGTAAAGTTAACAAATCTGTCAATTACAGAATTCCCAACAAAAGTGTGCGCTTCGGTAATCATGGACTATCTTCGGAAATACGAACGAGTGATGATAAAATCTACAATCTACAGAACTGTTACAACCATGGTTATGCATGACGTACCTAGCTGACCTCTCCTTGTACGGAAATCTTATACAATGAGAGATCAGCTTATACTGGAAATTATTAGCTTGATAATATGTAGCCGTGTGTACACCTCTGTCTAACCATTCGGGGACTACTGGCGTGATTTTATGTGACTCTCACAAAATTATAGATTACCAACTCGTATGCAATTTTAAAATAGTTTGGAAAATCCAAAAGTGCACGCCTCATACATAACACTCATTCATAAACGAAAAAGAAATTCAATACATAGTTTTTAACAAAAATGAACAATTTATCACTTTTCATGAAGTCGTAATGTCAAAGACTGACAAAGATATTTACTTGGCGGTTGCTAAGCAACATCAAGACAAAGGTAGGAAATATTTAGATAAAAATATTATATTTTAGTTAGTATTTTATTAATTATAATTAAACTACTTTGAATAAAAGAGCCATTTTCAATAGGGTTCCTTCTACGGCTGAAACGAATGTATAAAAAAAAAATTGACTCAATCAATTGATTTTATCGCAAGCTACAATGTTTTCAGGGTTCATAAATTGACGGACAGGAATTTTTTTTCAACTATTTTGATGCTTTTTCCATTTCTGCTGCATTAAATCAATTGTTAAAAAGTACAGTATTAATCTCCATTTAATCATCTATACAATGGTATATAAATTAAGTAGGTTCTGTGTACTAGCAGGAGTGTAACGATAAAAACAGTTACAGAAATGGGGCAAAAATTCTTTTTCGATCGTAGAGCACACTCTAATGCTTCGCATAACGAGTCGTGCAAAAAAAGCAAAGCTTTTGAGTGACATAATATGACAAGGAGCGATGAGTAGGTAACCCAACAGAAGAAAGCTTCATACAAACGTGCGATGATAGGTGCACTAACGAAAAAGAGAGACAGTACAAAACTTAGTAGCTTCGCCTCTGTGGGTTACTCAGCGCCGCAACGTTCGTACTAATTCGGAAACATGAAGATTACCGAAGCGCACACCTTTTCTGGTTTACCTGTATTCAATAAATTCTGGTCGTAAGTAAGCTTTAGACTTAGAGGCTTATTAGCTAATATATTGCATGCGTTTGACCCTCAATTCGCTTTCCATATGACGCGCTCATTCTTAAAATGACACGCTCCATAATACCTAAAGTAAAACCATTTATTTTCTCAAATCGTCGTAAAATTAAAGACCTACAAAAAAAGAAACCGCGTTATAATATTACAAAATATCATTGCATAGAGCGTGTGAACGGTAGTTACGACATTACACAAAATGTCCGATTTTACGAAATATATCCAATTTGGTTGGGAGACGAGACGATTGTGATAATGTCTTATATCATAGGAACAACGAGATGATGTCGTATTAACACATTGTGATTTATTATTGAAAAGATTCTTCTACCTCGTTGTTCTAGTGATGTGGTTGCAACAGCTATTGCTGAGCATGAGGTACTGGGTTCTATTCCCGGGTCAGGAAAAGTATTATTGAGATTTTCCATCTGTAATTTCTCAGTAGCAGCCCGGAGGGTATTACATGGGAATTAAATATAACTGACGACATATGGGTCTACTATAGGTACACCTCTGCCTAGCCCTCGGGGAATATAGGCGTGATGTTATGTATGTTAAGATTATTCTAGCCGCCCGATTTTTCGCGAACGTTTGCGCATTTTTAAAACTCTTTCCCTAGTGTGTTCAGGCTTTTTCCTAAAAGCTTATATACAGGCTCAATACAATGCAATTCAAATTAAATTAGTTAGCGAAACACCTCAGACGTGATGGGTCGATATCTCAACACGATAAAACAGATTTTATTAACTCACACTCCAAGTTGGTAACAGCACTACCAGTGGTCATTGATACAAAAAAGAAAAACATCAAATGTTTTTTATAACAATAAAAAAGCTTTGATGTTTTTTTGTCGTGTTTAGATAGTATCGCTAGCAAATTTTATTTGACCCTGAAGTTAATACGAAAGTTTTGCTTAACAAATGTTTTCTAGTAATTAAGTAAAGACAAAGCCACTATAATACAAGTTTGTTGTTAATTATTGTGCTACAAATTGAAGTGTCGACTACAAATAATGATTAGGTCTTGGGTATAATGTTCAAAAACAAAAGATGTTGGTCCAAGAGTTTCCCTTACGACAGGGAAGAGTTTTCACAGGCGTAGGTTATTTGTGCCTAATACCGATCATCATAAAACCATACTTTGATTGAAAAGCATGTGACTAAAAAGGTGTAGGTGAATATGAATGTTGATGGGTGGAGAGGGAGAGGAAGGCTGAAGAAAAGATGGATGGATTATGTGAGGATTGATATGAAAGAGAAGCGAGTGAATGATTGCGTGTTGGTTGACATGGGAGAGTGGAAGTAGAAAACGGGGTGCGCCAACCCCACGTTACATGGAACAATTGCAGGAAGATGATGATGTATAAATCATTTTTTGATAGATTTTCATTAGAGAAGTACACATGACTGTGACTACCATCATAAGAGACGCATTATCTTCCAAGAAAGTTTCTTTCAACAATTTCGTAAATGCATTGGCTTGTAGCTTAGTAATAACAGCCGCTCGGGTCGATCGATCAGGTTAAGCTATGCTTGCCGCGGTTGGTCCGTGGAGGGCTGACCATCTTTACGTACCAAGACCCGTGCCTCGGAAAGCACGTTAAGCCGTTGGTTTCGGCTGACGTTCGTAGATTTTTGACAGTTGTTACGGGTCGTCAGAAGCCCGAAAGTCTGACAACCAGTCATACAAATGTATCTGGTTAGACTAGAAGCCGCCCCAACATAGTTGGGAAGAGGCTAGGCAGATGATGAAGAATTTCGTAAATGGATTAATTAACTACTTTTTTGAGCCGGAGTTTCATTTGGTTTCCATACATACCAAACGAAACTGAACCGAACTGAACTGATTGAACCGTTTGAAATAAGAAATATTAACTAGTAGATGTACCAAACTATGATGAGTTGTCAACTTATCACGCGGACATTCGTAATTATTTTTTCTAACAATTTTTGCAATAAAAATAACTACAAATAATTATAAAACATGTATGGAATTGTGAAGTGTGTGAATTGTTTTAAAGAATGTTTTACATAAGAGGAAATATTTTAATTACAGTAATTAAGCATAGTCGCCATTGCTGAGAAAGGTATTTTCTTGTAAGATTTGTTTTTTATGTGTTACAGTTAGTAGGCAGCAATGTTTACCAAAAAGGCATTATCAAAAAAATATAATTAGGTAAAATGAAGCATAATTTCTAAGACAAGATACGACGTTTTAACAAATCACTGTAAAGGACACAGCGCACATATCGACTCGGAAAGGGATCGTCACCGTATCAACTCGAGCCGTTCAGTATTCTTTGTATGAAACTCCCTACTGGAGTATACACTAATCGGAATCGTAACGTAATCGCCTCGCCTCGGGACAAGCTCACGAACCGCAGCGATACGGTGACGATCCCTTTCCGAGTTGTTATGTGTGCTATGACCTTAATCCAGCAAAAAGGTATATTTCTTCTCTTGTTAAAATTATTTTTCTCATATTGTAACCTAATCAAACAAATATTTTCCATAACCCACCAATATAAATAGATCCTCTAATACACCGTAACATCATCGTCTAAATGCTGCGCCCACGCATCAAATAAACATTATGACACCTTCATTAAGTTAGCACATATAATGAGCGGCCAACAGACCCGATGTATGGGTCCATAACATTTTGTAACACTATTCTAACAAGTGAATGTGAGAGTCTTATAGATCTGACATTTAGCTATCTACTTAGTTGCATGTTACAACAGTAAAGACTTATTAGGATCGAGCATTTTTCCTCGAAGAGGCAGCATGTCACTTTTATTTTGTGAATGGATCTCTTGACCACATATGACGCGTCTCCAAGCTATGCCGTCTTCTGCAGTGTGGACCGCTTGGTAAATGCTGCCTCCAACAGCCTTCTTGAACGCGTGAGACCATCTCACCGGTGCTCTGCCTTGAGCGCGCTTTTCTTCCACCTGACCTGGTAACATAAGCCTCTCTAGACCATGCTTAGGTGAACGCATAACATGTCCGAAAATGCTGAAGGCACGCTCCTGGCATATTATAAATAGCCGCTTGGTGATGTTGAGTATAGTGGCATCCTAAATACAATATCCGGTTGCTGTGGTCAATTAAGAAATTCCTTTTGATTGATTTGAAAATTACTTGCTGTCTCTCTTTTCAAGAATAACCTTGCTGTCAAGGAGTGGAACTCCCTGTCGAAGTCCGAGTTTTCTTAAAGCCTGGGAACCTTCAAGTCTCAAGTAAGAAGGAAGGTAGGTGTTCTCAGGATAAATGCTAATGCTTTTAAATACCAGAAACAAAAGCCGGAGCCTGCTCCTGAAGTATTTCAACTTCCATCATTCCTTGTTTCGACGAGATAAACAGGTAAATCATACATTAACTTACTCTTTAGAACGAAGACTATTAACTCATTACGATCAGTTAAGTAATATGTTATTACGTTATTACAAGAGAAAAGAAAGTGAGTTAACTACCTATTGTACTTGATTTAGTTTTGTTCATTTAACTCATTTAGTCTGATGATAGATGGCGCTGTTGACGTACGGTGTAAAATGACGTATCTTTATTTACGTTGGTGTGTGTGTGAAAATTAATACGTTGGGCAAGCGTGTATTGATTATACTTATTAAAGGAGGTGTTTTCCCAGCAGTTTTTTTTATACATTAAGAAGGACTTTGGCCTACTTAGGTTTTATTTATTGTATCAACTCTTCTGCATTCTATACTTTATTCCAACTTTTAAACAAATATTTTTTCTTTACTTTATGCAATCCAAAAATTCTTTTTCAGCATCCCAAACAGTCGTTATCTGATAAAGAATAAAACACATCGCAAAATAATAATCCTCAGTACATTTCATGCGTCTCGCGCCGAAACATTTTCTGCTAATTGGACTCCAAGATAAAAAAACTCTTTGGCGGCCAACTGAACGACAGCCAACATTAAGAATGTATACTGTCCTTTGACGATTATTTATTCGAGATTTAAAAAAATACAGGACATCCACCTTTCAAGGAAGATAAGATATCCTGAGGAACGAAAAAATTATGTCATTGTTTAAGGGCAATAATTAGCGATACATTTTATCGCTGTAGCGTGTGATCATACGTTGTTGTAACGATATGGATACGTGTTTATTAAAAGGGATTTTGTAATGATTGCATGTTTGGAAGTTTTATCTTCTTATTCTTCTTTTCGAGTCGATGGTAAACCATGTATGTATTATATTTAAAGAGTTGAGCCCAGTAGGTGGCCATTTTTTAGGTCCTCAGAAGTGCAGGTGTGTGGACACTTTGGACACTCCAGCATATGGGACATGGTTTGGTCAGGAGCACCGCATTCGCACTTGGTATGTGTGAGATCTATTATCCCCATTTTGCTAGATTGTGCTTAATTACTAAAACTGTCTCTATCTGGTGGTACAGATTTTTTAAATACTTATTGTATTTAAGTCTGATGCCAGAGTGTACGTCTAAGGTAGTCCTAAGCGTGAAATCTTAGTGATGTGCTAATCATATATCTACATTATCATACCTACACAATACGTGTGAATTTTCTGATGATACATTAGAAACTTAAAGTTAAAGGTAAATAAATACTTACAATTTCAAATGAAATCAGAAACAGCAATTACATTCCAGTAGTTGAAACCTAATCACTATGTTTACTATCAAATCTAATAAGATATTGCAAATATACCTCGATTAATCGGACACAAAATAAGTTGTACTTACCAGAAGGTTAACTTATGACAACACTAAAATCTTAGCGGTCGGTCGGTTTAGCGGACTTATGCATCCACTTATTGTATATGAAGTATAAACGTATAAATAAATAAACAACGTTTGAAAGTAACTAAATAAAAACAAAAGTGGCGGCCAAAATGTTACACTTTTTTTGGTCTAGGTCTCATTCGCCAAGTGTGCAGAGTATATCGTGCCGTATGGAACTTCCTTCCAAAAATTGTCTCAATTGTGAAGTGAAGTAACTAAAGTGGTTATAGTTCACACAATTTATGTACTTGGAGCGACTGCCTATCTGACCTCAACAACCCAGTTACTGGGTAATGATCAATCTCCAAAACGGACGTATTCGTGTGATCGCTCTGGTGCTTTTCAGATATTGATATTTAATGGTAATTATGTATCTCATCAAAAAGAAGGATGTTCAAATAGTACATTTTTACTATTGGCCTTCAATTTACACAAACAGTTATGGAAATATTTAAGTTCAAAAAATTTCGCGACCAGAGCAATCATAATTGGTGCCAGAGCGATCATAAATGGTGAAATCAGTGAAACAAAAAAATTTATATTGATAAAATATTATTTATTTAGCCGTTTTCAGTCATATTCAGTGTACGTGTAACAAGATCACATCAAATCACTCATTGGTAGTACTGTGCCCCGAGCTTTTTTCCTTTGGTAACCCTCTCTTGACTTTACAAGCCATTGTGCGTAGGTATAGATCTGGGGGCCAAGTCTACTAATTTACAAACATCACAATGGTCTCTCGATGGTGAGTTTTTGACAGATTTTGTAAGGCAAATCTGTCAAAAACTAACAATCGAGAGACCATTGTGACGTTTGTAAATTAGTAGACTTGGCCCCCTGGATCATTTTTTATTTTGGGCATTCTACGACGCTCAGCCAATTTCCTCCTAAGACGTTTTTCTTCAATAGATAATTTATATCGAGGCATGATTTCAATCTGAAACAATAGTTGCCATTAAATTTTGGAGAAGAAAGGGTCACAGTTGTGGTTACTAAATGCCAATATAATAATATCATCAAGGTAAAATACGTCAAAGTCTGTTTATGGGTTTAGGTTATCCAAAGAAACCCAGGAAAGGTTATACATTAAAGGCTATATGCATAGTTCATCGTTTGTCATTGTTACAGTCCGGTACTACTGCTTAAAATAGATTTATAACGTACAATTAATGCAAAATATCATCGCTCTGGTCTTTTTGGACAGAGTAATCACAGCCATAGCGATCAGAAAAAGTCACAAAATCATAAATATAGCCGAATTTAAAAGCAGTAGAAAGTTGTGATTACTTCTCATAAAAAACATCATAACGATCACATATTTCACATAACAAACAGATTCACAAGCTTACTATTTAATTTAAATAACGTGCCATAGCAATCATAAAATTCGAGAACCAAATCCAGAGCAATCATAAACTTACCTTCGTAATGTTGGACCGTGGGTACGTGGCACACAGGAATCCTCCTCGGCGGTTAGACCACTACTGGGGTTGCCCCGCGGGAGCGGAATAGAGTGTCTATAACGCGTAACTAGGGATGAGCGCGATGTTTTACCTCAGGGCAGAGCGATGAGATAAAATGCCCGGTCACGATTTTAAATTCAAATTGTGGCAAAAGTATTGTTACTATAACAAAAAAAAAAATATTACTATGAAGATTAACTATTTATTATGTAATCTAAATAAATTGTTTCTTATGAACCTTCTCATTAAAAAGTTAAAAAATATTTTTTTCATTCAATCGGGAGTTGGGTCAACCCAGAGCGATCAGGATTGAAGGGTTTAAGATTTTTTTATTTATATTTAAAATAAACTTATCCATAATACTAGCCTTGTTTCACGTAGATTAGACACCGAACTGTATATAAAAAAATATTTTGAAAACGTTTTTCGATTTTAAAATGAGTTTATCCAGCCCGACACGAAAAAAAATGCCTCTGGAGATCGACCCGTAATACAGTATCCCTTAGTAAGACGGGCTTCGTGGCTTCTGACGACCCGTAACGACTGTCAAAGAACTACAAATGACAGCCGGGACCAACGGTTTAACGTGCAATCCGAAGCACGGAGGGGTCTTGATATGTAATGGAAGTCGACCCGCGCTGCTGTTATTATTAAGGCAGGGCGCAAACGTTGACACTTTTATGTCTTGTGACAGATACAAGCTACCGATTTATATTTGATTTCTATAGAAACAGTATGAAATATTTTTTTTGTGTCCAGTTGCTTCCACTTAACACATACCTACTCATGACGATCAAAAAGTGTTCGGTGTCGGTCAATGGAAACTACCTTTGCGCAGCGCCTTAGCTCACGAGCCAAGCTGGTATTGATATTATCGGTAATTCTATGAACCTTCTGCAACTACCTACTCCACTACCGTCACGACCTTTGCCCTCTTGATCAACACAACTCAGAAAGACTTTTCGAAGTGATTGACGTCCAACTTGATTAAGCTGGTAATGGTGAGTAATAAATAACTAACACAAATAAGTATATTGCATTACCGCTTAGGTAATCGGTAATAGATTCTGTTGATTGCGATTACACTTGCATAGTTTGAAACAGGTTCATTAGCATGATAGGAACTTAAAGAAAGCAGTCGGCTGAAGCGAGCGTTGTTTATATCAGCGATTCAGCGGCTTTGCATAACAAGTAAAGAATGGCAGTAATGTAGATGCCATATTAATGTTATATCAAAATAATAAGTATAGAGAATGAATGAAAGGCGACAAACAAAATGTATTTATGGCAGATGTGACTGAAAACGCCGGGCGGGACAACCTTGGAGGACATATACTGACCTTATTGGTGATGTTCTTCAGAAAGGACAGATGCGCAGTATAGAGTACAGGGGGCCTACCACCACCTCTAATTAGTATTATTTTAATATTACTTTAAATGTTGGAAAGTGATGAAGCTCTACGGGACTTATAGCTCCATCTCTTTCCCCCACTGAAGTAAGATTAAAATAATACTCCTTTAAAGGTGGTGGCCCCCTGTAGCGTACTCGCAACCGGCGCGCGGCGTGCGTGTATGACTGTATGAACGTAAGCGAGGCAAAAAAAGTATGTAAGGATCGAAGCAGGTTGCGTTCTGTAGTTTCTGCCTACCCTCATAAGAAGGCGTGACTGTATGAAATGTACAAAGAGAAACGATTTTCAGCTTTGACAACTGCGTGTTTCTGAAAATAACATAATACACGCCACCATCATCACGCCTGTATTCCCCGAAAGGTAGGTAAAGCAGAAGTGTATAATAGTACACCGAAAGTTGGCATTTTTTTCTGAAATTTGATATCGATTTTTAACCGCTAGATTTAATATAAGACCGTAATTGGTTGTGGTTGACAAATGCTTTTTGTTTCTTTTTAACTTACACGGTATTTTTTTTTTGTACGCTTTGTTTTACTTGTGGCAATATGTGGTTTGTGTAAATCTATTCCCAGTACGTACCAACAATTCTCATTCATAAATGTGCATTTATCGAAATATTTAATGACTAAACCGACAATAAAGTCAAAAAAAGAAATTATGAGAGCACTTTCACACAGCTTCGAATCGGACTAAATAGATGACAAAAGTGGATGAAAGTGAACTTCTTACCAAATGGCTATTAAGGATTCATCACACGAACATGTTTTCACATGTCCGAGTATCGAATATTATAAATTCTGTTGCCTTGCTCGCCTTGTGAGGGGAATCTAAAACTTATCTGGCGCTTTCTTTATTTTATTCTACTATGAAAGTTTGGTTATTTGTAAACACCTATTTTCCTTGAGGAAATGGTTCAATGGAAAAGCTTTCGAGACCTAAATGTGGTTTTTCAGCCATTGATTTTAACTGCGCACTATAAAATAGTAAAAAATGGATGACAAACACAGTAACCCGAAACACAACATAATGAATGAAGCAAGTTAATAAAAAGCTTGTAATAAGTAGTAAATAATTCTAAACCAAGTTATGTTAAACAAGTAATCCTGGAAAATCCCTGACTCAGTGCAAAGCCGGCGTAACATCCAACAAAATACATTATTATTAAAAATAAATATTAACATATTCACAAGATAATGTTCCTCCTTCGACAAAATCCTCACCATTCAAGATAACAGTTTCAAAACGCGGCAACACTCGTTAATATCACACACAGCATTACATTTCGTGTACCAATCATAAATTCCTATCATCATATTGCTATAAAGTATCAAATTTAAATTAAGCTGTACGAGCGTTTGCCTTTGCAACTTTGCCGCTCAAAAAAAAGAAAAGTCAAAATGGCGCGGAATAAAGTAAATATGGCGAAAGCGTTTAATGAAATTTCGTGTCACCTCCATTATTGTATAACGGGATGAACAGTTTTCTGTTAAGCAAACTCATTGGGATTTTATCAAAGGGTCAAGAAACCTATAATGAGTATCCGAACAGTGGGGGGCGAAAGAGTGTTGATTCGATTCGGTATTTTGACAGTAAAAAATGTGCGGGCCAACGGTCACGGTAGCTATGGCTCTCGATATAATAACATCTGGGAGCTCGAATTTAGAATCGATAATCGATATTAATCGAGATGATTTCATAAATCGAGATGCGTGACTCAGTTCGAAAAAATAAATATTGCATTGAATTTATTTTAAAGGAGTTGGGAGCTATATTTATCTCAAACGATGTACGACGTATAGATAATATTGGTAACATGACATGAAAATGTGGTTGTGGAACAGCCGTTGATAATGAAAATGTTCTATTAATCAATAAACATTAAAAACTCGCAACTCGTAGGTACTTCTATCACGAATCTGAAACAAGTTGCTGGCTAGTGGCTGGATCAGTCTTTTTAACCGACTTCCCCAAAAGGAGGAGGTTCTCAATTCGGTTGTATGTTTTTTTTTTTTAAAGAATACTACAGTGTTGGCGCGTATACATATGCAGTGTAGTGTAAGTATACCGCAGTGTTGTATGCTAAAGATATGTAACAATAGTAAGTACGGTATCTATTATGTATGTGGAAGCAATAAAGTTAAAATACATAATATGGAAAAACCAGGCCATTTCTATACAAGTGAAAGTTAACGTTCACGGTTTAATATTAAAAGTTAACTAAAATTACTTGAATTTAAGGTCACTAACGCATTCGGCCTTCAATTCTACTGATTTTGCCTTAGGTATGTCTATCGTCACCGTAACTTAGAACTGACGAAATATTTATTTCAAGTGTTTTTTTAAACAACTCATAGACAACTATTTGACATTTTCAAACGTGTTCTCGAAGTGACATAATTTTACAGGAAGTAACGAAATTAAACACAAACAAAACCGGCTATTGTCAAGCTTTTAGTTAATTTTAATAATAATAAACATATTGATTTCCTTAAATATGGCAAAAAACGTTACAAGAAATTTTCATTAAGTTGTTTTGTTATTAAACATTTTATTATGTAACCTTGAATTTTCCTATCAGCTGTTATAATTATCATGTGGTTGTAAATGGCATATTGTCTATGTTGTAGACAAATGACGCGGAACAGAGTCGATGAGCCATAAACAAATCGAATGAAATGGGCCTTAAAGTGAATGAAATAAAGCGTGAATGAGAATGAAAGGAAAACGTTTTGACTGTTCCGCACGAATCTTAGCATTTAATGACCCGGGGAACGGTTACTTCATTTTGTTGCCGATGTATTTGTAAACTGCGGGGTAATTGCATTACATGCATAAAATGACAATTGGTCGCAATGGGTTTCATTTTGACTGTTCACCCAGGTTCATTGCGTTATTTACGTTCATGTAGTTGAATTTTACAAACCAAAGAAGCAATGGATTAGCTACATCCTTCAAAATTCTCGTATTATGATAGAATGTGTGTAAAGTCAAGGCTGCTTTTTTATCTTGAGTGGCATGTACTTATTATTGCAATTCTAGATATTGATTTAAAGCAATTTGGGTGAAATAAACCTTAACATTATTTCCCAAGAATCGAATATTATGTATATAATGTGATTAAAGTTTTGATTAATGAATGAGGCATATTTTAGTCAATGAATAATGTATTTTCCTATAAAATATTATAGTGCAAGGGAATTATATTTCTCATAAAAAATATGACACTTGTCGTAAAGTATATTACTTTTAATACGCAATAAAGATAATTGAATTGTATTATGCATTTGGCTTTCTTAAATTAAAAATATGCTTTTTAAGTACCTATCTATGTGTTTAATTATTTAACGTAATATGTGATTTTGTACTTGATACTTATTACAACGTTAACAAGTAAAAAAGTTAAGTTCAAAAGTTTTTTTTTGTGTTGTAGAGAACATAAATATTACCGTAATTAACATAATGAACCTCAAAACGCGTAGGTAATGTAATGACTGTCAAATGTTAATATCGCATGATGACAGTAAGGCAGGTAGGTAGGTATTTATTCAACATTTATTTCATCACGACTGTTGATGGTGTTTCAAAACCTTTTCAATCGTTATTATTAGCCACTTTGATTGGTTTCTTATAAGAGGATTACTATTATCATAGACAATGCACCAAACAGCTGCCAGAGACAACAAATTAATCACACTTGTCAAAGTCTGACAGGATGTTGTGATAAAAATTGCCAACCAATTTGTCAGATGTTCATTATAGATCTTATTTTTTGCCCCAACAATATCAGTTTTCGTATAACATTTTTCAATTTACAAAAAAAACGTTAAAATCTCAAATTGAAAAACGCCTTATCTTTGACATTTTATCTTCAATATTAATGGCGGATAATTCGTAAAATTGAGGACTTTTTGACGTAACGTGAGATGAAGCCATAATTGTAATGTTTAAGACAAATGTCAGAGGGTTTTGGCGCGAATTTTAGTTCCTGTAACTCTTGGTGTATGTAATTAACATGCGAACTTATTTTAACGGAAAAAATATTGTCGCAATTAAAATTGTCCTTGCGCCACTTAAATAAATTATTTAGTTCAGAAACTCTGAACAGAGATAATGACACAATTTGTGTAAGAACTTATCGTTTTTAACTCGAACTTGAGCTTATAATTCTACCATTGCCGTAAGCATTATTGAACACACATAAACGCCAACTTGACAGAATAAGATTTTTGACGTGAATAGGGCCAACAAAGATATAAATATGTATAAATACCTATACAGTCAAAGCTGTGAACTCGTCGAAAAAAATAGCGTCCGATTGTTAGCCGCTAAATGCACACTAGAAAAGCACAAAGATGTGGCGCGAGTGTGACGTAGCTGTCACGCACACCAGCATAGAAAAGTTGGCCTGTTTTTTTTAGTTCTTTTGCAGCGCGACACTATCTAGACATATAAATAATCAAAGAGGGCCAAGAGCAAATCAAGAATGGCCTTTCAACACGTCAAATGATTTCTAATCTCAAGCTGTCATGGAAATTCTGACTCACTTACATAAAATTAAGTAAAGTAAAGTAAAGGGCCCTCGCACAAAAAGAGATAATAAGCAATATAATGCAATATATTCTAATTATTTAGCTGTACCTACAGACAATAAAACGCGTCTTACAGAATAAATTCAAGTAATTAAGAAAATTTAATTTGCATTTAGAGAATGATAAAATTTTCGAAGTCTTAATAAACTTGTAGCATACTAAGAAAGGACCTACAGCGAAGTGAACCCTTTGGATTTAAAATGCAAATCGGTTTTGCGCCGTTTTGGAATGTCACATGTTGCCAGAAAAGGGACGCAATTTTACCAAATAAATGTCTTTTTACGATTAGCGCTGGGTAGAGACACTTTTCATTTTGGAAAAAGTTAAGAAAAAAAGGAACAAGTACAGTTTAACAAAAATTCAAATTGACACGTTCATTTCTGCCAAAGCTAAATTAGAGATATAATTTTAACCACACATAAAGACTCAGAAATGCATGTAGTGTAGCAGTGTAGCAGTGACCAGTTTTAAATTATGGCAACAATGCATGATTTTTTTTTAAATAAAGAGCGGGAAATAACTAATTTTGTTACCAGACAGCAAGTTACATGACTGGCCAGATTTATACCTATCATCTAGTGTCTACTACAACCTAGTCTTTAGCTTATCCACACTGCCACGGTGCCACCCATCGTCTTTCAACAAAAACCAATCTATCTGTTAAGTCATGCAGATCACAGTATAAACAACTTCCTTATTGAATTTGTTCATTGTTGCCAGTGTTGCCACACACAAGCTGCAATATTAATCGTTATTTTAAATTGAAAATAATAATTTATTGTCTATGGTTATTGATTTTGCACGTTCAATGCACATTTTTGTAGTTGTTTTATGCTCAACAGCTATGTATAAGTTTGGATTCAAAATGAAACAAAAAGTTAAAATAATTAAATTGGTTTTCCTGTATTACCAAAAGTTAAATGGTCTTGGATATCAGAAGGCCATTTTAAATATAGCTCCATGTGCAAGTACCGGATACAGCTGAATACCATTTTTTTTACATGGAGCGTCTGCCTATCTGACCTCCACAACCCAGTTACTGGGTAACACGATACCCTTCGGTAAAAGCCAACTCCCACGGTGCGCCATATCGCGGACGCGCACCAGCCCGCACGAGGACGCACCGCCACGCACGCGTACAACGCGCGTCTGCGCTACCACGCACGCTAGGTTTCCCACGGTGCGTCGTGCGCGTGCGTCCGCGATATGGCGCACCGTCGGAGGGCGGCTTAAGACGTCAGACTTTTCGGATTCTAAGATCTACGAATCACGTGATTTCCGCGGCACGGAGGGGTTTCAATTTGTAATGGATTGGATGGACACCCATCCACACACTGACCTCGGCAAGCGTAGCTATACCCTTCGATCGACCCATGCGGCTGTTATCATTTATTATGATAAAAAAATTAAAAGCATTTCAAGTAATAACATTTTTGAAAATGCCTAAAAAAATATAGGTACAAAACCACTGAACTGCATTTGATGGGTTGAATCGGATTAGCAAGATGAAATCATTCTGTACAAATATAAAATGGGAGTACAGGAATTAGAGAAAGAGGATTAAAAGAAACTAACTTTGGAATGTCTTAATAAACTGCGAATATAAACGTACTTTTAGTGCATTTTGAGATCAAAATAAAGTTGTTGGTATTTAAGTATGTACTGAAATAACTTGCTGGTCATGTCTATAGCAAATATTTGGTAAACTAAAAATTTTACTGTATTTTATTTACTTAGCTTTTCATTTTCAAGGTACAAACAACAGCCCATCTGGAAGAGTTGAAGTTGTGGAACAGGACTTACCTAGAAAAAAAATAAGATTAATTAGTTTGACATAATGTTTTGAAGTAAGGGCAATGAACATACTTGCGCAACACGCAATTGCCATTTTTTTTTAATCGAAAGCGTTTGGGTAGCCCGCGAAATTAAAATTTTCCTACGTTTTTTGCAATTTGCAAGTCAGTACAGTACGACACAACTTAGATGTAGCATAGATTTGAATATTAAATGAATGAATGAATCATTCATTTCAATTTCACGAATGTATTTGGCTATAAGACTGTACAAGCTATTGCGTTTTCGAAAGATCATTTTCACCTAAAGCAGTAATAAAGATTGGTGATTTTGAAGACGTACTCAGTTCGGATGGTGATCGGTTTTACGAATTTTGCCGATGCTACATCTAAGTTGTGTCGTACTGTATCAGGTTGTATGTTGCTTTATATACAATTCGCGGGCTGACCTGCAAATTGCAAAAAACGTAATAAAATAAATTAAATTTAAATTTCGCGGGCTACTTTTGTGCATCCCTCTTAAGTAATTCATAAAACACACCATCTTTACATAATTATCATGGGTAACCTAGTATCGTAATTTTGGGTGACAAGTTTCAGCTCAAAGCGCTTACGCAAAATTACTAAAGCTTTGTCAAGTTATCTCAAAGGGTTTGTAAACCAGCTTTATTTCGCTTCAAGCGCTTTTCATCACTTCATTACAAAAATAATCTAACGAAATGCATCGCGGAAGTCACAAAAAACCACAAGGAATGGCAACATTTAATTATATTATTCATTTAAGTTTTCTCTACTAATTAATAATCAGAAATGATGAAACATTAGAATATTAATCTTATAATTGAAACTTAATACTCGTTAATGTGTATTTGTGGTTTAGGAGGTCATTGCCCTCAAAACATAGATAAAAATTATTAAGTAATTATGTCAGTTATTGTGCAAGGTAATTTTCTTGGCCCTACTAATAGTTACTACAAATATTGTGGTGACATTAACGCCTTAGGCAGAATAGTAATGTGCAATGTATGTTTAAAAATTGCGTAAATTGTCTATGACTTTTCCTTTGTGAAATAAGTGAACTGTCAAGCAGTGTTACTGTGCCGAAGCCCTTGTTTAACTATTGGTCACGAAATAAATTACTACTTATATAGAAAATCAAATGGTCTGTCGTCATTCAAATTAGAGAAGATTCCAAATGTTATAGAAGATGGAAAACTTACGTAAATTCCCTACCTATATGATAAAATATAGTGCTTTTCCGGATACTGAAACATCATCAACTTTTCACAAATAAGTACTGACTTGAGCATAGTTTTCAGCGTTTTCGTATACTAATAGTTAGACCGCAAGTTTAAAATGTAAACACAATAATAATACAATCTACAGTCCACTTCATTCATACGAACACACAGGCAAACTCTATAATAATCATAATACTTACAAAGATTCTAAGAAAAACTCGTTTTGTAATACCTATCATAACATTATGATTACCTACGTCAATCAAGACAAAACAATTATACTTCGGACGAAAACATGGTGACTCTGACTATAGTTGCCGCGTTTGCGCATGGCAATATCGGTCATTGACCTACCTACATTTTCTAGAATAATTTTATTTTAAAAACTGAAATAACGTCGCAAATAGATATTTCGCTGTTTTGATTAATTTGGCAATATTACTATATACAAATAAAAAATGTGGCTAACTATCGAACTAGACTATTGATTAAGAAATGCAATAATTAATATCGTAACACCGAATATTTAGTTTTACCGCCTAAAACGGAAACAACTTCAAATTCAATGTTATAATTTGTAATTCACTATTAATATTCTAGTTCGCTAGTTAGCCACATTTCTTATTTCCAAACAGTAATATTGCCAAATGAATCAAAACAGCGAAATATATTATGTGACAGCTATTTGCGACGCTGCCACCTTTTAGGATGAACGCTCTTAAATAGACTAATAACCAAAAATAAATAAAATAGACTAAAGAACCATAACTTAAAACCATACCTACATAGTTTATTGTTGGGTTTCTACGGAAAGATATGGCAATGACCGCAACTGCCGTGCTAAAAGGCTACAACCATAGTGACTAAATACGTCATTCAAAGCAAAGCCAATGTTTTTTGTTTAACAGGACACTATATAAATATTTGTGTCAGTTTTCGCAGAAAAGTTATAACTTATGAACTTAGTAGGTACGTCAGATGGCAGGGATTCTGGCAAATCGTGTGCCCAAAAGCGTAGGTACTATTTCTAGAGAAAAAGAGATCAAACAAGATAAAAAATGTTTGACAAGTGTAAAAAGTTCTGGAGGAAAACGCTTGTGGATATAATGCTAAAGTAATCAAATAGTAATTAAATAGTGATGCAAAGCGCTGAGTGAATATTAATAAAATTATTGAAAATTTGAATAATTTACAATTTTACACTTTTACCAAGAAGCTGAAGAATGACTATACTATGTAGACTATGTAAAGATGGTCACCCATCCACGTTCCAACCGAGGCAAGCGTAGCTTAACCTTAACGAACGACTCTTGAGGTTGTTACCAGTAGTACCTACTTAGCCACGAGCTCCCTCCGTTAGGTAGGTTTTTTATGCCATTTGGTGTAGCTAAGTTAGGTAGCTACACCAAATGGCATAAAAAATAAAAACATATAAATAACAACGAAGGTTTTATACCAAACACAATGGAACAGTTGCGTAAGTGCGTAAATAATTACCATAAACGCATAACTGATTTTGTATGGAGATGTAAAAAAATTGCCGACCCTCCGCCATTCGACACGGTTTGAAAACACAATGCCTTGGACAAAAACTTGCTGTCAATCTGATGTACCATAAGGTTAATTACAACGATGTTATTTGATACTAGTTAGTCAGATTTCTTGAGTGATAAAATTACTAGCCTGTTGTGATGCTGCAGGACAATGGTATCTTCTCAAACAGAGACTAAGCACTGATCATTATACTTATTAACTTATGATGATGAACGCTCAACTTTTACGCCTATTCTATTTCAGTATTTTCAGTTCTGACTGTGACCTTTGACCTCGTCTAGCAATCAGGTAATCTATACTTCTATACTTAATATTAATATTATAAAGAGGTAAAGTTTGTTTGTAAGTTTATTGTAGGGGGTAATCTCCGGTCTAAAGTCGTTGAAAAATTCTTTTTTGGCTAGTCCAATTCTTGAGGAAGGTTATAGGCTCGCGGACGAAGTCGCGGGCAGAAGCTAGTCTAATAATAAGCTCACTCCATCTTTTTGTGATTTCAGGACTGAATTCTTAAGTGCAGTCTCACCAAGCTTTGACAGAGATTCATGTTTCATTGCAAACATTTTTGGTAGTCTATATGTTATCCTTGACAAAACGTCATTTAGATAAACAGAAATCGGCCACAGAATGTTCAATACCAGCCGCACATCACCAGTGAGGTCCGCAATGTGCAGTAGCAATGACAAGAACTTTTGGTCATGGCCACGAAACACATCCAAATGGTAATCTAACGAATTAACAACAAAAGAAACATCCATTTCCCTACTTAACAGAAGTTAGTGGCAAAATTTATTAGGGTTAGCAACGTTTAGAAAGCGCGCATAAACTAATTATAATGCAATTTCGCTTCACATTACATCGGCGGCTTGGGCAACGGCGCGGGCGTCTATTTTACAAGATTTCGAATGTAACGCGCCGATTTGTTAAGTGGGCTAATTGTCAAACTGATTGCTATTGATATTTTAGTTATTGTTTGGGTAATTACTCAAGTCGTTTTGGATATTTAGGGCTTGTATTGACACACGGGTTTCGGTTGACACTGCGCTGGCGACGGTTTCGCTCGACTGACGTCTAATGGTATGCAACCTCTTGGCATTTATAATATGTATAAGGTGGAATACAATACGAGTACACGAGAGGTGTCCCAGAATGTTGACAACAGTTTTTCAACATAAGTAGATAAGGTATGGTAAGAATTAAGAAACAAGCCGAAAACAAAACGAAAGCCGCTTGTTTCTTGAAGTTAGATTTAGATCTTCATCTTCGTTTTTTTCTTTCAACCATAGTCCGGTAAAAAAACTACTGCTAAAGATAAAATTTAAAAACCTACCTACTGCTACAATTAGGTAAATCACGCTTTATGTATTAATTAACCTTTAATCAAGAAAAAGCCAATCTACTTTTACCAGAAATATTTGCATGATTCGAATCAGACATTGAACAGAAATAATGTCGCCGATCAAGTACGAACCGATTTGTGTTTCCGGGATATTGTGCCGACAAACACCGAATTAATTTTATGTGTTCCGTTCATAATACAGTGTTGGTACGCGAAAAATTTATCGAGGACTTATTAAATAGGTAGGTAAAGGCATTATGTAATGTTAAGAACACATAATAAAGAGTAAAGTATTCAATTCAATTCTTTCGTTGTTAAAAAAATATAGCGAATGAAATGAATTGTAAATTCGTAACTAATATTATAAATGTGAATGTGAGTTTATTTGTTACGCCTTCACGGCTAAACAGCTGAATCGATTTCGATGAAATTTCATACATATACTTTGAACCCTAGGGAAGGACACAGGCTACGTTTTATCGACATACCACGCGGCCGAAGCCGCGGGTTTGTCTAGTAACACCTATGTCTGGAAAATGATATGGTCATTAATAAATAAAAGGAAATAAACAAGGCTGAAAAGTAGCCCAGGATTCCTGAAAATCATTAAGTTCAACGTAGAGTGCTTTAGGAATATTCTGGCAGTGACCCCAATGTCACTCAGGGTCACTTTGGGAAATAGGAATGGGGCCCTGAGTGAGATTTATCCGTGTCGATCCCGGAGACAGAATAAGACCACCCCATCTCGTCCCGTGTCGTAAGAGGCGACTAAGAGAGCTCAAGACCCAGTGCATACTATAAAGCACTTTGGGTCATTACATTCCCAAGGAGGGTTGTTGTCAGGCTGGCGGCCGACTGTAAAAATGTGCCAAAACTATATGCAACATGAGGAGTAAAAAGACGGTTCGCAGGGGAGAGTGGAAGAAGAACACGTGTTGCGCCGACCCCAAGTAACATAGGACAAGGGCCGGAAGATGATGACCCTGAGTGACATTGACATGGGGGTGTTCTTAGTAAGCATTTTGTGAAACTGTAAACAGAAATCGTATTCACGAAACAAGATGGCGATACGGCGTTAGTACCGATTTTGACCACGCGTCAAAAAAACGCTGTAGCGTTGTAAGTATCTATGAGCCATACGAATCGTATAACATTCGTAGTATGAGCCATACAAAATATGAACATAGAAAGAAAGAAAGAAAATACATCTATTTAGCACAGACTAAAAGGCACACAACACTCATAATTCTAATAAAAGTAAAAAAAGTTTAAAAATAAAAAGTGTAAAATAAGAACTTTACAGGAAAGTGTGCCTCGCGGCTGCGCCAAAAAGGTCCAGTATAGCAAAAATGCCAGACAACTACTGCCTGACGCTGGTTTTCAACTGCAATATGGGGTAAGTTTAATTATTATTATATTTTGCCTGTGACTTATCGTGAATCTTCAATTCTTAAATTCTTCCCTCATTTAGAACATCAATTGATCAAACTATCAATTACTTATTGCAACTTTTTTACAACATTAAGTCCTTGTAAAGCCCAAATAAATTACCGCCAGTTAACTTTACGAACGCTCGTTAAAACCTAAAAGTCCATTCACAATTTCCTCTGAACACGAAATGTATGATTAAAAGGTAACCTTCGTGCTGCCATCGGTAGACGGTAGATGGTGGTAGGAGGTGGTAGGCCGACAGTGTGTCGTTTCTTACCCAACAGACGTAATTACAGGACAAACAATGAGTTTTGAAACCGCGCGGTACAGCGGTGGTCGCACGATCTTGAGATCTGTCGCGGGCGCTAAAATGACGTTTCATTTTGTTAAAATTTTTGATGAATTTGTTCATTGAAAAGTATTTTTTATGGTTTTTAAATTGTGTCCTAGATATCTCTTGTTCATTTTGTTAATAGACTTAAATATCTTCCGCTAGTTAAAGACAAAATACATTTATATTTTAAAATTACCGAATTTAATTATCAATAATCGGTTAGATAATAACTATTGGTTTAGTCAAGTGTATAAAAATGTACATGGATGTAATAAATATTATCGACACTACCATCTCAATTAAAAACCTCATTTAAACGCGAATTATGCCTAATAAATCAATAACAAGAACATTAACAACTTCATGCAACACACACTACTTACAAAACCAACAGTCAAGCTCTATAAAGCAAGTGTAGAAACAATTTATTTAAAAATAAATTGGCACTACAAATGAACAATGTACTACAGTAACTGTATGATTGACTGATAATGAAATAATTTATAATGTAACTAACTATCAATAGAGGCTTGTTATTATATCAACTTTTATCATACCAACTTGTCAAGTTATAACTCAATTATTACAAGTTAATAAATACGTGATAGGAAATAGGCTCGGTTGGGTTTTAGAATTTACAACCTTCGGACTGATTTCTTCCGTAAAATCACTACAAAAAAAAAACGACTAAAGTAATCAACAAATCATTTAGATCAGCATTATGTCAGCATAACAGCTTCTTATAATTTTCTCAAAAAATCTTCCCATGTATTCAAAGATCAACCCCATGAATTAACCTAATTTACTGGAATATGAGTTAAAATATGTAAAACTTAATGCCTGAAAACAACTTAAAACAACATCATAACGAACATAAAACATTACCTAATCAAGAAGCATCATCTTAGACACCCAGATGTAACGAAACATTGGGGTAAAGGTTGTGACAGACAGCCGTGAAAAACCTCCAGCTGCTGCACATTTTAGCGGCGCGGACTAGATTTCGCTTTTCGTAATTGATTTTTTGGTCTTCATGCTTTTTAGAAGATTTTAGTCGGTCATGGCTTAAGATTAGTGGTTATTAAAAGATTTTATTTACTTGTAATTTTGCACCCAATATAGTGTCATAGAATAGATTTCTTTCTTGAATGTTATGCCCTTTCATAAGTACCAACAAGTAAAGAAAGAATCTTCACTATACTACTAATATCTCTCACTCTTTTCCCTAGCCTTATCCCATTTCATTTGAAGTCGGCTTTGCTCGTCATTCATCACCAGATTTTTCGGTTCTGGGTCGAGTCATTCACTTGGGCTTGCTTCAGATCTTTGTTGACTACAGACATCCAAGTGAGAAGGGGTCTACCTCGCTTCTCTGGACCTGAATTCATGTACAGGACTTGCTTAGTCATGTGTACCTCCGGCCTTCTCATTACTTATCCTTATAATAATATTATAAATGTGAAACTTTGTTTGTTTGGATAATGTTTGTAACTGAATCACGCAAAAACAGCGCAGGATAATTTAAGGCCTCAATGCGAGCGAAGCCACGGGCAAAACTTAGTAGGTAATATTCCCGAAATAGCCTGAATTTAAGCTGGTTCTTTGCTTTGAGAACTCAATGTTATGTCGCTCTATCTTGTCGGCACTTGCTATATAAATCATATAGCAAGTCAATATTAACTGGGTAACATCATAAATAATATGATGCTTGTTCATACTGACTGCTTAGGGTACACCGGAGTACTGTAAAATACCTTGCTCTTTTATAATGAATCCATTGGGGCTGATACCCCAATGGATTCATAGAACTTTTAATAAAACTTATAAATAAATTTACTTTACCCAAAGGGATCCATGTAGGTAAATAGGCAGAAAGCTCGTTCATCACTCAAATAAAATATTTATTCACTTCGAAGCTTTTAAGTCCTGAATATCTGCAAAGGCTTGTTATTTGACAGTGTTTACAACTGATCAAGACTACTGACATTGTTGCTGTCAGAAGTTGTCATTATTTTAACAGAAAATAAAACTTTCTTTATCGATCTTCTTTCAAGACAATACTTAGAAACTTCTTGAAAATCTGAACTTTTTGATATTCAAAATAAATTATGCTAGTTAGACTCAGGCGTTACTTTGTGGAAATCCTTTGTAAACTACAATAGACGACGTATATTTAGTAACCTAATCCACTTAAACTGTTCTCGAGTCCTAAAGAACTCTGTAAGAAATCGACACGTGTTTCACCTCTCAACGAGGCATCCTCAGGATGACCATTGACTTGTTGCGAACGCGGACACGAAGTGTTGCCACGATAAGCGCCGAACGCAAAGCTGAAATGATGATGATGATGACAATGTAAAACAGGAGAATATTGGCTAGACTCTTATTTCAACAAGCTTGTTTAAATAAGAGTTCAAGGGGGATAAATCAAACTTACCCATAACTGGCGAAATATAGGCGTACAACTTCTGCCTACCCATTTAGGGAATACAGACTATTATGTACCGTATTGACAAAGTACATTTCCCGAAAGGTACCGTATTTTTCTTCGTTTTAAATGTAGGTCAGTACACAGTACAATGAATATTAAATGTTAACTTTATGACGTCCAAACGACCCAACATGTGCAAGTTTCGACTGTAACTCGGCTGTTAGCGCATCCTTCGTTTAATTTTATTGAATGGCCTCCTACCACCGTTAACCGTACAGAACAGTAACATGATAGGGGGACATGTAAGGTTTGGTAGACAGGTAGACACGATGGTTGTTACATGGGCGGATGACGTCAGATCATGTGTTACGAACTAAAGGCTGATTTTAAAGGTGGTTTCTTTACAAGTATTGTTTCTTTACAGATCAATCTGCCTGTGGTCGGCTTCCAGTCTAACCGAATGCACCTGAATATCAGTATTTTACATGGAGCGACTGCCTATCTCTACTCCATAACCCGGTAACTGGGTAATACGATACCCCTTGGTAAGACTGGTTGTCAGACTTTCGGGCTTCTGACGACCTGTAACAACTGTTACACAGTAGTTACAGTTCCACGTATGACAGCCGGGACCAACGGCTGATCATCTTTAAAAAATCTTTTTCATGTAACTGTACGTCGGAGTTGCCGACACGTATTTCATTTATCAACCTTTCGATAAAAGTATTCAAAATTCATTTATTCAAACTAGGCTGAGAATTAGCACTTTTCGAACGTAAAAATTACATAAGACAGTCCCCCAAAAACGCCCGCCCTTCACCACGTAGTGCTTTAGCTGGAAAAAAAAAGTGGCGCAACAAACTCCCCAGCAGCACAGCTGTCTGTTCAGTTAGAAAAAAAATGATTGTATCGCATGTGCACAAGGATTAATACAGATCTGATCTCGCAGTGCGTTTATATTTATGTGAAAAGTAAGTATATATGTAAGTACTTATAGTTAAAGTTTACATAACGTAACGTCATCGCGTCGCAGCTCGTAAAAAGTTTTACGTATTGACCCAGTACTCTACATTTAGTAACGAAAGATTTTCTTCATGACGACTGTGATGATGTTAATTGAATATACACACAATATACACACAATATACACACAATATACACACAATATACACACAATATACACACAATCTAACATAACATCACGCCTGTATTTCCCGAAGAGTTAGACAGAGTTCACAGTAATTGGTGACTGCCTTCATGGCAATATTGGATGGGATTGTTAGGACAACCTATATACTCTTCCAAATGGTCATTATCTACTAGATAGATATGTATACCTGTTCGTCAGCGCAGAGAAGTGAGGGCTTTGCTTATTTTGTTCTCTATTCTCAACAAGCCCACTTCTCCTTCTTACCTGACTTATTCAACACAAGATCTTTGTTCCACCAACAATCGTGTCCTACGATGTCCTTCTGACCGCTCTGGTTTCATTCACTCTTCTTCATTTGTCCACGCGGTATTTCTTTGGAATCCGCTACCTCTGAACATCAGGACGCCAACCAGTCGGTTGTCTTTTAAAGTAGTGAGCATTATACGTAAGAAGTTGGCAAAAACATCCCAGCGCTGATTTGCTGGATTCGTTTTCTCCTCTACCAATCGTTATTTTTCCTGACAAAGTTTATTCTGTTTATATGTATGTATGTATGTATGTACATATCTATGTATTTATTCTTGTATTATTTTTGCTTATGTAGCACCTAGCTGCCATGTTTTGTCTCTGCCTCAGGCATTAAGTCCGCCCTTGTACGGTTTTCTTTTTACTTGTGTATAAAGTTGTAATAAATTAATAAATAGAACGGTATGAAATCATCAGCCAGATAAATTGTTACTTGTTTGTCCTCGTCCACATTGGTAAAACAGCCCAGTAGAATTCAAAAGAAAACCACAAAATAATAGAAATCACAAAAATGTTAATCTTTACATGCAATTGCATTGACCTTGCATCTTCCTGCCTTCGAAATAAGCCGTTTTGTCGATTGTCGCATAGACACGCAAAATTCATTAGCAAAGCTCGACCCTGATGATTGTCAATGTTAAGACGAAGGTACTACATGTAATTTATATAAACAATAGACCTGCTAGGGGCATTACCGTCACATAATTTTACAAATTCGCATTAAGACAACCTTGCGTAGTTCGCGAAGTATGTATTTACTCGTTAATACTTGATTTACGTACCTAAAGTCAACTGTATATCAGTGATAACAATTTGACATTGACAGCGCCTTTATGTCATAGCAGTAAGGACGATGTTCGTAATACAAGTGCTATCACTGATGTACAGTTGACTATGCAAAAGCATGCTGTCTTTAAACGCGTCATTGATACTACTTTAAATAGCTGAAGACAGGCTCAAGAAAGAATCCAGTGACTGGTCTAGATATTAATCGAGGGGGTAAAGAAAATCTGGGGTCGTTAAGGCAGCAAAGCACAGAAAGCTCCTGACAGGAAGGACATCACAGACCAAGAAAGAGGCTTTTTTTGAAAGCCTCTTCTGTCTGGCCGCAAAGGCCTCCACTCTTACTGTCTTTGTTGACATGACAAGACCAGTCAGCTAGAGAGAAAAGTCAGCAATGAGAGAAAACTCCACGTCAGCAAAAGAAAGAGAGATAAAAGAGTCTATGCTAGATCGTGAGTAAAGCGGTTTAGACCAATCTAGGCTATTTAAAACCATGCCTAATTAACACGCCTCAAATTAACCACAAATGAAGCCATAAACACATAGTTGTTGCGTCTATGAGAACCTCTAAATAGTGGCATTAAGACCAACTAGAAATTATTTAAACTCTTGTATTACCTAACTACTATCACAAAGAGTCGTTAAAACTTCTCACATTGTAAAATTTTGCAGTTCCGTGATTTTGGTAGGTGAGTGTGTAATTATTCTATATGATGAGAGTTTAAGATAATGGGCGAGATTATAACAGCTGATTTTGTTAAGTAACTTAGAAAGAACATTCCAAATCAAGTGGCAGACAATTTCAGAGCAAGAAGAGCTTTCAGATCCGTCTCCAGGCTGGAACATAATCCAGCACTTTTAGAACTAAGGGGTAAAGGCTATCTATTCCCTAGTTCTCCCTTTCAAACCCGAATTCCCATTAAGAATAGTGAATTACCTACCTACTAAATAGTTGTTGAGGTTAGTCCGACCAATTGCACAATTTATGTAAATCCACCACAATTTTTGCTAAGCAGATTGGTTAACCTAAGAACCCCTTCGTTCGTAAGTAAGTCACTAGCAGAAGAGTTTCATAATTAGTTGACACAGTCAGTGCGATATCCTATGCAACATTGCCAACCTCTATTCGCCATCGCCATTTTCAAGGTTCCTTAAGAACTCCGACCATTTACCAATTCCTTCATCTTTTTCTACAACTACATCCACCCAACACACATCTCAATAAACTCTTCTATTTACTTGTACAGAACCTCTTGACATTAGAATAAAATATATAATTGTTTAACTCAATGTTACTCATTGTGCGTTTGGAAAGTGGCTGACGTCTGGCGAGTCGCGTCTGAACGTTTCATTGTGTCGCCTTTACACACATACGATTTGGTCACATCCTCTTTGACAACTTAGAATAGACGCCATTGTATTAGTTTTGTATTTCTAAACTCTTCGAAAGGTTTCAAGGCTCTGGTTGGACTGGATTACATAATCTTAGGCATAGAAGCGGAATACATAAAATGAGGATAGCCACTCAGCAACAACGACGAATGTATATGCCTTCTAAACTGCAGTAGAAACACACTAGCTTCGTCATATTTTTTTTTATTATGTGTGTCGTTGATAGGGCCACCATTCCCAAGAAGCGCTCAGTCATAGAATGATACATATTACTTGTTTTAAATAGGATAAACTTTCTTATCTCTAAAGTACAATTTGGATGTGTCCTTCATGCAAGTTGCTTCATTACTTAAAACATCTGAAACACATGTAAGAAGTTATTCTCCAGTACGAAACAGACCACACTTATATCCCAGCGTTACAATCAGTAATGTATGTTAGAGCCAAGCGTGGCTGCGTGGGCTATACGCATTGTGAACAGTCTTTGTATGCGCGTACGCTGAATGAGACTGCATTTACTGTAGCAAGTACCTACCTTCAAAGAGGCGAAAGATTAATAGGTTGAAGAAGTGAGTTTGTATTTCTCTGGTTCTGGTGTTCGGCCAGTATAATTTGGACTGCAGTTGAATTTGGAACTACATTTTAAAAGAACTCTATTGACATTTGTTCGTACTGTGTTTTATCATAGAGTGCGTTTAATCAAATAGTTCCTATGCTTTAACAGTGGAGCCAACATTACGGAAAAGAAACTACATATTTGATGAAACGCACTCTAGTATGGGTTTGTGATGTGAAGGAAAGAGGATCATGTAGTGAGGAAAGCTTTGAGTACGTATACGGATGGCTCTATGAGTAGTATAGACCAAAGAAACGATAGATGGATTGTGTGAAAGATGATAATTATGGCTAGAAAGGGAACAAGATGGTCAACAAACATGTATGGAAAAAGAGATTTTCTGTGCCGAGCCTAAATAAATTGTGATATTGAGCAGGAGTATCAAGATTTGACATTTACGTTCGTTCCTTACTTTGACAATCAGCGCCATCTGTAGGATCAGCATATGCTGGCTATATAAGGTGTGTAGTGAGTATATCAACGGGACAATATACAGGATGAATTATGAACTCAAGCAAGGTCGAGGCATCTTGCGTTGCGCCCACGCAGACTTCGTCTACAAAAGCTGTTTAACTTTGACCTCCTTATTGCTTAATTTTATATTCTTTTTTGTAGATTTGAGATAAGAGACAAGATCATCTCGTTCATAATATCTAACTGGGTCAGAAATTAAATACATATTATTATGTAGATTATTTTTTACTAGCTGCGCCCCACGGTTTCACCCGCATAACTGTCGATTCTGTGAGAATATGGGGATAAAAAGTATCCTTAGTCTTGATCTAGGTCATGTTCTACCCATGTGCCAAATTTGATGCAAATCTGTTCAGCCGTTTTAGCGGTAAAGCGTAACAAGCAAACAACCAAATTCATTTTCGCATCATTAGCATAGTTAGGATTTCAGAAGTCTATCAGCCATTTGTTTTATTTCTGCAGTCAAAGCTACTGTACGTAATGAATGCCTTTAACATCAAGCATTATCAATCAGTCAACAAAAGGTTGGTGGAGAGATAACAAAATGTTCTGTTAAGAAATACTGCGATGCGAAGTCTATAATCGGCATAAATCCACACCATGCAGTCATTTATGGTGTGATATTATGATCTTATAAATATCTAAGAATATATTTTATGTTGGTCGGTAGCGATCAATGTCACTCAACTATTTAGACAAGTTATTGCCACAATGGTTCCGCTCTGAATTGCCGAGATTTAGGACCGCTGTGCACTGAAGCGTAACGTTAAAGTTTTATTAGCAGTGTGATATATTATGTATTATCATATCTGTTTAGAAGGTTTTTTTTTTATCCACAACGTTGAAGCTCTTGGCCTGCATCTCACCTGATGGTAAGTGATGATCAGGCCGAAAAGGTGGAAGCGAGCTTCTCCCGGAATTAACCCGGTTTATGGTGAAATCAGTCTTTCTAAAAGCACTTTTAAGCTGGCTAAGTTGCGTAGCCCAAAGAATATGGGGGCAATTCCTAAGAAAGTCTAAAAAAGTTCGCATTCTAGTCTCAGTCTCAATCTGTCAAAAAAACCTCTGATTTACCTTCATTTTTGACATTGACTGTCGACAAATTAAAGTACGAGAATTGACCTTCTAGTCAGTATCCTGTCATGGCGATAAAGTTTCTGTCCCTTGTGACAGCAATCAAAGATTAGTCATTCAGCTAGTTTTCTCAGAGCTAGTTTTACATCCCACGATGCAGTGATAGTACGAGTACTTGTAGGTTGGTACTAAAACAACGGTATTACAAGACCCATATTTGATTGTTAACAGAAAAGGAACAGTGGACATTACCAGCCTGAGTAAGCTTGTCAATAAATCACACCATCCGAAATCCTCAAAATAGATACACCTCAGTCGGCGCAGGCGCTTCTTTCCAACTGGTTTCACATGGCGACGTAAGCGCTGCGTAACTGCGGCATGTTAATGTGCTTGAACTTAATTTATTGCCAGCAATAAGGGAGCTATTAGACGCAGTTATTCAATCATATATATTGAAAATATAGCTTGGATGATATGTTATTGAAACTGGGACTGCAATACTAATTAGTAAGTGAACCATTGCAGTAAAAGCTGCGACGAAGTCAGAGCTTATACAAAAAGGATATTCTTCTTATCGTCTCGATGACAAACTTAATGGAGTCGGTCCAAAATTCAGTAAGACCCTTGGCGCCCGACATCAGTAACATCCAATACTTCCTATAAAGTACAGACAACAGGAAACGCAGGATATTAAATAAGAAAGATTTGAATGATTTTGTAAGGAACACTAGGTACTATTTTTTAGAAGCCCTTCTTTAGCTTAGCCGTATCCTAACTAAAATTATAAATGCGAAAGTTGGTTTGCTTGTTTATTTCGCTTTCACGCTAAAATGGCTGAACGGATTTGGATGAAATTTGGTACATGAGTAGACCATGACATGGGTTGGGATATAGGATACTTTTCATTCCGATATTCTTATGGGATCGAAACTTAGCGGGTGAAACCGCGGGGCGCAGATAATACTTCAATGTTTCTATCATATTATACAACCCATAGAGAAGTATGGAAGAAGAAAACACGTTGCGCCGGCGCCGACCCCAAATAATTTGGGATAAGGGCAAGAGCAATGGTAGCCCAGTGGTAAAGTCTGTGACTTACGAGTTGCAGGACTACAGGTCGTTGGGTTCGAAGCTAAACAGGCACTTTATTGAGTCATTTATTTCCTCAACACTGTTCTCGGTCTTCAAACGGTGAAAGAAAACATCGTAAGGAAACCGGCATGTCTTAGAACCAATAATTCGACGATATGTGATATCCACCAACCAGCACTGAGCCCGCGTGGTGGATTACAGCCAACTCCCTCTTACCGAAAGAGGAGGCCTGTGTCACAGCTAGTGATGCAGTGGAAACATGCTGGCTGATTATGCTATGCTTATTTTGAAACCTCCTAAAGTTTTCCAAAGACAAAATAGTTATTTTTCGAGGCAAAGGAAGTTAATTCCACAGTCCAAGGCATTCATATCAACGAAGTACATACAAGACAAGTCACATCATAATAACCGTTCAATTACATGCGTCCGTCACCCACTTACTTACTAGTGTTGGGACATTAGGAAGTCACCGTGCGCGAAGGAAATAGTGTTGTGACACCGCCATTTTGTTGCAACTGTCAGATGATATCTGTCAACTGTGTCAATTTGTGTTGCATGTTTTTGAGAAAATTATCATCAAAATTATCATTTATATAAAGTCGGTGTTGACAGCGACGCGTGGTGTGTATTTGTAAGAGTGGATAGGACCAGAGATATAAATGAAATAATTATGATCTAGTTTAAGAGTTAAACAATTTATTTTAAGCAATACCCATTATTTCACGGAATTATGTGTGTGCCTATGCATTAACCTTGTATCTATCTTCAACGCCTAAATTTTCATACAAATTATGGAGAGATTATGTATTTTGATATTTCTACCAATAAATTGGATATTTATCACTACCAGTACTGTCACTAATTTAGTACCCAATTATTCTATTGATATTGAATTTACGGCCAGCATTTTAGCCAATACTGTATTAAATCAAGCTGACTCATAGATCCTGTATAAAATTAAGTTGTCCAATTGTCCATAAACGACAAACAATCTATTAAGAACGTACTGAATTTATAAATTGTGCGTAGAGTCCACCCCACCACTGAAGTCCTTTTGACGCAGCGCTAGTGTCAATGTCATTGCCGAATTGCATTAAAAAAATGTAGTTCCACAATTTTCCGCCGGACTTCAGTGGTGGCGCGGACTCTAGGTATCTTCTCAATTCAAAACTATTATGACAAACTGACAATGAACAGGCTGAAATTAAAAAAAAAATACCTATCAGCCTGTTATTGTCGCTCTCTAAATCAAAGGCCTCTTCTCATAAAGAGAAGGCATGAGCATTGATCACCATGCAATCTAAAGACAAAAAAAGTAGTGTATACTTGCAACATAATTGATAAGAAGGCACATTCGCTATTTCCCTACAGAAGAGTTCCAATATGCTCAATGGCGTTATGATGTTTAAATTTTCTAACTATTAAATGAAAATGAAATTCTGTTCGTTGGTAAGCGGATCACTTCAGAACGGTTGGACCGTCTTAGCAATTTTTTTGTTTCAAAATGTTTGTCAAAGTCTGAATAAAGTTTTTAGGGGAAAAAAGTTAGATAAGTTGCCTGGAAAATTGGTAATTTGAGAAAAACAGAAAGTGATTTTTTCTATGAATTATTTGGACAAAGTACAACGTCTGTTAGGTCAGCTAGAATCAATGGCGGCGCCATATCTATATTTTACTTGGTATTCACGCTACGGATACCCATAGAACCATTACCAACCATAATAAAATAAAATAAAATATTAAAACTATTACACAGCCTATTCCGGAAAATTTATAGGAAATCATCTTTCCGACGTTATTTCTTCCGGATTTAGACGGAAAATGTATGATCAACATAGGATATTATGAGATGAACAACATCAGGAAGTCAGTTTCGTAACAGTAATTAAATCTTCGTTTGGCAGGCGTGTCGGCAGTGAATGATGATGTACGAAAAATTGGAAACCATTATTCAGAATGGCAAAAGTGCTTGTTATTTTGATATGCAATTTGGGTGTCGATGTTTGGGGAGTATACCTATAATTAAAAGTTGAAGATGATAAGTTATTTCGTAAAAAAAAAGCCTCGCATGCAGGCAAACACAAACTCCGACAAAGCCTCGAAAGATTAGCATTTATACACAGAGCAAAAAAGCTTATAGGCGACGAAACGTTGGTGGCTAGGCTTCACAGCCTGGCTCATCGGCGTAATGTTTCTTGCCTGTCGGTCTTCTACAGACTGTACTTCGGAGAGTGTGCGCAAGAGCTCCACGACCTGATCCCACCATCACCCTTTTATCACTGACCTACCAGGCTTACTGCAGGGTACCATCCGCACTTGGTTGATATCCCGTCCAGTCGTACTTAGCGCTTCTCCTCCACATTTACGAGTATAATATGCACAGACAAAATGTGGAGCTCTCTGCCAGCGTTTGTGTTCCCTTCCACATATACCCCATCTGCTTCAAAGCAAGAGTGCACAGGCCTCTTCTGGGCACGCTCGATCCATCATAGTCCTCATCCATCGCTTTCCATCACCAAGAGCAGGCTCATTCAGCAATAAAAATAAAATAAAAATTAAAAATAAAATAAAACTTATTTGATCAACCTACAGCAACCAATCATATACGTATGTTAACACGAGATTGAAGCTCGTTCGGTGGTCGATAGCGAGTGTCTGGGAGAAAGGTATCCTGGTTTGGCACGGGCGTCGACCGGGCTACCTTTAGCCGCTATGTGGTCTTATGCTTAGACCACCTGTCTCAGACCCAGAGGTAGGGTTCGATTCCCAGTGGGGCCAACATTTCTTACTCGGTTTGGTTGGTGGTAGGGTTTTGTTCTAAATCCGCTTGGCTAGCTACCACCATCTTATCTTAGTCTGTCGCTAGAACAACAATGTTAACAGCATTGTTGTGTTTCGGTAGTTAGAGGTCAGATAGCCAGTTCCTCTGTGGATGAGGATTTCTGGTGAAGCTCGATTCCACCGTCGGCATGATCATCACTTACCATCAGGTGAGATGCAGGCCAAGAGCGTCCCCGTAATGGCGTTGCAAACTGTGCCTGTTAATTTTATTTACTAGAGAGCAATATACTTTTATTTTTATTTAGTCGTTTTCTAGGTGTAAAGAACCTAGTTCAGTTATTATTTTGTTCTCGTTTCTACAACGTTCGCGATACATTCCTATGTACACCTACCGAGATCATGGACATACTTAGTTCAGATAGTACACACGCAAGCAACTATTGTTCTCCATTTTGTAACAATGTGCCTCATGGTAACACTATTGTATGGCTTTATTTACTAATAAATATCTATCTTTAAACTGTTAATTGAAATTATATTTTGTGAGTCTTGTGTTAAAGTTTAATTTCGATTGTTTATGTCTATGTTTCATATTTTAGTGAATGTTATGCTGTTATGAAGGAAATGCCATCGGATTCGTGTATTGTTATGTTATGAGACGTTGAATTAAGAATATTGGTTAAGTTTATACAGCAATAACTACCATTGTTGGATCATTTATATATACGAGTATACCTACTATTTTTATATTGCAGAAACCTTTTAATATCACTGTAGGAAAGTCAGTCTTACGATTTTTGAAAGAAAGGTATTCAATGCAAAAATCTAAACTAATAATAAAAGAGATTTTTTGTATGTTTATGTGTTTGTTTGTTTGTTACGCTTTCGTGCTAAAATGGCTGAACGGATTTGAATGAAATTTGGCACATAGGTATATTATGAACTGGGTTAGAACATAGGATACTTTTTATCCCGATATTACCACGGGATCCCGACTTATGCGGTTGAAACCGCGGGATGCAGCTAGTTCACTAATAAACTGTCACACACATGTTAACTGCAGTGATTAAATGTCTGAAATAACACCAAAAGATCAAATCAGATGTTTGTGTTGATTATTATAGGATTTGATACCACCCTAAGCAGAAATAATTTGTTGAATTTTTTTGTGTAAATTAATTTCTCATTTATGATCAAACCTGTCTAGTTAAACATAGAACAGAAATGTGTAACTGTTACCAAACATAAATGATTAAAACAAATACTAGATTATAACTACATAGCATATTTAAATATAGGTAACAGTATTAAAACACTGTTTTTATGTCAATAACAGGAGTGACATAATGAAACTAGGCTCAAGGATTAAATTCTTAATATCATTTAAAAATACAAAATGGGTGCACAGCAAATAACTAAGAGTGTAATTAATGTATTATCTACTCTAGATAAATATTACATATTCATATTTATAAATCGTTTATAACTTTTTATGTGGTAGGTTAAAGAATGCTGATATGCCTTGACCTAGTCGGTAGAAAAAACAAATTCTTTCAAATCTGACGTTTCATAAATGCATATAATAATATGTTGAGACAAAGCAAATAAAAAATATTTTAAATTGATAAAAACTAAATTTTTCCTTACATTAACGATTATAAAAATTAAAAATCCTCTGATCTAGTAAAAGTAACAGTCCTTTTTAAGACCTCATCTATAACAATTTTAAAATCATATGTTTGAGTCGAAATAATGCATTTCTTTGGTGTCTATGGAGTTTTCTCAAGTTTTCAAATAATTTCTAATTTCTAAAACTAAACAACGTAGTACATTTAACTCAAGGAAAATCATGGTTCCTCCCAGAAGTTTTGGTTTTTTGGCTGGATCTATTGGATAAAGGAATGAAATTTGGGTGGCCGCGATTGAAGCAAAATTCCACAATTTGCTGCAGTATTGTCTCTCCTTCTTACTTTAATCCATCCAAAGGTTGTCTGTAAAAGATCGCTTTTAGCGATGGGACCGACCATTATGTCACCCTATGTAAAATTTCTAAATCTATGTCTGTAATTTTTATGGTGTACACAATAAAGAGTATTCTATCTATCTATCTATGTTTTTGTTTTTCTCTTCACCAAAGATGTGCTGGCTATACTTAGGAGACACACAAGGACATAATAGAAAAGGTAGTTAATGGATAGATGTGGGTGCAAATGATATCAAGAGAATAAATTTTGTTTAGTTTTCATGTCTTTTCTTATGTGCGTCTTAATTGTGCAGAATAAACAATTTTTCTTTCTCTCACGAAAATGCTCTTTAAGATAAAACATTTCACCTGATTGTGATCTAAAGCATTAGGTTACAGATACTTCATTTCATGGGAAAGTTTATTGAAATAATTTAATACTAATTTAAACTATCATTTCACATTCGAATATCTACAATTAGCTTCTGTCCGCGACTTCGTCCGCGAGCCTAAAACCATCCTCAAGAATTGTTTCTCATCCGACTGGCAGTTTCGGAGATTACCCCCCTACATAAAAACTTACAAACAAACTATAATATATAATATAAAAAAAAATCTGCTGTTTCATAGAAAAGTGTAATACCTACCCGGTCAAAATGTATGGAACAATTTTTTTTTTTAATAACCGACGAAAAATTTCAACGCAGGGGCGTTCAGAATCGTGTACTGAATCGGTAACAGGCTTCGCGTCGATGTCCCTGACACCCTGTATAGTACCTATACACAATTCATCAAACATTTTTTAATAAAGTTATTGTAGTTACTTTATATTTTTGAAGCAAAAGTTCAATCTGCCAGTCATAAATCAAGTTAAACCATCTTACAAGCTGGCCCACGGTTAAAATGTGATTATGCATGTATGTGCCCCGCCCACTGTTGATCACAAGGCTGCCAGAATGTCGTACAGAGGTAAGGTTGTACTTATCAGCTGTGGTTTGGTCAAGGGTACGTAGATTAACTGTATAGTTTTACCCTAGGACTAAGTAAATATATTTTTGATTTTTTGCGCAGGAGCTCGTGCCTGCCTAAGGCTAAGCTACGCTTGCCAGGGTTGGTTCGTGAATGGGTGACCCTCTTAACATATTGAGATTCCTCCGTGCCTCGGAAAGCACGTTAAGCCGTTGGTCCCAGCTGTCATTTGTGGATCTCTGACAGTCGTTACAGGTCGTCAGAAGCCCGAAAGTCTGACAACCAGTCTTACCAAGGGGTATCGTATTACCGAGTTACTGGGTTGTGGACGTCAGAATCAGTCGCTCCATGTAAAATACTGGTATTCAGCTGCATCCGGTTAGACTGGAAGCCGACCCCAATATAGTTGGGAAAAGGCTAGGCAGATTGATTGACTTAGTAAATATATTTTTGCTGAATGTTTTCTGATTAGAGCCAGGGGATCTATGTAACTCAGGACCTTCCTACCTCAGACACCTTTCTCTATTTAAGATTATGCATTTTGTAACCAGTGACTAAATTATCATTTATTTAATAATTATGATTAAGAACTGTTAGGACACTTATTTGGAGTGCGTCAGGACACGTGACCTGATCGAAAATTCGTAAGACGTTTAAGTTTTTGTTGACAGCGCACTCTGTTTTATTTTTTTTGAATTTTTTTAATGGAGCTACAGCTTTCGTTCTTGTATTGACAGCAAACCAAATAAATTCCTGACATTTTCACTTCAATCGGCAGTCCCAGACTGCCTCGTTTTTTTTTTTTACTTTTACAACATTACAGACCCACATCCATGTTATTACACAATTAAATTTCAAAACAAACATACATATTTACAACAAGGATGGAATAACACAACCATTAAAAAATATTGGCTGTACCTTATAATAACTTTACTACGTTTTTTGATTAAAATATGTTAAGTTTTAATTTACGACCGTTACTAATATTCATGTTAACCTTTAAAATTTGGTTCAACATGCTTTTAAATGATTCAAACCTTCAGACGGATTGTTACTCGGCTTACTGTTCGTTTTCTGACGACCAACTGATCCCTGATAACTTGAGATTCTCCTCTCAGCGGCCACTTACCTGTAAAAAGGAAAATAAGAACATAAGTGGTGTATTTTATATAAAAATATAAGTACATACATATATAAACTATAATATAGTAATAATATAATGGCCAATGTTTATCTTCCGACAGACTTTCACGATAGGAGTTTATCGTAATTATGGATTAGCATCGTTTTTGTTTAGAGTACTTGCAATTTTACTGTTACATAACAAGGCTTGTGTATGGCAAAAATCTTAAGAAACCTCGTCTTTAGCTACTGGATGGACCAGTAGACGTTTTTGTTAATTAGCTTCTGCTTACAAGGTCAGCAAAATTCATTTCGAATGGTTCAAAAGTCTAAATTAACGTGAACGACTACAATCACATGCCATTTGACCTATTTTATAGAAACTTGGTAACGACAGGACTTCCCGAAAGCCGGAAGAATTACAACGTTATTTAAAATAAGCAATCCATAAAAATAACAATAAACCAGTCAACAGAAGGAAAGTAAATATTTTTACGATAAAATACAACTTAAATACCATAATAAAATAAGATCACAGTTGTGTATTATTAGTAGATGCGATTAACCTGCAGTCAATGATCGAAAGTGAACGTAGACACACACATGCGCGCGCCGCGTGTGTATCTCGACACGTGCTGTCTTTATGTGTGTGTACGTGGACACGTGCTGTGTTTATGTGTGCGTGTTGCGTTTGCGCCGCAAGGAAGTAGCGTTGGCGCAGACACAGGGACGATGGAAGTGATCTTGTCACGTAGTGATTTCTCCCATTTATTTTATGATTTTAATGGTATTTTGTGTGAGATTTGTGTGGTCATAAATCTTAAGTTTCGAATCTCTGCATTATCTTTTCGTTTTTATTCAACTCTTTAACTCGATGAATTAGAACCATTAATACTATCGGCGTTTGCAATACTGGAGTATGCCTACTTATTTCATATTTAATTACTATCTATAAAAGTATGACTAACACATTTAATTAAAACTCATGCATGCCCAAGATAAAATCATGTAAAAATTCTTAAAAGATAAAACATCACTATCGCTTCCAGTGAATTCGATATCAATCGTAAAACAAGTAGGTAGCTGATAGATCACGACCGACAACAGTTACGGTGAAAATCTCGACACGAAACGAATCATATTATCGTTTTAATATCGATTTTATATCGATTACGTCCGCAGAAAATTGTCAAGGAAACCGCAATTCTGTTAAATTTTCATTATATTTTGACGTACCGGGAAATAGGAAAAAGTTGCAGAATCGTTCTTCAAATTCGGTCAATGGAATGTGGACTCTATTTTTAGTCACATAGTGCACACTATGTTTAAGTTAAGTTTTAAGAGAAATTTTTAGTGGAAATCTAAATCATATAAATTGCGCAAAAGATTAAAGGAATAGTTTAATAAATAATAGTGTTTTAATAAAAATCTAATTTAAATAAAATCTCATCTCTCTCTTTAGACCTTGAATTCAGTCTAGCTCGCTGAGTTATTTATATAAAATTCTGACTATGATTAAATATTAATGCTTGTGAAGCGATTGACCACCGTCAAGCATATTTGATTGGTAATTCACGATCCAAAAATAATTTGATGAATACATGAATGTGAAATTGGCTTAGGTGGGAAGGTTTAAATCAATAGCTTATATGTCCAGGATTTTACTGCGTGTCATTAACTGACACGCTGCGTGTCATTAATTGATACTGCTAGTCCTAATATTTGGATCGCGGTCCGAAACATTAACAAAAATGGTAGCCTTATCGACCTTACCATTCAAACGACACTAATCTTAAAGACAGTCTTAATGTATTTCTGTCGCAACAGTACTCCTTAAAATGACAGAGACAGCATCAGTTAATAGCAACTTAACGCTGCCTGTCCACTGGAGCGGAGAGGAGAAAAGAGGAGCGGAGATTTGCCAATATTAACCAATAGAATCATGACTCAGGATCACTGCTCTAAAGTCAGGGGCGGAGTCAAGATTCTATTGGTTAATATTGGCACATCTCCGCTCCTCTTTTCTCCTCTCCGCTCCAGTGGACAGGCAGCCTAAAACCGAGCTGGAAATTCAGCTGCAACAATTGTAGTTATGTCATTAATCAAAATCTACATCTCAAGAGCTGTCAAACTCACACTTGAGATAAATCTCTCATAGAAAACTGTCAACAACTCGGGTCGAAGACCTAGGGAATCAAGATCAACTGTTTGCCAGTTGTTATCATTACAGCTATAAAGCAGCCAAGTATTTCTCGTACTTATGATAAACGGAGGCCAAGAGAAATGCTATATTACTCTTGTATGTAGTTATGGTTCATACAGAGCAGTGAACTATGCTGCGTTTCCTTCTTACCACTTACAACCTTTGATACGTACAGACAAACAGTTGTTATTTTGATAACTGAGATATCCGGGGATGGGGTATGGGGAAGTCCGAATCGATACTATACGGGGAAGCTGTATTAAAACGTTAGCATTTTATTTTGTGATAATAATTTTGGCATGGGCTTTTAGAGGCATGAGAATCAGGGTATAAAGTTGACTCATCCTCTAAATTGGTGACCCCTGACGTGATGAACGTCAACGCAGGCTTGGTGCAACTACTTCAGCGTGACGTCATCATCAACATCACTCCCGCAAGCTTTCGTGAGGCGAGTCACACAGGCACCCAGCACCTACGGCTTCAACGGGTATCCTGACCACCAGTATGCAGCGAACGCGCATTCCTGGTCATCACCCTCAGCCTCATCAGCAACCTTGGCACAGCACCTGCATTTTCTCAGCGCTGTACCTCATGCGACTCACTGAGTCATAACGCAGCGCCTCCCCAACTCACTGGGGAATCACCGCAATCACCGCACGCGCATTTATATTTTTGGCCAAGTGCGAATTGTCACTCTACAAAAAGTTTTGTCTATACTGTCGACTCTGCAATACATAAGCTGTGTGAATGTCTCTTTCATAAAATTGATGTGTCATTATGTATATTAAGAATTCTCAAGAACTGTTCATTCTTATTTTACTATGAATCGGCTATTGTCGTAAGATGGCTGGTATCAGTTGGATGAGGTAGACTGACGTTCGACCTCAATAGCATGTAATTAGAGAGGCATGTGTCAAGTAGTGGACTGTTCTTGAATGATGGTGATGATTATACTGCTAAAACATATGAACTTGAGTCTATAAAGGGCATCGTAGCTTACATCCGATCGATTTATGCCCAAGTTTTATGACCCAAAATACAGTAACACCCCGATTTACGTTTGGCGCGGTTTCGGTATTACGCGAATTTCAAATTTTGCGCTAAAGTGCCTCGCTTTACGCGGATGCATTGATTGGTCCATTAACAGACTATTAATCGCACTAACTGTTCGGCAAGTAATACAAAACAGTGTTGTTTGTTAAGAAATACTTTTGCAAGAACGCAAAGAAAATGCTATTCAAAAACATTAGATAACTATTTCTCACGTAAGTTTTTATTTATTTAATCCTTAGAAGGATTAACAAAATAAAAACTTTTCTGTAACAATTACTTGGCCGATTCTGTTTAATTTTTGCAATAAAAGCACTTTTGCACGACTCTTAATGCGAAGCATTAGAGTGTGCTCTACGATCGAAACATTTTTTTTGCCCCATTTCTGTAACTGTTTTTATTGTTACACTCCTGCTAGTACACAGAACCTACTTAATTTATATACCATTGTATAGATGATTAAATGGAGATTAATACTGTACTTTTTAACAATTGATTTAATGCAGCAGAAATGGAAAAAGCATCAAAATAGTTGAAAAAAAAATCCTGTCCGTCAATTTATGAACCCTGAAAACATTGTAGCTTGCGATAAAATCAATCAATTGAGTCAATTTTTTTTTTATACATTCGTTTCAGCCGTAGAAGGAACCCTATTGAAAATGGCTCTTTTATTCAAAGTAGTTTAATTATAATTAATAAAATACTAACTAAAATATAATATCTATATCTAAATATTTTCACCTTTGTCTTGATGTTGCTTAGCAACCGCCAAGTCAGATCTTTGTCAGTCTTTGACATTACGACTTCATGAAAAGTGATAAATTGTTCATTTTTGTTAAAAACTATGTTTTGAATTTCTTTTTCGTTTATGAATGAGTGTTATGTATGAGGCGTGCACTTTTGGATTTTCCAAACTATTTTATTATTTATTTTGCTTGATATTTCATCATAGGTTATTATTTTTGTCCGGAACGCATCTCTCGCGTAATATTACTGTATACCTATATTAATCATATATTTCTTTAAATAACAACAACAATTTTACGATCCATTAGCACCGTCAATACTATTAGTTGACCTATACACAACAGACAACCTATCAAAACCAAACTATGCCAGTGCTAGGTACCACTATAAACACAACGGTCAAATCTCAAGCTCTGTTGTAACACCGCCGCGGGCGCAATGTTTCATTTGCAGCTAGTAACCTTTTGAACTGGCCAGTCACCTGCTGCGTTGATGTGGTCACCTTGTCTCACGTATTTTATTAGTTAATGTATTAGCGACCGATTTTTTGAAGTTGGTCTAGTGGTTACAAACGGTACTGCTGAGCCAGAGGTCTTAAGTTGAATTCTCAGGTTGAGCAAAGTCTTATTGGAACGAAGTTCCCTTTCGCGAGTTGCGAAAGGGGTCTAGACGGAAAAAATTGGGACCAAAAGTTGTAACGACACTTTTTATTTTTTATTATAACGCCATCTGTGAGCGACCACAGGTACTAATTAGTGGCATGCCTATGTAAGGTTCATTTTTTTTACTATAACGCCATCTGTGAGCGACCACAGGTACTAATTAGTGGCATGCCTTTGTGAGGTTCATTCCATAACTTCGTTCCATCCGGGTGTCCCTTGAAACCCCTCAGCTTTTTTGTTTTTCCTTTCGGAATTTCTCAGTACCTGCCCGGAGTCTAGATTTGTGCCTGGTTGATGGCAATAGGCTCGCCCCCATTATATGGAACTTAACATAACTGGCGACAGGTGGGTGTACTAAAGGTACACGTTTGCCGAATCCTTTGGGGAATACATAATATTTTGAACTAAAGATGCCATTGGCTTCAGATCCATGCCTTTGGTTTCGATTGCAAGTTCGAATTCAGACTATTTTAAGATTATTATGTATACAGTGCGCTCTCTTACTGACATGTTTTAAGTGTCTTCGAGAAAGTGTCTCATCTATAGACAGCATTTTTAATGGCTAAAAGCTAGGATTAGTAATTAGAGGTAGGAGGGAGACGTAATTTGAATTAGGAGCATTGAGAGCATCTCAAAATTCAACAAGTCGCTATTTAGCATAATATATTAATGTAAGTCTAGCGAAAGTTTATTGACATGAAAGACACGTAGTGTATTGATGTTTGGCCAAAGTCATTTGTTACAAAAATAAATAGCAATATAACTCGGTCCTTTGATAGACCTTTCAACTATAGCTTTCAAAAGTAATAGCCGTTGTGTGTATTATTATGTCTTCTCGTCAAATATCTTTATAAATATCGCTCTATTTCTATATAGGGATGATAAATTGGCGGAGAAAGTTAGTGGATAACTTTCTACGCTAATTTATCTACCCTATTCTCAGTAAACCCGACAAAGAATCGAACAATGTGGCGAGAATATGCAAAAAGATACAAGATATAGTGCGACAGTCTAGGAAATGATTCTTACACGCGAAGTGAGATTGTGTGTGTGCGCATGAGTTGTGATTGTAAGAGTTTGTGTGTGTGCGTGCGAACAGCTGATCGACGAGTTTTATGTAGTAGAGAAAGATGGAAGTATAAACAGTGTGTATGATTTGGAGGTTACAGTATTACTTTTTCATTATCAGTATTTTTCCTTTGTGACGTTTTCTTTACTCTTTATATTTTGTCGTGTGGTGTTTTTCAAGACCATTTTTATTTCTATATTGTGTACTTAATAAACATTTGATTCCTGTAAAGTAACCTAACCTCTTTGACCTCGTTTCAAGCTCCGTACGGTAATACTAGATTTCATTGAAATATCTAATCTTATATCTTTTTACCAGCTCTAATGCTACTGGCAACAAAACATTTCAGAAAGTTGGCAACATTGCAAACTTAAACAACGGTATTTACTCATTTGGCACATTGACATAACTTCTTAGCGATCCTGCCTACGCGTCATTTAGCATCGAATTAGATAAATATTGATATATTTTGTTTGATATTAAGAAATAAGTGAACAGACTTCGTAGTCAAGTCGGATGAAGTAAGGAAAACCTGTTCAGGTGGAGATTTATAAACGATTCCAACCAGCGCGCGTAGCTTGACCACAAATACAATAGAAACGGAAGAATAGACAAAATGACTGATAAATAATCGCAATCTATCATTTTGTCTATTCTTCCGTCAACAAAGCCCGTAGAAAACCCGTGTCTATGGTTGTCATGCTTCGCGTGCTGGAGTAAAAATGTGGAGCTGTTACGAGACACTGTTTCTATACGTATGTCCTAAGATCCATGATACCTGTTCAAAAGAAGTTTATGAGTACCTCATAATGATATAACCTCTTAACTCAGCTCCTGCACCCTAATTACGTAATAAACGATCAATAACAATCTGTTTCATTTTGACAGTTCAAAAACATTCATTGCGTTATTTACGTTGTTAAGCAGACAATTTTTTCGAACATATGAAGCAATGGTTTAGCAATATCTTTCAAAATGATTCAGATTGTTATTGATTCTGTGTTACACAATTAGTGTGCTGGGCTGACACAATTTAGATTGCCATCATCACAAGCTTAAAATCATAAATACACCTACTACACAAATAAATAATAGAGACGACGAAATTCGTCTCATAGATTTCAAGTTTAAAGATAAAAAAAAACATCAACTGAATTGTAATTTGTTTTAAACAATGGATTACCTTGGGTTTCTAGATTAGATTTCTTAAGAAGTTGTAACTGTAATAAGTTATCTGAAATAGAACCTAACACAGTAATGCTTTATCTTAATCAAAATCTTTGTATGACTCAAAATAGTAATATGAACCAAAACAGTAGACAATCTTAATCTTGATCATTTTGAAATTGTCATCTAGACTTTTGTAAACATAACTCATATGACAAATGTTAGGTACTTATACTAATACATATAACTAACTAGCTGCCCGTCCCGGCTTCGCACGGGTAGCACTAAGTACTTATCTACCCTACCTACCCTACCCTACCTACCCTATAAACCTTCCCTGGACTACGACAAACATTTCAAGATCAAAATCAGCCAAATCGGCCCAGCCGTTCTCGAGTTATAAAATTACAACGAAAAGTGGCATTGATTTTTATATATTTATAAATATTGGTACTAATATTATAAATAAGAAAGTGAGTTTATTTGTTTATTACGCTTTCACACTAAAACGGCTGAACGGATTTGGATGAAATTTGGCACCTGGGTAGACCATGACCTAGGTTAGGACATAGGGACATAAAGACATATGCGGGAGAAACCGCGGGGCGCAGCTAATGTTATATAAACGCACATATAACCCTCGTAAAAAAAAACCCTAGTTTTCACAGGGCGGTTTTACAGAATAGGAATGCGAGAAAAAATAGTGCTGTATCCGCCAAAGACATATTACTTTACACATTTACTCATGATCTGCCAAGACTTTTCCCAACTATGTTGGGGTCGGCTTCCAGTCTAACCGGATGCAGCTGAATACCAGTATTTTACATGGAGTGACTGCCGATCTGACCTCCACAACCCATATCAGGTACTGTGTAATAAAATACCTCTTGGCAAAACTGGTTGTCAGACTTTCGGGCTTCTGCGACGACCCGTAACGGCTTAACGTGCTTTCCGAGGTAGGGGTCTTGGTATGTAGAGATGGTCACCTACAGACCTACTATGGAAAGCTTAGTTAAACCTGATCGATCGAACCGTGCGGCTGTTATTACTTAGCCACAAGCCCCTTAATATTTACTTATACTATAAGTCGAAATTAGCAGATGCAAAAAACGGGAGCTCGTGGCGCAAGCCCTCTCAAAACTCTGACAAGCAGTCTTACCAAAGAGGTCAGATAGGCAGTCGCTCCATGTAAAATACCGGTATTCAGCTGTATCCGGTTAGACTGGAAGCCGACTAGCCGAAAAGGCTAGGCGTCCAAATTGGAGGCTTTATAACAGGCAGTCACTAAAATACTATTTTTAACCAAAGAAAAAGGAAATCGACGACTGTTTTAAACGCGTTTTTTCTATGATATTCGTGCTACGGTACTGATATTTCATAATAATGTGGTATTGACACTGCAAATTGTAAATGCGATGATATAAGAATCAATTGTTGGCACTCTTAGTTGACTTATTGCACAGAATACCCGCTCTCTTGAAGATGTGTTACATAAGTACGGGTGGAGTATTTGGCGTCGGGTGGAAGCGAATTTATGACAGTGTATTTGATAAGTGTCAATTATTGTGTGTCAATTATTGTTTGTTTTGTTGACAAAGATAGGTGGGAGTTGCCATGGCAACGATGTCAAATGTTTTGGTTTTGTTGTATATGAAGACAACGTATATTTTTGGGTAGATAGCATTTTGTTTTTTTTTCAGAAAGCTATTTCTTCGGGTAATGCTTTCGTAAAATCAATTCTTTGCTTGAAGGAATTGTCTCTAAGTTAAAGTTTGTTCGATTATTCTTTTGATCCAATAAAAGTGACAATAATATTGACGAATTGCAATCCCAACCACAAAAAAATAGAAAAAAAAAAATCACCTTATAAATTTACTTTTTTTTCGGCATTTTAAAAGGCGTCTTCACACCAACTCAGTCACAAACATCTCCTTTCATAACCTATCAACTAAGATCTAACTTTCAATTTATTGAAAGTCATTTCTCCTTGATCATGATTCATGAGCGACCACGGTCGCCGCTGGTCGTCGCTTGCGACCACATTGCGACATAGTGAGAGGTCACACTGTAGCAGACTGATGGTTGGTCGCTTTCAAACACTGGCTTTGTGCCGGGTTCTGACTGGGTTAGTATACTTGAACTTGTGTTAAAAATACTAGTGAGTCAACAATGATAATTATAAGTTAAAAGAATGTCTCAACATTCGATCTTCAAAATTCTGTACTCAACATTCGATCTACAAAAACGGCACAATGTCACACTGTTAGATGACAAGTGGAAATAGGACGGCATGACGTAATTATCGGGAGAAGCAAATGTGGCTAATTAGCCAAATTTTGACGTGCCACTTGCGGAGCGTGTATAACTTATCTCTCTCTTTTTACTATATCATTGTGAGTTAATGATTGAAGATTAACTAGACGCTATTGTACAAGTTTGTGGGCTTTTCTCCCAAAAACCAAGGATTAGGAGATTTTTTATATGAACTTGTTCTTTTACCGAAATAAATACTTCTTCTTTTTAATTGAAGGTCAAAAAGTTTGTGATCATACTGTACATACTGCCTACGTAGGCCTATTAAGTATAAGCGATATGGCTGTCGCGCTCGGTAGCGATACTGATCCGCCTTCTGGTTAGTCACTTTGGTCCGGTATCGGTACCGAGCGTGACAGCGATATCACGTATATCTGAGTGGGCCTTTAGGCTGCCTGTCCACCGGAGCGGAGAGGACAGGAGAGGAGCGGACATGTGTCAATATTAACCTATAATATAGAATTAAAACTCCGCTCCAGAGGTGCGATTCTATTGGTTAATATTGGCACATCTCCGCTCCTCTCCTCTCCTCTCCGCTCCAGTGGACAGGCAGCCTTAGTCTGGCTACTCTTGGGAAAGTCAATATTCGAAAGATAATTAAATTTTTCAATACAAAAGGAAAACAAATCTGTTACAAATTGGAATAGAAAATTTTCTCCAAACTTTTACCAATTAATGCTAAATTGATACTAGACGTATACGACAAAGCGCTATCTGAACACGCCATTAACCACAAGCCACAACTATCCTATTGTATCTCTGAAAAAAAAGCTTATTATACCAAGTATACTAACCAGTTAACGATTATGTAAACTAAATAGTGATGCACACTTTAGAGGTGGGCAAAAAGCGGTAACGTTACACGTAACAGGTAAAATAGCGGGTGAAATGTAACGCGTTATTAAGTAACGGTTACGGAGGACAGTGATTCGATCGTCACGGTTTGTTCTTGTTGCGTCATATATAATTAGATTACGAGGTGATCGGTACCTATGCAGTTACCTACAGGTCATTTTTGTTGTGTGGTGGATTGTCCAGTGCAGATAATGGTCGTTTGACCACAACGATTCGCGGTTATCAAGATGTCAAATACAGACATCTCTAGTTAGCCAAGTACCAACCCAAATCTCCAATAAATATTTCAAAATTGGAACATAAAACAAAAAAGAACAACTTGTGCCTATTGTTTTTTTTTTCTAAATAATAGCCAATGGACATTTAAATTGTTTTTTTTTGTGCCTGTTGTTTATTTTACAATTCCTACTTTTAAATTGCCTATTTTCCGATTTGATACGCATATAACCACCATTTAATTCACTTAATATAAAAAAATTACATTCAATCAGAAAAAACTTAATTTTATGCTAAATTCATCACGCAAAAAAAATGCAAACTGCATTGTGAAAACCTAACTTTCAAATACGTTCGATAATAAGTAAAGGATATTTATTCAAATGCATTTTTTTTCTTTTATAACAAATTAATTATTCTTATTTCCTATCTTTGAGCAAATAATAATCTAAAAACTGTCCGTATGTTTTTTCCGTCATTTTATATTCGTACATGTAATTCAAAGTTTTCACTATAAGTCGAGTAGTGGTGACCCAGTGGTAACGGCCGCGACTTACTAGTTGTGTCGTAGGTTCATCATGTGATATCTACCAACTCGCACTGGGCCCGCGTGGTGGATTACGGCCCACTCCCTCTCACAGAGAGGAGGCCTGTGTCCCAGCAGTGGGAACATTAGGAGGGTTTATTCTGAAAGTTGGCAACGTCGCAAATAGATGCCAAATATTTCGCTGTTTTGATTAATTTGTTAATATTTCTGTATGGAAATTAAAAATGTGGCTAACTAGCGAATTAGAATATTGATTATGAAATGCATTAATTAATATCGTAACACCGAATAGTTAGTTTTAGATATAAAAAAAGTATTTGGAAACTTTTCAAATGCCTTTTTTTCACCTAAAACGGGTACAACATCAAATTCAATGTTATAATTGCAATTCATTATTAATATTCTAGTTAGTTAGCCACATTTCTTATTTCCATACAGTATTATTTCCAAATTAATCAATATTTGACAGCTATTTACGACGTTGCCAACTTTCAGGATGCACCCTCTTCATATGGTGATTATGTATGCATGGTGCAGCGAGCAAATAAATTGAGAGAAGGGCAGGTGCATGACGAGGTGGCGCTTGTGTTCCTGTAACTTACTGGTGGAGGGTCTAATATTGAACTTTTCGAACTACGACCTATTACATCGGACATTATAAACTAGGTAGTAAGTGTTGACATAGATGGCTCTCGGATGAAACAAGCCACTGGTCTGACATTTCCTACGGGTTACTGGAGGTTAATTGAGAATATTATAATCTTGCTTTTAACTTTATGAACCATTGATTTAATCGTATAAAGCCGTATTGATGTGAGTTGTTAATCATTTAATAATAGGCGAGGAGAAGAATGTTCATTGAATGAATTAAAACAATATATAAACATAGTAAATTATGCTATCTAAATCTGCTCTGCTAATACTTATTATACAAACAAAAAAATGCAGACCTTTTTAAATATTCAATTATGTAGTGATTTCAAATCGTTTTTATTACTATTGCAACATTTTCACCTCTTCCAACACTAATTGCAATTTAAGTTCACGGTCAATTGTTTTGCTTATTTTCAGCTTCTTTACGAAATTCCAAATTTTTGTTAGTTTAACTAAAAGAGGTGTGGTGTTTAATTTGTAAAATACAATTATCAGAAATATCTAGCGGCAAATTTAAGAATTTGTCACTGCCTTGTAAAATTTAAAGTAAACGGATAAAAAAAATACATCAACGTAATCCATCAATGAACGTGAAGTGTGAACAACGTCAAATAAAGAATAAAAACCACGTAAGTTTATTTCGAACGTGACAACACCGAATCGGAACCGTCACTAAGAAAACAAAAAAATTACAGCGACAAAACGGTGTGAATCCGACTGATTCGCAATACAATGCTGGTTGCGCAACATCGCTATTTACTACAAACTTGTTATAACTTGCATTGGAATTGCAACATATCGTTGTGCACATCTGCGATGCCCACGCTGCCCGCTCAAGCGTAAGATTGCACAAGAAGTACGCTCAAAAAATGTAGATAATAATAATTATGGACTTGGACATAAATTAATTCATGTCGCTATTGTTTAATTTATTTTTTCAATCAATTTGTTTCATAACTGCTATTATCAAGCAAATAACTGTTCCCGGCGAAATGATTTTCAGTAATTTTAATCACCCATTTGCGTCATTTTCAAATTATTATTTATTGAAATTCGAATTAATGATATACGTGTTAGAAAACTAAAATATAGCCTTTAGATAGTTTAAGAGATAAACTCGATGAATTGATTAAAAATCTCGATATAACAATGACCAGTAACGTCCCATCACTAAAATCAATTCAAACGTCAACGTTCTGTCACACAAACACAGACCACGCAAAAAAATCAGAAGCTTCCAAACTTATAATAAAAATACTTGTTCTTCCGTGGATGACCTTAAGTTCGCCGGGGCTTTGTACTCTAAAGTGACTTATTCATACATATAAGAAGACAGACGTGCATTACCGTATTCATATTATGAGAATAGTTACAAAGAGTATGTAAAGTAACTCTCAACTTGAAAGATAACATCGCTCAAACTTGCTTGGGGCAATTCTTTCACTTTAGTATTTATTTATTCCGGTTCGTCCAGGGTCTGTTAAGTAATAAAAATATTGTAGTTGTAGGGACAGACTTAAAAGAAATAATGGCCACGAGATTTCGTAGCAATTGTGTTTTTTGAGTATAAAACAGTTTTTCAAACAATATTGGTGTCATTTTACTCAAAAGTCAGTTGTTTTTTTGCCAAAAGACCATTTCAGACTCACGATCTACATGGTCCTCACTTGATCTGACCAAGACTATAATATCTGAACTTTAAAAGAGAGTGTGACCAATAAGTATGATTCGGTGCTTCTTCTCAGAGTAGTCAAAAATATTATATGGCGTGTAAGTGTTTGCGTAAACCTACTGACAGAAATAAAATAATTTATCATTTACTATTAGATTTTATCGGGCATACACTAAATTGAATATTTAAAAAAAAACAGACAATATAGAAGCTTCTTTGTTACCAAACAAAAAAAAAACGTTAAAAAACATACAAACTTTTGACGTAAAAAATGACATTGTACTCCCATTTGTCCAATTAACATTTAAAATATAATAATAAAGGCAAAGGTCAGGAGATCGGAAGTAGGGCCGGTTACGTCACTCACTGGCCAACTTTCGTCTTCGTGCGCTCGCGCAACCAGCGTTACACTTATTGAGATACGCTGCTAGTTGAAATCGTGAGTGAATTTTATCGCAGTGGCTAATGTGGTTTTGATAAGTATTTTTGTAAGTTAAGTTAGATGTTGAGATATTTTGAGTATTATTTTGTAGGAAAAAAATGTACACTAAAAAAGAAGTAAATTTTTCAGTTAACCTATTTATTGATGACACTGTGACAGTGGGAAAAATGTAGTCAATAATAAAATAACCAAACAAGGTAAAAATTAGAAAATAGAAAAATGTTAAGCACAAAAATGTTATGCAATACAAAAATGTTAACAGTAAGTAAGTATGGTAAGCACTACCTTTTTTTTTCAGCATTGGTTGGCTACTAAGAAGAATTCCAGAGATAAAATTTGAATGCCCTACATTAGCCAAACTAAAAACAGATATCTATCAATTTGAGCTCCATTTAGATAACAAACGAAAGGCAAAGCAGTTACAAATGCATTTAAAATCTTTTCAGCGATAGCTTAATAGATTTCATGCAGACCAAAGTACATTATGTAATAATATTCGTGCACTAACCTACTTTTCAGTCACGAAAACAAACAGACGTACAAAATTGAACTTTATTGTAACCGGAAGTTTTACAGAATGCCCGGAGAATGTCGCTTTGACCGGTAAATACGGTAAATGTAAAATTAGCTAGTTATACAACTGGTTTTGTAAAATTAATATAAAATTGTTGTGACCTTTAGGATATGTTATTATTGTACGAATTCTGTACGTAATCTTGTAATCATGTGAAGTGTAATCAGAATGGGAATAAAAAGTAAAACTGTACCGACGTAATCAGTGACACGGAATATTTTGATTTCGATTTTTTAGGGCTGTTATTACTAATTCACGTCACACTTTTAATTAAAAATGAATAAATAATTTAACATGTTTATTTCAATTACAAAGGGCATTTCGATACATTGTTATTGGAGATTACCTATTGCTTGTATAAGGAAATATTTTGGTTGCTGTTATAAAAATTGGGTACATTAACTATTTTTTTTAATTCTGCAAGAATTAATAAAAATACTTATTAGTATTTGATTTTCGACGTCCGTTTCAATAACTGCAAAACAATCTTAATAACTCATTTTCGTCACCTTCCATTAAAAAAAAACCACATTTTCTAGTGTCCGAGATTTTCCTCAAACATTTCAACAATACTAATCGATTATTTATGTATTACAAAGTGACTAATTAAATCTATACTATTAATAAAGCTGAAGAGTTTGTTTGTTTGAACGCGCTAATCTCTGGAACTACCAGTCCGATTAGAAAAATTCTTAACATCATGCTACGACTCTAGGAGCCGAGCAAAAAGAAAAAAAGTCAGGTAAGCTAAGATTTTTTTTTTAAACTGCAGGAACCACTGGACACTGTCAGTAATCTCATAATTACAATCGCATCATTAGGCATCTTGTGCACTAAACGGCCACGACTCCGGCCAGTCGTGGCCGTTTAGGGGTATTGTATGGTGTGCGGCTAGTTGGCCGTTGCGACCAAGTCCGTAATTCGTCTATTTACCAGCACGCGTAGCATGAACACCGAAGATGGTAGTCATGCTGCCCGTGCTGGTCGTAGTCGTGGTCGTAACCGTTTAGTTCCCTTTACCAAGTAATTAAGAAACATCTGCCTGTCGTCGCGACAACGATTTATTTATACTATCGAATGATTGTATTAAATGCAAGGCGATTACTTTAATTGATTCGATTCGGTTTTGTTGCAATGTATTAAAATGTGTCGATATATGTGGGTTGTTTTTATAGGATCCTTGAAAAGGTTAGATGGACACATTATTGAAAATAGATCTTGTTTTAATTTACATTAATCTGAAAGAAACTAGACAGAGAATGAAATACATCTTTATGAGTTAGAACAGGAGTAACAGACATCGTCACTAAGATAGACCAAATGAAATGAAGATGGGCGGGTCACATGTTACGCAGCCCCCAGGATGGAAATGGAGTAATATTCTGATAAAATGGTACCCTAGAGAAGGCAAACGGGATAGAGGTCGACAACGGAAAAGATGAGAGGACGAACTCAATCTCACAGCAGGTCCCAACTGGAGAAGAGTTGCAAAAAACAAAGAAATGGAATTCGTTACAAGAGGCCTTTGCCAAGAGGCACACTGAACTCCGAGATATATTATTTTTATAACACATGAAAGAAAATAACAGCAATTAAACTAGCACAAGAAAGGAGATTCAGGATAAAAGGACTATTGAATTTAATTGAATCTGAAAGCCGGAGTCCGTATCGTCCATCGATTTATCGATCGATAGGAGTACGTTTGACTGCTGCAGTTTTCATAAATACTACTAAAAATAATACCAGTCTATTACTGTCCGTCTGCAGGGCGATGGGCTCTTTTCATACAGAGAAGGCATAGGCTTGATCACCACTTCTTAAAATTGACGAAAAAATAACTTGACATCTAGAAAAGAGCAAAAACATTGATAGGAATCCCTTGTACAAAACCTCTGGGAAAGCTAATTTACTTTTTTAAAGACATGTCCTTTAAAAACCTACATAGTTATCTAATTATCGACACGTCTTGCTTGCGCTTCTCCTCTTTTCAAAACCGATGTCATGATATCAATTTTATAAATAGCTTCACTAATAATTCAGTCACGACCATAATAATAACCTAAAAATAGTTTTAGAAACATGTGTACGTTTATTAAAGGGTATCAAATATAAAACCTGTATAGCTCATATTACATTACTTAATTTATGGACATATCAAAGCAATAATTTCTTTGTTATGCCCATTATTTGCAAAGACACAATCATTAATATTGTCGTGGTGGCCCAGTGGTTAAGGCCTCGCCTCTCATGCACGAGCAAGTACCAATGTGACTTTTCAATTCATATGTCTCTCTGAATTTATCTTGGAAATTACACTGATATTGGTGAGAGAAAAACACAGGAAACCTGGACGTATAGTTGAAATCACCAACCAGTCTTGAGCAAGCGTGGTGATCTGGTGATCAATGCTCGTGCCTTCTCTGTATGAGACGAGGCCTTTGCCCTGCAGTGGGTTAGTATTACTATCATTTATTAATATTGTTACTATAAAAAAAAAAGTTACGTTTTAAGATAACGTCATATGATGCTAGTGTAATACATATTTTGCTACGCTTATGTAAATCATGTAATGTTATGACGAACACTATCTAATTGAGTCATAAAAATAAATGCATAAAAATCTTTTGTGACGTCTAATATACTTATCGCTGATTATAAATAAATAATAAAGCAAAACAAATAGTATACGTTAAATAGCCGCTTGTCATGGCATGCATCACACTACATTAATTATTATAAACTTCAACGAAATGTTAAAGATTATAAAAAAAAATATAACAACGGCAAGGATTAACACAGATGGTTTATCTCCAATGGCAAATCTCATGAATGTAAGAGTATCTAGAGCCTTAATAGTCTGACATATCAGACACCTAAAGACCAAAATCACACGATTGTACCCTCCATCAGACGAAAGGTTGGGTGCCAGGATTTAAAGGAGTGCACCGGTGCAAGAATAAGTGCCCAACAAAAATCCGGTTCTTGGCATAAAATAAGCATATTTCCTTCTTAATTAAAACAACGTCATTGCAGTTAAAAACCGTACTAATATACACATGAATAACACAATATGCCACAACAAGGAAGTGCTCAGTCTGATTCATGGTTACATTATCGAAATAGCTGTTTTTTCGCACAACGACAATGTACGACCAATCTGATATAAATGCGTTGAAAACCATTGCGAATGGCCGTAGAAAAAGGTTATACAATTATTATTTATATACATTTAAAAGAGTTATGATAAATCTTTGCTGTAATGGAATATTTAAATGTAAACAATAAAAAAATTACTTATAGTGCTATCAATTTGAAACACAATAATCTAGATATCATGATTATATCAAACAACCATTCAATGAAAGTTTTGGGTGTTTTGTTTTGTGTAAAAATCCATGATCCAAATTGGTACTTTTCAATTAATTTAGGAATCACATATATCGTATAATATAAACCTCAAACACGACAACAAAGATAATATGAAGTATGAACAATTATTACGTCAATGAGTAAACTTTAAAATTTACAATATACCGAGTCCCGTTACAGGTTACCACAGTACATTGTACTACCTAAATGTAAGGTAATAAATATATTCAGAGGCACAGATTATGCATATTAGATAGAAGTGCGAAAACCAACACATCTCTATTTGTGGATACCGTTAAGTACAGCCAAGGGAAACATTGGAAGAGTAAAGAAATTCCTAATATTTACATATGTTAATTGACGTAATGACGGCTATGTAAATACAATTATATTTCTTTAAAACATATAAATCCGTAACTGCATTTATTTTTGAAAACGCAACTACTCTCCTGGTTATCAAGTACAAATTCATCCTTATACATATTTCAATTAGTAAATCATCCAGATAGACAAATAAACTTGAATTTGGTCAAACCCGCTGACAATATCCACTTTGCATAAAATGGAGATATTCGCACATGCAAAGTCTGTAAACAAGCAATTGAATGCTGCTACCTATCCTCTTGTTGAATTACTAATCCTCTTCAATCCTTCTTATGACATTCACGGAAATACTCGTAAAGTCAAATCCGAAACGAGTAAATACTGTTCAAGGAACGAATATTTAAATGAAGATAAACATTTTCATCTGCTTCTGGAACCAAAGACGGAAAAGATTTTCCACACTCTTGACTACATGAGAGTCATTGTTTACGAATACTGTTAAATCTGCAATATCTAGGGACAAGCTGTTTAGAGCAAAATTATGATTGGGATTGGCCCATGGATTAACCTGGGTCACAAAATAGTTAATCAATAAATACTAGAAGCCCACTATTTCTAAGAAATTATGTTCTAATATTATTCACCGTGGCTTTTTTACTTTACATATTTCTATTTTTCTTTCTTTTTGTAATACTTGAACACCTTACAAGTTTAAATTTAACTCGTACGCATACGCTTATGACCGTTAGAGCACTTATTTGGAAATAAGTCTCTTGACATGGATTTTACCCGCTAGTGTACTTAAGTGCAACGGTTTGTCTATGATCATCATTGGTTTGTTTAAAAACTTGTTGAATAACAACAATATGCATATTACTAAATACTGCCCATAGCGGTTTGGCTTATTAGTCCAAGTATATTTTCTACGATGACTAATAGCAACAACCACATGTATCGCAAGACCTCAAATAACCGTAATTTCTTTGTTCCTCTCAAACAGAGCACCTGCCATCAAATCTCTTCACCACCCTTGGTTGACTGGTAGAGAATGCCTAAGGCATTAAGTCCGCCTTTGTACCTTTTTTTGTGTGCGAAAAGTTTAATAAATAAATAAATAAACCGTACCAAGAGTGCATAAGTAAGAAGAAGATCCTACTCATGGAGATTTAAGTTCTAAGCAACCCTTGCCAGTTAATCGTCACCTCCCGTATTGACAATATATAAAGGAGAATGACTTATCTCAACGCAGCTCTTGAAAACAACTAGCCATTTAGCAAGATATAGTGAGACTGACTGCCCATTGTATATATTATAATCACTGTCCTGCCCTTATCCTAATTTATTCTTCTATATGTTCTCTATCATATGTCATACAATCTAACCATCTCCCCTACGCTTGTGTGACGACACTCTATCTAGGCTCGTTTAATAGTTGGCTGTTTTGACTGATTTATCGATCGATGCATCAGTTTCAGCTTGTTCAACAATTGTACAGTTAATCCCACCCACATTCAAGAACACTAACGTGTAAATATGCACCTCCTAACTGCTCCACTTAAACCCTTTAACACTTCTATTGTCCTGAACCCGTTATAGTCTAAGAGCTTCAATATTAGGGACTCACGACACGTCTACAGACAGACATACATCTATGTATATATTGTGTTGACGAGTGAACTCAGGTCGATGACCTAAGTACAGTTATCTTACGTTGTAATGTCCTTACGGGTTGGTACATGTCATTTTATTTACATTTTGGTTACATTGGTGTTAAGTTCGTAGTTGATTGAGTTGAATAGTTAATAAGCTTTATACTTGTCAAATGACAAACGTTAGTTGTATACGTAAGTTCTTCTATTTGTAAGTATTACTTGCACTTGAGTTTTATCATCATCATCATTATCATCATCATCATCGTCATCATCATCAACATACAGCCAGTCCACTGCTGGACATAGGCGTCTTCTATTGCACGCGATTCAACTCAATTGTCGTCAACTCCCGTCCAGCTGCTACCTTCGAAGATTGTAGCTCCACCTAGCCTGAGAGCGTCCTACATTACGTTAGCCGATTCACGGTCTCCACTCAAGAGTACGTCTTCCCCAACGGTCATCGGTTCCACGGCAAATATGGCCGGTCTATTGCCACTTCAGCTTGACTTTTATACGTAGATAGTAACTATTATTCGATACAATTTATTTCTAAACCTAAAAATCTTTGTCAATATCTTGTACCATTTTGTAAGGATGAAATTAGAATGAGCGACATTAAAAATTAAACTACACGAACATTACAAGACAGAAAATTGCCTCAATCATACGCAAACTAATAAACCTTTCTAGCCAGAAATAAGTATGAAACAAACATTTCCGTAATTTACGTAACATATCTAGATCTTCTCCCAAACCTATTTTGTAATACAGCACAGAATGCAGTTGCACATACAACAAATCAACTCAATTCTTTTGACAAGACGAAATTACGTAAAAGTTGCTAAAAAATGATCAAGAAATTCCCACAGTCATCGTAATACGTACGTAGAGCAAATAAATGTATAGAGAGGTCAGACCTACCGTGTCAGGGGGTCGAGTAGACGGCGAAAGCATTACAACATCGATTATATCTTTTAAAGAAGCGACCATTGCTTAATATGCACCTAAAAGGTTAGATATTATGTAAGGTCTGCATTCTGCATGTGCATAGGTCTGTGGTGTATATGAGGTAATTTTGTAGTGAATTAGTAACATCTTAGGATTTATGCTGTCTCTACTTCGTTGTGATATTTATTAGTTTAAAGGTTAGAGATGGTTTGTCTATGCTATTAGATTTTAGAGTTTGTTGTGAAGTAATATTGGCTCAGTCGGTTTAAATGATGTAAAGGAAGATGAGTTGTACAATTAATCATGATTTTATGTAATTCACTGTTAGAATGTAACTACAGTGAAAATTGGTCAGTTCAAAATATTGCAAAAGCTTTTCGCCATTTAGGTATTGGTAATCTCCGAACTGCCACTTTGCCTGAACTAAGAATCGAACAGACAGGAAACACCTAGACAAATGACAATCGCTTTCAAAAGTCTTTGTAGAAATACGAAACGTATTTCTTTTTCTTTTTACAGGATTGACATGAGCTTTTCGGTAGCTTATGTCAATCGTACATTACTGACGCGGCCTGCAACAAGGACACTGATGGACGATCGTGAAATATGTTCATTTGTTTCTTCTTTACTTTAAACAGCTCTATGTGCAAGCCAAATCTTTAAATAAAATTTTAGTTAGTTACCTCCTTGGTTGCCATGTGTTGAAGTAAAAAGTTAGACGTTAAAATATATAAGTTTTTATAGTAATTTATTCGGCCGCTAAACACGACAATAATAGATTTTCAAACAAACCTTGCACGCCGCCGGTCGCATGTATTCGAGAAAAAACTTTGCCTGAACTATCGTATCGAACATAGAGGACCTAGACAAAACAAAATCGCTTTCAAAGCGTTTAATATTTCTACCGCCGTATTGACATAAAGCTTTTCGGTTGCTTATGTCAATGTGGTTAATGCTGATGGAATGTCAGCCTGTCTTAGCCCTCAGGTTCTCACGCTCGGCAACTTTGACAAGATCAATAAAACAGTTTATTATTCGCGTAACCAAAGATTACATAATATAACATAAAATCACGCCTGTATTCCCCGGAAGGGTTAGGCAGAGGAGCACCTATAGTACACCCACATTTCACCAGTCTGATATGTTTTATTCCCATGTAATAGGGGGCAAGCCTTTTGCCATCTACCGGGCAAGAATCTAGACTCTGGGCTGCTACTGAGAAATTCCTGTTGGAAAAACACAGTAACACTTTGCCCGACCCGGGAATCGAACCCAGGACCTCATGCTCTACAAAAGCAGTCTTCGGGGACTGCCGATAGAAGTAAAAACTAAGTAACGCCATCTAACGAAAATGTCAGGAATTTATGTGGCTTGCTGTCAGAACAAGAACGAAAGCTCCATTTAAAAAAATCCAAAAAAATTAAAACAGAGTGCACTGTCAACACGAAATTTATCATGGGAAGCGTGCGGTGACGATGACGTTCGGTGACGAACACGCGAGTTCCATGATTTTAGTTCACCCAAAAAGTACTCATCGCGCCTAAAGAAGTCTTCACTTAAAAAAAAAACGTAATAAGAAGTAGCGAAGATTAATGAACGTAATAATTATACTATGTTCTACATTTTACCTACAAGTCTAGTTTTATGCCTATTTACGCAACTAGAACGATTCTGTTAGTACTTTCACTTTTAGATGGAAACATAATTAGATCATTTAGGAAGTAGACTACAGTTACAGATTTAATTTAGCTTTATATTTATAAAATAACTAGCTTCTGCCCGCGACTTATGCCCGTTTTCACTGACAGCTAAGTGACACTTAAATGAATCCCTTAATAAAAGTGCACTGTTGGGTTTTCAACTCTCAGCGCTGAGCCTAGCGTTGAAAATCAAACAGTGTACTTTATACGTGAAATTTCTTGTTCCCCCGTCCCACCCCGTTGCATCGCATCACCCGTCTCGTCTTCGTCTAATTTTTTTTTTCTTTTGACACTTGTAACTGTTTTTTTTCGGGCTTAACGCTTTTTCGTTACATGACGATTTCTGCCAGTTAACTCCTACCGCAAGCCGCGTTAAACAACGTTGTGCCAAAAATGTGAATGTTTACCAAAATTCGGTTATCATTAATACTCCCTATACTATCTTCTATCATGGCAGCGTTTGGGATACACTTTTACAACTAAATTCAGGACTGTGTTTATCTGCAGACAAAAATAATCCGTAAGACCGTAACCTGAACTACTAAACCCAACCGCCTAGCCATTGCACTAACATAATGTACAAGAAATAATTGATAACTGTAGCACCATTTAAAAAGTGCGTCTCCACGAAATATGCGGGCCTTTATTGCTATCGAATAAAACGGTAACACTGTTACATCAATTTATCAAACTGTTGGGTGAAAATTGTTGAACCAAATCGTTACTATCGAGCTATTTCAAAAGTTTTTTTTTTCATTCAGCCTATAGTTTCATCATCAATGGCCTACAATATTTAAAGCAAGACTTGGAGGCTTCAGATTCACTATAATGGTTTAGGTAGGACATATTTTATTAAAATAGTACTATTTTTTTCAGTATCTTTCCAAACACACGTGGCAATTATGCTGTCCCTCTGAAAGTTACTACATAAATAATAAACTAACTTGAGACGGCAGATTTTTCTGAATACTTTGACGTTTATCAGGCACACTATGTGGTTTGCCACCTATCAAAGATGCACGACGCAAAACTACTACGCAATATAGAAGACAAACAAACGAACTAACAATTTAAAACAATAGAGCATCGCTAACAAATCATAATAAAGTATATTTTCTCAAGAATAACGCACTAAGTACTCAGGATTGGTCAACAGTTGCAACCGAGGTACGTTCTCTTCGGATTCAAATGCTAAGTTTTGCAACGTGAAAAAAAAACTCAAACTTCAGTAATGCAGACTAAATGAACTGACATTTGAGAATAAACTTACAAATTCGTGAAGATGTCGGGTTTTTATTTAACGATTTTATTGCATTAGACAGACAAAAATGTCGTGAGGAAAGTTTTCAGTATGAATTTCGGATGGCTATAAGAGTAGGGGAAGACCAAAGAAACGATGGATGGACTGTGTGAAAGATGACATGGCTAGAAAAGGGGTGACTACCGAGATGACGACTAATGGAAGAAAATGACTATATGTTGCGCCGACCCCAAATAAATTGCGATATGGGCTGGAAAATGATGATTTAATAGATTTAAAAACTGCTTCTTTCACATCATAGAATAAAAAACGTTATTTCAAATAAAAGACTAGAAATTCTCCAAGTGACCATATTTATACATAGTCAGTCTTTTGCCTGGCAGCTTTATAGAACAGAAGAATTATTATAACATTCAATATTGCTGCAATGAAATGATGACACAAAATGACTGATTTGGTTCAATATGTCACATCTACTGTCATTTGTTTTATAGTGAGCTCTGAAACAAAATCTAATCTACAATAAAATTCTACTTTTAAAAACTCAAGAAAGTTTGTCTTGAAATAAGTGACTACCGAAAACAATTATTTGATTTAATTCCATGTTATTATTTGTTGTAGCTCACTTTATTTGAACATCCATATTATTATAGATTGTTACAGCCTTTCGCAGAGATAATTTAATTCAAGGTTCAGAGATCAAACAAATAATTTGGGCGATTTCTCTTTACTTCTTTTGCATCGCTGATTTTCGCGTCTCGTCAATAACGATGGAATCTTTCAACGGACTACGATTTCTTCCGAATTGATAATTATTATGATAAACTTTTTCTGCATTGATATAATTATAAAAATACATATGTTTTTGTTCAGCGATCAAGGATGCCTCTACGCTTTCCCAACAATAAGTGCGTCTGTTAAACACATTCTACTGAAAAATCACTGAAGCTCAGAATTCTGCATGCCCCAAGAAGAAAATTCAGCGTGTCACATGAGTGAAATTCAATTCAGTGTGTCCCAGAAGTAAAATTCAATTGATAATACTGTCATAACTTATTCTAGCACCCCAAAACTAGAAGAAACAGACTACCTACCTATATAACTGATTTTACACGTGCAATAAAAATATTCTACTTCGAAGCTAACTAGTCGATAGTGTTGTATATATCGTCACGCATGTGCTACCCAAATGAATAGGCCTAATTAGAGAGCCGATGACAGTAACATAAATGTAGCTTACTTAATAAAATATGGTGTATGGCCTACTTGATTCCTCTGCCATTTTGATTGGAGACTTTTTTGACTTGCATTCAAATACAGACATATAGAGCGCCACAAGGTTATTTAGCGCGTGGCAAAAATCGGAACTAATGCCATTGTTTTTTTAATACATTTCAAGTGACATTTCGCTAAACAATTGCACAAATCTTTACCAGCAGCGCCTGTTAACGTCATTCGTGCGCCAAAAGATCTTGGTAACAGCTGCAGCGTACGTCTTTACACCCTGGACAGTGTACCCGCTACCTACTACATCTTGCTGATTTTCTATATGTTTTACCACGACTATAGCTCATAGTTCGTGCTACAAAGAAAATTGCGAGTTAATATTTTTCTCTTGTTTCAACAAAAAAAGAATATCTTCCCCAATTTTCCAAATTCAAATTGTAGAATTTTCCAGACCTGTTACACAAAAAAATTAGGGTTTTCATGAAAATTCAAGCCACGAGTTTACGCCACTTTGACAAAAGGTCTTCCATTTCGACAATGAATATAAAAAATATGATGACGTTCATCATTCGTTCATCATTCAGTCACAACTAACGAAAATATAGGCACTTTGACATTTTTGACAGTTCCCCGTACCTGACGTCTCAGTGCTGCCACCTAGTGAACGTCATTTCAGAAAACCCTAATTTCGCAGTTTTCGCTTGTTTCATAGCTTGCAGATTGTAACAACAACAGACTCATCGGAGCACTGACCTCGCTAACAATCTGCCTCTACTTATAAAGAAATGATAGCATGGATAATGTCCCCTAATTTCCTTCAGGGTTGCCAGTTTCTCAAGCTAGCCGAGTTAGCCAACGCGCGGCGCGGGCGCATTGCGGAATACAACGCTCTACTGAACAGGCTCGGGCTATACTTTTTTATGCAAGATTAGGGTTGACCTACATACCTCGTTTTACTTTTTTCGCTGCAATAAAATATTTAATAATGTTTTTAATGATAATTTGTGCTTTCTTTGGAAGATACTGTTGAATAGTTGATGTAATGTCCTGTTTGTGTATTATAAATATGGAGTAGTTAGTTCTGAATGGGACCATATAGTTATAATAATAAAATAAACAATTCACAATTTCTGGACGAAGAAGTCAATAAATTGCTTTAAAAGTGGTTCCGGATGTAAACTGAAATATTTCACTAGGTCTGACGGAATGAAATATTGAAGTTTAGTAAAACATGAGGTCATTTTAAAGTTATGCATTCAAATAAATACATCCGTTACTTAAATGCTCTTTATTGTTCTTATCTCGAGATGAACAGAACTTTGTACAGATTAATTAATGAGGATGCTCAGCTATGCAAGGACGAAGGAAAAAGGACTCACTGTTGTTTCTTTAAATAAATCTATGTACACGTTCTTTAGCTAGAGTTCAATATTTGTAAGTACCGGTGTGCGAGTAACATGAAAATATGATTGTGTCTCTTTCTAATAAGAAGAAGTTTGCTGTCGGAATTGATTGAATGACTTCGTTACAAAGAGCTTGGCCATTCATGGCATTACATTTGTCAGAAATTAATTTCGAAAATAGAATGGGTGAAAGCTCAGTGGGCAATGTCCAGGAGTGTACGGCCATAGACCACTGATGATTCCACCAGAAAAAACTATAGAAGTAGTATGAATTGATGGGCTCCAATAGACACGTTTGACAACGTTGACATTGACAAAAACATTATTTCTAATTCTGATTCCCATTCACCAAAATCATTCTTCTGCTACATCCACGACAGGCTCTGTAATATATTCTAAGTCACACATTAGAATCGATAATTAACCGCAAAATTTCTAAAACTCAAACAGTATCACGTAATAACATACGTAATTTGAGCAAAAAAAGTGTTAAGCCGCCATTTTGTTCGACAGTTGACACGTTCGAACTTCAAATGTCAGAGTAATGATTTTAACACCCAAAGTGTGATCGAATCACCTTGCAAATTACTTACAAGTTAAAAAAAGGAAGTGTGATCAGTAGAAAATGTAGAAGTACTAATTGCATTTAATGAAAACTCAAAATATCAATATAAGACTGAATCTTTGGTCTAGTCAATAGTACTGCTAGTCGGGCAAATTGTAATTGGGATTTTCTAGGTTAACATAGATAGATACATTTTGCACGACTCGTAATGCGAAGCATTAGAGTGTGCTCTACGATCGAAGAATTTTTTTTGCCCCATTTCTGTAAATGTTTTTATTGTTACACTTAGGGCATGCTATTCGGATATCCGGATATCCGAATTATCCGGATATCCGTCGAAAATATTATCCGAATAATATTTGTTTTACTATCCGGATAAAACGGATAATACGGATAGTTAGTTTTGTTCCATTTTCCTTTTGATAATAATAACATTTAAGGGGGATGCGCCAAGGTATCCCGCGATATTCAAATTTTCTTACGTTTTTTGCAATTTACAGGTCAGTATCAGGTTGTATGTTGTTCTAAATATGATTCGCGGCCGTATCAAATGTTTATTTATAGATTTATAATCATAAAAGTCATCAATACAACTCTCAGTATCAGTTCATGTAACTGTATTGAATGACTAATTCATGAATTCATGACATTTGATACTTTTGCTAACTTAAGGAGTTGTATTGCTAATTCTAATGATTATAATTCTGTAAAACCATATTTGTTACGGTCGCGAATCATATTTTAATCAACATACAACCTGACACTGAGCTGCAAATTGCAGAAGACGAAAGAAAATTTGAATTTCGCGGGCTACCTTAGCGCATCCCCCTTAACGTTGTATTTTAATAAAATAGGTATTCGCAATCGTGAAAATTCATGCTATATCTTCAAAAATCCATCTAATGACACAATTACTATGTAGATTCATCATAGAGAAAATTTAGAAGAGAAAAATTTTAAAGTGCTTTTGCACAGAGCTCGACTTCAGTTGACGACAGCAATGGTGATGACGTAGCACTCGGTGATTACAAGCAGCAGAAACTGAAATATCATTTACTTTAACAGAGAAAATAAGCAAAGAGATCGAAAGGACTCTGCAGGTTAACCATCAACAGTGAATGCTTTGACAAGCATGGCATTTACTTTAAAGGCATTGGCAAGAATGATGGCTTTGATTAGTAGTGTTGTTCTCTAGATTCATCTCGGTATTGTGTCTTGCTTGACGAGATCTCACAGAACCAAAATAGAGTGCCTACTAAATGAAACATAAAGAAAAGGTTAGGATTTGCTACACTTGAATAAGCTGTTTTGGTAGCCAACCCAAAATTAGATTGATATGGGAAGTAGGAATGCGGAGCAGAGGCCTCATCATGATTCTCGGCATTAATGATTTACATTAATTCGTTTCCTGCCTAGACCGTAAAAACCCAATCCGGAAAGTCCTCTTTAGGAGGTATTCCTAAAGAGGACTTTCCGGATTTGGTTTTTCAAAGTTTCACATATATGTCTAACGAAAGATAGGACTGCACAACCGCGATAACGAGAACTGAATGACCCGAAACGCACAGAAAATAGTTCATATTCAGGGAATCGATGAAAGTACATGTCATTCGTGGCTATTAGTTTGTGCTGATCCAACTTATACATCAGATACTTTGACATCTAGCAATGTCAGTGATGTGATTTTGTCTCATTTATTACCAAGCACTATTTTGTAAGACTTCCAGTCTTCATCTAATGTGCTTTCAATTGTTCTAGCCATCTTAACAAAGATAGCATTTGACCAGCTCACGATCTATTATACCATTGGTAGATAACCTGTGGATTTCTTTTTTTCTTTTCTCGTCTCTATCAATGACAGATCGGACAGATTTTGCTTTTAGTGCGAACTGATATACTTTAGTATACGATTGTTGGAGAGTTTTTGTAATAAAAACGTCGATTGTAAACTAATATAAGTTTGATTTACCTCTTTTACAATGGTATCCAAAATATCCATATTATCCGAATATATTCGAATAGTTGTCTGGCAGTATCCGAAATATTCGAATAGTAAAATGGGCGGATAATTGCATGCCCTAGTTACACTCCTGCTAGTACACATAACCTACTTAATTTATATACCATTGTATAGATGATTAAATGGAGATTAATTCTGTACTTTTTAACAATTGATTTAATGCAGCAGAAATGGAAAAAGCATAAAAATAGTTGAAAAAAAATTCCTGTCCGTCAATTTATGAACCCTGAAAACATTGTAGCTTGCGATAAAATCAATTAATTTAGTCAATTTTTTTTTTATACATTCGTTTCAGCCGTAGAAGGAACCCTATTGAAAATGGCTCTTTTATTCAAAGTAGTTTAATTATAATTAATAAAATACTAACTAAAATATAATATCTTTAACTAAATATTTACAACCTTCGACTTGAAGTTGCCTAGCAACCGCCAAGTAAATATCTTTGTCAGTCGTTGACATTACGACTTCATGATAAGTGATAAATTGTTCATTTTTACCCGACTACGGCAAAGCCAAAAGGAAGGGTTATGATTTTAGCAGTCTATGTATGTATGTTTAAACTATGTTTTGAATTTCTTTTTCATTTATGAATGAGTGATAAGTATGAGGCGTGCACTTTTGGATTTTCCAAACTATTTTATAATCTTTCCAACCATTTTTTAAACCTTTGAGAGCTAAAGTAATGATGTCCAAATTGCATTTCTGACTCGATTTCGCAATTCATGATGAATTTAATAATAATTAAAATTACCTAAAAATAATTAAAATTAAATAATAATATTATCATCGAATTCATAATTCGATGTTAAAAACAAAGTGCCCATAAAACATTGCATTTTACAATTTTGGTTTTTAATATAATAATTACGGAACTTCATAAGCGTATATTATGTCATGTAAAGTGAAATAAATGGTGGGAAATACATAGTATAGATATATTTTTTATAATAGGTAACATTAGAAACATCAAAGCGTACGCTCGTAACCTATCGTTATCAGAAACAGAAATAATTACCTTAGCCGAAATCGGCATGGGATGTATTGGGTCATTGGGTCCTGGTCACAGGTCCTGGTCCGCAGTCTGAATAGGTTCCTAATTGACTTGCCCCCTATTACATGTAACTTAAACATAACTGGTGAAATGTGGGTGTGCAACTCTGCCAACCCCTTTAGGAAATAAAGGCGTTAAGTTATGCATGTATGTGTCAACGCAAGACTACGTGCTATATCTCAAAAACTACAATATAGGTTATGATAAGCGCGTGTCTAATAACATGTTTAAATAAGAACATTTTATGTTTTGTATCGCTCTTGGAGATAACCCCCGATCTCTAATTGAAGCGATTGATTGTGTTTTATCTGAATTTGTATTTATAAACGTGCTTACCGTGGCAACGCTAAATATAATTTTGTTGACTTTAAAAAGATCATTGTTTCAAGTTGGCAAATTCTGCAGTTCCCATTCGAATTCTGCAGTCCTCATTCAAAATCTGCAGATCCCATTCAAAATCTGCGGTTTCAAAGACAAAGTATAATCATTTATTTCAAATAAGCACATAGAAGGCACTCATGAACGTCAAAATTTACAGAAAAATAAAATAGATTCTAGTTGCCCAAAGGGTAGTATCGTATGGAGAATAATGGGCAAGAAACTCCGTTACTCTTTTAAAAATGTTTTACAATATTTTGTATACATTAATTATATAATTAATTAATTTTATGTGAAGACGATGCACCTAGAATAAAATTACTACATCACAGTAAGTAAAAAGTATTAAAAATTAAGCAATGACAGATAAATTAATTATGTGATAGACACAATGGTGCTGACATATTTGCAAGCATTGTAAAACATCACAATGAATTAGTCAGTTGTGTGAGATAAGGAAGAAGAGAGAATTTAAAATCAATGTCATAAAAATAATAAATTAAACAATTAAATTAGCAGACAGTTTGATTTTGTCAACATTCTAGAATGTTCTATGGACCAGCATGTTTCCAACCATTCATCTTGAATATAATCCTCTAATTTGTAATATGCTTGTTTACAAAGTGTACTTTTAATATGAGTTTTAAATTTTCATTCAATTCATGGCATTGTTTTTTAACTGAAACAAATTAATGTTTTGCTTTTTTTTACATTTTTTTTATTAAAACTTGGTTCGTTTAATTGTTTTTTTATATTTATTTTCCATTTTCCACCACCACACGCGGGCTCCGACGCAGATACTGTAACTGCATATTGAAAACTAGATGAACGTTTTAACAAGAACAACTATTTCATAATTTCACAAAAAAATACATTGTGCATTGATTCTAGTCATACTACGAAACCGGCCCTAAATAATGATAACAATAACATGCAACGTTCTATTACGTAGCGCTTCGTGCAAACCTGTGCAGTATCTCAATTTTTTTGTGCAAATCGTAGCGATAACCCGTTTCCACGATGTTTTGCACAAGTCGGATCACGCGCAGGCTTTGGGTATTGTCTTTTGGTTTCGTATTTTCTTATCCGGATAGTAGTTAGGTTTACATTATATTTATTTGGTACTTACAATGTAATGTATATCTCCTCTGTGGACTATATTCACATAAGTAAACTTCTTGGCAAAAAGGTAACAGTTGCAAAAGGTACTTAATCGAGTCGAGTAGGTAAACATACCTACTCCTGTCCGCTAAAAATAACCAACTGAACTGCAAAAATTACTAAAAAGTCTTGCAAAGAGTCATAATAAAGACTAATCTATACATATTATAAATTAGTCACTTTACGTGTTTGTCTGTGTGACCGCGTTGTTCTTCTAAACTACGCAACGGATTGCGACGCGGTTTTCCCCCTCATTTAAATTAATTCCGGAAAGTTTATGTGTATAACACAATAATAATAAACTTACATAAAATAAAAAAATCTCGATATTTTGACAAGTCGTAAAAACCGTCCGAGGGGCGGAGCACCAGTTTTTGAATTTAAAAAAGTAAAAAAAAATCAAAAAACATTTTTTTTTAATAAAGGAAATCGTCAATTGACAAAGACAGATAGCATAGAATAGCAAGAACGTAAAGTACCTATAATAAATAACACAGAATGAATGAGAGAGCTAGGCTAATAGTTCTAGCCCATATGAGAAGCCTAATGATTTCCTATTTCCTTGTGAGTTTTTTTTCTTTTTCAATTGCTACATCTTCCGTTAGTACTGTCATTCACATTAGGAACTCTTTGGACACTAAAGAGAAAACGAAAACGTAGACATTTTAGACTATTACGTAAAGTATAGAAAGAAGTTTTGACATCTGAGGCATTCATAGAGAAAGAACGGCGCTAAATGTTTAAGTTTGAAATTTAATGTTGCAGAAAGTTTTATTTCACCAATCTATACTTCTGTATTAATTAATTGATTAATAATAATATTATGAAGAGGTAAAATTTGTTTGTTTGTAATTTTGTATGTAGGGGGTAATCTCTGGGACTACCGGACTAGACGGATTTGAAAAAAGAAAAATTATTTTTGCATATATGCTCTTGAGGAAGGTTCTAGACTATTGAACATCAAGCTAAGACCCTTAGGACCTGAGCAAAAGAAGAAAAGTCAGAAAGAAAGCTAAGCGAAAACGAAGCAATAGTGCGGGTGCGTTAGGATGCGCCGCGGTGGGTCCGGGGGCAAAAATTTCTCGCGGACGAAGTCACAGGTAGAAGCTAGTCCTATTATTGTTTGAATTTCCTGTGCGTGTACCAAATAAAATATTTTTCTCTCTTTCTTTCTAATATTATATCCTCACTCTAAATAAATTGTGCGCTCGGTGCACTTTCGACAGTCAACTCACTACCTTAGTACTACTTTTTTAACGGCAATCTTTGATTTTGGCACCTGTACTTATAGTTTATGCCTTAACGAGAGAAAAAGAAGAATTCAAAATTCTTTGATGATTAATTAAAAACATTTACATCTGATCTGTTAGGCCGCGCGCACTTTGAACACGAATTAGTATCGTGCGTAAACACTAAACGTATCATTGTGGTCGTACGAATGGAGTGCGTACACTGAATATGTTTTTCTCCGTCAAATAGGTAGTGTTCCGGTGATATCGCGTTGAACGCACGAAAAATCCCAACAAGTTGGGATTGTTTTCGGACGTCGGAACTATACGTACGTTTACGTCCGACTAGCTCGTACTCAGTCTGTACGCTCCCATAGTACTTGGAAGTTTGAAAGGCCAGGATCGTTCGTGCGTGTTCGTATGTGTTCGCACGAGTAAAATTCGTACGAAAACGCGTCTAAAGTGCGCACGGCCTTATTCTTCTCAACTAAGAGTAGATAATAATTACTCTGCAGGTGTGAGGGCACACAGGACATAATAATAACGTTCTAATAATAATTAAACAAATAAACAACGTCATAATGTAGCTAGCCAGTCGTAATAATTATATCTAATTAATTCAATATACCTGCTTTTTCAACATTAATACTAGATCTGCGAGTTTTTAGCGCCATTATCTTTATAATGGATATTATGTATTTTCTAAGTTGACATCAGTATTCACAAATCTCACCTCGTGACCTGAACATAAGGTTAAGATCAGATTGACGCGATGACGTGCAATATTAAAACGCGCTTTTTAATAAATATTTGCTTATACAGGCGTTTCTAATCTAGATTGGATTGACCTTGAACGCTGTCGGTAACTGCACATTGATGTGTCAGCACATTTTATAAAAATCTTGCTCTACGCGTTGTGACTAATGTTACGATTAGTTCGACAAAGTCATTAAAGACAACGTCAAAAAAAAGATTTCGTATATGGTGATTTTCTTATTTAAATCGCCTAAATAGCTCACGGTAACAATATCTATAGTTCATACAGATACAGCGATCGGTCTCTATAACGTACGTTTTACCGTGTCCGTATGAACTTAGCCTAAAATCAAAATTATTTAAATAAAGAACTAGTTTTGAATGTTGAACACTATGAATAATTCATTATTTATAATACGATTATTAAAAATTAATTGAATCTATTAATTCTGCAGAACGAAATATTTTTTGGAATAGTTTGCTTTTTTGTCTTTTAAATTGTGTTTTTTTTAACCTTTTTGTGTCTCGATCTTGTTTGTTCTTAAAATATGCAAATAGAAATAGTTATAAAATAATTATCGAATCGTCCACATCGTTTTTTTTTTGTATTAGAATTAAAAAGATAAGCTTAAATTGAGTATGTGCATATACTCATAAATAAAAATATGTACAAGTATTTAGGTACATAATTAAATAGTTTAAGTCAGGAATTGGTTTATAAAAAAATTTTTGAATGAAGCAACATTTATGGATTTTTGCAGTTTAAATCCAGAAAACGGTACGTACGTAAGTGTCATTTTCTATTGGAAACCGTTCGCGAATACCCTGCATATATTTTCCATGGAAAATCTCCAATAATATTGTGCTAGTTAATATTATAAAATAATAATCAAAACTTTGATACTACATAAACACTTGACCAAAACCGGCTGTCAGACATTAACGTAAATTATTAAGCTTTGACATGACACGTGAACTAACACCACTATAGATTATCGCCGAAAAAATATTTAATGTTTATAGATGTTTTTGTGGAAATTACTTGTCTATGAATTGACCAACAACCGATCGTTGGCTTGAGCTGTCAAGACCAGCCTATACTGAAAACTGTCTAGATAAAAAAAAAAAAAAATTTAATATGGCCTGTATTTTTCAAAATAAGAATGTATTTTTAGATGAAAAAAATATGCATATTTTGGTAAAAATCAATTTTGAACTTTTATTTTCATTAACATATTGTGGTCAGACTTTTTAGGTGTAGTTTCATTTGCAAGCTAAGCTAGTCGTTCAAAATTGTATTATGTCATTTCTATAGGCATTTTTTGTTTATTTTTAACCAATTACCTTCTCGAAACTTTTTTTTTTGCAAAGAACATGGCCATGTTTTAAATGGATACATGAAAAGTGTCTTCATTTACGTAGTCGAATGTTTTTTTTAATGCTACAGAGTTCTTATGCTGGGTCTATTTACGAAGGAATATCGTATATTGCCCTATTAATGATGATGTAACGCGAATTGTCCAAACAACTGAATCCGCTTGACACCACCGGTCCTTAAATATTTATACAAGACAGACAGACGGAGTCAACACTGTGGAGCCAAACGATGCCGGCATAAGGACTCATTCATACTATACTCCATTTATTTAAAAAATAACGTTGAAATTATACATTAGAAAAATAACGGTTATAACCCTTTCGTTATTTCGATATAAACGTATACCAACTTCCGTTATTTGACATTATACACAAAGCAATATAATCTATTCACCATTTACACTTAAAAATTACTCTAAAATGTATTCATTTCAATAATATTACACGATAGCTGTTGTTATTTGGCCGTTATTTTCCTAATGCTATAATAAATAGAGTATAATTATGTATTTATAGTTTTAAAATATAATGAAACTTATATGTATAATTACAGGAGTTCTTTAACTCATGAAAATTGACGAGCTTAAATGTAAGCAGTTAAGATCTATATCGTCAGGGGTGAAGACACTTTTTACAAGCTCTTCGTACTTACTAATAAAAAAAGTATCTGAAATTCTAAAACAGATAAACAAATCGCTGTCAATGTTTTCTTGGTTGGTTTGTTCTCTCCAAAACTCATGGTCGTATTCATCAGTGCGTAATTTAAACACGGTTTTTCCAATTTTTTTAAACAATCGAATTGTTATAACAACATTAAAATCGTAGTTCTAAACATGACTAGCATCGTCACGAAATTATGTCGAATTAAAGTCAACATTTCGATTGTTTGCTAACGAAACAAAAAACATACAGCTTGAACTTCAATGACCATTGGGTCACTAAGTTTACGAGCCAATCTCAAGAATGTCATTTTCCAGTCAAAATGACGATGACTCATGCGTCAGATGACAGATGTCAAGTGAGTTTCCCATTTCGCTAATACATTATCAACTATAATGTTTAACTAGTGACCCAACCATATTTCGCAAGGTTTTTAGACATGACAAAACATCGAGATTTCTTCATTATATGTAAGTTTAATATAAATGTGTTATACACATAAAGCTTTCGGAATAAATTCTCTTAATGATGGTAAAAACCGCATCCAAATCGGTTCTGCAGTTTAGAAGAATAACGTAGAGTCACAGACAGACACGAAAAGTGGCTTTAATTTAAAGTATTTATAGATTATACTGACATATACGATAACCGTTAACAATTTTGATAACAAAACTTCTTTATTTTGGGTCATCAACACTTATTTATGACAAAAACTTTTAATAAAAAAAAATTGCATAAGTACCAACTACATTTTAATAAAAATTTGAGGGAACTCTGTATCCTTACAAACTCGTGAAAAGGTTTTTTTAAAGATATGGAATTTCCTAACGCATTTTTATCTTATGTAACAGCTTCCCCGTTGAGGGTAAAAAAAAAAAAAGTACAGGACATAAGTTGAGAATACTGCCCATTTTCTCGAGAAACAACTGAAAGATATCACAAAATATAATATCATCGCGCCGGTATTACTCAAAGGGTTAGGCAAAGGTGTACCAAGCCTATGTAAAACATTTCGCCAGTTATGTTTAATTTCCATGTAGTAGGGGACGAGCCTATTGCCATCAACCGGGCACAAATCCAGAATCTCCGAAAAATCGCAAAATCCAATAGAAATCCGAGCGGTTACTGAGAAATTCCAGATGGAAAATCCTAATAACACTTTGCCGACCCGAGAATTGAACCCAGGACATCATGCTCAACAGTAGCATTTGCGTCCACTAGACCACTGAGTTACTGAAAGATATTGTATTCGCAAATATTTTCGCGAATTCGCTCATCATAGAGGCACCTTTATAGTTCAAAGGTTGTCATACAGGTTCTACAAGTGACCGGATTATGGAATCAATAAAATATTTAAAATTACATTAGAAACGACAGATTTTTTTCGATAAAAGGTATATATTATTTCGTTTTTTAATCGAAACGCCATGTCGCGATCGATATTTTTCTCTGAGTTATAGGTACCTACTATTGTAACTCGATTTCTGTTTGCAAAACGAAGAAGAGAATTATAATAAATATAAAATATCTATTTGACATGAACGGCTGAATATTTATATCTATAAGTTAAAGTCGTTTTTCGTGTCTGTCTTTAGTACCGCGTTGTTCTTTAAAACTACGAAAAGTATTTGGATGCAGATTTCACTATCACTTTTATAGAATTTATTCCGGTAGGTTCACTTGTTTAATAAATTAATATTAAACATAATTATAATGAAGAAACCTTGAAATTTTATCAAGTCGTAAAAACCGTGCAAAGAGGGGGCGGGACGCTAGTTATATATAGAAACTATTAATTTTGTAATGATAACGCGTTAAAAGGAAAACTTCTCTTGTTCTTCTTTGTGACAAGAATGGCTGACTACTATGATTCTTGTATAATTTGAATATAGATTTGTCATATTATTATATAAATAGTATTTTATAATTAATTTAATTACTTATTTCCTGCATAATAAATAAAATATATATATTTGAAATACAGGAGTTTCAAGTTACTAGTATCACTTGCAGATCCTTGTATGATAATCAGAGATAATGCTTAAATAAGTGATTCATACATACAGATTGAATAATGATATGTTCTATACATCATACCACTTATTTTTAGCTACCTCATTTCTGCCTATTCCACAATATTTACTGTTATATTTATGACATAAATAGGCAATAACTCTCCCCCTATTACATGGGACATAAACATAACTGGCGAAATGTGGGTGTACTATCGGTACACCTCTGCTTAACCCTTCGGGGAATACATGCGTGATGTTATGTTATGTTATTTATGAGATACTCTTTATCCTCTTAATAGTATTTCTTCTTTCTTTCTATTTAACCCGTACTCGAAGAATATTATGTGCCGTGGCGACTTACAAAATATTGTAAAACATTTTAAAAGAGTTACTATGGTGTTTTTTGTCCATTATTCTCCATTTCAAACTACCTTTTGGAAGGGGCACTTAGCACCCACCAATAAAAAAAAAAATAAAAAAAAAATCAAAAAAATCATGTAAATTGTGTCGATTAGAAGTGCCTTTTAATGGCCTACTTGAAATGACTTAACTTTGACTCTGGGTCGCCTACATAAATAATATTTTGATTTAATATATAATGAACTTCAGGCTGTCATCAACTAATTGCAATTATTCACCAACTACCTAAATGAAGAAATAGAAGTAAGAAGGTTGAATTGCACGAGATTTATTTAAAAATATATATCTTCTGCAATATTTACCGAATAGGTACCTAGCAATATCAAGTTTTCTGCCACTAAATATCGAAGTTGAAATGTTGAACACTTAACAATGGAAGTATTACCGATTGCGTTTTTATTTACAAACACTGTTTAATGAAGTAATTGCTTAACTATCTTGTTGGGTAAGCGACTACCAACTATGTATGTTCATATTGTTCATATATAATCGTTTTACGTTCGAGCGAGTATTATGTGTGTAACAATAGTAGACTGTAAGGGTGTCAGGTTTCACGTCCTTTTTTTCATAAATTAAATACTTATGTTAATGTTTGTAACACCTGATTTTATTAGCATTTAAATGTTTGTTTTGCAACTTTGGCTCATCGATTCTCAGTTTTTTTTTCGCATTTTATGATTTTTGCGGGTTATATATTTTAGTACATAAGTTATTATGTATACTTACTTTATATTATATAAAACTTTACACAACGTTGACGTTTCTATGACCTTCCCAATGAGACGTGAAACCTATTAAAATAAAGTTATATATCGGAAAAAACCGGATCGGTATAGAGCAGTCATTTCATAAAAATACATAAGTGGTCGGACGTATGTTGCATTTTATTTAAGTATATTCTAATAAGGCGTCCATTAGCGCCCCGGGCGGATATTTCAACAAAAATCCTTTCGCAACTTTCAGTAACAGTTCCGAGTTGCATAATATCTTATACTCACCGTGTAAGGGTTAACGTAGAAAGGGAGGGCCGGGGGCACTGACGTAGAGAAAATCACAGTTGAAGCACTTGTCAGCCATGCACATAATCCTTCATTGGGTGAATGGGCACAGGGTCTTTTTTTTAAGGTTCAAACGCACTCGCGACACAATTTTTCCGTGTGTGGGGGGAAAACTAATGCCGCGCGGCGCGTACGGCGCTTGCGACGGCGAGCGGGTGACTGGCGAGCGCGCGCGCCTCCCCACGTAATAAAACCTTCGCTTTTCAAGAGTGGGGCGCGACGGCTTTTTGAAAATGATACCTGAACCTTACCTGCTGGATCGGGTCCCGTTTCCCGTTAGTCTGGGGTTTTCATTCTGAGGTTATTGGAACTTGGCACTGTTAGATACATATCTATTTTTAGATTCAATCATTTATTTATCTTATGGATGCTTGTCATTAGTTACATCTTTTTGTTTACTCTGGAAGTTTGGAAAAAGCTTGGGAAATTATACAATGCAGTTTCCATAACATCAAGATATAATAATGATAGAAAATTACTTATATAATACTTAAATATATATCTATTATTAATACCAAAATGTATAGGTACCTATTATTGTATTAATAGAAATAATTACATTCATGAAAAAAAAAAATTGGCGTACCCATTTTTAAGGACAATATCAGAATTCGCTTGTCTGTAAAAAAACTTAAATAGTAATTTTAAATATTTAAAACAAATCAGATTAAAGGTTAAGTTATAATTAAATATAAAGCATACGTGATAAAACAAGAGTAAGCCTAGGTCTTGTTGTTTATAATTATATTAACTAAATTAATTTATTATTAATAGCACTGAATTTTATCTTAAAATTAGAGCAGCGGATACGACTACTTTATGTTCTATAGCCAAAAAAATTGATTACGGGGAAGACCACACTAACAAACGAAAAGAATATTTTATTACCTTTTCAATTTAATGAAGTCGTTAAAAATATAAATTTTCCTGTACACTTCCTCTAAATTGTAAACAATTTATAGAACTAATGAATTAATGAAAAAAATAAAGAACACTAATAAATGAATTTAAAGATGCTAAAAATGAATTAACATATCATTTAAATATACATAAAACGTTGAAAACAACGTGCTAAAAACGAAAATAACAATAACAAAAAAAAAACAGGAATTTGTTGAAGTCGTCCCTATAAAAGACATCAACGGGAGTCCAAGGGCTGTGTTTTTGTGTAACATTGTTTTTTCCAAAATTGTAAATAAGAAGGTTTAAGGTTATTAAATGTAATTCAATATTTTTATAACAGTTTATATGTTTTTACATATAATATTAAAGTATTAGTTCAAATTATAATTTTGCCTTATTTTTTTCTATGTCATGAATTTGTCATTGGTGCTGATGCTCTTGTTTTTTACTGAATTGATAATACCGTTTAGTCCACTCTCGCCCCCTCGACCCCTAATAAATAATGTGTCCACTGGACCCCTAACTATAGTTTATTCTCGACCCTTGGGGGTCGAGAGTGGATTTTATTTTCCAGTCAAGTTTTAGTTTCCTCTCGACCCCCAAAGTACAGTCATCAGTCTACCTTATAGTTGCATACTACTCGTATTTAACTAAAATACCCTCAATATAATTTACCGAGCGAGCATTTTTTTGACAGAAAAAAAAGTAGCTCATCGCCACGAAGACACGAATTTGTATTAAATCATTTGCGTTTTAGTAGTTATCAAGTGATTGGTGTATGCACAATTTCTATTTGCAAACTATACAGACTACAAGTGATAATACCTTTAAAATTTATTACTTCCCACAGAGGAGGACGTGTACTGCTTCTGGAAGGTCATCAATACCACGTCAAAAAATAAGGGGCAGTCTTTGGGGACTGCCGATGGAAGTGAAAAAAGTATCCTATAATATTATGTTAATCGTGATAATAAACTATCTGTCTTCCTCATCCAAATCCTATTAGTAGCATAACATAAGGATTGAATACTATCGTGAATTCATGCATGCTTAGTACTTTTTGTTTGGTTACTGCTCAGATATTGAGCACAACGTCTAATGATTGAAATACTATCTTGAATTCATGCAAGCCTGGTACTTTTTGTTAGGTTACTAACAAATTCTACTCTCCCTCCGTCTTACGAATTTTCGATCAGGTCACGTACTCTGACGCGAGTTTAACATCTTTTTCCCAATCCAAAAAAAGTGCACAACGCCGCTAAAGATGTTTTAACTTCAAAATTTCAAAAACGGAACATCATATTGGCGGTGGTACCTATTAATTGCTCGTTTATTTTTTTTAATATCAGTTTCCGAATTTTGCCATTAGTAGCTGTAGCTTACTGTACCAAAATATTAATTTTAGGTAGTTACCGAACTAGGGGTTGAAAGTGGACGAGCTGTACCTGTCCTTTGTATAAAAATTCAATCTCGACCCCTGGGGGTCGAGTGTGAACTATGTTTAAGGGTTGAGTGGAAACAAATAAACAAATCTTTTTTTAGGGGTCGAGGGGTCGAGAGTGGACTAAACGGATAATACTCTTCTTGGAAGAAAAACCTATTATGTTGGCATTTACAACAAGAACAAATCTTTAGGTCTAGGAGTCGCTTCGCGCGTCCTGTTCCGTCCGGTTCAATACCCGGTTGGCTACAGTGTTATCACGTTTTCCAATGGAGAATTCTCAGTAACAGCCCGGAGCTCGGTATCCGGATTTATACCCGGTTAATGGAAATGGGCTTGCCCCCATTATTTGGCATAACATAACTGAAAAAAAACAGGGTAGTATATACCTGCCTACCCCTTTGGAGAATATAGCCTTGATGCTAATATTTTATATTAATTATTACTCTTTTGCAGAAAAAAAAAATCTGTCGGTATATTCAACGAAAAATAAATTGATACATAATATGCTTATTAAATTATCATATTGCGAGTAACTACCGTTTCTAGTTGGTTATTAGATAATAATATAGTATTTAATTACACATAATTATATCAAATGTCTATTGTATATCACGTTACTGCTGAAAAGAAACGGAAATAAGTATTTATTTCAATATTTTCATATTGCGAGTGATCAATCATTATTCGGAGTGCTAACCTTGTCCCTAAATCGTATTATTGGATATTTTTTATTTTAGATACGACTAAGTTCGAGTAGAAGAGCAAGTAATGCTTAAGCTGCTGTTTCTTCATTTGTTATTATTTTAAAACTTTTTGTTATACAGTGTTTATTTTTGAAGTTAAAAAAATTTTCAGTGGTGTTGTGCACTTTTTTAGGGATGGGTAAAAAATTTAAACTCACGTGACCTGATCGAAAATTCGTAAGACGTTCAAGTTTTTGTTGACAGTGCACTCTGTTTAATTTTTTTGTATTTTTGTAAATGGAACTCCAGCTTTCGTTCTTGTACTGACAGCAAGACACATAAATTCCTATCATTTTCGTTAGATGGTGTTACTTAGTTTTCACTTCAATTGGCAGTCCCAGAATGCCTCGTTTTTTTTTGTTGTTTTTTAGTTGTATCACCTATTGTTATTTTAGTTAGTGTTCACAATGTGCCTGGCTGGCAGGAAGGGACGGTGACCTGAGATACAGAACACGTCCTAGTTTGGGTGTCAGGAGCTTCACAAAATCGAGCATATACTTGTCTAATAACTGTAAGGATGTAACTCCCATTAAAAAAAAAAAAAAAAAGTGTGACAATAAGGTTTTCACATTAATTGACACCATTACGTATTTTAAACATACACAATTTAAATTATTAATAACAATTAACAATTATTAATAACTTTTTTTTCGTTTTAGTAATTAACAACATTAAACTTCATTTTCGAAAAAAAACGAAATTTCAACATGTTTACTTGTGAATGTTTCGCCAGTGCATACGCACCGTTAGATAAATTACCGACTAGTTCTTTAATACACCCAAAAACTAAAAACCAGTTAGTTACCGATATCCAAGCTACTCCTTAACGTAACCACCACACCCAGTCAAACAAAGACCGTTCACACTGATGCGTGCGCGCAACCGGTCAGGGGTAGCTATTCAGGCCGCTACGATCAGTCGAACGAAATAATGCACGCGATAATTGCCTCTAGTTAAATAATCGAGGTGGTTTATTTGTAGCAGTTCTTTATGAGACGTTTAGGGTGATTATTGCGTAATAATTATACGCACGACTGCATGTTGTTCTTGTTACTGCAGGAATCTGAAAAATCAGGCCTTCTTTACCAACTTTTGTAAACTGGATTTTTTTTAATCTATTAGCCAGCTTTCTGCTGTTGCCAATGACTCTTTCACGTACAAACTTTGACTGTAGTGGAAAATCATCTCTTAAGGCACCTCTGCAGTCATCAGCAGTAGCAGTCATCCATTACACGATTACTTTGTAAAGTATTATTACTTTAATTATTGTGAATTTGAGGACGATTTGGATATAGTTTTCTTTATTCTTCATTCTCCGTTAGTTTTAAGGATGGTCTGGGACTTTGAGTACTATATCTGGCCTACTCAAATGTCCTTTCTGTGGTATTGGTCATAGTCTCGTTGAGTTCCTTATGCTTCCACTATCTGAACAGGCCCACTCAAATCTGTGTAGTTCTTTCCTCAAAAGATCATTTCAGACACTAATCTACATGGTCCTCATATGGCCTGACCAAGATGATGGCTGGACTTTAATAAGACCCCCCGAGTTTGTTTCACCATTTCTTCATATACCTTTTGTTTTATGTATATTAATTAAAAATGTGTCAAATCGGAGACAGCGCTCCTTGATGGGCGAGTCTTATTACTGGCTGGACGTACGACGTGTTGCGTGAGCTCAGTACAGAATACGTGGGGGTAGTAAGATAGAAAATATCGACCCCATCTACAAGTATATTAGCAGGATAGTATATTAAAAAAATCCAGTATTTTTTTTATGTGACGAGTAAAAGTCCTATTTACAGAATAAACAATTTCATTTCATTTTAATATCGATGTCAAGCTGTGAAAAAAATATATTTTATCATCAATTTTAAACGAAACGTCAGCAGTAACTCAAAACAACTACCAATTTCTTTATACAGACAATAAAAAAAACAACAAAATTCATTTTAACCGTATCCGTACATAAAATTCTTATTTCGAAATGAAATAGTGACCGGAAGTCAGTTTGACGTCTCTCGCTTCCGTTTCAGTCTTCCCTTTATTGTGAGCAAGCCTTGATTGTTTTCGTACAGCCTTCATTTGATCGATCAGCTTTTCCTACAAAATCTCTAATTTCATGGCGATACTTCCTATATGACTGTCTCAGTGGTTTAGTGATTGTAGTGATTAAAAGAGCGACTGTTGAGCGCGTCTTGGGTTCGATCCCCAGGGCGTGAAAAATGCAATTGGGTTTTTCCAACAGGGCAGACTCCCGAGAGCCCGATTAATGGTAATAAACTCGCTATCAATTACCTGCATGGGATGGCTCTACCCTACACAACTTAAACTTTTAACCGCCTTTGTGGTCTTGTGGTGAGACCACCAGTCTCATACCCAGAGGACCCGGGTTCGATTCCCAGTGCGGGCAAAATTTTTTGCTCGGTTTTGTTGGTGGTAGGGCTTGTTCTAAGTCCGCCTGGCTAGCTACCACCATTTTATCTAAGTCTGTCGCCATAACAACAATGTTAACAGCATGTTGTGTTTCGGCAGTTGGAGGTAACATAGCCAGTTCCTCTGTGGTTGAGGATTCTCTGATCATCATTTGCCATCAGGTGAGATTTAGGCCAAGACTTACCTGATAAAAAAAAATAAAAAAAACATCTCGGGAAATCCTGGTGTACTTAACTTACTTACAACTTACCTAACTTAATTTACTTTTACAACTTATTAAAAAAAAAATTACAACCAAAAAGGTACTTAGGCATCAAAGCCTTCCTCTACACTACTCTGATCCTGGAACACGCCCGGAACACTGGCAGCATAACCACATTTTTAATTTATTAGAACTTTTACTATACCAAAGACAATGAAGGAAGGTACGTCAGATGTTAATACTTCCTTATTTCTTCAGACCTTGTGCCACTGTTTCTTAGAACATAGATGACATCGGTATTTCTGGTCATGCAGGTTTTAGTCTCATCGTTGACATCATTTTGCGGTTATCGCACATGTGTATACCTACTTCATTTCGCCCAAACGTCTCATGTTTCTTATAATTAATTATATTTTACAGCCGATGACGTTGGACCCTGGAAGATAATAATCCTGATTCTATGACGCACCCTGAGTTTCAAGGTTAACTACAAGTTTTTTTATTACACCATTAGAAGGTTTTAGTAGATACATCCGTCGTTGAGTTTATCTTAGATATTTCCGACATCTCTGAAGGAATATCCCTGTAAGGAAACCTGGACTTTTATGTTTAATAAGTCTAAAATCGCCAAACCGTCTTGAACGAACGTGGTGGTAAATGCTCGTGCCTTCTCTCCATGAGAAGAGGCCTCGTCCTCACAAAACATTAAATTAAATTATTTGCCATAATCTCAGCTAGCACACGCCAATATATCAACAAAACATCGAAAAGTAGAAAAAAAAAAAAAAAATACCAGTCTAATATTGTCCAGACTGGTAATTTTTTTGCACGACTCGTAATGCGAAGCATTTGCGAGATTAACACTACTTTTTAACAATTGATTTAATGCAGCAGAAATGGAAAAAGCATAAAAATAGTTGAAAAAAAATTCCTGTCCGTCAATTTATGAACCCTGAAAACATTGTAGCTTGCGATAAAATCAATTAATTGAGTCATTTTTTTTTTTATACATTCGTTTCAGCCGTAGAAGGAACCCTATTGAAAATGGCTCTTTTATTCAAAGTAGTTTAATTATAATTAATAAAATACTAACTAAAATATAATATCTTTAACTAAATATTTCCAACCTTTGACTTGAAGTTGCCTAGCAACCGCCAAGTAAATATCTTTGTCAGTCGTTGACATTACGATTGCATGAAAAGTGATAAATTGTTCATTTTTAAACTATTTTGAATTTCTTTTTCGTTTATGAATGAGTGATAAGTATGAGGCGTGCACTTTTGGATTTTCCAAACTATTTTTAATTTTATAGGGTCCCACTGATAATACTTAAATTCGTCCAGTTTTAAAACAATTTGTTATCTATCTAGCAATATAACAGGCAAAGTCTTTACCTAAACAAACAGACTTAAACATAAACCTCAGCTCATACAACATTAAACACTAACATAATAGTTTTAAACAAATATAGCACGTGTACTAGTGTTCAGGAAGATATGACAGTTAATACAAGGCTCCACACGACTCGCCATTAACATATGAACATAGTTATGATATTTCTCCAAGGAGTTCCGTGTGCCATTTGTTTATTTGATAGAGTTTACTTATAAATATCAATATTATTCTTATTAATCGGTCATTATTGTTGGCACTTTTGTAGTAGACTGATTCATCATCACATCTGTATTTCCCTAAAGCTTAGAGGAGCTCGTGGCTAAGTAATAACTGCCACACAGGTCGATCCATCAGGTTAAGCTACTGTATGGAAATAAGAAATGTGACTAACAAGCGAACTAGAATATTTATTTATTTATTTATTTATTTATTTATAGTTAATTAAAACGGTACAACACCAATTACATTAATTAACATAGAAACATAAAAAGATTAATATTGACAATTTGTGTATAATTTAATTAGACTAACACGGAACAGTGGACTCCCTGGCATACTCTTTCTCACAGAACTCCAAGCATATACGCATAATTTTATTCCATTCATCCGCAAACACATCACATTCATGGTTGGCAGTCAGAAGGGCGTTGAGCATCTTCAAAGTACGACACACTGGAGATTTAGCTCTGGCGACAGTTTTGAATGTCGGTTGCGCAAATAGATTGTGCCGGCGGCTGGGACGGTGGCCGATGTATTTGTCGGGCACAAATAGTCGGCAGAAAAGACCATGGAGGTCTGGGCAGTCTATTCGTCCCCGTAAGGTTTTACAAGCTACCGTGAGCTGATCAAGGCCTCTTCTGACCTCCAACGAATTAAAGCCCAACGTCCCTAAAAGATAGTTGGTAGGGTACATATAGGGAAAGTAATGGTATAACCTCTGGAAGAAAAATCTTAAGAAGGTTTTCTGTACCTTTTCAAGCATCAGTGTTTGGGTCGCGGTATAGGGATGCCAAACACAGGCACTGGACTCGAGTTTGCTTCGAACCAGAGTGGTGTACAACAGCCTAATAACATTAGGATTGCGAAAGTCACGGGCATTTCGTAATACAAATCCCAGGCGCCTGAAAGAATCCTTCGCAAGGGTAGAAATGTGATCTCTAAATGTAAGACAGCGGTCGAAAGTCACTCCCAAGTCCTTTATGTTGGTGACACGAGTAATTACTTCACCACCCAAACTGTAGTCGTAATGGATAGGCGCGGGCTTGCGGACGGAGAGCAATAGGTAGCTCGCCGTCCGATAAGGACCAGGCCTGGGTCGACGACGGCGCGTTGAATTCCACGCGCGCCTCAAAGAGATGTCATCACAACTGACGGGGTCCGCTAGGGCCGATGCCTGCCGCGGTTGCGGGAATGTCCTAAAGGGTTACCGTGGCCCCTGGCATCGTACAGGCAACTGAAAGAAAACGGGTAGGTTTTAGTCAGGAAGAGTTTGACACGCCCTTCCGCACAGAGAGGTAGAAGTTATTTGAAGAAAAACCAACCACAAAAAAAAGGGATTTAGGCTGCTACTAAGAGTGTTTGAATGAATAACATAATCACACTTTACTCTACTTGAGGATTTAACCCAGGACCCCGCATCTAGCCGATTCGTTTGCAACCACTAAACTTGAGAAGCATTCAAAGCAGGCAAGTTAATTTAATTTTAAATACACTGTACAAAAATATAAATCAAAGTTCAACAAAAGAAATCTTTCACTCTCATCTGTCGAATTAAAAAAGTGAAATCAACATGAGTGTACTAAATGTCAAACTCTAATACAATAGATTTGTTAGGATATTAAATTACTTAGACAATGGCACAATAGATTCAAGTTTTGACTGCAAATTATGGGCACGGTTCCTATCTATAATGTGTAGCCGTTCATCGTTTGTGTATTTCTTTCTCCTGATTACATTTTACAAGTAGGGTTCTGTAGGCAATCATCAAAATATCCGACAGCTCGTGGATTGTCGGATATTTTTCCCTTTCATCAGATTTTGCATCAAAGTTTCGTCTGTTCAACCCCTAACAAACCCTTCAATCGTTCTTGTAGATAACAATATAGGCACTCTATAAACTATACATAGGTACATGGATGGGAATGCCAAATCAAAGAAACATTTACATCATCTTTATAAGTTAGTAGTCTTTAAAAAATAACATGTATAAAAATTGGGGAAAGGATCAATCATAGAGCATCAAAAATTCGTCAACAGGAAAAGTGCCCGAAAGAACAGCCTTACATCGTGCCATTCTGCTTTAATGCTGATCCTTTGACCTTAAAAAAAGAGTCAGTTGGATGGAACGAAGTTCCTTCTGCTGTACATATATTATGTATTAATACAGAGCCATCTGATCATCGGAACCATATCGGAACCAAATGGTGACTTGAGGCGAGTGTGAGTGAGAGAACATGCGCGAAAGTTCATAATGCATAATATGTTCAGACCTGCCAAGTTATATCGGTCGTATTGTACGTGACGATTTCCACCAGTTTACTGATCCTACCGCAAGCCACGTTAAAAATCTCCAGGTTGACGATGTCGCGAGAAACTCATCATCTACAATAATTACACAAATAACACCAATTATAGATGACTCAAAACATTAAAATCGCCACTTCGACAGCCATATCCAAGCAATAATAATTGCAGTGCATCAAATTATAATAATGATGCGAACGTACTAACAATTACTGATCGTTATAATGTTGTTACAATGCTTCGTTTAGCCTTAGGCGTCGGAAACGTGACGGAAGTGGCTTGCTTAGTATTATAACCGCAGGCTCATAAGGTGCGTTTAGACTGTGACATTAAGGTTCAATCAGCAGCATTGCGGTTTAATGTAAATCGACCGCAGACGGCAGCAGCAGACGACGTGTCGCCGCGACGCGACTGGTTTCTATGAATTTCTATGAAAGACCTTCCGTGGCTAGCGATACGTCGCTTTCAAAGAAATTCATAGAAAACAATTATGTTGGCGACACGTCGTCTGCTGCTGCCGAAATGCCGTAGCCGACATCTTGGATTGTTTAGAGGTACCATTGTACCTAAACAATCCAAAATTTAATAAGATTCGCATTCATGTTAAAGATTGTATCTCAGGTGCTCCCAATCACTGTCCACTGTTACATTACAGGCGTATGGTCACGGCGAATGTAATGTTACAAATTGTAGGTTGCGCACTGTAATTCTCGGTTCTCCTCACTCACTGATGTAATGCTCGAATCTGAACTGTTACATTACAGGCGAATGCTCCCGATGAGGGAGCGCCTTAACAATTCCCATTTTGCGCTCCTAAAAATATTATTGAACACTCTAATATCATAGTTGCGCTTCTTTTCGTGAAGTTCAAAAATTAGTTTGACCCGTATTTCAACATACGGCACTCCCCGCCAGCTTCTTACATTTTTTTTTTTTTATAAATAATAATGTTTTTTTTTCTCTAATTGATAAATTGCTCGCGTTTGAAACCCGACCTTACGAACGGTTCCCAAAATGCTGATAATGTAATAGTAATTTTATATTGAAATGGAAATAATGTACACTTTGACAAGTTTCCGTAGAATTTAGCTTTCAGGCGCCATGTTGGATAATTTTAATACCGCCACTGAAACAGAAAATTAGTTGTCACAAAAGAATGGGTTCCGCATCCCTGATTTCACATAATACCATTTCGGAATTTAAAGAGGTTAGGTTAGGTAAGGTAAGAATATTTATTAAAGTGCCTTTTAAACTAGAAATTACTCCACCAATGTGCACACATCCTAAAGGATTCACTTATTTGTTTAAAACGGTGCGTAGGAGTGGATGTTTGTTTTCATAATAGGTACGAGTTTCGCGAACTGGTGACGTCAGAAAAAAAATTAATAGGTTTCAAAATCTACTTTCAATACTTTTGTTGCATAATAATAATTATGTAGTAATTAATGATATTCCTATTTACGTTGTTCAAAAGAGTTTGGTTCTCCAAATATGAGAAACGAAACTGAGATACTGCAATGAGAAAACTTGAATACGCCCTTTTTCCTACTTAGGTATGTGACCTTCATGCTGGTGTCAGCTGTTTAGTCATCCAAACAGCTATTTATCCAACTTCCTCTAAAATAATTTATTAGTTTTTGTGTTTTTTTATTTACATACCTAGCTGACCCATCAAACGTTGTCCTGTCAAAATTTGAATTTCGATTTTTCTGCTGTTGCTTTGGGTATTTCCAATTTCTTTTTCCCTTAACCTCCCCTGTGTTAAAGCGAACAAAACAAAAAAAAAAAATTATTCAAATCGGTTGAGCCATTTTCGAGTTTTGCGAGACTAATGCACGGCAATTGATTTTTTATATATATAAGATTGCATAATAAAAAGAAATAAAATGGAGCAAAAGAGGAAAATATTTTTATTTAAAAAAAATATTAAAATTCATGCAGATTTTGCCACACTTGTGATTCGTCGCCTATTTATAGTAAAAGGCGTAATGAGGGGCACCTAACAACGTCCTTTGTAAACAAAATATAGTTCTATGACAGTACACCTCTGCTTGACCCTTCAGAGGATACAAGCGTAACGAACAATTTATAGTTAGATAATCAAAACAACTATGATTAATCATGTTTTGCTTCACAAACATTATAATGATTTATTTAGAATAACCCAATTAATTTATATTTATTGTAACCTTTTCAAGAACACACAGTGCATCTAGTATAACTTGGAATGTCGAAATGGAAATATTATATATTAATTTATTATACTATTATGAGGTAACTCAACAAAGACATTTAGGGTACAAAAAAAAATCGAGCCATTTGTGACATTCCACCATGGGAATCTTGTAAACTAATGTTTCTAAAAACAGCTGACTTCCAAAATAAACACTACAAAGTGAAAAATAACTTTAATTTCGGAAGTCGGTGTCTTAGATTTTGAATTTTCAGTTAAAGAAGAAATTAAAGTTTTTTTCATATTGTAGTGTTTTTTTGGAAGTCGGTCGTTTTTTTTTTTTGTAAAAAGTTTTTGTGTCTTGAAGCGACAATGAATGACATTATAATAATAAAAATGGCTCGATAACGCAAAAACTTTGCTTTGATTCTTTCAATAAAGAAGATTAAGTACCTACTTGATTTTCTTTGGCACTACAATTATTTCGTAGTTAACAATTCATCCTAATGAAGGTTCAAAAACCATTCGACAACAAATTAATGACATAACGAAAATTGAATTAATCGTCAAAGCATACAATAAAAAAATCGGTCAATCTGCTTATACGTCGGTACATCCCTAATGGGTTCAAAGACTTTGAAATCGAATGAAAAAATGACCTACAGTCACTATGACACTATAGGATGAAGATGAATCGCCTTTGCCCCATCTGTCAAATATATTATGAAGATGAAACCAACATGGCGGCTTAAGACGGTGAATAATGATCTGTCATTCACTTGATCCTAGGTACGTCATAGATGTTTAGACTTCCTAGTAAATGAGTGATACACACAGATGATTGAAATGTTATTCTACCTGTATGATATACGTGTGAATAGCCTGGAGCTACCAAATGGTTAACGTTATGAGTAGTTAATTTTTAATGTTACACTTAACAGATTACCTACTACTGGCATTTGTGTTTATAGATCAATCTTTCAAAAGCTAGGATCGATGATGGTATTGTTACGATAATTAGCTAGAATAATGGATTGTTTTCCTCAAGAGAAATCAGCAAAACTCTATAAGCATTTCGGAGGAAGCTTTAGTACATTATTCATGTAGATAATAATGAAAAAGATGCTTAATGCATAAAACCCAACAAGCATAACTTCTGTACCAGGGGTATTCCAACTATCACGCATGTATTTCCCGAAGAGTTGGGCCAAGCTCAGCAGTACCGCTCGCGACCACTGGACCAACGAGACAGTCAAAGCTCAAAGCTCTAAAATATTCCAAAGCTTTGAAAAAATACCAAATGAATTTGAAACATTTGACAAAACCCTACTTCATGAAACGGTTTTCTTTACCACCATTCAAAATGCCTATTGCTGGCCATAACAACTAACCGTTGGTTAATGCATAATTCATTAACTGTCGGCATATGTCATTAACCACAGGTTAAGGACGAAACACAATGGGTGCTTATGCGATGGTGTTGCTGAATGAAAATCTGCAGATATGTTTTAGGTATTCACTGCACGTAGGAAATCAATTGAGTAATTAGTTTGTTAATTGGTTCAATTAAAACTACACTAATAAATAAAATAGGGATGGTGACTAGAAAAGAAAGAAAGAAAGAAAGAAAAGCTTTTTTTACGTATTCAAAAGATAACGACAATACATTGAGCTAAAATGTGGCATGACGTCACTCTCTGGTAGATTTTATAATGAAAATTGTGATGTAGCGAGCCCCCACTCCACAACTTTAATGTTTTTTATATCAATATTTTTTTATTATTAAGATAAAGCAAAAAATACGTGTCTAATATTTTTTACGAAGTGTACATATAGAGTGCCGCGAGTTTCTTGTGGCACTCTAGTGTCACTGCCTCGGCCCGGCTAGGGTGCCGTGAGCGTTGCATTGTCACTGTCACTTGTTATTTAGGTTAGAACTGTGACCACACAACGCACGAGCCGTTTTTTTTTTCTTCGTGGGTAGTGGTGAAGGATACAAGTGCTTTTGTTTGTCTTACGAATTTTTTCGATTTTAGTGAATTTTACAAGTGTGAACTTCAATCGAGACAATTCTTTGTGTTTGTGTTGTGGTATAAGGTTTGTACTAACACTAACTTTGTATATTTTAAACATTTTATCCCGTATTCACAATGGATAACAAAAAACCCCCTGACCCTCCTGATCCCTTTGATTTCACTCCGGTATTAACAGTTTCTCTCCCCGATGACGATGTACTAAATAATGTAATGGATTCCGAATCTGCAAGTAGAAAAAGACTGGCTACTTCTTCCCTGACTACTGTTACAAATCCTGCAAAGTTACCCAAAAAAGAAATTGGAAGACAGTCCTATACACTTAGGGATAATCCGCCATATGTCGTACATGTTTCCTTAAAAGATGGCGAGACACCTGGTACTGTTTTACATCCGATAAAATTCGGCATGTTTTTAACACAAAACAACTATAGCAACATCCTCTTAGGTAGTGTTAAACGCCTAGGAAGGAATCGCATTTCAGTAGAATTTAAATCACATCAGGACGCCAACAGCTTCTTGATAAGTAGTGTATTAATTCAAAATAACTTTATGGCAACGATTCCCCAATTTAATATAACGCGCTTGGGTCTCGTCAGAGACGTACCCAGCGAATGGACAGAGGATGAGGTCATAAAAAATATCAAGGTTCCTGATGGATGCGGCCCTGTTATAAAGGCAAGGAGAATGAACCGAAAGGTGAGTTCTCAGGGTGTTACAGAGTGGAAACCCACTCAAACTGTTGTTCTCACTTTTGATGGGCAAGTCTTGCCTAAGCGAGTTTATTGTTTTTATTCTGCCCTTCCAGTCGAGAGATATATGTACCCGACTATTCAATGTTTTAATTGTTGTCGTTTCGGTCACACGCGAACTGTATGTCGCTCAAAACCCCGTTGCTTTAAATGTAGTCAAGACCACCCAGGTGATGGATGCCAAGTTCCCACTGATTGTGCCATCTGTGTATCATGTTCTGGCAATCATTACGCTAATGATAAGGCTTGTCCTGAATTGGGTCGACAGAAGGGCATAAAAGCTCTTATGGCTGAGAAATCTGTCTCTTATGCGGAAGCGAGTCAGGTTTTCCCTCCAGTTTCTAGATCGTATGCTGAAGTGTCTAGAGTATCCCAAAAATCTAAACCAATACCTACCTCACCCCAGTATCCCAGTCCAGCTTCCCAAGTACCAAAATCATACCGTAAAACGGTCTTCCTAAAACCCAAATCTCATGCCCCCCTTTCACCTAGCTACGACAAGCAGGCTCATCAAGCCCTTATTCAGGATTACTCCTTCTCCCCTTCTCAAAATGGCTGTGCTTTCCCCAAGGAAGGCGCAAGCAGTCCTGATAAATCCGAAAATATCCTTAATATCATAGCCAATATGTTAATTACAGTATTAGCTAATCCTACACAATCCTTACCTGACCACGTTGCCAACAAACTGTCATCAATAATTAATTATATTAATAATGTTCCATCCCCTGACATTCCTTCAATGGAACGTGAGGAGTATTACTCCCAGGAAACCTGACCTACTCTTTCTTATTAACAAATTCAAACCTTTGATCTGCGGTGTCGCTGAGACATGGCTTCGTTCTGATAGTAATTTCAGAATCCCGTGTTTCAGTGATATCCGCCATGATAGATCAGATGGTTATGGAGGATGTGCTTTGTTCATTAGTAACAAAGTACCATTCTCCCCAATTCCTCTACCCTTTGTTGGTGACAACATCAATGTTGTTGCTGTTAAGGCTGAGGATATAAATATCTTTAGTTTTTATATTGCACACCCACAAATTGAAGATCTTGGTGCAATAAAAAGTTTGCTAAGTAATGTTCAAGGTCCATTACTTGTTATGGGCGATTTTAATGGCCATCACTATAGATGGGGATCAGAAACCTGCGACAATTTTGGTTCAGGCCTAGTGGATGTATTGGATGAGCTTAATCTATGTGTGATCAATGATGGCAGTGCTACACGTAGGTCTGCCCCAGGGCAGAACAACAGCTGTGTTGATCTAACATTCTGCTCATCTAGTATAGCCAGCCTTTTTAATTGGAGTCGCTTGAATATGACTTATGGGAGTGATCACTATCCCATCATGGTTGAAATCCCTTCCAAGACAATCCCTGATAAAATTTCCCCTCCATTGCTAAAATACCAGCTGAACTCAGTGGATTGGGACCTCTACTCCAAAATTATAGACTTACGGGTCTCTTCCCTTCCACCCATTAATTCTGAGACTGCTCAGGAATGCCTTTCCTCCTTTTCCAATACAATATCCGCTACAGCAGATGATTTATTCCCTCCAAAAAAACCGCCGACGGGCAAAATTCCATCCCCTCCATGGTGGGATAGGGATTGCTCTACCGTGATCAAGGCCAGGAATGAAGCAGAAATGAATTTCAACTCCGACATGAACCTGGATAACATCATTGCCTTTCAACATAGCTTGGCGAAGTCCAAAAAATTGCTCAAGAATAAGAAGAGAGAAGGTTGGCGGAAATATTGTGGCTCGCTGAGTCCATCCACTCCAGCGTCGGCCGTGTGGCGTAGGCTGAAGTCATTCAGGAGTAGTTTGAGGCCCCCCTCCGGGAACATACTATCTGAGGAGCTGGGTAACCAATTTCTTTCTAAACTGGCTCCAGTCTATGTTCCTAGTATGGATGAGTGTGTCGCTACGAGCTCCCGGGTGGCATCGGACGACCCTTTGGATGGGCCATTTACTCTAGCAGAGCTTAAATCGGTTCTCGCCTATGTAAAGGATTCTGCTCCTGGAGTGGATGGATTCCCTTACTCCTTTATTACTAAAGCGGGTGATAAGACCCATCAGTATTATCTGGACTTAGTCAACTATTGTTTTTCTTCTGGTTATATCCCTCCTGATTGGAAGGTTCAAGTCGTCATCCCTATATTAAAACCTGGTAAAGATCCTAGTGACTATTGTTCTTACAGGCCAATTGCTCTATCGTCCATACTTATTAAGCTTTTAGAACATCTGATTAAAAACCGTCTAGAATGGTTTGTAGAAAGCAGGAAACTGCTCCCAACGACTCAATTCGGCTTCAGGAAAGGTTTGGGTACAGCTGATAGTGTGGGTACCCTCACATCAGCGATCCGACTGGCCCTTAGCAAGAATGAGTCTGTGGTAGCCGTTTTCTTAGACATTTCAGCTGCCTATGATTCTGTCCTCCTCCCACTTCTCAGGCAGAAGATGCAAAAGCTGAGAATCCCGGCTAGGATTTGTCAAATCATAGGCAACATTTTTTCAGATCGCAGTGTTCAACTCAGGATTCCCGGGGAAAACTCTGAGCCGAGATCGGTTTGGAGAGGTCTACCTCAGGGATCCGTGCTTAGTCCCCTTTTATACAATATTTATACTTCTGATCTTCCCTCTTGTTTAAATTTGAACTGTAATATACTTCAGTATGCTGACGATATTGCATTATTGGTCTGTGACACTTCTATACAAGATGCTGCTCAGTCCATTAATATCTCTTTGGCGTCGTTAAATCAATGGCTTTTAGGTCACGGGTTATCTTTAAGTGCTCCAAAAAGCTCAGCAGTTATCTTCACTCGCAGGCGCCTTATCCCCCAAGTCGACATTAGTATTGACGGTCAAGCTATCCCAATCGAGGAGAAGGCCAGGTTTCTGGGGGTTACTCTGGATTCCAAATTGTCGGGAGTAGATCACATTAATAACACGGTAAAAAAAATGTGAGCGCTCAGTCTCGGTCCTCAAGGCTTTAGCAGGTGTCTGGTGGGGTGCTCACCCATTCACCTTAAAACTAGTTTACAATGCGCTGGTCAGAAGTGTGTTAGATTACTGCAGTTACCTAATTGAGCCTTGTAACAAAGAAGCTTTGCGTAGACTGGATTCTGTCCAGGCCAAATGTCTGAGGACCGTGATTGGTGCCATGAAATCCTCCCCCATAAATGGTCTCCAGGTAGAATGTGCAGAGCCCCCTCTTAACCTTCGTAGACAATACTTAGCGGATCGTTTCTTGTCAAAGGTTTTCTCCCTATCGTCCCATCCTTTACTCCCCATTTTGGAAGAAATCTACCTCTCTCTTAACACGTCATCCTACTGGAATAATAAATCTATTCCATTGATGAATAGGTACAGAGAACTTAAACACCTCTCCTCGCCTGTTTGTCAATACCCCTCTCTTCCAGTCTTTTCTTCCGCTTTTGAGGTGGTCCATTTCAGGCCAAAAGTCGTTTTGGGACTTGGTATCTCCAAAAACTCCCAGGACGTAAAAGGCGACTTCGATCGGGCCATTCAAAGATATTGGGAGGGTTGGAATTTGTTTTATACGGACGCATCCAAATTGTCTTCAACAGGATGTACAGGTGTCTCCACATATTTTCAAAATTCAAAAATTGCTCTTTTATTCCAATGTCCACCAGAGTCCTCAGTATTTACAGGAGAATGCATCGGTATCCTAGAAGCCATCAATTTCATTTTAACACATAATATTAAAAATTCAGTAATTTTCTCAGATTCTCGCAGTAGCATTCAAGCTTTAGCTCAAAACCAACTTAAATCTAAAATCCACAGTAAAATCATTTTTGATATTCTTAATTTATTATACATTTGTTCAAACAACGGTTTAAACATTGAAATAGCTTGGGTTCCCAGTCACTCGGGCATAGGCGGTAACGAATGCGCCGACTCATTGGCAAAATTTGCTACATCTAACCCGGTAGATCAGAAGCACTACATGGTGCATAGTTACGACTTGCGGGCTGACACTAAACATAAGCTACACAATTCGTGGTCAGCAGTGTGGCAGGTAAGTTCGAAACTCAAGGGAGCGCACTACGCCAGTATTCAGCCCTGCATCCAGCGGAAACCTTGGTTTTTTAAATGTCCAAAATTGTCCAGAAGAACCGTTACAACCTTGTGTAGACTGAGACTTGGTCACTGTTGCAGCCCAGTATTTCTTAATAAAATTCGTGTTCGTGACAGTTCTTTGTGTGAATGCGGTCTTGATGATGGAACTCTGGACCATATCTTTTTCTCATGTCCTTTGAACTCCCCATCCTTTGACTTGTACCTTAAGCTTTCCAAAATGAAAATCCCCCTTCCTACTAACTTTCATTACCTCTTGACTAACTTCTCCCCTAAACTAATCCAAGTCCTATCAATTTTTTTAAATGTAAATAATATCAAAATGTAGTCTGGTGTGTAGTCATAATTACTCTGTAAATATATATGTCGATTTGTAGTGTTTTATATATACATACATATATAATTATTATCCATTAGCTAGATTTACTAACAAAAATTGTCTTGTCCTTCCAGCTACTAACATAAATAACAACTAGACATCTACCACGAAGTGCAAAGTTCGACGGCCCATCTTACTGTATTGCCGTCACTACCATGACGCTGGCAGAATAGTCGACATCGGCTCAGTTGCCAAAGAAGAAAAAAAAAAAAAAAAAAAAACGCACGAGCCGAGCGAGCGTAGCGAGCGGTGCCGCGGTAGCGGCCGGCTAAGTGCCAGGGTCCGTTTAGGCACAAGAGAATGTAATGTTTTGGGAATGTGGTGTTTTACAGCGATCTTACCTCGACAATCAAACAAAATACCAAGTGACGTGACTTAGTGACAGTGACAATGACAATCCAATGCTTGCGGCACTTTAGCCGGGCCGAGGCGGTGTTACTAGGGTGCCTGTAGTGGCACTTTATCCGATAGGGATAGAGTGCCAATGGTGGCACTCTATACACTGCCTATTTTTTATTTTATCTGACTCTCGACAATTTTTTTGTTCTTTGTCAGCATTCCTATTGTAGTTGGTGTTTCTACACGACGTGTGGTCTTCGCAAAGAATAAGCCACGGCCAGTGCCACGTGTGTAAAAAGTTTATAAGGGACTTTTCGAGGAAGGAAGGAGCTTTTGCAATTCGCCCGCTTCGAGTTCGGAAATTATCCCATGGGAACGTACTACCGGGATAAAAAGTATCCTTCAATACCCAGGCCATGGTCTATCTGTGTTCCGCACCGAAATCATACAGACAGACAGAGATTCTTTCGAATTATTCCAGATTGCCCCACCCAACCGCACCATTGGTGGGGCAAAGTGGAATGCCTAAAAGATTTCAGGGGAATCTGCCCCACTAGTAGTAGATTTGGTGGAGCAGATTCCACTAGTCTCAAATCTTGCTGGATTCTGCCCCACTATTATAGGGTTGGCACCTTAGAATTTGTGTAGGTAGCGCATAGTTACAATATTAGTACGGATGTACATGTTTCCTATGCTTGGTGTGATCAGTAGCATATTCCTATCTGCTTTAACAAGCTGAGACACCAATCCGTTTTCTAAGCTCCGTGACTATGCCATAGGTTATCTCGTTTTATATTTTATTTTAATAGAAAAGCCCTAACTTCAGACAGTTAAGCATTGCACCATCCCTAATTTGCTGAAACTGGTGCAATCACCAATACTTGCCCACAAGAATGCTGAAAACCGGCACCTTTTGCTTCCCGTTTTGGTAGAGACAGCCCTAAATCTACCAATAGGCTGATAAAGGCCCATTTCACTTAGCTAGGTCCGTCTTCCGGCTTATTGCATACTCAATGCGGCTACTTGAATGAGTCATATATCCACGATATAATATCGCAAGCCTAGCCTTGATCTTAGTTCTGTCGTACGTGTTGAGGTTAAGGGCACGGCTATATAGTAAGCAAATACGCATAATTACAGAAATAAATTATATTTATAAATAATGCCTGATCATGTCCTGTTATTGTATTTACATATTATGATGTGTTATTTCTGTGACAGATATTCTTAGAGCGTTCCTTCCGTGATTTGTTGTTCGTGTACTTATAACAATTTGTTTATACTTATTTACAAGCAGTTGGAAAAATTATGGACTACTATTTCTAGTTACTATTGGTTATCTTTGGTGTAGCAAGTAGCAATCAGTATCCCGAAAACACGTCAAGTGGGTCGAGCATGAACGCGTGGACTAAACGTAAAAGAACCGCATTCAAATCGGTTCACCCGTTTAAGACCTACGGTGCTACAGACAGACAAACACACACATAGCGGTCAAACTTATAAAACCCCTCTTTTTGCGTCGGGGGTTAAAAACGTCAAACGATTTTAAAATTGACCATACTCGTTTCGCCCATTATATTTTACTTAGCATTAAGAGGGTTTACGTCGTACGGAATTCAAACTTTCAAGCCCTTGTTTTTCGAAATGACTGAACCGATTTTAATGAAACTTCATACGCATAATTATGCAGGATACAAAAATCTAAAAACTTAGTTAAGAACATTTTCGAAATGTCTTATTTAAAAACAGATAACTGGAAATCTCTGTTTGTATGAAAAAATTTATATATATTTGTATTTTTCGAAAATGTTCTTAACTAAGTTTTTAGACCTTTGTATCCTGCATATGCGTATGAAGCTTTATTAAAATCGGTTCAGTCATTTCGAAAAACAAGGGCTTGAAAGTTTCTATGAAATGCCGTACGACGACGTAAACCCTTTTAAATTTTTTTTCATAACTGGCGAAATGTGGGTACACCTCTGCATTAACCCTTCGGAAAAACAAGGGGTGATGTTATGTTTATGTTAATATTTCATTCATATCCAAAAGTGGGTAATACTAATAATTAAGTTTGTCGCAAAAAAAAAAAAATTTAATGCTACAGGATAGTTGTATTTTCGAATCAAAATCATTGGAATTTACGCTAAGTTAACATCACACGTTTGTGCTAGAACCTCTTAAAGAAATCGCCGCTATTATACTTTGGTGCAAGAATACACACAAATACATACACAATTTTTAGCAGGGGGAAAAACATTATAATAATATATTTGACATTCTTGTAGGTATTTAAAAGGTTGACAGAGGAAAACTCAAGATAATAATAATATGTAAGTATATGGTAAGATAATAACTTTTATCATTTTATGTTTGTATGTATAATGGTAAGAACCATCGTTTGCACATCGATGTGTAAATTCACAAAAAAAAACTGCAAATAATGTTATTCGCCATAAGTATCATCATCACCATATCAGCCGAAAAACGTCCACTGCTGGACATAGGCCTCCAACAAGCGTCTCCAAATCGACCGATCCTGTGCTTCGCGCATCCAGTGGATTTCTGCGGCCTTCACAAGATCATCGGTCCACCTTGTGGGAAGCCTTCCAACGCTACACATTCCGGTACGCGGTCACCACTCCAAAACAGTTTGGCCACATCGGCCATCTGTTCTGCTACCAATGTGCCCTGCCCACTGCCACATCTTTGGCAATTCTTAGTTACCGACATAGCCCGGTACTTTGGTATTCGCCGTATCAAAGCTATGCGGAAATGTCCCATAGTCGTGTTAAAAAGATTAAAATAGCCATTCAGCAAGGTGATCGGGACTAACTAGCCATGGTGCCACCGGATGTACCTATTGAAGTAATTATCAAAACATTAACAAGGTTTTACTTAACACACTACATAGCATAATCAGCCTTAATGTTCCATCTGCTGGGACACAGGCCTGCTCTGTGTGAGAGGGAGTGGGCTGTAATACACCACGCGCAGTTAGTGCTCGGCGACACGACTCCGCCACCGCGCCGCCACGCTCCACCATCGCGCCCCGCCGCGGCACCGCGCCGCCACCACGGAGCCACCACGGAGGCAGCTCGATAAAAGGACTTTTTCTTTTACATGTGCTGTGAGACCTTTGTTCCTGCCCCTCATGATTCTAGGTCAACGGGAAGTACCCTGTAGGTTTTGATTTATTTTCGAGTATCAAAATATGTCAAATAGAATGGTCGTATTATTTTTTGCGTTAAAAAGCTTGATTTTGTTGGAGCTCCAAGGGACCATAGACCTACATATTTGATATTAATTTCAACTTGAAACCTCCACGCGTTCCTGAGAAAAAGGGTCTTGACAGACTGACAGACTGACAGACGAACACGAAGTGAAGCGATCCCTAAAAAGCACTCAATTTGTAAGTGGCACTACAATTTGGCATACACAGGTACCTACATATTCTAATCCATTTGTTTACATTTTCATCAGATACTTTTAAAACAGACAGCAGTTATTTGTAGCTTGCTGAATGTAAGTACAGACGCCAGCACATCAAGTTCCTACAATTTGTCAAATTTCTTTAACAGATTTTCAACTTTATCTCTCAAGAATAAGGTTCAATATTGATTGGGAAAATCTGACAGATTGCAGTAGGTTGATGTGCTGGCGTCTGTACATTGGCCAATTTACACATGTGTGTCTTCTTCTTCCTTCCTAGCCTTTTTCCCAACTATCTTGGGGTCGGCTTCCAGTCTAACCGGATGCAGCTGAATACCAGTATTTTACATGGAGCGACTGCCTATCTGACCTCCACAACCCAGTAACTGGGTAATACGGTACCCCTTGGTAAGACTGGTGTCAGACTTTCGGGCTTCTGACGACTCGTAACGACTGTCAAAGATCCACAAATGACAGCCGGGACCAACGGCTTAACGTGCTTTCCGAGGCACGGAGGAGTCTCGGTATGTAAAGATGGTCACCCATCCACTGACCAACCCCGGCAAGCGTAGCTTAACCTGATGGATCGACCCGTGCGGCTTGTTATTACTTAGCCACGAGCTCCTCGAGTGTGTATACTCGTATAACCGAGCTCATTTGGCAACCAAAGTCGCGGTAATAAACTCAACGTACCAACAGAAAATTAATTCAGTCACATAACTAATTAACATTCAATCCTAATTAAAGTAAAATAATTCAGTAGCTCCAATTAACTCGGTGTGCAGATCCTCGCTATTCGGCACATTAGTATTCAGTGCGTTTGCGCAACGTGCTAAGTCACAGCTGATCTAAGGAGGTTACCTCAGCATTAGTGTTCGCTCTACTTGCGTCGTCTGTACCCTGTCTAATGTCTAGTGTGACGTCTGTCTGAGTGTGTTTTAAAGTGGGCTATGTTTTTTTAAATGATAAATTATGCTGACTAAAAACATTGTGCTAGTGTTAGTACTAGCCTATAAGCAAAATGGTTTACAAAGTTTCAGCAGTTTAAGTTCTGAGTTGAGCTCCACGATTACTGACAAATGCTTGCACTGACTGGACAGGTCCACTCAAATCTGTGTGGTCCTTTCCTCAAAAAACCATTTCAGACACTAATTTGGACCTGATATGGCCTGACCAAGATTATGTCTGGACTTTAAAAGAGACTGTGACCTCTGAGTTTGTTTCAGCCTTTCTTCTCAGAGTAGTCAGATAGGAAACGCCGAACTCATCTGCTGCTGCAAGTGCTGCAACACAGGTAATTTTTTATTTTTTTTTATTATGACGTGTAAAAGTGATTCCAATATCCTATTTACACAATTAACAATTTAATTTCATTTCATTTAGCAACCAAAACCGCTTACCTCCTTTGCCTTCTCAGTTTAATTGTTTTTCTCACGGGTTTATTAGCGTAATCATCCTATCGCTCCTACTGCTGGCACTTAGGGCTCCACTCTGTGAGAGGGAGTGGGCCATAATCCACCACGCGGTTTTGGTGGATGTCACAAATCACTTCGAATTTTTAGTTCTAGGACATTGCGGTTCTTGTAAGTTTTGAGAGCAGCGATGATGAAATAAATGACACAAAGTAAAGAGTCCGCCTGCGTTCAAACCCACAACCTATGACCCGTAAGTTGGAACCGTTACTACTTGGCCACCACTGCAATAATGTTGTTCCTCATACTCGGCGGGCAACTGCCCGATGGTTGATGTCGGATAGTCTTATATGTCTTTCGCGCGGAAAACTCTAATTGCGAGATTCAGGATTTGCGTGACGTCATGTCTTTGATGCGCAGTTCGTATGTGGCGGCGTAACCGCTACAAGTTGATTAAGGTGTCAAAAATCTGGTCAAAAGGGTTAGTTAACTTCTATTTCCAAGGTTCCAAATAAGAAACAATAATTGCATACCTATTTAAGTTTCATTCGCTTTTCCGTTGTCCAATCATACGTGGTTATACTTTTTTGTTTAAAGAAAAACAAAGAAAGAAAATACGTTTATTTGCGGTAAACATGACGCAAGGAAATAAGAAAAAGAACACGAAAAATAACAAATTGGGGGAAAATATGCGTCACATCCACGCATAACGGCCATCGCTCAGCATAATGCTGCGACCCTATGACAGAGCCCCAGCGCTGGCTTTCAGCGACAGTCGGCGTTGACGTGATGACGTCAACCGGTGCAGCATTTAATGAAATAACATAATTATTATGAAATCAAAAATAAAATATAATACTTAGTTCTAAAAGTATAAATACAATATAAAATGGCTACATTTCGTTCGTTAGTTTGTTCGTTTAGTGCAAGTAGTAATCGCTTGCACTAATCGCTTACTTAATACTTTATGTATCGCTTACTTTCAGTACATTGAGTTTAGCTAATAGTCATATTGAGGTTACTTCAGCGTACAAGTGCACGCCTCAGTAGTTCCGTCTAAACCCTGTCTAATGCGACGCCCGTCTGTCTGTCTGTTGTAGTACAGTAATTAGGTGGAATAAGACAGGTTATTTTAAGTGTTATACTAAGTAATCACCGTTTTTGCTTGAAAGCGTAACAGACAAACAAACTCACGTTCGGATTTATAATATCAGTTAGGTTAAGATTAGGGTAATGAATGGCTTCAATTTAGCTGAATATCATCACATTTCAAAGGACCATGCGTCATTTTGGTACTAACTCTCAACAGTGATGAAACTCATGCCATGTGAAAGCTTTTGGGGTATTATTTAATTCATTATATGGCAGCTAAGTGTTTTGGAACATTAAAAAAGGTTAGGTTATGTTTGGTTAGGATAGGTTAGGTTAGGTTGATCTCATGATTCCCGGTCTAAGTATGGGAAGGGAACAATGAGGTGATTTTTAGTCTGGTAGGATTCTGATAGATCCTTTCGCCCGCCCCAGGGCGGAGGACTTCCATGAGGATTTTCCATCCCGGTAAAAAAAAAAAAACTTAGGTTAGGTTAGGTTGTGGTGTATGTAGGTAAGAGCAGTGGTGGCCCAGTGGTGACGGCCCCGACTTCCGAGTTGTAGGTCGTGGGTTCGAACCCAAGCAGGCGCTTTATTTTGTGTAAATAATGTCTTCACCAATGCTCTCTAAACGGTGAAGGAAACCATCGTGAGAAAACCGGCATATCCTAGAACCAAAAATCCGAAGATATTTGTGACATCTAGTAACCCGCACTGGGCCCGCATGATAGATTACAGCCCACTCCCTCTCGAAAAGAGGAGGCCTGTGTCTCAGCAGTGGTAACATTATAGGCTGATTATGTAAGGAGTTAGTGCCATTTGACCTTAGGAACCCAACTGGACAATACCAATATTCTAACGCTAGAAGGACTAACACGCTATCTAATTGCTAATAGGTAAACGTATTACCAACACTAGGTCTACATACCCTATATATAAGAAATACATGCTGCCCATACAAACTGTCAATTCAGTCCGGTTATTACCATGCAAATGTGGAGCGTTGCTCAAGCGCAGCGCATCTTGTACTAGTCTGTTACGTCAGTGGTTCATGTTAGATGTCAAACATGGTGTCTGACAAGGAATAGAGTGTAGATGGGGCAGGTTCCTGAAGATGATTCTTTGTCCTTTATGAAGGTTGGGTACTGAAGGCTCTCTTGATCGAAAGCGATTGCTGCTGCCTACAAAATTAAATATAGTCGCTGGCACGTAACTTGGCAAGAATCGTAGATGCGTATAATTTGTTTTCTCTTGTTTTTCAGAACAGCCATGTTCAAAAATAATTATGGTAATAACCATAGTATAATGACATGCAATAAAAGTGTAATTTTTGAAGTGAAAACTTCTTTATCGGCGTTGTGCACTTATTTGGGATGGTTAAAAATGTTAAACTCGCGTCAGGACACGTGACCTGATCGAAAATTCGTAAGACGTTCAAGTTTTTGTTGACAGCGCACTCTGTTTTATTTTTTTTGGATCTTTTTTAATGGAGCTACAGCTTTTTGTACTGACAGCGAGCCACATAAATTCCTGACATTTTCATTAGATGGCGTTACTTAGTTTTCACTTCAATCGGTAGTCCCAGACTGCCTCGTTTTTTTTCTGTTGCACTTAGTGTACATGCGCAAACTTACTCCTAATCCGCCATAACCTTGCCAAGTTACGTGCCGTCGACTGTACCTGCAATTTCAAGGACAAAGTTACACTCGTATGCCTATCATTTTATTTACATTCTACCAATCAAGGTAGAAATTAGTAAAAAAAACTCGCATTGGTAGTAAAAATGGAAATGACAAGACTATGGTAAGGAATGGTGTTTAAGGAATCTAGACATCTGGGAGCCTTGGGAGCTTTCGTATTAGACAGTCTGAAGTTGTCTTTGAATTCGAATCCAATGGGACGACTATATTTAAATGACCTTTTCAAAGAAGTTTAACTCGTTGGTCTAGTGGTCGCAAGCGCTACTGTTGAACATGAGGTCCTGGGTTCATGTTCAGCAGTCGAAGTGTCATTGGGTTTTTCTATCTGGAATTTCTCATTAGCAGCCCGGAGTCTGGATTTGTGCCCGGTTGATGGCAATAGGCTCGCCCCATCACAGTTGAGCGTATAGGTATGACGTAGCGTATGGTATCGTTTCTTGCCTCGAGATGTCACTGTTAGTCCCTGATGTGCGTTAATGGAGTGGGCCCATAACAATGTTATGTTACCTTTTCAAAGCATGGCACACCGGCACAGCAACGTGGTAACTTTTAACTTGACTTTTTTAATTTGAGTATAGTTTTAAGCATGAACTAAATTGGAACCATTTTTTCCACCCACTACACACTTCGTTGACTTTTTAAACCAAAATATGTCGGTTGCTTCATTTCTTCAATATCCTGTTCGCACTTTCGCTGCCCAGCATATAAATAAGTGTAAAGGAAAAAACTGAGTATTACTCATCGTGACGACATGGATATGGCGACAACAGTTTTAACAATGACACCAATGTCCTTGTAGTTTGTATAATATATTTCACGATGGGAACATTCCAATTGATCTATCGGGTTCAAAAATCTCCTTGTTTACTACAAAACAATAAGGCCTCTAGCCTTATTGTTTTGTAGTAAACAAGGCGATTTTCGAACTCCGAGAGGAATCTAGCATATCCTAGCAACAAAGTCACGTACTCTGGATTTTGTTGCTTTAGTAGTGTGTCCGTGGCTTCACAATGGGCTCTATCAGAATACAGCCTTGCGGTTTTTTTTTCTATCGTAGCTTCATGCTGAGATAGCAGCCCTTTTGGCCTCGCATAGGTCGTCTTTTTTATTATTGTTTTGTTTATTCGAAAAAATATTTTAATTTTGTTAGTTTTAAATGCTCCTTTTTTACTGTTTATATTTACTGTACGTGTCCCAAATAAAATATTTTTCATTCTTTCTTTGCACACAAATCAGAGTTCTTTGAAAACAGCTCCACATGAAACAATTTCTAGTTTTACGAGACTTAGGTCTATTTCCAAGAACTACTGTATTTGTTGTAACAGACAAACCAATGGCATTGAGTTATAAAGGTATTACGGTTTTAAATCGATTTTTAAATCGAGTTACGATACAACCTTATCAGAGAGGAGCAGTGGAGGCCCAGTGGTAACGGCCCCGACTAACGAGTTGTAGGTTGTGGGGTCGAACCCAAGTAGGCGCTTTACTTTGTGTAAATAATTTCATCACCACTGCTCTAAAAAACGGTGAAGGAAACCATCGTGAAGAAACCGGCATGTCTTAAGAACCAAAAATTTGAAGACATGTGAGCGTTACCAACCCGCACCGGACCCGCGTGGTAGATTACAGCCCACTGCCTCTCACAGAGAGGAGGCCTGTGTCCCTGCAGTGGGAACATTAATAGGCTGATGATGATGACAATATTATCTAAAAGCTTCTGCCCGCGGCTTCGCCCGCGTGGAGGTCGGAAAATATCCCACGGGAACGTACTACCGGGATAAAAAGTATCCTATGTATGTCCTAACCCAGGTCATCCATGTACAAAATTTAATCAAAATCCGTTCAGCCGTCTAGCATGAAAGTATAACAAATAAACAAACTCACTTTCGCATTTATATAACATTAGTTAGGATAGTTATGATTAGTGACCGACCGAAGGTTCGGTTTCGGTTTCGACAAGTTTCGGCAAGAAAATCTAGATTCGGCATCAGTTTCGGTTTCGGCAGAAATTCTGGCGAACCTTCGGTCGCACCGAAACTCTGTGTTCGTGAATTAGCGCGCGTCGTTGGGCTGACTTCGGGTGAGTTCGTGGATCGTGTTTCACCCGCCATCATCAGCTTTTTGTTACTCTTTTAATATGTTTTGATAATTTTTTTTTTTTTTTTTTTTGTCAATTTTTTTTTCATTTAACACATGTTATATGTATTGTCTTTATGTGTAACAAATAAGCCAAATTTCAGTTAACAATTGATTTTTAACTTGTCTAATAAAGGTTCGGTTTCGCTTTCGGTTTCGGCCGAAACTGAGGCAGATACCGAAGATTCGTTTTCGGTTTCGGTTTCGGTAGAAAGTCCTGTTTCGGTCGGACACTAGTTATGATTAGACATATAAAAAAAAACATTTCCTTTTGACATAAACAAAACTGAATTCCTTACCAAATTACCAACACCTAAGAAAATAACTTCGTTTCAATCATTGCTACATTTTGATTCTCCACAAAAACTTGCTCTGTGCTCGAGTTACCTATATCCCCATGTTCGGTCGTGTCCAGGAAACGCAGGGTTATGACGATATGTAATGCTTTATATGCATGCTTCGATAATACCCCTGCATGCCAGGATTATACGCTGATTACATGCTTTTGACAGGGTAATGGTATGGAAGGGTTAGAAAATTACAATGTTCATGTGAATTTCTGAAGTTTGTGAGGTAATATATTAGAGTGAATTGTTTTCTGGTTTGACTTGCGTAAGTAAGTAAGTGTTTCTGTTAAGTGGTAATTTTGTAATTGATTTCAGCATCATCAATAAGTTTGACGTTGCCCAAACCTTTAGGTATTTTTATTAATCGAAAATAACCAATAAAATTACGTGATACTTATTCTTGTACTATCTAGTTAAAAACGATTTTCTCGTTAAAGTTATACTATTCCCAATTTCCCACGCTCGCATTTATACGAGATGTGTCTCTAGGTAGCATTAAAATGGCTTACCTACGCCAATATACATTACTCGTTATTGTTGATATTTTTGATGTCTAAACCTAAAATGTCGCTGACAAAGTGATTACTTAGCATAACATTAAAAATAACCTGTCTTATTCTACCTAATTACAACAGTACTACAACAGACAGAGAGTCGCCGCAATAGGGTATGGACGGAACTAGAGAGGCGTGCACTTGTACACTGAAGCACAGTATAATGTAACAGTATTATATCTCGGCAGTGACCTTGAAATAATTACCTACGCCGATCAGTAGATAAACAGGGTACTTACTGATATACCTACACTGAGATTTCGAAGCGTATCGTTGCGGCCGTTTTCTATTTATTTATTTATTTTCGTTTTTATTTTATCTATGAAGATATAATACTGTTACTTATTTATACCGTGGCTGAAGTATAATCAAAAAGACTATTAGCTAATCTTACGAGTCCGGCCGTCGAAAATCCGTTCTTGACACCTGTCAATTTCATACCTACTAACGAATGTGTTTTGCGAATTTGATCCATAAAGAACTTACTAGAAATTGTCTAACTGACAGGTCAGGAATGCATTCTCTCGAAGGCCGGACTGTAATGTACTAAAAGTTAACTATAGTTTAAGTAATTAAATTACAATAGACGACGAATATTGACGACGCACTTTGCGTTCGGCGCTTGTCGTGGCACCACGTCGTTTCCGCAACAAGTCAATCGTCATCCTGAGGATGCCTCGTTGAGAGGTGAAACACGTATTGATTTGTTATAGGGTTCTTTATGACTCCTTAAGAACAGTTTAGCGGATTAGGTTACTAAATATACATCGTCTATTGTATTTTATAATGGATTTCCGCAAAGACACGCCTGAGTCAATTAACTAGTGTAAAGTGTTAATTAAATCCCTATTACTACTTACACTAAATACATAATTATATTGCACCACGTGTGCTTGGACAACGAAATAACGATTTTATTGACTTTTCATGTAAAACGAGTCGAAACAGCGTGTTTATGGTAATAAAAACAGACAAAAATTACGAAACTGGTTTACTAATTTTTGTATGTTTTAAAAGCTGTTATGGATTGCTTAGTGATAACATAGTAACCGAGTAGGTACTCTATGTAGAGGCCAGAATCTAGCAGTACCTTTAACTTATATCAATCAATCTATACAGAAGCTTGCAGCGAAGGATTTCTGGCTAAAAAGGATCACGAAGTTTGCCTAAGCCTCATACACAATGTATTTGTCCGAAGTACGTTACTGACTTGACTTATCGGGACACCAGCGTCACCTAGCGGCGCTCGACAGAGTCTACAACATAACGTTCGGACGGGCCGGAGCTAAGCAGAGTTCGTCGGTACCGTTCAAGCAGTTTAAAAATTGTCATGCGTTCCTTATAGTTGTGTCGTGTACCTACAGTGTGATTAATTTGATCATAAATTACTATAAATTGATCTGAACTGCAAATGGTTTTTCTATTGCGCAAAAACCAACTCTACCACGCTACTCTCGCGTCACTCTAGTACGCCCACAGTAGTTAAGACCTGCTTATTACGTAATACACGATCAATCGGAATCTAAATCGCTTTGAAACAGATTTCTAATCCATTGCTTCAAAAGTTCAAAAAAAAAATCTGCTCAGCAACGTAAATAACGCAATGAATGTTGTTGAACTGTCAAAATGAAACAAATTAATCGGAATCGTTTACGAAAATGTGTTGCGTCATTAGATAACAGATAATGACGAAGAGACACGTATCCTTCCCCGTCATATTCGTACTACAATTGAAGATATTATAGGTAAACATCACATAGATTAATATTTACGTGAACCTAATTCCTTTCTACATTCAAATACATGCAATAGACTAGACGTTCCATTTTAATTACCAAAACACTAATAACTATAAGTTATCATCTTGTAACATTTCTAACTGATGCAAACCCAGTCTGTTGCCATCTTCGCAGACATCCTTTCGAAATTACGGCAATTAGGCGTTTAACGATACCACTATCGTTTTATGTTAAGGAAGGGCGTTTATTGGCATACGATTTAATCGATTAGGTTAGTGATTTGTTATGCTGAGGCCACACCAACGGTCAACGTCAATGCCCATCATCGCCATAAACAAAACCGCGTTGTTTATGGCATTGACGTTGACAGTCAATGCTCATTTCATTACACGGATTACACCCAAATTATCGCGATAAGTTGTGGCTACACCTACGATTAACGTCCATCATCGCGATAATCAACGGCGATTCCCGTTGGTGTGGCCCCAGTATTAAAATTAGAGGATTAATATATTGACTACCAATTGACTTAGAAGTCGTTTAAATGGTGAAATAAGATGAACATGGTCTTAGTATTTGCTAATAACAATAAACTACGATAAAGTATCGATGAATCTGTCACCAAGGTGTGGAAATAATGATACTTTTGGTCCTTCGATCATCATCATCATTAGCCTAGCCTTTTTCCAACTATGTTGGAGTCGGCTTCTAGTCAAACCGGATGCAGCTGAATACCAGTATTTTACATAGAGCAACTGCCTATGTGACCTCCACAACTCAGTTACTGGGTAATACGATACCCCTTTGGTAAGACCGGTTGTCAGACTTTCGGGCTTCTGACGACCCGTAACGACTGTCTAAGATCCACAAATGACAGCCGGGACCAATGGCTTAACGTGCTTTCCGAAGCACGGAGGGGTCTTGGTATATAAGGATGGTGACTCATCCGCGGACAGCTCCCCCCCGACCCTTGCTCGATAACGAAGCGCCAGCCCGCGTTATTGCTGAGCCTGTAACTTTAAATTCCCCGAATAATAATAATAATCTAATTTGATCCAGCCTGTCCCTCTTGCTGTCCTCCCGTTAGCGGACGCCCTAAGCCGAGGTCGAACCCCATAGGGGGTGCCCTTAGCGAGCGTCCGCCTAGTTTTAATTAGTTAGAAATAACATGAATTAGTTAGAAATAACATGCCCCTGGCTGGAGGCTTTAAGTTAGTAGCTTAAGGCAGCCACAGGATTGTCCGGTTAAGCAGCTACGACCTCCTCTGAGGTCAACTGCGAGATGCCAATCACAAAAAAAAAAAAAAAAAAACCGCGGACAGCGTAGCTTAACCTGATCGATCGACCCGTGCGGCTGTTATTAGTCACAAGCCCCTCCTTGGTCCTTCGAACGTATAGTCATAAAGAGGCGCAAGATTGGAAATGGCTTATCCAAACATCGTCTGCCTAGCCTTTTTCTATGTTGGGGTCAGTCTAACCGGATGGCTGGAAATGGCATTTCTAAATGACTTATTTGAAAAAAACAACTGGTTTTGGTTCCAGGCTCACCCTTAAATTCCTAGGATACAACTGGCAGCCTAATCTTTCACAACAGCTGTGGCAGATTTTCAAGCCATAAATCTATTAACGTGGTACGTGGTGGTTGTATGGACGTGGTGGTTGGTGGTAACGGCCCCGACTTACGAGTTGTAGGTCGTGGGTTCGAATCCAAGCAGGCGCTTTACTTTGTGTAAATAATTTCATCACCGCTGCTCTCAAAACGGTGAAGGAAAACATCGTGAGGAAACCGTCGTGTCTTAGAACCAAAAATTCGAAGACATGTGACATCTACCAACCCGCACTGGGCCCGCATGGTAGATTACAGCCCACTCCCTCTCACAGAGAGGAGGCCTGTGTCCCAGCAGTGCGAACATTAATAGGCTGATTATGGTAAATCTATTAAAATGTCAAAAGTCATAGGGTAAGGAAGAAGTATGTAAGCGGTCAATGATCTCAGATGAGATAAACTAAGCTACATAATTATCCTCGCTGACCGATTGACCCGCTAAGCGTAGTTACGTACTTCATTTAGGTAGGTATACAGCAAACAAGATAAAAATGTCGTAAGGAAAGTTTTGATATGAATGTGGAAGAGTAGAAGAAGACCAAAGACACAATGGAAAAAAAGAAATCTCTGAAAGAAAAAAAAATCGTTTAAGAAATGTCTGTGTGAAAGATGATACGGCTAGTAAGGTGGTGACTACCGAGATGACGACTAATAGAGAAGCATGGAAGAAAAATATATGTTATAACGACTATTAGAGAAGTAAGAACCTTTATGGAAGAAAAAAAACATTTTGCGCTGACCCCAAATAAATTGGAAGAAGGGTAAGATGATGATGAAGACAGCAAGCAAGATAACATTCTAGCTTTAGGTGACTGTGTATCTATGATTCTAGCCGACCAATTTATACGACGTCTATAGACCGTTCAGCATGACTTGTCATGTTGGCACCATTGCTTGTCAAGCTTAGTTTCAATCGGTTTCAATCAATTTTCAATCATAGAATATAGAATTCAAAATGGCGACTGACAGAACAGTGCTACCAATAACATCACGGGACAAGTTATAATGAACACACACAGTAGATTGAATTTCGAACTACAACGTTCGCTTTTACGCAGGAGCATCTTTTGACCGACGACGCTGATCTTTACTGAACCAGTTCCTATTAATCTATCCATGTCGCCAACTGACACTTGCTCTTTAGAAACCGCGGGCCGAGGCAATCACTACGCATGCGCGTAGGTACGTATGTACTACGCTCGTCCACAACCGCAGCCAGTCGGTAATTGCCCGCCATGACATATACCGACCTATCGCCTTTCTCGGTACATACACGTGTGGAATATATTATCAGTATGTGGATTTCCTCACTTGACTGTTTTACGCAGTAGGTAATCGTGAAGCTAGGTATGTTTTGGACTACGTTACAGAAATTGTCAATCACTTATAACGGGTATTCCTCTTGAACAAAACAATGCCACAAGATACAAGCGACCAGATACAAGCGACAAGATACAAGCGACAAGATACAAGCGACAAGATACAAGCGACAAGATACAAGCGACAAGATACAAGCAACGCTTAGTTTGTGGCTCACAGAATATGTCACATTGAATTGTTACTTTTTGATGAATAAACTTTATTATTATTATGTCTCTTGACATTTCTCGGAACCCTGGGATCCCGGACCTTTGGTAGTCGGGGTCTCTGCGAGTTGGCTTCGGCCGCTCGTACACGAGGGGCCGAAGCCAACTCGCAGAGGCCCCTTAGACAATTTTTAATGGTATTAGGCACCAACTGACGATTATCCCAGCATGCACTATGCAAGTGCACCTAAGGACAACCCCCGGTTGGTGTAGGACTATTGCAGGAAATGGAAACAAAAAATTCGTTACCTAGAACTATGGAAGGTCTGTATGTCCCCTGCCTGATTATTAATGGTTGATAGAAGTACTTATTTAGTTGGATAAGAGCGGGAAGTAAAGCTCAAAAAGTAATGGCTGATGCCAAAGATCTGCACCCTAATTACGTAATAGGTACACGATCAATCACAATCAGAATGATTTCGAAGGATATCGCTCTAGGTCCATTTATTCGAAAAATTTGTCTGCATCAACGTAAATATCCTAATAAATGTTGAAGAATTGTCAAAATGAAAGGCATTGCTACTGTTAGTGTGTTAAGCAATTACCCGCTGAAGTGGAAAGCCCGTTTTTTAAACCATTAGCCCTCATACGCACTAGCGGTTGACCGCGCGGCTATCCGCTTTTTCATTTTTGAATATTATGCAACCGCTTATGGTTGTACGCATCTTAACCGCCATCAAACGCGGCGGTTGAATGGGCGGTTAGCCGCTAGTGCGTTTGAGGGCTTATTGACATGAAACTACTCCTATCATACGCAATCAATAGCCACTTCGCCAGAAAACAAATGTAACAGTTTAGAAAAAAGTCGCGAGGTATCGTGGGAGACCCGGTTGGAACGAAGTTCCTTTCGCTGTATATTATATAACTATTAATAATACCTACAGAGCTATCTAGTATGGTCTCCAGTTTGAAGTGTCAAACAACAGTTATTGTTTTTTTGAATACTTCAGACTTTTCGGGCATAGATACCGCTTCTTCGTTACGTGACGATTTCTACCAGCCTAAACAGCTCGGCGCAAACGGGCCACCGACCGCAGCCACTGGTGGCCAGCGACAGCGACTTAACACACTTTTTCATATATTTTGTAAAGACGCGCCGCACACGTGTAGCCAGTGGCGGCCACTCAAAATACATGAAAAAGCGCTGTCGCTGGCCACCAGTGGCTGTGGTCGGTGGCCCGTTTGCGCCGAGCCTAACTCCTACCGCAAGCTGTGGTAAAGATCTTCGTTCCAAAAAAAACATTTGGATGCTGTCCAAATCCGAACCGAATCATTATAAAAAGATCATGCTCCTATCACTTTTTTACCGTGCAGAAAAACTGCTAATGATATCTGTGTCCACGAAGATTGATCAAATCCTACCAATCTTACAAAATGATTAATCGCCATTTACATTGTGCAAACAAGTTTTGAAGTATAGACCGCAAAACGGCAATAATGTAATAGAGGATGACCCCGACAGATGAACCGACGACCTGAAGATGGTAGGAATATACTGGATGCGGAAGGACGACCAAGTGTTGTGGTGCAACTTTAGAGAGGCTAGAGTAGACTAGGGTTGCCATCCTCAAATTTTGAAAACCAGGATTAGAAGTTGAAAATACCAAAACATTTCGGATTTATTAAAAACAGGACGCAGTATAAGAGCAGTGTAGTTAAAATCAACACGCAATGAAAACAGGTTCAACGAAACTCAATTTTCGCACACTAGAGCTCTCTGTCTAACCGTATAGAGAGAGCCCTAGTGCGCTAAAATAGTAAGGAAGAGACAACAAGCAGAGCGCACGATAAACGTAAGGTTGAAGGAGTGAAATTTAAAGAACAGGACTTTACGGATGCTATAAAAACCCACGACGTTACTTAAAAACTATCCAGGGTACCCCAGGACATTCCAAAACAGGACGGTTGGCAACCCTAGAGTAGACTAATAGATAACGATTACGAATATTACGTTAAATAACTATGATGTTTAGATTTGAAAAAGCCACGCCCAGATTCATACCTAACTGTTTTATATAATGAGAAGGCTTGTGGCTAAATGATAACAGCCACAAAAGGGTCGATCGAACGTTAAGCTACGCTGGCCGGTGACCATCCATTACATACCGAGACTCCTCAGTGCCTCGGAAAGCACGTTAAGCCGTTGGTCCCGGCTGTCATTCGTAGATCTTTGGCAGTCGATACGGGCAGCCCAAAAGTCTGACAGCCAGTCTAACCAAGGGGTATCGTGTTATCCAGCTTCTGGGTTGTGGAGGTCAGATAGGCAGTCGCGCCATGTAAAATACGGCTATTCAGCTGCATTCGGTTAGGCTGGAAGCCGACGACGCCAGCATAGTTGCAAAAAGGCTAAGCAGTAAATGAGATGGTGTGAGGCAGCTTATAGGATAATCTGATGATGGTTGATAGCCAGACCGTTCAGAATTAAAGATGGTGGACGGAATTTCCTGACCAATAATTTTTGAAGATGAACATGAAATTCGTTCTTAACTGGGTCGAACGAAAAGGTATAAAAAATGATCGATGAGGAAGAATTATGAAAGAGGATTTGCGAAACAGAAAGTAATGACGAGTTTCAAACTGAAAGGTCATTTCGACAGTCGAACATTCTACTTGCTGCATCTTTGCACATCTTCAAAACACTTAAACGCTGATTCATCGTAGGTAAGTAGGTACCCATTCTACAAACCGCAATACACAAGCATGCAACAGACTAATCGTCAAAAAACCGGCACAAATCAACCTGAAACACTTAACCGTCATATCTTCGCTTAAATATCAGAACAAGACTGTTACTAACATTAGCTGGCCCGCTAATTTTGCACTTTCGACTCACAAGTAATTACAACTTGCAACTTGCGTAACTGAGGCCGAGAGTCGCTTCTGCAGTCACGACCAAACTGTAACACAAACTTACCTTTGCCGCCGAAAAAAAACTTCACTTTCTAAATTCAACTCTACGTCATCGCAAAAAGAAAGATGGCGGAATTTTTCCGCGCCAAAACTTTACTTGTCGGAACACAAAGCAGTAAAAATTATATCAAAACTCCAAAGGCAGTGGTTGCATAACCTCGTGCCCAATAGAATAATAATAGATGTCGCAGAAAAAAAAAACGAAAGTGCAAGAATTGGAGCGGGCAATGGATACAATGGCATAGTAAGCACGATTGTGTATCAAAAACTTATAACAATACTTGATAATAGTCTGTATGACCAGTAGACGGTTACTAATGTGGTCTTCTGAAAGGAAGATGCCTGGTTTTACGCAAGTATTTGAAACACATCTAGCTCAAAGATGATTGCTGTGTCGAAATAATGATGTCTACAGTGTAACTCTTGACCTACGCAACCATATCCGAAATGTTAAGTTAATCCAAGAGACAGACGGATTTCGAATGACTTGACTGGATTTAATCGATGCCACTTAACAATTTCCATTGAATCATTTAATTAAGAATCTTCCTATTGATTTGTAAGAGATTTCACACATCATAAGCAAGAAAGCTTCTACTGAAGTCTCTGTAGGTATTTTAAGTCTCTATAAAACCATAGATGCTTTTATATTATTTTAGCCAAAAAGTTCGTATGTAAATGAAGCGATGGCCGCTAAACAGTTTGTATTTAACAAAGCCATTCACAAGATTTAGACGTAGCGTAAACAGTCGACACCGCTTGAATCCGCACGCAGCAATGACTTGCTTAGCAGACTGATTGCTATTGTTTTACTGTGAGAAACAGCGAGGCAATCTTACGACAATTCATTTTGCAGGATTTTTTTACGGAGGATTATTAAACCATAACTTAAGAGACAGCTCATGAAACCGTGAAGTGAAAGCAGAGGGTAAAAAAAATAGGGTCCTGTCGTCCTGTTAAATGTTCCTACATTGAAGTACACTGAAAGAGTCTGACAGACCCCTCTACTTGCTACAGATCCGAGGACATCCCTGACGATAGCCCGACGAAAAGCAAAAATGGTGTCGATAACAGCTTGTTCTAGGTCATTTGTGGACTGTACGTAGCAGTGATTTTGATTGCAAGTGTTTTAACTAAATATCTACGAATAATAGACTTTTATTATTCGTAGCTAAATAGCCAAAAAAACTGACATGGATGTTTGCAGAAGACACGTACCGCGCAATAGTTTAGATAGGTAGTAGATGCTGTAGGTTTCGAGGAGACCCCTTTACAGTCTCCTCAGAGATGTGCCCTAACAGACGTTGCACAGAGGGGGTTTCGGGTCGGTCTTTTGAGAGGTAACGGTGTCCCTTCCATGTGCAGATGGTGACCACTGGGGCGGTTTTAGTGAGAAAAAATCCCACACTCCCCGGTGTTATCCCCCCAAAGCCCAGACGCCTATTGAAGGAAGGTATATCACCCAAAAAAAAAGTTGGTAATTGTTCTAGTCTATATTAAGAGTCTCGTTTGCAACGGTACTGGGCTAGTCAACCGATGTGCAATCGGAAGCCGTTTTTATAATGCTAGGCAATTTATTATCCATGTGGTCATAACATAAAATTATTGATTACATCTAGTTACCGAAAGACTAGACCAGTATTAGGCTGTTATGTATTGATCTTTATTGATAAAACATTTATGTAAATACAGTCAGAACTATGTAACTAGGTGAAATCGACCTAGAGTTCAATATCGCATTATACAATTGAAAAAACATTTCTTACGAATATTTTTTACATCTACAAACCGAAAAGTAGATTCTGATCTTTATGAAGCAGATAATAAGACCCAGAATACTTTTGTAATATTATTTAATTTTATTAGACATCATAGAGCACAATAAATTATGAAACTGTAGTCCTTTTGTTGGAAAAGGGGGCAAGGCTCTATATAGTTTCATGCCTATAGTGTTGCTAGGATAAAATCAGTTTTACCTACTCTAATTGCTGAATGAACGTTATACCCTACTCTGCCTACTTTTCCAGAAACCGCATGTGATCCTACGTGAACACCTCCTAAGACTTGGGGGGTGTTGACTCCATCACTACACCAGCTTAGGCTCAGCTGTTGTAGTGATGGCCCTGACCATGATCTATTTAAATTTTATTTTTTTAATTGTTTTTGTCTTTTTATTACTGACGCTTTTAATGTGCACGTCTTTCTACATTGTTCTCACATGTATAATTTCAACATGAATGAATTATGTCACCAATGTTTTGATTTAAAAGAGTGTCCGTGGAGTTTCTTGCCCGTTCTTCTCCATAGGTACCTACTACGCTTTGGAATGGGCCACTAGCTTCACCTTTCTAACTGACCGACCCCTTGACAATTCAAAAGTGCCTGTTATTGGTTTATTTGAAATAAATGCTTTGATTTTGAGTTTGAGTTTTTATGCCTCATTTCAGCGTTTATTATGGTGAGTGGTAGAAAGCCCACCCTAATTCCCGGGTCACACGAGACTAGTTTTTGAAGCCAGGATAGCAAGCAAATTAATACCCTGGCTTGGCACCACGCTAGAGCTGTTTATGCGATGACTCTAACATTGCAGTGACTTGGTCCTCGGAGAGTAAAATGCCAGAATATGGCCGGGGTATTACTATACGGACATAACGTTGACACTGACGATTCCGAATTCCGATCCTCATTACCCATGGCTTCCTAGTTTGTCAAAATAGTACCTAGAACCATAAAGAAGAGGAACTAGAAGAAGTGGTGAAATAAGAACCATAGGAGAGAAGCTCGAAGCTAAGTACCTAATAAAAGCCTCACGGGTCGATCCACCAGGTTAAGCTACGCTTGCCAGGGTTGTTCCGTGGATGGAAGACCATCATCCCCCATCAATCGCGGGGCCCTGGGCACGTGCCCAGAGTGCCCAGTGGGAAAGAGGGGGCCTGCAGATGAGTAAGAACCATTACGGTATTAACATCCAAGATAAGACTGTTGTTTCTGCTCATGGTAAGTTGGTAACATCTTCGATTAGAGCAAAAAATATTATCGTAAGTAATTAATTTTACGACAGCCATATTTTGGTACTTACCATTTTTGGTTTCCTCAACCTTTGCAAATGAAGCACATAAAAGGGAAGTTTCAAAAATAAATGATTAGAAATCCAAAACATTTGATTATGCTGACCTTTTGGTTTCGCTAAATATTCCTTGCTAATAATTAATCCACGCCTTCAGGAAAATTACAATTTTAGTCTTGCCAAATAGGTAGGAATTCTGAAAAACTCAAATTCACAAAAGTAAATGTGTTGCGTTCAAGGGCGGATCCGGGGGGGGGGGCATGGGGGTCATGACCCCCCCCTGGGCTGTGTCTAGGTCGACCTGAATAAAGACTTTGTATGATGTTGCCGCGTAGGATGTTTTTGCACACACACAAGCGCGAACGACACGCATAATAAGACTTGTGCTGTTATTATAATTATGGCCTGGAGCTTTCTGCCGGCTCTTCTCCATAGGAAATGACCAAATGAAAACGTGCTACTAAGCCTCTAACGTTTCATAAGTGCCCATGTAGGTTTATCTGAAGCTCGCAACTAGACGTAGAAATTAAATACCTACCCCAGAATGGTGTCACGACAAACCGCCCCAGGCCCCCGGTCCTGGCGGCCCCCTAAATCTTAAGAAGTACTTTTTAATGATATCCCAAACAAGGTCATAATAAATTGAGTAAGAAGCAACGTTGGAGGCGGAGGATAAAAATTTTCGAGCTCGCTACATTCTTGATCTTTCTGCATAAATCGACAAAAGAATTCCTATTTATATAAGACTTTAAAAAAAAAAAACCTTCCTTACACAAGGCGGTGTGCTAAAATTTTCGAGCTCGCTTCTATACTCTTCTATCTCTCTAACTTTTGTTTTTTTTACTAGCCTATGCTGTCCCACTCCTAGGCAAAGGCCTCCCTCCACTCCTTCCATCGTTCGTGAGCCCGCGCGACCTCCTTCCAGTTTTGACGGAACCTATCCAGCTCGTCCCACCATCTCCTACGTGGTCTGCCGCGAACCCGCCTCGCTGTCTCAGGGCACCAGTTCTGTGCTATTTGGGCCCACAGTTTGACAGTTTGTCCGGTATGCGGCAGTTTTGCCCAGTCCCATTTCAGTTGGGCAGCCTTTTGAGCCACGTCAGCTATTTTCGTTTTGGAGCGCTGTATTATGTTTGACTTTACAAAATAAAAACCTTCCCTACACAGTCAAGGCGGTGTGCAAAAATTTTCGAGCTCGCTTCGCTCGCTCTTGAATTCTATCCTCTTCTATCTCCTTTAATTTTTTGGTATAAGTCGACAAAGCAACTCCTATTTCCGTAAAGAAGTGCAGAAACATCCTAACCATAGAAACCTAAAACCTAACCGAGAATTAAGTAAGAGACGAGGTGCAAAAAATGTTTAGCTCGCGTTGCTCGCTCCTTCCTCTTTTCGTAAATATCTCCCTCAAAAAAAAAAACCTGCGGCTTGCGAAGTTACGCACGTTGTAAGTACTTGTTTTTGCAAAATTTTACTAGTATGTAATACCCACGTATACTGAGAAGACCGAAGGGCCTGATTTTGTATTGCCGCTCCGGGCCCCCGACAGACTTAGTCCTCCACTGATTGGGCCTGTCCTGACTGGACGCCGACTAAGTGACCCTCCCCCCCCCCCCCCCTGACTCGATAGCTGGATCCGCCCTTGGTTGCGTTCGACGTCACTCACGTTACTCACTAAGCTGATTTAATTTTTTTCGTAACCCTTATTCCTTTTTACACTATAAGATCCATTAGGGTCGTCAGTCCAGCTTGCTATCTCAGCAAGGTAACTTAGGAGTCCTCGGACAGAAGTCAGTTTCAACATCTACCTACCTAGATATTGATGTCTACTAATAAGACTGGACAACAAGTCTAATAATAGCATTAAATCACAAATCTACGGCATAACGTAAATGCAACAACAACATCCGCTCAAAAACACACCTTACATTCACAGAAACAGAATTTACATTCCTTTAACATAGTGGTATTTGCCGGAACAAAAGCAGTAATAATCCATTGGACTCAAACCTGCGGCTATCCTAGTACTTTCACTGGTGGTCCCAATCGCAGAGCAGCTCGGAGCACTTCCTGAGACGTATCTACTGGTCACGATCGAACTAAATACCTAATTGTCACAATTCTAGTATGCCTAGTATCTAGGTACTTCCTTGGACGATTCATTGAATGCATTTGATGAATGGTATGGAATGGTATGTGAGTCCGTGTGTCTGATTTATTCAACTTCATGAATAAACTTTCAGACTTTGATCATTTTTGGGAGTTAATTATTACTTAGGGCAAATTCTTCAATATTCGGATAACTTTTGAGGAATAAGTATTGCGGTTTGTCAGCTTTTTATAGAAAACAAGTTGCACCCCGCGGTTTCACCCGCATAAGTACCTATCAACCCCGAGGGAATAACGGGATAAAAAGTATCCTTTGTCCTAACTCAGGTCATGGTCTACCCATGTGCCAAAATTTATTCAAATCTCTTCAGCCGTTTTAGCGTGAAAGCGTAATAACAAACATACAAACAATGAAATCTTTTCCCTTTATAATGGCAGACCTTAATGATAGGATGTATCCGCGAGTACCTACAGCTGGAAGGGCAGCAAGGCAAGGCAGCAATGCTGCCGTGCTAATTAGAAAAGCAGTAAGAAAGGATTTTTGAAAAGTTACATAGGTATACTGCCGCGCTTAGAATTGCAGTACGGAGGTTAATAATATATGCAGGTAACTTGGTAAGTGCACAGAAGAATTTAAGAATTCAAGATCATTTGAAGAAACCTGTTTATGCTTACTGTAAACTCATAATTGGAAACATCCCATGTGCTGTTGTAAACGACGATGAAGAGATACAAGGGCCACAGAACCCCGGCTAATAAATGGATCATGATCTTATGATCCTCACGATCGGTTATCCCAAATAATTCCAGTCTCCTAAATAATTTTGATAGCAATCAATAACAAAGCTGCGAAAATACAAATGATTGCCGCCAATCCGCCATGCTTGTAGGCCAGATCTTGTGGCTAAGTAATATGGCACGGTTAGATCCATCAGGTTAACCTACGGTTGCCGGGGTTGGTCCATGGATGGGTAACCACCTTTATATACCGAGACTCCGCCGCGCCTCGGAAAGCTCGTAAAGCTGTTGGTACCGGATGCGTGTCATTCGTGGATCTTTGACAGTCGTTACGGGTCGTCAGAAGCTTGGTAAGACAACCAGTCTTACCAAGGGGTTTCGTGTTTCTCATTAAATGGGTTGTGGAGGTCAGATAGGTCGTCGCTCCATGTAAAATACTGGTATTCAACTGCACCCTGTTAGACTGAAAGCCGACCCCAACATAGAATGGGAAAAGACTAGGCAGATTCTGTTCTGAGTGCATTTTATTATAATGAATGAGACTTCAGCTCCAAATATTTATATTCATCAAACATCTGAAACTGCAAACTTCATCTTAAAAGGGATTCATTCAGATTCGGCAATGCAAGCACATCTTTGGGTTATTTATGCAAAAGTCTAAAGTAGGTCCTACATCACATAAAACAAAAGCATTCATAGTTTTATAATAATTTATTTACATAATACTTTACTTAAAACTTATTTGACAAGAAATCGGGAGGAAACCAATCCTTAATAAATTAAATAACGAGCACTAACGAGTACGGGGCGGCCCTAGGGATGCGCTCCGCATGAACTTTAATGCGGGCCGACAAAATAATTTCTAGACGCATTGGATGCCTACACCATAGATGACAAGCATAGACATACACGGAATGATGACGAAAGGAAAAAAATAAGTCGAATTGTGTATGGATTACTTGCTCACCATGAAAAACATGGGCAACAGAGGGAAAATAGTTGTTTATGTCGCCATCAAATATTCGTGTAACTGACGGCATTCAGGATTACGAAAGGAACTAAATGATGCTTTATGGCGTAACATCTTACGCTGCAAGACAAATTAATTTATGAAATTATGACTCTCATCTCAGAATTCATGAAAATTCATTATATAAATCAGACTAGGGTTGCATTGTTTAATTAATCTTCATCGTTCAATTGGGAACTGAGCTTGCCAACTTACATTTTTTTTTTACTTTTTATGTCACTACTCACTAGGCTGTAAAAGGCCAACCAGATTATAATTTATTTTTATGTCACAACATAATCCTACAACATTAGGGGTAAAGTCAACCAAGCCCTATCACCTCTGCGTGGCCTGAGGAGCAGACATAGCAGTGACTTTCTCTCCAATCTCAGTGAGCAACTGAGCTGATTTCTGTATGTTCTCAAACTGGTACCCCATGTGGACCGCAATCAGCTGCATCTTCTTCAGATTCTCTTCACTACTCTCTATTTGATGTTCAGCTGATGCCATGTCTCTGGCTGCTTTTGATAGTAGCTGGAAAATTTAAACACAAACATAAGAGCTACACCAGACTTTAGACTAGTATATCAATGCAAGGAGTCTGTTTGCCATTGCCTGGCATTAGAACTACGGAAACTGATTTATCAAAAGATGAGGATGAAACAAAATAAAAAACTTTCACCAACCATACATTTTTGGGCTAAATGTGAAAGCCAAACAATAAAAGCTATATTCCGTAAGAATAAGTTTTTCTCTTAATTTTTTACTATGGGAACAAATCTGTAGGGACACACTCCATCAAGTTACATGAGTTCGAAAAATCACTTTTGTGTTATACAATTAGCCTGCAGGCATAACTGCGATTCTGCGCATACTGGACTATAGTCCAGTACAAAAAAATCACAATGATGGGAGTATAAGTAACTCTCGGTTTTGTTAAGCTTCTTTTTATTAGTCGACTGCGGCGAAGCCTGTATGTATGTCCGTCTCTATGTTCCCTCGTAATTACTAAAAGGCTGAACCGATAAATGATATGTCGTTAGATTCGTCTTTATAGCGCGAGTGTTACTGGATATATTAAAATTAAAAATCTACCGAACACCTCGAGCGGGGTATCAAAATGAAGGGTCTTAAAAATCAAAGTCAAAGTCAAAGTCAAAGTCAAAGTTATTTATTTGCTTTAAATGCGGTTATATAAAGGTGTTATACGAGTATTCTTGAACGATGACACATTTCGCCATATTTTGGCATGCAAATATTAATAGGAAGGCACATTCAATCAAGTAATTATCTTTACATATTATAGTTGAAAATATTGACTAAACATAGATTATTTAAATCAATCTTCAATTTACATAACATACCTAATGATATAAACATATGGCACAACATAAAAATTAACAGAATAAAATAATATCTACAATCACAGATTTTATGTATTGTAAATGTAGCTATCGTTTCTATAATTTTAATTTACCCGCGCTCATTCAAACGCGAGTGAAAATGACCGATAAGATAGATCGTGGATTCGTGGCAGGAATTTGAATGACTTTGGTGAACAGATATTACACATTTACCACAGAGTACTTTGTAAACTAAAAATATTTACACTGTGCATGTTATCCCAATCCAGAGTATATAAATATTCTGTGATGTCATCTGTCATTGTGATCATGTGATTTTGAGGTTATGAGAAACTACCTATATTGTTAAATAAAATACCTGGAGGATTTAATTAAGAGACAATGCTCATGAAATTAATTATTAAAGCTTTGAATGTTCTTTCTTCATTTACAGGTAAAGTTATATTTGTAAAGCAGTAAGTACATACTTTATAAAACAATCTTTTGTAAAACAATAAAATACTTACAAAACTTACTTTATTTACAGAAACGCAGTTAAGTTTATACGATATCTTATAAAATAAAATAAAAAATCCGCCCCTAAGATGACCCACATGACATTTTACAGAAATGGACAAACTAAAATTAGACTTTACAAATTAAAACAACTGTCCACAAAATACCATAAAAAATTATGGAACTGACACTTATAAACAAATAAAAATAAAAATATATTGAAAGACAAGAAAAAAAGGTGTTTATGGATAACTTTATCCGATCAATATTATTATTGAAAAAGACTTACATGGATGATGATGACAATATACAATTCAAGAATTATTTCCTGGAAGAAGTACAAGTTTAATTACACAACCTATGATAAATGAGGGTATATCTGAAAAACTACTGTCATGAATCCTAGAAAAATTTGCCAAATTATGAATTGGTACAGCTAGTAAGACTTACGCTAACTTCACAATGAAAACAATGGAAGGAAGATCTAAGTCTACTCTACAATGCATTCCTGTAATGATAAGACTGACAAGAAGTTTTTTTCAGAAATTCACCTATTGAATAATAACTATGTGAAATGAGCCATTTTTTTAGTACTACGCAGAATTTTCTGTAAGGAAGATCAGTTATAAAATTTGGAATTGAATTATAAATAAGTGGCGCCATATATACGCAACTGCGTCGGAATAGTTCGATCCTAGGAACAGGCATTTTTAATAGATATTGTGTAGCTTTTCGTTTACTTTTATTATTATTTAGTTCAAAAAGTGAATAATTTGTTTTAACAAATTTAGCGATTTCATATATATAAATACAAGGAACTGTGAGAAGGTTGTGAGCTTTATATACTGGCCTACAGGAATCAGTCCAGTCCATATTGAAAATTGCTCGTATGCATTTTTTTTGTGCTAACATAACTCTAGAAATTTCAGAGGAATTTCCCCAGACAATAATACCATACCGGATGATGGAGCAAACATAGGCGTGATACACCATCAAAGCAGTTTGTCTGGATGTCTCATTTTTAACTTTCTTTAATGCAAAAACAAACCTATTGATTTTCATAGATATTTCATCGATATGCTGCTTCCAGGTGAAATGTTCATCAAGTGTTATACCAAGAAATTTTGTTATATGTAATTGTTCTACTACTTGATCTCTATGTGATATTTTAAACTGGGTATATTTACTTTTCTGTGTTTTGAAGTTGATTATTTTAGTTTTATCTACGTTAACTTTTAAAGCATTGTTGTCTAACCAAGTAATAATTTTCTTTAAAGTGTTATTTATATCAGACTCGTATGACTCCTCATTTTTACAATCAAGGATAACTGTTGTGTCATCAGCAAACAGAACACAATCCTGTTCTATAGCTTGAGGGAGATCGTTAACATATACAAGGAATAGTGGTGGCCCTAGAATGCTTCCCTGTGGAACTCCGAAGTAATTTGGTCGGGGCTGGGAGTTAAAGTCGGTGATAATATTTACTTTGTCATCAAATTTTGTGATTCTCGTGATCTGAGTTCTATTTGATAAATAAGATTTGAACCATTCTAGGGCTGGACCTCTTATACCCATTTTACTCAGTTTATCAATGAGAATAGAGTGATTAACATAATCGAATGCTTTACTTAGATCTAAAAAGAGAGCCGAAGTTGTAACTTTAGAGTTGATGTTATTTAGGATCGATTTGACTAAGTTAAATGCTGCCAATGAGGTGGATTTGTTTTTCCTAAAACCATATTGCTGTTTTGCAAGCATATTATACTTGTCCAAGAAAGAAAGGACTCTCGTGTACATAACTCTTTCAAAGACCTTTGATAGAATTGGTATTAACGCAATAGGTCGATAATTATTTTTGTCTGTTTTAGATCCTTTTTTGTGCATCGGTTTTATTATAGATATTTTGAGCTTTTCCGGGAAGCAGCCTTGTTCTAATGATAAATTTATAATATATGAAAGAGGCTCTGCGACGTATTGAGCTATTTGTTTTAGAAGATCCGCAGATATATTATCATAACCAGCCGACTTAGTGTTTTTTAATGTTTTTAGGATGCTAAAAATTTCAGTAGGATTAGTAGGTCTTAAGAATATGCTATTGTCGTTGCTTTTAACATTTAGATCGTAAGTGTTGTTTAGTGAGGTTGCGTTGTTTTCAACAATATCTATAAAGAAATTGTTAAATAGGTTTGCGATATCCAAGCCTGATGTTGCAGTAACATCATCGTCAACTATACTATTAATATATTCTCGAGATCTTTCGTTACCTGTACTGTGTTTAACAATATCCCATGAAGCTTTACCCTTATTTTTTGAGTACGCAATGTGCTTCAAATTACATATAGATTGTAAGTTATGAATACATTTTCTTAACATATTAGAGTATACCTTAAACCTAGTTTTGTTTTCATTGGTTTTGTTTAGATAATATTTAAATCTTAATGTTCGTTTAATGTTACTACTCTTTTTAATTCCTTTTGATATCCATTTTAATTTATTGTATTTAAACTGTTTTTTAACTTTTATGAGAGGGAAACATAATTTATAAAATAAAGTGATTGTATCATGAAAGTTATCAAAAGCATTATTAGTGTCGGAAACGTAAACATCGGAAAAAGATAATTTACTCATGTGTTCAATGAATTTATTGACATTGTCTTTACTCAGGTCATTTACGGTGATAAAGTAATAGCCTGATATGGGTTTTTGATCATATTCGAATTTAACAACCTGTGCTGTATTATGATCAGATAAACAAACATTATGAGTTTTACCTATTATATTTGGAATATTACTGATGATGTTATCAATACATGTGTTCAACCTAGTGGCTTCTTGAATGTGGCACCGCATACCATAGTTTGAGATGAGTTCTTTAAATTTTGTACAATTAGTGTCATTACTTAAAAGGTTAATATTAAAATCTCCAGCTATTATTAGCTTACTTTTTTTATTTTGTAGTTTCAGTAAAGTTTTGTTCAAGTTTTCAAAAAAAATATTTATATTAGATGAGGGTGTCCTGTATATACATATTATGATCACATGTATAGATTTAATTTCTAATCCACAAATCTCATAGTGTTTATCAATGGAAAATTCTTTTACTTCTTTTAATTCAGTACTTTGGAGATGATTTTTACATAATATGCATGTTCCCCCTCGCCGCTGATCAGGCCGTGAATAAATGGCACCAACATAGAAATTATTAAGTTTGAGGTATTTTTCTTCCCCTTTTATAACAAAGTGTTCGCTCAGACATAAAACGTCTATATTTATATGAGACTCATGCATCTCATTGATAGTTAAATCAATATCTTGTAGTTTGTTTAAAGCCCCCGCAATATTTTGATGCAGAACTGAAAAGCTACTTTTACTACATTTTAAACTGCTACTTTTGTTATGTTTTTTATTAGATACGAAAAAAATGTTCTTTACTTACCACAACAGTATCTGAAGAAGTGTTTGTACGTGACATTTGTGGTTTAAGAGCCTTAGAAAAATAATATGGAATAGTGCCCTTAAGTGGTAGATTTACAGGTTCCAACAAACCGTCTACAGGACGGGATATAGTTTTATTATTTTTTTGTATAATATGCTCTGAACTTTTTGTTTTTTTCATTGTTACTACGTTATTATTGTTATAAAGAAGATATTTGTTGTAGTATTGGACATGATTAATTTTGTATAAGAGCTGTTCAATAACGCTGTTGTAGCTACTTGCTTCAATGAAATTGCAGTTGTGATAGTTCTGTGAAAGTAATTTCAATTGGTAATTAAGTTTACGCTCATTCAGAAATGCATTGTACTTAACATTTACAATAAAAATATTACAATTCTTTAGTAGTTTTATTGCTGCAGCCATTTCAGTCATAAATTTAATAGGGTTCGAATCATTTCTACCTGTCATTATAATCACGCTGTCAGTTTTTGAAAAGTTTTCCGTTAGTTTATTACAACATAATAAAACTTCTTCTGTAGTCGCACCTGGTTTCCTAATCCCTGTTATGTTGTATTTATTAATAATAAATTTATTTTCTTTTTCTTTCTTCAGTAACCCTTGAACTATACCTTTCCCTTGGTCATCCGACAAAATAAGTAAGTTTCCATTTCCAAGTTGGCTGCTTACTGTAGTCTGTGATTTTGGTTCTAGTGGGGTGGGCTCTTGTATGTTCTCCTCGGTAATTCCAATTAAATCCGTTTCTGTTGAATCTTTAGCAGCAGTATCTTTATTTTCATGTTTATTCTCTTTTCTGAGAATATCAGGTACGGTACAGTTGGGAGATGGTTCAGGCGTATGGAAGTCGATGTCTAGGTCTAGTTTTCTAGCGGATAATTTGCTTTTATTCATTTTTTTATTTTTGGCGATTTTTGTACTGCGTGAAGAAGTTGTACTTTTAGTATTTGTGCTCGTGGTGTACATTTTCCTGAGGTGCTCTGTTTTAAGCTTTTCGTCAGCTAATTGTTGTATCAATGAGGCATTCTCTAAACCTAGTTTTTCAATTTTAAGATGAAAGCTCATGATCTGCTCTTTAAGATTCTCAATTGTATTTTTTAAGTGTAACGTTTCGTCACTTTTTAGGTGTGTTGATAGGTCCATCATACTTTTGGCGCTTAAGTTAGATGCCAAACTGTCAATGGATTCATCGAACAAACAAGAAAGAGAGCGCCGCATGCGACTTTTCCTTATTGTTACGTTACTGTAGTCTTCCATCTTTTCAGAAAATGCTTATCAAAATATTTATAAAATTTGCAGAAAATCATAAAAAAAGACAGAAAAAGTCATAAAAGTAACAAAGAATAAAATAAGTGCTTTATTCTTCGAAAACAAATCCATAAAAAATCCAAAAAGTTTTCGGCATGGGGCGGGTTAGAACTTGAGATCTATAGTTCATACATATATTGAGTCGACACTTATTGCAACTAGCTATGTTGGCACATATTCGGAACGTCGAAATAGGTGGATGTATTATGCGTTTTATTGTACGCATTATAAAAGTTCGTTTTTTTTGTTTTGTTTTGATTGGTCGAAAATTGAGCGTCGCTTGTTGCACTTTTGAATTAAGTTTATTTGAGGATTTATTTGTTTTTAGCTTTAAACATTATTGTGGCACTGATTTTTTACTGCAGAGATGTAAGTTATACTGTTTATCACTAGATTTAAACACTGTTTATATTTTTTAGTGCATAACTTTGTTTTTAAACACTCAGTAAGACCCTGTTCTTAAAACACACTTTTATTCACAAATCACGTTAGATACTCTCTTGCCAACAATAGACGGTAAACACTACATACAAAGTGACTGATAAATCATACAACTGGACTTAAAAAGTGATGTTTAGTATTTTTTATGTTATTTTGAATATGGAGCCAATGTTGACGTGACAACTAGCGCCACCTACTCTGAAATGTAATTTGGAAAACGAAAAATCTAAAAACCCGAAAATAATAAAATCATTAAAACAGTTCAGTTTTTTAGTTTGTGTTAGGATTTTTTTAAATACATCCATTATTTATGTAAGTACTTAAAAACATGTGCTATTTTATTTCAATGTTTTAGAGAGTTTAGAGAAGCCACTAATATACCTTAAACCAGTTACTTATTTTAATCAGCCTAATACTAGTACAGTAAATAATGATAATGTTTGCTGGCATAAAAAGCTATTACTATAATTAGATTACTATTATTATTTTAACTAAAACATACTGAAAACAGTATTTTTCATAGACATATAACACCGCAGGCCCTACAGATTTCATCCTAGTAAAGTAAAGAGAATTCATTGCATATTCTAATGAAATATTAAGTTTCTTTTTGTTAGGCCGCGACTTTCATAATTTAGCCCAAATAGAATGATCTTCTTTAAAAGGGTGCATTGGATTGGATTATCTAAGCCATAACTTGCCCATGGTTGCAAATGTTCCTGTAAATAATAATGGGTTATGCAGGGATAGTTAGGGGAGATTTAAGGTTAATCCGCCGGTTGCAGCCCGCAAAATTAAATTTTCAGGTTGGTTCTTGATCAAAATATCATTTGTGACTATATCAGATATGTATTTACTGAATAATAATTGGAATCAATCGTACTTCTCCCTAAGTTAGATTTGTTACATAAGAACTTCTGGTTGGTGGGTAGCCTTAGGGTCTTGAGGAAAAGTTCATAAGTAACAATCGAGATACAACCTGACACTGACCTGCAAATTGCAAAACGTAAGAAAATATGAATTTCGCGAGATGCAGCAACGGATTAATTTCGTTATCAACAACAATAGGTGAAAAACAAACTACTTGCTCCCGGTTCGGGCATAATTTTGGATGGGCTACTTTTGAAGCTCAAAAAAGCAAAAGCTAGCAAATTTCAAACAAATGTTATGGTTTCAGTATAATGTTAGAAAACATAATACCTCATTAGACTTGGATCCTCTTTGTATCTGGCGCGCCAACGAAGAGATGTTGTTCATATTGACTTGCACTCTTTCTGCTAAACGCTGTTTTGATTCGGCGAACAATGACCGGGCACTGCTCGACGAAGCCGAAGTCATTGCGTGGCCACTGCAAATTTTCCTCTTAGTATTACAGCGCTATTGGTGCTCAATGAAGCATTGAGGATGTAATAAGTATGTGATTTATTTTACAAAACGTTATTAGCCAAACAAACAAAAAAATCGATCGCCATCACGTTATCCGGAATGTCAATGTCAATAATGTCAATTGTCATTGTCATAAATATTTTTTACGCCACTGCCATTTTGATTGACATAAAATTTACCGTTCGGAAAAGCTAGTCAGCTGTTTATCGAAGAAGGATGACTATTTTACCACGTTTACACGCGCGGGTTTTATCTTTGCTCACTGAAAATTGCACCTTTCATTTACAGATACATACGCAGCGACTCAAAATCTGTGTTTGATGCAGCGCCGGCAACGTAAGTCTCTGTGGGTGCACTGAACATTATATTATCATACCAGCTTTTGGCGCAGCTTCGCCCGCGTGGATCTCGAAAAATATCCCACGGGAACGTTACTACCGGTGCATTTTAACAGGAGGTTGAGGTACTCATAAATACGTTCTCAGTATGGGCAACGCAAATCAGAAATCTGTAAAACAGGAATAAAGTTGAATAATATCCGAATGATGAAAATCATGAATAAAAGAACTTTCATTGATTTGTAATAATAACACCATTCTAAAATGTTTATAAAAATGGTTATCTTTTTCACAACACCACCAGTCACATGAAAAATTGATTATTTTCAGAAAAATGGCAACTCCGTTACTCCAGAATTTAGTAGTAGACTCAGTGATGCCAGATTGGGGGGAATCCCCCCAAATTTGGGGGATTTTTATAGTCATGGGGGGAGAATTGGAGGGACAATATTTATGGGGGGATATTTGGAGGGAGAAAACTGGGTGTGGAGGGAATTGGGGGATTTTCATAAATGTTATCTGAGAAAAGCCGTGATGATTAAAAAATATATTATCTGAACGCATCGATCACTATCGATGTCTGAACGCGATCAAACCACAAACTAATCTGTGAGAGCACACACACGAAAGCAAACTGCCGCGCACGATGATAGCCGAGTGGCTCCGAAGTTGTTGCCGCACACCCTCACCCCGTGCATCGTTCGTTCGCGGCGGTTCGCGAACTTCGCGTCCGCGTCTGCGACCTGCGTGCGTCTTGGTCGGTCGGTTCCGGTTGCTCGCTTGGTTTGGTCGGACAAACAGGTTTTTATGGTCGATAATCGATATTATCGTCTGCATAATACTTTGACTTTGTGCCTTGGTATTTGAAGATAATGGCACCATCAAAAGAAAAAAACCAACGAAGATATAGAAAGGAGTGGGAAAGTGACCCAATATTTAAAGGTTCGTAATTCAGTATAAAGTTATTGTAGCTAATAAAATCACCGATCACTAATGTGATCGATGATTATAACATAAGAAATCATCGTCTCACAAAAGTTTTGTATATTTGTAGCTCTGTATAAGGTACCACTTGGACTTGGAACAACGATTTACACGACATCATGTATGTACCTACATAATTATATCTCAAAGAGATAAAAAGATACTAACTATTTATTTATTTGGGATTGGTTCGGTTAATAATCTAAAATGTCGATTTCGCATGAAAAATTAAGGTATGGTTTTTTTAATGTGTGGCATTGTATAAATACCTACATTTAAAAATCCGATTGATTTTGTATTGTAGGGGTTTTGGTGTGTGTTCAGCTTGCAGCTTGTGTGAATGTGATCGGTTGATGCATGAACAGCATGAATCATGAATGCATGATTATGATTTGAATGTGTTGTCAAATTTAGTTGCCATTTTATATATTTCCCGCATTTTCAGGGTGGCTGACAGTTTGCATTGGTGACGATACCAAAGCGTGGTGCAAAGCCTGCAAGTGCACGTTGATCTCCCACAAGAAAGATTTGGTAGATCATTCCAAAACCAAAAAACATGACCAATCTTTAAAACGATCTAATATCGTCGGTCAGTCAAGTAAAATGTCTGATTTTTTTGGAAAGCCCGTAAAAGAGCCACGCAAGGTAGCAGAATTAAAAATTGCTGCATATGTTGCTGAGCATTCAAGTCTTAAATCTGTGGATCATCTAGGAATACTAATAAAAGATTTAGACCCAGCTTCTCTAGTTTTGAAAGATCTGAAGTTACACAGGTCTAAATGCACTGCTTTGATTAGAAATGTTATTTCTCCTTGTTTCTTGGAAGACTTATTGGAAGAAGTTGGTGACAACCATTATTCAATGATCATCGATGAAACCACTACTGTTGACACAAAGAAAGTGATATGTATGATTATCAGATTTTTCAGTGAAAAACAAAATAAAATTATTTCTCAATTCTACAGATTGATAGAAATAGAATCTGCAGATGCAACTTCATTGGCTAATGTTTTCAAAGCGCAGCTGATTGCTGATGGCCTTAATACAGACAAACTTCTGGGTATAGGCGTTGATGGTGCTAATGTCATGGTTGGTGAACACCACTCCTTTTCCTCTATTTTGAAGGAAGGAAACCCTGAATTGATCACTATAAAATGCGTTTGCCATTCATTGCATTTGGCAGCTGAATATGCATTCAAAACGCTTCCTCGATTTTTGGATTTTCTAATTAAAGAATGCCACAACTGGTTTGCAAACAGTACGAAAAGACAGGTTGATTATAAGCAAACATACGTGTTACTATATGAAGGTAAAACTCCGTTAAAAATTAACAAATTAGCTGGCACTAGATGGTTATCTCGATACGAGGCTCTCATAAAAATTTTAGAGCAATGGGATGGATTAAAATTACATTTTGACATGGCGAAGTCTAGAGAACGCTGTTACACTGCGGAACAATTGAGCACCATGCTCAAAAGTAAAACAAATTTATTATACATGACTTTTCTTGGGACTTATCTCAAACCTATCACCATGGCGAATAAAATGTTTCAAGCCACTGATGCAGATCCTTTAAAGTTGCTTGAAGAAATAAATAATTTATTATTGACATATTTAACCATTTTAATACCTCCAGCGCAACTGGAAAAAGCGGATAAAAATAGTTTATCAAACTATGATTTTGAAAAGTTCATTATGGACTCGTCATACATGAATTTTGGGTATGCATTTAATGAAAAGTCTGAAGGTATAAGAGACTATGAATTAAAAGACGTGAAGCAACGATGCAAAGAATTCCTAATAGAAATATGTAAGCAAATACAAAAGAGACTACCAAACAATATGAAAAATTTAGAAAATTTTAAATTAATGAGCCCGAAGAATGCAACTTCACAAATAAAACCGGACATTACAAATTTAGCCAAATCTTTTAAGACCGTCTGCAATGATGTCGACTCAGTAGTTAGGGCATGCAATTATCCGCCCATTTTACTATTCGAATATTTCGGATACTGCCAGACAACTATTCGAATATATTCGGATAATATGGATATTTTGGATACCATTGTAAAAGAGGTAAATCAAACTTATATTAGTTTACAATCGACATTTTTATTACAAAAACTCTCCAACAATCGTATACTAAAGTATATCAATTCGCACTAAAAGCAAAATCTGTCCGATCTGTCATTGACAGATACGAGAAAAGAAAAAAAAGAAACCCACGGGTTATCTACCAATGGTATAATAGATCGTGAGCTGGTCAAATGCTATCTTTGTTAAGATGGCTTGAACAATTGAAAGCACATTAGATGAAGACTGGAAGTCTTACAAAATAGTGCTTGGTAATAAATGAGACAAAATCACATCACTGACATTGCTAGATGTCAAAGTATCTGATGTATAAGTTGGATCAGCACAAACTAATAGCCACGAATAATGACATGTACTTTCATCGATTCTCTGAATATGAACTATTTTCTGTGCGTTTCGGGTCATTCAATTCTCGTTATCGCGATTGTGCAGTCCTATCTTCCGTTATGACATATATGTGAAACTTTGAAAAACCCAATCCGGAAAGTCCTCTTTAGGAATACCTCCTAAAGAGGACTTTCCGGATTGGGTTTTTACGGTCCAGGCAGGAAACGAATTAATGCAAATCATGAATGCCGAGAATCATGATGAGGCCTCTGCTCCACATTCCTACTTCCCATATCAATCTGATTTTGGGTTGGTTACCAAAACAGCTTATTCAAGTGTAGCAAATCCTAACCTTTTCTTTATGTTTCATTTAGCAGGCACTCTATTTTGGTTCTGTGAGATCTCGTCAAGCAAGACACAATACCGAGATGAATCTAGAGAACAACACTAGTAATCAAAGCCATCATTCTTGCCAATGCCTTTAAAGTAAATGCCATGCTTGTCAAAGCATTCACTGTTGATGGTTAACCTGCAGAGTCCTTTCGATCTCTTTGCTTATTTTCTCTGTTAAAGTAAATGATATTTCAGTTTCTGCTGCTTGTAATCACTGAGTGCTACGTCATCACCATCGCTGTCGTCAACTGAAGTCGAACTCTGTGCAAAAGCACTAAAAAAAAAAAAAATCTCTTCTAAATTTTCTCTATGATGAATCTACATAGTAATTGTGTCATTAGATGGATTTTTTAAGATATAGCATGAATTGTCACGATTGCGAATACCTATTTTATTAAAACACAACGTTATGTAAGGGGGATGCGCTAAGATAGCCCGCGAAATTCAAATTTTCATTCGTCTTCTGCAATTTGCAGCTCAGTGTCAGGTTGTATGTTGATTAAAATATGATTCGCGACCGTAACAAATATGGTTTTACAGAATTATAATCATTAGAATTAGCAATACAACTCCTTAAGTTAGCAAAAGTGTCAAATGTCATGATTTCATGAATTAGTCATTCAATACAGTTACATGAACTTAGAGAATTGTATTGATGACTTTTATGATTATAAATCTATAAATAAACATTTGATACGGCCGCGAATCATATTTAGAACAACATTCAACCTGATACTGACCTGCAAATTGCAAAAAACGTAAGAAAATTTGAATATCGCGGGATACCTTGGCGCATCCCCCTTAAATTTTATATTATCAGAAGGAAAATGTAACAAAACTAACTATCCGTATTATCCGTTTTATCCGGATAGTAAAACAAATATTATTCGGATAATATTTTCGACGGATATCCGGATAATTCGGATATCCGGATATCCGAATAGCATGCCCTATCAGTAGTACAGGAATGGAATTCTTTGCATCGTACAACATGGACATCCACGCAACACACCGAGGAGTTCTGGGTAGAAGTTTACAACTTCAAAAATGCAGTCGGTGATAGGACATACGGACATGTTGGCAAATTGGCATTGGGAATTTTGTCGTTGCCTTTTTCTAATGCAGTTGTGGAAAGAGCCTTCTCTCAAGTAGCTGTCATAAAAGACAAACTTAGAAACAGATTGGCCATTCACACTGCCGAATCTATCTTGAGAATAAGATGGACTTTGCTAGAAGGATGTGTTCATTTTAAACCTAGTTCAAAGATGCTCAACAGATTTAACTCGGAACAAATGTACGGAACTGCAAACGACGCGGGTGAAGAGGCTGATTTAGTCATGGAAGCTATTGCTGAAATTGTATAAAATTGTATCTTTAATAAAAAAATATTTTGCCATTTGTGGGGGTTTTTTTTTTCAAAACCTCAATTTTGGGGGGATTTCGGGGAAGTTTTGGGGGGAACACGAAATGTTCATCTGGCAACACTGATAGACTATTCAGTATCGAGCACTTCAAAATGTCGATTTTCCAAGTCGACTATCTTTATTTCGTTCTAACTTATGTAAAATAAGCGAGACAGCGCCACAGGAATCGAATAAAACATTCGAACGCATTACGATTGAATGAATCCAAATATGAGGGCTGACTTTTCGCTCGTCACGGAAGGTTTTGTGTTGTAGGAAATTTCTGTAATCTAATTCAATTATTAGCCCCTGTTCCGAAATGTTACCTTTTAAACTTAACCATTTGTTTCTAGTACCTCCTGCTGTAGTTTCTTTCTTGTTTTGTTTCGCCGTAGTATAGAATAATGTCTTTTATTTACAAGCCTATTGTGAATAGTATACTCGTCTTCATAATTACGTATAAAACTAGTGTAATCTAAAAAAAATGGATAAAGGAGTGACATGTGAACATCTGAATAAACTAGCTGATATTCTCGGGAAGCAGCTGTGGCAGACGAAAGAGGTAAATATGAATAAATTCATGATTATAACCTTAAATGTAATGTCATTAGTAATTAGCATTCTTGGTTCAGTCCTAGTTATCATTGTGTAACTGTCGGACTACCGAGTATTCCTCGGAAAAGCTCGCAAACTGCACATAACGCTGACATGTTTATCATTGGTTGTTACTTAATACCTCCTCACAGTAGTGTTTACATTTTTTTCTTCATAATCGGAGGCTACAAATCGCAGTTAATGGTTTATTTATTATTGTGTGCAGCCTGATATTCTATAAATACTATAGAAAACATTCAAACATGGCATTGTTGGCAAGGCATGGCAAGAAATGTTAAAATAATAGACAAATCTTTGTCTTAAGTTAAGCACCACATCAGTTGATTCTGCCATTTTTAATCTGCATCAGATAGAATTTAGAACTACACATCTCATAAATGGTATTTTCTTGCATTACTCACGAGTGCTTTATCTTGCTTTATTAGACAACTAGCTGACCCCTGCCCACTTTGTTGGGTGGTAAACGTATATAGCCTATGACACTCATAAATAATGTGGCTTTCTATTGGTAAAAGTATTTTCAAAATTGGTTCAGTAGATCCAGATATTACCCCCTACAACCTCACAAACTTTACCTCTTTATAATATTAGTATAGATAAATAGATATCATGCCACAAATTACTGTTTTGTTGTAGGTTCTAACCTTTTGAAGTTTTATGTTACTTTGGGAAAATTATTTCATCACCACTGCTCTCAAAACGGTGAAAAACTTAAAACCAAAAATTTTAAGACATGTGACATCAACCAAGGCACACTACACTCCCTATCACCCAGAGGAAGCCTGTGTCCCAGCAGTGGGAACATTTATAGGCTGATTAAATGCCTTGATAAGTAATTAATTATTCAAAACTACTAATGAGAATTTTAATTGCAATTAGATTTAGTTCAAGAACTCTAGGCCACACAACAAACCTTTGTTAGTTGTTCAATGTACCTATTATTATACAGTGACTGTGAAATGAATGAATGAACAGAAATGTTGGAGCAATGTAAAATTAGACTTATATTTATTTATTATTCATCTCTCCCTTGTAATATATCACTGCAGGTTCATTACCTAATGTGATAGTGCTGTCTCTTATAATTATAATGTCCTTATACAGGTCTCTATGTTTTATCATTTTTGTAGTTCTCATGCTATAAAGATAAAGTTACTAATAATTTTAATATACAGGGTGTACCCACATGGTAATGGAAATTGGAATCAATCATTTGGAATCTTAAATTTGACCACACCTTTCTAATACACCCTGTATATTAAAATTATTTAAAATGAATAGGAACTTTAAATGTGAAAATTGTATGTATAATACAATTTAAACAGTTAAAGCCTTATTAGATTGATTGATTGAGAGTCTAAAGTAATTAAGATGCTTTCATCACTTTGTGAGCAGTCAGGGTTGCAACCCATATTTTCATGACAGCAACTGTAATTAGGTCTCCCAAAAAAAATAATTTAAACTATCAAACTTTCTTTACATCACATGTTCTGTCACCTGAGCACTTGAGAATCTTTTGACTGTCAGCCAATGGAGTTGCCGTGACTGAATTTTGGGCTAAACATATATTTTAATTTTAACAACAAATTTCTTATTTGTCAATGATATGTTAAGAAGAGAAATACAAAGAGTTAATATTTCCAAGTAATCTAACAAACTTAAAGTTGTTGGTAAATATTTTACTAAATTGTATTGAAAAACAAAATGGATGTGTTCATGTTCATTCCGAATTTGGTCATGGTCCAAAAGTTCCTTGTACTTACAACTATATAAAAAGCTTTACCAATATAAAAGAAATTCGTCGTACAAAATAGAACAGTTGTTACATTTGTTGCAGACGTTAACATGTTTCGACTGCGGCTGCCCCGGCCCCAACCTCTGGATCTGCCTGCAGCCCGACTGCCACCACATTGGCTGCTCTGAAGTCAAAAATGACCATAGCACACTGCACCAAAAGGTATTTTAATAAAACTATTGTTTTATTTGTTTTCATCCTTGATTATGTTAAGAACCTAAAGTTGAATTTTTAAATGCACCTACCGTATTATTTTTCCCACTATATTTATAACAGCAGTTTTATGAAAATAACAGTTCGAAAAGGTTGTATTCGCCCGTTCTGACTACCGTTACTAGACTAGCTGTGTATGAATCTCAAATCCAATGAAAAGTACCTTTAATTATGTCCTACATCACTGTACTTATATATTTTTTATTAATGAGCATGAACAAGATAAGAAACTAAATAAAAGAAAATATATAGACGCGTAACGCAAGGGCTACTTTGAGGTGGCGCGAGAAAAGAGTTCTAGGAAGGAAAAAAAAAAAGAAAGAAAGAAATTCTTTATTTGTTTTTCTTTTTTGGAAATGAGGCGTCTGCCCAGCAGTGGAACCCTAAACAAAAAAATTATAATCTAGTACTGTTCAGCCAATGAGTACACTCAGTGATTTAGGTATCCTTATCAAGAATTGCATCTTCATAGTGTAGAAACATTTGAAATGTAGGTATTTGACTTCATGATTGATAATTACCACATAAAACAGTAATAAAAAAGAACAATAGACTTGTATGAAATTGTTTTTTTATTACTTCTGTAGTAAAATTTATGCTCATTTGTTTACGAGCAACAGCATTCCATTGGTTTCCTTAGCCTTCTAAGGTGGTCAACTATCATGAAGCCTGATATGCCATTTAGGATACTGCCACATTAGGGGTGCTGCGCACAAGTTCGGGTCGGCATGGTACGGTACAGGCGGGCGACAAAAAATGGAAGTGTATTTTGCCTCTCAACCGTACCGAGTCATTGCGACCCGAACTTGTGTAGTACATCTTATATTCTAGGTAAATATAGATGCTGATAACTACTTGTTTCCATTCATAATGTTATCTTAGAGTTAAAAGGCGAAATATTGCAAAGTTTAAATCAATAGAATATTGTTTCGTTATCTTCGTTTAAATGTACTTACATATAGCTCATGATTCGCTTCATTGACCATAATGCAGTTATAGCGGATGTTATTACTACTCATTTGTAATTATTGAGTACCTATAAATGTTCTCCTTTGATTCCCGAAACTCGAAACCCAGATGTGGCATTCATTCGTTGCGCCAGTCTTTCCAATTTACACCTTATTATAATGAAATAAAGAGGCACATTACATTATTCATTATCATTATTGCATTATCTATACCTACATAATTATTAAAATAGCTCAGAATACGGTCCTCTTCGCAATTCCTCTGCGCTGTTCTGCTGAATGGGTCGCACGCACTTTGAGTTGGATGTTAGCTTGAAATGATAAGATTGATAAGCCACGAATAGCCAACTAATGCTATAACAGGGTTGAATTAAATTAGCTAGCGAAACTCCGCGACCGTGATGGGTATCGATAGCTAACGTAAATAGAACAAAAAGAAAGATTTTCTGAACTCATAATTTCAATCAACTACACTATCAACGGCCGTTGACCCTGTAGTCACTTAGCTGTAGTTACTTAAAATTAAGCGTTTAGTTTAATTAAAGTCATTAGACCACCACGTCTGCGGGGTTTCGCTAGCTAATTTTATCTGACCCTGTCTGAATGTTTTGTGAATGAGTACAGCTGACTATGATGAACACTGATTGTGTCGTTACACTATAATTTGTGCAAGACGACGGAACAATGCTGATATTGCTGATCTACGCATGCGCGCGCGCCATACACTCGTACCCTCAAAGATCGAATATAAATGTTGATGTTTTTTAGCTCCGTAATTGCATCGCTGCATCGGTTGATGAACCTCCATGTAATGTGTCCACTTAACTCAGAGTCTGAGTTAAGTCGACACATCTCAGACCATATAAACTGTTCAGCGAATTGATATACGACATTTTCTCGCCCCAATGTCCGACAAAGTGTAAAATTCGGCACAAACAGCCAGGAAATGGGTTTACTGTACTCAATCCGTCAGTAATTTGTTGCCAAAAATACTGCAGTTTTATGCACTGGTTTGGCACACGTGTGGATTTTTTTAGAAATTAAATGCGATTTAAAATGCTTGCCATACTATATCTACCGTACGTTCATCCACAAATATTTGAACATGGCCTCTTTCAATGTTCCGATAGGAAAAGTTCAGGAAATTGCTTATTATTTTCCATGATCTCTAATTAAATCGTGTTGCTAACCAAATTTTAAGTTCGACTGGTCTTTTGATACAGGCAACTTCAGGCAAGGCAGCAATTTTACCTGGAATCTAGAGCGAAATTTTTACTTACTGATAACGGTCGGTCAATAAGATATAGAAATCGAGGATAAGGCTGCGTTTCCACCAGAGATGAGCGGGGATGCGTTGCGAGGGATGTGTGTGAAAGTAACCAATAACATCGCTTCACTGTCATAGTTTGAGCTAAGCTAGCGTTGTTATTGGTTAGTTTCACACACATCCCTTGCTACGCATCCTCGCTCATCTCTGGTGGAAACGCAGCCTAAGTCGCCTATCATGCATGACACACACAACAAGTAAACGTAACAATACAATGATCCGATACCGTATAAAGGACCTCACAAAGCGCTTTGTACACAATTTAAGAATAAAATGAAAGCCACAAATAGCTAACAAATGTATCAGGCATCAAAACTTCTTTGTGCGTGAGTGTATTTGTGCAAGTCATAATTATGTGCGTGAACAATATCAGATTTAAGAAGCGACTTTTGTAATGAACATTTTTGATACGACATGTTGTTATTATACGTCGTTTCCGGATCTATAAGTGACCGAATGAGCCGTTGAAGAATGAGGGACCTGCACTGCCCCTCCCCCCTGTCTCTTCGCGCACATACTAAGGCGCGGTGCAGCGGTATCTGTCAACTACTATGATTTTTACTACAGCATGAAATCTTATAATTCTTATCGATAGAAGGGAACAAGAATTCTAATTAAGTAAATTCATCGATTTACATATAAAACACAATGATAAGCGTAATTTAGGCCTCAAGAATATTAAGGGCTAGCAGTGTAATGAATCTTTTACGACACAGATAACATCACGCCTTTATTCCTCAATGGGTTAGGCAGAGTAACACTCATCCTATACTTTATACATTTCGCCGGTTAAATCCCCTGTTCTTAAGGTAAGGCTTTGGTCTCCTATTTCATGCTATATACGACGTCCGACTTCAGCGTCAACGTTCCGATCGACGCCTGAACGCAACAAGACGCCGACGTCGACGCGTGAAAGAGACCACAACAGTACATTTCTATTGTAAGCATCGTGACGCGGCGTACGGCGTGACGCTGCGTTTATAGGAGACCAAAGCCTAATAATAATGCACCGAGGATGCCACCCAAGCGTCTTTTCGTTTGCGTCGTTCTTCGTCCTTTGGTTGAATCCACAAAATCCAAATCCATTGTCATCAATTTTCATCAAGTCTAATTTAATACATTTGTTCCAGAACTTTCCTCTGCACTGCGTACACATGAACGTGTCCACGGAGCGGATATGGTGCTACCTGTGCGAAAAAGAGGTCCACATCAGAGCAGCCTTGGCTTATGTGGTCAGTATACTTTATCCTACTAATATTATAAACGCGGAAGTATGTATGAATGGACGTTTATTACTCTTTCACGCAAAAACTACTGAACGGATTTGGATGAAATTTGGCACACAGATACTTAGTTTATAACCTGGATTAACACATCAATTTTTGAAGTGAAGACTTCTTTAGCGGCGTTGTACACTTTTTGAAAAGTGTTAAACTCGCGTCAGGACGTGACCGTAAGATCCGTTGCCTAGCAACCGACAAAGTAAATAGTCTTTGACATTACGTAAAGATTGCGAGGAAAGAAATTTTACCCATATTGATGGGTAAAAAAAGCAGTCAGAACATACTTCATGAAAAGTGTTTATTCAAAAATGCACAACGTTAATGATCAAGTTTTCATTTCTGCCGGCACTCCCGGAGTGCAACCCGATGTTTTTTTATATCCCGATATTCCCACAGGATCGAAACTTATGCGGGTGAAACCGCGGGGCGTTGCTGGTATATTATAATTTGATGTGATGGGTTGGTAAAAAGAGCGATATTTATGCTGATCGAATGTGGTTACTATTGCTTGTAACATTAGGGAGTTTGCCGGCAAATTGCCGAATACAATAACTTTAACTAACTTAACTTTCGGTGCAATAGAAATGTCCTATGTGAGATAGCACAAAATTATAGACTTTTGATTCTGACTGGCTTCGCGCAACGTGTTACAGATTCAATGTCTACACGAAAAGACGTACCCCTTTACTAATACACGTTGTATATCGCCTGTATACATACATTCGAAAGAAGAAGACAAAGCGTTGTGTAACTATACAGACGCTATACAACGTTTATTAGTAAGGGGGTAAATGGCGTATAGATATAGCTGTTCCGGGCTTGGTAAACGCACATACAATCCAGGAAAAATTTAACTAACATCTTGAAATAAAGCATCTTGAAATAAGGCAAATAAAGACTTACTTACTTACTTACTTGAATAATTTTATTGTTTCCTGCCACCTTATCTTGTATATTCTTTATCCAGGCGAGTCCAGATTCGACGTGTGAGAGTCCAACACGTCTGGGCGCCGTGGCTCTGACCATGGCGGAGGACGAGCTGGACCCCGACACGCACGACATCCACTATGAACACGACGCACGTACTAGAGGTGAGATATAACAAAACTTTCGACAGTTAAGCTTGAATTATACCACAGAAATACACAATGGGGTACAAGGGGGTGTACAGAAGGCGCACCCGCATTTTGGGTATGAAGCTATAAGTACGCTAGGCTCGTCTGGACGGGCCAATTCAGTGAGTGTAACGTAGTCAGAAGATATAAGAGTTACGCGATAGAAAGAGAGGCAACTTCTAGGCGAATACAACTAGGTAGTTACCACTGTGCGACCTGAATTGCACTTTATTGTGTCGTAGCAAGTGTCGCTTTATATTTAAATGATTTTGCAGAGTAAACCATCTTTGATAATACTAAACTGAATCACGTTCAGGTTTGCAGAGGTATGAGTGTTGGTGTAATCACAAGCATATGAGACCTTCAGCTTTGATTTTGTCAACTGCGAATTATTTAGCAACTGATGTTTAATTGAAAGAGCGAGCAAGCGACTTTGCACTTACTGGAGCGGGTAGGGAGGGGACTAGAATGCCCGGGCGTCGACGAAAACATTCGTGCGGTGATTCCGAGGAAACAGCATTGAATGCAGAATGAAACAGCATGCTTAGTAAACAGAGTTCACACTCGCCAATAACGTACTCGAGAGTGCGACCGCTCTGTGGTTTTCGCCAAGTCTAAATACAGCCAAAGCCTTTACCAACCCGCACTGGGCTTGCGTCGTGGATAACAGCCCACTCACTCACAAAGAGGAGGAACCTGTGTGGAACAATCAATCTGCCTAGCCTTTTCCCAACTATGTTGGGGTCGGCTTCCAGTCTAACCGAATGCAGCTGAATACATACCAGTATTTTATATGGAGCAACTGCATATAAAATACTGCCTCCACAACCCAGTTATTTATATGTATTTAAGACTGGTGGTTTATACTTATATACTTTTTATTTGCACCAAAGACAGCCCCATTTTATGTCCAGAAAATTACTGTCCATTCCAAGGTTGCCTAGAAGAGCTCGCAGTGAGCGATAAGGCCGCCCATTGTATATTTTGTAGTGTATTAATTTTTCTTGTTTAATCTGGTGAACAATTAAGTATATATAAATAAATAAGACTCATGGTTGTCAGACTTTTGTGCTTCCGACTACCCATAGCGACTTCACAAAGCAGTTACTGGGTAACACGATACTCCTTGGTATTATCATTATAGGCTTATTACATACTTATCGTGTCCCCTCATTCACTAGATCCGCACGCGTCAGGGTTGGTGGGGCTGCAGAACATGGGCAACACGTGCTACATGAATGCAGCGCTGCAAGCACTTAGCAACACGGCACCGCTCACGTCATACTTCTTGGAGTGCGCGGCCGCTGTCGCTGTGTTAGCGGCTGATAAGAAGCCTGGGATCAGCAGGTAAGGACCCTCCACAACTGAGTTGAAGACCCGTTTTTACCACAAATCACTAAATGCGTTTAGCATTAAGGCGGATTCTAATTTTAAATCTCCTTAAAGATATTGTTCATTTGACAATTGATGTTTATTTTATAACCCCAATTTTCGTCGATGATTTTTCAATTACTTACAACTTCAGAGTGTTTATCCTAAAAGTTGTTGCTCTGTTTGCTGTCAAATATTTACCTGTTTTGATTAATTTTGCAATATTACTGTATGGACACAAGAAATGTGGGTAACTAGCGAACTAGAATATTAATAATGAATTGCAATTACAACACTGAATTTGATGTTGTAACCGTTTTATGTGTAAAAAATCCAAATACTGTTTTTTACATCTAAACCTAAATATTCGGTGATAAGACATTAATTACTCTAAACTATGCTACTATGCTACTATCTATTATTATTTATTCTAAACTATGTATTACTAGTTTTAATTATTTCACTGTGTTATTATTCTGCGCATAATGTAGTGCATGCTGTGCTTTTCTATAAGTAATGAGGCGCTTACACTTAAGTTTGCAACGTACAAATTGTAAAGTAATAGTGTACTCATTGTTGAAGAGCCTTTTTTAAATAAATAAATAAATAAATTATTGCATTTCATAATCAATATTCTAGTTCGCTAGTTAGCCACATTTCTTATTAACATACAGTAATATTGCCAAATTAATTAAAACAGGTGAATATTTGACATCATGTTGACGTGCGACGTTGCCCACTTTCAGAACAAACCCAAACAATAAATGTTGGAAAAAGTGGTTTGATATAAAGTTAAAAGCTTCTAAACAACAATGAATGTGTTACAAATTAGCTTTAGTTAGTGACTGCGTAAGAATTTAACCTGTACAGGGTTTGTTTAAACTTTCAAAAGATACTTTTGGAACATTTTATACTAACTATATTTACTTACTTTACTTACTTTTTACTTTATTTACTTACTTTATATTTTACTTTTTGATTATATCTATATGGTTGTCATGTGGAAGTCACTTTTCTAAATTATAACCAATAGTCACGTCACAATATAGCAAACACTTTTTGCAAGCAAAACAGGCAGTGTCAGTGAAATTCGAGGTATAAATCATAAAAATCATATCTATGTTATGTTTTTGAACACTTAAATTATTGAATGTATTATCGAATCATTTCGTTTGCGACTGTATAACGAGAATGAGACATTTTCTTTGTTTCATTTTTTTTCTGTCTTGTATAATTTACACAAAGTAAAGTGCCTGTATGTGTTTGAACCTACGACCTACAACTCGTAAGTCGCGGCCGTTATATTTAAACCACCACTCACCACTGCATTCAAAACGGTGAAGGAAAACATCGCGAGGAAACCGGCATGTCCTAGGACCAAAAATTCGAAGACATGTGACATTTACAAACCCGCACTGGGCTCGCGTTGTGGATTACGGCCCACTCCCTCTCACAGAGGAGGCCTGTGTCCCAGCAGTGGGAACATTATCTAGGCTGATTATTATTATGCTTCTATAATATTATTAAACTAATGATTTTCTTTCCAGAGCATACCAAAAATTAGTAAAAGAGATGTGGAGTCGGAATACGAGAGGCTACGTTGTACCTAACGGCATACTGTATGGCATTCGTAATGTAAGGAACATTTATTTGTTTACTATCATAGCAATAATAAAAGTAATAGCCTAAACTCCTTATAACATCAGCTATCTGCCAGTGAAAGTCCCGTACAAAATCGGACCAGCCGTTTTGGAGATTAGTCGGAACAAACAGACAGACAGATAAATGAAAAATGTTTTTATTTCTGTAAGTAGGTCTGTACAAACACTTTTACACGTCAATCATATTTTTTAAACTAGATGAGGTCGGCGTTTCCTATCTGACTACTCTGAGAAGAAAGGCCGAAACAAACTCAGAGGTCACAGTCTCTTTTAAAGTCCAGACATAATCTTGGTCAGATCATGTGAAGACTATGTAGATTGGCGTCTGAAATGGTCTTTTGAGGAAAGAACCACACAGATTGAGTGGACCTGTCCAGTCAGTGCACGCATTTGTCAGTAATCGTGCAGCTCAACTCAGAGTTTAAGGAGCTCAACGATTCGACGAACAATTTTTAACAATAGATAGACATTTGTTACAAGTACCGTATATTATACTTTCATATGATTTAGTAAAAAGCTGTTGGTCTCGGCTGTCATTAGTAGATCTTTGACAGTCGTTACGGGTCGTCGGAACTCCGAAAGTCTAACAACCAGTCTTACCAAGGGGTATCGTAAAAAGGGGTATAAATAAATAATAAATAAATATCGTATTACCCAGTAACTGGGTTGTGTAGGTCGGATAGGCAGCCGCTCCATGTAAAATACTGGTATTTAGCTGCATCCGGGTAGACTGCCAGTCCCGGATGTAGGGGGGGGGGGGGGGGCAAACCGGGGTGCGTGCCCCGGGCGGCACCGTTAGGGGGCGCCAAATTCAAGCGTGGTAGACAAATTAGTTCACCACCCAGCGCATCGCAACTTTGCAACAAATGAGACGCGCAGCACTTATAATCTTTCTCTGCGGGTGGTGCACTGAGGAAATCACTGATTAGCGTAGGTTTAGGTCGTCAAACGGTTTGAGCGAAAGGTGGACCAGGAACTCGATGAGCGTTTCTGTAGGCTATTTTCTAAAAAGAGACACGACTTCTTTTAACTTTTATCACAGTTTCGGCGGCTCTGTTGAATTAACTCGATTTTGAATAATATGTTTATATGCCAAATAATTTCGACCTCGCTTCGCTCGCTGTTGCAGCATAGTAACTCCTAAAGCAAAAGAAAGTCCAACTCATGGCAGAATGCTAAAATTTTCGCGCTCGCTTTCACTCGCTCTTGCATTCAATCGAAAATTGGACCGCACATCAGGTTTAATAAAAATAAATGTCCTACACGTACTAGTATATTTACAAAAAAAAAACCGGCTTCTTTAAGAAACAAAAAGGATTCGGGGGGGGCGGCAGGCGGCAGGTTTTGCCCCGCCTCGAAAAAATTCTAGATTCGGAGCTGTAGACTGGTAGCAGACCCAAACATAGTTGTGAAAAGGCTAGGCGGATGATAACACATAAACCTTCCGGAACAAATTATCTAAATGATGGTAAAGACCGCATCATAAACCGTTGCGTGTTTAAGAAGAACAACGCGGACAAAAGCGACTTATGTTTATAATAAGTACTTACTTATGTATAGATGAAGAAAACCAGATTGAAAAAGAAGTTCATCAATCATTGTGTATTTAGAATTTTCTATATGTATACTAGAATATTCTCCTTGACAGGTGCATCCGATGTTTCGTGGTTACCATCAACATGACACACAAGAGTTTTTGCGATGCTTTATGGACCAGCTGCACGAGGAGCTCAAAGAACCGGTAAATATACATGCCATCTTCCTCAACGTAATCCATAAATCCATCATCATCATAGTAATCATTATCTATTTTGACCTTAACATAAAAAAATTACGTTCCAAAACTGCATGGATTGCTTCAAAGATAGGGCCATTTCTTCTTTGAAGACCATTATGATAGGGCGATTTCTTCTTCTTTGTAGATGGGTTCACATTTCCAAAATCAAAGTTCTCAGTCTTCAGAAATTTATATGGATAGGCTGTGAGTGATAACTAAGGCGCGTGACATACACAAGTGGCGAGTGGCGCGGGCGTTATGTGTATGTTCGCGCGCGCCACTCCGTCGCCACATCCGCGCCACTATGTCACTATGTTCCGCGCCTAAGTCAATATTAATCATAGCTGTTTCGTCCAAATACGTGCTTTTGTTTATTCACTTAGCTTAGGAAGTTTTTCAAAATTTTCATGGTTCTACATGATTTAAGAGTAAAATACTGTCGTTCCGCAGGTGTGGGACAGTACGTCGGAGGACAAGCTGGGCGCGGAGGCCGGCGGCGACCACCAGGACACGCGCGCCGCGCACGGCCGGCGCCGCGCCGCCTCGTCCGGCGGTGAGTGTACGGTCCGCAGGTGTGGCACAGCACGGCGGTGAGTGTACGGTCCGCAGGTGTGGCACAGCACGGCGGTGAGTGTACGGTCCGCAGGTGTGGCACAGCACGGCGGCGGATAAGCTGGGCGCGGAGCCCGGCGGCGACCACCAGGACACGCGCACCGCGCACTGTCGATTATAAATAAATAATAAAACTCGGTTCTGGGTAAATTCTTACACAATCACTCACTAATAACAATTAGTAACACATTTATCTGTATTTAAGTCTCAACTTTATATCTCACCAGTTTTTCTAAAAATAGTAAATTGTTTGCCAAGGGAGCAAACAACTATTTTTAAGGCAAGAGTGTTTCTTAGAATCCAAAGCAGAGCAAAGGAATCCTGAGCGCAGCGAGGGATTCAAAGTACATCAGTCGAGTTTATAATAGTGTAGCTCCCGAGGTGAAAAATCTACTTTTGATCACCCTCTATGAGAAAATAAAAGTGTGCGGTCCGACCCCATCAGTAACGAATTTCCTGCTCACGTATGATTTTAAACACAAAACAACAAATTTATGACATTAAAAAAGGCCGCCATCTTGGATTTACATTTTGATCACACTATCGGCTTTACCACCCTCGAAAACTATGAAAACGATACCCATGACGAAAAATTTGAAAATTTTCGCATCCGCCATCTTGGATTTACATTTTGACCTCACTATCGGCTTTACCGCCGTCGAAAACTGTGAAAACGATACCCATGACGAATTTTTTTAAAATTTTCGCATCCGCCATCTTGGATTTTAATTTTGACCAAATTCACACTTTCTCTCTTGCCAGCCTGTTACTTATTCACATAATGTTCGTGATTGATCTCTTTGGTTACTAGAACTTTTACTTACAATATCCACATTCCAAATTCACTTTTAGTCCCTAGGGATTAAAAAGCTATTTTGGTCCCTGTTTACGAGGGTTAAAATACGTCTTTTTTAAAAGATGTGATAAAATAGTAGATTGTTTACTAAGGGAGCAAACAACTATTTTTAAGGCGAGAGTGTTTCTTTGAATCCAAAGCGGAGCGAAGGATTCTAGAGTAGAATCCCGAGCCTAGCGAGGGATTCTAAAGTAGAATCCTGAGCGCAGCGAGGGATTCAAAGTACATCACTCGAGCTTAAAATAGTGTTGCTCCCGAGGTGAACACTCTACTTTTTATCACCCTCTATGAGAAAACAAACGTGTGCGGTCCGACTCCCATCCGGAACGAATTTCCTACTCACTGATTTACACAAAATAAAAAAAATATGAAAATAAAAAAAAATCGCAGTCGCCATGTTGGATTCACATTTTGACCTCACTATCGGGTTTACCACCCTCGAAAACTATGAAAACGATACCCATGACGATTTTTTTTTAAATTTTCGCATCTTGGATTAAAATTTTGACCTCACTATCGGCTTTACCACCGTCAAAAGCTACGAAAACGATACCCATGATGAAAAATTTGAAAATTTTCGCATCCGCCATCTTGGATTTAAATTTTGACCTCACTAGCGGCTTTATCACCCTCGAAAACCATGAAAACGATACCCATGACGAAAAATTTGATAACTTTCGCGTCCGCCATCTTGGATTTACATATTGACCTCACTATCGGCTTTACTACCGTCAAAAACTACGAAAACGATACCCCTGACGAAAAATTTGAAAATTTTCGCATCCGCCATCTTGGATTTAAATTTTGACCTCACTATCGACTTTACCACAGTCGAAAACGATGAAAAAAAAAAACTAATCCGCCATCTTGGATTTTAATTTTGATCAAATTCACACTATCTCTCTCTCTTGCCAGCCTGTTACTTATTCATACAATGTTCGTGATCGATCTCTTTGGTGAATAGAACTTTTACTAACAATTTCCACATTCCAAATTCAAATCACTTTTAGTCCCTAGGGATTAAAACGCTATTTTGGTCCCTGTTTACGAGGATTAAACTACGTCTTTTTGAATAGATGTGATAAAAACATTATTAAGTTATAATTACTTATAATTGAAAAATCTTAGATGAAAATGCAAGCTATTATTTATTCAATTTACCTAAATTTTTTGTCAAATGAAAAGCATCTTTGTAAAATTAGAATTTCGAATTTATGCATTCAAATAATCAAATTGGCATCACATGGCATCAGTCAAATGTTACTGGCACTACAAATTGGCATCAACTGGTACGTTTTCTGATCCATTTTGTTTACATTTTTATCAAATACTTTTAGAACAGACCATAGTAAATATTATATTATTATTCTGAATCTCACAGCCTCATGTAAACGGAAATCCTCAACCAAAATGTGTTTTCATTTCCTACAGCAAGCGATGCTCCGTTCTTCGCACGGATGAGGCGAAAATCTCCCGCGCCGTCGTCTTATAGCGAATCAAGAACTGAAGGCTATTTGAGGTAACTAAATTTTTTTAAACAAGCAATTTCCCGTATTTGCAATGTATCCTTTCTCATCACAGTATCCTTTTCTCGTCGATTCAGGATCTTAGTAAAAATGCAAAACAGTATTCTTATTCAGATATTTTATTTGTAGAGTGCAAACTCAAGAGCCCATGGCGCCGCGACACCGGCGGTCGGCTAGCTTCGCGGGCACGCACCATCTGCAGTACAACATGTACTCACAGCAACCTAATGGTAGGTTACTATTTGTATGTTAAGGCCATACCAACGCATTCAGCATGCGTTGGTATTAAGTAAATGGTAGTCATAAGGCGAGTTGCTAACTGCGTTCTGGGGCCGTACTGTGATGTGCTAAATCCATTATTGTTCTGATGTGAAAATAGGATAGTGCTATTTATGCTGTATAGGTCCATCACTCTCTCACACTGAAACAACGATGGCTTTAACACGTCACAATACAGCCCCTGGGCAAACAATTCTCGTCTTATGACTTCCAATTACTTCAAATCCACAGCTATCGTAGACCATTTCACTTTTTTCCAAAATCAAACTCAAATCATATAATTATGTCAATGAAACCATTTACAGGTACTTTTGAATTGTCAAGGAGTCGGTTAGTCAGAAATATGAAGCTAGTTGCCCATTCCAAAGCGTAGCGTAGTACATATGGAGAAGAACGAGCAAGAGACTCCACAGACACTCTTTTAAATCAAATTGTTACATCATTTATATTGAAATTATACATGTGAGAAAAATGCTGAAAGACGTGCACGTTGCATTTCCGAATACATAATATTAATATTACATTGTTATACAAATCAGGCTCAGAATTAATCCGGGGTCAAAACCAAGGGCTGTACGGGTCAGAATCGTCGTTGTCGTGGTCGAGCGAAGCGGAGGAGCGATACGAGACATGCTCGAGCGGAGCGAGCGATGCGCCGGACACCAGGAGTGAACAGCAGTTAGTTTCTACTAATATAATATAATAATTGTCATCAACTGTATTGGTTTTTACTAATGTAACTTGTGAGATTTTGAGCTAAATATGAATTTAGTAAGTTCTGCGACATAGATGCAACTGTTTTAGACACTGCTGTAAAATAAATCTGAACAAAATAACGGGACCTTTCAAAAAATTGGAAATCTTGAATTACTCATTACTTTTGTGATTATAAAATGTGATTTCTTAAAGTAAGGTACTTGACAGACAAAAAGAGAGATTCCATATTTAGGCCTTCCACATAATAAATTATATTAACCACGTATATTTCCCGGTACAGTAAGACCGTGGTCCCTATGGGCGGCGGCGACGGCACGTCGTCCGGCGGCGTCCGGTTCCGGAGCGTCATCTCCGACGTGTTCGACGGCAAGCTGCTGTCCTCGGTGCAGTGCCTCATCTGTAACAGGGTAGGTATAACCAGTGGCGTAGCTACCGGAGGGCTAGACGGGGCTATGCCCCGGGGCCCCCAAGCTCAGATGGCCCCTCGAACTGACTTACAAACTATAAATTGAAAACTAGTGAAAATTTCTCCCACATTCGGAATAAACCAGATTCCAAAAACGCGACTTTAATAATGGCAACTTATTTACGTACTTACGTCGAAAAACGTCGAATTCGGAACAAACGATTTTAAATAGTTCAGTTGGGGCCCTAGTTTAATTTTTGCCCCAGGGCCTTTGGTTACCTACCTAGCTACGCCACTGTGTATCACACACCAAGCAGGAAGACATACATAGTGCTACCCTACCCAAGGAAACGGTAAAGAAAATGTATTAATACTTTGTATAGAAGTGAAACTGGGCTATACAACCTAATCTGGATTTGGTCGCGACTCGCCAAAAACAACATTGAACTTGTCTGGATAATGAACACGATATCTGCGTTTCACCGATTAAATACGCACTAAATAGGATACACATTATTATCATACATACACTATTATATTTTAGTTATAAAAGCGAAAACTGGGATGTCGTAGGTTTATAGGTAATTGTAGATTGTATTTATATCTTGTTCGTTTTCAATTCAGGTCGCACAGCGCTAATTATATTCACCTAGAAGTTGCCTCTCTTTCTATCGCGTCACTCTTATATCTTCTGACTACGTTACACTCACTGAATTGGCCCAACAAGTCGAGCCCGCCGCGTTCTTGTAGCTTTATACCTAAAATCCAAAACTTTGTCAGCATAACAAGATTTGGGTGACGATAGCTCAGCTCAGAGCAGATGAGTTTGCCATAAGCATAATCAGCCTATTAATGTTCCCACTGCTGGGACACAGGCCTCCTCTCTGTGAGAGGGAGTGGGCCGTAATCCACCACGCGGGCCCAGTGCGGGTTGGTAGATATCACATGATTTTTTTGCATTGAGTAATAAAACTTGTGGACTCACGACAATCCGCTTCAGGTCTGCGATCATGTTGGTTAAACTTTGCACCTTATTACACCGATTTTAAGGTTGATTGTTGGTTCAGCGTGCAGCTCAAAAAGGAATAAAGAAAACTAACTCATCTAAATTGTCATAGGTGTCAACGCGGGTAGAGACTTTCCAAGACCTGTCTCTACCGATTCCGTCGCGCGAGCACCTGGCAGTGATCCGGTGCCAGCAGCCCATCCTCAACCACCACGTGCCGCATGGAGCTCAGGAGTCATGGGTCAGTATCATCAATATCAGCACTATTTATTTTGCGTAAAAATAACGTCCTCTAGTGGCTATACATAGATGAACGGCTTAGGAAATGGATTTAGTTGAAAAAATTCGCAAATTAAATATTGCCATGTAAAAGCAGCTCAAAGATCTGCTTACAGAAATTTATCATTTTATTTCTTTACGTCTGACTAACTTAATATTCTTACTACAGCGTGATGTCAATATAAATAAGGGAAGAAGTTTATTGTATATAAGTTTTAAAAAGTCTGAATCGCGCAAGCAGAGTTTACCGCGCGACTGGCATTTATTATACAACGTCCCGACATCAGTCGTCGGGCAGTTGCCCACCAGACACGACACCCGTCTGGTCTGAGGATCCTCTCTTTTTATGGAGGATGAGTGAACTTTACACCCTGTTCCTCATACCTGTGTCTTTATACACACAGACAGTATAAAACAGACACAATATAGTCATAGTCGAACTAACCATCTTTTATAATGATCCACCTCGCCACTTTCGTCGCCTCGTCTTTGCAAGCCACAAACGTGCATGTTCGACTTTATGTCATTCGTATAAATTTCAAAATGCAATGAGTAACGCGAGTTTGAGATATGGAACAACTATATTGGGTGACTGGTAATTAGTGACCGATACTTAAACACGTGACTTTACTCATCATTATGAACAACTTTTATTATGGGGACAAACCTGAAATCGCGAAAAAAAATCTGCTGTTTCCTACATTTATGTTCGCAAAATTATTCAAAATGTATGGAACAGCTGATTTTTTTTTCGCGATTTCAGGTTTGGTGACTCTTAATTTATTCAAATAGATGTGGTGGCTACTTAGTTGGTTGCGATCGTGGTTCTACGGGCCGGTGGTGTCCCTGCAAGATTGTCTCGCGGCCTTCTTCAGTGCCGACGAACTCAAGGGCGATAATATGTACAGGTAAGTCATTGAAATGGATCATTGTATATTATAATCTGTTGGTAAGAATTCCGGGGTTGTTCAGTAGATGGGTGACCATATTTACATACCGCTATTCCTCCGTGGCTCGGAAAAACGTAAAGCCGTTAGTCCCAGTTGTCATGCGTGGATCTTTGACAGCCGTTATGGGTCGTCACAAGCCCGAAAGTCTGACAACCAGTCTTAACCAAGGGGTATCGTGTACCCAGTGTAGCGGTTACGCCGCCACATATGAACTACCCAACAAAAAGACATGACGTCACACAATTCCTGCATCGCGCAGTTAGAGTTTACCGAGCGAAAAACATAGACAAGACTATCCGAAATCAACTTACGGGCAGTTGCCCGCCAGACATAACCCGTCTGGTCGGAGGATCCTCCCTTTTCTAATGAGGATGAGTGAACTTTACACCCTGTTCCTCATACCTCTAAACCCAATAACTGGGTTGTGGAGGTCAGATAGGCAGTCGCTCCATGTAAAATACTGGTATTCAGCTGCATCCGGTTAGACTGGAAGCCGACCCCAATATAGTTGAGAGAAAAGGCTGGGCAGATTTATTGTTTTCTCCCCACAGCTGCTCCCGCTGCAACAAACTCCGCAACGGCGTCAAGATGTCAGGCGTGGTCCGTCTACCGGAGGTACTATGTGTTCACCTGAAGCGCTTCCGTCACGAGCTCATGTTCAGCGCTAAGGTCGGCGCGCGAGTCTCCTTCCCCATCAACGATCTTAACATGGCGCCTTATACACATAAAGGTAAGTAAGAGATGGACTTTTGAAATGGTAATATTCTTTACAAAAATTATATGGATGGTTTCCGGGTCAAACAAGGTGTCTTTTGGACATCAAAATTTGCGTTTATTTTTGTCCAATATTGATTTTATCAGTTTTCTCACAGTTCCTACTATCTTTCATATTAGTTTCGGTTTAAGCCTTAAGTCTCATCTCAAAAATTCGTTTACCAGGCATCTTCACGAGAAGGTGTTTTTGAGTTTGAATTTATTCTGTTGATATCAGATAACTGTGTATTCGTTTAGCGGTCACATGCGCGTCTACAGAATGAGCGGGTTGATACAAACCGGATAACCGGTCAATAGGCTCCTAGTCCTACTTCATAGGAATTGACGAAATGTGGGTGCTTGTTACACCTACCCCTTCAGGAAATGCAGACGTGATGTTATTTTCTAACCCTAAACTAAACTACCCAATTTCCCCAGACTGCACATCAAAAATAACCCGCTACGAGCTGTGCGCGGTGATCTGCCACGCGGGCACGGCGGGCGGCGGGCACTACACGTGCGTGGCGCGCAACGGGCGCGCCTGGTACACCTTCGACGACCACGCCGTCACGCCGCTGCCCTACCAGCACCTGCCGCACTGCGAGGCCTACGTGCTGTTCTATAGGTAAGGGAACACTACACGTGCGTGGTACACCTTCGACGACCACGCCGTCACGCCGCTGCCCTACCAGCACCTGCCGCACTGCGAGGCCTACGTGCTGTTCTATAGGTAAGGGAACACTACACGTGCGTGGTACACCTTCGACGACCACGCCGTCACGCCGCTGCCCTACCAGCACCTGCCGCACTGCGAGGCCTACGTGCTGTTCTATAGGTAAGGGAACACTACACGTGCGTGGTACACCTTCGACGACCACGCCGTCACGCCGCTGCCCTACCAGCACCTGCCGCACTGCGAGGCCTACGTGCTGTTCTATAGGTAAGGGAACACTACACGTGCGTGGTACACCTTCGACGACCACGCCGTCACGCCGCTGCCCTACCAGCACCTGCCGCACTGCGAGGCCTACGTGCTGTTCTATAGGTAAGGGAACACTACACGTGCGTGGTACACCTTCGACGACCACGCCGTCACGCCGCTGCCCTACCAGCACCTGCCGCACTGCGAGGCCTACGTGCTGTTCTATAGGTAAGGGAACACTACACGTGCGTGGTACACCTTCGACGACCACGCCGTCACGCCGCTGCCCTACCAGCACCTGCCGCACTGCGAGGCCTACGTGCTGTTCTATAGGTAAGGGAACACTACACGTGCGTGGTACACCTTCGACGACCACGCCGTCACGCCGCTGCCCTACCAGCACCTGCCGCACTGCGAGGCCTACGTGCTGTTCTATAGGTAAGGGAACACTACACGTGCGTGGTACACCTTCGACGACCACGCCGTCACGCCGCTGCCCTACCAGCACCTGCCGCACTGCGAGGCTTACGTGCTGTTCTATAGGTAAGGGAACACTACACGTGCGTGGTACACCTTCGACGACCACGCCGTCACGCCGCTGCCCTACCAGCACCTGCCGCACTGCGAGGCTTACGTGCTGTTCTATAGGTAAGGGAACACTACACGTGCGTGGTACACCTTCGACGACCACGCCGTCACGCCGCTGCCCTACCAGCACCTGCCGCACTGCGAGGCCTACGTGCTGTTCTATAGGTAAGGGAACACTACACGTGCGTGGTACACCTTCGACGACCACGCCGTCACGCCGCTGCCCTACCAGCACCTGCCGCACTGCGAGGCCTACGTGCTGTTCTATAGGTAAGGGAACACTACACGTGCGTGGTACACCTTCGACGACCACGCCGTCACGCCGCTGCCCTACCAGCACCTGCCGCACTGCGAGGCTTACGTGCTGTTCTATAGGTAAGGGAACACTACACGTGCGTGGTACACCTTCGACGACCACGCCGTCACGCCGCTGCCCTACCAGCACCTGCCGCACTGCGAGGCTTACGTGCTGTTCTATAGGTAAGGGAACACTACACGTGCGTGGTACACCTTCGACGACCACGCCGTCACGCCGCTGCCCTACCAGCACCTGCCGCACTGCGAGGCCTACGTGCTGTTCTATAGGTAAGGGAACACTACACGTGCGTGGTACACCTTCGACGACCACGCCGTCACGCCGCTGCCCTACCAGCACCTGCCGCACTGCGAGGCCTACGTGCTGTTCTATAGGTAAGGGAACACTACACGTGCGTGGTACACCTTCGACGACCACGCCGTCACGCCGCTGCCCTACCAGCACCTGCCGCACTGCGAGGCTTACGTGCTGTTCTATAGGTAAGGGAACACTACACGTGCGTGGTACACCTTCGACGACCACGCCGTCACGCCGCTGCCCTACCAGCACCTGCCGCACTGCGAGGCTTACGTGCTGTTCTATAGGTAAGGGAACACCACACGTGCGTGGTACACCTTCGACGACCACGCCGTCACGCCGCTGCCCTACCAGCACCTGCCGCACTGCGAGGCTTACGTGCTGTTCTATAGGTAAGGGAACACTACACGTGCGTGGTACACCTTCGACGACCACGCCGTCACGCCGCTGCCCTACCAGCACCTGCCGCACTGCGAGGCCTACGTGCTGTTCTATAGGTAAGGGAGGACTTGAAACTTAAGATGAATCCGCAGTGTCCGCGAAATTCAACGTTTTTTGCAACTTGCAGGTCAATGTCAGGTTGTATCTTGATCAAAATATGATTTGCGACTATAACAGATAATTATGTATTTACAGAATTATAATCATTAGAATCTTTAAAACATCTCTCTAAGATAGATTTGTTCCATAAGAACAAATGGAACAAATCTAAATTACAGACATACGTTAATGATTATAATTCTGTAAATTTATAGGAACCGATCATAAATACATTAACCCACAAACTTTGTAGTAATTATAGATCTCGCATTGCATTTTTTTTTTTTTGTTGTAAATCTGAACTATTTTTAATCGAAAATCTTGACAAGGCTGATGGCTTCTCTTGGCGAGTGTGATTCAAGTATGATGATCTTATTAGACAATAAATGCTATAAAAGTCAATATTTTTCAACTCTTTGTCCCACAGGAAAGTGAATCCCCAAATGGTAACGTTACGGCAGAAGGCTGCTGAAATATTAGAGTCAACGAGCGTCGAGCAGAACGATATCAAGTTCTACATCTCCAAGCAGTGGATCAACAAGTAAGTGGAACAATTAGGTTGTAAAGTTTTGATATTAATGTGTAGCTTGTGGCGCTGTCGGTAATTATGAGACAAGTGTCAGTTAAGCCTGTGTCAGATATAGCTTGACCATTTGTTTGAAGACTTTGTCATCATGTCTACATAGCAATCTGCAAAAGTCGTGTTTAAACATTTAATATATTTTATTAGGAAAACTTACAGATAATAGTGTCCACTTATAGTGCAAATGAACAACAAGATTCTAGGCAGTAGGTTAGATGGGTCATGTTTAAATAAATGATTGCAGAGAGTCCTTCTCAATTGACCAATCCCTGTGGTACAAATAAATCACGAGCTTATAAGTATTTTCGAATTCGAAGGAATGTGTGGCGACTGGAAGCCAAGCCAAATGACTTACTTTCATGAACCATGCCTGCCTCACCAGGTTCAACACGTGGGCGGAGCCGGGCCCCATAGACAACAGCGACTTCGTGTGCTGGCACGGCGGCGTGCGGCCCGACCGCGCGCCGCACCTGCACCACCTGGCCGCGCTCGTGCCGCAGCCGCTGTGGGAGTTCCTGTACCTGCAGTGAGTATACAACACGTGGGCGAGCCGGGCCCCATAGACAACAGCGACTTCGTGTGCTGGCACGGCGGCGTGCGGCCCGCCATAATTTGCCTTTTTTATTGTTAAGTGACCATAGACTCAGGCACTAACATTGGGCAGCGCGTCATCGCGTCACAATCTTGTCGTCGTCATATAAATAAGACCACAAATAATATTGTGGTCTTATTTTGCAACATAGTTTTTTCTACCTTATTGCTTAGAAATTATGTTTTATTTTTCCATAAATATGTTCACTCCTATTTTAAAAATACGTTTACTTGTCAATCGAAATAATAAATATATTGCAAACGATAATAAACTTTATGAAGGTGTACAATGAAGTAATATGCAATCGCGACCACTTGAGCGATGTGTTTTTGTTCCCTAATCTAGTGCTATCGTTGATCGAAGCCTAAAGCCATTATGCCCATGTTCCAGCTTCGGCGGCGGGCCGGCCGTGTCGCACGTGCACGAGTGCTCCGTGTGCGCGCGCGCCGCGCAGCGCCTGCGCACGCGCCGCGCGAGGGAGCTGGCCGCCTTCTGCGAGCTGCACGCGAGCTTCCAGGTATACATAGCCGGTGTTTATGAGCAGTTTCGACCCTCTTTTCTCTGATAGTGATAAAACTTTTCTATAATACTATTTCGAATGTTACACAAATAAAAATGATTATGATTATGAATAACCGATCGCCCTACAAAATCAGGAACCGAAACCGGTATGATCAATACGGAAACATTTATATTATTCACAGGTATTTTTAAAGGTTACCTTAAATTGAATAGAACAAGTATTAATACCGGTTACCGAAATAAAAATTACTTTTATCTTACACTGCATCGCCTGTGTGTAACCGGTATTAAAACGGTAACCTAAATATAGGTAACGTGTTTCTTCATCTTGGTTACCCATATAGCGGTAACCTTAATCGTAGAAGTATATAGCCAAAGATCTTCGACACTTGTACCGTAATTTACAGAGGTTTTCGGTCCTTGCTCAGAACCATGTAAATGATTCTCAATAATCATACTCTTTAGAATGATTCACTTTTTAATTGTATTTCCTATGCATGCCTGAATTGTCGTCCATGGACGTGGATTGGATTGAATTTCACCTGTGCCGTGTAATATTTGCTCATTCAGATACACGTCTACCTAACCTTTCGGAACCAACAGGTGTGACGCTGTGTATTATTAATCATTATGTTAATGTGTGTACGTGTGTGTGTTATTGCTGTGTTAATTATTAATACTAGCTTTTGCCCGCGGCTTCGCCCGCGTGGATGTCGCAAAATATCCTACGGGAAGGTACTACCGGGATTACATACATAATAGCCGAGGAAAAGGTCATTGACTCCTACCGCTGCGCCCGCGGAGCCGTCAACCATAATTATTTTGTTACGCGTAATTTTGAATCTGTGATATCTTTTAAACTATTCATTTAAATGATTGATGTCAAGGCATATTTTAATCTAAATTAAATGCCCAATTTAAATAACATATTTTATTGGATATGGATTGATATACATAATACCGGTCAAAATACACACATCAAAAGTGTCTAGGGATCAAGCATTTTTATGCGGATTTCTTGAGATTGAGATGTGGCTTTGTAATAAATTTATGATTTTATAAATTTATATGGATCCTTTTTGGTGCATTTCATAATTTGAATCAGGAACTGTGAATCAAATTCGAGTAAAAGATGAAAATCAGCTGTCAATATTTTCCCTATAAAAACATACAACGCATTGAAGACATTATTAGTGCTACTGTTTCCCTACTACTGATTAAAACCAACGTTATTATGGAGCAGCGACGTCATTTAAGCAGGGAAGAAATGCTCAGAGCCGTGGGAATGATAGAAGCTGGTTCCCGGCAACGTACTGTGGCTTTAGCTCTGAATACAAGTCAGAGTGTTATCAGTCGACTTTGGACACGTTACCGAAGCACTGGTACCGTGGCTGAGCGCCATGGAGGACGGTATCGCTGCACCACACGGAGACAAGACCGATACATTCAAATCTTAGCTCGAAGAGCTCCAACAATAACCGCCATGATGTTAGCCGTGAGGCTTCATCACTCTTCAGGGAACTTAATTAGCGACCAAACAGTCAGAAACCGCTTGCATGAAGTGACCCTTCATTCCCGAAGACCGCTACGGGTACCACCTATAGCAATGCACAATCGTAGGATTCGATATCAATGGGCTCTTGAACACAGAAATTGGGCAGAAGAACAATGGCGTTTCGTGTGCTTTTCTGATGAGTCTCGTTTTGGTATGAGACCGGATACAAGACGTATACGACACTGGAGAACCCCTGGACGCCAACAGCGATTAAAATCCTGCCAGGAAGTCCATCCTTATAGTGGTGGAACCATCATGGTATGGGCGGGTATTTGGATCGGCGGAAGAACTGAGTTGATTTGGATTAGAGGCAACCTCAAAGCTCAAATTTATGCTGAGACGATTGTATCAGACGTCATCGTTCCTCTACAAGTGCAAATCGGTCCCTTATTTCAGTTAATGCATGATAATGCACGACCGCACACCGCAAGAGTTGTAAGACAGACTCTCGCCGCAGCTAACATCAATGTCCTGCCCTGGCCTGCTCAGTCGCCAGACTTGAACCCGATTGAGCATGCATGGGATATGCTACAGAGAAGAGCTCTGCCGAATATGGAGGGTATCCAGTCGCAAGAAGACCTTTTTTTGTTGTTGCAACGAACATGGGCGGCCATTCCACAGCGTGATTTGGATGAACTCATTTTGAGTATGCCAAACCGATGTTCTTGTGTTGTTAGTGTTCGCGGTAGAAACACGGATTATTAATTGTTTAAGTTACCCAATAAAATTTTAAAGAAAACTGTTATTTCAGTCTTTTTTTCGAACTTTAATGTTAGTGGTTCAAATGTCAAAAATCCCTTTATTAGGAAAATGGCAAATTTCTTTATTAATGCAAAGGTGACTTGGTTTATCGTTACTGTGACAAACGAAAACACTTTATTTGATGAATCCTTAAAGAAAATTTTAATTAATATCAATCAGGAGAAAAGTTATTGCAAAAATATATGTTGATCCCTAGACACTTTTGATGTGTGTAGCTTCGGAGATAACAATTACATTTTTATCTAATTCTGAAAGATAAAAATGGTTACTGTGGGGCATCCTTAGAAGATAGACACATGCCATCGCGTACTTTTTTGTTGAACTTTTTAAGATGAACCATTCTGTAAAACATAATTTTTATGTATATTTTACGGTTTACGCTGCGCACGCCAATAAAGCCCGGTCTTCATGATTTGTTCCGACATCTTCAACAATAATCATCATATTTCAGCCAATTTACAAAAACCTTAATTAATTATATACTAAAACCTTCCGCATGAATCACTCCGTCCATTGGTGAAAACCGTTTGAAAATCTGTTCAGTAGTTCTTGAGTTTATCGCGTTCAGACAGACGCGACGGGGGACTTTGGTAATCAATTAGAGCGCGATTATTTAAACTAATAAATTTTATTGGTCCCGGCTACCGTAACCATCGTCCAAACAGGCTAATGCCCAGAATACATAATAGTGCAAATAGAGCAGATTCACCCCTCAAAATCATTTAAATAAATAGCGACTCTTGCTACGACACAATAAAGTGCAATTCAGATCGCACAGCGCTAATTACCAACAGTTATATTCACCTAGAAGTTGCCTCTCTTTCTATCGCGTAACTCTTAGATCTTCTGAGACTACGTTACACTCACTGAAGTGCCCCATAAGTCGAACCCGACGCGTAATTGTGCCTTCATACCTAAAATGCAGAGTACGCCTGGCTTGCTAATAATTTGAGAATGGCAGGACTTATTCTCATATTATTCTTGGATTAAAAGATTGGCCCCACAAGACTTGATATGAACACCGATAAACTAACTATATAGATTGATGTGGATGAGCCAGTGGACGCATACCAAGAATGACTAGACTATCAACACAAAAGATGCTGAATGTCAATAGATGAACAGATTGCACAAGAATAAAGGAAAAAAAAAAACGTGTGCCTCTCGGGCACGCCCGACAGAAGTGATAACTTAAACCTATCAGTTTAAGTTTGGCGCCGTAATGCGTTACGTAACGAATCGGTTTACCCTCCCATAAGAAGTTATCACTTCAAAATATTATTCTTGTCACTGAAGCCAAAGAAGAATATTGATATTTTTTTATATTTTTGTAACTTTTTTACCAACCTCCCACTCACAGGAACAAGAACGACCTCACGCGATCTACGGCATCAGCATGCACTGGTTCCGGCAGTGGCAAGCCTTCGTACGCAACAAGACACAGCAGCCGCCGCCGCCCGTCGATAACTCGGGCATCGTCAGCAAACAGGTATCCTTCACTCTACTGAAGTTTTAATATATAAATATGAATGCCATCATTATTCCACAGCGAAAAAAGGATGGTACTATCGGCCTTGTATAGCTCCGTCTCTATCACACTAGCCAAATGGTGGCATGTATGTGTTGTTGACATTCGCCGTCGAGGTAGACGGCGGCGAAGGTTATGTGACGATGTGATCATATTTGCGGGACCAGCATGGCTCAGAGATCGCACGAAAAAAGGTTTGGATGTAAAAAGGGGAGGCGTGTGCTTGCCTAGTATTGGCACTAAACGTAGGCACAGATTAATACAGATGGGACACTCCGCAGTTTAGGTATGAAGCTACAAGTACCCGGCGGGCTCGTCTCACTGTGCCTATTCAGTAGGGCTGCCGCGCGCCGTTTGTCGCAAGTCGCAAGATATTAAAACTAAAAATACTAAAATGAAGGCAGCTGTTTATAGCATCCCATTTGGCTGCTTATATAATAATAAGGATCCGAACCTCACGTTTTTCTCACTTCCAAAGGACACGAAAAGGTAAAGAAATGCACGTCTACCTTTAAGTAATTAGTAATGACCTATGAATAGCAATTAATGTAAGCGTTTGATAGGTAGTATAGGTACCAAACGTTTACATTAATTGTTATTCTGATATAAGTCACACGTATTTACGTAGTTCTTAACCTCTATAGCTACGCGGCGCGAGTTCGCGACAACCCGCCAAGCCGCGCGGCACGCCCGCGGCGCGTCAGAGATAAGAGCTCGCTAACATAAACAAAAACTGAGAGCTTTTTTTTACGTAAATAGTCTTATCGTTAATGGTTTTGGGTTCCTGATTAGACAAAGGATTTTTTATAATACCTCGAATCTTTGTAAGCGAACGCTAGTATTGATAAATAAACATTCTTATAAGATTCTTATAAGAAATTCCGTTGTTCATTGTTTTGATTATTTATAATAAAACTACTGGTTCGATTCACATGAAATTTCGCAGGATACATTATGAATACATATACTATCGGTCAAAACCATTATTAACGCATAAACACAATAAATAAAAACACATATAATCAAAAAAGTTCAATAAATAGATAACCGTATCATTACGTAACTTTATTTAGTTGACAAAAAAATATTGAACTCTTTTTTTTCTGTATTATGCATTTTTATTATTAATTAGTTATTCAAGAATATAAAATAAATGACTTACCAGCGATTACATGCCCAAAACACACACAAAACAACAAATTCCACATCAACACGTTTTTTCACTAACGAGTTTGTTTACATTTTTTGATGGGTCCGTAATAGGTAATTACGATGTTATTTAGTGCAAGTATTAACTATATACGATGACGACACTACTTAATTATTGAATTATCACCATTTCCCGTCGATTTACACTTAAAAAACAATAGAAAACAAATAAATACGACGCGTAGTGCAGCGCGCTGAACGCATGCGCAGTCGCCATTTTGCCGTGCCAAAATGTCCAATTTTTACTTTTTTCTAGAATTGTTTCTGCATATTTTGACATTTTAGTCGATGTATTTGACAAGTATATTACCAAATCCATAGAATAAAATTAACTGTAGACCATATTAGCCCCTATGCATAGTACAAATACAGTTTGAATCAGCGTGAACGTACTGTATCCGTTCGGCGACAGACCCGCTTTACGGTATTGGAAATTTTCGTCGCCGTTCGGCGACGGCCCCGATTTAGAGGTTAAATATTCATTATCATTATTATACTTAGTATAGTTAGGTACTTAAGTTCTGTTTACAAGGTCAGGTTCAGGCTTCGATAAGTATAGGTAGGAAAGTACATAATTAAATAATATTTTTGTTTGATGGTATCCGTGGTAGGTATACCACGGATTTAGTGTAACCATATTTAAATGTTATGTACTTAGTAAATTTTTTATTATGTAGACAACAGCGTATTCGTACCTACTTTTTTATTTGCCCAGTTACGTAGGTACATATTAATAAATAAAGTGTCCATTTACCACAGGCGGCAGCAGCAGGAGACGTGACGCCGCCGCGACACTCTGGTTTCTATTGTATTTTTAAGAAATCGAATCGCATTTTTATGAATTCGCCTGCGGTCGGTTACTTACGGATTCGTGGTACATTTAAAAATATAATAGACCGAGAGCTGATACCTACATAATTATCTAATTATTCTTTAAAAGATGACAACCCTGACGTGGGCAGAAGGTATAAGAGTTACGCGATAGAAAGAGAGGCAACTTGTAGGTGAATATAACTGTAGGTAATTAGCGTTGTGCGACCTGAATAGCACTTTATTGTGTCGTAGCGAGAATCGCTTTTTATTTAAATGATTTTGCGGAGAGTCCCATCTGTATTAATCTGTGACGTAGGTTTAAATAGTGTCTATAAAGAGATAAAGCAAGAGATATTCAACCATCATCTGAGAAATGTTGAACGAATGTGTTACATTATTATAGAACCATCTCCACCAGCGGGCCAAGTCTACTAATTTACAAACGTCATAATGGTGTCACGATGGTGAGTTTTTGACAGATTTGCCATACAAAATCTGTAGACTTGGCCCCCTGGTATACTTTCAACAAGACAACAAAATCCGTTGGCTAATCAAATGACAAAACTAACGTTAATACAAGCGCTTCTGTTTTCGAAGTGAAAACTTTTGAGGCACGTTGAGCGATTTTTGGTAGGGGGTAAACTTATGGATTCGCGTCACCACGCACCGTGGTGCTGTAACCTAAAATATAGATGGCGCTTATACCAGTTTTAAGTTTTCACTTCTTTCGGGTCAGTTAGGTATTTGATGTGTAACATCTTTCCTCCCGCTTTCCTGCAATCTGTAGGAGTATTTCGTGAAAAGCGACACAAGTGTGTAACAGGAAGCCGGAGAAGCACGCGCTTTTTGATTTGACCAATGAGTGCGCGCGGTGCTTGAGTTGGCCGTCAGCAACGACCTTGACGAGGCCCCGCCCCTTTAGTATTGCTTATTACCGGTGAGATGTCAGATGTTACACATCATATGTGACTACTGTAAGACGTGTACTCGCTCGTTTTTTTTTCTATATAATTATTATGTTTCTATCACGTCAGCAAAAGCTACATCCTAGTAGTTTTTGAAAAAAAAACATGCGGCGTAGTCTTTGGGGACTGCCGATAGAAGTGAAAAATTAGTAACGCCATCTCACAAAAATGTCAGGAATGTATGTGGCTTGCTGTCAGTACAAGAACGAAAGCGGTAGCTCCATTGAAAAAATCCTAAAAAATAAAACAGAGTGCGCTGTCAACAAAAAAGTGCTCAACGCGCCTTCGGTGACGATGACGCGAGTTCCATGATTTTTGTTCACCCAAAAAGTGGTCAAAGCGCCTAAAGAACTTTTCTCTTCAATAATAGCATGCCTCAAATCCTCGTTATATGTTTTAAATGTGTCAATAATCATTTCCAGGAAATCGACGGCTCCACGATACTCACAATCAAACCAGGCTCCGACCACGCCCAGCTCAGCGAGGAGCTGTGGCGGTTCTTCACCAGCATCTACGGCGGCGGGCCCGAGGTGCGCCTCAAGTCGCCCACCAGCACCGCGCACGTCGCGCACGTCGCGCACGTCGCGCACGTCGCGCTCGCCGACAAGGACAAGACGTTCGACGCGCGACGCCTGGCACGCAAATATTCCGAGTCGGACAAGGAGGAGTACTGCACAAAATCAACTTCAGAAATGAACATCAGAGACAGCCTCCACGGTGAACTGCAGAAGAACCAATCCCTCCAAAACATTAACCGGCGACACAAAGTCAAATCAGCCGCGGAATCCGACGAAGATGTCACGTACAGGCGAACTAGCTTCCAGTACAAACGAACTGAGACCAACGGGAACTATCAGGACTCGGACGACGATGACATGGACGTTAGCCCCCCGCGCAACTCGGTTTACGTGAACACGGTGCGAATGGAGAATGGCGTCGATAGCTCCGACCACGACGCCAACGATAACCCCGTGCTCCACAGGAAGAACGCTGACAAACTTACTGACACCGAACTACCAAATCTAGATAGTATATCGCTTAAAAGTAAACCCTCTAAAAGCGGCAAAGTGAGAAAAATTAAAAGACGGACAGTGAAATGATTCTTTCTCGCTTGCCAGTTTGTTTACAGGCTGAGGCGACGGGTCGCGTCAGCTCGCAAAGACTACGTTTAGAAACGTTCGAATTATAGAACATTCCTTTTTTTTTTTTTTCGGTGACTGGTGTTTAAAATATGTGCATTTATAGGTTGGACGAACCTTAAAACTCTGGGACTCATTGGTCTCTGTCTGTTTCGTAAAAACAATATTTTTCTAAAGCATTATAATATTTAAATCTGCGGCCTCCGCGCCCGGCTACCGGGAGGGTGTTAGTATTTTTAGTACAATTTTAATTTAGTTCAAATTCAGGTATAGAAAAATTAGATACTTGAATAAAAAATGATGTTATATGTGGAATAATCATCGAACTTGTATATGTATTTACAATAATGAATGTATATCTGTGTAAAATTCAATTGAAGTTAACCATAACACCTGTAAGTGTATAGAAATTTCGTGTATTTAGATAGACTAAAATGATCCTGACTGCATTTCTTGCGTTTCCTCTTGTTTACCGTGGATTAGGTATTTATTTTGTTATTTCTGGTTCTAAGTCTATGTGTTATTTGTTAAAGAATTGATCAGCAATAAAATATATTTCATCTATATTGGCTGCATACACTTGTTTTATTCTTTTGAGGTTATACTGTCATCTAATTAAATGTATAGGCAAACCCTTCATAACAGCGACTGTGTAGTATCTATAGCCTAGACTATGACGCATCGTCGTCACGTAATTTTCAACTGTCTAGCCTAGTGCATGAGAAATCGCCAAAAAAAGTTGACATTCAAAGGTCATTGACCCGCGAACTAGCAACGTCATTGATAAATTAATTTTCCGCCTAATAACTAAGTACGTAGAGTTGAGGCGCGCATAGTTTTTCTTATTTCCTCTGGATGATAATTATAGCCGTTTAATACCGACAATAGTAATGTAGTGTCGTAAATGCGCGTAAAATCAGACTAATGATACAATGGCAAGATGATTTATTGCCAACAAGTGTTTAGCGTCAATATATTTTCTTATTAATATATTGCCTACTATTATTTTTTCTATATTTTAAAATAACTGTGGAAAGTAATTGTGATTTGTGAGAAGAAATATATTAAAATGCAATAATTGCTCCGGAAACATAACTTTAAAAAAAACTATAGAACGTAGATAAATCCTGAAATAAAAACTTTTTAGCAAAAATCTTACCGACGAATGCGGAACGCTCCGTCACGTCTTATTTCTATGGACGTAACGTTCGGCTGTGTCATAGGTAACTTGAAAAACATTAGGAGCGTATTCAACCGAACGTTCCGCCACGGAACGTTCGGCAGGTGTGGCCCGACCCTTATGCGTGGTCATACATAAAAAAATATATATATACGTGTCGAATTGAGAACCTCTTTTTTTTTTCGTGGGTTAAAAAATCAGGTGGGCGGGAAAACAAAACAAAATGGATGTTCCAAATATTTATTACAATGAAGACCATTACATCATGTTATTATAAACCAGGTACAATGTTTATAATTTATTATCATTAATCCTGCGAGGGAAAATTGTTTGCGTTAGTAGATACTGTCAATACGGCTTTGTTTGCTGAAAATCAAGATTTACGTTCTTTAAGCCAGAAAGGAGTTCTGAAGTAGAAGGTACAGACGCCAGCACATCAACTTACTCCAATCTGTCAAATTTTCCCAATCAACATTGAACCTTATTCTTGAAAATCTATCCTATATCCTACGTTGAAAATCTATTAAAAAATTTTGACAGATTGTAGTAACTTGAAGTGCTGGCGTCTGTACAGTCAGCAACGAAAGTCAATGAACACTAGTTTTATCGGGTTCAATGCTGACCGTAAAAGTGCCGGATGCTATAAAATGTCAAGAGCGTCAACTACAAGGTATTCTAGGGTAGTTTTTGTGCATATTTGTTATTTTTGCTGATGCAAGCCACTTAAAGTTACCGATTTTCCCCTCTTATAGAAATAGTTCGTAAATCTTAATTTTCAACATATTATAAATCTGAAACGTTACGTTCTTTTTTAAAACATTCATTATGTATTACTCCATAAAAGCGTAACAAAAATAGATCATTTCTATTAAAATATCATACGTTTCTAAAAATATTTATTTTTTTCATTTTATAAATCAATAAATCTTCTACATTTTTTTTTTATTTATTATAAGGCCCCTATGTATGTACCAAAATTACGTATATCGTATATATCTATTGATCTTTTTTTTTTATTAATTTTATTTTTTTGCTACGAGTAAGAGAATACTAGTACAATTGTTTTGTGCAGTTTTTACCACCCTTTTAGGTGTTCACAGATGAAATTTTAAGGTAACATTTTACTGCAAGATTCTCATACATGCAATCATAGAACATCGTTCAGCGAAAAAAAAAACAAAATGCAGTTTTAATAAAGGCGTCGTAAATTAAATTCAACATGATTTAAAAACAATATTATTCTATCACTCCCAGCAGCTTCGTTGCTGTAACCAACTTACATAGAGAAATTAAAAAAATATTCGAAACTTTACAGATGTAAGCACAAAATAAAAAATATGATAATAATTATGTATTTGGTATTACACAACATAATTTCATTTTTACAAAAATATAAATACAAATGAGTTACACTCATTAATGATAAAAACTATAAAAACTGGGGGTACATGAAAAAGTTAACAATTATGCATAGATATTCCCCAATTAAAATAAAAAGGTAAACACTCATAGTGTCGCCAAAACAGATAGATTTTATCGTCAATTGACATCTGTTAACTATAAAATGTTAAATAAATAAATACAGGTAATGAACTTTAATATTAAATATTCAAGTTACATGACAACAAAAACGGCCGTACATGGTAGTCTTTGATATGTTAACTATTTTAATAATTATTTTACAATCTAAAAAAAAAATTATAAAAATATATTGCATTGTGTCGTTGTATATTTATGTATCAATAATAAAATATGAGGAAAAAGTATAAGCGCTGATTTCATCTAATTAGGGCCTAGTAGCCTTATCGTGTAAATTAAATAGTCTTTTTTTTTCTTTGTTTCGAACGTAAATTAGGCGTTTTTAGAGAACTTACATGATAAAGCTTTTTTTTCTCACACTGTATTATCCTGTTATGACAAATGTCAGTTATTCCATTGATAGGTATAATTAGATGAAATCGGGCGGTATTTATACACTACGTGTAACATTTTGTACTTAGTAGTTTGCACCAATTGCTGTAAAACTATTGTAAATCGTCAGATAGGTAAATATCACTCAGTATAACTGCCTATTTGAGAATATAATGTACTGCTATTGTATATGACTAGTGGTATAAGGGCATAGACTGATTCCGGAAGTCGGTTTGTGGTTTGGCTTTAGATTAGAAGCAATTGGGAAAATAACAAAACGTAAAAAAATACTTATCAGTTATCACATAACTACATGTATGTGCTTACTTTTAATATTAATGAAAGCTGGCTATTATGCTTTTGACAGTCAGAAATTGACTCTCAGACTGAAATGAATTAAATGAATAGATAACACAAAAGAATGTAATTCTAAGCTAAAGCTCTACAAACAATTGAAACCAACAAACCGATTAATACTCAGTCTACAACCTCGGGAAGGATTTAGCAAAAATATTTCGAACAAATACATACAACAGTCTAAAAAACTTAAACATTAACAGTTTCATATAAATTGTATTTATAAAAAACATTTTTGCGGAAATCTTTTCTGATATCTGCATAAAGGAAATATGTAAAATCATCGATATACAACATTATATGAAAATTTCTTATTTTTACTTATACCAAATGTGCGATAGGAAAGGTCCTAACATTATTATATATAAAAGTTTTTTTTATTTTTATTTTTTTCTTGCATTAACTTTAAAATTCCAGATCTTTCGATTGTAAACTTTGTATTAATTCGATCCGAAAACTATCCAACATTGAACTCGAAGGCCACTCTTAAAGAGCACAATAAAATAAAAAGCGCAATTATGTAATAATAATCATACATATTTAAATTGTATATCAATAAAGATTTCGATATGCAGCACACACTTATACATTAAATTAAGACAACAGGTGTTAACTGATTCAACCAGAGGGCTTAGTGTGAGTTTCATTTAACCATCTCGACCATACGCATCGACCGCGTTCGGCGCTCCGATTGGAAGCCGGCCGGCCTTCACCGGTGAAGAGCTAATCGGAGCGCTGAACGCGGTCAATGCGTATGGTCGAGATGGTTAAATGAAACTCACACTAGGCCCTCTGCCCTATGGTCGTGTATTTCTCAAATAGAAAAAAAACTAATTTTCTCACTAACCTAACATAGTACAATTAAATTTCTAGAAAAGAATAAGTTGCATTTGAGGTAGATTAAATTTTTTACAGTCCTATTAACCTAATAGATTAGAATTATTCACATAATATTCTACATATCAAGCGTGTACATGATCTCACCATAAATGCTCTCCTTGCATTACTAGACGCCGAACATTGACCATTATTATTAAAAACCTTTACATTACCGAAAATTATTAAACTTAAATAATTATACTTATGTTGTGTCAGGAATGAGACTTTTCAAAATACTTAGAACGCTGCCGAAATCGGGGCAAAAGTTATCGAGGTATATTGTAGTTGAAATATTATAGAAAGACCAAAAATATTGTAGAAGGACAAATAATTACTTAAAAACTATTTCAATTTTGTTTAGTTGATGGAACGCTCGGAAAGAAGAAATAGTCTATAAGTGAGCACTTGTTTATTTGTTTTGCTTCAATAAGGTTGTTGAACAGCTCGTGGATTTCAACTTCTAAATGCTGCAAAGTTAATTGCTTTTCACATTATCATTAAGACAAGAAACAACGTATTTTTTTAACTAATATTATTATATTGATGTTCCAATCTCGACAGCGCTCTAAAACTAACTGAAATGAACAGCGCACGTGCACAACTCGCGATAAGACAACGACAAAAGACGTTAAAACCTCATTAAATTACCGAAATCAATTAATATTATTGTTAAAGTCATCAGGATGTAGACCATGAGGATGTGGGAAGCGATTACTTAGCGCCACGCTATAGATATAGAACAAAATAAGTTCCAAAAATATGTACTTATACTCTATTTAGAGATTATCTGGACGTAATTCGAAATTATTTATTAAATTCTAAGACACTTTAGTAGATGAAATTTCAGACAAGCTGTTGGCAATATCTTGGTCAAGCCATGTCTGAAGGCCTGAAGGCTTTCTTCCTTCAGGCATAGTTTGACCAAGATCCGCGGTGAAAAGGGATGTTCCAAATGTCTTGGATTAGCAGAGTGAAGATTTAGCTATGATATGAATAAGAGCATTCATCCCGCGCGAGCTAGCAACGTCATTACTAGAGGGTTTTCGTGATTATATTATTACCACATCTAAATCAAAGTGCAATTTTTTTTCAGCCTACTACAGTCAAAGTTGCATCGTTGGAAAAAGGCTGAAATTAAATCCAGAGTAAGATAAATATAAAACATGCTTCGAAAGCAGATTTAGGGTGTTCTAAAGAAAGAATCACCAGTTGTAGATGAAAAGAGAACGCCTTGCGAGTTGTACACGCGCCGAGCATGCTAAACGGTTTGTTTGAAAATGCAAGGCACCTAATCCAAGTTATTATATCCTTCCATTTCACACCCGAACAAGTTGTTTAACAATTCTCGCCATTATAACATCAATTATCTGACACTTACACATCACTAAACGAATTACATAATTTGGCTCATTATTCTAAAACGTATGCCAAGAAAATTGCGCCTCTGAAGTAACAAGTTGCGAAAATTATTACTGTGAGAAAAATAAAAATTTATTACGGTCAAAATAATGAAATTTTGGCATACCTGTCGCGGCAGATCGAATGGAAGATCCAAAGTATGACTTTTAGTTCCTGCACACGCGAGTCTAACGAGCAAATGAAATCCGGATTTTGGTCGCGATCTAAGTTACAAACGTCGACTTCACCTATCCCACAATCCTATCACTTTTGGCACATTTTAGTTATAATGAAAATGATAACGCTGTAAATTACCTACGAACACGAAGTCGGCTACTTGCTCATCAGACACACACCTAATTTGTTTCGTTTATATTATTCTATAGGAAGCACAAGTGCCTCTGAGGTATATTGATCATTTTTATTGCATTTTGTTTCTAGCTCAAGTCTGCTGAGTTGTAAGGACTTCGATATCATTCTTTACAGTAGAATGAAATGGAACCCTAATACCATACAATATAAAGCCTTCAATTGTATAACTCTGTTATGAACACTTAGCACTTACACTTAAGGATGATATATCAATCTAGTTACCGACAGATCTGATGTTAATCTACTCCGGCAGAATATTACATTCACTTTATTGATTCGAAAGGAATATGCTCTCTGTTGTATTACATTATCGCGTCGAAAGCAGCGAGCCTCTCTAAAACATATTATAATAGCTCACTGCTTCCAAGAGCCATAGACCCTGCTTGTATTCTGCTACTATACTCTTATCGGGGCGGGCGTGACCGCGGCCCGTCTGAACTAAGCACTAACTGTATCCCACCTAATAGCTCACAGAGTTGGTCCCAATTATACTCCATAAACGTCATGTACGCTATAAATAAACAATACATAATTCCGAAAGTACATACACGACTAGATCACATATTCATGTAGAATTCGGAAGTAATTTTGGTATACCCGAGACATACAAATATACAATTTGGCAATATAAACCGGAGGGTGCGCGCCCTCCAGCTTCCGTACCTTTAAGCTTACAAGGTGAAAATATTACAAGTCCAATAATATTATAAATTGCATTACTAACTGCACTCAAGACTATTTACAGCTTAGATCAACCTTACCTAGTGAGGTAGTTCGGTATTCACATAAGCTAAATGCAGGAATCTCACCCTTCACGACCCTCTGATGACATCTACAGTCTAATGTAGAACTGTATGCTCTCTCCTAGGTTGACTTAAGTAGAACATTAAAGTGTAAATGGTATAGAGGTGTTTGGTGAGGCGAGGTTAGTGTGGCGGGGGCGGCGGCGGCGGGGGCTTAGGGCTCTGCGCCGTCTGGAAGGCCTGCGTGAACGCTGGCAGTCGTTGTTGGACTCGGCCTTCCTCGCCTGTGAACGTCGGCTCACTATCCTCTAACAGCCCTAGCATCTGGCTCGACAAACCTGAAGGGCCTTCGCCCGGATCCATCAACAGGGACTCCACATTCCCTGGATGGAGTAAGTGTGCTTCCATTGCGTCCGGCAGCTCCTGGGTCGACAGAAAGGGCAAGTCGGACGGCGTCTGGGAGTACGGCGGAGCTACCATAAACATCAAAGGGTACTCAACTGGTAGTAGCGTACATCCTGGTGACCCTGGCTGCTCTAACTTTATATCTAAGGATTCCTCCAACTTTATTTCTATAGGCTCCACCTTTATATCAAGGTCTGATGCAATTTCAACAATAATATCTGTGGAGGGTACCCTGGTTGGACCTCCCTCTGATGTACTCTCTTTGGGTGAGGGTGGTTTCCATATAGAAAAATCAGTATCATCAATGGGATACTCGGTGTATGTTTCTTCAAATGCAGATGCCTCAGGTGGGGGTTCGCTAGACGTACCCACGGCTGCCGACTTCCATGATTCCTCAGGGTGTGCATTCTTGACATGCCTCACGAGATGGTCCTTACGTCCAAACTTTTGTGGACAGAAAGGGCACAGGAAGTCACGTCTTCCCGTATGGACGACAAGATGACGCCGAACATCTTTAGCAGTGAAGAACTTTCGATCACAATAGTTGCAAGTGAACTTCTTATCAGAATCATTTTTAACAGTGCGACTACCAGTATGGACTTTCAGGTGATATATTATATCTTGCCTGGTGGTAAAATTCTTATCACATATCTTACACTGCAGGTTACCTTCCTCTGCAGAATGCAGGGCAGCATGTTTTCGGTAGCTCAAGAGGGATGTGTATGATTTCCTGCAATCTGGCCTTTCACATGTATAAAGCTTTTTTACGGGATTATGCACTCTGACATGGTTGGTGAGATGATCCTTACGATTGAAAGTTTTACCACAAACATTGCACGCAAAGGCTCGAGCCTCACTGTGTATTAAATTATGTCTCACAAGCTTGAACTTGGAGTTGAAGCGCTTGTCGCACAGATCGCAGGAAAAAGGCAGCTCGCCAGTATGTGAGAGGACATGTTGGCTGAGCTTGCCGGGGCTGGAGAAGCGTTTGTCGCAAGTGCCGCAGACATGGCGCTTGGCGTGGTCCTTGCGCGCACGCGGCTCCCGGGGCTCGGGCAGCGACGGACCGGGCGCGCTGCCCTCGCCCTCGCGCGGCCGCCGCGGCAGCGTGGGGATGCGCCGAGCCACTTTGACCGTGCGAAACAACTGCTTGATACCGCTGGGGCCAGACGCTCCGAGCGTCACGTACTGCAGCTTCGTGGGCAGCTGCGACGCGGGCGGCGCTATGAACGTCTTCTGCGGGGCGGGCGGGCGTTCCCCGCTCGGCTCCTCTTTGAACTCGGAGCCGCCCTCCTCGCCTTCCTTAGGGTTGGGTGGCGGGCTGGCCATCTCGCGCACATTTTTGACGCGCTTGCCCTATATCGCCGTTCGTTGATCTCGCGTCGTGCTCGTATCGGCTCCGCCGAGGCGCTGCCTCGTCGCGATGGCAGAAAACATTTCTGTCACATTGACGGTCTGGAAGCCCTTTTTCGTATTCGTGTCACATGGTTCTCGCGGAATTTCTCGTATCCGCAGTCGATTTTCACACAGCGATGGGTTCCACCCGCGTTCCTAAGACACTTTTCGATTGAAAAAACTGGATGAAGAATGAAAACGGATGGAAAAATTACTTTTCTCAAAGAAATACGTAGCGCTTGACATCGAAATCACGAAATGTCAAAATAATGAAATGAAGCCAAAAGCCATGTCAAAAAAAGTCCGCCGAATCGTCAGCTGTGGTCCATTGACCTACATCGAGTGCTTTCAGAATCACAAGTGTTTTAAATATTTTCAGCTTACAATAGTCGATTGAACTATTGTTGTTAAGTAAAATATTTTGGTATTTAAACATGCTACTTAAAAGTAATGGTTAAGTAATGTTTTCAGCGGTATTTTCATTTATTTTTTCCTATTATAATCCAATTTCAATCATATGATTATGCTTCAAAGTTATGCAATGTCGGGGTCGCTGGAACGCAACAAGTAACGTTTTGTAAAAGGGCTTGTTCGGACCTTAGGTTTTAGTTTTATTCTAATTGTTTTTCTTCAACAATACTAAATTCACTACTATAATCCAATTTTCCACCATTGTGCTATAAAATGGTCGCAAGCGTTCAAGCGTGACTGTTATGCAAGGGGACCCTGGGTGGATTGGATTACTAGGTTCGATTCCCAAATCGGACAAAGTGTTGGACTTTTATCGTACCTGCCTGAAGTCTTTAATTATTATACTATGATGTGTACTATGTGATTCCACTTGGGATTGGGATGTGTTATTACGTTTGTAATACTGACTTTCGCAATGTAAAGCAGTGTTTGTTTTCAAGCTGATGAAAAAAGTGCAATAATAAGACCATGATGTTATTTATTTCTATTGAAAACCCTTGTATCTGATTCAAAACGTCTTAAAAAGTTTTTAATCATTCATTTCTGGTCCTTTGATTATTAATATTCTGTGTTTCTGAATTCTGATTCATTCACTCAATTTACTGTCAAATTGTCAATCACTCTCTGATTCTGATAACCTAACTTTCAGTTTTTATTTAATAAATTTGACTATTTCAAGCCAATACAGCTGTTAAATACTTATTTCGTAAATTCTAGAAACATATAACTTAACCAGGTAAAGTATAATATATGCACAGTCACTTTGTTATGACGTCAAAGTTTATTAGCATCCAAGATTGTAGTGTCCTATGCATCTTTATTTGGAGGACTATTTTTTTACTGTAATAGTTTTTGATGATACTCCTAATTATTGATATTTTCTTGGGACTATGCTATATAGTTATTATATTAATGCAATATCAGTGTTGAGAGGTCAAAATCTAATTTTAGAATAAGTAGCATTGTAAAGTTGTTGGATAAAAAAATAAAAATAATATTAAGTTCAGATATACCTCAAGGTTTCTTTATTAGGTATTTTAAAGTTATAAATATAATTTTATATAAATAGCAGTGTGTAAATTGTCTATAGTAAGTGATGTTGCCAGTCTTGCTCATTGTTCTTTTGAGTAGGTACGTCTTGTGCATAAAAAGTTAATTCCCCAATGCATACTTAACTTTTTTGTTCCCTTTCTTTCTGTTTACTTTCGATGTGTGTGCACTTTAGCCTTTACCTAACCTTTAGTAGATTTGTGTATGAGGCAGAAAAAGTCATGTTTTCCAGAAGTTTTAGTAATTGCTAATTCAATGTTTGAAATTGTATGAATCCAAAGTGCAATGACTGCATACAGGTTGCTTAGTACAATATTATCATGTAAATGAATCACCAATAAGTAAAAATGCTGATAATAATAATCCCAATGCAGAATAATTGATGTAATATTCTTTGTTAGTTAGTAATCATTGCTAAATGCCAATATATATAATAGTAATATAATATTGACAAAAGATATAAATCTTTTGTGTAGTCCAGAGAGAGAAAGACAAGTGCCTGTAACCTTGGAAAACGCAACAGCCAAAAGAATGGAAAGAAAGAAAGAAAGAAAGAAAAATTATTTATTGGGACAAGCACAGGAGATCACAAACTAAACTGGGATGAATGGGAAATATAATAGAATACACAAGCTACAATGTTGGGGGATTAAAGCAAAATATTTACAATACATTCCATTTTAGATTGACTATTGTTTTAAAAACATAAGATTTTATGCAATAGAGAGTAATTTAGTTTAGAATAATAAGAAATAGATTAATTAACAAATGTGTTAATTTTGTCATTTAAAATGAATGAATTTGATTTTATTTTAATATGTACCTACATTTAATTTAGTTTAATAGCTGTAACATTGTTTTTTTTTTGTTTTGAATATTACTAGATAAAACTTCTAATAAATTCAATAAATTAAAGAAACAATATTTAAGAGTGATAATTAGTTATTGCAATTCAAAATATAAGGACCAATTTTAAAGCTTGGTTGCTAACTTCGCACTTCTTGATTGCAGGAACATGTCTGACCAGCAAGTGGCATCAGCACCGGCCTCCGCGGCTGTATCAGCGACAAGCGTGGCCGAGGAGCAGCGCTCTGGCAGCATTGCGGGAGGCACCGGTTAGTTACACTGTTTCAGGATGTAGGGTGCGACATGTGACTCTTACTGACATACATTTTTATGATGACTCGCAAAAAGTTATACTTACATATTATACATAAACTCGCTTCCCATGGGTGTAGGGAGAAACTGCAGAACACCAGCTGCTACGATCGTCTACATAACATAACATCAAGCCTTATTTCCCGAAGGGTTGGGCAGAAGTGTACCTATAGGACGCCCACATATCGCCAGTTATGTTTAAGTCCCAAGTCCCATGTGGGGGCGAGCCTATTGCCATCAACCGGGTATAAATCTAGACTCAGGGCTGCTTCCGTAAAATTCCATACAGAAATATCCAATAAGACGATTATTTAATAAGGTAAATGTTGGAATAATTGACTCTTTGCTCAGGCAAAGAGTCGGCCCAGGACCCCACGCTCAGCAGCCCCACCACCCACCAGCATGTTTGTTGACTGCCCTGTTGGTGTTGTGGTACCTATAACATCATTTTATTTATTTATTTATTTATTTATAGCCTTTATTCAGAGTTATAGTGTATTTTAATAACATTTTGTCTTAATTAGTTCTAAGTCTCTGTGTGCCCTTTGGCAAAGGCCTCCTCCATCCCCTTCCAATTCTCCCTGTTTCTTGCCTGTCTAGTCCATGTTTTCCCCGCCGTCCTCACCAAGTCATCCTGCCATCTTTTGAAGGGTTTCCCTTTCTTCCTCTTCCCATCCCTAGGGTACCATAGGGTCACTTTCTTGTTCCACTTCTCTTCTCCCCTGACAGTGTGGCCGGCCCATCTCCATTTGAGTCTTCTCAGTTTAAGTACTACATCCTGTGTTTTTGTTGCCTTCCTGATTAGACAGTGATTAGTTCTTTCTATCTTTCTTTTCCCCATCATACTCCTTTCCATACTACGTTGACATGTTTTAAGTTTTGTCTGTTGGGCTTTGGTCAAGGCCCATGTTTGGCATCCATAAGTCAGTATAGGCAGGATACTGGTGTTGAAAAGTTTTCCTTTGATAGAGATGTTTAGTTTCTTGTCTTTCATTATTTCTTTATAGGACCAGTATTTCTTCCATATAACATCATTACTATATACATAATTAGCATAGCATCGTTACTAGATACAGCTGTAACGAGCCTTAGGGGCGAGGCGGGGAGTGGGATGCCGTGAACGTTGAGGAATGAGCCCCCACGTCTCGCTGCGCGCGCACATAAGTATGGCGTGGTACCGGTCAAACTAAAATCAAAATTATAACTACCCTCTAGGAAGTGGCAGCGCAGTCGGCTCGGGCGGCTCAGGCGGAACAGTCGTATCCGAAGAGAAGTTATACGGGGGTTGCGAAGGACCCAACGCTATGTACGTGAAACTGATCTCTTCGGATGGCCACGAGTTTATCGTGAAGAGAGAGCATGCGCTCACGTCGGGCACGATCAAGGCAATGTTGAGTGGACCAGGGCAGTTCGCTGAGAATGAAGCCAATGAGGTCAACTTTAGGGAGATTCCGTAAGTATGATAGTAATTTAAAGTTAGTGGTTAGGTAACCAGGAAGAGGTAATTTTCGTGTAAAAAAACATTTTAAACGCTTGAGTCCCTGAGTGTTGTTATTCGAATTTGAAGTGTATGTCGAAGAACCTAAAGTTGAGTTTCAATTGCTATCGATTTAGTTAGTTCGCCGCCACTCCGGCTCCGAGTCCCCCTACTCCGTAGAATCCCGCTAAGACGAGACGAAAGTATAAGAGTATTTTTTCTAAACAGTTATTTATATTATTTTGCAGTCCTGCCTAAACTACGGGAAATACGCCTGTATTTCGCACACGTGAACTTATCACTTGAAATTATCTTTTCCAGCTCCCACGTACTTCAGAAAGTATGCATGTACTTCACCTACAAGGTACGCTACACAAACTCATCGACGGAGATCCCCGAGTTCCCAATCGCACCGGAAATTGCGCTGGAGTTACTAATGGCCGCAAACTTCCTTGACTGTTAAGAGTACAGCAATATACCGATAGATGGCGCTAGTGTGACGTGAGGTTACGAAAGAGGTTGGTTGAGAAAATGTTAACTGTCGACAATTTATAAGGATTGCTCTCGAAGTGTGAAGGTTTATTATATTCATGGAGTGTAACATGTTTTGTCACGAGTGTTACTTTGCCTAGCAATTTGTATTAGTTTAAGTCTCTTGTCTCACTAGCGCCATAGGGATCAAACTAAATGATCACTCGAAGATCATTGAACACACAGTTGCAATTCAGTGTGATATTAACATTTTGTAATGATCGTAAATTATCACGAACACTTCGGTCATTACCTGTGAGAGAAAATATCGATAGACTAGATTTTGCCACACAATAATACATACATCAAACATTTTTCTTGTAGTGATTCGAATACCTTTTAGAGTGACGTGTAATGCTAGGTACACGCAGCGACTCGCTGGCGATATCAAAAGTCTAAATCCACGCACAGATTTTGATATCGCTAGCAACGAATTGGCTCTCTCCTACCACTTTGAGGGACACTAAAAACCGATAGTAACCCGCACTGGGCCCGCGTGGTGGGTTACAGCCCACTCCCTCTCACAGAAAGACGAGGCCTGTGTCCGTTATAGGCTGAATATGCTGTAAACGCCCATGGGCGTTATAACAATAAAACTTCTATTGTGTCTCGTTCACGTTAATCTGTATGTGGATGTGAGATTTTGAAATCGCTTGCGAGTAGCTGGCAACTAAAGTCGCTGTGTGTGTACCTGCATAAGATCCACTTTACTTTTTGGGGCCATTATTTTTGACCAAACAACGATTATAGAAAGGCTAGGGTTGTAAGGGCCTCACCCTTGATAACTTAAAAAAAAAAAAACATAACTCTGTAGTCTAGTCTTAAAGTCTTCTGCTAATATGATTGGTTGATGTTAATGTAGTCAACCAATCGCGACAGCTGTATTATGGTAGCAGAGTTACAGATTGGGCGGTCAGAAATGGGGTTTTTAAGCATCCAAAAAGTTAAGCGCCTAATTCACCATCCATCTTGCTGTACGTCCCGCCAAGGCCACGCATTAATATTATTAATTGCTGCAAGTACTATGCGTGACCTTGGCGGGACGGACGTACAGCAAGATATATATAGGATGGTGAGCAAGGCGCTTTAGGTTGATTATAGACACCACAGAGCACAGACAGACCGCGGCGGGCGCTACTACAGTGCGTTAATTATAACTACGCGTGTTTGGTAGCATTGAATTTTGCAGTCTTAGTTTCAATACTAATAGAGTTCAAAATGGTGACTGACAGAACAGTACTATAGTTTAACCGAGACTGCTGTTCGGCACCTTAGCTATGTGCGCGGCGAGACGGGGAGCAATGCAGGCCGGTTATTTGTCACTGCTCACGGCGCAGGGTGGCCCGCCCGCCGCTCATTCGTCAACGCTGCCCCCCACCTCGCTGCGCATTCCTAAGGCGTGGAACCGCGGTCCCGGTCAAGTTGGTATAGTACCAATCACATGACTGCAAAATTCAGTGCTACCATACAGGTTAAGATATGATGAACGCACTGTAGAGGCGGCATTGTCAACACTTTCTACAAACCTATCGTGCCACGGTTTTCTTGACTACGTCATTTGTGACGTAGGTATAGAAACTGACGGCTTTGAATGAAGTCAGCGACGAGAAATGCGCACTACGCACTTTCGGCACCACGAATTTTATTAGTAACTAGCTGTTGCCCGCGGTTTCGCCCGCGTTGACCCTAATTCTTTTACTAACATAAAAGTAGCTATCTATATATATATGGCCAGTGAAATTCCCGTCAAAATTGGTCCAGCCGTTTAGGAGATTAGTCGGAATAACTAACAATTGTTTATTTTATTTTTATAAGTTCTGTACATACTTCCATATGCATTTAGTAAAAAAGCTGTTATTTTGACATTACAAACAAACACTTCAATTTTATTTATTTGTTTAGATGTCGTCTGTGCTTTGTGGTTGGCACAATATCAAAAACGTCCTTTCTATAAAAAGGTATGAAAGTATTAAGGGTTAGAATACAAGAGTTTGTAATAAAATAAAATAATTAACCTGTTTATTTAGCTAAAAGTCTGATGTTAATTAAATGTATAATTAGAGCCGCTTGTAATTAATGACAACTGTAAATACCTACAGTTAGGGATAACTTTCAAATAAATTATCTCACTTTTAGTAAGTATGTACTTTAAATCTGTCTATTTGAATAAAGTGCGTATATTCGACATCCAATACTTAAAAAAAAAAACTTTACAATTTTGAGAATAATTCTATCTCCGGACTGTAGTAATTTTTCATGCAATTAAAGAAAACATGTTAAAAATCTTTCTAACAAAATGCAGTAATGAGATTTTATGATATTCTTTCCTTTTTCAATTCCATGAATCTTCGTGTAGTGGACTAGTGATTATATAATATTATAATAAAACATGTAGTTAAGTATCTGAAAACTTATCAATACAATGTAAATCTCATAGTTACTCTGTGGTTTGGGGATATCGCATTTATAGTAAAACATTTTGTGAAATCTTGAAAACAGTTTTCCTGTAGATCCACCAATTTCCGTAACCATTATTCTTCTGAAAGTTATTATTAGTTAGCAAATTTTATATTTTTTGTACCTGTATGTTCCTTTCAAATAAAACTTTTATAAACTCGAGATGATCGATCGGTCGATTTAATTATTTATTTCGTCAAGTGTCACTTAACATTAACCAAATCGCAATGTTTTGCTTTTTATTTTGTTAATAAACCGTAAATTCTTATCTTGCGTTTTTTTTATATTTTGCAATCTATTAATCCCTTTTATATAAATAGGTACATACAGAGCAGTGGTGGCCCAGTGGCACTTTTACTGTGCTAGTGGACCAGTTCGATTAAAACTTAATGGCCGCTCGAAAGTGCGCTAATCGCTGCGCAGTACCCCACCCCACACCCCCGCTGAAACATGAATTCGTTACTGCGCAGGGTCTCGCCTCATGTTCCAAGCCGCCATTAAGTTTGAATCGGGGTGTAACGGCCGTGACTTACCGAGTTGTAAGGAGATAGATAGATAAATCATTTATTTAATGCACACAAAAGACAGCACAACATACAAAAACATGATTAAGTGATAACTAATTAGCTATTAGGAAATAGCTGCAAGGTGCCAATAAAAAAAAACAAACAAAAAAAAATGTTGATTGTGATGACTTCAATTCAATTCAATTCAATCATTTATTCGCATAAAACACGGTACACAAAGGTGTTGAAATATCATAATAATGGCACAAACATGTTTAGCTAAATAAAACATAGCATGCAAAATTTTAGGGTATTTGCAAATGTTACAAAGTACCTACATCAACATTTTTTATCCATAAATTCCTTTAAACAATAGAAATTACACTGATTCAACCACTTGTACAACTTTATCTTAAATAATCTAGAATTTAATGTCTTTAATTGACTTGGTATCTTGTTGTAAATACGCACGCACATTGCTAGGCAGTTCTTATTGTATTTGGCAAGTCTTGGCAAATCATTCAGCACTAATTTATAAGGATCTCGTCTAATCCGAGGATTAACATCATTTGCTGTTTTAAATAAATTTTTATTCCTAACTACGAACACACATATTTCATAAATATACAGAGATGGCAACGGTAACAAACCAAGCCTTTCAAACACTGGCCGACATGGGTCATCAGGTTGAAGGCCACATATTGCTCTTATGCACTTTTTTTGAGAGACAAATGCTCTGTTTAGATCAGTACTATTACCCCACATTACAAGACCATAGCGTAGTAAAGATTCGACGTACGCGTGGTATGATATAATAGCAGTTTTTACGTTCGTTACATTTTTTACTTGTTTTAGTGCATATACGAATTTATTAATTCTACTGCTAACATTATCTACGTGTTCTTTCCAGTTAATATCTTTATCTATTATTACTCCTAAGAACTTTGTATGTGTCACTTCATTGATTTTATTTATATTCATTTTGATATTGTATTTATTATTATTCGATTGATTAAATTGAATGTAAACAGATTTGTCTAAATTTATTTTCAAATGGTTCATGTCAAGCCAATCCAATAATGTATCTATTGTATTATTAATATCCAACTCATGATCTGTAATGGTACTCTTCTTTTTATCAGATGTCACTAAAATAGATATGTCATCGGCAAATAATATGCATTTATGCTTGGTTATTTTTATAATGTCATTTATGTATAGAATAAATAATATTGGGCCTAGTACGCTTCCCTGTGGAACGCCATATTTATTATATTTATATTCCGAGGAGTAGGGAGTCATATCTTTATTTCTACTGATTTTATTGATGATGACACGTTGTTTTCTATTATTTAAATAGGACGATATCCATTGAAGTGCAGGTCCCCTAATCCCGATAGTTTCCAACTTATCCAGCAATATATCGTGTGACACCAGATCGAAGGCCTTCGATAAATCAAAGAAAAGACCAGTAGTCAGATGATTATTGTTAATATTTGAAAGAATTTCTTTCATAAGAGAGAAAATGGCTAATGATGTGGATTTGCTCTTTCGAAATCCAAACTACTCGCCACTTATTATATGGAACTTAGAGCAGAAATCAGTAAGTCTTTTATACATACACTTTTCGTATATTTTAGATAAAATAGGTATTAAAGTTATAGGTCTATAATTATTTATATCAAGTTTATCTCCCTTTTTGAATAATGGCTTTATAATGGACAGTTTTAATTTATCGGGAAAAACTCCTGCTAAAAATGATAAATTGATTAGATAGGTTAAGATACCAGTCAGCTCATTACAGCAGGCTTTTATGATTTTTGTGCTAATTTCATCATAGCCCTCTGCTCTGGTGTTGCGCAGAGAGATTATTTCCTGTCGAACCTCACTTTCTAGCATAGGTATGAAAAACATAGAGTTGACACTTATATTTTTCCTAAAGCTTTGACCAGGTCTTTGTTGAGTTTGTACATGCGTTAAATTTATATAATGGTCATTGAATACAGAAGCCATTTCTACAGGATCTGTAATTACGGCATCATTTAACTTTATAATTTCTATGTTGTCTTTGGGGGTATTATTATTTATTTCATTTTTAATGACAGTCCAAGTAGCTCTGCATTTGTTATCTTGTGTGTTAATATATTTTATGTTTGCATTCTTTTTTGAACCGTAAATACATTTCTTTAGCAGATTGGAATAATTATTATATTTATTTTTATTATTAGAATTTTTAGTTTGACACTATTGGCTATGACTTAGTGAACATAAAAGGTGCGGTGTGCGTCTCAAGGTTGCACCAAATGGGAGTCCAGCTCAGCATGTGCCAGGCAGATATACCTGACGCTGATATTCTGCTGAATCCCTGCAGTGACATACGGACGTAGAGTAGATGAGATAATATGAGAGTTATTGCTGTTGTGAAAAGTGCGGAGTTCGGAGTGAAAATGTAAGTACCCGCAATTTAAATAATGTATACTACGGTAAATTTTAGGAAATTGCATTTGGAAACATTAATGACAGTGTATTTGATTACATGATTATTTAAATAGAAAAATGTATGTTGTAGGTATAAATGATTAATCATCATCAATGAGGCCCACGGATAACACGGCCCAGGTCTTCTCAGTTTATGTACGTACATATTTCTTAAAATTTTGCAAAAAATAATAATATAATTACAGCAAAAAAAAAACAATTAAGTATAACGTGCGTAAACGTAATTATAATCTACCTACACCATAGACCACGCAACCGGCACGGCAGGATTATTTTTTTCAGGGAGGTGCATTCTCGTCTCCTCAATAGGCTATTTACGAAAAGAAAAAATGTAGGGAAGGAGCAAGGCGAGCTCGAATTTTTTTGTACCTCGTTTCGGAATTCCCGGTATACTTATGGACGGTGGTGGATCCGGGATTGTCGTTTGGGGAGGTCTTGACCCCGCTGAGGGTAGGTAGGCTTTAGCAAAGTAAACACAAAAAACCACACAACGTTATATTTTGCTCGCATAACATCCTCGGAGAAGATAATTAGAATAATATCAGGTTCGCAGGCTCGAGACCCTAGCCCCCCCCCCCCCTCTCTGGATCCGCTACTGCTTATGGAAATAAGAGTGCCTTTGTCGACATACGCAGAAACGTTTGAGAGAAAGAACGAAAATTTTTGCACACCGCCTTGTGTAGGCAGTTTTTATTTTGATAAGTCATACCTACATAAATAGGAGTTCCTTTGTCCTGGGGTCACGAAACGTATAGTTCCAACGTCCGAAAACAATCCGAACTTGTAGGGATTTTTCGTGCGTTCAATGCGATACCTACCCTTGTTCGCCTTAGGAGTAGGACAGAATCTGTCCTACTCCTAATGCGAACAAGGGTATGGCATTGAACGCACGAAAAATAGATTCGCTTTACGGCAGAAGTACAGTGAACTCAATCCTAATTATCTTATATCGTGTTCACTGTACCTACTTATTAATAAAACAATAACCAAATAACAGAAATGCTATTTTAGCTATTTACCTACCTATTATTTATCTTCTGTTCAGCGTGCACAAGCGTTCTACACATTTCAGGAACTGAAATGTCGTTTCGCAATGCATAGTAGTAATCATGTAAAGTTTTATAGGAACACTAGGTACCTATTTGATTCGTGTCCAAAGTGCGCACGGCCTTTGTTCTGTGTGCGAGACTCTTGGTTCATAGGTATACCAGCAAGTAATCGCTCGTCGCCGCCGCCGTCGCGCATTCGCTGCTGATCGTTGCTCGCCAACTCGTTTTTAGTTAGAGTTGGCGAACTAGAAACGAGTACGGAGTAGACTCCGTACTCGTTTCTCGTTAATCGCCGGCGCGGCGTTTGAGTCGAACAGGGGGCTTAGTGTGAGTTTCATTTTACCATGACCATCTCGATCAAACGCATCGACCGCGTTCGTCACTCCGATTGGCAGCCGGCCGGCCTTCACTGGTGAAGGGCCAATCGGAACGCCGAACGCGCTCGATGCCTATGATCGAGAAGGTTAAATGAAACTCACACTAGGCCCTCAGATGCCTAAGGGCGGATTTCCGGCAGCCGGCCTAAGACGTGCTGATAGCGTTCAGTTTCAGTGGTGAAATTGGCACTAAGTTTTATATTTTTATTTGTACGATGGTCTTTTGAAGGATGTTCTTTACATGTATTCTATCTATCCTACGGGTGTCACTGTTAGTCTTAGATAATGTATTGAGGCCAAAATAGAATGTCTCAACGATAGCGTCAGACATCACAGTGCAGCTCCAGAACTGTAAAATCGTAGAAAAAAGGGGTCTAAACAGGCCCGGACTTACGAGACCCAGGGCCCCTAGGCACTTTGACATTTGAGGCCTCCCATTCCTTTGCCATTCTGAAAATTTTGTAAATAAAATACACTAGTTTTATCTGTGTCGATATCGAAAAAAAATTGTACAATGACTGGAAAATACCGAAAAAATATAGATTTTAATGAGACTAAATTTCACCTCAATCTCTTGAAAAGAGTCGCACAAAAATTACAATAACATGTGAATTTAAAAAATAATTGAATGAACATTTCTTATTGTTTTTTTTTTTTCTGTGTATATTTTTATTTTAAGCATGTTAGTCGGCGTAGCTGGGTGGGTGCCCTAGGCTGGCTGGTCCCCTAGTTTAGTGCCTTGTGTGCCTAGGCGTAAATCCGAGCCTGAGTTGAAAAGAAAAAAATATGAAGAAATAAAACAAAAGAGAATGATTGACTTGTCCTTTATTCAATGCGTAAACAAAAACCGGTCCACCATTATCAGATATTTGGAAAATAATCTCAGGCAGCTCACTACAATAATATATGGACTACGTACTGCTTACTATAACCATTATACTTTGGAATGATATCCTGCTTAACACTAACACATTAGGAAAATCAACTTTACAAATAAACCGAAGATTCGTCAATAAATAAATTCTGATTTCATAATTACACAACTAATCGCATTAACGTACGCTACAAATTCCATCTGAGATCTAAGCTTATAATAAAAACTTTGGATAAAAATTATAATAATTATTGACAAATTGTTTTGTACATTTTTACAAAGAAAATAAACCAAATCCGGCTGAATACTGTGTGAGAATGTATAAGGAATTAAATGCACAATGTTACAATAAGTTGTGACTTGTTAACGCACCTTACCTAACGAAAAATATACACAATATACTCGCAATAATACATTTTACATTAAAAATAATACTTTCTAATGAATTTCAAACGACATCAGTAGACAATTATTGTTCTATGGAAGAATTCATTCTTACACATATGCACCAGTACTGGCCGAGTATAAAATCGGCAACACCGTTACACCAAAAATATAAAATTTGTATGAAAATAACTACAAAACTTACTCATTAGGTGCAAATTTGAGGAATGTGCTCACTGTACTGCGTTACATAGCCGTCCTTATTATTAAAAGTATTCAAATTTTATTGGCAATAATATCACAAATCAATATTATCATGATTTCAAAATCAACAGTTCTATGTGACGTTGTATGATGTACAGCTTGGCAAAAAAGAGTGACGCGGTGACAAATGAAACTCAAATATTTTATTTTATCCAGACCTATCATGATGGCACTACTTTGCCGACAAGTGTTAGTAGGTTTTGAGTCCCCACAAGCAGCGTTTACTGTTGCACATTTATTTTAAATTCTTTTACTCATTTCCCATTCGAAGTGGCCCAAGTGCGATAGTGGCGCCCTCATTTTTTCCAAACTCTTTTGCCAAGCTGTATGCACAATGTGAAGGGAACGAACAGAGATATGTCGAATAATAATATTCACGAATAGGCAACACGACATATTTCTTTGAAGCACAACAATGCTGATGATATGTAGATAGATATCACTAGATGATCAACATATATTATAGAGTTATATTCGGGTAAATAGCGCGTTCCTTATTTGCTAATTAATTTATAGAAAAGCGTTTCAATTCAAATTCTATTAAAAAGCAGAAATTATTTACGAACTGCAGCTAAATATACAGTTATCAACAGTGGAAAGGCAGAATGCTTGTATAATTTAGGCCATTATTTACTTAGGCATAGTTTACATAATTAATTTAGATTTTAAGCTGAATTGACTTCTGGCAACATTCGAATAGGAGACAGTAGATTATTTATTAATCACAATATTTTTTATTAAAGGATGTAGGTATTCAATTTATCCTATTATTATCCATTTTGCCTTCCCACCGTCGAAAGTACTAGAAGCACACTATTTACAAGAATACAACATTATTAAACGGTTATGTATATGAACTCCGAATTCAAACGAATGCAAATGGATGGATACAACGACAATTATTTGGCTCACTTAATTCGCTACAGTTAATATTGAGCATTCCTTTGTCTTTTCCAAATAAGCGTCGCACTATAGAATTTAAGCGGCAAACGAAATATCTATGAGCATATCCGGGTAAGTACACTAGTCGTTCTAATAATAGGTCATAGCCTAAGTAAAGCTGTTGACGTCAAACGACGTAAAATAAAAATTGCCACTACAAGCGAAAAACGTCAAAGGGTCATTCACCCCTGGTCGGTGTGACCAATGTTCTGATCAAGTGGGATCATCTTTTTGCTCACAGAGTATATTGGCGGGGAGTCTAATTTGCCAGCTAAGGCTTGGACTCGACTTTTGACGGATTCCATAGGAGCTGAATCTACTTTGACATCATCAGAGCTCGATGAGGAGTATTGGAAGGAGGAGGCTTCAGTGTTGCCATATATGTGTTGTGGTTCTCTCACATTGCCATAGAGGTTGTAGTTATGGATGAGGGTGGATACCCTGTTCGGTGCGGCGGGTAAACTACTGTGTTCTTTGGGTGGTTGCTCGGTGACGGTCAGCTGGCTGGTGGTCACTGGTTGGTTGATCTTGAAGTCTGGTTTCGGAGGGGGCGCCTCTTCCTCTTGCACCGATGACTGGTTGCTTAGCACCGGGTTCTGAGGGACGCATATTTGGTTTTGAGCCGCGAACACTTCGTTTTGAGAGGTCAGCGTTTGGTTTTGAGGCGAGACGACCTGCAAGAATTGATTATTCCTTTTGTATTTTTTTAACTTGCCTGTTTTATAAGTGCTTAGTAATTTTAGAAAATGGATACTGACTACATACTACCGACTACATAGGAATGCTGCATGCAAATGTAAGAAAAAAATATGTTAATAAGATCATTAAAACATGCTTGTTAATCTATAATTATGTAAAATTATCGATAAAATCTATTTGGATAATTCTTATCTAAATTAATTTCATTTCATTTGTCATTCAATTAAAATCGACAAAATATTGAATTCAAAACTACCATAAGACCTACCTATCTATATAATATTGGTACTGCACTGGTCAAAAAAGGATTGCCATTTTTTTAAACAAATACATAATTTTGTATATTTACTTGACCCGAGTCATAGGGATTTTTTCAACAGCTGAGAATAGTAACCATGCTAATAATCCCATAAATCATGCTTAACTAATATCATAAATGAGAACCTAAGTTTGTTTGTTTGTTAAGCTTTCACGCTAAAACGGCTGAACAGATTTGGATGAAATTTGGCACATAGATAGACCATTACGTGGATTAGGACATAGGATACTTTTTATCCCGATAATATCACAGGATCTAGACTTATGCAGGTGAAACCGCGGGGCGCAGCTAGTAAGAATAACTTGATACGAGTACTGTATAAGTTATACAGTACTCGTATAACTTATACAGTATAGAACAGAAACGTATAGAAACTTATACGGGGATAGAACACCGAGCTTGTTATACAGTATAACAAGCTCGGTGTTCTATCCCCGCGTCATACTTAAAAGCGATCGACACAAGAATATGCGATCGTTCGAACTTTTTGTTCGGCGAACCTAAACCTGCACCGGTTGACGTCATCACGTCAACGCCGACTGTCGCTGGAAACCAGCGCTAGGGCTCTGTCATAGGGTCGCAGCATTATGCTGAGCGATGGCCGTTTTGCGTGGATGTGACGCATATTTTCCCCCAAATTGTTATTTTCGTGTTCTTCTTTCCTTGTGTCAATGTGTACCGCAAATAAACGTATTTTCTTTATTTTGTTTTTTTCTTCCTAAACGCGTGGTCGAGCCGACAGAGAGCGCTTTCCGGTTTTCCGAATAATAAGTTACATAAATGCACCCGACCGATCGCGTATTCGTGCGACGATAACTTTTAAACAGGACGCGCCCTTAGAGATCAAAACGCCAACCTTTATATTCTTTATAGGCAAGCTTTTCAATCTTTAAATTCAATCCTTTTTTGACCAGCTCAATAATAAAAATAAAAAAAACAAACTCCGACTTACCTCGTGCTCAGCATGCGACACTAACCTGCGCGTGAGGGCCGGCGGGCGGCGCCAGCGCGGCGCGCCAGTCCACGTGCGGGTGGCGCGACCTGATGCAGTCCACTACGTCCAGCAGGTTCTTAGCGTCCATGGCTAGGATGTGCGCTGCTGCTAGCATGTTTCTGAGAACAATAGATTTTACGTAGTGTATAGAGTGCCGCGAGTTTCTTGTGGCACTCTAGTGTCACTGCCTCGGCCCGGCTAGGGTGCCGTGAGCGTTGCATTGTCACTGTCACTTGTTATTTAGGTTAGGTTAGGTTAGAACTGTGACCACACAACGCACGAGCCGAGCGAGCGTAGCGAGCGGTGCCGCGGTAGCGGCCGGCGAAGTGCCAGGGTCCGTTTAGGCACAAGAGAATGTAATGTTTTGGGAATGTGGTGTTTTACAGCGATCTAACCTCGACAATCAAACAAAATACCAAGTGACGTGACTTAGTGACAGTGACAATCCAATGCTTGCGGCACTTGAGCCGGGCCGAGGCGGTGTTACTAGGGTGCCTGTAGTGGCACTTAATCCGATAGGGATAGAGTGCCAATGGTTGCCACCTCTATACACTGCCTAGATTTTATTTATTTAGGGTTTATGGGTGTTTTAATGACAGTGTTAAGGATAATTTCCACCAAACGACTCGCATCGCATCGGATCGGAATGGATTCGATCGTAGCCGAAAGTATGCTGCGACGGGCGATCGGCTCCGTTCGCCTGTCGTCAACACGGTAGGAATGAAACTATTTGCCTAGGCGCAGAAACGAAAACGTTCGCAAGCGACGGTACGGAGCCAATCGTATGCGTTGACATCCTGCCGGACGGGATCGGCCGTCGCTTCATCCATTTCTATCCTTTCCGATCCGATGCGATGCGAGCCGTTTGGTGGAAATCATCCTATAATAGTTATCCTGGATCAATCTGCTTAGCTTTTCCCAACTATAGTAAGTAAGTAAGTAATCATTTATTTACCAAAAAAAACTTAGCCTAGGTATCATCAGTGTATTTTAACTATGTTAGGGTCGGCTTCCAGTCTCACCGGATGCAGCTAAATACCAGTATTTTACATGGAGCGACGACCTATCTCTCCACAACCCAGTAACTGGGTAACACGATACCCCTTGGTAAGACTGGTTGTCAGACTTTTGGGCTTCTGACGACTCGTAACGACTGTCAAAGATCCAAGAATGACATCCGGGACCAACGGCTTAACGTGCTTTCCGAAGCACGGGGGGGTCGTGGTATATTAAAATGGTCACCCATTCACGGACTGACCGCGGCAAACGCAGCTTAAACTGATCGATCGACCCGTGCGGCTGTTATTACATAAGCCACGAGCACCTCTCTAGTTATCTTGGATATTGTATAAAACAAATCCTAGATATATTTTATTTATATTGTCGATACAACGCAAGCATTCGATTAGCGCATATTTAATCTTTAAATTTCGCGGGCTACGCTGGCGCCCTCGCCTCATCGCGCTCTCGGCTTAAGTTGATAAGTTTAATGGTATAGATGACAATGGTATAGATTCACGAAGACGCGCCCCACTATTCTTTCTAATCGGTTACAGTACAGTAATCGGGTTTAGGGATAAGAGTGGGCGCGGCACCGTGGATGGCGCTATCTATAATCGTCATTAATCACAATCAAAATTTTCTAGGTAACTAATCTCTCTTGGCACCTTTTTTATGTTGAGGAATTGTCAAAAGAGGAGCTCGTGGCTAAGTTATACTAGCCGCACGGGTCGCTCCATCAGGTTAAGCTACGCTTGCCGGGGTTGGTCCGTTGATGGGTCTTGATCTTTACATAATTATCGAGACTCCTCTGTACCTCGGAAAGCACATTAAGCCGTTGGTTCCGCGTCGTCAAAAGCCCGAAAGTCTGACAACCAGTCTTACCAAGGGATATCGTAGCAGTAACTGGGTTGTGGAGGTCAGATAGGCAGTCGTTTCATGTAAAATACTGGTATTCAGCTGCATCCGGTTAAACTGGAAGTCGACCTCAACATGGTTGGGAAAAGGCTAGGCAGATATATATTTGTCAATTTAAAATCATTTTTATTCAGCAGGTTTCCGATATATCCTGCTATCAGGGAGTATCTATGCGAGTACGCGACTCGAGAAAAATGAGTCAATATTTGGGAAAGATTTTGACGTTTACAGAATCTGCTCATATTTGGTCGTTACTTGTAATTGATTGCACTTACTTAGTGTACTCATGCTGCAGCGTGGTGTTGTGGTACTGTATCGCGAGCCGCATGGCCTCCACCAGCGCCGCCATGTCCTTGCTGAGCACTTGGTGAGCCATCTCCACCTCTCTGAGGATTAAAATAACAAATTAATAAAGGATAATTATTAATAATTAATAACCAAGATTGAATATAATTAACTTATAAATCTCTATAGAACACCTTTTAAATATCGTTCTTAAGGAGCATCGTAAAAAAAAAAAAACGATATTGCATTGGCTATGGCCGTGTTGCCTTAAAACATCCTGTATTTTAACTGCATACTAAACTTTAATTCAGAATCATTACACAGTTTTATCTATTGCAGCTATCATTGTTTAACATTTTTGTCTTGTATGTATTTGTTTTTCGTTCTCAATAAACGGTTAAATTTTAATTTGATTAATAGTCTTAGATAATTATCAAGTTTTGGAAACAGCTCAATGCCGTGACAAAGTTCAAATGCATTGTAACAAAAATTATTTATTTTGCACCTTTTTATTACAAATGGTTAAAAATACAATAGACGATGTATATTTAGTAACTTAATCCGCTTAACTGTTCTTAAAGTGTCTGAGTCTGTAAGAAATCGACACGTGTTTCGCCTCTCAACGAGGCAACCTCAGGATGACGATTGACTTGTTGCGAACTCGAACACGAAGTGTTGCCACGACAAGAGCCGAACGCAAAGTAATTCGTCTAATATTGTATTTTATAATGGATTTTCGCATAGTCACGCCTGAGTCAATTAACTATACAAATGGTTACTCAAACATCAACCTAGACTACGTTAAAGTAGATAATGGAATGTAGATTATTATCTATGATTCTGAATTTGAATAGTGGGATATGATAAGCTGCATGTGTTACCTCTGCGCATGCTGCGGGAAGGGCACGACCACCTTGTCCACCGTGGCGCACAGCTCGCGCAGCTCGCTGCCGACGGCGCGCACGGCCGCCAGCACGCCGCCCGCGCCCGCACCGCCCGCCGCCGCGCCCGCCAGCCGCATGACGCAGCGCACCACGCCCGTGGTCGCGCAGTACACGGGGTCCGAGTTGCTGGAGCCGGTCTGGGGTTGGAAGGTGTGCTATGTAAGTTTGGGATGCTTGTGTTTACCTTTTTTTTATACCAGACAGACTTACATAAGTCTACCAGTCTGAGTTTACGTCTGGTTCTAGTTTAAGAAAATAAAAGAATACTTCTAGCTACATTTCAAATCGTTAAAATGAATATCAGTAAAATATGTGTTTAGAAAAAAAGGGATTGAAATTAAATGTATTTTTTTATAGTGTTTTAAATCCCTCCTTTGGAAAGCTCTAAAAGCTATGTCTACAAGAATCCTAATAAAAAACATTTTGTACAATATTATGCTTATGAAAGAAGAAAGAAAGAAAATATATTTATTTAAAACACAGACTAAAAAGCACACAATTTATACAGCAGATAAAAAAAAACAAACAAAAAGTGTAAAATGCGATATATGAAATTAGCAAGGGAGTGTGCCTCACGGCTGCGCTAAAAAGGCCCAGTTCAGCAAAAAATGCCAGACAACTGTAAGTGCCTGACGCTGATTTTCAACTGGACCTGTGCTGCTTCATATCTGCCTGTTTGTGTATTCAATACCTATTGTGACAGTTCAAACCAAGACAAGAAGACAGTCATTCAATTTTAACGGTCAGTGACGGTCGGTCAAGATTTATGATAAATGCTGAAAATTTTAAAACTTACCTTTTCTTCACTGGGCGGTCGTTCTTTAGATACAGTATTCGCTGGACTTGTTTCAGCAGAAGTTGCCGCTGTAAAACAGAGGTCAATGTTAAAAAAGTATTTATTACTCATATGAGCAATAATTATTTGGACAATCTAAAGCTGTATTCACACGTCTCGTGAAATGACGTTGTTAATACAATATTTACCTGACTGTGGTTGACTAGACGCTCTCGGTTCATTGGTACTGTCTGATTTCTGTTCGGTTCCCGGGTCAGACTCGGTCGATAGTTGCACGTTGGATAGACGCTTTTTCTGAAAGATCACACCATAATGTAGGTTTTTTTTTAATACCTACTTCTTAATCGTCATAATATAAAAACTTGTAAAGGTTCCAAACTGTAAAAAAAAATTGATTTACAAGCTACCGTTATGGCTACTACACACAATGCCGCCGCCGACAGTGCCGCGAATTGTTACCGGACAAGCCGCACAAAAGAGCCGCCATTCAAAGGAGTCCCGCTCGGCAAGAGCCGGCGGTCCGTACCGTCGGCACTGTGAGTGTGTAGTAGCCATAAGAGCAACTTGTAAATCAAAATTATTTACAAACTGGCAATCGTAGTAGGTACCTAAGGATTCTTCCGAATAGGAAAACCTTTATTATTTCTAATGTTTTTTTTTGCCCGTTTATTATTTTTTCAAACCATGCGTGCTAACTACGTGATTGGTTGTTGTTATTTGTGTCAAACAATCACTACATGTTTGAAATTGGAGGTTAATGAGTTGTTTATAAAATATACTTCTGTGGGTTAGTAGGTAGGTACTTACCAAGTTGTCTTCCTGCATCTGTAACCATCGTCTGTCTTCTTCACTCTGATGCTGTTGTCGCGCTAATTCGGCTAACAGGCGTCTTTCTACCGCTTGTTCACTGTCGCATTCCGGACTCTGTTGCATACGGAACAGGGATTATAATCGACTGCATTTATTTTATAAGAGCGTAACCAATAATAAATTTAATAAAAAGAGTTTGATCAATTAAAACTTTTCACAAAAAAATAAAAAATCTAATTGCTTTGAATAGTGCAATATAAAGCTTGAACGTGCATGAATGGGGCTTAATTACTATATTTTTTATAGAACTAACATTGCTGTTAGTAACATCGCCAATTTCCAAATTTTGTACAAATATTAACATGTTTTTAGTAAATAAAAGTAAAATGTTATAACCGTACCGAATAGTGTTTGAGAAATTTTGATAATTACAACCACAATGTTAGTTCATTTATGTTTTTAAATATCAAGGAAATCAGTTGTGAAAAAGCATACAATTATTTTTTCACAAAAGAATTCTAAAATAAAATAATAATTAAAAAATAAAATAAAAAACCGACACTCTACCGGAGAAACCCAAATGACACAAAAAATCTGAAAACAAAAAACAAACCAAAGACAAAAGAAAAAGGATTGCAAAGTAAAAAAAAACTTATTTATTTACACATACACCTCAATATTAGGGAATGGGATTGGATATTTACAACGTTTATGGAACTAATATTTGTATAAACTTGAGACCTACTCTCGTTCTATTTTTTTGAAACCTTATATAAACATTGATCAGTTATTCTGTTTGTCCAATCTCATGTAAATTTTTGTGATTGGTTGAGCAAAATATCAACAATCAATCAACAGATTATTTATTAAATGAATTAATAAATTAATTTTAATTTAATAAAACTAGATACGGATCTAAGAGGTCAATTCTAAATAAATTAAGATTTATTAAATAAAAATAAATTAAATAATTTTAATTTAATAACTTTTAATTTCTTTGGATTTGACCTCTTAGATCATTATTCAAGTCTAGCTTTATATAAAGATTATTTTTTGCCTCTCCTTATAATATTGAGTCAAATAAGTTTTGTTTTAATAACATCAAATTAACAAGTTGACACTTTAATTATGAAAGTTATAATCTTTGTTCGAAACTTCAGCAGTCTTATGAAGTTATGACATTGAGAGAATTTTTACTTCTTTGTAAAAAATATGAAAGATCTGGTTATATCAACTATATTATGTACTTATAATAAATGCCTACGGCCACTTTTATGCATCACTCTTCACGTTCCTAGTCATAACAAGCATGCATACTCTAATATCTACACACACATAATAATTACTAAATACTTTCGCCTTTATGGTGTTCATGTTCAATGCAAAACTTGACAGATTGAACTAAAAGAATATTCAATTAAAATAGCTTTCATTTTTGCAGTTCTAAATTAGAAATATAAGTAGGTACATTCCCCATAATTATCATTTAGATTTGTGATGTAATTTGTGATAGACAATAAAATGATTATAATAAAAATAATAAATTTTAATTAAAAGTTTTTTTATTTTTAAATGCTAATTATTTTAGCATGATCCATCTCAATTTGTTTTGCATTTACCCATAACACCAATAACATGCCTACCAAAAGTTAAAAAAAATCTACGCGATCAATCCATTCACCTGCACAGGCTGTGCCACACCATGAACGTGCGACACTCCGGTCGACACTCCTTGCACGGCGCCGTGAACCGGCATCACGCCGTGTCCGGCACCGGACGGCCCGGACACGGCAGGAGCCGGCGCTACGGCCGAAACCACGGCCGGCTGACACTCCATCCGTGAAGCGAAGATGACGGTCGCATCGGCCGGCTGTACCATCGCCGGACGGTACGCCGGACCTGCAAGCTGTGGCGCTTGCGAACTCGCCACCTGAGCCCTATACATCATAGGCTGCGCTCCCGACACGCTCTGCGTATATATCTGCTGACCTCCATACGACATTGGAGGGACAACGCCCATCGGTTGTGACGCAAAACCTTGGGCCGATTGGAAGGGTTGTGGGCTTGCAGAGCGGAGAAAGCCAGCTGGGACTTTCGATGGCCGCGCCTGTCCAGGGGAGTATGGAACTCCTTGGACAACTCCAACTGGGACGCCATAAGCTGATGAGGGATGAGAGGCCGCCATACTACTCTCTCGTCTATACTGCGGTCGCGCCATGGCTCTCTGCGCCGCTATTGCCACGCAACTCTTCACATTATCCCCACCAAAATCGTAAATCTCTTCCACCAAAGCTGGTTCAGGTTGTGTGCGCATTTTATTCATCACACTGGCTGCTAATTGAGCGTTCAAAGCTCCTTGGACAGCGAACTGCCCAACATCTTGATCTCTTCGAGTCCTAGGGGGAGGAGACGCGGGGACCGAATGCTGACGAGTGAACGGGGCAATCGGGACCGGTGAACCGCGATGGGATATACTTCCTCTAGCATTACGTTCTAACGAACCCATACGAATCGGAGCTCTTTCGGCACTGGACAAAGCGCCTCTAGTATTCCTTTCTAAAGACCGAACGCGGCTAGCATAAGACTCGGGCACTTCGGGCTCAACGGCCGGGGAAGGCGATGACGTCTCGCGCGGGGAGACAGGAATATTCTGACAAAGATTATCACAACTTTCCCTCGCACCTACTACCACTGTCAAGGTCTCATCGGGGGGTTCAGAAGGGGTGGGGGCGGGGACTATAGGATCTAGTTTCTGTAAGCTAGCAGCAGGAATGGGAGCGGTTTGGAGAGGAATGTCAATTTTCTCGTCAGGTCTAGGGTGTATGATCTTGTCAACCATGTCGTGGGTTTCCGGTAGGGTCTCGGCGAAGTCTACGGAGACTGTGTTGAATACCGAGGCGGGCGTGGTGTAGGCCTGCGGGTGGATGGCCCGCGCCTGGTTCTCCCGCAGGAGGTGCGCCAGGACGAGTGGGTTCTGGGCCACGATGTAGGTTTGGGCCGCGTTGCCGCCGGCTGGCTGGGTTGTTGTGTCGCTTACTGTTGACAAAGAAGTCGCTATTTTAAGACGTGTCTTATTTTATCACAATTTTTCAGTTTTATTATAGTTTAGGAAGCAGGTTACTATGCTAAAACATGGCTGTTCAACAACTAGCTTGAAGTTACTAGGTATAGGGAATTTATGTTTTTTTTTTTTAAGAACTTCGGTCAGACTTTAATAGTAAATGGTCTATGAAGCAATGTACCTCATCCTATTATCGGGTCATATTTTGACCTCTTAATCAAAATGAATATGTCAAAATGTGATAGATTAAAATATATAAATTCATATATAGTCATTGTAATTTAGCATGGCAATATCGGTCATTGACCCAAATGAAAAATCTGTCAGTATATTTAGTGACAGATTCTAGCATTATTCATTTAAAAAACATTGCCATGCTAAAACGCAACAAATGTAGACCATGATGCCTACACTTCTGAGGAAAATTAAGCTGCTCCCTTTCACACTTTTAAAATCTATCTAATCAATTGACCTGCAATATTGTTGGAAGGTCGCTGCGGCTTGGGCGGCGGCTCGTCGCTGAAGGACGCGGCCGCCACGCGCCTGTTCTCTCTCCTCATCGTCTCCCACGCAGAGCTGCGCTCCTCTTGCAGGATCTCGCTGTAATACAAGACAACATTGTAACACAAATATTAACCTTTGGCTGCATCTATCGTGACAGAGCAATGCGTGCCGAAGCTTCGTATGATTTACTCGCTAAAAAGTTATCGCGCTGATGCGGTGGTTATATTACACCCGGGCGACAAGTGCTACGCAGCACGAACTATCGCAACGATAACGGATAATAGTTGGTCACACCTGCCTGTAGCGTATCACTGTGCAAAGCTTCGTCACGATAGACGCAGATTCGGTTACACTTCACATGCAATGCATTGTGTATAGAGAGTAAATAAGAATTACAAGAGCAGTAGTGGTTAGTGGAAACGGCATCGACTTTTCGAGTTGCACGTCGTGGGTTCGAACCCAGACAGGCACTTTACCTTATGTTAATTATTTCATCACCACTACTCTCAAAACGGTGAAAGAAAACATCGTCAGGAAACCGGCATGTCCTAGAATCGAAAATTCGTTTGCAAGTGACATCTACCAACCCGCACTGTGCCCACGAGGTGGATTATAGCCCACTCCCTCTCGAAGAGAGGCCTTAATCCCAGCAGTGAGAACATTATAGGCTGATTATGATTAAAAGAGCCTTGTTGGCAACCGCCACCAACCTGGCTAACATTTTGAGTGCAATAGTGCAAAGCAATAATATGTCATGCAACTACAGTCACAAGAGAATGCAGTTTATAGAATTCGTTCCTGAGACCAGTCAGTTGGACATGTAATAATAAGTATCAAATGCAAAACACGTATTCGTTAGTATGAAAATGACAAGTGTCAAGATCGCATTGGATCTTCAGGTGGCAAAATTCTAGAACATTCTAGATCAAAATACTCACAAGAGCGTCTCCTTCAGCTGGTGCGCGGCCGGGCGCTGGCTGGGCTCGTAGGCCCAGCAGCGCGACATGACGGAGTACAGGCGCGGCGGGCAGTGCGGAGGCAGCTGGAGACGCTCTCCGTTCTCCAGCTTGCCGATGACGTCATTGTTCTTCACGCCGCTGAATGGTTTTACGCCCAGCATTAGGATTTCCCACATGCAGACGCCTGTGGAGGGAAAATTAGTTATTATAAATGGTAAGGGCTACTAGAGGTCTTTGTAGAAACTCTTATATATTATAAGTCCTCACACATTATGCATACTTCACAGATAAGCATTTAGGCCATAATAGTCTAAGATCCCCTCCATAGAACGACCTTCACTGAGCTGGTTAATGAATGGAAGGTATTTTTTAGACAACCCATTTGCAATATATTTATTGACATATTTAATTGAATATAAAATACTTTTCATCCATTATCCAGCTCGGTGAAGGTCGTTCTATGGCGGGATCCTATACTATAACGGTATTATTCATAAAAAAATATCGAACATCTAAACACTTGCTAGATGGTTAGAAGACTGATTTACAAAAAGTGTTCGATTACTAGCTGCGCCCCGCTGTTTCTCGATCCCGTGAAAAAGTCGGGATAATTATATGAAACAAAATACTTGAAAAGACCAAACAAAAAAAAAATACCAACAAAATAAAATAAAGTTTTACTAATATTTTTGCACAATTTCCGCGAAGTTAGATTCTGTTTTTATAGAAATAATGAAACAAGAAAGCAAAACGTACAGACGCCAGCAGATCAAGTTACTACAAACTGTCAAATTTATTTAATAGATTTTCAACTTTATCGCTAAAGAATAAGGTTCAATGTTGATTGGGAAAATTTGACAGATTAGAGTAGGTTGATGTGCTGGCTTCTATACAACCTCAGAAAAAAAAAAGTATGTAGGTACTCAAACTTTTTACAGACAAATTAATGTTATAACTAGCGACGAATAATGAGAGTCAAAATGGCGGGTGTACCATAGCGAATCAAATTATATCAATTACCAAACAAATGTACCTAAAATGTACTATTTAGTACCTAGCTCCAAAAAATCTGTACCTCCTTCAGAACGAAATTATTTCGAAATTAAGGTACACCCGCCATATTGACATCAAGATGGCGGGTGTACTATAATATTTTATTATTTAACCATTACTCATAAAATGTAATTACACAAAAAAATTGTACCTAAAATGTACCTCAAGTAAATAGAAACACACACTTGATCAGTGGGATAGTTCCTGAGAAATGAAACAACCGTGTCTTGTGTATAAGAAAACACGATAATTATCATAATATATTGATATAGTTATACAGGGTGTGATAACAAGACCCTTAAAAAGCCGTCAACCAAGCTTCAACATTTATTATAATCGATAAATAAAGTGCTTTAGGCGATATTTGTTATTGAAGTTCACTAGATATTATTGAAAATATTTCACTACACGGTGAAGGTAAATCATTAATCGATGAATTCAGAATTCGATGGGAAATGTTGTTTGTATTTACAAAAAACTTTTCTGTTCGTCAACAACATTTTTTTTCCGCAACATTCTATATGATCGGAATGAAAATTAATTACATTAATGATAATAAAGTTATCTGCGTATTGTAAACTATGAAGCTCGTATGATTAATCAGGAAATAGAGTGCAAATTAGTGTCCGACCGAAACAGGAATTTCTACCGAAACCGAATCTTCGGTATCTGTCTCAGTTTCGGCCGAAACCGAACCTTTTTTACCCGACAGCCCTAGAAGGAGAGTAATGTTTTTCGAGAGTATGTATGTATGTATGTATGCATGTATGTTTGTATGTATGTATGTATGTATGTCTATTTATTTGGCGCGCTCTGTAGCCTAAACGGCTTGATGGATTTTAACATAGGAGGTGTCGTTAGATTCGTCTTAATCGTAGAAGTGACATAGGCTATATAGTATTTATGTGTTGCATCTGCAAATACAAAAAAAGGGAGGGGAAGGTTTTTTTTAAAATAAATTACAACAATATTGGTATCAAATAAAAGCTGGTAATGAGTCAATTCCAAATTATGATTATATTAATAAAACGGCGGAGACAATAATAATATAACAATAATAACCGGAAATATGGTGTACCTAACTTTTGTTTGTCCCCGCCTGCGATACCAAAATTCGATAGATTATAATGCTTGTTTTTCTCTTTTCAGTTATGTGTTTTTGCAGTCGGGTTTTTTGTTTTTTGAATAATTTTCTTTTTAGACATGTTAAAAATCTATTGTTTACTGAAATTTGGCTTATTTCTTACACTTATACAGAAAGTTAACACGAGTTAATAAAAAACAATAATTTAATTTAAAATGTGAAAAAAAAACACATATTGTTGCTATAAAACAAATAAAAATTACAGAACGTGTTAACTACTTGTAGAAACAAAAATTGACAATAATCAACAGTTACTTAAAGAAACATATTACAATAAGGGCACAAGGGGCCCGTGCCCAGGGCCCCGCATCACACGGGGGCCCCGGAAGCGCGGAATATTCGTTTACTTGATGATTAGTAATGATTACCAATTGTAGTGGAGAGATCTCGTAGGAACGACATTTTTAAAAGAACGACAAATTTGTCAATTATGTCCTTTTATCGTGATATCATCAAAAAAATTACTGAGGATATTTACAATAGAAGTTTTTGCAGACCAAATCCCGAAAGAAACCATTGCAACATTTTATTTAATAACGTACCTATCTAAATACCTTACCCATAGTAAATATAAAATCATAACAGAAAAATGTTTTTTGTCAATTACTTTTTTTACTTTCCAAGGGCAAACAAGAATTTGGGGCTCCCAAATTCTTGTTTGCCCAGGGGCTTGCCATAAGACGGCCTTGCAGGTACACCCTCATTTCGCACGTTATATTTAAATCCCATGTAATAGGGGGCGAGCCTATATTGCCACCAACCGGGCAAAAATCCATGCAGACTCCGGGCTGCTACTGAGAAATGCCAAATAGAAAAACCCAATAACACTGCCCAACCCGGGTATCGAACCCAAAACCTCGTGCTCAGCAATAGCGCTTGCGAAACTACACCAACGAGGCAGTTAAAAACGAAGGACCTCATTAATTGAGTATTTTAATTGCGTTTACACAACAATCTAATTACACGTGTTAAATGAAAAAAAAACAGTATCTGATGTGGCAAAAAAAGTTTTTTTATGTTACTGTTGTAAAACAAACAAAATTATAATAAAAATGAACAAACATATGTTACAGCTAACATGTTTGTTAATTTTTATATTTTTTTCTTAGAACAATTTGTCAATAATCAACACTTATCTACATTATAATTGAGTCAGCCTAACGACAAACCCGAAACTGATCACGAAACTAGATTTTTTTGCCGAAACTTGCCGGAACCGAAACCGAACCTTCGGTCGGACACTAGTGCAAATTGCTAATTATGTATCAACTACCCGCAACATACTTTATCATGAATGTGCATTTACAAAGCTAGTTCCGGACGGTTGCTAGTAACTTATTAGTATAATAATTATTCGTGTGCATATAATAATTCTTAATTAAAAAATGTCCTTTAAATATAAATGTATACGTATAAAGGGTAAATGTAACAAGACCCTTAACGACCCTTCTAGTTACGGAGATATTGGGAGTCAAAGTTCCAACTATTTCAAATTGTTATTTTTTTCATACATGTTTTTAACGTAAGATTTTTACTATAAACACTTCTATAACCCCCATACTATTAAATCCATCCATCAGCACGATGTTTTGAGTGCGTTACATTGAGTCCTACCGCACAACGTGATTTATCACCCCCCCCCCCCCCCTCCCCACAAAAAAAGTAGTTTCCCAGCAATAATTTTTGCGTAAAGTTACTTAGTTTGATGTACATAATGCTTGGTTGACGACTTCGTTGAGAGTCTTGTCACACCCTGTATAACTATATCAATAATCATGATAATTATCGTGTTTTCTTATACACAAGACACGGTTGTTTCATTTCTCAGGAACTATCCCACTGATCAAATATGTGTTTCTATTTACTTGAGGTACATTTTAGGTACAATTTTTTAGTGTAATTATATTTTATGAGTAATGGTTAAATAATAAAATATTATAGTACACCCGCCATCTTGATGTCAATATGGCGGGTGTACCTTAATTTCGAAATAATTTCATTCTGAAGGAGGTACAGATTTTTTGGAGTTAGGTACTAAATAGTACATTTTAAGTACATTTGTTTGGTAATTGGTATAATTTAATTCGCTATGGTACACCCGCCATTTTGACTCTCATGACGAATACAATAAATAAATGCATCGGTTCAGAGATACATACCAAACATCCACACATCAGAAGCTGAGGTAAACCTCCTGAAGTTGATGGACTCTGGCGCCATCCACTTGATGGGCAGTTTGCCCCGAGACGCCTTGTAGTACGACTTGTCTTCCACCATCTTTGATAAGCCGAAGTCTGCCAACTAAGGTTATAGAAGAAAATTACAACTTAGAAAGGTGACTTTACAATTTAAAGCGTATTTGTTACAAATCAAACTTTTTGAAATTAGAATCTGATATTTTGGAAAAAAAACTCAATGTAATGTGATAAAGTTCAAATTCCATCGCACCCAAAAAGTCTTTAGGACCTTTTTATTACTATTTTATGGTCATCCAAAAATCAACTTGAACAATAATAGAGTTGAGTAAGTGGCAATGGAATGTAAATTATCTGAGACTAGCTTTTGCCTGCGACTTCGTCCGCGTTCCTTCGCATCGCCAGGCTCAAATAATGACTTTTACAGATAAATTTTTGACACCTTGTGTTACATTATTGCATTTTTTGCAGGGATCTCTAATTATTTTGAAAAATAAAATACGCCCATGTTACTCGCTGCAAATTTAGCTTTCTATAGGTGAATGAATTTTTAAATCGGTTAAGTATTTCTTGAGTTTATCCCTTAGAAACACAAAATGCCTCTTTATAAAATTACTTTAGGTAGTTTAGATTATGAATTCAATTGTGCCTATGGATAATTTTCTGTTAATATATTGTTAAGAAAATTTAATCTTCGCTGTTTAAGTAATTTTCAATGATCATCAATTTCAGTTTTAAGCATCTCGAGAAACCCTGGCCAAAACACATTCATGTTACATATTCAGCGATTATTTATAGTTTAGGAGCTAGATTGTTTTATCTAAACGTTGACTAACCTTAACACAAGTAGGAGTGGAGACCAGCACATTCCTGGCGGCGATATCTCTGTGAACGAACTTCTTGCTCTCGAGGTAACTCAGCGCCGTCGACAGCTGGTAGATGTACTGGACTAGCGTGCAGGTTTCTAGTCTGGAACAATAAATAGACATATATAAACAAGAACCAACTATATTTTCTTGTATTTCTAAAATAAAAATACATAATTCTGGAGACGCTCTGTTACGGCTTTAGGGTTTAGTTTGGATGCCAGTTTAAAAAATTATAAAAATTAATTTTTATTTGCGACAAAAATATAGCATCGCAGCATTGGCAATATATTTACTACTCGTCCTTTCTAATAAAAATACATAGAAAAAAGATTATAGCCCATATATACTTTATAGTCTTTTAGTTTAGCAAATAAACAAAAAACATAAAAAGCTGAGTCTGGTGGCTGTGACTAACCTGTGTGCATTCTGTTGCAGATAGGCCCTCATCTCGCCGAGCGTGGCGAGCTCCATCACTATCCAGATAGGCGGCGAGCTGCACACGCCCACCAGCCCGATGATGTGCGGGTGCGAGAACTGCTGCATTATGTCTGGAATAAAAATAGAGCAGATAAAAAATATTATTATTTTGTTTTTTATCTAAACGGCCTGTAATTCCCTAAGAGTTAAGCAGAGGTGAACCTATAGTACACACGGGTACACATCAAGCTATACATTTTCAGTATAAGCTGACCTCGCATTGTACGGAAATCCTATACAATGCGAGATCAGCATAAACTGGAAATGTATATAGCTTGATGTGTAGCCGTGTGTACATCCACACATTTCGCCAGTTATGTCTAAGTCCCATGTAATAGGGGGCGAGCCTATTGCCATCAACCGGGCACAAATCCAGCCTCCGGGCTGCTACTGAGAAATTCCTGATGGGCAATTCCCGTAATTTTTAAGAACGTTAGCATTCGCATCTCATTCTCAATCTGTCAAAAATACAATCAATTTACCAAAATTTTTTACAAGTTTGACAGATTGCGACTTGAATGTGAACGTACGAGAATTGGCCTTCAGATGATTTTATTCTTCTTCGGTTGAAACTTTTTATTAATACTCTTTTAGGGGTATGAGGAACAGGGTGTAAAGTTCACTCATCCACCATAGAAAAGGGAGGATCCTCCAACCAGACGGTTGTTATGTCTGGCGGGCAACTGCCCATATGTTGATTTCGGATAGTCTTATCTATGTTTTTCGCTCGGTAAACTCTAACTGCGCGATGCAGGAATTGTGTGACGTCATTTCTTTACTGCGTAGTTCGTATGTCGCGGTGTAACCGCTATATCACTCCCCTCCGGAGACCGGAGGTCGATAGTGGGCTGAGTCTTGGATCTTGCGATGCTTCACAGTGCCAGCTGTGGTTCCAGTGAGTCGGAACCGGGTGCCGCATAGACCATAGTTCACGGTGAGTCGGAACTGTCTGCGGTGATTCCCCAGTGAGTCGGGGTGGCGCTGCGTCGTCATCCAGTGAGTCGGATGTGGTACAGCGCCGGGTTGTGGCTGAGGGTGATGACCAGAAATGCGCGTTCGCTGCATGCTGGTGGTCAGGATACCCGTTAAAGCCGTGGGTGCTGGCTGGCTGTGCGACTTGCCTCACGAAAGCTTGCGGGAGTGATGATGATGACGTCACGCTGAAGTTGTTGCACGAAGGCTGCGTTGACGTTCATACTTGGGGTCACCAATTTAGGGGTATGAGGAACAGGGTGTAAAGTTCACTCATCCCCCATAGAAAAGGGAGGATCCTCCAACCAGACGGGTTGTTATGTCTGGCGGGCAACTGCCCATTAGTTGATTTCGGATAGTCTTATCTATGTTTTTCGCTCGGTAAACTCTAACTGCGCGATGCAGGAATTGTGTGACGTCATTTCTTTACTGCGTAGTTCGTATGTCGCGGTGTAACCGCTACACTCTAATTATAAGTTCACATTGTGTCGTGGAATGCAATAAATAATATTGAGTATCTACACAAATTAGTTTTTTTATAAGCTCCTAATTTCCCAATGATGCTGAATGTTGCCGACAGATTGATAGGCAGCCGTATTCCGTTTTCCCGACTTTCTCGATAATAGACTGTACTGACGGACTATTATGTAAACTCACTACAGAATCTAAGTCTAGTAATAATTGATAACTTTGTTAGAGGATAACCGTAGTTACTTACAAGCTTCCTCGAGGAACTTCTCCGCGGTGTCGAGGTCGGCGTCCATCTTGCACGTCTTGACGGCCACGGGCAGCACGGGCAGCACGGCCTCGCGCGCCGCGCCCGCCGGCAGCTGGCTGCGCAGCGCCGGGTGCGTCGCCGACGTCACCTTGCACGTGCCTGGGAGGGACATACGATGTTATTCATTAAATACCAGCATGGAAAATAAATAGAGACGAAACTGAGGGTATTATAATGACCTTGAAGCTGTAAAGAACAGCGCAGTTTTAATGCGTACAGAGTAGGTAATATTGTTAAACATTTAAAGGGGTGCAATAATCAAAAATGATCAAATTTAACTATGCAAACAAATCTGAAATATCGAAATACGTTTTGATCGGGTATTTTTTACAAGTCTGCGTTACCTTTATGCACATCTCCAAATTGTCCTTCGCCAATAATGCCGGTCAGTTCTATTTGATTTCGTACTAACTCGTAATCTCGTACTGAAACAAAGAGGTTCATTTAAATATTAAAAAAAAAACATGCGTGGCAGTCTTTGGGGACTGCCGATAGAAGTGAAAACTAAGTAACTTGTGAATTATGATAGTATACACAGTACACATTATAGCTCATGGGAAGCATGCGGTGACGATGACGCGAGTTCCATGATTTTTGTTCACCCAAAAAATTCTCAACGCACCTAAAGGAGTTTTCACTTCAAAAAATAATTTGACAAATTGTAACCATCTATTTTCTGCGCTCTGCTTGATAGTAAGATATGACTCAGAGAGAGAGAGAGGGTACCTACTGTTGATTTCATACAAAGGTATTTCTCAATAAATAAATAGTTTCATATTTACAAAACACACATACTTACGTAATTATCATATTGGCAAATTTTCGAGTCCAGAGTGATAATTTTCATGGAAAAATATACGAAATGGAAAAAGAAAAAAAGAAAGGAAAAGAAAAAGAAAAGAAAAAAAAGGAAAGGAAAGGTGAAAGATACAATTTTAAAGCGTTAGAAGATTTAAGGAGAAGGTATAAATGAGCGATAAAAATTTCGAGAAAAACATCTATAATGTCTTACCAGCGGGTGTAGAGTAATCAGCATCATCATCGACAATCTCCGCATAGTCTTCAGACAGTAGCGTCGCTGTATTCGCCTCCCACGAACTCGTCTTGCCTTCAGAAGAACTACTGCTCATCTCCGCTGCCAAAGTTAATGTAATTTACAGAAATGGACACACAATGGTAGCATAGTTCGTAGGTATTTCAATTGATATAGTAATTCGTTGTTTAGTAAATAAAGTTTGAGTATTGAATAATTGTATGACGATGTGTTTATGTCTTTCTTCTTTGTGATTGTGTTTTACAATAAAAAGAAAGGACTTTAAAAACTCGACTTCAAAAACTTCTAGTTGGTGACTATATTCCATTTGAAATAAGATTAGACATTTAAACAAGCCTTTTTTACAGTCCGTTCAACCGATTTTGGCTTCTATACCGTAGGCTTAAGGATGCATTAAAAGCAAAAAAGTGGTTACAATACTAACTGTTAACTGCAGCTACCATTTGTCATGCCACCAACGCAATAGAAGTCAAAATCTTTTGAATGGACTGTAAAAAAGCTTTATTTAAATTTCTAATCTTATTTCAAATTGAGTATAGAAGATAATAATTTATTGAAACAAAACTATTTCTGAGGTTGAGATTCCCATTTGGTTACTTACTTTTACATTGACAATTGAGCTGTTTCCATACGGTTGCTTGTAAGAAATTTTAATCAAGTTAATCAACTAGAAAAATATTACTGAACTCTTATATTCCTAACAACTTATACGGACTTTGAGTTCTAGAGTTCGCGCAAAAGGCTGCTCCGCTTGACTGTTCAAGTGCACATCAGATGGGCATAACAATTAAAATTCTATTGTGTCTCGTTAGTGACAGCTGAAGGTATAACATTTTTTAGGAATCAAACGGTGACGTGAGGCGAGTGAGAGAACATGCGCGAAATTTGCAGAGCCTATGTTCAGACCTGGCAAGTTATATCGCGCGCACTGTAGTTAATAGCAGTGTTATACTTACTTGTTCGATTCCATAAAGATGTTGGTGACTCTGTGACCAGTCTACAGTAACCGTCTACTAAATCAGCTAGGCTTTCTGCAGCCTGCAACGGACAAAAGTCAATTGTTATAAAAAAATGTGATTGTGAAAAAACGAGCGAACCTTACAGTAGTCGAATATGATGTATAACATCTGAAATCTTGGCTGGCGTATATATGATATAAACAATATTAATCAGCTTCATCGACATCGTTATCGCCAAGGTCTTCGCCATCGTCATCACCATCATGATCATCATCATCAACATCAACCGGTTTCAACCTCTCGGAAAATGGGTTGGTACCTTCTGACGGCCAACTCTAGCACCGCGCGCGCTTATTGGTCAAATGAAATAGCGCGCGCTTGGGTTTCCTGTACCAAACTTCCGTCCCTTTTCACGAAATGACTCTCACAGATTGCAGGAAAGCGAAATGAAAGACGTCATACATTAAAAAAAAATTGTAAATCTAGTTTTTATCATTCGGAAGGTTAACTGATCCTTTAGTAATAATAGAACAATAATGTCAATCTTTTTGTCACAGCAGAAACAGCCAATTTAAATTTTCATAAGTTAGTTAGGCATTGTTCTGGCATAAATCTTTGATAAATAGCTCCAAGGCACTTCGTTTATAATAACTTCGAGAAAATTCAACAATAGGGACAGTTCTGCTCACCTCAACACTGCTGCACGTAATGGTAAGCGTTTCTGTGGTGCCCTTCACTCGTAACTGTAGTGCTGCTTTCCCGCATGACCCGCTCTGAAATTAATAAAATTAATGTGAATATCTGGGCAATGGATTAGAAGACCTTGGTACCTATCTTTTAAAACATCCAACATTATGTACTTATAAACATGATTAAATTCCAACTTGCTTAAAAAAAAAACATTCTTCAAGATTAGTGCAGACCACAGCAGAGAAGACATTGAAAATAAACCGTATTAGAAAGAAAGAAAGAAAGAAAATAAATTTATTTGACTCAGGCTAAGGCACACAATATTCACACAAAAAAAAATCAAATACAAAATAACAATAGTACCGTGTGCCTCCCGGCTGCGCCAAATAGGCCCAGTTCAGCATAAATGCCAGACAACTAGTGTCTGACGCTGGTTTTCAACTGAACCTTATGTTAGGAGGATGTCCTACGGACAACCCTGTTCGTGTCCGTCCCTGTCCTGTCCGTGTCCTTTATTATCAGAATCATAAAGTGCAACGTTACCGGAAACGCCCGAGGAGCAGTAAAGCTGGTTTCACAGCTGTCCGGACGGAACGGAGACACACGTGAGGCGCTAGAACATTGTTTCACAGCGACGCGGATTGGTCCGTACGCGACCTGCTCCTGGTAGAGCCCGTACAACGCATCGCACTACTCCCTCGTTTCAGAGCACTGCGGACGCTGCCCGTACGGGTCTCCTGTGTACGGACGGCCCGTACGGGTCACCCAAACAGGTGTGAAACCAGCCTAATTGTCATAGTTTTCAGTTGCAAAAGTAACCAAGCAAGAACCATGCCACTGTTTGATGTCTGCGTCATTTTCTCAACTTTGTCCTTTATGATACTAATAATAAAGTGCACTTTTCGATGCTTACACTAATTCTCCATGAAACCTAGTGTATTTGCTTGTTAAGTACCTGTGTTTGTGACTGTTGCGTGCAGTTGGACTTGAGCGTCTGCACGGCGACGATGTCACAGAACGACGCGATCTTCGTGTAGGTGGGAGGCTCGCCCGCCTTGTGGGACACGTACGATATATCTGGAAAAAAATTAAGTACTTTTGTGAGCAAAATTCATTATTATTACTTCAGTGCAGTGTTGGTCATTATTGGTTACTGTGCGAAAAAGGATAACACTATAGCTCCATTTCTTTCTTGAATTGGGTGGCAAACCACCTGATAGTACGTTGTCTCCGCCTCCTATGAACATCTGCAGGTTCTGAGTTCCATCGAACAGAGCTGAAACGACTGTCAGTAATACAACTAGAATACATTAATAATAATAATAATAACCCCACCGCCGTATCTCTACGTTGCCGTCGTGGTGGGGCTTGCGCGCTCCAAACTCTAGGTCTGTGCCGGTAGAGTTTACTTTGCCGGAACAGGTCTAGAATGAGGAGCCAGACCAAGAGAGATACAGAAAACCGCAGGGCAGCATGTGGCGAGCTGTTGGGCAGTAGCGACCCCACGGATCCTATCTCCCGGGAGAAATCTTGTTCCTCATCTCTGGCTTGCCTTTATTGGCCGGCTGGAGTGAACACTGACGAGGAACAGAGCTTTCAATTTGCCGGCTTGAGTGGAGATTCGCAAGAGCAAATGTGCTCGGAGGAAGGAAGTATTCCAGTAAGATGCTGGTAGGGATCTTGACCGTACTTCCGGGATTGTCCTGATAGCCGTGGAATACCGCTCCACTCCTCATAAGCACCTCAGGACATGTTGCCCCCTTGTCGTTACGACACTTTGTGCAAGCGACCGTTTTCGGGGGCCCATTATTGAGTGTGCAAGTCACCCCCTGCCATTTTATCCGTGTATATATAAAACATTGATCAGGCAGGGGCCATAGTCCTTCCATAGTTCCAGGTCACCAGTCAACTTTAGCCACCCAAACCCATAGTCCATTAAATTTGTTTCCATTTCCTGCAATAGTCCTACACCAACCGGGGATTGTCCTTGGGTGCACTTGCATAGTGCATACAGGGATAATCGTCGGTTGGTGCCTCATTCCATTTAAAATTGTCCAAGGGGCCTCTGCGAGTTGGCTTCGGCCCCTCGTACGCCTTTTAAAGGACCGGGACCCCATGGTCCCGAAAATAGTTAAAATCTAAAAATAATAATACTAATGCCACAGGTCGCGGTGCAACTACAAAATTCACCCAGTGCTCCACCGCGACCCGACCACGTTGGTGAAGAGGATGATGACGGGGTTATATCCGTGAGCTCCCAATGCAATACACAACTGAGGAGCGCTTTGGAGGATGCTTTCCGGGAGCACCGCTCCACTCCACCTGGACTTAGGCCACGTTTACCTCGTTTGCCCATGCACAAGAAAAACAAGGCGCTGGTGTGTACTCTAGACTCGCTGCTGTCAAATTGTTTTGATGGCAGCAAAGACCTCGCTGATACCCACTCGATCTTGTACTGTGCAGCTGTAGCGGCATGTCGTGTAGCTCATGTTAAATTTCCCAACAGTGACAGAGCTCCACGACCAAAACCAGCCGTACCAGCTTGGCAGTGCAGGATTGAGCGTCGTATCGGTGAGGCTAGAGTACTCATCGGCAAGCTAATCTGCTTCAGGGAGGGCAACACTCGCCCTAGAGTGATGCGCTTTGTGAGGCGGGCGTTCTCGGGGACTGATATTAGTTCTCGAGATTATTTGACCCGCGTCACAGAACGTATCGACTTCCTGAAGCAGAAGATCTATGCATGGGCAAACCGTATTCGACGGTACAGGCGGAGAGTGGAGCGGTACACTCAGAACCGCACATTCCAGAGCGATGAAAGGTGGGTCTACAGGACTTGGGAGCGACCGGATCAAGGTGCGATTGACACGCCCCTGCCGGATGATGACGCCATGTGCTCGTTCTGGCGAAGCATCTGGTCGGTGCCTGTCAACCACACCGAAGGTGATTGGACTAGGGAGATCGAACGGGCGTGCGAGGAAATACCAGAAATGGGGGCACTTACCATCAGCCCCCAAGATGTAGCTCGTGCAGTCCGTCCGTTGCCTAACTGGAAATCCCCAGGGCCGGACGGGCTGCACAACTTTTGGATAAAATGGTTCCAAAGGTCGCACGCCCGATTGGCATCCCAGTTCCAGTCAGCCTTAGAGTCAGGGTCGCTGCCCCAGTTCCTAACGACAGGAATAACCCACCTGCTCCATAAATCAGGTAGTACTGCGGAACCCAAAAATTATAGACCGATCACTTGTTTACCGACGGTCTATAAAGTTTTTACATCCGTTTTGAGAGCCAAAATTAACAACCATAATAATAATAATAATAACCCCACCGCTGTATCTCTACGTTGACGTCGTGGTGGGGCTTGCGTGCTCCAATGAACCCTAGGTCTGTGCCGGTAAAGTTTACTTTGCCGAGACAGATCTAGGGTGAGGGGCCAGACCAAAAGAGATACAATCCAAGCCAAGGTCGCACATGCCGAGGGCTGCATGGCTAGGAGAGAGCGCTAGTCGTTAGTGTGCCAACTCTGGATACTAGGGGACCTCCAGTTTTATTTACCCTTGCCACAGTGAACGCAGGGCTCTGCTGTGGTCGACTTTTTGTGTCCCTAGCTTCTCGTGGGAATAATCATGATAACAAGATCTAAAACAAAACAACTAATTCAGGCAACTAAGCCTTCAGCAGATGATGAAACATCACCGGTTTCAGCATCATCCTCTCCGAGGTCCATCTTTTCATCAATCGTATCATCACCACCTTCATATTTATCACGCTCATTAAGATCATCATCATCTTCACCGATGTCAGTAGACGTTGTGTCGGAGGCTACTACTGCCATAAACCCTTCACCCGCTACTGTCACAACCAATACGCGTAAAAAATGGAGCGAAGACATGAACCAATTCATTTGGCGTACGTATTTAATTATCACCAATTTAGAAACTGAAACTAATTCATATCTTACATCATTACACGAACAATTCATTAACAAATTTCCGCAAATGAATGTCTCGAAGCAAAGAGTTGGAGACCAGCGAAGAGCAATAGTTCACAATAAATTACTTTCGGTCACTACACTTGATAAAATTAGATTAGAAGTAAGCAGAAAACTACAAACAGACACCACTAACTTAGATACACACACCCACACACCGGCGCAGTTAAATACAGATCAATGCAACACACATTTACAATCGGAACCAAAACGTAGAATGAGGTGGTCAAATGAAATGAACGAAACTCTAATAAAATCCTATTTCATCGCTACGAAAATGGAAACAGATATGACTGTCTGGAGGAAAAAATTAAGAGAAATGTTCATTGAGTTCTATCCACAATTGTCACATCTATCAGAGCAGAGAATATCAGATCAAAAAAGGGTTGTTCTAAATAATAAAATGATATCAGATGAACGACTTCAAGACCTAAAAACGTATGCAGAGAATACGATTAACCAACCGAATCGTTATAGGCAATTAGAACATCACAATTCACTTATAGTTGCAGACAATAGCCCAACACAAGCATCCTCAAATAATAACACAGAAACTGCACACGTTAATAATCAAGCACATACACAAGAAACCGAAGTAGGGACCGAGCCCAATTTCTTGAATAGCATTAACGTTGGAGCCTTGACCACCAATATAAACACAGAACATAATATCACAAACGGCGAAATAAATCAGGAAACATGTCAAGACCTAGAGGAAACATTCTCACATACACTACAGCATTTCACAAGCAATCACCCCACAAAAAGAAATTATATACCTAAACAAAAACCATCAAGAAAATTAGCACAAATAGTAAGTAACATTAATAACGTCATCCTTCCAAAATATGTCAATGCAGAAACAGACTTCGAAACCCTGCAGACAGTTATATATAGTGCTGCTTGGACAGCTGCTAAAACAAATGGAAGTAAACTTTCTTATATCACCCCTGAGAGTACGACCTACATCAATCAGAAAAACAAGAAACCCAAATGGCAGAAAAGATTAGAATTAAGAGTTAAAGACTTAAGAACAAAAATCGGACGACTCACAGCGTACATGCAAGGAAACAGAGGCTGGAGGCTTGTTAGAGAGGTACACACAATACTAGAAAACCACAGAATACACTCAACTCATGAAGAACCGAACACACAACTCACACATTTCTTAGATACACTAAAACAGAAACTCACACTCGTAAATAGTAGATTAAACAGGTACAATAATTGTACACTTCGCAAAGTTCAAAATAATAAATTTAGAAACAACGAAAAGCAGTTTTATCGAACGTTAAAAAATTCAACAACAAACCAAACTGCACCCATTAATACCGAAAATAACACAAACCATAGTTTACCGTCGATACACGAACTTCAACAATTTTGGTCAGGAATTTGGGAGAGGCCAATATGTCATAATACTGAAGCTGAGTGGGTTAAAGTAGAGACAGAAAACTATATGCACACTGCACAAATGGCGTTCGAACAAGTTCCGATAGATACATTTCATGACGTCCTTCAAAAATTACACAATTGGAAAGCACCCGGTTCTGACTACATTCACAACTTTTGGTATAAAAAATTTACACACACTCACCCATTCCTGTATAATTACATCAACACCTTTATTAAAAATCCAACAACGATGCCTACATACATAGCGGAAGGAATTACGTATATGATACCAAAAGACAGTAGCGACAGCGCCAACCCCGCAAAGTACAGACCAATAACATGCCTACAAACAATATATAAAATAATTACATCATGCATCACTCAAATCATTTACAAACACCTTCAATCAAATTCTATATTATCCGAAGAACAAAAAGGCTGTCGAAAATTTAGTCAGGGCTGCAAGGAACAACTTACAATAGACTCGGTTATACTCAAACAGGTCCAGCGGAAGAAAAAAGATCTATATACTATGTATATAGACTACAAAAAAGCGTACGATTCTGTGCCACACACTTGGCTACTTGAAATTTTAAATATATATAAGATAAACCCTCAAATCATTGCCTTTTTAAATAACACAATTACAGAATGGACAACACGTTTACATCTTACGACTTCTACAGGTGTTGTTGAGACAGAACCCATCAAGATCCAACGAGGCATATTCCAAGGTGACTCGCTTAGCCCACTATGGTTCTGTCTTGCCTTAAACCCGCTATCAAATAAATTAAATTCATTGTTGCCAGGATATAACCTCAATTACAATAACACTACAGATGGCATACGGACGCACAGACACGACTGTAAAATTAACCACCTACTCTACATGGATGACATAAAATTGTATGCTTCTTCACCAGAGGACTTAAATGAACTCGCAAATGCCACAGAAGAATTTTCGAATGATATAGGAATGGAATTTGGAATTGATAAGTGTAAAATCAATTCAGTCAAGGCAGGTCAAACATACGAACACTCATATACCACACAGTCAGGTGAAACCATAGATTCGTTAGACGAACACGGAACGTACAAATACTTAGGATATATTCAAGCGAAGCAAATTAAACATAAGGCAATAAAAAATAAACTTACACAACAATTTAAACATAGACTAAAATCCATTTTAAACACTCAATTGTACTCCAAAAATACTACTAAAGCAATAAATACCTATGCGATACCCGTCCTTACATATTCCTTTGGTATAATAAGCTGGACCAAAACGGAACTTAAAAGCCTACAACGCGTCATTAACACCAGTATGACCAAATATAGAAAACACCACCCTCGATCTTGCGTACAGCGACTAACACTACCCAGGAAAGAAGGAGGACGTGGACTAATAGATATAACGAACCTACACAATAAACAAATCAGTACCCTTAGAAATTATTTTAACACAAAAAGCGCAACCTCCACCCTACATAAAGCAATAGTTTATAATGATCAAAAACTAACCCCACTAAACATGTCCGATAAAACTGCTCAAATGAACGAGAAACAGACTGACAGACAGACTAAAATATCGGAATGGACCCAGAAGTCTCTCCATGGAAGACATCGCCAAGACCTTTGCCTACCTAACGTCGACAAGTTAGCGTCGAACGAATGGCTCAGACGCGGAGATTTATTCCCTGAGACTGAAGGGTTCATGACAGCAATTCAAGACCAAGTTATTGAAACCCGTAACTACCAAAAGTACATCATGCGAGTGCCTCTTTCAACAGATATTTGTAGAAGATGTCATAGTTCTTCTGAAACTATTCAACACATTACGGGAGCATGTAAAGCAATAGTTCAGACTGACTATAAACATAGGCACGATCAAATAGCCAACATAATTCATCAAAAACTTGCCATTAAATATAAATTAATTCCTACACCTCCAGTACCTTACTACAAATACATTCCAGAAACGGTTCTTGAAAACACAACACACAAGCTATACTTTGATCGAGCCATCCTCACAGACAGAACAACACATTACAATAGACCAGACTTAACTTTAATAGATAAAATTAATAAAACCGCGCAAATTATTGACATAGCAGTTCCAAACACACACAACCTACAAAACACTATCGCAGAAAAGATGTCAAAATATACAGACTTAAAAATAGAAATAAGCCGAATGTGGCGATTAGGCAGTGTTAACATTATTCCTGTAGTACTTTCAACCACCGGTGTCATTCCCAAACAACTGCATCAATCCTTAAAAACACTAGACGTAGCTCCTTACACCTACCAAACCCTACAGAAAGCTGCTATCCTGAACACTTGCAGAATTGTACGAAAATTCCTGCAGAACGACAATGACACACACATATCACACGCACAGACATCATCCACCACTGCAACACAGAGTCAAAACATAATATCACCACGTCATAGTATGTTATCATCAATTATCACATCTTAGTTTAATACTCTCAGGGGTAGCACTTGGCTTTGGCCCGTGTTACCCTAAAAACCGGCAGATCACTGTCGAGATACAAAAATGTATACCAACAAATAATAATAAAAGTTTATTGAGGTAAAAAGGTAAAACACTAAATACAAATTTGCTTAAATCTACGAAAAATCCAGTTGTGTTATGTGCCTGAACTAGGTCATCCTGTGTTTCAGGCGTGGCAAGGTATCATATTTCTAAATAATCACATTAATTATAAAATCTAGTAGGTATGTAAAATGGTGTAAATAGTACAATAAAACTAAAAATCTTAGTACCTATCCTAACTTTGCTAAAATTAATTAGTACAAATACAATTTTTATTTAAGTACAACTAATAATTTCTCTGTATCTTCATAGGACATACTTTGGAGAGCTTTTTTGAGAGTTTTTTTGCAATTTATATAATTAAGAGAATAAATGTTGGCTCTAGCATTTAGTCTGTTATAAAGTAGTGGTCCTAGAAAGACAAAAAATTTGGCTGCGAAAGCATGTTTTGTACTTTTTGTTGGGCAAACTATATCTTTCCGTCTCTTTTTAGTAAATTCAGTGCTATATGGGAGGGCTGCGTGCTGTTTTAATACGATGCTCATTATAAATAACTGTCGAGCTGTTAGTACTTCACAGGATTTATAGAGTAGGTTAGTAGGAAAAAGAAAAGGGCGGCCAGTAGACACCTTGAGAATCGCTCTTTGAGCTCTCTCGATAGGTAGTAGCAAACTTTTACCTGCTCCACCCCAAGAGGTGATGCAGTACGTCAAAATTGACTGGCAGAGAGCAAGATAAACTCGCCTAATTAATTTTGGGTCTGCAATATAACGTAGTTTTTTGAAAATGAATATAAGCTTACGCATTCTATTATTTAAAGCTTCTATGTGTTGTTTAAAAGATAAGGTTTCATCTATTATAATACCCAGATATTTTATTTGATTAGTTATATTAATATTAGGACACGTAAGGAGGCAATCTGCCGGGGCCATACAACAGTGAGCATACATCGTCGAGGGCAAAACAGATATTTGTTTGCGCATTGAAAACTTAATATAATTTGTCTTACTCGCATTTAGTGTTAGTGAGTTATGCTGAAGCCACTTATTTACAATATTAAAACCGTGTTGCGCAAACTTGTAGACTTCATGTTCCGATTCAGCAGAAAAAAGGAGGGCAGTGTCATCAGCGTAAGATATTATAGTGCCGTGCTCTAGGTTTAGATTACAGAGGTCATTTATGTATATCAAAAATAGAGTAGGCCCTAAAATACTTCCTTGGGGCACACCAAAAGACGTGTTTTTTTCGTCTGCGCTGAGAACATTGCCAATTTTAACGCACTGGGTTCGGTCTTCTAAGTAACTTTTGAGAAGTTTCAGTTGAATGCCTCTTATGCCCATTGTCTCAAGTTTGCGCAACAGAAAAGGAATGGAGACTGTGTCAAAAGCTTTGGCGAGGTCCAGGAAAACTCCAACTGTGTGGTTACCCTTGTCAAGTTCTTGGGCTAGATAGTCAGTCAGATGATGTACGGCATCGGCAGTTGAAACTTTAGGTCTAAATCCATATTGACGGTCCGACAAAATTGATTTATCCTCCAGATATCTAAACAATCTTTTATTTATGATTTTTTCTAAAATTTTTGACATAGAACACAGTAAAGAAATTGGTCTATAATTTGTTACTTCCTGTTTACTGCCTGTTTTGTATACAGGGACAATAACTGCTTTTTTGAGGCACTCGGGAAAAATACCCAAGGACAGGCACATTCGGAAAATATAAGTCAGTGGTCGTACCAAAATAGTCTTGAATTGTTTGATGATTTTATTTGATATATTATCCCAACCAACTGCACAGTCGTCTTTCAAAGTCATGATTATTCTTTCTACCTCAGTTTCGTCAGTATCTAGCAGGGCGAAGGATGTTAAGGTGGGGTTACATGCAAAAGGCGTGCTTGTTAGAAAGTGTGATTGAACCCGATTTCTTTCTGCCAGATTCTTTCCGACGTTAACAAAGAAATTATTTGCTAAGTTAGCAGATGTTAGCGGTGTCGAGTGCGCTTTTAATAAACCTGAAGATGACTCATTTTGTTTCGAGGTATATGTTACATTTTTAATATATTTCCAGATCTGTTTACTATTTGTTCCAGCCTCTTCTAATGCAGTTTTATCGTAGTTGCTTTTAACCTTTTTAAGGAGATCATTACAGAAATTACGATACCTTTTGTACGACAGCTGCAGTATTGCATTATCTGGATGAGATTTAGCCTTCATGTGCAGTTTATCTCTATGTTTCATACAACGAATAAGACCTGTCGTGATCCAGGGTTTTATGTTACAATTTTTACGGCTCAGTCTTGATATGTCTGTATTTTTCTGAATTGCATGTCGTATATTTTCTATTACATACAACATACAAAACTGCGGATCAGCAGAATTGTAGACTGGATCAAAGTTGATGACGCGTAAATCTTCTTCAAGTTTATTTATGTTTAATTTAGAAATTGTGCGAGTGTTTTGTTTAGGTAATTTACAGTTTATGATTAATAGGGCAGCATTATGATCGGTTATTGTTGAGTTAACAACAAGTGCAAGTGAAGGGAAATTCGATTTAAGCATGATATGGTCCAAGCAAGAGCCACTTTGATGTGTAGGAAAATTGTGTGCGGGGAGCAAGCCATGAAAGGCGCATAGGTTGAGGTAGTCCTGAGCAGATGCATCAGCACTTCCTGGAAGAATATTAATATTAATATCGCCAATTAAAATCGTGTTTTTGAAGGATGACAGGTTTTGCAAGGTGTCATTCAGAGAGTTAGTAAAATTGCTGATATTTTTAAAGGAGGGTGGCCGATATATTGCTAATATCGCAAATTCTGACCCAATTTTAACTAACACACTGTTGCAGTCGACCATATTAGGTTCCTCAACGGAGACATTTAAATAACTTCTGACATAAACTATCACCCCATCATTTTGATTTAAATTTACACTACTTTTGTACATAGTATATCCCGTGATTTGCGGTATGTTATATTGCTTAGCAAGCCAACATTCGGTAAAAACAATTATGTCACAAGCCATGTTTATCCGTTGTTGAAAAGTGCAAAAACTATCAAAATTCTTATATATGCTACGAATATTTTGTGTTAGTATGGTTAAGGGAGTTTTATAGCCGGAAATATATTGTTTGCATTGTTCCGCTTCACAGAGTTTTGACTCGGATACAGAGAAATTATCTAAGTCATTAATTATCGTGTCAATCATATTAAATAAAAAGAATAGAAAGAGAAAAATGTAAAATAAAAATTAAGTAAAAGGTCTAAAATAACTTATAAACGGCGCTCTTAGGCGCCTCCATAATCAACAGAATTAACGTATCTTTTCTCGGCCATTATTTTCGCCGGGCAGTCAGTAGCGCCTGTTATGTGATTGTCTGGCTTTTTGAAATGCGAGCAAGTAGCGCATTTTGGTTCATTTGCCTTCTTTGGACAGTCTTTGATCGAGTGACCCTGATCACCACAATGGCCGCAGGTGTAAGATGTCTGTCGACATGACTTGGCAGCATGTCCATACTGCTGACACTTATAGCAGCGTGTGACTAAAGTGAAGTCTCTGACAGGACACGATGACCAATTAACAAAAACACGTTCTTTAGACATCAGGGCTTTTCGAATGACCGGAGATACTTCAACGATATAATTGCAGGTCTCGGCGTCCTTCTTACCTGACTTATGGCTTAGCTTTATAGAGGTCAAGAATGACTCAACATTGCAGTCCTGAAGTTTTTCGGCTAAGTTTTGATGGTACAAACATGTGAAGACTTCATTTTCTGTCATGGATGTCGGCACTCCTATGATGACTACTCTGGGCTTTCTTTTATGAGGTTCGTCGATGGTTAGACCCGACTTTGTGAGCTGCACCGATTGTCTCAGCTTTTCAATATCTTCCTTCGTCTCGGTGCTGATATAGACCATATAGACACCAACTCCATCATGTCTGCCTCTCAAAATGGATGTAGGAACGGGTCCCGCGGTACTAAGGAGCTGCTCCTCATAGATATGGCCATTAGCCAACAAGTTCGTCGTTCCCGAAGGGATCTGTCGACATGTTGGATAGATTACAAGAAGGCCTATGACTCGGTGCCACATACATGGCTCATGAGGGTGCTGGAGTTGTATAAAGTAGATACAACTCTACGCACCTTCCTAATGTCATGTATGGGGCAATGGAGGACGGTTCTTCGCTATCCAGGATGTCGACATACCCAGAGGAATAGCGAACCGATAAGGATCGAGCGAGGTATATTTCAGGGGGACAGTTTAAGTCCACTCTGGTTCTGCTTAGCCCTGAATCCCTTGAGCACACTGCTGGAGGATTCAGGGCTGGGCTATCGATTGAGGAGAGGTGGTCAGGTTATATCTCACCTCCTTTACATGGATGACTTGAAACTCTTTGCCCCCAACAATTTGCAACTAATGGAGCTACTGAAGGTAACTGAAACTTTCAGTAGCGCCATCAGGATGGAATTTGGTGTGGACAAATGTGCGGTCATGCATGTAAAGCGAGGGGGGATTGTGGAATCCGTAGGAACCCAACTCTCGGATTCCATACACCTAAGATCCCTCTCCTCAATTGAAACCTACAAATATTTGGGTATGTCGGAAGCGTTGGGCATCAATGTTACTGACATGAAGCAATCGTTGAAGGAGCGCTTCTTTGGCCGCCTAAATAAAGTTTTAAATAGTCTTTTGTCAGGCGGAAACAAGGTGCGCGCCTTCAACGGTTGGGTCATGCCGGTTTTGATGTACTCTTTCGGCATACTCAAATGGACTCAAACGGAACTTGACGCCCTGGATAGGAGGGTCCGCACACTACTGACCGCAAATCGGATGCATCACCCACGCTCATCGGTGATGAGACTGTATATCCCACGGAAGTGCGGAGGTCGAGGCTTCTTAAATGCTAAGACCCTGCACAACCGTGAGGTATGCAGTCTCAGGGAATACTTCCTAGAGACCGACGTGGGGATGCACCGAGATGTGGTCTCGGTGGACAAGGGCCTCACCCCGCTATCCTTGGCTAACGAGAACTGGCGCAAACCTATAGTATTAGATACTAATGACCGCAGGGAGGTATGGCAGAGCAAAGAGCTTCACGGGCGCTTTTACCGGGCCTTGCATGGGCCCGATGTAGACATGTTAGCGTCCGTATCCTGGTTACGATTCGGTGATCTCTTTGGGGAAACCGAAGGTTTTGTCTTTGCGATTATGGACGAAGTTATGATGACGAACAACTACCGGAAATATATTGTGAAGGACGGCACGGTTGACATCTGTCGGGCATGCCACCGTCCGGGGGAATCAATCCGACACATTATTTCCGGCTGCTCTCGTCTGGCTAACGGAGACTACTTGCATAGGCACAACCTTGTAGCCAGGATTATCCACCAGCAACTTGCTCTGAAATACAGTCTTGTGGAATCGGAAGTACCGTACTATAAGTATGTGCCCGACCCAGTCCTCGAAAATGGCAATATCACGTTGTATTGGGATCGATCTATCATCACTGACAGGACTATTGTTGCCAATAAGCCAGACATAGTGGTGATAGATCGATCAGAGCGTCGCACAATGATTATTGATATAGCGGTCCCGCATGACGAGAACCTTGTGAAAGCAGAAAAAGATAAACAGATTAAGTATCTTGATCTGGCTCGCGAGGTTGTCGACATGTGGGATGTGGATACAGCAGTCATTGTGCCGATAGTCGTGACGGCCAATGGCATAATAGCCAAGAGCCTCGACCAACACCTGAGGAGGCTCTCGTTAGGCAGCTGGATCAAGGGCTTGATCCAGAAAGCGGTACTTCTGGACACGGCGCGTATTGTTAGGAGATTCCTCTCTCAGGAGCCCTGACCACCGGTAGCTTGGACCCTGTTCCCGATACCGGTGGGCTACTATTTTTTATATTTTTAAATGTTTTTGTATTATTTAGTTTTTATAAAAATATTTAAAAATGTAAATAATATGTCTAAATATGAAATAAAGGAAATAATACTAATGCTGCTCGGTAGCCGTTTAGAGGTATGAGGAACAGGGTGCAAATTTCACCTCTATAGAAAAAGGAGGATCCTCCGACCAGATGGGTGTCGTGTCTGGTGGGCAACTGCCCGACGATTGATGTTAGAAAGTTATATATATATATATATGTATATGCTGATCGCGCTGTAAACCTTGCTTGCGCGATATAGGAATTGTGTGACGTCGGGTCTTTGATGTGTGAATGTGGCGTTGTAGATGACGCCACAGCTGAAAAGGATATGGCGGTAGTGCTTTCCCGAACAAATTTCCTCACCCTTACAACTGCTATACTGTTCTTCTAGTTAGTCCTTATGACTTACCTATAAAGGGTCCAATGGCGAGCTCCACAGGAATGGCCCAGCCGGTCCCGAGCGCGCCCGTGAACGTCTCCCGGTCGTAACCGTAGTGAGTATGCATCGTGTCCAGGTACTTTAGCATGCATTCTGTATCGCTGAGATTTGCAACCTGGAAAAAAAGGTAAGGTGAAAATGTAGGTAATGTAGTTCTTGAACAGAAAAGTCCTGGGCAGATAGAAGGCTCTCTTAAATCTACCCAGCCATAATATACCTAGTATCCTGGTATATTGTTGACAGGTACAGTGCCGAGAACCCTCCCGGAGGGTTCACCTAGGCGCATATGGGATGATGGGAGCCCTCGCGGAGGACTCATTTTAATTGTAGGTTTTTCTTAGCAAATACAGAATTATAAACCATGACAATAAAATTAGATGTATATTTTAAAAAGATTTATTAGTTTATGTGCTGGTTTTAAAATTCAAACATTTAAATTTTTTGTTCACGGTTACAAACATTCACTAAAAATTTAAAAGGTTGGAAACTACGTATAGCGAGATGACCCCCCATGTTTTATAACACGGTTTTAAACCTAATACCGTTGACCGTCCACGATAGTTAACTTTAGCGCAAACGTAATGCTGGCAATCCTCCCGGAGGGTTGACTTCCAATATGTATGGCGGCATGGCGTATGAGTTCTATGAAAAGTGGGTGGAGTCGAAAGTGTTAACTGCAATAAAACGCTAACCTTTTTGAACTGTTGCTGTATCGCCTTTTTGAGCACCTTGGGTTTGATGGCGTCCAGCACGGACTTGGGCAAGAACTTGTGCAGGCCGAACTCCTTCTCCAGGTACTCGATGTTGGACTTCTTGTCCAGAGATATTTGCATATCCTTACAGAAGTATCTGGAATTCATAAACAGCAATTTTTGGAACATTTTTATGGGTTACTTTAGGGTTGTGTACTGAGATGATGGATAATCGAGATGTTTTGGAGGAAAAGACATGCTGCGCCAACTCCAAATAAATTGCGATAACGGCTAGAAAAGGTTGTGATTGAAGGAAACCCTATTGTGAAGATTTGTTATATGTGCTCGATCACGTTGAACTCGCGGGCGCGGGCGCGAGCGCGGCTTCTTTCACCGCACCTGCGTTTGTACGTGAACACTCGCATATTATTCTATGTGTTTGATATTTCGTGACCGCGCCCGCCACCACGTCCGCGAGTTCAACTTGATCGAGCACTAAGGTATTTAAGACTAGCTTCTCCCCGCGACTTGGTCCGCGTGCCATTAACCTTCCTCAAGTATTATGTAAAAATTCTTTTTGCATTATACAATGCAAAAAGAATTTTTACATAACATCACGCCTTGTATCCCCGAAGGGTTGGGCAGAGGTGTACCTTTAGCAGGTACATTTGGCCGGCTATGTTTAAGCCACAGCCCTATGTAATAGGGCGAGCCTATATTAGTATTAGTACAGATGAAGGTATAAGGTAAGTACTCACTTAATTTCTAAACAACATATTTGTATCGCCAACTCCTGGTCTACCATAGGATGATTGGCGTTGAGGTAGTCGTGTCGCACCTGGAATATAAAACGAAATAATATAGCAACGCAATCTTGAGGGTCATGAAAAAAATGCCTTAGACATTATTAAAGTCATGAAATATACAGACAGTTAGAGAAGCCCGAAAATGCTCAGATATGGGGTTTTACTACAAGATATCCTAGGCAAATATTGACCACTCTTTAAAACCTAAACAGACGCATCGAAGAGTACTGATCACAAACAATAAGGCTGGTATCACAGCTGTCCGGGGAACCCGTACGGGCTCCCAAAGGTGACACACGTGAGGCGCTAGAACATTGTTTCACAGCGACGCGGATTGGTTCGTACGCGACCTGCTCCTGGTAGAGCCCGTACAACGTATCGCACTACTCCCTCGTTTCAGAGCACTGTGGGCGCTACCCGTACGGCTCTCCCGTGCACGGACGGCCCGTACACACGAGCTGTGAAACCAGCCCCAATAGTCGCTGTGGTATACACATTTAACCATTCATATTTATACTGTTACTATTTATATATTTGACTACACTTATTTCTTTCTCTGAACCTGCTGATATAAGTTTTCAGAGAGAATAGGCACTCCTTTACTTCGTGGGTATTTGCAGACCATACTTAGCAAAAATCTAGGCTAAGACTGATGAAGAAAACCCTACCTGGTCGTAATAATAATGGAAGGTGACTCGGTCGCCGTCGCACAGGTCGCGCAGGTTGGCAGGCAGGTAGCGCACGCGCAGCTCGAGCCGCCACTCGCTCGCCGGCCATTTTGTGAGCAGCTCAGATACTGGAGTGTCTTGGTGGATCCAGCGGATCTGAGGAGAATTTAATACTCTTTATTAAATAGATTAATAGACAATAAATAAATTACAGATATTAAATGTAGAACACACAGTGACACAAGGGGCAGTCTTATCGCTAAAAGCGATGTTTTAAAGACAACACAAAAGTAGGTTAAATACTAAAGATTAGTTAGGAAGAACGAAAAAGACATTAAAGTTCATTCCAAACGATGGGAAGGGAACCACCCTTGTCATCGTTTGGAACTAACTTTAATGTCGATTATTGATTTGTTAATGAACTTGAATGATTGATTTGTGAGTTTTTTTCGTTTTCATCGGAAAACTGCTGCAGAGTCATATTACCTAGTCAACGATTTCTTATGCTATAGAGCTATAGTGTTAGTTTACGTCGCTTTGACGTCGTAGTGGACACTTTGTTAATGTGGCATAGACGCAGCGGTTTCAAAAAATTTAAACCCTACACAAGATGAAAGGGTGACTTGTTCTAAGGCGATGAATTTATCGTCATACCTTGCCAGTAGTTAGTCTCTTGGCCCGCAGCGCGAAGCATGACGTGTACACTCGGTCGCCGGCCGCTAGCCGGGCCGCCAGCAGCCGCAGTACGGACCGCACATCTTCGTCTGATGATGCTCGCACCACGTTGAAGCCACCGTTGGGGAGGTGGACTTTTAGCGTGGACTGGTCGCCAGCTCCGCCGCCTGGAAAAGATAGAAGGAAATGTAGAAGAAATCGGTCTTCCTCATCATCTGCCAAACCTTTTCTAAAACAAAATGCAATGCTTTAGGGGATAGCTGATAGCATTACATTTTTTCACTTAGGAACTAGTCATAACAAGCGCCCGAGGCGCGCGGCTGGTGCGCTGCGTTTTGTGCGCACAATCAAATGTATGAATTTTTATGTGACGGATTATAACAAGCGCTGCCCGCTGCTGTCAAAGGGAGCGACCCGAGCGCGCGCGCCCATAGTGCGTCTTGGACGCCAGTTCCTTTTTCATTTTCTCTGTATCAGTAATAAACTTAAAAGAAACACAGTTATACTGAGCATGTTGAGGGGTCAAAGTTACAAAAAAATTTAGAAAAACTATTGCATTTGACAAGTATGCAACGCCCGCCCGAAACGCAGCGTTCTGTGCGCGCGCCTCGTGCGCTTTTTATAACTAGTCCCTTTTAATGTAATACCTAATTACGAAACATCCTACGCGTGTAGTCAAAAGTTAAATAAATGGTTGGAAATACATAGTATAGTAAATATATCAATAGTCTAGTTTTTGTATTTAGAACTTTCTTCTGACTTGGTACCTAGGAAAAGCTCTATAAACCATAAAATAAAACTATCTTGCCATTTTGTAAAAATAACTGTATTTTGATTTCTGTTTGGTTCTTATTTTAAAGACTGGTTCGATGATTTTTAACATGGCTAAAGAAAAACCTTGTTTTATAAGTTTTCACGGACTCAAAGCTTATTGCAAAACCTATTGACAATTCTTTATTCCGAGTCCCTGATTGGCCGAGGCGACTCCTATGGGCCCAGACGTTTATGGCAGACACTTTCTCAGCTATGCAAGTATTCTTGTCACGTTCCAATGATTTATGTATGGAGAGAGATCTTACTGAGAATCGATGATAAATTGAGTTTAAAATGAAAGTCTGTATCTAATCTTTTATTTTAGGCGACGTGAGGGATAGAAGTGGTGTCTATTCTTGGGGATCAGTTAAAGATACATAATATATTTCCTGCGTTTCATTCTTACAGTTATAATTAAATAATAGCGAAGGATACGTTTATATTTCAAACAGAATAGAGTAAAAATCAGTCGACTCGAAGTTTTTGATAACTTGGTGGTTACTAAGGGCTGATTTCACCAATGAAACTGAACGCGATCAGCATTTCCAAAACGCGTTCAAGAGCTGTCAGTGTCAAAATTGTTATGGAATATTGTAAGTACACTGACAGCTCCTGAACGCGTTTAGATGTGCTGAACGCATTCAATTACATTGGTGAAAAGCACTATACAGGCTAGATAGTATTATACTTATTGAAAATTTTATTGCGAAGTACCTTCCTACACAAAATATCAAAAGAAAGCAACCAATAGGGACAATGACTGGGGAAAAAAAAAATTTGGTCAGTCAGATAATAAAAAATACTAGACACGTATTTTTTGCTTTGTCATATTAATAAGAAATGGTTTAGATAAAACGCATTAAAGTTGGGAAGTGGGGGCTCGCTACGTCACAAGTCAGTATAAAATCTACCGGGGAGTGACGTCATGCCACATTTTAACGTATTGCCTATTCAATGTATTGCCGTAATCTTTTGATTACGTAAAAAAAGAAAAAAATATATGTCCAATATTTTTTAATAATCAAATTGACGGACGAAAAAAATAGTTTTGTCAACATCTCTATTTTTGGAACAACCCTGCCTGTTAACTGTCAGCTGATCCTTTAATAAACAGATCAGTTTCACAAAAACTGCGCCTACACACAAACTAAATGGATGTCACAGTAATGGGGTTAATAAAAGGCACAGTAAATTAAAACCGCTGCGAGGAGTGTCGTTACGGGCGTGGTGACCAACCCCTGTGGTTATATGCTCTAAATATTGGTCGTAATGGTTATTGTTCAATGGGAAGGCTATATTCAGTCAGATATTCAATTTCCTTCTATTATAAATGTTTTCATTACCTAAGTGCTTTCAAACTCTATATACAACGTTAATGAACGCGGGCTATATCTCATGTTTCGACAGCATATACAGTGTGATAATTTCAATCATTCTGCCTAGTCTTTTCCCAACTATGTTGGGGTCGGTTTCCAGTCTAACCGGACAGCTGAATAGTATATTACATGGAGCGACTGCCTATCTGACCTTCACAACCCAGTTACTGGGTAACACGATACCCAGACTTTTTGGGTTTCTGATTACCCGTAATGACTGTAGACCTACGAAAGTCAACTGGGACCAACGACTTAACGTGCTTTCCGAGGCACGGAGTGGTCGATATGTGATTGATGGTTACCCATCCAAACAAAGAAATCAGTGGGTTAACCTGAGTAGAGAGTACCTAAGGCTGGTTTTCCTCTCACGCTGACCGTCGTCGGCGCTGACAAGACAATGTATACGGGGTGTCCGGGACATCGACGCGAAGTCTGATACCATGGATTCAGTACATGATTCTGAAACCCCATGCGCTGAAATTTTTCGTCGGTTATTAAAAAAAAAATCTGCTGCTCCATACATTTTGACCGCGTAAGTATTGCACTTTTCTATGAAACAGCAGATTTTTTTTTTAATAACCGACGAAAAATTTCAACTCAGCGGGGTTCAAAACCATGTACTGAATCCATGGTAACCGGCTTCGCGTCGATGTCCCGGACACCCTGTATAGAGTTTAGTATTCTACGAAATTACGCCAACCGCTCAGCGCTGACATCTGAAGTTCATACGTTTTGGCTGTCAGCACCGACGGTCAGCGTGCTGTCAGCGTGACTCTAAAACCAGCCTTAGACAACGTAGTGTCAAGTCTATACTAGTAGTTACACAGAGTAAAACAGAATTTAGAACTTAAACAAAAGAAGTTTTCAATATTCGTATTTCCATTTTCTTTAAAAATAAATGCTTAAGTAAAATCAGGAATTCCTAATGTAGCACCGTTGAGATACAATTTTCGCATGCAAAAACAAAATTCATTAAGAGTCCTTTTACAAAATCGTTTTTAAAAAACAACCTAAAAGCACGTAACTTGAACAATTCTTCCTAAAAAGAGTTTCTGACGTAAACTGTGGTAACTACTATACGTAGATACGTGCTTTAATTAAAAGTGTGCACACAGGTAATATGATGCTCGTCTCATTAAAAAAAGGACAAACGCCTCCCCGACGTTTAAGCTGTAATATATTGGTAGAGGAACCAAGGAGGGGGGGAAAAGGAGGAATGAGGAGGACAGGGGAGTGCGTGTAATCGGATTTAAGGAAACAAAGGCAACTTTTTTTTTATAAAAGGCTTGCTTGTGACGGTGCGAAGTATGGATTGTATTGTTTCCATTCGTTTTGATAGTGTGTGGTGTAATATTTTTTGTGGATGTCAGGGTGGAAAACTGGAAATAGGGAGGTTTTGGGAGTTTGCGTTAGGCTTCGTGCAAACTGGCGCGACGGGACCGGTAAATACCGGTGTCGCGTTAACAACCAACACAAACAACAACTAAACTATTCGCACTCAAAAAAGGTACAAAGGCGGACTAACGCCCGTATTACAGAACCTCACTCAACACTCAAGTATTACTTAAAACTAGTTTCAACCAATCAAAAGGCTTGAGTTTTGAGTGAGGTTAATACGGGCCTTAATGTCTTAATGCTGTTTTTGTGCAATTGTTCTACTACCGCGAAGTTTTCTTAGAAATTGTTTTGTTAGAGGGGAGTCGCGCAGTCGCGTGGCGCCAGTCTCTATGAGGCGTTTTTGGGTTTTAAAGAAAAAAAGCGACTTTTTCAATGGGAGCAGCGGCTTATTTGAAAATTACGAGAATTTATGAGCTGAATAAGAGCCATCCTATTTGAGAGATACAATGAGGATTACTTATGATCATATTTACTCTACTCTACTCTCACTCCTCTCCTTCTCTTTCCCCACCTCTCTCCACCTTTTCTTCTTCTCTCCTTCTCTCTCATTCTATACATATGTAGGTAGTCTTTTATATCACTTTACATTTATATCTCTTCACAATTAGAATTCCGCTTGCTGTACCAGTATATTTAGATCAGCCAATAATGTTTCCACTGCTGGATCTCCTCTATTAAGTGGAAAGAGAGCAAGAGCGAGAGAGAGAGAGAGTGAGAGTGAGAGTGGAGAGATGCGAGCATATTGCGAGATGAATATATTTTCCCTACAAAAGCAGTAGTTTATCTTACCATGTGCTGGCGTTGATGACTGGTGCCTCTTGGGCGAGCCGCCCGGTGGAGCGGGCTGCATGGCGCGCGCTAGCGGACCGTCGCCGCACCGACCGCCACCTTCCGGCTCATGGCTAAAACAATAAGAAATAATACGTTAGAAATATTTAGTCAATACATAGGAGAAGTTTTATCTAGAGATGTAAATAAACGAATGAATCTTTAATATAAAAAAAGCTGTTTGACCCGATACCCTTAAACCATTCTATAGATAGATTCATAAGTCAAAAGCTAGGACAACCGTAGCAAGTTAAAATGTACTATTTCTAGGCCAAAAGTAATCATCAAATCAATGTACCTAATTATCAGGTACGCAAAAATACGCCGCGTTTATCCGCTGAGATTTGTCCCAACTATACAGTGCATACTAATAAACGCCGTTAATTTATCTCCACAAACATGTAAAATTAATTCTTCGCGTAAAAATCTCTTTTTCGCAGTCCATTAACTTCGTAAACGTTACGGAACGCTCTGCTAGGTACACACATTATTATTCATGAGGATGGTAACACACATCTAAATCTACATACTTGCATGCAGTTTACTTTCATAGCTTTTTTAGTAAGTTACCGTTTGCCGAGGTAAAACTAAAAAGATCGTATCCGAAGTTACGATCATTTTCACGGGTATAATCTAAGTTCGGATTTCACCAATTAAATTGAACGCATTCAGAACATCTAAACGCGTTCAAGAACTGCCAGTGTACAATATTCCATAACTATTTTGACACTGACAGCTCTTAAACGCGTTTTAGAAATGCTGTACGCGTTAAATTTCATTGGTGAAATCAGCCCTAAAAGTAAAAATATCGTAACTGAAGTTACGTGTCTTCGCGGGTATAATCTGAAGTGCCGTAAATGCCACTTTATTTGGCAGATGATGTTGCAAGTTGCAACCGTATCAAAATCTGTTGCGTAGTTTAGAAGAACAACGCAGTCACACTGACAAACACGAAAAGCGACATTATACAAACCTAATATTCGGTCTGTGAAATGTAAAGAGTGCTAGTCCAATCACTTTTTATCAACATTTAGCATTGAATTTCGCTTAAAATTAATATTTATATTGCTGACTGTACTAAATATACAATATTGTTATACAGATCGGCTCTTTCAAGTTATTTTCGAACCATAATACAAGGCAAGGAAGTTTTTTTTGCTCTCTGTGGGAGCTTCACTCAAAAACTACTAAACGAATTTTAATGACAGTTCTGTTCCTACTATTTTAGGACTACGTCGCCCAAAAAGGGTGCAATGTTATGTTAGAAATATGTAAAGGAAGGAACGACAAAATACTGTCGCTGAAGATAGAGAAAAAAAGAATAATTTATGTAGAGGACAGTAATGTCTTTTCCGGGAAAATATTCCATTATTCCCGGGAATCGCATATTATTTAGATAAAAATATGAAACATCTGAGTTACTTAAGTAAAAATAAGGTAAGTAGGTATCTTGAATAGTTCTCAAAACATGACATTGGAACTTTATTAAGTATAGTGTTCATTTGTGTCTTAAAAATACTCTATCATACTGGTATTCAGCTGCATCCGGTTAGACTGAAAGCCGACCCCAACATAGTTGGGAAAAGGCTAGGCAGATTGATTGATTCGGGTCTCGAAAAGTTGATAAAGCCACACTGGCCAGATTTACAAACAAATGAAATAAAATAACAATACAATTTAACAAAAAAGTTGAACACAAAAGCAGGCAGCATACTTCCAAACAATCAAAGGAAACGCTAGCCTTATGTTTCCTAACCCACAAAGAAGAAAATGGTCGACCTCAACACAAAACTAAGGAAAAATATCCATAGCAAAATATCAAATAGTTTCAAGCTTTACGGTATTGGTCAAGCTTTGGTCAAGGGTTTAACAAAAGGCGTCAATATGGTCCGACACGGCCACCATTTTATCCAAGGGCACGAATCGTGTACTTAGGAAATATTGGGCACCTTTGTACACAGTGGTGCGTTATTTATTATCGAGGTCACGATTTTATATAAAGGGTTAAGAAAATCTGGGAAACTGGTATAAAGAAATGTGTTTTCATATCTCATGCTCGGAAAGTAGTGTTTGTTTGATCCGAGTAGCGGGTGGGAGACGCTGCTTCCCGCTCTAGGGCGGGAAAGACTCATAGTAATTGCTTCCCGCCCTAGGGCGGGAATGAATTTTAAAAATAGAACTTATGGTTAGGTAGTCGGCTACGAACACAGATATAAATCTAACTAGATATCGCAAGTCCCTTCATCTTTATGAAAACCAAGCGTGCCACTTTTTCAATTTTTCTATACAGTCTTTACAGCTCAATATGGCTTAAAAAGAAATTTTTCTAGATTTTTGTGGATTTCCGGTGCCGATAATGCTAAATGAAAATCTCAGATTACGATCATTGATCGTAATTTTACTCAGTTTATTGACACGCGAAGTACATACTTACGTACAATCGCATCATCTAGTTAGATTAATATCTGTGGGTACGAAACTTTTTAAGAAAAGTAACGAATAGAATAAAAATAAAAGCTGCGGCAGTGTTTCCACTTACTTTTTTGGTTTTCCCCAGTTTCTTAATGAATTATCCCTAAAATTCCCTAAAAAATATAAAAATTCCTTGGTTTAGGGAATTTTTAATTTTTATGTCATTAAATACCTAGAAAACATTCATTATTAATCGAGACAAACGAAATAAACCAACTGTAGGTTTAATGCGACTTATTTCTGATGTCGTCTTTAGCCACGAAAATAGTACTATTAACAATAACATGGTAAACTAAAATTAGACGAATAACAATCATTACAAGTTTCAGGAAATCCCCTTTAATCAATCGGTGGTGCCATAGAGTAAAGTAGTACATTGGGTTCTGCCTACTAATTAAACAATAGGGCTAACAACTCAAGTTAAATTTTTCCCTAAATCCCTGCCAAAATAAAATATCAGTAAACCATGCTTATTATTAGCCGTTTTCCCTAAAAAAAGGGAGAAATCCCTAAAAGTGGAAGCACTGGGCTCCGGTCTTGTGAGTATATTATAAACAGCCAGTGTCAATAAAAAAAAAAAACTTACACGCGGGGCGGCCCGCAGCGGTGATGCGGTGCGTTCCATATTTAAACATTTTTACAAATTGTTCTAACTTGTTAGTTCATTTTAAATAGGTACTACTCATGTTATTCAATATGAATAAATATTTTAAACACTATTTTTTACTTTCCTTATATTCGAAATGAAAAGTAGAGTGTTTAACACGGGTGAAAGACATCAATTCCTACTCGGACTATAGCCGCCCTCGCTGCGCTCGGGCGTCTAAATACCTCGTATGGGAATTGATTCCTTTCCACCCTTGTATAACAATCTACTATTTTATACACCCTTTTTAGTTTAGATGCCAGAAGAATTAAGAGCGTTTAAAAGTTGACAACATCGCAAATAGCTGTCAAATAATTACATGTTTTGATTAATTTGGCATTACTACTGTATGGAAATAAGAAATGTGGCTAACGAGCGAACTAGAATATTAATAATGAATTACAATTATAACATTGAATTTTATGTTGTAACCGTTTTAGGTGTAAAAACGGCATTTGGAAAGTTTCCAAATACTTTTTTTACATCTAAAAGTAAATATTCGGTATTAGGATATTAATGATTGCATTTACAATTAATAAGTATTCTAGTTCGCTAATTAGCCACATTTGTTATTTCCATACAGTAATATTGCCAAATTAATCAAAACAGGGATATATTTGATATCTATTTGCAACGTCGCCCACTTTCAGAATAAGCGCTCTTAAAGCTTCTATTAATAATAATTCTTAATAAATACACTACTTGAGAGTACCTAATTGTTAAATAGTATACTTACCGTCTTATTTTGGCCAAAAGAGAACTAGCCTTCATAGTACTTTGAGCGGCTGATATTTATGCTTTGGTTTTTAAGAATACATCAATCACGGGAAACTTAGCATCCAGCCAATTTCGTTATCAGTTCATCCATGCAATCAATAACGAATTTTCAGTAACTTTCTGGAAATCAGGTGTTGACATCAAAATGAAGTAAACCATAGAGCAGATAAAGATAAGTAAATAGGAAAGCCAAGGTTTATTTACAAAACGAATGCCGAATAAAAAAGAAAATGTAAGCACAAATGGTACATATCAACCCTCGACACTCGATCGATCTCGACATAAACAAAAGAACGCCCAAAATAAAAAACAAATAGGGACCAACGTAAACAATCGTTTCCTACATTTTCCACTGAAACTTTCTTTATTCAGACTTACCCCAACATAACGCTGTTTTATTTCGTTCCGAATTACAGCATAAGAGGATTACTCACGTTGTGCGTATGTTGCGGGGAGAAACATGCTGAGTCAGCGAAAATACGTACGTATCACGTACCTCGTGTTTTATTAAAAGAAGGGAGAATGAGGTAAGAGAAACGCAAAGGATTAGCCGAAATGAATTCTAGATTGTTATCCTTTATACGCCAAAAAGGTAGAGGATTTTTTGTGTGGTAGGTTTGTAATACAGGTAGACTTTGCACAGGTTGTGACGTAGGTACATACACACCCTTGTAGGTAGTACAACAAATTATGTTTTTTCCGATGCGTTGTATTACGTCATAAAAACACCAGAACTACAATTACAAATAAATTGACTTCGTGCGATTCAAGATAAAAAAAAATATTATTTAAAAGTGTCGATTCGCCCATTTCGGGCGAGTAAATTCGTGCGAATCAACCAAAAAGCCGATACGACAGTACAAAAAGACATTTGGAGAAATTAACTAGGTATTATCAGTTTATCCACTAGTTAATCAGTTAATGCTCAACTACAAAATGCACACATTTAATTAAAGGGGCTGTTAATCAATTAAACTAATCAATCTCGCTCAAAGACCCTTTCAATCAGTCGCCGCGTATCTAATTGTCAATTACCCTGGTTCTCTCATTATGTAGATTGTAGATGGCTAATTTAGACAAGCAATAGGTGTATGCAAGATTGCTTGCATACACCTATTGCTTGTCTAAATTAGCCTTCTTTCTCCTTCCTTCCTCCTCCTCTTCCTCCTTCCTCCTTCTCCTCCTCCTTCCTTCTCCTCGATCCTTTATTTTAGTGAATTAAGACTTAAGCACTAATATATTGATATTAGTGCTTAAGAGGGTGCATCCTAAAAGTTGGCAACGTCGTAAATAGCTGTCAAATATTTACCTGTTTCGATTATTATGGAAATAATACTGTATGGAAATAAGAAATGTGGCTAACCAATTGACTAGAATATTAATAATGAATTGCAATTATAACATTGAATTTGATGTTGTACCCGTTTTAGGTGAAAAAAAAGGCATTTGGAAAGTTTCCAAATACTTTTTTTACATCTAAAACTAACTATTCGGTGTTACGATATTAATTATTGCATTTCATAATCAATATTCTAGTTCGCTAGTTAGCCACATTTTTTATTTCTATACAGAAATATTATCAAATTAATCAAAACAGCAAAATAATTGACATCTATTTGCGACGTTGCCAACTTTCAGAATAAACCCTCTTAAGTCTTAATTCACTAAAATAAAGGATGTACTAGCAGTGATCGCCTAGTGGTGTATCCACTACGCTCTGACTCTTCGGATTCATGTGCGTATTGTATAATTATAACTTGCTTCAAAAACGGTGAAGGAAAACATCGTGAGGAAAATGCCTGAGAGATATTTCTCGATGGCATGTGAAGACAAGTTAGAGGCCCATGGGCGGTATAAAACTCTGACACCAGGTTAGCCACTATCATTATCATCATCATATCAGCCGAAAGACGTCCACTGCTGGACATAGGCCTCCCCCAAGCACCGTCACTTCAACCGATTCTGTGCTTCCCGCATCCAGCGGATTCCTGCGGCCTTTACAAGGTCATCGGTCCATCTTGTGGGAGGCCTTCCAACGCTACGTCTTCCGGTACGCGGTCGCCACTCCATAACCTTTCGGCCCCATCGGCCATCTGTTCTGCGAGCAATGCCACTAATCACGGTAGCCACTCGCTAGCCTCGGTATCGGTAGCCACTAATCACACTAAAAAGAAGAAAGAAGGATGTGCTGCTGATAAAACGTTATTGTAGTTATGTCCTCATTTACTATTATTGATAGATATTGTCTTCTTCGTTCTACATCTTTAGTAGCCGATAACTCAGTAGTCATCCACTTTTCGAGCCAATTACTATCAACTTTATGATTCACAAGTAACTACGTATCCAATCCAATCTGCTTACCCTTTTCCCAACTATGTTAGGGTCGGCTTCCAGTCTAACCGGATGCAGCTGAATACCAGTATTTTACATGGAGCGACTGCCTATCTGACCTCCACAACCCCGTAACTGGGTAATACGATATCCCTTGGTAAGACTGGTGTCAGACTTTCGGGCTTTTGACGACTCGTAACGACTTTCAAAGATCAATGAATGACAGCCGTGACCACGGCTTAAGGAGTCTCGGTATGTGAAGATGGTCACCCATCCACTGACCTACCCCGGCAAGCGTAGCTTAACCTAGTGCATCGACCCGTGCGGCTGTTATTACTTAGCCACGAGCTCCTCACATGTAACTATGTATATTATTCCAAAATCGTTGCTCCAAAACTGTGGTAACATTTGCCCTTTTTACTGAATCAGTTAATTAATCCTTTTTCAGTTGCTGGGAACAAGTTCCTCGCAATTTCATTACAATCAGCTAATCCAGAAGTTCTGAAACATCCCCAAAAGTTCCAAATACCAATCAATTCAAAACAGAGTTTGATAAAACACGATACAAACATCCAAGCAATTTCATATCGCTCTGATTCCGATCAACGGACGCGATCCGACCCTCGATTGGTTTGAATCAAATTGACCGCAAGGCATCCGGGCCCTTTAATAAACCAAGGGTGGTTTACCCACTTCTGTCACGAACCAAGAAAATACAGAACGTCAACTTTTAGCAAAGATAATTGTATTCACGTTCATATTCATTTATTTATTGCATTCCATAGCTAACTACAATTATGGACCCTTTCAGGGGCACAGCAACAGGATAAAAAACAGCAGTCGTAAGAAAACGCAAGATCATTTCTCTCTCGTTCGGGATCATCTTAGCTCTTCGAGATGACTTAGCATGACAATATAGAATTTACAATGACCAAAGGTTTCAAACTTATATCACCCCTCTTTTTGGGTCAGGGGTTAAAATATAAAAACAAATAACTCCAGATGTTTTCTAGGAAAAATTATCAATCAATCAATCATTTATTGGTTTGCAAACATAGGTAATTTTAGTAGGTACATATATGTTTTATTATAATAGTCCTCAATGTTTTACCGTCACATGGGCAATTACATACTAATTACATACTGTCATTGACAAAGAGCAAGTACTTATCTTCGTTCACGATAATTACTTATGAGAATCTACAATTTTTGTATCTAGACATGATTTAATTTGTTACCCAGCTTTAACTTAACCTTTTGGCTCCTTACTTATTAACCTTTTGGCTCTTTACTTAACCTTTTGGCTCTTTACTTAACCTTTTGGCTCTTAACTTATTGCTTTACCTCCTACTTTGTGTTCAAGCTAAGTTTACCTTCTTACATTACCAAGACATTGTTATGAAGTTAACGGAACTAACTTAGTTCCGGACTTTAGTGTGTTAAGAGCCGAACCTGATCCGGCTTGCATCAAACGATCTGAGGGGCGGTACAAGCTTGAAGCTAGTTTGTTGAGTGTTCAAGAATATAGGACTTTAGAGAGGTTGTTGTTAAAATATTAAACTTGTAATGAAGAGATATTATTCCAGGATGCATATCCGGTACGGCTCGCAAATCCTTCCTTACCATTACTGCGCCGCCCGGTCTACTCCTTGATATGCAATGCCTTTTGAAGTCCCATGAAACATGAGGCTTCATGGGCTAGTGCAAATCTTGTTCTCGTTCATTCGATTTATCGAGTCTGGTTAAACCACGCCGGGAACGGTGCATTTCATTCATTCATTCATGTAATGAAGAGATATTGTTACAACTGTAAGAATGAAAGTGGATGTCTTTAAAGAGAAAGGGAAGACCAAAGAAACTATGGATGGACTGTGTGAGAGATGATATTTCTAGCCATACAGGGGGTGATTATTGAGATGAAGACAAATAGAGATTTCAAGAAGATGATATTTGCTATATCTCAAAAAAAAATCGGGCAGTCTTTGGGGACTGCCGATAGAAGTGAAAACTAAGTAACTTTTTGATTCTCGCGTTGATGTCTTTCGTTCGATACATATAGCTCATGGAATGCGTTAGGTAACGATTACGCGAGTTCCATGATTTTTGTTCACCCAAAAAGTGCTCAACGCGCCACTGTAACCATATACAATATACTAGGTCATATTTTTGTTTTTAACTGCTTGGATAGAAGGTATTCGTCAGTTTTTATCACAGCGATCCACGGTCATTATTTAGACACAACCATTTTCATGCATGTATTTATATTTCTACTAGCGGAACTGCATGACCAATGTTTTGTTTGCAGTCAATAAATTTTTAGGAAAAACGGAAGTGAAAACGTATGAATCGAGAATAATGTTGAATCATACAATGTATTTTATCGCGTCTATCAATTGACTCTTACATCATGTACATGTTTCTAGAAAAGATAAGCAGGTGAACAAATCTGTGAATTGAAAGATACTAAAGGGTCAACAAAATATTTTTTTAGATTGTGAATTCCAAGAATAGTTGTGATAAATATATTAAATATATATCTAGACATAATCAGTCTTATTACAAAAAAACTGCATAACTAAAGGTTTAAACCAACACTAAAAGGTCTAGGATTGTTACGGTAATAAAGCTTAGTACCAAGCTCAAAATGTGTTCCGATTACAAAACGAAGACTATTCCAAAATCAGTTAGTACCAAAGAAGATTCATGGTTCAAATAATATCCACAGATATGGCTTTAGTATTTCTAGTAGTGGTTTTTTTTTTTTTTTTTGGGTGGGAAATCATCAAATGACTTCTCCCGCTCTGGGCGGAGCGGAAGGGCGTGTCAGACTTTTACTGACTAAAACCCACCCGTGTTCCTTCCCTTGCCTAGACCAGGGCCACGGTTTCCCCTAAGGACTTATCCGCAACCCCAGTGGTAGGCATCGGCCCAAACGGACCCCTTCAGCTTCGCTGACGACTCTTTGAGGCGCGCGTGGAACACTACGCGCCGTCGACCCGGGCTTGGTCCTGATCGGACGGAGAGCTACCCATCACTCTCCGTCCGCAAGCCCGCGCCTACGGTGGCCGGAGATCCGAGTGGATAGATAAAAACTAATGCTAAGTGGAGGCGAGAAAGATATGGAAGACAATAGGTCATGTATGGAAGGTATTAACGCAAAACCAGACAGTAACAGGACCATGAAGAGAATACGAGAATATATGGATAAGGATAATGATAAGTACGAGTTTATTCAAGCCATCAATCATGCTGACGATGTAGGGAGCATTATTTCCAAGTAGCAGCAGTACTGACGTCTTATTTACAAGATAAACGCAAAAGAACTCCTACAGTTACGGCTAACTGACCTTTAATTTAAACAAGCTTTTTATTTAACAATTCCAAGTATTTACAGACCAGTCTGGTCACCTTCAAAGATAACTAATACTGAAAAAGATCTATGGATCATAAATTACGGTCAGATTGACCTTACGCGTCAGTCAGTTGCTGTGCTTTTTGTTACCTTTACAACAAAACAGCAACGGAATGGATGAATAGATGTTTTTAGTTTGCTTATTGATGTTAAGAGAATCTGAGAGATAATAGACAAAATTATGTAAGTAACTACAGGGGTTATCGCAATGACCAAACCGCTTAGGGTAGATATAATGGCGATATAGCTATTAGAGGGAACAACTACAGGCTCATAATAACTAACGATTATGACTTCATGATTATCAGTAAGTACCAAGGGCGAAGGGTGAAACTTTCACAATTAAAACTTGTTCATGAACACGTGTATAAACATTAATAGGCACTAGGAATGTCTGTTAAAAATGGGCAGTTGCATTGAAAACACTAGCAAAATGCAGCCACCACTGGAAGGCAAACACACTCTTGCTCAAGAACTATACTACTCGTATAAATAAAATAGTTTGGAAAATCCAAAAGTGCACGCCTCATACATAACACTCATTAATAAACGAAAAAGAATATCAAAACATAGTTTCTAACAAAAATGAACAATTTATAACTTTTCATGAAGTCGTAATGTCAAAGACTGACAAAGATATTTACTTGGCGGTTGCTAGGCAACTTACGGACATCAAGTCAAAGGTTGGAAATATTTAGATAAAGATATTATATTTTAGTTAGTATTTTATTAATTATAATTAAACTACTTTGAATAAAAGAGCCATTTTCAATAGGGTTCCTTCTACGGCTGAAATAAATGTATAAAAAAAAAATTGACTCAATTAATTGATTTTATCGCAAGCTACAATGTTTTCAGGGCTCATAAATTGACGGACAGGAATTTTTTTTCAACTATTTTGATGCTTTTTCCATTTCTGCTGCATTAAATCAATTGTTAAAAGTACAGTATTAATTTCCATTTAATCATCTATACAATGGTATATAAATTAAGTAGGTTCTGTGTACTAGCAGGAGTGTAACAATAAAAACAGTTACAGAAATGGGTCAAAAACTTTTTTTCGATCGTAGAGCACACTCTAATGCTTCGCATTAAGAGTCGTGCAATAAAGAAATTAACTCACAAAAAACTAAACAAGAATAATGGAAGATCTTGGAAAAATATGGCTCAAAATAATTCTTGTGTTCAATTTAAAATCCGAAGCTAAGCCCAGCTTAAAATACAGACTACCTTTGCCTCTAGAGAAAACACGGGGTTCGAAGAAAATTATAAAACTAAAAAATGGAGACGAGTTAAGCTTGGGTTAAAAGCTAATATAATAAAAACAGAATTGTGTTGTTGTAAACTAGATGCCGAAGTAAAAGCAAACACACTGCAGGAGTTGACTTTCACTGAGGAAGATAAACGGGTGCATAAACTTAGTAGGAAAGTGCCAGGGGCAAGGGAACTACTGGTATTTTACTCCTTTAGGGAATTAAATGAGTATTACTTACTAAGGGCTTGTACACAAAACTGCGATGCGACGTCGCATCGCAGGTTTTTAGAAGAACTTTGTTTGTAGGAGCTCGCAGATTATTGCGATGCGATGCGAATTCGCAGTTTTGTGTACAAGCCCTTATAGTCTCGATTTTGAGAAGATATGGTTGGTTGTGTCGTCTCGGTTTCTGTCACTAGAAGTTTGGATTATCAGCCAGAAACTATTTAGGATATCACATTCGAGTAAGAAGTTTTTAAATGTTTTCGTGTTATGCAACACCAAGTAGGTTTTGCTAAATTCTGATTAAAATTGTTCTATTTCATCAACATCAAAATCATCATTGGTTTCTTTAGTCCTCTTCATATCTAAATCAGTGTAAACCATAATCCACTGTTCCAATCAACCTCATATCGAATCTAGGCTTCCCAATATCCAGTACATGGGGATAGGAAGTTGTAATTATCGCAACAAGGCTCTGTCCAGGTTGGGGTGACCACCCCCTTCGCATCCCACCTTCACCCCCGCATGCATCGATTGGCGGCTTTCGGCGCATGCAAATGCACAATGCCCCTTGCATTCAGAATAGGCTGTGCGGGTAGTTAGACACGTTATGTTAGGGTTGGCCAGCGTTGGACTGTTAATTTGGAAAATATTTTTATATTGACAAGATTCTCAAAATAAAAAGTGACAACTGCACATTATGCATTGTTGACATCGTGTTTCATGTAAAAGACATTTCGTGTAAAGATATGATTTCAAAATTGGATTTGAAATAATTCCTTGTTGAGCTTTTGTTCAGGACTTCTGCTTTCGTAATGGAATGTCTTTAAGCTTAATTTAAAAAAAAACCAAGCTTACTGATATAATTTTGGCAAGTTCTATAGCAGCATCAATTATTCCATAAGTTCTAAACTCTATTAGTTCTTCTATCATCCCTGTGACTATAATGTCGGTATCGTTTTAAGCGTTCTTCAATTAACCAACCCTAGGTTTGGGTTGCTCACTTTTGTTTCCTATGTCTGGGTCTCCGGTTGATTGCTTTTGTTTAGGTTTTGCTTGTCTAATCAATGTTTGCTAATCAGTGCTCTGTCGTACTATTGTTGGATCGTAGTAGTATTTTAAAATCAATTCTTTTAGTTTTGTCTATAACCTTTGTATTCTTAATCTTTGAAACTGTATGTTTTAAAACTTATAACTGTTTTTCTTTTTAAAATACCTGATGGTCAATTGGCAATCACTTTTAAAACGTTTCGTATATTTTTATCATCTTTCAACAGGATTGACGCTTTTCGGTAGCATAAATCAGTTCAAAACATTTTTGAGTTGTCCACAATCGTTGTCGCTGTTAAAGCGTCACTTTGTCTAGGCCCTCTGTAATATACTGTTATGTTTGGATCGTATATTTACATATTTGAAGTATATGGTTTTCTCAAGAATCTTAAGCCTCTATCGTTAATTTAATATTACAGGTTATTAAAGGCGTCTTGTTAAAGTGTGTTGTGCCAGTAACATCTTGTTTTACCGGCACAACTGGTGCAGTAAAGCCTTTCAAACCTCCTTACTTGAGCTTCCTCAGTGTTGACAAAGTTGACTAAACTGCCTAAACGGTTACTCGACCTCTGACGCTGCTCGAAACTTTGCATTTGCCTTCCTGTTAAGATCAAATCTGTTCACTATCAGATGGTGTAAATACTTCACACTTAAGACAAGCAAACTACTGAACTTTAAGACAGGTTGTTTAGTGCTGATTCAAATTAGAGGTAGAATATACTTTGTATTCATTTTCTTGCTGTAACTTGATATTTCAACCGTGGTTTGGCAGCTTCAATCGTTATAGTCACATAAATTAAACTTGACTTGATGACTGCTTGATGTTTGAAAATAACACCGACGTTTGTCAGTAAATTATGCCATTTTAATTTCATTACACAGGAGCATCACACACAGCATTGAAGGATCACCATTCCATCCAGTATTGTTTTTTTTCGGGGAAGCTCTTGGCTTGCATGCATCTCAGCCGATGCTAAATGATGATCAGGCTGAAGCTGGAAGCTAGCTTCACCCGGAATCCTTAGCCATAGCAGAACTGACTATCATACCTCTAAGTGCCGAAACACAACAATGCTGTTAACATTGTTGTTATGGCGACAAACTTAGATAAGATAGTGGCATAGCTAGCCAGGCGGATTTAGAACAAGCCCTACCACCAACCTAACCGAGCAGAAAATTTTGCGCCCACCGGGAATCGAATCCGGGATCTCTGGGTCTGAGACAGGTGGTCTAACTACTAGACCACAGAGGTGGTTAAAAAGAGGTGATTGTTTCACACAATCAAGAAGTCTTGTAACAGTTGAAACCCTAAAACGTTTTTCGCATCTACATTTCGAGGCCATTTTTCCGATAAGAGCATTCTCAAAACAATAACAATGATTAATAATATCAGTAAAACAATACACAAACGTTTTAGTTGCCAAGCAGTTCTGATAAAAATTTAAGTGTCCTGCATATTTTGGCAGTGGGCGCGTGCGCCTCTTGGCACCGATTCGGTTATACGGTACGATGCAAATGATGCATTGTGTGCGATTCCAGCATGTTTAAGTAACGTAAGCACCGTTACAGTATTTGAGTTGCTGTCTAATGGATTTTGTAGTGTCTGCCAAGAAAATATTTGAATGTACCTATTACTTTTTGCATTAAGCCTAATGATATAAGTCTGCTTTGTTGTCATTCTCATTGCTATCAAACGTTACTACATCAATTTCAGGAACATTAAGTATATCCTTCTACTGCTTATCTATCTTATCACATAATTATCTATTCGAAGTATTTTCATCATTCCAAATCATTGGTAGGTATATACAGCCACAGACAGTTAGGAGCCACGGTGATAATGATTCATTTTGTACGTCTACCTTGAAGGCTGCCGCAGACTGGCGAGACGCGACACTGGTGGACCAATTTCTATGAAAACTTCACGGAAATTATTCTACCGGTGTCGTGTCGAGCCTTTCTTTGGGAGCCTTAAAGATAAAATCAATCTGCCTAGCCTTTTCCCAACTATGTTGGGGTCGACGACTTCCAGTCTAACCGGATGCAGCTAAATACCAGTACATTTCATGGAGCGAAAGCCTATCTGACCTCCACAACCCAGTAACTAGGTAATACGATACCCCTTAGTAAGACTGGTGTCAGACTTTCGGGCTTCTGACGACTCGTAACGACTGTCAAAGATCCACCAATGATAGCCAACGGGACCAACGGATTAACGTGCTTTCCGAAGCACGGAGGAGTCTTGGTATGTAAAGATGATCACCCATCCACTGACCAACCCCGCCAAGCCTAGCTTAACCTGATTGATCGACCTGTGCGGCTGTTATTACTTATAAAATGCGATGGATTATTATTATAAGCTACAGAAAAGACTGGATGTCGATGTTATCTATTACAAGAATGTTTAAAAAAAGCTTCTTAAGCCGTACTTCTTATTGGTCATAATTTGCCTTTAAAAGTAGTACGACAAAGTAGTACAAACTATCAAAGTATTAGCAAGCAAGTAGTCATAAAAAGCAATGCATAAAACTGTAAGAACTGGAGATGTTTACAAATAAACAAGTCGTAAGTGCAGTGGGTGTGAACAGGTGCGCAATTATGTAGGCCATCGAACATGTCCGAACAGGCCAGCGGACTGACTCATCTGTATTGATAATGAAACGTACAGAAGGTTAAGTTGATACGATGTGAGATAACGAGCTAACCGCTTATTATGCGATGTCATGATGAAAATTTACTATAGGTACACCTCTGCCCAACCCTTCGGGGAATACAGGCGTGAAGCTATGTTATGTGTTATAAAAAATTACAAAGCGGATTAAGGCTATCATTTAGCCTGAGTCCTAGTCTTGGGAAAATTATAGGCCAATCTCAGAAGTGCCAAAAACTAGTGATTATTCGGTTGGATGTGATCTGATTATATTCGGAGAAAATATTGTACTTACATGATTGTATATTATATTACTAACATTACATACCAAAATTTATTTCCCATGGCAAACACAGAATGAAACGTACAATCCTCCCACAACACTTTGGTTTGTCATCGTAGTTTATTCATTTTAAAATTGATATATTTTGTATTTCACAACTTCTTCAAAAATTAGTAAGCTAATCTATACAAACACAAATGTAACTGAAGTGCGTTGACGCAAATCACGACTGTCAGTAGTCAGATTACAATTACGATTAAATAAAATGCATTTCTATTCCTTATCGCACTTCGAGCGGGAATGGTCCTTCTGATTGTTATCTACTCCATGTCACCGTATTGCACAAGCATATTTTATGTTATTGAACCCTATGATGAAGGCAGTAGAGTCGATAACCCTACAGTCGTTGACCACTGTCAATCATTAATTTTAAGTTTTATTGCGATTAATTGAAGGAAAATGTTTTATTGACAATAAATCAATTATTCATTTTATCCGTGTTTATAGTTTTATTGTATGAGGAAATTAGCTGGTAGGTACTGTTAGGTTTATTGGGCCTATCTCAATAAACCGAGATTGAGTCGATTTGAATCGGTTAATCAGAATTAAAAAAAAGAATAAAAGGTTTTTCACACTGATATCTATGGTTTTTCACTATACAAAGGTAATTAATAAAGAAGTAAGGAGGGTATTAGTCATGTTTGCGGGGCCAACATGGCCAGAAATCGCACAAAACAGACGGATTTGGAAGGAAAAAGGGGTGGCCTTTGCCAAGCACTGCTAATAAAAAATTAACGGTTTTTCAGTTATTCATTCACATAACGTTATAGCATAATAGTTTTACCAAGTCAGTGAGCAATAATGTTCAAGATATTAGCACAGGTAGGACGAGTTTTTTTATTTAAAGTAATGGCGAAGCCAAGGACCATTGGATATAGGTATGACGGCGTAGCAAGTGGCGCCGCCTAGGTTTGTTATGAAGTTCCTAGGAACCACCGAAGAGGTTCGATGACAGTGACACTGGCTGGTATATCACTCTAGCCTTTAAGACTAATAATTTCAATCTTAACAAATTTTTTTACGTGATAATTATTTTAAAACTTGAATAGCAAGGCACAATCCTGATGATATTGAAGCTATTGAATCACTAATAGGATGAACACTTCAAAGAAAATCCTGCGTCATTAGGTATTTAGAAAGAAAGTCCTATAATACTTTGCAACGTTATTCGTATCAGGAAGCAATGTTGCAATCCATCATAATTAAAATAAAACTTTCTTATCTGCACCAACAATGTAATAACAACAAAGATTAATACGGAATACATTCCGATACCGATATCTCCTGCCAATAGATAGATAGCTATTCATTTGATTAACTAATTAGGCGCATGCTTAGCATCACTGAATACTAGTGAAAGTTTTGAACATACGCGGGAAGAAAGCGAAAACTATTGAAAACGTTTTTGTATGAAGAATTTCATCTTGCTTCTTTTAGCATGGAGATGTGATTTTAGGGGTTGGTCAGGGTTAGTCAACATCATAATATAGATGCTATACTTTGTAGTGATCATAATGTATATAAGCTACCCTTTTTACCGAGGGGAAATCCTCATGGGAGGTCCCGAACGGAGTGTTATGTCGGATTCCTATTTTCCTACTACTACCATGGGCTAGCCTAAGTTAACCTACACTTAGCAGCACAAACCAGTTAATTGTATTAGTGTCTAAACTGTAAATAGTCATAAAGGCACTACGTCTTCGTTAGTGTATCTAGAGGGAAGCCAAAAAGTGTATAAACTGTGTCAATATCGTGACTCAAAACTGTCGAACTTGATATTATCTCTAGATATAAATATTTCGTCACGATTACGTCAATCAAAACATACGATAAAGATGCAATTCGCGTAGCACGCTATTCTAACAATCTTAAGAATTTTTAGAAAAGATTATGTTCGAAACATTACGAATTTTACATAGAAAACACGCCTGTTTACAGGAAACGTCGAATAATCGATCAAACCTATCGAATATCAAGCAAATCAACAAAAGGCACATCACTACACACAAAATCGGTCACATGCAACAAAGCTAACCAATTTCCTAAACCGATTCTCAGATACCCGATACTAAATCAATTGAGGTACGTCTCTCGCACTAGAGACGAACCGGAATATCGAATGATCCTTTTAATTAAACGTTGCATCAAAACGGAATGTACAATACCGATACTAATTGGGAATCGATTGCAATTTTGTGGAACGAAATATCGGAGGCATTGAACGCGGAGAATTACCGAAATGTTATTGAACTTGTGTCAGATATTTTTAAACTTAGCTTTTGAAACTATGCTGGGAAACGTCAAAGGGGTAACAAGCATTGTTTATTGTAGGCCTTTTGTTTATTGTCTATGTTCAGCTGCTGTTTGTTTATGGCCCCAATGTTCAATAGAATTTCATTTGTTTACCCGTTTCAACTGGTAGCTACCGAAAAGGAGATATTCAAATGTTTCTAGAAAATCCAGGTGGATTTGACACATACATTTCAGCACTTTCAGCTGTTGGTTGACTTTGAAAATTAAAAAGAGGATCTGTAAAAGGTTTCATGAAAACTGAAAACGCGTGTAGAAACATGAGAAGCCTCCGGAGGATTGGGCAAAAACGGAGAATCACCGGGCCTCCCGTAGAACACATCAGTAGACACTTTATCTATCTTAGTAATCGAATAGGCGCCTAAGGCCCACTTGCGCGTTCTAGGAGCTTTAGCTAAATAACTCGGAGTTAACAGCTAACAGCACACAGCTAGCCAGCTAGCTAGCTAGTTACCTGTAAGCTAACTCAGGGTTAATCCAAAGAGAATTATTGGATTAAGTTTCCTTAGTATTTAGCTAACCCATGAACGCGCAAGTGGGCCTAACTACTAATTTATAAACGTTGCAATGATGAGATCATGCAATGGCTTTTGTCTAGATTTGAAAGCAACGGCTGACGTTGATAGCATTTTCTGGAGTTTGATGACTTTTCACGCCTCATTTAGTTTTGTACTTCTGTGCATTGTGGTTTTTAACAAATTTTGTATGGGAAATCTGTCAAAAAATCACAATGCACAGATAAATATAACGTTTGTAAATTAGTAGACTTGGCCTCCTGAAGATCAAACAATTGCTAGCCAAGTAGCAATAACTACAAAACTAAACGAGGCGTGAAAAGTCATCAAACTCCGGAAAATGCTATCAACGTCAGCCGTTGCTTTAAATTCTAGACAAAAGCCATTACTTGCCAGACAGAATCGTTGCTAAAACAGTTTCCACGCATCAATAAGCAATAAATCTTTTGTACTAAAATAGACGTAAACCGCCGTTCGCCTTATTCATGCACTATGTTAGTCTGTTACGCCAAAACCATCGATATTTATAGCAGTATTCAAATTGTGTGGGGGACAACACACGGGCTTTTATTTTGAACGTTCTTCTGCTTTCGAATCGATGATAAGACTTCGTGTAGTTAACTAGATTACTTTGGGCTTAAGTTATCATCGTCATTGTTTCCAAAAGAAAGACGTCCACTGCTGGACATAGGCTTCCCCCAAGCCTTCCACTTCGACCGGTTCTGTGGTATCCAGCAGATTCTTGTGGCCTTTACAAGGTCGGCTAAAGATTATGCTATGTCTTTATTATGAGCTAGTAGTTGCTCGTGGTTTCGCTTGCATCTTACAAAAAAAAAAAAACTGTTTTAATCCAGGACAATGGTCTGCGTGTGCGCCAAATTGCATTCAAATCCATTCAGTTATTTACAAGTTATTAAGCAACAAACATTCAATGTTAGTGATGATATTTCTAATTTATATAATTACCCTCCTTCTGGGGCATTTGTTTTTAACTAATTTTAAAAATAAATGTGCGGTATAACTTAACAACAAATAAATACCAAATTAGTACCAGAATGTCATAAATGCAGAGGATCAAATAAAAAGGTCTCGTCCAATTTTATCCATTGAAACTTTTAATTAAAAGCGAGTATAAAATGCTTCATACGACCGCTTGCAAGCGACAACCAGTTTGAATCGTTACAATGCAATGCGACGCATCCTTTAAATGCCGCACATTTTTGCCATACACGCGGTTTTAAAAGGATCGTGGAATTGGATTATAGTGCCATAAAAGAGGCACGAGCGAATATTGGGAAACAACAATAAAGTTTAGCAGAGAAGTTGATTGCTCGGGGGTTTGACAAACTGTTGAAAGATTGTCTGTGTTAAACGTTGATAGGTCAGCGGTTCTGTGAGAAACGTTAGCAAAACAGTCAAGCAGCAAACTAAAGTTGGAGTGTTCAAAGTACACCTGCTCCTGCACATCATCTGCCCGGCTTTTTTCCAACAATGTTGGGGTCTGCTTCCAGTCTAACCGGATGCAGCTGAATACCAATATTTAAATGGAGCGACTGCCTATCTGACCTCCACACATTGACTGAGTAATACGATATCCCTTGGTAAGACTGGCTGTCAGACTTTCGGGCTTCTGACGACCCGTTACGACTTTCAAAGATTGACGGTTGACAGCCGGGACGGCTTAACGTGCTTTCCGAGGTAAAGAGGGGTCTTGGCATGCAAAGATGGTCATCGATCCATGGACCACCCGCGACAAGCGTAGCTTAACCTGATCGATCGACCTGTGCGGCTGTTATTACTTAGCCACAAGTCCCTCACACATACCTGCTTTCTGAAGACCGCCACTGATGCCGCCACTGGCGTGGCCACCTACTGCGCCCAACAGACTCGTCTGACCAAATTTTTTTTTTTACCGTTATTGATTCGAGAAGTAGACGCCTGCATTTATTGGGTGGGTACCCCTCACACACTAGAACACATCCTTACTTTAATGTAGAAAATTCTCTGAATTACATTCATTTTTGCCTTGATTTATAAACTACGTTGCTTTTAAGATTATCATTATCTGGAATAGGTAAGTATTTTTATGAATGAAACTTAATTCTACGCAATTATACTATAAGTGGTGCAACACCTTTATCACAGAGCAACAAGGACGCATGTTAAGATAATGCATTAGTACAATAAACAATCATGACAGTTATTTCAGCTATCGTTATCAACTATCAGCATTATATTGTATCCTATTTATCGAATATTATCATGTATTGCATACAAATGATTTCATATTGAACAGTGCAACAACCTCACAAGAGTCACAAGTCGTGAAAACTGACAGTGTGTGGGTGGAGTGACCTTGTCAATGTTATTTACTAATGATTTAAGATATTTATGTCAATGCCATGTTATGTTATGGAAATGTATTTATAATTTTAATTTTATAGATATTTATTTATACTTACTGCATTTTTCGACCAATTAGTACTACTATTACGTACTTTAAGCTTAGGTAGTAAGACGACGTAAATACTGTAAATATCCCATCAAACTAGCTGTTTTAATGAAATTTGAAGACGAATTTTACAGCTTTTGAACTCAACGACCGCTTTACGCCAGTTGTAAAACCGCAATGCAATCTGTGGAAGTAGTGTTGAAATGAAGCTAGTTAAAACTAAAACCGTAGCGCGTCCGCTCATAAAAGCTCGCCGTATATTTTCATCTCAATGAGCACGGCGAGTCTCGCGAATATCGAATGCAATAAGTGATATCTATGAATATTCAGAGCACGGCCGCCGGTCGCTGTTAATTTGACGCATTTTAGACGATCCCTTGCACCGTCCATTCTATAAGGTCGTAAGTGCACTTACGTCCAAAATGATTTTTATTATTTATACACTGGAAATTGTGTACCCAATGTTTATAGAATCTATGGTTCAAAGAACCTTCTTGGTAATAATCTGTGGAATGTTATTATGGTACTAAGTTAAGTTACGACTTGATTGCACTGAGGATAATTTCGTGCAGTGCAGGCCGTTAATTTATTCGGTGAACGCAATCGTTAAGGATTTGATGGGATCCGTTGTTATTGCGGTATCACAGTTAAAGTAATTGGGTCAAATAAATGTTTTTAAATGGCAACTATCAATCTTTGTATAAAGTGTGTCAGTTATGACATTTATTAATCTTGCAAGTATATCGTTTATTTTATAACTTACGTACTAAATTACTTAATGTTACATAGTCTTCAAAACAGCAATGCTCCGTCTTTAAACAGCTTTATAACCAACACTTTTGATCAATTATGCATTTTAAGATGGCTATTCGTCCATAAATACGAGTAACAGATAACCATTGATGTCGTTAGCGTAAATCAAAATGTCAGATGACGTCATGAAACGCAATCATTGGTGGAATTTGTGTAATAATGAGAAATGGCGTGTGAATTACTTGAGCTTCGTGACCGGCATATGTTACTGGTGATTAATTCAATAGGCTTTGATATCGGTGTGAGATAGGCCATTTTGTCTAAAAGGATAGGCTGTAAATATTCCATTTGCAGTAAAATGGAGCCACATAAGAAAATGGATATCACCATAAGAAGGATAGACGTAGGATGACTAAAATACAAACTAAAACGACATTATAAAAATATTATTATTTCAGATTTTGTTTTTTAAAATGTAATATCTTACCCAACAACATCGTCTCATTCTATGTAAAAAATAATACGCTAGAAAAGGAAAAAAACTATATTTCAGTTGTGTATTTCGTGCTCTTCCTGGCAAAGAGGAATTGGACAAAAAACCTTCTAAAAATCATGTCTCTGAGTCTGATTCACAAATATTCGCGTAAATTCCTGGATCTAGATTGGACACATGCACTTCGCGGAATAGGTACCCTAACTGTATGACGTAAGCATTGAGATTTGACGTGATTTAGGTTTTTTGTGGAGTGAGGAAAACATTCGTTAAACCAGCTTCGGTCGGTTTGTTACTGCATATTTTTTTTGTATTAAAATGCTTACGGTTTTTGCCTCCTAATATTAGCATTAAATCTACATACTAATAAGTATTTTGACACCTTTTTATCTAAAAAAACGGTAAATTATAAATTGGAGCTACTGTAGTTTAGTTGGGTTAAAGAAGCTTGATTATCTGCTTTGGCACGAGTATTAATAGTCTAGTCTAAAAATTAATAAATTAATAGCTTATAAAATATACCTCGCCTATTAAAAAAAAAAAACACTCACATCATATTTCTGTCACCCTACATACCCACACACCCACATTAATTACATTGCAAAATCCTCTACACAGACTACATCAGACTTAAGAAAAACACTCCGGCACGGTACGGCTGACGCTCTCACAAACAATTGTGTTCAATGAACTTGAAAATTGTTTCTCCACGTAATGATATTCATTGAAAGGACGGCAATACGTGTTTTCAGCTACGGTATTTTGTAGCGTGCAGTGTAAAGCGTGATACAGAAGAATAAAGTCGTATGTACAGTTACTGCCTTAGTGAACATTTATGAAAGGATTGTGAAAAGCTGGATGAGCATTTTGGATAGAATGCTTGTGTTTATGACAGATTCTTACCCAAAGAGCTCTCAGTTTAGCAATCCACAGATAATAAAAGTTTTTTTTTAATTCGAGACACAGATAAATTGTTCTGTAAGAATTAGTTATTGATGGCCACTGATTGCTTGTCGTTTATTTTTTGGGTATTTCAAAACTGTGTGTCGTTTGTTTTGGATTTGTTAGTTAATTCATATATCCACCATTTCTTAACAGACTGAAAAGACGCTGGGTCACCTTACCCCCGCTAACCGTAAATATATGTAACCACAGCTTAACAGAGAAATTGTCTCTGATCCATGAGACGGGTGTAATGTTCCACAGCGTCATTTAACACGGTTATATATTGAGCGCCATGATGGAATAGGTGTCGTCGTGTTGCGAGCATTTTTCACTAGAACAGCCATTTTGTATGCTCATGTCCCCATATAACCTTACTTGTGTTTTTAATAAAATTGTCGTAAAGATGGCGTCGAAGACGGATGTGTTCTTTATTCGTTTTTGTAATGAGAAGATGTTTTGGGGAGAGAAGATACCTTATCCATTTTATATAATTGTAAGGGACTGAATGTATTTAAATACGGATTAATCTTTTGGTCTTTCGGTTCCCCAACAATGTTTTTGTTCAAGGAATAAGCTGACAGATGCCCTGTGTGTCAAACAACGCTTCTATTAGTTTAACTAAATTTGCAACGTATCTTGTATTACGGAAAAATAAAAACATTGCACTCTAAAAAATACCTCATCCCTCAATTTGTCGTTCTAAAATCATGTCGTTACACGATATTCTCCGTACAGAAGGACCAAAAATATCGACATTTGCAACCTCTGGCGCCGGCCGTGTGAATCATACGCATTCCTACACTTATGTCATGATGAGGCGTTAACACTTGGATATGTTTGGCAGTTTCTAGGACATTTGTAGGCAGTCTGTGTATTGTACTGATAATTTTGACAGTTAATTCTATTAAGTTGTTATTCATAACTTAATGTGGGTTTTGTTTAAGCGCCACAGTTTAATGTTATTTTGAAAGTTTACTGATGGATGACTTGAATGTTTTGAGTGAAGAATAAATGTCCACCTCTACTCTTGTGGGTGTCTTAAAATACAACTATGTCGTAAAAAGGGTGGGTAGCAGTTTCTATTAATGTCTTCTAGTAACAATAAACTAACGTTTTACTAATGTCTGCCGAGCCTAGCCGTAGTGATTAGGGACATAGTAATTAATGGAAAATAATTAGGTAGATACTTGAAAGGCAATGTTCAAGAAATGTGAGTTTATTATCAAAGAACGAAGTTTAATAGAAAATAAATCAGTAAATTTTTTTGGACATAGAATCTAAATCACATAGAAAAATCCGCTCGCAAAAAAAAACAACAACATTTACTCGCCTATCTGACGGTAAAATCTAACTGTTTCTAATTAAATCTCCCCAATTCACAAGGACCAAAATACTTCATTACGCATAAAACAATTAATCATTACTACATGTATCATGGCCAGACATTTACATATTTATTCGACCCGCCATAGCGAGCAAAATTATGCAAAACAGCCGACCGACGACTACGCCTCATAATTAAATATAATAAACCATTTTAATCCCATTGGCCTTAAAGCGAATAAAAACTGTCACGGCGTATTAACAATTAGTGTTGTGCAAAACAAGGGTTTTTATGGCCGAAGCCACAGTATAATTTATGCTGTGCCGAAACCGAAAAAGCCCAATTACTTCTGCCAAAGCTTTAGTATTTTGTGTTTGTTATGATTACAAAACTTCAGTTGTTTTTGTTTTGGCTAAATATTCTGACTTCTAGGCAATATGTAGTGTCTTACATCTGAGGATCCCCGTATTTTAAAGAATGTTCGCAGTCTAATCTCAGTCATACTCAGTCAGTCCTTTTTCACAAGATTTTGACATTGTTTGTGGCTCAGATGAGATTGCGACTAGATTTTGAACTTTTTTAATTACTAGAATTGGCCTTTTGGTCTTCTAATAGCTAGATAGCTAGGTTCATAACTTTTGATAGGAAAATTATTGACATATAATTTTTCCGGTAATTTGCTATGGTTTCATATTTCCTTTTGAACATTTAAATACATATTTACGGTTTACCATTCCAATTTCTAACTAATTCATTTAAATGTATTATACTGTCTTCTTTTAAAATAGTGACTACGGTTGTTAAAGTTTCGGCTGTCATTCTGCCGAAACCAACAGCCCAACACTATTAACAATTCCATATAGCGCCCACACTTCGAAAACCTTAGCGCAATAAATATAAAAGTCAATTCATATTTACAACCGTAATGTCAGTGATTGTTACATTAACTTTGTAATAACTGTTCCTCGTAATGGATTATGATTAACTGTGCTCATATATTTGACGAAATGCTTTGTTTTAGTATCAATAAACTACAAGTAATTACGTTTGTTGATTTACATTAATATTGGGACTGTCAAAATCAATATTATTCTTGCAAAGATCAATTTTTTTTTGGTTTCGGTTTTCGGTCTAACTGGACGCAATACTAGGTAATACTTTTTTTGTTTTCGGCTTTCGAACCGGACCCAACACTAGATAACCAGTACTTTTTTAATTGTTAGAAAAAACTCTCATTGTAATTTTATTAATGCAATAATAATTGCAGGGTTGTAAATTATAGGGTTAACGTAAAAAGATTTGCAGAATAAATTATAGGGTTTTTACTTTTTACAAAAATTGCAAAGCAGCGCCAATCAAAGTTCAGTTCACATGACGCAACACTATTTTCTTTCCTTCTACATAAATCAGAAATGAATAACATTTAAATTATCAATACCAACATAATTTACGCCTATAAAAAGCGATATTACGCAAATAAACACTCAAAGCTTACCTCACTGATAACGTTATTTATTAAAAGCTTTCCGGCTTTTAAGAAAACCGAGTTATATATCAGAAAGTTGCGAGATTATTATGTCGAGAATTGCTTAACATTAAAGGGCCGGTATAAAGGCGATCGTCCACTGATACGTAGCATGCGCACGGTGAGGTTTGCCACGATAGCTGCTGCGCGATTCATTTGTTTTCCAGCCACGCATTTGTCCGTAGAGGATGGTCCACTCCGCATTTTAGTTTTAGGTATGAAGCTACAGGTAGGTACGCGGCGGGTTCGAATTCAGTGGGCATAATGTAGTCAGAAAATACAAGAGTTACGCGATAGAAAGCGAGGTAACTTCTAGGTGAATATAACTGTAGGTAATTAGCGCTGTGTGTGTGAATTGCACTTTATTGTGTCGTAGCAAGAGTCGCTTTTTATTTAAATGATTTTACGGAAAGAAGCCATCTGTAGTCTACCACTAATACATTACACTATACTAAACGAAGCTAAGTCCACGTAGCTTCGCGTAGCTTATCTGTGGGCTGCTGTGGAGCGTCGTCTTTAGAGATAAGCGACATATGCTGGGGTGTTGTCAACATGACTTCACCCACTCGACACCTACAGACCAAGATGGCGTAATTTGGGACACCATATAACTGTCTCCGAAATGTCGGAAGCAGTAAACAATTTGTTTATAATTTAAAGCGAGTAAAAATGTCTGAATACAGACTCGGCAAAGGCAAAGCGATGGCTCTTCACTAGAGGAACAGATAAGCTTTCTGATAATTCCTAAGAAATCGCATCATTGAACGACAATTGTTGCAACCAAAAGGAAATTGTCCAAATTCGGCTTCGTGTGGACACGATGCTCGAAAAGAAACAAATTAATCAAAAATCAAGTTTCGTTTTTAAACCCTTATTCATTCTATATTTTTGTATCAACTTGCACCCATGAATAGTGTATTTAATAAGTACTGAAATTGTTTAATTCGACATATTGACATTACTTGAGACATTACTCGACCTTCATTTTCATTCATTCACAGTGATGCCAACGTAGCAACGATTAATCGTATAGATTAAAATAATTATTTACAAATTGATATAATTATTATTTTTGAAGTTCAACTACTTACTTCCTCCTCATTCATGTTAGAGTCTGGAGTTTACAGTCAATAAAAGATGTTATTTGTAATCACTTACATTATTTCAAACATTTTTTATCCATATATTTGGTAAACGAAAGTATTTTAAAGTATCGAGTTGGTCAAGGAGTTTCACTTATAACATTTATTAAATCGATTATTTAAAAAAAAATTAGGTTATGTCAGAATTGTCATTTCAAGTCACTTTATTTCTTGGCATCGTGAATATTGTTTTCCTCGTTTTACTGTGATATTTTTTCAAGTATTGGTTTGGTTTTGGGTACTCATACAACTTCTCACGTTGACTCGGCACGCCTATGAACTCCGACACCAATCCCACCGTTGACCCCAGCTTAAATATGGATATCGAACTCGCCGAAACTTGAATCGTAAGGATACGAACGAAGCAATTTCGCTTCAACTCCTGCATGTGGTGGAAACTGTGTTACAGATCCTATGTGCGAATTGTGGTACTGATATCAAGCAAAGGACAAAGCATACCCTCGATCTTGTGGAAATGGAATCTGTTATAGTGTCTATTAAAGTGGTACATGTCAACGAAAACACGAAAATGTTACATTGAAACATTAAGCATTTGTACAATGTGAACGAGATTTATTTGTTTTCTCTAGGTCATGTTTACTGTGACCTTTCTCAGCAGGTCTTGGATATTATATTTTAAATGTTGGTAAAAGAAAGAGCCGCCTAATTGATCCGAATGCATGGAAATGAAAATAACAGTCAGGGATGAAATTCAATCAAACAGTGTTGCTCCAACTGCATAGTAGGGGGAAGTGGGTTGCTGTGTTCATGTACGGACTATAATTTGGTTTTTAAGCTCTACAGGGTACCAAGATAATATATATACATCTGCCCAGTTCCTAGACAATATATTATTAACTTATGAGTCAGAATAATAACAAAATGTATAAATAAAAATGTGTTTTATTCCAAACAACAAGTACCCAAAACAAGACTTAGAAGCATCGCGATACAATCTTATTACAATATTCTCTTTCCTACTGGTATTAGCTATTAAACCTGTATTATATTTATACTTAAAGTACCTGTCCACACCGAGCCAAATTCCCATACAGCGTGGACAAAGTCCTTTTGCCAGATTAATAGTAATATTTATTTTCACTTCAAAGACACAAAAATCTGTGTAGCCCTGGCTCTTGTACTAGGAGTTCCTGTATCACTAGAGCCAGACCTCTCAATTTACAGGGAATATATAATAGACAAAACTGAGGTACATTATAGTTAAGGCATGCATTAAAAGGTAGGTTTACAAATATGCAAGAGATTGAGATTGAAAAACCAATCACTGTTAGATTCGAGTTAAGCTCCAGTTTTTTAGAAGACCGGTGGCCATCACATAACGGTCGCAGTGCCGGCTGCCAAGACCGGCAAGACCTGGCAACGAGGTTTTTTGACTTGACGGTGTCAAAAGCGCTCTCTAGGAAAACACACCAACTTTCTTTCATAAAAAACGTTTCAGTGACGTTATTCGCAGGCAAATTGCTGACGCTATGTGGCGGTCACCGCTCTTCTAGGACACCGTTGCTTTGCCGTTTTAGATTTAAGGATACCAGGAATAAGAAAACTAGTATTGATACTACTAGCACAGTCTAAACATCATGCAGTCGTCCGACGAAGACGTCTAGACAGAGCAATCGTGCGGGGGAGACGGGGGAAGCGCGCTCCCGAACTGCTTACGCTGCGAGGCGTGAGGGGCGAGACGGGGGAAGCGCGCTCCCGAACTGCTTACGCTGCGAGGCGTGAGGGGCGAGACGGGGGAAGCGCGCTCCCGAACTACTTACGCTGCGGGGCGCGAGGGTCGAGACGGGGGAAGCTCGCTCCCGAACTGCTAGCTGTCGCGACAATGCCTAAACGTTGTCGGCATTTACAACGAGATCAAAGGCGTCGTCCTACTGTAGGTTTTTATACTGTGCTACTAGGTTAGACTATTGATGATTCCTTTCATAAAAAAACCAATAAAGCAATTTGAAAAGACACATGCGAGAAAGTTAATAATCTCCAAATGCTAATTGGGCCAATTTACTTCAAGACTTTGATTAAGAGTTAATGCTACACAGTTAGCGCGAAAGTGAAAAATAATTGGCAGCCTCAGACTATATGAACGTGAATCATTGATTAGCAATTATCGTACATGCTTTGAATCTAATGCGTAGAATAGAGATATGGTAAGTTCGATAAACTGACAAGAGTGAATGAAAGTATGAAAGTATGAAAGTGAAGCTTATGAATATGATTCACTCTTTTGAAGGTTAGAAAGAAAATAATATAGCACTAGGTAAATGATCAAAATCGTAAAGATTAATTTGTCAAAACTAGCCGTTAAAAGGGGTTGAGAGGGTGTTGAAATTCGAAGGGGAATTTACGAAATCAACGTGGATAAAGTCGCGGGCGAAGAGCTAGTTAAGTAAGTGGATAACGATGCTGTGAATAACGATAAGTATTCAGTTGAATTAGAACTAACATAACCTGGTGAACCTATTTCTAAAACCAAGCACGTGTAGGTTAAAGCGGTAATAGCGACATTAATATTGAATAACTACAATGATAGACTGCCAGCATTCTTCACCAAAAAAGGCAAGATCAGCATTACTAATAGAATTTTTATAACGCATCATTTAAAGCTTAACAGGTGTACAAGTTGCATCACAGATACTTTCAAGTTGGACACCTTGAATTGATTATTGTGCCCACACCTCAAGTCGTAGGTTTTTATCACCGGAGACACGCATTCTTAACACATCAAATCGGTACCAAAAAGGTTTTGGCGCTTGGTCAAAAAACTATAAACGTCATCTAAATAATGTTGTAAAAACTAACTAAGGAATATCAACATTGAAAATGAGGTTATTAAAAATGGACGAAAGAAATCTGTATTTAGAATTATTTATCCAGACCAGAAAATGAACGCTCGATAAACGAAATTTTGAAGGAATTATTGACGTCATCAAATGTAAGCATCCAATTATACATGTAGGTACAGATAATTATTTTTTTGGTCTTATCAATGTTCATTTAACACCCGCATGTTTTTTTTTTGGTTTATGTCAAGATAACTAATGCGTCTATTTTTTTTAAATATTTATAAATCTACGCACCTTTTAGACCGGACTCTGGTATATCGCCAAGTATTGCTGCTATAATGTCCTGAACTAGAAGGACACAGCAACAACTGAAGACTATTCGGTCTCGGCTGCCTCTGTTTCTTTACTCTTAGCTTTACCACTTCTTCTACTTCTAACTTCTCCAGTTTCTTCTCTTTCTTTCCTTCTTTGATTGGCGGCTTCTTGGAGTCCACACTCCATCTGCGCTCATCCATAATTCTTTCTTCCAAATTCAAATGATCCAACCTCTCCTTAATGTAACTCCTTGTACGAATCAAGTCTGGAGTCGTATCCAGTTTATCATGTCTCCTTATTTCTATAGGAGACAAAGGAGGTCTTCGTGGCTCAAACACAACTTTGGAGTACTCGTTACTTCGACGCCACAGACGGGGCGAGAGTGGCCAAAACCGCCCATTTTGTTGACCAGATTCCATCACCATTTTTGAGTTTTGTCACTTCACAAATTCACAAATTCAAGACTTTCTCGATGCTAAAATTAATATTAATAAAATAAGAGCTTAAAATCCTCAGACAATTATTCAAATGTGATATGATAGCTTAACGTTGGTAATATAATTCAAGACTAACACTGAACACGTCCGTAACATCCGTAAGCTATTCATATACTAAACGTTGATGAAATGAAAAGTGCATAACAAACGCGCCCACGCAATCAATCATGCGAAACGTCTACAGGAACCATGGATAAAGATGGAGTGACTACTTCGATGAGTCAAACAGTAGTACAATTGACGCAAAATGTATTAGAAATAATATTTCGGTTAGATTTTTATTTTCCTCAACGGTAAATAACATTATTTCCTCTTATCAAAAGAGAAAAATATTTTTCCTCATATTCATGTTTAGTTTTTCATACTGAGACTGTTTGAGGTTAACAAGATAATCATTGAAATAAATAAACTGAATTCTAATAAAACATAGGAATATAAATTGTCGGCTTGTAAAAGCAGAAAAACGATGTCAAAGCAAATTAAACAAACGGCCTAATGAACTTTAACCATTAAAACGAGTTTGACCTTAAATGAGACAATTTTTATCAATTTCCATCATTTGTGAATTCTACATCAATTAGTGGAATTGAGGACAGTGAACGACAAATCGCAGGTCATTATGACCAAGCGGCGCTAGCAATAAAAACTGTGTTTTTGTCTTTTATTACAATTTGCACCAACTATAACAGGACCTGCGTACATTTGGCGTAGATTTAATAGTCTTTTTCCTGTCTACATATCGTTAAAATGGATAATTCAAAAGATTGTTTCACTTTCCGTGCGGAAATGGTTTAAATAAACAGATTAAAATCTTACGAGAGCATTTACTCGTAATTTATTAGTAACGGAAAGAATAGTTTATCATTTCCTGCTTTCATTTTGGCAGTTCCAAAAATTCTAAAATCTGTTATCTCCATTTTAGGAAACGAAATCGTGAGATACCCAAATAAAGCAAAAAAGCGGGACCCTAAATATGTTTTAGCATTTCAACAGCACGAGGGGGGATCGCAAACCGTTGGTGACTCCTGACGACGCACTGATAGCCATAAACTGCCGAGGAGTCGTAATGGCTGCGATATCGGATGTCGCCGAATAGCGCTGCATACTAAATGCTGGCTCAGGAAGCGGGCGACAGGACGCTAATATATGTGCTTATAGGCATGCAAATGTACTAATGTAGTACATGGATAACTTATAAGAGGATAAAGAGTTTTGTATGTGGACCTGGGGAGTGATTTAGAAATGCGCTTTTGGAAAACGAAGATGAAAGGCTAGTTGTGGACTTTAATGAATATTTACTTTAGTTTAAAAGCGTAACTTTAAACTATATCTAACTAAGCCAATTGCAGACAATTGGCTTGAAAAAGCTTGGCTTGCTTAAAAAGATGCACTAGATGTAGAAAGTGGTATAACTTATACCACTTTCTACATCTAGTGCATCTTTTTCCTTCCGCAACGCTTCCGCACTGATTCACCGATTGCATTCAAGGAAAAATACCTCTAAAAATTCTCGAAATTCTTGATCAAATTCTAAGGCGCTTCTTAACAATACTTACGTAACGCCATTTAACGATACAAGGAAACGGAGATAGTACTTAAAGTTTAAACAATTGCACGTAACAAAATACCCGAAGTCTAAGAAAGGAGTCACAGGATATAACGAAAGGACTCAATGCCTTGAATCAACGGAAGCGTTCGATGCGTTTGACATTATTATTACAATAGAGTTGAGTCAGCGACCAGTAATTCTTGAAATTCGAACGAAATCAATGCTTGTTGACATTGTGGAGCCAACGTGTGGGATGCGTCGGACATTCTTGCTTATAGCTTGGTTATGATTAAGTGTTAAGTTATTTAATATCAATTATGGGTCACCTCTGGTTATATTGGGGCCTCCTGCTACTGTCTGAAGTTCTTTTGAATCGAAGTCAGTTAAGTTTTATTCATCATCATGAGACTTAGGAGTTCATAGCTGGACATAGGCGTCTCCAATCGCACCCCAAATTTTATTAAAAAGATATTGAGCAGTTGTAATTGTGTATGTACCTGTACGGCACACCTTTTGGGGAAAACCTATGCAATATTTCGTAATATTATATCAGGGGTTTACCGAACGGAAGTTTCTAATTAATAATATCTAATCTTCATAGTCAGGTCATGTTTGATGCAGTTGGTATTCCGAAGTGTGTGTAGTCGATTCGCTTTGACTATATAGAAAAAGCTAAGATGGTTCAAAAGAAAATATACAGGCGTAGGTGGCGGAACGAGCTTGTCACCTATAGACGGATTGGTCCATATATACATATATTGGTCCATTTAGATACACATAGATCCAGTTGAGTGTAAAAACGAAAGAGGCTTTTTCCCTGCAGTGGGATAACACAGGTTGAATTATTGTTTTTATTATTTTACTTGAGGACCACAAGTAAGTCTTTCTTAGAAACTAATTTCCTTTATTTATTTACAAGTAATTCATTACACTGACGTAAGTAGTAGTGTGGTGAAATCCTAATAAATAAAAGAACATAGTTTTGTATACTACGAACGGTTATTAACACCGGTAGGTCAACAGCATCGTGTCAATGTGTAGGATGCGTAGACGCAGCGGAATTGCGTGCTTCAATCCACGTAGTATGGCGCGGTGATTAACGCATATGAATCAATAAATCCTTCACAAATATTGTTATTTATGAGTATTAACATTTATTTATTTATTATTTATTTATTTAAACTTTTCGCACACAAAAAAATGGTACAAAGGCGGACTTAATGCCTTAGGCATTCTCTACCAGTCAACCAAGGGTGGTGAAGAGATTTGATGGCAGGTGCTCTGTTTGAGAGGAACAAAGAAAATTTTTATTAAAAAAAATTCATAACACATTATAACTAAAATAGGTATAAAAGTACATTAATAGGATATAAACTACATACACACATATTTACTATAATATATACCCATATTATATATATAAATATATATATATATATAAATATATATATATATATATATATATATATATATATATATATATTATACGAATTCCAGTGAGAGGTGTTGAGATGACTCTACTCTACTTATTTTGAAAATAACTCCGCAATTTCCGCTTAAATGCATACCGACTGGTGGCCGTCCTGATATCAAGAGGGAGCGCATTCCAAAGAAGAATGGACTGAATATGAAAGGAAGAATGAACAAAGTCAGAAGTATGAGAAGGACAGAGTAAGAGAAGATTGTTAGATGAACGCAGATTCTTAGTGTGTGAAGAACATAGATATTGGAAGCGAGACACAAGATAAGAAGGAGGAGTGGGAGAGTTGAGAAGGGAGAAAAGCGTGGTCAAAGCGCGCAAACTTCTCCTTTGGCGAATGGATAACCATTTGAGTTCAGACCTATAGCTCGACACATGGTCATATTTTCAGAGGTTGAATATGAACCGAATACAATTGTTGAGCAGTCTGTCGAGCTTATCCAACAAAACCGCATTCAGGTCAAAGTAGCACACGTCACCATAGTCGATGATAGGGAAAATCAAAGTCTGCACAAGCATAGTTTTCGTCTTAGCGGGCAAAAAGTTCCTCAGACGGTACAAGGATCGCAGAGTACCGTTGACCCTTTGACTGACACTGGAGACCTGGCACTGCCAGCTAAGCGTCGAGTCAAGATGCAAACCCAGATCTTTCACTGTAGAGGTAATAGGTATGACGGTACCATTGAAAATAAGAGGAGAGAAGAGAGCTAAGCGTCACCCTTCCCATCATGCGTGAGCTCCCAATTACAATGGCCTGACACTTTGAGGGGTTTACTGACACCCCAAAACTATCAGACCATTTTTTGATGGCGTCTAAATCTCGGTTTACATCAGCTATAGCCTCCGATAAACCTTCAACCCGCTCAGCTGTATATAATTGAAGATCATCGGCATAAAGACATTATATTCTTTATTTAGTAAGTGATATGAGTATCAAGGGTAAAATGTGGTTAGGTAAAATATTATGTCGGATGGTGATTGGTACAGTATGGCGCGGTGATTTTTCTATACGGGAATTAATCCAAACACAACAACAAATTATTTGGAATTATTTACTGTTGCTATAATAGCGAAAGATAAAGATGAAAATAAAGACATAAACACAGTTATAGATATTACTTTTATGCTCGAAATATAATCAATTTTATCAACAAAATATTTATCAGAAACCAAATTACGTCAAAGTGGCGCTTTATCATGAATGAGCATCGTTTTCGTCGATCTCAACGGGCCAGGTAAAAAATGTATTACTTTCAAGTTCATTTTTTACCGTAATTACCTTTTTGCTTCCCGTCCGAGATTGTGACACAATTGATAATATTACCAACTCATTTAAAATATATTTGAGAAAATATTATTTTGGGAAATCTAGACATTGTATATTTCTGAAAATGCTGTTGTATGAGTCGATTACAATCACGTATTGTAATCTTTCGTAAAACTTGAATGAAATATCCTTCAATATGCAACAATATCAAATACATTCAAATGTGCATATCTTCATTCGTAATTCAAAAGATAAAACCAAGTGATGAGTCGTCCAATAACTGGCCATTCATTGTTTACAGAAGCCATAAGCGAAACAAGGAAGGCACTTGCAAACAGATGGTATCTTTCCGCGGCGCTTACTTGTGCAAGTTATGGGCTTACAACTTGCACTGCAATAATCCTTCGGGGTCTGCGAATATCTTTGGGACTTATGGACTTACGAGCAAGGTGGCGGCAAACCAGACACCTTTTCATAACTGTGTAAGTAGAATATACTAACTATATTTTAAACATAAAATTTTAATAATACATGTGGCAGATGATGATACATGTATCAAAAAGGGGAAAAGAAAAATGAGAAGAGCATATTGTTATTCCGCTCAACTGTCGATTTGACTTGAGAAGGCGATAACAATAAAAAATCTATTGAGTCTCGTTAGTGACAGTTGATTCCTAAAGGTGCCAAATAACCCAAGGAACTTAAAAGACTTAGAGGTATGACCGTATGAGGAACAGGTGGACAGTTCATCATCCTCATTCCATTATTTAGGACAGGAAAGAAGACGAAGAATAGGAAATAGAATCAGATAAATGACAATTTCAAAAGAAGACGATAAGACAAAGACTCATTAGCCTCAACCAATGAATAATCGTTTACAGAAATTTCGTCACCTAGTCAAGTGAGATTCTAACAAAGCTTCAAATAACCCGGGTGCAAGCATTGTTGGTGACAATAACCGGAAGCCGCTGGCACTGTATGTGCCTGATGCCTTACAAGGAGTCCTAATACCGTATGCAGTGGTGGTCGCTTACTGTGGGGAATTATGAGCTGATGTGACTTTGATGAAGTTGAAGAATGACGTTTTGGAATGCAGTCTGAAGATGGGTGTTTTAATTTTTCCGGTGACGTTGTCAGTTGCCTGCACTGTATCGAACAGAAGTTTGACTATGTAAATTCAAAGAGATCAACATTCAGTAAGGACGAACTTCAAAAGTTCAAACCTTATTCCTAAGAACCGTATTACTTACACTATAAGTTCTTGCAAAATCGTCACTGTACCCTGTGTTTATGATACAGTCAACTTTTTAACACAGTCCGTGACTACGTACATATACATACCTATTTACTACCTAACATATATACTCAAAGGAAATTAATAAGTTCATAAGCAATAAAGACGATTAAAAGAAATTAGTTAACATTTCACCGCCCTAAACGAACAATAATTTTAACAGGGCTTTCAAAAATCGAATTCCGGTTACCATTATTTTCGTACAGCAGCTGTCTCCTGTCAAAATGCAGTGAAATCCGGTAGTCAGCCATTTTGGACTGCTAAGCACAGTGTCCCAGATATTTGGAATAGCCGTGAATGCCGTGATTTGGAACGACGACGTCCATAAAGATCAAATGTGTTTGGCTTTTGTTTTAGATTAGTGCATGGATTTCAAATGTTTATTAGATGGAGGGGAATTATTGGAATGCGTTTATTGAAAGTGAAGTTGTATTTTTGCAGTTGTTAGGTGTTCATCATTAGGGAATGAAGACATGCATATGAAGCCAAGTCAGATGCCCATGCGCGGCATACAAATTCTGACACTAGTAATTCAGAGTCAGAATTTTCACTAACCACACGAAAAAGAAGATCATTATGAGAGATTGAAGTCGGAAGCAATCAAATAAAATCATTTTCTGTGGGGCAAGTATTAGTTTGATACGATACGAATCTATATATTATTATGGACGTAATTATATCTCCTATAATCATGTCCCAATATTTTAAGGTGTCTCACACAGAGACTAATAATTAGTATTGTGAGACATGTCAGATTCTATCTAGTTATCAAAGAAATAACACTATTTAGTTGCTGCTGTTTGCCGACTTGAGATTGTTAAAAAGTTGGTTAATAATTTGGCACAAATGTGTCAGGTGTTTGCGAAGTGCGAGTTTGTTTCTTTTTTTACTTTCTTATAAATAACCAGATCAGACGAATAAAACTTTTAGCCTAAGGGCTGAGAAGAAGTGAAAGCCATAAAGACCTGTCACATACCAAACAAGAATTACTTTTAGCCTCAGGACTTCATAAGAGCTATAATTTCGAAAGCACAGCACGTACCTAAATGGGGGGCAATAATTCAAGCATATACGAGTATGCTGTACTGTGGTCTTATCAGTTACGAGCCCGCAAGCTGAGGTCCCATAACGCATGGTCAAGCTTGACATATGGCTCACATCAATCACTGCACTGATTTATCTGCTTGTTTCCGCATATCATCGGATTGCGATGTCATTTGTTCCGCTTTCATTGTGAGCTCCCAGGGAAAGCAATTTTGTATAGTCTTTTGTTTTTATGTGTTCGGGTATTGATGGATATCATTCTTTGGGTGAAAAATTACAATGAAATAGCTCCTTCGCTTTTCTGTGATACTGTATATACAGTATGTTAACTAACAGAGGGCGTTCCCGTTAACCCGCAATAGTATAGCGTCCATACATGCTAGAAAAAAATTGAAAGTGAAAAAAAAAGTTTATAATTTTTTTTTTTTAAGCTATTGCATAGCTTCTATCGCGGGGCTTGAGCGTGGAGACCTAATCCAGAAATTTCGTAACGAAAATACTACCTAAGAAAAGAGTGTTTTGTATTGAAAATTATGTTTAACTGCTTGACAACAAAGTTCAAATTTACTTAAACGAATGATACGAGAGTGTTGTATTGAAAATTATGTTTAACTGCTTGACAACAAAGTTCAAATTTACTTAAACGAATGATACGAGAGTGTTGTATTGAAAATTATGTTTAACTGTTTGACAACAAAGTTCAAATTTACTTAGACGAATGATACGAGAGTGTTGTATTGAAAATTATGTTTAACTGTTTGACAATAAAGTTCAAATTTACTTAGACGAATGATCCTTGACTATTAATAGTTAAATTAAAACCTTTTTATTAGTTTGATGTTCCCGGCCATTACGTTGTGTCAAGTTTTAAAAACTATAAATGTGAATAACAGTTCCTGTCAATGTCATCATTGCTATTTCTTGTATTCGGGTTAATATTTTACAATTGCGTAAGTTGATAAAAAATGCTATGCAATCGCTTCGCCGGGGCAGTCCCCGAGTGCCACACGTCTTTTTTTTTATTTATACGTAAATGTAACACTCTGTACACGCTCACTTGTCTTTCAACTTGGAAAGACAAGTGAGTGCGACAAGTACGCGTGTACAGAGTGTTTGTTTTACGTATGAAATTAATATTTTTCGTGAATATTTTATGATAATTTTTTTTTTTAATTTTCGATTTATTAGATTAGACCTTTTCCTAAATTCTTACTAACTATTTCTAACCGCAACACCAAGAAAACTTTTGCATTAGTGTTTTCTTTCTATTTCGCTCCAACGTTATTACTCCCAACTTTCTGAGTACTGAGTTAATGAAGTACCTAATATTGTGATTCGGAGTAAAGACTCCGAATCACAATATTAGGTACTTCATTAACTACTACCTAATCTTTCTAACGACCGCCAACTTCAGTAGCCAAGTTAATCGAACCAAAATCTGTAGCCTTGACTTGGCCAAGTCTGAAGCAAAACTTGGTAATATCATCACTAATCAATAGCTGAATGGAAACTGCTTCGTAACGCCACTTAATAGGCCAATGAGGGAGTATGTTTGCCAACTTCGGTGCACGTGCCAAGTATTACAACTTTTGGGGTATTTAAAAGATAGGTCGGCAAGATTATGTGTTCATTTTTGGTTCATTAGTGTATTCATTGAACATACAATTTTATATATAGAGCAAAGTTAATTGGTAATTGTTTTGTTACGTAAGTGTTATAGTGAATACTTATTCCTAGTTTCAAACAATCTACTGGCTTTGTAATTTTCTTGGGGATTTATTAAATTATATCTTCTATCTCTATAAAAAAAAAATGCTTGTTCTATTTTTCATTAACTATCGTATACTGCATTAATTGTGTCTTCCTTTCAACTTTCCAGTATTCCTGTCCGTTAATCATACAAGGTGACTAACGGATCTTAATAATAAGGATGGTCTACAAAAGCATAAACCTCAAAAATATTCATTTTCAAATTACTACATGAACAGACTTTTCTCAACGACTCGAACTGTATCCAAAAGTAGTCTGTGAAAACTTAAACGGTAGAATCGCATGTAATACACCCATTTCATGTTTGCCTAGTAACACAGAAACAAGTTAGATAACCGAACGTTTCACTATATTGTTGTAGTTTGTAACCACTGACCAACTGTGAAACACTAAATGGTAACAAACATTATGAAAACGAGTCGAAAGCGTGCTTCTTACTGCTTGTAACTAATGTGTATTGTGAAACGTGGGCTAAAGTGGGCCATGAAAAGGACAAGTTACCTCAGAAGTTCAGAATGGCGACATATTGAGAGGAAACTATCTTTTCAGCTTTATCCAGTTAAAAACTTAAACTAGGAGAAGACTTGGAAAAAGGTTTTTGATTGAAAACGGAAAGAAAGAGGATGAAGAAGAATTGACAATGGTGCCAACAGACAAAGATTTGCACAACAGGTGGTTAGGACATTAAAATATTAAAATCGAATGATGGATCTTTGTGCACTTTGCAGATTGTACTGAGTAAAATGCGACATTAAAACTTATTTTGGTCTATTTAGATTTCAAGCTTTAGAATCTGTGGTGTCGGGGAGAAACATGATAAGTACAAAAACGCATATTTTCAGTATGATATTTTAAAAATTTAATTAGATACAGACCGATATTTTGACATGAGTACAGATATCAGAATTTTACCTATACAATTCTACCGCTTCCGTGCAATGAGTTACCAGGTTTAGACCAAAATAAAATTTGTAAATTTTAAATGTCATTGTAGTACCTCTAAAATTCGACCAAATTGGAGTTATCATGTTTCTCCCCGACACCACAGAATTGTTCTAGATTGTTAACCAAACTACAATAAATGAAGTTCAAGAAACTATAGTATTATCCAGCACTTCCTATACTCCTCCTCACGTTGTTAAAGATGTGAACTCGTTGTTTGCACGAGTTCTTATAAGTGGGTCGAGTCCAGAGGAATTAGAGGGGATTATGTTACGGCTTCTGAAAAAACTGTATTCTTGTTGTGTTTGGCAAGATTTATTTATGCGTCGGATTAGTTGGGAGTAGTTTTGTAATAGAGGATGAGAGCATTAGTGGCCGTAGGGGGTCCAGTATTTTAGGATGTGGGATACCTCAACACTTGTTTATTTATTGCAACAATAGAATTAAGCTGCCACATACTTCTGAACCAGAACGTGGAAGAAGGATAACTGAAATAGACAGACCATGTGGGGACGACAATTGGACAATAAATGAAAACACTTGCAACAGTGGTGCATGGGAGTGTTTTGAAAACAGCAAATAATTAAATCCAAACATCAAAAGTAATTAAAATTACTTCATCATCAGACTAAATAGTGGGCCGACTATGGGTTTTGCCAGTCAGCCGACTAACTACAGTGACTATTTGGATATTATGCAGGTATTTGATAGAATATTGTTTGTAGACTGTAAACTTCATTAGTTAGATATACAAAGTTTTTTTTTACTGTCGTATTGACGTGCCTAATGTTTAGTTGGTTCAGCAAGTGAGGTTGTTTAAAACTCTAAACATCATTCATCTCTTAAAAAGAAAAGAAAAGATATGGATACGGTACGGTGCACAGTAAAAATAATAAAGACAACTAAATAAATATCCGATGACGTAAATGCCCTTATAAATAAACCAATAAAATAAAGTAATGAGGAAGGCGAACATCCCTGTTAGTTCTAATCGTGTCCCGAGGGAAGCTGTTGCACAAAGTAGATAGATAGACATATACAGAAGTTCAAGTCCATACAGAAGGAAAGCAGTCGTACGCACACAGATGCGTCAAACCAATGCATTTCGCGTGTGCTTGCAGTCGCTGTTCGTGGACATTGTGTCTTTGAGTGCGTGCGTTTGCGCTCATTTTATGGGTCAGACTTCTGCACCTACTTATCTTATTGTGACTGTTGTTATTATCGAGCCAAGATTGTTACTGAGGTCGTTCACTTGTATCGGAAAAGCGTTCTTTTTTGTTGTAACCTTTACTGGTGGAAATAATGGAATTTATTTTAGGATACGCTACCCTAGAATTTATATAATATGAGGTCTTATTTTGTGTGAGAATTGAATACTTACTTTTATTTTATAAACAGTTCCATGTACAGAATTTATTTTCGTAACTCTTGTTTTATGTTTAATGTTATTTTCAGCGTTCAAATGGCCACTGCTTAAAAACCGGTGGTTTCAGAGTATTTGATCAAAGGGAAAACCAGGCATAAAAAAGGATATACTAAAATTGTAGCCTGGTTTCAAAATAGATATATGAATTCGGAGGGTGCCAAACCCTCCGAATTCATATATCTATTTTGAAACCATAAAACTTGTTTAATTTTTTATTACAATTTTCTTGTCTTCGCATCGCATCACAATCGGCCTTCAGCTCAGTTAATTACATGACAAATGACAATCCAACGGAAGCCTGATATATTAAAAATACAACAATGGCCTGTTTTTTCCTCAATTCCCTAGCGCTTGGGATCAGACAATAGAAATACCTATGTAATTTGTTCGGTTAAACAACCTGACTGGAATGGATGAATAATTTTGCCATGAATTATTACTATTTCTTACTAAAGGTTTTAATTTTAATGCCGCTGCAAGCAGAATTTGACGAAGTGGAGAATTATTGACCCATCCAACACCCAGTGCGAGAGCGGTGTTTCTGTTCAGATCATGTCTCACTTGCTGAATTCTCATAAGTTCCCGTTCACTTGCATGATCTAACGAATGCTACTGATGTCGCAATCAACGTGGCCACCTACGGGGCTCAAACAATATAAAGCAGTCAAATTAAAGTAACATTGACACTAAAAGAAGACAAAGAATTGCAAGTTCAACCGTTGATGGAAGTCCATGATAAAGAGGAAATCTTCGTATAGGATAACGTTGAAGAACTATGTATCCTCACAAAACATCCTGGCATAACCAGAGTCACCGGGATAAAATCGACACTGGGAGTGGTGATCCATGGTATTTTCGAAGCCAAGGGAACTTAAAAATCTTAGACAGATACCGTGTGAAACACGATAGTAAATATTAATAGTATTAACAAAAACTGTGTTATGACTGAGGCTTGCTAACGACTTGGCTCGGGTCCAAAGGACGATGACTCAGGTGTTGAGGGAATTCCTGAAGCGCCTGATGTCACAGAGCTGGGGTATTTTGAGTACGGATAATTAATGAATAGTTGGGTTATTGAAGTATTTCTACCAATAGCTGTCTCGGAAATAACTATGAAGGGAAGGAAGGAGTCCTTTTGTAATGTCAAATTCGGAAAATAATTTGTTTTGCCAAGTAAAAGAGACACAAATTTTTCGTGCATACCAAAAGAAATAAAAGACACGTGAAAAGCATATGGCTTCCAACACAAAGACACTAAATATTTTTACATCTCCACCTCGTAACCGTACCAAATTTTCAGAATAATATTGGCACAATTTGAATGAATCACATTCGTATTAAGACACCAGTTTCCTGGTTTTATAAATAATAATGATGTAAGATGTGTAATACGATATTTTTCAGAGCATATTTCTGTACGGGAATAAAATGAGTGACGACGAAGAGTTAGGAGACAAAGAAAATGTTATTAAATGCGATGAAACATAATATATAACCTTAGGTAAAAATCAAAGATACAAATAGAATTTTAAGAACAAGAAAACGTTACACCAATCACATTGACTACTCATTAAAAGAGAGAGAGATGTATATATTGAACACATTGGTAAGACTGAATTTCTACCCAAAAATGTACGTTGAGCTTATTACTCGGAAAAAACTAACAGACTACAGACCTACTACATCGCTACAGTGCCAAATATAGTCTAAAAGCTTAGAGCAATTACAGTTAATAGCAAACAGAGCATCTAGGAGACCACCAACTGAACGGGCCGAAAGCCGAGACCATTTAGCTAATGGGATACCCTGCAAATGGCAAGCTAAAAGAAATATTTACTTCGAAGAACCAACGCTGAGACTAACTAAATTGAATTTCTGATTTGAAAATGAAATTGTGGGACTTCTTTATTTAAGAGAACAATTGATTCATGATTGAGTTAACAGTTTCCTTAATAGAGGAAAAGTTTATTAAATTAGACACACCTTATAAACTATAGACTTAGTAATAGGTACTCGTTATGCAAAAGAAGCCTACAGCTGTTTTAATAAATTTTCCTGAATACCTGAAGATTGATTGATTCAGGTAGAATCAATGAACCTACATAAACAAACTATAGTTATTACAAAAGTAGTTCTTCTTGTATATATGGGTGATAATAGATAGGCGAAGCATTTAAGAACAGGGTAAAGAGATAATCAACAAAACGAGAAAACAAGATCTAAAGGTCCACGACAAAATTACAATAATTAAATTCATAATCACATGAATCTATGTCACAGTCAAACCAGTACATATTAAAACCCAAAATGAATATCAAACACGGCAAATCCATGATTTCACCTATATGTATACACCGCTACAAAATTGACGGACAAAAGCCTCGACAATTTAGTTAGTGGGACACCACCACGAAATTGAACTAACGCACGAAACACTGAAGTTAATCACGATACTAACTGACACACTGAGTCATCGACGTGTACAAACAACAATACAGTGAATTGCAAAAGAACATGTAAAACGAATACAGTGAATGGTAAAAGTTTCAATGGGAATTATAGCCTGGTTGTAGTTTGGCTCTTTATTCACAGTAGGTTGGTTTTAATGGTAATATTTGTAGCTTTCATTCATGGTGTTGAATGTAAAGTTGTGTTAGATTTTGCAGTTAAGCTACTTGCTCAGGTTAGTGAAAATAGTGACGTAAATGGCGTAAAAGCATCAATTCACCAATCAGTAAGTCTCGGATGATGAAATTGATGACTATTGATATGGCAATGAAAATTATATCGATCGAAGCATCATAGGCCAGAGTCGAATTTCTTTGGTTAATTGGTTGAAGGACACTGAACGAGATACAATAGAAATTTTATAATTATTACGCCTATGGGCATTATGGGGTTTATTTTAAAACGTTGTTTAAAGTTAATTGAAGTTCAAACTTCAAAATGTATGGTTAAACAGTACTTACTAACAGTATTACTTCACTTTAAGAAAATATGTTAATAAATAAACCTCTTAGTGTCCCTCAAAATGTTAATCTATCTATCTATATGTATAAAAATCATTTGCCATGCACTAGTCCCGCAAAAACTCGAAAATGGCTCGACCGAATTGAATAATATTTTTTTTTGTTTTGTTCGCCTTAATACAGGGGGTGGTTTAGGAAAAAAGATAAAACGAAAAAACCCAAAAAAACAAGCGAAAAATCGAAATTGAAATTTTGACAGGACAACGTTTGACGGATCTGCTAGTATATTATAAAGCTTAAAGTTTACGAAGTCGATTGCTTAGATTCTAAAAGTGGTTCGTGTTTCTGTTCTTAGTCTATGAGTTAGTTTATTGTATTCTACTTTCATCGGTCGACTAGACAATTGATCTGCATGTTTGCATAATGTTCCAATTACATACAACCACGCACACTAGACTAAACCTCAGGCTAAAATGTAGAACTGTCACATTTACGTTATACATAAAAAAAAAACAAAAACAAACTTATTTTATTATGCAAATACATATATGCATTATCTGAAATTAATTAATTATTAATTACCGTATCTGAAATTGTTCAACTATTATTGTATTGTTGATACAAGTGCACGACCACAAACTCATTAATTTCAGTAGGTAGACTACAAAATTATTTAATTACAGTATAATTAATAATGGCTGTGTAGCGGTTAGACCGCCACATACAAAAACTACGAAACAAAAAGACATGACGTCACACAATTCCTACATCTCGCAGTTAGAGTTTACTGAGCGAATAACATAGATAAATAAGACTATCCGAAATCAACATATGGGCAGTTGCTCGCCAGACATAACAACCCGTCTGGTTGGAGGATCCTCCCTTTTCTATAGGGTATGAGTGAACTTTACACCCTGTTCCTCATACCCCTAAATTGGTGACCCCGAGAATGAACGTCAACGCAGCCTTCGTGCAACTACTTCAGCGTGACGTCATCATCATCACTCCCGCAAGCTTTCGTGAGGCGAGTCACACAGCCAGCCAGCACCCACGGCTTCAACGGGTATCCTGACCACCAGCATGCAGCGAACGCGCATTCCTGGTCATCACCCTCAGCCACATCACCCCGACTCACTGGGGAATCACCGCAATCACCTCAATCACCGCAATCACCACAATCGCCGCAATCACCGCAAACAGTTCCGACCCACCGTGAACTGTGCGGCACCCGGTTCTGACTCACTGGAACCACAATCACCATCGCCGCAATCACTGCAGACAGTTCCGACCCACTGTGAACTGAGCGGCACCCGGTTCCGACTCACTGGAACCACAGCTGGCACTGTGAAGCATCGCAAGATCCAAGACACAGCCCACTATCGACCTTCGGTCTCCGGAGGGGAGTGATGTAGCGGTTAGACCGCCACATACAAAAACTACGAAACAAAAAGACATGACGTCACACAATTCCTACATCTCGCAGTTAGAGTTTACTGAGCGAATAACATAGATAAATAAGACTATCCGAAATCAACATATGGGCAGTTGCTCGCCAGACATAACAACCCGTCTGGTTGGAGGATCCTCCCTTTTCTATAGGGTATGAGTGAACTTTACACCCTGTTCCTCATACCCCTAAAGCTGTTCCCACAAAGGATAATTTTACTTCAAAATTATGACGATATTATCTTTTATCGTATCAAGGAGGCTTTATTAAAAAAGTCTTAATTGAGGGCTATTATCTTTCGTACACGGAAGGTATACTTAGGATATTATCTCAATGAAATATTAACTTTAAAGATGGGTTTTCTTGTTTTAATATTATTAAATAATTTACGTCAATGAGAGTTTTAGCAACTTTGGGATAGGTCATATTTTTTTATTATTCTATTATTTTTCTTATTATTTCTTTCATCATTTCGTTTCAGCTAAAAAACTGTTTCACGTATTTCATCATTTATATCTGCATCATCAGCATCACTTTAATGGATGATTTTAGTAGTAAGTAAGTACCTATCGACTTTTACTACGATTAATTCAGTCTTTCACTTCCACATCAACTTTAAAGCTATTCATGCTAAATTCATCAAAAACAAATGTACCTAAATATTGGTAAAGCCTATAGAATATGTTAATGCAGAGAGATTACGATCCTTTGTTTGATCAGGATGGCGCAGGATCATCAATGAACGCGTATTATGTAAGTATTAACAGATTATTCGGGTTTTCATTAACATAGGATCAGCTGAACTACGTACCTACAGCGGCTACAGCATTAATAGTGTTTGGTTGACTCTCTTTGTTTCCTTTTGTTTGTTTAGTTATATCCCTTGGAATTTAACAGTCTTTCTTATGGAAAACTACTGTCAAATCTAAAGTTAGCTGTTGAGATTAGTTGGCGAAATTAACGACAGTCAATCAAATTCGATCGTGAATTCGATATAGATTTTGAATTAAGAATAAATGAAATTGGTTTCTTTGAAATACTAAATGAGGTTGAGACTATAATTTTATTTTAACGTACACAATAGTTATTCAATAGCAATAGACGATTGCGTAATATCAATAAAGCATTACAAATACATTATCTAGCAAACGTAGAATGCAATACAATATCTGTATCTTTGACTTGGGATACGTGAGGTACTTATCTTGTCAATTATAAAGTAAATACAGATTTGCAAAATCCTTGTGCTTTAATAGCTTAAATATCAAATGTTGTATCCGTTTTATTAGTAACCGGACTTGTGATAAACAATACGAATGCATCGATGGTTTCAACATTAAATATAGAGATGTAGATGGATCCGTTACTGAATTATTTAAAAAATTATTACCTTATTTTATTGTTATATGTTTTACGAAAGATAAAAACCTCATAAAAGTTATTTAATCGAAAAGAGAAGGAGATATTAATTAAACGACTTACATCTTAATCGAGTAGCGCATCAAAGCATACGCATATCAAATAAATGATCATTTCCTTGTCAAACACGCCAGATCTCTCATTAAAGTAAACTTGTATGCGAATACGCAGAGCAATATTACACAAGCATTTAAAAACAAATATCGTACAACTACAAATACCAAGTTTATGTTCAAAACAATCATTGTTTATACCAAGCATTAATTCACATCTATTTACTATCAAGGAATGTAGGAAAATCTTGTAACTTGTCATCCCACGCTTATAGTAAGAATCGATTGAATAAAACGAGTTATTCTGGCACTGGACAGCGATGCACTGCAAACCTGCTGCGAACTATTAACACCGACACAAGACAGCAAATAAAAAAATTACACTACTGTTTCTCGGAAGATTGTAACATATTCTGGAAACTTAATACTTGCGAGTGAGTGTGACGTTATTCGAAGAACTAAGAAATAGAGTCATAGAGTATATGTTCAATGTTCTTCGTTTCGAGTCGATGGTAAATACATTTATTATGTTAAATGAGTTAGGCCCTGTAGCTGGCCACGCCAATCGCGGAATCAGTGGCATTTGGTTCTCAGAAGTGCGGGTGTGTGGACACTTTGGACACTCCAACAAATGGGACATGTTTTGGTTACAATGAAAACGAAAAAACATAGTGAAGAATAGTGCAAGTCTAAAGACTTGATTATGATTATCAGAGAAGGCCTACATCCATCAGTTAATGGTTATAAGAGGAAGGAGAATTTAAAACAGGTATTCAAGAGTATGACGACACTAATCGTTTCTTCTAAAATGTCAACCGTTTTGCAGAAGAGAGAACATTTAATTGAGACGTGAGTGCCGCTGCCGAGTGATACATCACCTAAAGGTAAATTGTCACCAATTGTTCCTGGAACAAGCAACCCGTCTTGAAGTTGACACTAAATACTTCGCAACATGTCGCTAGTAATTACACTCATCCCGCAAAGGAAATAACAAGAAGACAGGTGTAATAACACCAGCTACGTAAACTCATACCATTATACCTTGTTCGAACTCGTTTGTCCGCAAACGTAAATATGCACTCTTTAAGTAAACAAGTAGTCGTCCTTATCATATGGGCTCGTTTTTATAATTACGCCTTTCCCTTTAATGCCCAGGAACTATGATAATAATGCGTTGATAAATTAATATAGCTACATATTTTCCGTAATGTTTTTATTTCGAAGAGTGAAGGTCAAGCCGTGGTAGGTCGGGGATAATTGAAAAATTGAATTGATCGTTATCTTTTGTAGTAAATAAAGAAGTAGTCAAATAATTACGTGTTTACTTCGTGGAAGAACTTGTTTTTTTTGCAGCGAAAACAATATTGAAAAGCTTAATAAGCCTGTGGATAAAATCGCACGAAAGCTTCATGAAATTGACAATTAAGGAAATGTTGGAGATTCTGGATAAAAAAGCGAAGAATTTATGCAAAATTAAATAGCGAATTGAATTGAATTAAATGTACGAAATAGAAATGTTGAATACAGATTTAAGAATTTTAAACACACATGTAAAGACGAATATTGTTTTTGAAAATTAGATTAAGTTTAACAAATAGAAGTATTGAATGCTTCGATCTAGAATCTTGATCGAAGATTTGTCAGGAACCCATCCTAATGATTGGCTCTACATATCGTGAATATATAAACTATACACGATAAGAATTATGACCAAAAATATCTATAAACAAAGAAAAAAGCTCCTGTAACGTGAAACTAACCGCGGTTTAGTCAGTTGTAATCTAAGTTTAACCCTAGCACGCGTGACTCAACGGTCCGAAACGGAACGAGACGATTTGTTTAACAACAGCCGGGCTGCGTGTACGCATAAATATAAGTAAATAACGTCATCAAACAGACAACCAATAGTAAAGCAGTTTACGACGAACAATAAATAAAGATGTTGAGAGGTTTGAAGAGAAAATTCAAAAACTTCGGATGAATTCATCTGTTTAGTTTCACGCACTAGATTTTAAGTGTTTGTTCTAAATATTTACTTTTCTAGATTGTTGAACTCAGATCTAGGGCACCAAGATGGTCTGTAGGAAGGAGATTATACCGCAATGGGCTTCAAAAAGAGATCTCTGCGCTCAGAAGTTCTAAATACGTTTTTATTTGCAAAGCAAATTCAAGCATGGTCGTTTTACAAATTGAGGCTGTTATTGACACTACAAAATATATTATTATTGAAAGAAATATTCAAACGGATTAGTCACGGTTTACGTTTAAATGCCAGGAAATACCACCGATATGGAATTTTATCGTGAGACCTGACCTCATAATTATTACGCTTCGTAGATCAAGGCTTCAAAAGAAACACTGATTTAAATGTAGAAACAAAATTATTTGAATATTTGTATTCTTGATCTAATTCAGGTTCACATCCTTAAGCAATTTTAAACTTGTTTTTATTGGATGCAACTTCCTGTATTTCTTAATTTGTCACATCTTTCACGTTAATTACTTTATTTTCGAAAGTTGTATTGTTATTTATTCGTTTTGCTTCCCTCCATTTACATTCGTCTTTTCATCATATAAATCATCAACATCAAATCCAAAATATTATTGTGATATACAATTAAGAGCCAAAGTATTTTAAGGCATATCAAAGCTTAATTTATATGACCAATTCATTTTAACTGCAATTTGAAACGAATTACCATCGCCATTAATTTATTTTCATTAAACGATTTAAATGATTAAAATTGGAACGAAACCAATGGTTACGTATTTGCTGACGACAACTACGAATGGTCGAATATTAATATTTACAAAAAGATTAATTGCGAAGATAGAACTGCAATTATATCAATCAGTTAACTACTAAACAAACTGTTACAGGAATCTAGGAGGTCGAAGATTGACCCCGTTTTGTTTGAGAATTTAGTTCACATGGATTAAGAGTAAATATTGTGAAGTAACACGTTCTATAAATCTTTGGGGAGAAACAATTTGATATTAATCTATGTTGCGATTGCTTTTTATTGGGCCAATTTTGTATATAGTTTTTCTTACCGGATTTATATCTTCAATTTGCGTTTTTACATTGAAATTTATGTCGAAACCTCTGACTGTAAATCTTCAGTTTGTTTATCTTGGTTCTGCTACTTCAAAACCATACTTTGTATTGCTGGCATTTCATTTTGTAATGTTTATGCTTAAATATATTGCAGTAACAACGTCTAAACCACGCAATCCACACACTTAAATTTTATGTGTGTCTAGGTTATCAACCAAGACCTGCATAAGATATAATTTTTATGGTATGTCTTGTTTTACAGGTTTATATAATGTTATCTGACCTCTAGTGCATTCCTCGATATCGGTTTGCATTACAATTTCAGTGTTCACATTACGATCGATAGTATTGTACCTTCTACCCACAGTTGGGTCGGTATGGGTGTCAAGTGCTGGGTGGTCTCTGCTACTAATAGATCAAGTCGTCATTTCCTGCTGCGCATCTGAAGTGGGGCTTCAAACAAGAGGATGAGATTGATGATTTCTTGTCACAATTTAGTGGAGGTGTCGTTTATTTGAACTCATGTAGTGAGTGAAAGCATATTTTTTTAATCATTTGATTGTTTTTAACTTATTTAGTTTATATTTATAACAGGTGTAGGTTTTAGCCTAAGAACAATCAACAGCGTAATACATAACTTATTGTTAACGTAAAATTCGGGGATTGGTTCATCGACGAAATTCTTCGAAATTCGAATGTTTTATTAGAGACACTCAAATTATTTTCACTACTCTTTGTTTTCTAGTAAACTTCAATAGTTAACGATATTTACAGCGTATTCCTCCCACATTTCACCACAATAAAGTATACACGCAACAGATGTGTCCAAACGTTGAAAACTCCAATAAAACAGAGAGATCTAAATAAAAATGTTCGTGAAGGGTGACAGTGTCGTCTGCAGCAGTTAAACTGTCTCGTTCAATTCTAACTGTCCCATAAACATTGACACAAAGGACGACTGTCTCTAAACGAAGAGAGAAAATTGTGGAAATTGTTTGGTCACGTCATTTCATTGGATTAGTTTGTGCATTGGATGGGCTTTCACTATTTAATCGTTTCTTTTTAGTTTTATGATGGAAAGCTTTCTTAATGTTTAAAGATTTAGAGATTTTCTTTTGAAGAGATAATAGTGAAACTCGGCAAATGAATTGAGAAAGTCGTGGCTATTGTCATCTTTACATCTTGTAAAGTTAGATGCAAGATAAACGAACCGTTCAGATTAAATAGGCACTTTATACCAATAAGACTTTTTATGTCAGCATACATGGCTATTTGACTAGCATTCTTAGTTATAAATCACATGCTTTAACAGGAAGGTAGTGCTCACAAAAAGTAATGACTAATATGGCAACCTGCTCTGAGGATTTGAAGCTCCGCAAAAAATAAACAAAATAATAATAAAAACCTCTCATAAATTCACAGTTCACAGAAAACCACAGAACAATGGCACATCGAAAAACTTCGTTATATTTCGAAAATCGAACTCGCGGGAATACGCTATTTCAAACTTCGAACGCGCGGTCCGCGCCGCATGCGCAGCGGCCTGAGACTGGCTGGAGTCGGAGCACACCGATCGCATCATTCACCTTTGGCCCCCGTCTCTGTCGCACATATGGAGCTTTTGTAAGTTAGAAGAGGATGTAAAAAGCTAGTGGTTTTTCTCGAGATGACGCGGAGGCGTAATTTCGCAAGGCTCTATCGTCAAGGACGATTTACAAAACATTATTGGAATTAATATAAATAAAATGTGAATTCTTTTTTGTGAAATGTCAGCTGGCTATGTGAATGGTCGTCAGGCATGTAGGCGTGCTGTTACTTTTATTTTTAGGTCGTGTCGTACGTGCTATTAACACAACATGCTTTATGGACAAATTAACGTATTATAAATAGACGTTTTATGTGAAAACCATGGCGTATCCGATGAAAGTGTGGGCTAGTTAGATACGAGACTAAATAGAAAACAAATGTTTACAAAAAATGGTAGAATACCTACAGAATACATCGAGTACATTTCGGTTTATGTGACTTGGGGCCTTTCTGTTTTCTGTTTTGTAGATTTGTAAAGTTTTGTGGTATAGGGCCCTGCCCTGACCTCTATTATCCTAATAGATCTAGAAAAAAGCTTTAAAAAAAAAAAACAAGTTTTTTGTCAAACGCAATCCGTTTGTCAAAAAACTTTTTTCTCAAAACGTTTTTCTCAAAAAGTTATCAATATTCATTTAAAAACCGTTACGGATATTCGTTTACAATATTGATTACAACAAACCGTTATGTTTTTTTTTTTAAATATTGATAGTTGTCTGTCTGCACAGAAAAAAAATATGCAAAATAAATTGATCGAATTAATAAAACCACATCGATAAAACCGGGTTGAAATAAAATAGGTGCAACATTTTAACTGCTTTTATATTAAGTCCATATAAAGTCAATACACTCTGCGATATGACATTAAAAGTAATTGCTCTGTGCTCAAGTTTTTGCACATATTGAGCGGAACCACTAAAAGATAGAAACAGAAAACCCACATTTCTCTGCACCTATGAACATTTTCAAAAACTATTGAGTTTTTTTTACTAGGATACTAAAATCCTACTTGCGCGACGCGAATCTAGTAGTAGTGGAAATTGTTCTACCAGAATCGCGTTGCACCGTCGCGTCGCTCCTGTCTGCAGGGGCCTTTACATAAAATAACATCACGCCTGTGATCCCCGAAGGGTTGGGTAAGCAGTGTACCTACAGTACCTACACCCACATTTCACCAGTTATGTTTAAGTCCCATGTGGGAGCCAGCCTATTACCAAACAGGCACAAATCCAGACTCCGGGCTGCTACTGAGAAACTCCAGACGGCAAAACCCAATAACACTTTGCCCGACCCTGGAATCTAACCCGGCACCTCATGGTCAGCAGTAGCAATTGTGACCACTTAGTGCGGATTTCACCAATGAAATTGAACGCGTTCAGCACATCTAAACGCGTTCAAGAGCTGTCGGTGTACAATATTCCATAACAATTTTGACACTGACAGCTCTTGAACGCGTTAAAGAAATGCTGATCGCGTTCAGTTTCATTGGTGAAATCAGCCCTTAGAGTCTTAGACCAACAAGGCAGTTTAGGATTATTCGGTTAATCTTTGGCTAGGTTAGCAGGGTGTGTAGAATCCTTTAGTGACAATGTTTCACCAAAAAGGCGCCCTGAATAAATACTCTTTTGGCAAAAAAGCGCAAACACGATGCCTTTAAAATATGAAGGCTAAAGGCCACTTATGTCCTCAAACTGCATATTAGCATCTGGTTTACCGAGCATTGAAAGTGGACCTACTCTTTTACCTATAATCTGGCAATAGGTACTAACGAGGGCGAGTGTTATATCAATAAAATGCAATTAATCCATCGTTAAACCAAGGTATGCGAGGTCTTAGCTACGTACAGTCAATATTTTAGCTCATATCCACGTCCGATATTTATTCATGAACTCGGTCTACCGTTCGTACGATATACGTGTAGTTTTTAAGGTTTTCTGTATTTGGAGTTGATCAATAGATCGATTAGGTTGTTAAGTCGATCTTAACAGGATATTTTATTGACTTAACGGCAATTTGTTGTTTAGTGTTTTTTAATTGGGAGTGATCAAACAATTTGTCTTTATCTGTCTTTGTATGTTATGTTATAAGCAGTTATAGTGCAGCAAGCAATTGATATAAATAAATAAAAAATAAATAATAAACAATTTGTCCGTGCTTCAGACGGTATTTTGAGACTTTTCAACAATTTGCTGAAAACTAGGCGAAGATATTAAAAAGAAGGACATAATTATGAAAGAAATCAAAGGGCAAATAAATGGCTAGCTACTGCTGAGACGGATTAAGGCTGTAAATAATGTTATTATGAATATGTTAAATGACTCAAGTGAAGTAGGAGATTACTTTGGTGATTATGGTAAAGTAATATTAACATTCAGCAGAGGATGCTTTAGAACTTATAATAATGACGATAAAGCAGAATAAAAAACAAATAATAAAAATCTAGAGCAAAGTAATGCTATGCAAGTATATAACATTATCATTTAGATACATAAGCAGTCTGACACGGAACCGATCGCGTCCGTCAACCTCACACCAGAGGCCATTACTCAGCCGAGTCAAATATATGAATTATGGATTATTAATGCACTAGATTTGAGCTGAGGTTGCACTTGCTGGTATTTAGATATAACTCAAGATAAGGTTAATAATGGCTTATGAAGGCAAGGATGATGACACAAATGCCTTCTTAAAAGTGGAAGAGAACAATAAGAAGATGTCTACATAAATTTACCTTTGTATCCTAAACTAAAAGGCTAAAGTACTGACGCTTGAATACACATACAGTACGACACAACTTAGATGTAGCATCGGTAAAATTCGTAAAACCGATCACCATCCGAACTGAGTGCGCCTTCAAAATCACCAATCTTTATTTGAGCTTTAGGTGAAAATGATCTTTCGAAAACGCAATAACTTGTAAAGTCTTATAGCCAAATACGTTCGTGAAATTGAAATGAATGAATGAAAATATTCACATCTATGCTACATCTAAGTTGTGTCGTACTGTACCTACCTTGAAATGCCGTAGGAATAGAGGAACTAATTGATGAGGAAATTCAGATGGTTTATATAAAAAGTTCCAATACTTTCTGAAATCATACAAACAAAATCAAAGAGTTATTTACCTCTAGGAGCTGGAATCATTTCTAAGTAAATTTTTGCAGAGATGGAAAACGAAAGCAGTCGACGTTAAAACAAACAAGAAAATCAAATAAGGTAAATTGTAAGCTCGTTAATGAGCATACAGCGGAACAGCTCGTTTTCATAGCTAATGAAAAGCAAAGAAATCTCCAAGAGGAGAGAAGAAAAGCAACTAGTATATGACAACGATAGACTAATTAGGATCCAATGTTAATATTTGAGTCATAATCAAGGAAATCAACAGGTTACTCTTTAAAATTAAGAAATAGATAGAATAACATACAAAACTCCAAAAGATTTCAGTGGAACACATCAAACACTTTCAAGGGTGAGCAATTGGAAAGCTTATGACCAGCAGTTATAAAATCCCGACTGATAATGATGATGATAAACATACAGACACACAAACAAACAAAAATCTGACGTTTACGAATCCCCAAGTACAGCAATATTTCATAAATATGTGTACGCTCGGCCTAGACGAATAACAGTAAATGGTATAAGTAGATGGTATAAGTAGATGACGGTACCTAATGACTCATGTAAACATTGCTGTTGCGATCATGAGGAACGTTCACTTTTTACTTATGCCTGTGCGCGACGTGTGCTATGAGAGGCGAAAGCGAAATGTATGCTCTTCTAGATAAAACGCATATTAGAAATCCAGGCGTATTTTTAAAATGCATTAATTATTTTTTTGGGTCATGGGTCTCTTTCAAAAGGCAGATATATAAAATAGGAAGAAATATACAGGATGGTACAAATAGTGACGTCACTATTTGAACCACTCAGTATATCACGCATTTAGTGGAATTTAACACGGAGAAAGGGAAAGAACACCCAGGAGGTACACCTCTGCCCCTTCAGGGAATCAAGGCGTGATGTTATGTTAAAAGGAAATAAACTTTTGGGACAATAAATTGGTGACCAAAGTTAACCTCAGGAAAAGCGACATTGGCGCGTTCTGTGCATTGACGTTAGCGGAAATGTAATTATTTTCATGATAACATTTCCAAGATTTTTTAGTTTCAAAGAGAAAGGGACTTCAGTCAGAAAATTAGTAGTGTTTATAGTATTGACGTATGCAATTATTGTTTTAAATGCCAAATACATTAAGATTAAGCATTTGACCTTTTGTAAAGTTATCTTATACGGAAAGTTTGTGTTACTAAGTGACTTGAATGACAATTTGTGTTTTGCTTTTTAACTTAATCCAAGAAATATTAACTTCCTGTCTAATATAAAACTGACTGTCCTAAGGTTTCCTTCTGGGTTTTTCTTTGACCACCGAAGGAATAGAAAAGAAGCGTGGGTGTTTTGTTTTTTCACAATTGCCAGTATGTTTTCAACATTTTGTTGTTTACATTTAGAAAACATTTCATGTTCAGCTATTACCTCGATCTTTTCATATTTTACACTTTGGTGAGTACTCATCGAATTACTAAACTCATCTAATTAACCTTTTACTGAGAAACCTAAAACACTCTTCAGCGCACATCGCATTAGCTTCGCCCTCTCTGTGTCTACCGCTAATTCAAATCGTGAGTCTGGATCGTGACTGCCTTTAAACAGGCGATATCTACAAATGTACATACTCGTACATGTGTAAATTAATCGTTTTTTATTCCGTGTTGCAGGCCCGCGGCTAGCTTTTGACTTTCCATTTAATTATTTCCGACTTGTAGTCTGGTTTTATGGGTTTTGATTTGATATGTGACCGGCTGTACTTACAGCATCATTGGACAGCCTCAGTAAGTCTGTAAGGTCTTTCATTTACCCGCCATTTATAATGTTTATTAGGTTTTGTAATTTTTCGTTAACAGTACTGTGAGTTCAGAGATGCAACAAGAAAAGTGTTGGTTAGCTGTCCTGTAATTTGAATTTGAAGTGCCGTCTTCAGTAAACTGCATTAGGTGTTCTCTATGATTATAATTTTAGACAGGAGTGTTAGTGCGAATAACTTGGCACGTTGATATAATGTTGTCATTCGACAAGGAAGTAGAAAAAACTAAAGGCAAAGTCACGTAAATTTACACCTAACTTCCCCAAAATTTACCTCGCCGTCACTGGCAAATACCCTTTCCTTAATCTTAATATTTGTGGTACAAACCGGTAACAAATCTTCAGTTATATTGGCAAACTTAGGTGATCGTTCTTCGGCTGGCCCAAACTTTAGGGCCACTAAAATGCTCGGCTTATTTCGGACAGTCTCGGTGTCCTCAAGTGCCGAAGTTTGGCGTCCGCTTGTATTTATGGAACAGTCGTGTTTTATTGCTCTATAAGAAACTTGAATAAATATGAGGACCACAATGTGCAGCTTGTGGACGGTGGAGGAGAGATTGTCTGTGGTTTTGTTTACTTGCAACGGTCCTCACTCGTGCTACTAAGCTAACATACCTATAAGTATTAGCATAAAGAAATACGAGAAGCTCATGACGAAATTAGCAGCATTATACTGAGATGGAAGCCTTTTTTGCTTTATGTTAATTTTAAATGTTCCTTTTAGTACTGTTTGTATTTCCTGTGCGTGACACAAATATTTTTTTTTATTTCTTTCTTTAAATCTACAGATTGTTCTGACTCTCCAAACTTGATATTTGGCAGGGAATATTAATAAAGAGCGTTATTGTTTGCAAAAATAGAAGATACTTTTTAAAAATGTCCACTTCCAAGTGGTTTGCAAATTCTATCCGAGTGAAGCTATTGGAAAACAATTGTAGCAAAATGAGGGCAAATCAATACAATACGGCGGCCATTAACATAACGATATTCAAAGCATTTTCTAATTAAAAATGCACCCTCCACATACTTTTCCAGTTTACCCGATAAAAGCTAGATTACAGATAACCGATCTAACGCAATTATCAAGAACATCAGCCGATGATGTCAAGTTCCACCTGATTGGTCACACGTCATTATGATTACTAAGTAGACGTTCCATATATGGGACACATGACGACTGTTTGTGGCGGCCTATTCAATCATGTCGTTTGCATAGCTACGACGAACTGATTGGAATGTAATTAACAACTGTTGATAGAGCGAAATGTATGTAGAACACGGTTGATGACTATGGATTATGTACTTCATAATTTCAGCCGAAAGACGTCCCCTGTTGGAGATTAGGTCTCCCCAAGCACCGCCACTTCGACCGGTTCTTTTCTTCCCGCATCCAGCAAATTCCTGCGTCCTTCACAAGGTTATGGGTCCGCCTTGTTGGGAGGCCTTCTAACGCTACGTCTTCCGGTACGCGATCGCCACTCCAGAGCTTTTAATTTGTTTTTCGCTTTAAGTTTTTTGTTTTACTTCATTTGAAGCCTACCTACACGGCTCTAATCTTCAATGATTAAATCTTTATAGAAGATACCGGAGTAAATCTCCGAAGTCCTCGATAAAGTATAGGTAGATTAATTAATAATAAGCAGCTTCAACAAAAAAAGGAATTTTATTATGACAGGTTTATTAAATAAAGCAAGCAACATTGGACCACAATTTGAGCTAAATTAAAAAGCTAACACGTCCCAAATTGTATCAACTGTCCACAGAGCTAATTCCCCACCATTCCCTACAGGCTAAATTTAAGTCTAGACTACACATGAGTAATCAAAGTCTAGCCGGAGCCAACTCACCACACCGCGACATTCTTAGTATCAGCAGTGAAGTGACGATTAGTATTCGACTGATGTTTCGACGTCTCCTGGCAAGGGCGTGTTCAGACGGGTATAGTTACTGGAGAATAGGAGGCAATGTGGTTTTGTTATGATTTGGGGTTTGTCTGGGAGGTTCTTTTGGCGAGAATTTGTGGGGTAAAAATGTTGCTATGTTTAATGTTACGCTTGTTATGAAGTTTGGTGGTATCTAAAGCTGAAGTGTTTGTATGCTTAAACGTCCTAATCTCATCCTAACCATTTAGAAAAAATTGTTTTGGCATTTGATGAAGTCCTAATTTTTGAGGAAGCTTAACACGTTACGACCCGTAGGAGCCGAGCATAACGAAAAGAACGCTAAGCGAAAACGAAGTTATTACTTCGTTTTCACTTAGCGTTCTTTTCGTTTTTTCGCTATTGCGTGGGCGGGACGATGTGTACGGTGGGACGCGGTGGGTCGGGGGTCGAAACACACGGACGAAGTCGCGAGCAGAACCTAGAAGTTTATAAAGTTCGTAAAGAAGCCAGTTAGTTATTTCAAAGTTAACAATCGTCGATGTTTTTTAATTAATGTTCTATCTCTCAATTTTCCATTACTTATTTACTTGCCGTAAGATTCCTATTCGAAGAAGACGCCTTCAAAAGCTTTAATTATTTAGAACTAGTTGCTCCCCACAGAAGTCTCGATCCCGTGGGAATATCGGGACAAAAGGTATCCTATGTCCTTTTCCAGGTCATGGCCTACCCATGTGCCAAATTTCATCCAAATTCGTTAAGCCGTTTTAGCGTGAAAGCGTAACAAACAAATGCATTTATAATATTAGTTAGGATAGTTAGGATTAGTGGAATCGAAATTCATCTGCAATTCAATGCAACACGGAAAATTATACAAATTCAATTTAGCAACTCATTGACGGCATTTGTGTAAACGCCGTCAATACACCAAACCAACGATTCCATTCAACTAAAACAGCTGTTGAATATGTATCGCTACATAATCAGATTAATTTACCACATCCCGTGGAATTGTGACTGTCATGGTTTTCCTTAGATCAAGAGGAAAAGCGAGTACAAAATCATTCCGCAATTAGTCGGAACAATGAGTTTGTGTCATGCATAATGATTATAAGCCCTGATGTGGATTTTGTAATAATATTGTGGTTATGTTTTCAATGAAACTCGTCATAGGTTTTGAGGTAGACCATGGTTATATCTATGACGAAATTAACCCTGTCGAAAAATAAGTATGACGAAATTAACCCTGTAGAAAAATAAGTATGACGAAATTAACCCTGTTGAATAATAAGTATGACGAAATTAACCCAGTAGAAAAATAAGTATGACGAAATTAACCCTGTTGAAAAATAAGTATGACGAAATTAACCCAGTAGAAAAATGAGTATGACGAAAGGGGTTAGAAGATTTTTGTATGGAGGGTGGCCCTAACATGAGGCCGCCATTTTGATTTTTTTTCAGAATCGCGGAGAATATCGAAAGTTATATATTTAGATAGAAGACACTTATACACACAAAAAATGTCATATCACATAGTATCCTAAAGCGTCAGGTTTCGGAGTTATTCACCGAAATATAAGTCAAAAACTGAACCCTGAAACAAGGATTTTTTTGTTTTTTTTCCCTTCAGGTAAGTATATTGAACTATGAAAACATAATTGCATCATGTATAGGTAATATTTTAGTTAAGAGCGAAAGAGACAAAAATATATGTATACCCTCCGCCGAATGAGGACGTGTGTTATATGGTATATGTATTATATGGTGCATGGTATGGGCGCGACTCCCAAGAAAATCTTACTCAGCCTCCCGCTGCCTTCTTGGATGATATTATTTATACCGAATATGATTAAAAAATGTTATGTTTTATCCACGAGGTGTATTCAATTAATTCATGTGTAAATAACTTAATCAACATGAAGCAACTACAACATAAATAAATAAATTCGTTATAATAATTGTTATTTTTATCTTTGAATATCTCAGAAACGTGACGCTTTATTTTTTGTTTATGAAGTTTTATGTTTGTATAAGTGTCCCCTATCCAAATATATGACATTTATTGTGCACCTCGATTTTGAAAAAAAATCAAAATGGTGGCTGATTTTAGGGCCAAAATCTTCAAACCCCTTTACCTTGTAGAAAAATGAAGCAGTTTTTCGACTATCGAGAAAGACCATGCGAGAATGGCAGGGTAAATAGTATTTTTTTGTTTTAAATATGAACTAGCGAACCGCCCCTGATTCGCATTGATTTTATGGCTTGATTAAACAAGGAGATTTCTTTATTATCATGTGTAAGTTTACTATACCTTGTGGAATAAATTCTCAAAAATTATGGTGAAAACGGCAACAAAATTGGTTTTGATGCACAGTTAAAATTAAAGTACCTAGCGAAACTCAGCACAAAAAAAAGATTTGATGTTTCTTTAACGACCGCTGCGTAACTTGAATTACGAATTGAGAAAATCTATTTTATCATCATGTTTAGATTGTGAGAGTTTCGCTAGCTAATTTCATTTTACCCAGTATTGGGTTAATCTATGTGAAAATTATCAGACCCTTCATTTCGCAGCTACACAACAGCCTCTTTCGGAAAATACAATTGTGAGTCGTGATTTCGTGACGTATATTTCATATACCAGCAACTTGTCTGTTTACTCGATTTCTTGGTTAATTAAGCCGTCATAAGATGTATACGAGGAAATGTCAGTAGAATAGTCCACGTGCGCTTGAGATATAATAATGATGATTCTTGATTACGTTTGTACATAATATGTTTCCCCGACATTTTCCCCAATGAGTAATCAAGGGAGATTTGTATAGATTGGGTAAAACGTTTTGCATATATGTTTTCATTATATTTACGTCATTATAAGATTAGCTTGATATTGAATAATGAAAGGTCATACTGTTATGTTTTACCTTTTTGTAATCTGTGACTCTGTGTTATGGTATGACGCAAATTTATAATTCTTACGTGAGACAATAAAGATCATTCGATATAATCGTATTTAACTTTCTCATTGCATCGGAATTTAGTTATTGTATGATGAAAACTTTACTAAGTTTACAATGCCATATTGATGAAAATAATCGAAAGTTAACTTTAAAAGGCTCTTTAATATTCTTCATGTTATTATTTCTAAAAGCTTGTTAAGCTTTTAAAAATAATAAACAGAATCCACATTGGCCAACAACATCGAAGATACTTAATACTTATAATGGCAAAAAATGTAAAACAAGGTCACAAACGCTACTCAAAAAAATTAAATCGAATAACATGAAAAATATTACTTAATATAGACCCCCTTTTAAACATGAATATTCTAAAAAATACTGGCTGTCACATGCCCATGAGCGGAATTGTACATCTGAGATCTGGTTTTAAAGAGGGAGAGAAAGAGATGATTCCGATTGGAAAACATGGAAATAGGATGTGGAATCTGAATGTTTCCATTTAGGAGAGCTTTTAGAGACAATTTTTACCTGTTACATAAATGGCATACGGCATGATCAATCAAAGTCAAAGTCAAAGCATTTATTTCAAATATGCCCTTGAAGGATTGCTTGAAGGCACTTTTGAACGAGCTTTTGAAGAGCAGTGGTGGCCCAGTGGTAACGGCCCCGACTTACGAGTTGTAGGTCGTGGGTTCGAACCCAAGCAGGCGCTTTACTTTGTGTAAATAATTTCATCACCACTGCTCTCAAAACGGTGAAGGAAAACATCGTGAGGAAACCGGCATGTCCTAGAACCAAAAATTCGAAGACATGTGACATCTACCAACCCGCACTGGGCCCGCGTGGTAGATTACGGCCCACTCCCTCTCACAAGAGAGGAGGCCTGTGTCCCAGCAGTGGGAACATTAATAGGCTGATGATGATGATGATGATGATGACTTTTGAACGTCAAAATTTACAAAATATAGTATTGACACAGATTAATACAGATGGGACTCTCCGCAAAATCATTTAAATAAAAAGCGATTCTTGCTACGACACAATAAAGTGCGATTCAGGTCGCACAACGCTAATTACCTACAGTTATATTCACCTACAAGTTGCCTCTCTTTCTATCGCGTAACTCTTATACCTTCTGACGACGTCAGGGTTGTCATCTTTTAAAGAATAATTAGATAATTAAGTAGGTATCAGCTCTTGGTCTATTATATTTTTAAATGTACATACCACTAATCCGTAACCGACCGCAGGCGACTTCATAAAAATGCGATTCGATTTCTTAAAAATACAACAGAAACCAGAGTGTCGCGGCGGCATCACGTCACCTGCTGCTGCCGCCTGCGGTAAATGGAGACTAAACAAATTTAAGTACTCCGTACCTTAATTTGTTTAGTCTCCATTATTTATTAATATGTACCTACGTAACTGGGCCAATAAAAAAGTATGTACGAATACCCTGTTGTCTACATAATAAAAAAATTACTAAGTACATAATATTTATGGTTACACTAAGTCCGTGGTGTACCTACCACGGATACCACCAAACAAAAATATTATTTAATTATGTACTTTCCTACCTATACTTATCGAAGCATGAACCAGACCTTGTAAACAGAACTTGTAAGTACCTAACTATACTAAGTATAATAATAATAATTATATTTTTAAATGTTTTTTTTTAATGAATTTTGTAAAAATATTTAAAAATGTAAACAATATGTACAGTAAAAATGAATAAACGAGAATAATAATAATAATGAATATTTAAGAACTACGTAAATACGTGTGACTTATATAAGAATAACAACGAATGTAAACGTTTGTTACCTATACTACCTACCAAACGTTTAAATTTGCTATTCATAGGTTATAACTAATTACTCAAAGGCATTTCTTTACCTTTTCGTGTCCTTTGGAAGTGAGAAAAACGTGAGGTTCGGATCCTTATTATTATATAAGCAGCCAAATGGGATGCAATAAACTGCTGCCTTCATTTTAGTATTTTTAGTTTTAATATCTTGCGACAAACGGCGCGTGGCAGCCCTACTGAATAGGCACAGTGAGACGAGCCCGCCGGGTACTTGTAGCTTCATACCTAAACTGCGGAGTGTCCCATCTGTATTAATCTGTGGTATTGATTCTACCGCCGTAATCGTTAGATATGATAACCGCAAAACAAGAAAATAGTCTTCTAAGCTCCATAAAAACTTCCCAGAGGTTGTGTGAAATCTTGTTAATAACCTACTACGCGCTATTAAAAGCTACATATAGCGTGCACGACTCAGTTCCCATATAGGGCTCGCTATCGGAAACTGGAAGGTGATGCTGTTCACACGACGCCAAGGTCTGCTGTGACCAGTTGTTAGAGAAACGACGGATATTCCTTTATAAACATGGTTTTATAGAAGGGAACATTTGCTCAAAAGGCCTGCCCTGGCTGGAACAAGATTATGTCTGGACTTTAAAAGAGACTTGTCACTAGATGGAAATAAAGACAATCGTCGCTTTGGATAGTGTAGGATCCACGACATAAGACTCGACTTTTTTTTTGGATAGTATGCTATCGTTAGACATGTGAGTAGGTATAAGAGACTGTGACCGCTGAAGTCATCTAGCTAATTTTTAATATTTTCTTAATATGACGTGTAAAAGTGATTCCACTATCCTATTAACTGAATAAATAATTTCATTTAATTTCTTAATTTATTGAGGCACCCACAGGATAGTCCGGTTAACCAGCGGACAACCTCCTAGGTTGACTTAGGTACGAGAAAAAAAAAATGCTGAAAAGGCCGATTTTGAGACTTGAATGAATGTAATGACATGAAAAAATTACTTGGTGGTTGGGACAGACTTGATGCGGAAGGCGTAGAATCAGAAGGCCAATTCTCGTACCTACAAACTTCGCATTCACACTTTTCAAAAATGTTTTTAAATTGGTTGTATTTTTGACAGATTGCTAATGACATTAGAATGCGAACGTTCTTAAAATTACGGGAATTTCCCCTCTGTTATTGTTACGCAATTTGGGTGAGACCTAGGTCTAGCATTGGACTGCTGTAGGCTGAGCTAATTGATGCTTGAATGTTAGTTGTGGGTGGTTGTGGTGTGGAATGAGAGATGTTTGATGCACTAAACATGCTACCAATCTTGGTCACACAAATAGACAAATGAAACATTTTTTACAAACTTTTTGCGGGCTATCTCTATTTATTTTTCATTCTTTAAGGTACAGAAAACTCGCCAAAGGGAAATAAACAATTATCTAATTGTTCCCAAACTATAGTCACCCTACATGTGCTATTTTCGTCATTAAATTTATTTTATACCATTGACTTTGGTTCTAAAATCTTTTATTGGAACAAATTATTATTTTATTGGTTGAATGCCGCTAGAAGCAAAAGATTATGGACACAATGCTGTTAATGTTACGTCAAATTTTATAAGAATTATAACTAATGTTATAAAACGAAAGTGAGTTTGTTTGTTTAATACGCTTTCACGCTAAAACTGCTGAACAGATTTGGATGAAATTTCGCATTTGGGTAGACCATGACCTGGGCTAAGGGACATAGGATAATTTTTATTCTGATATTCCCCCGGGATCGAGACTTATACGGGTGAAACCGCGGGGCGCAGCTAGTAGTTTAATATAACTTTTATGACAAAAATACATCGATCACTAATAAAGAACAAAAATATTACAATTCGCTATCATTTTAATTTGTTAAGTAATAATAACTTTTAGCCGTTCCATCCCTGACCTCAAGTTATCCATGAAGATTTTCACAAATAAAAGGGCCCTATAAAGAAACAAAATTTACCATAGACAAACTCGAATAAAAAACTGGATAAGTCGTAACTACAGCTTCTTATTAAATTAACTGTATAGTCCATTCATGAATATTATCGTTCATAATCAAACTATGTATAAACTGTTGTCATAACAGAAATCAATATGGCATTGTTCAAATAACTTGATTAAATATTCAAATGCAAACTGTCTGGTTTCAATCAATTGTAATTGAAACGTGAATTTGAAACCGACATCAAATATGAATTTAATTTATTTACAATCTAATCATTTACGTGGTTTCGAAATAACGAATTATAGAATTATTTCTCTGTTGTAGGCGAGGAGCTTGTGGCTAAGTAATAACAGCCGCACGGGTCGATCTATCAGGTTCAGCTACGCTTGCCGGGGTTGACTCCTTCGTGCCTCGGAAAGCACGTTAAGCCGTTGGTCCCGGCTGTCATTCGTGGATATGTGACAGTCGTTACGGGTCGTCAGAAGCCCGAAAGTCTGACAACCAGTCTTACCAAGGGGTATCGTAGTACCCAGTTACTGGATTGTGGAGGTCAGATAGGCAGTCGCTCCATGTAAAATACTGGTATTCAGCTGCATCCGGTTAGACTGGAAGCCGATACACATAGTTGAGAAAAGGGTAGGCAGATTGATTGTCTGTAGTGGGCTAGTACTTGAAGATACAGCGTGTCTGCTCAACAACGTAACCTTGTTGAACTGTCAAAGTGACAGTTATTACTACTGTTAGTGTGTTACGCAATGGAGATGTTGACTGGGGAAAGATAAAATTACTATTTAGTCCGTCAGTTAGATAATAAAAAAATATTAGACACATATTTTTCGCTTTGTCATATTAATAAAAAATGATTTAGATAAAACACATTAAAGTTTGGGAGTGCGGGCTCGCTACGTCACAATTCAGTATAAAATCTACCGGAGAGTGACGTCATGTCACATTTTAGCTCAATATGTTGCCGTATTATGTGATCATGTAAAAAAAATAAAAAAATACGTGTTCAATATTTTTTAATAATGTATCTGGAGGACTAAATTTTTTTTTTGTTAACATCCCTATTATCCTGTAAGTCTGAATGCTGTCTGTCATACTAGTGTAGGTACTACGGTAGGTAATGCATAGTGTAAAATAGCTCCTATAAAGATTCATTGTCTGTTTATTGTTCTTATAGCATTACCTACAAGTACAGCAATCTGCTGTACACAAAACCACACCTCTTTCATACCGAATTACATATCAATATTTGTAATCGTAGTAATACCCAATTAGTATCAAAATTAAAGATAACGTCGATCTCCCTAATCGAACTACCGGAGAAGCGATAAGGTGAGCGCACCAATTAGCGATTACCGATTACGCGTTGAATGTACGCGTTCGATACATCATACTAACAATAACAATAGATTATCTTAACAATCTACACATTATCGGTGCGTCGCCATCTGATATTCTAGGCGGGGTCAACGACCGATGAACAAAGACTAAGTTTGTAGATATGACACTTGATTGTAGTGGTCAGTTCAAGTTTTAAAATTTTCTGTGAGGAACTGTTTCAATATAGCTGTAAGTGGTTTAGTTTGTGAGATATGGGTGAAGTTGGGTTGTGTGGTAGGAAAGGTTGTGGGTTGGGCTATAATAAAGTTTTTATGTAATTGCTTGGAGAGGTTTCTTCGTATTGTAATCTGGATCTTTCCTAAATAATATTAGATTAGATTTATTAGATAGATTAGGATTTTGTGATAAATAAAAGAAAACTCGCCTTCTGAACATTTTACAGAACGAAAAAGACCAATTAGAAATTATTTATTCAATTAATAGAGTAATAATAGTAACCTGCTTGTTCCAATTGTGAATCTAAACCATCCCACCACACAAAAACAAACAAAAAGGTTCATCAAAATCGGTCCAGCCGTTTAGGAGCAGTTCATACAGACGTAAAGATAAATTAAACATAATTATGTACAATACGTACAGGGTTATTGGTAATATGTCGGCAATCCATTAAGGGTATGTAGTAGAGGTCATTTGCAACCAAATTACCCCATAAGACTCCCATGCAAATGTCAACCATTTAGTTGTCGAGCCTAGAATCATCCTATTTGAGACCAAATAGGCCAATTTGAACTTGAGAGAGTTGTGTTGATGATTATAATTTATGATAATTCTATAAAAACATATTAGTTAGGTACTGTCGCGAATCATATTTTAATCAACATACAACCTCATACTGATCTGCGAATTGCAAAAAGCGTAAGATTGAATTTCGCGGGCTACCTTAGCACTTTTGCATAAATATGCCTCGCAAACTCACCACTTAGTTTTAATGAAGTGTCTTCTCTTCAATAACTAGCTCCATCTGATCTATGATCGGGGCAATTGCACGGCTGGCGCTATGCCAGAGACGGGCAATTTTATTAAAAACTCTCTTAGTATTGTTAACATCTGTTGCATTTATACACATGTGTTACTTTAGCATTACTTCATGTATTCCCCTTTTTTTTGGGACCAAAGTAACGAAGTTTGGGAAGCTATGTGCGGTTGGGTCCCTTTTATGGACATTGTTCTTTGAAATTGGTAGATGTGCACAGCTATTTGGTAGACACAGTAATTGGCACGAGTCAGTGACTTAATAGAGATACGAGAGAGACGTTATAGAGCAGTGGTGGCCCAGTGGTAACGGCCCCGACTTACGAGTTGTAGATCGTGGGTTCGAACCCAAGCAGGCGGTTTACTTTGTGTAAATAATTTTCTCACCACTGCTCTCAAAACGGTGAAGGAAAACATCGTGAGGAAACCGGCATGTCCTAGAACCAAAAATTCGAAGACTTGTGACATCTACCAACTCGCACTGGGCCCGCGTGGTAGATTACGGCCCACTCCCTCTCACAGAGAGGAGGCCTGTGTCCCAGCAGTGGGAATATTAAAAGGCTGATGATGATGGAGTGACTTAATAGGGATAATAACAATTTTTTTTTTCTTTTATTACATAATCAAAAGATTGCCGCGGTAAATTAAGTTAAAATGTAGCATGACGTCACGCCATGTAGATTTTATACTGAGTTGTGACGAAGCGAGCCCCACTCCCAACTTTAATGCGTTTTATCTAAGTATTTTTTTATTTATATGTTAAAGCAAAAAATACGTGCCTAATATTTTTTTATTATCTGACTGACAGATTACATCGTTTTTTTTAGTTTTACTTAGGCATCATCCCTATTACAGTTAAGGCTTGAGTTGGTTGATATGCAATGGTCAATGACAATGGCGCCAAACAGTCCGGAGGACGATTGGGAATTGTTTTTGCAATAGCATTATGTTTTATGTCTTGTGGCTAGTTTTGTGCGGTGCCTGGCTATCTAAAAATACGCTGAGTTTCCTCACCTGCGGTTGACGTAAAAGGCAACACTAAGATCAGGAGGTTATGCCACCAAGTGTACCAAGTGTAATTTTTTTTTTTTCCTTTTGACCGTTTACGTGCAGATCATTAGGAGGTCTATGTTTAGCAGTGGACAGTTATGGGATAATACTCGTATATGATCAAGACATGCTTTATGAAGTGAGATAATGACGCTGACGATGGCATATGATATTGATAAGTAAAGGACAAACACTGTATTAGGAAAAGTTTATTAATTTGTTTTTATGTAAGCACCAAAAACATTCCTTCACAAAGGTACAAGATAACCTCAGAAAGTACCTACAAATGAATTGAAAAAGTCAAATTGGTACTTTACCCGATTTTAACCCACAACCGCGTGTAAGAGAGGCAAGGCCTTAACCACTCGGCCCATGTACAGTTCGCGTCAAATAACTTTGCCGCTCTGAAGTAGGCTATAAATGACTGCGCAGTAGTCAATCTGCCTTCAAAAACAGTAGTGCGCATGCCAGCGCGCATGCGCAACCTAACTTCAGAGCGGCAAAGTTATTTGACGCGAACTGTACATTGTATGTACAGAATATGTACAGTATAATGTCCTGTTGAACTGCGCTGAACTCTTTGAAGGTAGAACTTCGTTTGCTGTAGCGTGCAATGCGGCTTCCGGCTTAAACTATGCTTTGTCTTGTTTCTAGGTGACTACAGACTATAGTTTACACTGTTCAAGTACACTGAAAAAACTCTAGTACCGAATTAAAATCATTGAGGTTCAATGGCTTCTGTCTTTCATGCTTCTCTAGAGAGCGCAAGAATTTGATAAAGTGAGCAGTATTTTTAGCAGGAGTCTAAGATCGGTTTTTGACTTCTCTGCATGAGAGGAGGCCAGAAGGCCTAGGCGGATCGCGTTGCTGATACGAAACGGAGGTACGGTACGGACAAAAGAACATATCTGGACGCAGATTTAAAGACAAAAGAATATCGCAAGAAGCAATAGAGGTAAACACTACGTAGCACGTGGCGTCAAAAAGTGTTGTATTAACTTCGATAAACTGCTCAATTTCAAGCCCGTTTGCATCACACGAACTGCAACAGACACACTAAAATCCCTCTCAACACGAATCTGGTCCACATCTGTACCATTAACATCAATTCACGTTTTAACACAAAGATGTTCAGTGCAATGATTATGATTGCGAGTGGGATGCGATTACGTAACGTGTGTCCCCGTGAATCTGTAATTGACGGCTTTGATTGATACGAGAGGATTCGGGATTGATAAGGAGGTTACACATGCTACGCTAGGCTACAGTTCTGTGTAATTATAGCGCTATAAGGTTATTTGGTGCGCGGCCAAAGTCAGAACTATAGCGGTTAGACCGCCACATACTTGCAAACTACGAAACAAAAAGACATGACGTCACACAACTCCTACATCGCGCAGTTAGAGTTTACCGGGCGAAAAACATAGATAAGACTATCCGAAATCAACATATGGGCAGTTGCCCGCCAGATATAACACCCGTCTGGTTGGAGGATCCTCCCTTTTCTATGGTGGATGAGTGAACTTTACACCGTGTTCCTCATACCTTTAAAGAACTAACGCCGCCATGTTGTTTTTTTAATACATTTCACAAAACAATTGCACAAAAATGTTTACCAGCAGCGCCCTCCTGTCAATGTCATTCGACCGCCAAAAGATCATTGTAGAAAAGATCCTTTAACTCTGGATGGTAGGAAAAAGCTTCTAAAATGATGATTGTCATTTGTTTGATTCGGGTTGGCATGTCACTGTACTTATGCAAGATCGCAACCACCGGTGGTTGTCGTCGCCACCTGCTGCGGTATTGAGTACTGCTGCGGAGGGTGGCCGCAACCGGCCACACATATGCGACGAATCCATACAAAACGTATGAAAAAGCATGTGAACTGCTTGTCGCTGGGCTACCGGGGCTCGTTTGTAGCTAGCTTTATTGCAAAACAAATTGGGCCCCTATCAATAAATCTAACATTTGAGATCTGAATATCATTTAAAATCTAACTTCAATTCAACTGTACTGCTCTCAAATGCCTTCATATTGATTTCACTGTAATATCTTAAGATTGTTTTTTCATGTTTTCACCTCGAAAAATCAGTGGAAAAGCAGGTTTATTATACCATATTATATTCGCACAATATAACTGGATCACCTTTGCCCACAGTTTATTTCATTTCAGTTCAACACAGAGCCGTGTTCAGAGCAATGATTACATTATGATCGAGCGTAGGCGGACGCTGCGAAGTTATCGCGCGGCGTGACATTACGCAATCGATAGCGTAGTGATGGGACATGAATATCGATGTTCGATCGATGTTAGCTGTTAATTAATTGGTTGATTATAAATTAGTTAGGTAAGCTTGATATAGCGGTGCTATGTTGGGTTAGTGATTTTAAGCTATCAATTGAGAACTTACATTTTCACACAAATGTTAACTTCAGCTTTAGTGTAATTCTATGGAAGTGCGTGCTTTTTAGTGCATGGATCGTCTCCAACTATATCGGTGAGCTTCTTATTACAGGAGCCTATGTAACTTAGTGTGTGAAGATTATTTTCTTTGTGGACCCAATAGTATATCCCGAGACACAGCATTAGTGTTCTTTTTTGTTTTTTTTTTTTTGTAGTAATTCTTTAGGTGCATTGTGCTATCTCTGAACAGTGAATGAAACTGAACCGTCATGCTCGGGTCGGTGATGCCGAATCGGGTATACTCGGTTCCAAGCGTAAGTTTTCACTTCTATCATGTCATAAGCAGTATAAGCACACACCCTTCTTTTTTTCCACTGCTCTGCAAGGTAACTGGCAGTGTTATGCAAGTAACATTTTTACAATAATAAAAGTAAGTTACAATGAATGTGTTTCTAAATCACCCATGCGTTACCCTAACGGTGTAAATAATGGATTAAGTTGGCACGTATCCAAGTTACATAAATCACATTGGGTTTAAAAATTGCAATAGTGCATGAATAGTAACCCAGATACTCGGAAGCAGTGACCCATTTTTGTGTGCGAAGTTTTAAAACGTGGGCGGAAAGATAAGCAGTAGGTTAAATATATAATATGTTTTATCTAGAGAACAATCTTCAGGTTCAGTAAATCAGAAACACAGATCGTATCCATTTTAGAATTGGTATTGTTCAAGTGTTTTAAGACTATTAAAATTCGTTTATTTGTGCAATTCAGTGAGATTCAGCGCTGTATTTGGAATACGCGTTTCCCTGGACGTATCAACGAAACTGGCGAACACTGGAAACTGTTGAGTTGACGCAAAACTGACCGATTAGCGAAACTGAATCAGAAACTGGCGAATTAAATAAACTGACGAGTAAGGGAAACTGACCAGTAATACGCAGACTCTGCATTTGAGTTCTAGAGTAGCCGTGCTATATGCTAAAAGGTTAAATTGGCTTCAAAAGGTAAGCAGTTGTATCGATAAAACAGTCCCACTCCATTAGTCGCATGGGCAAAAGCGTAAATATCTCAATCCTCAATCGGTACGTTTTATCGACACATCGACAAATAACACACACATTATCGACTTACCTCAACACTACGGTATGGTAATTGACAGTTCGTTGTTTACGACTGTTCAAAAAATGTTCGCTTGTGTAATATTCAGCTTTGTCACTTTATGGTTTTTGGTGATATTTCTTAACGCAAAATGTTTTTTATGGCTTCATTGTGTTGCCTATGGTTATGCGGGTTTCCATGTATTTGGTTTAAAATGGGCAAAAAATTATATGTTGAATCTTTTATTTGTTATTCAATAACCAGCCTATTCAAATCTATACATACAAATAAATAAAATTTAAGTGTCTGTTTGTAATGTCAAAATAACTGTTTTTTACTCAATGCATATGAAAGTATATAGGTACGGTACTTATAACAACAAAACTTTTTTTTTGTCTGTCTGTCCGTTTGTTCCGGCTAATCTCCGAAATGGCTGGCAGATACCTGATGTTATATATAAGGCTGATGTTTTATTTTAGAACTAGAATTAGGGTCTACTTGGGTGAAGCCGCCAGCAGCAGTTAATATCGTCATAAATCTTGTCTGGGTTCTGCCGTCTGAAGATAGATCTGATTGATTAAATCTGATCTGACAAGAAACCACCAAAACGAAAATGTAATCAACTTGGATACACAAAAGGGTAGATTTAATCATGAAAACCTTCAAGTATCACTGCAGTCCCAAAAACACTCAAATAAGTCAAACTCACCAAACCGCACAAATTATTTTTCTGATCATCATCATCGTCACTGGCAGCCTTGTTCCACTCACTGCTGAATATAGGCCCCCTTTTTGTGTCATGCTTCCCTGGTATGTGCGAGTCTCATCCAAGTCTTCCCCGCGACCTTCTGAAGTCGTCCACCTACCAGCACGCTTAGCATGACCACAAAGGTAACGAACGGGTTTTGTCAACGGAAGAATAGACAAAATGACAGATAAACAAGAAAGAAGCACTAGAAGCTGGCAGTATCATCACAACGGTAATGTTTTCCCAGACTATCTTAGTAGTTTTAGTATAATTTCTATGTATTTATTTGTACTATAATTACGTGTATATAAAATATTTATAGTTTTTTAAATTTAAATAAATATTTATTCCTCAACTCTCGCTATCGCACCTACCACTGTTTGTCTCTGCACCACCCACAGGTTGACTGGTAGAAAATGCCTATGGCATTAAGTCCGCCTCTGTACATTTGTGTGCTTGAAGTATTAAATAAATAAATAAATAAACAATCACAATCTGTCATTTTGTCTATTCTTTTGTCGATGAAACCCGTTTCTATAGTTGTCATGCTACGCGTGCTGGCTACTGGTCTGCCAACGCAACCATTCCGTTAGGGCTGCTCTTTTTCTATTTTGGCGCGAACCAACCGTCAAACTTTCACCCCTAGAGAAACCAAGTTAACCTCACAAACAAATTAATCAACTCCAAAAGCAAACACAATAACCCCAGATCCTATATTAAAACAAATGAACGTAGCCAGGTAATTATTATAGGAATACGTGCTAAGGTCGGGGAAATGCAATATCCGTGGTTACCCCAACGACTGTGATTGCAGGCGGGGGAATCAATACCGTAACCCGTGCGGTAGGTAGGTGCAGTGCATTTATTAGTGCAGCTAGATTGCATTAATATTTCATGTGTTTGTGACTACGGCTAGGGATATATCACACGTGTCAGTAGGGATTGCGTAAACTATGGATGGCTAAAACGAATTAAAATTATCGATATCATTGTTGAAATCCCTAGTAAATATTCGGCAGGATAAACATATACAGGGTGTAACAACTATGTTTGAAGGAATGGTGATTTTTTGTACGTACAAAATAATGTTTTATTTTAATTTTGATTATCGTAAAGTAATTTTTTTAAGTGTTCTTTTTTTGCTGATTATTACAACATTTACCAATAAGTAAGTAATATTGAATATTGCGCCAAATACGAGTACTTAGTTATACTTATGTAAGCAGGGAGTAAAATTACTTTTAGGTAAATTAAACAAAGGTAGATACCCTATTAATTTAATAAACCTGATTTAAATCTAGCACAGACTACACAGTGTAGCAAGGGTTAGCTAGAACACTTAACCAGATTACAAGAAGTAGGAAACCCTTCATCTACAGTGGATACATTGCGTCATGCAGTTTGACAAGCGTGGGCATTCGGATTGACGATATTTTTTTATATTGCTATCGATAAAAACAATGAATTATCTGTTTGGGAGGATATTGCCTTATCTTCCTGTTGCAAGTAAATACAATAAAACTTATTTTTTTTACCATTGTGATTACGTAAGTAGGTAAAAACAAAGTGATTAATTATTTACCTCTCCTCTGTTATTGAGTAGGGGAAAATAATTTGATGACAAATCGCATATAGTAGATTAAAAATGTAAATTCATCGTTATATTACTAAACAGTCTGATACAATAATTCACGAATAAGAAATAAGTTAGTATAAGAATAAAACAGTATCTTAATTGCGTAACACACTCTATCTATCATAATCCGAATGATTTTGAAGGATATAGGTAATCCATTGCTTCATTTCATAAATGTTCGAAAAAATTGTCTCCTCAACAACGTAAATAACGCAATGAATGTTGTTGAACTGTCAAAATGAAAGCCATTGCTATTGTAAGTGTGTTATTCAGTAATTACCCCGCCTGGTTACCTAACGTAAGGTTCTGAATAAGGCAGATTGAACTAGAAACACGAGGGCTAAATGGGCAGGATCAAAAATATAAATTACTATGATGCCTTGTCAAAACAGAATTCATGAACTGCCAAGAGTTATTTGAGGAACAAATTAACAGGAGCAGTTAACGTCACCCCAAATTAATGATACCTTTACAATACGAGAAATAATTTAACAAAAGCCCTTATTAGCTACAAGACAGTAGACGAGGCTTAAAACTTCCTGATAAGTAACGAAGCCATTCAAATCCTCGTTTAAGTCAAAACCAATAACAACAAGAAACAAGATTAAGACATAAAAGCAAAGTTTTGATAAACAGCACATCATGCTGTAGACAATTGATTCAATAACCCATTTGAAGGAAAACGAATCCTAACACTTTCACAATAGAGTTAATATTGAATCAATTTAAATGTTAATACATGAAACAACAACCTATATAAAGGAAAAGGTATCTTAAGTTTTGACAATAGAGCTGAAATTGGATCAATTCGAATGTTAATATGAAACATGTTAGGGTTGTCAAAACTTGAAGCGGAGTCTGAAATGGTAATGCTTATTTGAAATGTTATGACTGGTATGGTAGGGAAAAATAGCAATTTATGATGGCATTGTGTTCGAAATGGAATATTTAATATTTGGCATAACCGTAAACTATAAATCCAAATAGGTACACAAAAAATACAATGCATAGAATATATCACAACATTTACACATTAAGAACTGATTTTTGTAGATTGTACGTTCTAAGGTATTTTAGTCTGGATTAGTGCCCAGTTGACGGCAATCAGAAGGCTAAAAGTCACCCAAAGGGCAATGGAAAGGGCTATGCTTGGAGATTCCCTACGTGATCGAATCAGAAATGAAGAGATCCGTAGGAGAACCAAGGTAACCGACATAGCTTGAAGAATTGCCAAACTTAATTGCAATGGGCAGGGCACATTGCTCAGGGGCCGAAAGGTTCTGGAGAGACGACCGCGTACCGGAAGACGAAGCCTTGGGAGGCCTCCCACAAGATGGACCGATGACCTTGTGAAGGCTGCAGGAATCCGCTGGATGCGGGAAGCACAGAATCGGTCGAAGTGGCGGTGCTTGGGGGAGGCCTATGTTCAGCAGTGGACGTCTTTTGGCTGAAATGATGATGATGGCAATAGGCTCGCCCTCAATTACATGGGACTTAAACACAACTGGGGACATGTGGGTGTACTATAGGCACATCTCTGCCCAACCCTTCGAAGAAAGAAGGCTGCTATTGTACGTAATTATAAATGGTTCCTGTTCCCTAGAATGCGAATTTGTATCAAAGATTAAGTAATTGACATTGACCAAATACCATCCAAATCTATTAATTATTAATTTGTCAGTGTCATGTAACTTTTAATCTAACAAAATCTTGTAAAATATACCTATACAAGATTACTGAAATTAATTAATCGAGCTAAAACCTATCGCGTTTCCTACAGTAACGAATAACAAGCCAACACGCAATAGTAATTATTATCCATCACCCTTACAAGGGTGTAAACACCAACCGTGAGGTATTAAGCGCCATTTACAACAGACACACAAGAACACCTTATCACGGGAGCACAAAGTCTAAATTCCCTTGAACAGAGATCAGTTACTTCTGGTTGATAGCTTGAGTTAATCACTAGAAATTGTCTACGAAATAGCTACGAGTAATGTTTACCAGAGGTTAATACGAAGCACATTCATTCTGCCTCCTAATACGGAATTTTGACGTAAATTTTGCATATAAAATGTCGAGATAGCGGTAAAATATACTCATTAGCTATCGGTACAATCGGGCTGGTGGTAATGGGCGGTAAAATGTGGTAAATAATGTAGCTAGTGGCTATCTTGTAAAATGTGTTTTAACACCAAACTTGCTTAATAGTGGCACACCCCTAGCGGTATCTAGATTGAAATTATGGGTGATTTACTTTAATACAAGATAACGGTATCGTCTAATAGTACATTATGATACAAGTGTGTAATGAAATGATCAATGATAAATTAGCAAAGGCACTGGCAGAACCGCTAAACAGCCTATTATAAGAAATATAATAAACACAAAATAATGTTTGAATACGCGAATTAAGGTCAATATATTATGTAATAATGTAGTGAAAAATGTACTTCTTGATGAAATATTAAGTTTATTTATTTACACAGTAGGCATAAAAAGCCATGAAGTCTCTTTGATGAGATAAAAAAATAACAGCTGTTCCTTACATATTGACGAGCTATGCAAACATAAATGTAGGGAACAGCTGTTTTTTTTTCGCGATTTCAGGGTTGGTCCCATAGTGAAAGTTGTTCATAATGATGAGTAAAATGACCCCTTAAGAGTTGTCGCATGAATTCAATTTCATCCTGTATAAGCAGATATCGAAGGCAACGCCAGAGAAAGCTGAAGAAAAAAAGCTTTTCTTACCATTTTAGTGGTCAGCTAAAATTTTACAAGAGAAATAAAGTAAATTTTCGGAGCTATCTTTAAAATGATAATCTTTGTTCCATAAAATAATGGGCTTATGATCCTTGCAGGCCTTACAGCCACTAGAAGCCTTGGTTCCAACTCAATTCAGCAAAATCTTGTAGAATCTTTAGGATCTTGTCCCACGTTCAGACTACCCGGTTACAGTAAAAGTATTGCATGGATTAGTATAAAAGCTTTCACACGTTCCTACCGTCAGACTGCACCCGGTTTACCGGATCACTGCTGACAGTCTGAACGTGTGGAAAGTGCCTTGGTCATTCATCGTGCCATAAAAATAAAATAATACTGGCATTAAGGGCCACTTGTGTATTCATGTAAAGTCGAGAAAATTCTTTTTTTATCAAAACTACCAAATAAAATAAAATTGTCCTCATTTATTCTAACCATGATACGTCTTCATTTAGTTCAACAATATTGAGAAAATTAAAATGACATTAAACTTAATTTTTTTTTCTTGTTTATTAGAAGAAAAAATAGTTGAAAGAAAAAAAAAATATGATTTTTTATTTTTACCCTGAAATTAAGAAGTATGATGGTTAGAATAGAATACGTGAGTAAAATATATTGCTAATGAATTCAATTTCAATCTGTATTTAAATCACAACTGCCATTGTACGAAAGAGCTATAACACGGCAAATTAACGTAATATGTCGATTTGATAAGTACATATCGACGCTTGAAAGGCAAAATTGACTTAGCGACATTTTGGGCCATATTGAGTTACATACATAATTCGAACCGCCTGATTTTTCTGCGTCGCTTGGTCGCACTTACGTCTTCCTACGACGACTTTTGATGTCGCTTCAGCATTTTGGATTTTACGAATTTTCACTTTTTTTTGTTTACTTAGCGACGAAATTTTTTACTTCTTTTTAAGAAATGGTGGTTGTCCTAATCGTAATATGCAACTTTTGCCCTTGGTCAATTTTTACCCTGCCCTTGGCAATATATTTTTATGCGTATGGTATGTTTTTTCCTGACAAAGAAGATTTTTAGTTATCATCTAGGTCATTTTAACTCATTTAATTTTTCTGCTAAATGGCGTTTAGTTAAAAAATAAGCCCTTTAAAAAACAAAATCCTGTTGGTGCCTGTGGATTTGTATTTCTCGTTTTATTTGATTAAGAAGTACCCTTAATAATTTTACAAGCGGCCTTAGATATCTATTAGCTATATTCAATGTCCCTATTTCGCAACCTTTTTGATTCTGGTTAGGTTATTTTGCTCTGATATCAATTCGATATAATTTCTCTTTATTACATTTTTACTGTACTTTTTTAGATCGACCCGTGTCGGTTAGTATATTTTTGCGGTTTTAATTTTCTGGTAAAATTTACTAACCGACACTTAACTTTTGAAATAATAGTATTTTTGAATAGTTGCATATACCACAATGTAGATGATAAAATAAGATTTCCAAAACAGTAAAAATTACGCCTGTGGAATTGTTACAAGAATTTACATGATTTTATTTCTGAAAAGTCAAACTTTAAACTGTTCTCCTGTAAAATTAGCCCTATGTCGCTTAGTCAATGTCGCCTTTCAAGCGTCGATATGATTTTCTTAACAAAAGAACACAGAACCTTATCCACCACCAACGGACGGCACATGTAAATAGTTCATGTTCATCTTACCGCGGCAGACAGAATGTCACTCGTTTACTTAGCATGCTCGTATGCCATGCACCTAACTACTGAACGGGGTAGGTGCTTACCTGAAAACAAACAAAAGATTTTATTAGATATATACACAACTAGAAATCTCTGAAAAATTGGTGTAAAAAACATTGGCCAAGTGAGAGTCGGACTAGCATTACCACCGTACAATATTTAAAATATTAAAATTTTTTATTTACAATATTTAAAATTTTAAATATTGTAAATAAAAATATAAAAATTGCACGACCACAAAATATTTAACAGTACTTTAACTTCTGTAAAAAAAAACACGTTTCTCAAGTATATTATTTTTATTATTTGTTGTTATAGCGGCAATAGGAGTACACAATCTGTGAAAATTTCAACTGTCTACCTATCATGAGATACAGCTCTGACAGACAGCTGACGGACAGACGGACAGTGGAGGCTTAGTAATAGGGTTCCGTTTGGCACCCATCGGGTACGGAACCCTAAATTAAGCGTGAAATACATAACCTCTTAATTTTTTAATGTCGGTCGATAAGAAAATTATAGAATGAATAAACTAAGAAAATGAAATAAATCCGATTCTGTAATAATGTTCATAGAAAATATTGCACACATACAGTAACAAATCTATTTTAGCATTTTTTAAATTGTATGTATAGTATTGTTAAACTTTTTTTATTAAGCTTCCATTTCTATTTCTCCATTTTTATATTTATTGAGCATTTCATTTTTTACGTGCTCGTTACGGGTAGAGCCACCGAGCTGACGGTCTCCTTAGGGAGACGACCTGGTTTTGATGCGGCATAAATAAATTGCGGCTTTTAAATTAAACCTGAAAGCTTTTCTTTTAGCAATATGAGTAACAAAAGCAATTTACAATAATAACACCGTTAAATTGTGGGAATTTAAATTGTATATTGGGTGGTCAGCCCTGTTACCGCCTTGCTGACTGACAAATATTTATACTGTAGTGGTTACACCGCCACAGACGAACTACGCTGCGAATTCACTGATTCACTGACACACATAGACCGATTCACTGGAACCACAATCACCATCGCCGCAATCACTGCAGACAGTTCCGACCCACCGTGAACTGAGCGGCACCCGGTTCCGACTCACTGGAACCGCAGCTGGCACTTTGAAGCATCGCAAGATCCAAGACTTGGCCCACTATCGACCTCCGGTCTCCGGAGGGGAGTAATGTAGTGGTTACACCACCACATACGAACTACGCAGCGAAGACAAGACGTCACTCAATTCCTGCATCGCGCAGTTAGAGTTTACCGAGCGAAAAACATAGATAAGACTATCCGAAATCAACTTACGGGCAGTTGCCCACCAGACATAATACCCGTCTGGTTGGAGGATCCTCCCTTTTCTATGGTGGATGAGTGAACTTTACACCCTGTTCCGCATACCTCTAAAATACTACGTCATGCGAATCAGTCATAATAATACCAGCTTGTTACTGTCCCACACGTGATCGAATCAGAAATGAAGAGATCCGCAGGAGAACCAAGGTAACCGACATAGCCCGAAGAAATGCCAAACTTAAGTGGCAATGGGCAGGACACATTGCTCGCAGAACAGATGGCCTATGGGGCGGAGGGGTTCTGGAGTTGCGACCGCGTACGGAAGACGTAACGTTGGAAGGCCTCCCACATGATGGACTGATGACCTTGTGAGCGCCGCAGGAATCCGCTGAGAGAAGGCCGAACATTGATCACCACGCCTGGTCAAGACGTGTTGGCGATTTCAAACTTATATTAACTACTAGCTGCCCGCCCCGGCTTCGCACGGGTAAGCACTTATCTACGGGCACCTACCTACCCTAACTACCTACCTACCTACATACATACCTTCCTACCTACTTACCTACACATACCTACATACATACCTACCAACCTACCCTACCTACATACATACCTTCCTACCTACCCTACCCTACCTACCTACTGACCTACCTACTCTACCTACTTACCTACATACAATACATACAATACATACCTACCTACCTACCTACCTACATACATACTTTACCAAAATAAATACCTACCTACTTGCATACCTACCTACCTACCTACCCTACCTACCTACCCTACCTTCACCTACCATCCATACCATACCATAAGAACCATCTCCATACTATAAAAAACACAACAAAAACAGAATTAGCGAAATTGGTCCAGCCGTTCACGCGTGATGCCGTGACCAAGGAAATAGGGATTCATTTTTATATATATGGATAAGTCCAGGTTTCCTCACTATGTTTTGCCACACCGATTTCAGTGAGGTTCACGATTTTAGAAATTATATATGAACTGAAAAAATCACAATAGTACTTGTCTGGAACCCAAAACCTCGTGCATAAGACGCGAGGCCTCAACCATAGGGCTCTATCACGACATTACAACATGAGATATCCTTAGAGATTATTATTCAAGAAAAATATGCGACCTACGTTAAAAATTCTCAAAAAGACTTCCACGAGTAATAACTTTGAGTTAACATACTTAAATTAACCTGTCATTTACCCAAAGCCTCCTGAAACGCCTAAAACCGAAAAAAGTATCGGAAAGTCAGTACCAGAGGTACCAACACTACCAACAAAAGAAAACTCTTTCAAAGAACAAACAAGGTTGGTACACGTTAACTGAAAAAGAGGCTCGACTCAAAAAGAGTTGCCAAGTAAAAAAAACAATATTTAAATGGAAATTTACACGATGAAAAGAAAAAAGGTAAACAGTTTGCGGTAGCTGAAACTGGCTAAGTGGATGAAAGGTAAGCAATGGTTTTCGGTATAGTTTAATAATGCAATTGTAGTCAAAGAATAATAAAGAGGATTTGACGAGTTCTTCAATTAGCATGTTATTCAATCAATACCTAAGTGAAATCTAAATATTTACACGATTAAAACCATAGGGATCGCAAGCGATACTACTGAGCATCAGGTTCTGGGTTCGATTCCCATGTCGGGCAAAATAACATTGGGTTTTTCTATCAGAAATTTCTCAGTAGCAGCCCGGAGTCTAGATTTGTGCCGGGTTGAAGGCAATAGACTCGCCCCTACGGCTCGCCCCCTGTTACATGGGACTGGAACATAACTGGCGAAATATGATTTGACTATGGGTAGCTACACATCTAATCCTTCGGGTAAATACAGGCGTAATGTTATGTATGAAATAAGCAATATTTCCCGGAATCGAAAACGTCTAAAGTTACTAAACCGCGCTGACATTGTCTTAAACGTCGCTTCCACGGCACACTCGAACTTTCCCAACGATATTCGCAAACTTGCTTAATGAGTACGAATGTGGGTGACTAAGAGACTCCCAGTCTTCAAGTTATGAGAACATTTTGTAGATTATACGCTTTAATAAATCCAGATTTACATAAGTGTAGGATTTTAGTTACCTAATGCGGTTTAATGAGGCAGCCAGAACCTAGAGTATGAATGAATGGGGCTTCTTAAACGTGCAGGTGAAAAGTATTTACCTAAATCTTATATACAATATCTAAATATATCTGCTGTTCAAAAGATTTTAATATTCTAACAACTTCTGTTGTTTTAGCACGTGATTACGACATTAAAAGCGATAATACGTTGAATAAATACCTACTTCTATTCAACGTGGGGTCAGCTTCTGGATTAACCGGGTGCACCGGTTAATCCAGAAGCTGACCCCAACATAGCAGGGAAAAGGCAAGGCAAACTGATTTTTCTTCTCTAGTTTTGGTCATAGGTCAAGTCCTTTTATAGATACAAATAGTTTGGAAAATCCAAAAGTGCACGCCTCATACTTATCACTCATTCGTAAACGAAAAAGAAATTCAAAACATAGTTTAAAAATGAACAATTTATCACTGTTCATGAAGTCGTAATGTCAACGACTGACAAAGATATTTACGTTGGCAGTTGCTAGGCAACGGCACCGGATCAAGGTTGAAAATATTTAGATATTGATATTATATTTTAGTTAGTATTTTATTAATTATAATTAAACTACTATGAATAAAAGAGCCATTTTCAATAGGGTTCCTTCTACGGCTGAAACGAATGTATAAAAAAAAAATTGACTCAATTAATTGATTTTATCGCAAGCTACAATGTTTTCAGGGATCATAAATTGACGGACAGGAAATTTTTTTCAACTATTTTGATGCTTTTTCCATTTCTGCTGCATTAAATCAATTGTTAAAAAATACAATGTTAATCTCCATTTAATCATCTATACAATGGTATATAAATTAAGTAGGTTCTGTGTAATAGCTGGAGTGAAACAATAAAAACAGTTGCAGAAATGGGGCAAAAAATATTTTTCGATCGTAGAGCACACTCTAATGCGAAGCATTGCGAGTCGTGCAATAAATAACACACCAAACATTAAAAGATTCGATCCCAATTTAAGACGCAGATATAGGCCAGTGCCCAGAGGGCCTAGACAAATGACATTCGCTTCGGAGCGATTCTATTTCGACAATCGCTATCGCTTCAACGACATACCTACACTACGTTTCGCTATCGTCTGATCCATTGGTTTCTTCGATAAAAATTACATATTGTCTCTGGTCTTTCATTAGCAAGTTATCGTTCGAGGCTGTATGAATGGAATGATGTTAAATATTGTCTAGCTAATTTCTATTCGTTGAGCTATGATCACATGACGTTTCGATAGCTTTTGTCAATCCCATACATTTTTGACTTTTCTACTAGCGTTGTCGCTAATCGAATGTTACTTTGTCTAGGCCCTCTTGAGTGGTTAGCTTGTGGTTTCTGTACTGACCTCACGCAACGCGTCGTACGTCCTGCCAGTAATATGACTAGCCCATCAAAGAGCGTTGTCACAAATTAGACGCATTATTAATTATTATACATAAAAAAAAAAGTATTTGAATGAAACACGTATACAAAAAGACCAGTAATTAAATTATCTTTAAAATGGTGAAAGTTTCAGAAAATACGCTCGATAGATTTTGTGTGATCCTCAATTTTTTATCCGCATTAATTTCACTATGTAATATAAACATAATCTAAAATATTCATATGTTAAATTATAAAGAAAATGGTCTAATTTAACATATTTTTTTTTCAAATCATTAACACTACTCGTTTAGACGTGATCTTCAGAATAAAATCAATAAAAGTCGGTTATCGTCGCCTTAAAAGGAAACGCCCAAGTCTGTCCAAAGTGTCTTTACTACCCTTTACTGCTCCCAAGTTTTAGTTCGAGAACTTACACAATTTTTCCACGTAGAACGCCCGATTAATGAGCTGGCATAATCATCTATCGTCATAAGTGCTGTCTTCCCAGAATGTTCCGTGCCCCGAGGGTGTTTGCCTTTCATTTTTTCTCATCGCTTTTCACTGGCAGTATAAAAGTATGAAATATTAGCCGAACAGTGTTTACACTCGCTTCCGAAGATGTAATTATTAAGCACCTTTTATGAGCACGGTTTTTTTTTTTTTTTTGCTTTCTGTATAAGGGGTAAATTTTTCAGTAAGTACCCAAAAATTTTAGGTGTTTTGGAGACTTTACATGCAGCTTTGTAAAGGAATTCAATTTGGCACTAGTGTTAGAATTCGTGCATAGTTTGTTTCGTAATTTTAATTACTTTGCATACTATTATTGTATAGAATCAAGTTTCTACTGTGCTGATGGGGAGTTTGTTGCGCCACTTCTTCTTCCCAGCTAAAGCACTAGGAAGTGGTGTGGGGCGGACGTTTTGGGGGACTGTCTTATGTAATTTTGACGTTTTAATAGTGCTGGTTTTCAGCCTAGTTTGAATAAATGACTTGATTTAATATTCAGTAATTTTAATCACCCCTTGTAGGTGTGAGATCAATTTACTTACTGCATAAAAAAAAAATACATAGTACCTATTTTGGTTAGTCATTGTACAATAACCCTGTTATAATATGAAACACTGCCTCGTTGGAATAGTAGTCGCAAGTGCTGAGCATGAGGCCCGGGTTCGATTCTCGAGTCAGGCAAAGTGTTATTAGGGGTTTTCCATCTGGAATTTCTCAGTAGCCTACCGGAGTCTGGACTTGTGCCCGATTGATGGCAATAGGCGCGCCCCCTATTACATGGGACTTAAACATAACTGACGAAATGTGGGTGTACTAAAACTCTGCCTAGCCCTTCGGGAAAATACAGGCGTGACGTTATGTTATATGAAACTTTGTAAATAATCATCACTTTTATGATTATTGTACACTTTAAAAGTTTCCAATTTGGTGATAACAAGATACACAATCAACATAACTTAAGCGTATAGTCCCAGTCGCCCCCACATGGATTGCCACCAGGTAGCAATTGGGAGAAAAAAATCCCAGTTGCCACCGGGTGGCGACTGGGACCTTATTGCCCCCACTTCAAATCGCTGTACATTGCGGCGTGGATCGCCAAACCCCCTCATCGCTATCTGTCTTACGGCCGCGATGACGGGCTTGGTGGTCACATTTCCAATGAATATTATTATTAGTAGATAAGTGATATTTTTTAGGGACATACAAACAAGATTTTCTTTAATGTAGTTGCTTTTAATCACTTATTATTATTAATCATAAAAACCTGGTGTAAATTCGTATCACAGAAAATCTTTAGTATTTACAATAACTATACTAGGAACAAAAGCTAGTCATCAGTCACAGATAATCAAATTACATATTTACAATAACTATGTTTTATCAAACAAAAGATAATCAAAATATTTACAATGATCATGGTTTATGATCATTGTAAAATTGTGTGTCGGGGTTGGCGGTCACATTGGAAATGTGACCACCAAGCCCGTCATCGCGGCCGTAAGACAGATAGCGATGAGGGGGTTTGGCGATCCACGCCGCAATGTACAGCGATTTGAAGTGGGGGCAATAAGGTCCCAGTCGCCACCCGGTGGCAATTGGGATTTTTTTCTCCCAATTGCCACCTGGTGGCAATCCATGTGGGGGCGACTGGGACTATACGAACTTAAGTTACTAATAAGCAAATAAGGTAATTGTTATTGACTACTGAATTCATCTTTATGATTATTGATTAAATTTTATTAACGTGAAATGTGTATTTTTTCACATTATTATAAAAATAATGAGCGAATCATCTTTTGTATTGACGCAATTTCACAAGCGTTTAAAACTTTAACACAATTTCATTGCGACTTTATTGATTGTTATTGTTAATTTGTGAAAATCAATATCAGTGAATTGATGATAATTTTAATATTACCTACAAGCTAAGCCCGCGAATTCGTCCGCATGAAATTAATTGTTTTAATATAAAATAAACCCTATAACACTCGACAATACCTACGTTTCCCAATAGTGAAAGAATTTTCGGAATCGCATCAGTAGATGATTGTGTCATTACTTACTTTTGGTATAGATTATTTCTTTTGTTACATTGTAGCACAGTATAAATAAGTAACAGTATTATATCTTCATAGAAAATGCCCGAAACGATGCGCTTTGATCTCAGTGTATATCAGTACGCAACAGTATCGAGTACGCCGCAGTTACGCACGGACGCGGAAGGTTTATAGATAACTACCGAGCGGAAGTGTAGGTAATTTCAAAGTCAGTGCCTAAATATAATACTGTTACTTATTTATACTGTCACTACAGTCCGGGATTACAAAAATGGGGAGATCCTACAGGATCTCCTCATTTTTTTTCCACACCTCTCGTTATTTAACTATCTCTAGGAATTCCTTATTCTAAACTAAGACACAACCTAGCATTTACTAAGCTCGCCTTTCGTCTTTCTCATTATCGCGCAGACAAACTACTATAAAAAGAATGGCTCATTATATCCACAGGCGACAACACTGTTCTTATTCTTTTCTCGTACCTATCGTCAAGAACTATTTGAGAATAACTCGTACCATAATAAAAATAAAGTCAGTCAGTCATGTGGTAACAGAGCTGACTGTCCCGTACATTCAAGTAATGCTACTCATCATCAACATTCTCGGGCCCTAATCGCAAAGGTATTCATGAAAATTCACGCTACCAGTTGGCAAGAAGTGTTCCAATTCGACAATGAACCTATAATATATGATGACGTTCATCATTCTTTTCATTCATTCGTTCATCATTCAGCCACGACTAAAGAAAATATAAGGTTTGACATTTTTGACAGGTGCCCGGACCAGAGGGGCAGTTCCCGTCTATGAATGTTCGCATTTGCATCTCATTCGCAATCTGTCAAAAATACAATCAATTTACCAACATTTTTGACAAGTTTGACAGATTGCGTCTTAAATGTGAACGTTTTTTTAAGTACGAGAATTGGCCTTCTGAAGTCTCAGTGCTGCCAAAAAACCCTAATTTATTTGGGGTCGGTGCAACATGTCCTTTTCTCCCCAAAAACACGGCGTCTCTCTAAAAACAGTAACAATCTCGTAAACTCATTAAAGACATTAAAAATCCTTCCTGCTCCACAGCTTATTCATAAAAAGCCTGAATTTCACGTAAGCACACAAATTAAACACGACTACCATTAAGTACAAACCAGCCAATTATACATTAAAGTACTTATAGAAAACTGAGGCAATCCGCCAAATGAAGCAAGATTTTATGCGAAAAACCCGCTAGGCGAGTGCAGCGGAGTGGCTGGCAGGCGGGTAAATTGGCCACTTGAGGGGCTCAGGCGCAAGTGGCTACATCAGTGCGGTCTATCGTGGCTGTATCTCGTCTCTGCAGCTCTTGGAACCTGGAGTTATCGTCGAGTGCTCGATGTTGGCAATGGTGGAATTTTTCTTGAAAGATATCTTTTTGAGAGGATAGGTATTGTTAAGGTTTTATTTTCTGGTTTTGCTGCTTGAAAATTTTTGTGTCCATTTTTATGTGTAGTCTGTCTTGTCCTTAATGGCCCGCTGTTATTGCTGTGAGATGTTATGGAGGATATTTTTTAAGGTATAATGTTCCAAGTATTGTTCTGCTTCAGAAGTTATGTAGTGATATGGTTATAATACCTATATCATTGTCCCATCATAGCTTAGGCCCGTTTGATCCTATGGCACTGTCCCTTATGCAGTTCAAAATATAAGTATATTCAACGCCTTTGATTATTTATATGTTATATGTCGTCTATCTATGTTTGTCTAGATAGAGTGCCGCTCTGCAAAAGAACTAAAACAAACAGACCAACTTTATATATGCTGGTGTGCTTGACAGCTAGGTCTTTCACTGGTGTTACGTTATTCTGCTGCCATTGTGCTTTTACAGTGTGCGGCGTGTATTTAGCGGCTAACACCTAACAGTTGGACGGTATATTTTTCGACGAGTTCACAGCTTTGACTGTCCATCTAGACATATTTCTATCTTTGTTAAAAAAATACCAATTTTTTGCATATCAACTGTTACTGTTGTGCCAACCGTTTCTGTTATTACAACTATTCCCAATCCCATTATTTTAAAACATTTACTCAATCCCGTAAGCCAAAAATCAATAGCTCCCCCATTTTGCTAATGGTTCATCCGATCCCCACATACACACGTACATCAAAGCTCCGTGCTGTATAGGCAATGCCGCGGGATTAACCAGCTCGTTTATTTACACTTTTTACGCCAATACCATGATTAAATGCTGCGATATCGAATCCTATTCGTAAATACAATTGGTTTAAACTGTCATGTATTTTATCTATACTAATATTATAAAGAGGAAAGATTTTTTTGTTTGTCTGTTTGTTTGTACCGAATAGGCTCCGAAACTTCTGGTCCGATTTGAAGAATTCTTGCAGTGTTAGATAGCCCATTTATCGAGTAAGGCTATAGGCTATATATCATCACGCTAATACCAATAGGAGCGGAGCACCAATGAAGAATGTTTCAAAATCGGGGGTTTTTTTTAGCGTTAGCCCAAAGTAACTATTCCACGCGGACGAAGTCGCGGGCAGAAGCTAGTACTATATAATATACTAAAGCTGAAGAGTTTGTTTTTCGTTTGTATCTCTGGAAATCGGATTTGAAATATTATTTTTGCATTTGATAGCCCTTTGAGGATGGTTTTAGGCTATTTAAAATTCTGCTACTAGCAAAAAGAAAAAAAGGCAGAATGAACGCTAAACGAAAACGAAGTAGGCAATAGGGCGGGCGATGCGATGCGGTAGGTAGGGGCCGAGGTCGGCCGACATTTCACGCGGATGAAGGCGCGGGCAGTAGATAGTGATAAATTAATAAAGAAGATTTAGTAACATCCAAAAATGATATTTAAAAGAAAAGTAGTGTGAGTTTTCAAAAGAAAAGTACAATTGATGAAAAAATACTTAAGCCAAACACATTTTCTACTGGTAGGTCCACTACAGAAATAGAAATAGCCTTATACCTAACTAGAACTTTCCAGACTTTTATTTCTAAGCGACCATACTAATGCTTACTTCGAAAACAATCCAACTTTGCCAGACATTCGTAACTAGTATAAAAAATAAACAAAAGAAAACCGACCTGCACAGCAGCACAGTTCGGTAAAATGAGAAAACTCGCAATAAAGAAGGTATGGTGACCAATTGAGAAGCCATCATGCAGGAGATTGGCAACACTGAGTGGTAGCATTTTAATTTTTAGAGTAGCAACGTCGAGCTGTCAAGTATCAAGTCAATTAGCGTTTGAAAGAGGGTAGGTATCCCTATGTTACGAGCTGTCAAAAACGTCTGGCAAGTTCATAACATGTTCCTCACGATCAAAGACCCTCATTTGCACAGCACGATAAATAAGATTGATAATGTGCTCTGAGTTTGTGAGGTCTCTCAACAAGAATATGGTTATGAAAAGAGGAAAGTCTTGTTTTCCCTAGGATACAGTCATTGCATACAAATTCAGAAGAGTAAAAGTCAGTAAATTGGCAATCACCAAGGAAAAGTTTTTGAAAGGACTCAATATTTCAAAGTATAAGCAAAGAATACAAATCATTTTACAAAGTTCCTTACTCCGAGCTTAATAGCATACCAAATTAAAATAGCCATACAAAAGGACCAGAAAATCTACATTACATTCCAGTTATCAGATCATTAATCATGAAACTTGACACTCAGCGATCACGTAAGTAATCACATTTTGTCACTACAAAGTAATTGGCTTACAGAAATAGCTGCAAAGTGATTAATGATGAATGAATACACCTACAGTCAATATGTGCAGTACAAAAGACCAGTCTGAAATGTATAAAAAACAGCAGAACAGCTTACAATGGACAGATTCATATATTTGACTAATAGCCGGGATATAGACCAAATAAATATCAATATTGAGGAAAATATTTTTGATGATGCAGGAAAGAAAATAATAATATGCTGATCAATGGAGTTCACAATTGAACATGAAAGTAACACAACAAGTTTACAGAATGAAGTAAAAAATTAAATAGTTTGCGCTGACGCATAATATATGAGCGCTGATGAGTTTTATAATTTATCTGTCGCTGTTCCGGCCTTTGTTCGTGTTGCAATAATTGATACTATTGTTATTTGCAACAATTTATATAAAGGGAACTTCCCGATAAATAGGTGCAATTACTCATTTAAAATTCCATATTTTTGTGGGGCAAACCCGAAACCCTTGTCACATAACCCTAATTTTATGAGACAATGAATACTTGTAGTCGTCGAGTTGAAGAAAATCGGTTGTCATGGTATGGGCATGTGATGCGGAGGAATGAGGAAAATGTCGTGAGGAAAGTTTTGAGTATGTATGGGGATAGCTATAAGAGTAGAGGAAGACCAAAGAAACGACGGATGGACTGTGTTAAAGATGATATGCCTAGAAAGGGCCCGACTGCCCAAAACGAATACGGAAGTATGAACGAAAAAGACAGGGATAAGGGCAGGAGAATGAATGAATTCTAGTTCCCTGGAAAACAAAATAAACCTCGACTATGAATAATTTAGTTAAACAAAAATTGATTTAAAGAAATAAGACTATTTTGGTTGTGATTCGTTAGTTACAAATAGGCAGAGAAGAGACACATGAAAATACTGACAAAGACAAAAGAGCCATACACATTGCATGCATTGGTGACATAACAGACATGAACAAAACACACAACGAACATTTAACTTTATAACCAAAAAGGTCGCAATTCACAGCCAGCAATTATTCACCAAAAAGCATTTCACCAGTTAACGGAATAGTTAAAAGGTCCAAATACACAAAACGTTGGTAACGGGCATAAAGGCTTAGTGTTAGTTGACAAAAGGCCGAACATTGTGAACCAGTTAGGAGTGGTGTTAACAATGGAACGGAGAACAGCTCGGTTTGTACAGAGAAGGTTCAAATATACGTAGATTGTGCTTTTATGGACATGTTTGTATTACACAATTTTAATAATGTTAATATTTCTATTGCTGTTTTATCATATTTTCATGTTCTTATTAAGCTGATGGTTGATGTAAGGGACAATGATGAATGATAAGTATGTTCACAGAATGTGAATATATGATGATGATGAAGTTACTTTTCTCGGGAATTTAATCGGACACATGTCAACACAGCTTGGGGTCGCGACGCCCATGCTTGCTTAGAGGAGCAGTAATCAAAATACATTAAGGTTTAAAAGCGTGGATGAAAAGAGTTTCCAGTGACGAAGTGAAGCCTTCCTTACTATGCCACTCTTTTCACAGCGACATTATCTAATCATACAGGTACCGACACGAAAGAAAAAGAAGAAGATTGTTCTTTTCAACCATTTACTACAAAGTTAGCCCATGTTCATTTTAAAGGGAGGAACCGACGCATAAAATAGTGGATATAAACGATAAGTTACAATCTGGACATCACTTGTGACCAATAAACACAAGAAGTAATGGGAATGTTTTGATACAACTTCGCGTATTTTATGCAAGTAAAAGCACATAAGGAATAGCTCGCAGGAATGTTGCAATTTGTCGGGACTTCGGGCGATATGAATAAAATACAGGAATATTAATGACAAAGAAAATATTGTGCAAAATGAGGACTAGGACATTTTTTATAAGAATATGCATAAATAACCATTTGTACACGTGATAGACTGTGGTATTCTTTAATCAAAACATTATCATGATCATCATTTCAGCCGAAAGACACCCACTGCTGGAAATAGGCCTCCCCCAAGCACCGCCACTAAAACCGGTTCTATGCTTCTCGCATCCAGCGGATTCCTGCGGCCTTCAACAGGTCATCGGGCCATCTTGTTGGGGGCCTTCCAACGCTACGTCTTCCGGTACGCGGTCGCCACTCCAGAACATTTCGGCCCCATCCCCATCTGTTCTGCAAGCAGTGTCCTGCCCACTGCCACTTAAATTTGGCAAATCTTCGGGCTATGTCGGTTATCTTGTTAAAACATGCAATATATTAACTATACGAAGAATTTTAACTATGAACTTTTTAACTTATTCAATCAGTTTTTACGGCTCTAGTTTTGTGGAAAATTAAAGCAAGTCTGTTATTACAATCATATTTTCTTTCTGTTTATGACAAGATATTTAACATAATATGAAAGATACAACATTGTGAAATATTATGACCTAAAAATTCAGACGGCAAAATAATTACCATGGCATCTAAAATGCTTGATTCTTCCGACAAGCAACTTTTGAAACACTATACAAGGATTGCACGCTTTAACACCCATAGCATTACTTGTGAACAGGAACTGGACGTAAACATTAACGTTTTAAGTACAACTACTAATGGAAAGAGAATTAACATCAAAATAAATGAAAAGTAGGTACTCAAAAACAAAGGAAATGAAACATTAATCTGTTAGCCAAGGGTAAAAAAGTAATTTATCATTATCGTTGGCTCCAAAAGTAATGGATTTATAAAAACAAAGGAACTGAAATGAGTTTGTTCATTTCTTCGAATCTGGGTTGAAGGCTCGAGTAAAAAGGTTTGATGCTAAACGAAACAATTGTTTTGGCAGTTTGATTCGATTGTAATTATAGCCGTGATAGGCAATAATAACAGATGCAAGAGACGCGCAGATAGCAAACGATCCAGAAAAAGTTGACAACATTATAAACAATCAGGATTAGTGTCAATCCGTGTTGAAATTGAAAGGAACATGGAAAGTTAAAGTCTCTAAATAAGAACATGAATATATCAGCCAAGTCCTTGGAAAAGCATATAAGTTCTAAAAGCTAAAAAGACTACTGTCCATCTACAATTTTCCGATGTATCCTCTGAGCGTTCTTCTCAACAAGCAGCCCTCTTCCAGTCTAACCAAATTGCAGCTCAATATCAGAACTTTCCTATGTCTTTACTGTTACTCAGTTACTATTTACATTCTCTGTATTTATTCGGTAGCTATGAAGCGAGGACTTCAATCCCGTTTGGGTTTGTTATTTTTAATGCAACAAGGTTGTCTGAGTATGTTTGATTTTCATTACGTTTTCTTTCGCTGTTACATATGCGAATTTTGTTGTTTGTATATCAGTTTTGATGCTAACATTTAAGGTTGTGATTTAAGGGCCTTAGTCTCGTTTAGTACCGTAAAACGGTCACTTTAAAAGCTATCTTCTCCTTAACGGCTTAGTTAAATGATTTGAAAAAAATATATGTTTGCTATAGATTCATCTACAACATATCTGAAACCGGGTTTTTTCGTATGACTAATACTTTTGCCTTAAAAAAATATTTACCATAACGCTATTTTTGGCTAATATTCCTAACTACTTCTAAACGGCTTTGACGATTGGAAAAAAAATTACACTGAAAAATTGTTGATTAAAGGTACTACAAATTTGAAACTGCATTTGTAAATCAATCAATATTTGTTAAACAAAATGTCCCCATTTAGAGATAGAGGTTCAGAGGGGCTCTGCGCGGGACGCGGGCGGCAGTCGCCCGTGAGCATTGAGACGGGATGGCTGTGTCGCTCGCTGGTCCGCTCCGGCTATCGACCGAGTATGCGCATACGTATGTGTTAGTGCGAATATTTATGAACTTATTGTATTAGTGTGCGTTTATAGACGAGCTTGCTGCAGAGAGTCCAAATCGATTGTGCGCGTAGGTGCTTTATTGTTGAGTTGTTCTTTGATGTACAATTATTAATACTTTTTTACATTGACAATTACATACAAATTAACAATTTACAATATAAACTAAAAAAATGTAAATGTAAAATATAACATAACATCACGACTGTATTCCTTGAAGGGTTAGGCAGAGGTGTACCTATATAAGGTGTTAAAAAATTTACTTTAGAAACTTTAAGAGGTGTTTTAGACCATCGAACTGAATAACTTTTACTTTGGGACATACATTGATATCGCGAAAAAAATAATCTGTTGTTCCATAGTAAACTTTAATACCTACTGTTCTAAACTGTATGGGACAGCTGTTTTTTTTTTCGCGATTTCAAAGTTAAAGTAAAAGTTATTCAGTTTGATGGTCTAAAGCACCTCTTAAAGTTTCTAAATTTAATTTTTTTTAAATCACTAAAATTTGTTTAGTCCTGTCAAACGAGCATTTCCCATTCTGAAATAGACTAAGGTGACACAACTTAACTATATTTTAGTTTGACAGCACTAAGATTGCACTGAGTTATTAGTTTAGTGAAAATGGCAATTTTGCTATTCTGAATTTGACGTTTTTCACCTAAAAATTTAGATTATCCAACTAAATCAGTCTATTTTTAAACGCGATTAAAAAGGAGTGGAATAAAATTAGTTGGCATGAACACACACTTCACACACTTCAGCTGCAAAAACTGTATCTTTTTTTTTATTTTGCTTATATCTCGAAAACGGTGCGTCCTAGCGCAAAAATAATGGAAATTTCGACCCCCTCTGCTACCCGTAAACCCATATGCCCCTACTCATAGGTAATATTGAATCATATTTTCTATACAAAAAGTTTAAAATTCCATACAAAACACGTCAAGGCTGCCCCCACCGCGCGCCTATGTCTCTAAAAAAATTCACGGGGTAGAGCAAACAAGTACCACGTCGGTCGCGACGTGACTGTCAAATTCAATTTTAGATGATTGTGTCAAAATTATTTTTTAATTTTAGCTTTTAGATTCTCATAGCCAAAAGTAAGGAATTTTAGTCGTAGTTTAGTTAGTTTAGTTCGGTGTACAAGAGAATCGGCACCAAATATTTTCTTAAGTTACGTAGGTAAGAAGGTTAAGAAATAAATCTTGATTGGTGCCGATTCTCTTGTGCACCGAACTAAACTATCACTAAAACTACTTGCTTTTTGGCTATGAGAATCTGAGATTCTGCAAAAAAATATCTCTAAATTAAAAAATAACTTTGACACATCTAAAATCGAATTTGCGTCGCGAACTCGCGACTCCACGTGGTACTTGTTTGCTCTACTCTGTGAATTTTTTTAGGTCCAGAGGCGCGCAGGGGGGCAGCGTCGACGTGTTTTGTATGGAATTTTTAACTTTTTGTATGGAAAATACGAAAATTTGTTACCTTTGTGTTGGGGTAAAGGGGTTTAAGGGTTTCCTAAAGGGGGTCGAAATTTTCATTATTTTTGCGATAGGACGCACCGTTTTCGAGTTATAAGCAAAATAAAAAAAAAGATACAGTACTGTTTTTGCACCTGAAGTGTTGGTGTGAAGTTTAGTTCATGACATATTTTTATATTCCATTCCTTTTTAATCGCGTAAAAAAAAATAGTCAAATTTAGTTTGAATAATCAAAATTTTTAGGTGAAAATCGTCAAATTCAGAATAACAAAATTCCCTGTTTCACTAAACTACTAAGTTAATAACTCATTGCAATCTTAGTGCTGTCAAACTTCGGTGGCAGTGACCTCTCGCGTCCGGCCCTGGTCCAGGCCATGGTGCGGAGCGAGAGGGCATGGCAAGCCGTCACCTCCTTCTGCGAAGCAGTAATGCTCGCGAAAGAGGAGGCGGAGTGCGCGAGGGAGTGGCAAAGGCCGCGCCCTACCAGCCCTAGCCGCCGCCGCCGTAGGAGACGTCCCGGGCGTCGGGAATTGACTGCGACTGGACTGGAAAGGGCTAGGCATCAACATCAATGGCGAGTATATCACTAACCTTCGGTTTGCCGACGATATAGTTATCATGGCTGAGACCATGGAGGACCTCAGTATAATGCTCGATGACCGCAGTAGAGCCTCCAAAAGAGTGGGTCTTAAAATGAACATGGACAAGACAAAGGTCATGTCAAATGCCCATGTAACACCCGCCCTCATAAAGATCGGTGACGCTACGCTCGAAGTTGTAGACGAGTATGTTTACCTAGGACAAACTGTCCAGCTAGGTAGGTCCAACTTCGAGAAAGAGGTCAATCGTCGAATCCGACTCGGCTGGGAGCGTTCGGGAAACTATGCAATATCTTCTCGTCCCACATACCACAGTGTTTCAAGACGAAAGTCTTTGACCAGTGCGTGTTGCCAATGATGACTTATGGCACTGAAACGTGGTCGCTCACAATGGGTCTTATCAGAAAGCTAAAAGTCACCCAAAGAGCAATGGAGAGGGCTATGCTTGGAGTTTCCCTACGTGATCGAATCAGAAATGAAGAGATCCGCAGGAGAACCAAGGTAACCGACATAGCCCGAACAATTGCCAAACTTAAGTGGCAATGGGCAGGACATATTGCTCGCAGAACAGATGGCCGATGGGGCCGAAAGGTTCTGGAGTGGCGACCACGTACCGGAAGACGTAGCGTTGGAAGGCCTCCCACAAGATGGACCGATGACCTAGTAAAGACCGCAGGAATTCGCTGGATGCGGGAAGCACAGAATCGGTCGAAGTGGCGATGCTTGAGGGAGGCCTATGTCCAGCAGTGGGCGTCTTTCGGCTGATATGATGATGATAATGATGATATGCTGAGTTATAGGGGTTTATGGATTTCATAAAGGGGGACGAAATTCACATTATTTTTGCGATAGGACGCACCATTTTGCGATAAGAAAAACCTTCTCCCATCACACATAAAGGCAATGCTTGTACAGTCCCTAATATTTCCCATAATTGAATATGATGATGTGTGTTACTATGACCTGAATGCAGATCTTCTCAATAACTAGACCGCCTTCTTAATAACTGCATTCTGCATGTTTCGTTTTCTCCTCTTCTGATCGTTATTTCTCCTCTACCGATCGTTATGTCTCCTGACAAAGTTTATTCTGTTTATTATGTATAATATGTATTTATTAATTATAATTTATTCTTGTATTTTTTTAGTTATTTTCGTGTTATCAATTGATTGATTGTGTATTACGTAATTAGGGTACGGGGCACGTGCCCCGGGCGACACCGTTAGGGGGCGCCAAATTCGAGCATGACAGACAAGTGCACCACCCAGCGCACCGCAACTTTGCAACAAATGAGACGCGCAACAATTATAATCTTTCTCTGAGGGTGGTGCACTGAGGAAATTACTGATTAGCGTAGGTTTAGGTCGTCAAACGGTCTGAGCGGGTTGTGAGTACTTGTGAGCGGGCGCAGTTGTATTCTACCAGGAACTCGATGAGCGTTTCTGTGGTCTATTTCTTAAGTTTTGCGGTGCCGGGCGTCTTGCTTCAACGCCGACGACGCCTGTGACACGACTTACTTTAACTTTTACCACAGTTTTGGCGCCCCTGTTGGATTGGCGCATTTTCGATCGATTTTTGATTAATGTGTTTATTATGCCTAAATTTTCGAGCTCGCTTCGCTCGCTCTTGCAACCTAGTAAAGTAACTCCTAAAGCAAAAATCCAACTTATCTCAGGCAGAGTGAATAAGGCTAATCAAAATAAATGTCTGACACGTACTAGTATATTTAAAAAAAAAACGGTTTTTTTTTAAGAAAAAAAAAACGATTCAGGGTCAGGCGATAGGTTTTGCCCCGCCTCGAAAGATCCGTTCCGTTCTAGATCCGGGGCTGCCCCTACCAAATATCACTCAACGCGCTTAAAGAAGTTTTTCCTAAAAAAAAAAACTATGATACCTACAAAAAATTTCTACAGTCAAAGGCCGATTCTCTTGTACACCGAACTAAACTAACTACAATCACTAAAATTCCTTACTTTTGGCTATGAGAATCTTAAAGCCATTCTGACAAAAAAAATCTCTGAATGAAAAAAATATTTTGACACATCTAAAATCGAATTTGACAATCGCGTGACGACTCCACATAGTACTTGTTTGCTCTACCCCGTGAATTTTTTTAGAGCCGGAGGCGCGCAGGGGTTGGCAGCCTCGACGTGTTTTATATGGAATTTTTCACTTTTTGTATGGAAAATATGAAAAATTATTACCAACATGTTGGGATATAGGGGTTTAAGAGTTTCCTAAAGGGGGTCGAAAATTTCATTATTTTTGCGATAGGACACACCATTTTCGAGATATAAGCAAAAGAAAAAAAAATACGATACTGTTTTTGGACTGAGGTCGAAGTGTTGGGGTTTTAGTTCATGCCAACTTACTTTATTCCACACGTTTTTAATCGCGTTTAAAAATAGTCAGATTTAGTTGGATACACCAAATTTTTAGGTGAAAAACGTCAAACTCAGAATAGCAAAATTGCCATTTTCACTAAACTAATAACTCAGTGCAATCTATTTTTAGTCTAGTTTAGAGGCATTTGTGACAAGAGAATCGGCACCAAAATATAACTAGCAGACCCGGTAGGCAGACGTTGTCATGCGACAACAGCGCCTCCCAACAGCGCGTCCAACTATAGCTAAGAACCATCCAAGTGACACAAAAAGAATTGAAAAAAAAAAACATCTAAATCAGTCAAGCCATTTAGCATAAGAAGAATTACAAACACACGCACACCGATATTTTATTTATTGCCAGGAATGTTCTTAAAAAACAAACAAAGTATTTAAAATAATATGCGGGTCAAAATATGGTAGTCGGCGTACAATTTCAGATTTGCCTACGATTTCTTCTCTTAGGATTAGGAATCTTAGGCAAAAAATGCGACATACGTGCGCATGTCTGCGCCTTTGTCTAGTCTTTGATCGTCGTTTTAGTGTAGTGCGCCACCGTTGCACGTTTTACGTATTGGAGAGTAGGGCGTTTAGCTCCGCCCACATGCACAAGGTCAGTGAGCCTACTATACACCTTAAATAGGAAAACGTCACCCCAAACGGTATACAAGGAGCCATAGGCCGGCTGTTTTACGTGGATATGACGCATATTTTCCCCAAACTTGTTATTTTAGTTGTGTTTGTGTTATTTCTGGCGTCATATTTAATGTAAATTATTACTATTTTCTTTCTAGGATACATTTCTGTACGAATGTGGCCCTGCGTTGCGTTGCTTATGGCCATTTGTTCATCATTTGCCGGTGCAGTTTCAAATTCAGGAAATACTGTCTGGGAACGCAAATACCAGTTTAAAAATGGAAAACCCTAATAATGGCGAGCGAACCGCAATTAAGCTCACATGAGAATCGTGGACCTCTGGGAACAACCCAATCAAACAACCTACTTAATGCTTTTCGTTCTATGAAGCTTTGGCTTGGTTTGACCTATTAATAAGGAATATAAGCCTGAAATGGACAACCCAGCTTATGCGAGCGTGGTGATCAATGTTCATACCTACGTTCTCTATAAGTGGCCTTTGGCGTGCAGCGGGACAGAAATAGGCTGGTGTTTTTTCTTCCAGGCTGTGTGTTTACTGAGGTATAATAATATGACGTTATAATCACTAAGAAAACCTTCAAAAAAAATACAACAACAAAAACGGTTTTCAAAGATTCAGTTACAGAGTTAATGAATTAAAGCTTAAAAATTCCCATCTCAATCATTGCTTCACAAGCCCGACAGAGGCTAGGCTCAAAAAAATGTCCTCTCAAAGTTACCAGTGCTCAATATAAAAGTTGAGTGAATAGGCCGAAGAGTCAACGGACACAGCTTAGTGCTCAACTTTGTGCCCCGAAGCTTTTACTGATCAGCTTGAAGTTGCTCTGTTGCAGCATAGAGGATTATTGCTGCTGCAAATAAAATGGAGCTTTTTTAAAAAGTAGTTCTTTATGCCTGTGGGTTTTAGAGCCCTGTTTTTGCATTTAACTATAAAAAATATCAACAAAAGATTAAACAGAGAGGAAGAAGATACGTATTTGCCAGATTAGGTTATCCATTTGGCTATTTTAAAACTAAATCCGGGATGTGATGGCCTCGGCTAAGTGACAGTCTATCAGCGATAACGTCAAGTCAAAAATGTATTACATTGACATTAGCTACCGAAAAGCTTATGTCAATCCTGTTGAAAGAAGTTGTAGAAACACGAAATGATTTGAAAGACGAAATGATTTTAATGACTCGAAAATGATTGACAATTGCATAGGAGGGTTATTTGGCTGTAAATGACCTCTCGTACATCGTCTTAATGGTGTGCCGACATATAACTAATAACCAGGAAGGTATATAAGCATATAATCAGAACCAATAAGAACTGGCAAGACACAGAGAACAATGTGTCGATACTGCTAATTAGCTTATCAAATGGCATAGCAATTATACCAATCCGTAAAAGACATTATAGGAGCACGATACTCTTTCTTCTCATTAACTTTTGAATCAAAAAGCTCTACAATATTACAATTTCCTCTAATGAAAAGCTTGTGTAAACAGAGTTATTAATTTTAAAACATTACATTGAAAGTGAATCAGTGCTGGGTACAAACAAGATGAAATTAGATAAGTTGGACGTGCTTTTACAAAGCATCTCTTTCTGCCCAGAGCTGCCAAGTTTTTAATTACGTTCATTGAGCGAGGAAGATTAGCCAGAAGGACCAAACAATGATACAAGGAATTTTCAAGACAGTCGTTCCTTGGAAGGAAATATGGAGTCGCTTAAACACGACAAAATGAAATTGATTGGTCGTCAGAGTCAACAGTAATTAAAGTAATTGAATTTTCCTTCAATGATTTCAGTACTTTATAAAAGAAAAGGGAGTGAATGAGAACGTGACAGTTTACAGGGGAGAGTGGAAGAAAGAAACGTGATGCGCCAACCCCACGTAACATGAAAGCGCAAGAAGGTGATGATTTCAGTATTTTCCCTGACGGTGGAAAACCACGAGCCTAGGAAAGGGATAACCAATAGTTTGCCGGAACTTTCAACGCGTGTTGCCGTCGCGAAGTTGAAAGTTCCGGCTAGTTTAGACAAAACGCACATGAGATTGCAATAGCGAGATGATTTGTGATGAGATGAGCGGTTAACTAGTTCCGCGCACAGTATAGTATAACTTGATAGTATCAAAAATGAGCAAGCTGCAAATTAATAGTTATTTGTTATACAAGAGTGCAAAGTTGCTTTTTAACCGCGTGTTCAATTTTGATGACCGAGCAAGCGAAGGATTCTAAAATTGAATCACGAGCGCAGCGAGTGATTCAAAATTAGAAGCCTGAGCGTTAGCGAGGGAATCAAAAGAGCACGAGGTGAAAAATCTTTGCACTCGAGTGCAACACGTAACTTTTCATTCCACCTCAGCGAGGAAATGACTAAATGCAAAAAAAAAAACGTTTACAATCACAAGATAGGTACACTTTTATTTCAGTTTAGGTATTAATTACTACATTATGACAGGTAAGTATTACAGAATAATCTTTAAATTATAACAAAATAATACTAAGGTATAATTAAGAAAATTTTAAAGTAACGTTGCTACAGTTGTTTAAATTGAGTGTAATATTTTTGTTTGGTACTGTAATATTGGTGTTAGTCACTTGTGTACTGTTTTTCGGTAAACTATCTGTCATACTTAATAGTTGTACCGATTCATCGGATTCCCTTGGCGTGAATGTTGGAGAGAGAGGGAGATGGTTAGGTGTTTCATAACGGCTTATTTTTGATGTAGAAGGGCCAGTCCAAGGATCCGATTGAGGCTCTTTCAGTGTAATGGCTCCTACGATGCCTTCACATATTTTAGACTTATTTTGGATGGAATCCTCTATGTATCCCTCTACAACTGCATTGGACTTCCAGCCTCCGTGGCGCTTAAGGGACAGGAGATCAGCTCCGGAATCAGCCAAAAGTGTGGCTGAAGTTCGTCGGAAACAATGACCCGTGTACAACAGGGGTTCTGGAAGTTCAAGAAATGTTGCTATTTCTCGTGGGATACTGCCAATTTTATTAGTACCCATAGGCTGTCTAACACACTTTCCATTGCGATACTGTAGAAAAAATCGATTGATTGGAGTGTTAGGCGGGCGTAAGGCTTGATATTTCTCAACAATCGTTACGTATTCCTTGCGAATGACGAAGTTGCGGTCTCTTTTTGTCTTTGTATTAGGTAAATTAATTAATAGTAAGTCATCTGAATGTTTCTCAATGTTTTTGACATTAAGTTGTGTTAGTTCATTAGTTCGACATGCTCCGTTTATTCCAATAATAAGAACAACCTGTAACGTAAAGAGTATTGTAGTAGATAAATGAATAAAATTGATATGAACGCATAATTATGCCTATCAACATCTACTAAGTATACTATTTAATTGAGATTAATATACTTAAGTAGATACTGAATGTGCAACTGACTTACTTTTGCCGCCAAATATACGGAATCGGGTGCTTCGTTAAGAAACTTTTCAATATCAGATACTGTGAAAACCTTCGATTTTTTTGGTTGATGACCAGATGAGGCTCTTTTTAAAAATGCCACTAATTTAGGATAGGTATCGATATGTTTGTCTTTTTTCATCTTTATTGTTGCTTTTAGCATCGAATACGTACTCCATAGAGTGCTTGCTTTCTTGTTCTCGGATAATTCTATAAAATATGCCAGCAAAACGTTTTCTGAGAAAGTTTTGGCTCCTTTTGCTAGTCGCCACGTGTTGAACATATCGTACTGTTTTAAATACTTCTCGCGTGATTGTTGAGGGAGAAAGCTCATTTGCGCATTATTAACAGTTTCAGTCAATTCTGTTGGCGTCAAGCAAACTTCCTCGTCGCTAGAATCACTCATTTTAGTTTTTTCACTTGTTTTCAAGTTTCTTGTTTTTAACCGTATAGTTCGGAAGCGCCCCCAATTGGACCCGAACACGAAGACCTCCGCCGGCTCGGTAGCGGATCCAATTGGACCCCAAAATGATGACATACGACATCCTAATTTATTAATGAAAATATTTGTTATGCTACCCATCAAATCATAAGAATGTGCGTTAATTAAGAGAGTTGAATAAAAAACTTGTATGATAACGCCATTAAATCTTTCATATTTAAAGCGCAACTTAATTAATTTACCTTAATAAAATTTAAGCCCGTAAATGTGATAATCGCCATTTTGATGACAGTGGTAGTCGAGGCTAAAAAACATGAAAATTGGGGATTTCGAACATCCAAACTCCACCGCAGGGGCAGTGAATAATACATCATTTAATTATTTGACGAATTCATCCATTGTTCAAAGTAACTATGTAGTGGTAATGAAGTTTTTTGATATCCAAAGTCGAAGTTTCGCGCCAATCGTGCGTGTTTACATTTTTACTTTTCACAAATATCACACATACACATGTAGATACGAATTAAAATGAGACACATATTATTTAAAATATTATAAACAACTAGAAAATGTCCAGATCTTAACGTAATATACGAACACAGATCAAATATCACGTAATATTCATTACCACTGCTCAATTTGTGTTCAAAATCTCCGATTAATAATGTTTTTTTTATTGTAATGATGTGCGAAAGCGATTATGCCAAACGATTTTTTTCGATCGAATCGATTAATTATTATGTCGAATGTCAGAAATCGATACATGGATATTGAAATAAAATTGTTTTAAGCATTAAATACATAAAACATTGTTTATAATAATGATTTATACTGTTCCAATGTAATTTTAATAGTTTTTCGTACATTATAATATAATATAGAAACAGAGTCAACAGACAAGACTTATTTACATGACCGGGATAGGTTCGTCATTTATTTTATTTTATTTCGCGCCAATTGTTTCTTTATTTGAATTCAGAATGCGCTCGCTGCTCAAAATTATTTTATTTTATTGGGCAATTACTTACTGTGGATTTTATTTTTGATATTTTCTGATAGTTTGCTACAGAATGCCCAGGATACTTTTCTTAGGCTTAGCAAAATTTTGTTTGGGAATGATAATAAATTAATTTTAAAAATTGGGATGGTATTCCGCAAACACTTTTAATTAATGACGTTAATATTTTTCGTTAATTGTGAAGAGGTTACTGGGTAAAAGTAAAGTAAAGTTCACTCATCCACCATAGAAAAGGGAGGATCCTCCAACCAGACGGGTGTTGTGTCTGGCGGGCAACTGCCCATATGTTGATTTCGGATAGTCTTATCTATGTTATTCGCTCAGTAAACTCTAACTGCGAGATGTAGGAATTGTGTGACGTCATGTCTTTTTGTTTCGTAGTTTTTGTATGTGGCGGTTAGTGATGGGCAATTCTCGAGAATATTCTCCTTGCGAGAACTTTGCTGTTAAGTTCTCGAGAACATTCTTTTGGTAGGGAATTTACGAGAATTTAAAAATTGGCTGACTTTATTGAATCGGTTTTTTTTTAGAGTAATAGTTTTTAGCGCATTTGAACGTTTTACGAAGTTTGAGTTTAAAATAAACTACACCACAACTTAAATTCTCAGTAAATTCTCCTGAGCGAGAACATTCCCGAGAATATTTCCGAGAAAATTCTCATAAATTCTCTTAAATTTCGTATGGTAGTAATGTTAAAGTACGATTTCAGCATTAATAAAATGAATAAGAAAACAACATTATAAGAAAGGTTTATGGTGCAAATAATTAAAAACAAAATAACAATTAAAAATAATTTTGACGCAACTAAAATCGAATTTGACAATCGCGACTCCATGTGGTACCTGTTTGCCCTCCCTTGGGATTTTTTTTAGAGCCGGAGGCGCACAGGAGGGCAGCGTCGACGTGTTTTGATATGGAATTTTTCACTTTTTGTATGGAAAAAAAAAAAAATATTACCTACATGTTGAGTTTTGGGGGTTTATGGGTTTTATAAAGATAAAGATATAAAGTTAGGGTTTATAATTATAAAGATAGAATAAAAATTTGTTGGCATGCACTCACACCAACACTTTGACTTCAGTGCAAAAACAGTACTATATTTTTTTTTTCTTTTGCTTATATCTCGAAAATGGTGCGTCCTATCGCAAAAATAATGAAATTTTCGACACCCTTTAAGAAACCCTTAAACCCCTATATCCCAACATGTTGGTAATAATTTTTCATATTTTTCATACAAAAAGTGAAAAATTCCATATAAAACTCGTCGAGGCTGCACCCCCTGCGAGCCTCCAGCTCTAAAAAAATTCACAGGGTAGAGTAAACAAGTACCATGTGGAGTCGTCACGTGATTGTCAAATTCGATTTTAGATGTGTCAAAATATTTTTTTAATTAAGAGTTTTTTTTTTTGTCAGAATAGCTTTAAGATTATAGCCAAAAGTAGGGAATTTTAGTGACAGTTTAGTTAGTTTAGTTCGGTGTACAAGAGAATAGGCACCATTGGTGCCGATTAAAAATCACTAAAATTTAGTTTAGTCCTGTCAAACGAGGATTTCCCATTCTGAATTAGATTAAAGTGACACAACTTAACTATATTTTAGTTTGACAGCACTAAGATTGCACTGAGATAGCAGTTTAGTGAAAATGGCAATTTTGCTATTATGAATTTGAAGTTTTTCACCATATAAATTTAGTGTATCTGTCTAAATGTGATTATTTTTAAACGCGATTAAAAACGAGTGGAATGAAATTAGTTGGCATGAACTTAAATTCACACCAACACTTCAACTTCAGTGCAAAAACAGTACTATTTTTTTTTTCTTTTGCATAAATCTCGAGAATGGTGCGTCCTATCGCAAAAATAATGAAATTTTCGACCCCCTTTAGGAAACCCTTAAACCCCTATTACCTGACATGTTGGTAATAATTTTTCATATTTTCCATACAAAAAGTGAAAAATTCCATATAAAACACGTCGAGGCTGCCCCCATGCGCGCCTACGGCTCTAAAAAAATTCACGAAGTAGAGCAAACAAGTACCACGTTGAGTCGTCACGCGATTGTCAAATTCAATTTTAGATGTGTCAAAATATTTTTTTAATTAAGATTTTTCTTTTGTCAGAATTGCTTTAAGATTCTCATAGCCAAAAGTAAGGAATTCTAGTATAGTTTAGTCCAGTGTACAAGAGAATCGGCACCATTTCCAGTCCGAAACATAAAACAGTTCTTTCTTCTCAGAGTAGTCAGTTAGGAAACGCCGACCTCATCTAGCTTATTTTAAACATTTTTTTTAATATGACGTGTAAAAGTGATTCCGATATCCTATTTACAGAATAAACAATTTCATTTCATTTCATTTCATTTCAGTAACGTTTTTTCAAATAAAGTATAAAATAACAACAAAAGATGTTTACTTGAGGCCTTGAAATCAAAATATATTGTAATAAAATTTAGCAATTTTACTTCCATTTTTAAATTCTCGTATATTCTCCGTCGAAAAGAATATTCCAGAATATTGCAGAACATTCTCGATCCGAGAATATTCTCCGGGTGAGAATATTCTCCCGACCCATCACTAGTGGCGGTCTAACCGCTACATCACTCCCCTCCGGAGACCGGAGGTCGATAGTGGGCTGAGTCTTGGATCTTGCGATGCTTCACAGTGCCAGCTGTGGTTCCAGTGAGTCGGAACCGGGTGCCGCTCAGTTCACAGTGGGTCGGAACTGTCTGCAGTGATTGCGGCGATGGTGATTGTGGTTCCAGTGAGTCGGAACCGGGTGCCGCACAGTTCACGGTGGGTCGGAACTGTTTGCGGTGATTGCGGCGATTGTGGTGATTGCGGTGATTGAGGTGATTGCGGTGATTCCCCAGTGAGTCGGGGTGATGTGGCTGAGGGTGATGACCAGGAATGCGCGTTCGCTGCATGCTGGTGGTCAGGATACCCGTTGAAGCCGTGGGTGCTGGCTGGCTGTGTGACTCGCCTCACGAAAGCTTGCGGGAGTGATGATGATGACGTCACGCTGAAGTAGTTGCACGAAGGCTGCGTTGACGTTCATCACGTCGGGGTCACCAATGAAGAGGTTACTGGGTAAAACTCAATAAAAGATTTAATTTCAGTAGCACTTCTATTACTGCCTACCTCGGCACTCCCTTATAACATATAAGGTTACGAAAACAATGTAAGGACTAACACAAGTTGTACAGACAAAACAGATAATACAGCAATGGTTCGAAGCTAACTTGGAGAGATCTAGTGCTTGGATGAAGACTAGATTTTGGAACAGAAAAGTAGCGTATGTCCAGCTGGAGGCAAGATAGTACACTGAGGGCACACTGAGGGCGATCGCCTCAGAATCAAAATCTGCCGATCATGTGTGCGTCTCATTACACGGTTGGACATACGTTCCGTTTCTCTTACATGTTTACTTACATAGATGTGGAGTGTCAATATAATTGTTAGGTTAGTTTAAATATGTATATAAATATTGTGTGTGTTGTAAATATAGTGAATACGTAATAGTTATAAATATATTTTGTTAGTCATGTTAAGCAATAGATAAGGATATACTCTAGTTTGATGTCTATGGTGATTGGAATGCGAATGTGACAGAATGAAATGTCAAACGAGAAATAATGATGTAAGAGGTTATGAGAATGTGCGTGTATAGTGTCTACAGTTAGTTGTTAAATAAAAATGGTATTTAAACTAACTAACGGTGCTGACCGCTACAATTGTATAAGCTCGGTAGTTTTTGTTTCTATTAAGATACTCAATTATTAGAAATTGTTTTTTTTTTTGTGGTAGTGTCCCAACGAAATTTAAAAAACTGGTTCTAAGGTATGTCGGACCACGCACAGTGAAGGGTTCTGCAGTTGGGATGAATATTTACTCATGCACATTGCACAGCATCAATTTTATCGACTGCAAAATAAGTTTGTGTTTTCCGAAAAAGCTATGAAAAACAAAGTTAATTCTGCGGTTGTATACGAATATAATCCGTATCACAGACCCGTATTAAAACTATATTCCAAACTGCAGAGCGGCAGCTTGGGACCTAAACAGTGCCTACTTCGTCCCGCAATCCAGCCCTGCGTGAACGCCCTGCGAAAACGCCCGCGTTGACCCACTGTAAGGAAGACTGGACTGTGCAAATTTATAAAATCTAAATTTAGACAGGACAGAGATACAGACCGACAAGCACATAGACAGACGGAAATGACAAAATTGTAAGGAATCCTTTACGACTACGGAGACCCCAAAAACATCAATTCCGTTCATATTTGACAGAGATGCTATATGAGATGAATTATTACAAACCTCCTCCTTTTTGAAGTTGTTTAAAAATAACTAAATAATACCACTATGAAATTATTAAAACAACGAACAAGAACACGTTAAACTCGCCTGGAGAGGGTTCCGTACGATGAATATGTTATTTATCATGCTTTTATAAAAATAATTTATCCCAAGGACAAACTTAATATTTTAGATCAAAAAAACATTTTACAAATAAAACAACCGACTTCCAAAAAAGACACTACAAAGTCAAAAATAACTTTAATTTCAGAAGTTAGTGGCAAAAAACGAAATTTCAAAACCAAGTACACCGGGTACCAGAACTAAAAAGTGAAAAATATTTTTTTTTACAAATAATAAAATAAAACAACAGACTTGAATACTTCGAATACCACTACCTGCTATGTAAATAACAGTAACAGCAACTTATCATCATATCATCCACATAGGCTAAGTGGGAAAAATACGTATTAATAAAGCTAACTCAAAAACTATCTAAGCAAAGTTAATAAAAAATTTATGGGGCCATCTCTGAAAGATGACCTACCAAACAAAAAAAAATTTATCAAAATCAATTAATAATATAATTGACGGAGTAATCGCGTAACGACATACAAAAAAAAACAGTCGAATTGAGAACCTCCTCCTTTTTGAAGTCGGATAAAAACATGTTCTTCATACATTCCAGGAATCTATAACCAAGTAACAATTTCGGTATTTAAAAAAAAAATTGGCTCAATGGATTGGGAGTTAGGTGGGGGGGAATGGTCTATTTTCTTAAATTCATAAAAAAAATAAAACGTGTGAGGTCAGGTGACACCGTCAGGAACGAAATTTCTTCTCATATATGATTTAAAACAAAAACAAAATTTTCTCATTTAAAATTTTGACCAAATCACACTTTCTCTCTCTATCAAATTAGAAGAAGACAGTCGCAAGTATGAACACTTTTTCGCGTGACTAGTTCTGCCAGTTTACTCCTACCGCAAGCCGCATTAAAGAACTTCGTTCCAACAGGGCCGTAGGCAGGGAGGGGTTTTGGGGGTTCAAACCCCCCCGAAATGTGAGAAACCAGAAACTCAATCCAGAAATCGACCCTCCTAGGGTTCCTCCGTACTGTAATACATCTGACAATTGTAATCTATTTCGCAGAGGAGTACTTTATAATCTACAAAACAGCACTACGTCTTTATTTTTATCGAGTCTGACTTTGTATTGAATGAATTCCTGCAAGTTCAGCATTCTCTGAGAGTCTAACCTAGCCAAAAAATTTCCTGTTCTCAAACTTTTCTACTAAACTTAAAGTTACTTCTATTCCTGTACAAACGGTCAAAGACAAAGAAAACATAACTGATTTGAGTGGAATATCATGCTAAAAAATTGGAGCTCGCTGCGCTCGCTCTTGCGTTTTTCCGCGGAATATGGGGAGGCGACAGGTGCGGTCCGCGGAGGCCCCCTATGTATTTTATATATAAATGTAGGGTGCAAAATTTTCTATTCTACGTTATTCTAGTTCTTTAAGATTTCTACATACGCGGGCCATTTTTTTTTTTTTTTTTTGGGTGGGAAATCATCCAATGACTTCTCCCGCTCTGGGCGGAGCGGAAGGGCGTGTCAGACTTTTACTGACTAAAACCCACCCGTGTTCCTTCCCTTGCCATGCCAGGGGCCACGGTTTCCCCTTGGGACTACCCGCAACCCCGGCAGGCATCGGCCCTAACGGACCCCGTCAGTTTTGCTGACATCTCTTTGAGGCGCGCGTGGAACACGACGCGCCGTCGACCCGGGCCTGGTCCTTATCGGACGGCGAGCTGACATACGCGGGCCCTGGGCCCTCATTTAGATTGCCGGGCCCCCGATAGTACAATTTTTTATAAATTTATAAATCTATACTCTTTTTTACCCTCTCGCAATCAGAAATATGTTAATCTCCTAAAAAAAAATTCAACCCAAACCCGCCCCCCCCCCCCCCCCAAATGAATTCCTGGTTACAGCCCTGTTCCAAACATATTATAAAATAATTAAAAATAAATATCTGAGACCCTGACATTAAGCCCTTTCAATTGATATGTCACACGGTATAGTTAGGCAACCTTTTTTTTTCTTTTTTTTTCATTTGCCCCCAAAAGTGACCCCAAATTCAAAATTCATTTATTACGTTACACCTCCGTATTTGGGTCACCGACATTCATAATGTAGGTATACCAAATTTCAACTTAATCGGTCCAGTAGATTCGGATTAAAGTGGCTGTGACAGACCGACAAACCGACACACGAGTGATATTTTAAGGGTTCCGTTTTTTCAGTCTTACGTACAGAACCCTAAAAACTTACCCCCTATACACATTGTACGTGATAAAATTATTAATATCAAAAATAAAATTGTTCATCGGAAATATACCAAAGAGTTTTTATTCAGTTTCTACCACTTTTTTAATGTTCGATTTTATTGCGAGTATCGATTAAGCTGAATGCAACTTTTGAATCGAAATAAGAAAATTGGGTAGACGGTCAGCACTAAGAAGTGTCACGTTGCAACATAATTATTTGTATTTTTTATCAAGTTTTGATCGTGTTTTTTATGTAGTTTATGTATGAAATGTGGTAAAAGTAAGAATGTAGAGAGAATGCTAATATATTTATTTTTCCTTTTTCATATTTTCAGGAAGAGAGAAAGTTGTTTAGGTACATATTTTCAGTGAATTTAAATAGTCTACCTTTTGGATAGGTGTAGTAATACCTATTCTATACAACTTTCGCAGTGTACTAACGCGGTTTGACTGACCTCAACATATAATTAAAGATATTTGCCACAAACTTATGGTATAAAATAGGCGCGGTAACATATTTTTCTCAATAAAATCGAATGCTGAAAATTGATGTAAATTCCTGAATTTCATGACGTAATTCGCAACACCCCGTCGAGCCAGCTGATGTGTCACGTGTCAAAATCTTGTTGAGCAGAGAGGTTAATAAAAGGTTTAACAATGACGTGAAAAAATGCCGCGTAAAGAACCGCGTACAAAGCAAATTGAAAAAAGAACACCAAGAAGGTTCCGAGTCTGAGTTTTTAAAAAAATTAAAAAAAAGTTGTATGATATATTCGGCACCATAGAGGTAGCAGTAAATAGGTTTAATGTTTTTTTTAATTCACAAACTTAGTGCACACGATGTTCTAAATTCAATTTACTTTATCCTCTAGAGAATAAAAACGGCTTTTCCACTCAGATATTGAAGATTAAAAATACTTTTTCCGAGATGGTGGGATGAAAAACATATTGCCAAGACAATTGACGACCCCCATATTCCGATTTTTTCAAACTGTTTCGTATTTCTACTTGAACGTCTTTTCTACCAGAAATGAGCATCTTTATTGGTAATTTTTACGGACATTCCTCGCTACGCATCCTCGCACATCTCTGGTGGAAACGCAGCCTTTAATGGGATCGACATAAGCTTTCCGGTAGATTATGTCAATCAAATATTTTTTTTACTTTTCAATCATCAATATCCCTGATAGAATGTCACTGTGTCTTGGACTTCTGTCTTCTCTGTACTTGTCTCTCCGTGGTGGCCCGCAAGGGATACCGCAGATGTACATTATTACCAGAGCTGGGCAAAATACATGTTTTTTTTAAATTAAAATACAAATTACAAAATACTATCTCGCACTTATTTAAAATACAAATTACAAAATATTTTTAAGTCGTGTATTTGAAATATAAAATACAAAATACAGTATTTTGACTATTTTTATTTAAAATACAAAATACAAATTACAAAATACAGTCTGGTGTTAGGTTAGGTATATAAATAGAATAGAACTAATCCAGCCCAGCCTAAGGCAAAGGGAATATATTCTTACCATCATATTTTACAAAATGGCGACCGCTAAATATGTCATAGCATTCACAGGATTCACTCCATCGCCGAATGAAAATTACAATTGACAAGTTATGTAATTGACAATTTGACGTATGTACCTGCAGTACAGACTACAGTACAGTTTAAGTGCAGTGTTGCCAACTTTAAAGATATTACATATTTAGCGGTCGCCATTTTGCTTACGAAAGCTATCGAGCGCTATTTTCTGCAGATCGCACCCATTCATAAGATCGCTAAATGTATTTATGTTCAAATGTATTTTGGAGCCATAAGTATCTGAAATACTAACTACAAAATACCTCAGCGTCAGGTATTTGAAATACTAATTACAAATTACATTTATAAGAAGTAATTGAATTACAAATACCAATTACGTATTTGTATTTCAATTACGTATTTCAATTACAAGTAATTCAAATACTGCCCAACCCTGATTATTACTACACAATTTGAGAACAAATTAAAACTAAGACAAAGTTATAGACGGAATAGCTGATCAAGACGCGGAGTTGGCGAGTCCGCAAGTTTGCAGCCAGCCTGGTGCCTGGTGCCCGGCTACAGATGATTTACAATGTTTTCAAACTTTCCTGTTATTACGAAATCTTTTAGTTTTAAAAGAAGACTAGTGTTATATTTTGTGGGGTCTAAAATATTTTAATAAAGTTTTCAGGTTTCATTACTTAACGGTGAAAAAGTAAAAAAAACGTAAGTAAATCATTTTGAAATATCCTTACTGGTTAAGTATATCGAGGAATACAGGTAATAGTAGTGGTTTCCATCATGCTTTTCGAAAAGAATAGGCATTAGTAGTGGTATCCTCCTTTTCGATTTCAACCACAATAAAGTCTACCGTACCTAATTAACTACAACAATCCCTTTGTTACACTTATCAGTTTAGCAATTAAAAAATCATAAGCACGGAAAATATAATTATTGTAAAATCGTGTCAACTGGAAATCCAATTATAATAAACTAACCCAAAAGCGTGCGTTATCGTCATAAGCGAAAGCTTGGCAGCAATTTTTCGTATGACAGGAAAAACACCACATGAATTTCTTTAGCCGACATCCTTCCTCAAGTCTTCCTCTGTATCGTTACTTAGTAGTCACCACGACATCTCACGGTTGAATTACGGTGCAGAACAGAAAGATGACAAGGGAAAATCCTCGAATTTGCATAGAAATCATTGTGTCTGATTAGTAATCAGCTCGTGTTTATATGACCAAATATGCAGTGTTACCCGTAGCTAAAGAGAAAACGGATACGAGGAAATGATTCTTTAAATGTAGGAGTACTATGGGAACAACTTTGCCTAACCCTTCGGGGAAAGAAAGCATGATGTTATGTTATTCGTGTAGAGAATCAGAATCAAACCACAGCCAGAAAACGAAAACTACGCCATCATTATTTTTTTCTCAAACATGCTTGGAAATTCGAACATTATTTTGACAACCTTCTTCGAGATAAATTGAAATTGCTGTACTAGTCAAAAACAAGCGAGCATCAGGCCGGCAATCTTAGTATGAAAATCCTTATCAGAATCTGTCGTGTTTAGCGGCCAAATAAATTACTATGAAAACTCATATCTGTCGTGTTATTTAAAAATGGAACTATCTTTTTACTTCAACACATGGCAACCAAGGAGGTAGCTTATCAAAGATTTTATTTAAATTTCGAACTGGCTTAGCAAATGGAGCTGTTTAAAGAAGAAACAAATGAACATACCTACGGGCGCGTGAAATATTTGCTTTGTTCGACATTGATTCTGGAATTTATAATTAATTTACTTAGTTTGAATTTCCGCGCATTGTTTGAGAAAAGTACTATACAAGCCTTGGCCGCAACCAGGCATTGATGGACTCACGTATGTGTGCCTCGGCTTCGCCTCGACCCACATTTTTACGATCGTCCATCAATGCCCTAATTGCGGGCCTCGACAGTAATGTACTATTATCATTAATAAACTAGTCGATTCAGATTTTAATTATGACGACTATTTTCCAGACTTCGATAGGCTTTGATACAAGAATTTGATAAAACTTTGTGAATTATTTCATCGGTATTTAGCACGGTGTCATAAGTGGACGCTCAATATTTCTATCAACAACTCTGTTGCCATTGTTCTTTAGTGTAGAATATAATGTAGAAACCTAATAGAAAAAACTTTATTGCCTACATTAGAATATTGGTATCTCATTATAGTCAAACAATGATGAAGATCTTTTCCAAGCCAGTAAATGTCTGCATACAAACTACCCGCATGACAGAATTTTCAACAACAGTCCGTTAGTTTCAGTGTTTATCTCTCACTCACATATAAGCGTATAGTTGAGTAGCCAGTTAAAAACAATGGCTGCCAGGGTACGGCGGACAGCGAGCATGTTATCCGGTTGCGTTTTACCGAGGTAACCGTTTGTATGCGTATGAAGTTAAAAAATACAGGATATAAAGACAGGTAGAATTCCTGCCAATGTAACGTTTCTGCTTTTCAATGATAACTGGCAATGTCAATGTTTCTGTTAAACCCTACATCTATCTCAACTAGGGTTGCCAACCCTACTATACAGGGTGTTAAAGTAATTACGTGCCATAGCTTCAGGGTAGGTTCAGTATCGATAAAGGAACCGAGGAAAAAAAAAATAAAAAAAAAACAATAGATCATCTTTTTTAATTTGTAGGAGATAAGCACGCTAAAGTAGGAAGAAGAAATACTTGGAATTGTAATATTTTCGCCATCTACTATATTTTTACAGGCAATGGCTTCTACTAAAGTCTGGTGACCATTTTCGGCTTATACCGAGTCAATTAATTTTATTTTCTTTCTTTAATTTAAAAAAGGTCCAAAATCTAGTGGCTAAGGTACAATTCCGTAGCTGACCGCAGGCGGCAACTGCAGGAGATGTGTCGCCAGGACACGACTGGAATCTATGTATTTCTTTGAAGGCGACGACGCGACGTGTTGCTAGCTACGGAAGCTATTTCATAGAAATTCATACAAACCAGTCGAGTCGCGACGACTCGTCACCTGCGGTCGGGTACGGAATGGTACCTTTACTTATGTCAGCAAAAATCAACGTCAAAAAGTTGCCAAAAACTTCGGGAAAATTAGAGGTACTTATTTGTGACAGATTGAGAATAAGATGAGAAGGTTCTTGAAAATACAGGAATGGCCCTTCAGGAGTGGTACCGGTGTATTGCACTAAGGAATTCTACTCATGACTACCTTCGTGGTTTAGTGGTCGCAAGCGCTACTGCTGAGCATGAGCTCTTGGGTTCGATTCCCGGGTCGGGCAGAGTGTTATTGGGTTTTTCTATCTGGAATTTCTCAGTAGAAGCCCGGAGTTAGGAATTTATGCCCAATAGTGGCAATAGGCTCGCCCCCTTTTACATGGGAACTTAAACACACATAACAGGCGAAATGTGGGTGTATCTGCTACAGGTAAGTACACCTCTGCCTAATCCTTCGGGGAAACAAGGCGTGATGTTATGTTATGTATGAATTCCACTCGATGACGATTTACTATAGAGAAACAAAAAATTCTAAAATAATCAATAGTGCAACTGAGTGAGGTTCGAAAGATCTCGATAATCTGACATTTCTTCTAAAAAGAACTCGGAGAAATATTTGGAAGTTCTATTCCATTTTTAAAATGATCTTCCATTTATTTTTCTATTGGCTACGATAACGTGGTTCCGAAATCACGTCTGGAGGAAGAGACAAGGCCATTTATTATACATTAGCACCCTTTTTCACCCTCTACCGAGTTTTTGACTGCTGGTCGTGTCATTTTTAAATAAATTCAGGCAGCTGTTACATTTGCGTGTTTAACGTGTTTTTAGTCTGCTTATCATTGTTAGGTCTTGATAGTAGTACATGAAATGAAGACAACATTTTAAGTTCCCTATGAAGAAAGTCTAAAGTCTATTCAAATCATTGTTTCCAATTGATGTTATTTCCACATAAACGAATATCAACTTTATGTAAGTGTCTATATAGTTGAATTTAGAATGACCTGTCTTATTGAAAAAGTCATATATTTGAATTTGTAGCGCAAACTTTTTATCTGTGGGTATCAAAATTGTTTTTCCAAAATTCCATATTTGTTTACATGTTTGGAAACTACATCGCGAACCCAGTATAGGTATAAATAAATATTTTTTAAATAAATTGAATATATTTAGATATAAAACAGATATTAATAAGTACCTATCTAATTAATTATCAAAGTGGATCTAAACCCACAACGAATAAAACCATAAAGTAGCGATACTTAAAAAATCGAACGTTTTTCCCTAGGTAATATGAAAGAAGTTTATCTAAGAAGAATCTCCATGAAGTCTAGGAACACACAAGAATTTTAAAACACCGAATTCCTATGTTTATCTCGGGCACCATACATTTTAACAGGCACTGGGGAGACCTATTTTCTGATAAGAATTTCGACCCTCTAACACCTCTAAATATCCTAAGACCTTCCACAAATCCCAGTACAACAAACGAGCCTCTGAGACTAGCCAAGCGTTACGGACGCAGTACCCATATAAAGTTATGAGCACATTGGCGGCTCCAGTGCCCATCTTCCTAATTTAGTCCCTAAGGGCAGTTGTACACAACTGGGCTAACAGTCCAACGCCGTAGGCTAATATACGTCGCTGTTGTTTTTATTACCTTATCTAGCTTCGGATGACCGGAGGTATATATGAACGTAATGGATGACCGGAGGTGACCGAGCGTAGATACATCGCGATTTTTCCGGGTGTGTGTAAGCTGCAGTAACTTGTAATTTCCATACATTTTAGGGGCGTGAACGTCCACGGCAATATCGTCACGTTAGAAATTATAAAAGCGCACATAGGGTGTTATTTTTGGAACGAAGTTCTTTAACGCGGCTTGCGGTAGGGGATGGGTAAACTGGCAGAAATCGTCACGTAACGAAAACGCGTTATGCGCTGTTCAACCCCATGTTTTACAACAAAAACTTTTAACATTTGAAACTTGAGAACAGATTAGTACATAGCTTAGCGTTGTCTGTCATTAAATGATGATTAAATTTTATGCTGAACTGGGCCTATTGCCGCAGCCGCGAGGCACACGGTACTATTTTAAGTTATTATAATTTTGACTGTTTTTTTTTTTTGTTTTTATGTGAAATTGTGTTTTATTTTTCTTTCTTTCACGTTACAATTCTTTACTCTGTGATACTAGATAGCTCTGTGTTGACATAATAAACAGCGAAAGTAACTTCGTTTCAACCGACACTTCCTGGTTTTTTTTAAATCTATGAAACAAGCCAACATAAGATTTGCCTCACATTTACCTACGTATCAACCTGACCAGGGCCTTGATTCAGAATAGAGCCATCCATAAAATATGCAAATGCAATAAACCTTTATATATAACTTTTTTCGCAACAAAAATAAACCACAATTTATTCGATAAAGCTCATATCTGGCGGATGCAGGACGCAACATAAAGGGAATTTTATCATCACCCGGCTAGCTGCCAAAAAAACCGGGTAAAATGTCCGTAAATACGCCCGGCACGGTTGCACGGTTCCATGGTATGTACATAACCGTGCAGAAGTCAACCAGAAACAGTGGCTACAGTTCCACATTGGGTTTTATTAAATACCTGTGCGTTTGGCTTTCGAAATTGTCACAGGTTTTATTTTTGTATTAAAAAGTTTTCGTGGCGATTTTTCCTGGTAAAAATATTGGAAATTTCAAATTCATAACCTTACGCTAGGGTTATTTGAAAGACTGCTTCCCTCGAGACCGACTCAAGGCGTAGCTCAGGAGACGCAACGTTGCTTTTCAGCTGAGATAGGAACAGAGAGTGTATACATCTACAAGAATTCATTTAAATCTTTGTTCCGTTATATCCACCAGTAGCCAGAACACAATTTACACATTGGGTAGGTACTTAATTGTAGCTACAGATTGGTACACAAATAACATACAACATAGGGTACAACACAGGGTTCGATATTGGGTCCATTCCTCTTTTTAGTGTATATTAACGATCTACTCCATTTATTAAAAAATCAACCACAAATGGTGTTATTTGCTGACGATACTTCCTTAATTTTTAAGGTAGATAGACGTGCTACAAATTTTGACGACGTAAATAACGCCCTACTGCAGGTCCAAAATTGGTTTACTGCTAATAATTTAGTACTAAATGGAAAAAAAACTAAGTGCATAAAATTTTCTTTACCAAATGTCAAAAGTAGTGACTGTGAGATAGTATTGAATCAAGAGAAACTAGAATTCGTCGATAAAACTGTTTTCCTAGGGATCACGCTCGACTCAAGGCTACAATGGGGTCCTCATTTAACATCTCTTGCAGGACGGCTAAGTTCAGCAGCATATGCCGTCAGAAAAATCCGTCAATTTACTGATGTAGATACCGCAAGGCTGGTCTATTTTAGTTACTTTCATAGTATCATGTCTTACGGTATTTTACTGTGGGGACGGGCTGCAGACATCGAGTCTATTTTTATTCTGCAGAAAAGAGCAATCAGAGCCATATATTATCTCCGCAGACGTGACTCTCTAAGGGAACTGTTTAAGGATATTAACATCATGACGGTACCTTGTCAATATATCTATGAAAACATCATGTACGTAAGAAAAAATTTACATCTTTTTAGTAAAAGAGGTGATAGACATAATTATAGCACAAGAAATAGGGACCTATTAGTTCAACCAGGTTTTAGACTGGCAAAAGTAGACTCATCCTTCATGGGGTACTGTTTAAAATGTTATAATAAAATTCCTCCCCACATACTTCAACTGAATGAGACGAAATTCAAATCTTGTATAAAACGCACACTATGCAGGCAGGCATATTATAAGTTGGGGGATTACATCTCTGATAAAAATGCTTGGCTCAATGCTGGTCCTGCTCCACAACCACAACTAATTGATTAACATTTGAAAATACTGTTGGAGCTGCTGAAGATTGTAACACCATCTTTGCATTGTATAAACTCAATTTCCTTTGTATTATATAATTGCATAGCACTGGTGTGAGTACTATGTACTAAAGAGCTACCATTCACCGGGTAATATGTCTTTCATTGACTTGAATGTGCCCTGGCGGCTGGGAGTATGTCATGCTCACTCAGATGTCTCGCTGATGGTGGCGCGTGTGTTGGATCATTTAGCTCCCTTCAAAATGGTTGAGCTGAATGGTGCTAATCCATGTGTCATGTTCGTGAACGGGCGCCGTCAGTTGTGACTGGTCATCTCTTAGCTGCCATGGCTTATTTTAATTAATTTAAATTTTTGAATTGTTCTTTATTTTTATCTTTTTATTACGGACGCTTTTAACGTGCACGTCTTTTTACATTGTTCTCACATGTATAATTTCAACTTGTAACCAATTTTATGTAACAATTTTTTGTTTAAAAGAGTGTCCGTGGAGTTTCTTGCCCGTTCTTCTCCATAGGTACCTACTACGTTTTGGAATGGGCAACTAGCTTCATATTTCTGACTGACTGACTCCTTGACAATTCAAAAGTGCCTGTACATGGTTTAATTGAAATAAATGCTTTGAGTTTGAGTTTGAGTTCATAACACAATCTCTGTATTGAATTTGTGTCCAATCCAATGAATTCTTGTCGATGTTATACATTTTATTGGGGTCCATATTGGCTCACCTAAAGTTCTTTACCCGAAATTGTTCTTCCTAACGATTTGTAATCCGAATGATCACTCCCTAAAATTTTTCATCCTAAAGTTTTCATTCATACTATTTGTAGTGCTACCGGCGATGTTCATAACACTCATGTTTCCGAAAATTGTAATTAATAATATCATTCATGTAAATATATTTAAACTCCTACTGTTTTTTATCATAAAACGCTTTTATGCTACTGAGAGAACATAATCATGAACCAGATGCTTTGAAGGAAAAGGTTTGTTTTTAAACTATTTCTTGTGATTCTAGAAAACAACTGTTCACATTTTAGCCATTTTATTTTTGGTTATTGTTGTTACATATTTATTACTATAACTATACCTGAGATAATTATGTCTAAAAAAAACTTTTTCACAAAAAAAACAACCGACTTCCACTATAAAGTGAAAAATAACTAAAATTTCGGAAGTCGGTGGCAAAAACAAAATACAAAACCAAAGACACGGATATTCGTTATACGCCACCGACTTCCGAAATTTTAGTTATTTTTCACTTTATAGTGGAAGTCGGTTGTTTTTTTTGTGAAAAAGTTTTTTTTTCTCGCTTTTTAGTGGGTCGGTTTGTAATTAATCTAAGTTACAATAGCCTAATATCAACTGCTCATCACCTTTTACTAAATATTGCTTTTCCCGATGCAGGGACGTTCATTGTTGAGGAGTTCTTCTGGTACTTCGCCATCAGCTCCTCTTCACCCTATGCATTGTGACGGGCATAAATTGCTTGGCAACCATATTAATGTAATCGAATCGCAAGTTCGCAACCCGTGAAATACGTATTATTGAGTAGTTCCGGTGGCCATCTGTGGTCTTCATCATCAGTTCCACTTCACTAAATGGTGCTTTCCGAGAGCAAATTCATGAGTTACTATAAAAAATACGTAAATCGCTATAGGTGTGCCTATAATATTTCAAGAGTTCCCTCGACTTCTCCAGGATTCCATCATCCAATCCTAACTTGATGAGAATGGGACCAACTAGAAAGTATACCATTGCAAACAAAAAAAGAATTTTCGAAATCGGTCCAGCCGTCTTCGAGTAATCGGGGAACATACATAAAAAAAAAAAAAAAAAAAAAAAAAAAAAAAAAAAAAAAAAACATTCCGACGAATTGAGAACCTCCTCCTTTTTTTGAAGTCGGTTAAAAACCAACTGTTTAGAATGATTAAAGGTCGTTTCACTGATTTTTGTCTTAAATGAATGAAATTCAGGTCAAAGTGTCGTCTTGGGGGCACTATGAAAAATACTTAGAAAAATTTCGCGACCATATTCGAGGTAGCGCTCGCCGGCCGCTGCCGCGGCACCGCTCGCTACGCTCGCTCGGCTCGCGCGTAGTTGGTCACAGTTCTAACCTAACCTAACCTAATCCTAATCTAAACAAAAAGATATGACTTTGAATAATAGTGTAAAAGATGGTTATGTTCAGAAAATATAGGAAAACAAATAAAAGTATAATAGATGTTTATTGCTACTGACATTATGAAATTGAATGGTTCGGAATTATGAACATTAGAGACAGAGTAGTTAGGAATTGTGATTGTTAGGATGAAAAATGTTAGGAAGAACATTTTCGGATCTCCAATTATCGGAGTTGAAAATTTAGGTGAACTTTGGCGCACCCATTTTATTGAGCCTGTCTATACAAGACTGGACTGTACTGACGCTGATTTTAATTTAGATTTCTGCATTTTAAGTTTTAATAGAACCACGGGTAAACAAAGTTGCCCTTAGTACTATTGATAGAACTTGATTTGCCCATGGTCCGATTGATAGAACCACCGAAAAGAAAAATACCTTTGGTCCTACTAGTAGAACTACGCGGTCGAACAACGATGTTCGATGTTTTTGATTTTTTTTAAAGTAGTCAATTGTTTTATTTATGTTGAAGTTCGTCAAAGTAGCTCAATGTCAGTTTTCAACTTCTCAATCACATCTTCCATTGCTACGTAAATCTGACATCTTATCTACAGAGACTAGATTTCAAGACTTTTTACCGGTAACGCGTGATATTGGATTGGAGCAAATCTGATTTTCACGGCGAAGAATTGGCTCTAAAAGGCGGGAAGGCTGTGTAGTAAATTTTTAACGACACTTCCTAGCTCTTATGAGGTAAGTAGGTTTAGATAAAAGAGTTTAGAGCATGATTTGAAAAGCAGCGGGATTAAGTTATTCACCCCTCATAAGTTCATAACGGTTTAAGCATGGAATTAGTAAGTAATATACAGGGTGGCAGGGACATCGACGCGAAGCCGGTTACCACGGATTCAGTACATGGTTCTGAACCCCCCTGCGTTGAAATTTTTCGTCGGTTATTTAAAAAAAAAACAGCTGTTTCATAGAAAAGTGCAATACCTACGCGGTCAAAATGTATGGAGCAGCTGATTTTTTTTTTAATAACCGACGAAAAATTTCAACGCAGGGGGGTTCAGAATCATGTACTGAATCCATGGTAACCGGCTTCGCGTCGATGTCCCTGCCACCCCGTATAAGGTTAAAAAGAAAATGACAAAGTGTCTTGGATAGTCGTACTCCCGACGGACGTAACAAAGAAACGCCCGTATGCAGTGTCCAACGTTTCGAATGGTCCAAAAATACAGCAGACCGTCCACAACAGGACACTAGCCTGCGGCTCGGACCGTTTTTCATTAATTCCAGAATAAACAAAACGAAAAAGAACCCGGTAATAGGAGTAACTGCCGAGGACGTTCCACCCCCACATCGATTTACATGAAGGGGGCACCACCACCCCCTGTCGAGATACGACGGTGAAATATTTAAACGGTCTCGGCTTTAAACACTTTCGTCTCCTCCACATATGCTTGCGGGTTTGTTTCGAAAGATTTAATTAAATTGTTCATGTCAATCCGCGAAACATCGTCTCATATTTCGACTTCTGTTCAGAATAATCCGCTGAGAAATTAACTTCAAACATGATACAAATCCGTTTACATCAGTTACGGAAATATCGAGGGAACTCAGTCGGAAATTTGTATAACCTAGTCGTAATCTCGAATTACCGCCCGAGACCGCCATAGGAAATAATTATAGTCTCGGATGGAAAGTCTCCAACAAATTGCTGGACGAATGCGTTAATATCATAGCCTTACAGTTTGAAATACGACTCAAACCCTCGATGAAGGTCGGTTGGTGTTCGATTATGCGCTAATCGAGTTTGAAGTGCCCGTATCGATTACAATTCGGTAGCGCCGGAGACTATTTTAAACTTGTCTTGTTTGATTTACAAACTCGTTAATTCGATAGGTGTTGACTGTCAGAGGGAATTTGGCACGGTTCATCAGTTCCGAATCACTGGCTCTGTAAGTAGGATCATGGTTCGGTACATGTGCTCTCGGGTGAAGGACTTCGTTTGTTTTAAAACTTACAGTACTGAGTTTAGATCCAACTTTCGCCAGTTTTTGTATTTGTTGATTTAAAATTTGTAATCAATTCCTGTGCTTCTGTCAATTTTACAAGACTTTTATGTTGATACCTATTTGTTCTGTTGCTTCCAGTCTTACCAAGGGGTATCGTGTTACCCAGTAACTGGATTGTGGAGGTCAGATAGGGGATTGAGAAAAGGCTAGGCAGCTGAAGATGACTTGTTTTGTTCCTAATGGATCTTTCGCTTACACGCCATTGTTAGAATACTTATTCGTTTTCCTTTCGTTAAATAGACGATAACGGTACAATGTCTTTATTTATTAAATATTCAAGCAGATACTTATACAGACTCATGTAATCATGGGAAAGTACCAGCTTCCCACGTTGTTCGTATTTTGTATTCTCAACGAAATAGAACCCCAATGGCGGATGTTTGCAAACTATTACATTTCATATAAAATTATACAGACGTGTATCATTTCCGCACATGCATGGTGTTACAAATATAGTATGAATGCAAACCGCGACAAGTCGGAATTTAAATGGGACGTGGAAAAATTTGATGTGAACGTGCGCATGTAAGGACTGAACATATTTGAAAGCATTGAAAGGGTTCTATGCGAAAGTCGTTAGGAAAAGCGAAAAGAAAATTCTTGGTGTCGACGGTTCTCACACGTAAGTAGGTAGGTACCTACACGGTAAGTTGGCGTCAGCAATACTGCCGTCATACGGTGAAGGGCCAAATACAGCATTAAGATCGCTTATCCTAAAATTTGGCAACGTCGCATATAGTTGTCAAATATTTTCCTATTTTGATTAATTTGGCAATATTACTGTAAGGAAATATGAAATGTGGCTAACTAGCAAACTATTAATAATTAATTGCAAATTTGGCAACGTCGCATATAGTTGTCAAATATTTTCCTGTTTTGATTAATTTGGCAATATTACTGTAAGGAAATATGAAATGTGGCTAACTAGCGAACTATTAATAATGAATTGCAAATATAACACCGAATAAATAAATAACACCAACCTCTATCGTACTGCATGCGTTATAAAGCTATATTTAATTCATAGCCGTAGATAAAGTTAAGACTATCGACTGAGCTTGAAACTTCACTTCAGATAAAACTGTCATTTAAACAAAATCAACTTTGAATTGTTCGGCCGGCCCGAGGCCGTTCAGTGAATAGCATGACTTTTTTTATTTTCAGCAGATAGAAAGTAGATATGAGTGAGAATATATAAATGTTAACGGAGGCAGAGGACGACCAAAGAAATGATGGAAGATGTAAAGAATGATATGAAAGAAAAGGGAGGGAATGATAGCATGAGGTTTGACAGAAGAGAATGGAAGAAAAAAAGGTGTGCGCCAAACCCACGTAACATGGTACAATGGCAGGAAGATGATGAAAAAGTAGATGTTTCCAGTGTCTATTTCAGTACGTTGTAAAAAATTTTTGAACTTTAAAAAAAAGTGCTATATTCGATATCAATGGATGTCCATTTCGAGTACGGACACATAGTTGTTATATCCACTTTCATTGCAGTGTAGTTTTATTTGCTCTGCTCGCGTTTCGATGACACTCATAACTTTGACAAAATGGAACAGCGAAAACGCTAAAAGGGATGTCAAAAACGACTGACTCTAAGACAAGTTTTTTATTTTGTCAAAATTCAGGAAATCCGAATAACTGGTACGTAAAATTCGTCATAAAAGTCGCTGCATTTTTGTTAGATAATACAGAATCAAGCAAACATGTAGACAAGCTTTTGCAAATAAACTAAAAACATAACCCTGTCTATGCTGTCACGCACCCAGGGAGTAAAAATGTATTGATTCACAACATCGATCGTGAAAATCGAACCTGAAATCTTTAGAAATTTATATTCACCTAAGACGTCTCGCTACGCTAAAACTCGACAAATTCCTAAATTTTAAGGAGTATCTTTAGTTTAATAAGTCCAGGAATCTCTCATAATATCGAGAGTAGGAACATAAGGATTCCCAGGATATTAATAACGCACGGGACAGTTAATCCTGCTGTCAAACATGTTGATTATGCCTTTATCCGCTTAGGACCGACCGCAAAAGTACCTATAGAAAATTGGTACCTATAGGTCTGTAGGAAAAACTCATGTTTAGCAGAAAACGATGACTAAGGACTAAAGCTTATAGTTAGTCCGATACCGCCATCGTGAGGAAACCGGCATAACTGAGAGATA